>CM056732.1:76842506-81842506 GCA_029844215.1 Przewalskia tangutica | reverse complement strand
GTTGATAGATGAATGTGCATTAAGTGAAATGGAGAATAAGAAATGCATGAGACTACTTTTGGGTGTTGGCCGATTCTAGGCAGTTTTGGTGTTGTTGGATTTCGTTGGTTATTATTGTTGTTATTTACACTTGTCGCATGTTAAAATGAAATAATCTTGTTATTGATATGCGATATGGAGTATATATAAGTGTTGAAATGTGAATTGGATTATAAAGAATTATGGAAAAAGGACTTTGGATTGTTGGAGTTAGGGGTGTACAAAACAGGACCGGACCGGAAAACCGGACCGGAATGGACCGGACCGGAAAACCGGACCGGAATGGACCGGACCGGTGGATTCCGGTCCGGTCCCCGGTCCGTCAAAATGGTGGATTCCGGTTTTCCGGTCCGGTCCGGGTAAAAATCGAAATTTTCCGGTCCGGACTGGAATGGACCGGAATTTTTTATTTTTTATTTTTTTTAAATTGAATTTTCAATATTGAAATTGACATTCCCGGACACATTACCATGAAATTTGAACGTTGAAATCTATTGTATATCGCGAGATATTTAGCTTTGAAAATAGAAAAAACGTAACAATTTGGGGGGGAATTCAAATTGAGCGGGGAAAAAGTCGTTTTTCAGAAAATTGGCCTGGCCGCGGTTTGACCACCCCCGTATCGAAAAAATACGTGAAATAAAAAAAAATAGGTGAAACGGACGTCCGAGCGCAAAGTTATGATCATATAAAGTTTGATCAATTTACAACTACTTTACTTTCTTTTCTCCCTACCTATAATTTATGTCGATGCTTCAGGAATGTCCAAATTCCAAATAGAAAATAGAAAATATAAATGTGGTGTGTAACTTTAATTAATGAGTAGTTCAGTAGTTCGTATACGAACCAAGTACATTTGGTGGTTTTCTTTAAGTTAGTCATATTAATGAAATAAAGTATACTGAAGGATAAGGAAAAAAACAAACATATTTAATGAGATTGATAAACGAAGACATTGTTAAAAATTTATAATTTATAAATTGCATTTAACAAAAAAAAATGGTCCAACATGTCCAAAATCGGGACCGGACCGGAATATTCCGGTCCGGTCCTCGGTCCGGAAAATTTCCGGATTCCGGTTCCGGTCCATTCCAATTCCGGTCCGGTCCGGTTATGGACCGGTGAACACCCCTAGTTGGAGTTGTTGTGGCCGAGAAACTGTCCAAAACTGTTAGACGTTGTCATGTCGTTTTATGGACTGTTTTGTATAGATTAAGGGGCCGAATTTTACACGTCAAGTAGGCGTGTAATCCCCTTTGGTTGCTGTTTTGATTGTGCCTTAAATGGGGCTTGATTGGTGTTGAATTTGGGACTTGGAAAAGGTGGAAAAGTACGTATAAACGGGGGAAGTGCTGCCCAAATTTTCGTAGAATAAGAGGACCATTACTTGGTATATGTCCTATACTAGTGAGTATGAAGTTGATAGAAGTGTTATTTTCATTATAGGTTGAAGTACTTTGAGACGTATCCTAGATTGTAGAGTTGGTTAGCTCGTCAATAAGGTATGTGAACTATCCTTTCTTCTTCGGCATGATTTGATTTTATAAAGTGAGTGAATTTTAATCCTTATTGATACTTGATTTGATTTTATAAAGTGAGTGGATTTTAATCCTTATTGATACTTGGTTTGATTTTATAAAGTGAGTGGATTTTAATCCTTATTGATACTTGATTTGACTTTAGAAAGTGAGTGGATCCTAATCCATAACAATACTTGACTCGATCTTTATAGAGTTCTATTGGAACATAATCCTTAGTGATATATCCTATTGATAGTACTTTGAGTTTCTAAAATGGAAGTTGTTTACATATCCTATTGATAGTACTTTGAGTTTCTAAAATGAAAGTTGTTTACCTATCCTATTGATAGTACTTTGAGTTTCTAAAATGGAAGTTGTTTATCTATCCTATTGATAGTACTTTTGAGTTTCTAAAATGAAAGTTCATTATATGTGTATGGTACACGAGATGTTGGTACCTAGGTTTATCTAAAATGAAAGTTCATTATATGTGTATGGTACACGAGATGTTGGTACCTAGATTTATCTAAAATGAAAGTTCATTATATGTGTATGGTACACGAGATGTTGGTACCTAGGTTTATCTAAAATGAAAGTTCATTATATGTGTATGGTACACGAGATGTTGGTACCTAGGTTTATCTAAAATGAAAGATTTTATATGTGTTTGATACATGATGTTTTGGTACCTTGGCATAGCTAAATGGAAGATTTTATATGTGTTTGATACATGATGTTTTGGTACCTTGGCATAGCTAAATGGAAGATTTTATATGTGTTTGGTACATGATGTTTTGGTACCTTGGCATAGCTAAATGAAAGATTTTATATGTGTTTGGTACATTATGTTCTGGTACCTTGGCATAACTGAAATGAAAGTTTGTATATGTGATTGGTACATGAGATGTTGGTACCTTGGTTTTTCTAAAAGGGAAGTTCATTTTAATGGTCGGTACATGAGATATTGGTACCCTGGTTTTATTCCTTTGAGAGTCAAAAGATGAGTTAAATTACACAAGATTGCTATGATGCGGGTATAGATACCCATAACAGTATATGATTATATGAAAAGACATTCATGGTTTTAAAATGACTCTCATACATGTGAAAGGTACAGTTGACTCTTATTTTATATGGCACGGTCGGATCTGGTATTTGATTTTCATACTTGTCCCTGTCATCTTTTAGTCAGTTATGATCTTATTTATTGTACTTTATGTTTACATACTTAGTACATTATTGTACTGACCCCCTCTCCGGGGGGCTGCGTTCATGCCCGCAGGTATAGAGACTCGGTTGGGTGATCCGCGAGCTTAGGATCTCCATTCAGCTTCTATTGAGACAACTCCACTATTTCGGAGTCTTGTCATTTTGGTACGAAATTTGTATTACAGTCTTATGTATATTCAGAGGTACGACGGGGCCTTGTCCCGCCATAGTTACTGTTAAACTCTTAGAGGTCTGTATTCATATGTGGGTTGGACTCGTGTACAATGTAGTTTCTTTTTGGTTTATATATATAATGACGGCCTTGCCGACTTTGCCTTTGCTTGTTACAAACAAAATGAGTTTTATTTAGCTTCTGCGGGTTACTTGTGATGTATGGGTAGAAGGGTGCCCAGGTAGGGCACCAGTCGCGGGCCCGGGGTTCGGGTCGTGACAGAGTGGTATCAGAGCAGTTAGTCCTCGGAATGTCTACAGACCGTGTCTAGTAGAGTCTTGGTTATCGGTGTGTTGTGCACCACACCTATAAACAGGAGGCTACATGACATTTAGGATTGATTTCTATTCTTCTTACTCTGAGATCGTGTCGTAGAGCTATGATTAGGATAATCTCCTCTAACGTATTGTGGTGTTGCAGCTATGAGAATGCGACAGCGGCCCGAAGGGGAATATATGGGCTTGGTATACAGGTTGGTAAAAATTGTTGTATAGTTGATATGTTGATGACAAGCATATATTCGAACGTATTTATTAGGGTCATGTGTGTGTTGCCTAAAATGATTATGGGTTATCATGATGTGGGTAAGCGTTAAAATTGCTTGAAAGGTATGAAACAGTTTAATGAATCCACATCAAGGATATATATGTGCTAATTTGGAATAATTAGGAGATGATGAGCTGTCGAAGAGGGTGATGAACCCTTAAGAGATCATGTTTAATTGATTGATTTTACATAATCAATGGAAATAATATACGTGGTGATCAATTGTCTAACGGTATTATATCTCCGTCGAATATGACGAGACTTGCCGTTATACATAGAACTTCGTGCCCTTTCTAGAGCCGACTAGTTATCACAGTGGATTATTATAGAACGTATGGGTTTGTCCCAACACGGGACGTCCTCTAAGAAGTCATGAAGTCACTCAGCTTCTTCTCCTGCTTTGTCTAAAGTAGGACTGGCCAGTGGGTCGGGCCGGGCCCACCGGGGTCGGATTTAGCAGGATCGGGGCGGGGTCGAGCTGGGGCGGGCCTGGCGGGGTCGGGTCGGGCGGGACCATATCGTGTCCCGTCCCGGTCCCGGTCCCGTTGGGTAGAAGTCGGGGCTGACGGTCGGACGGGGCAAAGTCGGGTTTTGTTTTGTTTTGTTTTTTTTTAAATTTTTTTTCACTAAATTAAAAATACTAAATTACTAACAAAGTAACACTAACATATAGTCATATACATATACTATAATATTATAGACTTATAGTATTATAATTATAGTATTATACTCATATATATAATATATTTATAAAGTATAAACTATAAAGTATAAACTAAATAATTAAACAAAGACAAGAAGAGTGTAAAAAAACATCCCAATGTTGTTTTTGTGCCTCTTATATTATTAATTATTTCATTGAAATATACAAGATTCAAAATTACAACATTGTAGTGTACTGTTGTTGAAAAAAATTGCAAAAGACATAGAAAAATTAAAAAATTGCAATGAAATAAATTACCAATTTGAAAATATTTTTTCTAGTTTCTTTATAATTTCTTGTGGTTCTTCGGTTGGAATTGGTATATCTTGGTCAAATTGTTCCACGTCGCTACTCATGCCTTCAGATAAAATGTCGTTGTAGTTGTCTTCTTCCCGTTAATCTCTGGTTGTGCGCCTCCTTCGCTCCGCTCGTATCCAATCTCTGAATAGTACCGCCATCTCCAAGCTGTCTCCGGCTAATGAGTGTCTGTGCTCTCCTATTTGAAATCTGCCTGCAGAAAAAGCGCTTTCAGAAGCGATTGATGACGCTTGAATGTTCAAAATATCTCGGGCCATCATTGAAAGTGTCGGAAATGTCTTCTCATTCTGCATCCAATATTTCAGCAAGTCTTCCTTTCCTTCTTCATTGATAACTGCTTGGTAAGGTAAATTACTCTGCAAAACAAAAACATCGAACTCGCTAATTTGGTTAGCTTGCATTACCACCGCACATTCTATTTCTGAGGCTTTCAATAGAATTAATAGTACTAGCCCCAGAAACAGCATGTCTTTTTTTAGGCTGTGTTGAAGAAGAAGATGGTACAAAAGTCGGTTGGTTACTAGCACTTTCTTGCTGGTAATGCCGATGTACTTTTTTGCATTCATCTTCTACGCTATTCAACACTTCTTCTAGCGTTAGTTCAATAGGTGGCTCAACATTTAAATTTTTGGGAGTTGGAGGTGGTAGTACGTCCATACAGTTATAAATATTTTCAATAAGACTTTTACAACCCTCTACTTTAATAGTCGGGTTTAATACAACACCAATAATATAAATAGGGGGAATAGGAATAAAATATTACTTTAATTTCATAAACATTTTTTTAATAGCTGCCTTATAAGCAGGTTTTTTCATATATTCTTTAAGAAGTAAAAATATTATAGCTATATAAAACAACATAGTTGAAATAGTAGGATAATATAAAGTAGAAAAATCTTTTGTTGCTCGTTGAAAATTTTCTAGAAATACAATAAGTTATCTAATTTTGTCCCAATCATTATCCACAATCATATCATTTGGATTTTGATTATGGCGTTAAAAAATAAAGTAATAGGTTTTCTATAGTCATAAGCAACAACTAGTTGGTCATATAAAGAATTCCACCTAGTTGGTACTTCTTCGGGAATTTTTCTGTAAGATAGTCCACAATCGTGACAAGTTTTTTTATATTCTTTTCTCTGTTGAATTCTATTATTTTTAAAAATAAAGTGTATAGCAAATTGTATTTTTTCAAGAATATTTTGAAAAAGTGAAAGACCATCCTTTACAACTAAGTTATAAATATGGCACGCACATTTGATATGAAAATGTTTTGGAAAAGACGGAGTTAAAACATCTCTTAAAATACTAATAGCAGAATTGATAGAAGATGCATTATCTAATGTAATACTCATAACTTTATCAGTTATTCCGTAATAATCGCAGACTGAATAAATATTTTCTGAAATAAACTCACCAGTGTGCCTACTATCTATATATCTATATGCTAAAATACGTTTTTGCATAGACCATTTATAATTTATCCAATGACAGGTTATCGTTAAATAATCATGGCCGTTAGTACTACGACCTATATCAGAAGTTAGAGCGACTTTCAATTTAAATGATATAATGCATAACGTAAATACTGTTGATATTCATGTGCAAATTTAAATACATCTCTTTTAACAGTTGATCTAGGAAAACCTTTATAAGCAGTATTATACATATCTCTAATATAATGAATAAAACCAGGAGATTCAGGAAATGAAATTTTTACAAGTTTTACATATAGCTACTTGATTCGGTACGTCCCTGTTAAAATATTTCCATACAACTGATTTTAATGGTCGTTTTTCCGGACCTCGTCTCATAGTAGGGGGGATAGGAGGCATTTCACTAGTGGGTGTATCATCATCTTCATTAGTAGGTGTATCATCATCTAGAGTGTCATCTAAATTAAAATCTTCTTCAATTTGAGGATAATCATTTGTGTCAAGATCATATGGTATTTCAGGAAACAGTTCAGGATCTATAAAATCATCTTGTCTAGGAATAGCTGGAACAGGAATACTAGAAGAAGTACCCTTACCCGCCCTACTAGAAGAAGTACCCTTGCCAAAAAAACTTTTAACTCTTTTCATGGTAATAAATAGTTAAAGACTTAAAGATAATGAAATTAAATGTGCTAAATGAAATAAAAACAAAATAATAATTTAATGAGAGAACGAATGTACCAAACGCCGACGTAGAGTCGACGTGTAATCGAGAGGTTGAAAATTGAAACTTTGCTCGATAGATAATCTTCAAGCTAGTTGCCAACTTCACTCCCAATTCTCAAATTAATAAATAGATTGAATATGTAGTAGACAATGTTGTATATAGAATAGAGATTGATTGATTGAGAGATTAGAGAGTAGAAAGATTTGTGAAAATAATAAGAAGAGGAAATGAGGTATTTATAGTTGAAAAATTGGGTTAAAGTGTAATATAATAACTTAGGGGTTAAAAATAAATATAAAGGGGTAGGGGTTGGGGAGGGAGGCCAAAATGGCGTTGTCTAACAACGAAAATGTAAAATGGCCGTTAGACAACGGTTATTTTCTCGCAGCGGTCGATCGGGGCGGGGGCGGGCGGTCGGGATCGGGATCGGGGCACTGCGGGTCGGGCGGGACCATACTCGCCCCGATTCGAGCCAGTTCCTTTTTCTTTTTCAGGGGTCGTGTCGGGTCGGTCGGGTTGGGGCCGGGGCGAGTCGGTCGGCCCGGCGACTCTAGTCTAAAGCAATAAACTCTGACTCCATCGTGGATCGGGCGATTCAAGTTTGCTTAGAGGATTTTCAAAACACAGCCCCACCATCAATTTAAAATATATACATATTGGTGGACTTGGTGTTCTCTATATCAGATATCAATTTTGCATCATTATAACCCTCTAGTACAACTGGATATCTCGAATAATGCAACTCATAAGTTAGCGTGTATTTCAGGTACCATAGTACCCGATTCAACGCTTTCCAATGATTATTACTCGGATTACGGGTAAACCTAGCAATTTGTTGATTGCATACGCGATACCATGTCAGGTGCAATTTGTTATGTACATCAAACTCCCAATAACCTGCGCATATCGCTCCTGGCATACGGGCGTACCACGATTTTAATCAATTTTCTGATTCATATCCAGTGGTGACTTTATCGGTAAACTATCGAACATCCCAAACTTTCTCAACACATCCTCGATGTAGTGAGAATGAGATAAGACCAGTTCATCAAACGTCTTAGAGACCTTAATCCCTAAGATGACATCTGCAGTACTCATATCTTTCATGTCGAAACATTGTTTCAACATATTTTTAGTCTCTAGGATCAAACTAGGACTACTCTCTGTGATCAACATGTCGTCTACGTAAAGGCATATCATGACGAACGAGTCTGAATTACCTTTTATGTAGACACATTTGTCACACTCATTAATGGAGAAACCCTTCGATAGTAGAGTACTATCAATTTTTTAGTGTCATTGCCTCGGGGCCTGTTTCATCCCGTACAAAGATTTGACAAGTCGACAGACTTTTTTATCTTGCCTTGGAACCACATACCCCTCGGGTTGTTCCATATAAATTTCTTCTTTCAAATCACCATTTAGTAATGTTGTTTTGACATCCATTTGATGTATCTCAAGGTCAAGCAACGTTGCGATCGCAATGAATACTCGTATGGACGTCATTCTAGATACCGTGGAGTACGTGTCAAAATAGTCAAGGCCTTTCTTATGTCGATAGCCCTTGTCTACCAACCTGGTCTTGTACTTGTCTATAGACCCATCTACTTGATACTTCCATTTGAGTATCCACTTACAACCCAACGGTTTATTTTCCGGAGGAAGATCAACCAACTCTCAAGTATGATTTTTCAAGATGGAGTCTATTTCACTCTCAGTAGCTTCTTGCCAGAGCGGTGCTTCTGGAGTTGACAACGCTTCAACAATTGTCCGCGGTTCGTTGTGAATCATATAAGCTACAAAGTCATGACTGAAGAATTTATCCTTCCTAGCCCTTTTACTTCGTGTTGGTTCCATCTCTGGAGTCTCCAAGTTCTGAGAATCTGGAACACTAGTTTCCGGACATTCAACCACTTCAGAGTCCACTAGATCTGAACTATCTAGATCTGGGCAGTCAATGACTCCTTGTTCCTGAGAGCTTTGTTCATAACTTCGTTTGCGAGAGTTTATGTCTCTTTCCTTTCTAGGAAAAGTATCCTCAAAGAATTGGATATTCATTGATTCTATGATCGTACCCCGTGGATATTTGATACATCTGACTTATGCACTAAGAAGCGATAAGCACTACTGTTATTTGCATATCCGATGAAAATGCAATCTACAGTCTTAGGTCCAATCTTGACCTGCTTTGGCTTAGGTACTTTAATATTTGCCAACCAACCTCACACCTTCAGATATTTGTAAGTGGGTTTCTTTTTCTTCCATAACTCGTATGGAGTTTTGTTCTTACCCTTATATGGGACTCTATTAAGAATCGTATTAGCGGTAAGGACAACTTCTCCCCACATATTTTGGGGAAGACCGGAATTGATGAGCAAGACATCCATCATTTCCTTCAATGTACAGTTCTTGCGTTCAGTGACACCGTTCGACTGAGGTGAGTATGGAGCCATCGTTTGATGAACAGTGCCCGATTGGGCACAATATTCCTTAAATGGCGCTACGTATTTTCCCTCTCTATCGCTACAAATTGACCTAATCCATACGCTTAGTTGATTTTTAACTTCTGCTTTATAGCATCTGAACGCTTCAAAAGATTCATTCTTACTCTTCAATAAGTAAAGGTAACAATACCTTGTGATATCATCTATAAATGTCACAAAGTACTTGTTTCCCCCTCTAGTTTGTGCAAACTTCAAATCACATATATCTGTGTGAACAAGTTCTAGAGGAGCGGTATCCCTTTCGACGGATCTAAAGAGTGTCTTAGTGAGTTTTGCCTTTATGCACACCTCACACTTATGTTGAGGGTTTATGTCGATAGACGGAAACAACTACTTTACCAACCTTTGGATGGATTTGTAGGTCAAATGTCCTAATCTATGATGCCATAAATTAGAAAACTCAACCAAATAAGAAGAAGCTGCACGTTTATTGCTTGAACGTATGCCTAACATGGCGTTAACCTTGAAGAGGCCTTCACAGACAAAGCCCCTTCTCACAAAGATTCCATTTTTGGTGATTACAAACTTATTGGACTCAAATACTAGCCTAAAACAAATATTAACCAATACAGGACATGAAATTAAATTCTTCCTAATCTCAGGGACATACATCACCTTCTTCAGAGTGAGCTTCTTGCCAGAAGTCAGATTCATGACCACCTTTCCTACCCCCATCACGTCAGAGGAAGCGTTGTTACCCATGAACAAATTCTTATCTATAACTGGTGTATACGTGGAGAAGGCATCTCTATCAGAACAGATATGACGGGTAGCACACGTGTCCATCCACCATTGTTTGGGATTCTCTACAAGGTTTTCTTCTAGCACCACCACAGAAAACTCCTCAATCATGTCGTCAAGAAGCGTGTCCTCGATGATGTTGGCCTTTACTTGCCTTTGGCCTTTTCTTTGGCCTTCTGACTTTGCTCCATCTGGAGCTTGCGGCAGTCCTTGATCATGTGACCAGTTTTGCCACAGTGGTGACAGTTTCCCTTGAACTTCACCGATGTCTGGGTCTTTCCATCTTTATGAAACTTGCACTTCTTACTTGGATTCCCTTTGGCATCCACCAGATTGCCTTGGCCTCAGCGGATTGTTTTCCCTTAGGCAATGACTTCTTATTATCTTCTTGAATTTGGAGTTTGATAATAAACTCTTCAAAGGTCATTTCCTTTGTTTTGAGTTTTAAGTAACTCATAAACTCACTCCACGAGGAAAGCAATTTTTCAATGAGTGATGCAACAAAAAACTATTCATTTGGCTTCATGCCTTCCAAATCCAGGCGATGTGAATCATTTGGAATTCCTGGACTTGAGAAATCACTATCCTGCATCATGTGCGTTGTACTTCTTCTTAAGCTTCTCCCACAACTATTTGGCGAAGCCTACGGTGCAATACACCATGTAGAGCGGGTCTGACAAGCAGTTCAGGATGTAGTTCTTATAAATGAAATCATTATGAGTCCATGCATCAAGATTCATTTCAAGGCGAGCCTGGAAACCTTGGCTCCCTTCAGTCGTATCAATAGATTGAGGGTCTGCACCAACTTCTGTGTTAGGAGGGTCTTCTGTGACATAGCATTCCACTCCCATCACTGTTAGGAAAAACAATATTTTTTGCTGCCATATTTTGAAATCAATTCCCCATGAACTTTTTAGGGCGTTCATGGTGAAACCCGATAGGTGGAGGAATTCTGACATTCTCTTGAGTAGCAGGAAAGCCCTTGGTTGTCCCTTGGGAAACAGTGGGGAAGACAGAGGTATTGCCTTGAGGAGCAGCAGCAGAGGGAGAGACAAAAGTATTGCCTTGAGGAGCAGCAGCAGAGGGAGAGGTAAAATTATTGTCTTGAATAGCAGCAACAGATTCAGAAATAAATTATTCTTGACCAGTAATTTTCACTAAGTACTAATATAATCTTGTCTTAAAATTGTTAGGAAAAATAAAAGCAACAAACGAAAAATAGCAAACACCTATTATAAGAACTAGAAAAATTGAAAAACAAAAGATTACAACCAACGAAATAATCTTAACAAACAACTGGAATCTAGAACCAACGCTTGATCTGAAAATTTGCTGAGTCGAGTGATGACACTCTGTCTTTAAGACAAGATTGCCGCGTATAAATTCTTTTACGTTGCTAGAAAATAGTCTCTCAAGATAAAACAACTACTAACAAACTTGAGCAAAGGAAACTCAAGTGTTTCTCTTGAAGACTTTTGAGTATTGAAAGAATGCTAGAGAGAAAGAAGATTTGCAGAAAATACAAGTGTTTAACAATTGAGCCAAATTCCTCAATTTATAGTGTAAAGAATTGTCTCTTCAAGTGCCAAGTAATGGCATTGAATCATCCATGTAATGACAATGAATTGCCCAAGTAATGACACCCATTTATCATCCAAATAACGACTGAATAATGCCGGAATGAATGTCATTGAGGGAAGCCCAAACGTCTCAAAAATTAGATTTTGTTTCAGACTTTCTGCCTGGATAGCGCCGTGGCTGAGCCTAGGAAGCGTCGCGGCCCTGACGAGGTTGGCGCTGCGGCGCTCCCCGGTGCCGCGATGGTGTCGCAGCCCTTCTCAGCTCCGCGACCCTTTCCGACCCATTCCAATCTTTACACTATGTACACTTCTTCCTTCGTTTACCAACGTGGAACACTTGTTATTTGGCCAATGACCGTCCATCATTCTATGTCTCAAACACTTTACTTACGTATCAATAGCTCTTTCACTAATGAAATTTACGATCATTGGTACAACATGTGCACGTGTGTAGAAACGATATTTCCGACGTATAGAACCCCAATTATTCGAGTCATAAACAATGGAATAAACTTTATTTCACATCAATAAATTTCCAACACATTGTAATGAAACATTTTAAATTTCTTGCGCTAATAAATTTGTCTTTTTTTCCCACTTATCCCCACCAAAGTATATCTCTTGCATTTGACGTCCACAAGAATCATTAGATGTTTCATTTTCATTCTTTTCAACTAAAGGACAAATTGTTCCTTACACAAGAGGTTTTATTTAATTCCCCAACCATTTCCTTTTAAGCTAATTTCTTGTTTGTTACTGTGTCATTACTATTATCTTTTGTCTTGTGGGGGAGCGAATAGATGAAAATGAATAACACGTTATAATTGAATTCATGATCCAACAAAACAGAAAAAGTAATTTGCCACTGATAATAATATGTGCGATTTTTTAAATTGTTAACACCCTTGCATGTAGTACTTTATAATTATTCATCAATCATACTAATTGTTGGTGAATAAGTGTTTATAAACTCAAGGACGTGATTAATACTATGAAGTACCTTTAAGCAAATTGAACCTTCTATGAAGGTGTGATTAATACTATGAGAGGTTGGCACGTCAAACGAAGTGTTAGTGTGAACAATTAATGTAGGCAAAGTTTGAAAAATTATTTTAACTCCGCCCCACTCCATTCAAGAAGGTTAATAAAATCTCGCTTATACACAAGTGACTAGAACCTCTAACTTTTGGTTGTCGTTTTGAATACAACGATTAAAAATCTGCTCAGTAAAATATATTAAAAAAAGAAATATCTCTTTCAAAATACAAAATACAACTAAAAATTGAATACAATAAATAAAATATACCCCAATACACTGGATTTTACACACAAAAATTATGAATACACTCAAATAATAAAATACATAACGAAAAATTGAATTTTACACTAGAAAAAATGAATACACTCTAAAAATACTTCAAAATTCATTGTATTCATTTGTATACACTCAAAAACTGAATACAATAAATAAAACACATAACGAAAAATTAGATTTTATACTAGAAAAAAAATGAATACACTCTAAAAAACACATCAAATTTATTAAATGCTTCGACACTCGAGGCAGACTTCGTGACTTTCAAGGCAGTCCTACTCTGCATGTGCTGAAGGCAGCATAACCAAGATGCATGTGAAGGTGATGGGCTCGAGGGAGAAGAGAGAGTTTCGAGAAGGAAGAGAGAGGGAGAAAGTCTTCTTGATAATGCAAAATACAGAGAAGAAGAAGATGAATAGTTTTTGAAAGAGAAAATTTCTCTTCAGCATTTCATTTACTCTCACTTGTATCATTTAATATAATTACATAAATGGACTATTTATACCGAGCCTCTGTGCTCCTTATCAAGTAATTCCTCAACTGCTTCTTGATCTTCTTCAACTGATTTGTAACTTCTTTCTAACCTCTTAACACTCCCCCTCAAGCTGGCTACTGGTGGAAGCTGAAAAGATGTTCAGTAGCCCAAGCTTGGAGCATAAATGTTGATGCTGGATTCTATTCAAGCCCTTAGTAAGCAGATCTGCCAGTTGATTCATTGTGGGTATATATTCTGTTCTTATCATTCCTTCTTGGATCTTTTCTCTTACAAAGTGTAAATCAATCTCTATATGTTTGGTCCTTTCATGAAAAACTGGATTTGCTGCGATTTGTATTGCTGATTTGCTGTCGGAAAATATTGTTACTGGTTTTTCCATGTTGATTCCAATGTCTTTTAATAAGCCAAGTATCCATGTTAATTCAGCCACTGTACCTGCTAGACTCCTGTATTCTGACTCTGCTGAACTCCTAGAGATTGTGCTTTGTTTTTTCGATTTCCATGATATAAGAGAATCCCCAAATTTTACTATATAACCTGTAACTGACTTTCTAGTATGTGGGCAAGCAGCCCAATATGCATCACTGATGGTATTCTTATCGCTTCATGTCTATTACTGGACATAAGAATGCCCTGTCCAGGTTGATTCTTTACATATCTTACAATTCTTAGTGCTGCATGAAGATGTGATATTTTTGTGTTGTTGTAGAAATTGACTAAGTGTTTGAACACTATAAGCTATATCAGGTCTTGTTATTGTTAGATACAATAGTTTTCCTATTAGTCTTTGGTATGCATTCACATCTTCTATCAGACCATCTTCAGATGTGCATTTATTCTTTCCTGTTTTCTGGTATTTCTGTGTATGTTCATCATATTCTTTTGTAGTTAATTTTATGTTGCTATCTATAGGTGTACTAATAGGTTTAGCTGCTCCTAGTCCTAATTCAGAAATAAGCTCTAAAGTATACTTTCTTTGGTGCATTAGAATCCCCTTTCTTGACCTTGCAAACTCTATACCTAAAAAGTACCTTAGCTCTCCTAAATCCTTCATCTTGAATATCCTTTGTAAAGATTGTTTTGTTTCTTCTATTAACCTCAGACTATCTCCTGTTATAAGCATGTCATCCACATATACTAATACCACAACCAGTCCTTGTTCTGATTGTTTTATAAAAAGTGAATGATCAAATTGAGATTGTCTAAACTGCATATGTATTAGAGCTTCTGTCAACTTAAAATTCCATTGTCTAGGTGCTTGTTTTAATCCATACAAGGATTTAACCAACCTACATACTTGTCTTTCCCCCTGGCTGGTAAATCCTTGTGGCAACTCCATATAGATCTCATCATGTAAATCTCCTTGAAGAAAGGCATTATATACATCCATCTGATGTATATGCCAATTTTTGGAGGCTGCTATAGATATAACAGTTCTAACAGTAACCATTTTAACTACTGGAGAGAAGGTTTCATGATAGTCTATTCCTTCCTTTTGACTATAACCTTTGCTACCAAATTTAGCTTTGAACCTTTCAATCTCACCTGTAGCTTTATACTTTATTTTATACACCCATTTACACCCTATAGGAACCTTGTTTTCTGGTAAAGTTACAATATTCCATGTTTGATTCTCCTGTAAAGCTAGAATTTCTGACTTCATAGCCTCTACCCACCTAGGATCTTGTGAAGCCTCTTTGTAAGTTTTTGGTTCTGTTATTTCTGAGTTACTAGTTATAAAAGCTTTATAGGCTGAACTGATGTTGTTGTAGGAAATATAATTAGCTATAGGATATGGTGTTTTATTTTTGGTAACAAAATCTTTAAGCCAAATGGGAGGCTGCTTTGTTCTTGTAGATTTCCTTGCAACTTTATCAGGCTGAACTATTTCTGAGGTTTGTGTTGTATTTTGGGGCATATCTTGCATTCTGATATTATCCATATTAGTACTGGTAAGATTCTCTGGTGTAGTTCTAGAATTAGAGTTATTAATACTCAAGTTGTTATTAGAGGTATCATTATTATTGTTGTGATTCGGGTGTGTACCAGCTACTGGTATATTCTCATCAGAAAAATTATATGAATTAGAATTGTCTTGAAATATTGATTTCTCTGATGTCTTTGTTTTGAAAGGAAATTCAGTTTCCCTGAACACTACATCTCTATTAACAAAGAATATTTCTTTTTCTATGTCATATAGAACATATCCTTTCTTAGTCTCAGAGTATCCCATAAATATACATTTTCTGGTTCTAGAATGCATCTTATCAGTAATAGATGAATCTTTATCAAAACACAGACACCCTAGAACTCTTAAGTGATTCATGATAGGTCTCTTATTGTACAATTTTTCATAAGGAGTCTTACTAGTCACAGAAGAGGGTAATCTGTTTATTATGTACACTGATGTTTGAACACACAGACCCCAAAATTTTATTGGTATATGTCCTTGAAATCTTAAGGCTCTTGTTATTTCAAGTATATGTCTATGTTTCCTTTCTGCTACCCCATTTTGTTGGGGAGTATATGCACAAGATTTTTTGTGTATAATCCCTAATCCAAGTAGCAAATTAGCACACAGTTCATTTACAAATTCAGCACCATTATCTGTTCTGATTACTCTAACTGTTTTACCAAACTGAGTTTGAACAAATATCAAGAAATACTTTAACACAGTACTGACATCTGATTTAAGTTGCAACAAGTATATCCAAGTCATCCTAGAATAATCATCAACTATTGTAAGAAAATATCTCTTCCCATCATGAGTTGGTATTTTATAAGGACCCCATACATCCATGTGAACAAGATCAAATTCTTTATTACTACATGTATTACTCAACTGAAAAGGTAATCTGCACTGTTTTGCACAGGGGCATATATCACAATTTTGTATACTTCTAGCTATGACCTCAGAACTTGCCCTAAGTATCTTACTTAACACACCACTAGAAGTGTGTCCAAGTCTTTTGTGCCACAATTCTAACTGTTCTTCAGAGACTTCTTTAGACTTAATATCTTCTTTTACTCCTAAGCCTATCTTCATTGGTTTATTTAACAGTTGTGATGAAGGCTGGTTCACCAATATGTATAAACCATTCTGTTCTCTACCAATCTCCTTCACCTTCCCATTGTAAAGATCCTGAAAAATACAGAATTCTGGATAAAAACTTGTTGCACACTTGAGTTGTTTAGTTAGTTGAGATACAGACATTAAATTGAACTTAAACTGTGGTATATAGAAGACATTGTGTAGTGTACTTCTATCTGAAATGTTACTTGAACCAGTGTGTGTTATTCTTACTGTTTCTCCATTAGGTAAATGCACTTTCTTAGAATCAGAAAAGTCTTGTATCTTGGCAACATTGTCTATGAGATTTAAATCTGAAACCATATGATTAGTAGCTCCAGTGTCAATTATCTATTGTTTTATTGTTTTATCTACTTGTAGTGCTTTATGACTAAAGGTTTTAGATATACCTGCAGCAGCCACATTTGAAGAAGAGGGTGGTATATCTCTGTTCTGACTCTGAGTATTCTGATTTTGGATCAGACTTTGATTCAGAAGCTTTACTATCTGGTCATATTGATCTGAAGAAAACTTAGGTGCTCCAGTCACTTGCCAGTTGTCTGAGCTTTCATTTTTACAAGTAGACCCAACATTTGTGACATTTCCTTTGTATTTTTTTCCAATCACATCATACTCCTCAGTGCTAACATTATGAGCAACATACTCCTTCCTTTTGGATCTGAAATTAGGAGGGTATCCTACCACTTTATAGCATTTCTCTTTTGTATGCCCTTTCATTTTACACACCTCACAGTATAGGTTGTAATTACTCCTTTTCCATTGTGAGTTAGAAGTGGAACCAGCAGAGTTATAACTCCCTTTTGAGTACATAGCAATCAGATCATGACCAACACCTTGAATGAACTTCCCAGGTCCCACTCCTAAGAGCCCAGCAGACCTGGCAGTGATGGATTTTTGACTCTCATCACTAGTTATCATCGAATAGGCTTTATTGACAGAGGAAAGAGGGGTCATCAAGCGAATTTGACTTCTTGCCTGCATGTAGTTCTCATTTAGCCCCATCAAAAATTGATATAGATGTTGTCTCTGAAGATATTCCAAGAAGTCTTTGGACTTAGGACATCCACAACTAGGTGGAGGAACCAAGGATTGAAACTCCACCCAAAGATTTTCAATTTTGTAAAGTATTCTGATACACTGGAAGTTCCCTGCACCAGAGTAGAAATCTCTCTATGAATATCATAGGTTCTTGAACCATCCACCTTATCGAATCTTTCTTTAAGATCTTCCCAGACTTCACTTGCTGTTTCAGCATAGAGAACTCCACTCAACAACCCACTGGATACTGAATTCATAAGCCAAGATTGGACTATAGCATTGACTCTATCCCATTGATCCCAAAGATCCTCTCTATAGAGTTCTTTTTTGCACTTGCCATTCACGAAACCCAGTTTATTCTTTCCAAGAAGGGCTATCCTCATCGACTTACTCCATAGAGCATAATTCTCAGTTCCTAGTAGTTGAAAGGAGATCAAGGACACACCACTCACATCAGATGACTGAAGGAATAGTGGGTGATTGTGATCCATAATTCCTGTAACCCTAGCTGAGTTATCTTGTTGATTTTCTGTAGTATCTCCCATACTGTTTTGTGTACAGGATTTGAAATTCAGAGAAATCTAGAGGAAAGAAGAAAGAAAGTATCTCTAATATTAAGTATCTCTAATATTACTTTTGCAGAGAACTTTTACAGCGATAAACCAGATCAATGTCTTGTTACCAAGACAAATTTCAGAATATCAGAATCGAGAATCAAAGAGTAGAGAGTCAGAATAGATGATCAGCAGATTTCAGAATATGAGAATAGAAAATCAGAAAGAAGAAGAAGCAACATAAAAATTACAGAGATTACACCAGCTTTACACAAGCCTCTCGATCAAGCAACCCATCACGATTATACCAAGGCTCTGATACCATATTAAATTCTTCGACACTCGAGGCAGACTTCGTGACTTTCAAGCGATCTACTCTGCGTGTCTTTGAAGCGACATAACCAAGATGCATGTGAAGGTGATGGGCTCGAGGGAGAAGAGAGAGTTTCAAGAAGGAAGAGAGAGGGAGAAAGTCTTCTTGATAATGCAAAATACAGAGAAGAAGAAGATGAATAGTTTTTGAAAGAGAAAATTTCTCTTCAACATTTCATTTACTCTCACTTGTATCATTTAATACAATTACATAAATGGACTATTTATAGCTGAGCCTACAGGCTCCTTATCAAGTAATTCCTCAACTGCTTCTTGATCTTCTTCAACTGATTTGTAACTTCTTTCTAACCTCTTAACAAAATTCACTGTATTAATTTGTATACACTTAAAAACTAAATACAAGAAATAAAATACATAACGAAAAATTAAATCTTACACTAAATTTTTTGAATACGCTTCAAAATCGTTGTATTCATTTGTATATAAAAAGACTTCATTCGAAATACAGGCGAATAAAGTATATTTTTCGGTCAGACACTTCAAAATCACTTTATTCATTTGTATAAAAAAAGATACGCTAAATATGAATACACTCAAAAATTGAATACAAGAAATAAAATACACATCAATATGAGATACAAGAAAATAAAATACACTCCGATCTCTAGTGATGACAGTGGCGGCGTTAAGTGAAGTGATGGATCATCCTCTGTTTGCCTCCATGAGCTACAACGAGATAAAATCTGAAATTGAACGCCGCTGGCAGAATGATATTCATCAATTGGAGGCGTCGGTCGGATCGATAACGCCACCGTCACTCACACCACCACCAACACCAACAATCGTCATCCATTTCCTCTCATCTCTGCCGCCATCCGTCGTATCAACACAACTACCACTATTTCTCTTCGTCACTCCCACACCAACAACACCATTGTTGATGATCCTCTACCTCGAAAGCAACAACCACTAACTACCATCGTAGCTCACCTCTGATGACTTGTCGTAGCAGAAAACAGTCACCAGCAAACCTACTTCTCTGTTTCCAGTGTGTATCAAAACATTGGAGATCCGGTGCCGATCTGAGAATGAAATCGGCAAGATCTGAGCCACTGTTTAGATTCACGACCAGATTTCAGCTTCTGATGGTCGTCACTGCTCCGGCAGTGGGGCGGCGGCTGAGAGAAAGACATAGAGAGAGGGGTGAGGGAGAAGAGAAGAAAAGGGTGAGGGATAAATACAAGTGATAAACCTAATGTATTCTAGTATAGCTATGGATGATAATTAATATATAACTTTTAACTATGTGATATTACTTAAACAAACTATAGTTACTAAATATAATTAGATATTAATAATTAGTCATGTCGTGTAAATTTTCCTTCAGAAAAACTAATATGCTATAATGTATAGTTCAAACTATAAATTTCATTTTGAAGAGTTTTAATTTGTATCTTTTACCCACCTAAATCTATATTATCCTGATTTTACTTTACCAAGTCGAAGGGGCATTACAGACATTAATTTGCATAAAGAAAACTGAAAATGTGTGTCAAATTCAGCTACAAGTAATACGTAAGAAAGGTGACTCCACATACCTATTCGGCGACTATTTGGCATAAATGACCCAACTTCCAATTTTTATTACTTGCTTTATCCATTTGTTCCATTGTAGCTAAAAATATTCGCGTGCAAGTAATCATCTTCTTCTGGACTCACCTCTAGGGCGGTTATCGGTCTGATCCGGTTCGGGTATCGACATATCGAAATCGGACCGATAAGGTTACCGGTCCGGATTGGAACCGAACCGATAAGAATTCGATCCTGAAAAGAGATTCGGGACCGGACCGATAAGGTTATCGGTCCGGACCGGTCCGGTTCGATAAGGTTACCGGTCCGGTTCTGGATACTGTTTCGGTCCGAAACCGATTCGAAATATTAAAATCCATGTTTTACTTTAAAATCTTTGCTTTACTTATAAATATTTTATAAAAATCTCTGTTTTACTGCTTTTACTGCTTTACATAATACATATTAACAAACTTAAAACAATATATAATAGCAATATTTCAAGGATTGATAAGATATTTACCGGGTATCGGACCGGGACTGATAACATATAAGTTATCGGGTAATTAGACCGGGTTGCCGGACCGAATCCTTATCGATCCGGATCCTTATGTCTGGTACTCGTATCCGGACAGTTAACTTTTCGGTCCGAGTATCAGTCCGGATATTTCGGTCCGGTTCTTGAATGGATCTCAGATGTATCCGGACCGATAACAACCCTACTCACCTCCTTCATACACCACCACCATCCGACCCCTTGTCTCTTTACTTCTTTATTATTATTATTGGTGAAAAACTTCCCTATCAGCGCTACTGTTCATGATCTCAATTACCATGTATTCTTACCTAAAAAGTTACTCTTAGGATTTGAAATTTTAGTCATTCAAAAGTCTTTTCAGTTCAAATTGAAGAAATGATTAGGTGTTCTTCTTTTGGCGATTAGCTCTTCTCCGCCATGTACTTCATGTCCTCACCACTATTCTGCCCCCTCATCTCTTTTATTTTCTCCATTATTTCGTTGATTCTTTCCTTTATTTCATTCTCATAAAGTATATATATAAATATACAATGTCAATATTATGGAAGATCTATCTAATTATCCTAAATTAATTGATATTAATTTACAATCATATCCTAATCATATAATCACAATTGATGTGATTTGATTATGATATGAGATAATTATGGGCCATACTTATCCTAACAGTCCCCCGCAGTCTTAGTGGGAGGTTCTCGGATGTTGAGGTTTGATCGGTGTATTTTATATACACCTTTTGAGTCATTTTTATTTTTAGTTAGTATTTTACTCATTTCATTTATGTTTAGTATAGTATTAAGGTCGTTTTCCTTTCTTTTGTGTCACATCGGTCAGAAATTGAGAAATGACAAAAAGGAGATGAAATGAGCATAAATGAGATGTAATTGCACACTAAAAGGGGCCAATAAATGAAGTCTAAAAAGTCCCGGGAAATATAGACAAGATCATACGAATCCCGGATGAAAAGCGGGCACGGCGAAAATTCGCGAAGCGCCTCGAGCGCCATACTGGAAGTTTAGAAGGTTGCAGAAGTTTGGGCGCCATTGGCCGGTTCTGCGAACCACGGCGCGGCGGGATTTACGAAGTTAGGCGGAATTTGACATGTTTTCAGGGTACAAAAGGGATAACTTTTCCTACCTACATATTCCTTAACCCTTTTCCATAACTTTTCCTAAACCCTTTACCTAAAAGGATTCCATAACCTTTCCTACCTACATAATCCCTAACCCTTTACCTAAAGGATTTTTGGGCTATAAATAGTCTCTATATCATTAGAAGAAATCATCCTTCATCCACCAACCATCACCCATCCCATTCTCCATCCATATTCCATTCCATTCTACATCCACTATTCCATTCCATTCCATCTTGTAAATATTCCACAACACAATCCTTGGATGCTAGAAGGCTTGGAGACTTGTTCTTGAGTATTTTTCTTTTCTTTTTTT
This sequence comes from Przewalskia tangutica, assembly GCA_029844215.1. Classification (NCBI taxonomy): domain Eukaryota; kingdom Viridiplantae; phylum Streptophyta; class Magnoliopsida; order Solanales; family Solanaceae; genus Przewalskia; species Przewalskia tangutica. The sequence continues at coordinate 81,820,569 of CM056732.1, read as the reverse complement.
TGCTTTGTTTATTTCAGTTCATGTATGTAGATTATATTAGTTCTTAGCGTGACTATGACTAGGAGCTAATTACTTTGTTAGGGATTTCCTTGTGATTCACTTGAAACTCTATTCATGAATTAATATATTAGTTTGGTTTCTTCTTCACTTATTTAAGATTTATTCAATAGTTGTTTTGATTGCTTGGTAATTAATCACTAATTATCATAACTTATATGATTTATAATCGAAAGTCGAAAGGGGAGATTGTGAATATGCTATAGTTGAATAAATATAGGTTTAAATCGTGGACGAAAGTACTCCGATACTTGTGTAGCTTAATAGGTTATTGCTCTTAATCCTCCTTTGTAGTCAATCTTGTCACCGAAAGGTAGAAGGGTTCTCCATTGGGGTTGAGTGTTTATATTACCTTAACAGGAGTATAAAACGGTCTAGTTAACCTGCTATCTTAACGTAAAAGAAGAAGTTAGTCTAATTATATTAAGGATTGAATAGAGTGGATAGTTGATGATCTTGGAAGCCCTAATTCTCCATCATAACTGAGTTAAATCAAAGTATTTTCACGGTCTTACCTAGAATATATTACTTGTAATGATACGTGCACTTGCGTTAGTGTGTGCATAAATCTCGCATCAAGGTTGTCCTTGAAATCATCAAATAGTACGTGTGGAAGACCTTTGGTGAAAATATCAGCAATCTTATAACGGGACGGTACATGGAGAACTCGGACTTGGCCACGTGCAACCTTTTCTCGGACAAATAATATATCCATTTCTATGTATTTTGTGCGGTGATGCTGGACAGGATTACCGGATAAGTATATCACACTCACATTATCACAATAAACCACAGTTGCCTTTTTAATCATACAATGTAGCTCTAACAGAAGATTACGGAGCCAACATGATTCAGCAACCACATTGGCTACCCCTTGGTATTCTGCCTCAGTACTTGATAGAGACAACGTTGGTTGTCGTTTTGACGACTAAGATTGTCCCACAAGAACACGCAATAACCAGAGGTGGAACACTGTGTGTCTGGGTAATCACCCCAATCCACATCTATATAAGTGGAGAGACTCGAAACGGAGGACTTATACAGGTGCAACTCAAAATGAAGAGCACCCTTAACATAACACAAAATTCTCTTGTGGGCCTCCATATGCTCTTCTTCAGATCATGCACGCGTAAACAAATTTGCTGGACCGCATAAGAAATATCGGATCTCGTGAAAGTCAGATACTACAAGGCCCCTGTTAGGCTAAGGTAATGTGTTGGATCACTGTATGGAGTACATGTAGAGTTACTCAATTTTGTCTTTGTATCGACCGTCGTATGTGATGATTTGCAGGAGGACATTCCGACTTTTTTAATTATTTCTTCGGCATACTTCTTCTGACTGAGGAATAGACCACCTGCATATTGAGTCACATCAATGCCTAGAAAATAATTTAAAGGACCCAAGTCCTTCATTGCAAATTCTGCGGCAAGAAGAAACATAATAGACTGACGAAGTGATGTAGATGGTGATGTGAGAATAATGTCATCTACATATAGAATGATATATGCCATGTCACTTCCTTTCCTATAAATAAACAATGACTGATCAGACTTGCTGTGAGAAATCCATTTTGGATACAAATCCTGCAAACCTGTTATACCATGCTCGGGGATCCTGTTTCAAACCATATAAAAAAAATCAATAGGCCAACATAATCCGGATGTGCAGAGTCGTGGAAACCCAACGGCTGGTGCATGTAAACTATCTCCAGCAATGGTCATGTAAGAATGCATTTTTGACATCTAACTGATGAATGGTCCAAGATTTTGACAGTGCCATGTGTTTGTATAAAAATGTAATTCTTATTTAAAATCAGTCCAGATCTATGTTTATATCCACTTATACAATATTGTACAATTGTGTATAAATGTTGTTGTTGTATATAAATGTATATAAGTGCGTATTTTCATGTATAATATTATATAATTATATCTTTTAGTGTATACACCTACACATTAGACACCATCAAACGCCTATATATATATTACACGTCTTTTGTATATAAGTGTATGACACTATATAAAAGTATTTTTGGGTCAAAGCTTGCAATGTAAGTTTTGGGCTATTTTTTTTTTTGCAATGTAAATAAGTAAATTATATATTTTTGAATTTTTTTCTTCCAAAGGTGTAGCTATATAGACACGAGAATAAATACTTTAGACAACCGACTCAAGTTCGATTATACAGTACCAGAATTTAATTAGGTTCAACTGAGTTCAACCCAATTAAATACGTATATATTTGATTTTATTTGGCTTGAAAATATGAACCGACTCAAGTTCGATTATATAGTACCAGAATTCAATTAGGCTCGGCTGAAGCCCTAAATAAAAATATCAATTATGACAAATTTTCAATGAAAAAATATAAAATAAATGTAAAATAATAAAACCGTCTCAAGAATTTGATAAGTTGATATACAACAATAACATACCCAGTGAAAATCACAAAGTGGAATTGGGGAGGGTAGAGTATACGCAAATGTTACCTCTACCTTGGGAGGTAATAACGTTGTTTTCGAAAGACCCTCAGTTCAAGAGAAAGCATGGCAACAAAAGGTTAGATAAAGACAATCAATTCAATGCAGTATGAAAATGAAATCAACGAAATCGAATAAGACATAATAAAGAAGTCTAAGAAGGAGCAATAGCTATCACAGATAAATAAGATAACCGAAGTACAAGAATTAATAAATAGTAGCACAAATCAAAGGGCAAGAAACTATAGAGCAAGATAAGTTGATATAATGATATCGAAAAGTGTTGCATTGCTTCAATAAATGATTGCTTGTTGTAATGCTATATTTTAAAGAAGACAATTTATAAGCCGCGGTAAGTTGCCGATTGAGAGACTTTTCAATATTAATAATAAAAATAGTAAAAGAAAGAATGAAAAAGGTAATATATAAATAATAATGTGGATCCGTATTAGTTGTTAGGATATAAATGAGGCAACAAAAATAGCTACTCTATACATGTAAGGAAACAATTCATTAAAAATTATTTCATTCTCTAATTATTACACCGATCCTCACATTTGTACTTTCGCTCCAAAAATTATTTTCAAATTTAACTGTATACACGTTTTTTAATAATACATATATAATGCATCTTTAAAGAAATAACAGAACTGTAAAAAATTGAGATCCAAACAATTGCTTTACCGATCTTATAGTCGAGCCACCCATAAACCCAATTCAATATGCATATACTATTTGATTTGGCTTGATTAATATTTTTAATCGCCTCTATAGAAATTTAGGTGAGGGCATTTCTGAAATGAAATAGTGGACAAGTTTATTCTATTTTGAATAATTTGTGTATTGTAATCATAGACGGATCTAGAATTTTTACTCAGGGATTCGAAACAAACAACAAGTTAAACATAAAAAATTATATTATCTGAGAATCGAAATTTTAAACATCCTACACCACTTGAACTATTTTTTTATATTTATTGAAGATATATAAATAAACAGAGAAAATCCCTCTAAATATTGCAATAGTATTGTTTTTGCGGCAATACGATTGCAAGTTCACATTGTGAGCCACGTATGCGGAACGTGGCACATTCTTAGGTCCCCTAAGTCAGCAAACAAAGGTAGCAGCGGCAAAAAGAAGCACCGTTGTTCGTAGCTTCAAATCGCTCCGCCATAATTTACTCTTCTCTGAGGCATTTTCTCAAACACCTTATGCACCGGACATCGCTTTAGTTTATATGAACACTTAAATTGCCGATGAGGAGTATCATTTCATGCCTTAATCGACGGCGTCTTCCAGTGCTGTCCCCAAGTAATTCCCATTGTTATTGACCCTTTCCTGATAAGCCAAATGCATTGTGCTCCTTTAGCTGTGAATATGCGTTTTAAAAGTATCTTCACGGAATTAGCTGCGTAAATTTAATCGAAGTGTGTTCATTCAGAATTGTTTGCGTATTATATGATTCTAATCATCCCATTCTGCTGGAACATTGATCGAGATATCTAATTGCTTGCATTTAGACACTGCAATCTCACCTCAACTCCACTCTGTCTAAAATAGCAATCCAATATTCAGTGGCGGAGTCAGAAATTTTGAATTTTGAAGAAGTAATATATAATATATAATATATATGTTAAAAGGGTAAGGGTGTTCAAGAACACCCTTGCTGGGCTGTGACTCCGCCACTGCATATATTCAATCTTAATTTTACTTATCCTAAAACCTTTACTTTCTAAATAGCATACACCATGTGATGATGTTAGTTGGTATTGAAGTATGTGACCATCTTTTTAAAAGCTTGAGCGGTTAGAGAGAACACACTTTATTTATTTAATTATATTCTCAACCGTTTGTGGAATTTTACTGGGTATGTTATTGTTGTATATTCTCAACCGTTAGCTCATCCATAATTAAGGCATAACGTATGGACTACCGATTCGTGATGCAAATTATGTATTTCTTGGCTGTATCCTCGGCTGCTATGGAGAGAGAGTGCAAATTAAAAAAAAAAACAGCCCAGTGCACTAAGCTCCCGCTATCCCGGGTACGGGAAGGGCCGGATCACAAGGGTTACGCAGCCTTACCACAAGGGTTACACAGCCTTACCACAAGGGTTACACAGCCTTACCTTAGAGACGGTTTACACAGCCTTACCTTAGAGACGGTTTACACGGTTTGAACCCATGACTTCCTGGTCAGCAACTTTATCAGTTACTCAAGGCTCAAGGCTCCCCTTCTGAGAGTGCAAATTCTATGTGGAATTTACCCTTCATGGTTTAATTTAATACCTTCGACGTATTTTACATTGGACCCTTTCAAACTTGCTCGCTTTATTTGGATTTGTATCTCCTCCCTTAGAACCAGCCTCTTGTTTGTGAAAATTTGACTGTTGTAGCTTTTAGACCAGGTGTCACCTTTTTAGCGTTTCTCATATTTTCTCGCTGTAGTTGTCATTATCCTCTGCTTATTACTGGTGAAATTATAGCCTTTAAATCAGCTTCTGATAATATGTTATCACTCAACTTACTTAACTAATAACAAAAAATTAATTGGTCACTCTTCCATCCCTGACTTCTTTGCAGCTCCGTGCTTTGGCTGTTCAGTTGAGACTGCTTTGTGCGAATACTCATCCAGTAGTTTTCCTGAGGTTATTCCAATTGGAAAGAATAACAACTTTGTGGGATCATATTTGTCTACCCCAAAATAGTAAGTGAAAAAATATTTGATTGTTCTCCTCTCTCTTGACATGTGGCTGATTACTGAACAATGCTGCGAAACACCCTTGTACTTTTTTTTTGCATTATTGATCTATTTATTGGCTTCACCACCCTCTCTTTTTTGTTTTCTAGTCTAACATTTGTGCATACAGTGTTATACACCAAATAGGGGAGCCCAACTCAAAAGACTAGTTTGACAGGTGGGAGAGCCCATTTAGCTATAAATCAATTAACATTTCCTTCTCCACTCCTCCACTCCTGGCACTCAGGCCACCACTCCGAGTCGCGGCCCCATGTGTGGATCTGACTTGCTCTGATACCAATCTTATAGACCAAACAGGAGAGCCCAACCCAAAAGACTAGTATGATAGGTGGGAGGGCCTATTTAGCTATAAACCCATTCACATTTTCTTTTTTAACCGATGAGGGACAATTGACACATACAATCAGTGGTGGAATATTTTCTTCCTAAGGAGTTTCATATGTCACCTCTGAATTCATCAGTTAATGCGCTTTTGGTGCAGCTTTTCTACCGGTTTTTCCAGTGTTCATGGAGAAAGGCCAACAGCTGAGTATGCTAGACTGAGGAAAGAATCACTAGAAAGCGAATTTGGTCATGCACTCACTTACAAGTCGAAAAGCCTCTCATCGTTATATCGTTATGGCCCATTCTTGGCTTTGTACAGAGCATCAATTATTTCATTCTTTGTGTTGAAGCTAACTGTTTGGAGCTTATTTGTCCATGACATAAGAAGACGTGCTGTTAAGGTATATTCAGTTCTCGAATGAAGTTCTATCTGAAAGAACGTTTTTTTAACTGTAGGTGTTCTATATGCATTGACAGATAGATGACAGTGTGCTGTCTATTCGGTCAATTGTATACAATGGATCGGATATACTTTTATACTGTAGGTGTTCTATAGGCATTTTGACATGTGACAGTGTGTTTTCTATTCGGTCAATTGCATACAATGGATCAGAAAGTTGAGTTTTCAGCTTCAGAGCATGAAAGCTGTGAAATAACTTTCAATTATTTATTTAGTGGTTTCTAGGAATCTTGCTATGATAAGATGGAAAAGTTGAGTTAAGGAAAACCTCTAATCCCTCTTTTTGTAAGAGTACTGGCACTAACTTCACATGCTTTGACCATAACATTTTATTTATCCCACGTAACAGGTAGAGTGCCTCAAAACCCTTTCCTTATTGATGTGACTTTCTAAGTAAAGAAATAAAGAAGGCGAAAATGGGTGACCCCGTATCCAAATGTAGTTCTTTACTACTATTCCCTCCGTCCCAATTTATATGATGTAGTTTGACTGGGCTCGGAGTTTAAGAAATAACGGAAGACTTTTGAATTTAGTGGTCTAAAACAAGCCAAAGATATTTGTGTGGTTATAAATCATCTCGTTAAGCGTTGCCAAATAAGGAAATGTGTCATTTTTTTTGGACCGACTAAAAAGGAAAGTGTGTCATATAAATTGGGACAGAGATTATATGTTTTTCAAATTAACTGGGAACACCTTCGTTTAGGTCTTTACTTATTATAGTGATTTGAACGTGAATTTTCAAATGCATTTTTGTCAGGTAATCACCTGTTATTGAATTGAGTATTAAGATATGCTTTCCTGCAGTTGTTCTGAGCTAGTTGACACCTGTATGCCTGTGAATTGTACAATTGCTTCTCTTTAAAGAATATGGTTGTTAAAAAGTATGCATTAAATTGCCTTGCACTTTGTGCTGGATGAAGAAGGTGGTCTTGGTTTGATACTAATTTTGTGATTTTACTCATAGCTTACTTTACCCACTCATATTTCATCAAATATGTATTTTCAAATAATTCACTAAACTGGATTTCAGCTTTTATTAAGACAGGCTTTCTCGTTTTCGTGTTGATTTGGTCTTTACTGTTGTTTATAGTTCATATTGAACTTGGTCTTTACTAACGTTTTTAATAAGAGAGATATTTGATGCTTTTCAGGGAAAGTTATCTGATGACCATTAATTATTTCTACTTCTTTCCATCTCTTACTGAATTTCAAGTAGTTAATTGGTTATCCACTCTGGCCTTAACAATGAGTTGGTTAATCTTTTATTTGCAGTTCCGTGAAACTCTTATCCGCTTGGGCCCTTTCTACATAAAGGCAAGTTACACTATCTGTTACTATTATTTAGATGTGTGGTTGACTGATGGCCTTCTCATGTCGGTGCACAAACATTGCTTGTAGAAGTGTTCATATCAGTCTGCTGTGGTGTAGTCTATTATCACTTCTGTCCTTAGTTTTGTTTTTACGAGGGGTGAGGATAATGCTTATAACTACTGCTGTAGGAGGCTAGGAGCATGTACGTGATGTCATGCTTTCTCATTACTTTTGAGGAGCATAAATTGGAGAAAGTAATTTAGCTTGTTAAGGTTCTTGAGTCAAGCCTGAGACTGCCGAGGGGACAGGGACACCACTCTGTGAAATTCTCACCAGTACTACTGATCTAGTGCTACTCTCAGGCAACCTTAAGTTAGTCAAGTTAGATTGTTTGGGCTAGATGGATGTTCATGCGAGAGTAGCTCCCTTTAAGAAATACCTTCAAGAGGAAAAAGGTTAGCTTTGAACAACAATAAAGTGTTCAGAGATAATAAAATTTCCTTGATTACATAGAGATAAATGACTTGTCAGTTGAAAAGTTGGACTAACAACAGTGGGAACTAATGGTCGAATGAGGCGACATGGGTGAATTCTTCCCGTCCCCGGGTACCTGTGCTAGTAAGAGGCAGTATACCTAGTATACCTGTGCTACCGTATGTACCAGAAACTAAGTCAAGGTGCGAGGCAGGTTGGCGTGGACATAAAAGGAACAAAAAGAAGAAAATCCAACTTATTCTCCTTCTAATTCTTTCCATGTAAGATTATGAAAACGATCATCGAAATTTGGATGACCTGCATGACCTACTAGAGGTTTTGAAAAACAAGGTCTATTCTATAAAAGATGTAGGGGCCTTCCGCTGATCTCAGAAAATAACTGACTTATAGGTCAAATGTGTTTAGAAAGAGTCTGTTCTCCGCTATGAGCATTCTCTGTATGTCAAATGGTATCCCTTTTGTTGCTGGTAGAAAATTTCACTATGAAAGCACTCACAACATCTTATTAATGCTTTGCCTTTTATTTTAAAGAATGTTATATATAAAGGTGGAGTGCATAAGCTGTGGAGTTACGCAAAAATAGTGATGGCCTTCTAAAAATTGATTTTTTTTTGGATAAGGTAAAGTTTTATTAAATTAAGTACCAAGAAGGTGTTGAGAATATAATTAAATATTAAGAGTGTGGTCTCTCTAATAGCTTAAGATTTTAGATGAGATGGTCACATACTTCAACAAAAGTTACCCAAAAATTACAAGTTACTGCATAACTGTAACAGTTATACTCCCAAAACACCTATAAAAATTGATAAGATTCCTTTTGAGAATGCTTTGTCTTCTCAAAAAGAATCTTATCAATTCCCCGTCTAAATTGACCTATAAGAACATTCCATTCTTCAAATTGGCTTACTAATTGATGAAATATCCTTTTAAAGAGCCATTAAATTCGATAAACTCTAGAAAAGGGCATGTCATGTGATATGAAGCGAAAAAAGAGGCTTGTAATGTGATGGATTAGAGCTTACTTTAATTCTTGTACTTTAAGATGGAAAATAAGAGGATGAGTCTCCCTCTGATTTCCTTTTTATGGCCAGAGTGGTATCAGATTCAGAACCTAGTGAGATGGAGTAGTTTGATTAAAAATGATTAGATCATTTGAAGCTTTTCTGATGTATCCCAATCAAAAAATGCCACAATTGGTTTTGCTTGTGACAGGATTGAAGATTAATAGTTTCTTCATCTGTTTTCTTGATGTACTCAAACGATTGGGGGGGGGGGGGAGGGGGGTTGTTGAGGTGTTCTTTGTTGCATCTATGAAATGATCAATGATACCTCTTCAACACCTACTAATAAGGAGAAATGGGGTTGATAGAACACCATCATGGAAGAAATATTATGCTTCTCTGGTATTCTTCTTGTTTATTGGCTACATATCTGATTCAATGATAAGCTTTTAAACAGAGTAGTCACTATGTGATATCAATTCTGTGTGGTTAAATGGGCCAAAGAGCCCTTTTGATTTCAGATTGCTTACATGGTGCATCAGCCCTGGGTTCCAACAGGACCTTGTAACTTGTCTCCAGCAGGGAAAAAGGTCTTATGGTTAATTCTGCAATTGTTTGAATAACAGCTGGGTCAAGCTTTAAGCACAAGGCCAGACATATTACCAAAAGTGTATTGTCAAGAACTTGCAAAGTTACAGGTAAACTTAATGCTTCAATGGTGCTGTTAAGGTCATCTCCCAACTTACCATTACATTCTTTTTTCTGGTTTGTCCCAAGCATGTCTCGTCTTTTTATATTTTATTACCAAATGATATCCTGGACATCGACATTTCATTCAAAAGAAAGTTCAAATTCTTAAAATGGCTGATTTGTATCTCCACCGTCTGGCCTTCTTTTTCACGTGTACCCTGTAAGAACCTTAACCAATCCGGCCTTATTGCTCTGTTACCTTTATAAAAAAAAAACGGCTTTATTGCTATGGGAGTAAAGAAGTATTGTATTCATGAAAGCTGGATTTGACTTCTCAACAGAATGTATTATTCTTTAATTTGTTATTCGTATGTTGCCAGGATCAAATCCCCCCATTTCCAACTGATATTGCAAGAAGATCTATTGAGTCCCAGTTGGGTGTTCGCGTTTCACAAGTATTTGCTGACATTAGCAAGGAGCCAATTGCTGCAGCATCTCTTGGGCAAGTATATAAAGGTTAGAGCTCAATTTTTTTCGTGATTCTCTGCCACTCTCTTTGAGTGGTCTCTAACTTCTAGTTCTATGGTGTTTCATTACTTCTCACTTGCTTCCTTTCTCCTAACCTTTTACCTTCCTTTCATGTTTTCCTTTTCCCCTAAATTCATTTTGAAGATAAATCTACTAGGGGAATGTAACGGGTTTTGGAAGAGTGAGTGCCGTGCTTAAGGGGTACACACGCTTTTAATGTTTCTTCTTGGCTTCAAGTTTTGCAGCTCATTTGCATTCTGGAGAGCTTGTGGCTGTGAAGGTTCAGAGGCCTCATATGTCACATTTATTGACACTTGACGCTATGTTATTTCACATGATTGGTGGACAACTAAAAAGATTTGCAAAAGCTCGTAAGGATCTGTTAGTAGCTGTCAATGAGATGGTGAGATTCCAAATTTCCAATCTTATGTTTCTGTACTTCAAAAGATAATATCTGGCAGCCAATGTGTCAGTGGGTATGGTGGGTTTATTATATACATCAAGACTGTCTTTATTTCAAAGAGTATATTACTAGTCTAATGCTAATTCTTTGGGATGGTTGTGTGGTGAATTCTGATTCAGCTAATGCATGAACTAGTCAAATTTACAAGGCGCACTTGGTACAGCTGAATGAAGCATCTGCAAGCAAAATCAAATCCTGATTAGAAACTGAACGACTCAACCAATAGCTATCAAGGAAGATGAAAAGATCTCAAAGTTACTCTAAAGATGACACTATTAGTTGGCCACTAGTTCTTAACCTATTTTTTTGTTTAGAGATTAAATCAAAGAAAACCGGCAAAGTTGCATTTAAGTAATGGCTTATTGCTCACCCTTTATGTCTCATTTCCCAATTGGCTAATTATCCTCTTATTTTCCCCATTTTCTGTAAAAGAGAAGTGATGCACTTTATTTAAATAGCTGTCTATTATATACTTGCTAACCCCGTGGGTTTTGCTTGAATGGATAGGTGAGACACATGTTTGAAGAAATTGACTACATCCTGGAAGCACAAAATGCTGAAAGATTCGCATCTCTTTATGCATGCAGTAGTAAGTATCTTCCAGACATTGCTTTTAGTAGTTTGGTGATATCATGGAATGTCTTTTTTTCCCCTTAGATTGAATGTCATGGAATGTATATTCTAATGATCTTATTTGTATTCTGTCGATGATGTTATCTCACCTATTTATCTATTTTTCCCGATCGAAAAAGCTTAAAGGGCTATGGTTCTACTGATCCTATCATATATATATATATATATATATATAAAGAGAGAGAGAGAGAGAGAGAGAGTTAATCAATCACTCTACTTTTGTGCTGACTATTCATAAAGGATGTGTAGCCAGATAGCACCTCCCACAAATTATTCTAAGTCATAAAAGTCAAATAGAACATTACCTCTGATACTAGGAGTATGTTCTATTGTAGAATTTTTCTTTTAGATTTTTGTGTTTACTTATTACATATTTAGACTTATCTAAGCCTTTTGAGGTTAACCTTTATCCTTATCACTCTACTTTTGTGCTGACTATTCATAAAGGATGTGTAGCCAGATAGCACCTCCCACAAATTATTCTAAGTCATAAAAGTCAAATAGAACATTACCTCTGATACTAGGAGTATGTTCTATTGTAGAATTTTTCTTTTAGATTTTTGTGTTTACTTATTACATATTTAGACTTATCTAAGCCTTTTGAGGTTAACCTTTATCCTTATCATTGCCTAGGTTAGATTCTATTTTGTTATATCCTTTTATCTTTATCTTTGTCACTTCAGTAGAGATAAAATTTTTAATAGTTTAAGAGTCTAGCTTGATCTTGGTTCCCTCACTATAGATGGGGTTCTTTTTCACTTTATTCGAAAGTAAGACTTCGTGAATGGTCTCTCTGTATTTTACTCTTGTACTCTCTCTCATCTCTCCCATTTTTTTCTGTTTTTTTCCCTTTTCTTTCATCTCCCTTCTCCCTTCCGACAATGTGTCTGTTAGTTGTAGAGCACAGTGAATTAAAATCAGTATTTTGGGAACCTTAAAGTAAGTGAACTTAATGCGTGTGAATATTTTTTGAGTGCTCAGTAAATGTTTCTTTACCTTTCACTGCTTCAATTTATGCTAACTTAGCCTTTACGTTCAGGTGAAGAAAAGCGTCAGAAGTGCGGCCGATAATGTCGGGTGTCGAAAAGCTGTAGTATCGAGTCCCTAAAATATATTGGAACTTTACAGTAGAGGAGTGCTTACGATGGAATGGATAGATGGGATTAAGCTGACAAATGAAAGTCGTCTGAGGAAGGCAAATCTAAATAGGAAGAGACTTGTTGACCAGGTAAGTAGCTGTCTTTCTTGAACAAAAAATAAAAGTAAAAAGGAAAAATAAAATGGCAGTTTTCTTTCTTAGTAGAGTTTATCTGCTCCTCCCGTGCTATTATTAAGCTTTGTGAAAATAACTTTATTTTATCAGGGGTTATCTTTGCTCGTTGAGGCGATTCTTTGGAGGTGGGGTTTTTCACGCGATCCTCATCCCGGAACACAGGTTGCTCATCGAGGGCGGATCTCTTGCCTATTTTGACTTTGGCATGATGGGAGACATTCCACGTCACTATCGCGTTGGACTTATTAAAGTGGTTAGCTCTAATGATAAATTCTCATTGTTCATTGTTGACTGGTGTTTTAATAGGAGTATTGGGCTTTAGTTTGGATGCATTTCATGTGGTCTAAGACGTTATTATCTGTTTGGATTTATGTCATCACCTTTATCTCAAGTTGTATTGGTAGCTTCTTAATTGTTTGCCGTTGCTGACGGGCATTGCTCTTGTGAGAAAATATGGGAGAAAATATTATTATTGAATTGTTGTATCTGCATGATTACACTGAGCCCTATTTATGAACACTACATTACAATTTTTTTCCAGTAGAATACTATATATGAAATTCTATTCATATTCTAACACTCTCCCTTAAGCTGGTGCATAAGATGTAATTAATACGAGGACCAATGTGACTTGGTGAAAATATATGCAAGCTGATCGCTCGACTTCACAAATTTTGTAACAATATCTCCAGTGATAATCTTTTCTCTGACAAAGTGACATCTTATCTCAATGTGCTTAGTCCTCTCATGAAATACCGAATTTGATGCGATATGAAGGGCCTCTTTGTTATCACACACAAGTTTCATTTGATTGATTTCTTCAAAATTTAGTTCTCTGAGCAACGACTTAATCCAAACTAGCTCACAAATTGCTACGGTCATTGCTCGATATTCTGATTCAGCACTAGATCGAGCAACGTTTCTTACTCTTCCAGGACACTAAATTACCTCCTATTAACACACAATATCCGGATGTAGAACGTCTATCAGAGGGTGATCCTGCATAATCAACGTCTATATATCTAACGATCTGCTCAGGGCCTCGATCTTCGAAAAGCAATCCTTTACCATGACTTAATATATCGCGGAATGCGGACAACTGCATCCCAATGACTATTATAGGGAAAATTCATAAACTTACAATACTCACAGGAAACGAAATGTCACATCTAGTCACTGTGAGATAATTCAACATACCAACCAGCCGCCTATATCTATCACTGAGTGGCTTATAGGCAGGAGTTTAGCATTCGGATGTCAATAAATACTCAAATCTGGAGCAGAATGTCGATAAAACACAGAATGATCTGCTTCACTGCGAGTCATGCCAAACTCCTGAATTATTGTGCTGAATTTATCAAACCAGGCTCGAAGAGACTGTTTTAAATCATAAAGTGGTCGACGCAATCGACACACTATATTAGACTCCCCCTGAATAACAAAACCAGGTGGTTGCTCCATATAAACTTCCTCCTCAAGATCACCACGGAGAAAAGCACTCTTAATGTCCAACTGATAAAAGAGGCCCATGGAGGACAACAACCATGGATAGAAAGAGACGGGCAAATGCTATTTTAGTCACGGGAGAGAGAGTCACTGTAATCAAGACCACTATCTGTGTATACCCTTTCGCAACAAGGCGAGCCTTAAGCTGGTCAACTTGACCGTCCGGACTAATTTTGACTACATAAACCCAGCGACAACCAACAGTAGATTTACCTGAAGCCTGAAGGAAGAGGAACAAGCTCCCAAGTATCACTCGTGTGTAAAGTAGACATCTCGTCAATCATAGTCTCAGCATCCGGGATGAGAAAGGGCTTCACTTTTAGACTTAGGAATGGGGACAGAGAACGATGATGATACAAATGCATAATGGGATGATGATAACTTAAAAGGGTATAATGTGGATTAGTGTTACGAGTGGACCGTTTACCTTTCCGAAGTGCAATCGGCTGATCAGAAAGAGACAAGTCCATAGTAGGTGTAGGGTCCGACACATGACACATGACATGAATTGGGCCTGATGTTAGGTCTGATGCTGGACACGATCGACGATGATAAGTCAGAAGTGGTTGCACTGTGACTTGAGATGTGGAAGTAATTGTAGATTCCTCGAAGGTCGGTGTAGGTAAAACCTGAGGTATAGGTAAGACCTCAGAGATACTAGGATGATTAGAAGGAGATCTAAAGTAAAGTTGAGACTAAACAAATGTGACATCGGCAGACATAAGATATCGACGGAGATCAGGTGAGAAGCAACGATACCCCTTTTGAACTCGAGAATAATCAAGAAAGAAATTTAATAGAGCGATGGACTAATTTATCTATCCCCAGAGCTAGGTTATGCACAAAACATGTGCTCCCAAAAATACTAGGAGGAAGAGAGTAAAGATGACTGATGATATACTATGGAATATGGAATTTGATCCAAATAGAAGATGAAGGCATTCGATTAATTAAATGACAAGCTGTGAGGGCTGCATCGCCCAAAAACGCAGCGGAACATGGGATTCAATGAGAAGAGTGCTAGCAGTATGAGATGTCTATTCTTTCTTTCTGCTACCCCGTTCTGCTGAGGGGTGTACGAACAAGATGTTTGATGAATAATTTCATGGTGAGTCATAAACGGTTGAAACTGGGAGAATTTGTATTCTAAGGCATTATAACTACGAAAAGTACGAATAGAAACACCAAATTGATTTTGTATTTCAGCAAAAAAACTCTTGAATATAGAGAATAACTCATAATGATCTTTCATTAAGAATAACCAAGTGCAACTGGAAAAAAAGCTCCCCTTTATGTTAGGGGAGCACTAAAATGCAACTTCGATCGGATGCGGGTATCAAATCCCGCCGCTGAGATGTCCGGCGGAGCTGCAGGAAGACAGGACGGCATATTTAGCTTCGGAATATGTCGGTGTCAGGAGGCGCTTTGTTAACAAGGTTCATAGTTGCTATTTTCCCTTATCTGTCAGTTAGTATTAACTTTAAGGAAGGAAAGGCGTGGAAAGCAGAACAACGTAGCAACTCGACTGTAAGGTCAAACGCGACTAAAGAATCTGCCTTTAGCTCCGTAGAAAAATGAATTCGTCTCAAATCAAAAGAAGAAGACTCCGCACCTTCAACTAATTCAAGCAATTCAGTCAGTAGGAAAGTCATATCTGGATTGATACCTTTCTTGAGGAAGCCTGGCTCTGGGGGACGTGTGCCCGGAAGACTGGTTCTCAACCACAACAGAATGAGGTTTTTTCCTTTACCGATACCTATTTTTGCGTCTTTCTTCCGGAAACTTACGAGATGCTATTTTTCTGGGGAGTCCGACTCAATGAAACTAACAAAATAACGAAATCCTAAAGGTGAACCGACTCTACTAGGACCCCAAATATCATAATGAACTATTGAAAAAATACTCTGCACGACTCTCAGCACTACGTGGAAAGATAGTGCGGGTGTGTTTCCCAGGTTGACACGACTCACAA
This sequence comes from Przewalskia tangutica, assembly GCA_029844215.1. Lineage (NCBI taxonomy): Eukaryota > Viridiplantae > Streptophyta > Magnoliopsida > Solanales > Solanaceae > Przewalskia > Przewalskia tangutica. The sequence continues at coordinate 81,804,613 of CM056732.1, read as the reverse complement.
TCTAATGTGGATAGACTAGAAAAATTAGGCACCATCTTTTGTAGCTTGAACAGATTCGGATGTCCCAATCGTTTATGGATTAAGTCTGGAGGATCTGTAACTAGACATGCTATGGAGGATTTAGGAGTAGATGTAAGATAGTAGAGGCTTTGTGATTCATATCCTATGCCAATCGTCTGTCTTGTACTGCGGTCCTACATAATAAAAGAATCATGAAATAGTATGACATAATTTATGGCACGAGTCAAACGACTGACCGATGCAAGATTAAAAAGGACAACCAGGGATATAGAGAACATAATTTAGTGTGACCGAAGATATGAGTTTAGCTTGTCCAACTCTTTTTGCTTTTGTTTGGATCCCATTGGCTAAAGTAATAGCGGGAAGAGGCGGTGAATACTTAATATCCGACAAAAGTAATTTATCATGATCAGAAGCGCTAGAGTCTATCACCCACGATCCAGAGGTATTAGATTGTGCGACTAAGGCTGCTTGTGGAGATGTCTGATACTGATACTGAAGGTACTCATTATATTCTTCTTCGGATAAATAAATCCGTTGATTACTTGTAGTTGTAGTGACAATCTGAACAACATGAGCATTCTTGGGTGGTAGACCATGGGAATAGCATATTTCATGAGTGTGTTCAAACTTATTACAATAACTACACATATGTCGAGATCTGCATACTTCACGAGTATGTCCAAACCTATTGTAATAGCTTCACTTAGGTCGAGATCTTCCAAAGTAGCCTCTTCGTCGATTCTTCATAGATTGGGATCTTCGAATTTCTGATTTCCTTGTTAAGGGTTCTGAAGTAATCATAGGTAGGGATGTCAATGGGGCGGGCGGGGCGGGGAAGGGTATCGTACGTACCCGCCTAAAACACATCCCCACCCCGCCCACCACCCATCGGGTAGTAATTCTTCCACGCCCGCCCGCGCCCATCACGTGTAGTAATTCTTCCACCCGCCCCACTCACTTCACGCGGATACCCACTTACCCGGCGGGTACCCATTAATAAAATGCTCAAATAATGTCTAGCAATTGTTTTAATCACCAAAATGAAAGTTATATAAGAAAAAGGAAAAAAAAAGGAACCTTTCCACTATTGTGTATCAAATATCAAGTCTAAAACCTTGTCAAAATATTATGAATATTAAAAAACAAGAATCACTTGACAGTTCTTATTTCCATTTTCCGACTCTCATCTTGTTAACTGACTTAACCGCAATACTTATCCAAAGATGAAAATATTTAACAAAAAAAAGGAGAACAAAGAGAATAAGAAAAAGAAACGTGGTGCATTACGGTGCGGGTTAGCTCAAGTCACATTTTAAATCAAGAAAGGGCCAAATAAATTCGTAAATAGCCTAATTAAACTAATAGATGATACATATATGGGATATGGGCGGTGCGGGTAGGGTGCGGGTAGAGGGGCGGGGCGGGTCTTATATGAAATCCACCCCCGCCCCACTACCCATGGCGAGTAGCACTTTTGATACCCATACCCTCCCCACCACCCACCAAACCATCCCCATACCCGCCCCAATTGGAGCGGGTGCGGGGTGGTACCCGCATTTACCCGCCCCACTGACATCCCTAATCATAGGACTTAATTCAACTCCCATACTTTTGGAATTAGAAAATTGAGAACCATGATTAAATTGATGATTAAATTGATGAGAGGCCACTCTGCTTGAAACAGCCCCAAGAGCATTTGCTCCTGAACAGCTGAAAACAGCCGGAAAAGCTGTTGAAACAGGACTGTACCGCTGGAAAATAGTGTTCTGTGGCGGTTAGAAAATCACTGTGGATGGAGTCGAAATACGCAGGCGACCACTCGAGATGAATAATCTGTCTCGAAACACGCTGGAAAAATCAGATTTACACCAAAAAACTGGCTGGAGTGGCCTGATTAGGGTTCCGGCTGACAGAATCTTTAATAAAATAGCACAGGTGCCTCTAAATAGCGACCCCTGCAAAAGAAGATCTGAAATCTGAAAAAAAAATCAATCTCGCCGGAAAAGGGGCTAACCACGCCGGAAAAGGTTTCCGGTGATCGGAATCCAAAAGAAAATAGATGGATGGGGTCGGAATCACTGGATGACCACCGTAGGAGAATAATCCGGCTCGAAAACGCGTCGGAACATTGTCCACGCGCCGGCGCGTGAACCGGAAGGTTTGCCGGAAAATCTTCCGTCAACGGCCCGTGGGGGGGCATGACAGCTCCTCTGCCGGGGATATTTTTCGGGGTTTGATTCCCTGATCTACCTTGTGGTTTTTTTTTTTTTTGCACAACACCTCCAGAGAGGGATATTGACGAAGACAACCCTTTGGTCACCGGAAAATTGCACGGTGATTGATTTTTTTTTTTGTTCACGGAAGAAGCTGGTATGCACAGCTATATTTTCACCAATGCATTAATATTGAATTGTTGTATCTACGTTACAATCCTTTTCCCAATAGGATACTAAATATGAAATCCTATTCCTATTCTAACAACTCTTTAGTTTTTCGGATTGTCTTTGAGATCTTGTTTTGTTGTATAATATCGTGTCTTGTGGGCCATCAATTCTTGTAGAATGTGTTCATAGAGTTGTATGACCATTTCATCCAAGTTTAAATTGGTAGAAAATGAATGATTTACTTTATTTAAGGTGGGGCAAAGACAAGACCCATACTTTATTTAAGGTGGGGCAAAGACAAGACCCATACTTGATTGTGTAGGTTTTTGTTACCACTGTGTTTGAAAGCTTAAGCAGTTAGAGAAGGAATAGTTCTATTTACTTATTTTAGTTCTCTTTCTTCTACTGTTTCTTTTTTTCAAAAGCAGTTTCTTGCAATACATTAAAGACAATAAAGTCCTCATCAAATAATCTTTTGGGATTTTCTTCGTGGCACCTGGGATTGGAAGACCTTTTTTCTCTTTTTTTTCTGGGTTGGGGCAGAGCATGCACTCTTTGGATATTTCTTCTAACTTGTCTCCATTCCTATTCTGTCTGAGCATCCTTCTTTGATTGAGATTTTCTCTCTGAAAAGAGAAGAAGGAAAGGAGTTAATTAGATCTTGTCCTTGGAATGCTGAAACTGATGGGATCACACCTGACTCTATAAGGCAATGTAACAATGTATAATAGTGAAGCAATCTCACTTCCATATGCTCGTATTGTTTCTATACTAGAAGGCTGTGATAGAAAATGCTTTGGGCCTCTAAATATAAATCACAGGTCTATAGGTGTTACATCATTTTAATTTTATTTATCCTCAAAACTTTTGCCTGTGCAACGAAACCTCCTCTTTTCATTTTCTTCCCCAACTTTACCTTGTCCTCTTGCCAGTAGTGATGCCCTCTAAACCCTTGTTTTCCTCCACCACAAGGATACTTGTCCATTCCCAGACAAGAAGTAAGCTCTGCCCGCCTCCTTTTGATAAAAGATTGTGATGGAGCTCAGTCGTGATTGTATGGAGAACCCTGTTTTTTTACCGAGAGGTTGGTTGATTTTCTATCATTTTTAATCCCATTTTAAGCCCAAAAAATGATAGAAAATCAACCAACCTCTCGGTAAAAACACAGGGTTCTCCATACAATCACGACTGAGCTCCATCACAATCTTTTATCAAAAGGATGATGGAGTATGAATGTGTGACATTTGGCATCTGAATCTGTAGTACGTGATAAGTGCTAAGCTAATTTGTTGTGATCTAGAGACCTTGTAATTAAAGTAAGTTGTGTGAAACTCTGATTTCTTGATTTCCAGCAAAAAGCACAATAAAAATAACATATTAATCTTTTGGAATGAGCTAAATGAGATGAAACTAGATTTGCTAGTATAAGACATGACCTCTCCAAAGTCCAAATTCTTTGTCAGATGATGTAGACAGCATCGGTTAGCAAGAGCATCGATTTCTTATTATGATTTATTTAAAGTGAATAAATTGAGTTAGGATAATGAAAGTTTGGCATGTATTGAGTACTACAGTCTCGAATGACCAGCGTCACCCTACTCAATTATTCAGGATGTCGGAACTTATGGAACTACAAAATTTAACACAAAATGTCTATTAACTATTTGGTCCTACCATTTTTTTGCGGAGATTTGAGGTTTGTTACCAAAAGCTTTTATTTCTAGCTTTACACTTATTCATGATCCAAATATGATCGGGTTTGATATTTACTTTTTTGGCAGTTGCATTGGATTTCTAAATTAGAAACTTTTCTGCGTACCCTCATGCCTTCTGCTTCTGTTTATCTCCTTGAACTTCATTGTTGAGTTTCTGGAATACTGTTACAGGAAGAGGTGACATCTTCAAATCCAGTATTGGCATGCACTTATAAACAGCTTGTAAAATTTGAAGCTTTGGTTCTTCAAGGCATTGCATATTTTGATGTCTACATGGATGGTCTTAAGTATTCCTTGACCTATTGCATGTCCCAGTGTTATATAGATGACTGCATTACAAGAGCAACAAAGCATTGGCATGCGTTTATAAACAATTTCTAAAATTTGAAACTTTGGTTCTTTTAAGGCGTTGCATATTTTGATGTCAACATTGTCTAAGTATTCATTGACCCATTGCACGTCCCATTGTTTCTATAGATACTTGCACTATAAGAGCTTTGCAATTATTTATTTATTTGTTTTTTTATTTTTCATACAAGAGGTTTGCTATTTCTAATGTAATTGATTCTGTAAGCAAAACCTGCAAGTAGCTGTAATTCATTTTTGGTAGTTGATAAGTGCTGTGCAATGCAGCTTGTCCACTTCGTTAATCGAGACTCTCTGGGTTTAGCAAATGACTTTCTTTCACTGGGATTTCTACCTGATGGAGTAGATATTCAATCTGTTTCAGAAGCTTTGCAAGCATCTTTTGGCGATGGAACCAGACAATCCCAAGATTTCCAGGTTCTTAACCTGCTCTCTCTCTCTCTATGTGAATGTATTGTTTTTCTTTTTCATAGCTTGACAAACTACTAAGCTCGTTCTCCATTTATACATGTAGGTATTACGGTAGACCTCTAGAGAAAGACGAAAACAGTGCAATCTAGTTTATGAGTTAAGACACATTAACTGGTGTGAGATATAAACCAAACGTTATATTTTTTTACGTGGCTCATCATAACTTTACTCTGTCTCTACCAGTTATAGCTGCTTGACTGGATTTCCTGAGTTGTTTGTCAGGGATAAACCTCCCGTCATTGTTCTATAGGATGATTCTTTCCCCAAAATTTGGTTGACCAATTGCAATTTTATTTTACCCCCATGGATATCTTCCTCATCGAGATACGTGTATTAGCTTGTTTCATGACCTTGGAAGTACTAAGTGGCACTTCAAATGATTTCAGGGCATAATGAATCAATTGTATGATGTGATGTATGACTTCAACTTCTCTCTTCCTCCTGACTATGCTTTGGTGATACGAGCTCTTGGATCTCTTGAAGGAACAGCAAAAGCATTGGATCCAGATTTCAAAGTTGTTGAAAGTGCATATCCTTTTGTTATCGGCAGACTCTTGGTAGACCCAACTCCTGATATGAGGAGGATATTAAGAGAGCTTCTCATCCGCAATGATGGTTCTATAAGGTGGAATCGGCTAGAGAGACTGGTGGGTCATCTGTTTCTATGTGTTGTTAATACTTATTTCTCTACGCAGTATTGAAATGTATGTTTTCTGCATATTTGATGAGCTCATCCTCCTCATAACATGTACACAGCTTTCCTTTTGCTTAATTAATCTACTCTCAAGGACCTTACTAGCTGTTGAGTTCTCATTTCTTTATACTTGTCTCCAAACTGCTTATGAAAACTATATATTTGGCTCCTAACTTTCTGCACCTAACCGCCGTTATGTTATTAGCGATATACTCTTCATGTGTCAGTACTTTGTTTGGAAGGTTCAGATATGTTACTCTTGTTGCAGGAAGAATGAGTAATTCTCACAACAGGAAAAATCCTGAATAAGCAAAGCCAGAATCAAGCTTAGACAGTATAGAGCTTCTCAAACTGTCAAATCTTGTTATACAAAATGTAAAAAACATTCCATGCTCCAAAAGGAAAAAATAAGTAGTACGGTGAAAATTTGAATATATTCCTAATTTATCCTCATAATGAGAGGTAACCACAATGTGATCCAACTTGAAATAACAGGCAACGGGGAAGCATCCGTTATTCTAGGAGAGGATGTAGCAATATATGTTTTGACAACAGCTTCCTTTTGTAGAATTTGTTTTGTTGACTACGTCTCCTTTTCCTGGAACTTTGTGCTTCTGTATCAGCTTTATCCTGAAAATACGTACTTTGTTTTCCTCTGAAGAATTCATCTGCTTTAGCCAGGGTACTTGAGGCAGTTGGCGGAGTTTGAAATTAGTGTGTAAAGGTGACTAGGTATGTTGGTTGTTGTTTGCATGTCACTATAGTAGGAGGGAGGCTAAATGAGAAGAAGAAAGCATCCTTTGAGATTTTTCAAGATAGAATAACTGACAGTAGCTAGGTTGTGCTTTGAGGGTTAAGAACCCTTTTGGGGAATTGCAGGTGGCACAAGTGAGGCTTATTTCTTCCTGCACAGGAACCTTCGAGTTAATTGTTAAAAGAAGGCTGTCCTAGTTCTTTTCTGCTGGATTTGAAAATTAATAGATGTGTGTGATCTTTCTAGGTGTTCCTTTTAATATAATTTTATTTAATAGTATAATGTAGGGGTGGCCAGTGGGCCGGGGAGGGTCCCGGTGGGACGGGACCCGACTGGACTGGGAAGGGCGGGATCCGCCGATGTCCCGTCCCGTTTCCGGTCTCATCGGAAAAGGGGACCGGTCTTAGCGGGGCGGGGTCGGGATTACCGATTTTTTTGGCACTTAATTTAAAAAGATAATATATATAAACACTTCAATAATTGAACAAGATAGTGTAATAAAAACATCCCAAGACTATTTTTGCGTCTCTTATATTATTTAATAGAAATATAATTTTTTTGTAATACAATTTCAAAATTGCAACTTTGTGGTGTTGTTCAAAAGTTGCAAATCACATAGTAAAATTGCAATTAAAAAACTTAAATAGTTAAAAACACCTTTTCTAGTTTCTTCACAATGTCTTGTGGTTCTTCGGTTGGAATTGTAATTTGTTGGTCAAATTGGTCCACGTCGCTTCAAGTTCCGTCGGACAAGATTTCGTTGTAGTTTAAATCATCTTCTTTGTTGATCTCTGATTGACCGGACCTTCTACGCTCCACTCGTATCTAATCTCTGAATAAAATTGCAATCTCCAAGCTGTCTCCCGCTAATGAGTGTCTGTGTTCTCCTATTTGAAATCTTCCGGCAGAAAAGTCTGGCAGAAAAGTTGCTTTCAGACGCTATTGATGACACTGAAATGTTCAACACATCTCGGGCCATCTTTGCTAGTGTTGAAAATGTCTTCTCATTTTCCCTTCAGTATTTAAGCAAGTCTTCATGTCCTTCATTGAGAACTACTTGGTACGGTACAACACCCTGCAAAACAAAAACATCAAACTCGCTAACTTGATTAGTAGTGGTACCACTAAACATTTTATTTCTAAGACTTTCAATACTATCCACAAAAACAACATGTCTTTTAAAGGTTGTACTGAAGAAGAAGAAGAAGATGATGATACTAGCACTTTCTTGTTGGTAATGCGTATATACTTTTTTGCATTTATCGTTAGTTTGTTCCTTAGGTGGTTGTTCATTTGAATTTTTGGGAGTTGGAGCTGGAAGTACTGCTATACAATCATAAATAGTTTCAATAAGTGTTACAACCTTCTATTTTAATAGTTGGATTTAATACACATCAATAATATAAATAGTGGGAATAGGAAAAAAATATTTTTTTAATTTGATAAACATTTTTTAATAGGTGCCCTATAAGATGTTTTTTTCATATATTCACTAAGTAACAAAAATATTAGAGCTATATAAAATATCATAGTTGAAATAGTAGGATAATATATACCAGAAAATTTTTTAGTTGCTTGAAAATTTTTCTCTAAAAATACAATAAGTACTGAAATTTTATCTCAATCGTTATCTACAAGCATATTAGTTGGATTTTGATTATGGGCGTTAAAAAATAAAGTTATAGGTCTTCTATAATCATAAGCAACAAGTAGTTGTTCATATAGAGAATTTCACCTAGTCGCTACTTATTTAGGTAGTCCACAATCGTGACAAATTTTTTTATATTCTTTTTTTCTTTGTATTTTATTACTTCTAAATATAAAGTTTATAGCAAATTGTACTTTATTAAGAATGTCTTCAAAAAGTGATAGATTATCTTTTACAACTAAGTTATAAATATGACACACATTTTATATGAAAATGATTAGAAAAACATGGAGTTAGAAAATCTTTTAAAAGTCTAATAGCATGATTATTAGAAGCATTATCTAACGTAACCGTCATTATTTTGTCAGCTATATCATAATAATTGCAAATTTTCTGCAATAAAACTTTCAGTGTGCCTTATATCAATATATCTATATGCTAAAATACGTTTTTTGCATAGATCATTTATAATTTATCCAATGACATGTTACAGTTAAATAATCGCCGTTAATATTACAACCTATATAGATACTTTACTAGGAAAATGATATAATGAATAACGTAAATATTGTTGATATTCGTGAACTAATTTAAAAACGTCTCTCTTAACAGTTGATTTAGAAAACCGTTAAAAGTAGGACTATACATTTCTCTAATGTAATGAGTAAAATCATGAGATGAAGGAAATGAAAAAGGCAAACCCTCCACTGTAACTAATTTTAATAATGCTTCTCTATCTCTTTGTTTATCGTATTTAGGGCCTCTGATCCGTCGTAGTCGATTTGACCACATGCAGTCGAACGATATATGAACTTTGTCCCGACTGAGAGGGCATTGGCGCACCCGCCTTTTTAGCCAGGTATTCCTCCCACCTAGCTTTGTGAAATCTATTCAAATGCGTAGTTAAACCTCCCGTCCCGCTCTGACCTTTTCTCATTTTAAATTTATAAATATTTTTACCAATTTAGCGTCTAGCTACTTGATTTTCTACGTCCCTATCAAAACAAAAAAGGCTCATACATTTGATGTTAATTTTCGTTGTGGTGGGCCTCGTCTCATACTAGGGGGAATAGGAGGCGGTTCAGTTTGAAGTGCACTAGTGGGCGTGTCATCTAGATTAGTGGGTGTGTCATCTAGAATTTTGTTATTACTTCTCTATCTCTATGTTTATCGTATTTAGGGCCTACAATTCCCCCGTCATCGGGTTAATTTGACCCTGTACTCGGTCCGGGACACTATGTGAACCTTGTCCCGACTGAGAGCGCATTGGCGCACCCAACTTTGTAGCCTCGTATTCATCACACCTAATTTTGTGGAATTTTATACATGTCTCAATAAACCTTTTGTCCCTCTTTTCTCATTTTAAATTTATAAACATTTCTACAAATTTTACATTTAACTACTTAATTCTCTTGGTCCCTATAAAAAAAAATCTCATGCAGCTGATTTTAATTTTCGTTGTGTTAGGCCTCGTCTCATACTATGGGAAATAGGAGGCGTTCCAATTTCAGTTTGAGGTGCACTAGTATGTGTGTCATTTAGATTAGTGGGTGTGTCATCTAGTATCTTCTAAATTAAAGTCTGGTTCAGTGGCAGAATATCTCTATCCTCGGTATATCATTAAAAAAATCTGTTTCATCTACATGAGTGTAATCAATCAAATCATCCTAGTCGGCTTACTTTTCATAATTGTTGAACTGAACATAACAACTCCATCTTCTCCTTAATAGCTGGGATAGTTTCTAGTCGAGTTGTTTTTCGCCCCTAATTTCCCTTGTTAGGAAGGGGGTACTAAAAAGGGACTGCTACCAATTAGGCTAGACATTGGCTTGGTTTCAGTGAGTTCAAGAGATGAGGATTAAGTGAGTCAGTTCCCTCGGGTTGTCTAGGAATAGAATGACTAGAAGAAGTACCCCTCCCTGCCCTTGTTACCCCTACTTGAAGAAGCACACTTACTCTTACCCTTAAACATACCTTTTAATCCTTCCATTTTAATTATGCAAATAAATAATTAAAGATAATGAAATTAAGTGTGATAATTAAAATAAAGTAACAATAATAATTTAAAGAAGGAACGAAGGTACCAAACGCCGACTTAACGTCGATTTGTAATCGTGGTTGAAAATTGAAACTTTATTCGATGGATGATCCTCTACCTAGTTGTCAACTTCACTCTCAATTTTTGAACTTTGATACAATTATACAAATAAACAAATAAATATAATATTTAGTAGGCAATGTAGACTTGTAGAGAGATAGATTGAGAGATTAAAGATATTGTAGGAAGATTTGTGAGAAAGATGAAGAGAAAATGAGGTATTTTAGTTGGGAAATTGGGTTAAAGTGTAAATATATTAATTTAGTGGTTAAAAATAAATATTAAGGGGTAGGGAGGTTGTGGGGTGGGGGAGGCCAAAAATGGCCGCTGCACAACGGCCAAAATATAAAATGGTTGTTGTGGAACGGTCATTTTTGCAAATGGGAGGGGGGTGGGCGGGATCAAGGCGGGCCGGGTTCGAGTCCCGTTCGTTTTTTTAGGGGGATCTTGACCGGGCCGACCCGGCCCACTCGCCACCCTTAGTATAATGTCAGGTGGAAGTTGTCAGTTTTTTTTGTTTGTTAGATAAACAGTAAAAAAGCATTCTCTCTAATGTGTCCAAATAGAAATTTCATTGGAGTATGGTGCATTTTGCTGTTAAAGATAACCCTCTGAAGCTTGATACACATACCCAGTGAAATCACACAATGTGGGGTGTAGAGTGTACGCAAACCTTACCCCGAGGCTGTTTCCGAACCCTCTGAAGCTTGATATCTTTTCTAATTCTTCACATATGTTGATTAGAACACTTCTATGCAAATTGTAAAAAATATTGTATCTTCCTCTGCAGATTGCAGCAATATCTCAGCAGGCTTCTGAAACAGCAGGAGAAACTCAGAAGAGTTATACGGATCCATTGGCATCATTTGATATACGGGCCGTAGTCTCTGCTACTGAAAATCTTTTCCAATTTATTTTGTCAAACAAGGGTTCAAGAGTCCGTGTATTCCTTGTCAGGGACATAATTAAAGCAGCTGATGTTTTCTACCAAGATGAAGTTCTAAACAATCTTCTTGATGAGAAGCTTCGAGCGAGACGTTTATTTGGATATGAGGTACATTTCATCTTGTTATTTGATGCGCCTTTTAGCGACTCTGCTTATTATCAAAACAATGAAAGTTCATTTTATTATTGTTAACATTGTACTCTGATCTCGGATGAATCATGATACTATTAAGCTCGTCAAGGCAATTTAAACAATCTTCATGACTGAACTCCAAATATTCAATCTAGTAGGAACAAATTACAGGAGATCCTACTGGTTAATTAATTATAAGAAAATATATTACCCTACTAGACAAGTTACTTTTCTTCTTTTGTCATAAGCATAGTTGCTGATTCTGTTTATGTGATTTACTGATTATAAATGGTTGCATGTGATGTCACGTTCCCTATCTCTCGGAATTCAATTTCTTACATGGTTAGCAGACGGATTTTTGGTTTCTGTTTAATTGGTTGACCACTTCGTAGTCTGCGTCTTAAGTTCATGGTTTGGTACTTTAATTTCCTAGTGACCCTTTTTGGTCTTCATGCATAGCGAAGTTGAGAATCATTATTCCTTCTCTTTTTCAGGATCGTGGTATGCTAGTTAGGGTGGTGAGTGGGTTTCGTTCTCTAGGACGAGCAATGAAATTGGCTCCGGATTTGTGGTCAGCAATGGCAATTCGCATGGTGGTGAAACCAGAGCTCCAGAGATTTGCTTGTGACATCGGTTCAACATTGATCAGTCACTTCAAGTATCACCTTCCAGTCAGCTTTTGGATGGGTATTTCTAGGCTACTGCATAGAGTGGTTGATAAAGACGAAGGTGAAGTATTGTGATGTAGCAAGGTTGGTGCTCTCCTTTTTGTGTCCATAGTTACGCGCTTGTTATTATCTTTCACAGCGGATGCCTGGAATGAGAGTGTGTTTGAGTAGGGAATGAAATTCAACTTCAAGTGCATATATTTTGCCTCAAAAGTGGGCTCAAGCACTCTGCTTGGTAGGTATTTTTCAGATCTTACAAAGTAACCGCTTTCGGTTTTGGATGGTGGGACAGAAAGCTGAGCGTCGCATTACACAAATGTCAATTTGTTTTAAGGCGCAATAGTATAATAATTCTTCCTCCGTTCACTTTTACTTGTAAAGAAGAAAAGAAAAGAACTGAAATGGGTCGGGGATGGGTTAAATGGGTTCGGTATTTAAAATTAGGGGTGGGTTAATCACGTGTCCTTCCGTCAAAATTAAGGGCAAATTTGTATATAATGTGAGGAGTATATTTGGACCGAAAGTATAACGGCAGAAGTATATTTAGACCGAAAGTATAACGAGGGGTATATATGGCCCTTTTCCGATAATACTAAAGTATATTTGATCCCTTTCTGTTTTAAAAAATATAAGAATGCACAAATATCTTCCTACATATTGAATACATCTGGAGTCGATCTCAAGATTATTTATTACTATAGTTGTGCAACTTTAATTCTTTCTTTGCGGACCCTTCGCCTGCTAACAAGGAGAACTTAGCACAACTAACAACTTCTGCTCGGGCCTCTATCAAGTGAGGCCCTTCGCTACATATACAGGACTCGAGAGCAACAGAAAGATTTTTCAATGGGTGCTTGGTATCAAACCTAACCCCCGGACTCAGAACCTTCCCAATCCTATTTGAACTTAATTTCAGGGGTTCGTTCCCCGAGTGTAACAATGCTGCAGTAGTATAGGTACACTATTTTTATTATATTATGTGTCATATAGCTATAATAACGGAAAAAATCATTAGGTACTTGAATAAATTATAAAAAATAAATAAAGTGAATAGGCAAAAAGAAAAAAAATGTTTATCTTTCTGCAAAAAGAAAAAACTATTTTTCTTTCTGAAAGAGTACATCTTTTCCTGAAAGGTTGCGATCATTTCAGGTTCAAGGGTTAAAAACATTCTATAAAAAGAGAATGTTCTGGGAATATTTCTATCCTAAAATTATTCGAAGTACCAACACTTTTCTAAAGAAAAACTACATAAGTTAAAGTGACTGCAACATTAATTCTTATACGTTGTTTCATTATTTCTTGATTTTGTTTCATTCTATTTCGGGAGAGTATTAATAAGGAACAAATAATTCTCTTTGAAAAGTGAACCAAATAAAATATACAATTTGAAGCATATTCAGATTTTCACCACAAATACACCATTTTCTAACACTTTATAAAAGTGGCCGGATTAAGTTATGAAGTGTTTCTTAGTTCATTTCAACTCAACACTTTCAACTTAAGTAACAATTGAACCGTCCATTTGTTAATAAAGTTCATTTTAACCCGTTCAAATTTAACTTTACGGTTCATTTGACACCCTTACCGGAGAGTGGAGAGTCACTGTCGATTGCAATGTGTATTAAATTACATTACGCTGAAGTCAAAGAATGAGTACTCAAAAAAAATTCTCAAACTTACTACGTCACCAAGGATTCTCTTTTACTTTCCGCTTTTTTCTCGCCCCTATTATTCCATCAAATTACATTTTTGTACTAATTGGTTGTACTTAGAGGTGTCAGATAGGTCGTTTGAACTGAAGTTGGGCGGGTCAAAATAAGTTGAATTAATAGATGGGTCAATGTCCAACTAGCTAAAAACTTACATGATCTAACATGGGCGGGTCAAAATTGACTAAATAATAGGTCATAACTCATAACCCAACTTGCTCCATTACTTTTACAAATTTTAAATTTACCTTCTATGATGTTATTTAATTTTGTATGATATTTAATTTTTCTATATATTTATTTTTAAAATAAGAATAATATTTTTAAGAATTTTTCATTTTTTATAAAAGCAAAAAAATTGTGAAAGAGAATTTTGAGGATGGGTAGGGCAATGGGGTGGGGGTGGAGGGGATAGGTGTGGGTAGGGGCGGGGGTAAGAAAAAAATCATTTTTTTATAAATTGTTTATAAAAGTAAAAAAATTATAAAATAGAAATTTGAGAATGGGTAGGGCGGGAGGGTAGGGGGAGGTGTAAACTTTGGTAATGGCAGGGTTATTTTTGTTCACTATCGCTAACGGATGGTAAAGTTAGCTAATAAAAGAAAGTAGATGGGTATATTTAACTATTTTCCCTTTAATTTTTGTCCTCTTCGTTTATTTTTATTTGTTCAATATACTAAAAATAGTTTTTTATTTTTATTTTTTAATTTAAAATATCAATAATTTATCATATCATGCCTATTTGATGTTGCATGCCCTTTAAGAATTTACGAACGAAGTATGTATTTTATAATGATATCAATACTAATTGGTGTATAGGCTCCATAAATTTGAAAAATGACTTGTAATGAGTAATTAATGTTTCGGATAAAACAAGAAAAAAAAAGTTTGTCTTTTTCTTGATATGCTAAAAGCAGATCAAACATGCAAGCGATAGTACAAGCAAGTTAACATACGGGTGATTAATAAACGTGAAAAATTATTTTTAATATAATTACTATTGGGTTGAAACTTCAAAGAATTATTTTAGCTGCACAACTTTTAAAGTATATTTAATTGATTTTAATTATGTAGATGAGTTATATTAATTAGGAGTGATATTGTAAAATTGATCGGGATAATATTAGACAACAGCTTAATTTCAATAATGAACTAATAAAAATTAAAGTTGAGTAGTTCTATTAAAAACAATTAACGGAAGAACTAATTTTTTTCAGAAAAAACGTCGGATGTTATGAGATGGTGACTGGATTAGGACAAGAACAATTAACTGGTATGTTTGTATCAATATTTAGAGGTAATCTCAGATGTTGAAGCTACTAATAACTTGTTTGTCCAAGATCATAAAATCTATTTATCTTAAAAAGTATTTTTAAATAAAATTGTTCTTCAAAAGAGTATTTTTAAAGAGTCATGATTTTAACTAATCAAATTGAAATATATTTTTACCAATATTAAAATACTTCCTCGGTCCATTTTAACTGTTTCCTTTTTTCTTTTTCTTTTATGATGGGGAATCCGCAGCCGCTATTTTTTTTACAAGTGTGTAATGGGTAAACCCTTAAGAATGATAGTAATAAATAAACGATATAATTTACTAAGTTACCTCTATTTGTTAGACGTTTTCTTTTAGAATTGAGCAATATTAAAAGGACTGCTTCTTGTTATGACTTATGAGTGACATTTATATTTGGAACAATTCATTTAGGAAAAATGGTCAAATATACGACTCTATTTTATTTTATTAGTTTATTTTATATTTTATTAGTGATGGTGAACAAATATACCTTCTGCCGTCTATAAATTTTACACTCATATCCTTAATTAGATGGAAACTCCCAAATTCGACAAAATTATTTGATTTAGAGCCTCCGACCCACCTATTGGTTTAAACCGTACCAGCAACATTCAAAATTCCATAGAAGGGAGGGTGACTGCTCTTCGTCTTCTCAGTCTAGCTCACGACGCTGGAGTCCGGCTAAACCACCGTGACGAGATCTCCTCTCCCCCTTCTCTTTCTCCACTGCTAACAAAACGAACTTTCTTTGACATAGTTTTGTGCTTTGTGCTTATCAATATTCCATAAGTGCTTTTGGAAAAAATTAACTTTTGAAAATTTCTTCGCCTACTATTCAAAAAAAAAATCCAAAATTTTGATCAAATATCTCAATTAAAGTCGTTTTGAAGTTTTTAAAGTCGTTTTGATCCAAAAAATTTAAAGTCGTTTTGAAGTTTGCAGACACTTCATCAAACAAGGGATAAGTTTAATATATATTAATTTTATTGGCACTTATAATTGTTATCATTAAAGAAATGTGTTTCCTCCCCTTCATTGATTATTGTGTACAATATATATAGTGTTACATAATTATTTACATTACTACAAATTAGATAACTAATCTTCCTAATTACCATCTGAATATAAATTTACCTAATATAAAATATATATAATGATACAGAAATATTCTTGTAATATTTTATCACACCCCATGATCAGCGGGGAGTGCTCGTCTGTGAGGCGGCTCAAAAATCATCAAATAGTATGCGCGAAAGTCCTTTAGTAAATATATTAGCAATCTCTTTGACATAGTTTTGTGCTTTGTGCTTACCAATATTCCATAAGGGGGAATAGTACTTTGTGCTTATCAATATTCCATAAGTGCTTTTGGAAAAAAATTAACTTTTGAAAATTTCTTCGCCTACTATTCAAAAAAAAAATCCAAAATTTTGATCAAATATCTCAATTAAAGTCGTTTTGAAGTTTTTAAAGTCGTTTTGATCCAAAAATTTTAAAGTCGTTTTGAAGTTTTCAGACACTTCATCAAACAAGGGATAAGTTTAATATATATTAATTTTATTGGCACTTATAATTGTTATCATTAAAGAAATGTGTTCCCTCCCTTTCATTGATTATTGTGTACAATATATATAGTGTTACATAATTATTTACATTACTACAAATTAGATAACTAATCTTCCTAATTACCATCTGAATATAAATTTACCTAATATAAAATATATATAATGATACAGAAATATTCTTGTAATATTTTATCACACCCCCGCAGTCGAAGCAGGAGGTGCTCGTACGCTGAGACTGGCTCAAAAATCATCAAATAGTATGCGCGAAAGTCTTTTAGTAAATATATTAGCAATCTATTTGACATAGTTTTGTGCTTTGTGCTTACCAATATTCCATAAGGGGGAATAGTACTTTGTGCTTATCAATATTCCATAAGTGCTTTTGGAAAAAATTAACTTTTGAAAATTTCTTCGCCTACTCTTCAAAAAAAAAATCCAAAATTTTGATCAAATATCTCAATTAAAGTCGTTTTGATCCAAAAATTTTAAAGTCGTTTTGAAATTTTTAGACACTTCATCAAACAAGGGATAAGTTTAATATATATTAATTTTATTACTTATAATTGTTATCATTAAAGAAATGTGTTCCCTCCCTTTCATTGATTATTGTGTACAATATATATAGTGTTACATAATTATTTACATTACTACAAATTAGGTAACTAATCTTCCTAATTACCATCTGAATATAAACTTACCTAATATAAAATATATATAATGATACAGAAATATTCTTGTAATATTTTATCACACCCCCGCATTCGAAGCAGGAGGTGCTCGTACGCTGAGACTGGCTCAAAAATCATCAAATAGTATGCGCGAAAGTCCTTTAGTAAATATATTAGCAATCTCTTTGACATAGTTTTGTGCTTTGTGCTTACCAATATTCCATAAGGGGGAATAGTACTTTGTGCTTATCAATATTCCGTAAGTGCTTTTGAAAAAAAATTAACTTTTGAAAATTTCTTCGCCTACTATTCAAAAAGAAAATCCAAAATTTTGATCAAATATCTCAATTAAAGTCGTTTTGAAGTTTTTAAAGTCGTTTTGAAGTTTTCAGACACTTCATCAAACAAGGGATAAGTTTAATATATATTAATTTTATTGACACTTATAATTGTTATCATTAAAGAAATGTGTTCCCTCCCTTTCATTGATTATTGTGTACAATATATATAGTGTTACATAATTATTTACATTACTACAAATTAGGTAACTAATCTTCCTAATTACCATCTGAATATAAATTTACCTAATATAAAATATATATAATGATACAGAAATATTCTTGTAATATTTTATCACACCCCGCAGTCAAAGCAGAAGGTGCTCGTACGCTGAGACTGGCTCAAAAATCATCAAATAGTATGTGCGAAAGTCCTTTAGTAAATATATTAGCAATCTCTTTGACATAGTTTTGTGCTTTGTGCTTACCAATATTCCATAAGGGGGAATAGTACTTTGTGCTTATCAATATTCCATAAGTGCTTTTGGAAAAAAATTAACTTTTGAAAATTTCTTCGCCTACTATTCAAAAAGAAAATCCAAAATTTTGATCAAATATCTCAATTAAAGTCGTTTTGAAGTTTTTAAAGTCGTTTTGAAGTTTTCAGACACTTCATCAAACAAGGGATAAGTTTAATATATATTAATTTTATTGACACTTATAATTGTTATCATTAAAGAAATGTGTTCCCTCCCTTTCATTGATTATTGTGTACAATATATATAGTGTTACATAATTATTTACATTACTACAAATTAGGTAACTAATCTTCCTAATTACCATCTGAATATAAATTTACCTAATATAAAATATATATAATGATACAGAAATATTCTTGTAATATTTTATCACACCCCGCAGTCAAAGCAGGAGGTGCTCGTACGCTGAGACTGGCTCAAAAATCATCAAATAGTATGCGCGAAAGTCCTTTAGTAAATATATTAGCAATCTCTTTGACATAGTTTTGTGCTTTGTGCTTACCAATATTCCATAAGGGGGAATAGTACTTTGTGCTTATCAATATTCCATAAGTGCTTTTGGAAAAAAATTAACTTTTGAAAATTTCTTCGCCTACTATTCAAAAAAAAAAATCCAAAATTTTGATCAAATATCTCAATTAAAGTCGTTTTGAAGTTTTTAAAGTCATTTTGATCCAAAAATTTTAAAGTCGTTTTGAAGTTTTCAGACACTTCATCAAACAAGGGATAAGTTTAATATATATTAATTTTATTGGCACTTATAATTGTTATCATTAAAGAAATGTGTTCTCTCCCTTTCATTGATTATTGTGTACAATATATATAGTGTTACATAATTATTTACATTACTACAAATTAGGTAACTAATCTTCCTAATTACCATCTGAATATAAATTTACCTAATATAAAATATATATAATGATACAGAAATATTCTTGTAATATTTTATCACACCCCCGCAGTCGAAGCAGGAGGTGCTCGTACGCTGAGACTGGCTCAAAAATCATCAAATAGTATGCGCGAAAGTCCTTCTCTTTGACATAGTTTTGTGCTTTGTGCTTACCAATATTCCATAAGGGGGAATAGTACTTTGTGCTTATCAATATTCCATAAGTGCTTTTGAAAAAAAAATAACTTTTGAAAATTTCTTCGCCTACTAATTAAAAAAAAATTCAAAATTTTGATCAAATATCTCAATTAAAGTCGTTTTGAAGTTTTTAAAGTCGTTTTGATCCAAAAATTTTAAAGTCGTTTTGAAGTTTTCAGACACTTCATCAAACAAGGGATAAGTTTAATATATATTAATTTTATTGGCACTTATAATTGTTATCATTAAAGAAATGTGTTCCCTCTCTTTCATTGATTATTGTGTACAATATATATAGTGTTACATAATTATTTACATTACTACAAATTAGATAACTAATCTTCCTAATTACCATCTGAATATAAATTTACCTAATATAAAATATATATAATGATACAGAAATATTCTTGTAATATTTTATCACACCCCCGCAGTCGAAGCAGGAGGTGCTCGTACGCTGAGACTGGCTCAAAAATTATCAAATAGTATGCGCGAAAGTCCTTTAGTAAATATATTAGCAATCTCTTTGACATAGTTTTGTGCTTTGTGCTTACCAATATTCCATAAGGGGGAATAGTACTTTGTGCTTATCAATATTCCATAAGTGCTTTTGGAAAAAAATTAACTTTTAAAAATTTCTTCGCCTACTATTCTAAAAAAAAATCCAAAATTTTGATCAAATATCTCAATTAAAGTCGTTTTGAAGTTTTTAAAGTCGTTTTGATCCAAAAATTTTAAAGTCGTTTTGAAGTTTTCAGACACTTCATCAAACAAGGGATAAGTTTAATATATATTAATTTTATTGGCACTTATAATTGTTATCATTAAAGAAATGTGTTCCCTCCCTTTCATTGATTATTGTGTACAATATATATAGTGTTACTGTTGAAGAATAAAGAATAAGGACTGACCCAATATTATTGGCCCAATGTATTACAAGGCCACTGTGAATTTGTTGTAATAATTATTAAAGGGCCAGCCCATATTAAGGGGCCATCCCATTATCCATTATTCAGTCGATGCCCTCTTGTCTGCCCTCAGTATAAAGTGAGAAGTTCTCTTCTCTTCTAGGTTAAGAAAAACAGAAGAGAGGCGATCCACTTGATAACACTCTCTGTACATACTCTTCTAAAATCGATCAATAAAAGGATTTTTCTTCTATCTTCTTCCTTGTTCTTCGTCAATGAATGTCTTCTCTTCTCTCTGTATTACTGCGTACTGGTTGCCATAGATCTGGTTGGTGTTGCTGTAATAGTAAAGTTACTGCTCTGTCTTGAATCCACCATTGATGACGGTGCTAGGTTTATCAACATGGTATCAAAGCCAGCCACCGACATCAGACATTGCATGTAGCAGAACAAGACCTGGGTAAAACCCTTGTTTTCATTTTTAGATCTTGAAAAGAAAAAACCCGATCTGGGAAAACAATAATTTTTTAGATCTTGAAAAGAAAAAACCCGATCTGGGAAAACAATAATCGCCTCTTTGTTCTGGGTAAACCTTCCTTGAGAACTGATATTGCTTGTTGAGTCGATTCTGTTCAATATTGTTTTTTGTTCCAAGGGTTTACTGATATTTTTTTTGTGTTAAGACGATTCTGTTAGATATTTTTTGTCCCAAGAAAATTGTTTAGATCTTGATAAAGATTGATTGTAATGGGAACAGATCTACCCATCGAAAGTAGCTTACTCAAAGAAACATCTGATAATGTTACAGATCTTCCCCAATCCTCAAAAAACTCCATGCCCTCTATACCTAGAGAACCTATCTCTATCACCTCACCCACCATGATATTTGACCATAATCATCCTCTGTTCTTACAAACCTCAGATGTTAGTGGAGTCTCTTTAATATCCTTCCAGTTAGTGGGTTCTGAAAACTACACTGTGTGGAGCAAGTCTATGAAAATTGCTCTATTAGGAAGCAACAAACTAGGGTTTGTAAATGGAAATTGTACAAAGAATCAATATGGGGTGGAATGGTGGGATCAGTGGGATAGAGTTAATGCGGTTGTACAGGCATGACTAATGAATGCAGTTTCTAGTAGCTTGTTGTGTGGAGTTTTATATGCAGAAACTGCATATGAGGTATGGGAAGATCTAAAAGAAAGGTTTGACAAGGTGGATGAATCAAGAACTTATGACCTACATAGAGAAATTGCTACCCTATCACAAGGCAATGCTAGTATTGCAGAATACTACACTAAGCTAAAAAATCTGTGGGTAGAATACCAAGCCATTGTGCCACCACCAAATTGTGCCTGTCCTACATCCAAAGAATTCACAGACTTTCTGCAGAGGCAGAAGCTTTATCAATTCCTCATGGGGTTGAATGAAAGTTACATGCAAGCTAGGAGCCAAATTCTGCTCATGTCACCCCTTCCAACTGTCAATAAAGCTTACTCCATGATAGTAAGTGATGAAAACCAGAAAGGGATTAGTGCTAGGTCTGCAGGCCTTCTTGGAGCTGGTCCACCTAGTCGAGGACATGAAAATCCTTCTACTGCTATGTATTCTAAGAATGGAACAGCAGGAAACCAAAGATCAAGAAGGAATAACAATCTATTCTCTGAAGAATGCAAGATGAGAGGCCACACAAAGGAGTACTGCTACAGACTAGTTGGATACCCTCCTGGTTTTAAATAAAAAAGAAAGGAGTATGCTGCTCATAATGCTCACAACAGAGGTCCAGATAACTTCTCTGAAGATACTAAAACCAACTGGCAAGTTGAAGGAGCTCCAACATTTTCTCAAAATCAATATGAGCAGATAGTAAAGATGTTGAACAATAATCAGGTACAACAAGGAACATCTCAGAACACCCAAGGTATCCAATCATCTGCAAACTTAGCAGGTATATCAAAACTCAAAGCTTTACATGTCTTCAATACAATGAAAAATTGGATAATTGATACAGGTGCTACAAATCATATGGTATATGACCTTAACATGTTAGATAAGATTACTGAAAAAAATGTTTCTAACATACCAAAGAAAGTGTTCTTACCAAATGGCCAATCAGCCCAAGTTACTCACACTGGTATCAGTACTCTCTCTAATGGGAGTACACTGGAAAATGTCTTTTTTCTACCTCAGTTCAAATACAACTTACTGTCTGTCTCCCAGTTAACAAGAGAGCTGAACTGTTCAGCTATCTTCTATCCTGATTTTTGTCTCTTTCAGGATCTTTACAATAGGAAGGTGAAGGATATTGGTAGACTCCAGGATGGACTCTATATGTTAGTTAATCATGCTAGTGACATACAGGACAAAGGGAAAACAGTTCTAAATGTACAAGCTAAGCAGAAAAGGACAGTGACAGAAGAAGAAGATATTAGTCTGTGGCATAGAAGACTGGGGCACACTTCTAGTAAGGTACTCAGTAAATTGATCAGTGCTAATAATGATGAGATAGCTAAGGCAATAAAGACATGTATTGTGTGCCCTTGTGCAAAACAGTGTAGACTACCTTTTCCAAATAGTATTACTTACAGTAATAAAGCTTTTGATATAGTCCACATGGATATATGGGGTCCCTATAAGGTTGAAACACATAATGGAAAGAGATTTTTTCTCACTATTGTAGATGATCACACTAGAATGACTTGGATATATCTGCTTAGACTTAAATCTGAAGTATGTGTAGTAATTAATCAGTTTCTTAAGTACATATCAACACAGTTTAATCAAATAGTAAAGATAATTAGAACTGATAATGGGACATAATTTGTTAATGATGTCTGCACCACCCTTTTTCAAAACTTAGGGATTATCCATCAAAGAAGCTGTGTATATACACCACATCAGAATGGGGTTGCTGAAAGAAAACACAGAAACATATTAGAAATGACCAGGGCTATAAGAATGCAGGCCAATATTCCTCTAAAATTTTGGGGCCTATGTGTTCAGGCTGCAGTATACTTGATCAATAGACTACCCTCATCTATTACTCATTCTACACCTTTTGAGTGTCTCTACCACAAAAAACCATCCTTAAAACATATAAGAACCATTGGTTGTCTATGCTTTGCTAGTGATCTAACTGTCACAGATAAGCTTCAGTCTAAGGTTAAAAAATGTGTTCTGATGGGATACTCTGAAACTCAAAAAGGATACATTCTTTATGATCTGTAGTCTAAGATCCTCATTATCAGTAGAGATGTTACATTCAGAGAAACTGTCTACCCTTTTAAAGAAAATGTGGCTGAGGTTCCTATCTTCTATAATTTACTCCAAGGAAACAGTAATGATCAACCTTTACCCCAAGAAACCTCTCATAGTAGTACTAATGAATCAAAAAAAGGATGTGTAGATATCATTAATAAGGAATCTATTGAGGACAGTAATCCCACTGAAAATAATTTAGAAGAAGGAAACTCTGATAATATGCAATCTGGTAGTAATCCTGCTACAGAACCAGATGACAGAACAATCAGTAGGAGATCTAGCAGACTCAAACAACCCCCTATATGGCTTAAAGACTTTGTTACAACAAATTCCAACAATGTACTTTACCCTATTGCTAACTATATATCTTATGATAACTTAAAACCTAGATATCAAGCCCTTTTAAGCTCTTTCTCAGAACTAACAGAACCTAAAAGTTACATGGAAGCCTCAAAAGATTCTAGGTGGGTAGATGCTATGAAAGCAGAAATAGATGCCTTACAAGAAAATCACACATGGAGAATAGTTACTCTACCAGATGGAAAGCAACCTATAGGCTGTAAATGGATCTACAGGATCAAATATAAAGACACTGGAGAAGTAGAAAGACTGAAAGCTAGACTAGTTGCTAAAGGTTATAGTCAACAAGAAGGAATATATTATCAAGAAACCTTCTCTCCTGTTGTAAAAATGGTAACTATAAGAACTATTCTCTCTATTGCTGCTTCTAGAGGATGGTACATTCATCAAATGGATGTGTATAATGTCTTTCTTCAAGGGGATTTATTTGATGAAATTTATATGACTCTTCCACAAGGTTTCAGTAGTAAAGGGGGCAGTAAACAAGTGTGTAAATTAACTAAATCCCTGTATGGGCTCAATCAAGCTCCAAGACAATGGAACTGTAAGCTTACAGAGGCGTTAATTCAGATGCAGTTTAGACAGTCTGAGTTTGATCACTCTCTGTTTTTAAAACAAACTAATCAAGATATAGTAGTTATTCTGATTTATGTGGATGACATGTTAGTCACAGGTGATAACATAAGGCTCATAAAGGAAACTAAGCAGTCCCTGCATAATGCTTTTAAAATGAAAGACCTGGGAGAGTTAAGGTATTTCCTAGGAATAGAATTTGCTAGGTCCAGCAAGGGAATCATTATGCATCAAAGAAAGTATGCCCTAGAACTCATTTCTGAACTGGGATTAGCTGCTGCTAAACCTATTAATACTCCCTCTGATTCTAATATAAAACTTACTACAAAAGAATATGATGAGTATAAGGTGAAGCAGGGGACAGACAAAGGGAAAACAGTCACTGGTGATGAGCCAGTATGTGATATCAGCTCATATCAAAGAATAATTGGTAAGTTGTTGTACCTTACTCTTACTAGACCAGATATTGCTTATAGTGTACAAACACTTAGTCAGTTCTTACAAAACCCAAAGAAATCTCACTTTGATGCTGCCATCAGGGTAATAAGGTATGTAAAAGGTAAGCCAGGACAAGGAATACTGTTATCTAGTAATAAACAAGACACATTAACTAGTTATTGTGATGCAGATTGGGCATCATGTCCACATACAAGAAAATCCATTACAGGTTATTTAGTCAAGTTTGGATATTCTCTCATATCCTGGAAATCTAAGAAGCAAAGCACAATCTCAAGAAGCTCCGCTGAAGCAGAATATAGAAGTTTAACCAGCACTGTTGCTGAGATCACTTGGCTGTTAGGCTTACTCAAGGATATTGGTGTTGACATTTATCAGCCAGTAACTGTGTACACAGACAGTAGATCAGCCATACAAATGGCAACAAATCCGGTGTTCCATGAAAGAACTAAACACATTGAGATAGATCTTCATTTCATTAGGGAAAAGATTCGAAAAGGAATGGTAAAGACAGAATATATCAACACAGCAGAACAACCAGCCGACATACTTACAAAAGGGCTTACAAGATCACAACATCTTCATCTCTGTTCCAAGCTTGGTTTGCTGGATATTTTCGAGCACCCAGCTTGAGGGAGGCTGTTGAAGAATAAAGAATAAGGACTGGCCCAATATTATTGGCCCAATGTATTACAAGGCCACTGTGAATTTGTTGTAATAATTATTAAAGGGCCAGCCCATTATCCATTATTCAGTCGATGCCCTCTTGTCTGCCCTCAGTATAAAGTGAGAAGTTCTCTTCTCTTCTACGTTAAGAAAAACAGAAGAGAGGCGATCCACTTGATAACACTCTCTGTACATACTCTTCTAAAATCGATCAATAAAAGGATTTCTTCTTCTATCTTCTTCCTTGTTCTTCGTCAATGAATGTCTTCTCTTCTCTCTGTATTACTGCGTACTGGTTGCCATAGATCTGGTTGGTGTTGCTGTAATAGTAAAGTTACTGCTCTGTCTTGAATCCACCATTGATGACGGTGCTAGGTTTATCAACAATTACATAATTATTTACATTACTACAAATTAGGTAACTAATCTTCCTAATTACCATTTGAATATAAATTTACCTAATATAAAATATATATAATGATACAGAAATATTCTTGTAATATTTTATCACACCTCCGCAGTCGAAGCAGGAGGTGCTCGTACGCTGAGACTGACTCAAAAATCATCAAATAGTATGCGCGAAAGTCCTTTAGTAAATATATTAGCAATCTGATATCGGGAAGGAAAATAAAGGACATGAACTTGTCCACGAGCCATTTTTTCACGGATAAAATGAATATCCATTTCAATGTGTTTAGTGCGATGATGTTGAACGAGATTGTCTGAGAGATATATGACATTGACATTATCACAGTAGACCAATGTAGCCTTGCAGATTGGGCAGTGAAGTTCCAGCAGAAGTTGCGTATACTACAAGACTCAGAAACAACATTCGATAATCATCTGTACTCGGCTTCGACACTGGACCGAGACAGAGTAGGTTGTCTTTTAAAAGACCAAGAAAGCAAGTTATCTCCAAGGAAGATACAGTGACCTGACGTGGATCGATGAGTGTCCGGACAGCCACCCTAGTCAACTTCAGAATAAGAGGTGAGACCAGAGAGTGTGGACTTGTACATGTGTAGGTCGAAGTGAAGAGTACCTTGTACATAGCGCAAAATACGTTTTAGTGCATTCATATGTTTATCCGTCGGGATGTGTATGTGTAAGCATATTTGTTGCACGACATAGGATATATCTAGTCTCGTGAAAATGAGATATTGTAATGCTCCTACTGAACTGCAATAATGAGTCGGGTCGGCATACAGAGAACCCCAAGAGGTACTGAGTTCGGAATTAGTGTCCACCGGTGTGTGGGCCGGTTTGCAAGTTATCATGCCTGCTCAATCAAGGATCTCTCCGGCGTACTTCTTTTGATAAAGAAATAAGCCACTTGCATGTCTCCTATCAGCAATGCCTAAAAAATAGCTTAGGGGCCCAAATCCTTCATAGCAAACTCAGAGGCAATGAGTGATATAATGGATCGACGAAGTGCATCAGAAGATATAGTGAGGATGATATCATCAACATATAATAGGATGTATGCAATATCATTACTCTTGATATAGATGAATAATGAATTATCATATTTGGTGTGTGAAAAAATGATAGAGGATACAAAATCAGCAAACCATTAGTACCATGCACGAGGAGTCTATTTCAGTCCATAGAGTGATTTCTTAAAATGACACGCATAATATGGATGAACCGGATCCCTGAATCTCATAGGCTGATGCATATATACAGTTTTATGAAGGTCCCTATGTAAGAAAGCATTTTTTACATCAAACTGATGAATATGCCAAGATTTGGATGATGCAATGTTGAGAACGGTCCGAATGGTTGCCAATTTTACCACCGGGCTGAAATTTTAATCACAATTCACTCTCACCTATTGAGACTTGTCATCACCTACAAGATGGGTCTTATGCCTCTTGAAAGAACCATCAGATTTATTTTTATGTCGAAAAATCCACATAGAATGAATAATATTATCATTATGAGGACGGGGTTTAGATCTCATGACATATTTTCAATAAGAGCATTATATTTGTCAATCATTGCATTTTTTAATTAGGATCGGACAAGTCATCTTTCGAGTTGTGAGGAAGAGGTGAAAGGGTAATCGAATTGGACAAGTTAAATAGCTATTTGGGTTTGGAAATACCGTGCATAGCACGAGTTTTCATTGTATGTTGGGGTGCCGCGGGGGGTTGGACGGGATCAGGAAGGGGGGCCTAAACGTGGCAGCGAGATCAGGAATAGGCCTGGGA
Source organism: Przewalskia tangutica (assembly GCA_029844215.1). Lineage (NCBI taxonomy): Eukaryota > Viridiplantae > Streptophyta > Magnoliopsida > Solanales > Solanaceae > Przewalskia > Przewalskia tangutica. The sequence continues at coordinate 81,777,133 of CM056732.1, read as the reverse complement.
GTGAGGAGATAGGGCCGAGATGAGGCAGTGGTGTCGGGAAGAGGGGTGCTGGCCAAGAGGCGGCAGCCAAATCGGAAGGACGAGAAGGGCTGATCTGAGGCTCCCGTTACGGGGCTGGATGGGTTGACCTACTCGAGACATCGGTGATTGGGTCGTTGGCGGTGATGGTAACGACGTATTTTGCAAGTGATGAATTAGAAGTGAATTTCGTCCTCCATTTAAAAAGTCATAGAAATTTGGAGGTGGAGAATTGAGTTTGGCAATGAGGAATTGAGACTCATCAAATATGACATGTGTAAAAACGATTATTTTTTGGCTAGACAAGTCGAAACAGTTGTAACCTCTATGATTGGGGAATAACCAAGAAACACACGTGGGGATGACCGAGATTGCAACTTATTGATTTAAGTGGGTGGATGGAGGGGGGTAGCATAGAAATTCAAAAGTTTGTAAATGCCTATAAGAAGGATCTCGGTGATAGAGAACTTGAGTGGAAGACTTGTGTTTGAGAGACTTATTTTGGAGAAGAGACATTATGTGGGAGATCCATGTACCAACTGTCGTCTGGAACGTTGGGAGACATTGTCTTCATAGCCGCCTCAATATCCGTCGGTGCGTAGGTTAAAGGAGGAGAGATATATGTATTGTATGCGTGCTATGGATAAGCGCCGAAGATGCCGGGTTGGGGCTGTTGGACCGGAGGTTGGGCCTAGGAGGACGTCAGGTAGGGGCACAGTGGAGCAGCCCAAGCCGGTTGACCCACGCAGCCCATGATGGGTAGGCAACCCACGACGGAGGTTGGTGCCACTGTTGTTGTCTTTGCGGGGGGCTGTCGGCCGGTAGGGGCTGCCTTCTGCAACCTCTGCTTCGGTCGGAATTTTGCCCTTTGTTATTATTCCGGGATGATGAGCCACATTTTGGATCGTTGGCTTGTCGGTGGTGCATGCAGAGACCAAGCCCCTCAAGTTGGCAAGTGTGCCGCCGGTAGTCACGAGGGCGACATCGGTGGTGCTTGTGTTGGTTATGGCCCGCTTGGTTTTCTGAGTTTCTTTAAGGATGAGTCTCGAACATGCCTCATAGAATGGAGACAATTATGTGCTTTTTTGGAGGATGGTAGCGATGTCGTCATAAGGTTCATTCAAACCCGCAATGAGTTGCATCACCAATCGCGGTGCACCGACGTTGTAGAGTTGATCGGCGATCATCTTAAATTCTTGACAATAAGCCGACGCATTAGGAAAATCTTCCAGTTGAATGTCCTTGAATTGATTTTCCAAATATAAGGCATGTTGTGTCTTGTTATCGTGAAAAATACTTTTCCAAGCGCTCCCACATTTGTTGTGCAGTAGCGTCGGTTTCAATGATTGTATATAATAGATCGTTCGAAATCGTGTTGTAGATCCATACGGCGCTGCAACGTTGTTCGCTGGCGCGGTTCTATGGATGGAACAAAATGCTTGTTTTGAGGATTCGCCGCCTAATTATTTAAGTGAATTAAGACACTAAAAATGATCTCCATATGATTGGTCTGCAAAATTATGAGATTCTGGATCAGGTTCTTTATTATCCTAAAGGGAATGGATTAGGCATACTTTAAGATCCGCTAACTTTTGGTTATCCGATCAAACTTAGGTTAATTATTTATCGGCTTTAGAAAACATGTGTTTGAAGAATATGTACTTTAAGGAAAAAAGAGTGTTTGAAAGTATTGCAACAGACCTAAAATAAATAAACTAGCGGTTTTCGATTTTAATCTATACTTTTTAAATTATTAATTCTAAATCTACCTATTCTAAACATTTTCAATAATTATAATTACAATAAAATGTAATACATAATAAAATAAATTGAAATTAAATACAACAATAAAAATTAAAACTACAAGAGCATCTTCTTGTCTTCTTTAGCCCCTTTTAGGGCATTCTGCATAAGATGTATCTCCGGATACCTGTATAAACACTTAGTAAAAGTGTTAGTAAGAGAATAAATAATTATCAAATAATGACAAGAATTAATAAGTAAACCAAAAGTAAAACCCGTCTTTTGTACAGGGGAGGCCTTGGAAATCAGACGAAGATTTCTTCATCGGCCAAATGTAGTATCTTGTTCAAAATTAGTTTAATAAAATGAACAAAAGGGCAAAATGGTCAAAATCAGTCCAATAACCCAACAACAGTAAATAGCAACAACAAAACTGTGAACAACAATGGTCCGCAAAATAGTGAAGCAACAACAACATAGCAACGAAAAATGGTCTAAAATCAGTCCGAAAAATAGCAAAACCAGTAGAGGCAAATGAAAGTAGCAGCAAAACGGGTGAGATAGTTAGCAACAATAGCAAAAGAATAGCAAAAATAGAACAATAACTTAGACATTCATAGACATCGCCAGAGCTTCGCCGAAGTTTGTTTTCCAATATAGATACAACACACAAAAAAAGGGAGAGGGACGGCGGCACTTCAACGACAAAAATGTCGGAGCGACGTGGTAGTAGTAACATAATCCGCCAGAAATGCAGACTGTCGTCGGAGTTTTAAAACTTCAGTACCAAAATCGTGCCAAGTCAGCCAACAAACAAAATCCTAAATTTAAAGCCAACGGGGGTCGCCAGAGTTTAAAGGAACTCCGACCAAAATGCCAAATAAATCGAAAATCAGTCCAGAAACATAAAATATAGAATCGAAGCTAAAAAAACAAACAATAGTGTCGTGGGATGCTTGAACTCCAGCGGCGTGACTTTGCCGGAGTTAGGGTGGTGGACAGCGTTGAGGCGACGGTTGGGTGTGTGAGGATAGTATGGTGGTTCCCGCAGGTGATGGGGTGAGAGTGATGGTGAGGGTGGTGAGGTTCGCCGGATGGTGGTTCACCGGCGATGGGGTGGTCAACGGCTGAAACAGAAAAAAGGGGGGAAGGGTACTCGAAACGGGTGATGCGGCTGATGAAAGTGGTGGTGTTAGTGGGTTTCGTCGGGAGAAGGGTGGTTCATCGGAGTTACGAGAGAGGGGTAAGGGTCCACGGCTGCTGGAGAAAATGGAAAGGGAGAGATGAAATAGTTTTCTTTAGGTTAGAAAGGGGTATGTGCGGCTGAAGTGTTTTTTCTTTTGAAATGAAAATCGAGATGTATTTCTAGGGGAATGGGGTGAGGAGTGCGGCTGATAAAGAAAGGGGAATCCCAAAAAATCATTAAGGGGAATAGGGTGTGCAACTTTTGATAAAGGGGAATAGGGTGTGAGGCTCAAAAAATTAGAGGGGAGAGGTGGGCGATGTGATAGGGGCAGGGGGTAGGTCGGCGACGGGTGAGGGTGCATGGGGCGCCGCAGATTTGGGTATGAGAGAGAGGGGAGTTGATTTTTGTTTGGGTTAAAATACAAAAAGAATTTATTATTTAAAAGAAAAATTATTTAAAGAGATGCAAAATTATTAAACTAAAACGCCGGTGTAATAATAAAACATAATATTAAGAAAGGTTTAATGTTTAATAAAAATAAAAAATGCGATGACATTTTGCAAAAATAGAACAACATAGAATATTATGTAAAATATGATTATTATATAAAAATGCGAAAAAATGATGATAAAAATGTGGTGTCCAAAAATACTTAAAATTGCAATAAATAACCAAGAGATGGGTCAAAATTGGGGGTCAACAGATTGTCCATCTTTGGTTGAAGATGATGAAAGAGTTTTCGGACAAAGACGTTGACTTGTAGCCAAATTTGTCTCCATCGTCAGAATTAGAACAAAGATCAAGAAATGAATGGGCAAAAGGGAATTTTAAGAAAATTGGAAGCAAAGTTAATGCAGATTCAAAATTTGTCCCAGTGTCGAATTATGATGACACCGGGCTGCTGTGATGCTGGAAAATTAAAGACGGAATGACGTCGATTCAAAAATTTGTCCCAGTGTCGAATCTTGATGACACTAGGCTGATATGATGCTGGAAAATTAAAGACAATGCTGACGCAGATTCAAAATTTTATCTCAGTGCCGAATAATGATGACACTGGGTTGCTGCGATGCTAGAAAATTAAAGATGGGTTGATGCTAATTCAAAGATTTGTCCCAGTATCGAATCTTGATGACACTGAACTGATGTGATGCTGAAAAACTAAAAACATGCTGACGCAGATTCAACATTTTGTCCCAGTGTCGAATTATGATGACACTGGGTTGCTGCGATGCTAGAAAATTAAAGACGGGCTGACGCAGGTTCAAAAATTTGTCTCAGTGTCGAATCTTGATAACACTGGGTTATAATTGCGATGCTGAAAGAGACAGGGTGTTGGTGACGTCATTGTGTTGACCTGATGCTGATGTTGTCATTGTATTGATGATGTTGATGACGTCATTGTGTTGACGCGATGTTGATATCATTATTGTGTTGACGCGATGATGATATCATTATTGTGTTGACGATGCTGATTGCGTCATTGTGTTGCCGCGATGATGATGTGTCATTGTGTTAACGATGTTGATGACGTCATCATATTGACGCGATGATGATGTCGTCATTGTGTTAACGATATTGATGACGTCATTGTGTTGACGATATTGATGGCGTCATTATGTTGACGATGCTGATGGCGTCATTGTGTTGACGATGCTGATGGTGACGCCGGTTTACAGGCGCAATGCAGATGTCGTCGTTGTATAGACGAAGTAAAGATGACGTCGGTGTGCAGGCACAATGCAGATGTCGTCGTTGTATAGACGAAGTGAAGATGACGCCAGACAGTTTTAGTATCTTGGACTCGTTGTTGTTATCGTCACTTATTGCATGTTAAAATGAAGGAATCTTGTTATTGAAAATTGATATGGGTTATATTAAAGTGTTGAAACTTGAATTGGATTATAAGAAATTATGAAAAGGGAAATGATATTAGGTCTTGTTGGCCGAGATTGTATAAAACTGTGGGATATTGTGGTGTTGTTTTGTGGTGTTATAATACTGAAAATTCAGTTACCATTATGCATGTTTAAATGTGGTAATTGCTAATGTAAGTCCTAAAAGAATAAGAGTGTAGAAAGGTGTAGAAAGGTTTCACATTCTACCCTCGTTGTTGATTGAAATATGGACTGTTTTAATATGGATTAACAGGCTAAATTTACATGAGAAGTGGGTGTGTAAATCCACTTGGTTGCTGTTTTGAACTACCCTTAATTGGTACTTGGTTATTGATGTTATTGGCCTTGTTTGAAAGTTGTAGATATGAGTATATATAGGGGAAGTGTTGCCCAAATTTTTATATGAAAGGAGAGTCATTATGTGGTATAGCGTATACTAGTATTCATGAAGTTGATAGATGTGTTATTATTGTTATAGGTTGAAGTACTAATTGGGACGTATTCTACTTATCGTGTTGATATAGCCGATAAGGTATGTGAACTATCCTTTCTTCTTTTGGCATGATCTACGTGTGAACTATGACTGTGGTATTGCTCCATAGTTTACTCTACTCTTAGAAATTAAAGAATATTCATGTTATTGATTCTATGCTAAAAGCATGTGTAAATTATTCCTAAGTCCTTATTAAGGCATATGAGACAGATGTTGATAAGAGTTTTTAGTAAGCATGAGAGCCGAGTTGACTCTGCTTACTTAAAAGAATGGTTAAGTATTAAGTGTTGAAACTGGTTTAATAAATAAGTAAGTATGTTATTAGTAGACGTGTTAAAACAAGTCATTGCAGCGTTAAGTGAAAAAGGTATCGACAAACAATTATTATATTAAAATGATTAGAATGTCATCTGCATAGAAACTAAGATATAACCAGTTTATTTTACATTTGCTAGTTCACAGTTGATTAGATAAGATTTTTATAAAAAAGAGATAAATTACGCACGACCCATATAAGAATTAATTAGGCAAATTCAGATCTGTTATCGCCATTCAGATGTTTCCATAATGTTAGCCAGATGGGCAAGACGAATTTAGATTATCGAGTTGGTACAGACGACAAGCGGTATGTGAAATTATCATTTCTTCTTTTAGCATGATGTATATGAAATGGGTGTACGGTGGACGTGCGTAATTCCATTGAATCCTAATTTATATTTGATACATGATATGATAAGTGCCTTGATTTTCCAAATGATGATTTAAAAGGATATATGATATGATACTGCCTTGAGTTTTCTAAAATGAAAGTTATTCCATTTATTCCATTGAGAGTCAAATGATGATTTAAATTGCACAAGGTTGCTCATGATAGCTATTCGTGCAAGTGTTAGTATTTCATTTCACTGAGTCCCTCACAAAAGGGCCGGTAATGTTATATGTATTATGATTCCATGGACATGCTTCCATGATACGAGTATAGATACTCATGACAGTATATGATTCCATGGACATGTATCCATGATGCGAGTATACATACTCATGACAGTATATGATTCCATGGACATGTATCCATGATGCGAGTATAGATACTCATGACAGTATATGATTCCATGGACATGTATCCATGATGCAAGTATAGATACTCATGACAGTATATGATTTCATGTACATGCTTCCATGATGCGGGTATAGATACCCATGACAATATATGACTCACTTTTTAAAAGACACAATTGATTCTCACTTTTTAAAGGGCACAGTTGACTCTCTGTTTTTAAAAGGTACAGTGGACTCTCTATTCGTACAAGGTACATTTGACTCTTATTTTATATGGCACGGTGGATCTGGTATTTTGATTATCATATTTGTCCCTGTCATCTTTTGTCCAGTTATGATCTTATTTACTATACTTTATAGTTACATACTTGGTACATTGTTGTACTGACCCACTTCTCCGGGGGGGGGGGGGGGTTGCGTTCATGCCCGCAGGTATAAGTACTCAGTTTGGTGATCCGCAAGCTTAAGATCTTCGCTCAGCTGTTGGGATAGCTCCATTATTCCGGATCTTGTCATTTTGGTACAGATCTGCCATTATAGACTTATGTATATTCAGGGATACGGCGGGGTCTTGTCCCTTCACATTTCATTATCAAACTCTTAGAGGTCTGTAGACAGGTGTGAGTGGTAAATGTGTATTTGGACGTGTATATGTTGTAGTTTGTTTTGGACATATTCTGTATATAGTGGCAGCCTTGTCGGCTTGCTTATTTTTATAAAATGAGTTTACTATTACAGTTCAGGGGACAGGATCCTTTCGTTATGAGATTATGAGTTGTTCTTAAGCTTCCGCTGGTTATATGTGATGTTTGGGTAGAAGGGTGCCCAGGTAGGGCACCAGTCGCGGCCTGTCGGTTCGGGGCGTGACATTATCGAAGGGATCAGATGAGCTTATCTTGTTATGTACACAACAAGGGAGAAAGATTTCAAAAAATGGGACCGAAGTCGATATAGGTCTGCCTACGTATCCCGCCGAGGGAAATCAGGTCATAGCGTAGTTCATGTTAAAGAAAAGAGATTGTACAGTTTTCAAAAAATGGGACCGAAGCCGATGTGGTCGCCTATGTATCCCACTGAGGAAATCAGGTCAAGACGTAGTTCGTGATGCCGAAAAAGCTTTTAACGTTTTTAAAAATATGGGACCGAAGCCTATGTGGCCGCCTACGTATCCCCGAGGGAATCAGGTCAAGAAGTAGTTCGTGACGCAGAAAAATCTTTTAAGGTTTTCAAAATATGGGACCAAAGCCGATGTGGCCGACTACGTATCCCCGAGGGAATCAGGTCAAGACGTAGTTCGTGATGCAGAAAAAGCTTTTAAGGTTTTCAAAAATGTGGGACTGAAGCCGATGTGGCCGCATACGTATACCCGAGGGAATCAGGTCAAGACGTAGTTCGTGATAAATAAAAGAGATTTTTAATATATTTATTTTTTGTTGTTTTTTCTTAAAAAGAAAAGACAGGATCACGTTCTTACTTTAGTTGGTACCAACAATTAGTATTGTGCTTAGGATTTCTGTTATATGCTTTCTGTCTAACCGAGACTGACTCCGGTATAATTCCTATAGCTTCAGATGGTACCTCATACATACCTGAGTGTCGAAACTTGCTTCAAGCAAAGATTTCGAACTATACTCATTCTCATGTTTCAAATGCCCTCACTTAAAGAAAGTCTCATCCTCACATATATTTCAGTATTTTGAACTCTGGGACGTCAAGAGAAGTACACTCACACTCAGAAAGATGTTCAATGCATGCAACTGTGATACCATAGACTTGGTCGTCATGTAAGTATCCACTAATGTGAGAACCCTCAGTATAGAATCATGTAGGACTTGTCACGGGTTTGTAATGTAGGTTTGGGGAAAGAAAGGATATTATTTGGATAATGAGTGACTAATCCTTCCTTGAGCGTTGGATTATTTATGTGCTTGGCATTTGTGTGCCCTTGATGTTGATCTGCTTCTTTTTATCTTTTTCTTTTGGACTGACTTCTTTTGAATCTTTCGTTCAGAGCTTTTTCTCATTTTCAGAGTTATTTTCTCATTTCATTTTTTTCTTTTTGACATGATATTATCGGGGCTTTTGATTTCTTCTTTGTGTGAAGTCGTCCTTTTTTTTCTTTTCTTTTGAGACTTTGCAACTTTATCCCTGGAAACTTCAACGCAGATCGTTGTCAGCAATTTGCATTTTTCCAATGCGGTCAAGGAAGTCGGGCCAAGAGAGGGATAGTGCGTGTATGCACTTAGAAATGGTATAGGTTTAATATGTGGTTGTCAAAAGAATAGGCTTTAGTCTCAAAGGGGGAGTACTGCAGATAATGCTATTTGGTAGGCTGAAAAGGCTCAAACGGATCAAAGAAAGCCTACTATCATTTCCTATGTCGAGTGTTACTCAGGATTTCGCCTCAACAAACATTCTGGCCAAGTTCTAGATCACAATGCAATGCAATTGAACTTATTCTAAAACTCACCACACTGCACATGAAACGACGAGGTTGGTTTCGTTCTTATCTTGGAAGCACGCAAGACAACATCATTACAAGTATGAATGTGAGGTACCAAAACAATATATGGTTTACCACGAAGTCAGCCTATACTGAATATTACTTATTATTTTCTACGCACACTCCTAAATGTGTTGGTATCAACCAAGTCAGAACAATGATACTAAAAAAAATCTTTTGAATAACTTTTTTTATTTTGTATTTTTGAATAAAATATTTTTTTGTATTTTTTTTTCAATAATGAGTACCGAACTCGAGTAGGACTGCCTACGTATCTCACTTTGATGAGAATCAGGTGCGCGTAGTTCGTTTAGATATGTTATAAATATTTTCTTAAAACGAATTCATATATGATAGGATGATGATAGTAAAATATGTGCAAAATAAATGATTGTCCATTATAGAATGAATGCAAAGTAAAATGATTGTCCATTATATGATGAATGCAATGAAAAAAGATGAATGTCCGTGATAAAATGAATGTAATGAAAAAATGAATGTATGTGATAGGTTGAATGAAATGCATGCGTGAACCAAATATGTCATCCCTTTTATTATTATAACTTTTTTATGTGGTGCCGAATCCAAGATGGGTTGTCTACGTATCACACCGTATGGTGAGAATCAGACACGCGTAGTTCGGAAAGATATGTTATCCAATGTATGATATATTACGTAATTAAATCTAAGCATATCAATTGAATTTGCAAATATGTATAAAAATACAAAGGTATAGAAAAACTCAAAGTGATGCCTCGTTGAATCTGGTGTTGGCTGACTTCTTTCAGTCAAAGCGACTGCCCTCGACTGTTTACGAGGACGATTTTCCTGATGGGTTTGCTCGGACTGAAGGCTGACTGACTCATTTCAGTCGAAAATATCTCTCGATCATCTTTGTGTCGCTTTGTTTTGTTCTTTCCTGAAGTATCTCCAAGGATAACGTTTTTTAACGACCGTCTCCGACTGTTTGCGAAGACGCTTCCTGCAAAAAATATGAGAAATGGGTGAAAGTAAGAAAGTCACAAAAATAATAAGATGTAGGGGTGTGACAATATAGTCAGAGACTCTCATGATTGATTCGATCGGACTGGAGGTTGATACTTCACAAGGTCCGAATCATGCTGTTTAAGAGCGATTTACCCTTTAGTGGTAACACAACTTCTGTCCAATGGACCGAAATATGGCGTTGCCCAATAGAAGTCCTGATTGCAGTATGACAGCAAAAAGTGCAAATGCTTGTGTTCGGAGTTACAAACACATGGCATGATATGTACAAAGTTAAAAGGATAATTATTACTTTAAATAATATGTACAGAGTTGCTAGCGACAAACAATAGTAAACAAAAAAACATGCAAATCAAGTGCACGCCCTAACATGCATGGAACCTCTCTTATGCCAGAGGTAGGCCTAAACGTCAAATACGCGAGATTGTGATAGAATGATCCAAGTTGCTAAACATTAATGCTTTTGTTGGAAATGAGACAAGATAAATGTACATTTTCCAATTTTGACATGTCATGATTAGGCTTGAATTCGTCTGTCATTATCACGCTACACATATATGCGATTGGTCGTTGGGTTGTGAAACCCGTCGACAATTTGGTGGATTTCCTAATTGTTACCAAGGTCTGATCCACCTAAGATGTATGCATGCATGACTTCAGATAAAGGGTGATACAACGCTATCCTAAATTTTCTATGATTTGGCTTACTAGACACAAGGTTTCCGAGTGGACAACTTGAGTGAGAACGCTACACGGCCATCGGATGGTCCGGACACTCCGTGTATATGCCAACTCTCCTAAATTTGGATTTTATGAAAGAAATTTGCTGATGCACAAAGCGAACTTCGCGTATATGTGTGTGATAGTGTGAATTTCCGTAATGGAAGAAATATGAGCGGAATGGCAGTTTAAGGAAAACGGTAAAGAATGTAACAATTAAAGCATACATAATTACAATGAATAAACAATTTAAAGCAAAAATTTAAAAAAAAAAACAAATAAAGCCAAACAATAATAAACTAGGTTTGCTATGGTTAAGAACCTGATATCCCCAGTGGAGTCGACATGTTGTCGTTCCTGTTTTTTACCGCGGGGTCTGAACGGCGCTGCAATGTTGCTCGCTGGCGTGGTTCTCTGGATGGAGCAAAATGCTTGTTTTGAGGAGTCGCCACCTAATTATTTAAGTGAATTAAGACACTAAAAATGATCTCCATATGATTGGTCTAAAAAATTATGAGATTCTGAATCAGGGTTCTTTATTATCCTAAAGAGAAGGGATTATGCATCCTTTAAGATCCGCTAACTTTCGGTTATCCGATCAAAACCTAGGTTAATTATTTATCGGCTTTATAAAACATGTGTTTGAAAAATATGTACTTTAAGGAAAAAAGAGTGTTTGAAAGTATTGCGACTGACCTAAAATAAATAAACTAGTGGTTTCCGATTTTAATCTATACGTTTTTAATTATTAATTCTAAATCTACCTATTCTAAACATTTTCAATAATTACAATTACAATAAAATGCAATACAGAATAAAATAAATTGAAATTAAATACAACAATAAAAATTAAAACTACAAGAGCATCTTTTTGTCTTCTTAGCCCTTTTTAGGGCATTATGCACAAGATGTATCTCCGGGTACCTGTATAAAACACTTAGTAAAAATGTTAGTAAGAGAATAAATAATTATCAAATAATGACAAGAATTAATAAGTAAACCAAAAGTAAAACCCGTCTTTTGTACAGGGGAAATCTTGGAAATCAGACGGAGATTTCTTCATCGGCCAAATGTAGTATCTTGTTCAAAATCAGTTTAATAAAAAGAACAAAAGGGCAAAATGGTCAAAATCAGTCCAATAACCCAACGACAGTAAATAGCAACAACAAAACTGTGAACAACAATGGTCCGCAAAATAGTGGAAGCAACAGCAACATAGCAACGAAAAATGGTCCAAAATCAGTCCGAAAAATAGCAAAACCAGTAGAGGTAAAGGAAAGTAGCAGCAAAACAGGTGAGATAGTTAGCAATAGTAGCAAAAGAATAGCAAAAATAGAACAATAACTTAGACAGTCATAGACATCGCCAGAGCTTCGTCGGAGTTTGTTTTCCGGTATAGATACAACGCACAAAAACGGGGAGAGGGACGGCGGCACTTCAACGACAAAAATGTTGGAGCGACGTGGTAGTAGTAACATAATCCGCCAGAAATACAGACTGTCGCCAGAGTTTTAAAACTCCAATCAGTACCAAAATTGTGTCCAGTCAGCCAACAAAAAAATCCAAATTTAAAGCCTACGGGGGTCGCCGGAGTTTAAAGGAACTCCGACCAAAATGTCAAATAAATTGAAAATTAGTCCAGAAATTTAAAAGATAGAATCGAAGCTAAAAAAACAAATAATAGTGTCGTGGGATGCTTGAACTCCAGCGGCGTGACTTCGCCGGAGTTAGGGTGGTGGACAGCGTTGCGGCGGCGGTTGGGTGTGTGAGGATGTGGTGGTGGTTCCCGCGGGTGATGGGGTGAGAGTGATGGTGAGGGTGGTGAGGTTCGTCGGATGGTGGTTCACCGGTGACGGGTGATGCACGGTAAGATGCACACACTTTAAACGCAAGTGCAAGTTATCGTGACAAGTAGTATAGTCTTGATAAGACCGAATATCGTCCTCAAGGATTAGGGTTCAATTACCAACTATCTATTTTTTTGGTATCTATTTGGTAAATTGATATTTAGATTTGTTGTTTTTACCTAAGGATTATAAAAGCTATTTAACTAAAAGGGTTTACTTCAGTGATGATGATAATAGGGCTTCCACGTCTCCTCACTATCCGCTTATGCTACTTATTAATGCAATAACTTATGGTCTTCTTCTTTTGGAGAAAGCAGGTTCACTAAATCGTTTTATACTCCCGTTAGGGTTATATAAACACTCAACCCCAGTATTGCACCTTACCTACCTTTCGGTGAGAAGGATAACTCTATAGGAGGATTAAGAACAAGAACCTAGTTAACCGTCACGCACAATGCACAAAATTAGGGTTTTTAAGCCTCTCATTAACGCTACATAAATAATTGAGGTATTTTCATCCCCAATCCAAGAATGTCTACCCAACTTACAAAGATATTCACAATCCCCTTTCTAATCGATTAGAAATCATATAGTGATAATTAGTTGTCAATTAATTACCAAGAATTCAACTCAAATATCGGATAGATCTCAACAGAAGAAGAATAACCATAAGCATGCATTAAATCATAACATAAGTTTCTAGAGATTCAACATGGAAAGCCCTATAGAGGAGTTAGTTCCTAGTCATTGACATGACAAGAACTAATCCCATGTTCATCATACAAAATCTGAAATAAAGACAAGAAAATGAAAAGAACTTACTAGATGATGGTCTTCAATCTCTAAGCACGAAGCCTTGTGTTGTGCACGAAGGAACCCTTAAAAAGCGCCTAGGGTTCTCCTTTTATAGAAAACCGCCTCAACTTTTTCTGCAGCTGGCCCAAAATCCGTCTCGAAACCTAATTTTTCCGCGTCGGCGCTACCGCAACTCGTAGCTTTTGTTTAGGCGCCGCGGCCACGATTTTGGAGCCGCGGCCGAAGTCTTCGCACCTCTCGGATAGTGGGCGCGCGACCACTCGCTTGCGCAGGAGCTGCCGTGGCCTGCGGGTTTCAGCCTCGTTCGCCACTTTCTGCTTTTAGCTCGAATCTCCTCTTTTGCCCTCTTTTAGCTCCTTTTCCGCCATTTGGCCATTTTAACCACTTTGACTCAAAGAAAGGAAAACTATCCTAATACGACACTTATATGTGCAACACGGACAAAAGACTAACTAAAATCGACTCAAAAGGTGTATATAAAATACACCGATCAAATACCCCAAACTTAACCTTTGCTCGCCTCGAGCAAAGATAGAAAGAAAGAAATAAAAGACTCAAAGAAACGAAAAATAAAAGACTCACCGACATTGATCACTTTTCTTTGCATTAGTGTTAACTAGAAAAACATGAAGGTTAGCAAAATAATACGCAGAACATATAGCATGACATTTCAAAGACATTAAGCTAGATATTTCGCAAACTCATATTCATCATGCTTTAATGGAAGTCAATATACTAAATCATGCATATAAATTCAAAAATCCTATGGCATGCTTACTTGCTATTCTCCACTAATCCTGGATATGCATAAAAGAGATCTTCAGGACTTTAAGGGTTGCAATGTAGGTTTAGGTATAGGTAGGTGAAAATAGGCAATTTAGGCTCATTTCGTGTACCATAAGCTCTTCAGCTTTTCAGTATTTCACTTTTTTTATTTTTGTTCTTTCCTTCACTTCGATTCTATCTTTTCCCTCTTTTGTTTTGGGAGAGTGAAGTATATAATGATGACAAGCACCCCCAAACTTAAGCTTTTGCCTATTTCTTATTACTTTTGTATTGGGGTGCAACAGACTTATTCACTCTTTTTGTCTCTTTTTTAACACCCTATATTCCACTCAATGGGGCTGACTAGGGGTACTTTTAAAGTCCGGGATAGAAAAGAATGGTAAGAATTGGCTATCAAAGAAATGCCTGAGTCATCTCCCTAACATGCATATCCTCACTATTTCGCCTCAAATAGCAAGCAATCATAACACATAAGTATTTATCATTTAGCATGCATAATTCAAGCAAGAAACTCCAACTAGACAGATTTTGTGAGTTTTTGGCATATCTAACCTAAGTGTTTAGATAGTTGCTTCAATTCCGTTACATTATTCTACCTTCCTTCACTAGGTGTTTCTAGCAACTACAGCATACATGATCTTTTGACAGACAATTATGACTCAAAAAGAGAAAATTTTTGTGACTCAAAAATACATAAAAACAATAAAAAAAACTTAAATAAAATATAACATGACACAAATAAAACACCCCCAAACTTAAATCACACATTGTCCCCAATGTGTGTAGACTCAAAGACAATAAAAGAAATAAGACACTTACATACTTTGGCTAAAATGGTGGTGGTGGCGGTGGCATGGGATAGTGCGTGGACCACTGACTGAACAAGGAACTCAACTCGTTGATTTGTTGCCTTGTTTCTTGCTGTCCTTGTATCACTGTGTCCAAACTCTGCATCATCCTCATCTGATTTTGAAACAATTGCTCCATCGTGGGCACTGAAGGTTCTGCTTCTGTGGTTGGCCGGTGGCTAGGTCCTGCCTCATATTGAGCCCCTATTTCAGGCTCATCTTCGTCCATGGCGGTCTCTGCTGCTGCTGCTGCTGCTGGTTGTACTCTCCGTCTGGCTGCTGGGCTTGGAGTGCAGGAAAGAGTGCACTATCCCACGGGACACCGGCGGTTGGTTTCTCTCATGAGTGTCGCTGGGTAGTCTTGGGACCGCACTCGTATGGCGTAGACGGTAATAAGTGAACCGTGTCCCAATCCACCGTTGTTACCAACTCGCTGATTTCTTCAATGCTCGCACTATTTCTTTCCCACATCAATCGTCATTCCTCATAATTCCATATATCGCTTTAATCCTATCCTCCGCACTCTGGTGAAGTGCGTGGATGGAATCATGCGGGCGCTGACGAAATATAGCCAACTTTTGGCCATTTTGTTGAATTGACACCTGTTCAGTGCTCTTGATCCATTTCTTCCAATATCAAAAACAGCCCCATGGTAGCTCACTGTCCGGAGCGGCATTCCGATCGATGCGGTCGATCTTAGACCATGTTCTAAAGTGATTCCAATCACTTCTTTCTTCAACATCAACCGCCTTCAATTGTGCATTTACATTCTCTCGTCACGCATACATAAGCTCCCTAACAAAGCATCCCTTTCCACCTTCTCGGAAAGTTGGCATAAAATTCACGCACCATTATTGTGTTCACCGGTGCTATCTTCTCGATTCTGAATCTCCTCCACCCTTAACTCAATCATAGCCCGGATGGGCTCATAAACATCTTCCTCCCCATATGACTCCCTCTGGTAGTCCATTCCCCTTTCTGTTATTATGGGTCTGGTATCAAGCTTTTTATATCTTTGGAAGGCTTCGTAGCTCAAAAACCTAGTATTATCGTAATGTGGGGTTGGGGTGGATGTGGAGCCTCTTCTCTTCCCGTGGCCATGGTTTAAAATAGTTTGGAGCTTTCAATTTAGTGGCACAATGTTTCTTACACAATCAACAACTAGCGTGAACACAACACCCCAAACTTCAACTTTTCTACCCAATACCCACACTCCTTTTCTACTCTTTTCTCCAAACGTCACAATCAACTTTTCATACACTACTACTTCAACTACAATACTCCTTCAAACTACTACCTCGTGACTTGATAAAGGATTCAAGAACAGAAAAAAGATTACCTTTTTCTGAGAAGATTCAAGCTGCTCTTGTTTCAATTGGTGGTTTGAGGCTATGGAATGGAGCTTTGTTATTTGAGATAACTAAGTGTTTTTAGGAATTTAAGAGTTTTTTATTGTGGTTGGGTTGGATTTATGGAGGATTGTGGGCAAATTTTGGATTTTCGTGCGTTTTGGAAAGAAAGGGTTAGGTTTTTGAAATTGGATTTGGGGAAAATCTGATTTCTGGGCGTTTTAAGTTTTGGATTCCCGCCGCGCGACCACTGCTTTTGGCGCGCGGCTAATCTTCTGCGCTCGCCCGGGACTTCTGCACGCACATTCTGAAAATACGCGGCTAAACTTGGCAAATTTTGGAATTCTACCGCGGCCTGCTCTCAGCGCGCATGGCCTACCGCTTTTTCTCGAAATCACGGCTTCGTTCACTTTGTCTTTCAGTTTGTTTGCCTGTACCTGTCAATAACACAAACACAAGACCCCAAGACCGTGAGATCGTTTCTTAGACAAAATAAAATAAACTAAAGAGAAATTAAAATAACATAATTAAAAACATTGGGTTGCCTCCCAAGTATTTGTCTTTAACGTCTTTTAGCGGACGCAAGTTCCTTAGCCGTAATAACCACGGGTGGATTAAGCCCCAACCAATCCATTTCCTCACATTTGGCGTTTCTTTTCTTTCTTAGCATTATCGGTGGGGAGTTCAAGAATACTTACCTCCTTTAGTGGCATTTCAAAGAAACCATGCCTTTCTTGGGCTCATCGCTCTTTGGTTGACTTGTATTGGCTCGCATGGGGGTTTGATGGTGCTGATTGCAAAGCACCCACTCATTGTTGGTGGCTCAATGACGTGTTTAAAAACTTTAAACACCATTTCTTCATTCTCCACCCTTAATGTTAACTCTCCTCTTTCAACATCAATCAACGCTCTCCCCGTTTCTAGGAATGGCCTCCCCAATATGATAGGGATTTTCGCATCTTCTTCCATATCAAGAATGAGGAAGTCTGCAGGAAAGAAGAATTTTCCTACTTTCACAATCACGTCCTCGATCTTGCCTCTTGGATGAACCACTGTCCTGTCGGCCAGTTGCAGGCTTACTGTGGTTGGTTTGGCCTCACCCAACTCTAATATTTTAAATACTGATAAGGCGTAGAGATTTATACTTGCCCCTAAATCACATGTAGCTCTGTTGCAAGTTACCACCGCCTGTGCGGTAGTGTAAAGCTCCCTGGATCTTTTAGCTTTGGTGACAACTTTTTCTGCAAGATAGCACTACACTCTTCTGTTAGTGCTACTATTTCGTACTCTGCCAGCTTTTTCTTCTTCCCCAAGATCTCCTTCATAAACTTGAAATAGGAGGGCATCTGCTCTAATGTCTCTATGAAAGGTATGTTGATATGCAGCTTCCTGAATGTCTCCAAAAATTTGGAGAATCGTTTATCAACCGCCTTTCGCTGTAGTCTCTGGGGGAAAGGGATCTTCTCTGTATACTCCTTCTCCGGAGCTTTCTCTACTACAGGGCTGGGCTCAATCAACTTCTCTTTTTCTAACTCTGCCTTCTTCTCAACTCATGCGGTCGCCGCTCCAATCGCTTGCCGCTTCTCAATTGCATTGCCTGGCATTGCTCTCTTGGATTTACCTCTGTGTTGCTTGACAATGTCCCTCGTGGCTTTCTTTGTTTGCTCGCTTTGCTATTGACCACTGAGTTTCAAGTTCTGAATGAAGATCTAGCTTCATGCATGGCTGGGTGCGGCGTTGCAAGTGTTGTCATACCGCCACTCGTCGACTTTTCTTCTTGAACCGGTGCATTGAATCGCTGTGGGGCTTGAATGAAGGGCTGCTGATTCTGGTACTGCTGGTTCTGGTGTATTGGTTCTGCTGCCCCTGGTATTGATTCTGTTGCCCTTGGTATTGGTTCTGCTGGTTCTGGTGCTGGTTCTGCTGCCCCTGGTCTCCTCTCCATGAGAAATTTGGGTGGTTCCTCCACCCTGGATTATAAGTGTTGGAGTAGGGGTTGTTCATTGCTTATGATAAATACCTCTGGCCTGCCACTCTGCCTGCTCCATTGGTAGATTGTTGGGATCAGCTGAAGGACACCTGACAAATGTATGTGGGCCACCACATATTACACAGCTTTTAGGCATCTGCACCGCATTCTCGACCCGTATGTTCTTATGTTGTTTCGCTAAAAAGGGCCACTTGGGCATTCAAGCAATAGCATCTATTTCGTGGACTCATTTTTCTTCTCCCACTTGTCGACCTCTCTTCTGTGACATGGTTGTTGGTGGCCATATCTTCTAATAGCTCATGAGCGTCGTGGGCTGTTTTCCTCATGAATGCTCCACCTGCTGCTGCATCTATAATGGTTCTGGTTGTACTGCTCAGCCCGTTGTAGAAGATGTGGACCAAGTTCCACAACTCAATGCAATGGTGTGGGCACTTTCTCTGTAGATCTTTGAACCTTTCCCAAGCTTCATATAAGGACTCTCCATCTGCTTGGTAGAAGTTGTTCAACTCCCCTCTCAGTTTTGCTGCTTTACACGGGGGAAAGAACTTGGCTAGGAATTTCTGTGCCATCTCTTGCCATGTAAAAATCGAATCGGCTACAGGAATTCAACCATACTTTTGCTCTATCCCTGAGTGAGAAGGGAAAGAGCCTCAATCTGACGGCATCATCAGTAACGCCGTTATATCTGAAAGTTGCACATAGCTCCAAGAAATTAGCTATGTGCATATGTGGATCTTCCGATGGCAGTCCTCCAAATTGCACTGTGTGCTGTACCATGTTCAGAATCGCCGATTTTATCTCGAAGTTGTTGGCTCCTATTGCAGGGAGCCTAATGCATGTCTGTGCTCCATTCACTTTTGGCAGCACATAGTCCCCCAAACTTCTTTCTGGCTGGATTTGGACTCTCTCCTCCACGTCCATTGGTACTTGCCGAGGCATTCCTGGGTTATGTTGATTTTCACCTAACCCTTCTCTCATCATGTTATTGTTTTGAGCACCGTCCATTTCTATCAAAGTTGCAATCATTGATTCTTTCGCTCGTTTGCAGGTTTTCTCAATCTCTGGATTGAAGGGAACAAGAGTGTCTGCTTCTCTTCTCCTTCGCATAAACTGATTTTCTGAAATAGATCAAAAACAAACAACCAATCACGGTACCTCGAATTTTCCAAAAATAATAAAAAACGTAAAAAATAAAAATAAAAATAAAAATTAAAAACCAAATTAGAAATTAAAAATAGATAAATTTGATATTGAACTATGTCTAATCCCCGGCAACGGCGCCAAAAACTTGATGCGCGGTAAGATGCACACACTTTAAACGCAAGTGCACGTTATCGTGACAAGTAGTATAGTCTTGATAAGACCGAATATCGTCCTCAAGGATTAGGGTTCAATTACCAACTATCTATTTTTTTGGTATCTATTTGGTAAATTGATATTTAGATTTGTTGTTTTTACCTAAGGATTATAAAAGCTATTTAACTAAAAGGGTTTACTTCAGTGATGATGAGAATAAGGCTTCCACGTCTCATCACTATCCGCTTATGCTACTTATTAATGCAATAACTTATGGTCTTCTTCTTTTGGAGAAAGCAGGTTCACTAAATCGTTTTATACTCCCGTTAGGGTTATATAAACACTCAACCCCAGTATTGCATCTTACCTACCTTTCGGTGATAAGGATAACTCTATAGGAGGATTAAGAACAAGAACCTAGTTAACCGTCACGCACAATGCGCAAAATTAGGGTTTTTAAGCCTCTCATTAACGCTACATAAATAATTGAGGTATTTTCATCCCCAATCCAAGAATGTCTACCCAACTTACCTCATATTCACAATCCCCTTTCTAATCGATTAGAAATCATATAGTGATAATTAGTTGTCAATTAATTACCAAGAATTCAACTCAAATATCGGATAGATCTCAACAAGAAGAAGAATAACCATAAGCGCATTAAATCATAACATAAGTTTCTAGAGATTCAACATGGAAAGCCCTATAGAGGAATTAGTTCCTAGCCATTGACATGACAAGAACTAATCCCATGTTCATCATACAAAAACTGAAATAAAGAAAAGAAAAGGAAAAGAAATTACTAGACTATGGTCTTCAATCTCTAAGCAAGAAGCCTTGTGTTGTGCGAAGGGAACCTTAAAAGCGCCTAGGGTTCTCCTTTTATAGTGAAAACCGCCTCAACTTTTCCTCGCAGTTCGCCCAAAATCCGTCTGGAAACCTAATATTTCGCGTCGTGCGCAGCACGGAACTCGCAATCCGTCCGGGTGATTTGGCGCCATGCCCGATTCTGTATGCGAGCGCGCAGCTACTCTGTAGCTTTGGGTGTTTAGCGCGCGGCCCAGTTTTGGAGCCGCGGCGCTGAATCTTCTGCACCTCTGGATAGTGGCACCGCGCGGCTTCGATCAGTAGGAGGCGCGGCCTGGGTTTCAGCCTCGTTCTCCACTTTCTCTGTTTTTAGCTCTGGAATCTCCTCTTTTGCCCTCTTTTAGCTCCTTTTCCGCCATTTGGCCATTTTAACCACTTTGACTCAAAAGAAAGGAAAATTATCCTAATACGACACTTATATGTGAAACACGGGACAAAAGACTAACTAAAACTGACTCAAAAGGTGTATATAAAATACACCGATCAACGGGGTGGTCAGCGACTGAAATAGAAAAAATGGGGGAAGGGTACTGAAAACGGGTGTTGCGGCTGATGAAAGTGGTGGTGTTGGTGGGGTTCGCCGGGAGAAGGGTGGTTCGCCGGAGTTGTGAGAGAGGGGTAAGGGTTCGCGACTGCTGGAGAAAATGGAAATGGAGAGATGAAAGTGTTTTCTTTAGGTTAGAAAGGGTTTTGTGCGGTTGAAGCGTTTTTTTCTTTTGGAATGAAAATGGAGATGTATTTCTAGGGGAATGGGGGTGAGACGTGCGGCTGATAAAGAAAGGGGAATCCCAAAAAAATATTAATGGGAATAGGGTGTGCAGCTTTTGATAAAGGGGAATATGGTGTGAGGCTCAAAAAATCAGAGGGGAGAGGTGGGCGATGTGATAGGGGCAAGGGGTAGGTCGGCAACGGGTGAGGGGGCATGGGGCGCCCGCGGATTGGGGTATGAGAGAGAGGGGAGCTGATTTTGGTTTGGATTAAAATACAAAAAGAATTTATTATTTAAAAGAAAAATTATTTTAAGAAATGCAAAATTATTAAACTAAAAAGAAGGTGTAATAATAAAACATAATATTAAGAAAGGTTTAATGTTTAATAAAAATAGAAAATGCGATGACATTTTGCGAAAATAGAACAACATAGAATATTTGGTATGATTATTATATAAAAATGATGATAAAAATGCGGTGTCCAAAAATACTTAAAATTGTAATAAATAATCAAAAGATGAGTCGAAATTGGGTGTCAACACCGCGTCTAAGCAGGGCCAAAATTCATCATCATAATCATCAGATTTGTCCAAGGACTTTGATTTTGGAGGGATGATATGGTCGATGAATTTGTACACACGACCATGAATCTTGAATAATTCCACCTAAAATGAATACTGAACTTTTTCCATCTCAAGAGTTATAGAAATGAAATTCTTGATGTTGTTAACTACAAAAGCATGATGGAATTTGGATTGTTAGCCATTGAAAATTGGGGAAGAAGAGGGGAGGAGTTTTGTCGAGAAGTAGAGAAGAAAGAGGGGGAGGATGTTGAGGGGATATCAAGTTTAGGGTTTGGCTTCTGATATCATAAAGAAATATGTTTTCTTCCTTTCATTGATTATTGTGTACATGTTATATAGTGTTACATAAATATTTACATGACTACAAATTAGGCAACTAATCTTTCTAATTACAATTGAAATATAAATTTACCGATACGGAAATATTCTTAATAATATTCTATCAATCGTCCATTAGTAGAAAATGTTGGACCATGGATTCCTACTTCTTCTTTTAATAATAAATTATTAGGTGCTCTTGCTATTTGAAATTATATTTCGTCTCAATGTCGTCATTCTAATGTCTTTTAGTTTTTAATGAGTTTTTTCCCTTTATTTTCAGCAGGATAAGATAGTGGATAAAGAAGGATAGCTATTTAGAAATGTCGGAAATAGAATATAAGACAATATCTTATTTTCTCTAATGGAATATAACATACATAAGCAGAATTATTCCAAAATTAAATAGCATATTTTAATTAAGAATAAAATTAAAAAATACCTCTTGAAGCTTGATAACAATCGCGGTCTTTTATTAGAAATTTCCGCGCAAATACTTGTACGGATAAATAATTTTGATGATGGTTTGGTTTGGACTAGCTAAGGTTGACCCATCATAAATTAACATCACAAATAAACTTATGATGATGTTCAAACTTGACCCATGAAAATGTTTAATCTTAAGTATTTGAGCTCCACTCTATATTAAGATTTTTGTTTATACATAACTATTTAAAAAATTCCTTCATTATTTCGGAGCAATAAAAATACATCAATGCACCCCAACCACCCACCACACTATACATCCACCCTACACCAACCTCCACCCAAGCACTGAACCACCCTCACATCTCTGTCTCATACCTTGCCTACTCCACCCCACTCCAACCTCCGTACCACCCCTACCCACATCTACCCCATCTACCCCCACCTCCCGCCCAACCCCCCAACCCCTTCCTACCTTATTCTCAATTTTTTTTTAACTTTTATAAACAATTTATAAAAAATATGAATTTTTTTGTTACCCCCCCCCCTACACACACCTACCCCCCTCCACCCCCACCCAATTCCTCAAATTTCTATTTCATATTTTTTTAAAAAAATTTATAAAAATATAAAAACTTCTTACCTCCCCTACCGCCCTAACCCCACCTACCCTCCACCTCATCCTCAAATTTCTATTTCATATTTTTGTTAGTTTAAAAAAAATGATTTTTTTCTTAGCTCCCCCCTACCCTTCCACCTCACCCCCATGTGCTACCCCATTCTCAAATTTTTATTTTATATTTTTTTTACATTTATTAAAAAAGTATAAAAAAAATAAAAAAAAAATCTTACCTCCTTCCCCTACCCCCCCTCCACCCCATTGCCCTACCCATCCTCAAATTTCCATTTCATATTTTTTTACTTTTATAAAAAATTATTCAAAATACGAAATTTTTTCTTACCCCCTGCCCTCCCACACCACTCCGAAGTTTTTATTTAATATATTTATTTTACTTATAGATAAAATTTTACTAAAAAATAGTAATACTTTTGTGGCAAGGGCCTTCGTCTGTGAATGCCTCTCCAAGGTAATGTGTTCTATCAATAAAATTGAAGTTTCTTCTTATTTACTTGAATCCTCTAATTTATGGCAGCATAGATTAGGACATGTAAATTACCAATCCATTCAAAGGTTGGTAAAATTGGAGTTGTTGTCATCTATCGACGTAAACCTTCAACGTAAGTGTGAGGTGTGCGTAGAGGCAAAACTCACTAAGACTTCCTTTAGATCCCTCGAAAGGGATACCACTCCTCTAGAACTTATTCACACAAATATATGTGATTTGAAGTTTGCACAAACTAGAGGGGGGAACAAGTACTTTGTGACATTCATAAATGATAACTTTTTTTTCTCCTCTTCGTGTTCTATTGATCAGAAGCATCCAGCAGCGCCACGCCACTAGAAAGAGTGTTGCTACTAAGCTAAGCTGTTGTTGGGGAACTCGATATAAGAGATTTTCCTCTTCCACCTTTCTAGGCTTCACAATAGTCGAACTTCTCTATTTCCCTGCTAGTGCACTACTTCTTTTTCTGTGTTTAATTTAGGGAGAAGGGCTTAGTCATGTGCTCGTGTGTTATTGTTATCAAGGATTGTCATCACCAGGTTGAGTCTCTCTCTTTGTCCTCATAGTAGGATATTTCGCGAAGCTGCTTGAACGAGACTTACAGGAGCGAAAGGAAAGCGAGCGGTCAACTATCCTTCTACGCTATTCTTTTTATCTCTGAAGTTCGAAGTCTTCTCAGCTCTTAATAGCACAAGGTATTGTTACCATTACTTGTTGAAAAGTAAGGATGAAGCCTTTGAAGCGTCCAGACGCTACAAATTAGAAGTTGAAAACCAACTAAGCGTACGGATTACATCAATTCGTAGCGATAGAGGGGGAGAATACATAGCGTCATTTGAGGAATATTGTGCCTAATCGGGTATTGTTCTTCAAACGACGACTCCATACTCACTTCAGTCAAACGGTGTCGCTGAACGCAACCTTACATTGAAAGAAATGATGAATGATTTACTCATCAATTCCGGTCTAGCCAAAACATGTGGGAGAAGATGTCCTTACCGCCAATACGATTCTTAACAGAGTCTCACATTAGGGTAAGGACAAAACTCCATATGAGTTATGAAAGGGAAAGAAACTCACCTACAAATACTTGAAGGTGTGAGGTTGTTTGGCAAAGGTTGAAGTACCTAATCCAAAGCAGGTCAAGATTGGGCGTAAAACTGTAGATTGCATTTTCATCGGATATGCAAATAACAGTAGTGCTTGTCACTTCTTAGTGCATAAGTCAGATATACCAGATATCCATGGGGGTACAATTACAGAATCAAAGAATGCCAATTTCTTTGAGAATATGTTTCCTAAGAAAGGAAAGAGATATAACCTCTCGCAAACGAAGTTATGAACAAAGCTCTCAGGATCCAGGAGTCGTTGGCTGCCCAGATCTAGGTGGTTCAGATCTAGTGGACTCCGAAGTGGCTGAATATTCGGGATCTAATGTTCCAGATTCTCAGGACTTGGAGGCTTCAGAGATGGAACCAAGACGAAGTAAAAGAGCTAGGAAGGATAAGTCATTCGGTCCTGACTTTGTGGCTTATATAGTTCATGACGAACCACTGGAAATTGCTGAAGCGTTGTCAACTCCAAAAACACTGTTGTGAAAGAAGCTATTGAGAGTGAAATAGACTCCATCCTGCACAACTATACTTGGGAGTTGGTTGATTTTCCTCCGGGAAATAAATCGTTGGGTTGTAAATGGATACTCAAACGGTAGTATAAAGTAGATGGGTCTATAGATAAGTACAAGGTTAGGTTGGTAGTCAAGGTATATCGATATAAGGAAAACCTTGACTATTTTGACACGTACTCTCCGGTGTCTAGAATGATGTCCATACGAGTATTCATTACGATCGCCGCATTACGGGACCTTGAGATACATCAAATGGATGTCAAGACAGCCTTTATAAATGATGATTTGGAAGAAGATTTATATGGACTAACCCGATGGGTATGTGGTTCCAGGGCAGGAGAAGAAAGTTTGTCGGCTTGTCAAATATCTGTACAGGCTGAAAGAGGCCCCGAGGCAATGGTAGGAAAAATTTAATAGTACTCTACTATTGAAGGGTTTCGCCATTAATGAGTGTGAAAAATGTGTCTACATGAAAGGTAATGCTAACTCATTCGTCATGATATGTCTTTACGTAGACGACATATTAATCACAGGGAGTAGTCCTAGTTTGATCCTAGAGACTAAGAATATGTTGAAATAATGTTTCTACATGAAGGATATGTGTATTCCAGATGGCATCTTAGGGATCACAGCCTCACTACATTGAGGATGTGTTGAGAAAGTTTGAGATGTTCGACAGTTCGCTGATAAAATCACAACTAGATATGAATCAGAAGATTGATAATAATTGTGCGCCCGTATGCTAGGAGTGATATGCGTCAGTGATTGACAGTTTAATGTACATAACAAACTGCAGCCAATCTGATATCGCTTATGCAGTCAACAAGTTGGATAGGTTTACCCGTAATCCAAGTGATGATCATTGGAAAGTGTTGAATCGGGTACTACGGTACCTAAAATACACGCTAACTTATGAGTTGCATTATTCGAGATATTCATCTGTACTAGAGGGGTACAGTGATGCAAACTGAATATCTGATATAGAGAACACCAAGTCCACCAGTCGGTATATATTTACAATTAGTGGTGGGGCTGTTTCTTGGAAATCCTCTAAGCAAACTTGCATCGCCCGATCCACGATGGAGTCGACGTTTATCGCTTTAGATAAATCGGGAGAAAAAGCTGAGTGACTTCATGACTTCTTAGAGGATGTTCCATGTTGGGATAAACTCGTACTTTCTGTAATGATCCATTGCGACAGTCAGTCGGCTCTAGGAAGGGCAGGAAGTTCTATGTATAACGGCAAATCTTGTCATATTAGACGAAGACATAATACTGTTAGGCAGCTGATCAACACAAATATTATTTCCATTGATTATGTAAACTCAAAGGATAACATAACATACCATTTGACAAGGGCATACCCATATATCATATGTTCTGCCTGTATAGGAGAATGGACTTAAAACTCAAACAATAAGGACTGATATGGTGGGAACCCAACCTTACTGACTAGAGATCCTAGGAATTAGGTTCAATGGGAAAACTAAGTTGTAAAGGTTTTGTTGAGCGCTTCGGTGAAAGAAAGAGCACTTCGGGTTATGATTTCTTATGGAACATAAATCCAAGGACGTTCCCGCGATAGACATTATGTGATATCTACAGTATGGGTAAAGGTTAAGTTTCCAAAACCTTTAATGATCTTCAACGGTTAAGGTTAGGTTTGGGGAAATTTTTAATGGTTCCTAACACTTGAGAAGTGGTGTATAACAGGATAACTTGTAGGAGACTGTCGCACCCTTTTTTTACCGCAATTTAGTGAATCTTGTTATACGTTAAAATGCAAAAAATTGTTAAAAGGGTTCGTGGAGTCGCCACCTAATTATTTGAGTGAATTAGGACACTTAAATGTCAATTAAGTAAAGTCAACACTAACTCCATTTAATGGTCTGCTAAACTATGTGAGATTTTGGACAAGGGTTCTTTATTAATCTAGAGGGAAGAGGTTAGACACCCTCTAAAATTCGCTAACTTGCGGTTGTCCGTTCAAACCTAGATTAATTATTATGGTAAAACAAATGCATGTTTAATATAGGTCTAGCATGTGAAGTGTCTAAAATGATTTTCCTATATGAATGTTAATAAGAGTTTATAAGAAAATGGATTAGGAATCTGGTAACAAATAATATCTTAGCTACATGAAAAGTTATGCGAGTGAAGATTATTAAGTGGTTTAGTATAACTTAAACAATGTATGGCAAGCCTAAAATAATTAACTTAAGGGGAAGCAAATTTCTAGTACTAAATTACTTTCTAATCTATTGATTCAAGGTTTAACTATTTTAAGTATTCTACTAATTAGTGTAGCGTTAGACAAATAATTTACAACATACCAGGATTTCAAGATTTAAACAAGCACACATGTGTTCTGGACTTGACAAGAAATACTTAAGCAAATGCACACCTTAAATTCTAATATATGTTAAAAATCTTTCAACTAGTCATGGTCTCTATTAAGCAAGTGTTGAGACAATACTCTAATTATATGATCCTTAAATGAGATACTAAATGTATGGCCAGTCAACTAAACCAACCCTGTAAAACATTCAACTGACCATCACCATTCTCTTTAAACAGGTATTAAACAGCATGAATGGCTTATGATATTAAGTATAAACATAATCGATAATTTAAACAATCCAAATCTGCTTAGGTAAGCCAAAACACACTAAACACGATATGACAATGTCAGCAAGAACAACCAATACACATATAACAGGGAGCACACAAATTAGTACAAAGAGAACGAGATTTGAGAGGGAGATGAATTTACCTTTTTCGGGCAGCGAACCGAGGCAGCGTATCAAGTCGTCGAAGCCACTCGGAGATTTGTGCCTATGCGATAAAGAGAGACGAGATTTCTGCTTTGAAAACGAAACTTAGATTTGAAAAAAATAATTTTCAGAGAATAGAAGTTGTGGGTTCTTGCTTTTGTTCTCCACTGGTTTTCGATCTTAAAATCACTGCCTATGAAGGTCCGAAAAGGGTCATATTTATAGCTCCTTTTTTTGTTCGAATTTTTGGTAAGTTTGAGACGACTTTTTAGGATGATTTTAGTACGATTTTAGTTTATGGTAAATTCTGATTTTCGGGGCTGATTTGGGGACAAGATTTTGGGATGCATGTACGATTTCCAGATGATTTTGGAGGTGATTGTTAATTTCGAATTATGGTAAGTTTGGGTTTCGGTTTTTGGTAAGCTTTGATTGTAGGGGATGATTTGGTCGATTTTGGTTGTCAAGAAGGGAATGGTAAGTTTTGATATGATTTTATTTGGGGGGAAAGGATGACAGAAGGAAAGGGACAAGGGAGACGGATTTTCAGTTGAGAATCCGACGAGAATGGTGGTGCGGCGATGGGTTTTAGGGTTGCTGATTTTGTGGGAGTGAGGGCAAAGACGAAATATGGGTATTTGGGCTTGCACGGTCTTTGGGCCAAGTGGGGTGGGCTGGAAATTAAAAATTAAGTGGGAATTGGGTTGTAGATTTGGGCAAAGGGAAAGGGAAAAGACGAAATAAAGTGTAATAAATGGTGGAATGGGCTGGTGGATTATTGGGCTTGGAAATTTTATTGGTTTGGGTAGAATTTTAGGTGTTAAAAAATAGTTTGATTTGGCAGCAAATAATTGGAAGAGAGGGTCAAAATTGGGTGTCAACAGAGACCACCTATTTAAGTGTGAGGACATGTCACCTCAAATGAACACACTTAAGAATCCAATAGTGTCCACGGCCACAACGGGCAAAACGTTAAAGAAAAACAGAGTAAGGAAAGTTGTTGTGGTGGTACTGTTGACTAGGCTTAGACTAAACAGTGACGATTCAAGAAATCACGTTCACCACGCGGTAAGTAAGTCCGATAGTATTCAACTAAGGAATGTTCAAAGCGGAAGCTACCTCTCCTAATGCAAATATCGATTTGCTGAAAGATTGCTATAAAGACACCTTGTGAGTGCGCCGAAATCTCTTTCAAGAGGGGATTGTTGAAAATTTATTAATGTGGAATAAAGTTTATCTCATTATTTATGACTCAAACAATTGGATCCCCGCATGTCAGAAACATAATTTCCACACACGTGGTACAAAGAATTGTAAATTTTCTTAGTGAAAGAGTTATTGGTATGTAAGTAAATGTTTGAGACATAGAATGATGGACGATTTTTGGCCAAATAACGAGTGTTCCACGTTAATAAATGAAGAAAGAAGTGTGCATAGTGTAAAAGATTGGAACGGGTCAGAAAAGGATCGCGGAGCCGAGAAGGGCCGCGGCGCCACCTCGGAGACGGGAGCGCCGCAGCGCCACCTCAGAGCCGGGAGCGCCGCAACGCCACCTCCTTAAGGGTCGCGGCGCCAGTGGCACCTCCGAGGCGAGCCGCGACGCTAATTAGGTCCCGAGCTACTAGAATCGGGGCGCCTCCGAGGCCCAGTAGCGACGCTTCCGAGGCAGTGTCTGTGCGATATAAGTTCAAAAGTTTGACTGATTGTGGAGACGTTTTGGGGCATAAGATGTCAGTTTTCCTCCATAAATCAGTCATTATTTGGCTGCATTACTTGGTGGATTAAATGACCATTACATGACATTTAAATGGCCACTTTATGGGCACTTGAAGAGACCTCTCTTACACTACTATAAATTGTGGAATTAGCTAAATTGGAAAATACACTGAGAAATTTCTGAACTTCTTCCTCTCTAGCATACTTCAAACACTCAAGTTTCTTTTCTAGAAACACTCTAGTTTTCTTTACTCATTTGTTAGTTCTGAGGGGTGAATGTGATTCGTTGTCTGTGGCTATTTCGTCATAAATTCAGAGACAGTGGAGACCTTGAGAGGTATAAGGCATGACTTGTGGCTAATGACACGAATCAGCAGGAGGGCATTGATTGTGGTGAGACCTTCAGCCCGGTTGTCAAACCGGCTACTATTCGCATAGTTTTGAGCATTGCCATGGGCAAACACTGGCCGATCCATCAGCTTGATGTGAAGAATGCATTCTTACATGAGGATCTGAGAGAGACAATCTACATGCTTCAGCCGCCAGGATTCACCCATCCAGCAGTTCCTCACTATGTGTGTCGTCCCCGTAAGTCACTATATGGCCTGAAACAAGCCCCCGTGCGTGGTATGATCGCTTTGCCAGGTATATCTTGCAGATTGGGTTTGTATGCATAAAGAGTGATACATCACTCTTCATTTTTCATCAAGGTAGTAGCACTGCTTACTTATTACTTTACGTAGATGATATTGTTTTTACTTCCTCCTTCGACGAGTTGAAAAATGAGATTATTGCTTTGCTTAAGTCCGAATTTGCAATGACTGATTTGGAAAAACTGAGTTATTTTTTGGGGATATCAGTGACCAGGTCTGCCAACCACGTGTTCTTGTGGCAGCGTAAGTATCCAGAGGAGATCGTGTACAAGGCTAAGATGACGAATTGCAAAGTTTTACCTACTCTAGTTGATTCAAAATCTAAGCTCAGTGCTATGGATAATGCTCCAGTCTCCGATCCTACTCTGTATAGGAGTCTTGCAGGTGCACTTCAATATCTCACATTTACAAGGCCATATATTGTTTATGTTGTTCAGCAGGTATGCCTATTCATGCATGCCCCTAGGGAATCTCATTTCACTGCTCTTAAGCGTATCATCTGATACATTAAGGGCACACTTGATTATGGTTTGCACCTCTACCCCTCTGCACCAAACAGGTTTCTCTCTTATACGGATGCAGATTGGGCATGGTGTCCGGACACGCGATGCTCCACCTCCGGCTTTTGTGTATTTTTAGGGGATAATCTGATTTCTTGGTACGCGGCGACGACTACCCTATCTCGTTCAGTCACGAAATTTGAGTACAGAGGCGTTGCAAATGTGGTAGCTGAGATTTGTTGGCTCAGAAATTTACTGTTAGAACTTCAGTGTCCTTTGCGTCAGGCATCTATTGTGTACTGTGATAACATCTCTGCCATCTATCTTTCTCATAATCCGGTTCAACATCAGCGAACTAAGCACATTGAGATAGATCTACACTTCGTTCGTGAGAAGGTTGTGCTAGGCCATGTCAAAGTGTTACATGTTCCATCATCCTATAAGTATGCATACATATTTACCAAAGGATTTTCCAGACAGTTATTTCTTAACTTCAGATCCAGTCTCAGCGTCCGGCCTCCTCCCGCTCCGACTGAGGGAGTGTGTAAACGTGTATATAGTCAATTAGTCATCTCGACCCCATAATTAGAATATATTTCATATATTGTGTAAATATAATTATGGTAAGACTAGGAATCCTCTTGTGATTGAGTTTAGGATTCCTATTGTATAAGGGATGAATATTGTACACTATATATACTTTTGATATTAATGAGAAGACTCCTAAGAGAGATTAATATCATCTTACAGTAATATAAACGCGTTGGAATCTTAGTCAAGCACAAATTACTACTCTAATATTAATAATAATACTTTTCAAATTGATTAGCTAAATACAAATTACTAATCTCCAATAATATTTTTTTAAATAATTTTTAAAATAAGCATATTTTGAAAGTTTGGTCAAACAAACTATATACTACTCCCTCTGTCCTAATTTATGTAATATTATTTCATTTTTAGTTTGTTCCAAAAAGAATGTTACATTTCTATATTTAGAAATAATTTAACTTTGTGAGATGATTTACGTCACATAAATCTCTAAGGCTTATTTTGGACCACGATTTAAAAAGTTTTCCTTTCATTCTTAAACTTCATGTCTAGTCGAATGGTGTCACATAAATTAAGACGAAGGAAATATTTCTTAAAACTTAAGGCTCGTTTGACCAAAAATTGTGAAATTTGAAAAAAGTATTTTTTTTGTTTTCAAAGTGAAGAACAATATCTATTTGAGAATTAAAATTGTGTTTGTGCATTACTATAAATTGGAGTTATTTTTCTAATTTTATAAATAACTCAGAGTGAAAAAAAGTGAAAATAATTTTTTAAATCTTAAAAAGTTTTGAAATTCAACACCCGAAAAAAGTAGAAAGTATTCATGGAATTAAAACAAACGACCCTAACTTATATACGTCGAAATTGAATCTCTCTGTTCCCAAAATAACCCGGTCCTTGGACCACCCCATTAAGGGTCTGTTTGGTACAACTTATTAAATAGAGCTTATAGGAGTAGAGTTTTTCAAGTAGAATTTTTTATCAAAAAGTTATTAGGTGTTTGGTTGTCAATAAAAAAAATGTTCTTAGGTAAAAGCAACTTCTAAAATTTGAGCTTTTGAAAATAGAAGTCAGAGGTGTTTTTGGAAGCCAAAAATACTTTTTCGATTTTGAATCAAACACTCCAATTTTTTGCCGAAAGTGCTTTTGACCTTCCAAAAACACTTTTAACAAATTAAAAGCCAAACCAAACGGGCACTAAGCCTCAGCCCTGCAAACACCTAGATTGTCATAAAGAAGAGGGACCTCTCATTAATATTCCAAATTAGGAAAAAAGATTTTGCTCGAAGAAGAAAATATTTGAGCAAAAAAATAATCATTATGTTCCACACATACACGCATGAAGTTCCTTTGTCTCACAAAAAAGTAGTTGTCCAAGGGTCGGGTCCGCTCGACCCGACACGGTCCGCCCCAATTCTCTTAAAAAATGGTAGCGGGTTCGAATTCGGAACGGGACTAGGGCTCGTTTCGTCTGTCTCGACCCCCATACCGACCCGCCCCGTTCCCCTACCCCCGATCCAGTCCCCCTTGCAAAAATAGCTGTTGCACAACGATCAAAATTAGATTTTGAACGTTGTGCAACGTCTATAACGATCATTATGAAATAACTGATAAAATTATGATTGTTACATTAGATAATGCTACTTGTAATGATTATGTTGTAAACCTTTTAAAACTCGATTAACTTCGTCTTTTTCCGATAATTTTCATGTTAGATATACATGTCATATTTATAACTTAGTTGTAAAGGATGACCTAAAACTTTTTGAAAACATTCTTGATAAATTACAATTTGCTATAAACTTTATTTTTAAAGGTAATAAAATACAAAGATGCAAAGAATATAAAAAATTTGTCATAATTGTGGATTACCTTATAGAAAAATAAGTAGCGACTAGGTGAAATTCTCTGTATGAACCATTACTTGTTGTTCACGAGTATAGAAGACCTATAACTTTATTATTTAACTCCCATAATCAAAATTCAAGGGATATGCTTGTAGATAATGATTGGATTTTTTTAGAACTTATTGGATTTTTAGAGAAATATTTTCTAGCTACTAAAAACCTTTTTGGTATTAATTATCCTACTATTTCAACTATGTTATTTTATATAGCTCTAATACTTTTTTTACTTAGTGAATATATGCAAAAAACCATATTACGCTCCATCTATTAAAAATGTTTATAAAATTAAAAAAATACTTTTTTCCTGTTCCCACTATTTATATTATTGGTGTTGTATTAAATCCGACTATTAAAGTAGACGGTTGTAAAACACATGTTGAAACAATTTATGAAAGTATAGAAATACTTCAACCTCCAAGTCCAACAGACCCAAATAAAGAACCAACTCACGAATTAACTAAAGAAGAAGTTACGTCTAACTTACATAATGAATGCAATATATATATATATATATATATATATATATATATATATATATATATATATTAAGAACAAAGTGCAAATAATCAACCGGCTTCTGTACCATCTTTTTCTGCCTCAAGTATTCAAGGCCTTAGAGTGGTTCAACTTCTTCACAAATTAACGAGTTTATGTTTATGTCTTGCAGGGTATTGTACCGTACAAAACAATTTCTAATAAAGATGGACGTGAAGGCTTGCTGAGATACTGGAGGGGGAATGAGAAGACATTTCCGACACTAGAAAATATGGCTCGATATGTGTTGAATATTTCAGCGTCATCAACAGCTTCGGAAAGCGTCTTTTCTGCCGGAAAATTTCAAATAGGATAGCATAAACACTCATTGGCGGGAGATAGCTTGGAGATTGCAGTTTTGTTAAGAGATTGGATTAGAGCGGAGCGTAGAAAGTATGGTCAACCAGAGATCAACGAAGAAGACGACTACAATTACAACAAAATCTTATCCTAGGGAGCAGGAAGCGACGTCGAATAATTTGACCAACAACTTTCAATTCCGACAGAAGATCCCCAAGAGATTGTGAGGAAATTAGAAAGTGTATGGTTGAATATGTAATTTTTTTAATGGCAATTTTACTATGTGATTTGCGATTTTTGAACTACGAAACAAAATTGCAATTTTGAAATTGTATTACAAAAAAAAATCATATTTTTATTAAATAATATAAGAGGCACAAAATTGTTTTGGGATATTTTTATTCACTATATTATTTAATTATTCAGTATTTAAATATATATTTTAAATTAAGTGTCTAAAAAAATCCTCCAAATCCCGCGATTCGACCCGTCCCGTCCTCTATTATGGTGGAATGTGGGACGGGACGAGACCTCTTCCCGTCTCGCCATCCCGACCCGCCAATCCCTCGGGATCCCG
The DNA here is from genome assembly GCA_029844215.1 of Przewalskia tangutica. Classification (NCBI taxonomy): domain Eukaryota; kingdom Viridiplantae; phylum Streptophyta; class Magnoliopsida; order Solanales; family Solanaceae; genus Przewalskia; species Przewalskia tangutica. The sequence continues at coordinate 81,742,404 of CM056732.1, read as the reverse complement.
ATTCCCCCCTCCCGTCTCGCCGGATCCCGTCCCACTGGCCAGCCCTACATAAAATTAAGATTCGTAAATAAATAAAAGATTTATCACGTGTACAACTGATACTAATCGTATGTTATAATTTTTTTGTTCATAAAAAAGTAGCCAAAATCTAGTTAGTGGTGGTTATAGATTTTAGATCAGATTTTGAAAATTTATTTTTAAATTATCTATTTGACCATAGATTTTGATTCAAATTTTAAAAATATGTCTTCAAATTTTGGGACTTCCACTCACAAAATTTCAAAGCTTTTCAAGTAAAATGCATATTCAAACACAACTTTAAAAACTCAAATTTGCAAATTTCAAGTAGGCGTTTGAGCCATATAAATTAAAAAATCATTTTTTAATTTTTTTTTGAAGCTGAAGTTAAATTTGGAGTTGTGTTTTGAAATGTACTTTTCAATAAAATTTTGATTGTGAAAAAGTGAAAAACAAAGTTTTGATTATTTTTTAAATTCCAAATACAACTTTAAGTTATATTTGAAATTCTCATGGCCACACACTGATTAAAAAAAAAATCGAAAAATAGTGAATAATTTTTATGATCAAACGGATCCCAAATTTTAACTTCAAAATCTATAACTAAAGGAGAACTATATTTATGAATTCACAAATTATACCTCCATTTTTTGCTACACAAAAAGAAAACGTTGCGCAATCTGTGTCAGGCGCACATAACGAGTGTTTTTATTTGCTTTTTTTTCTTTGGGTCAAGTTGTATTTTAAATTTTTATGATCAAACATTAATTTTTATGATCAAACATTAATTTTTAAATAAGATAAAATAATTTTTTTTAAAAGAAAAAAAATTTCGTGACCAAACATGTTTTATATTTTGTATTCACAAATTATAACTCCACTCTTTTGCTGGAAAAAAAGAAAACGTTACGCAAACAAATGTTTAATATTTGCTTTTTCCATATATTTTTTTTATGACAGGAAATCCGCAACCGCTATTTTTTTATAAGTGTGTATTGGGTAAATCCCCGTACTAACGTAATAGTCTTTCAATGCGTTAGTCAATCGTCACACTTAACAGTCGTGTGATGTGCACTCAACCAAGTTATTGACATAGAATCTCCGCCAACTTGACAAACCTTGCTTTTGCTTTTTCTTAGCTGTGATTTGTCAATCGCATTGAAAAGGGAAGGAGAGGGCTTTATCGTAGTTTCTTGGAAAATCAAGGGCACTTGTGTTCTGCTACTCTCAAATATATACACACTACCCAATAGGCCAATAGTAGTACCCAATTGCCCTTTCTCATCGTTACTGCTACTACTACCCTCCAATCACAATACGCAACAGTGGCGGCACCGGAAAATGTGCTCCACTAAGCAAAGGCTCCACCATCACCGCTCCGCCGTGCCTACCGGCGGTGACTGGAGGAAAGAATCCATCACCGGCGGATCACTAAAGCATGTAGATTTGGACATTGGAAAAAACGGTTGGGCTTCACCGCCGGGAGACCTATTCAACCTGCGAGGGCCAAACTACTTCACCAAAAAATCAAAAATTCCTTCCGGCGCGTGGCTTCTACAGCCTGCCGGCGTCGATTGGCTCCGATCTAACTCCAAGCTCGACCACGTCCTATCTCGACACGACAACCGTGTGATGCACGCGCTTCGAAAGTCTCAGTCTCTCAAAACATTCATACTCGCAGTGAATCTACAAGTCCCAGGGCGTGACCACCACAGCGCGGTGTTCTACTTCGCTACAAACGACGATGAGCCGGTCGAACCGGGTTCACTCCTCTACCGGTTCGTCAACGGCGATGACTCGTATCGTAACAGCCGGTTCAAAATCGTGAACCGGATCGTTAAAGGTCCGTGGATCGTGAAAGCCGCAGTTGGAAATTACTCGGCTTGTATACTCGGAAAAGCATTGAATTGCTACTATCATAAAGGCCCTAACTACTTAGAAATTGACGTTGATATCGGAAGCTCAGCAATTGCTAGTGCAATTTTGCACTTGGCGTTAGGGTACGTAACGTCGGTTACAATCGATATGGGATTTCTTGTGGAGTCACAGACGGAGGAAGAGTTGCCGGAAAAGCTGTTTGGGGCAGTTAGGGTTTGTCAAATGGAAATGAGCTCAGCTACCTTTGTTGATAATACGACGTCGTCCAGGAAGACTACTAATTTACATAATAATCCTGTTAATAGTAGCAAAGTTCAAGCTGAGGAGAACGGTGAAAATGAGGAGGATTAAACAAATTTATATTCTCTAATTTATGTAGATAGATGTCTAATTTTAAGCTTAAGCTTTTTTTATCTAATAAAATTTCCTTTCTTCCTCTCATTACTTACTTTTCTAGTTTTATTTTCAGTTACTTTCCCCTACCGTACCATTTATTTACGTGCTTACAAAATTGATCAATAGACATACCTATTAGACTCAACCAAAATGTTCATTGTGGAAACTCAACCTTGGGGTAAAACGTTAGTGCTTGGTTTTTATTGACTCAATAATAATAACAACTTACTCTCTAAATCTGGGGATGGTAAAGTGTAGGCTGATCTTACCCCTACTTAGGAGCTAGAGAAATTGTTTTCGGTAGAACCTCGATCGATATAAGGACAGATAACTCAAATCAGTGCAAACAAGCTATGACAAAATACTACCAAAAAAACATGATAAAACTATTTGCAAAAAAAAAAGGCGTAACTACCACGGAGTAATACGATAATCAAAATACAAACGACATATAACCAAAATTGATGGACAAGAAACTATAATAATAATACTACGACTACTAGTACGACACCTTAAGTAGGACAACACTCAACTATCTACTAATATTTTACCATAATTTGTGTCATTTATAACCTCTTATGGAAGGGGCATGCCCTCGATAAGCTGCACCTTCGCCATATCACATCTAATTACCTCTCATCAATACTTCTTCGGCATATCTCTATTTCTTTGAAACTGTCCATAACCAACTTCTCTCACCTCCACAGTGAGATATATGTGTCTATTCTCTGCACAATCTGATTAGAAAATTACTGTTAAAAAAGAATCTGATTAGAAAATTAACAAAACAAGATGCATTTTAAATATATAATTACTGTTAAAAAAGTATCTGGTTAGAAATTAACAAAACAAGATGCATTTTAAATATATAATTACTGTTAAAAATAGAATCTGATTAGAAAATTAACAAAACAAGATGCATTTTAAATATATAACTTTATTTGTGCTATCTTTAATAATGTTAAAGATCATGTAATTTTCTTATATTTATGTGCATTGTTCTCATATGTAATATATTGTATATGTCTGTGTGAGTCTCTCAGAAACATGAGAAACAATCACTTTATCTATCAAGGTAGAGATAAAATTTGCGTACACTCTATCCTTCTCAGATCCATATTGTGAAATTTTACTGATTATGTTACTATTGTTGATATGCTATTTTATATCGTCGTAATGAAATACAAAAAAGTAAAATGGGGTACAATGACTCATTTCTTGCTTGGATTCAATTTGTTTCTTTTTGTATTGCAATTATTGGCTGATTAGCTAACAAGTACTGGCGTGCCTTGTTCCGGCTTATATGGATTTGGATTATTTGTACTTTGGCTTCTAAATACATCATTTTTGTTTGTTATTCATTCACTTAGGGCCCGGAAAGCCACACTATAATTGAATTTGAGTGTAATTGAGAGTAATTATACGGTTTTGACATGTTTGTTTGATCAGGTAATTACTTGATCAACATGTAATTGAATATAATTGAAGGATTGTAATTACACTCTCCAATTTTCAGAGGGGGCTGAAAATTGCAGGTAATTACAAGGTTATTTTTTGCGTCTCTTCTTTATTTTTTTAATTTATATTTTATTTTTTATTTTTTATTTTTTATTTTTTATTTTAACTTCTAAATTCTTTTTTCCAAAATATTATTCTTTCTATATTATTATCTTTTATTACTTTCTTTCTCATTTTCAACTTTACTTCACGTTCTTTTACATAATTTTTCATATTGTATTTTTTAATCTATGCTAACTTTCTTATTTATTTTTTATTATTTAAGCTAGCTATGCTATTATTCTATTTTTTTAAAAAGGAAAAATGGTCATATTTGCCATCCAACTTTCGAAAAAGGGTCATATTTGCCCTCTGTTAAAGTATGGGGTCAAATATGCTTTTTCCGTTAGCAAAGTTGTTATATTTGCCCTCTGATGGACGCCACATGGGATACACGTGGAGGGTGTGACCCACATTCCCCAGTCACCAGTAGGGATGGCAAAAGATTCTAGACCCGGTTCGGATCCGGTGGATCCAGATTCGTTTTATAGGATATAAATTTTCAAAATTTAGACCCGACGAATTCGGATCCGATCCGAATTCATTTATGATGGATCAGATCTAGATATGGATCTTGTCTTTGAGATTCGTATCCGGTCCAGATTCGACCCGTGGATTCATTTTTTATTAAATACATTATACATTTATTATAATTAATGGCAGTGTAGTATTCAGTTAAGGATACATAAACAACATCTTTCATGCGTGACATCTTCAATTGTCAAACTAATGGAAGAAACTTAGAGCGGTATCATATCATATTCACAAGGTCACTTACTAATGTGTCTGGAGAAAAGTTCCAACCAAAATTTACTTGAAAGATAAGACCATCACTGTAAACATATCAAAGTAAAAGAACTGACATCTAGAAAATGACATAGAATGTGATAAAATAGCTGCTCCACATTGATTACTCTTTTTTGCGGGGCGAGGTGTGTTTGTGTCTTCGCATTGAATGTTGGAATATTATTCAAGGAATTTTTTTTAACATGTGGATCCATATCCGATCCGTGGACCTGATGGATCTGGATTTTGATATGATTTTTATGAACCCGATGGATATGGATCTGGATCTGGATACAAGTATGAAAAACGGATCTGGATCTGGATCGAGTACGATCCAGTCCAGATCCTATCTGTTGCCATCCCTAGTCACTAGGCACCACCGACCCCTCCACCGCCGGAGCTTCGAGCACTAGGCTCCAGCGAACCCCTCTCCACAACTATCGCGCCACTGCCTCAACCTCCCCCCAAATCGGAGCAGTGACAAACAACACCATAAACGGAACTTCAACTAAGAACCACACTAAACCATAAACGGAACTTCAACCAAACTTTGAATTAACGCGTCGTTAGAGATTGGTGAGGTGTCTGAGTGCACCGAAATTTACTATCCCCTCATTTCTATTGTCCGTAATAAAGAAGCTTGAAAGGAGGGAGATCCAGTGCCAATGATATACAAAAACTCGCTACAAATTTACTTCTGCTAAAATCCTTCCCACATATATAAAAAAAACAAAACAAAAAAAGATTTAAAAAGTTAATAACAAAACTATTAGTACAATCTAAGGCTGTCCAACGGGGCGGGGTATACCCATCTCGATCCCACCCCGACCCGACCACATCCCGACCCTGCCCCGGCCCCGCTTGATACTATACCGGTATCGGATACCGATACTCAAGATCGATCTTTGATGCGAGTCGCTAAAAATTCCGACCCAGGCCCAGGCCCCTGCCAGGCCGACCCTTCCCGTCCCATCCGGCCACTACTAGGCGTTGTCTGGCGTCTTCATAATTTGGCGTTGTGCAACGGCCAAATACCCCTCCCCCAACCCCCTACCCCCTAATATTTATTTTTAACTCTTAAGTTATTATATTTACACTTTAACCCAATTTTTTCAACTATAAATACTTCATTTTCTCTTCATTCTTTCTCACAAATCTTCCTACAATATCTCTAATAATCTCTCAATCTATCTCTCATTCTCTCTACATTGTCTACTAAGTTTCAATTTTCAACATCTCGATTACACGTCGACGTTTGGTACATTCGTTCCTTCATTAAATTATTATTGTTTCTTCATTTTATTTAGCGCACTTAATTAAATTTCACCATCTTTAATTATTTATTTGCATAATTATAATGGAAGGTAACAAGGGCAAAGGTACTTCTACTAGTATAGGTAACAAGGACAATGATACTTCTTCTAGTCATCATATTCCTCCAGATCCTCATAGACAAGACGATTTCATTGATACTGAATCATTTCCTGAAGTACCATTAGATTTAGATGACACACCTACTAGTGCACCTCAAACTGCACCGCCTCCTACTCCCCCTAGTATGAGACGATACCCTCCTCAACGAAAAGTAAAATCAGATGTATGGACTCTTTTTGATAGGGACGTAGAAAATGAAGTAATTAGATGTCAAATTTGTGAAAATATTTATAATTTAAAAAAGTGAAAAGGTCACGGTGAGCCGGGAAGTTTATTGAGACATGTACAAAACAAAGACAAAGCTAGGTGGGAAGCACATCAACATGAGACTCATTAGAGATTGCAGTTCTATTCAGAGACTGAATTCGTGCAGAGCGTAGGAGGTGCGGCCAACCGGAGATCAGTGAATAAGAACACTACAACTACAACAAAATCTTACTATGTTATTTATTTGCAACTTTCAATATCACGAAGTTGCAATTTTGAAATTGTATTACAAAAAAAAATCATACTTTTTGTCGAATAATATAATAGGCACAAAAACAACCTTGAGATGTTTTTATTAAACTATCTTGTTGTGTGTGTGATATTTATTTATTTAATTTAATTTAAAGGCAAATAAAAAAATGACCCACTGACCCACCCCGACCCAACCCCTGCGGATCGGGATGAGCGTGGCGGACCGTCGGCCACCGTCCACGACCAGCCCCACCGGCCGTCGAGCCACGCCTGACCAGGCCCGTCCGTCCGTTGGGCGGCCACTTCTGATACCAATTGAACAAGCTGAGTAATTTAGGTTTTTTTCCTTGACGATTTCTCAAATAACACCATTACTCTCAAAAAACGTAGTAGTTCCAGATTCTTCTAAATTCATCGACGGAGTTCCTGGTCGTCGATGATTTTTTGGCAAAGGGTGACTATTATACACCATGTGATTATAACCTGGTGTTAAAGTGAGATCAAGATCCGCTAACATTGAAGCTTCCTTAGGGAAACATCATCATTTTTGTATCTTTGGTCGCATGTTTTGAGTAGGATCCTGAAGTTTAAATGCGTCGGTGCACTTAGACACCTCATCAATCTCTAACGACGCGCCACTTCGAAGTTTGGTTGAAGTTTCGTTTATGGTTTACTGTGGTTCTTGGTTGAAATTCCGTTTATGGTGTTGTTTGTGACGACTCCGGTTCACCGAAGCTGGAGCTCGTCGCCAGAGCAATGGGGGGAGAACGGATATAGGGTGAGGCAGTGGCGTGGTGGCTGTGGAGAAGGATTTACCGGAGGCTGGTGGTCGAAGCCCAGACAGTGGAGGGGGCGCCGGTGCTTGGTGACTGGGGATGGTGGGTCCCACCCTCCACGTGGATCCCATGTGGCGTCCACGTGGATCCAACGTGGTGTCCACATGAGATTTTCGTCCACCAGAGGGCAAATATAACAACTTTGCTAACGGAAATGACATATTTGACCCCATACTTTAACAGAGGACAAATATGACCCTTTTCCGAAAGTTGAATATCAAATAGGACCCTTTTCCCTAAAAAAAAATTACACCTCCTAATCTTAGAAAGGACAAGTCATCCACAAACTTGACTTGTAATGAGCTAGTGATGTCATTAAAGTTGAATTTCATTATTGGATGAGGTTATATGCAACTTAGCTTACATTGAGTGATGTTAGTATTGATAGATTACTTTTTAATATTTAAATAATATTATGAAATTATGGTTGTGAATATTAATTATTTTGGTCAAACAAGTTATATGTGATGTTATTGCAAAATGTATGCTTCGTAAGAAGTTCTTATATATTAATTGATTTAATTAAAGTATTATTTATCTATATTTATCAACTTTTTTACAATACTAGTTACAAATTTATAATTATTTAGCTTTATACTTTTGAAATAATATGTATCTTGAAGACACAACGATAGATAAAATTAAATAATATTTCTTATATGAACTTATATTTGTCAAACATTAACGTTTAGTTTTTTTTAATTAGTTTTTATTTTTAAAATTTAAAGTATTTAACTGTGTAATTACACTTGTCCAACCAAATAATACGTTTGTAATTAATTATTTTATGACAAACAAATAAGTAATCGTAATTATTATGATGTGTAATTACTAGGCTGGACACCAATTCCAATTATTAGGTGATTTTCCAAACAAGACCCTTAAATTATTGTTTTAGCTTTTATTGAAAAGATCAATGTCTATATGTTCACTCCGATTCCAAAGTTAGTCCTTTTTGCTTAAAGGCCAATTGGATCTTAGTTTGATAATATAAAAGACACATGTTTTCTGTGTTTTAAATTAATAAGGTTGAGAATAGAGATCGATAAATGACAAATTACAGTGGTTAAATAATTCTTTTGTTTTCTAACTTTGTCCTAAATATTAAACTCTCGGTAAAGCGCTACTTCTAAATCGATCGTTAAGGTGATTCATTCGATTCTCTCGATGGCTGTGCTACGGATAGGATCAAAATATGCTGTCTGCCTATCCTGCAAAAGGCGCTGCTTTTAGCTATACACATTTTTCCTCTTATGTGATTTTTCTGTTTATTTTGCCGGCCAAACATGATGGTGAAAAATGTCCCATATATTAAAACAAAATTTCTAATTTTGTCCACAATATTCTCCTTGCATCTTTTTCTAAAGCTGCCTCAATTGAGGAAAATCCTTGTGTAGCATAGGGAAAGCCACCAAAAAGAGAAAAAGCTTGTTGATAAATTCTTCTGTAGCACTTGCACATCTACCAAGTTATTGGAGTACCCTTCTTTGGACAAAAAAAAAAGAGTACCCTTCTAAGCCTGTGTATTTAAACAAAATAATAATAATAACACAATAATGTCTGTGTCTAAGCTTTGATAGATAGATTTATCGAGTACGGTTGCTGGTGGAAGATAGTAAGTATCTCATGAAATTAATTGAGATGAGCGAAAACTAGTCGGAACGCTACTACTATAAAAAAAAAAAAAAACAATAAAGCCAGTCCCCAACAGTCTTGTATATCTAACGCAAAGGCACAAATATACCTGCAACATATAATCACTTTGATCGCATGATGAAGAAAAGTTAAGTTAAATCAGTGTACCTTCAATTTACTTAAGATACTGCAATTGGCCTGTGGAAAGACTATTTGAAGTTGTACGTCGAGCCTCACTTTTGCGGCGAGAATCACAAGTTCAAGTTAGTTTTTTTGCATATTTATATATAGATTTGGAGCTTATACACCATATATAAACAAAGTGACCATTATTTGAGTTAATAAAACTATATCACATAGCGGTCCGCTTCTCTTTACCTACTAGATTTTTCAATTTTATTAGGAAAATATGGGCACGGGCAATAGACACGGATGCTCGACTTCTTTATCAATTTGCAACTTGAAGTCAATAATTATAATATGCAACTTGTCTGTCTAATAAAGGATGCCCTTTTAAAATGAAGAGAAAAAATCATTGGCTTCTGGTTCTATATATATTGAATGTTTAGAGCAGGAAGATTGAAAAATTGTGTGTTTTTTTTTTTTTTAACTTTTTCTCTTTTACTAAAAGTGACACCTACCAAATATCTGCCAATATTTTAAAATAAGCAGCCTCTATACTGCCTTGTTAAGAGTCCGACATCGAATATGAAATGAAAATGTGGACTCTTTATATAGATTTAGACAATCCTCACCCTACAAATTAGCTTTTAGGATTGAGTTAGGTCCAAGATCTATTTCTTTACATGATGATCTAGAGAGGTACAAGACACTAATCATCAGGAGAGTATAGATTGTGGTGAGACATTCAGTCCGATTGTTAAACCGGTCACCATTCGCACAGTTCTGAGTATTGTTATGGCTAAGCACTAACTTATTCATCAGCTTGATGTGAAAAATACGTTTCTACATGGGGATTTGAAAGAAACAGTTTATATGCATCAACCACATGGTTTTGTCTATCCAGCCGCCCCTCAGTATGTATGTCGTCTTCGTAAGTCACTTTATGGTTTGAAACAAGCCCCTAGAGCGTTGTATGATCGATTTGCACAGTATATCGTGCAGATTGAGTTTGAATGCATCAAATGTGATAATTATCTATTTATTTTCATAGAGGTAGTAGCATTGCATATTTACTATTGTATGTGGATGATATTGTACTTACTGCCTCATTTGAGTTGTTGAAAAATGAGATCATTGCATTGCTCAAAACAGAATTTGCTATGACTGACTTGGGACAGTTGAACTATTTTTACGGGATTTTAGTGACTGAATCTGCAGATACTATGTTTTTTTGTCATCGTAAATATGCATAGGAGATTGTGTACAGAGCTAAATGACAAATTACAAAATCATGTTTACTCCAGTTCACTCTAAATCAAAGCTTAGTGCTTTGGATGGTGATCCAGTGTCAGATCTCACTCTCTACTGGAGTCTTGCAGGTGTACTACAGTACCTTACTTTCACCAGACCTAATATTGCTTATGCTGTTCAGCATGTATGCTTATTCATGCATGCCCCATGTAGCCTCATTTTACTGCCCTTAAACATATCATTCGATACATTAAAGACACACTTGATTATGGACTGCATCTATACCCCCCCAACACTGATCACGTTGCTGTCATATACAGATGCTGATTGGGCAGACTGTCCGGACACGCGACGATCCACCTCAGGCTATTGTGTATTTTTGGGAGATAATCTCATTTCTTGGTCTGCCAAGAGACATGTCACATTATCCCGTTCGAGTGCAGAAGTAGACTATAGAAGTTGCTAATGTTGTTGCTGAGATCTGCTAGCTCCGAAACCTTCTTTTGGAGCTTCAGTGTCTATTGCGCAAGGTGTCTTTGGTTTATTGTGATAACATATCCGTCATCTATCTATCTCATAATCTGGTTCAGCATTATCCAACCACACATATTGAGATGGACATCCACTTTAGTCGTAATAGGGTTGCACTCGGTCATGTCAAGGTATTGCATGTGCCCTCTTCTTATTAATATGCAGATATATTCACAAAAGACATTCCTAGACAGCTATTTTTTGACTTCAGATCCAGTCTTAGCGTGCGGCCTCCTCCCGATCAGACTGAGGGTGTGTATTAGAATGTGTACAATATTATTTAGTCATATTTAGTCTTATGTAAAAGTGGCTAACAGATCGACCCGGACCGGACCGGTAGTCCGTTACCGGGTTGAACCGATTTCAGATCGGTTACCGATCCGGTTCACCGTCTTACCGGGCCAACCGGACCGATTCACTACCGGATTTCCGGTAGGCCCGTGCAGTTCCGGGTTGAACCGGGCCTACCGGACCGATTTTTTTTTTTTTATAAATTTTAAAATTTAACTTAATTCAAATTAAATATATAATATAATAATATAATATAGTTTTCCGTTTTATATTTTATATTTTAAAATGTAAAGTTAACTTTCTATTTTATAGTTTACGAATTTATATTTTATAGTTTATATTGTAGTTATACTTTTAATCTTTTATTAATTTATTAAATTAGTAGACATAAGTTAACAAGTAACAACTAACCACTAAAGAGATAATAAAAATTCTACATTGTATACTCTCTCTCTCTCTCTCTCTCTCTATATATATATATATATATATAATATTAATGAGAAAGACTCCTCAAGAGAGAATATTACAATTTTACGTAATATCAGAGCCAGACCCATTTCAATTCTTTGTTCACCGATGTTGGCTCCTAAATTATATTATCAACGCTCCAGTTAACAAGGTCTAGGCGTGCGGAGGAGTGTTAAGTGTCCCACATCGAATATGAAATAGAAACATAAACTCTTTATATGGATTTAGACGATCCTCATCCTACAATCTAATTTTTAAGATTGAGTTATGACCAAAATTCATTATTTATCTCCATAACAAAGTAAACTTAGGAGGTAAGTTTATCTCACCTCTTTCTATTTCGTAGTATTCAATTTTCCTTTTTCGTGGCTTATCAATAACTTTTGCATTCAACAACACACAAAAAAAGGACCTAAACATGCCATTCAATTTATTTATTTTTGACCTAGGTACTCCCTATTTAATGAGTAGCCCTTGAAACGTTGCACTTCACGGTATTTCTTTTCCAATTTCTAAGTACATCAAAATTTATTTTCAAAATTTGAATCGTTCTTTTTAAATAGTCAAATTTGACTTTTGTAAATGAAAGTAGGTTCGAAGTGTGATTTAATCAAAGAAAGTATCGCATCCATTTTATTTTGAATGAGATACATGACTGGACATGATTAATACGAAAGAAAGACTATTAGTACATATAAAAGTACTACTACATTATTGGGGTTTGTTTCACTAAATTATCCTTAATAATTATACTTTGAAAATTTAAATTTAACTTATTAACCTTATCTCTTCCCAAAGTTACTCCTAGGAATTGTAAAGACTTCTTAAAATATTTGTTCGATCATGTTCCATCATACCATCCCAGAGAATTTTTTTGATGTGCTAAACAGTCAATATTGTAAACAGGTGGTGGGCTAAAAATGAAAGGACGGGTCCGCTTGGACATCTCAATTGGTTTCAAGGGGATATTTGGAGTAATGACCCATGATCGAATTTCGTCAGCGGCAGTGTGAAGATTTCTTCTTGAAATAAAGGAGGTTCCCTTGTGCGCAGCGTGGTACTGGTCTAACATTTGAAATCATTTGAGTCACCATGATTTACCTCCTTCACAGACCTGTCGGATCGGGGTGTGGGAACTCCATGGGAGATTCCAACTTTTGGAGCAAAAATGAAAGGACGTGTCATGACATTATTAAACAAACAATATATTCTCATTCTTTTTAGGCAAACTTTTGTTGGATATTAATATAAAATTACAAGAAAATGGAAAAACAACAACAACAACAAGTAAATAAGAAATCTGGAAATTAAACAAGTAAAAGGTCTTAATGAGTCGATTGAAGTTTCAATCTTTCCTTAAGATAATATTGCCCCCGTATGTCCTTTCAACGATTGTGTTAACAATTTATCTCCCAAGATAAAACAGCAATCAAACAAGTGAGCAAAGGGACTCAAGTGTTCGCTTGATAAGAAAGATCTTTGCGTGTATTAGATTGCTAGAGAGGAAAACAATTTTCAGAGAATTGGTTAAGTGTCAATGTGTAGTGTGTCTTGCAATTGTGCCCAAGACATCAATTTATATGTAGATGATTTGGTCTTCTCAATTCACCAAATGAATGGCCATCAATGTCAAGTAATGACCATTGATATTGAGGTTAATTCAACCTAGTAATGGCTTAATTCATTAGCCAAGTAATGGAGAGTAATTGCTCCAAAGTCATCCCAAGAATCAGTTTCAATTCGCCCATTAGGTTACTGAAAAATGTCGAGGCACCGCGGTGCCTAAATTCCAGTAAGTCATTGGAATCGAAAATGGAATTAGCACCGCATGATCTAAGGTGGAAACCGCGATGCCACCTAGCATGATTACGTCGCGTGGCACCACGGTGCTCCCCTTTTTCCCGTGGCAAATTTCCTGATTCATTTTCATCTCTTACACATTTCTTCTTTTCATTTACCAACGTGAAACCAACGTCATTTGGCCAATAACCGTCTATTATCTTACGTTTCAAAAAATTCGTATATGTACCAATATCTCTTCCATTTAAGGAAATTATGATCCTTGACACTATATGTGCACGTGTGTGGAAACATGGTTTTCTACGCGCGGGGCCCCAATTGTTCTTCGATTCATAATTAAATAAGATTAACTATATTTCACATTTAATAAATATTTCCAACAATCCCCTCTTGGAAGAGATTTTGGTGCACCACATGGTGCCTTTCTAGCAATCACCCAGCGGATCGACGTTGCATACGGAGAGATTGCCGTAGCTTTGAACCTTCCATAGTAGAATACCATCGGACATATTTACAGTGCGGTGAACGTGATGTCTTGAACCGTCAGTGTTTAGTATATGCCAAGACAATGATACCAACACAACCTCTTTCCTACTCAATCTTTCTAGTGTTTTGTCCATCGTGAGCCGTGGACACCCTTGGTTTCTTAAGTGCGTTCATTTTGAGTCGGCCTGTCCTCGCACTTAAATAGGTGGTCTCCTACAAGGTATCCTGTAATACCCAGCTATACAAGCGTTAGGAACCATTAAAAGTTTCCTCAACCTAACCTCAACTTTGGAGGATCATTAAAGGTTTTGGAAACTTATCGTTTACCCCTCTACAGGTAGCACTTTTTGTCTATCACGGGAATGACCTTTGAATTATGTTTCTTAAGAAGAAATCATTATCTGAAGTGCTCTTGCTTCCACCGAAGCTCTTATCTGAATCATTACAGTTTAGTTTTCTCATTGAACCTTATCCATGGGATCTCCAGTCAGTAAGGTTGAGTGTCCACTATATTTATTGGGTTTAAGCCCATTCCCCTAGACAGACAGTTCATCTGATCTCTGGGTATTCCCTTCGTCAAGAGATCTGTGATATTTTATGTAATCAATGGAAATAACACTCGAGGTGATCAGTTGCCTAACAGACTCATGTCTCCGTCGAATATGACGAGACTTGTCGTTGTATATTGAACTTCGTGCTCTTCCTAGAGCCGATCGATCGTCATGATGGATCATTCTGAAGACACGTGTTTATCGGCATGGGACATCCTCTAAGAAACCATGAAGCCATTCGGCTTCTTCTCCCACTTTGTCCAAAACATTAAATTCTAACTCCATCGTAGATCGGGCAATAAGGGTTTGCCTAGAATATTTCCAAGACACAGCTCCACCACCGATTGTAAAAATATATCCGCTGGTGGACTGGATGTCATAGCTATCAGTTATCCAGTTTGCATCATTGTACCCCTCTAATACAGCTGGATATCTCGAATAGTGCAGCCCAAAATTTTCCGTGAACTTCAGGAACCGTAGTACCCTATTCAATGCTTTCCAGTGATCCTCACTTGGATTACAGGTGAATCTAGCCAGTTTATTAACTGCATGAGCGATATCAAGTCGAGTGCAGTTTGTGATATACATCAGACTCCCAATCACCTGTGCGTATCGCTCCTGGCGTACTGGTGCACCAAGATGCTTGTCAATCCTTTGACTTTTATCCAATGGTGTCGTTACTGGTGAACTGTCGAGCATCTCAAATTTCTTCAGCACATCTTTGATGTAGTGAGATTGAGACAAGACCAGTCCATTAGATATCTTAGAGATCTTGATCCCTAATACGATATTTGCGACCCCCATATCTTTCATGTCGAAACATTATTTCAACATGTTATTAGTCTCAAGGATTGTCCTCGGACTGCAACCCGTGATCAACAAGTCATCTACATAAAGACATATTATGACGAATGAATCGACATTTCCTTTCATGTAAACACATTTGTCACACTTATTAATGGTAAATCCTTTTGATAGTAGGGTACTGTCAAATTTTTCATGTCATTGTTTAGGGGCTTGTTTCAGCCCGTACAATGATTTGACAAGCCGACACATTTTTGTATCATGTCCTGGAACCACATACCATTCGGGTTGATACATATATATTTCTTCTTCCAAATCACCATTCAGGAAGGCTGTCTTGACATCCATTTGATGTATTTCAAGATCCCGCAAGGCGGCGATGACTATGAACATACGTATGGATATCATTCTAGACACTGAAACATAGGTGTCGAAGTAGTCAAGACCCTCCTTTTGGCGATAGCCCTTGACTACCAACCTAGCTTTGTATTTGTCGATAGAACCATCTGCTTTTAACTTCCTTTTGAGGATCCATTTACAACCCAAAGGTTTGTGTCCTGGAGGAAGGTCAACCAACTCCCAGGTGTGGTTGTGTATGATGGATTTTAATTCACTTTCTATAGCTTCCTTCCAGAGTGGTGCTTCTGGAGTTGACAATGCTTCAGTGATTGTCCGTGGTTCATCCTGAACCAGATAAGCTTCATAGTCAGGACCGAAAGACTTGTCCTTCCGGGCCCTTTTGCTTCGTCTTGGTTCCATCTCTGAATCTTTCAAGTCTTGATAATCTAGAATACTGAATTCCTGATCGTCAACCACTTTAGAATTTACGAGATCTGAACCGTTCGGATCTAGACAGTCATATACCCCTAGATCCTCGGAGATTTGATCATAACTTCGTTTATGAGAGGTTATGTTGATTTCCTTGTATGGAAACGTGTCTTCAAAGAACTATGTGTTCCTTGATTCCATGATCGTACCTTCATAAATGTCTGAATGATCTGATTTATGCACTATGAAGCGATAAACACTATTGTTATTGGAATATCCGATGAATATGCAATCTACAGTCTTAGATCCAATTTTGACCTGCTTTGGCATTGGTACTTTTACCTTGGCCAGACAACCCCATACCTTCAAATACTTATAGGTAGGTTTCTTTCCTTTCCATAATTCATATGAAGTCTTGTCCTTACCTTTGTGTGGGACTCTATTAAGAATCTTATTTGCGGTAAGGACAGCTTCTCCCCACAGGTGTTGGGGAAGACCTGAATTAATGAGTAAATCATAATCATTTCCTTTAGTGTTCTATTCTTGCATTCAGCCACACCGTTTGATTGAGGTGAGTAAGGAGCCGTTGTTTGATGAACTATACCTGATTTGGTACATAATTCTTCAAAAGGTGCTACATATTCTCCCCCTCTATCGCTACATATTGTTTTAATCCGTCCACTTAGTTGGTTTTCAACTTCTGCTTTGTAGCGTTTGAATGCTTCAAATGCTTTATCTTTACTTATTAGTAAGTAAATGTAACAAAACCTTGTGCCATCATCTATGAAAGTCACAAAGTACTTGTTCCCCCCTCTGATGCGCGGTAAGATGCACACACTTTAAACGCAAGTGCACGTTATCGTGACAAGTAGTATAGTCTTGATAAGACCGAATATCGTCCTCAAGGATTAGGGTTCAATTACCAACTATCTATTTTCTAGTATCTATTTGGTGAATTGATAATTGATTTGTTGTTTATAACTAAGAATTATGCAAGCTATTTAAATATAAAGATTTACTTCAGTGGTGATGAGAATAGGGCTTCCATGTATCCTTACTATCCGCTTATGCTACGTACTAATGCATTAACTTATGGTATTCTTCTTTTGGAGAAAGCAGGTTTACGAAATCGTTTTATACTCCCGTTAGGGTTATATAAACACTCAACCCGAAGATCGCGCCTTACCTACCTTCGGTGATAAGGATAACTCTATAGGAGGATTAAGAACAAAAACCTAGTTGACCGTCACGCACAATGCGCAAAATTAGGGTTGTTAAGCCTCTCATCAACGCTACATAAATAATTGAGGTATTTTCATCCCCAATCCAAGAATGTCTACCCAACTTACAAAGATATTCACAATCCCCTTTCGAATCGATTAGAAATCATATAGTGATAATTAGTTGTCAATTAATTACCAAGAATTCAACTCAATTATTGGATAGATCTCACAATAAGAAAAATAACAATAAGCATGCATTAATTTATAACATAAGTTTCTAGCAATTCAACATGGAAAGCCCTATAAGAGAATTAGTTCCTAGCCATAGACATGTGAGAACTAATTCAAGTTCATCATACAAAGCTGAAATAAAGAACAAGAAAGGGAAAAGAAATTACTAAACTAATGGTATCAATCTCCAAGACAAAGTCTTGAGTTGTGCAAGAGGAACCCTTAAAAGCGCCTAGGGTTCATTTTATAGTGAAAACCGCCTCCTCTTTTCCTTCAGGCTGACCGAATTTCGTCAAAGACCTAATTTTTCAGCGTCGGCGCCAGCGGCCGCGCGGCGCGAAAGTTCTAATCCGTCGGGTGTTTTGGCGCGGCCGATATCTCTGGCATGCGAGGGTGCGGCGCTGGAACTCCTGTAGCTTCTCGGATGTTTAGGCGCCACGGCCTGCATCGGTATGCGAGGCGCGCGTGCTGGATCTTCTGACCTCTGCGAATAGTGGCGCCGCTGCTTTTATTGCGAGGCCGCGTACTGGTGCCGATTTTACCCTCGTTCGCCACTTTCTCTGTTTCCAGCTCTGGCATCTCCTCTTTTGCCCTCTTTTTGCTCCTTTTCCGCCATTTGACCATTTTAACCACTTTGACTCAAAAGAAAGAAAAACTATCCTAATACGACACTTATATGTGCAAAATGGGACAAAAGATTAACTAAAACTGACTCAAAAGGTGTATATAAAATACACCGATCAAATACCCCCAAACTTAACCTTTGCTCGCCCTCGAGCAAAGATAGAAAGAAATAAAATAAAAGACTCAAAGAAACGAAAATAAAAGACTCACTGCCATTGATCATTTTTGCTGCATTAGTGTTAACTAGAAAAACATGAAGGTTAGCAAAATAATATGCAGGAACATATAACATGAAATTTCAGCACACTAAACACATGAAGCTAAATATTTCGCAAACTCATATTCATCATGCTTAATGGAAGTCAATATACTAAACCATGCATATAAATTCAAGAATTCCTATGGCATGCTTACTTGCTATTCTCCACTAATTCTGGATATGCATAAAAGAGATCTTCAGGACTTTAAGGGTTGTAATGTAGGCTTAGGTATAAGTAGGTAAAAATAGGCAATTTAGGCTCATTTCGTGTACCATAAGCTCTTCAGCTTTTCAGTATTCCCTTTTTCCTTTTTGTTCTTTTCTTCATTTCGATTCTATCTTTCCCCTCTTTTGTTTTGGGAGAGTGAAGTATATAATGACAAGCACCCCCAAACTTAGGTTTTTGCCTATTTCTTATTACTTTTGTATTGGGGTGCAACAAACTTATTCACTCTTTTTGTCTCTTTTTTTAACACAATGTATTCCACTATTTTATATTTTCACTTATGGTACAATTTGTGGGAATATAGGGTGTAAAAGAAGAAGTTTCAAATTTAGGCTCAATGGGGCTGACTAGGGATATTTTTTTTTTAAAGTACGGGATAGAAAGGAATGGTAAGAATTGGCTATCAAAGAAATTCCTGAGTCATCTCCCTAACATGCATATCCTAACTATTTCGCCTCAAATAGCAAGCAATCATAACATATAAGTATTTATCATTTAGCATGCATAACTCAAGCAAGAAGCTCCAAATAAACAGATTCTGTGAGTTTTTGACATATCTAACTTAGGTGTTTAGATAGTTGCTTCAATTCCGTTACATTATTTCACCTTACTTCACTAGGTGTTTCTAGCAACTACAACAATTATGATCTTTGACAGACAATTATGACTCAAAAAGGAAAAATTTTGGTGACTCAAAATAAACATAAAACAATCAAAAAGACTTAAATAAAACATAACATGACACAAATAAAACACCCCCAAACTTAAATCACACATTGTCCCCAATGTGTGTAGACTCAAAGACAGTAAAAGAAATAAGACACTTACAAACTTTGGCTAAAATGGTGGTGGTGGCGGTGGATAATGCATCGACCATTGGTTGAACAAAGAACTCAACTCGTTGATTTGTTGCCTTGTTTCTTGCTGTCCTTGTACTACTGTGTCCAAGGTCTGCATCATCCTCATCTGATTTTGATACAATTGCTCCATCGTGGGCGTTGGAGGTTCTGCTCCTGTGGTTGGCCGGTGGCTAGGTCTCGCCTCATGTGAGCCCTATTTCAGCTCATCTTCGTCCATGGCGGCCTTTCTTCTTCGCTGGTTGTACTCTCCGTTTCTTTGGGGGCTTGGGTGCAGGAAAGAGTGCACTATCTCATAGGACACGGGCAGTTGGTTTCTCTCATGAGTGTCAGTGGGTAGTTTTGGGACCGCACTCATGTGACATAGCTTGGTGATAACTGAGCCATGTCCCAATCCGCCTGTTGTTACCAACCTGCTGATTTCCTCAATGCTCTGCACTATTTCTTTCCCCACATCAATCGCCAACCCGCCATAATTCCATATATCGGTTTAATCACATCCTCCGGCACTCTGGTGAAGTGCGTGGATGGAATCACGCGGTATTGATGAAATATAGCCAACCTTTGGCTACTTTGTTGAATTGCACTGCTTTGTTCGGTGCTCTTGACCAATTTCTTCCAATATCAAAACAACTTCATGGTAGCTCGCGATTATGCTGACGGCATTCGGTCGATGTGGTCAACGCTTACAGACCATGTTCTAAAGTGATTCCAATCACTTCTTTCTTCAACATCAACTGTTTTCAATTGTATATTTATATCCTCTGCTGTCACAGGCACATAACGTCCCCTTACAAAGCATCCCCTTTCCACCTTCTCCGGAAAATTGACATAAAATTCACGCACCATTGTTGTGTTTACTGGTGCTATCTTCTCCGGATTCACAAATTTCCTCCAATCCCTTAACTCAATCATCGCCCGAAAGGGCTCATAAACATCTTCTTCCCGTATGACTCCTCTCGGTAGTCCATTCCCTTTACGGTATTAAAGTGCAGTATCGCTTTTGTATCTTTGGTAGGCTTGGTAGCTCACAAACTTATTTTCATCGTATTGTGGGGTTGGGGTGGATGTGGAGCTTCTTCTTTTCCTGGTGGACATGGTTAAAACAATTTCTGGAGCTTACAATTTAGTGGCACAAATGTTTCCTACACAATTGACAACTAGCAGCGAACAAAACACCCCCAAACTTCAACTTTTCTACCCAATACCCACACTCCTTTTCTACTCTTTTCTCTAAACTTCACAATCAACTTTTCAGTACCCAATTACTTCAACTACAATACTCCTTCAAACTACTACCTCCTGTGACTTCAGTAAAGGATTCAAGAACAAAAAAAGATTACCTTTTTATGAGAAGCTTCAAGCTTGTTCTTGTTTCAATTGGTGGTTTGAGGCTATGGAATGGAGCTTTGTTGGTTGAGATGGCTAAGGGTTTTTGGGAATTTAAGAGTTTAGGTTGTGGTTGGGTTGGATTTTATGGAGGATTTGTGGGCAAATTTCTGGAATTTCGTGGGTTTTTGGAGAGGGAAGGTTAGGTTTTTGAATTTGGATTTGGGGAAAATCTGATTAGGCGTTTTAAGTTCGGATTCCCGGCGCATGGACTGCTTTTGGCACCGCGCCCAAACCTAACGCCGCGGCCACATTCTGGCGCGCGGCTAAACAAGCAAATTTTCTGGAATTTTTCCATCGCGCCTCGCTCGCAGCGCGCGGCATTTCAACTCTGCGCTGTTCGATTCTTTTGGCGCGCCAACCGTAGGCGCGCGGCCTACATGCTTTTCTGGAAATTCTGGCTTTTCTTCAGTTTTTCGCCCTTCAGTTTATTTCCCTGTACCTGTCAATCATAGCACAAACACAAGAACCCAAGACCGTGAGACTGTTCTTAGACAAAATAAAATAAACTAAAGACATAAATTAAAATAACATAATTGAAAACGTTGGGTTGCCTCCCAAGTAGCGCTGTCTTTAACGTCTTTTAGCCGGACGCAAGTTCCTTATCCTTAATAACCCTGGGGTGGATTAAGCCCCCAACCTATCCATTTCCTCCACATTTGGCGTTTTCTTTTTCTTCTTTTCTTCTTAGCATTATCAGTAAGGGGGAGTTCAGGAATACTCACCTCCTTTAGTGGCATTTCAGCAAACCATGCCTGCTTTCTTGGGCTCATCGCTCTCTGATTGACTTGTATTGGCTCGCATGGGGGCTTGATGGTTCTGAGTGCAAAGCACCCACTCACTGTTGGTGGCTCAATGACGTGTTTAAAAACTATAAACACCATTTCTTCAGACTACACCCTTAGTGTTAGTTCTCCTCTTTCAACATCAATCAAAGCTCGCCCCGTTGCTAGGAATGGCCTCCCCAATATGATAGGGATTTCCGCGTCTTCTTCCATATCAAGAATGAGGAAGTCTGCAGGAAAGAAGAATTTTCCCACTTTCACAATCACGTCCTCGATCTTGCCTCTTGGATGAACCACCTTTGTCGCGGCTAGTTGCGAGCTTCGTGGTTGGTTTGGCTTCACTGACTCGATCTTTTAAATGCGATAGGGCATTAGATTTATACTTGCCCTAAATCACATAGAGCTCTGTTGCAAGTTACCACCTTTGTGCAAGGTAGTGTAAAGCTCCTGGATCTTTTAGCTTTGGTGGCAATTTTTACGCAAGATAGCACTACACTCTTACATCGGTGCTACTATTTCGTGATTCGCGACAACTTCTTTTCCCCAAAATCTCCTTCATAAACTTGAAATAGGAGGGCATCCGCTCTAATGCTTCTATGAAAGGTATGTTGATATCTGACTTTACGAATGTCTCAAAAATTTGGAGAATTGTTTATCAACCGCCTTTCATTTGTAGTCTCTGGGAAAGGGATCTTCTCTGTATACTCCTTCTGGAGTATTCTCTCTTGTTGGGCTAGGCTCAATCACCTTCTCTTTTTCTAACTCGCTTTCTTCTCAACTCTTGGTGAGGTATCGCTGCTCAATGTCTTCCAACTTCTCAACCGCCTTTGCGACATCGCTCCTGATTTACCTCTGTATTGCTTGGCAATGTCCCTCGTATTTCTTTGTTTGCTGTTTTGCTAGTGACCCTGTGTCTCCAAGTTTCGAGCGAGGATCTAGCACGTCATGAGCTGCGTCTGGCGTTGGCAAGTCTTTATCCTGGTACTTTCAGCTCATCGGCTTTCTTCTTGAGCAGGTCATTGGCCTGTTGAGGTGTGGGGCTTGAATGAAGGGTTCTTGATTCAGCTCTGCTTGGTTACAGTGCGGCCTATCTCGTTCTGCTGCCCATGATGCGGTCTGCCGCCCGATGCGGTCTGCTGGTTCTGCTGCCCCTGGTCTCCTCTCCATGAGAAATTTGGGTGGTTCCTCCACCCTGGATTATAAGTGTTGGAGTAGGGGTTGTTCTGTTGCCTCTGATAATTACCTATGGCCTGACACTCTGCTTGCTCCATGGGTATATTGTTGGGATCCGCTGACGGACACCTATCAAATGTATGCGGGCCACCACATATCTCACAACTTTTAGGCATCTGCACCGCATTTACTGACACTGTATGTTGCTGCAACTGTTTCACTAGAAGGGCCACTTGAGCATTCAAGGCAGTAATAGCATCTATTTCGTGGACTCCCACTGTTCTTCTCCCAATTGTCGACCTCTCTTCCGTGACATGGTTGTTAGTGGCCATATCTTCTAATAACTCATGAGCGTCGTGGGCTGTTTTCCTCATGAATGCTCCACCCGCTGCTGCATCTATGATGGTTCTGGTTGTACTGCTCAGCCCGTTGTAGAAGATGTGGACCAAGTTCCACAACTCAATGCAATGGTGTGGGCACTTTCTCTGTAGATCTTTGAACCTTTCCCAAGCTTCATATAATGACTCTCCATCTGCTTGGTAAAAGTTGTTCAACTCCCCTCTTAATTTTGCTGCTTTGCACGGGGGAAAGAACTTGGCAAGAAATTTCTGTGCTAGCTCTTGCCATGTAAAAATCGAATCGGCCGGCAAGGAATTCAACCATACTTTTGCTCTATCCCTAAGTGAGAAGGGAAAGAGCCTCAATCTGACGGCATCATCAGTAACGCCGTTATACCTGAACGTTGCACATAGCTCCAAGAAATTAGCTATGTGCATATGTGGATCCTCGACGGCGATCCTCGAAGCTGCTGTGTCATGTACCGTACTCAGTGCGGTGTTATCTCGAAGTTGTTAGCTCCTATTGCAGGGAGCCTAATGCATGTCTGTGCTCCATTTACTCTTGGCAACACATAGTCTCCCAAACTTCGTTCTGGCTGGACTTGGACTCTCTCTTCCAAGTCTATTGGCGCTTGCCTAGGTATTCCTGGATGGGGTTGATTCTCTCCTAACCCTTCTCCCATCCCGTTTGTTCTGAACGCCGTTCATCTCTAACAAGGTTGCAATCCGCTGATTCTTTCTATTCTGTTTGCAGGTTTTCTCAATTTCTGGATTGAAGGGAACGAGAGTGTCTGCTCCTCTTCTCCTTCGCATAAACTGACTTCCTGAAATAGATCAAAAACAGACAACAAATCACGGCACCTCGAATTTTCAAAAGAAAAAAAAAACGTAAAAATTAAAAATTAAAATAAAAACTAAATTAGAAATTAAAAATAGACAAATTTGATATTGAACTATTGCCTAATCCCCGGCAACAGCGCCAAAAACTTGATGCGCGGTAAGATGCACACACTTTAAACGCAAGTGCACGTTATCGTGACAAGTAGTATAGTCTTGATAAGACCGAATATCGTCCTCAAGGATTAGGGTTCAATTACCAACTATCTATTTTCTAGTATCTATTTGGTGAATTGATAATTGATTTGTTGTTTATAACTAAGAATTATGCAAGCTATTTAAATATAAAGATTTACTTCAGTGGTGATGAGAATAGGGCTTCCATGTATCCTTACTATCCACTTATGCTACGTCTTAATGCATTAACTTATGGTATTCTTCTTTTGGAGAAAGCGGGTTCTGAAATCATTTTATACTCCGTTAGGTTATATAAACACTCAACCTCAAAGATCGCACCTTACATACATTTGGTGATAAAGATAACTCTATAGGAGGATTAAGAATAAGAACCTAGTTAACCATCACACCTGATGCGCAAAATTAGGGTTGTTAAACCTCTCATTAACGCTACATAAATAATTGAGGTATTTTCATCCCCAATCCAAGAATGTCTACCCAACTTACAGCATATTCACAATCCCCTCCTTTCGGAGTCTGATTAGAAATCATATAGTGATAATTAGTTGTCAATTAATTACCAAGAATTCAACTCAATTATTGGATAGATCTCACAATAAGAAAAAAATAACCATAAGCATGCATTAATTTATAACATAAGTTTCTAGCAATTCAACATGGAAAGCCCTATAAGAGAATTAGTTCCTAGTCATAGACATGACAAGAACTAATTCAAAGTTTATCATACAAAACTGAAATAAAGAACAAGAAAGGGAAAAGAAATTACTAAACTAATGGTATCCAATCTCCAAGCAAAAGTCTTGAGTTGTGCAAGAAGGGGAACCCTTAAAAAGCGCTAGGGTTCTCCTTTTATAGGTGAAAACCGCCTCCTCTTTTCCTTGGGCGACCGAATTTCGTCAAAAGACCTAATTTTTTCAGCGTCGGCGCGCGACCTGCGAGCGCGCGGCCTGAAAGTTCTGCAATCCGTCGGGTGTTTTGGCGCGCGGCCGATATCTGGCATGCGAGGCGCGGCCGCTGGAACTCCTGTGGCTTCTCGGATGGTTAGGCGCCGCGGCCCGGTATCTGGCATGCGAGCGCGCGCTGGAGCTCTGCGACCTCTGAATAGTGGCGCGCCGCTGACAGCTGCGAGGCGCGTGCCGGTGCAGATTTTACCCTCGTTCACCACTTTCTCTGTTTCCAGCTCTGGCATCTCCTCTTTTGCCTTCTTTTTGCTTCTTTTCCGCCATTTGACCATTTTAACCACTTTGACTCAAAAGAAAGAAAAACTATCCTAATACGACACTTATATGTGCAAAATGGGACAAAAGATTAACTAAAACTGACTCAAAAGGTGTATATAAAATACACCGATCACCCTCTAGTTTGAGCAAACTTTAAATCACATATATCAGTGTGTATAAGTTCTAGAGGAGCAGTTTCCCTTTCGACGAATCTAAAGGGACTTTTGGAAAGTTTTGTCTCTACGCACACCTCACACTTACGTTGAGGGTTTATGTTTATAGAAGACAATAATTCCAGCTTTACCAATCTTTGGATAGATTGATAGTTAACATGTCCTAATTTATGATTCCATAAAATAGATGACTCAATCAAGTAAGTAGAAGTCTCAATTTTATTGATAGTTGAAACAGAAGTCATTACATGTGCAACGTTAAATTTAAAGAGACCTTCACAGACGAAGCCCATTCCTACAAAGATTCCATTCTTAGTGATTACAAACTTGTTAGCCTCTAACACTAGCATAAAACCAGCATTTACTAAAAAAGTGTCACAACCCGAATCCCGAGCCCGCGACTGGTGCCCTACCTGGGCACCCTTCTACCCATTCATCCCAAGTAACCCGCGGAAGATAAAGATACTCATCATCTTTTTTTTTAAAACAAGCAAAGGCAAAGCCGGCAAGGCCGCCGCTATATATATATAAGCCAAAACGAAACTGCACTGTACACGAGTCAAATCCCACATATGAATACAGACCTCTAAGAGTTTGGAAAATATACTATGACGGGACAAGGCCCCGTCGTACCCTTAAATGTACAAAAACCTGTAATGAAAGATCATTGCCAAAATGATAAACTCCAGAAAAATAGAGCTATCCCAAAACTCTGAGCAAGGATCCTACACTTGCAGATCACCAAACTGCGTATCTAAACCTGCGGCATGAACGCAGGCCCCCGGAGAAAGGGGGTCAGTACGGAAAATGTACCAAGTATGTGAAACAATAAGTACTGTAAATGAGATCATACAGTCCAAATATAACATGAGGCAAGTATGATAATTCAAAATAACAGTACACTGTGTCTTGCAAATATGAGAGTAATGAGAGTCAACTTTACCTTTTTAGTTATGTCTTTTAAGAGTTAGATCAACCGCAAAGAGTATTTGTACTCGCATTATGAATCTTATCCATGGGTTTATATAATATTTCAGTCCTAATCATGGACGTACTCACATGATTTCAACTATACCGTTTTCATACTAAGATTTATGTCGTAATCATGGACGTTCACACATGATCCAACTATATAATTTTTACAATACGATTTATGTCGTAATCATGGACGTACTCACATGATCCAACTATACAATTTTCACAACAAGATTTATGTCGTAATTATGGACATACTCACATGATCCAACTATACAATTTTCACAACAAGATTTATGTCGTAATCATGGACGTACTCACATGATCCAACTATACAATTTTCACAAAAAGATTTATGTCGTAATCATGGACGTACTCACATGATCCAACTATACAATTTAATTCATCTCCGACTCTCATTAGCACAAATAGAATGAACTATCATTTTAAGAGAACTCAAGGCAATATCACATCTAGTAATAATATGGAAATTGAACCCGAAGTACTATGTACGTCCACCGTACATCTTCTCATTTATAAACCTCAAAACACTAACACTCATAGTATCAAGACACTTCCACTTTTAAAATCATGTTACTATATTTTTAAACTCAAGTAAGTTATACTTTTCAAACCAAGTCAAGTATACTTTTAACACCAAGTAATTTATACCTTTCAATCAAGTAACTTCTTTCATATACTACAATGAACTAAAATGAAATACTTTCATTTAGACAACCCAAAGTACTATCAAGAGAATAGATATAACAATCTTTCATTTTAGAAACCCCAAGTACTATCAAAAGAATGGATAGAACCACTTCCATTTTATAAAATCAAAGTACTATCAAGAAAGTATATAGAGCAACTTATATTTTAGGAAATCCAAAGTACTATCAAGAATTACATCACTAAGGAGTAGGATACACTCACTTTAAAACAAGGAATCATGCTAGAAGAAGAAATGATAGTTCACATACCTTTTTGGCGACTAACCAACTCTACAATCTAGAATACGTCTCAAAGTACTTCAACCTATAACAACAATAACACGATTATCAATTCCAATCTTTCTAAGGTAGATTAATACCAACTAAGGGTCTCTTATTCTATGGAAAATTGGGCAGCACTTCCTTTATTTCTACGTACTTTTCCACCTTTTCCAAGGCCAAAATTCAACAACCAACAAGCCACACTTAAGGGCATAACCAACAGTTAACCAAAGGGGATTACACGTCTACTAGACGTGTAAAGTTTTTCCCCATAATCTATACAAAACAGTCCACAATTCTCGGCACAAAACAATCTACAATTCTACAATAACGAGGGTAAAATGTGAGGCCTTTAAACACCTTTCCACACCCTTATTTCCTTAGGACTTTCATTAGTCATTTACTACATTAAACATGCAAGTTGGTGGCTGATTTTTCAGCATATAGACACGTCCAAAACAATCCATAAAATGACACGACGACGTTTAACAGTTTTGGGCAGTTTTCGACCAACAACTACTACAGCAATTCAAAGTTCTTTTCCATAATTCTATATAATCCAATTCTCATTTCAACACTTATATATATTCCATATCACATATCAATAACAAGATTACTTCATTTTAGCATGCAACAAGTGTCGATAACAACAACAATAACCAACGAATCCAATATCGCACAAAATAGCTAGTCTCGACCAAGACACCCTAAAATGGTCCAAACACTTTTTAATCTTCATTTTTATTAAAACATGCTCATCTACTAACCATAATAACATGTAACATCCAATTACTTCAAGAGGAAGAAAAGTTCTTACCAAAAAATGTCCAAAAAGCCGAGAGCAAGGTCACAAGGGTTTTGGCCCGCAGTTTTCGTTTCGCTCCACTTCTTCAAGTTCCAATCACATACAAGCATCCACTACAAGCTTATAACCAACTTCACTTCACGTTTCGCTTCCAAAAAATCGACGATAAGCCTAGGGTTTCACCCTCATTTTCGGCCAAAGGAAATTATTGGTGTGTTACCTTGGCTTAACACTTGGTTAGGGACCTTAATCTTGTTTTAGTAAACTAACTTGGAAGATTTAAGAATTTTTGGTCTTCACAAAGCCCTAAGGCCGAGAGCTAATCTTGAGAGAAAGAGATATATTTTCATGAAATAATTCTAAGTGTTCAACAAGTCTTGCACCCTCTATGTATATATAATATATCCCAATGGATGGATTCATGACAAGTGTATGGACAAGTGGAGTGGGACCCACTTGTCCACTTGTCTTCAAAATATCTAAATTCCAATGTCAATGACAAGTGGGGAGGGGAGGGGGAGACACGTGTCACCCTCCTATGGTCCAAACTTATTTCTTCACTAATAATTTTCATACTTGGCCAAAATATCTAAAAATCTCGTGGGCCCCACAAAGTCATAAAATTTTCTGTGGGCCCCACATGACCAAATTCGAGACTTAAAAATCTAAAACTTCAATGTACTATAATAATTCCAAATTATAAACATTTTTCCTTCACGAAGTTCCGAAATTTCTCCTTTCGTTCCAAAATTCAAATCTTATTTTCTCACGTACGTTCTCATCTCATTCTCTTGAAAATACGGGGTGTAACACAAAGGTCCAGAAATTAAATTTCTTCGAATTTATGGGACATGCATCACTTCCTTCAAAATTAGCTCATTTCCGGGCGTCATCTTTATGGTCACTTTTCCTACCCCCAACACCTCTGAAGAAGAATTATTGCCC
This sequence comes from Przewalskia tangutica, assembly GCA_029844215.1. Lineage (NCBI taxonomy): Eukaryota > Viridiplantae > Streptophyta > Magnoliopsida > Solanales > Solanaceae > Przewalskia > Przewalskia tangutica. Next base: position 81,713,082 of record CM056732.1, on the reverse strand, counting down.
ATGAACAATTTCTTATTTGTGACTGGTGTATTGATGCGCGGTAAGATGCACACACTTTAAACGCAAGTGCACGTTATCATGACAAGTAGTATAGTCTTGATAAGACCGAATATCGTCCACAAGGATTAGAGTTCAATTACCAACTATCTATCTTTTGGTATCTATTTGGTAAATTGATATTTGGATTTGTTGTTTATAACTAAGAATTATAAAAGCTATTTAACTATAAGGGTTTACTTCAGTGGTGATGAGAATAGGGCTTCCACGTCTCCTCACTATCCGCTTATGTTACTTATTAATGCAATAACTTATGGTCTTCTTCTTTTGGAGAAAGCAGGTTCACTAAATCGTTTTATACTCCCGTTAGGGTTATATAAACACTCAACCCCAGTATTGCACCTTACATACATTTCGGTGATAAAGATAACTCTATAGGAGGATTAAGAATAAGAACCTAGTTAACCGTCACACACAATGCGCAAAATTAGGGTTGTTAAACCTCTCATTAACGCTACATAAATAATTGAGGTATTTTCATCCCCAATCCAAGAATGTCTACCCAACTTACAGCATATTCACAATCCCCTCCTTTCGGAGTCTGATTAGAAATCATATAGTGATAATTAGTTGCCAATTAACTACCAAGCATTCAACTCAAATATTGGATAGATCTCAACAAGAAGAAGAATAACCATAAGCATGCATTAAATCATAACATAAGTTTCTAGAGATTCAACATGTAAAGCCCTATAGAGGAATTAGTTCATAGTCATTGACATGACAAGAACTAATCTCATGTTCTTCATAAAAACTGAAATCAAAACAAGAAAAGGAAAAGAAATTTACTAAACTATGGTCTCCAATCTCCAAGCAAGAAAGCCTTGTGTTGTGCAAGAAAGGGAACCCTTAAAAACTGCCCAGGGTTCTCCTTTTATAGGCTGAAAACCGCCTCAACTTTTCCCTGCAGGCCTGGCCCAAAATCCGTCTGAAAACCTGATTTTTCCGCGTCGGCGCCGCGGCGCCGGAACTTTTGCAATCCGTCGGATGATTTGGCGCCGCGGCCCGATTCTGGCATGCGAGCGCGCGTACTGCGGCTCTGTAGCTTCTCGGATGTTTAGGCGCCGCGGCCCTGCACCCGCTGACATGAGGCGCCGCGGCGCTGAGTCTTCTGCAGCCTCTCTGGATAGTGGGCGCCGCGGCCCTGCTATTGTTGGCATGAGGCGCCGCGGCGCTGACCCGCGATTCTGTCTCGTTCGCCACTTTCTCTGTTTTTAGCTCTGGAACCTCCTCTTTTGCCCTCTTTTGGCTCCTTTTCCGCCATTTGACCATTTTAACCACTTTGACTCAAAAGAAAGGAAAATTATCCTAATACAACACTTATTTGTACAAAAAGGGACAAAAGACTAACTAAAACTGACTCAAAAGGTGTATATAAAATACACCGATCAAATACCCCCAAACTTAACCTTTGCTCGCCCTCGAGCAAAGATAGAAAGGAATAAAATAAAAGACTCAAGAAACGAAAAAATATGAAAGACTCACTGACATTGATCACTTTTGCTGCATAAATGTTAACTAGAAAAACATGAAGGTTAGAAGAATAATATGCAGGAACATATAACATGAAATTTTAGCACATTAAGCTAGATATTTCGCAAACTCATATTCATCATGCTTAATGGAAGTCAATATACTAAATCATGCATATAAATTCAAGAATTCCTATGGCATGCTTACTTGCTATTCTCCACTAATCCTGGATATGCATAAAAGAGATCTTCAGGACTTTAAGGGTTGTAATGTAGGCTTAGGTGTAGGTAGGTAAAAATAGGCATTTTAGGTTTATTTCGTGTACCATAAGCTCTTTAGCTTTTCAGTATTTCCCTTTTCTTTTTGTTCTTTCCTTCATTTCGATTCTATCTTTTCCTCTTTTGTTTTGGGAGAGTGAAATGTATAATAATGCCAGGCACCCCCAAGCTTAGGCTTTTGCCTATTTCTTATTACTTTTTTATTGGGGTGCAACAGACTTATTCACTCTTTTTGTCTCTTTTTTAACACACTTTATTCCACTTTTTCACATTTTTACTTATGGCACAATTTGTGGGAATATAGGGTGTCAAAGAAGAAGTTTCAATTTTTTTAGGCTCAATGGGGCTGACTAGGGATACTTTTTAAAGTCCGGGATAGAAAAGAATGGTAAGAATTGGCTATCAAAGAAATGCCTGAGTCATCTCCCTAACATGCATATCCTAACTATTTCGCCTCAAATAGCAAGCAATTATAACACATAAGTATTTATCATTTAGCATGCATAATCCAAGCAAGAAACTCCAAATAGACAGATTCTGTGAGTTTTTGGCATATCTAACCTGAGTGTTTAGATAGTTGCTTCTATTCCGTTACATTATTCCACCTTAATTCACTAGGTGTTTCTAGCAACTACAGCATACATGATCTTTGACAGATAATTATGACTTAAAAAGAAAAAAATTTGTGACTCAAAAAATACATAAAAATAATCAAAAAGACTTAAATAAAACATAACATGACACAAATAAAACAAGACACAAATAAAACACCCCCAAACTTAAATCACACATTGTCCCCAATGTGTGTAGACTCAAAGACAATAAAAGAAATAAGACACTTACAGACTTTGGCTAAAATGGTGGTGGTGGCGGTGGATAATGCATCGACCATTGGTTGAACAGGGAACTCATCTCATCAAACTGCTGGTGCAACTGTTGTTGCTCCTGCCTCAATTCTTGTTGCCCTTGTCGCAACTCATGTTGTCCCTGTCTCAACTCATTTTGTCCTTGTATCATTGTGTCGAAATGTTGCATCATCATTCTCTGATTCTAGAGCACTTGCTCCATCATAGGCACTGGAGACTCTGCTTCTGTGGTAGGCTGGTGGCTAGGCCCTGCTGCATGTTGAGCCCCTATTTCAGGCTCATCTTCGTTCGTTGCGGCCTCTGTTGCTGCTGCTGCTGGTGGTGGTACTCTTCGTCTGGCTGCTGGGGGGCTTGGGTCTGGGAAAGAGTGCACTATCCCATAGGACACATGCAGTTGGTGTCTTTCATGAGTGTCAGTGGGTAGGGTTGGGACCCCTCGGAAGACGCATAGATTAGTGATAAGTGAGCCGTGTCCCAATCCACCTGTCGTCACCAACCTGCTGATTTCTTCAATGCTCTGCACTATCTCTTTCCCCACATCAATCGTCATCCCCCTCATAATTTCATATATCAGTTTAATCCTATCTTCTAGCAGTCTGGTGAAGTGCGTGGATGGAATCATGCGGGCGCTGACGAAATATAGCCAACCCTTGGCTGCTTTGTTGAATTGGCACCTGCTCAGTGCTCTTGATCCATTTCTTCCCACATCAAAAGCAGCCTCAGGGTAGCTCACGGTGCTTGCAACGGCATTCCAGTCGATGCGGTCGGTACTTCTAGACCATGTTCTAAAGTGATTCCAATCACTTCTTTCTTCAACATCAACCGTCTTCAATTGTGCATTTACATTCTCTGCTGTCACAGACACATAAACTCCCCTTATAAAGCATCCCCTTTCCACCTTCTCCGGAAAGTTGGCATAGAATTCCCGCACCATTGTTGTGTTCACTGGTGCTATCTTCTCCGGATTAACAAATCTCCTCCACCCCCTCAACTCAATCATTGCCCGAATGGTCTCATAAACATCCTCTTCCCCATATGACTCCCTCTGGTAGTCCATTCCCCTTTCCGGTATTAAGGGTCTGGTATCAAGCTTTTTGTATCTTTGGAAGGCTTGATAGCTCACACACCTAGTGTCATCGTATTGTGGGGTTGGGGTGGAGGCTGAGACTCTTCTCTTTCTGGTGGACATTTTTAAAACAAGTTCTGCAGCTTATAATTTAGTGGCACAAATGTTTCCTACACAATCAACAACTAGCAGCGAACACAACACCCCCAAACTTCAACTTTTCTACCCAATACCCACACTCATTTTCTACTCTTTTTTCCAAACTTCACAATCAACTTTTCAGTACCCAAACTACTTCAACTACAATACTCCTTCAAACTACTACCTCCTGTGACTTCAGTAAAGGACTCAAGAACATTAAAAGATTACTTTTTTATGAGACGATTCAAGCTGTTCTTGTTTCAATTGGTGGTTTGAGGCTATGGAATGGAGCTTCGTTGTTTGAGATAGCTAAGGGTTTTTAGGAATTTAAGAGTTTTGGTTGTGGTTGGGTTGGATTTGTGGAGGATTTGTGGGCAAATTTTTGGAATTTCGTGGGTTTTTGGAGAGGGGGAGTTAGGTTTTTGAAATTGGAATTGGGGAAAGATCTGATTTAGGCGTTTTAAGTTTCGGATTTCGCTTAGCGCGCGGCACTGCTTTTAGCCGCGCTGCAATCTTCTACTCTTGGGACTTTCTGCGCGCGCGGCTTCTGTGTGACTGCCGCTAAACTTGGCACATTTTAGTTTACTGCGCGCTGCTCACAGGCGCGGCGCTCGCTTCAGCGCCTCTGACTCTTTTAGCGCCGCTGCTCTGGCGCGCATGGCCACATTTTTTTTTTGGAATTCTGGCTTTTCTTGATTTTAGCCGCCCGGTTTATTGCTTTGTCCTGTCAATCACAGCATAAACACTATACCCCAAGACCGTGAGATTGTTCTAGACAAAATAAAATAAACTAAAGACAGAAATTAAAATAACATAACTGAAAACGTTGGGTTGCCTCCCAACAAGCGCTGTCTTTAACGTCTTTTAGCCGGACGCAAGTTCCTTAGCTTTAATAACCGTGGGATGGATCAAGCCCCCAACTAATCCATTTCCTCCACATTTTGCGTTTTCTTTTTCTTCTTTTCTTCTTAGCATTATCAGTAAGGGGGAGTTCAGGAACACATACCTCCTTTAGTGGAACTTCGGCAAACCATGCACCTTTCTTGGGCTCATCTCTCTTTGGTTGACTTGTATTGGCTCGCAGGGGGGTTTTATGGTGCTGATTGCAAAGCACCCACTCATGGTTGGTGGCTCAATGACGTGTTTAAAAACTTTAAACACCATTTCTTCATTCTCCACCCTTAACGTTAACTCTCCTCTTTCAACATCAATCAAAACTCTCCCCGTTGCTAGGAATGACCTCCCCAATATGATAGGGATTTCCGCATCTTCTTCCATATCAAGAATGAGGAAGTCAGTAGGAAAGAAGAATTTTCCTACTTTCACAATCACGTCCTCGATCTTGCCTCTTGGATGAACCGCTGTCCTGTGGCGATTGCGAACTGCGTGGTTGGTTTGGCCTCACCCAACTCCAATCTTTTAAATACTGATAAGGGCATTAGATTTATACTTGCCCCTAAATCACACAGAGCTCTGTTGCAAGTTACCCTGCCCACTGTGCAAGGTAGTGTAAAGCTTCCTGGATCTTTTAGGTTTGGTGGCAACTAACCGCAGATAGCACTAAACTCCTCTGTCAGTGCTACTATTTCATACTCCGCCAACTTCTTCTTCTTCCCTAATATTTCCTTCATAAACTTGAAATAGGAGGGCATATGCTCTAATGCTTCTATGAAAGGTATGTTGATATGCAGCTTCCTGAATGTCTCCAAAAATTTGGAGAATTGTTTATCAACCGCCTTTATTTGTAGTCTCTGGGGAAAGGGATCTTCTCTGTATACTCGCTGCGGAGTTTTCTTTACTCTTGGTGGGCTCAATCACCTTCTCTTTTTCTAACTCGCCTTCTCAACTCTTGGTGAGGTATTCTTACTCATTGTCTTCCACTTCTCAACTTGTTGCGACATCGCTCCTTGGATTTACCTCTGTATTGCTTGGCAATGTCCGTAACTTTCTTTGTTTACTGCTTTGCTAGTGACCACTTGTGTTTCAAGTTCTGAACGAGGATCTAGCTTCTGTCATGAACTGCGTCTGGGCGTTGGCAAGTCTTTATCGCGGTACTTCATTTCGTCGGCTTTTCTTCTGAACCGGTGCATTGATCGCTGGTGTGGGGCTTGAATGAAAGCTGCGATTACGGATTCTGCTGGTTACGATCGGCCTGTATTGGTCTGCTGCCCTGGTATTGATTCTGCTGCCCCTGGTCTCCTCTCCATGAGAAATTTGGGTGATTCCTCCACCCCGGATTATAATTGTTGGAGTAAGGGTTGTTTTGGTGCCTCTGATAATTACCTACGGCCGACATTACGCTGTTCCATTGGTATATTGTTGGGATCGGTGAAGGACACCTATCGAATGTATGTGGGCCACATATCTCGCGACTTTTAGGCATCTGCACGCATTCATCGACATCGTATGTTCTGCATTGTTTCGCTAGAAGGACCACTTGGGCATTCAAGGCAGCAATATCATCTATTTCGTGGACTTCCACTGTTCTTCTCCCACTTGTCGACCTCTCTTCTGTGACATGGTTGTTGGTGGCCATATCTTCTAATAGCTCATGAGCGTCGTGAGCTGTTTTCCTCATGAATGCTCCACCTGCTGCTGCATCTATAATGGTTAGTTTGTCTTTGCTCGGCCAGTTGTAGAAGATGTGGACCAAGTTCCTGACTTCAATCTGATGGTGTGAGCATTTTCTCTGTAGATCTTTGAACCTTTCCCAAGCTTCATATAAGGACTCTCTATCTGCTTGGTAGAAGTTGTTCAACTCCCCTCTCAGTTTTGCTGCTTTACACGGGGGAAAGAATTTTGCTAGGAATTTCTGTGCCAGCTCTTGCCATGTAAAAATCGAATCGGCCGGCAGGGAATTCAACCACACTTTTGCTCTATCCCTGAGTGAGAATGGAAAGAGCCTCAATCTGACGGCATCATCGATGCCGTTATATCGAAAGTTGCACATAGCTCGAAATTAGCTATGTGCATATGTGGATCCTCGATGGCGATCCTCCGAATTGCACTGTGTCTTTGTACCATGCTCAGAATCGCGGTTTTATCTCGAAGTTGTTGGCTCTGTGCGGGGAGCCTAATGCATGTCGTGCTCCATTCACTCATGCGACATAGTCCCCCAAACTCCTTTTTGGCTGGATTTGGACTCTCTCCTCCACGTCTATTGGCACTTGCCGAGGCATTCCTGGGTTATGTTGATTTTCACCTAACCCTTCTCTCATCATGTTATTGTTTTGACCACCGTCCATCTCTATCAAAGTTGCAATCCGCTGATTCTTTCTGTTCTGTTTGCAGCTTTTCTCAATCTCTGGATTGAAGGGAACAAGAGTGTCTGCTCCTCTTCTCCTTCGCATAAACTGATTTCCTGAAATAGATCAAAAACAAACAACCAATCACGGTACCTCGAATTTTCCAAAAATAATAAAGAAAACGTAAAAATTAAAAATTAAAATAAAAATAAAAAACCAAATTAGAAATTAAAAATAGACAAATTTGATATTGAACTATGTCTAATCCCCGGCAACGGCGCCAAAAACTTGATGCGCGGTAAGATGCACACACTTTAAACGCAAGTGCACGTTATCGTGACAAGTAGTATAGTCTTGATAAGATCGAATATCGTCCACAAAGATTAGGGTTCAATTACCAACTATCTATCTTTTGGTATCTATTTGGTAAATTGATATTTGGATTTGTTGTTTATAACTAAGAATTATAAAAGCTATTTAACTATAAGAGTTTACTTCAGTGGTGATGAGAATAGGGCTTCCACGTCTCCTCATTATCCGCTTATGTTACTTATTAATGCAATAGCTTATGTTCTTCTTCTTTTGGAGAAATCAGGTTCACTAAATCATTTTATACTCCCGTTAGGGTTATAGAAACACTCAACCCCAGTATTGCACCTTACCTACCTTTCGGTGATAAGGATAACTCTATAGGAGGATTAAGAATAAGAACCTAGTTAACCGTCACGCACAATGCGCAAAATTAGGGTTGTTAAGCCTCTCATTAACGCTACATAAATAATTGAGGTATTTTCATCCCCAATCCAAGAATGTCTACCCAACTTACATCATATTCACAATCCCCTCCTTTCGGAGTCTGATTAGAAATCATATAGTGATAATTAGTTGTCAATTAACTACCAAGCATTCAACTCAAATATTGGATAGATCTCAACAAGAAGAAGAATAACCATAAGCGTCGTTAAATCATAACATAAGTTTCTAGAGATTCAACATGGAAAGCCATAGAGGAATTGGTTCCTAGTCATTGACATGACAAGAACTAATCGTACTCTTCATAAAAACGAAATCAAAACAAGAAAAGGAAAAGAAATTTACTAAACTATGGTCTCGATATCCAAGCAAGAAAGCCTTGTGTTGTGCGAAAGGAACCCTTAAAAGCGCCTAGGGTTCTCCTTTTATAAGTGAAAAACCGCATCAACTTTTCCCTGCAGGCTGGCCCAAAATCCGTCGAAAACTTTGATTTTTCAGCGTCGGCGCGCTGCGAGCGGCCAGCGCTGGAACTTCTGCAATCCGTCGGATGATTTGGTGCCGCGGCCCTGATTTCTGCTGTCTGAGGGCGCCACGGCGCTGAAACTTCTGTAGCTTCTCGGATGTTTAGGCGCCGAGGCCCTGATTTCTGCTGTCTGAGGGCGCCGTGGCGCTGCAACTTCTGTAGCTTCTCGGATGTTTAGCGCGCGACCACTGCACCGTGACATTAGGCGCGCGTGCGAGTCTTCTGCGACCTCTGGATAGTGGGCGTCGCGGCACTTGCTATTGTTGGCATGGCGTATGTGACGGCCATGATCTGTCTCGTTCGCCACTTTCTCTGTTTTTAGCTCTGGAACCTCCTCTTTTGCCCTCTTTTGGCTCTTTTTCCGCCATTTGACCATTTTAACCACTTTGACTCAAAAGAAAGGAAAACTATCCTAATACAACACTTATTTGTACAAAAAAGGACAAAAGACTAACTAAAACTGACTCAAAAGGTGTATATAAAATACACCGATCATGTATATGTGGAAAAAAAATCTTTGTTGGAACATATATGACAGGTAGCACACATATCTAGCCACCATTGCACCAGATTCTCAACGAGGTTGGCTTCAAGAACCACTGCTGAAATTTCTTTAATCATATCATCTAAGACCGTGTCTTCGACGATGTTTGTCTTAATCTTGCCTTTGGCCTTCTCTTGTTTGATCTTGTGGCAGTCTTTGGCCATGTGACCAACTTTACCACAGTAGTTGCAATCCTTACGGACCACCTTCACGTCGTCATAGACATGGATATCTTGGTTCCCTCCCGCCATATTACTAGGCTGAGGGTCCGCGTCTTCTCCAACTAGTGGAGGGTCTCTGGTTAGGAAATGTGATATTCCCATAACTGTCAGGAAGAGTAACATAGAAGCAAAGATGTTTGGAACATCTTGAGCAGCGAGGTTGAAGGTACAGAGAATACCTTGAGTGATGTTTGAATTTCCAACGTTGATTTGATCTTGTCCAGTCATGTTGTCGTTGAAACAACAAATATTATCTTAAGCTTGTTGGATATTAATATAAAATTACAAGAAAATGTGAAAGCAAAAATAAGAAATCTGGAAATTAAACAAGTAAAAGGTCTTGCTGAGTCGATTGAAGTTTCAATCTTTCCTTAAGATAATATTGCCCCCGTATGTCCTTTCAACGATTGTGTTAGCAATTTATCTCTCAAGATAAAACAACAATCAAACAAGTGAGCAAAGAGACTCAAGTGTTCGCTTGATAAGAAAGATCTTTGAGTGTATTAGATTGCTAGAGAGGAAGATAATTTTTAGAGAGTTGGTTAAGTGTCAATGTGTAGTGTGTCTTGCAATTGTGCCCAAGACATCAATTTATAAGTAGATGATTTGGTCTTCTCAATTTACCAAATGAATGACCATCAATGTCAAGTAATGACCATTGATATTGAGGTTAATTCAGCCTAGTAATGGCTGAATTCATTAGTCAAGTAATGGAGAGATTGCTCCAAAGTCATCCTAAGAATCAGTTTCAATTCTCACTACGTTACTGAAAAACGTCGAGGTACCGCGATCCTACGGGAGGGCACCGCGGTGCCTAAATTCCAGTAAGTCACTGGAACCGAAAATGGAATTAGCACCGCGGTCCTAGGGTGGAGGCACCGCGGTGCTCCCTTTTTTTCCGTGGTAAATTTCCTGATTCGTTTTCATCTCTTACACATTTCTTCCTTTCATTTACCAACGTGAAACCAACGTCATTTGACCAATAACCGTCTATTATCTTACATTTCAAACAATTCGTATACGTATCAATATCTCTTTCATTTAAGAAAATTCTGATCCTTGACATTATATGTGCACGTGTGTGAAAACATGATTTCCTACGTGCGGGGCACAATTATTCGATTTGTAATTAAATAAAATTAATTATATTTCACGTTTAATAAATATTTTCAACAATTTTTTACGGTGTCCAATAATGTTGAGGAAGAAAAGTATAGTTTGTCTAGGAATTAAAATCTTTTTATTTTTGGGTCGGTTACCAATGTTTTATCTCTACTTTACTACATGTCTTCTCAATTATTTGCTTTTTCAGGGAAGAAAGTTGCTGTTTTTGGTCGTGAATTCGTTGGGATAGGATTTGGTTGATCATTGAATGTTTGGCTTGGCCCTTCTGGGCATGTAAAGTTGCAAATTAGATCCTTAGACTTTTACTTAAAAGTTTAATTGGTCCGCTTCCTTCTATTATTATATTGTTATACGTATCCCCAATCTTTGATCTATCATATACTCAAGAGAATAGAAATTAGTATATTAGGTAGTTAAGTTAATTATTTATTGAGCAAATTTTTTCTTTCAGTCATAGAAGTTTTTGGGAGATTAAAATTTCCTTTCGAAATCTTCAACCAATTTATTTACCACATCTTAGTGAGATCCCCTTGGAACGAGGAATATCCTGGGAGCCTACATGAAAAAGTACGTCTCTTAAGATCAGATCGACCTTCAATATCAGATATTTACAACAGCCTACAAAAATCAGAAGGTATGGCTTCACCCCACTCTCAGCTACACCACCAAATTAGGAGGATTGTTGGGACACGCCAATTCACTATAGAAGGGAATTTGGTCCACTTCAACTCCAATCAATTATCACTTGCTAGAATTCTACTAAAATATAGAAATTGTCGATATATAAATTTTATAGCTAAACAATAAAATTTGTTGTTAATTTTATTTAGTAATATATTATTTAAAAAATATGTTAGCTACGAGCGATTTAGCGACAGACTAATGATTAAGTTTGTAACAAATTTCCGTTTTTTATAGTGATATGAGCCGTTGTCTCTCTCAATTCTCCTTTTAGTTAAACTCTTATTTCGGTTTATATAAGTCTTTATCTTATTTTGGTTGCTCAAACACACCACTTATACTCAAACAAAGCTTTGCGACACGCCAATCAAATAATACTTTTTCTATAAACAACAAATTTTCTCTAAAGTATCAATATTTTTTTTCTGTGGACTTGTTTTTCAGTTTATTTTTAAAAAACTAAACTAAAATCACTCATGCAAAGTGCAGGGGTCAGAAAGGCAAATGATGAAAAAATGTCCTTTACCAAGATAATAAAGTAAGAAAATAACGATGTTTTAAAGTACAAATATATTATGTACGGGTCAAAAAGAAGCTAAAATGAGAACCATGACGCCGTCGGGTCCACCACCAAATATTCACAGTCGGGTCCCTATAGTTTAAGAAAAAATAAATTCAGTCACCTACATATTTGAATGTATCTAAAATTGATTGGAGTTGAAGTGGACCAAATTCCCTTCTATAGTGAATTGGCGTATCCCAACAATCCTCCTAATTTGGTGGTGTAGCTGAGAGTGGGGTGAAGCCATACCTCCTGATTTTTGCATGAGTTGGGTGTTTGATTTTAGTTTAGTTTAGTTTTTTAAAATAAACTGAACATATAAGTGATTTTCATAAAATGGTTTTATAGAAAAAATATTATTTGATTGGTGTGGCTCAAAGTTTTGTTTGAGTATAAGTGGTGTGTTTGAGCATAAACACTTATATAAACCAAATTGAGAGAGATAACAACTCATATCACTATAAAAAAAATATGGAAAAAGACGTTGAAGGTCGACCTGATCTTAGGAGATCAAAGAACATATATCAAGAGTTTGGTATGAAATGATTTCTCATGATTACTATTAATTTTAAATACAAGAAATGAGTTTTTCAGATTTCTTCTATGTTATTTTTGGATATATATTGTAAAAATAAAAATCTTTCGTAAAAAAGACATGCAATTAAAAATAAATTTGTAAAGTACTTTTGTACATTAAGTTGGCAAATATTCGTCATAATCCAGTAAGGGATTTTTCATGTGGGCTAGGCTTGGGCTTCCTTGGATTGGAAATCACGTGGGCCTGGACCTAGTTCAAGACGAATTTTGACGGGCAATTCGCATGAATGACCTTATTTTGGGGTGATCTTTAATTTTAGTCCTTTGCCTAAAATTTATGAGATTCGGATTTGAATCCTCGCTCAGGCAAAAAAATTTAAAAAATTGCAAGGCATAATTTGGAGTTTGCAAGACAGAATTTGCATGCAAGCTATGCCTGAAATGTAGGGTTTCAAACTCTACCGTAAGGTAGAGTTCTTAAGGCAGAGTTCGCCTTCAAACTAGGCCTTATCCGACAGATTTTGCCTTAAGGTAGCAAACTCTACTTTAAGGTAGACAGAGTTTGCATTCGGGCATAAGACAAACTTTGTCTTCGAATACAAACTCAATCTTGGGATTTTTTTTTATTTTTGACTGAACAGGGATTCGAACCCGGAACCTCGGGATATTTTTGAGCAAAGGGCAAAAATTAAAGATTTCAAATTTAAGGGAAAAAAATTAAAGAATTGGCCTTTGTAGGGAAATCCGCGAAAAAAAAGAACTTTGACAACCACAAACGTGATCCAAGGAAGAGATATTCAATTAAAACTGAAAGTATATATGTCATAGAGACAATCATTTTAGGGACATATATACTTGAACACATTCCTATTATTAATGAGATTAATATATTTATGGCTTTTGCAATTACTGAATTATTATTTGATTGTCTGTATTATTCATTAATGTGCATCCCTTGAGCTAACGTTATCATTGATAGTGTTAGATATTAATGATAGAGCGTAGTTCTTAAAGTTGCCTCGACTGATGATCATTGAGAATGAGATATCAATGATATATTATAAGTCGACATGTGGTCTGCATCACATTCTTAGAGAATGTAGTATGTCTCACTTACTACTAGTAATAGTTGCTAGTGATGGACACATGAATACTCTTAGAGGGTATTGACATGCCCTGCTGATAAACTATTTGTTATACATGTCTAGAGTATTATCAACACGTGGGAGATAGATGTCCTTTGACTTGAAGTCAATACGCACCTGGTTTGTAGAGTAATGTACTTTGATCCTGTCTTAAGCTTAAATTCATTATAGGATAAGACATGGCTTGAATTGGGTACATTGCGATATAGACTAAGGTGGTAGTTGAGCCAAGAATATGATTCATTCCTCGATTAGATATTCGAGAGAACACTCAGCTTCTCAGTGATATTAGGTCGACCAAGTCATTGGCAAATGCAAGAGACATATTTGAGATATGATCTAGTTGTCGACTAATATATATGAGATAAAGTGAACAAGACATTTGGATAAACACTTGGCAAATTCTAAGCTTGATCGAGCGTGTTGTGAATGAAAGGAATTTATCATCTCGCATAGAGGTTGTGTTTACAAGGAGTCTTGTAAACGTACTTCACATATTGAGTTCGTCATATAGCGCAGTCTAGTAGTTCCGTGTGAACCTTAATTTCATTAAGTGTCGATGTGTGAAGGCCTAAAGGGTCACACTAAGTCGATTATCTTTTCAGTCTAAGGGTATATTGAGAGAGTATAAAATATTCAATTTAGAATCGAGATATTTTAACCAATAATAAATTATGAGATAAATTTCATTTGATGGAAATTAATTAAGTCAAAATTAGATTTTGAATTTAATTAAAATTAAAACGTGCTGAAACTTAAAATAAAAGGGGGCAGCGCCGTGGCGCCTCAAAGGCCGAGTCGCGGCGTTGCTAAGACAGTGGGCCTAGTTCGACTGGCCCACTGCAACTCAATTTTGGGACAGGTTTTTAAGTCTAATCCCAGTCTGATTTGTATCATAATCTCCCCTATATATTCAGCACTTAACCACATAATTTAGGTTACACCAATTCTACATAGAATTTACACTTGAATTCTTACTTTATGAACTCAGAGTTCAGGAATTAAAATACTCTCAAACCTCTCAAAACAAGGCTATTGAAATCTGACAGACTTTGACTGAGCGATTAACCTTTGTAATCACCCTAAATTATCAACCACGCTAATTCGAGGAAGTCATTCCGTTCTAGCACGAACTGAGTGTCACAACCTTTTTTTACTGCGACATTATTATTCAGCGAATCCTGCTACTACTTAAAATAAAAATAAAATAAAAGATGCTAAAGGGTTCGCGGAGTCGCCACCTAATTATTTGGGTGAATTAAGACACCAAAATGTTAACTAAGTAAAGTCAACACTAACTCCATTTAATGGTCTGCTAAACTATGTGAGATTCTGGGCAAGAGTTCTTTATTAATCTAGAGGGAAGGGGTTAGGCGCCCTCTAAGATCCGCTAACTTGCGGTTGTCCGTCAAAACCTAGGTTAATTATTATGTTAAAACAAATGCATGTTTAAAAATATTTAAAATGAAAGATAATGCAAGCGCTTTATCGAAGATGCATTTTGATAAAAAGATTTATAAGACTTGTGCTACAAAAATACATGTAAAATGTAAAAGTATGCATTTATATTATTTATAAAATAAATGATGCAAAGTTGATTTATTGACTAAATGTATGCATTTACTTGAAAAATCGATTTTTAAATATATATGGCATATTGCAAAAAGATGATTATTATTTCGCAAAAGTTTAGACATGTGTGGCAAACCTAAAATAATTAACTTAATGGGAAGCAAATTTCTAGTATCAAATTACTTTATGATCTATTTATTCAAGGTTTAACTATTCTAAGTATTCTACTAATTAGTGTAGCGTTAGACAAATAATTTACAACAAATAAATAGGGGAGAATAAGGACGACTCGAAGGAGTGGCGGTGTCATTCCGCCTGTGGTTTTTGGAATTTCCGGTGCGGATGTGATGATGCACATAAATGCGGGTCTTCATTCGACGGAAGTCGTGATGAGTCTCGCAATGAAACTCTTCATTCAGCTCCGATGCATTTCATGTGAAAGAAGAAAAGAAAAAGATTAGTATACACCCAAATAATATCAGACATGAATAATTAAACAACAAACACATGCCTATGTTTATAGTGTACATCAATTATGTCAACTTAATCGGGTCAATCATGCTTGAAAGTCTGTTTTTAATTATCATTGGGCTTGGACAAAATACTCGATGTGCAGAAAACAAGCAGACAGACCCACGTAGGCTCAGATGCATCTATATAACAACAAGCGTAGTATGGGCTTCGGCCCAAAGTCCATGCTTATTAAGATGCAATTTGGCCCGAAACTTTCTCCACATGATTTAAGCCAGCAATGGGCCTCAGTAAGCCCAACAATTAAAGTCAACTCACCAATATGCGAATGGAGGAATTACAGTACAGAGATAGACAAAACATATATGTAGTATAACTAAAAAGACTACCATAATATATGGATTTCTACATATACTTAGAGCAAATATACATGGTGATAGGTAAAGAATTAGATGCAGGAGTGGTTCAACAAATGCTACATGTTGTCATTAAGGCATTACACATTTAGGCAAGCAAAGGGAAATTCGTGATGAGTTTACAGGGGACATGATTTAACATGATACAGATCAGATTCAACATAGTGTGACATCCTTAATGCAGACATCATTTAGACAGAGCAGTAGATATTTCCTTTTGGAGTTAGTATCTATTTCAAGTTTCTCTATCAGTTTCAAACACCCACAAGACTTTATCATATAGTATGAAAATGTTGCTACATGGAACAAAATGGTAATTCAGTAGAAGGCATGAGTTAGTTCAAAAAAATGACTTATGTATCAAGCGCAATATCCCTTAAACAGATAAAATAAGCACATAACTAGCCTAATAGATATGTAAAACAAGATAGATATGGGCGAATGACCCACTACAGACAACCCTTTTGAAGCCTATATGACCAATCAGATCAAAAGATACACAGAATTATGTTAATGTTGCCTACTGAACATAATAACATCCTAGAACAGATATGGTTAAACAATAAATTACCAAAACAGGGGCTTGAACTAATTACTTCCAACTAGGCAGGATCAACACATGGTAACCTCCATATATTTCAAAATATATCATGGCGACATTTAAACACTTACACAGGAAAGACAAGGACATTATGAATTTGGATTAATATGTAAGCATAAGGGCCATGTGACTGGTCAACAGTAGTATACCACAGATGTGAGACCTACCTAAAACTAATATGATGAACACTTAATCTAACTGCACACACAAATTATTAATTTAATGCACCTCAACAAATAATTACAATTGATCATGATACACTAATCATGGGCTTGGTGAATACATACAACCTAATACCAAATATGAATATGATTATTCTTCATAAGCATATATATCCACACGACGACAGAATGAATATAATTTACTTATTCAGATAAACCACATATTACTACCAGAAAAACAACACGAAGACATACATAAAGATTAACACATAAAAGAGAGATGTTAACGGACACAACTACATGAATGAGCTAACACATATTTGACACACACAGAAAATACAAAATAAACTGAGAGGAATTTAAGTTTACCTTCTCCGGGCAGCGAACCGAGGAAACATATCAAGTCATCGATCCACTCGAAGGATTTATTGCGATGCGATTGAAAGGGAATCAAGATTTTCGTTAATTTATTTTTGAATCTCTGTTTTATGCTATGGATGCTATTCGGAGGGTTAAGGGTTTCAGATGGTAAAAAAGATGTGTGATTGTTCCCACCTTCTCGATGCCTATTGATGCTGAAGGATGCCTATTGCATGTGTGAATCACCATATATATATAGTCACGATTTTGGGTTTCGATTTAAGGTAAGTTTAGGGACCAATTTTAGGGCTGATTTAGGTGTTATTATTAGGACGATTCGTATGGTCTAAGACTTTGGCAAGTCGTGATTTTGGGAGGATTTATTTTCCATTTTGGATGATTTTATTATGGGATAGATTTGGGGTCGATTTTAGTGTGATTTGCGGATGATTTTGGAGGATTTGGTATGGTTCATGTTATGGTAAATTTGAGATATGATATGGGGTGTGAGTATGACGGGGTACCAGATTTCTCAGCCAACAATCCGGCGTGAATAGTGGCGGTGACGTGAGGGTTAAGGATTTTAGGGTTCTGTTTAGGTTTTGGATTCTAGGGGATATTAGGTGGGTGTATGAAAAAATAAGGGAAGCTGGGCTGAAGAGAATTGGGCCGCGGGTTTTGGATTTGGGATTGGGCATTTCGATTTGGCTGTTGGGGATAAGAAAAATGAACGAAAATGAGAGAAGCTAATGGGTATTGAGCTTTTATTTGGTTTTGGGTAGAGTTTTAAATGTGTTATTAGTTTTAGCTTGAGTTTAAATTATAAAGAATATTGATAAAATTATTTTGAGTATTATGATATTTAAGGAGTGCTTAATAAATGCAGCGCCATTATTAAATTATTTATTTATGTATGTATGTATGTATGTATGTATTATTATTATTAAAAGTTATTTTGCGGTGTTTTAATTTTTTTTAATTTTATGGGTAAATGATTGGAAGAGAGAGTCAAAATTGAGTGTCAACAACTTGTACCTCTTTGACTGAAGACGATGAAAGAGTTTTCAGACAAAGACGTTGACTTATAGCCAATTTTGTCCTCATTGGCCAGAATTAGAACAAATATTAAGAAAAGTAAGGGCAAATGCCGATTCAAAAATTTATCCAGTGTCGAATTATGATGACACTGGGTTATTGTGACACTCTTAAAGGCAGACACATATTTCAAAATTTATCCAGTGTCGAAGTATGATGACATTGGGTTGTTGTGATGTTGTGGGATGCTAAAGGAGAATGGATCGACGCAGATTTAAAATTTTATCCCAGTGTTGAATTATGATGATACTGGGCTACTGTGATGATAGAAAATAACACTGGGTTGTTGGTGTTGGAAAATTAAGGAACGACTGACAAGCGGGCTAACACAGATTTAAAATTTGTCCCAGTGTTGAATTATGATGACACTGAGTTACTGTGGTGTCTAAAAACTAAAGGCGGGACTGACGCTGATTTAAAATTTATCCCAGTATCGAATTATGATGACACTGGGTTATTGGTGTTATGGGATGGCGGAGGAGAGTGGATCGACGCTCGAGGCTGCTTTTGCCCTTTGTTGGGAAGACTGGTCCCCCAACAAATTGCCTCAGCTCGCTGTAAGAGAAAATCCATGTTGCGCTCCTGCACCTGCAGGCTAAAGCTTAAGAAAAATGTCACGACCCGACCCCGGGCCCACGACTGGTGCCCTACCTGGGCACCCCTTTTGGCATACATCAGAGAATAGCAGCGGAACTTACACAACTGATAAAATACTTAAACATAAAATAACAACATGCTAGCCGATAAGGTCACCTTCCGTAACTTATACCAATAAAACAGTACATTTTTTTTCTTTACAACCCAATCCACTATGTGACTACAGACCTCTAAGAATAACAATCCTGGCGGGACAGGGCCGCCATACCACGAATGTACAACAACCGACAATACCGAGGATAAGCCTCCGAAATGAGGAGCTTCAACGGTGAACAGTGATCCTAAGAGCGAGGATCAAGACATACTACTGCGGCGTGAGCGGCCTCGAAGAGTCGATCTGACATGTACCAAATATGTGGCGAAAATGCGTAATGAAATGATAAGTCTAATAATAAAGCGGAGACATGTATGATACTCGATTAACGATGCGTGCCTTACTAACAATGAGTAAAAAGGTGTATACTTACAATATAAAGTAGGAAGCTCACGATCAAAACAGGACCACTGTCCGCGATGTCATTAAGCAATCCTATTTCGGGACTATTTCACCGCGTAGATCGCGTGGACCCGCGTGAGGTATTCGCCGCATGGGACTATTTCACCGCGTAAGCCCTTACGGACTCGCGTGAGGTATTCCTCGCATAGGTGGACGCCCGCGTGGGACTATTTCACTCGCATAAGCCCTACGGACTCGCGTGAGGTATTCCTCGCATCGTGGGTAGCAAATCCACGGGAATATGCAATGCCACAAACGGGAATGACCGCAATTATTCTTGAACTACTAGCACAAATCCGGCTATCACACATAACATAAGCACTACCGCTTATCATACAATATATAAGCAAGTTAAGCGATCACAACTTCTTATTATTACATTTCATATACACTCTCATTTTAGTTTACTTAAGGCACTAACATGTTCTTTATAAAAATCCGGGAATTTAACCCAAAGTACTACGTACTTCTATTCTTTCAAAATGACTCATTTCATTATAAAACTTCCAAGATACTAATAATCGTAGTATCAAGTTACAATTTCTTTTTCAAGACAAGTCACAATACTTTTAGAAATAAAATTAGGCTTCTAAATCAAGTGACTTCTTCTCTCGTAAAAGCCTTAGGCAATTGATGCCTTTAAATCAAATTGCCTTTCAAATAAATCAAGCCATTTATCTTTCCATAAAGCCAATATAACCAACTCCTCATAAAGTCGTTATATTCACTTTATACCTAAGTCAAGTACAATTTCCTATCCAAGGGACTTATACGTTTCAAACGAAACAAGTGTCACATTCTTTAAAACTCTTCAAGTCCCTTAACTTGCTTAAATTACTTAAGAGTAAATCATTCTCTTATTAACTTTCCATAAAGCTATTATAACCAACTTCCCATAAAACCGTTATACTAGCTTTATACATTAGCAACTTACATACTTCTTTTTAACCAAGAGACTTAAACTTTCCAACAAAACAAGTATCAAAATACTTTCAACATACTTAAAGTCTCTTAACTTTTGAAAACCAAGATATCCTTAATAATTAAACAAGTGAGTTAATTCCCTAACTCAAACAACTTGGGCATTCTTAAAATAAGCCAAGGATATCAAATAGACTAGATTGTCAAAATCTTGACGTCTCAGTACTATACATTTACAACTTAATCATGCTCAAGAGATAAGAAAGTTCCACATACCTCTTGGTTTAATCCACTTGCTAAGTCCAATCGCGTGCGTAGTATGCCAACCTATAATGACCATAGTACGCCTATTAACTTCTAGTTTCAAACGTAGAATATTCTAAGTGCAAGTCACTAAATTCTACGGAAAATCGGACAACACTTCCTTTGTTTTTACTAACTTTGCCACCTTTTCAAGGCCGAATACAATAACCAAACAGCCCCAATTGGCTCACCACAATTTATAAGGTAGTTCAATACAAATGAATAACCAAACGACCCAATTGGCTCACCACAAACGATAACAAACTAGTCTAAACTATAATGTCAATTCGATTAGGCAACAATACAAATCGTTTCCAATTCCTTTTTAATCCAAGTGGTTTAGTATAACATGATATCAAGCGCAATCGATTACAACTACTACAATCCTCAAGTAGGTAAACATGCGACGATTCTAATAAGCGACCAAATTGTATTTCAATTTCAAAGGCTAATCGTGTCTTTTAGGTTCTAGGCTTCTACAATCCATGTCACTTATCAAACTTCATAACACAAATCACATGATCACTTATAACTTATCATAACATGAAATCTTCAATTACAAAAGTAAAACGAAGATTATACCTCAATTAGCCCAATTATGATCCAAGATCACAAGTCGCTCCTTAGCAACTTTAGCTCCTCCTTTCGACGTTCCAATCCACTCCAAGCAACCCCAGAAGCTTATAAAGACTCATCTTCAAGTTTCAACTTCAAAGTTGAATAACCCTTTAGGTTTCCGCCTTGCGACTAATACGAAAACACCACATTTCCGGGATCTTTTTATTGAGAAACACTTACTATACCCTTAGGTACCTTGGTTTAAAGTGGGGGAATTATTGGACAACAATTGAAAAAATTTCCTTCAAACCCTAGCCCTTGGCCGAGAGCTCCCTCAAGCCTCCCTCAAATTTTCTTGAAAATTTCTAAGTGTTTAGCCTTGTCTTGCACTAGCATACAATATATAACATGATGGAGGGTTAAGATTAGCACAATTGTGTGGCTTGGATAAGTTTCACATGGATCATGTCTAGGTGGCCTTTGACTTAGTCAACTTTGTCAAGCTTCAAGACTAGCAAGACTTGGTCATTTAATTTATGGTCAAATGACCATTCTAACCATGACAATTTCGTCCATGACCATAAGGGGGGGTGACACGTGTCGCCCTCCCGTTCGTCGCAATATTTCGTTTCCGAACAATTCCAAAAATTCCGACAAACTTTTACTCGTCTCAAATCTTAACATTGTTGAGTTCTTACGTACGTTCTTATAAACATATCCTGAAATTCCGGGGTGTAACAAAAAAGTTAGTGCATAACTGTTAAGGCAAAATAATAAAGCATGAATATATAATAAATGCGATCATGTGAATGAGAATGTCATCCTGTGTAATGTGATAACGATGCTGTTGATACAGTCATTGTATTGATGTGATGTGCAAATGCTGAGATGTCATCCTCCTTGGACGTCGCCATTAGAATCGATATGTCGTCGCACGCACGCGTCTTGCATCGCTCACGTAAATTGAGGGCCCTGTAGGCTAAAACTTAAGAAAAGTTAGTGCATAAATGTTAAGGTAAAAATGATAAATCATTAATATATGAGAAATGCGATTCTGAGAGTAGATATGTCATCCCCATGTAGATGTGATGTTCTGGCATCCTTGCATAGACGTGTCATAATTGCGATGTTGAAATGACGTCCTTGCACAATTGTGTGGAGGCTGCGAATGTTGAGATGACGTCTTGGCGCGAACGTGCTGCAACTGCAAACGCTGAGATGTTGTCCTTGCACGGACGTGCTGCAAATGCTACTGTAAATTGAGGATCCTGTAGGCTAAAGCTTAAGAAAAATTAGTGCATAAATGTTAAGACAAAAATGATAAAGCATTAATATATGAGAAATGCAATTCTGAGAGTAGATATGTCGTCTCTGTGCAGATGTGATGTGCTGGCGTCCTTGCATAGACGCATCGTAATTGTGATACTGAAATGACGTCCTTGCACATGCGTGTTTGAGACTGCGAATACTGAGATGACATTTTGGCACGGACGCACTGCAACTGAAAATGCTGAGATGTCGTCATTGCACAGACGTGCTGCAAGTGTTCATCTCTTGTCAAGATGAACCGATGAATATATGCAAAAATAAGGAGCATAGTTTTCCAATGGTGTTTGGTGACAAATGTGTTTAAATGCCTCTAAGGGTGTTTGTTTTCTGAGGTTAAATGCCTCTAAGGGTGTTTGTTCCCTGAGACTGGAATGCCTCTAAGGGTGTTCCTTGAGACTTGCCTCTAACGGTGTTTGTTCCCTGAGGTGAAATGCCTCTAAGGGTGTTTGTTACCTGAGGTGCCTCTAAGGGTGTTTGTTCCCTGAGGTTAAATGCATCTAAGGGTGTTTGTTCCCTGAGACTGGAATGCCTCTAAGGGTGTTTGTTCCCTGAGACTTGCCTCTAAGGGTGTTTGTTCCTTGAGACTTGCCTCTAAGGGTTTTTGTTCCCCGAGGTGAAATGCCTCTAAGGGTGTTTGTTCCCTGAGGATAAATGCCTCTAAGGGTGTTTGTTCCCTGAGGTGAACTGCCTCTAAGGGTGTTTGTTCCCTGAGGTGAACTGCCTATAAGAGTGTTTGTTCCCTGAGGTTAAATGCCTCTAAGGGTATTTGTTCCCTGAGGTGAACTGCCTCTAAGGGTGTTTGTTCCCTGAGGTGAACTGCCTCTAAGGGTGTTTGTTTCCTGAGGTGCCTCTAAGGGTGTTTGTTCCCTGAGGTTAAATGCCTCTAAGAGTGTTTGTTCCCTGAGGTGAAAAAATGAGATAATTTTAATAGTGTGACTGAAGCCGATATAGGCTGCCTATGTATCCTAGTAAGGGAATCAAGTCATAATGTAGTTCGTTTACAAACCAATGTAGTTTCTTTGCAGATCTTGTCTGGGTTGAAATGATGTCGTTGCTTATGCGTTTGTGTTTGCGTTTGTGACCCGCATGGCTGAAGTGTGACCGAACTGATGTGCCTGACCTTATTGCTAAATTTGAACTTCGATTGTTGCTGTATTTTCTGCTTCTGCTAATATGAAGAACCTGTGCTCAAAGAAAATATGTGAGTTTGGGGGGCGGTTGATTCGCATTGACCTTGCAGCTTTGATTCTTGATGCTCCAGCGCCTTGCTTGTTTAGACGTTATGCGTTTGTGAACCGCATGAGTTGAGATGACGTCATTGTCCGGACGTTGTGTGCTTGTATCCTCATGGCTGAAGTGTGATTCCGTGACCGAGCTGATGTGCTGGACCTTATTAAAGAATTTGAACTTTGATTGTTGCTGTATTTTCTGCCTCTGCTAATTATGAAGAACCTGCGGTCAAAGAAAACTTGTGAGTTTTGGGACCCCGCCTGTGTTACACCCCGTAGTTCAGGTCATGCGCATGAGAGCATACGAAAGGGGGTAAGACTTAAAATTTTCTAAGGATAGGTTGACGGATTGTTCCAGACGGGTTTTAGTCAATTTTGAGGCGAGCTATGACCCGATACATTGAGAGTTCCTAAGTGTTTCAGAGGCCTGGGGCGTATTTCGTTGAGTCTAGATTCCAACGCAACCAACCATTCGTCGATAGGACGTCGGAGTAGAAAGTTATGAGAATTACAAGTTCGGTCGTGATCGGACAAAAATGTGTTTGGACAGGCGGCGGGGCGCGGCGCGGATGCTGAGGCAGCGCGATATCTTGAGGGTCGCTGAAGTTTCAGCGCCCTTGGCCAGGAAAGCATGGCCGCGGAAGATCTGAGTCCGCGAGATTCTGCGCCTTGTGGCCAGGAAGCGCGCATGGCGGCGGATTCAGGCGGAAAAACTTAGGAAAAGTCAGATTTTTCTTTTAAAAGACCTTGGGAGGGTGACAAGTGTCCCCCCCCATCTGATTTTGCATGCACTATATTGACCAAGTCTTCAAGACTTGGTCATACTTCATCTCTCTCTTAGACAAAAGCTCTCCCTTCTCTCTTAAAAGTTCAAGCTCTTCCTTCTCTCTAAAATTCCAAGAGATATTTTAGCCTTAGGAGAAATTTGAAAAGAAAAAGGCAAGAAGGAAACTTGTGGCTAGCTTGTGAAGATTATTGTGGTGGTATTCTTGGAAAGGATGCTAGCAAAATTGTTGGAATAGATTTGGCTAAAGCTTTAAGGTAACATTTCTTCCTTTAGAATTAGTTCCTAGTATTGCATGTTAAGAAGAAAGAACTTGTGGTAGTGAATAATGCTCTTAGAGTCATTGCATGTAAGAAATATGGTTTGGATGTGAAAGAATTGGTTAAGAAAATTATGTGAGCATGTTGTAGCCTAAAAACTACCTTAGACTTGTTAAGTTAATTGTTTTACCTTTTGGGGCAGAATTTTACACACCCAAGTTTAGGTGTGTAATCCCCTTGAGATCGTTTGGATTGTTGGGCCTAAGAAGTGGCGTTTGGATGTTGAATACGGACCTTAAAAAGGTGGCAAAGTATGTAGAAACAAAGGAAATCTTTGATTTTCCATAGAATTTAGGGGCTTTGAACTTAGATAATTCCTACATTGAAATTAGAGGTTAATAAACGTATTATGGTTATTATAGGTTGGCATATTACTTGCGGTAGTTTGAGCTTAGCAAGTGGATTGACCGAAGAGGTATGTGGAAACCTTCTTATCCTTTGAGCATGAGTAGTTATAACTATATAGTGCGGTGAGCGTCGTGTTTTGAATGAAGTAAATCCTTTTGTTATACTTGACTTGTTTTAAGAAAATGTCTAAGTTGGTTGGGTTAAGAAGTTAACCCGCTTGTTCTTAAGGAATGGTTTATCCTAAATAGGATAGACAAGGATTTTCTTGACCTAATGAAGTATAGAGTACTTTTGGTGTGAAAGTATTGAATATTGAATTATTCTAAAAGATAAGAGACTTAAAGTATTTTGAAAATTGTATGAATTTGTTTGAAGTATAAGCCTCTTGGCTAGTAAAGAACGAAATGGTTCATAAGGAGTTATAACGGCTTTATGGGAAGTTAGTTATAACGGCCTTATGAATGGATAAGGATGTCGTAAATTTCTAAGGCATAAAGTTAGTATAACGGCTTTATGGGAAGTTGGTTATAATAACTTTATGGAAGGTTATGAAAGTTGTCTATTTTGATTAATGAGCATAAGTTGTCTAGATTGTGGGAAAATTGAAGTTACTTGGTTTCAAGCTATGAAATGATTTTTCTAAAGGTGTAGTAACTTACTTTGAAAAATAGACACGCCTCGATACTACGAGTGTTAGTATCTTGGATTTTACATAAAGGAGGCTTTGAAAGAATGTACGTACATAGTATTTTGGCTTGTTTAATTGAGAATTATTCTATGTGTGCCTTGAAAAGTATTTTGGCTTGCTTAAATAAGAATTCTCTTGGTTTATGTGAAAAGAAGGCATGGTAATTGTCTTGGTTTATATAAAGGCATGGTATTGCAATTCGAATTAAAAGCATGTAATTATGAGTCTATTTGGGCGTACCGTCAGTGATGGAGGATTCCACGGGTATGCGGCCATGATGAGGATTCGTTTCCTGTTGATATTATTCCATGGATTAGCTCTCCGTGGTCTCACGATGCGGGGTGGATCTAGTAGTTAGCCCTCGTACCTGCCGGTCGAGGCGTGATGCGAGTGGATCGGTAGTTGGCTTTCGTACTTGCCGGTCGGGGTTAGAGGCGAAGTGGTGTGATCTGAGGTGGATCTAGTGGTTAGCTGCGTACTTGCCCGATCGTGATGTAGCGAGGTGGATCTCGTAGAGGCTATCGCACTTGCCATAGTCGGCCGTGATTTGATTATAGTATTGTTAGTGCGGGTGGATCGGTAGGCGGCTTCGTACTTGTCGATCGATTGAGGATGCAGGGTGGATCTGGTAGCTATGCCTTCGTACTTGCCTCGTACGGTTCTTATGATCAAGGTGGGATCTAGTATTCATATGTACTCCTTAGTGTTGTTACATCATATACTGCCGGCAGTGAGGAAGGAATTCCACGCACGATTGATATTATGGGCATGAGACCTATGGTTATATTTGAGTGATGACTTAGAGGCGTGAGTCACGACTTGACACGACTACGTATATATGTGTATCTTGTAGTTTGGCTATCATACATGTCTCCCGCCTTCATATATATACTATTATGAATTCATTCTGATATTTTGATTTCACATACTTGGTACATTGTCTTGACCTCGCCCGAGCTGCGTTCATGTCGCAGTCGAGATCGTAACTTTTGGTCCGCTCTTAGGATCACTGTTCATTTCTTGGAAGCTCCATCTCTCGGAGGCTTGTCTTTTGGTATGATTCCGAGGTTATAGACTTTGTACATTCGGGGGTATGGCGGGGCCTGTCATACGATTGTTATTCTAGAGTGCAGTAGTCACGTTGGTGTTTTGGGCTATAAGAAACAGTTGTATTACTATACTTTTGTTTAAGTATGTTTTATAGAAGGCAGCCTTATCGGCTGGCCAGTAATGATTACCCTTTTTTTTAAGTAATGTGTTATGTATGTTCATTGCTATTCTCGACATATACGGCGGTACCGGTAAGTACGATCATGGCCCGTGAGTCGTGTGACAGCAGGTTGAAATGACGTCGTTGTCCGGACGTTGTGCGCTTGTGAACGACATGGACTTGTTGTTGGCTTCTCGACTTGAACTTTGATTGTTTGTTGTCTTTCTGTTTCTGCTAATATGAAGAACCTTCTTGTTGTATTTTCTGCTTCTGCTAATATGAAGAACCTTCTTATTGTATTTTCTGCTTCTGCTAATATGAAGAACCTGCACTCAAATAAAACTTGTGAATTTTAGGGGGGGGGGGGGGCGCCCGATTCGTATTGTCTTTGCAGTTTTGATGCTCGGACGCCTAGCTTGTTTGGATCTGCAATCCATGTCTATTTTCAGGTCCCATTTTAGAACATCTCTGTGCTCTGCATCCCAAATAATTTACCCGTGATCATCTATTTGGGTGATTGTGCCTTTAAATCTTGCGAAATGCGTGCGTCACCGCCCTCTTAGTCAAATACGAATCGACCTTAGGTTGGGGAGAAAAAGAATAAGACCTTTAAAATGCAACAAACCATGTTAGCATAAGACATATAATTATTGCAAAAGTATAAGTAGCACATAACAAGCATATTGCACAAAGCAACAAATAAAAGCGAGCCTTAACATGCATGAGGGCCTCTTTATGCCAGAGGTAGGCCTAAACGCCAAATATGCAAAATTATGATAAATAGGTTCAAGCCATTGGTATGAGGTGCTTCGGTTGGAAATAAAGCTACAATTTATTGAAATAATAACAACAATAAGCCTAAGACTAAGGTGTGTTTATAGTCATGTTACAGGAGTTCCAATACAAATGCAAAAGAATGAATTTATTTCCCAACTTTGGCATGTCATTTTTAGGCTTGGACCCATTTACCATGATCATGCGACACATAATATGTTGTTGGACCGTTGGGTTGTGAAACCCGTTGACCAGTTTGGAGTTTTCCTGGCTGTGGAGACGATATCAATGATCGACCCACCTAAGGTAAATACATGCATGACTTAATATAAAATGGTGGTATCGCTCTATCTTAAGTTTATAAGATTTGGCTTACTAGACGCAAGGTTTCCGAGCGGACTACTCAAGTGAGAAGACTACGCGGCTGACCAGACGAACCGGTCAACTCCGCGCATGTGCCAACTCTCCTAATTTTGGGTTTATGAAAGAAATTTTACGGGTGCGCGAAGCACACCTCGCATGTAGTGTGTGATGATGTGAATTTTTCTTAAGGGAGAAAATATGAGCGGAATGTCAGTTTAAGGAAAGCAGTAAAAGAAAGTAGCAATTAAAACAATTAAACATATAAAATTAAAGCAAGCAATTTTAAGACATTTAAAATAAATAAAAGCAAATAAAGCCGAGCAATAATAAACTTAGGTTTGTTATGGTTAAGAACCTGATTATCCCCAGGGGAGTCGCCATGCTGTCACGCCCTTTTTTGACCGCGACATTATTATTCAGCGAATCCTGCTACTGCTTAAAATAAAAATAAAATAAAAATAAAATAAAAGGTTCGCGGAGTCACCATCTATGTATCAAGCGCAATATCCCTTAAACAGATAAAATAAGCATATAACCAACCTAATAGATATGTAAAACAAGATAGAGATGGGCGAATGGCCTACTACAGACAACCCTTTTGAAGCATATATGACCAATTAGATCAAAAGAACACAGAATCATGTTAATGTTGCCTACTGGACATAATAACATCCTAGAACAGATATGGTTATACAATAAATTACCCAAACAGGGGCTTGAACTAATTACTTCCAACTGGGCAGAATCAACACATGGTAACCTCCATATATTTCAAAACATATCATGGCGACATTTAAACACTTACACAGGGAAGACAAGGACATTATGAATTTGGATTAATATGTAAGCATATGGGCCATGTGACTGGTCAGCAGTAGTATACCACAGATGCGAGAGCTACCTAAAACTAACATGATGAACACTTAATCTAACTACACACACAAATGATTAATTTAATGCACCTCAACAAATAATTACAATTGATCATGACACACTAATCATGGGCTTGGTGAATACATACAACATAATATGAAACATGAATATGACTATTCTCCATAAGTATATATATATATATATATATATCCACACGATATTACATCTGCCGACTGAATGAATGCACTTTACTTATTCAGATAAACCACAGATTACTACCAGACAAACAACACGAAGACATATTTGACACACACAGAAAATATAAAATGAACTGAGAGGAATTTAAGTTTACCTTCTCCGGACAGCGATGCAGCGTATTAAGTCATCGATCCACTCGAAGGATTTATTGCGATGCGATTGAAAGCGAATCAAGCTTTTCGTTAATTTATTTTTGAATCTTTGTTTTATGCTATGGATGCTATTCGGAGGGTTAAGGGTTTCAGACGGTAAAAGAGATGTGTGATTGTTCCCACCTTCTCGATGCCTATTGATGCTGAAGGATGCCTATTGCATGTGTGAACCACCATATATATAGTCACGATTTTGGATTTCGATTTAAGGTAAGTTTAGGGACCAATTTTAGGGTTGATTTAGGTGTTATTATTAGGACGATTCGTATGGTCTAATACTTTGGCAAGTCGTGATTTTGGGAGGATTTATTTTCCATTTTGGAGTGATTTTATTATGGGATGGATTTGGGGTCAATTTTAGTGTGATTTGCGGATGATTTTGGAGGATTTGGTATGGTTCTTGTTATGGTAAGTTTGGGAGATGATATGAGTGTGAGTACGACGGGGTACCAGATTTCTCAGCCAATAATCCGACGTGAATAGTGGCGGCGACGTGAGGGTTAAGGATTTTAGGGTTCTGTTTAGGTTTTGGATTTTAGGGGATATTAGGCGGGTGTATGAAAAAATAAGAGAAGCTGGGCTGAAGAGAATTGGGCCGCGGGTTTTGGATTTGGGATTGGGCATTTCGGTTGGGCTGTTGGGGATAAGAAAAATGAATGAAAATGAGAAGAGCTAATGAGTATTGGGCTTTTATTTGGTTTTGGGTAGAGTTTTAAATGTTTTATTAGTTTTAGCTTAGGTTGAAATTATAAAGAATATTTATAAAATTATTTTGAATATTATGATATTTAAGAAATGCTTAATAAATGCGGCGTCATTATTAAATTATTTATTTATGTATGTATATATTATTATTAAAAGTTATTTTGAGGTATTTTAAAATTGTTTAATTTTATTGGTAAATGATTGAAAAAGAGGGTCAAAATTGGGTGTCAACACTGAGCCTTGTGCATAAATAGGTTCATTGCGAACATAGTGCACGACGAAGAACGTATAAGAATGGATGATGTTCGACATGTGCGTTATTGATAATGGTGGTAGTAAAAGACCTGAAATCTGAACCCTAAATTAGATTTAGGGGTTGGACAATTTTTAGAAAATCAGCACGAAAACTGCTTTGAAAAGGACATCGACGCCGCGACGCCAGCTAGGGTTTCACGGCGGCGTCGCGACTCCATGTCAGAGCTCCGCCCGCTGGTCACGGTAATTATCAGGAGTCGTGATTAAAACCTTCGTTTAAAATTCAGAGCTCACTGGTACTGAGGCGCCGCGACCCTAATTCACAGAAATAGAAACCAAAAGTTTTTTAAAATTTAATCTATGATTATTATTACATAGTATGTTGGTATACTATTTACATTCTAAATGATCGTCATTTACTTTACTAAGTTTTAGAGTCCGCAAATCATGCTTCGGTAGGTGGCGCCCAAAGTTAGTTTAGAATCTGCAATCATGCTTGGGTAGGCGGCGCCCAAATACATGTTTTAAATGCTTTGAGTAATGGTTGAAACATGTAATAGTTGGTCTTGAATATAACCTTGAATTAAAATGTTCCCCAAAATTTAATACAAGTCTCATTTAAAATGAGCGCGTCGTCCGTTATAATTGATTGTGGTGCAAAATCCTTTTCGACGAGATGAGTATTTATGCCCCATCATTTGCTCTAAGTTTACGAGGACTCATACCCTTTCATAGATGCATATAAATGTTGTAGTAAGTGATAAACCTTTGTGAGTATTTACACCCCAGTATTTACTCGATGAAGGCAAAACCCACTTAGATATATAATTGCAGTCACATAACGAGGTTGACTTGCTAGGCTGTCTTGGCGTCCCAGTGTCGGACAACCGAGGGACGCAGATTGTATTGTTTATAACATGCGATCAACTAAGAGTTTCAAATGATTTGTAATTAGTTTAGAGACCTACTAGATCATGCTGTTGAAGTTATCAGCCTCAGCAAACGCGGAGACAACATAAGTCTGGATCTTGGCCCATTATGATCGTATTTGATATGGTTCCATATTATTTCATGGGGTAAAGAGTATGTTAAAATAGTGGGAGCTAATTTAAACTAAAGACCATGTAATTTAGTTAATGAATGTGTTCAAATAGAAATTATGTTAGAATGTTAATTTCAAGTCTATCTTTTCTTCAGTTACAATGTCGAATCTGTCACTTAAAATGTTGGTTGAAACAAACAAGCTGAATGGAGCCAATTTTCTGGACTGGTTAAGAAATTCGTGTTTGGTGTTGCGATTAGAAAATATTGAGTATGTATTGGATACAACACTCCCTACAGTCCCTGCTGAAGATTCTGAAGCATACGCCCTGTTTGACAAAGCGGCCTATCAGAAATATCTTGATGATGTTATTGCGGCACAATATGTCATGTTATATTCTATGACTCTTGAGTTACAGAGATAATATGAAAATATGGGCCTTAACGAGATGCTAGAACACTGGAAGAGTCTCTATGACTCACAGTCTCAGACAATGAAGTATGAACTGTTGATAGATCTCTTTAAGTGTAAGCTGAACGAAAGGGGCCAGGTGTCACAACATGTTTTGAAGATGATTGGGTTAATAGAAAGGTTAGCTTCGATTGGAACGAAGCTTCACGTAACAGTCTCTGTCAACCTAATCTTGAATTCACTTCCTGTTTTATTTGATAACTTTATTGTAAATTACAACATGAATGAAAATAAAGTGAATCTCCCAGAGCTTCATAATATGTTGAAGACCTTCGAATCGTCCACATCTAAAGGTAAAGTTGTGCTCATGGTGGCTCATCTAGCAAGTTCAAGCTTAAGGGTAAGAATGTGCAGAAGAAGAAGGGTAAGGCGGTTGCCGCCACACCCACAACTGTGAAGCCTCGAAGAGTTGTTCAAAAGAAGGCCAAAGTAGTTGTTGATGTTTGCCTCAATTGCAAGAGAAAGGGGCATTGGAAGAAGGATTATATAGCCCTAGGGGGAGACAAAGCACAAGGTGCTTCTGGCCCTGTTGGACAAGGTATGTTTGTCATTGAAATAAATATGTCTATAACTAATTCTCACTGTTGGGTATTAGATACCGCTTGTGGCTCACACATTTGTAACAATGTGTAGGAGATAATTGTTAGGCATATTTTATATACCTTTTTGAGTCATTTTTAGCTAGTATTTTAATCGTTTCTGTTGTGTTTAGTATAGTATTAGAGTTGTTTTTCTTTCTTTTGAGTCACAGCGGTTCAAAAAGGTAAAATAGCGAAAAGGAGAGGAAAATGGGCATAAAAGGAGGAATCCGAGGCAGAAAATGACAGAAAATGAAGACCCGGACAAAAGTCAGACAGCGCCGCGACGCCAAAATTGCAGAATACCCACAGAAGATTGGGCGCCGCGGCGCCGGTACGGAAAAACCAGTTCCGAGTTTTAATTGGCAAAGGACAAATTGGTCCATAGGACACAAAATTTGATAGATACAAAAGCCCTAGGAATTATTCTTTGAGGGGAGGTTGGTCATTCTACAACATAGAACAACACAAGACAACAAGGGAGACTACAATTGGAGACTTAGTTCGCTGTAATTTCTTTTCTTTTCTTTCGTTTTTAATTCAGTTTATGTATGAATTTTGTGTTAGTTCTTAGCGTGACTATGGCTAGGAGCTAAACACTTTATTAAGGCGTTCCTTTGGAATCACTTGAAACTTTTATTCATGAATTAATGCATTAGTTGATTTCTTCTTCACTTAGATTAAGATCTATTCAATAATTGGTATGAATGCTTGATAGTTAATTGATCACTAATTATCATAACTCATATGATTTCGAATCAAGAACTGAGAGGAGAGATTTGGATATGATGTAATTGAATAGACATAGGTTAAAATCGCGGACGAAAGCACCCTGATACTTGTGTAGCATAATAGGTTACTGTTCTTAATCCTCCTATGTAGTAAATCCTTTCATAGAAATATAGAAGAGTTCTGCACTGTGATTGAGTGATTATATATCCTAACCGGAATATAAGACAGTCTAGTTAATCGCTATCTTAACGAATAAGGAGAATCATTCTAGACGCATTAAGGATTGAATAAAGTGGATAGTCGAGGAAATTGGAAGCCCTAATCCCTTCATAATCTAATTACAACTTAAATAGTTTAATTAGTTCTTGCAATTATTCTAGTAGTTAACCAAAAACCAAACTCAATTATCGATCGCCAAATAGATACCAAAAAAATAGATGAACGGTAATTAGAAACCAGTCTCTGAGGACGATATTCGGTCTTACAGACTATACTACTTGAGACGATACGTACACTTGCGTTAAGCGCGCGGAAATCGCCTAACAATTTTTTGGCGCCGTTGCCGGGGACTGACATACTTTTATTATCAAACTATCTATTCTTATGTCTAATTTGGTTAGTATATATTTGAACATGTTATTTTATTTCTAATTTGGTTGCTCCCTAACTTGTTCTGCGAGCATCTTTTTATCACATTTTGTTGTTTTTCTTATTTTGTAGGTAAAAAAAAAATACACATGGACTACTACTACTATCGGGGGCAGTGGAGTCATCAACATCAGCTTAACCCACAGGTTCCACAGGAAGATCGAAATGAGCTGCAGGAAGCCCTACTCAAGCTCACCAAGTGTCAGACTCAGTTTATGGCTGAGACCAGCGTGTCACTCAGGAATTTGGAGACACAAATAGGACAACTGATGGATATGGTGATCAATACACCTCAAGAAAATCTGCCTAGCGACACCATTGTGGGAAATTGTAAGCAAAGTGAGGAGCTTGAACCACACCAAACTGTTAATGAGTTGAGAAAAATAGTTGGTGTATAGAAAGAAGGAGTTACTGAAATCCAATTTTTAACCTTTTTGGATTCCTTGGAGTTCCTTTTTGCTGTACCCATTGCAGAAGAAACATCACCAGATGTCTTTGCTGACCCCCAAACAGAAAGTCCATACCCTCAAGAGAACCCCCAGAAGTCTAGAAATCCATGGAGCTTCATTATTCCTTGCACTATAGGGAATTTTGAATGCAAGCAAGTATTGGGCAATTTGGGGGCAAACATAAAAGTACTACCCTTTTCTGTGTTCTATAGAAATAGTGTAGGTGAAGTGAGGCCGACAAAAATAACTATTCGTATTGCAAGCCGTTCGCAGAAGGATCCACCAGGCACTAGTAAGGATTAATTGCGTCTGGCTAAAAGACATTAAAGACAACGTTACTTGGGAGGCAACCCAAGGTTTTAATTATGTTATTTAAATTTTTCGTTTTAGTTTGTTTTATTTTAAATTAAACAGTCTCACTTTTGGTATTTTTGTTTGTGTTGTGATGATAGGTGAGGAAAGTGGACATGAAGCACGAAAAAATGCTGGAAAGCAAAAAAAAAATCGGTGCAGCGCCGATTAATCAGAGGGTTGCAGGAAATTGGGTGCCGCGGCGCCACTAGAAAATTCTCCGTTAATGCAGTATCCGTCGCCACCACCACCATTTTGATCCGTTGTTGTCTGTAAGTCGTCCCTTTTATTTTTGAGTCTTACACATTTGGGACAATGTGTCATTTAAGTTTGGGGGAGGGGGGGCTTTCTTATTTTATTTTGTTTGTTTATTTTTGAGTCCTTTTGTTTGTTTTTTGTGTTTTATATGAGTCAGAATTTTTTTTATGATCATGCATGTTGTGTTTACTTGAAACACCGAGTGAATTAAGTGGGATAATGTAATAGAATGAGAAGCTAAAATATGTGTGCTTAAGTTAGATATGTCAAAGATTCATGTAAGTCTAATTATTTGGAATATTTTGTGCTTAACCTATGTATTGTAAATTGTGGAAAAAAGCGTATATGATTCTGCTTGCTTGTTATTAGAGGCGAAATAGTTAGGATGTACATGTTAGAGAGATGATTCAGATATTTCTTTGTTAGCCCTTCTTACCATTCATTACCTACCCTGCACTAAAATGTATCCCTAGTCAGCCTTTTTGAGCCTAAATAAAAGTTATTTGTTTGACATCCTATGTTACCTTATGTGCCATAAGCAGTAATTGAAGATAGAGAGGAAAATAGTGAAAAAGAAATACAAAAAGTGAGTGAAAAGTTATGCACTCCAATGAAAAATGGAAAAGTTTAAGTTTGGGGATGCCTATGTAAATGTATTCCATGCTCTCAACCAAAAAAGAAAAGAGGAGAATGATAGGTATAACTTGAAAAGAATACCAAAAAGAAGGAGATGAAATTGTTGAATGAGAAAAAACGCTTATGGTATGTAAATTGAGCCTAAATGCCTAATCTTACTTACCCCTGCCTAAGCCTACATTACAACCCTGAAAAGTCCTCAAGATCTCTAGTATGTATGTCCATGATTAGTGGAGAATATCAAGTAAACAGACTCATGAAACTTTGAGAAAAATGAAAATGAAATTGACATGCATAGGTTAGGTGTTCATGCTTCCATTGATTGTGATTGAAAGGAATTTGCGAAATATCTTACTTAAAATTCTAGATTGTTAAATTCATGCTATACCTGTTCCAACATATTATCCCAACTGACGTTCATGTGTTTCTAAGTAACCTTGTGCAGCTGCTTGATTTGCGTCTTTGAGTCCTTTTTGTTTTAGTTCTTTGATTTTTGTTTGATCTTTGCTCGAGGACGAGCAAAGGTTAAGTTTGGGGGTTTGTTAGGCATATTTTATATACCTTTTTTGAGTCATTTTTAGTTAGTATTTTAATCGTTTCTGTTGTGTTTAGTATAGTATTAGGGTTGTTTTTCTTTCTTTTGAGTCACAACGGTTCAAAAGGCAAAATGACGAAAATGAACGGAAAATTGGCATAAAAGGAGGAATCTGAGGCAGAAAAGGACAGAAAATGAAGACCCGGACAAAAGCCAGGCAGCGCCACGGCGCCGATCAGCGAGGCGGCGCGGGCTGCGAATACCCACGAGAAGATTGGGCGTCGCGCGCGCGTCGTGAGCGCGGCAGCGTCTGAAAAATCGGTTCGAGTTTTAATTGGCAAATGACAAATTGGTTCATAGGGCATGAAATTTGATAGATACAAAAGCCCTAGGAATTATTCTTTAAGGGGAGGTTGGTCATTCTACAACATAGCACAACACAAGACAACAAGGGAGGCTACAATTGGAGACTTAGTTCGCAGTAATTTCATTTCTTTTCTTTCGTTTTTAATTCAGTTTATGTATGGATTTTGTGTTAGTTCTTAGCGTGACTATGGCTAGGAGCTAAACACTTTATTAGGGCTTTCCTTTGGAATCACTTGAAACTCTTATTCATGAATTAATGCATTAGTTGATTTCTTCTTCACTTAGATTAAGATCTATTCAATAATTGGTATGAATGCTTGATAGTTAATTGATCACTAATTCTCATAACTCATATGATTTCGAATCAAGACCCGAGAGGAGAGATTTTAATATGTAGTAATTGAATAGACATAGGTTAAAATCGCGGACGAAAGTACCCTGATACTTGTGTAGCATAATAGGTTACTGTTCTTAATCCTCCTATGTAGTAAATCCTATCATAGAAATATAGAAGGGTTCTGCACTGGGGTTGAGTGATTATATATCCTAAC
This sequence comes from Przewalskia tangutica, assembly GCA_029844215.1. Taxonomy (NCBI): domain Eukaryota; kingdom Viridiplantae; phylum Streptophyta; class Magnoliopsida; order Solanales; family Solanaceae; genus Przewalskia; species Przewalskia tangutica. The sequence continues at coordinate 81,676,349 of CM056732.1, read as the reverse complement.
CGGAATATAAGACAGTCTAGTTAACCGCTATCTTAACGAAGAATGAGAATCATTCTAGTCGCATTAAGGATTGAATAGAGTGGATATTCGAGGAAATTGGAAGCCCTAATCCGCCATGTCGATTACAACTTAAATAGTTTAATTAATTCTTGCAATTATTCTAGTAGTTAACCAAAAACCAAACTCAATTATCGATCGCCAAATAGATACCAAAAAAATAGATGAACGGTAATTAGAAACCAGTCTCTGAGGACGATATTCGGTCTTACAGACTATACTACTTGAGACGATACGTACACTTGCGTTAAGCGCGTGGAAATCACCTGACAATAATTGACAGCAGAAAGGTTGGACCTTGGGAAGTAGATCTACGCGTTGGAAACGGAGCAAGAATTGATGCTGAACGCGTAGGGACTTATAAACTAGATTTACCTTCAGGCTTTTGTTTAGAACTCAATAATTCTTATTTTGTTCCATCGTTAACGAAGAATATTATTTCTGTCCCTATGTTAGACATTGAGTGGTTTTCCTCATTTATTACCAATATAAGTTATGTTTTATCTTATAATGGTTTTATTTGTGGAAATGCACCTCTTGTTGATGGATCGTATGTTTTAAACTGTAGCCATGAAATTTTCAATATTCAAAATAAACGAGCTAAAATAAGTAATCCAAGAAATTTCACCTACTTATGACACTGCAGACTTGGTCACATCAATGAATCAAGGATAACAAGATTAAGGAAATTAGATTACCTAGAATCATTTGACTTAGAGTCATATGGTAATTTTGAATCTTGCTTAAGAGCAAAGATGACAACCAAATCACTTTCTGGGAAAGGAGTGCGTGCAAAGAAAGTGCTTGAGTTAGTCCATACCGATGTATGTGGGCCGTTTTCAACTCAAGCTAAGGGAGGTTTTCTTTATTTCATCACTTTTACAGACGATTTCTCAAGGTTTGAGCATGTGTATCTTATAAAACATAAGTCTGAAGCTTTTGAGAAATTCATGGAGTACAAGTCAGAAGTAGGGAAGCAACTTGAAACAGGTATTAAGACTCTTCGATCAGATCGAGGAGGTGAATACTTAAGTAAACAATTTCTAGATTACTTGAAGCTTCATGGAGTTCAATCACAATGGACACCTCCCGGAACGCCACAAATGAATGGTGTTGCTGAGAGGAGAAAACAGACCTTATTAGATAAGGTCAGATCCATGATGAGCTTCTCAGCTCTACCAACATACCTATGAGGATATGCATTACAAAGCTCAATCTATATTTTGAACAGTGTTCCTTCAAGTCAGTAGAGAAAACTCCATATGAGATATGGAACGACAAGAAGTCAGCACTTAGACACAACGACCCTGGGGGGTGCCCTGCATATGTAAAGAAGTTGCTTACTGACAAATTGAAATCTAAAAGTGAGAAGTATTATTTTGTGAGGTATCCTAAGAAAACAAGGGGATATTACTTCTATCTTCCTGACGAACATAAGATTATTGTTTCCAGAAATGCAACTTTCCTAGAAGAAGACCATGTCTACAAGGAACAGAGTTATAACAAGATAGAAATTGAAAAAAATCAAGAAATGCAAAATAATGTAGAGGATGAACCTTGTACAATGACCTAGGCAAGGATTCAATGGGAGTATTTGATGATGATTGAGTACTTAGAGTACGCCCTTTAGCTAGTGGGAGTGATGTGAGGGATAATGCAGAAATGCAAAACTCTCATACACAACCAATGGAAGATGACACAATAGTTGTGCATCATCCTATTCAAAATGATATTCCTAAAAGCTCTCAAGGTGTTGGATTGTCCTACACACAAACACCTTCTCACAATCAAAATACAACAAACACTGAAACACAGAATATTCAACTCCGTAGGACCACTAGGACTCATCGTGCACCTGAAAGACTTAACATCCTTGTTGAAACACATAATGAGATAGATATTCCTGATGATGATGAGTCTACTACCTATAACGAAGAAATGTTAGACATTGATTCACAGAGATGGCAAGAAGCCATGAAATCCGAAATGAAATCCATGTACATAAATCAAGTATAGAACTTGGTTGATTTGCCAACAGGGGTTAGACCCATATGATGCAAATAAGTCTTCAAGAAGAAGATTTATACATATGGAAAAGTACAGACTTATAAAGCAAGATTAGTGGCTAAAGGTGTCGATTATGATGAAACCTTCTCACATGTTGCAAAGATTAAGTCCATTCGGATTTTGCTTGCAATAGCTGCATACTATGATTATGATATTTGACAAATGGATGTTAAAACTGTCTTCCTCATTGGTAATCTAATTGAGAAGGTGTGTATGATACAACCAGAGAGTTTTACATCCAAGACTCAACCCAAAGAAGTATGCAAACTACAGAAGTCGATTTATGGATTTAAGCAAGCCTCAATGAGTTGTAATATTTGCTTTGACAAAGCAGTATCGTTTGACTTTGTTAGAAGCAAAGAAGACCCATACATTTATAGTAAACGTACATATGAGAGTATTGTCTTCATTGTCATATATGTAGATGACATATTGATAATGAGAGATAATAAGACTCGCATCCAATCAGTCAAGGAATGGTTATCCAGCACCTTCATGACGAAGGACTTGGGAGAAACCTGCTACATTCTTGGAATTAGGATCTACATAGATAGACCTAATAGATTGTTGGGGCTGTCACAGTCCGTATACATAGACAAAGTGGCTAAAACGTTTTTCTATGGAGAATTCCAAGAAAGGAAATCTTCCTATAGGTCAAGACATCAAGTTATCAAAGAAGGATAGTCATTCTACTGTTGCAGAACTTGAACGCATAAAAAGGATCCCATATGCTTCAGCTATAGGATCAACCATGTATGTCATGACATGTACAAGGCCAGATGTGGCCTATGCACTTAGTATGACTTGCAAATTCCAGCAGAATCCTGGGGAGGAATACTGGAAAGCAGTCAAAAATATTCTTAAGTATCTTAGATGAACTAAAGAATATTTCTTAGTCTATGGTGGACAAGAAAAGCTAGTAGCTACTGGGTACACTGATGCTAGCTTCCAGATAGATCTTGATGACTTCAAGTCTCAGTCTGGTTATGCCTTCATTTTAAATGGTGGAATAATGAGTTGGAAAAGTTCCAAACAAGCTACAACTGCTAATTCAACTACTGAAGCTGAGTACATTGTTGGATCGGAAGCTGGTAAGGAGGCTGTCGCGATATCTGAGTTCTTAAAAGAACTAAGGGTTGTTCTAAGTGCCACTTGTCCAATAACGATTTATTGTGACAACACTGGTTAAGGAACCAAGATCAACGAACAGAAATAAACATGTACCAAGGAAATACCACATACTTAGAGAGATGGTAGAGACTAAAGAAATAAAGTTAGACTATGTTCCCACAGATGAAAATCTAACAGACTCATTTACTAAACCATTAAGCTTAGTTAAGCATAATGGTCATTTCGAAAACATGGGCATTAGATACGTTGGAGATTGGCTCTAGGCCAAGTGGGAGATTAAAAGTATATATGTCCTAGAGACAATCATTTTAGAGACAAATGTACTTAAACACATTCGTATTATTAATGAGATTAATATATTTATGGCTTTTGCAATTACTGAATTATTATTTGATTGTTTGTATTATTCATTAATGTGTATCCCTTGAGCTAACGTTGTCATTGATATTGTGAGATATTAATGATAGAACGAAGTTCTTAAAGTAGCCTCGACTGTGATCATTGAGAATGAGATATCAATGATATATTATAATTCGACATGTGGTCTGCATCACATTCTTAGAGAATGTAGTATGTCTCACTTACTACTAGTAATAGTTGCTAGTGATGGACACATGGATACTCTTAGAGGGTATTGACACGCCCTGCTGATAAACTATTTGTTATACATGTCTAGAGCATTATCAACATATGGGAGATAGAGGTCCTTTGACTTGGGGTCAATACACACCTAGTTTATAGAGTAATGTACTTTGATCATGTCCTAAGCTTAAATTTCTTATAGGTTAAGACATGGCTTGAATTGGGTACATTGCGATACAGAATAAGATGGTAGTTGAGCCAAGAATATGATTCATTCCTCGATTAAATATTCGAGAGAACACTCAACTTCTCAGTGATATTAGGTCGACCAAGTCATTGACCAATGCAAGAGACATATTTGAGATATGATGTAGTTGTCGACTAATATAGATGAGATAAAGTGATCAAGCCATTTGGATAAACACTTGACAAATCCTAAGCTTGATCGAGTGTGTTGTGAATGAAAACAATTTATCATCCCACATAGAGGTTGTGTTTACTAAGAGTCTTGTAAACATACTTCACATATTGAGTTCGTCATATGACGCAGTCTAGGAGTTCCGTGTGAACCTTAATTTGATTAAGTGTCGATGTGTGAAGGCCTAAATGGTCACACTAAGTCGATTGTCTTTTCGGTCTAAGGGTATATTGTGAGAGTATAAAATATTCGATTTAGAATCGAGATATTTTAACCAATAATAGATTATGAGATAAATTTCATTTGATGGAAATTAATTAATTAAGTCAAAATTAGATTTTGGATTTAATTAAAATTAAAACGTGTTGAAACTTAAAATAAAAGGGGGAAGCGTTGCGGCGCTGGTACGACAGTGGTCCCAGTTCGACTGACCACCACAACTCGATTTTGGGACAAGTTTTTAAGCCTAATCCCAGTCTGATTTGTATCCTAATCTCCCATATATATTCAACACTTAACCTCATAATTTAGGTTACACCAATTCTACATAGAATTTACACTTGAATTCTTACTTTTTGAACTCAGAGTTCAGGAATTAAAATACTCTCAAACCTCTGACAAGATTTTCTGGCTTTCCTGACAGAGGTGTATACCATAGCGAAGACTTGCACCCGAGGAGACAATCGCGTGCGCATCTTTTAGTAGAGATTTAAGAATATCAATTGTAAGTTTGTTTCTCATGTCTTTACAGGTTTCAATTGTAACGTAATTATACCAGAGACGGAGTTGTTGGGGCAAGTAAGTTAATAAAAAAATTTAAACTTCCGCTGTGCCTTACTTGTGTGTTTTAGACCTAACAAAACCCTACAAAAACCTCCCCTCTTGAAAATCACTCTTTTTGAATTGAACTTTCAATTGTAATTTCTTGAATCCAAAAATTAAAATTTTAAATCGAAGTTTTCATATTTAATTGGAACAACCCGAATACTCATCCTTAATGCCAGGCCTTCTACACTCCCCTCAGAGGTCTTGGTTAACATGTGGAGATTATAATGATGAACTTTCCATTCTTAGAATAATAATGAAGTGATGATTAATAATAATAATTGTTTTCCGGTAATCTGGCGGAACTTTCTTCTTCTTCTTGGCAGAGATATGATATTTGCATTGCTATCGTAGAATGAGTGGTAATTTTGATACTTTCTCCGTCCCATTTTATATGATGTAGTTTGAGAAATACACGAAGTTTAAGAAATGAAGGAAGACTTTTGAATTTTGTGGTCTAAAATAAGTCAAATATATTTGTGTGATAAACGTAAAAGGTAAAGTTTAAAATTAAATTATTGTCAAATAAGGAAATGTGTCAATGTGTCATAAATTGAGACAAAGAAAGTAATTTATATGAATGGTTATGATATTTTCTCGTGGTGGTCTAATTGTAAAATTATTATATACAATGTTGTATGTTATTATATGTCACATGTATCACTATAAATGCAGTGATACAAACGAGATAAAAGTGACATACACATGATATATCAGTGTATATCACATGCAGTACTCCTATGTATGACACATGTATCACAATATATATTATGATACATATACGATATACACGTGATACATACTATGTATGTCAATACATATCATTGTATTTCATAGTATATCGATATATAAAAATGCTAAAACTGTACCAATTTTTGGAATAACTCTTAACGATTACGATGGACGACAGTGGGTTGGATGGGAATAGTATCGGCTAGGGTTTGTGAGAAAGAAAAAATAAGTAGAAAGAAACATATTTAAAATCTCTAATTTTATGGGATGTTGGAAGGTTGTAATACACAAAATCGCTGGATTTTATACGTTTTGCATAATTAGTTTTGGTATATTTTCAAGGTAGTTCTTGTCGCACCCGATTTTGAACTCTCAGGCTTAAATGCGCGACAGAATGGTTATCCTCCCAAAATGTAAAATAAAAAATGTAAAATGTTAAAATGTTAAGGGAGTCGCCACCTAATTAATTGAGTGAATTAGGACACCTAAATACTAACCGATTAAAGTCAGCATTAACTCCATTTAATGGTCTGTGAAACTAAATGAGATTCTGAGTAAGGGTTCTTTATTATCCTAAAGGGTATGGATAATGCAACCTAAAGGATCCACTAACTTGCGGTTGTCCGTTCAAACATAGGTTAATTTATTCTAGTTTAAGAGGTGTATGTTTTAGGAAAATTATTTAAAAAAAAGATGTAGGAAATATCTAAAAGAAAGGTATTTTGATAACTTACAAAAAAGACTTTATAAGATTCACAAAATATGTAAAATTAATTACGCAATTCGTAGAACATGAAATTGTTTTATTAAATGATAAATTACATCCTATAGGTATATGTAAGATTAAGACTTTTATACCTAAGGTTAATTATGAAATCATTCTTTATTTGACAAAGTAAAAAAATGACAAATTATTCCTATAAGCATATAGAATCAGTTAGGAAATTGCCTTTGTAAATGTATATGAAACGTTAATGATATTAAGAAAAGTAATAAATTGCTCCTATGTTGTTTATGAAGAAATTATAAGAAAGTCTATTTTTCTTTCTTTCTAGATAAGGAGTGGTATTTTGACTACATAACTAAAGCATATCTAGGATTAATTAATTTATCTTGGATTTAGATTTGTATGACGAATCTAGAATTAACAAAGAGCGAATTCATCTTTATACTACCCTTCCCATATATTCAAAAGCTAATAGAGTTAGTTATCCTATTAATCACAAGGTTAACAAATAATTATAACGATAATAAATAAATAAGTAAATAAATGAAGAAACAAGGAAGAATGAGATTGGAATTGATGCACTGTCTGGAAAGGATGACGACGCCATCCATCCCATGATTGTTCAGGATCCTTGTGGCAAGAGGGTGTACTGTGATGATGAGTCTCGTACCGAGACTCTTGGTCATTTTGATGCATATCATGTAAGAAAATAAGAGAAGAAAAGATTAGTAAATATTTAAAATCTCATCTACCATAAATAAGTATTGACATACAAATCTAATCACACCCAAGTTGTTTCATTCAGAATGTTTTCAGGTATATGATATGCTAATAGAAAGCGATCCGATGAGTACATCGTCAAAGCAGGCTCAAAATGAGTTTAAGCCTGCGAGGATATATAAAGATGAGGGCCTAAGTAGTTAATTCAGATTTCTCAAAGGGAAGGGTGAGCTGACGTATGCAACGATCTTTGGTTTGCAAGACATCTGATGATCCATATGTAAAAATACAAAGCAAGCCCAAGTATTCTAAGCATAAAACTTATAAGAAGAGAACTCAATCCAATATGTAATGGGCCCAATAAAACATATGCTCACATTCATGATGTACTAATTCACATAATATACATTTAGATATATTATTTCACATATACTTAGGTATACACAAGGACTGATATACATCCGACACCTAGGATATATCTGACATACTCGAGGATATACAAAATGCATAACTCTACTACATACTACACACGGTGGGCTTTACATCCGGTATGCTCGGGGTATATTCTTGGTATATAAAATAGGTGAAATGACCGGTTTAGTTGCGAGGGTAAAACAGGGCATTTTAAAGACATTCCTCTTATCCTAGTTAAATCTTCATACCAATCTTACTCCTTCATGCTCGTATGAACCAAACTAACATATATATATATATATATATGTATATATAGTAATTAATCTGATACAGGGATGGAGGTATCAAACATGGTGAAATAATATAACAACACATAGCATGCTATTCCTATTTTAAGATGCATGACTCAAAATCATAATGACTAACGATTTTACCATGTCAACAGAGTTAATCTCCTTATATGCTTACTAATGGGACACGACAAGTAATGTGACAAAGAAAAAGAAAGTCTATGTAAATACAATATGTTGGTATAGAGGTATGAAAATGAACTCATGATGAATTTTGACACAAAATGACTAAGGAAGTGCAATAATAGGATATGAACACACATAAGAACCAATGAGTTCAAGACCAATAGACACATTCTTTAAGGGGACAAATTCATCTTAGTCCTAAATAAACTACTGGATCCATATATGGAAGAATCAAGCAACAAGTACGTTTCCCACATGAGTTGAGTTATGAGAATACTTCAAATGTATTCACAAACTGAGCATATAACCAACTTCATTAACAGAATATGTGATATTTAATGGTAAGATTAATCAGTGGTTCATTTAGAGATTAGACTGATCTGAATTAAATAAACAATAAAATAGGCATTACCCGTCTTTTGAAAGCAGTCTTGTGGATGCATAAAGGACCCATGATATTTCCACTACTAACCCAAAATGGGTCTAGGACCCTTATACAAATGTCATAAATTAACTATACACATAGGAGAACCATAATCGAATGCATACATGCCTAAGACAGCATCGACACCACAAATAAAGAAAAATCACTATTGACAGATTTGTCCAGAAAACAAAGACTAAACTGAATTAGAGTAAATTCGACACAATAATATAAATATCGTCACACAGAATATACAATATCAATTAAGCGACTAAATAATAGATAGAGAATGGGTTTCCGGACCTTTTGTGGGTAGCGAACTGAGGCGACGACAAAGGTTTTCCTCGAATCGTCAAAGGGAAGTTCGCGAAAAGCGTTTTGAAAGATAGTAGTAAAGCTGAATAGATAGGCGGGGTTACGATGCGATGCTATGGGTAATCCGTGCGGTGGTTGATGGTGATCGATCGGTGCCTTTGCATGTTCGAGCGTTGGGTATTTATAACCCTATTTAGGCTTGATTTATGGTAAGTTAGGACTTGGTTTGAGGGCGATTTGTATTGATTTTCTTTGAGATTTAAATCTTGTTCTTGTTATGGTAAGTTAGGACTGATTTTCTTGTGGATGACTCGCGAGATTATTTGGTCCTAAGAAGGGTAGTTTTGATTTGGTTATAGTTATGGCAAGCACGAGATTTTGTTGCCATTTTCGCTTGGTCGAGGTTAATTGGTAAGGTTTGAAAGCAGAAAAGGGAGGTTCGATTCGGGGCGTGACTTGAGGGAAGATTCTGGGATGTCTGCGTGATATGGAAGGAGACAGAAGCGAGGTATTATTGGTTTGCCGGATTCTCCGGCGAGAAATCCGGCTGGTGATGGAGCGAGGGTGCGGCGTTTGGATGGTGTTAGGGTTTGGGTCTTTTAGGTTTTCCAAGAGGGACGACCTTGAGGCGGTATAAGGAAATGGTGGACGGGAGTTAAAGGGTTAAAGAAAGGAAAAGAAAAAAGCGGGCGTAATTGGGTTTGAAGGTTTGTGAAATTGCGGGTAGAGATTTGTTTTGGACACAAAAAAAAAGGTGGGCTGGGTTAATTAATTAGTTTTGGGTTGGGTAGAGTTTTAGGGTATTTGTTATTTAATTAATGGGTTATAGATAAAGCCTTAGGTGTATTATTTAATTAATGATAGATAAGTGAAATTTAAATTGTGATTAAATTATTTAGGTGTTTTATTAGTCTAAGCTATTATTATCCTAATAAATGTGGGCATGCTAATTAATTAGTGCTTAATATGTTATAACGCGAGACTTTTATTAAAACTTATTTATTATGTGTATTTTGCGATGTAAAATTGCGGTCCTAACAAAAGAAAAAAATGTTTAATTTATTGGTTATTTATTTAAGGGGGGGGGGGGGAGAGACAAAATTGGGTGTCAACAGTTGTCCCTCTTTGTATGGGGAAGATGAAAGAATCTCCAGACAAAGACGTTGACTTATAGCCAATTTTGTCTGGGTCATCGGAATTGGAACAAATGTTGTTGGTGTCTGAAAACTGAAGGTGGGGCCGACGCGGATTTAAAATCTGTCGATTAATGAGCTATGGTGACAATGAGTTATTGTGGTGCTAGAATGTTGGGAGAGAGTAGGTCGACGTTCGGGTCCACTTTGCCTTTTGTTGGGAAGTCTTGTTCCCAACAAATTACCTCAGTTCGCCGTAAGAGGTAGGTCCACGTTGTGCTCCGTCTTTTGCAGCTTGTAAATGTTCCTGTAGATTGAAGCTAAGATAGAGGCATTAGTGCATAACTGTCAAAACAAAACAATGCAAGTATGTAAATTTGTGTTGTGGTTGTAGTCAGACTGTATATGGTATGATGATACGCCGTCTTGTATAGACGAGATGCAAATGACGCCTTGTATGGGCGATGTCGTCGTTGTATGGACGAAATGCAGATGTTCGTCATTGTATAGACGAGATCACGAGATGTTAAATCGTTGTATGGGCGAAATGCGAGATGTTAAATCGTTGTATGGGCCGAAATGCGGATGTTAAATCGTTGTATGGGCGAAAATGCGAGATGTTAAATCGTTGTATGGGCGAGATCAGATGTTAAATCGTTGTATGGGCGAAGTCACGGATGTTAAATCGTTGTATGGGCGAAGTGCGAGATGTTAAATCGTTGTATGGGCGAATGCGAGATGTTAAATCGTTGTATGGGCGAAGTGCGAGATGTTCGTCGTTGTATGGGCGAAGTGCGAGGCGTTAAATCGTTGTATGGGCGAAATGCGAGCGTTAAATCGTTGTATGGGCGAAATCACGAGCGTTAAATCGTTGTATGGGCGAAATGCGAGCGTTAAATCGTTGTATGGGCGAAATGCATTAAATGCGTTGTATGGGCGAAATCACGAGCGTTAAATCGTTGTATGGGCGAGATGCGAGATGTTAAATCGTTGTATGGGCGAAGTGCGGATGTTAAATCGTTGTATGGGCGAAATGCGGATGTTAAATCGTTGTATAGGCGAGATCTGAGATGTTAAATCGTTGTATGGCGAAATGCAGATGTTAAATCGTTGTATGGGCGAAATCAGATGTTAAATCGTTGTATGGGCGAATGCAAGTGTTAAATCGTTGTATGGGCGAGTGCGAGATGTTAAATCGTTGTATGGGCGAGATCTGATGTTGTTAAATCGTTGTATGGACGAAATGCAGATGTTAAATCGTTGTATGGGCGAAATGCGGATGTTAAATCGTTGTATGGGCGAAATCACGAGATGTTAAGTCGTTGTATGGATGAGATGCAAATGTTAGTGCGTTGTATGGGCGAGATGCAGATGTTCATCGTTGTATGGGCGAAATGCGAGATGTTAAATCGTTGTATGGGCCGAAATGCGAGATGTTAAATCGTTGTATAGACGAGATCACGAGATGTTCGTCGTTGTATGGCGAAATCACGAGATGTTAAATCGTTGTATGGGCGAAATGCAGATGTTAAATCGTTGTATGGGCGAGATCACGGTGTTAAATCGTTGTATGGGCGAAGTGCGGATGTTAAATCGTTGTATAGACGAGATGCAGATGTTCGTCGTTGTCCTCCTTGTTCCTGTTGTCCTGCAAAATTCACTCAAAGAAAAATTGTGAGTTCGGGGAGGGGGTCGGCCGATTTGTGTTGGCTCTTGATACTTGTATGTGTTGTCTTGTCTGGACATGTAACCCTTTTCTGATTTCGAGTCTCGGTCAAAACATTTTGTTGAAAAATATTCTATCTTGAGAAAATATACTTATATATGCTAGTAGGAAATTATGTCGATATTTGAATAGTGACATGTTGTGAAACAAAGCAAACTTCCTTATCCGCAATCGGCGGTATATTCTCCTATACTCTCGGTGCTCATTGTAGTCGAGTTCTCTTTTACCATTTGTCGATTTTGGGATATGGAACCACTAAATGGCCACCGTATCCATTGATGTCATTTGTAGTAAAACCCTTTTTTTTGTCCCAGTTTATGTCGATCTTTCGAGCATATGGAATCATATTTGTCGGTGTCCTTTCGTGGCGAAGTCCTTAGAATTGTCCCAGTTTTGACTGACGAAACTGGGTCGGATATATGTCGTTCATTTGTCTCGTGTGTATGGCGGGGTAAATCTGATTCACAAGCTGTCAATTGACAAAACGAAGATTTCCTAATGGGGTGACCGAGGCCGATGTAGGCCGCCTACGTATCCGTTAAGGGAATCAGGTCAAACGTAGTTCCGATTACAAGCAAGATTTTAAAAATTTAAAGATGGGACCGAGGCCGATGTGGCGCCTACGTATCATTGAGAATCAGTCGCACGTAGTTCCGATTACAAGCAAGTAATTGGGTATTTTCTGGAAATAGGACCGAAGCCGATATGGCCGCCTACGTATCCCGCAAAGGGAATCAGGTCAAACGTAGTTCAGATTACAAGCAAAAGAACAATTGGGATTTTTCTAAAAGGTGGGACCGAAGCCGATATAGCCGCCTACGTATCCGCGAGGAATCGTCTAACGTAGTTCGATTACAAGCAAAGAACAATTGGGATATTTCTAAAGGTGAGGCCGAAGCGATATGGCGCCTACGTATCCTTGAGGAATCAGGTCTAACGTAGTTCCAATTACAAGCAAAGTGATTACATGGAAAATAAAGCACTCTAAATATAATATCTCTTCACTGCATCTGCGTTGATGGCTCTCGGCCACACTTCGCTGTCCATTTCAGCTAAGATGAGGGCCCCTCCTGTAAGCACTCGGTGAACCATGTAAGGCCGCGCCAATTGGGCGAATTTCCCTTCGCTTCACTTTGGTTAGGAATATCGTTTCGACACCGATTGTCGGTTGGAAGTTTCTTGGTCGCACCTTCTTATTAAAAGCTCTGGTCATTCTGTTCTGGTAAAGTTGTCCGTGGCAGACTGCATTCATTCGTTTCTCGTCAATAAGCACCAATTGTTCGTACCTACTCTGTATCCATTTGGCTTCATTTAGTTCGGCTTCCTGGATGATTCTCAAAGACGGTATTTCCACCTCATTGGCGGCAAACTGTTCCATAAACGAGAATGCGGTGTTGCCGCTGGAAGTCGGATTGTAATCTGGTAACGAGAGGCGAAAGGCAAATTTTCATGCCAATGCACGTAGTTATCTATCATCTTCCTCGGTATCCTCTTGATGTTCTTGTTGGCGCTTATTGCTCCGATTCGTTTGTGGTCGATATGGAGTAGAGTTGCGATGAGTGATCTGAACTTCTCACATTTCCTTCATCGGACCACTATTGAGATTGGACGTTATCGGTTATGATTGATTAGAAATTCGAACAAGCGGATGATGTGGTGATGAACAAAATCCTACTACTTTCTTGGTCACGGACTTGTATGATGATGCTTACCCGTTTCGTAAAGTAATCAATCGTTACTAGGATAAACTGTGTCCATTTGGCCGGCTCAATAGGACCAATGGCGTCCATGCCCCAGTGCGAATGGCCATGAGGGAACTAGTGGCGTTGAGTTCATTTGGTGTACGTGAATCAAGTCGCCATGGATCTGACATTGATGGCATTTTCGCACGAAACTGATGCAATCTGTTTCCATCGTCATCCAGAAGTAACCTCCTCGTAGTATCTTCTTTGCTAGCATGAAACCGTTCATGTGGGGTCTGCACATACCTCTGTGGGTCTCTTCTAATAACTTGTTTGCTTCTTGAGTATCAACACATCTTAATAAACCCAAATCCGGAGTCCTCCGATAAAGGACCTCGTATTCGGAAGAAATGGTTTGCTAGCCTCCGAAGAGTCCTCTTTTGTATGTTGGTCGTGCTTTCTGGGTACTCACCTGCCTTGAGATACCTCTTGATCTCGTCATACCAAGGTTTGCCTTCTGATCCTTCATTTATCTGAGAACAATAGGCTGGCTGATCTAGCACATCTACTTTGATTGGGTCAATATAGTTCATGCGGATGTTGAATCATGGAGGACAAAGTTGCTAGAGCGTCTGCAAACTCATTTTGAGCCCTCGGAGTATGCCTGAACTCTATCTTAACGAACCTCTTGCGCAATTCCTTCACGCAGTGTAGGTATGGAAGTATCTTTACATTCTTGGTGGCCCGTTCGCCTTGTACTTGGTGAATCAGCAGTCGAATCCCTACGACCAACAACTCTTGTATGTTCGTATCAATAGCCATTCGAGTCTAGTATGCACGCCGTATTACGACATATTATTGGTGCGGGAATCGAGCTTTGGCGATATTGGGTAGTGTTGTCGGTTCGATACCAAGCGCTCGATACCTACCCTTTGAAATTCGCGCGCCATCGAAGGGGCGTATTCCTCATCTGGATTCTCGGGAGATGATGCGCTATCTTTCCTTTGTTCGCTTTTGGGTGACATATCGATGTCGAATTCACTTAAAAGAATGCGCCACTTTGCAAGTTTTCCGGTGAGGCATAAGCCTGAAAGATATACTTGGCGGTCCGTCCTTGAGATGAGATAGGTGGTGTATGCGGACGTAATGTCTGAATTTTGGGCAACAGTCAAGGCACAACACGTGCGTTCGGCGTTGTGTACAGAGCTTCATCGGCGTGAACTTTTACTCAAGTAGTATATTGCTTGTTCCTTCCTTCTGTCTCATCGTGTTGTCCTAACACACATCAACGCATTTTCCAATACGGATAAATATAATAGCAAAGGCCTAAGACTCTGGAGGCACAGGCCGTGGATTTGACAGGTACTCTTTGATTTTGTCAAGGGCTTGTTGGCACTCCAATGTCCATTTAGTAGCAGCGTCCTTCTTTAACAACTTAAATATTGGTTCGCATATTACTGTTGATTGTGCTATGAACCTGCTGATATAATTCAAGCGACCGAGAAAACTCATCACTTCCTTGCGATTTTTCGGAGGAGGCAGTCCTTGAATGGCTTTTATCTTCGAAGGATCCAACTCTATTCCCCTTCTGCTCACAATGAAACCCAACAATTTTCCCGCTGGGACGCCGAAGGCACACTTTGCCGGTTAACTTGGTTGTATTGCCTTGTCGTTCAAAAACTTCTTGGATGGACGAGTGGTGCAGAGCCTCCGCGACTTGATAATGGCGTCATCCACGACTTCAATTTCCTTATGGATCATATCATGAAAAATGGTAGTCATGGCTCATCGTAAGTGGCGCTGCTTTTAAGTCCAAATGGCATGACTCGATAATAATATACCCCACGGTGGTGAACGTTGTCTTCTCTGCATCTTCCCGTTCATTAAGATTTGATGGTACCTGAAACAATCGACAAATAGTCGCAACTCATGCTTCGCACAATTGTCGATGAGTAAATGAATGTTCGGAAGGGGAAAATCATCCTTAGGGCTTGCCTTGTTGAGATCCCTGTAATCAACACAAACTCGTATCTTACCATCATTCTTTGTTACCGGCACAATATTGGCTAACCAAGTAGGGTATTTTGCTACCCGAATGACATTTGCGTCCAATTGTTTGGAGATCTCCTCCTTGACTTTCAAACTCTGATCCGGCTTGATTTTCCTTGGTTTTTGCTTCACTGGAAGGCATGATGGTTCAATGGGCAGCTTATGAGAAACGATGTCTGTGCTTAGACGGCGTATCATCATAAGACCAGCGAATATGTCGACATCCGCTTGATAGGCCACGGATCTTCTTCATGCGGTATTCAAGTGAACGCTGATCCTTGTTTCCTTCACGACTTTATCATCTCCTAGGTTCACTGTTTCTGTTTCATCCAGATTAGGTTTCGGCTTATCCTCGAACTTTCCTAACTCCTCCGTTAATTCCCCCAATGGGAAATTTCCTTCGGGTTCTGTTGGATTATTCTGACTTTGTTCGCTTGTTTCATGACATGTCACATTTTCATTATCGACAAGTATATTATTTTGTATGCTGAAAGAAAGGGAATAAAGAGCGTTGATTAAAACATAACTTGTTATTAAAACTTGGAAGGAAATAAGCTCGTAAAGCGTGTTCCATAATTGAAAAATACGAATTGAATTGTTTAAAAACGTCTAATTATTAATGCTACGGACTCGTGAAAAAGCGATGTTGAAGTGCAGTCCAGTTGCTCAAGACATCTCACGCTCTGCACTCCAAATGGTATGGTCATCATGTAGTCTTCCAAAACCGCGTGACACTCGCTTCTTCCTCGAAATGAAAAGGCCTTGAAGTCCTCCGCGAGAATCGTGCATCCTCCTCTTACAGTAGGCGGCGGGTATGCTTTGACGAATGAATGATTCAGGGGTGGAACAGGTCTTGGCAGGTGAGACTCACCCTTCCTTCTGAGATCAAATAACATCATCTCCTCGGCAGTGGGCTGATATCCTAGGCCAAAAAAGTGTCCTTCTTCTCCGGCAGGTGAATCGACTCTGTGATTCCTCCTAATTTTGGTACAAGTCCTCGACCTGGCTCGAAGCCATTCCTCAGCATCTCTCGGGCCACCATGTTGGGAGTGCGAGGTAGTTGCATCCCTTTGGCCTTGCTAACGTCTATGATCTTGTTCATATGGTAGACAGATCCATCCAGCTTCTCCATACTCTCGATGACTGGAATTGCCCGTTTGGTGTTAGCAGTATTGTCCTTGTCTCCCTCAATCACAACTTCATGATGATTCTAGATGAATTTCAAAATTTGATGCAAAGTGGAAGGCGGCTCAGGCCATGTGGATCCAAGGTCTGGAGTAACAAATTGTAGCATGTGGATATGTCGATACAGAATTCTATCTCGAACTCTGCGCCCAATCTGTAGTGTCAAGTCGGTCTACTTTGCGGCGCTCCTCGAGTCCCATCGAAACCTTTACCTTGTGTAACTCTCACGAGTTTCCCAATGTTGACTCTAAAGTCAGAAGAGTATTCAAAGGGCATACATTAACTGACCCCATCAATCAAGACTCGAGAGATAAACTTATTAGCACACTTGATTATGTTCAATGCCTTGTTATGACCCGACCTTGAGGCAATTCATTCTCATGGAAAATTATCTTTTGCACCTCTTTAATTTGCCGATCGGTCTTTGAAAAGTTCTCGTGGCCTCTACCGGGCACATGAGCTTCTTTCAAAACCTCCATCAAAGAGGTTCGGTGGTTCACGAATTCATCAGCGATGACAGAGAGATTTGTCTTTGGTGTTTTACTCATTGTTCTATAATGGAATAGTCTCCTATAGGCATCCTTCTCCAAAATTCTTCTACACGGTTCGGTCACGTCTTTTTAGGGTGTCTTCGTGATACTTCTACGGATGAGTAACGTTGTGGGACTGCGTCACCCATGCCGCAACAACTTCTACCACCTGTTTCATTACCTCATTATGTTGCTTGATCGAGCGGCTCCATCCTGGCACTAAGGCGGCATTAGAGGCTTATGGCGGCTCAACTCTACTTCCAACGCGCTCGCCTTGGCGGTAATCACACGGGCAATGTGGTGAAGATTCCTGTCTCCTTCTCTCGATTGATGCGATGGTCCTCCATATTGTACACATCATCAAAGGTGATCATGTGAACGTCGGCATTGTCGTGATTTGGCAGGGGATTGTTGTTGACATTAGGGGAGGGTTCTTTCAACCGAATAGCTCCTTCTTTGATTAGTTCCTCAATTCTGTTTTTCAATGCATAACAACCATCTCAGATCGCCCGATGCTCCAGAGTGGTATGCACAATGCTTATTTTCATCATGCCATGGTGGGAGTGGATTGGGATTTTGCCATGGGATCGGCTGTATAAAACCAGCGGCTCTTAGTCTTTCATATAGTTGGGAGTATGGTTCGGCCAACGGAGTGTATGATTTTGTGGGCCTCCTCTCGGTGTTGGTTCGGGGTCTGGGTGTGTTTTGTGTGTGGTATTGTTGTGGGGGTGGGTATGCTGGTCGGTATTGTGAGGAATTTGTGTGGGCGAACGCCCGTGGCGGGTTGTATATTGGCTGGGTGGTGTAGATGGGTGAAGGTTGATTGTATGTGGAAGTATTTTGGCTAAAATGGTCATATGGAGGGTTTTGGAATGTGGGGGTTTGGTATGTTTGGGGTTGGGGTTGGTATGTCAGGGCCCGATTCGTTTTGTGTTGTTGCACCGTCATGATAGGGGCTGCTCCATCCTTCTTCTTCTTATTCATCCCTCCCATTGACTCTGATTGTATTGCTTTGCTTGTTGCTTGCAAAGCAGCCAAATTCGTGATCCTACCTGTTCTGAGTCCTTCTTCCACAAAATCTCCCATTTTTACTACTTCAGAAAAATTGCGTCCAATGACGCTGATCAACCTCTCATAGTACGTGGGGTCCTTCAGGGATTGTACAAACAGTGTTGTCATTTCACTTTCTTCCATAGGTGGCTGGACCTTCGCTGCTTCAGATCTCCACCTCATTGCATATTCCCTAAAGGTTTCTATTGACTTTTTCTCCAATTTCATAAGATAGAATCTGTCCAGGACGTTGTCCGTATTAAACCTGAACCTGTCTACAAAGTCCTGGGCCATCGCCCCCCAACTACGCCACTTCCTTGGATCCTGGCTAGTATACCAATCCAAAGCTTCTCCAGTCAAGCTCCTTATAAACAACTTCATGATGATTGATTGATCTCTTCCCACACCTACTAATTTGTCGCAATAGGATCTCAAGTGTGCACGAGGATTACTTTTGCCGTCAAACAGGTCAAACTTTGGTACCTTGTATCCAACGGGAAGTTCGACGTCGGGATGCATGCATAAATCCTCGTATTCCAATCCTCATGACCCTTGTCCATCCGAAGGTTCTAAAAGCTTTCTTAGTCGTGAATTTCTGCCACGTTTTCATCTATCCCAACTCTTGTCCTCTTCTCCATCTCTTCATATCGAGCAAACTCAGGAGGGTATAGGTGCGTGTGAGATGTGGTGCATGGGTCACATATACGGGTGATCCGTATTGTTTATTATGGTATGTCATCGGTGCTGGTTGAGTAGGTTGGTTGTTTTGGGCGGGTAAGATGGCTTGTATTATCTGGGGCTGAGGTGTGTGTGGGTTAGGGTCATTTATGGTCTGTGGGTTATGAGGAGGTGTGTTGTTGTGTTGTGGCTTTGGGGGCTGTGGGTTGTGAGGAGGCGTGTTGTTGTATTGTGGATTGGGAGGTTGTGGGTTATCTGTTGGGTGTTGGGGATGGCGTCGAAAGGACGGTGAATTAGGAAGTGTGGGTAGTTGTGTGTTGAGGCTTATTGATAGCTTAGTAATTTCCCGGAGTCTATCCATTTCTGCTTGCATGACCGCCATTTGTTGCAGTACTTGAGCAAGGTATTCATCGGAATATGGAGCATTTCCCCTTTCTGATGTCTCTGGTTCCTCTCGTTGAATGGCGATGAGTCCCAAGCCATCCTGTTCGTTTGCCCCTGAATCATTCATTTTTGTTGCTCGTGCTTTGGATCTGGTGAAATATGGGTGCTCAGCCAGTGCTTGCCAACACAAATCAGCCGACGAGGGGAGTAATACAGCAAAAATCCTTTTGTTCAAAACATGTGTCAGTATTAAACAGAATAGCAGAACATATGGGCATATAATGAAGCTTCAACAAATAAAGTAGATTAAAGCGCGTCCTAATATGCAAGGGGCCTCTATTATGCCAGAGGTAGTCCTAAGCGTCATATATGCAAAGTCACGTTAGATGTACCCAAGCCATTGTATTGGAATGCCTTTATTGGAAATAAAGCTAATTGAAATGACATTTTATAAGAAAACAATGAAAATCCCAAACTAAATAACTATGTCGTCGATGTGATAGTGAAACTTAGGTCTTCTTTGGTATAGCCCCTGTCTGTTCCAAATATTGTACTGCATCGTGCATCAGGACCCACATGTCTGGGGTGATGACCTTTTCTTTGAGTAGACAATCTTTCATCCTATTGCTCGTGCCCACGTCCTTGAAACCTGGCTCTCCTTTTGGGCTGTAGGTTGTGCTACTGTGATCCTCTTGCAACCATGTATGATATTCAGATGTGCATCTTGCCTGTTCATCTCCGATGTTTACTTTGTTGATGTCGTCCCATTCTCTCAAAATTTGTCTAGTTCGGGGCACGATGAAGTTTGGTCCAAATGTGACTTCTGAAACTCCCATGTCCGATCGGAGTGGGATTATCTGTTCTTGGCCGAATTGTCGAAATGCTGCGTAGGAGCGTATGGTTGCAGACCCTTTAAACCAATAAGCTCAATATAGTATAATTCTTTGCCGCGTATAAAAGCTCCAGCCTTGCGAGGGAGTAAGGGATATTTCCACTGGATCTGATCCTGGGTGCAGGATGTCAAAAACTTGCACCAATCTTTGATGCCGATCGGTGACACAAACCGTTTCGTCCTATCATAGAAGCTGTCGATCTTGTAAGATGCGCTGAAACAAACGTCTGTCATATTTGACCGCTGGTAAAAATGCTCCATGGCCCACATTTGTAAGATAAGATTGCAACCTTCAAAGAAGTTTGTCTGGCCTCTTTTGCATTTCCCAAGAGCTCGGAATATTTCTGCCAAAATCATAGGAACCAAAGTGGGTTGTATGCCGTCAATTCCCTCGAAAAGTGATCTGGCCACGGAACATATGCAAGTACTTATCTTGCCATACTCAAGAGGAAAAATCAAGGTGCCAAGTAGAGCGACAGTGAATGCAATAGGACGCCTGTTTTGCCAATGGCGTAG
Organism: Przewalskia tangutica; assembly: GCA_029844215.1. Taxonomy (NCBI): domain Eukaryota; kingdom Viridiplantae; phylum Streptophyta; class Magnoliopsida; order Solanales; family Solanaceae; genus Przewalskia; species Przewalskia tangutica. Next base: position 81,655,636 of record CM056732.1, on the reverse strand, counting down.
AGTGCATGAGAATTCTGTTTTGCATGTCTTGTAAGCGTTATTATGTCCATACCTCTCGTAAAGATAGTCAAGAGACACCCAGTTGTTCTCGAAGCAACGCAATTCCTTAGTATTCTTAAGACCCATGTAGCGGAGGAATTTCTTCCCTGATTGGCTGTTGGGAATAATCTGTCTTCTACCTTGGTAAACTAGGCTGGTGAAATAATGCACTTCTTCCAATGTAGGAGTTATTTCGAAATCCTTGAACTTGAAAACGATTCGGTCTGGATCCCAAAACTGGATTAAAGCTCGGATCAAATGCGGATCTGGCGAAATACCAAATAGTGAGATGAGACACCCCAACTTCTTCCTAATCATCGTCTGACTGCTGATGTCGAAATCCTCCCACCATACTCTTAGCTTATTAGGAACTCCGCTAACCATTCTTATATGATCCATGTTATGATACAAATGCTGAAAAAACAATAAATAATAATAAGCTTACATTTCCAACTTTGGGCATGTCCTTTGGCTTGGATAAATCTATCATGATTGTGCAACACATAATATGCTGGTTGGCCGTTGGGTTGAGAAACCCATCGACAAGTTTGGTGTCTTCCTAACTGTGGTGTCGATACCAAGGACCGACCCACCTAAGGTAAATGCATGCATGCCTTAAAATAAAGGGTGGTATAGCTCTATCTTAAGTTTGCTAAGATTTGGCTTACTAGACGCAAGGTTCCCGAGCGGACCACTCGAGTGAGAAGGCTACGCGACCACCGGTTGGACCGGATTCTCCGCGCAAAATACCAACTCTCTTAAATTTGGGTGTTTGAAAGAAATTTGCAGGTGCGCAAAGCACACCCGCGTGTTGTGTGTGATAGTGTGAATTTTCCATAAGGGAGGAAGTATGAGCGGAATGCCAGTTTAAGGAAAGCAGTAACAAATAGCAGTTAAATCAATATGCAAATATGTAAAGCAAAATAGTTTAGGCAAAACATAAAAGCAAATAAGTGTGAAAAATGAAGTACAACAATTAACCTATGTTTGTTATGGTTAAGAACCTGTCATCCCCAGTGGAGTCGCCATGCTGTCGCACCCGATTTTGAACTCTCAGGCTTAAATGCGCGACGGAATGGTTATCCTCCCAAAATGTAAAATAAAAAATGTAAAATGTTAAAATGTTAAGGGAGTCGCCACCTAATTAATTGGGTGAATTAGGACACCTAAATACTAACCGATTAAAGTCAGCATTAACTCCATTTAATGGTCTGTGAAACTAAATGAGATTCTGAGTAAGGGTTCTTTATTATCCTAAAGGGAAGGGATCAGGCACCCTAAAGGATCCACTAACTCATGTTGTCCGTTCAAACATAGGTTAATTTATTCTAGTTTAAGAGGTGTATGTTTTAGGAAAATTATTAAAAAAAGATGTAGCAAATATCTAAAAGAAAGGTATTTTGATAACTTACAAAAAAAGACTTTATAAGATTCACAAAATATGTAAAATTAATTACGCAATTCGTAGAACATGAAATTGTTTTATTAAATGATAAATTACATCCTATAGGTATATGTAAGATTAAGACTTTTATACCTAAGGTTAATTATGAAATCATTCTTTATTTGACAAAGTAAAAAATGACAAATTATTCCTATAAGCATATAGAATCAGTTAGGAAATTGTCTTTGTAAATGTATATGAAACGTTAATGATATTAAGAAAAGTAATAAATTGCTCCTATGTTGTTTATGAAGAAATTATAAGAAAGTCTATTTTTCTTTCTTTCTAGATAAGGAGTGGTATTTTGACTACATAACTAAAGCATAGCTAGGATTAATTAATTTATCTTGGATTTAGATTTGTATGACGAATCTAGAATTAACAAAGAGCGAATTCATCTTTATACTACCCTTCCCATATATTCAAAAGCTAATAGAGTTAGTTATCCTATTAATCACAAGGTTAACAAATAATTATAACGATAATAAATAAATAAGTAAATAAATGAAGAAACAAGGAAGGATGAGATTGGAATTGATGCACTGTCTGGAAAGGATGACGACGCCATCCATCCCATGATTGTTCAGGATCCTTGTGGCAAGAGGGTGTACTGTGATGATGAGTCTCGTACCGAGACTCTTGGTCATTTTGATGCATATCATGTAAGAAAATAAGAGAAGAAAAGATTAGTAAATATTTAAAATCTCATCTACCATAAATAAGTATTGACATACAAATCTAATCACACCCAAGTTGTTTCATTCAGAATGTTTTCAGGTATATGATATGCTAATAGAAACAGTCCAGTAGAGTACATCAAAACAGGCTCAAAGTAATGAGTTTAAGCTTCTCTGAGGATATATAAAGATGAGGGCCTAAGTAGTTAATTCAGATTTCTCAAAGGGGAAGGGTGAGCCCAAACGTATGCAACTGATCTTTGGTTTGCAAGACATCTGATGATCCATATGTAAAAATACAAAGCAAGCCCAAGTATTCTAAGCATAAAACTTATAAGAAGAGAACTCAATCCAATATGTAATGGGCCCAATAAAACATATGCTCACATTCATGATGTACTAATTCACATAATATACATTTAGATATATTATTTCACATATACTTAGGTATACACAAGGACTGATATACATCCGACACCTAGGATATATCCGCATACTAGGATATACAAAATGCATAACTATACTACATACTGTAGGCACAGTGGCTTTACATCTGGTATGCTCGTGGTATATTCATGGTATATAAAATAGGTGAAATGACCAGTTGGGTCATAGGTAAAGCAGGCATTTTAAAGACATTCCTCTTATCCTAGTTGAATCTTCATACCAATCTTACTCCTTCATGCTCATATGAACCAAACTAACACACACATATATATATATATATATATATATATATATATATATATATATATATATATATATATAGTAATTAACTGATACATCTGATGGAGGTATCAAACATGGTGAAATAATATAACAACACATAGCATGATATTCCTATTTTAAGATGCATGACTCAAAATCATAATGACTAACCAGATTTTACCATGTCAACACCGAGTTAATCTCCTTATATGCTTACTAATGGGACACAGCCAGTAATGTGACAAAGAACAAAGAACAGTCTATGTAAATACAATATGTTGGTATAGAGACTGTCGAAAATGAACTCTGCAGTAGATTTTGACACAAAATGACTAAGGAAGTGCAATAATAGGATATGAACACACATAAGAACCATTGAGTTCAAGACCAATAGATACATTCTTTAAGGGGACAAATTCATCTTAGTCCTAAATACACTACTGGATCCATATATGGAAGAATCAAGCAACAAGTACGTTTCCCACATGAGTTGAGTTATGGGAATACTTCAAATGTATTCACAAACTGTGCATATAACCAACTTCATTAACAGAATATGTGATATTTAATGGTAAGATTAATCAGTGGTTCATTTAGAGATTAGACTGATCTGAATTCAGCAAACAATAAAATAGGCATTACCCATCTTTTGAAACAGTCTTGACAGATGCATAAAGGACCCATGATATTTCCACTACTAACCCAAAATGGGTCTAGGACCCTTATACAAATGTCATACATTAACTATACACATAGGAGAACCATAATCGAATGCATACATGCCTAAGACAAAGATCGACACCACAAATAAAGAAAATCACTATCGTGATTTGTCCAGAAAACAAAGACTAAACTGAATTAGAGTAAATTCGACACAATAATATAAATATCGTCACACAGAATATACAATATCAATTAAGCGACTAAATAATAGATAGAGAATGGGTTTCCGGACCTTGTGGTAGCGAATCGAGGCGACAAAGGTTTTCCCGAATCGTCAAAGGAAGTTCGCCAAAGAACTGTTTTCAGAAAGATAGTAGTAAACTGAATAGATAGACAGGGGTTCTGAGTACGATGCTATGGGTAATCCCGTGAATCGGTGGTTGATGATCGATCGATCGCCTTTTGCATGTTCGAACGTTGGGTATTTATAACCCCTATTTAGGCTTCGATTTATGGTAAGTTAGGACTTGGTTTGAGGGACGATTTGTATTGATTTTGCTGAGATTTCGTACTGTTCTTGTTATGGTAAGTTAGGACTGATTTTCTTGTGGATGACTCGCAGGATTATTTGGTCCTAAAGAAGGGTAGTTTTGATTTGGTTATAGTTATGGCAAGCACGAGATTTTGTTGCCATTTTCGTACTGATTCGAGGGTTAATTGGTAAGGTTTGAAACAGAAAAGGGAGGTTCGATTCGGGGCGTGACTTGAGGGAAGATTCTGGGATGTCTGCGTGATATGGAAGGAGACAGAAGCGAGGTATTATTGGTTTGCCGGATTCTCCGGCGAGAAATCCGGCTGGTGATGGAGCGAGGGTGCGGCGTTTGGATGGTGTTAGGGTTTGGGTCTTTTAGGTTTTCCAAGAGGGGACGACGCAAAGGGCGGTATAAGGGAAATGGGCTGGACGGGGAGTTAAAGGGTTAAAAGAAAGGAAAGAAAAAAATGGGCCGCGGTCGCAAGGCGTTTCATGGGTAGAGATTTGTTTTGGACACAAAAAAAGGGTCAAGGGTTAATTAATTAGTTTTGGGTTGGGTAGAGTTTTAGGGTATTTGTTATTTAATTAATGGGTTATAGATAAAGCCTTAGGTGTATTATTTAATTAATGATAGATAAGTGAAATTTAAATTGTGATTAAATTATTTAGGTGTTTTATTAGTCTAAGCTATTATTATCCTAATAAATGTGGGCATGCTAATTAATTAGTGCTTAATATTTTATAATGCGAGACTTTTATTAAAACTTATTTATTATGTGTATTTTGCGATGTAAAATTGCGGTCCTAACAAAAGAAAAAATGTTTAATTTATTGGTTATTTATTTAAGGGGAGAGACAAAATCGTGTCAATTGTCCTCTTTGTATGGGGAAGATGAAAGAATCTCCAGACAAAGACGTTGACTTATAGCCAATTTTGTCTGGGTCATCGGAATTGGAACAAATGTTGTTGGTGTCTGAAAACTGAAGGTGGGGCCGACGCGGTTTTAAAATTTGTCCCAGTGTCGAGCTATGGTGACAATGAGTTATTGTGGTGCTAGAATGTTGGGAGAGAGTAGGTCGACGTTCGGGTCCACTTTGCCTTTTGTTGGGAAGTCTTGTTCCCAACAAATTACCTCAGTTCGCCGTAAGAGGTAGGTCCACGTTGTGCTCCGTCTTTTGCAGCTTGTAAATGTTCCTGTAGATTGAAGCTAAGATAGAGGCATTAGTGCATAACTGTCAAAACAAAACAATGCAAGTATGTAAATTTGTGTTGTGGTTCAGAGTCGATCAGTATATGGTATGATGATACGCCGTCTTGTATAGACGAGATGCAAATGACGCCTTGTATGGGCGATGTCGTCGTTGTATGGACGAAATGCAGATGTTCGTCATTGTATAGACGAGATGCAGATGTTCGTCGTTGTATGGACGAAATGCAAATGTTCGTCGTTGTATGGACGAGATGCAGATGTTCGTCGTTGTATGGACGAAATGCAAATGTTCGTCGTTGTATGGACGAGATGCAGATGTTCGTCGTTGTATGGACGAGATGCAGATGTTCGTCGTTGTATGGACGAAGTGCAGATGTTCGTCGTTGTATAGACGAGATGCAGATGTTCGTCGTTGTATGGACGAAATGCAAATGTTCGTCGTTGTATGGACGAGATGCAGATGTTCGTCGTTGTATGGACGAAATGCAAATGTTCGTCGTTGTATGGACGAGATGCAGATGTTCGTCGTTGTATGGACGAGATGCAGATGTTCGTCGTTGTATGGACGAAGTACAGATGTTCGTCGTTGTATAGACGAGATGCAGACGTTCGTCGTTGTATGGACGAAATGCAGACGTTCGTCGTTGTATGGACGAAATGCAGACGTTCGTCGTTGTATGGACGAGATGCAGACGTTCGTCGTTGTATGGACGAAATGCAGATGTTCGTCGTTGTATGGACGAAGTGCAGATGTTCGTCGTTGTATGGACGGCGCGATGTTCGCCGCTGCATGCACGGCGCAGATGTTCGCCGTCAGATGGACGAATGCAGATGTTCGCCGTTGTATGGACGAAATGCAAGTGTTCGCCGTGTATGGACGACGCAAGTGTTCGCCGTTGTATGGACGAGATGCAAGTGTCGCCGTTGTATGAACGAGTGCAGATGTTACGCCGTTGTATGGACGAGATGCAGATGTTAATGCGTTGTATGGACGAAATGCGAGATGTTCGCCAGATGGACGAAATGCGATGTCACGTTGTATGGACGAAATGCAGATGTTCGTCGTTGTATGGACGAGATGCAAATGTTCGTCGTTGTATGGACGAAGTGCAGATGTTCGTCGTTGTATGGACGAAGTGCAGATGTTCGTCGTTGTATGGACGAAGTGCAGATGTTCGTCGCTGTATGGGCGAAATGCAGATGTTCGTCGCTGTATGGGCGAAATGCAGATGTTCGTCGTTGTATGGACGAGATGCAGGTGTTCGTCGTTGTATGGACGAGGTGCAGATGTTCGTCGTTGTATAAACGAGATGCAGATGTTCGTCGTTGTCCTCCTTGTTCCTGTTGTCCTGCAAAATTCACTCAAAGAAAAATTGTGAGTTCGGGGAGGGGGTCGGCCGATTTGTGTTGGCTCTTGATACTTGTATGTGTTGTCTTGTCTGGACATGTAACCCTTGTCTGATTTCGAGTCTCGGTCAAAACATTTTGTTGAAAAATATTCTATCTTGAGAAAATATACTTATATATGCTAGTAGGAAATTATGTCGATATTTGAATAGTGACATGTTGTGAAACAAAGCAAACTTCCTTATCCGCAATCGGCGGTATATTCTCTCATACTCTCGGTGCTCCGCTGCTGTCAGGCTCTCTTTTACCATTTGTCCCAGTTTTGGGATATGAAACCCTTTGCGTAAACTGACCATATCCATTGATGTCATTTGTAGTAAAACCCTTTTTGTTGTCCCAGTTTATGTCGATCTTTCGAGCATATGGAATCATATTTGTCGGTGTCCTTTCGTGGCGAAGTCCTTAAAATTGTCCCAGTTTTGACTGACGAAACTGGGTCGGATATATGTCGTTCATTTGTCTCGTGTGTATGACAGGACTGAGTACAATTCACAAAACTGTCAATTGACAAAACGAAGATTTCCTAATGGGGTGACCGAGGCCGATGTAGGCCGCCTACGTATCCGTTAAGGGAATCAGGTCAAACGTAGTTCCGATTACAAGCAAGATTTTAAAAATTTAAAGATGGGACCGAGGCCGATGTGGCCGCCTACGTATCCGCTAAGGAATCAGGTCGCACGTAGTTCCGATTACAAGCAAGTAATTGGGTATTTTCTGGAAATAGGACCGGAGCCGATATGGCCGCCTACGTATCCCGCAAAGGGAATCAGGTCAAACGTAGTTCAGATTACAAGCAAAAGAACAATTGGGATTTTTCTAAAAGGTGGGACCGAAGCCGATATGGCCGCCTACGTATCCGCCAAGGGAATCAGGTCTAACGTAGTTCCAATTACAAGCAAAAGAACAATTGGGATATTTCTAAAAGGTGGGACCGAAGCCGATATGGCCGCCTACGTATCCGCCAAGGGAATCAGGTCTAACGTAGTTCCAATTACAAGCAAAGTGATTACATGGAAAATAAAGCACTCTAAATATAATATCTCTTCACTGCATCTGCGTTGATGGCTCTCGGCCACACTTCGCCGTCCATTTCAGCTAAGATGAGGGCCCCTCCTGTAAGCACTCGGTGAACCATGTAAGGCCCTTGCCAATTGGGCGCGAATTTCCCTTTCGCTTCACTTTGGTTAGGAATATACGCTTCAAAGACCAGCTTGTCGGTTGGAAGTTTCTTGGTCGCACCTTCTTATTAAAAGCTCCGTCATTCTGCTCGTAAAGTTGTCCGTGCATCGCATTCATTCGCTTTCGCCAATAAGCACCAATTGTTCGACTTACCAGATCCATTTGGCTTCATTTAGTTCGGCTTCGGATGATTCTCAAAGACGGTATTTCCACCTCCGGCAAAGACAACTGCTCCATAAACCAAGAGATACGGTCGCTCGCGAGGTCCGGATTGTAGTACGGTAACCCAAGAGGCGAAAGGCAAATTTTCATGCCAATGCTCGTAGTTATCTATCATCTTCCTCGGATCCTCTTGATGTTCTTGTTGCCGCCTGATCGCTTCCATTCATTTGTGGTCGATATGAGTAGAGTTGCGATGAGTGATCCCGAACTTCTCACACATTTCCTTCATCGACCACTATTGAGATTGGACCCGTTGGTTTATGATTGATTCCGAAATTCCGAACCGACAGATGATGTGGTGATGAACAAAATCCACTACTACTTTCTTGGTCACAGACTTGTATGATGACGCTTCTACCCATTTCGTAAAGTAATCAATCGCTACTAGGATAAACCTGTGTCCATTTGACGCTCCAATAGACCAATGACGCCCATGCCCTGCCGCGAACGGCCATGGGGAACTAGTGACGTTGAGTTCATTTGGTTGCACGTGAATCAAGACTCCAAGGATCTGACAATGATGGCATTTTCGCATCTAAACCGATGCAACTGCTTCCATCGCCATCCGTAAGTAACCTCTCGTAGTATCTTCTTTGCTAGCATGAAATCGCTCACGCTGGGTCCGCACATACCTCCGTGGGTCTCTTCTAATAACTTGTTTGCTTCTTGAGTATCAACACATCTTAATAAACCCAAATCCGGAGTCCTCCGATAAAGGTTCTCGCCGCTCAGGAAGAAATGGTTTGCTAGCCTCCGAAGAGTCATCTTTTGTATGTTGGTCGTGCTTTCCGGGTACTCACCTGCCTTGAGATACCTCTTGATCTCGTCATACCAAGGTTTGCCTTCTGATCCTTCATTTATCTGAGAACAATAGGCTGGCTGATCTAGCACATCTACTTTGATTGGGTCAATATAGTTCTTGTCTGGATGTTGAATCATGGAGGACAAATTTGCTAGAGCGTCTGCAAACTCATTTTGAGCCCTCGGAGTATGCCTGAACTCTATCTTAACGAACCTCTTGCGCAATTCCTTCACGCAGTGTAGGTATGGAAGTATCTTTCTGTTCTTGGTGGCCCATTCGCCTTGTACTTGGTGAATCAACAGGTCCGAATCCCCTACGACCAACAACTCTTGTATGTTCATGTCAATAGCCATTCGGAGTCCTAGTATGCACGCCTCATATTCTGACATATTATTGGTGCACGGGAATCTGAGTTTTGCTGATATTGGGTAGTGTTGTCCAGTTTCTGATACCAAACCGCCCGATACCTACCCTTTGAAATTGCGCGCCATCGAAGAACATTCTCCAACCTGGATATTCTTCTAAGATGTCTTCTCCTACAAACATCACTTCTTCATCTGGAAAGTAGGTCTGCAAGGGGACGTATTCCTCATCTACCGGATTCTCTGCGAGATGATCTGCTAATGCTTGCCCTTTGACTGCCTTTTGGGTGACATATACGATGTCGAATTCACTTAAAAGAATATGCCACTTTGCAAGTTTTCCAAGAGTATAGGCTTCAAAGATATACTGAGCGGTCCATCCTCGAGATGAGATAGGTGGTGTATGCGACAGGTAATGTCTGAATTTTTGGGCAACCCAAGTCAAGGCACAACACGTGCTCCAAAGATTGTACCGAGCTTCATACGGCGTGAACTTTTTACTCAAGTAGTATATTGCTTGTTCCTTCCTTCCTGTCTCATCATGTTGTCCTAACACACATCCAAACGCATTTTCCAATACGGATAAATATAATAGCAAAGGCCTTCCGGGCTCTGGAGGCACCAAAACCGGCGGATTTGACAGGTACTCTTTGATTTTGTCAAGGGCTTGTTGGCACTCCAATGTCCATTTAGTGGCAGCGTCCTTCTTTAACAACCTAAATATTGGTTCGCATATTACTGTTGATTGTGCTATGAACCTGCTGATATAATTCAAACGACCGAGAAAACTCATCACTTCCTTGCGATTTTTCGGAGGAGGCAGTCCTTGAATGACTTTTATCTTCGAAGGATCCAACTCTATTCCCCTCCTGCTCACAATGAAACCCAACAATTTTCCTGCTGGGACGCCGAAGGCACACTTTGCCGGATTTAACTTCAGGTTGTATTGCCTTAATCGTTCAAAAAACTTCTTCAGATGGACCAAGTGGTCTGTGGCCCTCCGCGACTTGATAATGACGTCATCCACGTAGACTTCAATTTCCTTATGGATCATATCATGAAAAATGGTAGTCATGGCTCATGTAAGTGGCGCCGCATTTTTAAGTCCAAATGGCATGACTCGATAATAATATACCACGGGTGGTGAACGCGCCTTCTCTCGTGATCTTCTTCGCTCATTAAGATTTGATGGTACCCAAATAAACAATCGACAAATGATCGCAACTCATGCTTCGCATACAATTGTCGATGAGTAAATGAATGTTCGGCGGAAAATCATCCTTAGGGCTTGCCTTGTTGAGATCCCTGTAATCAACACAAACTCGTATCTTACCATCCTTCTTTGTTACCGGCACAATATTGGCTAACCAAGTAGGGTATTTTGCTACCCGAATGACATTTGCGTCCAATTGTTTGGAGATCTCCTCCTTGACTTTCAAACTCTGATGCGGCTTGATTTTCCTTGGTTTTTGCTTCACTGGAAGGCATGATGGTTCAATGGGCAGCTTATGAGAAACGATGTCTGTGCTTAGACCTGGCATATCATCATAAGACCAAGCGAATATGTCGACATACTGCTTCAATAGGGCCACCAGATCTTCTTTCTGTGCGGTATTCAAGTGAACGCTGATTCTTGTTTCCTTCACGACTTTATCATCTCCTAGATTCACTGTTTCTGTTTCATCCAGATTAGGTTTCGGCTTATCCTCGAACTTTCCTAACTCCTCCGTTAATTCCCCCAATGGGAAATTTCCTTCGTTCCGCTGATTATTCGACTTTGTTCGCTTGTTTCATGACATGTCACATTTTCATTATCGATAAGTATATTAGTTTGTATCTCAAAGAAAGGGAATAAAGAGCGTTGATTAAAACATAACTTGTTATTAAAACTTCGTAAGGGAAATAAGCTCATAAAATCGGTTCCATAATTCGTAAAAATACGAATTGAATTGTTTAAAAACGCCTAATTATTAATGCTACCTGCACTCATGAAAACAAAGGTCGGTACAGTGTCCAGCTTGCTCAAGACATCTCCGCTCTGCACTCCAAATGGTATGGTCATCCGTAGTCTTCCAAAACCGCATGACACTCGCTTCTTCCTCGTAAATGAAAAGGCCTCAAGTCCTCCGCAGTTAATGTCAGATCCGCCTCTTCCGTAGCCGAGCAGGTATGCTTTGACGAATGAATGATTCAGGGGTGGAACAGGTCTTGGCAGGTGAGACTCACCCTTCCTTCTGAGATCAAATAACATCATCTCCTCGGCAGTGGGCTGATATCCTAGGCCAAAAGTGTCCTTCTTCTCCGGCAGGTGAATCGACTCTGTGATTCCTCCTAATTTTGGTACAAGTCCTCGACTGCTCAAGCCATTCCTCGATCTCTCGCCACCATGTTGGGAGTGCGAGGTAGTTGCATCCCTTTGGCCTTGCTAACGTCTATGATCTTGTTCATATGGTAGACAGATCCATCCAGCTTCTCCATACTCTCGATGACTGGAATTGCCCGTTTGGTGTTAGCAGTATTGTCCTTGTCTCCCTCAATCACAACTTCATGATGATTCTAGATGAATTTCAAAATTTGATGCAAAGTGGAAGGGACGGCTCCGACCATGTGGATCCAAGGTCTACCGAGTAACAAATTGTAGCATGTGGATATGTCCAATACCTGGAATTCTATCTCGAACTCGCGCCCAATCAGAAGTGTCAAGTCACCTCGCCGCGACGCCCTCGTGGTCCCATCGAAACCTTTTACCCTTGTGTAGCTCTCACTGAGTTTCCCAATGTTGACTCCTAAAGTCCAAGAGTATTCAGTGGCATACATTAACAATGACTTCATCAATCAAGACTCGAGAGATAAACTTATTAGCACACTTGACTGTTATGTTCAATGCCTTGTTATGACCCCGACCTTCAGGAGGCAATTCATTCTCATGGAAAATTATCTTTTGCACCTCTTTAATTTACCCGATCAGTGCTGAAAAGTTCTCATCGGCAGTCTCGGCTGGCACATGAGCTTCTTTCAAAACCTCCATCAAAGAGGTTCGGTGGTTCACGGAATTCATCAACAGTGACAATAGAGAGATTTGTGCTGGTGTTTTACTCAACTGTTCTATAATGTAATAGTCTTCTATAGGCATCCTTCTCCAAAATTCTTCTACTTCTGGTTCGGTCACAGTTTTTTTCTGGGGTGTCTTTCGTGATACTTCTACAGATGAGTAACGTTGTCCGGACCTCGTCACCCCCGCTGCAACAACTTCTACCACCTGTTTCTGTTTACCCTCATTATGTTGCTTGATCGAACGGCTCCATCCTGGCACTAAGACTGGCATTAGAGGCTTATGACGGCTCAACTCTACTTCCAACCCGCCGCCGGCTCGCAAGAATCACATGGGCAATGTGGGCTGAAGATTCCCCTGTCTCCTTCTCCTTGATTGGTACGATGGTCCCCTCCATATTGTACACATCATCAAAGGTGATCATGTGAACGTCGGCATTGTCGTGATTTGGCAGGGGATTGTTGTTGACATTAGGGGAGGGTTCTTTCAACCGAATAGCTCCTTCTTTGATTAGTTCCTCAATTCGCTTTTTCAATGCATAACAACCATCTCAGATTGCGCCCCGATGCTCCAGTGGTATGCACAATGCTTATTTTCATCATGCCATGCGAGTGGATTGGGATTTTGCCATGGATCTACCAGATAAAACCAAGCTCTTAGTCTTTCATATCTGGGAGTATGGTTCGCCAACGAGTGTATGATTTCGTGGGCCTCTCTCTGTGGTTCGGTCCGTGTGTTTTGTGTGGTATTGTTGTGGGGGTACGCTGGGTCGGTATTGTGAGGAATTTAGCGCGAACGCCCGCGGGTCAGATATTGGCCGTGGTGTAGATGGGTGGCGTTGATCAGATGTGGAAGTATTTTGGCTAAAATGGTCATATGGAGGGTTTTGGAATGTGGGGTTTGGTATGTTTGTGGTTGGTATGTCGTGGCCCTATTCGCTTTGTGTTGCACCGCGATAGGGACTGCTCCATCCTTCTTCTTCTTATTCACCCCTCCCATTGACTCTGATTGTATTGATTTGCTTGTTGCTTGCAAAGCAGCCAAATTCGTGATCCTACCTGTTCTGAGTCCTTCTTCCACAAAATCTCTCATTTTTACTACTTCAGAAAAATTGCGTCCAATGACGCTGATCAACCTCTCATAGTACGTGGGGTCCTTCAGTGGATCAGACAAACAATGTTGTCATTTCACTTTCTTCCATAGTACGGACCTTCGCGCCAGATCTCCACCTCATTGCATATTCCCTAAAGGTTTCTATTGACTTTTTCTCCAATTTCATAAGATAGAATCTGTCTAGGACGTTGTCCGTATTAAACCTGAACCTGTCTACAAAGTCCTGGGCCATCGCCCCCCAACTACGCCACTTTCTTGGATCCTGGCTAGTATACCAATCCAAAGCTTCTCCAGTCAAGCTCCTTATAAACAACTTCATGATGATTGATTGATCTCTTCCCACACCCACTAATTTGTCGCAATAGATCTCAAGTGCACGAGGATTACTTTTGCCGCCAAACAGTCAAACTTTTGGTACCTTGTATCCAACGCGATTCGACGTCGGATGATGCATAAATCCGTATTCCAATCCCTCACGACTTTGTCCATCCGAAGGTTCTTAAAAGCTTTCTTCAAGTCGTGAATTTCTCTGGCCACGTTTTCATCTATCCCAACTCTTGTCCTCTTCTCCATCTCTTCATATCGAGCAAACTCCGGGAAGGGTATAGGTACGGGTGTGAGATGTGGTGCATGGGTCACACATACGGGTGATCCGTATTGTTTATTATGGTATATCATCGGTGCTGGTTGAGTAGGTTGGTTATTTTGGGCGGGTAAGGTGGCTTGTATTATCTGGGCGGGTGTGTGCGGGTTAGGGTCATTTACGGTCCGTGGGTTAGGAGGTGTGTTGTTGTGTTGTGGCTTTGGCCGCGGGTTGGCGAGGAGGCGTGTTGTTGTATTGTGGATCGAGGTTGGGTTATCCGCTGGGTGTTGGGATGGCGCCGAAAGCGACGGTGAATTGAAGTGTGGGTAGTTGTGTGTCGAGGCTTATTGATAGCTTAGTAATTTCCTGAGTCTATCCATTTCGCTGCATGACCGCCATTTGTTGCAAGATTGAGCAAGGTATTCATCTAATATGGAGCATTTCCCTTCTCATGTCTCCGTTCCTCTCGTTGAACGGCAATGAGTCCCAAGCCATCCTGCTCGCTTGCCCCGAATCATTCATTTTGTTGCTCGTGCTTTGATCCGTGAAATATGGGTGCTCACCAAGGCACAACACAAATCACCGATTAGGAGTAATACAGCAAAAATCCTTTTGTTCAAAACATGTGTCAGTATTAAACAGAATAGCAGAACATATGGGCATATAATGAAGCTTCAACAAATAAAGTAGATTAAAGTGCGTCCTAATATGCAAAGGGCCTCTATTATGCCAGAGGTAGGCCTAAGCGTCATATATGCAAAGTCACGTTAGATGTACCCAAGCCATTGTATTGGAATGCCTTTATTGGAAATAAAGCTAATTGAAATGACATTTTATAAGAAAACAATGAAAATCCCAAACTAAATAACTATGTCGTCGATGTGATAGTGAAACTTAGGTCTTCTTTGGTATAGCCCCTGTCTGTTCCAAATATTGTACTGCATCGTGCATCAGTACCCACATGTCTGGGGTGATGACCTTTTCTTTGAGTAGACAATCTTTCATCCTATTGCTCGTGCCCACGTCCTCAAACCCGCTCTCCTTGGGTCAGGTCAGGCCGCCGTGATCCTCTTGCAACCATGTCTGATATTCAGATGTGCATCTTGCCTGTTCATCTCCGATGTTTACTTTGTTGATGTCGTCCCATTCTCTCAAAATTTGTCTAGTTCGGGGCACGATGAAGTTTGGTCCAAATGTGACTTCTGAAACTCCCATGTCCGGACGGAGTGGGATTATCTGCTTCGGCCGAATTGTCGGGCACGCGTAGGGAGCGTATGGTTGCGCACTTTAAACCAATAAGCTCAATATAGTATAATTCTTTGCCGCGTATAAAGGCTCCAAATTGTGAGGAGTAAGGGATATTTCCATCGATCCGATCTCGTGCAGGATGTCAAAACTTGCACCAATCTTTGATGCCGACCGGTGACACAAACCGCTTCGGCCCTATCATGAAGCCGCCGATCTTGTAAGATGCAATTGAAACAAACGTCTCATATTTGACCGGTAAAATGCTCCATGGCCCACATTTGTAAGATAAGATTGCAACCTTCAAAGAAGTTTGTCCGCCTCTTTGCATTTCCCAAGAGCTCGGAATATTTCGCCAAAATCATAGGAACCAAAGTGGGTTGTATGCCACAATTCCTCGAAAAGTGATCTCGCCACGTAACATATGCAAGTACTTATCTTGCCATACTCAAGAGGAAAAATCAAGGTGCCAAGTAGAGCGACAATGAATGCAATAGGACGCCTGTTTTGCCAATGGCGTAGAGTGCATGAGAATTCTGTTTTGCATGTCTTGTAAGCGTTATTATGTCCATACCTATCGTAAAGATAGTCAAGAGACACCGCTTGTTCTCGAAGCAACGCAATTCCTTAGTATTCTTAAGACCCATGTAGCGGAGGAATTTCTTCCCTGATTGGCTGTTGGGAATAATCTGTCTTCTACCTTGGTAAACTAGGCTGGTGAAATAATGCACTTCTTCCAATGTAGGAGTTATTTCGAAATCCTTGAATTTGAAAACGATTCGTCCGATCCCAAACCGGATTAAAGCTCTGATCAAATGCGGATCCGCGAAATACCAAATAGTGAGATGAGACACCCCAACTTCTTCCTAATCATCGTCTGACTGCTGATGTCGAAATCCTCCCACCATACTCTTAGCTTATTAGGAACTCCGCTAACCATTCTTATATGATCCATGTTATGATACAAATGCTGAAAAACAATAAATAATAATAAACTTACATTTCCAACTTTGGGCATGTCTTTTGGCTCGATAAATCTATCATGATTGTGCAACACATAATATGCTGGTTGGTCGTTGGGTTGAGAAACCCATCGACAAGTTTGGTGTCTTCCTAATTGTGGTGTCGATACCAAGGACCGACCCACCTAAGGTAAATGCATGCATGCCTTAAAATAAAGGGTGGTATAGCTCTATCTTAAGTTTGCTAAGATTTGGCTTACTATACGCAAGGTTCCCGAGCGGACCACTCGAGTGAGAAGGCTACGCGACCACCGGTTGGACCGGATTCTCCGCGCAAAATACCAACTCTCTTAAATTTGGGTGTTTGAAAGAAATTTGCAGGTGCGCAAAGCACACCCGTGTTGTATGTGATAGTGTGAATTTTCCATAAGGAGGAAGTATGAGCGAATGCCGCTTTAAGGAAAGCGAGAATAAATAGCAGTTAAATCAATATGCAAATATGTAAAGCAAAATAGTTTAGGCAAAACATAAAAGCAAATAAGTGTGAAACACAAAATAAGCAAATAGAAAAAAAAAAAAAAAGAAGAAAGAAAAAAAAAATGAAGTACAACAATTAACCTATGTTTGTTATGGTTAAGAACTCACATCCCAAATGAGTCGCCATGCTGTCGCACCCGATTTTGAACTCTCAGGCTTAAATGCGCGACGGAATGGTTATCCTCCCAAAATGTAAAATAAAAAATGTAAAATGTTAAAATGTTAAGGGAGTCGCCACCTAATTAATTGGGTGAATTAGGACACCTAAATACTAACCGATTAAAGTCAGCATTAACTCCATTTAATGGTCTGTGAAACTAAATGAGATTCTGAGTAAGGGTTCTTTATTATCCTAAAGGGAAGGGATCAGGCACCCTAAAGGATCCACTAACTCATGCGTTGTCCGCTCAAACATAAAGTTAATTTATTCTAGTTTAAGAGGTGTATGTTTTAGGAAAATTATTTAAAAAAAGATGTAGCAAATATCTAAAAGAAAGGTATTTTGATAACTTACAAAAAGACTTTATAAGATTCACAAAATATGTAAAATTAATTACGCACTGTAGAACGTGAAATTGTTTTATTAAATGATAAATTACATCCTATAGGTATATGTAAGATTAAGACTTTTATACCTAAGGTTAATTATGAAATCATTCTTTATTTGACAAAGTAAAAAATGACAAATTATTCCTATAAGCATATAGAATCAGTTAGGAAATTGTCTTTGTAAATGTATATGAAACGTTAATGATATTAAGAAAAGTAATAAATTGCTCCTATGTTGTTTATGAAGAAATTATAAGAAAGTCTATTTTTCTTTCTTTCTAGATAAGGAGTGGTATTTTGACTACATAACTAAAGCATAGCTAGGATTAATTAATTTATCTTGGATTTAGATTTGTATTTAATCTAGAATTAACAAAGAGCGAATTCATCTTTATACTACCCTTCCCATATATTCAAAAGCTAATAGAGTTAGTTATCCTATTAATCACAAGGTTAACAAATAATTATAACGATAATAAATAAATAAGTAAATAAATGAAGAAACAAGGAAGGATGAGATTGGAATTGATGATCATTCGAAAGGATGACGACGCCATCCATCCCATGATTGTTCAGGATCCTTGTGGCAAGAGGGTGTACTGTGATGATGAGTCTCGTACCGAGACTCTTGGTCATTTTGATGCATATCATGTAAGAAAATAAGAGAAGAAAAGATTAGTAAATATTTAAAATCTCATCTACCATAAATAAGTATTGACATACAAATCTAATCACACCCAAGTTGTTTCATTCAGAATGTTTTCAGGTATATGATATGCTAATAGAAACAAATCCAAAGAGAGTACATCAAAACAGGCTCAAAGTAATGAGTTTAAGCTTCTCTGAGGATATATAAAGATGAGGGCCTAAGTAGTTAATTCAGATTTCTCAAAGGGGAAGGGTGAGCCCAAACGTATGCAACCAGTGCTGGTTTGCAAGACATACAGTGATCCATATGTAAAAATACAAAGCAAGCCCAAGTATTCTAAGCATAAAACTTATAAGAAGAGAACTCAATCCAATATGTAATGGGCCTAATAAAACATGTCACGACCCGACCTCGATCGCGATCGTGCCCTACTGGCACCCTTACAGTAAACATCGAGATAATCAATGAACATACATGAACCTTAAAAAAATAAAACAACAGAAGTAAAACAACAGGTTAGCCGATAGGGCTACCTTCCTGGACATAAATATACACAACCGAAGCAGTTGCCTCATTTTCTTTACAAACTGACCCACAAAATGTGACTACTGCACTTCTAAGATTTTTAACATAATAACCGTATGGACAGGCCCCGCCATACCTCAATATACATGAATCTACTACTGTGGAAAACCATACCAAGAGATAAGCCTCCGAGCAAATGGAGCTTTCTCAAACACCGAACCGAGATCCTATGAGCAAGGATCGCCAACTGGTACCTAAACTCGCGGCATGAACGCAGCCGGGCGGGGTCGATAACAAAAATTTAATATGGAATGTAAATAACGTACAAGAAATGATCATAATCAGACAAAAGAATGACAAGGACAAGTATAAAGATACATACGGATCCCGCCGTGTCATTACCACTTATGAACTTAATCGCACCTTATTATCTTTTTCATTCTCTATAAAAACTATAGCCACATTCTTACGCATATGATTAGGAAAATCATTAAGTTCATTACTATATAACTTACCTATCTTTCATAAGTATAACCTACTCGTATGAGGGCACCTATACTACCCGCCCAATCTAGACGCGATCAAGGTCACATAGTCCGCGTGCAGGTATAACGCCCGCCCAATCCCGGTCGATAACGCCATCTAGTTCGCCATAAAGGTATCTCGCCCGACCCATTCTCGGTCGATAATGCACGCGTAGTCCGCCTGCAGGTATACCGCCCGCCCATCTCGGTCGATAATGTCATATACCGCCTGCAGCGTATACCGCCCGCCCATCTCTCGGTCGATAATGTCATATAGTCCGCCTCAGCGTATATCGCCCGCCCATTCTCGGTCGATAATGTCATGTAGTGCGCCCAGAAGGTATACCGCCCGCCCATCTCTCGGTCGATAATGTCATATACCGCCTGCAGGTATATCGCCCGCCCATCTCTCGGTCGATAATGTCATATAGTCCGCGTCAGAAGGTATACTGCCCTGCCCATCTCTGGGTCGATAATGTCATATAGTCTGCCCGTAAAGGTATACTCCCCCGCCCATCTCTGGGTCGATAATGTCATATAAAACCCGCGAATTTAACCCAACGTACTACGATCTCTACTCCTTTAGAAAACTCTTATTCAAACAAAACTTCCGATACTAACAACCGTAGTATCAAGTCATCTCTACCTTCGTGACAAGTCACACTACCTTTTAGAAATACAATTACCGGCTTCTAAATCAAGTGACTTCTTACTTAAAACCCTAAGCAATTGGTACCTTTAAAACAATTTGCCCTTCTTTATTTCAAAACATTCTTTGCTTACATTAGAGAAAACCATTCTCTTAACCTTCCATAAAGTTATTATAACCAACTTCCCATAAAGCCGTCATACTAACTTTATGCCTTAAACTAATTCATTCTTTTTATAACCAAGAGACTTATACTTTCAAATCAAATCACATAGCTTTCAAAATACTTCAAGTCTCTTAACTTTTAAGAAAACAAGTTTCAAGTCTTAAAACTCCATACGTAAACTCTTTTAAATTAAGTAACATATACTTTGGTGCGCTTTTGAATAAGTTATACTTATTTATAACGATCTTATTCAAGTAGCCATGATCTAGAAAATGTAATACAATTTTGTCTTATCTTAGCTTCTATGCAGGTGGAGAATTCTACTTGTTTTAACATAATTAATTGTCATTACATTTTCCTTTATTAACGCTGCAATGGCTTGTTCGATACTTATTCTCATTCGTGTCAGAATTTGCCGAGTCAACTCGACTCCAAATACTTCCTAAAGACTCTTACCAACATCCCCCATAAGACTTGGTAAGGACTTAGGATTTCTTAGACGTAGCTTTTACATAGAGTAATTCAACATAACTACCTCTTAACTTCTAAGAGTAACAGAAACATGAAATGATACCACAGTATATTCCATACATAGAATCATGCCAAAGGAAGGAAGAGGTTCACATACCTCGCGACGATTGTCGACAAATAGCAAAAAGCTCCAAAGTACTTCCACCTTGAGCTATTCCATTCTTCAAGTAGGATACGCTATACCTAGTACGTCAACCTATAATGGTCACCATACGTCCATTTACTTCTTACTTCATACGTAGAATATTTTAGGTGCTAAGTCGCTAAATTCTGCGGAAAATCTGACAAAGACCTCCTTTGTTTCTACTTACTTTGACACCTTTTTCAAGGCCGAATACAATAACCAAACAGCCCCAATTGGCTCACAATTTCTATAAGGTACTCCAATACAAATGACTAACTAAACAGCCCCAATTGGCTCACAATTTAGAAAGTAGTCCAATACAAATGAAAAACAAACTAAAAAGTCCAAATTCGGCCACCTTGAGTTCAACTTTACCAATTCTTATCAAATTTCCATTTCAATCCAAATTGGTAGCATAACATGATATCAAGTCGTATTTGATTATAACAATCCATAATCTCTAAGTAGGCAACATGCGACGATTTCTAATAACGACTAAAATTGTATTACAATTTCAAAGGGCTAAACATGCCATTTCGGTTTTGAGCTCTTAAAATTCCATAACACTTATCAAACTTCATAACACATATCACATGATCATTTCTAACTTATAATAACATTGAATCTTCAATTACAAAAGTAAGACGAAGATTATACCTCATATTAGCCCAAATATGATCCAAGACTACAAGTCGATCCTTAGCAACTTTAGCTCCTCCTTTCGACGTTCCAATCCACTCCAAGCAACCCTAGAAGCTTAAGAATAACTCATCTTCAAATTCCAACTTCAAAGTTGAATAACCCTTAGGTTCTCGCCTTGACTAACCCGAAAACTATCTTTTTCCGAGATTTTTCTATTGAGATATGCTTACTATACCCTTAGGTACCTTGGTTTAAAGTGGGGAGATTATTGGACAACAATTGAAAATTCTTCTCTTGAAACCCTCCTAAAAGCCGAGAGCCCTCTTAATGCTCTTCAAGATTTGTTTGAAAATTTAGCTAAGTGTTAAAAGCCTTGTCTTGCTACTTGTACACATATATAATACTATGGAGGGTCAAGATCTACACAAATGGTTGGCCTAGATAAGTTTCATGGATCCTAGCCAAGTGGACTTGACTAAGTCAACAATATCAAGCTATTAGTCTTTGCAAGACTTGCCATCCTAAAATTGGTCAAATGACCATTCCATCCAAGACAATTTCGTCCAAGACCACTAAGGGGTGACACGTGTCGCTCTCCGCTCGTCACAATATTTCGCTTTTCCGACAATTCCATAATTCCGATAAATTTACTCGTCTCAAATCTTAACATTTTTGAGTTCTTACGTACGTCCTTACAAACATATCCTGGAATTTCCGGGGTGTAACATTCTTCCCCCCTTAGAAACATTCGTCCTCGAATGTTCTTTCGGAGTCGAACTTATAATTAGCGACATAGTTTCCTTTCACAACCCCGACATACCAACAATGCCACACATGGCCCTAATACCTCGCACACGCATATCTGTCCATCATAAGCCCAAAAGAGATTATCTTTTCGCATTTCCAACTCCTTCTAACATACATACATAACTTCCATACCGACTCCGCCTCAAATCTTTGAGTCACTCTATAAAACAACATAAGGCCATTTCCGGCTTTCATGTCCTCGGTTCGTGGAACGCGCCCACGAACCCAGAAACAATTAACTAGACTTGGCCTTGCACCGTGACCGCCACGTAGCTTTAACTACTACCAACTGATCCTACTCCATTCCGTGCCATGGGAGACCCGAACAGTCCTCACCCCGACCCGCCGTCGCACTTAACTCTTATTCTTGATCTATAATAACTCTTTCTACCCGAGAAGACCTTGGCGAAAATTCATTAACTATTTCATACCTTCCCGGTATCTAGTTAGTCTTTACCAACTCTTGGTAATCTAAAATCAGTCTAGGCAACACGCTGCCCGACCTCATACATAATTCAGTATAGATGTATGTCACAATACCAACTATACTATAATCATTACCAACCCGGATACGCAATCCACATAGTCCTTCCCGGTCATCACGCTTTCTCGTAGTTGCAATCAACATAACTCGTTAGGGAGGGACGACCCTAACAACACAGCTCTATCGCACGATCTCAGAGTGAGAAGAATGGAAACCAATCCTAAATGTCCTGCAGCCTCCTGATTATAGATGTGGTGCACAACACACCGATAATCAAGACTCTACTAGACACGGTCTGTAGACACTTTCCGAGGACTAACTGCTCTGATACCACTTTTGTCACGACCCGACCCCGGGACCGCGACTGGTGCCCTACCTGGGCACCCTTACAGGTAAACATCAGAGATAATCAGCGGAACATACATGAACCTTAAAAAAATAAAACAACAGAAGTAAAACAACAGGTTAGCCGATAGGGCTACCTTCCTGGACATAAATATACACAACCGAAGCAGTTGCCTCATTTTCTTTACAAACTGACCCACAAAATGTGACTACAGACCTCTAAGATTTTTAACATAACAATCGTATGGACAGGGCCCCGCCATACCCCTGAATATACATGAATCTACTACTTCAGGGAAAACCATACCAAGAGATAAGCCTCCGGAGCAAATGGAGCTTTCTCTCAAACACTGAACCGAGATCCTAAGAGCAAGGATCGCCAACCTGGGTACCTAAACTGCGGCATTTAACGCAGCCCGGCGGGGTCGCATAACAGGTACCGAATATGGAACAGAAATAACGTACAGTAAACAGATCATAACTGTACAAAAGAATGACAAGGACAAGTATAAAGATACATACCAGATCCTGCCGTGTCATTACCACTTATGAACTTAATCGCACCTTATTATCTTTTTCATTCTCTATAAAAACTATAGCCATATTCTTACGCATACGATTAGGAAAATCATTAAGTTCATTACTATATAACTTACCTATCTTTCATAAGTATAACCCGCTGTAAGCGAGGGGCACCTATACTACCCTACCAATCTAGACGCGATCAAGGTCACATAGTCCGCCTGCAGGTATCGCCCGCCCAATCCCGGTCGATAACGCCATCTAGTCCGCCCATAAAGGTATCTCGCGGCCCATTCTCGGTCGATAATGTCATGTAGTGCGCGTGCAAAGGTATACGCCCGCCCATCTCTCGGGTCGATAATGTCATATAGTGCGCCTGAAGCGTATACCGCCCGCCCATCTTCGGGTCGATAATGTCATAGTTCCGCGTGCAAAGGTATATCGCCCGCCCATTCTCGGTCGATAATGTCGTAGTTCGCCTGCAGGTATACCGCCCGCCCATCTCTCGGTCGATAATGTCATATAGTTCGCGTGAAAGGTATATCGTCCGCCCATCTTCGGGTCGATAATGTCATATAGTGCGCCTGTAGAAGGTATACCGCCCGCCCATCTCTCGGGTCGATAATGTCATATAGTGCGCCTGAAGGTATACCGCCCGCCCATCTCGGTCGATAATGTCATATAGTGCGCGTGCAAAGGTATACCGCCTGCCCATCTCTGGGTCGATAATGTCATATAAAACCCGGGAATTTAACCCAACGTACTACGCACCTCTACTCCTTTAGAAAACTCTTATTCAAACAAAACTTCCCAGATACTAACAACCGTAGTATCAAGTCATCTCTACCTTTCAGACAAGTCACACTACCTTTTAGAAATACAATTACCGGCTTCTAAATCAAGTGACTTCTTACTTAAAAACCCTAAGCAATTGGTACCTTTAAAACAATTTGCCCTTCTTTATTTCAAAACATTCTTTGCTTACATTAGAGAAAACCATTCTCTTAACCTTCCATAAAGTTATTATAACCAACTTCCCATAAAGCCGTCATACTAACTTTATGCCTTAAACTAATTCATTCTTTTTATAACCAAGAGACTTATACTTTCAAATCAAATCACATAGCTTTCAAAATACTTCAAGTCTCTTAACTTTTAAGAAAACAAGTTTCAAGTCTTAAAAACTCCATACGTAAACTCTTTTAAATTAAGTAACATATACTTTGGTGCGTTGTGAATAAGTTATACTTATTTATAACGATCTTATTCAAGTAGCCATGATCTAGAAAATGTAATACAATTTTGTCTTATCTTAGCTTCTATGCAGGTGGAGAATTTTACTTGTTTTAACATAATTAATTGTCATTACATTTTCCTTTATTAATGCTGCAATGGCTTGTTCGATACTTATTCTCATTCGTGCCGTAAATTTGCCGAGTCAACTCGACTCCAAATACTTCCTAAAGACTCTTACCAACATCCCCCATAAGACTTGGTAAGGACTTAGGATTTCTTAGACGTAGCTTTTACATAGAGTAATTCAACATAACTACCTCTTAACTTCTAAGAGTAACAGGAAACATGAAATGATACCACAGGTATATTCCATACATAGAATCATGCCAAAGGAAGGAAGAGGTTCACATACCTCGCGACGATTGTCGACAAATAGCAAAAAGCTCCAAAGTACTTCCACTCGAGCTATTCCATTCTTCAAGTAGATACGCTATACCTAGTACGTCAACCTATAATGGTCACCATACGTCCATTAACTTCTTACTTCATACGTAGAATATTTTAGGTGCTAAGTCGCTAAATTCTCATGGAAAATCTGACAAAGACCTCATTTGTTTCTACTTACTTTGCCACCTTTTTCAAGGCCGAATACAATAACCAAACAGCCCCAATTGGCTCACAATTTCTATAAGGTACTCCAATACAAATGACTAACTAAACAGCCCCAATTGGCTCACAATTTAGAAAGTAGTCCAATACAAATGAAAAACAAACTAAAAGTCCAAATTCGCCACTTGAGTTCAACTTTACCAATTCTTATCAAATTTCCATTTCAATCCAAATTGGTAGCATAACATGATATCAAGTCGTATTTGATTATAACAATCCATAATCTCTAAGTAGGCAACATGCGACGATTTCTAATAACGACTAAAATTGTATTACAATTTCAAAGGGCTAAACATACGCCATTTCGGTTTTGAGCTCTTAAAATTCCATAACACTTATCAAACTTCATAACACATATCACATGATCATTTCTAACTTATAATAACATTGAATCTTCAATTACAAAAGTAAGACGAAGATTATACCTCATATTAGCCCAAATATGATCCAAGACTACAAGTCGATCCTTAGCAACTTTAGCTCCTCCTTTCGACGTTCCAATCCACTCCAAGCAACCCTTAGAAGCTTAAGAATAACTCATCTTCAAATTCCAACTTCAAAGTTGAATAACCCCTTAGGTTCTCGCCATGACTAACCCAAAACTATCTTTTCCGAGATTTTTCTATTGAGATACGCTTACTATACCCTTAGGTACCTTGGTTTAAAGTGGGAGATTATTGGACAACAATTGAAAATTCTTCTCTTGAAACCTCCTAAAAGCCGAGAGCCCTCTTAATGCTCTTCAAGATTTGTTTGAAAATTTAGCTAAGTGTTAAAAGCCTTGTCTTGCTACTTGTACACATATATAATACTATGGAGGTCAAGATCTACACAAATGGTTGGCCTAGATAAGTTTCACATGGATCCTAGCAGTGGACTTGACTAAGTCAACAATATCAAGCTATTAGTCTTTGCAAGACTTGTCATCCTAAAATTGGTCAAATGACCATTCCATCCAAGACAATTTCGTCCAAGACCACTAAGGGGTGTGACACGTGTCGCCTCCCGCTCATTACAATATTTCGTTTTCCGAAAATTCCATAATTCCGAAAAATTTACTCTGCTGAAATATTAACATTTTTTAGTTCTTACGCACGCCCCATACAAACATATCCTCGAATTTCCGGTGTAACATTCTTCCCCCCTTAGAAACATTCGTCCTCGAATGTTCTTTCGGAGTCGAACTTATAATTAGCGACATAGTTTCCTTTCACAACCCCGACATACCAACAATGCCACACATGGCCCTAATACCTCGCACACGCATATCTGTACATCATAAGCCCAAAAGAGATTATCTTTCGCATTTCCAACTCCTTCTAACATACATACATAACTTCCATACCGACTGCCTCAAATCTTTGAGTCACTCTATAAAACAACATAAGGCCATTTCGGCTTTCATGACTGGTTCGGTGGAACGCGCCCACGAACCCAGAAACAATTAACTAGACTTGGGCCTTGCACTCGTGACTTCGCCACGAGCGGAACTACTACCAACTGATCCTACTCCATTCCGGGCCACGTGAGACCCGTACAGTCCTCACCCCGACCCGCCGCACTTAACTCTTATTCTTGATCTATAATAACTCTTTCTACCCGAGAAGACCTTGGCGAAAATTCATTAACTATTTCATACCTTCCCAGATCTAGTTAGTCTTTACCAACTCTTGGTAATCTAAAATCGCCTAGGCAACACGCGTCGACCTCATACATAACTCGTATAGATGTATGTCACAATACCAACTATACTATAATCATTACCAACCCGATACGCAATCCACATAGTCCTTCCCGGTCATCACGCTTTCTCGAACCGCAATCAACATGACTCGTTAGGAGGACGACTTAACAACACGCTCTATCGCACGATCTCAGAGTGAGAAGAATGGAAACTAATCCTAAATGTCCCGCACCTCCCGATTATAGATGTGGTGCACAACACACCGATAATCAAGACTCTACTAGACACGGTCCGTAGACACTTTCCGAGGACTAATCGCGCTCGATACCACTTTTGTCACGACCGACTCGATCGCGATCGTGCCCTACCCGGCACCTTACAGTAAACATCGAGATAATCACGGAACATACATGAACCTTAAAAAAATAAAACAACAGAGTAAAACAACAAAGTTAGCCGATAGGCTACCTTTCCCGACATAAATATACACAACCAAGCTTGCCTCATTTTCTTTACAACCGACCCACAAAATGTGACTACGCACTTCTAAGATTTTTAACATAACAATCGTGGCGGACAGGCCCCGCCATACCTCAATATACATGAATCTACTACTTGTGGAAAACCATACCAAGAGATAAGCCTCCGAGCAAATGGAGCTTTCTCAAACATCAACCGAGATCCTATGAGCAAGGATCGCCAACCTGGTACCTAAACTCGCGGGCATGAACGCAGCCCTCGGCGGGGTCGCATAACAAAAATTTAATATGAAATGTAAATAACGCATAAGAAATGATCATAATCAGTACAAAAGAATGACAAGGACAAGTATAAAGATACATACCATATCCTCGCCGTGTCATTACCACTTATGAACTTAATCGCACCTTATTATCTTTTTCATTCTCTATAAAAACTATAGCCACATTCTTACGCATACGATTAGGAAAAATCATTAAGTTCATTACTATATAACTTACCTATCTTTCATAAGTATAACCTACTGTAGCGAGGGGCACCTATACTACCCGACCCAATCTAGACGCGATCAAGGTCACATAGTCCGCCTGCAGCGATATCGCCCGCCCAATCCCGGTCGATAACGCCATCTAGTCCGCCATAAAGGTATATCGCCCGCCCATTCTCGGTCGATAATGTCATGTAGTCCGCCTGAAGGTATACCGCCCGCCATCTCGGTCGATAACGTCATATAGTTCCGCCTGCAGGTATACTTCCGCCATCTCGGTCGATAATGTCATATAGTTCGCCTGCAGGTATACCGCCCGCCCATTCTCGGTCGATAATGTCGTAGTTCGCGTCAAAGGTATACGCCCGCCCATCTTCGGGTCGATAATGTCATATAGTTCGCCTGCAGAAGGTATACCGCCCGCCATCTTCGTCGATAATGTCATATAGTTCGCCTGCAGAAGGTATACCGCCTGCCCATCTCTCGGTCGATAATGTCATATAGTCCGCCTGAAGGTATACGCCCGCCCATCTCGGGTCGATAATGTCATATAGTCCGCCTGCAGAAGGTATACCGCCCGCCATCTACGGTCGATAATGTCATATAAAACCCGAATTTAACCCAACGATCACGCACCTCTACTCCTTTAGAAAAACTCTTATTCAAACAAAACTTCCCAGATACTAACAACCGTAGTATCAAGTCATCTCTACCTTTCAGGACAAGTCACACTACCTTTTTAGAAATACAATTACCGGCTTCTAAATCAAGTGACTTCTTACTTAAAAACCCTAAGCAATTGGTACCTTTAAAACAATTTGCCCTTCTTTATTTCAAAACATTCTTTGCTTACATTAGAGAAAACCATTCTCTTAACCTTCCATAAAGTTATTATAACCAACTTCCCATAAAGCCGTCATACTAACTTTATGCCTTAAACTAATTCATTCTTTTTATAACCAAGAGACTTATACTTTCAAATCAAATCACATAGCTTTCAAAATACTTCAAGTCTCTTAACTTTTAAGAAAACAAGTTTCAAGTCTTAAAAACTCCATACGTAAACTCTTTTAAATTAAGTAACATATACTTTGGTGCGTTTTGAATAAGTTATACTTATTTATAACGATCTTATTCAAGTAGCCATGATCTAGAAAATGTAATACAATTTTGTCTTATCTTAGCTTCTATGCAGGTGGAGAATTCTACTTGTTTTAACATAATTAATTGTCATTACATTTTCCTTTATTAACGCTGCAATGGCTTGTTCGATACTTATTCTCATTCGTGTCAGAATTTGCCGAGTCAACTCGACTCCAAATACTTCCTAAAGACTCTACCAACATCCCCATAAGACTTGGTAAGGACTTAGGATTTCTTAGACGTAGCTTTTACATAGAGTAATTCAACATAACTACCTCTTAACTTCTAAGAGTAACAGAAACATGAAATGATACCACGTATATTCCATACATAGAATCATGCCAAAGGAAGGAAGAGGTTCACATACCGCGACGATTGTCGACAAATAGCAAAAAGCTCCAAAGTACTTCCACCTCGAGCTATTCCATTCTTCAAGTAGGATACGCTATACCTAGTACGTCAACCTATAATGGTCACCATACGTCCATTTACTTCTTACTTCACGTAGAATATTTTAGGTGCTAAGTCGCTAAATCATGGAAAATCTGACAAAGACCTCCTTTGTTTCTACTTACTTTGCCACCTTTTCAAGGCCGAATACAATAACCAAACAGCCCCAATTGGCTCACAATTTCTATAAGGTACTCCAATACAAATGACTAACTAAACAGCCCCAATTGGCTCACAATTTAGAAAGTAGTCCAATACAAATGAAAAACAAACTAAAAAGTCCAAATTCGGCCACCTTGAGTTCAACTTTACCAATTCTTATCAAATTTCCATTTCAATCCAAATTGGTAGCATAACATGATATCAAGTCGTATTTGATTATAACAATCCATAATCTCTAAGTAGGCAACATGCGACGATTTCTAATAACGACTAAAATTGTATTACAATTTCAAAGGGCTAAACACGCCATTTCGGTTTGAGCTCTTAAAATTCCATAACACTTATCAAACTTCATAACACATATCACATGATCATTTCTAACTTATAATAACATTGAATCTTCAATTACAAAAGTAAGACGAAGATTATACCTCATATTAGCCCAAATATGATCCAAGACTACAAGTCGATCCTTAGCAACTTTAGCTCCTCCTTTCGACGTTCCAATCCACTCCAAGAAACCCTTAGAAGCTTAAGAATAACTCATCTTCAAATTCCAACTTCAAAGTTGAATAACCCCTTAGGTTCTCGCCTTGCGACTAACCCGACAACTATCTTTTCCGAGATTTTTCTATTGAGATACGCTTACTATACCCTTAGGTACCTTGGTTTAAAGTGGGAGATTATTGACAACAATTGAAAATTCTTCTCAAACCTCCTAAAAGCCGAGAGCCCTCTTAATGCTCTTCAAGATTTGTTTGAAAATTTAGCTAAGTGTTAAAAGCCTTGTCTTGCTACTTGTACACATATATAATACTATGGAGGGTCAAGATCTACACAAATGGTTGGCCTAGATAAGTTTCACATGGATCCTAGCCAAGTGGACTTGACTAAGTCAACAATATCAAGCTATTAGTCTTTGCAAGACTTGGCCATCCTAAAATTGGTCAAATGACCATTCCATCCAAGACAATTTCGTCCAAGACCACTAAGGGGGGGGGGTGACACGTGTCGCCCTCCCGTTCGTCACAATATTTCGTTTTTCGACAATTCCATAATTCCGATAAATTTACTCGTCTCAAATCTTAACATTTTTGAGTTCTTACGTACGTCCTTACAAACATATCCTGGAATTTCCGGGGTGTAACAAAACATATGCTCACATTCATGATGTACTAATTCACATAATATACATTTAGATATATTATTTCACATATACTTAGGTATACACAAGGACTGATATACATCCGACAC
Organism: Przewalskia tangutica; assembly: GCA_029844215.1. Lineage (NCBI taxonomy): Eukaryota > Viridiplantae > Streptophyta > Magnoliopsida > Solanales > Solanaceae > Przewalskia > Przewalskia tangutica. The sequence continues at coordinate 81,624,816 of CM056732.1, read as the reverse complement.
CTAGGATATATCTGGCATACTCGAGGATATACAAAATGCATAACTCTACTACATACTAGAGGCACAGCTGGGCTTTACATCTGGTATGCTCAGTATACATCGTATATAAAATAGGTGAAATGACCATTTGTGTCACAGGTAAAACAGGCATTTTAAAGACATTCCTCTTATCCTAGTTGAATCTTCATACCAATCTTACTCCTTCACGTCAGATGAACCAAACTAACACATATATATATATATATGTATATATAGTAATTAATCTGATACAGGGATGGAGGTATCAAACATGGTGAAATAATATAACAACACATAGCATGCTATTCCTATTTTAAGATGCATGACTCAAAATCATAATGACTAACCAGATTTTACCATGTCAACACCGAGTTAATCTCCTTATATGCTTACTAATGGGACACAGCCAGTAATGTGACAAAGAAAAAATAAAGTCTATGTAAATACAATATGTCGGTATAGAGACTGTCGAAAATGAACTCCGCAGTAGATTTTGACACAAAAATGACTAAGGAAGTGCAATAATAGGATATGAACACACATAAGAACCAATGAGTTCAAGACCAATAGATACATTCTTTAAGGGGACAAATTCATCTTAGTCCTAAATAAACTACTGGATCCATATATGGAAGAATCAAGCAACAAGTACGTTTCCCACATGAGTTGAGTTATGGGAATACTTCAAATGTATTCACAAACTGAGCATATAACCAACTTCATTAACAGAATATGTGATATTTAATGGTAAGATTAATCAGTGGTTCATTTAGAGATTAGACTGATCTGAATTCAGCAAACAATAAAATAGGCATTACCCATCTTTTGAAACAGTCTTGACAGATGCATAAAGGACCCATGATATTTCCACTACTAACCCAAAATGGGTCTAGGACCCTTATACAAATGTCATACATTAACTATACACATAGGAGAACCATAATCGAATGCATACATGCCTAAGACAGCATCGACACCACAAATAAAGAAAAATCACTATTGACAGATTTGTCCAGAAAACAAAGACTAAACTGAATTAGAGTAAATTCGACACAATAATATAAATATCGTCACACAGAATATACAATATCAATTAAGCGACTAAATAATAGATAGAGAATGGGTTTCCGGACCTTTTGTGGGTAGCGAACTGAGGCGACGACAAAGGTTTTCCCCGAATCGTCAAAGGGAAGTTCGCCAAAGAACTGTTTTCAGAAAGATAGTAGTAAACTGAATAGATAGACAGGGGTTCTGAGTACGATGCTATGGGTAATCCCGGTAACTGGTGGTTGATGACTGATCGATCAGTGCCTTTGCATGTTCGAACGTTGGGTATTTATAACCCCTATTTAGGCTTCGATTTATGGTAAGTTAGGACTTGGTTTGAGGGACGATTTGTATTGATTTTGCTGAGATTTCGTACTGTTCTTGTTATGGTAAGTTAGGACTGATTTTCTTGTGGATGACTCGCAGGATTATTTGGTCCTAAAGAAGGGTAGTTTTGATTTGGTTATAGTTATGGCAAGCACGAGATTTTGTTGCCATTTTCGTACTGATTCGAGGGTTAATTGGTAAGGTTTGAAACAGAAAAGGGAGGTTCGATTCGGGGCGTGACTTGAGGGAAGATTCTGGGATGTCTGCGTGATATGGAAGGAGACGTGCGAGGTATTATTGGTTTGCGGATTCTCGTGAGAAATCCTACCGTGATGGAGCGAGTGCGCGGCGTTGACGGTGTTAGGGTTTGGGTCTTTTAGGTTTTCCAAGAGGGGACGACGCAAAGGGCGGTATAAGGGAAATGGGCTGGACGGGGAGTTAAAGGGTTAAAAGAAAGGAAAGAAAAACGGCCGCGGTCGCAATGGGCGTTTGTGGTCATGGTAGAGATTTGTTTTGACACAAAAAGTGGGTCAAGTTAATTAATTAGTTTTGAGTTGGATAGAGTTTTAGGGTATTTGTTATTTAATTAATGGGTTATAGATAAAGCCTTAGGTGTATTATTTAATTAATGATAGATAAGTGAAATTTAAATTGTGATTAAATTATTTAGGTGTTTTATTAGTCTAAGCTATTATTATCCTAATAAATGTGGGCATGCTAATTAATTAGTGCTTAATATTTTATAATGCGAGACTTTTATTAAAACTTATTTATTATGTGTATTTTGCGATGTAAAATTGCGGTCCTAACAAAAGAAAAAATGTTTAATTTATTGGTTATTTATTTAAGGGGGGGAGGGGGAGACAAAATTGGGTGTCAACAGTTCTCTATAGCGGAAGGTCGTTGAAAAGCTCCATTTCTTATACAATATCGATTCTATTTTATCATCTAAAATATATTTTTATATTTTTTGAGTGTTTATTGTAGTAGTTTATTAGAAACATCTGGACGAGATTATATACATAATTTGAGGAAGTTAGGAAGTAATTTAGACTTATTTGAAGCCAAAATTCAGATCTGAAAAACATCACAGTGACAATGTATATCAACTTGTAGGGATGTCAATGGGGCGGGGCGGGGGCGGGGGAAGGGTACCCCGTATCCGTACCCACCACCTAAAACACACCTCCACCCCCGCCCCACCACCCATCACGGGTAGTAATTCCTCAACCCATCCCCGCCCCACTTACTCCACGCGGGTACCCACTTACCCGGCGGGTACCCATTAATCTCATTCTTTTTTTCTGGCGGTCCCGAAAAAATGATTAACTAGTTTCCAGGATTTGCCTTGTCAAAAAGACAAACCCAACTATACACAGAGCTCTCCATGTTGACTTTTGAATCTCTCAGTTAACCATCTTTCCACTGCAAGATTAAAGTTTTAACTTAGCATAAATGCTCGCTGAAAAGTTGGCAAACATTAAAACACAAATGATGGGCATTCCAAGGTTAGAGTTGTTTCATCCACACATGCAAGCCTAACCTAAGCATGCATCCTATTAAACTTACTATTTTCATATACCAGAGATGCAAATGGACAATAAAAGTAGATTAGCCTACTAATATTATTTTCAGGATTTCCATAATTAGGAGCATGAAACTCAGTTGTGGACAAAGGGGAAACTAAACAACAAGTAAATGGAGGAGGTACTTTCATGATTAGTACAAAGCCATTTTATAAACAAAGGGACGAGGTACATTCAGGATCAGTACTGTTTATGTAAAAAAAAAATGGAAAGAGGTACTTTCATGATTTCAGGACACGGTGCGGGTTGACTCAAGTCATATTTTAAATCAAAGGGCCAATAAATTCATAAATAGCCTAATTAAACTAATAGACGATACAGATATGGGCGGTGCGGGTACGGTCGGTGTGGGTACGGTGCGGGTAGCGGGGCGGGTGCGGGTAGCGGGGCGGGTCTTATATGAAATCCACCCCCGCCCCACTACCCATGGCGGGTAGCACTTTTGATACCCATACCCTCCCCACCACCCACCAAACCATCCCCATACCCGCCTAATTGAGCGCGCGGGCAGACCAGATTTACCCGCCCCACTGACATCCCTAATATCAAGTGTGTGTGTCGTGTTTATCACATACAAATTTTCATGATATACATGGCATGCATGAGATATATTAGACAAATATACATAAATGATACAGATATACATGGAGATAACTAGATATAAAACCCACTATAACCATCCAAATTCGACCAAAATCACTCCAAATTTTCTCCAATTGAGCCCAAACTTCAAATTTAGCTTCCTAAAATTATTTTCAAGCTATTGCAACAACAGTTATTCAATTTAACAACACTTTATGAATTTCAAATTTTAGACTTCCAAATTCAAACTTCAATAATAGAGTTTTTCAATTTTCCTTCTATACTATTCTTTATAAATTGAGTCGAGGATCTCTCGGAAACAACCGTTCTACCTATCAAGATGGAGATAAGGTATCCGAGGTGTTTGGCCAAGTGGTCATTACACTAAGGGTATTATTGTCTTGGGTCTCGAGTTCGATTCCCATGACTAGCGAGACTAGAACCAAACCTCATAAAAAATTCCTCCATCGCTCGCAGTTCTCATGCACTAATTCGTAGGTCGATGGAGTGGGTTTCAGTGTGGATCCGCAGATGCGCGGGATGACTAGTATAAAAAGTTTACCCTCAAAGTTTAACCCGCAAGGGTAGCCAAGTTGGTGTAGCAGTAGAGCGCGGGACCGCAAGGTCACGAGTTCGATCCCCTGCATAAACCTTCTTGGTTGAGCCTGTCACACATGGCTTTCCAAGTGTGGTTAATCACCTGACGTGGTTTGCAGGCTATTGCGTCAGCTCGAGGTTTACCCTGTGCGCACTCGAAAGAGTAGCGGCTGCGGGTTCCTTCGTCAACAAAAAAAAGATGGAGATAAAATATGTGTACACTCTATCCTCCCTAAACCCCACAATGTGAGATTACACTGAGTATGTTGTTATTGTACTATTCTTTATAAATATCAGCAAGAAGAAAATGATGCAAATTCAATAGCGAAGGAGAGAGAGAGATGGGGTTTCAGAGTTTCTGTATAGTTTGCTATATCATATCAATTTTCTTAATTAAATTGTTAATTTGCTATTGGGTGCCATTGAAAGGGAAGTGATCTATTTGTGCCCTTTAATGGGTCGGCACGGCACAGGGTGCCAATTTTTATTTAAAATAGTGAACATAATTGAAAAACGGCTACATATGCCAATTGGTCCAACTATCCTCAATCCGCTACCAAGTCAGTTGATTACAATGATAAGGTATAAGAACCAAAAAATAAAATGTGAAATTTATCTTATATTGCGTTTGATTTTTTTTTTTACTCCGATATAAGCAGTCTTAGTATAGACAATCGACTGAATCAGTTAACCAACAATACTCCATCAATTGAATTACTCCATTAGAGAGAAAGCAGTTACAAAAATAGAAAAGAAAGCGTATTAGAAAGATGATCTGCATACCTAAGAAAGAGAGTAGAGACTCCTATTTATACTACTAGTTATTAGGCTAGTAAGTTACAATAATAACCCTCAACTATATCACTAATGTATATACAACATATACACTATGTATTCTCAACATCCCCCCTCAAGCTAGGATCTATGAAAACATTTTTCAATCCTAGCTTGGAAAGCATTCGATAATGATGAGGACTCCTAAGTGCCTTAGTGAGTATATCTGCCGGCTGGTCACTCGTAGGCATATACGTAGCATGTATCAATCCTTTTTGAATCAATTCTCTAACGAAATGACAATCAATATCATTATGCTTCGTCCTCTCGTGAAAAATAGTGGTTCAGGGTTGAAGGGTGACTTACTATCCGTAGATCGTTACAGTCAGATTCAGATACCCAACTCCTCATATAGGCCAACAAGCCAAACAACTTCTGAGACTGATGTTGTCATTGCCCTATATTCTGCCTCTGCAGAACTTCGCGACACTGTTGTCTGTTTCTTCGACTTCCAAGCTATAGGAGATTGTCCAAACAATACCAAATAACCAGTTGTCGATCTCCTAGTGTTAATGCATGATCCCCAATCTGCGTCGTAAAATACTTGGAGTGTGGAACTGCTGCTGCTGGATAAGAATATCCCTGCACCTGGTGCTTTCTTTAGATATCTAACAAGTCTCATCCCTGCTTCTAAATTTGATGTCTTGGGCTCCTTCATGAATTGACTGAGACATTGAACAGCAAAGGCAATGTCTGGCCTCGTGTTTGTAAGATATAACAATCTCCCAATCAATCGTCTGTAAATTCCAAGATCTTCCAATAACATATCCTGCAGAGAACTATCATCTTCAGTGGTCTTTTCTTCTTCAGCAGTCTTGCTTATGTGGTTATCATACACTGCAGTTGTGAGTTTCTGATTGACCTCCATTGGGGATAAAGAACTCCTTCCTCCAGATAATCCCATATCTGATATCAGCTCTAACGTATACTTCCTTTGGTGCATAATGATTCCATTTGTACTTCTGGCAAATTCAATCCCAAGGAAGTATCTAAGTTCTCCCATATCTTTAATTTTGAATGTTGCCTGCAGTGTCCTTTTTGTGTGTTGAATCAATTCTGAGTCATTTCCTATGATGAGTAAATCATCTACATATACAAGTATTATCACCAGTTTCTCCTCTCTTTGTTTGACAAACAAAGAGTAGTCCCTATGGCTCTGTCTGAAACCTGCCTCCATCAAAGCTGTCGTGAGTTTTATATTCCATTGTCGAGAGGCTTGCTTCAGACCATACAAAGACTTCAATAATCTACATACTTGTTTCTGTTCCCTGACATAGAATCCTTCTGGGGGCAGCATATAAACTTCTTCATAGAAATCTCCTTGCAAGAATGCATTGTACACATCCATTTGGCACACCATCCACTGTTTTGCAGCAGCAATGGCTATCACAGATCTCACTGTTGTCATTTTAACCACAGGAGAGAATGTCTCTTGGTAGTCAAGTCCCTCTTTCTGATTGTATCATTTGGCTACTAATCTGGCCTTAAATCTCTCAACTTCCCCTGATGTTGTGTACTTTATTTTGTACACCCATCTACACCCTATGGCTTTCTTTCCTCTTGGTAAATCTACCATTTCCCATGTCTTTTTGTCCTCCAAAGCTTGGATCTCAGCCTCCATTGCTTCTATCCATCTTGTGTCACCCTTTGCTTCTGAGTAGCTATGTGGTTCAATTTCCTTAGAGACTTGTCCCACATATTTCTGATATTGTGAAGATAAACCACTGTAATTGACTCCATCTGAAATGGAATACAAACATATGGAGGAACCATTATCTGTAACATAATCTATGTGCCAAATAGGTGGTTTACATGATCTATTAGACTTCCTTACTGTCTCATTCTGCACTGCCTGAGTTATTTCAAGTGTATTCTCCTGATCACCTCCACATTCAGCAGCCTCCATTTCTGGTGTGTCATAAGCTTGAACCATATTTCTCTGAGATGATTCATCTGCAGCCTGAACTCCACTTTTCTGAGATGGCATTACAAGATCCTCATAGCAAAAATGCCCCTGCAGTGTCATGAAACCAGGTCTTCCATCTGTTGTATTGTTGAAGGAAAATATTTATTCCATGAACACCACATCCCTACTCACAAAGATTGTCCTATTCTCCATATCATATAATTTGTAACCCTTTTGTGAGGTACAATATCCCAGCAACACATCCCTCACAGATCTGGGACTGAGTTTGTCCAACTTAGGCAATCTTGTGGCAAAACATAAACACCCTATCACTCTCAAATGATTGAGTGAAGGTGTCCTCTTGTATAACATTTCATAAGGGGGCTTGTTCTTTAAAACAGTGGCAGGTATTCTGTTGATGATATAAGCAGGACTCTCAATGCAAAAACCCCAAAATCTGTCTGGTATGTTGGCTTGAATTTTGATGGCTCTGGCTGTCTCCAACATGTGTCTATGTTTCCTTTCCACAACACCATTTTGTTGGGGTGTATATGGACAAGAACTTTCATGAACAACACCATGTACCTGAAACAATTGTTTACAGTTAGAATTGAAAAATTCTAAACCATTGTCTGATCTCACTCCTTTAATTTTTGTAGCAAACTGAGTCTTTACTTCTGTAAAGAAGTTTTTCAGTATGGTTACAACATCTGATTTTAATCGTAATAAGAAAACCCAAGTCCATCTTGAACAATCATCCACAATAGTTAGAAAGTATTTGATTCCATTGAAAGTTTCAACTTTGTAAGGGCCCCATACATCCAGATGTAACAATTAAAATGGTTCCAATCTCCTATTGCTACAGATTGGAAAGGGAATTCGAACCTGCCTAGCTAATGGACAGATTTCACATTTATTCAATGTAAACGAATCATCACTACTAAAACATGGAATTTTCTTCAATACTCTGATAGGCACATGACACATTCTTAGATGCCAAAGAGCTGCATCAGTCTGTTGCGAGGATGTCATTGCCCTGATCATCTCCTCTTTATTGGTTGTTGTATTATCTATAGACAACACATACAGTCCCCCTTCTTCATTACCAATCGCTCTCACCTTCCCAGACACAAGATCCTGAAACACAAAATATTCAGGAAAGAATGTAACACTACAATGTAAGTCCTTGGTTACCTTTGAAACAAACATAAGGTTGAACTTAAATGTAGGTATACATATAACTTTCGTACATCACCTCATCCTAAGTGGTAATCTCCAACATATGTAATGCTGGCTGAATCACCTGTTGGCAGTTGCACCTTTCCTGCATTTCCAATCAGATGTTTAAGTCTTAATAACTTCTGATTATTAATCATGTGGTTTGTAGCCCCAGTATCTACAATCCACTTGATAATAGCTGCCATATTATCATCACTAACCATGTTTGCAGCAATACCACTAACACTCCAAGGTCCATCATCACTGTCCAACATCATCAACAACCTCTGCTGCTGCTTTGGTGTGAGATTTATGAGGAGTTCAGACACCTTCTGATCCCCCTGCTGTATATCCTCTGGTCTTCGAGTGCAACTGCCACCCTGTCCAGTATCTTCAAAATATGAATCACCTCCAATTGCGAAATTTGCCTTCCTTGGTTTCTGCTTAAAATCATCAGGATAGCCATGTAATTTGTAACATCCAGTTTCTACATGTCCAGTCTTTTGGCAATAATCACACTTCATGAGCTTGAAACAATCTAATTTCAAGTGTCCTTTCACATGACAGAAATCACAAATGTCATTTGGATTATATGGCTTTCTTTGCCGTGATAGGCCTCAGAGTCCACCATGTTTCTCGTGATTAAACATAGCTGCAGATTCTAACATATCTTGCATTAATTTTTGAATTTCTTCTTGATTAATCATGGCATAGACTTGATTTATGCTAGAGACTTGCTGAATCATCAACACCTGGCTTTTTGCCTGATTGTAGCTATCACTTAACCCCATAAAAAACTGAAGTAGTCTTTGATATTGCATATGATCCACGAATTCCTTCGACTTGTCACAACAGGTTGGCATTGGAATGATCAAGTCATACTCATCCCACAAATCCTTTAATCTCGAAAAATACATTGACACCGACAAAGTCCTTTGTCTTTGTGAAACTATCTCCTTATGCAATTAGAAAGCCCTTGAACTATTGACTTTATCTAACCTTTCTTTCAAGTCTTTCCAAATTGTGTAGGAATCCAAATTATACATCATCCCAGTAAGTAGATTTTTGCTCACATTTCCCATGAGCCAAGAGACGACTATGGCATTGCATCTCTCCCATAGTCCAGCCAACGACCCCTGATATGACTCTATCTTCACAGTGCCATCTATAAAACCAATCTTGTTCTTACCTAGCATGGCTAGTTTCATAGCCCTGCTCCATAAGGTATAATTGTCCATACCTGTAAGAATCACTCCAATCGATAATGATCCTGGCGCATCCGAGGGGAAAATATACAGCGGATGATTATGATCAATTGTAATTGAAGATGTTGATGCTGTGAAATCCTCTGTTGATCCCATTCTGTTTGAGATAACAATTTGTTTCTTCAGTTCCTTGAATTGAAATCGTCAATTCCTCCAGAGAATCCTTCGAAAAACTCCTTCGATATCTTCAATTTCCGTCAATTCCTCCACGACATGTGAAAGGCTCCTTCGATTTCTCTTCGATTTCTTCAATCTCGACTGTTTCTCTTCTTCAATTGTTAGATCGTCTCCTTCGATCCTTCGATCTTAACAACTTTTCAACTATCCGTCAGTGCATGTTCAATTTCAATGTCGCCGAAATGAGATCCCGATTTCGCTCCTTCAATCCTTCAATTCCTTCTTCAATTCTGATATGTGATGGCTTTGATACCATATAGACAATCGACTGAATCAATTAACCAACAATACTCCATCAATTGAATTACTCCATTAGAGAGAAAACAATTACAAAAATAGAGAAGAAAGCGTATTAGAAAGATGAACTGCATACCTAAGAAAAAGAGTAGAGACTCCTATTTATACTATTAGTTATTAGGCTAGTAAGTTACAATAATAACCCTCAACTATATCACTATTGTATATACAACATATACACTATGTATTCTCAACACTTAGGATTATTTGTAGTATATTTATAGTGTTATTTTATACTACACTCGATATGAGATATTATTATTGGTAATCGATTCTTCTCCAAAGAAAAGTCAAAAGTTAAAATTGAAAATACCAATAAATATGTTAAGAGACTCACATCGAAAATGAAATTGGAACATAGACTCCTTATATGGACTTGAGCAATCCTCACCTTACAAGCTAGTTTTTGGGGTTGAGTTAGACCCAATATTTATTCTTACATGGTATTAGAGTCAGACTCATTCTAATTATTTGTTCACCGATGTTGGGCCCCCAAATTATACTGTCCACACTCCAGATTGAATTATGTATCATATATTTACAAAATCTAGTGGTATTTTATGTTATACCCTGTATATTTCAATAAATCAAACATCTATCCATAAACGTATATTAAAATTTAACTAAATAATCCCTTATTATCTAATCCTGCATATAATTCTACATTATAAATTCAATATAACTTATTCACATACCAAATTACCCTTAAAAAACTTCCCTCAATGTTAAAAAATATCCTCAACCTCAAGGAAAGAAATATGTAGAATTGTAAAGGGCAAGGCAAATTTCCACCATGCAAATAGACGTATGTTTCGGTTTCAATGAAAGATTTGGACTACTACTACTAGTGGACTGACCCGGTCTTCAATTATAATGTTCTCTAGCCTTTTACTTGATGGGAATAATTTTATAACATGAATTATCTTGATATTTATTTCTTTATTTTCCAATCTCCTTATATACGCATGTAAGTAAAACTTAATTTAATAGTTATGTTGAGGGCTAATTACAGAGAATTAGAGTTCCGGTTCCATATATCTTCTTATAGTTTTTTGTTTCACTATTTGTGATGTTCTAGATAAATAATATGATATGAAATTATAGGTCTCTTCTTATTTCGGAAATCTATTCAAAGTTTATTTTTTTTAAATATTAGGCAGTCAATTTCTTATAATTCATCATTTTTATTTTCTGAAGAAAATCACGAAGACATAAATAGTGGGCCATTGGAAAGATTAAAATTGTTAAAGTATATATGGGCTTAGCCGTGTGAGCTCATCAGCCGTGGGGTCCTTCCCCTTTTCCATTATATATTTGGTAAATATTAGACTTAGGTTTGTATCTAAATTAGTAGTATAATGTTACCATAATTGTAAAGTTAGTATTCTTATAGAATATGGATTCCTAGGTAGAATAGAAAGAGGATCTTCCTTGTAACTTGTATATATATGCCTTTCATTAATAAGAATAATCAAGAGATTATTTCTTTCATGGTATCAAGAGTCTAGGTTCTTTTCCTTGCTTCCGCTTCTCAATTTCTTCTCAAAAATACCGTGCAAATCCCTCCCAAATTCTCATTTTTTTTCCAGCAAAAATCCGAGACCTCCTTCTTCTTTTCTACAAATTTTCTTCTCCGAATCTTGTTTGTTCTATCCCTATGGCTGATAAGAATAATTTTCATCCTGCCCTCTCAGTTTCTAACATCAAGAGCGTCATCCCTATTGTTCTTAATATTGAAAACGTCCAATATGGGACGTGGACGGAGTTATTCAAGATTCATGTTAAAGCACATAAAGTTCTTCACCACATCATCCTTCCTGCTCCTTCAAAAGAGGGTGATAAGGCGACTACATCTAATGTGCTCACTAAAGAAGCAACCCCAGAATTATGGGACAAGCTTGATTCCAAGGTTCTTCAGTGGATTTATGCCACTATATCCTTTGACCTTTTGCAGACGATTATGAAACCCAACTCCACAGCTATGTCGGCGTGGGATCAATTGAGAGATATATTCCAAGATAAAAGTCATTCTCGGATTGTTATCCTTGAGCAGGAATTTTCACAGGTGTCTATGGTAAATTTTCAAAACGTTTCTTCTTATTGCAAACATCTCAAGGACTTGGCAGACCAACTCAGCAACGTGGGTTCTCCTATTTCTAATAGTCGTCTAGTTCTTCAGATGGTTGCAGGCCTGTCAGAGGCCTATAGCGGTGTTGCTTCAGTTATTCGTCAGAGTAACCCCATGCCAGGATTTTATCAAGCCCGTTCTATGCTCACTTTGGAAGAAGCCGGTTTGGCTAAGAAAGTAGCTCTTGGGGCCACCCGCTTAAGATGATGACTGCTTCCAACTTTTCTCCTTTCAATCCAGCCAACGTGACCCAAAATCACAACAACGGGGGTGGGAAGAAAGGCCAAAATCAAAAGAATAATGGCAATAACCGTGGCAAATAACGGGGCAACCGCCGCCAGAGCAACAACAAAGAATCTCGAACCCACAGCGGCCCTGGCCATGGCAGTGAGTCCCAACACCTAACAACGCCGCGTAACGCCTTACAAAGACTGCCTCTCCACCTTACAACGTCGCAGTCACTCAAGATCCGCTTTATACCCGCCGCCGCGCCCAACTTCTCCTCGATGCAGACTCGAGTTCGCATCAACAGATGGGCGCCCCCAGCCTAGTATACTTGGGACTCGCTCCCATCTGGCCCATCACGCAGTGGGACACACTGCACCGACATCAAGCAAATGATACACACATTTGACTCGACTCAACTGCACTTAATCGTACATAGACAACGACGCCACTACCTACATGACATCCGATCAAGGTACTCTCTCGTCTTATTTCAATTTGAGCACTAATCGTGGTATAACTGTTGGTAATGACAGTTCTATTCCAATTAAGGGTTATGGTCATAAAACCTTGTCCCCTTCTCATCCACCACTTGTCCTGAAAAATACCCTTCAAGCCCCAAAATTAATTAAAATTTTGGTATTTGTCCGTAAATTCACAACTGATAACTGAGTTTCTATTAATTTTGATCCATTTGGATTTTTTGTGAAGGATTTCACGACGGGGAGTCATCTCATGAGGTGTAACAGTGGGGGGGGACCTCTATCCAATCACACCAAGTCCCAGCGTCTCGCGTCAAGCTATGCCATCCACTTTTGCAGCTCTTGCTCCTTCCTTGTGGTATGCTCGTCTAGGTCATCTGGGGTCGTCTATTTTATCCTCTTTAGATAGACAAAAGTTTATTTCTTGTAAGGGTACGCGTAGTACTCCACTTTATCAATCCTGTGCTTTGGGAAAGATTATTAAATTACCATTTGTAGCTTCGAATTCTAATACTTCAATGCCATTTGAAATTATTCATAGTGATTTATGGACATCTCCGGTTCTCAGTTCTATGGGTCATCGTTATTATGTTCTATTCTTAGATGACTATTCTAAATATTTATGGATGTTTCCAATTGCAAAAAAATCTCAAGTTTTTTCCATTTTCATAAAATTTAGAGCTTTCATAAGAACACAATTCGAACGGGAAATCAAAAACATCCAATGTGATAATGGCAGAGAGTATGATAATGGAGAATTTAGGGAGTTTTGTGCTCAAAATGGGATAAATTTTCGTTTTTCTTGTCCTCATACGTCTTTATAAAATGGAAAAGTTGAGCGAAAAATTCGTATCATTAAAAATATTGTCCGCACTTTATTGGTTCATTCTTCTGTTCCTCCATTATTTTGGCATCATGTACTACAAATGGCTACCGATCTCCTCAATATTATTCCCTCTAAAGGTTTGACATATTCATCCCCTCTAAAAGTGTTATACAATAAGACTCAGTCATACACTCATCTTAGGGTCTTCGGATGCTTATGTTATCCACTGTTTCCATCCACTACAATCAACAAACTTCAGGCACGTTATACTCCTTATGTATTTTTGGATTTTCCGTCAAATCACCGTGATTATAAATGTTTTGATTTGTCCTCTAAATGAATCATCATTAGTCATCATGTTCTCTTTGATGAATCTCAATTTCCCTTCTCTAAAGTAGAAAACCCCGTGTCTAGCTCTTATGATTTTTTAGATGATGTTATCTCTCCCTATGTTCTCCGACATTTTCAGGTTTGCCAGAAAATACGCAGGTTCCCCAAAACCCGTCCTCAGCACCGCGACCCTGCATAGAGGCACCGCGGCGCCAAAATCCCTGCGAGTCAACGTCGCGGCCCTGCACAGGGGCGGCGCGACGCCAAAACTCTTGTGACCTTCCCAGTTCTTCTGGTGCCGCGACCCTCGCCCCTAGCGCCGCGGTGCCCTCGACGGTAATTCCTGGAGTTTCCAAAAATTCCCAAAATTCACCCAATCCAGCCCAGAGTCATGGTCCAGTCACTCATAGTCAACGACCTATTTTTAAATCAAAAAGATATTTTAATTTGAATTCAAATATTCTTAAATCCCCATTACCCTGTAATCCTGTGTCTGCTTTAAATGACCCTAATTGAAAAATTGTCATGACCGAGGAATATAATGCTCTTATTGATAATAAGACGTGGGAGTTGGTACCCCGTCCATCTGATATTAATATTATTCGGTCTATGTGAGTTTTTGTTCATAAGGAAAATTCTAATGGTTCATTTGCAAGACATAAGGATAGACTTGTAGGTGATGGTAAGACTCAGCAGGTTGGTGTGGATTGTGGTGAGACATTTATCCCAGTGGTCAAGCCGGTTACTATTCGCTCTGTGTTCAGCTTGACTCTTTCAAAATCATGGCTCATTCATCAGCTAGATATGATGAATGCTTTCCTACATGGTGATCTTCAGGAGACAATGTATATGCATCAGCCTTTGGGGTTTAGGGATACTAGATATCCTCATCATGTTTGTCTATTGAAGAAGTCCTTGTATGGACTTAAGCAGTCTCCACGAGCTTGGTATAAGAGGTTTGCTGATTTTGTTTCGACTATGGGTTTTTTCTCACAGCAGGTCTGATAATTCATTATTCATATATCGTCGGGGTTCGTCCATGGCTTATATAATAATATATGTTGATGTTATTATCTTGACGGCCTCTTCTGATGTCTTGCGCAAGTCCATTATGACGATGCTCAGTGCTGAATTTGCCATGAAGGACTTGGGCACATTGAGTTACTTTTTGGGGATTGCTGTAACTCGTCATGCAGATGAATTGTTCTTGTCACAGAGAAAGTATGCAGCAGAGATCATTGAGAGGGCTGGGATGTCATCCTGTAAGTCCACTTCTACTCCAGTTGATACTAAACCAAAGTTGGGCGCTGTAGCTGGCTCTCCATATGAGGATCCGACCCGCTATCGCAGTCTTGCAGGCGCCCTTCAGTATCTGACGTTCACGCGACTTGATATTACATATGCCGTACAACAGGTGTGTTTATTTATGCATGATCCTAGAGTGGAACATATGAATGCGCTCAAATGCATTCTTAGGTACATTCATGGTACACTTGAGTATGGTTTGCATTTGTATCCTTTGTCGACGTCTACACTTGTCTCCTACACAGATGCTGATTGGGGTGGTTGTCCTGACACCAGATGATCTACGTCTAACTATTGCATATTTTTAGGTAATAACTTGGTCTCATGGTCTGCCAAGCGTCAATCCACGCTTTCACATTCAAGTGCAGAGGCCGAGTATAGAGTGGTAGCCAATGTGGTTTCTGAGTCATGTTGGTTACGAAATCTACTGTTAGAGCTTCATTGTCCTATTGAGAAGGCTACCTTGGTGTATTGTGATAATATAAGTGTCATCTACCTTTCTGGCAATCCAGTTCAGCACCAGCGTACTAAACACATAGAGATAGATATTCACTTTGTTCGAGAGAAGGTAGCCAAAGGACAAGTACGCGTTTGCCATGTTCCTTCAAGATATCAAATTGCAGACATCTTTATAAAGGGTCTTCCCTCGGTCCTTTTTGAACTATTATTGTTGGAACTTGTACAAGAAGAAGAGAAGAAAGTGATCGAAATCTATAAAAATAGGCGTAGCGCCGCGGCGCCCAGGAACAGGGCCGCGACGCCGGACAGGGAAATATTCACATCGACAGCGTCCCAGCGCCGCAGCGCTGAAACTCCAGAGAGGTCTGATAGAATTTCAGGGCCGCGGCGCCATGGCCAAGAGCCACGGCGCCGAGGACGCAGGGCCGCGGCGCTGAGCCAAACGGTTAGAAATCCTAATTAAGAGTTGTGACTGTTCTGAACAGTCTCAACCTTTGGAGTGATTAGTTATGACTGTTCAGATTTTTATACTATAAAATGATCACTTGGTTTCATGGAGAACAACACAAGATCTACATATTACATTGGAATCAATCATTTAACAAAATTAATGATTTGAGATTGTGACTACTTCTCATTCTTCTTCAAAATATTTTCTTGAAGAACGCATATAGTAAATTCGCCAGAGGTGAAGTTCTTGTACTAGAACTCTCACTTAGATAGTTGTATTCTCTAGACAGACGTCCGTAAAACTACATCACAAGTGAATGCGAATTTTTGTCTTAGGACACTGCATTGCAGGCCTCTAGCGACATCAAGTTAGTATGTGTTTTCGATTTACTGAATTCATTGTTGTTGATTTCAAGTTATATTGAATTACTATTATATTATTATTCTTATTCATTGATGATACTAGATTGACACTAACAATCTATGACAAAAATTCTCAGAAAAAATCATTTTTTTTCTGATTTATTGAGTTTGCAAATTTTCCAGAGAATTCAATTTCCTGCTTTGCAAAGAAGGATCAATCTGGATAGTCAATGGTGAAAAACCATGTTGAGAAGCCTGAGAAATTCAAGGGCTCTGATTTCAAACGCTGGCAACAGAAGATGTTGTTCTACTTGATAACTCTTCACGTGACAAACGTATTGATTACTGAGGCTCCTATGGCTTTGCCAGAAAGAGAAGGGGAGAATGCTCCGACTGCAGAGAAGGCTGAGAGGTTAAAAGACATTCAAACTTGGGAAAGTCAGGAGTTTTTTTTTGCAGAAACTATATTCTTAATGCATTAGATGATTCTCTCTACGACATCTACTCCACGTTCAGAACAACACGGGAGTTGTGGCAATCATTGGAGAACAAGTACAAAATTGAGGTTGCTTGTTCCAAGAAGTTTGTCATTGGAAAGTTTCTGAACTTTAGGATGAGTGATGTCAAGGCGATTGTCAAGCAAGTGGAGGAACTCCAAGTCATTGTTCATGAACTAGAGGTTGAAGGTAAGGGCCTTAACCCAAATTTCCTTATTGGTGCTATTATTGAGAAATCACCTCATTCTTGGAAGGATTTTAAGGTTTATCTGAAACATCTAACCGAGAAAATGAGTTTTGAGCAACTGGTTTTGAAAATTCTTGTTGAAGAGGACAACCGGAAGAATGAAAGGGCTGATGCTATTTCATTGGAGCCTAAAGCCAACATGGTTGAAGGCAATGCTTCTAAGACCAAGTTTCAGAGAGGCAAGGGCAAATTTGTTGGTGCCAAGCCATCTTTTGTAACCGGGAGGAATGCACTCGCCCCACAAAGGACCAATGCATTCAAGAAACCACAACCAGGACTCTTTTGGGTATGTGACAAACTCGGGCACAAAGTAAAAGATTGTAGCCTTCGAAAGAATCAAGGTGGTGGTGTTTGAGGTTCGAGTAATGTCAACCAATCCAACCGGGCTGAAACTAAAAACCAATTCATTGGGATTGTGGCTGTTCAAACAAATCTAGTTACAGATTCAACCGATTGGTGGATGGATATGGGTGCTACAATGCACGTATGTTCTGAAAAAGATATGTTTTCATCCTACCAAGCCATCAAGGATGGAGAACCATTGTTCGTAGGGAATGCTGCTTCAGTGAAAGTGGAAGGGAAAGGGAATATGACTTTACAACTCACTTCCGAGAATGATCTTGTGCTCACTAATGTGTTGCACGTGCCTGCAATTTGTAAGAATTTAATTTCTGAGTCTGTTTTAAGTAACAAGGGCTTTAAAATTATATTTGAATCTGACAAATTTGGACCAAATGTGGGGTGTATGTAGGGAAGAGTTACCTCAGTGAGGGACTCTTCAAACTATCTATTGTACCTACAAAGACAATTTCCATTATTAATGAAAATGCAGACACTAACACTGCTTCTATGTATATGGAATCCTTCTTTATGACATTCACGATTAGGCCATGTTAATTATCACCCTTTACAAAGAACGATAAAGTTAGGCATGTTGCCAAAATGCTCTATGAATAAAATGACTAAGTGTGGAGTTTGCATAGAATCAAAATATGCAAGTCATCCTCATAAATCTGTTGTGAAATCAAATGAAGTGCTTAGTTTAATTCATAGTGATTTGTGTGATTACCAAGCAACCCCATCTCGTGGAGGAAAAAATTATTATATATCATTCATAGATGATTGCAGTAAATTTTGTTATGTATACTTAATACATACCAAAGATGAGGCTTTGAACATGTTTAAAACATACAAAGTAGAAGTGGAAAACCAACTTGACAAAAGAATCAAACTTCTAAGGTCAGACAGAGGTGGTGAATATCAATCAAATGAGTTCAAAGAATTTTGTTCTACTCATGGTATAGTTCATCAAATCACTGCGCTATATACTCCAAAACAAAATGGAGTTGCTGAAATACCTCCATATTAGCATATAAAATCCCCCTAAGTTATCTTGCATTATGCCCTGTCCATTGGATGGCTAAGAGACATCTATACCAGTATTTATACTGATTTATACTAGCTTCTGAACTCCTGTATGCCTTTATTATGTGATCAACTTCTTCACATAATAGTATGTCTTGTTATTTAAACCTGTCTCATGTTTAAACACTTTCATATGAGTTTTATTTGACTATATATTGATCAGTTATGTATATTACTTACCTACTGGTCCAAACTCCACTATGTTAACATGCTAAGTCCTCTAAATGATATTATGTCACTGCTTTGGCACACAATTTTAACATGTTAAGTTTCTTTTTCTCCTTAGATGATTTCATCACTTAAATATTTGTTTCATGCATTTCTTTGCCGGCTATAAGCCAAGGCGATCTTTGGATTTGGTTTAGCCTCCTCCGATAGTCTGTCATGCCTAAGGTTCTAGAAACCTTTGGATCTTGTCGCGGCGTCGGAATATGAATGGTGATAGCCCCATTTTTTCCATGTCTTTCAAAAGTGAGGTCCAGTCTGATTACGAGTCTTTAAGTTTATATTCTCTTAAAAGGCTAAGCGATCTGATGTCTCTGCCCCCTAATGGCTACTTCAGATCATTTTAGTATTTCTTTTAAAGCTGTTAGTTTGTGAAGATATATACATTGCTTGCTACTCTCCTTCTCATTTTCCTTCTTCGCATGACTTGGGGGATTTCTCCAATCCTAAAATGATGGAATGAGCTACTGATGAACTTGGGGACATCTTGCACTTGTGTGGTTCTAAAAAATGTTGTACTTTGAAAAATGATCTGCACATTAAGGTAAGTTGCTGCTCTTTAAGTTTCATTTGCTGGCTACCTATAGTTGGGGTATCATACTTCTCTTTGAGATATGAGACATTAACATCTTTGAATGGTTTCTGGCATGGGTTGTTTCTTGTGCTTGTTGGTGTGTCTGTTTATTATGGAATTTGAAATGCCATCTTGTTCTACCGTTTGACTGCTATTTGATATTATAATTTGAGGCAAAGACACCATACTGGAAAAGGCTTTCATGTGGTCGATTGTTGTGAATGATTGCTGCATCTTTAGAGAAATGAGTCCACATTTTATGGCCATTGTTGCTGCCTTCTAAGGGCTAATTCATTGCTGCATTTTTTGGCCAAATTCTTGTTCTCATTGAGGTTTTCCAAACCTGCTACTATTATATTGGTTGTTGTTACATTCTTATAAAAATATGCTGCTACATATTGCTGTCACTTGCTATTGCTACATTTAAATAAGGCTTTATTGCCCTTTAAGGCAGCCAACTGCTGCATATTTGGGCCATTTTGGTGCCCTAATTTTGGCCATGAATTATTGTATATTGTGCCATCCTTCTGCACATTTTGAGCTGATATATTTAGCCTGCTGTGGAGGCATTTTTCGAAGCAAAACCTGTTGTTTTCCAGTGGAGCATATGCCGCACTATGAAAATTCGGAAACCAGATAATGCTGCATTTTCCAACTAGCAGATGCTATGCTTTGACAGTGTTTCTGTTATATATTTTCTGGAAAATAGTCGCTACATTTTGGAAAGATAGATTGCTACACTTGGTGGAAAGTTCCACTGATTTGAACATAAATACTACACTTAGGCCAATGAAATTGAAATTGAGGCTGCGTCCCTTCGGTTTTGGTTATTTACTGATTTGAACAAGATACTACACTTAGGCCAATGAAATTGAAATTGAAGCCGCGTCCCTTCGGTTTCGGTATAATATTGATTTGAACATGATATTACTAATGCACGATTTATGCACACACTTAACGCAAGTGCACGTGTCGTGTCAAGTAATATAGTCTTAGAAGACCGAGTTATCGTCCTCAGGGATTAGTGTTCAATGGTCAAATTCTATTCTATGGTATCTATTTGGTAACCGATAATTGATAAGTTGTTTATGACTATAATTATGAAAGCTAATTAAACTACGTTGTTTTACTTCAGTAATGGTGGAAATAAGGCTTCCAAATCTCCTCAACTATCCGCTTAACTTACTTATTAATGCAATTAATTATGGTTCTTCTTCTATTTTGAGATAGCAGATTAACTAAGCCGTTTTATACTCCTGTTAAGGTTATATAAACACTCAACCCCAATATAGAACCTTTCTACCTTTCGGTGATAAGATTGACTATAAAGGAGGATTAAAACCACTAACCTATTAATACTACACAAGAGTATCGGGGTACTTTCGTCCACGATTTAACCTATGTTTATTCAACTACAACATATTCACAATCTCCCCTTTCGACTTTCGATTAGAAATCATATGGATTATGATAATTAGTGATCAAGTAATTGTAACGCCCCATTTTAACCGGAGTCGAAACGGGAGTATTACGTATGGTTGATTCCGAGATGTATTTAAGGAGTCGCCACCTAATTATTTAAGTGAATTAGGACACTTGATTTATTGCAATAAAATACTGCAATTAATCTCCATTTAATGATCTGCAAAATTAATGAGATTCTGGATCAGAGTTCTTTATTATCCTAAAGGAAAGGGGTTAGGCATCCTTTAAGATCCGCTAACTTGCGGTTATCCGTTCAAACCTAGGTTGATTATATATAGACTTTTATTCTACCTACTCTAAACATTTTTACATAATTTATAATTAAAATAAAATGCAATACAAAAATAGTAAAACTAAAATTTAAATGCGACATAGATAAAACTACGGGACATCTTTAGCCCTTTTTAGACCTTCTGCACAAGATGATCTCCGGGTACCTGCATAAACACTTAGTAAAATCAAGTAGTGATAGAATAAACAACTAAAAACAATAACAAAATTAATAAGTAAAGCCAAAAATAAACCGTTTTTATGCGGAGGCCTTGGAAATCAGACGGAGATTCCTTCATCGGCCAATATTGCTAGAAAACAATAAAATAGATAAAACCTTCGAATCCGCGCCAAAACAGTAATAGTTTTAAACACGGAGGGCTCAGATATGTAAAAAATATAAAGTGGGACAGCCTAAACAAGTGCGGCTGCGAGAATTCGCCTTGCCAGCGCATGTTGGTTATCCGGTGTAAGTGGAAGAAATCATCATTGCCCAGAAAGCTTCATTTATTTTATTTTTCCGTCTTTACAACTGTGGAGGCCTCAAAAATCGACGGATAACTTTTTCATTGGCCAAAGTGTAGTGTCATGTTCAAAATCAGTTTAATACCAAAGTGTAGTATCATGTTCAAAATCAGTTTAGTACCAAAGTGCAGTATCATGTTCAAAATCAGTAAAATAATGAAATAAACCAACTGTCCGCAAATTTTAGAAATCGAACCAGAACTGGCCCGAACCGGATTTCCGACCCGACCCGAACCGTGATGGCCCGACCCGAATTCAATCAACAGAAATACCAAACAAGGCAAAGAAGATGATATTCTCAGTCGAAGTATCCAAATAAACAATCTGAAATTTAAAATCCGACATGGGTCGACCCGACCCAAATTCATTTCGAGGAGTAAAAAAAACAGTAACCAAAATCAGTACAACAAATTATCCAGGAGGTCAGTCACGTTTCTAAGAACTCCGGCCAGATGCAAAGTCATGCCAAATCAATTCGTCAACAACAGATCCAAGAAGATAAAAACCAAACAAAGATCGTCCGACAAGATGCAAAAATCATGCCAAATTAGTCCAACAACCAACAACAATAATAGCAACAAAAATGAAGAGACAAACTGTAGCGTCGCCGGAGTTTAAATCCGACAAGGTTCAGCGTTACCGACAGAGACAGCGGCAAGAGGCCGCTTCCACGGCGAGGTCGCCGAGCGACGCCACCGCGATGGTGAGATTCGTCGAGCGAGCGCGGCGGCGACGTGTGTGGTGACGATGTGACGGAGTGATGTTAGTGTGTTGTTGGTTCGCCGAGCACCGAGCTCCGTGGCGCGACGGAATGGGAAAGAGGGTGAGGCGGCCGGGTTATGTTGTTGTCCACCGAGGTGAAGGAGAGATAGGTTAGGGTTAAAGAGAGAGAGGCAGAGGAGTCGAAGTAGGGAGTGAGAGGATGAGGCGTTGAGGATGGTCGCCTTGTGATATTCTAGGTGAGGACCTTTTAGTGTGAGAGAATGAGAGTAGTAGATATAGAGGGTAGGCATCGATTTAGGTTTAGAGAGATAGAGGGTAATGTTGTAGACGGTTGGGTGAAGTAAGTCGGGCCCCTTTGTCATGGGGTAAGGTTTTATTTATAGGGGGTATTTAGGTTTAGGGTTTTGGGTATTGGGTTTTGGGTATTGGGTATTGGGTATTGGAGGGAAAAGATGAAAGGTGTATTGGGCCTCAGTTTGGGTTACGGTTTTTGGCGGATTGGACTGGTCCAGATTGTGCCTTGGACTGGACTGGTTTGACAAAAATGCAAAATGAATTAATTATTAAAAAACAAAAAATATTTAAAAGGATGCAAAATTATTAAAACAAAATGATCGCGCAACAATAAAGACATAATATTAAAAAATGTTTAATACCTAATTAAAGTAAAAACATGATGTCAATTTACAAAAATAAAACAACATAGAATGTTAGGTAAAAAATATACAAAAATGTCAAAAAATGGTGATAAAATGCGGTGTCCTAAAATGCTTAAAATTGCAAGAAATGACTAAAAGATGGGTCAAAATTGGGTGTCAACAGTTGTCCCTCTTTGACCGAAGACGATGAAAGAGTGTTTGGACAAAGACGTTGACTTGTAGCCAATTTTGTTCCCATCGTCAGAATTAAAACAAGGATCAAGAAAAGAATGGGCAAAAGCCGACACTGGGTCGTTGTGATGCCAAGATAAAAGACAAAGCTGATGCAGATTTAAAATTTGTCCCAGTGTCGAATTTATGAGAACACTGGGTTGCTGCAACGCTAGAAAATAAAAGCAGGCAGACGCAAATTCAAAATTTGTCCCGGTCGGGTGTGATTGACACCGGGTTGCAGTGATGTGGTCTGGAAAAGACATGGTGTTTGTAGATGTAATGAGGTGATGTGATGATACGCCGCTCAGATAAAGGCGACGCAGATGACGCCTTGTGGGCGTTTTCGTCTCAGATGGACGAAATGCAACGACGCCATGTGGCGTTATCGCCAGATGGACGAAAATGCAAATGGCGCCTTGTGTGGCGTTGTCGTCTTGTACGGACGAAATGCAAATGACGCCAGTATGGGCGTTGTCGCTCAGATGGACGAAAATGCAAATGACGCCTTATGGGCGTTGTCGCCTTGTATGGACGAATGCAATGACGCCAGATGGGCGTTGTCGCCAGATGGACGAATGCAGATAACGCCTTATGGCGCGTTGTCGCTTGTATGGACGAGATGCATGACGCCAGTATGGGCGTTGTCGCTTGTATGGACGATGCAAATGACGCCTTGTATGGGCGTTGTCGCTTGTATGGACGAGATGCAAATGACGCCTTGTATGGCGCGTTGTCGCTTGTATGGGCGAGATGCAGATGACGCCTTGTATGGGCGCGTCGCCTTATGCTCGACGACGCAGATGACGCCTTGTATGGGCGTTGTCGCTGTATGGACGAGATGCAAATGACGCCAGATGGGCGTTGTCGCTTGTATGGGCGAGATGCAGATGACGCCAGTATGGGCGTTGCTGCTTGTATGGACGACGATGATGGCGCCTTGTATGGGCGTTGTCGTCTTGTATGGACGAAATGCAGATGACGCATTGTATGGGCGTTGTCGTCTTGTATGGAGACGCAGATGACGCCAGTATGGGCGCGTTGTCGCTTGTGGACGATGCAAATGACGCCAGATGGAGTTGTCGTCTTGTATGGACGATGCAAATGACGCCAGTATGGGCGTTGGTCGCCTTTGTTCGACGAGATGCATGACGCCTTTGTGGCGGGCGTTGTCGCCTGTATGGACGAGATGCAAATGACGCCAGTATGGGCGCGTCGTCTTGTATGGACGAGATGCAAATGACGCCAGATGGGCGTTGTCGCTCAGTATGGACGAGATGCAAATGACGCTTGTGGGCGTTGTCGCTTGTATGGGCGAGATGCAGATGACGCCAGATGGGCGTTGTCGCCTTGTATGGACGAATGCAGATGACGCCTTTGGGCGGCGTTGTCGCTTGTATGGACGAGATGCAAATGACGCCTTGTATGGGCGTTGTCGCTTCAGATGGACGATACAAATGACGCCTTATGGGGCGTTGTCGCTTTGTTCGACGATGCGATGACGCCAGTATGGGCGTTGTCGCCTTGTATGGACGAGATGCAAATGACGCCAGATGGGCGCGTTGTCGTCTTATATGGACGAAATGCAGATGACGCCTTGTATGGGCGTTGTCGTCTTGTATGGACGAGATGCAAATGACACCTTGTATGGGCGTTGTCGTCTTGTATGGACGAGATGCAAATGTTCGTCGTTGTATAGACGAAGCATGAATGAAGCCGTTGCATAGGCTTACAATGAAATTATGTCATTTTATGGACGTATCGCTTGTGACTCGCCTGGTTGAGATAACGTCATTGCATGACGCCAGGCGCTTGTAACCGCATGGCTTATTGTTGTGCTCCCGCCTTTGCTGATATGAAGATCCTGTAAAATGTGATGGCGGTTGTATTGATGTGATGCTGCCAATGCTGAGATTTCGTCCTTGCACGGACGTGTTGAATGTTGTGTGCTTGCTGAATGCTGCGAAGTCGACGCCTGCGGCGACTTAACGAATCTGCGATTGCTGATTGCTTTTGGAATCCTTATTATGATCTCTTCATGGTGCGTTTTCCAAAATTGTCCCAGTTTTCGTTATGCGGGGTGCATGGGCAGGACTTAACTCTGGCGGAAATTCTGTCGCACACGAGCCAATGGGAAGATTTCTAATGGTGTGACCGAAGCCGATTTAGGCCGCCTACGTATCCCGCTGAGAGAATCAGGTCAAGACGTAGTTCGTGATGCAAAAAATGATTGTACAATTTTTTTTTAAAATGAGACCGAAGCCAATGTGGCCGCCTACGTATCCCACTGAGGGAATCAGGTCAAGACGTAGTTCGTGATGCAAAAATGATCGATTTTTATGGATTTTCAAACAATGTGGACCGAAGCCAATGTGGCTGCCTACGTATCCCGCTGAGGGAATCAGGTCAAGACGTAGTTCCTGATGCAAAAAATGATTATTTTATATGCATTTTTTTTTTTGAAAGGTGAGAAGGCAGAATCACGTTCTGACTTCAGTTGATACCAACAATTAGTATTGTGCTTAGAAATTCCGTTATTCACTTTCAGTCTAACCAAGACTGACTTCTGGGTGATTCCTATAGTTTCAAATGGTACCTCAGACACCTAAGTATCGACACACTTGCTTGCAGCCAAGGTTTCGAACTACACGTAATCTCACGTTTCAAATGCCCTCACTGAAAGAAAGTCTCATTTCTCACATATATTCCAGTATTTTGAACTTTGGGATGCTTAGAGAAGTACGCTCACACTCAAAAGGATGTTCAATGCATGCAATTGTGATACCATAGGCTTGACCGTCATGTAAGTATCCACTTATGTGAGGACCCTCGGTATAAGATCATGTAGGGCTTGTCACGGACTTGTAATGTAGGCTTGGGGAAAGGGATGGATATCATTTGGGTAAAAGGTGACTAATCCTTCCTCGAGCGTTGGACTACGTCCGTGCTTGATATTTGTGTTTTAATGCTGACCTGCTTTCCTTTTGTCCAAGTTTTTCTGTACTGACTTCTTTTGAATCTTTCGTTTGGAGCCCGCTTTTTCCAAATTTATTCTTGCATTCTTTTCTTCGGGGCTTTTGATTTCTTCTTTTGTGAGTTATCATTTGTGTTTTCTTTTTCCTTTTGGGACTTTGACAATTTTTGTCTTTGCAACCTTTGACGCAGAATTTTGTCAGCCACTTGCACATTTACAAAGCACTCAAGGAGGTCGGGCCAAAAGAGGGATAGTGTGTACGCACTCAGAAAGGGTATAGGTGTAATATGCGATTGTCAAAAGAATAGGCTTTAGGCTCAAAAGGGGTGTACTACGGATAATGTTATTTGGTAGGCTGAAAAGGCTCAAACGGGTCAAAGAAAGCCTACGATCATTTCCTACACCAAACGTTACTCAGGATTTCGCCTCAACAAACATTCGGGCCATGTTCTAGATCACAATGCAATGCAATTGAACTGATTCTAAAAAACTCACCACACAATGCACATGAAACGATGAGGTTGGTTTCGTTCTTATCTTAGAAGCATGTAAGGCAATGTCATTTACGGGTGAATAAGAGGTACCAAAAGAATCTATGGTTTACCACGAAGTCCACCCATACTGATTATTACTGCTCTTTCCTACGCACACTCCTAATCGTGTTGGTATCAACCAAATCAAACAATGATACTTAAAAGCCTTCTTTTGTATATATATATATATATATATATATATATATATATATATATATATATATATATATGCTTTTTGATTTTTTTTTGTATTTTTGAATAAATGGTACCGAACCCCAGTAGGGTTGCCTACGTATCTCATCTTTGACGAGAATCAGGTGTGCGTAGTTCGTTCAGATATGTTATAAAACGTATGATTTAAAATAATTTATTCATAAAAGAAATGCAAAAGTAAAGCTGTACAAAACAAATGATTGTTCACTATAAGACTAATGCAAAGAAAGAGGAATGTAATGAAAAAATGAATGACTGTGATAGAATGAATGAATTCATGTGCTAGAATGATTGAAATGCAATAATGAATGTCCATGATTGGATAAATGCAATGAATGAGTGAACCAAATATGACCCCCATTTTTTATTTTATTTTTTGGTGGTGTCGAACCCTAGATGGGTTGCCTACGTATCACACCGTATGGTGAGAATCAGACACGCGTAGTTCAGAATAATTATGTTGTAAAATGCATGATAAAAAATTATGTAATCAATACTAGACATATCAATTAGACTTGCTAATATGTATAAAAATGCAAAATATAAGACCCAGAGCGATGCTTTGTTGAATCTGTATGTCGACATCTTTCCGTCAACATAACTCAACTCATTCTTGGGATGATTTTTTTTTTTTTGTTGTTGTTGTCCGCCCTCGACTATTTGCGAGGACGGCCTTCCTGCAAAAATATGACAAATGAGTGAGAGTAGGCAAGCCACAAAATAGTAAAATGTAAGGGCGTGACGATATAGTCAAAGACTCCCCTGATTGGTTCGACCGGACTGGTGGTTGATGCTTCACAAAGTCCAAATCGTGCTGTTCAAGAGCGATTTACGCAGTAGAAGTCCTGATTGCAATGTGACAACAAAAGTGCAAAAAACGCAAATGCTAATGACCAGAATTATAAGCATGATATGTACATGTGTTAAAAGGGTAATTATTGCATTAAATAATATGTACAGAATTGCTAACGACAACAATAGTAAACAAAAGCATGCAAATCAAGCGCGCGCCTAATATGCATGAGACCTCTCTTATGCCAGAGGTCGGCCTAAACGCCAGATATGCGAGATTATGATAAATAGGTCCAAGTTGTTAAACTGCAATGTTTTGCTGGAAATGGCGACCAAATGACGGTGCACTTTTTCCAATTTTGGTGTATCATGACCAGGCTTGGATCCGTCTATCATCATCACGCTACACATAGTATGCTAATGGGTCGTTGGGTTGCGAAACCCGTCGACAAGTTTTGGTGGATTTCTAATTGTGGCGTTAATACCAAGGATTAACCCACCTAAGGTTTATGCATGCATGACTTAATAAAAAATATGGTATAGCTCTGTCCTAAGTTTCTAAGATTCGACACTAGGCCTTGAGTTCGGCGGACTACTCGAGTGAGAAGGCTACGCGACCACCGGTTGGACCGGATTCTCCGCGCAAAACGCCAACTCTCTTAAATTGGGGTGTTTGAAAGAAATTTGCAGGTGCGCAAAGCACACCCGCGTGTTGTGTGTGACGATGTGAATTTTCCAGAGTGGAAGAAGTATGAGCGGAATGCCAATTTAAGGAAAACAGTAAAAGCAAATAGCAATTTAAACAGTTAAGCATACAAAATTAAAGCAAACAATTTTAAGACGTTTAAAACAAATAAAAGCAAATAAAGTCAAGCAATAATAAACCTAGGTTTGCTATGGTCAAGAACCTGATTATCCCCAGTGGAGTCGCCATCTGTAACACCCCATTTTAACCGGAGTCGAAACGGGAGTATTACGTATGGTTGATTCCTAGATGTATTTAAGGAGTCGCCACCTAATTATTTAAGTGAATTAGGACACTTGATTTATTGCAATAAAATACTGCAATTAATCTCCATTTAATGATCTGCAAAATTAATGAGATTCTGGATCAGGGTTCTTTATTATCCTAAAGGGAAGGGGTTAGGCATCCTTTAAGATCCGCTAACTTGCGGTTATCCGTTCAAACCTAGGTTGATTATATATTGGCTTTTATTCTACCTACTCTAAACATTTATTACAATACCTACCACAAACGTCGATTCCTCCTAATTCGCCGGAAAATTCAGATCGAAAAACACTCAGTTTTCCGATCGTTCTTTTCCTTTTTCCGGCGACTTCCGGCAAAATTGACGAACGGGGGTAGTACCAATAGCTTCGTCTTCTCTCCCCCGTCATTTCTATACCCACCACGACCTTCGATTCACTCTAAATCTTCGATTCACTCAAATCTAAAAACCTAAACCCTAATCGTCGCCTTCCATTTTCCGGCGACACCAGGTACTGTCGACGGTCGTGAGTGGTACCTGCAGTCTCGCCGTCTTCAGCCCGTCATTTTGCACCCACCCACAACTGTCAATTCTCTCCAGATCGCCGGGACGACCAAATCGTTTTTCCGACGGTTTGCGGTCGATTTCCGGTCGATTCAGGTATTGTCGAGGGTCGTGGGTGGTACCATTGTGTTCGTCTCAACAAGATCTACAATTCCCACTAAATTCCGAAGCACAACACTCGTTTTTTCAAATTTTCCATATTTTCGTGATGGCGGGGAATGCGGCGGCATGGTGGCGACCACACCGTGGAGGTTGTCCATCCATTTCTGCTGATTTTCCAGCACTAATGACCCCAATGCAATAATTCATTGACTTTGGATCAAAATGGAATTTTCCGGCGAACAAAGCGCAACAAATGGCGATGTGATACAGTGGTGCAGCCTCGCGCAATACACCGTCCTTCACTGGAATTCGGTTGCCCATATTCTCCAATCATCATCGTCGGGAACTGGATCAGCGGGTCCCAACAAAGCTCAGAACAGTCAAAAACCACCTCCGTTAGCACCTAAACAGGTAAATTATTTACACGGAGAACCTACATTATTGCTTCAGAAAGCTGAAATTGATGTGCTAATTGCGCGTCAAGACTTGAAATGGGCGGTGATAGGTAAATTTAGTCATGGCATGCCTCACATAGATTTTCTGAGGACTGAATTACCTAAACAGTTGAAATTGAAAGCCCAAGTTAGAATTGGTTATCTGTTTAGCCGTCATATTCTGATTCGATGCTCCATTGAAGAAGATTATGATTCGCTTATGTTCATCTCTTCCAGCTTTGATATAAAAGACAAGAGGGAATCCTATCCTTTACGTACTATGAAATATGATATTTCCTTTGACCCTACAAAAGAAACTAGTATTGCTTGGGCTTGGGTTGCATTCCCTAACCTTCCACCTGTCTACTTTGATGAGTCTATCCTATTGTCTATTGCTTCTGTTGTGGGTAGACCCATTTGTGTTGATGCGGCTGCCAAAAATATGACCCGTCCTAGTTGTGCTAAGGTTAAGGTCAAACTAGATTTGTTGCGTCAACATCCCAAAAATATCCAAATCCAAATTGCTACGGAAGGAGGAATTCAAACAAACTCTTACAAGATTCAGTTTGACTTTCTCCCAAAGTATTGCACTAATTGCTCCCTTCAAGGACATGATGTGCACGGGTGTTGGAAACTCAATCCTGAGATGAGACCTTCGAAGGACAAAAAAAATACACATCCTGCTCCCTCTCCTCCAAAAGACAACCCACAAAACTCAAATCCCCTGGATAATCCAAACAAAACAAACAATCCACCCAAAAATCCAAATTCAGCCAAAGAAACCCCCAAAACTACAAATCAAGCCAAAGAAGCCCCCAAAAATCCAAATGACTGGCAAACAGTTGCCAGTAAAAAACGAAAGAAAAA
Organism: Przewalskia tangutica; assembly: GCA_029844215.1. Lineage (NCBI taxonomy): Eukaryota > Viridiplantae > Streptophyta > Magnoliopsida > Solanales > Solanaceae > Przewalskia > Przewalskia tangutica. The sequence continues at coordinate 81,594,086 of CM056732.1, read as the reverse complement.
TACTCCACAAGTCCAAAAGCCAAAAACCAAAAATACTGGGAATCAAATCCAACCCCAAATATCTAAAGTTAACCAAAAACAACCTCCAAACAAAAACACACAAGTCTCTATAGCACCCCCCCCCCCCAGAAATTCCAATCACCCCCAATCCATTACCTACCCCCACACCTACTCCAATCCATCAACAAAACCCCCCTCATTTTCAATTCATGGCACAATCCCTGCCCACCGTTGCTAGCACCTCCTCCGCCTTACCTAACCCCAGTCGCCCTACTATAACCCAGCCACTTACCACATCACAAAACCCACCTGAGACCACCCACTCTCCCCCTCTTCTTAAACCAAACCCACCTGAGACCACTCCACACCTATCCTCACCCGACGTCACACCCCTTATTCCACCTGAACCCATCCCACCTCCCACTGAACCTACCCTACCTCCAGATACTACACCCTTCCCTCCACTCACCCTTACTCACCCAGTATCCCCACTGGATATTGGGAAATACAAATACAAACGCCCTATATTTTCTTCCGCACCCTCTTCCCCTACAGCACCAAAATTGTTCCAATGACGGGACCCATTCTTGATTGGCATTAATCTTGAGCTACCTTCTTTAGCCAAGAATATTGTGCCTTTGAACCAAGCTTGTACTAGCATTCCCTCCTCCGGTAGTGTGGGGAGAATTTATGTTAAGGAGCTTGTTATTGCTGATAATGATGATGTTGAGGTGGCGGTTAATGCCCGCAAGGAATACATGGCTGACGAAGATGATAATTTTGTTGAGATGGCTGACTTGTTTGATGAGGATAGGGATACAGTGGTTGACAAACCAGTATAAGAGATGCACTCACGAGGTATCGCCGCTATAGAGGATTCAGATCCTTTTATGGGCATAATACTCGAGGTAAGGAGATCCCACAGTTACACCGCTACCGATTGGTTTGGATAGGGCTATTCCTATTAGGCGAGGACATTCGTGATCGAGGCTGCGAATGGTGATGGCTAATCGAGCAATGCATTTTATCAACATCTTCATGGATGCGAAAGGCACGATTGTGGCGTCGAAACAGGCGAGTTTGACAGCGCGAATAACTACGCCCATCTGGATATCATTACGAGGCTCTTCACAGAAGCGTCTGAGTTGCGAGCACATCAGCCTACACTCATCATCGCACGAGCAGCAGATGATAGCGATATGACACAACCTGCAATGAAAAATACAGGCAGTTGGATACTCAGAAGTTAGATCGCACACTCAGGGCCATGACAGATGCATTGCTAGCTCGGCGGACCAACCCCATTGATTCCAAGATGAGTCTCGCTCAGGATTACACATCGGGCAACCTCATCCATCACTACTAGATCCAGATCCAGATCAGGACCCAGGACTCCTTTTACATGATCAGATTTTTAGAGTATTTGGGGGATGACAGAGATGAGACACTTCAGATTGAAGACTTTGCATGCCCGGAGGTAGCTTATAGCTTTAGGCTTACATTATATCTTCATTTTGTTTGTATCCGCATTTGTAGTATCATCATCGAGTATGTTATAAACTCGGTGATGATCATTGCTTATTTGATTATTGCTTCTTCTTTCTTTTTGCACTCCTGCTGATAAGCAGTGTATTTCCCCCTACGGGGGCCCCATGTACTTTCCTTTTGATATATAAAATAACCTAGGCCCACAAGCCTAGTGGATTATCTAAAAAAAAAACATTTTTACATAATTTATAATTAAAATAAAATGCAATAAAAAATAGTAAAACTAAAATTTAAATGCGACATAGATAAAACTACGGGACATCTTTAGCCCTTTTTAGACCTTCTGCACAAGATGATCTCCGGGTACCTGCATAAACACTTAGTAAAACTGTTAGTGATAGAATAAACAACTAAAAACAATAACAAAAATTAATAAGTAAAGCCAAAAAATAAATCCGTCTTTTGTACAGGGGAGGCCTTGGAAATCAGACAGAGATTCCTTCATCGGCCAATATTGCTAGAAAATAATAAAATAGATAAAACCTTCGAATCCGCGCCAAAACAGTAATAGTTTTAAACACGGAGGGTTCAGATATGTAAAAAATATAAAGTGGGACAGTCTAAACAAGTGCGGCTGCGAGAATTCGCGTAGCCAGCGCATGTTGGTTATCCGGTGTAAGTGGAAGAAATCATCATTGCCCAGAAAGCTTCATTTATTTTATTTTTCCGTCTTTACAACTGTGGAGGCCTCAAAAATCGACGGATAACTTTTTCATTGGCCAAAGTGTAGTGTCATGTTCAAAATCAGTTTAATACCAAAGTGTAGTATCATGTTCAAAATCAGTTTAGTACCAAAGTGCAGTATCATGTTCAAAATCAGTAAAATAACGAAATAAACCAACTGTCCGCAAATTTTAGAAATCGAACCAGAACTGGCCCGAATCGGATTTCCGACCCGACCCGAACCGTGATGGCCCGACCCGAATTCAATCAACAGAAATACCGAAACAGTGCAGTAAGATGATATTCTCAGTCCAAGTATCCAAATAAACAATCTGAAATTTAAAATCCGACATGGGTCGACCCGACCCAAATTCATTTCGAGGAGTAAAAAAAACAGTAACCAAAATCAGTACAACAAATTATTCAGGAGGTCAGTCACGTTTCTAAGAACTCCGGCCAGATGCAAAGTCATGCCAAATCAATCCGTCAACAACAGATCCAAGAAGATAAAAACCAAACAAAGGTCGTCCGACAAGATGCAAAAATCATGCCAAATTAGTCCAACAACCAACAACAATAATAGCAACAAAAATGAAGAGACAAACTGTAGCGTCGCCGGAGTTTAAATCCGACAAGGTTCAGCGTTACCGACAGAGAGAGGGCAGCAGCGGCGTCGCTTCCACGGCGAGGTCGCCGGAGCGACGCCACCGCAGTGGTGAGATTCGTCGGTGAGCAGTGGCGGCGACGGGTGTGTGGTGACGAGATGTGTGACGGGAGTGATGTTAGTGTGTTGTTGGTTCGCCGGAGCACTGAGCTCCGGCGGTAGGCGACGGGAATGGGGAAAGAGGGTGAGGGCGGCTGGGTTATGTTGTTGTCCACTGAGGGTGTGAAGGGAGAGATAGGTTAGGGTTAAAGAGAGAGGGCAGAGGGGAGTCGAAGTAGGGTGAGTGAGAGGATGAGGCGTTGAGGATGGCTGCTGCTGTGATATTCTAGGGCTGAGGACCTTTTAGTGTGAGAGAATGAGAGTAGTAGATATAGAGGGGTAGACGGCTGATTTAGGTTTAGAGATAGAGGGGTAATGTTGTAGACGGTTGGGCTGAAGTAGGCTGGGCCCCTTTGTTGTGGGGGGTAAGGTTTTATTTATAGGGGGTATTTAGGTTTAGGGTTTTGGGTATTGGGTTTTGGGTATTGGGTATTGGGTATTGGGTATTGGGTATTGGGTATTGGGTATTGGAGGGAAAAGATGAAAGGTGTATTGGGCCTCAGTTTGGGTTACGGTTTTTGGCGGATTGGACTGGTCCAGATTGTGCCTTGGACTGGACTGGTTTGGCAAAAATGCAAAATGAATTAATTATTAAAAAACAAAAATTATTTAAAAGGATGCAAAATTATTAAAATAAAATGATCGCGCAACAATAAAGACATAATATTAAAAAATGTTTAATACCTAATTAAAGTAAAAACATGATGTCAATTTACAAAAATAAAACAACATAGAATGTTAGGTAAAAAATATACAAAAATGTCAAAAATGGTGATAAAATGCGGGGTCCTAAAATGCTTAAAATTGCAAGAAATGACTAAAAGATGGGTCAAAATTGGGTGTCAACAGTAATTACCAAGCAATCAAGACAGATATTGAATAAATCTCAACAACAAGAAGAAGAACCAAAAACATGCATTAATTCATAAAGATAAGTTTCAAGTGAATTGACATGGAAAGCCCTAGATTGATTTAGCTCCTAGCCATAGACATGACAAGAACTAAATTAATATCCAACATAACTGTAAAGAAAGTAAAACAAGAATAAGAAATTACTAAGAATAGGTCTCCAATCTTGATCTCCAAAAGTTGTGTGATTTCGCAAGAAGAGGAACCCTACAATCTGACCTAGAGTCCTCTTTTTATAGTCTCCAAAACGTGATGCAGGTTTTCCTTCAGGCCTTGGCCCATTGTCATTCGAATTTGCTGATTTTTTCGCCTCGGCGCGTGCGGCAGCTGAGCGCGCGCCGTAACTGAAGCTCTGAAAATTGGGCGCCGTGGCGCTCGCCTTCTGTTTGGAGCGCTTGCTGCCTGTTTTGTGCCCGGTTCGCCAACTTTCTCGCTTTTTGAGCTCTAGAACCTCTGTTTCTGCTCTCTTTTTGCTCTTTTTCCGTCAATGAGCCACTTTAAACCAATATGACTCAAAAGAAAAAAAATCTATCCTAAGATGACACGTATTTGTACAAAAATGAACAAAAGACTAACTAAAAATGACTCAAAAGGTGTATATAAAATACACCGATCAAACACCCCCAAACTTAACCATTGCTCGCCCTCGAGCAAAGATCAAAAGAAAGAAATAAAGACACAAGGAAAAAGAAAATAGAAAGACTCAACCACATTGATCACTTTGCTGCATCATTGTTACTTAGAAAAACATGAAGGTTAGCAGAATAATATGCAGGAACATATAGCATGAATTTTTAGCATTCTAAACACATCAAACTAGATATTTCGCAAACTCACTTTAATCATGCTTAATGGAAGTAAGAATACTGAATTATGCATGTCAATTTCAAAATCCTATGGCATGTTTACTTGCTATTCTCCACTAATCATGGATATACATGTAAGAGATCTTCAGGACTTTTCAGGGTTGTAATGTAGGCTTAGGCATGGGTAGGTAAAAATAGGCATTTAGGCTCATTTTATGTACCATAAGCTCTTTTGCTTTTCAATTCTTTCATTTTCTTTTGATTTTCTTTCTTCACTTCATATTTATCTTTCCCCTCTTTTGTTTTGAGAGAGTGAAGTGTATTATGAATAACAGGCACCCCCAAACTTAGGCTTTTGCCTATTTCTTATTACTTTTTTTATCGGGGTGCATCAAAATTGTTCACTCTTTTTGTCTCTTTTTTTAACACTTTCTATTCCAATCACCAAAAATTTTCACTTATGGCACAAGAGTGGAAATGTAGGGTGTCAAAGAAAAAGTCTACTTTTTAGGCTCAAAGGGGCTAACTAGGGATATTTTTGAATATCAGGGATAGGCAAAAGTGGTAAGAAATGGCTAACAAAGAATTGTCTGAGTCATCTCCCTAACATACATATCCTAACTATTTCGCCTCAAATAGCAAACAAGCATACACATAGTTTTTAATCATAACAATGCACAAATCAAGCAAGATACCCCAAATAGATAGATTTCATGAGTTTTTGGCATATCTAACCTAAGTGTTTAGATGGTTGCTTCTAATTCCATTACATTATTCAATCTTACTTCACTAGGTGATTCCAGTAACTACAGCATGCATGATCTTTTAAAAAAAAAAATTGACTAAAAAATACTTAAAACAAATCAAAAAGACTCAAAAATACTAAGACAATAAGACACCCCCCCCCCCCAAACTTAAATCACACATTGTCCCCAATGTGTGCAAGACTAAAAAAAAAAAAAAAAAAAAACAGGACAACTTACAGACTTGGTTTAAAGTGGTGGCGGTGGCGGCGGATAATATCAGGAATCCCGTGAGAGGGGAAGGGCTCTGGATTTTTGATTTGGAGAAAGGACAATCGGATTAGGGCTTCTTCAAAAATTCAGATTTTCCGTCGTGGCGCCGTGGCCGTGCAACTGGAGCCGCGACACTGAATCTTCTGCATTCCTCTGAACTTCCAGTGCCGTGGCGCTCTGATTTGGCGCCGCGGCGCCCAAACTTCAGAATTTTCCTGGACTTTTGGCGTCGCGGTCCTGCTCCTGGCGCCGCGGCGCTGAGCCGATTTTCTGTTGGTTTCTTTTCAGTTTCCGTCCTCCCAATTCTTGGCTCTGCACCTGTCATCACAACATATAAACAATACCTCTGTGAGACTGTTCTAAGTAAAAACTAAACTGCATTAAATTGAATAAGATAAATTAAAATAACCTTGGGTTGCCTCCCAAGTAGCGCTGTCTTTAACGTCTTTTAGCCAGACGCAAGTTCTTTAATCAAGAGGTGTGGGGTAGATTAACCCCACAACCAATCCACTTCATCAACATTTTCCGCTTTCTCCTTCTGTTTTTCTTTTTATATTTATTTTTAAGAGGAGGTTCAGTATCACTTACCTGTTTTGGCGGGCTTATCTCCTCTTTGTGGCTTCTTGGCTCAAACGAAGTTCTGACAGTGCTAATTGCAAAACACTTGCTCATGACTGGGGGTTCAATAATGTGTTTGAACACTTTGAACACCAACTCTTCACTTTCCACTCGAAGTGTCAGCTCACCCTTCTCTACGTCAATTAGGGCTCTCCCTGTTGCCAAGAACGGTTTTCCCAATATGATGGGGATCTCCTCATCTTCCTCCATATCAAGGATGAGAAAGTCCGCAGGAAAGAAGAATTTTCCCACCTTAACTAGGACATCCTCAATCTTTCCCCTGGGATGCACCACCGTCCTATCTACTAACTGCAAGCTCACAGTAGTTGGTTTGGCTTCACCTAACTCCAACCTTTTAAAAACAAACAAAGGCATAAGATTTATACTAGCCCCCAAGTCACAAAGGGCCCTATTACATGTTACCCTGCCAACTGTGCAAGTCAGTGTGAAACTCTCTGGATCCTTGAGTTTAGGGGGCAATTTCTTCTGCAAGATGGCACTGCATTCCTCTGTCAGTGCCACCATCTCATACTCCGCCAATTTCTTCTTCTTTCCCAGAATTTCCTTCATAAATTTAAAGTACGTAGGCATTTGCTCCAATGCCTCAATGAACGGAATGTTGATGTGTAACTTTCTGAATGTATCCAAAAACTTGGAGAATTGCTTATCAACCACTTTCTTTTGCAATATTTGCGGGAAAGGAATCCTCTCAGTATACTCCTTCACTGGGACTTTTGGAGCTTTATCTAATACTGGACGGTCTTCAACAACCCTCTCTCTCTCTCTGTATCTACTCCCCGTTCAACCACAGGCTGGGGTGTAAGTTGTTCTAACTGTTTTCCACTCCTCAGTTGTACCGCTTGGCACTGTTCTCTGGGGTTCATCTCTGTATTGCTAGGCAAGGTACCCTGTGGCCTGTTGTTTGCCATCTTCGCTAGTTGCCCCACCTGTGTCTCCAAATTCCTGATAGAGGATCTAGTCTCTGCCATGAACTGGGTCTGTGATTTGGTGAGTGTCAACAAGGCTGCTCTCAGCTCATTTGGCTTCTCTTGTTGAACAGGTGCACTGAATTGTTGTGAAGATGAGGCCTGAGTGAATGGTTGCTGATTTTGGTACTGGCCTCTAAATTGGTTTTGCTGCCCTTGCTCACCCCTCCATGAAAAATTAGGGTGATTCCTCCACCCTGGATTGTAGGTATTTGAGTAAGGGTTGTTCTGGGGCCTCTGATAATTCCCTACTGCTTGGCACTCTGCTTGCTCGATCGAGATATTGTTAGGATCAGCTGATGGGCACCTATCAAAGGTATGTGGCCCTCCACACATTTCACAACTCAATGGCATTTACACTGCATTTACTGACACTGTATTTTGTTGCAGTTGCTTGGTCAAGAGAACAACTTGGGCATTTAGTGCAGTGATGGCATCAATCTCATGAACTCTTATTGTTCTTCTGCCACTCACCCCTCTGTCCCCTGTTACATGATTATTGGTGGCCATGTCTTCCAATAAATCATGAGTTTCGTGTGCTGTTTTTCTCATGAAAGTTCCACCTGCGGCTGCGTCAATGATCGTTCTGGTAGTCCCGCTTAGCCCATTATAGAAAATATGGACCAAATTCCACAACTCAATGCTGTGATGTGGACACTTTCTTTGCAAGTCCTTGAATCTCTCCCAAGCTTCATATAGTGACTCTCTATCAGCTTGATAAAAATTATTCAACTCCCCTCTCAGCTTCACGACTTTGCATGGTGGAAAGAACTTAGCTAAGAACTTCTGTGCTAACTCTTGCCATGTGAATATCGAATCTGTTGGCAAGAAATTCAACCACACTTTTATCCCTGAGTGAGAAGGGAAAGAGCCTCAATCAGACGGTGTCATCAGTAACAACATTGTATTTGAAGGTTGCACATAACTCTAAGAAATTCGCTATATGCACGTGAGGATCTTCCGATGGCAACCCTCCGAACTGAACAGTGTTTTGCACCATGCTTAGGATCGCAGACTTGATTTCAAAATTATTTGCTCCTATTACTGGGAGCCTGATGCAAGTTTGTGCCCCATTCACCCTCGGCAGCACATAATCTCCCAAGCTTCTCTCATCTTGGACTTGGACCATCTCTTCTACATCCATCGGCAATCTCTGGGGCATCCTTTGGTTAGGTTGATGATCACCTAACCCTTCGTTCATCTCATTGTTGTTTTGTAAGCCTCCCATCTCTATTAAGGCCGAAACTCATTGGTTTCTCCTGTTCTGTTTACAAGTCTTTTCAATTTCTGGGTTAAAGGGAACAAGTGTGTCTGCTCCTCTTCTCCTTCGCACAAACTAGATGCCTGAAACAGATCAAAATAAACAAACGGATCACGGCACACTTGTTTTCACAAAATAAAAAAAATAGTAATAAATAAAAACAAAAATAAAAACCAAATTAGAAATTAAGACTAGATAAAATGATATTGAACTACGCCAATCCCCGACAACGGCGCCAAAAACTTAATGCGCGATTTATGCACACACTTAACGCAAGTGCACGTGTCGTGTCAAGTAATATAGTCTTAGAAGACCGAGTTATCGTCCTCAGAGATTAGTGTTCAATGCTCAAATTCTATTCTATGGTATCTATTTGGTAACCGATAATTGATAAGTTGTTTATGACTATAATTATGAAAGCTAATTAAACTACGTTGTTTTACTTCAGTAATGGTGGAAATAGGGCTTCCAAATCTCCTCAACTATCCGCTTAACTTACTTATTAATGCAATTAATTATGGTTATTCTTCTATTTTGAGATAGCAGGTTAACTAAGCCGTTTTATACTCCTGTTAAGGTTATATAAACACTCAACCCCAATATATAACCTTTCTACCTTTCGGTGATAAGATTTACTATAAAGGAGGATTAAAACCACTAACCTATTAATACTACACAAGTATCGGGGTACTTTCGTCCACGATTTAACCTATGTTTATTCAACTACAACATATTCACAATCTCCCCTTTCGGCTTTCGATTAGAAATCATACGGATTATGATAATTAGTGATCAAGTAATTACCAAGCAATCAAGACAAATATTGAATAAATCTCAACAACAAGAAGAAGAACAAAAAACATGCATTAATTCATAAAGATAAGTTTCAAGTGAATTGACATGGAAAACCCTATATTGATTTAGCTCCTAGCCATAGACATGACAAGAACTAAATTAATATCCAACATAAACTGTAAAGAAAGTAAAACAAGAACAAGAAATTACTAAGAATAGGTCTCCAATCTTGATCTCCAAAAGTTGTGTGATTTCGCAAGAAGAGGAACCCTACAATCTGACCTAGAGTCCTCTTTTTATAGTCTCCAAAACGTGATGCAGGTTTTCCTTCAGGCCTTGGCCCATTGTCATTCGAATTTGCTGATTTTTCCGCCTCGGCGCCGCGGCCCTGCAACTGGCGCCGCGGCGCCGGAACTCCTGAAGCTCTCTGAAGATTGGGCGCCGTGGCGCTCTGGCCCTGCTGGCTGGAGGCGCCGCGGCGCTGGCCTGTTTTGTGCCCGGTTCGCCAACTTTCTCGCTTTTTGAGCTCTAGAACCTCTGTTTCTGCTCTCTTTTTGCTCCTTTTCCGCCAATGAGCCACTTTAAACCAATATGACTCAAAAGAAAGAAAATCTATCCTAAGACGACACGTATTTGTACAAAAATGAACAAAATACTAACTAAAAATGACTCAAAAGGTGTATATAAAATACACCGATCAACTACATGACCCTCCAGGAAAGGTTGTCCCTCTGTTTACTTTCCTTCGGAAAAGGGCGATGATGACACTTATGGATCTTTCATATATTACTGGATACCAATATATTTTACGGGGTGACTAGATTGACTGACGAGTCACTAATTCGCAGCCATGACTTGTTCGGGATGTTCATTTACAAAAAAATATAGATCTGAGCCCTCCGTAATTAAAACTCCTATTGTTTTTTTACGGATCCGAAGGTTTTACTCGCATTTATTTATTATTTTACTAACTCTTTTACCAAGTGTTTTTGTAGGTACCCGGAGACGCATCCCAAAGTTAAAGCCTGCGCAGAAAAGTAAAATAAAAGCGAAATACCGCTAAGTTCTTTTCACTCCCTGTTTATATGATTTTTGCTTTCGTTACAATCTTGTTAAATACATATCTTTTTTAAATATCTGCATGCCTAGTTTAAATATCTCTTAGTTTGTTTAATAATTGTAGAACACCTTTAAAATTGTAGAATACATGTTAGCACAATAATACCAACCTAAGTTTGACCGGAAAATCGCAAGTTAGCGGATCCTATAGGATGCCTAACCCCTTTCCTTTAGGATAATAAAAAACCCTTACCTGGAATCTCATAAAGTTTCGCAGACCTTTAAATGGAGATAATTTATAGCATTTTATGCTATTTAAAAGTGTCTTAGTTCACTATAATAATTAGACGACGACTCCTTAGAACAGTGGTTTAATCCAGGAATCACTGAAAGCAACGTTGCGGATCCGTTCTGGGCTCCGGTCGAAATCGGGCGCGACAGATGTCATCAACATATAATAAGAGGTAAGCCATGTCTGGACCCTTGTTGTAGATGAATAGGGAATGATCATATCTGTTGTGTGAAAAACCGATAGAGGAGACATAATCGGCGAACCGCTGGTACCATGCTCGAGGAGCTTGTTTCAGTCCATAGAGCGCATTTCTCAACAGACACACATAATCCGGATGAATAGGATCCCTGAAACCCATATGCTGATGCATATACCATTTCATGAAGATCCCTATGTAAGAAGGCATTCTTGACATCAAGATGATGAATGGGCCAAGACTTGGATAGGGCAATGCTGAGGACGGTTCAGATTATTACGGGCTTTACATCTAGGCTGAACGTTTCATGACAGTCTACTCGCACCTGTTGAGACATGACATCACTTACAAGGCGAGTCTTGTACCTCTCAAAATAACCATCAAATTTATTTTTATGTCTAAAAATCCATATATAACGAATAATGTTAGCATCAGGCAGACGGGGTACTAGGTCCCACGTCTTATTATCAATAAGAACATTATATTCGTCAATCATTGTGCTTTTCCAATTTGGGTCGGACAAGGTATTCTTCGGATTTTGAGGGATAGAAGAAGGGACAACTGAAACAGATAGGTTAAATAGCCGTTTAGGTTTATAAATTCCATATATGGCATGAGTTTCCATTATCGGAGAACATGTATCGGGATGAGGGATGAGAGGAGGGTGGGGTGCCACAGGACTATCGGGAAGAGGAGGAATGACAGAGGTTACGATTGATAAAATTATCGTTCCAAATGGAGCATAAAACAGAATATCCCGGATGTCCTAATTTAGAATTCCATAAGGAAGATGAAAAAACAACAAATGTTAATGGAACTGAGGTTTGATTCTTGACGACGTTTGAAATAGAGTAGAGATCTCCTGTACTGTCGCATCTCATTATTCGTCTCCCTGTCGTAAAATCTTTTACAGTAAATCCAAAAGTATCAAAGTCAAGAGAAACCCAATTGTTAGTTGTGAAACTTCGCACATAGATTAGATTCTTAATGAGTTTAGGGGCATGAAAGACATTTTTAAGATTAGTTGTAGATGTGGTGGGGATAGAGAGGAATGACCATAACCACTGATGGGAATGTCTTGTCTACTACCAATAATAATATTATGATTTAAATTACTCAAATTGGAATAAAATGAGATAGTACCTTGTGATGCTGTAATGTGAGATGTGGTGCCTGTGTCCTTATACCAATTTTCATTTGGAATGTTGAGTGAAATTATGTTCATAGATGTTTCAATGTCAGTCGGTGCATAAGTTGAGGGGGGCTGTCCTATGTAGGCCTATTGTGGATGTACGTTGAGTATGTCGGGTCGGAGGTAGAGTCCATGAGGATGTCGGATACGAGCAAGGAGCAGAGGCCCACGCGTCACGTGGTGGGTAAGCGACTACGGCCATTCTTTGCCATTATGCGATTATTTCCTGCGCGAGGATTGCCCTCCGCGTCGTTGTTGCCGGAATTTCATCCGTCGCGGCCCTTGCCGGACTGCCACCCTCGGCGGTTGTTGCGGGTCGATCCGGACTGTTGCGCATCCTCGGGTGGGCAGTGCTGGCTGCCGGAGTTGGAGGCCCAGATGTCGACGGAGGGCCCGACGGTGGTGACGAGGGTAGTGTCTGTAATGCTGGCCTGAGTGGTGTTGCGCTTGATTTTCCGGGTTTCCTTAAGAATTAGGTTCGAACGGGCCTCATAAAGTGATAGTAACGGTGTGCATTGCTGAAGGATGATGGCAACGCCGTCATACGATTCGTTCAAGCCTGCAATAAGTTGCATAACTAGTCGCAGATTAGTGACAGATGGGCCGACGTTGGAGATTTGGTCAGCAAGTATCTTGAGTTCTTGACAATATGCAGACACATTTGGGAAATTATCCTCATGAATTTCCTTGAACTGATTTTCAAGGTATAACACTCGTTGAATTTTGTTGTCGTGGAAAATATTTTCCAAACGTTACCATGTTTGGCGGGAAGTGGCATCGGTCTCAATGCTATTGTGCAACAGATCATTAGAGATCATATCGTATATCCACTAGAGGACGGATGCGTCCAAATGAGATTAGAGTGCATCAGAAGTCGAAGTCGATAGAAGGTTTGTGGAGTTCGATGCATGAGTGATGATGTGGTCGATAACTTCGTAAACACGACAATGGATCTTAAAAAGCTCCGCCCACGAGGAGTATTGACCCTTTTCCATCTCAAGGGTGATAGTGATGAAGTTTTTGATATTATTGACTACAAGTGCAGGATGTAATTTGGTTTTATCAGCCATGGAAGATGAAATTTAGGAGGAAGATGAAGGGAGAATGGTCGAAAAAACTAGGGTTTCGTCGTGGGGAATGGGGCGGCCGAGAGAAGAAGTCAGTGGCTAGGGTAGGAGATTTAGGATTAGGCTACTGATACCATAAATGAATATGTTCCTTGATTTTATTGATGAATGATTTACAATATATATAGTATTACAAAAGTATTTACCTTGCTATAAACTAGGTAACTAATCAACCTAATTACAAAAAGATTATAATTCTACCTGAAATAGGAGATTACAATTAATACAATTAATGGAAGAATATTCGAGAAATATTCTATCAGTCTCAATAAGTTATAAAAACATCAGCCTGTTCCAATTAAAGTTGATGTGTTTAATTATGACATATTTTATGTGGTTAGCTTAACTACATACTTAATAGACGATGCTTGATTACACGCGTAAAAGTTTTTCTAAATTTTGAACCGAAAGTGTCTAATAAAAATACTTTGTTATATGTTCAGGTGCTTAATTAATACAAGTCGTAATTTGAGTAACTAAAATAAATTTATTAACAAATTTAAGGGGTTATCGATGTATAAAGCCAGTTATTTTGGTTGATATAACCTCATATCTTGATAAATTTAGCGTTCAAACTATTAACATTAATCCTCCAAAGAAGTCTCCACCTTGACAATGATTGAAGATGGGTGAATAACGGGTGTCTCTAAGCTTTTTACTAAAACTGAAAAACATTAAAAAGAAGAAAAAAAAAAAAAAAAGTATTGCAAAGACTTGAAGTCGTCTCCCTTTAGCATTGACCTCTTCTCCCTTTTAAGTTATATTTGATTTCCAAGTCAAGTTATAAATTGTGGGTTGTTCCTATAAACAAATTAAAGGAGTCAAGAAGCATAATACATAACAAAAACGTACAAAGTTCTATTTTGAGTTTCATTCTATGGCTTGGATCAATAAACATATTTTGACATGCTTTTTTTTGGTGTATTTTGGGTATTACTCTATTTTTGGAGAAACACTCTCAACACCACCTCACTATCAGGTGGTTAATGTCAGCTCGTTGCAGCCAAAACCTTACTGCCAGAGTTCTAGCTCCGGTAAATCAATTTTTATCTTTATTGAATAAATATTGAGAGAGACTAATATGAGTAGTATTATTCTTAATTTGGGTACGTCTCGCATTTGCATGAGTGTGATAGTTTGGATCGCCTAGAACTTTACAATATGCTTATGTGTGTGTTATGATATAATTGGTTTGGAATTTCATTTAGCGAGATTAAGCTTGTATGTATCGTTAGATAGTGATGAAGGCAGGATTTCTATAAAAAATATATTTAACCTTATACACGCGGTGTAATTCACAGGTTTGAATGAACCCCTTTTCTGCTCGCAGTGGCATCACAACCCTCCAGTTTTGGATCGTCACATTGATATATGTCAGCTCTTTTGAGCTAAAATCATGCGCCAAATATCAAGCTCGGTTAAATAATCTTTTATCTACCCACGTTCCCTCTCAAAGAGTTTACTGCTTGGTGGATCTTGTCCAATATGATAGTCAGTTTCTATACTTTTAAGGGTTCGGTGCGAGAAATAAAAAGAGGTCATTTTTTATTCACATGAAAAATTAAAATTAACTAATTAATCAATATTAAAAAAATTATTGATTAAAACATCAAATAAATGTATAGTAAACACTATATTCGATTCAATGTTTTCAATTTCAGTACAATACATTATAATGCTACGATAAAGATACTTAATGTCATTACATGAAAGATTTATAAGAAAAACTATCATTACATTAGGCATAAAAATTGATCTCCTTGCATTTTTATCTGCAAAGTCATCAAGCAATCTTTCATAGTCAAGAATGTCTGGACAAATCTATCTAATGCCCTCTATGAGACTTGATGAACTCTTCTTCGTGTCTTTTTTTTTCCGTTTTCCATGTCTAGACGGATATTTTCGGGTAGGAGACATTTGTATATTGAAACAAAAAGACAAATCAAATTTAATGTAATCATGTAAAATACAAGTCATCCATTACATACATTACTAATAAAAGTAATGTACGTAAAATCTAAAGCTAATGTAATGTTGAGAAACCCTAAATTAAATATAATATTGAGATTTGAGAAATTTGAATCCCTAAACAAAATGGAATAAACATTGATGCAATCAATCCATGTTAATGATGAATTAGAGAAAAATAATTCTCAAAACAAGAACTTAACAAAAAGATCTTTACTTGGAAGTTGAGATTTCTACAATAATTAATGGGGGAATTATTTTTTGGATTGTATTTGTGGTGTTTTAAAGAGGGAGGGGGGCTATTTTTTTTTGTTTAAAGAGGGAGGGGGGCGTCGGACCGACTGGTTGGGTTGTGGACTTGGAAATCCAATGGGTATTTATTTTTTTGTTTAAAGAGGGAGGTGATCTTGTTTTTTTGTTTAAAGAGGGAAGGAGGGCGGTCAAGGTGGCGCCGCCGCATGGGGGCCCCGGCCGACGGGGCATCCGCCCCATAATTTTTTTTTTATATATATTTCAAATATTAAGATATGCATTAACAATGTCTCTAATCTTATTAGTGAAATATGTAGCTTAGTGACTGAGGCCTCATTTCAAAAGGTATTCCCTAGTGAGAGGTCGCATGTTCGAATCCAATGAGCAACAAAGGTTAAAAGAAGAAAATAATATAAACATTTATATGTTTGTGGTTATTGGTCATTACCAGTACTTTACCACTATGTAGGTGTGTTATTGACCTTTTATATAGTCTTCTATAGTATTATTTTTGAATCCAATTGTATATTCTCTTTTGACTTTTGTGATTTTGACCGCTGCAAAAATTCACCTATGCCCCAAAATTGGATTCGAACATGCGACCTCTCACTAGGGAATACCTTTTGAAATGAGGCCTCAGTCACTAAGCTACATATTTCACTAATAAGATTAGAGACATTGTTAATGCATATCTTAATATTTGAAATATATATAAAAAAAAAATTATGGGGCGGATGCCCCGTCGGCCGGGGCCCCCATGCGGCGGCGCCACCTTGACCGCCCTGATGGTAGAAATAACTTGTTCCATTTATGTAAAAAACTTAAAAAGGTTAAAAGAAGAAAATAATATAAACATTTATATGTTTGTGGTTATTGGTCATTACCAGTACTTTACCACTATGTAGGTGTGTTATTGACCTTTTATATAGTCTTCTATAGTATTATTTTTGAATCCAATTGTATATTCTCTTTTGACTTTTGTGATTTTGACCGCTGCAAAAATTCACCTATGCCCCAAAATGCAATCGCTTGTCCTATTACAATTTGAAGAGTCTCCTGTAAAAGGAGGGGGGAGGGGGGAATCAACTCATTTTGAGTTTCAATCCCAATTCTCATGGGGACAAGGGCCACTCCCTCTTGCTAACTCTTTACTAGCTCAATAATACACAACTCGTCCGCATGGACAGCTCAACTGGTTCTCAAGAGGGATAATTGGAAAAATGACCAAGATCGAATCCCGTCAGCGGCAGAGTGGGGGTTACTTCTTGAAATAAAGGAGGGTCCTCCTGGGGTGGGAGATCCACCTTTTGGAAAAATAATACACAACTCAATATAAAGAGAGAGAAAATTCTTTTCACCATCAATGTGAGAGAAAGTGTATTCAATAAGACAAGAATGAATAAAAAAACGGACCTACAAAAATTAAGTGCTGACAGAGAATTTCTTTATTCTTTGCATTATACCCGGCTAATGGGCTGATCCGGACCGGATCGGTAGCCCTCAAGGTTTAACGGTCGGACGATTCTGCGTCGATTCCGGACTCTGCCAACGGTCCGGTTAGTTCGGATTCGAGTTGGCGTGCGGTTCGGTCGAACGTCCAACCGGTCGATTTCTTATTTATTTTATTTTTTTAATTTTTTTAAATTCTAGTATTTATTTTCTATAATATAAACTAAATTCAATTTAAATATGTAATATAATAATATAATATATAATTTAGTTGTATATATTAAAATTGAAACTTTAAAGTTAACTTTTTATTTTATAGTTTATAACTTTATACTTTATTATAGATTATAACTTTATACTTTATAGTTTATAACTTTATATTGTAAATTTGTAATTATAATTTTATTAATTTATTAGATTAGTAGATATAAGTCATATAACTTATAAGTAATAACATATTAACAACTAAATAGATAGTAAAATTAAAATTAATGATAAGATGTAAACTTTTGAACTTTCATAACGTTAATAAGAGTACATAATGAAGTAATAATAATTTTATTTACATATTATGCATCCTTTTGCAAGTTCTTCGTAATCTATAGGTTGATTGAATTGGTTATGCTCCATAGTCTCTAAATGCTGAGTATTAATTTGATCCCGCCGCTCCGCCTTCCAAAATATTGCCTATTTCTTCATCTTACGGAGAATTAACGTCTCCACATCCTTGATTTCTTCTCTGCGATCGATCCAATCCCTTGCGGACTAACTTCTAATGTGCTTCCACCCAACGAGTGGCGTGTGTCTCTATTTGATCTCGTGCTTGGCTAAATGCACTTTGAAGCCACCGTTGAGATCGACACATTAAGAACATCCCGCCATTTGCAAGTCACAGGAATTGCCTTTGTTATCCCGCCACCATTGTAAAGGGTCAAAATTTTCTTGGCTCATTGGCTTTTGCAAATAAAATTGCATCTCATCGCAAGATCGGCTTGTGGTTGGTTGTGTTGTAAAAGTGCTCCATATGTCTAAAGATTTTTCTTCATCGTCATCAGCATTGAATCCTGCAGGTGTAGACACAGAAGCAGAACTAGAAATAATATTAGTAGCGAGTTGGTGTTATCATGTAATGTAGCATAATATTCATATAATGTTGTTAAATTAGTATCAAGTTTATTTATGCAATCAAATGAAGATGGAGTTTGTTCCACCTATTTCCATATAAGTATATAAACTAAATATTAGATTATGACAATCTACCTTTTTAATAGAAGGATTTAAGATCGCAATACAATAAACATCGGGAATAGGAAAAAATATTTTTAAACTTTTCAAACATAATCAGAATGCATCTGTATATTTCACATTTGATTTTAAACCATAAAGTAAATAGGAAATTTCACTATATGAGCTAAAGCATTACAAATTGTTGGGTAATAAGATCACGAAAATTCAACGATTGCGATGTAAAATTTACGTAAATTTTTAAAAGTTCACCAATTGATTTCCAATGTTCGTCGGTTAACATATACATTACGTTCTTACAATGCGCATTTGCAACATGTGTTATGGGTCTTTATACTTATAACATTCTTTTAAAAATAAATAAGTATAATTCCACCGTGTAATAATCTCTTACGGCATGAATTTAGGTCTCAAATTAAATTGTTTACATTTTTCTTTAAATTCTATAATTCTATTTTTCCTATTATTACTGAATAACTTCACTCTTTTGACAAGTTTTATTTGGTGAAAATAAATCAAGACCACTTTTAACAATTAAATTATAAATATGACAAGCACAACGAACATGAAATATATCGAAGTGGTGGTTGTACTTCGCTTTAAAAGATCTACAACAGCAGTATTATTAGATGCATTATCAAATGATACACAAAGTATTTTATTATAAAGATTATATTTTTGGGCATAAAAACAAATAGTTTCGCTTATATATTTTCCAGTATGACTTTGATCCTCGTCATGCATAAAAACAATAATACGTTTTCCATTTTAAAATTTTCATCAATCCAATGACAAGTAATTGTTAAATAATCATAACTGTTCAACGTATCGATATGCAAGTAAAACTAACATGGCATGGAAGGTTAGCAAACAAATATTGCAAGAAAATAACATAATCATTATGAAGTCTAAAAATATCGGCTCTAGTAGTACTACGAGGAACACCTTTAAAAAGGATTATATACTCTTTGAATATATGTAATTAAATATGAAGAAGAAGCGAAAGAAAAGGCAAACAACCTCCGACAATCATTTTTGCTAATTCATGCGATCTTTTTGGATCATACTTAGCCAACCCCAGGTTAATGGATTAAGTTGTTGTTGGCCGGGTTCTAAATCAATGACATTCCATCAGGCCGTATGATCGAATTTTATATGTCTAGCTATAGTGCGTCCCCGTCACCACCCCGCCTTATGTTTATAAGTTCTCCCACAAATATTACATTTAACTCTATCGGTACCCAACTTTATCATAAAAGAGCCACACTTTACTCCTTTTTTCTTGCTCATCGGTTCTGTAAAGGAGGTCACGACTACGACTACCACTAGCAGTACCAACATCGTGAAGGAACACTAGTAGGTGTAGGAGGTTCTTGTTCTTGAGTTCAACAATATTATCTAATTGAGCGTTATCACATTCATTATCTTCTATTCCAAAATCTTCTTGCATTTGATCATAATCTATATTTTGATTAGATGATGAAGAACCTACATATTTTTACCCTTGAACTAGATTTACTAGCGATCCGACGCAATTCCTTAGTAAAGACATTATAAAATATTTAAATAATCAACAAATAAATATGACAATTTAATAAAATAATTAGAGAATCAAACGAGTGTACCAAACTTCGGGATTCAGTATTCAATAGAAACTCGAAGCTCGAAGTCTTGCGTCTTGCTACTTTGAATTTGAAAACTAATAATATTAATAACTTGAAAATTGATAATAAAGATGATTAAGAGTATGAGAATAAGAGAATTGAGAGAAATGTTTTTTTATAAAAATGAAGAAAATGTAGATAATTTATAGATTTTTTAAAGGGTAAAAATGGAATTAAAATAAATAATTAAACAAAATAAAAAACAAAAAAAAAATAATAAGCCGACCATTGAAATGGCCGATTGCCCGTGCCCTGCCCCCCAAGCCCAACGGTGAAATGACCGTCGGGCAATTTTTATTTTTTTGGTCCGTCAAATCGGTCCGGTTAACGAATAACAGGCGGTTTCGTTATCGCCTTCAGGGTTTTTAAATAACGTGCGGGTTGAGGTTGAGGCCAACCCCCAACCCGGTATGCCCTTACCGGTCCGGGCCGGTTAAACTACCGGGTCAACCGGTCCGGTTCCGGGTCAACCCGGACCGGTTGACAGGTTTACTTTGCATTACCAATAAATTTATTTTCAACAATATTTGCCTTATTCATCTATTGAATTTGCTTATAGGTTTAACAATTGGATGGCAGAAATTGGAAATCGTGTCTCGATATGGACCTTGCTTCCCAAATGCTAAAACTCCAACATCCGACCAACTTCTAAATTTGGATCAAGTTAGAGTTCGTTCAATCAATAAAAAACATCAAAGTAAACATGTTGCCGGTAATCTTGATCATGGTTACTATGTTGTTAAGATAGGTCTTGGTACACCACGACAAAATTATACCTTATTGGTGGATACGGGTAGCAAATCGACTTGGGTACGTTGCAATTCTTGCACCAAAGGTTGCAAATCTGATGACGATCCTCTATATGATCCTTCAAAATCATCGACATATACAAATAATACTTCGTGCAGTGGTCCATTTAGTGTCCATTATGCGGATAAGTCGTCTGTAAATGGCATTTGGGGATGTGATACTCTCACTGTAGATGACTTAGGTGCAATAACGAACTTCAAGTTTGGTTGTGGCAGAGAAAATGTCGATCGAGCAAACTTTGGTGGTGTAGCTGGAATACTTGGACTTGGCAAAGGGGAAACCTCTTTGCTATCTCAAAGTGTTACAGCAATGCAAATGTTCAGCTATTATATCCCATTAACAAGTAGCCTCGTGGGAAATCTACATTTTGGGAATGAAGCCAAGACTAAATCTCACACTTGTGCAACCCAATTTACACCGTTGGTAAAAGGCTATGATCCAGTACATTACTATCTAGACCTAGTTGGTATAAGTGTAGCTGGAAAGAAACTCAACGTCTCATCGACAACATTCACCTCTCGAGGGACAATTATAGACAGTGGAACGGTCATCACTCGATTGCCAGAAGTGGTATACTCTGCACTTCGTGCTGAGTTTAGACAGTCCATGTTGAGTTACACATTATTAGAAGGAAAAGTCGTCGATGGGCTCATGGACACCTGCTACAGCTTAGAGGGATACAATCAAGTTGCTTTACCAGAGATAACATTCCATTTTGGAAAAGGGATTCGTACTAATGATGTGACTTTGTCGAACCAAGCAACTGTATGGATTCCACATGATAAAAAAGAAGTAATGTGCTTGGCTTTTGCTGCAAAATCGGATGTCAGCATTATTGGTAACGTTCAACAGCGTGGACTGAATGTGATTTATGATTTGGTAGGGGAAAGAATTGGATTTGGCAGTAACTGTGCCAGCTAGCTGATCAGAGCCAGAGCAAAATGTTTGTTTTTCATGTTTTAATTAGCATAAGCTAAGTACTCGTGTAATCGTTTTAATTGTTATTTATATAATACCAACTTGTTATTACTGTTCTGCTTCCAGTAATTAAACAATTTGTTTTAAGGAACTTGTTGGAACTTCAACCCTTAATTGAATCACAGAAGTTTTATGAGATGGAACGGGATGGGTATAGAAGAAGAACTGTCCCAATTTTATTATAATTCAAACATACAATTAAAGAAAATATTGACCAACAAAGAATTCAATCAAATGAAACAAAATTATCAATAATTTAACTGAAAGCTAACAAGTACCCTAACCTTGAATAGCCTGTACTGGAGTCTCAAGCGAGAATGTCGTAGATAATCCGAACCTTGAATAGCCTGTGCTCGTATTTTAACTCGGGAGTATTTTTGTCCAAATGTTATTCCGCCTTAAGAGGTGACTATTTCTTAATTACATTTCAAACGACGGCTAAATATTAACAAGTGGTCTAAAATTTGGATGGCCAATTTTTTGTTATATGTTTTGAAATCGTCATGTGTGTCACACACAATGGATGGTAGAAATAGCACCCAACAATACTTTTTAGCCATGTCTTTGAAAAATAATCATTCTTGGGGAGTTTGAAGAGTAGGTGCCCATACTGGAGGAGGTGTAGCTAAGGTAGTGGTTGTGGACGCTGCCTGAGTTGTTAGAGACTTCCCTGGATCTTGTCCAAGCCATGGACAATCTTCTTAAACACCCCCTCAAACTACAAGGCATTGACTGAAATGTCTCTTATTGCACGTAGGAAAAATAGGATAAGGGAATCCGGTCTGACCCTGACTAGTTGTGCCCTTGATGGGCCTGAACTTCACTCTGCTTCCCCTGTCTGACTGACACAGTTTGCGGTAAGATTCAAGAAATGACGCAGTTGTATAGAAGAATTGAGGAGGAGGAGGAGGAGGAGAAAGAAGAGGCTTGTGTAACGGGAGGTTCATACAGTGTAAAAAACAAACATAAAAAAATATTTCATTAGATCAACAAAGCTCATAATAAAAAATAACTTTAATCTATGTTTTACGAAATTTAGCTAGTATAATCAATGTGTTTATTGATTATACCTTATTATATACTTGTTATACACTGAATATACACTAACTAACTGACCTGGTCTTCAATTATAATTGGGTTAAAGGTTCTCTAGCCTATCACTTGATGGAGACAATTCATATAAGGTGAATATTATGATAATTATTTATCTTTTTCAATCTCCTTAGACATATGCTTGTAAATAGAACTTAATTCAATTAGTTATGGTGAGGCTTAATGTTAGAGAAGCTACAGTTCAAGTTCCAGTAAATGTCATGAAGGATGACATAATCATACCTTCTTAATGTTTTTTTCCCATTATAATTTGCGATGCACTTGATAAATAAATGATACTATGAAACTATAGGGTTCAATCCAATATAGTTATTTGTTATGTATGTGGGACTAAGGTAAGAACTAGGTCTTGTGATCAACTTTCATTATTATGTATTCTTGTAAAACATCTTTCAGGGAGAAATAAGAGTCGGTGATGATCATGATTTTCTCCCCCGTGAGGGTTTTCATTATCAATTTTGAATCTTGAGCAATCACTTCTTAAAAGAGAATGTTGAAGGCTTAAATTGTGGACCATTAGAAAGATTATCATGTTATTATAAATTTCAAATCGTTACGTACTTAATGATGAAAACAAATATTATAGAAACAAAAGATAAAGATTCAATTCAATCAAATGATAGAATGATTGATTATGTCACATTGTCAATGTATTATAAATCTGTTGTGTCTCAAAAAGTGATATGAGGATTAGAATATGAGGTTAAGAACATCTACTTTTATGTGAATTCAGATATAAATTTCTTAAGGATCTTATGGATAGAAATTAACATAGAATCTTCATTGTACATCACAAATTTAAGAACATATACCTTTAGCATTGACTTATTCTCCTTTTTATATATATACACGAATTGTGGGTTGATACTATAATCAATTAAAGGAGTCAAGAAGCAGAGCACACAACCAAAGAAAAATTCTATTTGAGTTTCATTCATATATGGCTTGGATGAATAAACATATTTGGACGTGCTTCTTTTTGGTATATTTTGGGTATTACTTAACACTAGTGCCTATTATTCCTGGAGAAACACTCTCAGCAACATCTCACTCTCAGGAGGTTAATGCCAACTCAGGTAAATTCTTAATTGGGTGTCCCATTTGCATGTGCTGTTGGAAATTTACTAATGTGGAATTAAGTTTATTCTGTTATTTATGATTCGAACAATTTGGACACATTGGAAACGTCGTTTCCACACACGTGCACTCGCAGCGCCAATTATCGTAAATTTCATTAGTGAAAGAGATATTAGTACGTAAGTAAAATGTTTGAGACATAGAATGATGGATGATTGTTGGTTAAACGACGAGTATTCCACATTGGTAAATGAAGAAAGAAGTGCGAAGTGTAAGATTTAAACGGGTCAGAAAAAGGGCCGCGATGTCACCGCGGTGCCACCACCACAAGGGTCGCGGCGCCCAATGGCTGAGCCGCGGTTGGCAGTAGCTACTGGAGCCGCAGTGCCTCCGAGGCTGAGCCGCAGCGCTACCCAGGCAATGTCTGTGCGACGAAAGTCCAAAAGTTTAGCTGATTATGGGGACGTTTTGGGGCATTCAAATGTTAATTTTTCCTTCATAAATCAGCTATTATTTGGCTGCATTACTTGGTGGATTGAATGGTCATTACATGACATTTAAATGGTCATTACATGGGCGCTTGAAGAGGCATTTTTACACTACTATAAATTGAGGCCTTTGGCTCAATTGGAGATGTACTTTATACACATTGCACTTGCAAAGTTCTGAAAATCTTCTTCCTCTCTAGTATTCTTTCACACACTGAAAAGTTCTTCTTTTAGTAAACACTTGAGTTTCCTTTGGTAATTTATTAGTTACTGTTTTATCTTGGGAGACAATTGCACACTAACGTAAAATAATATATACGGGGCAATCTTGTCTTAAGGACATAGTGAATATCACTCGACTCAGCAGCGCCCTTGTAACGCTAATAAATTTAGTGTCTCTTAGTTTCAGGTTGTTAAGATCAAGGAGCTCGCTGCAGTTGGAACGAAGATCCAAGACTTGAAGACTGATTCTAGAACTCAATAGCTTGGTGTGGCCATAATCCTTGTTGGCTACAAATTTGTTGTTATTATAATTCTCATTGTTTACCCTTTCGAAGCACTTGTAATAGTAGTTTACTATTCATGTACATCCATTACTTTCCAACATGCGCGTCATAGTTTGGAGTTGCCTACAACTTCATAATATGTTTGTATATGTGTCATGCTAAGCGTTCGGTCGGTATGCTGTCATAACCCTTTAGTTTTGGATCGTGACACTAATGTCAATGCATCTGAGCTTATATCAAGGGGTATCAATGTTTTTTAGTCAGAATCTTTGCTATTTGTTGTTCACCTCCTCTTTCGAAACTTAAATTCTGAATTTGTAGCTATATTTGCCTAGTTTAGGAACTTGTTTTTATACACTTATGAAATTATTATGGTTTTATATAGGTCCAATAATTGGAGCGCATAAGTTGGAAATAGTTTCTAGATTTGAACCTTGCTCTCCAAATCCTTGTTGGCTATATGTTTGTTGTTATTGTAATTCTCATTGTTTACCCTTTCGAAACACTTGTAATAGTAGTTTACTATTCCCGTACATCCATTGTTTTCCAACAAACTTAAGACAAGATTTGTATTAGTGCTCGAAAGATGTTTGCCAGCAGATATAGTCTCAAATCTGGATGTAGTTTTATAGTTGAAACCAGTTCTGTTGACAATTCTATTAACAGTTCAAACACTGTCTCTGTCAACAAACGTGCTTTCAGATCTGGTCCTAGTTTTAGGTATCTCTTTGACGATAATTACAAATTTGTTTCGGTCAAAGGTGGGATCTCTGGATCTGATGATGAGCTTCAAGACACTACTGATAATCATGCTAGTACGACTAAGGATCAAGGAAGAGTTGGAGTCACCACTCCCGAGAGTGGTGGAAGCAAGCACCCACGAGAGGTTGAGGATGTCAACTGGGACAAGAAGAGAAGGCTAAAGATCATGTTCTACCTTGTAGCAGAAGGCCTACATTTATCCCAGACAAAGAATCCGAACCATGGTAAGGAGGATTTGGACACGTGACTGACGTAGGACAGAATCCAAAGGCCTAAGTTAAATTTCTTCCTTGTCAATAATGAGATTAAAGGGCTTGAAGTAAAGTTAGGAATATGAAGAGGTTTTCCTGAAAAATTATATTCCTTATGCTTTAAAAAAAATCAGAAGTTTAATCTCACATTTCGTCCCGTTAAAGATTGGACTATTGTAAACAACAATTTAAAAGATATGATCTTAGGTTGTAATAAAATTGGAATTATGAACAATCCTAAGTAAGCGCCAGGAATTTTCCTGGGCACCAATCACAAGGGAAGAGGACTACAGACAAACCTGTCATCGTTTCCGACAAAATATCCTTCATTTGATAGGATGGTATGGGACACTCATTCATGAAAAGCCTACGGGAAACTGGAGTGGGCCAAAGTTTTCAGGTCTTAAATGATCTGAAGGCCAAGAGAAAAGTAGAAAAGAAATTGGACACTCAGTCTATCAAGGCAACTGGAGTGGTCCAGAGTATCTAGATCACATATGATCCCGTTACTCTCTAACCACGAGCAAGAGGGTTCATATGAAGCAACACCATCTCTAAAGTAGAGGAATTGGAGAAATTGTCCTAAAAAGGACTCAACGGAATATGATCACTCGAAAATGAGGTGATACATATCCCAAACTTGGTTTCAATGACATTGTTGGTCAAACTGGTTTGAGTCTAGTCCAACAGGTCTGTAATAACTAAGAGTGGTACAGTATATATGTGGCCAAATGAATGATGTATTTGTAATCCGTGAATATATGCCATCATAGATTAAGACACGTTAAATAGAAAGTCATTCAAAAGCTAACTAAATTGAGATTGTTGCCATCTGTCGACATAAACCCTCAAATTGAGTGTGAGGTAGGCGAAGAGGCAAAATCATATTTCCATTCCGTCAAAGGAATAGCGAAATAAACACCACTCCTCTAGAACTTAGTCACGCCTACATGGGTGATTTTAAGCTTGTACAAAATAGAGGGGGAGATAAGTACGTTGTGACCCTCATTGACAATGGTACAACGTATTACATCCCCTTTTTTTGTTTAAAAGCAAAGATGAAGCTATTGAAGCGGATAAGCACTACAAAGCAGAAGTTGAAAAGCCTACAGATTGAGAAATTTGTAGTGATAAAGGAGGAGAATGCGAAACATCATTCAACAAACGACTGCTCCTTACTCACCTCAGTTTAACAGTGTTAGTCAAAGTGCAGAGCCATACGCCCAAGATATGCGGGGCAAAGCGATCCTTACCGCTAATGCGATTCTCAAATAGAACTTCGCATAAGGATAAAGATAACCCTCCATGTGAAACATGAAAATGATCCCACATATAAATGTTGTGATGTGGGGGTGTTTGGTAGAGGTTGGAATACCGAAACAATTCAAGTTGGACCTAAGACTGTCGATTGCATATCTTCTGGATCTGCAAATAACAGTAGTGCTTATAGCATCTTGGTGTCAAAGAACGCTGAATTCTTTGAAGATAACTTTCCTTAAAAGGGAAAGTAGTAGTTGCTCGAGGTTAATAAGAACCCGCGAGTGCCTGACTGTCCGGAACTAGACATTCCAGATCTATAGGATTCGAAAGTTCATGGCTATTAATGTTCCAGATCTACAGAACTCGGGGATTCTAGATGTTGAACCAAGACGGAGAAAAAAGAGGGGACACATACTTGTTCCAGGCGTTTTATCTTGTATGGTTGAGAATGAACCATGGAAAATTAAGAAATAATTGTCATCTCCAAAATCACTGCTTTAGAAATAAGCTACAAGAGAGAGAAATAGACTTCATCAGATAAAACCATACTTGTGTGATGGTTGATCTTCCTCCGGCAAAAGAACCTTTGGGTTGTAAAAGTGGATACTCAAATTGAGTTCAAAGTAGATGGATCTACTGACGAGTATATGCCTAAGCTACTAGGACATGTGCTCCTCTGTAAATAGCTTAACATCCAGGGCCACCGCAGTCTTGCGTGACATGGATGTTGAGACAACATTCCTAACCGGAGAGTTGGTTTGGTGGACTGTTGGGCTTCTTCATGAACTTCCTTTTTGGTCCCTGAAATATTTACATTTTAGTCCTAGAAGTTTTAGATGAATAGAAATAATGAATCTGACTATAGAAACATTGACTCTGAAATTAGAAAGCCAACAGTTGGAAAACCAACAGTTCGAAAATGGAAGAAGAAATTTATATGGAATGACCCGAGAGGTATGTGGTTTCATGGCTAGAGAAGAAAGTCTGTCGACTTATCAAATCTTTGTATGGGCTGAAACAGGCACGAGGCAATGGCACAAAATATTCGACAGTACTCTACTACCGAAGGGTTTCTCCATTAATGAGTGTGACAAATATGTCTATATGATAGATGATTCTGACTCGTTCATCATGATATGCCTTTGCGTAGATGACATATTGATCACAAGAAACAATCCTAGTTTGATACTAGAGACTAAGGATATGTTAAAACGATGTTTCGATATGAAGGATATGGGTATTGCAGATGACTTCTTAGGAATTGGGATTTCTAAGACATCTAACAGACTGGTCTAATTCCAAACTCATCTGTGAGGTGTTTGACAGTCTCGTTGAAGTCACCAATAGATATGAATCATAGAAGTGATTGGAATCATGGTACACCTATATACCAGGAGCTATATGTGCAGGTCATATATAGTTTAATGTATTTTACACACTACAAATGACTTGATATCAGCTCACAAAGTAGATCAGTTGAACTAGGATTCACTAGAAATAATCGATAGAAGGGGTTAAATCATATATGACGATATCTGAAATATTCGCTTATCTACGGATTATGGTATTCTGGATGTCCAGCGGTTCTGGGAGAACACAGTGACTAGACATCAGACTTGAAGAACACCAAAGCCACACGTGGATGTGTATGTTGTGTGTTTGCAAATCCTCTAAGTAAATCTGCATCGGTCGATTCGTGATAGAATCAGAGTTTATCTCTTTGGACAAATCATGATCAGAAGTTGAGTAACTTCACGACCTCTTAGAAGATGTTCCTTATCGGGAGAAATTTGTGCCTTCATCAGTTATAAACTATGAGGGCACGTATGACGGCATCTGGACATATCTTTCAGAGACATAAGACTGTATGATAGTTGATCATCATGGGTGTCACTTTCTTGATTACTAATCAAAGGATATAGCATACCTTTTAACTAAGAGACTATCCGAAGATCAAAAGTTCTCTCTGTCTAGGGGAATAGGCGTAAAACCCAAGAAATAAGAACTGATACGGTGGAAACCCAATCTTACTGACTGGAGATCCCAGGAATTAGGTTCAATGAGAAAACTAAATCATAAAGGTTCAGTTGAGCGCTTCGGTGGAAAAAATAGCACTTCAGATGATGATTTCGGTAAAGAAACATGAATCCAATGTCATTCTCGCGACTTTAAAGTGCTACATGCATGATGGATAGATGTTAAGTTTCTAAAACCTATTATGATCCTCACCGGTTGAGGTCAGGTTTGAGGAAACTTTTAATGGTGTCTAACACTTGTGAATTGGGGTATAGAAGGATACCTTGTAGGAGAACACCTAATTAAGTGTGAGGACAGACCGTCTCAAGTGAACACATTTAAGAATCCAAGTGTGTCCACGACCACAACAGACAAAACATTAAGAAGAACAGAGTAAGAAAAGTTGTTGTATTGGTACCGTTGTCTGCTTACACTAAATGCTGACGGTTTAAGAAATCACGTTCACCACGCAGTAAGTAAGCCCGATGTTATTCAACTATGGAAGATTCAAAGCCAAGGCTACCTATCCAGATGCAACATCGGTCTGCCGAAAGATTGCTAGAAAAGAACCTTGTGAGTGCGCCAAAATCTATTTCAAGAGGGGATTGTTGAAAATTTACTAATGTGGAATTACGTTTATCCCGTTATTTATGACTCAAACAATTGGGATCCCGCACATCGGAAATGTCATTTCCACACACGTGCACTCGTAATGCCAAATATCATAAATTTCATTAGTAAAAGAGATATTGGTACATAAGTAAAATGTTTGAGACATAGAATGATGGATGATTATTGGTTAAATGACGAGTGTTCCACGTTGGTAAATGAAGGAAGAAGTGTAAGATTGAAACGGGTCAAAAAAGGGTCGTGACGCCACCACCACAAGGGCCACGACGCTGCGGTGCCCAATGGCTGAGCCGCAGCGCCTCCGAGGCTGAGCCGCAATGCTACCGAGGCAGTATCTGTGCGACGGAAGTCCAAAAGTTTAGCTGATTATGGCGACATTTTGGGGCATTCAAATGTCAGTTTTTCCTTCATAAATTAGTCATTATTTGGCTGCATTACTTGGTGGATTGAATGACCATTTACATGGCTTTTAAATGGCCATTACATGGGCTCTTGAAGAGGCATTATTACACTACTATAAATTGAGGCCTTTGGCTCAGTTGGAGATGTACTTGATACACATTGCACTTGCAAAGTTCTGAAAATATTCTTCCTCTGTAGTATTCTTTCACACACTGAAAAATTCTTCTTTTAGTAAACACTTGAGTTTGCTTTGATCATTTTTAGTTGATATTTTATCTTGGAAGACAATTGCCCACTAACGTAAAAGAATATATACGAGGCAATCTTGTCTTAAGGACATAGTGAATATCACTCGACTCAGCAGTGCCCTTGTAACGCTACCAAATTTAGTGTCTATTAGTTTCAGGTTATCAAGATCAAGGAGCTCGCTGCAGTTGGAACGAAGATCCAATACTTGAAGACTGATTCTAGAACTCAATAGCTTGGTGTGGCCATAATCCTTGTTGGCTACAAGTTTGTTGTTATTATAATTCTCATTATTTACCCTTTCGAAACACTTGTAATAGTAGTTTACTATTCCTGTACATCCATTATTTTCCCGGTGCCGTCACTCTTGAACATGAATTTTCCCATGTCAATATGGAGGATTTTCTGAATGTCTCAGCCTATTGTAAAAGGCTAAAGGAATTGGCGGATCAACTCAAGGACATTGGTGCGCCCGTCACAAATAATCATCTTGTTCTTCAGATGGTTGCAGGCCTATCCGAGGCTTATAATGACGTTGGGACACTTCTTCATCAAAGTAATCCACTTCTGACCTTCTACTAGGACTGTCTATGCTCACATTAGAAGAGACCAGTTTGGCTAAAAATATATCTATCGGAGCTAATTCCATCATGATTATGGCCACATCTGATGACCCTCCCTCATTCTCACAGAATTCTAGTCAAAACCATAATAACGGTGGCGGTAAAAAGGGTCAAAATGGGAAAAATAATAGCAAGAATCGCGGCGTGGCGATGTGACGTGGTAGCGATGGGTGGTGGGCCACAACACCCGGCGCGGTATTATACCGTAGTTACGGCCATGCGTATGAGAGCGTACGAAAGGGATTAAGACTTAAAATTTTCGAAAGATAGGTTGACGGATTGTTTCGGACGGGTTTTTAGTCAACTTTGAGGCGGTTTATGTCTAGTTGCATTATGAGTTTCTAGGTGGTTCAAAGTCCTAGAACGTAGTTCGTTGAGTCTAGTTTCCAACGCAACCAACCGTTCGTCGATAGGACATCGGAGTAGAAAGTTATGGAAGTTACAAGTTCGGTCTTGTGATCGGACGAGAAAAATAATTTGGGCGAGAGCCACGGGGCCGCGGCGCGGAAGCGAGGCTGGCGCGAAAGTTCTGTGGGGTTGCAGAGGTTTCAGCGCCGCGGCGCCGGCTGCAGGGCCGCGGCGGAGTTTTTGGCGGAAAATTTGAGGAAAATCAGATTTTTTTCTTTTAAAAAAGCCATGGGAGGGTGGCAAGTGTCCCCCCCCCCCATATGATTTTTGCATGTACTATTTATTGACCAAGTCTTGAAGACTTAGTCATTCTTCAAACTCTTCTCTCTCTCTAAATTAGAAGTTCTTCCTTCTCTCTAGAAAATCAAGAGGAAATCAACGATTGAGAAAAATCTGAAAAGTGTGGCAAGAAGGAATCTTATTTGCAAGCTTATAGGAGTTATTGTGGTGGTGTTTTTGGAAAGGAGGCTAGCAAATTTGTTGGATTAATTTGGCTAAAGCTCTAAGGTAACAATTCTTTCTCTTGTTGATAGTTTTTGGTGTTGCATGTGAAGAAGAAAGAACTTGTAGTTGAAAATATTGCTCTTAGATAAATTGCATGTAAGAAACATGGTTTGGATATGAAAGGATTGGATAAAAAGGTTATGTAAGCATGTTGTAGCCAAAATACTATCTTAAACTTGTTAAGTTAGTTGTTATGCATTGTGGGGCAGAATTTTACACATCCAAGTTTAGGTGTGTAATCCCCTTTTGAAACATTTGGATTGTTGGGCCTTAAAAGTGGCGTTTGGATGTTGAATTCGGCCTTGAAAAAGGTGGCAAAGTATGTAGAAACAAAGGAAATGCTGCCCGATTTTCCATAGAATTTAGTGACTTTGCACTTGGAATATTCTACGTTGAAGCTAGAGGTTAATAAACGTATTATGGTCATTATAGGTTGACGTACTGCGTGTGGTGTATTGGACTTAGCAAGTGGATTAACCGGAGAGGTATGTGGAACTTTCTTATCTCTTGAGCATGAGTAGTTATAACTATATAGTACGGTAGACGTACGTGATTTAAATGAAGTAAATCAATTTGGTATCTTTGTCTTATTTTAAAGAATGTCTATGTTGGTTGAGTTAGAGAGTTAACTCACTTGTTCATGAGGAATGGTTTATTCTAATAAGGTAGACAAGGATTTCTTGACAGGAAAAAGTATTTTGAAAATTGTGTAAACTGATTTGTAGTATAAGTCTCTTGGTTAATGGAAGAACGAAATTGTTTATAGGGAGTTATAACGGCTTTATGGGCAGTTAGTTATAACGGCCTTATGAAAGGATAAGAATGTCTTAATTTCTAAAGCATAAAGTTAGTATAACGGCTTTATGGGGAGGTGGTTATAATAACTTTATGGAAGGTTAAAGGAATGGTCTTCTTGAGTAAGGTAAACAAAGATGAAAGAATCGAAATTAAGTAGGACAATTTGATTTAAAGGCATCAATTGCTTAGAGTGTAAAATGGGAATTTTTATGTGAAAAAAAGGGATCTTTTGAAAGAGTAGAAGTACATAGTACTTCGGGTTAAATTCTCCGGATTTTATTAAACAATAAGAAGGTGCCTTAAGGTCAAAAATGAGATTCATTTTGTAGATTTATGAAAGTCTAAAGAAGTTATGAAAGTACTTGGACGTACCGTCAGTGATGGAGGATTCCACGGGTATGCACCTTGGACATGCTTACGATGAGGGATTCCGAGGCATGCAGTATGAGGTTACCTGGACGTACCGACAGTGATGTGGGATTCCACGGGTATGCTTCCATGGTCGTAGTATGAGCTTACCTGGACGTACCGACAGTGATGTGGGATTCCACGGGTATGCTTCCATGGTCGTAGTATGAGCTTACTTGGACGTACCGACAGTGAGGTGGGATTCCACGGGTATGCACCTTGGACATGCTTACGATGAGGGATTCCGAGGCATGCAGTATGAGGTTACCTGGACGTACCGACAGTGATGTGGGATTCCACGGGTATGCTTCCATTGTGGTTGTGACATTTGTATATTCCGTGGATTTGCTACCCACGATGCGAGGAATACCTCATGCGAGTCCGTAGGGCTCATGCGGGTGAAATAGTCCCATGCGGGTGAGTACAGCCTATGCGAGGAATACCTCATGCGGGTCCACATGACCCATGCAGGCGAAATAGTCCCAGGAGTAGGAGTGCTTAATGATACTGCGGGGCGGATGACCTTGCTTTGATCATGAGCTGCCTATTTTCATCCAGTATAGTATATGCTTGATATTATCATTATTAGTAAGGCACAGTGTTCTGTAAAAATTGTTTATCATACATGTCTTCAGTTATTTTAGACTTATGAGGTATTTTCCAGTTTCGCATACTTAGTACATATTGTGTACTGACCCCCTTCCTCGGGGGCTGCGTTCATGCCGCAGGTAGGGGTAAGCAAGTGGTGGATCCTCATTCTTAGGATCATAGGTCTGGTGTCAGAAGCTTCATTCCTCCGGAGGCTTGTTTTGTTAGTACGATTTTTCCCTGATGTTATGGGTGTTGTGTACATTCAGGGGTATGGAGGGGCCCTGTCCCGCCATAGTTGTTATTTCTAGAGGTCTGTAGTCACGTTTGTGGTTTGGGCTATAAGAACAAGTTGTACTGTTATACTTTTGATTAAGTATATTTTTATGGAAGCGACGCTTCGGCTTGCGATGATGTTTACTTTATACAAAGCTTATGTGTTATGTATGTTCATTGCTATTCTCGATGTATACTGACGGGGTGCCGGTGGGCACGATCGCGCCCGGCTGGTCGTGATAAAAGTGGTATCAGAGCAGTTAGTCCTCGGAAAGTGTCTACAAACCGTGTCTAGTAGAGTCTTGATTATCGGTGTGTTGTGCACCACATCTATAATCAGGAGGCTGCAGGGCATTTAGGATTGGTTTCCATTCTTCTCTCTCTGAGATCGTGCCGTAGAGCTGTCCTACTAGGTTGAATCATCTCTGACCTATTCTTATGTACCAGTTATGCCTCCACGCAAGGCAACCAGAGCCCAGAAGGGCAAGGCAGCTGAGGTAGCTGCAAGTAGGACGCAGAGGGCTACGAGGGCGAGCCCGATCCCTACCGGAGATGATGTTTGAGCGGCGAGTTCCACGACGTCGCCCGGCCTCAGCGAGTTGGCGGCGGCGGCCTGCGAGACCGCGGTACACGAGCCTCGGTTCCACGGCCGAGGCGAGTATAGGGATTACGGAGAGCATATCAGGTTGTTGACTAGCATTGTGGCGGCGGCCGCCAGAGGCGTGCTAACCCTAAAGCCGACAGTTTAAGGATTCAGGACTTTCTGAGTTGTGATCCACCCGAGTTCTATGGGTCGAGGTCTGAGGAGGATCCTCAGGAGTTCATTCGGCAGGTGCGGCGGACTATGCAGGTGCTTAGGGCCTCGGAGACGGAGTCCGTTGTGTTAGCTTCTTACCGGTTACGCGATATTGCGTTAAACTTGTTTGAATCGTGGGTGTTGTCTAGAGGTGTGGGTGCTCCTCCATCTGTTTGGGATGAGTTCACGGAAGCCTTCCTCGGTCACTTTTTGCCTCCCGAGACGAGGAGAGCCCGCTTGGATAGGTTCTTGGCATTGAGGCAGAACGGGAGGACCATCAGGGAGTACAATCTGGAGTTTGATTCATTGGCCAGGTATGCGCCCACTATTGTGGCGGACATGGCGGACAGAGTTCACCGCTATGTGATGGGGCTAGACCGTTACATGGTTACTGCATGTCTGGGAGTGGCTCTTCAACCAGGTATGTATATTGTCAGAATGCAGGCGTATGCACAGGGGATTGAGGACAGGGAGAGTGAGGGCCATCCAGTCGGCCCACCCGAAGGCGGGGCAGCGAGGATTTCGGGATAGCTTCGGGGTGGGCAGCCTCGGTGGTGGGTCTACATTTTCACCGACGCAGAGTGCCCCTTCCCGGTCTTCCGGCGGGTGGTTTGACCGCCGGGGATATTCGGGAGCAGGTCAAGGCTCCAGGGCGGCAGGTTCACAGGTGTCCGAAGATGGTAGCCAGGGGAGGTCACCTTTGCCTCGGTGTGGTCACTGTGGTAGATCTCATTTTGGGGAGTGTCGGACTAGGTCGACAACTTGTTATGCTTGCGGCCAACAGGGCCATTTGGCGAGAGGCTTGTCCAGGCAGTGTGGTGGGATGGCGCGATCTATTGGATCGATTGTGGGTTCTTCACCTTGATGGCTAGGCGGGTGTTCATGCGCGGCGGTATGGCGAAGTCGTGGTAGCAGTTCCCAGATTTAGCGATCCTTTGACCCGCTTATGTGATGTCAGGTATATCTTTGACCCTTTAGAGATTAGTATGCATGATAGGATTGTTGTATGATTTAGTGTCATGAACGGAGGA
Source organism: Przewalskia tangutica (assembly GCA_029844215.1). Classification (NCBI taxonomy): domain Eukaryota; kingdom Viridiplantae; phylum Streptophyta; class Magnoliopsida; order Solanales; family Solanaceae; genus Przewalskia; species Przewalskia tangutica. The sequence continues at coordinate 81,558,306 of CM056732.1, read as the reverse complement.
TATTGAGACTATGTACATGTGATAGAATAAGTTGGTAGGTAAGAACAGGCAATCCTGTTAGGCCGTGAATGGGAGTAAGTGGTGATGGTTCACACTTTGGGTTCGTTTTCCTGTTTGACTTATGATGAATGGATATGCGTGTGCGATATCTTAGGGTCACAAGTGGCATAACAAGGTCCCATTAAGCGTGAAGTACGAGGAGGTACCGGGGAATAGTAGATTGGCTCCAAAAGAACATTCGGGGACGAATGTTTCTAAGGGGGGGAGAATGTTATACCCAGTAGTTCTAGTCATGCGTATGAGAGCGTACGAAAGGGATTAAGACTTAAAATTTTCGAAAGATAGGTTGACGGATTATTTCGGACGGGTTTTTAGTCAACTTTGAGGCGATTTATGTCTAGTTGCATTATGAGTTCCTAGGTGGTTCAAAGTCCTAGAACGTAGTTCGTTGAGTCTAGTTTCCAACGCAACCAACCGTTCGTCGATAGGACATCGGAGTAGAAAGTTATGGAAGTTACAAGTTCAGTGCGCAGTCGGACAACAAAATAATTCGGACAGGAGCCACAGGGACGCGGCACCGGGAAGCAGGGCCGCGGCGCCGGAAGTTCTGTGGGGTTGCGGAGGTTTCAGCGCCGCGGCGCCGGCTGCAGGGCCGCGACACCTAGGCGGAATTTTTGGCGGAAAAAGTGAGGAAAATCAGATTTTTTTCTTTTAAAAAGGCCATGGGAGGGTGACAAGTGCCCCCCCCCCCCCCCATCTGATTTTTGCATGTACTATTTATTGACCAAGTCTTGAAGACTTGATCATTCTTCAAACTCTTCTCTCTCTCTAAATTAGAAGCTTTTCCTTCTCTCTAGAAAATCAAGAGGAAATCAAGGATTGAGAAAAATCTGAAAAGTGTGGCAAGAAGGAATCTTATTTGCAAACTTGTAGGAGTTATTGTGGTGGTGTTTTTGGAAAGGAGGCTAGAAAATTTGTTGGATTAATTTGGCTAAAGCTCTAAGGTAACAATTCTTTCTCTTGTTGATAGTTTTTGGTGTTGCATGTGAAGAAGAAAGAACTTATAGTTGAAAATATTGCTCTTAGATAAATTGCATGTAAGAAACATGGTTTGGATATGATAGGATTGGATAAGAAGGTTATGTAAGCATGTTGTAGCCAAAATACTACGTTAAACTTGTTAAGTTAGTTGTTATGCATTGTGGGGCAGAATTTTACACATCCAAGTTTAGGTGTGTAATCCCCTTTTGAAACGTTTGGATTGTTGGTCCTTAAAAGTGGCGCTTGAATGTTGAATTCGGCCTTGAAAAAGGTGGCAAAGTATGTAGAAACAAAGGAAATGCTGCCCGATTTTCCATAGAATTTAGTGACTTTGCACTTGGAATATTCTACGTTGAAGCTAGAGGTTAATAAATGTGTTATGGTCATTATAGGTTGACGTACTACGTGTGGTGTATTGGACTTAGCAAGTGGATTAACCGGAGAGGTATGTGGAACTTTCTTATCTCTTGAGCATGAGTAGTTATAACTATATAGTACGGTAGACGTACGTGATTTAAATGAAGTAAATCCATTTGGTATCTTTGTCTTATTTTAAAGAATGTCTATGTTGGTTGAGTTAGAGAGTTAACTCACTTGTTCATGAGGAATGGTTTATTCTAATAAGGTAGACAAGGATTTCTTGACAGGAAAAAGTATTTTGAAAATTGTGTAAACTGATTTGTAGTATAAGTCTCTTGGTTAATGGAAGAACGAAATTGTTTATAGGGAGTTATAACGGCTTTATGGGCAGTTAGTTATAACGGCCTTATGAAAGGATAAAAATGTCTTAATTTCTAAAGCATAAAGTTAGTATAACGGCTTTATGGGGAGCTGGTTATAATAACTTTATGGAAGGTTAAAGGAATGGTCTTCTTGAGTAAGGTAAACAAAGATGAAAGAATCGAAATTAAGTAGGGCAATTTGATTTAAAGGCATCAATTGCTTAGAGTGTAAAATGAGAATTTTTATGTGAAAAAAGGGATCTTTTGAAAGAGTAGAAGTACATAGTACTTCGGGTTAAATTCTCCGGATTTGATTAAACAATAAGAAGGTGCCTTAAGGTAAAAAATAAGATTCATTTTGTAGATTTATGAAAGTCTAAAGAAGTTATGAAAGTACTTGGACGTACCGTCAGTGATGGAGGATTCCACGGGTATGCACCTTGGACATGCTTACGATGAGGGATTCTGAGGCATGCAGTATGAGGTTACCTGGACGTACCGACAGTGATGTGGGATTCCACGGGTATGCTTCCATGGTCGTAGTATGATCTTACCTGGACGTACCGACAGTGATGTGGGATTCCACGGGTATGCTTTCATGGTCGTAGTATGAGCTTACTTGGACGTACCGACAGTGAGGTGGGATTCCACGGGTATGCACCTTGGACATGCTTACTGATGCGCGTAATATGCACACACTTTTTAAACGCAAGTGCACGTTATCGTATCAAGTAGTATAGTCTTAGATAAGACCGAATATCGTCCTCTAGGATTAGGGTTCAAGTACCAACTATCTATTTTCTAGTATCTATTTGGTGAATTAATGATTGATTGTTTGGTTTGTAACTAAGAGTTATGAAAGCTAATTAAATATAAAGATTTAATTCAGATGTGATGAGGATAGGGCTTCTATGTATCCTTACTATCCGCTTATGTTACTTACTAATGCCTTACTTATGGTATTCTTCTTTTGGAGAAAGCAGGTTTACGAAATCGTTTTATACTCCCGTTAGGGTTATATAAACACTCAACCCCAGTATTGTTCCTTACCTAACTTTCGCTGATAAGGGTAACGCTATAGGAGGATTAAGCACAAAAACCTAGTTGACCGTCACACACAATGCGCAAAATTAGGGTTGTTAAGCCTCTCATCAACGCTACAAATCTAATTGAGGTATTTTCATCCCCAATTCAAGACTGTCTACCCAACTTACAGCATATTCACAATCCCCCCTTTTCAGAATCTGATTAGAAATCATATAGTGATAACTAGTTGTCAATTAGCTACCAAGAATTCAACTCAAATATTGGATAGATCTCTCAATAAGAATAATAACCATAAGCATGCATTAATTTATAACATAAGGTTCAAGAAATTCAACATAGAAAGCCCTATAAGAGAATTAGTTCCTAGCCATGAATATGACAAGAACTAATTCAAAGTTCATCATGCAAAAACTGAATTAAAGAAAAGAAAAAGAAAAGAAATTACTAATGTTTAGGTCTCCAATCTCCTAGGCAAGAAAACCTTGTGTTTTGCGAAAGGAACCCTTGAAACCGCCAGGGTTCTCCTTTTATAGGTTTAAAACGTCTCCTCTTTTCCCTGCAGGCCTGGCCCAAAATCCGTCAAAAGACCTAATTTTTCCGCGTCGGCGCCGCGGCCCTGCAGATGGGCGCGCGGCGCCGGAAGTTCTGCAATCCTTCGGGTGTTTTGGCGCCGCGGCCGATATCTGGCATGCGAGGAGCCGCGGCCAGTCTGCCTTCGGAATAGTGGCGCGCGGCCAGTTTAGCGCCGCGGCTGGATCTTCTGCACCTTCTTCGAATGATAGGCGCCGCGCTCGTGATTCGATGCGAGGCGCCGCGGCTCGTCCGGTTTTAGCCTTGTTCGCCACTTTCTCTGTTTTCAGCTCTGGCATCTCCTTTTTCGCCCTCTTTTTGCTCCTTTTCCGCCATTTGGCCACTTTAACCACTTTGACTCAAAAGAAAGAAAAACTATCCTAATACGACACTTATATGTGCAAAATGGGACAAAAGACTAACTAAAACAGACTCAAAAGGTGTATATAGAATACACCGATCAAATACCCCCAAACTTAACCTTTGCTCGCCCTCGAGCAAAGATAAAAAGAAAGAAATAAAATGAAAGACTCAATAAATAAGAAAATAAACAGACTCTCTGCCATTGATCACTTTTGCTGCATGAATGTTAACTAGAAAAACATGAAGGTTAGCAGAATAATATGTAGGAACATATAGCATGAAATTTCAACACATTGAGCTAGATATTTCGCAAACTCATACTTATCATGCTTAAATGGAAGTCCATATACTAAATCATGCATATAAATTCAAGAATTCCTATGGCATGCTTACTTGCTATTCTCCACTAATTCTGGATATGCATAAAAGAGATCTTCAGGACTTTGAGGGTTGTAATGTTGGCTTAGGTAGGGGTTGATAAAGATAGGCATTTAGGCTCATTTTTCTGTACCATAAGCTCTTTGGCTTTTCAATTTTTCCCTTTTTCTTTTGATTCTTTCCTTCACTTCAATTCTATCCTTCCCCTCTTTTGTTTTGGGAGAGTGAAGTGTATCATACTAATAGGCACCCCCAAACTTAGGCTTTTGCCTCTTTCTTATTACTTTTTTATTGGGGTGCAACAAACTCATTCACTCTTTTTGTCTCTTTTTTAACACAATTGATTCCACTATTTCATATTTGCACTTATGGTACAATTTGTGGGAACATAGGGTGTCAAAGAAGAAGTTTCAAATTTAGGCTCAATGGGGCTAACTAGTGATATTTTTAAAGTACGGGATAGAAAAGAATGGTAAGAATTGACTATCAAAGAAATGCCTGAGTCATTTCCCTATCATGCATATCCTAATTATTTCGCCTCAAATAGCAAGCAGTCATAACACATAAGCATTTATCATTTAACATACATAACTCAAGCAAGAGACTCCAATAGGCAGTTACGTGAGTTTTGGCATATCTAACCTAAGTGTTTAGATAGTTGCTTCAATTCTTTTACATTATTCCACCTTACTTCACTAGGTGTTTCTAGCAACTACAGCATATATGATCTTTGACAGGCAATTATGACTCAAAAAGAAAAAAAAAATTTGGTGACTCAAAATAAACATAAAATAAAAAGACTTAAATAAAACATAACATGGCACACAAATAAAACAAAAACACAGAAACACACCCCCAAACTTAAATCACACATTGTCCCCAATGTGTGCAAGACTCAAAGACAATAAAAGAAAACGACACTTACAAACTTTGGCTAAAATGGTGGTGGTGGCGGTGGATAATGCTTTGAATTCCGTGAGGGGAGGAGTTTTCTTGGTGTTTTGATTTGGCAATAGGGCCTTCGGATCAGGATATCCTCCTTTCATTCGGCTTTTCGTCCCCCGGTTTAATTTCCTGTACCTGTCAATCACACAAACAACAAGATCCAATACCGTGAGACTGTTCTTAGACAAAATAAAATTAAACTAATGATAGAAATTAAAATAACATAATTGAAAACATTGGGTTGCCTCCCAAGTAGCGCTGTCTTTAACGTCTTTTAGCCGGACGCAAGTTCCTTATTATTTTAAGAATTGAGAAGTTACCAAGTTCATGTGTTCCATTTCATCGATCAGGTAGGGTTTTATCCTCTGTCCATTTACCTTGAAAGTGGCTCCCTCTCTCCCTTTTATTTCAATTGCTCCGTATGGGAATACTCTTACCACCGTGTATGGTCCTGTCCAACGTGATTTTAACTTGCCTGGAAACAATCTCAACCTTGAGTTGAATAGCAGCACTTGTTGTCCTTCTTGAAAGTCTTTTGGTATCAAATTCTTATCGTGCCATGCTTTCGTTCGTTCCTTGTAGATCTTTGCATTCTCATAGGCATTGTGTCGGAATTCATCTAATTCGCTCAGCTGTAGTAGCCTCCTTTGTCCAGCTGCCGTGGTGTCCATGTTTAACTTCTTCATTGCCCAGTATGCTCTGTGTTCCAACTCTACTGGCAAATGACATGCTTTACCAAAAACTAATTTATACGGTGACATACCAATTGGTGTTTTGAATCTTTGTCGGTATGCCCACGTCGTCATCCAGTTTGATAGACCAGTCTTTCCTTGAGTTGTTCACCGTCTTTTCCAATATGCTCTTCACTTCTCTATTTGACACTTCCGCTTGCCCATTAGCTTGAGGATGGTAAGCAGTTGTAGTGCGGTGGTAAACTCCATATCGGGAAAGCAATGAATTCAGCTGCCTATTACAGAAATGGCTCCCTTCATCACTGATGAGAGCTCTTGGTGTGCCGAACCTTGTGAAAATATTCTTCTGGAGGAATTTTTGAACAGTTTTACTGTCGTTTTCTTTGGTGGCCACTGCTTCTACCCATTTGGACACATAGTCTACTGCCAGAAGGATATATTGATTTCCAAAAGATGGCGGGAATGGTCCCATGAAATCAATTCCCCACACATCGAATAGTTCTACTTCCAATATCCCGTGTGAAGGCATCTCGTTTCGTCTTGAGATATTCCCTGTTCTTTGGCAATTATCACATCTCTGCACAAAGGCATGGGCATCCTTGAAGAGTGTTGGCCAATAGAATCCGCATTGCAATACCTTTGCCGCTGTTCTTGATGCCCCAAAGTGTCCACCACATGATAAGGTGTGGCAATGGATGAGAACAGTGCATCTCTTCCTCCGTATGCATCGCTGATGACTTGATCGACAAGATGTTTGTATAGCATCGGTTCCTCCCAATAGTAGTGTTTTACTTGAATAAAACCTTTTCACTTCTGTCTTGACAAGCACGGGGTAGAACTTTAGCCGCAAGAAAGTTAACAAAATCAGCGTACGAGTAAATTAGAATTCATACTTACTCAAAGCAGTTGTTAAATGCGGAAAGTGATAATTTATTTGCACATCCTCGGTGTTCGCTCTCTGTGTTCTCCAATGGACAAGTGGTGCAATCAATTCTCTGTTCCTTTCTTATCACGAATCTACGCCAAATTCTTGTAGAAGTAGGACCCATCGAATGAGGCGAGGCTTTGCATCCTTCTTTGTCATTAAGTACTTTATAGCAGAGTGGTCAGTGTATACTATCACTTTATTTCCAATCAAGTAGGGCCTGAATTTCTCAAACGCATATACTATAGCTAGTAATTCTTTTTCAGTAGTTGCATAATTTAATTGTGCGTCATTCAGAGTTTTACTAGCATAGTAAATGGATCTAAATACCTTGTCGATTCTCTGTCCAAGTACCGCTCCAACTGCATAGTCGCTTGCATCGCACATGAGTTCAAATGGGAGCTCCCAATTTGGTGCAATGACTATGAGTGCTGAGGTAAGCTTCTCCTTGAGCGTTTGAAATGCGGATAGGCATTCTTTATTGAAGTCAAAGGCTACCCCCGTCATTAGCAATGGGGAGAGGGGCTTTGAGACCCTCGAAAAATCCTTGATGAATCTTCTATAGAAACCTGCATGTCCAAGGAAACTTCTGACCCCTTTTGTTGATACTGGAGGTGGTAGATTTTCGATCACTGAGATCTTTGCTTTGTCTACCTCAATACCTTGGCTTGATATTTTATGTCCCAAGACGATTCCTTGGCCACGTGAAGTGACATTTCTCCCAATTTAGCACAAGGTTAGATTCTTCGCCGCTCAACATCGCTTCTAGATGCCTTAAACATTCATCAAATGATGCTCCAAAGACCGAAAAGTCATCCATAAAGATCTCTATGGTTCTCTCTACCATATCTGAGAAAATTGCCATCATACACCTTTGAAAAGTAGCAGGTGCATTGCAGAGTCCAAATGGCATTCTTCTAAAGGCAAATGTGCCAAAAGGGCAAGTAAATGTTGTCTTTTCCTGATCTTCTGGGGCTATTGCAATCTGGTGATACCCTGAGTATCCATCCAAAAAGCAATAGTAGTTATGCCTGAGTCATCCAACATTTGATCTAGGAATGGCAACGGAAAGTGGTCTTTTCTAGTTGCTTTATTCAACTTGCGATAGTCAATGCAGATTCTCCATCCGGTGACTGTTCTCGAAGGGATGAGTTCGTTTCTTTCGTTAGCCACCACTGTTATTCCACCCTTTTTCGGTACCACTTGTACTGAACTTACCCAAGTGCTATCAGATATGGGGTAAATTACTCCTGCATCGAGCCATTTTAGGATTTCCTTCCTTACTACCTCCTTCATATTTGGGTTCAGTCGCCTCTGGGCTTCGATGTATGGTCTGCTCTCCTCATCTAGACGGATCTTATGCATTACCGTTGATGGACTTATCCCTTTTATGTCTGCTAATGTCCATCCAATAGCCCGCTTGTGATTCTTTAGTACTCTTAGCAGTTTATCAATCTCTTCGGTGGATAGGTGGCATGAAATGATCACTGGTAGGGTTTTCTCTTCACCTAGGTATTGGTATTGTAGATGATTGGGTAGGATTTTTAACTCTACCTCCGGGGCCTTCTCTGTGGATGGTAATGATCTTTCTGGTACCTGTCCCAGCTCTTCATACCTCTTTGTCCTTGTATCCCATTTTTCATAAGCATTCATCCAATTTGCATACTCCATCAGATCTGGATCGTTTCTACTATCATCATCCCATGTGGTCAGTACTTCTTCAAGCGTATCATCATATTCGAACTCTTTGTTTGACATTGTCTCTTCGATAAGATCAATGGCTGAGCAGTTATCTTTGGCCTCTGGAAAATTTGCTGTTTGAAGAACATTGAAAATCACCTCTTTTTCATCTACTCGAAGCTTTAGTTCCCCTTTTTGAACATCAATGAGAGTCTGTCCTGTGGCTAAGAAGGGTCTGCCCAGTATGATGGGGATTCCATCGTTATCTTGTACGTCTAAGATAACGAAATCGGCGGGGAAGATGAACTTGTCCACTTTTACTAATATATCTTCGATGACTCCTCTCGGATGAACAACTGAGTGGTCAGCTAGCTGCAGGGTGATGTTTGTAGGTTTGATTTCTCCCATTTCTAGTTTGCAGAAAACTAGATAGGGCATCAGATTTATGCTCGCTCCCGGTGTCGCACGGTGCCTTTTGACATTCAAACTTTCCAATAGTGCATGGGATGGTAAAGCTCCCAGGGTCTTGTAACTTCTGAGGCAGTTGTCTCTGTAGGATGGCACTACATTCTTCAGTTAACATCACCGTTTCGTAATCCTCTATCTTCCTCTTTTTGCTAAGCACATCCTTCATGAACTTGACGTAGCTCGGCATTTGTTCTAGTGCTTCAGCAAACGGGATATTGAGTTGCAATTGTTTGAGAACCTCCACGAATCTGGAGAATTGTTTGTCAAGAGTGCATGTTTTTAACTTCTGGGGATATGGTATCATCACTTGGGGTGTTGTTGCACTTGTGCTGTTTTTCGATTGGTTAGGGCGCGGCCACGATATTGGGCGCGCGCCACTTTCTGCAATGTCTCGAGCGGGACTTCGCACTATTTCCGAATCCTCGGCGCCGTGGCCCTGATTATTGGCGCCGCGGCGCGGCCGCAAACTTTCTGTCCCCGATTGGCATCCTTCAGGTCAATTGCCTGACATTGTGTTTCCTTATTGCTTATCCTGGATGCAGATTGCTCTTCTGCGGTTATGTTGAATATGACCGCGAGTTCTGCTAATTCTGTTTCCAACCTCTTTATTCCCAACCTCATTTCGTCCATGAACTGAGCTTGGGATCTCGTGAGACTGAGTATAGTTTCTCGTAATTCCTCCCTCTGTTCCTCTATGGTTGGCTCTCTATCATATGGACAGTAAAAATCCATATCTAAAGTGTTCCTGAACGAATCAAAGCCAACAAAAGATCACGGCACCTCGAATTTTCGTAAAAACTAAAAATAAAAATAAAAAATTTAAAACCAAATTAGAAATTAAAAATAGATAATTTGATATTGAACTATTGCCTAATCCCCGGCAACGGCGCCAAAAACTTGATGCGCGTAATATGCACACACTTTTTAAACGCAAGTGCACGTTATCGTATCAAGTAGTATAGTCTTAGATAAGACCGAATATCGTCCTCTAGGATTAGGGTTCAAGTACCAACTATCTATTTTCTAGTATCTATTTGGTGAATTAATGATTGATTGTTTGGTTTGTAACTAAGAGTTATGAAAGCTAATTAAATATAAAGATTTAATTCAGATGTGATGAGGATAGGGCTTCTATGTATCCTTACTATCCGCTTATGTTACTTACTAATGCCTTACTTATGGTATTCTTCTTTTGGAGAAAGCAGGTTTACGAAATCGTTTTATACTCCCGTTAGGGTTATATAAACACTCAACCCCAGTATTGTTCCTTACCTAACTTTCGCTGATAAGGGTAACGCTATAGGAGGATTAAGCACAAAAACCTAGTTGACCGTCACGCACAATGCGCAAAATTAGGGTTGTTAAGCCTCTCATCAACGCTACAAATCTAATTGAGGTATTTTCATCCTCAATTCAAGACTGTCTACCCAACTTACAGCATATTCACAATCCCCCCTTTTCAGAATCTGATTAGAAATCATATAGTGATAACTAGTTGTCAATTAGCTACCAAGAATTCAACTCAAATATTGGATAGATCTCTCAATAAGAATAATAACCATAAGCATGCATTAATTTATAACATAAGGTTCAAGAAATTCAACATAGAAAGCCCTATAAGAGAATTAGTTCCTAGCCATGAATATGACAAGAACTAATTCAAAGTTCATCATGCAAAAACTGAATTAAAGAAAAGAAAAAGGAAAGAAATTACTAATGTTTAGGTCTCCAATCTCCTAGGCAAGAAAACCTTGTGTTTTGCCAGAAAGGGAACCCTTGAAAACTGCCTAGGGTTCTCCTTTTATAGGTTTAAAACGTCTCCCCTCTTTTCCCTGCAGGCCTGGCCCAAAAATCCGTCAAAAGACCTAATTTTTCCGCGTCGGCGCCGCGGCGCCGGAAGTTCTGCAATCCTTCGGGTGTTTTGGCGCCGCGGCCGATATCTGGCATGCGAGGCGCGGCTGAGTCTTCGCCTCTCGGAATAGTGGGCGCGCGGCTCGTTGAAGCGCGCGGCTCGGATCTTCTGCACGCCTTCGAATGATAGGTGCGCGGCCTCGTCATTGCGAGGCGCCGCGGCTCTGGTCTGGGTTTTAGCCTTGTTCGCCACTTTCTCTGTTTTCAGCTCTGGCATCTCCTCTTTCGCCCTCTTTTTGCTCCTTTTCCGCCATTTGGCCACTTTAACCACTTTGACTCAAAAGAAAGAAAAACTATCCTAATACGACACTTATATGTGCAAAATGGGACAAAAGACTAACTAAAACAGACTCAAAATGTGTATATAGAATACACCGATCACTTACGATGAGGGATTCCGAGGCATGCAGTATGAGGTTACCTGGACGTACCGACAGTGATGTGGGATTCCACGGGTATGTTTCCATTGTGGTTGTGACATTTGTATATTCCGTGGATTTGCTACCCACTATGCGAGGAATACCTCATGCGAGTCCGTAGGGCTCATGCGGGTGAAATAGTCTCATGCGGGTGAGTACAACCTATGCGAGAAATACCTCATGCGGGTCCACATGACCCATGCGAGTGAAATAGTCCCAGGAGTAGGAGTGCTTAATGATACTGCGGGGCGGATGACCTTGCTTTGATCATGAGCTGCCTATTTTCATGCAGTATAGTATATGCTTGATATTATCATTATTAGTAAGGCACAGTGTTCTGTAAAAATTGTTTATCATACATGTCTTCGGTTATTTTATTTTAGACTTATGAGGTATTTTCAGTATTTTCCAGTTTCGCATACTTAGTACATATTGTGTACTGACCCCCTTCCTCGGGGGCTGCGTTCATGCCGCAGGTAGGCGTAAGCAAGTGGTGGATCCTCATTCTTAGGATCACAGGTCTGGTGTCAGAAGCTCCATTCCTCCGGAGGCTTGTTTTGTTGGTACGATTTTTCCCTGATGTTATGGGTGTTGTGTACATTCAGGGGTATGGCGGGGCCGCATCGCAATGCTTGTTATTCTAGAGTGCGTAGTCACATTTGTGGTTTGGGCTGTAAGAACAAGTTGTACTGTTATACTTTTGATTAAGTATATTTTTATGGAAGGCAGCCTTGTCGGTTTGCCACTGATGTTTACTTTATACATTCTTATGTGTTATGTATGTTCCGCTGCTATTCTCTGATGTATACCTGACGGGGTGCTCCGGTAGGGCACCAGTCGCGGCCCCGGGGTCGGGTCGTGACAGCAGCCTTGGCCCAATGCAAACTGGACGTGGAGCTGCTGGGCCAGTGGCCCTACACGGCTTATCCCACATTCCCATCATATCCATTGAATTGGGCTGGCCAGAGGCCCAATTTCCAGTTCCAGATGTCACAGCCCAGGCAACAAGCATGCCTGCTTGGGCCTCGACCTCAGCATGTCTTCACAGCTGCGCACCTAGTGTCCAGTCCGACACCTATAGATATTGAGGTTGTCATGCATACACTTAGATTAAATCCCCCGGACACTAAGTGGTATATAGACACTGGAGCCACTTCTCATATGACGTTCGCATAAGGTAACCTCTCATCTTATTTCAATTTGAGCAATAATCGTGGCACAATGGTTGGTAATGGCAATTATATTCCAATTCATGGTTATGATCACACAAATTTGTCCCCCCACATCCACATCTAGTCCTAAAAATGTCATTCATGCCCCACACTTAATTAAAAATTTGGTGTCTGTCTGAAAATTCACCACTGATAATTTTGTTTCTGTTATCTTTGATCCCTTTGGTTTTTCTGTGAAGGATTTCATAACGGGAATAACTCTAATGAGATGTAATAATCGGGGAGAGCTTTATCCAATCACCACCACCACCATTTCCATGAGTCAAGCCACTCCATCAATGTTTTCCGCCTTTGCTCCTTCTTTGTGGCATACACGTTTGGGTCATTTGGGGTCGTCTATTATTTATTCTCTTCAAAATAATTTTTTTATTGATCGTAAGAGTACGCGTTGTACTCATATTTGTCCTTCTTGGCCATTAGAGAAACATGTTAGCTTACCTTTTATATCCTCTTCTTCTAGTACGTTGATGCATTTTTACATTATTCATAGTGATTTATGGACATCTCCCATTTTATGTTCGTTGGGTCATCGTTATTATGTGTTATTCTTTGATTATTATTCTAATTTTTATGGATATTTCCTTTGTAAAAAAAGTCTCAAGTTTTTTCAACTTTCTTTAAAATTTAGAGCATTCATCTGTACCTAATTTGAACTGAAAAGTAAAAATATTCAATGTGATAATGGAAGGGAATATGATAATGGTCCATTTTATAAATTTTGTGACACTAATGGTATATCTTTTCGGTTTTCTTGTCCTCACAAAATGGGAAGGTCGAAAGAAAAAATCGTTCTATCAATAATACTGTCCGAACATTGTTGGCTCATGCTTCAATACCTCATTCTTTTTGGCATCATGCATTACAAATGACTATCTACTGTTATACCCCATAGTTTTGACCCTACGTATGAGAGCGTACGAAAGCATGTAAGACTTAAAATTTTCAAAGGATAGGTTGACGGATTATTCCGGGCGGGTTTTTAGTCAACTTTAAGGCGGGTTATGAACCGGTACATTGAGAGTTCCTAAGTGGTTCAAACGCAACCAACCGTTCATCGATAGGACGTCAGAGTAGAAAGATATGAGAGTTACAAGTTCAGTGCGCAGTCGGACATAAATATGTTTCGGACAAAACGCGAGCGCCGCGCGGATGCGAGCGCGCGCCGAAAGTCTTGAAGGTCATCGAAGTTGCAGCCATGATGCAGCGGGCATGTGCGAAAGTTCGAAGAGGCTGCGGGGTTTCGCTTGGCCATGTGAGGCAGCGGGATTTTTGGGCGGAAAAACTTAGAAAAAGTCAGATTTTCTTTTAAAAGACCTTGGGAGGGTGACAAGTGTCCCCCCCCCCCCATCTGAATCCTTGTATGCAATATATTGACCAAGTCTTCAAGACTTGGTCATCTTCCAATTTCTCTCTCTCTCTAAAGCAAAAGCTCCTCCTTCTCTCTACATTTCCAAATGAAATCCAAGCCTAAGAAAATCTGAAAAATTAAGAACAAGAAAAGGAAGCTTGTGGCTAGCTTGTGGTGGTGTTCTTGGCAAGGAAGCTAGCAAAATCTTTGGAATAAGTTTGGCTAAAACTTTAAGGTAACATTTCTTCCTTTAGAATTAGTTCTAGTGTTGCATGCTTAGAAGAAAGAACTTGTGGTAGTAAAATAATGCTCCTAGAGTCATTGCATGCTAGAAAATGTGGTTTGGATATGAAGAATGGGTTAAGAAGAGATTATGAGCATGTTGTAGCCTAAAAACTACCTTAGAATTGTTAAGTGAATTGTTGTAAACTTATGGGACATAATTTTGGGTGTAATCCCTTTGAATTGTTGGATTGATTGAGCCTTAAATGTGGTGTTTGGATGATAAATTCGGCCTTGAGAAAGGTGGCAAAATGAGTAGAAACAAAGGAAATCCAGCCCAATTTTCTATAGAAGTTAGTCACTTTTAACATGGATTGTTATACATTAAGATTAGAAGTTAATAAACGTATCATGGTTATTTTAGGTTGACATATTACTTGCGGTAGTTTGGACTTAGCAAGTGGATTGACCAAAGAGGTATATGAAGCTTTCCTATCTCTTGAGCATGAATAGATGAAACTATGTAGTACGGTAGACGTACAAGATTTGGTATTCTTACTTGTTTGAGTATATAATGACTTGTTTCGTTTTAAGAATGTATAAATCCTTGGTTAGGAAAAGTATGATTTTACTAAAGTATAGAGTTAATATAACAACTTTATGGGAAGTTGGTTTATTAGCTTCATAAAAGGTAAATGAGAAGAGATTTACTCTAAAAGTAAGATAAGTATATGAAGAGGCAAATTGGTTTAAGGCATCAATTGCCCAAGAGTTTTATGTATAAAGAGTCATTTTTAAAAGAGTTTAAGTATGTAGTACTTTGGTTAAATTCCAGGTTGTCTTTTATTAAAGATATGATTAAGTGCCTTAAGTAAACTAAAATGAGAGGGTATATGAACAATACTAATAAGAAGTTATAAGTTTTCTTAACTTATTTATGATTATGATATGATGATTTGAGCTAGGGTAAGAGTATATCCGAGGCAAGCCCCAAGATCGTTATACCACCTTCTCCGTGGGTAAGAGTATGCGAGGGCCAGCCCAAGATCGTCATACCACCTTCTTCGTGTAAGAGTATATCGAGGGCAAGCCCAAGATCGTTATACCACTTGATGTAAGAGTATATCCGAGGAAAGTCCCCAAGATCGTTATACCATCCGGGTAGAGTATATCCGAGGGTGAGTCCCAAGATCGTTATACCACTGTTCGTAGATTTTCTACCCATGATGCGAGGAATACCTCATGCGAGTCCTTATGGGCTTACGCGAGTGAAATAGTCTCAATGCGGTGGCTGACCTATGCGATGAATACATCATGCGGGTCCACGGGACTATGCGGGTGAAATAGTCCCAGGAGTAGGGGTGCTTATTGATACTACGGGCGAGGTACCCCGTTTTGATCCTAAGGCCCCTATTTTATGCAGTATTGTATATATATACTTGTCACTCTCATTGTTAGTAAGGTACAGTAAAAGGTATTTTATTGACTTCCATGACTCACTACTTTGGACTTATGATATCATTATTATAGTATTTTCGATTTTACATACTTGGTACATATTGTGTCGCGACCCCCTTCCTGGGCTGCGTTCATCTGCGGTAAGGTAGCGATTGAGATCCTCGTTCTTAGGATCACTACCCCAGTGTCAGAAGCTCCATCCCTCCGGAAGCTTGTCTATTGGTACGGATATTCCCTGATGCTATAGGTATTTTGTACATTCAGGGGTATGGCGGGGCCCTGTCCCGCCACAGTTGCTATCTTTAGAGGTCTGTGGTCACCTATGTGTTTTGGGCTATAAGAACCAGTTGTATTACTATACTTTTGTTTAAGTATGTTTTATAGAAGACATCCTTATCGGCTGGCCAGTAATGTTTACCCTTTTCTCTAAGCTATGTGTTATGTATGTTCATTCTTATTCTCGACATATACGGCGGGTACCAGGCAGGTACCGATCATGGCCCGGTGGTCGTGACAAAAGTGGTATCAGAGCAGTTAGTCCTCGGAAAGTGTCCACAGACCGTGTCTAGTAGAGTCTTGATTATCGGTGTGTCGTGCACCACATCTATAATCAGGAGGCTGCATGATATTTAGGATTGGTTTCCATTCTTTCACTCTAAGATCGTGCAATAGAGCTGATTTATAGGTTGAACCTCCTCTGATGTTTTCCTTTATGTATCAGTTATGCCTCCACGCAAGGCAACCGCGCCCGAATGGCAAGACACCGTGAGTGCCGCTAGTGGAACGCGAGAGTCACGAGGCACAGGCCCATCCTTACGAGAGATGATGTTTAGGCGGCGAGTTCCACATCGCCCGACCTCGGCAGATTTTGAGGCGTGAGCGGCCATCGAGACCGCGAGACGGAGCCTCGATCCCACGATCGAGTACGAGAGATTACGGGAACATATTCGATTCGACCAAAGATAGTGGCGAGCGGCAGCGAAGCGGCGCCAACCTCAGAGCCGAAGCGGTTCTGGATTCGGGATTTCTTGGGTTGTCACCCACCCGAGTTCTATGGTTCGAGATTTGAGGAGGATCCGCAGGAGTTTGTCCGGCAGTTACAGCGGACCATGCAGGTCCTTAGGGCATCAGGGACTGAGTCTGTTATACTAGCTTCTTACCGGTTACGCGATATTGCGTTGAACTGGTTTGAGTCATGGGTATTGTCGAGGGGTGAGGATGCTCTTCCAGCTGATTGGGAGGAGTTCACAGAGGCATTCCTAGACCACTTCTTGCCTCCTGAGGTGAGGAGAGCCCGTGTAGGTAGGTTCTTGACCTTGAGACAAGACGGGAGGACTATCAGGGAGTACAGCCTGGAGTTCGACTCCTTGGCCAGATATGCACACACCATAGTAGCTGACATGGCAGACAGGGTTCATCGGTATGTGATGGGGTTAGACCGTCATATGATTACTGCATGTTTGGGGGTGGCTCTTCAGCCAGGATGGATATTTCCGGAGATGCAGCGTCTGCGCGGATTGAGGCGAGAGGCGGATCGGCTAGATTTGGGCCAGCCCAAGAGGCGAGGCAATGAGCTCGAGGCGATTGAGGCGGCCTCGGCGAACAGTCCACATTCCGGCCAAGCCTGAGTGCTCCTTCTCGATTTCGGCGGGAGGTCCGATCAGCGAGGATATTCGAGGCAGTCGTGGCTCAGACTTGAGTTTCGAGGCGAGACCGGCGCAATCGAGACCACCTACCTCTCGGTGCGTTCGATGCGGTAGGTCTCATCCGGGCGAGTGCCGTATGGGTTCGAGGGCATGTTACTCTTGTGGCCAACAGGCCATCCGAAGAGATTGTCCGTCCCAGGCGGCGGAGCATTGGTTCACCGACGGCGGTGCATTCTTTGGATCTTCATCTTCGATGGTTAGACGCCGGGCGAGTGGTACTTATGGGCCAGCGGGCGCGGCAGGTCGTGGTAGGGGTTCGATTCTAGCGGTCCTCGAACGCATATATGATATGTCCAGACAGACCGAGGCGTCGCGGATGTTCACAGTACATTGTTGGTTTCTTCTTTGTGATGTATATGCTTTGATAGATCCAGTTCTACCTTGTCCTACATATCTCCTCATGTTGCGAGAATAGGGATAGAGCCCGAGTCCATAAGACCTTTTGAGGTGGCTACGCGATGGTGATTCGATGGTAGCCGGCGGGTGTATAAGGCTTGCCACGTGACTATAGATAGCCGTCAGACCCTAGCTGACTTGATAGAGTTGGATATGACAGACTTTGATGTGATTATGGGTATGGATTGGCTAGCATCTTGCTATGCCAACGTGGACTGTAGAGAGAGATTAGTTCGGTTCCAGTTTCCTGGTGAGCCGGTTATCGAGTGGAAGGGGAATACTGCATCGCCGAGGGGTAAGTTTATTTCTTACCTCAAGGCTAGGAAGATGTTGCGGAAGGAGTATATCTACCATCCGTTCGGGTATTCGACATCGAGGTGAAGTCTAGGACCTTGATCGATCCGATCGTTAGAGAGTTTCCGGCGTATTCCCGCACGAGCTCGGGTATCCTCCCGAGAGATTGAGTTTTGTATTGATTTGGCGCCAGACACTCGACCGATATCTATTCCACCATACAGGATGGCACCTGCCGAGTTGAAGGAATTGAAGGACCAGCTGAAAGATTTGCTGGAGAAGGGCTTTATTAGGCCAAGTGTTTCTCCCTGGGGAGCACCAGTGTTGTTTGTAAAGAAGAAGGATGGGACGCTGCGTATGTGTATTGATTACAGGAAGCTAAACAAGGTAACTATCAAGAACAGATATCTCCTCCCCAGGATTGACGATTTGTTTGACCAGTTGCAGGGTGCAAAGTGTTTTTCCAAGATAGACTGCGATGCCGTTATCATCAGTGCGAGTTAGAGAGCAGATATCCCAAAGCGCATTCAGGACCCGGTATGGGCACTATGAGTTCAGGGTGATGTCTTTCGGGTTAACCAACGCCCCAGCAGTATTCATGGATTTGATGAATAGGGTGTTCAGGCCATTCTTGGATATGTTCGTTATAGTGTTTATTGATGATATCTTGGTGTATTCGCGCCTGAGCGAGAGCATACTGATCATTTAAGGGCGGTTTTGGGAGTCCTACGAGACCAGATTGTATGCCAAGTTCTCGAAGTGCGAGTTAGTTAGCTTGGTGACTTTCTTAGGGCATGTGATCGGTAGACGATATTCGGGTTGTCTGACTAAGATTGGCGATCAAGACTTGGCGGACCACTACACCAGCGGAGTGCGCAGCTTTGGGCCTTGCGAGGATATTATCGGAGGTTTGTAGAAGTTTGCTTCTATTTCACCTTTGACTAAGCCGACTCGAAGCGGCTATGTTCGATGACGGATACTTGTGAGAAAGTTTCCGATTGCTAAAGGAGAAGTTGGCGACCGCCCAGTTCTTACTCTTCCGGAGGGCTTAGATGGATATATGGTTTCTTGTGACGCGTCGGTGTCGGGCTTGGAGTGCGTCTGATGCGACGCAGCGAGTTATAGCTTATGCGTCTCGGCGGCTTAGGAAGCATGAAGAACTATCCCACACATGACTTGAGTTGGCGTGATGATTCATGCCTTGAAGATGCGGAGACATTATCTATATGGAGTTCATGTGGACATTTACACGCATCACAAGAGTCTCCGTACATCTTCACGGAGGAGCCGAACTTGCGGCGAGGCGGTGGTTGGAGCTACTTAAGGATTACGATGTTGATATTCGTACCACCGGGAAGGCGATGTAGTCGCAGATGCCCTTAGTCGCAGTCGATGGGTAGTGCATGCGATGTTCGGCCGGAGAAGAGGATATGGTCAGAGTTACATCATAGCGAGCCGGGGCTCGTTTGGTTGATTCCGATAGTGACGGAATTCGGATTCGAGAGGTTGCGAGTCTTCCATCGTCGAGGAGGTGAAGAGGCAACGATATGAGATCGGTGTTGATGCGGTGCAGAGACGCAGCTCTCGGAAGGAGAAGAGTCTATTTGAGGTAGCGTCGATGGGGTGCTAAGATTCGGCGGTTGTGTGTTCCCGATGTGACAGACTTCGCCGCCAGATTGGGAGGCACACAGTGCTCGTTATTCTATTCATCCGGGGTCGACTAAGATGTATCATGACCTCAGATGCGTGTATTGGTGGGATGGCCTAAAGAGGGACGTTGCGGAGTTCGTGGCACAGTTCCCGAATTGTCAGCAGGTTAAGATTGAGCACCAGAAGCCCGGTGGGCTGTTGCAGGCTATTGATATTCCGACTTGGAAGTGGGAGGTGATAAATATGGATTTTATTACAGGGCTACCTACCACTCAGAGGAAGCATGATTCCATTTGGGTGATTGTCGACAGGCTGACGAAATCAGCCCATTTTCTTCCGGTCAGAACGACGTTCTCGGTGAGACTATGCGATTATATATTAGAGAGATTGTGAGACCGCACGAGTCGGTGTCGATTATATCGAATAGAGGCCCGGTTCTCGGCTAACTCGGAGGTCTTTTGAAGGGATTAGGGACACGGTGAGTCTCGATGCGGCGTTCACCCTCGGTATCGACGGGCGGCGCACTATCCGCACAACGAGGATATCTGCGGGCTTGTGTTATGGATTTCGAGGTAGCCTGGGAGGATCATTTGCCTCTTGTGGAGTTTGCTTACAACAACGGCTACCATTCCAGATTCGGATGGCGCCTTATGAGGCCTTATACGGGAGAAGTGCAGTCACCGATAGGCTGGTTCGAGTGGGAGAAGTTGATTAGTCGGGCGGACTTAGTTCGTGACGATGGATAAGGTGAAGCTTATCCAGAGCGGTTGTTAGCGGCTGAGTCGGCGAAGTCGTATCACAGATCATAGCGACACTTGGAATTTGAGATAGATGATTCGGTTTTTCTAAAGGTATCGCCCATGAAGGGTGTGATGAGATTTGGAAAGAAGGGGAAGCTTAGCCCAAGATACATTGGGCCGTATCGGATTGTCCGTAGGGTAGGCAGGGTTGCCTATGAGTTAGAGCCGTCCGATTTAGAGGCGGTACATCGATCTTCCATGTGTCCATGTTGCGGAAATGTATTGGAGATCCATCTAGAGTGCACCGGTTCATGATATCCAAGTAGCGGAGGAGTTATCGTATGAGGAGAGTCCCATAGCGATACTCGATCGTCGAGTTAGACGACCGGACGAAAGACGTGGCTTCCGTCAAGGTCCTATGGCGAACGAGCAGGAGGAAATGACGTGGGAAGCGAGAGGATGACATGATGAAGAAGTACCACCTATTTCCTATACCTCCGGTAACCCACTTTCCCGCTTGTTAGTTTTGACTTGGCATTTACGCTTGATATGTTGTGGCTCGTGGAGCTTCCTTATTTGCAAAATGATAGTTAAGAGGTCTATGTCGATGTTGTGATTTGAGTAAGTTTAGAAGGAACATTCGGGCGAATGTTTCTAAGGAGGAGAATGTTATACCCGTAGTTCGACTTCACGTATGAGAGCGTTTAAAGCATGTAAGACTTAAAATTTTCAAAGGATAGGTTGTGGATTATTAGGAGGTTTTTAGTCAACTTTAAGGCGGGTTATGACCGGTACATTGAGAGTTCCTAAGTGGTTCAAAGGCCTAAGGCGTATTTCGTTGAGTCCAGATTCCAACGCAACCAACCGTTAAATCGATAGGACGCCGAGTCGAAAGATATGAGAGTTACAAGTTCGGCGTGATCGGACAGAAATATGTTTGGACAAAGCGGCAGGCATGGCGCGGATGCGAGGCAGCGCGCGAAAGTCTGAAGGTCGCTGAAGTTGCGAGCCGGCGCCAGACATCGTGGCGCGGCGCGAAAGTTCAGTGAAGCTGGGGAGGTTTCAGCGCCGTGGCGCCTAGGCGGGATTTTGGGCGGAAAAAATTATGAAAAGTCAGATTTTTCTTTTAAAAGACCTTGGGTGGGTGACAAGTGTCCCCATCTGAATCCTTGCATGCAATATATTGACCAAGTCTTCAAGACTTGGTCATCTTCCAATTTCTCTCTCTCTCTAAAGCAAAAGCTCCTCCTTCTCTCTACATTTCCAAAGGGAATCCAAGCCTAAGAAAATCTGAAAAATTAAGAACAAGAAAAGGAAGCTTGTGGCTAGCTTGTGGTGGTGTTCTTGGCAAGGAAGCTAGCAAAATCTTTGGAATAAGTTTGGCTAAAACTTTAAGGTAACATTTCTTCCTTTAGAATTAGTTCTAGTGTTGCATGCTTAGAAGAAAGAACTTGTGGTAGTAAAATAATGCTCCTAGAGTCATTGCATGCTAGAAAATGTGGTTTGGATATGAAGAATGGGTTAAGAAGAGATTATGAGCATGTTGTAGCCTAAAAACTACCTTAGAATTGTTAAGTGAATTGTTGTAAACTTATGGGACAGAATTTTGGGTGTGTAATCCCCTTTGAATTGTTGGATTGATTGAGCCTTAAATGTGATGTTTGGATGATAAATTCGGCCTTGAGAAAGGTGGCAAAATGAGTAGAAACAAAGGAAATGCTTCCCAAATTTCCATAGAATTTAGTGACTTTGAACTTGGATTGTTCTACATTAAGATTAGAAGTTAATAAACGTATCATGGTTATTTTAGGTTGACATATTACTTGCGGTAGTTTGGACTTAGCAAGTGGATTGACCAAAGAGGTATGTGAAGCTTTCCTATCTCTTGAGCATGAATAGATGAAACTATGTAGTACGGTAGACGTACAAGATTTGGTATTCTTACTTGTTTGAGTATATAATGACTTGTTTCGTTTTAAGAATGTATAAATCCCTTGGTTAGGGAAAAAGTATGATTTTACTAAAGTATAGAGTTAATATAACAACTTTATGGGAAGTTGGTTTATTAGCTTCATAAAAGGTAAATGAGAAGAGATTTACTCTAAAAGTAAGATAAGTATATGAAGAGGCAAATTGGTTTAAGGCATCAATTGCCCAAGAGTTTTATGTATAAAGAGTCATTTTTAAAAGAGTTGAAGTATGTAGTACTTGGGTTAAATTCTCGGTTTTCTTTTATTAAAGATATGATTAAGTGCCTTAAGTAAACTAAAATGAGAGGGTATATGAACAAGACTAATAAGAAGTTATAAGTTTTCTTAACTTATTTATGATTATGATATGATGACAGTTTGAGCTAGGGTAAGAGTATATCCGGCGCAAGCCCAAGATCGTTATACCACCTTCTCCGAGGTAAGAGTATGTCGAGGGCCAGCCAAGATCGTCATACCACCTTCGGTGTAAGAGTATGTCTGAGGGGCTAGCCCCAAGATCGTTATACCAGCTGCTTCAGTGTAAGAGTATATCTGAGGGGAAAGTCCCCAAGATCGTTATACCATCTGCTTCGGGGGAAGAGTATATCGAGGGTGAGTCCCAGATCGTTATACCACATTCCGTGGATTTGCTACCCATGATGCGAGGAATACCTCATGCGAGTCCTTATGGGCTTATGCGGGTGAAATAGTCCCGTGCGGTAGTCTGACCTATGCGAGGAATACCTCATGCGGGTCCACGGGACTATCACGGGTGAAATAGTCCCGAGTAGGGGTGCTTATTGATACTACGGCGAGGTACCGTTTGGATCCTAAGGCCCTATTTTACGCAGATTGTATATATATACTTGTCACTCTCATTGTTAGTAAGGTCTGAAAAGGTATTTTATTGACTTCCATGACTCGGCTTACTTTCGGACTTATGATATCATTACTATAGTATTTTCCACTTTACATACTTGGTACATATTGTAATCGACCCCTTCCTCGGGGCTGCGTTAAATCTGCGGTAAGGGTAAGCGATTGAGGATCCTCGTTCTTAGGATCACTACCCCGATGTCGAGCTCCTTCCTCGGAAGCTTGTCTATTAGTGCGGATATTCCACGATGCTATAGGTATTTTGTACATTCAGGGTATGGCGGGGCCTGTCCCGCCACGATTGCTATCTTTAAGTGCATGGTCACCTATGTGTTTTGGGCTATAAGAACCAGTTGTATTACTATACTTTTGTTTAAGTATGTTTTATAGAAGGCAGCCTTATCGGCTGGCCAGTAATGTTTACCCTTTTCTCTAAGCTATGTGTTATGTATGTTCCGCTGCTATTCTCTGACATATACCTGACAGGGTACCCCGGTAGGGTACCAGTCATGGCCCCGGGGCTGGGTCGTGACATCTACATCCTTAATATTCTCCCTAACAAAGGTTTAGCATATCAATCCCCACTTAATTTATTTTATAATAAAGATCCCTCGTATTCTCATCTTAGGGTGTTTGGGTGCTTGTGCTATCTATTTTTTCCGTCCACTACAATTAATAAACTTTAAGCTCGGTCTACCTCTTGTGTATTTTTGGATTTTACGTCGCATCATCGTGGTTACAAATGTTTTGATTTATCTTCCAATAAAATCATAATTAGTCGTCATGTTATTTTTTATGACACTCAATTTCCGTTTGTTAAAGTATCTAATTCTGTGTCGAGTAATTATGATTTTTTGGACGATGCTCTCTCCCCTATATTCTCCAACAGTGGGCCCACCCTACCCGTGAGTCACATCTGCCAGTAGGCCCACTGCCTGCTGGCCCAATTAATACCACTACCAATCAGTCACGTGACCTAGGCCCAGAGTCAGCCCCTGTTCCCCAGCCAGCAGGCCCACTGCATGCTGACCTAATATTTACCCAACCCGGATCCGTCGAAATTTCCACGCCAGCAGGCCAACTGCTTGCTGGCCCATCCCACAATAGTTCCCCAATATCCCCAGTGCAGTCTGTTTCTGTTCCGAGTCAATGGCCTGTTACTCGTAGCAAAATAGTATTTTTAAATCGAAATGACATTTTAATTTAAATTCTAATGTCACCAAATCACCCCTACCACGTAACCCAATGTCTGTCCTTCATGACCCGAATTGGAAAATGGCCATGGATGATGAATATAATGTTCTTATTGAAAATAAGACGTGAGAGTTGGTGACCCATTCGCCTGGTGTCAATATTCTTCGTTATATGTGGATTTTTACTCACAAGGAAAATTCTGACGGTTCTTTTGAGCAGCATAAAGCTCGTCTTGTAAGTGATGGGAAAACTCAGCAGGTTGTCATGGATTGTGGTAAGACATTTAGTCTGGTAGTAAAACCGGCTATCATTCGCATTGTTCTCAGTCTTTCTCTCTCGAAAGCATGACTCATTCATCAGCTGGATGTGAAAAATATTTTCTTACATGGTGATCTTCAGGAGACAGTCTACATGCATCATCCCTTGGGATTTAGAGACCATAATTATCCTCATCATGTTTGTTTGCTGAAAAAGTCCTTGTGTGGGCTTAAGCAGGCCCCACTAGCTTGGTATAAGAGGTTTGCAGATTTTGTGTCTACTATTGAGTTTTCTCACATCAGGTCTGATCACTCTATGTTCATCTATCGTTGTGGTACTTCTCTGACATACATTTTTTTTTATATGTGGATGCTATTATTTTGACCGCCTCTTATGATAATCTGCGCAAGTCTATCATGACCCTTCTAAGTTCAGAATTCCTATGAAAGACTTGGGACCCTTGAGTTATTTTTTAGGTATCGCTGTCACTCGTCATTGTCACGACCCGACCTCGGGCCCGCGACTGGTGTCCTACCTGGGCACCCTTACAGGTATACATCAGAGAAAATCAGCAGAACATACATGAAACTCATAACGTACATTAACAAAAAAAAATAAACAACAGGCTAGCCGATAAGGCTACCTCCCTGGACATATATATATATATACAAAGCCAAAAGCAGTTACATCTTTTTTCTTTTACAAGCTAACCCACAAGATATGACTACAGAACTCTACGAGTATTGACATAACAATCTGTGTGGGACAGGGGCCATGATACCTCGAATGTACAATAGCGGCAATACCAGATCTGAACCAAATACTGCGGGCATGAGCTGAGCATGAACGCAGCCAGAAATCGATTACAACATGTACCGAATATGGAACGGAAAATAAGGTACAGTAAACAAATCATAACTGTACAAAAGAATGACAGGGACAAGTATAAAAAGTAAATACCAGATCCTACCGTGCCATTACAACTCATGAACTTAATCGCACATTATTATCTTTGCCCATTTTCAATAAGTATTATAATCAAATTCTTACATACCTTCTTAGGAAAAATCATCAAGTTCATAAACACATAACTTGCGTATCTTGCATAACATAATTCAGCCCTTTATGGAGGGACGTTTCATTTTGAAGTTCACTTTGATTATCCATACGTGATAACGTAACCCGACCCATTTGCGGGACACAGTGAATGCATAAAAAGTCTTCCCACGAAGGTATACTGCCCGGCCCATTCTGGGACGCGGTAAAGTCACATAAGTTTGCCCATAAAGGTATACTTCCCGGCCCATTCTGGGACGCGTGATCGGTGTATTTTATATATACCTTTTGAGTCATTTTTAGTTAGTATTTTACTCATTTCATTTATGTTTAGTATAGTATTAGGGTCGTTTTCCTTTCTTTTGTGTCACAGCGGTCAGAAATAGAGAAATGACGAAAAGGAGATGAAATGAGCATAAATGAGAGGGAATTGCACACAAAAAGGGCCAAGAAATGAAGTCTAAGAAGTTCCGGAAATTATAGAGGAGATCAGACGAAGTCCGGACGAAAAAAGGACGACGAAACGGAATCCGCCAGAAAAACGTCACCGAACGCGGCGCTGGCAGCGGCGCCACGGCGCCCAAAGTCTTGAAAGTCCCGAGTTGCTGATTTTCAGCGCTCGGTCTGTGATGCATGGCGGCGCGCCGAATTTGACATGTTTTTAGAATTCTAAAGGGATTATTTTTCCTACCTAAAGGGATAACTTTTCCTACCTTAAAACCCTTACCTAAAAGGATTCTAATAACTTTTCCTACTTACAAATTCTTAACCCTTCACCTAAATGATTCTTGGTCTATAAATAGTCTCTACATCATTAGAAGGATCAATTCTCCATTCCACCATTCACCATTCTACATCCATCCATCCACCAATCCATCTTGTAAATATTCCACAACACAACCCTTGGATGCTAGAAGGCTTGGAGACTCGTTCTTGAGTATTTTCTTTTCTTTCTTTTTGCTTTGTTTATTTCAGTTCATGTATGGAGATTATGTTAGTTCTTAGCGTGACAATGGCTAGGAGCTAATTATTTTGTTAGGGATTTCCTTGTGATTCACTTGAAACTCTATTAATGAATTAATATATTAGTCGATTCTTCTTCACTTATTTAAGATTTATCCAATAATTATTTTAAATGCTTGGTAATTAATTGATCACTAATTATCATTATTTATATGATTTCTAATCAAACTTCGAAATGAGGAGGTTGTGACTATGCTGTAAGTTGGGTAGACATAAGTCGGATTGGGGATGAAAATACCTCAACTACTTGTGTAGCGTTAATAGGGGTTTAAATACCTAAATTCACGCATGGTGCGTGACGATTAACAGGGTTTTTGTTCTTAATCCTCCTATAGAGTCATCCTTATCACCGAAAGGTAGAAAGGAGCGCTACTGGGGTTGAGTGTTTATATAGCCTTAACGGGAGTATAAAACGGATTAGTAAACCTGCTATCTTAACGTAGAAGAAGAAGCCAGTCTAATTGTATTAAGAATTGAATATATAGTGGATAGTTGATGATCTTGGAAGCCCTAATTATCCATCATAACTGATTAAATCAAAGTATTTTTATAATTAGTTTATTTCCTGCATTATTAGATAGAATTCCAATTCAATTTACGTTAACCAAATAGATACCATAGGATAGATTACCGGTACTTGAAAACCAATCCTTGAGGACGATATTCGGTCTTACCTAGACTATATTACTTGAGTCGACAACGTGCACTTGCGTTAAAGTGTGTGCATTAAATCGCGCATCAACGCGGTAAAGTCATATAAGTCTGCCCATAAAGGTATACTGCCCGGCCCATTTTGGGACGCGGTAAAGTCATATAAGTCTGCCCATAAAGGTATACTGCCCGGCCCATTCTGAGATGCGGTAAAGTCATATAAGTCTGCCCATAAAGGTATACTGCCCGGCCCATTCTGGGACGCGGTAAAGTCACATAAATCTGCCCATAAAGGTATACTGCCCGACCCATTCTGGGACGCGGTAAAGTCACATAAGTCTGCACATAAAATTATACTGCCCGGCCCATTCTGGGACACGGTAAAATCATATAAGTCTGCCCATAAAGGTATACTACCCGGCCCATTCTGGGACGCGGTGTATCGTATCCATAACATTTTAAACCATCTTTTCTTACTTCTTCTTAAGTCGTTATAACAACTTCCCATAAAGCTATTATAACAACCTTTCATTTTGGAGAACTTAAGGCACTTTTTATTTCTTATTACATTAGGGAAAACTAAACCCAAAAGTACTACGTACATGCATACTTATAAAAGAATCATGTCACACCTTCTCTTTTAAATCAATAAACTTCTTCTTTTTAAAACTCAAGTTACATTCTCTTTTGAAATCAAGCCTCTTAACTTTTGAAATAAATCATGGAAACCATACTTTGTAAATCAAGTCATTCCTTCCTTTAAGAATCAAGTCCCATAACATGAAAAATAAAGTCTCATAACCTTTTTAAGAAATCAAGGTTCATAGTCGTAAAACTTCATAACATAAACTCTTTAAATTAAGTAACATATACTTCTATGAGCTATGAATAGGTTATACTCGTTTATAACGATCTTATTAAAGCAGCCATGATCTAGAAAATGTAATACAATTTTGTCTTATCTTAGTTTCTATGCAGATGGAGAATTCTACTCATTTTAATATAATTGACTGTCGATACATTTTTTTATTAACGCTGCAATGGCTTGTTCGATACCTATTTTCATTAGTGCAGTAAATTAGCAAAGTCAACTCGACACCAAATACTTCATAACGACTCTTACCAACATCCCCCATAAGATTTGGTAAGAACTTAGGATTACTCAGACATACCTTTTACATAGAGTAAATCAACATACGTACCTCTTAACTTCTAAGAGTAGAAGGAATCATGAAATAACACCACATGTATATTTCATACATAGAACATGCCAAAAGAAGGAAGAGGTTCACATACCTCGCGACGACTATCGACAAGTAGCAAAATGCTCCCAAGTACTTCAACCTTGAAAGTTATTCCACCCTTCAAGTAGGATACGCTATACGTAGTACTTCATACTATATTAACCATAACATGTCTATCAACTCCTAGCTTATCAACGTGGAATAATACTAAGTGCTAGGTCTCTTATTCTACAGAAATTTGGGCAGCACTTCCTTTGTTTCTACGTACTTTTTCCATCTTTTTCAAGGCCCGAAATCAATAGCCAACATACCACGTTTAAGGCTCAACAATTCAGCTAACCAAAGGGGATTACACGTCTTAACAGGACGTGTAAAATTCTGCCCCACAATTTAATATAAAACAATCCATAATCTTTAGGCAATTCTCGGCAATATCAAGGACAACAACAACATCTATTTCTTTTCAATTCTTTTCTAATCCAAGTCGTTATTCCAACATGTAATATAAGTCATGATCAATTATAACATGCGACGATTATAACTATCGAACTAAATTGATTTCCAATTTTAATGGTTAACATGCCAATCTCGGATTTAAGCTTCCAAATTCCATAACACTTATCAATCTTCATTCTAAATATCACATGCTCATCTATCAACTTACTACAACATGAAATCTTGAATTACAATAGCAAGACGGAGATTATTACCTCTTTAAGCCCAAATCTTATCCAAGATTAAAAGTCGATCCTTAGCACTTTGGCTCCTCTTCTTTACGTTTCAATCCACTCCAAACAATCCTTATAAGTTCATAAACAACTTCTCTTCAAATTCCAACTTCAAAGTTGAAGAACACCTTAGGTTTTCATCTTGCGACTAACGTAAAAACGTAGTTTTTTCGGGATTTTTGTATTGAGATATCCTTAGAATACCTTTGGGGATCTTGGGTTTGAATATTGAGATTTATGAAGCAAGATTGCAAAATTTCTTTGTTCTTGAGAGCCTATTGCCGAGAGCACCCTTAAGCATTATCAAGATTCTTGATTTTTCTCTAAGTATTGGAAACTAGTCTTGCACTAGTAGGTGATATATACAACAACCAAGGGCTTAGATCAAAACAAATGTGTGGTCAAGATGTGGTCAATTATATCAAGCTCAACTTGACCCTTTGATTTTGTCCATTTTTTCTTCATCCAACAAGCCCATGTGGAGGGTGACACGTGTCGCCCTCCCATTGGTCTAAAATATTTCATTTCCCGAAATTTTCATAATTCGTCAAAATATCAAAAACCTCGTGGGCCCCACAAAACGTAAAATTTCCCGGGTGGGCCCTACGTAACCAAATCCGTAAATAAATTCCCACAATGTTAATAAATTCCATACGTCTCAAATAATGCATTTTGAGAATCTAACTCTCATCAACGAATATTTTTTCCTTTCCGAAGTTCGGAAGATTTTCCTTCGGAAAAACAATTCTTCCTTTCGTACCAATTTTTAAAGTCCTGATTCCTTACGTACATTCTCTTAAACATATTCTGAAATTACGGGGTGTAACAGTCATGCATGTGGTCTATTTTTATCACAGAAAAAGTATGCAGCCGAGATCATTGAGAGAGAGTACATGTCATCTTGTAAGTCCTCGGCTACTTTAGTTGATACCAAACCGAAGCTGAGTGCTCATACTAGCACACCATACGAGGATCCCACCCATTATCGTAGTCTTGCAGGAGCTCTTCAATATCTTACCTTCACGAGATAAGATATTACCTATGCAGTCCAGCATGTGTGTTTATTTATTGCATGATCCGAGGGTTGAGCACATGCATGCACTCAAACGCATTATACGATACATACATGACACGCTTGATTATGGTTTGCATTTATATTCATCTTTCGTCTCTACTCTCGTGTCTTATACATATGTTGATTGGGATAGATGTCCAGATACCAGGCGTTCGATCTCTGATTATTGTATGTTTCTGGGTGACAACTTGGTTTCTTGGTCAGCGAAACACCATACTACTTTATCGCGCTCCAGTGCGGAGGCTGAGTATCGAGGGGTAGTCAATGTCGTGTCTGAGTCATGTTGGCTACGTAATCTTCTATTAGAGCTACATTTTTCGATTCAGAAAGCTACTTTGGTTTACTGTGATAATGTTAGTGTAATCTATCTCTCTGGGAATCCGGTCCAACATCAGCGCACTAAATATATCGAGATAGATATTCACTTTGTTCGCGAAAATGTAGCTCGTTAACAAGTATGTGTCTTGCATGCATGTCCCTTCAAGGTACCAAATTGCTGACATCTTTACTAAGGGTATTCCCTTGGTTCTGTTTGAAGATTTTAGGGACAGTCTCAGCATACGACAATCGTCCGCTATGACTGCTGGAGTGTGATAGAATACGTGATATACACAGACTAACCGTGTATATCAAACGAACGACTTTTGTATTATTTACCATATTTTGTAGAATCCTTGTACAAATGTAATTATAGTATTTGTATTGTATTAGGAAAAACTATTAGAATTATAATAGGAAAAGGTAGAGTTATTTTTCATAATTAGGAATTATATATTTATATATATACCTCTTCATTAATGAAAATAATGAAGGAATTATTCTCTTTTAAATATATTGTTTGGCTTTTGCTGCAACGGAAGATGGGACTAGCAAAATTGGTATGGTTCAACAGCGTGGATTCAATGTGTTTTATGATTTGGAAGGGAAAAGAATCGGATTTGGCACTAATTGTCCTATTTTATTTATATAATAGCAACTTCTTGTTGCTGAAGGACTACTTTTTGAAAGGATACAAACTTTCATTGAATGTTTGTACCAAATTAACCAACAAATTTTACCCTTTTGGAAGGTTACATATGCCATTTGAATGCCCAACTTTACCCACTGACCTACATTGATTAATGAAATTCATTCAAGGCCAATAACATAATTAAGAAGAGGCCAATAACATAATTAAGGTTACATATGCCATAAATTTCCAGAATGAGATTAGACGTATCTAGTGGTTGCAATAGCGTGTCTTGAAGCAGCAAGGTGTAAGCAAGTCGGGCATTCTCTTGTATTCCCATTCCTCTAGCTCTCATTTCGCGCATGCGCTTTTCCGTGAAAGATCAAATTGGTGAGCCGTGTGATGGGAAACCTTTCCGCACGGTTCGGAGAGCACACAAATTTTACTTGATGGAGACAATTTGCATAATACAAGTATTAGTATTTCTTTTTCTTTTTTATTTTATTAAATTTAATCTCCTTTCAACATGCATATGTCATCCGTAGTAAAACAAATTTAATTATGTTGAGGCTTAATGATAGGAAGTTTTCAGGTCTCACCAATTAATGACATGAAGGATACTATTTGGGCTCTATGTCTTTTGACTCGCTATTTTGCGATGTTATTGATAAATAAATTACATGAAGCTCTAATTTTCTTCTTATTTGGTAAATGTAGAATCAATCCAGAGTTATCAATTACTATGAATTTTAATCAATTATGTCGAAGTGTGACCATCTCATCTAAAAGATTAAACGGTTAGAGAGAATACACTTTTAATATTTGATTATATTCTCGATCCCATGACCTTTGGCCTGTTCTAATATCATGTTGAAGTGTGTGATCATCTCATCTAAAAGCTTAAGCTGTTAGAGAGAGCACATTTTTAATATTTGATTATATCTTCAACAAATCACTTCGTTCTAGAATTAAAACATAACATTAGTTTATATATATGATACATACATTTTTTTCGTTTGATCGATGATGAGGTAGGTCATGAAACAAATCCATAAAGTGTATTGGGCTGAAGCAAATAATATGTTTTATAGGTTTAGGTTTGTTAATGTTGGGTTTGGTATTGTGATATTTTTCCCAATATATCATTTTTAGTACCAAGTTAAAATTCAAAAATGTTGGAACAAATGTCACAACATTCAGACCAACATTTCTATGACAGACAGTTTTGCCTTACTTCACGAACTGAAGAGAGATTTTTACCACGATGGTAAAGTGACTTGGCAAAGTGATTAGGAGCTGATGAAAAATGTGGGAAGAACAAGTCAAAGTTGTTGCTATTCTTGGGGAACAAGTCCAAGAAGTTAGAGGATATTACTCCATGATCTTCTCCAACAAACCTTATCAACTACCCACATTTTCCTCAACCTCTACAACAAGTCGATGAGCTTTTCAAGGAAGACCCTCTACTATAAATAGAGAGGAAAGAAGAGTGAATCAATATCTAGAATCAGATTGCAAAATCAAGAGAGCTCTAGAGAATTCATTTAGAAAACCGGATCGCAAGTGTTTTCTGAGCGTGTCGACAACATTATGTCCAACATTATGTCCAACATTATAATTGCTGCTTAGATTCTAGATTTATTCTTTATTGAAGCAATTATAATGAGATGTTGTCTATGTCTATTTAGATATATTTTTCAGGCAAAAGTCATTTGTGACTTCAATTTTTTAATTTCTTTTGTTTTATTTTATAAAATGATAAAAGAAGGAATTTATTCAATTGTATATAAATATATACAATACTTTCGGTCACTGACCGTCATAGGTTATATAATCAATATAACCTATGTAAATTTAAACTTTTGTGTTCTTTATTATTTTCGCTGCAATTTACTCTTCAAAGGTTTTTTTGTTTTATCGAAGTGTTGTCACTTGTGACTGACAACATTGTTTCCGACATTTGCAAACTGTATTGGCATTCGATTTATTTTTACTTTTAGTTTGTTTTTATTTCCATAGCATATCCCGGGACCCAACAAGTGGTATTAGAGTCAACACTTTATATAATAAGTGCTTGGTCCTATTATTTGAAGCTATGGATCCGGTTAATCCAAATATTGGTAGACTTCCCATTTTAGATGGTACAAATTATGCCTATTGGAAGATTCGCCTATGTTCTCACATTAAATCAATTGATGTTAGAGTATGGAGATCTATAACCAATGTGTATGTTGTTCCAATGTTGTCGTCGGATGAGGAATGAGACATTCTTGTTAAACCTGAATCCGAATAGACGGAGGAAGAAACCAATAATGCTAGCTTTAACGAAAAGGCCTTAAATGTAATTTTTGGATGGGTTGATATTTACATGTTCAAACTCATTCAAAACTGCCAAATGGCTAAGGATGCATGAGATACTTTACAAATTCATTGTGAAGGTTGCTCAAATGTTCGTCGAACTAAGCTACATATGCTCATGAGCAAATATGAACGTTTAAGGATGGAAGAAGCGGATGATGATATTAAATCTTATTTTGAAAAGTATTTGACATCTCTAATGAATGTCAAGTGCTTGGTGAACCATTAACCAACTCTCAACTTGTTGAAAAGGCTCCCCGTTCTCTTCCTGAAAAGTTTAATTTAAAGATTTGTGTCATTGGAGAAGCTCACAATCTTGCTACTATGTACCTTCATACCTTGATAATCATTCTTAAAACCTATGAGATGAACATTGAGAATCAAAGGGAACTATATAAGAGCAAGAATGTGACACTTCAAGTTCAATCCTCGGAGAATCAAATCAATGAAGAGGATGATAATCTTGAAGAACTTGGTGAAGGTGCTAATATTGCCTTACTCACTCAAAAATACAATTCGATGGTGATGAAGTTCAACAATGAGAGAAATCAATCTAAATAGTATCAAAACCAAGGATTCAATCAAAAGCCCACCAAGTTCCTTTCAAGTACCTAAAAAGGAAGTCCACTAAGAAGAATCAATTCAGATCGTACCAAATTTGATCCCAAACAACTAAAGTCCGTGCAACGTCATGCATGCTCAGATTGGGGTTATATGCTAATGAATATGCAAATACTCTTAGGAAATTTGGTAAGAATTGGTGGGTCTCGCTTAGTGACGATGAAGGAGATCAAGAAGTCGAATCACAAGCAATGCTGACCACTGTTTACAAACAGTCTCTGTCTGATAATGAAGACATCGTCTGTAATGTTATATCAGATGTCACAACATTTCAGGAAACATCTGCAATATCATCTGCATCTCCAGCAACATCCAAATGGTACATATTCTCTAACTGTCCTGATGTAAATTGCTTTAGTGGTTTTATTTCTAGTGGTGAGGCTGAGTGTATGGATCAAGTTGAAAGAAACGATGACATGATTAATGAATTATAAAGCATTTGTAAAGCCTTAATCATAGAATCCAACCAACTTTACACAAAGGTAAAAATTTTAACTTGTGAGAATGTAGCTCTAAAATGCACAATAACCCGACTAGAGGTTGCACTTACCAAAAATGATACTGAATTTGGTAAGATTCGTGCAAAATTAGATTTAGTACCTTCCGTAAGCTCAACTCAGGGACTTCTAAATTGAATGAGATATTCAGCTTTAGTAAACCTTCACATGCAAGTATTGGGTACGAAAACTCTCTTAAAACTACATGCTATAGTTTGTTTAACAAAAATGAGAAAATATACTTTGTAAAAGAAAAAGAATAAATAATAGGTTCTCATATATGTCAAAGAATATGAAGTTTGTGTACCATCATTGTAATTTCCATGAACAGTTAAAACCATAATGTTTCAAACTTCAAGATTTTGTGAGCAAATGTTGCCTAAAAGGTTGTCCAACATCTCGAACAACATTCGAAGAAACATTTCTGAGACGAAAGGTAAAAAAATATTTTAAAAGAGTTTGGGTTCCCAAAATGGATATAACTTGTAATATTACGATAACTGCTTTAAGAACTTACATTCCAGGTTCTTGGTACTTTGATAGTGGATGTTCTCGCCACATGACAGGTACAAAAGAGTTTCTAAAGAACTATGAGTCATTCAATGGAGGTAACATAACTTACAGAGGTGACAGTAAAAGCAAAATAATTGGAAAAAAAAATTTGGATGTTCCTGGATTTCCAACTTTAAGAAATGCCTTAGACGTTGAGGGTTTAATGACTAATTTGATTAGTATTAGTCAACTGTATGATGACAAACTTGAGGTAAAATTTAATAAGAATGCTTGTAAAGTTACGAATGAAGCTAATGAATGTGTCACGTCAGGTACTAGAACAGGTGATAATTAAGATCGAAGACACAACACTATGACATCAAAAGTTGGGACATGTCAACTATCGCTTTCTGAAAAAATTGATCTCATATAAAGTGTAAGAGGCTTACCCAATCTTATCCATAAAGGTAAAATAGTCTGTGAAGATTTTCTAAAAAGTAAGCAAACCCGTGTTCCCATAATGTTGTCCAGAATGACGGACAACATCCAGGTACGTCTCACTGTTTTCAATTATTGCATATGGATCTTATGGGTCCAATTGAGGTAGACAGTTTAGGAGGCAGATATATTCCTATGTGATAGTAGATAATATTTCTAGGTACTCTTGGATATATTTTTTGAAAGAAAAATCACAAACTTTTGACATGTTTAAAATTAGGAACTTGTTCTATTCTCATATTTTTCGGATTAGATCCGATCATGGAAAAAAATTAAAAATATATCCTTCACAAAATTTTGTGAGAAAAAAGGAATTTTACATGAGTTTTCTGCTCCCAAAACTCCTCAACAGAATGGGGTAGCAGAAAGGAAGAATAGAACATTGCAAGAAATGGCTAGAGTTATGCTAGTTCTAAAAAATTGTCAAAACATTTTTGGGCTGAAGCCTTAAATACTGCTTATCACATCACTAATAGAGTCTACCTAAGGCCTGGAACAAAAATGACACCCTATGAGATTATAAATGGAAAGAAGCCTTACTTGCGCTACTTTCATGTTTTTGGGTGTATTTGTTACATTTTAAATGATAGAGATCAATTGGTGAAGTTTGACTCTAAGAGTGACAAAGAAATTTTTGTTGGCTATTCGCAAAATAGTCATGCTTACCGAGTGTATAATCTAAGGACCAAAACTGTACAAGAGTCTATAAATATTATTATTTTGTTGGTTATTCCCAAAATAGTCATGCTTACCGAGTATACAATCTAAGGACCAAAACTGTACAAGAGTCTATAAATATTATTTTTGATGATGTTTCTGATCTTACAGGAAATACAATTGAAAATAACACTATAGTTTCAGTGAAAAATATACAGACTGC
The DNA here is from genome assembly GCA_029844215.1 of Przewalskia tangutica. Lineage (NCBI taxonomy): Eukaryota > Viridiplantae > Streptophyta > Magnoliopsida > Solanales > Solanaceae > Przewalskia > Przewalskia tangutica. Next base: position 81,521,729 of record CM056732.1, on the reverse strand, counting down.
TGAAGAATCATATGTTGCCCCAAATGTTACCACATCCGAAGCAACATCTGAACATGAACCAGAGATCACAGAAGGTGTGGATGAGGAGTCAAATTTTGAATTGTTAGATAAAGTTCGAAGGGACCCCTCATCAAGGATTAGGAAGAATCATCCAACAGGTCAGGTGATAGTGGGAGTTTTTGAGGGAATTAGAACAAGAGGGAAAGAACCACTCAATTATAGAGATATAGTAAGGTATGTGTGTATGTCTATCATATATCAAAATGTTAGTCTTTCTTGTTTTATATCTACTTTAGAACCAAAAAATGTTTTAGAAACACTTAAAGATGATTTTTGGATTCAAGCAATGCAAGAAGAGCTTAAACAATTTTCTCGAAATGAAGTCTGGGACTTAGTTCCACGTCCAAATAATACAAATGTAATTGGAACTATGTAGATTTTTAAAAATAAATCAGATAAATCGAGAATCGTTGTTAGAAACAAAGGTCATCTAGTTGCACAAGACTATACTCAGGTTGAAGGAATCGATTATGACGAAACATTCGCACCTGTGGCTAGAATTGAATCAATTAGATTGCTTCTTGTCATTGCCTTCTTTCTAAAAATTACTTTACACCAAATGGATGTAAAAGATGCATTCTTAAATGGTTTTCTAAATAAAAAAGTCTATGTTGAATATCAAAAGGATTTGAAGATCCTTACCATCCACACTATGTATACAAGCTCAAAAAGGCTTTGTATGGATTGAAACATGCTCCTCGTGCATGGTATGGTCGTTTAACTAACTTTCTTCTTGAATTAGGTTTTAACCGTGGTGAAGCTGATCGTACATTATTCATTAAACATCATGGTGTAGATATTATTATTGCTCAAATCTTTATAGATTACATAGTTTTTTGGTTTGACCTCACAGTCTTACCTAACAACATTTACTGAAGAAATGTCATCAACATTTGAGATGAGCATGATTGGGGAACTAACTTTTTTCTTAGGCTTGCAGATTAATCAAAGTGAAGATGGAATCTTCATCTCCCATAGAAAATATGCCAAAAATCTAGTTAAGAGGTTTGGATTGGAAAATGTTGAGCAGATAAAAACTCCAATGAGATCGTCACAGAAGATATGTAAGGATAATGTTGGTGAAAATGTCGACCCAACGTTGTATTGTTCTATGATAGGTAGTCTTCTATATCTCACTGCTAGTCGTCCTGATATAATGTTTAGTGTTTGTGTATGTGCTCGATTCCAAGTCTGTCCCAAAAATTCCCACTTAAATGCAGTGAAATGTATCATTAGATATGTTGTCGGCACATGCGAGTTAGGAATTTGGTATTTCAAAGACACTGATCCTAATTTAATAGGGTATATTGACTCAGATTGAGCTGGTGATATGGATGATAGAAATAGTATAAGTGGAAGATGTTTTTATCTTGGCAATAATCTTGTTTCATGGTATAGTCGTAAACAAAATTGTGTCTTACTTTCAACTGCTGAATCTAAATATGTAGCAGTTGGAAGTTGTGCTCTCAATTAATATTGCTACGACACATGCTAGACGACTATGGTTTTACAAGTAACATTTTAGTTTTGTATTATGATAATCTGAGTGCCATAAATATTTCCAAATATCCAGTTCAACACTCACGTACAAAATATATTGATATTAGACATCATTTTAAGAGATTTCGTTGAAAAACAACTAGTCAAAATTGAACATGTTGATACTACTCATCAACTAGCTGATATTTTTACAAAAGCTTTAGACCATGAGATATTTTCAAGTTTGAAGAAATCTCTCGGTCTTTGTAATCTCTAAAAAGACATTTTTGGTGAATGTCGGCTGAAATGTCTCTAACATTTCGGGTGACATTTACCTATGTAATATCACAATCTAATTATTGATGTATAGTGCATTACTTTTGGTCACACAAGCATGATCTTTCAATAAGAACATGATTTCAAAGTGATACTGTTCTCTGCGATAGTATTAGATATCATAAAAAGAAAGTATCAAAATAAGGCAAAACCTTTACAAATTTTTGGCAACTGTGCAAAATGGGCAAAGCCCTTGAAATGATATTGTTCCTATTCTATAGGAGTATCAAGTGCTTCAAAAGGACTTTGAGAATACTAAATAAGTATTCATATTTTTTTGACACGAAAATCTTTTTGTATGTGTTTTATGATTAGATCAAGAACACGATGAGAAAAATATTGCATTGGTCCAGTGGTTAAACTCATAAATATACATATAAAATGTGTCATGATTTATTGACAAAATGAAAGGTTCTTGCGGGATCATAATATTTGTGTTGTCCAAAATGTTGCAACCATTGTTGTTGACATTTTCAGATAATGATATTTGTTGGAATGTTGATCGTAACTGATTCTAGAAAAAATCAGATTTATAATCCCTATTTTTATGCCATGTTTTTAATTGGAATTCAAACTTTAAAAGGATAAGATCAAATTCCAAATAAGATGTCTATTTTTTTATCCCAAAAGTTTAGGTGTAAGTTTTTGAATAAACATCAAACACCTAAAATTAAGGATTTTTTTAAAAGATTACCAAAGTATAAATATCCACTTCATTTGTGTTCTCTTTTTACCATTTTCGGAAAAAAGGAAAAGGTAAAATTACATCACCTCAGTAAAACCCCTACCAAACCGATGGAATCATCACTTTCACATTTATCCAAAAACCCTAAACCTTCAAAACCCTCTCCTCCAAAATCACCAATGGGAATATCCCCTATGTCAACACCCTTGTCAGCCAATACCACCAACAACACACCAATGAGCACCAGTCCACCATAATACATAGGTGCATATTTTTCACACCTGTCAGAGAACATGTGCACAACTATTATCCTTAGAGAAGATGAAGAACTTCTTATGGTCAGTTAGCCAGGGGATGATAATAATCCCATAGATGTAGATGCTACATCAATTTTTTCTACCCTCGATAAAAGGATTAGTTCATACTCTTTTCCCTCTCGTTGATCAAGTCGAGTGTTCGAAAGAACATTTCAACAAGAGCCCAGCACAAAGAGGTCAAGGTTTGAAACAACAATTTATGTATGCTTAAGCAGTGACACAGAGGACATGGATTTTAAACTATCTTCAGAAGACACTGAAGAAGAGCCACCTGTATCTGATCCTCAAACTGAGCCCAGTCTCTGTTTCACAATGTGAATCTCAAGACGAGGAGATTCCTGACAACACTCCTTTAAAAAGATTTTGCCCCAAAAGAATCCCCCGTCATGCCAAACAAGATATTGCCCAGAATGTTGTCGTAGATGTCACAACATCTCAAGCAACATTCCAGCAGACCACAGAAGAAGCTACTGTACAGAGAGAATAAGTTGTTGGCATGAGAGTCTTGCTAATAAGACTGAGGCTGAATGCAGAAACTGAAGTGTTATAACCCGTGGTTCAGGCCGTGCGTATGGGGCCGTGCGAAAGGAGTTAGGACTCGAAATCAAAAAATTTCGGTCAGGAGCTCGGCCGCATGGCGCGGGGCCGCGGCCAGGAATCGTGGCCGCGGCTCGGAAAGCCCGAGAGTCCGCAGAGTTGGCCGCGCGCCGATCGCAGGGCGCGGCCGAGGCGGGAAATCTGGCGAAAATACTTAGGAAAATCTGATCTTTTCTTTTAAAAAGGCCATGGGAGGGTGACAAGTGTCCCCCCCATCTGATTTTGCATGCATTATATTGACCAAGTCTTGAAGACTTGGTCATCTTTCCTCTCTCTCTTAGACAACAGCTCGTCCTTCTCTCTTAAAATTTCAAGCTCCTCCTTCTCTCTAAAATTCCAAGAGATATTCTAGCCTTAGGAAAAATCTGAAAAGAAAAGGCAAGAAGGAAGCTTGTGGCTAGCTTGTGAAGGTTGTTGTGGTGGTGTTCTTGGAAAGGAAGCTAGCAAGTTGTTGGAAAAATTTGGCTAAAGCTCTAAGGTAATGATTCTTCCTTTATAATTAGTTTTTAGTGTTGCATGTTAAGAAGAAAGAACTTGTGGTAGTAAATAATGCTCTTAGAGTCATTGCATGCAAGAAATGTGGTTTGGGTATGAAGGATTTGGCTAAAGAGGTTATGTGAGCATGTTGTAGCCTAAAAATTACCTTAAACTTGTTAAGATTAATTGTTATAACTTATGGGGCAGAATTTTACACACCCAAGTTTAGGTGTGTAATCCCCTTTGTGTTGGTTTGGATGTTGGGCCTTAAATGTGGCGTTTGAGTGTTAAAAATCGACCTTTGAAAAGGTGGCAAGTGAGTAGAAATAAAGGAAATGCTGCCCAATTTTCCATAGGAATTAGTAACCTTGAACTTGGAAATATTCTACTTTGAAACTAGAAGTTAATAAACGTATTATGGTCATTATAGGTTGACGTATTACGTGCGATAGTTGGAATTAACAAGTGGATTGACCGAAGAGGTATGTAGAGCTTTCCTATCTTTTGAGCATGAGTAGTTGTATCTATGTAGTACGATATACGTACAAGATTTGATAATCTTCACTTGTTTTGAGGTATATGATACTTGTTTCGTTTTAAAGGTATAAGTCCTCGACATAGGAAATGTGTTTGACTAACGTAAAATGTTAATATAACGGCTTTATGGGAAGTTGGTTATATTAGTTTGGGAAAAAGGTAAATAAAGAAGGGTTTACTTTACATAAAATAAGCAAGGGGAAAATGAGTTGAATTTGTGGAAGGTAAATTGTTTTAGGGCATTAATGGCCTAAGGTTTTAAAGGAAATGAAGTCACTTGATTTAGAAGCTTGGGATATTTTCTAAATGGAAAATTGTGACTTGTTTTGAAAATGGTTGTGACATGTGTAACACCCCATTTCAACCGGAGTCGGAAACGGGATTACTGCTACATATGGTTGATTCCTAAATGTATTTTAAGGAGTCGCCACCTAATTATTATAGTGAATTAGGACACTTAGTTTATTGCAATAAAAATACTGCAATTGACTTCCATTTAATGGTCTGCAAAATTAGTGAGATTACGGATCGTGGTTCTTTATTATCCTAAAGGGAAGGGGTTAGGCATCCTTCAAGATCCGCTAACTTGCGGTTGTTCGTTCAAACCTAGGTTAATTATTTATTGCTCTTTTTATTCTACCTATTCTAAGCATTTATAATTAAAATAAAGTGTACTACACAATAATAAAACTAAATTAAATGTGATATAAAATAACATTTCGGGACATCTTTCAGCCCTTTTTAGGCTTTCTGCACAAGATGATCTCCGGCTACCTGCATAAACACTTAGTAAAAGTGTTAGTATCAGAATAAATAATTCTAAAGTAATGACAGGAATTTAATAAGTAAAGCAAAAATATAAATAAATCCGTCTTTTGCACAGAGGAGGCCTTGGAAATCAGACGGAGATTCCTTCATCAGTCAATATTATTAAAAGCAATAAAATAAATAAAACCTTCATATCCGCGCCAAAACAATAATAGTTTTAAACACGGAGGGCTCAGATATGAAAAATATATAAAGTGGGACAGCCTAAACAAGTGCGGCTGCGAGAATTCGCCCTGCCAGCGCATGTTGGTTATCCGGTGTAAGTGGAAGAAATCATCCTTGCCCAGAAAGCTTCATTTATTTTATTTTCCGTCTTTGCAACTGTGGAGGCCTCAAAAATCGACGGATAACTTTTTCATCGGCCAAACAAGTGTAGTATCTTGTTCACATCAGTAAAATACCAACAGTGTAGTATTTGTTCTAAATCAGTAAACCAGCAAAAAATGTCCAAAATCAGTCCAGAACAAGGCTAAAAATCAGCCAAAATCAGTAGCAAAATCAGTCCAGCAAGACCAAAATCACCCGCAAGGGGCTAAAAATCAGCCAACAAAACATAGCAAAAATTAGTCAAGAGCATGGCTAAAAATCAGTCAACAAATGGCGAACTGAATAAACATGGCGAAAAATCGAGCCAACTTAGTCAAAAATCGAGAACAATCACAAAAACCATAGGAACGATGTCAATCGCCGAATTTCAAGATGTCGCCGGAGACTTAAAACTCCGGCCAGACACTGCCAAATCATCCCACAAACTGAAAGCAGCCAAAAAAATATCCCAAAATAAACCGACAAGGTCGCCGGAGTTCTTAAACTCCGGCTATATCGAAATATCAAAAAATCCACCCACAAATACCAAATCAGTCCAAACACAAAATATGGCAGTAAAGATGAAAAACAAACAATGGTATCATGGTGGTAGTTATGTGCTGATGTCGACGAGGGTGTTAGTGACGTGACGGGCCGGCGAGGCTAGTTCGTGGGTTAGGGTTGACGGATGGGTTCACGGCCGGTGGCGGCGGGTGAGGAGAGGGGCGAGTGAGAGGGTGTTCGACGGGAGTGGGAAAAGGTGGGGTTGAGGGCTGTTGTTGGCTAGGGTAGTTCGCCGCGAGATGGCGCGACGGATCGGCGGCGACGGCAGGCGGTGTGGTGAGGATGAGTGGAGAGGAAGGGTGGTCGACGGGAGCAGCAGGAGAGAGGCGAGGTTGGTGATGTGGGAAGGTCGCCGGAGTTGAACTCCGGAGAGGAGCGGCGGCGGCGACGGGAGAGTGAGGGAGAGGGTGAGGAAGATAAAGTGGGGGTGAGGGTTTGTGGGTGTGCGCTGCTGATTTTCTCAAAAGGGGGGGGGGAATGTTTTATTTTATAGGGTAGGTTTAGGGTTTGGTATTTGGGGGGGGAAATGAAAAGTGGGGTATTGTTTTGGGGGAAAAATGAAAAGTGATATTTGATTTTAGGGGGGAAAAATAAAAGAGGGTGTTTGGGTGATATTAAAAATAGTGTTGGCTTGGACTGATTCAAATTGTGTCTTGGACTGGACTGGTTTGACAAAAATGCAAGGCTGGTTAATTATTTAAAAGAAAATTATTTAAAAAAGATGCAAGATTATTAAAATTCAAATGCCGACGCAATAATACTAAAAAATGCAATTTTAAAGACATGTTTAATGTCTGATTAAAAGTAAAAACGGGATGTCAATTAATTATTTAAAAAGATGCAAATATTATTAAAATAAACGACGGTATAACAATAATAAAAACATAATATTAACAACGACATAATACTTAATTTAAAAATAAAAGATGCAATGCCATTTTTGTGAAGAAATAAACATAGAATATTATGTAAAAATATGCAAAATAACGATTAAAATGCAGTGTGCTAAAATACTTAAAATTGCAACAAATATACAAAAAACGGGTCAAAATTGGTCACAATGACATGTCCCTCTTTGTACGGAGATGATGGAAGAGTCTTCGGACAAAGATGTTGACTTGTAGCCAATTTTGTCCTGTTTTATAAACTGGAACTCAAAAATAGGGATGATGCAGATCCAAAAATGTCCCAGTGTCAAATCATGATGGCACTGGGTCGTTGTGATGCAAAAATTAAAAAGCAAAGCTGACGCTGATTAAAAATGTCCCAGTGTCGAAGTATGATTAACACTGGGTTGCAGGTGATGTGGTGCTGAAAAAGATAAGGTTATTGTAGATGAAATGACGTCGTTTTCGGGCGCAATGCAAATGTTCGTCGTTGCATGGACGAAACATAAATGAAGCCGTTGCATAGGCTTAAATGAAAATGGCGTCGTTGCATAGACGCGATGCAGATGCTCGTCGTTGCATGGACGAAACATAAATGAAGCCGTTGCATAGGCTTAAAAGAAATGGCGTCGTTGCATAGACGCGATGCAGATGCTCGTCGTTGCATGGACGAAACATAAATGAAGCCGTTGCATAGGCTTAAATGAAAATGGCGTCGTTGCATAGACGCGATGCAGATGCTCGTCGTTGCATGGACGAAACATAAATGAAGTCGTTGCATAGGCTTAAATGAAAATGGCGTCGTTGCATAGACGCGATGCAGATGCTCGTCGTTGCATAGACGAAACATAGATGAAGCCGTTGCATAGGCTTATATGAAATGACGTCGTTTTCGGACGCAATGCAGATGCTCGTCGTTGCATAGACGAAACATGAATGAAGCCGTTGCATAGGCTTAAACGAAATGACGTCGTTGCATAGACGCGATGCAGATGTTTGTCGTTGCATAGACGAAGCATAGATGAAGCCGTTGCATAGGCTTAAATGAAATGACGTCGTTTTCGGACGCAATGCAGATGCTCGTCGTTGCATAGACGAAACATAGATGAAGCCGTTGCATAGGCTTATATGAAATGACGTCGTTTTCGGACGCAATGCAGATGCTCGTCGTTGCATAGACGAAACATGAATGAAGCCGTTGCATAGGCTTAAAAGAAATGGCGTCGTTGCATAGACGCGATGCAGATGCTTGTCGTTGCATAGACGAAGCATAGATGAAGCCGTTGCATAGGCTTAAATGAAATGGCATCGTTTTCGGACGCAATGTAGATGCTCGTCGTTGCATAGACGAAACATAGATGAAGCCGTTGCATAGGCTTATATGAAATGATGTCGTTTTCGGACGCAATGCAGATGCTCGTCGTTGCATAGACGAAACATGAATGAAGCCGTTGCATAGGCTTAAAAGAAATGGCGTCGTTGCATAGACGCGATGCAGATGCTCGTCGTTGCATAGACGAAACATGAATGAAGCCGTTGCATAGGCTTAAAAGAAATGACGTCGTTGCATAGACGCGATGCAGATGCTCGTCGTTGCATAGACGAAACATGAATGAAGCCGTTGCATAGGCTTAAAATGAAAAGGCGTCGTTGCATGGACGCGATGCAGATGCTCGTCGTTGCATAGACGAAACATGAATGAAGCCGTTGCATAGGCTTAAAATGAAATGCATTGGTTTAGGGGCGTACCTGCTTTGTGACCCGTCTGGGTTGAGATAGCGTCATTGCATAGACGTTGTGCATTTGTGACCCGCATGGGTTTATTGTTGTGTTCCTGCCTTTGCTGATATGAAGATCCTGCACTCAAAGAAAACTTGTGAGTTTTTTAGGAAATGAGTGGTTGATTAGCGTCGACTCTGTAGCTTTGGCTCTTGACGCTTGCATTCTTGGTTTGCACTGAAGACCTAGTTGGCCTGCTTTTTCCTGTCTATTGTCATTTTCTTGCCGAATTAGTAAAATGTCCCGGTTTACAGTAATGAAGATGTTGAACTGGGTAAGGTTGCATCTTGACGCTATCAAGGCGATCAGGTAAGCATTTTTTTTTTATTTTTTTATAATGAATGAAAAGCTAATGCGAGAATATGGACAAAATCGAGTCCAGTGCAAAACAAGGAAAATATTTTTAATGGAGTGACCGAAGCCGATGTGGCTGTCTACGTATCCCGCCGAGGGAGACAGGTCAAGACATAGTTCATGCTGCCAAAAATAAGATTTTTTATGATTTTAAAATAATGCGGACCGGCCGATATGGCGCCACGTATCCCGCCGAGGGAATCAGGTCAAGACGTAGTTCGTGCTGCAAAAAATAAGATTTTTTATGATTTTAAAATAATGCGGGACCGAAGCCGATATGGCCGCCTACGTATCCCGCCGAGGGAATCAGGTCAAGACGTAGTTCGTGCTGCAAAAAATAAGATTTTTTATGATTTTAAAATAATGCGGGACCGAAGCCGATATGGCCGCCTACGTATCCCGCCGAGGGAATCAGGTCAAGACGTAGTTCGTGCTACAAAATAATTTTTTATTTTTTTTATTTTTTATGTAATATGCATTTTGTTGTTTTTCTGAAAAAATGGAAGACGACATTACATTCCGACTTCAGTTGATACCAACAATTAGTATTTGCATAAGGATGTTCTTTTATGCTGTAAAAAATAAGATTTTTTATGATTTTAAAATGATGTGGGACCGAAGCCGATGTGGCCGCCTACGTATCCCGCCGAGGGAATCAGGTCAAGACGTAGTTCGTGATGCAAAATAAGGATTTTTTATGTAATATGCATTTTGTTGTTTTTTCTGAAAAAATGGAAGACGACATTACGTTCTGACTTCAGTTGATACCAACAATTAGTATTTGCATAAGGATGTTCTTTTATGCTGTAAAAAATAAGAATTTTTATGATTTTAAAATGATGTGGGACCGAAGCCGATGTGGCCTCCTACGTATCCCGCCGAGGGAATCAGGTCAAGACGTAGTTCGTGATGCAAAATAAGGATTTTTTATGTAATATGCATTTTGTTGTTTTTTCTGAAAAAATGGAAGACGACATTACGTTCTGACTTCAGTTGATACCGACAATTAGTATTGTGCATAAGAATTTTCTTTTATTGATTTTAGTCTAACCGAGATTGACTCCGGTGTAATTCACACAGCTTCAGATAGTACCTCAGACATACCTGAGTGTCGACACACCTGCATGCATCCAGTGTTTCGAACTACACGTAATCTCACGTTTCAAATGCCTCACAGAAAGAAAGTCCTGTTCTCACATATATTCCAGTATTTTAAATTTTGGGACGTTGAGAAAATTACGCTCACACTCAAAAAGATGTTCAATGCATGCAATTGTGATACCATAGGCTTGGCCGTCATGTAAGTATCCACTAATGTGAGAACCCTCAGTATAAGATCATGTAGGGCTTGTCACGGGCTTGTAATGTAGGTTTGGGGAAGGGATGGATATCATTTGGGTAAAAAGTGACTAATCCTTCCTCGAGCGTCGGACTATGTCCGTGCTTGATATTTGTGCGATTTAATGTTGATTTGCTTTCGTTTTGTCCCAGTTTTTCAATACTGACTTCTTTTGAATCTTTCATTTGGAGCACCCTTTTTTTTTTCGGGGTCATATATTCCCTTTTTTTTTATAACATCGAGGCTTTTGATTTCTTTTTTGTGTGAAGTCGTCTCTGCTTTTGTTTTGTTCTCCTTTTGAACTTTGACAACTTTCGTCTTTGCAAACTTCAGCGCAGGATTTTGTCAGCCACTTGCACATTTCTAAAGCGCTCGAGGAGGTCGGGCCAAGAGAGGGATAGTGCGTACGCACTCAGAAAGGGTATAGGTGTAATATGCGGTTGTCAAAAAATAGGTTTTAGGCTCAAAGGGGTGTACTAGGGATAATGTTATTTGGTAGGCTGAAAATGCTCAAACGGGTCAAAGAAAGCCTACGATCATTTCCTACACCGAGTGTTACTCAGGATTTCGCCTCAACAAACATTCAGGCCAAGTTCTAGATCACAATGCAATGCAATTGAACTTATTCAAACACTCACCACACAATGCATATGAAACGATGAGGTCGGTTTCATTCTTATCTTGGAAACATGCAAGGCAATGTCATCTGAGGGTATGAATAAGAGGTACCAAAAGAATCTATGGTTTACCACAAAGTCAACCCATACTGATTATCGCTTGTTTTTTTTTTTGTTTATGCACATTTGTAACTGTGTTGGTATTAACAAAGTCAAACAATAATACTTACAAAATGTTTTTGTATTTTTTGAATAACATTTTTTTTTGTATTTTTTTGAAGAAAATATACATTTTTTCTTTTTTTTTGAATAAAGTGTACCGAACCCGAATAGATTTTGCCACGTATCCGCCGAGGGAATCAAAGCGGCGTAGTTCGTTCAAATATGTTATAAAATGTATGCTTGGAAGCATTTATCAAAAGGATAGCAATATAAAGCTGTGCAAAAAATAAATGATTGTCCACTGTGGACGAATGCAAAGTAAAATGAATGCCCGAAAACATGATGAATGAATGCGTTTTTTTGTTTTGTTTTGTTTTATTATTAATTTTTTTTTGTTTTTATTTTTGTGGTGTCGAACCCAAAATGAGTTGCCTACGTATCACACCGTGTGGTGAGAATCAGACACGCGTAGTTCGGAATAATTATACTGTAAAATGCATGATATGTAAGAACTATGCCATCAACGCTAAACATATTATTTGAATTTGCAAATATGAATAAAAATATAAAGTATAAAAGAACTGAGAGCGATGTCTCGTTGAATCTGGTATAAACTGACTTCTATTAGTCAACATAACTCCCGCTCATTCTTGTGATGATTGTTTTTTCTTTTTCCGACCGCCCTCGGTTGTTTGCGAGGACGACCTTCCTGATTGGTTCGACCGGACTGGTGGTTGATGCTTCACAAAGTCCAAGTTGCGCTATTCAAGAGTGATTTACGCAATAGAAGTCCTGATTGCAATGTGACAGCAAAAGTGCAAAAATGCAAATGCTCGAACTCGGAGTCACAAAAGAGCAATTATTGAATTAAACAATATGTACAGAGTTGCTAGCGACAAACAATAATAAACAAAAAACATGCAAATCAAGCGCGTGCCCTAATATGCTTGGGACCTCCCTTATGCCAGAGGTGAGCCTAAACGCCAAATATGCGGGATTGTGATAAATAGGTCCAAGCCGTTAAACTGCAATATTTCGTCGGAAATGGCGACCAAATGACGGTGCACTTTTTCCAATTTTGGCGTGTCATGACCAGACTTGGATCCGTCTATCATCATCACGCTACACATAGTATGCTAATGGGTCGTTGGATTGTGAAACCCGTCGACAAGTTTGGTGGATTTCTAATTGTGGCGTTAATACCAAGGATTAACTCACCTAAGGTTTATGCATGCATGACTAATATAAAAGGGTGGTATAGCTCTATCTTAAGCTTTCTAAGATTTGGCCTATTAGACGCAAGGTTCCCGAACGGACAACTCGAGTGAGAAGGCTACGTGGCTGATCAGAAGAACCGATCTAACTCCACGCAAGCACCAACTCTCCTAAATTTTGGGTGTTCTTGAAAGAAATTTGTGGGTGCGCGAAGCACACCAGCGCGTGTAGTGTGTGACAGTGTGAATTTTCCAGAGTGGAGGAAATATGAGCGGAATGCCAGTTTAAGGAAAACAGTAAAATAATGTAGCAATTAAAATAGTTAATTACAAATAAAAGCAAGCAATATAAATTATTTACAACAAATATAAAAGCAAAATAAGGCGCAATATTTAACTAACCTGGGCTTGCTATGATTAAGAACCTGATATCCCCAGTGGAGTCGCCATGCTGTAACACCCCATTTCAACCGGAGTCGGAAACGGGATTACTGCTACATATGGTTGATTCCTCAATGTATTTTAAGGAGTCGCCACCTAATTATTATAGTGAATTAGGACACTTAGTTTATTGCAATAAAAATACTGCAATTGACTTCCATTTAATGGTCTGCAAAATTAGTGAGATTCTGGATCAGGGTTCTTTATTATCCTAAAGGGAAGGGGTTAGGCATCCTTCAAGATCCGCTAACTTGCGGTTGTTCGTTCAAACCTAGGTTAATTATTTATTGCTCTTTTTATTCTACCTATTCTAAGCATTTATAATTAAAATAAAGTGTACTACACAATAATAAAACTAAATTAAATGCGATATAAAATAACATTCCGGGACATCTTTTAGCCCTTTTTAGGCTTTCTGCACAAGATGATCTCCGGCTACCTGCATAAACACTTAGTAAAAGTGTTAGTATCAGAATAAATAATTCTAAAGTAATGACAGGAATTTAATAAGTAAAGCAAAAAAATAAATAAATCCGTCTTTTGCACAGAGGAGGCCTTGGAAATCAGACGGAGATTCCTTCATCGGCCAATATTATTAAAAGCAATAAAATAAATAAAACATTCATATCCGCGCCAAAACAATAATAGTTTTAAACACGGAGGGCTCAGATACGAAAAATATATAAAGTGGGACAGCCTAAACAAGTGCGGCTGCGAGAATTCGCCCTGCCAGCGCATGTTGGTTATCCGGTGTAAGTGGAAGAAATCATCCTTGCCCAGAAAGCTTCATTTATTTTATTTTCCGTCTTTGCAACTGTGGAGACCTCAAAAATCGACGGATAACTTTTTCATCGGCCAAACAAGTGTAGCATCTTGTTCACATCAGTAAAATACCAACAGTGTAGTATTTGTTCTAAATCAGTAAACTAGCAAAAAATGTCCAAAATCAGTCCAGAACAGGGCTAAAAATCAGCCAAAATCAGTAGCAAAATCAGTCCAGCAAGACCAAAATCAGTCCAGAACAGGGCTAAAAATCAGCCAACAAAACATAGCAAAAATTAGTCAAGAGCATGGCTAAAAATCAGCCCACAAATGGCCAGAACCAGAATAAACATGGCCGAAAAAATCAGTAGCCAACTTAGTCAAAAATCAGTAGAACAACTGTCAAAAACCATAGGAACAGTGTCAATCGTCGGAAATTTCAAGATGTCGCCGGAGTCTTAAAACTCCGGCCAGACACTGCCAAATCATCCCACAAACTGAAAGCAGCCAAAAAATATCCCAAAATAAACCGACAAGGTCGCCGGAGTTCTTAAACTCCGGCTAGATCGAAATATCAAAAAATCCACCCACAAATACCAAATCAGTCCAAACACAAAATATGGCAGTAAAGATGAAAAACAAACAATGGTATCATGGTGGTAGTTCTGTGTTGATGTCGACGAGGGTGTTAGTGGACAGCGACGGGGTTGAGGAGGCTAGTTCGTGTGGGTTAGGGTTGACGGATGGGTTCGCCGGCGGTGGGCGAGGGGCTGAGGGAGAGGGGGTGAGGTGAGAGGGGGTGTTCGACGGGAGTGGGAAAAGGTGGGGTTGAGGGCTGCTGTCGGCTAGGGTAGTTCGCCGGTGAGACTGGCGGCGACGGGCAGTGGGGTGAGGGGGATGAGTGGAGAGGGAAGGGGTGGTCGACGGGAGCAGCAGGGAGAGAGGGCGAGGGTTGCTGGTGATGTGGGAAGGTCGCCGGAGTTGAACTCCGGCGAGGAGCGGCGGCGGCGACGGGAGAGTGAGGGAGAGGGTGAGGAAGATAAAGTGGGGGTGAGGGTTTGTGGGTGTGCGCTGCTGATTTTCTCAAAAGGGGGGGGAAACGTTTTATTTTATAGGGTAGGTTTAGGGTTTGGTATTTGGGGGGGAAAATGAAAAGTGGGGTATTGTTTTGGGGGGAAAATGAAAAGTGATATTTGATTTTAGGGGGGAAAAATAAAAGAGGGTGTTTGGGTGATATTAAAAATAGTGTTGGCTTGGACTGATTCAAATTGTGTCTTGACTGACTTGGTTTGACAAAAATGCAAGGCTGGTTAATTATTTAAAAGAAAATTATTTAAAAAAGATGCAAGATTATTAAAATTCAAATGCCGACGCAATAATACTAAAAAATGCAATTTTAAAGACATGTTTAATGCCTGATTAAAAGTAAAAACGGGATGCCAATTAATTATTTAAAAAGATGCAAATATTATTAAAATAAACGACGGTATAACAATAATAAAAACATAATATTAACAACGACATAATACTTAATTTAAAAATAAAAGATGCAATGCCATTTTTGTGAAGAAATAAACATAGAATATTATGTAAAAATATGCAAAATAACGATTAAAATGCGGTGTGCTAAAATACTTAAAATTGCAACAAATATACAAAAAACGGGTCAAAATTGACTGTCAACAACATGATACTATGGATATTAGTATCTTGGAAGTTTTATATAAAAAGGAGTCATTTCGAAAAAGGTTTACGGTATGTGATACTTGGGTTAAATTCCCGGATTTTTCTTAAAAAGACATGTAGTGCCTTAATGAGCTAAAATGAGAGGATTTATATTAATAATGTTCATAAGAAGTTAGAAGATTTCTTATCTTGTTTATGTTATGATAAGCCGGTAGCGCTTATGTTATGTATACTAGCCGGTTGTGCTGATTTATGTATTATTATTGTTATCACTGAGTATTCTGATAAGTCGGTAGCGCTTATGTTATGTATACTAGCCGGTTGTGCTGATTTATGTATTATCATTGTTATTACTGCGTATTCCATGGATTTGCTACCCATGATGCGAGTGCGTCGCTTGTACTCATGCGGGCCCATTGGGTCCATGCGGGTGAAATAGACCCATGCGGGTGAAATAGTCCCATGCGGGTCCACAGGATCCATGCGGGTGAAATAGTCCCATGCGGGTGAAATAGTCCCATGCGAGGCGGATGGCCTTATGCGGATCCACAGGATCCATGCGGGTGAAAGCGATCCAGGAGTAGGATTGCTTAATGATACTACGGCGAGATCTGCTTTGATCATGAGCCTCCTATTTTTATGCGATATTATACTTATACTTGTTACTCTCATTGTTAGTAAGGCGATGCAACCTAATTTGATTTTGATCTATAACTTCCGTGTATTTTGGACTTATGATATTACTACAGTATTTTCCAGTTTTACATACTTGGTACGTTGTGTCGACCCCTTCCTCTGGGCTTCGTTACGCGGTGGGAAAGCAGGTGGTAGATCCTCATTCCTAGGATCTTTTACTCAGGTGTCAGGAGCTCCATTTCTTCGGAGGCTCGACTTTTGGTATGGTTCTCTCTGGTGTTGTTGATGTTTTGTACATTCAGGGGTATGACGGGGCCCTGTCCCGTCATAGTGTTACTCCTTCTTAGAGGCTTGTAGTCTTGTCATAACTTGGTTTGTTTAAGGATGTAACTGTTCGGTTTTATGTACTTTTGGGGTAGCCATTTTGGGCTAGACTATTTTATATCATTATAGTTGTTTATTGTGAGTTTATATTCCGCTGGTTTTCTCTGATGTTGTGTCACAAGGGTGTCCGGGTTAAGGCACCGATCACGGATCCGGGGTCGGGTCGTTACAAAAGTGGTATCAGAGCAGTTAATCCTCGGAAAGGGTCTACAGGCCGTATCTAGTAGAGTCTTGATTATCGGTGTGTTGTGCACCACATCTATAATCAGGAGGCTGCATGATATTTAGGATTGGTTTCCATTCTTTCACTCTAAGATCGCGCAATAGTGCTGTGTTATAGGTTGAATTTCCTCTGACGTATTTTTCCTGTATCAGTTATGCCTCCACGCAAGGCAACCGCGGCCCAGAAGGGCAAGGCAGTAGAGGGAACTACTAGTAGGGCACCGAGGGTTACCAGGGCACAGGCCCAGTCCTTACCAGATGAGGTGTTTCGGACGGCGAGTTCTACAACGTCGCCAAACCCAAAGATGCGAGGCGGCGGCGCCACGAGACCGCGGTACACGAGCCTCGATCCAGCGGCCGAGCGAAGGATATGGGCTCTGAGAGATGGCGATTCGGCGAGATCGTGGCGAACGTGAGATAGTGAGGCAGCGATTCGGATGTACCGTAGTTCAAAGACCTGCAGTGCTAACGAGGCGAGGACTTTTGAGTTGCGACCACGAGTTTTATGGGTGAGGCACGAGGATGATCCTCGGGAGTTTATCAAGCGATTCTGACGGATCGTGAGGTTGATCGGGGCCGGAGACCGAGTCGGTGGTACTAGGTTCGCATCGGTGCGGGACAGCTGCGATTGATTGGTATGATTCATAGGAACCGTCGGGAGCATGCGCTTCCACTGTTTGGGACGAGTTCTCGAGGCGTTTGGCCATTTCTTGCCTCCGCAGATGAGAGGGCTCGGGCGATAGATTTTTGACACCGAGGCGAGTGGGCGGACGGTCGGAGTACAACGTGGAGTTTGACTCATTGGCTCGGTATGTGCCCGCTTTGGTAGCGAACATGGAGGGCGGGGTGCACCGCTATGTCACGAGACTCGATGATCACTTGGCGAAGTTGCAGGAGTAGCTCTTCACGGGCATGGACATTGCCGCGTGCGAGCATATGCAGGTGTGAGAACGCGGTAGCGGATCGGCGGTGTATCGCGAGAAGAGGGCGGGGCAGCGAGGTCCTCTGGTATTTTTAGGTGTAGACAACCCGGCCAGACCGATTTGCACCACTGGCCGGTCGAGCGCTCCTCCACCATCTTCGGGGCGTCTGAGTATTCGAGGCGGGGCGGGGTTCGAGGGCCGGGTTCCCAGAGGACGAGTTCCGTCGAATAAGGCCACCTATACCTCGGTGTGGTCGATGTGGCGATTGCCATTATGGGGGTTGTCGTGTTACTCCAGGAGCTTGTTATTCTTGCGGCGGCGGGGCATTTGAGAGAGATTGTCAGGCCAGGCGGCGGGAATATGATGGCTCGGTAAGCGGTGCATGTGGATCTTCATCTTCGGTGGCAATGCTCCGGGCGAGGGTGTTCACGGCCAGAGGCGCGGCGGGTTCGTGGCAGGGGTTCTAGTTCCAGCGGTCCTCAGAACCGCATCTATGCTATGTCCAGTCGTCAGGACCAGGAGGCGTCACCAGATGTCGTCACAGGTACATTATTGGTTTCTTGCTGTGATGTATATGCTTTGATAGATCCAGGTTCTACCTTGTCCTATATATCTCCTCATATTGCTGGTAGAATAGGGATAGAGCCCGAGTCTATAGAATCTTTTGAGGTGGCTACGCCGGTAGGTGCTTCGGTGGTAGCTGAGCGGGTATATAAGGCTTGACCAGTGACTATAGATAGTCGTCAGACTCTAGCTGACTTGATAGAGTTGGATATGACAGACTTTGATGTGATTATGGGTATGGATTGGCTAGCGTCTTGCTATGCCAATGTGGACTGTAGAGAGAGATTAGTACGGTTCCAGTTTCCTGGTGAGCCGGTGATCGAGTGGAAAGGGAATACTGCATCGCCGAGGGGTAGGTTTATTTCTTACCTCAAGGCTAAGAAGATGGTGTGGAAAGGGTATATTTACCATTTGGTTCGGGTGTTTGATACTGAGGCTGAGATACCGGACCTTCAGTCGGTTCCGGTTGTTAGCGAGTTTCCAGACGTATTCCCAAACGAGCTTTCGGGTATCCCTCCTGAGAGGGAGATTGAGTTTTGCATTGATTTGGCACCTGACACTCGACCGATATCTATTTCTCCATACAGAATGACACCTGTCGAGTTAAAAGAGTTGAAGGACCAGCTGAAAGATTTGCTGGAGAAAGGCTTTATCAGGCCTAGTGTTTCTCCCTGGGGAGAGCCAGTGTTGTTTGTAAAGAAGAAGGATGGAACGCTGCGTATGTGTGTTGATTACGACGGTGAATAAGGTAACTATCAAGAACGATATCCTCCGGGATTGATGATTTGTTTGACGATTGCGAGTGCGAGATGTTTTTCCAAGATAGACTGCGTTAGTTATCATCAAAGCGAAGTTAGAAGGCGAGATATCCGAAGCGCATTCAGATCGGTATGGGCACTATGAGTTTAGGGTGATGTCTTTCGGGTTGACCAACGCCCCAGCAGTGTTCATGGATTTGATGAACCGGGTGTTCAGGCCATTCTTGGATATGTTCGTTATAGTATTCATTGATGATATCCTGGTTTATTCGCGCACAGAACATGAACATGCGGATCATTTGAGGATGGTATCGAGTCCTCGGGGCCGGCGGTTGTATGCCAAGTTCTCAAAATGCGAGTTTTGGTAGCCGTGGCTTTCTTAGGGCATGTTATCGGGTCGATGGTATTCGGGTTGATACAAAGAAAGATTGAGGTCGAGACTTGGCCTAGACCAGCTACAGCGGAGTGCGCACTTTGGGCCTGCAGTTATTATCGGAGGTTTGTGGAGAAGTTTGCTTCCATGTCGGCACCTTTGACTAGGTGACTCGAAGCGGTATATTCGGTGGGCGGATGCTTGTGAGGAGAGTTTTGATCCGAAGGAGAAATTGACGACCGCCCCAGTTCTTACTCTTCCTGAGGGTTTGGACGGTTATGTGGTTTATTGTGATGCGTCAGGTGTCGGGCTTGGGTGCGTGCTGATGCAGCACAACAGAGTTATAGCTTATGCATCTCGACAGCTTAGGAAGCATGAGAATAACTATCCCACACATGACTTAGAGTTGGCAGCAGTGATTCATGCCTTGAAGATCTGGAGACACTATTTGTATGGAGTTCATGTGGATATTTACACAGACCACAAGAGCCTCCAGTATATCTTCACCAGAGGAGTGAACTGCGGCGAGAGGCGGTGGTTGAGCCGCCAAGGATTATGATGTCGATATTCTATACCACCCAGGGAAGGCCAATAGTTGCAGATGCCCTTAGTCGCAAATCGATGGGTAGTCTATCCGATGTACCGCCGGGGAAAAAGGATATGGTCCGAGAGATTCGTCAGCTAGCGAGCCTTGGGGTTCGTTTGTTTGATTCTGATAGTGATGGAGTTCGGGTTCGAGAGGTTGTCGTGTCTTCCATCGTCGAGGAGGTGAAGAGGCGTGATGAGGATCCGATTAGTGCGGTATCAAGATGCCGCTCTTGAGAAGAAGAGTCTATTTGAGGTGGCGCGATGGGGTGCTAAGGTTTGAGGGCCGATTGTGTGTTCCGATGTGACAGACTTGTCGCAGATTTTGGGGAGGCACGGTGCTCGTTATTCTATTCACCCGGTCGACTAAGATGTATCATGACCTCGGTGTTTGTATTGGTGGGATGGCACAAGAGGGCGTGGCGAGTTTTGTTGCCTGATGTCCTAATTGTCGAGTCAAGATTGAGCACCAACGGCGGTGGCTATTGCAGCTATTGATATTCGACTTGGAAGTGGGAGGTGATAAATATGGATTTTATTGGGCTACCTACCACTCGGAGGAAGAATGATTCCATTTGGTGATTGTCGACAGTCGATTTAAATCAGCCCATTTTCTTCCGGTAACGACGTTTCGGTGAGGACTATGCGATTATATATTAGAGAGATTGTGAGATCGCACGGAGTCGGTGTCGATTATATCGGATAGTTGGGTATGGTTCGTGCTCTCAATTTGTTGTTCATTGCTCAAAATCACCTCGATTTCAGGTTACGGCGTCGCGCTCTTTGGAGTTCCGCGCCAATCTCCCGTGCTCAGAATCTTCGCCGCTGCGCTCGCCATCGGCCACAAGGCGCTGCTGCCGCGAACTCTCTATCTCCCGATTCGCATCCTTCGGTCAATTGCACGACATTGTGTTTCATTTACCCTACGAGTGCAGATTGCTCTTCTTGCGTTTCGCTGTTGAATATGATCGCGAGTTCTGCTATTTGCGTTTCCAACTTCTTCATGGCCATTCTCGTTTCGTTTATGAACTGATTTTGGTACCTCGTGAGACTGAGTATAGCTTCTCGTAATTCCTCCCTCTCTTCCTCTATGGTTGGAGCTCGATCATATTGACAGTAGAAATTCATGTCTTAAAGATCCCTGAGATGAATCAAAACTAACAACAAATCATGACACACTTGTTTTTTTTTTCAAAAGAAAATAAAATAAATAATTTAAAGAAACAAAAATAAAAACCAAATTAGAAATTAAAAATAGATAAATTTGATATTGAACTATGTCTAATCCCCGGTAACGGCGCCAAAAACTTGATGCGCGAAAAGATGCACACACTTTAACGCAAGTGCACGTTATCGTAACAAGTAATATAGTCTTAGTAAGACCGAATATCGTCCACAAGGATTAGGGTTCAAGTACCAACTATCTATCTTTTGGTATCTATTTGGTAAATTGATATGTGGATTTGTTGTTTATAACTAAGAATTATAAAAGCTATTTAACTATAAGTTTACTTCAGTGATGATGAGAATAGGGCTTACACGTCTCCTCACTATCCGCTTATGCTACTTATTAATGCAATAACTTATGGTCTTCTTCTTTTGGAGAAAGCAGGTTCACTAAATCGTTTTATACTCCCGTTAGGGTTATATAAACACTCAACCTGATTGCACCTTACCTACCTTTCGGTGATAAGGATAACTCTATAGGAGGATTAAGAACAAGAATCTAGTTAACCGTCACGCACAATGCGCAAAATTAGGGTTTTTAAGCCTCTCATTAACGCTACATAAATAATTGAGGTATTTTCATCCCCAATCCAAGAATGTCTACCCAACTTACATCATATTCACAATCCCCCCCTTTCGGAATCTGATTAGAAATCATATAGTGATAATTAGTTGTCAATTAATTACAAAGAATTCAACTCAAATATTGGATAGATCTCAACAAGAAGAAGAATAACCATAAGCATGCATTAAATCATAACATAAGTTTCTAGAGATTCAACATGGAAAGCCCTATAAGAGAATTAGTTCCTAGCCATAAATATGACAAGAACTAATTCAAAGTTCATCATACAAAACTGAAATAAAGAAAAGCAAAGAAAAGAAAAGAAAAATACTTAAGAACGAGTCTCCAAGCCAAGCATCCAAGGGTTGTGTTGTGGGATATTTACAAGATGGATTGGTGGAAGGATGGATGTAGAATGGTGAATGGTGGAATGGAGAATGAATAATTCTTCTAATGATGTAGAGTATTTATAGCCAAAAAATCCTTTTGGTGAAGGGTTAGGGATTTTGTAGGTAGGAAAAGTTATTAGAATCCTTTTAGGTAAGGGTTTTAAGGTAGGAAAAGTTATCCCTTTAGGATTCTGAAAACAAGTCAAATTCGGCCCAGCACTTCATAATTCCCGCGTCGCATGCGTTCAAACTGGCGCCGCGACGCTCAAGATCGCAACTTCGGACTTTCAAGATATTGGGCGCCACGGCTAACACTGGCAGCGCCGTGGACGTTTTCGCGGTCCGTTTCGTCATCCTTTTTTCGTCCGGACTTCGTCTGATCTCCTCTCTAATTTCCAGAACTTTTTAGACTTTATTTCTTGGCCCTTATAGTGTGCAATTCCATCTCTTTTATGCTCATTTCATCTCCTTTTCGTCATTTCTCCATTTTTGACCGTTGTGACACAAAAGAAAGGAAAACGACCCTAATACTATACTAAACATAAATAAAATGAGTAAAATACTAACTAAAAATGACTCAAAAAGTGTATATAAAATACACCGATCAGCTATGCGAAGGGCCGAAGCTGAAGCTAAAGCTGTCAGGCAGAGGAGAGAGCACGCTGAATTTATGCAGAGGTAGAAAGCGGCTGGAAGCTACTACTGATACATAATATGCAAGGAAGAAATTGTTGCCAATGATTGGTTATTGCTTAATGAATTTGGACTGAGTTTGATTGTTTTTTGGTTTAGATATGTCGTGATGTAATTGACCGATCTGACAATATTTTGGATGATGTGGTTGAATGCTAATTTTTTTTATTTTTCTAATCCTATGAAAATGGTGTATATATGTTGTATTTATATGTCATCACAGGTTAAAGGGGATCATTATTGTAATCATAGATATTGAGACAACATCTATGACATTGTCGTAAGTCACTTGCACAAATTATAATAGGTTTTGTGAAGAAAGGCAAAAAGGGGGAGAATGTTAATGTTGGGTTTGATGTGTGACATTTTGTTCAATATATCATTTTTAGTACTAAGTTAAAATTCAGAAATGTTGAAACAAATGTCACAACATTCGGACCAACATTTCTATAACAAACAATTTTGCCTTACTTCACGGACTGAAGCAATTCTCGTGGGATTTTTACCACGATGGTAAAGTGACTTGGCAAAGTTATTAGGAGCTGATGAAAAACGTGGGAAGAACAAGTCAAAGTTGTTGCTATGCTTTGGGAACAAGTCCAAGAAGTTTGAGGATATTGCTCCATGATCTTCTCCAAAAAACCTTATCAGTTGTCCACCTTTCCCTCAACCTCTACAACAAGTCGATGAACTTTTCAAAGAAGACTCTCTACTATAAATAGAGAGGGAAGAAGAGTGAATCGATATCCAGAATCAGATTGTAAAATATCAAGAGAGCTCTCGAGAATTCATCTCAGAAAACTGAATCGCAAGTGTTGCCTCAGCGTGTCGACAACATTATGTCCAACATTATAATTGTTGCTTAGATTCTAGATTTGTTCTTTATTGAAGCAATTATAATGAGATGTTGTCTATGTCTATTTAGGTAGATTTTTCAGGCAGAAGTCATCTGCGACTTCAACTTTTTAATTCCTTTTGTTTTATTTTGTAAAATTATAAAAGAAAGAATTTATTGAATTGTATATAAATATATACATTACTTTCGGTCACTGACCGTCATAGGTTAATAATCAATATAACATATGTAAATATTAAATCTTTGTGTTCTTTATTATCATAGTTGTCTCAAATATTTTGGGGGTCCTGTTCTAATTCGTAAAAGTTGACCCTCAATTAGACTTAGACATGCGAATTATGAGTCTTTACAGTAAATTATGACTAATACTATTTAATAAAAATGAAAAAAGTGACCCTAAAATTTTTTATTTTTCGGGGGCCCCTGTGCGGTAGCACACCTCGCCCGGTCCAAAGACGGCCATGTTTATTATTTCCACTGCAATTTACTCTTTAAAGATTTTTCTGTTTTATCGAAGTGTTGTCACTTGTGACTGACAACATTGTTACCGACAATTGCAAACTGTATTAACATTCGATTTATTTTTACTTTCAGTTTGTTTTTATTTTCATAGCATACCTCGGGACCCAACAAGGTTGTTACACTCAGCTAATTAGCATCAGCTCTTGTGCGTGCCATTGAATCTCACATCTCTCAACTTGACTTGATGAATTTTCTCGACTGTATAAAAGGGTGTGCGACCGACTCTAGTGGTATTACGATCACACTATAGCTCAAAGTATACTCGAAATTAAGGTGCTTGACTGGTATAGTATATCATGGACTTTGTATAAATTTGAAAACTTTCAGTTTATCCTGCTAAAATTTATTTTTCAATCAGCTACTTTACGACATTGGCAATTTCGATTTCTCTGTGTCGATAAGTGAAGGGGGAATTCTATATGTATTATTTTTCACATAAATTTGTATATTAGTACTATATAGGTACGGTTAGTAGTAATATATGGATTAAACAAACTAAATGACAAAAATTTCCTCGTGATCGTCAAACTAATTAATTTCCTTAATACAATAATCCAACATTCAATAACAAATAATCACCGCATGTTGATCTTTGTATTACTATCTCCTATATTACAATTTTTGCATAGTTGATCCTATATTATGATTTTTATATTACTAATTTCTGTATTACAATCTCTGCAAAAACAATATTTGAACCAAACGATCCCTCAAGGTGGGTTTGGGTTTGGAGAGGGCGGTAAGGAAAGGTTCTGGTGGAACATCCATTCGTTTCATTAGAATTTAAGGAAGGAAATATAATCTTCTCCTATACTTCATTTTGTTACAACTGAATTAAGGCATTTAAGATCGAAATACCATATACCAAAACTATAAACATCGACTCATTTAAGGTTTGGGTTTGGACTGATTTCGAGTTTTTGATTTGGTAACTGATCGGAGTTTAAAAACTCCGGTGACCTTGGCTTTGTTTTATTTTTCTGGTATTTATGGTTTGCTATGGTTGTCAGATTGGTTCGGCGTGATTATTGATATCTGGCCGGAGTTTTTAAAACTCACAGAATATATATATATATATATATATATATATATATATATATATATATATATATATATATATATATATATATATATATATATATATATAGGACTCAAATCCCCATTTTATTTGATGTGATTGGATATGAAATTTTAAAAGGAAAAAAAGTCAACATGAAAATATCATTTAAGGAACTTGCATGTTTTTCCTACTCCCGTCTTGATAGCCCCTCTAGCATTCGAATATTTCCTTAAAGCCTAAATATGCAATGCAATGCAAGGATATTTACAATTTTTTAGAAAAACCCCCAGACCAGATGTTTAGAATCAAACAAGTATCAACAGTCTGCTCCAGGGTTGTTATCGGTCTGGTCCGGTCCGGGTATCGACGTATCGAAATCGGACTGATAAGGTTACCGGTCCGATCCGATAAGATTACCGGTCCGGTTCTGGATACTTTTTTCGATCCGAAACCGGTCCGAAATATTAAAATCTCTGCTTTACTTAAATATCTATGTTCTACTTATAATGTTTTTATAAAAATCTTTGTTTTACTGCCTTTACTGCATACTTATTAACAAACTTAAAGCAATATATAATAGCAATATTCCAAGGATTGATAAGATAGTTATCGGATATCGGATCGGGACTGATAACATATAAGTTATCGGATAATTAGACGGGGTTGTCGGACCGAATCCTTATGTCTGGTATTCGTATCAGGACCGTTAACTTTTCGGTCCGAGTATCGATTCAGGTTCGGTCCGGTCTCGAGTGATTCTCGGGTGTATCCGGATCGATAACAGCCCTACTCCCGCCAATAATTTACTCTCCTAACAAAAATATATTGATCAATCAAATATTAAAAGCTGAAATATTCCGAAGAGATACTCCTTCGAGCCAAACACCACCCGAAGTGGCAGGACATAAATATTAGCATTAAGGATCATTAGGAGAAATGCTGATGAGGACTACTTCTTCTTTCTGGATTAAGAAAGTGTGGGGGGTAATGTGTAAAACGGGAAAATAACAATAACAACTATTTGTTAGAAATCTGAAAATAAACAAACAAGTGGGTTTGCTGAGTCGACCAAATTCTTGATCTATCCTTAAGATAATATTGCTCCGTATATCCTTTCAACGGTTGTAATGACAACTTATCTCCCAAGATAAAACAACAATCAAACAAATGAGCAAAGGAAACTCAAGTGTTTGCTTGGGAAGAAAGATCTTTGAGTGTTTTGTGATTGCAAGAGAGGAAGACAATTTCAGAGAATTGTTAAAGTAAAAATGTCAAGTGTAATTTGCAAATGAGCCAAAGGCCTCATTTTATAGTGTTGAGAAGAAGACCCTCCAACTAGCCAATTTATGGCTTTGAATGACCAAGTAATGGCCATTAGTATGCAGTTACAATTCAGCCAAGTAATGGCTGAATTCAAGAGCAAAATAATGAGGAGTTAATCCTCCAAAGTCAGCTCAAACGTCAGTTTTTATTCTTCTCCAACGAACTGAAAAAGGTCACGGCGCGGCTGAGCAGCGCGGCCGCGTGTGCAGAGTGGCGCGAAACCGAGGACTTAGCGCGCGGCCTCGGCCTACGGTCCTTGTCGCCGCAGGCGATTCATGACTCGTTTCATCTTTTATCACATTGTACACTTCTTCCTTCATTTACCAACGTGAAACCTACGTCATTTGGCCAATAACCGTCTATTACCTTACGTCTCAAACAATTCGTATACGTACCAATATCTCTTCCATTTAAGGAAATTATGATCCTTAGCATTGTATGTACACGTGTGTGGAAACAATGTTTCCGACGTGTGGGGCCCCTAATTGTTCGATTCGTAATTAAATAAGATTAACTATATTTAACATTTAATAAATATTTCCAACAGAAACTATATAAATACAATTGCATGGGTTAATCACACGTACTAATCACTTAACTTTCATTTTATTGTATCAAAGTCATTAAATTATTTGTTGTAATAAAAAAAGTTATGTAGCTTGCCTTTACTCATGTATCATTTATAAAGTCATTAAACTAATTTTTGTAATAAGAAATCACTTAATTTTGGTTAAGTATAATAGAAAGCCATTAGTGGCTGCAATACCTTCTTCTGTATGGTAGTAATAATTAGTGATTCTTACATAAAATTGAATAATATTTTATTACAAAAATATTGTAGTAACGTTTTAAGATAGTAGTGAAAATTGAATGATTTTTTTTTGTTAGTACAGTTACTTTAATTAGGTGCACAAAATTTTAATTGAGTGATTATCTATGAAATTAACCCAAGTATGAGTATAATAAAGTGTGTAGGAGTATTTGGATGGTGGATTATCTATGAAATTAACCCAAGTTATTTTAGACGTATTTGGATGGTGGATTATTTTGTTTTGGACCATATGCTTTCTTTGATTTTTATATTAGTAGCGTATTTTAAACTTAAAAAATAAAAGAGGATATACTTTGATGTTTCCTAAATTATATACTTCAGAGATCTCGTATTTTACAACAATTATATGATAATGTTAACGGAATAGTTAACTTAATTTTTCAGATAATTTTGTGGTATTACAATTAATTTTTATGTTTAATTATATTATAATTGATTTAATCTAATTTTTAATTGCATAGTAAAACAATAGTTAACTTGTTATTTCTAATGTTTACTAAATACTTAAAAGTATATTTTCAAAAAAATTAGGGTATCGTTACTTGATTTAGTTCAGAAAGTTGGTTATACTAGTACACAAAACCTCCATTGGATTTCCCTAACATAATGGAAAGCATATTTGTTAAATGCAAAAAAGTAAAATAAGAATGATTTTATTTTATTTTATTTCATGCATACATTTGAAAAGTAAATTGGAAGTTTGAGAGTAACTGAAATATTTTTGTAAACATGTATATTATAGAAATAATTGTATTCCTACCCATAATTAGAATATTTCCATATATTGTATAAATATAATTATGGTAAGACTAGAATTCCTCTTTTGTATAGGTTTAGGATTCCTATTGTATAAGGGATGAAGATTATACTCTATATATACTTTGATATTAATGAAAGACTTCCCAAGGGAGATTAAAATCATCTTACGTGGTATCAAGAGCCTAACACAAAATCCTAGAATTTTTCTTTGTGTGAGCCGCCGCCGTCGACCAGCCCCCCCCTCGGGCAGTTCCGCCGCGGTTCCTCCCCCCTCTCCTCCCAAAATTCTTGGTTTTTCTTCTTCTTTTCTCTCTTCTCTAAATGGATACTCAGGATTACGCTTCTGATTCTGACGCATCTACCTCCACAAATTCCACCACCACGTCGTCATCCTCTTTTCATCCCGCCCTCACTGTTACCAATATCAAGAATTATATTCTCATTCTTCTTGATCAAGAAAACAGTCAGTATTCTCCTTGGGTTGAACTGTTCTGTAATCATGCATTTCTCTATAACGTGCTTGACCACATCGACGACACTATTTCGCGCCCTCCGGAGGTTGATGAGTCTACTTGGCGTCGTCGAGACGCCGGCGTCAAACAGTGGATTAATGGTAGTGTTTCTCAGTATCTTCTTCTTACTATCATGAAATCTGGTGCCACAACCCGTGATTTATGGAACCTCTTGGAGGAAATATTTCAAGATAACAAGCACACTCGTGCGGTGTATTTGGAGGAACAATTTAACAATACACGTCTTGAAAATTTCTCCAACATGACTGAATATTGCAGACAGTTGAAACTACTGGAGGATCAACTCTCCAACGTCGACACGCCTGTCTCGGACACTAAGATGGTGTTGCAATTAATTGCAGGCCTTCCCAAAGGCTACTATGATACATTAACCGCCATAATTCAATAGGCAGATCCGCTTCCCAGTTTTAACAAAGCTCGTTCGCAGTTGTTGCTCGAAGAGACTCGTCGTGCTAAGCAGGATGAGCACACTCAGAAGGTGTTAGCTGTCAAAACACGCCGTCAAGATCCAACACCACCAGAAAACTCTTAACCGCAGCAGGGACGCGGTGGCAAGGGTCGCGGCAGAGGAAGCCGTGGTCGTGGTAGGGTCGCGAGCAATGAATTAGCGGCAACAACAGTGGCCTGATTGATTCGGTAGCGCGCTCAGTGATACCCGTCTGGCGTCGCGCGCCGCGCAGTTCAAAGACTAACAACCTCGTCCATTACACCCACCGGGTTGGGTCGTACCTTGGTATCTCAACATGAAACAGCCTGACAACAACTGGTACATGGACTCCGGAGCCACTTCTCACCTTCGCGATCTGCGGGTAATATTCCCCTGACCGGTTTAAAGCATCCTCAATTTGTGACAGTTGGTAGTGGCCACCGCATTCCAGTAAAGGGTTATGGTACATCCTACAAACCACCTCCTCATCCATTCCCCCTTCAAAATACCCTATATGCCCCCACATATGATTAAGAATCTAATTTCTATCTGCAAATTCACTCGTAATAACTCTGTCTCCGTTGATTTTGACCCTTATGGTTTCACTGTGAAGGATCTTCATACGGAGATACCTCTTACGAGATGCAATAGCACGGGGATCTCTATCCATTCACTCCCACCTCCGCTGCCAGATCTAGCTCTCCCGTCTCTCTAGCGACCATTTTTTCTTCCACATGACATAATAGGCTTGGTCATCCAGGAGCCCCAGTTTTAATTTTCTTAGAGGCAATAATTCCATTACTTGATATGGGAAGCTTGCCCAAAACTGTGTTTCTTGTTCTTTAGGCAAACATACTCGTCTTCCGTTTTAAGTCATCCACTAGTATTACTTTTGCACCCTTTGATATTATACATGCCGATTCATGGACATCACCTGTTGCTAATTCTCTCGGTCATAAATACTATCTTATCCTACTAGATGACTTTTCTCACTTTGTTTGGTTGTATCCTCTCAAATTTAAATCGGAAGTGTGTCAAATTTCTTGAGTTTCGAACATTCATTCAAACACAATTTGAAAAAGGTATAAAATCTTTTCAGTGCGATAATGGTCGTGAATTCAACAACTATATGTTTCACCATTTTTGTACTAATAATGGCATGGTTTTTCGTTTCTCCTGCCCCCACACCTCCTCACAAAACGGTAAAGCTGAAAGAATCATCCGCACCATTAACAATATGATTCACACTCTTTTGATTCATGTCTCCCTACCTTCATCTTTCTGTGTCTATGCTGCTAAAATGTCAGAATACGTTCTAAATATTCTCCCAACTAGCACCCTTCACAATATGACCCATACCGAAATTCTCTATCATAGAGTCCCCTCTTATGATCATCTCTGAATATTTGGTTGTCTATGCTATCCTAACCTTTCCTCTACTGCCCCTCACAAACTAGCCCCCGGTCCACTCCTTGTGTCTACCTAGGCTTCCCACCGAACCATAGGGGCTATCTATGTTATGACTTGTCCACTCGTCAGATCCACATCTCTCGTCGATGCCACATTCGACTAGACCACATTCCCGTTTTTTAATCTTAAAAAGTTCCAAAAACTGGATTACTCTTTTCTTGACGAGCCTGTCATCTCTCCCATCATCCTAAATCAACTAGAGCATAGCAGTTCTTCTCGGCCGCAGCCTCAAGATCGTGACTGCGGCTAAAACGCTGCAAACAGTCACGATTCACCGTCGACAGCGCCGCGGCCTAGTGCTGAGGCGCCACGACGCCAAAACATCAGAGAGGTCTGTAAGTCCTCCAGCGCCGCGACACTTGATCACGGCGCCACGGTGCCGCCGACGGTTCCCTCCAACGCCGTGGTGCCTACTCCGGCGTCTGTCCCTCCTTCTCTGTATCAAACAAATCCCTCCACTATGGAACCTCCTACTATCCCTACTCACCAAATGGAAACTCGTGCAAAGCATGAAATATTCAAACCCAAAGTCCAATTTAACTTGTCTGTCCAAACCATTTCACCAATTCCCAAGAACACTATATTGGCCAAACAAGACTCTAATTGGAATGCGGCTATGACTGAAGAATTCAATGCTTTAACTAAACAACACACATGATATCTAGTACCTAGACCTGAGGGGGTGAATGTGATTCGTTATCTGTGGTTATTTCGTCACAAATTCAGAGACAGTGGAGATCTTGAGAGGTATAAGGCAAGACTTGTGGCTAATGGCACAAATCAGCAGAAGGGCATTGATTGTGGTGAGACCTTCAGCCCGGTTGTCAAACCGGCTACCATCCGCACAGTTTTGAGTATTGTCATGGGCAAACACTGGCCGATCCATCATCTTGATGTGAAGAATACATTCTTACATGGGGATCTGAGAGAGAGTCTACATGCATCAGCCGTCAGGATTCACTCATCCAGCAGTTCCTCACTACGTGTGTCATCTCCGTAAGTCACTATATGGCCTGAAACAGGCCCTCCGTGCATGGTACGATCGCTTTGCCAGGTATATCTTGCAGATTGGGTTTGTATGCAGCAAGAGTGATACATCACTTTTCATTTTTCATCGAGGTAGTAACATTGCTTATTTATTACTTTATGTGGATGATATTGTTCTTACTGCCTCCTCCGACGGATTGAAAAATGATATTATTGTCTTGCTTAAGTCCGAATTTGCAATGACTGATTTGGGGAAGCTGAGTTATTTTTTGGGGATATCAGTGACCAGGTCTGCCAATCATATGTTCTTGTGTCAGCGTAAGTATGCAGAAGAGATTGTGTACAGGGCTAAGATGGTAAACTGCAAAGAGGTGTCTACTCCAGTTGATTCTAAATCTAAGTTCAGTGACATGGATGGTGCTCCAGTCTCTGATCCTACTCTGTATAGGAGTCTTGCGGGTGCACTTCAGTAACTCACCTTCACCAGGCTAGACATAGCTTATGATGTTCAGCAGGTGTGCTTATTCATGCATGCCCCCAGTGAGTCTCATTTCACTGCTCTTAAGCATATCATTCGATACATTAAGGACACTCTTGATTATGGTTTGCACCTATACCCCTCTGCTCCAAACAGGTTGCTTTCAAATATGAATGCAGATTGGGCAGGGTGTTCGGACACGCGACGCTCCACCTCCGGATTTTGTGTTTTTTAGGGGATAATCTGATTTCTTGGTCTGCCAAGCGACAAACTACCCTATCTGTCTCCAGTGTCGAGGCTGAGTACAGAGGCGTTGCAAATGTAGTAGCTGAGATTTGTTGGCTCAGAAATTTACTGTTAGAACTTCAGTGTCCTTTGCGTCAGGCATCTATTGTGTATTGTGATAACATCTCTGTCATCTATTTGTCTCATAATTCGGTTCAACATCAGCGAACCAAGCACATTGAGATAGACCTACACTTTGTTCGTGAGAAAGTTGCACTAGACCATGTCAGAGTGTTACATGTTCCATCATCCTATCAGTATGCAGATATATTTACCAAATGACTTCCCATACAATTATTTCTTGACTTCAGATACAGTCTCAGCGGTCGGCTTCCTCCCGCTCCGACTGAGGGAGTGTGTAAACATGTATATTATAGAAACAATTGTATCCCTACCCATAATTAGAATATTTCTATATAGTGTAAATATAATTATGGTAAAACTAGGATTCCTCTTTTGTATAGATTTAGGATTCCTATTATATAAGAGATGAACATTGTACTTTATATATACTTTGATATTAATGAAAGACTCCGGTAGATTAATATCATCTTACAATTTTCTTTAACTCCCCAATACCACTTTTTCATTTTTAGTTTACCATCTAATATTGGATCTTATTGGCCAAATTAGCTAATATGAAATTAGGCTGTAAAAGATAAAAGCACCTCATATGAGATAGTATTTGATTAAGAACAAAGACTGTGATTTATACAGCATATAACAAACAATCCAACACTCGTTAAATTCATTAAAACGAACATGAAACATATATGTATAAATAAAAATTCATTAGAAGTTTACAAAATATTAAATTTTGACCCATGATTTAGAAAGAGTAAGAGATTCAGGGATGAAAATTTTAAAGATTGAATTTGTCAACTTTAAATATTAAATGTCTCTAGATGAAAGGTTCCATTCTTTAGGATAAATTCACAAATAACCGTTATGGTAGAGTTTTAGATTCTACAAATAAAATTTCAGGATAATATCTTGAAATTAACTGATATAATTTAAAACTCTAAAATATTAGTCATTTTATAAAAAACAGGGTTGAGAAGTAGTTGGTGGGCATTATTTCAACTATATTCTTGGTTTAATATGAAAAGATATTTTGATGGGAAACTTAGGTAAATGTGTAGTTGACCAAACTTAACTACGGACACCAGGGGCGTTCTTATACTTTTAAGGGTTCGGTGTGAAAAATAAGAAGAAACTTTTTTTTATTCACATGAAAACTTAAAATTAACTAATTAATCAATATTAAAAAAAATTATTGATCAAAACATCAAATAAATGTATAGTACACTATATTTGATTCAATATTTTCAATTAAATTATAATAACTTACCAAAAATATCTTTACTTGGAAGTTGAGAATTGAGATTTCTACAATAATTAATGGAGAACTTTTTTTTGAATTGTATTTGTGGTGTTTTTAAAACGAAAGGGGTCTGTTTTTTTGTTTAAAGAGCTGGGTGGCCGTCGTGCCTGGTTGGGATTGAAAACTCGATAGAGGTTTTTTTTATTTAAAGAGGGAGGGCCTGGAAGTGTTTCTACTAGGGTGGCGGTGGCGGGCCGACCAGACCGTCCGGTCAGGCAGGCCCGACCACGACACGACAGGTATTAAAAAAAAAAAAAAAAAAATGGGACCGGGGCTCGAGCAGGCGGGGCAGTATGGTCCCGCCAGCCGACCAGCCAGTTCCGATCCCGCCCCGACCCGCCCCAGCCCCGCCAGCCCCCCAATCCATGGCTCGACCGCTGCCTGAAATAGCCGTTGTCCAACGGCCGTTTACATTTTGGCCGTTGACAACGGCCATTTTAGGCCTCCACTCCCCAACCCCACCCCCTTTATATTTATTTTTAACCCTATAAATACCTCATTCCTCTTCTTATTATT
The DNA here is from genome assembly GCA_029844215.1 of Przewalskia tangutica. NCBI lineage: Eukaryota > Viridiplantae > Streptophyta > Magnoliopsida > Solanales > Solanaceae > Przewalskia > Przewalskia tangutica. Next base: position 81,487,551 of record CM056732.1, on the reverse strand, counting down.
TTCACAAATCTTTCTACTCTCTAATCTCTCAATCAATCTCTAATTCTCTATACAACATTGTCTACATATTCAATCTATTTATTAATTTGAGAATTGGGAGTGAAGTTGGCAACTAGCTTGAGGATTATCTATCGAGCAAAGTTTCAATTTTCAACCTCTCGATTACACGTCGACTCTACGTCGGCGTTTGGTACATTCGTTCTCTCATTAAATTATTATTTTGTCTTTATTTCATTTAGCACATTTAATTTCATTATCTTTAACTATTTATTAGCATAATTAAAATGAAAGGACTAAGAGGCATGTTGGGTAAGGGTAAGGGTCAGGCTTCTAGTAGGGGTGGTAACAAGGGCAAGGTACTTCTAGTATTCTGTTCGATTATTCCTAGAAAAGATGATTTTATAGATCATGAAATGTTTCCTGAAATACCATATGATCTTGACACAAATGATTATCCTGAAATTGAAGAAGATTTTAATTTAGATGACACTCTAGTTGATGATACACCTATTAATGAAGATGATGATACACCCACTAGTGAAATGCCTCCTATCCCCCCTACTATGAGGCAGTCCCAGAAAGCGACCATTAAAATCGGTTGTATGGAAATATTTTGTGAGGACGTAGCTAATCAAGTAGTTGTATGTAAAACTTGTAAAAATGTTTATTCTTTTAAAAGCTGGACAAGGTCATGGTGGGACGGGGTTTAGGAAGACACACATTGCAAACACACAACGCCTTGCATGCCCAAGACATGATTGAAAAAACGGGTGAGGAAACGTCCTCGCAATCGGGACAAGGTTCACATACTCTTGTCTGGAGAAAGTCTGGTCAAATTAACCCTATGGCGGGAGGAGTTGTAGGCCACTAAATATGATAAACATAAAGATAGGGAAGCACTAGCAAAATTAGTTCTTTGTGGAGGGTTTGCCTTTTTCATTTCTGAATCTCTGGTTTTATTCATTATATTAGAGATATGTATAATCCGCTTATAAAGGTTTTCCTAGATCAACTGTTAAAAGAGATGTATTTAAATTTGCACATGAATATCAACGATATTTACGTTATGCATTATATCATTTAAATTGCAAAGTTGCTTTAACTACGATATAGGTCGTAGTACTAACGCCATGATTATTTAACGGTAACTTTGTCATTGGATAGATTATAAATGGTCTATGCAAAACGTATTTCACATATAGATATATAGATAGTAGGCACCTTTGGTGAGTTTATTTGAGAAAATATTTATTCATCGATTATTACGGAATAACCGATAAAGTTATGAGTATTACATTAGATAATGCATCTTCTAACAATTCTGCTATTAGTATTTTAAGAAATGTTTTAACTCCGTCTTTTCTAAAACATTTTCATATCAAATGTGCGTGCCATATTTATAACTTAGTTGTAAAGGATGGTCTTTCACTTTTTCAAGATATTCTTGAAAAATAAAAATTGCTATACACATTATTATTAAAAATAATATAATTCAAAAAAGAAAACAATATAAAAATACTTGCCACGATTGTGGAATATATTACAGAAACTTTCACGAAGAAGTACCAACTAGGTGGAATTCTTTATATGACCAACTAGTTGTTGCTTATGACTATAGAAAACCTATTACTTTATTTTTAACGCATAATCAAAATCCAAATGATATGATTGTGGATACTGTTTGGGAGATAATTATAGTAATTATTGTATTTTTTGAAAATTTTCAACGAGCAACAAAAGAATTTTCTACTTTATATTATCCTACTATTTCAACTATGTTGTTTTATATAGCTATAATATTTTTACTTCTTAAAGAATATATGGAAAAACACATGTTTATCTGTGACTATTAAAAAAATGTTTATGAAATTAAAAATATTTTATTCCTATTCCCCTATTTATATTATTGGTCTTTGTATTAAACCCGACTATTAAAGTAGAGGGTTGTAAAAGTCTTATTGAAAATATATATACTGTATGGACGCTACCACCTCCACTCCCAAAAATTTAAATGTTGAACCACCTATTGAACTAACGCTAGAAGAAGTGTTGAATAGCGTAGAAGATGAATGCAAAAAGTATATCGGCATTACCGGCAAGAAAGTGCTAGTAACCAACCGACTTTTGTATCATCTTCTTCTTCAACACAACCTAAAAACGACAAGCGGTTTTACGTGGCTAGGCCTAATATTAATTCTATTGAAAGCCTCGAGAAATAAAATATGCGGTGGTAGCGATGCTAACCAAATTAGTGAGTTCGATGTTTTTGTTTTGCGGGGTAATTTACCTTACCAAGCGATTATCAATGAAGAAGGAAAGGAAGACTTCTTTGAAATATTGGGCGAATGAGAAGACATTTGACACTTTCAATGATGGCGAGATATTTTGAACATTGGCGTCGTCGATCGCTTAAAGCGCTTTTACGCAGTGATTTCAAATAGGAGAGCACAGACACTCGTTAGCGGAGCGACTTGGAGATGGCGGTACTATTCGAGAGATTGGATACGAGCGGAGGCGAAGGAGTGCGATCGACAGATTAACGAAGAAGATGGCGACAACTGGCGACATTTTATCGAAGGCATGAGTAGCGGCGTGGAACAATTTGATCAAGATATACCAATTCCAACCAAGAACCACAAGAAATTATAAAGAAATTAGAAAAATATTTTCAAATTGGTAATTTATTTCATTGCAATTTTTAAATTTTTCTATGTCTTTCACTCTTTTGCAATTTTTTCAACAACGATAATTACAATGTAATTTTGAATCTTGTATATTTGATATTTCAATGAAATTAATAATATAAAAGGCACAAAAACGATCTTGGGATGTTTTTACACTATTCTTGTCTTTGTTTAATTATTTAGTTTATAACTTTATACTTTATACTTTATAGTTTATACTTTATAGTTTATAGTTTATACTTTATACTTTATAAATATATTATATATATGAGTATAATACTCTAATACTATAATTATAAATTATAATACTATACGTCTATAATATGACAAGTATATGTTAATGTTACTTTGTTAGTACTTAGTAATTTATTATTTTTAATTTAGTGAAAAAAAAAAAAAAACCCGCCAACCCGTCCGTCAGGCCGACCCGTCAGGCCGTCCAGGCCCCGACCCAGCGGGGCCGGGATCGGGGCGGGACATGGTATGGTCGCCCGACGACCCCTCGGGCCTTGGCTCGACCAGCCCCTTTTCTCGGCCCGACCGCCACGGCCCGCCAAACCCGATCCCGGTGGGCCCGTCCCGGCCCACTGGCCAGCCTTGGTTTCTACAATGAATTGTTTTTTTGTTTAAATAGGGAGGTGGGCTGTATGAATTGTTTTTTTGTTTAAATAGGGAGGTGGGCCGTCGGACCGACTGGTTGGGTACTTAAAACTTGGGCCCAAATTTATTTTTTGTGTGTAAAAAAAAACACTTTCGCAGCTCATTGGATTTGAACACGCAACCTCTGGCTAGAGAATAACTATTAAAGAGAACCCTCAACCGCTAAACTACAAATTTCACTGTTAGGATCATATTTAATACATATCTTAATATTTGAAACCAATAAAAGAAAAAGAAAAATTCTGGGTAGGAGGCCTCGCCGGCCGGAGGGCCCTGTGCGGCGCCGCCGCCTTGACCGCCCCAGGGACGGCCCTGACTGACAGTAGCTCAAACATATAAAAACTATACACTGATGTATATATTATACGTAAAGTATTATATTTAAGTAAAAATATACATATTCTATGAAATGATATTTTGATGGAAGACTGCTGAACATTTGGTTTGTTGCTGTCCTTATGCTGCTCAAATATAGAATGCCATACTCAGATATACCCAGGCAGGCCCAAAGGTGGAGCATAGAGCTGAATTGGGCAACCACTTATGGGAAATGAAGAGGTGCGCAGGCTGAAGTATATAAGATGGCTTTAGCTGTTGGAGTATTTTTTAGGTATAGCTGTCACTCGTCATGCAGGTGGTCTATTTCTTTCTCAGAGAAAGTATGCAACAGAGATCATTGAACGGGCTGACATGTCAGCCTGTAAGCCATATCCTACTCCGGTTGACATTAAATCGAAGCTGAGTGCTACTTCTAGCACATCATATGAGGATCTCTCCCACTATCATAGTCTTGCGAGAGCTCTTCAATAGCTCATGTTTACGAGGCCCGACATTACTTATGCAGTGCAGCAGGTTTGTTTATTCATGCATGATCCGAGAGAAGAACACATGCGCGCTCTCAAACGCATTGTGCGCTATATTCAGGGCACTCTTGATCATGACTTACACCTATATCCATCATCGGTATCTACTCTCATTTCGTATACAAATGTTGATTAGGGTGGATGTACAGATACCAGACGTTCGACATCTGGTTATTGTATGTTTCTTGGTGATAACTTGGTCTCTTGGTCGGCTAAACGTCAGACTACTTTGTTGTGCTCTAGCGCGGATGCCAAATATCGAGTGATCGCCAATGTGGTGTATGAGTTGGTTGCGTAACCTCCTCTTAGCGTTTCATTTTCCTATTCAGAAAGCTAGATTGGTCTATTGCGATAATGTAAGTGCGATATATCTCTCGGGGAATCCTGTACAACATTAGTTCACTAAACATATCGAGATGGATATTCACTTTGTTCGCGAAAAGGTTGCTCGTGAATAAGTACGTGTCTTACATGTCCCTTCACGTTATCAAATTGTTGACATCTTTACTAAGGGTCTTCCCTTAGTTCTGTTTGAAGATTTTCGGAACAGTCTCAGCGTACGACAACCGCCCTCTACAAATGCGAGAGCGAGATAGAATATATGCAAAAACAAAATTGATATAATTAGTGATTTTGTATATCTGTAATTATTGTAGCAATATTTTGTATTAGTTAGGTGAATATTTAATTTCCGTAATTATAGCCTAGAATGATAATTGTATATCATGTATATAAGCTAATTACATTAATAAAATAGCAATGAATTATTCTCTTTCATTAAGCGCATTAGTGCACAATCTATAATTAACTCTGTAGATCATTACATGATTGAAGTGAAATGGTCCTCTTTTGTGCTTCTTTGCTCCCGTTTGATAATTTGATTAAGGGATGATAACCTTCTCTTATAGAATTAATGACTAAGAAACACTGGCTTCGTCATGCATCTCTTCCTCTTTATATTTGGTTGAAAGTATTGTCCAGAGAGTAGACAAGTTTGGCAATTTCAGACAGGGAGAAAGATGCAAACATTGTAACAAGCTGACCTGATTTCCGGATCATATTAGCTGCTTATTATGGCTAATATATTGAACATAAGCCATTAGTATTAATGTATTAATTCATTAAGAATTTGGGAACAGAGGTTCATTGCCCTATACTTCACCAACTTGAAATCAAACAATATATTATATTATTATCCGATCTAGGGCCAACTTCCAAACTCTTTCAAGTTTCAGGCAGCTTAGCAACTAGTAATTTGTATAATATCCAGTAGGAGTATTTTCGTCGCTTCTGTTCTTTCATTAGAAAGAGAGTGCACAGTACCTTTTCACAAGCTTTTTTTGTAAACAGAATCCATCTGTTGAAATGTAAGTTGAAATTCATGATGTCCGTATGAAATCAATGCCACATATTATCCAACAGAAATTTGTATTTTTGTTCCACGTATAGTTTTTTTTATCTCCTGATGAATCTTTTATCTGGAATTGCAACTCATTTGCGCAAATTCTGCTTTAGGATATGCAGTGCACCAATCTATGCATGTCGGTACCCCTGTGGCTTAGAGTCTAACGGAACCTTTTGGGATTCCGTAGTAGCCTGATAGGTGTTCAGATGTACCATATGCTTTATCAGTTTGAATTTGGTTGGAATATGCCTCTTAGACTGTACTGGCCTCCAAAGTCTGTACAACACTTTATCTGGTAGCTCATATGCAGAAACCAGGAAATAAACTTGATACTTTGGATTGGTAGTCAGTGGAGGAGCCACATACATGGTGGTCAGTTAAACACCTTTTGTCCGAAAATTATACTGTCTAAAAAATTATGTGTATATAGGTCAAAATTACCTTTTGTACATGTTCATTAAATCTTGAACACCCTTAGTGAAATTCCGGGCTTTGCCACTATTGCTGGTTGGGATTGAAGACTGGCATATCTGATTAGAATGACGTTATAAGGTCCTAATAAAGCGAAAGATATGTATGTTTTGTTTATTCTTAAATCTGACTACGAAATTATGAATACGTCCTTGATTAGAATCCCTTTCTGATTTTCAATCTGTTATAGTGGAAATGTAATTGAGTTAGAATGTGTTCCCATAACTTTTTTATTGGAACAATCTCTTTTTTCCTCTTCATGAGGTAGGAGTGTCAGAAGTAAATAATAATTTGGTTGCAGGAGTCCCGCAATACTACATTTCTGATCTAATGCGACGCCCCAGGTAGGTCTAATGCAACGGGCATTGTAGTGCCATCGCATTAGATGTGGCTAATGCGACGGGTACACGTTATAATTCGTGGTTGTTGCATTAGATAGGCTAATGCAACGGCTCATATGGTCTAATGAAACGTCCCAACATGGTCGTCGCATTAGCCTATCTAATGCAACGGCTGTCCAAGGCTAATGCGACGGGTCATTTGTTTTAATATCCCCAAATTACACACGACGCGGGTCGCATTTCAATTTTTCAGCTACACCCGCGAATTCTTAGCCCTTCTCTTCTTCTTCGATCCTAATCCCTAGTTGTCGCATCCCCTTCCCCCAACTCGTCGTCGCATTACCATACCTCGCCGTCGCCGTCGCCTTACCACTGCTCGTCGTCGCGTTCAGCAGCAGCACCAATTTGAACTGCTCTTCCCTCTTCTCCCAGCTCGTCGTCGCATTACCAAGGTTAGATTATGTTTTACCGTCGTTTTACCTTCCCCTTTCATGTTTTACCATTGTTAATTCAAGGTTAGATTACTGTATGTGAATAGATTTGCTCAGATTTTACCGTCGTTACGTTGTCGAACTGGTCAAATTGAATTGCTCAGAATTTATTCATTGTCTCCGTCGCATCCCATTCCCCCACTGCTAGTCTTCGCACCCCCCTTCCCCCACTGTCGTCGTCGCACCCCTTTCCCCCACTGCTCATCGTCGTCACCATCCCCTTCGTCCACTGCTCGTCATCGCCCTTTTCCACTCTTCGTCGCATCCACTTCGTCGAACTGCTCTTCCCTCTTCTCCAAGGTTAGATTACGTTTTATCGTCGTTTTACCTTTCCATTTCATGTTTTACCGTTATTAATTCAAGGTTAGATTACTGTATGTGTATATATTTTCTCAAATTTTACCATCGTTGCTTCGTCGATTATAATTCCTACACTTACTATTAGACTATAAGTCTTGGTGGTTGTATTCTTGCTATCTTAGTAATACTTTAATCTTAAATTGTTTCACAATAAAAAATATTGTCTCAAAAACTGTCTTACAAGTGCGGCTGTACATTTTGGCAGAATTGAAATAAAACAATCTATAAACAAAGCCCTTATGTATTATTTGATGAATCTGAATCTGAGTTGTTGTCTTCTTCTGGACCTGCAACTTCTTCATTACTTATTTCTGGTTCTGATCCTAATAGAAGGAATTTGAGTCTTCTCTAAGATTAGAATCATTCTTCCGGTTATTGGTATGTCCTGAAAGCTCTGAACTGCAATATTTGCTCCTCTTCATGTCCTAGATTAGCAAAATAATCAACAAGCTTATTACCTTTTCTATATGTATGAACCTCGTGCAGAATGTTTTTTTAGCACAAGTGAATTTGTTTTTAGAGTAACATTATGTAGATCTTGTGCCATACACCACTTTACTGCCCTTTATATATCTATAGTCTCTTCCACCATGTTTGTGATGATTCCTATCTATTAAACTTAAGCATAAATGAGGTCTCCCTTGTCATCCCTGATACAAAATTCATATGAACTTCTATCTGGATTACCTTGGCTAGTATCATCAATATTGCATTTTATGGTTCCTTGATCTGGTAGCTTCCATTGTAGGTTGTATTAGTAGTATAATTACCACATTATTGGAAGATGAATATGTAGGAAACTATTCTTACATTGTATCAGAAGATTAGTGAAAAGATCATACCCTAAACAATTTTCTTCCCCACCGTCAGCCATCCCTCCTACCACCGGCCGACCACCCACAAAATGTTATTCTTGTTTTCTTTTCTTTTTCCGGTCAACAATGTCTGACTCCAAATCCACATTTCATCCCGCTCTTGCCGTCTCTAACATCAACACACATATTTCCATCACTCTTGAGATGGAAAATGTTCATTACGCAACTTGGGCGGAGCTCTTTAAAATCTGTTACCGTTCCCATCGGGTTACTCATCACAGAATTTCACCAGAAAAAGGAAATCAAAAGGTGTTAAAATTGATGATGAAAAAGAACAATGGCTCACACTTGATGCGACAATTCTCTCGTGGATTTATGCAACCATCTCTAGTGATTTATTGCACACAATAATGGAACCCGATTCCACAGTGATGGAGGATGGAAATCGCTTGCGGGATATTTCTCAAGACAACAAAAATTCCCGACCTGTCACTTTGGAGAAAGAATTCTCCACCACTGACATGGAAGATTTACCGAATGCGTTGGCCTATTGTCAAAGCCTCAAAATTTTATCGGATCAACTCAAGAACGTTGATTTACCGGATATAAACAATCAGTTGGTTTTACAGTTGGTTGTCGGCCTTACCGACACATATAGTGACTTGGTAACGCTCATCCGGCAAAGCAATCCTCTACCACTTTTTTACCAAGCCCGTTCTATGCTTATTCTTGAGGAGGTGAATTTTGCCAAAAAGGTTGTAACCGTCTCAAATTCCGCCATGATTGCCACCCCAACCAATGAAACTACTACACATTTTGAACATATACAACAAAATAGGAAACAAAAAGAATGAAATGGTGGTAAAATTGTGGGGAAAATCGCGAAAATGGCAAAGGTGAAGGCCACCAAAATTCCGACGGCAGGAGCGGCGGAAATGGCGGACAGCAGGCGACTTCCGGCCAGTAGTGGCAGCACCGACCACAGTAGGGAGGCGGACCACCACATTGGGCCTGGAATTGACCTTGGGCTGTGCCACCCTTCCCATTCCTATCAGGTAATTGGGACAGGCCCAGTCCAAGGCAAACTGGCCAGCCCACTGCCAGCCAGCAACCTGGATTTGGGCCCACTAATTTTGGGCCAAGAAAGAGTGGCATGTCATCCAGTTTTGGGTCATTGCCTAACCAGAGGCAGGAGGCCCATTCGGTAGTGGCTAGCCCAACCGATATTTGATTTTGTATGATATTTAATTTTTTCATATATTTATTTTTAAAATAACAATAATATTTTAAAGATTTTTTTCATTTTTTCAGTGTAGTGATAACATCTATCTCATGTATGCCCATAGTCTTCCTGCTACTCACTGATCTGTCATTTGCCCTTTGGTGATTATTCGCAGCCATGTATTATAGCAACTCATGTGCCTCATTGGCACGCTTCCTCATGAACGCTCCCTCTGATGCAGCATCAATTATGGTATGAGTAGTACCACTCAACTCATTATAAAAAATGTGGACCAACATCCACTTCTCTATGCCATGATGCGGGCATTTTCTCTACAAATACTTGAATCACTCTCATGCATCATACAGCGACTCTCCATCTAGCTGATAGTAATCGTTCAACTCTCCTCTTAGCTTTGCCGCCTTTGAAGGTGGGAAGAACTTGGCAAGAAACTTTTGGGCTAAGTCTTGCCATGTGGTGACGGAGTTTGCAGGTAGTGAGTTCAACCAGATCTTGGCTCTATCCCTAAGTGAGAACGGGAAGAGCCTCAATCTAATGGCGTCGTCAGTAACGCCATTGTACTTGAAGGTGGCACACATCTCCAAAAAATTGGCAATGTGCATGTGGGGGTCTTCAGACGACAATCCCCCAAACTGTACTGTGTTCTGGACCATGCTCAGGATGGCTGGCTTGATCTCAAAGTTGTTTGCCCCTTGCTGGGAGCCTGATGCATGTCTGTGCACCTGTAACCGTAGGCAGAACGTAGTCCCACAAACTTATCTCTGCTGGAACCTGTATTGGCTCCCCTATATTTTCAGGAACCTCATTGTTCGCCCCATTCTGATTCGGTTGGTTTTCCATGGTCACTGAATCGATATCCTCTTGTTTCGCCAGTTCTGCTTGCAAGTTTACTCAATCTCGGGGTTAAAGGGAACAAGTGTATATGTTCCTCTTCTTTTTCGCATAAACTAAGTCCCTGAAATCGATAAAAATCAACAAGTAAATCAAGGCAACGGGGTTCTAAAAATAAAATAAAAAAATAAAAACAAAAATAAAAACCAAAGTAGAAATAAGAATAAATGGTTCGATATTAGAAGCACGTCAGTCCCCGACAACGGCGCCAAAAACTTGTTAGCCCGATTTCCAATTGCTCACGCAAGTGTACGTATCGTTACAAGTAATATAGTCTGGTAAGATTGAATATCGTCCTCAGAGACTGGTTTCTAATTACCGAACATCTATTCTAGGTTATCTATTTGGTAAACGATAAGTTGATTTGGTTTTTATCTAACACTAGTAGAGTAATTTCAAGAATTAAACTAAATTATTGAGGTTTAATCAGTTATGAAGGAATTAGGGCTTCCAATATCATCAACTATCCATTCTTTTCAATCCTTAATGCAACTAGAATGACTTTTTATTCTACGTTAAGATAGCGGTTAACTAGACTGTCTTATATTCCGATTAGGATATATAATCGCTCAACTCCAGTGCAGAAACCTTCTATATTTTTATGATAGGTTTTACCACATAGGAGTATTAAGAACAATAACCTACAATGCTACACAAGTATCGGGATACTTTCGTCCGCGATTTTAACCTATGTCTATTCAATTACAGCATATCCAAATCTCTCCTCTCGGTTCTTGATTTGAAGTCATATAGATTATGATAATTAGTGATCAGTTAACTATCAAACATTCATACCAATATTGAATAAATCTTAATCAAGTGAAGAAGAAATCAACTAATGCATTAATTCATGAATAAGAGTTTCAAGCTATTCAATAGGAAAACCCTAATAAAGTGTTTAGCTCCAAGCCATAGACATGCTACGAACTAATACAATTCCAAACATGAACTGAATTAAAATAGAGAAAATAAATACTTAGAACTAATGTCTCTAATTGTAGCCGTCAAGCGTTGTGATGTGTTGTGTATCCGGTGTCTACCCTAAAATCTGTTGCTAAGGGTTTAAATATGCTGTAAAAATCGTGTGCCCTGGACCCTTCTGCCCCTGTCCAATTTTGCCTCGGATCGGATTTTCCCGCATCGATGTCGCGGGCCTGCATTATGGCGCCGTGGCGCCGAATGTTCTGCGGCTTCTCAGGATTTCTGGCACCGCGGTCCTGCTGCTCAGCGCCGCGGCCCTAAATGCTTTGTTAGGATCTACCAATTTTCGTCATTTTTGCTTCAGGAGCCTCCCTTTCAGCCCACTTTTCGCCATTTGACTTTTGAACCGCTGTGACTCAAAAGAAAGAAAAACGACCATAACACGACACTTATTTAAACGAAAATAAGAAAAATACTAACTAAAAATGACTCAAAAAGTGTATATAAAATACACCAAACAAATACCCCAAAACTTAACTTTTGCTCGCCCTCGAGCAAAGATCAAGGCAAAATAAAAGAAACAACAACAAACATACTCAAATCAATCAACTGCTCAAGGTTACATAGAAAAGCATGAATGTCAGTCCGGATAATATGCTGGAACATATATAGCATGAATATAGCAATCTAGAATTTCAAGCCAGATATTTCGCAAATTCATTTCAATCCCAACTAATGGAAGCATGAACACTAACCTATGCATGTCAATTTCATTTAGTTCTATGGGTCTGTTTACTTGTTATTCTCCACTAATCATAGACATACATTCTAGAGATCTTCAGGACTTTTCAGGGTTGTAATGTAGGCTTAGGCAGGGGTAGATAAAAGTTGACATTTAGGCTCAAATTACGTATCATAAGCGTTTTTCTCATTCAACAATTTTGTCCTTCTTTTTGGTATTCTTTTTCGGTCATACCTATCATTCACCTCTTCTCTTTTTGAGAGCATGAAACACATTCACATAGGCACCCCCAAACTTAAGTTTTTACATTTTTTTTCTTCATTGGGGTGCATCAATTTTTCACTCTCTTTGGTATTTCTTTTTCAATCTTCTGCATATCAATTTTCAATTACTGCTTATGGCGCATAAGGTAATCATAAGGTGTCAAAGAAATAACTTATTTTAGGCTCAAAGGGGTTGACTAGGGATACAATTTATTGCAAGGTAGGTAATGAATGGTAAGAAGGACTAACAAAGAAATGCCTGAATCATCTCCCTAAACATGTATATCTTAACTATTTCGCCTCAAATAACAAGCACGAAGATTTCATAGGTCTTTTTCACAATTGACAACACATAGGTTAGGCACAAAATATTTCAAATAATCAGATTTTCATGAATTTTTGGCATATCTAACTTAAGCACACATATTTTAGTTTCTCATTCCATTACATTGTCCCACTTAATTCACTAGGCGTTTCAAGTAAACACAGAATGCATGATCATAAAAAAAATGACTCATATAAACACAATAAACGATAAACAAAAAGACTCAAAAACAGACACACAAAAATAAAATAAAAACTCCCCTCAAACTTAAACGACACATTGTCCCAAATGTGTAAGACTCAAAAATAAAAGGGACGACTTACAGACAATAGAACAGCGGTTCAAAATGGTGGTGGTGGCGGCGGATACTGCATTGACCACTGGTTGAACATGGTGCTCAAATCATTGACGTGCTGACTCAGGTCCTGATCCTCTTGCATCATCTGTTGCTGATTTTGCATCATCTGTTCATGGTTTCACAGCATCTGTTGTTGATTTAGGAGCATCTGCTCCATGATTGGCACTGGAGGCTCTAAAGCTAAGGGAAGCTGGTGGTTGCTTTCGCCGGACTCATACTGTGTGGCTGTCTCTGGCTCCTCTTGCTCCATTACAGTTGCGCCTACTCCGCCTTCTTCTTGACCTCATCTCCTATCCGCTGGGTTTGCAGGGTCAGGGTATGAATGGACTAGCATGTATGTTATAGGTGGCAGAGTCTTCTCTAGAATGTCTGTGGTGAATGTTGGGACTCTTTGCCTAGCACATAATGCAGTGATGAATGAACCATGTCCCAAAATGCCAGTAGTAGTCAATCTGTTGATTTCTCCAATACTCTACACTATCTCCATTCCAATATCAATAGTCAGGCCCCTCATGATGCCAAAGATGAGCTTGATTCTGTCTGCTGGTTCATTGGTGAAATGAGTTGACGGAATCAAGCGAGCACTCACGAAATATAGTCAAGCCCTAGCTACTCTGTTGAATTGGCACCGGGCAAGTCCTCTACCCCCGCTGCGGTAATAACGAAACTGCGCTCCTGGGTAGCATATGGCCTCAGCAACTACATCCCAGTGTATGTGGTTGACATTCCTTGACCAGGTTCTGAAATGGGTTGGATGGTGGCCCTGGTCCCCAACATCAGATGTCCCAAAAATAGCATTCACTGCTTGAGAACTAACAGGTACATAACGCCCTCTTACAAAGCATATCTCATTGCTTTGTTCTGGATAATTGGCGTAGAATTCCCTCACAAGGCTGACATTTTGTTTCGGAATAGCCTCTGCCTCGACGAACCTCTCCCAACCATTAGCTTCAATCTTGGCCCTAATAGGCTCGTATGCATCATCCTCATCAAGTGGTTCGGCCTGATAGTCCATTCCTCGCTCTTGTATTACTGCCCTACCACTTACCTATTGTACCGATCCTCTGCATTCATGTTGGTGAATCAAGAAATATCATGATCTGGAGCTGATAAAGATGAGGTGGTTGATGCGCGAAAAGATGCACACACTTTAACGCAAGTGCACGTTATCGTGACAAGTAATATAGTCTTGGTAAGACCGAATATCGTCCACAAGGATTAGTGTTCAAGTACCAATTATCTATCTTTTGGTATCTATTTGGTAACCGATATTGATTTTGTTGATTATAACTAACAATTATAAAGGCTAATTAACTATATGTTTACTTCAGTAGTGATGGGAATAGGGCTTCCACGTCTCCTCAACTATCCGCTTATGTTACTTATTAATGCAATGAATTTTGGTTCTTCTTTTTTTGGAGCTAGCGGGTTTACTAAATCGTTTTATACTCCCGTTAAGGCTATATAAACACTCAACCTCAGTATTGCTCCTTTCTACCTTTCGGTGATAAGGATGACTTTATAGGAGGATTAATACCAAAAACCTAGTTAACCGTCACGCGCTATGCGTAAAATTAGGTGTTTAGACCTCTCGTTAACGCTACACAAGTAATTGAGGTATTTTCATCCTCAATCCAAAATATGTCTACCCAACTTACAGCATATTCACAACCTCCTCCTTTCGAAGTTTGATTAGAAATCATATAAGTAATGATAATTAGTGATCAATTAATTACCAAGCATTCAGAGCAATTATTGGATAAATCTCAACAAGAAGAAGAATAACCATAACCATGCATCAATTCATAACATAAGTTTCTAGTGATTTAACATGGAAAGCCCTATAATAGAATTAGTTCCTAGCCATTGACATGACAAGAACTAATTCAATGTTCATCATACAAACTGAAATAAAGAAAAGAAAAGAAAAGAAAGTTACTAAATTATGGTCTCCAATCTTCAATCCAAGAAGCCTTGTGTTGTGCAAGAAAGGGAACCCTTAAAAACTGCCTAGGGTTCTCCTTTTATAGGCTTAAAACCGCCTCTACTTTTCCCTTCAGGCCTGACCCAGAAAATCGTCATTAAACCTGATTTTCCCGCGTCGGCGCCTCTGCGATGTTTCTGGTGATTTGGCGCCGCGACGCGCTCTGGCAGTATAGGCGCGCTGCAACTTCTGACCTACGGTTATTGGCGCCGCGGCCAGTTCGATTGCAGGAGGCGCCGCGGCGCTGGTACGTGTTTCTGCCCCGTTCGCCACTTTCTCGTCTTTTAAGCTCTGGAACCTCCACTTTTGCCCTCTTTTAGCTCATTTTCCGCCATTTGGCCATTTTAACCACTTTGACTCAAAAGAAAGAAAATCTATCCTAATACGACACTTATTTGTACAAAAAGGGACAAAAGACTAACTAAAAACGACTCAAAAAGTGTATATAAAATACACCGATCAAATACTCCTAAACTTAACCTTTGCTCGCCCTCGAGCAAAGATAAAAAGAAAGAAATAAAGACTCAAGAAAAAAAAGAAAATAAACAGACTCAATGACATTGATCACTTTTGCTGCATTGACATTACTTAGAAAAATATGAAGGTTGGCAAAATAGTATGCAGGAACATATAGCATGACATTTTAGCATTCCAAACACATTAAGCTAGATATTTCGCAAACTCATTTTTATCATGCTTAATGGAAGTCAAATACTGAATCATGCATGTTAATTTCAAAATTCCTATGGCATGTTTACTTGCTAATCTCCACTAATCATGACTATGCATCTAAGAGATCTTCAGGACTTTTAAGGGTTGTAATGTAGGTTTAGGCACGGGTAGGTAAAAATAGGCATTTAGGCTCATTTTTGTGTACCATAAGCTCTTTTAGCTTTTCAGTGTTTCCCTTTTCTTTTGATTCTTTTCTTCACTTCAAATCTATCTTTCCCCTCTTTTATTTTGGGAGAGTGAAGTGTATTATAATAACAAGCACCCCCAAACTTAGGCTTTTGCCTATTTCTCATTACTTTTTTATTGGGGTGCATCACTTTTGTTCACTCTTTTTGTCTCTTTTTTAACACAATTTATTCCAACTATATCACATGTTTACTTATGGCACAAGTATGGGAATATAGGGTGTCAAAGAAAAAGTTCAATTTTTAGGCTCAATGGGGCTGACTAGGGATACTTTTAATGTCAGGGATAGAAAAGAGTGGTAAGAATTGGCTAACAAAGAAACGCCTGAGTCATCTCCCTAACATGCATATCCTAACTATTTCGCCTCAAATAGCAAGCAATCATAACACATAGGTTTAAATCATTTAGCATGCACAATTCAAGCAAGAACCTCCAAATAGACAGATTTTGTGAGTTTTTGGCATATCTAACCTAAGTGTTTAGATAGTTGCTTTTAATTCTGTTACATTATTCCACCTTACTTCACTAGGTGTTTCTAGTAACTACAGCATACATGATCTTTTGACAGACAATTATGACTCAAAAGAAAAAAAAAATATGACTCAAAAATACAAAAAAAAAAAACAAAAAGACTTAAACATACTTAAAACAATAAGACACACATAAAACACCCCCCCCCCCCAAACTTAAATCACACATTGTCCCCAATGTGTGTAAGACTCAAAGACAATAAAAGAAAACAAGACACTTACAGACTTGGTTAAAATGGTGGCAGTGGCGGTGGATAGTACTTTGAATTCCGTGAGGGGAGAAGGGCTCTGGATTTTTGATTTGGCGACAGGGCCTTCGGATCGGGGCGTCTTAAAAAAAAATTCAGATTTTTCCGTTGTGGCGCCGCGGCTCTGCAATTTGGCGCCGCGGCGCCCAAATTCCTGCGTTCTTCTGAATCTTCATGCGCTGCTCCTGGCGGCGCCAAGGCTCGCGATTTTCTGGAAATCTTGGCTTCTCTTCAGTTTTCGCCTTCCAAGTTCCTGGCTTTCACCTGTCAACACAACACAGACACTACCTCCGTGAGACTGTTCTAAATAAAGACTAATTGCATTTAAACTAAATAACTGAAATACCTTGGGTTGCCTCCCAAGTAGCGCTGTCTTTAACGTCTTTTAGCCGGACGCAAATTCCTTATTATTCTAGGGTGTGAGAGGTTACTAAGTTCATGTATTCCATTTCATTGATCAGATAGGGTTTTAACCTCTGTCCGTTTTTACCTTGAATGAAGCTCCCTCTCTCCCTTTTATTTCAATTGCACCATATGGGAATACTCGTACCACCGTGTATGGTCCTGTCCAACGTGATTTTAACTTGCCTGGAAATAATTTCAACCTTGAGTTGAATTAAAGCACTTGTTGTCCTTCTTGGAAGTCTTTCGGTATCAACCTCTTGTCGTGCCATACTTTCGTTCGTTCCTTGTAGATCTTTGCATTCTCATAGGCATTGTGCTCGAGAATCCAACTCGCTTATTGTAGTAGCCTCATCATCCTCTGCCTTGGCGTCCATGTTTAACTTCTTCATGCCCAATACGCCTCGTGTTCCAACTCTCGGCAAATGACATGTTTTACCAAAACTAACTTATAAGGTGACATACCATTGGTGTTTTGAATCTTGTCAGGTATGCCCACGTCGTCATCGGTTTGATAGACCGATCCTTCCGAGCCGTTCACGGTCTTTTCTAATATGCTTTTCACTTCCTGTTCGACACTTCGCGCCCATTCGCGAGGTGGTAGCGGTTGTTATCTTGATGGTAGACTCCATATCGGAAAGCAATGAATTCATTGCTTGTTGCAAAAGTGACTTCGCCGTCGATGATGGCTCTGAGTCTGAACCTTGTGAAAATATTCTTTTGAAGGAATTTTTGAACAGTCTTACTGTCGTTTTCTTTTGTGGACACTGCTTCTACCCATTTGGACACATAGTCCACTGCCAAAAGGATATATTGATTTCCAAAGGATGGCGGGAATGGTCCCATGAAATCGATTCCCACACATCAAATAGTTCCACTTCCAATATCCCTTTCGAAGGCATTTCGTTTCGTCTTGAGATGTTCCCTGTTCTCTGACAACTATCACATCTCTTCACAAAGGCGTGGGCATCCTTAAAGAGTGTTGGCCAATAGAATTCGCATTGCAGTACCTTTGCCGCTGTTCTTGATGCCCCATAGTGTCCACCACATGATAGGGTGTGGCAATGGGTGAGAACCAGGTGCATCTCCTCCTCTGGTATACATCGCCTGATGACTTGGCCAAGACAGGTGTTTGTATAACATAGGTTCCTCCCAATAGTAGTGCCTTACTTGGAGTAAAACCTCTTCACTTCTTTGTCTTGTCAATGCAGGGTAGTACCTTGCCGCAAGAAAGTTAACAAAATCAGCGTACCAAGGTAAATTAGAATTCATACTTACTTGAAAGCGATTGTTAAATGCGGAAAATGATCATTTATTTGCACATCCTTGGTGTTCTGGCTCTCTGTGTTCTCCAGTCTTGACAAGTGGTCTGCAACTGAATTCTCTGTCCCTTTCTTGTCACGAATCTCCACGTCGAATTCTTGTAGTAGCAAGACCCATTGAATGAGGCGAGGTTTTGCATCCTTCTTTGTCATCGGGTACTTTATGGCAGAGTGGTATGTGTATACTATCACCTTATTCCCAATCAAGTATGGCCTGAATTTCTCAAATGCATATACTATTGCTAGTAGTTCCTTTTCGGTGGTCGCGTAATTTAACTGTGCATCATTTAGAGTTTTACTAGCATAGTAAATGGATCTAAATACCTTGTCGATTCTCTGTCCAAGCACTGCTCCTACTGCATAATCGCTTGCATCGCACATTAGTTCAAATGGGAGCTCCCAGTTTGGTGCAATGACTATGGGTGCTGAAATAAGCTTCTCCTTGAGCGTCTGAAACGCAGATAAGCATTCCTTATTGAAGTCGAAGGCAACCCCCATCATTAGCAATGTGGAAAGAGGTTTTGAGACCTTTGAAAAATCCTTGATGGATCTTCTATAGAAACCTGCATGCCCAAGGAAACTTCTGACCCCTTTTGTTGATACTGGAGGTGGGAGATTTTCGACATCAAATCTTTGCTTTGTCTACCTCAATGCCTTGGTTTGATATTTTGTGTCCCGAACAATCCCCATTACCATGAAATGACACTTCTCCCAGTTTAGCACAAGGTTAGATTCTTCACACCGGCTTAACACTGCTTCTAAGTGCCTCAAACATTCATCGAATGATGCTCCAAAGACCGAAAAATCATCCATAAAGATCTCTATGGTCCTCTCTACCATGTCTGAGAAAATTTCCATCATACACCTCTGAAAGGTTGCAGGTGCATTGCATAGTCCAAATGGCATCCTTCTGAATGCAAATGTACCAAAAGGACAAGTGAATGTTGTCTTTTCCTGATCTTCTGGCGCTATTGCAATCTGGTGATACCCTGAGTACCCATCCAAAAAACAGTAGTAGTTGTGCCCTGCAAGTCTGTCCAATATTTGATCTAGAAATGACAACGGGAAGTGGTCTTTTCTGGTTGCCTTGTTCAATTTGCGATAGTCAATGCAGATTCTCCATCCAGTGACTGTTCTAGAAGGAATGAGTTCGTTCCTTTCGTTGGTCACCACTGTTATTCCACCCTTTTTTGGCACGACTTGTACTGGACTCACCCATGTGCTGTCAGATATAGGGTAAATTACTCCTGCATCGAGCCATTTCAGGATTTCCTTTTTGACTACCTCTTTCATGTTTGGGTTTAGTCGCCTTTGGGCTTCGATGGATGGTCTGCTCTCCTAATCTAGACGGATCTTATGCATTACCGTTGACGGACTTATCCCTTTTATGTCTGCTAATGTCCATCTAATGGCCCGCTTTTGATCCCTCAGTACTCTTAGCAGTTTATCAATCTCTTCGGTGGATAGGTGGCGTGAAATGATCACTGGTAAGGTTTTCTCTTCACCGAGGTATTGGTATTGTAAATGATTCGGTAGGATTTTTAACTCTAACTCTGGAGCCTTCTCTGTGGATGGTAATGATCTTTCTGGCATCTGTCCAAGCTTTTCATACTTCCTCTTATCCCATTTCTCATAAACATTCATCCAATTCGCATACTCCATCTGACCTGGATTGTTTCTACTATCATCATCCCATTTGGTCAGTACTTCTTCAAGTGTATCATCATGTCCGAACTCCTTGGCTGACACTGCTTCTTCGATAAGATCAATGGCTGAGCAGTTATCCTTGGCATCAGGAAAAGTTGTTGTTCTAAAAACATTGAAAATCACCTCTTCTTCATCTACCCGAAGCTTCAACTCCCCTTTGTGAACATCAATGAGAGCCTGTCCTGTGGCTAAGAAGGGTCTGCCAAGTATGATGGGGATTCCATCGTTATCTTTTATGTCTAAGATAACGAAGTCGTGAGGAAGATGAACTTGTCCACCTTCACTAATACATCTTCGATGACTCCTCTAGGATGAACTATGGAGCGGTCAGCTAACTGCAAAGTGATGTTTGTAGGTTTGACTTCTCCCATTCCCAGTTTGCAGAAAACTAGATAAGGCATCAGATTTATGCCTGCTCCCAAGTCGCACAATGCTTTCTGACATTCAAAATTTCCAATGGTGCATGGGATGGTGAAGCTCCCTGGATCTTGTAACTTCTGAGGTAATTTTCTCTGTAGGATGGCACTACATTCCTCAGTCAACACCACTATTTCGTAGTCCTCTATCCTCCTCTTTTTGCTAAGCACATCCTTCATGAACTTTACGTAGCTCGGCATCTACTCTAATGCTTCAGCAAACGGGATATTGAGTTGCAATTGTTTGAGAATCTCCACGAATCTAGAGAATTGCTTGTCAAGAGTACATGTTTTTAACTTCTGGGGATATGGTACCTTCACCTGGGGTGCGGTTGCTACAGCTTCTGCCGACTTTTCGGCTTCTGGGTTCTGGGCGCGGCCTGTTTCCTTGCGCGCGCTCAAACTCCTGCCCTGTCTCAAAATCTTCGGCGCCGCGGCCCTGCTCATCGGCGCCGCGACGCTGCTGCTGCTGCGAACTTTCTATCTCCCATGATTCGGCATCCTTCAGGTCAATTGCCTGACATTGTGCTTCCATGTTGCCTACCCCAGGTGCATATTGCTCTTCTTGCGTTTCGCTGTTCAACATGATCGCGAGTTCTCCTATTTGTGTTTCCAACTTCTTCATGGTCATTCTCGTTTCGTCCATGAACTGATTTTGATACCTAGTGAAACTGAGTATGGCTTCTCGTAATTCCTCCCTCTCTTCCTCTATGGTTGGATCTCTATCATATTGATAGTAGAAATCCATGTCTAAAGGATCCCTGAGATGAATCAAAACCAACAACAAATCACGGCACACTTGTTTTTACAAAAGAAAATAAAATAAAATAAATAATTTAAAGAAACAAAAATAAAAACCAAATTAGAAATTAAAAATAGATAACTTGATATTGAACTATGCCTAATCCTCAATGGCGCCAAAACTTGATGCGCGAAAGATGCACACACTTTAACGCAAAGTGCGTTATCGTGACAAGTAATATAGTCTTGGTAAGACCGAATATCGTCCACAAGGATTAGTGTTCAAGTACCAATTATCTATCTTTTGGTATCTATTTGGTAACCGATATTGATTTTGTTGATTATAACTAACAATTATAAAGGCTAATTAACTATATGTTTACTTGAGTGATGGGAATAGGGCTTCCACGTCTCAACTATCCGCTTATGTTACTTATTAATGCAATGAATTTTGGTTCTTCTTTTTTTGGAGCTAGCAGGTTTACTAAATCGTTTTATACTCCCGTTAAGGCTATATAAACACTCAACCCCAGTATTGTTCCTTTCTACCTTTCGGTGATAAGGATGACTCTATAGGAGGATTAAGACCAAAAACCTAGTTAACCGTCACGCGCCATGCGTAAAATTAGGTGTTTAGACCTCTCGTTAACGCTACACAAGTAATTGAGGTATTTTCATCCCCAATCCAAAATATGTCTACCCAACTTACAGCATATTCACAACCTCCTCCTTTCGAAGTTTGATTAGAAATCATATAAGTAATGATAATTAGTGATCAATTAATTACCAAGCATTCAAAGCAATTATTGGATAAATCTCAACAAGAAGGAGAATAACCATAACCATGCATCAATTCATAACATAAGTTTCAAGTGATTTAACATGGAAAGCCCTATAATAGAATTAGTTCCTAGCCATTGACATGACAAGAACTAATTCAATGTTCATCATACAAACTGAAATAAAGAAAAGAAAAGAAAAGAAAGTTACTAAATTATGGTCTCCAATCTTCAATCCAAGAAGCCTTGTGTTGTGCAAGAAAGGGAACCCTTAAAAATTTCCTAGGGTTCTCCTTTTATAGGCTTAAAACTGCCTCTACTTTTCCCTTCAGGCCTGGCCCAGAAAATCATCATTAAACCTGATTTTTCCGCGTCGGCGCTGCGACTTCGCTATCGGCGCGCGCACGGGATTGTGATGTTTACGGTGATTTGGCGTCGCGGCCACGCACTCTGCAGTATAGGCGTCGCGGCCGCTGCAACTTCGCGCCACGGTTATTGGGCGCCACGGCCACATTTACGAGGCATGCGCGGCGCTGTGCGTGTTTACGCCCGTTCGCCACTTTCTCGTCTTTTAAGCTCTGGAACCTCCACTTTTGCCCTCTTTTAGCTCCTTTTCCGCCATTTGGCCATTTTAACCACTTTGACTCAAAAGAAAGAAAATTTATCCTAATACGACACTTATTTGTACAAAAAGGGACAAAAGACTAACTAAAAACGACTCAAAAAGTGTATATAAAATACACCGATCAGTGGTTCGAGCAAGAATAATCACACCACAATATACCCAATCAACAACACCGTACAACATCAACAACACAATAGAACGCAACCCCCAATCACACATCACAATACAATAATGGCCCGTACACTACCCAAAACTTGAAGCTACTTTCACCACTTAACCAAGAAATTTCAAGAGAATTGATGTAGATTACCTTTTTGAAGAGTTTTTCTTCACAAATTTCTTGACCCAAGTGAAGGAGTGGTGATGGTGAAATATGTGAGGGTTTTTAATGGGGGTGTTGTGTAGGGATTTTTGAAGAATTTGGTGGAGTTTGTGGAAGATTTTTTATGAAAGAGAGAGTAGATTTTCGGTACTTTTGAGAGAGGGAAAAGGGTTGAGTGATTGTGGGAGGAGATTGGGGATTTAGGGCTTTTTATTTTTGAAAACGTGCCCCGGCGCCGCGGCCGTGCTGTACGGCGCTTTGGCGCCCCAATCCCTGCGCCTTCTCTGATTAATAGGCGCCGCAGTCCTGAATCTGGGCGTCACAGCGTTGAAACTTCTGCATCTCCTCAGAACATTCGACGTTGTGGTCCTGCATAGTGGAACCGCGGCGTTGCAAAGATTTCGTGCTTTCAGTGTTTCCGATGTTTAATGTCCAATTTCCTCACCTGTCATCACAACACAACTAAAAAAATACCCAAGAGTGAGACTGTTCAATTTAAACTAATTGCATAATTTAAACATTGGGTTGCCTCCCAAACAGCGATGTCTTTAACGTCTTTTAGCCGGACGCAGGTCCTTTATTCAATCACTGGGGTAAATTTCCCCCACAACCCATCCGTTTGAAGATCATTTTTCTCTTCCTTACTTTATTCTTCTTTTTCACAAGATCAGGCTTAGCAAGATTTAACTCTTTGTCAGCTTTTATCTCATTAATATTTAATTCAGCACTCACACTAACCTGTGGGTTCACCGCTGTCAAAATGATCCCCCTGCCTTTGGATTGTTCTCGATGACTTGATGCGTCAGTTGTGCTCACCGCAAAGCATTTGTTGTTGGCCTGGGATTCAATGGTAGATTTAAAATACTTTAACACCATCTCCTCTTCTTGGATCCTCAGTCTCAACTCTCTCTTCTCTACATCAATGAGAGCTCTGCCCATGGCTAGGAATGGTCTTCCCAAAATGATAGGCATGTCCTCATCTTTCTCCATATCGAAAATGAGGAAATCTGCTGGAAAGAAGAACTTTCCCACCTTGACTAGCACATCTTCAACTATACCTCAGGGGTGTACCACGAATCGGTCAGCAAGCTGCAGATTAACTATGGTTGGCTTGGCTTCCCCCAAACCCAATCTCTTGAGCACTGATAGAGGCATAAGATTTATGCTAGCCCCTAAATCGCAAAGTGCCCTGTTGCAGGTTACCTTTCCAATAGTGCAGGGCAGGGTGAAACTTCCTGGATCTTTCAATTTAGGAGGCAGTTTCTTTTTTAAGATGGTGCTGCACTCCTCTGTCAGCACTACTGGCTCATAATCCGCCAATCATTTCTTCTTCCCAAGTATCTCCTTCATGAATTTGAAATATGTGGGCATTTGTTCTAACGCCTCAATGAAGGGGATATTGATGTGGAGCTTCTTAAATACCTCCAAGAACTTGGAGAACTGTTTGTCTAGGGCCTTCTTCTGGAGCCTTTGAGGGTAAGTGATTTTGTCAGTGTATTCCCTCAAAGGTGCTGGTGGAGCTTTCTCTACTGGTGGGCGGTCCTCAGTGACCCCATTCTTTTCTACATCAACTGCTTTTTCACACTCTTTCTCCTTTACCACTGTTGGTTGGGGAGCAACCTGCTCCAATTACTTTCCACTTCTCAACACAACTGTTTGGCACTGCTCTTTCGGATTAACCTCTGTATTGCTTGGGAGAGTACCCCGCGGTCTGTTATTTACCATCTACGCCAGTTTCCCCACCTGCGTTTCCAAGTTCCTGAGAGAAGACTTTGTTTCGGACATGAACTGATTCTGTGAATTGGTAAGTGTAAGCAATGATGCTCTCAGTTCATCAGGATTCTCCTGTTGGGTAGGTGGTCTAAACTGCTGGGAAGATGTAGCCTGATTATGTGTCTGCTGGTTCTGGTAATTACCTTGATATGGTGGTTGTTGGGCTTGGTCATTCCTCCACGAAAAGTTGGGGTGATTTCTCCACCTCTGATTGTATGTGTTGGAGTTATAAGGGCACTGAAAGTTCCCCACTGCTTGAACCTGCTCCATGGGCATATTATTAGGATCCACCATTGTGCATCTGTCATAAGAGTGTGGGCCCCCACAAATCTCACAATTCACCGGCATCTGGATTGCATTCACAGACATAGTGTTCTGCTGCAGCTGCTTTGTCAAAAGTGTCACGACCCGACCCGTTGGGCCGTGATTAACGTCCTAATTGGACGTCATTACTGACTTGACACTCTTAATCCAATTAATACAGATGTCTACATAAATTTCGGCAGCACAACGCTGCTTTTACAACATATCCCTAAAAACGGGCGGCGAGCAAAGTGCGCAAAACAACAACAAAACAACGGTCATAATAGGCTGGCCGACTAGCCGCCACCACATCACGCGCACAAAGGCATAAGTCAAAATACGCAAGTCGGCAAGGCTGCTACTAAATAACGACATCAAAACCTAAAACGAAGTACAAACATCCAACCCACAACTGTCCACAGACCTCTAAGAGAATAATACTGACATGTGACGGGACAGGATCCCGTCGTTCCCAAAAATATGCATAAGTCTGGAAATAAAGGTTTGTACCAAAAATAGCTGGATCCGGAACAAAGGAGCTCTCCAACTTTGTCTGAAATCCTAGGCGGAGGGTCACTATCTGAACTCTGAACTGCGGGCATTTAACGCACTTCGAGGAAGGGGGTCGATGCGAGATAATGTACTGAGTATGTAAAACATAAAATCTTGTAAAGCGATTAACAATCGTACGAGTAAAGCAGAGAGTCATCAAACCGCATAAAGCGAGAATCGTATGCGAAAGCATATCATGTATCTTGAATCATAAAACATCGTGCTCGTATGCGTATATAAAAGCGTAAAACATGTCTCGCCTTCATGGAGGACTCGATGGAATCAGTATATGCTACAGAACATGTCTCGGCCCTCTCAGGAGGGACTCGATGTAATCTTTATCTATATATATATAACGTGTTTCGGCCCTCTAGTGAGGGACTCGATGAAATCAGATTCGTCGCGGCACGAACATGATCCGCCCGACTCTGGAATGAAATAGTAACACTTAGCACGAGTAGATAACATGAGCAATCAGATGCATTTAAAATCATTATGTGACTCTCAATAACATTACTACCATAAACTCATATCGAATCATAATCATTAGTAAATAATCATTTTTAAAACTGAACTGGTAGGAGTTAAGTACGTCCGTCGTACTTTACTAAAAATCATGCCAAAAGAAAGAAAGAAAGGTCTTACATACCTCTTAGGCGAACTAATCAGCTTGGTATTAAGGTATTCCTCGTCTAGTACTTCAACATATGATAAGGAACAACATGCTCGTCAATTCTATGATTCCTAATGTAAGTTATATGCTTAAAGGCTCCCTTATTTCTACAAAAATTTGGGCAGCATTTCCTTTGTTTATGTGCGTATCCACAATTTTCCAATAATCCAAGTCAACCAACAATTCAACTCCAGCTACAATCCAATCAATCAACAATTCAATTCAAACCAACAATTCCCCTTTATTCCAGAATATATAAAATCAACACCTTTCTTACACTTAATCCTTTCGAGGCATGTATAGGTATCTTATTGAAATATATATGCATGTTTGTAGCTTATTTACATACTAGTTCAGTCCGTAATACATTATCGAAATTTTCAACAATTTCTATCAACTTTCCGGTCATATCAACATTTTACAATTCCAAAGCTTTTTCCAAAATTCCTTACTTTTCAATTAATCTCCCAACAACTTCAATTAACAACTTTAACTTTAAACATCAAGGTTTCATCTAAATTTTCACATGCAATTAGTAATAACATACCAACACAATTACTCAATTCCAACGTACGCCAAGAATAGGTTCTAAATCGGTGTATATATCCTTAATACAATCACATACATTTCATATTTCCAATTCCATCTTAACATCAATTCATATCTTCAACTACAACAACATGCAATATCATTAAACTATAAAAGAAGAATTTTATACCTCGAATTCGTCCAAAACAGTCCCCAAAAACGTGACTGTCCAGATTTTTTTCCCACTGCTTCGTCGGCTGAACTTGTAACGTCGATAACTCTCTACTCCAGTGTCCTATCGATGAGAGGTTTGTTGCGTTGGAAACTAGACTCGACGAACTTCATTTTAGGCTTTTGAAACACTCAAAAACTCCTAATATGCTAGGAGATATTCCCTTCCAAATTTGACTAAAAATCTGCCAGTAACCAGCGATTTTCTGCCCATTTTTCTTTCACAAAATTCGATTTTTCTTCGTCAATCTTCACTTCTTCAACCCCAATCCAACATGCAATAATTCTACTATGTTAACCCAACATTCTTACATCTTTTTCTTCAAGAAATCTTGTCCAAAAACCCAAGAACCCACTGCCCTAAAATTGGCAGAAATGCCGAGAACTCCCCACTGTTTTGGGGTGATAATTTCGCCTCAAAATGGTGAGATAATTTACCCCAAGAAGATGGAATAATAAGATAAATTTTCTTTGCAAAGGGTGGGGATTTTCGTTCAAGAAGGGGGGAGAAATGGGAGCTTAAAAATCTGATTTTGTTTTGTGGAAGAAATGAAGGTTTTAGAGGAGTTTTATCAATTTTCAGATTTCTAAATAATGCACTAAGACCCCCTTAAAAGCCACACTTTGCCCCCTCTAAGTATTTATTTAACTAAATCAACCCCCACTTCTTTTAATCTAATTTCCCATTGCCTTAATTTCTTATCATCGTACCTTTTAAATACCTTACTAACTCATAACGGAAAAATACATATTTATTTATACCACCATTTCTAAAGAGATTTACGGCGTCACATTTGTCATTGCCAAAAATTAATCCGTATTAGCACGTAGAATATTTGTAATTTCGAAAATTGGAAATCTCAATCCTTAATGACGTTCTAAATCTTTGTCTTATCATACGAGGTGTAACAAAAAGGGCCACATGTGCATTCAGTGCAGTGATAACATCTATCTCATGTATACCTATAGTCTTCCTGCTACTCACTGATCTGTCATCTGCCCTTTGGTGATTATTCGCAACCATGTCTTCTAGCAACTCATGCGCCTCATTGGCACTCTTCCTCATGAACGCTCTCACTTCTGCAGCATCAATTATGGTACGAGTAGTACCACTCAACCCATTATCAAAAATGTGGACCAACATCCACTTTTCTATGCCATGATGTGGGTATTTTCTCTGCAAATCCTTGAATCACTCTCATGCATCATACAGTGACTCTCCATCTAGCTGATAGTAATAGTTCAACTCTCCCCTTAGCTTTGCCGCCTTTGAATGAGGGAAGAACTTGGCAAGAAACTTCTGGGCTAAGTCTTTCCATGTGGTGACAGAGTTTGCAGGTAGTGAGTTCAACCAGCTCTTGTCTCTGTCCCTAAGTGAGAACGGGAAGAACCTCAATCTAATGGCGTCGTCAGTAACACCATTGTACTTGAAGGTGGCACACAGCTCCAGAAAATTGGCAATGTGCATGTGAGGGTCTTCAGACGACAATCCCCCAAACTGTACTGTGTTCTGGACCATGCTTAGGATGACTGGCTTGATCTCAAAGTTGTTTGCCTTATTGGGAGCACGATGCATGTCTATGCACTGTAAATCGGGCAGAATGTAGTCCCCCAAACTTCTCTCTGCTGGAACCTGTATTAGCTTCCCTACATTTTCAGGAACCTCATTGTTCGCCCCATTCTAATTTGGTTGGTTTTCCATGGTCACTGAATCAGATATCCTCTTGTTTCGCCAGTTCTGCTTGCAAGCTTTCTCAATCTCATGATTAAAGGGAACAAGTATATGCTCCTCTTCTTCTTCGCATAAACTAAGTCCCTGAAATCGATCAAAATCAACAAACAAATCAAGGCAACAGGGTTCTAAAAATTAAAAAAAAAAAAAAAACAAAGTAGAAATAAGAATAAATGGTTCGATATTAGAAGTACGCCAGTCCCCGACAACGACGCCAAAAACTTGTTAGCCCGATTTTCAATTGCTCACGCAAGTGTACGTATCGTTACAAGTAATATAGTCTGGTAAGACCGAATATCGTCCTCAGAGACTGATTTCTAATTACCGAACATCTATTTTAGGTTATCTATTTAGAAAACGATAAATTGATTTGGTTTTTATCTAACACTAGTAGAGTAATTTCAAGAATTAAACTAAATTATTGAGGTTTAATCAATTATGAAGGAATTAGGGCTTCCAATATCCTCAAATATCCACTCTTATCAATCCTTAATGCAACTAGAATGACTTCTTCTTCTACGTTAAGATAGCGGTTAACTAGACTATCTTATATTCCGATTAGGATATATAATCGCTCAACCCCAGTGCAGAAACCTTCTATATTTCTATGATAGGTTTAACCACATAGGAGAACTAAGAACAATAACCTACAATGCTACACAAGTATCGGGGTACTTTCGTCCGCGATTTTAACATATGTCTATTCAATTACAACATATTCAAATTTCTCCTCTCGGTTCTTGATTCGAAGTCATATAGATTATGATAATTAGTGATCAGTTAACTATCAAACATTCATACCAATATTGAATAAATCTTAATCAAGTGAAGAATAAACCAACTAATGCATTAATTCATGAAGAAGAGTTTCAAGTGATTCAATAGGAAAGCCCTAATAAAGTCTTTAGCTCCTAGTCATAGACATGCTAAGAACTAATACAAATCCAAACATGAACTGAATTAAAATAGAGAAAAGAAATACTTAGAATTAATGTCTCTAATTGTAGCCGCCAAGTGTTGTGATGTGTTGTGTATCCGGTGTCTACCCTAAAATCTGTTGCTAAGGGTTTAAATATGCTGCAAAAATCATGTGCCCTGGACCCTTCTGCCCCTGGCCAATTTTGCCTCGGATCAGATTTTCCCACGTCGGTGTCACAGGCCTGCATTATGGTGCCGTGGCGTCGAATGTTCTGCTACTTCTCAGGATTTCTGGAGCCGCGTCCCTGAATGCTTTGTTAGGATCTGCCAATTTTCGTCTTTTTTGCTTTGGGAGCCTCCTTTTCTGCCCACTTTTCGCTCTGTTTCGCCATTTTGCCTTCTGAACCGCTGCGACTTAAAAGAAATAAAAATGACCTTAACACGACACTTATTTAAATGAAAATAAGAAAAATACTAACTAAAAATGACTTAAAAGTGTATATAAAATACACCTAACACCTATCTAATGTCACGGTTGTCCAAGGCTAATGCGACGGGTCATTTATTTTAATATCCCCAAATTACACACGATGCGGGTCGCATTTCAATTTTTTAGCTACACCCGCGAATTCTTAGCCCTTCTCTTCTTCTTCGATCCTAATCTCTAGATGTCGCATCCCCTTCCCTCAGCTCGTCGTCGCATTACCATACCTCGATGTCGTCGTCGCCTTACCACTGCTCGTCGTCGCGTTCAGCAGCAGCACCAATTCGAACTGCTCTTCCCTCTTCTCTCAGCTCGTCGTCGCATGACCAAGGTTATATTATGTTTTACCGTCGTTTTACCTTCCTCTTTCATGTTTTACCATTGTTAATTCAAGGTTAGATTACTGTATGTACATAGATTTGCTCAAATTTTACCGTCGTTGCATCGTCGAACTGGTCAAATCGAATTGCTCAGAATTTATTCATTGTCGTTGTCGCATCCCCTTCCCCCACTGTCTCCATCGCACCCCTTCTCTCAGTGCTCATCGTCGTCGCCATCCCCTTCCCCCACTGCTCGCCGTCGCCCTTTTCCACTCGTCGTCGCATCCACTCCGTCGAACTGCTCTTCCCTCTTCTCCAAGGTTAGATTACGTTTTACCGTCGTTTTACCTTCCCCTTTCATGTTTTACCGTTGTTAATTCAAGGTTAGATTACTGTATGTGTATATATTTACTCAGATTTTACCATTGTTGCTTCGTCGATTATAATTCCTACACTTACTATTAGACTGTAAGTCTTGGTGGTTGTATTCTTGATATCTTAGTAGTACTTTAATCTTAAATTGTTTCACAATAAAAAAATTGTTTCACAATAAAAAAATTGTTTCACAATAAAAAAATTGTCTCAAAAACTGTCTTACAAGTGCGACTGTACATTTTGGCAGAATTGAAATAAAAAAAATCTATAAACAAAGCCCTTATGTGTTATTTGATGAATCTGAGTTGTTGTCTTCTTCTGGACATGCAGCTTCTTCATTACCTAATATTTCTGGTTCTGATCCTAATAGAAGGAATTTGAGTCTTCTCTAAGATTAGAATCATTCTTCCTGTTATTGGTATGTCCTGAAAGCTCTGAACTGCAATATTTGCTCCTCTTCATGTCCTAGATTAGCAAAATAATCAACAAGCTTATTACCTTTTCTATATGTATGAACCTCGTGCAGAATGTTTTTTTAGCACAAGTGAATTTGTTTTTAGAGTAACATTCTGTAGATCTTGTGCCATACACCACTTTACTGCCTCTATATATTTGTAGTCTCTGCCACCATGTTTGTGGTGATTCCTATCTATTAAACTTAAGCATAAATGAGGTCTCCCCTGTCATCCCTGATACAAAATTTATATGAACTTCTATCTGGATTACCTTGGCTAGTATCATCAATATTGTATTTTATGGTTCCTTGATATGGTAGCTTCCATTGTACAATACAATAATGCGAAGTTGTCATGTAGCTGCTGACAAACTGGATAATTGATGGACATTATGATGGTACACTAGTAAGTCATGGAAATTTGACTTTGATTAGCTTATTTATTGTGAGTTGTATATGGTATACATCTTGTTGTATGTTGTGCTTCTGCCATGTTTAATTGAATTTCTTCTCTTTCAAATCTCCCAAAGTACAATTGATGGAGTGGTTGAGTATATAGCTTCTACCTTAGGTGGAGCAGCTGTTGTCCACCATTTGATGATCACCTGCTATAATTACAGGCCTTCTATACTCATACCTGCACAAGAAGGAAACTATTCCCAAAGCTTAAAATATATTAGAGATGCTAGGAAAAAGTGATGTTCTTTACTGCTGGTATGTTGTTGTTGTGAGAAGATGTAGTGTATTGGCATAAATTTTATGATAAGATAATAATATGAGTTCCTTTGGTTGGTAAACATTTGAATAGCAAGTTCCTTTTTGTGTGATCAATACTAGGATGCAAATTTGGCATGCTGATATATCGAATTATCTTCTTTTCCTAGGCTACTAGTGCTGTTGAAATATGTAACATGGATATCCAATAATTATTTACTAGAAATGAGCAGAACGTATCAATAATTTTGGTTGTGGATGAAACTGACGTTCTTCTCTACTAAGAGAAAGATTTCTTTAAATTCTTTTTGATGAGATGAAACAACTTATATTTGTCATGCTACAGAGTATGTGTTACTTGCGACTTGAATTTATATGAGTAAACTACATTGGCTAGTCTACCATTTTTTTACTTATGACTATTCATTATGTTAACTTGTAGGTGTCTGGTGAGCTAAATGGAGAAGAAATCTAGCAATCTAACAAATGGACGTGTGGGTGGAGGCTTATGTAGATACTTTTGTGAACAATTATTTTGTAATATGTCCTATGGGGTCTAATATTATAATATTGTACATTTGTGAACAATTAGTAATACAATCCATTTTTAATATTATTTTTCTCTTTTTATTATTTATTTTGTCATGTTGCAATATTGTGAGCTAATCCTTTTGTAATATTGTACATTTTGTAATTTGTGAACAATCTAGCAATCAAACATGTGCATATCTAATGTGATGGCTGCCCTTGGACGTCGCATTAGTGGTCACTGGCCATCGCATTAGGTGTCAAAATAGGCCTCTCAACAGTTGGATATCTAATGCGACGGCCGCTGCGTCGCGTTGACAGAATCTTGGTATTGCATTAGATATGCAGCTAATGCGACGGCTAAATACTGTCGTCGCATTAGGTACACATCTAATGCAACAGCTACAACAGCCGTCGCATTAGACCTAATGCAACGGCAGCAGATGCCACATCTCCACGCCATTGGATTAGGTCTAATGCAACAGCCAGAAGGCCCTAATGCAACGATTTTGAGGCGTCGCATTAGCCTAGAAATATAGTAGTGCGCTTGCGAAAAAGTTAAATGGTAGTCTCATAACTTATCTTTGTTGAATTGTTTACTATTTGACATCATTTACACATTGATGCACAAGAGTTAACTTCCGTTTCAAACTTTTTCTATGTGAGTCAGCTCGTAGGGCCAGATTTCAGGATATTGATCAGAGAAAACGTATAGCTGTTGATGATGCAGAAAACCTTTCCAGTATTGATGATTCCTATGTACTTCCAATGTCCAACGGCAGTTGAACTCAATGTCTGTGTTAGTTATGTGGTTATGGACATCTTGTAATCACAATTTATAACTTTTGATGTGGCAATGGTTGTTGGATATCTCAATAACATGAAGGAGATGCATTACAAGAAGATCATATGGAAAAAAAATGAATAAAGAGTTTGCAAAGGTATTGCCTTCTTCCATCTACTATTCTACATGATAGTGTAACTCTACAAAATTTTGGCTGAAGTAATTGGCACTTTTCTGAAAAAGTGAATGCCTTTCTTGTTAAAATATCATTAAGGATATTTGTAAATATTATTAGTATTAATGTAGGATCATTGTATATTTGGTAATAAGTAAAATAATGAATGGGTAGGGATTGTCATATTAATTAGGATGATTAGGGGCTTGATCTCCTCTACTCATTTATTGTATTTTGGTGTATAAATTTTACCCTTCATGGATGAATACACTTGAGGAAAATATTTACAAAGTATTACATGGTATCAAGAGTTTAAGAAAAAAATCCTAAATATTTTATCTCCCATTTTCGGTCATCTTCTTCCCTAAGAACCCTAGTAGGCCGAAAATTTTCATTTTTTTCCGATTTTTATTCTTTTTTTCTCTTTCATAATCTGTTCCAACCAATTATGTCTGACTCAAAATCTTCCTTTCACCCTGCTCTTGCTGTATCGAACATCAAAACACATGTTTCCGTCAAATTAGAAATGGAAACAGTTCATTATGCAACTTGGGCGAAATTGTTCAAAATTTGTTGTCGTGCCCACAAAGTTTTTCATCATATCATTCCTCCGAAGGAGGCCACTGGGAAGGAAGAAACAACCGATGTAGACAAATACTTGTGGGATACACTTGATGCCACAGTGCTTGGTTGGATCTATGCAACAATCTCCACTGACTTGTTGCATACGATAATGGAACCGGATTCAACAGCCATGGCGACATGGAACGTTTGAGATATATATTTCAAGACAATCAAAACTCTCGCGTTGTTACATGGGAGCAGGAGTTCTCAACCGTTAACATGACAGATTTTCCTAACGTTTCTGCAAATTGTCAACGCCTCAAAGTGTTGGCAGATCAATTGAGAAACGTTGGTTCTCCGGTTACTAATAATCGGTTGGTCTTGCAATTGGTCGCGGGTCTCACTGATGCGTATAGCGGTGTCGGAACTGTCATCCGTCAAAGTAATCCTCTAGCGAAGTTTTATCAAGCAAGATCTATGTTTGTGCTTGAGGAGTCGGGCTTGATGAAAAAGGCTTCGACTACTTCAAATTTCGCCATGATTGCTACATCTTCCAATTATAGTAATTTTTATGACCCTTCTCAACAAAATAAGGGACAAAAAGGATGTAATAATAATAAAAATAAGGGAGGAAATCAGAGAAATAATAAAGGTGGAGGACACCGGAATTTCGGTGGCGGCGGAAATGGCGGCACCAATTCCGTGGCGAGAACTGTAGCAGACGCCGAGCGATGGCGGCGAGCGGCGAGAATAGTGGGCGATGGCGACGCAGGTGGGAGCACCATGGTAGTGGAATTGGGCTGCCATGCCTAGTCCAGTCCAAAAATGGGCGGGCGAACAAATCGAGCCCGTTGGCGATGGCGGCCGTAATTTTAAATCCTTGGGCCAAGCGTGGGCGGTCAGCGAAAGCCTACTCTGTTGGAACGATCCACGGCAAAGATAGTTTTGGGCCTCCATCGAACCAGTGGAAGGAGGCCCATTCAGCAATGACCCAACCCACAGATATTGAGCATGTCTTGCACACTCTCGGACTCAATCCACAAGATTCAAATTGGTATATGAACTCCGGAGCAATGTCTCATATGACGTCATCCCAAGGTACGCTCTCACCCTATTTTAATTTGAGCAAACAAAATGGTATAATTGTCGAAAATGATCATTCAATTCCAATACAAGGGTATGGATCTAGCAAATTGACACCACCAAACATACCACTAGTTTTAAATAATGTTCTTCATGCCCCCAAATTTATAAAAAATTTGGTCTCTGTTAGAAAGTTTACTACTGATTTTTTGGATGATGATAGGCTTGCGTATCTAACTCATTTTTTTCACAACCCAGAAACCACCCTCACTGGTGGACCGCAGGAATTGGGCCCACTGGACCAAGGACCTACGGCCCAGCTTCTGGACAACACAATCCAGCAGCTTGGGCCAACTGTACAAAGGCCCAATGCCCATTCTTCAACCTCACAATTAACCACCATTCCATCTATTAGGCCGTCCACAACTCCAGGCCCAATGGCCTGTCAGCCCACTGCCAGTCCCAACACTAATATACTGGGCAGTGGCGTCCAGTCCACTGCCCCGTCCTCGACCAGCGGCGTCCAGTCCAATAGTCATGTCACTCATCCGGTCACCCGTAGTCAACATGGAATTGTCAAACCCAATGTCAAATACAGTCTACACACTCAGGTCTCGAAATCACCTTTGCCCCGTAACCCAGTGTCTGTTCTAAAAGACCCGAATTGGAAAATGGTCATGGATGATGAATATCATGCTCTAATTAAAAATGGGACATGGGAGTTAGTACCACGTCCATCTAATGTTAATATAATTCGGTCTATATGGATTTTCAGTCATAAAGAAAAATTTGATGGAGCGCCATAAGGCCCGTCTTGTAGGTGATGGCAAGACCCATCAGGTTGGACTAGATTGCGGGGAGACGTTTAGTCCGGTGGTCAAACCGGCAACAATCAGAGGATGGTCACTTCATCAATTGGATGTTAAAAATACCTTTCTCCATGGACACTTGAGTGAGACTGTCTACATGCATCAACCGTTGGGATACAGAGATCTTCAATATCCACATCATATGTGTTTGTTGAAAAAATCATTATATGGTCTCAAGCAGGCCCCAGGACTTGGTACAAGCGGTTTGCAGACTTTGTGTTCAACATGGGTTTCTCACACAGCCGTTCAGATAATTTGATGTTTATTTATAAATAGGGTAATCATATTGCTTATCTTCTTTTTTATGTAGACGATATTATCCTTACAGCATCTTCAGAATCTCTTTGCGAGAGTATCATATCACAACTTAGTTCCGAATTTGCTATGAAGGATCTTGGCCCACTGCACTACTTTCTAGGTATTGCAGTAACACGACATGCAGGTGATAGCACTTCTCAGATCAGGCTAGGCCTCTCCGGTGAAATGGCGGCCGGCCACGGATGCGTGCGATTGACACATAGGGGAATGGTTGCCCGGGTTTCTCGGCCTGGTATCCTGCACCTCGCGTTCATGATATCTACATTCAACTGTGAAAGTATGCCTCAGAGATCGTGTAACAGGATGGAATGTCTGCTTGCAAACCTTCAGCAACTCCCGTAGACACCAAGTCAAAATTGAGTGTCGCATCTAGCAAACTATTTGCCAAACCAATATTGTATCGCAACTTAGCTGGAGCTTTACAGTATCTCACCTTCACCATGACGGATATTACGTATGCAGTGCAACAAGTGTGCCTCTTCATGCATAATCCGATGAAAGAACATATGCATGCACTAAAACGCATTGTGCGATATATTCAGGGCACTCTGGAATATGGATTACATCTTTATCCGTCTTCCATTTCCAAACTTGTTACTTACACAGATGCAGATTGGGCAGGATTTCCATACACCAGGCGCTCTACCTCTGGTTACTGTGTCTTTCTCGGTGATAATTTGATCTCATGGTCCTCGAAAAGACAAGAAACAGTATCCCGCTCTAGTGCTGAAGCTGAGTACCGTGCTGTTGCTAATGTTGTATCTAACTCATGTTGGATTCGAAATCTGTTACTTGAGCTTCATTGTCCTATTCCGACAGTCACTTTGGTATACTGTGATAATATTAGTGCAATATATCTCTTGAGAAATCCGATCCATCATCAACGCACTAAACACATTGAGTTAGATATCCATTTTGTCCGTGAAAAAGTGGCACGCGGACAAATGCGAGTGTTACATGTCCCGGCGCGTCATCAGATTGCAGATATCTTCACAAAAGGACTTCCGCTGGTATTATTCGAAGAATTTAGGGACAGTCTCAGCATTCACAGCCCTCCAGCTTCGACTGCGGGGGAGTGTTAGAATATCATTAAAGATATTCTGTAAATATTATTAGTATTAATGTAGGATCATTGTATATTTGGTAATAAGTAAAATAATGAATATGTAGGGATCATATTAATTAGGATGATTAGGGGCTTGATTTCCTCTACTCATTTATTGTATATTGGTGTATATTTTTTACCCTTCATGGATGAATACACTTGAGGATACTAATAATATTTACAGAATATCCTTAATGATATTCTAACATTTCTGCTTGTTCGAGTCCGTTTATAAGATTTCTTGGTTGTTTGATTAGACTTGTTCCTATGTTGTAGATTCCTCTCTTACTGTCAAAGGATTTATGTCCATAGTGAAGAAGTTTTGAAATGGAATGCCTCTAAAACCGCTTTTGCAAGTAATATATGTGTTGCTTCTAATCTCTCTCTAAAACCGCTTTTGCAAGTAATATAGGCATGTAATGAGATCTTTTCTTGAGAAGTGCATTGTAATGAGATCTTTCATATGCAGAGATGCCATTTCTTGATCAATGACTTCACTCTCTCCTCTCCATTTTTCATTAGATAAATAGAAGTAGTATAGTCTACTGATGACCCATCTATTTGAAGTTGTACCACGAATTATTCAACTTGCTTCTTTCTCAGGGTGATGATAAATTAGATGCAGAGAAACGAAAACGGGAAATTGGAGGTAAAAAGGATGTACATGCTAAGAAATCTGCTAAAACAATGGAAAAAGTAGAGAACAAGGTGCGCGATATTCCAGCTAAACATCCTTTTTGCTTATGCTGTGTAATTTAGATGGTAGAATGTACTGGTTATACTAAATAGAATTCAAATATTTGCAGAGAACAAGTTCGAAAATAAGTTATAATGCTTTGCAGAAGCTGACTGATGAATTGGTACGCCTTTCTACTGCTCTATGCTTGTGCTTTAGCTACGAATGTCTAGTAATGTGCTTAATCCACGTATTGTTTTTTCATAGGATCTGTAACGTGGGAAATTAGCTAACTTAGTAAGTCCCATTCCCTCAACCTAGATGACAGGATGTACTCCTTGGCTAATAAAGAAACTTTGTAATCATTTCTATTCCTTTACAATTTGTACTTGGTTTTTTTCTTTATCCGGATGAGTTAGGTGTATCATAAGTTCTAATAATCTAGTAAGGTTGTTCTATTAGCTAGAACGTCCTCCCTCCGGTCCACTTGTCACATTTTTTGTTACACGCTCTTTCAGAACATTAACTTAAGGAATAATTTGACTAAATTATCTCTATTTATTTTTTTATCTCAATTTAATACTACTACACTCCTTTTCACATTAATCTCTCCCCATATATGTTAAGTAGGGTAAAGATGAAAACTAGTAGTTAATTATATCTTAATTTTCTAAAATGACAACTATTTTGGACCATCTATTTTTAATAAGAATGACAAGTAAAGTGGACCGGAGGGAGTACTCGCGTGGTGAAGCAAAAAAAAAGAACAAGAACAAGAAGACCAAGAACGGGAGCTAAGACTGAAATGATTTTTGACTGTAGGTGTTCTTACATGAAAGAGATGTAAACCTGAATTCAACTTCTTAAAAAACTTAGCTTACATCTGTCGCGTCAAATTTCATTCAGTAGTTTTATGGTAATGTTCACAATCAGCAAAAAAAATCTTTCCATTAAAAAGTTGCACCTTTACTTGAAATTAAGCATATGCATGTATCATCAAAGTAGTAATATGAACTCATGAAAAGGGGCATAAAAATAAAAGAGAAGTAGTAACATTAAAAGAATTGTGATTCGCCAGAATCATCATACTGAATTGAAAAACCTCGAAGTCATTCAGGTTATACAAGATATGTTTTGAGCTACTCTAAAATTTCAGCCATCTCTTCTCCTTTTCCTTGTTGTGAACTGCATTCGATGCAGATGCATGAGCAGCTTCAGCAGTGGCTATAGCGTTACGAGTTTCATTTAGCTTCCTCATAGCAGCTTCATAAACAGGCTTTTCATTCCTGTTTCGCTGCACCATTTCTTCCAGTTTCTGAGCTCGTATCCTCAACTCTTTTATCTCATCATCATATGCGACCAGAGCCCTCCTATCTTCTTTCTTCTCTTCCACTTTTGTCTTACTTCGCTGCCTATTTCCTGCACTGTTGTTTATGGTTTCTTCATGCATTGCAAGCTGAGTACTGATAAGACTAAACACATCTGGTCGTGATTCCTCTTCTGCTTTTGCAGCCCGAGCTGCTGCTGCAAATTTCTTCTCGCGTTTCCTCTTGCCGCCCCTACTTCTTTTCTTACCCTTTTTGTCTTCATTCTCGGCTTTCTGTTTTTTAACAGCATGGTCAAGAGATTGTTTTGGTGGAAGAATTTGACAGGAATAGGATCCACCATTCCCTGTCCAGATGCGCCTAAACCAATTCCTTCACGGTAACCCATGTTTGCCATCATCCTGGAAGCTATGCCACGTGTGTGATTCTCCCACTTAGCAAAAAGTGTTGTTTCTGTCTGGACACCGCGCTGCAGGGCTGTGCATTCCACAAATCCTAACCCTTCTGGACTGTCATCTTCATAGTCACTAGAATCAGATTCTTCTGAACCTGAGTAACTATCTTCTTCATCACTTGCCTCTGCATGTTCAGACAGTTCAATATTTTCAGCTCCAAGCATAGCAGAACTTCCATCACCACGGAAAACAATGTGACCCAAATTAAGATTTTCATCCCAAGACTCAAGTTCAGCTTCTTTCCAAAGTCCAGCTTTGCTATCTGAGCGAGCCCAGATGCTGGAACCTGCAAGTGATGAATCCCATTTCATAGGGATATACTTCTTTAACGAGGATATTGGAATGGTGATACCTGAAACAACAAAAAAGTAGACTACAATTGAGTTTTAAGAAACTAGCAAAACTGCACGCATTTCACACACTGATCTATGCAGTAGTAAATCTGAAGCTCAATGTTTATAATCAGCCATCCAAATAACAGAGCGAAGTACTATTTGCAAATTATAGTCAACCATGCTTAAAGTTTGCAACCTGTTGCATTACAATGCAGAACATTGAGTGTAGCAAGGGTTACAGTAGTCAATTTATCATCAAGACTTTTGCACTAATAAAGACAAGAGCACCGGTCAAAGTAGCCTGTTTCAGTTGGGTTGTCATTAGAAATGCTTGTTTGACTCGAGATAATTTGCAAAGAAGAGGTTTCAATTTAAGCAACAGGTGCTATTTATGTGAAGTGGAGCTGGAATCAGTCAATCATCTCTTTATCCATTGTCATGGCAGCCTAGTGCACTAAGTTCCCGTTGTACGCTGGGTTCGGAAAAGGGCCGGACCACAAGGGTCTATTGTACGCAGTCTTACCCTACATGTCTGCAAGAGGTTGTTTCCACGGCTTGAACCCATGACCTCCTGATCACATGACAACAACTTTATCAGGGAACTTATCCTGAGCCTGTGTCGTGTAGTCTTGGTAATGTCCTCAGATGTTAGAAGTCTTTTGGAGAGCTGGCAAGGGCAGAAAATAGCAAAGAGCCAGAAGCAACTTTGGAGGACCATCCCCTTGTGTATTTTCTGGACTATTTGGAGAGAAAGCAATAGTGCTTGCTTTGAGAACAAAAAGAATCATATTTCTAGAATCAAGAACCTTTGTCTGCTCAATTTGTTCGTATGGTGTAAGAAGAGTACGTGGACTTTTTGGATTCTCTTGGAAATTTGTAATCTGTTAATGTTGTAGGGACTGTATGTTTCTGATGTAATTTGGTGTACCTTCTATCAATAATACTTTTACCATATAAAAACAATTGACAATTGTCTCTCTTTTCATCGGAGAGATCTTTATCTTACACAGTCAATTACTTTTATTTCAAATGAAATGAGTATACATTTTTATTTGACAAAAGGATGAAAGTAAAAGCAAAAACCTGATTTCTCTCATATTTTCTCCACTAGGGATAGACGCAAAGAAAGCTGTGAATGTTCAAACCAATTCTAAGATCTCTGTCCAGATATGTTCATTCCAACATACCATGTGATAAGCGGCAACTACTACCAAATCGACATCGCTGCTGTAGAAAGAACTTGCACATCTGCACTAGTGTGGTCTATCATTAGCAAGTGATATGACTAGAATCTAAGCACTCTGTGACTAGGAAAATCATAAGGAGATTCAAGAAGCAAGGACTGCATAATCTGAGAAAAAGGGATATAAAAACAACTTCACTATTTCTCAACCATAAACGGAGGCGATTGTGCTAAGATTTACCTATGAACACAAACATACCAAAGATCAACAAGAGACAAGAGTGCATCAAATTTGTTGGAAGGAAGTAAACTGCTAAAAGTAGCACAACAGTTGTTGCCCAAACTATGTACGTACATGAGACGAATATTTATAGTTAGATTGATGAATAAACAGCAAAAGAGCATTAGGTTCCATTAAGTTATGTTGATTAACATGAAAATCAAACTTATAATAGAAAAGGCATCATATCAGTACCAGTTTCTCAAAAAAAAAAAGGGCATCATATTGAGAATTGTAAGGAAGTAACAGATGAGCTTGTATTGGAGAAATGGTTCCAAGCACTGAAGTACTAAGACAAGATCTTATCTGACATACCACTGTATACAAGAGCTGAACCACAATTTGGGCTGCCCAAGGCAAAAAGTTGGTATACAAGGAATAACTAAA
Source organism: Przewalskia tangutica (assembly GCA_029844215.1). NCBI lineage: Eukaryota > Viridiplantae > Streptophyta > Magnoliopsida > Solanales > Solanaceae > Przewalskia > Przewalskia tangutica. The sequence continues at coordinate 81,445,600 of CM056732.1, read as the reverse complement.
TATGGTTTGGTTGATACACAATACATGAGTTTGGTGGATAGGCTCAAGCACAACAACCAGGCATGTCTCTAAACAGTGCCAAACAAACTACAGAAGCATCATTAAGAAAAAGTATACACCAAGAAATCTAGACAATGCAGCATATATAGAATATAGGAATCAACTATCAACCTTTATTTATGTCCCAAGAGGAACCCCAAATCCTTTAATAGTGAAAGGAAGTACATTAAAATGATGCAACAAAAACACTAAAAACGACAAGAGAGATCATCTTATAAGCCGTGTTGGTGAGAATAAGAAAAGTCAGTTAAGAAATGCAAGAGAACAGAGGATACCCACCAGCATGTTTTCAGATGTTGGAGTACGGAAACAAATTTTTGCAGAATCAGAAACCGCCAACCCCACGATTAGACCATTATACCACCTTCCATCATTATTGCGGAATCTACATTTTGATTCAACAGCATACTCTTCATCCACTAAAGGTTCTGCTTCAATCTCTGTTGGATCAAGAGGCTCCACCTCAACATCAGCAGGTTGTTCCTTAACACCATCTAAGGAAGCATCAATCTCTAGCAACAACCTTGAACGTTTTAGATGAAGGAGGCCTTCCTCAACATCTTTTATAGACTGAACAAGCTCTTCTTGAACCTGTTTCCAAAACAGTCATATTCAACTATCTCATTGCACTTAAAACATGTGCAGTGAAGTGCAAACCTTTAAGTTATCCCAAAAAGTTGGATTTCACAATTAGATAGTCATCTTTTTCTATTAGATTGAATGATATTTGACTACATTCAACTTCTCAAACTTGCATACAGTGTTGTCAAATTTAAGGCACGCTTAAGCCCTGAAGCACAAAAAAGCTCAACGCTTCGCCTCACTTAAGTTGCACTAAAAGTAAAAAATGTAGGCAAGGCACTAAGGAGTGAACCTCATTCCCATGGATCCTATCTTGAATCGAGCGGTACTAAACAACAAGGGCAACAAATATAATTGGCAATAAGAATATTTAGTTGTTAAGGAAATATAATGGACTTATTACTTTTCTCTTGAATTACATATATATTTTTATTGTTTCCCTTCATTGCACCTTTTTAAAACTAAAGCACATACTTTAATTACGCTTTGTGCTTAAAGCCCCAACAAATATGGAGCGCTTTTTAGAGCTTTTCGCCTTTGACAACACTGGTTACATAAATTGAAAAATATATAATTGTGCCATTACACCCCAAAGCCATATTTCTGTGTAAAACTCCTATAGCTTTTTCTTTTCTTTTTAGGATTCAACACAAGTGCATAGAATCAACAACAACAACATACCCAGTGTAATTCCACAAGTGGGGTATGAGGAAGGTAGAGTGTACACAAACTCCTTACCCCTGCCTCGTAGAGATAGAGCCCAATAGACCTTGACTCAAGTAAAACATTTCAGTTTGAAAAAGGAAATAATGAAAGTAGTAACAATCAACAAAATAATGCAATAGGGCTTCATTTGAAAAAAGAACAACGAAATAATGCGATAATTGAAACACAAGAAACAGAAACACAAGTGCATAAAAAGGGGTTGTAAAATGAAACCCTAACCGAGATGAGTTCGGGATCGGAAGGATCGGAGGATAGGGCTTGAGTGAGAGAATTGAGAGCATCTTTCTGCTCTTCCAATTGAACCTCCAACTGCTCTTCAAGTGCTTTCTCTTCCTCATCCGCCATCTCCCCTGGATTACACCTACCTCCATTACCACTTACTAAAAATAGTTATTTCAAACTATAAAATTTCAAAATACAATTAATTATTTTTTTTTCAATTTAACCTTTGTGACATGATACATAAATAGTTTAAGATGAAGGAGTATAAAAGTAAAAAATACATCTTGTAATGAAAAATTATTTAGCGGCTTTCTTGTTACTAATAGTAATAGTTATTCACTTTCTTCAAGATTTTGATATAATTAATGATTTTTATTTTAAAGAATAAATAGGTAATTTTGGTTTGATAAGCAAAATTTTAGTGATCATTCATATAATTAACTCTGAAATTGAACATTTTCAGTTGTGTATTATATTGTACTGAATGACGATACTTATTTTTGGTTATTTAGTTACAAAAATGATTCTATACCCATGTAAAAGGTACAATTGAATTCGTTAATGATTTAAAGAATACGTGGACTGATTTGCTATTGTTGATAATGAATAATAAGCTATAAGTAAATAAAGCTTGAACTTGGTTGAATTTCCTGAGCAATATAGGTCCAAGCTGATCGTGATTTTTAACAAAATAGCTATGGTTGTAAAAGAATAATAAGAACAATAGAGCTTATTGAGTTATGAGGGCAGAGTACAAAGTATGAAATTGGATATCCTTCAAACGTGAAGGTTGAGCTCCTTTTATAGCTATGAAAATAAAGCATTAAAACTCGAGAATTTCTCTCAAATTAAATATCATTAATGCTAATAATGACCTCTTACTGAAAAATGTCGGCAGCATGGTGCTCCAAGAAGTTCAACCGAAATCGGCGAATTTGCGGCGCGCGTCGCATCATCTTGCACCGCGGTGCCTTCCAGTTTTCCGTGGCGGTTTTTTCTGATTCGTTTCATCTCTTATACATTTCTTCCTTTCATTTACCAACGTGAAATCATTCGTCATTTGGACAATAACCGTCTATTTCCTTACGTCTCAAGCAATTTGTATATGTATCAATATCTCTTCCATTTAAGAAAATAATGATCATTAGTACTTTATATGCACGTGTGTGGAAACCATGTTTCCGACGTGCGGGGCCCCTAATTGTTCAATTCATAATTAATAGGATTTACTTTATTTCACGTTTAATAAATATTTTCAACAATATTATCGTTAAGAGACCGGAATTTAGGAAACAACCTACAATTGTAGAATTTTATGTCAAACTTGAAATTATATTTAAATTCTCAATTAATTTTAACATATGTTCTTTAAATAGGTCATTCCTTCACTTTAGTAGAGGTTGATTGAGGAAAAAGGCTTGACCCAGGATGCGTTTATCGACTTATCACAGCTATTCATCGTCACATACAGTCTCTTTTCTCCGGTTGTTGTTATGGTATGGTCTTTGTACTGTTCCCCGCTTGGCAACGAGAAATGCAATGAAATTCGATCAAATCGATCGAGAATCTCATCATCTGTTAGGTTTTTAAACACGATCTATTTAACTGATTAACTGTGAACTACGTGGGACTTGATTCGGATACCTCTGAGGAGATAGAATCATTACTAGAGAAAGTCATCCGTATGGACTTCCCAAAAAATGATTCCTATTGAGGAAGATCTGCCATTGGTTTCAAAATGCATCTCAGATGTCGATGAATCCCAATCAATCCCTTTGCCTTTATGGGATATCTTTCAAGTGTGCGATTAAATTCTTCAATGGTACGTAGTCAAATGTTATATGGTATTCGCCAATATCTTGGTCATCTGACCAAGGAGCATCACATTGGCTTTGAAGCAGTTGCATGGTAGCAATGACAGGAGTTTGACCGGTCGGGGTCGAGTGATCTCAGGGGTTTAGGGGTGAAAGCTACTTGGAACGCCTCTCCTTACTTATAATAAAGGCGAGCAGAAGGCCACTCTCTTTACAGAGGGTCGCTCTCAAAGGCCCTCTCCTCGTGTCTGAGCAATCAACATTCCATCTAAATTCTTTATCGGTATGGTGTAACTAGTCATGAATTTATTTGTAATTTATTAGTCTTTTTAATTTTTAATATTTAATTAATGAGATATGAAAATCAATTGAGATTTTAAAATTAACAAGTATATTTTTTCGTTTATAGTATAAAAAGTAGTACAAAAAAAATATTTTTTGCGTACTTTCATTTATAACAGGTAAATGAAATTTAAACATTAAATGTCAGTATACATATATAACAACACTTCACTATAGCGGTCATGAAGTTTTCGGACAAACACAACTATAATATAGAGATTTGACTGTATTATTATGTTTAAAGAAGTGTTCGAACCCATAATTATTGGGAAAGAAATTAAAAGTAAAGAAAAAGAGGGACATTATGGGGAAAATGAGCCCTGTCGGTGTTGGCAAGAATAAAAAAATTATTTGGTTCTTCAGTCTAAAGTTATACTAGTGTCACTTCTATGTCAAAGTGATTATACCCTACACAATCTTTAAGCTTTCTTCACTGATCACCAAAATTCTTTGCTTATCATGTAGAAATGGTATAAAAAAAAACTAATCCCTCTAAACGTGAGATTATGTTGGTCGTACCAATTATTAGCTATTAATGCCTACCTGATCTATGTGCATCGAGAGAGACTAATTACTTATACTAATTATTAGGTTAAGTGATGTACGACAAAAACTTATTAATTCTTGTTATAGCTTGGATCAAAACTCGGAAAATTTGTGCATTCATAATGGAATGCATCTACTAAGTAATTTAATACATCTACTAAAATAATTTAATACATCTACTAGAATAATTTAAGACTAAAATTAAATTGAATTGATGGTATATACACAGGTAAATTTCACTGATGTTCACATAACTATCATTTTTTTCATAAAAGTCATTTAACTATCTTTTCTAACACAAAAATCACTAAACTTTGAGTATAATAACACAAAAGTTATCAAACGGAAAAATACCAGATTTTTTATGGACAACTCATTTTGTTACTCTTATTTTTTTAAAATCTAATAAATAAAAATGTCATTAAAAAGCTTCGACCGACCCAAAAACTCAAGAATAGGAAGGATTATTTACCGACATTTGGGTTTTTGGGTCAGATCGAAGCTTTTAAATTAAATTTTTATTTGTTAGATTTTTTTTTTAAATGAGTTGTCCACTGGAAATTTGGTATTTTTTTGTTTTAGTATACTCAAAGTTTAGCGATTTTTGTATTAGAAAAGATAGTTAAGTGACTTTTGTGTTAGAAAAGATAGTTAAGTGACTTTTATGGGGAAAAAATATTTACGTGACCATCTATGAAATTTACCCATGTATACATACACACGCACTCCGTCTGTCTCAATTTATGTGATGCGTTTTTTTAGTCTGTTACAAAAAAAAATCTTTTCTATATGTAAAAAGTTAGACTTTAAACTTACTGTTAAACAGAACAGTGGGCCCAGGTTTGTCCCGTCCAGCAATGCAGTGGAGCCCACGTCCCAATTGTATATTTGGTAAATATGTTAGACTTAGGTTTGTACCTTAATTAGTAGTGTAATATTGCCATAATTGTAAAATTAGTCTCCTAATATAATAGAGATTTAGAATAGGAAAAGGATTTTCCTATGTAACGTGTATATATATGTCATTCATCAATAAGAATAATCAAGGGATTATTTCTTTTATGGTATCAAGAGTCTAGGATCTCTTTGCCCTGCTTCCGCTCCTTAAATTTCTTTTTCTTTCTCGATTTTCTGACCAAGCGCTGCGGCCCTTCACCTCCAGAAAGTCCGTTCTCCCAAAAATTCTCTTCTCCGAATCTTGTTGTTTTATTCCCTATGACTAATAAGAACAATTTTCATCCTGCACTCACAGTTTCTAACATCAAGAGCGGAATTCTTATTGTTCTTGATCTTGAAAACGTCCAATATGGGACGTGGGCGCAGTTATTCAAGATTCATACTATGGCACATAAAGTTCTTCACCACACCATCCCTCCAACTCCTCCAAATGAGGGTGATAAGACGTCTACTTCTACGACGGTTGTGCCCACTAAAGAAGCAAATCCAGAGTTATGGGTCATGCTTGATGCCAAGGTTCTTCAGTGGATTTATGTCACTATTTCCTTGGATCTTTTACAGACGATTATGGAATCCAACTCCACAGCTATGGCAGCGTGGAATCGATTGCAGGACATCTTCCAAGATAACAATCATTCTCGAATTGTTATCTTTGAGCAGGAATTTTCACAGGTTGCTATGACAAATTTTCCAAACGTTTCTTCTTATTTCAAACGTCTCAAGGACTTGGCAGACCAACTCCGCAATATGGGTTCTCCTGTTTCTGATAGTCGTCTAGTTCTTCAGATGGTTGCAGGTCTGCCGAAGCTTTATCTGGTGTTGCTTGGTTATTCGTCGAGTAACCCGCGCGTAATTTTATTAAGTCTGTTCTATGCTTACTTTGAAAGAAGCCGAATTGGCTAAGAAAGTGGCGATTGGGGCCAGTCCTGTCGTCATGGTGACTGAGTCCGAATTTCCTCCTTCCGGTTCCACCAACACTAACCAAACTCGCAACAACGGGGGTGGTAAAAAGGGCCAAAATCGAAAAAATAGCAAAAATGGCGGCACAACGTAGGCACCGTCGGACAACGATTACGGGGCCACGAGGTCTGGCGATGTGGCTGGATCCCGTCTGCGTCAGACTGACCGCGACGCCAGTCTGACTCTGCGGCGCCTCCTTCAAAGACATAGCGTCGCGGCCTTCTTTCGGTCGAGTCGGGGTCGGATAAGCATGGCGACCGTGATCCGGTATACTTGGGCCTCGCCCCCCTCAGGCTCATCACGCAATGGGACCCACACATACCGACATTGAGGCAGTAATGCACACGCTTGACTTGACTCAACCGGACCCGATTAATCGTGGACACGCGGTGTCACTACCAGCATGACATCAGGCGAGTACTCTCGTCTTATTCCAATTTGAACAGTAATCGTGGTATAATTATTGATAATGACAGTTCTATTTCAATAAAGGGTTATGATGATAAAACTTTATCCCCGCCTCATCCACCACTAGTCTTGAAAAATACCCTTCATGCCCCAAAATTAATAAAAATATTGGTGTCTGTCCGTAAATTCAGCACTGAGAATTGGGATTCTATTGATTTTGATATGTTTGGGTTTTCTGTGAAGGATTTCAAAATGGGGAATCCTCTCATGAGGTGTGACAGTAGGGGGGGGGGGGGGTCTTTATTCAATCACATCAAGTCTTAACATCTCGCGTCAAGCCATGTCATCCTCTTTTGCAGCTATTGCTTCTTCCTTGTGGCATGCTCGTATAGGTCATCCGAGGCCGTCTATTTTATCTTCTTTAGACAGACATAAGTTTATTTCTTGAAAGGATACGCGTAGTACTCCACTTTGTCAATCCTGTGCTATGAGAAAAATTATTAAATTACCGTTTGTAGCTTCAAATTCTCATACTTCTATGCCATTTGACATTATTCATAGCGATTTATGGACATCTCCCATTCTCAGTTCTATGGGTCATCGATATTATGTCTTATTCTTGGATGATTATTCTAAAATTTTATGGACTTTTTCAATTGCGAAAAAATCTCAAGTTTTTTCCATATTCACAAAATTTAGAGATTTCATCAGAACCCAATTCGAACGAGAAATAAAGAACATTCAATGTGATAATGGTAAAGAGTATGACAATGGGGAATTTAGGGAGTTTTGTGCACAAAATGAGATAAATTTTCATTTTTCTTGTCCTCATACGTCCTCACAAAACGGGAAAGCAGAACGCAAAATCCGTATCATTAATAATATTATTCGCACTTTATTGGTTCATTCTTCCGTCCCTCCATTGTTTTGGCATCATGCGCTACAAATGACTACCGGTCTACTTAATATTCTTCCCTCCAAAGGTTTGACATATTCATCCCCTCTCCAAGTGTTATACAATAAGACTCCTTCGTATTCTCATCTTAGGGTCTTCGGATGCTTATGTTATCAATTGTTTCCATCCACTACAATCAACAAACTTCAGACACATTCTACTCCTTGTGTATTTTTGGGTTTTCCGTCAAATCATCGTGGTTATAAATGTTTTGATTTGTCCTCTAAACGAATCATCATTAGTCGTCATGTCCTCTTTGATGAATTCCAATTTTCGTTTTCTAAAGTAGAAATACCCGTGCCTAGTTCATATAATTTTATCCTTAATCAAATGATTTATAACCACATAAATATTTATCACTTTCAAGTTTCGGATTTTGATGGAGTCTCGAAGAAGAAGAGCCTTACTCTATAGGGGCGCTAGCGCGCTACAACGCTTTCAAGTTTCAACGTTGTTTCTTTCTTAACATAAACTGAGCAGGAGATCGTATGTAATTGGAATCACTAATGTACATTACGTAGTGATCCTTATATAAAAGTATTGCCCAAACTCAAAGAGCAAATTGCAACACAAAACAAAATAAAACAAAGATGAGTTCTATGGTTCTTTCATCACCTTTGAATGCTTTATCACTTTCTAAACCAAGAATAAACTTCAAACACTCTTCTTCACCCTCTAAGGCTCTTTGTATTTTATCCAACAAAATCTCTCTTGACTGCAGCTACAAATCTTCATATATCCATGGTGATTTCACTTTTCCTTCACCAAATTTCTCAACGTTTGTATCAAAATCTCCATCTTTGAATATTATCACTGCCCAAACCTCTCCACTTGGAGAACATATTATCTATGATTTCCAAGCTAAGGTATGGCTTTTTTTAATTACTAGTATTATATATTTTTTCACTTTTTTGTTTACAAAATTGGAAGGTTATTGTTATTCTTGTTCTTAGTCCTGTAATTTAATTTGAACAAAATGAGGATTTGTTATAAGGGTATGTAGTGTAAAACTATTTAATAATACATTCGTCCTAAGAGCTTTTTGACTGGATTATCCATTATACTTATTCCTTCCTTTAATGAGTAATCAATAACTATAAGGGAGATTGGAAAAAGAAAAGAATTAATGCCTTTTGATTTTGCACCAAATTTGTTAATTGGGATAAATAGAAGGCCGCGAGGCAGAAACATCATTTGCCTCACCATTTTAATTTGTGCAATAAATTGATTTGACGGAAACACATCATTTCAAAATATAAATTTTATCTTCTTAATAAGTTTACAACCACAACAACGTCACAAAGTGAGGTATGAGAGAGTAAAGTGTACGCAAATTTTATCTCTAGGTAGAGAGATTGTTTCCGTTAGAATCTCGGCACAAGGACGAGCAACTCAAAGTAGTATAAAAAATCATGGAAAAGTACTATAACAACATAATAAAACAGTATGAAAAAAGAAGCAATAAGTAACACCGATTAATATGATAATCGAAGAACAAGAAACAACAGAAAGCCGCAGAACTTGAAGAACAAGAAACTATAAAAGTAATACTGTGACTACTAGTATGAATGACTAAGTAGGACAACACACAACTACCTGTTATCCTTCTATCCTAATACGTGTCTTTCATAACCTCCTATCTAATGGCACGTCCTTGATAAGTTAAAATATTTAAATATAACAAAAGTTTCGGAGTAAAATCAAACCTCAATATTAAAAGAATCATGTTGTATAATTTGGAGCACAATAAATTGCCACAATGTACTTGTATCTATTACCAATTTATTCCCATAATTCCATTTCAAAGAGAAACAAAGTTTGGTGTATTTCTTCTTTCCTTTTTCTCTTTTCATTTTCTTTTTGTGAAATTTTATTCTTCTGGCCACTTTAATTAAGAGTTCAAAATAGTAATATTCATTAATACTGAAATATTATTATTTTCATCTCTTTGATAGGAAAAGAGAAGAGGTCTCTCACTCAGTTGCTTTAAAGAGAAGGTTGTTCTGATTGTCAATGTTTCTGAGCAAGGGTATTCCATGAAATAATCATAATTCACTCGATTAATTGTGTTTTAAATTATATCCTATGCCCAATTGAAATTTTGAAATTGCTCATTTCAGTTCTGTGTGGACAGAGTCGCAATACGAATTACTTCATTATCTATATGATAATTATAAGTCTCAAGGTAAGTACCTTAATTAAATTTCCTTTGTTAACAAAACTTTCATATGACTTTTTTTCTGAACCTGGAAATATGTAATTAAATCCCTCTATTAAATATTATTTTACTGTTTTGAAAGTTTCATATCAACTTGGTGTAGGGTTTGAGATAGCTGCATTTCTCTACGATAAGAAAGAAACTGACAAGGCAGGATATAAATATACAAGGAAAGCACCACCAAGGGGACAACTACATATTAGTGCTGCTAGGTTTCGGGTATTCGATAAGGTTAGTTTGTTAATTTCACAGTGCATAAGTTAAAGATAGAAAGATATCAAATACTATTTGAGAATGCTTTAATATCAAAATATATTTCGAAATAACTCTGATACCAATTGTTTTAATTACAAACAAATGAAATAAATTGACTAATGAAACTAACAAGATAAATTTTTATTTTTTAAACGTTTCATTTGATCGATCCTCGGGTGCTGATTGAAATATTAACACTTACAGTATGTACAATTTTAAGTATTTATTTTGTATACTTTTTAGTAAAAGATTAGGTTTAGCAATTGAGATCCAAAAGATTTGATATTGTATAGCCCTTTCTACTTATAATCAATGCTTTAATAGAAAACTCAATATTGTCTTCTTTATTTGAACAAAAATTCCGGAACGAGGTTATATACACAATTTGAGGAAGATTAGGAGTGATTTAATCTATAAAATGTCTCCCCACCATGTGTATATTAGTGTATATCATATCATATATAAATTTTCATGAAGATACAAAGATATACATGATATACAGAAGATAAACAAATATAATATACACAAGATACAATGTGAATGTACATACGAGTCATTTACCTCCACCTCAAATCGTCTCGAACCACTTCCAAAATTGATATTTAATCTCCTTAAGAAGTTTTTGAACAACACTTAAGGCCACCCAGTCAATTATTAAGTCCGTCTGTTTCTTAGAACTGAATTTTAATCATTCAGATCTTAATAATTAAGTGTTTGTTTTATTTTATGTTATAACTACTTAATGTGTTTGAATGATTAAGATATGTAACAAAAAAAGTATATCAAAAATTTCTACAAATAAGACAATTCACCAATCTTATCATTATTAGCTACCACCACTCACAAGCACCATGCTCAGTCATAATTACCACCGCTGTCAATCACTACAATAAGTCGTTATCATCACTAGCCACTATTTACAATCATCACCATCAATCAATATTATCACACCAAACACTGATCACTACCGACAATCAACTACCACTATATATCGCAAGACCCTTCATCCGTCATCATCACCATTAGTTATCACTATTATCCAACTATCAACCGCTACCATGAGCTACTACCATCAATATCTACTACCATTCACTATTATCACTAACAACTACCTACAACACCATTATATATTAGCCAACACCATCCTCAATTTGACAACCATAACCACCACCGTTAGTCATCACCATAAATAACAACAACAACATACAATGTTAGATAATCATCATATAATTTGTTTTATTGATATAATGTTAAATTAATTTCGTAAGCATTCTTAATCAATTAGTATTCAAATCTTAATAACATTTTAATATTTAAATGTATATTCAAATATCTAAATTTTAATGCACATTTTAATATTCAAATATGAATTCAATATATATATATATATATATATATATATGACAGGTAAAACTCAATGGTCGAAGGGCACATCCTCTTTTTGTACATCTAAGGTCAAAATTTGATAGAGGAGAAGCTATCAAGACTGAATTCCACAAGTTTTTGGTAGATAGAAATGGAGTACCTTACAAAAGCTTCGGATTGGACATCCCACGTCATGTGATTGAGGTATTATATTTTGTTTAATTAATATAAGTTGATAGTGTAGATTATTTTACATTATAATTTTTTTTAAGAATTAATTAATTGCTAAACACCTCTATAATTTAATTTAAGCTCGGGTACATTTCCTGCGTTTTAAAATTAAATATTTACACCTTCTACACTATAAAAATCCTATACTTAAATCCCTATGAAGTATATCTGTAACCAGGGATATAAAATTATAATTACTAAAAGATAAATTAAAATCATAAATAACTAATTTTACGTATTAAATTTTATAAAATTTAAAAAATAAACTTTTGATTAAAAAGAAAGAATAGACATTTCTTGAAATATGCATATCTCACAACTCATAAATAGAAAAGGAACACAAATTACTTATTAAGTTGACCAATTACTAATAATAATTTTCTTGCACTTTAATCATGTAAGTTGTTTATTTTATTTAATTGTAATATTTTATTATATAAAAAAATATTTCTATTTTATTTTTATTTTTAGTTATTATTATTACGCTGTAAGATTATCTTTAATTTACTTAGTTAGACGAAGTTTTATTTGAGTAGAATTTCCAGGTTAAACTGTTTTTAGAAAAATATGAATAACATCACATAATTAAGAGTTTAAGATAAATATATTTTTCCAAATACGATAAAAATTCTAGTAATTTGTGCTCATTTATATTTAAGAGTTTCAAAGATATACATATTTCAAAATATATTTATTCTCTTATTAAATAAAAGGAGTGAATAAAGATTTTCAACAACAATATTCTTTTGTAAGTGTCATAGGAATAAATATTTAATATACTTAGTTACAAATATATCATAGAGAGTATATGTATAAAATATATGGGATGTACCCAAAATTAAATCATATTACAAAAATGTTTAGTGTAAATATCATATTTTTTATCCTCATAGAACTAGCACAATGAGTTTGTGCTTTTGTCCCGAATATCGAAAAAGAGTTGTAATTATTTAAAATTAATTTATGGGTCACAGGTTTTACTATTCTTTTTCACGGTCGGGCTCATGCCTAAAGCCACTAAAACATTAGTGGCTTTAGGCCCCCAATATAATAAGGCCCCAAAATTATATATATATATATATATATATATAACAAATAATTATATATTTATTATTAATGACAAATAAATTTTTTAATCATTTGTTGTCAATTATTTATCAGTTATTACGTATATTTTCAAACTTTATGCTACTTTTTAGAAATATTAATGATGTGATCGTTTTAGTCAATAAATTTTTTAATTACTTTCTATTTATATGATTTAATTCACTTCAGCTTTAATCAATCAATTTTATAAATTTAGTTTTGCAAGAGTTTCTTCAAATTTTTGAGTGCCTTTTTAGCCATTTTTCAAGCTCAAACCAAGTAAATTATCAAACGATTAAAATAAAAAAGTCATTGTTAAATCTTTAGATGTCTTTTATAGCGTAATATTCACTATAATATTGATGGTTTTAATCTATTTTTAGAGTTAAAGTGATAGGAGAAATAATATTGATGATACTCTTATTGTCATATTCAATCAAGACATGAAGTCTTAGCTCTATTTTTAAATGTTTCTATTGCTTATAAAATAATATTATTTTATATAACAATCAATTGAATTTATAAACTAAATCAATAAGATAATCGGAACACAATATAAAAGACTCGCGATTCAATATTCACAAAAAATTACACAAATTGACTATCTTGCTAATTAAAAAAATATTATCAAAATATAATTAACTAATGTATCTTTCATTTTAAGAAGCTATAATAATGAATATCAAATCAAATATATTAAAATTTTACTAAATAAATATAAGGCCTTCTTTTAAATTTCGGCTTTAGGCCACCGACTCTCCTGTTCTTTTTCTACAATTACTCTTTTTTTTTCTTTGTCATATTTCCTGTTCAAGTTCTAGCGTATTGATAGTGGCGGAGCCACAATCCAACAAGGGTGTTCGGGTGATACCGCATATCAGTTATTACATATTACAATTCGAACACCCGTGAAAAAATTTCTAACTCTGTCACTGCGTATTGACTACTACTTTTTCATTGACCAGGAAGAGGTTAAGCATTTACTCATGGAGGATGCAGTTTAAGCATCTTACTAGGACGGCACATTATTTACTTTGACCTTGGTGTTTTCTGTTCTTAAATACTTAATTTATAATTTTTAATCTCTTGGAGAAACCGTGTTGAAGATAAGCAATTTATGTCTTAATTAGGTTAATAATGTCTCGTTTAAATTATTATTCCAGTGCTTGTGATATTTTCTAAGTATTTAATTTTGTTCTAACTGCTTGTGCTTGTGATAGTGATTTTTTTTTTTTTTCACAATGGTATGTATAACGTGAATTCATAAATTAAATCATTACAACTATTTCAAAGGTAGTAGCATTAGTAAAAAAAGGTAAATAAGAAGGTAAATAACCATCCGCTCAGAAAAATAACCCTTAAATGTATAATATATGTATATTAACTAGCAGTTGTAGTTTCGGCCGAGCGGCCAACTGAGTAAATAATGAACATAAAAAAGGGTAAGAAAACACTTAATTCTTGATACTCGAAAAGCAGGAAATTATACGTCACAATGACCTGAAATAGATCTTGAACCTCACTCACTATCGTAGTCTTGCAGGGGAACTTCAGTAACTCACTTTCACGAGACCGGATATTACGTATTTTATGCAGTAGGTGTGTTTGTTTATGCATGATTCCATGGTTGAGCACATGAATGCACTCAAACGCATTATTCGCTACCTACAGGGCACTCTTGATTATGGCTTGCATCTATATCTGTCGTCAGTCTCTACTCTTGTCTCCTATACAGATGTTGATTGGGGTGACTTTCCGGACACCAGACGTTCTACGTCTGGTTATTGTGTGTTTCTTGGAGATAACTTGGTCTCATGGTTTACCAAACGACAAGCTACCTTATCCCGCTCTAGTACCGAGGGGTGGCCAATGTGATTTCTGAATCATGTTGATTACGTAATTTTCTTTTAGAGCTTCACTTTACAATTCACAAAGCTACCTTGGTTTATTGTGATAATGTTAGTGCCTATACCTTTCTGGAGATCCGGTTTAACATCAGCGCACTAAACATATTGAGATGGATATACATTTTGTTCGCGAAAATGTAGCTCGTGGACAAGTACGTGTCCTGCATGTCCCTTACAGATATCAAATTACAGACATCTTTACTAAGGGTCTTCCATCGGTTCTCTTTGAAGATTTTAGGGATAATCATAGCTTACGAAGACCGCCCGCTATGACTGCGGGAGTGATAAATATCCATGATATACATTAAATTCACACCGTGTATATCACGAGCAGAATGCTGACATTGGGCTGTTAAAACCCGTGATATACACGGTATATTCCTACCGTGTATATCACGGTTTAGTGGCCTAATTTAGGGTATGTTTAGTTGTAATTAAATTAGGGTTGTATACTTACCATAATTGTATAATTATTGTACAAGTATAATAAGATTTTGAGAGTAGAATATGGTAGAATTTTACTATTATGAAAATTGTAAATTGTATATATACTTTTTCATTAATTAAAATAATCAAGGAATTATTTTTTTTAATCAGAAAGTAGTAAATAAGCGAAGAACAAATAACACACACAAATTTATAGTGGTTCAACATCAATGCGAGAGCTACGTCCACTTTGTCGTCGTTGATTTTACTATAATCAAATAGGGAGTTTGAGTTTACAATTCTCTATTTCTCTCTTGCTCGGCCTCTATAAGAAATAAAACGGCGTCCTAGTCTATAAATAGAGAAAACTAGGATGAACATAATATAAGCCTAAAATTCTCAAAATATCATCCACTAAATAACATTACATTATTAAAAAAATCAAGGGGCTTCGCCCCCTACTTCCCCGGGAGGGGGGGGGGGGGTACCACCCCTTCCAACCCTCACGTCGACCTGTCCGCTCAGGTCGATCAACGTTCCACACTATGCGTAGGATTTTTTATAGTGTCGGCGGTGAATTAGGCTCCACAACTCAACAATATCCGATACCAATTTTAAAACTGATTGTTAAAATATAACTGACATTTTAAAGTATTTAGAAAATAACAACAAAAAGTAGAAGAAGGAATAGTGTATCGTACCTTTCAGATATCTTGAGGTGCGACTCCAGGGAGATATAAACATACGGAATGTTAAAAGAAGAAGAATGGCGGATATGAAAGTAGGAAATGACATAGCCATTCCCATGGCGGGAGAAGAAGAGATAAAGGGGAGTGATAAAACAAATTGGTTTTGGCTCCGGCGTGAATAATGAAACCAGTTGTTTGACAATTGACATGTCGATTGCTAAACCGATTAGAGATCCAGATAGTAACCACCTTGCCATGAGTAGTTTAGAACTATATTAGTTTCGACCGGTCATGAGAATTATATATATATATATATATATATATATATTGCATTGTATTAAACCGAAATTCGAAAAATTCGAATATTTTGAAAATTTTGAATTTTGAATTGAGTTTCGGATTTTTTAAATTTTTTAGATTTTAGATCGAATTTCGAATTTGAAACTTTGGATTTTTAGATATCCGAAAACCAAATTTCTTATACCTTATATTTAGGCTACTCCACTATCCGTTAATATATTAGTGCATTACTTAAGTTAAATATACTATACTCATTACATATCAACCCCTTTATTCAAAAAATTATTAAATTTGTTATAGATATTATCATATATTGTGGATGTTATCTTCAGGAGAAATATTATGGCTAATAACTTTGAGACCAAGTCAATATTTCCCTCATTGTATTTCATCACTCAAAAGAAATAAGAGTTTCCCTCTCTCTTTCTCTACAAATATTCTTGCTTTAGTTTATTATTTTATAACACGTTATCAGCACGAGTCTTTAATTTATTAAATTAGAATTACTTTTCTTATTAAAAATAACATGTAGTTGGTGCACAATTGTTCCAGTGGAAAGAAAGGTTGAACGAGAGATATCAATTGAGGGTAAGTCTCCAAAAGCTAAAGCCAAATTCAAGATATCAAAAGGTAATATTAATTGTCTAGATTGATCAACAACGCGTAATTAAGTTTTGCAATGGACAATGTACAAATAGACTATTATATCTAGGTAACTATGGTGACTCATAATGAGCATATTTATGGCACTAACTCTATGACTATATAATTATCAAGTGTTATGCCCAAAATTCTTTTGTTAAGTATAGTTCTTTAAGTACTGATGCATCACCTAATATGGTTTACCCTTTTAGTAATTTATGAAATTACCGTTTATCTTTTGTTTTCAATTCATTTTGGAGGCTCAGTATGATTAAGATTTACGTTTATACCACGCGAAGTGGTGATATTGTCATAGTCTGCTTAAGACTAAATTACGCTAATAACCACGAGAAGTGGTAATAATTTTTATAGGCTTGTTGAGATTACAAATTAAGATATGTTAGAGAATAATTATCTACATTATATACATAACTCGATCTATATCTTAAAAAGGTTCTAAGCAATCATAATTTGACATGATTAAGACACATTCAGATAATTATGTTATATTATCGAAGAACGAGAACTTTTGATAAAGTTTACAAATATATATTTATTCTCTGAAGTGAATGTGTTGATATTTAGTAAAGATTATAAATACCGAGGTGATTTTGATTGTAAAGTTATCACGACTCACCTCTAGAAAAAGTAGAACAATTGAGAAAAAAAAAATTCTAAATATTTTATGTTTTACTTCAGAAGTTGTAAACTCAAAAATCTACTCGTGAAATAGCAAATTCAGAAATCTGCTCTTGAAGTAGCAAATTTTAACTATGCTCCTTAAATAATAAAACTTTAAACTCTACTACGGAAGTAGTAGAATTTTGAAAGTAATAAAATTTTAAACGTTACTCTGAAAATCAGAATATGCACGGTAACAAATAAATTACATTCATATGGAAAGAGTTCATAATAATTAAATTGATGACTTTTCTAAGGCAAGAGGACCTATTCCCCATTACATCACGTCTCATATAGACTTTATTGGTAATGGGTAGTTGCTTTTAATATGTTTTATTTTCACATATTTCGTTCTCAGCGACAATTATCTCTCATGTCATTATTATTTTTTCCACCTTTAGAACCAGTTGAGTTGTCCATGCGGACTTCCTTATTCATTGTATGTTGTTATAAGACAGAGGACGAATTTTATGGCCAAAGATATATCTACAAAAAAAATTGACAGATGAAAATTGATTCATCAAATCTATTGGTATAAATTGAACTGTTATGCTATTTTGTTTTGGTCAAAAGTCCATTTGAATTATTATGTGTAAACCTTTTTTAATGTATTTTGTGCTGATCATGTATGTGGTTAATATTCTAATGCCTAATAAATATAATCACAACTAAAATAGTAAACTCAGAAATTTGCTTTCGAAATAGAAAATTTTAAATTTTACTCTTGAAGTAATAAAACTTTGAAATATATTCCTGAAGTAATAGAACTCTACTTCCAAATTAATAATACTTTGAATTTTACTCCAGAAATAATAAGACTGAGTTCTACTCATGAAGTAGTACAACTCTGAAACCTACTCCCGGAGTAGTAGGATTTTAAAATTTAATCATGAATTAATAAATATTTTTAAATTTACTATAGAAGTAGTACAATTATGAGATTTATTCGTGAAGTAGTAGTTTACTCTCGAAGTGGTAAGATTTTAAACTTTACTCTTGAATGTTATAAATTTTTGAACTTTACTCTCGAAGAATTTGAACTTTGAAATTTACTCCTAAAGTAGTAAGACATTAAAAAAATTATCTAAGAAATATTTGATAGTACAAAATTAATGATCAACATCTCCAGAAAAGCCTAATCGTTGGTCTACAAGAATCATGACACCAGTAGTGTATAAATAATATCTAATTATGAAAAATAAATTGAAAGCTCCCGAAGAGTTCATTTACTATTATGTCAGTCGTTCTAGATTATAATATACGAAGTTGTTATGATCGAAACACGAATTATAATAAACCCAAAGTTTACTAAAGTAAATGACTATCGAAGCTATAAATGATTGGAGGATTATCTATCTAACAAATCATCTTAGTGGGTAAGAAATATGTTTTTGAATGGTTACCCTCTTTATTCTTCAAACTGTACTACACAAATATAAGCATGATGAAATCACATGCTACAATAAACCATAAGTTTATTGATATAAAATCTCATGCAATAGTAAACCAGACGTTTACTAATATTGTTGCTTTAGTTTATTGCTTTATAACAAAGTTCAATATGTTTGGATTTGTTAATTTTAAAGATGACTACTTTTTAGATTTTCTATGTATGGGATGATTTTACTAAATTAGACTTGTTCTTTCATAGACTAATTGTTTTTGTTGCTTCCTTGACAATGATTTTATTGCTTATATGCGTACTTTATTTATATGATTGTGATAGCAACGATGAACTATATCTTAAAGCAATTTGGTATAAATATTTTATTTGATTGTTCATTTTTAAGAAGGAGAAGAAGAAGCAATTCAACTTATAAGCCGAATAAAAAATCTGAATTATCTAAATTGATTTATCCGAAATCGAACTTAAAAAATCTGATCCAACCCAAATTTATTTTAATCGAATTCGAATTACATGTTACAAAATCTGAAAACCAAAATTATAATTAGAAATATGCTAAATCCGATCCAAACCAACAGGAACATGCCTATTTACAAGTAACCGGACACAAATATGGAGGGGCATAATTATAATTGCACTTTTTAGATGAGGCCAGCATCAACTAGGGGCTTTTGCTGCAGAGAAAAATTTCAGTATTTCCAACCTCTTCTTTGTCTCTATTTTAGTTCTAAATTAAGCATTCTGACAATCTCAGCTTTCTTGGTACGTATTTGGTTTGTGAATTATTTTACATTAATTTTCTTTTTTTGCTCACTTTCTAATGATTGGGAGCAAAAGGCGAAATCCCTCGCCCACAGGGCCCCCACCCCTCCGACCCGATAGAGATTGGTGGAGGAAGGTAAATCATGGTACTCAGCGGCCCACTAGGTGGGAGGCACAGTGTCTGGTGCCCTTGCGAGTCATCCTCACAGGAGAAATGAACTCCCACATCGCACGCTGCGCTCGACCGCTTTCGAGAATCGCCACCCTGAACCAATCGAAATACACCCATGCGGGTTCTCACTTTCTAATGCTGATTCTGTAGCAGCTTGCCTCAGTTTGATTCTACTTAGAGCCTTCATGCTCATTTGAAATTTTAATCACTACCCAATGATTTCAGGTAATTTTAATTTTCTTTTGATAATTTGATATACTCCCTTCATTTCAGAATAAGTGTTTTTAGCTTACGTACACCCTTAACCTTAAGAAATTAATCACTCTTAAAATATTAAAAGTATTTTTACTAATTTACTCATATTCAAATTTATCTCACTCTAGAAAAAGAAAAGCTACTCCCTCCATTACAAAAAGATGTTCTATTTTTCTTATTAGTTTATCCCAAACAAATTTACATTTTTATATTTATAAATAATTTAATTTTATGAGATGATTTACAACCAAACAAATATAAAAAAAGGTAGCCCGGTGCACTAAGCTCTCGCTATGCCCGGGGTTCGGGGAAGGGTCGGACCACAAGAGTCTATTGTATACAGTCTTATCTTGCATTTCGACAGAAGGTTGTTTCCATGACTTGAACTCATGACGTCCTCATCACATGACATCAACTTTACCAATTACTATAAATATCTAAGGTTTATTTTAGATCACACATTCCAAAGTGTTCTTTTATTTCTTAAACATCATGTCAAGTTCAACTAAGATAATAATCTTTTTGGGGCGGGGGGAGTATTTAATGATTCTTAATTATAGAAATAAGGGAAAAGGGTAATATTTTCCCTCAAACTTAAGGAAAGGAGTCATATTTGCCCTCCGTTAAAGTTTGGGGACAAATATACCCTTCTCGTTATTAAACTTGTTGTTTTTTCCCCAAACTAACAGATCTGCCCAGGTGGACGCCACCTGGACTCCACTTGTGCACAACCCCAATTAAATTAACCCGACTCGTATGTCAACATAAAACATAGAGACCCGGTCATTTGAAATCCCTAACCCGTCGAAATTTCTCTAGTCCCTAACCGCGATTCCAATTCATCGATTCCAGTGTTCCAAAATCGAATCCAAAGCCAAATCCGTCTGAATCTCCTTCTAGTCGCGTTCAAGGTACGAAATTTCTTAACTTTATGTGTTAATGGATAGTTATATGGTTCTAAGTCTTTGTGATTTTCGAATTTTTGCAACTTTTGTTTTACCATGTTACGAACCCAGAATTTCGACGACTATGTCGACTTCTTTTGTTTTGTTTTTTAGTTGTTGTGTGTTCGATTTATTCGAATTTATATTTCGACGATGCAGACGATGATTGAAAATCAGTCTATGTTTATTATTCGACGTTCGATAGTGTAAATTGTGTTTGTCGATGAGTTTCGAAAGTCTTTGTTTCGATTAAGTTATAGTCGACAATGTTTGTTTCAACTTATAAGTTAATACAACTGAGTTTACGTTCAGCAACTAAGAAATGTCTCAAGTGAGTTATTCTTCAAAAGGATGTGTCATTGTGGTATGACTGCGAATCAATTTATTTTCACGACTACTTCAAATCCTGGAAGGAAATTCTTCAAATGCCCCAAGCCTAAGGTAAGTAATATTTGTAATACTTTGACGACAGTCTTTGTTTGTTTGATTTTGTTTTTTATTTTTTCTTCATTTTTTGCTTATAGAGAAGTTCTTGTGGATATTGGCAATGGGAGGATGAGGAATATATTGAAAGTTTCGCCGGCGAATTAATGTCGTCATTGGACGTGTTTAAGAATGTAATAGCAAATTTGAAAAGTGAAAGAGATATGTTGAAAGCATAAATCGGTGTGTTGAAGGGTATAAATCAAGCTGAAATGAACAAAGTTTTGAAGATGCGCGTGTTTATGATGATTTCATGGGCGCTATTTGTTGGATTTGTTGCGGCATCAGATTATGAAATGATTATGTATTTGTAGTTGAGTAAGAACTTTAATGTTATGTTTAGGAATTAGTAGTAGTAGCTATGAACGAAACAACAATAGCTGCTGTACTTTTAATGTTATGTTTAGGAATTAGTATTTGTAGTTGTGTATTGAAGTTTAACGGTAGTTAAATGTTATTGAAGAATCATTTCATTTTTGAATCATCTGCACTTTTAATGTTTTGCACTTAAACATGTTGTTGCACTGCTGCATAAACAACACCAGCAGCAGCAGCATAAACAACAAACAACAGCAGCATCATAAAATACAAACAGCAATAGCAGCACAACTGCTGCACAAACAACAGCAGCATCAGGTTTTATCCGTGTCTTGGTGAATCTCTTGGAAAAAATAGTACATTTTAAAGTTCTGATAGCAACAACAGTAGTAGCAGTGATACCCATCTCTTTAGTAACCTCTACTTGTTCAGCAGTAGTAACCTATACCCATCTCTTTATTCAACAACAGTACGATTATACTTGTTCTTTAGTAACTTATACTTGTTGTTTATGATTGTTATCAATATCTATGATTCAACAGTAGTACGATTAAACAACAAACAACAGCAGTACGAGTATAATCTCAACAGCAGTACGCTTATCCTAGTATTTGTTTACACTAATCTTTAGTAATCTATATCTATGATTCAACACTAATCTCAACAGCAGTACAAATAGCAGCAGCAGACTAAACAACAAGTAGCAGTAATTCAACACCAATAACAAAAAGAAATAGCAACACGGTAATATATACTATGTTTTGGCAAATTAACAGGCAAAATAGGAGCAATTCCACTATATCAATATTGTATACAAAAAGTTTACAAGCTTCAATATTCATATTCATCTTCACAAAATAAACAAGCTTCAATATTCATACAATTGCTCCACAAGAGTTTAGTGACATAAAACACAAAGTGCACAGTAGTCTTCATCATGTTTTGGACTTCACATTCATATTCCTTATCTTCAATTTATCTCTTACAACCTTGTTTGGTGGTTGATAAGGCATGTTGATTGGCTGACTCATTGTAGTAGAATCACCAACAAATAAGATTTTCCTTATTGGTGTAGCTAATCTTTGTTTCATCCTTTCAAGTATCCTGATATTTGCTTCAGAAAATGACATTGGTCTTAATGATAGTTTTGGTTCTTGCATAGTGGTGGTGCTGCTGCATGGAAAATTTTCTTCCGATTCAGCTGTTTCAAAATTTTCTTCTGGTACTACTGCCTGGAGAAAATTTATGGTGTTGATGTTTTGATACCTATTCCTTGCAAGTTGTTTTCCTTTACTAGCCTGCTATGAAAAATTAAATTTGGATATAAAGAAACATCTGAAACAAACACGTAATAGTAACATGTAACATAAAGCAACATCCGAATCAAACTCAGAATAAAAAAGTAGTAACATGTAAAGCAACATCTTAAAGTGTTACCTTATCACATCCCCTTGCATTGTGTCCACTTTGATGGCATGTAGAACATGTAATAGGTTTTTTTTTCCTTGAAGCGTACCATTCACTTTGTCTTTTCAAGTTTTCATTCTTCACTCTTCCTCTCTTAACTTTGGGCCGACCCACCATCTTACACATTTCTGGTGGTTCCATATCATGACTCTTTTCATATTTCCAGAATTGAGACCCTCTAACTAGTTGAAATTTGTGTAAATAGATTGACAAGTAGGTTGACTTATTATAATATGGGTAAAAGACTCCCTCGGGAATATGACCTTGTTTATATGCTTGTATGCTCTTATAGCATGAGGACATGGGATTTCACTAAGTTCCCATGTCCTACAACTACATTTCTTTGACATTAGATCGACAATGTGTATATCGGTTCCCTCAGACACTTCAAACCCATCATCACCACTGAAATGGACCTCACAATTTTCAGCAATAACCACAAAGTCCTTGTAAATCTCTAATGTTGTAGGACTGTAGTCTGTAGCCCATTTAAGCACTTGACATTCATTGTCTACCAACATGTCCATTACCTACAGAATGTTAAAGTGTTATTTTCGTGTGTTAAAACTAATTAGAAATGGTCAAGTGTTACATTTAGTCTGATATCTTCAAGCATCTTGATAATTAGCTTATGCCTTGCCTCCAAAATCCATTTGTTAAATGACTCTGTGATGTTGTTATCTACATTTTGGTTCTTGAAAGTTGTGTCGTAGTAGGCACTAACCCCAGTCACAACTGGGTATGTTAATAAATTATCAGCAACTGACTGATCCATCTCACCTATAACCTTCAAATGGTCACAAAACTCTTCATGATAAGAGCTTCATGCACAATGCCACATCTTCTTCTTCAATGCTTCAGAACCACCTCATCTTTTCAACCAATTATGCTCTATATGTTTAGCACAAAACCTATACTTAGTTTCAGGTAAATTTGTCAGAGTTGCATCAATTAAACCCTGCATATATACATCACATTTTCAGATTTTCAGAAAAAATGTTAAATTCAGTTTTTAGATGTTCAGATTTTCAGAAAAATGTTAAATCGGTATTCAGATTTTCAAAAAAATGTTAAATTCAGTTTTTCAGATTTTCAGACTTTCATATTTCTGGTAAAATTCAGTTTTTCAGATTTTCAGACTTTCATATTTGTGGTAAAATTCAGTATTTCAGTTAATAAAAAAATCAAGTAGCCATGAAACTTTAAAAAATTACCTTTTGCATATGAGACATGAAGGTGATTCCTTGGCCTTGCTGCAGGTTTAGTGAATTCTTCAGTAATCCTAAAAACTAATTCCAAGTGACCTAGTTTTCTTTAGAGACTACTGCCCAGGCTAGTGGATAAAAAGGTTCATTGAATCCTGACCAACCGCTACCAACAGTTTCCCTTTAGCATTTCCTTTCAAGAATGTGCCATCCAATCCTACATATATACATCACATTTTCAGATTTTTAGAAAAATGTTAAATTCTGTTTTAGATTTTCAGATTTTCAGAAAATGTTAAATTCAGTTTTTCATATTTTCAGATTTTAAGACTTTCATATTTCTGGTAAAATTCAGTTTTTCAGATTTTCAGACTTTCATATTTCTGGTAAAATTCAGTATTTCAGTTAATAAAAAAATCAAGTAGCCATGAAACTTAAAGAAAAAAATATTTTACCTTTTGCATATCAGATGTCGCGCCCGTTTTGACCTAGGGTGTCGAAACGGTATCCGCAACTTTGCTCTTTGGCGCGGTTCCCTGGATTGAGCAAGAAGATGTATTTGAGGAGTCGTCACCTAATTAGTTAAGTGAATTAGAACACTTGAACTATTGCAATAAAAATACTGCATTTGATCTCCATTTAATGGTATGCGAAGTTAATGAGATTCTGGATCAGGGTTCTTTATAATCCTAAAGGGAAGGGGTTAGACATCTTTTAAGATCGCTAACTTGTGGTTATCCGATCAAACCTAGGTTAATTATCTATCACGCTTTAGAAAATATATGTACTTAAAAAATATATATACTTTAAAGAAAAGAATGTTTGAAAATATAATACAGAATGAAATAAAAACTGAATTTAAATAAGATAACAAGAAATAAATTTCTGAAGGTTATCTTCTTGAAATGTATCTCCGGGTACCTATATAGACACTTAGTAAAAGTGTTAGTAAGAGAGTAAATAATTCTAAAATAGCGACAACAATTAATAAGTAAACTAAAAATAAAACCCGTCTTTTATACATGTGAGGCCTTGGAAATCAGACGAAGATTCCTTCATCGGCCAAATGTGTAGCATTTGTTTCAAATCAGTAAATACCAAAAATGTAGTATTTGTTTTAAATCAGTTTAATAAAATGAATCAAAAGGGGGCAAAATTGTCCCAAATCGGTCTCGGACCCAGCAAAAATAGTAGCAAAGCAACATCCAAAACAGTGGACACGACGAAGGACGCCGAAAAACCAGAACGTTGCCAAAGTGACACAAAAATAGTGCAAACTAAGATAAAGGGCAAGAATGTCAAAAATCAGTTCGGAAACATCCAAAACAGTAGGAGCAGTTCACCAAAAAATCAAAATGTCGCCCAAAAACAAAATTAGAAAATCAGTCTGTTAGTAAAAGCAGCCGACAAGTACCAAAAGATAAGCCAACAGAGGTTATCGGAGTTTTTAAACTCCGATTAGTTACCCCAAAGTCACAAAATCAGTCCAACAACAAGTAAAAATAACATAAGCAGTAGCTAGTTCACCGGAGACAAACTATCACCAGAAAATTCAAAAAAGTCGCCTGAAAACCAGAAATCAGTCCATACAGAAAACAAACAAGGTAAAGCCAACAACACATCAAAACGAGTAAATGGGTCAGCGTCGCCTCGTCGGCGAATGGTCTGAGCGACGCCACCTGGTGGTTCGAAGCAGTGAGGTCGATGGTGAGCAGCGGTTTGTGGGAGACGGGACCAGTGGTTCAAGGTCGACGGTACAGTGGGGTTCACCGATGGGTATGGGTGATGATTGTGACGGGAACAGTGGGGTTCAGCGACGGGCAGAAGCGAGGTTCGTGAGAGTTGGGGCGATTGAAGAAGATGATGGGGTGAGGTTGGTGTGTGTGTGTGTGTGTTCGGAGGTTGTTAGGTGTATTTTATATACATTTTTTGAGTCATTTTTAGTTAGTATTTTATTCATTTCGTTTATGTTTAGTATAGTATTAGGTGTGTTTTTCCTTTCTTTTGTGTCACGGCTGTCAAAAATGGAAAAATGGCGAAAAGGAAAGGAAATGAGCATAATTGAGATGGAATTGCACACTAAAAGTGCCAATAAATAAAGTCTAAGAAGTCTCGGGAAGTATAGAAGAGATCAGACGAAGTCCGGACGAAAAAAGGACGAAGAATCAGTTGATTGTCCAATTAACGCCTCCGGCGCCGTGGCGCCTGCCAGCAGCGCCGCAGCGCCTAATGTTATGCGAAGTCTGATTTTCTCTGATTTTTCAGCGCCGTGGCGCCAGTCTGCAGGGCCACAGAGCCGACACGGGATTTTTGAGTTCTGGGTCGAATTTGACACGTTTTCAGAGCCCAAAAGGGATAACTTTTCCTACCTACAAAACCTATATAATCCCTAAAACCCTTCTCATTAATAAAATGATCTTTTAGACCACCTTCGACCTAATTCCACACATTCCATCTTGTAAATATTCCACAACACCATTCAAGGAGACAAGACAACTTTGGAGGCTTTTCAGTATTGTTTTCTTTCTCTTTTCTTTGCTTTTATTTCAGTTCATGTTGGAGATTGTATTAGTTCTTAGCATGACTATGGCTAGGAGCTAATTAATTTATTAGGGTTTTCCTTGTGATTCGCTTGAAACTATTATTTATGAATTAATACATGGTTTTGGTTTCTTCTTTATATAGTCGAGATTTATTCAATAATTGCTTTGATTGCTTGGTAATTAATTGATCACTAATTATCATCACATATATGATTTTTAATCGAGATCCGAAAGGGGAGATTGTGAATATGCTATAGTTGAATAAACATAGGTTAAAATCGTGGACGAAAGTACCCCGATACTTGTGTAGTTTAATAGGTTATTGTTCTTAATCCTCCTTTGTGGTAAATCTTATCATCGAAAGATAGAAAGGTTCTGCATCGGGGTTGAGTGTTTATATATCCTAACCGGAATATAAAACGGCTTAGTTAACCTGCTATTTTAACGTAGAAGAAGAAGTTAGTCTAGTTGTATTAAGGATTGAATAGATTGGATAGTTGAGGATCTTGGAAGCCCAAATTCTCCACCATAACTGATTTATTTTCATAATTAGTTTATTTCCTGCATTAGTTTTAATTATTAGTCTAAAAACACAAATAAATTAACGTTAACCAAATAGATACCATAGAATAGATAACCGGTACTTGAAAACCAGTATCTGAGGACGATATTCGGTCTTACCCAGACTATATTACTTGTAACGATACGTACACTTGCGTTAAGAGTGTGGATAAATCGCTAACAGAGGTGTGTGTATATGGAGTTAGGAAGATGAAGAGTGTATGGCTAATGTTGGAGAAGATGAGAAATAATGGAGAGTTTTCAAAATATGAGAGAGATGTTGAAGTTGAAGTTGCGGCTGATGTTGGTTCTTCCAAAATGAAAAGGGAGAGGGTTTTTATTTATAGGGATTTATTAGGTTAGGGTTTGGGTTTTTTGGGGAAAGGAAAAGATATTTATTTTTTTGGGGGGGGGGGGGGGGGGGAAAAAAAAGGGTGTTTTATTTTTAGGGGGGAAACAAAATGAGTGTTTGGATGAAATTAAAAGTGTAGGATTGGATTGATCTGGATTATGTCTAGGATTGGACCGGTTTGATGAAACTAGTTTGAATAAAAAATGCAAAAGGATTTATTTATTTAAAAATTATTAAAATGAAAATGCTGATACAATAATAATAAAATATAATAATTAAGAAATATTTAATGCCTAATTAGAAATAAAAATGCGATGCCATTTCGCAAAAAATAAAACAACATAGAATATTAGTTAAAAATGCAAAAAATGATGATTAAAATGTGGTTTCCTAAAATACTTAAAATTACAAGAAATAATCGAAAAACGGATCAAAATTGAGTGTCAACAACATGCCCCTTTTTGTACAAAGATGATGAAAGAGTCTCCGGACAAAGATGTTGACTGGTAGTCAATTTTGTCCGGTTTTATAACTAGAAAATCAAAAGCGGGACTGATACAGACTCAAAATTATGTCACAGTATCGAATTATGATGACACTGGATTACAAGTGCAGTGGGATACTGGAAAGACATGGTGTTTGTTTCCCAAAATGCCTTTAGGGTGTTTGTACCCGAGGTCAAGATGCAAAAGGTGTTTGTAGATGATGAGATGTACGATCATGATGTTGGTGATGTTATTGTGTTGACGTGGTGATGTCGTCATTGTATTGACGATGCATATGACATCATTGTGTAGACATGATGATAATGGCGTTGTTGTCTAGACGCGATGCAGATGTTCGTCATTGTATAGACGAAACATAGATGGAGCCGTTGCATAGGCTTAAATGAAAATGGTGTCGTTGCATAGACGTCATGCAGATGTTCGTCGTTGCATAGACGAAACATAGATGAAGCCATTGCATGGACTTAAAAGAAATGACGGTCATTGCATATACGCGATGCAGATGTTCGTTGTTGCATAGACGAAACATAGATGAAGCCATTGCATAGACTTAAAAAGACGTCATTGCGTAGACGCGATGCAGATGTTCGTCGTTACATAGACGAAACATAGATGAAGCCGTTGTATAGACTTAAAAAGGCGTCATTGCGTAGACGCGATGCAGATGTTCGTCGTTGCATAGACGAAACATAGATGAAGCCGTTGTATAGACTTAAAAAGGCGTCATTGCGTAGACGCGATGCAGATGTTCGTCGTTGCATAGACAAAACATAGATGAAGTCGTTGCATAGGCTTAAATGAAAAGGCATCTTTGCATAGACGAAACATAGATGAGGCTGTTGCATAGGCTTAAATGAAAGGGTGTCGTTGCACATACGCGATGCAGATGCTCGTCATTGCACAGACGAAACATAGATGAAGTTGTTGCATAGGCTTAAATGAAATAGCGTCGTTGCACAGACGCGATGCAGATGCTCGTCGTTGCACAGATGAAAAATAGATGAAGTCGTTGCATATGCTTAAATGAAAGGGCATCATTGCACAGACACGATGCAGATGTTCGTCGTTGCACAGACGGAACATAGATGAAGCCATTGCATAAGCTTAAATAAAATGGCGTCGTTGCACAGACGCGATACAGATGTTCGTCGTTGCATAGGCTTAAATAAAAAGGCGTCATTGCATAGACGCGATGCTGATGTTCATAGTTGCATAGACGAAACGTGGATGAAGCCGTTGCATAGGCTTAAATAAAAAAGGCATCGTTGCACAGACGCAATGCAGATATTCGTCGTTGCATAGACGAAATATAAATGAAGTCGTTGCATAGGGTTAAATGAAAGGGCGTCATTGCACAGACACGATGCAGATGCTCGTCGTTGCACAAACGAAACAAATATGAAGCCGTTGCATAGGCTTAAATGAAACGACGTCGTTGCACAGACGCGATGCAGATGCTCGTCATTGCACAGACGAAACATAGATAAAACCGTTGCATAGGCTTAAATGAAAGGGTATCGTTGCACAGACGCGATGCAGATGTTCATCGTTGCATAGACGAAACATAGATAAAGTCGTTGTATAGACTTAAATGAAATGACGTCGTTGCACAGACGCAATGCAGATGTTCGTCGTTGCACAGACGAAACATAGATGAAGTTGTTGCATAGGTTTAAATGTAATGACGTCGTTGCACAGACGCGATGTAGATGTTTGTCGTTGCACAAACGAAACATAGATGAAGTCGTTGCATATGCTTAAATGAAATGACGTCGTTGCACAGACGCGATGCAGATTTTCATCGTTGCACAGACGAAACATGGATGAAGTCGTTGCATAGGCTTAAATGAAAAGGCGTCATTGCATAGACGCGATGCAGATGTTCGTCGTTGCATAGACAAAATATGGATGAAGCCGTTATATAGGCTTAAATAAAAAGGCGTCGTTGCATAGACGCGATGCAGATGTTTATCGTTGCACAGACGAAACATAGATGAGGCCGTTGCATATGCTTAAATGAAATAACGTCATTTTATGAATGTACCTGCTTTGTGATCCGCTTGGGTTGAGATAACGTCATTGCATAGACGTTGTGCGTTTGTAACCCGCATGGGCTTATTGTTATGCTCCCGCCTTTGCTGATATGAAGATCCTACACTCAAAGAAAACTTGTGAGTTTTAGGAAATGAGTGGTTGATTAACGTCAACTTTGTAGCTTTGGCTCTTGACGCTTGCATTCTCAGATTGGTTTGGACTGAAGACTTAGTTGGCCGGCTTTTTCCTGTCTATTGTCGTCTTCTTGCAGTGAATCTTTAAAATTCCCCAGTTTCAGGTGGATGAAGATGTTGAGCTTTTAACTAGACAAAGCCGAGTCTTGATGATATCAAGGCGATCAGATGACACATTTTTTTTATTATTTATTTTATCAAACATGGATGCAAAGCTAATGCGGAGACATGGACTATGTACAATGAGTAGATGGGAATATGCCTCAGTCATTTGTAGGTAGTCATGGATGCAAAACATATGAGGATGCTAAATTCTCCAATGGACAAAATCGAGTCCTGTGCAAAATAAGGGAGAAATGTTTCTAATGGTGTGACCGAAGCCGATGTGGCCGCCTACTTATCCCGCAGAGGGAATCAGGTCAAGACGTAGTTCGTGATGCAACAGAGGATTTTTTATGATTTTTTTTAATGTGGGACCGAAGCCAATGTGGCCGCCTACGTATCCCGTCGAGAGAATCAGGTCAAAACATAGTTCGTGATGCAAAAATAAGAATTTTTATGAAGCTGTTATGTTGGACCGAAGCCGATGTGGCCGCCTACGTATCCTCGAGGGAATCAGGTCAAGACGTAGTTCGTAATGCAAAGAGGATTGTCAATATATGTATTTTTTGTTGTTTTTCTGAAAAAGTGGAAAGATAACATCACGTTCTGGCTTCAGTTGATACCAACAATTAGTATTGTGCATAAGGATTTCCGTTTATTGCTTTCAGTCTAACCGAGACTGACTCCGGTGTAATTCTTATAGCTTCAGATGGTACCATAGACATACCTGAGTGTCGACACTTGCTTCGAGCAAAGATTTCGAACTATACGCATCCTCATGTTACAAATGCCCTCACTGAAAGAAAGTCTCATTTCTCACATATATTCCAGTATTTTGAATTTTGGGACGTTTAGAGAAACACACTCACACTCAGAAAGATGTTCAATTCATGCAATTGTGATATCATAGGCTTGGCTGTCATGTAAGTATCCACTAATGTGAAAACCCCTCAGTATAAGATCATGTATGACTTGTCACGGGCTTGTACAGTAGGTTTGGGGGAAGAGATGGATATCATTTGGGTAAAAAGTGATTAATCCTTCCTCGAGCATTAGACTACGCCCGTGCTTGATATTTGTGCGCTTTAATGCTGACCTGCTTTTTTTGTTCTTTTTTATTTTTTTATTTTTTTTATAATGTCGGGGCTTTTGATTTCTTCTTTTTGTGAAGTCGTCCTTTGTTTTTGTTTTCTTTTCTCTTTTGAGACTTTTCAACTTTATTCCCCTGAAACTTCAACGCAGATCGTTGTCAGCAATTTGCACTTTTTCCATGCGCTCAAGGAAGTCGGGCCAAGAGAGGGATAGTGCGTATGCATTCAGAAAGAGTATAGGTGTAATATGCGGTTGTCGAAATAATAGGCTTTAGGCTCAAAGAGGTGTACTACGGATAATGATATTTGGTAGGTTGTAAAGGCTCAAACGGGTCAAAGAAAGCCTACGATCATTTCCTATATCGAGTGCTACTCAGGATTTCGCCTCAACAAATATTCGGGTCAAGTTCTAGATCACAATGCAATGCAATTGAACTTATTCTAAAACTCACCACACAATGCACATGAAACGATGAGGTTGATTTCGTTCTTATCTTAAATGCATGCAAGACAATGTCATTATAGGTGTGCGTGAGAGGTACCAAAAGAATCTATGATTTACCACAAAGTCAGCCTATACTGAATATTACTTATTATCCCTATGCACACTCTTAATTGTATTGATATCAACCCAGTCAAACAATGATACTTAAAAAATGTTTTTGTATTTTTGGATAACACATTTTTTTGTATTTTTGAATAAAATATATATATATTTTTTGAATAAAGAGTACTGAACCCTAATAGGGCTGCCTACGTATCTCACTTTTGATGAGAATTAGGTGTGCGTAGTTCGTTCAGATGTATGCTTTAAAGAATTCATATATGATAGGACAACAAGAATAAAAGCTTGTGCAACATAAATGATTGTCCACTATAGAATGAATGCAAAGTAAAATCATTATCCATGATACGATGAATGTAATGAAAAAATAAATGTATGTGATAGAATGAATAAAATGCATGAGTGAACCAAATATGTCCGCCCTTTTATTATTATCATTATTTTTTATGGGGTGCCGAACCCAAGATGAGTTGCCTACGTATCACACCGTGTGGTGAGAATCAAACACGCATAGTTCGGAAGATATGTTATGCAATGTATGATATGAATGTATTATGTAATTAAAACTAAGCATATCAATTGAATATTGATGCGCAATATATGCACACACTAACGCAAGTGCACGTGTCGTGACAAGTAATATAGTCTAGAAGACCGAGTTATCGTCCTCAGAGATTAGTGTCCAATATCAAACTCTATTCTATGGTATCTATTTGATGACCGATAATTGATGAATTATTTATAACTATAATTATGGATGCTAACTAAATTACTTTATTTTAATTCAGATATGATGGAAATAGGGCTTCCAAATCTCCTCAATTATCCGCTCATCTTACTTGTTAATACAATTAATTATGGTTCTTCTTCTATTTTGAGACAACAGGTTAACTAAGTCGTTTTATACTCCTGTTAAGGTAATATAAACACTCAACCCCAATATAGAATCCTTCTACCTTTAGGTGATAAGATTGACTATAAAGGAGGATTTAGAGCAATAACCTATTAAACTACACAAATATCAGGGTAGTTTTCGTCCACGATTTAACCTATGTTTATTCAACTATAGCATATTCACAATCTCCCCTTTCGGTTTTCGATTAGAAATCATATAGATTATGATAATTAGTTATCAAGCATTCAAGATAAATATTGAATAAATCTCAACAATGATAAGAAGAAACCAAAACATGCATTAATTCATAAGAATGAGTTTCAAGTGATTCGATATGGAAAGCCCTAAATTAAGTTAGTTCCTAGCCATAGACATGTCAAGAACTAAACTAATATCCAACATAAACTACAAAGAAATAAAACAAAGAATAAAGAAATTACACAAAAGTAGTCTCCAATCTTGATCTCCAAGTTTGTGATGAATTGGAAAAGTTTGGAACTCTTAATCTGACCTAGAAAGGTCCTTTTTATAGCCTCCAAGACGTTCTCAAACTTTTCCTTCTAGGCCTTGGCCCATTCTCATTCGGATTTAGCAGAATTCCCGCCTCGGCGCGGCCTGGCTGGCGCGCGGCTGAAACTCTGCAGACTCTCAGACTTTGGGCGCCACACAGCTCGATCTTCTGGTTGGAGGCTCAGCACGCCTCGCTTTCTTCCCGGACGCAAGTTTCTAGCTTTTTGAGCTCTGGAACCTCTGTTTCTGCCCTCTTTTCGCCAATGAGCCACTTTAAACCATTATGACTCAAAAGAAAGAAAATATATCCTAAGACGACACATATTTGTACAAAAATGGGCAAAAGACTAACTAGAAATGACTAAAAAGGTGTATATAAAATACACCGATCAAACACCCCCAAACTTAACCTTTGCTCGCCCTCGAGCAAAGATCAGAAATATAAACAAAGACACGAAAGAAAAGAAAATAAAATGACTCAAAAACATTGATCAAGTTGCTGCACCATTGTTACTTAGAAAAGCATGAAGGTTAGCAGAATAATATGCAGGAACATATAGCATAGATTTTTAGCATTCCAAACACATCAAGTTAGATATTTCGCAAATTTACTT
This sequence comes from Przewalskia tangutica, assembly GCA_029844215.1. Lineage (NCBI taxonomy): Eukaryota > Viridiplantae > Streptophyta > Magnoliopsida > Solanales > Solanaceae > Przewalskia > Przewalskia tangutica. The sequence continues at coordinate 81,411,250 of CM056732.1, read as the reverse complement.
CAATCATACTCGATGGAAGTAAGAATACCTAACTATGCATGTCAATTTCAAACTCCTATGACATGTTTACTTGCTATTCTCCACTAATCATGGATACACATATAAGAGATCTTCAAGGCTTTTCAAGGTTGTAATGTAGGCTTAGACATGGGTAGGTAAAAATAGGCATTTAGGCTCAATTTACGTACCATAAGCTCTTTTGCTTTAAATTCTTCTCTTTTCTTGTGATTCTCTTTTTCACTTCATACATATATTCCCCCTCTTTTGTTTTGAGAGAATGAAGTGTATTATGAATAGCCGGCACCCCCAAACTTAGGCTTTTGCCTATTTATTATTACTTTTTCATTGGGGTGCATCAAAATTGTTCACTCTCTTTTGTCTCTTTTTCAACACTTTATATTCCAATCACCTCAAATTTTTTCCACTTATGGCACAAGTATGGAATTATAGGGTGTCAAAGAAAAGTCTTATTTCTAGGCTCAAAGGGGCTGACTAGAGATATAATTTGAATGTCAGGGATAGACAAAGAATGGTAAGAAAGGGCTAACAAAGAACTGCCTGGGTCATCTCCCTAACATGCATATCCTAACTATTTCGCCTCAAATAGCAAGCAAGCAGACACATAGGTTTAATCATTAACAATGCACAAATCAAGCAAGATACCCCAAATAGTCTGATTTCATGAATTTTTGGCATATCTAACCTAAGTGTTTAGATGGTTGCTTCTAATTCCATTACATTAGTCAACCTTACTTCACTAGGCGTGTCCAGTAACTACAACATGCATGATCTTAAAAAAAAAATTATGACTCAAAAATACTCAAGATTACACAAAACAAATCAAAAGACTCAAAACAATAAGACACCACCAAACTTAAATCACTCATTGTCCCCAATGTGTGCAAGACTAAAAAAAAAACAGGACAACTTACAGACTTGGTTTAAAGTGGTGGCGGTGGCGGCGGATAATGCATGGACCACTGGTTGAACAAGGAACTCATCTCATCAAATCTTTGGTGCAACTGTTGTTGCTCCTGCCTTAGTTCTTGCTGTCATTGCCTCAGGTCCTGTTGACCTTGTATCATTATGTCAAAATTCTGCATCATCCTTCTCTGGTTCATGAGTAACTGCTCCATTATAGGCACTGGAGGTTCTAATTCTGGGGGCTGCTGGCGGCTGCTACCTGCTTCGTGCTGAGCCTCTGTCTCGAGCTCATCTTCATCCATAGTAGCCTCTGCTGCTGGTGGTGGTGGTGCTGGTCTCCTTCGTGCTGCTGCTGGAGGGATTGGTTCTGGAAAGGCATGCACTATCCCATATGACACAGGAGGTTGGCCCTTCTCATATGTATCAGTGGATAGGGTTGGGACTCCATGTCTGGAACATAAGCTGCTAATAAGTGATCCATGTCCCAACCCACCTGTCGTTACCAACCTACTGGTTTCTCCAATGTTTTGCAATATTTCCTTCCCAACGTCAACCGTCTTCCCTAACATGATTCCATATATCATTTTTATTCTATCTGCTGGCACTCTGGTGAAGTGCATCGATGGAATTAGACGGACACTGACGAAATATAACCAACCCTTGGCTGTTTTATTGAACTGACATCTGCTCAGTCCTCTTGATCCATTTCTTACAATATCATACTCAGCCCCAGGGTAGCATAATGTGCTTGCGATGACATCCCAGTCGATGTTGTTGGCATCTCTAGACCACTTCTGAAATATCTCCGATCATCGCCTCTTTCTTCAACGTCGGCTGTTCTTAATAGCTCATTCACCACTTCGGCCGTCACAGGCACATAATGTCCTCTCACAAAGCATCTACCATTTACCCTCTCCGGAAAGTTAGCATAAAATTATTTCATCATTACGGTGTTATGTGGTGCTATTCTTTTCGGATTAACAAATCTCTTCCACCCTATGACCTCTATCATCGCCCGAATAGGCTCATAGGCATCTCCCTCCTCAAATGACTCCCTTTGGTACTCAATTCCTCTCTCAGGGATCAAGGGCCTAGTACTAAGTTTGTGATATCTATCTTCAGTTTTCAACTGACAAACCTAGTAGTATAATATTGAGGGACAGAAGTGGATGTGGAAGCTCTCCTCTTCTTGGCAGACATTTATAGATAAATTCGGCAGCGTTTCCTTTGTTTCAGTGATATTACCCAGCAACTATCAATCAAACCAATCAACACACAGTGTAATCAGCAAGCTACAACACTCTTCAACCCCCAAACTTCACTCAAGGCACCGGTACAACACCCCACGCTCACTTCGTATAATCTTCTGCGAAATTTCACACCCAACTTCAACACACCACACACCATCCACCAATGAAGCACCTCTCCAAACCTATTACCTCCTCTGATTGTATTGAAGATTTCAAGAAAAGTGATAAAAGTTACCTTGGACGGTGTTCTTCAATATTTTCTTGTTCCTAATGATGTATTGAGGCAATGGAATGAGGGTTGTTGTTTTAGATGGCTAAGGGTGTAAGGAATTTAAGTACTTTGGTTGTGATTTAGTTTAGTTTGTGGAAGATTTTTAGGAAAAAGGGTTAATTTCGTGGGTTTTGGAGAGAGGAAGGGTTTTGGATTTTTGATTTGGAGAGAGGAAAATCGGATTAGGGCTCCTTTAAAACTCAGATTTTTCGTCGCGGCGCCAGTAGCAGGGCCGCAGCCCAAACTTTCGCGACCCTCTGAACTTCCAGCGCCGTGGCGCTCTGATTTGGCGCCACGGCGCCCAAACTTCAGAGCTCTTCTGTACTTTTGGCGCCACGACGCTGAACTTTCTGCGCCCTTCTGTACTTCCGGTGCCACGACCCTCTGTTGGGCGCCGTGGCGCTGAGCCGATTTTTCTCTTTTGATTTTTTCGTTTTCGTCCTCCAAATTTTTGGCCCTGTACATGTCATCACAACATGCAAACGATACCTTCCGTGAGACTGTTCTAAGTAAAACTAAATTGCATTAAATTAAATAAAATAACCCTGGGTTGCCTCCCAAGTAGCGCTGTCTTTAACGTATTTTAGCCGGACGCAAGTTCCTTATCAAGGGGCATGGGGTAGATTAACCCCACAGCCTATCCATTTCATCAACATTTTTCGCTTACTCGCTTTTCTTTTTCTCCTTTTTCTCAAGAGGAGGTTTAGCGTTGCTTACCTGTTTTGCCGGACTTATTTCCCTTGCTTTGGCTTGTGCTGGCTCAACCGATGTGCTGACAGTGCTAACTGCAAAGCACTTGCTCATGACTGGGGGTTCAATGATGTGTTTGAACACCTTGAACTCCATCTCTTCATTCTCCACTCTGAGTGTCAGCTCACCCTTCTCCACATCAATCAGGGCTCTCCCGATTTCCAAGAATGGTCTTCCCAGTATGATGGGGATCTCATCATCTTCCTCCATATCAAGGATGAGGAAGTCCGCAGGAAAGAAAAAATTTTCCACCTTAACTAAGACATCTTCAATCGTTCCCATGAGATGCACCACTGTCCTATCTGCCAACTGCAAGCTCACAGTGGTTGGTTTGTCCTCACCCAACTTCTTAAAAACGGACAAGGGCATAAGATTTATGCTAGCTCCCAAATCACAAAGGGCACTATTACATGTCACTCTGCCAACTGTGCAAGGCAGTGTGAAGCTCCCTGGATCCTTGAGTTTGGGGGGCAATTTCTTCTGCAAGATGGCACTGCATTTCTCTGTCAGTGCTGTTGACAGTCAATTTTGACCCGTTTTTCGTATATTTGTTGCAATTTTATGTGTTTTAGGAAACCGCATTCTAATCATCATTTTTTGCATTTTTTATCTTTTTATTTTAAATTTAAGCATTATGTCTTTGTTAATATTATGTTTCTATTATTATTACACCGTCATTTATTTTAATAATATTTTCATCTTTTTAAATAATTAATTGACACCCCGCTTTAATTTTAATTAGACATTAAACATTTGTCTAAATATTGTATTTTATTATTATTGCATCGACATTTGCATTTTTATAATTTTGCATCTTTTTAAATAATTTTTCTTTTAAATAATTAACCCGCTTTGCATTTTGTCAAACCAGTCCAGTACGAGACCCAATCCGAATCATTCTAATCCAACACCATTTTTAATTTCATCCAAACACCCTCTTTTATTCCCCCCCCCCCCCCATTTTTAAATTTCAAATACCACTTTTCATCTCCCTCCCCCAAACCAAACCCAAACCCTAAACCTATTCTTACCCCTACATAATAAACACGACCCATTAAAAAAAGGGGGGAACATAAAGGGGGGCAGCCCCACTAAACATCGGCAGCCGCACAAGAATAGGGGAGGACCAGCCCCTTTTCCATTTTGAAAAAAAAAGGGCCTCCCTCTCCTTTTTCGTCCCTCGCCGCGCCTCTCGGCGAACCCCACGCCACACACTGCCCGTCGCCCTCTTCCCTGTCCCCTCAACCTGTCGCCTACACCACCGTAACTCCGGCGAAGTCACGCCGCCGGAGTTCGAACACCAACCCCGTCGTTGAACACCCACAGCCGTCCACTGCTTTCCCATACCCCTGCTCCCGTCGCCACCATCCCGTCGACCATCTATTGGCTTGTATTTTAGGCGTTGCTCCGGTGAAAACCGTTGAAGCAACGTCGTGCTTCCCTTCCCCTCTGCTTTTGCCGATCCGCCAGATTTGACCACCGGCGGCGGACACTACCGGCGATGTTGTTTGTTTCTCTATTATTGCAACTATATTTTGTGGTTGTTGGACTGATTTTGACTTTTGGTAACTTGCCGGAGTTTAAAAACTCCGGCGAATCTTGTTGGCTTTATTTCGATATCTGATTTTCTGATTTTTGTTGTGTCGCCGGAATTTAAAACTCCGGTGACCTTGTTCTTGACTGCATTTTCGGGCATCAGTTGTTATCTTGGTTAATGGGCTGATTATTTTTGTCTGGTTGGAATTTCGACGATCTTGTTTTGCTTACTGTTTGGGGGAAATCTGTTGTTAATGGTGTTTTAGACTGATTTCTGATTTTCCGGCGATATTTGGACTTTTCCGGCGAACTATGTTGCTGCTACTGTTTACTGTTTTTGGACTGTTTTTTTTCTGATTTTTGGCTACCCGTCGGAGTTTGAAAACTCTGGCGATGTTCTAAAAAATTCCAGCATGTTCGCTCGTTGTGTCGCTGTTGCTGTTTCTACTGTTTTCATAATATTTCGGGCAAATTTTGACAATTTTTCCCCTTTGTTTTATTTTTTATCAAACTGATTTTTAAGAACAGATATTACACTTGGTATTTTACTTATTTTTAACTATGATATTACACTTGGTATTTTACTTATTTTTAAATATGATACTACACTTGGTATTTTACTTATTTTGAACTTGATACTACACTGGCCAAAGAAGGATTTATCCGTCGATCTGGAGACCTCCATGGTAAGCGAGACGGAATATGTGGGTGAGGAGGAAAGTGAAAAGATTAGACGAGAATGCAGAGTATCGTTTACCGGGAGGTGAGTCGACCGCAGCCGTAGTGATATTGGCTTCTCATGTCTTAGTATCCTTGGCATAACACTAGCTGAGCCCACACTATATAATAAAAAATATCTTCTACATATATATCTATATATATACATACATTGTGTTTGTTTGATAATTTATTTATTATTTACTAACTCTTCTACTAAGTGTCTTTTGCAGGTACCCGGAGGCGCACCCCAAAGTTAAAGCATTCGCATAAAATAAAATAAAAGCGAAATATCGCTAAATTCTCTTCATTCCATCTTTTTATGATTATTTGCTTCCATTATCATCTTGTTAAATCTATATCTATTTTAAATATTTGCATGCTTAGTTTAAATATCTCTTGGTTGGTTTAATAATTAGAACACCTTTAGAATTGTAGATTGCATGTTAGCACAATAATATTAAGCCTAAGTTTGAACGGATAACCGCAAGTTAGCGGATCTTAAAGGATGTCTAACCCCTTCCCTTTAGGATAATAAAGAACCCTTACCTAGAATCTCACATAGCTTTCGCATACCCTTTAAAAATGGAGATCATTCGTAGTATTTTATGCTACATTTTTAGTGTCCTAATTCACTATAATAATTAGGTGGCGACTCCTTAAAATAAATTTAGGAATCAACCATACGTAGTACTCCCGTTTCGACTCCGGTTAAAATGGGGTGTTACAAGTGTCACTGTCTCATACTCCGCCAACTTCTTCTTCTTCCCTAGAATTTCCTTCATGAATTTAAAATAAGTAGGCATTTTCTCCAATGCCTCAATGAACGGAATGTTAATGTGTAGCTTTCTGAATACCTCCAAGAACTTGGAGAATTGCTTACCAACCACTTTCCTTTGCAACCTCTGCGAGTAAGGAATCCTCTCAGTGTATTCTCTCACTGGGACTATTGGAACTTTCTCTAACATAGGGCGGTCTTCAGTAACCCTCTCCCTCTCTGCATCTACTCTCTGTTCAACTACAGGTTGGGGTGTAAGTTGTTCTAGCTGCTTTCCATTTCTCAGCTGCACCGCTTGGCACTGTTCTCTGTGGTTCATCTCTGTATTACTAGGCAAAGTGCCCCGTGGCCTGTTGTTTGCCATCTTCTCTAGTTGTCTCACCTGCGTCTCCAAATTTCTGATATAGGACACAGTCTGTCGAAGCTGTGCGTGAGTTGGTGAGTGTCAGCGTACGCTCTCAACTCAAAGCTTCTCTTGTTGAGCAGGTGCACTGAATTGTTTTGAAGATGAGGCCTGAGTGAATGGTTGCTGATTTTGGTATTGACCTCGAAATTGGTTCTGCTGCCCTTGATCACCCCTCCATGAAAAGTTAGGGTGATTCCTCCACCATGGATTGTAGGTATTTGAATAGGGGTTGTTCTGGGGCCTTTGGTAATTTCCTACTGCTTGACATTCTGCTTGCTCGATAGAGATGTTGTTGGGGTCTGCTGATGGGCACCTATCAAAGGTATGTGGACCTCCACACATCTCACAACTCAATGGCATTTGAACTGCATTCACTGACACTGTGTTCTGTTGCAGTTGCTTGGTCAAGAGGGCAACTTGTGCATTTAATGTTGTGATGGCATCAATCTCATGAACTCCTATTGCTCTTCTTCCACTCACCCCTTTGTCCTCTGTTACATGATTATTGATGGTCATGTCTTCTAGCAAATCATGAGTTTCGTGTGCTGTCTTCCTCATGAAAGTTCCACATGCGGCTGCGTCAATGATAGTTCTTGTGGTCCCGCTTAGCCCATTGTAGAAAATATGGACCAAATTCCACAGCTCAATGCTATGATGTGGACACTTCCTTTGCAAATCTTTAAATCTCTCCCAAGCCTCATAGAGTGACTCTCCATCAGCCTGATAAAAGTTGTTCAACTCCCCTCTCAGCTTAGCGGCTTTGGACGGTGGAAATAACTTTGCTAAAAACTTTTGTGCCAACTCCTGCCATGTGAATATAGAATCTGTAGGCAGGGAATTCAATCAAACTTTCGCTCTATCCTTGAGTGAGAAGGGAAAAAGCCTCAATCGGATGGCGGCGTCAGTGACGCCATTGTACTTGAAAGTTGCACACAGCTCCAAGAAGTTCGCTATGTGCATGTGAGGATCTTCCGATGGCAACCTTCCGAACTGAACATTATTCTGCAGCATACTCAGGATCGCAGACTTGATTCCGAAATTATTTGCTCCTATTACTGGGAGCCTGATGCAAGTTTGTGCTCCATTCACCCTTGGCAGCAGATAATCTCCCAAGCTTCTCTCAGCTTGGACCTGGACCCTCTCTTCCACATCCATTGGTAACCTCCGGGGCATCCTTTGGTTAGGTTGATGATCACCTAACCCTGTTCATCTCATTGTTGTTCTGCAAGCCCCCCATTGCTATGAAGGCCAAAATTCGTTTGTTTCTCCTGTTCTGTTTGCAAGTCTTTTCAATCTTCAAGTTGAAGGGAACAAGTGTATCTGCTCCTCTTCTCCTTCGCATAAACTAGATGCCTGCAACAGATCAAAATTAACAAACGGATCACGACGCACGGTTTCACGAATAAAAGAGAAAAATATAGTACTAAATAAAAACAAAAATAAAAACCAAATTAGAAATTAAGAATAGATAAAATGATATTGAACTACGCCAATCTCCGGCAACGGCGCCAAAAACTTGATGCGCAATTTATGCACACACTAACGCAATTGCACGTGTCGTGACAAGTAATATAATCTAGAAGACCGAGTTATCGTCCTTGTCCAATTATCAAACTCTATTCTATGGTATCTATTTGGTTCTCGCCCTTAGCCGCTCTCTTCTTTCCTTATTCCTTCTCTTCCCGCTTCAATTGATGGAAAAGCATTAAATGGGGCAAGGAAGGGACCGATAATTGATGAATTGTTTATAACTATAATTATGGATGCTAACTAAATTACTTTATTTTACTTCAGATATGATGGAAATAGGGCTTCCAAATCTCCTCAACTATCCGCTCATCTTACTTGTTAATGCAATTAATTATGGTTCTTCTTCTATTTTGAGGCAGCAGGTTAACTAAGCCGTTTTATACCCCTGTTAAGGTAATATAAACACTCAACCCCAATATAGAACCCTTCTACCTTTCGGTGATAAGATTGACTATAAAGGAGGATTAAGAGCAATAACCTATTAAACTACACAAGTATCGGGGTACTTTCGTCCACGATTTAACCTATGTTTATTCAACTATATCATATTCACAATCTCCCCTTTCGACTTTCGATTAGAAATCATAGATTATGATAATTAGTGATCAATTAATTATCAAGCATTCAAGACAAATATTGAATAAATCTCAACAATGATAAGAAGAAACAAAAACATGCATTAATTCATAAGAATGAGTTTCAAGTGATTCGATATGGAAAGCCCTAAATTAAGTTAGTTCCTATCCATAGACATGCCAAAAACTAAACTAATATCCAACATAAACTACAAAAAAAATAAAACAAATAATAAAGAAATTACACAAAAGTAGTCTCCAATCTTGATCTCCAAGTTTGTGATGAATTGGCAAAGTTTGGAACCCTTAATCTGACCTAGAAAGGTCCTTTTTATAGCCTCCAAGACGTTCTCAAACTTTTCCTTCTAGGCCTTGGCCCATTCTCATTCGGATTTGGCAGAATTCCCTCATCGGCGCCTCGGCCCTGAAACTGGCGCCACGACGCCGAAACTCCTGTATCTCTCTGTACTTTGGGCGCCACGGCGCTCTGATGCTGCTGGTTGAGTAGCCGCAGTCACTGCTTTCTTGCGGATCGCGAGTTTTCTTGCTTTTTGAGCTCTGGAACCTCTGTTTCTGCCCTCTTTTCGCTCCTTTTCGCCAATGAGCCACTTTAAACCATTATGACTCAAAAGAAAGAAAATTTATCCTAAGACGACACGTATTTGTACAAAAATGGGCAAAAGACTAACTAGAAATGACTCAAAAGGTGTATATAAAATACACCGATCAAATATGCAAGTATGTATAAAAATACAAAAGTATAGACAACTCAGAGTGATGCCTCATTGAATATGGCGTTGGATGACTTCTTTCAGTCAAAATATCTCCCGGCTTCCTGCAAAAATAAGAGCAACGGGTGAGAGTAGAAAAGTGACGAAAAATAATAAAATGCGAGAGTATAACAGTATAGTCAAAGACTCATCTACTTGATTTGCTAGGATTGAAGGCTAACTGACTCCTTCAATCGAAAATATCTCTCGACAATCTTTGTGACACTTTTATTTTGTTCTTTTCTGGAGTATCTCTGAGGATAATTTCTTGAACGACCGTCCCCGACTATTTGCGAGGACGATCTTCCTGCAAAAATACGAGAAATAGGTGAAAGTAGTAAAGTCACAAAAATAATAGGATGTATCGGTGTGACAATATAGTCAGAGACTCCCCTGATTGGTTCGACCGGACCGGAGGTTGATGCTTCAGAAGGTCTGAGTCATGTTGTTCAAGAGCAATTTACGCAGTAGAAGTCCTGATTGCAATGTGACAACAAAAGTGCAAAAAGCAAATGACCGAAGTTGCAAGCACATGATATGTACAGAGTTGAAGAAATAATTATTGCTTTAAATAATATGTACATAATTTGATAGCGACAAACAATAATAATCAAAAAGCATGCAAATCAAGCGCGCGTCCTAACCTATTTGGGACCTCTTTTATGCCAGAGGTGGGCCTAAACGCCAAATATGCGAGATTATGATAAATAGGTCCAAGCCGTTAAACTGCAATGTTTTGTTGGAAATGGCGACCAAATGACGGTGCACTTTTCCAATTTCGGCATGTCATGATTAGGCTTGGATTCGTCTATCATTATCACGCTACACATAGTATGATGATTGGTCGTTGGGTTATCAAAACCCGTCGACAAATTTTTGGTGTTTTCCTAATTGTGGCGTCGATACTAAGGACCGACTCACCTAGGGTATATGCATGCATGACAAGGTGGTTTAGCTCTATCTTAAATTTTCTAAGATTTGACTTACTAGACACAAGGTTCCCTAGTGGACTGCTCGAGTGAGAAGGCTACACGGCCACCGGTTGGACCGGACGCTCCGCGCAAAATGCCAACTCTCTTAAATTTGGGTATTTGAAAGAAATTTGCGGGTGCGCAAAGCACCCCTCGCGTGTTGTGTGTGATAGTGTCAATTTTCCGGAAGGTAAGAAGTATGAGCGGAATGCCAATTTAAGGAAAGCAGTAAAGAAAGTAGCAATTAATTATAAAATTAAAAGAAAACAATTTAAAGTATTTACAACAAAAAGCAGAATAAAGCGCAATATTTAATTAACCTGAGTTTGTTGTGGTTAAGAATCTGATATTCACAGTGGAGTCGACATGCTGTCGCGCCCGTTTTTGACCTAGGGTGTCAGAACGGTAATCCGCAACTTTGCTCTTTGGCGCGGTTCCCTGAATTGAGCAAGATGATGTATTTGAGGAGTCGTCACCTAATTAGTTAAGTGAATTAGGATACTTGAACTATTGCAATAAAAATACTGCAATTAATCTCCATTTAATGGTCTGCGAAGTTAATGAGATTTTGGATCATGGTTCTTTATAATCCTAAAGGGAAGGGGTTAGGCATCCTTTAAGATCTGCTAACTTGCGGTTATCGGCCAAACCTAGGTTAATTATCTATCACGCTTTAGAAAATAAATGTACTTAAAAAATATATATACTTTAAAGAAAAGAATGTTTGAAAATATAATACAGAATGAAATAAAAACTAAATTTAAATACGATAACAAGAAATAAATTTTCGAAGGTTATCTTCTTGAAATGTATCTCTTGGTACCTGTATAGACACTTAGTAAAAGTGTTAGTAAGAGAGTAAATAATTCTAAAATAGCGACAACAATTAATAAGTAAACTAAAAATAAAACCCGTCTTTAATACATGAGAGGCCTTGAAAATCAGACGGAGATTCCTTCATCGGCCAAATGTGTAGCATTTGCTTCAAATCAGTATACCAAAAATGTATTTGTTCTAAATCAGTTTAGTAAAATGAATCAAAAGGGGGCAAAATTGTCCCAAATCGGTCTCGGACGTAGCGAAAACAGTAGCAAAGCAATAGCCAAAACAGTGGACACAACGAAGGACGCCGAAAAACCAGGACGTTGCCAAAGCGACACAAAAATAGTGCAAACTAAGATAAAGGGAAAGAATGTCAACAATCAGTTCGGAAACATCCAAAACAGTAGGGCAGTTCGCCGAAAAATCAAAATGTCGCCGGAAAACTCAGAATACAACCAGAGGGACCCAGATTCGTGCAAAATCAGCACGTTACAAAACAAACAACAGAACCCAAAAGTAAAGCTAATGGGGTCGTCGGAGTTTTCATAAACTCCGGCCCAAAAAAAATTAGAAAATCAGTCTGTTAGTGAAAGCAACCGACAAGTACCAAAAGATAAGCCAACAGAGGTCATCGGAGTTTTTAAACTCCGATTAGTTACCCCAAAGTCACAAAATCAGTCCAACAACAAGTAAAAATAACAGAAGCAGTAGCTAGTTCACCGGAGACAAACTATCACCAGAAAATTCAAAAAAATCGCCTGAAAACCAGAAATCAGTCCATACAGAAAACAAACAAGGTAAAGCCAACAACACATCAAAACGAGTAAATGGGTCAGCGTCGCCTCGTCGGCGAATGGCCGGAGCGACGCCACCTGGTGGTTCGAAGCAGTGAGGTCGATGGTGAGCAGCGGTTTGTGGGAGACGGGACCAGTGGTTCAAGGTCGACGGTACAGTGGGGTTCGCCGATGGGTATGGGTGATGATGGTGACGGGAACAGTGGGGTTCAGCGACGGGCAGAGGCGAGGTTCGTGAGAGTTGGGGCGATTGAAGAAGATGATGGGGTGAGGTTGATGTGTGTGTGCGGAAGTGTGTGTATATGGAGTGAGGAAGATAGAGAGTGTATGGCTAATGTTGGAGAAGATGAGAAATAATGGAGAGTTTTCAAAATATGAGAGAGATGTTGAAGTTGAAGCTGCGGCTGATGTTGGTTCTTCCAAAATGAAAAGGGAGAGGGTTTTTATTTAGGGATTTATTAGGTTAGGGTTTGAGTTTTGGGGGGAAAGGAAAAGATATTTATTTGGGGAATAAAAGGGTGTTTGATTGTTAGAGGGGAAACAAAAAGAGTGTTTGGATGAAAATAAAAGTGTAGGATTTGATTGATCCGGATTGTGTCTCGGATTGGACTGATTTGATGAAACTGGTTTGAATAAAAAATGCAAAAGGATTTATTTATTTAAAAATTATTAAAATGAAAATACCGATATAATAATAATAAAACATAATATTTAAGAAATATTTAATGTTTAATTAGAAATAAAAATGCGATGCCATTTCGTGAAAAAATAAAACAACATAGAATATTAGTTAAAAAATGTAAAAAATGATGATTAAAATGCGGTGTCCTAAAATACTTAAAATTGCAAGAAATAACCAAAATACTGGTCAAAATTGGGTGTCAACATCAGACATAAAGGCGATTCCTAGGCCTTGCTGCAAGTTTAGTGAATTCTTCAGTAATCCTAAAATCCAATTCCAAGTGACCTTGTTCTCTTTAGAGACTACTGCCCAGACTAGTGGATAAAAATGGTTCATTGAATCTTGACCAACCGCTACCAACAGTTTCCCTTTAGCCTTTCCTTTCAAGAATGTGTCATCCAATCCTATGAAAGGTCTTAACCCCACCACTAAATCTATTCTTCATTGCATTAAAACATATATACATCCTTAGGAACTTTCGTATTCCCGTTTCAAGTGCATCCCTAGATATGTTGACTACAACATCACTTACAGGGTTGTTATTCCTCAATTCATGACGTAACTCTCTAACTTATTGTACTCATCATTGTAAATACCACTAAGTTATCCCAAAATCATTCTCTTGGCCCTCTAAACTAACATTAACATTAAAGGCGACTTTCAGTTCTGCCCTCATCTCTTTGAACTTCACTTTTGGATCATTTTATAGCTTCTTTTGGAAATAATGAGCTATTGTATGACAATCTATTTTTTTGCATTCAAAGTCTGGTTGACAATTGTGTTAATTGACCAATGTTTTAACTGAAACCCCGAGCCCATTCTTACATTTATAGATGGAACATTTAAAAGGACAACCCTCAACACACTTGTATGTAACCCTAGATTTGTCACTTTTCAACAATACCAACCCTTTATTTTCAGTCAAGGCATAAAGCTTCATAAACATTCTAGCCTTAAGGATATCTTTGAAAGACATTCAAGGATAAATTGTTTTGAAATGCTCTAACTTAAAGTGTAATCTCTCTTCTATTTTGAAGAGGCCCTTTTATACCACTATAAGTCTTACCCCAGCCTGGAGGATGCAAATATAGACTTCAATGAAGTAAGGGGTCTAATAAGCTCTAATTCTTCAACATCAAAATCATAATCACTAGACTCATTACAAGAAGAGTTTAATGATTCATTGGCACTGTCACAGTCTGTGCCAGCCTCAACATCAATAGAATATGACTCAGAATGGTGTATAATGTTAGTCACATCTACAACATCAATATCTAATTCACATTCATCTACAACATCAACATCTAATTCACATTCATCTACAAGTCTTACCATGACAATGATCTGCAAAAAAAAGATAAACATTAGAGTACATAAATAAAGGTTAAATGAATGGAGGAATAAGTCAACAAATAAAGTTAAAGAAGAAAGGAAAACTTCACATTAAACAACTAATAAACAAACAAAGGAAAACCTTCTCCAATATCAAATGGGGACCACATAATAAACTAAAACCTTTCCTGTAAATAAGTGCACAAAGACTAATTTTCAAGACAACAATAATAAACATAATTTTAACCAATGTCCCACTAGAAGAGACAAGCTGCATATTCAATGCAAATTTAGACATCCAATGTGTCTTTTTCAAATAAAAAACAAAAAAACATGCACAGACAACATAACAGATTCAAACACCATTATTTATACCACTTTTTTCATAACAGATTCGAAAAAACACAACCAAATCTTCAAACACCGCATAACCCTGAATAGATTCGACTACCACAGATGAACTCGATATGAACCATAGATTAAATAGTAAACTCAATCGTCGTCGGCATCGTCGAAATATAAATTAGAACAAATCCAACACACAACAGCTAAAAAACAAAACAAAACAAGTCGGCATAGTCGTCGAAATTCTAGGTTCGTAACCTGGTAAAAAAAGTTGCATAAATTCGAAAATCACAGAGACTTAGAACCATATAACTATCCATTAACACATAAATTTAAGAAATTCCGTATCTTGAACGCGACTAGAAGAAGATTCAGACGGATTTGGCTTTGGATTCAGTTTTGGAACACTGAAATCGACGGATTGGAATCGCGGTTAGGGACTAGAATAATTTCGAAGGGTTAGGGATTTGAAATGACCGGGTCTCTGTGTTTTATGTTGACATACAGGTCGAGTTACAGGTCAGGTTAATTTAATTGGGGTTGTGCGCAGGTGACGTCCAGGTGGCGTCCATGTGGCATCCACCTGGGCAGATCTGTTAGTTTGGGGCAAACACAACAAGTTTAATAACAGAAAGGGTATATTTGTCCCCAAACTTTAACGGATGACAAATATGACCCTAAAACACAACTTACTTTGAATGTGAGGAAGTACTTTATTACAAACTTGCTTATTGCTTTCTTGCATTTGAAAAGATTCCAGTATATTTATCGAGATTTTCTGGTGAAGTACTTGCAATAGTAGCTCTGATAAAATTTCAGTGTGGAAAATGTCCTTACACCTTGCTTAGATGAAGCAAAAATAAAGGCACTATGTCAAATGCTTTTAATGAAAATTGTAAGATTATATTAATCTCCCTTAGGGAGCCTTTCTCATTAATATAAAATATATATAGGTGTACAATGTGGAATCCTTATATAATAGGGATCCTCATTCTACCATAATTACATAACACTAAATATGGTAAATATTTTACATTATACACACGTGCTAATACACCCTCTCAGTCTGAGCGGGAGGATGCCGAACGCTAAGACTGGATCTGAAGTCAAGGAAGAGTTGTCTAGGAAGACATTTTATGAATATATCCGCATACTGATATGAGGAAGGCACATGCAACACCTTAATATGACCGAGAGCAACCTTCTCATGAACATAATGTATATCTATCTCAATATGATTGATTCGCTGATGCTGAACTGGATTATTAGATAAATATATGGCGGAAATGTTATCACATTAAACCACATACGCCTTACGCAAGGGACACTGAAGCTCCAAAAGAAGGTTTCAGAGCCAACATATCTCAGCAACAACGTTTGCAACTCCTCTATACTCTGCTTCTGCACTCGAACGGGATAATGTGGCTTGCCTCTTGGCAGACTAGGAAATGAAATTATCCCCTAAAAACACACGATTCTTGGAGGTCGAAGGCCGCGCTTCGACAGCCTACCAATCAACATCCGTATATGCTAACAACCCGTCAGGCCGGGCGGTATAGATGTAATCCATAATCAAGTGTGCCCTTAACATAAATGATACATTTAAGGACAGTACAATGAGGCTCCCTGGGGGCATGCATAAATAAGTATACATGTTGAACAACATAAGTAATGGCAGGCCTGGTGAAAGTAAGATACTGAAGTACACATGCAAGACTCCGATAAAGAGTGAGATCAGACACTGGGTTACCATCGACAACACTAAGTTTGTATTTAGAATCAACTGTAGTGGACATGACCTTGCAGTTTGCCATTTTAGTCATGTACACTATCTCCTCTGCATACTTGCGCTGACATAAAAACATAGTATCTGAAGAACGAGCCACTGATATCCCAAAAAAATAGCTCAACCTCCCCAAGTCATTCATAGCAAATTCGAGTTTAAATAGTGTAATAATCTCATATTTCAACACATCAGAGGAGGAAGTAAGCACAATGTCATCCACATATAATAATAAATAAGCAATGCTACTACCTCGATGAAAAGTAAATAAAGAGTTATCACACTTGCTGCATACGAACACAATTTGCATAATGTATTGTGCAAAGCGATCATACCACACTCGAGGGTCCTGTTTCAAACCATAGAGTAACTTATGAAGATGACATACATACTGAGGGGCTGCTGGATGGACAAAACCAGGCGGCTGGTGCACGCAAACAGTTTCTTTCAAATTCCCGTGTAAAAAACATTTTTCACATCAAGCTGATGAATCGGTCAATGCTTACCCATAACAATACTCAGAATTGTGCGAATAGTACCCGGTTTGACAACCGGACTGAATGTCTCACCACAATCAATGCCCTCCTACTGATTAGTGCCTTTAACCACAAGTCTTGCCTTATACCTCTCGAGCTCACCACTGTCTCTGTATTTGTGACGAAAAAGCCATATGCATCAGATCACATTCATCCCTCCGACCCAGGAACCAAATCCCAAGTATGATGTTTTGTTAAAACATTAAATTCCTCACAAATGGTCGCATTCCAATTTGGGTCTAGTTTAGCTTATTTTAGGTTTTTGGGAATCGGTGAAACGGTTTGGGTGGACAAGTTAAATTGGACTTTGGGTTTAAAAATCCTGTATTGAGCACGGGTTTCCATACGGTGGGTGGGATCAGGGGTAATTTTGGTGTTTTTTGGATGTTACTGGTTCAGGGATCTGATTGACGGAATGGGTGGGGAGCAGGAACTGGTGTTGATGGAGGGGTGGGGTGTCGGGTGTGTATTTTCTGGGCATAACAGGGGTTGTGAGGGTGTCTGTCGGGGCTCCGGGTTGGGTCGAGGGGGGTAAATAGCTGGGGTATTGGGTGGATTTTGTTTGATATGGCAACAGTAGTGGGTTGGTACTGAACTGGGATGTTGGTGGGTTCAGGATACCGGTGACTAGAGATAAGTAGGGGGAGGGGTGTCGGGCTGGAGGGTCGGCTATGGTGTGGTCCGATGGCTGAGACACAACGGTTGAGCAATGAGGGTTCTGGTGACTAGTGGTGTGGTTAGTGTCACAGTGCCGACTGCTAGGGGTGGAAGCAGTCGGCGACGATTGAGACTGTGGCAAAGACGGTGATAGTAGTGTAATGACTCTATTGGAGGTGACAGCGGTGGGAGGCAGTGGCGGACTGGCGGTGGTTGGCTGACGCAACTAACTGAGGACGACGGGGGACATGTCTGACTCGTCAAGAAAGGTGTAGTCTATTTTTTGGTATTTTTGGATGTTCAAAAAAGGGAATATGGTTTCGTCAAATGTAACGTGACGTGATACGTGAATTTGATGGGTGCATAAGTCATAACACATATAGCCCCTATGATTTGGCAGAAAATCCTACGAAGACACATAGAGTAGTTCGGGGTGCTAATTTGTGAGGAGCGGTGGAGACAAGGTTTGGATAGCAAAGGCAACCGAAAATCCGTAGGTGATCATATGAGGGAATCCAACGGTATAAAATTTTGATTGGGGTCATATTGTGAAGGGTGATAATGGGTAAAATATTAAGAACGTACTCTACCATTTTGATTGCATAAACTGAAAATGATGGAGGAAGAGATGCATGAAAAATGAAGGTACGAACGATGTTATTTATGGTGCAGATAATTCGTTCAGCTTTTTCATTCCGATGAGGTGTGGAAACACGAAAATCGAAAAACCATGTCATTGTTTTTGCAAAATGTGTGAAAAGTGGAATTATTAAATTCACGACCATTAGCACATTGAAAATATTTGATGGCTTTTTCAAATTGTGTTTTGACATAAATATGAAATTCATAAAATTTTGCAAAAAACTCTAATTTAAACTTTAGTGCATAACTTTTCCTACCTACATATTCCTTAACCCTTTTCCATAACTTTTCCTAAACCCTTTACCTAAAAGGATTCCATAACATTTCCTACCTACATAATCCCTAACCCTTTACCTAAAGGATTTTTGGGTTATAAATAGTCTCTACATCATTAGAAGAATCCATCACCCATCCTTCATTCCATCCTACAATCCATCACCCATCCTTCATTCCACCCTACAATACATCACCCATCCTTCATTACATCCTACAATCCATCACCCATCCCATTCTCCATCCACCATTCCATTTCATCTTGTAAATATTCCACAACACAATCCTTGGATGCTAGAAGGCTTGGAGACTTGTTCTTGAGTATTTTCTTTTCTTTCTTTTGCTTTGTTTATTTCAGTTCATGTATGAAGATTATATTAGTTCTTAGCGTGACTATGACTAGGAGCTAATTACTTTGTTAGGGGTTTCCTTGTGATTCTCTTGAAACTCTTATTCATGAATTAATACATTAGTCAATTTCTTCTTCACTTGTTTAAGATTTATTCAATAATTGCTTTGATTGCTTGATAATTAATTGATCACTAGTTATCATCACTTATATGAGTTCTAATCGAAAGCCGAAAGAGGAGATTGTGAATATGCTATAGTTGAATAAACATAGGTTCAAATCGTGGACGAAAGTACCCCGATACTTGTGTAGCTTAATAGGTTATTGCTCTTAATCCTCCTTTGTAGTCAATCTTGTCACCGAAAGGTAGAAGGGTTCTCCATTGGGGTTGAGTGTTTATATTACCTTAACATGAGTATAAAACGATCCAGTTAACCTGCTATCTTAACGTAGAAGAAGAAGTCAGTCTAATTGTATTAAGGATTAAATAGAGTGAATAGTTGATGATCTTGGAAGCCCTAATTCTCCATCATAACTGATTTAATTCAAATTATTTTTATAATTAGTTTATTTTCTGCATTATTAGTCTAAAATTCCCAATCAATTAACGTTAACCAAATAGAAACTAAAGCATAGATAATCGGTACTTGAAAACCAGTCCCTGAGGACGATATTCGGTCTTACCTAGACCATATTACTTGTAACGATACGTGCACTTGCGTTTAGCGTGTGTATAAATCGCGCATCATAGGACCATTTTTGTTTCGGAAACATGCGCTCCCACGTTGGCTAATTGGTCTGCCACTAGTTTCAATTGCTTGCAATAGTCTGACATGTTAGAGAAGTTTTCAAGACGGGTATTGTTGAATTGTTCTTCCAAGTACACTGCACGAGTGTTCTTGTTGTCTTGAAAAATTTCCTCTAAGTGTGTCCACAACTCACGGGTTGATGCACCTGTTTTCATAATTGTATAGAGTAAATCCTTAGAGATTGTGTCATAGATCCATTGTTTAACCACGACATCGAGAGGACGCCATGTCGCATCATCAATCTCGGGAGGGCGAGAGAAGGAGTCGTCGATATGGTCAAGGACGTGGTGAACACATGCATGAATCTGAAATAGTTCCACCCATGACCAATATTGTCCGTCTTCATCAAGAATCAAAGAAATAAAGTTCTTGATGTTAGTAACGGCGAGAGTCGGATGGAGAGACGGTGAGGAGAGGGTTGTGGGAGGTGTTTTTATGACGACTGGGGATGAAGCGGAAGCATCGGGGGAAGAGGGAGGAGTAGATGGACCCATTTGTGTGGTTGAAAAGAAACGTAGAGGGAAGAAAACAATTACCGGCGGCCGGAAAAATTACTCAATGTGGAAAATGAGATATAGGTGTATTAGCACGTGTATAATACAAAATATATATAGGTGTACAATGTGGAATCCTTATACAATAGGGATCCTAATTCTATTATAATTACATAACACTAAATATGATAAATATTTTACATTATACACACGTGCTAATAAAAATTGTAAAAGTTTATTGTACTTGTACCTGTCCATGTTTTATAAGACCATAATGTTAGAAATGTTGTTGTATATTAACACTAAAATGAGTTGAAGCACAAAAAATGGATTTATGTTCTTGTTGAATTGTCCGACATCAATAGTATGTCATGGGTGCCTTTATTATAAAAGCTCAATGTATGTAATTCTGATACTTGAAGATGAATTCACTTCTTTCCAACTACTGTAAACTGGTAATGAATTCTGAAAAACTCAAAGAAGTTCAGTCCAAACGATATAAAGGTGATCCTGATATGCTTGTTGAATAAATTCGTTGGAGCAACTCTTCACACAAGTTTGATTCTTGGGAGTGCACAATCGTATTTGCAAATCATTTCAATGAAATTAGAGCTTACTGCGTTTATTCATATAGCAGGTTTCAGCTGCGCCTATGCGTGAGACCTATTGTCTCCTTTTCAAACACCATAAGAGGAGTACACAACCATGGAAGAGTTACATGTTTGGCTACCTCCATGTCATCTACCTCCATGACTGTGGCAAGGGTATGTCCAATATTTCACTGTTTTCATCTGCCGTGTTCTCTTTTACTCCCATGTTTGGGTTGAACATCTACCTTTCTAGTTTCTTTATTTTTAACAGGGCAACAGTTTTAAGATATGGCCTTGTTGTTCATAGCACTTCTTACATTCACTTTGTATTTGATCAGGATGCTGAGAAAGATCTGGAAATACAAACTGCTTAATATCATCCAAGATACTCAATGAGGCCTAGTGACAACTGCTGATCAACGTTCCACCATTGAGGAGGCTATGGTCTGCTGCTTGTGCTTAAAATGAAGTTCCACTTTATCCTAGTGTATTGACTAATTGAGATATGATCAGGTAGTGGTTGAAGGTTTTGATGCTGGCAAGGAAATTGACTTGAGTAAGTTGGACGGAACATAGCGGTTGCAGTATACATCTGCACTAGATGTGCTCGTTCTTTTTGAGTCTGCTGCGAGGCTTCCGTTCCTTCAGGTTCAATTTGGTGTATGCTAGATAAATAATCAACTTCTAATGCAGTATTAAGTTAACTAACAAAAATTTGTAAGATGACCACGTATTACAAACAATCTTTCTAACCAGTAATTTCGTCTTACTTTTTGATGAACAGATCTTATGTGCGTCGAAAAGAGAAAAAACAGCTTTATTTCCTCGAACCTCTCTTGACTATCTCCATTCATGCGTCTCTAAAATCAAATATGCTTAGTATTTTTATCATACATCCGTTCCACTACCATCTAATATAATAACAAAATGAAGATGAAACAAAGAGACACAAAAGCTCTATTTTCTTTTCAATGACAAGTCTAAATTTCCTCAACCTGCAGTTAATTTGAGATTTATGTGAAAGTATATATATGTCTTAGAGACAATCTGTATTAGGACACAATGTACTTTATACACATTCGTATTTATATTAATGATGATTAATATTATGGTATTTGTATTTGTTGAATTATTAGTTGATTGTTTATAATATTATCCCTAGAGTTTACGTGTTTATTAATGATGTGAGAATTAATGTTATAACGTAACTCTTAAATTACCTCGACTAATGATCATCGAGATTGGGATATCGATGATATGTGATACGTCGACATGTGGTCTGCATCATATCCTTAGGGGATGTAGTATGTCTTACTTGCTACGAGTTATGGCAACTCGTGATGGACACGTGGATACTTGTTGAAGTATTGGTATACCCTGCTGATGTACTGTTTTGTTATATGTCATCAGCATGTGGGAGATAGAAGTCATTAGACTTGAGGTCAATATCTCCTTGTTTATGGAGTAATGTACTTTGATCATGTCCTAAGCTCAAATGTCTTATAGGTTGAGATGCGGCTTGTTTTGGGTGCATTACGAAGTAGATTAAAGGTGGTATGTGAGCCAAGATTAGAATTCATTCCTTGAATGTATATTCAAGTGAACACTCAGATACTCATATGGTATTAGGTTGACTAAGTCATTGGCCAATGCAATGGACATGTCTGTGATATGATCCTGTTGTCAACTAATATAGATGAGTTATAATGATCAAACCATTTGGATAGACATTTGACAGATCCTAAGCTTGATTGAGTGTGTCATGAATGAAAAGATTTTATCTTCCTACATAGAGGTTCAGTTCACGTGCTTCGTGTAGCTAAACTTTACATATTGAGGTTCGTCTTCCGGCGCAGTCTAGGAGTTCCGTGAAGATCCTAATGATATTAGTGTCAATATGTAGAGGCCTGAAGGGTAAACACTAAGTCAAATGTTCCGTTGATTGAAGGATGTAATTAGAAAGAGATTATGTATATGTTCGGTTGATAACCGGGACATTAGAAATGCGAAAAGGGGCAGAAAATGGGACAGGACCGCGGTGCCTTGATTCAGGACCGCGGTGCCACCTTTTGGAACCGCGGTGCTGACGCGTGTTCTGGCAGTCCGAATTTCGACCCAGTTCATTTTCTGTTGGGCCCAGCCTATGGAAACCCTAAAGCTCCTATTTTCTATTATAAATAGGAGGCTTCCCTTTCCACCTTAAACACACAAAACCTAAGAGAGGTAAATCTCTTCTAAAACTCTGAAGAAGTCCCTAGCATTTTTAAAGATAGAAAATTACATCAAAGTTCTAAGAACTTGAAACTTGCAAATCAAGAGATATTTGAGTGTGCACCCGGACTATACAAAGCATCAAGTTTCAACAGCTTGGATTGCTATCTCCAAAATGTAAGTCTTCTATCGAAGTATTACATATGCTATGTGTTTATTTTACATTACATATTCATACTTCAGTTTGACCGCTTATGTCGAATTTAAAACATAAATTTTCAAATTCCGCTGCGTGTACAAACATGACGAAAACACGTACATTATGAACTCCTATTACATATCTTTCTGAGATATGTAATAGGTGGGTCAAATTTGAGTGCCAGAATGAATCCCGTGGAGGGTTGGTACGCAATGTCATCAAATGGGGTGTTCCACGCTTATTAGAGGTGCAAGTTGCAACAATGCCTTCCTACACATTACTTGCTTGCTGCAGGTGTAAACTTTTTTTTAATTGCTTTCTCTTAAGCTATTTTTACTTTAGGATTATAAACAGCACTTTGGGATTGAGGCATAATTGATTGACATATATTGTTAATAGATATAGACACTTTTGACCGCATTACCTGAATTTTCTCACTTGGGTTGGGGCCACTGGATTACATTGACAGATCTAGAGCTTGCAACACGCCACTTCTCCAAGGAGAATATTCTTGTCTATAGGGGAAATTTGATTATACGAAATGCACATGCGGCATACGAATATTCTTGTCTATAGGGGAAATTTGATTATACGAAATGCACATGCGGCATACGAGGTGGCCGTGTGACGGCCACAAAAGCTAATTTTCTTCAATATATTCTGCGTTGAATCTGAAGAAAAATACATTGGTTGGACGAGATTTGAGTAGTGAAATCGTATCCACAGAGAACTAGCGAGTATACATTTCAAATTTGATCTGTGGTTCTTGTACAGAGGATCTTAAGTCCAACTCTAATAGAAACCAATGCCAATCCCTCTGCAAGTAAGATAGCTTCAGATTTTATAACCCTGCACCCTGAATGATTGTCCTCAATTTCTGAAATATTGAGATCTAGAACCTCCATGCCCATTCTCAAAAAGTGTGAATCCAAGAACCTTTCAGTAAAGAAGCTAAAGCCGTTCAAGATCCACTTCAGCAATGTCAACTTACGGAGAGAATCATTTCCACCAAAGACTTAACTGCTCAAAGAAAAAGATGTAACGCTGTCAAAGTGCAATGGTAATCCCCAGAAAATTATACGGTGCATATAAGTTTAAAAAAATGTAATGCATAAATATATATAAATCATTGAATCCTAGACACAAGGGAAAAAACAAGACACTATCCCTTTTCCGCAAAATCACTTCTTCAGCTAATCAGTAAGTAAAAACACATGGTTAATAAATCTTTCAAGAAACTAATTACAAGGATAAACCAAAATACAGAACAAATCATGTCATGTAACGAATTAATTATACAGAACAGATTATAATTTGAATGAACAAATATATTGCCCAACTACCCGTTGGATGGCTAGGACTCCTGATGTGATGATTTCCATCTCCAACATCAAAGAGACCCAGTTGAATTCTTTTGATGTAATGGTAGATGGAAATAATGCATGTATCCAAAAAAACGTTTGCTGGTACTGTAGAACTACATGGAACATCTTCATTTACTTCTCCATATTTAAAATAAAACTTATATGAGTTCATCATAGAAGAGCATACCAAAGAGCAACCATCATATTTGGCATATGTGGAGGAAGAAACCAGAAAATTGAAAGCCCCATATGACCTTTCACTAACCACAATTGAAGCCCCTTACTAGACCACATTCATTGGGGCAAAAACACAAACACTTTATGTGCACCATTCTAATCCTTCTCAAATCACAAACTTAAAGAGCCCTATCCTTCCCCCAAAGTTAAGCATTCAAACACACAATAATAGCATCAACAATAGGTTACTCAAGACTTCACCCATGTCGTTCCTTTCAAGTTTTTTTTGCTCTCTTTTAGTGTGTTCTTATACGATAAACTATTGAAATTTATGCATTGAACATTATACTTTCAAACAAATAGATCCAATTCCATAAAAATCGATTAACTGCTCCACTAAATACAATACATAGTAAGCGATTGATTCTGATCCAAAACAATTAATACAACTTATTTCCAGAGTATTCACACAAAACAACATGCGATCGACATTCAAATCGCTACACTAACTGTAATCAGATCGATAGGCCAAAAAACTGTAATACTTACTACATAAACTAAATATAAAGTAACATCATTTTATCTCAAACGAAGTACAACGAGATTTGGAACGAAAGTAAGACGGAGTTATTCAGCAATCAAAACTAAGCCAGAAATGGTAGATTTAGAAGCTTACGCATTTCCAGTTGCCGCCGACGAAGAAAGTTCTGCCCATTTTTTTGATTGGATGTCAAAAGATTGCACATAAAAAAGAGATCTACAAGTTTGTGTTTGTGGTAATGGGATGAGGAAGCGAGGATTTAATAAATACTTACCCTTTTCGAATAGATTTGTAGTCAAAGATGTAAATCTGTCAATTCTGCACTTAATGGTATTTAGGATGTCAGTGAGGCGGGTAAATCACTGCCTGCCCGCATTGATTAGAGCGTGAAGCGGGTATGGGGATGGTTTGGTGGGTGGGGCGGGTATGAGTATCAAAGTCTTTCGCCATGGGTAGTGGGCGGGTGAATTTCATATAAGATCGATCCCCGCACTACCCGCCCGCTACCCGCACTGCATGTACACCGACCGTACCCGCACCGCTCATATATGTATCATCTATTAGTTTAATTAGGCTATTTACGAATTTATTTGGCTCTTTCTTGATTTAAAATGTGACTTGAGCTAACCCGCACCGTAATGCACCACGTTTCTTTTTCTTATTCTCTTTGTTCTCCTTTTTTTTGTTATTCATCTTTACTGTTTTTTAATATTCATAATATTTTGGCAAGGTTTTAGACTTGATATTCGATACACCATAGTGGAAAGGTTTTTTTTTTCCTTTTTCTTATATAACTTTCATTTTGGTGACTAAAACAATTGCTGGACATTATTTGAGTATTTTATTAATGGGTACCCGTCGGGTAAGTGGGTATCCGCGTGAAGTAAGTGGGGCGGGGGCGGGTGGAAGAATTACTACCCGTGATGGGTGGTGGGGCGGGGGTGGGGATGTGTTTTAGGTGGTGGATACGGGTATGGGATACCCTTTCCCCACCCCCGCCCCGCCCCATTGACATCCCTAATGGTATTACAGAGTTAATTTGATTCATAATCATATTTGGAGTTTCTTATCTGGTCAGTTTTTTCTTTTTGTTTAGTAATTGTGTAAACAAAAGAATAGCTTCTTTTGGCAGCAATCTGCCACCCTGAAACCAACTGAGCTTAGCTTTTTTGATTCTAATTAGATATGGTCAACAGAAACGGCTAGATTTTTTTTTTTAAATAGAACTTCCCTATTTTATTAAGAGTAAATATAAAATATAAAATCGTGTAAGTCTTAATTTAAATTAAAAAACTGCTAATAAATAATAAAAACGGTGTCGTTTTAATCAGTCAAATGCGTCATTTTTGGTCAATTTAAAACACAAGTCACTTATTTATGTGACATTTCACAAACCCGTCACATAAACGTCATAAATAAATGACACTTAAAAATCTGTCACACAAATGTCTTAATTATATGACACTTAAAAAATTTGTCACATGAATGTATAATTATATGACACTTAAAAAACTGTCACATGAATGTCAAGAAAATGTGTAAATTTAGTAAAAAGATGTGACACTTACATTTCTGTCACATGTGAACTGTCATCGTAGGTCATTTTTCTTGTAGTGATTATGTGGGGAGACGGAGATTTAGCGAATGAAGGGTAAATATGTGAGAAATAAAGTGTATTGATAATAAAATGGGAATGTAACAACAACAACAACAACAAGAGAGTTAGAAATCTGGAAATGAACAAAGTAATTGCTTGCTGAGTCGATTGTTGGTTCAATCTATCCTTAAGATAATATTGCCCCGTATTTTCCTTTAAACGGTGTAATGAAAACTTATCTCCCAAGATAAAACAATAATAAAACAAGTGAGCAAAGGAGACTCAAGTGTTCGCTTAGGAAAGAAAGATCTTGAGTGTATTAGTGATTGCAAGAGAGGAAGAAGATTGACAACAATCTGAAGTGAGGTGTGTTATGAATTGATCCAAAAGTCTCAATTTATAGCAAGATGAAAGTGTCTTCCCAAATAGCCTAATAAAGGAATTCAATGCCATGTAATGGCCATTGATTTAGGGGTTACAATTCAGCCAAGTAACGAATGAATTCATGAGGCAAATAATGGAGACTTAATGCTCCAAAGTCAGCCCAAACGTCAGGTGAATTTCGTGTCCAACAGTCATATTGGAGTCGAAGAGTCGCGACCCTTCGAGAGGGCGCCGAGGCGCCGCGGCCGCCGCTAAATTCGGTAGCTCGGTGGCTTTTACGAAATTAGAGTCGTGGATCTTACGGGGCGCCATGGCTTGAGCCCCGCTGAACCATCGCGGCGTCGCGGTCCTTCACGTATTTCCTGATCTTTTACACATTGTACACTTCTTCCTTCATTTACCAACGTGAAACCATTGTCATTTGGCCAATAACCGTCTATTATCTTACGTCTCAAGCAATTCGTATACGTACCAATATCTCTTCTATTAAGGAAATTACGATCCCTGGCACTTTATGTGCACGTGTGTGAAAACCGTGTTTCCGACGTGCGGGACCCCAATTGTTCAAGTCATAATTAATAGGATTAACTTTATTTCACGTTTAATAAATATTTCCAACAATCCCCTCTTGGAAGAGATTTTGGCGCACACACATGGTGCCTTTCTAGTAATCATCTGGTGGAACAATGTTGCATCTGGAGAGGTAGCCGTAGCTTTGAACCTTCCATAATAGAATACCATCGGACTTATTTACTGCGTGGTGAACGTGATGTCTTGAACCGTCAGTGTTTAGTATAAGACAAAACAATTATATCAACACAACATTTTTCCTTACTCTATCTTTCTTAAATGTTTTGTCTGTCGTGGGCCGTGGACACCGTTGGATTCTTAAGTGCGTTCATTTGAGGTGGCTTGTCCTCGCACTTAAATAGGTGGTCTCCTATAAGGTATCCTGCAATACCCCACTACACAAGTGTCAGGAACCATTAAAAGTTTCCCCAACCTAACATATACAATGAGGATCATTAAAGGTTTGAAAACTTATCATTTACCCCTTTACAGGTAGCACTTTTATGTCTATCAAGGGAGCGGAATTGGATTATGTTTCTTAAGAATAAATTATTATCCGAAGTGCTCTTGCTTCCTCCGAAGCGCTCAACTGAACCTTTACGATTTAGTTTTCTCATTGAACCTTCTTTCTGGGATCTCCAGTTGGTAAGGTTGGGTATCCACCGTATCAGTTCTTATTGATTGGGTTTTAAGCACATTCCCCTAGACATGCAATACATCTGATCTCTGGTTATTCCCTTCTTTAAGGGATCGGCGATATTTTCCTTAGATTTAACGTAATCAATGGAAATAACACCCGAAGTGATCAACTGCCTAATGGACTCATGTCTCCGTCGAATATAACGAGACTTGCCGTTGTACATAGAACTTCATGCCCTTCCTAGAGCCGACTGACTGTCGCAGTGGATCATTATAGAAGACACTAGTTTATCCCAACATGGGACATCCTCTAAGAACCCATGAAGTCACTCAGCTTTTTCTCCCGCTTTATCTAAAGCGATAAATTCTGACTCCATCGTGGATCGGGCAACAAGGGTTTTCCTAGAGGATTTCCAAGACACAACTCCACCACCGATTGTAAAAATATATCCGCTAGTGGACTTGATGTTTTCGCCATCAGATATCCAGTTTACATCACTGTACCCCTCTAGTACCGCTGGATATCTTGAATAGTGTAACCCAAACTTTAGCGTGAACTTCAGGAACCGTAGTACCCTATTCAACGCTTTCCAGTGATCATCACATTACGGTGAACCTAGCCAATTTATTGACTACATAAGCGATATCAGGTCGAGTGCAGTTTGTTAGATACATCAGACTACCAATCACCTACGCATATCGCTCCTGGCGTACGGGCACACCAAGATGTTTGTCAATCTTTTGACTTCTATCCAATGGTGTCTTTACCGGTGAATTATCGAACATCTCAAATTTCTTCAGCACATTCTCAATGTAGTGAGATTGAGACAAGACTAGTCCGTTAGATGTTTTAGAGATCTTGATCCCTAAGATGACATCTGCGACACCCATATCTTTCATGTCAAAACATTGTTTTAGCATGTTCTTAGTCTCTAAGATTAAACTAGGACTGTTCCAGTGATCAACAAATCATCTACATAGAGGCATATCATGACGAACTAATCGGCATTTCCTTTCATGTAAAAGCATTTGTCATACTTGTTAATGGCGAACCCTTTCGATAGTAGGGTACTATCAAAATTTTCGTGCCATTGTTTAGGGGCCTGTTCAGTCCGTACAACGATTTGACAAGCCGACACACTTTTGTCTCTTGTTCTGGAACCACCTACCCCTCGGGTTGGTCCATATAAATTTCTTCTTCCAAATTATCATTTAGGAAGGCTGTCTTGACATCCATTTGATGTATTTCAAGATCCCGCAAAGCGGCGATAACTATGACCATACATATGGATGTCTTTCTAGACATCGGTGAGTAGGTGTCATAGTAATCAATGTCCTCCTTTTGGTGATGACCCTTGACTACCATCTTAGTCAAGTACTTGTCTATAAATTCATCTGCTTATTTGGTTCTTAACTTCAGCTTTGTAGCGTTTAAGCGCTTCAAAACCTTCATCTTTATTTAAGTAAGTGAAGGTGGCAAAACCTCGTGTCATCATCTCATAACATTACTAAGTACTTGGTCCCCCTCTAGTTTGAGAGAACTTTAGATCTCATACATTGGTATGAGTTCTTAGAGGAGCGGTTTCCCTTTTGAGGGACTTTTGGAGTGGTTTTGCCTCTATGCACACCTCATACTTACGTTGAAGGTTTATGTTGATAGACAGCAGTCATTCCAACTTTACAAATTCTGAATAGATTGATAGTTAACATGTTCTAATCTATGGTGCCATAAATTAGAAGACTCAATCAAGTAAAAATGAAGGCTCAGTTTTATTGATAGTTTAAGTAGGAGGCATTACAGGTGCAGTAGTTTCCTTAAGGAGGTCTTCACAGACGAAGCCCCTTCCTAAGTAGAAGGCATTACAGATGTAGCATTAACCTTAAGGAGGCCTTCACATATGAAGCCCCTTCCTACAAATGTTCTGTTTTTAGTGATTACAAACTTATTAGCCTCTAACACTAGCCTAAAACCAACATTAACTAATAAATTTCCATAAATTAAATTTCTTCTAATTTATGGGACATGCATCACTTCCTTCAGAATCAGCTCATTTTCGGACGTCATCTTGAGGACTACCTTTCCTACCCCAGCACCTCTGAAGAAGAAGTATTGCCCATGAACAACTTCTTATCTGTGACTGGTGTATATGTGGAGAAGGCGTCTTTATTGGAACAGATGTAACGGGTAGCACCCGTGTCCAACCACCATTGCGTCGGGTTCTCAACAAGGTTGGCTTCTAGCACCACCGCTGAGAATTCTTCAATCATATCGTCAAGGGCGTGTCTTTGATGATGTTTGTCTTATCCTTGCCTTTGGCCTTATCATGTTTGAGCTTGCGACAGTCTTTGGCCATGTGACCAACTTTACCACAATAGTTGCAAATTCCCTTAAATTTTTCAGTTGTTTGGGCTTGGCAAACCTTCTGGAACTTTCACTTTTTGCTTGGGTTCCCTTTGACTTCCGTCAGATTCGTCTTAGCCTCGGCGGGTTGTTTCCCCTTTGGCATGGATTTCTTGTTGTCCTCCTGGATCTGGAGTTTGACAATAAGTTCGTCTAGGATCATCTCCTTCGTTTTGAGTTTCAAGTAGTTCATGAACTCGATCCAAAAGTCTGAAGTGAGGTGTGTTATGAATTGATCCAAAAGTCTCAATTTATAGCAAGATGAAAGTGTCTTCCTAATAGCCTAATAAAGGCCTTTTCAATGCCATGTAATGGTCATTGATTTAGGGGTTACAATTCAGTCAAGTAATGGCTGGATTCATGAGGCAAATAATGGAGACTTAATGCTCCAAAGTCAGCCCAAACGTCAGGTGAATTTCGTGTCCAACGGTCATATTGGAGTCGAAGAGCCACGTCGCTTCAGGCCTTGGAGCCGAGGCGTCGCGGCCCTTCGGGAAGGCGCCGGGGCGCCTAAATTCTAGTAGCTCCAGTGGATTTTTACCGTAATTAGAGTCGCGACCCTTCCGAGGCACCAGAAGCTTCGTGCCTCGGCCGTATCGCGCGCCTTCTTCACGTATTTTCTGACTTGTTTCATCTTTTACACATCGTACACTTATTCTTTCATTTACCAACGTGAAATCATTGTCATTTGGCCAATAACCGTCTATTACCTTACGTCTCAAACAATTCGTATACGTACCAATATCTCTTCCATTAAGGAAATTACGATCCTTGACACTTTATATGCACGTGTGTGAAAATCGTGTTTCCGACATGCGGGACCCCAATTATTTAAGTCATAATTAATAAAATTAACTTTATTTCACGTTTAATAAATATTTCCAATAAAATATAGCCTGAAAGTTGGATGACATTGTATGTCTGAAGTGGATAAATATAAATAAAAAAAAGGATACAAACTAAATACTAGTTTCCAAATTAGATATCCCAGAAAAAGTTGACGTGTTTCTACGTTACTGCTAGTAGTCTAATAGGCCAACTGAAGGAGGGAGTAGTGCACAAATACCCGATTTTGGACCATTTGTTTAAGTTGTATCTAAGTTTAATTCTGTTTTTTTGCACCTTTACCTACTTTGTACACGGAAGTAATAAAATTCACGTATGAAGTTTTATTTTCTTCTCAGATGTATAAATCGTTTGATCGTTTAGCACTTTTAGGCATAACATTCTTAAAACATTCTTTAAGAAGCAATTCGATGAGTATCAGAAAAGAATTAGTAAAATTGAAAGTTCTTAAGTTAAGAAAATGAAAATTGTGGACTATTTATTTCACTACGGTTATTTAATTGATGAGTAATTTTTAAAATATATTTATTTAACGTGTGTGAATATTTTATTTGTAGGTATATATATCGTAGAAATTGACGGGGATAGCATGATAGATCTTCAGACATGAAGGTTGTGCTAGTTTGGACTAGCACGATACACCGGGATTTATCCCGCAGAGGCTAATCGTCCTCTGGACTAGCACAACAATAGATACGTCGGGCTACACGCCTCGGAGGTCAATCGTCCTCTGGACTGACACATCAATACTCACATGTGATACGTTAGTATCCATAACAGATAACCTTCCGCTGGAGTAACACATTTTTTCCCTACAAGCCCAAACACAAACAAGTACAAGTCACGATATATTAACTGAATCATCAATCATGGCTTATAGGTGAATTCACTTCTCAAGCATCTTCTCACAATAGAGGTATTTCATAATCAATTTAGGAACCTTATTCAAATCAATTATTCAGTTTAAAGTTCAAGAAAACTCATTCAAAGGCAGAATACATTAAAGCCTAAATCTGTAGAATCATCTCAAAATGGAAAAAAACAAGTTCAATCAAAGTAGTATGTTACGTAAAAGGTTCGATGCGGGCTTGACCCTACTCACGCATGACCTTGTCTAAAATAAGTTCAACAAAAAACAACCAGCAAACTATGGTTCACGTATACAAATAATCAAATAGGAGTTTTGAAATCTATACATACCTCAATTCCCACTCAAACTTATTCCTCCAAGTTCAACAATCACACTACAATGATTTTAGATGGAAAAGATTAAAACTTTATTCATTTGTTTAAGTTTTCTTGAAATTTCATAAACTAGGGCTGTTTCTCAGCCTTAAATCTTGTTCTTGAATCTTATGGGAATCATTGGTGGATTATAACCTTTTAGATTACTCTATATTAGTCCAAATTTCAATAATAATTTCATAAAATCAGAAGTCTTACCTTTTGATAAAATTCCACTAGCCCCCTCTCTTCTTCTTTCCTTTAATTCTCAAGAATCTAGGGTTTGGGAAGATGAACTAGTGTTAAAGAGTAATGATTTTGATGTTAGATTGATGTAGTATTAATGAGAATTGATTGATAAATGTCACGACCCGACCCCGGGGCCGCGACTAGTACCCTACTGGGGTACCCTGTCAGGTATATGTCAGAGAATAGCAGCGGAACATAACACAACACGTAACATCATAAAAAGGGTAATACATATCCGCCACCATAAGTGTCGCTTCCGTAAACATACATACTTAACCAACGTATTTATAAAACAACCGGTTCTTATAGCCCAAAACACATAGTGGCCTGCACTTAAAGATAACAAGCGTGGCGGGGCCGCCATACCACGAATGTACAAAATACCTATAGCATCGTGGAAATATCCGTATTCAATAAATAAGCTTCCGAGGAATGGAGCTTCGACAGGAATAGTGATCCTAAGAACGAGGATCCTCGATCGCTTACTTTACCTGCGGCGTGAACGCGGCCCGGGAAGGGGTCGACACAATATGTACCAAATGCGTAAAGTCGGGAAAAATCTTGTAATATGATATCATAAGTCTAAGAGCAAGTCGAGTCATGAAAGGCGATAAAATACCTTTTATCGTGCCTTACTAACAATGAGAGTGACAAGTATATACGTATAATATCGCATAAAGTAGGAGGCTCGTGATCAAACAGGTACTCGCCGTAATATCAATAAAACCATCCTACTCGGGACTATTTCACGCGTGGGTCCCGTGGACCCGCGTGAGGTGCTCCTCGCATCGGTGCATGCCGGCACGTGGACTATTTCACCCGCATAAGCCCATAAGGACTCGCGTGAGGTATTCCTCGCATCATGGGTAGCAAATCCACGAACAGGTGGTATAACGATCTTGGGGACTTTCCGCCGGTTATACTCTTACCAAGCGAGATGGTATAACGATCTTGGGGCTGTACCTCAGATATACTCTTACACTGGAGCAGATGGTATAACGATCTTGGGGCTTGCCCCTCAGATATACTCTTATACTGGTGCAGATGGTATAACGATCTTGGATCTGCCCCTCAGATATACTCTTACACTGGAGAAGGTGATATGACGATCTTGGGGCTTGCCCCTCAGACATACTCTTATCCTGGAGAAGGTGGTATAACGATCTTGGGGCTTGCCCCTCAGATATACTCTTACCCTAGCTCAAACTGTCATCATATCATAAATAAGTTAAGAAAACTTATAACTTCTTATTAGTCTTGTTCATATACCCTCTCATTTTAGTTTACTTAAGACACTTAACCATATCTATAGTAAAAGAACACCGGGAGTTTAACCCAAGTACTACATACTTCAACTCTTTTGAAAATGACTCTTCTTTATACATAAAAACCTTTGGGCAATTGATACCTTAAAATCAATTTGCCTCTCCATATACTTATCTTATTTGGAGTAAATCTCTTCTCATTAACCTTTTATGAAGCTAATAAACCAACTTCCCATAAAGTTGTTATATTAACTCTACACTTTAGTAAAATCATACCTTTCCCTTAACTAAGGGAATTATACATTCTAAAAATGAAACAAGTCATTATATGCTTAAAACGAGTAAGAATACCCAATCTTGTACGTCTACCGTACTACATAGTTTAATCTATTCATGCACAAGAGATAGGAAAACTTCACATACCTCTTTGGTCAATCCACTTGCTAGGTCCAACTACCGCAAGTAATATTTCAACCTATAATAACCATGATATGTTCGTTAACCTCTAATTTCAATGTAGAATAATCTAACTCAAAGCCACTAAATTCTACGGAAAATTGGGCAGCATTTCCTTTGTTTCTACATACTTTGCCACCTTTCTCAAGGCCGAATGTATCACCCAAAGGTCTCATTCAAGACTCAACAATCCAACAATGCAAAGGGGATTACACACCCAAACTAATTCTGCCCCACAAGGTACAATAATTCATTTTAACAAGTTTAAGGTAGTTTTTAGGCTACAACATGCTCACTTGTTTTTTTTAACCAATCCTTTCATATCCCAACCACATTTCTCACATGCAATCAATCTAAGGGCCTTATTTCTAACTAAAAGTTCTTCCTACTTAACATGCAATACCAAATACCAACAAATAAAAGAAGAATGGTTACCTTAGAGCTTTTAGCCAATTTATTCCAACAATTGCTAGCCTCTACTCCAAGAATATCACCACAATAGTCTTCACAAGCTTGTAATAACCTTTCCTTCCTATCACACTTTTCAGATTTTCTTTAGGCTTAGAATTCCTCTTGGAAACTTAGAGAGAAGGGAGAGCTAAAGCTTTAGAGAGAGAGGGAAATTAGAAGATGACCAAGTCTTCAAGACTTGGTCAATATATTGCATGCAAGAAATCAGATGGGGACACTTGTCACCCTCCCAAGGTCTTTTAAAAGAAAATCGACTTTTCTAAGTTTTTCCGCCCAAAAATCCGCGCCGCTGCACACTGAAACCTCCGCCGGCTCTACGGACTTTCGGCGCGGCCCTGCTGTCCTGGCGCCGCGGCGCTGAAACTTCAGCGACCCCTCGATGCTTTAGCGCGCGCCTGATCCGCGCCGCGGCTGCGCTTTGCACAAACGCATTTACGCCCGATCACGTGAACTTGTAACTCTCATAACTTTCTACTCCGACATCCTATCGACGAACGGTTGGTTGCGTTGGAATCTAGACTCAACGAACTACGCCCTAGGCCTTTAAAATACTTAGGAACTCTCAATGAATCGGGTCATAACCCGCCTCAAAGTTGACTAAAACCCGTCCGGAATAATCCGTCAACCTATCCTTTGAAAATTTTAAGTCTTACATGCTTTCGTACACTCTCATACGTATGGTCAGAACTACGGGGTATAACATTCTCCCCCCCTTAGAAACATTCGTCCCGAATGTTACTTCTAGGCTTACTCAAATCATATTATCGACATAGACCCTCTCAACTACTCTTGCAAAAATAAGGAAGCTCCACGAGCCACAACATACTTAAGCGAAATTACTAAATCAAAACTAACAAGCAGGAAAGTAGGTTACCTGGAGGTATAGGGAATAAGTGAGGATACTTCTTCATCATATCGTCCTCTGCTTCCCATGTCATTTCCTCCCTGTTTTCGTTCCGCCATAGCACTTTGACGGAAGCCACATCTTCGCTCAAGTCGCTAACTCGACGATCGAGTATCGTATGGGACTCTCCTCATACGATAACTCCTGGTCACTGGACATCTGAACCGGTGCACTCTAGATGGATCTCCAATACATTTCCGCAACATAGACACATGAAAATCGATGCACCGCCCAAATCGGACGGAAGATCTAACTCATGGCAACCTTGCCTACCCTACTGACGACAACTGACACGCCCGATGTACCTTGGTTAAGCTTCCCTTCTTTCCAAATCTCATCACGCCTTCATGGGTGATACTTTTAGAAAACCCAATCATCTATCTCGAATTCTAAGTGTCGACGCCGATGATCTGCATACGACTTTGCCGACTGAGCCGCCAACAATCGCTCTGGATAAGCTTCACCTTATCCATCTGTGAACTAAGTCCGCCCGACTAATCGAACTTCTCCCACTCGAACCAGCCTATCGGTGACTGCACTTCTCCCGTATAAGGCCTCATAAGGCGCCATCCGAATCTTTGGAATGATAGCTATTGCTATAAGCAAACTCCACAAGAGGTAAATGATCCTCCGCTACCACGAAATCAATAACATAAGCCCGCAGATATCCTCGAGTGTGCGGATAGTGCGCTACCGCATCCGTCGACCGAGGTGAAGCGTCGTCTCGAGACTCACTGTGTCCCTAATCCTTCGAAAAGACCTCCGAAGTTAGCCGAGAACCGGGCTCTCTATCTCGATATAATCGACACCGACTCGTGCGATCTCACAATCTCTCTAATATATAATCGCATAGTCCTCACCGAGAACGTCGCTCGATCGGAAGAAAATGGGCTGATTTCGACTGTCGACAATCACCCAAATGGAATCATGCTTCATGAGTGGTAGGTAGCCCCGTAATAAAATCCATATTTATCACCTCCCATTTCCAAGTCGAATATCAATAGCTGCAATGACCACCGGCTTCGTGCTCAATCTTAACTCACGACAATTCCCGCATCGTGCCACGAACTCCGCAACGCCCCTCTTAGGCCATCCCACCAATACACGCATCGAGGTCATGGTACATCTTAGTCGACCCGGATGAATAGAATAACGAGCACCGTGTGCCTCTGACCGACGAAGTCTGTCACATCGGAACACACAACCGGCCTCAAATCTTAGCACCCCATCGTGCTACTCAAATGACTCTTCTCCTTCAACGAGCATCTCTGCATCGTACCAAAATCGGATCCTCATATCGCCGCCTCTTTACCTCTCGGCGATGAAGACTCGCAACCTCTCGAACCCGAATTCTCACTATCGGAATCAACCAAGCGAACCCCAAGGCTCGCTGGGCGATGTAACTCTCGGACCATATCCTCTTCTGCGGGTGAACATCAGACGGACTACCCATCGACTGCGACTAAGGGCATCTGCAACCACATTAGCCTTCTGCGGTGGTATAGAATATCAACATCGTAATCCTTAAGTAGCTCCAACCACCGCTCGCCGCAGTTCGGCTCCTCGGCCGAAGATGTCTGGAGACTCTTGTGGTGCGTGTAAATGTCCACATGAACTCCATATAAATAATGCCTCCGGATCTTTAAGGCATGAATCACCGCGCCAACTCAAGTCATGCGTGGATAGTTCTTCTCATGCTTCCTAAGTTGTCGACGCATAAGCTATAACTCTGCCGTCTTTGCGTCAGACGCACTCCAAGCCCGACACTGATGCGTCACAATAAACCACATATCCATCTAAGCCTTCGGAAGAGTAAGAATCGGGCGGCCAACTTCTCCTTCAAAGAATGGAAACTTTCTCACAAGTATCCGTCCACCGAACATAGCCGCTTTCGAGTCACTTTAGTCAAAGTCTTGAAATAGAAGCAAACTTCTATACAAACCTCAGATAATAACTCGCAATGCCCAAAGCTGCGCACTCCGCTCGGTGTAGTGGTGCGCCAAGTCTTGATCGCCTCAATCTTAGCCGTATCAACGAATACCGCTTACCGGCATGACATGCCCTAAGAAAGCCACCGAAGCTAACTCGAACTTCGAGAACTTGGCATACAATTGCGGTCTCGGAGGACTCTCAAAACCGCCTCAAATG
Organism: Przewalskia tangutica; assembly: GCA_029844215.1. NCBI lineage: Eukaryota > Viridiplantae > Streptophyta > Magnoliopsida > Solanales > Solanaceae > Przewalskia > Przewalskia tangutica. Next base: position 81,373,018 of record CM056732.1, on the reverse strand, counting down.
ACCAGTATGCTCGCGCTGCGCGAATACACGAAGATATCATCAATAAACACTATAACGAACATATCCAAGAATGGCACGAACACCCTATTCATCAAATCCATGAATCTTCGGGCGTTGGTCAATCCGAAGACATCACTCAACTCATAGTGCCCATACCGGTCTGAATGCGATCTTTGGGATATCTATCTCTAACTCGCACTGATGATAACTGGACCGCAGTCTATCTTGAAAACACTTTGCACCTGCAATCGGTCAAACAAATCGTCAATCACGGGAGGGATATCTGTTCTTGATAGTTACCTTGTTCACCGTCTGTAATCAATACACATACGCGGCCCCATCCTTCTTCTTTACAAATAACATCGTGCTCCCAGGAGAAACACTGCCTAATAAAGCCTTTCTCCAAAGAAATCTTTCACTGGTCCTTCAACTCCTTCATTTCGGCGGTGCCATCCGGTATGGCGGAATAGATATCGGTCGAGTATCCGCGCCAAGTCAATGCAAAACTCAATCTCCCTTCGGGAGGATACGGAAGCTCATCCGGGAATACGTGCGAAACTCTCTAACGGCCGGACCGATGAAGGTCGGTACCTCGACCTCGATGTCGAATACCGAACCATATGATAGATGTACCCTTTCCGCATCATCTTCCTAGCCGAGGTAAGAAATAAACTTACCCGGCGATGCAAAGATTCCTTCCACTCGATAGCGGCCACGAAAGCTGAACCGAACTAATCTCTCTCTACCCACGTTAGCATAGCAAGATGCTAGCCAATCCATACCCATAATCACATCAAAGTCTGTCATATCCAACTCTATCAAGTCGTGAGTCCGGCTATCTATAGTCACAGACAAGCCTTATACACTCGCTCAGCTACCACTGAATCACCTATCGGCGTAGCCACCTCAAAAGGTCTTATGGACTCGGGCTCTATCCCTATTCTACTGGCAATATGAGGAGATATGTAGGACAAGGTAGATCCTGGATCTATCAAAGCATATACATCACAAAGAAGAAACCAATAATATACTGTGGCGACATCCGCGACGCCTCCCGGTCTGTCGACCGACATAGCATATATGCGGTTCGAGGACCGCTAGAATCGAACCCCTACCACGACCTTCGCCGCGGCTGCTGCCCATAAGTACCACGCCTCCGGGCGTCTAACCATCGAAGATGAAGATCCAAAGAATGCCCGTCGGTGACCGAATCAGTAATGCTCCCGCCGCCAAGCGACGACAATCCTTCTTTAGATGGCTCTGCTGGCCACAAGAGTAACATGATCTCGAACCCATACGGCACTCGCCCGGATGAGACCTACCGCATCGAACGCACCGAGAGGTAGGTGGTCTCGATTGCGCCGGTCTCGCCTCGAAACTCGGCGTCCCGAGCCACGACCGCTTCCCGAATAACCTGCTGATCGGACCTCTGCCGAAATCGCGTGAAGGAGCACTCTGTGTTGGCTGGAAGGTGGATCTAGTTCGCCGAGGCCGCCGCCAAAATCGCCACGAACCCGATGTCTGGCCCGCTGGTGGCCCAAATCTAGGCGATCTGTCTCTCTCGCCTCAATCCTCGCGCGTACGCTGCATCCCGGCAATATCCATCCACGGTGAAGAGCCACCCCTGCATGCGAATCATGTGACGGTCAGTCCCATCACGTATCTATGAACCACATACGCCATATCAACTACAATGGTGTGTGCATATCCGCCGCGAGTCAAACTCAGTGTACTCACGATAGTCCTCCCGTCCCGTATCAAGGTCAAGAACCTATCTACGCGGCTCTCTCACATCCGAGGCAAGAAGTGGTCTAGAACGCCTCGTGAACTCCTCCCAATCACCGGGAGAGCATCCTCACCTCGACAATACCCATGACTCAAACCGATTCAACGCAATATCGCGTAACGGTAGAAAGCTAGTATAACGCATCTCACGATGCCCTAAGAACTGCATGGTCCGTCAGAATCGCTTCGGACAAACTCCTGCGGATCCTCGTCAAATCTCGAACCATAGAACTTCGGGTGGGTGACAACCCAAGAAATCGAATCAAGTGGCCCATCGGCTCTAGGGTTGGCGCCGCTCTGTCGTGCCCCGCCACTATCTTTGTCGATGCAGAATTTGTTCCGTAATCTCGTACTCAGGCCATTGTGGGGTGGAGGCTCGTCTGCGGTCTCGATGGCGTCGCTGCCTCGAACTCTGCTAAAATTGGCGACGGCGTGGAACTCGCGCCCTAAACATCATCTCCGTGGGGATCGGGCACGTGCCTCGTGACTATCCGCGTCCCACTAGCGGCACTCACCGGTGCCTTGCGCCACGGCGCGGTTGCCTTGCGTGGAGGCATAAGCGTACATAAAGGAAAACATCGGAGGAGTTCAACCTATAACCGGCTACATTGCGATCTTAGAGTGAAAGAATGGAAACCAATCCTAAATATCCTGCGACCTCACGATTATAGATGTGGTGCGCGACACCGATAATCAAGACTACTAGACACGCGATGCGTGGACACTTTCAGAGGACTAATCGCTCACGATACCACTTTTGTCACGACCAGGCCGGGGCGCGACTAGTACCTCTTGGGGTACCATCGGTATATGTCAGAGAATAGCAGCGGAACATAACACAACACGTAACATCATAAAAAGGGTAATACATATCTGGCGGTAGATAAAGTGCCTCATAAACATACTTAACCAACGTATTTATAAAACAAGCTGGTTCTTATAGCCCAATACACATAGGTGGCAACAGACCTATAAAGATAACAAATGTGGCGGTACAGGGCCCCGCCATACCACCTTAATATACAAAGTACCTATAGAATCAGGGAAATATCCATTCCAATAAATAAGCTTAGGAGGAATGGAGCTTCGACAGGAATAGTGATCCTAGAGCGAGGATCCTCAATCGCTTACCACCTGCGGCATGAACGGCCCAGGAAGGGGGTCGATTACAATATGTACCAATGCGTAAAGTGGGAAAAATCTTGTAATATGATATCATAAGTCTAAAGCAGTCGAGTCATGAAAGACGATAAAATACATTTCTTGTGCCTTACTAACAATGAGAGTGACAAGTATATACGTATAATCTGCGTAAAGTAGGAGGCTCGTGATCAAAGCAGGTACCTCGCGTAGTATCAATAAAACCATCCTACTCACGGGACTATTTCACGCGTGGGTCCCGTGGACCGCGTGAGTGCTCACTGCATCGGTTGTACCGCGGCATGGGACTATTTCACCGCGTAAGCCCATAAGGACTCGCGTGAGGTATTCCTCGCGTCATGGGTAGCAAATCCACGGGCAATTGGTATAACGATCTTGGGGACTTTCCGCCGGATATACTCTTACCACAGGCGGATGGTATAACGATCTTGGGTCAGACCTCGGATATACTCTTTGCTGGAGCGGATGGTATAACGATCTTGGGGCTTGCCCGCCGGATATACTCTTATCTTTGGTGCGGATGGTATAACGATCTTGGATCGCCCGCCGGATATACTCTTACACGGAGAAGGTGATATGGCGATCTTGGGGCTTGCCGCCGGACATACTCTTATCACGGAGAAGGTGGTATAACGATCTTGGGGCTTGCCGCCGGATATACTCTTACCACTAGCTGTTGTCATCATATCATAAATAAGTTAAGAAAACTTATAACTTCTTATTAGTCTTGTTCATATACCTCTCATTTTAGTTTACTTAAGACACTTAACCATATCTATAGTAAAAGAACAGGAGTTTAACCCAGTACTACATCTTCACTCTTTTGAAAATGACTCTTCTTTATACATAAAAACCTTTGGGCAATTGATACCTTAAAATCAATTTGCCTCTCCATATCTTATCTTATTTGGAGTAAATCTCTTCTCATTAACCTTTTATGAAGCTAATAAACCAACTTCCCATAAAGTTGTTATATTAACTCTACACTTTAGTAAAATCATACCTTTCCTTAACTAAGGGAATTATACATTCTAAAAATGAAACAAGTCATTATATGCTTAAAGCAGTAAGAATACCCAATCTTGTGCGTCTCACGTACTACATAGTTTAATCTATTCATGCGAGAGATAGGAAAACTTCACATACCTCTTTGGTCAATCCACACTGGGTCCAACTACATGAGTAATATTTCAACCTATAATAACCATGATATGTTCGTTAACCTCTAATTTCAATGTAGAATAATCTAACTCAAAGCCACTAAATTCTACGGAAAATTGGGCAGCATTTCCTTTGTTTCTACATACTTTGCCACCTTTCTCAAGGCCGAATTTATCACCCAAATGCCTCATTCAAGGCTCAACAATCCAACAATGCAAAGGGGATTACACACCCAAACTAATTCTGCCCCACAAGGTACAATAATTCATTTTAACAAGTTTAAGGTAGTTTTTAGGCTACAACATGCTCACTTGTTTTTTTAACCAATCCTTTCATATCCCAACCACATTTCTCACATGCAATCAATCTAAGGGCCTTATTTCTAACTAAAAGTTCTTCCTACTTAACATGCAATACCAAATACCAACAAATAAAAGAAGAATGGTTACCTTAGAGCTTTTAGCCAATTTATTCCAACAATTGCTAGCCTCTACTCCAAGAATATCACCACAATAGTCTTCACAAGCTTGTAATAACCTTTCCTTCCTATCACACTTTTCAGATTTTCTTTAGGCTTAGAATTCCTCTTGGAAACTTAGAGAGAAGGGAGAGCTAAAGCTTTAGAGAGAGAGGGAAATTAGAAGATGACCAAGTCTTCAAGACTTGGTCAATATATTGCATGCAAGAAATCAGATGGGGGGGGACACTTGTCACCCTCCCAAGGTCTTTTAAAAGAAAAATCTGACTTTTCTAAGTTTTTCCGCCCAAAAATCCCGCCTCGGCGCTGAAACCTCCGCCGGCTCTCTGGACTTTCGGCGCCGCGGCCCTGCTGTCCTGGCGCCGCGGCGCTGAAACTTCAGCGACCCCTCGATGCTTTAGCGCGCGGCCAGTCGCTTTGCACGAAACGCATTTACGCGATTGCCTTGAACTTGTAACTCTCATAACTTTCTACTCCGACGTCCTATCGACGAACGGTTGGTTGCGTTGGAATCTAGACTCAACGAACTACGCCCTAGGCCTTTAAAATACTTAGGAACTCTCAATGAATCGGGTCATAACCCGCCTCAAAGTTGACTAAAACCCGTCCGGAATAATCCGTCAACCTATCCTTTGAAAATTTTAAGTCTTACATGCTTTCGTACGCTCTCATACGTAGGGTCAGAACTACGGGGTATAACAATAAATTACCTTAGGTGTTTTGGGGAAGCCCTAGGGTCCTTTTAAAAAGTCATCCATAACGAAAGTGGGATGAAAGACTTAAGAAAAAACATGTTCTGGGGGATTTTATAGGTGGGCATATTCCGCCCTAGGGTTTGCGTCGCATATCCCCGTATGCTAAAGAATTTCCCATCGCATATCCAAACATAATGCATGAAAATATTGGGTCAAAATGCGTCAAAAAATGGGATGCATATGCGGTCGCATATGCCATCCGCGAGGCATATCGGTCCAACGGACTACTTTGAGTCCTTTCAGTAAATCGGTCATAACTGTTTACTCATAGCTCCATTTGAGCTCCACACTTATATCGTTGGAAAGGATTTCAAAGGGCTACAACTTTCACACTTTAAGGTTTCTCTAATTCTCAAAAGATTTACACACAAATAGGCTGGAAGTCAAACCTACCATAAACTTAGTCGATTCTATCGAATCATACGCACTTCGTTATTCGCCTTGGTCTTAACTCAACTATTTTCACCCAAACTCACATCGATAGGACTTCATATGTATAAAGTGTCATATTAACACTCATTTAATCCATTCACACCTAATCTGGATTTACGGAGTGTTACAGTATTAGAGCTCTTGTACACTTTTGACCAGATCTTTGGAAATATTTGAATATTCAGTTATGATGGTATTTAAGACTTTTTAACTTATTCTTATTTAATCTCTGCTTATTTAATTTGATATTTCTAGATGTTGGTATGTGGTTCACCTACCTGGGGATAGTGCAAGTGCCACCACAATCTATAATTTGGGTCGTGACATGAAGTTGGGAAGTTACAACACATGACTGAAGTGCACCAATTTTCCTGCACTTTGGAGAACACGTCTTAAGTGCATGCAAAAAATTGGGTGCAGTTCAGTCATATGTGTTTTAAGTGCAATCATTTTTGAGTTATAAACTGATTAAAAATAGTTTAAAAACATCAACTGTTGAAATACACTTGATGTTGAAGCTGATTTTATAAATAAGTAGTTACGTGTTTGGTTAGAAGTGTTGAAGTTGATAAATAGTTAGTGTGTTTTGTAAAAAAGTGATGATAAGCTCTTTTTATATCAAAATAACTAAAATACCCCTAAAGCTATTTACCGAAAATATAAATTTAAATGTAAGCGTTAAAATTATAAGTTATGGTTGACCAATTTATGACTTTTGACTTATAAACACTTGTGGTGTTACAAAACATGCAGATAAACCGAAAAGTGATTATAGTTTGATCAACTTATAAGCTTAGATAAACACCCTCTAATTAACATGAGAAAATGTGAAAGAGATAGAAATTTAAAATTTGTTTGTGAGGTGAGAATCGCTCAAAATCACATAATCAGATAACAGTCTATAATTATAATATGGGAAACTTAACACTCCCCCGTTATGTAGTACTTTATAACTGGAGCACGCAACGACAACTAAAAAAGAGGTGTTCTATGATACCACGTTAAGAAGATGGACTTTTGACTTAGCTCAATTACAAAAGTTAGCTTACGAGGTAAAGATAATTCAAAATTATATAACCTATTCCATTAAGTAATGTAGAACAACAACAACAACAACATACCCAGTGAAATCCACAAAGTGGGATATGAGAAAGGTAGTGTACGTAAATCTTACCCCACCTTGGGAGCACTACAAGAAAGTATATAATTGGCAATAAAACTTTAGCAAAATGGCAACAACAATTTAATATATTGTTGCTAAAAACGTAAATGACAACAAAAAATAACTTCTTATTGCAAAAAAAAAATCGCATCGAAGGTTATTGCAACGTCATGCAATAATTTTTATTATTACGAAAAGTATTTTTGACAATAATATCCAACATATGACATGTTATTGGCAAATATTTTTCTTCTCGTAATGGAGATATAGGTTGTTTTAGATAAATCCTCGACACACTTATAACAAAATGATATGCATCAACATACATGATAGAGAAGAGGAAGAAGATGGGCTAACATGATAGAGAAGAGCTTGTCAAGTCGCCAAAGATGCTTGCCACTCATGATTCCAATACCATAAAAAGGGGTTTAATTAATTTCCTTTTTGCAAGCATTGATGAAAGGCAAGTCATCCTTGGCTACTACACAGAGAGACTCTTCTCATTCATGTAAGGCCTCTCCTCCTAACTTAGCAAGTTCTTTCTTGGCTTAATTATTTATGGATATATAATATGCTTCTTGGTCCGGTATTTATAGTGATGAAAATATTATTCCTGCTAAATTTTATGGTTTGACTCTATAGCTAAGTTCCTTTCATGAAATATTTTTGTTCCTCCCTTATCTACATAAAATGGTGATCTCTTCATCTTAGAATATGTTCCTATTCAGTTCAAGAAGAGCCTCTGTTTCTTTCCATAGACATATATTCTTCATTTCAAAGATTGACATAGAATGTCAACTAATATAAGCATATAGTATCTGATAGTGATATTATTTACCAGTCAAATGTTTTTATAAAGAAAAAAAATGAAAACAGTTTTAAAGGGTTTTCCTCTTTTTATTTAAAGAGAAAATTCTAGAGTTTTGTAACTCAAAGTAAATTAAAAAGAAGAAAAAAACATCAAATAATTTTGAAATGGAGAAAAACGAACTTACTAGCAATAATGGTGAATGAATTTAAAATTTTTGAACTGATGATGTAAAATAATTTACAATCGTCACTTAATAGATAATTATTTAAATATTAACTAATAATAGGTATATATTGTTGATGTTGGAGGAATGTTATGACAACACGAATAATTAGTCAGGACAACATCGTTTATGAATATAAGGATGTTGTCTGCAGTGTTGTGACAACATCACATACAACATCTCTATAAACGATTTTGCCTATTCTTCCGGCCAAAACAATGACTGTTACTGTGAGGTAAAAATGACCTAGGCAAGCTAACCAGTAAGCTGTTTTTAAAACGTGAGAAAAGAAGAAGTCAAGCTTGGAAAGAAAGCAACGTGATGACCAAGTCAATGTAGTTTAGGATTTCATGAAGGCTGAATCGGTCCAAGTTGCTGCCTATTTTTCCTCAACTTTCACAACCAACCAGTGAGAATTTCAAGAAAGTTTCACACTATAAATAGAGGATGAACTTCATTGTATCGGTATCCAGATTACAAAGAAAAGAATAACTAAGGGAGCTCTCGGGAATTCACTCCAGGAACTGGATCAAACACCACTGCCTAAAGTAGTATAACAACATCTAGTCCCACATTACTATTGCTGCCCAGATTCTAGATTAAGCTCATTGTTGAAGCAACTGTAATGAAGATGTTGTATGTTTCTTTATAGATGTTTTGTCTTTAGGATGAAGTCATATGCGACTTCATTTTTTTGTAATTTCATTTTATTCTATTTCTATAAATTGTAAAAATAAATTCATTTGTAATTGTATATAAAATATACAATACTTCGGTCATTGACCATCAAGGGCTATATTAATATATACCCTTAAAAATATAAACCTTGTGTCTTTTACTTTTTTTCGCTACATTTACTCTTTAAGGTTTATTATTATTTTATCGGGTGTTGTCTTAAGTGTTGACACAACACTGAAGGCAACATAAGAAACTGTTTAGCTTTTCAACTGTCGAATCTTTATTTTTCCTACTTTTATTTGCTTATCCGTAGACTCAGCGCCCTACAAGTGATATCAGAGCCAACACTTAACACAATAAGTATTTGATCCTGTTTTTAATGGCTATGGACTCAGCTATCCAAAATATTGGTAGACTTTCGATTCTTGATGGAACAAATTATGTCTATTGGAAGATTCGACTACATTTCCACATCAATTTCATTGATGGTATGGCATGGAGATATATCACCGAAGGGTATGTTGTTCCTAAGCTTCCAGGGGATGAGGATGGTGACATTTATACCAAATTTGAATTCGATTGGACTGCGGAAGAGGTCAATAATGCTAGCTTTAACGAAAAAACCTTGAATGCAATATTTGGATGGGTAGATTTATACATGTTCAAACTCATTCAAAATTGTACATCCGCCAACGACGCTTGGGAGACCCTACAAACTCATTTTGAGGGTACCTCGAGGGTGCGACGAACAAAGCTACGCATGTTTTTGAGCAATATGAACGCTTGAGGATGAAAGAATGTAAGGATATAAAATCTTATTTTGAAAAGTTGATTGACATTGCAAATCAGTATCAAGTGTTTGGTTCTTCTTTGACCAACACACAACTTGTGAACAAAACCCTCATATTTATTCTTGAAAGGTTCAACACAAAGATTTATGCTATTGAAGAGGTCCATAATCTTGCCACAATTGTCCTACATGCCTTAATGAGAATCTTTAAAACTTATGAGATGAGCATCAATAGCCAAAGGGACTTATATAGGGACAAAACGATGGCACTCCAAGGTCAAACCTCAAAAACAAATATTGAAGACGAGGATGAAAACCTAGAGGAAATAGATGATGGTGTGAATGTTTCCTTACTCACTCGACGATTCAATTCAATGATGAGGAAGATCAACAATGATCGAAATAAAACTAAATATAAGAAGCACCAAATCCACCCTTCAATAATCAGCCAATAAGATCACCTTCAGGGCAAAGAAATGGTAATACATTGAGAAAAATAAACTCAGACAATACCAATTTTGATCCTAAACAACTCTAGGGAGTGCAATATCATGCATGCTCGAGTTGGGGACATTATGCTAATGTGTGTGTAAACACCCTTAGGAAAGTTGGTAAAAGTCTGTGGGTGTCTCTCAGTGATGATGAAGATGGAAAAGAGAAAGGAGATCGAGAAGAAGAATCACAGGCGATGCTGACAACAATGTTAGAACATTCAATGTCTGATAATGAAGATATTGTTGACAATGTTGTCTCTAATGTTACAACATATGTGACAACATTGAATATAACATCTGAAATCCAGTAACATCGGAAAGGTATATTTATTTTGACTATTCTGATGTTAATTATTTTAGTGGTTTAACTTCTTCATGTGAAGCTGTAAACTTGGATCTAGTTGACTCTAAAGATGAAGTGATAAAAGAATTACAAGATCTTTGTAAAGCCTTGATCATAGAATATCAGCAACTAGATTCAAAAGAAAAATCTTTGGCTCTTAAAAATAACAATCTAAAGGCACAATTACTGTCACGCCCCGACTTTTTCTAAGTCTTTACTTAGGGCGTGATGGCACCTGGACAATTATTTTCCACCAGGAGCACCATTTAATTCTCTTTATTTAGAAATTTAAACTTATATTCAAATACGGAGCTATTAATAAAATAACAATAAAGAAATTTGTTTATGACTTTATTAAAAATATAACGCGAGCCCATGCTCGTGCAAATATTGTTTCTACATAGACATACTGACAAATATTATTCTAAGTTGGAAGGGAGACCATTCCACGGGCATTTCGAGACATTGGGCCGACATTACGAACTCGACGAGTACCAAGCCCGAAACAATGGACTTGGTATGACAAGAGGCTGCGGGACGATTGCTAGCCTTGGCGTGGAGCCTTTCCTCTATCACGCTTTCCTGAAACATGATAAATAAAGAGTCAGCCCTACCATCTGGGGCTGAATGAGAACCTTACCCTGCAATTCAAAGTAACACCACAATATTCCAAGCGCAATCACATTATAACGTAATAAGCATATTGCAAAACATATCAGGTTACAACATTTTTAAATATGCAACAACTCCTCATAGGAAATTATCGATTTAACTAACACTTCATTTTATCTCGTATTATACGTTAAGACATTCCCCTGCATTTCCATATGTTTATTACATTTATATATTTGTGAACGCGTATTCACTTTTCATATTTATATATAGGTGAACATGTATTCATCTTTCATATTTGTTGCGGCGTGCAACCCGGTCTATTATATTTACGTATTTGTGAACACGTATTCACTTTACGTTTTGTTGCGGCGTGCAACCCGATCCATTATGTTTACGTATTCGTGAACGCGTATTCACTTTACGCTTTGTTGCGGCGTGCAACCCGACCCATTATATTTACGTATTTGTGAACGCGTATTCACTTTACGTTTTGTTGCGGCGTGCAACCCGACCCATTATATTTACGTATTTGTGAACACGTATTCACTTTACGTTTTGTTGCGGCGTGCAACCCGATCCATTATGTTTATATTTTATATATTTATGTGAACACGTATTCACTTTTCATATTTTTCAGAAGATTGAATAAATAATATTCTCTTTCCCAACATTCTGTCATTCATACTTGTAACGATTATAACTTTTTAATCATAACTCCAACTAAGGTGTTTCTCAAGCGGAAACTAAGGTAAGACGGGATCTTTCACTGTACCAAATTTCATTCAAAACTACTTTGGGTAACTAACACAAACTTATCCTCAAAACAGTCATACGAGATTTGTTTCGGCAGAATTTTTATTAAACAGAACCCAATCTTAGAATAGTCATAACTCCTAATCTGTAAACCCGTTCAAGCCCCATAAAATCTCAAAACGACGAGAACAGAGAGATACACGTCTCCATTTGAACCATCCTTTCATATTCTGTACCATTTGGTACAGTTTTACACTTTTATTCGCTGCCCTTCCAGGATCTCGATAGATCCGAGGAAGAAACTTTAAACAGTGATAACTCTTAATCCGTAAGTCGGATAGACCCCCGTAAGGTCTCAAAATTTCCACAACAGAGAGATATAGAACTTTAATTTATCAACAATTTTCATATTCCCCACATATTAGTACAGTTTTACATTTCAATGTCCTGCCCTTCTGGATTCCGATGAATCCGAGGCAGCAACTTCAAACTACAATAACTCTCAACTCGTAAGTCCGTTTTAATAAATATTTATCTATATCTATCCGTAACAGAGAGATTTACAGCCATGTAAATTTTCATATAATTCTAAAAAGTAAAACTCAATAAAAACAGTCCGTAATTATGCCCTTTCCGAATTTCGGCCAAATCTAAGGCAGGAACTTTGAACTATGATAACTTTCAAACCGTATGTCCATTATACCTCATTTTTTGTTCTATATGATCATAATAGAGAGGTGTACCACTCTTCCGAATTTCATCAAATTCTAACAATTATAACTCAGTGAGAACAGTTCGTAAAGTTCATGACACAACTAGTTGTCTAAACAAAATATTTCTTTTCAACACTCAATTCTTATTCTAACATGTATTGAACTTAAAATAAAGGATGTTACCAAGAATTTCTGAGTGAGAAAACTCACCTTGTAAGTGTGAAGATTATTGTTGTGGGGTTGCTAAAATTATCCTTACTCTCTAGTATTTTGATTTTTGTTCTTCTTGCCCTCTTGATATTTTTTTCCTCTTCTTTTCACTTGTTTTTTTCTTATTTTCTAACCTTTATGTTATGTACTTTGTTTGTGTGTAAACACAATATATAAGTGGAGAGTTTTCTATAACCTATGGGAGGTGGAATGACAAGAGTTGGAGGGAAAATGAAAAGGGGGGAAGGGAAGGGGTGGACGTACGTACGTGCATGCTCCAATTTTTTTTTTTTTTTTTTTTTTTTGCTTTTTTTTTTTTTTTCTTCTTATTTTCATTTCATCTATCTATTTATCCAACTTTAACACTAACTCTATCCCATGCAATTTATTCTTTGTTTTCTTATATATATATATTTTTATTAACCCAACACAACTATATATTATTTTATTTTTTTCCGGATTTCACATTCTCTCCTCCTTAAGAAACATTCGTCCTCGAATGTGAATACGGTCGTAACATAATCACATAGACACAATAATGTTTATTGTTATTGTAACACTAATTTGGGGCTTCACATTCTCTCTTCCTTAAGAAGCATTCGTCCTCGAATGAGAATAAGGTTGTAACACATGCATATAGACACGCAAATGGCACACATATGAAGTACTATGTAATGCATTTTTTTTATTACCTTAGTCAAATAGGAATTGATATTTGACTTTCATCGCCTCTTCCGCTTGCCAGGTGGCTTCCTCTGTGGAGTGATTCTTCCATAGGACTTTCACGGAAGCAATATCTTTATTTCTAAGGCGTTGGACCTTTCTATCAAGTATTTCTACCGGAGCCTCTTCATATTGAAGCTCTCTATTAAGAACTATCTCATGGGGAAGGATGACGTGACTTGGATCGTGCAAATATTTTCGTAACATTGACACATGAAATCTGGATGCCGCTTCCGACTCTTGTGGAAGTGCTAATTCGTAAGCCACATTCCCCACTCTTCGCAAGATCTCATATGGCCCAATAAACCTTGGGCTCAATTTCTCTTTCTTACCAAAACGCATCACTCCCTTCATTGGGGACACTTTTAAAAGTACTTTCTCCCCCTCTTGGAATTCAAGATCTCTTTTCCGATGATCCGCATAAGACTTATGACGGCTATGAGCTGTTTTGATCCGCTCCCGAATCATCTGTACCTTATCATTTGTTTCTTGAATGACTTCGGGTCCGAACAATTGCGTCTCACCCACCTCGAACCATCCAAGTGGAGACCTACATTTTCGTCCATATAATGCTTCAAACGGGGCCATTCGTATGCTAGAGTGAAAACTATTGTTGTAGGTGAACTCAATTAGACATAGATGGTCCAACCAGCTTCCCTGAAAATATAACACACAAGATCGCAACATGTCCTCAAGTGTTTGGATTGTTCGCTCAGCTTTCCCATCTGTTTGCGGGTGGAAAGCCGTGCTTAACAACTTTTGTCGAGACCTGCTGGAAACTTTGCCAAAGTGTGAGGTGAACTGGGAACCCTATCTGAAATAATTTGTAAGGGAATCCGTGTAACGCACAATCTCCTTCAAATAAATCTGTGTGTCTTGTGGTGCGCGTCGTAGTCTTGGCCGTAAGAAATGGGCTGACTATGTAAGTCGATCAACAATCACCCAAATAGAATCATACCTTCTCGAGTTTTGGTAGACCGGTTACAAAATTCATATGAATCGCCTCCCATTTCCACATGGGGACCCCAATGTCTGAAGTAATCCGCGAGTTTTGATGTTCGATTTTCACTGTGACATATAAGACACCTCGACAACTCCGCGCGTCTTCATCCCGTCCGTCCGCGATGGTACCTTGAGGTCCTGATACATTTTTGTTGACCCTGGATGAATGGAATATCTTGTGTTGTGACCCTCATCTAAGATCTTCCTCCTTAGATCCTTTACCTTAGGAACACATAACCTACCCTTATACCGAAGGATTCCGTCATTATTTCCCAATGTAAACTGTGAAGGTTTTCCCTGTTGGATCCTCTCCCGAAATCCAACAAACTCCGTATCCTCAAACTGGCTTTCTTTTATTTCTGAAGCTAAGGCAGACTGCGAGGTATCATGTACCACCACCCTACCTTCACCGATCTCAGTTAAGCTAACCCCGAGGTTTCCCAATCTTTGTACCTCCCGAACAATACCCCTCTTTTGTATTGCCAAATGAGCCAAGCTGCCCATTGATCTCCTACTGAGTGCGTCAGCCACCACATTGGCTTTCCCAGGATGGTAAAGAATACTAAGGTCATAATCCTTAAGCAACTCTAACCATCTTCTTTGTCGGAGATTCAAATCCTTCTGCGTGGTTATGTAATGCAAACTCTTATGATCTGTAAATATGTTGTCACGACCCGACCCCGGGCCCGCGACTGGTGCCCTACCTGGGCACCCTTACAGGTATACATCAGAGATAATCAGCGGAACATACTTGAAACTTATAAAATAAAACAACGAGAATTTAAACAACAGGTTAGCCGATAAAGCTACCTCCCTGGACACATATACATATACATAAACAACAGCAGTTATATCCCTTTTTTTTTTTTTACAAATCGACCCACAACATGTGACTACAGACCTCTAAGAATTACAACTGTGGCGGGACAGGGCCCCGCCATACCCCTGAATGTACATAAATCTACAACATCAGGGAAACCGTACCAAAAAGATAAGCCTCCGAAGTGAATGGAGCTTCTTCCCAAAAACTGAACAGAGATCCTAAGAGCAAGGATCACCAACCTGTGTACCTAACACCTGCGGGCATGAACGCAGCCCCCCGAAGGGGGTCAGTACAACAAGTACCGAGTATGGAACAGAAATAAGGTGCAACAACCAAATCATAACTGAATAAAAGAATGTCATCTTAACTCCTGAAATCAATCGTATATTAACCGTTCCTTTCCTTCTTTCAATAAGAATTAACATCAAATTCTTACATACATACTTAAGAATTTAATCAAGTTTTTCCACATACTTACATATCTTACATATCTTACATAACATAATTTGGCCCTTCATGGAGGGACTTCTTATTTGGAAGCTAACTTTGATTATTCATACGTAATAACGTAATCCGGCCCATTTGCGGGACACGGTGTACTGATGAATCATGTGGCATAATCCGGCCCGCCTGTGGAGCTCGGTGTACTGTGGAATCATGTAGCATAATCCGGCCCGCCTGTGGAGCTCGGTGAACTGTGGAATCATGTAGCATAATCCGGCCCACCTGTGGAGCTCGGTGTACTGTGGAATCATGTAGCATAATACGGCCCGCCTGTGGAGCTCGGTGTAAGATGACGTAACCCGGCCTATGTGTAGGCTCGGGATAATATGGCGTAATCCGGCCTATGTGTAGGCTCGGTGTATCTCATAACGTAATCCGGCCTATTTGTAGGCTCGGTGTATTTCATAACGTAATCCGGCCTATTTGTAGGCTCGGTGTGATTTTCCTTACATAACATTTTAAATCGTATTATTACTTCTTCTTAAGTCGTTATAACAACTTCCCATAAAGCTATTATAACAACCTTTCATTTTAGAGAACTTAAGGCACTTTATTCTTGCAACATTAGGGAAACTAAACCCAAAAATACTACGTACATACATACTTAAAATAATCATAAAACTTCTTTCTTTTTAAAACTCAAGTCACATACCCTTTTGGAAACCATCTTCTTAACTTTTGATATAAATTAAGAAGCCATACTTTTTAAAGTTTAGTCATTTCCACTCATAAAATCAAGGCTTATAGTATTAACACCTCGTAGCATACATTCTTTAAAATCATGTCGCTTATACTAAAAAAATAAAATAAGGTTCCATACACTTCCAAAACCAAATAACTTATTCTCTTTAAATCATATAACTTCCACTTTTAAAATCATTTTCACATATAAATTCAACTCATTTTCGAACATAAAATCCACTTACTTACTTTAAATAAATCAAGACACATCGCTTTAAATCAAATCTCATAATTTCCTAACCATTCTTACCAACATCTCCCATAAGACTTAGTAAGGACTTAGGACAATTTAACATACTTTTATCTTAGAGTCAACAATGTGAATACTCCTTAACTTCTAAGAGTAGAAGGAATCATGAAATACTATCACATGGATATTTCATACGTAGGATCATGCCAAAGAAAGAAGAGGTTCACATACCTTGCGACGACTAGCGACAAGTTGCAAAATGCTCCAAAGTACTATAACCTTGCTAGCCTTTCCACCCTTCAAGTAGAATACACTACTCGTAGTACTTCAACCTATAATAGTCATAACACGTCCATTAACCTCTAGCTTCAATCGTAGAATATTCTAAGTGTAAAGTCTCCAAATTCTACGGAAAATCAGACAACACTTCCTTTGTTTCTACTTACTTTGCCACCTTTTTCAAGGCCGAATTCAATAACCAAACACGCCACATTTAAGGCCCAATCAATGCAATTAACAATAGGGGATTACACGCCTACTAGACGTGTAAAATTCCGCCCCACAAAAGATATCAAACTAATACAAACTACTAGTCCAATTTCTGCCATATTGAGTACAATAACACCAATTCTTATCCAATTTCCATTTCAATCCAAGTTGTTAACATAACATGATATCAAGTCGCAATCGATTATAACCACTATAATCTTCAAGTAAGTAACATGCGACGATTCTAATAAACGACCAAATTGTAATCCAACTTCACAAGGCTTAAATGACATTTCGGATTTAAGGCTACAATCAATCCATAATACTTATAAAACTTTAACACATAAACTTCATGCTAGCAACATGTAAAGCTAACAACAATATATATAATCTTGTAACACTTTTAAGGGACAAGATTATTACCTCAACGAATCCTAATCCAACTCCAAATCTGAAGTCGCTCCTTAGCAACTTAGAGCCTCTCCAAGACACTTCAATCCGCTACTTGAGACCCTTAGAACAATACCAACAACTTTCCTTCAAACTTCCAAACAAAACATATAAAAGCGACTAGGTTTTCACCTTGCGACCAATACGAAAACTATCTTTTTCCGGAATTTTTCTATTGAGATACACTTACAATACACTCATGAACCTTGGTTTAAAGTCTTGTGGCTAATGGATCAAACTACAAATTTTTCTTGTGGATGGGAGCTCAAACCCGAGAGCATTCATGGCTAAGCTCAAAGTTTCTTGAAAATTTCTCTAAGTGTTGGACTTTGTCTTGCTACTAGTAGTATTATATAGCACAATGGAGGGTCAAGATGTGCCCAAATGTGAGGCTTGGATGAGTTCCAATTAAATATCAAGACTTGTGGACCCTTTGACTAAGTCAACTTTGTCAAGCTCTTCAAGTTGCAAGACTTGTCTTCCTAACAAGGGTCAAATGACCCTTGTTCCCATGCTACATTTCGTCCAAGACAAACATAAGGGGGTGACACGTGTCGCCCTCCCATTCGTCACAATATTCGTTTTCCGACAATTTTCATAACTCCGATAAATTTTTACAAGTCTCAAATCTTAACACTTGTGAGTTCTTACGTACGATCTTAAAACATGTCTTGTAAATACGGGGTGTAACATATGTCCACATGCACACCATACAAATAATGTCTCCATATTCGTAAGGCAAACACCACCGCAGCTAATTCCAAGTCATGAGTTGGGTAATTCTTCTCATGTATCTTCAATTGTCTAGATGCATACGCAATAACCTTTCCAAACTGCATCAAGACACATCCTAACCCAACTCTAGAGGCATCGCAATAGACTGTGAACCCTTCTTGTCCCGATGGTAAGGTTAGGACTGGTGCAGTAGTCAACAATTCCTTTAGTTTCTGAAAACTTGCTTCACATGCTTCTGACCACTGGTACTTAACCGCTTTTTGAGTCAACCGGGTCAAAGGAGCAACAAGACTAGAAACACCTTTTACGAATCTTCTATAATACCCAGTCAAACCCAAGAAACTTCTAACCTCTGTCGGAGTGGTCGGTTTTGGCCAGTTCTTCATTGCTTCTATCTTCTGGGGGTCTACCATAATTTCATCTCTTGACACAACATGACCCAAAAAGGCTACCTTTTCCAACCAAAATTCACACTTCGAAAATTTAGCATATAGTTTATCCTGTTTCAAGACTTGAAGCACTACCCTCAGATGCTCTTCATGTTCTTCAACACTCTTACTGTAGATTAGGATATCATCTATGAACACAATCACGAACAAATATAGGAATGGTTTGAAGATTCTGTTCATTAAATCCATAAAAGTCATTGGCATCGTTAACCCAAAAGACATGACCAAGAACTCATAATGGTCGTATCGGGTTCTAAAGGCTGTTTTGGATATATCATCTGGATTTATTTTCAGCTGGTGATATCCCGAACGGAGATCAATCTTGGAAAAATAGCTAGCTCCCTGATGTTGGTCAAAAAGATCATCGATTCTTGGTAATGGGTATCGGTTCTTGATCGTGACCTTATTGAGCTGCCGATAATCGATGCACATTCGGAGCGATCCGTCTTTCTTTATCACAAACAGGACTGGTGCACCCCAAGGGGAAACACTAGGCCTTATAAAGCCTTTATCCAGAAGATCCTTCAATTGTTCTTTTAACTCCCTCAATTCAGCTGGGGCCATTCGATATGGAGGAATAGAAATGGGTCTTGTACCCGGAATTAAATCTATAGCAAACTCGACTTCTCTATCCGGAGGAAGGCCTGGAAGATCTTCAGGAAAAACCTCCGGAAAATTTCGAACAATAGGAACATCATTCACTGCTGGGGATTCCTTTTGGGTATCCACTATATTAGCCAGATATGCATACTCCACTATGTGACTTCTCAATAACTTTTGAGCCCCAAGGTAGGAAATAAACTGACATGAGGATATTTCAATCCTACCCCTTATAACAACTTCTGGTTCTCCGGGAAAAGTTAATCTCACTATCTTTCGCCGACAATTTAACATGGCATAACATGCCGACAACCAATCCATACCCAAAATGAAGTCGAAGTCTACCATATCAAGTAGTACTAGGTTCACCATTGTCCCCCTTCCATTCACTTCTAATGGGAAATTATTTACCACCCGAGAGGCCCAAATTGAGGCCCCTACTGGTGTCATAACCTCAAAATATTCACTTAAATAAGAAGGTTCTACGTGTAAATTCTTAGCAAAGCCCATTGACACATATGAAAATGTAGAGCCGGGATCGTACAATACAAATGCAGGAATACTTGAGACTAGCAAAATTCCTGTGACCACCGCATTAGATGTTTCTACCTCATTCCTCTGGGGCAAAGCGTAGAGCCGATTAGAATTGTTGGGTTGTTGACCTCCCTGACTCTGGCGGGGTTGGTTTCCCTGATTTTCCACAGGCACTGTGGTTGCTTCGATCTCCCTGAATAGATTGAGTTTGGGTCCTCTTCGCAATCCCCGCATAGTGGCCCGACTTCCACGCTATAACATGTCTTCGTTAAGAGCCGACATTCTCCATTGTGTTTCCTTTGACAAATCTTACAAATCGGTTTGTCACCTCCTGTGTTAGGGTTGGTGGCCTTGTCCTTGCTACCTTGGTAATTAGACTAACTGTGCCCCTTAGGCTTGAAATAAGACTGGCCCACAGATTGGTTCGGTCTTGAAGATCCTTTACTAAACTCCTGCTTCTGATTTTGACTCTGGTTAAATGATCCTGACGTCCGAAATCTCTTCTGCGAATATTCTCTTTTTGCTTTAGCGAAACCTTCTACCCTCAAAGCCATATCGACAATCTGAAGATAAGTTCGATCGTTGGCTAACGCCACCACCTTCTTCTCGCTATGTTCGGTTTAAACCTCTACAAATCGCTTGACTCTATCCATTTCAGTAGGACGACATGTGTGTTGTATGCCGATAACCTCACGAACGTGTGTCATATTCTTGTACACCGCGTCACCTTGCTTCAATTGTTCAAACTCCGTCCGAGCGCATCCTTGCGTATTAGGCATAAATTTCTCGCGAATGCCGCTCAACCTCCCCAAGTCATTGGTGGTGACATCGGGAACGATTTTTCATAAAATTCCTCCACCACACCCTGCATCATCCACTAGTCGTGCGCTACCAAGTTGGCGCCTGCCTCCACGCATCCCAATGTGAACATTAAGTCTTCAACTTCATCGAGGAATACCATCGGGTCGGCCTTGGGGTCCTTCCCTGAGTACAGTGGTTCTCTTCTCCTCATAAAATTTGCCCATAGCCTATCAGGTACTGCTTGAGATTCTACACTCTCGGTCCGTGGTGCAGTCGCAATCGGTCCCTGGGCCGTCTGGTTCTGGTTCGGGGCTATGACAGAGACACTAGGTGCGGGCGAAACCATGTGTGGAACTGCAGCTGTCATTAACTCTATGAGTCTATCTAGTTTTTGTCCCACCGTTTCTTGGGCCATTTGACTCTCGTTCTCTCCAACATTTTCTCCGACATTTTCTCCGCTCCCTTCAGACACCACTACGTCAACTGGAGGTACATGAGCTTCGTGATGAACCTCCTCTTGAGCCCCCGGGATTTGTGAATTCACCATTTTCTTCTGAGTCCATCTTACGACGCATGAACTTCATCTGAGCTCTCATTCCCTTTGCCTGTTCCATGAGTACTTCCCTCTTTGTTGGAACTCGTCTTATAATCGCCATCTACACAAATCATATTAGTCAGTATAACGTTGTACAATCCCCTTTTCTAACCCGTGTGAAGGAGGTAGTACGAGAAATCAAGTCTTTGAAAATACTCAAGGTAGGCACGAGAAGAGTACGAAAGAAGGGAAACTTTAGGATGTTATTCCGTTCACTTATTACTAAGGTGGCACGCACACCGTCGCAATAAGTAACCGTTGAAACACCCAACTCGAAGAAAACTTCCTAGAATCTCTTAACCTGGTTTAGCTTTGATACCAACTTGTCACGCCCCGACTTTTTCTAAGTCTTTACTTAGGGCGTGATGGCACCTGGACAATTATTTTCCACCAGGAGCACCATTTAATTCTCTTTATTTAGAAATTTAAACTTATATTCAAATACGGAGTTATTAATAAAATAACAATAAAGAAATTTGTGTATCACTTTATTAAAAATATAACGCGAGCCCATGCTCGTGCAAATATTATTTCTACATAGACATACTGACAAATATTATTCTAAGTTGGAAGGGAGACCATTCCACACGGGCATTTCCCGAGACATTGGAACTGACATTCTGAACCTGACGAGTACCAAGCCTGAAACAATGGACTTGGTATGACAAGAGGCTGCGGGACGATCGCTAGTCTTGGCGTGGAGCCTTTCCTCTATCACGCTTTCCTGAAACATGTTAAATAAATAGTCAGCTCTACCATCTGGGGCTGAGTGAGAACCTTACACTGCAATTCAAAGTAACACCACAATATTCCAAGCGCAATCACATTATAACGTAATAAGCATATTGCAAAACATATCAGGTTACAACATTTTTAAATATGCAACAACTCCTCATAGGAAATTCTCGGTTTAACTAATACTTCATTTTATCTCGTATTATACGTTAAGACATTCCCCTGCATTTCCATATGTTATTACATTTATATATTTGTGAACGCGTATTCACTTTTCATATTTATATATAGGTGAACATGTATTCATCTTTCATATTTGTTGCGGCGTGCAACCCGGTCCATTATATTTACGTATTTGTTAACACGTATTCACTTTACGTTTTGTTGCGGCGTGCAACCCGATCCATTATGTTTACGTATTCGTGAACGCGTATTCACTTTACGTTTTGTTGCGGCGTGCAACCCGACCCATTATATTTACGTATTTGTGAACGCGTATTCACTTTACGTTTTGTTGCGGCGTGCAACCCGACCCATTATATTTACGTATTTGTGAACACGTATTCACTTTACATTTTGTTGCGGCGTGAAACCCGATCCATTATGTTTATATTTTATATATTTATGTGAACACGTATTCACTTTTCATATTTTTCAGAAGATTGAATAAATAATATTCTCTTTCCCAACATTCTGTCATTCATACTTGTAACGATTATAACTTTTTAACCATAACTCCAACTAAGGTGTTTCTCAAGCGGAAACTAAGGTAAGACGGGGATATTTCACTGTACCAAATTTCATTCAAAACTACTTTGGGTAACTAACACAAACTTATCCTCAAAACAGTCATATGAGATTTGTTTCGGCAGAAGTTTTATTAAACAGAACCCAATCTTAGAATAGTCATAACTCCTAATCTGTAAACCCGTTCAAGCCCCATAAAATCTCAAAACGACGATAACAGATAGATACACGTCTCCATGTGAACCATCCTTTCATATTCCGTACCATTTGGTACAGTTTTACACTTTTATTTGCTGCCCTTCCTGGATCTCGATAGATCCGAGGCAGAAACTTTAAACAGTGATAACTCTCAATCCGTAAGTCGGATAGACCCCCGTAAGGTCTCAAAATGTCCACAACAGAGATATATAGAACTTTCATTTAGCAACAATTTTCATATTCCCCACATATTAGTACAGTTTTACGTTTCAACGTCCTGCCCTTCTGGATTCCGATGAATCTGAGGCAGCAACTTCAAACTACAATAACTCTCAACTCGTAAGTCCGTTTTAATAACTATTTATCTATATCTGTCCGTAACAGATATATTTACAACCATGTAAACTTTCATATAATTCTAAAAAGTAAAACTCAATAAAAACAGTCCGTAATTATGCCCTTTCCGAATTTCGGCCAAATCTAAGGCAGGAACTTTGAACTATGATAATTTTCAAACCGTATGTCCATTTTACCTCATTTTTTGTTCTATATGATAATAATAGAGAGGTGTACCACTCTTCCGAATTTCATCAAATTCTAACAATTATAACTCAGTGAGAACAGTTCGTAAAGTTCATGACGCAACTAGTTGTCTAAACAATCAAAAGTTCAATATTTCTTTTCAACACTCAATTCTTATTCTAACATGTATTGAACTTAAAATAAAGGATGTTACCAAGAATTTCTGAGTGAGAAAACTCACCTTGTAAGTGTGAAGATTATTGTTGTGTGGTTGCTAAAATTATCCTTACTCTCTAGTATTTTGATTCTTGTTATTCTTGCCCTCTTGGTATTTATTTTCCTCTTCTTTTCACTTGTTTTTTTTTGATTTACTAACCTTTATGTTATGTACTTTGTTTGTGTGTAAACACAATGTATAAGTGGAGAGTTTTCTATAACCTATGGGAGGTGGAATGACAAGAGTTGGAGGGGAAATGAAAATGGGGGAAGGGAAGGGGTGGACGTACGTACGTGCATGCTGCAAATTATTATTATTATTATTTTTTCTTTTGTTTTTTTTTTGTTTTTTTTTGTTTTCTTATTTTCATTTCATCTATCTATTTATCCAACTTTAACACTAACTCTATCCCATGCAATTTATTCTTTATTTTCTTATATATATATATTTTTATTAACCTAACCACAATTATATATATATTTTTTTTTGTCCGGATTTCACAATTACCCGGTTAGAGGTAGCACTTACCAAGAAGGATCTAGAACTTGGTAAAATCCGTGCAAGATTGAATTTAGCTGAGACCACCTTCCAGAGGCTCAACACGGGGACCTCCAAGTTGGATGAAATTTTAAGCTTCAGTAAGTCTACACATGATGGACTTGGGTATCAATCACCTCTTAAATTAAAATCTTCTAAGATCCGTAGTAAAAGTGAGAAGATAAAGTTTGTTAAAGAAACACATAATGTTAAAAATCACTCACATGATACTAAGGATAGATTGAAGTTTGGATGCAGCTATGTAAGAAGTTAGGACATTTAATGCCCTAGTGCTAAAAACATCAAAATCCTGTGCTCAGATCTCTGCTGAAGATGTCGTCACCAATGTTGTCCAACATTGTTGATAACATTCGAAGCAACATGACTGAGAACAGAAAGAAGAAGAATTTTAAGAAAAAGTGGGTACCCAAACTAAACCTACGTTGTAAAGTGTGCATAATTGCTTTACGTACTAATATTACATGTTCTTGGTATTTTGATAGCGGTTGTTCACGACACATGACAGGTACCAAAAGATTCTTGAAGGAATATGATGCATTCAATAGTGGAAACGTGACCTTTGGTGGGGGAAACAAGAGTAGGATAATTAGTAGAGGAACCCTCAATGTTCCTGAATTACCAGCCTTGAATAATGTTCTTCATGTAGAAGGCTTAGTGGCTAATCTGGTTAGCATAAGTCCGCTATGTGACGATGATCTCGAGTTAAAGTTCAACAAGCGTGAATGTAGAGTTACAGATTCTGCTCATAAGTGTGTTATGTCAGGTACACGGAATAGAGACAATTACTATCTTGTCGATCGACAAGAATTTTACAAGTTTGCGAGGGTCAGCGACACAACACTATGGCATCAGAAGTTGAGACACGTCAATTACCGCAACTTAGAGAAATTAATCTCTTATGAAGCAGTTAGAGGTATTCCTAAGCTTAGCCCAACGAATAAGACAGTGTGCGGGGATTGTGTAAAAGGTAAGCAGACTCGTGTTCCCCATAATGTTGTCCAACACGACGGACAACACTCAGGTATGTCTCATTGTGTTCAATTGTTACATATGGGTCCTATTAAAGTAGACAGTCTACGGGGTATGAGATATTCCTTTGTGATAGTAGATGATTTTTCTAGGTATACATGATTTATTTTCTAAAAGAAAAATCACAAACTTTTGACATGTTTAAAGTACTATACTCTAGGATTAGGAACTTGTTTTGTTCTCCCATTTTTCAGATTAGATCCGATCATGGAAAAGAATTTGAGAAACCACATTTTTGCAAAATTTTGCGAAAAAAAGATATCTTCCATGAATTCTCGGCACTAAGACTCCTCAACAGAATGGGGTAGGTTAGAGGAATAATATAACATTGCAAGAAATGGCTAGAGTAATGTTAAGTTCTAAACAATTGTCAAAAAAGGTTTTGGGCAGAAGTCTTAAACACTGCATGTCACATCACTAATAGAGTTTATTTAAGGTCAGGTACCAGAATGATACCCTATGAACTTTTAAATGGAAAGAAACCAATTTTGCGTTACTTTCATGTCTTTGGATGTGTCAACTACATTTTCTATGACAAGAATCAATTGGCAAAATTTGACTCAAAGAGTGATAAAGGAATATTCATTGGCTATTCACAAAATAGTCATACTTACCGGATATACAATCTGAGGACTAAGACCGTACATGAGTCAGTCAATGTTATCTTTGATGACTTACTGATATCTCAGGGAAGTCATCAGAGAATAACATTATGGTTACAGTAGAAAAGGAGTAACCAATTGAAGAAGCAATTGTTGTCCCGAATATTGTCACAACACTAGAGGCAACATCTGAATCACAAGAAGAGACCACAGAGGTTGAAGTGGAGGAGGAGTCTGGAACTGAATTGCATGACCAAGTAAGATAAGACTCTCTGTCAAGGATTAGAAGGACCCATCCACCTGACCAGGTGATAGGGGGAGTTTTTGAGAGGATGCGTACAAGAGAGAAGGAAATAATCAACTATCACGAAATGGTAAGGTATGTGTGTATGTCCACCATATATCAACATGTTAGTCTTTCTTGTCTCATATCTACCTTTGAACCAAAGAACATTGGGGAAGCTTTAAAAGATAATTCTTGGATTCAAGCAATACAAGAAGAGCTTGAACAATTCACCCGAAATGGAGTATGAACTTGGTTCCATGTCCTAACAACACAAATGTTATTGGGACCAAGTGGATTTTCAGAACAAATTAGATTAATTAGGGACAGTTGTACGAAACAAAGCTTGTCTTGTTGCTCAAGGCTATACACAGGTTGAAGGAATCGACTACGACGAAACATTTGCACATGTGGCTAGAATTGAGTCAATATGACTATTACTTGCTACCTAAAAATTACCTTGCATCAAATAGATGTTAAAGGAGCATTTCTTAATAGTTGTTTGGACAAAGAAGTTTATGTTGAACAACCGAAAGGATTTGAGGATGCCCACCATCCAAATTATGTATACAGGCTTAAAAGATTTTGTATGTATTAAAACAAGCCCCCCGTGCATGATATGGTCCTCTAACAAACTTCATTCTTGACGTTGGTTTCATTAGTGAAGAAGCTGATAGAACATTATTCATCAAAATATACGGCGTAGATATTGTGATTGTTCAAATCTATGTTGACAACATTGTTTTCGGATCAACTTCAAAATCTTATTTGGAGTCATTTGTTGAAGCGATGTCGACAACGTTCGAGATGAGCATGATCGGAAAACTAATTTTTTTCTTAGGCAGCAGATAAAACAGATTGAAAATGGGATCTTTGTATCTCAAAGCAAGTATGCCAAGAATCTGGTTAGAAAATTTAGACTTGAAAATGCAAAACATATGAGGACACCAATGGGTTCTACACAACAAGTATTCAAAGACGATATTGGAAAGGATGTTGACTCAATATTGTACCGATCGATGATAGGTAGTCTTCTATACCTTACTGCTAGTCACCCAGACATTATGTTTAGCGTGTGTGTTTGTGCTAGGTTCCAAACCTATCCCAAATTATCCCACCTAAATGCCATAAAACGTATTATTAGATATGTCTCTGGTACAAGTGAGTTGGGTATTTGGTACACCAAGGACACTAATCCTAATCTAATAGGATATAGTGACTCGGATTGGACCGGTGATGTAGATGATAGAAAAACACTAGTAGTGGTTGTTTCTACTTAGGTAATAACTTAGTTTCATGGTATAGTCGGAAATAAAATTGTGTCTCTCTTTCGATTGTCGAGTCTGAGTATGTGATAGTTGGAAGTTGTTGTGCACAACTGATTTGGCTACGACTCATGTTAGATGACTATGACCTATCAAGCAACACTATAATTTTGTACTGTGATAATATGAGTGCAATCAATATTTCCAAAAATCTTGTTCAGCATTCACGTACAAAACACATAGATATACGACATCATTTCTTAAGAGATTTAGTTGAAAAATAACTAGTTTAGATTGAACATGTTGATACTCTTCATCAACTAGCTGACATTTTTACCAAAGCTCTAGATCATGAGAGATTTTCTAGTTTGAAGAAATCTTTTGGTCTATGTTTTCTTTAAAATAAGACAGTATAGGTATATGTTGTCTGAAATATTGTCTCAACATTCTGGGTAACATTTACTGTTTTGTCAATGTACATGGTAGATGTTGTAGTATTGTGCATATTGTTGGTCACTCAAAGTATGATTCCAGAAGGACAAGCTCTGAATCTGATATTGTTCTCTGCGATGGTATATATAAATCAATTATATATAGCATAAAAAGGGAGTATCATAAGAAGGCAAAGCCTCTACATAAGATTTGATTGTATTACAAAAAAGCAAAGCTCTAAAATTGGTACCGTTCATATTTTATATGAGTACCATGTGCTTCAAAGAAGGTTGAAAATACTTGAAAAATTATTTTTATTTTGTTTTTAGACATAAAAGAATTTTGTATTTGTTCAACTAAGTTGATTAAGGACACGATGGGAAAATGTTACATTGGTCCAAGGGTCAATCTCATAGGGAATATATAAGAAAATGTCTAATGTAAATGCCAAATCCGAAAGTCCTTGAAGTGTCATATTACTTGTGTTGTTCAAAATATTGCCAACATTGCTAACAACATCACCATCCAGTATGTTGATTATTTTTTAGAAAATTGTTTTTCTGTTTCTATGCCTTATTTATTTTTTAAGAATTTAAATTTGTAATGTTTAAACTTCAAAATCCTGTTAAATCTGAATATTGATGGCTTTTTAAAATTCCAAAATTAGATGATGGTGTGTGCTATGTTACCTGTTTGTTTTAGGTGTGAAGATATTAATTCATCTACACTACCTAAACTTAAGGGGGAGGTTGTTGCAATTTGTATAAGTGTTACCATAATTGAGAAAATCCCATTTGCTTGCTTTTAGTCATATCACATCAGCACCGATTCAATCAATGGAAAATCAAGGATCAAATACACATTTTTCAAATCTAATTTTCAATAATACCTCAAACTCTTCTAAACCCTCTCCCATGTCCATTTCTCCTAAATCCACAACAATATCTTCCAACACCAAAGAAAACACTACAATGTCAATAAGCCCATCACAAATCAAAAGGTATACAAAAATTATGTATCGATTGATAACCAAAATCCTAACCCAAAAAACTATTCAAGAGCTATTGTCCTTAGAGGTTCTGATCAACCACTAGAAATCAGTTACCCAGGTGACAACGATAACTCCATTGATGTTGATGCAACATCAAATTTTTTGAACTCAGGTACTAGACCCGCAACATCGACCTTTCCATCTCGAAGGTCAAAAAGAGTTTTTGAAAACATTGTTTGTAAAAATGCCAAGAAGGCTAGATGTGAGTCGACTGTTCATGTTGGTTCAAGAAGTAGTAGCAACACTGACACTGAGTTCAATGTGTACGACATTTCGGTAACACCACCCACTGACACTCCTCCAGCTACACCTGAAGGTGAGGAAGATGAGGTGTCTGATGACACACCTCTAAGCAGGTTCATACCAAATCGGGTCAGAAGAACATACATGAATGTTGTTATAAATGTTTCCTCAAGATCCAAGGCAATAGACAAAAATTAATCAGTAGACCCGGACTATGTTGCCCCAACAACTCGGGCAACACCTGTAGACACACCAACAGATGACAGCAATCCAGAATCTGCTTCAGATTCTGAGGTAATGGTTTACTCTCCCACGTTCCAATCTAAAACATGTGCTGATAACTGGAAATGGTTTCAAAATTGAGTGATTAGAGCAGATATAGTCATTGACCTAAATTCATTTTCTGACAATGGCCTAGTCGAGTTTTTGAGTAGTAGAAATTTACTGAGTTATGTAATTGGTAAAACTCCTACTATGATAAGGTGATTAGAGTGTTTTATTCTAATTTGTCACATGTTGTTAAGGACATCACCTCAAAGAAATTTGGGAAGGTGTACTTGTACAACAAGGTATATGATTTTACACCGGATATCATCAACACCACTTTAGGATTAGCCATTGGTGAGAGAACTACTCAGCCTAATCCCACAATCGAGGAGCTGAATATTATGATTAAATATCTTACGGGTGGTTTGATCACAGTCTAGGCACCTCGTTGTCATGTATCCAACTTACTGTCTTGTTCACATCCTACACAAACTTGTCATATTTAACTGGCTACCTTCTCTAAATGAGACGGTAGTGACATTAGAGCAAGCAACATTGCTATTCAAAATAGGGAAGGGTTATAGAGTTGATTTAGGGTCTATCATATTTGATCATGTTGTCAATCTGACATAAAAGAAAAATAACTTTGTCCTTTCATATCCCTCTTTAATCTATCAAATCTTAGTCAATCAAGGGTTTAAGACCAGAAGGGGGGATAAGTTGGGTCCTGCATTGGAATTATACTCAGTCCATAGAGCGGTGTTCAATAGTAGGGACATAATCATTGATCTATTATCACGACCCGAACCCCGGGCCCGCGACTGGTGCTCTACCTGGGCACCCTTCTACCCATACAACACAAGTAATCCACGGAAGCTAAATAACACTCATCATTTTTTTTATTTTTTTGCAAAGGCAAAGCCGGCAAGACTGTCATAATATATAACACCTGAATGGGACTACAACTGTACAAAAATATAAATACAACTCACGCAAGTCCATCCACATATGAATACAGACATCTAAGAGTTTGGACAGTAAACTATGACGGGACAAGGCCCCCCCGTACCCCTGAATATACCTACCGTAATGGAAGACATGTGCCAAAATGACAAGCTCCGAAACATTGGAGTTATCCCATAACGTTGAACAAGGATCCTAAGCTCGCGAATCACCCAATACCTAATACCTGCGGGCATGAACGCAGCCCCCCGAAGGGGGTCAGTACAACAAGGTACCAAGTATGTAAACATGAAGTACAGTAAATAAGATCATAACTGTACAAAAGAATGACAGGGAAAAGTATGAAAATCAAATACTAGATCCAACCGTGCCAAAAATAAGAGCCAACTGTACCTTGTATCACTGTACCCCTGTACCACCGTATTGATGTATCACTGTACCACTGTACTACTGTATCACTGTATCGATGTACCACTGTACTATTGTATCATTGTATCGATGTACCACTGTACTATTGTATCACTGTACTTTATAAAAATGATTCAACTGTATCCTTTTAAAAATAAGATTCAACTTTGCCCACGGTACTTCCTTTTAAAAATGAGAGTCATGTCAAAATTAAGAACGTCTGTCCAAATAAACAAATACTGTCATGCGAGGTACGACATGTCCCGACCCATTCTGGGACTCGGTGTAACGCTCTATAAGTCAAGCAAGGTACGACATGTCTCGGCCCATTCTGGGACTCGGTGTAACGTTCTATAAGTCATGCAAGGTACGACATGTCCCGGTCCATTCTGGGACTCAGTGTAACGCTCTATAAGTCATGTAAGGTATGACATGTCCCGACCCATTTCGGGACTCGGTGTAACGCTCTATAAGTCATGCAAGGTACAACATGTCCCGGCCCATTCCGGGACTCGGTGTAACGCTCTATAAGTCATGCAAGGTATGACATGTTCCGGCCCGTTCTGGGACTTGGTGTAATATGCTATAAGTCAAATAAGGTACGACATGTTCCGTTCCATTCTGGGACTCGGTGTGAATATAAAGGATTGTACACCTATAGCTATCACAAACAATTATGTACAATTTAAATCATCTTTGACTCTCATTAGCACAATTAGAATGAACTATCTTTTTAGAAAAACTCAAGGCATTATCAAACGAATAAATACACAACTTTCCTTTTATAAAACCCAAAGTACTATCAAGGGAAAATATCACTAAAGATTAGGATCCGCTCAGTTTATAAAGATCAAGTCAAGTATA
Source organism: Przewalskia tangutica (assembly GCA_029844215.1). Taxonomy (NCBI): domain Eukaryota; kingdom Viridiplantae; phylum Streptophyta; class Magnoliopsida; order Solanales; family Solanaceae; genus Przewalskia; species Przewalskia tangutica. The sequence continues at coordinate 81,341,434 of CM056732.1, read as the reverse complement.
GGATCCACTCGTCGTTTGTACCAACTCGATAATTTAATTCGTCTCGCTCCTCTGGCTAACATTATGGAAACATTTGCATAGTGATAACTTATCCAAATTGGCAAACTAATCCATTTTATGAGTCATTAGTAGGTTATATATTAATAATGATCTTATCTAATCAACTGTGAACCTAGAAAGTGTAAAACGAACTGGTTATATCTTAGCTTCTATGCAGATGGAAAATTCTACTCATTTCAATATAATAGTGTGTCGATTCCTTTTTCATTAACGCTGCAATGGCTTGTTCGATACATTTTCTCATTAGTGATGTAACTAGCAAGATCAACTCAACTCCAATGTTTACTAAAAGCTCTTACCAGCATGACCCATAAGACTTGGTAAGGACTTAGGAATAATTTAGACATGCCTTTAGCATAGAATCAATAACAAGAATACTCATTAACTTCTAAGAGTAGAATAACTTTTGAAACAATACCACAGTTATGTTTCACACGAAGAACATGCCAAAAGAGAGAGGGAAGAGGTTCACATACCTCATTGACGACTAACCAACACGACAAGTAGAATACGTCCCGATTAGGTACTTCAACCTATAAATACAATAACACTTCTATCAACTTCAAGGTTACTAGAGTAGGTTAATACTAAGTAAAAGTTCTCTTATTCTACGAAAATTTGGGCAGCACTTCCCCCGTTTATACGTACTTTTCCACCTTTTTCAAGGCCCAAATTCAACAACAAACAAGCCACAATTAAGGGTACAACCAACAGTTAACCAAAGGGGATTACACGCCTACTTGACGTGTAAAATTCAGCCCCTTAATCCATGTAAAACAATCCACAAAATCAGTCCAAAATCCGACAACAACAAGGGTAAAATGTGAAGCCTTTTAACACCTTTTTATACCCTTAATCTCTTAGGACTTTCATTAGCAATTTACCACATTAAACATACATAATGTCCACTGAAATTCCAGGTTAATAACGCCACAAAACAGTCCATAAAAACTGCACGATAATATCCAACAGTTTTATAGATTCCACGGCCAACAACTACAATCTGATAACTCTTTCCTTAATCCATTTTATTCCAATTCAAGTTCCAACACATCTATATATGACATATCAACAACCATATTACTCTATTTTAACATGTAATAGGTGAAGATAACAACAACAATAACCAATGAAATCCAAAGGGACCAAAACTGCTCATTCTCAGCCCAACACCCAAAAATGGTTCAAACACTTTTTAATCTTTATTATTTTTAGTACAAGCTCATCTATACATTACTACAACATGTAATATCTAATTACATCAAGAGGAGGACGAAATCTTACTTCAAAGTCATCCAAAACAGTCCGCGCAAAAGTCGGTCCTTAGGTTAGTCTTAGATCTTATTCTTCAAGTTCCATTCACTTCCATGCATCCACTACAACCATATAACCAACTTCCCTTCACGTTTTACCTCCAAAAAGTCGATGAACAAGCTATGGTTTCCATCACCATTTTCGGCCAACCCAAGGTTTTTGGTTCTTGAAGAGTTAACTTGGTTTAAGACTTGATTAAAGTTCTTAATCTTGGATAATAATCACTTCTTGTTCTTGGAATTTTCGAAATTTAGAGCTAAGAGAGAGAGAAGAGAAAAGTTTGGAAGATGAAAATGTGAAAAATGACTAAGTCTTTCATCTCTTTCTCTATATAGATATTGTTCCCCTTTCAAGACAAGTGGACAAGTGGATGAGGGACACATGTCGCCCTCCCATTGGTCAAAATTTCCTTTTTAATAAATATCTAGATATTTGTCCAAAATATCTTAAAATCGAAGGGACCCGCAAAATTGTGAAATTTTCGACGGGCCCCATATTATTAATTTTGATACTTCACAATCCAATACTAATCCCATAAATCAAATTAGAAGTATTAAACTCCAAGTTAATAATTTTTTCGTCGTCACATTTTTTTCCCGAAATTTTCCTTAAGAAAATGTAATAATTCTTTCCTTTCAAAATTCAAATCTTAAATCCTTAATCACGTTCTCAATTAGTAGCCCTGATATTACGGAGTGTAACATCTATCCTGGAAGAGATGAACACATATGTTGCATTAGATGTTTCCAGCATTCAAGGCAACACAAGACAAAATCAGTTCTATATGTCCAAAGAATGGCTCAAAAGCACATTGCTAAACTCAACAGACAGATTGAAGAACTTGTGCGGGCCATGGATTACTACATGAACATCTTTTCTTCACAAAAAGGGGGAGATGAATAAACAGCATGGCCAAGTAGATACAAGGATGCAGGGAGAGATGAATAAAATGACTATGATAACTAGTGTCAAGAGATGGAGGTGGAAAGTTGAAGGTGGAGTTGATTGCTGATTGTTTTGTCGAACCGAAAGCGGCCAGAAGCTATTGTGAAATAAAACAATCTAGATGAGGGTGATACGATCATGTGAATGTGATGTTAATTGAATACTTTATTTTATGTTTTCTTTATGGCTATTGGTTGGTAATGTTGTAATGGAAACTGGAGAATGTTTTTGGTCTGTAAATATTTTTTATATTTTGTGGATGTTATATGACTATCGGTTTTGACTGCTTACAGCCGCGTTGTATGCAAGTCACAACTAATAGACATAAGTTTCAACTAACCCAATCATCGATACAAAAAAAGAATACTTGTAATTTGTAACTGCATGTTGAGGGGGAGCATGGCCACAATCTTACTGATTTTAGATTGTTAGGGCAACATCTAGAATCAATATCCTATGCATTTTTAGGTTTGTATGGAGATTTGTGAAGAAAGGAAAAAAGAGGGAGATTGTTGATGTTGGATGAGTGTTATGACAACACAAGTAATTAGTCAGGACAATATCGCTTATCAATATAAGGATGTTGTCTGCAGTGTTGTGACAATATCACTGACAATATCTCTATAAACTATTTTGCCTATTCTTCCGACCTAAATAATGATTGTTACTGTGAGGTAAAAATGACCAAGGCAAGCTAACCGGGAAGCCGTGTTTAAAACGTGAGAAAAGAAGAAGTCAAGCTTGGAAGGAAAGCAACGTGAAAACCAAGTCAGTGTAGTTGAGGATTTCATGAATGCTGAATTGGTCCAAGCTGCTGCCTAATTTCTCTCAACTTCCGCAACAAACCAATGAGAATTTCAAGGAAGTTTCACACTATAAATAGAGGAGGAACTTCATTGTATCGGTATCCAGATTACAAAGAAAAGAATAACGAAGGGAGCTCTCAGAAATTCACTCCAGGAACTGCATCAAACAACCACTGCCTAAAGTAGTATAACATCTATGAAAGTATATTTAATGTTCTAGAGACAATCTGTATTAGGAAAAATATACTTTATACAAATTCGTATTTATATTAATGGAGATTAATTTTATGGCATCTGCAATTATTGAATTATTAGTTGATTGTTTATAATATACTATAAATGCATCCCTAGAGATTACGTGGTTATTAATATTATAGCGTAACTCTTAAAACAACCTCGACTAATGATCATCGAAATAGGGATATCGATGATATGTGATAAGTCGACATGTGGTCTGCATCATATTCTTAGAGGATGTAGTATGTCTCACCTGCTACGAGTTATGGTAACTCATGATGGACACGTGGATACTTGGAAAGTATTTGTATACCCTGTTGATATATTGTTTGTTATACAATGTCTAAAGTATGATCAGCGTGTGGGAGATAGAAGTCCTTAGACTTAAGGTATACACACCTTGTCTACAAAGAAATGTACTTTGATCCTGTTCTAAGCTCAAATGTCTTATAGGTTGAGACGCGGCTTCTATTGGGTATATTACGAAGTGGATTAAAGGTGGTAGTTGAGCCAAGATTATGATTCATTCCTCGAATGTGTCTTTGAGAGAACACTCAGATTCTCATATGGTATTAGGTTGACTAAATCGTTGGCCAACGCAGTAGACATATCTATGATATAGTCTTGTTGTCATCTAATATAGATGAGATATAATGATCAAGTCATTTGGATAAACACTTGGCAAATCCTAAGCTTGATGGAGTGTGTCGTGAATGAAATGATTTTATCTTCTCACATAGAGGTTCAGTTTACAGGATTCGTGTAACTATACTTCACATATTTAGTTCGTCTTCCGGCGCCGTCTAGGAGTTCCATGTAGACCTTAATATAATTAGTGTCAATATTTAAAGGTCTTTAGGGTAACACTAAGTCAATTGTTCTGTCGATCTAAGGATGTAATAAGAGAGAATATAAATGTTTGATTTATGATCGAGACATTTGAATGAATAATGATTATTTAATTAAGTCGAGATTGGATTTCAAATTTAATTAAAATCGGAGACGATGCAAAATTGAACTAGGGTCGCGGCGCCACCCATTTAGGGCTGTAGTGCTTCCAATCCAATGGGCAGCCCGACTGGCCCACCTAGTCTTGATTTCTGGGTATGATCCACGTGGGAACCCTAGCTGCATTTTACAACTATAAATAGAGGGTTCTATCATTATTTTTACACACCCAATTCATTAAGATTATTCTCTCCCGAAACTCTGTCAGATTTCCTAGCTTTCCGAAAGGGTTATTACATCGGAGTCTTGGACTTGAAATCGAGGAGCAATTGCGTGCTCACCCTCGGTACACACTTGAAGATTCCAGATTATACAAACTGTAAGTTTTCGTTCAAAGTATTTTGATTAACAACATGTTTGTATGTTTATATTATTACATAATCATCTTGCAGTTCGTCCGTCTTGTTGGGTTTGAAACACAAATTTTCAAATTCTGCTGCGTGCACGAACCCGGTAAAATCCTATAGTGGTATCAAAGTCAGGGTTGTTTTGTGTGATTATGTAACGATAGTTGATGATAATATGGGTTATGATTTATTTAAATCTAACTTTATGTCATTAAGAAGCTTTAAAACTTTAAATCTCAAGAACGCATAATCCTTGTCTCTAAAACTATTGAACAATGATGTAATCGAGGAAGTCATTTCGATCTAACACTTCTAAGTTGATGTGTGTTACCGGTTCGTTTCAAACATGGTGTACTGAGACGAAGAACGAGAGGGATTGGATTATGGTCGATGAACGTGTTGTTTAATGGTGAAGGGGTACGAGGTTGAATCCGCGAATCTGACCCTGAACTAGTTTTAGGGTTTCGGAATTGCAGATTTTGTGTTTCTGGGACAGAGGTGTCTCCACCAAGGAGTGTCGCAGTGCCTGACAGGTTTTGGTGGCGGTGTCACGGCTCCACGATGGAGCGTCGCGGCGCTGCCTAGGGTTTGTCAAATGCATCGCGACGTTGTTCATCCCGAAGCTTAAAATTAAAAAAATTTGTCACTGCCTCTGAGGCGTCGCGGCGCCACCCTAAGGGCCACGGCGCCGACAGTGATTTTTGGAAAAAAATTGTTTTGTTTCCGAAATCATAAACTGAAGTTTAAAATATTTCATATTCTGATTCTGAAGTTTAAAAGGTTTCAAAATCTGAAATTAAAACTTTTTAAATAGACAGACTTGGTCCTTTCGGGCAATTATGTAATTAAATAAAGTTTCTAAAAATCAGATTTTTAAATTCTAAAAATTGCAGACAGGTCCCTGAAACCTGAAAATATTTTCTGAAAGTTTAAAATTGGATCTTCTAAATTTAAACGAGTTCAAATTGAATTTTTAAATTCTTGAGGGACTAAACTGTAAATTCTTAAAGTTTGCAGAAATATTCTGAAAATCAGAAAATGTTTAAGGATTGTTTGGCATAGACATAGATTTTAGAGTTTAGACAAATTACCTATGATTATCATTAATTATATATTATTATATAGTATACGAATATATGCTAAGTGTTTTAAATGCGTGCATTTAATTATTAGCATAGTGTCCTCTGTAAATGTCTGCGTAGGCGGCGCTTAGTAATTGATAATGTCCGATATAATTGTCTGGGTAGGCGGCGTCCAGTAGTTGATTAAAATCATCTTTTATTGGGTTGATGGTTTCTCATCTAAATGTGTTTTAGAAATTTCATAATAGTATGTCGTATTGGATATGACATGTATGTTGATCTTGATTGAAATCCCCGAAAACTAAAATGTCCCCCAAATTTGAATACAAGTCTATATTAAAACGCGTCGTCCATTATAATTGTTAGAGTGCAAAATCCTTTTCGGCGATACAAGTATTTATGTCAAAGCATTTGCTCTAAGTCTACGAGGACCCAGGCACTTTCATAGATGTGTTAAATGTAAAAGTAGATGATAAACTTTTGTGGGTATTTACACCAAAGTGTTTGCTCACAAAGGCCAAGTTCACTTAGATACATAAACGCAACGTGTAATGGGGTTGATTTGCTTAGACAAATTTTGGCGCCAAAGTGTCGGACTAATCTAAGGACGCAAGATTAAAATGAAATAAATTTAATCAACCAATAATTGCAAATAAGTTTTGCAATTGGTTTAGAACCTACCAAAATGTGCTATTGAAGTTATCAGTCAAAGCAAACGCGGATATATCATAGTTTTGGATCTTGACCCATTATGACCTTAAATATATCTAGGTCTGTATTCTACCATGGGGTCGTAGAAGTATGCAAAATAGTGGGAGCTAATCAAACAAAAGACCATGTTGATTAGTCCAAAACGAATGTGTATAATAGGAAATAAATATGATTGTAGTTTCATGTCTATCTAAACTCTTCGGATTATCAGAATGTCGAGACTATAATTGAAAATAATCAAACTCACCAGACCAAACTATCTAGACTGGCTAAGGAAATCTGAGAATTGTCCTAAGGCAAGAAAATATTGAATACGTGTTGGATAATGTATTCCCCACAGTCCCTGCCGAGGACTCTGCAGAATATACCATATTTGATAAGGTAGCCTACCATAAGAACCTAGATGATGCCACTTTAGCACAATGCGTAATGTTGTCTTCCATTTCTGTGGAACTTCAGAGACAACATGAGAACATGGGCCCTAATAAGATGCTCGAACATTTGAAGAATCTCTATGACTCTCATTCCCAAACTATGGAATATGAGGTGTTAATAGAACTCTTCAAGTGTAACCTAAGTGAAGGGAGTCAAGTGTCTCAGCATGTGTTGAAGATGATAGGGCTGATAGAGAGGCTGGCCTTAATTTATATATGGCTGCAGAATAACGTCGCTTCCACCCTTATCCTGAACTCTCTCCCCCGTTCGTTCGAGAATTTTATTGTATACTACAATATGAACGGAACAAAGGCGAGTGTGTCGGAGATGCATAAAATGCTAAAGACCTTTGAATCTTCAACTTCCAAGAGCAAATATGTGCTCATGATGAGATCTTCTAGCCAGACCAAGCCGAAAGGTAAGGAATGGCAGAAGAAGAAGGGCAAGGCAGTCGCTGCGCCCTCAGCTATAAAGCCTAAGGAAGGCGTGAAGAAGAAAAGGTGATTCCAGCCAAGGATGTATGCCTCAACTGTAATAGGAAGGAGCATTGGAAGAAGGACTGCACTGCTCCAGGAGGAGGGAAGGCAACAGGTGTTTCTACCTCTAGTGGACAAGGTATGTACGACATTGAAATTAATAGAAATATTCAATGTACAAAATAAACGAGCTAAGACAAGTAATAGAAACTCAACCTACTTATGGCATTGTAGACTTGGTCATATCAATCAAACAAAGATAGAAAGGTTAAGGAAACTTAACTACCTCGAACCATTTGACTTGGAGTCTTATGGTAATTGCAAATTCTGTTTGAAAGGTAAGATGACCAACAAGCCCCTTTCTGGGAAAGGTGTGCGAGCCAAGGAGGTGCTTGAGTTGGTACATACTGACGTATGTGGACCATTTTATACTCAACCTAGAGAAGGTTTTCCTTACTTCATCACTTTTACTGACGACTTAACAAGGTATGGATATGTGTATCTTATGAAACACAAATATGATGCTTTCGAAAAGTTTAATGAGTACAAGTCTAAAGTTGAGAAACAACTCGCAAAAAGTATCAAGACCTTTCAATCTGATCGAGAAGGTGAATACTTAAGCAAAGAGTTTCTAAATTACTTAAAGCTACATAGAGTTCATTCAGAATGGACATCTCCTGGAACATCACAGATGAATAGTGTTGCCGAGAGGATAAACTGAACCCTACTAGATATGGTTCGATCCATGATGAGCTTCTAAGCTCTACCAACATACCTTTGGGGATATGCTATACAAACCTCAATTTATGTTCTAAATATGGTTCCTTCTAAATCAGTTGAAAAGACGTCATATGAGATATGGTGTGGCAAAAAGTCATCTCTTAAACATGTGAGACCCTAGGGGTGCCCTGCATATGTTAAGAAGATGCTAACTGATAAGTTGGAAACCAAGAGTGAGAAATGTTACTTCGTGAGGTATCCAAAGGAAACTAAGGGATACTACTTCGTGAGGTAAGGTACATACTTATAAATATAGACTGGTGGCTAAAGGTTATAATCAATGGCCTAGGGTCGATTATGATGAAACTTTTTCACATGTTGCTAAGATTAAGTCCATTCGAATTTTGCTTGCGATAACTACATATTATGACTATGACATTTGGCAGATGGATGTCAAAACTGATTTTCTCAATGTTAATCTAATTGAGGAAGTGTATATGAAACAACTCAGGGGTGTTTCATTAGAGTCCAAACCAAATGTTGTGTGCAAGCTACAGAAGTCCATTTATGTACTTAAGAAAGCCTCAAGGAGTTGGAACATTTGCTTTGACAAAGCTATCAAGTCATTTGATTTCGTCAGAAGCAAAAAAGATCCTTGTGTTTATAGAAAACGCAAGGATGAGAGTATTGTCTTCATTGTTATATATGTTGATGACATATTGATAATGGAAGACAATAAGACTCTCATGCAGTCAGTCAAGGAATGGTTGTCCAATACTTTAGGTGAAGTCTGCTATATTCTGGGAATTAGGCTCTGTAGAGATAGACCTAATACAATGTTGGGGTTGTCACAGTTGATCTACATAGACAAAGTGCTTAGACATTTTTCTATGGAAAATTCCAAGAAAGGCGGTCTTCCTATGGTCAAGGCATCAAGTTATCTAAGAAGGATAGCCCTTCTAGTGTTGTAGAACTTGAGCACATGAAGAGGATCTCATATGCTTCGAATATAGGATCAATCATGTATGTCATGACTTGCACTAGGCCAGATGTGGCCTTTGCACTTAGCATGACTTGAAAATTCCAGCAGAATCCTGGGGATGAACACTGAAAGGCATTCAAGAGTATTCTTAAGTATCTCAGACGTACTAAAGATTACTTCTTGGTCTATGATGGAGAAGATAAGCTAACTTGTACTGGGTACACTGATGCTAGCTTCCAGACAGATATTGATGACTTCAAATCTCAGTTTGGTTACATATTCATTTTCAATGGTGGAGCAATGAGCTGGAAAAGTTTCAAACAAGCTACAACTTCTAATTCAATAACTGAAGCTGAGTACATTGCTGGTAAAGAAGCTGTCGCGATTTCTGAGTTCCTGAAGGAACTAGGGATAGTTTCGAGTGCTAGTTGTCCAATAACTATTTATTGCGACAACACTGGTGCGATTTCATAAGCTAAGGAACCAAGATCATCAAACATAAACAAACATGTACCAAGGAAGTACCACATACTCAGGGAGATGGTGGAAACTGAATAGATTAGATTAGACTATGTTTCCATATATGATAATCTAGTTGATCCTTTCACTAAACCATTAAGCTTAGTTAAGCATAATGGTCATTTTGAGAATATGGGTAATAGATATGTTGGTGATTGGATCTAGGCCAAGTGGGAGATTTAAAGTATATCTAATGTCGTAGAGACAATCTATATTAGGACAAATGTATTTTATACACATTCGTATTTATATTAATGGAGACTAATTTTATGGTATTTGCAATTATTGAATTATTAGTTGATTGTTTATAATATTTTATAAATGTATCACTAGAGGTTACGTGGTTATTAATAATGTGAGTTATTAATATTATAGCGTAACTCTTAAAACAACCTCGACTAATGATCATCGAAATAGGGATATCGATGATATGTGATAAGTCGATATGTGGTCTGCATCATATCCTTAGAGGATGTAGTATGTCTCACAGGCTACGAGTTATGGTAACTGATGCGCGAAAAGATGCACACACTTTAACGCAAGTGCACGTTATCGTGACAAGTAATATAGTCTTGGTAAGACCGAATATCGTCCACAAGGATTAGGGTTCAATTACCAACTATCTATATTTTGGTATCTATTTGGTAACCAATATTTGATTTTGTGGTTTATAACTAACAATTATAAAAGCTAATTAACTATAAGTTTACTTCAGTTGTGATGGGAATAGGGCTTCCATGTCTCCTCAACTATCCGCTTATGTTATTTATTAATGCAATGAAATATGGTTCTTCTTCTCTCGGAGCTAGCAGGTTTACGAAATCGTTTTATATTCCCGTTAAGGATATATAAACACTCAACCCCAGTATTGCTCATTTCTACCTTTCGGTGATAAGGATGACTCTATAGGAGGATTAAGAACAAAAACCTAGTAAACCGTCACGCACCATGCGTAAAATTAGGGGTTTTAAGCCTCTCATTAACGCTACATAAATAATTGAGGTATTTTCATCCCCAATCCAAAATATGTCTACCCAACTTACAGCATATTCACAACCTCCTCCTTTCGAAGTTTGATTAGAAATCATATAAATAATGATAATTAGTGATCAATTAATTACCAAGCATTCAAAGCAATTATTGGATAAATCTCAACAAGAAGAAGAATAACCATAACATGCATCAATTCATAACATAAGTTTCTAGTGAATTAACATGGAAAGCCCTATAAAAGAATTAGTTCCTAGCCATTGACATGACAAGAACTAATTCAAGGTTCATCATACAAAACTGAATTAAAAGAAAAGAAAAAGGAAAGAAAGTTACTAAACTATGGTCTCCAATCTTCAAAGCAAGAATCCTTGTGTTGTGCAAGAAAGGGAACCCTTAAAATCGCTAGGGTTCTCCTTTTATAGGTCAAACCGCCTCTAACTTTTCCCCGCAGTGCCCGTAAATTCGTCATTAAACTGATTTTTCCGCAGCGCGCGTGCTATCGGCGCGGCCATGGCCACGGAAGTCTGCAGATTGGGTGATTTGGCGCCGCCCCGATCTCGCTATTCGCAGCCATACTGGAACCTCTGCAGCCTCTCTCGATGATTAGCGCGCATGTGCTGGTCCGGTTTGCCTCGTTCGCCACTTTCTCGTCTTTTAAGCTCTGGAACCTCCTCTTTTGCCCTCTTTTAGCTCCTTTTCCGCCATTTGGCCATTTTAACCACTTTGACTCAAAAGAAAGAAAATTTATCCTAATACGACACTTATTTGTACAAAAAGGGACAAAAGACTAACTAAAAATGACTCGAAAAGTGTATATAAAATACACCGATCAAATACCCCCAAACTTAACCTTTGCTCGCCCTCGAGCAAAGATAGAAAGAAAGAAATAAAGGACTCAAGAAAACGAAAAATAAAAGACTCACTGACATTGATCACTTTTGCTGCATTGATGTTATCTAGAAAAACATGAAGGTTAGCAGAATAATATGAAGGAACATATAGCATGAAATTTTTAGCACACTAAACACTTTAAGCTAGATATTTCACAAACTCATTTTTATCATGCTTAGTGGAAGTCAACATACTGAATCATGCTTGTAAAATTCAAAAATCCTATGGCATGTTTACTTGCTATTCTCCACTAATCCTGGATATGCATAAAAGAGATCTTCAGGACTTTAAGGGTTGTAATGTAGGCTTAGGTATAGGTAGGAAAAAATAGGCATTTAGGCTTATTTTTGTGTACCATAAGCTTTTTAGCTTTTCAGTGTTTCCCTTTTCTTTTGATTCTTTTCTTCACTTTCAAATCAATATTTCCCCTCTTTTGTTTTTGGAGAGTGAAGTGTATAATAATGACAATCACCCCCAAACTTAGGCTTTTGCCTATTTCTTATTACTTTTTTTTTATTGGGGTGCATCAAAGTTGTTCACTCTTTTTGTCTCTTTTTTAACACAATTTATTCCACTATTTCACATTTTTACTTATGGCACAATTTGTGGGAATATAGAGTGTCAAAGAAGAAGTTTCAATTTTTAGGCTCAATGGGGCTGACTAGGGATACTTTTAAAGTCCGGGATAGAAAAGAGTGGTAAGAATTGGCTATCAAAGAAATGCCTGAGTCATCTCCATAGCATGCATATCCTAACTATTTCGCCTCAAATAGCAAGCACTCATAACACATATGTTTTCATCATTTAGCATATATAATTTAAGCAAGAAACTCCAAATAGACAGATTTTGTGAGTTTTTAGCATATCTAACCTATGTGTTTAGATAGTTGCTTCTAATTCCATTACATTATTCCACATTACTTCACTAGGTATTTCTAGTAACTACAACATACATGATCTTTTGACAGACAATTATGACTTAAAAGAAAAATTTGTGACTAAAAAATATACACAAAAAACAACAAAAAGACTTAACATACTATAACAATAAGACACAAATAAAACACAATTAAAACACCCCCCCCCCCCCAAACTTAAATCACACATTGTCCCCAATGTGTGTAGACTCAAAGACAATAAAGGAAATAAGACACTTACAGACTTGGCTAAAATGGAGGTGGTGGCGGTGGCATGGGATAGTGCATGGACCACTGACTGAACAAGGAACTCATCTCGTTGATTTGTTGCCTCGTTTCTTGCTGTCCTTGTATCACTGTGTCCAAACTCTGTATCATCCTCATTTGATTCTGGAGCAATTGCTCCATCATGGGCACTGAGGGTTCTGAATCTGTGGTAGGCTGGTGGCTAGGCCCTGCCGCATATTGAGCCTTTATTTTAGGCTCATCTTCGTCCATGGCGGCCTCTGCTGCTGCTGCTGGTGGTGGTGGTTGTGCTCTTCTTCTTGCTGCTGGGGGGCTTGGGTCTGGGAAAGAGTGCACTATCCCATAGGACACAGGCAGTTGGTTTCTCTCATTAGTATCAGTGGGTAGGACTGGGACCCCATTCATGTGGCATAAACTGGTGATAAGTGAGTCATGTCCCAATCCACCTGTTGTCATCAACCTGCTGATTTCTTCAATGCTCTGCACTATCTCTTTCCCCACATCAATCGTCATCCCCCTCATAATTCCATATATCAGTTTGATCCCATCTTCTGGCACTCTGGTGAAGTGTGTGGATGGAATCATGCGGGCGCTGACGAAATACAGCCAACCCTTGGCTGCTTTGTTGAACTGGCACCTGCTTAGTGCTCTTGACCCATTTCTCGCAATATCAAAAGCAGCCCTGTAGCTCATCGTGGTTCGCGACGGTATTCGATTGATGTTGTCGGCTTCCTAGACCATGTTCTAAAATGGATCCAATCACCAATCCTCCTTCAACATCAATCGCTTTTAGAGACATATTTATCGTCACACGTGCATATATCTTCTCCTTACAAAGCATTCGTTGTCCACCCTCTCCGGAAAGTTAGCATAAAATTCACGCACCATTGTTGTGTTCATTGATGCTATCTTCTCCGGATTTACAAATCTCCTCCACCCCATTATCTCAATCATAGCCCGAATGGGCTCATAAACATCCTCTTCCCCAAACGACTCCCTTTGATAGTCCATTCCCCTTTCAGGGATTAAGTGCCTAATCTTAAGCTTTTGTATCTTTGGAAGGCTTGGTAGCTCACAAACCTAGTATCATCGTAATGCTGAATGGTGGATGTGAGGCTCTTCTTCTCTCAAGTGACATGGTTAAAACACTTTCTCAGCCTACAACTTATTAGCACAAATGTTCCCAACACAATCAACAATTTAGCAAATTAAAACACAAACACCCCCAAACTTCAACTCTACTACCCAATACCCACACCCTCCTTGTCTACTCCTTCTCTAAACTTCACAACCAATTTTTCAGCACCCCAACTACTTCACAATGCAACACTTCTCCAAACTACTACCTTCTTTAACTACTGAAAGCTTTCAAGAAAGGATGAAGATTACCTTGTTATGGTGTTCTTCAAGGTGTTCTTGCTTTTAATGGTGATTTGAGGCAATGGAATGGGGTTTCTGTTGGTAGAGATGGCTGGGGGTTCTAGGAATTTAAGAGTTTTAGTTGTTGTTGGGTTTGATTTGTGGAGGATTTGTGGGTAAATTGTGGATTTTCGTGGGTTTTGTGGAGAAAGGGGTTAGGTTTTGGTTTTGAAATTGGAGAAAATCTGATTTCTGGGCGTCTTTTAATTTATGGATTTCCGCTTGCTACCTCGCTTGGCGCAGTGCCCAATGTTCTCGCACTTCGGAATTTAGCCGCTGGCTAGACTTGGCATTTTTTCTGCATTTTTACCGCGCTGCCTCTGGCCATGGCGCTTAAACTTCAGCGCCTCTTACGCTTTTCGGCGCTACTGCGCTTGCCTGGCGCTACCCGCTTTTTCTGGAAATCCTGGCTTTTCTTCAGTTTTTCGCCCTTCAGTTTATTTGCCTACACACAATCACAACACAAACACTACTCCGTGAGACCGCTCTTAATAAAAATTACTATATTAAAGCAAAATAAATCAAAAATACCTTGGGTTGCTTCCCGAGCGATGTCTTTAACGCCTTTTAGCCGGACGCAAGTTCCTTAATTCAATAAACGCGTGTGGATCAACCCCACAACTAATCCATTTTCTCCACATTTTTCGCTTTTTCTTCTTCTCCTCTTAGCATTATCGTTAAGGGAAGTTCAGAACACACACCGCTTCGTGAGGTTCGCAAACCATACCGCTGCGTGGCTCATCTCCTTGTTTGACTTGTACGCTCACGCGGGGTTGATGGTCTTGATTGCAAAGCACCTACTCATGGTTGGTGGCTCAATGATGTGTTTAAAAACTTTAAACACCATTTCTTCCTTCTCCACCTCAATGTCAACTCTCCTTTCTACATCGATCAAGGCTCTCCCGTCGCTAGAATGGTCTCCCAATATGATAGGGATTTCTGCATCCTCTTCCATGTCAAGAATGAGAAGTCCGCAGAAAAAGAATTTTCCTACTTTGACAATCACGCCTCAATCTTCCTCTCGATGAACCATCGCCCCATCGCCAGTTGCAGCTCACAGTGGTTGGTTTTGCCTCACCCAGCTCCAATCGTTTAAATACCGATAAAGGCATCAGATTTATACTTGCCCCTAAATCACACAGAGCCCTGTTGCATGTCACCATGCCCACTGTGCAAGGTAGTGTAAAACTCCCTGGGTCTTTTAGTTTTGGTGGCAACTTCTTCTGCAAGATAGCACTACACTCCTCCGCTGCTACTATTTCGCATCGCCGCTTTCTTCTTCTTCCCCAAGATCTCCTTCATGAACTTAAAACAGGAGGGCATCTGCTCCAAAGCTTCTATAAAGGATATGTTGATATGCAGCTTTCTGAATGTCTCCAAAAATTTGGAGAATTGTTTATCAACCGCCTTCCGCTGTAATCTCTGGGGGAAATGGATCTTCTCTGTATACTCCTTCTCTGGAGTTTTCTCTACTACTGGGCTAGGTTCAACCACCTTCTCTTTTTCTATCTCTGCCTTTTGCTCAACTATCGCCGAGGTGATCGCCGCCCAACCGCTTGCCACTCCTCAATTGTATGCCCGCATTGCTCTCGGATTTACCTCTGTTGCTTGGCGGTGTACCCGTGGCTCGCAGCTTGCTGCTAGCTGACCCACTTGTGTTTCCAAGTTCTGAATGAGGATCTAGCTTCACACGAATCTGGTGCAGGCGTTGGTGAGTGCAACAAAGCCGCTCTCACCGCTCGCTTTCCGAATCGTGCATTGAATCGCTGAGGCCGCGGGCTGAGTAAAGGCTGCTGATTTTGGTTCATTGGGTTTAGTGCATCGCCTCGTATTGATTCTCGCCCGGTCTCCTCTCCATGAGAAATTTGGGTGATTCCTCCACCCTAGATTATAAGTGTTGGAGTATGGATTGTTTTGTGGCCTCTGATAGTTACCCACGGCCTGACACTCTGCCTGCTCTATTGGCATATTATTAGGATCAGCTGAAGGACACCTATCGAATGTATGTGGGCCTCCAGATTTCATGACTCTTTGGCATCCGTGACTGCATTCATCGACATCAGATGTTGTCGCAATGTTTTACGCCAAAAGGGCCACTTGGGCATTCAAGGCAGCAATAGCATCTATTTCGTGGACTCCCACTGTTCTCCTCCCACTTATTGATCTCTCTTCTGTGACATGGTTGTTTGTGGCCATATCTTCTAATAACTCGTGAGCGTCGTGGGCTATTTTCCTCATGAATGCCCCACCTGCTGCTGCATCTATAATGATTCTGGTTGTACTGCTCAGCCCGTTATAGAAGATGTGGACCAAGTTCCACAACTAAATACAATGGTGTGGGCACTTTCTCTGTAAATCTTTGAATCTTTCCCAGGCTTCATATAAGGACTCTCCATCTGCTTGGTAGAAGTTATTCAACTCCCCTCTCAATTTTGCTGCTTTGCATGGGGGAAAGAATTTGGCCAAGAATTTCTGTGCCAGCTCTTGCCATGTAAAAATCGAATCGGCTGGCAGGGAATTCAACCATACTTTTGCTCTATCCTCGAGAGAAGGGAAAGAGCCTCAACTGACGGCATCATCGAACGCCGTTATATTCGAAAGTTGCACATAGCTCCAAAAATTAGCTATGTGCATATGTGATCCTCCATGGCGCCCTCCAAATTTCATCAGGTCTTGTACCATGCTCGTAATCGCCGCTTTATCTCAAAGTTGTTCGCTTCCATGGCAGTGAGCCTAATACAAGTCCGTGCTCCATTCACTCTCGGCAACACATAGTCTCCCAAGCTTCTTTCTCGCCGACTTGAACTCTTTCCTCGACATCCATAGGTACTTGCCGAGGTATTCTGGATTGGGTTGATTTTCACCTAACCCTTCTCTCATCATGTTGTTGTTTTGAACACCGCCCATCTCTATCAAGGTCGCAATCCGATTCTTTCGCTTACATGTGTTTTCTCAATCTGGATTGAAGCGGAACAAGAGTGTCCGCCTCTTCTTCTTCGCATAAACCGATTTCAAATAGATCAAAAATGCATAACAAATCACGGACTCGATTTTTACCGAAAATAAAGAAAAAAACGTAAAAATAAAATAAAAATTAAAAACCAAATTAGAAATTAAAAATAGATAAATTTGATATTGAACTATGCCTAATCCCCGGCAACGGCGCCAAAAACTTGATGCGTGAAAAGATGCACACACTTTAACGCAAGTGCACGTTATCGTGACAAGTAATATAGTCTTGGTAAGACCGAATATCGTCCACAAGGATTAGGGTTCAATTACCAACTATCTATCTTTTGGTATCTATTTGGTAACCAATATTTGATTTTGTGGTTTATAACTAACAATTATAAAAGCTAATTAACTATAAGTTTACTTCAGTTGTGATGGGAATAGGGCTTCCATGTCTCCTCAACTATCCGCTTATGTTATTTATTAATGCAATGAAATATGGTTCTTCTTCTCTCGGAGCTAGCAGGTTTACGAAATTGTTTTATATTCCCATTAAGGATATATAAACACTCAACCCCAGTATTGCTCATTTCTACCTTTCGGTGATAAGGATGACTCTATAGGAGGATTAAGAACAAAAACCTAGTTAACTGTCACGCACCATACGTAAAATTAGGGTTTTTAAGCCTCTCATTAACGCTACATAAATAATTGAGGTATTTTCATCCCCAATCCAAAATATGTCTACCCAATTTACAGCATATTCACAACCTCCTCCTTTCGAAGTTTGATTAGAAATCATATAAATAATGATAATTAGTGATCAATTAATTACCAAGCATTCAAAGCAATTATTGGATAAATCTCAACAAGAAGAAGAATAACCATAACATGCATCAATTCATAACATAAGTTTCTAGTGAATTTAACATGGAAAGCCCTATAAAAGAATTAGTTCCTAGCCATTGACATGACAAGAACTAATTCAAGGTTCATCATACAAAACTGAAATAAAAGAAAAGAAAAAGGAAAGAAAGTTACTAAACTATGGTCTCCAATCTTCAAAGCAAGAATCCTTGTGTTGTGCAAGAAAGGGAACACTTAAAATCTGCCTAGGGTTCTCCTTTTATAGGCTGAAAACCGCCTCTAACTTTTCCCTGCAGGCCTGGCCCAGAAATTCGTCATTAAACCTGATTTTTCTGCAAGGCGCGCGACTCGCTATCGGCGCCTCGCCGAAGTCCCGCAGATTTGGGTGATTTGGCCGCGCCCCGATCTTCGCTGTCAGGGCGTCGCGCTGGAACCTCGCATCTCTCGATGATTAGGCGTCGCGCCCCGCTTCGATCGCAGGAGGCGCGCTGGTCCGGTTCTCGCCTGCTCGCCACTTTCTCGTCTTTTAAGCTCTGGAACCTCCTCTTTTGCCCTCTTTTAGCTTCTTTTCCGCCATTTGGCCATTTTAACCACTTTGACTCAAAAGAAAGAAAATCTATCCTAATACGACACTTATTTGTACAAAAAGGGACAAAAGACTAACTAAAAATGACTCGAAAAGTGTATATAAAATACACCGATCAGTAACTCATGATGGACACGTGGATACTTGGGAACTATTGGTATACCCTGCTGATATATTGTTTGTTATACAATGTCTAAAGTATGATCAACGTGTGGAAAATAGAAGTCCTTAGACTTGAGGTCGATACGCACCTTGTCTACAGAGAAATGTACTTTGATCTTGTCCTAAGCTCAAATGTCTTATAGGTTGAGACGCGGCTTGTATTGGGTATATTACGAAGTGGATTGAAGGTGGTAGATGAGATATAATGATCAAGTCATTTGGATAGACACTTGGCAGATCCTAAGCTTGATCAAGTGTGTCGTGAATGAAAGAATTTTATCTTCCCACATAGAGGTTCAGTTTACAGGATTCGTGTAACTATACTTCACATATTGAGTTCGTCTTTCGGCGCCGTCTAGGAGTTTTGTGTAGACCCTAATATAATTAGTGTCGATATGTGAAGGCATGTAGGGTAACACTAAGTCAATTATTCCGTCGATCTAAGGATGTAGTGAGAGAGAATATAAATATTCGATTTATGATCGATACATTTGAATGAATAATGATTATTTAATTAAGTCGAGATTAGATTTCAGATTTAATTAAAATTGGAGACGAGGCAAAAAATTGGACTAGGGCCGCTGCGCCACCCATTGAGGGTCGCAGTCACGCCAAATCGATGGCAAGTGACCGCCCACCTCGCCCCGATTTACGGGCACGACCCACGTGGGAACCCTAGCTGCATTTTACATCTATAAATAGAGGATTCTATCATTATTTTTACACACCCAATTCATTAAGATTATTCTCTCCCAAAACTCTGTCGATTTCCTAGCTTTCCGAAAGAGTTAATTACATCAGAGCCTTGGACTTGCAATCGAGGAACAGTTGTGTGCTCACCCTCGGTACACACTTGAAGATTTCAGATTATACAAATTGTAAGTTTTCGTTCGAAGTATTACGATTAACAACATGTTTGTATGTTTATATCATTACATAATAATCCTGCAGTTCGTCCGTCTTGTTGGGTTTGAAACACAAATTTTTAAATTCCGCTGCGTACACGAACTCGACAAAACCCTACAATCTAGTCTCACATTACTATTGCTGTCCAGATTCTAAGCTCATTATTGAAGCAATTGTAATGAAGATAGTGTATGTTTCTTTATAAATGTTGTCTTTAGGCTGAAGTCATCTGCGACTTCATTTTTTTTGTAATTATTTTTTATTCTATTTCTACAAATTGTAAAAAGAAATTCATTTGTAATTGTATATAATATATACAATATTTATGTCATTGACTATCAAGGGCTATATTAATATATACCCTTGAAAATATAAATCTTGTATCTTTTATTTTTTTCAATGTCTTTACTCTTTAAAGTTTATTATTGTTTTATCAGGTGTTGGCTCAAGTATTGACACAACACTGAAAACAACATAAAAAAATATTTAGCTTTTCAAATATTGAATCTTTATTTTTCCTATTTTTATTTGCTTATTCATAACCTCATCGCCGTACATATATAATAACTAACATGCTATCATAAGTTAAACTTTATTGAAACTTGTAACTTAACTCTCAGGAGTCAGGATTATGCATACTAGTGTGGCTTTGCAAATTTCGCTTTTTATGATATTGATGCATTAGTCATGAATGGGGGATGTTTTAATTAAATTTTAACTGAAGTATTCTGTTGTATATAAATTTCAAGCACTATACTAAAACTCGATTGGTTCACAATTTTGTGCATGCACTCTTTGTTTTGAGTTTTGAATTTCAAATTTATTTTCACCAAATTAGCTTATTTTAAGTCATTAATGTTCATTAGTTATGAAACAAGATTGAAAAATTTGTTTATTCCTTTTTAGTAGGATGATAAAGATTATACTGTAAAATGCTAAGACCACCAAATCATATATGTAGAATCCTAATTTTTAAGCTTTGCTTTGCAGACAAATTGGCAATCACTATCAATTATGTCCTTTTTGGTTATAACCTAAAATTTGTTTTTATTTTTCTGTTAAAGAGAAAATCAGATGATGATATATTTACAAAAATTCCACTATCAAGAAGACAGTAGCTAGACATGTAATTAGTGCTAGTCAATTGGATTAGTGTGGCAGGCAATTTAGTAGTTTAAAATTATTTTGTGAAATTGATTTAAACCTTCTATTTATTTTTGTAAATGAATAAGGGTAGATACAACTGGAAAGGAAACACTACAATTCATAAACCTAAGTAATAAAAATTCCGAAAAAACTAAAGTCTGAGAAGGGAATACTTTTATTATATTTAATACTAAAAGATTAGTTAATATGTTGTTACTCTTTCTCAATGATATTCAAGATAGGTGTTAGAGTTCTCCCACACCGGTGGAATAAATGGTCATTGGCCTCTTTATATGGTTTGGGCAATTCCCCTCTTTTTGAGCTAGCTTTTGGATTGAGTTAGGCCTAAAATTCATTTTTTACATGGTATTCGTCTCAATTCATTATTTCCGATGTTGGACCCTCCTCTTATATTGTCCACACTCCCTTTGAGCTAGCTTTTGGGGTTGGCTTATTTTAAGTGCTTTTAGGTCAGAATAGCTTTTAAACACTTTTATAGTGTTTGACTAAAATAAGAAAAAATACTTTTAAATACTTGTTTTTAAGCTAAAATAATAAAAATAAGTCAAAGTCATATGCTAGAATTTCATACTTATAATTTTTTATTTATAAATCAAGAGTCATTCAGACCATCCAAACGGGGTCAATGTATGAATCTCGTATAGTAATGGTAGTTTAGGAGGATTTTGACATATTCATTCTAAAGGAAAATAAGATAAAAAGTCTAAAAAGAATACAACATAGAGTTGGAAAAACAAAATGTATCGATCCGAACATGCACAGGCAAAGCCCAACAGATTTCGAGTCTGTCTCCTTAACCACTGGGACAGATAGACTCGTTTTTGTTCTTAAAGCAAGCCTCATATATGACTGTTAAGAAGGGTAGAAGTGTATAGAAAGAAAAGGGCCAAATCTGTTAAATGGGCCATAGACATAAGCAAGGCCTTTTATTGTTTTATAGGCTGAAGCCCACTTATTGTTTTTTAAATGTCTGGCCCTTTATCTATTAGAGAGGTAGGGTTCTGTATATAACACAGATGTGTAAATCATATTCGAGTGACTTCTTTTTCGTCAATAACAAAGCAGAACAGTTACTTTTTCTCTTCTTACTTTCTCCTTTCCCTTCCCACAAGAATCACAGGATCCATGGCTTACAGATCATCTTCTTCCCTCTACTTCATGTCTGCATGTTCTTCTTGATCCCTCAGATGGTGATGTTCTTCATGGTATCAGAGCCACGATCTATTTCCGCAACCACAACGAGATTCTGGTGATTTCTTCGTGCTACTGTCCTTCTCAACATACATCATTCTCTGCATCTGACGGATCTGGTATGATTCTTCACTATACATCAGCCTTTGTTTGACCTAAACTAAGGCAATACCGGATCGTTTTTTCGACTATATTGTGATTCTTTACTTCGTGTTCTTCTCTCTAACCTAACGGTTCAATCTTCATTTCTTGGGAGTAATCCTCTAAAACGATCAATACACGCTTAGTATTGGTCCTTGTCTATTTTCTTTGAACACTTGCTAACTTCTTGAAAATTAGGGTAAATCCCTTCGTCTGAAATTTTTAATGAGTACTGATCCAAGTCAAGAGACAATGGAAACTAGTACTTCTAGAACATCTGGTGAGAGGACTGATCTGACAGTCACAACCGTTATAGATCACAACCATCCCCTATTCCTTCAACCCTCTGACGTGAGTGGTGCTTCCTTGATCTCTTTTCAACTTTTGGGATCGAAAAACTACACTGTATGGAACAAATCGATGAAAATAGCCCTACTTGGTAGAAATAAAATGGGGTTTGTCAATGGGAAGCACCAAAAGGACCAATTTGGGGAAGATCTAGGAGACCATTGGGATAGGGTCAATGATGTAGTACAAGCATGGCTCATGAATTCTGTTTCAAAAGATCTACTAAGTGGACTATTATATGCTGAATCAGCATTCGAAGTGTGGGAGGACTTAAGAGAGAGATTTGACAAAGTAGATGGGTCAAGAACCTATGACCTACATAGAGAGATTGCAACCATATCTCAGGGAAGTTCATCTGTTTCTGAATATTTTTCTAGGCTAAAGAGTCTATGGGTTGAATCTCAGTCCTTAGTTCCCCCACCTAACTGTGGTTGCCCTAAATCCAGAGAGTTTACTGAGTATCTTGAAAGGCAGAAATTATACCAGTTCTTGATGGGGTTGAATGAAAGTTATATGCATGCTAGAAGCCAAATACTTCTCATGCCATCCCTACCCACTGTCAACAGAGCATACTCAATGATTACCAGTGATGAGAGTCAAAAATCTGTAATTACAAGGTCTGCTGGGCTGTTGGGAGCTGGGCCTAGTGGGACTAAACAAAACATGGTTCCTGATCCCACTGCTCGTTTCTAAAGAAGGATCAGAACACAGAAATATAAAAAATCCACCTCTACTAATCTTTTCTGTGATGTGTGTAAGATGAGAGGGCATACTAAGGAATTCTGTTACAAGGTGGTTGGTTACCCACCTGGTTTCAAATCCAAAAGAAAAGAGCATGCTGCACATGGAGTTTTTGAATCAAAAAAGAATAGGGTGACTTCTGACACAGACAATGTCAATTCCCATATTGCTGAAGGAGCTGTGCTCTCCAAAGCGAAAGATGAGCAGACAAGAAGCTTCTCAATCTCGTAGCGGACCAGTGAAACTACACAAAGCAGGAGTTCAAACCATGTCTCAAATGCAGTAACTACAGGTATCTCTAAACACAAAGCCTTACTGGGAAAAGGAATAGCAAAACAGTGGATAATAGACACTGGGGCAACCAATCATATGGTGTCTGATATAAATCTTATTAATAAGAAAACTATTTTAGAAAATCATGCTGATTCTAAGAAAGTATACCTTCCAAATGGTGAGTTAGTTGGTGTAACACATCTCGGTTCCAAGAATATTTCGGATAGAGTACAATACAAAATGTCTTCTTTATACCACGCTCAAGTTTAATTTGATATATGTTTCTCAACTAACAAAGGTGTCTTTGCTCGCTATTTTCTATCCTGATTTCTGTGTATTTCAGGATCTTTACAATGGGAAGGTGAAGGAGATTGGTAGACTGCAAGATGGACTCTACATACTAGTAAATCATGCCTCTTTACAACTGTTAGGAAGCTAAGAGGAAATGGTTTTGAGTGTAAATAAAGCCTCTGATAAAACACTCACTGAGGAAGAAATAGACATTTGGCACAAAAGACTTGGGCACACCTCTAGCAATGTTTTGAGTAGGGTGATTAGAGCTAGCACTGATACTATAGCTAGAATAATACAAAACTGTAATATCTGTCCTTGTGCAAAGCAATGCAGGTTGCCATTTCCTTTAAGCAACAATAGGAGTACTACTGCTTTTTGCCTAATCCACATGGATGTATGGGGACCTTACAAGGTGCAAACTCATAATGGAAAAAGGTACTTTCTTACAATAGTAGATGACTTTACTAGAATGACTTGGGTATATTTACTTAGTCTTAAATCTGATGTATGCACTGTTTTACAACAATTTTTGTTTTTTGTTCAAACTCAGTTTAACAAAACAGTTAGGATAATAAGGACTGATAATGGAACTGAATTTGTAAATGAAGTATGTAATGCTATGTTTCTGAGACTAGGCATAATACATCAGAAAACTTGTGTCTATACACCACAACAAAATGGTGTGGCTGAAAGAAAACATAGACATATCCTTGAGCTAACTAGAGCCATCAGATTTCAGGGACATATCCCTCTAAAATTCTGGGGAATGTGCATTGAGGCGTTAGCCATATAATAAATAGATTACCTTCCTCTGCTACTAAGAAAACTCCTTATGAAATGCTGTACAAAAGGAAACCTTCTATTAATCATTTAAGAGTTTTAGGGTGCCTATGCTTTGCTAATAACCTGTCTGTTAATGATAAGTTACTGTCCAGAACTAGGTGTTGTGTCCTTATGGGATATTCTGAAACACAAAAGGGGTATATTCTATATGACTTGGAAGCTAAAGTGTTCTTAGTAAATAGAGATGTAAGTTTCAGGGAAAATGAGTTTCCCTTTAAAACTGATACCCCAGAAAAACCAATATTTCAGAATGAACAAGGTGACATGTTTTTTGTTACTGATATACCAGATACACAACTATACAATACTAGACCTAGTCCAGATACTTATATACCTCAAGATACCAACAGTAACATCAACACAAAGGATAATGAAATAGGTAAACCAAATAGGATAACTCAAGAGGTAGAATTCACCCAGGATCAGATATCTACTGAACCTAGAAGTATGACAGAGGTGAGAAGGTCAACCAGGTCCAAACAACCCCCAATATGGATGAAAGACTTTATCACAAAAGAAACTAGTAACACAACAATACCTTACTACATAGCTAACTATATCTCTTATGACAATATAACTACTAAGTACAAAGCCTTCCTTACTGCCTTTTCAGACTTGATAGAACCAAAAACCTATAAGGAAGCTTCTAAAAATCCTAAGTGGGTAGAGGCAATGCAATCTGAAATAAAAGCTCTTCAGGATAATCACACATGGGACATTGTAACTTTACCTAGAGATAAGAGACCCATAGGATGTAAATGGGTATACAAAATAAAGTA
Source organism: Przewalskia tangutica (assembly GCA_029844215.1). Lineage (NCBI taxonomy): Eukaryota > Viridiplantae > Streptophyta > Magnoliopsida > Solanales > Solanaceae > Przewalskia > Przewalskia tangutica. The sequence goes on along the minus strand of CM056732.1, from coordinate 81,316,076 downwards.
TAAAGATACAGGAGAGGTTGAAAGACTTAAGGCTAGGCTTGTTGCTAAAGGGTATAGCCAGACAGAGGGGATAGACTATCATGAGACCTTTTCTCCTGTGGTTAAAATGGTAACTTTCAGATCTATAATATCTATAGCAGCTTCTAAAAACTGGCATATACATCAAATGGATGTCTACAATGCCTTCTTACAAGGTGACCTTCATGATGAGATATACATGGAACTACCACCAGGGTTCATTAGCCAGGGGGGTAATCAGGCATGTAGGCTAATTAAGTCATTATATGGTCTAAAACAAGCTCCTAGGCAGTGGAACTTTAAACTCACAGAAGCTCTAAGACATATGAAGTTTAGACAGTCTGAATATGACCATTCTCTCTTTATAAAACAGGTTGATACAGAACTGGTGCTAGTTCTAGTATATGTAGATGACATTCTCATAACAGGTAATAACCTAGAACTGATAACAAGTACTAAACAGTCTCTACAACAAGTCTTTAAAATGAAGGATTTAGGGGAACTAAGATATTTTCTAGGAATAGAATTTGTAAGGTCTAATAAAGGAATTCTAATGCATCAAAGGAAATATGATTTAGAACTTATAGCTGAATTAGGACTTTCTGCTGCCAAACCTTTTAACACACCTATAGATTGCAATATGAAGTTAACTACAAAAGAGTATGACAGTTTTATACAGAATAAACAAGCTGCTGATAACAGTAAGGTAATAATAGAGGATGAGCTCATAGAAGATATTAACTTATATCAAAGACTAATAGGAAAATTGTTATATCTTACTACTACTAGACCAGATATCTCTTATAGTGTACAGATGCTCAGCCAGTTTCTGCAGCAACCAAAGAAGTCTCATCTCAATGCAGCACTAAGAATAGTGAAGTACATCAAGAGTCAACCTGGACAAGGTACTTTAATGTCTAGCAACAAACAAGATACGACACCTGGATTTCTTGTGATTGGGCTGCTTGCCCACATACAAGGAAGTCAGTTACAGTGTATGCAATAAAATTTGGTAACTCTCTTATATCCTGGAAGTCAAAGAAACAGAGTACAATTTCTAGAAATTCAGCAGAATCAGAATATAGAAGTTTGGCTAGCACAGTGGCAGAATTAACTTGGATACTTGGTTTACTGAAAGATATAGGTATTCATCTCAATCATCCAGTAACAGTCTTCACTGACAGTAAATCAGCAATTCAAATTGCTGCTAATCCAGTCTTCCATGAGAGGACTAAACACATAGAGATTGATCTACATTTTATCAGAGACAAGATTCAGAAAGGTATAGTAAAGCCAGAGTACATACATACAACAAATCACCAAATTGATTTACAAAAGGATTGAATGAATGCAAAGACTAACACCTTTGCTCCAAGCTTGGACTTCTGAATATCTTCCAGTAGTCAGTTTGAGGGGGTATGTTAAGAAGGGTAGAAGTGTATAGAAAGAAAAGGGCCAAATCTGTTAAATGGGCCATAGACATAAGCAAGGCCTTTTATTGTTTTATAGGCTGAAGCCCACTTATTGTTTTATAAATGTCTGGCCCTTTATCTATTAGAGAGGTAGGGTTCTGTATATAACACAGATGTGTAAATCATATTCGAGTGACTTCTTTTTCGTCAATAACAAAGCAGAACAGTTACTTTTTCTCTTCTTACTTTCTCCTTTCTCTTCCCACAAGAATCACAGGATCCATGGCTTACAGATCATCTTCTTCCCTCTACTTCATGTCTGCATGTTCTTCTTGATCCCTCAGATGGTGATGTTCTTCAATGACTATGTTTTATCAACTATTCATCATTATTTACTTTAATGGGAAAACAAAGAGTTATTGGGGCAAAGAAGACCCTAATCTTGAATGAAGAGAAGGGGAGATTGCCAAGTCTAACAATAAATATATGGTAATTAACTCGTCAGTGAGTTCATTTTTGTGTAGATAGGAACATTTTGAGACACGTAAAAAGACTAATATTGTCACGTGAAGTTCTAATTCCTTTTTTATGAAATCGACTTAAAAAGATTATTTTGAACACGTCAAGTAACGTTTGTTTCATCTAGACACTTCAGGTGGTTCTCCGCTTTCCCACTTAAACCGTTTTTTGCACAATCAGTTAAATATATAAATGTGTAACAATACTCGCCGATGACATGGTAAAATGATAAATTAAATTAGGCCATATGGAAATCATTATTAAAATGACAAAATGAAAAAAAAATGATTGGCACCATCTTCATGTGTGTTGTTGTTCCAATCACTTAATCCAAAATTTGAAGAAAAACTCCTCCAAATTGTTATAACTTCAGCTAAAGATTCCCCAAGATCCGAAGACAGCCCCAATATTAATTTCTCAAAATTTTCATCAAATCAAATAACTCATTTAAATCTTCAAGCTTTCTAAAGACCCCATTAATGGTATTTAGACCCAACTAATTCGAAATAATCCAAGGGGACAAAACGAAGTAGCCAGATCTGAAACCCGGAGAAAAAAAAGAAAAAAAAAACGAAACCCAAATCGAAATAATAGAATTTCATCAGAAAACTATTTGAAACCCGAATTTGATTTTTCTTTTGTCAATGAGCTCTTTTGATTTTGTTTTTCTTTTTGATGAGAGAGCAAGAGAACGAAGTTGAATATAAAGTGTATTTTTTTCTTTTTCCGGTAGAAATATCGACGGCAACATCTTGGTGATGGTAGAGAAAAAGAATGAAGAAGAAGAAATAAAAAGAAAAAAAATCTATTTTTTTGGGCTTTTCACGCGCCTGTTATCTGTGAAAATCACGCAAGTTATCAAATCAGCGAAAAATGTTTAAATGGCACAGCAAAGGCTCACCTAAAGTATCTAGATGAAACAAGCATTACTTGCGATGTTCAAGTAACAAATTTGGATGACCATAAAAGATTGCATATGGATTTGGCCTTAAAATAAATACATACATAAATGTATACCAAACTCAGTAAAAGAAAATAAAAAAAAAGGGAATTCTCTTTAATGATTTTCATGCTCTAAACTTTGAACTAGGTAAAGTCCAATATTACACCACATCTAGTCCTGAGTTGGGTTTGTCTCAATAATAAAATGCAGCAATGGCTGAAAGACAGCCAACTTGAAAAATGCATTACACTACACAACAAAAGACTTGCAAAGGCATCGACACTAACAGTATGTGATTGGATACGAAATTTAAGATGTTAATTAATCTCTATATTATATAAGTTTTACTAGAAGAAGTATCAAACTGGTTTAAAAATTAGTTAATTCGAAATCTTGAAACCTATGAAAAAGTTGTATAAATGAAATGATGTCAAACAAGAAAAATCAAATCAAAGATAAAAGGTTGAAGAATATAGTGAATATGAAATTTGGTCTCTTCTGATTTTTTTTTATAAAAACGAGATGATGCCAAACACTCTAGATATTCCAGAATGAAAGAGTATCATATAAATTGGAATGGAGTAGCACCTTAACATACACACAAGTCTATTAGTAGAGCTGCCAGTTGAAGAACAATACTCCATTTCAGCATCAACTTGTATTAAAAAGAAAAAATTGGCTCGGAACTTGAAACTCACCTATCTGTTGTAAATAATTTCCACATGGCAACAATTTTGCTGCTCTGCTTCTGACTTGGTAACCAGAAGACTATACCATGGTCCATGACAAGCTAAGCAACTGTACAAATTAATATCTACTGATTACTTGAAACGGAAGAGGAGCTATGGAGGAGGAAGGAAAGGGCAGAGAGAACTGGTCTCCTTGATCTCTCTAGATACAACAGCATGTAGTTGCAGCAGACACTTGAAACAGCATGTAGATACAAGCTCGAAACTGATAGCATTCAAGTGGTTGATCCGACGAATATTTGCAGCAGACAGTCATAATTGAATTCGCTAAATTTCCCTGCACTAGAAAAGATTGCATAACGTGTCAAACAGCTAATACCAAAACTTATTGACAAAGGGAAGAACAACATCATGAAAAGTCATTCTGTTTTCAGTTGGTATTTACTATTTAGCTGTCCAAGTTTCTTATAAATGTGTTACAGAATCAAGAGAAGTCTTATTTTTCTCCAAGTATCAGAGTTAAACAAGAATGCAGTAACGAATTTAGATGCTACATCTTTTCGTTAGCTGCTACGGAAGACTCTCGAGTCTCTTCCCTTTGCTACATTCAACCTCTTCTATACTCTGACACATTTTGGTTACATCATCAATTAAATAATTGTTCATCGTAGTTGACATAAATGGTTACATCAGTGTAGTTGACATAAATGGTTACATCAGTGTAGTTGACGTGAAAGGTTACCTCTTCACGGTATAGTTGACATAAATGATTACATCAACTACAAATGAAATATATGCAGTTGATTCAAATATTTAACATTTGCTCCAAACTGAAGCCCTAGCAAGGTGAGTAAGCATTAGTTTCCTCTATGACTCTATAGTATCAAATGGCTACTGGAACGTTTACAGATGAGAAAGTATTCAGTGTCACAAATGATAATGCTGGGGATAAGGCCTCTGACCCGACAGATATACCATTTCATTTTACCAGAGATGTTGTTCCTTCAAAAAGGAGACATAATGGACACCTTTGAATATTTCTAACTAGAAGGAAAATTTATAAATAACCTAATTTAGGATTCCATTTCCTAGTACCATGACCAGAATGAACTCCTGTCTCCATCATCTCTTTCAAATTTATACGCCAATATCGGAGCTTGTGGTCACTCGTTCCTCGCTTGTTCGAGAGAGATTCAAATTGGATTCAACACCACATACGATATTCCATTCCGGCCCTCACTAGCTCTTTGATACATTCTGGACTAGTTTCCAGGCATACGTACATACCGCTTTCTCGTTCAGGAATTTCTGAACATTAATCGTAGGAAATCCTTTGATAAACCGGACTCCTATTTCTCAATGATATTCCACGATCAAGACAATTGGCTGAATCCCGTAAAATCATTTCATAGAAGTTCAATTACCTTCGTAATGCTCTACCCTAAAAAGAAAGGAGCTATTTAGTCATAAGCTTTCGATCTATCAGTCCTTTGAGTAGCTTATACAAAATCATTGCAGCATTTGCAATGAAAGGCTGAAAGTGGTGACCAGAAAACTTTATCACTGAATCTCAAATGCATTTGTACAGGGGAGGCAGATTATGGATGCAGTGCTAGGTGCCACCGAATGTTTGGTTACAAGGCAAAGGCACAGGGAAACAGGAGCCATTTGCAAATTAGAACTGGAGAAAACATGTGACAGTATTAACTGGGCCTTTTATCTAAATTTGATGGCAGCTATGGGATTTGGAGATAAATGGATTCAGTGACTGATAGCATGTGTCACTAGAGTCGGTTCTCAATCCTAATCAATGGGGCTCCTATAGACTACTTTTGTCTACCAAGAGGATTAAGGCAAGGGGACCCTTTGTCTCCCTTCCTCCTTTCTCAGTAGAATGATTGGTACGCAGCAAAAAGGAAATTGATCAATGACCTTTCACTGGTACTGAAAGACAGAAAACAATTGAGGTATCCCATATGCTATATGAAGATGATACCCTGGTACTCCCTGGTGCAGAGGATCACAACTAAGGTACTTGAAAGTAATTATGTTAATTTGGCACAGAACAGTTTTTTGTTAACATCATGAACACATGGAGTCATTAGCAGGTATACTGGGGCATAAAAGTGGAAAATTTCCTCCTATGCACTTGAGGGCCTTAAACATAACCACATAGACAGACTGGTGTATGGCAGAATGTGGTGGTAAAATGAGAAAAAAAAGGCTTGCTTCATGGGAAAGGCAATATCTTTTATAGGGATAGACTCACCCTCATAAATAATGTATTCCGAGGGATTCCAACTTATTATACATCATGGCATTTACACCTCAAAATGCAGTGAAGCAACTGGATAAAATAAGAAGGGATTTAAGGAAAGGTGATTTAGAGAGCCACATATTAGCTATGTTGCTCGGTCTCTTCAAAAATGTCGACGGGTGCGTGTCGGATACTCCAAAGGTAGTGCATATTTTGAGAATCCGGCAGGGATGCGGCAACATTTTTGGAAAGTCCGAGCAACATAGACGCTTAGTAGGTGAAGCAAGATTAGACACTCTTAAAAGTGGGGAAGGCTGGGAATTAGATACCCGAGGAAGCATAACAAAAGATTACTCTTCAAATTGCTACTGAAATTCAATGTGGAAGAACCAGCTTGCTGGAAAAAAGTGATCATAAAGTATGGTTCGGATGGCCCGTGGTGCAATAAACAAACAACTGGGCCTTATGGTGTATCTCTCTTGAAAAGAATTAATAGTCACTGTGAAGAATGTCAACTGTTAATAGAGATTGTAGTAGGTGATGGAAAAAAGAAAACAGAAAGTACATTGACCAATTGTTAGATCGAACCCCCTTGAGGCAGGCTGTCCCTAAAGTTTTTGGCATGGTTCTTAACCAAGATGCAACTATTCCGGAGTATGAAGGATGGAATTTAGGGTTAAGGAGGAAATTTTGTGACTTGGAAGTAGAAAACTTAGCACAATTACTGCTCATATAAGAAGGCATACACATTCAGCCAGATAAAACCAGATTCTCTAGTCTGGAAAGGAGATAAGAGAGGCAATTCACTGTAAAATTTTGCTACACTTGTCGATGTTTCTAGTGTGATAATGAGCCCCCCTTACCCTCTCTCTATTACTCCCTCTGCCCCAATTTATGTGATACACTTTCCTTTTAGTCTGTCCCAAAAAGAATGATACATTTCTCTATTAGAAATAATATAACTTAAAATTTTCCCTTTTACCCTTAATGAAATGATTTACAGCCACACACAAATATTTATGGCTTATTTTAGACCACAAGTTTCAAAAGTCCTCCTTTCTTTCTTAAACTATGTGCCTAGTCAAACTATATCACATAAATTGGGACGGAGGGAGTAATTGTTTACCTATCTGACATTAACGTAAATTATTAATTATTAAATTAGAAGACTACAGTACTTATACACTATTTGCTTTACAATGGATCTCCTATAGAGAACTATCTTAAAAACTTAATCTTATTTCACAAATATTTTATGTAAACTCTAATAGAAGTCCTTGTCTAAATTATTACTCCAATCATTCCAATAACCCAATGATGAATTATGTGTGCCCAATTTTATTTATTTTTGATAAGGTAAGATAAATTTCATTTGAGTACCAATAAGGTACTGAAAGAATACAATCTACAACATACCTGTATCAATCACAATATTAAAACTTCTATAAAATCCATAAACTCTCCCAAATTTTCTATCGTATTACCCTACACCAGGAATAAAGATTTTGAAGACACCTATTTCAATAGCTAAATGACTTTTGATTCTCAAAACATCTATTATTCCTTTCCAACCAAATGGTCCAGATGATGCAAAGAGTTATGGTCTTCCAGATTTTCTTCAGTTTTTTCCCAACTTTCTGATTCTTCCAGCAAACCAAAAGATCTTTCACATTATTTGGCATCACTCATTGCTCAACACAGGTGTTAAGGAAAAGACCCCCTAGCTGCTTTGTGTAACTACAGTGTAGAAAAAGGGCAAGTCCGGTGCACTAAGCTCCCGCTATGCGTGGGGTCCGGAGAAGGCCGGACCACAGGGTCTATTGATCTGGATATTCCGGAGAGTTTTCACAAAAGCATCTAGTACACAAAGGAATTCTCTTCATTGCAACATATCTTGTGTTAATGCATGCATTCCTAGCTGCAAGCCAGCCAAAGCAAGCTACTTTAAGAGGTGATTGTGATTTCCACAACAGCTTCTATGGCCAAGTCAAATCCCAGCGACCTAATTGTTTCTACAAAAGAACATATCAGCTTTTAATAGAGAAGTTTCCATCCTTTTCAGCTCTCCAAATCTGAATATCCAAAATACTAGCATCAAGAATCAGAGGTTCCAAAGAATGTAGAAGTTGACCAATTTCATCAATTTCCCAATGATAATTTCTCCTAAACTCAAATCTCCATTCCCCTGTATAACATTCTGCAACTGTACACTATTTGTTCCTGTTTGAAATATACAATGTAGGAAATTTGCTCATCAGCTTAACTTCTCCCAGCCAAACATCTGTTCGACACCTAATATTTTTCTGCCATCACCAGCTTTCAATAAAATGAATTTCTGAATTTCTGGCCATAATCTACTTATCTGCTTCCATACCCCAGTTGGCATTGACACTATACAAGATGTCCAGAAGCCTTATCTCCCATATATAGTGTCAATCAGCATCTTCCAGAGTTCCCCTCCTTTTTCATTGTATCTCCACAACCATTTAATAGCAAACTCTTGTGAAGTTTCAAATCTCCACCTTTCTTATCCTTTATAACTTCCTGCCACTTTACCAAATGAAGCTTTTCCCTTTCAGAATTCCCTTCTCAGAGAAACTGATTTCTCATAGAACTTTACCTCTTTTCAATACTACTACCAAGAATAGGGAAGAGGGATATCAAATAGTTAGGATTCCATCAAGCAAACTACATATTAAAGTGACTCCCACCATAAGATAGATGTTGTGAACCAAACTGACTACATAAGAGCCTATGGGCTAGAAGTGATAAATAAGACTGATCTATATGAGATTATTTTTCCGCATAAAATGTTGGAGAGTTTTATTTGGGATAGAGGCCCAAGTAATAATTGGTTAAAAGGGATTAGGGTTAGATAGAACGGTTTCATGAGTATTGTTGAGAAAAGATAGAACGGTTTCATGAGTATTGTTGAGAAAACTGTTTAGTCTCCTCATCCCCTTTCTTAGAGTCTAAGCTTCTCATCTCCCTTCTAGTTATCTTCTTCAATAGCTCTCTTCTTCGTTTTACCAGTGGATTGTTGTTATGCAATTTCTTTGTTAGTTCAATACAATACCATTGACAGGTTGAAAGTTGGGGATGAAGTTGTGGTAGAAATGCCTAAGATCAAAAGGACTATGGTGGATTTCTATATGAAGCTATACTCAGAAACAGAAACTTGGAGGCCTTCTTTTAACTTTCCAGATTGTCCCAAAGTAAATGAGGAAGAAAGTGATTGGTTGCAAAGACCTTTTTCAGAGGCAGAGGTTCTCAAAATTATTAACATGTGTGAAGTGGACAGGGCACCTGGCCCAGATGGTTTCACAATGGGGTTTTACAAAGAGTGTTGGGGAATCCTTAAAGAAGATATAATGGCAACTGTTCAGAACTTTCATCAGAATGAGATTTTTGAAAAATCATTCAATGGCACTTTCACTGAGGATTCCCAAGAAGAATGGTGCAGAAGAACTAAAAGATTTTAGACCTATAAGTCTTATAGGTGGAGTCTACAAGATCTTATCCAAGCTTTTAACAAAAAGATTGAAACCTGTGATGGGGAAGCTGGTTGATGTGCATCAAATGGCTTTTCTCAAAGGAAGACAAATTACAGATGCTATCGTATTGGCTAATGAATTAGTTGATTCCAGAATAAAATCCAAGACGCCGGGGTTATTATGCAAATTGGATATTGAAAAGGCCTATGATCATGTCAACTGGGAGTTCTTGTTAAATATCCTCAATCATATGGGTTTTGGAAACAAATGGATTAACTGGATAAGATTTTGCATTTCTAATGTGAAATTTTCTGTCTTGATCAATGGGGGTCCTGGAGGTTTCTTTCACTCTCAGAGAGGCCTTAGACAAGGTGATCCAATGTCACCTTTTCTTTTCTTGCTAGCCATGGAAGGACTTAATCATATGATTAAGGTTGCACAATCAAATGGTTGGATTAGGGGTTTTGGATCTCAACCAAATGCTAATGTAGGAATGGAAATTACTCACTTATTGTATGCAGATGATTTTTTAGTTTTCTGTGAAGCTGAAGTGGGCCAGGTCAGACACCTCAGAGCCATCCTCACCATCTTGAAGCTTTGTCTGGCTAACACATTAATTGGTGCAATAGCTTTCTATATCCAGTTAATGATGTACCAAATTTGGTGTCTCTGGCAGGCAATCTTGGATGCCAAGTGGGTGCTTTGCCAACAACCTATTTGGGGATGCCTTTGGGGGCCAAAGTCTATCTTTATAGATCTGGAATGATGTTATGGAGAGATGTGATAAAAATTTGTCAAGGTGGAAATCCCAGTACTTATCTTTAGGTGGTAGAGTGACCCTCATCAACTCTGTTCTGGATGCACTTACTACATATATGATGTCTTTCTTTCCTTTACCCAAGGGGGTAGAAAAGGATTGATAGATTGAGAAGAGATTTTCTTTGGCAAGGTAATAAGGAGGATAGTAGCATGAATCTAGTCAAATGGGATGTTGTAACCTTAAGCGAGAAGCATGGTGGATTGGGCATAAAGAAATTGAGATTGCACAACAGTAGTTTGTTACAAAAATGGCTATGGAGGTTTAACAATGATGACAGGGCATTATGGAGGATCCTCATTTCTGAGTAATATGGGATGTTGGATCAGTGGATTACTCAGGAAGTTAGCAGCCTCTATGGTAACAGTGTTTGGAGAACTATAAGAAACCAGTGGCAGAACTTTTGGAGTAATGTGGAGATCATTGTGGGCAATGGTATGAAGACAGATTTCTGGGCTGATCATTGGATTGGGCAGAACAGCTTGAAGTCTATCTTTTCTCAATTAGTTTACAACAGCATAACGTGGTCAATCAATTATGAACCCAACAAGGCTGGGATCTAATTTTTAGAAGAGCTCTAAATGATTGGGAATTTGAGAGCTTTATAACAATACTACAGTTACTGGGAACTTTTGGTGGTTTATCTGACTGCCCTGATAGAACCAGATGGAGATTGAATAGCAAAGGGTCTTTCTCAGTAAAATCTATTTACTGGAAATTGAATCAAAGAGGCCCAGTAAAGGTAAATTGGCCACGGAAACAAGTGCGGAAAGTAAATATTCCAGTGAAGGTGTCATGTTTTGTTTGGCTGGTGATTAGGAAAGCATGCCTAACTCAAGTTAATTTACAAAGAAGAGGTTTCTAGATTTGTTCAAGATGTCTTCTATGTGACCAAGAGGTTGAAAGAAATGAGCACATATTTTTACACTGCAAGACAAGTTTAAATATGTGGCACATGTTCTTCTGTATCTTGGAGATAAATTGGGTTATTCCTAGCACTACTATGGGACTTCTAAGCAGCTGGTGGAGTATAGGGAAGAGAGGTGGTGAGGAGGAGTGGTGGGAGATCATCCCTGCCTGCATCTGGTGGAGTGTGTGGAAGGAAAGGAATGCTAGATTTTTTGAAGGCACTAGTAGTTCTATCCAGAAAATTAGGATGAATTGTCTTAGTCTGTTCTTTTTTTGGTGTAAACAGAATATGTGGGGGAAGTAGGTGATTTAGTTGACTTGATAGGCAATGTATAAGAATATAGGTTTTTGGACAGATTTTGTTTTTACCCTTCTGCTGTTTGTAAAGATCTAAACTTAGCACCTTTTTTGGGGTGCTTAAGTTTTTGTTTCATAGTAATACAACTGTTACCCTCCTCGAAAAAAATATCAGAGTTTCTATCGTGAAATTGGAGTTGTTACAATGGATATTGTTTTTTCCCAAGGAACCAGTTTCTTAGCACATCTGTATGAAACTCTTCGCTATTGTTTGATCCTTCACTTTAGCTCCCAAATGTATCCCTAAGTAAACACTAGCTAATTTCTCAACTTTATATCCCATCAACTCTGCTAAATCATTAATGTTGTTGTCTGCACTAACACAGATGTTGTTGTTCTTATTAAGATTCACTTTCAAACCAGAAACAGCCTCAAAAGCTAGCAAAATCTCCTGCAAATGGATTTATTTTCTTTATCTGCATCACCCAGGACAAGGGTATCATCAGCATACGAGGTATGTGAAATAGTCATCTCCTGTTATCTCTCCCTTCAATTCTGAGCTCTTTTGAACATCAGACTCAATATTTTCATTTCAATGATCAACAAATATGGAGAGAGCGGATCTCCCTGGCATAAGACCCCTTTGGGAATTAAAAAGCCTTTTGGACTGCCATGAATTAAAACAGAAACCTGGTTGTGGATATACAAGTATTGATCCACTTTATCCATTTACTTCCAGAACTCAATTAAGTGTAGCACATTCAGCAGACAATACCAATTAACGTGGTCATAAGCCTTTTCCAAATCCCGTACGAAACAACCCCAGTTTTTCCTTTTTTTTAAAATGGTGATCAATGCATTCATTTGCTATCAGTGCAGCTTCAACAATCTTCCTCCCCTTTATAAAAGCATTCTGATTCCCGGAGATCAATTTGTTTATTGCCTTCGTTAACCTTTCAGCCAACATCTTTGATATGAAGTGCTCCGACATCTTTGAAAGAAGTGCATATTAAAGTCATTAGGGCCTGGAGCCTTATCCCCTTCAAACATATTCACTACAGAGGATGATCTCTTATTGCATCTTTTTCAGCCACCAGATTTCCTTCAACTTGAATTCTATCAATACAATTATACCTCTTACGTGCATTGGCTTGTCTGTGGAAGAACTTTGTATTTCTATAACCGTGCTTTAACCAGATACACCTTGACTTTTATCTCAATGAAATCTCTACAGCTTCTGCAATATCCTCAAGTTCCTTACTTAAAGCATCTCTAGGAGATCTTAATTATCCTCAAGTTCCTAACTCATGAGAATTTCAAAAAGAGGAATCAACATAAGCAGATGCTCATTGTGTGAAAGACAAAATGAGGACATAAATCACCTCTTCATCCATTGCTCATTCACCAAGAAAATCTGGGAACTCGTCCTGAACATTGTGGGAATCAATTGGACTATGCCTAGGACAACGAAGAAGCTCTTCACATATTCAGCAGGATGTTTCCTCTATAAATATGCAACAGCACCCTCTGGTTTGCTGGATTCCCAATAACATAATCTTTTAACAATCAAATAGAAACAGCAGCAAATTGAACAGACTGTGGGAGAAGGGGAACTGGAAGAAAGGAATCATTTTTTATTCTAACATGACAAGCAGACACCTCATAAAAGAAAAGTTACAACCCGGATGTATAACAACTGGGAAACATTCTTATTGTTTATTCATAAAAACTGGAAACAAAAAGACGTAAGCAGCTAGTAAGGAGCTCCATGGGGAAAATATAGACATAATTCACTTACCTTGTCAATGCTCAAGAATGTCTCTGCACGTCAAAATTGTCATCAAACTGAAATACTGGTGCTTGAGTAAATTCTTCACCAGCCACTCATGAGGATAATGGGTACAATATCTCCGTGTTGAATTGCCAAACCATGATTCTTGAACAGTTCATTGGTAAGCCTTCCATTTGGCTTTCATCTTCCACCATTTGTTCGATAAATGTGCTCACCTGCAAATAAAATCAATATGATTGACATTTTTATGTAAGGTAATATAGACAACAGCTGTAATATCCCTTCCCCTTTCTTTCAAGGATGGGTTAGGTGCGGCGTTCAAACTTCATGTTCATTTCACTAGCCATGCTCTTTAAGGTACACTATCACATTAGTTGTGGTGAATGTGAAACTATCCACTAACAGAATTTCTTTTCTTAATTATCATCAGAGATCCAGGATAGAGACAAAACTCACTTGGGAACTAGATCTGGCTGTATCAGACTGCCTTATAGGTTCTAGTGTTGGTCGGTGCCACCTCTTTGGATCCCAAAGTATCGTACTATTGAATGCAAATCCCGATATTTCTGCATAGAATCTCTGAAATCTTTTTGCTCTACCTTCAGTGTGCCAACCTATAACCTGAGAACCGTTACAGATTGGACCCTGCAAGATAACTTTCCTATTATTTTCAGCTAGTCTTGCCACAATCCATGTCCCGAACCGGCTGCATACAACAATTTTCTATCAAGAAAGTTGACACAAGGAATTATAGACTCAGCACATTACCTAGAGGGGCATGATTCATTGCATTTAGTTCAAAAAGAAAAGATGAGAGGCACCCAAGATCAGAGTGATCAAGAAGCCATAGGAATACGAAAGTTTACCTGATAAGGATTTAAAGGACTATAAACAAAATAATAACAGCTTAAGCCAGAAATAAAGGAAACGAGAACATGCAAATATCAACTAAATTGAGCATAGGTAATGTTCCATAAGGATATAGACTACTGAAAACTTACTCACCACTTTGCTTTATATCAACAAAAGTAAAGCAATGTTGCTAACATGCTGAAAGTAAGAAAATCAATAAATAGAGTAGTACCTGATCTGTCTCATCTGCTCGAAGATATCAGCAGAGTATATGTTGTACTCATCAGCAAAGTAGACAATACCATCAAGACGGTGTATTTCAATGTGAGAGAGTGCCACATTCCTTAGGTGCACATTTTTCTCTTTCACATCAGTAAAGTTCTTACTGCACACAAGATGCCTGTACATGACTCCAGTTCTTCTCAATATATCAGCAGTTTCAACAGATTGACAGTTCATCTCAACAACTATCCACAACAAAGGAGAAGGCACCAACTTTAATGCATAGGCCAGACGATTTAGATAGTATGCTTGAAATGGCCGAATTTTTGTAGGTGTCACAATAATCAAAAGTTTACCGGACACCATCAATTCTTGGTCAAGTGATTGGTTAAAGGAGGCATTGAAGGCAATTTCTTCTTTCAGTTCAACATGTACTAATTTAGTCTGTGATGTCGAATTATCCACGACAGACAAGTCCTCAGTGGTTGAAGTCACGTTTCTAGATACGTCATATGATCGAGCATTTTCTTCTGGCTGGAGGACTTCAAAGGATAGAGCTTGATGTTTAGATATAAAATTTGTTGACAAATTTAGTAATGGAGTAAGTCCAATAAACACTCCAAGAACGAAGCAGAAAAAGAACTGTAGAAGAGCTCTCCTCCAAATGAGCCCCTTCAACTTTGACCTATCTAAGGGCCTAGAAGATCTTCTTGACAAAAGACCAACTACAAATGTCTGAACCTTGTAGATTGCATAATCCAGTGAACCAAAAGAAGACATCAATGCACCAGTTGATGTATAGCTACGATTACATGAGGATGACTTGGACAGTGGAGAGGCTGCCGCAGGACTTACTTCTCCATTCATAGCACTTCCAGGACGAGGCACTGGGGATAACGTTCTTCTAATCGAAGCCATAATACTAATCAGGCAACCTCAAATTGTTTCATACAAGCCAGAAGTAACCAATACAACATTCACTGAATTTGGCACACTAAAGTAATACCTTACATGCCTTATCCAACTCAATCAATATGATGAAAACTCCATCTTAGTAGTATAGATAGCTAAAAATGAGAGAAAGCTTATAATACCAGATTATATAATAACTCCATCTTAATACATCAAATACAATGAAAATATCCTCAATAATTACACATTTCAACCCAATACACTGTCAATTCATCAAAGTTCAAAACTTTACTAAGTAACTATTGATCTATACTCGAACAATATAACACCATGTCTATATAAAAACAAAATCAAAGCATTCTTACAGAAGAACACAACACCACCAACCAAATCTTGAATGAAGTCAACAAAAGGCCAGAAAAAGTCAATTCTGACCTCAAGAAAACGCCAGATTTGAACTTCAAATGAGCAAATCTTGAGCTCAAATGAAAAGGGTTACTTCATTTTGTTGCAATAACAAAAGGGTCATCGATCTTTTTGGTATTCAACTCAATAGGAGGACAAACAAACAACAAGAAGTTGCAATCATAGTTTGACGAGGTTATGCCAAAAATAAACAACCTTTTTTTAGACAATTTAGTTAAGGTAGTGCTGAAATGGAAACTTCAAAAATCTTTGGCAACTAATCAAACGTATAGAATGAGCTGAAAGTGTTCAATATTTTGAATCTTGATCAAGAAAAAAAAGAGAACTGAAAATGGCATTTACGAGTAGTCTTTATCTATTCTTTTTTCTTTTTCAATTACTTTAGAAGAAAAATACATAAATACTACTTTCTGATCCCAATTTATATGACGTAATTTGACGTGACACTAATTTTTTAAAATAAAAGAAGACTTTTAAATTTTGTGATCTAAAACAAGTCAAAAATATTTATGTAGTTAATGATATCTCGTTAGACGTAAAATTAAATTATTGTCATACAAGCAAATATGTCATTTTTTTATTGATTAAAAATGAAAATGTATCGTATAAATTGGGAGTACTATATTACATGACCGTATTATTGTCTAAAAATTAACTATTTGAAAAAATATATTTACTTTTGATATAATATTTTTATAAGACAAATTCATGAATACTATATTACATGACCGGTGTTATTGTTTCAAAAATAATAACAATTTTATAAAGTACATTTAAATTTTGATATAATATTTTTATAAGACAAATTCATAAATACTACATTACATGACCGATTTTATTGTTTTAAAAACTTTAACTATTTGATAAAGTAAATTTAAATTTTGATATGAATTGTTTTATAAGACAAACTCATAAAGACTACTCTAATATCCTTCTGTTAGTGCATATATAATACAAGGCAAATTAATATATAAAACTCTGTACACAATCAAATAACGTGGCAATATGTAGGGCTCCACAAAATTCGATCCGAATCGGACCGATAAATTTGGTCCGGTCTTCGGTTCTAATTTTCTGAATATTCGATCCTCGGTTCGGGTCGGTCCGATCCGGTTTTATCCTGTTGTGCAGCCCTAGTTCATATAATCGGATCGGACCGAAAAAGACTTGGACCAGACTGATAAATTCGGTCTGATCTTCAATCCTAATTTTCTGAATATTCGATTCTCGATCCAGTCCGAATCAGTCCGGTTTTACCCTGATGTGCAACCCTAGCAATATGAGTCCAATATATTTACTCTTTTCCCTTTTTGTTACAAAATAATGGTCTTGCTATACTATTAAAAAAAGAATACAAAAAAGGACCGCACAAGAGAAAATGTCTTCACCTTTCAAAGGGAAAAAAACGTGCCAGTAGTCAGTACAATAATTTACTGATAATAATTAGGATGCAGATTCAAATTTATACATTGTGTTAAGAATCTTTGAGAGTGAAAATAATTTGATTCCTTCCGTGACTGGAATATCAAGAAATTAATTTTGTACTTTATTACAACTATATATTTCGTATGTTTTTCGTATTCGATGTCAGGTACTTATATGGGGCTCAATTAATTCGAATTCACATCCTTTTAAGGCTCATTTAAGGAGAACTGCTTCCTAATCGGATTTTTTCTCGAATCCGAGACCTCTAATTAAGAATGAAGAAATTTTATTCATCGGTTACAACCTTTGTCGTCGGTGAGTATTTAGTTATTTTTCGGTGAGCAACTGCTGAGTCTATTTCCAAATTAGTCTTTTGTGGGGTCGATGAATCTACTACCTAAATTCAGGATGTGATAATTGTATGGTGTATAATAAGAAATGTACATATTTTGATGTTTTTATTTTTATCCAAATATAGTATAATTGTTGACAAATATGGTAGAAATATTTTTTACATCCTTAAGAGGTGCATGCATTAAGATAGCTAGCAAACAATAATGTCTAACATTTAATTCTTTTCATTCGTGCATCTATTGACATATATATATATATAATATATGCACAACATCATGCATCCATTTAATAAATTCTGTTAGGGAGTTCCTCCGTGTCTTATTTAATGTTGCTTCCGCTCACAAAAAACATCTCAACTACAATAATTAAATAAAAAGTTCTACTATTAATTATACTCTGCACCTTTAATTAATAGTAGTATATAGTTTCAACATCGAATGACTGTTTCGTAACGATACTCTATTGATATTTTACACAAGAAATTCATATCAATATAATGAAAGTGAAGTACCCACAAATGTAACAGAAACAAGAATACAACTACAACACCAAGAACAACAGCAACACAAATATTTCCTCTTTCTTTAATTACATCAAAAATTGCTTTTAAATTTTATTTAGAGTAAATCGATGTAGTTGTCCATGAATTTATCATCTGTGAACGGGGCTATGGAACAATAAAACAAAATGAAATAAACTCAAATGCAATTTTATTTTCGAATGTCGGAAATTATGTCGTCTGACACCAGTAACAACACTTTAGAAAAACAAAAAACTTTGAAGAGTAAATGCAACATAAATTTTTAAAGAACACAAGAGTTTTAAATTTCATAAGTTATATATATATAATATAACTTATGATGGTCAATGACCAAATGTATTGTATATATATTATATACAAATTCCTTTCTTTACAGATTTACAAGATAAAACGGAAAGGAATTAAAAGTTGAAGTCGCAGATGACTTCTGTCTGAAAAATCTAACTAAATAGACATAGACAATCTTTCATTACAATCGCTCCATACAAAACTAATCTAGAATCTAAACAGCAATTGTAATGTTGGACAGAATGTTGTCAACACACTCAGGTAACACTGGTGATCCAGATTTCTGAGATGAAATCCCGAGAGCTCTCTTGGTATTTTTACTTTCTGGTTATGGATATCGATTCGCTGTAGTAGTCTCTCTATTTATAGTATAGAGTCTTCCTTGAAAATCTCATCGATCGGTTGTGGAGGTTGAGGGAAATGTGGGCAGCTGGTAGGCTTGGTTGGAGATGATCAAGAAGCAAAAACCTCTAACAACTTTAACTTGTTTCTCACGAAAAGAAGTTGTCTTGACTCGTTCTTCACACGTTTTTACCAACTTCTTTTTACCTTGCCAAATCATATTTACTACATAGTAATCATTAGTTCTGAAAATGTTGGTTTGAATGTTGTGCAACATTTATCCCAACATACTTGCACATTCATATCAATACTTTAGGAGATATGTTGGGTCAAATGTCACAACACCAAATTCAACATTAACAATCTCCCCATTTTTTCCTTTCTTCACAAAACTCATTAGAATGTAAGGTTGACTTAGGTTGTTATCATAAATGTTGTCCAACATCCGTGATCAACAATTTCAAGTCCATGCTCCCTAACCTGTGATGGCATACAAGCAAATATGTGTATACCGATTCATAGGATTAGAAAAGAAAAAAAATATGAGCACACATATCATCTAATATATACAAAACACAAATAGAAATAAATCATTATCAATAAATATCCACATCAATTCACTAAAGATCTTAACAGCAACAGCTCTCTCCTTGCCCATCATACAGCAGCAGCAACTTCCAGCAGCTTTATACTCTACATAACAGCTTCAACTTCCTCCTCTGCACAACAACCTTTTAGTTTCCTGATCCCCCTACATCAGCATTATCTCCCCCTTTTTGTGAATAAAGTAGTATTATGAAATGGTCTCTAGCTTGTATCAGGGCATTTCTTGCAGCAACAAACTCAGAAATCTGTTGTTTGATTTTTCCAATTTGATCCACAAGTCATTCTGTAGACAATGTAGACTGTCTTGTACCAGTGTTGCCCAGAATGTTGGTGACATTTTGGCAACATTTTCACTAACAACTTCCTTCTTCCAGGGCAAGTCGATGACTCTTTCCTTGCTCTTCAGAATTGCTTTGTTCACAGTGTAAAGCTCATGAGCCTTTATTAAAGTGTCTTCTCTCTTAGGCTCAAAGTCTTGGGTGGTTAATACTTTGTAGATCAGAGAGGTAAAATGAAGGATTGAAGTTGATTCTTTCTCAGTCAAGTTGGTGATTTGATGAAATATCATTTTTTTCAAATCAACTTTCACATCTTTCCCGATTTTATACAATAGGGTGGCTTGCTCAGATGTTACAATTGACTCATTCATTGAAAGGAGTCAATTGTGAATAGCAATTTTATGGAGGGTGGAAAATAGGGTTGTGAGTTTGGAGGCTGGGCATCTATGGATCCACTTCTTCATTATAACTCTAGTGAGGTATTCAATTATTTCATCCCTATTGTATATCACATGTTCTGCTACTCTAACATTATCTCCAGCATTTTGGCCAATACATTGATTTATGATAGCAGACATAAAAATATATACCTCGTTATAGAGATATAACTTTCCAATTTTTTTTGAGGAGGTATCCTTTATAGCAGAGCTTAATTAGCATAAAACAACCTTACTATCTCATCAACATATGGTTCTTTTTCAGTGACAGAACCAAGAAGTTGTCTCTCATTTAAGAATTCTACCAAATCATATTCAGTACAGAAAGCAATATCTAACACTCTCTCAGGCCTAATTACTATATTCTTGTAAAAATCCCACATATCATGATTAGCTTAGAATATAATTTTTCTGAAAAAGCAGATACCTCAATGTCTGAATCAGACATGTCTGAACTGATTGATTTGATACTGTTGGAGGATGTTGTGGCATGTGTGTTGACACTCAATTTTGACCCTCCCGCCCAGTCATTAACTATAAAATTACACCAATTTTCAAATAATTTTAAATAATAAAAAATACAGCGATAAAACATTAATACAGGCATAAATAAGCAATTTAATAATAACACCGCATTTTACGTAGAGTATTAAGCACTTAGAGTCTCGCGCCCGCATTTATTAATTTTAAGCCCTGTCAAACAATTCTTAATAATTAATAATAAATACATAAAATAAATAATTTAGCATGACGTCGTGTCAAGTAGCATAGTTGCATTTATTAATACGCAAAGCAATTTCATAACTTATTTTAAATAATGATAAATAATGCACAAAAAATAATTTTAAATAATAGTGTCGCATTCTAAAATATTAAGCACTAATTAAATAGCACGCCCATTTTTATTCTTGTAATAATTTTAAACTCAAGCTTAGACTAATAAAACACCTAAAATAATTTAATCACAATTTAAAATAACTTACCACTAATTAAATACATAATACCTAAAACTAATACACTTAAACTCTACCCCTAATTAATTAATACCTAATTACCAGCCCACTCCCTACCCAAATAAATTCGCCCAGCCCAGCCCAGCCCAGCTCCCACGGCCCAACACCTCTACCCTTATACTCAGCCATTACCCCCAAAGACCTCCACATCGCTGACCCAACCCGCAAGCCCAACTCGCCCCTCTACCCTTATCAGCCCAGAAGCCCACACCCAGCCTTATTTCCCTCAGCCATTTTCCCCATCGTCCACATTTCAAGAACCAGAACCTTCACGAAAAACAAAAACCCTAAAACTAACTAAGAACCCGTCGCCGCCATGCCCAGATTTCTCGCCGGAGAATCCGGGGTTTCCCTTTACCCACGCACACCCAGCCAGCTCTTCTTAAGGAGTAGCCAGTTTCGAGAAAACCGAAGGGATTCGAACCTACGACCAATCGGTTAACAGTCGACCGCTCTACCACTGAGCTACTGAGGCTCCAAATCCCCTTGAGTATTCAGAGAAGGTTGTTCGACTGAAGCCCGACCTCTATGATCTGAAATGAGTGCGGAAATGTCCAAATCATTCAAATCGTTTACCTTACCATAACCTGTTCAAATCGTATGAAATCAGTACTAAATCGCCAAGATTCGTCAATATCAGTCTCAAAAAGCCATCCCAAACTTACTAAAATTGAGACCCATAATCGCGACTATATATAGGATGATTTACGCAAGCAATAGCATCGAGCTTGGAGGGCAAAATCAGTGCATGCATCGGACAGAGATCAAAAACAGAAAAAAGAAGAACGAGAACAAAACCAAACTCTTTATTTTCACACAGCCTAGCAAAAATCATCTAAGTTCTGCTTCCTGCTTCAAATTGCATCACAACCAAACATCGAGTGGATCGACGACTTGGTAAGCTGCCCCGATTCGCTGTCCGGAGAAGGTAAATCTATCATCCCTTTCGAATCTCGTTCCTTTATGCTAATTTGTGTGCTCTGGTCTATATGTACTGGTTATGATTGTTAGTGTCATTATATGGATCTGAATCGGTTTCGCTGGCCTCGATTTATATCTGGATTGATCACATGATAATCTGGGATTGATATGCTTGTCTGGGAATACTTAAGTTAAAAGTTTAATGTGTGCCTGTCTTGTTATTGAGTGTTAAACGACATCATGTTTGTAAACCTTAACTGGCCAGTAAATAAATATACCAGCCTGAGTGGGAAAAATCGTCTATGATGACTTGTAAGGCTCCCTTGTTCTCTGCTTTATAGTCTGCCATATCCCTTGGATCATTAAATGGTTTTTATGCCGGCATGTTTAGAACTTATCATACCATGTCAACCTTAAGTCATTGTTTGTCTACATTCTGACCTGCAAGTTTGATCATATTAATAGCAGTATAAAACACTATAACATATGATGGTCTGAGTAATTATGTTCCGAGAACAGGAAATCCTAGTCTCTTATTAAAATGATGCTTGTAACTTACCCATTAGGACATAGGTTATGATTGTTCCAGTTTTCTGAATCTATTCGCGTGAACCTATTGTGTCTTGCAAATGGTTTAGTACAAGTAGGGAGTAATGCTTCCTCTTTGGTATGTTGTATCTGATTCTGTCTTCAAAGTGTTCTTGTTTGCTTGCTTGGTTTTTCTGGATCACACTTCTGAAACTTGTTAATTAATTATGGTATGTATCTACTTCGCCATTAGCCCATCACTTTACCCTGTCTCGCTGGCTTAGGACTAAATGTATCGATTCTGGTATATTATTATTTGTATGTTTATGCATTGAGGTGTCTTGTACTTCTCCTCCTTTCTCGTCGGATCCAAACATGTCCATTGAATATTCAGTTTGGGGTTGTCTGCCCAGGTCATGTGAAGATATCTCCATAGCAGCATTTTTTTATTCCCATTCTAGTCTCAATATGTCTTGCAAATTAGATGTCATGAAACACTGGTTTAGTAGTCTGTTTATGAGATTCAAACTTGTATGTTAGCCTAAGTTATATGTACACAAATCATCCAGGAACTTTACATTATACTAAACAGAGGCCTGATGCTGAACCTCTCTACATACGTTCTAAAGATCCAGTTCTAATGTGTATTTGCTCAATTAATTTGATCTTGCTTATCTGCTTATTTGGTGTACTAGAAAAGTATGTTGATATATCGTTATGACTTGCATTGATCCTGTGCACACTTTTAAGGCCCAGTTAGCACGAAAACTGCTTGATTGTATTAGGGGCCCATCTCGTTTATTTAAAAAAAAAAGGAATCTGGAATGTTTCATGTCTTTTCCGTGTTACTTGATTTCTGCCTAAATGCTTATACCCTATGTCTGTCAATTCTTCATTCTTTCTTCTTGCCTCTGCACTGCCCACTCTACTTGTTTTCTCATTATTTACTGTCTGCTTGGCATACTGATCATCACTGTTTATTCGTGGGTATACAACTTTTGATATAAATTGTGTGTTGCATTTCGCCAAAATGCTTACCTATTAATTGATAAAATTTGAGTATATACTAATCCTTATCTTCCTTTGGTTTTACATGAAATGCATTTGCGCGAAATGAAGAGTCTCATGGCGAGACTCACTACGAGCTACTTCAAATGGCAACCCGCATCTACATCCATCGAGTTCCCTCTTCGGCAATTCCTAGAAAAACAAATAGGACGGAGTCATCCGCTTCAATTTCTTACTCTCTTAACCTCCTTATCTCATTTTATTTGTTATTGTAATGTTATAACTTTGCAATTAATAGGAAACCAAGAGTAATTAGCCTTTGAACACATAAAGGGGGAAGGTAATTTAAAATTAGAAATGCATTTCTACTTTATGTCTTTTAGGATTGTTATGCATGTCTAAATTTTACCAAAATAATCTAAATGATTCAACTTGCATCATAAAACCAACATTTTGTTTCTTATTAAATCCATAACAAATTTTCTCCTAAAATCTCAAGAATCATCTTAAGCACTTTTTATAATATTATACGCAGGTTAAGCAAGATTAATTTAGCTAGCAGTACACATAATCGGTCCATAAATAACCTTTGCATGCACACATAATTAGTCCATAAATAACCTTTGCATCACTTACATTTTTTGGCCTTAGTCTTATAAACTTTTATCAACATGCCTTCTTTATAAAATATTTTGAAGCATTTTTTTTATATTTTCAAAACACGCATTTTTAAACATAATAATTACCCTAGGTTTGGCAGGATAACCGCAAATTAGCGGATCTTAGAGGGTGCCTAACCCCTTCCCTCTAGATTAATAAAGAACCCTTGCCCGGAATTTCATTAAGTTTAGCAGACCATTAAATGGAGTTAATGTTTACTTTAAACTAGTTAACATTTAGGTGTCCTAATTCACCCAAATTAATTAGGTGGCGATTCCGCGAACCCTTTAGCACTTTTTTAGCACTTTAGCATTTCTAACCCCTTTAGCATCTTAGCACCTTAGCACATTCTTTTAACATTTTAGCACCTTTTAAACATTTTGCAGCATTTTATTATTTTCTAACCATTTTATTTAAGCAGGAGGAGATTCGCTAAAAAATGTCGCGGTCAAAAAAGGGCGTGACAGAATGGCGACTCCACTGGGGATTTTAGGTTCTTAACCACAACAGACCTAGGGTTATTATTTGGCATTACTTTTTGCATTTAATTTTGTGTGCTGTATTTTGTTTTATTTATTTTAATTGCTACATGCTTTACTGTTTTTCTTAAACTGGCATTCCGTTCATATTTCTTCCACTCTGAAAAATTCACACAATCACACACTACATGCGAGGTGCGCTTGGTGCATCAACAAAATTCTTTCTTCAAAACCCAAATTTAGGAGAGTTGGTAATACACGTGGAGTGTCCGGTCTAACCGGTGGCCGCGTAGCCTCTTCACTCGAGTTGTCCGCTCGGGAACCTTGCGTCTAGTAAAACCAAATCTTAGCAACTCAGGATAGAGCTATACTACCCTTTATTTTAAGGCATTCATGCATTTACCTTAGGTGGGTCGGTCCTTGGCATCGACACCACAATTAGGAAGACACCAAACTTGTCGACGGGTTTCTCAACCCAACGACCAACCAACATATTATGTGTAGCGTGACAATGATAAACAAATCCAAACCTAATCATGTCATGCTGAAATTGGAAAAAGTGCACCGTCATTTGGTCGCCATTTCCAACAGAAGCATTACAGTTTGACGACTTGGACAAAACTATCATAACCTCGCATATGTGACGTTTAGGCCTACCTCTGGCATAAAGGGGTCCCTATGCATATTAAGACTGGCTTGAAATGTGACAGTTTGTGTGCAACATATACTTGCTAAATGTTATTTACACTTTTGTAAAATCACGTGTTTTACACTAACGTAATTTGTTGCGTTTTGTCTAAAAGGATTTATCATCTTCCCCAAAGGTCGATTTGTATTTGACTAAGTAATGGCAGAGCATCGATATCTCACAAGATCAAAGGCACGATCCAGCGACATGACTGATTCAAGGGCATTTGAGCAGAACGAGTCGGAACCTGTCTTGGTTCCTATAGGCAAAGCAGGGGTCTCAGAAAAGAAAAGCAGCGTAGATCCGATCGAACACCTCGCCCAATTACCGCAGCAAATGACAACCCTGCAGGCCGAAATCAGAAGGCTCAGAAACATCACTAAAGCACTCGTCACTGCATATAACCAAAATCCTCCAAATTATTACCAGTACCCTCTTACTACATATCCCATATACAATGCACCCATATATCCCACACAAAACCAAATGTCTGACATACCCCATCCAAACACAAACCAAAATAAAAGGCCACCACAAACCTACTTTCGCAATGCATACGACAACCCCTTGCGATACCCATCCGTGTATACGCCACAGCCAAGGGCCCGTTCACTAAACATCTTCAAACCCCGCATATATGCTGAGAGAAAGCCAACCAGAACCTATACACATTTAGCCAAACCCATAACCCAAGTGTATGAGGAGCTGAAAGTCGCAGGAATACTCCAACCAATTCCCAGAAATACCCCCAGGCCTACTTCCCGAGGGCATGATAAAACCAAACATTGTGCATACCACTCCGGTGTCGAGGGGCACGACATCGAAAATTGTTATACACTCAAGGACAAAATAGAAGAGTTAATCAAAGAGGGAGTCATTCAGGTGGAGGAGGCCTCCCCCAATGAGTACAATGAACCCCAAAGGAAGAGAGGTGTTCCCTGGCCAGAACCCGCTCCGCCTGAATCAGTCATTTATCCAAGCATGCACCGCGCAAGAAGGAGGTACTGAAATCAGAGCATGAAGACCCAGCCAGCCATGATGCAGAGCAAGAAGGCGTATTAGTTAGATTTGCACCCTTGTTCTGGTCCGCCTAGAGCCCGGATAAGAAAGAGCAATTTAGCTTAGCAGATTAATAAAAAGAAAAACTCATATTTAAGCTTTAATAATGTTTTCTTTTGTTTTGCTTGCATTGGAACTACGTTCGACCTGGTTCTCTTGGCGGATACGTAGGCGGCCACATCAGCCTCGGTCCCACCTTTAGAATTTTACCCAATATTCGCTTGTAATGAACTACGTCATGACCTGATTCCCTCATGGGGATACGTAGGCGGCCTAAATCGGCTTCGGTCACACCATTAGGAAACTTTTCCTTCGTTATGAAAATAACAAGAATACACATAATATACAAGCAACCCCATTGAGACCCACTTTAGCGTAAACGCCTGCGTATTCAAAATCGGGACAAGGTAGAAACTGCATGCGGTTGCAGGTCCAAGTAGGTCAGGCACGTAGATGTCAAGGAACAAGGCGGCGAAGTCAAATGCGAATCGACCCCCCCCCCCAAACTCACAAATTTTCTTTGAGCGCAGGTCTTTCAAATTAATGTAAGAAAGTGCAACACCAAGCAGAAAATACGACAAAAAGTTTTCTTCGCAGAAGCAGAAAGAAGCAGCAGAGGCAGAGGATATGACAACAATCCAAAGTTCAAAGTCCGCACTAGAAGCAGCAGAAACAGAAAGGGCCATCGACAATCAGCAGTCAAAATTCAAAGTTCCGCAACTAAGCCTAGCGCATCAACTCGGGCATAAAGTCAAATTTGCACACAACAAAGACATCATGGCAATTCGTTAGTTGCAACGTTTAGCATGTCCGTGCAAGGACAACATCTCAGTATTCATCAGCGACGTGAGCAAAGAATAACACGCCCGCATAACGGCGTTATCAAGACATCAAGTCCAAAACGACGCCAAGAAGAACACGCCCGCATAACGACGTGATCAGCAACAAGTCCGAAAATGACGCCATCAGCAATACGTCCAGGCAACGACGTTATCAACATTACGTCCAGGCATAAACGTTATCAGCATTATGTCCAGGCAACGACATCATCAGCATTGCGTCTACGCAACGACGCCATCAACAATACGTCCAGACAACGACGTTATCAGCATTATGTCCAGGCAACGACATCATCAGCATTGCGTCTACGCAACGACGCCAGCAGCAATACGTCCAGGCAACGACGTCATCAGCATTGCGTCTACGCAACGACGTTATCAGCATTATGTCCAGGCAACGACATCATTAGCATTGCGTCTACGCAACGACGTTATCAGCATTATGTCCAGGCAACGACATCATTAGCATTGCGTCTACGCAACGACGCCAGCATCAACACGTCCAGGCAACGACGTCATCAACATTGCGTCTACGCAACGACGCCAGCAGCAACACGTCCAGGCAACGACGTTATCAACACAACAAGTACAAAAACGACGCCACGTCCAAAACGACGTCATCGGCATATCACATCTACGCAAGGATGATTTCTATACTCTCGAAATTGCATTTCTTACTCATGCTTATTTATTCTGTCTTAGCAGTTATGCACTAACTCTTTCTTGAGCTTTAGTCTACAGGGGAAGTTGCAGCAAGGACAACATATCCGCATTCACAATCGCAACACGTCCGTGCAAGGGCGAAATCACAGCATTTGCAGCATCGCATCAACACAACAGTCATCACATTTTTGCAGGATAACATTTTCTACTCACAGTTGCATTGCTTTTAAAATTATGCATCATTATTTTGCCTTAACAGTTATGCACTAACCGTTTGTTTAAAGTCTTAGCATGCAGGAGCCGGAGCAACGTGGATTTTCTCTTACAACGAACCGGGACAATTTGTTGGGGGGTCAACCTTCCCAACAAATGGCAGAAGCGGCCTCAAGCGTCGGTCCACTCGTTTCACATCACCATAAAACCCAGAATCATAAGTCGATAGCAGTACACCCCAGGTTCAAGCCAGTTATTTTTATTTTTACTTATTTTTAGCACCACAGCCCAGTGTCGTCATAACTTGACACTGGGACAAAAATTGAGTCCGCGTTAGCCCGCCTTGGTGTTTCGACCATGGTAACCCAGTGTCGTCATAACTCGACACTGTGATAAATTTTGAGTCCGCGTTAGCCCGCCTTGGTATTTTGACCATGGTAGAGACGACACTGGGACAGTTTTGAGTCCGCGTCAGCCTTGTCTTAATTGCCCAGCATTTTTGCAATTCTTTGGATCGAGACAAAATTGGCTATGAGTCAACGTCTTTGTCCGAAGATTCTTCCATCATCTCCATACAAAGAGGGACAAGTTGTTGACACCCAATTTTGACCCTCCCGCCCAGTCATTAACTATAAAATTACACAAATTTTCAAATAATTTTAAATAATAAAAAATGCAGCGATAAAACATTAATACAGGCATAAATAAGAAATTTAATAATAACACCGCATTTTACGTAGAGTATTAAGCACTTAGAGTCTCGCGCCCGCATTTATTAATTTTAAGCCATGTCAAACAATTCTTAATAATTAATAATAAATACATAAAATAAATAATTTAGCATGACGTCGTGTCAAGTAGCATAGTTGCATTTATTAATACGCAAAGCAATTTCATAACTTATTTTAAATAATGATAAATAATGCACAAAAAATAATTTTAAATAATAGCGCCGCATTCTAAAATATTAAGCACTAATTAAATAGCACGCCCATTTTTATTCTTGTAATAATTTTAAACTCAAGCTTAGACTAATAAAACACCTAAAATAATTTAATCACAATTTAAAATAACTTACCACTAATTAAATACATAATACCTAAAACTAATACACTTAAACTCTACCCCTAATTAATTAATACCTAATTACCAGCCCACTCCCTACCCAAATAAATTTGCCCAAATTTCACCAGCCTCCCACTACCAACACCTCTACCCTTATACTCACCATTACCCCCAAAGAACCTCCACGTCGCCCACCCAACTCGCCTCTACCCTTATCACCTGCCCACGCCACTTTATTTCCCTCAGCCATTTTCCCCATCGTCCACATTTCAAGAACCAGAACCTTCACGAAAAACAAAAACCCTAAAACTAACTAAGAACCAGTCGCCGCCATGCCCGGATTTCTCGCCGGAGAATCCGGGGTTTCCCTTTACCCACGAACACCCAGCCAACTCTTCTTACCATAACTAAACCAAATTATTCAAATCGTTTACCTTACCATAACCTGTTCAAATCGCACGAAATCAGTATTAAATCGCCAAGATTCGTCAATATCAGTCTCAAAAAGCCATCCCAAACTTACCAAAATTGAGACCCATAATCGCGACTATATATAGGATGATTTACGCAAGCAATAGCATCGAGCTTGGAGGGCAAAACCAGTGCATGCATCGCACAGAGATCAAAAACAGAAAAAAGAAGAACGAGAACAAAACCAAACTCTTTATTTTCGCACAGCCTAGCAAAAATCGTCTAAGTTCTGCTTCCTGCTTCAAATTGCATCACAACCAAACATCGAGTGGATCGACGACTTGGTAAGCTGCCCCGATTCGCTGTCCGGAGAAGGTAAATCTATCATCCCTTTCGAATCTCGTTTCTTTATGCTAATTTGTGTGCTCTGGTCTATATGTACTGGTTATGATGGTTAGTGTCATTATATGGATCTGAATCGGTTTCGCTGGCCTCGATTTATATCTGGATTGATCACATGATAATCTGGGATTGATATGCTTGTCTGGGAATACTTAAGTTAAAAGCTTAATGTGTGCATGTCTTGTTATTGAGTGTTAAGCGACATCATGTTTGTAAACCTTAACTGGCCAGTAAATAAATATACCAGCCTGAGTGGGAAAAATCGTCTATGATGACTTGTAAGGCTCCCTTGTTCTCTGCTCTATAGTCTGCCATATCCCTTGGATCATTAAATGGTTTGTATGCCGGCATGTTTAGAACTTATCATACCATGTCAACCTTAAGTCATTGTTTGTCTACATTCTGACCTGCAAGCTTGATCATATTAATAGCAGTATATAACACTATAACATATGATGGTCTGAGTAATTATGTTCCGAGAACAGGAAATCCTAGTCTCTTATTAAAATGATGCTTGTAACTTACCCATTAGGACATAGGTTATGATTGTTCCAGTTTTCTGAATCTATTCGCGTGAACCTATTGTGTCTTGCAAATGGTTTAGTACAAGTAGGGAGTAATGCTTCCTCTTTGGTATGTCGATCCGATTCTCTTCAAAGTGTTCTTGTTTGCTTGCTTGGTTTTTCTGGATCACACTTCTGAAACTTGTTAATTAATTATGGTATGTATCTCGGCCCTTTCTCATGTTAGCCCATCAGTAAATGAGAGGAATATTTATATACATGACAAACATTTTCTTAGCAACAAAAATCCCTTATTTTTAAGTGTTTCAATTTTACATAATAACTTACACCTAAAATATTAGGATAAAAGATAAACATCACGACAGGAATAACATTTAATCTTATCATTTTAGATTATGAAATTCCATTAAGCAAGGCATAAAATAGGGAGTAAAATCCAATATTTCAAAAATCAGTTAAGAACAACATCCCAACACATATCACATTCTGAAAATGTCAACAACAATGTTGGCAACATTTTGTACGACGCAAGTATTTTGATCCCACAAGAACTTTTTATTTTGGCAACAAATCAAAACACGTTTTATACGCATTTTATGAGTTTGACCACAGGACCAATATAATATTTTTTCATCATGTCTTTGATCTAATCATATAACACATACAAAAGAATTTTGCGTGTCAAAAATAATAATACTTTTATAGTATTCTCAAATCTCTTCTTGAAGCACTCGATGCTCCTATAGAATATGAACGATATCTTTTCAGGGGCTTTGCCCATTTTTTCACAGTTGCCAAATATTTGTAAATGTTTTGCCTTATTTTGATACCCTTTTTTATGATATATATATATATATATATATATATATATATATATATATATATATATATATATATATATATATATATATATATCATCGCAGAGAACAGTATCACTTTGATAATATATTCTTATTGAAGGATCATGCTTGTGTGACCAAAAGTTATGCACCATACAACAATAATAATAAGTTAGTGATATAACATAGGTAAATGTCACTCGATATGTTAGACAATATTTCAGCCGACATTCACCAAAAATGTCTTTTTAGAGATTAGAAAGACCAAGAGATTTCTTCAAACTATAAAATCTGTCATGGACCAAAGCTTTTGAATATCAACTAGTTGATGAAGAGTGTCAACATGTTCAATTTGAACTAGCTGTTTTTCAACTAAATCTTTTAAAAAGGGATGTCTAATATCAATATATTTTGTACGTGAGCGCTGAACTGGATTTTTGGAAATATTTATACACTCAAATTATCACAGTACAAAATCAAAATGTTGCTAGTAAATCTATAGTCTAACATGTGTCGTAGACATATTAATTGAGAGCAACAACTTACATATTCAGATTCAACAGTTGAAAGTGAGAAACAGTTTTATTTACGACTATACTATGAAATAAGGTTATTGCCAAGATAAAAACATCAGCCACTTGTACTTTTTCTATCATCCACTTCTCCATTCCAGTCTCAGTCACTAAATCTTACTAAGTTAGGATTAGTGTCTCTAAAATACAGAATTATCAACTCACATGTGCCAACAACATATCTAATAATACATTTCACAGTATTTAAATGAGACATTTTGGGACAGGATTGAAAATGTGCAAAAACACAAACACTAAACATAATATCTGAATGACTAGCAGTAAGATAAAGAAGGTTACCTATAATAGATCGATATAATATTGGGTCAACATTTTCACCAATATTATCCTTACATACCTTCTGCGATGAACCCATTGTCGTTTTCATATGTTTAGCGTTCTCCAAACCAAATCTTTTAACTAGATTCTTGGCATATTTACTTTAAGATGAAAATTTCATCTTCATTTTGCTTTATCTGCAAGCCTAAGAAAAAATTTATTCAAATATGTTGCTATTTATGATTGTATTAAAATAGACGGATGTAAATCACTTATTGAAACTATTTATGATTGTATAACAGTACTACCACCTCTTAGTCCCAAAAATCTAAATGACCCACCACCTATTGAACAAACTAAAGAAGAAGTGTTGTATAACATAGAAAACGAATGCAAAAAAGTTTATAGGTATTATCACCAAGAAAGTGCTAACAACCAACCGACTTTCATACCATCATCTTCTTCTTCAACATAACCTCAAATAAGACATGTTGTTTCTGCGACTAGTATTGAAAGCCTCAGAAATAGAATGTGTGGTGCTAATACTACTAACCAAATTAGCTAGTTTGATGTTTTTGTTTTGCAGGGTGCTTTACCGTACCAAGCAGTTATCAATGAAGAAGGAGATGAAGACTTGCTGAAATACTGGAGGGGGAATGAGAAGACCTTTTTGACACTTTCAATGATGACCCAAAATGTTTTAAACATTCAAGCGTCATCAACGACATCTGAAAGAGCTTTTTCTGTCGGCAGATTTTAAATAGGAGAACACAAACACTCATTAGTCGGAGATAGTTTGGAGATTGCAGTATTATTCAGATATTGGATACGAGTGGAGCGGAGAAGGTGCGGTCAACCGGATATCAACGAAGAAGAAGAAAACTACAACGACATCTTATCCGAAGGTGGTGGAAGTGACGTAGAGCAATTTGACCAACAAATACCAATTCTAACCGAAGAACTACATGAAATTATAAGGAAAATAGAAATTTTTTTTTAAAAAATGTAATTTCTTTAATTGCAATTTTACTATGACATTTGCAACTTTTGAACGACACTACAAAGTTGTAATTTTGATATTTGTATATTGTATTAGAAAAAAATCATATTTCTATTAAATAATATATAAGAGGCACAAAAACAGCATTGAGATATTTATATTACACTCTCTTGTTCAATTATTGAGTTGTTTATATATATGTTATTTTTTAAATTAAGTGCAAAAAAAAAAAACCGCCCCGCCCCCGTCCGATCCCCAATCCGACGGGACCGGAACTAGGATGGGACTTCGGCGAATCCCGCCGGACCCGATCCCGCCAAACCCACCCCTCCTCCCATCCCGCTCCCGCCCTTAAGAAACACTCTGTTCGTTTCAATTTATGTGACATCATTTAATTTGTACGGAGTTTAAAAAAGAAAGGAAGGCTTGAAATTTGTAGTCCAAAATAAGCTTTATAGATTTATGTGATTGTAAATCATCTCAGAAAGTTAAATTGTTTCTAAATATAGAAATGTGATATTATTTTTGGGACAAACTAAAAAAAATGGTGCCACATAAATTGGGACAGAGGAAGTATTAATTAGGAGGGTATTTGACCTACTTTGCCCTTATTTATGTCTAAGGAGCCGTTTGGACATGATTTGAAATTATGAAATGAAATCATGAAATGAAATCATGATGATTTGAAGTTAAAGTTTTGTTTAGACATCCCATTGCCCAAACCATTCTCAAATTTCTATTTTATATTTTTTGTTACTTTTATAAAAAAAAAAATGATTTTTTTTTACCCCCCGCCCTACCCCCACTCTACCCCTATTTTCAAATTTCTATTTTATATGAAGATATTATATGAGATTAAAAGGAATTTTGTGAGAAGAAAATGATAAATGAGTCTAAAAAAAATTTAATGAATGAGCAAAAAGGACTTCTCCTGAAGTACCAAAATTTTTGTTTCTGCTTCTCTTCCCATCTAAAAATACTTTTTGACTTCTGAAAAAAGTACTTCTACTTCTGGAAAGAAGTATTTGGCCAAACACTTCCTGAAGCTTGGCCAAACACCACCTTATAAGCTTTATACTCTCTACATTTTACCTTCATGGGATCGGCCTCTTTTATACTGGACACTTATGTGAGTCCAATAGCTAGCAGATAGGACTAACAAAAGATCCTTATTTTATAGGTGACGATTGTAAATTGCGCGAGCTATGTGGTAGCAAAAATCTCAGCATCCGTTAAGGATCATTGAATAGAATTATGTATTGGAGGTAATTAATCTAGAGTGGTGTGTGCAGAGCAAGTAATTAGGTCTGCTTGTTGGGAATCTATTATGGGAGGCAAGCGAGCCTACCTGCTGACATGTATTAGAGATTTCAGATTTAAAATAGTTTCAGATCAAAATGGACTTGTATCAACTCTAGAAACTATTTAGTTTCCGTACTCAAGTTTGCAATTGTTAAATATACATAACTATACACATGATATACACATGTATACTTATGTATATTGAAAGAATAGAACATCACGGATTAATGGGCAGCATGTCCATCTCAGATTCACCTTGTATTTGATATATAGTCTTGTACCTTAATTAGTCTTGTACTATTACCATAATTTTATAGTTAGTCTCCAAATAGAATATGATTTTAGATGTAGAATAGGAAAAACAAATTCCTATTGTAACTTGTATATATACACCTTTAATCAATGAGAATAATCAAGAGATTATTTCTTTCATGGTATCAAAAGTCTAGGTTCTTCTCCTTGCTTCCGCAACGTTTTCTCTTCTACTTGATTTCCGTGCAAATCCCTACTCCCTCTCGGTTTTTTCATACCCGAGACCCCCTAAAATTTTCTTGTCCAAATTTTGTTATCTTCACTATGACTGATAAGAACATGTTCACCATGCCCTAACGGTTTCTAACATCAAGAGTGTTCTTCCTATTGTTCTTGACCTAGAAAACGTACAATATGAGACGTGGGCGAAGTTGTTTAAAATTCATGCGATGGCACATCAAGTTCTTCACCACATAATCTCTCCGGCTTCTAATACGGAGGGGGTGCGCACCAAAGAGGATGATCCAAAATTATGGGTCACTCTTGACGCAGAAGTTCTCTAGTGGATTTATGCAACTATCTCCCTGAACCTCTTACAGACGATTATGGAACCTAATTCTTCCGCTATGGAGGCTTGGAATAGATTGCGTGATATATTCCAGGATAGCAGTCATTCCCGCATTGTCACCCTTGAACTGGAATTTTCTCAAGTCGCTATGGAGAATTTTTCGAACGTTTTCTTATTGCAAATGACACAAGGATTTGGCGGATCAACTTCATAATGTGGGTGCTCCTGTTAGCAATAGTCATCTCATTCTACAAATGGTTGTAGGCCTGTCCGAGGCCTATAACAGTGTTGCTTCGATTCTTCATCAAAGTAACCCTCTTCCAAAATTCTATCAAGCTCGCTCCATGCCTACGTTGGAAGAAGTTGATTTGGCTAAGAAGGCGGCTACCGGTACTAGCCCCGTTGTCATGATGACGTCCTTCACAAATTCTCCAAGTTTCGATGATCATTCAGGCCAAAATCGTACCCACGATGGCGACAAAAATAATTATAAAAACAACGGGAAAAATTGGCGCGCAACGTAGCAAAACACAGTTCACCCACCGCCCAACAAAGCAGCTGGCCCCATGGCGATGGGTGGGCAGTGGGTCGTAGCCTAACAACCCCTATTTTCCAGGCCCAGTGGCCAGGACCTAGTGGGCTGGACCATCTCCTTCCAGGCCTAGTAGTCAGCCCAACATCTTCTTTGCCCAGCAGTCAACCCATCAATTTTTGTACAACACTGGGCCGGGGCAGCATGGTGGAATTTTTGGGGCCCGGTCCACACAAACATTCTCGGTAGTAGGATCCACACAAACCGACATTGAAGTCGCGATGCACACCTTTGGATTGACTCAACCCGACCCGAATTGGTACACGGACACCGGCGCCACTACACATATGACCTCCGATCAAGGTACTCTCTCGTCTTATTTCAATTTGAGCAGTAATCATGATATAATTGTTGATAATGGTAATTCAATTTCAATTCAGGGTTATGGTCATAAAACTTTGTCTCCCCCCAATCCACCACTTATCTTGAAAAATACCCTTTATGCCTCAAAATTGATTAAAAATTTGGTGTATGTCCGTAAATTCACAATGATAATTGGGTATCTGTTAATTTTGATCCTTTTAGTTTTTCTGTGAAGGATTTCAAGACAGGGAGTCCTCTCATGAAGTGTGATAGTCGGGGGATCTTTATCCAATTACACCAAGTCTCGGTTTCTCGCGTCAAGTCATGTCTTCAACTTTTGCAGCCCTTGCTCCTTCCTTGTGGAATGCTCATATAGGTCATTCGGGGTCATTTATTTTGTCTGTCTTAGATAAAAATAAACTTATATCTTGTAAGGGTACGCGTAGTACTTCGAATTGTCAATCTTGTTCCTTAGGAAAAATTGTTAAGTTACCCTTTGTAGACTCTACTTCTCATACTTTAATGTCATTTGATATTATTCATAGTGATTTATAGACATCTCTTGTTCTTAGTTCTATGGGTCGCCGGTATTATGTTCTATTTTTGGATGATTATTCTATGTTTTATGGACTTTTCCGATAGCGAAAAAATCTCAAGTTTTTTCCATCATCTTGAAATTTAGTGTAGTCATTAGAACTCAATTCGAACGAAAAATAAAAAATATTCAATGTGATAATGACAAAGAATGTGCCAATTGAGAGTTTTGGGAGTTTTGTGCTAAGTGAGATTAATTTTCATTTTTCTTGTCCTCATACGTCTTCACAAAATGAGAAAGCCGAACGCAAAATTCGTATCATTAATAACATTATCCGAAATTTATTAATTCATGCTTCCGTACCCCCGTATTTTTTGCATCATGCTCTACAAATGACTACAGATATTCTTAACATTCTTCCTTTCAAAGGTTTGACATATTTGTCCATTCTTTGAATTTTATATATTAAGACTCATTCGTATTCACATCTTAGGGTCATTGGGTGCTTATGTTATCCATTTTTCCGTCCACCACAATTAACAAACTTCAGACCCGTTCTATCCCTTGTGTGTTTTTGGGTTATCCGTCAAATCATCGTGGTTATAAATATTTTGATTTATCATCTAATCGAATCATCATTAGTCACCATGTGTTGTTTGATGAATCCCAATTTTCATTTTCTAAGGTTAGTACTCCCGTGCCTAGTTCGTATAATTTTTTGGATGAGGATATATCTCCGTATATTATTCACTATTTTTCGGACATATCAAACACTCAAAATCCACCTGCGGGCCCAATGCCCGCTTGGTCTAAAGTACCATCGTCAGCATCTGCTCGCTCGACGACCGGCCTCGATGTAGGGCGATACACGCCCAGGGCCCAAACCGACTCAATCTCGTGAATTTCGGTTATGGGCGGCAGCCCAATGCACTGGCTCATCTATCACGTGTCCCAATATTTCTCAACATTCCTCCAATTCTTCCCTGAGTCATAGACCAGTCACACGCAGTCAACGAGGTATTTTTAAACCAAAAAGACATTTTAATTTAAATTCTAATGTTCTTAAATCACCCTTACCTCGTAACCCAATATCTGCTTTAAATGATCCGAATTGAAAAATTGTCATAACCGACGAATATAATGCTCTTATTGATAATAAGACGTGGGAGTTAGTGCCCGTCCATCTGGTGTTAATATTATTTGGTCTATGTGGATTTTTGCTCATAAGTACAATTCAGACGGTTCCTTTGCGAGGCATAAGGCTCGTCTAGTAGGTGATGGTAAGACTCAGCAGGTGGATGTAGATTATGGTGATACATTTAGGCCAGTGTTCAAGCCGGCTACCATTCGCACTGTGCTCATCTTGGCTCTTTCAAAAACATAGCCCATTAATCAGCTAGATGTGAAGAATGTTTTCTTACATGGTTATCTCAGGAGACAATATATATGCATCAACCTTTGGAGTTTAGGGATCCCAAATATCCTCATCATGTTTGTTTATTGAAGAAGTCCTTATATGGGCTTAAGCAGTCCCTGAGGGCTTGGTATAAAATATTTGCAGATTTTGTGTCGACTATTGATCTCTCTCACAGCAGGTCTGTAATTCGTTATTCATATATCGTCGTGGTTCTTTATTGACTTATATACTTTTATATGTTGATGATATTATCTTAACTGCTTCATCTGATGCGTTACGTCATTCTATCATGACAATGCTCAGTTCTGAGCTTGCTATGAAGGACTTGGGACCCTTGAGTTACTTTTTAGGGATTGCTGTCACTCGTCATGCAGGTGGATTGTTCTTATCACAGAGAAAGTATGCAACTGAGATTATTGAGAGGGCTGAGATGTCATCTTGTAAGTCCACTTCCACTCCAGTTGATACTAAACTCAAGTTGGGTGTTGCGGCTGGCTCCCCATATGAGTATCCGACCCGCTATCGCAGTCTTGCAGGGGCCCTTCAGTATCTTATGTTTCACGCGACCAGATATTACATATGTCGTACAACATGTGTGTTTGTTTATGCATGATCCCAGGATTGAGCACATGAATGCGCTCAAACGCATTATTAGATACATCCAGGGGACACTTGAGTATGATTTGCATTTATATCATTCGTCGACATCTACACTTATCTCATATATAGATGTTGATTGGGGTGGTTGTCCTGACACCAGACGGTCTACGTCTGACTATTGTATGTTTCTTGGTAATAACTTCGTCTCATGGTCTGCAAAACGTCAATCTACATTGTCCCTTTCTAGTGCAGAGGCTGAGTATCAAGGGGTAGCCAATGTGGTCTCCGAGTCATGTTAGTTACGTAATCTTTTATTAGAACTTTATTGTCCTATTGGGAAAGCTACCTTGGTTTATTGTGATAATGTTAGTTTCATCTACCTTTCTGGGAATCCGGTTCGTCACCACAGCACTAAACACATTGTGATGGACAATTCACTTTGTTCGAGAAAAGGTAGCTCGTGGACAAGTACGCGTCTGTCATGTCCCTTCAGATATCAAATTGCAGACATCTTTACAAAGGGTTTCCCTCGGTCCTTTTTGAAGATTTTAGAAATAGTCTCAGCGTACGAAGACCGCCCGCTATGACTGCGGGTGTGTGTTAAATATACATAAGTATACACATGATATACACATGTATACTTATGTATATTGGAAGAATAGAACGTCACAGATTAATGGGCAGCAGGTCCATCTCGGATTCACCTTGTATATTTGGTATATTGGGTATATTGTGTATTAGTCTTGTACCTTAATTAGTTTTGTATTATTACCATAATTGTATAGTTAGTCTCCAAATAGAATAGGATTTTAGATGTAGAATGGAAAAATGATTTTTCTATTATAACTTGTATATATACACCTTTAATTAATGAGAATAATCAAAGAATTATTTCTTTCAGTAATTATGATCAAAGTAAGGGTACCAAAAGAAAATTTTACGCATATCCTGCTAAACTAACTTGTGCATAAGTTAATCATGTTGCGCCCGTGCATATCACTGCCTTCCCTAGCCAGTACTAATATATTAGACTAGGCTACGGTTCGTTAGATACTTAGTACAGACTCATAACATAACACCTAAGTTTAGTGTTGTGCTTGAAAGATAGCTAATCCAATGAAAGGATCGGAACAAGAAGAAATAAAGGTGGAAAAAGTAAATGATTAGGAGCCGTTTGGACATGTTGTGAAATCATAATGATTTGAAGTTAAAGTTTTATTTGAATATACAATTTGAATTTCTTAAGTTGTATTTTTTTCCTCATAAACATAAAATCCCACAAACTGTGAAAACCATCAAAATTTTCTCAATTCTCATATAATCTTACAAAATGAGCAAAACATAGTTCATACCAAAATTAACACACTACTAGAAAGACTTTTTAAAAAATACAACATAAATTGATCGAGTTTTAGTTCAATAAAAAGGAAAATTGAACTTGAATTATAGTGTAACTATTCTTTAATATAATCCTCTCACATGGTATGGACAATCTCTTAATATATTACCAACTTGCAGATCTTTTAATATTTAATAAAATGATTGGTAAACATGATTAGTAAATATATTTACCAACTTATTGATCTTTTTTACAAACTTATGTGTCAAGTTTTATATTTAAAAAATTTAAAATCATGATTTGGAATCCAAATTGCACCTTTTTGGATGATTGAGATTTCAAATCATGATATGAAGTTGAAATTAAAATTTCGTCTAAATTACATAAACAAACAATAATTTGAAATCAAATTATGAAATCGTGATAAAAAAATGCATGACCAAACACCTACTAAGTTAACACAACTCGTGTGATATATTTTGTCCGGTCCTGATACTAGATCTGTACCAAATACACCCTGCAAGCTAATATAAATGATGGTTAGAGCATATGCTAGCTGCATGACCCGGTTTGTATTGAATATCTACGTGCTCTTATGAAGGATCGGACCAGCTTCTTAATTTTGTGGTGCTCCATGTGAAAGAGTATTCATGAATTTGTGTACCTACTGGAACAAGGTTAGGGGTGTAAATTTGAGAAAACTAGGTATGAAATATGATGATCCTCCTTTGTACAATTTTAGTGATCAGTGATATTTATTTCTGGTGAACCCATGCTCGGTTCCTATAAGTACTTAGCCTTTTCGTTACTATCATTGGGAAGTACATTAATTGCTTAAATTCATGGTGTTTTGTAGATTTATGTGGGAGAATTTGATGCAAAACAAAACTATAAATAATGGATACTTAAAATTTAAACGGCATTATATTTTTTTGGTTGTATGTGCAAATAAAAGTTTAATATTGGTAGTTGAAAAAATTGACGAACTACATATAAGGTGTAGAAATATTTGTAATGTTGTGAGATTTTTTGGTGAAAGTCATAAGGACTTGACCTAAAACGAACAATACACATGCATATTAAAAATATCTTTAGGTTGATTTAGTCAAACAAATAATATCAAGAGCCTATTATATAATTAGAGATGTAAACGTGTATAGTAGTATAATAAAACTCATAATTAGAATATATTTCACATATTGTGTAAATATAATTATGATAAGACTAGAATTCCTCTTGTAATTAGGACTAGGATTCCTCTTGTATAAATGATGAATATGGTACACTATATATATTGATATTAATGAGAAAGACTCCTCAAGGGAGATTAATATCATCTTACACAGATCGTGAGCAACAACTAAAGCCGCCCACGCCGCGACTCCCTCTACAAAATTCTGGTTTCTTTTCCTCCTTTCGTCTCTTCTCTAGATGGATCCTCCTGCCTCTCCCACACATTATGATGGTTCCATTTCCACGCCTCCTCCCACAATTCCTCACCATCTTTCCATCCGGCTCTCGCCGTTACAAACATCAAGAATTTCATTCCTCTCATTCTTGATCAGAAAGATGGTCAATACTGATCGTGGGTCGAACTCTTTAAAATTCATGCATGCGTTTACAATGTGCTTGACCACATCGACGAGTCTATTCCTCGTCCCCCGGAGATTGATGACACAACTTGGCGTCGTCTTGATATCGTAGTTAAACAGTGGATCTATGACACTGTATCCAAAGATCTACTTCTCACCATCATGAAAACGGGGGCTTCTGCCCGCGAATTATGGACCAGATTGGAGGAAATTTTTCAAGACAACAATAACACTCGCGCGGTGTACTTGGAGGAGCAATTCAACAACATACATCTGGAAAATTATTCCAATATGTCTGAATATTGTCGACAGTTGAAACTTGTGGAAGACCAATTGACCAATGTTGGTACGCCCGTTTTCGAAACAAATATGGTGTTACAACTAATTACAGGCCTCCCTAAAGGGGAATATGACACCCTAGCCACGATGATTCAGCAGGCTGACCCTCTTCCGAGTTTCAACAAAGCTCTCTCTCAACTACTACTAGAAGAAATCCGTCGTGCTAAGCAGGATGAGCACAATCAGAAGGTGCTCTCTGTCGAAACACAACCTCAGCAGCAGTTTCCCGTCGGCCAAACCCCGTCGGAAAATTCCCAACCGCGGCAGGGGTGGCAAGAGTCGCGGCGGGAAAGGGGGACGTGGTCGTGGTAGTAACCAAGAAGCAGCAGAAGCAGGCCCGCGATAACCACTGGCCGCGGCGCCAACGATACAAAGAAGGCGTCGCGGCCGCCGCAACTCCAGCCCAGTTCAGCCCAGTAGCTTCTTCTCCGTATTCTCAACACAGATTGTTGGGCCTACAGCCCTGTGCTAGCCCAAGACCAAAGAAGCCCACTTCATGCAAAGCCAATTCCAGCAGCCCGTTTTCGGCATAGCCCCCACTGACTTGGGTTAGGCTTTCAGCAGCCTCAACCTACAACAACCGGACAACAATTGGATCATGGACTCCGGTGCCACATCTCACCTCACCCGGTCTGCAAGTAATATTCCTAAAATATTTAGTTTAAAGCATCCTCAATTTATTACAGCTGGCAATGGCCATCACATTCCAATAAAGCGTTATGGTACATCCTACACACAACCTCTTCACCCACCCTTCTCCCTTAAAAATGTCCTATATGCCCCACATCATTAAGAACCTAATTTATGTCTGCAAATTTACTCGTAATAACTCTGTCTCTCTTGACTTTGACCCTTTTGGTTTCACTATGAAGGATATTTATACGGGGACACCTCTTACGAGATGCAATAGCACGAGAGATCTCTAACCATTCACATCCACCTGTGCTGCCGGATCTTGCTCTCCCGTCTCTCTAGCGGCTATCTCTCCATATACGTGGCATAATAGGCTTGGTCATCTAGGAGCCCCAGTTTTTAATTTTCTTAGAGGCAATAATTTCATTACTTGTAATAATGGGAAGTTTGCCCAACATTGTGTTTCTTGTTCTTTTGACAAAATACTCGTCTTCCATTTTGTCACGACCCGAACCGACGGGCCGCGACTGGTGCCCTACCTGGGCACCTTTCTACCCAAACATCACCTAACCAGCGGAAGCTTAAGTAAAACTCATAATCACATAATAAAGGGATCATGTCCCCTGAACTATAATAGCAAACTTGTATTATAAAACAGGCAAGCCGACAAGGCCGCTACTGCATATAGAAATATCCAAACGAATTACAACTGTACATGTCCAACCCACACATGACTACAGATCTCTAAGAGTAAGACAATAACTATGACAGGACAAGGTCCCGCCGTACCCCTGAATATACATAAGTCATAATGGAAGACCTGTACTAAAATGACTAGGCTCTGGAACAATGGAGCTATTCCAAAATGTTGAGCAAGGATCCTAAGCTCGCGGATCACCAAACTGAGTACCTACACCTACGAGCATGAACGCATCCCCCCGGAGAAGGGGGGTCAGTACAACAATGTACCAAGTATGTTAACATAAAGTACAGTAAATAAGATCATAACTGGCCAAAAGATGACAGAGACAAGTATGAAAATCAAATACCAGATCCGACCGTGCCATGTAAAATAAGAGCCAACTGTACCTTGTATCACTATACCATTGTACTACTGTACCACTGTACCACTATATCACTATACCACTGTATCACTGTACCACTATGCCAATGTATCACTGTACCACTGTACCATTGTACCACTGTACTTTATAAAAAATGAGAGTCAACTATGCCTTTAAAAAATTTAAAATCAACTATATCTTTTCAAAATATGAAAGTCATGTCAAAATCAGGGACACCTGCCCATAGAATCATTATGCATATCCTATTCATGGGAATTGAACCTGCATGGGTCTTTATACCCGCATGAGTATCTATACTCGCATCACGGATCTTGTTCGTGGAGTTATATACATATACTATTCGTGGGAATCGAACCCGCATGAGTATCTATACTCGCATCACAGATCTTGTCCGTGGAGTCATATACATATACTATTTATGGGAATCGAACCCGTATGGGTCTTTATACCCATATGAGTATCTATACTAGCATCACGGATCTTGTCCGTGGAGTCATATACATATATTATTCGTGGGAATCGAACCCGCATGGGTCTTTATACCCGCATGAGTATTTATACTCGCATCACGGATCTTGTCTGTGGAGTCATATACATATACTATTTGTGGGAATCGAACCCGCATGAGTCTTTATACCCGCATGAGTATCTATACTCGCATCACGGATACATGTCCATGGAATAAAACCAAGGTACCAACATATCATGTACCAATCATTAAAATGAACTCTCATTTTAGAAAAACTAAGGTACCAACATATCATGTACCAATCATTAAAATGAACACTCATTTTAGAGAAACTAAGGTACCAACATATCATGTACCAATCATTAAAATGAACTCTCATTTTAGAAAAAATTAAGGTACCAACATATCATGTACCAATCATTAAAATGAAACTAAGGTACCAACATATTAGTGTCAATGATTTTCAGTAAAAAAAATTATTATGATGATATTATCAAGAGTCAAAGATGATTTTTAATTGCATATGGTTGCTCATGATATCTAATCGTGCTAAGTATTATTGTTTCACTCCGTCGAGTCCCGGGCCGGATCATGTTCGTGCGCAGCTTTACATAATTCATCGAGTC
This sequence comes from Przewalskia tangutica, assembly GCA_029844215.1. Lineage (NCBI taxonomy): Eukaryota > Viridiplantae > Streptophyta > Magnoliopsida > Solanales > Solanaceae > Przewalskia > Przewalskia tangutica. The sequence continues at coordinate 81,271,431 of CM056732.1, read as the reverse complement.
CCCCACTAGAGGGCCGAGACACGTTATATACATATATACAGATTTTATCGAGTCCCTCCATAGAGGGTCGAGACATGATATGCGCACATATACAGACTTCTATCGAGTCCCTCACTAGAGGGCCGAGACATGTTATACAGATTGATATACATACATAGACATAGTGACAGTATGAGTAAGCATTCATGATTTCTGATATGACTCTCATTTTTATTAATCTTGATGACTCTCTATCTTTACTTGACACAATTGTGATTTCGTTTTCAGTGTTTCATGTTTTATATACTCAGTACATTATTTCGTACTGACCTCCCCTTTCCTCGGGGGGCTGCGTTCATGCCCGCAGGCTCAGGTGTTCAGATAGGTGACCCTCCAGCTTAGGACATCTACCAGCCACTGAAGAGCTCCCTTATTCCGGAGCCAGTTATTTTGGTACAGATCCTTCATTCCAGACTTAGGTATATTTTGGGCACGACGGGGCCCTGTTCCGTCATATGTCAGTATTGTACTCCTAGAGGTCTGTAGATAGCTGTGGGGTGGTTGTATGTACTTCCGTTTTAGTTTGCGACGTTGCTCTACTCTGTGTTGGGATGTTCCCGGATATACTTGTTGTTATCTAGTGGCAGCCTTGTCGGCTTGCTTGTATATATTGTGTTGGTTAATTGTGATTCCATCGGATGACAGGTTCATTCACGTGTAAGGCCACCTTGTCATCTTGCCTACGTGGACATGGGTTATCATTGCAGTGTTATGCTGTCGAAATTCCTATAAATCCCGGTATTAAATGGATTAAGTGTGACATGTCAGTAATGACGTCCAATTAGGACGTTTAGTCGCGGCCCGTCGGGTCGGGTCGTGACAAAGTGGTATCAGAGCAGTTAGTCCTCGGAATGTCTACAGACCGTGTCTAGTAGAGTCTTGTGTATGAGTATGTTGTACACCATACCTATACGCAGGAGGCTGCCGGACATTTAGGATTGGTTTCTACTCTTTCATCTCGTAGATCGTGCAATAAAGCTATGTCATTAGGATAACCCCCCCTCTTCCTAATAATTATTGTGGTTGCAACTATGTCTTGAAAGACAGCGACAGTGGCTCGGAAGGGAAAATCAGAGTTATCCGGACTTGACTTGGTGCGTCAAGCCATAAGGGAAGTGAAAGAGTTTGAAGAGAAGTATGATGACCAGGTTTGGAGGTACTAGGTCCACGTCAGGTAAGGTAACTCTTCAGAATCTTCTATATACTGAATAAGGGATGGTATCGTCAAGGATTGGGACCATGAGCAATGTCCGAGGTTACGTATGTATACTAGAATATGTTGGAATTATGAAAAGTCTGACAAGTAAGAAATAAGTGAATAAGTGTTAAAAGAAGTGGAGTTGCTTACAATTACGAGTAGTGAAGAGATCCCTTTCAGACCATGAATGAGGTGTCGACTTGTGAAATGAATTGCAGTAGTCCCTATCTTACGAATTGGTATTCCGCTATGCTACGTTATCTGCTATATAGTTATGGAGATTGAACTTTTCCTTCCAAAGATAGAAAATGAAGCTTACCTACTCTTTTCTCCTTCATACCTTTAATTAATTATTGAGCTCTAATTGTTAGAATATGTGATGATTTTATGGTATACCATGTTGCTGGACTATGTGAATGTAGGAAACTATAAAAGAACATTGTTCTCATGTAAGAATAAGAAGAGGCTATTACTTCTGGAATAATAAGATTGATATAAGGGAATGAAAGTATTTTTCCTACTTTGGACCGTGTACTGGGAAATATTGGACATAGGGACTATTTGGGTTTCTTTCGCAAATGACTTAGAACTTGGAAATGATAAGCATCCTATTGGTGTATAGTTGTGCCAGGCATTTTAAATATCGTAAAGAGTAGTGTTCAGCGCACAAAAAAAAAAGTGGGGGTTCAAAAAGCAAAGCAAGGACGTGCAGCGAACCTCTGGAGTGTCACGACCCGACCTCGGGCCCGTGACTGGTGTCTTACCCCGGGCACTCTAGTGATACAACATCAGAGAAAAACCAGCGGAAGTAAACTCATAAACATGAACAATACAAAATAAGAAGCAGGCTAACCAAAATGGTTACCCTTCTGTAAATATATATAACAAAAACTGAACAGTTACATCCTTTACAAAACCCAATTTACAACAGGACTACAGACCTCTAAGAGTTTGTAACAACTATGACGGGACAGGGCCCCGTCATACCCCTGAATGTACAAAATCCACAATGACAGGGAGTCATACCAAAAGATAAGCCTCCGGAGAAACGGGGCTTCCCAAAAGCAGAACGGTGATCCTAAGAGCGAGGATCAACAACCGATGTACCTCGACCTGCGGCATGAACGCAACCCCCCGAAGGAGGTCAGTACAACAGGTACCAAGTATGTGAAACTGAAAATACTGTAATGAAATCATAACATTTCCAAACCAAATCCACAGATATGTATGAAAAACCAATTAACCGCACATAGTGCCACAACATAAATAAGAGCAAACAGATGCAACGCAACCGGTCTTTTCTAGGCCGCTAATGATCGAAGCAGGGCCATTCTCCCATAGTATCATTATGCGAGCCTAATCCTGGACTTCCGTAGTCCGCATAGGCCACATGGCCCGCATGAGGTACTCCTCGCATCGGGGGTAGCTAACCCGCGGCATTTCCCTGGACTACCGTAGTCCGCATGGCTACTTGGACCACATGAGGTATTCCTCGCATCGGCGTAACACACCCGGAGTGATTCCTGGACTACCGTAGTCCGCATAGGTCACATGGACCCGTATGAGGTATTCCTCGCATCGGGGGTAGCTAACCCGCAGCATATGTATCAAGTCAGGGGGGTAAGTGATATAACACCAGCACAACCGGCTTATCGTAAATCAGCATAAGCACAACAAGAAACCCCCATTAACACAAAAGTCACAAGACACTAACATCCGTAGCATCATAACATGTTTAATTAACAAAACAACTTACCACACCTTCAGAAATCATTACAAGGCTTTTACAAACAATAAGCAAACCGTTCTTTTTATCTTCCTTAAGTCGTTATATCTAACTTCTCATAAAGCTAGTATAACACTTAAACTTTGTAATAAATCAAAACATTCACATTTGTTTGGAAAACCAAAAGAACTTATTCTTTTAAAACCAAGTATTAATTTCCTTCCGAATAATGATTCATAACTCTTTTTGAAATATTTCAAGATTCTTAATATTTAGACTCAAGTCAAAAGACATCAAAATGAAACCAATTTCAGTTAATACACGTACGTCTACCGTACTATATATTTACAAATATCATGCTCAAGAGGATAGAAAGAATCACATACCTCCTCGGCTAAATCCACTTGCCAAGTCGAATATGCCGCGCGTAGAGTATCAACCTATAATAATCAAATACGTCTATTAACGTCTAGACTTCTTCGTCGAATATTCTAAGTATAAAGTTCCTTATTCTACGGAAAATTGGACAACACTTCCTTTGTTTCTACATACCTTTCCACCTTTTCAAGATCCGATATCAACTACTAAACGCCACATTTAAGGCCCAACAATTCAGCAACACAAGGGGATTACACGCCTAACTTGGACTTGTAAAATTCTGCCCCACAATACAAATTAAATAATCCAATAAGTTTAAGGTAGTATCTTGGCTATAACATGCTCACATATCATCCTTATCCAATCCTTTCAAATCCAAATCGCTATTACTACATGCAATATACCTAAAAGCAATATTGACAACTACAAGTCCTTTCTTCCTCACATGCAACACAATTTACTTAAAAAGGAGAATGGATTGTTACCTTAGAGTTCACCCAAATCAGTCCAACAAATCTCACTTGCCCTCTTTCCACAATTACCTCCACAACCCTCCTACAAGTTTGTCAACATATTTCCTTCTTACCGCCCTTCCGAAATTTCTCTAGGCCTTGGTTTATCCTTGAATTTTTAGAGAAAAGGGAGAGGGATTTTTAGAGAGAAGGAAGAGGGATTTTTTTAGAGAGAATGAAGTTCTTGAAGAATGACCAAGTCTTGATGGGAAGGACACTTGTCACCCTCCCATGGCCTTTAAAAAAATATCTTCTGATTTTCCCCCCAGATTTCGCAAAAATCCCGCCAAGGCGCCGCGGTCCTGCAGCCGGCGCCGCTGCGCTGAAACCTCCGAGAACTTCAGTACTTCCGGCGCCGCGACCCTGCATTCCGGCGCCGCGGTGCTGCAACTTCAGAGAACTTTCAGTATATCCGGCGCCGCGGCCCTGCATACGGCGCCGCAGCACTGTGTCACCTGACCGAAAATACTTTTCTGCTCGACTGCGCACTGAACTTGTAACTTCCATAACTTTCTACTCCGATGTCCTATCGACGAGCGGTTTGTTGCGTCGGGAACTAGACTCAACGAACTACATACTAGGCTTTTGAAACACCTAAGAACTCCTAATGTAACGGGATATAAACCGCCCCAAAGTTGACTAAACCTGTCCAAAACATTCTGACAACATATCTTTCCAAAAATTTAAGTCTTAATTCCTTTCACACGTTCTCATAAGCATGACCAGAATTACGGGGTGTAACATTCTCTCCCTCTTAGAAATATTCGTCCCGAATGTTCCTTCTACGCTTACTCAAATCAAAATATCGACAAAGACCCTCTTAACTATTCCTCTTGCAAATAAGAACACTCTACATGGCCACAATAATACTTAAGCATATATGTCAATTAAAAACTAACAAGCAGGAAAGTGGGTTACGTGGAGGTGTAGGGAACAAGTGGGGATACCTCTTCATCATGTCCTCTTCTGCTTCCCATGTCATTTCCTCTCTGTTCTCGTTCCGCCATAAGACCTTGACGGAAGCCACATCCTTTGTCCACAGTCGCCTAACCTGACGATCGGGTATCGCTATGGGACTCTCCTCATACGATAACCTCTCTGTCACCTGGACATCACAAATCGGGTGCACTCTAGATGGATCTCCGATACACCTTCACAACATAGACACATGAAAAACTGGATGTACTGCCTCCAGATCGGACGGCAGATCCAACTCATAGGCAACCTTGCCTACCCTACGGACAATCTGGTAAGGCCCAATGTACCTTGGGCTAAGTTTCCCTTTCTTCCCAAACCTCATCACACCCTTCATGGGTGATACCTTTAGGAAGACCCAATCGTCCATCTCAAACTCCAAGTGTCGACGCCGATCATCCGTGATACGACTTGGCCGACTGAGTCACAATAACCGCTCCTGGATAAGCTTCACCTTATCCACCGCCTGCTGAATCAAGTCTGGCCCGACTAACCGAACTTCGCCCACATCAAACCAGCCTATCGGTGACCTGCACTTCCTCCCGTATAAGGCCTCATAAGGCGCCATCTGGATACTAGAATGGTAGCTGTTGTTATATGCAAACTCCAAAAGAGGTAAATGATCCTCCCGTACCCTCGAAATCAATAACACAGCCCGCAAAGATATCCTCGAGTGTCCGGATAGTACGCCGGCCGTCCGGCTTGGCCCGAGGATGAAACACGATCTTGAGACTCACTGTGTCCCTAATCCTTCCGGAAAGACCTCCGAAGTTAGCCGTGAACTGGGCTCCTCCATGCAAATAATCGATATAGGAACTCCGTGCGCCTCACAATCTCTCCGATATACAATCTAGCATAATCCTCGGCCAAAAAGTCGCCCCGATCTGGAAGAAAGTGGCTGATTTCACCGTCGACAATAACCGGATGGAATCATGCTTACTCTGAGTGTGAGGTAACCCCGTAATAAAGTCTATATTGATCACCTCCCACTTCCATGTCGGAATCTCTATCATCTGCAACAACCCACTGTGCTCGTGCTCCACCTGACTACGACAATTCGGACACTGAGCAACAAACTCTGCAACGTCTCTCTTCAGGCCATCCCACCAATACATACATCTGAGGTCGTGGTAATCTTAGTCGACCCCAGATGAATAGAGTAACGAGTACTGTGTGCCTCCCCCAGATTCTGCTGACGAAGTCCTGCCACACCGGGAACACATAACCTGCCCTCAAATCTTAGCACCCCATCAGGTGCTACCTCAAATAGACTCTTCTCCTCCCGAAAAGCCGTATCTCGATACCGTATCATAATCGGATCCTCATATTGTCGCCTCTTCACCTCCTCGACGATGAAATACTCAGCAACCTCCCGAACCCGAACCCCACTACTATCAGAACCAACCAAACGAACCCCAAGGCTCGCTAGCTGATGTAACTCGCGGACCATGCCCCTTTTCTCCGCCGCACATCCGATGGACTACCCATCGATCTGCGACTAAAGGCATCCGCAACTACATCGCCTTCCCGGGTGGTGTAGGATATCGACATCATAATCCTTAAGTAGCTCTAACCACCGTCTCGCCGCAGTTCACTCCATCCGTCGAATATATACCTGAGGCTCTTGTGGTCTGTAAATATCCACATGAACTCCATATAAATAATGTCTCCGCATCTTCAAGGCATGAATCATCACTGCAAACTCTAAATCATGTGTGGGTAGTTCTTCTCATGTTTCACGAGCCGCCGAGACGCGTAGTTATAACTTTACCGTCTTTGCATCAAAGACGCACTCCAAGCCCGACACCTGACGTATCACAATAAACCACATATCCGTCTAAACCCTCTGGAAGAGTAAGAACTGGGGCGGTCGTCAGTTTCTCCTTCAGTAACCGGAAGCTCTCCTCACAAGCATCCGTCCACTGAAACATACCGCTCGGGTCACCTAGTCAAAGGTGCTGAAATGGAAGCAAACTTCCACAAACCTCCGATAATAACCCGCAGGACCAAAAGGCCGCGCACTCCGCTTGTAGTGGAGTCCAGGCCAAGTCTTGATCGCCTCAATCTTTCTCAGACAACCCGAATACCATCAGCCCCGATAACATGCCCTAAGAAAGCCACTGAAGCCAACCAAAACTCGCATTTTGAGAACTTGGCATACAACTGTCGGCTCCGGAGGACCCCAAGTACCGTCCTCAAATGATCTGCATGCTCCTGCTCTGTGTGCGAATAAACCAGGATATCATCAATGAATACTATAACAAACGTATCCAAAAATGGCTTGAACACCCGGTTCATTAAATTCATGAATATCTTTGAGCGCTGTCAAACCGGAAGACATCACCTGAACTCATAGTGCCCATACCGGTCTGAATGCAGCTTTGGGATATCTCGCCTCTAACTCGCACTGATGATAACTGCATCGCAGGTCTATCTTGGAGAAATACCTCGCACCCTGCAACTGGTCGAACAAATCATCAATCCTGGGGAGGGGGTATCTGTTCTTGATAGTTACCTTATTCAGCTACCTGTAATCAACACACATATGCATCGTCCCATCCTTCTTCTTTACAAATAAAATCGGCGCTCCCCAGGGAGAAACACTAGGCCTGATAAAGCCTTTTCCCAAAGAAATCCTTCACCGGTCCTTCAACTCCTCAACTCAAAGAAAGCCATCCTCAGATGGTGGAATAGATATAGGTCGAGTGTCTGGAGACATATCAATGCAAAACTCAATCTCCCTCTCAGGAGGGATACCCGGGAGATCGTCTGGGAATACGACTGGAAACTCTCTAACAACCGGAACTGATTGAAGGTCTGGTATCTCGGCCTCAGTATCGAATACCAGAACAATATGGTAGATATACCCCTTCTGCACCATCTTCCTAGCCTTGAGGTAAGAAATAAATCTACCCCTACGACGCAGATTCCTCCCACTGAGCAACCGGCCTCAGAAACCGGAACCGCACTCAATCTCTCTCATACCCACATTGGCATAGCAAGACGCTAGCCAATCCATACCCATAATCACATCAAAGTCCGTCATATCCAACTCTATCAAGTCGGCTAGGTCCGACGATCAGATATAGTCACTAGGCAAGCCTTATATACCCGCCGCCACAACCGAATCACTTCATCGCGTAGCCACCTCAAAAGGTTTTATGGACTCGTGCTCTATCCCTATTCTACCAAAGAATATGAGGAGATATATAGACAAGGTAGAACACGATCTATCAAAACATATACATCACAACATGAAACCAATAATGTACTGATTTACATCCGTGACGCCTCCCGGTCCCGATTACCGACATAGCATAAATGCGGTTCTCGAGGACCGCTGAACTAGACCTTGCCACGACCTGCGCCACCTGGCCGCCCATTGGGCACCCCCTCCCGGCGAAAATCGTAGGAGATGAAGACCCGGCGAATGACCTCAGAGGGTGAACCCTACCATCTCGCGCGCCTGCCTGACAATCCTCGAAATATGACCACGCCACAAGTGTAACAAGGCCCCACAAGATACTACAACTCCCGAAATGGGATCTACCACATCGCCACATCGAGAGTGGGTGGTCTCGACGGTAGCATCCTCGCTTCCTCGAAGCCCCTGGCCACGACTCGCCCCAATACCTCGATGTCCGGAAGATCGCGAGGAGCGCTCAACCGGCCGAGGTGCAACTCGAGATGTCTTTGAGGTCGCCTCCAAAGCTACCAAAGGACTCGCTGTCCGCCCTCTTCTCGCGATATCCGCCAACTGTCGGCCTCATCACACGACTCCGACTGCCCGTGGATCGTGCCTTACCCCGGGCACCCTTGTGATACAACATCAGAGAAAACCAGCGAAAGTAAACTCATAAACAAGAAACAATATAAAATACGAAACAGGCTAACCCAAAATGGCTACCTTTCTGCAAATATAAATATAACAAAAACTGAACATTTACATCCTTTACAAACCCAATTTGTAACAGTACTACAGGCCTCTAAGAGTTTGTAACAATTATGACGGGACAGGGCCCCGTCATACCCCTGCATGTACATAATATCTACAACATAAGGGAGAACCGTACCAAAAGACAAGCCTCCGGAGAAATGGAGCTTCTGACACCTGATCAATAATCCTAAGAATGAGGATCCACCACCTGCTTACCCTTACCGCAGATTTAACGCAGCCCCGAGGAAGGGTCGACACAATATGTACCAAGTATGTAAAAATGGAAAATACTGTAATTTTATCATAAGTCTAAATAAAGCTGGAGACATGGATGATAATCAAATTACAGTGCACTGTGCCTTACTAACAATGAGAGTAACAAGTATAACTTTACTGCATAAAAATAGGAGGCTCATGATCAAAGTAGGGTCACCCGCCCGTAGTATCATTAAGCAATCCTACTCCTGGGACTATTTCACCCGCATAGGTCCTGTGGACCCACATGAGTTCATCCGTCTCGCATGAGACTATTTCACCCGCATAGGACTATTTCACCCGCATGGGCCCGGTGGGACCGCAATGAGTACAAACGCCGCACTCGCATCATGGGTAGCAAATCCATGGAATAAGTAGTAACCCGGGGGTTTACCCCGCAAGAATAACACGACTAAGCACTACCGGCTATCACACATAACATAAGCAAGTTAAGAAATCCCCTAACTTCTTATTAGCTTTGTTCATATACACTCTCATTCTAGTTTACTTAAGGCACTAACATGTCATTATAAAATCCGGGAGTTTAACCCAAAGTACTACGTACCTCTAACCTTTTAAAAATGACTCATTTTCGTATAAAACTTCCAAGATACTAATAACCGTAGTATCAAGTCACAACTACTTTTCAAGACAAGTCACGTTTCCTTTGAGAAATATAATAGGCTTCTAAATCAAGCGACTTCCTTTCTTTTAAAACCTTAGGCAATTTATGCCTTAAAATCAATTTGCCTTTCATTAACTTAAGTCATTTATCCTTACTTACATTACTTAGAGTAAATCTCTCTTTTTAACTTTCCATAAGACTAATATAACCAACTTCCCATAAAGTCGTTATATTAACATTATACATTAGTAAATTACACTTTCCTATAACCAAGGGACTTATATGTTTAAAACGAAACAAGTACCATATACTTTAAAAATCCTCAAGTCCCTTAACTTTGAAAACCAAGACATCCTTACTACTTTTAAACAAGTGAGTTAATCTCCTAACTCAACCAACTTGGACATTCTTAAAACAAGTAAAGGATATCAAAGTCTTGTACGTCTACCGTACTATATAGGTACAACCATTCATGCTCAAGAGATAGGAAAGTTCCACATACCTCTTTGGTTCAAACCACTCGTAATTCGAATATACCGCACGTAGTATGTCAACCTATAATGACCATAATACGTTCATTAGCTTCTAGCTTCAACGTAGAACATTCTAATTGAAAAGTCCCTTCTTTTACGGAAAATTGGACAGCACTTCCTTTGTTTCTACATACTTTTCCACCTTTTCAAGGTCCGATATCAACTACTAAACGCCACATTTAAGGCCCAACAATTTAGTAATACAAGGGGATTACACGCCTAACTTGGGCGTGTAAAATTCTGCCCCACAATACAAAATAACAATCCAATAGGTTTAAGGTATTATCTTGGCTACAACATGTTCACATATCATCCTTATCCAATCCTTTCAAATCCAAATTGTTATTCCTACATGCAATATACCTAAAAGCAATATTGACAACTACAAGTCCTTTCTTCCTCACATGCAACACAATTTACTTAAAAAGGAGAAATGAATTGTTACCTTAGAGTTTACCCAATTTAATCCAACAAATTTCACTTGCCTTCTTTCCACAATCATCACCACAAACCTCCTACAAGCTTGTAAACATGTTTCCTTCTTGTTACCTTTCCGAAATTTCTCTAGGCCTTGGTTTCTTCTTGAATTTTTAGAGAGAAGAGAGAGGGATTTTTAGAGAGAAGGAAGAGGGAATTTTTAGAGAGAAGGGGTTTTGTAAAGAATGACCAAGTCTTCAAGACTTGGTCAATATATAGTGCTTCCACACAATCAGATGGGAGGGACACTTGTCACCCTTCCATGGCCCTTTTAAAAGAAAAATTCTGATTTCCCCCCCAGATTTCGCAAAAATCCCGCCGCTGCCTACATACGCGCGAGGCGCTGAAACTTCCGAGAACTTCAAGATTCCGCGCCGCGCCCTACATTCCGCCACGCGGCTGCAACTTCAGAGAATTTTTAGCATATCCGCGCCGCCTCAGATTCAGCCACACAGGGCCCTCGACCGAAAATGCTTTCGCTCGATCACGACCGAACTTGTAACTTCCATAACTTTCTACTCCGCTGCCCTATCGACGAACGGTTTATAGTGTTGGAAACTAGACTCAACGAACTACATATTAGGCCTTTGAACCACCTACGAACTCCTAATGTAACGGGACATAAACCGCCTCAAAGTTGACTAAAACCCGTCAGAAACATTCCGTCAACCCATCATTCTAAAATTTAAGTCTCAATTCCTTTCGTACGTTCTCAAAAGCATGACCTGAATTACGGGGTGTAACATCCTCCCCCCCTTAGAAACATTCGTCCCGAATGTTCCTTCTAGGCTTACTCAAATCACAATATCGACATAGACCCTCTTAACTATTCTTCTTGCAAATAAGGACGCTCCACATGGCCACAACAATACTTAAGCATATATGCCAAATTAAAACTAATAAGCAGAAAAGTGGGTTACGTGGAGGTGTAGGGAACAAGTGAGGATACTTCTTCATCATTTCCTCTTCTGCTTCCCATGTCATTTCTTCCCTGTTCTCGTTCCGCCATAAGACTTTGACGGAAGCCACATCCTTTGTCCGTAGTCGCCTAACCTGATGATCGAGTATCGCTATGGGACTCTCCTCATATGATAACCCCTCTGTCACCTGGACATCACAAATCGGGTGCACTCTAGATGGATCTCCCATACACTTTCGCAACATAGACACATGAAAAACTGGATGTACTGCCTCCAGATCGGACGGCAGATCCAACTCATAGGCAACCTTGCCTACCCTACGGACAATCTGGTAAGGCCCAATGTACCTTGGGCTAAGTTTCCCCTTCTTCCCAAATCTCATCACGCCCTTCATGGGTGATACCCTCAGGAAGACCCAATCATCTACCTCAAATTCCAAGGGTCGACGTCGATGATCTGCATACGACTTCTGTCGACTCTGAGCTGACAATAACCACTCCTAGATAAGCTTCACCTTATCCACTGCCTGCTGAATCAAGTCTGGCCCGACTAACTGAACTTTTCCCACCTCAAACCAGCCTATCGGCGACCTGCACTTCCTCCCGTATAAGGTCTCATAAGGCGCCATCTGGATACTAGAATGGTAGCTGTTGTTATATGCAAACTCCACAAGAGGTAAATGATCCTCCCAGCTCGAATCAATAACACAGCCCGCAACATATCCTCGAGTGTCGATAGTACGCCGACACGTCCGTCGATCCGAGGATGAAACATGCGATCGAGACTCACATGTGTCCCTAATCCCTCCTGGAAATACCTCCAGAAGTTAGACGTGAACTGGGATCCTCTGTCTGAAATAATCGATATAGGAACTCCGTGCAGTCTCACAATCTCTCGGATATACAATCTAGCATAATCCTCTAGAAAAAGTCGCCCCGATCGGAAGAAAGTGGCCTGATTTCACACTGTTGACAATAACCTGATGGAATCACGCTCTCCGAGTGTGAGGTAACCCTGTAATAAAGTCCATATTGATCACCTACCACTTCCATGTCGGAATCTCTATCATCTGCAACAACCCACCAGGCTTCTGGTGCTCCACCTTGACCTGTTGACAATTCGGACACTGCGCCATAAACTCCGCAACGTCCCTCTTCAGGCCATCCCACCAATATATACACCTGAGGTCATGGTACATCTTAGTCGACCCCGGATGAATAGAGTAACGAGCACTGTGTGCCTCCCTGCACTGGCCGATGAAGTCCTCGCTACATCGGGTACATGACCGCCTCAAATCTTAGCACTTCATCAAAGTTATCTCAAATAGACTCTTCTCATCCCAAGAGTCGTATCTCGATATCAGCACATAACGGATCCTCATATCGCCGCTTCTTCACCTCCTCGACGATGGAAGACTCGACAACCTCTCGAACCCGAACCCCACTACTATCAGAACCAACCAAACGAACCCCAAGGCTCGCTAGCTGATGTAACTCGCGGACCATGCCCATCTTCTGGTCGCACACATGTGAATACCCATCGACCGCGACTGGCGGCATCCGCAACTACATCGCCTTCCCCGGTGGTATAGGATATCGATATCATAATCCTTAAGTAGCTCTAACTACCGCCTCTCGCCGCAAGTTCACCTCCTCCGTCAAGATATACCTGAGGCTCTTGTGGTCCGTAAATATCCATGAACTCCATATAAATAATGTCTCTGCATTTTCAAGGCATGAATCATCACGCCAACTCTAAGTCATGTGTGGGTAGTTCTTCATACGCTTCCGAGCCGAGACGCGTAAGTTATAACTTTATCAGGCCGCATCAAAGACGCACTCCAAGCCCGACACCCGACGCATCACAATAAACCACATATCCATGTAAACCCTCTGGAAGAGTAAGAATTGGGGCGGTTGCCAATTTCTCCTTCAGTAACTGGAAGCTCTCCTCACAAGCATCCGTCCACCGGAACATAGCTGCCTTCTGGGTCAGCCTAGTCAAGGGTGCTGAAATGGAAGCAAACTTCTCCACAAATCTCCGATAATAACCCGCAAGGCCCAAAAAGCTGCGCACCTCCGTCGGTGTAGTGGGTCTAGGCCAAGTCTTGACCGCCTCAATCTTTGTCAGACAACCCGAATACCTCGGACCGGCGACATGCCCTAAAAAGCCATCGGCCAACCAAAACTCGCATTTCGAGAACTTGACATACAATCGCCGGCCCCGAGGACTCTAATACCGTCCTCAAATGATCTGCATGGTCCTGCTCTGTGCGCGAATACACCAGGATATCATCAATGAATACTATAACGAACATATCCAAGAACGGCTTGAACACCCGGTTCATCAAATCTATGAATACTGCTGGGGTGTTGGTCAACCCGAAAGACATCACTCAACTCATAGTGCCCATACTGGGTCCCGAATGCGCTTTGGGATATCTCGCTCTCTAACTCGCACTGATGATAACTGCATCGCAGTGTCTATCTTGGAGAAATACCTCGCACCCTGCAACTGGTCAAACAAATCATCAATCCTGGGGAGGGGGTATCTGTTCTTGATACTTACCTTATTCAACTGCCTATAATCAACACACATACACAGCGTCCCATCATTCTTCTTTATAAATAAAACCGGCGCTCCCCAGGGAGAAACACTAGGCCTGATAAAGCCTTTTTCCAGCAAATCTTTCAGCTGGTCTTTCAATTCCCTCAACTCAGCAGGTGTCATCCTGTATGGTGGAATAGATATAGGTCGAGTGTCTGGCAACATATCAATGCAAACCTCAATCTCCCTCTCAGGAGGGATACCCGGAAGATCGTCTGGGAATACGTCTGGAAACTCTCTAACAACCGGAATCGATCAAGGTCCGTATCTCGCCTCGAGATCGAATACCCGAACCATATGGTAGATATACCCCTTCCGCACCATCTTCCTAGCCTTGAGGTAAGAAATAAACCTACCTCTACGACGCAAAGATTCCCTTCCACTCGATAACCGGCTCTCAGAAATCGGAACCGTACCAATATCTCTCTACAGTCCACATTGGCATAGCAAGACGCTAGTCAATCCATACCCATAATCATATCAAAGTCCGTCATATCCAACTCTATCAAGTCGGCTAGGGTCTGACGACTGTAAATAGTCACTGGGCAAGCTTTATATACCCGCTCAGCTACCACCGAATCACCTACTGGCGTAGCCACCTCAAAAGGTTTTATGGACTCGGGCTCTATCCCTATTCTACCAGCAATATGAGGAGATATATAGGACAAGGTAGAACCTGAATCTATCAAAGCATATACATCACAACATGAAACCAATAATGTACTTGGATTTACATCCGTGACGCCCCGGTCCCGACGGCCGACATAGCATAAATGCGTTCGAGGACCGGCTGAATGGGACCCCTACCACGACCCTCGCCATGCTCGCTGGTCCGAACACCTCGCCCGGCGCATGACCACCAAAGATAAAGATCCAACAACTGACCATGTCGGCTGAACCATAACACTCCCGCCGCCTCTGGTCGGACAATCTCTCTTCAAATGGCCCTACTGGCCACAAGAGTAACAAGCTCCTGGAGGAACACGACACCCCCCATGATGGTAATCGCCACATCGACCACACCGAGGTATAGGTGGCCTCGTCGACCGAACTCGTTCCTCCGGGAACCCAAGCCTCGAGCCCCGCCCCGCCTCGAATACACTCGGACGCCCGGAAGACGGTGGAGGAGCGCTCAACCGCCGAGATGCAATCCGGTTCGCCACGAGGTCGCCCGCCTCGAAAACTACCAGAGGACCTCGCTGTCCCGCCTCTTCGCCGGTATCTATCAATCCGTCGGCCCTACGCTCTCACACCAAGCGCATAAGCTCGCATGCTGGCAATGTCCATGCCCCAAGAGCTACTCCTGCAACCTCTCGCTAAGTAATCATCGAGCCCTGCGACATAGCGATGCACTCGCCCTCCATGTTCGCCACTAAAGCAGTGGACGCATCGAGCCAACGAGTCAAACTCTACGTTGTACTCCCGACCGCCCGCCCGCCTGCCTCAACGTCGAAATCTATCGGCCGAGCTCTCTCATCTGCGAGGCAAGAAATGGCTAAGAAACTCCTCCGAGAACTCGTCCCAAACACCGGAAGCGCATGCTCCCCGACGCTTCCTATGAATCAAAACTACCAATCGCAGATCACGTAGCCGATGTGAACCCAATACTACCGACTGCCTCCGAGGCCTTGATCACTCTTATGATCCAGAATCGCTTGATAAACTCCCGAGGATCATCTCGTGCCTCACCCATAGAACTCACGGGCCGCAACTCAAAAATCCCAAGTCTCGCTATCGACTGGGTGAACTACGGTACAACCGAACTGCCTCTCGCTCGCCCTCCCGCTTGCCACAATCTCGCCAATAATCGCCATCTCTCAGAGCCCATATCCTCTCGCTTCCAGCCGTAATCGAGGCTCAGTACTGCGTGGTCTTAGTAGCCATTGTTGCCGCCCGAACTCGCTGGCCGGCGAACATCACCTCGTAAAGACTAGGCTCGTGCTCGTAACCTCTCTCAAGGCCCTAATAAGCTCTCACCGCTTGCCCTTCGCCGGGCCGCTTTGCATGACAGAGGCATAACAGATACATAAAAATATGTCGGAGGAGTTCAACCTATAACACACTCTATTGCACGATCTTAGAGTGAAAGAATGGAAACCAATCCTAAATATCTCAGAGCCTCACGATTATAGGTGCACGACACACCGATAATCAATACTTTACTAGATACGGCCTGTAGACACTTCCGAGGATTAACTGCTCTGATACCACTATTGTCACGACTGCACTGCCCGTGGATCGTGCCTTACCCCGCACCTCGTGATACAACATCGAGAAAACCAATAAGTAAACTCATAAACAAGAAACAATATAAAATACGAAACAGGCTAACCCAAAATGGCTACCTTTCTGTAAATATAAATATAACAAAAATTGAACAGTTACATCCTTTACAACCCCAATTTGTAACAGGACTACAGGCCTCTAAGAGTTTGTAACAACTATGACGGGACAAGGCCCCGTCATACCCCTGCATGTACATAATATCTACAATATCAGGGAGAACCGTACCAAAAGACAAGCCTCCGGAGAAATGGAGCTTCTGACACCTGATCAATGATCCTAAGAATGAGGATCCACCACCGCTACCCTTACCGCGCAGATTTAACGCAGCCCGAGGGGGGTCGACACAATATGTACCAAGTATGTAAAATCGAAAATATCGTAATTTTATCATAAGTCTAAATAAAGCCGAGACGTGGATGATAATCAAATTACGCAGACTGCGGCCTTACTAACAATGAGAGTAACAAGTATAACTTTACTGTATAAAAATAGGAGGCTCATGATCAAAGTAGGGTCACCCGCCCGTAGTATCATTAAGCAATCCTACTCCTGGAACTATTTCACCCGCATAGGTCCTGTGGACCCGCATGAGGTCATCCGCCTCGCATGGGACTATTTCACCCGCATGGGCTCGGTGGGCCCGCAATGAGTACAAACGCCGCACTCGCATCATGGGTAGCAAATCCATGGAATAAGTAGTAACTCGGGGGTTTACCCCGCAAGAATAACATGACTAAGCACTACCGGCTATCACACATAACATAAGCAAGTTAAGAAATCCCCTAACTTCTTATTAGCTTTGTTTATATACACTCTCATTCTAGTTTACTTAAGGCACTAACATGTCATTATAAAATCCGGGAGTTTAACCCAAAGTACTACGTACCTCTAACCTTTTAAAAATGACTCCTTTTCGTATAAAACTTCCAAGATACTAATAGCCGTAGTATCAAGTCACAACTACTTTTCAAGACAAGTCACGTTTCCTTTGAGAAATATAATAGGCTTCTAAATCAAGCGACTTCCTTTCTTTTAAAACCTTAGGCAATTTATGCCTTAAAATCAATTTGCCTTTCATTAACTTAAGTCATTTATCCTTACTTACATTACTTAGAGTAAATCTCTCTTTTTAACTTTCCATAAGACTAATATAACCAACTTCCCATAAAGTCGTTATATTAACATTATACATTAGTAAATTACACTTTCCTATAACCAAGGGACTTATATGTTTAAAACGAAACAAGTACCATATACTTTAAAACTCCTCAAGTCCCTTAACTTTGAAAACCAAGACATCCTTACTACTTTTAAACAAGTGAGTTAATCTCCTAACTCAACCAACTTGGACATTCTTAAAACAAGTAAAGGATATCAAAGTCTTGTACGTCTACCGTACTATATAGGTACAACCATTCATGCTCAAGAGATAGGAAAGTTCCACATACCTCTTTGGTTCAAACCACTCGTAATTCGAATATACCGCACGTAGTATGTCAACCTATAATGACCATAATACGTTCATTAGCTTCTAGGCCTTGGTTTCTTCTTGAATTTTTAGAGAGAAGGGAGAGGGATTTTTAGAGAGAAGAAAGAGGGAATTTTTAGAGAGAAGGGGTTTTGTAAAGAATTACCAAGTCTTCAAGACTTGATCAATATATAGTGCTTCCACACAATCAGATGGGAGGGACACTTGTCACCCTCTCATGGCCCTTTTAAAAGAAAACTTCTGATTTCCCCCCCAGATTTCGCAAAAATCCCGCCTCAGCCATACACTGAAACTTCGAGAACTTCAAGATTCGGCCAGCGCGCTGAAACTTCCGAGAACTTCGATTTCCGCGCCGCGTTCGCATTCCGCGCCGCTGCCTCAGATCCGCCGCGGCCAGGCCCCGACCGAAAATGCTTTTTCTCGCCGATCAACCGAACTTGTAACTTCCATAACTTTCTACTCCGCTGCCCTATCGACGAATGGTTTGTTGCGTTGGGAACTAGACTCAACGAACTACATATTAGGCCTTTGAACCACCTACGAACTCCTAATGTAACGGGACATAAACCACCTCAAAGTTGACTAAAACCCCGTCCGAAACATTCCGTCAACCCATCATTCTAAAATTTAAGTCTCAATTCCTTTCGTACGTTCTCAAAAGCATGACCTGAATTACGGGGTGTAACACCTACGTTCCTCACACCCAAGTGCATAAGCCTGCATGCGGGCAATGTCCATGCCCGGCTAAAGAGCTACTCCAGAGCAACCCTCTGCTAAGTAATCATCGAGCCCTGTGACATAGCGGTGCAATCTGTCCTCCATGTCGGCCAATAAAGCGAACCTCTAGAGTGTCACGACCCGACCTCGGGCCCGTGACAGGTGCCTTACCCCGGGCACCCTAGTGATACAACATCAGAGAAAGACCAGCGGAAGTAAACTCATAAACATGAACAATACAAAATAAGAAGCAGGCTAACCAAAATGGTTACCCTTCTGTAAATATATATAACAAAAACTGAACAGTTACATCCTTTACAAAACCCAATTTACAACAGGACTACAGCACCGAAGAGTTTGTAACAACTATGACGGACAGTGCCCGCCATACCCCGAATGTACAAAAATCCACAATGACAGTGGAATCATACCAAAAGATAAGCCTCCGAGAAACGGGCTTCCCAAAAGCGTAACGGTGATCCTAAGAGCGAGGATCAACAACCGATGTACTCGACTGCGCAGATGAACGCAACCCCGGCGAGGTCGATAACAGTACCAAGTATGTGAAATCAAAATATCAGAATGAAATCATAACATTTCCAAACCAAATCGACAGATATGTATGAAAAACCAATTAACCGCACATAGTGCCACAACATAAATAAGAGCAAACAGATGAAACACAACCGGTCTTTTCTAGGCCGCTAATGATCGAAGCAGGGACATTCGCCCATAGTATCATTATGCGAGCCTAATCCTGGACTTCCGTAGTCCGTGATAGCCACCGCCCGCATGAGGTACTCACCGTGACGGGGTAGCTAACCCGCTGCATTTCTCGACTACCGTAGTCCGCATGGCCACTGACCGCATGAGGTATTCTCGACGGCCAGAACACACCCGGAGTGATTCCAGGACTACCGTAGTCCGCATAGGTCACATGGACCCGCATGAGGTATTCCTCGCATCGGGGGTAGCTAACTCGCGACATATGTATCAAGTCAGGGGGGTAAGTGATATAACACCAGCACAACCGGCTTATCGTAAATTAACATAAGCACAACAAGAAACCCCCTTAACACAAAAGTCACAAGACACTAACACCCGTAGCATTATAACATATTTAATTAACAAACCAACTTACCACACCTTCAGAAATCATTACAAGGCTTTTACAAACAATAAGCAAACCGTTCTTTTTATCTTCCTTAAGTCGTTATATCTAACTTCCCATAAAGCTAGTATAACACTTAAACTTTGTAATAAATCAAAACATTCACATTTGTTTGGAAAACCAAAAGAACTTATTCTTTTAAAACCAAGTATTAATTTCCTTCTGAATAATGATTCATAACTCTTTTTGAAATATTTCAAGATTCTTAATATTTAGACTCAAGTCAAAAGACATCAAAATAAAACCAATTTCAGTTAATACACGTACGTCTATCGTACTATATATTTACAAATATCATGCTCAAGAGGATAGGAAGAATCACATACCTCCTCGGCTAAATCCACTTGCCAAGTCGAATATGCCGCGCGTAGAGTATCAACCTATAATAATCAAATACGTCTATTAACGTCTAGACTTCTTCGTCGAATATTCTAAGTATAAAGTTCCTTATTCTACGGAAAATCGACAAAGACTTCATTTGTTTCTACATACTTTTCCACCTTTTCAAGGTCCGATATCAACTACTAAACGCCACATTTAAGGCCCAACAATTCAGCAACACAAGGGGATTACACACCTAACTTGGACTTGTAAAATTCTGCCCCACAATACAAATTAAATAATCCAATAAGTTTAAGGTAGTATCTTGGCTATAACATGCTCACATATCATCCTTATCCAATCCTTTCAAATCCAAATCGCTATTACTACATGCAATATACCTAAAATCAATATTGACAACTACAAGTCCTTTCTTCCTCACAAGCAACACAATTTACTTAAAAAGGAGAATGGATTGTTACCTTAGAGTTCACCAAAATCAGTCCAACAAATCTCACTTGCCCTCTTTCCATAATCACCTCCACAACCCTCCTACAAGCTTGTCAACATATTTCCTTCTTACCGCCCTTCCGAAATTTCTTTAGGCCTTGGTTTATCCTTGAATTTTTAGAGAGAAGGGAGAGGGATTTTTAGAGAGAAGGAAGAGGGATTTTTTTTTTAGAGAGAAAGAGGTTCTTGAAGAATGACCAAGTCTTCAAGACTTGGTCAATAAATAGGACTTCCACACAATCAGATGGGAGGGACACTTGTCACCCTCCCATGGCCTTTAAAAAAAAATCTTCTGATTTTTCTCCCAGATTTCGCAAAAATCCCGCCTCGGCGCCGCGGCCCTGCAGCCGGCGCCGCGGCGCTGAAACCTCCGAGAACTTCAGTACTTCCGGCGCCGCGGCCCTGCATTCCGGCGCCGCGGCGCTGCAACTTCAGAGAACTTTCAGTATATCCGGCGCCGCGGCCCTGCATCCGGCGCCGCGACGCTGTGGCACCTGACCGAAAATACTTTTTTGCTCGACTGCGCACTGAACTTGTAACTTCCATAACTTTCTACTCCGATGTCCTATCGACGAGAGGTTTGTTGTGTCGGTAACTAGACTCAACGAACTACATACTAGGCTTTTGAAATACCTAAGAGCTCCTAATGTAACGGGACATAAACCGCCCCAAAGTTGACTAAACCTGTCCAAAACATTCTGACAACCTATATTTCCAAAAATTTAAGTCTTAATTCCTTTCACACGTTCTCATAAGCATGACCAGAATTACGGGGTGTAACATGGAGTTCATATTTTCAGTTAAGAAGTTATTTGAAGGATTGATAACCAAGGTATGCATTCATGCACAGTTGCAATGCATTAGCTCACGCAGAATGCTAAGATGAGACTATTTTGGTCTCGTGGAACCAAAGGTTAAAAGATAGAAGAAGCTCATAATACCTCGCTTAATTTGTGTAGGGGGTGATCTTCTAAGTACTAATCTTACCGAACATCCAAATGGAGGAATATGGTTATGGTGTAAGCCTCGTCTCTATGAAGTAGATATTAAGTTGTACAGAATAATTGATGATCATGCGGTAAATACATGTGGTACAAAGAAAAGTTTTCATATGACCTTGGTGAATGCGTTTAATGATGTGGCTCTAAAAAAGGAACTGTGGATAGATATTGGAAGGTTGCATGGCCAGATACAAGGACCATAGGCAATAATGAGTGATTTCAACTGGGCATTAAAATGGAATAGAAGAGTGAAATGTCATGTCGCTAAGACTGAGATAATGGATTTTAAGCAGTATGTAGCAGATTATGGTGAAATGAGTGTCATGCATGGTGTATAGCAACACTTACTAATCAAGAATGAGTTGATAACCTACATGCTTCTAAGGTGCCTTTCAAGAAACCAGGTCTATATAAACATTCTCTTAGGTTAATTGGATGAGAAATAGGCATAAAGGCTCAGTATAAGTTCAGATACTTTAATAGGTGATTATTGAATCATGAATTTCTACAGACCATAATAGAAGGATGGAAAACAGATAAGAGAGGTACCAAGATATAGATGAATTCAACGAAGTGATAATAGATATTCAGTGTGATGTAGCCAAAGTGACAAATGTTGACGCAGCCAAAGACACCACTGAGTTAGTAAGACCAACAAGAAGATAAAACAAATGCCACTTGAGGAGGCAAACGATAATAATGCAAATAAGGAGGAACAAAAAGATACTGTGGAAGAATATGGAATAAATAGAATAAGAAAGACGACGATGGTAAGGTGGTAGAAGTAAAACAACTCATTAAGGACCCACAATTGATAGAAGGATCAAAAGCAACTCTTACTACTAAAGAACAAGTTGAAGGAGTTTTTGTAGCAGCAAAAGTTAATGAGGAGCGGAATGTTGACAAGAGTCAGGAGGTGTGTACCAATGGTAACAACTCTAATTATAGTAACACAGTAATATTAAAGGAAAATGGGATAATGATGTCCAATGTGGAGCAGAATATGGCAGTGGAAACGGATATGTCTATCCTAAATATATTAATCAACAGAGAAACTTAATCAGAGATAATATGAGGGATGCTTAACATGACAAACTTAAGGACTCACTGGTGAAAGAGTTACATGAACTAGGTAGATATACTATGGTATATGCAAAGAGTGATGCATTGGGAAGGTTGTCTCTGGGATTGTTTATACTATATTATCGACGATATGAGGGATCCTTGGCTAGTTAGTGGAAATTTCAATGTTATTATAAATGGAAGGGAGAAAATAGGCGATCTTCATATATATCCTGCGGAGCATGAGGATTTTTGCATTTTGTACCAATTCATGTGGAATGTTTGAAATTGAATTTAAAGGGAGTCCTTTTAAGTAGTGGAATGAAAGGTGCCGATAATGACTGTACTTTTAAGATAATTTCATTTATTTTATACCGAAACTGAAGAATGTCAAGACTGCCCTATTATTATGGAGTAAGGAAACTTTTGGAGATATTTTTAATAAACTAAGTTTTAGGAAGGATATTGTTAAATGTAAAGAGGAGTTGTTTGAAGAATTTCCAACAGAAGCAAATAGAATGATTTTTACAAAGAGCTAAGGCAGACTTTGAAAGAGTATGAAGAAGCTTCTGGCCATTTGATCAATAAAAGGAGAGTTCTGTTTATATGCATGCTAAGACTTCTAGTAACTTGATTCAGCAAGAAAAAAGTATTACTGGTTTCACAAGGGGAACATTTTCATTCATGTATTGAGGATGTCCAGTATTACATGTTAGAAAGAGGAAGATAGACTATGCTGAATTAATTAAGAAGATTAAAGACAAGTTACAAGCTTGGGGAAGAATTTTTTTTGTCACCATGAGGTAAAGCAATGTTGATTACGAATGTGTCACAAGTGTGCCTATACACATACTGCCTGCTATAAGACTTGCAAAATGTGTGATCAAAGATATACATACAAATAGTTGTAATTTTCTTCTGGTATACAGTAAGGATGATGTTAAGGCTAAGCATTGGTTTATATGGTTAAAAATGTACTTACCTAAGGATGATAGTGGATTAGGGTTCAGACCTCATTTTGAATATATTAAAGGCATTGTGTAAAAAGCTATGATGGAAATCTAAGACCACCAACTCTCTATGGGTTAACTTTCTAGGGAACATGTACTCTAAGAAGCATTACCCTCAATATGTGCAACGGGAAGGCGGTTCTCAGGCCTTGAAAATGGTTTTTGAGGTAAAGGATAACATTGAACAAGAAATATGGTGGGAAACAAAGAGTGGTTTGAATCGGTAATCGCACCAAATTGGAAACATTACACTATATACTACTATCAGAGTTTCTTATTGATGAAAGGGTGGAGGATGTCAAGGAACTGCTACATGGGGATTGATGAGGTTTGACAAGACTAGGGTAGTATCTACCAGATGACATTGTCTCACGTGTCACTACATACTTGATATATACCATGTAGATAATCCTTGGTGGATAAGGATAAGTTCTAGTAAATTTACTGTGCCAAGTGTATGAGATTTGTTAAGATAAAGATCCTATCCTTCTGATGTATATAGATAAGTGTGGGTTAAAAGAGTGTCATTCAAGATATATTTCTTTCTACGGACGGTATGGAAATTTAAAATTCCAGTGGATGAAGTGTTGCAAAGTATTGGAATTAATATAGTATCAAGATGCTGCTGATAAAATATTTTTTTTACATCAAAGAATGATAGATCACTTGTTTCGTACAAGGGAGTTGTCAAATATATATGGAGCTATGTTAACAATGCAACGAGTATACACATGAATTGTCTTTATGTTAAGCATACAGTACAGATTTGGGGAAAACATTACATACCATTATAAATTGAAGCATGTGTACAAGGTAGTACCAACCGAAATATTGTGGCAAATTCAAAAATAGAGGAATATAGCACCGCATAGAGACTCTTTAACTTTGTTCAAGGTATTACATAAGATTCAGTTGAATATTCACAGGTAATTTGGTTCCTTACTTAACTATTTGAATTGGTGAATTGCATGTGTGTTATATTGTGACCCTGTGTGACATCTGTTGGTTGCTGATATGGAGGGATAGACATAGTTATAAAGGAAACTCTGCCAAAATTTCTAGGAACATAAGACTTATTATGAACATTTGAGGACGAATGTTTCTAAGGGGGGAAAAATGTTACACCTCGTGAGTTTAAGACAATAAGTAAGGACGTAATTAAGGAAAATAGGATTCGGGTATTGGAAATTAATATAACTAAGGATGTGATTATAGAATAATTTTTGGTAATGACGAATGCGACGCCAGAAAATTCTTTAGTAATGGTGGTATATATACATATATAATTTCTGTTATGGATTAGTAAGGTATATAAGATACGACGATAAGATTTTAAGGCAACGAGTGTTGAGATTAATTGAAGGAGGGGTTAAGATTTATTATTTGGGGTTGTTTTTAACTAAGAGAGCATTAAAGAGGGCCAAAGTGTAAGTCTAAACAAGTATTTTCAAATTTCCTTAAATACCAAAACCCTTCTATTCTAATTTTAATTTCATTCTAAACACCAAGTTCATCTCCTCCTCTCTCAACCCAAATCTGAAAATTGCACCATTCTTAGCAAGAATTGAAGTCATTCTATAACCTTCTTCCTAGATTAATCCATTTAACAATTAGAAGCCCAATAGGAACCAAAAATAGTGGGTTTTTCGGGACTGTTGGGCGAGAGAGATTGGGATTTTTCGTCACGTTTTGGACAAGTTTTTGAGAAGAAAAACATGTAAGGATGTTGGTCTAACATTGTATAATGCTTGCATGTTGGATTGGAGTTGAAGAAATGAAAAATTGGACAAGAATTTGATGAAAGTTGGGACAAAAATCGGGATTTTGGGGCGGAATTTTAGTCCACTTTGGAGGGATATATCTCCTCGTATATTAGGAGTTTTTGGGTGTTTCAAAAGCCTAAAATGCATTTAGTCGAGTCTAGTTTCCAACGCAACAAACCTATCGTCGATAGGACATTGGAGTAGAGAGTTATAGACGTTACAAGTTCAGCTGACAAAGAAGTGGCTAAAAATCGGGACTGTTTTGGGGGTTAAATTAAGGTATGAAAATTCTTCTTTCTATGCTATAATTGTAGTTGCATGTTGTTGTAGATTAAGGAAATAAACTTGTGTTAAGATATGAGATTAGATTAAGAGGAAAATTAGAATTAAAACATGCACGTGATTGTTGAAATGTGTTGGACCGATTTTGAAGCTAATTCTATCAATTTTGGAGTTGTTGTGTTCAATGGTTGTGTTGTTATCATTATCACAAATTGCATGTGGGAATTGAAGAAGAAATCTTGATAATTAGATCATAGTGTTCATAAGGAATTATTGGAACATGAATTGTATTATAAGTAAGAAAGAAAATATGGAATTGGTAATGTTGTTGGCCGAATTTGTATAGAAATTAGTAGACATGTTGTATTGCAATTTAAGGGGCTGTGTCACGCCCATTTTCGACCGCGACATTCTAAAAGCGAATCCTGCTTAAGTAAAAATGTTAGAAAATAAATAAAAGCTAAAAGTGCTAAATGTTTAAAGATGCTAAAGGGTTGCTAGAATGCTAAGGGTTCGCGGAGTCGCCACCTAATTAGTTTGAGTGAATTAGGACACCTAAATGTCAACTTAGGTTAAAGTCAACACTAACTCCATTCTTTATGGTCTGCTAAACTTAGTGAGATTCTGGGTAAGGGTTCTTTATTAATCTAGAGGGAAGGGGTTAGGCACCCTCTAAGATCCGCTAACTTGCGGTTGTCCTGCCAAACCTAGGGTAATTATTATGTTTAAAAATGCAAAATAAAAGCTCCTCCTGCTTAAAAATGCTGAAATGTTAAAATGTTTAAAAGGTGCTTAAAGTATAAAAAGGACAAAAGGTGTTATAAATAAATAAAAGAGTCAAATGCTAAATGTTTAAAAGTGCTTAAAATACTAAAGGTTGCTAAAAAGGTATTAAATGCTAGAAGGGTGCTAAAGGTGCTAAGAGGCGCTTAAAAAGTGCTAAATGCTAAAATGCTGAAAGTAGTGCTAATATGCTAAAGTACAAAAGAATGCTAGGAGGTGCTAAAATGTTAAGGTCAAAATGTGCTAAAGGTGCTAAATGCCAAAGGGTGATTTAAAAGTGCTAAAAGGGCTACAAATGCTAAAGAATGCTAAGAGGGTGCTTTATGGACTAATTATGTTTTCATGCAAAGGTTATTTACGGACTAGTTATGTATACTGCCAGCTAAATTAATCTTGCTTAACTCGCATAATATGATATAAGAGGTGCTTTAAAGTGATTCTTGAGAGTTTATGAAGAAATCTGTTATGAATTTTAATAAGAAACAAAATGTTGGTTTTATGATGCAAGTTAAATCATTTAAATCATTTTTGCAGAATTTAGCCATGTTTTAACAGTCCTAAAAGACAAGTAAAGAAGAAATGCGTTTCTAAGTTTAAATTACCTTCCCATCTCATATGTTCAAAGGCTAATTGCATAGAAGTTCTCCTATTAATTACAAAATTAAATAATAAAAATTACAATAAACAAATAAAGGCATAAAATGAGACAAGAAAGTTAAGAGAGTGAAGGGATTGGAGCGGATGACTCCGTCCTATTTGTTTTTTCTAGGAGTTTCTGAAGCGGGAATGCGAACGCGGATGCGGGTTGCCATTTGAAATGGCTTGCGATGAGTCTCGCCGTGAGACTCTTTATTTTTGCTCCGATGCGTTTCATGCAAAATAAGAGAAGATAAGGATTAATATTCATTCATGCTGTCTCA
Source organism: Przewalskia tangutica (assembly GCA_029844215.1). Classification (NCBI taxonomy): domain Eukaryota; kingdom Viridiplantae; phylum Streptophyta; class Magnoliopsida; order Solanales; family Solanaceae; genus Przewalskia; species Przewalskia tangutica. The sequence continues at coordinate 81,243,934 of CM056732.1, read as the reverse complement.
CCAAATGTAAATAATATAAAAGTATCACACATTGACTATTTCTTTTATCCTATTGTCACAGGTCATGTGAACAAGCCAATGGGCCAAAGGAATAACAATCCAAATATTTCATCTAATTACTAGGTTGGGCAGAACACGTCACACGCAGGGATAAAGGCAGGCATAATATCTTAAATCAAAAGGCACAAACAGGAATAGCATACGAGACGGGCCCAAACATAAATTCTCCTTCCAGATTTATGTAGGGCAGAAAACGAGGAGACAAGCCCAATCGCAAAACAGCCTTTCAGATTTATAGAGAAGATATAGCAACATATTTGTAACAGTAACCCAATATGGTGCAAATTAGCTCAAATAAGTACAGAATGTTGGTACAGTTGCTGTCTACACCAACTGAGATGAACATGGCTTGAGTAATCTGAATAACAACAGGAGGCATGCATAACCTAAACCTGGTTCTGAGTTAACGATCAAAGAGCATTTTAAAGGCAAAACATGCATTGCTATGGAGGGTAAATCAGATAGTCAATTCAAGCACGGCGTTTCCAGAAATGATGGACATGTCTTTATATTAACGATAGGAGTAAAAGGCATAGACATTGGTATGGTTCAAACAATAGCACTAGGCCAATCAAAATCCATCATTAATGTACTCACATTTTACTAGAATCAGAAGGTCTAAGCTCGATGTAACACACTGGACAGTGAAAACAGGTGAAGAAAGCAGGTGTGCGTATTTCCTAATTACGCAAATTCTCGCATATGTCGTGAATATGAATGAGCCATTTCCGGATTATAACATTTTCGAATATAGCCAAGGAATATCACAGTACTCACAAACACACCAGAACATGTTTTTTTATAGATTTAACTCACCTAAATAACAAGACCATTATACTCGCATATTGTAAAGTATACGAAGATACAATTGCGATATACATCCAATGTATATGGAAAGCAATATACCTTGTATACTTTTATTAGATTGTCATAGATTCAGCCAGCCGAATAGAAACAGATAGGTGGTTACTGATTCTGTTACTACACCATTTAAAACACTTGGACTAGTTTCTTTACTTCATCTATTTCATAACATACCAGACATACAATTAATCTTAATAAAATCAAACTAACATATATTTAAGCGAACAACCATCACAATAGTTACACAGGACATGATGCTGTAATACAAGTAAACACACAACTGAGCAATTAAATCAGGAGTCGACTGAAAATCACACCTCAGAACAATATCCTAACATTTAGATATTATGCATCCATATTAATTAAAGCAAACTTATTCAATGTCATATTCCTACATTAATGAATACGACAACATGAACGAACTAACACATGTTTAACACAAATTCGCACAAAAATACAACATGAACAGAAGTCGGGAGGGAGTGGATTTTTACCAGGCGGCGACCGGCGTATCAAGTCGTCGGTCCACTCGACGGGTTTTGGGTTTGCGATGCGAATGAAAGGGGTAAAGCTGTCTGCGGATTTTTGGCTAAAATTGAGAGAAGGGATTCAGACTTCCTATTCTTGCGATGCTAAAGGTCTGGATGCTACTTTCCCCTTCTGATGCTCTGCTGCCTCTCTCTGCCCTCGTCGATTATTGCTATTGGAATGCTCTTCCTCCTCTGTCGTATCTGCCCTCTGTCCTGTTTATGCCTTTGCATGTTCTTTATATAGCCATGGTTCGAGTTCTAATGTTGGTAAGTAATCAAGGCTGGTTTGGGACGAGATTTGGTGCCGATTCGTGCTTGATTCGTGCGATTTAGTACTGATTTCGAAGCGATTTGTTATGGTAAGTTGCGATTTAGGAAGATTTGGTTTTGGTTATGGTAAGAACACGTTGGCTGGGTGTATGTGGATAAGGAAAGCCCGGATTCTCCGGCGAGAAATCCGGGCATGGCGGCGACGGGTGAAACTGTTAGGGTTCCGTTTCATTTTTTTCAGGGAGACGAGGGAAAGGGATCTGAAGTAAATGAAGTTGGGGCGGGCTGTGTATACAAGGCGTGGGCTGGGCGGGCAGGTGGGCTTTGCGGGTCGCGGAAAATAAAGGGGACGTTGGGCCACGCGGGTTGGGCTACGTTTTATGGGTTAATTAATTAGGGTATTAGATTTTAGGTGCTTAATTAGTTTTAGGCTTTTAATTAGATTAGTAAATTGTGATTAAATTATTTAGGTGCTTTTATTTATCTAATTGTCATAATAATAAATGCGGGCGTGCTATTTAATTAGTGCTTAATATTTTAGAATGCGACGCTATTATTTAAGATCTTTGTTACTGTGCATTATTATTTAAAATAAGTTATGAAATTGCTTTGCGTACTTAATAAATGCGACTACGCTACTTGACACGACGTCGTTGCTAAATTATTTATTTTATGTATTTATTATTAATTAAGAATTATGACAAGGCTTAAAATTAATAAATGCGGGCGCGAGACTCTTAATACTCTACGTAAAATGCGGTGCCATTATTAAATTGCTTATTTATGTCTGTATTAATATTTTATTGTTGCATTTTATTATAAAAAATCATAAAAATTATTTTACAAAATTAGTCTAATTTTATAGCTAATGACTGGACGGGAGGGTCAAAATTGGGTGTCAACAGTTGTCCCTCTTTGTATGGAGATGATGGAAGAATCTTCGGACAAAGACGTTGACTCATAGCCAATTTTGTCTCGATCTCCAGAATTGCCAAGATGTTGGGCAGGTAGACAAGGCTGACGCAAAAAAAAAAAAAAAAAAATCAAAATCTGTCCCAGTGTCGAGTTAGGACGACACTGGGCTACCATGGTCAAAACAACAAGGCGGGCTAACGCGGACTCAAAGCTGTCCCAGTGTCGAGTTATGACGACACTGGGTTACCATGGTCGAAACACCAAGGCGGGCTAACGCGGACTCAAAGCTTGTCCCAGTGTCGAGTTACGATGACACTGGGCTGTGGTGTAAAGAATAAAATAAAATAAATGGGCTTGAACCTGGGGTGTACCGCTATGGCTTATGGTGCTGGGTTCTATGGTGATGTGGAGCGAGTGGACCGATGCTTGAGGCTGCTTCTGCCATTCATTGGGAAAGTTGGCCCCCCAACAAATTGCCCCGGTTCGCTGTAAGAGAAAATCCACGTTGTGCTCCTGCTCCTGCCTGCTAAGACTTGAACAAACGGTTAGTGCATAACTGTTAAGGCAAAATGATGATGCATGATTTTTAAAAGTAATGCAACTGTGAGTAGAAAAGGTTATCCTGAAAAAAATGTGATGTCTGCTGTGTTGATGCGATGCTGCAAATGCTGTGATTTCGCCTTTGCACGGACGTGTTGCAATTGTGAATGCGGATATGTTGTCCTTGCTGCAACTGTCCCTGTAGACTAAAGCTCAAGAAAGAGTTAGTGCATAACTGCTAAGACAGAATAATAAAGCATGAGTAAGAAATGCAATTTCGGGAGTATAGAAATCGTCCCTGCGTGGATGTGATATGCTGATGATGGCGTCGTTTTTGGGCTTGTTGTGCTGATAGCGTCGCTGCTTGGACGTGTTGCTGCTGGCGTCGTTGCGTAGACTTCTTTGTCGATAACGTCATTACTGGGCGTATTCTTCGGGCGTCGTTGCGTGGACTTGCTTTCGATAACGTCATCGCCGGACGTATTCTTCGGCGTCGTTGCGTGGACTTCTTGATCACGCCGTTATGCGGGCGTGTTCTTCTTGGCGTCGTTGCGTGGACTTCTTTGGCCGATAATGTCGTTGTTTGGGCGTATTCTTCTTTGGCGTCGTTGCGTGGACTTCGCGATCACGCCGTTGTCCGGACGTGTTCTTCTTGGCGTCGCTGCGTGGACTTCTTTGTCTTGTCGATAACGTCATTGCTGGACATATTGCTTTGGCGTCGTCGTGGACTTCTTTGTCTTTGTGCGTCATTGCACGGGCGTGTTCTTCTTGGCGTCGTTGCGTGGACTTGCTGATCACATCGTTGTCTGGACGTGTTGCTGCTGGCGTCGTTGCGTGGACTTGCTGTGCTGATAACGTCATTGCCTGGACGTATTGCTGCTGGCGTCGTAGAATAAATGCTCCTGCAAGCTAAGCTTGAGGAAACGTTAGTGTATACCTGTTTAAACGAAATGATAAATACATATGAGAAGTGCAATTTTATGGGTAGAGATGTCATCACGATCGCGATGAATCGAGATGTTGTCCTTGCACGGACATGCTAAACGCTGCAACTGACGAATTGTCGTGATGCCTTTGCTGTGTGCGATGCGTGGGTTGCCAATTTGACTTTATGACCACGCTGATGCGCTAGCCCTTGTTGATTGTCGATGCCTTTTTCTGCTGCTGCTGCTTTTGCTGCGGACTTTGGATTGTTGTCATCCTCTGCCTTTCTTTGCTTTCTGCATACGCTATCTGAAGAAACTTTTGCCGTATTTTACGCCCGGCTATTGCACTTTCTCATTAATATGAAAAGACCTGCGCTCAAAGAAAATTTGTGAGTTTTGGGGGGGGGGGGTCGATTCGTATTTGACTTCGCCGCCTTGTTCCTTGACATCTGCGTGCCTGGCCTGTTTGGACTTGCAATCCCTGTCTGGTTTCCTACATTGTCCCAGTTTTGAAAAGGGTGTCTGGCCTAAAGTGGGTCTCAATGTAGTTGCTTGTATGTTATGTGTATTCTTGTTATTTTCAGAACGAAGGGAAAATTTCCTAATGGTGTGACCGAAGCCGATTTAGGCCGCCTACGTATCCCCGTGAGGGAATCAGGTCATGACGTAGTTCATTACAAGCAAATTTTTGGGGTGAAATTAAAATTTCTAAATGTGGGACCGAGGCCGGTGTGGCCGCCTACGTATCGGCCAAGGGAATCAGGTCTAACGTAGTTCCAATTACAAGCAAAAGAGAAATTGGGATTTTCTAAAAGGTGGGACCGAAGCCGATGTGGCCGCCTACGTATCCGCCAAGGGAATCAGGTCACACGTAGTTCCAATTACAAGCGAATATTGGGTAAAATCCTAAGGTGGGACCGAGGCCGATTTAGGCTGCCTACGTATCCCCATGAGGGAATCAGGTCGAACGTAGTTCATTACAAGCAAAACAAAAGAAAACATTATTAAAGCTTAAATATGAGTTTTAAATTATTCTGCTAAACTAAATTGCTTTATCTTATCCGGGCTCTAGGCGGACCAAAACAAGGGTGCAAATCCAACCAATACGCCTTCTTGCTCTGCATCGTGGCTGGCTGGGTCTTCATGCTCTGCTATCAATATCTTCTTCTTTTGGCTTCTGCGTGGTGCATGCTCGGATGAATGATTGATTCAGGCGGAATGGGCATAGGCAAGGGAGTGTATTCCTCATCTAAGGTTGTCAGGTGCACATTGACGTGGCCGTGGTTTGGCAAGGGATTTGGGGCAGACTCCTTCAGCTGAATTACCCCTTATTTGATCAGCTCCTCTATTTTGTCCTTGAGTGCATAGCAATTTTCGATGTCGTGCCCCTCGACACCGGAGTGGTATGCACAATGTTTGGTTTTATCATGCCCTCGGGAAGTAGGCCTGGGGATATTTCTGGGAATTGGCTGGAGTATTCCTGCGGCTTTGCCTCATACACAGGTTATGGGTTCGGCTAAAGGTGTATAGGTTCTGGTTGGTTTTCTCTTAGCACCTATGCGGGGTTTGAAGGTGTTTAGTGAACGGGCATTTGGTTGTGGCGTATGTACGGATGGGTATCGTAAGGGGTTGTCGTATGCATTGTGGAAGTAGGTTTGTGGTGGCCTTTGGTTTGTGTTTGGCTGGAGCATAATTTGGTTTTGCGTGGGATGTATGGGTGCATTGTATATTGGCTGAATGGGATATGTAGTAAGAGGGTACTGGTAGTAATTTGGAGGATTTTGACTGTTTTGGTTATTTGCAGTGACGAGTACTTGATGATGTTTCGAGCCTTACGATTTGGCTGCAGGTTTGCCATTTGTTGCGGTAATTGGGCGAGCTGCTCGACCGGATCTATGCTGCCTTTCTCTTCTGAGACCCCTGCTTTGCCTATAGGGACCAAGACAGGTTCCGACTCATTCCGCTCAGATGCCCTTGAATCAGTCATGTCGCTGGACCGTGCCTTTGATCTTGTGAGATATCGATGTTCTGCCATTGCTTAGTCAAATACAAATCGACCTTTGGGGAGATGATAAATCTTTCTAAAAAATGCAACAAACGGTGTTAGCATAAAGCACGTAATTTGTAGGTATGTAACAGATATATCGCACATAACACATCCAAACGTTTCCTAACATGCAGGGGGACCCCTTTTATGCCAGAGGTAGGCCTAAACGTCACATATGCGAGGTCATGATGGATTTGCCCAAGCCGTCCAACTGTGATGCTTTGTTGGAAATGGCGACCAAATGACGGTGCACTTTTTCCAATTTCAGCATGACATGATTAGGTTTGGAGTTGTCTATCACTGTCACGCTACACATAATATGCTGGTTGGTCGTTGGGTTGAGAAACCCGTCGACAAGTTTGGTGTCTTCCTAATTGTGGCGTCGATGCCAAGAACCGACCCACCTAAGGTAAATGCATGCATGCCCTAAAATAAGGGTGGTATAGCCCTATCTTAAGTTTCTAAGATTTGGCTTTTCTAGACGCAAGGTTCCCGAGCGAACAACTCGAGTGAGAAGGCTACGCGACCACCGGTTAGACCGGACACTCCACGTATATTACCAACTCTCCTAAATTTGGGTTTTGAAGAAAGAATTTTGCTGATGCACCAAGCGCACCTCGCATGTAGTGTGTGATTGTGTGAATTTTCCAGAGTGGAAGAAATATGAGCGGAATGCCAGTTTAAGGAAAGCAGTAAAACAGGTAGCAATTAAAATAAATAAAACAAAATACAGCACACAAAATTTAAATGCAAAAAGTAATGCCAAATAATAACCCTAGGTCTGTTGTGGTTAAGAACCTTATTCCCCAGTGGAGTCGCCATTTCTGTCACGCCCATTTTCGACCGCGACATTCTAAAAGCGAATCCTGCTTAAGTAAAAATGTTAGAAAATAAATAAAAGCTAAAAGTGCTAAATGTTTAAAGATGCTAAAGGGTTGCTAGAATGCTAAGGGTTCGCGGAGTCGCCACCTAATTAGTTTGGGTGAATTAGGACACCTAAATGTCAACTTAGGTTAAAGTCAACACTAACTCCATTCTTTATGGTCTGCTAAACTTAGTGAGATTCTGGGTAAGGGTTCTTTATTAATCTAGAGGGAAGGGGTTAGGCACCCTCTAAGATCCGCTAACTTGCGGTTGTCCTGCCAAACCTAGGGTAATTATTATGTTTAAAAATGCAAAATAAAAGCTCCTCCTGCTTAAAAATGCTGAAATGTTAAAATGTTTAAAAGGTGCTTAAAGTATAAAAAGGGCAAAAGGTGTTATAAATAAATAAAAGAGCCAAATGCTAAATGTTTAAAAGTGCTTAAAATACTAAAGGTTGCTAAAAAGGTATTAAATGCTAGAAGGGTGCTAAAGGTGCTAAAAGTGCTAAATGCTAAAATGCTGAAAGTAGTGCTAATATGCTAAATTACAAAAGAATGCTAGGAGGTGCTAAAATGTTAAGGTCAAAATGTGCTAAAGGTGCTAAATGCCAAGGGTGATTTAAAAGTGCTAAAAGGACTACAAATGCTAAAGAATGCTAAGAGGGTGCTTTATGGACTAATTATGTTTTCATGCAAAGGTTATTTACGGACTAGTTATGTATACTGCCAGCTAAATTAATCTTGCTTAACCTGCGTACAATATGATATAAGAGGTGCTTTAAAGTGATTCTTGAGAGTTTATGAAGAAATCTGTTATGAATTTTAATAAGAAACAAAATGTTGGTTTTATGATGCAAGTTAAATCATTTAAATCATTTTTGCAGAATTTAGCCATGTTTTAACAGTCCTAAAAGACAAGTAAAGAAGAAATGCGTTTCTAAGTTTAAATTACCTTCCCATCTCATATGTTCAAAGGCTAATTGCATAGAAGTTCTCCTATTAATTACAAAATTAAATAATAAAAATTACAATAAACAAATAAAGGCATAAAATGAGACAAGAAAGTTAAGAGAGTGAAGGGATTGGAGCGGATGACTCCGTCCTATTTGTTTTTCTAGGAGTTTCTGAAGCGGGAATGCGAACGCGGATGCGGGTTGCCATTTGAAATGGCTTGCGATGAGTCTCGCCGTGAGACTCTTTATTTTTGCTCCGATGCGTTTCATGCAAAATAAGAGAAGATAAGGATTAATATTCATTCATGCTGTCTCACCAAATGTAAATAATATAAAAGTATCACACATTGACTATTTCTTTTATCCTATTGTCACAGGTCATGTGAACAACGATGGGCAAAGGAATAACAATCCAAATATTTCATCTAATTACTAGGTTGGGCGAGAACACGCCACACGCGAGGATAAAGGCAGGCATAATATCTTAAATCAAAAGGCACAAACAGGAATAGCATACGAGACGGGCCCAAACATAAATTCTCCTTCCAGATTTATGTAGGGCAGAAAACGAGGAGACAAGCCCAATCGCAAGCGACCTTCGGTTATAGAGAAGATATAGCAACATATTTGTAACAGTAACCCAATATGGTGCAAATTAGTTCAAATAAGTACAGAATGTTGGTACAGTTGCTGTCTACACCAACTGAGATGAACATGACTTGAGTAATCTGAATAACAACATGAGGCATGCATAACCTAAACAGTTACGAGTTAACGATCAAAGAGCATTTTAAAGGCAAAACATGTATTGCTATGGAGGGTAAATCAGATAGTCAATTCAAGCACGGCGTTTCCAGAAATGATGGACATGTCTTTATATTAACGATAGGAGTAAAAGGCATAGACATTGGTATGGTTCAAACAATAGCACTAGGCCAATCAAAATCCATCATTAATATACTCACATTTTACTAGAATCAGAAGGTCTAAGCTCGATGTAACACTTGGGCGGTGAAAGCAATTGAAGAAAGCGGTGTGCGTATTTCCTAATTACGCAAATTCTCGCATATCGTGAATATGAATGAGCCATTTCGGATTATAACATTTTCGAATATAGCCAAGGAATATCACGACTACAAACACACCAGAACATGTTTTTTTATAGATTTAACTCACCTAAATAACAAGACCATTATACTCGCATATTGTAAAGTATACGAAGATATACAATTGCGATATACATCCAATGTATATGGAAAGCAATATACCTTGTATACTTTTATTAGATTGTCATAGATTCAGCCAGCCGAATAGAAACAGATAGGTGGTTACTGATTCTGTTACTACACCATTTAAAACACTTGGACTAGTTTCTTTACTTCATCTATTTCATAACATACCAGACATACAATTAATCTTAATAAAATCAAACTAACATATATTTAAGAGAACAACCATCACAATAGTTACACAGGACATGATGCTGTAATACAAGTAAACACACAACTGAGCAATTAAATCAGGAGTCGACTGAAAATCACACCTCAGAACAATATCCTAACATTTAGATATTATGCATCCATATTAATTAAAGCAAACTTATTCAATGTCATATTCCTACATTAATGAATACGACAACATGAACGAACTAACACATGTTTAACACAAATTCGCACAAAAATACAACATGAACAGAAGTCGAGAGGGAGTGGATTTTTACCTTCTCCGGGCAGCGACCCGGGGCAGCGTATCAAGTCGTCGGTCCACTCGACGGGTTTTGGGTTTGCGATGCGAATGAAAGGGGTAAAGCTGTCTGCGGATTTTTGGCTAAAATTGAGAGAAGGGATTCGGACTTCCTATTCTTGCGATGCTAAAGGTCTGGATGCTACTTTCCCCTTCTGATGCTCTGCTGCCTCTCTCTGCCCTCGTCGATTATTGCTATTGGAATGCTCTTCCTCCTCTGTCGTATCTGCCCTCTGTCCTGTTTATGCCTTTGCATGTTCTTTATATAGCCATGGTTCGAGTTCTAATGTTGGTAAGTAATCAAGGCTGGTTTGGGACGAGATTTGGTGCCGATTCGTGCTTGATTCGTGCGATTTAGTACTGATTTCGAAGCGATTTGTTATGGTAAGTTGCGATTTAGGAAGATTTGGTTTTGGTTATGGTAAGAACACGTTCCCTGGGTGTACGTGGATAAGGAAAGCCCGGATTCTCCGGCGAGAAATCCGGGCATGGCGTGAGTGAAGCTGTTAGGGTTAGTTTCATTTTTTCGGGGAGACGAAAGGGATCAAAGTAAATGAAGTTGGTATTTGTGTATACAAGGCGTGGTGGCGGGCAGGTGGGCTTTGCGGGTCGCGGAAAATAAAGGGGACGTTGGGCCACGCGGGTTGGGCTACGTTTTATGGGTTAATTAATTAGGGTATTAGATTTTAGGTGCTTAATTAGTTTTAGGCTTTTAATTAGATTAGTAAATTGTGATTAAATTATTTAGGTGCTTTTATTAATCTAATTGTCATAATAATAAATGCGGGCGTGCTATTTAATTAGTGCTTAATATTTTAGAATGCGGCGCTATTATTTAAGATCTTTGTTACTGTGCATTATTATTTAAAATAAGTTATGAAATTGCTTTGCGTACTTAATAAATGCGACTACGCTACTTGACACGACGTCGTTGCTAAATTATTTATTTTATGTATTTATTATTAATTAAGAATTATGACAAGGCTTAAAATTAATAAATGCGGGCGCGAGACTCTTAATACTCTACGTAAAATGCGGTGCCATTATTAAATTGCTTATTTATGTCTGTATTAATATTTTATTGTTGCATTTTATTATAAAAAATCATAAAAATTATTTTACAAAACTAGTCTAATTTTATAGCTAATGACTGGACGGGAGGGTCAAAATTGGGTGTCAACAGGCTGTTTTGGTGAAATTATGGTGACGGAAATATGAGTTATGCATATACATACACATTATGGTAATCACTAATACATGTCCTAAAAAGATTAAAATGGAAAATGTGTTCTATGCTAACTATAGGACTTAATCGCCTTGGTTATTGAAGTTGGTGAATTGTATAAGTGTAAAAGAGAAGGAATTTACATTATGGCGTAAAAGGAGTATTTGAGATTAATTTGATTATATCTTGGAATGATGTTTGGTTATTGGTGTTGTTGACTTGTTGATAAATTGTGGATACGCACATAAACAGGGAAAATGCTGCCCAATTTTTTATAGAAATAGGAAGGTGATATTCAATATAACTTACGTTAGAAGTCCTAGAATTAATGATCGTATCATTGTTATTATAGGCCGACATATTAGACGAGACACGTCCTAGTTTTACATTGGTTGAGCGACTGAGAGGTATGTAAAATTCTTCCTTCCTTCTTTTTGGCATGATTTTAATGAAAGTACGGCGGACGTACGTAATTGCTATAAGTTCAGTTTTAAAGGATAATTGTTGATTAGTGTCAATGATTTTCAGTAAAAGAGTTTATTATGATGATATTATCGAGAGACAAATATGATTTTTAATTGCATATGATTGCTCATGATATCTAATCGTGCTAAGTATTATTGTTTCACTCCACCGAGTCCTGGGCCGGATCATGTTCGTGCGCAGCTTTACAAAATTCATCTAGTCCCTCACTAGAGGGCCGAGACACGTTATATACATATATACATATTTTATCGAGTCCCTCCATAGAGGGCCGAGACATGATATGCGCATATATACACACTTCCATCGAGTCCCTCACTAGAGGGTCGAGACATGTTATACAGATTTATATACAGACATAGACATAGTGACAATATGAGTAAGCATTCATGATTTCTGATATGACTCTCATTTTTGTTAAGCTTGATGACTCTCTATCTTTACTTGACATAGTTGTGATTTCGTTTTCAGTATTTCATGTTTTATATACTCAGTACATTATTTCGTACTGACCCCCTTTCTCGAGTGCCATTCATGCGCAGCTCGGTGTTCAGATAGGTGACCCTTCAGCTAAGGACATCTACCATTGAAGAAAGCTCACTTGTTCGAGCGATTATTTTGGTACAGATCCTTACATTCCAGACTTAGGTATATTTTGGGCACGACGGGGCCCTGTTCCGTCATATGTCAGTATTGTACTCCTAGAGGTCTGTAGACAGCTGTGGGGTGGTTGTATGTACTTCTGTTTTGGTTTGCGACGTTGCTCTACTCTGTGTTGGGATGTTCCCGGATATACTTGTTGTTATCTAGTGGCAGCCTTGTCGGCTTGCTTGTATATATTGTGTTGGTTAATTGCGACTCCCTCGGGAGACAGGTTCATTCACGTGTAAGGCAGCCTTGTCAGCTTGCCTACGTGGACAGGGGTTATCATTGCAGTGTTATGCTGCCGAAATTTCTATAAATCCCGGTATTAAATGGATTAAGTGTGACAGGTCAGTAATGACGTCCAATTAGGACGTTTAGTCGCGGCCCGTCGGGTTGGATCGTGACAGCTTAATACTTACCAGTTACTTTAAATTAGCAAATTCGAACCGACTCCAGCGCTTACTAAGAACTCTTATGAATATTAACATCTCTCCTCATATGCCTTAATAAGGACTTAGGAACAACTTAGACATGATTTTAGCATAGAATCAATAACATGAATGCCCCTTAACTTCTAAGAGTAGAATTAATCATGAAACAATACCACATGTATATTTCGTACGTAGAACATGCCAAAAGAAAGATGATAGTTCACATACCTTATCAACTATACCAACACGACAGTAGAATACGTCTCAAATAGATACTTCAACATATAACAACAATAACACTTCTATCAACTTCAAGAATACTAGTGTAAGTCATATACCACATAATGGTCTTCTTTTCATATAGGGAAGCACTTCCTCTATATATACTCCCATCCACAACTTCCAAACGGGGCCAATAACATCAATAACAAGCACCAATTAAGGGCACAACCAAAATAGCAACCAAGGTGATTCATACACCTACTTCTTATGTTAATCGGGCCTCTTAATCTATATAAAAACAGTCTACTAAAATAGTCCATACTTCAACAACAACGAGGGTAGAATGTGAAGCTCTTCTACACCCTTATTCCTTTAGGACATGCATTAGCAATTATCATATTATACATGCATAATGGTAACTAAATTTCCAGCATTATACACGCATAAAACAACACGACAATATCCAACAGTTTTAAGATAGTTTCGGCCAACAACAACAATTCAAAGCCCTTTTCATAATGCCTTATAATCCAATTCAAGTTTCAACACTTTAATATAAACCATTTCAACTTTCAATAACAAGATTTACGTCAATCTAACATGCACTTAGTGATGATAATAACAACAATAACCAACGAATCCATAATAACAAAATAGTCCACAATTCGGCTAACATGCCAAAACTGTGACATGCACTTCTTATCCTCCATTTTACTTAACACAAGTTCATCTCTTAATTATAACATCATGTAATTTTCAATTACTTCAAGAGGAAGAAGAACTCTTACCTTAATCTTAGCCAAAACAGTCCATATTACACATCTCACTTCTTTTTCCTTTGCGCCACTTCTTCAAGTTACAATAACACACATGTTTCCTATACAAGCTTGTATCCATATTGCTTTCATGTTTCACTTCCAAAAAGTTCATCAACAAGCTTAGGGTTTCAAGAAGTTTCTTGGCCAAAACTGTGACCAACAATTTTGGAGTGTTAACTTGGCTTAGAACTTAGTTAAAGTGCTTAATCTTGGAAAATAAGTAACTCTTGTTCTTCATGGCTATGGATTTCGAATCTCAAGGGAGAAGGAAGAGAGATGAGCTTGAAAGATGAAGATATTTATGATACACAAAGTCTTGCAAGACTTGTATAGAATTGGTGTATGTAGCACAAGTGGAGGGGGGGACCCATGAACCTCACTTGTCTCTATCTTTACAAGAATATCTCCCACACTTAGCCAAGTCTTGCAATGTATAATAAAATATAATTAGAGCTTTGCTACACAAGTGGGGAGGGACATATGTCACCCTCTTATTCGCCCATAATTCTATTCACAAAAATAATTCCATACTTAGCCCAAAATTCTTAATATATCGATGGGCCCACAAAATTGTGAAATTTTCGGTGGACCCCATATTATCAATGCCAAGACTTTATAATACAATACTAAGTCCATAAATCCATTAGAAAGAATTTAACTACAAGTTAATAAATTTTCGTCGTCACATTTGTATCCATAATTTCCCATATTAGAAAAATGTAAATATACTTTCCTTCCAACTTTCAAATCTTATTTCCTTACTTACGTTCTCACTTAAATGCCCTGGAATTACGGGGTGTAACATTCTTCCCCCTAGTTCCCTCGGTCATAAATATTATCTTGTGTTGCTAGATGATTTTTCTCACTACATTTGGGTCTATCTTCTTAAATTCAAATCGGAAGTTTTTGTCAAATTTCTTGAGTTTCGCACTTTCATCCAAACACAGTTTGAAAAAAGTATAAAATATTTTCAGTGCGATAATGGTCGTGAATTCAATAACTCTATGTTTCACAGCTTTTATACAAACAATGGAATGGTTTTTCGTTTCTCCTGCCCTCACACTTCCCCACAAAACGGTAAAGCTGAACGAATCATTCGCACCATTAACAATATGATTCACACTCTATTAATTCATGTCTCCCTCCCTTCGTCCTTATAGATATATGCTGCTAAGATGTCAGAATACATTCTAAATATTCTCCCAACTAGCATCCTTCACAATATGACCCATATCAAAATACTCTATTGCAGAGTCCCTTCTTACAATCATTTACGGATATTCGGTTGTCTATGTTATCCTAACCTTGCCTCTACTGTCCCTCACAAATTAGCTGAACATACCACCCCATGTGTCTACCTAGGCTTTTCGCCGAACCATAGGGGCTATCTCTGCTATGACTTGTCAACTCGTCAAATCCACATTTCACGTTATGTCACATTCGACGAGACCACATTCCCGTTTTCGAATCCTCAGAAATAGGGCTTTTAATCTCCTCAACTATCCACTCTTTCACGTGTTAATGCAATGCTAATGATTCTTCTTCTTATTAAGATAGAAGATTAACGAACATGTTATATATTCCGGTTAGGACATATAAAAACTCAACCTTGTGCAAAAACCTTATATATTTCTATGATAGATTTTACCACACAGGAGGATTAAGAATAATAACCTTAAATACTACACAAGTATCGGGGTACTTTCGTCCACGATTTGAACCTATGTCTAAACAACTACAGCATATTCAAATCTCCCTTTTCAGATCTCGATTCGGAATAATATAAGTTATGACAATTAATGGTCAGTTAATTATCAAGCAGTCAATACAATATTGAATAGATCTTAATAAAATTGAAGAAGAAATCAATAACTATGCATTAACTGTATGAAAGAGTTTCAAGCGATTTGACGGAAAAATCTAATAAAGAGATTAGCTCCGAGACATTGTCATGCTAAGAACTAATACAAAATCCAACATAAACTGAAATTAAAATAAAGGAAAGAAAAGAACTTGAACAATTCGAAGTCTCCAATTGTAGCTTTGCCTCCTTTCTTGCCTCTCCCAAATATGATATGAATAATGACAGGGTTTAGGGTTTTTATATCTGAGAAAAATCTTGCTTCAGACCCTTTTACCCTTGTCAAAAAACAACCCGAAATTGTTTTCGAACTTTCTGGAAATTTTACGACCCTAATTGGTCACAAAATCGTTGCTGCTCACTGGAATTACTGCGCCGCATCGCCTGTGATGGAAATTGTTTTCGATCTTTCTGAAAATTTTACGCCTCGGTCCTAATTCACTTGGCCTCGGTGCTTCGAGCACCGCGGCCCTTCCATGCCATGCACCGCAACCCTTGATCTGTTTTCATTCAGAATTTGCCTGATTTATTCTATTCTTCTCGGGACCTCTTAGGCTTCATTTCTTAGGTTGTGCTTGTGCAATTTCATTCTCAATTAAGCTCATTTCATCCTTAATTCTGTATTTCCTCCTTTAGGACCGCTGTGACTCAAAAGACAGAAAAACAACCCTAATAATATACTAAACACAAACTAAAAGAGGAAAATACTTAACTAAAAAGGACTCAAAAGAGTGTATAAAATACACTCAACAATAGTCTGAGTGTGGAAGAAGAAATTTATATAGAACAACCCATTAGAGAAGAAAGTCTGTTGACTTGTCAAATATCTGGGCGGGCTGTAACAGGCCCTGAAGCAATGGCACAAAAACCTTGATAGTACTCTACTATAGAAGGGTTTCTCCATTAATGGGTATGATAAATGTGTCTACGTGAGAGGTAATTCTGTCTCATTCGTCATGATGTGCCTTTACGTAGTCGACAAGTTGATCATAGGGAGAGGTCCTGGGTTGACCCTAGAGACTAAGAGTATGTTGAAATGATGTTTCAATATGAATAATATGGGTATTGCAGATGACATCTTAGGAATTGGAATTTCTAAGACATCTAATGGACTGGTCTAGATCCAAACTCATTTGTGAGGTGTTTGACAGTCTCGTTGAAAGGCAACAATGGATATGAATCATAGAACTGATTGGAATCATGGTGCATCTATATACCAGGAGCAATATGTTCAGGTCATGTGTAGTTCAATGCATTTTACACACTACACCTAACTCGATATCGGCTTACAAAGTAGAACTAAGGTTCACTCGTGATTCTATGAATAATTAATAGAAGGCGTTAAATCGGATATGACGATATCTGAATGTTCGATTATCTATGGATTATGGTATTCTGAAAGTCCAGTGGTTCTGGGAGAACTCAGTGGTGCAAAATGGACATTAGACTTGAAGGACACCAAAGCCACAAGTGGATGTGCATGGTGTGTTTTTGGAAAATCCTCAAAGCAAATTTACATCAGTCGATTCGTGATGGAATCAGAGTTTCGCTTTGTACAAGGCATGATGAGAAGTTGAGTAACTTCACGGCCTCTTAGAGGATGTCCCTCATAGGGAGTAACTCGTGTCTTCGTCAGTTATACACTATAAGGGCATAAATGACAGTGTCTGAACATATATGTCGGAGACATAAGACCGTATGGCAGTTGATTATCACGAGTGACACTTCCTTCATTACTAATCAAAGTATATAGCATACCTTTTAACTAAAGGGCTACCCGGAGATCAAGAGTTTTGTCGGTCTAGGGAAATTGGCGTAAAACCCAAACTACAAGGACTGATACAGTGGATACCCAACCTTACTGACTGGAGATCCCAAGAATTAGGTTCAATGGGGAAACTAAGTCATAAAGGTTCAGTTGAGCACTTCGGTGGAAGCAATAGCACTTCAGATGATGATTTCTGTAAAGAAACATGAGTCCAAAGTCGCTACCGCGATAGAACTTATAGTGCTACATGCATGGTGGGTAGATGTTAAGTTTTCAAAACCTTTCATGATCCTCACCGGTTGAGGTTAGGTTTGGGGAAACTTTTAATGGTTCCTAATACTTGTGAAGTGGGGTATAACATGATACCTTGTAGAAGACCACCTATTTAAGTGCGAGAACTGACCGTCTCAAATGAACGCACTTAAGAATCCAAGTGTGTCCACGGCCACAACGGATAAAACATTAAGAAGAACAGAGTAAGGAACATTGTTGTGTTGGTACCGTTGTCTTGTCTTATACTAAGTACTGACGGTTCAAGATATCACGTTCACCGCGCAGTAAGTAAGTCCAATGGTATTCAACTATGGAAGGTTCAAAGCTACGGCTACCTATCCAGATGCAACATCGATCCGCTGAAAGATTGCTAGAAAAGCACCTTCTGAGTGCGCCAAAATCTCTTTCAAGAGGGGATTGTTGGAAATTTACTAATGTGGAATTAAGTTTAACCCATTATTTATGACTCAAAAAATTGAGGCCTCCCACGTTGGAAATGTCGTTTCCACACACGTACACTCGTAATGCCAAGTATCGTAAATTTCATTAGTGAAAGAGATATTGGTACGCGAGTAAACGTTTGAGACATAAAATGATGGACGGTCGTTGGTTAAATAACACGTGTTCCACGTTGGTAAATGAAGGAACAAGTGTACGAAGTGTAAGATTGAAACGGGTCGAAAAAGAATCGTGACGTCACCGCGGAGCCGTGGCGCCGCTACGCCACTACCACAAGGGCCTCGGAGCCCAAGGCGTGAGCCGCTGCACTAATTGGTCTTTTGGCCACTAAAGCCACGACGCCCGGAAATGGCGCGCTTACGGCGATGTGTACGTGCGACGGAAGTCCAAAGGTTTGGCTGATAATGGGGACGTTTTCGGGTATTAAGATGCCAGTTTCTCCTCCATAAATCAGCCATTATTGGGTTGCATTACTTGGTGAATTATGTGACCATTACATGACACTTAAATGACCATTATATGACACTTAAATAGCCATTACATGGGTACTTGAAGAGGCATTCTTACACTACTATAAATTGAGGCCTTTGGCTCAATTGTTCAACACACATAATCAGATTTTCTAAAAATCTTCTTCCTCTCTAAGTATTCTTTCACACACTCAAAGGTTCTTCTTTTAGAAACACTTGAGTTTCTTTTGCTCATTTGTTTGATGATGTTTTATCTTGGGAGACAATTGTCCATAAACGTAAAATAATATATACGGGACAATAATTTCTTAAGGATAGAGTGTTAACACTCGACTCATGACAGTTATAACAAGTAGGGATTTAGTTTCTCTTGGTTTCGGGTTATCAAGATCAATGAGCTTGTTGCAATTGGACAGAAGATCCAAGACGGAAGATTCAAGAACAAAGATCAAGAACTCACAAGTTTACTGTAGCCACAACTCTTGTTGAATACAAGATTGTTAACTATTGTAATTCCTTCTGTTTACCCTTTCGAAACACTTATAATAATTATATATTATTCTCGTACATTCATTGTGTAACTCACAATAGCAATCACTATTTTAAAAAGAATTGGGCCATGCAAGTAATAAGACCATAATTGGACTAAAGATGGTTATGAAGATGTCTGTACATGGAGGCGATACTTTTGGTAAGGAGTTGGTTAAATTTACACGAAGATTTTTTTCCTAAGGGTCAATGAAGTCCACGTGCTACTGATATCCTAAATAGCCCACAAATCACAATAAATCCAGTGAGAAAACTACATTATGAGATGGAAACGTCATCAAGAAAAACACCAACAAAAAACAAACTATGGAAATATTAGACAAAAAGTCAAAATTGAGCATATCCACACTCAAATGCATGTCTATATCAATGAGTTTTACTTTAGTACATTAACGTGTAACCCATTTACAAAATCAGATTTACAATGTTAACATTTAACAAGTTATAATAAATCTATTTTGGCAACCTACAAAATTAAGATAACATGTTGTACCTAATAGGTAAAAATACTACAAATTCTTTATATATGAATTAAATTCATACAACAACAACAATATACCCACTAAAAATCTCACATATGTGTTTATTATTTATTTATTTATTTATTTTTACTCATATATGTGTTTGTTTGGACTTCGCATGAAAGTCCTAAATAAGGATTAATTCATAAAAACATGATCTGCCCAATCCGTTTAAGTTTGGACGGGCCAATGACCTGATTAACTTGTTCGAGTTTGAGCGGGCTAATAAGTTGCCCTTCTATTAGCTCGGCCTACTTTAGCCTAATCTTTTTCGATCCATCTAAAATTGGCTAGATATATGGCTTTAATTGAACCATGAAGAACCTTATCAAAATATTTACGCAAATAAATTTGATATGTTATATACAATCATAATAAAGAGAAAATAGTTTTATTAGATACTTCAATAAATTATTAATAAATATAAGAATTGACGAGTTGAATTATGACCTGTTTTTTAGCCTAACCTATTTTAGCACAAATAACTTTATGTTGGTGCTCACTTCAAGTCAAAATTCAGTCCAACTTGTCCATTTGGCTCCCTTAGGCCTACATACTCCCCCCTTCCCTCTCTTTCTCTTTACTCAACGACAATCTAACCCAACCACCACCTCGACTTCCCTTTGAAGCAACATTAAATTCATCTTTATATACATCCATCCATCATTAAATCAAAGATTTTAAATAAAACAATGACCAATCTTTTGTGGCTCTGCCATGGCCACCACTTTGTCCTTCTATGGATTTCTATAGCCACACTTTTAACCATCTCTTTTGCTATGCCACCACCAAACCCTATCAAATGCAACAACGTTAACTCATCACCAGGTTGCCAACTTTCCAATACCTACGGCGTTTGGGGCGACAGACAAATATGTCACGCCCCAAATATTGTTTATCCGACAACCGAAGAAGAACTTCGTCAAGAATTAGCCAATGCAAACAAAAACAACCTTAAAGTCAAAGTCGTCACGAGATTTTCACACACCATTCCTAAACTAGCATGCCCCGGTAACTCAAAAGAATCTGTTTTCATTAGCACGGAAAGATATGACACGAATATTGATGTTAACATGGAAGAACTTACGGTCACTGCTGATGGTGGAGTTGGACTACGGAAGCTTATCGATACGATCGAAAACGCGGGGTTGAGCTTGGTAGCGGCTACGTATTGGGAAGGAGTGACGGTGGCCGGAGTTATAAGTACGGGGGCTCACGGTAGTTCGTGGTGGGGCAAAGGTGGAGCAGTACATGATCATGTTATTGGTCTTAGTCTCATTGTACCAGCTCATGAATCTGAGGGTTATGCTAAAATAATTAAATTGACACGACAAGATCCACTTTTCAATGCTGCTAAAGTTTCTCTTGGATTGCTTGGCATTATTTCTAAGGTAAGAAACATTTTTCTTTTGTATTCTTTTTTTTTTTGACGAAGGCAGCGCGCATTATTCTTTCGAGTGCGCAGGTAAACCCCGGTGCATGATAGCGCGCAAACGCGTCGGTAGGTAACCACAATGGCCCGTGTATGTGCCAGCCAAGAAGGTTTATGCGGATCGAACTCGTGGCGCTGCGGTCATTTCTCTTCTTCTGGCCATTCTGTTCATTGCGGGTTTCTTTTGTATTCTTTGTTTATACTCCATTGATTAATTACAAGGGACCACAAAGATTGGCGTCATATAATAATGTAGAATGTTTATCCCTATCTTTTAGGTTCCAGAGCCGAGCGAATGAAAAACTTGATAGAAAATGCGTTATTTCTAAGTGAGTTTATCCTACTCGAATATGAAATTAGTAGAGATAGTAAATTTCATATACCAAATAATTAACTAAAAAATATTTATAAATAATTTTTCATTATCAGTGTATGTATTTTATACTATTGTAACAATATAACAAGTAACCTTTGACCTGTTTTATTTCCCAAGTTAGAAAATCCACTTTTTATGGATTGTTGGTTGTAGCTATTTTTAAGATATTTGATTGTGCAAAAATGGTATAAAAGTTAAAAGTCTTTTTTTTTATATATATAAATTCCTCATTTTGTTTATTCAATAAAGTAAGTACGAGGATTTAAGTTATTTTGGTTCCTAGTTATAGGAGTGAGCGGGTCCGGGTACTTTAATTTTTTTGAACTATTCGGACTCTACCCAGCAAAAGATCGGTTCCTAAATTTACAACCCGAAACCTACCCGTAGCAATCATTATCCGGATCCTGCGGTTTCGGGTAGGTTCCCGAGTACCCTGTAATTTTTTGTGTTGCTTAAAGAGATATATCTGATTATCACAGGCAGATGCCTCATCTGAAGTGTTCCTTAATTTGATACTGATTCATTCATTATATGAAAGAAAATATTCCAAAATAAAGTTCAAATAAAAAAAAAAAACGTTCCAAGACAAAACTAATTCATGAAAGAAAACACAAGACCAAAGATATATCTGATACTGATTCATTCATTACAAAACTCCAAATAAACATAAACAAAAATACATCTTCTAAAGTGTTCTGCCCTCGAATTCTGTTCTATGTCGTTTTATCTTCAGGAGACAAATTGATTCCTTAACTTAAGCGATTTGGACTGAAAACAGAACTCTAATTTGCAGCAATAGGTTCCCCAACTACTCCAGAAAGCGTTAGGACAGTGGTATGCGTAAACTAAGAGGTAAGAAACATGAATGCAGCTGAGTACAGTAAAGTAAAGGATAAAGATAGATAAAAATTGAGTTGTTTGATTGATCGTGTTGTATATACAAAGAATGTTCCTATTTATAGTACAAAAAGAAGAAAAATTGTACAACATGATCCCCCCATATGAACCATCAAGTAACCCACTAAGTTCAATGACCCACTATAGGGGAGGTTGTGCCGCTTTTCTCGCACTCTACTCCTCTTGCTCGGATAATGGCCCTTTATTTTAGTTGTTGTTGGCCGTTACCGCTTCTAGGGGTCCGGAAACCCTTTTGACTTGGTCGTTGAAGCATCTGTATCTGAGTGGGTCCTAGTCGTACCTCTAACTAACAACTCGACTAAGATACCTTAGTAGCCGATGAAGTACTTGTAGTCGAGGGCTAGGAGTAAATTCGGCTCTGGAACAGTTCGGCTGTCACTGAATTCGGTTAAACCTTAATTATTTTTGAGTGTTAACATAAAGAAACAAGAGATACTAAAAAAATTAAATAAACGTCCATAAATGCCACACATCCACTTGCATACTAATCCACCATTATATCTTCCGTGACACAACTAAGCTCTACAAAAATAAAATGAAACTATTGTGAGATTCCAAGACAAAAGATAATACACAAAAATAAAAATTCTAAATAACCCATCCATAAAACAAAAATAAAGAAAGACTTAGTGACTTACCTTCCTCATATTTTCTGCATCTTCCATATATTGCTCAACACTAATGGAATTTGAAGATGTGCGCAACCAATCTTGGCAACAAATGGGTATTGGCCCATTTAAAGCGAGAAATAGAGGTTTAAATAAAAAGGTCAATTTTTGTAAAATCTGGTTATCAATTAATTTAAAACATAGCCAAAATCATCTCAATTGTGGCCATAATCAACATATAAATTACTCAAACATTTCGATTGTAATCAAATTTGAAAGGAATTGCAATTAAAAATGAAATATCATAAAAAATGAGATGTAATTGACCCTCTATTCAATTAATCTAATTTCGTGACTTAACATAGTAAAATACTTATCAATTAATTATTTTTATAGTTTAAACAAATAGTTTAATAATTATTTTCACTATTTCAAGTTTTAATCCTGATAAATATGTTTTAAAATCACAAGAGATATACAATGATATATTTAATGATATTTTGTCAAATGAAATGGCAAAATGTCACATAAATAATTTTGTAATATCATTTGACCAACAAAAGATGTATATCTCACTTCTTTTGTGATTCAAGAAGTTTGAATAATTAAATAAAATTATTGTAGGGAAAAAATTAGGTGTCAACAACTGTCCCTTTAATCTCAAATTATTGAGTGGAGAGAGGCAAGAGGCTAGGGTTTCCCATATGAATAAGAAGAAGAGTGAGAGACGTGTTTAGTCTGAGATTAGGCGGGAGTAGCGTAAGTGGTATGAGTTTTTTTCTTTCTTTTTTATTAACTTAAAAATAACGGAATTAAAAAAGTAAAATATTTAATATTTCATAAGTTCCGGGTATCGATTCCGAATCCGGGTACCCTGTCTCTATTTGTTGGAATCGGATCCGATATTGATCGATTTCTAATTTTACTATCCGAACCCTACCCGTTATTATAATATATCTATCTGGAACCTACCCATTAGTGTCTGTTCCGGTAAGGTATCTAAGTACCCTGTACTCGTGCTCACCCCTACCTAGTTATAAGTTGGTTTCTTTTGATTGTCGTACGTAGTAGGGTCGTCTTTGGACCCGTGCGAGGTGTGCTACCACACAAGGCCCTAGAAAAATGAAAAATTTTATGGCACCTTTTTTATTTTTTATTAAGTAGTATTAACCATAATTTACTGTAAAGACTCATAATTCGCAGGTCTTAGCCTAATTAAAGACTCACTTTTACGAATTAGAACAGAGCCCAAAATATTTGAGACGGCCCTGGTACGTAATATTTTTAAGAATGGTTTCCTTAGAATGAAATAACTTATGATTACATGTAATTAATTGGTTCATCACCTCATGATTCTTTCCCATTCCAGTGTAATTAGTTAATTTGTTTCAATTTTATCCTTTATGGATCTTATGAAATGTCTGTTTCATTGCAGTAAAATCATCATCTTTATCCTAAAAAATATATTTTAAAGGCCATGGATACTTTGTTTGAAGATTTATCTCCATTAAGAGTATTCATGATGATATTAACTCAATACTTTCAGGGAGACAAAATTGGAATCTACCAACAAAAAAACAACAGTCATCCAACGCAAAATTGGGAACAAGACATGCCCCCTTCTTTTTGGGTGAAGAATTGGAACATGATCTGGCTAGTGAGAATGACATTTGACATTCCATCACGACACCAACTGAATGCCAAAATTGACAAGCTGTTCGATTAGTTAGTAAACATTTATATAGATCGAACTTGTTCAACCGATTATATTTGAGGTTACCTTTTTCTTTTTAAGGTAATCAACAGTACCGTAGTTGTGGGGGTTAATGCCTAGGCCTCCACCTGTGTATTAGAATTCAAAAAGTAAAATGTGGACCAGGACGATCTAGTGCCTATTTACCTGTTCAAGTACATTTTTTGAAGTGGTCATACCTAACTTTGTACATGTGATAACTCCCAAAAAATTAACATTGCAGCTTCTCTCCCAGGAAGTACACTACATCTATACATCTGCTTGTCCTACCTTTACACAAAAATATCCCATAATGTACAATTTATAGTTTTTGTCCTCCTGTTAATTTGCCTAAATCTTAAAGTAGGCAGTTGACTTGAAGGATATCCGATCCATTCAATGAGAACCTTAGCTTCCCTAGGCAATTTCTCTACAATTTTGAAATATTATAATGCTCAAGTAGGACATCACTGAGCCTCAAAATCTATCGGTTGGATTTACACATGAAAACTTTATAAAAATTTATAAAGTGAGTATCATTTATCTGTGTATCCATAAATGAATTCTATCAGCTAATTATCATTTTACAAATTCATATTATTTTCATCCATCTTATCATACATATTGACCTAGAAAAATATCTCATTTTTTGATAAATCAAAACAATAGACAATATATATTGCTTATAATAATTACATCAAGATTAAGATTATAAGTACCTTTTGTGGACTAGAGAATTTGTTTTATATAGTCGGTATAAAAATATTTTTCTTTACTTGGTCCGTTTAATATATACAAAATGTTAAAACTATACTATTTCTATAATCAACATAAATGTCATTTAATATTGTGCTACAATCATTTCGATAGTTATCTGATTTCCATCTTAAATTATAAACTTAGATTTTATTATAACTAATAGGTGACGTTTCAATTGGAGCCAGCATTCAAGAGAAGTGTAAGATTCAATTTCACAAATGATAGTCATATAGAAGACGAGATTATTAAACATGCAAGGCAGAATGAATTTGGTGACATTCAATGGTACCCTTCAAGACATACTGCTGTGTACAGATATGATAATAGAGTCCCCTTAGACACATCTGGCGGTGGTGTCAATGATTTTCTTGGATTTCAATCTAATCCTATTTTGCTATCCAAGTCTGTTCGAGCCACAGGTATTGTTATATCTAATTCACTTTTTTGACATTATTTTGGTGGCATATTATGATTATTAGAGTAGATTACTCTAAACACTTAATTATATGATGTGGTTCAATGACGAACCCTCCCATGTGTTAGAACTCAGTATCGAGTTCAATTATCCATCACTTGTCAATGGAACAGTAATGCCAAGAAGAACAGAGAAAAAATGAGAAAAGAGAAAATAGAGAAGATAGTCTTTTGTGCAAGCTTTCGATTGATTACAAACTGTGTGCTTGAGCCATCATCAACCTGTTCTTCACCTCTGTATTCCCTGCAGACTCCAACACATAGAGCCCATCCACTTCTCTACCAATCTCCTTCACCTTCCCAGTGAAGAGATCATGCAGCACAAAGAAATCAGGAAAGAACTTTGCACTATCTAGCCTACTTGAGCCAACAACCCTTATTACAGAAATGACCACTCACTAACAGACCAACATACCAACTATATATCTGTGTATATCAAGACTGAATATAACACTAGTATATCAATGTATATCGAGATCCTCAACACGCCCCCTCAAGCTAGGAACTAAAAATAAGTTTTTTAGTACTAGCTTGGACAATAGATAGTCATGTCGACCATGTGTCAACCCCTTCATAAGAATATCTGTCGGCTGCTCCGCAGTCAGTAAGTAAGTTGTGTGAATTAGTCCTTGCAATATATTCTCCCGAACAAAGTGGCAATCGATGTCGATATGTTTAGTCCTCTCATGGAAGACAGGATTAGCTGCGATCTGCGGTCTTGAGCATCTTTGTCATTATGCACGTATTTGGAAGAGTAATAGGAACATGCAATTCAGTAAATAATCCAGAAAGCCAAACCACCTCTGCAACTGCAGAGGCTAAACTTCTGTATTCAGCCTCTACTGAAATTTTAGAGACTGTGGGCTGCTTCTTCGATTTCCATGATATCAGAGAAGACCCAAAGAACACCAAGTATCCAGTAATGGATCTTCTTGTGTTGAGACAAGAACCCCAATCAGCATCACAATAGGTAGTGAGACTATTATTGTCTCCTGCTGGTATAAACAAACCCAAGCCTGGTGCCTGTTTGAGATATCTCACCACTCGATGTGCAGCCACAAGGTGTGATGTTTCTGGACACTGCATAAATTGACTCAGGCACTGGAGATCAAAGGATATATCAGGTCTTGAATTAAATCAGTACAATAACACGCCTATCGACCGATAACCTGTTGGATCTTCCAGTGGTGGATCATCCTTCTTTGATGCATCCTGCTGAATGTGCTTATCATACTCAACAGAGGTCAGCTTACCATTAAGCTCCATAGGTGATCGAGCTGTCTTTCCTCCAGAAAAACCAAGATCAGAAATCAACTCCAAGGTGTACTTTCTCTGATGCATTACTATCCCATTGTTGTTCCTTGCAAATTCGAAACCCAAAAAATACCTTAGAGTTCCCAAGTCTTTTATCTTAAAATTCTGCTGCAAGACTTCTTTTGTCTCCTGAATAAGTGTCTCATCATTTCCAGTGATGAGAAGATCATCTACATAGATAAGAATCACCACTATTGTATTACCAACTTTCTTTGTAAGTAGAGAATAATCCAAGTGACTTTGTATGAATCCAGAATTCTCCAAGGCAGTGGTGAGTTTTATACCACTGCCTAGAAGCTTGTTTTAAGCTATATAATGACTTTATTAATCTGCACACCTTCCCCTGCTTGTGATCAAATCCTTAGGGAAGATTCATGTAAAATTCTTCATTGAGGTCACCTTGTAAGAATGCATTGTATACATCCATTTGATAGAAGTGTTGATCGGTGTATTTTATATACACCTTTTGAGTCGGTTTTAGTTAGTCTTTTGCCTCTTTTGTATAAATATGTGTCGTGTTAGGATATATTTTCTTTCTTTTGAGTCACAGTGGTTTAAAGTGGCACATTGGTGAAAAGAAGCGCAAAGAAGGCAGAAACAGAGGTTCCAGAGCTCAAAAAGCTGAAAAGTTGGCAACCCGGGCGAGAAACAGGGCGGCGTCGTGGCGCCAGACCATCAGCAGCAGCGGGGCCATGACGCCCAAGAAGTTTCGGCGCCACGGCGCCGGTTGCAGGGCCGTGGCGCCGACGCGGGAATTTAGTCAAATTCGAATAGAATTGGGCCAAGCCCAAGAAGAAAAATGTTTTTGCACGTTTTTGGTGATATAAAAGGACCTTTTAGGTCAGATTTGAGGGGTTCCACACCTTATCATTCATCACAACATTAGATCAAGATTGAAGACTTATTTTTGAGTAATTTCTTGTTCTTTACTTTATTTCTTTCTAGTATATGTTGAATAATATTTTAGTTCTTGACATGTCTATGGCTAGGAACTAACTTAATTTAGGGTTTTCTATGTCGAATCACTTGAACCTCGTTTTATGAATTAATGCAAGATTTTGGTTTCTTCTTATTATTGTTGAGATTTATTCAATAATTATTTTGATTGCTTGATAATTAATTGATCACAAATTATCATCACTTATATGATTTCTAATCGAAATCTGAAAGAGGAGATTGTGAATATGCTATAGTTGAATAAACATAGGTTAAAATCATGGACGAAAGTACCCCGATACTTGTGTAGTTTAATAGGTTATTGCTTTAAATCCTCATTTGTGGTAAATCTTATCATCGAAAGATAGAAGGGTTCTACATTGGGGTTGAGTGTTTATATTACCTTAACAGGAGTATAAAACGGCTTAGTTAACTTGCTATCTCAACATAGAAGAAGAACCTTAATTATTTGCATTAACGAGTAAAGCGAGCGGATAGTCGAGGAGATTTGGAAGCCCTATTTCCACCATATCTGAAGTAAAGTAAAGTAATTTAGTTAGCGTATATAATCATAGAGCTATAAACAAACCATCAAATTATCGGTCACCAAATAGATACTACAGAATAGAGGTTGATAATTGGACACTAATCCATGAGGACGATAACTCGGTCTTCTAGACTATATTACTTGTCACGATACGTGAACTTGCGTTTAACGTGTGTATAAATCGCGCATCAAGTTTTTGGCGTCGTTGCCGGGGATTGGCGTAGTTCAATATCATTATATTTATTCTTAATTTTTAATTTGGTTTGTATTTTTTCTTTTTATTTTATTTTATTGTGGAACCGTGCGCCGTGATCCGTTTGTTGGTTTTGATTCATCTCAGGGACCCTGCAAACATGGATTACCACTATCAAGGGTTACAGAACTATCAATAGCAATGTAACCCCCATGCCCCACAGGAAGAGCAGGATGGGCTACGAGCTGCCATACTCAGGCTAACTAGGCACCAAACTCAGTTCATGGATGAGACGAGAGTGTCCCTAAAGAATTTGGAAACTCAAATAGGACAACTCGCGGGAATTCTAAGCAACAGAATACAAAGGAATCACCCTGAACATATTGGGGAGAATATAAAAGAGCAATGCCAGGCGATTGACCTGAGAAATGGCGAACTAGTGGAAGCAAACTCACCACCACCGTGTCCAGAAAAGAAGGGCCCAGATTTCTCGCAGAAGTTGCAGTGCCACGGCGCCACTGAGCAGCGCCACGACGCCGATAATCCTGAGACATTGCAGAAGTTTGGGAGCCACGACGCCGAATCTCAGGGCCGTGACGCCCAGGGCTCAGAAGGTACAATGATTTCGGGAGCAGTTGTGGACTCACCTCAGGTGAAGATACCGTACCCCCAGAGGCTAAAAACAAGTTCTCTTGACAGACAGTTCTCTAAATTCCTGGAAGTTCTCAAACAATTGCAACTCAACATCCCGTTTGCTGAGGCACTAGAGCAGATGCCGAGTTATGTAAAGTTCATGAAGGAGATTCTCAGCAAAAAGAGAAGGATAGATGACTACGAAACAGTGGTGTTGACTGAAGAATGCAGTGCCATCCTACAG
The DNA here is from genome assembly GCA_029844215.1 of Przewalskia tangutica. NCBI lineage: Eukaryota > Viridiplantae > Streptophyta > Magnoliopsida > Solanales > Solanaceae > Przewalskia > Przewalskia tangutica. The sequence goes on along the minus strand of CM056732.1, from coordinate 81,214,332 downwards.
AGAAAGCTACCTCAGAAGTTGAAAGATCCGGGGAGTTTCACCATCTCATGCACTATAGGAAAGTTTGAGTCTCAGAAGGCGTTGCGTGATCTGGGAGAATGTATAAATTTGATGCCCTATCTGGTGTTTTTGCAAACTTGGAATGGGAGAAGCCAGACCTACAAACATCACTCTGCAGCTAGCTGACCGCTCCATCGTCCACCCGAGAGGAGTCATCGAAGATGTGTTGGTTAAGGTGGACAAGTTCATCTTTCCCGCTGATTTCATCATCTTAGACATGAGAGATAATGACATGATCCCCATTATCCTTGGCAGACCCTTCCTAGCCACAGGACAGGCACTCATTGATGTTCGAAAAGGTGAGTTGAGACTTCGTGTGGAAGAAGAAGAGGTAATTTTCAATGTTTTTCGAGCAGCAACCTTCCCAGAGGCGAGTAACAACTGCTTCGCCATTGATGTGATCGAAGAAGCAGTGTCGGAAAATGGGTTCAGAAATGCTGATGCGCTTGAAGAAGTGCTGACACAATGGGATGAGAGTAGTGGCAATAACCCGAATCTGATGGAGTATGCAAATTTGATGAATTCTTATGAGCAGTGTAATAAGAAGAGATATGAAGAGCTTGGGAAGATGCAGGAGAGATCAGTACCATCCACAGAAAAAGCTTCAGAGTTAGAGTTGAAGACTCTACCAGATCATTTGCAGTACATATATCTAGGTGAGAATCAATCTTTACCAGTGATCATCTCATGTCATCTATCCAAAGTGGAGGTTGAGAAGCTACTGAGAGTACTGAGGGCTCACAAGCGTGCCATTGGGTGGACATTAGCAGGCATAAAGGGGATAAGTCCGTCAACAATGATACATAAGATCCGTCTAGATGAGGAGAGCAGACCCTCCATTGAGGCACAGAGAAGACTGAATCCAAACATGAAGGAGGTAGTCAGAAAAGAAATCATGAAATGGCTTGATGCTGGGGTAATTTATCCTATCTCACGGCGGTGCATGGGTGAGTCCGGTGCAAGTGGTGCCCAAAAAGGGTGGTATGACAGTAGTGACCAACGAAAGGAATAAGCTCATTCCATCTAGAACAGTTACTGGGTGGAGAATTTGCATTGACTATCGCAAGTTGAACAAGGCAATCAGAAAAGACCACTTTCCGTTACCATTTCTAGATCATATGTTGGATAGACTTGCAGGGCACAATTACTACTGCTTCTTGGATGGTTACTCAGGGTATCATCAGATTGCCATAGCACCAGAAGATTAGGAAAAGACAACATTCACCTGCCCCTTTGGTACGTTTGCATTCAGAAGGATACCATTTGGGCTTTGCAATGCACCTCCGACCTTTCAGAGGTGTATGATGGCAATTTTCTCTGATATGGTGGAGAGGACTATAGAGATTTTCATGGATGATTTCTCGGTCTTTGGGTCCTCGTTCGATGAGTGTTTGAGGCACTTGGAAGCAGTGTTGAAACGGTGTGAAGAGTCCAACCTTGTGCTGAATTGGGAGAAGTGTCACTTCATGGTAAAAGAAGGGATTGTCCTTGGACACAAAATATCCAACCAAGATATTGAGGTGGACAAAGCAAAGATTTCAGAAATCGAAAATCTACCACCTCCAGTATCAACAAAAGGGGTCAGAAGTTTCCTTGCGCATGCCGGTTTTTATAGAAGATTCATCAAGGACTTCTCAAAAGTTTCAAAACCTCTTTCCACCTTGCTAATGACTGGGGTTGCTTTTGAATTCAATAAGGAATGCATGACCGCTTTTCAGACACTCAAGGAGAGGCTTATCTCAGCACCCATAATCATTGCACCAAACTGGGAGCTCCCATTTGAACTAATGTGTGATACAAATGATTATGCAGTGGGAGCAGTGCTTGGGCAGATGGTCGATAAGGTATTCAGATCCTTTTACTATGCTAGTAAAACTCTTAATGATGCACAATTGAATTATGCCACTACAGAAAAAGAATTGCTAGCAATAGTATATGCATTCGAGAAATTCAGGACATACTTAATTGGGAATATGGTGATAGTATACACTGACCACTCTGCCATAAAGTACTTGATGACAAAGAATGATGCAAAACCTTGCCTTATCCGATGGGTTTTACTATTACAAGAATTTGACATGGAGATCCGTGACAAGAAGGGGACAGAGAACTCAGTTGCTGACCACTTGTCGAGGCTTGAAAATATAGAGAGCCAGAACACCAAGGATGTGCAGATAAATGATCACTTCCCAGATGAGCAATTGTTTCAAGTAAGTGTTGTCTTTAAGTTACCTTGGTACGCTGATTTTGTTAATTTTCTCGCAGCCAAGGTAGTACCCCCAGGATTGACAAGACAACAAGTGAAGAGGTTCTACTCTGAAGTAAAACACTACTATTGGGAGGAGCCAATGTTATACAAGCATTGCGCTGACCAAGTCATCAGACAATGTATACCAGAGGATGAGATGCACCAGATTCTCACCCATTGTCACATCTTACAATGTGGTGGACATTTTGGGGTATCAAGAACATCTGCGAAGGTACTGCAAAGTGGGTTCTATTGACCAACCCTCTTCAAGGATGCCCACACCTTTGTGAAGAGCTGTGATCTTTTTCAAGGAACAGGGAACATATCAAGACAAAATGAAATGCCTTCGAATGTGATCTTGGAGGTTGAACTATTTGATGTTTGGGGGATCGACTTCATGGGTCCATTCCCGTCGTCCTTTGGGAATCAGTACATTCTTCTTACAGTGGATTATGTGTCCAAATGGGTAGAAGCGGTAGCCACTAAAGAAAATGACAGTAATATTGTCCAAAGGTTCCTACAAAAGAATATTCACAAGGTTTGGTACTCCCAGGGCCATCATCAGTGATGAAGGAAGCCACTTTTGCAACAAGCAGCTTGATACACTGCTTTCCCGATATGGAGTCTACCACCGCACCACATTGCCCTATCACGCCAGCGAATGGGCGCGAAGTTTCAAACAGGGAAGTGAAGAGCATATTGGAAAAGACGGTGGATGACTCAAGGAAGGATTGGTCTATCAAATTGGATGACGCACTATGGGCATACAAAACAGCATTCAAAACCCCCATTGGAATGTCACCATATAAGTTAGTTTTTGGTAAAGCATGTCATCTGCCAGTAGAGTTAGAACACATGGCTTATTGGGCAATGAGGAAGCTGAACATGGATGCCAAGGCAGCAGGGCAGAAGAGGTTGCTACAGCTGAGCGAGTTGGATGAATTCAGACACAATGCCTATGAGAATGCAAGGATCTACAAGGAATGAACCAAAGTATGACATGATAAGATGTTGTTCCCAAAAGACTTCCAAGCAGGGCAACAAGTGCTTTTATTCAACTCAAGGTTGAGGCTGTTCCCAGGCAAGCTCAAATCGCGTTGGTCAGGACCGTACACTGTTGTAAGAGCATTCCCCTATGGTGCAGTTGAAGTGAGAGGGAGAGAGAGAGCCCCTTTCAAGGTAAACGGATAGAGGTTGAAACCCTATTTGATCAATGAAATGGAATACATGAGCCTAGTGACCCATCTCATTCCAAAATGAATGGGAACCTGCGTCCGGCTAAAAGACGTTAAAGACAGCGCTACTTGGGAGACAACCTAAGGTTTTTAAATTTATGCAATTTAGTTTTAGTTAGAACAGTCTCACGGAAGGCATTGTTTACATGTTGTGATGACATGTACAGGGTTAAAAAGTGGAGGACAAAAAACAAACATGAGAGAAGAAGGAAATCGGCTCGGCGCCACGGCGCCCAGCAGAGGGCCATGGCGCCAAGAATGCAGAAAGCCGCAGGAAGTTTGGGCGCCACGGCGCCAATCTCAGAGCGCCACGGTGCCGGAAGTTCAGAGGGTCGCAAATGTTTGGGCGCCACGACGCCGATCTCAGGGCTGTGGCGCCACGACGGAAAATCTGAAAAATAAAGAGCCCTAGAAACGATTTCCCTCTTCCATTCTGACGGAATTTCTGACGTTATCTGCCATGCATTATCCGCCGCCACCGCCACCATTTTAAACCACAAGTCTGTAAGTTGTCCCGTCTTTCTTTTATTTTTGAGTCTTGCACACATTAGGGACAATGTGTGATTTAAGTTTGGGGGGATTTCTTAGTCTTTTTTTGTTGTTGTGTGTTTTTGAGTCTTTTTGTTGTTATTTCTATGTTTATTTGAGTCTAATTTTTTTTTAAGATCATGCATGCTGTAGTTATTTGAAACGCCTAGTGAAGTCAAGTGGAATAATGTAATGAAATTCGAAGCAACCATCTGTACACTTAGGTTAGATATGCCAAGAATTCATGAAATCAAACTATTTGGGGTATCTTGCTTGATTTATGCACGGTTAATAATTAAGCCTATGTGTCTGCTTGCTTGCTATTTGAGGCGAAATAGTTAGGATATGCATGTTAGAGAGATGATTCAAACATTTCTTTGTTAAGCCCTTTCTTACCATTTATTTCCTATCCCTGGCAATAAATTGTATCCCTAGTCAGCCCATTTGAGCCTAAAAATAAGATCTTTTCTTTGACACCATGTAATTCCATACTTATGACATAAGTGAAAAAAATTGAGATGCTTGGAATACAAAGTATTGAAAAAAAAGACAAAAGAGAGTGAACAATTTTGATGCACCCCAATGAAATGTAATAATAAATAGGCAAAAGCCTAAGTTTGGGGGTGCTTACTATTCATCAGACACCTCATTCTCTCAAAACAAAAGAGGGGAAAGATAGGTATGAGGTTAAAAAGAAAATCAAAAGAAAAAGAAAGAATCGAAAGCAAAAGAGCTTATGGTACGTAAGATTTAGCCTAAAAGTCTATTTTTACCTACCCCTGCCTAAGCCTACATTACAACCCTGAAAAGCACTGAAGATCTCTAATATGTGTATCCATGATTAGTGGAGAATAACAAGTGAACATACCATAGGATTTTGAAATTGACATGCATAGTTAGGTATTTTTGCTTTCATTGAGCATGATTAAATTGAATTTACGAAATATCTGACTTGAGTGTTTAGAATGCTAAAAATTCATGTTATATGTTCTTGCATATTATTCTACTAACCTACATGCTTTTCTAAGTAACAATGATGCAGCAAATTGATCAATGTCTTTGAGTCATTTTATTTTATTTTCTTTCGTGTCTTTGTTTCTATTTTTTATCTTTACTCGAGGGCGAGTAAAGGTTAAGTTTGGGGGTGTTTGATCGGTGTATTTTATATACACCTTTTGAGTCATTTTTAGTTAGTTTTTTGCCTCTTTTTGTATAAATATGTGTCGTGTTAGGATATATTTTCTTTCTTTTGAGTCACAGTGGTTTAAAGTGGCACATTGGTGAAAAGAGCGAAAAGAAGGCAGAAACAGAGGTTTCAGAGCTCAAAAAACTTAAAAGTTGGCAATCCGGGCGAGAAACAGGGCGGCGCCGTGGCGCCAGACCTTCAATGAGCCACAGCGCCCAAGCGAGCGGTCGCAGAAGTTTCGGCGCCACGACGCCGGTTGCAGGGTCGTGGCGCCGACGCGGGAATTTAGTCAAATCCGAATAGGATTGGGCCAAGCCCAAGAAGGAAAAGGTTTTGCACGTTTTTGGTGATATAAAAGGACCTTTTAGGTCAGATTTGAGGGGTTCCACACCTTACCATTCATCACAACATTAGATCAAGATTAGAGACTTATTTTTGAGTAATTTCTTGTTCTTTACTTTATTTCTTTCTAGTATATGTTGGATACTATTTTAGTTTTTGACATGTCTATGGCTAGGAACTAACTTAATTTAGGGTTTTCTATGTCGAATAACTTGAACCTCGTTTTATGAATTAATGCAAGATTTTGGTTTCTTCTTATTATTGTTGAGATTTATTCAATAATTGTTTTGATTGCTTGATAATTAATTGATCACGAATTATCATCACTTATATGATTTCTAATCGAAATCCGAAAGAGGAGATTGTGAATATGCTATAGTTGAATAAACATAGGTTAAAATCGTGGACGAAAGTGCCCCGATACTTGTGTAGTTTAATAGATTATTGCTCTTAATCCTCCTTTGTGGTAAATCTTGTCATCGAAAGATAGAAGGGTTCTACATTGGGGTTGAGTGTTTATATTACCTTAACATGAGTATAAAACGGCTTAGTTAACCTGCTATCTCAACATAGAAGAAGAACCTTAATTATTTGCATTAACGAGTAAAGCGAGCGGATAGTCGAGGAGATTTGGAAGCTCTATTTCCACCATATCTGAAGTAAAGTAAAGTAATTTAGTTAGTGTCTATAATCATAGCTATAAACAAACCATCAAATTATCGGTCACCAAATAGATACTACAGAATAGAGATTGGTAATTGGACACTAATCCCTGAGGACGATAACTCGGTCTTCTAGACTATATTACTTGTCACGATACGTGCACTTGCGTTTAGCGTGTGTATAAATCGCGCATCAGGTGCCACCCTTTAGAAGCAGCAACTGAAATCACTGGTCGTACAGTCACCATCTTTGCAACTGGTGAGAAAGTGTCAAAATAATCAATTCCTTCTTTTTTATTATAGCCCTTGGCCACTAGTCTTGCTTTGAACCTTTCAACTTCACCATTAGCCTTGTACTTGATCTTGTAGACCCATTTACAACCAATTTCCTTCTTTTGTTTAGAAAGATCAGTGACTTCCCATGTGTTATTGTTCTCCAAGGCCTGCATTTCAAGTTTCATAGCATCTATCCACCTGGGATCCTTCACAGCTGCAAAATAGGAAGTTGGTTCCTTCTCAGCTTCAATTCTGGCAATGTTACTCTGATATCTTGCATTCAATCCAGCATAACTAAGGTTATTGGCCATGGGATACAAGCAGTAATGTCTACCTCCTGCACCACCTGAGTGTGATATCTGCACAAAGTCCTTCATCCATGCAGGTTGCTTTCTGCTTCTGTCTGATCTTCTCATTGGTAGCTCAGATTCAGGAGAGATATCATCACCTAGTTGACTTGAGGATTGAGCACATTCTTCCTCTTGGAGCCTGTCCTCAACTGCTACAACATCCTGAGGTGGTGTAACATGATCTGGTGTTGCATTACTCTCAGGGCTTTGAAAGACATCAGCAACATTTTCCATCTCTACTTCTTGTGACTGGTCTGAGCTCAGATTATTACTCACATCAGATGACCTTTTTTGCTGAAAAGGAAATATGTTCTCATAGAAGGCAACATCCCTGCTCACAAATAAAACATTGGTAGACAAGTTTAGTAGTTTATATCATTTCTGCCTGAAAGAGTAGCCAAGCAATATAGCCTTGATTGCTCTAGTATCAAATTTATCAGCCTTCACCAGATTAGTTGCGTAACAAAGACATCCAACAACTCTTAAGTGAGACAATATTGGAGCCTTATTATAGAGTCTTTCATAAGGGGAGATGTTACCTAACATCACAGAGGGCAACCTGTTCATTATGTATGATGCGCGATTTAATGCGCACACTTTAACGCAAGTGCACGTTGTCGAGTCAAGTAATATAGTCTTTGAAGACCGAGTTATCGTCCTCAGAGATTAGTGTTCAAGTACCAACTTCTATTCTTTGTTATCTATTTGGTGACCGATGTTTGAGTTGTTGATTATAACTAATGATTATAAAGACTAATTAACTATGTTGTTTACTTCAGTGATGATGGAAATAGGGCTTCCAAGTCTCCTCAACTATCCACTTATATTACTTATTAATGCAATCAATTATGGTTCTTCTTCTTTTGGAGATAGCAGGTTTACTAATCCGTTTTATACTCCCGTTAAGGCTATATAAACACTCAACCCCAGTAGCGCTCCTTTCTACCTTTTGGTGATAAGGATGACTCTATAGGAGGATTAAGAACAAAAACTCTTATTAATGCTACACAAGTAATTGAGGTATTTTCATCCCCAATCCGACCTATGTCTACCCAACTACAGCATAGTCACAACCTCCTCCTTTCGGAGTTTGATTAGAAATCATATAAATAATGATAATTAATGATCAAGTAATTACCAAGCAATCAAATCATCTATTGGATAAATCTCAACAATAAGAAGAACAACCATAAACATGCATTAATTCATAAAATAAGGTTCAAGTGAATTGACATAGAAAGCCCTATATTAGAATTAGTTCCTAGCCATAGACATGACAAGAACTAATTCAATATCCAACATAAAACTGAAAATAAAGTAAAAGAAAAGAAAGAAATTACAATAGAATGGTCTCCAATCTTGAATTTCAAGATGTGTTGTGTTTTTGCAAGAAAGGGAACCCTTAAAAACTGCCTAGGGTTCTCTTTTTATAGCCTTCAAACCGACCTTAAGGTTTTCCTTCAGGCCTGGCCCATAAACTCGTCCAAAACCTGATTTTTCCCGCGTCGGCCAGCGCTCTTGGCGCGCGGCCTGAAAGTTCTCAGATCGCTCGAGATTAGGCGTCGCGGCCAGTAACTCGCTGTTTGCAGCCATGCGCTGGAACTTCTGAGACCCTCTGGATATTGGGCGCCGGGCACCGCCTGAGCTGGGCCATGGCGCTGACTTGGTTATGTGCCTGGTTCGCCACTTTCTCGCATTTCAAGCTCTGGAACCTCCGTTTTTGCCCTCTTTTCGCTCCTTTTCCGCCAAAGAGCCATTTTAACCAATTTGACTCAAAAGAAAGAAAATATATCCTAAGACGACACGTATTTGTACAAAAAAGGACAAAAGACTTACTAAAAATGACTCAAAAAGTGTATATAAAATACACTGATCAAATACCCCCAAACTTAACCTTTGCTCGCCCTCGAGCAAAGATCAAAAAGAAAGAAATACAGACTCAAAGAAAACGAAAAAAATTGAAGACTCAATGACATTGATCACTTTGTTGCATTGATGTTACTTGGAAAAACATGAAGATTAGTAGAATAATATGCAGGAACATATATCATGAATTTTTTTTGCATTCTAAACACATTAAGCTAGATATTTCGCAAACTCATTTTTATCATACTTAATGGAAGTCAAAATACTGAATCATGCATGTTAATTTAAAAATCTTAGGGCATTTTTACTTGCTATTCTCCACTAATCATGGATATGCATATAAGAGATCTTCAGGACTTTTCAAGGTTGTAATGTAGGCTTAGACATGGGTAGGTAAAAATAGGCATTTAGGCTCATTTTGTATACCATAAGCTCTTTAGCTTTTCAATGTTTCCCTTTTCTTTTGATTTCTTTTCTTCACTTCAAATCTATCTTTCCCCTCTTTTGTTTTGGGAGAGTGAAGTGTATTATAATAACAAGCACCCCAAAACTTAGGCTTTTGCCTATTTCTTATTACTTTTTTATTGGGGTGCATCAAACTTGTTCACTCTTTTTGTCTCTTTTTTAACACATTCTATTCCAACTATTTCACATTTTTACTTATGGCACAAGTGTGGGAATATAGGGTGTCAAAGAAAAAAGTCTCATGTTTAGGCTCAACGGGGCTGACTAGGGATATTTTTAATGTCAGGGATAGAAAAGAGTGGTGAGAATTGGCTAACAAAGAAACGCCTGAGTCATCTCCCTAACATGCATATCCTAACTATTTCGCCTCAAATAGCAAACAATCATACACATAGGTTTTAATCATTTGACAATGCATAATTCAAGCAAGAAACCCCAAATAGACAGATTTCATGAGTTTTTGGCATATCTAACCTAAGTGTTTAGATAGTTGCTTCTAATTCCATTACACTATTCCACCTTACTTCACTAGGTGTTTCTAGTAACTACAGCATGCATGATCTTTGACAGACAATTATGACTCAAAAAAGAAAAAAATTTATGACTCAAAAATACACAAAACAATTCAAAAAGACTCAAACATACTACAACAATAAGACACAAATAAGACACCCCCCCAAACTTAAATCACACATTGTCCCCAATGTGTGCAAGACTCAAGGACAATAAAAGAAACAGGACACTTACAAACTTGGTTTTAAAATGGTGGCGGTGGCGGTGGATTGAATCCCGTGAGAGGGGAGGGGCTCAGGATTTTTGATTTGGAGAAAGGGCCGTCGGATTAGGGCGTCTTTTAATATCTGGATTTCACGCTTGGCGCGCGCCGCAAATGGCGCGCTGGCCTCAAACTTCGAACTCTTACGATCTTTTGGCGCGCGACCACTGCTCTGCAAGCGCGCTCTGCCGATTTTCTGGAAATCCTTGGCTTATCTTCAGTTTCCGCCCTCCAAGTTCTTGGTCTTGCACCTATCATCACAACACATAGCACTACCTCCGTGAGACTGTTCTAAGTAAATACTAATTGCATTAAAGTAAATAAATGGAAATACCTTGGGTTGCCTCCCAAGTAGCGTTGTCTTTAACGTCTTTTAGCCGGACGCAAGTTTCTTATCATTTTAGGGTGAGAGAGGTTACTAAGTTCATATATTCCATTTCATTGATCAAATATGGTTTTAACCTCTGTCCGTTTACCTTGAATGAGGCTCCCTCTCTCCCTTTTACTTCAACTGCACCATATGGAAATACTCTTACCACCGTGTATGGTCCTGTCCAACGCGATTTTAACTTGCCTGGAAACAATTTTAACCTTGAGTTGAATAAAAGCACTTGTTGTCCTTCTTGGAAGTCTTTTGGTATCAACCTCTTGTCGTGCCATACTTTCGTTCGTTCCTTGTAGATCTTTGCATTCTCATAGGCGTTGTGCCTGAATTCATCCAACTCGCTCAGCTGTAGTAGCCTCTTCTGCCCTGCTGCTTTGGCATCCATGTTTAGCTTCCTCATTGCCCAATACGCTCTATGTTCCAACTCTACTGGCAAATGACATGCCTTACCAAAGACTAACTTATATGGTGACATTCCTATTGGTGTTTTGAATGCTGTTCTATATGCCCATAGTGCATCATCCAGTTTGATAGACCAATCCTTCCTTGAGCCATTCACCGTCTTTTCCAATATGCTCTTCACTTCCCTATTTGACACTTCGCGCCCGTTCGCGAGGTGGTAGGCGGTTGTGGTCGATGGTAGACTCATATCCGGAAAGCAATGAATTCACCGCTTGTTGCAAAAGTGACTTCGCCGTCGATGATGGCCCTGAGTCTGAACCTTGTGAAAATATTCTTTTGAAGGAATCTTTGAGCGATCTTCTGTCATTTTCTTTTGTGGCTACTGCTTCTACCCATTTGGACACATAGTCCACTGCCAGAAGGATATATTGATTTCCAAAGGACGGCGGGAATGGACCCATAAAATCGATTCCCCACACATCAAATAGTTCTACTTCCAATATCCCTTGCGAAGGCATTTCATTTCGTCTTGAAATGTTCCCTGTTCTCTGACAACTATCACATCTCTTCACAAAGGCATGGGCATCCTTAAAAAGTGTTGGCCAATAGAACCCGCTTTGCAGTACCTTTGCCGCTGTTCTTGATGCCCCAAAGTGTCCGCCACATGGTAGGGTATGGCAGTGAGTGAGAATCTGGTGCATCTCCTCCTCTGGTATACATCGCCTGATGACTTGATCGGCACAGTGTTTGTATAACATCGACTCCTCCCAATAGTAGTGCTTTACTTCGGAGTAAAACCTCTTCACTTGCTGTCTTGTCAATTCTGGGGGTATTACCTTAGCTGCAAGAAAATTAACAAAATCAGCGTACCAAGGTAAATTAAAATTCGCACTTACTTGAAACAGTTGCTCGTCTGGAAAGTGATCATTTATCTGCACATCCTTGGTGTTCTGGCTCTCTGTGTTCTCCAGCCTTGACAAGTGGTCTGCAACTGAATTCTCTGTCCCTTTCTTGTCACGAATTTCCACGTCGAATTCTTGTAGTAGCAAGACCCATCGAATGAGGCGAGGTTTTGCATCCTTCTTTGTCATCAAGTACTTTATGGCAGAATGGTCAGTGTATACTATCACCTTATTTCCAATCAAGTATGGCCTGGATTTCTCAAATGCATACACTATTGCTAGTAATTCTTTTTCTGTAGTCGCGTAATTTAACTGTGCGTCATTCAGAGTTTTACTAGCATAGTAAATGGATCTAAATACCTTGTCGATTCTCTGTCCAAGCACTGCTCCCACTGCATAATCGCTTGCATCGCACATTAGTTCAAATGGGAGCTCCCAGTTTGGTGCAATGACTATGGGTGCTGAAATAAGCTTCTCCTTGATTGTTTGAAAAGCGGTCAAACATTCCTTATTGAAGTCAAAAGCAACCCCCGTCATTAGCAATGTGGAAAGGGGTTTTGAAACTTTTGAAAAATCCTTGATGAATCTTCTATAGAAACCCGCATGCCCAAGAAAACTTCTGACTCCTTTTGTTGATACTGGAGGTGGGAGATTTTCGATTACTGAAATCTTTGCTTTGTCTACCTCAATACCTTGGTTTGATATTTTGTGTCCCAGGACAATCCCTTCTGTTACCATGAAATGACACTTCTCCCAGTTTAGCACAAAGTTAGATTCTTCACATCGGCTTAACACTGCTTCTAAGTGCCTCAAACGTTCATCGAACAATGCTCCAAAGACCGAAAAATCATCCATAAAGATCTCTATAGTCCTCTCCACCATGTCTGAGAAAATTGTCATCATACACCTCTGAAAGGTCGCAGGTGCATTGCAAAGCCCGAATGACATCCTTCTGAATGCAAATGTACCAAAAGGGCAAGTGAATGTTGTCTTTTCCTGATCTTCTGGTGCTATCGCAATCTGATGATACCCTGAGTAACCATCCAGAAAACAGTAGTAGTTGTGCCCCGCAAGTCTATCCAACATCTGATCTAGAAATGGCAACGGGAAGTGGTCTTTTATGGTTGCTTTGTTCAACTTGCGATAGTCGATGCAGATTCTCTATCCAGTAACTGTTCTGAAAGGAATGAGCTCGTTCCTTTCGTTGGTCACCACTGTCATTCCACCCTTTTTGGGTACCACATCTTGGACTCACCCACGTACCGCCGATATAGGATAAATTACTCCCGCATCGAGCCATTTCAGGATTTCCTTTATGACTACCTCTTTCATGTTTGGGTTTAGCCTCCTTTGTGCCTCGATGGATGGTCTGCTCTCCTCATCTAGACGGATCTTATGCATTACTGTTGACAGACTTATCCCCTTTATGTCTGCTAATGTCCACCCAATGGCACGTTTGTGAGCCTCGGACTCTCGTGACTTATCAGTCTCTGCTGTGGATAGGTGGCATGAAATGATCACTGGTAAAGATTTATCTTCACCTAGATATTGGTATTGTAAATGATTGGGTAGGATTTTTAACTCTAACTCTGGAGCCTTCTCTGTGGATGGTATTGATCTTTCTGGCATCTGCCCAAGCTCTTCATACCTCCTCCTATCCCATTTCTCATAAACATTCATCCAATTTGCATACTCCATCAGCCTTGGGTCGCTTCCACTACTATCATCCCATTTGGTCAGTACTTCTTCAAGCGTATCATCATTTTTGAATCCTTTGGCCGATACTGCATCTTCGATAATATCAATGGCCGAGCAGTTATCATTAGCATCTGGAAAAGTTGCTGCCCGAAAAACATTGAAAATCACCTCTTCTTCTTCCACCCGAAGCTTCAACTCCCCTTTGTGAACATCGATGAGAGCCTGTCCTGTGGCTAAGAAGGGTCTGCCAAGTATGATGGGGATTATGTCGTTATCTTTTATGTCTAAGATAACGAAATCAGCGGGAAAAATGAACTTGTCCACCTTCACCAATACATCCTCGATGACTCCTCTAGGATGGACTATGGAGCGGTCAGCTAACTGCAAAGTGATGTTTGTAGGTTTGACTTCTCCCATTCCAAGTTTGCATAAAACTAGATAAGGCATCAGATTTATGCCTGCCCCCAGATCGCACAATGCTTGCTGACATTCAAAATTTCCAATGGTGCATGGTATGGTGAAGCTCCCTGGATCTTGTAATTTCTGAGGTAGTTTTCTCTGTAGGATGGCACTACATTCTTCAGTCAACACCACTGTTTCGTAGTCCTCTATCCTCCTCTTTTTGCTAAGAATATCCTTCATAAACTTTACATAGCTCGGCATCTGCTCTGGTGCTTCAGCAAACGGGATATTGAGTTGCAATTGTTTGAGAATTTCTACAAATTTAGAAAATTGCTTGTCAAGAGCACATGTTTTTAGCCTCTGGGGATATGGTATTTTCACCTGGGGTGCGTTCACAACAGCTTCTACCAATTTTTCGACCACGGCTCTGGCGCCGCGCTCGCAGGCGCGCGGCCTCAAACCGCCTGTCTCGAGTTTTGGCGTGCCCACGCTTTCATCGCGCTGCATGGCCTGGCCGCCGCGAACTTTCCATCTCCACTAATTCGGCATTCTTCAGGTCAATCGCCTGACATTGTGCTTCCATACTTCCTCCCACATGTGCAGATTGCTTTTCTTGCATTTCGCTGTTCAACATGACCGCGAGTTGTCCTATTTGTGTTTCCAACTTCTTCAAGGACATTCTCGTTTCGTCCATGAACTGAGTTTGGTACCTAGTCAAACTGAGTATGGCTGTTCGTAACTCCTCCATCTTTTCTTGTGGGGTTGGAGCTTTATCATATTGATAGTAGTAATCCATGTCTTCAGGATCCCTGAGATGAATCAAAACCAACAACGGATCACGGCACACTGATTTTTACAAAATATATAAAAATAAAAATAAAAGCAATAAATAAAAACAGAAATAAAAACCAAATTAGAAATTAAGAATAAATAAAATTGATATTGAACTATGCCAATCCCCGGCAACGGCGCCAAAAACTTGATGTGCTATTTAATGCACACACTTTAACGCAAGTGCACGTTGTCGAGTCAAGTAATATAGTCTTTGAAGACCGAGTTATTGTCCTCAGGGATTAATGTTCAAGTACCAACTTCTATTCTTTGTTATCTATTTGGTGACCGATGTTTGAGTTGTTGATTATAACTAATGATTATAAAGACTAATTAACTATGTTGTTTACTTCAGTGATGATGGAAATAGGGCTTTCAAGTCTCCTCAACTATCCACTTATATTACTTATTAATGCAATCAATTATGGTTCTTCTTCTTTTGGAGATAGCAGGTTTACTAATCCGTTTTATACTCCCGTTAAGGCTATATAAACACTCAACCCCAGTAGCGCTCCTTTCTACCTTTCGGTGATAAGGATGACTCTATAGGAGGATTAAGAACAACAATCCTTATTAATGCTACACAAGTAATTGAGGTATTTTCATCCCCAATTCGACCTATGTCTACCCAACTACAGCATAGTCACAACCTCCTCCTTTCGGAGTTTGATTAGAAATCATATAAATAATGATAATTAATGATCAAGTAATTACCAAGCAATCAAATCATCTATTGGATAAATCTCAACAATAAGAAGAACAACCATAAACATGCATTAATTCATAAAATAAGGTTCAAGAGAATTGACATGGAAAGCCCTATATTAGAATTAGTTCCTAGCCATAGACATGACAAGAACTAATTCAATATCCAACATAAAATTGAAAATAAAGTAAAAGAAAAGAAAGAAATTACAATAGAATGGTCTCCAATCTTGAACTCCAAGATGTGTTGTGTTTTTGCAAGAAAGGGAACCCTTAAAAACTGCCTAGGGTTCTCTTTTTATAGCCTCCAAACCGACCTTAAGGTTTTCCTTCAGGCCTGGCCCATAAACTCGTCCAAAACCTGATTTTTCCCGCGTCGGCCAGCAAAGTTCTGCTGATACGGAGATTAGGCGCCGCGTACTGGAACTTCGAGACCTACGGATATTGGCGCCGGCGCCTGGCCTGTTATTTGGGGCGCTGGCCGCGACTTGGTTTTGTGCCTGGTTCGCCACTTTCTCGCATTTCAAGCTCTGGAACCTCCGTTTTTGCCCTCTTTTCGCTCCTTTTCCGCCAAAGAGCCATTTTAACCAATTTGACTCAAAAGAAAAAAATCTATCCTAAGACGACACATATTTGTACAAAAAAGGACAAAAGACTTACTAAAAATGACTCAAAAAGTGTATATAAAATACACTGATCAATGTACACAACAGCTTCCACACAATCTCCCCAAAATGTGGCAGGTAAGTCACTCTGAAACTTGATGGCCCTTGCCAACTCCAGGATGTGTCTGTGCCTTCTTTCTACTATACTATTCTGTTGTGGGCTATAAGGACATGAGCTTTGATGAATAATACCTAACTTTGTAAACAAATCTTTGCAAGAACTATTAATAAATTCCGAGCCATTATCAGATCTAACACACTTAATCTGTGTACCAAACTGTGTCTTTACCATTAAACACAGTTCTTTAAGCATAGTGGTAACATCAGATTTAATATGTAAAAGGAATACCCATGTCCACCTAGTAAAATCATCAACCACAATTAAGAAGTATCTCATTCCAGTGTAAGTAGGAACCTTATATGGTCCCCAGACATCAACATGTACTAAATCAAATGGAAGTACTGTGATACTTCTACTAGTTGGAAAAGGCAACCTTGTTTGTCTTGCCATAGGACATACATCACAATGCTGAATAGTGAAGCTAGATTTATTATTGAAACCACTTATTTTCCTAAGTACACTCATAGGGACATGTCCTAGTCTCTTATGCCACAAATCAGCCTTCAGTTCCTGATCGGTGTATTTTATATACACTTTTTGAGTCGTTTTTAGTTAGTCTTTTGTCCCTTTTTTGTACAAATACGTGTCGTCTTAGGATAGATTTTCTTTCTTTTGAGTCAAATTGGTTAAAATGGCTATTTGGCGGAAAAGGAGCTAAAAGAGGGCAAAAGTGGAGGTTCCAGAGCTTAAAAGACGTGAAAGTGGCGAACTGTGCACGGACGCCAGCTGGCGGCGCTCCTCGCAACAGTCCAGCGCCCGACGCCCAATATCCAGAAGGTCTCAGAAGTTGCAGCGCCGCGGTGCCTCTAAAGCGAGTGCGAGGTCGCGGCGCCTAATCACCGAGCAATGCGAAGTTCCGTGGCGCTGGCCGATAATGGCCGCGGCGCGGAAAAATCAGCTTTTTAGACGATTTCTGGGCCAGGCCTGAAGGGAAAAGTTGAAGGCGGTTTGGAGGCTATAAAAAGAGAACCCTAGGCAGTTTTCAAGGGTTCCCTTTCTTGGACAAACACAAAACTTCTTGGAGTTGAAGATTGGAGACCTTTACTTAGTAATTTTCTTTTCTTTTCTTTACTTTACTTTCAGTTTTTATGTTGGATGTTGAATTAGTTCTTGTCATGTCAATGGCTAGGAACTAATTCCATTATAGGGCTTTCCATGTCAAATCACTTGAACCTTATGTTATGAATTGATGCATGTTTATGGTTGTTCTTCTTATTGTTGAGATTTACCCAATAATTGCTTTGAATGCTTGGTAATTAATTGATCACTAATTATCATTATTTATATGATTTCTAATCAAACTTCGAAAGGAGGAGGTTGTGACTATCTTTGTAAGTTGGGTAGACATAGGTTGGATTGGGGATGAAAATACCTCAATTACTTGTGTAGCGTTAATAAGAGGTTTAAACACCTAATTTCACGCATGGCGCGTGACGATTAACAAAGTTTTTGGTCTTAATCCTCCTATAGAGTCATCCTTATCACCGAAAGGTAGAAAGGAGCGCTACTGGGGTTGAGTGTTTATATAGCCTTAACGGGAGTATAAAACGAATTAGTAAACCTGCTAGCTCCAAAAGAAGAAGAACCATAATTCATTGCATTAATAAGTAATATAAGCGGATAGTTGAGGAGACTTGGAAGCCCTATTTCCATCACTACTGAAGTAAACACATAGTTAATTAGTATTTATAATTGTTAGTTATAATCAACAAAATCAAATATCGATTACCAAATAGATACCAAAAGATAGATAATTGGTACTTGAACACTAATCCTTGAGGACGATATTCGGTCTTACCTAGACTATATTACTTGTCACGATAACGTGCACTTGCGTTAAAGTGTGTGTATTAAATCGCGTATCAGTTCCTCTACACTAACTTTGGTCATGTGTGCTTGAGCCATCATCAACCTGTTATTCACCTCTGTATTCCCTGCAGACTCCAACACATAGAGCTTATCCACTTCTCTACCAATCTCCGTCACCTTCCCAGTGAAGAGATCCTGCAGCACAAAGAAATCAGGAAAGAATCTTGCACTACAATTAAATTCCTTAGTCAACTGTGATACTGAAAGTAGATTGAACTGAAAGCTGGGTACACATAGCACATGTTTAATGAGGTCACCACCTGCCAATCGACATTCCCCAGTCTGTGTAATTGAAGCTATTCCTCCATTAGGTAGTTGTACATGTCCTGGTTTCTCTGTCAAATCAGGTTTCTCTATCATATTCCCATCATTGACCATATGATTAGTGGCTCCTGAATCTACTATCCAAGGATGGTTTTTGTCCTTAGGTTGAATACATTTACATGCCATGTGCACTTTAGCTGCAATTGCATGATCAGAACCTGTTCCTTTGTTTGGATCCATCATGGACATCATCTTCTCCAGCTTGTCTGGAGTGCAGGTTCTCAGCATATGCTGAAGCTGCTCCTGTTGGTATCTGGAGAGTTGTTGATGGCCTTCAAAGTACCTCTGACTGACCTCACCATCTGCATATCCACCCTGAACCATTCCATATCCCTGCACATACTGTTGATTCAGTCTATTTCCTTCCATCTGTGGAGCTATAACTGTATTAGCCTTATTCTTTCATTTTAAATCTGAAGGATATCCTACAAGTTTATAACATTTTTCTTGAACATGTCCTTGTTTTTTACAGTAATACAGAAGTTTGTGACAACCTTCCCAGTTATGTCCCTTCATATGACAATAATCACAGAATGCATTTCCATTGTACTTCTTAGGCTTGTTTTTGAATGAAACCTTACTGGCCAGTGCTATATTATCAACATGATTTCCTCCCAGTGATGAGATATGTCTTTGACTCTCATCTTGTGCAATTAAGGCATAAGCCTGGTTAACACTAGGTGTTGGTGACATTAGCAAGATATGACTCTTTGCTTGATTATATCCATCATTCAACCCCATGAGAAACTCCAGCAGTCTCTGATTTCCCAGGTGTATTACATATTATCTAGGATTCGAGCATTCACATGTAGGAGGTGGTATGATCGAATCTATTTCATCCCATAGGTCTTTCATTCTAGAGTAATATTGAGAGACAGGTGATGCTCCCTGGTTTAGCATTGTCAATTCCTTCTTTAATTGGTATACTCTTGAGAGATTGATTTTATCAAATCTCTCCTCCAAATCCTTCCAAACAGCAGCTGCATTGGTCCTGTATAGAATTCCACTTAGCAGATTTTTGCCGACATTCTTCATTAGCCACGACATTACCAATGCATTACACCTATCCCACTGTCTAGTGTAAACAGACCCATATGTGTCGCGTCTTATTGATCCATCGATAAATCCAATTTTATTCTTCGTTAATAGTGTTAATTGCATCGCCTTACTCCATAACGTATAATTTTTCATTCAAATTAGCTGAATCTCAACCTGTAATGCACCTACTGTATCTGATGCACTTAGATAGAGAGGATGATTGTGATCAATTATCTCCAGATTAGAAGTCGAACTCTCCTCTAACACTACTGTTGGCATTGATGTCATATTTTCCATGAAGCTTCAATTTACACAGTGGAGTAACTTCACACCAGCAGAAAACTCAAATCGATAATACTGATGCAATACAGATCTATCACTAAGACAGATCGATCAGAAATTTAAAATTGCGAAAGCGAATTGGGCGATATAGATCAATCTAACAGTAGATTGATCACGAACAACAGTTTCAACTGAAAAACAAGCTACTGACACAGAAATATAACCTCGATTGCAGTCGCAATCTATTTTGACACAGAAATATAACCTCGATTGCAGTCGCAAGCTAAAAAATAGATCTTCAAACCTTACAAGTTGAATCTCTCAATTTTCGTCTTCAATTTGACAGATTAATTACTGGATTCTCTTTGCATGGCTTTGATACCATGTTAGAACTCAGTATCGAGGTCAATTATCCATCACTTGTTAATGGAACAGTGATGCCAAGAAGAACAGAGGAAAAATGAGAAAAGAGAAAATAGAGAAGATAGTCTTTTGTGCAAGCTTTTCGATTGATTACAAACTGTGGCCTTTACAACTATTTATAGAAAGAACTTTGCACTACCTAGCCTACTTGAGCCAACAACCCTTATTATAGAAAAAACCACTCACTAACAGACCAACATACCAACTATATATCTGTGTATATCGAGACTGAATATAACACTAGTATATCAATGTATATCGAAATCCTCAACACCATGCCCCTTATATTTTCAATCAAATACTTAACCTTTCATAAAATTAATCATGTCGGAAATTATTACTTGTAATTTAATTTGTCTTTCGATAATTATTTATTAATATACTTAGTTACGGTAAAGATATGACACATGAGTCTAAATCAACCCAAAAAACTAGTTTGTAGGGTGATGATTGTTCAAATCCATATAAGGAGTCCATGTTCTCATTCCATATCCGGTGAGAATTGTCTAAGTTCATATAAGGAGTTCATGTTCACATTCCATATCCGATGTGAGACTCTTAACACTGCCCCGCACGCCCAGAACTTATTAACTGGAGCGTGGATAATATAATTTGGGGGCCCAACATCGATGGACAAAGAATTGGAATGAGTCTGACTCTGATTCATCCGAGGTGGGACTCTTAACCGTTACGAATATACTTTATATTTTTCAAAACTAAACAGTAAACACTATAGGACTCTTATAGTTTAGAGTGTGTAAATGCACTTGATTTTAAGATACTTAATTACTGATAAATTCATTGTATTTTCAATACCAAACATTTACATCCCTATATATGAATATATAATGAGACCGTGAGAGGAAGTTATGCTCTCTCTTTTTTTTTTCCATTTTTTATTGGTAATCTATTTCCACTTCTTAATAAATAGGAATAATTCATATTTTGCTTTCAAGTTACCTTTAATTATTAACTAATATATTAGTTTACTCAGTTATAGATACACCCGTTGTATTTTCAAAATCAAATATTAAAATCCCAATTTGATTGTGCAGTGAGAAATTAAATGAAACGTTTTACTGTTTATACTATTTTTATTTGTAGAAAAGGGGTTTGAGAACACAAGAAACGAAGATGGAAAATGCACAATGGCAAGTTCTTTCGTGGCATATAAGAAATTGATAGCAAATGGATATAAAAACAACAAATTAATGTTCACTGGATATCCAGTAGTTGGCCATCAAGGAAAAATGCAAACTTCAGGTTCTTGTTTATACTCATCACCTATAGACATCACCACTACATGTGCTTGGGATCCAAGAATCAATGGCCTCTTCTTCTATGAATCCACAGCCATATTCCCATTTACAAAATTCGGAGATTTCATACGTGATGTGAAAAAATTACGTGATTTGGCCAAGCCAGAAAGCATGTGTGGGGTTGACATATATAATGGATTTCTCTTTCGTTTTATCAAGGCCTCGGATGCATATTTAGGTCAAGACAATGATTCAGTGGTCTTGGATTATAACTATTATCGCGCTAATGATGCCTTAACCCCGCGATTAAACCAAGATATTTGGGAGGAAATTGAGCAAATGGCATTTTTTATGTATGGAGCTAAGCCACATTGGGCTAAGAATAGAAATGTAGCATTTCTTCAAGTGCAAAAGAAGTATCCAAAATTTAACAAGTTTGTTTGTGCCAAGAATGAATTGGATCCTAAGAATATGTTTTCTAGTGAATGGTCAGATGAAATATTGTTTGTAAAGCAAGAAGGTTTAATTAAAGGTGATGGATGTGCATTAGAAGGGCTATGTATTTGTTCAGAAGATAGACATTGTAGTCCATCAAATGGTTATTTTTGCAAGCCAGGGTTAGTTTATAAAGAAGCACGTGTGTGTAGGTTTTCATCAACTTCAACAAGCTAGCTGAATAAACATTTTATCCACTGGAGATGTCCAGATTGAATGTACCTCTATTTTGTCTAGATATGTAAAATTCCAATTCCACGAAAAACAAAAGTAATATAATATTTTCTGAATATTCTTTATATATCTCTTATTTTAGGTAGAATTGTATTTCTATTGTAATTAGGTCTCATATTTTAGGTAGAATTATATTTTCAAATGTAATTAGATTGATTAGTTACGTACTTACGTAGTTTAAATATTCTTGTACTACTATATATATTGTACATTATTGATAAATACAATCAAGGAACATATTTCTTTATGGTATCAGTAACCTAAAAATACCTCCACCGCTGCCGACCATAGCTCTCGGCCGCCACCCCTGTCACGACCCGACCCCGGGGCCGCGACTGGTGATACAACATCAGAGAATAGCAGCGGAACATACATAACACATAACCTGTATAAAGTAAACATCACTGGAAAGCCGACAAGGCCGCCTTCCATAAAATAAACTTAATCAAAAGTAAAACAATACAACTTGTTTTTACAGCCCAAACCACAAATGTGACTACAGACCTCTAGGAATAATCACTGTGGCGGGAAAGGGCCCCGCCATACCCCCTGAATGTACAAAAATCTAAAACCTCAGGGAACCGTACCAAAAGACAAAGCCTCCGGAGAAATGGAGCTTTCCCAGAACTGAACAGTGATCCTAAGAGTGCGGATCAGCAAGCTACGTACCTCAACCTGCGGCATGAACGGCCGAAGGAGGTCGATCTAACAAGTACGAGTATGTGGCGAAAATCAGAATGAAATTATAATAGTCTATATAAAGCAGGAGACATGTAGGATAGCCAAACTACAGTACACAACATATACACAGTCATGTCAAATCAGGGACTCACGCCCTCTAAGTCATCACTCAAATATAACCATGGGTCTCATGCCCACAATATAAATCATGCCCGTGGAATTCCTTCTCACGGCGATGCATGATATAACAACACGAGAGTACACATGAATACGGATCCCACTGTCGCATAAGAACCGTGCGGGGCAAGTGCGCATAGCTACCACTCGCATCCTCAATCGACCGGGGCAAGTACGAAAGCCGACTACCGATCCCACCGCGTGCAACAATATTAAATACGTATCACGGTGGCCAGGCAAGTACGATAGCCTTTCTAGATCCACCTGCGTCACGTCACGGCCGGCAAGTACGCAGGCTAACCACCAGATCCTCCCTGCATCACGAAACTTCGTCCTAACACAGACCGGGGCAAGTACGAAAGCCAACTACCAGATCCACCCTGCATCACGTCGCTGACCGGGGCAAGTACGAGGACTAGCTAGCAGATCCACCTGCGTGATGAACCTGTGGAGAGCTAGTCCATGGAATAACACTATCAGCGAGGAACGAACCCTCGCCGTGGCGCATACGTGGACTATCCATCGAGTCGGTATGCCCAAACGAAATAACAAGATAACACTTACCATGGAAGATACGTGGGCCACCCAACGTGTCAGTATGTCCAAACATGATCGAGAATAACCTGACCGGCCCTCCATCGAGAGACGCGGTAGCGTAAGGATACAATACTTGTACACCAAGACTATCACAAGCAAACATAGGCAAGTTATTCACACTCAAGGTACTTTCATACTAAGCCAAAAATCCGGGTTCTAACCCCAAAGTACTATGTATTTTAACTCCTTAAAATATTCATTCCTTTCACAAAGGTCACACTAATACGTAGTATCAAAATAGAGTAACTATCATTTTAAGTAACCCAAAAACAATGTCCATACCTTCCTTTTAAATAAACCAAGACAAAACCATGCCTTCTTTTAAAACCAACTAAAGACAATACCATGTCTCCCCTCTTAAACAAAAACACTTCTCCTTTTGAAAGTCGAGTAACAATATACTTTTCAAAATGGTTTAAGCCTCATAACTTCTTAAAAATATCAAGTTACCGTTTTAAATCCAATGATAGAACCATTCTTTCGTTTTCATAAAGTCGTTATAACTAACTTCCCATAAAGCTATTATAACACTTTACATTTTAAACCATCCAAGGACAACTACTCACATTTCCGAAATCAAGATAATTTTATTCTTTTAAAGACCAAGTACCCATTACTCACGAATGAGGTTTCACAACTTTTCAACACAATTCAAGTCCTTAACATTTCATATCAAGTCACTTAACTTTAGAATCAAGTCAAGGACACAAAAAAAGAAATCAAACTTCTTTAACACACGTGCGTCTACCGCACTATATATTTCACAAATAATCATGCTCAAGATAATAGGAAGAATCACATACCTCTTCGGGTCAATCCACTTTCTAAGTCCAATATATAAATTCCACACGTAGTACGTCAACCTATAATGACCATAATACTTTTATTAACCTCTAGTTTCAACGTAGAATATCCCAAGTGTAAAGTCACTAATTCCTAAGGAAAATTGGGCAGCATTTCCTTTGTTTCTACATACTTTGCCACCTTTTTCAAGGTCAAATTCAACATCCAAACGCCACATTTAAGGCCCAACAATCCAAACATTTCAAAGGGGATTACGCAACTCAACTTGGGTGTGTAAAATTCTGCCCCATAAGGTACAACAATTAACTTAACAAGTTTAAGGTAGTTTTTAGGCTACAACATGCTCACATAACCTTTTTAACCAATCCTTTCATATCCAAACCATATTTCTTACATGCAATGAATCTAAGAGCATTATTGACTACTACAAGTTCCTTCTTCTTCACATGCAACATCAATAACTAGCTACAAGAGAAGAATTGTTACCTTAGAGCTTTAGCCAAAATTATTCCAACAATTTTTGCTAGCCTCTTTTCCAAGAACACCACCACAATAACTCCTACAAGCTAGCCACAAGCTTCCTTCTTGTCCTAACTTTTCAGATTTTCCTTCAGCTTTGAATTCCTCTTGGAATTCTAGAGAGAAGTGAGAGCTTTAGCTTTAGAGAGATGTGAGAGTTTGAAGAATGACCAAGTCTTCAAGACTTGGTCAATAAGTAGTGCATGCAAAATCAGACGGGGGGGGGGGGGGGGGCCACTTGTCACCCACCCATGGCCATTTTAAAAAAAAATATATGTTTTCTCGCTTTTTCGCCTAAAATTTCGCCGCAGCGCGGCCTGCAGCCGCGCGCGCCGCAACCCTGCCGACTCAGAACTATCCGCGCGGCACTGCGCTTCAGCGCTTCGCTCAGAATATCGGCGCGCGACCACCCGGCCGCGGCCTCTGGCTCGAAACACTTTTCGTCCGATCGCGACCGAACTTGTAACTCCCATAACTTTCTACTCCGATGTCCTATCGACGAACGGTTGGTTGCGTTGGAAACTAGACTCAACGAACTACGCACTAGGCCTTCGAAACACCTACAAACTCTCAAGATAACTGGACCTACACCAAATCAAAGTTGACTAAAAACCCTTCCGAAACAATCCGTCAACCTATCTTTCGAAAATTTTAAGTCTTACTCCTTTTCGTACGCTCTCATACGCATGACCTGAACTACGGGGTGTAACATTCTCCCCCCCTTAGAAACATTCGTCCCCGAATGTTCCTTTGGAGCCAATCTAATATTCCTCGGTACATCCTCGTACTTTACGCCTAATGGGACCTTACTATGCCACTTGTGACCCTAAGATATCGCACACGCATAATCATTCATCGTAAGTCAAACAGGAAAACGAATCCAAAGTGTGAACCATCACCACTTACTCCCATTCACGGCCTAACGGGATTTCCTGTTCGTATCTACCAACTTATTCTAACACATGTACATAGTCTCAATATCCTCTGTTCATAACACTAAATCATACAACAATCCTATCATGCATACTAATCTCTAAAGGGTTAAAGATATACCTGTAACTATTGCTTCACTTTCCCCTTGTCGTTCGAATCATGATCCTTCCCTGCACGGCGCATAACAAAAGAAGGCGATGAACCAGCCACTGATCCCGAAGGCTGAATCTCTATATCTGTGCTATCTCTGGTCGGACAGTTCCTCGCAAAATGGCCTTGCTGGCCGCATGTATAGCAATTACCCAAACTAGCACGACACTCCCCATAATGGGTCCTACCACATCGACTACACCGAGGTAGAGGTGGCTTCGCCATTAACACCTACTCTCCCAAAACTCGAACCTCGAGCCACGACCGCTCCGAATCTCGAACATCCCGAAGGCGTGGTGGAGTACTCCGTCTTGCCGAGGCGCATAACTAGCTTTCTTTGTTGAGGCGGTCCGCCTAAAAATTACCAAAGGACCTGCTTGTCTTGGCCTCTTCGCTGATCTTGGTTATTAGCCGACCTCTACGCTCACCCAGTCGTAAGCTGCGTCGCGGGCAATGTCCATGCCCGGCTGAAGAGTTACTCCCGTGCAACTCTCTGCTAAGTAGTCATCGAACCCTGTGACATAACGGTGCACTCTATCCTCCATGGTTGCCACTAACGCGGGGACATACCGAGCCAACGAGTCAAACTCTACATTGTACTCCCGGACCGTCTGCCCGTTCTGCCTCAACACCAAGAATCTATCGGCCCGAGCCCTCCTCATTTGTGGCGGCAAGAAATGGCTAAGAAATGCCTCGGAGAACTCGTCCCAAACATCCGGAGGCGCATACTTCCCCCGGGACAACTCCCATGAATCAAACCAGTCGACTGCAGTATCACGCAGCCGATGCGAACCTAAGACCACCGACTCTGCCTCCGAAGCCTTGATCACTCTCATGATTCGCTGCAACTGTCGGATAAACTCCTGAGGATCATCCTCAGGCCTCGACCCATAGAACTCTGGTGGGCTGCAACTCAAAAAGTCCCTAAGTCTCATGATATCAACTCTGTGGTGGACTACGGGTACAACCGAATCGCCGCTGCCTCCGTCGTCCTCCCGCTAGCCACGATCTCGGCAATAATCGGGCCATCTCTCAGTAGCCCATATCCTCCGCTCGGTCGTATGGCGGAGGCTCGGTATCGCGATCTCGATGGCCGTGCTGCGCCGAACTCTGCGGGGTGGCGGCGTCGTGGAACTCGCCGTCGAAACATCTCTCAGTAAAGGCGGGCTGTGCCCCGTAACTCTGTGTCCTACTACGGCTCCTCACCGCTTTGCCTTGCCATACGGGCGCGATGCTGCGTGGAGGCATAAGCGTCTGAGGAAAATATGTCGGAGGAGTTCAACCTATAACACGGCTCTATTGCACGATCTTAGAGTGAAAGAATGGAAACTATCCTAAATATCATGTAGCCTCACGATTATAGATGTGGTGCACAACACACCGATAATCAAGACTACTAGACCGCGATGCAGACACTTTCAGAGGACTAATCGCTCGATACCACTTTTGTCACGACCAGGCCGGCCGTGTGGTGATACAACATCGAGAGAATAGCAATGAACATACATAACACATAACTGTATAAAGTAAACATCATCGGCGGTAATGAGGCGCTTTCCATAAAATAAACTTAATCAAAAGTAAAACAGTACAACTTGTTTTTACAGCCCAAACCACAAATGTGACTACAGACCTCTAGGAATAACCACTGTGGCGGGACAGGGCCCCGCCATACCCCCTGAATGAACAAACATCTAAAACCTCAGGGAACCGTACCAAAAGACAGCCTCCGGAGAAATGGAGCTTTCCCAGAACTGAACAGTGATCCTAAGAGTGCGGATCGCCAGTTACGCCTCAACTGCGGCGTGAACGCAACCCCGAAGGAGGTCGATCTGGCCAATTGCAGTATGTGGCGAAAATACTGTAATGAAATTATAATAGTCTATATAAAGCAGGAGACATGTAGGATAACCAAACTACAGTACACAACATATACATAGTCATGTCAAATCAGGGACTCACGCCCTCTAAGTCATCACTCAAATATAACCATGGGTCTCATGCCCACAATATCAATCATGCCCGTGGAATTCCTTCCACCGCTTCGGCGATCATGATATAACAACACGAGTACACATGAATACGGATCCACGTGTGTCATAAGCCGTGCGGGCAAATGCGAAGGCATACCTACCAGCTCACTGCATCCTCAATGGCCAGGGGCAAGTACGAAAGCCACCACGGATCCCACCGTACAACAATATTAAATACACGTATCACGGCGGCCAGGGCAAGTCGATAGCCTCTACGAGATCCACCTGCGTCGCGTCGGCCGGGCAATCTGAGCTAACCACCGATCCGCCTGCATCACGAAACTTCATCCTAACACCGGCCGGCAAGTACGAAAGCCAACTACCAAATCCACTGCGTCACGTCGTTGGCCAAGTCACGAGGGCTAGCTACGGATCCACCTGCGTGATGAACCTCATGGAGAGCTAGTCCATGGAATAACACTATCAACAGGGAACAGACCCTCCTCATGGCCGCATACCCGTGGACCATCCATCGAGTCAATATGCCCAAACGAAATAACAAGATAACACTTACCATGGAAGCATACGTGGGCCAACGCGTGTCGGTATGTCCAAACATGATCGAGAATAACTGGCCGGCCATCGAGAGACGCGGTAGCGTAAGGATACAGTACTTGTACACCAAGACTATCACAAGCAAACATAGGCAAGTTATTCACACTCAAGGTACTTTCATACTAAGCCAAAAATCCGGGTTCTAACCCCAAAGTACTACGTATTTTAACTCCTTAAAATATTCATTCCTTTCATAAAGGTCACACGGTACTAATACCCGTAGTATCAAAATAGAGTAACTATCATTTTAAGTAACCCAAAAACAATGTCCATACCTTCCTTTTAAATAAACCAAGACAAAACCATGCATTCTTTTAAAACCAACTCAAGACAATACCATGTCTCCCCTCTTAAACAAAAACACTTCTCCTTTTGAAAGTCGAGTAACAATATACTTTTCAAAATGGTTTAAGCCTCATAACTTCTTAAAAATATCAAGTTACCGTTTTAAATCCAATGATAGAACCATTCTTTCGTTTTCATAAAGTCGTTATAACTAACTTCCCATAAAGCTATTATAACACTTTACATTTTAAACCATCCAAGGACAACTACTCACATTTCCGAAATCGAGATAATTTTATTCTTTTAAAGACCAAGTACCCATTACTCACGAATGAGGTTTCACAACTTTTCAACACAATTCAAGTCCTTAACATTTCATATCAAGTCACTTAACTTTAGAATCAAGTCGAGGACACAAAAAAAGAAATCAAACTTCTTTAACACACGTGCGTCTACCGCACTATATATTTCATAAATAATCATGCTCAAGAGAATAGGAAGAATCACATACCTCTTCGGGTCAATCCACTTTCTAAGTCCAATATATAAATTCCACACGTAGTACGTCAACCTATAATGACCATAATACTTTTATTAACCTATAGTTTCAACGTAGAATATCCCAAGTGTAAAGTCACTAATTCCTAAGGAAAATTGGGCAGCATTTCCTTTGTTTCTACATACTTTGCCACCTTTTTCAAGGTCGAATTCAACATCCAAACGCCACATTTAAGGCCCAACAATCCAAAAATTTCAAAGGGGATTACACAACTAAACTTGGGTGTGTAAAATTCTGCCCCATAAGGTACAACAATTAACTTAACAAGTTTAAGGTAGTTTTTAGGCTACAACATGCTCACATAACCTTTTTAACCAATCATTTCATATCCAAACCATATTTCTTACATGCAATGAATCTAAGAGCATTATTGACTACTACAAGTTCCTTCTTCTTCACATGCAACATCAATAAGTAGCTACAAGAGAAGAATTGTTACCTTAGAGCTTTAGCCAAAATTATTCCAACAATTTTTGCTAGCCTCTTTTCCAAGAACACCACCACAATAACTCCTACAAGCTAGCCACAAGCTTCCTTCTTGTCCTAACTTTTCAGATTTTCCTTAAGCTTTGAATTCCTCTTGGAATTCTAGAGAGAAGTGAGAGCTTTAGCTTTAGAGAGAGGTGAGAGTTTGAAGAATGACCAAGTCTTCAAGACTTGGTCAATAAGTAGTGCATGCAAAATCAGATGGAGGGGACACTTGTCACCCTCCCATGGCCTTTTTAAAAGAAAATATATGTTTTCCTCAGTTTTTCCGCCCAAATTTCCGCCTCGGCGCCGCGGCCCTGCAGCCGGCGCCGCGGCGCTGCAACCCCTGCCGACTCCCAGAACTATCCGGCGCCGCGGCCCTGCTTTCCGGCGCCGCGGCGCTGCAACTTCTGCACTCCCTCAGAATATCCGCGCCTGCCAGCCGGCGCCCAGCGCTCTGGCCGAAACACTTTTTGTCCGACTGCGCACTGAACTTGTAACTCCCATAACTTTCTACTCCGATGTCCTATCGACGAACGGTTGGTTGCGTTGGAAACTAGACTCAACGAACTACGCACTAGGCCTTCGAAACACCTACAAAATCTCAAGATAACTGGACATATACCAACTCAAAGTTGACTAAAAACCCGTCCGAAACAATCCGTCAACCTATCTTTCGAAAATTTTAAGTCTTACTCCCTTTCGTACGCTCTCATACGCATGACCTGAACTACGGGGTGTAACAACCCCCACGGAACCCTAGTGTTTTTTCAGCCATTATCTCTCTTTTCTCCTCCTAAATTTCATGACTGACAAAACCAAATTTCATCATGCACTTGCAGTAAAAAACATCAAAAAATTTATCTCTATCACCCTTGAGATGGAAAATGGCCAATACTCCTCGTGGGCGGAGCTTTTTAAGATCTATTATTGTGTTTATGAAGTTCTCGACCACATCATCCTCCTACACCGAAGTCCACAGACCTACTCTCGGCTTCGATTTCTGATGATGCACTATGGTCTTGTTTGGACGTAGTCGTCCTCCAATGGATATGCGACACAATCTCTAATGATCTCTTGCACACCATCATTAAGACCAATGCCACTGCCCGCCAAACGTGGAAACGTTTGGTAAGTATTTTCCATGACAACAAAACTTAACGAGCGTTATACCTTGAAAATCAGATCAAGGAAATTTATCAGGACGATTTCCCAAACGTGTCTGCATATTGTCAAAAACTCAAGATGATTGCCGACCAACTCTCCAACGTTGATGCACCAGTCACTAATCAGCGATTGGTCATGCAACTTATTCTAGTCTTGAATGAATCCTATAATGGCATTGCCACTATCCTTCAGCAATGCACACCATCACCTTCATTTTATGAGGCTCGTTCGAAGTTTATTCTTGAGGAAATCCAAAAAATCAAGCGCAACACCACTCAGGACAACATTGACGATGACACTCTTACCACCACCGACGGACCCTCCGCCGACGGCAGGGCCTCCAACACTGGAAACTAAAACCGTCGGCCCGAGGACCAGCAGCAACCCGCATCTACCAGCAACAACCGCCATGCCCCTAAACAGTTTTGGTCATTCATCCATATCCCCACCACATTCTCCACTAATCTTAAACAATATCCTCCATGCCCCTAAACTCATTAAGAATCTAATCTCTGTACGACGTTTCACAATTGATAATAATGTTTCCCTTAACTTTGATCCTTTTTATTTTTCTGTGAAGGATTTTATAACAGGAAGATGAATAATGAGATATGACAGGACCAGAGAGCTCTACCCTATTTCAAACGTCGTCAACAATCCAGTCTTAATTCCATCAACCTTTGTTGCTTTTTCGTTTTCCTTATGGCACCCTAGATTAGGACATCCGAGAGATTCTGTTTTACGCCCCCTTAGGAAAAATAATTTTATTAATTGCAACAGTATTCCTAGAACTCCTATATGTGAATCATGCTTTTTGGGAAACATGTTAAATTACAATTTTCTGCATCCACAAATTGTACTTTACTACCTTTCGATATCATACATAGTGATTTGTGGACGTCCCCTATTTTAAGTAGGACTGGCCATAAATATTATAAGTTATTTTTGGACTATTATTCCAACCCTCTATAGACTTTTCCAATTGGAAATAAATCCTAGGTCTACTCTATTTTTCCTCATTTAGTGCTCTTGTAAAAATACAATTTGAAAAGAGTATTAAATGTTTTCAACGTGACAATGGCAAGGAATTCAATAATAATCAATTCAAATATTTTTGCTCCAATAATGGTCTTACCTTTCATTTTTTCTGCCCTCACACCTCCTCAAAAAATGGTGAGGTCGAACGAAAAATCTGAACCATAAACAACCTAATTCGTGTCCTACTTGCCCACGCCTCTCCCCCTCAATTCTAGCATTAGACACTCTTCATGGCCACCTATATCCTAAACATAATCCCAAACAAGTCTCTAGCTCAACGGTCGCCCATTCAAGTTCTATTTCGTAGGAACCCCTCCTACCAACACTTGCGTATCTTTGGATGTCTATGTTATCCTTTCCATTCGATCACTCACAAACTCCAACCACGATCTTTCCCGTATGTATTTGTGTGTTACCCCGCCAATCATCGTGATTAAAATTGTCAAGCCGTAAAATTATTATTTCACGTCATGTCCTATTTGATGAGCCTCAATTCCCTTTTGCCTCCCTAAACTCGCAACCTCGACATTTCTATGAATTCCTAGATAATGGCTTGGACCCTCTTCTAATTCATCATTTACATAGTCCTCCACCCGGCACCCGTCCCGCCTCGGACAGTCCGAGACACACTGCCCACCTAGTTCTATCGACGGTGGCCCAGAACAGCCCATCTCAAGGTGATTCCGCCGCCATCTCTCGGAAAACTGAGCATCGGCCAGCCAATGCCACCACCTCTTCCCTTTCTCCTCTTCCTGACAGTCCAGTGACACACCCCCTTCCCATCCCACATCCCTAGACACACTCTCGGACCATGGAAACACGTGTCATACACAGAATTCATAAACCTAAACGGTTGTTTAGCCTATCTATTTCAGTTGTCCCTTCTCGTGTCCCTCGAAATTGAAAAGATGTCTTGTCTGACCCTAATTGGAAATCCGTAATGATTGATGAATGTAATGCTCTTATTAATAATAAGACGTGGGACTTAGTACCCCGTCTACCTGATACTAATATTATTCATTCTATGTGGAATTTTAAACATAAAAATAAATTTGATGGTTCATTTGAGAGGTACTAGACTTGTCTTTTAGGTGATTGCAGGTCTTAACAAGTGAGAGTGAATTGTGATGAAATGTTCAGCCTGGTCGTAAAGCCCGCAACCATACAAATCATCCTCAGTATCGTTCTATCCAAGTTTTGGCCAATTCATTAACTTGATGTCAAAAATGTCTTCTTACATGGGGATCTTCATGAAACGATATATATGCAACAACCTATGAGTTTCAGGGATCCTATTCATCCAGATTTTGTGTGTCTATTGCGGAAATCGCTCTATGGACTGAAATAGGCTCCTCAAGCATGGTATCAGCGATTCGCCGATTATGTCTCATCTATCGGTTTTTCACACAGTAGATTCGATCATTCACTTTTCATCTACAACAAGAGTACAAACATGACTTATATATTATTATATGTTGATGACATCATCCTCACTATATCATCTGATGCTCTCCGTCGGTCCATTATGTATCTTCTTTCCCCTGAGTTTGTTATAAAAGATTTGGGCCCCTTGAGTTATTTCTTGGGAATCTCTGTCACTCGATATTCTGGCAGCCTATTTCTGTGTCAGAGGAAGTATGCTGAAGAGATATTTGACCGTGCAGGCATGACATTTTGTAAATCATCCCACATGCCAGTAGACACCAATTCTAAGCTCAGTGTTGATTTTGGCTCCCCGTATTCAGACCCGACTCACTATCGTAGCCTGGCTGGGCCCATGCAGTACCTCACATTCACGAGACCTGACATATCCTATATCGTGAAACAAATCTGCCTACACTTGCACAATCTGACGGAAGCACACATGCATGCCCTCAAACGTATTTTATGATACATCCAAGGTACACTTCACTTCAGATTACATCTATACATGTCCTCGCTCACTGGTCTCACTGTTTATTCTGATGCTTACTGGGGTGGATTTCCTAACATCCGACGCTCCACGTCTGGTTACTGTGTTTTCCTCGGAGATAACCTATTGTCTTGGTCTTTCAAAAGGAAACCTACATTATCTCGATCCAGTGCCGAATAAGAGTACAGAGGTGTCGCCAACGTCGTCCTTGAGTCTTGTTGGATCAACAACCTTCTACTTGAGTTTCACTGTCCGATTCAAAAGGCAATACTGGTCTACTGTGATAATAATATTTGTGCGATATATCTTTTCAGCAATTACGTCCAACATCAGCGCACTAAACACATTGATATGGACTTTCATTTTATTCACGAAAAAGTCTCGTGCTAAATTAGATAGTCCCGTGCCTAGTTCGTATAATTTTTTGGATGATCATATATCCCCGTACCTTATTCATTATTTTTCGGACAGGTTGTCTTGAGTAAGACAAGCCTCATAAAGCGATGTCCAAGTGAAACATATGTCTTTAAGAGGTAGTTTTGTCCTCCAAATGAGCTTCCAGGGCCAATTGTCAATCAATGGATTTCTTGAGCACATCTGATGGTACGCTACCTTGACTGTGTAGAATCCCCCACTGTGATGCCCCCATTTCAGTTTGTCAACTGGCTGGGGATTGATATGAATTTGTTGAAGTCTTTCAAGTAGGTCTAGCAACTCATTCCCTTCCCAATCATGCATATTTCTTCTGAAAGACAGGTCACAAGTGTTTCCTTCTCTGTTAGCATGAATTACAGAGTTGGGGTCTTGAGCTATTCTGTACAAATTCGGGAAGTCATCTTGAAGTAAGGTATTTCCAGCCCATTTGTCTTTCCAGAATCTTAAGAGTGAGCCATTGCCCACTACAAAATGAGTCTATTGAACAAAGGTGACCCACAAATTTCTAATACCCTTCCAGAGACCCACACCATAAGGAAGAGTAGAGGCCTTAGTGCACCAATGGTCCAACATTACATGTTTAGATATGACAACATCTTTCCAAAATCACGTGTCCTCCATGTTGAACCTCCAAAGCCACTTCATCATCATGCTTTTGTTGTGAGCTGCAAGGTCCTTGATTCCAAGACCTCCTTGAATTTTTTATTGAGTCACTTTCTACCACTTGATGAGATGAAATTTGTGTCCCTCGTTGTTTCCTCAATCTGTTGCCTAACTTGAGTTGGCATTTGGAACAAGGCCATATAGTACGTAGGTAAGCTGTCAAGAACACTGTTGATTACTGTTAGCCTGCCACCAAATGAGAGATACTGTATTTTCCATGTTGCCAATTTCTTTTCAAACTTTTCAATAATTCTTGTCCAAATTTCGGTAGATTTGTATTTAGCACCCAAAGGGAGACCCAAGTAAGTGGAAGGAAATGATCCAATTATGCATCCCATAATATCCGCTAGCTCAACCATATTTGAAACCTCATTCACGGGATATATGGTGCTCTTACATGTTCTTATGCCAGTTTCAAAAATAAATAAGGTTAGGTTAAGCTTTATCACTTGTGATCTCTCAGCACCACAGAAGATCAGAGTATCATCTGCATACAGTAGATGAGAGACATCTTTTTGGTGTCCTGGGTTCTTTCCTATCTTAAATGGCACAATCCACCGCAATTGACTAGCTTTCTGCAACATTTTGCTAAGTCCTTCAATTGCCAAAATGAACAAGAAAGGTGAGATCGGATCACCATGTCTGATGCCTCTATGTGGTGAGAAGAATCCCACAGGTCCCCTGTTAACCAAAATGAAATATTTTACGGTAGAGATGCTATACTTTATCTACATTATCCACCTGTCTCCAAAGCCCATCTGCCTCAAATTATTAAGCATATATGACCAGCTCACTTTGTCGAAGGCCTTCTCAATGTCTAGCTTGAATAGAAGCCCTAGTTCCTTGCTCTTTAGTCTCCAATCTAGGGCCTCATTAGCGCTGAGTGAAGCATCTGTGATTTGTCTTCCCGTAACAAAAGCATTCTAGCTCTTTGACACCAATTTCCCAATCACTGTTTTAAGTCTTCCTGCCAGTAATTTCGATGCAATTTTGTAGACACTACTAATAAGGTTGATTGGTCTGTAGTCCTTGAGTTCAATTGCTCTTTCTTCTTAGGAATCAGGGAATGAAAGAAGCATTGATAGATTTGACCATGTGGCAGTGATGATGAAAGTGTTTCAACGCGTTGATAATCTCATTTTTTATGATCTCCCAAGCATGTTGGAAAAAGGCCATAGTAAACCCATCCGGTCCTGGTGCCTTACCTAGTGCACAATTTTTAATGACCGACTGAATTTCATCTTCTTCAAACTCCTTTTCCAGCCATATTCTATCTTCTTCAGAGATTCTAGCTAGATTTTCAAATGTAACTGATGGTCTCCAAGGTTCATTCTCTGTATACAACTGTTGATAGAAGCTCAAAATCTCCTCTTTGATTTCTTGTTTGTCTTCAGTAATGGATCCCATAACTTATAGCTTGTCAATACAATTATACCTTCTATGTGCATTAGCCATGCTCTAGAAAAAAATTATGTTTCTATCCCCATCCCTTAGCCATAGACACCTTGATTTTTGTCTCCAAGAAATTTCCTCAATCATTGCTACTTGTTGTATCTGAGTTTGCATATTAAGCACTTGAATCTTTTCGCTCTCGGTAAGGATTCTTCCTTCAAAAGATTGCTCCAACCTTAAAAGTTCATTTAGAGCCTTGCTTCTTTGGTCTTCCAACTTTCCAAATGCCTCTCTGTTCCAGTAGGAGATATCATTTTTCAAAAGTTTAAGCTTCTATGTTAAAATAAAATCAGGACAACCCGTAACCTCATAACTATTCCACCAAGTTTTTACACAATCAAGAAACCCCTCTGTCTTCAGCCATATATTTTCAAACTTGAAGTAAGAAGTGCTGGAATCCCATTCTCCACACTCTAGCATCAAAGTCTTATGATCAGATTCCACTCTAGGAAGAGCTATTTGTTTTATAGCTTTAAAATAATCATTCCAATATGAAGAAATCAAGAATCTATCTAATCTTGCAGCCTGCAATTGTTCAGTTCCTCTAGACCATGTATATTCAGCTCCCATTAGTGGCAAATCCAAAAGATCCAAATCTAGTATAGTTTATGAGAAAGTTTTCATAGCACTTGTCCTTCTGTGACAATTAAATTTCTCGTAATCAAATCTACACACATTAAAATCTCCCCCCAACACCCAGTAACCATCCCAAGTGCCCTTTATAAAAGCCAATTCATACCAAAGATCCTCTTTTTCATTGTTTCTATGAGGACCATACACCCCAGTAAAACACCACCTGAATTGTTCTTCCATACTCTCTAGGATTACTGAAACTGAGTATGTTCCACGTTCAATGGTGATGCTTTTCCACAACCTTTTGTCCCATAGTATTATAATTCCCCCTGGTTCCATTGGCTTGTAAATCTTCCCAGCTAGCCCATCTATTACCCCAAATAGAGTCTACAAGTTATTTTGACCAATCCTCAATTTTAGTCTCCTGTAAACACATTATATCAGCCTTCCACTTCAATAATAGTGACTTAATGGTACTCATTTTCTTACTTTCATTAATACCCCTGACATTCCAGCTTAAGATTTTTAATTTCATCTTGATTGTGCTATGTGAAGACTTCCCCTCAACCTTGATGACTCAACACCCTGAATTAAGCCTGAAGCTAACCTTTTTTAACTCAGTTACCCCTTTCTTCTTTTTTGGCTTTAACCCACTCTCCGAAGATGCCCTCTGTTGCTGCGTCTGCCTTCTTTGTTCCATTCTTAATATCATGTCCAACAATTCATGTTCGAATCCAGTTGCATTAACACCTAAGGCTTTACAAGCCTTAATCATGGCCGATTTTGTCCATATAGAAGTAGAAATAACTGATGGGGTTTGGACTATGTGTTGGTTTTGAACAATGTCCTCATACCATTGAAGTGGGAGGAATTTATTACATACAATAATAGAATGATCAAAATCAACATAGTCAGCAGCAATTGCAGGATTCACAATTTGCGATGGGATTCCAAGTGAACCAATATTCTGATATTCATGAATTTCGTAGGGTTCCAACTGTTGAAACTTTTCTCCATGTTCTCATTCATCATCAGCTTCACAAATGCTTGGACAAACATCGTCCTCTCTTTCTGAAATCATGCGCTTAAGTTCCAGAGCCTGAAGCTCAATAGAAAGAGGATCTAGAAAATACGAGTGGGCGCCATTATAGTGTTAAAACTACATGGGTCTTGTGCCCTTTGATTCCAAATATTTCTCCCCTTATTTCTCCTTCGATATGGGCCTTTATTGAAAGAGGCAATGCATGCTGATTTTAATTTCACCGGCCCAACTTTAGCGGAATACCCCACCTCAAATGTATTAACATTCGGTTTAAGTGTTGGGCCTAATTTGATCTTTCGTGGCCCATTTGAATTGAAGTCAGAGACCACATGTTGAACCACTGGTCTGCCTGTAGTTCTGTCCTTTTCTTTTCTTGAATTCTCTGCATCGTCTTCTACGACCAAATTGTTTCTGATGCGTTCATGTTCATCTCCGCCGACCCAAATTTTTGTGTGCGCATCTGGAATCACCCAGACTTCATAACTCATATCATCCACTTTTAGTTTCAGTTTACATGGAAGATCTCTAGAGGTATCTTTGATGCAGATTCTTGCCCATTGCAAATTAGATCTTTTCTTTGTGTCCTCGTCGATGTCTACAAACCCTCCACATAGATTTATGCTTCTTTGGAACGATTTGTTATACCAAGCATGTAGTGGAATTGTTACACCTCGTAATTTAGGGCAATAAAAAAATTGAGAACGTAATTAAGGAAATAAGATTCGAGTGTTGGAAGAAAAGTATATTTACATATGCTAATGCGGAGATTAGTATACAAAAAATGTGATGACGGAAATTAATACTAGTAGTTCCCAATGGTGTTAAGGACTATATTGTGCAAAATAAAATTTTAACATTGAGAATATGAGGTCATTTCAAAAATTCAGGATTTAAGTTAAGTGTGGGATTAAATTTTAGTAGAAAGAGGGATGAGTGGGAAACTAGTGGGCAAGACAAGTGGCACCTTGTGCCCTCCAAGTGGCAAAAATGTCCAACATGCATAGGCTAAATCAGCCTTTAAAACCGTGTACCCCTCTCATTTCTCCCCTTTGTTTCGACCCCCTCCCATTCCCTCATATCTCTCCTCCAAAACAGATTTCTCTCCATTCCCTTAGCCAAGTTAAAGACCAAACCAACTCCCATCCCAAGATTAAGTTATTCTACTAAGTTCCAAGCCATAGTAAACTCCCCAAAACAGTGGTGAATTCGGCAATGCTGGCCGAGAGTTGCTCCAGAAATTGTGGTTTTAGAGATGAACTATTTGGAAGAAAAACATGTAAGTAAGATGAGTTTAAACTTGTAAAGGATGCATGCATGTCATTGTAATTGGAAGAAGTGGTGAAATTGGCGCAAATTGGAGCAGTGAATGCCGAGAGCAACTAGGGACTGTTTTGGCTAAGTTAAGGTAAGAACTCTTCTTCTTATAGAGTAATTGGAAGTTAAATAATGTTGTAGTTAAGAGATGAACTTGTGTTAAGAGAAGTTGGAAGTAAGAAAATGCATGTGGTTGTTGTTGGAGTTGTGATTACCGATTTGAGACTGTTTTTAAGTACATTGGGTTTGATTGTTGTTGTTGTTATCGTTGTCACTAATTGCATGTTAAAAATTGAAGGAAATCTTGATATTTAAAGTTGTAGTTGTTTATATGAAATTGTTAAAATATGAAATGGATTTTAAGACTTCAATTGGATTTTAAGGAATTATGAGAAGAATTACGGTGTTGTAATTTTGGACCGTGACACCCCATGAAATTGTGGGACATGTTGTGTTGTATTTAGGGACTGTTTTGTTGAGTTAGAATGCTGTAAATTTAGTTACAAATATGCATGTACATTGTGGTAATTGCTAATGTATGTCCTAAAGGAATAAAGGTAAAGAAAGGTGTAGAAAAGTTTCACATTTCATTCTCGTTGTTGTTGAAGTATGGACTGTTTTAGTGGTTGTTTTAATATGGATTAAGGGGCTGGATTAACATGAGAAATAGGTGTAGTAATCACCTTGGTTGTTGTGGTTGTTGTATTACGTGAAGTAAAGAGAAATAATGTATAATGATGGCGTATATGGAGTATATGAGACTGTTTTGGTTATATCCTTAAGTTGTGACTTGTTATCGATGTTGTTGACCTTGTGTGTGAATTGCGGATGTGAGTATAAACAGGAGAAGTGCTGCCCAAATTTCTACATAAAAAAAGAGAGTCATCATTCGATATATAACGTATGATAGTAATCATAGAGTTGATGGATATGTTATTATTGTTATAGGTTGAATTGCTAATGAGACGAATTATAATTATTGAGTTGACATAGACGACAAGCGGTATGTGAAACTATCTTTTTTTTTGCATGATTTACATAAAATGAGCGTACGACGGACGTACGTAATTCCATTGAATCTTAATCCCTAGTGATACTTGATATGATAGTTGTCTTTGATTTTTCGATGATAGTTCATTCTATTTATTCCATTGAGAGTCAGATGATGATTTAATTTGTATATGGTTACTCATGATATTCTATTCGTGCTTGATGTGATTATATCATTTCACCGAGTCCCGGGCCTGAAATGTTCGTGCGCAGTTCCTTGCATTGTTCACCGAGTCCCTCACTAGAGGGCCGGACATATATATATATATGATGATATATGTGGATAGGCATCCACAGATATGATGATTTTATGTGGACAGGTGATGCGCGATTTATGCACACACTAAACGCAAGTGCACGTGTCGTGACAAGTAATATAGTCTAGAAGACCGAGTTATCGTCCTCAGGGATTAGTGTCTAATTATCCACCTCTATTTTGTAGTATCTATTTGGTAACCGATAATTTGAGGAATTGTTTATGGCTATGATTATAGATGCTAACTAAATTACTTTACTTTACTTCAGATATAGGGCTTCCAAATAGGGATGTCAGTAGGGCGGGTAAATACGGGCACCGCCCCACACCCGCTCCAGTTGGGGCGGGTATGGGGGATGGTTTGGTGGGTGGTGGGGCGGGTATGGGTATCAAAAGTGCTACCCGCCATGGGTAGTGGGGCGGGGGTGAATTTCATATAAGACGCCCCAGCCGCCACACGCCCGCCCGCTCCACCCGCGTACACCGACCGCATCCGCATATCCGTATCGTCTATTAGTTTAATTAGGATATTTATGAATTTATTTGGCCTTTTGA
This sequence comes from Przewalskia tangutica, assembly GCA_029844215.1. Classification (NCBI taxonomy): domain Eukaryota; kingdom Viridiplantae; phylum Streptophyta; class Magnoliopsida; order Solanales; family Solanaceae; genus Przewalskia; species Przewalskia tangutica. The sequence goes on along the minus strand of CM056732.1, from coordinate 81,173,086 downwards.
TTTAAAATATGACTTGAGCCAACCCGCACCGTGTCCTGAAAATCATGAAAGTACCTCTTTCCATTTTTTTTTTACATAACCAGTAGTGTACTGATCCTGAATGTACCTCGTCCTTTTGTTTATAAAATGGCTTTGTACAAATCATGAAAGTACCTCTTCCATTTACTTGCTGTTTAGTTTCCCCTTTGTCCACAACTGAGTTTCATGCTCCTAATTATGGAAATCCTGAAAATAATATTAGTAGGCTAATCTACTTTTATTGTCCATTTGCATCTCTGGTATATGAAAATAGTAAGTTTAATAGGATGCATGCTTAGGTTAGGCTTGCATGTGTGGATGAAACAACTCTAACCTTTGAATGCCCATCATTTGTGTTTAATGTTTGCCAACGTTTCAGCGAGCATTTATGCTAAGTTAAAACCTTGATTTTGCAGTGGTAAGATGGTTAACTGGGAGATTCAAAAGTCAACCTGGAGAGCTCTGTGTATAGTTGGGTTCGTCTTTTTGACAAGGCAAATCCTGGAAACTAGTTAATCATTTTTTCGGGACCGTCAGAAAAAGAGAATGAGATTAATGGGTACCCGTCGGGTAAGTGGGTACCCGCGCGGAGTAAGTGGGGCGGGGACGGGTGGAGGAATTACTACCCGTAATGGGTGGTGGGGCGGGGGTGGGGGTGTGTTTTAGGTGGTGGAGTGCAGTGCACGGTACCCTTCCCGCCCGCCCGCCCCATTGACATCCCTACTTCCAAAGCTCCTCAACTATCCGCTCGCTTTACTTGTTAATGCAAATAATTAAGGTTTTTCTTCTATTTTGAGATAGCACGTTAACTAAGCCGTTTTATACTCCTGTTAAGGTAATATAAACACTCAACCCCAATGTAGAACCCTTCTATCTTTCGATGACAAGATTGACTACAAAGGAGGATTAAGAGCAATAACCTATTAAGCTACACAAGTATCGAGGTACTTTTGTCCACAATTTAAACCTATGTTTATTCAACTATAGCATATTCACAATCTCCCCTTTCGGCTTTCGATTAGAAATCATATAAGTTATGATAATTAGTGATCAATTAATTATCAAGCAATCAAAATAATTATTGAATGAATCTCAACAATAATAAGAAGAAACCAAAACATGCATTAATTCATAAGAATGAGGTTCAAGCGATTCGACATGGAAAGCCCTAAATTAAGTTAGTTCCTAGTCATAGACATGTCAAGAACTAAACTATTATCCAACATATACTAGAAGGAACTAAAATAAAGAACAAGCAATTACTTAAAAGTAAGTCTCCAATCTTGATCTCCAAGTTGTGATGAATGGTAAGGTGTGGAACTCTTCAAATCTGACCTAAAAGGTCCTTTTATAACCTCCAAAACGTGCAAAACCTTTTCCTTCTTGGCCTTGGCCCAATCCTATTCGGGTTTGTCAATTTTCCCGCGTTGGCGCCGCGGCCCTGCAACCGGCGCCGAAACTTCTGCGGCTCTCTGCTTCTTGGGCGTCGTGGCGCTCTGCTGATGCTGATTGGTTGGCGCCGCGGCGCCGCCCTGTTTCTCGCCCGGATTTCCCACTTTTTAGTTTTTTGGGCTCTGGAATCTCTGTTTCTGCCCTCTTTTCGCTCCTTCTCGCCAATGTGCCACTTTAAACCATTGTGACTCAAAAGAAAGAAAATTTATCCTAACACAACACATATTTGTACAAAAATGGGCAAAAGACTAACTAAAAATGAATCAAAAGGTGTATATAAAATACACCGATCAAACACCCCCAAACTTAACCTTTGTTCGCCCTCGAGTAAAGATCAAAAATAGAAAAAAAAGACACGAAAGAAAAGAAAAGAAAATGACTCAAAGACATTGATCAATCTGCTGCATCATTGTTACTTAGAAAAGCATGAAGGTTAGTAGAATAATATGCAGGAACATATAGCATGGATTTTTAGCATTCTAAGCACATCAAGTCAGATATTTCGCAAATTCAATTTAATCATGCTCAATGGAAGTAAGAATACCTAACTATGCATGTTAATTTTAAAATCATATGACATGTTTACTTGCTATTCTCCACTAATCATGGATACACACATTAGAGATCTTCAGGGCTTTTCAGGGTTGTAATGTAGGCTTAGGCAGGGGTAGGTAAAAATAGACATTTAGGCTCAATTTACGTACCATAAGCTCTTTAGCTTTCGATTCTTCCCTTTTCTTTTGATTCTCTTTTTCACCTCATACCTATATTTTTCTTCTTTTGTTTTGAGAGAATAAGGTGTCTGATGAATAGTAGGCACCCCCAAACTTAGGCTTTTGCCTATTTTTTATTATTATTTTTTCACTCGGGTGCTTCAAAACTGTTCAATCTCTTTTGTCTCTTTTTCAACACTTTATATTCCAATCACCTCAATTTTTCACTTATGACACAAATATGGAATTATAGGGTGTCAAAGAAAAGATCTTATTTTTAGGCTCAAAGGGGCTGACTATGGATACAATTTTAATGTCAGGGATATGTGGAAAAATTGTAAGAAATGGCTAACAAAGAAATGTCTGAATCATCTCCCTAACATGCATATCCTAACTATTTCGCCTCAAATAGCAAGCAAGCAGACACATAGGTTTAATCACTAACAATGCATAAATCAAGCAAGATACCCCAAATAGTTCGATTTCATGAATTTTTGGCCTATCTAACCTAAGTGTTCAGATGGTTGCTTCTAATTCCATTACATTATTCAACTTTACTTCACTAGGTGTTTCAAGTAACTACATCATGCATGATCTTAAAAAAATTAGACTCAAATAAACATAGAAAATAACACAAAAAGACTCAAAAACACATAAAAAATAACTAAGAACTCCCCCCAAACTTAAATCACACATTGTCTCTAATGTGTGCAAGACTCAAAAATAAAAGAAAGACGGGACAACTTACAAACTTGGTTTAAAATGGTGGCGGTGGCGGCGGATAATGCATGGACCACTGGTTGAACAAGGAACTCATCTCATCAAATCCCAGGTTCAACTGTTGTTGCTCCTGCCTTATTTCTTGCTGTCCTTGTCTCAGGTCCTGTTGACCTTGTATCATTGTTTCAAAACTCTGCATTATCCTCCGCTGGTTCACGAGCAACTGTTCCATCATAGGCACCGGGGGTTCCTTTTCCAGTTCTTGGCGGCTCGCTACTGCGCCATCTTTGAGCCTCTATCTCGAGCTCATCTCATCCATGGCGACCTCGATGTTCTTCTGGTGGTGGTCTTTAGTCTTGTCTCCTTCGTTCTTCTTTGGAGGGGCCCGGTTGCGGGAAGGCATGCAATATCCCATATGTCACAGGAGGTTGGACCTTCTCATATGTATCAGTAGCTAGGGTTGGGACTCCATGTCTAGAACATAAACTGCAAATAAGTGATACGTGTCCCAACCCACCTGTAGTGACCACCCTACTGGTTTCTCCAATGTTTTGCAATATCTCCTTCCCAACATCAATCGTCTTCCCTTCCATAATTCCATATATCATCTTTATTCTATCCGCTGGCACTCTGGTGAAGTGCGTCGATGGAATCAGGCGGGCACTGACGAAATATAACCAACCCTTGGCTATTTTGTTGAACTGACACCTGCTTAGTCCTCTTGATCCATTTCGTGCAATATCATACTCAGCCCCAGGGTAGCATAATGTTCTTGCGACGATATCCCAATCGATGTTATCGGTATCTCTAGACCAAGTTCTGAAATAGCTTCGATCATCGCCTCTTTCTTCAACATCGGCTGTTCTTAATAGCTCATTCACCACCTCAGCCGTCACAGACACATACTGTCATCTCACAAAACATCTACCATTTACCCTTTCTGGAAAGTTAGCATAGAATTCTTTCACCATTACGGTTTTCTGTGGTACTATCCTCTCTGGATTAACAAATCTCTTTCACCCAATGGCCTCTATCATTGCCCGAATAGGCTCATAGACATCTCCATCCTCAAATGACTCCCTTTGGTACTCCATTCCTCGCTCAGGGATCAAGGGACTAGTACTAAATTTGTAATATCTGTCTTCTCCGTTTTGACTGACAAACCTAGTAGCGTCATATTGTGGAACGGAGGCGGATGTGGAAGCTCTTTTTTTTCTGGCAAACATTTTGGAAAATTTTTAGCAGCGTTTCCTCTGTTTCAGTGAGATTACCCAGCAACTTTCAATCACACCAATCAACACACAGCGTAATCAGCAACTACAACTACAACACCATTCAACCCCTAAATTTTACTCAAAGCACAGGTACAACACCCCACGATCACTACGTACAATCTTACCGCGAAATTTTCACACTAAACTTCAACACACCCCACACTATCCACCAATAAAGCTCATCCCCAAACTTATGAATTACCTCCCCTAATTGCTTTAAAAATTTCAAGAAAAGTGATGAAAGTTACCTTGGACGGTGTTCTTCAAGATTTCTTGTTCCTAATGATTGATTGAGGCAATGGAATAAGGGTTGTTGTTTGAGATGGTTAAGGGTGCAAGGAATTGAAGTACTTTGGCTGTGATTGAGTTTAGTTTGTGGAAGATTTTGAGTAAAGGAGGCTGATTTCGTGGGTTTTGGAGAGAGGAAAGGTTTTGGGTTTTTGATTTGGAGAGGGAAAAATCGAATTAGGGCTCTTTTAATTTCAGTTTTTCCGTCGCGGCGCCACGACCCTGAGATCGGCGCCGTGGCTAAACATTGTGATCCTTCGAACTTGTGGCCGTGACGCTCGATTTGGTCGCGGCGCCAACTTCGAGAGCACGGACTTTTGCGGCTGCGGTCTCGGTCGGCGTGGCACCAACTTCTGCGCCTTTACGAACTCTCGCGCCATGGCCTCTATTTGCGTGGCGCCGAGCCGATTTTTCTCCTCTCACGTTTTCGTCCTCCACTTTTAGCCACACTGCCATCACAACATGTAAACAATATCTTAGTGAGGTATTCTAACTAAAACTAAATTGCACAAATTTTAAAACCTTAGGTTGCCTCCCAAGGAGCGTTGTCTTTAACGTCTTTTAGCCGGACGCAGGTTCCTTATCAAGAGGCATGGGGAAACTTAACCCCACAACTTACCCATTTCATAATCATTTTTCTCTTTCGCCTTCTGTTTTTCTTTTTCTCCTTTTTCTCAAGAGAAGGTTTAGCTTTGCTCACATGTCTTGTGGATGATTTCCTTTGCTTTGTCTTTGGCTCAGTGATGTGCTAACGGTGCTGACTGCAAAACATTTGCTTATGACTGGGGGTTCAACGGTGTGTTTAAACACCTTGAACAACATCTCTTCTTCCTCAACTCTGAGTTTCAGCTCGCCTTTTTCCACATCAATCAAGGCTCTCCCAGTTGCCAAGAATGGTCTTTCCAAGATGATAGGGATTTCATCATCTTCCTCCATATCAAGGATGAAGAAGTCTACAGGAAAGAAGAATTTTCCCACCTTAACGAATACGTCTTCAATTATTTCCCTGGGATGCACCACTACCCTATCTGCCAACTGCAAGCTCACAGTGGTTGGTTTGGCTTCTCCCAAACCCAACCTCTTGAAAACGGACAAGGGCATGAGATTTATGCTGGCCCCCAAGTCACACAGGGCCCTGTTACATGTCACCCTACCAATTGTGCAAGGCAATGTGAAGCTCCCTGGATCCTTAAGCTTGGGGGGCAATTTCTTCTGCAAGATGGCACTGCATTCCTCTGTCAATGCCACTGTCTCATCCTCAGCTAGCTTCTTCTTCTTCCCAAGAATTTTATTCATAAATTTGAAATAAGTAGGCATTTGCTCCAACGCCTCAATGAAAGGGATGTTAATGTGCAACTTTCTAAATACCTCCAAGAACTTGGAGAATTTCTTATCAACTGCTTTCCTTTGAAACCTCTGAGGGTAAAGAATCCTCTCTGTGTATTCCCTCACTGGAACTGTTGGAGCCTTCTCTAAAATAGGGTGGTCCTCAGTAACCCCCTCCTTCTCTGCATCTACTCTCTGCTCAACTCTTTGTTATACCACATGCTGAGGTGTAGACTGTTCTAGTTGCTTCCCACTTCTCAGCTGCACCGCCTGACACTGCTCTCTGGGGTTCATCTCTGTATTACTAGGAATAGTGCCATGTGGCCTGTTGTTTGCCATCTTTGCTAGCTGTCCTACTTGCGTCTCCAAGTTCTTGATAGAAGATCTTGTCTCTGCCATGAACTGGGTTTGTGAATTCGTAAGTGTCAACAAAGCTGCTCGCAATTCATCTGGCTTTTCTTGTGGAGCAGGTGTACTGAACTGTTGGGAAGGTGAGACCTGGTTAAATGGTTGTTGATTTTGGTATTGGCCTCGGAACTGGTTTTGTTGCCCTTGATCACCCCTCCATGAAAAGTTAGGGTGATTCCTCCACCCTGGATTGTAGGTATTTGAATAGGGGTTGTTCTGGGGCCTTTGATAATTCCCCACTGCCTGACATTCTTCTTGCTCAATAGGGATGTTGTTGGGGCCTGTTGATGGGCACCTATCAAAGGTATGAGGACCCCCACACATCTCACAACTCAATGACATCTGAACTGCATTCACTGACACTGTGTTCTGCTGCAATTGCTTGGTCAAGAGAGCAACCTGTGCGTTTAACGCTGTGATGGCATCGATCTCATGAACTCATATCGCTCTCCTTCCACTTACCCCTCTATCATCTGTCACATGGTTATTGGTGGCCATGTCTTCTAACAAATCATGGGCCTCATGTGTTGGTCTTCTTCATGAAGGTTCCTCCTGTAGTTGCGTCAATGATGGTTCTTGTGGTCTCACTTAGCCCATTGTAGAAAATATGGACCAAATTCCACAGCTCAATGCTATGATGTAGACACTTTTTTTGCAGATCTTTAAATCTCTCCCAAGCTTCATAGAGTGACTCTCCATCAGCCTGGTAAAAATTGTTCAGCTCTCCTCTCAGCTTAGCGGCTTTGGACGGTGGAAAGAACTTTGCCAAGAACTTTTGTGCCAACTCCTGCCATGTGAATATAGAATCTGTAGGCAGAAAATTCAACCAAACTTTTGCTCTATCCCTGAGTGAGAAGGGAAAGAGCCTCAATCGGATAAGCGGCGTCGATGCGCCATTATATGAAAGTTGCACCTGCTCAGAAATTTGCTATGTGCATATGAGGGTCTTCAGATGACAATCCTCCGAATTGAACTGTATTCTGCACCATACTCAGGATCGCAGGCTTGATTTCAAAATTATTTGCTCTATTCTTTGGGAGCACGATGCAAGTCGTGCCGTTCACCATGGCGAAGACATAATCTCCCAAGCTTCTCTCAGCTTGGACCTGGACCCTTTCTTCCACATGCATTGGTAACCTCCGGGGCATCCTCTGGTTAGGTTTATGATCACCTAACCCTTCGTTCATCTCATTGTTATTCTGCAAGCCTCTCATTGCTATTAAGGCCAAGATTCGTTTATTTCTCCGATTCTGCTTGTAAGTCTTTTCAATCTCCGGGTTGAAGGGAACAAGTGTATCTGCTCCTCTTCTCCTTCGCATAAACTAGATGTCTGCAACAGATCAAAATCAACAAACGGATCACGGCGCACGGTTTCACCAATATAAAAAAAATAAAGAGAAAAATAAAAACTAAATTAGAAATTAAGAATAGATAGAATGATATTGAACTACGCCAATCCCCGGCAACGGCGCCAAAAACTTGATGCGCGATTTATGCACACACTAAACGCAAGTGCACGTGTCGTGATAAGTAATATAGTCTAGAAGACCGAGTTATCGTCTTCAGGAATTAGTGTCCAATTATCAACCTTTATTCTGTAGTATCTATTTGGTAACCGATAATTTGATGAATTGTTTATGGCTATGATTATAGATGCTAACTAAATTACTTTACTTTACTTCAGATATGGTGGAAATAGGGCTTCCAAATCTCCTCAACTATCCGCTCGCTTTACTTGTTAATGCAAATAATTAAGGTTCTTCTTCTATTTTGAGATAGCAGGTTAACTAAGCCGTTTTATACTCCTGCTAAGGTAATATAAATACTCAACCCCAATGTAGAACCCTTCTATCTTTCGATGACAAGATTGACTACAAAGGAGGATTAAGAGCAATAACCTATTAAGCTACACAAGTATCAGAGTACTTTCGTCCACAATTTAAACCTATGTTTATTCAACTATAGCATATTCACAATCTCCCCTTTCGGCTTTCGATTAGAAATCATATAAGTTATGATAATTAGTGATCAATTAATTATCAAGCAATCAAAATAATTATTGAATGAATCTCAACAATAATAAGAAGAAACCAAAACATGCATTAATTCATAAGAACGAGGTTCAAGCGATTCGACATGGAAAACCCTAAATTAAGTTAGTTCCTAGTCATAGACATGCCAAGAACTAAACTATTATCCAACATGTACTAGAAGGAACTAAAATAAAGAACAAGAAATTACTTAAAAGTAAGTCTTGATCTCCAAGTTGTGATGAATGGTAAGGTGTGGAACTCTTCAAATCTGACCTAAAAGGTCCTTTTATAACCTCCAAAACGTGCAAAACCTTTTCCTTCTTGGCCCAATCATCTGTCGGTTTGTCAATTTTCAGCGTTGGCGCGTGGCCTGGCCAGAAGCGTCGCGGCGCCGAAACTTATGTGGCTCTCTGCTTCTTGGGTTTCGTGGCGCTCTGCTGCTGCTGATTGGTTGGCGCCGCGGCGCCGCCATGTTTCTCGCCCGGATTTTCAACTTTTTAGTTTTTTGGGCTCTGGAACCTCTGTTTCTGCCCTCTTTTCGCTCTTTCTCGCCAATGTGCCACTTTAAACCATTGTGACTTAAAAGAAAGAAAATATATCCTAACACGACACATATTTGTACAAAATGGGCAAAATACTAACTAAAAATGACTAAAAAGGTGTATATAAAATACACCGATCAATAGGCATCCACGGATATGATGATTTTATGTGGACAAGCATCCACGAATATGACTATGTGTACACATTATATGATTTCACCGAGTCCCGGAATGGGCCGGGTACGATATGTGGACAGGCATCCACTGGTATATTATATGGACATGTATGACTCTCATTTCATAAGACACAGTTGCATTGCTATCTTTGATTATTATACTTGTCTCGTGTTATATTTTGGCCAGTTATGATCATCTTTACAGTACTTCATGTTTTATATACTCAGTACATTATTTCGTACTGACCCTCTTTTCTCGGGGGAGCTGTGTTTGATGTCCGCAGGTACAAATACTCAGTTTGGTGGTCCACCAGTCTAGGATTCTGCTCAGCTATTTGGAGAGCTCCATTATTCTGAAGCCTAGTTATTTTGATACAGATCTTTTGATATAGACTTATGCATATTCGTGCTAGTCAGGGGTACGGCGGGGCCCTGTCCCATCATATTTCACTGTTATACTCTTAGAGGTCTGTAGTCATATGTGGGTTGGTCGCGTGTGGATTATAGAAGTGTTTTGGTCAGCCTTATTGTTGTAATTCGTTTTGGATATTCCTGTGTATAGTGACAGTCTCGTCGGCTTGCCTATTTTGATATGGTTTGCAGATTTCTACATTGTCATTAGTATCAGTGTGATTATATGTAACAGGTTCGTATAAGAGTGTCCAAGTATGGCACCAGTCGCGGTCCATGGGTTCGAGTCGTGACAGAAGTGGCATCAAAGCAGTTCGTCCTCGGAATGTCTACAGATCGTGTCTAGTAGAGTCTTGCGTATGGGTATGTTGTGCACCATACTTATACGCAGGAGGCTGCCGGACATTTAGGATGTTATCTATTCTTTCATCTCGTAGATCGTGTGATAGAGCTATGTTATTAGGGTAATCCCTCACTAACGAATTATTGCGTTTTCAGCTATGCCTCCAAAGAAAGCAACAGCGGCCCAGAAGGGAATATATGGACTTTGTATATAGGTTGGTAAGATTGTTGTATAGTTGGTGTGATGATGATGTGCATCTATACGAACATATTTATTAGGGTCATGTGTGTGTTGTCTGAAGTGATTATGGGTTATCATGAGTTGTTTAAGCCTTAATAATTGTTTGGAAGGTATGTAATAGTTTAATAAATCCACATCAAGGCATAATATATGTGCTAATTTAGAATAATTAGGAGGTGATGAAGTGTCTGAGATTGTGATGAACTCTTAAAGATCATGTTTAATTGACTTAATGGCATACCATGTTGTTAGATTAAGCTATGTTGTATGCTTAAGTAATATGTAGTAATAATATTTGTATGAATTAAATGGTTTGTTATGGTTAAGTCAACATGATATAGTGCAAGAATGTGCTAAGTTGTTCCATGGATATGTTAGTTCCTGCTATGATCCTGTGTTTGGTTCATCATATTTGTGAACCTGTTTGTCCAGAGAGGGGAATGCAGGGCCTGTACGATGCCATGATAATCAGTATATGTTTAATTTTCATATGCCAATATACCTGAATTGTCACCATGCTGGTCTGAAATCCCTTGGATATGTCATCTTATGTTTTGTTTAACTAAGTAAGATGTATGGTCAATCCAGTCTGGACATGTTAAATTTACAGAATATCATAACTTGGTTTAGTAATCTGATGTTGATGTATTTAACCCCTGATTTCATGTCTAACTTATTTATTTGGATAACCAGTGGAGTAGTTAAATAACCTGATTTGTGTGATTCTTAAAAGCTTGACAATAGTCACCAAAGAATTTTATGTTTAAAACCTATCTGTGTAAACTGTCCACTATGCTTGCCTGAAGTTATATGAAATGAGCATGAGATTGTCTACAATGGCCTTATTATGCTTGCTATGAATATGATTGATTAAAGATAAGTTGTCCTTGCTACATTTTTGGCTTAGTTGTGATTGATTTTAAGGCTTCTTAGTTATGCATTAAGGTTGTGTGATTGTTATTTAAAAAAAAATGAGTTGCTACTGCTTTTAAAGGGGGCTGACTATTACTTTCTAGGTTCCATTTTCTGATAAACTAGTTATTGCTCATTTTCCAATTTTACCATGAGTTATTGGTCTGAAGTGTTAACTGAACTAGTGTAATCAAATGGGGTTCTCAACAGACTATATTAGGATCAGTATTGTTGTGTAAGGAATTGTTAACGAACAATATGTTAGTATGAGGCTGTTTATGTAGCATGAATACTAGCTAAATTATAATTGTCCCTCTGAAATGTATACTAGTGGCCAGGAGTCAATCCAGTTTATTTTGTTTTCTTAGCATCCTATGTTTATAGTGTGTGCAAACCTGTAAATGAACTTGGAAAGATATGAAGGTTAGCCTAATTAACTAGTTGAGCTAAGGATAGTCATAAATTCATGGTGTAACATTGTCGTGATCACATTGTCTAACATATTTTCCTGGTAGAAGCATGTATGGTTCTCTCAAATGTGTGACATGTATGAAATATGCCTAGATGAATAAAAAAATGTGGCTTCTGTTTGAACCTAACAAAATGTCAACATAAGTATTTTGGCCTATGTGTGAGTCAGTTTGTCTTGCATATTCATATATATTCTACATATTGATAGTTGGTTTAAATATCATATGTGCTCCTGATCAACCTAGCTTCAGTACTTGGTGTATTTGTGGATGGTATGATTTATAATAGTTTCCTATTTAAATGTGTTACTCATTTTTTAAAAACAATTATTCTGGTATAGAGTATGTTGGTTTACTTGGCTGACTTGTATCTATACAACATGAAATGCGCGGGATCCTTTGATGGTTTTGCCTATGTTAAGTGAAGGAATTAATTTGTAGACTAGTGTGTTGGGTTGACACTTTATATACTTATAGGGTATATTTCAGTTTGTTTAGGTCAAAAATAGTTCACAATGAGGATTCACGATTTCAACGGAGTTTGGATGTGTGCCGGATGATGTGAGTTGTAATATTATATTGGATGGATTGTATAAGAAGGGTTGTTGAACTGATGACACATAATAACGCTTTGCCTGATAGTTAGACCTATAATATGTTGATGATGATTAGTTTGAGATTATCTAGTGTTAACATTATGTTGGTTTAATAGTGAGTGTGTACTATTTTGATATAGCTGTTAGTATAATCTAGTTTTGATTAGTTTCGTTAGTATTGAGAAATTGTGAATTGGGTGTTTACATGGTTAAAATGTTCATTAGGTAGTCGAAATTGTCTATTTCTAGTCCTACTGTGATGTTCATGATTAGCTTGAATTAGCAGATTAACATACCTTAGTTTTAATAAAGTGTCGTTTGGTTTAGCTTCGTTAGTCTCACTATGCCTAAAACTTAGAGCCTAGTTGAATATTAACTTATAGATCAATGATTATTTAAGTCTGATTGTTACGTTTTTGTGGTAGAACTAATGTCTGATTATTTATATTCTGATCGGGTTTGAATTGTAAGTGTACTTTAGTTTAGGATGCCTTTGGGGATAGTTAACCTAAGTTAAGACCTTGGTAGTTAGTTGTTAACTAAAGGTTTTATGTTGTTCATGACATAAGATCAGAATTGTTTCTCAAATGCTTCTTCTTAAAACTATTTTGTGCTTTACTGATTCATGGGTATATTAAAAGTGGTGATTAATGTTAATATGATTGGGATATATCTATAGTTCTGGATTAGTAAGTTAAATAAGGTATCGACTTGTAATAGATGAAGTTTTGCTAATCATTGTTATAATAAGATATTGAGTAACCTGTTTTGGTTAACTTGACTTTCTAAATTACAATCATTGTTTAAAAATGCTCCTAGTATGGTATACTAAGCATATGTTAGGCTCACGTAGCATGATATGGACAACATTTGTTATTTTAATTGTTTAGGGAGATAGTGATTAACATCTGGACAATAAAACTTAGCTCAAATGGTTAGAATATGTACACTAGCTATGGTACTGATTGATTAAGTCATTTTTAGCCTTATTTTAGGCATATGCTATTGGAAAAGGAGTTGTATGTGTGGAGTTACTGAACATCTTATTGACATTTTCTTGTCTTGGTTGGTTGTTATGCTTTAGTATAGTGCACTAGATTTATTTTAAAGTCATATGATGTGTATGATATTTGCTTGTTGCGATGAAGATTTTGAATGACCTGATTAAATTGATGCCTATTTTTCTTTTAATGTCATGCTCTATTCTAGTTGAAATGGGAGTTCATGGGATTTGGTATCTATTGGAACTTGATTCAAATATGTTGTAGCTTATGTTGTTTGTCTTAGAACCTTACTTATATGTATGAATGAAATGTCCTCTGTATGCCTAAATATGATCTTGCCTTATTTAATGCTTGGGCACTCATGTTAAAACTTAGGTAGATGCCTAATATTTGAATCACCTTAGTCAATTCTTACTTAATTAAAATTGGAGGTTGTGAGCTGCCATGCCTAAAACTATGTTATGTTGTCCTGTTTGAGAAATAAGTGAGTTGAATCATATCTGCTTGATTGGCCCTTATTTGGAATCTGTATTAATTAGTATGTAGACTGGTTGTACTTGAAATAATGTTAATATGATAATTTGGGAGTTTGTTTAATTAGATAAAACTAACGTAAGTTGACACATGTTGATTAAAATGTTATAATAGTATAAACTGACATGTGTAGCTGAAGTAAAGCCTGGTGTGCTAGTGTGCTAATTTCAGACTTGTACATGGACAATGTCAGTTAATTTCATACCTAGATATTGTTAACTTCAGGGAGGTGCAAGCATAGGTAATTGTTTGGATTGACTAAAGTAAGTATGTTGATTCAAGAATTGTTCCAGTCATAGGGGGTTTTTCAAGATAAAATATTCCTAACCTGCTTGGTCGAGAACTGGTTTTAGTTATGTATGGTCTGTTTGAATTCATATGAGGATCAATGTATATGTTTATGGTCTATTTTTAGTTGTGTGTGAATTTCCAAGTCTTAATAATTATTTAGAATCAAGTGTTAATAATTTAGAAAGATATCTAGTTAAGCTATTTGACTGTCCTAAATAAAACCAGATAGGTTAGGTGTATATTTGTTGTGTATGTTTTTCTTAACTTGGACTTTGTATAGCCTGAACTATGAATGATGTTTTGTGCTAAGTTGAGCACCATATGAACTGATGACATGATTCCAGGTTCAGATGTTTCCCTTTGTGGACTGGTATGGGTCTCTTTGATAACCTAGGTTGATAACTGAGGTGATTGGTAAATTATATATGTGAATCAACCCCCTTTTCTATTTCTTGGGAAATTGCTAGTTCGTGACGAAAGCCCTTTTCGGTTCGGGACTGGGACTGGGCTAACACACATTTACATTACAATAGGCTCAAGTGCATATATGGGGGAGTCACTCTTGCGTCATCTCTCTTGGGTAGGTCAGTCTCGCTCTCTCTTGTTGCGCAACGGCTTTCGCGCTAGTGCGCTCATCCGCTGCTTGTGGGGCTTCACCTGATCACTCTGAATCCGTTGATCAGGAAGAGAGAAAGGAAGAGGTTTTTTTGGCTAGTCTAAAGGCCTTGCCTTATGAAAGAAAAGAAGGATAAGAGGAGGGGAGAGAAGAGAAGCTAGTAGTTATAAGCAGCAGTCCCCTGACTATAGATAGGAAAAGATGTAGAGGTGCGTGATATATTGTGGCCCTGTGAGGCATCTATGGGTTTGCTGAATATAGGTTGGTAGGTATAGTTATAAGAGAGACTATGCTGAAATTTTTGTAGCATGAGACCTATTATGAACATTTGAGGACGAATGTTTCTAAGGGGGAAAGGATGTTACACCTCGTAATTTTAGGGAAATACAAAAATTGAGAACGTAATTAAGGAAATAAGATTCAAGTGTTGGAAGAAAAGTATATTTACATATGTCAATGCGGAGATTAGTATACAACAAATGTGACGACGGGAATTAATACTAGTAGTTGAATTTTTCCCAATGGGGTTAAGGATTATGTTGTGTAAAATAAAATCTTGACATTGAGAATATAAGGCCATTTCGAAAATTCAGGATTTAAGCTAAGTGTGGGATCAAATTTTAGTAGAAAGGGGGATAAGTGGGAAACTAGTGGGCAAGACAAGTGGCACCTTGTGCCCTCCAAGTGGAAAAAGTGCCCAACATGCATAGGCTAAATCAACCTTTAAAACCGTGTACCCCTTCCATTTCTCCCCTTTATTTCGACCCCCTCCCACATTCCCTCATATCTCTCCTCCAAAACAGATTTCTCTCCATTCCCTTAGCCAAGTTAAAGACCAAACCAACTCTCATCCCAAGATTAAGTTATTCTACTAAATTCCAAGCCATAGTAAACTTCCTAAAATAGTGGTGAATTCGGCAATACTGACCGAGAGTTGCTCCAGAAATTGTGGTTTTAGAGATGAACTATTTGGAAGAAAAACATGTAAGCAAGATGAGTTTAAACTTGTAAAGGCTGCATGCATGTCATTGTAATTGGAAGAAGTGACGAAATTGGCGCAAATTGGAGCAGTGAATGCCGAGAGCAACTAGGGACTGTTTTGGCTAAGTTAAGGTAAGAACTCTTCTTCTTATAGAGTAATTGGAAGTTAAATAATGTTGTAGTTAAGAGATGAACTTGTGTTAAGAGAAGTTGGAAGTAAGAAAATGCATGTGGTTGTTGTTGGAGTTGTGATTACCGATTTGGGACTGTTTTTAAGTACATTGGGTTTGATTGTTGTTGTTGTTATCGTTGTCACTAATTGCATGTTAAAAATTGAATGAAATCTTGATATTTAAAGTTGTAGTTGTTCATATGAAATTGTTGAAATATGAATTGGATTTTAAGACTTCAATTGGATTTTAAGGAATTATGAGAAGAGCTATGATGTTGTAATTTTGGACCGTGACACCCCATGAAATTGTAGGACATGTTGTGTTGTATTTAGGGGTTGTTTTGTTGAGTTAGAATGCTGGAAATGTAGTTACAAATATGCATGTACATTGTGGTAATTGCTAATGTATGTCCTAAAGGAATAAAGGTAAAGAAAGGTGTAGAAAAGCTTCACATTTCATTCTCGTTGTTGTTGAAGTATGGACTATTTTAGTGGTTGTTTTAATATGGATTAAGGGGATGGATTAACATGAGAAATAGGTGTAGTAATCACCTTGGTTGTTGTGGTTGTTGTATTACGTGAATGTAAAGAGAAATAATGTATAACGATGGCGTATATGGAGTATATGAGACTGTTTTGGTTATATCCTTAAGTTGTGACTTGTTATCGATGTTGTTGACCTTGTGTGTGAATTGCGGATGTGAGTATAAACAATGGAAGTGCTGCCCAAATTTCTACATAATAAAAGAGAGTCATCATTCGATATATAACGTATGCTAGTAATCATAGAGTGATGGATATGTTATTATTGTTATAGGTTGAAGTGCTAATTGAGACGAATTATAATTATTGAGTTGACATAGACGACAAGCGGTATGTGAAACTATCCCTTCTTTTTTTGGCATGATTTACATAAAATGAGTGTACGGCGGACGTACGTAATTCCATTGAATCCTAATCCCTAATGATACTTGATATGATAGTTGTCTTTGATTTTCCGGTGATAGTTCATTCTATTTATTCCATTGAGAGTCAGATGATGATTTAATTTGTATATGGTTACTCATGATATTCTATTCATGCTTGATGTGAATATATCGTTTCACCGAGTCCCGGGCCGGTAATGTTTGTGCGCAGTTCCTTGCATTGTTCACCGAGTCCCTCACTAAAGGGGCGGGAATATATATATATGATGATATATGTGGACAGGCATCCACGGATATGATATTTTATGTGGACAGGCATCCACGGATATGATGATTTTATGTGGACAGGCATCCACGGATATGACTATGTGTACACATTATATGATTTCACCGAGTCCCAGAATGGGTCGGGTACGATATGTGGATAGGCATCCACGGGTATATTATATGGACATGTATGACTCATTTCATAAGACAGTTGCATTGATATCTTTGATTATTATACTTGTCTCATGTTATCTTTTGGCCAGTTATGATCATCTTTACAGTACTTCATGTTTTATATACTCAGTACATTATTTCGTACTGACTCTCTTTTCTCGGGGGGGATGCGTTTGATGCCCGCAGGTACAGATACTCAGTTTGGTGGTCCTCCAGTCTACGATTCTGCTCAGCTATTTGGAGAGCTCAATTGTTCCGGAGCCTAGTTATTTTGGTACAGTTCTTTTGATATAGACTTATGCATATTCGTGCTAGTCAGGGGTACGACGGGGCCCTGTCCCATCATATTTCACTGTTATACTCTTAGAGGTCTGTAGTCATATGTGGGTTGGTCGCGTATGGATTATAGACGTGTTTTGGTCAGCCTTACTGTTGTAATTCGTTTTGGATATTCCTGTGTATAGTGGCAGCCTCGTCGACTTGCCTATTTTGATATGGTTTACAGATTTCTACATTGTCATTAGTATTAGTGTGATTATATGTAACAGGTTCGTATAAGGGTGTCCAAGTAGGGCACCAGTCGCGGCCCATGGGTTCGGGTCGTGACAGGAATACCGAAAGCTTTTATCCAAAACTCAGAAGGTGTGTTAGTCTTCGAAATCAGATCGAAGACCGGCGACCACTATTCCAGGGTAAGCCTCCGGCCATTCCAGAACCAATCGCCGGCCATAACTCTGACTGCTTCTTGTCGAGAAGGCATTTCGAATAGAAAAAGACTATGCGAAATTGGAGAGACCTTCAACCCTGTTGTCATCTTCCACCTATTATAGAATCACTTTTGAATCGTATCATGATCTGGAGATGTGTTGAAGGCGTCGTTAAATCTTCCGATAAGGCATTTGTCAAGGTAACTGGTGCACTTAGAGGGAGCTACTGGTTTGGACTGATTAGCCTTGTTTGTCTTCAGAGAAGGATACATCATAGTAAGACCTTTCTTGAGATTTGGGGCTTCATCTCTCCGATTGAAAAGGGGGTCTCCATATAAATCTCACAATTTTGTTAGCGATGTCATCCCATCCGCAGTTGTCAATAATCTCAGGAATGATAACAGAGGACTTCCTGTCTCCAAACCAGGCTTCTATACGAACAAATCTACCATAAATGTTAAATTCTGATATACCCTGTAAATGTATGCTTCAATCTTCCTTCCCCACCGCCTGCAGAGGTTACATTTGCCCTTTGAAGCCTCTTTCATAGCACCACATACCCATCTTAGGTTGTTCTCATCAATCCGTATCTTCCTAATGAACCTCCTGCTTCGTTCATATAGCATGAACCGTCTGACTCGATCTTCGCTAATGTCTATCAGTTCGAAAGACTTTTCTCCGACAACAAAAAGGATCCTCTCCTCCATCGAAGAAGGAAGAAGAAAGAGAAAGAGAAAGATATGGGGGAGAGAGAAGCTTTGAGGGTAGAAAGAAAAGTGAGAGAGAAGAGATTATCTGAAGGAGAGAGAATGAAGAAAAGGGAATGTAAATGAGAAGGAAGTATGGAGTGCCACACTGTAGATGGAAGTATTATTCATGCCTGAAGGTGCCGGAAAGTACTATTCATTCCAGAAAGCACTAGGCGATCTATCAGGATATCTCACCGGAGCTTAGTAACAAAGAGGCATGAAGCTTCAAAAGGAAGAAAAAGAAGAAATAGTAGAGAGGAAAGAGAAAAAGAGAAAAGGGAGGAGAGAGAAGAGAGCTCAACCAGAAGTTAGAGACCACTCTTAAAATTTGAATTTATGTTTCAGAAACAGAGCCATTTGCACCCAAACAGTTCCCCGTAAAATTCAACAAGTGCTTCCCATTGGATAATAGTGATGAAAATCTTCAGATATATTAAGGCATGAGATATAACCAAAGCCTGATTTCCAGTCACCTCATTTCTAACAGGCTAGTGAAGACTGACATAAAAGAATCAGTATATATACTAGAAAATCAAAGCTGATTTGTCTCATTAATTATCTGCTCAAAATGTTCAAAACACATCAAGAAATTATTACAACCTTGATTCTCACAATAATGATACAACACAAAAGTTTCCTAGTACTCACCATCATAGTATAGCTCCATCAAGAGCTGCACTTTCTTGAATCGTATCAAGATTGTATCAGCATGAGACTTTATCTATCTAAATGTCCTTCAAATTCTGATTGTTTCTTACTATGCTTTTTAAAACTGAAAAAAAGGATGAAATAAATAAAACTATGTGCTCGAAAATCAAGAAGCAATGTTGTCCATGGCATCCTAGCGGCATTCCTGGCCTTTCCTTCTCTGTCTCTTTCGCCCATCCAAATGAGCACCTCCAGAGTTCTCTCTCAACACACTTTTATCCCGACATTTTTGATCCTCAATGGTTCTCATGTACTTCTCATCATCAGCGTCCACAATGTCAGTAGAGTTTTGATTGAAAAGGCAAGGAGGATCCGTTTCAAGAATGCTGATAGGAAGTACAGAAATAGGGGTACTACATCCCCTCACGTCCGTTGATTCGGAAGTATTATCATCCTGTAATGGAACAACTTTAGAACTTGATGCACCGATGATTTCTCTTGACTCAGGGGCTCTAGTGGTGCGCAAGAGGCCACTTGTCTGCTGCAATGTTGTTCCGCCAAGTCGTGAAGGTGCATGAGACTTCCTTTTCTTCTCTTGTCCTTGGGGTTGAAGAGATAATTGATCTGTATAATTAAAAGCCTTTTAGAATATCATTTATTTGAATGAAACAGTAATGGACCAATCATATGGATTTGTGGGAAATTCAAGCTTACCCTGAAAGTAAGGAACAGGTTGGAGGGAGCTTTGACCTGCAGCATAAACACTAGGGGAATGATTATTTGACAAAAACGATCCATTGAAGAGGATACTTTGATTCCCATCCATGTTAATAGGTGGGTGGTTGTTGCAGGGAGAGAAAGGTCTCTCTTTGGAGTTTGATGACCCAAAACCTTTGCTGCTGCACTCCTGGTTTTTTGGTTTCTTTGAACTTTTTGGATCCACAGTCTTAATATCGCTTATGGTTCTACCTTTCTTAACTAAGCCAGGAGCTTGTCCAAGAACCAATCTGTTATTACTCTGATTGACATAGTTCTGCGGATTACCATGTCCAAACAATATGTTCTGAGCAGCAGGAAACCATACAGGTTTTGGTCCTTCGACATGCTGCAATCCCCATCTGGTAGGGACGGGAGCAGAAACTTGCACTCTATTTGATGGTTTCTGCTGAATTTGTGTTGAAGCGCTGAATAGTTTGAACTGCATCTCCTGAGCCTGCGCCATCTCAGTATTATTCGCTTTAACATTAGGTAAGTGGAGAATATTTTCTCTGAGGGCTCCAACATCAGCATTTATATTTGCATGAACTGGATAGAAGCTGGTTGATCCAGGATTTAAACATCTAACTCCTCCATTTCCATTTCTTTCAATCATTAAATTACTTTGGGTCTGGGGAAGATTCCTTTCATACTGATTCCTAGCCAACATCTCTACAATATTCATCGGTGATACAATATCTGATGGTCCTTTTTCCATAACCTTCTTAAGCTGATGATCTTTCTGCGATTTAACTACATAGGAATGGCCTTGAACTTCGTTAAGGTTTGCTTTGCTTCTAGAACGAGGCGGTTCCTGCAAGTAAATCCATTGAATTAATTTGGCACTTAATAGAACAAAAAAGTAACCAAAAGTGAGATATCCCTCATTGAACTCCACTTCAGCCAGTGATATCTATTATAGCAAATTGAGAAGTAGCAATTGTATAAAACATAAGCCAAGTAAACTCAGACTAAAAACATATGCATACCCACACCAATCCTCTTAGAGTTCAGACTTGAGGTTTAGCCTGAGTAATATCTCTAAGATTCATTTTAAGCAATTTGCTAATGGTAAATAATCCTTCAACCACAATAGTAAAAGATACAGAAAGATGGGGTCTGGGGGGAGGAAACTAATTCTTCAGCAAAAAACGGAAATTCTCAAAGGTAATACCAAGATAGGAAAAAATCAATACCATTGATTTTCGAATTTGGATATTTTCCCGTTGAAGAAGATTTGGAGACCTCTGAATCTCTTGCCACATAGGTGGTGTTTGAGCAATTCTCTGGTTGAGGTCCAAACTTACTCCTTTCCGTGAAGATTGACCTGTTTCAGCCACATTTTGTTGTCTTACAAGAGGGTTCACTCCTTCCCTCGAAGGTTTACCTGTTGCAGGCACATGAGGCTGCCTAAAAAGAGATTTTGCTCCTTTCCTTGAAGATTGACCTGATTCAGATAGATTTGACTGTCTTACAAGAACGCTCATTCTTTTCCTCGCATATTGACCTGGTTCAGATACATTAATTGGTTGTCTTAGAAGAGAGTTCACAACTTTTCTCGAAGATTGACCTGATTCAAACACGTTTGACTGTCTTATGAGAGAGTTCACTTCTTTCCTTGAAGATTGACCTGATTCATACCCATTTGACCTGAGAGGATCACTACTCTTATTGCCCTTCTGTTGATTCAATGGCCAATGTGTTGGACTTTTGGTTTGGATTGTGTCATTTTCAACATGTTTCTGAGCACTCCTGAAGCTGCTTAAAGACAGATCTAACTTCTCTTTAATAGATAACTCGTTTTCTGGCTGATGAGTCACCATTCCTATACCAATTAGCATTGGTACAACATCTTTCCCTTTTGAAGAACTTTCTCTTTGCAAATTCTTGTCTGGAGCCACATTTAAGGCATGCCTAAATTCGAGCAACTTGTTACTGTTCCAGTTCAAACCAGAGTCCGTTTCTTTCTCATGCAATGACTCATCGTCATTCCTCAAATGACGTTCAACTTTTCCAGTACTTGTGGAAGCAGGTGATGATTGAAAGAGAATATTAGCACCATATCTGTTAGTGCCAATATCAATGTTTTTCCCTTCCAAGGGCATTTGAAGAGAATATCCACCGAAAACTGGAGTCTGCTTATGTTTCTTTCTACTTACTCCACAGTCCTTATCACTTTTGTGCTTATTAATCTTCACACTTTTACTACTAATCAGTAGACGTTGTTCTCTATCAGGTCCATTCTCTCCTCGACGTGAATCAGTAATTTCAATTTCCATGGGAGTCCTCTCAGCTTTTTGATTTTGATTTAACGCCTTCAATCTTTTACCCATATTACCATCTAAGTTCATTCCTGATTTGCATCTATCTTCTTGAGACATAATCCTCTTCTTTTGAGAAATCTTGATACCTTTGCCTAAATCCTCAAGAACGGATACTATATCCTTAGGAGCACCAACTGTATCTGGCTCAGAAGGCACCATTTTTCTTGAGGAAGAGAATTCAGGATGAACGTTTTTTTCATTTGTGGCTGAAAATCGT
This sequence comes from Przewalskia tangutica, assembly GCA_029844215.1. Classification (NCBI taxonomy): domain Eukaryota; kingdom Viridiplantae; phylum Streptophyta; class Magnoliopsida; order Solanales; family Solanaceae; genus Przewalskia; species Przewalskia tangutica. The sequence goes on along the minus strand of CM056732.1, from coordinate 81,150,798 downwards.
TCTGCATTGGCACGACTTGTTTCCAAATTAACTATTCCGCCCAACAAATCGGTTATCAACCGCACTTTTGGAGTTTTTCGGCACGGTAGATTATTTTTAATATCCTCGTGCAAATCACCTAAACGATTTTCAGCCAAATTTGCATCACTTCCTTTAGATGTTTCAGTGCCCTTTCTCGATCCAAGAGAAGGTAATCCACGTAACTTCACATTGCTCATATTAAGAACGTTTTCGTTGTTACCAAGTACTTCTATTTGATCTGAAGTGTTTGAAGCAGTTCTCTGTCCATTTCGAGAGCCTTTTTCTTTCTCTGAATTATGAGGAACTACTTTGTCATTTCCATCATTTGAGGGAATTGGCTCAGAATTTGTACTGTTGTTCAACACATTAGCAACTGTTTTCAAAAGCAAAGGAATTATTGTCAATTCTACCAGCAATGAACAAGTGCAAAATCTAAAGATCGTATTAACAAATGCCCTAACGATGCTCTTAAATTACCTGGGCTCTTTGATTCTATTTCTCGACTTGAGCATTGCTTAGATACTATCACCTCAGTAGCTGGATTGCCAATCTCCTCTATTCTAACACCTCCAAGTCCAGTTCCATCACCTAAAGGCTTAGCTGGGAATAGAAGAAAAAACGTATGACTTCAAATTGAAAACAACTGAACAAATAGCACTATGTGTCATACCACAAGAAATATTAAAGAATATATACCAGCTTTGACAGTCTTATTTCCAACCACATTGCATATCGGTTTGTTGCGTTTCCTTGGTGAGATAAACTCATCATCACTAGTATCTACGGAATCATCCATGATCGCTTTGCTTCCATCACCATTCTGCGGTTCTGACACAAATTTCATCTTTGTCAATATATGTGTCGCAGCAGCAGTAGAGCCCGTGTGGACAGACACATCACCAATTTCATCTCCTACACTTTCATCAGCTCCAACCTCACGGATGCAATCATCCCAAAGCCACCACTTAAATTTGGGAACGTCTAGAGGAGGAAGTTGCTCTTCGGGCTTACTGCTTGATCCAAAAGGTGAACAAATTTTCATGTCCTTCTTTCTCATCTCAACAGTATATCCACTGTCACATAGAACATGACCAACAAATATATTAGCGAATCTTAAAGCCAGTGCCGAGCCATATTGAAGAAAGGGGGTTCATACTATTCCCCTTGCTATTTTTTTACTTATTATACAGGTACATTACAAGCCAAAAATAATAATATGCACGATTGAATCCTCTTGAGTTGAACAAGCTTGATATAGTCTATTTTTATTGAAGTTGAATCCCCTTAATAAGATCTCTGGATCCCTATTGCTTAAAATCATGGAGAAAATACGATTTGGCCAGCTACCCGAAAATACATATACATAAATTGGATAGTTTCATTGTCTTATGTAATAGAGGAGAGCAGATCCATAAAGCTTTGTATCCTTTCACAGAAACCCCCTTAATAAAATCTCTGGATCCCTATTGCTTAAAATCATGGAGAAAATACGATTTGGCCAGCTACCCGAAAATACATATACATAAATTGGATAGTTTCATTGTCTTATGTAATAGAGGAGAGCAGATCCATAAAGCTTTGTATCCTTTCACAGAAACCCCCTTAATAAAATCTCTGGATCCCTATTGCTTAAAATCATGGAGAAAATACGATTTGGCCAGCTACCCGAAAATACATATACATAAATTGGATAGTTTCATTTGTCTTATGTAATAGAGGAGAGCAGATCCAGAAAGCTTTGTATCCTTTCACAGAAACCCCCTTATCTTTATATCTGGACATGGATAGCAATGCATGAAAAGAAAATGAGAACTCAGTAGTATCATGAAGATAGTACTACGGCCAGTGGCAGAGACAGCATAGCGGCAAGGGATTCATCTAAAACCCAGCATTTTCAGCTCAGAACATATATTTATGTACAAAAATACACTAAAATTGCAAAAAATAGTTTGTATGAACCCACAACTTTAACAATATAATGGGTTTAATGCTAAAAAACTTAAAGATTGAATCCATAGAACTTAAATTTTGAACATGCCCCTGACTACAGCTTCAAGACAAGGCCAAGTAAACTTTCACAGTAATTCGACCAATTTAAAGATCATCCAAAGATAGTTAATACATTCACATTTTGAAATTAATACTGTAAGTGAGATAACAAAAATCTATAGGCAGCATATATAATTCCATGCGCATTAAGTCATGTTAATACAAAAGATTGATTTTATTAGTTCACTTTATTAAGTAAACCGAAGGAGTGAAAAGGAAAAAGAAAAAAAAACTTCAGTAAATACATAAGAGAACGAAAGTACAAATTGCAGACTAACCGTATCGAAAAATTATGCTGACAGTCCCCTTGCTCTTTCACTGGCATTGGAAGGTTAAGATCTATTGATATCTCTCCAATTTGTACTGACGTGGTGCTCGTCTCCATGTAAAAAGGAGAAAAACTAAAACACTACATAAAACGGTGAATTCACCACCACAAAATGAGATTCAAATCAGAAAATTGGATAAACAACAGGTAATTAGAAGATAAAAATAATTGGTATACACGAATAAATATGTTTTGCATCAAACTCGAACATGCGAAAGACATATACAAATCTACATGTGTTTGTATATATCCCGCCTGTATATTCAAAGCTATGTATCATCTAGTTATACGATATAATCTAATACATTTAATGCAATAGTAATGACATGATTAACATACACTAATACACTCCATTTAGTGAATTAAGAAACCCAAATGGAACAAATCCAAGAAAACCCTAATTCTTAATGGACGGAAAATTAGTTCTTTTCATCAACCCATCATTCAATCAGCAAGCGTTGCAATCAAACAAATGCCTGAACAAGCTCAATAAACCTTAAAAATCAACCATATAACATATATACAAATAAAAATTAAGCTAGTTTAGAATTTTCTAAGAAAATTCACTTAAATTGAAAAGGTAAAAAAGCCAAAGCTTCATCAAATGTTTCAAGATTCACATCAAATCGTTATAACACAATCAAAGCAAGCTAAATTCATATCAGATCTAAGAAAAAGTACTGATTAAAAATCCACAAAGCCAAATTAGGGTTTTCGAGTCGCCGATGATTTCGATATACTCGAAGAATAAACCCACAGACAAAAAATAAAGTTTTAACCAGAACCACAGTAAAATGATAAGTAAAACAAAACCCAGAAAGGAAGTACAAAAAAAAAATAAACCAACCAGATCAAAAAATAAATGACTAAAAAAACGTACATTGAAAAATTTTCATTTCAAGAAAAGTCATAAAAATAAATCAGCTAATAAAGAATCCAACAAAAACAAAAGGTAAATAAAAAACCCAACTGGAAAAAACAATTAGAAATGAAGAAAAAAACATACATTTCACCTGAATCGAGAACTCAGATCAGAACAACACCCACTTTTCGACCCACCAAAAATTTCTCCACGACTGACAAAAAAACCAACACCTTTCGACACAAAACTAAGAACTAAAGATACCCAGAAAAGAATCTTGGATTAATTCGAAGCTGTTTGAATAAAAATCGAGGGCAAAACGAAGCAAAAACCCTCTTTTAGGTTTTTTCTTAGGTTTGGGAGAGAAAGTGGGCAAATGGGAGTGTGTGAAGCACTCAGACAAATAAAGAAAAGATTCTTAAGACACATAAAAGAAATGAAAGGGGAAATACAATAAAAAAATGAAAGCAAATGAGGGGTTTATATAGGACTAGTGAAGTGCAGAGGTATTAAAGTCTATGTTATCTCTCTATTCTCGTAACCTTTACACATATTATATGTATCTCTCTTTCTATATACAATCACCATCCAATCAAGGGACGCCATGTCAACGTTTCTGGTGGAATGTTTATCACCACCAACTCACTTACCAAAAAACCCTAGTCAAACAAGAGTCCAGCTTGTGGGACTTGTGGGTGTTCTAACAGTCACTGTGTTTGTCCGAAAGCAAGATGCCCCCACGCACTAATCGTGCTGTGATTGGCACCTGCTGTATACCAATATATTTTTGGGTGTTACGGTAATAATAAAATGAAAAAAACGGAAAGTGAAGGAGTGGGGAAATAACCCTAATATTTTACTACTCTAATTTTAACACAATGTGCAGGTAAATGATGGAGTTAACTAAAGAGTCAATAACTAGAAAAAGAAAAAAAATAATAAAATGACTTGCTAAAGATTAAAGTAGAAAACAAGTGGGGTCCTCTTTAAAATAAGGAAAAACAATTTACTTTTTTTTAAAAAAAAAGGCAAAACAATTAAATTATTAGGGTTATCAGAATCCAACCTTTGTATAATTTATGGTTTCTCCTTTATTGTATAATAACAACTTGCTCTTTTCTTTTCTTATAATGTCTTTTATAGAGTATTAAAGTATTATATACTAGTCACTTGTTCCACTCTGATTAATAAGAGAAAATAGGGTTTCGCATTTAAAAGGTAGATCATTTTGTTTCCCTTTACATAAAAGTAGAGTTTTGGATCAACCAATTTTGTGGTTGGCTATGTTTTTAACTAGTGTCGTCTCAAACATTTTGGGGGTCATGTTCTAATCCGTAAAAATGGATCCTTAATTGAGCTAAGACCTGCGAATTATGAGTCTTTACATGAAATTCTAGTTAATACTATGTAACAAAAATGAAAAAAGAGATCCTAAATTTTTTAATTTTTCGGGGTCCTTGTGTGATAGCACACCTCGCACGGATTCAAAGACGGTCGTGTCTTTAACAATAAGAGTATGAATTTGTTTTATGTTAAAAAGTCAACTAAGAATTTGAAAAATAGTATAGGTAAGAAAAAAAGATAACTACACGCGGTTAACCATTATTCAGTAGATAAGTACAAAAATTTTGTGGGTCAAGCCGCGTTTTTTGTTTTATATAAGAATTTTCAAAATTTGTTTTTAAAAAAACAAAACTGAATCAGATCAAAGCGTCCCCAAATAGAAAATAAGTAATGATATAACGACTATATTTGGCTTAATTGTTTATTTGACTTATTTTTATTTTTTTATCTTTTTTGGTTTGCGACAGTAATTGTACAATTTAGTTTTCTTTAACAAAATAGAATCAAATTGTAAAGTGATACAAATTTCAATTCACGGCCCAATAAAAAAAGTGTTTTGCTCTATTGGTCTTTCAACGCTGACGAATGCCTCTTTCGGCCGCGAACAATTCGCTTTCCACATGAATACCAAAGAGCAATTGAGAGTATAGTAGTATGTAGGACTTACAAAAAAAAAATCCGTATTCCGTAGATGGAAGAAAAGTAATAATAGATTTTTTATAACGACTTTATTCGCATCAAATTGTTTCTTGTGACTTTTTTAGTTTTTTTTTTTCATTTTTGCATCAACAATTATAAAACTTTACTACGACATGAAATTGAAGAATGTAAAGAGAGTTATAATTTTCTTGCTCAAGAGAAACTTTTCTTTAGCTATAATACATCATTAATCATTCTTACAAAACCATTTTAGTGATGTCTAATTCCCATTATTTTCTATGAAAGAAATTTACATAATTATCTTTAAAAAGTATTATTGGCATTATGCTACTATTCCACATTTGATCTTATATAAAATTATCTATGTATGCATTTCCGCATAATTACGTTATAGTGTTATACTAATATTAGTAATAAGACATTTAGTTTCTGATATTAAACTACTAAATCAAGCTGTGTCTTGCATGTGATATGGTGGGTAACGTGTCGCACGTGTTCAGAGGATAAACCGATGAATAAACCCTAATTTTAGGGTTTGTTGTAATAAAAGGAAAAGGTAAAATGAAAAAGGTGGAAATAAACCCTATTTAGCCTAAAACAGTGTGTAGATAATAATAATAATAATAATAACTTCATAGAAGAGAAAGTAAAATAGAGTGAAAAGATTTTGTATAATTTATTATAATTTTCCTTTTTTTGGTATAACATCTTGTTTCTTTTCTTTACTATTTCCCTATATATAATGTCATCTCAAAGATTTTATTTATTTGTAAGGAATTACTAGGATTTATACGATATAATAGTTTCATTTGTTCCATTCTCATGCATGCATCGTAATATAAGGGTTTTGCATAATGATATAGTTTATCTTTTGTCAACAACAACAACACCAACATATATAAGTATGGTCTCACAAGTTGGGTCTGGGGAGAGTTTATCTTTTGTCATTTACATAAAATTTAGGTTAAGGTCAACCAATGTTACGGTTAGATATGTATGTATACGATAAAAAGAGGGATGTGAAACTTTGTTTATGTAAAAATAATAATTTTAAATATTATAAAAACTAAATAAACAAAAAACTTAATTGACAAATCGAGAGGATTTTTTGAAGTTTGTTCTATGTTAAGAGTGATTAATTTTTTAGAAAATAATGGTTATAAATTTAACGAATATAATTAAATAAACACTTGATAGATCGATGTAATCTGTTGAAACTTTATTTTATATTAAGAGTTAATTAAGATTTTAAAAAGTATTTATCCTAAATATAAAAAAGCAAACAAAAATATTGACAAATAGATCACCAAGATTTCACGATCTGCTGCCGAATTTATTCCAATACCAAGAGCTCGGATCGAATCGGTATTGATATACCCATTCGATCCGAGCTCTCTTATTGAGAATGCTCATTCATTCTCAATATTGAATGAGCATTCTCAATATTATGTCTTGTAGAGGACTCGAACCTATAAGATGATATTAATCTCTCTTAGGAAGTCTTCTCATTAATATCAAAGTATATATATAGTACAATATTCATCCCTTATACAATAGGAATCCTAAGCCTATACAAAAGAGGAATTCTAGTCTTACCATAATTATATTTACACAATATATGGAAATATTCTAATTATGGATAGGGAACAATTGTTTCTATAATATACATGTTTACACACCCCCTCAGTCGGAGCGGGAGGAGGCCGGACGCTGAGACTGGATCTGAAGTCAAGAAATAACTATCTGCGAAGTCCTTTGGTAAATATGTCTGCATACTGATAGGATGATGGAACATGTTAACACTCTGACATGGCCTAGCGCAACTTTCTCACGAACGAAGTGTAGGTCTATCTCAATATGCTTGGTTCGCTGATGTTGAACCGGATTATGAGAAAGATAGATGACGGAGATGTTATCACAATACACAATAGATTTCTGACGCAAAGGACACCGAAGATGTAACAGTAAATTTTTGAGCCAACAAATCTCAGCTACCATATTTGCAACACCTCTGTACTCAACCTCGGCACTGAATCGAGATAGGGTAGCCTGTCGCTTCTGTCAGGCGATTTGCAACTACTCACGCAAGTGTACATATCGTTCACAAGTAATATAGTCTGGTAAGACCGAATATCGTCCTCAGAGACTGGTTTCTAATTACCGAACATTTATTCTAGGTTATCTATTTGACAAACGATAATTGAATTGGGGTTTTATCTAACTACTAGAATAATTACAAGAAGTAAACTAATTTATTTGGGTTGTATCAATTATGAAGGAATTAGGGCTTCCAATATCCTCGATTATCCACTCTATTCAATCCTTAATGCAACTAGAATGACTTCTTTTTCTACGTTAAGATAGCGGTTAACTAGACTGTCTTATATTCCGATTAGGATATATAATCGCTCAACCCCAGTGCAGAACCCTTCTATATTTCTATGATAGGATTTACTACATATGAGGATTAAGAACAGTAACCTATAATGCTACACAAGTATCGGGGTACTTTCGTCCGCGATTTTAACTTATGTCTATTCAACTACAGCATATCCAAATCTCTCCTCTCGGTTCTTGATTCAAAATCATATAGATTATGATAATTAGTGATCAATTAACTATCAAGCATTCATACCAATTATTGAATAAATCTTAAACAAGTGAGGAAGAAATCAAACTAATGTATTAATTCATGAATAAGAGTTTCTAGTGATTCAAAAGGAAAGCCCTAATAAAAAAATTAGCTCATAGCCATAGATATGGTAAGAACTAATTTAATATCCATACATGAACTGAATTAAAAATAAAGAAAAGGAAAGAAAATAACTAAACAGGTCTCCAATCTTCTGCCTTGATTCCTATCTGAACGGTGTTGTGTGGTGTAAAATAGGGTTTTTAAAATATGTACAAGATGCCTCCTTTAGGTCAGCCACCTTCTCTTTTATAGCAACCCCTAAGGCTTAAGTATGTTGCAAATTTCGTGCACTATGGACCATTTTTCCCTTGGCCAAACTAACTTCGGAACTGAAATTTCCACGTTGACGCCGCGGCCCTGTAGACTGGCTCCGCGGCGCCATAATTCCTGTGGCCTCTCAGTTGTTCCGGCGCCCGTCCCTGCTGTTCGACGATGTGGCGCTACATGGCTTTCGCCCGGATTGTCAATTTCTGTCCTTTTCTGCCTCGGATTCCTCCTTTTATGCCTATTTTTCGCTTCTTTTCGCCATTTTGCCTTTTTGAACCGATGTGACTCAAAAGAAAGAAAAACGACTCTAATACTATACTAAATACAACAAAAAATGATTAAAATACTAACTAAAAATGACTCAAAAAAGGTATATAAAAAATGCCTAACAAACCCCCAAATTTAACCTTTACTCGCTCTCGAGCAAAGATCAAACAAAAATCAAAGAACAAAAACAAAAAGGACTCAAAGACGCAAATCAAACAGTTGCACAAGGTTACTTAGAAACACATGAACGTCAGTTGGGATAATATGTTGGAACAGGTATAGCATGAATTTAACAATCTAGAATTTTAAGTAAGATATTTCGCAAGTTCATTTCAATCACAATCAATGGAAGCATGAACACCTAACCTATGCATGTCAATTTCATTTTCATTTTTCTCAAAGATCCATGAGTCTGTTTACTTGTTATTCTCCACTAATCATGGATATACATACTAGAGATCTTTAGGACTTTTCAGGGTTGTAATGTAGGCTTAGGCATGGGTAGGTAAGATTAGGCATTTAGGCTCAATTTACATACCATAAGCGTTTTTCTCATTCAACCATTTCATCTCCTTCTTTTTGGTATTCTTTTCAAGTCATACCTATCATTCTCCTCTTTTCTTTTTGGTTGAGAGCATGGAATACATTTACATAGGCACTCCCAAACTTAAACTTTTTCATTTTTCATTGGGGTGCATAACTTTTCACTCTCTTCTTGTATTTCTTTTTCACTTTTTTCCTCCATATCTTCAATTACTGCTTATGGCACACAAGGGAGCATAGAGTGTCAAAGAAATAACTTTTATTGTAGGCTCAAAGGGGCTGACTAGGAATACATTTTAGTGCAGGGTAGGTAATGAATGGTAATAAGGGCTAACAAAGAAATGTCTGAATCATCTCCCTAACATGTACATCCTAACTATTTCGCCTCAAATAACAAGCAAGAAGACTCATAGACGTTTTTTTCACAATTGACAACACATAAGCTAAGCACAAAATATTCCAAATAATTAGACTTACATGAATCTTTAGCATATCTAACTTAAGCACACAAATTTTAGCTTCTCATTCCATTACATTATCTCACTTAATTTAGTAGGCGTTTCAAGTAAACACAACATGCATTATCATAAAAAAAATCTGACTCATATAAAACACAAAAAAAGACTCAAAAATAGACACACACAAATAAAATAAGAAACTCCCCCCCCCCCAAACTTAAACTACACATTGTCCCAAATGTTTAAGACTCAAAAATAAAATGGACGACTTACAAACAACAGCGGCTCAAAATAGTGATGGTGGCGGCGGATGCTGCATTAACGGAGAATTTCTCATTGGCGTCGCGGCCCTGATTTTTGGTGTCGCGGCGCCCAATTTCTTGCAACCCTATGATTATTCGGCGCTGCATCGTTTTTTTTTGCTTTCCAGCGTTTTTCCGTGCTTCATGTCCACTTTCCTCACCTGTCATCACAACACAAACAAAAATATCAAAAGTGAGACTGTTCAATTTAAAATAAAATAAACTAAAATGAAAAATTTAAATAACATAATTAAAATCTTGGGTTGCCTCCCAAGTAGCGTTGTCTTTTAGCCGGACGCAATTAATCCTTACTAGTGCCTGGTGGATCCTTCTGCGAACGGCTTGCAATCCGAATAGTTATTTTTGTCGGCCTCACTTCACCTACACCATTTCTATAGAACACAGAAAAGGGTAGTACTTTTATGCTTACCCCCAAATTGCCCAATACTTGCTTTCATTCAAAACTCCCTATAGTGCAAGGAATAATGAAGCTCCATGGATTTCTAGACTTCTGGGGGTTCTCTTGAGGGTATGGACTTTCTGTTTGGGGGTCAGCAAAGACATCTGGTGGTGTTTCTTCTGCAATGGGTACAGTAAAAATGAACTCCAAGGAATCCAAAAAGGTGAAAAATTGGATTTCCGTAACTCCTTCTTTCTCTACACCAACTACTTTTCTCAACTCCTCCACAGCTTGGTGTGGTTCAGGCTCCTCACTTTGCTTACCACTTCCCACAATGGTGTCGCTAGGCAGATTTTCTTGAGGTGTTCCATCAGTTGCCCTATTTGTGTCTCCAAATTTCTGAGTGACACGCTGGTCTCAGTCATAAACTGAGTATGACACTTGGTGAGCTTGAGTATGACTTCCTACAGCTTATTTCGATCTTCTTGTGGAACTTGTGGGTTAAGGTGTTGTTGATGACTCCACTGCCCCTGATAGTAGTAGTAGTCCATGCCTTTTTCTTTTCTTTTCTTTTTTTTAATTTACTAACTTTACCTACAAAATAAGAAAAACAACAAAACGTGATAAAACAAATGCTCGCAGAACAAGTTAGAAATTTGTTCTTGGAGCAACCAAATTAGAAATAAAATAACATGTCCAAATATATACAAATCAAATTAGACATAAGAATAGATAATTCGATATTAAAAGTACGTCAGTCCCCGGCAACGGCGCCAAAAACTTGTCAGGCGATTTGCAAGTGCTCACGCAAGTGTACGTATCGTTCACAAGTAATATAGTCTGGTAAGACCGAATATCATCCTCAGAGACGAGTTTCTAATTACCGAACATCTATTCTAGGTTATCTATTTGGCAAACGATAATTGAATTGGATTTTTATCTAACTACTAGAATAATTGCAAGAAGTAAACTAATTTATTTGGGTTTTATCAGTTATGAAGGAATTAGGGCTTCCAATATCCTCGACTATCCACTCTATTCAATCCTTAATGCAACTAGAATGACTTCTTCTTCTACGTTAAGATAGCGGTTAACTAGACTGTCTTATATTCTGGTTAGGATATATAATCGCTCAACCCCAGTGTAGAACCCTTCTATATTTCTATGATAGTATTTACTGCATAGGAGGATTTAGAATAGTAACCTATAATGCTACCCAAGTATCGGAGTACTTTCGTCCGCGATTTTAACTTATGTCTATTCAACTACAGCATATCCAAATCTCTCCTCTCGGTTATTGATTCGAAATCATATAGATTATGATAATTAGTAATAAATTAACTATCAAGCATTCATACCAATATTTAATAAATTTTAAACAAGTGAAGAAGAAATCAAACTCATGTATTAATTCATGAATAAGAGTTTCTAGTGATTCAAAAGGAAAGCCCTAATAAAAAAATTAGCTCATAGCCATAGACATGCTAAGAACTAATTTAATATCCATACATGAACTAAATTAAAAACAAAGAAAAGAAAATAACTGAACAGGTCTCCAATCTTCTGCCTTGATTCTTATCTGAACGGTGTTGTGTAGTGTATAATAGGGGTTTTAGAATATGTACAAGATGCCTCATTTAGGTCAGTCTCCTTCTCTTTTATAGTAAACCCTAGGACTTAAGTATGTTGCAAATTTCGTGCCCTATGGACCCTTTTTCCCTTGGCCAAATTAACTTCGGAATTGAAATTTCCGCGTCGGCGCCGCGGCGCCATAATTCCTGTGGCCTCTCAGCTGTTCCGACGCTGTGACCCTATTGTTCGGCGCCGTGGCGCTGCATGGCTTTCGTTCAGGTTGTCAATTTATGTCCTTTTCTGCCTCGGGTTTCTCCTTTTATGCCCATTTTTCGCTCCTTTTCGTCATTTTGCCTTTTTGAACCGTTGTGACTCAAAAGAAAGAAAAACAACCCCAATACTATACTAAACACAACAAAAACGATTAAAATACTAACTAAAAATTACTCAAAAAAGTATATAAAATATGTCTAACAGTTTGGCAGACCAAGAAATCAAATTATCCCCTAAATAAACACAAAAGCCGGAGGTGGAGCGTCGCGTGTCCGGACACCCTGCCCAATATGCATCCGTGTATGAAAGCAACTTGTTTGATACAGAGGGGTATAAGTGCAAACCATAATCAACAGTGCCCTTAATGTATCGATGATACGCTTAAGAGCAGTGAAATGAGACTTCTTGGGGGCATGCATGAATAAGCACACCTGCTGAACAACATAAGATATGTCTGACCTGGTGAAGGTGAGATACTGAAGTGCACCTGCAAGACTCCTATACAGAGTAGGATCAGAGACTGGAGCATCATCCATGGCACTGAGCTTAGATTTAGAATCAACTGGAGTAGGCACCTCTTTGCAGTTCGCCATCTTAGCCCTGTACACAATCTCCTCTGCATACTTACGCTGACACAAGAACATATGATTGGCAGACCTGTTCACTGATATCCCCAAAAAGTAACTCAGCTTCCCCAAATCAGTTATTGCAAATTCGGACTTAAGCAAGGAAATAATCTCATTTTTCAATCCGTCGGAGGAGGCAGTAAGTACAATATCATCCACATAAAGTAATAAGTAAGCAGTGTTACTACCTCGATGAAAAATGAATAGTGATGTATCACTCTTGCTGCATACAAACCCAATCTGCAAGATATACCTGACAATTCGATCATACCACGCACGGGGTGCCTATTTCAGGCTATATAGTGACTTACGGAGGCAGCATAGTGAGGAACTGGCTGGATAGAGTGAACCACGCGGTGATGCAAGCTTTCTCTCAGATCCCCATGTAAGAATGCATTCTTCACATCAAGATGATGGATCGGCCAGTGTTTGCCCATGGCAATGCTCAAAACTGTGCGAATGGTAGCCGGTTTGACAACCGGGATGAAGGTCTCACCACAATCAATGCCCTCCTGCTGATTTGTGGCATTAGCCACAAGTCGTGCCTTAGACCTCTCAAGATCTCCACTGTCTCTAAATTTGTGACGAAAAAGCCACATACAACGAATCACATTCACCCCCTCAAGTCTAGATACTAGATTTCATGTGTGCTGTTTAGTTAAAGCATTAAATTCCTCAGACATATCCGCATTTCAATTAGGGTCTTGTTTAGCCAATATAGGGTTTTGGGAATTGGAGAAATGGTTTGGGCATACAAGTTAAATTGGACTTTGGGTTTGAAGATTACATGTTTGGCACGAGTTTCCATTTAGTGAGTGGGGACAGTGGGAGGCGGTGCTGGCTGAGTATGGAGGGCTGAGACTGATGGTAGGGTCGGAAAAGGAGAAGGTGGGGGCGAAGCCATCGGAGGCGCCACGGCGCCTGCATCTAGTGGAACAGCGCTGTCTGAGTGACATGCCTCTCTGGAAATATGGCGTTGCGGCGCCTCATCACTGGGCCGCGGCGCTGTCGAAGGGTTGGGAGAATAGACTTCTTTGGAAAGTTGGTGTCGCGGCGCCTCAGCACTGGGCCGCGGCGTTGTCGACGAGTCAGAAGAGATAAGTTGATCAAGGATGATGGGAGAGATAGCAGGCTCTTCAAGGAATGAGTAATCCGGTTTTTGGAATTTCTGAAGATTCGAAAACGGGAATGTGGTCTCGTCGAATGTGATGTGACGAGAGATGTGAATTTGACGAGTAGACATGCCGTGGCATAGATAGCCCATATGGTTAGGTGGTAAGCCTAGGAAGACACATGGAGTGAACCTAAGAGCGAGCTTGTGAGGGGCGGTAGAGCTAAGGTTGAGATAACACAGACAACCGAAAATCCGTAGATGATCATAGGAGGAGACTCTATGGTAGAGGATTTTGGTAGGGGTCATGTTGTGAAGAGTGCTAGTAGGGAGAATATTGAGAATATATTCTGACATTTTAGCAGCATATACCCAAAAAGATGGAGGGAATGAGATATGAATCAATAGGGTGCGAATCATATTGTTAATGATGCGGATGATTCTTTCAGCTTTACCGTTTTGTGGTGAGGTGTGAGGGCAGGAGAAGCGATAAACCATGTCATTATTGGTACAAAAATGGTGAAACATAGAGTTATTGAATTCACAACCATTATCGCACTGAAATAATTTGATACCTTTTTCAAATTGTGTTTGGATGAATTATCGAAACTCAAGAAATTTGGTAAAGGCTATTAGAGAAGCAGCTTCATTCCTTGACTTCTTTTCTCGTATTTCCGCCCCTTTCCAAATAATCAAGCAAGTGAATCCGATTTATATTTGAGAGGGTACAACCAGATATAGTGAGAAAAATCATCTAGCAAGACAAGATAATATTTATGACCGAGAGAACTAGCAACAGGTGATGTCCATAAATCGGCATGTATTATATCAAATGGTGCAAATGTAACACTAGTAGATGATTTAAACGAAAGACGAGTATGTTCACCCAAAGAACAAGAAACATAATTTTGGGCAAGCTTCCCATTACAAGTAATGAAATTATTGCCTCTAAGAAAATTAAAGACTGGGAGTCCTGGGTGACCAAGCCTATTATGCCATGTCGAAGAAGAAATAACCGCTAGAGAGACGGGAGAGCAAGATCTGGCAGCGGAGGTGGATGTGAATGGATAGAGATCCCCCATGCTATTGCATCTCGTAAGAGGTGTCCCCGTGCGAAGATCTTTTACAGTGAAACCAAAAGGGTCAAAGTCAACAGAGACTGAATTTTTATGAGTATTTGGCGGACAGAGATTAGGTTCTTAATCATGTGTGGGGGCATATAGGGTATTCTCAAGGGAGAATAGTGAATGGGGAGGTTGTGTGTATGATGTACCATAACCCTTTACTGGAATGCGTTGTCCACTACCAACTGTAACATATTGATGATGTTTTAAACTGCACAGTTTGGGAATAGTACCTGCAGACTGGGTGATGTGAGATGTGGCTCCGTAGTGTACCAATTGTTATCAGGCTATTACATGTTGAGGGTGCTGAAAGCCTGACCCAACTCAGTGGGTGTCATGGCGGAGGAGGGCTGCTGGAACTGTCATGCAGTGGGCTTGTTATGGTGCTGGAGCTAGACCTAACAACTCGTAGTGGGAATAAGGGTTGAAAGACTGCTGGTACTAGAATGGGGCAGGCGTCGCGGCTCTATACTGAGGCACCGCGGCACTGTACTGATGCTAGGGAGTCGCCGCGGTGCTGGTCTGCTGTTGTCCCTGCTGCTGCTTAGCACAACGGATTTCTTCGAGCAGCAAATGTGAGCGAGCTTTGTTAAAGCTGGGTAACAGATCCGCCTGTTGAGTCATGGTGGCCAATGTATCATATTCGCCTTTAGAGAGGCCAGCAATCAATTGTAACACCATTTTGGTGTCAGTAACAGGCGAGTCGACAACAACAAGTTGATCCGTCGAGAGCTTTAACTGTTTGCAGTACTCAGTCACATTGGAAAAGTTTTCAAGACGTGTATTGTTAAATTGCTCCTCTAAATACACAGCACGAGTGTGCTTGTTGTCCTGAAAAATTTCCTCAAAACTATTCCACAAGTCACGGGTTGTGGAGTCAGATTTCATGATAGTAAGAAGTAGATCATGAGAAATACTACCATATATCCATTGTTTGACACCGACGTCTAGACGACGCCAAGTAGAACCATCAACCTCCGAAGGGCGCAGAATGGTGTCATCAATATGATCAAGCACGTTATAGAGACATGCACTATTGCGAAACAGTCAACCCAAGGATAATACTGACTGCTTTCTTGATCAAGACGGATGGGGATATGGTTCTTGATGTTGGAAACAGTGAGTGATGAAAAGAGGGTGACGACTTGGTGGTGGGATTTGTGGAGGTAGAAACGTCAACAACAGTGGGAGAATCCTGAGTATCCATTTAGATAAGAGAGGAAGAAAAGAAAAACCAAAAAAAAAATTGAAGAGAAGAAGGGAGCCGCAGCGCCGTGGGAGGGGGGTGGTGCCGGCGGCTGGGGAGGAAAATTTCTAGGGTTTTTGAAGTTTAGGCTTTTGATACTATGTAAGATGATATTAATCTCCCTTAGGAGTCTTCTCCTTAATATCAAAATATATATATAGTACAATATTCATCCCTTATACAATAGGAATCATAAGCCTATACAAAAGAGGTATCCTAGTCTTACCATAATTATATTTACACAATATATGAAAATATTCTAATTATGGGTAGGGATACAATTGTTTCTATAATATACATGTTTACAGAACCGGTATCTGACCTGTATTCCGTTGACCAAACCAATTTTTTTGAAGCCGGGTCAATTGCCACTTCTTTTAAACTTTATAAGCATTTCAAAATTTAAAAAGTACTCCGTATTTATTTTCTTAACAAAACGAATGAGATTGTAAAGCATTCACGGATAGAAGAGTGATTGCTATAACAGCTTTATTCGTATTAATTGTTTCTTTTAACTTCTTCTTTTTTTGCAACAGTAATGGTAAAGCTTTTCAACGACATGAAATCGAATGTAAGGAGAATTATGATATTTTTTTCGTTTTTGTTAAAAAAAATCTTTACCTACACATCATTATATTTGTCAAACAAAAGGCACTCAAGTAATAGCTAATTACCATTGTTTCCTAACATATATAAAATTGTCTTTAAATACTTTTCACTACAAAACACAAATAGAAATTAACTATAAAATTCGTTGATAATCAGTCGATAAGTAGTTCATATCTAAAAATATTTTCTTATAATCCCTCCTTAAGTAGAATTATCTATAATTATCTATTATTTAGCGGCAGAAGTTATCCGTCACTAATTCTTATTTTTTTTATAGTGTTTATCTATGTATTGCCGAACCAAATTTATTTTTATTTTATTTTTTAAATACTCTTATCAACATATTTTAATGCAACATATCTAATATTTTATCTTCTATCCTTGTATAAAACAATATATGTGTACATATGATACGACTTTTGGTTTCCGATATCAAGCTGTAATTTGAATGTGCTATAATGGAGATATGTGGCACGTTTTCGTCATCAACTTCTATTAGAGGGGAAGCAGAACATAGTGAAATGAGGAGGGTCCTCATAAGCACCATATTATAAGATCTCTCTTTCTTCATAAGGAATAAGGATTTATATATTGTTTCATCCTCATGCATGGCAATTAAGGGTTTCACAGAAAGTTGGACTTTTACTTTTGCCGCATTTACATAAAAGTTGAGTATTAATATTTTGGTTAGCAATGTATACACACTATTTTATAATGAGAGTGCATTAATATTATAAAAGATAATTAATGGTCCTAAATATAAAGAAAAAACTAAATAAATAGATGACAGTTGACAGATCGACATGATCTGTTGAAATTTTGTTTTATGTTAAGAGTGAAAGAAGATTTTAAGACAATTAAAAGTTCTAAATACTAAAGAAGATAATTAAATAAACATATAAATATTGGCAAATCGAAAAAACATGTATCTCATATATCTGAACAAATTTATATGGTCATTATTCCTCGTTTCTGTACCTAGCATTTCAAAGGTTAAAAAGTGTCAGGTTTCTTAATATAGAAAATAATTACTTCTTCCGTTTCAAATTATTTATCGTGATTACTAAAAATAGTTATTCAAATTATTTTTCGTCTTAGAAGTTCAAGACACAATTAATTACTTCTTGCCTATTTTATAGAATTTTGTCATTAATGGAACACACATTTAATGGAAAAATATTATAACTTAGACATAAATACTAGTCAAATACCCCTCGTAATTAATATTTCTTAAAAGACGTGAAAAATAAATAAAAGATAAATAATTTGAGACACGAGAGTAGATTGTATAATATCAATAAATATACAGAAGATAAGTAATGCGACATTGCTACAGTTTGTTCTGACATTTATTTTTTTGTAACGGTAATTACTACAGTAGATTGTATTATATATTTTGTTGAATTGTTATATGATGAAAAATAATAAGGTTATGTAGGAATTACCTACTTTATAGATACTTTTTAAATATGTAAATATTTTTATCCACGTATTTCTCATAAAAGGTATTCTTATTTCAAATTTTATTTTGTATAAGATACTATATATTCCAGTATATATGCTGGTATTAACAATACGACTTTTGGTTTCCGATATTATACTCTGCATAAGTTATACGGGGTTTAATATTGGGAATCAAATGTGCATTGCTTATGAGATACTATATTTGTAATTTTTACTTCTTAGTCATTTTGAACTTTATACATTATTAAGTATCCATTTTACACGGAGTGAACTGGCCATTTCTTCAAATAAGAGAATTAGATACTAATTAATGTCTTCATTTTAGAAAATGAGGAAAGACAATATTGATAATTGTATGTTAGATATACTGATGCGCGAAAAGATGCACACACTTTAACGCAAGTGCACGTTATCGTGACAAGTAATATAGTCTTGATAAGACCGAATATCGTCCACAAGGATTAGGGTTCAATTACCAACTATCTATCTTTTGGTATCTATTTGGTAAATTAATATTTGATTTTGTTGTTTATAACTAAGAATTATAAAGACTAATTTATCTAATGAGTTTACTTCAGTTGTGATGGGAATAGGGCTTCCATGTCTCCTCAACTATCCGCTTATGTTATTTATTAATACAACGAATTATGGTCTTCTTCTCTCGGAGCTAGCAGATTTACGAAATCGTTTTATATTCCCGTTAAGGATATATAAACACTCAACCCCAGTATTGCACCTTACCTACCTTTCGGTGATAAGGATAACTCTATAGGAGGATTAAGAACAAAAACCTAGTTAACCGTCACGCACCATGCGCAAAATTAGGGTTGTTAAGCCTCTCATTAACGCTACATAAATAATTGAGGTATTTTCATCCCCAATCAAAGTTCATCATACAAAACTGAAATAAAGAAAAGAAAAGAAAAGAAAAGAAAATTACTAAGTATGAGTCTCCAAGCCTTCTAGCATCCAAGGGTTGTGTTGTGGAATATTTACAAGATGGAGTGGTGGATGGATGGATGTAGAATGGTGAATGATGGAATGGAGAATGAATAATTCTTCTAATGATGTAGAGTATTTATAGCCAAAGAATCCTTTTGGTGAAGGGTTAGGGATTTTGTAGGTAAGAAAAGTTATTAGAATCCTTTTAGGTAAAGGTTTTAAGGTAGGAAAAGTTATCCCTTTAGGAAGGAAAAGTAATCCCTTTAGGATTCTGAAAACATGTCAAATTCGGCCCAGACTTCATAAATCCAGCATCGGCGCCGCCTGCGGCGCCAGGCTGGCTGAAAATCAGCAACTCGGGTCTTTCGGCACTTTGGCGCGCAGCCACTAACGCGGCCCGCCGCGGCTCGGTGGCGTTTTTGAGCGGATCTCTCGTTGCCCTTTTTTCGTCCGGACTTCGTCTGAACTCCTCTATAATTCCCGAAACTTCTTAGACTTTATTTCTTGTCCCTTTTTGTGTGCAATTCCATCTCATTTATGCCCATTTCATCTCCTTTTCGCCATTTCTCCATTTCTGACCGCTGTGACATAAAAGAAAGGAAAACGACCATAATACTATACTAAACATAAATAAAATGAGTAAAATACTAACTAAAAATGACTCAAAAAGTGTATATAAAATACACCGATCAAATACCCCCAAACTTAACCTTTGCTCGCCCTCGAGCAAAGATAGAAAGAAAGAAATAAAGGACTCAAGAAAAAGGAAAAACAAAAGACTCACTGACATTGATCACTTTAGCTGCATTGATGTTATCTAGAAAAACATGAAGGTTAGCAGAATAATATGCAGTAACATATAACATGAAATTTTAGCACACTAAACACACTAAGCTAGATATTTCGCAAACTCATGTTTATCATGCTTAATGGAAGTCAACATACTGAATCATGCTTGTAAAATTCAAAAATCCTATTGCATGTTTACTTGCTATTCTCCACTAATTATGACTATGCATCTAAGAGATCTTCAGGACTTTTAAGGGTTGTAATGTAGGCTTAGGCACGGGTAGGTAAAAATAGGCATTTAGGCTCATTTTTGTGTACCATAAGCTCTTTAGCTTTTCAATTTTTCTCTTTTCTTTTGATTCTTTCCTTCACTTCAATTCTATCTTTCCCCTCTTTTGTTTTGGAAGAGTGAAGTGTATTATAATAACAAGCACCCCCAAACTTAGGCTTTTGCCTCTTTCTTATTACTTTTTCATTGGGGTGCATCAAACTTATTCACTCTTTTTGTCTCTTTTTTTAACACAATTTATTCCAACTATTTCACATTTTTACTTATGGCACAATTGTAGGAATATATGGTGTCAAAGAAAAAGTTTCATGTTTTTAGGCTCAATGGGGCTGACTAGGGATATTTTTAAAGTCAGGGATAGAAAAGAGTGGTAAGAATTGGCAAACAAAGAAATGTCTGAGTCATCTCCCTAACATGCATATCCTAACTATTTCGCCTCAAATAGCAAGCAATCATAACACATAGGTTTTAATCTTTTAACAATGCACAAATCAAGCAAGATACTCCCAAGACAGATTTCATGAGTTTTTGGCATATCTAACCTAAGTGTTTAGATGGTTGCTTCTAATTCTATTACATTATTCAACCTTACTTCACTAGGCAATTCAAGTAACTACAACATGCATGATCTTAAAAAAAAAAATTATGACTCAAAAATGACTCAAAAATACACAAAACAATTCAACAAGACTAAAAAACAATAAAACATCCCCCTCAAACTTAAATCACACATTGTCCCCAATGTGTGCAAGACTCAAAAAAAATTAGTGACAACTTCATCGACACAACACTGGTCATAACGAGATCTAGGAGGAAGAATTCTGGAATTTGCACGGAATATGGTCCTCTGAAGTTCGGCCGCGACCACGAGATTCAGCCATACGCCGCTAATCTGATGGCTCTGAGTTCCGCGCCGCGTTCCTCAGCCATGGCGCGACGATCGCTTTCCCTTTTTTTTCAGCGTTTTTGCTCATTTTTCCTCGGTTTTAGCTTTCAGTCCACCTGTCATCCAACAACACAAAACAAGAACCCAAGACCGTGAGACTGTTCAAGACAAAATAAAATAAAGTAAAGACAGAAATTAAAATAACATAATTAAAAAAAACATTGGGTTGCCTCCCAACAAGCGTTGTCTTTAACGTCTTTTAGCCGGACGCAATTAACCTTTACGAGTGCCCATTGGATCCTTCTGCGAACTGCTTGCAATCCGCAGAGTTATTGTTGCAGGTCTCACTTCAACTACAACAATTGCTTCAAACAAGGGCCTCAAATATACGATTATCCCCCAAGTACACAAGACATGCTTGTCTTTTAAGCTCTCTCTAATGTAGGGATCAGTGAGATTCCCAACATATCTCAACTCTAGGGGGTACCCTTGATGGTATGGACTTCCTAATTGGGGGTCAACATTGACAGCTGGTGGTGTTTCTTCTGCAATAGGTACGAGAAAAAGATTTTCCAAGGAATCCAAGAAGGTGAATAATTGGATCTCTGCAATCGTTTCCTTCTCTACATCAACTATCTCGCCAGATTCCTCAATAGTTGGGTGTGGTTCAGGCTCCTCAATTTGCTTGCCACCTCCCACAAGTGCAGATTGCTTTTCTTGCATTTCGCTGTTCAAAATGACTGCGAGTTCTCCTATTCAGTTCCAACTTTACGAGGACTCTCTTGTCTCGATCATAAAGCGAGCTCGCACTCGCGAACATAAGTATGCTTGCTCGCAACTCATTTCGATCTTCCTCTGACATCTGTGGGTTAAGCTGCTGTTGATGACTCCACTGTCTCTGATAGTAGTAGTCTATGTGTCCTGATTTTATTATATATATATATATATATATATATATATATTTTTTTTTTCGTTTTTTTTCATTTTTTTTTTTCGAATTTAACCTGCAAAATAAGAAAACAACAAAAGGTGATAAAACAATGCTCGCAGAATTCTTGGAGCAGAAAAAACAAATAAAAATAAAAACAGAAATAAAACCAAATTAGAAATTAAAAATAGATAAAATTGATATTGAACTATGCCTAATCCTTAAGGCGCTACGCCAAAACTTGATGCGCGAAAAGATGCACACACTTTAACGCAAGTGCACGTTATCGTGACAAGTAATATAGTCTTGATAAGATCGAATATCGTCCACAAGGATTAGGGTTCAATTACCAACTATCTATCTTTTGGTATCTATTTGGTAAATTAATATTTGATTTTGTTGTTTATAACTAAGAATTATAAAGACTAATTTATCTAATGAGTTTACTTCAGTTGTGATGGGAATAGGGTTTCCATGTCTCCTCAACTATCCGCTTATGTTATTTATTAATACAATGAATTATGGTCTTCTTCTCTCGGAGCTAGCAGGTTTACGAAATCGTTTTATATTCCCGTTAAGGATATATAAACACTCAACCCCAGTATTGCACCTTACCTACCTTTCGGTGATAAGGATAACTCTATAGGAGGATTAAGAACAAAAACCTAGTTAACCGTCACGCACCATGCGCAAAATTAGGGTTGTTAAGCCTCTCATTAACGCTACATAAATAATTGAGGTATTTTCATCCACAATCCAAGAATGTCTACCCAACTTACATCATATTCACAATCTCTCCTTTCGAAGTAAATTAGAAATCATATAAGGATAATTAGTTGTCAATTAATTACCAAGCATTCAACGCAATTATTGGATAAATCTCTCAAAGAAGAATAATAACCATAAACATGTATTAATTCATAACATAAGTTTCTAGTGAATCAACATGGAAAGCCCTATAAGAGAATTAGTTCCTAGCCATTGACATGACAAGAACTAATTCAAAGTTCATCATACAAAACTGAAATAAAGAAAAGAAAAGAAAAGAAAATTACTAAGTATGAGTCTCCAAGCCTTCTAGCATCCAAGAGTTGTGTTGTGAAATATTTACAAGATGGAGTGGTGGATGGATGGATGTAGAATGGTGAATGGTGGAATGAAGAATGAATAATTCTTCTAATGATGTAGAGTATTTATAGCCAAAGAATCCTTTTGGTGAAGGGTTAGGGATTTTGTAGGTAGGAAAAGTTATTAGAATCCTTTTAGGTAAGGGTTTTAAGGTAGGAAAAGTTATCCCTTTAGGTAGGAAAAGTTATCCCTTTAGGAAGGAAAAGTAATCCCTTTAGGATTCTGAAAACATGTTAAATTCGGCCAAGACTTCATAAATCCCGCAGACGGCATGCGGCAGATCGCGCGGCTACCAAAAATCAGCAACTCGGGTCTTCAAGCACTTTGCCGCGCCTGCTGCCAGCGCCGCGCTCGGTGACGCGTTAAAGTGATTCGCCTCTCGTTGCCCTTTTTTCGTCCGGACTTCGTCTGAACTCCTCTATAATTCCCGGAACTTCTTAGACTTTATTTCTTGGCCCTTTTTGTGTGCAATTCCATCTCATTTATGCTCATTTCATCTCCTTTTCGCCATTTCTCCATTTCTGACCGCTGTGACATAAAAGAAAGGAAAACGACCCTAATACTATACTAAACATAAATAAAATGAGTAAAATACTAACTAAAAATGACTCAAAAAGTGTATATAAAATACACCGATCATATACATACAATATACACATGATATACATGTATGTTGAATCTTGCCACTGACGAGATTATAACCGCAATCTAAACTGGGTGAACACCAACATGCACCAGCACTGGAGTTTAAACTAACATGCAATGGAAGAAAAACAATAGACAGAATAGATGAGAAGAAGAAGAAGACGAATAGGGTTTTCGCCTCTTTTTTCACTGAGAAGAAAAGTATCGTACAATACACATCTGTCTATCTAGGTCATTCATCACGACCTTATGTACATAACAGACTTAAAAGGGTTAAAGTTAAAAGGGCTAATGGGCTGCCTGTATTGGGCTCCCTTAATGGGCTGGCATACTGATATTTATTTTAACAGGCTCCCTCAAGCTGGATGCTGGAAGATGTTCAGCAATCCTAGCTTGGAACACAGATGATGATGCTGATATCTATTTAGCCCTTTTGTGAGCAGATCTGCATGCTGTTCTGTAGTAGGAATATACTCAGTTTTCACCACTTCTTTCTGGATCTTTTCTCTTATGAAATGTAGATCAATCTCTATATGTTTAGTCCTTTCATGAAAGACTGGGTTTACTGCTATTTGTATAGCTGATTTGTTGTCAGTGTAGATTGTGACTGGCTGTCTAATGTTGAAGTCAATGTCTCTCAACAGTCCCACAATCCAAGTTATCTCAAGAATGATCTTGTGCGAATACGTATTCGGTCTGCAGAGCTCCTAGAGATAGTAGACTGCTTATTGGACTTCCAGGAAATGAGAGAATCACCCAGTTTCACCAGATAACCTGTAATGGATTTTCTTGTATGTGGGCATGCAGCCCAGTCTGCATCACAGAAAGCAGTTAGAGTATTCTGTTGACTACTAGACATAAGTACCCCTTTTCCTGGCTGATTCTTTAGATACCTTATTATTCTAAGTGCAGCAGTTAGATGAGACTGCTTAGGTTGTTGTAGAAACTGACTGAGAGTTTGGACACTATATGCTATGTCTGTTCTTGTAATAGTAAGGTAAAGTAATTTACCAATCAGTCTTTGGTAGACCCTAACATTGTCTAAGAGTTCATCAGTATTCTTTCCCTGAATATTCTGCTGCTTAGCAGCTAGTTCATCATGTTCTTTAGTAGTCATCTTGGTATTAGAATCAGTAGGTGTGTTAATAGGCTTGGCCCCAGCTAGTCCTGATTCAGAAATCAGCTCCAATGCATATTTCCTTTGATGCATTAGGATCCCTTTATTAGATCTAGTAAATTCAATTCCTAAGAAGTATCTTAATTCTCCTAGGTCTTTCATTTTGAACACATCTTGAAGAGACTGCTTTGTCTCTCTTAACAGCTTTACATTGTTCCCTGTAACTAACATGTCATCTACATAGACTAGTATAATGATAATACTCTGACTGGTTTGTTTTATAAACAAGGAGTGATCATAGTGAGATTGTCTGAATTTCATTTGAACCAGAGCTTCTGTTAATTTAGAATTCCAATGTCTGGGTGCTTGTTTGAGCCCATACAAGGATTTATGTAGTCTACATACATGTTTCCCCCCTTGACTACTGAATCCTTGTGGAAGATCCATATAAATTTCATCATACAGATCCCCTTGCAGAAAGGCATTATACACATCCATTTGATGAATGTGCCAGCCTTTAGAGGCTGCAATAGCTAGAACAGTCCTTACAGTGACCATTTTTACTACAGGGGAGAAGGTTTCTTGATAGTCTATCCCTTCTTGTTGACTGTATCCTTTAGCAACTAACCTAGCTTTTAATCTTTCTATCTCACCAGACTCTTTGTATTTTATTTTATAAATCCATTTACAACCTATTGGGTACTTTCCTGTAGGCAAGGGAACAATTTCCCAAGTTTGATTTTCTTGTAAGGCCTTTATTTCAGCTTTCATGGCTTCCACCCATCTAGGATCTTTTGAGGCCTCATTATAGTTTTGTGGTTCTATTATTTCAGAAAAAGAAGTCAGAAAGGCCTGATATCTATTACTTAAGTGTTCATAGTGCATATAGTCCTGAATAGGATAGAGTACACTGTTAACATTGGGAGTGACAAAGTCTTTGAGCCAAATAGGAGGTTGTCTGGATCTACTAGATTTTCTGATACTGACTGCATTTTCTGGCTGCTGTTGAATCTCAGAGAACTCAGAGTTATTAGTGTTATTATCAGCACAGTGAGGTGTTTTATCAGTAGTAGGAATGGCAATAGTAGGAATAACAGGTTGTGGTACACCATCAGGTTGGGTTATGTAGGTATTCTCCTCCAGATTTTTGAAAATAGGTACAGTGACTATATTGTTCTTAAAATGATACTCTGTTTCCCTGAAGGTAACATCCCTACTAACAAGAATTACTTTAGCATTCATGTCATACAAAATGTACCCTTTTTGAGTCTCTGAAAAACCCATCAAAACACAGCATTTAACTCTAGATTGGAGCTTATCAGTGACAGTTAGGTCTTTAGCAAAGCATAGGCATCCTATGGTTCTGATGTGACCTATGGAAGGTTTTTGTCTGTAAATGCTTTCATAGGGTGTCTTTCCAGTAATGGAAGAAGGCATTCTATTTATCAAGTACACTGCTGCTAGCACACATAGGCCCCAGAATTTGATAGGAATATTGGCTTGAAGTCTTATAGCTCTAGTTACCTCTAGTATGTGCCTATGTTTTCTTTCAGTTATACCATTTTGTTGGGGTGTGTAGGCACAGGATTTTTGATGTATTATCTCTAGCTTCTGAAAGAGGCTGCTACAAATATCATTAACAAACTCTGTCCCATTGTCAGTCCTAACTACCTTAATGGTTTGTTTAAATTGAGTAGACACATAGCTAAGAAATTGCTTAATAACCACACAAGTTTCTGATTTTAATTTCAGCAGGTAGATCCAAGTCATTCTGGAATAGTCATCTACTATAGTTAAGAAATATTTCTTGCCATTATATGTTTCTATCTTGTAAGGACCCCATACATCCATATGCACCATATCAAATATAGAGTTACTACAAGTGTTGCTATTAGTAAAAGGTAATCTATATTGCTTTGCACAGGGACACACATTACAAGTCCTTATTGTTTTGGCTATACTATCAGCACTAGTACCAATTAATTAACTTAGTACTTTACTAGAGGTGTGACCAAACCTTCTATGCCACAGATTTATATCAGCTTCTGCACTTTCTTTAGCTTGTACAATTAGTGCTGACTGTATGGTTCCTGAAGCTAGTATATAGAGGCCATCATGAAGTTTACCAATCTCCTTCACCTTCCCACTGTAGAGATCCTGAAACAGGCAAAAATCAGGATAAAAAATAGCAGCACATTTTAATTCTCTAGTGAGCTGGGATACAGACAGTAGGTTGTGTTTAAAATCAGGAAGATATAAAACATTACTCAAGGTGCTTCTGGTAGACAGATTACTGGTGGTACCAGTGTGAGTGACCTTGGCAGTTTCACCATTTGGTAGAAAAAATTCTTAGTGCTTGCATTATTCTCACTTAGTTTGGTTACTTTATCTAGCATACCTTAATCAGATACCATATGGTTTGTGGCACCTGTATCTATTATCCATTTCTTCTCTATATCAACAACATGTAAAGCTTTGAGTTTAGTCATACCTGCAGTGTTTGCTAAAGAATTGTCACCTTGAGAGTCAGTATTTATAGTAATCTGTCCTTTGTTCTGATTTAGCAGCATGAGTATCTGATTATATTGGTCCTGTGAGAACACTGGTGCTCCTCCAATTTTCAAATTGTTTCCAGTCTTGTCAGATGCAGTCCCCTGAGTGTTGTGTTCAACACCCTCAGTCTAGTCAAATAGGCTTCTAATAAGAAATTAGCTCATTCATTACTTATGCAATGACTTTCTTTTTCGTAGCGTCAACGTATAGATTACTTTAAATCAAGTACTTTCCGAAGTCATAAATCACGACGATTCTTCCTTGGATAATCAAAAACTGCGTTTTTTTTTCCCGTTAGGCTCGAGGAGGATCAAAAGACGGATTCTCGGTCGCTAAGTGAAGTACTTATAGGGACTTCTTTAACATTCTTCTTTCCTCTTCTAGCACTTACGAAGTAGACGTCATTTATTGAGTTGAAGTGAAGTCTTTCCGTTCCCTGTATCTATTATCCATTTCTTCTCTATATCAACAACATGTAAAGCTTTGAGTTTAGTCATACCTGCAGTGTTTGCTAAAGAATTGTCACCTTGAGAGTCAGTATTTATAGTAATCTGTCCTTTGTTCTGATTTAGCAGCATGAGTATCTGATTATATTGGTCCTGTGAGAACACTGGTGCTCCTCCAATTTTCAGATTGTTTCCAGTCTTGTCAGATGCAGTCCCCTGAGTGTTGTGTTCAGCACCCTCAGTACATGCATTGTTAGCTGTGTGTTCTTTTCTTTTTGACCTGAAGCCTGGTGGGTAACCAACTATTCTATAGCAAAATTCCTTTGTGTGTCCCTTCATTTTGCACACTTCACAAAATAGATTTGTGTTTCTTTTGAATTTTTCCTTAGCTGTAGTTTCTGTCTTGGAATACATGCCTGAGATGTTATTCTGTCCCATACTACTGGGCCCTACCCCAAGCAAACCTGCAGACTTAACACTTATGCCCTTTTGACTCTCATCACTAACAATCATAGAGTAGGCTTTGTTAACAGTGGGAAGTGGTGTCATGAGTAAAATCTGAGACCTAGCCTGCATATAGTTTTCATTCAGGCCCATGAGAAATTGGTACAACTTTTGTTTTTGTAAGTAATTTGTGAAGTCTTTGGATGTAGGGCATGCACAGTTAGGGGGTGGCACTAAGGCCTGATATTCTACCCACAGGGTTTTCAGTTTAGTGAAGTATTCAGACACACTATTATTTCCTTGTGTTAGAGTGGCAATTTCCCTATGCAAGTCATAGGTTCTTGATTCATCTATCTTATCAAACATTTCCCTCAAGTCTTCCCATACTTCAAGGGCTGATTCTGCATACAAAACCCCACTCAGTAGACTGCTGGACACAACATTCATCAGCCATGCTTGGACAATAGCATTGACTCTGTCCCATTGGTCCCATAGTTCCATTTCATACTGATCCTTGACACACCTTCCATTCACAAACCCTAGTTTGTTTCTACCAAGCAAAGCTATTTTCATGGATCTGCTCCATATAGTATAATTTTCAGATCCCCAGAGTTGAAAAGATATTAAAGATGCTCCACTCACATCAGAAGCTTGGAGAAACAAGGGGTGGTTATGGTCAAGGACAAAGGTGACAGAGGATGTTGTGGGTAGTGTGTTACCCTCGGGAAGGGTTTTGTGTGGAGAGTTGTCTCCAGAACTGGAATCGGTGCCCATTTCATCAATCTGTGATTCTTTACAACACAGAATACGGATATTTCAGATCTGAAGTCAGTAGAGATTTATACACAAGTTTTGCTTATGGATATTGCAGATTTCTTGTTTTTTCAAGACAACCTTAGTAATTTTTGAACTGAAGAAGGATTCCAAGTCTTCTCAGATAAGACCCCAGAAACTAGGGCTTTGACAGTAGTTAGGGTTACGACCCACACTTAGTTTCAGAGATTTTTTTTTTCTCGATAATGAACTTACGGAAGAAATCACATACAGAAAATAACAAGATTTCCTTACAGTGCTTCAGTGATGCGATTCTTGTGACCCATCAATCATCGGCTCTGATACCATGTTGAATCTTGCCACTGACGAGATTATAACCACAATCTAAACTGGGCGAACACCAACATGCACCAGCACTGGAGTTTAAACTAACATGCAATGGAAGAAAAACAATAGACAGAATAGAGGAGAAGAAGAAGAAGACGAATAGGGTTTTCGCCTCTTTTTTCACTAAGAAGAAAAGTATCGTACAATACACATCTGTCTATCTAGGTCATTCATCACGACCTTATGTACATAACAGACTTAAAAGGGTTAAAGTTAAAAGGGCTAATGGGCTGCCTGTATTGGGCTCCCTTAATGGGCTGGCCTACTGATATTTATTTTAACAATGTATATTGGATATATTAGTCAAAGCCCAAAAGCAACAGCTCGTCTCGGCCATCTCGACTAAAATATAAGATTTGGTAAATATTGTATATTAGTATTGTATCTTAATTAGTCTTGTACACTTTACCATAATTGTATAGTTAGTCTCCAAATAGAATAGAATTTTAGGAATAGAATAGGAATATGATTCTCCTATTATGGAGATATGTAAAGTGTATATATTGTTATTCAATTAATGAAAATAATCAACGAATTATTTCTTTCATGGTATCAAAAGTCTAGGTTATTTTTTCCTTGCTTTTGCTACTCTCTGTTTTCTCGATTTCCGTGACTGAATCTCCCCCCCCCCCCCCACTCCTCTCGGTTTTTCCTAAACCTGAGACCAAAATATTTCCTTCATGTCCAAAATTTGGTCTATTCACTATGACTGATATGAACATGTTTCATCCTGCCCTAACAGTTTCTAACATCAAGATCGTTCTTCCTATTGTTCTTGACATAGAAAACGTTCAATATGGGACGTGGGCAGAGTTGTTCAAGATTCATTCAATGGCACATCAAGTTCTCCACCACATAATCCCTTCGGCTCCTAATACGGAGGGTGTGCCCACCAAAGAGGAAGATCCTAAATTATGGATTACTCTTGACGCAAAAGTTCTCCAGTGGATTTATGACACTATCTCCCTTGACCTCTTGCAGACGATTATGGAACCTAACTCTTCAGCTATGGCTTCTTGGAATAGATTGTGTGATATATTCCAGGATAACAGTCATTCCCGAATTGTCACCCTTGAACAGGAATTTTCTCAAGTCGCTATGGCGAATTTTTCAAACGTTTCATCTTATTGCAAACGACTTAAGGACTTGGCGGATCAACTTTACAACGCGGGTGCTCCTGTTAGCAATAGTCGTCTCGTTCTATAGATGATTGCAGGCATGTCCGTGGCCTATAACGGCGTTGCTTCAATCCTTCATCAAAGTAATCCTCTATCGGAATTCTATCATGCCCGCTATAGGCTTACGTTGGAAGAAGTTGGTTTGGCTAAGAAGGCGGCTACCGGTACTAGCCCCGTAGTCATGATGACGTCCTCCACAAATTCTCTAGGTTTATTGATAATTCGGGCCAAAATCTAATAGTGGTTTCGATGAACAACATATCGGAAGTGGGGCCCGTCCAGTCAGCAGTAGGCCACCACCCCACTGGCCCCAACAGTGGCCCCATGGCAGTGGGGCTGGAGAAGTGGGCGATGGCCCAATATCCCTTATTTTGTGCCGCCACGCGGCGACGGTGGGCTGGACAACCACCTTCTGAGCACAGCGATTAGCGGCCGAGTTGTGTTGGGGTAGAAGCGGAGGTGGATCGCAGGCCTCGGCCCATACAAGCATTCTCAGTAGCGGGACCCACACCCACTCAAACCGACATTGAAGACATGATTCACACATTTGGCTTAACTCAACAAGAACCAAATTGGTACATGGACACCGGCGGCACTACCCACATGACAACCGATCAAGGTACTCTCCCGTCTTATTCCAATTTTAGCACTAATCGTGGTATAATTTTCGGTAATGTTAATTCAATTCCAATTGAAGGTTATGGTCATAAAACTTTATCTCCTCCACATCCACTCCTTGTCTTAAAAAATGCCTTCATGCCCCTAAATTAATTAAGAATTTGGTGTCGGTTCGTAAATTCACCACTGATAATTGAGTTTCTGTTAATTTTGATCCTTTTGTATTTTCTGTAAATGACTTCAAGACGTGGATTCCTCTCATGATATGTGATAGTATGGGAGATCTTTATCCTATCACACTCATGTCCATTTTTTCGCGACAAGTCTTGCCATCTACTTTTGCGGCTCTTGCTCCTTCCGTGTGGCATGCACGTCTCGGTTATCAGGGGTCATCTATTTTGTCTTTCTTAGATAAAAAAATAAATTCATGTAAGGGTACGCGTAGTACTTCGAATTGTCAATCTTGTTCTCTAGGAAAAATTATTAAGTTACTTTTTGTAGACTTTAACTCTGCTACTTTAATGCCATTTGATATTATTCATAGCGATTTATGGACGTCTCATGTTATTAGTTCTTTGAGTCATCGATATTATGTTCTATTTTTGGATGATTACTCTAAATTTTTATGCACTTTTCCGATAGCGAAAAAATCTCAAGTTTTTCACATCTTTCTAAAATTTAGAGCTTACATTAGAACTCAATTCGAACGGAAAATAAAAAATATTCAATGTGATAATGGCAAAGAATATAACAACGGGGTGTTTCGGAAATTTTGTGCTAATAATGGGATCAACTTTCATTTTTCATGTCCTCATACGTCTTCACAAAATGGGACAGCCGAACGCAAAATTCGTACCATTAATAACATTGTCCGAACATTATTGATTCATGCTTTCATACCCCAGTATATATAATTGTAATTAATTGTAATTATAAAGATAATAAATTGAGGACCTTAGTTTAATTATTTAAGTATCAATATAGATAGTAGTAATAAACTATATAATAAAAATATATAATCCTTAACATACAATTAACATGAATAATTAAAACTATATTAGTTTGTGATGTTTATTAAAATATATATATATATATATATATCCCTAAATACATCACTTCTTCTTTGAGATAATTAAGAAAGTAAAACACATTGTTATCATAATTATAAAACAAGATCTTTTTTCAATAGCAAAATGCTCACAAATATTTAAGAAATAAATTATTTAAACAGCACTGCAATTTTTTAAAGAAAAATTAATCTAGAATATAGATATTGCATTTCATCGAATATAAGCTTCTTATATCAACCTTTAACATTTCATTGTTAATTTCAGCACGCAAAACAAAATAATATTAACGTATCGTGAATAGTTGACAAATAGTTTGTCTTTTGTAGAAGAGAAAATCGCTCAATTGATATGTTTCCACAAATAATAATTTTATTAGCTACGAGCAATTTAAAGGATTAACAATAAAAATCACAACTCAGTTCTTTTATAGTGTTCATTTTCCAAATCCGTTAGTAATCAATCGTTCACGATGGGTGGGTAAGCAGGAGGAGGTCCATGTGGTCCGATTAACTTGCCGAGAAGGTTAGTGAATATTCTGCAATAGTGATGTAAAAGGTCTTTCACCTATATAGTGAGAAAAAGACAGGTGAGAGCGAGCACAAAGCAAGTGATATAATTTCTAAATTAACGGTGCAAGCGGAAAACAAGTGATATAATTTCTAAATAAAATGTGTGTGTCGATAATTGCAACTATATATTACGACAAATTTCTTTTGGACAAATTGAAATGCTCTTAGTTTGTATAACGTACTATTTCATTACTTGGTGAACATAGGGTTTCAATAGCGATGTTGTGCTCCCTAAATTGCTTTTATATATAACTACTCGTTATATAAAATACAACTGTTAGTTTGTTTTGGAAATTACCAAACAAATACAAAAGCGGTTGAGTTTTACTTCTATAGAATTTATTATCATTAAAAGGCTAATAATAAACTCCAATATCTGTATTCTAAAATAATTAGGTTATGACTGGACCAAATCCCATTAATTAGGATCTATTAATTTTCAAGTAGCACTCTTTTACGTCTTATTTATGCATCTGCAACAGATGATGATTAACGAACAAGAAAAAAGACGGATAATAAAAAACCTTGTTACTGCAAATAATTTGTAACTCTGAAATCTTACTTCTGTGTGCAATTGTGAAAAAGAATATCTTAGGGGAAATATATATGGTGTGAAGATTAGCAACGATTCATTTGGTTGTATTGAACTTTTGGACTTGTTTTCCTAAGAATGCCCTTCCTGTAGCTTATTCTCGGTATTTATTACTTGCGAAAATATGTAGCACGATTTCCGAGGCAATCGGGTGAGTTTCGGATCCACTTTAGTAAAGATGGAAGCTCATAATTAAAGAAAGAAGTTTGACCAAAAGTTGACTTTTAGATAAATGCGTCTTTTTTGAAGTTTCATCGATTTTGTTAGGTCCGGAATGTGATTTACGACTTAGTCGAATCGTTGGTTCGGTTCCCGAGAGGTTCGGATGTGATTAAGGTGGATGGTTGAGAAACTAGCTTTTGAGATGGTTTGGAGTTGACCACGGTCAATATCAGGTCAAAACGGATCCATTTGCATGTTTTGAGAGTTCGAGCAGCTTCGTATGATCATTTGTGACTTGTAGAAACTTTCAGAGTTGGATTTAGACTTTGTTTAGTCAAGTTTAGGTGTTTGAGTCGTTGGCATAAGTGGCTCGCCTTCGACACTTCAATGTACCATTATATTCATTTGATGTTGGAATTGAGTTTTGATTGTTGGAATAGATGTGTATCGAAATTTGTGAACCGTAGCAACTTAAATCGTCGAATTTCGACATCGTATAAGGGAGTTATGGTCATTTTAGTGCGGAGAGCTGTTTTTTTCTGGTGTTGCCGCCGAGGCGGACTTCTGGGCGTGGAAGCGGACCGGCTATAGCGGATTTTTGTACGTAGAAATGAAAATCACCGTGTATTAAAAATCAGACTGCAATAATTTAGTATTTTGAGCATAACTTGAGTTCTAGAGCTCCGATTGAGGTGATTTGTGTGGGGTTGTTCTCGTATAAACAAGGGGGTAAGTATTCAACCTTTATTTTGACATTTCTTCAAGTTTATTTTCATTAGTTATCGACTTTATCCGTGTTTGGTTGGGGAAAATTGGAATTTTTGAGCCCTAAAGTTGAGAAATAATAAACCTTTGATTTCAGGGTCAATTCATGAATGAAATTAGTTGATTTTATGGATTTATAACCTATGGGATATGGGTAACTCGATTTTATAATGAAATTATAGTTTCGACATTCGAGGCTCGGGATTGGCTTTTTGTGTCTATTTTTGGATTCTGAAATAAAGTATAGCAATATGGGTATCGTTGGATTAATCTAATTATGTAGATTACTATTTTGAATATATTGAACTCGTTCGGTGAGTTTGGATATGATGGAGTTTCCGAAAGGCTTAATCTTCACGTGGATCGAGTGGTAAGCGTTTGTGAGCTGTGGAATTTCAAAGATAAGGAAAGTTGAGACTTACTAGACCTTAATATAGTGTTTATGTATTGGCTTAATAACTATTGGGAGTAATGGGGAATTATGGGTCCCGTATTAGTGAGGTGACGAGCACTAATACGGGCACCAGTGAACTTAACTTAGGTAATTAATGAACTTAGTATGATATGCATGACAGAGATTATGTGTTTAGCCTTGGGTCGTGAGCGCGGTGCATAAATTCGCTTAGGTTGGTCTGATTGCTGATTATTTGGGTTTGTAGTCATGTTTGATATTCTATTATTGATTTTTTGTCATGCATTCATCACTCCACATCTCGTCTAAATACTTGAAAAGGAATTATTAATACGGATTGTATTGCTTATGCTAATTGCATGATGTACTTATATCCATATCGTTCATATATGTATCATATTGATATTTGAACTGTTGAGATACTAAGGAAAGAAGCTTGGGAAGTCGGTTATTGGATATAGTATATGATATGATAGTGATGAATGATGATGACACTTCAGCCACAGAGCTGGTATACGATGAGATCGAATAGGTATATGGACCTCATGAGTCCCCCATGGGTCACATGACAGCTACTGCAATAGCGTGTGTATACCAAGTATATATGGTGATAACATACACACATACATACATATCATCTGCATTGCATTCATTCATATTTCTGAAGTATTTTATGTTGTGTGTGATTGGTGTTAATTTCTAATAGACCTTATGATCATTGTCACATCCCAAATCGGGAAACGCGCGGGCACCTACCTTTTCCCCTTATGTTTTCTTGATGCTCAATTGGGGATCTTCTCTAGAAGAACCGCAGGGAAGTCCTTTCAGATATCATATGGGATCCTCTTCCCCTATATCCAAACATCGGATTCCTGGTAGTGTAGAAAGTGTTATTTTGTATTTAGACTAGCCTTTCAGAATTCCTCTTTTCACCCACCTAGTAGGCAAACCCGTCCTTTAATCACAACTCAACCAATAATAAAGTAGAATGCAAACCATCAAATATACATAACAAGTCTATAATAGATAAGGAAATAATGCGGAAGTAATACAACAATCTCAAAGAATCTGGTCTAAGGCCGTACAAGAGTCACTACTACAAACTACAAGTATGAATACTAATACATAGTCTGCAAAGTACAATACTATCTCGGAATAGCAAAATAAGAAAAGTAAATAAGAGAGACATTCAGACTGCATATCCGTTCATGTGCTCACCCTAGATGCTCGTCAGCAAAGCCTTAGAAATCAGTCATGATGAGAGGAAGTAGACCCTGTCACATACTCTACACTTATAAAAGAATGCAGCAATGTAGTATCAATACAAACATTATGTACCGATAAGTATCATAAGCCGACAACAGTTAGTTAACATATATAAAGTAAGAGACTAAAAGGTAGGCATGCTCACAATCAGATATAAAGATTACACAGTCCAAGAATAGCATCACAACTACAAATACCATGTCTTAATCTAATAAGTATGAATATGTTAATATGAATGCATATGCAATGCAATGATACACACACGCTCCGAGCGAAAATATCTCTACGTCTCGATATTCATGACCCATGAGGGACCCGCAAACTCCATATACCTATTACGACATACAGCCCGAGCCAATATAAGTATATGTTACAGAACATGCAACTCAATCCAATATGTATATATGTTGCGGAACGTGCAACCCGATCCAATATGTATATATGTTGTAAAACGTGCAACCTGGTCCAATATATGTATATATGTTGCAGTGCGCAACCCGATATAAATATATGATCATGAATGTATGAATGATATCAATGACAATGGGAATATATCAACACCAATGGGAATGTATCAAGTCAATCGTGCCACACATGGACACATAACATAATATCAAGAATGAATCAAATATTTATAAACGATCAAGTCTAGTATCATACACGTGACGGCGAGCCACTAGATCAAATAAGGCAACAATACCAACCTACGTATTCTATCCCCATTTCATATCCGAAGGCGTAACATGCTTTCTCCAATAATCACTAACTCTACATATGCTTCCCTAACTGAAGTCTAACTGTAAGGTAAGTCGTAACCTACCTGAAAGCCGAGCAGGAGCCACGAACAATCACACCTTCGCTTTGCCTTTTCAGAGAGCCTCCAAGTACTCAAAGGCTATCCATAAACGAATTCTAAATTAGAAATAAGAAAGAACAATACTTGTATTGCTATCATATCACTTGAATCAAACCAACTATAGAAAAGGGGAAAATAGGCCCACATGGGTAAAACGATAATTCGAAAGTGAAATAGGTAATCCAACATTCTAGAAGTCTAATTCTACTAATTAATTGCTAAATTAACTAAGAATAGGTCAATTCCATTAATCAAGTCAAAACCCCCCAATTGGGTATAAACCCTAACTTTCAAGGTTTCAATTCATCAAAAAAATGGAAAATTCAAGCCTATTAGTTAATAAATCATCAAACTCTATACTTAGATTAGTCAAATCCACCAACAATATTCATTTAGAACAATTAAAACCCAATTTGTGGAATGGACATCAAAACCCATCTTCCTCCTTAAGTTCTAGAGAAATTCTAGCATGGACTCAAGTTTAGGAAAGGTAAAGGAATGAATTCTAGGTTAGGGAACTTACCCACAAGAGAAATCAACCAAAAACTCATTCAATTAGCACCAAAGATGCTTATGAATGATAATGAAGTGATAGAAAATGAAGTGTTTTAACTAGGCATTAAATAAAATATGGTCCTCAATTTCCGCTACAACAGTCATTGGTCCACTGCAGCGAGTACGCGCCAGCGACCCTCTGCTCGCTACGGTGGATCAACACAAATCTCCACCACTCGCCATAGCAGATTAGGCCACGTTGTGGCAGGTTTGCTACGGCTTCTCTGGTGCCTCTACGACGGACACCAGTCACCAGAAAATGACTAGTTTTCACAAACTCAACCCCAAAATTCGGCAATCACTCGAGACCTCCCAGACACAAACCAGGCATGCATTCACACATAAAAATACGCTACGAACTCACTCATGGTCTCGAAATTCCCAATAGATGTCTATTTGACCGGGTCAACCCCCACTAGCCAAAGACCAACTTTCTAGCCAATAACTCAAAATGCTCCTGAGTACCTCGGGAACCGAACTAAACATCTTACCAAGTCACAATCGACCATCTGGAACTCTTGGAATCGAGGTATTTCTACAAAAGGTACATTTACCCAAAAGTCAGCTATTGGTCAAACATTTTCCACTTAAGGCTCTATTTCGCAAAAGTCAAATAAAATCTAACTCGATCACCTCGGGACTGCACCACCCATTCCTGCGGGTAAAAGTCATACTAATAAGGCTCGGGGAAAGGTCAAAGTGCCATAATAACTAAATAAGTTATTACATCATATACCAATTAAACAATCGCTCGTCCTTGAGTGACAAGGGAAAAACAGTGGAAAAGTACTTAAGTCAGTAAAGAACTAGGGATATTTGGCACATATATCGGACTCGGTCTCCCATGTGGACTCTTTAACGGGATAATGGAAGAACAGAGGCTATATCCTTAGACCTCAACTTTCTAACATGCCTATCTAAAATCGCTACAGTCTCCTCCTCATTAGAAAGATTCTCATCAAGAAACACAGAATCCCAACGAATGATATAAGACATATCTAAATGGTACCTCTTCAGCATAGAAACATGACAGAGAATCTCAAATGGAATAATGTACCTCGGGCTCAACTTGCCCCTCTTCCCAAATAGCATCACACCCTTCATGTGTGATATATTCAGAAGAACCTACTCACCCTCCATAAACTCTAGATCTCGGACCTTCCGGTCCGCATACATCGTTTGCCGACTCCGAGCTGCCACAACCTTTTCATGAATAAGCTTCACCTTGTCTAAAGACTCTCTCAACAAATCTGTACCCCACATTTGAACCTCAAAAATATCAAACCATCCAGTAGGAGAACGACACCTCATACCATATAAAGCTTTAAACGACGCCATATCAATACTAGAATAGTAGCTATTATTGTATGCAAACTCTGCCAAGGGTAAGAACTGGTCCCGATGACTACCAAAATCAATGACACGTGCTCTCAACGTATTCTTGAGCACCCGAATAGTCCTCTCGGACTGCCATCAGCCTGGGGATGAAAAGCGGTACTAAGATCGAACTGAGTACCCAACTCTACCTGTAAGTTCACAAAAATTGGAAAGTAAACTGAGGACCTCGATCAGAGATAATAGAAATAAGAACCCCATACAATCACTCACAGCTGTAAATCCTGGCCAACTTCTCTGTATTATAGGTAACCCAAACCGGAATGAAGTGCACAGACTTGGTCAGCCTATCCATAATAACTCAAACTGAATAAAACTTACCCAAGGTCTTCGGAAGACCTACAACGAAATCCATGGCGATCCGCTCCCACTTCCACTCAGGGATGGGCATCCTCTGAAGCACACCACCAGGTCTCTGTTCTCATACTTGACTTTCTGACAATTCCCACATTAGGCAATAAAATATGCAACATCTCTCTTTATCCGACCCTAACAGTAATGCTGCCTCAAGTCACGATACATCTAGTAGCACCTGGATGAATGAAATATCTAGAATTATGGGCCTCCTCTAATATCAAATGAATCAAACCACCAAAACAAGGAACGCATGTACATTCCTTGATCCTCAAAACACTCTCATCATCAAGAATGGCCTCATTGGCCTCACCACACAACACCTTATCATGAATCTTGCATAACTGAGCATCCTCAAACTGTTGAGCCCTAATCTGCTCCAAGAGAGACAACATCGCCTCAACACATGCTAAAAATCTGCCCGGATTTGAAATATCCAGCTGCACAAAACTATTGGTCATGGCTAAGGGACGCTCAAGGCATCAACTACCACATTAGCTTTAACCGGATGGTAAAGTATAGTGATATCATAATCCTTCAGAAGCTCCATCTACCTACACTGAGATCCCTCTGACTTAACACATGCTAAAGGCTGCGGTGATCGGTAAACACCTCACAA
The DNA here is from genome assembly GCA_029844215.1 of Przewalskia tangutica. Classification (NCBI taxonomy): domain Eukaryota; kingdom Viridiplantae; phylum Streptophyta; class Magnoliopsida; order Solanales; family Solanaceae; genus Przewalskia; species Przewalskia tangutica. The sequence continues at coordinate 81,110,838 of CM056732.1, read as the reverse complement.
CGGAACCCATATAGATAATGCCTCCAAATATTCAAAGTGAATACTACCGCTAACAATTTCAAATCATGGGTAGGGTAGTTCTTCTCATAGATCTTCAACTGTCTGGAAGCTAGGAAATGACATTACCTTTTTGCATCAATACAACAGTCTCAATCTTCTTGGGATCAACCATAATTTTGTCCTTTGACACCACGTGGCATAAAGAATGCCACAGAATCAAGCCAGAACTCACACTTTGAAAACTTGGCATAAAGCTCTTTCTTTCTCAACAACCCAAGGAAAATCCTCAAATGACGCTCATGCTCCTCTTTAGTCTTCAAAACACCAAGATATCATCGATAAAGACAATGACAAAGAAATCCAAATGTGGCTTAAAAATGTCATTCATCAAGTCTATGAAAGTTTTCGGGGCATTCGTAAGACCAAATGACATCACAAGGAGCTCATAATGACCATAACAAGTCCTAAAGGCCATCTTCGGAACATCCTCGGCACAAATATTCAGTTGGTGCTAGCCTGACCTCAAATCAATCTTCAAAAATACTGAAGCACCTTGAAACTAGTTGAACAAGTCATCAATACGAGGAATCGGATGCTTATTATGAATGGTGATCTTGTTCAACTGATGGTAATCTTTGAACATCCTCATCGTACCATCTTTATTCTTCATGAACAAAACGAGAGCGCTCTGAGGAGAGACGCCCAGTCTAATGAACCCTTTATTCAGTAGATTATGTAACTACTCTTTCAACTCCCTCAACTCGACAGGTGACATCCTATATGGTGGAATGGAAATAGGGTGTGTGTCTAGCTCTAAATCGATGCAGAAATCAATGTCACGATCAGGTGGCATACCCAGCAAATCGAAAGGGAATACCTCTGACAACTCACATACAATAGGCATAGAGTAAATAGGTAGAGAATCGATACTAGTATCATTAACACGGGCCAAGTAGGTCAAACACCCCTTGTCTACTTATTTCTTCGTGCGGAGGTAAGAAATGATCTTCTTCGGAGCGGGACTCAGGTTACCCCTCCACTTAAGTCTAGAAATCCCAGGCATATCTAAGGTGATTGTCTTGACATGACAGTCCAAGATCGTGTGGTACGGTGATAACCAACTAATACCTAAAATAATATCAAAGTCTACCATATCCAAGATCATCAAGTTTACCCACGTGTTGTATCCCATAAAAGTAACTAAGCAGAACCGATAAACTTGATCGACTAATACTAAATCCCCAACCGGAGTAGACACGTGAATAGGTATGTCAAGATGGTCACAAGTCAAATCATAACCAACCGAATGATAAGCATACACATATGAGAAAGTATACCAAGGATTGAACAAGACCGTAGTGGGCTGCTGATGAATAGAAATGTTACCTGAGATTACAGCATCAGAAGCCTCGGTCCTACCAGGAAAAACATAGAAATGCACACCACCACGACCACTTTGGCCAGACTATGCTCCTCCCTAGAGACTTGGGAACTACCCCTACTAGACTGATGTTCACCCCTAGATGAATGAGAACTACCATAGCCTGACTGAGCATTGCCTCTCATTGAAGAACCACCACGGCTACCAGAAGATGCTGGAGTCCTCAAGTCTGGAATCAGGAACCCTACTGAGTCCCACTCTATCTAGGTCGAGTGCAATCTCTCATAAGATGATCGGTATTACCACAACCATAACAAACTCTGGGTGCTAGAGGTTGATACACAGAGGTTGAAAAATCGAATGGACCATCTTGGTCAGCTAGCTGAGAGAAAAACCTTTATGATACTACCTGACCCCACAACCACTATCTTAAAGGGCCACTAGAAGATGTATGTAGTACAGACTAAATGGGATAGCTGGGGGCTGACTGATAGGTCCTGGAAAATTGACCCTCACCTCTAGAACTAGAACCACTGAACCCATTATGCTGACGAGACCTCTTCTCATTAGACCCTCCAAAAGATTGAGCCATGGCAGACTCGATACTCACAGCATGATCCACTATTGCGTGGAAGGAAGACCACATAGCCACAAGATGAAGACAAGCAACATGAAGTGGAAGCACAAGTCTACAAACAAATCTATGAACCCTCTTTGCCTCTGTCGAAATCAATTGTGTCGCATAGTCAACTAAAAATAGGAAGATGGTCTCATACTCTGCCATGGACATACCTCTCTGCCGCAAATAGGTGAACTCATCCCTGCGTTGATCCCTCAAAGTACACGGCACATACTTCTCCAAAAAATCCTGATGAAATTGTACCCAGGTGAGTGGAGGTGAACCAACAGATCTACCCTCAATATAATACCTCTACCACATATTCGCATATCAATGAAACTGGAAAGACACATAATCCACACCATGAGACTCCACAATACCCATATTGTAATGCCTCTCATGTATATCTATAATGAACTCGTATGCATCCTCGCTACGCGTGCCATAGAATCTAGGCGGATCCATCATTAAAAACCTAGCGATGAGCTCCTGATCTCTAAGTGTCAAAGTTTGGACTGCTACTGGCCTAGGAGCACCCTCAGGGGCTTGTATACCATTAATACGCGGGGCCATGGCAGCAGCAGGCTACATTCTTGGTGTCTTCTCCTGCTTAGGAGTTTATAATCCTACTCTTTTCTAGGAATCACGTAGAGTAGTGGTACCTCCCATGGCATGCTGGGTATCAAGATGTATAAGTATATGAGCTAATATATACTGGAATACTGGGTCAAACATGACCTCAGGGTTGTTGACACCCAATTTTTACCCTCTCGTCCAACCATTAACTATAAAATTACATTAATTTTTCAAAATAATTTTAATAATTTTATAATAATAAAATGCAACAATAAAACATTAATACATGCACAAATAAGCGATTTAATAATGACATCACATTTTTACGTAGAGTATTAAGCACACCTTGAGTCTCACGTCCGCATTCGTCATTTTAATAACAAGGAATTTCATGAATATTATTCATAATTTAAGCCATATTTCCCATTAATTAAAACTCAAACAATTCTTAATGATAATAAATAAATAAATACATAAAATAAATAATTTAATAATGTCGTCGGATCAAGCATTCATTAAAATTATAGCTACATTTATTAATACCCAAAGCAATTTCATAAGCAATTTAAACCCCCATTTAATTTTAATTTAACATCACAAAATACGCATAATAAATAAGATTTTAATAACGACATCGCATTATAAAATATTAAGCACTAATCAAATAGCACGCCCGGATTTATTATTGTAATAGTTTAAATCCAAGCTAAAATTAATAAAGCACCTAAAGTCATATTAAGATAATTTAACTTTAACTTAAATAATGATAAATATGCATAATAACTAATATTTTAAATAATAGTGTTGCATTTATAAAAGCAACAAGCAATCCTTAAATGTCATATTCGCATTTGTCACTTTAATAGTAAGCAATAATTAAAACCCCATTTATTTATCACTAATTGAAATTTAACACTTAAAAACTAACACCTAAAACTAATAAATAAAACCAGCCCAATATACCCCCATATTTTCGCCCAAGCCCAAAACCTACCCAGCCCAACCGACCGACCCGCAGGCCCACTCCCCTTTATACTCGTACATCACCATCATCCAACATTTTAAAGGAAAAACCTAAAAAACTAAACAAAAAAACCTAGCAGCCGCTCTTTGCCCTCACACCACCTTCCCCAGTCGAGATTCTCGCCGGAGAATCCGGCGAATCACCTCCCAAAATCAGACCCAACAATGACCATACAAGCTTACCATAAAATCGAACCAAATCGACCTCAAATCATCCCAAAATTATAACTTGCCTTAATCAAATCTTACACCAAAAGCTTACCTAAAACGAATACCTAAAATCTTAACAAAATTAGTCCGAAATCAATTCGAATATTAACCATAAGAGCTGTCCAAAAAACACCAAAATCGGAACCAAATAAAGACTATATAAATCACGCGATTTACACATCAGAGGCATCCTTTTTGCATCGGTGAATCAGTAAAAAAAACTCAATATAGAGCAGCAAGAGCTCTCTTTCACAGAGGAACCGAAAGGAACATAGAAATAACTCAATCGAAACCTCAGCCCTTTTTAATTGCATCGCAATTAACTCCGAGTGGATCGACGACTTGATACGCTGCCTCGGCTCGCTACCCGGAGAAGGTAAACCCATTTTCCTCTCGAAACCTCAATCCATTACGTGAACTTATGTGTTTGCTGTACTTGGACTATGCTTGTTAACATTATTGTATAATGCTTGGCATGCCTTATTCTATCTAAGCAGAATCAGTTATTAAAGTCGTCGACATAAGTTTATAGTTGGTATAATAAGTGGTTTACATGTTTGTCAAGAGTGGGTTGTGTTAGCGACTAGTCGAATGTCGTCTATGGCGTACTTGTGTGTTTCCAATATGGTTAGTTGAAGACTAACACCCTTCGCCTTTTCAGTCGATTTGAGCTAGTACAGATTAGTCATAAATTGCTTCGAGTTTAGGTGCCCTTCGTATGGTCGAATGTCATCTAATTGGTTGTTTGGTATGGCTGTCCGTATTTTAATTGATTAGTACTGAAAGTGTGAAATTTAACTAGTGCCTTAAGGTTGTTTTACTTTAAGTTCTTCTCCTCAATGCATCTAGACACCTTCGCTGCTTTAGGATAACTTCAGCATGTCAGTTAGGAAAGACTAATGTATGAATGGCTTAGGGAGGATTAATATATGACTAACTGTTAAAGACTTTGGACTAATGTACAGAAATGCATAACTTTCCATCTCACCAGAATGTTACATGGTTGAGGTCTACCCTCTGTTTTGGTTATTGTGTGTCTGCTGGTTTGCTGAGAAGTAAAGTAAGTAAGTTAAAATTATGTGCGTTCATTGTGAAATCATATTTCTGTCTTCTATATGATAATATTTCTTGCTTAAATCGAGCCTAAAGATGAGCATGTTAACTTCGATTTGTTTGGCTTGGCGTTTGAGTCATATGGTGCATTTCTCTCTCCTCTGTTTGGTATATGAAACTGGCCAGTGTTTATAAAATACAGTGAGGTGTATGTGTATTGGATGTCTAAGTTGAGTATTTGCGTTCTGAATAAACGAGTCTTAAATGGTTTGCAGTAACAAAATACACTTTTGTATGAGCGTATCCGGGCAGAAGGTGTGTGTTCTATGATCGAGGAACAACCACACCTAGATAGTATAAGAAACTGATAGGCAATATAGCATCCGAGGTGGATTTTTTTTCCAGTTGCTTCCGTATTAGAATTAGCTAACACAGAGGACTAAAATATATTGATATTTGGCGTTATTTAAGATGTCTGAAGGCTGTGGCCTGTGATTACGAATCCTGGTAGTTCCATAAATCAACCAGTGGAAAGTTATGGGAGGCCGACAATGTTTGAGATATAAGTCTTAGAGGGCTACTGATTTTCTCTTTAAAAAGGGGTCATTTAACCTTTCCAGCTGCATTTCTCTTCTAGAGAATAATAAAGTCCCTTCCCATATATATGTTTGGTAGGGGGCCAAGCCCATTTGGCTTAGCTCTTATTATTTCTCTTATTATTTGCTTATTCTTGCAATAGTTCTTATTATTTGCTTATTCTTGTAGCAGTCATGATTTGCTGCATATGTGTATTTAGATTTTATGATCCCATAACTTTGGGCATTTACTAATCCTTATTTTTTTACATGAAATGCACCGGAGCAATCAAGAGTCTCATGGTGAGACTCATCATGGCAAATACGAAGACCCACATCTATGTGCATTTATCTCTACCTCGGAAATTCCAAGCCGTAGGCGAATGACATTGCCATTCCTTGAGTCCTTTTTATTTATTTCTGCCCCGCCCTATTCATTTATTGTAATATAATTATCTAACATTATGCTACTAGTAAGGCACTTGGAGTAGTTAAACATCGAAGCAATAAATTAGAAGGTAGCTCCCCTCTTAAGTTATAGAAAACCATTTAATAATTTTCATTTGCATAATTATTTAGATAGCTAATATATTATTTCAACATGAGAAACCCATTTTGCTACAAATCCTTATTAGCGTTCTCGTAAGAAAAATTATTTAAAATCATAGGTTGTTAGCATGATAGCCATTTTACATCTTATCTCATAAGTAAATATTTTGTCATAATAGATTTTGCATTATTACTTTTATTATATATAACATATATCTAATATGGTATTTTGGTACCTTAATTGCAATTTTTAAAATTAACTTTGTCTTTTATACACAAATCTTGCAATTTTTAAGAATATATCTTATACCTACAATTTTCTTTTACTTAAATGCTTTTAAACATGCATCTTCTTAGCATAATAATTAACCTAGGTTTGAACGGACAACCGCAAGTTAGCGGATCTTAGAGGGTGTCTAACCTCTTCCCTCTAGATTAATGAAGAACCCTTGCCCAGAATCTCACATAAGTTTTGCAGACCACTAAAATGGAGTTAATGTTGACTTTAACCTAGTTGACATTCATGTGTCCTAATTCACCTCAAACTAATTAGGTGGCGACTCCGCGAACCCTTTAACATTTAGCATTGTAGCATCTTTTAGCACTTTTAGCATATTTCTAACACTTTTTAAGCATGAGTTGAATAATGTCGCGGTCGAAAAAGGACGTGACAAGGGTGAGTCTGGGCTGGCCCCATACCTCCCCAGTTGTCTGTGCTCTCTTGGACTGACGCTCTATCTGATGATCTAGAGAAGATGATCGTGTCCGTCTCTTTCCAGTCACAGGGACCCTACCCCTAGACAGTGCAACATCATGGCCTCTAGCTTGGCCGCGACCTCTAGCATGTCATCGTCTTCTTGCACCACCCCAACAACAAGCTTAGGCGTGCCAACCTTCGCGATATCAGCTCATGTCCTCACTATATATGAGAGAATAGAAATGAATGAGATACCAATTCGAACGTTTAGATACCAATTTGAATAAAGTAGCATGAAAGAATAAATAAATTAAAGTTTTCTAAATGTCTGATAGCCTCTCACAAATGAGTACGAAATTTATCGTACCGATTCACAAGACTCTACTAGACATGCTCTAGTACTTATAGACCGGTAACCTAGGGATATGATATCAACTTGTCACGTCCCAAATCAGGGAACGCGCGGGCACCTACCTTTTTCCTACCTAGTAGGAGAACTCGTCCCTTAATCACAACTCAACCATAATAAAGTAAAATCTAAACCATCAAATATAAATAATAAGTCTAGGATAGATAAGAAATAGTGTGTAAATAATACAACAATCCTAGGGAATCTGTTCTAAGGTCGTACAAGAGACACTACTACAAACTACAAGTCAGAATACTAATACATAGTTTGTAAACTACAATACTATCTCAGAATTGAAAAATAAGACAAGTAAATAAGAGAGACATTCAGGCAGTGTATCCTTCCATGTGTTCACCTTAGATGTTCGTCAGCAAAGCCTCAGAAATCAGTCACAAGGAGTGGAAGTAGACTCTGTCACATACTCTACACTTATAAAAGAATGCAACAAGGTAGTATCAGTACAAACACTATGTACCGATAAGTATCATAGGTTGGCAACAGTTAGTTAACATATATAAAGTAATACTGAAATATAGGTATGCTCACAACCAGATATAAAGATTACACAGTCCAAGAATAGCATCACAACTACAAATACCAAGTCCGAATTCAATAAGTATGAATATGTGAATATGAATGCATATGCAATACAATGATACACACACACTCCGAGTGGAAATGCCTTTACGCCTCAATATTCATAACCCATAGGGGACCCGCAAAGTCCATATACCTGTTATGGCGTATAACTCGATCCAATATAAGTATATGTTGCGGAACATGTTACCCGATCCAATATGTGTATATGTTGCAGAACGTGCAACCCAGTCCAACTCATGTATATATGTTGCGGTGCACAACCCGATCCAAATATATAATCATAAATGTATGAATGATATCAATGTCAATGATAATATATCAACACCAATGGGAATGTATCAAGCCAATCGTGTCACGCATGGAGACATAACATAATATCAAGAATGAATGAAGCCTTCCTCTATACACAGTCAAGTCTTGTATTATACACGTGACGATGATCCACTAGATCAAATAAGGCAACAAACCACAATCAAGTAACAATAACAACCTAAGTATTATATCCCCACTTCATACCCAAAGGCGTAATATTCTTTCTCCAATAATCACTAACTCTACATATGCCACCCTAGCCGAAGTCTAACCGTAAGGTAATCCGTAACCTACGTGGAAGCCTAGTAGGAGCCACGAACAATCACACCTTTGCTTTGCCTTTTTGAAAAGCCTCAAAGTACTCAAAGTCTATCCATAAATGAATTTTAAATTAGAAATAAGAAAGAACAATACCTATGTTATTATCTTATCCCTTGAATCAAACCAACTATGGAAAAGGGGAAAACGAGCCCACAAGGATAAAATGGTAATTCGAAAGTGAAATTAGTAATCCAACGTTCTAGAAGTCTAATTCTACTAATATATTGCTAAATTAAGTCAAGAATATGTCAATTACATTGTTCAAGTCAAAAACCCCAATTTGGTATAAACCATAACTTTCAAAGCATCAATAAAATGGAAGATTCAAGCCTATTAGATACTAAATCATCAAACTCCATACTTAAATTGTCAAATCAACCAACAATATTCATTTAGTACAATTAAAACTCAGTTTGTGGATTAGACATCAAAACTCATCTTCCTCCTTAAGTTCTATAGAATTTCTAGCATGGACTCAAATTTAGGAAAGGTAAAAGAATGAATTCTAGGTTAGAGAACTTACCCACAAGAGAAATCAGCCAAGAACTACTTCCATTAGCCCCAAATATGCTTAGTATTGATAAAAGAAGTGATAGGAAATGAAGGATTTTAACTAGGCATTAAATAAAATCCGGTTGCCGAGTTCCGCTACATCGGTCACTGGTCCACTGCAGCGAGTCTATGCCAGTGACCCTCTGTTTGCTATGAAGTCTCAACACAAATCCCCACCACTCGCCAGAGCGGATCGGGCCATGATGTGGTGGGTCTGCTATGGTTCCTCTAGTGCCGTTACGGTGGACATCAGTCATAAAAAAATTACTAGTTTTCACAAACTAAATCCCAAAATCATTTGAGACCTCCCAGATACAAGCTAGACATGCATTCATACATAAAAGCATGCTACAGACTCACTCGTGGTATCAGAATTCCCAACGAAGGTCTATTTGATCAAGTCAACCCCCAATGAAAAAAGACTAACATTCAAACCAATAATCCAAAATGCTCCCGAGTGCTTTGGGAACCGAACTAAACATCCCAACAAGTTACAATCAACCATATGGACCACTCGGAATTGACAAATTTCCGAAAAGGTCTGTTTATCCAAAAGTCAGCTATTGATCAAACATTTTTCACTTAAGGCTCTATTTCACAAAATCATAGGAAATCTTACCCGACCACCTCGAAAACTACACCACCCATCTCCGCATGTCAAATTCATACTAATAGGGATCGCAAAAGGGTCAAAGTGCCATAACGATCAAACAGGTCGTTACAATCATGCGACCTTTAAGGAAGGAAATCTTGTAACTTATACATGACGTGAAAAACAAAATGTGAGATGGTATGGTCTTGATATAAAGATGTGATGTTTATGACTTGGGTTGCTAGTAATGATATAGAGATATGATCTTTGCGTGTTTCTTAGTATAAGAACTAAAAGATTGAACCTTAAATGGTAAATTCTTTATTTAGATAAAAGATGCAATCTTGAGGATTTAGATGTCCGATTGGGTGTAGGTTGAAACCTAATCACTAAACTTATCCTAATTGAGGTAAAGTTAGAAGACTTTAGTATGATCTTTGAAAAGTAATGTACTTTATCATTCAGTCAGTTGTGAAATCCTTAGTTAGATAGTTGTAATACTTATAAAATGTATAATTTGACTATACAAGCAAGAAAATAAGTATTGGGAGTACCAACCCTCGCTACTGATATAGTTAGGGTCGGTCGAAGATGTTGATGGGTACATATGCTTTCGGTACTCACTCTATACTTTTTGTACTCTATATGTAGGTACTGAGACAAACGCCAGCAGAGGGGCGTGACGCAAAGATTGGAGATTCATCTTGGGAGTCCAGGTGAGTCGTAGATTCCATCCCGGCACTGGAACTCTTCATCTTGTTATTTTACTTTTCTATCATATATTTCATATAGTGATTATATTTAAAGTTACAGACTTGTATTTGATTATTAGCTATGTACTCATGACAATCAGGTTTTGGGGGATGTTTCTAAGGTTTATGTTTTAAGTGTCAAGACTTTGTCAGCACTTCTGTTGCTATTTACTTCTTCCTCATTTACATTTATATGATTTTGTTTTGTATGATTAGTGTTTCACCTATGGGTTAGGGTAGGTTCCCTCGCGGCATAAATGGGATTTTGGATCATGACAAATTGATATCAGAGCACTAGGTTCATTTGTCTCATGAGTACAAGAGTGATGTCTAGTAGAGTCTTCTGGATCAGTATGAAGAGCTCCATACCTATCTTTGAGAGGCTATATGACATTGATGAAACTTCCATTCTTTCATTCCTTATCGTGCGTATGTGATTCGGTCTAAGGCCTAAACTTTTTCATTTCAATATCTCACCAATGGTGAGTACACATTCTCATATTTGCCTATGAGTGGCTGGATGTGACATCATGTGGTATAGTATGAGATGTGTCACCTTGATAAGGACGTAAAATTGAGTTCAAATTGGATCTATGATTTGAACACTCGGTTGAGTAGGGTTGTAATTCAGACTTTTGGTTCAGTGATATCCCTAAGAAATGGGAGTGATGGTATGAAGGACCGCATGATATCCATATCTTCAACATTTAGTTATCTGATGGTCGAAGAGGTACATATATGATATCACATATGATAAGAAAGAAGTTAGAGATTTGAATTCATATGGTTAATGAAGTAACTATATAATAAGCGTACAACTTTGAGGACTGCACTTGAGAAGGTTTGACATATCAATGATGCTTTACTTGAGGTGTGATTGATGTGGGAATACTTAAATGTCATTCAAATTTATTGTGACAGTCTTGTGACATTGGTGTATCAATGATGAGCCGATGATTCAGTAACAGAAGAGTTCATATGTTGGCATCTTGAAGATAAACTTAGACTTGAGAGGGCAGAGACCATTGTAATGTTGTGAAGAGAATTAGATAAAAGACAAACGTGAAATTTGATCCTTGGTAATTAGGCTAGAGGTTGTAGGACTTGTTACAAGGTTTGTATGAGGAGTTTTCTTTCCATCTTATGGAATTGAATCATACTGAAAAGAATTTGAATTGTTCAATCTTGGTGACAAAAAATTAAAATAGTAAAGTATTCATTAGATAAGATCGCGGAGTATGCTAAGGCTACTAATTCATGGGAGTATGAAAGGCTAAGTGGAGTGCAATAAGATGGTGTTGCGATGATGGAGTAAGGATGAGTGGTATGTGAATTCTCTACGTAATTGGTTGATGGCCCCATGATAAGTGGAATAAATTCACTAAGTTATCGGAAGAGACGACTCTGGATATAAAGTGGATGCTAATGGGAGATAAATTGATAGATATTTTGACTATGTTGTAGACTACCGGGAGTACAAGGATTGACTAATGAGATGGGTCTAGCGACGGACAAGTGCGAATATTTAATTACTTAAGGAGTTATCGGTGGTTGCACTTAATTTTGGATAGGGGATGTGTGCATTGTACTTATTGCTTAGGGCTAGGCAAGTTTCCACAATTGATAGCGATGTGATTTTCTAAAGTTTACAGAATGAAAAGGATAACTGCATGATTTGTTAAAGGCGTACTAGTTCGACAAGATAAGGAAAGAGATGGTTCTTCTTGGGCAAGCATAATTTAAGGACCCTTGAGTGAGGTGTCAATTGATAAGGATATTTAAAGTGGTAGATCAATAGTAGATGTTAACTAGCTTGAGTTTTGAAGTACATTTCAAAAATTGAAGTAAGGATCAATGATGACCGTTGAAATCAAGAAAAGTGAATTCACTATAGTACCTTGTGTTGACAGTTGACACCCAATTTTGACCCTCTTTTTCAATTATTTATCCATAAAATTAAACTACTTTTTAAAACCGCAAAATAATCTTAATAATAATACATACATACATATATAAACATGTACATACATAAATAAGGATTATAATAATGACGTCGCATTTATAAAGCATTAAGCACTCCTTAAATATCATGTCCGCATTGTCTATTTTAATAATGCTCAAAATAATTTTATAAATACTCCTTATAGTTTAAACCCCATTTATTTACCACTAATTAAACTCAACACCAAAAGTCTACCCAACACAAATAATAAAACTCCAAGTCCAAATGAAATTTCCCTTTTATTAACATCCCAAAACACAACCCAAATACCCCTTTGCTTTATTTTTTGACCAAGCCCAAACTTATTCAGCCCAAACCCAGCCCAAGCTCCCTTCAGCATCCAAACCAACGAACCCTACATCTCTCATCCCTAAATCTGTCGCAGTGCCGAGATTCTCGCCTGAGAATCAGGTGATTTTTCCCTACCAGTACCATAAAGCATCCTCTTTGGTAAGAATCATGAGCTTTACAAAAAATCTTCTAGATTCCCTCAAACCACCCCAAAATTAAAACTTGCCATAGCGAAATCTTACCTCTGTTTTGGTAAAGAATTGCCCAAAATCAGTCCCGAATCGCACCAAAATCACTATAAAATCATACCAAAATTAGCCCTAAAACCTGTCATAAACTTATCAAATCTGAAACCCAAGATGGTGACTATATATAAGGTTATCTACACATGCAATAGGGATAGAGAAAAAAGGCATCGAAAACATTGGGAGCTCTCTATCGAAAATCAATCGATCCAAAAACAGCAGTCCAGCCGCAATAACAGAAATTCTCAAGCCTTTTTTCTTCCTCACAATATCAGTCAAGAACCAACAACCATTATCGAAGCAAAAGTTTCGTCCCTTTCATTCGCACCGCAAAACAAATTCGAGTGGGTCTGACGAGTCGAAACGTCGCCTCAATTCGCTACTCAAAAAAGGTAAACTCGTCTCCTTTTAAGTTTTCTATGCGATTTATGCTTCATGGTCTGTATGATGATCATATACTTTGGTTAAATATGTTTAATGCAATTCAGTTTTGTCATTTGTGAAGTACATTTATTTGGTGTTGAACCTGTTAGTTAATATTAATCGCTACCGATGTTCGCAACTGTGATCGTTAATGTGATTTGGATAATATATGGCATTAGTAATATGTTTATATATATGGTTGATGATCTCTGACCTTGCTGTGTTGAAGTATTAATCATTACTATACTTGATGGACAATATGATATGTTTTATGTGTTCATATATTGGGTACCCTGCGTATCTGAACGACCCTTTGGTATTTGCGTGTCTCCATACGCTCACAAAACTAGCAACCCTATAAGTCTTGTACATCTAATAGTCAAACGATACCTGTAATAGCATCTCTTGAGTTATTTCCATGCCATATGAAGGTTAGTCTCCGTTGCATCTCATATTCGAAAGATAATATTGCCTTGATATAGTAGAACATATGTTAGAGTGTATTGTGTCATTTGCCTTTGTCTAAGTTTATAAAAACATCTCAATTTGTTAAGTGATGGGATCAGTTGGTTCGTTCATCCAAAAATAGACAAGATGTATTATGTTGTACTTTTCCAGAACTTGGTCGCATATCTCTAAGTTGTTTAATTACCCTTAGCGTGTTTCTTGCATCCCAGTTAAACAGGCATCCCTTGAATTGGATAATGAATACCCCCATCGATGTGAATTTAATCATTCAGGAACCTTGTATTGCACTAGGATTGCCTAGCTTAGTATCTCTAAGAGAAGTCTGAAATTAAACACCCCCTCTGTATACATCCTGAGGCCCATGTTAATAAATATTTGTCCAATCGATCTTGTCTGTTGGTCTGTGGTCTTGAATTAAAAAGCAGTAAATATATGCAGGGATATATGAATGATGCAATCGGTATATCAAACCTGTATATTTAGCATGACATTATGCATATCACAGTTGTATGTATTTGGGCTTGTTTTATTCCTCAAACCGTCTCGGCACATTAATTGTTCCCTAGGCTCGCAAACCTTTATCTTCCCCCTTACCTCTGCCTTGTCCAGTTTATATGCACGTCTGGGCCAAACTCGCAGGATTCCTTATTTATTTTGGGTTACTTGTTGATCTTCACAGTCAATCACTGCATATGTGCTTTAAAATAAATTTATATGCGTTAAATTTCATATGAACTGCTTGCTTACTATTCGGTTGAAGATTTAGACATATACTAATTCTTTTCTTTTCTTGATTTTTACATGAAATGCATTGGAAGCAAATGAAGATCCGCATCTGCATCAGCATTCCCGCCTCAGCACTCCTAAAACAAAATAGGACAAGATGATGTCGCCATATGTCTTAAATGCTATCCATGATTCCGCAATCCTATCCGCCTTTTATCTTATTTATTTGTTATTTAACTCTGTTATTAATATGATATCTAGAACAATTAGTCTTTGAACATATAAGTTGAGAGGGTAATTTAAAATCAGAAATTCTTCTCTAATTTACTTGTCTTTTAGTATTGTCATGCATGTCTAAAATTTTGCCAAATAATCTAAACAAATTTAACTTGCATATTTAATCATGAAACTAATGCATTATTTCTTATCAAATTGATAACAAAAGAAATCGATTTTCTCCTAAGCTCTTTTATTAACATCATATAAATAATTTATTTTGAATAACCTTACCACACCATATATATTGAGTTTACAAAAGAAATGCATATCTTTGAATCAACTTTGCATACATCTATTTCATAAACATTATATAAATGCATATTTTCAAATTTATATATTTTATATGCATACTTTTAAACTTTGCATGTATATCTTTTATCAAAATGCTTCATTTTATAAAGCACTTCCATCATCTTTTATATTTTTAAATGTGCATCTTAGCATTATAATTAACCTAGGTTTGACCGGACAACCGCAAGTTAGCGGATCTTAGAGGGTGTCTAACCCCTTCCCTCCCTTGCCCAGAATCTCACATAGTTTAGCAGACCATTAAATGGAGTTAGTGTTGACTTTACTTAGTTGACATTTAGGTGTCCTAATTCACCAAAATAATTAGGTGGCGACTCTGCGGACCCTTTTTGCACCTTTTTAGCATTTTATTTTTATTACTAACAGTAGCAGGATTCGCTGATATAATGTCGTGGTAAAAAAAGGGCGTGACACCTTGTGTATTGATATTTTGTTGATGGACGTGTAAGTCAAGGTAGAATAAGGATTCTTTAATTAAGGGATCATAGGAAATGATGCTGGTATGAAACTGTATGAGAGTGTTAGTAGAACTTTGTGAATGGTAAGTGAGATTGCACTGTATGTTATGGACCTCCAGTGACTGTTTGGAATATTACATTGGCAATAATGGATCTTGTTGGGGGTAACAACGGCTCATCAATATTTCTAGTGAGAGGTTTCGTGAAGGATTATTCATATGATGTGAAGTATCCAGTTTTGAGATTTGAGTGAGGCATGGAAAACTTTCGGTTGCTTTACTACTATCTTCAGAATTTACTCAGCTATTTTGCAAGATTTACGATATATCGATACACTCTCAAGAGGGTTTTATTGATTCTCGATTGATAGCGGTGAATGCAAATTTGAGTAGAAATGGAAATTGAAGAATTAAGATGAAGACATATTTGATTTGAAGCAATATGATTGCTTGAGTTAAGTGTGAATTATAGTGGAATTATCTCTCATTATTATAAATAGGGTGTAATTATTATGTAGGCTGGAAGAAGGAAGTCCACGAGAGTTGACTAAGTGTTATGGCGAAGTGCCATGAGAAATTGTGATTGACGATCATGAGATTCGGGTTTTAGATGACTGACGTGATAAGATTGATGAGAATGTAGCTTATGTGGTACCAATGGATAATTCATATCATTCTTAAATGAATGTGTTAGAGTTGATTAATAAGAGGGAATCTTGAAATCTCTCAAGTTTGAAGGTTGAAGTTATATTTTAAAGTGAAACAATGTTCGTGATAGTAGACTGTGTCGAAGCGTTACTAGCTGGATAGCATGGTAGGGTATATCAAGTAATAATCACATGAGAGTATTTGTGTATGGTAAAGCACATGAATTGAGAGAATTGATACTTTGGATTGGATTCATGCCTTACGTTGAAGTATTTGGAGTAGTGAACAAGCTAAGTGAAAGCGCAAGAAGGAATATTCAATGTACTCAGATTTTATGGAGTTATGTCAGATTTTCATATCAGGTGTGAGTTGAAAATAAGAAGATTTAAGTTATAAGGTATAGTCTCGATACTAAGTTGATGACTAGGGTAGATTTCAAGTATTGAAGCCAGGGACGTCAGTGTGGCGTTGAACATTCATGAGAAACAAAATTGGGATAGGTCAGCACAGATGATCAGTGTATTTTATATACACCTTTTGAGTCATTTTTAGTTAGTATTTTACTCATTTCATTTATGTTTAGTATAGTATTAGGGTCGTTTTCCTTTCTTTTGTGTCACAGCGGTCAGAAATGGAGAAATGGCGAAAAAGAGATGAAATGAGCATAAATGAGATGGAATTGCACACTAAAAGGGTCAAGAAACGGCTTCACGGTTCCGGAAATATAGAAGAAATCGACAAGACCGGACGAACAAAGGACGAAGAAACGAAAATCCGGAAGAATCGGTCACGGCCATGCGCCGACCATCAAGTCGTCCGAAAGCCTTCGATTTTTCAGCCGCGCGCTAGTCACATGCGCGCCGACGCGGGATTTCTGAGTTTTGGGCCGAATTTAACACATTTTCAGAGTCCAAAAGGGATAACTTTTCCTACCTACATATTCCTTAACCCTTTTCCATAACTTTTCCTAAACCCTTTACCTAAAAGGATTACATAACCTTTCCTACCTACATAATCCCTAACCCTTTACCTAAAGGATTCTTGGGCTATAAATAGTCTCTACATCATTAGAAGAATTCATCCAATTCCCATACCATCGTACAATCCATCACCCATTCCATTCTCCATCCACCATTCCATCTTGTAAATATTCCACAACACAATCCTTGGATGCTAGAAGGCTTGGAGACTTGTTCTTGAGTATTTTTTTCTTTATTTTTTGCTCTGTTTATTTCAGTTCATGTATGGAGATTGTATTAGTTCTTAGCGTGACTATGGCTAGGAGCTAATTACTTTGTTAGGGATTTCCTTGTGATTCTCTTGAAACTCTTATTCATGAATTAATATATTAGTTTGGTTTCTTCTTCACTTATTTAAGATTTATTCAATAATTACTTTGATTGCTTGATAATTAATTGATCACTAGTTATCATCACTTATATGAGTTTTAATCGAAATCCGAAAGGGGAGATTGTGAATATGCTACAGTTGAATAAACATAGGTTTAAATCGTGGACGAAAGTACCCCGATACTTGTGTAGCTTAATAGGTTATTGCTCTTAATCCTCCTTTGTAGTCAATCTTGTCACCGAAAGGTAGAAGGGTTCTCCATTGGGGTTGAGTGTTTATATTACCTTAACAGGAGTATAAAACGGTCTAGTTAACCTGCTATCTTAACGTAGAAGAAGAAGTTAGTCTAATTGTATTAAAGATTGAATAGAGTGGATAGTTGATGATCTTGGAAGCCCTAATTCTCCATCATAACTGATTTAAATCAAAGTATTTTCATAATTAGTTTATTTCCTGCATTATTAGTTTATTTCCTGCATTATTAGTTTAGAATTCCAACTCAATTAACGTTAACCAAATAAAAACTAAAGCATAAATAATCGGTACTTGAAAACCAGTCCCTGAGGACGATATTCGGTCTTACCTAGACTATATAACTTGTAACGATACGTGCACTTGCGTTTAGTGTGTGCATAAATCGCGCATCAAGTTTTTGGCGCCGTTGTCGGGGACTGGCGTACTTTCAATATCGATTTATCTATTCTTATTTCTAATTTGGTTGCTCCAAGAACAAGTTTCCAACTTGTTATGCGAGCATCTTTTTATCACCTTTTGTTGTTTTCTTATTCTACAGGTTAAATTCGAAGAAAAAAAATTAAAAAAAAAATTAAAAAAAAAATATCGAAAAATAAATAAATAAAATTCAGGCCACATGGACTACTACTATCAGAGACAGTGGAGTCATCAACAACAGCTTAACCCATAGGCTCTAGAGGAAGATCTAGATGAGTTGCACGCAGGCATACTCAGGCTCACCAAGTGCCAAGCTCAGTTTATGAATGAGACAAGAGTGTCCCTCAGAAATTTGGAGACACAAATAGGGCAACTAATGGATAGGATGAGCGATACACTTCAAGAAAGTCTGCCTAGCGACACCGTTGTGGAAAGTGATAAGCAAATTGAGGAACCTGAACCACACCCAGCTATTGAGGAATCTGGCGAGATAGTTGGTGTAGAGAAGGAAAAGATTACTGAGATCCAATTATTCACCTTTTTGGATTCTGTGGAAATTCTTTTTCCTGTACCTATTGCAGAAGAAACACCACCATCTGTCACCGTTGATCCCCAAATAGAAAGTCCATACCTTCAAGGGCACCCCCTAGAGTTGAGATATGTTGGGAATCTCACTGATCCCTACATTATAGAGAGCTTAGAGGACAGGCATGTCTTGTGTACTTGGGGGATAATCTTATATCTGAAGGCCTTAGTTGAAAAGAGTGTTGTAGGAAAAGTGAGACATGCAACAATAACTATGCGGATTGCAAGCAGTTCGCAGAAGGATCCAATGGGCACTCGTAAAGGTTAACTGCGTCCGGCTAAAAGACGTTAAAGACAGCGCTTGTTGGGAGGCAACCCAATGTTTTTAATTATGTTATTTTAATTTTTGTTTTAGTTGTTTTATTTTGTCTTGAACAGTCTCACGGTCTTGGGTTCTTGTTTTGTGTTCTTTGGACAGGTGGTGAAAGCTAACTGAGGAAAAAGGAGAAAAATCTGAAAAAAGGAAAAGTCGCCGCTTACAGCGTCGAATCTCAGGGTCGTGGCGCCGGAACTTCAGAGAGCCATATTCCGTGCAAATTCCAGAATTTTTCCTCCCAGCCCTCCGTTATGACCGCTGTGTGTGTCAGTAAGTTGTCCCTATTTCTTTTGAGTCTTGCACATATTGGGGACAATGTTTGATTTAAGTTTGGGGGGATGTTTTATTGTTTTTGAGTCTTTTTGATTTGTTTTGGTATTTTTGAGTTTTTTTTTTTTGAGTCATAATTATTTTTTTTAAGATCATGCATGTTGTAGTTACTGGAAACGCCTAGTGAAGTAAAAGTTGAATAATGTAATGGAATTAGAAGCAACCATCTGAACACTTAGGTTAGATATGCCAAAAATTCATGAAATCAAACTATTTGGGGTATCTTTCTTGATTTGTGCATTGTTAATGATGAAAATCTGTGTCTGCTTGCTTGCTATTTGAGACGAAACAGTTAGGATATGCATGTTAGGGAGATGATTCAGACATTTCTTTGTTAGCCCTTTCTTACCATCTTTGCCTATCCCTGACATTCAAATTATATCCCTAGTCAGCCCCTTTGAGCCTAAAAATAAGACTTTTCTTTGACACCCTATAATTCCATATTTGTGTCATAAGTGAAAAAAATTGAGATATTGGAATACAAAGTGTTGAAAAAGAGAAAAAAAGAGTGAATAATTTTTGATGCACCCCAATGAAAAAGAAATAATAAATAGGCAAAAGCCTAAGTTTGGGGGTGTCGGCTATTCATAATACACTTCATTCTCTCAAAACAAAAGAGGAGAAATATAGGTATGAAGTGAAAAAGAAAATCAAAAGAAAAGGGAGGAATTTAAAGCAAAAGAGCTTATGGTACGTAAATTGAGCCTAAATGCCTATTTTTACCTACCCATGCCTAAGCCTACATTACAACCCTGAAAAGCCCTGAAGATCTCTAATGTGTGTATCCATGATTAGTGGAGAATAGCAAGTAAACATGCCATAGGATTTTGAAATTAACATGCATAGTTAGGTATTCTTACTTCCATTGAGTATGATTAAATTGAATTTGCGAAATATCTGACTTGAGTGTTTAGAATGCTAAAAATCCATGCTATATGTTCCTACATATTATCATACTAACCTTCATGCTTTTCTAAGTGACAATTGTGCAGCAAAATGATCAGCGTCTTCGAGTCATTTCTTATATTTTTTTTTATCTTTACTCGAGGGCGAGCAAAGGTTAAGTTTGGGGATGTTTGATCGGTGTATTTTATATACACCTTTTGAGTCATTTTTAGTTAGTATTTTACTCATTTCATTTATGTTTAGTATAGTATTAGGGTCGTTTTCCTTTCTTTTGTGTCACAGCGGTCAGAAATGGAGAAATGACGAAAAGGAGATGAAATGAGCATAAATGAGATGGAATTGCACACTAAAAGGGTCAAGAAATGAAGCCTAAGAAGTTCTGGGAAATATAGAAGAAATTTGACGAAGACCGGACGAACAAAGGACGAAGAAACGAAAATCGGAAGAATGCCACCGCGCCATGGCACTGGCAGTTAGTGGCCTGGCCGACCAATCAAGTCGTCCAAAGCCTCGATTTTCAGTCGCGCGCCATGGTACGCTAGCGACGCGGGATTTCTGAGTTTTGGGCCGAATTTGACACATTTTCAGAGTCCAAAAGGGATAACTTTTTCTACCTACATATTCCTTAACCCTTTTCCATAACTTTTCCTAAACCCTTTACCTAAAAGGATTACATAACCTTTCCTACCTACATAATCCGAAACTCTTTACCTAAAGGATTCTTGGGCTATAAATAGTCTCTACATCATTAGAAGAATTCATCCAATTCCCATACCATCCTACAGTCCATCACCCATTTCATTCTCCATCCACCATTTCATCTTGTAAATATTCCACAACACAATCCTTGGATGCTAGAAGGCTTGGAGACTTGTTCTTGAGTATTTTTTTTTCTTTCTTTTTTGCTTTGTTTATTTTTGTTCATGTATGAAGATTGTATTAGTTCTTAGCGTGACTATGACTAGGAGCTAATTACTTTGTTAGGGATTTTCTTGTGATTCTCTTGAAACTCTTATTCATGAATTAATATATTAGTTTGGTTTCTTCTTCACTTATTTAAGATTTATTCAATAATTGCTTTGATTGCTTGATAATTAATTGATCACTAGTTATCATCACTTATATGAGTTCTAATCGAAATCTGAAAGGGGAGATTGTGAATATGCTACAGTTGAATAAACATAGGTTTAAATCGTGGACGAAAGTACCCCGATACTTGTATAGCTTAATAGGTTATTGCTCTTAATCCTCCTTTGTAGTCAATCTTGTCACCGAAAGGTAGAAGGGTTCTCCATTGGGGTTGAGTGTTTATATTACCTTAACAGGAGTATAAAACGGTCTAGTTAACCTGCTATCTTAACGTAGAAGAAGAAGTTAGTCTAATTGTATTAAGGATTGAATAGAGTGGATAGTTGATGATCTTGGAAGCCCTAATTCTCCATCATAACTGAATTAAATCAAAATATTTTCATAATTAGTTTATTTCCTGCATTATTAGTTTAGAATTCCAACTCAATTAACGTTAACCAAATAGAAACTAAAGCATAGATAATCGGTACTTGAAAACCAGTCCCTGAGGACGATATTCAGTCTTACCTAGACTATATTACTTGTAACGATACATGCACTTGCATTTAGTGTGTGCATAAATCGCGCATCAACAGACCTATGAGAGTTCTATGATTGGTTTAGTGAAGGGATTGAGTTAATTCGAGAGACCATTGTTGACATTTAACAAATTTTGCACTTTGCATCGGGTCAAAATCATTCATGTAATACTGAGTGGCATATGGATATTATCACGATTTATGGATAGTCCAATAATCCATTTGGAAGATTTGATAGATTTACAGTTCAGAACAGAGATATATTAGAGTTATCGAGCTTTATTAGGAGTTGCAAGTTGATATGATTATATTTATTTGACCGCAACTATTCTGATAGTTCTAATGGTCTATGCAAGTAATTTATGATGATTTGAGAAGGTACAAATGAATATATGAGACCTTGGGATGATTAGACGATTTCTACATATTTGGCAAATCAAGGAAGTCATTGTGATGATGCGCATATTATGATATTTGTAGGTTTAAGAGGAATTGGATGATGAGAGTTAGCTCAATAGTTTTCAACTCGATAAAACGAAACTAACGGATTTTGAATTAGCGTAGTTGGCCTTGGATAAGGTTAGTTTTTTGATGGAAAGGCTGGGAGTGGCTTAGAACAAACATATTCTTCCTAGCGAGAGAGAGTCATGATTTAGAATCTCGGCGTATGATGATATATTTTCTATGGATTCTTGGTACTAAAGATGACTTGGGATGGTGAGTAACAAAGATAAGTGGAATTGGAGTATTTGACTGGCAAAATCATGGTAATAGATCATGGCTACAACTAAAGGATTGGAGAGTTCATAATGGAATTCATGGAATCAATTAACTGCGTTCAGAGGTGTGGTTAGAATAAAAGTCAAGAAATTTGAACGAAGTTAGTTCAAATATAAGAAATCAGTTGTGGAAGAAATTTTGGTTTTTTTAACTAAGTAAAGGAAATATCTGACTAGTAAAGCAGACAAGTAGGGTTATCAGCGTGATTCTCGCATCCTGAGGTTTATGACGGGGGTTCTTTGGCTACTCAACAACTTTGGTGCTTTTCTTTACCATTCAAGGACGAACGTGAGTTTAAGTGGTAGATGATGTAATGATCTATTTGATTATTTTGAACTTTTGGACTTATTTTGTCAAGAATGTCATTCCCATAGCTTATTATCGGTATTTATTACTAGCATAAATTAGTGACACAATTATCGAGGCAATCGGATGAGTTTCGGATCAACTTTAGCACAGATAGAAGTTATTAAGTTAAAGAAAGAAAGAAGTTTGACCAAACCTTGACTTTTGGATAAATGCGTCTTTTTCAGAGTTTAATCGATTCTGTTAGGTTCGGAATGTGATTTATAACTTAATCGAGCCATTGGTTCGGTTCCGGAGAGGTTCAGATGTGATTAAGATGGTTCGTTGAGAAACTAGTTTTTGAGATGGTTTGGAGCTGACCACGATCAACATCGGATGAAGACAGGTTCATTTGGGTGTTTTGAGAGTTCGAGTAGCTTCATATGATCATTTGAGACTTGTATAGAAATTATGCTCTATGTAATTATGCCTTACAGTAAAGTTTCGTTGAACATTAGGATTATGCCTTGTCTGGCTAGTTAAGACATAGTTATATGCAACTTTGGCCGAATAAGCATAATTTCTAATGCAATTTTGGCTTGCGATTTTTTTTTTACTCTGTTGGGAATCGAACCCAGAATCTCTAATTTAGTAGACCAACAAATAAATGATATTTTGATCCATAAACTTTCATTAAATGAGAAGTAGAGGCAAAAATTAAAGATCAGGGCAATCCACACAATTTTTTTAAAGAAATTTTGATAAAAAGTGTTAATGTTGGGGTTGATGTTATGACATTTTACTTAACATATCATTTTCAGTACTAAGTTAAAATCAGAAAATGTTGAAACAAATGTCATGACATTCGGACCAATATTCTGATAACAGTTTTGCCCTTACTTCACGGACTGAAGCTGATCTCGTGGGATTTTTACCACGATGGTAAAGTGACCTGGCAAGGAACTTTTGACCTGATTATAAACGTGGGAAGACCAAGTCCAAGGCGTTTCTAAACTTGGGGAACAAGTCCAAGAGGTTAGAGGAACTTGCTCCATATTTTTCTCCAACAAACTCTATCAAGCTGCCCACCTTTAGCTCAACATCTACAATGATTCATTGAGAATTTCAAGGAAGACTCTCTACTATAAATAGAGAGGCTACATCAAGGAATCTATATTCAGAAAAATCAAAAGAAAATATCAAGAGAGCTCTTCAATATCTCAATCAAAAAACTGGATCAACTGTGTTGCCCGAGCCTTTCGACGACATTCTGTCAAACATTATAATTGTTGCTTAGATTCTAGATTTGTTCTTAATTGAAGCAATTGTAATGAGATGTTGTCTATATCTATTTAGTTAGATTTTTAAGGCATAAGTCATCTGCGACTTAATTTTTTTTATTCCTTTTGTATTATTTTGTAATATTGTAAAAGAAGGAATATATTCAGTTGTATATATATATATATATACAATACTTTCGATCACTGACCGTCATAAGTTATATTAATATATAACCTATGTAAATATAAACCTTTGTGTTCTTTATTATTTCCGCTGCATTTTACTTTTCAAATGTTTTTCTGTTTTTATCTAAGTGTCGTCACTTGTGTCGGACGACATTGTCAACGACATTTGCAAACTGTTTCAGCATACAAATTGTTTTACTTTCGGTTTGATCTTTAATTATTCCATAGTATTACCCCCGGGACCCAACAATTGATATCAGAGCCAACACTTGACATAATAAGTGATTGGTCCTGTTATATAAACTATGGATCCGGCTAATCCAACAATTGGTAGACTTTCTATTTTAGATGGATCAAATTATGCCTATTGGAAAATTCGCCTACACTCATATCAAATCTATTGATGTTAGAGCGTGGAGATCTATTACCAATGGATATACTGTTTCAATGATATCACCGGATGAGGAAAGCGACATTCTTGTTAAGCCTGAATCCGAATGGAGAGTGGAAGAAACCAACAATGCAAGCTTCAATGAAAAGGCCTTAAATGTCATTTTTGGATGGGTTGATCTTTATATGTTCAAACTCATACAAAATTGTTCCACGGCCAAGGATGCTTGGGATACTTTACAAACTCATTGTGAAGGTAGCTCTAGTGTTCGTCGAATGAAGCTCTGTATGCTCATGAGTAAATATGAACGTTTAAGGATGGAAAGACGGAGGACATTAAAACCTATTTTGAAAAGTTGATTGACATTTCTAATGAATGTCAAGTGTTTGGTTCTCCATTAACCAACACTCAACTTGTGGAAAAAACACTTTGTTCCCTTCTTGAAAAGTTCAATATAAAGATATGTGTGATTGAAGAAGCTCACAATCTTGCTACAATAGACCTTAATACCTTAATGAGTATTCTCAAAACTTATGAGATGAATATGGAGAATCAAAGGACATTATATAAAAGCAAGGATGTAGCACTTCAAGTAAAATCCTTAGAGTCTCAGATCATTGAAGAGGATGAGAATCTTGAAGAAATTGGTGATGGTGCAAATGTTTCCCTCCTTACTCGAAAGTTCAATTCGATGGTAAGGAAGTTCAACAATGCGAAAAATAAATTTAAATCCAAAGATCACCAAAATTAAGGCTTCAATCAAAAGTCCACTAACTCATTTCCTATAGTACAAAGAGGAAATCAACTAAAGAGAACCAACTAGACCGAACCAAATTTGATCCCAAACAACGTGAATCTGTGCAATGTCATGCTTGTTCAGGATGGGGTAATTATGCCAATGAATGTGCGAATATCTTGAGAAAATTTGGTAAAAGTTTGTGGGTTTCTCTTAGTGACGACGAAGAAGAAGTAGAAGGTGATCAAGAAATAGAGCCACAAGCAATGCTGGCCACTGTGTACGAGCAGTCTCTCTCAGACGATGAAAATGTCATCGACAGTGTTGTCCCGAATGTTACAACATTTGCTTCAACATCTGCGATGACATCGACATTTCCAGCAACATCCGAACGGTATGAATATTTCAACTATCCTGATGTTAATTGCTTTGCTAGTATTATTTTTTGTAGTGAGACTAACTTTGAAGATCAAGTTGGAACCAAGGACGACATGATTAAAGAATTACAAAAGCTTTGTAAAGACTTAATCCTTGAATCCAAGCAACTTAAGTCAAAGTTAAAATCTTTAACTCTTGAGAATGAAAGGTTTAAAAGGAACAATAACTCGTTTAGAGGTTACACTTACCAAAAAAGATCTTGAATTTGGTAAGATAAGTGCAAAGTTGGATCTAGCTGAAGCAACCTTCCATAAGCTCAATACATGTACCTCCAAATTGGATGCGATTTTAAGTGTTAGTCAACCACCACACGCAGGTATTGGGTATAAGAACTCTCTTAATGCAATATGCTCCAATCTATTTGACAAAACTGGGAGGATAAGATTTGTAAAAGAAAAAGGATCGAAAGAAAAGATTCTAGTCACGTCAAATGATATGAAGTTTGTGTGCCATTATTGTAACTTTCCTGGGCACATACGATCATATTGTCACAAACTTCAGAAATCCAGGAGCAAAATGTTGTCAAGACGACTGCCCAACATCTCGGACAACACTCGTAGCAACATTCCTGACGACAGAAAATGGAAATGTTTTAAGAAAGTTTGAATGCCCAAAATGAATGTGAGATGTAATGTTGCTATAACTGCTCAAGGACTAACATTTCAGGTTCTTGGTACTTTTACAGTGGGTGTTCTCGTCACATGACAAGGACAAAGGAATGCCTAAAGAACTACGAGTCACTCAGTGGAGGAAATTTAACTTATCGAGGTGGCGGCAAAAGTAAAATAATAGGAAAAGGAACCTTAAGTATTCCTGGAGTTCTTGCCTTGGAAAATGTCTTACATGTTGACGGACTAATGGCTAATTTAGTCACTATAAGTCAATTGTGTGATGACAATGTAGAGGTAAAGTTTAATAAATATGCTTGTATAGTTAGAAATGAAGCTAACCAATGTGTAATGGCAGGTACAAGAACTGGCGATAATTGCTATCTTGTTGGAGAACAAGAAATTTGCAATAATGTTAGGACAGATGACACAACCTTGTGACATAAAAAATAGGACATGTCAACTACCGTAACCTTTAAAGATTAATTTCTTATGAGGCAGTAAGAGACATTCCTAAATTAAGTCCTAAAGATAAAACAGTGGTTTGTGAAGATTGTCTAAAAGGAAAGAAAACCCGTGTCACCCATAATGTTGCCCAGAATGACGGACAACATTCAGGTACGCCTCACTGCTTTCAGCTTTTGCACATGGATCTTATGGGTCCAATCGAAGTAGAAAGCCTAGGAGGCATGAGATATTCATATGTGATTGTAGATGACTTTTCTAGATATTCATGGATATTCTTTTTAAAAGAAAAGTCTCAAACTTTTGGCATGTTTAAAGTGTTGCACTCTAGGATAAGAAATTTGTATCATTCTTCCATTTTTTGAATTAGGTCAGATCATGGAAAAGAGTTTGAGAATAATCTGTCCTCAACATTTTGTGAGAAAAAGAAATGTATCTCATAAATAAAGAGAATCACTTTCCCTTCTGCTTCTTCCACTTTCTTTAGCACAACCTTTAACCTTTCCTCAAATTCACCTCTGCATTTTGTTCCAGTAGCTTGCTACTGCTCACATATCCAATGCTATAAGCCTAACGTCAGCCAAATTACTCGGAACATCACCTCGAACGATCCTCTGTGCTAGCCCTTCAACCACTATTGTTTTACTAACACCAGGCTCACCAATGAGCATAAGTTAAACTTGAATTCTTAAGGCTCAGCTCTACTGCACGATCTAGATTTTGAGAAACGGAGACAATTCTAAATGCCTTGCAGACTCCTTCTTATAAGTGTGGCGTGCTACACAGCCATAAACAAGACTCTACCAGACACAACTTGTAGACATCCCTAAGATAGATATGCTCTGATACCAAGTTTATCACGATCCAAACTGGAGGGCCGCGACAATTACCCGAACCCTACCCGCTGGGCACCGCTAACCACGTACTTCACACTTAATCGTTCTCAAATACGGACTGAGCCGAGATAGATTATATAAAGTTCCAACCCGAAAACCACACCTTATATATTTATATATCAAGATCGATAAGTCCACACATGTCACTTAACCACATGACGCCAATCTACAAGCCTCTAAATAGTATAACATACCAAGATCATACCGCAACTCTGAAATAAATAGAGTGTTTCAATACCAGCTGAACCAACAACCTATTAGTGTGACCCATCATCCTCTTAATATGAACCTTCGGGCATAAAACGCAGCGTCCTCCAGCAAAAGGGACGTCAGTACGACTGATGTATTGAGTATGTCAGGCATAAGAAATAGCACATCATAACAGGGATATAACAACAACTGAACAACAATAAATACATGTTTGCAATACAAATGCGGTATAATATTGGCCACAAATGCATCTTCCTTTATATAACAACCTCTGTGAGCATCATACCTTATAATGGTTAATGAATGTATGCATGATGCAAATGCGGTATACTACGACCATATAGACATTTTCCTACCCAGCCACACAGTCTTAATATGGGCCACACATGTATTCATATCATCTTGACAGACATCCACTTGGCCACACATGCACGATATGTGGCCTCTTAGGGCTCTTTTGTGATAATATGTACTAGCTGCAGGTGGTGTGTGTATATAATGTCTTTCTCTTTTCCATATACCCTACATATATATAATATTTACCATATAGTAGTGTGCCTAGCACAAGTGGTCCAAGGTAATATATGAATACAATGCAAATAAAAATGCATGCACAACAATAAAATATCCGTAGTGACATAACATCCTTACACGTTTGGTTAACACTGTAAATATCAACATCTTTTTCATATGCCTCAATAAGGACTTAGGAACATATTTAGACATGCTTTTAGCATAGGAATCAATAACATGAATATTCTTAACTACTAGGAGTAGAATAAATTATGAAGCAATACCATGGTTATATTTCGTTATATGGAACATGCCAAAAGAAAGAAATAATTTGTCTTTAACGTACCTTAAACACGAAAGGAACCAGTGCACTCTTGCTCGAACCTTAAACACAAAAGGATCTAAAGTTGCCAAAATTTGCTTCGTTGCTGCCTATATATACTTGAGAAAATTATCTAATTAAAGGAATATTGAGTTTCTTCCTCCCTAATTCACCATATTTCCATTTGTTCTTGGCTGGCTTTAAAATATACTCATCCGTCACCTTAACTTCTAGACTCCTCACTACTAACTTACTACAAAACAATTAGCTATCTTAAAGGAAATAATAAAGTAGGTAAAGGATGGATAATTGCATCATCTTAAATAATTAATTATCAAGATGCCACACCAACATAAGAATGAATAGTCATCCATTTAAGCTCCCCAAATCATGCCACCTATTTCATCACTTACTCACATGTATTCCCTTAATGATTAATTAAGTGACATGTCTTCGTATAATTTATCAATCACACACATAATTAAATATTAATTTCAATTTACTTAAATATTCATGACTTATAAATCCTTCATATACTTAATGTCATAACCTTGTGATATGACACTAGTCCATAACCTCTTTGGGGATATACAACTATTATTATTAAACTCCATCGTCACACTTGTTTCGTCCAAAATTATTCCGGGGTTTAATATCTTTTTATATGCTAACCTCTTTATTAGCATATGTAATTGCAATATAAATTTTCCTAACGCTCGGGTTTATTTGCCTTCGTTTAGGTTCTCTAACATCGCCTGAAATTACGGGATGTTACAAAAAGTATTGCCTTGAGTAGCAGCAGTAGATCCAGAAACAAATTGTTCTTGTCCAATCATTTTCACTAACTACTAATACAATCTTGTCTTAAAATTTTTAGAAAAATGAAAAACAACAAACGGAAAATAGTAAACACATATTACAAGAACTAGGAAAAATGAAGAACACAAGATTACAAAAAAAAAAAATCTTAACAAAACAACTGGAAACTAGAACCAACACTTGATCTGAATTTCTTGCTGAATCCGGTGATGACACTCTGTCTTTAAGACAAGATTGCCCCGTATGTATCCTTTTTACATTGCTAGGTAATAGTCTCCCAAGATAAAATAGCTACTAAAACACTTGAGCAAAGGAAACTCAAGTGTTTCTCTTGAAGAACTTTGAGTATTGAAAGATGCTAGAGAGTGTCACGACCCGACCCGGGCCCGCGACTGGTGCCCTACCTGGGCACCCTTACAGGTAACCATCAGAAAAAGTCAGCGGAACATACATAGAACACACAACTCAAATCAGTAAGAAATAAACAACAGGCTAGCCGATGAGGCTGCCTTCCTGGATATACATATATAAATAGTCAAAAGCAGTTACATCTTTTTTTTCTTTATAAATCGACCCACATACATGACTACAGACCTCTAAGAATTTTGACATACCAACTGTGACGGGACAGGGCCCCGCCGTACCCCTGATTGTACCACAACCGACAATATCAGGGTCTGAACCAAAGATAAGCCTCCGGAGTAATGGAGCTTCTCAACAGCTGAACATTGATCCTAAGAGTGAGGATCAAGAATCAGTATAACTCTACTGCAGATTTAACGCACTTCAAGCGAGGTCGATAACAGTACCAAATATGTGAAACGAAAGATCAGAATGAAATCATAATAGTCTAAAATAAAGCCGGGGACATGTATGATAACCACATTAACGACACTATGCCTTACTAACAATGAGAGTGGGCAGAATAAACTTTGCCGATTTTAAAGCAGAAGCTCATGATTAACCTAGGCCATCCGCGTAGTATCATTCTCGCAATCCTACTCACGAGACTATTTCACCCGATAGCCGTATGGACCCGCATGAGGTAATTTTTCGCATAGATCAGATCCGCCGCATAGGTCGTATGAACCCGCATGAGGTAATCTCCTCGCATAGGACTGGTCCGCCCAGCATAGGACTATTTCACCCGCATGAGCCCTACGGACTCGCATGAGGTATTCCTCGCATCGTGGGGAGCAAATCCACGGAATATGCAAATGCAACAAGCCCGGGAAATGACCCCGTAATGAACAATACATCACTAGCACAACCGGCTATCATACATAACATAAGCACCGCCGGCTTATCATACATAACATAAGCACCACCGGCTTATAATAATTATCATAAGCAAGTTAAGACATCCCCTAACTTCTTATTAGCCTTAATTATCATGCACTCTCATTTTATTTAACTTAAGGCACTAACATGTTATTAGAAATCCGGGAATTTAACCCAAAGTACTACGTACTTCCGTTCCTTTAGAAAAAGAGAACCCTTTTTATATAAAAACCCAAGATACTAACACCCGTAGTATCAAGGCTTGTCTACTTTTCAAAACGAGTTACTACACCGTTAGAAATTTGTTTCAAGGCTTTGACATTAAGTAACTTCTACATTCACAACCTAGGCAACTCATTCCTATAAATCAAGTAGACACTCTCTTAACCTTCCATAAAGCCGTTATAATTAACTTCCCATAAAGCTGTTATAACTCTTTATGTTTTAGACAATTACATTCTTTTTGAAACCAAGAGACTTATACTTTTAAAACCAAGTATCATATACTTTCAAATCAAGTTTCATAACTTTCAGAATACTTCAAGTCTCTTAACTTTAGAAATCAAGTTTCTTAACTTTAGAATAGTTCGAGTAATCAATACTTTCCAAACCAAGTATTATATACATTTCCAAGTCAAGAAATCTTTGTTTACCTTTTTAGAATAAACCATTCTTTTAACTTCCCATAAAGTTGTTATAACCAACTTGGACATTCTTAAACAAATCAAGGATACCAAATGAAATTAAGTTCATTTAAATCTCGTACGTCCACCGTACTATACATTTATAGCTACTCATGCTCAAGAGATAAGAAAAGTTCCACATACCTTTTCGACTTAATCCACTTGCCAAGTTGAATACGCCGCACGTAGAATGTCAACCTATAATGACCATAATACGTCCATCAACTACTAGCTTTCAACGTAGAATATTCCTAAGTATAAGGACTCTTAATTCTACAGAAAATCGGGCAGCACTTCCTTTGTTTCTACGTACTTTTCCACCTTTTTCAAGGCCCGAAAATCAATAACCAAATGCCACATTTAAGGCTCAACAATCAGTTAAACAAAGGGGATTACACACCGCATAGGACGTGTAAAATTCTGCCCCACAATCGATATTCAAATAGTCTAACATTTCAATGTCATTTTCGGCTAACAATGTACAACAACACAAAGTCTTTTCCAATTTTTCTTCAATCCAAGTTGTTTAGTCTAACATGTTATATAGCCGCAAACGATTATAACAACTATAATCCCCTCTTTCAATAGCATGTGACGATTGTATCAACAATTAAATTGAATTACAAACTTAATAGCTAACATGAACTTTTCAGACTTTAGGCTTCTAAAATTCCATAACACTTATCAATCTTCATAACATATATCACATGCTCATTTCTAACTTATCATAACATGAAATCTTCAATTACAATAGTAAGACGAAGATTATTACCTCATTTAGCCCAAATATAATCCAAGATTAAAAGTCGATCCTTAGAAACTTTAGCTCCTCTTTTCGACGTTTCAATCCACTCCAAGCAACCCTTAGAAGCTTATGAAGAACTCCTCTTCAAGTTCCAACTCCAACTATGAAAAATCCCTTAGGTTTTCATGTTGCGACTAACGTAAAAACGTAGTTTTCCCGGGATTTTTCTATTGAGATATCCTTGCAATACCCTTAGGAACCTTGGGTTTAAGTATGGTGAATTATGGACAACAAACGAAAAAATTTCTCTTGATCAAGTGCTCATTGCCAAGAGCCCTATTTTTTCACACAAGGTTTGCACATTTTTTCTTAGTGTGGAGTTCATCCTTGCTACTAGTATGCTATATAACACATCTAATGGCCATGGTTTATACACTTGAAGGGCTAGGATGAAGGAGTTTTTAAATATCAAGTCAAGTGGGCTTGTTGGCTTGGTCAACAATGTCAAGCCTTGGCTTTTCAAGACTAGTTCATCTTTGCCTTGGTCACTTGACCATTTTACCCTTGGTCCATTCGACCAAGACCATACGGGGGTGACACGTGTCACCCTCCCATTCGTCGTGATTTTTCGTTTCCCGACATTTCCAAAATTCTGATAAATTATACAAGTCTCAAATCTTAACGCCCTGATTTCTTACGTACGTTCTTATATACATGTCCTGGGATTACGGGGTGTAACATTCTCCCCTCCTTAGAAACATTCGTCCCCAAATGTTCCTTCGAGGTTCCATCTAAACGGATATTGGCATAGTCCCTTGACTATACCCAACATAATCACACTTGCCACACATGGCCACATAACAATACTTATGCTAAAATGTCAACCTGAACTCCAAGTGTTGACGTCGGTTATCTGCATAAAGCTTCTGCCGACTCTGAGCTTTATTAATAATCTTTCCTGGATAAGTTTTGCCTTATCCAGAGCCTGCTGAATCAAGTCTGGGCCAATTAACTGAACCTCGCATACGTCGAACCAACCAATTGACGATCTACACTTCCTTTCATACAAAGCCTCATACAGGGCCATCAAAATACTGGAATGGTAGCTATTATAGTACGTAAACTCAACAAGGGGCAATCGATCCCCAGCCTACCCTCGAAAACAATAACACGGGCCCGCAACTCATCCTCGTGTCCGATACCTCGCTCGTCCGTCGGCTCGAGGGTGAAATGCAACACTGAGACTCACCTGTGTCCCTAATACCTTCTGGAAAACCTTCAGAAGTTAGCTATAAACTGAGCTCATATGTCTGACATCATAAATGTAGGAACCCCGTGCAGTCTCACAATCTTCTTGCTATATAATCTAGCATAATCCTCAGCCGATTAAGTGGCCCTGACCGGAAGAAAAATGGGCTGATTTCGTCAGCCTGTATACTATAACCCATAAGGAGTCGCACTTCCTCCGAGTACGATGCAACCCTGTAACAAGATCCATATTAATCACCTCTCATTTCTAAGTCGGGATCTCAATCGTCTGTAATAGCCCACTGGGCTTCTGGTGCTCCACCTTAACCTGCTACTAATTCGGACACTAAGCAACAAACTCTGCTATGTCCCTCTTCAGGCCATCTTACCAATACATACATCTGAGGTTATGATACATCTTAGTAGACCCCGAACAAATAGAGCAATAAGCATTGCGTGCCTCCCCTAAAACCTGCTGACAAGCCTGCAAAGACGGCACACGCAATCTATCTCATATCACAAAGACCTATCCTGCTACCCAAACAGGTTCTTCTCCTCTTGGAGGGTCGTATCTCAAATTTGCCCTAGAACTGGATCCTTATACTGTCGCCTCTTCACCTCCTCAATGAGGGGAGACTTGGCAACCTCTCGAATCCGAGCTCCACTAGCATGCTCCCGTAGCTGCCGGGAAATATAGGTTGTTACCTTATCGTGTTGCATCCGCACACAACCCAGCCAAACACTCAAAGTGTTACCATAATAACCCAACCCTCTAGTCCCTCAGGCCTCAGGATGGGTTAGAACTGTAGTCGTAGTCAGCTTATCTTCAAATAACTTGGAAGCCTGTCTCATACTTCCGAAATAGTCGGGGATATAATATCAATTATGATTCATGTTTCCATTTCTCTGTTGCAACCAAACTTGGTCACTATACTTAGATTCGATTCCTTTGCTTGTCTCATGGCTAAGACTTCCTGCCAATCACAATTTAGTGGGAGACTTCCTTGATCTCGTCAAGTAGTAATCCTATTATTCTTTTCCAGCTCATAGAGCTTATAGTCAGGTGTTCAACCTCAATTCATGGTATTACATAATCCAATGGCTTGCCAAGATTGTTTATCGTTCGAGTATCTACTCGTCTTACCTTTATTTTTCATTACAAGTTGTCCTGGGGTCTCTTACCTCCCCGTATATATACAGTCTGGCACGTCATTTCTAATGGTCTTCACACTAGTCTGGGTAATTATGCCTTGGGAAACCTTCATAACTGTAATTGCATTCTCCTTATTATTCTGGTCATAACCCTTCCTCATACTAATTTCTAACCCAAATATTTCTACCTCGCTCCTGGGTCATACATTTCCATTTATGCTTATTACAAGCATTAATATCCTTAAGACACATCCTCGACCATTTCCTAATGTCGTCCTCAATTACCCCAACCCAATACCTTTTTCCAAGGTTATTGTAACCTATTGCATAACGAGGCCGGGGACTTTACCAGTCCCATATCTATGGCTTAAATAATATGGGTACGCATAACCCTCAATAATATGTAAACTATCCTGTTACGCGGGGGAGAGAGCTTATCTCCCCTTTAAGAATCTTAAACATCAAGCGCCCCCTTATAATCGTATAGATTTTCAAAACCTACCAACGATGTCTTCTGTTTTCCACAGTCAGTACTCGCACTTATCTTATTCCTGCCTCGCGCATTTTTTTCCTGAAACCATTCGGAAAGTCGTGGCCCTGACTGCCACACTAAACCAACTCCAAGTACCCCAAAGGGCACTTAACATGAACTTTTTCCATTTCTATCTCTAAACTCTTCAAATTCAACTATTACTTACTTTCTGCCTTAATTTACCTCAAATGAACAAGTCACACAGACTTATTAAAATCAAATATGTCAAAGAATGAAGGATAATTCACTGGTTACAATCACTTCCCTTCATTTACACTCGATAATCGGCCCGCCGGGAAACTGGAATCGAACCAATCTCTCTATATAGTCACCATTGACATACAAGAAGCCAACGTGACCATACCCATAATGACCTCAAAGTCTGACATGTCCAGCTCTACCAGGTCTGCTAGGGTCTGACGACTTTATCATCACCGAGCAATTTTCATATACCCGCCCAGATACCACCCAATCACTCACGGTTTAGCTTCCTTGAAAGATTCTAATGGATTCAGGCTCTATTCTTTTACACTTGGTTGCTCTCTTTCATCGGGTCGCATTTCTTCCGCATTTCCAAACTTATACTAGCATACGTACATAACCTCCATACTAATTCTGGCCTCCAACCTTTGGAGTTACTAAATCGAACAATATAAGGCCATTTCCGGCTCTCACGACCCGGTTCCGGTGGAACGCGTCCACGAACCCGTAAAACGATTAACTAGACTTGGGCCTTGCACCCTCGTGACCCTGTCACGTAGCGGGACTACTACCAACTGATCCCACTCCAAATACGGCTATGGGGAGACCCGTAATAGGTCCATAACCCGCCTCGGCGTCGCACGTAACTCTTACCCTTAGTCTGAATTAAATCTTATTGCCCGAGAAGGCCTTATATACCTAAGGTCTCGGCAGTTATCAATATTCTTAGGCTCGCAATTTCCATGCACCAAGCCTACCTTATCAGTCCCCCCCCCCCCGTAAACGGGTACAATAACTTCTCATAATACTATAATCGTGTTGTCTTGATCACAACAACCATTACGTACTCCATACGGATCTCATTCGTACAATTCTCTTAAGCATACCACGTAGCTTAATCTATTAACATAGTCTTCCATTAAGTCCCTTAACATGACTTCTTAAGGGTTCCTTACCCTTTCAGACGGCTCATCATCTCCTAATTATTTCAAATTAGCACGTAAAACATTGGTGAGAATTTATTAAGTTGTTTCATACCTTCCTGGTATCTAATTAGTCCTTACCAATTCTTGGTAACCTATAAGCACTCTAGGCAACATGCGTTTGACCCTCATACATAACTCCGTATAGATGTATGTTAATATACCAACTATACTATAATTGTTACCAACCTGGATACGCAATCCACATAATCCTTTCTGGGTCAATGCTGCATTTCTCGTAGCTGAAATCAACATAACTCGTTAGGGAGAGACGACCCTAACAACACAGCTCTATCGCACGACCTCAGAGTGAGAAGAATGGTAACCAATCCTAAATGTCCTGCAGCCTCCTGGTTATAGATGTGGTGCACAAAACACCGATAACCAAGACTCTACTAGACATGGTCTATAGACACTTTCCGAGGACTAACTGCTTTGATACCACTTTTGTCACGACCCGACCCCGGGCCCGCGACTGGTGCCCTACCTGGGCACCCTTACAGGTAACCATCAAAGAAAGTCAGCGGAACATACATAGAACACACAACTCAAATCAGTAAGAAATAAACAACAGGCTAGCCGATGAGGCTGCTCTATCGCACGACCTCAGAGTGAGAAGAATGGAAACCAATCCTAAATGTCCCGCAGCCCAACACACCGATAACAAAGACTCTACTAGACACGGTCTGTAGATACTTTCCGAGGACTAACTGCTCTGATACCACTTTTGTCACGACCCCACCCCGGGCCCGCGACTGGTGCCCTACCTGGGCACCCTTACAGGTAACCATCAGAGAAAGTAAGCGGAACATACATAGAACACACAACTCAAATCAGTAAGAAATAAACAACAGGCTAGCCGATGAGGCTGCCTTCCTGGATATACATATATAAATAGTCAAAAGCAGTTACATCTTTTTTTTTCTTTTTTTCTTTATAAATCGACCCACATACATGACTACAGACCTCAAAGAATTTTGACATAACAACTGTGACGGGACAGGGCCCCGCCGTACCCCTGAATGTACCACAACCGACAATATTAGGGATCTGAACCAAAGATAAGCCTCCGGAGTAATGAAGCTTCTCAACAGTTGAATAGTGATCCTAAGAGTGAGGATCAACAACTCAGATAACTCTACTGCAGATTTAACGCAGCCTCGGCGAGGTCGACAAGTGTACAACAGTACCAAGTATGGAAATCGAAAGATCAGAATGAAATCATAATAGTCTAAAATAAAGCTGGGGACATGTATGATAACCACATTAACAGTACACTATGCCTTACTAACAATGAGAGTGGACAGGAATAAACTTTGCCGATTTTAAAACAGGAAGCTCATGATTAACCTAGGGCCATCCGCCCGTAGTATCATTCTGCAATCCTACTCCTGGGACTATTTTCCCCGCATAGGCCGTATAGACCCGCATGAGGTAATTTCCTCGCATAGACTGTATCCGCCCGCATAGGTCGTATGGACCGCATAAGGTAATCTCCTCGCATAGGACTGGTCAGCCCCGCATAGGACTATTTCACCCTCATGAGCCCTACAGACTCGCATGAGGTATTCCTCACATCGTGGGGAGCAAATCCACGGAATATGCAAATGCAACAAGCCCGGGGAATGACCTCGTAATGAACAATACATCACTAGCACAACTGGCTATCATACATAACATAAGCACCACCGGCTTATCATACATAACATAAGCACCACCGGCTTATCATAATTATCATAAGCAAGTTAAGACATCCCCTAACTTCTTATTAGCCTTAATTATCATGCACTCTCATTTTATTTAACTTAAGGAACTAACATATTATTAGAAATCCGGGAATTTAACCCAAAGTACTACGTACTTCCGTTCCTTTAGAAAAAGAGAACCCTTTTTATATAAAAACCCCAAGATACTAACACCCGTAGTATCAAGACTTGTCTACTTTTCAAAACGAGTTACTACACCGTTAGAAATTCGTTTCAAGGCTTTGACATTAAGTAACTTCTACATTTACAACCTAGGCAACTCATGCCTATAAATCAAGTAGACACACTCTTAACCTTTCATAAAGCCGTTATAACTAACTTCCCATAAAGCCGTTATACCTCTTTATGTTTTAGACAATTACATTCTTTTTTAAACCAATAGACTTATACTTTTAAAACCAAGTATCATATACTTTCAAATCAAGTTTCATAACTTTCAGAATACTTTAAGTCTCTTAACTTTAGAAATCAAGTTGCTTAACTTTAGAATAGTTCGAGTAATCAATACTTTCCAAACCAAGTATTATATACATTTCCAAGTCAAGAAATCTTTGTTTACCTTTTTAGAATAAACCATTCTTTTAACTTCCCATAAAGTTGTTATAACCAACTTGGACATTCTTAAACAAATCAAGGATACCAAATGAAATTAAGTTCATTTAAATCTCGTACGTCCACCGTACTATACATTTATAGCTACTCATGCTCAAGAGATAAGAAAAGTTCCACATACCTTTTCGATTTAATCCACTTGCCAAGTTGAATACGCCGCACGTAGAATGTCAACCTATAATGACCATAATACGTCCATCAACTACTAGCTTTCAACGTAGAATATTCCTAAGTATAAGGACTCTTAATTCTACGTAAAATCGCAAAGACTTCCTTTATTTCTACGTACTTTTCCACCTTTTTCAAGGCCCGAAAATCAATAACCAAATGCAACATTTAAGGCTCAACAATCAGTTAAACAAAGGGGATTACACGCCGCACAGGACGTGTAAAATTCTGCCCCACAATCGATATCCAAATAGTCTAACATTTCAATGTCATTCCCGGCTAACAATGTACAACAACACAAAGTCTTTTCCAATTCTTCTTCAATCCAAGTTGTTTAGTCTAACATGTTATATAGCCGCAAACGATTATAACAACTATAATCCCCTCTTTCAATAGCATGTGACGATTGTATCAACAATTAAATTGAATTACAAACTTAATAGCTAACATGAACTTTTCGGACTTTAGGCTTCTAAAATTCCATAACACTTATCAATCTTCATAACATATATCACATGCTCATTTCTAACTTATCATAACATGAAATCTTCAATTACAATAGTAAGGCGAAGATTATTACCTCATTTAGCCCAAATATAATCCAAGATTAAAAGTCGATCCTTAGCAACTTTAGCTCCTCTTTTCGACGTTCCAATCCACTCCAAACAACCCTTAGAAGCTTATGAAGAACTCCTCTTCTAGTTCTAACTCCAACTATGAAAACCCCCTTAGGTTTTCATGTTGCGACTAACGTAAAAACGTAGTTTTTCCGGGATTTTTCTATTGAGATATCCTTGCAATACCCTTAGGAACCTTGGGTTTCAGTATGGTGAATTATGGACAACAAACGAATTTTTTTCTCTTGATCAAGTGCCCATTGCCGAGAGCCCTATTTTTGCACACAAGGTTTGCACATTTTTTTCTAAGTGTGGAGTTCATCCTTGCTACTAGTATGCTATATAACACATATAAGGGCCATGATTTATACACTTGAAGGGCTAGGATGAAGGAGTTTTTAAATATCAAGTCAAGTGGGCTTGTTGACTTGGTCAACAATGTCAAGCCTTGGCTTTTCAAGACTAGTTCATCTTTGCCTTGGTCACTTGACCATTTTACCCTTGGTCCATTTGACCAAGACCATCCAAGGGGGGGGGGGGGTGACACGTGTCACCCTCCCATTCGTCGTGATTTTTTGTTTCTCGACATTTCCAAAATTCCGATAAATTATACAAGTCTCAAATCTTAACGCCCTGATTTCTTACGTACGTTCTTATATACATGTCCTGGGATTGCGGGGTGTAACAGAGAGGAAGAAGTTTTTAGAATTTTCTAATTTCTGCAAGTGTTTTATAATTGAGCCAAATGCCTCAATTTATAGTGTAAGAATTTGTCTCTTCAAGTGCCAAGTAATGGCATTGAATCACCCATGTAATGGCAATAAATTGCCCAAGTAATGTCACCCATTTATCAGTCAAATAATGGCTGAAATGAATGCCATTAAGGGCAACTCAAACGTCTCCAAAATCAGATTTTCATTTCAGACTTTCTGCCTGGGTAGCGTCGCGGCTCCAGTGACTTAGCACCAAATTAGCGATGCGGCTCACCTCGGAAGCACCGCGGCGCTGCGGCCCTGATGGGGTTGGCATGACGACTCACCTCGAAAGCACCGCGGCCCTGATGGGGATGGAGCCGCGACACTCTCTGGCTCCGCGGTGGCGCCGCGACTCTTCTCGGCTCCGTAACCCTTTTCGACCCGTTCCATCTTTACATTATGCACACTTTTTCCTTCATTTACCAACGTGGAACACTCGTCATATGTTCAATGACCATCTATTATTCTATGTCTCAAACATTTTACTTACGTACCAATATCTCTTTCACTAATGAAATTTACGATCCTTGGTACAACGCGTGCACGTATGTAGAAACTATGTTTCGACGTGCGGGGCCCCAATTGTTTGAGTCATAAATAATGAGATCAATTTTGTTCCACATTAATAAATTTCCAACATGTTATCCACCATGACGTCGTCACTCTTCCACATGATCACGATCCCACCTGAGTTTCCTTGTGTCGAAACTTGGATTAGGCTGTTAAAACCAAAATCTCTCATAATATCATGTTGATATACTAAATTTGTCTCCAATAGAGCAACCAAACTAGGTTTGTTATAGTCCA
Organism: Przewalskia tangutica; assembly: GCA_029844215.1. Classification (NCBI taxonomy): domain Eukaryota; kingdom Viridiplantae; phylum Streptophyta; class Magnoliopsida; order Solanales; family Solanaceae; genus Przewalskia; species Przewalskia tangutica. The sequence goes on along the minus strand of CM056732.1, from coordinate 81,069,524 downwards.
ACATTGACCTAAATGCCCTCTTGAATTCGACATTCCTTGCTCCTCGACAGTTCCAAACTACTACCATCATACTAGAGTTCCTGATCTTGTTTTGGGAGCTCCCCTCTCGTATCAATGTCTCCTTGTGATCCAGCCAATAGTTGGTGAACATTGGTGGAACCATCACCACCTCCAGTTGATATATCCTTGGTGGAGGAGTCAAGGTTTGTATAGTGAATGAGCATTTCCTCAATTCCGCTGGGCAGCATAAGATGTGCCTTTTTTCTCTTCTTGCCTGGAACACCATTGTTTTGGATTTCCTTAGTATTCCATATTGGACTACATTATCTGTTCTGAATCCTATTTCTTCTTCCTCCTCTTCCATCTATGGATTATTCCTGTTTGGTTGGGCCCGAGGGTGCTGAACAACTTGTGGAATTTGAGGGGCTTGGGCTGCTTGTGGAACTTGGACTTGGTTGCACAACTTGTAGGAAATATTCCCTATTATGCACGGGTATGTGCTGTTGGAAATTTACTAAACATGTGGAAATTAAGTTTATCCCGTTATTTATGACTCAGATAATTAGGGTCCCGCCCGTCGAAAATATCATTTCCACACGTGCATTCATAGTGCCAAGTATCGTAAATTTCATTAGTGAAAGAGATATTGGTGCATAATTATAATGTTCAAGACATAAAATGATGGATGATTATTAACCAAATGACAGGGATTCCACGTTGGTAAATGAAGGAAGAAGTGCGCGACGTGTAAGATGAAACGAGTCGGAAAGGACCGCGGAGGTGCGATGCCAAACTGTCGGATTCGCGACTCCAACCTGTCGGAGCCGTGGTACCGGAGCGCCGCGATGCTAATTCTCCTGTTGGTTCTGGAGTCGTGGTGCTGCGGTGCCACGATGCTAGTTCAGCTGAGCCGCGGCACTTCGGAGGCAGAAAGGTCGACGGGAAGTTGAAAGTTTCTGACTCTTGGGCTGGTTTTGGAGCATTGAATCTCCATTTCTTGGCACATGAATTCAGCCATTATTTAGATTATTGTAACCTCTCAATAAGTGTCATTACATGGATATTGAAGGTCATTAGTTAGCTAGTTGAGAGGTCATCTTCCTAGCACTATAAATTGAGGATTTGGCTCAATTGGAAGAACACACTCAGATTTTATGAACTTCTTCTTCTCTAAGCATTCTTTCACACACTCAAGGTTCTTCTTCTAGTAAAAACTTGAGTTTTCTTTGCTCATTTGTTAGTTGTTGTTTCATCTTGAGAGACATTTTCCCATTAACGTAAAAGGATATATACGAGATAATATTGTCTGAACAGAGTGAATATCACTCGACTCAGCAAAACCTTGTATTTGTTCTTGTTTTAGTTTAAAAATCTTTGTAATAGTTACATACTTTCCATTCCTAGCAATTGTTGTACTCACAATACTCACAATCTTAAGACAATATCTTGTTGTAAGTTCTAAGAAAGATGACAGGAGGAGAACAATTTGCTGTTGAATCTTATGTTGCTGCCCAAGGCAACCCATCCGCCGCTCCCACTGCTACTCAAGGCATACCCAATGCCTTTACTGCTTCTCAAGGGAACACTACAATTCTCCACCCGCTGGATTCCACCATGAACGCCCAGAAAAGTTCATGGGCTCCAACTTCAAGAGATGATAACAAAAAATGGTGTTTTATCTGACTGTTATGGGAATGACTCATTTTTTAATAGAAGATCCTCCATAAGCTGGAGATGAAGTGGACCCTCAGCCAAAGGAAATGGCTGGAGGGGGCTAAGGTATCCATGTCGTTAATGGCATGAAGATGGTTTTTGATGCATGGAGTCACAGTGATTTCATGTGTAAGAATTATATTCTGAACTGTTTGTCGGACCCTCTCTACACGGTGTATTGCACCGTAGGCACCGCCAAAGAATTATGGGAAAGACTGCAGAAAAAGTACAACATACAAGATGCTAGTACTAAGAAATTCATCGTTGGAAAATTCCTGAAATTTCAAATTGTGGATAGCAAAACCATGATGTCCCAAATCCAGGAATTTCAAATGATTCTACATCACCTGGATTTGGAAGTATGAAACCAAATGAGCAGTTTTTTGTTACATCACTAATTGAGAAGTTACCTCCCTCGTGTCTTGAGTTTATGAGTTACATAAAACTCAAGACAAAGGAAATGACCTTTGAGGAACTTATTATCAAGCTCCATATTCATGAGGATAATTAGAAGGCCTTGCATAAGGGAAAACAACCCGCTGAGACAAAGGCAACACAAGGAAGAAACACAAGTTCCAAAAAGATGACAAGGCCCCAACGACAGAGAAGTTGAAGGGGAACTGCCACCACTGTGAGAAACTTGGTCACATGATCAAGGTATTTGTGCATCATTTTATCTTCTACCTCCCATGTCATCTCTTCCACGTTCTTATTCCGCCATAGAACTTTTAGGAATGTTACTACAGTGGTGCTTGAAGCAAACCTTGTTGAGAATCATATGCAATGGTGGATGGACACGAGTGCTACCCGTCACATCTGTTCCAATAAAAATGCCTTCTCCGAATATACACCAGTTACGGACAAAAAACTGTTCATGGGTAATAACGCTTCATCTGATATGCTGGGGGTAGGAAATGTGATCCTGAAGATGACTTCTGGCAAGGAGCCTACTCTGAAGGAGGTGATGCATATCCCTGATATTAGAAGGAATTTAATTTCAGGTCCTTTATTGGTTAATGTTGGTTTTAGGCTAGTGTTTGAATCTAATAAATTTGTAATCACCAAGAGTGGAACCTTTGTGGGAAGGGGCTTCGTCTGTGAAGGCCTCTTCAAGGTTAATGCCTTGTCTGTAATGCATTCTTCAATAAAATTGAAGCCTCTTCTTCTTATTTGCTTGAGTCCTCTAATTTATAGCATCATAGATTAGGACATGTAAACAATCAATCCATTCAAAGGTTGATAAGGTTAGATTTGTTGCAGTCTATCGACGTAAACCTTTAACGTAAGTGTGAGGTGTGTGTTGAGGCAAAACTCACAAAGACTCTCTTTAGATCCGTGGAAAGGGATACTGCTCCTCTAAAACTTATTCACATAAATATATATGATTTAGAGTTTGCACAAACTAGAGGGGGGAACAAGTGCTTTGTGACATTCATAGATGATAGCACAAGGTATTGTTACATTTACTTGTTGAAAAGTAAGGATGAAGCATTCAGACGCTACAAAGCAGAAGTTGAAAACCAACTAAGCGTACGGATTAAGTCAATTCGTAGCGATAGAAGGGGAGAATATGTAGCGCCTTTTGAAAAATATTATGCCCAATCGGACATTGTTCATCAAACGACGGCTCCATACTCACCTCAATCAAAGGGTGTTGCTTAACGCAAGAACCGTACATTGAAGGAAATGATGAATGTCTTGCTCATCAATTCCGGTATTCCCCAAAATATGTAGGGAAAGGTTTTCCTTACCGCTAATAAGATTCTTAACAGAGTCCCACATAAGGGTAAGGACAAAACTCCATATGAGTTATGGAAATGAAAGAAACCTACCTACAAATACTTGAAGGTGTGGGGTTGTTTGACAAAGGTTGAAGTACCTAAGCCAAAGCATGTCAAGATTGAGCCTAAGACTGTAGATTGCATCTTTATCAGATATGCAAATAACAGTAGTGTTTATCGCTTCTTAGTGCATAAGTCAGATGTACTAGATATCCATGGGGGTACAATCATTGAATCAAGGAATGTCAATTTCTTTGAGGATACATTTCCTAGAAAGGAAAGAGACATAACCTCTCGCAAACGAAGTTATGAACAAATCTCTCATGATCCATGAGTCGTTAACTGCCTGAATTGAGGTGGTTCAGATCTAGTGGACTCCGAAGTGGCTGATTATATGGAATCTAGTGTTCCAGATTCTCAGGACTTGGAGGCTTCAGAGATGGAACCAAGGCGAAGTAAAAGGGCCAGGAAGGATAAGTCCTTCGGTCTGGACTTTGTAACTTACATGGTTCATGACGAACCACAAACAATTGTTGAAGCGTTGTCAACTCCAGAAGCACCGCTCTGAAAAGAAATTATTGAGAGTGAAATAGACTTCATCCTACACAACCATAGTTGGGAGTTGGTTGATCTTCCTCTAGGAAATAAACGGTTAGGTTGTAAGTGGATACTCAAACGAAAGTATAAAGTAGATGGGTCTATAGATAAGTACAAGGCCAGGTTGATAGTCAAGAGCTTTTGACATGAAGGCTATGGGTATTGCACATGTCATCTTAGGGATCAAGATCTCTAAGACGTTTGACGGACTGGTCTTATCTCAATCTCACTACATCGAGGTTGTGTTGAGAAAGTTTGAGATGTTCAACAGTTCACCTATAACGTCACCACTGGATATGAATCAGAAGATTGATAAAAATTGTGGTGCGCCTATATGCCAGGAGCGATATGCGCATGTGTTTGGTAGTTTGATGTACATAATAAATTGCACCCGACCTTATATCTCTTATGCAGTCAACAAGTTGGCTAGGTTTATCTGTAATCTAAGTGATGATCATTGGAAAGTGTTGAAAAGGGTACTACGGAACCTAAAATACACGCTAAATTACGGGTTGTATTATTCGAGATATCTTGCTGTACTAGAGGGGTACAATGATACAAACTGGATATCTGATATAGAAACACCAAGTCCACCAGTGAGTATATATTTACAACTGGTAGTGGGACTGTGTCTTGGAAATCCTCTAAGCAAACTTGCATCGCCCGATCCACGATGGAATCGAAGTTTATTGCTTTAGACAAAATAGGAGAAGAAGCTGAGTAGTTTCATGACTTCTTAGAGGATGATCCACTGCGATAGCCAGTCGGCTTTGGGAAGGGCACAAAGTTATATGTATAATAGAAAATCTGGTCATATTCGACGGAGACATAATACCGTTAGGCAACTGATCACATTGGATATTATTTCCATTGATTATGTAAAATCAAAAGAGAACATAGCAGACCCTTTGACTAAGGGCATACCCATTGATTAGACGTTCTGCCTGTCTAGGGGAATGGGCTTAAAACCCAATCAATAAGGACTGATACGGTGGAAACCCAACTTTACTAACTGGAAATCCCAGGAATTAGGTTCAATGAAAAAACTAAGCTGTAAAGGTCCAGTAGAGCGCTTCGATGGAAACAATAGCACTTCGGGTTATGATTTCCATAAGGAATGTAAACCCAAGGTCGTTCTCGCGATAAACATTAAGTGATATCTACAGTGTGGGTAGAGGTTAAGTTTTCAAAACCATTAATGATCCTCAATGATTGAGATTAGGTTTAGGGAAACTTTTAATGGTTCCTAACACTTGTGAAGTGGGGTATAGCAGGATATCTTGTAGGAGACCACCTATTTAAGTGTGAGGACATGCCGCCTCAAATGAACGCACTTAAGAATCCATGAAGTGTCCACGGCCACAACGGACAAAACATTAAAGAAGAGTTAACATAGTAAGAAAAGTTGTTGTATTGGTACTGTTGACTTGGCTTACACTAAAAACTAACGGTTCAAGACATCACGTTCACCGCGCAGTAAGTAAATTTGATGGTATTCAACTATGAAAGGTTCAAAGCTAAGGCTACCTATCCAGATGCAACATCGGTCAGCTGAAAGATTGCTTGAAAGACAACTTGTGAGTGCGCCAAAATCTCTTTCAAGAGGGGATTGTTGGAAATTTACTAAACATGTGGAAATTAAGTTTATCCCGTTATTTATGACTCGGATAATTGGGGCCCCACACGTCGGAAATGTCGTTTCCACACACGTGCATTCGTAGTGCCAAGTATCATAAATTTCATTAGTGAAAGATATATTGGTGCATAATTAGAATGTTCGAAACATAAAATGATGGATGGTTATTTGCCAAATGACAGGGATTCTACGTTGGTAAATAAAGGAAGAAGTGTGCGACGTGTAAGATAAAACGAGTCGGAAAGGACCGCGGAGCCGCGAAGGGTCATAGCGCTAACCTGTCGGAGCCGCTGTGCTAATTCTCCTGTTGGTTACTGGAGCCGCGACACTTCGGCGCTAGTTCAACTGAGCTGCGACGCTTCGGAGGTAGAAAGGTCGACGGAAAGCTGAAAGTTTCTGACTCTTGAGCTGGTTTTGAAGCATTGAATCTCCATTATTTGGCACATGAATTCAACCATTATTTGGCTGATTGTAACCTCTCAATAAGTGTCATTACATGGCTATTGAAGGTCATTAGTTGACTAGTTGAGAGGTCATCTTCCTAGCACTATAAATTGAGAATTTGGCTCAGTTGGAAGAACACACTCAAATTTTCTGAACTTCTTCTCCTCTAAGCATTCTTTTATACACTCAAGGTTCTTCTTCTAGTAAGCACTTAAGTTCCCTTTGCTCATTTGTTAGTTGTTATTTTATCTTGGGAGACAGTTGCCCATTAACGTAAAAGGATATATACGGGGCAATATTATCTTAAGAACATAGTGAATATCACTCGACTCAGTAAAACCTTGTATTTATTCTTGTTTCAGTTTGCAAATCTTTGTAATATTTACTTACTTCCTGTTCCTAGCAATTGTTGTACTCACGATACTCACATTTTCATATGTGCATTGATGTCTCACATTGTTGCTGGCCTGATGGATTCCTAGAGTAGGAATTATCACAAAAGGAGGTTTGTTCATTTGGTATGGCCCATTTTGGACTGGTTCTTGTTGGTATAGTTGGGCTGGAATTTGTGGTAGTAGTTGATTTGGAAAAAGTGGGAGATTCATATTCAGCAGATTGATGGGGTTCATTGGGTTCTAAGCTTAGTTTAGGAATAATGGGTATACTGGAGCTTGTTGGTTCGACGTGGTTAGCCAAAGGTGGTTTGCTATGTTGTCAATCCCAATCCCTAGTCCTTTTGCCATAATTTGGGCTAGGTATCGAGGGTCTTCGGTCTGAACCACGATATCTCGACCATTGACTCCGAGACTCATGCTCAGCATATGACCCACTAGTCCGTGTTCCAGCCAGAATTGTGGTACATGATTTGGGGGTAGTGGAGAATATTTGTGGAGCTTGTTGCGTCAGGATTTCTGGATTGGGGACCCTGTCGTTGTTCATTGCTTGGTTTGGGTTCCTCACCTAGACATTCCTTCTCATACGATGATCTCTCATGTAGTGACTTGCTGGTAGTCTTGTCATTCTTGCTATTTTCTTTGAAGTTTAGTGGTTTGTTAGAGTTATAGCTGATATTATTGGTAAGGTCTGTAGTGGTTATATTTGTTTTTGTAGTAAGACTTTGTATTTGATGAGGGGAATGGACTATTGGATCTTGATCATGATCATCTTGCATTTTGTGATCATAGTTGTTAGGCTGTATATTAGAAGGCATGTTGTTTTCGATTTGATGTGTACTAGGAAGACTTTCCAAGATACTGAAGTTATTTGAAAGGTGAATACTTTCCATCATACTGTATTGATTTCCATCCTTGATTAAGTCTTATCGTACTTATGTACTAGTGGTGTAAGGTTCTCCATTATCAAATCATTGATTGTTGGTGTTCCCGGTCTGTTTAGGGCAATTCTTCAGGCTATGGCCTATTCGTCCACAAGAGGTTCATAACATGTTGAATCCCTCGTATGTTACTCTTTGAATGTGCCTTCCTATTAGAACATAGGTCTTAAGGGGTTCTTCAATAGGGACTAAAATGCAAACTCTAGCATATTTTCCTTTTACTGTTAAAGAAGTGCAGGCATCTATTCAGATAAGCTGTCCTAATTTTCCCCAATCTGGTGAAGAATCTCGTAATCGTAAAACTATGTAGGTAGTTCAGGTAGTCTAGCTCAGATGGTCGAGTATGTTAGTGATGCTTTTGAGGCCACAAATTTTGGTTCCCATTTTTTTTTTAGTTATTCAGGTTCCCGACTTGCGTCAGATTAGTCCTGGAGGTAGCATTACCGGTCCCTCAACACTACAACCAGTAAATCGCGGAATGTGCTCCAATAACCAGGGTTTGAGAACGGACAACTGATAGCACCTACAAAGATCAACCCCAGAAGAGAGCAGAATGCTCTCATGAGAATCGATCCCACGCTACAAGTGTCTAGAGCGTCTTAAGCCCCATCATTTGCCATTGGACTGTGCCCCGGGGGACTTGGTTCCCATTTTCTAACCGTTAGGAAGTGGCTTCCGATAAACCAAGGTCCTGCATGGAGCGCTTTGTTATAGTTTTCCTCTTTGCTAAATTTTATTAAGTAATAGTCTAACCCTAGGTCTATTATTGCTAAATTTTCCGTTGGTTTCCATGTGGGTAGGGCTGTTATCGGTCCGGTCCGGGTATCGACATACCGGAACCGAACCGATAAGGTTATCGATCCGGACAAGAACCAGACCGATAAGGTTATCAGTCCGGATCGGAACCGGACCGATAAGAATTCGGTCCTGAAAAGAGATTCGGACCTGATCGAGGCGTTACTTCGGTCGGCCCAATAAGGTTACGCATGGTTATGAATGCTTCCGATCCAAAATCGGTCCGAAATATTAAAATCTCTGCTTTACTTAAAAATCTCGCTTTACTTATAATTTTTTATAAAAATTCCTGCTATACTGCCTTTACTACTTTACATAACATATATTAACAAACTTAAAGCAATATATAATAACAATATTTCAAGGATTGATAAGATAGTTACCAGGTATCAGACCGGACTGATAACATATAAGTTATCGGGTAATTAGGCCGGGTATCGGTCCGAGTATTTCGGTCCGATTCTCGAGTGGTTATCAGGTGTATCCGGACCGATAATAACCCTACATATGGGCAGTTATCGTATTTGCACAAATTGCTTTTTTTTTTTACTTCTATTTATTATTTCTTTATAATTTGCTTTCTTAACAACTGTATCCCTTTGCAATTTACACCTTATTAGTAATATCTTTTAAGTAATAAGTAAGTCTCTCCTTCAATATATAACATATTGTTTCTCCTAAATGATTTAACCAACTTTAGCATATTGCTTCAATATAATTTTAACCAACTTTAATAATTGTAATTATTAATAAAAAATATTTATTCTTTCATATTTATATAATTTAAATAAGACTCCATCTATGCAATTTAAATAAAACTTTTAATTAAAAATCTCGTAAAAATATTTGTTAGGGAGTGCTTTTCTCGAATAAACTTTACACAACTCAAATTTTCATTAGTCAAGTTTAGGGATGACAACAGATCAGATCCTATTAGATCCAGATCCATGTCCGTTTTTTTATACCTGGATCCAGATCCGGATCCACCGGGTCCACGGATCGAATCTGGATCCACATGTAATTTTTTTTTTGTCTTGAATAATATTCTCATCTGTTGAAACTTTTTTGACAAAATGAAACCCAATCTGATTAAAAAAAATGCTTGAGTTTATTTAATCAACCTACACAAACATGACACCATTCTTTCAAAATACTGAACGAAGTTTTAGCATCACAAAAAAATACAGATGACGAAGCAAAGTAAATAAATAACAACATCATAAAAAACACTGCAAATACAAAGAGCACCACATTATAATTGAGGCATTTGATAGAAAAAGAGCAACTGTATCAAGAAAAAAAAGGAATCTTGTCAAATGAGATTAAAAGGGAACAATTATTCGTGATGAAGAACACAACTTTTGGGTTCTAGAAAGAATCAATATTTACAGAACTTCACTATTGATATCTAGAAATAAGGAAGTCTTATAGAAAGAAACACAATCATACTTGTGTACATTGTGTAATGTTAGGATTCAAGACATAATAAACTGAAGAGGGCATGTATTAAAAACAAGTGAGAACATATAGGGACTAATTTTTTCTGTAGAGAACGTAACCTTGTAAAATACAAAAATTATGAAAAAATTTAAGAAAATACTTATAAAATTACATTCTAGGTTATGAATATATTTAATAAAAAATGGATCCACGGATCAGATATGGACCAGATACGGATCTCAAATACAAGATCCAGATCCGATCCGTCAGAAACAGATCCAGATTCGATTCGGATCGACTGATCCAAATTTTGAAGATCCATATCCTATAAAACGGATCTGGATCCACCAAATTCAGATCGGGTCCAAGATTCACTGCGATATCTAATCTAAATGTGTGTTTGGTTCTGCGGTGGACATAATTGATTCTGAGGAGAATTGATTCTGTCAGAATTGATTATGGTAAAATTGATTTATGTTTGGATGCAACAATGTAAAAATGATTGTTATCAATTTATGATGTTTGGATAATTTGGATCAAAATTGCTTTTGAACGTAGAATTACCAAAAATGACATAGTTAAATAGATAATAGAATTAAAAGAAGATTTACATTTATTTTTCCTAATTGAATCAAGATATTGTCCAAATTAAATACCATTATTTTGAAGTTATGCATTATATATTAAAAAATATTATATTTAAATATAAAACTATACATGCTTTACTAGACGTGTGAGGCATATACAGTGCGTTCTAATTTCACTCTTTTAATAAAGTGCAATATATAATACTTAAATATTAAAATTTTACTTAATACTTAATTTTTAGAATTAAATAATATTTAATACTTAATTTACTCTTTTAAACTATACAATCTCCTTAACGAAATGTGGTTCTAATTTTACTCTTTTGATAAAGTGCAATATATAATACTTAAACATTAGAATTTTACTTAATACTTAATTTTTAGAATTAAATAATACTTAATACTTAATTTTACTCTTTTAAACTATACAATCTCCTTAACGAAATGTCGTTCTAATTTTATGCTTTTAATAAAGTGCAATATATAATACTTAAATATTAAAATTTTACTTAATACTTAATTTTTAGAATTAAATAATACTTAATACTTAATATTTGAACTTTTTTAGTAATTATTTCTAGATATTTAAAAAGAGGGTAATGAAGGTGGATAGAGTTGTTGATGAAAATTAAAGAAGGTAATAAAGGAAAAAGTAAAATTCAAATTGAAATAAATGACAAAATTGATTTTGGCATAAGCTACAAATTGTAGCTTATTTGTAGCTTCTGCCTCAATCAATTCTGGAGAGCAGAATTGATTCTGGAACGCAGAACCAAACATCTCAATTTTCCTATTTTCACGAAAGTGGGTACCCAAATCACTTCTGGGTACCAAACGCGGAACCAAACATAATGCCTGTTTGGATTGACTTTTGGGTACCCACTTTTGTGAAAATGGCAAAATTGATATGTTTTGTTTGACTTTTCAGAAGTGCTTCTGGTTATTTCAATTTAAATTTTACCATTTCCTTTATTACCTTCTTTAATTTGCATCAACAACTCTATCCACATTCATTACCCTCTTTAAATATCTAGAAATAATTACTAAAAAAATCCAAATATACAACTTTCATTACCCTCTTTAAATATCTAGAAATAATTACTAAAAAAAATTCAAATATACAACTTTCATTACCTCTTTAAATATCTAGAAATAATTACTAAAAAAATCCAAATATACAACTTTCATTACCATCTTTAAATATCTAGAAATAATTACTAAAAAAATCAAATATACTACTCATGTTCTGTTTTAATTAAAAAAAATCAAATATACTACTAAAGTTGACATTTGTTCATGTGTAATTGCAGATTGGAACTTTAAACTCATCAAACATTCTATTGTAATAATATTTAAATACTATTTGCACTTTAAATTAGTATTGTAATAATATTCTACTAATATTTAAGTACTATATTGCACTTTAAATTCTATTATCTATTTGTAATTTATTTACATATTTTTATTTATTGATAATTTTTATTTATATATATTGACTAAATGTCAAGTTTAATAATTCTACCTGCAAAAACAATTCTGATCAAAACTATTCAAACATCATTTATTGATCACAATCAATTTTACATTGTTGCATCCAAAAAACTTCCACAGCCAATAGAAACAGGCCTGAGTATCAATGCGGATATTTGAGCTTCATTTCTGACAGATGCATTTTCCTACCACAGTAGGGAAAGTTCCATTTTTGTTCTTTCACTTCCATACATTTTTATAATAATGCAAATAAAACCAAGAGAGATTATTTATAAGTCCAAACTCTATGACTTCATTTTCATCTCAACTGATCACACCATCAAAATCCATGGCCACCGTGAAGACAGATGCTGCTGCGGAGCTCCGTTCTCAGTTCCTCAATGTCCTTCGTAGTCGTCGTCCTACTGAAGGTCTCATTTTTTTCTCTTTCTTTTCTTTTTCATCTCAAATTACTTGTTCAAATAGCTACTAGTCTCTCCGTCCCAATTTATGTGACACAATTTGACTAGGCGCGGAGTTTAAAAAATAAATGATTTCAAATTTCTGGTTCAAAATAATTCTTAGAGATTTGTGCTGTTTGTAAATAAAGGTGACATTACGATAAAAAAGGAAATGATGTCATATAAGTTGGGACAGAGGTATTACTATTTTAGTTTTAATGATCTTGTTAATGAATGGATTCAAGATTTGGGGATAAAGGCAATTTGAACTTTACTGCTAAAATGAAATGTTTAATTTTTAATTTTTTTAATCAAAGTTTTATGTTTTTAGTCAACTGAGTGCAGAGATTTCAGTCTACTGGCGTGTGGGTAAATTTTATTACCGACGTTATATTTTATAAATAATGGATTTTGGGCCTAACTCAACCCCAAAAACTAGCTTGTAAGATGAGTATTGTCCAAGTCCATATAAGGAGTCCATGTTCCCATTCATATCCGACGTGAGACTCTTAACACTCCCCGCACACCCAGATATCGTTAACTGGAGCGTGAACAATATAATTTGGAGGCCCAACATCGAAGAACAAAGAATTGAAATGAGTCTGACTCTGATGATACTATATAAAGAATGGATCTTGGGCCTAACTAAACCCCAAAACCTAGCTTATGAAGGGAGGATTGTCCAAGTCCATATAAGGAGTCCACGTTCCTATTCCATATCCGGTATGGAACTCTTAACACTCCCCGCATGCCCAGACCTCGTTAACTAGTGCGTGGACTGTTGGGTCGGTATTCCAAATTCAAGTGAGGAATGAACACTCCAAAATTACGTAATGAAAGTACGCAATGTTTTTGGCCAAACTAAAGATGAGCTTTTTCATTATAACACACACTTATTTATATACATAATTAAGAGATTTACACTACTACCACTATCCACTAAATGGAAGACTATCATCCCATGATCTCCTAATCTGCCCACTAATTATCAATTACTGCACCCACTAATAACAATACTGAAAATGCTGAAATAATATTGAAAATGCTGAATTAAATATTACAACTAATACTAGATAATGCCTAATTAAAAAAGGGTCCATTAAAGTTGAAAGTCCTTGACCCACTTTGGGGCTTTTCTATCTCGTATGGGCCTGTTGTTTCTCATTTCCGTTGGGCCCGTCTAAACATCTCTGGTTTGGTCCATTACAATTCCCTCTCCTTCACATTGGGCTTGTCCTCAAGGCCCTTAGGATTAGTAGCTCGTGAGTTGATACACGACTCCATATCATCGATGTGTTCGAAAAGCTGAGGGTGAGTATTCTTCAAAAGTTCTTGTGATTCCCATGTTCGATCGGCTTCTGTAGATTGTTCCCAATGAACCAAGACTTGAGTTTCTTTTCTTCCATTCTTCCAAACTGTGCGGTCATCAATGATTGCTTCAGGCTTGAGGTACAATTGTTCATCCTCGGCGACGTTTGGCAAGTTCTCACTTTGCTCGATTGCTTCTCCGAAGTGGGGTTTGAGATGTGAGATGTGAAAAACTGGGTGAATGCAACATCCACGAGGAAGGTCAAGCTCATACGCCACTGTACCTATTTTTCGCAACACTCGAAAGGGCCCAAAATATTTTTTTGCGAGCTTTGCCGAGTTGGTGCGGTGTAGAGTTACTTGTCTATAGGCACGAAATTTAACATAAACCCAATCTCCGGCTGCAAATTCTTTTGCCATGCATTTTCGATTTGCTTGGGTCTCCATTTGTTGGCGGATTGTATGGAGTGCTTCCTTAAGCTTAGTGAGGAGGGTGTTTCTGTGTTCAAGAGTTAAGTCGATGGTTTCATTTTGGGAATTTCTAGGTAGATATGGAATTGCTGTGGGTGGGGGTCGGCCATATAGGGCTTGGAAAGGGGTCGTTTTGATGGTTGTGTGGTAGCTGGTGTTATACCAATACTCTGCGAGAGCTAAGTATTTGGTCCAGTTACGAGGTTCGTCACTGACAAAGCAACGCAGATAGGTTTGAAGGCTGCGATTTACTACTTCTTTGCCCGTCCGTCTCCGGATGAAATGCACTGCTATGAGCTAACTTTGTTCCCAACTGTGAAAATAGTTCTTGCCAAAATCTGCTTAGAAACAGTGGGTCTCGATCTGAAACGATGGTTTTGGGCAATCGGTGAAGCTTGTAAATGTCAGTTAGGAATATAGAGGCTAGGTAAGAGGCGGTGTATTTTGTTGGTAATGTTATGAAATGGGCTAATTTGGTTAATCTGTCAACAATTACCCAAACCGCAGTCTTGCCTGATGATAGGGGAAGATGGGTTATGAAATCCATACTTATGTCTTCCCACACTTGGTTTGGTATGGGCAAGGGTTGGAGTAGGCCATATGGTTTGTGATTCACTGCCTTGTTTTGTTGGCAAATGGAGCAGTCGCGCCCGAATTGTTCGATTTTCTTTCGCATTGCTGGCCACGCGAATGCTGTCGATATGCGACTCAGAGTTGCTTTAACTCCGGAATGGCCACCACAGGGTGACGAATGATATTCCTCTATTAACTGGGCCTGAATTCCGGTTTCATCTGGCACATACAACTTCTTATCGAGAAAGATTAAGCCATCATGTACCTTAATTTTTTCATTGGTCCTTGCTGCGCTTGTGAATTTGTTCAGGAGTTTGGCTCCAACTTCAGTAGCAGCATAGAATTCCTTCAGCTGTGTGATCCAGGATACAGTGGGCTCTATAATGACAACGAATTGTGGTTGTTCTCTCCTCGACAACGCATCAGCGACTTGATTTTCCTTCCCTGGTTTATACCGAATTTCATATTCAAACCCGATCAGTTTAGTGAGCCATTTTTGTTGTTCCGGAGTCTGGATCACTTGGGACAGCATGTGTCGGATACTTTTGTGATCCGTATAAATGATAAATTTTCTTCCAAGTAAATAATGCCTCCATTTTTTTACTGTTTCAGTGATGGCGAAGAGCTCTCTAGTGTAGCGAGGTCGATCGCATTCGCGAATCCACTTCAAAAAGGCCAAAGGATGGTCTGATTGTGATAGAACTGCACCAATGGCAATTCCGCTAGCGTCCGTCGTGACTTCGAAGTCTTTTTCAAAGTCGGGTAGAGCAAGGACTGGAAGGGTGGTCATACATTCTTTCAATTTCTGGAATGCTGCCATGGCATTGGGACTCCATATAAACTCCCATTTTTTCAACAAATCAGTGAGTGCCGAGGCATGAGTGGCATAATTCCGCACGAATCGTCGGTAATATCCAGTGAGTCCCAAGAATACTCGTAAAGCAGTGATGCTGGAAGGTACAGACCAATGCATTATGGCTTGAATTTTATCCTTATCCACGCTTACTCATTTGCTAGAAATGACATGCCCCAGATATTATATATGTTCCTCTCCAAACACACACTTGGATAGTTTGGCATAGTACTTATGAGCATGGAGTAAGAAAAAGACCTTGGAGAGGTGTTCTAAATGTTCAGCCCATCCGGAACTATATATGAGGATATCGTCGAAGAAAACCAGTACATAACGCCTCAATTGTTCGCGAAACAACTCATTGCTGCTTGAAAAGTGGAAGGAGCGTTGGACAATCCAAATGACATTACAGTGAACTCATAGTGCCCATCTCTGGTCCGAAAGGTTGTTTTGTGCACATCTTGAAGATCCATCCTTATTTGGTGATATCCAGACCTCAAGTCAATCTTTGAGAACACGACAACCCCTTTCAACTCGTCCAGTATTTCATTGACTGTTGGTATCGGAAATCGATCCCGAATTGTGATGGAATTCAAAGCTCGGTAGTCGACACAAAATCTCCAAGTTCCGTCCTTCTTATGAACTAATAATATTGGGGAGGAATAAGGACTTTTACTTGGTCGAACCACTCCTTCCAGCATTTCTTCAATGAGTTTCGTCATAATCTCCTTCTAATAATGAGGATATCGGTAGGGTCGAACATTGACTGGTTTGGCATCAGGTTGTAGATGGATTTGATGGTCGTGCTCTCGGTTGGGTGGGAGTTCTGTGGGATTTTTAAAAAGGTGGTTGTATTTGGTTATCAGGTGCTGCAGTTCTGGGGTAAGATTGTGAAGGTTAGATTCGGGTGTTGACGAAAGAGGGCTGGTCTCGGGAATTATGGCATGTAAGGACAACACTGAACCTGTAGTGATCATTCGATTCAGTTGGGCTGGAGTTGACACACTTAATGTGGGCTCATTGGTTAACTGGACTACCTTTCCGTTGTGATTGAAACTTATTTGTGGTATGGAAAAGTCAGCCGCAAAGGCCCCTAAGGTGCTTAACCACTGGAATCCGAGAACTACGTCGGCTCCTTGAATTGGTAAAATTAGAAATGGAATAAAGAATTCTTGCCCTTTTAACATCACCTTCACCTCGAGGCAGTGGCCTGTGCAATCCAGGAACTCTCCATTCCCTACCATCACCTTGACATTTGAAAGTGTTAGCACAGTCAACCCAAGTTGTTCCGCAAGCCGTGGTTGTATAATATTATGGGTACTCCCGGAGTCTACCAAGGCAAGAAATTCCTCCTTTGATAAAGATGGGCTCGGAGGGTTCATGAGTCGATACTCCTAAATAGTCGCCACGATGGATGAAAAGTTCCCTCCATTGATTCCAGCGGCTCGAAGTCTATCTCCCATGTCCTGTCACCTCTGCCCTCTTCCTTTTCCTCCTCTTCGACAACTTCCATGACTGAGAATGTGGAATCAATTACTTCATTTACCACAACAATGAGGAATTGTGGTTTCTTGCATACGTGCCTTGGGTGCCATTTCTCTTCAAAACTGAAACACAGTCCTTTTGCTCGACGTTGCTGGATTTCGGGTTGAGCGAGCCTCCTTACGGGCAGGTTCTGGTTTGGTCTTGAAGGGGCAGGTAATTGAGGAAGTGGTGGAGGCTGTTTGGTGGTTCTGTATTCACTGATTGTTGTCGGGTACTGGGAGTGGGACAGGAGTCGATGAGGGGGATTTATTTTGGGTTTGGTGTCCTTCAGCTTGGCTTCGATTAATTTGGCTAGACCGGTGGCTTCAGTGATTGTTCGTGGCTTTAAAACTGCGAGTTCTTGCTGGATTTCCTCGCGCAGTCCAGAAATGAAGCAATTTAGAATTGCGACAGGTGACAAACCTACACAATTGCAGATTTTTTCAAACTCTTCTTGGAACTCCATTACTGATCCTCTTTGCTTGAGTTTGAATAAGGACGCTTGATGGTTTTCATACGAACTTGGGCCGAATCGAATTTCCAAGGCTCTCGTGAATGAATTCCAGTCACCGAGTTGATGATTAGAGTACATCCACTTATACCAACTTAAAGTTGCTCCTTGCATACAAAATGAAGCCATCATTAGTCGCTGATCCGGAGGTACGTGATAATAATTGTAATAGTGTTCGACTTGGAAAAGCCAATCTAGTGAGTTAGTTTCATCGAAAACATGAAGGTTTAATTAGGGTGTCTTTATGGGGGGGTGGGGTACGGAGTCTGGTAATGGCGGATATTGGGGTTGGTTGGTGATTGTGGCCGAGAGTATGCGGTTCCTTCTTGGTAATATGGGTTCGTATGAACGGTGGGAGGTGGTGCGAAGGGATTCATGTCGTCGAGCCGGGCTCGCAGGTCGTGTACGACATCGGTGAGGGCTGCCATAGAATCTTTTAGTGCGTCGACTTCTTCCGTGGTAGGATTTTTGTTTTGTTTGGGAGGCATGGTACTCTGGATGAAAGCACCAAATTGTTGGGTCGGTATTCCAAATTCGAGTGAGGAATGAACACTCCAAAATTACGTAATGAAAGTGCGCAATGTTTTTGGCCAAACTAAAGATAAGCCTTTTCATTATAACACACCTATTTATATACATAATTAAGAGATTTTCACTACTACCACTATCCACTAAATGGAAGACTATCATCCCATGATCTCCTAATCTGCCCACTAATTATCAACTACTGCACCCACTAATAACAATACTGAAAATGCTGAATTAAATATTACAACTAATACTAGATAATGCCTAATTAAAAGGGTCCATTAAAGTTGAAAGTCCTTGACCCACTTTGGGGCTTTTCTATCTCGTTGTTGTTCATTTCCGTTGGGCCCGTCTAAACATCTCTGGTTTGGCCCTTAACAATTCCCTCTCCTTCACATTGGGCCTTATCCTCAAGGCCCTTAGGATTAGTAGCTCGTGAGTTGATACACGACTCCATATCATCGATGTGTTCGAAGAGCTGAGGGTGAGTATTCTTCAAAAGTTCTTGTGATTCCCATGTTCGATCGGCTTCTGTAGATTGTTCCCAATGAACCAAGACTTGAGTTTCTTTTCTTCCATTCTTCCAAACTGTGCGGTCATCAATGATTGCTTCAGGCTTGAGGTACAATTGTTCATCCTCGGCGACGTTTGGTAAGTTCTCACTTGGCTCGATTGCTTCTCCGAAGTGGGGTTTGAGACGTGACATGTGAAAAACTGGGTGAATGCGACATCCACGGAGAAGGTCAAGCTCATACGCCACTGTACCTATTTTTCGCAACACTCGAAAGGGCCCAAAGTTTTGCCGAGTTGGTGCGGTGTAGAGATACTTGTCTATAGGCACGAAGTTTAACATAAACCCAATCTCCGGCTGCAAATTCTTTTGCCATGCGTTTTCGATTTGCTTGGGTCTCCATTTGTTGGCGGGTTGTATGGAGTGCTTCCTTAAGCTTAGTGAGGAGGGTGTTTCTGTGTTCAAGAGTTGAGTCGATGGTTTCATTTTGGGAATTTCCAGGTAGATATGGAATTGCTGTGGGTGGGGGTCGACCATACATGGCTTGGAAATGGGTCGTTTTGATGGCTGTGTGGTAGCTGGTGTTATACCAATACTCTGCGAGAGCTAAGTATCTGGTCCAGTTACGAGGTTCGTCACTGACAAAGCAACGCAGATAGGTTTGAAGGCTGCGATTTACTACTTTTGTTTGCCCGTCCGTCTCCGGATGATGATTAGAGTACATCCACTTATACCAACTTAAAACTGCTCCTTGCATACAAAATGAAGCCATCATTAGTCGCTGATCCGGAGGTACGTGATAATAATTGTAATAGTGTTCGGCTTGGAAAAGCCTATCCAGTGGGTTAGTTCCATCGAAAACATGAAGGTTTAATTTGGGTGTCTTTATGGGGGGTACGGAGTCTGGTCGGATATTGGGGTTGGTTGGTGATTGTGGCCGAGAGTATGTGGTTCCTTCTTGGTAATATGGGTTCGTATGAACGGTGGGAGGTGGTGCGAAGGGATTCATGTCGTCGAGCCGGGTTCGCAGGTCGTGTACGACATCGGCGAGGGCTGCCACAGAATCTTTTAGTCCGTCGACTTCTTCAGTGGTAGGATTTTTGTTTTGTTTGGGAGGCATGGTACTCTGGATGAAAGCACCAAATTGTTGGGTCGGTATTCCGAATTCGAGTGAGGAATGAACACTCCAAAATTACGTAATGAAAGTACGCAATGTTTTTGGCCAAACTAAAGATGAGCCTTTTCATTATAACACACACCCATTTATATACATAATTAAGAGATTTCCACTACTACCACTATCCACTAAATGGAAGACTATCATCCCATGATCTCCTAATCTACCCACTAATTATCAACTACTGCACCCATTAATAACAATACTGAAAATGCTGAAATAATACTGCTGAATTAAATATTGCAACTAATGCTAGATAATGCCTAATTAAAAGGGTCCATTAAAGTTGAAAGTCCTTGACCCACTTTGGGGCTTTTCTATCTCGTATGGGCCTGTTTTTGCTCATTTCCGTTGGGCCTGTCTGAACATCTCTAGTTTGGTCCATAACATGGACAATATAATTTGGGAGCCCAACATCGACGAACAAAGAATTGGAATGAGTATGACTCTAATATCACGTAAATAATGGATCTTGGGTCTAACTCAACCTCAACCTCAAAAGTTAGCTTGTAAGGTGATGATTGTCCAAGTCCATATAAGGATTCCATGTTCCCATTCCATA
This sequence comes from Przewalskia tangutica, assembly GCA_029844215.1. Taxonomy (NCBI): domain Eukaryota; kingdom Viridiplantae; phylum Streptophyta; class Magnoliopsida; order Solanales; family Solanaceae; genus Przewalskia; species Przewalskia tangutica. Next base: position 81,049,249 of record CM056732.1, on the reverse strand, counting down.
TCCGATGTGAGACTTTTAACACTCCCCGCACGCCCAGACCTCGTTAACTGGAGCATGGACAATATAATTTGGGGGCCCAACATCGACGAACAAAGTCAACCCCAAAAGCTAGCTTATGAGGGGAGGATTGTCCAAGTCCATATAAGGAGTCCATGTTCCCATTCAATATCCGATATGAGACTCTTAACATATTTGACCTTATTCTGCAACTCTGTCAAAATTAGTTGACTTTTTTTTATTTAGGCATTTTGTTCATTCTTTGGATTTCACGTAGATCCATACTCTTATGTGTGTATTCCTATGTGTTACTTTCTTTGTTTTCTTATTGTGATATCTTGTTGTCTTAATTTTCTTGAATTTCTGCATTGACTACGTTCTTTTGAGCCGAGGGTCTATTGGAAACAACATCTCTACCCCACAAAAGTAGATGTAAGGTTTGCGTACATCTTACCCTCCCAGACCCCATTGTGTGGGATTACACCGGGTATGTTGTTGTTGTTTTGTTCATTCTTTGTCGGATAGCTGTAGAGATTATCCATTTGCACTCATTTTCTATTTTTTTTTGCCTGGGTGAGGGGGGAGCCACATTGATGGCTAGGGGTTCGACACAACCCTATAATTTTGGCTCAAACCCAATATTGATGTTGAAAAGTTTTATTTAATATGTATAACTAATCTATCAAGTATGCAGTAAACAAACATAATTGTGTTCAGAACCCATAAACTAAAAATCTTGGCTCCGGATCCGGGTGGGGGAGATCATAAGGAAACATGAAAAATGGTTTAATTTTGTTTGGGTTGAATTGTTAGATATGTCGTGTTATACTTTCTCTTTCTTATATATCACACTGTTTACATTTTTGGACCGTTTTAAAATGAGTTAACACTATCATTTGTATATAGCTTTTTCAAAACATCCAAAAGTTATTTGTTTGATTTTGTAACTGAACTGGGAAATAATTGATAGAAGGAAGACTAGAATGCAATAGAAACGTGTAGCAGCTGAATGATAAGGAAATAACTGATTTAAATCTAATTAGACAGTTGCAATTCTGATCTTTCTTTTGGGGCATGAGAGGATAGAGAAAGTAGAGTTGACTGTCAAGGATGGGAAGAGATGGGAGGAAGACATTAGCACTCCTAGTTTACTTGGCAGGATGAATGGAGCTGGCATGCCACCAAGAGGTGTGGTGAGAATTGAGATGATTGGCAAATGGGCGGGTTGGGTCGAAGCGGGGTATGCCAATAGAGGTGTCATGACCCAACCCATCCAACATATATTCTGGTCAAAATAGGTTGGGTCAAGATAGGCTAAATTACAAGTTATAACCCAACCCGCCCAACTAAAATTCCTTAAAGTGAAGTGTGCTGCCGCCGCTGTGAAGTATGAATAGCATATTTGTTGCAATGTAATCTGTACAGGATATAGATCTTTTATTAGACGCAATTGGTGAATCACATAATTTGTAACAAAAAATGAATGAAGATGGAATAATGAAAAAGAAACAGAACTGTTAGGTGCCTTGGTACTGATATTGGCTATTATTTTGTGAGCTTCTTGGCATATTCTGTCAGATATTTGTTTCTTGTACATTTTTAACTTACTAAAACAGAAGACAAGAAACATTAACCATGTAAGGGAATAGTGGTTCACTTTTAGATGGACGGGCAGTTGAAAGGGAATGTTTCTGTAAAATCTTGTAAGGGCTTTTTAGTTTTGAAGGTTATCAAGGACATGCAATCCTAGAGGGGATATTTTAAGTGATCTGGATTGAAGAGGGAGATTTTAAGTAAAAAGGTGTTTAGAGTTACTTGGTACTTGCTGGTGGGAGGTGGTAGGTATCCCATGGAATTAGGCGAGGTGCGCGCAAGCTGGCCTAGACACCACTATTATCGAAAAAAAGAAAGGTTCCAAGATCAATTTCCTCAACCAATTATGGGCTTTTCTATCAGTTTGTTTTCATAAACTGAATTCCATGGAAATAGACTTGCACAATAATGGTTCTGTAGTTGGCCTTTATGGTAGCAAAAAATCATTTTGAGATCATCAGTTCTATCTCTTAGTAGATTCAATAAATTACTGTCAAATTGTGACTTTTTCATTTATTTTCATCTAGACACATAATTAGCCATCTTGTATCTTGGATGGTAATTAACAAACATTATTGTCTGGTCTAGTTCCTCCGTGTTGCCAACTTTATTTTGGATGTTAATTAACAAGCCTGTATTTGCTTGGTCTAATTCCTTCCAGTTCCACTATCTGTGGTACCTGGAGAACCTGTGAAGGATCCTTTTTTTCAGGAAACTCCAAAGCCAAACTTCAGTGAGGTGCAAAACTACTTCAATTTCTTTCCGTGGCTAATTCTCTACTTTGGAGACTTCATTTTGATATTTTTGTCTAATAATACAGGCAATGGCATCATGTCCGAAGGAAGATATACCCAATTTTAAGGAACTGCTTCAAGAGGAAAATTTCTACTTGACTACCGAGGTGATAGGATTTTAGAAGTTTAATTTCGTTGATTAATCTACTAATTAGTATATAACAAGATTCCATTTATTAGACAATGTACTTCCTGTGTAGCCGAATAAGCATTTAAGATGATATTTGCCAGTTTCTTCTGACTTCTGAGATGCAATGATTTTTGTAATAATCAATATGAAATATGATTAAATTTGGTAGCTGTGTTTGACTGTCAGAAATTATTTATGTCTTCTTTCTTTTCCCCCTTGTTTAGTAGTTAGTTCCCCTTCCCTTAGAAAAGAAAACCCCTAAATAAGCAACAAAAAATACTTTGATGGATCTCTTTTTTCATCATATTTTGAAATAAAAAGTACTCTTTGTCTGTCGTCTTTATAGGAGTTTTAGCGTCTTTTGTGTAGAAGAAGTAGTGTTCTTCTTTTTCAGGTAAACTATTACTAGTATGAATATTTAATACATTTTAACTATAGTGTTTGAGAATTAGAAAAGAAACTCTGACGTGGATTAAATGGTCTTAAATCAAAGTTTCAATGATGATGAAATTTCTAGTCAAGTAAAGGAAGTTTAATGAAATTGATTCTGTAGTTCTTTCTGTTAGCAGAAATCACTTTACAGGAAAGATCCAATATGAATGAACATATTCTCCACGCCTATAGCAATTAGTATCGGGCATGAACTCTCTTACTGTTTCCAGGAAGGAGGGCAAGGGCTCTTGCCTGTGTTGGTATTGAGCATGAAAGAAAGCGAAAAGACGAGGAGGCCTACTATTGTTTTCCTGCATAGCACGCACAAATGCAAAGAGTGGTTGAGGCCATTGCTTGAGGTGACATTTGTTGTTTTCTTGCAAATTCTTGAGTTGTCACTACAATGGAGTATCAAGGATGAATTTTGTCTTTTAGGGATATGCTTCAAGGGGATATATCGCTGTTGCAATTGATTCTCGAGACCATGGAGAACGTGCAACCAGCATGACAACCTATCGAGATGTCAGTATTTTGCTCTTTGCTTAAGTATATGTTCAATTAGCTTATACAGAAAAGAACTTTCCTCTCCGACCGCTTGGGCTGTCCAAAATTTGTGATATGTGGTTTTAGACCATGTTATGGATTTGGTGAATTGATGATATCCCTGGCCTTTGGTTGTTTGATGATGGAGTTTCTTTTTTATGAACTTTAGCCCATAAAAAGCCTGAATATAGACAATTGGGAGTAAGACAAATTGCAGGATATACTCTCTCAAAAGTGGCTTCAAAATAAGAATACTCTCTTACAAGTGATTTTATAATGAGAATAAGTAATGGTGATCCAACCAGTTTAGCTTGAATTCTACTGTACATGGTTGACTTGATCTTGCTAACTTCTTTCTGTAATACAGGCCCTAGTGTCATCATGGAAAAATGGCGATACGATGCCGTTCATATTTGACACGGTAATTATTGAAAAAACTAACCTGATTCTACCATTTGAGAAAGCTTGGTGAAATTTTGTTATTATTCTCGAACTGCCATGATTAATAGTTGATATATGGAGCTCTGAGATGCCTTTTTCTGAGCTTTGAAGGTTTGGGACTTGATTAAATTAGCAGATTATCTTACTGAGAGGGAAGATGTTGACGCATCAAAGATAGGAATCACTGGCGAGTCTCTTGGAGGTTTGACAAGTGAATTAGAAGCTTTACATAACAGTATATTAAAGAAAATCAAGTTCAAATACATTCTGCCTTGCAGGTATGCATGCTTGGTTTGCTGCATTTGGTGACACTCGCTATTCTGTGGTTGTCCCCATAATTGGTGTTCAGGTACCTTGTGTTAATTATAATAGGATCAATGATAGATTTTAATTGATAGAAGATTATGATGAGATATTGAAACGAGGTTGTAGGGTTTTGGATGGGCAGTTGAGCATGATAAGTGGCAAGCAAGAGTTAACAGTATCAAGTCTGTCTTTGAAGGTGAACACCACTCCAAGAACCTTATTAGTTGGATCAGCTACTTTACTGCTGTCTATATAGTTCCTAGCACTTCTATCTTACTTGTTTGTTACCAGCTACTTTAATGCTGCATATATAGTTCTTAGCTTATCTGTTTCGCTTGTTTTCTTTTCAGAAGCACGTGCTGATTTAGGCAAGAGTGCAATTGATAAAGAAGTAGTTCAAAAGGTCAGGCTGATAACTTTAGTGTTTAATTTCTTTTTTCATTCATACGTAGTGAGCAATTCAAATACTGTGGTCTTCTTCCTCCTCAAGATTATTTAAGAATTGGCATTCATGTGATGGGAGGTTCGTCAGACTCCTATCTATATAAGGTATAGGATCGGATATGTACCTTACCAATTAAATTTTGGGGAAGGGGGTATGTGGTCTTATAATATTACCTTCTAGGTAGGCTGAAGGAAGTTTTATTGGAGCAGACCTGAGCTATATGCAGTGGTTGCAGCCTTGTAAATTTAATCATCTCTTTCAAAAGTCTAAAATAGAAAAGCTCTTTCCTCCAGGTATTGTCTTTCTGACAGCATTATAAACATTTATGACCATTTTAATAGCAGATTCAGCAATAGAAAGAAGAATTAATCATTCAATCTGCTAAAACAAGAAGCAGCAAGGTAACTAAACAGCTCTAGAATAGGCAGAAAAAAGTGACATCATCCATATAGTTCAGACTTCTCTGAATTCGATGAATCATAAGATATAAAAGGCTTTTTTCTCAACTGACCGGTAATTATCAATACCAATTTTAGTATTGAGACACCTGTGCGCAAAACAAATTGCGGAGCCAACCTTAATAATAATAGAACTTCGCGCAAAGTTTCCTCTTGTGATATGAGCTACGAAGATCTCAAAATGTTTTCCAGCTCGGGGAGAGTTTGCAAAATTGCGTCCCATCGAGAGCTGAATTGACCTTTCCCATATTTTGACTTGAGAATCTAACGGAGACATTACTATGGATATTCTCACCAAAATATTAGACAGAGGTCACATATATTGTTCATTGTCATAGAGATTTGAGTGAGACCCCACTGACCACAATTAGATTCCCTCAGATTCATCATTGCTTTCATTTCATTTTTCATTGTTATAGAGATTTGAGTGAGACACAATTTAGAGATCCCCTCAATCTCATACTTGCTTTCAAGTCCCAAGATTGAATGATTTTGCTGCTTTACCTTTGCTTCAGCTGATATAATATCAAGGCTTGGCATCAGAGGCCTCTTGCCTTAGACTCCCTATGAGCTGAAATGCTCCTCAATTTGTAGTGATTAGAGCGTAAAACAAGCATGCTCTTATGGTTTTGGACGTTGAATATTTCCAAATCTCTAGAGAGCTAGTGAGCCTTTAGACGTCTTTGTAGGTACATCAAGGAATATGTCATGATCCATCTCTCATGCCTTTATTGAATCTGTATTTGCCCATCTCCACTTCTCTCGGCACCACGTCCCACAAGGCTATGCTAACTAGTGTTGTCAAAGCCATGCTTAATCCCTGAAGTGAAGGGTTGAAAATGTTGAGCGCTTCACCTCACTTAATGAGCGCTTTAAATTTCGTGCTTGTGCTTATGCTTTGTCTTGAGCCGATAGTCTTTCGGAAACAGCCGCTCTATCTATCTATCAAGGTAGAGGTAAGGTTTGCGTACAATCTACCCTCCCAAGACCCCCACGTTGTGGGATTTCACCGGGTATGTTGTTGTTGTAGTGTCGTCATCAATGCTCTAAGACATACTCTTCCTTGACAATGAGCCTCTCCTGAAGAGGCGACACTAAACAATTGATATTTCATTTTTTATCTATAATCACCCTTTCTTGGGTGACAAAACTTCCATCATGAAAAGTGGTTGTCGAGAGACTTGACAACTCTATTGGTTAGTAATGTTTCAGTCTTAAGAGTTATGCAAACTGATTGATTTAGAGTTAGAAAAGATTGAGTTTAGTCCTAAATATCATACTTGTGATGGTTCTTGCAATTTTCTTTTTAAGTTGAATATCATGCATTGTTAAAATATATAATAAGCTTCTCAAATGTTATATTTCATGGAACTATCTGATGTTTAGTAGTATATCTCACCAGGTCTGGGACAGGATTGCCCCAGGTTTGGCCTCTCAATTTGATGCACCATACACAGTTCCAACTATTGCACCACGCCCGTTACTGATGTTAAATGGTACAATAATCTACATATCTTAAATAACGACAAAAGAATGTCACATTTATTACCCATCAATCATCAAAATACATGTGCTCTTTTCCTCTTCTTGGCGTCTAAAGGATATATCTACTTCTCCAAATATTATAGGGGAAGATGATCCTCGTTGCCCACTAGGTGGCCTGGAAATTCCAGAATCGGGAGCTCGTAAAGCGTATGAAGAAGCTAATTGTCCTCAGAATTTCAAGGTAAAAAGCTCACCTCCACTAGCCTGCTTTCCTGTGAAAAGAAACAGAAAAGCTTTTTTCCTTACTTTCCTGTCATTAAGTATGAGTTTAGAGGACCTGGAAGGAACACAACGAGCATTTTATGGTATGGACTCCCCAATAACTGATTATGAATTGATACTGCTGCAATTCAGTGCTCGAATCTATAAATAACCTGTTTAAATTTCTTTATTCAATAGGTTTTTTCATTAACCAAGGGGTCGGGCAAGAGGAAAGAGAGTAGTCCGAAACTATTGTATGGGTAGACTTGTGCTGATATCATTAAACTATAAGCTTTTTGAGGGCCTTTAAATTGTTTTCCCTTTTCCATTCACTTCATTTTGGATAAATCCAACTTGTTCTTTCGGGATTTTCAGACTCTTCAATCCACTCAAATGTTCTTCACTCTGTGACATTGTAAAAAATTGACCGAATTAGTTAATTAAATCGCTAGAATAATGCTTTTCCTAAGACCAACTGGACTTTTTATTTCTTGGATTTTTCTTCTCTGTTGCAAGTAAATAATTAAATATCAATATCTTGAAACTAACATTGGTAAAAAGAGCAAGTCGTTTATTTCAGTACGTTTTTTAGTTTTTCTTTTCGGGTGATCAATCTTCTTAGGTTTTGAGATACTTGTGTTGATAAATTTCAGCTGATAGGGCAACCTGGAATTGGGCATCAAATGACACCATTTATGGTAAAAGAAGCGAGTGACTGGTTTGACAGATTTCTTAAAGTATAATCAAGATTACAATTTGTATCATTGGCTTGTGTTTTCCACGGGAGGTTGATTTTCGTCGGAAGTTGGACGGAAGAATTATTCTCCAGAGAAGTTGAGAATTTAAGGAAAATGAATGTCCACAAACCAAGTTGTTCTTTATTACAATGACATGTTGTGTGTGTGATCTTGAGATATTCAAGCTTTATGGAAAATTATTTATTTTCATCCGGTACATGCACTAAAGCATAAGTAGCTTATTCAATCTTAATGTAATACCACTACGTTTTCTTTTTTCTCCTTCAATCATCAAAGTTCAGTGGTAATCAACAGTTTCCCTTTGGTGTGCTAGTCTTTGGAATCTAGCTCAACCTATTTCAATGTCTGAGTTGAGAACTAAGACAACCTGTGTTGTCTTAGTTCTATTACAATTACAATCAACAAACGTAAAAGGTTTCACGCGGCATCCAATTTGGTTGCTTCTATTTAATCTATACCCACTTGTTAAAAAAAATATTTAGCTGGTATCTAGTATTCAGCAACTTTAGACAAAACTGTCTGCTTCTTAGTTGTTGTACAATTGTATTTTTTGAATTTATAATAATTGAAATATAATGCTTTGAAAAAATTTCAAATATAAAAAGTGAGTTTAAATTAAATGGGTCTTGAAAATGACGACAAATTACCATTGTTGCAAAATGGATTTGTTAGATTTGTTGTTTTTGATGATTAAGATTTGTTCTTCAGATATGAAAATTATGTTTCAAACTTGAGCTTATTTGTGTTTAATCGTGTGTGTTGGATTGTGGAAATTCGAAGAATAATTTTTTTTTTGGCGAAAAAATTCAGACACACGAGACTGAAATTTTAGTCAACTTTTACATGCGCTTTAGTAAAAATGTCTGAAGTTAGCCTTGACAAGTCAGGTATAAGTTTAATTTTTTTCGAAATTGGTCGTGTCAAGTCCACAACTTCAGTAAAAAAAAAGTCTGAAGTTGGGCCATACCAAACTTCAGACAAAAATATCCGATGTTTGGCCTTCACAAGGCCACACTTGAGACAAAAATACCTTGAGTCAGATGCGAATTTTCAATTTCAGTCCAGACGTCTGAAATTGTTTTCAAAATGGATATATTTGTAAAAATAATAAATAAAAAAGCGGACACAAGCTAAATGGCGGTTCCAAATGCGGGTAAATATTTATGCACTTATCCCTCAACAAAATGGAGGGAAAAGATATTCGAACTCTAAATGGACCAAACATGCATAATAAACTACTTATTTATTGATATAATGGAACTTCAAACTGACTGCAATTAACCAACTCTCCAGCCTTATTTCCTAGCTCAAATTCACCATGCTTGCGTTCCTGCATGCATTCGATCATGATACGCTGGAGTTAGGTCAATACGATCCTCCCTACGATGCATCATGGAGGACGTCGATTAATGAATTGAACAAATGAGCAGGATAGAGAAAATTGTAAGAATGATTAGAGTAAGAGAATCCTTACCAGCCATTTGCAGCTCTCTGCTCCAAGAATTTTGATGGCTTAAGAAGTCACCATAGGCCTCATACCAACCTTTTAGCTTTGAGTATGTATATTTACTCAGATCCAATTGTATCAGCCCAAAACATGACACCTCCACTGCACAAAATATTACAATCATTATACAGTAGCTAGTCTGGAATAGGCAATGAATTATCTGCTTAGAGATTCCTTTCAAGGAACTAATTATTCGTATCATAGCAGATTCAGTAACTAAAATGATCAGCATTGGTTTGTAGGCTAATGCATTTGTGTCTGCAGTTCAGGCAACATCGGTTGGGGCTAACTGAAGACAGTAAAATGTAAGTGGTTAATTGAAGAACGCTAAAGATAGCCCAACTTTTTATGATTTACTACTTACCGTTCTGAGTGAAATTTATACCCATGGACCTATGAAGCACGGACACCTCATTTAGGGTGAGGTGTCCGTGTCGGACACTGGGGACACGAAACGCGTCGGACACGCGTCCGGGACGTGTCTGAGTGGGCCCAGCCCAATTTTTTTTTTACTCGGACACGGTGGGGATACGGGATGGACACGTACCGGACACGGGAATTAAAAAAAAGGGTAAAAAGACTGAAAACTAAAAAAACCCTAGATTGCCATCGCGAATTCGCGACTTTCATTTTCAGAAAGCGAAGGTGACCTGCGAAATCGACTCCGGCGACTGCGACTTCTCGGCGACTTCCCCTTCCCAGTCCGGCGACTTTCCCTTCCCGCGACTCCGGCGACTCTGCGAAGTCCATCCAGGCCCGGCGACTCTGTGCGACTTCTCCCGCGACTCCGGCGACTCAGTTCGACTTTCCCTTCCCAAATCCCAGGTATGTCTTGACTCTTGCCCAGATTAGCAACATCTTGGGAAGATGGACTTTAACAATTAATATTTTAAATTTTTTAATTTTATAAGTAAACTTGTATATTATGTATTTTTCAGGTTCTTATTATGACTTCTAATATTTACCAAAGTGGTAGCGGTAGTGGTAGTGCTAGTGTGCCATCGATATTTTCATCTTCATGTGATGACATCGAGGATCGTCCTTTATGAAAATATGTAACTAGACTTGAAAAACGTAGTAGAGGAGGAGGTAATTACTCGTTTACATGTGATTTTTGTGGATTACAAAAACAAGGAACATATACTAGGGTAAAAGCACACTTGATGAACATTACTGGAAAAGGCATCGCTGGTTGTAAAAAAGTGTCAAGGCAGGATAGGGAAAAAATGGAAAAAGAGGAGGAAGAATTTGATAGACAAAAAGCTTTAGCGGCGATCAAAAAAGTTTCACTTCCTTCTGGATCAATCCTCCCAACTGATAAGATTTCATCGAATTTGCTAACCTTTTTAAAAAAAGAAAAGGTAATGCAAACACTGTAGATAAATCTTTTGACATGCAAGCCAGGGCTCAACTAAATTGTGAAATTGCAAGGATGTTTTTACGGGTGGATTACCTTTTAATCTCGCAAGAAATCCTTACTTTATGAGTGCATTTACCTTTGCAGCAAATCATAATTTGAGTGGTTATGTAGCTCCAGGATATAATAAATTGAGAACTACCCTTCTTCAACAAGAAAAAAATTATGTTGATACGTTGTTGCAACCAATTAGAAAATCTTGGACAGGGAATGGAGTTAGTATTGTGACTGATGTGTGGAGTGATCCCCAAAGGAGACCTTTGATCAATTTTATGGTTGTTTCTAACAAGGGTCCTATGTTTATTAAATCTGTGAATTGTGAGGGTGAGAAGAAGGATAAATTTTTTATCTCTAGGTTGATGAAAGAGGTAATTGATGAAGTGGGCCATCAGAATGTGGTCCAAGTTATAACAGATAATGCTAAAAATTGCAAAGGTGCAGGAGAACTAATTGAAGGTATGTACCCACATATTTATTGGACTCCATGTGTTGTGCACACTCTTAATCTTGCTTTAAAAAATATTTGTGAACCAAAGAATGTGGAAAGCAATCAACAAACATATGTTGAGTGCTCTTGGATCATGGATGTCCATGAAGATGCTTTGCAAATAAAGAATTTTATCATGAATCATTCAATGAGGTTGGCAATTTACAATCGTTTTAGTGCTCTTAAGTTGCTTTCTGTTGCCAACACTCGTTTTGCTTCTATGATTATTATGCTTCGGAGAATGAAGCTTATTAGACGTGCTTTGGTGGCAATGGTCACAAGTGAACAATGGACTTCATACAAGGAAGATGACCAAACCAAACAAGGTATGTAAGAGAATTGGTGTTAAATGAAGATTGGTGGGACACGAAGGTGGCGTTTACCGCTCCCATTCATGATATGATTAGATATTGTGACACAGACAAACGTTGCCTCCACTTGGTAAATGAGATGTGGGACACCATGATTGAAAAGGTTAAGACTGCAATTTATAAACATGAAGGTAATAATATAGATGAGCAATCAAGATTCTTTGATGTGGTCAACCAAATTCTCCTAGCTCGTTGGGGTAAGAACAACACCCCTCTTCATTGTTTATCTCACTCCCTAAATTCAAGGTATTATATTTCTTTATTATTTTACTTATGCACTTTTTTATTTTAATTTGAGTTTGAGAATTGAGATTGATAAATTCTAATACTTGGCAAAATTATTATTTATTTTTGAAGGTTCTATAGTGATGAATGGCTTCAAGAAGACCCAACAAGAAATCCTCCTCATAGGGATAATAAACTCTCTACGGAAAGAAAGAATTGTTTTCGTCGGTTATTTCCAAATGCCGATGATTACAGAAAGGTTACAGATGAGTTTGGTAAATTTTCTCTTAAAATTGGCCCTTTTGATGATATTGAGTCTGCCTCAATGAGTAGTACACTGGATCCTTGCAATTGGTGGGCTAATTATGGTGCCGCTTGTCCCCTACTTCAAGGGTTGGCTTTTAAAGTGCTAGGACAACCTGCCTCTTCTTCTTGTTGTGAGCGAAATTGGAGTACTTATTCTTTTATTCACTCAGTGAAAAGGAATAAGTTAACTCCAAAGCGTGCTGAAGATCTAGTCTTTGTCCACAACAATCTCCGTTTGTTATCTAGGAGTTCCTCCCAATATATAGAGGGTAAAATTAAATTTTGGGATGTTGGTGGGAATACTTTTGGATCTTTGGAGGATACATATGTTCTTGAGTTTGCTGAATTGTCTCTTGACGAGCCTGAGTTAGAAGAAAGACTATTGCATTCAGAAGACCCGGACAAAGAGAGAGACGATGTACCAGAGCCAAACTCATTTATGGATATTTGTTAGAGACAAAATCATGTTTTATATTTATTTGAATTTGGGTCTTGGGACATACTTATGTATTAGTTTATGGACTATGGTCTTATGAATTATGTATTGAATATTTGATTGATTGTTAATTTGTAATGAATGTTTCTTTTTAATTTGGTACATATTTAATTTGGTATTTTGGTTATTTGGTATATAACAAATTTGAATTAAATTTTATAATTTATTTATGAATGTGAAGCTTTAAAAATATTAATTTTAGTATTTTATATATTATATTATATATATAAAATATTTATTTATTTATTTTTACAGTCGTGTCCCTGCCGTGTCGTGTCCCCTATTTTTCAAAATTGTCCTTTCGGTGTGTCCGTTTCGATGTTCTATCGGACACCTCTCACGTGTCCGTGCTACCTATGGACAGATGCAATGTCGATATCAGATGCTCGGACAACTATTCCTTCTTCAATAACTCGACAAGCCTCGTTCACCACTGGAAAGAACATCATTTCCAGAATTTCTTCATCAGTCATAGATATTGGCTGCCAAATCACACGCAACAAATCATGTTAAGCCTTATATTACTCAAACTTGCACAATATAGCATTGGTTGTAGTTAGGCATGAATGTTTGCAGGAATTCAACTACACGAAGGATTCAACTGTAACAAACCTTTCCACCAGGAGCAATATTGTTAAGTTGCATAGACTCCACAATAATTTGTATCACAGAGTGATCAGCTTCTGGTTTGCTTCCTTTCTTGTACGTATAATATCCTTTTCCATTCTTCTTACCTACGATACCAGTATTATTTAGAAATAAAATAAAAACAGTAACAGTCTCTTGGTATTCTACTACCATTATTCTTCATGTAAAGGTCATTAACTTCTCCAATTGAAAATTTCATCTCCTTCAAGATTTTGGTTTCTTTAATCTTTTTTTCTGGGGAAATATTTTTAGGCCAAGAGTTAAGTGGAAAATAGAAATGTCTTTGGTACCTTCCAGACCATTGTCTACCATTAGTTGAACCAAGGGCGACTGAAAAGTGCGGTCTGGAAAAGCAGCCACAAACTCTTTTACAGCAGCCAAAAATATACCATAGCCGGTAAGATCATGAAGCCTGCATATCATTATAGACCAAAATGTTAAACATGAATAAACTAGTCGGCCCTTGCATATAAGGGAAGAAGCTCCGGTTGACAGCAAAACCAGTACAATTTTTCACTACGATGGGGTCTTTCTTCATTATCTTAATGAATCTTATAACATCAACGATTACTTGTGGAGAAGTATTTTTCGTCCTCACGATTTCCACCAGAGGCATCACATGGGCAGGACTTCACCCAGAAAAAGAAAGAAAACGAAAACCATGAAAATTAGAATTAAGGCATGGCATAAGTCATGAAACAATATTCTCAAAATATCAGTAACTACCCTTCCTTTTCTAAAAGTTAAGCAAGAACAGTCTGATAAAATTGCTGGTTAAACCTTTATATGATTACTTAAAAAATTCCTTTGAAACTAATTTTCAAGTTTCAAATTAATATGCTCTTATAGAATTCTGTTGTTTGTGATAAAACTGATTGACATGTGTAACAATGTTTATTCTCTTCACAACTCGGAGTAAACACCCGGGCTAAAATCTGGTATAAAATTGAACCACACCTGAATAAATGTATCCCCAAAATGCGATCTTGACTACTTCTTTCACCAATCACCTCAAGACTAATTGTAGATGTGTTTGATGCAAAAATGCACTCAGAAGTACAGATTTTCTCAATTTCTTCAAAAATTGATTGTTTCAGCGACACATCTTCATTAACAGCCTGAGGGAGAGAATGAGACAGCCTTGAAATCCGTAAAATGAAAGGAGATGAGTTCATCCGATGACAGGGTTGGTTACTCGTTTCACATCACGAAGGCAGATGATCATCTGCTCAAAGATAAGAAGATTCGGCTACTTGATGGTCATAGGATTCCGCCTGCGGAGGAACTCAAAGATAAGAAGTACTGCAAGTGGCATAATTCATACAATTACTCTACTTCTAATTGTGTGGTCTTCAGAAAGGCGATCCAAAAGAGCATCAAAGAGGGACGATTCAAGCTAGCTGACAAGAGTGTGACTGAAATGTCCATTGATACCGATCCCTTTCCCGCAGTACCAATATCTATGATATCTTTTGCTAAGCCCGATGAGTCAAGGGACACCAAGGGAGACAGCCGATGAAGAAGGGTGTGGGTCCCAAAGAAACCTACCGGAGGGGATAAGGCCACAAAGACCTCTGTGTTCAACCGGTTAGGCAGCCTACATGACATTCGTGATGACAGGCATCCAGCTAGGAGCAATTTTCATGGCTGTCGTAAATACTCGAGGGACGTTGAATGAGAACGTCAGGAACAAACCATGAGGTTCAGAAGGGTAGGCGTAGGCCTGGGGGGCAAGTACGGATGCCAACCAACCGACAGCCGAGCATGCCACGAATAGATGAAGAACCACTCCTTAAAACCAAACAGAGGGTGGTCACGTTTAACGTAAATGAGGGTGTTCGTTCTTACATATCTTAGCGAGAAATGAGGACCAGACGAGACCCGGAGAATGATTAAACTAGCCGCCAACACAGAAGTGGGGAAGTGGTCTGTCAATCAGGGTCCCGGAAAGAAAGAGGCACCACCGAGAGTCGCATCCAGGACTCAAAAAAGAAGGATGTAACATGACAAGGCCTTGCGTAAGATGCAACAGACATTGCATCTAACTTCCAACACCAAGGTAGCTGAAAATCATGAGATTCTTGAGTCTGTCGTAGTTGAGGCTATCGAGAACGCATTCGACTCAGTTGCTTTAGGGGCAATGTCGCCTGAAGGAGAGACGTCGGGTCAACCAAAGGTGGATGAACAACCTACCGACAACCCGACGGAGGAACCCCGACAAGAGAATGTGGCCCCGGATGGACCTCTAACCGAGGAAATCCCACAGATTGTTTTCTATCATAGTTACAAAGGTTCCAAATCGCGCAGAGGATTCAGTTAGAGAATCCCCAGTCGATCCCAATTCCAGGAAATGGAACATATGAGCTTCTGGTCAGCCGAATTGGATGAAGGAGGGGACTCCATCCTCGATTTATTTAGCCATGACCTGGTTGATGAGATGTGGGCAGACATTGAAATAGTCAGCCTAATCCCATGTGAGTTCTGGGCCAGCCGCTCCTCACTGGATAACCTAGAAGGTGATATTTGCGTAGAAGACGCAGAATGGGCAACAATAGTCGATACCCCGACTAGGGATACTTTGAGCACCGTATTTGGTGCACATACAAAAGATTAAACAACTCAAACCCCTTTACATCAAGGCTTATATTAACGGTAAAATTATTAGTCGGGTGTTTGTCGATAATGGGGCTGTGCTGAGTGTAATATCGCTGCATACCTTGAAGGATCTTAACAAAATAAAGGAGGATCTCGTCCCAACTACATTAAAATGGCTAGCTTTATGGGAGAAGCCTCTGAAGCATTGGGGATTCTAATAATAGAAATTACTGTAGGTCCTAAGACAATCAGGTCTACCTTCTTTGGAATAGATGGCAAGCCGTCCTACACCATTCTACTGGGCAGGGACTGGATTCACACCAGCCGATGACTTCCTTCTACCATGTATCAAAAGCTCATCTTTTGGGAAGGTGACAAGATATAAATCATCCAATAGATGATAACCCATTCTGACTAGGGGTTCAGAACGTAGAGGATGTCCTATATTCACTCTATGTAGCTCTCATAGCCATCACAGAGCAGTATGGAGAAGGATCTTGGGAATCATGTAATCTGATCTCGTGAGGGTTTGAAATAAAACAATTAGCCGAACCACGACTTACCTTGGAGGATTTAAATGGTTGAGGAAACCCAAATCATACGTGACCTGTGGCATCGGCTCACTGCCCTAAGTTCTGAGACAAGGATAGCCGAGGCATCACAGATGGGGAACCACGACAATGAAACAACGCTTGCAGCCGATGAAGTTGAGCCGCCGATGGAACTTGAATCGCCCATAAGAAGGGCTATGCCTAGTTTTGAGTCTCAGGATACAAAGATATCAACTTGGGAACTGAAGAAATCCCTTGGCTAACACATATTAGTGGTTTGCTGAAATAAGGCATAACAACCCTTCTACTGCAGTATAAAGACTGTTTCACATGGGATTATCATGAGTAGGGCTGCACAAAAGTCGGTCCGGACCGAAAAATTGGACCGGACCGAACCTATTCGGACCGGACCGAACCGGACCGAGAAATTCGGTCCGGTCTTCGGTCCAAATGATCTGAGTTTTCGATTTTCGGTCCGGTTCGGTCCTAATATATATTGAATTATATAATTCCTAATATATATAATATATATAATTTCTAATATATATTGAATTATATAATTCCTAATATATATAATTCCTAATTTTCTAAATTCATAATATATAATATATATAATTTCGGAATTCCGGGTCGGGTTCCGGGGCCCATTTTTTTTTTAAAATTGAATTTTCAATACTGAAATTGACATTCTCGGACACATTACCACAAAATGTTTACGTTGAAATCTATTGTACATCGCGAGATATTTAGATTTGAAAAGGGGAAAAACGTAACGATTTGGGGGAAAAGTGAAATTGAGGGGCAAGATGGACGTTTTTGGAGAAATTGAAGCAGTTTGCCCACCCTCGTATCGAAAAAATACGCAAAATAAAAAAAGAAGGTAAAACGGACGCCCGAGCGCAAAGTTATGACCATATAAAGTTTGATCAATTTACAACCTATATTTGATATGTCAATACGTCCGGCCGTCGAAGTGCGGGGCAAATGCATTCGGTCCAAACCGACCGGACGAGAAATCGGTCGGTCTTGATCCCGTGATCTGGGTTTTCGGTCTTCGATCCGGTCCGGTTTTAACCTTTTGTGCACCCCTAATCATGAGATGCCTGGGCTAGCACGTTCTTTGGTAGAACATAGATGGCCAATCAAGAAGGGTTTCAAACCCCAAAAACAGTCGCCTAGAAGGTATCACCCTCAGCTGATGCCTCAAATCAAAGCCGAGATCGAACGACTGCTGAAAACCGGGTTTATCAGAACGGCTAAGTATGTGGAATAGTTGGCAAATATTGTACCAGTCAAGAAGAAGAATGGCAAGGTGAGGGTATGTATTGATTACAGAAACCTAAATCTAGCCACTACTAAAGATGAGTACGTCATGCCGATAGCCGACGTGCTAGTCGACTTAGCAGTCGCTAATGGTGTATTGACCTTCATGGATGGATACCTGACTATAATCAGATATCGGTAGCCGAGGACGACATTCACAAAACTGCCTTCAAATGTCCGGGAGCGTTGGGCATTTACGAGTGGGTAGTTATGCCGTTTGGTCTGAAGAACGCTGGTGCCACTTATCAAAGGGCAATGAACACCATCTTCCATGACTTGATCGGCAAGACTATGGAGGTTTACATCGATGATGATAGTAGTGAAGTCTAAGGACTTCAAGAATCATTTAGCCGATCTTAAACAAGCATTAAAAAGAATGATGATTCATAATCTCAAAATGAATCTAGCCAAGTGCATGTTTGGAGTATCGGCTGACAATTTCCTTGTCTTTTTGGTACACAAGAAAGAGATCGATATAGATCGTAACAAAGCCAAGGCAGTAATGGGATCCGCACCACCCAAAAAAAAGAAGGGGTTACAAAGCTTATTGGGAAATATCAATTTCTTAAGGAGGTTAATATCTAACTCGGCTAGCAAGATGAAGGCTTTCTCACCTTTGCTCAGACTTAAAGAGTTAGAAGAGCTAGTATGTGGCCCAGAACAGCAAGAGACATTTGATCAAATTAAAAAGGCCTTAGCTACTTCCCCGTGCCAGGGAAGCCGTTAAAATTGTATATTTTGGCTGCAAAATTATCTATCGGTTGTTTACTAGCACAGGAGGCCGATGATGGAACTGAAATAACGGTTTATTATCTTAGTCGAATGCTCAACGATGCTGAAACTAGATATACTCCTTTGGAGAAGCTTTGTCTGTCTTTGTTCTATGTTTGCACAAAACTCGAATATTATCTAATGCCTCACGTTATATACATTCTGTGCAAAGTTGATATTGTATGGTACTTACTAAATAAACCTGTCTTGCAAGGTCGATTAATGAAATGGGCCATCAAGCTTACCGCGTTCTCTCTCGAGTATAGGCCACTCAAGGCCGTCAAAGGCCAAACAGTAGCCGATTTCTTAGCAGAACACCCTTGTGTAGACATGGAGGATCCATGAGCCCCTCCTACTGCATGTATAGACGTCGTTTCGTGGGTACTAACCTTTGACGAGTCTAGAACCCAGAAATGAGTTGGAGCCGGAGTCACGATAACAAATCCGAGAGATAAAACGTGGAGGTTCTCCTATCAGTTATATCCTGAATTGACAAACAACCAAGCCGAATACGATGCTCTCATCATGGGACTCAAACTCCTAGTTTCTATGAAGGCGAGGCGCATCGAGATCGAGGAGACTCTCAGCTAACAGCTGGCCGGGGAATATGACTGCAAAGACCCAAATTTGTTGTCCCGTCACAGGACAGCTAGCAGGTTGTTTAGTGGGTTTGCATCATCCACGTTAAGTTATGTTCCCAGAGGCATGAATGTTGAGGCTAACGACTTAGCACAAGAAGCTTCAGGTTTTAGGAAGTCTCTACTCACCTTAGAGTACGATGAATTACCAGTTGAAGTGTTAGCCGTTGATCAAATCGACTTGTGGAGGCAGTTACTGATTGATCCTAAAAGATCCCTCTAGTTGCAAGTACCTCAAGGTTAAAAGAAGAGCCTTGAAATACCTGCTCATTGACGGTGACCTCTATAAAAGGAGCGTGAATGGGGTACTACTCAAGTGCATTGCCAAAGCAGAGGCCTTGAGGATCATGGGAGAGATCCATAAATGAGTATGCAGACAGAGCGGGGCCAGCGATGAAGTGGATGATTGATGCGCGGTAAGATGCACACACTTTAAACGCAAGTGCACGTTATCGTGACAAGTAGTATAGTCTTGATAAGACCGAATATCGTCCTCAAGGATTAGGGTTCAATTACCAACTATCTATTTTTTTGGTATCTATTTGGTAAATTGATATTTGGATTTGTTGTTTATAACTAAGAATTATGAAAACTATTTAACTATAAGGATTTACTTCAGTGGTGATGAGAATAGGGCTTCCACGTCTCCTCACTATCCGCTTATGTTACTTATTAATGCAATAACTTATGGTCTTCTTCTTTTGGAGAAAGCAGGTTCACTAAATCGTTTTATACTCCCGTTAGGGTTATATAAACACTCAACCCCAGTATTGCACCTTACCTACCTTTCGGTGATAAGGATAACTCTATAGGAGGATTAAGAACAAGAACCTAGTTAACCGTCACGCACAATGCGCAAAATTAGGGTTGTTAAGCCTCTCATTAACGCTACATAAATAATTGAGGTATTTTCATCCCCAATCCAAGAATGTCTATCCAACTTACAAAGATATTCACAATCCCCTTTCTAATCGATTAGAAATCATATAGTGATAATTAGTTGTCAATTAATTACCAAGAATTCAACTCAAATATTGGATAGATCTCACAAGAAAAATAACCATAAGTACGCATTAACTCATAACAAAAGTTTCTAGAGATTTAACATGTAAAGTTTATAGAGGAATTAGTTCCTAGTCATTGACATACAAGAACTAATTCCATGTTCATCATACAAAAGCGAAATAAAGTAAAGAAAAGGAAAAGAAATTACTAAACTATGGTCTCGAATCTCCAAGCAAGAAAGCCTTGTGTTGTGCGAAAGGGAACCCTAAACGCCTAGGTTCTCCTTTTATAGTGAAAACCGCCTCCTCTTTTCCTTCAGTGCCCGCAATTTCGTCCAAAAACCTAATTTTTCCACGTCGGCGCCTGCGCATGCCGCGGCCGGAAGTTCGCAATCCGTCGGGTGTTTTGGCGCCGCCTCGATATTCGCTGTTCGGCGGAGCCGGCTACTGCAACTCGTAGCTACCGGATGTTTAGCGCCGCGCCTCAGACCGCTGTTCGAGCCGCGCGCTGGTCTTCGCAGCCTCTCGAATAGTGGCGCCGCGCTCGCTGCGCAGGAGCGCCGCTGTTTGGATTTCACCTCGTTCGCCACTTTCTGCTTGACTCTGCATCTCCTCTTTTGCCCTCTTTTAGCGCATTTTCCGTCATTTGGCCATTTTAACCACTTTGACTCAAAAGAAAGGAAAACTATCCTAATACGACACTTATATGTGCAAAACGGGACAAAATACTAACTAAAACTGACTCAAATGGTGTATATAAAATACACCGATCAATGATCTACCGCCATGGCTATTATTGGTCTACTATCACAGCTGACTTCTTCCAGTATGCAAAAGGATGCGGAGAATGTTAGAAACATGGACCAATCCAACGGGTACCAGCTGAGTTGCTGCACCCAGTCGTAAAACCTTGGCCCTTTAGAGGATGGCTATGGACCTCATCGACAAGATTCACCCACAATCGGCTAAAGGCCACAATTTCGTTATCGTGGCTACCGATTACTTCACTAAATGAGTGGAGGCTCAGCCGATGAAGAGGGTCCATCAGACAGATGTCATTCAGTTTATCCACCACCAGATTGTATATACAGATATGGTATTCTTGAGACGATTACCACCGATCAAGGGATGATGTTCACTGGTTCTGAGGTAGCAGCCTTTGCTGAGAAGTTCGATATTAAGATGATCACATCTTCTGCTTATTACGCACAGGCGAATAGACAGCCAACAAACTTATTGTGAACATAATTAGTAAGAACGTGGAGGCTAAACCAGGAATGTGTCATCTCACTCTGGATGAAGCCATTTGGGTGATCAAAAATTCTAAATCTACAGCCACCGGGACGACACCTTATTGGCTAACCTATGGCCAAGATGCAGTGTTGTTGTTCGAAATTAATATCAAATCCTTACGGGTGGCCAAGCAGAACTCTCTAATTTTAGAGGAATATCAGCAGGTCATGCTAATGGAATTGGACCAGCTAGATGAAGATCGATTGATGGCCCTAGAGAAAATCGAAGCCGCTAAACGTAAAATGGCTAAAGCATACAACAAACATGTCAAGCCTAAGAGGTTTGCCGAATGAGACTTATTTTGAAAAACCATTTTGCCGGCTGGGATGAAAGATCGTAAATTCGACAAATGGTCACCAAATTGAAAAAGACCTTTCGTAGTAAGCCAACGGATCGCCGACAACGCATATCGACTAATAAACATGCACGATGAAGAAATGGACTGGAATGTAAACGGTAAGTATTTAAAAAAGTAATATCCTACGATTTGGGGCATGCATGAATAATGACAACCTTGGACCGATTCGTGGTAATAAAGACACCTCGGTTGAAGGAGAAACCCAATTCAAAAGTAATCAATGCACTGGAGACAAGACGATTGAAGTGACATGTGCGGCTGTCAGACTGAAACGACGACTACTTTCAGATACATCAACTCAACAGTCACACTCGAGTTAATGTAGGGGGTAATTGTTAACACTCAATTTTTTTTAAGTGTTTAGCCGAATTCAGTGACAGTCGAACTGTTTCAGAGCCGAATTTACTACTAGCTCTCGACTACAAGAACTCCATCGGTTACTAAGGCATCTTAGTCGAGTTGTTAGTTAGAGGTACGACTGGGACCCACTCAGATGCAGACGCCTCAACGACCAAGTCAAAAGGGTTTCCGGATCCCTATAAGCGGTAACGGCCAACAACAGTTAAAATAAAGGGCCATTTCCGAGCAAGAGGAGTAGCGGGCGAGAAAATCGGCACCACCTCCCCCATAGTCAGCCATTGAACTTAGTGGGTTACTTGATGGCTGACATGGGGATCATGTTGTACAGTTTTTTCTTCTTTTTTGTACTATAAATAGGAACATTCTTTGTATATACAGACACAACCAATCAATCAAACAACTCAATTTTTATCTATCTTTATCCTTTACTTTACTGTACTCAGCTGCATTCATGTTTCTTACCTCTTAGTTTACTCATACCACCGTCCTAACGCTTTCTGGAGTAGTTAGGAACCCATTGCTGGAAATTAGTGTTCTGTTTCCAGCCCAATTCGCTTAAGTTAAAGAATCAATTTGTCTCCCAATACGGTCAGCCGATAAAACAGTAGAGAACATAAGTCGGGGCGAGAACATACTCTTGGAGTTTACGTGTTTTCTGTACCTCTTTTCCTCTTTCATTTCATACGGCAATGTTTACTTTTTCTATTTTCGAATATGAATAAGTTACATAGCTTGTAATTTCAAGAACCCAAGATGCTAATTTGGGAACTTCTTTAAGTGATGGGAATTAAAAGGTGGAATTGTGGTCGAAATCTTCTTTTTTCATTTGATATAAGACAATTGCCTCTAGAAGAACACTTTCATCCATTTAAGATGACCATTTGCCTGAGATAGTTACACTGCTTTGTAGAGCCAAAACTGGAGTCATCCAGCTATTTTGGCTTCTGTTACAAACTTGAGGAAAAATAAATACAAAAACTAAAGGGACCAAGAATAATTACCTAACTAATTGTATTTAATAGTATTTCCTACTTATTGTAATTAGCCAACTCCATTATTTCCAAGCTCAAATTCAGCATGCTTGCACTCCTGCTTCTTCTGCATTGATTCGGTCATGACATGATAGAGATTAGGTCAACATGATCCTCCCTGGGATGCATCATGAAGGACGATGTCAAGAAATGAATTTAACAAAAGAGAAGGATAAAGAAAGACGCAAAAAAAAAATGGTTCGAGAAAGAGTATACTTACCAAGGGCAAACCCTTTGCAGCTCTCTCCCCCAAGAATATTGATGGCTTGAAGAAGTCACCATATGCCTCATGCCAACTTTTTAGCTTTGAGTAAATGTACTCAGATCCAATTGCATCAGCCCAAAACATGATACCTCCACTGCACAAATAATACAGTCATTATTAATATGTTCAATAGCTAGTCTAGAATAGACGATGAATTATCTACATAGAGATACCATTTAAAAATTAACTGATTGTTTGTTAGCAGATTTTAGAAGTAAACTCATCACTCATCAGCATCAGACTTGTAGACTAATGCATTCGAGTTCAGAGTTAGCAATATCAGTTGGGTAGTAAAATGTAGAATGGTTAATTGAAGAGGTGGCCTAATTTCTGCGTGCTACTTACGTTTCTGAGGGAAATTTAAATCCATGGACAGATGCAATGTCAATATCAGATGCTCGGATAACTATTCCTTCCTCAATAACTCGGCAAGCCTCATTCACCACCGGGAAGAATATCATCTCTAGAATTTCTTCATCAGTCACAGATATTGGCTGCGGAATCATGTTAAGACTTATATCAATCAAACATGCACAATATAGCATTGGCTGTAACAATCACAAGAAGGATTCAACTGTAATAAACCTTTCCACCAGGAGCAATATTGGTAAGTCGCATAGACTCCTCAACAATTTGTATCACAGAGTGATCAGCTTCTGGCTTGCTTCCTTTACTGTACGTGTAATATCCTTTATCATTCTTCTTACCTGCAATATCAGTATTCATTTAGAAAACCATACCACTTTGGATGAGAAATCTTGAAAATAGAACCAACATACTGAGTAGTAGACTCTTGGAATTGTACTACCATTATTCTTCTCGTAAAAACTTCTTAAATTGAAACTTCCATCCCCTTTAAAATTTTGTTTCCTTCAATTTGAATTTGGGCAAGATTTTCAAGCCAATAGTTAAGTGGAAAATAGAAATGTCTTCAGTACCTTCCCGTCCATTTTCTACCATTAGTTGAACCAAGGGCGACTGAAAAGCGCGGTCTGGAAAAGCAGCAACAAATTCTTTTACACCAGCCAAAAATATACCATATCCAGAAAGATCCTGAAGCCTGCATATCATAATAAACCAAAATGTTAATATGAACAAATTTGGTATAAATATGCAGAAATGATTTTGGTGTAAATACAAGCAAATGCCGATAAACAATAAAGCCTGCCAATTAGTGATATAACCAAACCGAATACTCAGGCGTTTCTGTTTGATTAAACACTAAAGAAAGTTATCTTACTGACAACCATCTCCGGCTAATTTAAGAGAATGTGTAACACAACTATATGAAGCAAGAATATGCAGTTTAAAAGCAGAAGACCACTTCAAAAAGATGGTTTTTCATCAGCCTGAGATTAGGAGCCGTAATAAAGTATATCAATCATCTGCTTTTTCTACTACCAAATATCTTTGATAGAAAATGAACAAGAAAATGAATCCGCTCAATACAATACACAGTGAGGTATGTAACGGAGTGTTATAGTTGAGAAAGTAGGAAGAGTGTAGCTCCAACTCACTTGACAGGAATTCAAGAATTGAACAGAGGTGCAGATATATTGTGTATGCTCATGTTTTCACATGCCAAGATGAACAAGTTCCACTTTCCCTAGAGAAAAACTTACTGGAAAGGACCAAGCCGCATGCCAAATTCAGTGATCACCCTGTCAATTCTAAAAATATTAACACCTAAATTTGCCAACAAGTCTGGTCCTTGCATGTAAGGGAAGAAGCTCCGGTTGACAGCAAAACCAGTACAATTTTTCACTACTATGGGGACTTTCTTCAAAATCTTAGTGAATTTGATCACATCAACAATTACTTGCGGAGAAGTAGTTTCCGTCCTCACGATTTCCACCAAAGGCATCAAATGTGCAGGACTTCACCCAGAAAAAGAAAGAAAAATGGAAACCATGAAAATTAGAATTAAGGAATAGAACAAGTCATTAAATAATATTAGTTATATAATCTCAAAATAAGGCACCATTTTGTCATTTTCTGCTCTCCAAACAATCAAAACTATCTTCTCGTTGCTTGAGTGAGAAGACCAATTATGTTAAATCAAGTTAAGAATGCACTTTGTCAGGTTCTTTCAGTGATTTCTTAAATGACAGTAAAACCAGACTGTCTTCCCTTCTCTAGTTTTAGCTAAAAATTAAGCAAGAAACATTCTGATCGAGATTTAATTAGCAATTCCCCTTGAAACTAAAATTCTGTTTTCAAATTAATATGCTCGTAAAACATTTACCATTTGTGAGAAAAAACATCCTGATAAGCATGCTGGTTAAACCTTTTTATAGGATCCTGTACAACATTTCTCTTAAACCTGTTTTCCTGCTTTCAAATTAATATGCTCTTACAGAAAATATTTGTTTGTCATAAAACTGAGTTAACATATATAGCCAAGCTCATTCTCTTCAGAACTCAGTGTAAACATTCGGGCAAAAATTCAGTATGAAATTGAACCTCACCTGAACAAATGTATCCCCAAAATGCGATCTTGACTACTTGTTCTTTCACCAATCACATCAAGACTAATTGTAGATGTGTTTGATGCAAAAATGCACTTTGAAGTACAGATTTTCTCAATATCTTCAAAAATTGATTGTTTCAGCGACACATTCTCGTTAACAGCCTGAGAGACATCAGAAATAATGGAAATATGTTTAATAAAATATGCATCATCTACAAGGATAGGCGAAAAACGTTCAATATGAAAATAAAAATAATGAAAACAGAGAATTAATGAAATCAGAGTTGACATACTACAGCAAAACTCCAAAATTTCTAAAACATTAGACTCAGTTGAAATCTGATTAGAAATGGCAAGCCTATTAAGAATGAATGTTCTTCAATCCTTTAGATATTGGGAATTTCTATTAAATGAAGGGTAGGATAGTATACGAGTGTAGTAAAACAATGGATAAAGGATGTTACAAAGCTTCCGTAGAGTTATCTATAGTAAACCAGGGAAAGAAAATAGCATGGAATCTAAGAGGAAGAAAGGTCGTCAATGTTACCTCAATAACCATGTCGACATCTTTTAAGTCTTCATAGTCTAAAGTGCCTTTAAGAAGAGACAAAGTCCTTTTCATCTTATCCTGATTCAGCTTTCCTCTTGTTACAAAGCCTTGTAGATTTGCTGGAACACAAATAGCATATCAATATATCAGAACTATGTTGTGACATCCAATATTGATTTTCTGTCCTGCTACTATCTTATCCAATATATCAGAAGTATGTTGTGACATCCAAATATTGCTTCTGTCTTGCTACTATCTTTATTTGCCTCCTTATCCAATGTATCAAAACTTGTGGAACATTAAATTACACAAAGATATTCAAGATGTTGTACTGACCTTCTACTGATTTCACAGCTTTCAATAGATATTCATTGTTAATTTCTTTAAGTACAACATTAATGTTGCTGATAATGAGAGCTGTAGCAATGCCAGATCCCATTAAACCACCACCAACAACAGCAACTTTTTCTATTCTCCAAGGCTTAAGCCCAATATCAGTAACACCTGGTACCTGTAAATTGTATTAACACTTTGTTAGACTACATTTAAGCCCTAGAAGTTGGCATAAAGTAACCAAGATTCTCCTGCATACAGCGTCATTATTAAGCATGGCGTTGAGTACATTATTAGGCATGAAGAAACTTTATATGTTTTTCCAGGTATAGAAACAGTTCCAAGTTTTTGTCCATTCTTAATTAGACAATGAAAAGCAGAATCTATGGCGGCCTAATATTACAAGCTGACCTTTGATGTTGCACGTTCAGCCAGAAATACATGAAGAAGACCTTTTGCTGTATTTGACAGCACTAGCTCTTTAAATACTTTATCCTCCTGCAATCAGTTACGCATAGATTATTAGCAGAAACCAAACAAAGTTTTTGGGAGGACATACTAGAAATCACCAATCTCTAGTTATTATCAACTATAGGCAATAATTGTTGCCAAGTGCTAACTGAATGACTAGGAGCAACCTAGATATATTATCAATTCACGAGTTATTCCATAAGCAAAACATATAATGCAATTTTATGTCATAGGATTGTTCACCTTAAGAACACCAGAATATCCTCCAGATATGATGCCTTCTTCGATCACATCAAGACAGGCTCTGTAGTGAGGCACTATGTAACGTTGTCTAGCACTTTTCAGTATCTCGAGTGATTCATCGTGAGGTCCAAGTTTATCTGTCTTTTGAAGAGAATTGCAATTTGGCTGGCGACCTTCAGCAATGTTGAGTGCCCAACACCGAGCAACTGCCAAGAGCTCCTCAGAAGAGACAATGGCATCAATAAGACCCAACTCCTTTCCTTCTTCAGAAGTTATGGTCTTGGATGACTGTTCCATATTCAGACAAAGCTTCAGCATCTTTATGCTACCATCTATACTACACAAAGATTGATTTCGTAGAGTATAATTTAAGAACGCCACTTACCATCAACATGTCAACAGCCTTTGAGGTCCCAACTAACCTTGGAAGCCTTTGGGTGCCTAAAAACACATGTTCGAGTTTCTCAATGGAAAGCTACTTAAAATGGAAAGCCGCCAAATTGTAACCATAAAAGAAATGTACCTCCACATCCGGGAATAACTCCAAGCCTCAGCTCAGGTAAACCAAGATCAGATTTTGCGGTGGCAATTCGAGCACTACACCCCTACACAATTTAAATTGAGGAAAACAGTTATATGGAGTTTTGAGAACAATGAAGTATAAGGGCTAAATTAAATGAAAAAACTAGAGCAGAGAGAACAAACCATTGCCAATTCCAAGCCACCTCCAAGGGCAAATCCTTGAATTGCAGCAACAGAAGGCTTCTTCCCATCTATGAGCACCAAGGTTTTGGTTAGATAATCAAACTACATATCAACTGCAAACTACATTTGAACTTCTAAAAAGTTATTGGCAAAGAACATGAATAGTTATGAACATACTTTCCATTTTGTTAACCACGAGACCAATCGATGCATCTGGTAAAAGTGATATGTCTCCTGGAAATTTAGAAGGAAAAGCTGATTAGAGGACACTAGGGACACAAGTTAATCCAATAAGTGACTAAAAGTTACCATGCTTATGAACATTCTCCACAACAGTGATGTCCAATCCTCCACAAAATCTACCATCCGCACCTATCCATATACGAGGACGACAAAGTTTAAAATGAAAGTGTTAATCTAGCACAAAGGCATTTCAAGAAAAGACTTGACATTAGCTGGTCATAATTAACAATAGACAACTATGATGAACAAATTTGGTGGCAATAGCATATACATCTTTTGCTCCAAGTGTAAGAGTTCTGAAAATAATTTTTAGTTGTAACTTTGATATGGAAACGAAAAAGTTACTCCTTTATCTAATCTGTTTGACACTTTTGCTTACTGGCATTAACTATAAACCATTCTCTGCTTTATATTACTTAGAATATATAAATTAATATCCGGAAGAATTTTCAGAGCACAAAAGGATTACTCTAAATTCAATACGTAATTATATATCCAAAACTTACCAGAAAGAACAATGGCCTTTACATGATCGCTATCAATAGCCTCTTCATAGCATCTCTTCAACTCCTCAATTGCTATTATCCATAATAATCACAGTAAATACTATTAATAACATTTCCAGTTTCTATAACACTACTCAGAAAGATAAAATGAAAAAAAAAAAAATAAGAAAAGTCACCTGAGAGAGTTAAGGCATTGACAGGTGGATTAAGGATAGTGATAACAGCCACACCATCATACCCGATTTCCATATTGATCGAAGCATTGGTTGCCATTTCTTCTACACAACTATATTACCTCCTTCCTGAAAATAGTACTAGTAATTTCCTATATAAGACAAAACATAAATTTTGGTAAGCTCTTTAATTTTTTCCTTCAAATTTGTATTGCGCCATCTTCATTTTGAAACGTTTTAACATCTCTGGACACCACAAAATAATATTACTATCTCATATTATAATTGTTAAGAGTCGCGCATCGGAAATGGAATTGGAACATGGACTCTTATATAGACTTGGACAATACTTACCCTACAAACTAGGTTTTGAGGTTGAGTTAGACCCAAGATTCATTTTTACAATAATTTTCGGAATGTTCCAAAACATCAAAGTCAAATTACACCATATATTTTTTTAAATATTTTTCAGCCAAAAGAATCAGAGGTGAATATATTCTGAGTAAATTTTCAAAATGAACAAAAAAGGGAGTAATTAAGCAATACTATTGAGTGCAACAAGGACTCACTCCCTTGGAAATTGAATGTGACTTATCCGAGGTAATTCATATGTTAAAGACAAGGACAAACTTATGATGTCATTATTTATGAATGCAGGTCCTAAATGACAAGCAAAATATGTGGACCGGGAACATAATCAATACTCCCGTTTCAATTTATATTATATAGTTTGACTGTTTAAAAAAAAAAATTGAATCTTGTTATCTAAAATAAAATAGTTCCTCCTGAGTATGCCAACTCTATTTTTTTGAGAGACATTGCAGGAACTAATTACACTAGACAAATTCCGAACTGTAAATGTTAATGCTGTGATTGAAAATCAAGAACAACATGGGAGCCAAGCTCCAAACTCTCTGTAATTTTCTAAGTTAAGTATGAATGAATTTACATTTCTAACCAAAAAAATATAAGCAATGCCATTGATAACAAAACAAAACACCATGTTCGAAATGAATGATTAATGAAGAGGAGAAAGACCTGTTCCTTTGAGTTTTGTTGGAGCTGTGTTATTTGATGAAGGGCAAGTTCAGTTTTTATGGGACTGACTTATGAAACGTGTATTTATATGAAAAAAAAGGGGAACATAGTATCAAGTTGTGATAAGAACTTAGCCAAATTGCATAGCAGCCAATATAGACTGTATATAACTCCTATTTGTTTACTATTCAATAGAGATATTTTTACATCAATAGTATAACGGAAGGTAAATTTAATTATTTTCTTATAGTAGACGGCAAATTTGACCTTTTTTTCCTTACAATAATGCATGCATAAAGTTTATTCTCTAATCATTAAAAAGTTCAAAAAGAGTTGGAGTGTTAATATTCTATGATCAAGTAGTTGGGGAGTACTAACATCCTAATTAATTAGGCTGTCTTCGTGTTACTTTTCCAACGGAGTACTCTCTACAAAAGAAGGCTTTAAATTAAACACAAGTGGCCACACATCTAGACTTTGGTGCAAATTCATAGTATGCTTCTTCAATTTTAAAAATAAAATATTGGCATATTCAAAAATTGTAATTAATACAAAAAATATTAGTAATAATAATAACTGCAACAACTAAACTTTAAGATTAACTTGTCCCACATTTGGTATATTAGCAATTTTGGGATTATTTATAGTTTTATACTATAATTGTTGTATTATTTTTATGCCATACTCCATGTGGGATAATAATCTCGAGATTAAATACCAAAATGACACATTTACCCTTCTCCGATACTCTCCTCCCAGTCCTTTAAGAATGCTCAGGTTAAAATTAAAAATACAAGTTCATCTCACATTATTTAGTTTACAAATGCATGTGTCATTTCGCTTTTTAAGAGTCAATTTTGAAAGAATTAATCCCTTGATTATTCTTATTGATTAAAGACATATATATATATATACAAGTTACAATAAGAGAATCATATTCCTACTTTACATCTAAAGTTTTATTCTATACGGAGACTAACTATACACTTATGGTAATATTACACTCCTAATTAAGGTACAAGACTAATATAATATATACCAAATATATACAAATTATGCACTGTTCACAGAACAGTTTCTGGACTTGGGCCACGACGCTGGGCCTTATTTAACACACCCCCACAGTCATAGCATGCGGTCTTCGTACGCTGAGACAATCTCTAAAATCTTCAAAAAGGACCAATGGAAGACCCTTTGTAAAGATGTCTGCAATTTAATATCTGGAAGGGACATGGCGGACGCGTACTTGTCCTTTAGCTACCTTCTATCGAACAAAGTGAATATCCATCTCTATGTGTTTAGTGCGCTGGTGCTGAATTGGATTACCAGAAAGGTAGATGACACTTATATTATCACAATACACTAAGGTAGCCTTCTGAATAGGACAATGAAGCTTTAAAAGTAGATTCGTAACCAACATGACTCAGAAACCACATTGGCTACCCATCTATACTCTACCGCACTTGAAATACGAAAGCGTGGATTGATGCGCGGACTACGGGACCAAGTTATTACCTTAAAACATACAATAGCCAGACGTAGACCGTCTGGTGTCAGGACAACCACTTCAATCAACATCTGTATAGGAGACTAGACGTCGACGAAAAATACAAATGCAAGTCATAATCAAGTGTTCCCTGAATGTACCTAAGAATGTGTTTGAGTGCATTCATATGTTCAACTCTGGGTTCATGCATAAACAAACACACTTGCTGGACGACATATGTAATATCTGGTCGTGTGAACGTAAGATACTGAAGGGCGCCTGCAAGACTACGATAGCGGGTCGGATCCTCATAGGAAGAGTCAGCTGCAGCACCCAACTTGGGTTTAGTATCAACTGGAGTAGAAGTGGACTTACATGATGACATACCAACCCTCTCAATGATCTCTGCTGCATACTTTCTCTGTGATAAGAACAATCCACCTGCATGACGAGTGACAACAATCCCAAAAAATAACTCAATGGAACAAAGTCTTTCATGGAAAACTCAGAACTGAGCATTGTCATAATAGACTTTCGCAAAGCATCAGAAGAGACAGTCAAGATAATATCATCCACATATATTAGTATATAAGTCATCGAAGAACCGCGATGATATATGAATAATGAATTATCAGACATGTTGTGAGATAAACTCATAGTCGAAACATAGTCAGCAAACCTCTTATACCAAGCCCGTGGAGACTGCTTAAGCTCATACAAGGACTTCTTCAACAAACAGACATGATTAAGATATTTAGTATCCCTAAACCCCCAAGGGCTGATGCATATACACTGTCTCCTTGAGATCACCATGTAGAAAAATATTCTTCACATCTAGCTGATGAATAGACCATGATTTAGAAAGAGCCTAGATGAGCACAGTGTGAATGGTAGCCGGCTTGACCACCAGACTAAATGTCTCACCACAATCCACACCAACCTGTTGAGTCTTACCATCACCTACAAGACGAGCCTTATGTCTTGCAAATGAAACGTCAGAATTTTCCTTATGAGAAAAAATCCACATAGACCGAATATTATTAACACCATATAGACGAGGTACCAACTTCCACGTCTTATTATCAATAAGAGCATTATATTCATCGGTCATGACAATTTTTCAATTAGGGTCATTTATGGCACACAGGATTACGGGGTAAGGGTGACCTAAGAATATTAGAATTTAAATTGAAATATCTTTTTGGTTTAAAAATACCCCGTTGACTGCGAGTGATTGGACCAAGATTCGGGGATGGATTGGGTGAATTTTGGGAATTTTCAGGAGATGGTATGGATTGGCCAGCAGGCAGTGGGCCTGTTGGTTCATTTTTGGAAATTTCTGTCGAAGGCGCCACGACTCCTTCATTCCAGTGGTTACTAGAACTTAGGCGTCGTGATGCTTCCCCGAAGGGCCGCGACACTGACGACGAGGAAACAACCTTCTGGCTACTGGATGACTGGCGTCGTGGCACCTCCCCTAAGGGCCGCGACACTGATTCGAAAAATGACAGAGAATATAGGGAGATATATCATCATCCAAAAAATCATACGAACTAGGCACAAGAGTTTCTACTTTAGAAAATGGAAATTGGGACTCATCAAAGATAACATGACGACTAAGAATGATTCGTTTAGATGACAAATCAAAGCATTTGTAACCACAGTGATTTGATGGATATCCAAAAACACACAAGGGGTAGAACGTGCCTGAAGTTTGTTAATTGTAGTGAATGGAAATAATGGATAACATAAGCACCTAAAGACTCTAAGATGCGTATACGAGGGAGTCTTATTATATAAAATTTAAAGAGGGGACGAATATGTCAAACCTTTGGAAGGAAGAATGTTAAGAATATCGGTAGCCATTTGTAGAGCATGATGCTAAAAATATGGAGGTACGAAAGCATGAATCAAGAAAGTTCGGATAATATTATTAATGGTACGAATTTTGCGTTCGGCTTTCCCATTTTGTGAAGATATATGATGACAAGAAAAATAAAAATTAATTTCATTATTAGCACAAAATTTCCGAAACTCTCCATTATTATATTTTATGCCATTATCACATTGGATATTCTTGATTTCTCGTTCGAATTGGATTTTAATGAAAGCTTTAAATTTCTGGAAGATGGAAAATACTTGAGATTTCTTCGCTATTGGAAACGTCCATAAAAATTTAGAATAATCATCTAAAAATAGAACATAATAACGGTGACCCAAAGAACTAAGAACATGAGATGTCCATAAATCGCTATGAATAATATCAAATGACATTGAAGTAGTAGAAGTAGAGGCGACAAATGGCAACTTAACATTTTTTCCTAAGAAACAAGATTGACAATTCAGAATACTATGCGTACCCTTACACGAAATAAGTTTATTTTTATCTAAGATAGACAAAATAGACGGCCCTGGATGACCTAGACGAGCATGCCACAAGGAAGGAGCAAGAGCTGCAAAAGTGGAAGGCATGGCTAGACGCGAGGAACCGAGACTTGGTGTGATTGAATAAAGATCCCCCTACTGTCACACCTCATGAGAGGACTCTCCGTCTTGAAATATTTCACAGAAAATCCAAATGGATCAAAATCAATAGAAACCCAATTATCAGTGGTGAATTTACGGACATACACCAAATTTTTAATTAGTTTTGGGGCATAAAAAGTATTTTTCAAGACAAGTGGTGGATGAGGAGAGGACAAAGTTTTATGACCATAACCCTTAATTCGAATTGAATTTCCATTACCCACAATTATACCACGATTACTGCTCAAATTAGAATAAGACGAGATAGTACATTGGTCATATGTCATGTGGGTGGTGGCGCCGGTGTCCATGTACCAATTCGGGTCTGGTTGAGTCATTCCAAGTGTGTGCATTGCAGCTTCAATATTGGTATGTATGTGTCACGACCCGACCCCGGGCCGCGACTGGTGCCCTACCTGGGCACCCTCACAGGTATACATCAGAGATAAACAGCGGAACATACATGAAACTTATAAAATAAGCAACAGGAGTAAAACAACAGGTTAGCCGATAGGGCTACCTTCCTGGACATAAATAAATACAACCGAAGCAGTTGCCTCCTTTCCTTTACAAACTGACCCACAACGTTTGACTACAGACCTCTAAGAGTGTTAACATAACATCTGACGGGACAAGGCCCCGCCGTACCCCTAAATATACATAGCCATGACAACTCCGGAACAGTGGAGCCATCTCAAAATGCTGAACCAGGATCCTAAGCTCGCGGATCCACAATGGTACCTAAACTGCGGACATTTAACGCAGCCCGAAGAAGTCGATAACAGTGCGAATATGGAGCGAAATAACGTACAAGAAAGCGATCATAATCGTACAAAAGAATGACAAAGACAAGTATAAAAATACATACGAGATCCTCGTGTCATTACCACTTATGAACTTAATTTCACATCAATATCTTTTCCATTCCATTAAGAGTTATAGCCATATCTTACGTACTTACTTAGGAGAAGTCATTAAGTTCATTTCTATCTAACTTACTTATCTTTCATAACATAGTCCGGCCCACTACGGAGGACATATACTACCCGCCAAACTGGGACGCGATCGATCACACCAATATCAAAGCATGCGTGGAATCCCCATCACATCGGCGACTAAAAGTGTAAACATAACCGTGGGTCTCACGCCACAAAATCAATCAAAACAGTGGTATAACGTGCGGGGCTTGCCGCCATTTATACTCTTACCGGAGAAGGTGGTAAGCGGGGTATAACGTCTTGGGCTTGCCCTCATTTATACTCTTACCCCGGAGAAGGTGGTATAACGTCTTGGGGCTTGCCTCATTTATACTCTTACCCTATCTCGACGGTGGTCAAATAACACATAAAGCAGGTGGTACAGCGTCTTGGGGATTTACCCCTCACTTATACTCTTACCCTGGAGAAGGTGGTATAACGTCTTGGGGCTTGCCCCTCATTTATACTCTTACCCTAACTCAACCGGTCATCATACATAACATAAGAACTACCGGCTTATCATACATAACATAAGCACTACCGGCTTATCATACTTAACATAAGCACTACCGGCTTATCATACATAATATAAGCAGGTTAAGAAATCCCCTAACTTCTTATTAGCTTGTTCATATACACTCTCATTTTTGTTTACTTAAGGCACTAACATGTCATTATAAAATCCGGAAATTTAACCCAACGTACTACGTGCCTCTACTCCTTTAAAATGATTCTCTTTCAAATAAAACTTCCAAGATACTAATAACCGTAGTATCAAGTCATATCTACTTTTCACGACAAGTCACAATACTTTTTAGAAATACAATTATAGGCT
Source organism: Przewalskia tangutica (assembly GCA_029844215.1). Classification (NCBI taxonomy): domain Eukaryota; kingdom Viridiplantae; phylum Streptophyta; class Magnoliopsida; order Solanales; family Solanaceae; genus Przewalskia; species Przewalskia tangutica. Next base: position 81,013,404 of record CM056732.1, on the reverse strand, counting down.
TCTAAATCAAGTGACTTCTTTCTTTAAAACCTTAAGCAATTGGTACCTTTAAAACAATCTTGCCCATCTTTATTTCAAATCATTACTTTGCTTACAATACTGAAGAAAACCATTCTTTTAAATCTTCCATAAAGTTGTTATAACCAACTTCCCATAAAGCCGTTATAACTCTTTATTTCTTAGACGAATTCATTCATTTGATAACCAAGAAACTTATACTTCAATTCAAGTCATATAGCTTTCAAAATACTTCAAGTCTCTTAACTTTTAGGAAAACCAGTTTCTTAACTTAGAATGGCAAGAAATCAATACTTTCCAAATCAAGTATTCTATACTTTTAAATCAATTCATTTCTCCCTTTAAGAATCAAGTCTCATAACTTGAAAAATAAAGTCCCTTAACCTTTTAACAATTTGAGGTCCATAGTCTTAAAACTTCATACGTAAATTCTTATAAATTAAGTAACATATACATGGTGCGTTGTGAATAAGTTATACTTATTTATAACTATCTTAATCAAGTAGCCATGATCTAGAAAATGTAATACAATTTTGTCTTATCTTAGCTTCTGCGGATGGAGGATTTCTACTTGTTTTAACATAATGGATTGTCATTACATTTTCCTTTATTAACGCTGCAGTGGCTTGTTCGATACTTATTCTTATTCGTGCCGTAAATTAGCCAAGTCAACTTGGCTCCAAAATACCTCCTAACGACTCTTACCAACATCCCCCATAAGACTTGGTAAGAACTTAGGATAACTTATACATAACCTTTACGTAGAGTAAATCGACATACATACCTCTTAACTTCTAAGAGTAGAAGGAATCATGAAATAGTACTACATGTATATTCCATACATAGAATCATGTCAAAAGAAGGAAGAAGTTCACATACCTCGCGACGATTATCGACAAGTAGCAAAAAGCTCCAAAGTACTTCCACCTTGAGCTATTCCATTCTTCAAATAGGATACGCTATACTTAGTACATCAACCTATAAGGGTCACCATACGTCCATTAACCTCTTACTTCATACGTAGAATATTCTAGGTGCTAAGTCGCTAAATTCTACGGAAAATCGGACAGCACCTCCTTTGTTTTTACTAACTTTGCCACCTTTTTCAAGGCCGAATACAATAACCAAACAGCCTCAATTGGCTCACAACAATATAGATGGTATTCCAATGCAAATGAATAACTAAACAACCCCAATTGGCTCACAATAATATAGATGGTATTCCAATGCAAATGAATAACAAACTAAAAGTCCAAATTCGGCCACCTTGAGTTCAACCATACCAATTCTTATCAAATTTCCATTTCAATCCAAATTGGTAGCATAACATGATATCAAGTCGCATTTGATTATAACAATCCATAATCTCTAAGTAGGTAACATGCGACGATTTCTAATAAACGACCAATTAGTAATCCAATTTTCAAGTGGCTTATATAACATTTCGAATTTAGCTACAAGCACTCCAAAATACTTATAAACTTCAACTTAACCACTTCATGCTAGCAACATGTAAAGCTAACAATAACAATAAAAATAATCTTGTAACACTTTCAAAGAACAAGATTATACCTCAACGAATTGTAATCCAATCTTCAAAACCGAAGTTGCTCCTTAGCAACCTAGAGCCTCATCAAGACACCTCAATCCGCTCCTTGAGACCCTTAGAACAACACCAACAATTATCCTTCAAATCTTCAAACAAAACCTAGAAAGACCATTAGGTTTTCGTTTTGCGACTAACCCGTAAACCATCTTTTTCCAAGATTTTTCTATTGAGACATGCTTACAATACACTTAGGAACCTTGGTTTAAAGTGTGGAGCCTAAAGAACAAGGAACAAACATTTTTCTTTTCTTCCAAGAGTGAAGCCGAGAGCAACCCTATGAGTTCTTCCAATTTGTGTGAAAATTTTCTAAGTGTGGGAACTAGTCTTGCTACTAGTATACATATATAACATAATGGAGGGTTAAGATAGGAACAATTGGGTGTCTTGGATAAGCTTTTAGTAAATATCAAGGCTAAGTGGGGTCATTGACTTAGTCAATTTTCTCATGCTACTACTTGCAAGACTAAATCATCCTACCAAAGGTCAAATGACCCTTGTGCCCATGCTTCAATTCGTCCAAGACAACATAAGGGGGGGTGACACGTGTCGCCCTCCCATTCGTCACAATAATACGTTTTCCGACAATTCCATAATTCCGTAAATTTTTTTTTTACAAGTCTCAAATTTTAACACTTGCGAGTTCTTACGTACGTTCTTAACACATGTCTTGTAAATACGGGGTGTAACAGTATGGGTCCCATTGCGTGATGGGCCTGAGGGGGGCGAGGCCCAAGTATGTTGGACTGCTAGATCGGCCCATAAACCGTGCGAAACTCGAGCTCGAATCGCAATTGGGGCTAATGGGTGAAGGGCGCGGCCGGATCGGTGAGCCACGACTTTGGAGTGGACAGGGAAGGGCTGCGGCACTGGTCTGGGATGAGTCGCGGCGCTGGAGTGGACAGGGATTGGGACCCACGTTTGTTGATGCTGCTGACTGCCGTCACTGTCAATGTTCCGGTGGGTGTTGCCGCCACGATGTTTCCTATTTTTCCCCTTTTTACCATCACCTTTGTTGCGATTTTGTATCGAGTTGGTCGAACTGGAATGACAAAAAATTGGACTTAGTTATCATGACGACAGGACTAACCCCAATAGTCTCCTTCTTAGCCAATCCGTCTTCTTCCAATGTAAGCATGGAACGTGCTTGGTAGAATTCCGACATGGGGTTACTTTGACGAAGAATTGAAGCAACGCCATTATAGGCCTCAGACAGGCCTGCAACCATTTGTAGGACGAGACGACTATTGCTCACAGGAGCACCCATATTGCGAAGTTGATCCACCAAGTCCTTGAGTCGTTTACAATAAAAAGAAACGTTAGGAAAATTCGTCATACCAACTTGAGAAAATTTATGTTCAAGGGTAACATTTCGGGAGTGACTGTTATCTTGAAAGATATCACGCAATCGATTTCATGCCTCCATAGCTGTGGAGTTGGGTTCCATAATCGTCTGTAAAAGGTCCATGAATATTGTGGCATAAATCTATTGAAGAACCTTTGCGTCAAACGTGACCCATAATTTTGGGTTGTCCGCTTTGGTGGGTACATCATCATCTTCGGTGGTGTCATCCCCCGTTTTAGGAGTCGGAGAGATGATATGGTGAAGAACTTGATGTGTCATAGCATAAATCTTGAATAATTCCGCCCACGACCCATATTGGACGTTTTCGAGGTAAAAAACAATAGGAAGAACGCTCTTAATGTTAGAAACTGTGAGGGCATGATGAACATGTTTTTATCAGTCATGTTGAATAAACACGAAGATTCGGAGAAGAAAATTTGTGAGGAAGAAGGGTGATCTCGGGTTTGGGTATTCCGAGAGGGGGGGGGGGGACTAAACACTGTATTTTGGAGAGAAAAGAGAGGAGCGGAAATAAGGTAAAAATAACCTAGAATCTTGATACCATGAAAGAATTAATCTCTTGATTATTCTTATTGATGAAAGGCATATATATACAAGTTACAATAGGAGAATCATATTTCTTCTTTACATCTAAATCCCTATTCTATATGGAGACTAACTATACACTTATGGTAATATTACACTCCTAATTAAGGTACAAGACTAATATAATATATACAAATTCTGCACCGTTCATGGAACAATTTCTGGACTTGGGCCGCGGCGCTATGAGGCCTGGGCCGCGACGCTGGGCCTTATTTAACAAATTTTACTATTCAAATGTTTCAAGAATAGTAATCTAGGAAATAATTAAATGATTTTTATATACTGTAACACAGTATATTATAATCAGATTTAACTGTGTGTTCATTACAATAATTTCATTAGAAGTTCAAAAAGAGTCGGAGTGTAACACATTATAGGATCGAGTAGTTGGGAGTGTCATTAATTAGGTTGTCTTCCTGTTAATTTACCAACTAATTAATCCTTTCTCTAAAGAATGACATGCTTTAAATTCAACACATGTGGCCACTCATCTAGACTTTGGTGCGAATTCAAAGTTTGCTTCCTCAGTTCTAAAAATAAAACTTTTATATTCAAAAAATTATAATAATAATAATATAATAACAACTAAAGTTTACGGTCTAGTTGTACCAATAGAAGTCTCTCAATCAACAAGTGCGGATCAATTTTTGGAGGTTGTTTGGTTAGGGGATAAGGAATTATAATCCCGAAATTAGATTTGAGATTAACTTATCCCACATTTGGTATAATTTAGCAATTCTGGCATTGCTAATAGTTTTATACCACAATTGTGGTATTATTTTTATCTCATACACCATGCGAGATAACCGTTTCGAGATTAAATATTAAAGTGTAATAGTTGTCCTTCTCCAAAACTCTCCTTCCAAAGTCCTTCGAAACAACTCAAGTTAAAATTTAAAATACAAAATTTTCACGTTATCTAATTTAAACCAAAAACAGATTTTATATATCTCAGTTTTGGTTCAATGAAAAAACCTCTGCTAATAAAAATATAGCAACTAAATAATTTATCATTATTAGCTTCGAGCATTATAATCCCATTATTATTAACTCGAAGATAATTTTGTTCATAATAATAATAATAATAATAATAATAATAATAATAATAATAATAATAATAATAATAATAATAATAATAATAATAATAATAATAATAATAATAATAATAATAATAATAATAATAATAATAATAATAATAATAATAATAATAATAATAATAATAATAATAATAATAATAATAATAATAATAATAATAATAATAATAATAATAATAATAATAATAATAATAATAATAATAATAATAATAATAATAATAATAATAATAATAATAATAATAATAATAATAATAATAATAATAATAATAATAATAATAATAATAATAATAATAATAATAATAATAATAATAATAATAATAATAATAATAATAATAATAATAATAATAATAATAATAATAATAATAATAATAATAATAATAATAATAATAATAATAATAATAATAATAATAATAATAATAATAATAATAATAATAATAATAATAATAATAATAATAATAATAATAATAATAATAATAATAATAATAATAATAATAATAATAATAATAATAATAATAATAATAATAATAATAATAATAATAATAATAATAATAATAATAATAATAATAATAATAATAATAATAATAATAATAATAATAATAATAATAATAATAATAATAATAATAATAATAATAATAATAATAATAATAATAATAATAATAATAATAATAATAATAATAATAATAATAATAATAATAATAATAATAATAATAATAATAATAATAATAATAATAATAATAATAATAATAATAATAATAATAATAATAATAATAATAATAATAATAATAATAATAATAATAATAATAATAATAATAATAATAATAATAATAATAATAATAATAATAATAATAATAATAATAATAATAATAATAATAATAATAATAATAATAATAATAATAATAATAATAATAATAATAATAATAATAATAATAATAATAATAATAATAATAATAATAATAGAGTATAATAATAATAGAGTATAATAATAATAATAATAATAATAGAGTATAGATAGAGTATAGATAGATAGATAGATCGATAGAGTATGTTGCCAACATGATGACAAAGTCAGCTAATTTACAAATGGGGAGTTTCTGAGTACTCCGCCTGGTCCTGCTTTCTCTATGTAAAAATTAATAAAACCCCAATAAAGAAAATATAGCTCCATGAGAGAAGAAAATATGTTCCTTTGACTTGCCATTTGTCCATCCTCTTTATGAATATGAATTATTGGTGCAGACAAGGGGTGGCCACTGGGACGGACAGGGACGGATCGGGCTGGATTTGACAGAATTGGGGCGGGGGCGGGTTTGGCGGGATTCACTGAAGTCCCGTCCTGCTCGCATCCGTCGGATGGGTCGGGTCGACGGAATTGAAATGGATCAGGCGATATTTTTTTTTGGACTTAATTAAAAAAAATAACATATATATAAACAACTCAATAATTGAACAAGATAGTGTAATAAAAATATCCCAAGATTGTTTTTGTGTCTCTTATATTTTAATAAAAATATGATTTTTTCTAATACAATATACAAATACAATTGTCAAAATTACAACTTTGTAGTGTCGTTCAAAAGTTGCAAATGACATAGTAAAATTGCAATTAAAGAAATTACATTTTCAAAAAAACCAGTTTCACTTTCCTTATAATTCCATGTGGTTCTTCTGTTGGAATTGGTATTTGTTGGTCAAATTGACCCACATCGCTATTCATACCTTCAGATAAGATGTCGTTGTAGTTTTCGTCTTATTCTTCATTCATCTCCAGTTGACCACACCTTATCCGCTCCGTTCGTATCCAATCTCTGAATAATACTGCAATCTCTAAGCAGTCTTCGACTAATAAGTGTATGTGCTCTCATATTCGAAATCTGCCGGCAGAAAAAGTTTTTTCAGACGTTGTTGATGACGCTTGAATGTTCAAAACATCTCGAGCCATCATTGAAAGTTTCGAAAATGTCTTCTCATTCCCCTTCCAGTGTTTCATCAAGTCTTCATGTTCTTGTTCATTGACAACTGCTTGGTATGGTAAAACACCATACAAAACAAAAACATCAAACTCGCTAATTTGGTTAGTAGTGTTAGCACCGCACATTCTATTTTTGAGGCTTTGAATCCTAGCCGCAAAAACAACATGTCTTTTTTGAGGTTGTGTTGAAGAAGAAGAAGAAGATGATGATGATGGTATGAAAGTCGGTTGGTTGCTAGCACTTTCTTGGTGATAATACCTATAAACTTGTTTGCATTCGTTTTATATGATAGACAACACTTCTTCTTTAGTTTGTTCAATAGGCGGTGGGTCATTTAATAATTGTCTTATAAGCTGGTTTAGCCATATATTCATTAAGTAATAAAAATATGAGAGTTATATAAAATAACATAGTTGAAATAGTAGGATAATATATACCGGAAAATTCTTTTTGTTGCTTGAATTTATTTTTCTAAAAATACAATAAGTTCGGCAATTTTGTCCCAATCGCTATCTACAATCATATAAGCTGGATTTTGATTACGGGCGTTAAAAAAATAAAGTTATAGGTTTTTTTATAGTCATAAACAATAAGTAGTTACTGGTACAAAGAATTCCACCTAGTGGGTAACTTCTTCGGAAATTTTTCTATAAGGTAGTTGGCAATCGTGATAAGTTTTTTTATATTTCTTTTTTCGTTGTATTCTATTATTTTTTAAAATATAGTTTATAGCATATTGTATTTTATCAAGAATGTCTGCAAAAAGTGATAGACCATCCTTTACAACTAAGTTATATATATGACACGCACATCTTATATGAAAATGATCTGGAAAATATGGAGTTAAACTATTTTTTAAAATTGTAATAGCATAATTATTAGAAGAAGCGTTATCTAATGTAATAGTTATAATTTTATCAGTTATGTCATAATAATGGCAACAAAATAAATATTTTCTGCAATAAAATTACCAAGGTGCCTATCATCTATTTATCTATACGCTAAAATACGTTTTTGCATAGACCATTTATGATCTATCCAACGACAGGTTACCGTTAAATAATCATGACAATTAGTACTACGGCCTATATCAAAAGTGATAGCCATTTTGTCATTAAAATGATATAATGAGTAATGCAAATAACGTTGATATTCATGTGCAAATTTAAATACATCTCTCTTAACAGTTGATCTAGAAAACCTTTAAAAGCAGGGTTATACATTTCTCTAATGTAATGAATAAAACCAGGAGATTCAAGAAATGAAAAAGGCAAACCCTCCACAACAACTAATTTTGCTAGTGCTTCTCTATCTTTATGTTTATCGTATTTAGGGCCTACAATTTCCCCCATCATAGGGTTAATTTGACTATGTACTTGGTCCGAGACAGTATGTGAACCTTGTCCCGATGGAGAGGGTGCTTGCGCATCCAGTTTTTGAACCTTGTATTGGGCATACCTAGCTGGGTGTTTTTGTGTTATGTGTCTCATTAAACCCCCCGTCCAACCACTACCTTTTTCAGTTTTAAATTTAAAATATTATTTACAAATTTTACATATAGCTACTTGATTCTCTACGTCCCTAATAAAAAACTGTCATGCATCTGATTTTAATGATCGTTTTGCTGGACCTCGTCTCATACTAGGGGGAATAAGAGACATTTCAGTTGAAGGCGCACTAGTGGGTGTGTCATCTACATTAGTGGGTGCGTCATCTAGACCATCTTCTAAATTAAAGTCTTGTTGAGTTTCAGAAAATATCTCCTCGTCTAAACCATATGGTATTTCAGGAAAATCTTCAGTATCAACAAAATCATCATGTCTAGGAATATAATGACTAGCAGAAGTACCCTGACCCTTGTTACCTCTAGTAGAAGAAGTTTTACCCTTACCCTTAAGCATACCTCTTATTGATTCCATTTTAATTATGCTAATAATTAGTTTTACCCTTTCCCTTAAGCATACCTCTTATTAAGCATACCATGTGGTAGTTGGTCAGTACGACTGACCCATTGCACCTCGTTTTCTGGGCTTGGCCCATGTGAAACCCTAATTGTGTTTTAGACCTAAAACGCAACTATAAATAGAGGGCTTCTATTCATTATTCTACACACTTGATTCATATATCATTCTAAGTCTTAGAGACCTAAAATTAAAACTCTCTTTCGAATCTCAGCCGAATTTTTTGTAGCTGTTCGAAGGAGGTATACATCGGAGTTCTTCGAACTTGCAATCGAGGATCAACTGCGTGCGCACCCTCGGATATTATACTAAAAGACTCCAGAATTTACAAATTGTAAGTTTTCGTTTGAAGTATTACGGTTACATATACATGTTATGTAATTTGCAAGTATTATATTACTACATAATTATCCCGCAGTTCGTCGTTTATTGGGTTTGAAACACAAATTTTCAAATTTTGCTGGGTACACGAACCTGACAAAAATCCTACAGTGGTATCAGAGTCTGGGTTGTTTTGTGTGATTATGTAGTAATCGTTAATAATAATATGAGTTAAAATTTGTTTAAATCTGAATTTTATGTCTTTTGAAGCTTGAAAACCTAATTTCTTAAGAGCGCATAATCCTTGTCTCCCGAACTGTTAAACAATGATGTAATCGAGGAAGTCATTCTGATCTAACTCTTCTAAGTCAATGTGCGTAATCGGTTCATTACGAACATGGTGCAATGAAGTGAAGAACGAGAAGGGATTGGATGATGGTGAAGGGTAACGAGGATGATCTGCAAATCTGACCCTGAACCACTTTTAGGGTTTCGTAAATGCAGATTTTATGTTTCTAAGACGGAGGCGCTGCGGCACCGTCTAGGGTTTTGGTAGCGGCGTCGCGGCGCAACCTAGGGTTTGACAAGGCGTTGCGGCGCTGCTCATCCTGAAAGCTTAAATAAAAAATATGAGCTACTGCTTCTAGGGCACCGCGACGCCGAGGCTCCAGAAATAAAAAAATGGAATCAGAAACTGAATTTTAAAAGTTTCAGATTCAGATTCTGAAGTTTTAAAAGTATCAAAATCTGAAATTAAAACCTTTTAAAATAGGCAGATTTGGTCCTTTAGTGTAATTAAAATAAGGTTTGGTCCTTGGTGCCAAATCAGGAAATTAATTTGAATTCTGGAAATTACAGACAGGTCCATGAAATCTGAAAATATTTTCTGAAAATTAAAATTGGATTTTCTGAATTTAAAGGTGTTTAAAATTGAAATTTTAAATTCTTGAGGGACTAAATTACAAATTCTGAAAATATGAAATTTACATAAATACCCTGAAAATCAAATTTTAAATCAGAGAATATTTAAGGGACTGTTTGGTTTAGACTTAAATTTTAGAGTTTAAACATGTTAACTCATGATTATTATTAATTGTATATTATTGAATAGCATACGAAATATATGATAAGTATTAAAATGCGTGCATTTAATTGTTAGCATAATGTCCGCTATAACTGTCTGGGTTGGCGGTGCCCAGTAATTGAACAAATCATCTTATATCATGCTTATTGGGTAGATGATTCCCATCTAAATGTGTTTTAGAAATTGTATGATTAGATGTCGTATTGGATATGACACAAATTGTTGATCTTGGTTAAAATCCCCGAAACTAAAATGTTCTCCAAATTTTAAATACAAGTCTAAATTAAAACGCATCGTCCATTATAATTGTTAGAGTGCAAAATCATTTTCGGCGATACGAGTATTTATGTCAAATCATTTGCTCTAAGTCTATGAGGGCTCAGACTCTTTCATAGATGTGTTTAAATGTAAAGGTAGATGATAAACTTTTGTGGGTATTTACACCAAAGTGCAAAGGCCAAATTTACTTAGATACATAAACGCAGTCGTGTAATGGGGTTGACTTGGTTAGATAAATCTTGGCGCCAAAGTGTCGGACTAATCTAAGGACGCAAGATTAAATATAATATTTGATCAACCAAGAGTTGCAAATAAGTTTTGCAATTTGTTTAGAACCTACCAAGATGTGTTATTGAAGTTATCAGCCAAAACAAACGTGGATATAACATAGGCTTGGATCTTGGCCCATTATGACCTTAAATTAATATAGGTCTGTATTCTACCTTGGGGTCGTAGAAGTATGTTAAAATAGTGGGAGCTAATTAAACAAAAGACCATGTTGATTAGCCTAAACGAATGTGTGTAATAGGAAATAAATTTGAAATTTAATTCATGTCTATCTAACTCTTCAGATTATCAAAATGTCGAGCCTATCATTGAAAACGTTGATGTAAATGAACAAACTTATTGGATCCAACTATCTAGACTGGCTAAGGAATCTAAGAATTGTCCTAAAGCAGGAAAATATAGAGTATATATTGGACAAAGTATTCCCCACAGTCCCTGCTGAGGATTCTGCTGAATATGCCACATTTGATAAGGTAACCTACCAGAAGAACCTAGATGACGCCACTTCGGCACAATGTGTGATGTTGTCTTCCATGTCAGTGGAGCTTCAGTGACAACACGAGAATATGTGACCTAACGAGATGCTCGAATATTTGAAGAGTCTCTATGACTCTCAGTCCCACACTATGGAATATGAGTTGTTGATAGAACTCTTCAAGTGTAAGCTATGTGAAGGAGGCCAAGTGTCTCAGTATGTGTTGAAAATGATAGGGCTGATAGAAAGGTTGGCCTCAATTGGTATAAAGCTGCAGAATAATGTCACTTCCACCCTCATCCTGAACTCTCTCCCTCATTCGTTCGAGAATTGTAGTGTTAATTACAATATGAATGGAACAAAGGCGAGTATGCCAGAGCTACATAATATGCTCAAGACCTTTGAATGTTCAATTACCAAAGGAAAAGATGTGCTCATGGTGAGCTCTACTAGTCGGCCCAAGACGAAAGGTAAGGAATGACAGAAGAAGAAGGGCAAAACAGTTGCTGCACCCTCATCTATGAAGCCTAAAGGAGGTGTGAAGAAGAAGAAGGTGATTCTGGTCAAGGATGTATGCATCAACTACAACAAGAAAGGGCATTTGAAGAAGGATTGTACTGCACCAGGAGGAGGAAAAACACCAGGTGTTTCTACCTCTAGTGGACAAGGTATGTACGTCATTGAAATAAATATTTCTATAATAACTCTCATTCTTGGGTATTGGACATCGCTGGTAGCTCACACATTTGTACAAATGTGCAGGGGCTAACTGACATCAGGAAGGTTGGACCAAGAGAGGTGGACCTACGCGTTGGAAATGAAGCACGAGTAGATGTTGAGCGCGTAGGAACTTATAGATTAAATTTGCCTTCTGGCTATTATCTAGTGCTAAATGATTGTTACTATGTACCCTCGTTAACGAGGAATACCATTTATATCCCTGTTTTGGACATGGAGGGTTTATCCTCATATATTTATAATGACAGTCAAGTACTGTCTTTTGATAATGTTATATATGGAATTTCTCTTATTGTGGATGGATTATATACACTGAACTGTAGTCGAGAAATATTCAATGTACAAAATAAATGAACTAAGATAAGTAATAGAAACTTTACCTACCTATGGCATTGTAGACTTGGTCACATCAACGAAACAAGAATAGCAAGTTTAAGGAAACTTGACTACCTCGAACTATTTGACTTGAAGTCTTATGGTAACTGTGAATCCTGTTTGAAAGGTAAGATGACCAACAAGCCACTTTCTGGGAAAGGTGTGCGAGCCAAGAAGGTGCTCGAGTTGGTACATACTGATGTATGTGGACCATTCTCGACTCAAGCTAATAGAGGTTTCCCCTTACTTCAGTTTTACTGACGACTTCACAAGGTATGGATATGTGTATCTTATGAAACACAAATTTAAGGCCTTCGAAAGGTTCAAAGAGTACAAATCTGAAGTAGAAAAACAACTCGCAACTAGTATCAAGACCCTTCGATCAGATCGAGGATGTGAATACTTGAGTAAGGAGTTTCTAGATTACTTAAAGCTACATGGAGTTCAATCAGAGTGGACACCTCATAGAACACCACAAATGAATGGTGTTGCCGAAAGGAGAAACCAAACCCTATTGGATATGGTTTGATCCATGATGAGCTTTTCAGCTCTACCGACATACCGTTGGGGACATGATATACAAACCTTAATATATGTTCTGAACAGGGTTCCTTCCAAGTCAGTAGAAAAGACACCCTATGAGATATGGTGTGGCAAGAAGCCAGCTCTTAAACATATGAGACCCTGGGGGTGCCCCGTATATGTTAAGAAGATGCTCACTAACAAGTTGGAATCCAAAAGTGAGAAATATTACTTCGTGGGATATCCAAACGAAACTAAGGGATACTACTTCTATCTTCCTGGAGAACATAAGGTCATTATTTCTAGGAGCGCAACTTTTCTTGAAGAAGAATATGTCTACAAGGAACAGAGTTGCACAGAGATAGAACTTGAAGAAATTCAAAAACCACGAGATAACATAGAGGTTGAATCCTTGCTGAATGACCAAGACAAGAATTCAGTGGGATTATTTGGCGAAGATTAGGTACTTCAAGTACGCCCTTCGGCCAGTGGAAGTGTAGTATCTGGAATCTCTACTCACGGATTACACGCGGTTGTCCTTCGACTGCAAGCCCTTCCTACGGTGTATTCCTCTGTCAAGAAAGCCAGAAAATCTTTGCAGAGGTTTGAGAGAGTTTATTTTCTCAACTCTAAGTCTAGAGAATAGTTTATGATTAGTTTATTTGATAATAAGGTTTAGTATTGTATTTATAGTTAAATTTAGGTCACAAAATGGATTAGAGTTGGGCCCCAAACCTGACCCAAAACTGAGGTGCAGTGGGCCAGTCTAACTGGGCCTACTACCGGGTCGGCGCCGCGGGGCGGGTCGGCACCGCGACTCCTTATGTCCCATCTCATTAATACATATTCAACACGTTTAATTAAATACAAAATCATATTTTGACTTAATTAAATAATTTTCATCAAATAGAAATTATCTCATAGTTATTATCAGTTTAAATATCTCGATTCTAAATCAAATATTTAATATTCTCTCAATACACCCTTACATCGAAAAGACAATCGACATAGTGTGACCCTATAGGCCTTCACATATTGACACTAATCCAATTAAAATCCATACGGAACTCCTAGACCGTGTCGTATGACGAATTCAATATGTGAAGTACGTTTACATGAATCCAACAAACATAACCTTTATGTAAGATGATAAATTTCTTTCATTTGCGACACACTCGATCAAGCTTAGGATTTTTCATATGTCTATCTAAATGGCTTGATCACTTTATCTCATCTATATTAGTCGACAACTAGATCATATTCTAAATATGTCTCTTGCATTGGCCAATGAATTGATCGATCTAATATCACTGAGAAGTTGAGTGTTCTCTCGAATATCCAATGAAGGAGTGAATCCTATTCTTTCCTCAAATACCACCTTAGTTTACGTCGTAATGCACCCAACACAAGCAGTATCTTATCCTATAAGGAATTTAAGCTCAGGATAGGGTCAATGTACATTACTTTGTAAACAAGGTGCGTATTGAACTCAAGTCAAATGACCTTTATCTTCCACACGCTGATAACACTCTAGACATGTATAACAAATAGTTTATCAGCAGGGTATACCAATACATTCCAAAAGTATCCATGTGTCCATCACTAGTAACCATTACTAGTAGCATGTGGGACATACTACATTCTCTAAGAATGTGATGAAGACCACATGTCGACTTATAACATATCATCGATATCCCATTCTCATGATCATTAGTCGACGCTACTTTAAGAGTTACACTCTATCATTAATATCTCACTCTATCAATGACAACGTAAGCTCAAGGGATGCACATTAATGAATAATTACAAATAATCAAATAATAATTCAGTAATCGCAAATGCCATAAATATATTAATCTTATTAATAATACGAATGTGTTCAAGTACATTTGTCCCTAATAATGATTGTCTCTAGGATATACATACTTTCAATCTCCCACTTAGCCTAGAGCCAATCTCCAATGTATCTAATGCCTATGTTTTGAAAATGAGCATTATTCTTAACTAAGCTTAATGATTTAGTAAATTGGTCAGCTAGATTATCATCTATGGGAACATAGTCTAATCTTATTTCATCAGTTTCCACCATCTCTATCAGTATGTGGTATTTCCTCGGTACATGTTTGTTTCTGTTTATTGATCTTGGTTCCTTAGTTTGCGCAATCGCACTAGTGTTGTCACAATAAATCATTATTGGACAAGTTGTACTTGGAACAACTCCTAGTTCCTTCAGGAACTCAGATATCGCGACAACTTCTTTACCAGCTTCCGATCCATCAATGTACTCGACTTTAGTTGTCGAATCAACAATTGTAGCTTGCTTGGAACTTTTTCAATTCACTGCTCCAGCATTGAAATCATCAAGATCTGTCTGGAAGCTAGCATCATTGTACCACTAGCTTCTCTTGTCCATCATAGTTTAAGAAATATTCTTTAGTTCATCTATGATACTTAAGAATACTCTTTACTGCTTTCCAGTGTTCTTCCCAGGATTCTGCTGGAATTTGCAAGTCATACTAAGTGCATAGGCCACATCTGACCTCGTACAGGTCATCATACATGATTGATCCTATAGCTGAATCATATGGGATCTTCTTCATGCGTTTAAGTTCTGCAACAGTAGAAGGACTATCATTATTTGATAACTTGATGCCTTGACCCATTTGAAGACCTCCTTTCTTGGAATGTTCTATGGAGAATCATCTTAGCATTTTGTCTATTTATATGGATTGTGACAGCCCTAACAATCTATTCGGTCTATCTCTATAGATTCTAATTCCAAGAATGTAGTAGGCTTCACCCAAGTCTTTCATCATGAAGGTGCTGGATAACCATTCCTTGACTGATTGTATGAGAGTCTTATTGTCTCCCATTATTAATATGTCATCTACATATATAACAATGAAGACAATACTCTCTTCATTGCGCTTACTATAAACACAAGGATCTTCTTTGCTTCTAACGATTTGACTGATTTGTCAAAGCAAATATCCCAACTCCTTGAGGCTTGCTTAAGTCCACAAATGGACTTCTGTGTCACGACCCGACCCCGGGGCCGCGACTAGTACCCTCATCGTACCCCGCCGTATATGTCGAGAATAGCAATGAACATACATAACTTTATAAAAGGGTAAACATCACCGCCACCGATAAGGTCGCTTTCCTAAACATACTTAAACAAAGTATTTATAATACAACCGGTTCTCAGAGCCCAAAACACATACGTGACCACGCACTTAAAGATAACAACCGTATGGACAGGGCCCCGCCATACCCCTGAATGTAGAAATACCTATAGCATCGGGGAATATCCGTACCAAAATAATAAGCTTCCGGAGGAATGAAGCTTCTGACACCGGAATAGTGATCCTAAGAACGAGGATCCTCAATCGCTACTTACCGCTGCATTTAACGCAGCCTCGGGAAGGGGGTCAGTACACAATATGTACCAAGTACGTAAAGCTGGGAAAAATACTGTAATATGATATCATAAGTCTAAAAGCAAGCGGGAGTCATGAAAGACAATAAAATACCTTTTACTGTGCCTTACTAACAATGAGAGTGACAAGTATATATATACAATACTGCATAAAATAGGAGGCTCATGATCAAAACGGGGTACCTCGCCCGTAGTACCAATAAAACCATCCTACTCCTGGGACAATTTCACCCGCATGGGTCTTGTGGACTCGCATGAGGTACTCGTGATCTACCGCATCACGGCACGGGACTATTTCACCCGCATAAGCCCATAAGGACTCGCATGAGGTATTCATCGTGATCACGGGTAGCAAATCCACTAACAGGTGGTATAACGATCTTGGGACTTTCCTCGATATACTCTTACCCCGGCGGATGGTATAACGATCTTGGGTCAGACTCGGATATACTCTTACACCGAGCAGATGGTATAACGATCTGGGCTTGCCTCGATATACTCTTACACCGTGCAGATGGTATAACGATCTTCGATCCGCCTCGATATACTCTACACCGAGAAGGTGGTATGACGATCTTGGGCTTGCCTCGCATATACTCTACCCCGAGAAGTGGTATAACGATCTGGGCTTGCCTCGATATACTCTTACCCTAGCTCAAATCACATCATATCATAATCATAAATAAGTTAAGAAAACTTATAACTTCTTATTAGTCTTGTTCATATACCCTCTCATTTTAGTTTACTTAAGGCACTTAACCATATCTATAGTAAAAGAACACCGGGAGTTTAACCCAAGTACTACATACTTCAACTCTTTTAAAAAAAATGACTCATTATACATAAAACTCTTGGGCAATTGATGCCTTAAACCAATTTGCCTCTTCATATACTTATCTTACTTTTAGAGTAATTCTCTTCTCTTTAACCTTTTGTGAAGCTAATAAACCAACTTCCCATAAAGTTGTTATATTAACTCTATACTTTAGTAAAATCATACTTTTTCCCCAACCAAGGGATTTATAATGTTCTAAAACGAAACAAGTCATTATATACTCAAACAAGTAAGAATACCAAATCTCAGACGTCTACCGTACTACATAGTTTCATCTATTCATGCTCAAGAGATAGGAAAACTTCACATACCTCTTTGGTCAATCCACTTGCAGTCCAACTACCGCAAGTAATATTTCAACCTATAATAACCATGATATGTTCATTAACCTCTAATTTCAATGTAGAATAATCTAACTCAAAGCCACTAAATTCTACGGAAAATTGGGTAGCATTTCCTTTGTTTCTACATACTTTGCCACCTTTCTCAAGGCCGAATTTATCATCCAAATGCCTCATTCAAGGCTCAACAATCCAACAATGCAAAGGGGATTACACACCCAAACTAATTCTGCCCCACAAGGTACAATAATTCATTTTAACAAGTTTAAGGTAGTTTTTAGGCTACAACATGCTCATTTGTTCTTTTAACCAATCCTTCCATATTCCAACCACATTTCTCACATGCAATCCATCTAAGGGCCTTATTTCCAACTAAAAGTTCTTCCTACTCAACATGCAATACCAAATACCAACTATAAAAGAAGAATGGTTACCTTAGAGCTTTTAGCCAATTTACTCCAACAATTGCTAGCCTCTACTCCAAGAATATCACCACAATAGTCTTCACAAGCTTGTAATAACCTTCCTTCCTATCACACTTTTCAGATTTTCTTTAGGCTTAGAATTTCTCTTGGAAACTTAGAGAAGGAGAGCTAAAGCTTTAGAGAGAGAGGAAATTAGAAGATGACCAAGTCTTCAAGACTTGGTCAATATATTGCATGCAAGAAATCAGATGGGGGACACTTGTCACCCCGCCAAGGTTTTTTAAAAGAAAATCGACTTTTCTAAGTTTTTCCGCCAAAAATCCCGCCTCGGGCAATAAACCTCCGGGCTCTCGACTTTCGCGCCGCTGCCTCTCTGGCCTGGCGCTGAAACTTCAGCGACCCTCGATTTTTAGGCGCCGCCCTCGCATCCGCGCCGCGCCTGCCGCTTTGCTCGAAATGCATTTCGCCGATCACGAACTTGTAACTCTCATAACTTTCTACTCCGATGTCCTATCGACGAACGGTTGGTTGAGTTGGAATCTAGACTCAACGAACTACGCCCTAGGCCTTTAAAATACTTAGGAACTCAAAATGAATCGGGTCATAACCCGCCTCAAAGTTGACTAAAACCCGTCCTAATAATCCACAACCTATCCTTTGAAAATTTTAAGTCTTTCATGCTTTCAGACGCCTCACACGTAGGGTCGAACTACGGGTATAACATTCTCTCTTAGAAACATTCGTCCCGAATGTTCCTTCTAGGCTTACTCAAATCATATTATCGACATAGACCTCTCTCAACTACTCTTTGCAAAATAATAAGCTCCACGAGCCACAACATACTTAAGCGAAATTACTAAATCAAAACTAACAAGGTGAAAGTAGGTTACCCGAGGTATGGGAATAAGTGAGGATACTTCTTCATCATATCGCTCGCTTCCCATGTCATTTCTCCTCGCTTGCTCCGCCATAACACTTTGACGGAAGCCACATCTTTCGCTCAAGTCGCTTAACTCCGACGATCGAGTATCGCTATGGACTCTCCCATACGATAACTCCTCTCACTGACATCCCGAACCGGTGCACTCTAGATGGATCTCCGACATTTCCGCAACATAGACACATGAAAATCGATGCACCGCCCAAATCGGACGGAAGATCTAACTCATAGGCAACCTTGCCTACCCTACGACAACTGATACGCCCAATGTACTGGGCTAAGCTTCCTTCTTTCCAAATCTCATCACGCCTTCACGGGCGATACTTTTAGAAAAACCCAATCATCTATCTCGAATTCCAAGTGTCGACGCCGATGATCCGTGATACGACTTTTGCCGACTCAGCCGCCAACAATCGCTTCCCGGATAAGCTTCACCTTATCCATCGCTCGAACTAAGTCCGCCCGACTAATCGAACTTCTCCCACTCGAACCAAATTTATCGGTGACTGCACTTCTCCCGTATAAGGCCTCATAAGGCGCGCCATCCGAATACCGGAATGGTAGCTATTGTTATAAGCAAACTCCACAAGAGGTAAATGATCCTCCCACTACCCTCAAATCAATAACACAAGCCCGCAGATATCCTCGTTGTCCGATAGTGCGATCGGCTGTCCGCTACCGAGGGTGAAACGCCGCATCGAGACTCACTGTGTCCCTAATCCTTCCAAAAGACCTCCGTAAGTTAGCCGAGAACCGCCTCTATCTGATATAATCGACACCGACTCGCGCCTCACAATCTCTAATATATAATCTGCATAGTCCTCACCGAGAACGCTGCTCGATCGGAAGAAAATGGGCTGATTTCACACCGCCGACAATCACCCAAATGGAATCATGCTTCCTCCGAGTGGTAGGTAGCCCCGTAATAAAATCCATATTTATCACCTCCCACTTCCAAGTCGGAATATCAATAGCTCGCAACACCTCACCGGCTTCGTGCTCAATCTTAACTCGCCGACACCGCATCGCGCTACGAACTCCGCAACGTCCCTCTTCAGGCCATCCCACAAATACACGCATCTGAGGTCATGATACATCTTAGTCGACTTTGATGAATAGAATAACGAGCACCGCGGTGCCTCCTAACCGCCGACGAAGTCCTCGCTACATCGGAACACACAACCGACGAATCTTAGCACCCCATCGTGCTACCAAAATGACTCTTTCCTTCTCAATGGCATCTCTGCATCGCACCAAAATCGGATCCTCACATCGTCGCCTCTTACCTCCTCGACGATAAGACTCGCAACCTCTTGAACCCGAATTTCCTCACTATCGTAATCAACCAAACGAACCCCAAGGCTCGCGATCGATGTAACTCTGACCATATCCTCTTCTCTCCGGTGAACATCGCATGCACTACCCATCGACCGCGACTGGGGGCATCCGCAACCACATTGGCCTTCCTCGTGGTATAGAATATCAACATCGTAATCCTTAAGTAGCTCCAACCACCGCCTCTCGCCGCAAGTTCACCTCCTCCGTCGAAGATGTCCGAGACTCTTGGTCCGTGTAAATGTCCACACGAACTCCATATAAATAATGCCTCCGCATCTTTAAGGCATGAATCACCGCCAACTCCAAGTCACGCGTGGGATAGTTCTTCATGCTTCCTAAGCCGCCGAGATGCATAAGTTATAACTCGCTGGCCGCATCAAAGACGCACTCCAAGCCCGACACTGACGCGCCACAATAAACCACATATCCATCTAAGCCCTCCGAAGAATAAGAATCGGCCGCCAACTTCTCCTTTAGCAATCGGAAACTTTCTCACAAGTATCCGCCCACCGAACATAGCCGCTCGGGTCACTTTAGTCAAAGTCCAAATAGAAGCAAACTTCTACAAACCTCCGATAATAACTCGCAAGGCCCAAAGCCGCGCACTCCGCTTGTAGCTGGTCCGCCAAGTCTTGATCGCCTCAATCTTAGTCAGACAACCCGAATACCGCTACCGGATGACATGCCCTAAGAAAGCCACT
The DNA here is from genome assembly GCA_029844215.1 of Przewalskia tangutica. Classification (NCBI taxonomy): domain Eukaryota; kingdom Viridiplantae; phylum Streptophyta; class Magnoliopsida; order Solanales; family Solanaceae; genus Przewalskia; species Przewalskia tangutica. Next base: position 80,992,703 of record CM056732.1, on the reverse strand, counting down.
GGCTAACTAACTCGAACTTCGAGAACTTGGCATACAATCGCGGCCTCTGAGGACTTCAAAACCGCCTCAAATGACCAGATGCTCGCTCGCGGCGCGAATACACCAAGATATCATCAATAAACACTATAACGAACATATCCAAGAATGGCTCGAACACCCTATTCATCAAATCCATGAATATCGCTGTGGCGTTGTCAACCCGAAAGACATCACTCAACTCATAGTGCCCATACCGGTCCCGAATGCGCTTTGGGATATCTATCTCTAACTCAGATTCGATGATAACTGCATCGCAGTCTATCTTGGAAAACACTTTGCACCCGCAATCGGGTCAAACAAATCACAATCCCGGGAGGGATATCTGTTTGATAGTTACCTTGTTCACCGTCGTAATCAATACACATACGCAGCTGCCCCATCCTTCTTCTTTACAAATAACATCGGTGCTCCCAAGGAGAAACACTTGGCCTAATAAAGCCTTTCTCCAAAGAAATCTTTCACCGGTCCTTCAACTCCTTCACTCGGCAAAGCATCCAGATGGCGGAATAGATATCGGTCGAGTATCTGGCGCCAAGTCAATGTAAAACTCAATCTCCCTTTTAGGAGGGATACCCGGAAGCTCATCTGGGAATACGTCTGGAAACTCTCTAACGACCGGAATCGATCAAGGTCCTCGACTTCTACTGTTGAATACCCAACCATATGATAGATGTACCTTTCCGCACCATCTTCCTAGCCTTGAGGTAAGAAATAAACTTACCCTCGGCGATGTAGTATTCCCTTCCACCGATAACGGGCCACGAACCGAACCGAACTAATCTCTCTCTACAGTCCACGCTGGCATAGCAAGATGCTAGCCAATCCATACCCATAATCACATCAAAGTCTGTCATATCCAACTCTATCAAGTCGGCTAGAGTCTGACGGCTATCTATAGTCACAGACAAGCCTTATACACTCGCCGCCTACCATCGAATCACCATCGCGGCGTAGCCACCTCAAAAGGTCTTATGGACTCGCTCTATCCCTATTCTACATCGCAATATGAGGAGATATGTAGGACAAGGTAGAACTCGGATCTATCAAAGCATATACATCACAAAGAAGAAACCAATAATGTACTCGGACGACATTTGGCGACGCCTCCGGTCCTCGCTGACCGACATAGCATATATGCGCGGTTCGAGGACCGCTAGAATCGAACCCCTACCACGACCGCCGTGGGCTCGCCGCCCATAAGTACCCTCGCTCCGGGCGTCTAACCATCGAAGATGAAGATCCAAAGAATGCACTTCGCCGCTGAACGCACGTTGCTCCCGCCGCCAAGCGACGACAATCTCTTCGGGATGGCCCCGCCGCCACAAGAGTAACATGATCTCGAACCCATACGACTCGCCGATGAGACCTACCGTATCGAACGCACCGAGAGGTAGGTGGTCTCGATTGCGCCGGCCCTACCTCCTCAAAACTCAAGTCCCGGAGCCCCGACTCGCCTCCCGAATAACCTCGCTGACGTACTCCCGCCGGAAATCGCGGAAGGAGCACTCAGGCCGGGCCGGAAGGTGGATCTAGTTCGCCGAGGCCGCCCGCCTAAAATCGCCCCGAACCCGATGTCTCGCCTCTTGGCCGCCCAAATCTAGCCGATCTGCTCTCTCTCGCCTCAATCCTCGCGTATGCTCGCATCCCGCAATATCCATCCTCGCCAAGAGACACTCCTAAGCAAGCAGTAATCATGTGACGGTCTAGCCCCATCACGTATCTATGAACCATGTCTGCTACGATGGTGTGCGCATATCTGGCCAAGGAGTCAAACTCCAAGCTGTACTCCCTGATAGTCCTCCCGTCCTGTCTCAAGGTCAAGAACCTATCTACGCGGGCTCTCCTCACCTCAGGGGGCAAGAAGTGGTCTAGGAACGCCTCTGTGAACTCCTCCCAATCAGCTGGAAGAGCATCCTCACCGACAATACCCATGACTCAAACTTCAACGCAATATCGCAGAACCAGGAAGCTAGTATAATGCACTCGCCTCTCGATGCCCGAGGACTGCATGGTCCGTCAGAATCGCCGACAAACTCCCGCGGATCCTCTCAAATCTCGAACCATAGAACTCGGGTGACAACCCAAGAAATCCCGAACCAGAAATTGTCGGCCAGGGTTGGCCGCCGCTTCCGCGGCGCCGCTCGCCACTATCGCTGGCCAAGAATCAACTGCTCTCGTAATCTCGTACTCGTGCCCTCGATCGGGATCGAGGCTCCTGCATCGCGGTCTCGTGAGCCGCGTCCGCTTCTCGAACTTCGCTGAGGCCGGGCGACGACGTGGAACTCGCCGCCTAAACATCATCTCCGTAGTGATCGGGCTCGTGCTCTCGTGACTTCTCGCGCCCCACTAGCAAAGACCTCAACCGCCTTACCCTTCCGGGCCGCGGTTGCCTTGCGAGGCATAATCATACATAAAGGAAAACATCGAGGAGGTTCAACCTATAACTCACTTTCTATTGCACGATCTTAGAGTGAAAGAATGGAAACCAATCCTAAATATCTCGCAGCCTCCCGATTATAGATGTGGTGCATACACACCGATAATCAAGACTCTACTGCATACACGTCAGGACACTTTCCGAGGACTAATCGCTCGATACCACTTTTGTCACGACCACCCCGGCCGCGACTAGTACCACTGGGTACCTCGCCGTATATGTCGAGAATAGCAATGAACATACATAACTTTATAAAAGGGTAAACATCACCGCCACCGATAAGGTCGCTTTCCCTAAACATACTTAAACAAAGTATTTATAATACAACCGGTTCTTGTAGCCCAAAACACATACGTGACCACGCACTTAAAGATAACAACTCAAGTGACAGGCCCCGCCATACCCCAATGTACAAATACCTATAGCATCGGGGAATATCCGTACCAAAATAATAAGCTTCCGGAGGAATGGAGCTTCTGACACCGGAATAGTGATCCTAAGAATGAGAATCTCAATCGCTACTTACCGCGCATTTAACGCAGCCCTGTGGGAAGGGGTCAAGACACAATATGTACCAAGTGCGAAGTCGGGAAAATACGTAATATGATATCATAAGTCTAAAAGCAAGCGGAGTCATGAAAGACAATAAAATACCTTTATCGTGCCTTACTAACAATGAGTGACAAGTATATATATACACATCGCATAAAATAGAGGCTCATGATCAAAACGGTACCTCGCCCGTAGTACCAATAAAACCATCCTACTCCTGGGACTATTTCACCCGCATGGGTCCTGTGGACCCGCATGAGGTACTCTCGTGATCGGCCGTACTCGCCGCATGGGACTATTTAACCCGCATAAGCCCATAAGGACTCGCATGAGGTATTCTCGCATCACGGGTAGCAAATCCACGAACAGGTGGTATAACGATCTTGGGGACTTTCCTCGATATACTCTACCCACAAGCGGATGGTATAACGATCTTGGGTCAGACTCTCCGGATATACTCTTACACCGAGCAGATGGTATAACGATCTTGGGGCTTGCCCTCGATATACTCTACACCGTGCGGATGGTATAACGATCTTGGATCCGCCCTCGATATACTCTACACCGGAGAAGGTGGTATGACGATCTTGGGGCTTGCCTCGCATACACTCTACCCCGAGAAGGTGGTATAACGATCTTGGGGCTTGCCCCTCAGATATACTCTTACCCTAGCTCAAACTGTCATCATATCATAATCATAAATAAGTTAAGAAAACTTATAACTTCTTATTAGTCTTGTTCATATACCCTCTCATTTTAGTTTACTTAAGGCACTTAACCATATCTATAGTAAAAGAACACCGGGAGTTTAACCCAAGTACTACATACTTCAACTCTTTTAAAAAAATGACTCATTATACATAAAACTCTTGGGCAATTGATGCCTTAAACCAATTTGCCTCTTCATATACTTATCTTACTTTTAGAGTAATTCTCTTCTCTTTAACCTTTTGTGAAGCTAATAAACCAACTTCCCATAAAGTTGTTATATTAACTCTATACTTTAGTAAAATCATACTTTTTCCCCAACCAAGGGATTTATACGTTCTTAAAACGAAACAAGTCATTATATACTCAAACAAGTAAGAATACTAAATCTTGTACGTCTACCGTACTACATAGTTTCATCTATTCATGCTCAAGAGATAGGAAAACTTCACATACCTCTTTGGTCAATCCACTTGCTAGGTCCAACTACCGCAAGTAATATTTCAACCTATAATAACCATGATATGTTCATTAACCTCTAATTTCAATGTAGAATAATCTAACTCAAAGCCACTAAATTCTATGGAAAATTGGGCAGCATTTCCTTTGTTTCTACATACTTTGCCACCTTTCTCAAGGCCGAATTTATCATCCAAATGCCTCATTCAAGGCTCAACAATCCAACAATGCAAAGGGGATTACACACCCAAACTAATTCTGCCCCACAAGGTACAATAATTCATTTTAACAAGTTTAAGGTAGTTTTTAGGCTACAACATGCTCATTTGTTCTTTTAACCAATCCTTCCATATTCCAACCACATTTCTCACATGCAATCCATCTAAGGGCCTTATTTCCAACTAAAAGTTCTTCCTACTCAACATGCAATACCAAATACCAACTATAAAAGAAGAATGGTTACCTTAGAGCTTTTAGCCAATTTACTCCAACAATTGCTAGCCTCTACTCCAAGAATATCACCACAATAGTCTTCACAAGCTTGTAATAACCTTTCCTTCCTATCACACTTTTTAGATTTTCTTTAGGCTTAGAATTTCTCTTGGAAACTTAGAGAGAAGGGAGAGCTAAAGCTTTAGAGAGAGAGGGAAATTAGAAGATGACCAAGTAAAGCTCAAGACTTGGTCAATATATTGCATGCAAGAAATCAGATGGGGGGGGGGGGGGGGGACACTTTTAACCCACCCCAGTTCTTTTAAAAAAAAAATAGGACTTTTATAAGTTTTTCGCCCCAAAATCTCGCCAGGCCATGCGCTGAAACCTCCGCCGCTCGGACTTTCGCGCGCCTCGCTGTCACGAGCCGCGGCGCTGAAACTTCAGCGACCCTCAAGACTTTAGGCGCCATGCCTCGCATCCGCGCCGCCCTCGCCGCTTTGCTCAAACGCATTTACGCCCGATCGCGCTGAACTTGTAACTCTCATAACTTTCTACTCCGACGTCCTATCGACGAACGGTTGGTTGCGTTGGAATCTAGACTCAACGAACTACGCCCTAGGCCTTTAAAATACTTAGGAACTCACAATGAATCGGGTCATAACCCGCCTCAAAGTTGACTAAAACCCGTCCGGAATAATCCGTCAACCTATCCTTTGAAAATTTTAAGTCTTTCATGCTTTCGTACGCTCTCATACGTAGGGTCAGAACTACGGGGTATAACATTCTGTAGCTTGCATACTGCTTTGGGCATAGTCTTGGATGTAAAATCCTCAAGTTATATCATATACACATCCTCAATTATGTTACCATTGAGGAAAGCAGTTTTAAAATCCATTTGTCAAATGTCATAATCATAGTATGCGGCTATTGCAAGCAAAATATGAATGGATTTAATTTTTGCAACAAGTGAAAATGTTTCATCATAATCGACCCCAGACAATTGATTATAACCTTTAGCCATCAATCTTGCATTATAAGTCTATACCTTACCATATGCATTAATCTTTTTCTTGAAAACTCATTTGCATCATATGGGTCTAACCCCTGTTGGCAAATCAACCAAGTACTCCCACTGAATCCTTGTCTAGGTCATTTGACAAGGGTTCAACTTCCGTGTTATCTTGTGGTTCTTGAATTTTTTCAAGTTCTATCTTATTACAGCTCTGTTCCTTTTAGACATAGTCTTTCTTTAAGGAAAGTTGCATTTCTAGAAACAATGACCTTATGTTCTCCAGGAAGATAGAAATAGTATCCAGTTTCCATTGGATACCTCACAAAATAATACTTCTCACTTTTACATTGAAATTTGTTAGTAAGCATCTTTTTTACATATGCATGGCACCCCCAGGGTCGCATGTGTTTAAGTGTTGGCTTCTTGCCATTCCATATCTCATATGGAGTTCTGTCTACTGACTTTGAAGGAACTCTGTTCAGAATGTATATTGAGCTTTGTAATACATATCCCTAAAGGTATGTTGGTAGATCTAAAAAACTCATCATGGATCTAACCATATCTAATTGGGTTCGATTTCTCCTTTCAGCAACAACATTCATTTGTGGCGTTCTAGGAGGTATCCATTGTGATCGGACTTCATGAAGCTTTAAGTAATCCAGAAATTCTTTACTTAAGTATTAACCTCCTCGATCTGATCGAAGGGTCTTGATACTTGTTTCAAGTTGCTTCTCTACTTCTGACATGTACTCCTTGAATTTCTCAAAGGCTCCAGACTTGTGTTTCATAAGATACACATGCCCAAACCTTGTGAAACCATCTGTAAAAGTGATGAAGTAAGGGAAGCTGCCCTTGCTTGAGTTGAAAAAGGTCTGCATACATCAGTATGGACTAAATCAAGCACATCTTTGACTCGCACACCTTTCCCAGAAAGTGGCTTGTTGGTCATCATTCCTCTCAATCAAGATTCACAGTTACCATAGGACTCTAAGTCAAATTGTTCTAGGTAGTCTAATTTCTTTAATATTGCTATCATGTATTCATTGATGTGACCACGTCTACAGTGTCATAAGTAGGTGGGGTTTCTTGGATTACTTATCTTAGGTCGTTTATTTTGTACATTGAAAATTTCACGGCTATAGTTTAAAACATACAAACCATCAACAAGCGGAACATTTTCACAAACAAAACCATTAAAAGACAATACATAACTGCCATTGGCAATAAATAAGGAAAATCCCTCCATGTCTGACATTGGGATAAAATAATATTCCTCGTCAACGAGGGAACAAATAACAATTATTAAGTTTTAAACAAAAGGCAGAAGGTAAATCTAATCTATAAGTTCTCACGCGTTCAGCATCCACTCGTGCTCCACTTCCAACGCATAGGTCCACCTCCCATAGTCCAACCTTTCTGTTATTAGTCAGCCCCTGCACATTGTTAAAAATGTGTGAGCAACAAGCGGTATCTAATACCAAGCAGTGAGAGTTACTTATATACATATTTATTTCAATGACAAACATACCTTGTCCAGCAGGGCCAGGAGCACCTAGTGTTTTTCCTCCCCTGGAGCTGTGCACTCCTTCTTTCAGTGCCCCTTCCTTTTGCAATTGAGGCACACATATGCAGCTACCTTCGCCTTCTTTTGAACACCTCATCTAGGTCTAAAAAATGAGGTGCAACAACTGTCTTACCCTTCTTCTTCTGCATGTTCTTACCCTTGGGTTTTAACTTGCTAGATGAGCACACCATGAGCGCTACTTTACCTTTTGAGGTGGACAATTCAAAGGTTTTTAGAATGTTGTGAAGCTCTGGAAGACTCGTCTTGGTCCCATTCATATTGAAGTTTATAATAAAGTTCTCAAATGAACCAGGAAGTGAGTTCGGGATCAGGTTGACAGAAATATTTACGGGCATCTTCGTTCCAATCGAAGTCAACCTCTCTATTAACCCAATCGTCTTTAGAACATGAGCTGACACTGGACCTCCTTCTTTTAACTTATACTTGAAGAGGTCTTTCAACAGTTCATACTCTATTGTCTGAGACTGTGAGTCATAGAGACTCTTCTAATGTTCTAGCATCTCGTTGGGGCCCATGTTTTCATGTTACCTTTGTAACTCTCCAGTCATGGAGGACAACATTATGCATTGTACTGAGATAACATCGTCTAGATGTTTCTGATAATCTGCCTTGTCAAACTGGTCATACTCAACAGAATCTTTAGCAGGGACTATGGAGAATAATTTATCCAATACGTACTCAATTATTTCCAATCTTAACACTAGTCGCAAATGTCTTAACAAGTCAGGGAAGTTTGCTCCATTCAACTTGTTCTTTTCAACCAACATTTTGAGCGATAGATTCGATATTTTATACTGAAGAAATAGAAAGACTTGAAATTAAACTCTAATATAATTTCTATTGAACACATTCGTTCACTAATTAACATGGACTTTAGTTTAATTAGCTCCCACTATTTTAACATACTATTTGACCCCATGGAAGAATACATACTCATATCAAATATTATCATAATGGGCCAAGATACAGGTTCATATTATCTCTGCATTTGCTGTGGCTGATAACTTCAACAACACAACCTGGTAGGTCTCTAAACAAATTACAAATAATTTGCAACTTTTGGCTGACCGAATGTTCTAAACAAACGATCTGCGTCCCTCGGCTAGTCCGACACTATGGCGCCAAGACAACCTATCAAGTCAACCCCGTTATGCGACTGCAATTATGTATCTAAGTGAGTTTTGCCTTATAGAGCAAACATTGTGATGTAAATACTCATGAAGGTTTATCACCCACTTCTATATTTAATATGCATCTACGAAAGAGTCTGAGTCCTCGTAGATTTAGAACAAATGTTGTGGCATAAATACTCACCTCGCTGAAAAAGATTTTGCACTACAATAAATTATAACAGACGGCGCGTTCATTTTAAAAAGTGATTTGTATTAAATTTTTGGGGAACATTTTAATTCAAGGTATTAATCAAGATCAACTCTAACATGCTTTATCAAAATAAATCATCTTAAACATCATGCAAAACTGTTTAAGCACATATTGGGTACCGCCCTCCCAAGCATGATATTAGGCGGTTAAACATGTATTGGGCGCCGCCTACCCAAACAATTATTTGCGGACGCTATTCTAGTAATTTAAATGACAATAATTTAGCATATAAACAAAATACTATATACTGTATAATAATAATCATGAGTTAAACATTCAGAAGTCTGAAAATTTCACTTTCTGGACAGGTGGCGCTACGACTCCAATCAGTAGGGTCGCAGTGCCAGTGAGGCAGAAGTGAAGCTTTTAATCGCGATTTCGGATAGGAGTCGCGGCCCCTGCCTATTACCGTGACAGTTTCGTTTGGTATAGTTATATGACAATTGAAAAACCTACTCAGTGTTGCAAAATTTCTATATGCTACGCAAGTATACATATCACAATTCGTAATAAATTAGTTAAGACGGAGTATCGTCCACAGAGACTGAATTATCAATTATCAACTAATTAATCTTTGGTTTCTATTCGGTAAACGAATATAGATTGATATTGTTAAACTAAGAAGTAATAAACTAAAGTAAATCGCAGGAATAAACTAGTTACATAAAACACACGGAGTTTAACTCAGTAATGAAGGTAATTAGGATTTCATCTCATCAACTATCCACTCTATCATTCGTTAATGCAAGACTACAATTCTTTTACTTATCAAGATAACATGTTAACTGAGGTGTTCTATAATCTGGTTAGGACATATAAAAATTCAACATAAGTGAGAATTTTCTATATTTCTATGATAAATTCAACCACATAGGAGGATTAAGATCAATAACCTAAAACGCTACACAGACAATCGTGATACTCTTGTTTAAGATTAGACCTATGTCTAACCAACTATAACATATTCAAATCTTCCTTCTCAGATATTGAATTGAAATCATATAAGTAATGAAAACTAATGGTCAATTAATTTTGCTGTAGGGGGTTGGTTCACATGTACAACCTTTGTAACTTCATGGTATACCCATGGATTGGCCAGTTCTTATTTGGAAGGCTGCAATTTCTTAACTGCCGCAGTTTCTACTCCTGCTAATAGTTTAGCACATTCGTTGTTGTTACTATGGGGTCATGAAGCATAAGGATTCACACTCAATAAACGCAAGTTGAAATATATATTAATAGATGAAGAATAAACACAAACAATGAATTAATTAATAACTTCAAGTGAATCGACGGAAAATCCTAATAAAGAAATTAGTTCATAGCCATACTAATAAAACTAATTGTCTTAAAAACCAACATGAACTGAATTAAAGTAAAGAAAAGAAAAAGAATTTGAACAATCGATGTCTCTAATTGTCCTTGACCTCTTGTTTCTTCCTCCAAATATGAGATAATCCCTAAAATCTACCTCCCACAGCTTATATAAGAAAAAAAACCTCTTGGACCTTTTTTGTTATACCCCGTAGTTCTGGCCATGCGTATGGGAGCGTACGAAAGGGATTAAGACTTAAAATTTTCGAAAGATAGGTTGACGGATTGTTTCGGACGGGGTTTTAGTCAACTTTGAGGCGGGTTATGACTCGTTACATTGAGATTTCCTAGGTGTTTCAAAGGCCTAGTGCGTAGTTCGTTGAGTCTAGTTTTCAACGCTACCAACCGTTCGTCGATAGGGCATCGGAGTAGAAAGTTATGGGAGTTACAAGTTCGGCGCAATGGACAGAAGTGTTTGGCCAGAGCTGGCCGCGGGCGCCGACGCGGCCGCGGCGCCAGATGATCTGAGTATTCACTGAAGTTGCAGCGCCGCGGCGCCGGGAAGCAGGGCCGCGGCGCCGGAAAGTTCTGGGAGTCGGCAGAGGTTTCAGCGCCGCGGCGCCGGATGCAGGGCCGCGGCGCCGAGGCGGGTTCTGCGAAGTTGAGTGGAAAAATCTGAACTGTTTTGTTTTAAAAAGGCCATGGGAGGGTGACAAGTGTCCCCCCCATCTGATTTTGCATGCACTACTTATTGACCAAGTCTTGAAGACTTGGTCATTCTTCAAGTTCTTCTCTCTCTCTAAAGATAAAAGCTCTCCCTTCTCTCTAGAAATTCAAGAGGAAATCAAAGGTTGAGGAAAATCTGAAAAGTGTGGCAAGAAGGAAGCTTGTTGGCTAGCTTGTAAGAGTTATTGTGGTGGTGTTTTTGGAAAGGAGGATAGCAAATTTGTTGGAATAATTTGGCTAAAGCTCTAAGGTAACAATTCTTCTCTTGTAGCTAGTTTTTGGTGTTGCATGTGAAGAAGAAAGATCTTGTAGTGGTAAAATATTGCCCTTAGATAGATTGCATGCAAGAAATATGTTTTGGATATGAAAGGGTTGGATAAGAATGATATGTAAGCATGTTATAGCCTAAATACTACCTTAAACTTGTTAAGTTAGTTGTTGTACATTGTGGGGCAGAATTTTACACATCCAAGTTTAGGTGTGTAATCTCCTTTGAAATGGTTGGATTGTTGGGCCTTAAATGTGGCGTTTGGATGTTGAATTCGGCCTTGAAAAAGGTGGCAAAGTATGTAGAAACAAAGGAAATGCTGCCCAATTTTCCATAGAATTTAGTGACTTTGAACTTGGAATATTCTACGTTGTAACTAGAGGTTAATGAACGTATTATGGTCATCATAGGTTGACATACTACGTGCGGTATTTTGGACTTAGTAAGTGGATTGACCGAAGAGGTATGTGGAACTTTCCTATCTCTTGAGCATGAATAGTTACATCTATGTAGTACGGTAGACGTACAAGGCTTTGATATTCCTTACTTGTTTTAATGAGGTCTTAAGTTTCAAAGTCAAGGGACTTGAAGTGTTTTAAGTGTATGAAACTTGTTTCGTTTTTAAAAGTATAAGTCCCTTGGATATATGGAGATGTGTTTGACTAGTGTATAATGGTAATATAACAACTTTATGGGAAGTTGGTTGTATTGGCTTTATGAAAGGTTAACAAACAAAGGTCTACTCCAAGTAAAATAAGTACGGATAAAGGATTTGAATGTGTGAAAGGCAAATTGTTTTTAAGGCATTAATTGCCTAAGGTTTTAAAAGAAATGAAGTCACTTGATTTAGAAGCCTATTGTATTTTTAAAGGTAAACGTGACTTGTTTTGAAAAGTTGTCGTGACTTGATACTACGATTATTAGTATCTTGGGAGTTTTGCGTAAAAATGAGTCATTTTATAAAAAGGTTAGAGGTACGTGGTACTTGGGTTGAATTCCCGGATTTTCTTGTAAATGACATGTTAGTGCCTTAAGTAAACTAAAATGAGAGGATATACTAAAAATGTTAATAAGAAGTTAAGGGATATTCTTAACTTGCTTACGTTATGATAAGCCGGTAGCGCTTATGTTATGTATGATAGTCGGTTGTGCTGATTTATGTATTATTATTATTACTACTTATGCCATGGATTTGCTACCCATGATGCGAGTGCGGCGCTTGTACTCATGCGGGCCCACCGGGTCCAAGCGGGTGAAATAGTCCCATGCGGGTGAAATAGTCCCATGCGAGACGGATGACCTCATGCGGGTGAAATAATCCCATGCGGGTGAAATAGTCCCATGCGAGGTGGATGACCTCATGCGGGTCCACATGACCTATGCGGGTGAAATAGTCACAGGAGTAGAACTGCTTAATGATACTACGGGCGAGAGACCCTGTTTTGATCATGAGCCTCCTATTTTTATGCAGTAAAGTTATACTTGATACTCTCATTGTTAGTAAGGCACGATTAATCGTATTTTGACTTTCTTCCATGACTCAGCTTTATTTTAAACTTATGATATTATTACTGATTTTCCGATTTACATACTTGGTACATGTCAGGTAATCGACTTCTTCCTGGGCCGCTCATGCCGCAGGCGGGTAAGAGTGGTGGATCCTCATTCTTAGGATCTTGCTCAAGTGTCAGAAGCTCTATTTCTCCGGAGGCTCGACTTTTGGTACGGTTCTCCCTGGTGTTGTAGATATTTGTACATTCAGGGGTATGACGGGGCCCTGTCCCGTCATAGTGATTACTCATTCTTAGAGGCCTGTAGTCCTGTTATAACTTGGGTTGTTAAGGATGTAACTGTTCAGCTTTGTTATATTTAGAGGTAGTCATTTTGGGTTAGCCTGCTTATAGTCTATATGGGTTCTTGTTGTGATTTTATTTTCCGCTGGTTTTCTCTGATGTTGTATCACAAGGGTGCCCGGGGTAAGGCACCAGTCACGGGTCCGTGGATGGGTCGTGACAAAAGTGGTATCAGAGCAGTTAATCCTCGGAAAGGGTCTACAGGCCGTATCTAGTAGAGTCTTGATTATCGGTGTGTTGTGCACCACATCTATAATCAGGAGGCTACAGGATATTTAGGATTGGTTTCCATTCTTTCACTCTAAGATCGTGCAATAGAGCTGTGTTATAGGTTGAACTTCCTCTGACATATTTTTATGTATCAGTTATGCCTCCACGCAAGGCAACCGCGGCCCATAAGGGCAAGGCAGCTGAGGGAGATGCTAGTAGGACACAGAGGGTCACAAGGGCACAGGCCCAGTCTGTACCTGAGATGATGTTCCGGACGGCGAGTTCCACGACGTCGCCACCCCCAGCAGAGTTCGGGGCAGCAGCAGCGGCTACTGAGACCGCGATACCTGAGCCTCCAGTTACACATCCTGGAGAAGAGAAGATGGGTTACAAGGAGATGGCCCAGTTATTAGCCAGGATCGTGTCTAGGCAGGAGGACAGACGGGAGGCAGCGGTTCCGGTTGTACCCCAGATCTGATAGCTTGAGACTGCGGGACTTTTTGAGTTGCAGCCCACCAGAGTTCTATGGGTCGAGGCCTGAGGATGATCCTCAGGAGTTTATCCGACAGTTACAGCGGATCATGAGAGTGATCAGGGCTTCGGAGACAGAGTCGGTATTATTGGGTTCACATCGGCTACGGGATACTGCAGTTGACTGGTATGATTCATGGGAACTATCCCGGGGGGAGCATGCGCTTCCATCTGTTTGGGACGAGTTCTCAGAGGCGTTCCTTAGCCATTTCTTGCCTCCGCAGATGAGGAGAGCTCGGGCCGATAGATTTTTGACACTGAGACAGAGTGGGCGGACGGTTCAGGAGTACAATGTAGAGTTTGACTCGTTGGCTCGGTATGTACCCGCTTTGGTAGCAGACATGGAGGACAGGGTGCACCGCTATGTCACAGGGCTCGATGATTACTTGCCCGAGAGTTGCACGGGAGTAACTCTTCAGCCGGGCATGGACATTGCCCGCATGCAGGCATATGCACTTGGGTGCGAGGAACGCAGGGGCTGACGGATTGACAGGTATCAGCAGAAGAGGGCCAGGACAGCAGGGTCCTCTGGTAGTTTTCGAGGTAGACAACCTCAGCAGCAGACCAGATTTGCACCTCAGCCGGTTCAGAGCGCTCCTCCACCGTCTTCCGGACGTACAGGGCATCTGAGGCGTGACAGAGTTCCGTGGCTTCGGTTCCTGCAGGACGAGCTCGATCATATGAGGCCACATATACCTCGGTGTGGTCGATGTGGCGAGTGCCATTATGGGGGTGTCGTGTTCCTCCAGGAGCTTGTTACACTTGTGGCCAACAGGGCCATTTGAGGAGAGATTGTCCGACTAGAGGCGGCAGGAATATTATGGCTCACCAAGCGGTCGATGGTCGGATCTTCGACTTCGGTGGCGATGCGCCCGAGGCGTGGTGTTCACCGACCAGCAGCCGCCAGAGGGGTCGTGGTAGGGGTCCATGTTCCAGCGGTCCTCAGAACCGCATCTATGCTATGTCCAGCCGCCAAGACCAGGAGGCGTCACCAGATGTCGTCACAGGTACATTATTGATTGCATGTTGTGATGTATATGCTTTGATAGATCCAGGTTCTACCTTGTCCTATATATCTCCTCATATTGCTGGTAGAATAGGGATAGAGCCCGAGTCCATAAAACCTTTTGAGGTGGCTACGCCAGTAGGTGATTCGGTGGTAGCTGAGCGGGTATATAAGGCTTGCCCAGTGACTATAGACAGTCGTCAGACTCTAGCCGACTTGATAGAGTTGGATATGACGGACTTTGATGTAATTATGGGTATGGATTGACTAGCATCTTGCTATGCCAATGTGGATCAGAGAGAGATTAGTTCGGTTCCGTTTTCAGCGAGCCGTTATCGAGTGGAAGGAACATCGCGTCGGCGGTAGGTTTATTTCTTACCTCAAGGCTAGGAAAATGGTGAGGAAGGGTATATCTACCATACGGTACGTATTCGACATCGAGGTGAGATACCGACCTTGACCGCCCGGTCGTTAGAGAGTTTTCAGACGTATTCCCAGACGAGCTTCCGGGTATCCCTCCTGAGAGGGAGATTGAGTTTTGCATTGATTTGGCGCCAGACACTCGACCGATATCTATTCCGCCATACAGGATGGCACCTGCCGAGTTGAGGGAATTGAAAGACCAGCTGAAAGATTTGCTGGAAAAAGGCTTTATCAGGCCAAGTGTTTCTCCCTGGGGAGCGCCAGTGTTATTTGTAAAGAAGAAGGATGGGACGCTGCGTATGTGTATTGATTACAGGCAGCTTCACAAAGTAACTATCAAGAACAGATATCCCCTCCCCATGATTGATGATTTGTTTGACCAGTTGCAGGGTGCAAGGTGTTTCTCCAAGATAGACCTGCGATCTGGTTATCATCAGGTGCGAGTTAGAGAGGCAGATATCCCAAAGACTGCATTCAGGACCCGGTATGGGCACTATGAGTTCAGGGTGATGTCTTTCGGGTTGACCAACGCCCCAGCAGTATTCATGGATTTGATGAACATGGTGTTCAAGCCATTCTTGGATATGTTCGTTATAGTATTCATTGATGATATCCTGGTTTATTCGCGCACGAGCGAGCACGCAGATCACTCGGCGAGGTATCGAGTCCTCCCGACCGGCATTGTATGCCAAATTCTAAACGCGAGTTTTGGTTGGCTTGATGGCTTTCTTAGGGCATGCTATCTGGGGCCGATGGTATTCGGTTGATACAACAAAGATTGAGGCGAACAAGACTTGGCCTAGACCCACTACACCGACGAGGTGCGCAACTTTGGGCCTCGCAGTTATTATCGAGGTTTGTGGAGAAGTTTGCTTCCATCTCAAAGACCTTGACTAGCCGACTGTAGCAACTATGTTCCGGTGGACGGATGCTTGTGAGGAGAGTTTTCAGTTACTAAAGGAGAAATTGACGACCGCCCCAGTCCTTACTCTTCTTGAGGGTTTAGATGAATATGTGGTTTATTGTGATGCATCGGGTCGGCTTGCGCATCGATGCAAAGACGACAAAGTTATAGCTTACGATCTCGACACCAGAAGCATGAGAAGAACTATCCCACACATAACTTAGAGTTGGCAGCAGTGATTCATGCCTTGAAGATCTGGAGACATTATTTGTATGGAGTTCATGTGGACATTTACACAGACCACAAAAGCCTCCAGTATATCTTCAGCCAGAGGGAGCTGAACTTGCGGCAGAGATGGTGGTTGTAGTTACTTAAGGATTACGATGTCGATATTCTATACCACCCAGGGAAGGTCAATGTAGTTGCAGATGCCCTTAGTCGCAGATCGATAGGTTGTCTGTCTGATGTACAGCCAGAGAGAAGGGATATGGTCCGAGAGTTACATCAGCTAGCGAGCCTTGGGGTTCGTTTGATTAGTTCTGATGGTGATGGAGTTCGGGTTCGAGAGGTTGCCGAGTCTTCCATCGTCGAGGAGGTGAAGAGGCGACAGTATGAGGATCCGATTATGGTACGGTATCACGATGCAGCTCTTCAGAAGGAGAAGAGTCTATTTGAGGTAGCGCCTAATGGAGTGCTAAGATTTGAGGGTCGACTGTGTGTTCCCGATGTAACAGGACTTCGTCAGCAGATTCTGGGAGAGGCACACGGTGCTCGTTATTCTATTCACCCGGGGTCGACTAAGATGTACCATGACCTCAGATGTATCTATTGGTGGTATGGCCTGAAGAGGGACGTTGCAGAGTTTATGGCGCAGTGCCCGAATTGTCAGAAGGTCAAGGTTGAGCACCAGAAGCCCGGTGGGCTATTGCAGGCTATTGATATTCCGATGTGGAAGTGGGAGGTGATCAATATGGACTTTATTACAGGGTTACCTCACACCCAGAGGAATCATGATTCCATTTGGGTTATTGTCGACAGGCTGACGAAATCAGCCCATTTTCTTCCAGTCAGGATGACTTTTTCGGCCGAGGATTATGCTAGATCAGATATCGAGAGATTGTGAGATCGCACGGAGTTCCTATATCGATTATTTCGCATGCAGGAGCCCGCCACTTCGCTAACTTCTGGAGGTCTTTCCAGAAGGGATTAGGGACACATGTGAGTCTCAGTACTGCGTTTCATCCTCAGACCGACGTACAGGTCGAGCGCACTATCCAGACACTTGAGGATATGTTGCGGGCTTGTGTTATTGATTTTAGGGGTAGCTGGGAGGATCATTTACCTCTGGTGGAGTTTGCTTATAACAACAGCTACCATTCTAGTATTCAGATGGCACCTTATGAGGCCTTATACGGGAGGAAGTGCAGGTCACCGATAGGCTGGTTCGAGGTGGGAGAAGTGCAGTTAGTCGGGCCAGACTTGATTCAACAGGCAGTGGATAAGGTGAAGCTTATCCAGGAGCGGTTATTGTCACCAGAGTCGCAAGTCGTATGCAGATCATCGGCGTCGACACTTGGAGTTTGAGGTAGATGATTGGGTCTTCCTGAAGGTGTCACCCATGAAGGGCGTGATGAGATTTGGGAAGAGAGGGAAACTCAGCCCAAGGTATATTGGGCCTTATCAGATTGTCCGTAGGGTAGGCAAGGTTGCCTATGAGTTGGATCTGCCGTCCGATCTGGAGGCAGTACATCCAGTTTTTCACGTATATATGTTGCGGAAGTGTATTGGAGATCCATCTAGAGTGCACCCGATTCGTGATGTCCAGGTGACAGAGGGGTTATCGTATGAGGAGAGCCCCATAGCGATACTCGATCGTCAGGTTAGACGACTTCGGACAAAGGATGTGGCTTCCGTCAAAGTCTTATGGCGGAACGAGAACAAGGAGGAGATGACGTGGGAAGCGGAGGATGACATGATGAAGAAGTATCCTCACTTATTCCCTATACCTTCAGGTAACCCACTTTCATGCTTGTTAGTTTAAATTTGGCAATTATGCTTAAGTATTGTTGTGGCATGTGGAGCGTCTTTAATTGCAAAAAGAATGGTTAAGAGGATCTATGTCGATATTGTGATTTGAGTAGAAGGAACATTCGGGACGAATGTTTCTAAGGGGGGGAGAATGTTATACCCCGTAGTTCTGGCCATGCGTATGAGAGCGTACGAAAGGGATTAAGACTTAAAATTTTCGAAAGATAGGTTGACGGATTGTTTCGGACGGGTTTTTAGTCAACTTTGAGGCGGGTTATGACCCGTTACATTGAGAGTTCCTAGGTGTTTCAAAGGCCTAGTGCGTAGTTCGTTGAGTCTAGTTTTCAACGCTACCAACCGTTCGTCGATAGGGCGTCGGAGTAGAAAGTTATGGGAGTTACAAGTTCAGTGCGCAGTCGGACAGAAAGTGTTTCTGGCCAGAGCCGCTGGCGCGCAGATGATCCGAGTATTCGCTGGTTGCAGCGCCGCTGCCGAAAGTTCGGGAGTCGGCAGAGGTTTCAGTGGCCGCGCACACGATGCGTGCCGCGCCGAGGCGGTTCTCGCGTTGAGTGGAAAATCAATCGCTTTGTTTTAAAAAGGCCATGGGAGGGTGACAAGTGTCCCCCCCATCTGATTTTGCATGCACTACTTATTGACCAAGTCTTGAAGACTTGGTCATTCTTCAAGTTCTTCTCTCTCTCTAAAGATAAAAGCTCTCCCTTCTCTCTAGAAATTCAAGAGGAAATCAAAGCTTGAGAAAAATCTGAAAAGTGTGGCAAGAAGGAAGTTTGTTGGCTAGCTTGTAAGAGTTATTGTGGTGGTGTTTTTGGAAAGGAGGATAGCAAACTTGTTGGAATAATTTGGCTAAAGCTCTAAGGTAATAATTCTTCTCTTGTAGCTAGTTTTTGGTATTGCATGTGAAGAAGAAAGATCTTGTAGTGGTAAATATTGCCCTTAGATACATTGCATGCAAGAAATATGGTTTGGATATGAAAGGGTTGGATAAGAATGATATGTAAGCATGTTATAGCCTAAATACTACCTTAAACTTGTTAAGTTAGTTGTTGTACATTGTGGGGCAGAATTTTACACATCCAAGTTTAGGTGTGTAATCTTCTTTGAAATGGTTGGATTGTTGGGCCTTAAATGTGGC
Organism: Przewalskia tangutica; assembly: GCA_029844215.1. Classification (NCBI taxonomy): domain Eukaryota; kingdom Viridiplantae; phylum Streptophyta; class Magnoliopsida; order Solanales; family Solanaceae; genus Przewalskia; species Przewalskia tangutica. The sequence continues at coordinate 80,973,677 of CM056732.1, read as the reverse complement.
GTTTGGATGTTGAATTCGGCCTTGAAAAAGGTGGCAAAGTATGTAGAAACAAAGGAAATGCTGCCCAATTTTCCATAGAATTTAGTGACTTTGAACTTGGAATATTCTACGTTGTAACTAGAGGTTAATGAACGTATTATGGTCATTATAGGTTGACATACTACGTGCGGTATTTTGGACTTAGCAAGTGGATTGACCGAAGAGGTATGTGGAACTTTCCTATCTCTTGAGCATGAATAGTTACATCTATGTAGTACGGTAGACGTACAAGGCTTTGATATTCCTTACTTGTTTTAATGAGGTCTTAAGTTTCAAAGTCAAGGGACTTGAAGTGTTTTAAGTGTATGAAACTTGTTTCGTTTTTAAAAGTATAAGTCCCTTGGATATAGGGAGATGTGTTTGATTAGTGTATAATGGTAATATAACAACTTTATGGGAAGTTGGTTGTATTGGCTTTATGAAAGGTTAACAAAGAAAGGTCTACTCCAAGTAAAATAAGTACGGATAAAGGATTTGAATGTGTGAAAGACAAATTGTTTTTAAGGCATTAATTGCCTAAGGTTTTAAAAGAAATGAAGTCACTTGATTTAGAAGCCTATTGTATTTTTAAAGGTAAACGTGACTTGTTTTGAAAAGTTGGCGTGACTTGATACTACGGTTATTAGTATCTTGGGAGTTTTGCGTAAAAAGGAGTCATTTTCTAAAAGGTTAGAGTGACGTGGTACTGGGTTGAATTTTGATTTTCTTGTAAATGACATGTTAGTGCCTTAAGTAAACTAAAATGAGAGGATATACTAAAAATGTTAATAAGAAGTTAGGGATATTCTTAACTTGCTTACGTTATGATAAGTGCAGCGCTTATGTTATGTATGATAGCGGTTATGCTGATTTATGTATTATTATTACTACTTATGCCATGGATTTGCTACCCATGACGCGAGTGCGCTTGTACTCACGCGGCCCACCGGTCCATGCGGGTGAAATAGTCCTACGCGGTGAAATAGTCCCATGCGAGGCGGATGACCTCACGCGGTGAAATAATCCCACGCGGTGAAATAGTCCCACGCGAGGATGACCTCACGCCGTCCACAGACCTACGCGTGAAATAGTCACGCGAGTAGGACCGCTTAATGATACTACGGGCGAGACCATGTTTTGATCACGAGCCTCCTATTTTTACGCAAAGAAAGTTTATACTTGATACTCTCATTGTTAGTAAGGCACGCATCGTATTTTGACTTTCTTCCATGACTCTAGTTTATTTTAAACTTATGATATTATTACGATTTTCCGCTTTACATACTTGGTACATGTTGTGATCGAATTCTTCTGGCCGCTCATGCCGCAGGTAGGAAGGTGGTGGATCCTCATTCTTAGGATCTTGCTCAAGTGTCGAAGCTCCATTTCTCGGAGGCTCGACTTTGGTGCAGCTTCTCCCTGGTGTTGTAGATATTTGTACATTCAGGGGTATGACGGGGCCCTGTCCCGTCATAGTGATTACTCATTCTTAGAGGCCTGTAGTCCTGTTATAACTTGGGTTGTTAAGGATGTAACTGTTCAGCTTTGTTATATTTAGAGGTAGCCATTTTGGGTTAGCCTGCTTATAGTCTATATGGGTTCTTGTTGTGAGTTTATTTTCCGCTGGTTTTCTCTGATGTTGTATCACAAGGGTGCCCGGGGTAAGGCACCAGTCACGGGTCCGTGGATGGGTCGTGACATTTTTACCCACGTTAAAAATAGGTTTTTCTCGCTTATTTACGCCGTCAGCGCTGCGGCGCTTCGCCCAAGTGTCGCGGCAGTAATTCCCTCAGAAGTTTCTTCCAGTCAGGCGCCGCGGCACCTGGAAGAAGCGTCGCGGCTCTTCAACCTTGTTCATTCGAATTTTGTTTAGACTACTTCCTGAGCTTCTCAGGACTTCTTTGACTGATTGGTTGGGACTCGATGTGCATTTTTGGTCCTCCATAAATGCCCATTCTCTTTGAATTCGCCTCAATCCTTTCTGAATTGCTTAAGACCTGAAAACACAAAACAACACGCATAATACTGTACAAAACAATTAAAGACAACAAAAGACTCCCTAAAACACACTTTAAAATAGTACTAAAAATAGACTCAACAAACACTCCCAAACTTAAACTTACTCGTCCTCGAGTAAAGAACTCTAGACACCCTAAAAAGAAAAACATACAAACTCTAAAAATGAATCAGGTTAACCACAATAGATTATGCCTCGAAGATCATGAACAACATGCAATATAATCTTCAGGAACATTAAACACTAATTTGCTATCTAGAATTTCAAGTCAGATATTCCTCAAATTTGCTTAAAGTTATTAAGGCATATGATCACTCAACCATGATTATTGACTTAAGCCCGTATTCAATATTAGTTTATGCACAATGAATTCTCTCCTACAATCCATCAGACCAAAATTCTATAGACTTGCCAACCTGCTACTCTCCACTAATGTAGACAACACATGCTCAAGAATCAATAGGACTTTTATAGGTTCTATCGTTAGGCTTAGGCACGGGTAGATGAAATGTCATTTAGGCTCAAGATTACCATAAGCATAGGAACCAACCAATCCAAACTTGATATCACATTATAATTCACATCAATCCCCCATTTTTCGTTTCTTTTTTAGATTAAGAAAATTCACACTTTCACATTTTTTTTCTTCGAACTACACTCCCCCAAACTTGTTTTTCGATGTAAGTACAAGGAGAGTGTAGTTTATATATTATTATTATTATTATTATTTTCACTGATTTTTCCTCAATCTTTTACACTTCTATTGATAGCACCCAATCTAAAATATCAATTACAACAACCCATCCTCAATCATACACTTGTATGCTCATGGTAAAATTCAAGAGACAGAGAAATTGTCACGGATTTCAAGTAGGCTCAAAATAGGCATAAATCAATGAAGGATAATTTAAGGCTCAAAAGAGGTAACTAGGGATTAATATAATCAAGGGTGGCTTGAAAGACTCAATCGTTCCAAAATAGTCTAAATCATCTTCCTAAGCATGCATTATCTAGGATTTCGTCTCAAGTAGCAACCAAATAAGTTCTAAAATTTTCCATCATCTTTTCTCAAATCAAAATTCAATCATGCATAAACCCATATTAGAGTACAAGAAAATCAACCATCATGATCAAGTTTTCATCATTACTAATAACCAAAAGAAAATTCAAAACCTATCCAACGTAAGCACACAGATTTATGCATTCCATGACTATCAATAACATCCAATTCTATCGCATGTGTTCATTCAATCTCATGAGCTATTATTATTAACTTGATTCGTTGACACAAAATACTCAAACACCGACACGAAAACAAAAACACTAACAATAAACAGACAACTTAACATAAACAATTACGACTACTGACACAAAACAATAAGACTCCCCCGAACTTATTCAACACATTGTCTCCAATGTTAAAAAGGAAAGCAATGGAATGAAGACTTATATAAACAATGACAACGATTCATAATGGTGGTGGCGGCTGCGAGATAGAGTGTCGCTGCTCTTTTAACCGACGGAAAGTTTCAGCCATTTTGTCTCCCAAGTGCCTCGACTCTTCATTTGGGTGCCGCAACACTTTATCGTCGAAAACAAAATTCACTCACTGCCTCCCAAGTGACGCGACTCTTCCTTCTCAGTGTCACGGTGCTAATTCCAATTCAGACACTTCGATTTCCGCTTCTGAATTTAGCATCTCACGGTCCTTTTTCACTCGGAGTTGGCTCCCAATTTACCTGACATAAAAAACATAGACCAACAAATAACAAAGCATATAGATTGTCCAAAACAAACAAAACAAAATATAATATAATAATTAAAATGTTCGGTTGCCTCTCAAGCATCGTCGTTAACATCATTTAGTCGGACGCATATCTCTTATTTGTCTTGAATTCAATGGGGTAAATTATCCCTGCTACATCCATTTTAGGATCTATTTCTTTTTCCCTTTTCTTCTCCAATAGAGGAGTTCAGAGGGGTTAGCACACTTGGCATATTCCCCACGCTCAATGTCTTCAATATCATCTTTCTCGCATTGTGTTAATGCTACTTCAAGAGCCTCAGTACTCTCAAAGATATTTGTCAGAAACATCTTTTGCAATCACATCAATGGAAAATAGTCGGCACTTGCTCTTGGATCAGTTGTTGCCCTGAAAACACTGAAACTCACTTCTTCCCCATGGACTCGAAGTTTTAATTCGCTCTTTTCAACATCTATAAGTGCTCGCCCTATAGCTAAGGAGGGTCTCCCTAGGATGATGGACATATTTTCATGTTCTTCCATATCCAGAATAATGAAATAAGCAGGAAAGATGAATTTATACACTTTTACTTGCAAATCTTCAATGATACCTCGTGGATGCTTGATTAAACGATCTGCTAGCTACAAAATAATGGTTGTAGTATTTACATCACCCAACCCAAGTCTATGAAACACTGATAAGGGCATCAGGTTGATGCTAGCCCCTAAATCACACAAAGCATGCTGTCATTCAAAATTTCTTATAGTGCATGGAATAGTGAAGCTTCCTGGATCTTTCAACTTCTTGGGAAGCTTCTTCTGCAAAATGGCACTGCACTCTTCCGTTAATGCCACAATTTCATACTCTTTCAGTTTTCTATTTTTAAAGAGAATTTTCTTCATAAATTTCACGTAACTGGGCATCTGCTCTAAGGTCTCGAAAAAGGGAATGTTGATGTACAACTTCTTGAACACCTCTAAGAACTTGGAAAATTGTTTATCAATAGAATTCTTCTTAAGTCTTTGAGGGTATGGAATTCTAATTTGGGGGTCAACAACAACCGTTGGTGGTGCCTTTTCTGTAGTAGGGTGGTCTTCAGTCCCCCCCATATTTCTCTAAACCAGATGTCTCTCCCAACTCGTCATTCTTTTCCATATATGGTTGCTCAACCTATTTACCACTTCTCAAAGTGATGGCCTGACACTGCTCCTTCAGATTTACAACAGTATTGCTAGGGAGATTCCTCTACGTTCTATTGTTTAACATATTTGCTAGCTGACCCACTTGTGTCTCCACGTTCCAGATAGATGATCTTGTTTTAGTCATGAACTGAGTTCGAGAATTGGTGAGGGTCAACAAAGCTGCTCTCAATTCATCAGGCTTCTCTTGTGTGGCTGGTTGCCTAAAGTGCTGAGAAGGTGAATCTTGGTTCATTGGCTGTTGTGGGTTGCTCTGTTGGTACTGCCCTTAGAACTGTGTTTGATGGTTCTGATACTTCCCTTGAAACTGTGACTATTGGCCTTGGGTCATTTCTCCATGAAAGGTTAGGGTGATTCCCCCACCCAGGATTATAAGTGTTGGAGAATGGATTGTTGTAGAGCCTCTGAAAATTCCCAACTGCTTGAACCTGAGTTTTGTCCATAGGAACATTATTTGGATCCGTTGTTGTACACCTATCAAAAGTATGTGGTCTCCCGCAAATTTCACAAACTACTTGCATCTGAATAGCATTTGCGAACACAATATTATGTTGTATTTGCTTTGTCAATGAAGTAACTTGAGCAGTTAAAGCAGTGATGTCATCTAATTCATGAACCCCTGTTGATTTTCTACTGCTCGTTGATATCTCATCAGACCATTGATGGTTGTTTGTGGCCATATCCTCTAACGGTTCATACACATCGTTAGCGCTTTTACTCATAAATGCCCCTCTAGCCGCATCATCAATTATGGTACGAGTAGTACCACACAACCCATTGTAGAAATTGTGGACCAAAATCCACTGTTCAATTTCATGGTGAGGACATCTCCTTTGCAACTCCTTAAACATCTCCCAAGCATCATATAAGGACTCCCATCAAGATGATAAAAAATGTTTATTTCTCCCCTTAACTTTGCGGCCTTTAATGGAGGAAAAAACTTGGCAAGAAATTTCTGTGCCAAATCTTGCCAAGTGGTAATTGAATTTGCCTTAAGTGAGTTTAGCCATATTTTAGTTCAGTCCCTGAGTGAGAATGGGAAGAGCATCAATCTAATGACATCATCAGTAACACCATTGTATTTAAAAGTAGCACATAACTCCAAGGAGTTCGCCAAATGCATGTGCGGATATTCTGAAGGCAGTCCATCAAACTGAACTGTGCTCTGGACCATATGCAAGATTGTTGGCTTAATCTCAAAATTATTGGTCTCCACAGTAGGTTGCCTTATGCATGTCTGCACTCTTGTAACAGTCGACAATATGTAGTCCCTTAAGCTCCTCTCGGCAGGATTCTGGACTGGTTCTATCATATTTGCTGGTACTCCTCCATTAACCCATTATTATTACGTTGATTTTCCATCGCGATTGAATCAACAATTCTTTTGTGCTTTCTATTCCGCTTGCACGCTTTCTCAATCTGCGGATTCAGATGGACAAGGTTATGTGCTCCTCTTTTTCTTCGCATAAAACAAAGCTACCTAAAATTGATAAAAAACAATACACGCAGATCAAGTCAAACAATGTGTTCTAAGAACAACCAAATTAGAAATAAGATTAGTTACTTTGATATTGATAATACTTCAGTCCCCAGCAACGGCGCTAAAAACTTGTTGCGAGATTTCTATATGCTACGCAAGTGTATGTATCACAATTCGTAATAAATTATGTAAGACTGAGTATCATCCACAGAGACTGAATTACCAATTACCAACTAATTAATCTTTGATTTCTATTTGGTAAACGAATATAGATTGAGATTTCTAAACTAAGAATTAATAAACTAAAGTAAATCGCAGGAATAAATTAGTTAAAGAAAACATACGGATTAAGAGGTGTTCAATATTCCGGTTAGGACATATAAAAACTCAACCTAAGGGAGAATTTTCTATATTTCTATGATAAATTCAACCATATAGGAGGATTAAGATCAATAACCTTAAATGCTACACAGGAAATCGTGATACTCTCCTTCAAGATTAAACCAATGTCTAACCAACTATAACATATTCAAATCTCTCTTCTCAGATCTTGATTTGAAATCATATAAGTAATGAAAACTAATGGTCAATTAATTCTCATTCAATAAATGCAAGTTGAATAGATATTAATAGATGAAGAATAAACACTAGCAATGCATTAATTCATAATAAAGTTTCAAGTGAATCGACGAAAAATCCTAATAAAGAAATTAGTTCATAGTCATGCTAATAAAACTAATTGTCTTAAAAACCAACATGAACTGAATTAAAGTAAAGAAAAGAAAAAGAACTTGAACAACCGATGTCTCTAATTGTCCTTGGCCTCTTGTTCCTTTCGCCAAATATGAGATAATCCCTAAAATATGCCTTCCACAGCTTATATAACGAAAAAAACCACTTGGACCTTTTTACCCCCATTAAAATTAGGTTTTTCTCGCTTATTTATGTCGTCAGCGCCACGGCGCTTCGCCCAGGTGCCGCGACTCTAGTTCCCTCCGAAGTTTCTGCCAGTCAGGCATCGCGTCCTTCGCAGCGTTGCGACTCTTCAGCCTTGTTCGTCCGGATGTTGTTTATACAGTCTAAATAGTACTAAAAATAGACTCAACACTCAGACATGCATAATGCAGTCTAACAAATTTGAGTGTCACCTACCCAGACATATATTTTCGGACTCGATACTAATTATTTAAATGATAATCAATTAAACAATTAGGAGAAACAATTAATTTATGCGCACAATATCAAATAATATGCTAAATAACAATAATCGTGGGTTAATTTATTTATTTCAATTTAGAAAATATTAAATTCCCAATTTAAAATTCAATTTTCAATTTTTGAAATTTTCTGCTCATCCAAACAGTCCCTTAATAATTAAAAAATTAAAATTTAATTTTAGAGATTTTTCTGCAATTTCAAAAACTTAAAATAACTACAGATACGCCCTAAGTATCAAATCTATCTTTCAGAAATTTATAGATCTGCTCCATGGACCAATTCTGCTTTTATGAAATTTACAGATTTGCCCTAAGGACCAAATCTGTTGATTTTTAAAATCTTTTAAATATCCAAAAAAGGTCTCAGGGACTAATTTATAATTTCTAAAACTTAAAATAATTTTAGATTTGCCCAGGGACCATTTGTAATTTTAAAATCCTATTTTATTTGCAAATAGGTCCCTGGGCTATTTCAAATTCTCAATATTAATCCAACCCCAAATCAAATTTGGGGATTCGTTTTCGGGGTAAAATTTGACGAGATTAAACACCACCGATTAATGGCCCACGTTGGGCCGAACTCACTGGTAGTTTAATCTTGGTTTGGTGCCCATGGCGGTCGGAAATTGGCCCGCCGTCGGCTGTCACCAAATAGTCACGGCGACCAGATTTTTCCTGTACCATGGCAGTGAACCACCACCACCAATCGATTCTTCTCGTCGGGACAATCACGATGGTGGTCTCAAATCAATTTTCCCGACGTCGGAGGCGGCCGGAAACAGCCTTCCGGCATCCCGTCACCTCTCACACCTTTATCGACCATCTTATAAAGTGGATCTCTCGATAATAGTGGAGACGGTGGTAGAAACAATCTGTCAGACAGGCGAAACAGTGGCTGCCGCCGCCACAGTTTCAACAAAAAATTATTCTGAAAATTAGTTTTATAAATTAAAATAATTAATTATCCCACGTAATTATTATTATGGATTATCGTATAATCATTAAACCAGCTTGGGCTTTGATACCACTATAGGAATTTGTTGGGTTCGTAGCACAACGGAAGTTTAAATTTTTTTCTTACCCAACAACGTTCCTGGCATGGCTTATACGATAATCAACTATGTTTAAAACATGATAAAAGAAAACTTACAGGTTTTCGATCGCGAGATTCAACACTAAGGTATCCACGCGATCTAGTGTATCTCCTAATCAAGAAAGCTAGGAAATCTTGATTTTAGGAACTGAGAAGTTATATTCTATAACATTATAATTATGAGGTATGTGTTGTTTATATAGGAGTTCAGGACAAAACCTAAACAGATATAAAACAGGAAAAATGGGCTCATGTTAATGTTCAATGGACCAGCCCAGCTGGTCCACTTCACACGCCCCTGTGGACGGCTATGGCTCCCATTTTGGGCCAGTGATTTCTGATTCAATTTCTTCCATGTATTTGTCCGAGTACACATATAATATATCCAATACATTTAATTAAATCTGAAATCCAATTCGACTTAATTAAATAATTTATATCAAATAGAAATATTCCATAATTATTATAAATTAAATATCTCGATTCACAATCGAATATTTAATATTTTCTTAATACACGCTTAGATCGAAGAAACAATCGCATATAGTGTGATCCTATAGGCCTTCACATATCGACGTTAATCTAATTAAGGTCCATACAGAACTCCTAGACTGCGTCGTATGACGAACCCAATTGTGATGTACGTTTACATGAATCCAGCAAACTTAACCTTTATGCGGAACTATAAACTCCTTTCATTCACGACACACTCGATTAAGCTTAGGATTTTTCAAGTGTCTATCCAAATGACTTAATCACTTTATATCACATTTATTAGTTGACAACTAGACCATATTCGAAATATGTCTCTTGCACTGGCCAGTGACTCTAGTCAACCTAATAACATTGAGAAGTTGAATGCTCTCGAATTTCTAATCGAGGAATGAATCATATTCTTGGCTCAACTAGCACCTTGATTTACATCCTGATGCACCCAACACAAGTCGTATCTTATCCAGGAGGAGTTTAAGCTTAGAACTTGGTCAAAGTACATCATTCTGTAAACAAGGTGTGTATTGACCTCAAGTCAAAGGACCTTTATATTACACACGCCGATAACATAGACATGTATAACAAATAGTTTATCGGCAGGGTATACCAATACTCTCCAAAGTATCCATGTGTCCATCACGAGTAACCATTACTCGTAGTTATGAGACATACTACATTCTCTAAGAATGTGATGCAGACTATATGTCGACTTATAGCATATAATCGATATCTCATTCTCGATGATCATCAGTCGAGACCATTTTGAGAGTTACGTTCTATCATTAATAACTTACTCTATTAATGACAACGTAAGTTCAAGGGATGCACATATATGAATAATTGCAAACAATCAAATAATAATTCAATAATTGCAAATGTCATAAATATTAATCTCATTAATAATACGAATGTGTTCAAGTACATTTTTATTTCTAATAAAGATTATCTCTAGGACATACATACTTTCATACGTATCTAGAAACAATACACTTCTAATTATTTCTTGATTAGATTATGTCTCAATACATTCCCTCATCTCTGATTTATCATTACTTTTTTCTTTTAAGTCAAACAATGATTTTTTTTTCCTGACAATATGAAGAGATTTGAATTCTAGATATCTTCCTTTGTTGCTAATTATGTGTAAGAGAATGAATATTGCACAACTCGATCGACACCAAAAACTAACTTATTAGTTCATAATTACTCAATGGTAAAAATCATATACAGAGACAAATTGCTCATTCTCTCAATAGATGTGAAACTTAATTTAACACTCCTTCCCCAAATCGCTCGAACTTGAAGATTGAGTAAATCAAGGATAGAACGTTTGTATGGATTAACCACGTGTGGAGATATATATAATATCCGTATTCCTTCTTTTTATTATTTTATTGTCGTTCTATGTTTTATTCGGCACAATACAGGTTGTGTTTTATGAAAATATATTTTCAATTCAAAATTCAAATTGAAGTATAATACATTTTTTTTTATATTTGATAACTCATATGACTCTCATATCATATTGAATTGTCTAACCATCTTATCTCAATATTTATGATATACAAAAAAAAAACACTTTTAATTAGTTCATTTTTTATATGTCTAAACAGATTTCAAGTGCCTTTATTAACCACTTTGCAAAAACGACGCCAGAAGTTAACATTAAAAAAATGTCTTGAAAGTTTATAGTATGTTGCAAGACTAACTCAAAGTTGGAGTAGGATAGTATGTTGCAAGACTAACTAAAAAAAGGTATTCCAAAAATATGATAACTATATAATATTGCATTCCCTCATTTTGTGAGAATTGCTGTCCAAACTGGACTATCAAAATAAATATTATCTTACAAATTCAACATATAATTTTTAATTATATCGTTAGACAAAAACTGACAAGTTCTTTATTCAAGAAATATTTATTGACTAGTTGACTATTCAAAACATAAATGATTACTACTCATCCATTTTTCCAATTAAAGGTGGATTTCCCACCCTGAGATTTCCCACATCTCGATCCGATGCGATTGTATGAGCTTAATCACAGAATTTAACCTGCTTTCAAATTACTACTCATCCATGCTCTAATCAAGAGGGGAAAATAATTTTTTTATTAATAGAGATAGTTTAGTAAATTTCACATTATATTATTAATTTCTTAATATATAGATTTTTTGTTAAAATGGGTAAGATCATAACATAATTAGTAGAATTTGCTAGAAGCTTTCATTGTCAAGTGGCCTGTAGAATTATGGACCGCAATACTCAATATTTATGCGACCGACGTAAAATTAAAATATCCTAGATTTTTTCTTCTTTTCAATTTTTCTTTCTTTTATTTATTATTAATAAAATATGGGCAATAATAGCTTTAGCTATAGTATTATATTGCGTAGAGTTACTTGGATTTCTCTTGTTTGACTACACAGCCTGTGTAAACAACTAAAATGAGTTAAATTCTGAGACAGGAGGAGAAAACTGAATGTCAGAAAATGAAGATCGAAGATGAAGAGTAGACGAGAGGATATTTGAAAGCGTAAATGTGCTCTTCTGTGTATTATGATTTATTCCTCTAAAACAATATTACAGTCACTACATCTATTTATAATAATTAATTTGCAGAAATAATTATAGAAATAACCATAATCTGCAATCTGTCAACATTATATTTTGGAAATTCGTGATTGTTTTTCTTTTCCTTCATGATATTAACGGTCATTGGGCTTGTTAGGATGAGCTTCAATAATAATGTGACATGCGATACCATGTGGTTCATACAGTTAATTTTCCTGCTCTAGATTTTTTTTGATTTTGTATTTTATATATGAATCTCATGATCTGATAAATCTGGCATCAATCAGTGTAGTGTAAGATTATATTAATCTTCCTTGAGCAAGTTTTCTCATTAATACAAATATATATAGTGTACAATGTGTAAAACCCTAATACAATAAGAATCATCTACTTACCATAATTATACATCCCTAAATATCTACACAATATATGTGATATATTCTAAGTATGGTGGTGGAATTGATTTGAGAATTCTATGTGACAATGTACACGCTAATATACCTCCTCAGTCGGAGCGGGAGGAGGCCGTACGCTAATACTGGATCTGAAGTCGAGGAATAGATGTCTAGGAAAATAAGATATCCGCGTACTGATATGAGGAAGACACATGCAACACCTTAACATGATCGAAAGCAACCTTCTCACGAACAAAGTGTATATCCATCTCAATATGCTTGGTTCGTTGATGCTGAATCGGATTATGACATAAATATATGGCGGATATGCTATCACAATAAACCACATACGCCTTACACAAAGGACACTTAAGCTCCAAAAGAAAGTTTAGGAGCCAACAGATCTCAACAACTACATTTGCAACTCCTATATGCTCTGCTTCTGCACTCGAACGAGATAATGCGGCTTGCCTCTGGGCAGACCATGAAATGCGATTATCCCCTAAAAACACACAGTAGCCGAAGGTGGAGTGTTGAGTGTTTGGACAACCTGCCCAATCAACATCCGTATATGCTAAAAACCTGGTCGGTGCTGAGGGGTATATGTGTAATCCATAATCGAATACGTTTAAGGGCAGTAAAATGAGGCTCCCTGGGGGCATGCATAAATAAGCATATCTGCTGATCAGCATAAGCGATGTCAGGCCTGGTGAAAGTAAGATACTGAAGTGCACCTGCAAGACTCTTGTAAAGAGTGGGATCAGACACTAGGTTACCATCAATAACACTAAGCTTTGATTTAGAGTCACCCGGTGTGGACATGATCTTGCAGTTTTCCATTTTAGCTCTGTACACTATCTCCTCTTCAAACTTGCGCTGACATAAAAATATAGTATCTGAAGAACGAGTCACTGATATCCCAAAAAAATAGCTCAACTTCCCCAAGTCAATCATAGCAAATTCGATTTTAAGTAGTGCAATAATCTCATTTTTCAATACATCAGAGGAGGCAGTAAGCACAATGTCATCCACATATAACACTAAATAAGCAATGCTACTACCTCGATGAAAAGTAAAGAGAGAATTATCGCATTTGCTGCATACAAACCCAATTCGCATAATATACTGTGCAAAGCGATCATACCACGCTCGAGGGGCATGTTTCAAACCATATAGTGACTTATGAATATGACATACATACCGAGGGGCTGCGGGATGGACAAAATCAGGCGGCTGGGGCATATAAACAATTTCTTTCAGATCACCATGTAGAAACGCATTCTTCACATCAAGCTGATGAATAACTCAATGCTTACCCATAACAATACTCAGAACTATGCGAATAGTATTCGGTTTCACAACCAGACTAAACGTCTCACCACAATAAACACTCTCTTGCTGATTAGTACCATTAGCCATAAGTCTATACTTATACCTTTCTAAGTCACCACTGTCTCTGTATTTATGACGAAAAAGACACATGCATCGGATCACAATCACCCCCTCCGGTCGAGGAACCAAATCTCAAGTGTGTCGTTTTGTTAAAACATTAAACTCTTCACACATGGGCGCATTCCAATTTGGATCTAATTTGGCTAATTTTGGGTTTTGGGGAATTGAGAATATGATTTGTGTGGATAGGTTAAATTGGACTTTAGTTTTGAAAATCTCGTGTTGGGCATATGTTTCCATACGGTGTGAGGGGGCAGTGTTGTGTTGGTGCCAGTAATCAGGTAGAGGTCAGAGTATGGGATTGGGTCTGGGTACGGGTTTGGTGGGTCGATGTAGTGACTGGGTAAGGCAGTGCCTGGGGTCGACAATAGGTGGTGTGAGGGCACCGATCTGGGCAGATCGAGATGTGATGAATAGAATACGTGGGGTATGAGTTCGGTGGGGGTTTCTAGTGGCTTGAAGGGTTGTGGGGCGCCTTGGAATGGTGTCGGTGACATAGTAATAGGAACGATGACTGGTTGGGAAACCGAGATGGTGGGCCTATCACTGGTGGTGGCAATAGGCGACAATTTTTTACGAAGAACAAAATGGTGACTGGGACGCAGAGATGTGGTCGGTGGTGGTGGCAGAACCGCAGAGAGTCGATCAGCGGTGCCGGCAATAGGCGGCAGAGGTGTGTTTGGGTGGTGGACTGACACAATTCACTAAGGCTGACGGGAGAGACGTCGGACTCGTCAAGAAAAATATAGTCCATTTTTCAAAAAATTTAAATGTCCGAGAAAGGGTATGTGGTTTGGTCAAACGTGACGTGACGAGAGACGTGAATCTGACGGATAGACAAGCCATAGCACAGATAGCTCCTATGATTTGACGGAAACCCTACAAAGATACACGGAGTGGTTCGGGGTGCCAATTTATGAGGAGCAGTGGAAGCCAGATTAGGATAACATAGGCAACCGAAAATCCGAAGATGGTCATAGGAGGGGATCCGTCGGTATAATATTTCAGTTGGGGTCATGTTGTGAAGAGTGCTAGTGGGTAAAATATTAAGGACGTATTCTACTATTTTGACTGCATAGACCTAGAACGAGGGAGGTAGGGAGGCATGAACTAGGAGGGTACAGACCATGTTATTTATGGTACTGATGATTCGTTCTGCTTTGTCATTTTGAGGTGAGGTGTGGGGACAGGAGAATCAGAAAACCATGCCATTATTTCTACAGAATCGGTGAAACTGTGAATTATTGAATTCTCGACCATTATCATACTGAAAAGATTTTATGGCTTTCTCAAACTGTGTGTTAATAAAAGTACAAAACTCGAGAAATTTGGGAAACACATCTGATTTAAATTTGAGTGGGTAAATCCAAATATAATGAGAAAAATCATCTAATAAGACAAGGTAATATTTATAACCGAGTGAACTAGAGATAGGAGATGTCCACAAATCAACATGAATACTATCAAATGGAGAAAACGTAACACTTGAAGATGATTTAAAAGGTATACGAGCATGTTTACCTAACGAGCAAGAAACACAGTGCTGGACAAGTTTTTCATTATTACATTTAATAAAATTAGTATCTCTAAGAAGATTAAAAATTGGGGCTCCTGGATGGCCAAGCCTATTATGTCAATTTGACGGAGAGATATCAACGAGAGATATGGGAGATCATGAGCTGGCATCAGAGGTGGATGTGAATGGATATTGATCCCCCGTGCTATTGAATCTCTTAAGAGGTGTCCCCGTACGAAGATCCTTCACAGTAAAACCAAAAGGGTCAAAGTCAACATAGACAAAATTATTACGAGTAAATTTGCGGACATAAATTAAGTTCTTGATGATGTTTGGGGCATACAGGACATTATTAAGGGAAAATAGTGGATGAGGCAGTGGTGTGTATGCGGTATCGTAACCCTAGATTGGAATACGATGATCATTTCCAATAATAATGTATCAGAATGATTTAAACGAAATAGTTTGGGAATATTACCTGCAGAGCGGACGAGGTGAGATGTGGCGCCCGAGTCCATGTACTAATTTTCATCGGGCTACTGCAAGTTCAAACTGCTAAAATTCTGGCCCAAATCAGAGGGGGCCAAATTATTGGACTGTTGTGAGAAGTGTGTCTGGGCGATATGGGCTTGTGGCTGCTGGTAATGGGTTGGTCTGTAGACTGGACCCGAGCCCAATACGCCTGGATTTCGGAAGGGAAACTGGGATGGCTGTACTACTGGATACGTGACCCAGTTCCCATTTTCGGAGGCACCTACTAGGCCGGCCCACGAGGCTGAAGGGTTGGGTTGTTGTGGCTGTTGACTGGCCTATTGTCCCCTATTGCCTTTGCCACAATCTTTTCCGTTACGACCACTGTCGCGGCCCCTACCGCCCCTTCCACCGCGACTGACTATTTTTCGGTAGTGGTGGCTGGCCGGCGACGGTATAGTTTTGCGTGGATGTGTCAACTACTAATGCATTTTGGGTGTGCACGTCATGTCTCTTCCAACAGTAACTGTGAACGAGCTTTGTTAAATCTGGTAGAGGGTCATCCTGTTGTATCATCGTGGCTAACATGTCATATTCACCTTTTGATAGGCCTGCAACCAATTGTAACACCATCTTTGTTTCGGAAACAAGTGTTCCGACGTTGGACAATTGGTCAACCACCAGTTTTAACTGCTTGCAATACTCCGACATATTAGAAAAAAATTCAAGATGGGTGTTGTTGAATTGCTCTTCCAAGTACACTGCACGAGTGTTCTTGTTGTCTTGATTTTTTTTTCTTCAAACGTGTCCATAAATCATGGGCGGAGCCCCCCGTTTACATGATTGTGTAGAGTAAATCCTTAAATATAGTGTCATATATCCACTGTTTGACCACGACATCGAGGCGACGCCATGTGGTGTCATCCATATTGGGAGGACTGTTGACACCCAATTTTGACCCTCTCTTCCAATCATTAATCATAAAATTACACTAATTTTTAGAATAATCTTAATAATTTTAACAATAATAATACATGCATAAACACATAAATACATAAATAAGTAATGCAATAATGACATCCCAAACATTAAGCACTCCATAAATATTATGTCTGCGTTTAGCATTTTAATAATAATAAATACATAAATAAATAAACAATTTAATAATGGCGTCGCATCAAGCATTCCTTAAAATTATATCCACATTTATTAATACCCAAAGCAATTTCATAATTATTATTTGTAATTTAAACCCCCATTAAATCAACATTAATTTAACATCGCAAAGTATGCATAATAAATAAGATTTTAATAACGGTCTCGCATTATAAAATATTAAGCACTAATTAAATAGCACACCCACATTTATTATTGTAATAATTTAAACCCAAGCTAAAATTAATAAAACACCTAAAGTCATATTAAAATAATTTAATAATAACTTAAACCCCATTTAATAAACAATTAAAATTAATACCTAAAATCTACCCAACACACACAGTCCAATGAATTTCGCCCAGCCCAACCAAATCCTGACCCACGGCCCAAACAATCCATCAACCATTTTTCTTATTCTCACCCATCTCCTCCCTTATACAATACAAAGCAACAACAAAAAAAAGGAGAGAACCCTAAACCTAGTCGCCGCACCTCCCTTACCCAGCAACACCCGCAAGTCTCGCCTGAAAATCCGATTGTCACTACACAAATCAGAACCAAAATATAAACTTACCATAACCAAAAGCTTACCAGATCAATACCCAAAAATCGCACCAAATCAGTAAAGAATAATACACTCAAATCAGTCCAAAATCAAACCAAATCAGCCTTAAAATCCTACCAAAATCAGAACCCAATTGAAAATTATAAAAGGAACCAATCTACACATGCAATGACATAAAAAAATTAACAGTCAAAGAGCAATAAAAATCCTAAAAATGGTAGTGAAGGAGCAAGAACAGAAGTTCAAACAAAAACCTTTCATCTTCGCAATATCAGTCAAGAACCAGGCGAAGTTTCATTCCCTTTTCAATCGCATCGCAATACATTTCCCGAGTGAATCGACGACTTGATACGCTGTCTCGGTTCGCTGTCCGGAGAAGGTAAACTCATCGCCCTTTTTAATTGCTAGGCTACTTGTATTTTAGGCATGTACGAACGTGTATGCTTTGTTCAATATATTTTAATTGGTCACTGGTATATGTCCTTGGGGAATCTATCTCTGGGTTCCTTCTCTATAATAATAGTTGTAATGTATGGGTTTATACCAATGTTGGAATTGTCTGCTCTTGGGAGTTCTGAAACGCAGTGATTACACATCTTTAATTTTGATATCAATTTGGTTATTTGATAAAGCATCGGGTTGGTATGTTCATGTATATACCTAACTGGACTTCTTATCTGTAGAAATAGATTTAGCCTTCCCTCATACTTAAAAGAATATTGAATGCGGGTCTTACACGGGTATAAGAATGGATACTTGTTAACTTGAATTTGTAATAATGTGTTGGCATATTTGTTGTTCTTTTAACTGCTGCATATTACTGCATTATTAAAATCCATCATCAGGTCGAGAAGTGTGGGATCTCATTCGCTTGGGCCCACGACTCATGTTAAATTATGATAATCAGTCGAAGAGCAGATTATACACATGTTCGATTTTATGGAAGCATTTTTTTTCTATTTTTTGATAAGCTCGGACATATACTAATCCTTATCATTTTCTTTTTTTTACATGAAATGCATCGGAGCAAAATGAAGAGTCTCATGGCGAGACTCATCACGACTTTCGTCAATGAAGGCCCGCATCTACATCCATCGCGTTCCCTCCTCGACAATTCCTAGAAAAACAAAATAGGACGGGATGATCCACTTCAATTCCTTTACTCTCTTAACCTCCTTGCCTCATGTTTATGTCCTTATTTGTTTATTGTAATTTTATCATCTAACCTTGTAATTAACAAGAGATCTAGAGCAATTAGTCTTTGAACATATAAGGTGGTATTCTAGTTATTTATCTTAGGCTTGTCATGCATGTCTAATCTCTTGCCTAACAATTAAAATTGCATATCTAATCATGAAGTTATTGCATAACAAAAGAAATTGATTTTCTCATAAATCACTTAATGACATTATAACTCATTTCATAATAAAATTATCTTCTTATTATAAATTGTAAAAATAGCATTTTTTATATCATACCTTGCATATGTTAATCAAAATCGATTTTGCAAATGAAATGCATATCTTTAGTAAATACATCAATTTTGCATCATTTTTATAAATGCATACTTTTAAACTTTACGTATATTTTTGTAGCATTAGTCTTATAAATCTTTTATAAAAAATGCATTCTTTTATAAAATACTTGCAGCATCTTTTTAAACATGCATTTCTCTAACATAATAATCAACCTAGGTTTGGCAGGACAACCGCAAGTTAGCGGATCTTAGAGGGTGTCTAATCCCTTCCCTCTAGATTAATAAAGAACCCTTACCCAGAATCTCACACTAGTTTTGCAGACCATAAAAATGGAGTTAATGTTGACTTTAACCTAGTTAACATTTAGATGTCCTAATTCACCCAAACTAATTAGGTGGCGACTCCGCGAACCCTGTTAGCATCTTTTAGCACCTCTTCAACACTTTAGCATTATTTTAGCAACCCTTTAGCATTTTAGCACCCTTTAGCATTATTTTATTTTCTAACATTTCTAAGCAGGAGTTGAATTTGTCGCGGTCGAAAAATGGCGTGACAAGGACGACGGATAGGCTCGTATATATGATCAAGCACATGATATACACATGCATGAATTCGAAACAGTTCCACCAATGACTAGTATTGGCCATCTTCCTAATCAAGAATCAAGGTATACAATTTTTGATGTTAGTAACGGCGAGAGCCAGATGGAAAGATGGCGAGGAGAGGATTGTGAGAGGTGTTTGGATGACGACTGGGGTAGAAGCGGAAGCATCAAAAGATGTGGGAGTAGCCAAATTTTCCATTAGAGTAGGGAGATTGGAAAAGAAAATTGGGATATAGAGAAAATTTTATTATAGCGTCGGCCGAAGAGGAGAGAGTGGGGGGAGGCAAGGAAGAATTTTTCTAGGTTAGGGTTTTGACTCTTAATACCATGTAAGATTGTATTAATCTCCCTTGGGGAGACTTTCTCATTAATACAAATATATATAATATACAATGTGTAGAATATATGAGATACATTCTAATTATGGTGGTGGAATTGAATTGGGAATTCTATGTGACAATGTACACGTTACTGACAATTTTCAATAAGTTAAGATATTATATTTAGCAATTAACACAAAGCTGCACATCTCTACCATTATAACCCATAATAATAATAATTCCAGTATATTCTCACCTAATTAAACGCAATCAAACAAATAATCCATCACACATTCAAATATTATTTTAAAAAGGGAATGGTTAGTCGATACGCCGTCAAAATTAATAATACAGTAATAATAAATGTAGTAAGTCATACATTTCATCTTATACGAAGGTATCCAAATGTGGTTAATTAACTGACGTGATTTACAGGCTATTACGTCAGTCCGAGATTTACCTTGTGCGCACTCGAAAGAGTAGTCACACATAACATGGACTACTTAATCAAACACAATCAAACAAATAATACATCACATATAACATGGACCCGGTCGAAGAGTCAGCCGTATTAAATTAGATATCACGAGTATCCATGTTAGACTAAATTACTATATTGAGTTAGGTAAAGAATATTACAATTAGTACTTTCAAATATTATTTAAAAAAGTGAATGGTTAGTCGGTACGCCGTCAAAATTAATAATAATATAATAATAAATGTCGTAAGTCATACATTTCATCTTATATGAAGGTATCCAAGTGTGGTTAATTAGCTGACGTGATTTGCGCTTATTACGGTTTGAGATTTACCTCACAAGACTCGAAAGAAAGTAATACACATAACATGGACTACTTAATCAAACAAATAATACATCACATATAACATGGACCCGGTCGAAGAGTCGGCCGTATTAAATTAGATATCACGAGTTGTTAGACTAAATTACTATATTGAGTTAGGTAAAGAATATTACAATTACTACTTTCAAATATTATTTAAAAAAGCGAATGGTTAGTCGGTACGCCGTCAAAATTAATAATATAATAATAATAAATGTCGTAAGTCATACATTTTATTTTATATGAAGGTATCCAATTGAACTACGCGTAAACTGACCAGAAAATCACGATTGTAAAAATAAATGAAGGTATCCCATTGAAACAAACCCTAAGATGCTAATTTTGATTTTACTAATATAGTTATATTTACAGTAGTTGAAAGAAAAATACCAGAATAACGATTGAGAGTTACATGAACAATCACATAGGAGTTTGGATTTTAGAATGTTATGAAGATTGTATAGAATATTTTTTGTGGTGGAAAAATATCTAACATTTTAGAACTCTCCAAAATGAAAAGAGTGTTTGTTATATAAATAAATTTAAAGGAAATCGATTTCGTGAGTATTCTCATTGATTGGTTGCTTAATATACATTAGATACATGAGTAATGCAAGGATAGAAACTAAGAAGATCACTGCTAATTATAACAGAATACTGCCTAACCTAATATATATGATTTACACTTAATATAAAGAATTTACAAGAATAATTACATATATTCTATCACACCCCGCAGTCGAAATAGGAGGTTCTCGTACGCTGAGACTGTCCCTAAAATCCTGAAATAACACCAAAGGAAGTCTTTTTGTGAAGATATCGACAATCTGATAGCGCGAGAGGACATGTAGGAAACATACTTGTTCACGAGCAATTTTCTCGCGAACAGAATAAATATCTATCTCGATATGTTTAGTGCGTTGATGCTGAACTGGATTTCCAGAAAGGTATATCGCACTAACATTATCGCATTAAACCAATGTAGCCTTATGGATAGGACAATGTAGCTCCAGAAGGAGATTGTGTAACCAACGGGACTCATAAAACACATTGGCAACACCTCGGTATTCAACTTCAACGCTGGAGCGAGACAGTGTGGCTTGGCGTTTAGAAGACCAGGAGATCAAGTTATCACCAAGAAACATATAATAGCCACAAGTGGACCTCCTGGTATTCGGGCACCCACACCAATATGCATCTGTATAAGAAATCAGAGAGATTATCGAAGAATGATAAAGATGCAGGCCATGATGAAGTGTACCCTGAATGTAGCGCAAAATGCGCCTGAGAGCATGCATATGTTCATCCATCGGATTATGCATATATAAGCAGATTTGTTGGACCGCATAATAAATGTCAAGTCTCGTGAAAATGAGATATTGTAGAGCTCCTGCAAGGCTGCGGTAGTGAGAGGGATCCTCATACGAAGTGCTAAATTTAGCACTGAGTTTTGGTTTAGTATTAACGTGAGTAGTACAAGACTTACACGAGGACATGCTAGCACGTTCAATAATTTCTTATGTATACTTTTTCTGAGACAAAAATAGACCACATGCATGATGAGTGACTATGATATCCAAGAAGTAACTTAGTGGACTTGTCTTTCATAGAAAATTCTGAGCTGAGAAGCGTTATGATAGACTTGCGAAGAGTATCAGAAGAAGCAGTGAGGATGATATCATCCACATATAGAAGAATGTAAGTCATATCAATACCTTTCTGATAGATGAATAGATAGTTGTCAGATTTGCTTTGAGAGAACCCAATAAAAGAAACATAATTGGCAAACCGTTTGTACCAGGCTCTGGGAGCTTGCTTGTGCCCATATAACGATTTCCTCAGAAGACCTACATGATTAGGATGATCCGGGTCTTTAAAACCCAAGGGTTGATGCATGTACACTATTTCTTTTAGTTCACCATGTAAAAATATATTTTTAACATCCAAATTATGAATGAGCCAAGTTTTAGAGAGAGCAAGACTGAGCACTGTGTGAATGGTCGCCATTTTGACTACCGGGCTAAAAGTTTCTCCACAATCCATGCCAACATGTTGACCTACACCATCACCTACAAGACGAACCTTATGCCTCTCAAAAGAACAGTCAGATTTTTCTTTATGTCTGAAAATTCACATAGACTGAATACATTAATGTCAGGTGGACGGGGCATTAAATCTCACGTCTTATTTTTAATGAGAGCATTATATTCATTATCCATAGCCATTTTCCAACTTGAGACTTGAGTGCAGACATTGAGTTACGAGGTAATGGTGATTTTGTGACTTTAGTGAGCAGGCCATGATGATATTTTTATTGGGTTTAAAATATCATGTTGGCTTCTTATAACAGACTTTAGGTCTGAACTCGTAGTTGGATGGAAAATGGTAGGAAGGGGTTGATGTTGTGTTTGGTATGTGGTTGGGCCAAGGGAAGAGTGGCCCAAGGTTGGAGAATTTAAAAAAGGGAAATCTGACAGTGGGTTGGCAGTACTAGACTGGGTTGCAGGTTCTGTGACAGCGAGTTGAGAGATGTAAGAGCCTGGTGAGCTGGGCTGGGAGGCAGTGTGATGGGAGCTATTGTTGTTTACTATTTGGGATGGAGAAGTAGGAGGTTGGCCTGCTCATTTTCTGGGGGAGTAGATTGATTTTGAAAATGATTAATCACATAAGGTGATCAGCCATTATCAAGAAAATCATCAGTGGTGGAAGTAGGATTATGCAGCTTTGAGAAGGGGAATTGAGTTTCATCATATGTGGCGACTAATGATAATTTTATTTGATGATAAATCATAGCATTTATAACCACGATTATTTGAAGGGTAGCCCAAAAATACACAAGGTGTGGAACGAGGTTGAAGCTTATTTATCGTAGTGGAAGAAAATAGAGGATAACATAAGCAACCAAAAACTCGTAAATGAGAGTATGATTGATCTTTTTGGCAAAGAATTTTCAGTGGCGATTGATATGCGAGAGTTTTGCTTGGTAATATGTTAAGAAGATATGTTTCCATTTGCAATGCATGGTGCCAAAATAATAAAGGTAGTGAAGCATGAGCTAATAAAGTTCGAATGATATTACTAATAGAACATATTTTTCTTTCGGCTTTTTCAATTTGTGATGAAGTATGGGGATAAGAAAAATGAAAAGAAATTCCATTAGCTTCACAAAGACACAGAAAGAGACCATTATCATATTCTCTACCATTATCACATTGAATGTTTTTAAATTCCCATTCGAATTGAATTTTGATGTAGGCTTTAAAAGCAAGAAAGTTTAATAGACTTGTGATTTTTTGGAGATGGGAAAGGTCCATAAATTTTTTGAATAGTCATCCAAATAGAGCACATAATATTTGTGACCCGAAGAACTCAAAACATGAGATGTCCACAAATCACTATGCAAAATATCAAACGACATATAAATTGAGTTATGAGAATCAACAAATGGCAATTTAACATATTTACCAAGAGGGCATGAATGACAAAAACTAGAGTTTCTTATTTTAGTACATTCAATCAAATTATTTCGCCTAAGGGTGTCTAAGACAGGTGCTCCCGGGTGAACTAAACGGTTATGCCAAAGAGAATAGGATAAAGTTGCAAAGGTGGATGGAGAAACGACTTGATTTGTGGTGGTGGTGATGATGATATATAGCTCGCCCTGACTATAACATCTCATTAGTAGCCTCCCCGTCTAAATATCCTTCACAGAAAACACAAATGGGTCAAAGTTAACATAAACCTGGTTATCAGTAGTAAATTTTCTAACCGAAACTAAGTTTTTAATTAAGTTGGGGCATGTCAAACATTTTAACACTAATGGAGGATGTGGGGGTGATAAATTAACACTACCAAAACCACGAATTGTAATGAAATGACCATTTCCAACAATTATATCATGATTTTTTCTCAAATTAATATAAGACAAGAGATTACCTTACGCGGATGTCATGTGGGATGTCGCCCCGGTGTCTATATACCACGATGGGTGGGGTTGAGAAAGGCTGAGTGTGTGAAAGGCCGCTTCAATATCTGTTGGGCTGGGTGCGGATGCAGTGAAAGCAACCTGCTGAGGCCTTGGTCCGAGAAGCCCAGCTTGTCGCGGTCTGGGTGAGGTATTGGGCCTAGCCCAATTATAAGTTGGGTAAGGGCAAAAATACAACATCCACAGAGTCCACTGCTGCTGATACATCCACGGGCTGGGAGGCAACCATTGCTGCTGTTGTCCACGACCCCCACTGCCGCCAGACCCGGGCCCGCCGTTAGAGCCACCGCCTCCATCGCGACCACCTTTGCCAGAGTTCTGACCTCCCCCACCAGATTTTTTATGTGTCTTGTCGTTTCCCTTGTTGTCGCGTTTGAAATTATTATTATTATTATTATTGTGATTATCTTAAGAGGGGTTTTGGTAATCATCATCAAAATTTTGGGAGTTCACAACGAGAGCAACCAAAGGAGACAAAACCAGATTCACGAGCAGCTCATTGAAGGATTGTCGACTCTTCTAATGCCAATTTGGACTTTTTTGAAACTCGACAAAGGATCATGTTGTTTAATATGTGTCACAAATCCAACATAAACATCGATAAGTCCTACAATTATTTTTAAGACCAAACGAGTATTAGAGACTAGAGCATCAACATTCGCTAATTGATCGGCAAGAAGCTTGAGGTGGTTGCAATATGCATTGGTTGTAGGACAATCCTTCAAATTTGTGTTTGTGAACTGGTTTTCGAGGTGGACAGCCCTCGAGTGTTTGTTGTCTTGGAAAATAGCCGCAATTTTTTTCCAATAATTTTCAGCCGAGTCATTTATCACAAGTATAGAATTGAGGATGTCTTGTGATACGGTGGCATATATCCATTGTAACATGGCTGCATCAAGGAGATGCCAAATATCGAGGTCGGCTTCTTTTGCCACATTTGTCGCCTTATTAGCCTTCTCATCCGTTGGAGGGATGATGTGATCAAGCATATTATGGACTCGTGCTTGAACTTTGAATAGGGTTACCCAAGAGTGATATTTGCTTGAGTCATTATTTAACGTGATTGGAAGAAGGGATTTCATATTGGTGATTGCTAAAGCGGGATGAAATTTTAGTTGGACAACCATTGAAGGTGACGAGCATAGATGAAGGGAGCGAAAGAAATCAATAGGTGGAAGGGATGGTGGCTAGGTGGCTGAGAGGAGATGAAACCTAGTCTGATACCATGAAGGAAATCAATTCTGTGAGTATTTTTATTGATTGAGTTGCTTAATATACATTAGATACATGAGTAATTCAAGGCTAGAAATTAGAAAGATATTTGGCTAATTATAACAGAATATTGCCTAATCTAATATAGATGATTTACACATAATATAAAGAATTTACAAGAATACTTACATATATTCTATCAAAATTGAATAGAACAGATCATTTCTTAATTGCTTTGAATTATTGGAGCGTAAAAAGAGTTTTATCTTAAATAATTTTATGAAAAGATCAACATCAGTTCTTTTAAGGGAAAATGGATAAAATGGCACCTAGATGGTCATATTACCCCCCTCCCGAATATATTTTAATGCATTTTTCTTATATTTATATGGAAAATCAAATTAAAATTCAACGCGACACAAATAACAATTTGATTATAAAAGAATATAGTGATCCACAAGATTAAATTCCAGGAGCATCAAATGTTTTCTCCATGAAAATAATTAAGGATTTGTTTGAAAAGACACCTGGTAATTGGAATTGGTGTAATTACTAGGGTAATAATTACACAGTATAGTAATTACGATGATCTGTTTATTTATCATAAGGTAATTACATTTTAATTACAAGTGTATTGTTTGGTTGTACAAGTGTAATTACACAGTTAAATATTTTATATTTTAAAAATAAAAGTTAATTATCAAAAACTAAACGTTAATGTTTGACAAATATATGTTCATATAAGAAATATTACTTAATTTTATCTATCGTTTTGTATTCAAGATACATATTACTTCAAATATATATAACTAAATAATTATAAATAAATAATACTTTAATTAAATCAATTAATAAGAACTTCTTATGAAACGTACATTTGGCAATAACATCAATGCTAACATCAATCAATATAAGCTAAGTTTGCATATAACCTTGTTAGGCGTATTTTGTATACGCCATTTGAGTCATTTTTAGTTGGTATTTTACTCGTTTTTGTTGTGTTTAGTATAGTAGTAGGTTTGTTTTTCTTTCTTTTGAGTCACAGCGGTGCAAAAAGGAGAAATGGCAAAGAGGAATGAGAAATGGGCAGAAAAGGTGCTCCCGAGGCGAAAAAGACGAAAGTTGGCAGCTCAGAGCGAATGAAGGCAGCACCGCGGTGCCACTATGCAGAACCGCGAGCCATAATTACCGAGGAGCCACAGGACTTTCAGCACCGCGGTGCCATCAGACAATACTGGGGTGTCATTTGTGCTAAGAAGCTGCAGGAGTTTCGGCACCGCGGTGCCGACGCGGGAAATTTCAGTTCCCAAGACAAATTGGCTAAGGGCAGATTGGTCCATAGGGCACGAAAATTAGAGGATATTTAAGCCCTAGGAATTATTTTAGTGGAGGAGGTTGGTCATTCTACAACACAACACAAGACAGATTTGGAGCTACAATTGGAGACTTTGTTCTACGTAATTTTCTTTCTTTCATTTTAATTCAGTTTATGTATGGATATTATGTTAGTTCTTAGCGTGACTATGACTAGGAGCTAAACACTCTATTAGGGTTTTCCTTATGAATCGCTTGAAACTTTTATTCATGATTAATGCAGTAGCTTAATTTCTTCTTCACTTGATTAATATTTAGTCAATATTTGGTATAAATGTTTGATAATTAATTGATCACTAATTATCATAACTTATATGATTTCGAATCAAAATTATGAAAGGTGAGATTTGGATATGCTATAATTGACTAGACATAGGTTAAAATCCCTAACGAAAGTACCTCGAGACTTGTGTAGCATTATAAGTTACTGTTCTTAATCCTCCTATGTGGTAAATTCTATCATAGAAATATAGAAAGGTTCTACACTGGGGTTGAGTGATTATATGTCCTAACCAGAATATAATACAGTCTAGTTAACCGCTATCTTAACGAAGAAAAAGAATCATTCTAGTCGCATTAAGGGTTGAATAAAGTGGATAGTCGAGGATTTTGGAAGCCCTAATTCATTCATAACTGATTACAACTTTATTAGTTTAAATCTTGCAACTATTTTAGTAGTTAAACAAAAACTCAAATCAAATATCGATTGCCAAATATATAACATAAAATAGATGAACGGTACTTAGAAACCAGTTTCTGTGGACGATATTCAGTCTTACAGACTATATTACTTGTCAACGATGCGTGCGCTTGCGTGAGCAGTCGAAATACATCTAACAAGTTTTTGGCGCCATTGTCGGAGACTGACGTACATCTAATATCGAATCATCTATTTTTAATTTCAAATTTGGTCGCTCCCAGAACAAGTTTCTAACTCGTTCTGAGAGCAAATTTTTGTTATCACTTTTTGTTGGTGGTGTAATCTCGCAGGCAAGGTCAAGTATAAGTACATGGACTATCAATATCAGGGGATGCTGGACTATGACCTTTGTCCACCGCAGCAACTTAGACCACAAGCTTCGCAAGAGGAGCGAAATGAGCTGCAGGAAGCCTTGTTCAGACTCACCGAGTGCCAGAATCCTCAAGGACTAACTCATCCACAACAGAATCAGGCTCCATCAGGAAGGCTAGATGACATGAGAGCAACTCTCTGGGCACTCTCAAACGCCCAGAATCAGTTCATGGAGGAAACAATATTATCCATCAGGAATCTAGAGATGCAACTAGGACAACTAGCTAGCAAGCTGAGAAATGGTATACAAGGGAACCGCCCTAGCAATACTGGTACAAACCCACAAGAGCAGTGCCAAGCAATTGATGTGATGAGTGACAAACAAATGGAGACAGGTTCATCCCCAATATGTCTAGAAAAAGAGGGTGAACCCAGTGAGGTGAGGGAGCCAACAGTCATTGACACACCGCAGGTGAAGATACCATATCCTCAGAAACTTAGAAAGAATTCTCTTGACAAGCAGTTTTCTAAGTTTCTGGAGGTCTTTAAAAAATTGCACATCAACATTCCATTTGCTGAAGCCTTAAAACAAATGCCGAGTTATGTAAAGTTCATGAAGGATATCCTCTGTAAAAATAAGAGGTTGGAGGAGTATAAAACTGTGGTGTTGACTGAAGAATGCATGTCATCCTACAGAGAAAGTTACCTCAGAAGTTGAAAGATCCGGGAAGCTTCACCATCCCTTGCACTATAGGGAAGTTTGAATGTCAGCAGGTTCTATGTGATTTGGGGGCAAGTATAAATTTGATGCCCTATTCTGTGTTCTGCAAACTTGGAGTGGGGGAAGCAAGACCTACAACCATCACCTTACAGCTAGCCGATCGCTCCATCGTCCACCCTAAAGGAATCATAGAGGATGTGTTGGTTAAAGTGAACAAGTTCATCTTCCCTGCTAATTTCATCATCCTAGACATGAAAGAAGATGAAGAGATGCCCATCATCCTTGTAGGCCATTCTTAGCCACAGGCCAGACGCTCATTGATGTTCAGAAAAAGGTGAGCTGAGACTTCGTGTTCAGGGAGAAGAAGTGATTTTCAATGTATTCAGGGCAGCAACTTACCCAAGGGCAAGTGATAACTGGTATGCTATTGATATGGTTGATGAAGCAGTTTCTGAGAACGGGTTCAGGAGTGCGGATGCTCTTGGAACGATGATGGCATTAGGGGATGAGGATAGTGGTAATGATACAGAATGAAGTGAGTATGCGAATTGGTTGGATTCCCATGAGCCCTTCTATAAGAGAAAATATGAGGAGCTAGGAACCATGTCAGAGAGACCAGTGCCGTCCACAAAACAAGCTCCAGAACTAGAGTTGAAGACTCTGTCAGATCATTTGCACTATCAATATCTAGGTGAGAATCAATCCTTACCAGTGATCGTATCATGTCATCTATCCAAGGTGGAGGTTGAAAAACTGTTGAGAGTATTGAGGGCTCACAAGCTCGCGATTGGGTGGACACTAGCAGACATTATAGGGATAAGTCTTTCTACAGTAATGCACAAAATTCATCTAGAAGCTGAGAGAAGACCATCCATTGAGGCACAGATGAGACTAAATCCAACTATGAAAGATATGGTGAGAAAGGAGATCCTGAAATGGCTCGATGCTGGGGTGATTTATCCTATCTCTAACAGTGCATGGGTAAGCCCTGTGCAAATGGTACCCAAGAAAGGTGACATGACTGTGGTGACTAACGAAAAGAATGAGCTTATTCCATCCAGAACAACTACAGGGTGGAGAATATGTATTGATTACCGCAAGTTGAACAAAGCAACCAGGAAGGATCATTTTCCTTTGCCTTTTCTTGACCAAATGCTTGATAGGCTTGCAGGACACAACTACTATTACTTCCTGGATGACTATTAATGGTATCATCAAATTGTCATCTCTCCAGAAGATCAGGAAAAAACAACATTCACATGCCCCTTTGGTACATTTGCTTTCAGGAGAATGTCATTTGGGTTTTACAATGCACCCGCCACCTTTCAGCGTTGTATGATGGATATCTTTTCTGACATGGTGGAGAGGACCACATAAATTTTTATGGATGATTTTTCTGTTTTTGGGTCCTTTGATAAATGCTTAAAGCATTTGAAAGCAGTGTTGCAGAGGTGCAAAAATTCGAATCTGGTGCTGAACTGAGAGAAGTGTCACTTTATGGTACATGAAGGGATCGTGGTTGGCCACAAGATTTCAAGTAAGGGCATTGAGGTAGACAAGGCGAAGGTTTCAGTGATCGAAAATCTGCCACCTCCAGTATCGGTGAAAGGGATCAGAAGTTTTCTTGGGCACGCTGATTTCTACAGAAGATTCATCAAGGACTTCTCAAAGATCTCTAAACCTCTGTCCACCTTGTTGATGAATGGGGTTGCTTTTGAATTCAATGAAAAATGTCTGACTGCCTTTCAGACACTTAAAGAGAAGTTAATTGTAACACCCCATTTCAACCGGAGTCGGAAACGGGACTACTGCTACATGGTTGGATTCCTAAAATTGCTATTTAAAGGAGTCGCCACCTAATTATTATTGTGAATTAGGACACTGAAAATGTAGCATAAAATACTACAAATGATCTCCATTTTAAAGGTCTGCGAAAGCTATGTGAAATTCTGGGTAAGGGTTCTTTATTATCCTAAAGGGAAGGGGTTAGGCACCCTCTAAGATCCGCTAACTTGCGGTTGTCCGTTCAAACTTAGGTTTAAAAAATTATTGTGCTAACAAATGCATGCTTTTATAAATGTTAAATAAAAGACGTTGCAAGTATTTAATAACAAAAGATGCATTTTGACAACATAAAAGAATTGTAAGATTTGTTCATAAAATGCATATATAGGTAAAAATATATTATTTTTTTTTGTAAAATACTTATGTTTTGGCAATTGACAGTAAAGAGAACAATTTTATTTATAATACCAAGAGACGATTTTTTGTGAAAGTTTATTTTTTAGCAAATTAGGTAAAACTAAAACCTTATTTTTCCCTATGATTAATCATACAAATAAAAGGTGACCAAATTGTTTTGAAAGCTTAGACATGTATAACGAGCCTAAAATAATCTAGCGTTGGGTTTCCAATTTTAGAACCACCCCCTTTTTTATCATTAATCTAGGTCTAACTATTCTAAGCATTTCAATAAGACGACAAATAAAGATGACAGAATTTAAAGAATTAAAATGACTAAAGCGAGTGACGATGTCATCCCGCTCTATTTTGTTTTTGAGATTTCTGAAGTCGGGAATGCAAGGGACATGGATGCGGATCTTCATTTCGTCATGGTTGCATTGAGTCTCGTAACGAGACTCTTCGTTGCTCCCGACGCATTTCATGTAAATAAAAGAAAGAAAAGAAATGAGTAACAACTCAAACTTTAAAGGCAATAATAGCTAACCAATTAAGCCGAAAGTGAAGAAAAATCTAGATACGAATAGGGAAGGAAACACACATAAACTTAATAGTTCATATCAAATAATATCAAGCCAACCATGTGAACATGCTCAATATTCGTTTCTCGAGAAATAACTAGTAGACAAGATATGAAAGCAGAATTAGTTAATTAATAGATGAACTTAGAATTTCCCAATCCATATTTCATAATTAAGCATGGTAGTCTTCAGTTAAGAAAAGGCAGGTACATACTCAGGTCAGTAGATAGGTGCACAATGAAATTATTTTATGAATCTTGACATGCATACTCTTAATCAATACAAATTAGATATGGACAGATTTCAACATCAGAGGTACTGATTACATACTTTAGATAGCTTGGGCATGCATGATGTACAGCTTTATCAAAGGACAAAGGTAATCTATTTGTATTAAAGAATCTAATCCAGTACACTCCTATTCATCCTTAGGTAAATTCCTATCTCACCTTATCCCAAACATGATATTACATGGGGGCAGAATCCTAAACAAAATATATGTAGACATGGATTCATGACAGAAACTTGTCCCAATGCATACGAAATGCCAACACATGCATTTGCATATCATTTCGACCACTTAACGGACTGACATGGTAGATAAAATGCCTTGGAAGGTGTTTCATGCTATCAGGATATACCTCGTGCAATATCAAATAAGCAGCTAGATAAGCTAATATCATAGGGCATTTCAACTAATCATATATGCATTCTTTTTAACAGGCAGAACATACTAAACTTTAAGTGATTTTGGACTCATGATCTATGTTAAGCAAATATGTACATATTACTGGCCCCTAGCAAGATTCAATGTGGATTCAGGCATGCATTATCAATTAGACGAAAAGAAAACATTGCAAAATACCCAAACAAATCAAATCTTAATCCCATCAGGACTTGTTGCTGACCACATTTATGAAGATATAAATAACTAAAAGCTATATTACAGAGACTTAAGTATAAATAATTTAAACAACTACCATAACGTTTATACAAACCTACGCACGATCTTAATCAATGCAAACACTGTATATCAGTTCAGGGTTAACAGAGGCATTTAAAATATTACTTATCTAATCTAACTAAGCATGCTTAATTAATCGCATAGCATATAATGTAACTAAACATAAAACCACAAGAAAATGGGTTTACCTTCTCCGGGCAGCGAACCGAGGCGTGTTTCGACTCGTCGATTCCGCTCGAAGATATTTTTATGCTATGCGATTGAAGAAGAATATGAGATTGAATATTTTTGTGACCTTTTCGAGTCGGGACTGAGAGTAAAAAGATGATTTTTCTATTGGGTTTTGTTCTTGGATTTTCAAGACTGATTTTCTGATAATAAACGAACTGGATATTGGTTCTAAGCTTTTGGAAAACAGATTTTCGATGATTTTAGAACTCGACTGAGAGTAAAAAATAAGCTTTTCTTTGGGGTTTGTTCTTGGCTCTTTTTAGGGACTCCAAAATCGCCTCAAACACAACCAGATGGTTGTATTTATAGCCGAAAAAGTGAGAGCTTCAACGGTTCGAAATCGAATTTGAAATCAAAAAGGGAAAGGAAAAGTGACGGGTCTTTTCTGATTTGAAAATAAGAGACGAGGATATAGGGCTTGAACTTCAACTTTTCAGAGCGATTTGAGAGGATGGGAGCCAATGACAGAGATATTGCAATTACCTAGTGGTTTAAGGATGGAATGGGCTTGAGACTGGAAGGTATCACCGTTGTTCATTCTCTGTTCGAGGCAACTTTGGTTAAGTTCCAACGTTCTGAAAGGATTCAGTAGAAAGGGGAAAAGGCTGGGTGATGGGAGGTGATGGGTAGCAGGGCGGCGATGCTTGTCCGGCGGGTAAAGGGGAGAGGTGGCGGCGGACTGGTGGTCGAAGGGGTGAGTTCGTCGATGGAGGCTAGGGTTTAGTTTGAGAATATAGGGTTGTTGGTTAATGAAAAGAAAGGGGAAAACTAATAAAGGCTGGAAAATTGAAGTTGGGCTCGGGTGTGGGCTGATTTAAAAAGGGATAGATTTAGGGATTGGGCTTGGGAATTAAATTAAGAAGTGGGCTCAATCTGAGGAAAAAGAAAATATGTGTTGTGGGTAGATTTAGTTATTTAATTTAGGGAATGAGAATTGGGTAAAAATTAGGAGTATAAAATTTTGAAGATTAAATTAGAAGATTATAGTATTAATGGGTAACTAATCCAATTCCTCTAATTAATTAAAATATGCTTCTCCGTCCTAATTAATTTCAAAAGTGCACACATACATAAATTATGGTACAAAGATTTAATATATGTATTTAATTTTAAATATAATATTCATAAAAATGATTAATTTAGTAATTGAAGAACATATTAAAGAGAAAATCGATCATCAATACTGACGACGAGATATTAAAATTGTTTTGCTTATATTTTAATTATAAAAAATGTAATATTCGATATTGTAAAATTATGCGATAATTAGTGAAGAATATTAAAACTACTTATTTTTCGACGATTTTCAAGGCTGAGAAGCATAGTAAAATTAATTGGAGATAAAAGGACGATCTAAATGAAATGTTCAGTAAAGATGAGACAAAATTGGGTGTCAACATTAATCTCAGCACCTATAGTCACTGCACCTGACTGGACACTCCCATTTGAATTGATGTGCGATGCAAGCGACTACGCAGTGGGAGCGGTTCTTGGACAGAAAATTGACAAGGTATTCAGGTCAATTTACTATGCTAGCAAAACCCTCAATGATGCTCAGCTGAATTATGCGACGACAGAGAAGGAGCTGCTAGCCATAGTATACGCGTTTGAAAAATTCAGGCCATACCTCATTGGGAATAAGGTGATAGTGTACACTGACCACTCAACCATTAAGTATTTGATGACTAAGAAGAATGTAAAACCTCGGCTTATACGATGGGTGCTGCTACTACAAGAATTTGACATGGAGATCCGCGATAAAATGGGACTGAGAACGGGGTAGTAGACCACTTGTCAAGGCTTGAAGTGGAAGAGAGCCAGAACACCAAAGATGTGCAGATAAATGACTACTTCCCAGACGAGCAACTGTTCAAGGTAAGTACCAGTGCAAATTTACCTTGGTTCGCTGACTTTGTTAATTTTCTTGCAGCAAAAGTATTACCTTCAGGTGAAAAATTTCTATTCAGAAGTAAAGCATTACTACTGGGAGGAGCCCATTCTCTACAAGCTTGTGCTGATCAAGTCATAAGGCGGTGCGTACCCGAGGATAAAATGCACCAAATGCTCACTTATTGTCACACCTTGCAATGTGGTGGGCATTTTGGAGCATCACGGACAACAACCAGAGTATTACAGAGTGGATTCTATTGGCCAACCCTATTCAATGATGCCAACACCTTTGTGAGGGTCTGTGATCGTTTCCAAAGAATGGGGAACATGTCAAGGCGAAATGAAATGCCCCTAACTGGGATCTTAGAAGTGGAGATGTTTTATGTGTTGGGGATTGACTTCATGGGCCCGTTCCCAACGTCCTTTGGGAACCAATACATTCTTCTTGCAGTGGATTATGTGTCCAAATGGGTCGAGGCAGTGGCTACTAAAGAGAATTATAGTAAAATTGTCTTGAAATTCCTGCAGAAAAGCATATTCATAAGGTTTGGCAATCCAAGAGCCCTCATCAGCGATGAAGGGAGTCATTTTTGTAATAAGCAGCATGATACCTTGCTGGCACGTTATGAAGTCTACCACAAGACTGCCTTGCCATACCACCCACAAGCCAACGGGCAGGCTGAAATTTCAAACAGGGCAGTGAAAAGCATACTGAAAAAGACAGTGGATGGCTCAAGGAAGAATTGATCTACGAAGATGGATGATGCACTATGGGCCTATAGGACAACTTTCAAGACTCCTATTGGGATGTCACCATACAGGATAGTCTATGGGAAGACATGTCATCTAACAGTGGAGTTGGAACACAGGGCATACTGGACAACGAGAAAGCTGAACATGGATGCCAAAGCATCAGGGCAGAAGAGGTTGCTACAACTGAATGAGTTGGATGAATTTCGGAACAACGCTTATGAGAACGCAAAAATCTACAAGGAGAGGGTCAAGACATGACATGACAAAAACTTGATCTTTAAAGAGCTACAACATGGGCAACAAGTACTCCTATTCAATTCAAGGCTGAGATTGTTCCCAGGCAAGTTAAAGTCCAGATGGTCAGGGCCATATGTTGTAAAAAAGTGTTCCCTTATGGTGCAGTCGAGTTGAGAGGAAAAGAGGGCGCACCATTCAAAGTGAACGGACAGAGAGTAAAACCATACTTGTTGAATGACATAGAACAAATCAACTCTGTGATCTATTTCGAGTCACAATGATAATGAACCTGCGTCCGGCTAAAAGACGTTAAAGACAACGCTACTTGGGAGGCAACCCAATGTTTAAATTATGCAATTTAGTTTAAAAAGAAAAGTCTCACTTTTGGTATTTTTGTTGTGTTGTGATGCCAGGTGAAGGAATGAGACATGAAGCAAAGAAAAACGCTGAAAAACACAGAATCAGGAGTTTCTGCACCGCGGTGCCCCTATGCAGAACCGCGGTGCCGATAGCGATTTCCAAAAAATTAAAAGGCCCTGAATCGCCAAAATTTCCTCCCACAAATACCGTCTCGGCGCAATATCCGAAACTGCCACCACCATTTTGAGCCGATGTACGTCTGTAAGTCGTCCCATTTTAATTTTTGAGTCTTTTACACATTTGGGACAATGTGTAGTTTAAGTTTGGAGGGAGTTCTTATCTTATTTTTATGTGTCTACTTTTGAGTCTTTTGTTTGTTTTTGTGTTCTATATGAGTCAATTTTTTTTAGCATGATGTGCTTATTTGGAACGTCTAATGAACTAAGTGGATAATGTAGTGGAATGAGAAGCTAAAATATGTGTGCTTAAGTTAGATATGCCAAAAATTCATGAAAATCTGATTATTTGGAATATTTGAGGCTTAGCCTATGTGATGTCAATTGAAAAATGTCTGTGAAGTCTGCTTGCTTGTTATTTGAGGCGAAATAGTTAAGATGTACATGTTAGATAGATGATTCAGACATTTATTTGTCAGCCCTTCTTACCATTCATTTCCTACCTTGCACTAAATTGTATCCCTAGTCAGCCCATTTGAGCCTAAAATAAGTTATTTTCTTTGACACCCCATGGTTTCCTCGTGTGCCATAAGCAGTAATTGAAAAATTGAGATGAAAAAGAATGAAAAAGGAATACAAAAAGAGAGTGAAAAAGTGATGCACCCAAAAAAAAATATTGTTGTAAAAGCTTAAGTTTGGGGGTGCCTATATGAATGGATTCATGCTCTAAAAAGGAGAAAAGAGGAATGATAGGTATGAACTGAAAAGAATACCAAAAAGATGGACAAAACGGTTGAATGAGAAAAACACTTATGGGACGTAATTGAGCCTAAATGCCTATTTTTACCTACCTCTGCCTAAGCCTACATTACAACCCTGAAAAGTCCTGAGGATCTCTAGTATGTATGTCTATGATTAGTAGAGAATAACAAGTAAACATGCCCATATAACTAAATAAAATTGATATGCATAGGTTAGGTATTCATGCTTCCATTACTTATGATTGAAATAAATTTGCGAAATATCTGACTTGAAATTCTAGATTGCTAAATTCATGCTATATCTGTTCCTACATACTATCCCAACTGACGTTCATGTGTTTCTAAATAACCTTGTGCAGCTGCTTGATTTGAGTCATTGAGTCTTTTGTTTTTGTGTCTTTGTTTTGTTTTGATCTGTGCTCAAGGGCGAGCAAATGTTAAGTTTGGGGGTGTTTGTTAGACGTATTTTGTATACGCCTTTTGAGTCATTTTTAGTTGATATTTTACTCGTTTTTGTTGTGTTTAGTATAGTTGTAGGTTTGTTTTTCTTTCTTTTAAGTCACAGCGGTGCAAAAAGGCAAAATGACAAAAAGGAACGAGAAATGGGCTGAAAAGGTGCTCCCGAGGCGAAAAGGACGAAAGTTGGCAATTCAGAGCGAATGAAGGCAGCACCACGGTGCCACTATGCAGAACCGCGATGTCATAATTACCGAGGAGCCACAGGACTTTCAGCACCGCGGTGCCATCAGACAGTACCGCGGTGCCATTTGTGCTGAGAAGCTGCAGGAGTTTCGGCACCGCGGTGCCGGTATGCAGAACCGCGGTGCCGACGCGGGAAATTTCAGTTCCGAAGAAAAATTGACTAAGGGCAGATTGGTCCATAGGACACGAAAATTAGAGGATATTTAAGCCCTAGAGATTAGTTTAGTGGAGGAGGTTGGTCATTCTACAACACAACACAACTCAAGGCGGATTTTGAGCTACAATTGGAGACTTTGTTCTACGCAATTTTTTTTCTTTCGTTTTAATTCAGTTTATGTATGGATATTGTGTTAGTTCTTAGCGTGACTATGACTAGGAGCTAAACACTCTATTAGGGATTTCCTTATGAATCACTTGAAACTTTTATTCATGAATTAATGCAGTAGCTTGATTTCTTCTTCACTTGATTAAGATTTAGTCAATATTTGGTATGAATGTTTGATAATTAATTGATCACTAATTATCATAACCTATATGATTTCGAATCAAAATTCTGAAAGGTGAGATTTGGATATGCTGTAATTGACTAGACATATGTTAAAATCGCGGACGAAAGTACTCCGATACTTGTGTAGCATTATAGGTTACTGTTCTTAATCCTCCAATGTGGTAAATCCTATCATAGAAATATAGAAGGGTTCTACACCGGGGTTGAGTGATTATATGTCATAACCAGAATATAAGACAGTCTAGTTAACCGTTATCTTAACGAAGAAGAAGAATCATTCTAGTCGCATTAATGGTTGAATAAAGTGGATAGTCGAGGATTTTGGAAGCCCTAATTCATTCATAACTGATTACAACTTTATTAATTTAAATCTTGCAACTATTCTAGTAGTTAAACAAAAACCCCAATCAAATATCGATTGCCAAATAGATAACATAAAATAGATGAACGGTACTTAGAAACCAGTCTCTGTGGACGATATTCGGTCTTACAGACTATATTACTTGTGAACGATGCGTGCGCTTGCGTGAGCAGTCGAAATACATCTAACAAACCTCATCCAACAACAAAAGTCAAATTCAATGACATCACTAGCTCGTTATAAGTCAAGTTTGCGGATGACTTATCCTTTCTAAGATTAGGAGGTGTAACTTTTTTTAAAAATAGAATAATAACATAGTTAGATGAAATAAAAAAACAAAAAATAAATAAATAAGAAAGTTAACATAGCTAAGTGAAATAATAATAATGAAGAAGCACAATATGAGAAATTGTGTAGAAGAACGTGAAGTAAAGGTTGAGAAATGAAAAATAAAGAAATAAGAGTAATAATATAATAGAAAAATATTTCAAAAAAAATTAAAGTTAAAATAAAAAATATATTAAAAAGAAAAAAAGAATAGAAATAAAAAATAAATTAAAAAAGAAAAAAAAGAGATTTGGGAAATAACCTTGCAATTACACCATGTAATTACCTGCAAATCTCAGTCTCCCATTGATAATTGGAGTGCAATTATAGCCCTCCAATTACATGTTGACAAAGTAATTACATGATCAGACAAACATGTCAAAATTGTGTAATTACACACAATTACACTCAAATTCAATTACATGGTAGCTTTTCAAACATGGCAGTGTAGGAGGAATTCTAATTATTTGTTTTGTTCGAAGAGTGAAATGACCTGAAAATTATGGGACTCTTTTGTTTTTTGACCTTTTGTTTAACACGTGTTTGAAATTTTAAACATCTCATTCGATAAATACAAATTAAAAGAAATTTCTTAAAAATATATTTAGGGAATGTAATAGGAGCTTCATAAAAGTTATGTTTGATACAATAAATTCGGACAAAGGTTGAAATGTATTTTAAGCATTTTCCTTTCTTTTTAAAGGATATAAATATGTCATTTGATAGAAGTTTCATATAGGTAAATTGTATAAAATAAAAAAAAATAGTAGATCTTGTTACCATTCTCTTATCTCATTCCTAATTTGAAATAAGAAAAATATAAATAATGGATGGTTGGTGAGATCTCTCCACCAAACTTTGATCAGTTATTTATTGTGTCCACATCAACTAAGTTGTCATCAAGGGTGAAAAGTCATTCCACATAAGACATGTTCAAGAAAATATATTTCAAGAAAAGTCACTCCACATCAGATCGAGTAACCATGATTTATCTCTTTCACTAATCGGGCTCGGAGATGAAGGTCTTGTGGACGAGGGATTTCACTTTTTTGCCCCCAAAAAAATAGATATCAAAAAGAAAGCAAAAGTATTTTTTCCACAAAAAATAAGCATTGTAAAAAGAATTTAACCAAAAAAACAAATCTCTTTATAGTACATGAGTTGTTGTGACGGGATCCATCACCAATAATGACAGGGTTGTTGTGGATAATGTGCTTGCCTTGTAAGTTGTAACCTACCTTCTGAATAAACCCTTTAGATTTGTGATGACATTTTGACTGGCACCTCTATCATACATGAGTATATAATATTAAACTTGTGTACAATCATGTTATCAGGCCGATTCAATGAAATTTGTGGCCTAAAATCAAATCTTAATAAAAAGTCTAAAGTATATTCAATAAAACTAGCTTCTGCATGCATCACACGTGCATCTCGTGTGCCTCACATGTATCCCCGTACGTCGCACGTGCATCTCTTGTGTAGAGCGTGAAAGTATATGTATGTCCTAGAAACAATCTGTATTAGGATACAATGTACTTTATACACATTCGTATTTATATTAATGATGATTAATATCATGACATTTGCATTTGTTGAAAAATTATTAGTTGATTGTTTATAATATTCTATAAATGCATCTCTAGAGTTTACATGTTTATTAATGATGTGAGAATTAATGTTATAACGTAACTCTTGAATTACCTCGACTAATGGTCATCGAGATTGAGATATCGATGATATGTGATATGTCGACATGTGGTCTGCATCATATCCTTAGGTGATGTAGTATGTCTCACTTGCTACGAGTTATGACAACTCGTGATGGACACATGGATACTTGTTGAAGTATTGGTATACCCTGCTGATGCACTATTTGTTATATGTCTATAATGTCATCAGCATGTGGGAGATAGAAATCCTTAGACTTGAGGTCAATATCACCTTGTTTACGGAGTAATGTACTTTGATCCTATCCTAAGCTCAAATGTCTTATAGGTTGAGACGCGGCTTGTTTTGGGTGCATTACGAAGTAGATTAAAGGTGGTATGTGAGCCAAGATTATGATTCATTTCTTGAATGTATATTCAAGTGAACACTCAGATACTCATATGGTATTAGGTTGACTAAGTCATTGGCCAATGCAGTGGACATGTCGTTGATATGGTCCTGTTGTCAACTAATATAGATGAGTCATAATAATCAAGCCATTTTGATAGACACTTGACAAATCTTAAGCTTGATTGAGTGTGTCAAGAATGAAAGGATTTTATCTTCCCACATAGAGGTTCAGTTCACATGTTTCGTGTAGCTAAACTTTACATATTGAGTTCGTCTTCCGGCGCAGTCTAGGAGTTCCGTGTAGACCATAATGTTATTAGTGTCAATTTTTCGGTCGATTCAAGGATGAAATCAGAGAGTGTATAAGTGTTCGGTTGATGATCGAGACATTAGAATAAAATAGAAACGAAGCAAAAATTGGAGCAGGGCCACGACGCAGGTAAGTCAGGGCCATGGAGCCACAGCGCCGTGGCGCCACTTACTCAGCGCCGCGGCGCCGACACGCATCTAGTGGGTCCGAATGACCCACTCTGCTTTGGTTTCTGGGCCTCGCCCACGAGGAAAACCCTAGCTGATTTATTCAGCTATATATACAGGGTATAGCCTCATATTTTATACACCATCTTTCATAATATTTTACTCTACCGAAACTCTGCTGGAATTCCTAGCTTTCCAAAGGAGAAATTACATCAAAGTCTTTGACTTGCTAATCGAGGGACAATTGCGTGTTCACCCTCGGACTACACAACACAAACTTCGAGAATTTTCAGATTGCTATCAATGTAAGTCTTCGTTCGAAGTATTACATTCTTGCTTGTGTTTATTT
Source organism: Przewalskia tangutica (assembly GCA_029844215.1). Classification (NCBI taxonomy): domain Eukaryota; kingdom Viridiplantae; phylum Streptophyta; class Magnoliopsida; order Solanales; family Solanaceae; genus Przewalskia; species Przewalskia tangutica. The sequence continues at coordinate 80,931,819 of CM056732.1, read as the reverse complement.
TACATTGTATAATCATCCTACAGTTTGACCGTCGTCGGGTTTGAAACATAAATTTTCAAATTCCGCTGCGTGTACGAACCCGACAAAACCCTTCAGTGGTATCAGAGTCAGGGCTGTTTTATGTGATTATACAATGAATATTGATGATAATATGAGTTAGGATTTGTTTAAATTTAATTTATGTCGTTTAAAACCTTTAAAACTCAAGAACACATAGTTTTGTCTCCAAATCTGTTGAACAGTGATGTAATCGAGGAAGTCATTCAAATCTAACTCAGCTAAGATGATATGTGTGACCAGTTCGATTCGAATATGGTGCATTGAGACGAACGAGAATGAATTTGATGATGATCGATGAACGTGTTGTGAAATAGTGAAAGGGGTACGAAATAAATCTGCAAATTTGAGCCTAAACCAGTTTTAGGGTTTCGAATTTGCAGAGATAGCGTTTTTGGGTTGAGGCGCCACAGCTCCACCATGGAGTGTCGTGGCGCTGACTAGGGTTTTACGGCGGCGCCGTAGCTCTGTTCAATAGGGCCATGACGCTGTTCATCCAGAAGCTTAAAATAAATTTTTTAGAAAATCTACAAAAGTTCCGTCTCTCAACTTTCGGCGCCGTGGCGCCTCCCTGCAGGGCCACGGCGCCGTCGATGAGTTTCGTCTCTGAACATTCTGCGTTGTGGCGCCTCCCTGCAGGGCCACAGCGCCGTCGACGGAAATATTTTTTTAAAAAAATCGAAATTAGAAACTGAAGTTTAAAAGCTTCAGAATCTAATTCTGAAAGTTTTAGAATTTCAGAATCTGAAAATAAAATTTTAGAATTGGACAGATTTGGTCCTTTTGGCCAAATCTGTAATTAAAGAAACTTTCTGGAAATTTGATTTTGAGTTTTGGAAATTGCAAACAGGTCCCTGAAACCTGAAAATATTTTCTGAGAGTTAAAATTGCATTTTCTGAATTTATTAGGGTTCAAATTGAATTTTTAAATTCTTGAGTGACTAAACTGCGAAATTTTAAAAGTTGCAGAAATCCTTAAAATCAGAATTTTAAAATCAGAAAATATTTTAGAGACTGTTTGGCATAGACATAGTTTTTAAAATTTAGACAAATAACCCCATAATTGTCTTTAATGGTATATTATTCTATAATATACAAATGTGCTAAATAATTGAATGTGATACATTTAAATTATTAGCATAGCGTCCGCAATTATTGTCTGAGTACGCGACGTCCAGTAATTGTTTATTTTCAAATGACCGCTATAACTGTCTGGGTAGACGACGTCCAGTATGTGATTAAAACCATCTTATATCATGCCTATTGGGTTTGATGGTTACCTATCTAATTGTGTTTAGAAATTGCATGATCGGAAGTCATATGATGTATGACTTGATTGTTGATCTTGAATAAATCCCCGAAAACTGAAAATGTTCCCCAAACATTACATACAAATCTAATTATAACGCGTCGTCCATTATATTTGTTAGGGTGCTAAATTTTTTCGGCGATACGAGTATTTATGCCAAAGAATTTGCTCTAAGTCTAAGAGGACCGATGCCCTTTCATAGATGTGTTAACATGAAAGTAGATAATAAAATTTTGTAGGTATTTACACCAAAGTATTTTCTTGCAAAGGCTAAATTTACTCAGGTATTTAAACGCAGTCGTGTAATGGGGTTGGCTTGTTTAGATGAATCTTGGCGCCAAAGTGTCGGACTAGTCTAAAGACGTAGGATTAAAATAAAAGATATTTAATCAAATCAAGAGTTGTAGAGTTGCTTTACAATTGGTTGAGGACCTACCAAAGTGTGCTATTGAAGTTATCAGCCAAAATAAATGCGGATATAACATATGTTTGGATCTTGGCCCATTATGACCTTTATATTGATTTAGTTCCGTTTTCTACCATGGGGTCGTAGAAGTATGCAAAATAGTGGGAGCTAATTAAACAAAAGGTCTTGTTAAATTAGTTTATAATGAATGTGTATTATTGAAAGAATGAATTGTTGATTGCATTTTTCCTATTCTATCTATATCTTCAGATCTTCAGAAATGTCAAACTGTCACGACCCGACCCCGGGCCCGCGACTAGTGCCCTTACCTGGGCACCCTTACAGGTATACATCAGAGATAATCAGCGGAACATACATGAAACTTATAAAATAAATCAACAGGAAAAAAAAAACAGGTTAGCCGATAAGGCTACCTCCCTGGACGCATATACATACATAACCAACGCAGTTACATCCTTCTTCTTTACAAACCGACCCACAAGATATGACTACAGACCTCTAAGAGTTTTAACATAACAATCGTGGACGACAGGCCCCGCCATACCTGAATATACATGAATCTACAACCTCAGGGAAACCGTACCAAAAGATAAGCCTCCGGAGTAAATAGAGCTTTTTCCCAAAACTGAACCGAGATCCTAAGAGCAAGGATCACCAACCTGTGTACCTAATACCTGCGGGCATGAACGCAGCTCGGCGGGGGTCAAGACAACAAAAATTTAGTATGGAATGTAAATAAAGTACAAGAAACAAATCATAATCAGCATAAAAAGAATGACAGGGGCAAGTATATAAAAATAAATACCAGATCCTACCGTGTCATTACAATATCGTGAACTTAATAGTACTTTATTATCTTTTCCCATTTTTCAATAAGAGTTATAGTCAAATTCTTACGTACATACTTAGGAAAAATCATCAAGTTCATAAACATATAACTTACATATCTTGCATAACATAATCCGACCCTTTATGGAGGGACGCCTCATTTTGGAGTTCAATTTGATTATCCATACGTGATAATGTAACCCGGCCCATTTGCGGGACACGGCGAATTCATAAAATCTTTCCACGAAGGTATACTACCCGGCCCATTCTGGAACGCAATAAAGTCATGTAAGTCTGCCCATAAAGGTATACTGCCCGGCCCATTCCTGGGATGCGATAAAGTCATATATGTCTTCCCATAAAGGTATACTGCCCGACCCATTCTTAGGACGCGATAAAGTCATATAAGTCTGCCCATAAAGGTATACTGCCCGGCCCATTCCTGGGACGCGATAAAGTCATATAAATCTGCCCATAAAGGTATCTCGCGGCCCATTCTCGACGCGATAAAGTCATATAAATCGCCCATAAAGGTATCTTGCGCGCCCATTCTCGACGCGATAAAGTCATATAAATCTGCCCATAAAGGTATACTGCCCGGCCCATTCCTGGGACGCGATAAAGTCATATAAATTTGTCCATAAAGGTATACTGCCCGTCCCATTCCTGGGACGCGATAAAGTCATATAAATCTGCCCATAAAGGTATACTGGCCGGCCCATTCCTGGACGCGATAAAGTCTCTTTACATAACATCTTAAACCATCTTTTCACTTCTTCTTAAGTCGTTATAACAACTTCCCATAAAGCTATTATAACAACCTTTCACTTTTAGAGAACTTAAGGCACTTTTATTTCTTTTTACATTAGGGAAAATTAAACCCAAAAGTACTATGTACATACATACTTAAAAAGAATCATAAAACTTCTTTCTCTTTTTAAATTCATAACCTTCTTCTTTTAAAAACTCAAGTTACATTCGCTTTTGAAATCAAGCCGATTAACCTTTGAAATAATTCATGTCAACCAAACTTTTTTAAATCAAGTCACTCCTTCCTTTAAGAATCAAGTCTCATAACTTGAAAAATAAAATCTCATAACCTTTTTAGAAATCAAGGTTCATAGTCTTAAAATTTCATAATATAAACTCTTTTAATTTAAGTAACATATACTTTTATGAGTTGTGAATAGGTTATACTCGTTTATAACGATCTTATTAAAGCAGCCATGATCTAGAAAGTGTAATACAATTTTGTCTTATCTTAGTTTCTATGCAGATGGAGAATTCTACTCCTTTTAATATAATTGATTGTCGATACATTTTCTTTTATTAACGCTGCAATGGCTTGTTCGATACTTATTCTCATTTGTGCAGTAAATTAGCAAAGTCAACTCGACTCCAAATACTTCCTAACGACTCTTACCAACATCCCCCATAAGACTTGGTAAGAACTTAGGATAACTTAGACCTACCTTTTTCATAGAGTAAATCAACATACGTACCTCTTAACTTCTAAGAGTATAAAGAATCATGAAATAATACCACATGTTTATTACACACATAGAAAATGCCAAAAGAAGGAAGAGGTTCACATACCTCGCGACGATTATCGACAAGTAGCAAAATGCTCCAAAGTACTTCAACCTTGATAGCTATTCCATCCTTTAAGTAGAATACGCTATACGTAGTACTTCAACCTATAATGGCTATAATACGTCTATTAACCTCTAGCTTCAAATGTAGAATATTCTAAGTGTAAAGTCACCAAATTCTATGGAAAATCGGACAGCACTTCCTTTGTTTCTACGTACTTTTCCACCTTTTTCAAGGCCCGAATTTAACAACCAAACATGCAACATTTAAGGCGCAACAACCCAACAACTCAAAGGGGATTACACGCCTTAACAGGACGTGTAAAATTCTGCCCCACAATAAATATAAAACCGTCCAATAACTTTCGGCAATATCAAGGACAACAACAACATCTATTTCTTTCAAATTCCTTTCAATCCATAATGTCGTCCTAACATGTTATATAGTCGCACACAACTCTAACAACTATAATCCCTTCTTTATATAGCATGCGACGACTAAAATTAATAACTAAATTGAATTACAATCGTAACGCAAATCATGCAACTTTCAGATTAGGGGTTCCAATATCCATAACACTTATCAAACTTCATAATATATACCCCATGCTTGCTAATATCCATAACTAGAACAATAAGTAATCTTCAATCACTTAAGAGGACAAGATGGTTACCTTTACAAGCCTTAATCCGACTTTAAGATCCGAAGTCGCTCCTTAGAAACTTAGCTCCTTTCCTTGACACTCCAATCCACCACTTGAAGCCCTTAGAAGTTCACAAACAACTTTCCTTCAATTTCCAACTTCAAAGTTGAAGAACACCTTAGGTTTTCGCCTTACGACTAACGTGAAAACGTCGTTTTTTCGGGATCTTTCTATTGAGATATCCTTACAATACCTCTAGGAACCTTGGTTTAAATTATTGGGATTATTGAACCACAAACGAATTTTTTTTCTTTTCTTGAAGAGCTAAAGCCGAGAGCTACTAAGAACACACAAGTTTCTTGAAAATTTTCTAAGTGTTAGAACTTGTCTTGCTACTAGTGTGGTTATATAACATCATGGAGGGTCTAGATTAGAACAAATGTGTGGCTTGGATGAATGGAATTTAAATATCAAGTCAAGTGGGCTCTTTGACTTAGTCAATAATATCAAGCTTGGGCTTTGCAAGACTTGATCATCTTTGTCTTGGTCAATTGACCATTATATCCTTGGTCTATTTCGTCCAAGACCATCCAAGGGGGGATGACACGTGTCACCCTCCCATTCGTCGCAATATTTCGTTTCCCGACATTTCCATAATTCCGATAAATTTTTACTAGTCTTAAATCTTAACATTCTTTAGTTCTAACGTACGTTCTTATAAACATGTCCTGGAAATACGGGGTGTAACACAAACTTTTCATTGAAAATGCTTATGGAGTCCAACAAACTTACTGGACCTAACTTCATAGACTGGCTCAGGAATGTCAGAATTGTCCTGAGACAAGAAGAAATTGAGTATACGTTGGACAAAGTATTCCCACCGCTCCGGCGGAGGACTCTGCAGAGTATGCAACCTTCGACAAGGCTGCTTACCAGAAACATTATAAGGATGCCACTTCAGCTCAATGTCTAATGTTGTCTTCTATGTCACAACCATTGCAAAGACAACATGAAGTTATGTGGCCAACGAAATGTTATCCCATTTGAGGAGACTCTATGATTCACAGTCTCAGACAATGAAGTATGACCTGCTAATAGAACTCTTCAAGTGTAGGCTAAATGAAGGGGGCCAAGTTTCACCTCATGTGTTGAGGATGATTGAGTTGATTGAGAGGTTGGCCGCCATTGACATAAAGTTTCATGACAGAGTCTCCACCACCTTTATCCTGCACTCACTTCCTGATTGTTTGAGAGTTTCATTGTTAATTATAATATGAATGGAACTAAAGCGACATTGTCGGAGTTACATAATATGTTGAAAACTTTTGAATCTTCGACCTCTAAGATCAAACCTATTCTGATGGTTGGCTCCTCTAGTCACCCCAAACCGAAAGGTAAGGGACAACAGAAAGGAAGGGCAAAGATGTTGCTCCGGCAGCAGTAATGAAGCCCAAGGGAGGGGCGAAGAAAAAGAAGAAGAAACTGCCGGCATCGGATGTTTGTATGAATTGCAACAGGAAGGGGCATTGGAGAAAGGATTGTACTGCTCCAAGAGAAGAAATGGCACAAAGTGCTACAGCCTCTAATGGACAAGGTATGTTTGTAATTGAAATTAATCTATCTATAAGTGATTCCCATTCTTGGGTACTTGATACCGCATGTGGCTCACACATTTGTACAAATGTGTAGGGGCTAACTGATAGCAGAAAGGTCGGGCCTAGCGAGGTGGACCTGGACGTCGGAAATGGAGCACGAGTTCCTGCTGAGCGCGTGGGAACTTATAGGATAGATTTTCCTTCTGGTAGAATTTTGTTGTTAAACAATTGTTATTATGTTCCTTCTTTGACAAGGAACATTGTTTTCATTCCTGTACTTGATTCATAGGGTTTTTCCTCAAACACTTCTAATGAAAATATGGTTTTGACTTTAGATAATGTTGTGTATGGAATTGCGCCTCTTGTGAATGGATTGTAAACATTAAACTGTCGCAGGGAAATTTTCAATGTACAAAATAAAAGGACTTAGTTAAATGAAAGAAATTCTACCTACTTGTGGCATTGCAGACTTGGTCATATCAATCAAACGAGGATAGAACGGTTGAGGAAATTAAATTACCTCGAACCATTTGACTTACAATCTTATGGTAACTGTGAATCCTGTTTGAAAGGTAAGATGACCATTAACCTATTTCTGGAAAGGGATACGTGCCAAGGAGGTGTTTGAGTTGGTACATACGGATGTATATGGACCATTTTTTACTCAAGCTAGAGAATGTTTCTCGTACTTCATCACTTTTACAGACGACTTATCAAGGTTTGAATATGTGTATCTTATGAGACACAAATCCGAGGCTTTTGAGAAGTTTAAGTATGAAGTTGAGAAACAGCTCTCAAAGAGTATCAAGACTCTCCGATCTGATCGTGGGGGTGAATACTTAAGTAAAGAATTTCTTGACTACTTAAAGCTTCATGGAGTTCATTCCGAATGGACACCTCCTGGAACACCACAGATGAATGGTGTTTCCGAGAGGAGAAACTGAACCTTGCTTGACATGGTTCGCTCCATGATGAGCTTTTCAGCTCTTCCTACATACCTTTGGGGATACTCTACTTTAACCTCAATATATGTTCTGAACAAAGTTCCATCTAAATCAGTCGAAAAGACACCATATGAGGTATGTTGTGGCAAGAAGCCATCACTTAGACACATGAGGCCCTGGGGGTGTCCTGCATATGTCAAGAAGCCGATCACTGATAAGTTGGAATCTAGAAGTGAGAAATGTTACTTTGTTGGGTATTCAAAAGAAACTAAGGGATACTATTTCTATCTTCCTGGAGAACATAAGATATTTGTTTCTAGGAACACAACTTTCCTTGAAGATTATGTCTACAAGGATGAGAGTTGCACAGAGATAGAACTTGAAGAAATTCAAGAACAAGGTAACAAAGAGGTTGAATCCTTGCCCGATGATGAAGGCAAGAATTCAGTGGGAGCTTTAGGCGAAGATTGGGTATTTAGGGTACCCCCTTCGGCCAGTGGAAGTGCTACGAGGAATAATGCAGAAATGCAAGATCTTCCGACATAGACCTTGGGAGCAAGTACACCAGTTGTATTTCCTCCCATTCAGGAAAGACATGAAAATGATATTCCTGAAAGCTCTAATGTTGGTGGATCGACCAGCGCATAAGAACCTTCTCACAGTCAGAACATATCTGTAACTGAACTGCAAGACAATCAACTCCGTAGGTCTACTAGATCTCATCGTCCTCCGAAAAGACTGAATCTACTTGTGGAAACACTAAATGAGCTAGATATTCCAGATGACGAGCCTAGAACCTATAACGAAGCAATACTAGACATTGATTCAAAGAGATGGAAAAAAGCCATGAAATCCGAAATGGAATCTATGTATATCAATCATGTGTGGAACTTGGTCTATTTGCCATATGGGGTTAAACCCATAGGATGCAAATGGTCTTCAAGAAGAAGATTGATGCATCTGGCAAGGTTCAGACTTATAAAGCTAGACTAGTGGCTAAAGGTTTTACTCAGCATTCTGGTGTGGATTATGATGAAACCTTTTCACCGGTGGCTAAGATAAAGTCTATTCGGATTTTGCTTGCGATAGCTGCACACTATGATTATGACATTTGGCAGATGGACGTCAAAACTGCATTCCTCAATGGTAATCTAATTGAGGAAGTGTATATGAAACAACCCGAGCATTTTTCATGTAAGTCCAGACCAAATGATGTGTGCAGACTACAAAAGTCCATTTATGGGCTTAAGCAAACCTCTAGGAGTTGGAACATTTGCTTTGACAATGCTATCAAATCTTTCGATTTTGTCAGAAGCAAAGAGGACCCTTGTGTTTATTTCAAACGCAAAGATGAGGGTATTGTCTTCATTATTATATATGTTAATGACATATTAATAATGAGAGATAATAAGACCCTCATGCAGTCAGCTAAGGATTGGTTGTCCAAGACCTTCATGATGAGGGATTTAGGTGAAGTCTGCTACATTCTGGGAATTAGGATCTATAGAGATAGACGTAATAGATTGTTGGGGTTGTCACAGTCAATCTACATAGACAAAGTGCTTAGACCTTTTCAATGGAGAATTCCAAGAAAGGCGGTCTTCCGATGGGTCAAGGCATCAAGCTATCAAATAAGGGCTGCCCTTCTAATGCTGTAGAGCTTGAGCGCATGAAGAGGATCCCGTATGCTTTGGCTATAGGATCAATCATATATGTCATGACCTGTACTAGGCCATATGTGGCCTTTGCACTTAGTATGACTTGCAAGTTCCAGGAGAATCCTGGTGAGGAACACTAGAAGGCAGTCAAGAGTATTCTCAAGTACCTCAGACGTACTATAGATTACTTTCTAGTCTATGGTGGAGATAATGAATTGGTTGCCACTGGGTATACCGATGCTAGTTTCCATACAAATGTTGATGATTTCAAATCTCAGTCTGGTTACACTTTTATTTTCAACGGAGGAGCAGTGAGCTGGAAGAGTTCCAAACAGGCTACTACTGCAGACTCGACTACTGAAGCGGAGTACATTGCTGGATCGAAAGCTGCTAAGGAAGCTGTCGCAATTTCTGAGTTCCTGAAGGAACTAGGGGTTGTTCCGAGTGCTAGTTGTCCAATAACTATTTATTGTGACAACACTGGTGCGATTGCACATGCAAAGAAACCAAGATCAACTAACAGAAACAAGCATGTACCGAGAAAGTACCACATCCTGAGAGAGATGGTGGAAGCTGAAGATATCTAGATAGATTATGTTCCCACAAACAATAATTTAGCAGACCCGTTCACTAAACCATTAAGTTTGGTTAAGCATAATGGTCATTTTGAGAACATGGGTATTAGATATGATGGTGATTGGCTCTAGGCCAAGTGGGAGATTGAAAGTATATGTATGTCCTAGAGACAATCTGTATTAGGACACAATATACTTTATACACATTCGTATTTATATTAATGATGATTAATATTATGACATTTGCATTTGTTGAATTATTAGTTGATTGTATATAATATTTTATAAATGTATTCCTAGAGTTTACGTGTTTACTAATGATGTGAGAATTAATCTTATAACGTAACTCTTGAATTACCTCAACTAATGGTCATCGAGATTGGGATATCGATGATATGTGATACGTCGACATGTGGTCTGCATCATATCCTTAGGGGATGTAGTATGTCTCACTTGCTACGAGTTATGACAACTCGTGATGGACATTTGAATACTTGTTAAAGTATTGGTATACCCTGATGATGCACTATTTGTTATATATCTACAATGTCATCAGCATGTGGGAGATAGAAGTCCTTAGACTTGAGGTCAATACCACCTTGTTTATGGAGTAATGTACTTTGATCCTATCCTAAGCTCAAATGCCTTATAGGTTTAGACGCGACTTTTTTGGGTGCATTGCGAAGTAGATTAAAGGTGGTATGTGAGGCAAGATTAGGATTCATTCCTTGAATTTATATTCAAGTGAACACTCAGATACTCATATGGTATTAGGTTGACTAAGTCATTGGCCAATGCAGTGGACATGTCGTTGATATGGTCCTGTTGTCAACTAATATAGATGAGTCATAATAATTAAGCCATTTGGATAGACACTTGACAAATCCTAAGCTTGATTGAGTGTGTCAAGAATGAAAGAATTTTATCTTCCCACATAGAGGTTCAGTTCACATGTTTCATGTAGCTAAACTTTACATATTGAGTTCGTCTTTCGACGCAGTCTAGGAGTTCCGTGTAGACCTTAATGTTATTAGTGTCAATATGTAGAGGCCTGAAGGGTAACACTAAGTCAATTATTCCGTCGATTCAAGGATGTAATCAGAGAGAATATAAGTGTTCGGTTGATGATCGAGACATTAGAATAAACTAGAAACGAAGCAAAAATTGGAGCAAGACCATTACGCAGGTAAGTCAGGGCCATGGCGCCACAGTGTCGTGGCGCCACTTACTCAGTGTCGCGACCCCGACACGCGTCCAGTGGGTCCGAATGACCCACTATGCTTTGGTTTCTGGGCTTGGCCCACGAGGGAAACCCTAGCTGATTTATTCAGCTATATATACAGAGTTTAGCCTCATATTTTATACACCATCTTTCATAAGATTTTACTCTACCGAAAACCTGCTGGAATTCCTAGCTTTCTAATGGAGAAATTACGTCATAGTCTTTGACTTGCTAATCGAGGGACAATTGCGTGCTCACCCTCGGACTACACAACACAAGCTTCAAGAATTTTCAGATTGCTATCAATGTAAGTCTTCGTTCGAAGTATTACATTCTTGCTTGTGTTTATTTTACATTGTATAATCATCCTACAGTTTGACCGTCGTCGGGTTTGAAACATAAATTTTCAAATTCCGTTGCGTGTACGAACCCGACAAAACCCTTCAGAGCGTGCATCTTCGTGCGCCGCATATGCATTATGGTCACACATGTTGTTGTTTTTGTTTGTTGATCATCTTATCATTTACCATTATCGATGCGTTGAGTAAGCACTAAGTGCTAAAGCCACACTTGAACAAGGTCCATGTTTTCTCCGCTCATACTTTCAGAATTTTCGGTCACCTTTGCCAGCTTTCAAGTTAGGTCAAATAGCTTTCAAACATGTTTTAAAATTCTTGTCACCATTCAACTATTCAAAATATATGTAAAAAGTTGCAATTATAAGCATATATACTCCACATTGTAAAAAAAAATACAAAAAACAGAAGAAAATAGCAGTACAATACTAGTTGATCTACGTTGTTGTCTTCATCTTGAGGTAAAGGACCTAGACATATTTTGCTATGTCCTGTAGCATTCTCAGGCCAAAGCTGTGGATGGAGAAGAAGATATTTTTGAGTACTTAGTTAAAAGTGGGCTCCTATTGGAGCACATACTGCAGTCTGCATAACATCATACATGTTCTGATCAGTAGTAACTCGAACAGATAGCAAGAGAACTAGTATTACTATCGACTTCGGTCCATAGTTAATTATTTGTTGCAAGTATGAAAGGATGGTTTCTCTTATTAATGATTGATCACTCAATACAACGCCGCTTAACAAGTTGATGGGCTAAAACCAAATCATGATGGAAGGCCTTGAATATTTTTTGAAAAATATATACTTTTATATGTAGTCTATTTTCTTAACTTTTGAGATGTAAATTTATTAATAATTTTTTTATAATTGATTTTTTATTTATTTTAATTGATAATATAAAAATATAGATCATATAACCTCTCTTGAGACATTTCTCAATTCTTAAGTAAGATTTTAAAACTATTTGAAGATATCTTATCAAAAATGCAATTGTTTTAGGAATTATAAGTATTATTCTATAAGCAATATGCATTTGAAAAATAATCAACTATTTTTATTTCATTGAGTATATAGATTAAAATACTATTATCTACTTGTACCATTTTCCTTAATACTTTTATTTGAAAAATAAATTTAAAATGCCAATAATTGAATAACATTATTTTAAAGAAATTTATGTGATTAAGGCAACTTGTTTTTCATATTCGTAAAAAGCTAGTGACCGCAATTTATCTCTAAATAAAAAATACTATAAAATATTTTTCATATGCTTTCAATTTTTCAAATCTATTTAAAAAAATTATTTTATTTTTGAATTAAAAATTCTATTTCTTACTTTAAATTATTCATTTAAAAAAAAAATATAAACATATAATATTAAAAATTGGCCCTAGAAATTTTGGGGCCTAAGACCTTTACTTTATCAGCTTCACCCTAAAGTCGACACTGCATATTATCTCGCTCATTCTTTCATACTAGTAGTCATAAAATTACACTTGTAGTTATTTGTCCTTCAATTCCTATCACTATCTGTTGCTTCTTGTGCTTCTATTAACATATTATTTTGTTGTAGTTACTGTTCAGAATATTATTCGTAGTTTTTGTAGTATTTTACCATAACTTCTTCATTTCCGTTACCTTCTTTTCCAGACTACTTTGAACTATTTTTCATTGAGCTGAGAGTCTATCATAAACAAGTTCTCTACCTTGAAAGGTAGAAGTAAGGTCTGCATACACTCTAATCTCTTCATAACCCACTTGGCGGCAAGGGAGATTATACTGGGTGATCAGTTGTTGACAATTGACAATGTCAAAAAAATTACATTATTAGAATAGTATATTTTATCATAACAATTAATTTGTTTTATTTCTAAATTACCAATCTCATTTTTAATTAATTGTTATTGGCGATAGTAATCTTTTGATTGACTTAATAATACTAAAAAAATTAAATGTTAGTATATAAATACAACTTTTTTTGTTTTTTTTTTTTTAGGTAAATGCAAATATTATTACTAATAACGAAAAGAAAAGTGGCTACAATCAGTCGTTGAGGTATATCAAGCCTCAACGTAAAGTAAACAAGAAGTGAGGGAGGGGAGGGGTGGTCACTCAAATGGTGTCATTACAAGAGGGGATAAAATCATAGAGAACTCTATAAGATGTTGTTTTGATTCTTGCAATGACCTCTTCTGCCGGAAAGCTTGTGCCTTCAAAGAGCAATGTGTTTCTTGCCCTCCAAATCTCAAAGACCACTATGCAAAAAGTAAGCAAAATAACTTTGGCTCGAATGCTTGTCCCGCGGTGATCTTTCTTAATCCACTTAAGGAGCTTTCAACGATTGTCATCGCTTCTAATGCCCAACCAATCTTTTATGTGCTTCCAAATCATGTGTGTAGGGCAAGTAAAGAAGAGGTGTTCCTTGTTTCATTAGCTTGCTTGAAGAACCCGCAAGACTTATCCTCCAAGTTGAGATATGAAAGAGTATCCTTTGTAGCTAGCCGTCGCAATTTAGCCACACAAAGGAAAGAGAATTTGGGAGGAATGAAGTCTTTCCAAATTTGTGACATCCAAGGCTTTTAACTTGAGTGCGCAAGATATCATACACTAGGCTTGAATCAAATTTACTGTTGGTACAACACTTTGTAAAGCCCTCAATAGCATTACCATGGCTACCAAAGATAGAAACAAATTTGTCGCGAATTTCACAAATCTTTTTGAGTAAAGGGAGTCCCAGGGACGTACTCATAGTCCCAAATTGTATTACCTCTCAAATAGTGGTTATTGATCCATTGGACCCATAGAGAATCAGCATCCATGTGAGTTTGCCAAATAGTCCGGATAGCAAGGCATGATTCCATTCCTTGATGTTCATTAGACCTGCCACCTTCGGTTTGAGGCAAGCAAATGATATCCTGCGACTCTTGGTGGTTTCCCTCCCCATAAGAACTGAATACAAGCAGACCGTACCTTGTTGATAATAGTGGCCGGGATAGGAAGTTCCCGGAACCAAAAGCTCTCAACCCCTTGGACAACCGACTTGATAAGTTCCAGCTTGCCCGCATAAGAAAGAGTGTGATGTCCCCATTTCTGAATGTAATTCGAAATTGCACTAGTGAATAGAGCAAATTGGTCCACCGAGACTGAAATTGGGGACAAAGGGATCCCCAAGTATCGTACCGGAAAGCTACCAATGGCGAATCCCACTCTGGACAATATCAATTCACGAACAGTAATATGCATTCCCGCTAAGTAGACAGAGGATTTGGACGGGTTAAGAGTTAGCCTAGAGGCAGCCTCCAACTCTTCCAGACAATTCATAAGAATCCCAACTGAAGATATATCTCCTTTGGCAAAGAGCATGAGGTCATCCGCAAAAGCAAGATGATTAATGCCCAAATTCTTGCACTTTGGAAAATATGAGAAAGCTCTTGCTTCAGCCTTCATTTTAAGCAGCCTTGAGAGGTATTCCATGCATAAGATAAAAAGAGTAGGGGACATAGGATCACCTTGTCTAAGGCCGCGCTTACCTTTGATGTATCCATGTAGCTCACCGTTGATAGAGAGGGAGAAGGAGGTTGAGCTAACACATTCCATGATCCAACTTATAAATCTGTCTGGAAATTTTAGACTTCTTAGTACCAATTCGAGGAAACTCCAAGAGACTGTATCAAATGCTTTCCAAAGGTCCACCATAAGCATACATCTTGGTGAGACTCTGGCTCTATTAAATCCTCTCACAAGCTCTTGTGCCACATATACGTTGTCCATCATGTTTCTTCCTTTCACAAAAGCCCATTGGGATTTGTCAATGAGAGAAGGAAGGATCAATGCCATTCTGTTAGCTAGAATCTTTGTGATGATCTTATAGACCACATTAGTCAATCCGATGGGCCTGAAATCATTTACCTTAGGATCATGATCAGTCTTTGGTAGTAGGGTAATGATGGTATGATTCACACTTCAAAGAACTCCGGTGAGAAGAACTCTTGGACACTTCTTACAACATCATGGCCCACATCTCTCCATCTATTCTTGAAGAAGCGGTAGGAATAACCATCCGGTCCAGTGCCTTGTCATTGCTATATCGAGAAGAGCTTCCCAAATCTCCTTTGGGGTGATGAAATGCAAAAGTTGTAATCTCCTCTTCACTTAGCTTGGGCCATAGTTGAACACTTCGGGATCAAAGTTGGTAGTGGATCCGGAAGTACCTAATAGATCTTTGTAAAATTCAACAAGCAAACTTAACTTACGGAGATGTAGTGATAGTACCATTAGCTTTAACAAGAAAGTTAATTGAGTTCCTGACATTACTCCTCTTGATTATTTGGAGCATCTATCACTTCCAATCAAGTGTTTCTGTCTTGACTTCTGCCTTATGAAGTGTCTTTCTGCTTCCAGTAAGGTGTTTGCTCTAGCTCTTGAGGACTTAACCTTGGCTTTTAGCTCCTCATCAAAGGGATTTTCCATGTGTGCATTGATGGCCTCCTTAAACTCCATGTTTGCCCCTTTTGCTCTTTGTTCAATACCCCCAAAGTCACTTATGTTCAATGCCCTTAATGGTTGCTTTAAGGCTTTCAATTTTGAGGCAATGACGAATTGAGCAGTTCCCAATATGTCTTGTCTCCAACATGAAGTCAATATGTGCTCAAAGGCTGGGTGAGAAAGCCACATATTCATGAACTTGAAAGGGCGCTTCCCAACATTATAGGATGCAATAACCGTGGCTATTACAGGACAGTGGTCCGAGACAGGTTCCATAGGCATGAAATTGGCCGTGCATTCCAGGGTCAAATCACTCCAATTTTGATTCATCAACACTCTATCAAGCTTGGACCAAATCGAACCATTTGTCCAAGTGTAGAAGGAACCGGAAGAATGAGCGTCTTCTAGTCCATGAGAAATCCTGAAATTACCAAGATCCCTAAGTGCATAAGGCGTGAGAGGAGGACCCCCATCTTATCATTAGGGTTGCAATAAGTGTTGAAATCTCCCATAATCATCCAAGGCTTAGTGATGCCAATGCCCAAGTGAGTAAGGTGATGCCAAAGCTTCCTTCTATCCGAGATGCTATAAACTGGGTACACAAATGTGGCAAGGAAGGACACTTGTGTTATATTGCAACTTTCCTGGACATGGATATGCTGAGAATCCATACCAAGCACTTCGCAACAAACCCTAGAGGGATCCCAAAGTAATAGCATTCTTCCGCCTCCAATGAATTCCAAATTTGAGCAAAACTTCCAAGCTTTGAATCTTTGAGTAGAGAAAGATTATGTCCTTGGCCGAGAAAGTTTAGTTTCCAATAGACAAATCATAGCCGCGTCATGCTGTTGTGTGATACTACACACTATAGCTTGCGTGGATGCCTTATATCCCTTTGTCCGCAAAGACCACGGACATTCCAACAAAGTATTTTCATTAGGAAACAAAGGAGGTTTTGTTAGCACCTCCGCGCTTGGCTGCCTTCGCTTTCCCACTGCTTTTCGGCCCATTCTTTTTTGACAAAACTTCTTTCCATCCATCATCTTTGTTGCTGGAAGCCATAGCATGAGATTCAGCCAAGCTATGTTCCCCGCTCTCAAAGGTAACATTGTGTGACACAATTTGAGCCTTTTCCGTAGCACCCTTGTATGTATCTCCATCCAATGAAGGTTGCGGCTTCAAAGGCATCTCAGAATCAGAATGTTTTGACTCACAACTTATCCTAACATGTTGTGCACTGCCATGGTGAGAATTAGGCAGTGAGGACGCGCTTGAGAATCCATGAACATGGTGGGCAGAAAGACCAAAACCGGAGGACGCGTCGTGTGATGCTTCTCCCAAACTTCGGTACCGGGAGGTGTTGTGTGCTCACTTTCTTCAATGTCCATCAAGTTATTAGCATCTACGGGATGTTGAGAAGTTGGTGGATGAAGGGAGGAGGGTTAGTTCCACCGTACCTCTGTTGACCTCCAAACAAGTAGAATCTTCCTTATTGTTAGTGGTACCTCGATGTGCGTTTTTGGGAGCTTATCATTGTTGTCATCATCCTCGACCATACACTTCAAATGGTTGTGCCCAAAACCGCACAATGATAGCAAAAGTCGGGTAATTCTCATAGTTTACCCTTTGAGTATACCTTCATTATCGGGAGTTTGACGACAAAATCCATTATTGGCTCCTTGCTAACATCCACTTCCACTAGAACTCTTGCATAGTTCATTTTAGACCTTTCCTTAGTATATTGTCCGTAAAGAGGTTTTCCTACACGTGAAGCAATCTTACTAAGGCCGTTGCACTCCAAATAGAAGGGAATGTCAGGAAAAGTGACCCAAATAGGAATGTCCATGAATAAGTCATCCGTTATTAGAACTCCTTTATTGATAGCCTTGAGCATCATAGTTTTCCGTAGACCATATAAGGGCCTCGTGAAGTACATTAGTGCGGTCCTCCTCCGTCATGAATTTGAACATCCCACCTTTGCCATATGGTATATCGACATTTAACTCCCATCCTTTCACAATGGTATTCATGCTTCTCTTCCGGAAAGGACCAGTGAAGCAACCTATTAGGCAATAGCCAGTGTTTCATGAAAGGAACTTCATCTTGACTTCTATATCTACTACGCCTTGTTGTTCAATAAATTGTAACCATACCCTTTGCCTCGATCCTAGTTCATGAGACTCAAAGATAAGTCTTTTTGGGAGGAAGGTACCTTTGCCATGGTTTGGGGAAGATTGTTATGAGTAGTAGCATGGCGGGAATATGATGTGGTTTAGAAGATGCATTAGTGTGTAAATCATTGGGAGGTATATCTGGAGGTATAGGCAGAGGGGGTTGAGTAGGAGGAACTGAGCTTGGGCCCGCGATAGGAGAGAGGATTCGCGTACCATTTGGGAGGGTAGGGAATTTGTGTTGGGTTTCAGGAGTAAAAGAAGGAAGAGAAGATAGAAGGGGTGAGGTGTTGTGTAATTCAGATGGTAGTGAAGGGGTATTAGATGAGAGAGGAGGTATGTTTAAGACTTTACTCGAATCCAAGGAAGTATTAAAGACGAAAGGTTTGTTGTGATTCTTGACATTGACTCCACTTAGCAAACTATCTAAAGTAGGGAAGGCTTCATTAGTGACACTTAAAGAAATCTGGGGTTGTTGTCTTAAAACACGAGAGGACTCTTTGGATCCATGACATTCAAGGTTGACCCGCCTCTCGCGTTATTAATGGTCATGGAGTTCCTAGGCTCCTTGGAAATAGAATTAGCTTTGTTTCTCACCGACTTAGCTCGCTTGCTACTGGGAATAGTTAATGACCCATGGTTATCCACTTGCCGTCTTGGAAATCAGACCATCATAAAGACCCGCTGCATTTAAGTCTAACATATTGGTTCCCGAGATATTAATGTTCATGGTTTGCCGAGGCACCTTGGAATTAGAAGTAACTTTGTGCCCCACAACTGATCTTTGTCCTTGCAATGCGGGAATATACCTCGACCCTTGGACTCTCTTATGAACCGGTTTAGAATTCTGTCCCACGAAATGACCCGTAATTGATGGAGACTCCTTGATACCCGCAACATTAAATGGCGATGCCTCGGCTCCCGCGGTATTAATGTTAGGTACCTTGGGGAAATAGAACTCTTCTTTTCCACCAACTGAACTCGATCCAAGCATAATGGGAATGCTCAAAGGCTCAATAACTCCCGTCTGCCCCGCCTTAGCTTTTTGTCCCACGATGGCGTCATTAAAGGGGGCTCTTCGATACCCACGGCGTTAAATTGTGACTCGCCGGCTCTGCGCATTAATGTTAGGCACTTTGTTTCACCAGAACTCGATCCAAGCATAATGAGAATGCTCGAGTCTCATGGACTCACTTTGCACGCCAGCCTTACGCCTCACGCCTCGTCCCGTTCTTCGAAGAGGTTCTTTGGTATCCGCGACATTAAATTGAGACACTTTGGCACCCGTGAAAGGTTCTTTGGGATTAGAAGTCTCTTCAATACTCCCAACTGATCTAGATCTAAGCATAACGGGATAATTCACGAACCCGTGGGCACCACCGACCACTGAACCGTGACCGCGACTTGGCCGGTTTGGACGAGTATGCCAAAGACTTATCATCAACAATTGCAATTCGACCCATTTTTTCCTTTCCTTCTTGCACGAGCAGATTTCGGGCATTGTGGGGTACTCATTTCGGCAGAGTAATGAAGGGATTAATGCAGGTTGGTTATTGGTGAACCACGAAAATTTCCCCAAACTCACTATTATCCAAGCCCTCGACTTCTATACTTTTGCCCCATTCATGTATCTTTTGCAAAGATAAATCGCTACATTCTCAGTGGGATACGGAATCGGGTGTGACATGAACTATCATCATTGGGTCCAAACCGACGGGATCGATTTTCTTCAACAATGATTGGACTTCCGCCATTTTTTCTTTTTCTTAGTTCTGGCCTTCGTCGAACTTCCTGAGCCTCCTGAATCATTGTTGGAGCGTGTGTAACGTTTAGACCTTTTCATGCTGTGTACATTAAACTTCAAATCGTGGTGAAACAATGGTAGAATATAGGGGGGGGGGGGGGGGGGGGAAGATGGGAAAAACCGAAGGAGCAACTAAGGGAAAACGTTGAGAGCGTTTTCCTTAGTGAGAGAAACTTCTCTCTAACTCCTTTTTATCATGTAATAAGAAAATCAGTTTTGAAAGTAAAATATATAAATACAACTTGATAAAATATAGTCTTGCTCTAAAAAAATATAAAAGAGGAATAAGACGACCTCAACAATATTTGGCAGATATGCTCGTATTTTAACATATCTTATCAAGAATAACACGTGAGGTTTTCTATTGGCACCTCCATCATATATATAATACGACACGTAATAATCGGACTATAAGTGGAAGTAGCTTAATTTATTAATAAGTCTCACATGTCTTTTCAAATAAATAATTAGAAAAAGAATGCTCATTTTGACTCCTAGGACACGTAAGAATGGGACTACAGCTGGAACTTGGAAGTGGCTTTATAAATTAGCCAAATCCCAAGTTTTGACCGATTATGGCCTCATTTGTATTCATACGTTTCAACGTGAATATGCATCTGAATAATTAAAATATTATCTCTAAATTTAAACATTAAATGATTAAGACGATTTTTTTCAATATCTAAATATACATAATATATTTACTTGAACATAATATATATATATATATATACATAATATATATATATATATATATATATATATATATATATATATATATATATATAATTCAAATAAGAAAATAACTAAACATCATAAAATAAATACGATATAAATAAAATAAAATTATTATTTGATAAAAAAAAATATATATGTTTGTTGGTGATGGTGGAGATGCTTTGTACTGGTGGTGGTGGTTGTTGATGCTAGTGACTAGTAATTAT
Source organism: Przewalskia tangutica (assembly GCA_029844215.1). NCBI lineage: Eukaryota > Viridiplantae > Streptophyta > Magnoliopsida > Solanales > Solanaceae > Przewalskia > Przewalskia tangutica. The sequence goes on along the minus strand of CM056732.1, from coordinate 80,911,205 downwards.
GGTGGTGATAGTTGTGATGGTTGATGTTAGTGGTTAGTAATGGTGGTGGTGATAATTGTGATGGTGATGCTAGTGGCTAGTAATGGTGATGGTGATAGTTGTGATGGTGGAGCCGATTGGTGTTGCGGCGGCGATAGTGATTGTGGTGATGGCGATGACTATTGATATAATTATACTGATGCAGGTGGTAGGCGTGGTAGCTACTAATAATAGTGATTGTCAGTGATAGTTGTGATGGCAGATATGGCTAGTGACGGTTCCTGGTGATTGGTAACGATGGTGGTGGTTGAACCGACAATGATGATAATTGTGATGACAAAGATGATTGGTGGGGGATGGAAGTGTAGTGGGGGTATTGTGGAGAGGTGGGAGAAATGTGATATGGGGTGGGTGAGGTGGGGGTCAGCGAAGTTGATGGGGCAGAGGGTTTGGTAGGTGGGTAGGATTGAGGGTGTGGGTGGGTTGGTGGTGGGGGTGGGTGAGGTGAGGGTGGAGAGAGTGTGGTGTGGGTATGAAAGTGTAGTGGGGGTGAGGGGTTTGTGCCTTGGTGATAGAGGTGGGTGGTGGTAAAGTGGGGTGGAGGGTGGGGGTAGGATTGGTAGGGGTGGTGGTTGGGGTGGGTAGGGGTGGGGTTGGCGATGGGTGGGTGAGATGAGGGTGGGGAGAGTATAGTGGGGTGGGGGATTGATGGTAGCGTGGGGTAGAGGAGTGGTGGGGATTGGTGGGTGAGGTAGGGTGGTGATATGGAGGGTTAGAGGGTGGTGTTGGTGGTTTTGGATAGTGTGGTGGTAAAAATATCAATGAAAAAATATCTGTTAATGATATTAAGACTTTGTTCAAGATCTTAATGATTAAGATATATTCAGACTACATAAGTGTTTATATATGAATGTAAACAAATGCATTTAATGGATTAAGGTCTAAACCATTCAAATTCATATATTGATTTAGTGCAAACAAATGAGGCCTAAAAAGATAATGTTTACATATTCTTATAGTAGTAGTTAAAAGTATGCAACTTTATTCATTTAAAACAAATTGGTGCTTTAGCTCATTCATCCCTATTATCTTAATTAGTTCAAATCAGTTAGTATGACTTGTGAGATCGAAAGATTATTCAAGCTAACGATCTCTCTATTTCAGTTATCATTCTTACCATGTTAGCAATTACTTTATTATAGAGATTTATATATAATTATCGTATTAATAAATTAATTGTGTAAATAATTTTTGCATTATTAATGCATAAAATTTACACTTTTTTCAAATACAACATGTAAAAATTCTAGGTAGAATACATATCGACAATTCCTTAAATTTGCTAGTAAATTCCATATTAAACATTTGAACTACATATTGTTTCAATTGAGTGCGTGAACATATAATAAAGTGTTCATGCTATTCACATATGGCTCACATTTTAAAAAAGTTTGTGCATGTGTGTAACACCCCGAACTATGATCTGGGCGAAATACGAGATTCGGTGCCTGATTGCATGTGACCGAGCGAACCACATGTCTTGATGAGTCATCATGGACATCAAAATCATGCAATAATAATGATTTAAAATACTTAAATTCTGAATACTGAAATATAGTCTGAAAATATATTGCGGAAATAATCTGAAAAATATAATAAGTCTGAATATCTGACATGACATGCTAAACTAGTGTATGAAACTCTGAACATGAGTATGATTGCTAAAACTTTTTTACCATGACAAGGCCCTGGTATACCTTTAATGCATAAATTGATATGTAAAATAAATAAACTAACACCCTCAATGAAATAGGGCTCACCAATAGATGAGATGGTAGAAATTCTACCAAACTGATCCGACATCATGAAACTTTGTACATGCACCGTGAAGTGCATTTCCCGGGCAAAAAAGTGATATTAGTACATTTGAATTGTATTGTATGTAAAATAACTGAATGAATAAGCAGACACATGAAATAATAGGGACATGAAACTGAAACTGTAACCTGAGCATGTATAATACTTCACATGAATATAATAAGGCATGGTGAATTATTTTTAGGGGAGAGCTTTAGTATAATTGACATGAAATCACCACGCCGGAACGTGGCGTCTGATCTCTGCCCGATCAGCTAAGTCATCTCATACTTTATTGGGGTACGAGACATGAACATGACATGAATGGATCCAATAACACGCAATGAGTAACATGAAGGAATCATCTTAACTGGACGGAGCGATCCTTATCCTACAATGGCATACGTAGTTTCAAGTTGTATGGGTCTTCTCGGTAATCTATGCAACTCCCAAAACATGAACATAAATATAATTGGCTTAGAATCCCATGAATTTCATAAACATGATTTGTAAAAAAAAAATATAACGTGTGTAATTTTATTAAGACATGAAAAATCATGGAGAATTCATGAGGTGAAATAATAATAGTTCGCAAACAATTCGTATTTCATGCTTGAACTCATGGAATTAATATTATGAGCATTCATGGATTATGGACGAATTTTCAATTACCATAACGGAATATCAAGAACACAATAAGAAAATAGTAATACAAATATGGTGTATCATAATATATATAATTTAGTATTGTCATGAACTTAACATAAAACCCAAAGTATAGAAGTTCATGATTTTATGGATAAATGTGGCATGGGGAAGAACAACGGTGTTCTCACACGTGGATAAAAGCTCTATATACCTGTAAATGCTCCAATCCAACGAATTATCTTGCTTCTCTGACGAAGAACACCCAAACCCTAGTTTTAAATCGTTCGAGAAGGGTTACATGTTAATCCTATATTTTTATTTAAGAATCATGTTAGGAATCATATATTTAATGCTAGGATTGATTAGGAATTGTAGAGATGTTCTTACCTTGATGGGGGAAGTTGAGAGGAGAGAAAAACGCTCTTGAGAGGGTTTTTATGAGGTTGAACGAGTTGGTGAATGATTTTTCGGACTAAGTGTTATATTTAAAGGATGTGCATTTTGAACCCCCTATCTCGCTGAGCAAGATACTACCTCGCTTTGAACTAAGCTCAGCGAGCTCACCTATCCAAAATATACTTAGCCAAATTTTCTGAATTTTTTCATTTTGAGACACTACACCTCACTGAGCAAGATCCAAAGCATAACCTTATCTCGCTTTGATCGTAGCTCAGCGAGCTCCTAGGTCCATCGCACACTTAGTCAAACATTTACGTTTTTTTACTTTACTGACAGTGTTCAGTAATATGGATATAACTCCTAGCACATAGCTCTGATTGAGCTCCACCCTACATGGTTGGAAAGGTATTTCAAATATCTATAATTTTCATGAAGGAAGTGTTTTCAAATTCCTTATATATGTATTTGTAAAGACGCTTTAAGCGAGGTTTGCTGAAACTCACTTGAAAACATGCTCTGTAGAGTAGCTTCCGACTCTAATTTTTTTCTAAAACCATTCTTATTTTTTATTAGTTTTCAAAACACTTCCTACACTCCTCCTTGATTCCATCATGTTCCCATCGTACGGTTCAAACCATAGCTCAAAAGTACGGGGTGTTACACTGTGCATGTTCTCAAGCGTCAATTATATAGATACGTTAATCACTTAAAATATGTCACATTTTTAAATCATACATATCAGCCTCAATATGTCATACAATCACAGACATATTTCAGTTGAAGTTAATGTATATGATTAAAAGATGTGACGTATTTTATGTGATTAACTTCTATACATAATAGACGTTTGAAATTTTGGACCATATGAATGGGGTTTATTTGGCAGTTGCAGAAGCCAAACTTGACTACCATGAGTAATACTAATGACCAACTTTTTAGTATTTTTTTTCCTGGAAGCTATCACTAGATATCATTGCCAAGTAGCTTGTAGGCTGTTGGCCATATATATAAACAAAAATATCCTACATTTTCTCTCTTTTTTTATTTTTTATTTTTTATTTTTTTTGGATTTTAGGAGTGAAACAAGTACCCATTTCAATGACTTTCATGATAATAAACCGTCTTAAAATATCATCCGTTATTTTGAATGAATTGATAGAATGAGCTCCATGTTCAGTTTTTCTTTTCTATTTGTTAAATATACATACAATATACACATGATATACATGTATATTGTATGTATATTGAGTATCTATGGCCCAAGCCGAGAGGCGGCGTTGTCCAGCCCAAAGCACAAGTCCATCACGGGTCACATCAGTCCGTGTACAATAATTATAGTTATGGTATATTTTATATAGTAGTCTTGTACCTTAATTAGTATTGTAATATTACCATTATAGTTAGTCTCCATATAGACAGGGATTTAGATGTAGAATAAGAAAAGGATTTTCCTATTGTAACTTGTATATATATATATCTTTCACCAATAAGAATAATCAAGGGATTAATGCTTTCATGGTATCAAGAGTCTAGGTTATTTTTCTTGCTTCCGCTACTCACTCCTTTCTCGAGTTATACTTGAAATCCGTGACAACCCCCCCCCCCCCACCTCGGTTTTCAGAAACTCGAGATATTCTCCCCCCTAAATTATTGTCCAAAGTTTGTTCTATTCACCATGACTGATAAGAACATTTTTCATCCTGCCCTCACAGTTTCTAACATCAAGAGTGTTCTTCCTATTGTTCTTGACCTAGAAAACGTCCAATATGGGACGTGGGCAGAATTATTCAAGATTCATGAAATGACACATCAAGTTCTTCACCATATCATCGCTCCGACTCCTAAAACGGGGGATGAGACCACCGAATGTGATGATGTACCCACCAAAGCGGACAATCCAAAATTATGGGTCACGTTTGACGCAAAGGTTCTCTAGTGGATTTATGTCACTATCTTCATGGACCTTTTACAGACGATTATGAAACCTAACTCGACAGCTATGGCTTCCTGGAATAGATTGCGTGACATATTCCAAGATAACAGTCATCCCCGCATTGTTACCCTTGGACAAGAATTTTCTCAAGTCAAGATGGAAAATTTTCCAAACGTTTCATCTTATTGCAAACGACTCAAGGACTTGGCGGATCAACTTCGCAATGTGGGTGATCCTGTTAGTAATAGTCGTCTCGTTCTACAGATGGTTGCAGGCCTGTCCGAGGCCTATAACAACGTTGCTTCAATTTTTCGTCAAAGTAGCCCTTTACCAAAATTCTATCAAGCACGCTCCATGCTTACATTGGAAGAAGCAAGTTTGGCTAAAAAGGCGGCTACTGGGGCTAGTCCTATCGTCATGATGACTAGTCCAATTTTCCTCCTTCCGATTCCACCAACTAGAGTCAAAATCACAGCAACGGTGGTGGTAAAAAGGGTCAAAATCTGAAAAATAATGGCAAGAATCGCAGCGGCAACACCGGCGACAACCGAAACAGTGGCGGTGGTGGTGGTGCCCCTCGGGGCAGTCAGCAGGTTCAGTAGTCCTGGGGCCTACATTGGGCCCCACATTATGGGCCAACAAGCAGTCCCGCATACTAACCAGGAAACTAGGCCCTAATTTTAGCCCAACCTGTGCCCGCTTTCTGGTCCACTCGGGTCGACTCGATACTCTGCGTCCAACATATAGGTCTGGCGTGATCAGAAATTCTTGGGCCTCGGCCTCCTCAAGCCCATCACGCAGTGGGACCCACACAAACCGATATTGAAGTTGCAATGCACACGCTTGGAAGGACTCAACCGGACCCGAATTGATACATGGACACATGAGCCACTACCCACATGACATCCGACCAATGTACTCTCTCGTCTTATTCCAATTTGAGAAATAATCGTGGTATAATTGTTGGTAATGGTAATTCAATTTCAATTAAAGGTTATGGTCATAAAACTTTATCTCCTCTTCATCCACCACTTGTCTTAAATACCTTTCATGCCCCAAAATTAATTAAAAATTTGGTGTCTATTCGTAAATTCACCACTGATAATTGAGTTTCTATTGATTTTGATCCTTTTGGGTTTCTGTGAAGGATTTCAAGACGGGGCGTCCTCTCATAAGGTGTGACAGTAGGGGGGATCTTTATCCAATCACACCAAGCCTCGGTTCCTCGCGTCAAGCCATGTCTTCCACTTTTGCAGCTCTTGCTCCTTCATTGTGGCATGCTCGTCTAGGTTATCTAGGGCTGTCTATTTTATCTGTCTTAGATAAAAATAAACTTATTTCTTGTAAGGGTACGCATAGTACTCTGAATTGTCAATCTTGTTCCTTAGGAAAAATTGTTAGGTTGCTATTTAAGGATTAATTCTACTACTTCAATGTCATTTGATATTATTCATAGCGATTTATGGACATCTCCTATTCTCATTTCATTAGGTCATCGTTACTTTGTTATATTTTTAGATGATTTCTAAATTTTTATGGACGTTTCCAATAGCAAAGAAATCTCAAGTTTTTTTCATCTTCCAAAAATTTAGAGCTTTCATTAAGACCCAATTCAAAATAAAAAATATCCAATGTGATAATGGCAAAGACTATGACAATGGGGTATTTCGGGAATTTTGTGCTAAAATGGAATCAATTTTCATTTTTCTTGTCCTCATACGTCTTCACAAAATGGGAAAGCCGAACGCAAAATTCGTACCATTAATAACATTATCCGAACTTTCTTGGTTCATGCTTCCGTACCCCTGTTTTTAGCATTATGCTCTTCAAATGACTACCGATATTCTTAACATTCTTCCTTCCAAAGGTTTGACATATTCATCCCCTCTTCAAATTTTATATAATAAGACTCCCTCGTATACACATCTTAGAGTCTTTGGGTGCTTGTGTTATCCACATTTTCCATCCACCACAATTAACAAACTTCAGACCTGTTCTACCCCTTGTGTGTTTTTGGGTTTTTTATCAAATCGTCGGGGTTACAAATGTTTTGATTTATCATCAAATAAAATTATCATTAGTCGTCATGTGATTTTTTATGAGTCTCAATTTTCGTTTGCTAAGGTAGATAGTCTTGTGCCTAGTTCATATAATTTTTTGGATGATGATATATCCCCGTATAATGTTTACCATTTTTTAGATATGTCCGTGCCGAATCGCCCGGTGATCGCTGCCATTGGTCCCACGCCATCGATCCGACTAGACCGATCGCTCTAGGCAAAGAACGGGTTTGGGCCAGTCCAGCCCATTCCTGGAACTGGTCCAATTCCCGTGTCCAGTGAGTCCCGATCTGGGCCAGCAGGCCCACTGCCTGCTGGCCAGCCCATCCCGTCTCCCAAAAATTCCAAAAATTTACCCAATTCAGCCCCGAGTCATGGTCTAGTCACCCGCGGTCAGCGGGGTATTTTTAAACCAAAAAGAAATTTTAATTTAAATTCTGATATTCTTAAATCACCCTTACCCCGTAATCCTGTGTCTGCCTTAAATGACCCAAATTGGAAAATTATCATGACAGATGAATATAATGCTCTTATTGATAATAAGACGTGGGAGTTGGTACCCCGTTCATCTGATGTTAATATTATTCGGTCTATGTGGATTTTTGTTTATAAGGATAATTCTGACGGTTCATTTGCAAAGGCTCATATTGTAGGTGATGGTAAAACTCAGCAGGTTGGTGTAGATTGTGGTGAAACATTTAGCCCAGTGGTCAAGCCGGCTACCATTCGCACTGTGGTCAGCTTGGCTCTTTCAAAATCATGGCTCATTCATCATCTAGACGTGAAGAATGTTTTCCTACATGGTGACCATACATGCATCAGCCCTTGGGGTTTAGGGATACTCGATATCATCATCATGTTTGCTTGTTGAAGAAGTCTTTGTATGGGCTTAAGCAGTCTCCACGGTCTTGGTATAAGAGGTTTTATGACTATGTTTCGACTATTGTGTTCTCTCACAGCAGGTCTGATAATTCATTATTCATATATCATCGAGGTTCTTCGATGGCTTATATACTATTATATGTGGATGATATTATCTTGACTGCCTTTTTTGATGCATTACGCCAGTCTATTATGACAATGCTCAGTTCTGAGTTTGTCATGAAAGACTTGGGGCCATTGAGTTATTTTTTTGGGGATTACTGTAACTCATCATGCATGTGGATTGTCTTATCACAAAGGAAGTATGTAGCTGAGATTATTTAGAGGGCTGGAATGTCATCCTGTAAGTCCACTTCTACTCTGGTTGATACTAAACCTAAGTTGGATGCTGCAGCTGGCTCTCCCTGTGAGGATCCGACCCGCTATTGTAGTCTTGCAGAGGCCCTTCAGTATCTTACATTCACGCGCCTGATGTTACTTATGTCGTACAACATGTGTGTTTATTTATGCATGACCCCAGGATTGAACATATGAATGTGCTCAAACGCATTCTTAGATACATTCAGGAAACACTTGATTATGGCTTGCATTTGTATCCTTCGTCGACGTCTATACTTGTCTCCTACACAGATGATGATTAGGAGGGGATCGTTGTGACTTAAAAGAAAGAAAAACAAACCTAATGATATACTAAACACAAAAGAAATGAGTAAAATACTAACTAAAAAAGACTCAAAAGAGTGTACCAAAATACACTCAACACACACCCCCAAACTTACACTTTACTCGTCATCGAGTAAAGCATTAAACAAAAACAAAAACAAAAACAAAAACAAAAACAAAAACAAAAACAAAAACAAAAACAAAACAAAGACTCTATGAAATTGATCAAGTAGCTATAGCAATGCTTCTTCAAAATCATGGATGAAAGTTGAGATAATATGTTAGAACATACATAGCATGAATATTTAGCAATCTAGAATTTCAAGTTAGATATTTCGGAAATTCATTTAAATCATAATCAATGGAAACATAAACACCTAACCTATGCATGTCAATTTCATTCCATCTTTTCCAAAATGCTATAGACCTGTTTATTTGATATTCTCCACTAATGATAGACATACACTTTAAAGATCATCAAGACTTTCAAGGGTTGTAATGTAGGCTTAGACATGGTAGATAAAAGTTGGCATTTAGGCTCAATTTCGTACCATAAGCATTTTTCATTCAACTCATTTTCCTTCTTTTGACTTTCTTTTTAGTCTCATACCTATTTTTTCCCCTCTTTTCTTTTGAGAGAATGAGATACATTATAAATAACAAGCACCCCCAAATTTCAACTTTTGCATATTTTTCATTGGGATGAATCAAATTTTCATTCTCTTTTTGTTTCTTTTTCAACACTTTTCATTCTAATAATTTTCCATTATTACTTATGTCACAACAAAGAAATCATAGGGTGTCAAACAAAGATATTATTGTAGGATCAAAAGGGCTGACTAGTAATACAATTTTTTTTTATCAGGGTAGGTAATGAATGGTAAAGGGCTATCAAAGAATGTCTGAATCATTTCCCTAAACATGTATATCTTAACTATTTCGCCTCAAATAACAAGCAAACAGATTTTCTAGACATTTTCAACCTTACTTTCCATAACTGACAACACATAGGCTAAGCACAAATAACCCAAATAATTAGATGTCATGATTTTTTTGCATATCTAACTTAAGCACACAAATTTTTTTTGCTTTCAATTCCATTACATTATCCCACTTAATCCACTCAATATCTTCAGCCACTATAATATACATGATCCATAAAAAAAATTAGACTCACAAAAACACATAAAACAAACAAAAAGACTCAACAGAAACAATAGAACATTATAAGATCCCCTCAAACTCAATCGACACATTGTCCCCAATGTGAGAAGACTAAAATAAAGGGACAGCTTACAAACACAACAGATCGGTCATAACGGAGGTCTGGGAGGGAGGATGAATTACTGTGCACACTTCCTGTAAGGGACCGCGGTCCATAAACCGTGCACCGCAACGCTAATCCCTGAAAATTTCCAGTGTCCTTCAGTTTTCTACATTGCTAACCCTTCGCCCTTTGGAGTGAGTCCCTGCCTTTATCTGTCATCCAAAAACACTAAACATACCAGATCGTGAGACTGTTCAAGACAAAATAAGATAAACTAAAACAAAAAAAATTGAAATACCATAATTAAAAACATTAGGTTGCCTCCCAAGTAGCGTTGTCTTTAACGTCTTTTAGCCGGATGCAGTTTTCTTACTCAATCAAGGGGGTAGAATATCCCCTCTGCATATCTATTTCAACATCATTCTCTTCCTCTTTCTCCTCTTTTTCTTCACAGGGCTAGGTTCAGAAAAGTTCATTCCTTTTTCATCATTTGCTGGTTCAGAAGTCTTACCATCAAGTTCCTCACATTGCTTCAATATTACCCCATGAGCATCATTACTAGTGAGGCTTTTCTCAGTGACACTTGTTGACACCCAATTTTGACCCTCCCGTCCAGACAGTAGCTACAAAATTACACTAATTTTGCAAAATAATTTTTTATGATTTTTATAATAAAATACAACAATAAAACATTAATACAGGCATAAATAAACAATTTAATAATGGCACCGCATCTTACGTAGAAAATTACGCACTTAGAGTCTCGCGCCCATATTTATTAATTTTAAGCCCTGCCATAATTTTTAATAATAAATAATAAATACATAAAATAATAACCTAACACACGCGTTTTAATAATAGCATTCATAAAAGAATTAAGAAGTCATATCTGCATGTAGCATTTAAATAATTCAATCTTAGCTTAAATAATAATAAAATACGCATAATAAATAAGTTTTAATAACAACATCGCATTATAAAAATTAAGCACTAATTAAATAGCACACCCGTCTTCATTTTTTAATCTCAAACTTAGACTAACAAAGCACCTAAAATAATTTAATCACAATTTATTAATCTGATTTACCACTAATTAATTTTACCTAAAACTAACAATTAAAACTAACCTAAAACTAATACCCTAATTAAATAAAACCAATTCACACCGCATGCACCCAACACCCATCACCCATTACCCCAACCTTATTTCCTTATACTCACCACAAGAACTCTTTACCTTCCCCATCGTCCACAACGATACAAAAGAACCTAAACCTAGAAAAGCTGAGATCGCCGCACCTCTCCCTCGCACTCCCATCGCCCATGCCGGGATTCTCGCCGGAGAATCCGGTGAATCACAACCCGCGTCCACGTGCATCCATATTCGCATTCCCGTTTCAGTATTCCTAAGACAAAATAGGATAAGATGATGTCGCCACACATCTTGAAAACCGCCGCAATCATATCCACCTTTTATCTTATTTGTTTAAATTGTTGCCTAATTATTTAACTTTGTAATTAATAGGTTGTCTAGAACAATTAATCCTTGAATACATGAAATGGGGTGGTTAGTTTTAAAACTTGAAACACACTTCTAATTTATCTATCTTAGGCCTGTCATTCATATCTAATCTTTTGCCTAATCATTAAAATTGCATATCTAAAACTAACGCACCACTTCTTTGATTTCGCAGATAAATGCATATCCATAGTCCATAAATCAACTTTGCACCGCTTACATCATAAACAATATAAATGCACACTTTAAGACTTTATATATATTTTTATAGCATTAGTCTTACAAACTTTATTCAACATGCCCCTTTTATAAAATATTTTGAAGCATCTTTTATATTTTCAAAACACGCATTTTTAACATAACAATTACCCTAGGTTTGGCAGGACAACCGCAAGTTAGCGGATCTTAGAGGGTGCCTAACCCCTTCCCTCTAGATTAATAAAGAACCCTTGCCCAGAATCTCATTAAGTTTAGCAGACCATTAAATGGAGTTAATGTTTACTTTAAATTAGTTAACATTTAGGTGTCCTAATTCACCCAAATTAATTAGGTGGCGACTCCGCGAACCCTTTAGCATTTTTTTTATTATTTATTTCCTAACCTTTTTATTAAGCAGGAGTTTTTAAAAAAAAATGTCGCGGTCGGAAATGGGCGCGACAGAATGGCGACTCCACTGGGGATTTTAGGTTCTTAACCACAACATACCTAGGGTTATTATTTGGCACTATTTTTGCATTTAATTTTTATGTATTGTATTTTGTTTATTTGCTTTAATCGCTATGTGCGTTACTGCTTTCCTTAAACTGACATTCCGCTCATATTTCTTCCATTCTGGAAAGTTCACACTATCACACACTCACGCGCTGGTGTGCTTCGCGCACCCGCAAATTTCTTCAAATATCCAAATTGTAGGAGAGTTGGCGCCTGCGCGGAGTTAGATCGGTTCGTCTGATCAGCCGCGTAGCCTTTTCACTCGAGTTGTCCGCTCGGGAACCTTCCGTCTAGTAAAGCCAAATCTTAGAAACTCAGGATAGAGCTATACCACCCTTTATTTTAAAAGGCATGCATGCATTTACCTTAAGTGGGTCGGTCCTTGGTATCGACACTACAATTAGGAAAACACCAAACTTGTCGACGGGTTTCTCAACCCAACGACCAACCAGCATATTATGTGTAGCGTGACAATGATAGACAAATCCAAGCCTAATCATGATTGTTGAAATTGGAAAAAGTGCACCGTCATTTGGTCGTCATTTCCAACAAAATCATTACAGTTGGACGGCTTGGACAAATCCATCATGACCTCGCATATGTGACGTTTAGGCCTACCTCTGGCATAAAGGGGTCCACGCATGTTAGGACTCGCTTGCAATGTGACAATTTATGTGCAACATGTACTTGCTAAATGTTTTTACACTTTTGCAAAATCACGTGTTTTACACTATACATTTTGTCTAAAAGGATTTATCATCTCCCCCAAAGGTCGATTTGTATTTGACTAAGCAATGACAGAGCATCGATATTTCACAAGTTCAAAGGCACGGTCCAGTGACATGACTGATTCAAGGGCATTTGAGCAGAACGAGTCGGAACCCGTCTTGGTCCCTATAGGCAAAACAGAGATTGGAACTACGTGTGACCTGATTCCCTCGTGGGGATACGTAGGCGGTCATATCGGCTTCGGTCCCACCTTTAGAAAATCCCAATTTCTCTTTTGCTTGTAATTGGAACTACGTTCGACCTAATTCCCTTGGCGGATACGTAGGCGGCCACATCGGCCTCGGTCCCACATTTAGGAATTTTAGCTTTACCAAATTTCGCTTGTAATGAACTACGTGTGACCTGATTCCCTCATGAGGATACGTAGGCGGCCATATCGGCTTCGGTCCCACCTTTAGAAAATCTCAATTTCTCTTTTGCTTGTAATTGGAACTACGTTCGACCTGATTCCCTTGGCGGATACGTAGGCGGCCACATCGGCCTCGGTCCCACATTTAGGAATTTTAGCTTTACCAAATTTCGCTTGTAATGAACTACGTCATGACCTGATTCCATCATGGGGATACATAGGCGGCCTAAATCGGCTTCGTTCACACCTTTAGGAAACCTTCCCTTATTTTGAAAATAACGAAAAATACACATAATGTACAAAACAACCCCATTGAGACCCACTTTAGGCCAAACACCCTTTGAATATGCAGAACTGGGACAAGATAGGAAACCAGACAGGGGTTGCAGGTCCAAACAGGCCAGACGCGCAGATGTCAAGAAACAAGGCGGCGAAGTCAAATACGAATCGACCCCCCCCCCCCAAACTCTCAAGTTTTCTTTGAGCGCAGGTCCTTCATATTAGCAGAAGATACAAAAAGTTCTTCATATTAGCAGAAGCAGAAAATACAGCAAAAATTCTTCATATTAGCAGAAGCAGCAGAAGCAGACATGCATCAACAATCAAAGTTCAAATCTAGCGTATCAGCTCGGGCATAAAGTCAAATTTGTAACCCACGCACACAACAAAGGCATCATGGCAATTCGTCAGTTGCAGTGTTTAGCATGTCCGTGCAAGGACAACATCTCAGTATTCATCAGGCGTATCAGGGACGACATCTCTACCCATAGAATTGCACTTCTCATATGTATTTATCATTTCGTTTAAACAGGTATACACTAATTTTTCTCAAACTTAGCTTGCAGGAGCATTTATTCTACAGAAGCATCAGCAACATCGCCCAGCAACGACGCGTTTATCAAAGAAACGACGCCAAGAAGAACACGTCGGACAACGACGTTATCAGCACAACAAGTCCAAAAACGACGCCAACAACAACATTCCAATACAACAGATTCGCTCACAAAGTCAAACTACAACAAGTCTACATCAAATACATCTCGCAAAAAAGCACATCTTCTTTACTCAGGCAACATCATTTACACTTTAATTATTTCATCTAGTTTTGATTACGCATGAATTACGACACAACTCCACATATAGAACAATTTTTATCTATACCTTAGGAGAAAATATTTGCATTTCGTCCATACAAGACGATTTCGCCCATACAAGGCGTCATTTGCATTTCATCCATACAAGACGATAACGCCCATACAAGGCGTCATTTGCATTTCGTCCATACAAGAAGATTCCGCCCATACAAGGCGTCATTTGCATTTCGTCCATACAAGACGATTCCGCCCAAACAAGGCGTCATTTGTATTTCGTCCATACAAGACGATTCCGCCCATACAAGGCGTCATTTGCATTTCGTCCATACAAGACGATAACGCCCATACAAGGCGTCATTTGCATTTCGTCCATACAAGACGATAACGCCCATACAAGGCGTCATTTGTATTTCGTCCATCTGAGCGATAACGCCCATACAAGGCGTCATTTGCATTTCGTCCATACTGAGCGATTCCGCCCATCTGGCGTCATTTGCATTTCGTCCATACAAGCGATAACGCATACATCTGGCGTCATTTGCATTTCGCCCATCCAAGGCGTCATTTGCATTTCGTCCATACAAGACGATTACGCCCATACAAGGCGTCATTTGCATTTCGTCCATACAAGACGATAACGCCCATACAAGGCGTCATTTGCATTTCGTTCATACAAGACGATAACGCCCATACAAGGCGTCATTTGCATTTCGTCCATACAAGACGATAACGCCCATACAAGACGATAACGCCCATACAAGGCGTCATTTGCATTTCGTCCATACAAGACGATAACGCCCATACAAGGCGTCATTTGCATTTCGTCCATACAAGACGATTCCGCCCATACAAGGCGTCATTTGCATTTCGTCCATACAAGACGATTCCGCCCATACAAGGCGTCTTTTGCATTTCGTCCATACAAGACGATAACGCCCATACAAGGCGTCATTTGCATTTCGTCCATACAAGACGATTCCGTCCATACAAGACGATAACGTCCATACAAGACGTCATTTGCATTTCGTCAATACAAGACGATAACGCCCATACAAGGCGTCATTTGCATTTCGTCCATACAAGACGATAACGCCCATACAAGGCGTCATTTGCATTTCGTCCATACAAGACGATAACGCTCATACAAGGCGTCATTTGCATTTCGTCCATACAAGACGATTACGCCCATATAAGGCGTCATTTTCATTTCGTCCATACAAGACGATAACGCCCATACAAGGCGTCATTTGCATTTCGTTCATACAAGACGATAACGCCCATACAAGGCGTCATTTGCATTTCGTCCATATAAGACGATTCCGCCCATACAAGGCGTCATTCGCATTTCGTCCATACAAGACGATAACGCCCATACAAGGCGACATTCGCATTTCGTCCATACAAGACGATAACGCCCATACAAGGCGACATTTGCATTTCGTCCATACAAGACGACAACGCCCAGACAAGGCGTCATTTGCATTTCGTCCATACAAGATGATAACGCCCATACAAGGCGTCATTTGCATTTCGTCCATACAAGACTATAACGCCCATACAAGGCGTCATTTGTATTTCGTCCATACAAGACGATAACGCCCATACAAGACGTCATTTGCATTTCGTCCACACAAGACGATTCCGCCCATACAAGACGTCATTTGCATTTTGTCCACACAAGACGATTCCGCACATACAAGGCGTCATTTGCATTTCGTCCACACAAGACGATAACGCTCATACAAGGCGTCATTTGCATTTCGTCCATACAAGACGATAACGCTCATACAAGACGTCATTTGCATTTCGTCCATACAAGACGATAACGCCCATACAAGGCGTCATTTGCATTTCGTCCATACAAGACGACAACGCCCACACAAGGCGTCATCTGCATCTCGCATATACAAGACGGCGTATCATCACATTATTTCATTAGATAGCATATACGATTTGACTACAACCACAACACAAAATTCACATTCTTACATTGTTTTGTTTTGACAGTTATGCACTAATGCTTCTATCTTAGCTTCAATCTACAGGAACTTTAACAAACTGCAAAAGATGGAGCACGACGTGGATTTTCTCTTACAAATAATCGGCAATTTGTCAGCCAACCTTCCCAACAAATGGCAGAAGCGGCCTCAAGCGTCGGTCCACTCGTTCCACATCACCATAAAACCCAACATCATAAGTCGACACCGGTACACCCCAGGTTCAAGCCAGTTATTTTAGTTTTATTTTTTATTTTCTAGCACCACATACTCAGTGTCGTCATAACTCGACACTGGGACAAATTTTGAGTCTGCATTAGCCCACATTGGCGTTTTGACCATGGTAGCCCAGTGTCGTCATAACGCGACACTGGGACAAATTTTGAGTTCGCGTTAGCCCGCCTTGGTGTTTGACCATGGTAGCCCAGTGTCGTCATAACTCGACATCGACAGCCTGAGTCCGTCACACTTTGTCTTAATTGCCCAACATTTTTGCAATTCTGAGGATCGAGACAAAATTGGCTATGAGTCAACGTCTTTGTCCGAAGATTCTTCCATCATCTCCATACAAAGAGGGACAACTGTTGACACCCAATTTTGACCCTCCCGTCCAGACAGTAGCTACAAAATTACACTAATTTTGCAAAATATTTTTTTATGATTTTTATAATAAAATGCAGCAATAAAACATTAATACATGCATAAATAAACAATTTAATAATGGCACCGCGTCTTACGTAGAAAATTACGCACTTAGAGTCTCGCGCCCATATTTATTAATTTTAAGCCCTGCCATAATTTTTAATAATAAATAATAAATACATAAAATAATAATCTAACACACGCATTTTAATAATAACATTCATAAAAGAATTAAGAAGTCCTATCTGCATGTAGCATTTAAATAATTCAATCTTAGCTTAAATAATAATAAAATACGCATAATAAATAAGTTTTAATAACAACATCGCATTATAAAAATTAAGCACTAATTAAATAGCACGCCCGTCTTCATTTTTTAATCTCAAACTTAGACTAACAAAGCACCTAAAATAATTTAATCACAATTTATTAATCTGATTTACCACTAATTAATTTTACCTAAAACTAACAATTAAAACTAACCTAAAACTAATACCCTAATTAAATAAAACCAGCCCACACCCGCACAGCCCAACACCCATCAGCCCATTACCCCAGCCCTTATTTCCTTATACTCAGCCCACAGCAGCCCTTTACCTTCCCCATCGTCCACAACGATACAAAAGAACCTAAACCTAGAAAAGCTGAGATCGCCGCACCTCTCCCTCGCACTCCCATCGCCCTTGCCGGGATTCTCGCCGGAGAATCCGGCGAATCACAACCCACGTCCACGTGCATCTGCATTCGCATTCCCGCTTCAGTATTCCTAAGACAAAATAGGATAAGATGATGTCGCCACACATCTTGAAAACCGCCGCAATCATATCCACCTTTTATCTTATTTGTTTAAATTGTTGCCTAATTATTTAACTTTGTAATTAATAGGTTGTCTAGAACAATTAATCCTTGAATACATGAAATGGGGTGGTTAGTTTTAAAACTTGAAACACACTTCTAATTTATCTATCTTAGGCCTGTCATTCATATCTAATCTTTTGTCTAATCATTAAAATTGCATATCTAAAACTAACGCACCACTTCTTTGATTTCGCAGATAAATGCATATCCATAGTCCATAAATCAACTTTGCATCGCTTACATCATAAACAATATAAATGCACACTTTAAGACTTTATATATATTTTTATAGCATTAGTCTTACAAACTTTATTCAACATGCCCCTTTTATAAAATATTTTGAAGCATCTTTTATATTTTCAAAACACGCATTTTTAACATAACAATTACCCTAGGTTTGGCAGGACAACCGCAAGTTAGCGGATCTTAGAGGGTGCCTAACCCCTTCCCTCTAGATTAATAAAGAACCCTTGCCCGGAATCTCATTAAGTTTAGCAGACCATTAAATGGAGTTAATGTTTACTTTAAATTAGTTAACATTTAGGTGTCCTAATTCACCCAAATTAATTAGGTGGTGACTCCGCGAACCCTTTAGCATTTTTTTTTAAATTTATTTCCTAACCTTTTTATTAAGCAGGAGTTTATTAAAAAAAATGTCGCGGTCGGAAATGGGCGCGACAACACCCTTGTCAGCTATCCCAATGTCAAAGCATCTATCATTTACTTGAGGTTCAGTGGGTGGTCTGCAAACTTTGAATACTATTTCCTCACCTTGGACTCTGAGCTTTAACTCCCCCTTTTCAACATCAATTAGGGCTCTCTCTGTAGCTAGGAATGGTCTCCCAAGGATCATTGACATATTCTCATCTTCCTCTATATCAAGAATGAAGAAATCAGCAGGTAAGATAAATTTGCCCACTTTTACCAATACGTCTTCAATTATTTCATGGGATGTACGATAGAGCGGTCAGCTAGCTGCAAGTTGACTATGGTTGGTTTTGCTTCCCCCAAACCAAGTCTTTTAAACACAGAGAGGGGAATAAGATTGATACTTACCCCCAAATCACACAACGCCCGCTTACATGTCACATTTCCTATAGTGCAAGGTAAGGTGAAGCTCTCTGGGTCTCTCAACTTCGGGGGAAGTTTCTTCTGCAGAATAGCACTGCACTCCTCTATCAACACCACTGTCTCATAGTCTGACAACTTCCTCTTCTTAAAAAGGATGTCTTTCATGAACTTTACATATGCTGGCATTTGCTCCATGGTCTCAATGAAAGGAAGGTTGATATGTAGCTTTTTGAATACCTCCAAAAAATTTGAAAACTGCTTATCTAGAGACTTCTTCTGCAGTCTTTGAGGGTATGAAATTATGTCTGTATATTCTCTCATAACTGTTGGTGGAGCTTTCTCTAATATATGACGGTCGTCAGTAACCCCCTATTTTTCTGCATCAACTGCCTTCTCCTTTTCAACTACTGGTTGGGGTGCAACATGCTCTAAATGCTTCTCACTCCTCAAGCTGATTGCTTGACACTGCTCCATTGGGTTCATTATTGTGTTGTTGGGAAGATCACATTGGTCTTTATTGTTCAGCATGTTCGCCAGCTGTCCCACATGTGTGTCCAAATTTTTGATAGATGACTTGGTCTCTGTCATGAACTGAGTGGTCTCTACCATAAATTTTGCCTGAGTATTGGCCAAGGATGAAAGTGATGACCTGGTTTCCACCATGAATTGAGTCTGGGAGTTGGCCAAGGTCAATAGTATTGCTTTTATGTCATCTGGCTTCTCTTGTGGGGCTGGTGGGCTGAACTGTTGTGAGGATGCGGTATGAAATTGTGGTTGCTGCCCTTGGTTATTCTTCAACGAAAAATTTGGGTGACTTCTCCACCCCTAATTATATGTGTTGGAGAATGCATTGTTGTAGGGCGTCTGAAAATTTCCAACTGCCTAACCCTGCTCCATAGGCACATTGTTTGGATCCACAACTGTGCATATATTAAAAGTATGAGGACCTCCACAAATTTCACAACTCACTGTTGTCTGAACCGATTTAACTGACATGGTCTCTGTTGCATCTGCTTTGTCAAAGTGGCCACCTGCGCAGTCAATGCAGTGATAGCATCCAGCTCATGAATCCCTGCCACTATCCTACTGTTCATTTCTCTCTCATCGGCCCCCTGATGGTTGTTTGTGGCCATGTCTTCTAGCAAATCATGTGTCTCATTGGTACTCCTTCTCATGAACGTCCCTCCTACTGCTGCATCAATAATGGTACGAGTTGTACCACACAACCCATTGTCGAATATGTGGACTATCATCCACTTCTCAATCCCATGATGTGGGCACTTCCTCTGCAAATCTTTAAACCGCTCTCATGCATCATATAGTGACTCTCCCTCCAGCTGATAAAAGTTATTCAACTCACCTCTGAGCCTGACTTCTTTGGATGAATGGAAGAATTTGGTAAGAAAATTCTGGGCCATGTGGTAATGGAGTTCGCCTGCAATGAGTTCAACCAACTCTTTTCTCTATCCCTGAGTGAGAATGGGAAGAGTCTCAACCGAATGACATCATCAGTAACACCATTGTACTTAAAAGTTGCACACAACTCCAGGAAGTTTGTTAGATGCATATGGAGATCTTCAGACGGTAATCCCCCAAATTGAACTGAGCCTTGAACCATGTGCAATATTGCTGGTTTGATTTCAAAATTATTAGCTTCCACAGCTGGAAGCCTAATGCAAGTCTGCACCCCTGTAATTGTCGGCATCACATAGTCCCATAAGTTTCTCTCTGCAGGATGCGGGACATGTCTCATCACAGTCGATAACTCATCATTCACCATATTGTTGTTTTGCTGATCTCCCATTGCTAAAGAATCAGCAATTCTCTTGTCTTTCCTGATATGTCTGCACAATCTTTCAATCTCAGGGTTCAGAAGGATAGGAGTGTCTGCTCCTCTCCTACTTCGCATAAATTAAGTTCCTGAAATCGATCAGAAACAACAAACAGATCACGACAAAACGTTCTGCAATAAAAATAATAAAAAGACATAAAATAAAAACCAAATTAGAAATAAGAATAGATAATTCGATATTGATAGTACGCCAGTCCCCGGCAACGGCGCCAAAACTTGTTGCGATATTTCTAGATGCTTACGCAAGTGTACATATCGTTCAAGTAATAAAGATCTGTAAGACTGAATTATCGTCCACAGAGACTATTTTATCAAGTGCCGAATATCTAATCTATGGTATTTATTTGGTAATCGTTCTTTAGTTTGGATTTTATGACTAAGAACTAAAATTATAGTAAGTCCGGAAACTAAGCTAAAGATGATAATACTTGGGGTTTAAAACAGTTATGATGGAAATAGGGCTTCCAATTTCCTCAACTATCCACTATTTCATGTGTCAATGCAATGCTAATGATCCTTCTTCTTATTAAGATATCAGGTTAACTAATTTGTCATTATATTCCGGTTAGGACATACAAGAGCTCAACCTTGTGCAGAAACCTTCTATATTTCTATGATAGATTTTACCACACATGAGGATTAAGAACAATAACCTTAAATACTACACAAGTATCGGGGTACTTTCGTCCACGATTTTAACCTATGTCTAGACAATTACAGCATATTCAAATCTCCCCTCTCGGATCTTGATTCGAAATCATATAAGTTATGACAATTAATGGCAATTAATTATCAAGCAATCACAACAATATTGAATAGATCTTAATATGCTGAATAAGAAATCAATAACTGTTAGGCGTATTTTGTATATGTTTTTTGAGTCATTTTTAGTTAGTATTTTCCCCATTTATATTTAAATAAGTGTAGTGTTAGGTTCGTTTTCCTTTCTTTTGAGTCACAGTGGTTCAAAAAGGCAAAATAGCGAAAAAGAGCGAAAAGTGGGCATAAAAGGAGGGTCCGAGGCAGAAAAAGGTTGAAAATTGGAGATTCGGACGAAGGCAAAGTAGAACCGCGGTGTACAGCAGCAGGAATGCAGTGCTAGAAGATCAGAGAACCCGCAGGACTTTCGGCACCACGGTGTCATTCTGCAGAACCATGGTGCCGATGCGGAAAATTCAGAATCCGAAGTAAATTTGGCCAAGGGCAGAGGGTCCATGGGGCACGAAATTTGCAACATACTTAAGCCCTAGGGATCATTCTAGTGAAGGAGGTTGGACATTCTATCACACAACACAGTTGAAGACAATTTGGAGGCTACAATTGGAGACCTAGTTCTAAGTACTTTTTCTCTCTTTAGTTTTCAATTCAGTTTATGTTGGTATTTGTATTAGTTCTTAGCGTGACTATGACTAGGAGCTAAATACTTTATTAGGGTTTTCCTATTGAATTGCTTGAAACTCTATTTCACGAAGTAATGCATTAGTTTGATTTCTTCTTCACTTGATTAAGATTTATTCAATATTTGGTATGAATGTTTGATAGTTAACTGGCCATTAATTATCATAATCTATATGATTTCGAATCAAGAACCGAGATGAGAGATTGGATATGCTGTAATTGAATAGACATGGGTTAAAATCGCTGACGAAAGTACCCCGATACTTGTGTAACATTATAGGTTATTGTTCTTAATCCTCCTATGTGGTAAATCCTATCATAGAAATATAGAAGGATTCTGCACTGGGGTTGAGAGATTATATATCCTAACCGGAATATAAGACAGTCTAGTTAACCACTATCTTAACGTAGAAGAAGAAGTCATTCTAGTTGCATCAGGGATTGAAAAGAGTGGATAGTCGAAGATATTGGAAGCCCTGATTCCTTCATAACTGATTAAACCTCAACAATTTAGTTTATTTCTTGCAATTATTCTAGTAGTTAGATAAAACTCCAAATCAATTATCATTTGCCAGATAGATAACCTAGAATAGATGTTCGGTAATTAGAAATCAGTCTCTGTGGACGATAAACTCGGTCTTACAAGAATATATTACTTGTTACGATACGTACACTTGCTGGAGCAATTGAAAATCGGCTAACAAGTTTTTGGTGCCGTTGCCGGGGACTAGCGTTGATCGGTATATTTTATATACACTTTTAGAGTCATTTTTAGTTAGTATTTTACCCATTTTTGTGTAAATATGTATCGTGTCATGGTAGTTTTTATTCCTTTTGAGTCAAAGCGGTCAAAAATGGAGAAATGACGAAAAGAAGAGGAAATGAGCTTATTTGAGGTGGAATTGCACACTAAAAGGGCCAAGAAATGAAGTCTAAGAAGTCTCTGAAAGTATAGAAGAAATCAGACGAAAACAGGACATCGAACCGAAAAACTAGCAGATTAATGCTTCAGGCGCCGTGGCGCCTGCCAGCAGTGCCGCAGCTCTTGAAATGCTGAAAGTTGGATTCGTAGCAGGAGTTTCGGCACCGTGGCGCCAGCCTGCGGGGCCGCAGCGCCGACGCGGGATTTTTGAGTTTCTGGGCCGAATTTGACACGTTTTCAAGGCCCAAGAGGCCAACTTTTCCTAGCTATATAATCCCTATAAACCCTGACCCAGAGGGACATCATCTTCCATCTTGTAAATACTCCACAATACAACTCTTGGAGGCTAGTTCTAAGTATTTTCTTTCTCTTTTCTTTGTTTTTATTTCTCACGCTGAGATCAGATAGTTCTTAGTGTGACTATGACTAGGAGCTAATTACTTTGTTAGGGTTTTTCCTATTGAATCGCTTGAAACTCTTATTCATGACTTAATGCATAAATTTGGTTTATTCTTCATATAGTTAAGATTTATTCAATAGTTGTTTTGATTACTTGGTAATTAACTGATCACTAGTTATCATCACTTATATGATTTTGAATCGAAATCCGAAAGGGAAGATTTGAATATGCTATAATTGAATAGACATAGGTTAAAATCGTGGACGAAAGTACTCCGATACTTGTGTAGCGTAATAGATTACTGTTCTTAATCCTCCTATGTAGTAAATTCTATCATAGAAATATAGAAGGGTTCTGCACTGGGGTTGCATGATTATATATCCTAACCGGAATATAAGACAATTTAGTTAACCGCTATCTTAACGTAAAAAGAAGAGGTCAGTCTAGTTGTATTAATGATTGAATAAAGTGGATAGTTGAGGATCTTGGAAGCCCTAATTCTCCATCATAACTGATTTAAACCAAAGTATTTTCATAATTAGTTTAATTCCTGCAGTAGTTTAAATTATTAGTCTAAAAACCCAAACCAATTTACGTTCACCAAATAAAAACTAAAGCTTAGATAATCGGTAATTGAAAACCAGTCTCTGAGGACGATATTCGGTCTTACCTAGACTATATTACTTGTAACGATACGTACACTTGCGTTAAGCGTGTGGATAAATCGCGATTAGGCGTACTTCTAATATCGAACCATTTATTCTTATTTCTACTTTGTTTTTTTTTTTGTTTTTTTGTTTTTTTTAGAACCCTGTTGCCTGATTTGTTTGTTGATTTTGATCGATTTCAGGGACTTAGTTTATGCGAAGAAGAAGAGGAGCAGATACACTTGTTCCTTTTAATCCTGAAATTGAGAAAACTTGCAAGCAAAACAGGCAAAATAAGAGGATATCTGATTCAGTGACCATGAACAACCATCCGAATCAGAATGGGGAGAACGATGAGGTTCCTGAAAATGTAGGGGAGCCAATCCAGGTTCCAGCGGAGAGAAGCTTGGGGGACTACGTTCTGCCCACGGTTACTGGTGCATATACATGCATCAGGCTCCCAGCAATAGAGGCAAACAACTTTGAAATAAATCCAGCCATCCTGAGCATGGTCCAGAACATTGTACAGTTTGGGGGATTTCCATATGAAGACCCTCACATGCACATTGCCAATTTTCGGGAGCTGTGTGCCACCTTCAAGTACAATGGTGTTACTGACGACTCCATTAGATTGAGGCTCTTCCCGTTCTCACTTAGGGACAAAGTCAAAAGTTGGTTGAACTCATTGTCTTCCAATTCCGTCACCACCTGGCAAGATTTAGCCCAAAAGTTTCTTGCAAAGTTCTTCCCTCCTTCAAAGGCTGCAAAGTTAAGGGGAGAGTTGAACAATTACTATCAGGTATATGGAGAGTCGTTGTCTGATGCATGGGATCAATTCATTGATTTGCAGAGAAAATGCCCGCATAATGGCATAGAGAAGTGGATGTTGGTACATATTTTTTATAATGGGTTAAGTGGTACTACTCGTACCATCATTGATGCTGCAGCTGGGGGAGCGTTCATGAGGAAGAGTGCCAATGAGGCACATGAGTTGCTAGAAGACATGGCTGCGAATAATCACCAAGGGGCAGATGACAGATTAGTGAGTAGGAGGAAGACTATGGGCATACATGAGATTGATGCTATCACTGCATTGAATGCACAGGTGGCCTTTTTGACAAAGCAGCTGCAGCAGAACACTATGTATGTAAATGCAGTCCAGATGCCGGTGAATTGTGAGATTTGCGGGGGCCCATACTATTTTGACAAATGTACAGCGGTGGATCCTAATAATGTGCCCATGGAGCAGGTTCAAGCAGTGGGGAACTTTCAGCACCCTTATAACTCCAACACATACAATCTGGGGTGGAGAAATCACCCCAACTTTTCGTGGAGGAATGACCAAGGGCAGCAACCACAATATCAAGGAAACTACCAGAACCAGCAGACACATAATCAGGCCACATCATCCCAGCAGTTTAGACCACCTACCCAACAGGAGAAGCCTGATGAACTGAGAGCAGCATTGCTTACACTCACGAATTTGCAGAATCAGTTCATGTCTGAAACAAGGTCCTCTCTCAGGGACTTGGAAATGCAGGTGGAGAAACTAGCAAAGATGGTAAATAACAGACCGCAGGGTACTCTCCCAAGCAACACAGAGGTTAATCCGAGAGAGCAGTGCCAGACAGTTTTATTGAGAAGTGAAAAGCAGTTAGAGCAGGATGCTCCCTAACCAGTAGTGGTGAACGAGAAAGAGTGTGAGAAGACAGATAATGTAGGAAAGGAGGGGGTCACTGAGGACCGCCCTACAGTAAAGAAATCTCCACCAGCACCCTTGAGGGAATACACTGACAAAATCTCTTACCCTCAAAGTCTCCAAAAGAAGGCCCTAGACAAACAGTTTTCCAAGTTCTTTGAGGTATTTAAGAAGCTCCACATCAATATCCCCTTCATTGAGGCATTAGAACAAATTCTCACATATTTTAAATTCATGAAGGAGATACTTGGGAAAAATAGGAGGTTGGCGGATTATGAGATAGTAGTGCTGACAGAGGAGTGCAGCGCCATCTTACAAAAGAAGTTGCCTCCTAAATTGAAAGATCCAGGAAGTTTCACCCTGCCTTGCACTATTAGAAAGGTAACCTGTAACAGGGCACTTTGCGACTTAGGAGCTAGCATAAATCTTATGCCTCTTTCAGTGTTCAAGAGATTGGGTTTGGGGGAAGCCAAGACAACCACAGTTAATCTGCAGCTTGCTGACCGATCAGTGGTACACCCCCGAGGAATAGTGGAAGATGTGTTAGTCAAGGTAGACAAGTTTTTCTTCCCAGCAGACTTCCTCATTCTTGACACGGAGGAAGATGATGACATGCCCATTATTTTGGGAAGACCGTTCCTAGCCACTGGTAGAGCCCTAATTGATGTGGAGAAGGGAGAGTTGAGACTCAGGGTTCAAGAAGAAGAGATGGCATTCAAAGTTTTCAAATCTACCATTGAATCTCAGGCCATCAACAAATGCTTCGTAGTGAGCACAACTGACACAGCAGCTCAGCAAGCACAAACCACAGGTAGGATGATCTTTGAGACGGTTGTAAACCCACAGGTTAGTTTGAAAGCTGAAATAAAAGTAGATGAGATGAAAGCTGTCAAACAGGTAAATCCTACAGAACCCAATACTGTGAAAAAGAAGAATAAAGTAAGGAAGAGGAGAATGATTTTCAAATGGATAGGTTGTAGGGCTAATTTACCCCAATGATTGAATAATGAACTTGCGTCCGACTAAAAGACGTTAAAGACAACACTATTTGGGAGGCAACCCAAGGTTTAAATTATGCAATTAGTGTGGAAAAAATAGAATCGGGTCGGCACCATGGTGCCATTCTGCAGGTCTGCGGTGCCGAATGTTCAGAGAGGTCACAATACTTTCGGCACCGCTGTGCCATTCTGCAGGCTCGCGGTGCCGAAGGGCGATTTCAGAAATAAAAAGCCCTAAATCACCAAGTCCCCTCCCACAGATTCCGCCTCAATGCAACATTCTCCGCCATCTCCACCATCTTGAGACGTTATTGTCTGTAAGTCATTCCTTTTTAATATTTGAGTCGTTATACATTGGGACAATGTGTCGTTTAAGTTTGGGGGGTACTTATTTTATTTTTGTGTTTCTGTTTTGATTGAGTTTTTGTGTCTTTTATTGTATCTATATGAGTCAATTTGTTTTTATGATCATGCATGTTGCAGTTGTTGGAAACGCCTAGTGAATTAAGTGGGATAATGTAATGGAATTAGAAGCTAAAATCTGTGTGCTTAAGTTAGATATGCCAAAAATTCATGAAAATCTAATTATTTGAGATAGTTGTGCTTAGCCTATGTGTTGTCAGTTATGGAAAGAAAAGTTGAAAATGTCTAGAAAATCTGTTTGCTTGTTATTTGAGGTGAAATAGTTAAGATGTACATGTTTAGGGAGATGATTCAGACATTTCTTTGATAGCCCTTCTGACCATTCATTACATACACTCACATAAATTGTATCCGTAGTCAGCCCCGTTGAGCCTAAAATAATATCTTTGTTTGACACCCTATGATTCCATGTTTGTGTCATAAGTGATAATTGAAGATTCTTGGAATAAAAAAGTGTTGAAAAAGAGATAAAAAGAGAAGGAAAATGTGATGCACCCCAATGAAAAATATGCAAAAGTTTAAGTTTGGGGATGCTTGTTATAATGTGTCTCATTCTCTCAAAAGAAATGAGAGTAGATGATAGGTGTGAGACTAAAAAGAAAGTCAAAAAGAAGGAAGAAGGAGTTGAATGAAAATAGCTTATGGTACATAATTTGAGCATAAAATGTCTATTTTTACCTACCCCTGCCTAAGCCTACATTACAACCCTTGAAAGTCCTGATGATCTTTAATATGTATGTCTATTATTAGTGGAGAATAGCAAGTAAATAGGTCTATAACATTTTGGAAAATATGGAATGAAATTGACATGCATAGGTTAGGTGTTTGTACTTCCATTGATTATGATTGAAATGAATTTGCGAAATATCTGATTTAAAATTCTAGATTGCTAAATTCATGCTATGTATGTTCCAACATATTATCACAACTGGCATTCATGCTTTTCTAAGTAACATTGTGCAGCTGCTCGATTAGAGTATTTTGAGTCAGTTTTCTTTCTGTTTCTTTACATTTGTTTTGATCTTTGCTCGAGGGCGAGCAAAGGTTAAGTTTGAGGGTATTTGTTAGGCATATTTTGTATATGCTTTTTGAGTCATTTTTAGTTAGTATTTTCCCCATTACCGTTTAAATAAGTGTAGTGTTAGGGTCATTTTCATTTCTTTTGAGTCACAGTGGTTCAAAAAGGAAAAATGATGAAAATGAGCGAAAAGTGAGCATAAAAGGAGGGTCTGAGGCAGAAAAAGGTTGAAATTGGAGATTCGGACGAAGGCAAAGTAGCATGATTGCCAGCCAGCGGGACGCGGTGCCCAGTGAGCGAGACGCGGTGCGGAAAATCGAGAACCGCAGGACTTTCGGCACCACGGTGCCATTCTGCAGAACCGCGGTGCCGATGCGGGAAATTCAGAATCTGAAGTAAATTTGGCCAAGGGCAAAAGGGTCCATGGGACACGAAATTTGCAACATACTTAAGCCCTAGGAATCATTCTAGTGAAGGAGGCTGGACATTCTATCACACAACACAGTTGAAGACAATTTGGAGGCTACAATTGGAGACCTAGTTCTAAGCTTTTTGTCTCTTTAGTTTTCAATTCAGTTTATGTTGGTATTTTTATTAGTTCTTAGCGTGACTATGGCTAGGAGCTAAATACTTTATTAGGGATTTCCTATTGAGTCGCTTGAAACTCTATTTCATGAATTAATGCATTAGTTTGATTTCTTCTTCACTTGATTAAGATTTATTCAATATTTGGTACGAATGTTTGATAGTTAACTTGTCATTAATTATCATAATCTGGATTTCGAATAAAAAACCGAGAGGAGAGATTGGATATGCTGTAATTGAATAGACATAGGTTAAAATTGCGGACGAAAGTACCCCGATACTTGTGTAGCATTATAGGTTATTTCTTAATCCTCCTATGTGGTAAATCCTATCATAGAAATATATAAGAGTTCTGCACTGGGGTTGAGATATTATATATCCTAACCGGAATATAAGACAGTCTAGTTAACTGATATCTTAACGTAGAAGAAGAAGTCATTCTAGTTGCATCAGGGATTGAAAAGAGTGGATAGTCGAGGATATTGGAAGCCTTAATTCCTTCATAACTGATTAAACCTCAACAATTTAGTTTACTTCTTGCAATTATTCTAGTAGTTAGATAAAAACCCAAATCAATTATCATTTGCCAAATAGATAACCTAGAATAGAGGTTCGGTAATTAGAAACCAGTCTCTGTGGATGATAAACTTGGTATTACAAGACTATATTACTTGTAACGATACGTACATTTGCTTGAGCAATTCGAAATCAGCTAATAATAACTATGCATTAAGTAGATGAAAGAGTTTCAAGAAGATTCAACAGAAAACTCTATTAAAGTAATTAGCTCCTAAACATTGTCATGTCAAGTACTAATTTACAATCCAACATAAACTGAAATAAAATAATGGAAAGAAAAGAACTTGAACTATGAGATGTCTCTAATCTTGCTCTTGCCTCCTTCTTTGACTCCACCAAGTATGATATATGATAATGAAACAATCCCTAGGTCTTATAGATGTAAAAATCATGTTTCGGACCCTTTTGCCCTCGAAATTCGACCCAGAACTGAAAATTCCCAGCCAGCAGAGCCGTGGCGCCACGGCGCCGAAACAACTGAAGCAAAATCAGACACTGCAGGATTATTGGCGTCGCGGCGCTGCTGGCTGGAGCCGCGGCGCCGGCGACGTGACTCTTTGATATTTCGTCGTTTTGATGTCCGGACTTCGTAGATTGCTTTCTGTCACGCCCTGTTTCGACCGCGACATTTTATAGCGAAGACTCCTGCTTAGAAAAATGTTAGAAGATAAATAAAAGTGCTAAATGTTAAAAAGGTGCTAAAATGTTAAAGGATGCTTAAAAGGTGTTTTTTGAAAGGTTCACAAAGAAAGGTTTACCCTAATTAAAACAAGTACGGGTAAAGGATTTGAAACTAAGAAAGGTGAATTGATTTTTAGGCATTGGTTGCCTAAGGTTTTAAAGGAAATGAAGTCACTTGATTTAGAAGCCTATTATATTTCTAAAAGGAAATGTGACTTGTCTTGAAAAGAAATCGTGACTTGATACTATGGTGATTAGTATCTTGGAATTTTTGTATAAAAAGAGTTATTTCTTAAAAAGTTAGAAGTACATGGTACTTGGGTTGAATTCCCGGATTTTCTATTAAAAGACATGTTAGTGCCTTAGGATACTAAAATGAGAGGATATATTAATAATGTGAATAAGAAGTTAGGGGATTTCTTAACTTGCTTATGTTATGATAAGCCGGTAGTGCTTATATTATGATAGGCCGGTAGTGCTTATGTTATGATATGATAGGCCGATAGTGCTTATGTATGATATGATAGGCCGGTAGTGCTTATGTATGATATGATAGGCCGGTAGTGCTTATGTATGATATGATAGGCCGGCAGTGCTTATGTTATGTATGATAGCCGGATGAGCTATGTTATATATTTATATTATTACGGGGTAAACCCCGGGTTATTATCTATGTCATGGATTTGCTACCCATGATGCGAGTGCGGCGCTTGCACTCATGCGGATCCGGACCACAGGATCCATGCGGGTGAAATAGTTCCATGCGAGTGCGGTAGGTACTCATGCGGTTCCACATGATACATGCGGTTGAAAGAGTCCCATGCGGGTGAAATAGTCCTATGAAGAGGCGGATGACCTCATGAGGGTCCACAGGACCCATGCAGGTGAAATAGTCCCGCGAGTAGGATTGCTTAATGATACTACGGGTGAGGTACCTGTTTTGATCGTGAGCCTCTATTTTTATGCTATAAGATTTATACTTGTTACTCTCATTGTTAGTAAGACACGGTCTGAGAAATTGATTTCTATCTATGACTCGGCTTATTTTGACTTATGATATTACTCTGATATTTTCCGCTTTTACATACTTGGTACGTTGTGTCTCGACCCGCTTCGCCAAATTTGCGTTAGGGAGGAAGCGGTGGTAGATCCTCATTCCTAGGATCTTTTACTCAGGTGTCAGGAGCTCCATTTCTTCGGAGGCTCGACTTTTGGTATGGTTCTCCCTGGTGTTGTTGATGTTTTGTACATTCAGGGGCATGTGAGCCACTGTCGTCATAGTGTTACTCCTTCTTAGAGGCCTGTAGTCTTGTCATAACTTGGTTTGTTTAAAGATGTAACTGTTCGGTTTTATGTACTTTTGGGGTAGCCATTTTGGGCTAGACTATTTATATCATTATGGTTGTTATTGTGAGTTTATATTCCGCTGGTTTTCTCTGATGTTGGGTCACAAGGGTGCCCGTGTTAAGGCACCGGTCACGGATCCGGGGTCGGGTCGTGACAATCTATTAGGAACTTGTAAACGCACATGAGGCATTTGGCAGGGATATTGAATGACAGACCTCAGGGGACTCTCCCTAGTAACACAGTAATGAACCCAATGGAGCATTGTCAAGAAATCAGCTTGAGAAGTGAGAAGTAGTTGAAGCAGGTTGTACCCCAACCAGTGGTTGAAAATGAGAAAGAGTTGGAGAAGACAATTGATGCAGAAAAAGAGGGGGTTATTGATGACCGCCCTATTCTAGAAAAGGCTCCACCAGCAGTCATGAAGGACTATATAGACAAAGTTCCATACCCCCAAAGACTTGTGAAGAAATCTCTAGACAAACAGTTTTCCAAGTTCTTGGAGGTCTTCAAAAAGCTGCACATTAATATCCCTTTCATCGAAGCCTTGGAGCAAATGCCAGCATATGTCAAATTCATAAAGGAGATCCTCTTTAAAAAGAGGAAGCTGGCAGACTATAAGATAGTGGTGATGACAGAGGAGTGCCATGCTATCTTGCAGAAGAAACTTCCCCCGAAGTTAAAATATCCAGGGAGTTTCACCTTACCTTGCACTATAGGGAAGGTGACATGCAAGCAGATTCTGTGTGATTTGGGGGCAAGTGTCAACCTGATGCCCCTCTCTGTGTTTAAAAGACTTGTTTTGGGGGAAGCAAAACTAATCACTGTTAACTTGCAGCTAGCTGATCGCTCTATCGTACATCCCCGTGGTATAATTGAAGACGTATTAGTGAAGGTGGACAAATTTATCTTGCATGCTGACTTCCTCATTCTTGATATAGAGGAAGATGAGAATTTACCAATGATCCTTGGGAGACCATTCTTAGCTATAGGGAGGACACTGATTGATGTTGAAAGAGGAGAGCTAAAGCTCCGAGTCCAACATGATGAAATGATATTCAAAGTTTTCAGACTACCCACTGAACCACAAGTCAATGATAGATGTTTTGATATCGGAGTAGTTGACAAGGTTGTCTTTGAGAAAAGCCTCACAAGTACTGCTGCTCGGGAGGTAACATTGAAGAAAAATGCGGAGCCTGATGGCAAAGTGAATGAACCGACGAATGATGAAAAATGAATGAACCCCTCTGAACTCAGCCCTGTGAAGAAGAAGATGAGGAGGAGAAAGAGAATGATTCTGAAATGGATATGCGGAAGGGATACTCTACTCCCTTGACTTAGTAAGAAAACTACGTCCGACTAAATGACGTTAAAGACAACGCTACTTGGGAGGCAACACAATGTTTTTAATTATGTTATTGCAATTTTTGTTTTAGTTGTTTTATTTTGTCTTAAACAGTCTCACGGTTGGTTATGTTTTTGATGGCAGGTAGGCTAGGGACTGACCCCAAGTGGAAAAAGGGACAAAAATGCTGAAAAAGGGAAAAATTGGCAGTAGCGCCGCGGCGCTAGAACTCCAGAGAACAATTCCCGTAGTCAGCGCAGCGGTGCCAATCTGCAGGGCCGCAGCGTCAAAAGTTCAGAGAGTCTCGATACCTATGCAATTTCAAGAACTTCCCCCCAGACCTCCATTATGACCGCTATGTTGTGTCTGTAAGTTGTCCATTTATTTTTAGTCTTCACACATTGGGGCAATGTGTCGATTAAGTTTGGGGGGGGGGGGGGGTCTTACTTTATTTTTGTATTTTGTTTTTGAGTCCTTTTTATTATCTTTTTGTTTGTTTTATTTGTTTGTGAGTCATAAATTTTTATTTTTTATTTTTTTTATGATCATGTATGTTGTAGTTGCTAACTATATTGAGTGGATAAAGTGGGATAATGTAATGAAATTAAAAGCAAAATATGTGTGCTTAAGATAGATATGCCAAAAATTCATGAATTTCTAATTATTTCGGATATTTGTGCTTAGCCTGTTGAAAAATGTCTAGAAACTCTGTTTTCTTGATATTTGAGGCGAAATAATTAAGATATATATGTTTAGGGAAATGATTCAGGCATTCCTTGATAGCCCTTCTGACCGTTCATTACCCACCCTGACATAAATTGTATCACTAGTCAGCCCCTTTGAGCCTATAATATCTTTGTTTGACACCCCATGATTCCTTTGCTGTGCCATAAGTAATAATGGATAATTATTGGAATGAAAAATGTTGAAAAAGAAATAAAAAGAGAGTGAAAATTTGATGCATTCCAATGAAAAATATGCAAAAGTTGAAGTTTGGGGGTGCTTGTTATTGATAATGTGTCTTATATTCTCGAAAGAAAAGAGGGGAGAAAATAAGTATGAGATTAAAAAGAAGGAAAAATGAGTTGAATGAAAAATGTTTATGGTACATAATTGAGCCTAAATGCCTACTTTTACCTACCCCTGCCTAAGCCTACATTACAACCCTTTGAAAGTCCTGACGATCTCTAATGTGTATATCCATGATTAGAATAGCAAGTAAACATGTCTATAGAATTTTGGAAAGATGGAATGAAATTGACATGCATAGGTTATGTGTTTGAATGAAATTGACATGCATATGTTATGTGTTTGTATTTCCAGAGATTATGATCTAAGTGAATTTGTGAAATATCTAACTTGAAATTCTAGATTGCTAAATATTCATGTTATGTATGTTCTAACATATTATCCCAGTTTTCATCCATGATTGTGAGACAACACTCTATAGCTACTTGATCCATTTTATAGAGTCTTTTCTTTGTTTTTGTTTTTGTTTATTGCTTTACTCGAGGGCGAGTAAAGTGTAAGTTTGGTGGTGTTTGTTGAGTGTATTTCAGACACACTTTTGAGTCATTTTTAGTTAGTATTTTACTCTTCCCTTTTGCGTTTAGTATAGTGTTAGGTGTGTTTTTCTTTCTTTTGTCTTACAACGGTCATAAAGGAGAAAGTATTTCTTTTGAGGATGAAATTACATAATAAAAGGCCAAGAAATGAAGCCTAAGAAGTCTCGGGAAGCATAGAAGAAATCAGACGAAACCCGGACAAAAAAATACACTACCAACCGCACAGGGTCTATAGGCTTAAAGCGCCGTGGGGCCAGAATGCAGGGCCACAACGCTGGAAGTTCAGAGAGCTGCAGTAGTTTC
Organism: Przewalskia tangutica; assembly: GCA_029844215.1. Lineage (NCBI taxonomy): Eukaryota > Viridiplantae > Streptophyta > Magnoliopsida > Solanales > Solanaceae > Przewalskia > Przewalskia tangutica. The sequence continues at coordinate 80,876,728 of CM056732.1, read as the reverse complement.
AGTGCATGACGCCAAAATTCAGGGCCACGGCGCTGACGCGGGAATTTCCAGATTCTTGGCCGAATTTCAGAAGGATAAAAGGGTCCGAAACACAATTTTTCTCAGATATAAAACCCTGTCATTATGGGAGGACTTTAACATACTTTACATCATACTTTTGAGGCATGAATTGGAGGCTACAGAGCATGATTGGAGACTACCTTTGTTCAAGTTCTTTTTCTTCCCTTTGTTTTAATTTCAGTTTATGTTGAATTTTGTATTAGTTCTTAGCATGACAATGTCTAGGAGCTAATCTCTTTATTAGGATTTTCCGTCAAATCGCTTGAAACTCTTTCATACAGTTAATGCATAATTATTGATTTCTTCTTCATCTATATTAAGATCTATTCAATATTGTAGTGATTGTTTGATAATTGACTGACCATTAGTTGTCATAACTTATATAATTTCGAATCGAGATCTGAAAAGGGAGATTTGAATATGCTATAGTTGTTTATACATAGGTTAAAATCGTGGACGAAAGTACCCCGATACTTGTATAGTATTTAAGGTTATTGTTCTTAATCCTCATGTGTGCTAAAATCTATTATAGAAATATAGAAGATTTCTGCAGAAGGTTGAGTTTTTATATGTCTTAACCGGAATATAGAACAGATTAGTTAACCTGCTATCTTAATAAGTAGAAGAGTCATTAGCATTGCATTAACACGTGAAAGAGTGGATAGTTGAGGAGATTGGAAGTCCTATTCCCTTCATAACTGTTTTAAACCAAAGTATTATCATCACTGATAACACTTTATCGTTACACACCCAAGTATAGGTTTGTCTCAAGTAATAAATTTCTCGGAAGTCCGAGTGTCGAACCACAAGGATATTTTGAAGAATTAGAATGTCAATCTAGTTGTGAATTTTAAGGTTTTATATAGTTGACTACGTACTAGAGCTCTGGGATTCCACTTAAGTAAAATAATAGAGTTGTTCTTGGCTATATTTTATAACTCAATTGAAATCTACAATCAAGTGATTTCAATTGGAAGATAAAATCATTAAGCACTTGAAAGTTTATAACTTTTGAAAACTATCTTTCTAGTTCCCTTAAAAGAGTTTATGAAACCAATTGTTGTTATGTAAAACTAAACATTCATTGTGCCAAATATGTCTACAACAAATCAAAGTTTTCACAAAATAAAACCATAGACATATCTCATTAGACAACTAAAAAGATATAACATTGAAGACCTTTTGAAAATCCAAGAACAATACTACTATCTTACTTAAGTTTCACCCCTAGCTCTATCTAAAGGTTTAGCCACTCATATTATAATAACTAAAACTCATATTTTTCATAGAAATACTACTAATATATAAGATATATTACAAAGAGAGCGATGCCCCAAATGGCTTGCCAAAGGCCCCTTTATATAGACTCCAAAGTTGAGAAGACTTGCATTATTGTGGACAATTTCGGGTCCGCTCATTAATTTCTAAATTGGATAAGCTTCCTATTGAACTATTGAATTTCTTCCTTCATATCAATTGTGGGGCGTTGAGGTATCTTTCCAGATCAGTTTTAATCTCTTCCATTGAATTTTTCATGTGAAAATTATGGTCAAATTACTGCTCTTTTGTTAAATGAACATTGATAACTTTGGCAGATTTCTAATGATGAGTTTACACGATTCAAAGCTCCACTTGCACACATTCATTGATCTTCAAACTTTTCAAAGTTGTATCAATAGATCTTATCTACACTTTCCAGTTGGTGGTAGTTCAATTGGATATTTGTGTGAATTATAGTGAATTAAATGTCAAATTATGTCTTGTGGAGTTTGAAATCCGGAGCATTATCATGATGAACACTTTGATCGTCAATTTGATTCTGGAATACAATGTTTTCAGCCGTTTGGGCCTTGATAAGAGTTGTAGATACATGAGTTATCTAACCAATGCAACTGGAATTGGATCAATAGTATTTGTATAGCTTGAGATATGGGCCAATTACAAAAATGTGTCATGGATCAAAACTCAACCAAAATTTGGACATAATTGTTGTGTAATTTTAATTGGACTTTCAAATTGAAAAGTTGGTTTTATATACCACTTATATCTTTAGTACATTATCTTGAGTGTCCAAAAACATTAGTGTCACAAAAATTGGATGAGTGTAATTTATATTATGGCCTAGATATCAAGCAATACACATACTAACCATGTTCAATCATGCTTAAGTATTCCATTACTATAGAAAAATAGATATTTGTGGCTACCTATAAAATACAAAATTACGTATAAATATGCAACAAATACTATACAATAACAACTAAAATACACATGGAATTGTTATAACATATGCATATTTACACACTAATCAATCACCTTAGTTTATTTTCTGCACTTTGTTTAGTTTTAATTCTTAGTTATAATTGTTAAACAAAAGAACGTTAACCAAATAGATACCATAGATTAGATATTCGGTACATGACAAACTAGTATCTATGGACGATAACTTGGTCTTACAGACTATATTACTTGAGCGATACGAATAATTGCGTTAGCGCACATAAATATCGCAACAATATCACGAAATATGCTGCTGCATATGCGACAATTCACACCAGAACCACAAGTAGGGGCAAGAGATATTCATGGATATTCATGGTATTTCAACCTCGAGGCAGCAGGACATAATGAGGATCAGTACAGGCAATCCAAATCCTTAATTTCCAATCTTAACAACAACTATACTTAAAGATGCGTCATAAATGAAAGCATCCCTCCTCCACATATCTTTGAACATGATTAATGAATACTATATTTTATAGGTCGCCAAACATGGTTTATGAGCAGATCTTATAACTACAGATTATATCCCAATCTCCTCGTCATAGTCAAATAAAGCGCGTACAGTTAAGTCATCGTGCTAGTTTGAATTTATCTAAACTAATTAGGGACAGTTTATGAACATAATTACTCAGTCGAAGCGATCCCAGAATGTTAACATTCATTTAACAGATCTAATAGCAGTGTTTAAAAGATTCAATGAAAGAAATTAAATAAGCACCAGCAAGCAACATATACATCCATACCACATTACATCTGCCACAGACTGAATTTAATTTACATACTCACATGACCCGCAGATAACTACCAGACAAACATCACACAAAATATACATAAGGATAACATAGAAAAGAGAGATATATCCATGGACCCAGCAACATTAATGAACTAACACATGTTTAACACCCAAACATACAGAAAATACAAAATGAACTGAGAGAAATTTAAATTTAGCTTCTCCGGGCAGCGAACTGAGGCAGCGTATCAAGTCGTCGATCCACTCGGATTGTCTTTCTACGCGAATGAAAAAAGAGGAGCTTTGCTTTGAGAATGGTTTCTGGTTCTTAACTGATATTGAGAGAAAGGTTTTGGAATCTCGGTTATTGCTAGACTGCTGTCTTTTTGGATGCCTTGTTTTTCCCCGATTGATTATTTTACTGATGTTTTCCTTTGTTGAAATCGATTTCTTATTGGGTTTTTACTGGTTTTCTTTGAATGACCATTGCATGTATAAATTGACCATATATATAGTGACAATTTTAGTTCTGATTTTGGTAAAATTTTATGTCGATTTGGGCTGATTTAGTTATAATTTTGGTACTCAATTTGGACAATTTTTACCAAAATCAGTGATGGGTTTTAATGGTATAAGATTTTTGGGTATTTGTTTTTGGTAAGCTTTGATTTCGACGATTTTGGTATGGTTCTTTTGGAATGTTTTTGGTAAGGTAAGCTGGAAGATTTGGTCGATTTGATTATGGTAAAATGGTAGTTTTCTGGAGAATAATTTGGTTGTGGGTTCGCAGGATCTTTCAGTCGGAAAATCTGGCGGGTGTGTCTGCGGTGGTGAGGGTGCGGCGGACTTAAGGGGTTTGCTGGGTCTTGACTTTTGTTTTCTAGGTTAGAGGTTATTTGGGATGGGAATGGAATAAGAAAGGGTTGTGGAATTGGTATTGGACTGGTCCGTTTGGGCTATGGATTTTGGGCTGCGGGTTTGGGAATTAAATGGTGGGCTGGTGTATTGTTTGTTGGTTGGGTAGAGTTTTAGGTATATTTTATTTATTTTATTAGTTTTAGCTTGAGTTCAAATTATAAAGAAATCTATAAATTTGTTTTGATTATTATGATATTTAAGGAATGCTTAATGCTCTATATAAATGCAATGCCATTATTAAATTGCTTATTTATGTATGTATATGTTTATATATGCGTGTATTAAAATTATTATGCGGTGTTTAAAAATTAGTTTAATTTTTTTATTATTAATTGGAATAGATGGCTAAAATTGGGTGTCAACAACTTGTCTCTTTGACTGGAGATGATGAAAGAATTTTCAGACAAAAACGTTGACTTATAGCCGATTTTGTCTCGATCATCAGAATTAGAATAAAGATTAATAAATACATGGACAAATGTCGATTCAAAAATTTATCTAGTGTCAAATTATGATGACACTGAGTCATGGTGATGGAAAATGATACTGGGTTGTTGGTGTTGAAAAATTATGAAACGACTGACAAGCGGGCTGACACAGATTTAAAATTTATCCCAGTGTCAAATTATAATGACACTGGGTTACTGTGGTGTCTGAAAACTAAAGGCGGGACTGACGCTGATTTAATTTCTTTGTCTCAGTGTCGAATTATGGTGATACTGGGTTATTGGTGTTGTGGAATGACGGAGGATAGTGGATCGACGCTCGAGGCCGCTTCTGCCCTTTGTTGGGAAGACTGACCCCCAACAAATTGCCTAGTTCGCTGTAAGAGAAAAATCCACGTTGCGCTCCTGCTTTCGTACCTGCACGCTAAAGATTAAGAAAAAATTAGTGCATAACTGTTAAGGCAAAAAATGATAAAAGTATGGATATATAAGCAATTCGATCATGTAAATAGGAATGTCGCCCTGCGTAGTGTGTTGGCGATGTTGTTGCTGACGTCCTTGTGTTGATATGATGTTGCAAATGTTGATGTGTCATCTTTGTATGAACGTGCTACCACTGCGAATGCAGATATGTCATCCTTGCTGCAACTGCTCATGTAAATTGAGGATCTTGTAGGTTAAAACTCAAGAAAAAGTTAGTGCATAACTGCTAAAATAGATGCACGAATATATAAAAAATGCAATCAGGTGGACAGAGATATCATCCTGTGTGATGCGATGACGATGTTGTTGACGATGTCATGATGTTGATGTGATACTGCAAATGATGAGATATAATCATTTCACGAATTTACTAGATCGCAAATCCGAGATGTAAATCCTGCGTGTACTTGCCGGATGTCGCGAATCTTTGAGACGCCGATCTCGCATGAACTTGCTGGATGTTGTGAATGTTGATGTCGTCTCTGCACGAACTTGCTGGATGCTGCGAATGCTGATGTCGTCTCTGCATGGACTTACCGGATGCTGTGAATGATGATGTCATATGGATGCTGCAAATGTTGATCATCTCTGCACGGACTTGCTAGATGCTGTGAATGCTGATGTCATCTATGTACAAACTTACTGGATGCTGCGATTGTTGATATCATCTCTGTACGAACTTGCTGGATGCTGTGAATACTGATGTCGTCTCTGCACGGACTTGCTAGATGCTGCGAATGCTGATGTCATCTCTGCACGGATTTGTTAGATGCTGCGAATACAGATGTCGTCCCTGCACAGACTTTCTGGATGCGTGAATGTTGATATCGTCCCTGCACGGACTTGCTGGATGTTGTGAATGCTAATGTCGTCTATGCACGAACTTGCCAGATGATGTAAATGCTGATGTCATCTCTGCGTGGACTTACTGGATGCTGCAAATGCTGATATGTCACCCTTGCACAGACATGGTATAAATACATGGATTGCAATGATGTCTTTGATCTGAATGCGATGCGTTTGTGAACCACCTGGATTGTATGATGCGCTTGCTCTGGATGTTATGCATTTGTAAATCGCCTGGATTGCAATGATGCCGTTGCGTAGGCGTTGCACGTTTGTGACCCTCATAGCTGAAGTTTGACTCTGTGGCCGAGCTGATGCGCTATACTTCATTGCAGAATTTGATCTTTGATTGTTATTGTATTCTCTGCTTCTGCTGATATGAAGGATCTTCCTGCGTTGATCGTGATTGTTTTTTTCCTGGTTGTGCATTTGTGAACCACATTTGGTTGTCATGATGTTTTTTTTTTTTGCGTTGTGCGTTTGTGATCCGCATGCCTGGAGTGTAACTCTGTGATCGAGCTGATGCGTTGGACTTTGTTGCGAAAATTGAAATTTAATTACTGTTGTTCCTTTTTGCTGCTCCTGTTAATATGAAGAACTGCGAAATTTAAATTTTGATTGTTGCTGTCTTTTCTGCTTCTGCTACTATGCAGAACTATGAAATGTTGTCTCTTATGCTTCTGCTGTGGAATTTGAACTTTGATTGTTGCTATCTTTTATGTTTCTGCTGTGGAATGTGAACTTTGATTGTTGCTAAATTTTATGCTTCTGCCTGCGCTCAAAGAAAACTTGTGAGTTTGGAGGGCGATCGATTCGTATCGACTTTGCAGCTTTGATTCTTGATGCTCCGGCACCTAGCTAGTTTGGACGTTATGCGTTTGTGAATCGCATGACTTGTGACCGCTGATGTGCTGGACCTTGTTGCGGAATTTCAACTTTGGTTGTTGATTTTCTGCTTTTGCTAATATGAAAAACTTACGCTCAAATAAAATTTGTGAGTTTTGGAGGAGGGGGTGGTCGATTCGTATTGACTCTGCAGTTTTGATCCTTGATATTTGCACGCCTGACTTGTTTGAATTTGTAACCACTGTCCGGTTTCCTGCCTTGACTAATTATTAATGAAAATATTTATTGCTTGTGACAAAGTGTGTATTTTGATAAAAGTTTTCGTCGGATTGACTAAATGAACATCTTATCTAAAATTAAAATTGTCCCAGTTTTAACTTTAAAACATGCAAGGGTGCTTGGTCTAAAGCGAGTCTTGTGGGGGATTGTTTATCTATCCTACCAAAAATGTGTATTTTGTAATTTTCAAAACAATGAGAAAGTTTCCTAATGGTGTGACCGAAGTCAATTTAGGCTGCCTACGTATCCCAACGATGAAATCAGGTCATGACGTAGTTCGTTACAAGCATATGGGGATTATAAGGTTTTCTAAAAATGGGACCGAAGCCGATATGACCGCCTACATATCTCGCCAAGGGAATCAGATCAAACGTAGTTTAAATTACAAGCAAAAATGGATTATGATTTTTTTTCTAAAAGTGGGACCGAAGTCGATATGGCCGCCTACGTATCCCGCCACGGGAATCAGGTCAAACGTAGTTCCAAATTACAAGCAAACGGAAGCAAAGCATTATTAAAATTTAAATATGAATCTAGACTCAACTTATTCTGTTAAACTAATATGCTCTTTTTATTAAGATTCTAGGTGGGCCAGGACAGAGGTGCAAGTCAAATTTTCAAGCCGCCTCCTTGCTCTGCATCACAGCTGGCTGGTTCTTCTGCGGGATTATGCTTTGCTGTTAGTGTCGTCTTCTTTTGACTCATGTGCTCGGACCAATGATCGATTCGGGCGGAGCAAGTTTTGGCAAGGGAACAACTCTCTTCATTTGGGGATAGGTCGATGATTCAGCCCTCTCATACAATTGCGGTAAAGGCTCGGCTAGAGGGGTGTATGTTTTGGCTGGCTTTTTCTTGGAATTTAGGTGGGGCGTCGGTGCATTTAGTGGATAGGCTTTTGGTTGCAGTGTGTATATGGGTGGATACCGTAAGGGGTTATCATATATATCACGAAAAACTTATTTTCGCTGAGTGACTCCTCTTCTGATCAACGCCTCGATCTTATCTTTGAGAGTGTGGCAATTTCCAATGTCATGCCCAACGACTCCAGAGTGGTATGCGCAACGCTTGGTCTCATCATACCATTTTATAATGGGATTGGGGATCCTCTCTGGAATCGACTGGAGTATCCCTGCAGCTCTCAGCCTTTCATACACCTGGGGTAAAAGTTCAACTGGATAAATGTATGTTCTTGGTGGCCTTTTATCATAGTATGTGTTTGGCTTGCGTATGGTAGGAATTTGGTTTTGTGATTATGTAGGTAGGTATGATGCATTATATATAGGTTGAGTGTGGTAAATGGGATATGGAGTAAGTAGGTATTGGTAATAATGTGAAGGATTTCGGTTGTTTTGGGTATTTGAACTGATGAGTAGTTTGGTGAGATTTCGGAGCCTCTTAATTTCTTCCTGCATGGTTGCCATTTATTGCGGTAATTGGGCGAGGTGTTCGACTTGATCTATAGTGTTTTCCTTTTCTGAGGTCTCTGCTTCGTTCATAGGGATGAGTCTCAAACCATTCTGCTCAGATGTTTCCGAATTAGTCATGTCATTGGATCGTGTCTTTGATCTCGTGAAATATTGATGTTCGGCCATCTTTCAATCAAATACGAATCGACCTTTAATTGGGGGCTAAGAAAAAGGAATAAAACCTTCAAAATGCAGCAAACCATGTTAGTGTAATGCATATGATTATTTACAAAAGTGTATACAACACATATCAAATATATATATTGCACAAAACGAGTCTTAAACATGTATTGGGGCCTCTTTATGCCAGAGGTAGACCTAAACGTCACATATGCAAAATTATAACAAACGGGTCCAAGCCATTGAATTGAGATGCTTTGGGTTGGAAAATAAAGATAAATTTTATAATAACCAAAATAAGCCTAAGACTAAATTGTGCTTATAGTCCTGTTACAGTAGTCATGATACAAATGCAAAAAAACGAATTTACGTTTCCCAACTTTGGCATGTCACTTTTGGCTTGGATCCATTTATCACGATCATGCAACACGTAATATGTTGATTTGGTCGTGAGACCCTATTGACAATTTGGCGGGTTCCTAGTCGTGGAGACGATGCCAAGGATCGATCCACCTAAGGTAAATGCATGCATGCCTTAATATAAAAATGGTGGTATAGCTCTATCTTAAGTTTTTAAGATTTGACTTACTAGACATTCTATGTGGGTAGAACTATTTTATATCCATGCATGCGCGTATAATGTGCTCGATCACATTGATGATTCAATCCCTCGCCCCTCTGAGATTGATGATTCGACATGGCGCCGTCTTGACGCCATTGTCAAATAATTGATTTATGGTACCATCTCAAAGGACTTGATGTGTACTATCCTGAAAATTGATGCTTCGGCACGCGAACTTTGGATACGCTTGAAAGACATATTTTAGGATAATAAAAATACTCGGGCGGTGTATTTAGAGTAGCAGTTCAACAACACTCGTCTTGAGAATTTTAACATGTCTGACTATTGCAAACAACTGAAACTTGTCGTCGACCAACTCTCTCATGTTGGGACAACGGTTTCTGAGACTAAAATGGTACTACAACTCGTTGCAGGATTACCAAAAGGGGAATATGATACTCTTGCAACAATGAATCAACAGGCTGATCCACTTCCAACTTTCAACAAGGCGCGTTCACAATTGTTGTTGGAAGAAACACGACGTGCTAAACAGGATAATCACAATAAAAAAACATTAGCCGTTGAAAACTTGCAGTCGCCGACCATCAACACTGCTCCACCAACGTCGGACAACCAGCAGCAGCAGAGCCGCGGTGGAAGCAGAGACAGTAGAGGTCGCAGACAAGGAAACAAGGGGAAGGGTCGCGACAAAGCGAGAGCCGGCGAAGCCGGTTGCATCGCCTCGGCGGTGGGCGAATGCGGCAACAACAATTTGCAGGTGTCATCGCCTCAGAAGATGGCGAATGCACAAAGGCAGATGGCGGCGATCCCGCAACGGGCCCACTTCGCAGCGATGGCGGCCCAGTGTTCTCGGTCCAGCACCAACAGGCCCATTTTCTCAACAGGTCCATCTGATGTCGGCCCAACAATTTCCTTTAGCCCAGCAGATGCAACCCACTGATTTGAGCCAAGCTGTCAACACTCTCACTCTACAATCGTCCGACAATAATTGGTATATGGACTCCGGAGCCACATCACACCTGACCAACTCTTCAGGTAATTTTTCCCAACTGCTTCAGTTAAAGTATCCTCAAAACATTACTGTTGGTAGTGATCACCGCATTCCAATTGCAGGTTATGGAAATACTCACATTAAAAATCCCCATCCACCCTTCTCACTTAACCATGTCCTCTAAGCCCCTCAAATTATTAAAATGTTGATATATGTTAGGAAATTCACTCATAATAATTGGGTGTCTGTAGATTTTGACCTTTTTGGTTTCTCTGTGAAGGATCTCAATACGGGGAGAATTCTTACGCGCTGCAATAGTGTGGGAGACCTCTACCCTTTCACAAACTCTTCCGCTGTCAGAACTCAACAACCAGTCTCCCTTGCTGCATTGTCTCCATTCACCTGGCACAATAGACTCGAACATCCAGGAGATCATGTTTTTTCTTTTCTTAGAAATAATCAGCGTATTAAATGTAATAATGGGAAACTTGCCCAAAACTGTTTTTCTTGCCCGCTTGGCAAGCACACTCGTCTTCCTTTTATGTCTTCAATGAGTATTACAGTTTCACCATTTGACATTATTCATGCTGACTTGTGGACCTCTCCTGTTGTTAGCTCTCTAGGTCACATATTCTATCTTGTTTTATTAGATGATTTTTCATATTTTGTATGGATCTATCCACTCAAATTCAAATATGAGGTTTTTGCTAAATTTCTCGAGTTTCACAGATTTATTAAAACCCAGTTTGAAAAATCAATAAAATCCTTTCAATGTGATAACGGACGTGAATTTAATAATTTGGCTTTCCATAATTTTTGCTCTCAACAAGGCATGGTGTTCTGCTTCTCTTATCCTCACACCTCCCCTCAAAATGGTAAAGCTGAACGAATTATTCGCACTATTAATAACATGGTCCGTACTCTCCTCTTTCATGCATGTCTGCCATCATCTTTCTGGGTCTATGCTGTCAAAATGGTAGAATACCTCCTAAATATTTTACCTACTAACACTCTACAAATAATACCCCCAAAGACATTCTATATCGTAGGACTCCATCTTATGACCACCTAAGGATCTTCAGCTGTTTGTGCTATCCCAATCTTACCTCCACCACCCCTCATAAGTTGGCTCCTAGAATTACACCATGTGTAATCCTCGGTTTTTCACCCAACCATATGGGTTATCTGTGTTATGATCTGTCCACTCGTCAGACTCACATTTCTCATCACGTCACGTTCAACGAGATGATATTTCCATTTTTAAACCCTCAGAAATACTGAAAACCAGACTACTCATTTCTTGATGAACCAGTCCTATCTCCTATCATTCTAAGTCAGCTTACTAACATCTCTCCTTCAGCGCCGCAGCACCAGTCTTCCAGTGAGCAAGTTGATTTTTCACCGTCATATAGTCCTCAGACGGAAAATCATCCATCTTCCCCATCTTCATCTGTTTCGGACCCTCCTACTCAACCAATGCAGCCACCCACTGTACCCAGTCACCAAATGGAAACTCGTGCCAAACACGAGATTTTCAAATCCAAAGTCCAGTTTAACCTGTCTGCCCAAACCATTTCTCCACTTCCAAAGAAACCCAAATTGGCTAAACTTGACCCTAATTGAAATGCGACCATGTCTGAGAAATATAATGTTTTAACTAAGCAGCATACTTGGGATCTAGTACCTAGACCAGAGGGGGTGAATGTGATCAGATGTTTGTGGTTTTTTCGTCACAAATTCAGAGACAGTGGTGTTTTTGGAACGCTACAAGGCTAGACTTGTGGCAAATGACACTAATCAACAGGAGGGCATTGACTGTGGTGATACTTTTAGCACAGTTGTTAAACCGGCTACGATTCTTACTATTCTTAGTATTGCTATGGGTAAAAAGTGGTCGATTCATCAGCTAGATGTCAAGAACACATTTCTTCATGAGGATTTAAAAGAAACTATGTATATGCATTAGCCACCTGATTTTGTTCATCCTGCCATTCCCCAGTATGTATGTCGTCTCAGGAAGTTACTGTATGGTCTAAAACAGGCACATCGTGCTTGGTATGACCGTTTTGCCAGATATATTATGCATATTGGATTTATTTGCAGTAGGTGTGACACCTCTCTGTTCATTTTTCATCATGGTAGTGACATTGCTTACTTGTTATTATATGTGGATGACATTATTCTCACTGCCTCATCTGACAAATTGAAAAATGACATTATTGCTCTTCTCAAAATTGAATTTGCTATGACTGATTTAGGCAAGCTGAGTTACTTCTTGGGTATATCAGTCACTAGATCTGCATATACTATTTTCCTGAGTCAGCGTAAGTATGCAGAATAAATTGTGTTCAGAGCTAAGATGTCGAATTGCAAGGCTGTTCCTATTCCTGTTGATTCGAAATCCAAGCTCAGTGCTTCTGAGAGTGATCCAGTGTCTGATCCTACTCTCTATCAGAGTCTTGCATGTGCTCTTCAGTACCTCACATTCACCAGGCCTGACACTGCATATGTCGTTCAGCAGGTGTGTCTGTTCATGCATGCCCCTAGGGAACCCTATTTTGCTGCTCTTAAGCGTATTATCAAATACATTAAGGGTACTCCTGACTATGGGTTTCATCTCTACCTTTCCGCTCCGAACATGTTTGTTACACCCCGGAAGTTCCAGGATACGTTTCTAAGAACGTACGTAAGAACTCAAACGTTAAGATTTGAGACGTGTAAAAATTTATCGGAATTATGGAATTGTCGGAAAACGAAATATTGCGACGAACGGGAGGGCGACACGTGTCACCCCCCCTTTATGGACATGGACGAAATGTGCAAGGGTGGAATGGTCAATTGACCATAATTTATGATGAAGTCTTGCAAGACAAATAAGCTTGACAACATTGACCAAGTCAATGACCCCACTTAGCTTGTTATTTAATTAAAATGAATCCAAACCACCCATTTGTTCTAATCTTGACCCTCCATATTTTTATATAAGCTCCCTAGTAGTGCAAGACTTTGTCATTCACTACACTTAGAAAATTTTTGAAACTTGTTCTTGCACTAGAGAGGGCTCACGGTTTAGGGGTTTTCAAGAAGGAAAAATTTCCAATTTTTGTCCAATAATTCCCCACTTAAACCAAGGTACCTAAGGGTATTATAAGTGTTTCTCAATAGAAAGATCCCGGAAAAATGGTGTTTTCATATTAGTCGCAAGGCGAAAACCTAAAGGGTTATTCAACTTTGAAGTTGAAACTTGAAGATGAGTTTTTCATAAGCTTCTAAGGGTGGCTTGGAGTGGATTGGAATGTCGGAAGGAGGAGCTAAAGGTGCTAGGGATCGACTTGTACTCTTGGAGCATATTTGGGCTAATTGAGGTATAATCTTCGTTTTACTTTTGTAATTGAAGATTTCATGTTATGATAAGTTATAAGTGGTCATATGATATGTGTTATGAAGTTTGTTAAGTGTTATGGAATTGGAAGCTAAAAATCCGGAAATGTCATATTTAGCCATTTGAAATTGAAATCCAATTTGATCGATAAATTGAATTGTCGCATGTTACCTACTTGGAGAATGTAGTAGCTAGAATCAATTGCGGCTTGATATCTTATTATGCTACCAATTTGGATTGAAATGGAAATTGAATAAGAATTGGTATTGTTATATTATTGTGAGTCAATTGAAATTTGTTTGGTTATTCTTTTGCATTGTATTACCTTCTATATTATTGTGAGCCAATTGGGGCTGTTTGGTTATTCATTTGCATTGGATTACCTTCTATTTTGTTGTGAGCCAATTGGGGCTGTTTGGTTATTGTATTTCGACCTTGGAAAAGGTGGCAAAGTTAGTAAAAACAAAGGAAGTGCTGTCCGATTTTCCGTAGAATTTAGTGACCTGCACTTGGAATATTCTACGCTTGAAACTAGAAGTTAATAGGCGTACTATGGTCATTATAGGTTGACATACTACGTGCGGCGATTGGACTTAGCAAGTGGATTAAACCAAGAGGTATGTGGAACTTTCTTATCTCTTGAGCATGATTAAGTTGTAAATGTATAGTGCGGTAGGCGTCTGAGTTTGACAAATCTAGTCTATTTGATATCCTTGGCTTATTTTAAGAATGCCCAAGTTGTTTGAGTTAGGAATTAACTCACTTGTTTATATTATAAGGATATCTTGGTTTTCAAAAGTTAAGAGACTTTAAGTATGTTGAAAGTATTTTGATACTTGTTTTTATGGAAAGTTTAAAGAGTGGTTTACTCTAAGTAACTTAAGTATGTTAAGGGACTTGAAGAGTTTTAAAGAATGTGATACTTGTTTCATTTTAAACGTATAAGTCCTTGGAAAGGAAATTGTACTCGACTAAGGTATAAAGTGAATATAACGACTTTATGGGGAGTTGGTTATATTGGCTTTATGGAAAGATAAATGGCTTGATTTATTGAAAGGCAATTTGATTTAAGGCATCAATTGCCTAAGGTTTTAAAGAAAGAAGTCACTTGATTTAGAAGCCTAAATGTATTTCTAAAAGGTATCGTGACTTGTCTTGAAAAGTAGTTATGACTTGATACTACAGTTATTAGTATCTTGGAAGTTATATATGAAAAAGAGTCATTTTTAAAAAGAATAGAAGTACGTAGTACTTTGGGTTAGATTCCCGGATTTTATAATGACATGTTAGTGCCTTAAGTAAACTAAAATGAGAATGTATATGAATAAGGCTAATAAGAAGTTAGGGGGATTTCTTAACTTGCTTATTTATTGTATGATAAGTCGGTAGGGCTTATGTTATGTATGATGGCCGGTTGAGCTAGGGTAAGAGTATAAATGAGGGGTAAACCCCCAAGACGTTATACCACCTGCTTCAGGGTAAGAGTATAAATGAGGGGTGAACCCCCAAGACGTTATACCACCTGTTTCCGTGGATTTGCTACCCATGATGCGAGGAATACCTCATGCGAGTCCTTATGGGCTTATGCGGGTGAAATAGTCCCGTGCGGTAGTCTGACTATGCGAGGAATACCTCACGCGGGTCCACGCGATCTACGCGGGTGAAATAGTCCCGAGAATAGGATTGCTTAATGATCTGCGGGCGGGTGGTCCTGCTTTGATCGTGAGCCTCTACTTTAGATATTGTAAGTATTCACCTATTTTACTCTCATTGTTAGTAAGGCCGCGATTATCTTGTTAATTGAGAAATCATACATGTCTCCGTTTTATTTTAGACTCATGATTTCATTACTGATGCATTTCGCCACATATTTGGTACATGTTGTCTCGACCTCCTTGGCTGCGTTCACGCATGGTAGAGTGCTGAGTTCTTGATCCTCGCTCTTAGGATCACTTTCCGCTGTTGAAGCTCCTTTATTCGGAGGCTTATCCTCGGTATTGTCGGTTGTTGTACATTCAGGGTATGGCGGGGCCCCTGTCCCTTGAGTTGTTATTCTTAAGTGCGTAGTCACATTGTGGTTTGGGTTGTAAAGAAAAAAAATGTACTGTTTTATTGGTATAAGTTACGGAAGGTGGCCTTATCGGCTAGCCTGTTGTTATTTTATGTTTAGGTATTTTATCAGTTGTGTATGTTCCGCTGCTATTCTCTGATGTATGCCAAAAGGGGTGCCCAGGTAGGGCACCAGTCGCGTGCCCGGGGTCGGGTCGTGACAATGTTGCTCTCTTATACATAATTGGGCAGGGTATCCGGACACGCGACGCTCTACTTTAGGCTATTGTGTGTTTTTAGGGGATAATCTTATCTCCTGGTCTGCCAAGCGACAAGCCACGTTATCCCGCTCCAGTGCCGAAGCAGAGTATAAGGGTGTTGCTAATGTAGTTGCTGAGATCTGTTGGCTCCGAAATCTTCTCTTGGAGTTTAGTTGTCCATTGCACAAGACATCTATAGTCTATTGTGATAACATATCTGTCATCTACATGTCTCATAATCTGGTCCAGCATCATCGGACCAAACATATTGAGATGGATATCCATTTTGTCCGTGAGAAGGTCGCACGTGGTCTAGTCAAAATTCTACATGTACCCTCCTCATATCAGTATGTAGACATCTTCACAAAAGGACTACCCATACAATTGTTCACAGACTTCAGATACAGCCTGAGCATTTGGCCTCCTCCCGCCCCGTCTGAGGGGGAGTATTAGCGAATATTCTTCAAATATTCACAATATATATTGTATTTTTTAGTATCATATATTTAAGGTAACTTATGATTCTTACTGTATTAGGAATCACCTTTGTACAACTATATATATTGTGATTAATGAAAGAAATCCCTAAGGGAAATTATTCCACAATCTTACAATATGTATATGCAAACCCACACAGCCAGGTAGAAGAGTAATGTGCCTGATATTCATAATATACTTAAGGGTATCTGATATTTTAACCTCGAGGCAACAGGACATAATGAGGATCAGTACATGCAACCAAAATCCTTAATTTCCAATCTTAACAACAACTATACTTAAAGATGCGTCATAAATGAAAACATCTCTCCTCCATCTATATTTGAACATGATTAATGAACACTATATTTTATAGGTCGCCAGACATGGTTTATGTGTAGATCTTATACCTACAAATTATATCCCAATCTCCTCGCCATAGTCGAATAAAGCGCGTACAGTTAAGTCATCATGCTAGTTTGAATTTATCTAAACTAATTAGGGACAGTTTATGAACATAATTACTCAGTCGAAGCGATCCGAGAATGTTAACATTCATTTAACAGATCTAATAGCAGTGTTTAAAATATTCAATGAAAGAAAGTAAATAAGCACTAGCAAGAAACATATACATCCATACCACATTACATCTGCCACACTGAATTTAATTTACATACTCACATGACCCGCAGATAACTACCAGACAAACAACACACAAAATATAAATAAGGATAACATAGAAAAGAGAGATATATCCACGGACCCAACAACATGAATGAACTAACACATGTTTAACACCCAAACACACAGAAAATACAAAATGAACTGAGAGGAATTTAATGTTATCTTCTCCGGGCAGTGACCCGAGGCAGCGTATCAAGTCGTTGATCCACTCGGATTGTCTTACTACACGCATGAAAAAGGCGGAGCTTTGCTTTGAGAATGGTTGCTGGTTCTTAACTGAAATTGAGAGAAAGGTTTTGGAATCTCGATTATTGCTAGACTGCTGTCTTTTTGGATGCCTTGTTTTTCCCCGATTGATTATTTTACTGATGTTTTCCTTTGTGGAAATCGATTTCTTATTAGGTTTTTTACTGGTTTTCTCTGGATGCCCATTGCATGTATAAATCAACCATATATATAGTCACGATTTTAGTTCTAATTTTGGTAAGTTTTTTATGGCGATTTGGGCTGATTTAGTTGTAATTTTTGGTACTCAATTTGGATGATTTTTACCAAAATCAGTGACGGGTTTAAATGGTATAAGATTTCTGGGTATTTGTTTTTGGTAAGCTTTGATTTCGACGATTTTGGTATGATTCTTTTGAAAGGTTTTTGGTAAGGTAAGCTGAAGATTTGGTCGATTTGATTATGGTAAAATGGCAGTTTTCTGGAGAATAATTTGGGCGTGGGTTCGCAGGATCTTCCGGTCGGAAAATCTACCAGAAAATTTGGCGGGTGTGTCTGCGGTGGTGAGGGTGCGACAGACTTAAGAGGTTTGCTGGGTCTTGGCTTTTGTTTTCTAGGTTAGGGGTTATTTGGGAAGGGAATGGAATAAGAAAGGGCTGGGGTATTGGTATTTGGCTGGACCGTTTGGGTTGTGGATTTGAGAATTAAATGGCGGACTGGTGTATTATTTGTAGGTTGGGTAGAGTTTTAGGTATATTTTATGTATTTTATTAGTTTTAGCTTGGGTTCAAATTATAATATCTATAAAATTATTTTAATTATTATGATATTTAAGGAGTGCTTAATGCTATATAAATGCAGCGCCATTATTAAATTGTTTATTTATGTATGTATATGTTTATATATGCGTGTATTAAAATTATTTTGCGGTGTTTAAAAATTAGTTTAATTTATTGAATATTAATTGAAATAGAGGGTCAAAATTGGGTGTCAACATGATCGACATAGAACTCAAAGTGACCTTTATATGAATCAATTAAAGTTATATTAGCAGTAGGAATATTATTACCTAGTTCCTTAGCCAATTTAGTATCTTTTCTGTGATCCTCAACAACATCAATAAAATTTGGCTCGAAGTCTATTATGACAATGCCCAGTTCTGAATTTGTCATGAAAGACTTGAGGCCATTGAGTTATTTTTGGGGGATCGCTATCACTCGTCATGCAGGTGGACTATTCTTATCACAGAGGAAGTATGCAACTGAGATCATTGAGAGGGCTGGGATGTCATCCTGTAAGTCCACTTCCACTCCAGTTGATACTAAATCCAAGTTGGGTGCTGCAGCTGGCTCCCCCTATGAGGATCCGACCCGCTATCGTACTTGCAGGGGCCTTCAGTATCTTACGTTCACGCGATCTGATATTACATATGTCGTGCAGCAGGTGTGTTTGTTTATGCATGATCCTAGGATTGATCATATGAATGCACTCAAACGCATTCTTAGGTAAATCCAGGGACACTTGATTACAGTTTGCATTTGTATCCTTCGTCGACGTCTACACTTGTCTCATATACAGATGTTGATTAGGGTGGTTGTCCGGATACCAGACGATCTACGTCTGGCTATTGTATGTTTCTTGGTAATAAATTGGTCTCTTGGTCTGTAAAGCGTCAGTCGACGTTATCACGTTCCAGTGCAGAGGTCGAGTATCGAGGGGTAGCCAATGTGGTCTCTGAATCATGTTGGTTACATAATCTTCTTTTAGAGCTTCATTGTCCTATTGAGAAAGCTACCTTAGTTTATTGTGATAATATTAGTGTCATCTATCTTTCTGGTAACTAAACATATCGAGATGAACATTCATTTTGTTCGAGAAAAGGCAGCTCGTGGACAAGTACGCGTCTGCCATGTCCCTTCCAGGTACCAAATTGCATACATCTTTACAAAAGGTCTTCCCTCAGTCCTTTTTGAAGATTTTAGAGACAGACTTAGCGTAAGAAGACCGCCCACGATGACTGCGGGATATACATGATTATTTCTTTCAAACATAAGGACAACGATTACAATAGAGGCACTAGATGTGTTCATGGTTTGGTTGAGTTATTTTTAAAAGGAAATTAAATTAGTTAGGTCAATTTTTTAAAATATTAAAATCGAATCAAATTAATTAAATCAGGTTTTAATCATTTTATTTTTTGTTGATATTCAAGTTTATTCATTTTAATCAATTAATAAAATATTTAATAAATATGTGAATATATTTTCAAGCACCTATTAAAGTGATTGTATTCCGGCATAAATCATAACGCTAACAAGCCAATTACTCTTTAAGAATGGAAGGAACCATAAATGGAATGAAACTATATATGCAGATTCTTCTAGAAGAGATCGTATGCATTGTATAAAAATTAAGTAATTTCTAAGGAACTTAATAATAAAAAATTACAATTTTTTTGTTAAAATTTTAAAAGTTGTAATTTACCAATATATCTTGACGTGAAATACATAATAATAAATAATTAGACTTAAATTTAATTTTAACATGAAATATATTTTTGGACTTATATATGAAAATAAAGAATATAAATCAAATTAGAAAGTAAAGAAAACTAATATAATTTTTTTTAATAAGCTGTATCAAACGGGCCCTGAGAGAGCAGTATCAAGAGGCGGTGGAACGAAATGATGTCAAAGCTATAGTTTTAACTGGTAATATAATAGCGTGCCTTTTTTTTGTTTTTCTTATTTAAAGATCTGTACATTGATCACATATAACGTTTTTATTATTATACGCAGTTTTTGTATTGAATTTGTCTTAATTGGCATTTGTATGCTGTATGTTTTTAAAATGTAATTGAAGATACAAGTAAATTATACTATTTCACTTGACGATTCCTTTGTCCATATAATTTTTAGTTGAGTTTATAACTATTAATCTTGAATACACACATATTATATTATTTATTTTAATTAATATCGTGCTTTATTTTGACATTGCTTAATGCTCTAACAAACTTTGGTACCCTGTTCTTGGCTCCATCTTAGCGTTCACTTTGCAGGACTATGTCGTCTGCGAATAGCATACACATCGCGTCAGTCCATCCATCACCAATGCAAATAGGAATGGGCTAAGAGCTGATCCCTTGTGCAGCCTCATCATCACTCGGAAGAACTCTGAGTCTCCTCCTACTATTTGTACCCTGTTCTTGGCTCCATCATATATATCCTTGATTGCCTTAGTGTATGCCACATGTACACATTTAACATCCAAACATCTTCATAGAACCTCCCTAGGGACTTTGTCGTATGTCTTCTCGATGTCGATGAAAACGATATGTAGGTCTCTATTCCTCTTCTTATATTGCTCCATCAACCTCCTAATAAGATGAATCACTTATGTAATCGAACGCCCCGACATGAATTCAAACTGATTCTCAGAGATAGACACGCCGCTTATCACCCTCATCTCCACGACTCTTTCCCAAACATTCATAGTGTGGCTTAACAACTTAATACCCCTATAGTTGTTGCAACTCTGGATATCACCTTTGTTCTTGTACAAAGGAATCATTGTACTCATCCTCCATTCTTCGGGCATCTTTGTCGTCTTAAAATGATGTTAAACAACTCTGTCAGCTACTCCAAACCTGCCCTACCTGCACTCTTCCAAATTTAATCGGAATCTCATCAGACTTGGTCGCTCGTCCCCTGCGCATCCTGCGAACAACACCCTGACCCTCCTCAATCTTAATGTTTTCACAATACCCAAAATTCCGGTACCTACTAGAGTGCTCCAGATCTCCCAGCACAATGTCTCTATCTTTTTTTCGTTCAAGGGTTTATGAAAGCAAGTCTCATGCCCTCCTCTCCCTCTCATTGGCTAGTCTGTACAACTTTGTATCCCCGTTTTTTCCTTTAATTCCACATATAGACGTTCAAAATTCATCGTTTTTGCCGTTGTAACCGCTAGCTTTGCCTCTTTTGCGCCATCTTATAATTCCTTATTCGTCCACTTCTCCACCTAATCATTGCTTTCTACCAATTTCGCATACACCACTTATTTCGCTTCCACCTTCTCTTGAAATTTACCATTTCACCACCAATCCACTCGATGCCCACCACGACTACCCTACGAGATCCCTAGAACTTCTCTAGCAACCTCCCAAATGCAAGTGGATGTCTTGTCTCATATATCGGTCACATCCCCACTACTCTCCCAAACCCCCTTGGCCATCAACCACTCACCCGTCTCATTTGCACTAACCATGTTCAAACTCCCTATTTGATTCTTAACCTGTCATCCACAATATTTTTTTCTTCTCCATCTTGATCTCTAAATTCATCATCAAAAGCTTATGTCGGGTTGTAAGATCCTCCTTCGAAATAACCTTGCAGTCTTTACAAAGTCCTTTGTCAATCTTCCTAAGGAGCAAAAAGTCTAACTGAGTCTTAGCCACCGAACTACGGAAAGTCACCAAATGCTCCTCCTTCTTCAAAAACCTCAAATTGGCTATCATCATCCCAACAGCTCTAGCAAACTCCAAAAGTGATACGTCTCCCCCGTTAATGTCCTCAAAGCCAAAACCTCCATGCACGTCGTCATAACCCCCCGAAAGTGCCCCGATATGTCTATTAAAATTCCCTCCTACAAATAGCTTCTTAGTGGGTGGTATACCTCCTACCACTTTGTTTAAATCTTTCCAAAAATGCCTCTTCTGCTCCTCGTTCAAGCCCTCCTGTGGCGCATACGCACTAAAAATGTTCATAGTGCACCCTCCAACTACCAGCTTAATTACCATCATCCTATCATTGACCCTCATAACCTCTACCATCTGATCCCTTAGCTCGTTGTTTATCAAAATGCCTATCCCATTCCTATACTTCGACCTACACGAGAACGATACCTTATACCCGTTTACATCCTTAGACTTAGGTCCTACCCATTTGGTCTCCTGGACACAGGCTATATTAATCATTCTCTTCTTAAGAATCTTAACTAGCTCTATAGACTTCCCTGTTAAAGTTCCAACATTTCTAGACCATATTCTCAGCCTAGTATTACCCCCTCTTCCCCCTAACCCTCACCTCCGTCCCCGACCGAGAACATGACCCTAGTCTACCATTATTCAGCAAAGCCAGTATAGCGAAAAATTCTAGTAAAAGGTTAGCTTTAACACACACGAGAACCAATACTAAAGCACAAATTAGCAATAATCTAGAGGTAAGTCAGGGTACTACAAACCAAAATGCTAAAGCAAAGGACAAGAAGAATAAATACAAAAATGTAAAGTCAAGGTTCAATAAAATGCAACACGCATGAATTTAACTACAAGGATAAGGAAAAATATTGAGTACAGACAACTGGGGGTACCAATTCCAGGCTAATAAAACATGTTCACACGCTGAAAGTCACTCTTCACACGCCGGAACACACTGTTCACTGCATAAAATCATTGTTTCATGCCAAAATGTTGTACCCATATGCTAGGCGGGATAACAGAGCGTTAGAAACCTGGTGTACGTCATGACAAATCTTGTGGTACCTGCAAAAATAGAAAAAAAAAAAAGTTCGCTGGATCTCCGACCTTCGGCGTTAATGTGGTGGTGGTGGGTTTCACCGAGCTAAAACTCTGGTGCGGAGATGGAGAAGATCTGGAGCAAAAGAGAAGCAAGAAACTCCACTCCTCTGGTTGTATAAAAAACTTGATAAATTAGGCAAAGGATCAGTGAATGACCAAATAGCACCCACAAGTAAAACAACAACTATGGCTGCTCCGAAGAGAGATTTGTCTCCCGAAGAGAGAATTGTGTGATAAGGTAAATAATTTCACTAATGTGGGATAACCTCGGACACACAATCATCCTGGTTAGTGATTCAAAGAAAGAATTGAGGTACAATGAGATTTTATGTTAACACTTTTATGATGAATTTACAATATTATTATTCCCTTGAAGTACCTCAAAAATTTGAATGATTGAAATATGGAATGATTAGCATTTTATGAGCATAAATTTCTTATATTTGAAGAAGATTAGTTTTTATTGAAGGGCCTTTAAGGTCTAACCTATCTAATCTATTGAAGTACTCTAAAAGCATGGAAGGGTTAGCAAGATGTTTTGATGTAAAGTATGAGTCCAACAAACAGAGTAGAAAACCTGGTTCTCTACTACTCTCTTGTGTAAAGGCAGAAGGTAAATAACACAAGATATTTACGTGGAAAATCATTTGCTCAAGGAATTAAAAACCATGACCTACCAGTGTAGGATTTCTCAAACTCCACTATAACTGAGCAATATTTGGATTACAACCTCTTGCAATTTAGGAATTAAACTCTTAATCCATCACCCCTTACAATAACTCTATTGCAAGCTCTCTACAATAACTCTATTGTAAAGACACACTCTTTGACTAACTCTAGCAAAATGTACAACACACAAAATTGAGAAAATTATAGACTATCTACATACAACTTTTTATACAAGGAGTAGGTTTACATGTTAGAGAAAAAAAGCCAAAGACTAACAAACTTACGGACTTAAGACATCTTCAGTGCTTATGATCTGGTCCTTGAGTTTGTTACCACTTTGTTCTTGAGAGAGTCTTGAGAGCAGCAACCAATGACACTTGAGAGAGAAATATCCTTCTTAGATTTTCAAGTGATAATGCTTCTCTTGTAACAAGTTGTTTAAATATGAGAGTATGTGAGGGAGCCATCACATCGATTGGCCTAACAGATTTTCACCTGTATTGCTACATTGATGCAGTCGATACAGTGCAACAACTTTTACAGTTGTAAAGTACGGCCTCTAGGGAACCGATCACATCTGGTCCTTATCTGGTTCTGTTTGACAATCATCAAATCAATTTTTCCAATTTTGATGATGACAAACACATAATAGATATCCCCTATGAGAACTAGATTTCCAACTTGTTCTTAGTTTTCTAACACCACATCGATAGTAATTCAGATTAGAACGTCCTACCTTGTCCCCCATGAGAATCAATCCTATAGACAACATGTTAGAACTACAAATTCACAGAGACACAAACACAAACCAATCAAACCAATCTTCCCCCTTTAGGCATCATAAAAAATAGAGTTTGTGAGCACAAGCATAAATAAGTTCAGCAATATTAACTCATGGTCACTCGGGCAACACAATACGAGCAATAGCAGTGACAAGCAACACAAATATCATTGCACATAAACAGAGAAAATGCCCAAAAAAGATAAGTTAAATATCAACAAGCAATTCTAATCAGTACACACATGAAAATTAAACAGTCTAGAGTGCCAAAAGTCACAATAACACAACCAATAGAATAGAAGGATTTCAAAAGATTGAAACGGACTTAAGAAATAAGAGTATTTAGAAGAGAATGGCTTAAGAAGGGAAGATATCGAGAGGCCTGTCCACCCGCTTATTTGCAGTCCTCTGATCTTGGACCAGTTGCTCACGAAGCTCATCCAGCTTGTGCTTCAGCTTTTCATTCTCAGCCTTTCGCTGAGCATTAGCTTCCTCCAAGGGACCATTGGGACCTGGTTCTCTCCTCTTTTCATCGACTTGAGATTTTAAGATTGCATTTTCAGCGTGTAACCTCTAGATCTCAGCAGTGGCCTTTTCTTGAGCCTCAATTAGTTTTGAAATTATGAAATTTCTTCCTACACATCCTTTCATCAGCATACACTCACATCTTCTACTATAGTCATGGTGAACATTTTCTTCCTGGTTCACATGGTAGCTTTTCCCATTCTGACATTAAAATGCTCAAAGTAATTTGTAAGAAGGAACCTGTAGGGAAGACCATGCCTACCATCCTTTGTATTCACTACTTTCAAAATGTCCTCTATCATAAGGGCATGTAAGCTGATAGGGGTAAATTTTGCTAAAGCCTCGATGACAATCAAATCAGAGATGGTTGCGAAGGAGCTTCTCTCAGCCCTAGGAAGTAATACTTTGGTGACAAGCTCAAACATGAGCTGATTTTTGGGCTTGAGGAGTTTCTTGAAGATTATTGCACCAATCTCCATCTCTTCTTGTTTCACAATTGTATTTAAAAATTCGGTCAAAGTAATACTTTTTGAGATTTGAGAATCTCTTTCCTCTCCCACTCAGACAGTTCTTTCCTTTGTTTCTTTGATGAGGAATCAGGTTTATCTTCCATAATTCCCTTCCTCTTTCGTAGAGAACGAGTATCAGTTTTCTTCTTCTAAGACTCTTCAGCCTTATCATCTGTGTCAGCACTCTCAGATGACTTTCCCTTCATCACACTTTTCCTTTTGGAATTCTTTCTTAAAAGTGAGTATTCCTCCACCACACTTTTTCATTTTCAATTGTCACCACATTAGCAGGTGGTGACACTTCCTCCTCATCAATCAACAAATCTTTTCACCAATCATTTCTTTTTCTTTACGGATCTTTTCTTATCTTTACGAACATACTCTAGTTAAGCTTTTTTTCTCAGTTTGGTAGTTGGCACTTTGTAGGCAATATGCTCCCTTTCATTTCAGATGAGCCTTAGAAGAGGCCTTAGCCTTTCTTTTTAACATGACACTCAAAACTATTTCATCGTCAACATCAACCTGCTGAGAAGGACCGACATGATCAGGTTCTTTTTCAGGGGAGAGCTCTCCTAGGGGTACAATAATAGGGGTCACAGGTTGAGGAATAACGTGCAGAGTTTCCATCGAAGAACCTGGTGTCCTATCCCAAATGGGATAGTCTTGAACTTGGGAGATTCAGGCGCTCCTTGGGTTTACAAACCAGTTCCTTCTTCAGGTTCAGTCATAGGTTCCCCCTGAGTGAGGGCATTAATTACCTCACCAGTTTCTTTACTACTTAATCCATCCAGGGATTCTACAAAAACTAACACGAGTTGAGCAACCTCACTTTCTAAGATGTTACCCCTTCCATTTTCTCTCTCACCCAGACTATCATCAAACATATGATCGACATAGAACTCAAAGTGTACTTTATCTGAATCAATTAAAGCTATATTAGCAGTCAGAATAGTATTACCTAGTTCCTTAGCCGATTTAGTATCTTTTCTTTGATCCTCAGCAACATCGAAAGAATTTGGCTCAAAAGACTCACTGACTAGTTTCTCAGATTTTTCCCGTCTCGACCAGAGTTTCCGACTGTACAAAATTTACAGTTGAGGGTCGTAAGAGTGGTGGAGGAAGTTTCAATCAAGGGTTTCTTAGGGGTTTGGTTCTTTGAACTGCACTGAGAAATGGGTGAAGAAGGATGGACTAGAAAAGTTAGATATGATTGAGGGGATTTTGGGGGTGAAGAAGGAGGGAATTGTTCAGGTAGATTTGGGGATTTTGGAGAGGACCTAGAGGTGATAGACTTTGGTGATTTGGATGGAGAAGATTTCGACATATTTTTCCTTGATCGAAACAGAAAAGGCATGAAAGGTTTAAGAGTTTTGAGGTCATTTGGTTTGAGAAGAGGAGAGAGAGTAAAGTGGATAATTTGCTCTTAGAATTTAGAAGAGAAGAGGAAGGGGGATTTATGTGTCATAAGATAAATGAAGGAACCGATTTTGATAGGTGAAAGAAAAAGAGACTCCTCATTTCTCGTAACATCGCAGACATGACATGACAATTAAGAGTTTATTTAAAAGTGGAGGCGGGAAAACATTATTGATGAGGAACTCTAAATAATTTAATGCATACATATGTACTGAAAAGACTACTGACCTAAGTCATAAGAACTAGGTTCTTAGACAAATTTTGAAAGTGAAGACAGCTACTTTGAGAAATGCAATGCTACCCATACCTAAGTTGTCCCGAGAAAGCCATACATGCATACCTGTAACAATATAGAACTGAGTTAGATGCCACCAAAAATACTTTTAGTATTGCTCTTGTTATCTTATCATAGCCGATCATTGAAAGGGCTTGTGAAGGAACAACTAGTTGAACATTAATTAATTCCGTCTTCAAGCGACTTCTTTCACCGTGCTTCCTGTTTAGTGCCTTTTATGAAGATCGTCCTTTGTTTTGAAAACTTTAGAAAAATCAACCCCTTTTCAATATTGTCTTTTGGGAAATGATACCTAATATTAATATGTTTGGTCCCCTTGTGTTGCACTGAATTCTCTGTCATATTGAGTGCACTTGTATTGTTATATGTAAGAGATACACCCTTAGTAATGCATCAAAATCCTTAGGTTGTTTCTTGATCCAAAGTAGGTCACCCCAACAAAAGCAACAACTATGTATTAGCTTCCACATTATAAAGAGATGTAAAGTTTTATTTCCTCGAATCCCATAAGATGAAGTATGATCCTATAAAATTAGCCAATTCATATGTGCTCTTTCTACCCTCCAGATATCCGGCATAATCTAGGATTCACCTTTGTAACCATCAGATATGATTCTTTTAGACTTGATTTGAGTCTCTATGTATGGTTTCATTCACAAAGAAACTAAATTAATTCATGTCCAACTTAGCAGCAGTGGCTACAGGGGTATCCAATGGTCTTATCATTTTATGTTTCAACCCTTTTAGAGACTTTCTAAAGTACTTATGTTGATTGATGAAGCTTCTTTTGCACTGCTCAAATTGATCAGTGCTTTAAGGATCGAAAAAACTAGGTTTTTGATAATGTACTACCTCATTGTCTTCTCCATAGTCTAGATCTTCATGTTCTGTTTGTCCACGTCTCTAAATACTTGATGAGACTACAGTAACTTGATATTCGACTTCATTAGACATGGTAGAGACACATGGTTCCTATATAATTCTTGACTTAACTCATCATATTTGTTCTTCCATGTGAGATTTCAATGGCCTCAATAAAAGTCTATAAAATTTTCACTTCTTCAATATTTTGGATGGCTGCTTCCCTTTAGCACAAGCTTCGCACGCCTCGTGACTTTTGAGCTTGGTTTTTTGACATTTTACAAACCAGGTTCTTCATAATCAACTTGTTCATCAGTGTAGAGTTTGCGCGTCCCAACCGTATGTGACCCAGTTCAACATTATCAATCCGAGCACTAAAGATATATTAGGTCATCCCCATAGATATCATCAAGGTCACCCACATAGATGCTATGGTCTCTTCTTTCTAACAAGACCATTTTCCAGGTATAAGAGACACCTAACATGTTATAAATCAGGTCATCCATATTACATACATCTTCAAAACTATGGGAGCGTGTCTTGTCAATTTTGTCCATGCCAAGAAAGTAACCTTTCTTGACACTTCCAAGGACACACTCCCTCTTTGAAAGGTTCTGAGTGATATAGACTCCAGTTATATTCTTAGAGCAACCACCATTCATGTACTATTCTTGGCTCCCTCATCCTACTTCAGCTTACAGATGAGGTCACTGATTGAATTTAGGAATCCAAATAAGTTTGGGTACTTTTATGTGATAAAAAGATTAATTAGACTTCTTTTAGTCCATGCAGGCAATCCAATATTTCTCTTTATGGCACCATGTCCTTCGGTTCAAGATTGTTTATCAATGAATTTCATATTTTTTTGCACATACTGATATTTTGCTTTGCATGAATCTTTGTAATGGCCAGTCTGACCACAGTGAGTGCAACCAATTTTCAGTCGTAGTGACATACTTGTTGTGAGGATTATAGGGAGTTTTGGCCTTTTGGAACCCAAGGCCTTTCTTACCTCCTCCTTTACTTTTGTACATAGAGGTAATTACTTCGGATGACTAGGTCCAATGAAGCAACTTGTGAATATAAGCTTTTACCCTTTCCATATCCTCATATAACTGTCTACTATTCTCTATCTAAGTAGTGAGACTCATCTTGATTTTCTTAAGCTCATTTTCAAACTCAACATGAGTCTCACTAGCCACATCCTTTCCTTTTGATAGAGCATTCATCCATTTATTATTTGACTTTTTAACATGGAGTTTTCTCTTGTTAATTCGTCAACCTGTTTCTTCATATCCATAATGCAAACCACCATATCATCCCTTTCTTGCTCTAAACTTTCAATTTCCTCAATTAGGCAACCTTTTTCATTGATGAGACTATGATATGTATTAATTAACACATTTTCTAAAGACATCAATATTTTTAGAGTAGTTTCTCAAGTTTTTTGAACATCAAGAAAATTTACCTCGTCTTGATCACAATCATCATCCGCCTCAGATTTTACTATGAGTGCAACGATTGACTCATATTCTGAAAGTGCATTTTAAATAGCCATCATATATGCATCAGTTTTGTTATCTCCATCTTTAGATTCACTGGAAAAATATGCCCAAGTTTCCAGAGCTTGCTTTACCAGATTGTCAGCTTCATCTCTCTATATGAACTCTTTATCAGGAACTAGGTTCTTCTTAGCCACTTTTTACTGTTGCTTTTATGGTAGTCATGTTTATGAAGAGTATACCCTCTGATAAAGTGATAGGGCTTTCCACACTTGTGACAACAATCGTTTCCTTTAAATTTCTTGCTGGAACTTCTGTGAGACTCTACCATTTATTCGAACCATCTTCTAAAATCTTCGAGTAAGGTATGCCATATTTTCGCAGCCTTGAGAATCATGGTATTCTCATTCTTTAACTCTCTTCTTTCATCATACGTTTGTCTCTCCAGCTCGTAAGTCTTGTGATTTTCAATAAGCTTATCAATGCTCATTGTTTTCAAGTCTTTGGCTTCTGAGATAGTGTTAAGTTTGCTTTCCCAAGACGTAGTCTTAACACTTAGCATCTTACGAACCAACTTATTAGTTTTTATGACTTCACCAAGAGAATGAAGTTCATTGATTATAGAGGTGAACTTGGTATGCATGTCATGAATGGACTCACCATATTTCATTTTAAATAGTTCATACTCGATAGTGAGCATGTCTATCTTGGACTGTTTTACTTGACTTGTTCCTTTGTAGGCAGTAGTTTGTAGAGCCTCCCAGATCTCTTTTACCATTTGACAGGCTAAGATATTGTTGTATTAATCTAGTCCAATTCCATACACTAGTATTTGTTTTGCCTTGAAGTTTTTCTCCACGAGCTTTATATCAGCATCATCATACTCCTTTCTGGTTTTTGGAGTTGATGGAAGTCCAGTCGGATATATGTTTATTGGGACATAAGGACCATCACATATTATCCCACAACTCAGAGTCTTCATCCATGATGAAATCGTGCATCATTGTCTTCCATCACCCATAATATTTTTCATTGAATCTCGATGGTCTTATGGTAGATTGTTCTTCCTATAGATTTGGTAGAGCAGCCATGAGAGAAATCCTTTCTAGGTATTAACCTTTTAGAAAGTATTTGGTCAAATACCAATTGATGTAAAGTATGAGTCCACCAAATAGAGTAGAAAACCTAGTTTTGTACTACTCTCTTAGGTAAAGAGAGAAGGTAAATAACACAAGATATTTACGTGGAAAACTTTTAAGGAATTAAAAACCGTGACCTACCAGTGTAGGATTTCTCAAACTTCACTATAACTGAGCAATATTTGGATTACAACCTCTTGCAATTTAGTAATTAAACTCTTAATCTCTTACCCCTTATAATAGCTCTATTGCAAGATTTCTACAATAACTGTATTGAAAAGACACACTCTTTGACTAACTTTAGCCAAATGTACAACTCAAAGATTTGAGAAAACAGACTACCTACATAAAAATTCTTATAAAAGGAGTAGGTTTACAAGAAGATAACAAAAGACAAAGACTAACAAACTCAAGGACTTAAGATATTTTCAGTGCTTCAGATCTGGTCCTTGAGTTTGTTGTCGCTTTGTTCTTAAGTGAGCGGTCGATGACACTTAAGAGAGAAATATTCTTTTTAGGTTTTCAAGTGATAATGCTTCTTTTGTAACAAGTTGTTTAAATATGAGAGTATGTGAGGAAGACATCACATTTGGCCTAGCGGATTTGCAATTGTGATGTTGTATTTCTGCCAGTCGGTACAGTGCAACAACTTTTACAGCTGTAGAGTACGACCGCTAGGAAACCAATCACATCTGGTCCTTATGTGGTTCTGTTTGGCAATCATTAAAACTCGAAATAATAGGACTTATCAGGGTTGCTAGTACAACTTTTACTAGTCGAGCACACGTTGTTCACTTGTTTTATTTATAATTTCTTTTCTTAAGCTTTATAAGATTTTAATTATCGTTAATAATTTGCAATTACTCTCCATAGTAATTTACAAAATAAATAATGAATATTCATCGATGACTTATAAATAGATATGTATTAGTTTTAATGACTTCACCAAGAGAATGTAGTTCATTGATTATGGAGGTGAACCCGGTATGCATGTCCTAAATGGACTCACCATCTTTCATTTTAAATAATTCAGACTCGGTAGTGAGCATGCCTATCTTGCATTGCTTTACTTGACTTGTTCATTTGTGGGAAACAGTTTGTAGAGTTTCCCAAATCTCGTTTACCATTTGACATGCTAAGATATTGTTGTATTAATCTAGTCCAATCCCATACACTCGGATTTTCTTTGCCTTGAAGTTTTTCTCCACTAGCTTTCTATTAGCATCATCATACTCCTTTCTGGTTTTGGAGTTGATGGAAGTCTAGTCGAATATGTGTTTATTTGGATATGAGGAAAATCACAAATGATATCCCACAACTCCGAGTCTTCAACCATGATGAAATCGTACATCCTTGTCTTCCACCACCCGTAATACCTTCTATTGAATCTCGATGGTCTTGTGGTAGATTGTGCTTCCTCTAGATTTGGTGGAGTATTCATGAGAGAGATCATTTCTAGGTAAAAGTACCCGCTCAGATACCAATTGATGTAAAGTATGAGTCCACCAAATAGAGTAGAGAACATGGTTCTCTACTACTCCCTTGGGTAAAGAGAGAAGGTAAATAACACAAGATATTTATGTGGAAAATTCTTTGCTCAAGGGATTAAAAATCATGACCTACCAGTGTAGGATTCTCAAACTCCACTATAACTGAGCTATATTTGGATTACAACCTCCTGCAATCTAGGAATTAAACTCTTAATCACTCACCCCTTATAATAACTCTATTGCAAGCTTTCTACAATAACTGTATTGCAAAGACACACTCTTTGACTAACTTTAGCCAAATCTACAACTCGAAGATTTGAGAAAATAGACTACCTACATACAATTTCTTATACAAGGAGTAGGTTTACAAGTTAGATAACAAAAGACAAAGACTAACAAGCTTAAGGACTTGAGACATTTTCAGTGCTTAGGATCTGGTCCTTGAGTTTGTTGCTGCTTTGTTCTTGAGTGAGTCTTGAGAGCAGCGACCGATGACACTTGAGAGAGAAATATCATTTATTGGTTTTCAAGTGATAATGCTTCTCTTGTAACAAGTTGTTTAAATATGAGAGCATGTGAGGGAGACATCACATCGATAGCTAGCAGATTTGCGGTTTGTCTTCTTATATTCTTGCCATTCGATGCTGATCTGCAGCTTTTACAATTGTAGAGTACGACCGCTAGGAAATCGATCACATATGGTCCTTATATGGTTCTATTTGGCAATCATCAAAACTCAAAATAGTAGGACTTATCAGGTTTGCTAGTACAACTTTTACTAGTCGAGCACTTTGTTCACTTGTTCTCTTTATAATTTATTTTCTTAAGCTTTATAAGATTTTAATTATCGTTAATAATTTACAATTACTCTCCATAATAATTTACAAAATAAATGATGAATAATCATCGATGAGTCTTAAATATATATGTATTCAATACCTTCTATTTATAAGTTTCCTATGAACTTTGTATTGAGAACAACAAGATATGTAGGGATGGCAACGGGTAGGATCTGGACCGGATCCTACTAGATCCAGATCCAGATCCATTTTACATGCATGTATCCATATCCAGATCCAGATCCATAGGGTCCATAAAATCATATCCAAATCCAGATCCATCGGATCCACGTATCGGATCTGAATCCAAATCAAAGTGACTGATCATTAAGTTATACCTTCTAATCAGTCCAAATTTTCTAGAAAAATAGTCGATTTAATTTAACGAAATCATGGGGAATGCATCCGTAAATTAGGACTAAATGACATTGTTGACAATTGTTATGCCTATTGGCTATTGCTGTAGTGAGAAACAATCCTCTCAATACATAAGCTACTACATAAGTACCACATAAATGATTAATATAATGATTAAAGAATAACACGCAAAATGTGTCTCAATTAAAAAAATAATGGCCTTCGGCCCTTTGAATATAAAATAAAATTAAGATTACAAAGGATTCGGTGCCATGTATAAATAATAAATGTATAATTAATTTAATAAAAAATGGATTACGGGTCGGATCTGGACCGGATACGGATCTCAAAGACAAGATCCAGATCCAGATCCGATCAATCATAAACGGATCCGGGTCCGATCCGGATCCGTCGGGTCCAAATTTTGAATATCCATATCCTATAAAACGGATCTGGATTCACCGGATCCGGATCGGGTCTAGGATCCATTGCCATCTCTAAAGCTATGTGTAGTATTATACTGCCAAAGATCTAACAACAGTTTCTTAATGTGTACCTACAGGTTGTTCGTCAGCTTCTACTGTATGTTATTATTTTCATTTTATTTGCCTCTTATATGAGTTTCAGTATTTGCTTATGTTGTTCTGTTTGTCTTATTACAATTATAATTTTTTCTGTACTTACGTCTCTTTGTCGGGGTGTTGTATTCATATTGCAGGTTCAGATGTATTGTGTTTCGTAATTTCCTACTTGATAATTAATTAAAATGCTTAATTACTAATAGTGAAAGACTTAATCCCTTGAATATTCTTATTGATAAAAGACATATTTATACAAGTTACAATAGGAAATCTTTTTCCTATTCTACATCTGTTGAGTGTATTTTGGTGCTCTTTTGAGTCTTTTTAGTTAGTATATTACTCATTTCTTTTGTGTTTAGTATAACATTAGATTTGTTTTTCTTTCTTTGAGTCACAACGATCATAAAGGAGAAAATACATAATTGAGGATGAAATGAGCTTAATTAAGATGAAATTGCACACTCAAAGTTCAAGGAATGAAGCCTAAGAAGTCCCGGGAAGCACGAAAGTGTTGACACCCAATTTTGACCCTCTCGCCCAGACATTAGCTATAAAATTACACTAATTTTGCAAAATAATTTTTTATGATTTTTATAATAAAATGCGTCGATAAAACATTAAATACAGACATAAATAAGCAATTTAATAATAACACCGCATTTTACGTAGAGTATTAAGCATTTAGAGTCTCGCGTCTGCATTTATTAAATTTAAGCCCTGTCATAATTCTTAAATGATAATTAATGATAAATACATAAAATAAATAATTTAGCAATGACGTCGTGTCAAGTAGCATAGTCGCATTTATTAATACGCAAAACAATTTCATAACTTATTTAATAGCGTCGCATTCTAAAATATTAAGCACTAATTAAATAGCACGCCCGTATTTATTATTATAGCAATTAAACTAATGAAGCACCTAAATAATTTAATCACATTTATTAATTTAATTTACCACTAATTAAATACCTAAAACTAATACCTAAAATTAACTCCTAAAACTAATACCCTAATTAATTAAAACCAGCCCACTTGCCCAAAGACAATTACATGACCCGGCTATCCCTTTATTTTCCCTTACCAGTCCAAAGCCCACGCCAGCAGCCTTCACTTTATTCCATCGTCCACAATACAGAACCTAAACTTTCATAAAAAAACGCAGCCCTAAACCTAAAAGAAAGCAACCGCCGCACACACCCCTCCCCTTCACCCGCGAATCTCGCCGAATTTTCAGGGTGGAAAATCTGGCGACTTTCCTTTCCCCACCAGTATTATTCGAATCACACAAAATCACCCCTTTTATGGTAAGAACCTTTAACGAAATCGGATGGAATCAAGCACGAATCAGCACCAAAGATTAGCCAAAATCGCATCTTGATTACTTACCAACATTAGAACCTAAAGTTAGGGCTATAAATACAGAAACGTGTCACCATGCAAGGAGGGAGAACATCCGATGAAGCAGAGCACGATCGAGGAGCAATCGTTTTACATATGCGGCGAGTAGTAGAAACGACAAAGCGGCGCGTGAGAAGAAGCGATCAAATAGCAATAAACAATTTAGGGGGCAGAGCATCGGGAGTTAGGGGAGAAACAAGAAAAGAAGAGGAAGCAGAGCATCGGGAGTTAGGGGGCTCAGCACCCAGACCATTAGCATCGCACGAATAGGAAGTTCGAAACCCTTTCTTTCAATTCCAGCCAAGAAATCAGCAAACAAACCTTGCCCTTTTATTCGCATCGCAAAGCCAAAACCCGAGCGAGCCGACGATTGATACGCTGCCCCGGTTCGCTGCCCGGAGAAGGTAAAATCGAATTCTTCTCAGTCCATTTTGTAGTACTGTATGTCTGCTTGTGATTAAACACACGTTGGTTCATTCATATTTGTGAGGCATGAAGATGACGCTGGCCGTCGTTAAAATTGTCTGTTAATCTGTTTGTTGAGGCCTAAACATGCTGAATTATATATCCTATTCCCCCTTAGGCATTTATTGTGTTCTATGTTAAAATCAGTCTTGTCATATTCTTTGTTAATGCCCGAATCTTGTGTCCTGTTAATCAGTTTCGTTTAGCCCAAGTCTGTCGTCATTTATTAAAGTCAGGGAAATAGATTCATGCTTATTGTAATCATTCGCTTAATAGAACATGACATTGGAGTAGTAGAGTTCTTTTGATTAGGTTTGGTTTGGCGACTTGCCCGCTGGTTTTGCTAGTCGTCGATACTTGAATATGCGATGTTAGGCACTTCCACATTATCGCTTTATTACTCTTGGTATTGGTTCAATAAAGATTTGTGCCAGAAGTGGTAGGTACAAAGTTAAGCATTGCCCGCGTCGATTGAAGGCGTTACCATCACTGCCCAGGGCCTTCCCATTTTAACATGCCCTGTTTTGTTAGAGCCCCGGTGTCTCCATTTGTTGTCCAGATGCAGATTACCTTTGTTTTTCATACATTTGCAAGATATGTATCGTGGGTGACCATGTGCTTGTCTTCAAATCTGTGTTGGGTTTCCTGTGCCTTTGATGTGTATCTGTGGGACTGATCATATGCTATGGTTCCTGTAATCAAATGACGGGTCAATTCCCTTTCTGCCATGTCCTCGCCTACCTACTAGTTAATCAAAGTTGTGTCTGTTACATCTTGAGGCCAATGGTCGAATCAGAACATAACCGCCATATATTGCTTCTCTTCGTGTTAGTATCAGTCTATATCTATAGTGGTAATTTGACTCGATTCATGATGTCTCCCCTCTGTTTGTTGCTGCATATTGCTTCATCTTGCTTCATATGTTTGCTTGATAAGATGGCCTCAAGAATGGGGAATCACTTAAGCCTATTGTTTACTTGTCTTTACTTGGAATTGTTGGGGTTGCGTATAATACTAGCAGCTGGTTTATGCAGTCTACATACATGCTCATTCTTATTTCCTTTGCCATCTGTTTGCTTATCCCCATCTGATATTATCCTTTGTTTGGTCTTTATGTATGTGTGTGCTTAAATACAAACTATGTGTCAAGTGTTTGTTTTGGTTAAATAAATTCGGGCATATACTAATCCTTATCTTTCTTTTGTTACATGAAATGCACCGGAGCAAAATGAAGAGTCTCGCGGCGAGACTCATCATGAGCTACTTCAAATGACAACCCGCGTCTATGTACATCTGCATTCGCATTCTCGCTTCAGAAATTCCTAAACAAAATAGGACAAGATGACATTGTCATCCATCTCAACTCTTCTCTCTTTAAATCTAATCGCCTCATTTTATGCCTTTATTTGTTTATTGCAATTTTATTATTTAATTTTGTAATTAATAGGAGAGCTAGTTCAATTAGTCCCTGAACATAAAAGGTGGGAAGGTGATTTAAAATCAAATGCACTTCTAATTATTTATTTTAGGCTTGTCATTTATATCTAATCTTTTGCCTAATCATTAAAATTGCATATCTAAAACTAACGCACCACCTCTTTGATTTCGCAGATAAATGCATATTCATAGTCCATAAATCAACTCTGCACCGCTTACATCATAAACAATATAAATGCACACTTTAAAACTTTATATATATTTTTTATAGCATTAGTCTTACAAACTTTATTCAACATGCCCCTTTTATAAAATATTTTGAAGCATCTTTTATATTTTCAAAACACGCATTTTTAACATAACAATTAACCCTAGGTTTGAACGGACAGCCGCAAGTTAGCGGATCCTTTAGGGTGCCTAACCCCTTCCCTTTAGGATAATAAATGACCCTTGCCCAGAATCTCATTAAGTTTAGCAGACCATAAAGAATGGAGTTAATGTTTACTTTAAACTAGTTAACATTTAGGTGTCCTAATTCACCCAAATTAATTAGGTGGCGACTCCGCGAACCCTTTAGCATTTTAGCAACCCTTAGCACTTCTAGCACCTTTTAGCATTTTTCATATGCTAGCACCTTTTAAGCATCCTTTAACATTTTAGCACCTTTTTAACATTTAGCACTTTTATTTATCTTCTAACATTTTTCTAAGCAGGAGTCTTCGCTATAAAATGTCGCGGTCGAAAAAGGGCGTGACAGAAATGGCGATTCTGCTGGGGATTAAGGTTCTTAACCATAACAGACCTAGGGTTATTATTGGCATTATCTTTGCATTTAATTTTTGCGTGCTGTATTTTGTTTTATTCATTTTGATTGCTATTTGCTTTACTGCTTTCCTTAAACTGGCATTCCGCTCATATTTCTTCCACTCTGGAAAATTCATACAATCACACACTACATGCGAGGTGCGCTTGGTGCATCAGCAAAATTCTTTCTTCAAAACCCAAATATAGGAGAGTTGGTAATATACGTGGAGTGTCCGGTCTAACCGGTGGCCACGTAGCCTTCTCACTCGAGTTGTCCGCTCGGGAACCTTGCGTCTAGTAAAGCCAAATCTTAGCAACTCAGGATAGAGCTATACCACCCTTTATTTTAAGGCATGCATGCATTTACCTTAGGTGGGTCGGTCCTTGGCATCGACACCACAATTAGGAAGACACCAAACTTGTCGACGGGTTTCTCAACCCAACGACCAACGGCGTATTATGTGTGGCGTGACAATGATAGACAAATCCAAACCTAATCATGTCATGCTGAAATTGGGAAAAGTGCCGTCGTTTGGTCGCCACTTCCAACAAAAGCATTCTGATTGGGCGACTTGGACAAATCTATCACAGCCTCGCATATGTGACGTTTAGGCCTACCTCTGGCATAAAGGGGTCCCCATGCATGTTAGGACACACTTGCAATTTATGTGCAACATGTACTTGCTAAATGTTTTTACACTTCTGCAAAATCACGTGCTTTACACTAACGCAGTTTGCTACATGTTGTCTAAAGGATTTATCATCTTCCCCAAAGGTCGATTTGTATTTGACTAAGCAATGACAGAGCATCGATATTTCACAAGATCCAAGGCACGGTCGGTGACATGGTGATTCAAGGGCATTTGAGCGAGCAGTCGGAACCCGTCTTGGTTCCTATAGGCAAGCGAGGTCTCGAAAAGAAGCGGCATAGATCCGATCGAGCACCTCGCCGATTACCTGACAAATGGCAACCTGCATCTTGAAATTAAAGGCTCGAAACCTCACGAGCACTCGTCACGCAAATAACCAAACAATCAAAACCCTACAAATTATTACGATGCCGCTTACTCGTATCCCATTCAGCCAATATACAATGCACCCATATATCCCACACAAAACTGAATGCCTAACATACTCCAGCTAAACACAAACCAAAGGCCACCACAAACCTATTGTCGCAATGCATATGACAACCTCTTGCGATACCCATACGTGTATACGCCACAACCAAAAGCCCGTCCACTAAACATCTTCACACCCCGCCTAAATGCCACAGAAAGGCCAGCCAAAGTATACACCCATTTAGCTGAGCCTTTGTCGCGGTTATACGAGAGGTTGAGGTTTACGAGGTACTCCACCAATTCAAAGAATGTGCCCAATCCCAGTCCAAAGCTCGTGATGGGAACAAAAGTTGTGCATACCATTCGGAGCCATCGGACACGACATGGGAAGGTGTTATACACTCGAGAGACAAAGTAAGGAGGCGATCGAGGAGGAGTCATTCGGTGGAGGATGCCTACCCGATGAGTACAATGAACCCCAAAGGAAGAGAGGTGTTCCTGGCGGAACCGCTCGCTGAATCAATCATTTATCCAAGCATGCACGCGAAGCCAAAGAAGAATCACGATAGCGAGCATGAAGACCCGGCCCGCCGTGATGCGAGCAAAGGCGTATTGGTTGGACTTGCACCCTGTTAGTCGCCTAAAGCCCAGATAAGAAAGAGCAATTTAGCTTAGCAGATTAATAAAAAGAAGAACTCGTATTTAAGCTTTAATAACGTTTTCTTTTGTTTTGCTTGCATTGGAACTACGTTCGACCTGATTCCCTTGGCGGATACGTAGGCGGCCACATCGACCTCGGTCCCACTTTAGAATTTTTAGCTTTACCAGTTTTGCTTGTAATGAACTACGTGACTGATTCCTCCGTGGGGATCGTGGCGGCTAAATCGGCCAGTCGGCCACACCATTAGGAATCTTCCCATTAGCCCGCGCGCTGCAGAATGTGTTGGTATCCTCGTCAGAGTTAAGTCTCGCCGATGCGCCACAAGCCCAATCGGGACAATTTTACGCGTCACGAAGAGATCATAATGAGGACTCCAAAGATGTTCGTTTGGTCAGAATACATGTCATATCCAGCGAAATCGACTAGACTTTTACACTTTATACGCATGTCATATAAATGTTTATTTCTAAAAAAATGTTTTGTGCATACCTCATGAAAATGATTCGTTTTTGAAAATACTTTTGGGACATTACCAAACACCTCAAGGAAACCTGACAGGGGTTGCAAGTCTAAACAGGCCAGACACGCAGATGTCAAGGAACAAGGCGGCGAAGTCAAATGCGAATCGACCACCCCCCAAACTCACAAATTTTCTTTGAGAGCAGGTCTTTTCATATTAACAGAAGCAGAAAGTGCAATAGCCGAAGCAGAAAATACGGCAAAAAGTTTCTTCGCGAAGCGAAAAAGCGGCGGAGGATATGACAATCAAAATTCAAAGTCGCGTCGAAGCGTGAAGCGAGAAAAAGGCATCGATCAGCGATCGAATTTTGAATTCCGCAACAAGGGCTAGCGCATCAGCTCGGACATAAAGTCAAATTTGCAACCAACGCATCGCACCCAACAAAGGCATCATGGCAATTCGTCAGTTGCAGCATTTAGCATGTCCGTGCAAGGACAACATCTCAGTATTCATCGGCGTATCGAGAGCGACATCTCTACCGTAAAATTGCACTTCTCGTATGTATTTATCATTTCGTTTAGCGGTATACACTAACGTTTTCTCAAGCTTAGCTTGCATGAGCATTTATTCTACGGGGCGGCGGCACGTCGAGCAAAGCGTTATCGGCCGCGACAAGTCGAAAATGACGTCATCAGCAACACGTCCAGACAATGACGTGATCGGCGTATGTCTATGCAGCGGCGCCCGGCGGCACGTCCGGCAGCGGCGTTATCGGCAAAGCAAGTCGAAAGCGGCGCCCGGCGGAACACGTCCGGACAGCGACATGATCGGCGTTATGTCTGCAGCGGCGCCGGCGGCAACCGCGTTAAACGGCGGCGTTATCGGCCGCAGCAAGTCCAGCGGCGCCCGGCGCAGCGCGTCGAACGGCGGCGTGATCGGCGTATGTCTGCGGCGGCGGCGGCAACCGTCCGGACAGCGGCGTTATTAGCCGCCGAAGTCGAAAATGGCGCTTCGCGGCAACCGTCCGGCAGCGGCGTTTCGGCCGCAAGTCCAAAACGGCGTCGGCGGCGCGTCCGGACAACGGCGTGATCGGCGTTATGTCTACGCGGCGCCCGGCGGCAACGTCCGTAGCGGCGTTATCGGCCTGATGAAGTCGAAAGCGATGCGGCGGCACGTCGAACGGCGGCGTGATCGGCGTTATGTCTGGCGGCGTCAGCGGCAAAATGTCCAGCGGCGTTATCGGCCAACAAGTCGAGCGGCGCTATCATGACATATCACATCTATGCGGGGATGATTTCTGCTCTCAATTGCATTTCTTATTCATGCTTTATTATTATGTCTTAGCGATTATGCACTAACTCTTTCTTAAGCTTTAGTCTGAGGCGGTGCGGCAAGGACAACATATCCGTTCATTCAAATCGCAACACGTCCGGTGCAGGCGAAATCACAACATTTGCGGCATCGCATCAACCACAGGCATCACATTTTGCGGGATAACATTTTCTACTCACGATTGCATTGCTTTTAAAAATTATGCATCATCATTTTGCCTTATGATTATGCACTAACCGTTTGTTTAAGTCTTAGCATGCGGGAAGCGAGAGCCTGGCGTGGATTTTCTCTTCTGACGGGGCAATTTGTTGGGGCGACGCTACGATGAATGGCGGCGGCCTCAGCGTCGGTCCTCGTTCCACATCACCATAAAACCAAAGATCATAAGTCGATAGCGATACACCTGAGTTCAAGCCAGTTTTTATTTTTATTTTTATTTTTGCTACGCGGCCCGGTGTCGTCATAACCCGACCGAGACAAATTTGAGCCGCGTTAGCGCGCGGTGTCTTGACCATGGTAGCCCGGTGTCGTCATAACTCGACACTTGGGACAAATTCGAGCGCGTTAGCGCGCCCAGTGTTTTGACCATGGTAGCCCGGTGTCGTCGTAACTCGACCGGGACAAGCTGAGTCGCGTTAGCCCGCCAGTGTTTTGACCATGGTAGCCCAGTGTCGTCATAACTCGACACTGGGACAAGTTTTGAGTCCACGTCAGCCCGCCTTGTTGTTTGATCATGGTAGCCCAGTGTCGTCATAACTCGACCTTTGGGGCGATTCAGTCGCGTCGACGCCTTGTCTTAATTGCCCGACATTTTTGCAATTCTGAAGATCGAGACAAAATTGGCCATGAGTCAACGTCTTTGTCCGAAGATTCTTCCATCATCTCCACACAAAGAAGGACAAGTTGTTGACACTCAATTTTGACCCTCTCGCCCAGACATTAGCTATAAAATTACACTAATTTTGCAAAATAATTTTTTATGATTTTTATAATAAAATGCGTCGATAAAACATTAAATACATACATAAATAAGCAATTTAATAATAACACCGCATTTTACGTAGAGTATTAAGCACTTAGAGTCTCGCGTCTGCATTTATTAAATTTAAGCCCTGTCATAATTCTTAAATGATAATTAATGATAAATACATAAAATAAATAATTTAGCAATGACGTCGTGTCAAGTAGCATAGTCGCATTTATTAATACGCAAAGCAATTTCATAACTTATTTAATAGCGCCGCATTCTAAAATATTAAGCACTAATTAAATAGCACGCCCGTATTTATTATTATAGCAATTAAACTAATGAAGCACCTAAATAATTTAA
This sequence comes from Przewalskia tangutica, assembly GCA_029844215.1. Lineage (NCBI taxonomy): Eukaryota > Viridiplantae > Streptophyta > Magnoliopsida > Solanales > Solanaceae > Przewalskia > Przewalskia tangutica. The sequence continues at coordinate 80,834,101 of CM056732.1, read as the reverse complement.
TCACATTTATTAATTTAATTTACCACTAATTAAATACCTAAAACTAATACCTAAAATTAACTCCTAAAACTAATACCCTAATTAATTAAAACCAGCCCACTTGCCCAGCCCAATTACCCGCGGCCCAGCACCCTATCCCTTTATTTTCCCTTACCAGTCCAAAGCCCACGCCAGCAGCCTTCACTTTATTCCATCGTCCACAATACAGAACCTAAACCTTCATAAAAAAACGCAGCCCTAAACCTAAAAGAAAGCAACCGCCGCACACACCCCTCCCCTTCACCCGCGAATCTCGCCGGATTTTCAGGGTGGAAAATCCGGCGACTTTCCTTTCCCCATCAGTATTATTCGAACCACACAAAATCACCCCTTTTATGGTAAGAACCTTTAACGAAATCGGATGGAATCAAGAACAAATCAGCACCAAATATTAGCCAAAATCGTATCTTGATTACTTACCAACATTAGAACCTAAAGTTAGGGCTATAAATACAGAAGCTTTTCACCATGCAAGGGGGGAGAACATCCAGTAGACAGAGCACAGTCAGGGAGCAATCGTTTTACATATGCGAGCAGAGTAGTAGAACAGCAAAGGCAGAGCGCAGCGGGGAGAGCAGTCAAATAGCAATAAACAATTTAGGGGGCAGAGCATCGGGAGTTAGGGGAGAAACAAGAAAAGAAGAGGAAGCAGAGCATCGGGAGTTAGGGGGCTCAGCACCCAGACCATTAGCATCGCACGAATAGGAAGTTCGAAACCCTTTCTTTCAATTCCAGCCAAGAAATCAGCAAACAAACCTTGCCCTTTTATTCGCATCGCAAAGCCAAAACCCGAGCGAGCCGACGACTTGATACGCTGCCCCGGTTCGCTGCCCGGAGAAGGTAAAATCGAATTCTTCTCAGTCCATTTTGTAGTACTGTATGTCTGTTTGTGATTAAACACATGTTGGTTCATTCATATTTGTGAGGCATGAAGATGACGCTGGCCGTCGTTAAAATTGTCTGTTAATCTGTTTGTTGAGGCCTAAACATGCTGAATTATATATCCTATGCCCCCTTAGGCATTTATTGTGTTCTATGTTAAAATCAGTCTTGTCATATTGCTGTTAATGCCCAGATGTTGTGTCCTGTTAATCAGTTTCGTTTAGCCCAAGTCTGTCGTCGTTTATTAAAGTCAGGGAAATAGATTCACGCCATCGTAATCATTCGCTTAATAGAACATGACATTGGAGTAGTAGAGTTCTTTTGATTAGGTTTGGTTTGGCGACTTGCCCGCTGGTTTTGCTAGTCGTCGATACTTGAATATGCGATGTTAGGCACTTCCACATTATCGCTTTATTACTCTTAGTATTGGTTCAATAAAGATTTGTGCCAGAAGTGGTAGGTACAAAGTTAAGCATTGCCCGCGTCGATTGAAGGCGTTACCATCACTGCCCAGGGCCTTCCCATTTTAACATGCCCTGTTTTGTTAGAGCCCCGGTGTCTCCATTTGTTGTCCAGATGCAGATTACCTTTGTTTTTTCCTTCTGTTGCAAGATATGTATCTGTGGACTGACCATGTGCTTGTCTTCAAATCTGTGTTGGGTTTCCTGTGCCTTTGATGTGTATATGTGGGACTGATCATATGATATGGTTCCTGTAATCAAATGACGGGTCAATTCCCTTTCTGCCATGTCCTCGCCTACCTACTAGTTAATCAAAGTTGTGTCTGTTACATCTTGAGGCCAATGGTCGAATCAGAACATAACTGGCCATATATTGCTTCTCTTTCTGTGTTAGTATACGAGTCTATATCTATAGCTGGTAATTTGACCTGATTCAGATGTCTCCACTGCTTTGTTCTTTGCATATTGCTTCATCTTGCTTCATATGTTTGCTTGATAAGATGGCCTCAAGAATAGGGAATCACTTAAGCCTATTATTTACTTGTCTTTACTTGGAATTGTTGGGGTTGCGTATAATACTAGCAGCTGGTTTATGCAGTCTACATACATGCTCATTCTTATTTCCTTTGCCATCTGCTTGCTTATCCCCATCTGATATTATCCTTTGTTTGGTCTTTATGTATGTGTGTGCTTAAATACAAACTATGTGTCAAGTGTTTGTTTTGGTTAAATAAATTTGGGCATATACTAATCCTTATCTTTCTTTTGTTACATGAAATGCACCGGAGCAAAATGAAGCGTCCCGCGGCGAGACTCATCATGAGCTACTTCAAATGACAACCCGCGTCTATGTACATCTGCATTCGCATTCCCGCTTCAGAAATTCCTAAACAAAATAGGACAAGATGACGTTGTCATCCATCTCAACTTTTCTCTCTTTAAATCTAATCGCCTCATTTTATGCCTTTATTTGTTTATTGCAATTTTTTTATTTAATTTTGTAATTAATAGTAGAGCTAGTTCAATTAGTCCCTGAACATAAAAGGTGGGAAGGTGATTTAAAATCAAATGCACTTCTAATTATTTATTTTAGGCTTGTCATTTATATCTAATCTTTTGCCTAATCATTAAAATTGCATATCTAAAACTAACGCATCACCTCTTTGATTTCGCAGATAAATGCATATCCATAGTCCATAAATCAACTCCGCACCGCTTACATCATAAACAATATAAATGCACACTTTAAAACTTTATATATATTTTTTATAGCATTAGTCTTACAAACTTTATTCAACATGCCCCTTTTATAAAATATTTTGAAGCATCTTTTATATTTTCAAAACACACATTTTTAACATAACAATTAACCCTAGGTTTGAACAGACAGCCGCAAGTTAGCGGATCCTTTAGGGTGCCTAACACATTCCCTTTAGGATAATAAAGGACCCTTGCCCAGAATCTCATTAAGTTTAGCAGACCATAAAGAATGGAGTTAATGTTTACTTTAATTGCAAGAGGTTGTAATCCAAATATTGCTCAGTTATAGTGGAGTTTGAGAAATTCTACACTGGTAGGTCATGGTTTTTAATCTCTTGAGCAAAGAGTTTTCCACGTAAATATCCTGTGTTATTTACCTTCCGTCTTTACACAAGAGAGTAGTAGAGAACCATGTTTTCTACTCTTTTTGTTGGACTCATACTTTACATCAAAACATCTTGCTAACCCTTCCATGCGTTTAGAGTACTTCAATAGATTAGATAGGTTAGACCTTAAAGGCCCTTCAAAAAACTAATCTTCTTCAAACATAAGGAATTTATGCTCATAAAATGCTAATCATTCCATTTTTCAATCATTCAAATTTTTGAGGTGCGTCAAGGGAATAATAGTATGGTAAATTCATCATAAAAATATTAACATAAAATCTCAGTGTACCTCATTTCTTTCTTTGAATTACTAACCATGATGATTGTGTGTCCGAGGTTATCCCACATTAGTGAAATTATTTACCTTATCACAAAAAATATCTGATCATCATAAAGAAGGAAGTTCAACTTTCTTCTTTTAAATACTGAAAGTCATTCTAGGATATCCAAATATAATTTCATATAATCGTTGAAAAAAATATGATAAAAAGGTAAAGTACAAGAAAGAAACAATGAATAATATCGTGTATAGGGATTCCTCTTTCGATAATAGGTACTATAACTGATATTCTTGTAATCAGTTTGATAGGGATTCTTCTTAGGAAATATTCTTAACTAAGAACCAAGAAACAGTACATATCGTCTTCGAGAGAGACAACTCTCTCTTCAGAGCAGTCATAGTTGTTGTTTTACTTGTGGGTGCTATTTTGTCATTCACTGATCCTTTGCCTAATTTATCAAATTTGTTATACAACCAGAGGAGTGGAGTTTTTTGCAGGCATCGTCCTCTTTTATCCCCTTTATCCTCTCATTTCACCCCTTACCTTTTTTGCTTCTCTTTTGCTCCAGATCTGCTCCATCTCCGCACCAGAGTTTTTAGCTTTGGTGAAATCCACCACCACCACATTAACGCCGAAGGTCGGAGATTCAACGAACTTCTTTTTTTCTATTTTTGCAGGTACCACAAGATCTACCATGACGTACACCCGGTTTCTAACGCTCTTTCTCCCGCCTAGCATATGGGTACAAACATTTTGGCAGGAAACAATAATTTTATGCAGTGAACAGTGTGTTTCAGCATGTGATGAGTGACTTTCATCATGTGAACAGGTTTTATTAGCCTGAAGCTGGTACCTCCAGTTGTCCGTACTCAATATTTGTCTGTATCCTTGTAGTTAAACTCATGCGTGTTGCGTTTTATTGAATCTTGACTTTACATTCTTGTATTTATTCTTCTTGTCCTTTGCTTTAGCATTTTGCTTTGTAGTACCCTGACTTACCTCTAGATTATTGCTAACTTGTGCTTTAGTATTAGTTCTCGTGTGTGTTAACGTTAACCTTTGACTAGAATGTTTTTCTCTAGTGGCATTGGTGAATGATGGTAGAATAGGGTCATATTCTCGGTCGGGGACGAAGGTGAGGGTTAGAGGGTAAGAGGGTTGAGAATACGGTCTTGGAATATTAGAACTTTAACGGGGAAGTCCATAGAGCTAGTTAAGATTCTTTAGAAGAGAAGTATTAATATAGCATGTGTCCAAGAGAACAAATGGGTAGGACCCAAGTCTAAGGATATAGATGGGTATAAGGTATAGTTCTCGAGTAGGTCGAAGTATAGGAATGGGGTAGACATTTTGGTAGACAACGAGCTAAGGGATCAGGTGGTAAAGGTTATGAGGGTCAATGATAGGATGATGACGATTAAGCTGGTAGTTGGAGGGTGCACTATTGTCAGGCCGATTTCCAATTGCTCACGCAAGTGTACGTATCGTTACAAGTAATATAGTCTGGTAAGATCGAATATCGTCCACAGAGACTGGTTTCTAATTACCGAACATCTATTCTAGGTTATCTATTTGGCAAACGATGGTTGATTTGAGTTTTTATCTAACACTACTAGAGTAATTTCAAGAATTAAACTAAATTACTTTGGTTTAATCAGTAATGATGGAAATAGGGCTTCCAATATCCTCGACTATCCACTCTTTTCAATCTTTAATGCAACAAGAATGATTTCTTCTTCGTTAAGATAGCAGGTTAACTAGACTGTCTTATATTCCGATTAGGATATATAATCACTCAACTCAGTGCAGAAACCTTCTATATTTCTATTATAGGTTTTACCACATATGAGGATTAAGAAAAATAACCTATAATGTTATACAAGTATTGGGGTACTTTCGTCCGCAATTTTAACTTATGTCTATTCAATTACAGCATATCCAAATCTCTCCTCTCGGTTCTTGATTCAAAATCATATAGATTATGATAATTAGTGATCAGTTAACTATCAAACATTCATACCAATATTGAATAAATCTTAATCAAGTGAAGAAGAAAATCAAACTAATGCATTAATTCATGAAAAAGAGTTTCAAGCGATTCAATAAGAAAGCTCTAATAAAGTGTTTAGCTCCTAGCCATAGACATGCTAAGAACTAATACAAATCCAAACATGAATTGAATTGAAAACTAAAGAAAGAAAAATTACTTAGAACTAGGTCTCCAATTATAGCCTCCAAAGTTGTGTTGTGTTCTGAGAGATGATATGTGATCGATTCCCCCTCTTGAAATCTATCCCAAGGGTTATTTATGTTGTCAAAAGCGTGTGTCTTGGACCCTTTTGCCTCTTGCCAATTCTATTTCGGATTGGAAATTCTGACGGCATCAGCATGATCCTGCGAGAATGGCATCGTGGTGCGAAAGTGCTCGCAATTTCTCGATGGTGGCACCGCGGCCCTGATCCGCATCATGTCCGCTGTCTTTCATCCTGATCTCCCAACTTTCGTCATTTTTGCTTCAGGAGCTCCTTTCCTGTCTTTTCTGCCCACTTTTAGCTTATTTTTGTCATTTTGCCATTTAGAACCGCTGCGACTCAAAAGAAAGAAAAACAACCCTAACACTATACTAAACACAAACGAAATTAGTAAAATACTAACTAAAATGACTCAAAAAGTGTATACAAAATATGCCTAACAAATACCCCCAAACTTAACCTTTGCTCGGCCTCGAGCAAAGTTAAAAACAAAATCAAAGAAACAGAAAGAAAACTGACTCAAAAGACTCTAATCAAGCAGCTGCACAAGGTTACTTAGAAAAGCATGAATGTCAGTTGGAATAATATGTTGGAACATACATAGCATGAATTTAGCAATCTAGAATTTCAAGTCAGATATTTCGCACATTCATTTAAATCATAATCAATGGAAGCATGAACACATACCCTATACATGTTAATTTCGTTCCATTTTTTCCAAAGACCTATGGGCATGTTTACTTTCTATTCTCCACTAATCATGGACATACAATTTAGAGATCTTCAGGACTTTTCGGGGTTGTAATGTAGGCTTAGACAGGGGTTGGTAAAAGTAGGCATTTAGGCTCAATTTACGTGTCATAAGCGTTTTTCTCATTCAACCATTTTATCCTTCTTTTTGGTATTCTTTTTTGTTCATACCTATCATTCCCATCTTCTCTTTTTGAGAGCATGAAACACATTCTCATAGGCACCCCCAAACTTAAGTTTTTACATTTTTTTTATTGGAGTGCATCAATTTTTCACTCTCTTTTCGTATTTCTTTTTCACACTTCTTTTATCCTAATTTTTCAATTACTGATTATGGCACATAAGGGAATCACAGTGTGTCAAAGAAATAATTTATTTTAGGCTCAAAGAGGCTGACTAGGGATATAATTTATTGTAAGGTATGTATTGAATGGTAAGAAGGGCTAACAAAGAAATGTCTGAATCATCTCCCTAAATATGTACATCTTAACTATTTCGCCTCAAAACAAGCAAGAAGACTTCATAGTCATTTTTCAATCATTCTTTCCACAATTGACAACACATAGGCTAAGCACAAATATCTCAAATAATTAGATTTTCATGAATTTTTGGCATATCTAACTTAAGCACACAGATTTTAGCTTCTAATTCCATTACATTATCCCACTTAATTCACTAGGCGTTTCAAACAGCTACAGCATGCATGATCATAAAAAAATTGACTCATATAGACACAATAAAAGACACAAAAACTCAATCAAAAAGACTCAAAAACAGACACACAAAAATAAAATAAGAAAGAACTTTCCCCCAAACTTAAACGACACATTGTCCCAAATGTGTAAAGACTCAAAAATAATAAAGGGACGACTTACAAACATACAGCGGCCCAAAATGGTGGGGGTGGCGGCGGATGTTGCATTGACTATTTGGTGAACATGGAACTTAAACTATCAACACGATGGGTCAGGTGTTGATGGTCTTGCATCATTTGCTGTTGATTATGCATCATGTTCTCTTGGTTTTGAAGCATCCTGTGTTGATTTAGGAGCAGCTCCATCATTGGAATTGGAGGTTCCAAAGTCAAGGGATGTTGGTAGTTGCTTTCTACTGCTTCATCGTGTGCAGCTGCCTCAGGCTCTTCTTCATCTATGGATGTTGCGTCTGCTGCTACTGGGCCCCTTCTCCTTATTGTTGGTCTTGGATTGGGGTCAAGAAAAGAGTGCACTAAACTGTAGGTCACAGGAGGCTGACTCTTCTCGAGAATATCTGTGGCGAATGTTGGGACTTCATGCCTAGCACATAAGGCAGAAATGAGTGACCCGTGTTCCAGTCCGCCAGTAGTAGCCAGCCTGCTAATCTCCCCTATGCTTTGCACTATTTCTCTCCCAACATCAATTGTCTTGCCAGACATGAAGTCATAGATGAGTTTGATTCTGTCTGTAGGCACATTGGTAAAATAATTTGACATAATCAAGCGAGCACTTATGAAATGTAGTCATCCTCTGGTTGTTCTGTTAAATTAGCACCGGGTAAGTCTCCTAGATCCGTTACGAGAAATGTTAAATTCGGCGTCTGGGTAGCATAAAACTACTGCAACTGTGTCCCACATGATGTGGTTGACGTCTCTCGAGAAACTTCTGAAATGGTGCGGGTTATAACCTTGGTCCTCAATATCGCATTCACTGTTTCAGAACTTACGGGCACATATCGCCCTCTAACAAAGCATCTCCCATCCTCTTGCTCGGGATAATTAGCATATAATTCCCTCACAAGGCTAGTGTTCTAAAGTGGAATCCTTTCTGTATTAGTGAACCTTTTCCAACTATTCGTCTCGATCATGGCCCTAATGAGCTCGTAGTCATCATCATCATCAAATGACATGGTCTGGTAGTACATGCCTCTCTCTAATATCAATGCTCTCGTGTTTATTTTGTTATATCGATCTTTCGCCTATTTGTTGGTAAATCGAGTAACATCATATTCTGGAGCTGATGGAAATGAGGAAGCTCTGGCGGTTCATTTTCTAGAGGTCATTGTGAAAGTTGTTGGAAAATTTTCAGCAGCGTTTCTTTTGTTTCTTTGAGGTTTCCCAAAAACTATAACTCCACATAACAACAATAACCAAGCAAAATCAGACAACAACAGTAATACACCACGAATCAACTCTACACAGCAACACTTAAACCCAAAATCACACACTCCCATAGCAATGTCCCATAACACAACACAAACAGCACACACCCGAGCAGCAATCACCCTCACAGCACCAACAACACGCAGCCCGTACCACACTCAAGTCTATAAGTTATTCTCTTCACTAACCTTTAATTCTCAAGACAGTGATGAAGGTTACCTTTTTTAGTGGTTGTTCTTCATCGCTTCCTTGACCTAAATGAAATAATGATGTTGTGGAGCGATGCTATAAGTTTTGAGTGGGGAAGGTTTGTGGGAATTGGAAGGATTTGGGAGAATTTGTGGTATATATTTAGTGTTTGGGAATGTATTTTCGATGCTTGGTAGAGAGGGGAAGGGTTTGTGTGAAAGTGGGAAGAATTGGGGATTTTAGGGCTTTTTATTTCTGAAATCGCACTTCGGCGCTGCGGTCCTACAGAATGGCACCGTGGTGTCGAAAGTACTGTGAGCTCTCTGATCATTCGGCACCGCGGTCCTGCAAAATGGCACCGTGGTGCCGACCCGATTCCGTGTTTTCCACTCTTTTCTTCGTGCTTAGTCTCTGATTCCCTCACATGTCATCACAACACAACCAAAAATACCATCAAGTGAGAATGTTCAAGTTAAACTAATTGCATAATTTAAACCTTGGGTTGCCTCCCAAGTAGCGTTGTCTTTAACGCCTTTTAGCCAGACACAGGTTCCTTAATCAATCACTGAGGTAAATTAACCCCACAACCTATCCATTTAAAAATCATTTTCCTTTTCCTCACTTTATTCTTCTTTTTCGCAGGATTGGGTTCAATAAGGTTTACCTTTTTGTCAGTTTCCATCTCATCCACTTTTGTTTCAGTAATCCACCTAACATGTGGGTTCACAGCTGTCGCATTGATTCTCCTACCTTTGGTTTGTGCTTGATGAGCTGTTGTGTCAGTTGTGCTTACAGCAAAACATTTGTTGATGGCCTGGGATTCAATGGTAGATTTGAAAACTGTGGATACCATTTCTTCTTCCTGAACCGTGAGTCTCAACTCTCCTTTCTCTACATCAATGAGAGCTCTGCCCGTGGCTAGGAATGGTCTTCCCAAAATAATGGGCATGTCCTCATCTTCCTCCATGTCAAGAATGAGAAAGTCCGCTGGGAAGAAGAATTTGCCCACCTTGACTAGCACATCTTCCACTATACCTCGGGGGTGTACCACGGATCGGTCAGCAAGCTGCAGATTAACTGTGGTTGGCTTGGCTTCCCCCAAACCCAATCTCTTGAATACTGATAGATGCATAAGATTTACGCTAGCCCCTAATTCGCAAAGTGCCCTGTTGTAGGTTACCTTTCCAATAGTTCAGGGCAGGGTGAAACTTCCTGGATCTTTCAATTTATGAGGTAGTTTCTTTTGTAAGATGGCGCTGCACTCCTCTGTCAGCACTACTGTCTCATAATCCGCCAATCTTCTCTTCTTCCCAAGCATCTCCTTCATGAATTTGAAATATGTGGGCATTTGTTCCAACGCCTCAATGAAGGGGATATTGTGTGGAGCTTCTTAAATACCTCCAAGAACTCGGAGAATTGTTTGTCTAGGGCCTTCCTTTGGAGTCTTTGAGGGTAAGGGATTTTGTCAGTGTGTTCCCTCAAAGGTGCTGGTGGAGCTTTCTCCACGGTAGGGTGGTTCTCAGTGACTCCCTCCTTTCCTACATCAACTGTCTTCTCATAATATTTCTCATTCACCACTGCTGGTTGGGGAGCAACCTGCTCCAACTGCTTTCCACTCCTCAATAAAACTGCCTGGCACTGCTCTCTCGGATTAACCTCTGTGTTTCTTGGGAGGTTACCTTGCGGTCTGTTATTTACCATCTTCTCCAGTTGTCTCACCTGTGTTTCCAAGTTCCTGAGAGAGGACCTTGTTTCAGACATGAACTGATTCTGCGAATTGGTGAGTGTAAGCAGTGCTGCTCTTAGTTCATCGGGATTTTCCTGTTGGGTAGGTGGTCTAAACTGCTGGGAAGATGTAGCCTGATTATATGCCTGATGGTTCTGGTAATTACCTTGATATGGTGGTTGTTGGGCTTGGTCATTCCTCCACGGAAAGTTGGGGTGATTTCTCCACCTCGGATTATATATGTTGGAGTTATAAGGGCGCTGAAAGTTCCCCACTGCTTGAACCTACTCCATGGGCACATTATTATGATCCACCGATATGCATCTGTCAAAAGAGTGTGGGCCTCCGCAAATCTCACAATTCATCGACATCTGGACTGCATTTACAGACATAGTGTTCTGTTGTAGATACTTTGACAAAAGGGCCACATGCGCATTCAATGCAGTGATAGCATCTAACTCATGTATGCCCATAGTCTTCCTGCTACTCACTTATCTGTCATCTGCCCCTTGATGATTATTCGCATCCATGTCTTTTAGCAACTCATGTGCCTCATTGGCACTCTTTCTCATGAACGCTCCCCCTATTGCAGCATCAATGATGGTACGAGTAGTACCACTCAACCCATTATAAAAAATGTGGACCAACATCCACTTTTTTATGTCATGATGTGGGCATTGTCTCTGCAAATCTTAGAATCGCTCTCATGCATCATACAGCGACTCTCCATCTACCTGATAGTAATTGTTCAACACTCCCCTTAACTTTGTTGCCTTTGAAGGATGGAAGAACTTTGCAAGAAACTTTTGGGCTAAATCCTGCCAGGTGGTGACGGAGTTGGCAGGCAATGAGTTCAACCAGCTCTTGGCTCTGTCCCTAAGTGAGAACGGGAAGAGTCTCAATCTAATGGCGTCGTCAGTAACGTCATTGTACTTGAAGGTGGCACACAGCTCCAGAAAATTGGCAATGTGCATGTGGGGGTCTTCAGACGGCAATCCCCCAAACTGTACCGTGTTCTGGACCATGCTCAAGATGGCTGGCTTGATCTCAAAGTTGTTTGCCTATCTTTGGGAGCACGATGCACGTGCACCAAGATGGCGGGGCAGAACGTAGTCCCCCAAACTTCTTTCTGATGTGATCTGTATTGGCTCCCCTACATTCTCAGGAACCTCATTGTCCTCCCCATTCTAATTCAATTGGTTTTCCATGGTCAATGAATCAGATATCCTCTTGTTTCGCCTGTTCTGCTTGCAAGTTTTCTCAATTTCAGGATTAAAAGGAACAAGTGTATTTGCTCCTCTTCTTCTTCGCATAAACTATGTCCTAAAATCGATCAAAATCAACAAACAAATCAAGGCAACAGGTTTCTAAAAAAACACAACAAAATAAAAACCAAAGTAGACTTAAGAATAAATGGTTCGATGTTAGAAGTACGCCAGTCCCCGGCAACGGCGCCAAAAAATTGTCAAGCCGATTTTCAATTGCTCACGCAAGTGTACATATCGTTACAAGTAATATAGTCTGGTAAGACCGAATATCGTCCATAGAAACTGGTTTCTAATTACCGAACATCTATTCTAGGTTATCTATTTGGCAAACGATGGTAGATTTGGGTTTTTATCTAACACTACTAGAGTAACACAAGAATTAAACTAAATTACTTTGGTTTAATCAGTTATGATGGAAATAAGGCTTCCAATATCCTCGACTATCCACTCTTTTCAATCCTTAATACAACAAGAATGACTTCTTCTTCTTCGTTAAGATAGCAGGTTAACTAGACTGTCTTATATTCCGGTTAGGATATATAATCACTCAACCCCAGTGTAGAAATCTTCTATATTTCTATGGTAGGTTTTACCACATATGAGGATTAAGAAAAATAACATATAATGCTACACAAGTATCGGGGTACTTTTGTCCGCGATTTTAACCTATGTCTATTCAATTACAGCATATCAAAATCTCTCCTCTCGGTTCTTGATTCGAAATCATATAGATTATGATAATTAGTGATCAATTAACTATCAAACATTCATACCAATATTGAATAAATATTAATCAAGTGAAGAAGAAAATCAAACTAATGCATTAATTCATGAAAGAGAGTTTCAAGCGATTCAATAGGAAAGCCCTAATAAAGTGTTTAGCTCCTAGCCATAGACATGCTAAGAACTAATACAAATCCAAACATGAACTGAATTGAAAACTAAAGAAAGAAAAATTACTTAGAACTAGGTCTCCAATTGTAGCCTCCAAAGTTGTGTTGCGTTCCGAGAGATGATATGTGTTTGATTCCCCCTCTCAAAATTTGTCCCAATGGTTTATTTATGTTGTCAAAACCGTGTGCCTTGGACCCTTTTGCCCCTTGCCAATTCTATTTCGGATTGGAAATTCCCGCATCGGCACCGCGGTCCTGCAGAATGGCACCGTGGTGCCGAAAGTATTGCGGCTTCTCAGTAATTGTGGTACCGCGGTCCCGCTGTCTTTCATCCTGATCTGTCAACTTTCATCCTTTTTGCTTCGGGAGCTCCTTTCCTGCCTTTTCTGTCCACTTTTAGCTTCTTTTTGTCATTTTGCCATTTAGAACCGATGCGACTCAAAAGAAAGAAAAACAACCCTAACAATACTAAACACAAATGAAATGAGTAAATTACTAACTAAAAATGAAAAAAGTGTATACAAAATATGTCTAACAACTATGAACATTATTAGTGCGTATGCGCCACATGCGGGCTTGAACGAGGAGGAGAAGGGGCATTTTTTGGAAGATTTGAACGAAGTGGTAGGAAGTATACCACCCATTGAGAAGCTATTTGTAGGAGGGGATTTTAATAGACATATCGGGGCACTTCCGAAGGGTTATGATGACGTGCATGGAAGTTTTGGCTTTGGGTATAGGAACGGGGAAGGCATATCACTTTTGGAGTTTGCCAATTCGAGGTTTCTGAAGAAGGAGAAGTATTTGGTGACTTTTCGTAGTTCGATGGCTAAGACTCAGATAGACTTTTTGCTCCTTACGAAGGTTGACAAATGTCTTTGTAAAGACTGTAAGATTATTTCGAAGGAGGATCTTACAACCCAACATAAGCTTTTGATGATGGATTTGAAGATCAAGATGGAGAAGAAAAAATGCTTGTGGATAACATGTTAAGAATCAAATGGAATAGAGGTTGATGACCAAGGGGGCTTGGGAGAGTAGTGGGGATGCGACCGATATATGGGACAAGACATCCACTTGCATTCGGGAGGTTGCTAGAGAAGTTCTAGGGATCTCGAGGGTAGCCGTGGTGGGCATCGAAGAATTGGTGGTGGAATGATAAAGTACAAGAGAAGGTGGAAGCAAAAAAAGTATTGTATACGAAATTGGTAAAAAGCAAGGATGAGGTGGAGAAGTGGACGAATAAGGAATTATATAAGATGGCGCAGAAAAAGACAAAGCTAGCGGTTACAACGGCGAAAACGACGTCTTTTGAACGTCTATATGTGGAATTAGAAGAAAAAGACGGAGATAAGAAGTGCAGACTAGCCAATGCGAGGGAAAAGAGGGAATGGGACTTGGATCATGTGAGGTGCATCAAAGTCGAGGATGGCAAAGCACTGGAGGAGGACGTGCATATTAGGCGGAGGTGGAAGACTTACTTCCATAAACTCTTGAATGAAAAAAAAAAGATAGAGACATTGTGTTGGGAGATCTGGAGCACTCTGGTAGGTACCGAAATTTTGGGTATTGTGAAAACATTAAGATTGAGGAGGTTTAGGGTGTTGTTCGCAGGATGCGCAGGGGAAGAGCGACCGGGCCTGATGAGATTTCGGTTAAATTTTGGAAGAGCACGGGTAGGGCAGGTTTGGAGTGGCTGACAGAGTTGTTTAACGTTATTTTTAAGACGGCAAATATTCCCGAAGAATGGAGTATGAGTACAATGATACTTTTGTACAAAAACAAAGGTGATATCCAGAGTTGCAACAACTATAGGGGTATTAAGCTGCTAAGTCACACTATGAAAGTTTGGGAAAGAGTCGTGGAGATGAGGGTGATAAGAGGTGTGTCTATCTCTGAGAATCAGTTTGAATTCATGTCGGGGCGTTCGACTACAGAAGTCCTTCGTCTTATTAGGTGGTTGATGGAGCAATATAAGAAGAGGAATTGAGACCTACATCTCGTTTTCATCGACATCGAGAAGGCATACGACAAAGTCCCTAGGGAGGTTCTATGAAGATGTTTAGATGTTAAAGGTGTACCCGTGGTATACACTAAGGCAATCAGGGATATATATGATGGAGCCAAGACCAGGGTACGGATAGTAGAAGGAGACTCCTAGTTCTTCCGAGTGATGATGGGGCTGCACCAGAGATCAAATCTTAGCCCATTCCTATTTGCATTGGTGATGGATGGACTGACGCGACAAATCCAAGGGGATGTATCATGGTGTATTTTATTCGCAGATGACATAGTCCTGATTGATGAGACTCGCAGCAAAATGAAGCTAAGCCGGAGATTTGGAGACATTCATTACTATGGTGTATGAAAATTTGAAGTTTTTTAATTCAAATTAGAATTTTAAATTAAAAAAACACTACACAAATTATGTCAATCCAGCGGGACAGTTAAATAAGATAGATAGTATGTAGACAAATAAACTCATGTCAATCTGGCACAATTTTATGAACATAAGCACCACGATCTTGTCAATCCGATAGGACTTCAAGATAATAATTCAAACAATATAAGTAGTACACAATTACAAGCAAGACAGAATTATCAAAATGAGGGATAAATCTTAATAGTGGCACGAAACTAGCTTATTTCTGCAAGTCACAATATTTGCTATTAGTAACATTTTTCACCTAATCCTTGAAGCCTTTCTTTCAAATAATTAAAAAAAGCTAAACTGAAAAGCCTAAAAATACCAATCATTTCGTTAAAAGTTAAAAGTTAAATATGTCATAGTCAAGTGTCCCTTAGTCCCTTAGATGTACCTAATAATGTGTTTGAGTGCATTCATGTGTTCAATCCTTTGATTATGCATAAACAAACACACCTGTTGAACGGCATATTTGAACATAACCAACTATAAAAATAGTTATTTAAAAATTATAATTGCACACACACAGAGATATATATATTTTTAAATTTTATGGTTCATATTAATCCTTAAATTTTGCGCTCTTGGTTTGTAATCTAGATATTTGTCTTTATCGTAATTTAATTAGTTTCCTTTACTTTCTAATTTGATTTGTAGTCTTTATTTTGCTATATAAGTCCAAAAATATATTTCATGTTAAAACTAAATTTAAGTCTAATTATTTATTATATTATATATTTCACGTCAAGATATCTTGGTAAATTATAACTTCTAAAATTTTCATAAAAAAATTGTAATTTTTTATTATTAAGTTCCTTAGAAATTACTAAATTTTTATACAATGCATATCCCGTGGGAGTCTTTCATTAATATCAAGGTATATATAGAGTACAATATTCATCCCTTATACAATAGGAATTCTAAGCCTATACAAAAGAGGAATCCTAGTCTTACCATAATTATATTTACACAATATATGAAAATATTCTAATTATGGGTAGGAAATATATTATTTTCTATATTTACACGTTTACACACCCCCTTAGTCGGAGCGAGAGGAGGCCGGACGCTGAGACTGGATCTGAAGCCAAGAAACAATTGTCTGGGAAGTCCTTTGGTAAATATGTTTGCATACTGATAGGATGATGGAACATGTAACACTCTGACATGGCCTAGAGCAACTTTCTCACGAACAAAGTGTAGGTCTATCTCAATGTGCTTGGTTCGCTGATGCTGAACCGGATTATGAGACAAATAGATGGCAGAGATGTTATCACAAGACCTGATAGATGTCGACACAAAGGACCTTTGAAGTTCTACAAGAAGTTTCGAGCCAACAAATCTCGCCATTACATTTTCAACGCCTCAGTACTCAAAGATCGATCTGGATAGATAGGGTGATTACGTTGGAAGACCAATCGATTATCCCTAAGAAAACACAAAGCCGGAGGTGGGCGTCGTGTCCGACACCGCCCAACTGCATCCGTATATGATAGCAACTTGTTTGGCGCAGAGGGGTATAGGTGCAAACCATAATCAAGAGTACCCTTAATGTATCGAATGATACGCTTAAGAGCAGTGAAATGAGACTCCCTGTGGGCATGCATGAATAAGCACACCTGCTGAACAGCATAAGCTATGTCTGGCCTGGTTAATGTGAGATACTGAAGTGCACCTGCAAGGCTCCTATACATAGTAGGATCAGTGACTGGAGCACCATCCATAGCACTGAGCTTAGATTTCGAATCGACTGGAGTAGGCATAACTTTGCAATTCACCATCTTAGCCCTGTACACTATCTCATTTGCATACTTACGCTGACACAAGAACATGTGATTGGCAGACCTGGTCACTGATATCCCCAACAAATAACTCAGCTTTCCCAAATCAGTCATTGCAAATTCAGACTTAAGCAATGCAATAATCTCATTTTTCAATCTATCCGAGGAGGCAGTCAGAACAATATCATCCACGTATAGTAATAAGTAAGCAGTGCTACTACCTTGATGAAAAATGAAGAGTGATGTATCACTCTTGCTGCATACAAACCCAATCTGCAAGATATACCTGGCAAAGCGATCATACCATGCACGGGGAGCCTATTTCAGACCATATAGTGACTTACGGAGATGGCACACATAGTGAGGGACTGCTGGATGGGTGAACTCAGGCGGCTGATGCATGTACATTGTTTCTCTCAGGTCCTCATGTAAGAATGCATTCTTTACATCAAGTTGATGGATCGGCCAGTGTTTGCCCATGGCAATGCTCAAAACTGTGCGAATAGTAGCCGGGCTGAAGGTCTCTCCACAATCAATGCCCTCCTGCTGATTTGTGTCATTAGCCACAAGACGGGCCTTATACCTCTCAAGATACTCATTATCTCTGAACTTGTGACGAAAAAGCCACATACATCGAATTACATTCACCCCCTCAGGTCTAGGTACTAGATCCCACGTGTGTTGTTTAGTTAAAACATTGAATTCCTCATACATAACCGCATTCCAATTAGGGTCTTGTTTGGCCAATTTTGGGTTCTTTGGAAGTGGAGAGATAATTTGGGCAGACAAATTGAAATGGACTTTGGGTTTGAAGATTTCATGCTTTGAACGAGTTTTTATTGGATGAGTAGGGACAGTGGGTGGCGGAATGGTGTCTGAGACGGTGGGTAAAGTTGGATAAGGAGAAGGTGGGGACGAAGCCGTCGGAGGAGCCGCGACTCCTGGATCGAGCGCCGCAGCGCTAGAAGGTTGAAAGGCTTCTCTGAAGTTTGGGTGCCGCGGCGCCTCAGCACAGGGTCGCGGCGCTATCGACGGTATTCCTGAAGATTGCTCACTGGAAATAAGGCTGCGCGGCGCCTCCCCTTGGGGCCGCGACTCTGATGACGGAACAGAGGATGTGAGTTGTTCGAGGATGAGGGGAGAGATGGCAGGCTCGTCGAGAAATGAGTAGTCCAGTTGTTGGAATTTTGAAAGATTCAAAAACGGGAATGTGGTCTCGTCGAATGTGACGTGATGAGATATGTGGATTTGACGAGTCGACAAGTCATAGCATAGATAGCCCCTATGGTTTGGCGGGAATCCTAGGAAGACACAGTAGACCTAGGAGCAAGCTTGTGAGGGGTGGTAGAACTGAGGTTGGGATAGCACAGACAACCGAAAATCCATAGATGATCATAGAATGAGACTCTATGGTAGAGGATTTCGGTAGGGGTCATATTGTGAAGAGTGCTAGTAGGGAGAATATTTAGAATGTATTCTGACATTTTAGCAGCATATACCCAGAAGGAAGGAGGGAGGGAGGCATGAATCAATAGGGTGTGAATCATATTGTTAATGGTACGTATGATTCTTTCAGCTTTACCGCTTTGTGGTAAGGTGTGAGGGCAGGAGAAGCGAAAACCATGTCATTATTTGTACAAAACCGGTGAAACATAGAGTTATTGAATTCACGACCATTATCGCACTGAAATGATTTTATACTTTTTCCAAATTGTGTGTGGATAAACTTGCGAAACTCAAGAAATTTGGCAAACACTTCCGATTTAAATTTAAGAGAATATAACCAAACATAGTGTGAAAAATTCATCAAGCAACACAAGATAGTATTTATGACCGAGAGAACTAGAGATAGGAGATGTCCATAAATCGGCATGTATAATATCAAAAGGAGCAAATGTAACACTAGTAGATGATTTAAACGGAAGACGAATATGTTTGCCTAAAAGCAAGAAACACAATTTTGGGCAAGTTTCCATTACAAGCAATGAAATTGTTGCCTTTAAGAAAATTAAAAACTGGGACTCCTGGATGACCAAGTCTATTATGCCAAGTTGAAGAAGAAACAATCGCTAGAGTGACGGGAGAGCAAGATCTGGCAGCGGAGGTGAAAGTGAATGGATAGTGATCCCCGTGCTATTGCATCTCATAAGAGGTGTCCCAGTATGAAGATCATTCACAGTAAAAACCAAAAGAGTCAAAATCAACGGAGACAGAATTGTTGCAAGTAAATTGACGGAAAGATATGAGGTTCTTAATCATGTGTGGGTCATATAGGGTGTTTTTTAGGGAGAATGGTGGATGAGTAGGTTGTGTGTATGAGGTACCATACCCTTTAACTGGAATGCGTTGTCCACTACCAACTGTAATATATTGAGGATGCTTTAAACTAAACAGTTTAGGGATAGTACCTGCAGATTGGGTGACGTGAGATGTGACACCTGAGTCCATGTACCAAGTATTGTCAGGCTGTTGCATGGAGAGGGTGCTGAATGTCTGTCCCAACTCAGTGGGTGTCATGTCGGATGAGGGCTGCAAAACCTGACCTTGCATGAAGTGGACCTGCTGCGAGGCTGGAGTGGGGCCCAACAAACCAGGGTAAGAATACGGATTGTAGGGTTGCTGGTACTGGAATGGACTCGGTGTCGTGGCTCTGAACTGGGGCATCGCGGCTCTGTACAGGGGCACCGCGGTGCTGTGTGCGAATTGCTGAGGAGTCGCGGCCCAGTTGTTTTGTCATCCCTGTTGTTGTTGGTTCTGTTGACCGCGGCCCTTACCACGACCACGGCCTCCTCTGCTGCGGCCCCTGCCACTCTTTCCACCGCGTCCCTGCTGCGGTTGAGAGTTTTCTGGCGGCGTTGGATCTTGAGGGCGCGTTTCGACCGCTAATGCCTTCTTACTGTACTCATCCTGCTTAGCACGTCGAGTCTCTTCGAGCAATAACTGCGAGCTTTGTTAAAGCTGGGTAACGGATCTGTCTGTTGAATCATAGTGGTCAAAGTATCATATTCGCCTTTAGGAAGGCCAGCAATCAATTGTAACACCAGTTTGGTATCGATGTGCTCGTCGACATCAAGTTGATTAATCGCAAGAGCTTTAACTATTTGCGATTTCGATCACATTGGAAAAGTTTTCAAGACGTGTATTATTAAATTGTTCCTCTAATTACACAGCACGGGTGTGCTTATTGTCCTGAAAAATTTCCTCCAAACGATTTCATAACTCAAGGGTTGTGGCGCCAGATTTCATGATAGTAAGAAGAAGGTCTTGAGAAATACTACCATAAATTCACTGTTTGACGCCGGCGTCTAGACGACGCCAAGTAGACTCATCAACCTCCGGAGGGCGCGGAATGGTGTCATCGATGTGATCAAGCACGTTATAGAGACATGCATGATTACGAAACAGTTCAACCCAGGGAGAATACTGACTGTTTTCTTGATCAAGAATAATGGGAATATGGTTCTTGATGTTGGAAACAATAAGGGCGGGATGAAACAGGGGTGATGACTTTGTGGTGGGATTTGTGGAGGTAGAGGCATCAGAAAGTGTTGAAGAATCAGGGATAACCATTTAGAGAAGAGAAGAAAGGAAGAACAAAATTCGAAAAAACAGAAAAAAATCCGGGATGGCCGCGGCGTAGGAGAGGCAGCCGGCGGCTGTGGAAGAGAAAGATTTTTAGTATTTTGTTTATTTGGCTCTTGATACCATGTTAGATAATATTAATCTCTCTTGAGGAGTCTTTCATTAATATCAAGGTATATATAAAGTACAATATTCATCCATTATACAATAGGAATCCTAAGCCTATACAAAAGAGGAATCCTAGTCTTACCATAATTATATTTACACAATATATGAAAATATTCTAATTTGACCTGAGACTGGGAGTTGAACTCGCGGCGGAATGATCATTTCTTAGATTCCTTTCTCTTCCCCGGAAACCGAACAAAGGGAACCCTGGCTTCACTTGTCGTAGTAAGACCACCCCTCTATAAGCTTTCTCTATCGCTCTGATGAACCTCTTTCCGCCTGTTCTCTAGAGTTCAAGAACAGATTCTTGCCTATCCCTTATTTGTTCATGTTGTCCGTTTTCCGCTGAGGAGAGTGGCGCGGCCAAACATCATCCCAGAAGCGAATCAGCTTACCATTGCCCAACCAAAGTCTAGCCCAAATTCTGCCTGAAAGTCTCTACCCCGAGCTCTTATTTCAAGAACTGGTGATATTCCCTTAACTGCAGATTCAATAGCACCGATTATAAATTGATAGAGAATATATTATTTCCTATATTTACCCGTTTACACATGCAATCTCTTCTAGAAGAATCTGCATATATAGTTTCATTTCATTTATGGTTCCTTCAATTCTTAAAGAGTAATTGGCTTGTTAGCGTTATGATTTATGCTGGAATACAATCACTTTAATAGGTGCTTGAAAATATATTCTCATATTTATTAAATATTTCATTAATTGATTAAAATTAATAAACTTGAATATCAACAAAAAAATAAAATGATTAAAACCTGATTTAATTAATTTGATTCGATTTTATTAATTTTAAAAATTGACCTAATTAATTTAATTTCCTTTTAAAAATAACTCAACCAAACCATGAACACCTCTCCTCTAGTGCCTCTATGAGTCTATTCTAATCGTTGTCCTTATGTTGTTGACATATCTCTTGATTGTAAGTTCTTGTTCACCTACAATAACGACAAGTGAGCTCTGTGTAATTGTTTGAATCTAGGGGCGGGGATAGGGGGGGTGTCAGTGGAGGTTTCGTTAATTAAAAGAAAGTTAAAGAGTGTGTAATGGAACTGAAAAGACATAAATCAAATTATGTACATATCAATTTGAAAAATGCCTAAAATACATCCTTTTCTTTGATCGAATTTGCTGTAACATACCTAATTTTTATGGGGTCCTATTATCCCCTGAATATATTTTTAAGAATTGTTTTGCCATTTATCGAGTAAGCTGGATAACAATTCAAACACATGCAGAACAAAAGGCCAAAAAACAAAGGAGTCCGGTCATTTAACTCTTAGAACAAGGCAAAAATTAAAATTGTCTTCTACACTCTTAGTGTTTGTTTGGATTTGTTCTTTGAGTGCAGAAGTCTGCACTTAAAAATGACAAAATTGACATGTTTGATTTGGCTTTTCAAAAGTGTTTTTGGTGCAGAAGCTAAAATTTGTAGCTTCTGCCAAAAGCACTTCTACCATTTATTTCAATTTGAATTTTACCATTTCATTTATTACCCTCTTTAATTTTCATCAACAATTTTATCCACCTTCATTACCCTCTTTAAATATCTAGAAATAATTACTAAAAAAATTCAAATATACAACTTTCATTACCCTCTTTAAATATCTAGAAATAATTACTAAAAAATCCAAATATACAACTTTCATTACCCTCTTTAAATATCTAGAAATAATTACTAAAAAAATCAACTATACTACTCATGTTTTGTTTTAATTAAAAAAAATCAAATATACTACTAAAGTTGACATTTGTTCACGTGTAATTGCAGATTGAAACTTTAAACTCCTCAAACATCCTAAGATCTTATGTTTCGTGATTGTCATTCCAAAATTTGTTGTTGTTGGCCACGGAGTAGGTAATAGAATGATTCAAAAAAGGTTTCAACACTCGGGTGAGACTGTAAGTAGACATTTTCATCGGGTACTTCATGTTTTTCTTAAGTTGTCAATAAAATATATTAAACCCGAAGATCCTATGTTTCGTGATTGTCATTCCAAAATTAAAAATGATCAACGATATTGGTCATTTTTAAGAATGATATAGGAGCAATTGATGGTACTAATATTTAAGTACTATATTGCACTTTAAATTCTATTATCAATTTGGAATTTTTATTACATACTTTCATTTATTAGTAATTTTTATTTATATGTATTGACTAAATGTCTATTTTGGTAATTCTACATTCAAAAGTAATTTTGATCAAAACTATCCAAACATCATTTATTGATAACAATCACTTTTACATTATTGCATCCAAACATAAATCACTTCTGCCAAAATCACTTTTGACAAAATCACTTCTGCCAGAAGCACCTCTGTCCACCGTCAATCCAAACAGGCCCTTAATCTTTTTTATGGAGAACACAATTGATTCTCCTGAAATTTGATCTTGTGAATCACTATATTCTTTGATAATCGAGCCTTGACTTGTGTTGCGTTAGATTTTAGTTCGAATTTCCAGATAAATGCCAAAGAAACGGTTTAGAAATATATTCAGGGAGGTGATAGAATCACCACAAACATTAGGTGTGTTACAGCAAATTCGAACAAATGTTGGAGTGTATCTTAGACTTTTTCCCTATTAATTTATTATGGGATCGTCGGGCTGCTGAAAAAGTATTACGGGATTAATAACGATGAAATTATAATACTACGTCTAAGAATAATATAATTCTTTAATAAATATATTATTATTGATTAATATTTGGTTCATTAGATTACAAGTAGAATATTAGGGTGTAATAAGAAAACATATATATATATATTTGACTTTAACTAGTTGAAGTGGGATAAATTTTTATTTACAATTTAACCTTAGCTTTTGAAGGGCTCTGGAGAAGAGTTTTGAAAAGGACTAAGATGCCATTTTCGTACTTAATCTCAGAATTACTTATCCTGAAATTGTTATACCACATGGAGGGTGGGATAAAAGTTATACTATAATTGTCTATATTTTTTCTACATCACTTATTTGTTCTAAATAAACTTATATCATTCAGATATTGGACATAACATTAAGATGTTGCTAATATGATGATTGTTATGGAAAAGACGCTTTATCACTATTTTATCTATTTATTAACTACCACACTCCAACCACAATTACTCTCTGTGTCTCAATTTATGTAACATCATTTTCTTTTTAGTATGCCCAAAAAGAATATCACTTTTCTAATTATAATTATCTCAATTTATACAGCACCTTTGCCTAAATTTTTCGTTTTTCCTATATGTTAATTTTTTTTAAACTTTATTTTTAATAAATAAAATATAAAATTGATAAGTGAGAAAAGCAAAAAGCATGTTTTACTCTAAACAAAAGAGATCTGACTATTAGTTTCTTCACAAACGCTTAAAGCTTCAAAACTAAAATTTGATTTTCAAAGAACTTAGGGTTAGATATTAGCTTGAAGGTGTTATCACGTACTCAAATTTTGATCCTATAAACTTTAAATTCTGACTTCGTCTCTGCACCAACATAACTACCTCCACTACTAGCGTTCACCACACAACCACCTATGCACTGACCATGGTAAGCTACATGTATCGTCAACCGACTCTGCAACCTCATCACTTGTAGCCACCATTACACGTACCACTACATCTACGAACAAAGACCATCAATAAGACAATAAGTGATGATGTCTGAATCTAAATACATATCTGAATATTAAGAGATGTTAATATTTAAAAGTGAGCTGAATTTAAATACACGTCTTAAATTAAGATTAAAACGTCTGAATTTGAATAAATATTAAGAGGTATATTAAGATTTAAAAGTGAGTTGAATTTGAATATATATATATATATATATATATGAATATTAAGACGTCTGAATTTGAATACATATCTGAATATTAAGAGATGTTAATATCTAAAAGTGAGTTGAATTTAAATACATGCTTTAATATTAAGATTAAGACGTCTGAATCTTAATACATATCTGAATATTAAGAGATGTATTAAGATTTAAAAGTGAGTTGAATTTGAATATACATATGACGTCTGAATTTAAATACATATCTAAATATGAAGAAGTGTATTAAGATTTTAAATTAGCTAAATTTGAATACACAACTCAATATTGACATGTAAATAACACCTCAATCATCACTGATCATCATTTTGTTTGAACTTTATGTTTATGTAGCATTTAGATAAAGATAAAGTATATCCATCCAAATGTTAAGAAAAGAAATAATCTTAATAACCCATTATTCAAATGTAAATATAATATTTTAACAATCAGATATATATATTCAAATGCATACAACAAAAAACATCATGTCTCAAGACTTTCTTCATGATCCCTCCTTTGGCTTCCGAGTAGACCAATCCATACCAAAAGAGAGCTGCTTCAAGAACGAAATAAGCATAAACTTTCAAAGAAACAAAAAAAATAAAAGTAAAAGAGAGGAGGTTATTCAAAGATTTTGATTTCAACTCTTGCGATAGTGGCGTGGCGTGGCGTGTAAGATATGCATTGGCAGTCTGACATGTTACCGAACAAGGAATCATATAAAAATATATATGTATAATCCTATAGACCATATGTATTAAGACATAATATACTTTATATACATTCGTATATATATTAATGATGATTAATATTATGACAATTTGTATTTGTTAAATTATTAGTTGATTATTTATAATATTCTATAAATGCATCTCTAGAGGTTACGTGTTTATTAATGATGTGAGAATTAATGTTATAACGTAACTCTTAAATTACCTCGACTAATGATCATCAAAATTGGGATATCGATGATATGCGATACGTCGACATGTGGTCTGCATCATATTCTTAAGGGATGTAGTATGTCTCACTTGCTACGAGTTATGGCAACTCGTGATGGACACATGGATACTTGTTGAAGTATTTGGTACGCCCTGCTGATGTACTGTTTTGTTATATGTCTATAATGTCATCGGCGTGTGGAGATAAAAGTCTTAAACTTGAGGTCAATATCATCTTGTTTACGGAGTAATGTACTTTGATCATGTCCTAAGCTCAAATGTCTTATAGGTTTAGACGCGGCTTGTTTTGGATGCATTACGAAGTAGATTAAAGGTGGTATGTGAGCCAAGAAATGATTCATTCCTTGAATTTATATTCGAGTGAACACTCAGGTACTCATATGGTATTGGGTTGACTAAGTCATTGGCTTAACGAATGGACATACGTGACATGGTCCTGTTGTCAACTAATATAAATGGGTTATAATAATCAAGCAATTTGGATAGACACTTGACAAATTCTAAGCTTGATTGAGTGTGTCATGAATGAAGGGATTTTATCTTCTCACATATAGGTTCCGTTCACATATTTTGTGTAGCTAAACTTTACATATTGAGTTCGTCTTCTGGCGCAGTCTAGGAGTTCCGTGAAGATCCTAATGTAATTAGTGACGGTATGTAAAGGCCTGAAGGGTAACACTAAGTCAAATGTTCCGTCGATTGAATGATTTAATTAGAAGGAGATACCTAAATATTCGGTTGATGACCGGGACATTAAAATGGAAAGTGGGCAGAAAATAGGACGGAACCGTGGTGCCTTGATTCAGGACCGCGGTGTCAGGACGTGGCATGACATCAATTCGCGATTCATTTCTCTGGGCACGACCTCTACGAAACCTCGAGCTCTTATTTTATCCTATAAATAGGAGGCTCCTCTTCTCATTTCAATACACCAAACCTAAGAGATGTAAATCTCTTCTAAAACTCTGTCAGAATCCCTAGCATTCCTGACTTAGCAAATTACATCACAGTTTCAGAACTTACAAATCGAGGACTTCGTGTGCACTTCTGACTACACAAAGCATCGAGAATCAACTGCTTGGCTGATTACTACAATAATGTAAGTATTTTGTCGAGGTATTACATTATAATATGTGCTTTGTATTGTTCATTACTTATCATACTGCAGTTTGACCGTCGTCGGGTTTGAAATATAAATTTTTAAATTACGCTGCGTGTACGAACCCGACGTAAACACCTACAGTGATATCAGAGCCTGGGCTGTTTCGTGTGATTTATAATGATATTAATGATAATATGGGTTAGGATTTGTTTAGATCTATATTTTGTGTTGTTAAAAGCTTTAAACCCTAAACCTTTACAACACATAGTCCTTGTTACCAGATATGTTAATGCAATTATGTATTCGAACAAGTCAATCCACTATATAACTCTTCTAAGTTGAAATGTGTTATCCGGCTTAAAGCATGGTGCATTGAAATGAAGAACGAGAAGAAAATTGGATTTGATAGTCGATGAACATGTTGTTTTAAAGGTGATGGTAATACAAGTGATATATCTGAAAGATCTGACCCTAAACCAGTTTTAGGGGTTCGGAAATTTCGGATTTTGTGATTCTGGAGGAGAGGCACCGCGGTTCCATGATGGATCACCGCGGTGCCTGCTAGGGTTTTGGCGGCGACACCGCGGTTCCATGATGGAGCACCGCGGTGCTGCCCAGATGAAGCCAGAGGCACCTCGGTCCTATTCATGGGAGTCGCGGTGTTGTTCATCCAGAAGCTTGAAATTAATTTTTCGGACAATCTGTCTTCAAGGCACCACGGTTCCACCTGTTGGGACCGCGGTGCCTGTGGCGATAATTATGAGGCACCGCGGTGCCACTTGTTAGGACTGTGGTACTAATTAATTTGCAGATTCCAGTGGCTTACTGCCTCAGAGGCGCCGCGGTGCCACCTATTGGAACCGCGGTGCCGACGACGAATTTCAAAAAAAAATCGAGAACCATAAATAGAGACTTAAAGTTTCAGATTCTGAAACTGAAGTTTTAGAAGTTTCAGTTTCTGAAAATAAAGTTTTAAAATCGAACAGATTTGGTCCTTTCGGGCAAATCTATAATTAAAGAAAGTTTTCTAAAAGTGGATTTTAGGTTCTAGAAATTACAAACATGTCCCAAAAAATTGAAAATGTTTTCTGAGTTTTGAAATTAAACTTTTAAATTCTTAAAGGACTAAACTGTAAATTTTAAAAGTTCACAGAAATCCTGAAAATTAGAATTTCAGAATCAGATATGTTTGGGGACTGTTTGGAATTTACATAGATTGTAGAGTTTAGACAAATAGATCCATAGTTATCATTAATAGTTAATTATTGTATAATATACAAATGTGTTAAGTGATTGAATGTGATACATTTAAATTATTAGCATAGCGTCCGCAATTATTGTCTGGGTAGAAGGCGCCCAATAATTGTTTAAATTCAAATTACCGTTATAACTGTCTGGGTAGGCAAAGTCATTCGTAGCGGTGCCACACTATTTCAATCAAATACCGCTGGCAGACCGTCCAATATGTGATTAAAACCATATTTTATTATGCCTATTGGGTTTGATGGTTTCCCATCTAATTGTGTGTAGAAATTGCATGATAGGATGTCATATGATGTATGACTTGATTGTTGATCTTGAATGAATCCCTGAAAACTAAAAATGTTCCCCAAACATTAAATACAAATCCAATTATAACGGATCGTCCATTATAATTGTTAGGGTGCTAAGTCCTTTTCGGCGATAAAGGTATTTATGTCAAAGCATTTGCTCTAAGTCTAAGAGGACCAAGGCCTTTTCATAGATGTGTTAAAATGAAAATAGATAATAAACGTTTGTAAGTATTTACACCAAAATATTTGCTTGCAAAGGCTAAATTTACTTAGGCATTTAAACGCAATCGTGGGGTTGGCTTGTTTAGATGAATCTTGGCGCCAAAGTGTCGGACTAGTCTAAAGACGTAAGATTAAAATGAAAGATATTTAATCAAACCAAGAGTTGTAGAGTTACTTTACAATTGGTTGAGGACCTACCAAAGTGTGTTATTGAAGTTATCAGCTAAAGCAGACTCGGATATAGCATATGTTTGGATCTTGGCCCACTATGACCTTATGTTGATTTAGGTCTGTATTCTACCTTGGGGTCGTAGAAGTATGCAAAATAGTGAGAGTTAATTAAACAAAAGGCCATGTTAAATTAATTTATTATGAATGTGTATAATTTAGAAGAGTGGATTTTGATTGCATTTTCCTGGTTTTTCTATTATCTTCAGATCTTCAAAAATATCAAACTTTTCGTTGAAAATGCTCATGGAGTCAAACAGACTCACCGGACCCAACTTCATTGACTGGCTAAGAAATGTTATAATTGTTCTAAGACAGGAAGAAATTGAGTATACATTAGACAAGGTATTATTCCCAACCGCTCCAGTGGAGGACTCTCCAAAGTATGCAACTTTTGACCAGGTTGCTTACAAGAAACATTATAAGGATGTCACATCTGCTCAATGCTTGATATTGTCTTCTATGTCTCCTACAATGCAAAGATAGCATGAAACTATGGGGCCCAATAAAATTTTAGCCCATTTGAAGAGTCTTCATGATTCGCAGAGTCAGACAATGGAGTATGACCTGCTCATAGAACTTTTCAAGTGTAGGCTAAATGAAGGGGGCCAAATTTCACCTCATGTGTTGAGGATGATTGAGAGGTTAGCTTCTATAGACATAAGGTTTCATGACAGAGTCGCCACCACCCTCATCATGCACTCACTTCCTAAGTCGTTAGAGAGTTTCATTGTTAATTATAATATGAATGGGACTAAAGCGACATTGTCGGAGTTACATAATATGTTGAAAACTTTTGAATCTTCGACCTCTAAGACCAAGCCTATTCTAATGGTTGGCTTCTCTAGTCGCCCCAAACCGAAAGTTAAGGGACAACAGAAGGGGAATGGCAAAGCTGTTGCTCCGGCAGCAGCAATGAAGCCCAAGGGAGGGGCGAAGAAGAAGAAGAAGAAGAAACTGCCGGCATCGGATGTTTGCATGAATTGCAACAAGAATGGGAATTGGAGAAAGGATTGTACTGCTCCGGGCGGATGAATGGCACCAGGTGCTAATGTGCAAGGTATGTTTGTAATTAAAATTAATCTATCTATAAATGATTCTCATTCCTGGGTACTTGATACCGCTTGTGGCTCACACATTTTTACAAATGTGCAGTGGCTAACTGATAGCAGGAAGGTCGGGCCTCGCGAGGTGGACATGCACGTCGAAAATGGAGCATGAGTTGTTGTTGAGCGCGTGGGAACTTATAGGATATATTTACCTTTTGGCAAAGTTTTAATGTTGAACAATTGTTTTTTGTGTTCCTTCTTTGACAAGGAATATTATTTCCATTCTTGTACTTGATTCAGAGGGTTTTTCCTCAAACACGTCTAATGGAAATATGATTTTGACTTTAGATAATGTTGTGTATGGAATTGCCCCTCTTGTGAATGGATTGTATACATTAAAGTGTCACAGGAAAATTTTCAATGTACAAAATAAAAGGGCTAAGTTAAATGAAGAAATTCTACCTACTTATGACATTGCAGACTTGGTCATATCAATCAAACAAGGATAGAACGGTTGAGGAAATTAAATTATCTCGAACCATTTGACTTACAATCTTATGGTAACTGTGAATCCTGTTTGAAGGGTAAGATGACCATTAAACCCCTTTCTGGAAAAAGGATCTGTGCCAATGAGGTGCTTGAGTTGGTACATACGGACGTATGTGGACCATTTTCGACTCAAGCTAGAGAGGGTTTCTCTTACTTCATCACTTTCACAAACGACTTATCAAGGTTTGGATATGTGTATCTTATGAGACACAAATCCGAGGCTTTTGAGAAGTTTAATGAGTTTAAGTGTGAAGTTGAGAAACAGCTCTCAAAGAGTATCAAGACTCTCTGATCTGATCGTGGGGGTGAATACTTAAGCAAAGAATTTCTTGACTACTTAAAGCTTCATGAAGTTCATTCCGAATTGACACCTCCTGGAACACCACATATGAATGGTGTTGTCGAGAGAAGAAATCGAACCATACTTGATATGGTTCGTTCCATGATGAGCTTTTCAGCTCTTTCAACATACCTTTGGGGATACGCTATTTTGACATCAATATATGTTCTAAATAGAGTTCCATCTAAATCAGTCGAAAAGACACCATATGAGGTATGGTGTGGCAAGAAGTCATCACTTAGACACATGAGGCCTTGGGGGTGTCCTGCATATGTCAAGAAGTTGATCACTGATAAGTTGGAATCTAAAAGTGAGAAATGTTACTTTGTTGGGTATCCGAAGAAAACTAAGGGATACTATTTTTATCTTCCTGGAGAACATAAGATATTTGTTTCTAGGAACGCAACTTTCCTTGAAGATGAATATGTCTACAAGGATGAGAGTTGCACAGAGATAGAACTTGAAGAAATTCAAGAACAATGTAACAAAGAGGTTGAATCCTTGCCCGATGATGAAGGCAAGAATTCAGTATGAGCTTATGGCGAAGATTGGGTATTTAGGGTACCCCTTCGGCCAGTGGGAGTGCTACGAGGAGTAATGCAGAAATGCAAGATCTTCCGGCACAGACCTTGGGAGCAAGTGCATCAGTTGCATTTCCTCTCATTCAGGAAAGACATGAAAATGATATTTCTGAAAGCTCTAATGTTGGTGGTTCGACCATCGCACAAGAACCTACTCACAGTCAGAACGTACATGTAACTAAACCACAAGATAATCAACTCCGTAGGTCAACTAGATCTCATCGTCCTCCGGAAAGACTAAATCTACTTGTGGAAACACAGAATGAGCTAGATATTCCAGATGAAGACGAGCCTAGAACGTACATTGAAGCAATGCTAGACATTGATTCGAAGAGATGGCAAGAAGCCATGAAATCCGAAATGGAATCTATATATATCAATCAGGTGTGGAACTTGGTTGATTTTCCAAATGGGGTTAAACCCATAGGATGCAAATGGGTCTTCAAGAAGAAGATTGATGCATCTGGCAAGGTTCAGACTTATAAAGCTAGACTAGTGGCTAAAGGTTTTACTCAGCGTCCTGGTGTGGATT
Source organism: Przewalskia tangutica (assembly GCA_029844215.1). Taxonomy (NCBI): domain Eukaryota; kingdom Viridiplantae; phylum Streptophyta; class Magnoliopsida; order Solanales; family Solanaceae; genus Przewalskia; species Przewalskia tangutica. The sequence goes on along the minus strand of CM056732.1, from coordinate 80,802,686 downwards.
ATGATGAAACCTTTTCACCAGTGGCTAATATAAAGTCTATTTGAATTTTACTTGCAATAGCTGCACATTATGATTATGACATTTGACAGATGGACGTTAAAACTGCATTCCTCAATGGTAATCTAATTGAGGAAGTGTATATGAAAAAATCCGAGGGTTTTTCGTGTGAGTCCAGACCAAATGATGTGTGCATGCTACAGAAGTCCATTTATGGACTTAAGCAAGCCTCTAGGAGTTGGAACATTTACTTTGACAATGTTATCAAATCTTTTGATTTCGTCAGAAGTAAAAAGGATATTTGTCTTTATTCCAAACGCAAGGATGAGTGTATTGTCTTCATTATTGTAAAATCCGGAAAAAATAATAATAATATATAGTTGTGGTTGGGTTAATAAAAATATATATATATAAGAAACAAAGAATAAATTGCATGGGATAGAGTTAGTGTTAAAGTTGGATAAATAGATAGATGAAATGAAAATAAGAAAACAAAAAAAAACAAAAAAAAAACAAAAAAAAGAATTTCAGCATAGCATACACGTACATCCTTTGTTTCCCACTCTTCCCTCCTTTTCATTTCCTCCAACTCTTGTCATTTCACCTCCCATAGGTTATAGAAAACTCTCCACTTATACCTTGTATTTACAAACAAACAAAGTACATAACATAAAGGTTAGAAAATCAGAAAAAAACAAGTGAAAAGAAGGGGAAAAAATACCAAGAGGACAAGAAGAACAAGAAACAAAATACTAGAGAGTAAGGGTAATTTTAGCAACCACACAACAATAATCTTCACACTTACAAGGTGAGTTTTCTCACTCAGAAATTATTGGTAATATCCTTTATTTTAAGTTCAATACATGTTAGAATAAGAATTGAGTGTTGAAAAGAAATATTCAATTTTTGATTGTTTAGACAACTAGTTGCGTCATGAACTTTACGAACTGGTTTCACTGAGTTATAATTGTTAGAATTTGATGAAATTCAGAAGAATGGTACACCTCTCTATTATGATCATATATAACCAAAAATGAGGTAAAATGGACATACGGTTTGAAAGTTATCATAGTTCAAAGTTCCTACCTTAGATTTGGCCGAAATTCGGAAAGGCATAATTACGGACTGTTTTTATTGAGTTTTACTTATTAGAATTATATGCAAATTTACATGGTTGTAAACCTCTCTGTTACGAACAGATATAGATAAAGAGTTATTAAAACAGACTTACGAGTTGAGAGTTATTGTAGTTTGAAGTTGCTGCCTCGGATTCATCGGAATCCAGAAGGCATGACGTTTATACGTAAAACTGTACTAATCTGTGGGGAATATGAAAATTGTTGCTAAATGAAAGTTCTAGATATCTCTGTTTTGGACATTTTGAGACCTTACGGGGGTTTATAAGACTTACGTATTGAGAGTTATCGCTGTTTAAAGTTTCTGCCTCGGATCTATCGAAATCCAGGAAGGGCAGCGAATAAAAGTGTAAAATTGTACCAAACGGTACAGAATATGAAAGGATAGTTCACATGGAGACGTGTAGCTCTCTGTTCTCGTCGTTTTGAGAATTTATGGGGCTTGAACGGGATTACAGATTAGGAGTTATGACTATTATAAGATTGGGTGCTGTTTAAATAAAAATTCTGCCGAAACAAATTTTATGTGGCTGTTTTGAGGATAAATTTGTGTTAGTTACCCAAAGTAGTTTTAAATGAAATTTGGTACAGTGAAATATCCCCGTCTTACCTTAGTTTCCGCTTGAGAAACACCTTAGTTGGAGTTATGGTTAAAAAGTTATAATCGTTACAAGTATGAATGACAGAATGTTAGAAAAGAGAATAGTATTTATTCGATCTTCTGAAAAATATGAAAAGTGAATATGTGTTCACATAAATATATAAACATAATGGATCGGGTTGCACGCCGCAACAAAACGTAAAGTGAATACGTGTTCACAAATACGTAAATATAATGGATCGGGTTGCACGCCGCAACAAAACGTAAAGTGAATACGCGTTCACCACTACGTAAACATAATGGATCGGTTTGCAAGACTCAACAAAACGTAAAGTGAATACGTGTTCACAAATACGTAAATATAATGGATCGGGTTGCACGCCGCAACAAATATAAAAAATGAATACATGTTCACCTATATATAAATATGAAAAGTGAATACGCGTTCACAAATATATAACTGTAACAAACATATGGAAATGCAGGGGAATGTCCTAACGTATAATACGAGATAAAATGAGGTGTTAGTTAAACTGAGAATTTCCTATGAGGAGTTGATGCATATTTAAAAATGTTGTAACCTGATATGTTTTTGCAATATGCTTATTACGTTATAATGTGATTGCACTTGGAATATTGTGGTGTTGCTTTGAATTGCAGGGTAAGGTTCTCACCACCCGGATGGTAGGGCTGACTCTTTATTTAACATGTTTCAGGAAAGCGTGATAGAGGAAAGGCTCCACGCCAATGCTAGCGATCGTCCCGCAGCCTCTTGTCATACCAAGTCCATTGTTTCGGGCTTGGTACTCGTCAGATTCAGAATGTCAGTCCCAATGTCTCGGGAAATGCCCGTGTGGAATGGTCTCTCTTCCAACTTAGAATAATATTTGTCAGTATGTCTATGTAGAAACAATATTTGCACGAGCATGGGCTCGCGTTATATTTTCAATAAAGTCATAAACAAATTTCTTTATTGTTATTTTTATTAATAGCTCTGTATTTGAATATAAGTTTAAATTTCTAAATAAAGAGAATTAAATGGTGCTCCTGGTGGAAAATAATTGTCCAGGTGCCATCACGCCCTAAGTAAATACTTAGGAAAAGTCGGGGCGTGACAAGTTGGTATCAAAGCTAAACCAGGTTAAGAGATTCTAGGAAGTTTTTCTTCGAGTTGGGTGTTTGAACGGTTACTTATTGCGACGGTGTGCGCGCCACCTTAGTAATAAGTAAACGGAATAACATCCTAAAGTTTCACTTCTTTCATACTCTTCTCGTGCCTATCTTGAGTCTTTTCAAAGACTTGGTTCTCGTACTACCTCCTTCAAAGGATTGTGGAAGGAGTGTACAACGATAAAATAATCGGATGATGTGCACCAGGCCGAAAGGTAGGAGAGGTACGAGATAGACTATGGGGCAAATTTTGTGAGAAGAAGGAACATATCTATACAGGAAGGACTACAAGTCTAACCCAATAGTATTTCTCGATGAGGTAGAAAACTCATCGTTTACACGAGGATGTGTGGAGACGCATGACGTCAATTTGGTAATCGCACGGTTAGTGGACGACACACGGGTGTGGTGGAGAAATTTTAGGAAAAATCGTCCCCCGATGTCACCACCAATGACTTGGGGAGGGTTCAGAGCGGCATTCATTGAGAAATTTATGCCTAATACGCGCAAGGATGCGCTCAGACGGGAGTTTGAACAATTGAAACAAGGAGACCGCAATGTGATATAATACAATACCTAATTCATCCGATTGTCAGCATACAACGCACATATTATTCCTACAGAAAGGGAGAAGGTCAAAAGAGTTGTTAAGGGTTTAAACCCAAACTTGGAAGAGAAGGTAGTGGCATTAGCCCATTATAGGGCATACCTTCAGATCGTCGGTGTGACAATGAGGATAGAAGGTTTTGCTAAAGCAACAAAAAAAAAGTATTCGCAGAAAAGGTTTCGGACGTCAGGATCATTTAGTCAGAGTCAAAATCAGAAGCAGGAGTTTAGTAAGGGATCTTCAAGACCGAACCAATCTATGGGCCAGTCTTATTTCAAGCCTAAGGCGAACAGTTGGTTTAATCACCAAGTGAGCAATGACAAGGCCACCAATCCTAACACAGGAGGGGACAATCCGGTTTGTAAGATTTGTCAAAGGAAATCTGTTTGGTGAATGTCGGCTCTTAACGGTCATGTTATAAGCGTGGAGAATCGACCACTATGTCGGGATTGCAAAAAGAGGACTCGGATACAATCTATTCGGGAGGTCGGCAACCACAACCGCCTCTGGAAATCGGGAAATCAACCCGCCAGAGTCGGGAGGTCAACAACCCAACAATTTAATCGGCTCTACTCTTTGCCCCAGAGGAATGAGGCAGAAGCATCTAATGCGGTGGTCACAGGTATTTTGCTAGTCTCGAGTATTCCTGCATTTGTATTATACGATCCTGACTCTACATTTTCATATGTGTCAATGGGCTTTGCTAAGAATTTACATGTAGAACCTTCTTATTTAAGTGAACCTTTTGAGGTTATGACACCAGTAGGGGCCTCAATTTGGGCCTCTCGGGTGGTAAATAATTTTTCATTAGAAGTGAATGGCGGAACGATGGTGAACCTAGTACTACTTGATATGGTAGACTTCACGTCATTTTGGGTATGGATTGGTTGTCGGCATGTTATGCCATGTTAGATTGTCGACGAAAGATAGTGAGATTAACTTTTCCCGGAGAACCAGAAGTTGTTATAAGGGGTAGGGTTGGAATATCCTCAGGTCAGTTTATTTCCTACCTTGGGGCTCAAAAGTTATTGAGAAGTCACAAAGTGGAGTATGCATATCCGCTAATATAGTGGATACCCAAAAAGAATCCCAGTGAATGATGTTCCTATTGTTCAAAATTTTCGGAGGTTTTTCTGAAGATTTTCCATGCCTTCTCCGGATAGAAGTGGAGTTTGTCATAGAGTTAATTCCGTACAAGACCCATTTCTATTCCTCCATATCGAATGGCCCCAAATTTGAATTGAGGAGTTAAAGAACAATTGAAGGATCTTACGGATAAAGGCTTTATAAGGCCTAGTGTTTCCTTGGAGTGCACGATCTGTTGTGAAAAAGAAAGACGGATCGCTCGAATGTGCATCGATTATCGGACTTCAATAAGGTCACGATCAAGAAGCGGTACCCATTACCAAGAATCGATGATCTTTTGACCAACTTCGAGGAGCTAGCTATTTTTCCAAGATTGATCTCAGTTCGGGATATCACGGTGAAAATAAATCCGGATGATATATCCAAAACAGCCTTTAGAACCCGTCACGGCCATTATGAGTTCTTGTCATGTCTTTTGGGTTAACCAATGCCCCAACTTTTTATGGATTTAATGAGCAGAATCTTCAAACCATTCCTAGATTTGTTCGTGATTGTGTTCATAGATGATATCCTAATCTCTGAAGAGTGTTGAAGAACATGAAGAGCATCTCGAGGTAGTCTTGAAGTCTTGAAGCAGAGAAACTATATGCTAAATTTTCAAAGTGTGAATTTTGGTTGAAAAAGATAGCCTTTTTGGGTCATGTTGTGTCAAGGATGGAATTATGGCGGACCCGAAGATAGAAGCGATGAAAAGCGCCAAACCGACCACTCCGGCGGAGGTTAGAAGTTTCTTGGGTTTGGTGGGTATTATAGAAGATTCGTAAAGGTTTTTCTAGTCTTGCTTTGCTCCATTGACCGGTTGACTCAAAAAGCGGTTAAGTACGATGGTCGAAGCATGTGAAGCAAGTTTTGAAACTAAAGGAATTGTTGACTCGCACCGATCTAACCTTACCATCGGGACAAGAAGGGTTCACGATCTTTGCGATGCCTCTAGAGTTGGGTTAGGATGTGTCTTGATGCAGTTTGGAAAGATTATTGCGTATGCATCTAGACAGTTGAAGATACATGAGGAGAATTACCCAACTCATGACTTGGAATTTGCTGCGGTGGTGTTTGCCTTACGAATATGGAGACATTATTTGTATGGTGTGCATGTGGACATATTTACAGATCATAAGAGTTTGCAGTACATAACCACGCAGAAGGATTTGAATCTCCGACAAAGAAGATGGTTAGAGTTGCTTAAGGATTATGACCTTAGTATTCTTTACCATCCTGGGAAAGCCAACGTGGTGGCTGACGCACTCAGTAGGAGATCAATGGGCAGCTTGGCCCATTTGGAAATACAAAAGAGGGGTATTGTTCGTGAGGTACAAAGATTGGGAAACCTCGGGGTTAGCTTAACTGAGATCGGTGAAGGTAGGGTGGTGGTACATGATACCTCGCAGTCTGCCTTAGCTTCAGAAATAAAAGAAAGTCAGTTTGAGGATACGGAGTTTGTTGGATTTCGGGAGAGGCTCCAACAGGGAAAACCTTCACAGTTTACATTGGGAGATAATGACGGAACCCTTCGGTATAAGGGTAGGTTATGTGTTCCTAAGGTAAAGGATCTAAGGAGGAAGATCTTAGATGAGGGTCACAACACAAGATATTTCATTCATCCAGGGTCAACAAAAATGTATCAGGACCTCAAGGCAAATTACTGGTGGGACGGGATGAAGAAAGACGTTGCGGAGTTTGTCGGGAGGTGTCTTATATGTCAGCAGGTGAAAGCTGAACATCAAAAACCTGGCGGATTACTTCAGGACATTGGAGTCCCCATGTGGAAATGAGAGGCGATTCATATGGATTTTGTAACTGGTCTACCGAAAACTCGAGAAGGGTATGATTCTATTTGGGTGATTGTTGATCGACTTACAAAGTCAGCCCATTTCTTACCGGTCAAGACTACGTATCGCGCACCACAAGATACATGATTTATTTGAAGGAGATTGTGCGGTTACAGGATTCCCTTACAAGTTATTTCAGATAGGGTTCCCGATTCACCTCACACTTTTGGCAAAGTTTCAGCAGGTCTCGGACAAAAGTTAAGTTAAGCACGCTTTCCACCCGCAAACAGATGGGCAAGCCGAGCTAACAATCCAAACACGAGGACATGTTGCGATCTTGTGTGTTAGATTTTCGTGGAAAATTGCCGTTCGACCATCTATGTCTAATTGAGTTCGCCTACAACAATAGTTTTCACTCTAGCATACAAATGGCCCCGTTTGAAGCATTATATGGACGAAAATGTAGGTCTCCACTTGGATGGTTCGAGGTGGGTGAGACGCAACTGTTCGGACCTGAAGTCATTCAAGAAACAAATGATAAGGTACAGATGATTCAGGAGCGGATCAAAACAGCTCATAGCCGTCATAAGTCCTATGCGGATCATCGAAAAAGAGATCTTGAATTCCAAGAGGGGGATAAGGTATTTTTAAAAGTGTCCCCAATGAAGGGAGTGATGCGCTTTGGTAAGAAAAGGAAATTGAGCCCAAGGTTTATTGGGCCATATGAGATCTTGCGAAGAGTGAGGAATGTGGCTTACGAATTAGCACTTCCACAAGAGTTGGAAGCAGTGCATCCGGTATTTCATGTGTCAATGTTACGAAAATACTTGCACGATCCAAGTCACGTCATCCTTCCCCAGGAGATATTTCTTAATAAAGAGTTTCAATATGAAGAGGCTCCGGTAGAAATACTTTATAGAAAGGTCCAACGCCTTAGAAATAAAGATATTGCTTCCGTGAAAGTCCTATGGAAGAATCACTCCACAGAGGAAGCCACATGGGAAGCGGAAGAGGCGATGAAAGTCAAATATCCATTCCTATTTGACTAAGGTAATAAAAAAAATGCATTACATAGTACTTCATATGTGTGCCATTTGCGTGTCTATATGCATGTTACATAACCTTATTCTCATTCGAGGACGAATGCTTCTTAAGGAAGGGAGAATGTGAAGCCCCAAATTAGTGTTACAATAACAATAAACATTATTGGGTCTATGTGATTATGTTACGACTTTATCCACATTCGAGGACGAATGTTGCTTAAGGAGGAGAGAATGTAAAATCCGGAAAAAATAATAATAATATATAGTTGTGGTTGGGTTAATAAAAATATATATATATAATAAACAAAGAATAAATTGCATGGGATAGAGTTAGTGTTAAAGTTGGATAAATAGATAGATGGAATGAAAATAAGAAAACAAAAAAAAAAAAAAAAAAAAATTCAGCATAGCATGCACGTACATCCTTTGTTTCCCCCCCCCCCCCCTTCCCCCCTTTTCATTTCCCCTCCAACTCTTGTCATTTCACCTCCCATAGGTTATAGAAAACTCTCCACTTATACCTTGTATTTACACACAAACAAAGTACATAACATAAAGGTTAGAAAATCAGAAAAAAACAAGTGAAAAGAAGGGGGGAAAATACCAAGAGGACAAGAAGAACAAGAAGCAAAATACTAGAGAGTAAGGGTAATTTTAGCAGCCACACAACAATAATCTTCACACTTACAAGGTGAGTTTTATCACTCAAAAATTCTTGGTAATATCCTTTATTTTAAGTTCAATACATGTTAGAATAAGAATTGAGTGTTGAAAAGAAATATTGAATTTTTGATTGTTTAGACAACTAGTTGCGTCATGAATTTTTACGAACTGTTTTCACTGAGTTATAATTGTTAGAATTTGATGAAATTCGAAAGAATGGTACACCTCTCTATTATGATCATATAGAACCAAAAATGAGGTAAAATGGACATACGGTTTGAAAGTTATCATAGGTCAAAGTTCCTACCTTAGATTTGGCCGAAATTCGGAAAGGCATAATTACGGACTATTTTTATTGAGTTTTACTTATTAGAATTATATGAAAATTTACATGGTTGTAAATCTCTCTGTTACGGACAGATATAGATAAAGAGTTATTAAAACGGACTTACGAATTGAAAGTTATTGTAGTTTGAAGTTGCTGCCTCGGATTCATCGGAATCCAGAAGGCAGGACGTTTAAACGTAAAACTGTACTAATCTGTGGGGAATATGAAAATTGTTGCTAAATGAAAGTTCTAGATCTCTCTGTCGTGGACATTTTGAGACCTTACAGGGGTTTATAAGACTTACGTATTGAGATTTATCGCTGTTTAAAGTTTCTGCCTCGGATCTATCGAGATCCAGGAAGGGCAGCGAATAAAAGTGTAAAACTGTACCAAACGGTACAGAATATGAAAGGATGGTTCACATGGAGACGTGTAGCTCTCTGTTCTCGTCGTTTTGAGAATTTATGGGGCTTGAACGGGTTTACAGATTAGGAGTTATGACTATTATAAGATTGGGTGTTGTTTAAATAAAAATTATGCCGAAACAAATTTTATGTGGCTGTTTTGAGGATAAATTTGTGTTAGTTAACCAAAGTAGTTTTAAATGAAATTTGGTACAGTGAAAGATCCCCGTCTTACCTTAGTTTCCGCTTGAGAAACACCTTATTTGGAGTTATGGTTAAAAAGTTATAATCGTTACAAGTATGAATGACAGAATGTTAGAAAAGAGAATAGTATTTATTCGATCTTATGAAAAATATGAAAAGTGAATATGTGTTCACATAAATATATAAACATAATGGATCGGGTTGCACGCCGCAACAAAACGTAAAGTGAATACGTGTTCACAAATACGTAAATATAATGGATCGGGTTGCACGCCGCAACAAAACGTAAAGTGAATACGCGTTCACAAATACGTAAACATAATGGATCGGGTTGCACGCCGCAACAAAACGTAAAGTGAATACGTGTTCACAAATACGTAAATATAATGGATCGGGTTGCACGCCGCAACAAATATAAAAAATGAATACATGTTCACCTATATATAAATATGAAAAGTGAATACGCGTTCACAAATATATAACTGTAACAAACATATGGAAATGCAGGGGAATGTCCTAACGTATAATACGAGATAAAATGAGGTGTTAGTTAAACTGAGAATTTCCTATGAGGAGTTGATGCATATTTAAAAATGTTGTAACCTGATATGTTTTTGCAATATGCTTATTACGTTATAATGTGATTGCACTTGGAATATTGTGGTGTTGCTTTGAATTGCAGGGTAAGGTTCTCACTCATTGGATGGTAGGGTGACTCTTTATTTAACATGTTTGAAAGCGTGATAGAGGAAAGGCTCCACGCCAAGGCTAGCGATCGTCCATGACCTCTTGTCATACCAAGTCCATTGTTTCGGGCTTGGTACTCGTCAGGTTCAGAATGTCAGTCCCAATGTCTCGGGAAATGCCCGTGTGGAATGGTCTCCCTTCCAACTTAGAATAATATTTGTCAGTATGTCTATGTAGAAATAATATTTGAACGAGCATGGGCTCGCGTTATATTTTCAATAAAGTCATAAACAAATTTCTTTATTGTTATTTTTATTAATAGCTCCGTATTTGAATATAAGTTTAAATTTCTAAATAAAGAGAATTAAATGGTGCTCCTGGTGGAAAATAATTGTCCAGGTGCCATCACGCCCTAAGTAAATACTTAGGAAAAGTCGGGGCGTGACAATTACTATATATGTTGATGACATATTGATAATGGGAGATAATAATACCCTCATGCAGTCAGTCAAGTATTGGTTGTCCAAGACCTTCATGATGAAGGATTTAGGTAAAATCTGCTACATTATGGGAATTAGGATCTACAGAGATAGACCTAATAGATTGTTGGGGCTATCACAGTCAGTCTACATACAAAGTGCTTAGATGCTTTTCAATGAAGAATTTCAAGAAAGACGGTTTTCCGACGGGTCAAGACATCAAGTCATCGAAGAAGGGTTGCCCTTCTAATGATATTGAACTTGAGCGCATGAAGAGGATTCCATATGCTTCAGCTATAGGATCAATCATGTATGCCCTGACTTGTACTAGGCCAGATGTGGCCTTTGCACTTAGTATGACTTGCAAGTTCCAGCAGAATCCTGGTGAGGAACACTGGAAAGCAGTCAAGAGTATTCTCAAGTACCTCAAGCGTACTAAAGATTACTTCTTAGTCTATAGTGGAGTTGATGAGATGGTTTCCACTGGGTATACCCATGCTAGTTTCCAGACAGATGTTGATGATTTTAAATCTCAGTCTGGTTACACGTTCATTTTCAACGGAGGAGCAGTGAGCTGGAAAAGTTCCAAACAGGCTACTACTGCAGACTCGACTACTGAAGCGGAGTACATTGCTGGATCGGAAGCTGCTAAGGAAGTTGTCGCGATTTCTGAGTTCCTGAAGGAACTAGGGGTTTCTCTGCTGGGCCTGGCCCTACTGAAACCCTTGAGCTCTTATTTTATCCTATAAATATGAGGCTCCTCTTCTCATTTCAATAGACCAAACCTAAGAGAGGTAAATCTCTTCTAAAGCTCTGTCAGAATTTCTAGCATTCCTGACTTAGAAAATTACATCACAGTTTCATAACTTACAAATCGAGGGACTTTTGCGTGTGCACCCTCGGACTACACAAAGCATCGAGAATCAACTGTTTGGTTGATTGCTACAATAATGAAAGTATTCTGTTGAGGTATTACATTATACTATGTGCTTTGTATTGTTCATTACTTATCATACTGCAGTTTGACCGTCGTCGGGTTTGAAACATAAATTTTCAAATTCCGCTGCGTGTACGAACCCGGCGTAAACACCTACACGATATGCATCCAATATGGTCTGGACACACAGTGGTTCAGAAAAAGAGTGGATCTTTGGATTCTTAATCTTTTTTTACTCTCCAACACTTTCGGTTGGATCATCTTGTTGCAATGAAGCAAGCTTAAGAATGAATTTAATAAAAAAAAACATCCTGATCCTCGTGAAGATTATTCTTTCCTCAATGTATTATAGAGCAGGAACACTAAAATTATTATGTACTGTAAGATGATATCTAAATTTGCGATGAAAAAGTCACATACAACGGATCACATTCATCTCATCTGGCCTAGGTACTAGATCTCATGTGTGCTGCTTAGTCAAAGTATTAAACTCCTCAAACATTGTCGCATTCCAATTAGGGTCCTGTTTTTCCAATTTGGATATTTGGGAAGTGGAAAGATGATTTGGGCAGACAGGTTAAATTAGACTTTGGGTTTGAAGATCCCATGTTTGGAACGAGTTTCCATATGGTGAGTTGGACAGTGGGTGTCTGTGGTGGCTGAGTGGTGGGATCCGATACATAGGGTGAGGTCGGATAAGGGGAGGGTGGAGGAAGTGATGTCGAAGGCGCCGCGGCGCCGTGATCAAGGACCGCGGCGCTTGAACTGTAGTCCTCTCTGAAGTTTTGGCATCGCGGAGCCTCATCACAGGGTCGCGGCGCTGACGACGGTGTTGAAGAAAATTGGTCACAGGAGTTTTGGCGCCGCGACGCCTCATCGATGGGTCACGACACTGACGACGGGACAGAAGCATCTTGGCAAACACTTTTGATTTAAATTTGAGAGGATATAACCAAACATAGTGAGAAAAATCATCTAGTAAGACAAAATAATATTTATGACCGAGAGAACTACCAATAGGTGATGTCCATAAATCGGCATGTATAATATCAAATGGTGCAAAGGTAACACTAGTAGATGATTTAAATGGAAGACGAGTATGTTTGCCTAAAGAACAAGAAACACAGTTTTGGCAAGTTTTCCATTATTACAAGTAATGAAATTATTGCCTCTAAGAAAATTAAAAAATGGGGCTCCTGGATGACCAAGTCTATTATGTCATGTTGATGAAGAAATAGCCGCCAGTGAGACGGGAGAGCAAGATCCGGCAGTGGAAGGGAATGGATAGAGATCCCCCGTGTTATTGCATCTCGTAAGAGGTGTCCCCGTATACAGATCCTTCACAGTGAAACCAAAAGGGTCAAAATCAACAAATACATAATTATTACGAGTAAATTTGCGGACTGAAATTAGGTTCTTAATGATGTGTGGGTGTTAGGCGATATCTCGACGTGCTCACGCAAGCGTACGCATCGTTCACAAATAATATAATTTGTAAGATCGAATATCTTCCACAGAGACTGGTTTCTAAGTATCGTTCATCTATTTTATGTTATCTATTTGGCAATCGATATTTGATTGGGGGTTTTATTTAACTACTAGAATAATTGCAAGATTTAAACTAATAAAGTTGTAATCAGTTATGAATGAATTAGGGCTTCCAAAATTCTCGACTATCCACTTTATTCAATCCTTAATGCGACTAGAATGATTCTTCTTCTTCGTTAAGATAGCGGTTAACTAAACTGTCTTATATTCCGGTTAGGACATATAATCACTCAACCCCAGTGCAGAATCCTTCTATATTTCTATGATAGGCTTTACAATATATGAGGATTAAGAACAGTAACCTATAATGCTACACAAGTATCGGGGTACTTTCGTCTGCGATTTTAACCTATGTCTAGCCAATTACAACATATCTAAATCTCTCCTCTCATTTTTTGATTCGAAATCATATAGGTTATGATAATTAGTGATCAATTAATTATCAAGCATTCATGTCAAATATTGACTAAATCTTAATCAAGTGAAGAAGAAATCAAACTACTGCATTAATTCATGAATAAAAGTTTCAAGTGATTCATAAGGAAAGCCCTAATAGAGTGTTTAGCTCCTAGTCATAGTCACGCTAAGAACTAACACAAAATCCATACATAAACTGAATTAAAAAGAAAGAACGGAAAATTACGTAGAACAAAGTCTCCAATTGTAGCTCCAAATTAGCTTTGTGTTGTGTTGTAGAATGACCCCCCTCATTCATAGCATTAATCCCTAGGGCTTAAATATCCTCTAATTTTCGTGCCTTATGGACCAATCTGTCCTTAGTCAATTTGCCTTGAATCGAAATTTCGCGTCGACCGCGATTCTCGTGATACCGTGTGGTGCCGAAACTCCTGCAGCTTCTCAGCACAAATGGCACCGCGGTACTGTCTGATGGCACCGCGGTGCTGAAAGGCATGTGGCTCCTCGGTAAATATGGCACCGCGATTCTGCATAGTGGCATCGCGGTGCTGCCTTCTTTCGCTCTGAGTTGCCAACTTTCATCCTTTTTGCCTTGGGAGCACCTCCTCTGCCCATTTCTCGTTACTTTTTGTCATTTTGCCTTTTTGCACCGCTGTGACTCAAAAGAAAGAAAAATAAACCTACTATTATATTAAACACAACAAAACGAGTAAAATACCAAATTAAAATGACTCAAAAGGCGTATACAAAATACGCCTAACAGTAGGGCATATAGGACATTTTTAAGGGAGAATAGTGGATGAGGAGGTTGTGTGTAGGATGTACCATAGCCCTTTATTGGAATACGGTAGCCATTTCCAACTGTAATAAATTGAGGATGCTTTAAACTAAATATTTTAGGGATGTTATCTGCAGACCGGGTGAGGTGAGATGTGGCACCGGAGTCCATGACCCAATTGTTGTCCGGTTGTTGCAGGTTGAGGCTGCTGAAAGCCTGACCTAAGTCAGAGGGTCAGCGCCAAGCGGCTATTGGTAGAATCGTTTCTGCGTGAAGTGGGCTTATGCGGTCTCGGTCTTGTCGGCGGTCGAGCCGGGCCCAACAACCCGTGTTGAAAATACAGGTTGAAGCGGCCGCTGCATGGAATGAGTGTCGGCGCGGCTGCAGATCGAGGCGCCGCGACGCTGCATCTTATGCTGGCGTCGCGTCCGATTATTCTCGCGACCTGCATTCTTTGCTGCCATTCTGCTCACGATCGACTTGCCACGACCTCCTCTATCGTCGTGGCCCTTGCCATCCTTGCCGCCGCGGCCCTGACGCGGTTGAGAGTTTTCCGGCGGCGTCGGGTATTGGGATTACGTGTCGACAGCTAACGTCTGTTGATTGTTCTCATCTTGCTTAGCACGACGTATTTCTTCGAGCAACAACTGTGAGCGAGCTTTGTTAAAACTGGGTAATGAATCCGCATGTTGAATCATGGTGGCCAAAGTATCATATTCGCCTTTAGTAAGACCTGCAATCATTTGTAACACCATTTTAGTTTCAGAGACAGGCGTGCCGACGTTGGAGTGTTGATCTGCCACAAGTTTTAGCTGCTTGCAGTACTCAGTCACGTTGAAGAATTTTTCAAGACATGTTTTGTTAAACTGTTCCTCCAAATACACAGCACAAGTGTGTTTGTTATCCTGGAAAATTTCCTCCAAACGAATCCACAATTCACTGGCGGTGGCGCCAGATTTCATGATAGTCAGGAAAAGATCCTGAGAGATACTACCATATATCCACTGTTTGACGGCAGAGTCGAGACGATGCCATGTAGAATCATCAACCTCCGGGGGGCGAGGAATAATGTTATCGATATGATCAAGTACATTATAGACACATGCATGAATGCGAAACAATTCAACCCAAGGAGAATACTGATCGTTTTCTTGATCAAGAAGAATGAGAATGCAGTTCTTGATGCTGGTAACGGTTAGGGCTGGATGAAAAGATGATTTTGGTGTTTCGGGAGTGATAACGTTGGATGAGGAAGTTGTATGAGTTTCAGGAGGAGTCATGATAGTGGATATAATTTAGGAGAGAAGAAGAAAACCCTGAATTGGAGGGGTGGCGCTGCTGCTGCTGAATGAGCCGAGAGAGAGGGGGGGTGTGCCAATGTTGGAGAGAAAAGAAATTCTAGGGTTTTAGGGTTTTGACTCTTGATACCATATAAGATGATATTAATGAGAGTCTTTCTCATTAATATCAATATATATAGTGTATAATGTTCATCTCATATACAAGAGGAATCATAGTCTTATCATAATTATATTTACACAATATTCTAATTATGGATAGAAATTTTATTATACTACTATACACGTTTTAGATATACATTAGTATTGTTTTTTAATAGAAAGAAGCAACCATCTGTATCTAATATACAGTTGAAGGACAGTCGTTTGTCACTTTCTTTGAATATATTTTGTTCCTTATACTTGACACTATCGTGTTACTTTTCTTTTGGTTTTCTCTTCATAAAAGATATTGACTTCGGTTTAGGTAAATTATTATCATGTGGAAAAAATCATTTTTTTGTCGAAGATATGAGGTCCATATTATAGTATGGAAGGATACTTTTGGTAGCTTTTGACCAGGTGAAATTATGTGAAAAATAATTAGCATACGTTTGACATTTATACTTAAGGTTGAACTGAAAAAAGAAGTTATGTTTTTAACCCTTCCTTTTCTTTTGTTTGCAAAGAAGTAACATGCCAAAAAATGTAAAGAGCCGTCTCTTGGCTGCTAAAATTGTGGCTGCTTTTTGTGACCATACGTTTTATTCACTTTTCAGTATTTATCATTAGTCAGCTCAAAATAATTCAAAATTTGTCAATGGTCCACTTCACAGTTCACCCCCACATGCCAAAAATTCTCCTGCTTTTGTTTTATTGTACTATTACAAGTTCCATGTAACTTTCTTTTCTTTTTCTTTTTTTGGAATTGTGTGGCCACAAATTCAAACTCGCGTAACGTCTGGCCGCGCCTTGGGAGTCTGTCACACTGCTTGCTGAAGTGTGGTTTAAGCTACGACGTGGTTTGCGCTTATCGTCGATCGGGTTTACGCTGTGCACTCGAAAAGAAAGAATGCTGCGCCTTCACAAAAAAAAAACAATCCCAAAAACTAGAAGATGTGAACCCACATTTAAGTTCAATTCATATGTGGATGGGCTAATTTAATGTGACTGTTGCAATCCTCCTCCTTTATCAGGCTTTGAAATTGACAATATGAACAAGGACATACATGCAAAGTCATTTCAGAACTTCCTGATTTCTTTTTATTCACGTCTAGTACTTATATCAAATTTATGAAACATAATATTTGTCTAGGATACACTTTCTTTTACCATGGTTAACTATAATGTTTTTTTCCATCAAGGAAGATGTGCATTTTGTCTCTGTGGACCGAGGAGAAAAGGGGATCGGTGGGAAGAGGAGTGTACCATGAGAGAAGCAAGGAGGTCAATTTCTTTCAAATATACAACATGGATTCTAGCGTTGGACTCTCATGTCGATCCGAATGAATCATTCTTTCTGCTTAAAGATCCGTTGTAGTCTAGTTGGTTAGGATACTCGGCTCTCACCCGAGAGACCCGGGTTCACGTCCCGGCAACGGAAATTTCTTTTTTAGCCCGCTTCAGTATGTTTCTCCTTTTTATATTGGCTTCTCTTTGCTGCAGTGATAAAGAAGAGCACTTTGTCAGGGAAGAAATTCTAGGTAAATCATTCTTACGCAAATGACCAATGCAAGTAAAGTTTTTATAGGTCTCACGAAAGCTTAGATTCCATCTATTTTCTTCAAACATAATTAAACTATGCACCTAAAATTTGTAAAAATCTTGCAACCATAATTGCAACACTTTGTTACTTTTCTAAAAAAAAAATCAAGTGCTTCTAGTATCCACGACGCTTACGCTAATTGGTTTTGAGTTTTTAGGGACAAGTGTATGGTATACCTTATTAATGTTGACAATAATGATTTTTGTATTTGAAATTAAGTTGGAAGTGAATAAAACAACAATTGACCAAAAGGACATCAATTCTTATCTCATGTAGTACTGCAAACGCAGCAAGCGAGGGTGTAACCGCAGTACAACATGTGGAAAGTAAGTCTTGAAACAGAAAGTTTGAAACTTCAAAGTTCCACACATGTATTCAGTTTTGTAAAGAATGGATATTGAATTTAACTCAACCTCAAAAGTTAATTTATAGGGTGAGGATTGTTCAAATCGATATAAAGAATTTATGTTCTCATTTCATTTTTTATATGGACTCTTAACACTCTCCGCATGCCCAGACTTCGTTAACTGGAGCATAACATAATTTCGGGACCCAACATCGGCGAACATAGAATTGGAATAAGTCTGATACCATATAAAAAATGAATCTTGGGGCTAACTCAATCCCAAAAGCTAGCTTGTAGAGTGAGAATTGTCCAAGTCCGTATAAGGAATCCATGTTCCCATTCTATTTCCGATGTGGACTCTTAAAGTTTGCATTAAAGTTTTCATCCGTTACATCTGTAACAATGAGACAAGTTAACATGAAATGTTCAATGCTTTTGTTAGTACAATTGTTTATACAAGTCGGTTTCTACACATGTATCCAGTTTTTCCCTTTAATCTTCAATAACGATTACTCCTATTCCTATGCACCATAAATAACAGTAATATCAACATCAATAACATTATTACTAACATAAAATTATGTATAAAGACCTATTTTGTATATTCTTTCAGTTCAAGGAGCAGCTGATGCGTAACGAAGCAAGTCAGCACATTAATTAGATATATAAAAGATGTGAAATTGCAGTCTCGACTCATAAATTCCCCAGCAGAATGTTGATCAATAGTCAACGAGGAGTAGAAAACATACACCGGCATGGTAACGGAATATCTTTGCAGCTGTAAACCATTATCATCTTCATACTACATATCATTCTGGAAAACTTTCCACAAAATGAATTATTCAAGTCCTACAAACCAGAAGATAATACACCCTTAAGAGATCTTATCGCACCTCATGGGCAGTACGAATGACTGATAGAAGCACCAGTTAATCTCCCACTCCAGTAGCATGATGAGTCAACCAACCAGTTTACACACTGCAGTATAACATCTTTTCATCTTCCATTTAAAACAAAGGAATCGAGCACAAAGAAACAAATACCAAAACAGAAAACAGCGGAAGACACTGCAAAACTTGTCTTCCCCGGTTGAAACTCAGCAAACAATGGACAACAATGGATTATCTTACAACTACAATTCTGTCAGGCGAGGCATTGATGCAATATTTCCCTGGTGAGCCATAAAGCTCTTATCAGCACACAGGGGTACACAGCGCATGTAAAAACTTCCAGGTAAAAGCACAAATAACTGCATGACAAGTTATAACAGCACCCAGCTGCACACAAAAACCATAAATGAAGACATTCTATACATATTCAAGCTGGCAAAAAGGGGGTTCGTCGACTTTCTTTCTTTGCGATCTTGGTTTTACTCTCTGCAAGAAATGTACACTCACAAAAAAACCATTGAATGCGTATGGACTAAAAGGAACGATATGCGAAAATTAAGTGTTGAGGAAAGAATCGGAACAAACAACAGAAGCTTGATTACTAAATAGACATGAGAATTATATTGAAGAAAAAAAGAAAGGTGCAGAAACCAGTCACTGTCACATGCTCCCAGCTCTGCCAGGAGTAGTTTTGGATGATTTGAACTTTGAAATGTCAACAAGGTCTCCAAAAAGTTTATCCTCCGTCTTTGAGGGTTTTCCAGATGGTATATACGAAGCAGTTGAAACTTGATAGGAAGAATTATTTAGGACACCATCATCCCTCACGGAGAGCCCAGACATCCTCTGATTAAGAAATTGTGTGCTCCGTGGTTGGGCATAACCATAGCCATAACCAGCCATTTGGTTACCATACATTTGTTGTTGGGCATACATAGAAGCCATGTGCCCAGATGGCATTTGTTGTGGAAACATACCCATCGATTGCCCACCTTGGATTGATTGAGGCGGCAAGCCTACCATCTGATTGCTTTGCATAGCCTGGCTCATCATGGCAGGCTGTCCACCAGTTATCGGTTGTGCATACATACCATGGGCATGTGAACCACCAGCCAATTGCTGGCTGTTAGCTGCCATCAGCTGGTTATTTTGCATTGATAAAGCATTTGGACTACCAGACATTAGCTGATTGTTGTGCATTGGTAGAGCATGTGGACTACCTGGCAACAACTGATTATTTTGCATAGGTTGAGCATGAGGATTCCCCACTATTTGGACGTTCTCTGCTGCCTCAGCTTCCCATGGAGGTGGTGGAAAAGAACTGCTTTGACCACCTAATCAGAAATTGGACAAGCACTATGTGAGTAACAATTCAGAAACTCAATGAGCAAGAAGTCATAGAATTCAGATAATACATAAGACCTGTTCAGAAATTGGGATTTACACACGAGGCACGCCAACTTCAAACACACGCTATACCTCAGCATAACCCTGTTTAACTCTTCTCCTAATATAACTAATGGTTGCTCGGTCTTTTCAGGTAATAGGAGAACAATTCTGAGGATGAAATCCAATCTATAGCTAGCAGAGTACACATTTCTATAGAACTTTATACTAACAGAATGCATGTAGATTTTTTTTTGTGAGATAAAATAGAATGCATGAAGACTGACAAAGAAATGCACCATAAACTGGAGAAGGAGACTGCTGTTGCTGCGATATCTGTTCGTTCCAGGTCACATTAGAGCTTTGTGTATATGTTGTTCCAGGGACACTTTCATTTGGGTACAAAGCTGGCTGGGGAGAATTGAAACTCTGTTGTTGAAATTGAGGGGATGAAGGATGTGTCTGCCCAGCTGAATATGAAGACTGTGAGCTGCTGGGTGGGGAAAACATGTCAACTAGAGCAAGGGCATTCTGCTGTGAGACAGGACTTGCAGGCTGAGGTTCTCCACCAACGGGAACAAGAGCCAGGACATTCTCAGTCGTAGGTGAGCTGAAGTCATCTCCACTTAGAAGATCAATTTTCGGGTTAACTTTTGTTGTTGTTGATGGACTGCTAGCTGATAGAGGAGCAGGAAGAAGCAACTGTGTCCCTAAGCTAGCACTTGATGCAGATCTGAAAAACACACCAAGCGACTTAGATGAAAAAGATTGCTTCACGTCTGACTACGACTCAAAAAACTAAAATGAACACCCAGTATTTTCTATCATATTTCCCCTCTTCTTTGGGGGAAGGGATTCAGCATAAGCTTGGATCTTTCTTTCCTAAAGCATTTCCCTTGAAGTCAGGTCTTTCTTCTCTTCTTTAAAGCCTGGAGCTAGACTTCTTTTTCCTGACTCGATTCACAGTTTAATCACACTAAGCCAGACCCAACCAGGATGAGAGAGATAGGAGAGTAGGGACGGGGAACCAATGTCACCAACAACACTAGCAGTCTCGGATCTTTGAATAGACAGACAGAGAGAGATGCTCTTCCTGCGGCCCAAGAGCGTATGCGTTCAAAGAGCTGGCAATGACTTTATTCCCACCCGGAAATCGTAGTAAGCCAGGAGAAAAGCTATTTAAAGTACAATCACCTAGCACCGAATAGGAAATTCTACATTGCAAAGAATAAAAGATCATACTTTGTAATTCTTCATCAATCTTGTAATAGCAGAAGATTAAGGACTTGTGAACCTTGATAAAATCCTAATCTAATTGATAATAACTTTAAGGTAACTCATTTTAAGCAATTAACAATTTAACATTTCAATCTAGAAAATCCATGTATACTATTTAAGATATGAGCTCTCTCAAAAAGAAACTAAAAATCAAGCATATTGAATTTTGGAAATACAGAGGTCAAATAGGAGGATGACACAGATAATAGTTATTTACCCTTGGTCTGATTGTTTGCTGTCTCCGGTATCAATAAGTGGAGCATCAACATTTACAAGTGGTTGAGCTAGTTCAGATATTGGTTTTTCCACTTTAACAGAAGTTCCCGAAGCAATAGCTTCATGCTTGGCCAATACACGCTGCAACTCATCATTCAGCGCTAGCCCTTGGCAGAGCAGTGATTCATCCCTACATCAAGTAAATGTAAGGATCCACAGGAATCACAACCACATGGCGCATAATAAAGATGGCAGAGCAGAGAGGAAACATATCAAAATCAGAATAAGAATAGGAGATTCGATTTAAGTTTTAATATCATGGACAGTCCACCATATTTGTAATGCTTGATATTTGTAAAGTAGCATTTGATGTCAAGTTGAAAAAGGATATTTGAAAGTTGAAATTGTGCTTGGACATGCATTTCATTTAAAGAAATGTTTAAAGTTTGGTGAGTGAAAAAAATTATTTTCAAAAACTGATTTGCAACACTAGGAATGCACTTAATGAGAAGTAGTCTGAGTAAAACAAGGTCTTACGTAGTCGAGTTTACAAGGTGTACTACTCTTTGCTTGTAGGTACGACATTGTTCCACCAAATCAACAATCACCTCTTGTTTCAGCCCCTGTAAGCCGACAAGCAAATATATTATTGCAGTGAACAAAGAGCGCCAACTCAGCAAAAAAACAATAAAACTTCAATGCAAAAAAAAACAAATTTAGGAAAGTTCAACACCAAATAACCAGCACTCTACTTAGAGGTGAATATTTCTCTAAGGTGCGACTGTGAATTAACAATAATACACCGCGAAATTTTTTGCCTGCTCAATTGCATCAGAGTAAGAATATCTTAATTGTTGAATGATACCCTCAATAGATGCTATAAGCAAGAGTCTACCTCTTTGTTTTCAGGATCTAATGCACTCAGCATTTCAGCAAGGACATCCATGATACCACGTGCATTTTGGATCTCTGTCAAGCTAGCGATACAAAAAATGAACATTAACTACCACAACAAGCCTAGCAGCCGAAAGATGAGCAGTACAGGTATTAAATGCCATTCACCGGCAGCTGCAAATCATTCATCCTGCTTCCCTTTACCAAACAGAAATACATCGTCCAAGATTCAGAAGTTTAGCAGCAAAGTCAACCTTAAACGAAATTCAAAGCAATTAACGACAGGTCTAAATAATTTGTTTTTCTACTGCGGTCCTACATGAGATCACTTCAGGGATCTCAGGACCGCATCATAAAATTGGATGGTATCTTTATACATAACCCGAAATAGACGTAAAGTCGCAGTAATTGACGTATAAGAGTATGAGGGCGAGGCTCCTAGCAATGGGGGGAAAGGGGTTTGCGCTTTCTAATCCGCTTCTGTAAAGAAAGGAGAACAGAGAGGCGTCGGCTAACTAACTTACATGATTTAAACTATGCCTGAAAGGTGAACAAGAAGAGTGTTCACTAACTCATAAGATCTTACCAGAAACAGGTTCTAACAATTACAATATATTGACATTTGAAGGACAACATAAATGAGTTCAGATTAGTCTAAACAAGTAACATCAAGTCTTAGATATGATACATCTCAGAAGAGAGATATCAACCCAAATCATAGACAAATAATATATCAAAGATAAGTGCTGAAATAAAAAGAAGCAAGACGCGAGAATAGATATTCATATATATGTATTATTTCTATTTACAGCTGAGCAGATTAATCTTGAATTGTGTAACCAAACATCTGGATGTCACAAAATACATCAAAATGAAGAAAACTAATATAATTGGCGTAGTAGGAGACTACTACTGATCCAAAAAATCCTTTAGTGATCCTACAGTGTACCTGCTATGATCCTACCACTTTTCAATTCTACCAGAGATTTCGATCGACTCAGTGAACTTGGATCAAGATCCTATAATATTTGGCAGTTCAAGCAGACATTGCACCAAAAGGAAGACATATGACATACCAGCAATTAGTCCTAAGGTTATTCACCGGGTTACATTTTGGGCAATAAGAGAGTATCATTGCTGTGGATGGAGAGTATTAATCCTAAGTTCTCTTCAATTCTTTATTGCACCGTCATCAAAGTGATGGTTCTCCATTGACTTTAAACATGTGTATCTGTATTACTTGCCTAAATTTACATTTGGTTGAGGCATTGAGTTCAACCATCAAAATATGTCAAGGCATGCACTAAGAAACTACTCATCAAAAAGGTATGCAGGGACAAGTAGGAGAAGTATTCTCATAGACTGGCTCTCCATTCTCACTTTTCAACATCAATTATACTAACTGCACTTTCTGACAGCTCCGCAACAGGAGAAGAAAAAAGAGAGAAAGAATGACAGTATAATGACTAAGTCTAACTTATTTCAAGAGTTAGAAATAAAAGATTTACCTCAAGGCTGGATATTCAGCCTCTGCAGAAGACTCAGCTGCTTCCTGTCCAGATTCAGGATTCCGGAGATTCTGTGGGTATGAAGCCAGCGGATGGGTTTGGGGGGGTGTGAACACAGGGGCTGCTTTCTCAGATCTCTGAGGGAAAACAGCTCCAATGCGCTGAAACGTCAAGCAATATGTTTAAAACTCCGTTTTGAGAAGCAACAAAATGCTTAGGAATGATATGACAACTGTGAATGAACAAACTACGTGTGGTGGAAGCTGGAAGTTTGGTTCAATAAGCATCTGTAATGGAATATTAACAAACATTGAACTGTTTGGAGATATGCATTCCTCCAACAACTGCTATGCTGCAACTGCACTTACTAATTAGTTGCTGATTGGATGATAAGTTAGAAAACTGAACTATCACCAACTGACCCAGTTTCTTTCTTAATTGTTTTTGTTAGCTATGATATAATTAAATAATGTAGATATGAGAATATCCCCAAATCCTTGTAATAATGGTATAGATATGGGAATATCTCCAAATCCCTATAATTAGGGATAGGAGATTGTGTAATATTTTCATTAGTTTCTTTCCATATTTACACTCTCTGTAACATCTATATAATCCCATTAGCTTGAACGAATAATCAAGTCACTAATTCCTATTCTCTTCTCCTTCTAATTTCTCATGGTATCAGATCCTAGAGCTCAATTATCCTTTAAAAAAAGTCTTCAGGGCAAAAGTTTCTGCCAGAAACAAAGTCCTGGGAACTGGTTTTAACCTAACAGCCAAATACGACAACACCCTACTCACAACCCACATAATCTTTCTCCTCTACCTCCTGCAATCATTCTCTGAAAATCCCACGCATTAAATCTGCATGCGTGACTCATCTCCAGCCACTCTTTCAGGCAAATTAGGTTCCTTTCTGGTCGACTTAACCTCCTCACTTCCCAGGTTTGTATCAGTTTCTATTGGATCTCTCTCCTCTCTTTTTTTCCTTCATCAATCACATTCTTGGTAATCTGCTAGCCTCCCTCTGTTCTGCCCAGTTCTATGTTGTTTTTTCTGTTCTAGTTTTATTAAATTTGGTTGATAATCAGAGTGAGTCATTTATTTAAAAAAAATGACCGAAAAGAATAAAAGTCAGAATATCGGCAGACCAACTTTCTCTTCCCCACTATCACCTACAATTACTAATATCAGAGATGAATCATCTCCATCTATCCCTTTAACTAGAGCAGACTATCATGACTACCTTCAGTACAAAGCATCAAGGCAACAATCATCAGCTGCTTGTCCAGTGCAACCCGGTAACCCCTTTGCTCATGTCGCACAATTTTCATCTCAGGAACAATGGATTCTTGATTCTGGTGCTTCTGATCATATTTCTGGTAACAAAAATACTCTCTCTACTCTTACTATCCCTTCTACCTTCTCTACTGTTACTTTGGCTAATGGATCAAAGACTATTGTAAAAGGGGTAGGTATAGCTCACCCTCTGCCTTCCATACCTTTAAAATCAGTCCTTTTTTGCATATGAATGTTCATATAATCTTATTTCCATTAGCAAATTAATCAAAAATCTGAAATGTGTTGTAACCTTCTTTGATGATTCTGTTCTTGTGCGGGATCGGGGTACGGGACAAATAATTGGAAAAGGATATGAGTCACAAGGATTGTACTTGCTATCCATTCCAACACCACATGTTGCTTTCACTTTTGTTAAAGGGACAGTCTGGTGCACTAAGCTCCCGCTATGCGCAGGATCCGAGTAAGGGCCGCACCACAAGGGTCTGCGTATAGTCTCTTTCACTTCCATTGTTTTCTCTAAATTGCTACATAGTCAACTGGGTCATCCGAGTATCTTGAAGCTGCAAAAGATGGTTCCTAATTTATCTAGTTTATCTTTGTTAGAATGTGAGTCGTGTCAGTTTGGTAAGCACACCCGTACTCTTTTCCAAAGCGCGTCAATAATAGGGTCACCTCTATGTTTGAAATTGTTCATTCAAAGATATGGGGTCCAGGTCGTGTCAGTTCTTCCTTAGGCTTTCATTATTTTGTGACTTTTATTGATGACATTCTCGATGCACGTGGTTATTGTTAATGAAAAATAGATATGAGTTATTCTCTATCTTTCAAAAGGTTTGTGCTAAAATTCGCAATCAATTTGGTGTTTCCATTAAGAAGTTAATCAGTGATAATGTTCGAGAATATTTCTCTACTTTCCTCCCTTCTAAACCGAGCGGATCAAACCTTTCTTCTTCCTGCTCAAGCAGATGCCGAACCTCATTATTTAGCGATTTTATGTCATCTCAAGGTATATTGCACTTGTCTTCTTGTGCACATACTCCTCAACAAAATGGAGTTGCTGGCGAAAGAACAGACATCTAATTGAAACAGCTCACACATTGCTCATTCACAATCATGTCCCTTAACGTTTTTGGGGTGATGTTGTTATTACATGTTATTTAATCAATCGTATGCCTTCATCTGTTTTGATGTACAAAATCCATAGTACTCTATCCGGGCCAGAATTTGTTTCCCCTTCCTCCATATGTGTTTGATTGCACCTATTATATTCATAACCTTACCCTTGTTGAAGATAAACTTCAGCACAAGGCTTTTAAATGTGTCCTTGGTATTCTCGTCAGCAAAAAGGTTACAAATGCTTTGATCCCTCTGCCAACAAGTATTTGATCTCTGCAGATGTTACCTTCTTCTAGACTTCTCCGTATTTTTCTTCGAATACAGAAAATCAGAAAGCCATATCAACAGTCCTTCCATTCCACCCCCAGCTCCACCTCCGTCTCTTAAGGTCTATTCCCGGCGATCTCAACCTCCTTCTAAGTCTGCTAATCCAACTCATTATCATTACCTGCTCCAACAATGTCTCCTACTTCG
The DNA here is from genome assembly GCA_029844215.1 of Przewalskia tangutica. Lineage (NCBI taxonomy): Eukaryota > Viridiplantae > Streptophyta > Magnoliopsida > Solanales > Solanaceae > Przewalskia > Przewalskia tangutica. The sequence continues at coordinate 80,776,317 of CM056732.1, read as the reverse complement.
GTTGACTATCTTTCCATTGCTCTTCGTAAAGGTACTAGAACTATTGTCAATCAAACTCATATTTATACTTATTTAAGTTATCATTGTATGTCACCTTCATACCATGCCTTTTTTACTAGCTTATCCATTGTCAAAATTCTCAAGACTGTGGCAGAAGCACTAGTTCATCCAGGTTGGCGTCTAGGCTATGATTGAAGAGATGATTGCTTTACAAGATAATGGTAATTGGGAGCTTGTTCCTTTACCTAAAGGCAAAACCATTGTTGGTTGTCGTTGAGTATTCACAGTTAAGGTAGGATCAGATGGATCTATTGAGATGTTGTTAAGGGATACACTTAGATTTATGGCATTGACCATGGAGATATTTTCTCACCAGTTTCCATGATGGTCTTTATCCGTTTCTCATCTCTATAGCAACAATGAATCAATTGTCCCTTTTTCAACTGGACATTAAAACGCATTCCTTCGTAAAGAACTTGCTAACGAGGTTTATATGGAGCAACAACCAGGGTTTGTTGTTTAGGTGGAGTTTGAACTAGTCTGTAGACTTCGTCGATCCCTTTATGGTCTCAACCAGTCTCCTAGAGCATGGTTTGGTCATTTTCGAGATGTTGTCCAACAATTTGGAATGATCCGAACAGAAGTTGATCACTCTGTATTTTATAGGCATTCCTCTCATGGCAAACGTATCTTTTTAATTATTTATGTTGATGATATTGTTCGCAGGTGATGATCATGAAGGTATTGCTCAACTCAAACAACGGAATATGCCTTAGACATTTTGGAAGATGTTGGTATGATGAATTGCAAACATGTGGACAATCCGATGAATCCAAATACTAAGCTTATTCCAGGATAGGGGGAGCCTCTAAAAGATCCTAGCAGATATCGAAGACTTGTTGGCGAACTCAACTATCTTACTATCACACGACCAAACATCTCATTTGTTGTTAGTGTAGTTAGTCAGTTTCTGCAATCACCTTGTGATAGTCACTAGAATGCCGTGATTCACATTTTGTGTTATATCAAAAGCTCTTCGGGACAAGGTTTATTGTACGAAGACAAGGGACACACCCACATTGTTGGGTATTCTAATGTTGATTGGGCAGGATCTCCTTCAGATAAGCGGTCCATTTTCAGGTTATTGTGTTCTAATTGGAGGCAATCTAATATCCTAGAAAAGTAAAAAGCAAGATGTGGTGGCTAAATAAAGCGCAGATAGCTATGGCATTGGCTATGTGTGAGCTTATATGGTTGAGACAACTTCTCCAAGAATTGAAGATCGGAGGAGCTGAACTGATGAAATTGATTTGTGATAACTAAGTTGCACTACATATCGCTTCTAATGTCGTGTTTCATGAAAGAACAAAGCACATTGAGATAGATTGTCACGTCATTCGAGAGAAGGTCGAGTCGGGATACATCGCCACGAGTTTTGTCAACTCAAAGGATCAACTAGCAGATGTTCACAAAATCACTCTGAGGATCCAGAATTGACTATATTTGTGGCAAACTATGTGCATATGACTTATACGTTTCAGCTTAAGGGGGGGAGTGTTAGATATGATATAATTAAATAATGTGGATATAAGAATATCCCCAAATTCCTGTAATAACGGTATAGATATGGGAATATCTTCAAATCCCTTAATTAGGCAATTAGGAGATTGTGTAATATTTTCATTAGTTTCTTTCCATATTTTAACAGCTATATAATCTCATTAGCTTGAGGGAATAATCAAGCCACTAATTCCTATTCTCTTCTCTTCTCCTCTCCTAATTTCTCAGTTTTGATACCTACTAATGACATGAATAACTATCAAATGCAGATACACAAAATAAAACCAGTAGGAAGACTTACCAGCAACTCCTGGTATGCGCCATAAAATTGTGGATATCTAGCCCTTGGTCCTCCAAATGCTTCTTGCCACGTGTCTATCAAAGTTAATACTTTTTCCTTGACATGCAAGTCAGGTTGCTGTTATAAAACAGTACATAAAGATGCCTTAACTTTGTGAAGAAAGAAAAAGGTTCAAAGAAGATATAAGAGAGTTTGAGAGTCAGCAAGAAGCCACCTTCTTTTTCACAATTTTCACCATCTCATGAAGGAGATCTTTCTCAGCAACATGCATATGGACAATATCCCCACAATTCTTCACAATTGTTTCCAACAGCTGAAAAATGGAAACTCAAATTATAATGTCCAAACAACTTATTGATTTGATAGGCTGGAGTTCTGAGTTAAAAAAATGCTAAAGTGACAGTGAATCGATTTTTAGATAGTTACCAGTTTCAAAAAAAAACTGTGAATCAATTTCGGTATTCCTTCATGATTTTAGAATATTAAAAGATAACATGAAAAATTCCAGTCTCTTTCATAAGGTCACACTCCTAACGAAGGGACATTTTGGCACCTACAGACTCTTAAAGGTTACAAGTTGATAGAGTGAAACTATGTATCTATATGAATGCCAAGACATGCCTACTTAAGATACAGTTTTTGTATGAATACTCATTATTGTGTCCAACTCTTGTAGGGGTTTATGAGAAGTGAACTTATCAATTTTCCACTTGATTCTACTGAATCATGATTTCCTTGCCCACTAGATCTTAACAGAGAGGGGAAATAGTGTATGAATCTAAATGTGGTAGTAAAGATAACCGAAAGGAGTCCTGTACAATTCTTGAAACCCAACCAAATTGTAAAGCTTTCTTTACTTTAATGCATCACAAAGAGTTCAACTAGATGCATAACAGCAAGGAGTGCATTTAATTAGAAACTTGTAATAGTTGAACGTGATTGAGAGGGGCATTCATATCAAAGTGAGAATTATAGGGTGGAAACTAAATAACTTGACCTTAGTTTCAAACATCAAGTGAAACCAAGATCCCAGTCTTATCTTCAAAAAAAATATTACTTCTTATTGCTCAAACTTTTCTTTCCAAGTATTATATTGGCTTACTTAGAAAATTTCGTCTAGTTATAGAAAATGACCAACTTAAATCGATTTCTCATATAGTGGTTTCAGAACTATTTTGTTTAGAAAAGAAGCCAATCCCCGTGGAATGAACAATTTTTACTATAATTTGACTTCTTGTTATGAAAGAATCTAGTCATCCAACCCAAAGCTTTATGGAGATGGGTCAAGTAGCTCGAGATCATATAAACCCCTTTAGAAACCCTTACATAACCAATTGAGATACAAGTACAGCATTCTTCAGCACCCTTCTGCACGTGGATTATTGCCCCCTTTTCCGGAAAGAGAGAGAGAGAAAGGAGGTCAACAGTAGCAGGCCTACAATCGAGGTAGATTAGGCTCAACAGGCTAATGAAGGGACCTGGAGTAATGTTAATGGATCGATGGACTAAATTCAGAGAGGCATAAACCCTGAGTAGCTCCACGAGCTGAGTTGAGGGAAGGAGAAGCCTGGACTTATCTAGCATAAAGAGAGAAAGCAATTGCAGAAACGGGCTCTGTTACCGGGTGAAACAATCTAAGCATTCAACTCAAAACCTTGGAGCAATGGGTGAAGTAACTCATAATCATCATAAACCTTTTTGGAAGGTGGAAACCCTAATACAACCTATGAGGAACAACTGTAGCATTCTCTAACTGTTGTGAATTCATTGCAAGTTTGGCTAAGTGCATATTAAGCTTTATATCTATAAGGTAACCACCACCAAATAAAGCAAGAGAATTCTCAAGGACAAAGCCTTAGTACTAATAGAGTACCCTAGAGCCAAAATGTACAACAATATGAATATTATCTTTAATTGTTCTAATTTGTAGATAAGCATTGCCATTTAAACATCCTTTTTTAACTTCTTTACAAGAACCATTTAAACATCCTATTTTTATTACGGTAGTGTTCGGGCCAGCTTGTGTACACCCGACTAATTTCACAGGGTATCTATTACCTCCCACCAGCACAGGTACCAGGTAAATATGTCCAGACTTAGGCAGATGAGAATAAATCACCTAGAGATTTTTGCCTCCACTGAATTTTACGTGAGACCTCATGGTTCTCCACTTTATTGACCACTAGGCAATACTTTGGGTGCAAGAACCATTTAAACATCCATATTCTCAAACAGATTATCTAATCAACCACAAAATTAAGAAAGCACTAAGCAAGCACAGAAAAAAAAAAACTTTGGGAAATGCACCTTTATGTGCCATCAAAAAGACTAGACGTTACACTAATAGTTGATGCTCTTTTTTTTATAAGCTACACACTAATAGTTGATTAGAGATGCACAGTGTCATAGTCACCACTCTACCTCAAGGACCTCCATGATAATGTATATGTGGTTTTTCTTTAGAACAAAAATCATATAGCATACATAATTGTATGTGTGGTTAATAAGAGAAAGAAAAAAACAACGAAGATGAAACAATTGACGAGAGTGGTAGCATAAATTTAACACCTGATCTTCTACGCAAAAGAAAGAACAACAAAGTAACACAAAAATTGGAGATTTAACAGTCCATATGAACGAAGTATTAAAGCATCAATTTTGACGGCTTTAGAAGCTTACTGTCAAAGCAAGAAGTTGGACTTTGGGATTCTTACTACCAAGACGTCTTTTTATTCCCTTCACGACATCTTTGGCTTGCCTGGTAAACCCAAAAAGAACATAAATATCAGTAACAACTTTAGACAATCTTCCACCAAAGGTAAAAGCACATACCCGTATCAACAGGCTAATAGAGAAAATTTAAAAAGAAAAAAAGACAAGGAAAAGGGAAATTTTAGTGAGCACCACTACATGACGCAATTGCAATCTAGTTCATTGGATAATTGGATTTGGATTTCTATTTAATGTTTTTCTTTTTGGGAAATATATATATTATTAATTATCTGAAGCACCGCAGATGTGAAATAATACAGAAATTATTTACAGAAGGTCTAGAGAACACACTGCCGGTTAATAAAAAGAACTAAGTAAATAAACCATTTATGGGTTCATATTTTGACCAACAAAACAAAAACTTTAAATACCAGAACTTGAGTTGACACTCAGAAAGTCATCTTTTTCAAAGCATCTTCAATTCCTTTCTCTAGAATACCCAGATTTTCATTTAATGCACGTAAAAGTATCCTCAATCTGAGTGATAAAATTATGAACTGTGCATATGAGGTGAAACCCCCTGGAAACCAGAAAGCGGTGTCCAAACATGGAACACGTGTACCGCAGATACAGCTAAAGGACAGATTTATAATCATTGAACAGACTGCACTGTCAGATGCAATCAATTTTTTTTGTGTGTGTGGGGGGGGGGGGTAAGTTTTTCAGGTGGATTCACAGTTAAATGGGTGCACGCACTCAAGAAAGATCAAACCCATGCTCTTCATTAAGTTAGTCCACCTAGTTTAGGCAAGGTACAAAAAAAAAGACTTTTTGAGAATGCAAGTGATTTGAAGTAAATTGTTGATACCGCCTGTAGTCATAAGAAACTTGAGTGCTTGATGTGTAAGATGTTCTTGTTATTTTTCTTCTTTTGAGGATAATCAAAAGTTTAAGTTTGAGGGAGTTAATAAGTTGGGAACAAACGTCTTTTACTTGAATTATAGCTTCTTTAAGTAAAGTTTTAACAGCATAACGAACTTATTTTGTTGGTTTACTGGCCTCCTGGCATCTGCAATATCTATCAAGGGTGGAAGACTAATCCATATCAACAGTGTGCTTGATAGCATACCAACATACTACATGTCACTTTCCCATTCCTAGCAAGATACTTGATCAGCTGGACTAGATTAGGAGGGATTTACTATGGGAAGGAAAGAGCAGCTCGCACAGATTTCATCTCATCAAATGGGACAACGTTATACAGCAAAAAAACAAGAGAGGATTGGGCATTAGAGATTTAGCCTCTCACAACAAAAGCATGCTCATGAAATGGTTATGGAGGTTTAGTACAAATGACTCTAGCATCTAGAAGAAGTTGTTGCTGCTAAGCATGGAAGAAGGGACCAAATAGCACTAATACTTCCAATTTACCCTATGGGTTTGGTACCTGGAAATACATTAGCAAGTTGTGGAGTGAATTTTTAATGAAGGTCTGGTTCAAAGCAGGGGATGGTTCACATATTAAACTCTGGAGGGACATATGGCTAAGTAACATTCCACTCATGGAAGTTTACCCAAGCCTGTTCCAGATTGCTCAAGACAAAAACTCCACAATTGCACAAAATAGAAGTGGCAACAGCTGGAGTGTAATGCTCAGGAGAAATGTGCAGGATTGGTAGATGGGATTGGGGAATCTGCTTGAACTACTTGCTAGTGTGGAGAAATATAATATTAATAACACACGTGCTGACAGATTGGTATGGGGAAGAAATAGCTCTTCCACTGTGAAAGATTGTTATCATCATATATGCTGCCAGAACCAGATCACTGAGCTTTGGCCCTGGAAACTTATTTGGAAGACCAAAATGCCTACCAAGATCATCTGTGTTTGTTTGATTGCCCTCCAGGAAGCATGTTTAACTCTAGAAAATCTGAAAATAAAGGCCTCCATGCTATATGTGTCAGAATAGCTCAGAAACAGTCAATCACCTGCTCCTTCACTGTGCAGCGGCAAAGGACCTATGGAATATGTTCTGATGCATTTTTGGATTACAACGGGCCATGCCACAAAATGTGAAAGGTGCCTATTCAAGCTGGAATACATGGAGAGTCAATAAGTCCATCAAGAAAGTCTGGGTGATGATCCCTGGAGTTATTTTTTGGAGTCTATGGATTGGAAGGAACTGTAGATGTTTTGATAGGATTTCAACTCCAAACCACTCTCTTAAAGCTAGTTGTCTATTTCTTCTGATCAATTGGGTTTTTTTAACCCCTGTATTTAGAACTGAACGATTTCCTGACTTTGTTAGCCCCCTAGTACTTCGGAAACGGCCTCTCTACCTCCCAAGGTAGGGGTAAGGTCTGTGTACACTCTACCATCCCCAAACCCCACTTGTGGGATTACACTGGGTATGTTATTGTTGTTGTTGGTGTTAGCTCCCTAGTGCTAGTTTGATATATTTTCAAGAAGCTAACAACTTTTGCTTATGCTCTCTGTGAGCCCTTCTGTTTCTCTTGTAATTTTGCATCTGCTTGATGCCTTTCCATGAAATTCCCTACTTCATAAAAAAAAATGTTGGTTTTAGGTCTATGAACTCAAAAGGAACAAAATATGAAGAGTTGTATCAAAAAGATTGAAGGACAATCAAGTTTAGAGCAAAAAGTTAAGAAAATCGGAGAATTGAAAAATGAGCAAAAGCGCAAAACGTGGAAATGATTTCCGTTTGACTCCACGATTGAAAGGAATCACAAAGGAACAACATGCTGATCCAGTCCATGATTCCAATCGTGTGGTTGATGAAGACATGAAGTTCTGGGCCTAAGACAAAATGGACAAACATGGAGATGATTGCCAAACGCAATTGGTCTTAAATCCGCAGACCAGATCATGTATTGATTCCTCGTAGTAAAAATTATGTCTATAAACAAGTAAGGTACAAATAAAAGTAAGTTTAGCATTCATTCTCAAAAGAAAATGTAGGTTTAGCATCCGCGAAATCATCGACTTGGCAGAGACTTATTGGTTTCTGGAATTTCTTAAGGATTAATACAACGCTTTGTTTTGGATCTATTTATTGTCAAACTGCCATATTTTCCAAGTCAGAACTCATGTAACTTAAAGAATTAATAGTATTCTCAAACAAAACATTTGTTGGTTTGCTTTTGCTAAGATGCACACCTCAATGGCATTTTCACTGAAGCACCACCTTGGAGTTGGCTACTTTAGGGCTCAAACACACTTCGACAACACAGTCAGAAAACATAGTACAAGAAGATTCCTTTTCGGATTTCATAAGTAAAAATGATTAAACTTTTAGGATATCGGGAGTACCATTTGACTTTTGACACCAAGGCAACAATCATAAGAATTTAATGGTCTGGTAAGCCAACCTTTTCAGTTAATGGATCAGCTATATCTCCTTGCACACATCATTGGCACAAGGAGAGGATAAGTATAATACATATAAACAACAGATTATACAACACTATTTTCAAACTCAATCGACAAAGAAAAGCCATAGACTCAAGAATTATCATTGATATTCCTAGGAGTAGCTCGTCAGAGTTTTAAAAAAATAGATAGCATAAAATACAAAGCAAAATGAACTTAAGACTACGAAGGGTCATTTCATTCATCATGACAACAGCTAAGAACTCACAAAGGAAATTTCACCCACATAAAATGACATGCAAACCCTAAACTAGACTTCGACTTCGCAAAGAGACCCATCCACTTAACAAGCATGACACTAAAGCTCACTGCTACGCGATGTAAAAATAATTTCATATCTAGCAGGAGCTAACAACAGAATCCTTCACTTCCTTTTTGCATAATGTCTGCTTGTACCTCCCTGACTTCCTAACCAAACATGATTTAGTCTAATAAATCGCCTCATCAAATTAACAGTTTCTTTAAGAAATTCTCAACCGACGTACTATTAGCTTCTTCTTTTTTTATAACCACGGTATCCGAGGACATCCCACCGGCAACAAGTAACTCCGTATTAATCTAAAGTTTCGTAAGTCATCGACAACTCAACGAGCAACTTCTTAAAGTGCTACATCTAACTTCGAAATTCAGTTCTAAACTCAGTCTAAATCATTGAAACACTTACTGTCAACTCCCTGATAGTATATAAATCTCAAATAACAGAAACCAAAAAATAAAAGAGAAAAAACGGCAAAAAGGTTTGATATACACAAAACAAAACAATTGACTAAAGATATCAAGGAAATAGAAGCATACGCATGATCGTGATTGCAAATATCGCAGATCTCTAGATTCATAGCCCAATCAGGACCTATAAGCATATCGCTCGTTGCTCTTTCCACCATTGAATTCACCATCCTTACTTTTATTCACCTCCGGCCTTCTCCGATTTAAAATAAGTGTATATTCCCTTAAAAAATACTAAATCATTCTTAATTTATACTCTTAACTACCTAATTAATATAGTACATAAAACTCTCTTATATTAAAACAATTCTTCTGGATTATGTGAGTGAAATAGAAAATATTTATTAACAACAATACAACTTAAAAAAGCAAAATTAAGGGGAGAAATAATTTATTTAGCCAAAGAAAAGGAACGGACGGTAGGGATTTGTTTAATAAAGATTCTTCATTGAAAGTGGTCGCGTCACTATGCATTTATACAGGCAGCAGCCTTACAATAGATGGAATTTTAACTAATAACCCCCCATAGGTCCACATACTTTAAAGATACTTACAGTTTGGTCCTTACAAAAATTAAAAGGAATTTCTACTCTCCTTTTTTCTCATTGTCAAGCAAGAAGGTTACACTCTTTTATGACACTAATCAATGGAAATGAATAGCATCTGATCACACTAGTTTAAACTTTAAAGGAATAGTACATATTTTCCTATTAGACTCACTTATCTCATTTTTTAAAATAAAATTTTGTGGTAGATCCTATAACCTCCTTGTAATTGTTCGAAGCAGTCGCGGACGCAGAAAATTTTCCAATCAGTGCATCGTCAAGACAAAGGCCACAGCAGTAATCTTTGCCATTCCAGCCATGCCCAGAGTTTCTCGAGTCGCCCGGTTGAGACTAATTTATGAGTCAGGCAAGAAATTGCACACTACTGACCTCACCCTTCAAGAACATCATGCAGTGGGACCCACACAAACCGACATTGAAGTCGTGATGCATGTTGACACCCAATTTTATCCCTCTCTTCCCATTATTCATTTAAAATTATTATTTTCAACACCACAAAATAATTTTAAAATTTTAATAAAGGCATACATATGCACACATAAATAAATAATTTAATATTCTCAAAATAACCAATTTTATTATTATTAGTATCTTTACTCGTCTTTTTACTATCGTGACATTTTTTATCACAGTCATAATTTTTATCATAATATTCTATGTCATTCATAAAACGACATCGCATTTTATATTAAGCACTAAAACATTTTTCAAAATATTATTGCATTATTTATTAGTATTTTTTATCCTTATAATTTATAGTTTTAGTAAATCCTTTTATTTACTATAATCTATTTTCTTCTTCTACTAATTTAAAACACATAAACTCTATCCAAGCAATTAAATTCTCCAGTCCACTATTATTACCCTTAAAATCTGAAAACCCAAAGGAAAATCGTGGCCCAACACCCACAGCCCATCGTCCAAGCCCATTACCCCTTAAAATCCCTAACCTAACAAAAAGAACAACAGATTTTCGCATCCCTCCCCCCAAGAAACCGCCACTGCACCCCCTCCCTCTCTCTCTTCCCCTCTCTCTTCCATTTTTGGCATAACAACAAATCTTTTTCACTACACAGAAGATGTATGCCCATTTTGGCAATGATAGGTTGGTCACGTTGAAAATGACAGGTGGGTCACCTTGTAAAACGACGTCGATATTGCTAAGCCTTTGCAAAATAATAGGTGGATCACTGCACCCGCCGCGTGAACGCGTGTCCGCCTCGTTCGGCAGGTGCCAGCCGACCGCCGTTTGCGTGATCGAGCGGACGGGGAGGACGATTTAGCGGATCGGACCGGCAGATTCGCCGAAGTCCCGTCCCGATTTGGATCCCGTCGGATCGGGGGTCGGGGCGGTTTTTTTTTGCACTTAATTAAAAAAATAACATATATATAAACAACTCAATAATTGAATAAGAAAGTGTAATAAAAACATCTCAAGGCTGTTTTTGTGCCTCTTATATTATTTAATAGAAATATGTTTTTTTCTAATACAATATACATATACAATTATCAAATTACAACTTTGTAGTGTCGTTCAAAAGTTGCAAATGACATAGTGAAATTGCAATTAAATAAATTACATTTTCAAAAAAATATATATTATATTTTCCTTATAACTTCATGTGGTTCTTCGGTTGGAATTGATATTTGTTGGTCAAATTGTTCCACGTCGCTTTCACTACATTCGGATAAGCTATCGTTGTAGTTTTCGTCCTTCTTTGTTGATCTATGGTTGACTGCACCTTCTCCGCTCCACTCGTATCCAATCAATGAATAATACTGCAATCTCCAAACTATCTCCGGTTAATGAGTGTCTGTACTCTCCTATTTGAAATCTGCCAGCAAAAAAAACGCTTTCAGATGTCATTAATGACGCTTGAATGTTCAAAACATTTCGGACCATCATTGAAAGTGTCAGAAAGGTCTTCGCATTCCCCCTCCAGTATTTCAGCACGTCTTTATCTCCTTATTCATTGATAAATATTTGGTACGGTAAAACACTCTGCAAAACAAAAACATCAAACTCAATAATTTGGTTAGTAGTGTTAGCATCGCACATTCTATTTCCGATGTTTTCAATACTAGCAGCAGAAACAACATGTTTTTTTTTAGGTTGTGTTAAAAAGATGATGATGGTATGGAAGTTGGTTGGTTGCTAGCACTTTCTTGGTGATAATACCTATAAACTTTTTTGCATTCGTTTTCTATGTTATACAACACTTATTCTTTAGTTTGTTTAATAGGTGGTGGGTCATTTAGATTTTTGGGACTTGGATGTGGTAGTACTATTATACAATCATAAATAGTTTCAATAAGTGATTTACATCCGTCTATTTTAATAGTCTGATTTAATACATCACCAATAATATAAATAGTGGGAATAGAAATAAAAAAATTATTTTGATAAACATTTTTAATAGTTGTCTTATAAGCTGGTTCAGTCATATATTCATTAAGTAATAAAAATAGGAGAGATATATAAAACGACATAGTTGAAATAGTAGGATAATAAATACCGAAAAAATCTTTTGTTGCTTGAAAAAAATTCTCTAAAAATACAATAAGTTTGGCAATTTTGTCTCAATCGCTATCTACAACCATATAAGCTGGATTTTGATTATGGGCGTTAAAAATAAAGTTATAGGTCTTCTATAGTCATAAGCAACAAGCAGTTGCTGGTACAAAGAATTCCACCTAATGAGTACTTTTTCGGGAATGTTTCTATAAGGTAGTTGACAATCGTGACAAGTTTTTTTATATTCTTTTTTTTGTTGTATTTTATTATTTTTTTAAAATATAATTTATAGCAAATTATATTTTATCAAGAATGTCTGCAAAAAGTGATATATCATCCTTTACAACTAAGTTGTATATATGTCACGCACATCTTATATGAAAATGATCTGGAAAAGATTGAGTTAAACTATTTTTTAAAATTGTAATAGCATAATTATTAGAAGAAACGTTATCTAATGTAATAGACATAATTTTATCAGTTATTCCGTAATACACTAATAATGACAAACAAAATAAATATTTTCTGCAATAAAATTACCAGTGTGCCTATATATATCTATACGCTAAAATACGTTTTTGCATAGACCATTTATAATCTATCCAATGACAGGTTACCGTTAAATAATCATGACCGTTAGTACTACGGCCTATATCAGAAGTGATAGCCACTTTGCCATTAAAATGATAATGAGTAACGTAAATACTGTTGATATTCATGTGTAAATTTAAATACATCTCTCTTAACAGTTGATCTAGGAAAATCTTTAAAAGCAATATTATACATTTCTCTAATGTAATGAATAAAACCAGGAGATTCGGGAAATGAAAAAGACAAACCCTCCAAAATAACTAATTTTGCTAGTGTTTTCCTATCTCTATGTTTATCGTATTTATGGCCTACAACTCTCCCACATAGGTTAATTTGACCTTGTACTTGGTCCGGGACAGTATGTGAACCTTGACCCGATAGAGAGGGTGCTTGTGCACCTGATTTTTTAGCCTCGTATTGGACATACCTAGCTGGGTGTTTGTGTGTTATGTGTCTCATTAAACCCCCATCCCACCACTACCTTTTCCAGTTTTAAATTTAAAACATTATTTACAAATTTTACATATAGCTACTTGATTCTCTACATCCCTAATAAAAAAGTGTCATGCATCTGATTTTAATGGTCGTTTTGCTGGATCTCGTCTCATACTAGGGGGAATATGAGGCATTTCAGTTGAAGGCGCGCTATTGGGTATTTCATCTATATTAGTGGGTGTGTCATCTAGATCATTATCAACTTCTAAATTAAAGTCTTGTTGAGTTCCAAAAAAAATATCTCATCGTCTAAACCATATGATATTTCAGGAAAATCTTCAGTATCAACAAAATCATCATGTCTATGAATAGGATCTTGTCTAGGAATAGGATGACTAGAATAAGTACCCCGTCCTTGTTACTCCTAGTAGAAAAAGCCTTACTCTTACTGTTGATGTTGGATAGGATGTTGTAACAACATCTGCGAAAGCACAGGACAACATCTTCAGGATGTTGTCTGCGATGTTGCGACAACATTTCTGTAACTATTTTGCCTATTCTTCCGGCTTAAGCAGATGAAGTTACTACGAGTAAAAAATGGCCTAGGCAAGCTTACTAGATTGTTGTGTTTAAAACGTGGTGAAATACGAATTCAAAGCGTGAAGTGAAAGCAGTGAATGACCAAGTCCAGATCGATGAGGATTTCCAAGAGGAAGTCTCGGTCCAAGCTGTTGCCATCTTTTGCTCAACCTCCGCAACCATCAGTGAGGATTTCAAGGGAAGCTCAACGCTATAAATAGAGGAGAGCATCACAAGTATCGATATCCAGATTTAGAGAAGAAGAACTTCCAAGAGATCTCTCGGATTTTACCTTAGAAAACTGGATCAACATTTTAGCCTAAAGTTGTTTTAACAACATCTTGTCCCACATTGCAATCGCTATCTCTATTCTAGATTAAGCTTATTGTTCAAGTGATTGTAATGAAGATGTTGTATTTTATCTTTTAGATTTTGTAACTTTAGGTGAAGTCATCTGCAACTTCATTTTTGTTTGTAATTTCTTTTTCGTTTGTAACGCTCAATCTGTAAAAAGAAATTCTTTGTAATTGTATATAATTTATACAATTCTTTTGGTCACTGACCATCAAGGGATATATTTATATATACCCTTGAAAATATAAACTTTGTGTCTCTTTACTTTTTCCGCTGCACATACTCTACAAGGTTTATTCTGTTTTATTACAATGTTGCCTCAGATGTTAACCCAACATTGAAGGCAACATCCAGTGACTGTTTTTGTTGTTCATAGTTTTGCGATTTTAATCTTACGTTTTACGAATTCGTAGCCCACGGGACCCAACACTTACCCTTAAACATACATCTTATTGATTCCATTTTAATTATGCTAATAATTAGTTTAAAATAATGAAATTAAGTGGCTAAATAAAATAAAGAAACAATAATAATTTAATGAAGGAACGAATGTACCAAACGCCGACGTAATGTCGACGTGTAATCGATAGGTTGAAAATTGAAACTTTGCTCGATTGATGATCTTCAAGCTAGTTGTCAACTTCACTCCCAAATGAATAAATAAAATTGAATATTTAGTAGATAATGTAGACTTGTAGAGAGATTGATTGAGAGATTAGAGAGATTGTAGGAAGATGAAGAGAAAATGATGTATTTATAGTTGAAAAATTGGGTTAAAGTGTAAATATAATAACTTAGGGGTTAAAATAAATATTAAGGGGTAGGGGGAAGGCCAAAAAATGGCTGGTGCACAACGACCAAAATGTAAAATGATGGTTGGTGCAACGGTTATTTTGTGCAAAGAGGGGTTTTGGGCGGGGTCGGGCTAGCGGGATTGGGGCGGGCCGTGACCGAGCGGGACGAGATCATGTCCCGTCCCGGTATCGTAATTTTTTTATAACGGATCGGGGCGAGATCGGGTCGTCCCGACCCACTGTCCAACCTTAGTTCGAAGTGGATAAAAGATCTTGACATATATTATGTTCTTTACTTCTTGTTAGTGTGTGAAAATATTTGAAATTTTATCTTTTATTTTCTTCTTCTATTTCTATTTTTTTTCTTTCTTCTTTTCATCTCTCATTCACTTACACGTACATCACTAATAATCACTATCCAAGTCCACCACCTGCAGCTCTCTATAACTCCCCTACTTTTCTCTTTATTATTATTATTATTTATTTTCTTTTTTTCACTTATTTTATTACTATTCTCCTCGCACAAATTCATCTCTTCAACCATCATCGCCCAACCTTATTCGTCGATGCTATCACAACTTTCGTTTCTTTATTTGTTTATGAAAATATCCAGGTTGATTTCGCAAGTTATAGTCTCTATAATATTTTTCCTAGAAAATTGAAATTTTGTCTCGCGTGACATAAATTATGTTGAAATTAAGTTATACGACATAATTTTATAGTAATTTTTGAAATTATGTTGAGTGTTGAAAATTATGTCTTATTCAGCATAATTTGTATGGATGTTATAATATATATTTTGAAATTTGATTTGGTGTTGATTTAACTTTTCGAATTTTAGTATGATGACGATGATTTTATATTTTCAGATTTATTTGTTGGTGATTGTTAACAGATTGCTCAGCCGCGCCAAGGCCAATAGCGCTGTCGCTGCAAGTGAATGTTGTTCAGGATTATGTATATTTGGTATATATTAGAAGTAGTCTTGTACCTTAATTACTATTGTAATATTACCATAATTGTATATTTAGTCTCCTTATAGAATAGGGTTGTAGATGTAAAGTAGGAATAGGATTCTCCGATTGTAACTTGTATATATATGTCTTTCATAAATAATAATAATAATCAAGGGGTTAATTCTTTCATGATATCTAGAGTCTAGGTTCTCTTTACATTGCTTCCGCTCCTCAAATTCTCTCTCTAAACCTCTCGGATTCTTCCAACAAAAACTGAGACACTCTTCTCAAAATCCTCCCTCACAACTGTCCTTCTCCGAATCTTCGTGTTTTATTCACCATGACTGATAAAAACACGTTTCATTCTGCCCTCACAGTTTCCAACATCAAGAGTTTTTTTCCTATTGTTCTTGATCTAGAGAACGTCCAATATGGGACGTGGGCGGAATTATTTAAGATTCATGCTATGACACATCAAGTTTTTCACCACATCATACCTCCCGCCGCTCCTACAGAGGGTGATACGGCTTCTATAACGGTTGTGCCCACGAAAGCAGTCGATCCAAACTTATGGGTCATGTTTGATGCAAAGGTTCTCCAGTGGATTTATGTCACTATCTCCTTGGACCTTTTTTTACAGACGATTATGGAACCCAACTCCACAACTATGGCGGCGTGGAATCGATTACATGATATCTTCCAAGATAACAGACATTCTCGCATTGTTATCCTTGAGCGTGAATTTTCTCAAGTTGCTATGACGAATTTTCTTAGCGTTTCTTCTTATTGCAAACACCTCAAGGACTTGGCAGATCAAATTCGCAACGTGGGTGCTCCTATTACTTATAGTCATCTCTTTCTTCAGATGGTTGTCGATCTGTCCAAGGCCTATACAGGGTTTGCTTCGGAAACCCCCTGTCGGAGTTCTATCAAGCCCGCTTCATGCTCACTTTGGAAGAAGCAGGTTTGGCTAAAAGGGCGTCTATCGGAGCTAGCCCCGTCGCCATGATGACTGCTTCAAATTTTTCCCATTCCAATCATGTCAACGTGACCCTAAATCAAAACAACAGTGGTGATAAGAAAGGCCAAAATCGGAAAAATAATGGCAAAAATCGCGGCGACAACCGGAACAATGGCGGTGTCGGGTGAGCCATCACGGGCAGTCAGCAACAACAGCAGGTCTGGGGCCACAGTGGACCCATGGATGGTGGCGATGGTCCCAAAGATTGTCCAAAGACCGCGACGCCAATTATCTCAAAGACAGCCACGCCCCACTTCTTTTCGGACAATTCTGATCGGTTCGGTTTCGCATAAGCTTACGGACCAGACAACAACGAAATACTCGGTCCTCATCCCCCTCAGGCTCATCACATACAAGGACCCACACAAACTGACATTGAAGTCGCGATGCACACACTTGGCTTGACTCAACCGGATCCTAATTGGTATATGGACACATGCGCCACTACCCACATGACATCCGACCAAGGTACACTCTCGTCTTATTTCAATTTGAGAAGTAATCATAGTATCATTGTTGGTAATGACATTTTTTCCAATTAAGGGTTATGGTAATAAAAATGTCCCCTCCTCATCCACCACGTATCTTGAAAAATACTCTTCATGCCCCAAAACTAATTAAAAATTTGGTGTCTGTCCGTAAATGCACCTTGATAATTGGGTCTCTATTGATTTTGATCCGTTTGGATTTTCTGTGAAGGATTTCAAGACGGGAAGTCCTCTCATGAGTTGTGACGGTAGGGGGGATCTTTATCCAATCACATCAAGTCTCAGCGTCTCGCGTCAAGCCATTCCATCCACTTTTGCAAATCTTACTCTTTCCTTATGACATGCTCGTCTAGGTCATCCGGGGTCGCCCATTTTATTTGCTTTAGATAGACATAAGCTTATTTCATGTAAGGGTACACGTAGTACTCCAAATTGTCAATCTTGTGCTTTAGGAAAAATTATTAAGTTACCGTTTGTTGCTTCAAATTCTCATACTTCAATGCTATTTGATATTATTCATAGTGATTTATGAACATCTTCAGTTCTCAGTTCTATGGGTCATCGATATTATGTTTTATTCTTGGATGATTATTCTAAATTTTTATGGACGTTTCCAATTGCGAAAAAATTCCAAGTTTTTTCCATCTTCGTCAAATTTAGAGCTTTCATAAGAACTCAATTCGAACGGGAAATAAAGAACATTCAATGTGATAATGATAAAGAGTATAGTTGTCACGACCCAACCCCGGTCGCTGATCGTGCCTACCGGCACCTCGTCAGTATATATCGAGAATAGCAATGAACATACATAATACAAAACCTGTATAAAGTAAATATCACTGGCAAGTCGATAAGGCTGCCTTCCATAAAATACACTTAATCAAAAGTACAACTTTGTTCTTACAGCCCAAAACCACGAACGTGACTACAGACCTCTAGGAATAACAACTGCGGCGGGACAGGGCCCCGCCATACCCCTGAATGTACATAGTACCTATAGCATCAGGAAAAATCCGTACCAACAAAAACAAGCCTCCGAGAAACGAGTCTCGATACTGCACTGTGATCCTAAGAATGAGGATCCACCACCGCTACCCTTACCGCGCATTTAACGCACCCGATGAGCGGGTCAAGACACAATATGTACCAAGTATGTAAAACTGTAAAATACTGTAATAATGATATCATAAGTCTAAAAGTAAGCTGGAGTCATGGAAGAAAATCAAAATACAGTACACTGTGCCTTACTAACAATGAGAGTAACAAGTGTTGACAGTCAATTTTGACCCGTTTTTCGCATATTTGTCGCAATTTTATGTATTTTAGGACACCGCATTCTAATCATTATTTTTTGCATTTTTATCTTTATATTTTTAAAATTAAGCGTTATGTCTTTGTTAATATTATGTTTCTATTATTATTACACAGTCGTTTATTTTAATATTATTTGCATCTCTTTAAATAAATTAATTGACATCCCGCTTTAATTTTAATTAGACATTAAACATTTGTCTAAATATTATATTTTTATTATTATCGACGCAGATTTGCATTTTAATAATCTTGCATCTTTTAAATAATTTTTCTTTAAATAATTAACCCGCTTTACATTTTGTCAAACCAAATTCCGAGGCACAATCCGGATCACCCACCCACTTCCATAAGCCCAACCGCCATTTTAAATTCCAAACACCCTTTTATTTCCCCATTTTTAAATTTCAAACCACTTTCATTTCCCCCCTAAACACCTTACCCCCCCTTTATTAAAAGAAGAGGGGCAGCCCACAACGAAAAAAAAACAAAAAAAGGGCAACAGAGCCCATTTTTCATTTCAGAAAAAAAGAAAAAGAAAGTCTCCCTTCTTCGCCGCCGCCACAGACTTCGCCGCTTCTTCCGCTTCACGAGCTCCAAGCTCCGGCGAACCCTCCTTTTTAAACACCCACGCATGAGCAGCCTTTTAAATATCAGCCCATTTTTCATTTCAGAAAAAGAAAAAAAAAACCATTCACTTCTTCGCCGCCCTCCGGCGAACCCCCTTTTTGAAACACCCCATGCGCACCCCTGCCCTCTCCCTCTCCACTCGTCGAACCACCCATTCTCGCTGCCCAACCCACCGGGCGAATCCATCTGCTCCGCGAACACCTTCACCGCGAACTCATCATCGCCGCATCAAACACCACGTGGCGTTGCTCGGCGTTAGCCGCGTAATGACGCCGCCATTTTCCTTTTGTGCTACTCAAAATAGCCGAGTTCAAACTCCGCGACGTCGGTTTTCAACGCTCGATCCGCTGCATCGTGGTTGTTGGGATCGCTTTTATTTATTTTAGTAATTTGGCCGAGTTAAAAACTCCGCGAACCGTTCAGCGATATTGTGATGTTCGCGGTTTGCTTCGCTTTGTTGGGCTGATTTTTGCGCCATTTTAGTATTTTGGCCGAGTTTTAAGAATTCGCGACGCTTTGAAAATTCCGGTGAATCATCGCATCGCTTATACTCTCTTGGTCGTTTCATACTGATTTTGATGGACTTGACCCTTTATTTACTGATGTCGCTGGCTGTTTTAGGTTTTCCAGCGAGTTGTGTCGCTGTTGCTGTTGTTGTTTCTACTGTCTTGGCTGTTTCATACTGATTTCGATGGACTTGGCCCTTTATTTACTGATGTTTTTGGCTTCTTTAGATTTTCCAGCAAGTTGGGTTGCTGATGTTTCCCATGTCCGTCAGATTTCAGGATTGATTTTGACGGATTTGGCCCTTTATTTGTTTTGTTAAACTGATTTTAGAACAAATGCTACACTTGGTATTTACTGATTTTTGAACAAGTTACTACACTTGGTATTTTACTGGTTTTGAATTTGATACTACACTGGCCAAAGAAGGATTTATCCGTCGATCCGAGGCCTCCGTGGTAAGCGAGACGGAATATGTGGGCGAGGAGGAAAGTGAAAAAGATTAGACGAGAATGCATAGTATCGTTCACCAGGAGGCGAGTCGACCGCCGCCGTGGCGATATTGGCTTCTCATGTCTTAGTATCATTGGCATAACACTAGCTGAGCCCACACTATATAAAAAATATATCTTTTACAATATCTTCTACATATATATCTATATATATATATACATACATTGTGTTTGTTTGGTAATTATTTACTAACTCTTCTACTAAGTGTCTTTTGCAGGTACCCGGAGGCGCACCCCAAAGTTAAATCATTCGCATAAAATGAAATAAAAGCGAAAAGTTACTAATTTCTCTTCATTACATCTTTTTATGAGTATTTGCTTTTATTACTGTCTTGTTAAATATATATTTATTTTTAAATATTTGCATGCCTAGTTTAAATATCTCTTGGTTAGTTTAATAATTAGAATACCCTTAGAATTGCATGATACATTTAGCAATAATTTTAAACCTAAGTTTGAACGGACAACCGCAAGTTAGCGGATCCTTTAGGATGCCTAACCCCTTCCCTTTAGGATAATAAAGAACCCTTACCTAGAATTTCACATAGTTTCGCAGACCATTAAATGGAAGTCAATTGCAGTATTTTTATTGCAATTTCTAGTGTCCTAATTCACTATAATAATTAGGTGGCGACTCCTTTAAATACACATTTAGGAATCCAACTGCGCAGCAGTAATCCCGTTTCCGACTCCGGTTGAAAATAGGGTGTCACAGCATGGCGACTCCACTGGGGGCTTTAGGTTCTTAACCACAACAAACATAGGTGTCACGCCCCGACTTTTCCTAAGTCTTTACTTAGGGCGTGATGGCACCTGGACAATTATTTTCCACCAGGAGCACCGTTTAATTCTCTTTATTTAGAAATTTAAACTTATATTCAGATACGGAGCTATTAATAAAAATAACAATAAAGAAATTTGTTCATGACTTTATTGAAAATATAACGCGAGCCCATGCTCGTGCAAACATTGTTTCTACATAGACGTACTGACAAATCTTATTTTAAGTTGGAAGGGAGCCCATTCCACACGGGCATTTCCCGAGACACCGAACCGACATTCGAACTCGACGAGTACCAAGCCCAAGCAATGGACTTGGTATGACAAGAGGTCATGGACGATCGCTAGCCTTGGCGTGGAGCCTTTCCTCTATCACGCTTTCAAACATGTTAATAAAAGAGTCACTCTACCATCCGGGCCGAGTGAGAACCTTACCCTGCAATTCAAAGTAACACCACAATATTCCAAGTGCAATCACATTATAACGTAATAAACATATTGCAAAAACATATCAGGTTACAACATCTTTAAATATGCAACAACTCCTCATAGGAAATTATCGGTTTAACTAACACTTCATTTTATCTCGTATTATACGTTAAGACATTCCTCGCATTTCCACATGTTTATTACATTTATATATTTGTGAACGCGTATTCACTTTTCATATTTATATATAGGTGAACATGTATTCATCTTTCATATTTGTTGCGTGCAACCCGATCCATTATATTTACGTATTTGTGAACACGTATTCACTTTACGCTTTGTTGCGCGCGCAACCCGATCCATTATGTTTACGTATTTGTGAATGTGTATTCACTTTACGCTTTGTTGCGCGCAACCCGATCCATTATATTTACGTATTTGTGAACACGTATTCACTTTACGCTTTGTTGCGCGTGCAACCCGATCCATTATGTTTACGTATTTGTGAATGTGTATTCACTTTACGCTTTGTTGCGCGCAACCCGATCCATTATATTTACGTATTTGTGAACATATATTCACTTCACGCTTTGTTGCGCGCAACCCGATCCATTATGTTTACGTATTTGTGAACGCGTATTCACTTTACGCTTTGTTGCGCGCGCAACCCGATCCATTATATATTTATATATTTATGTGAACACGTATTCACTTTTCATATTTTTCGAAGATCAAATAAATACTATTCTCTTTTCTAACATTCGTCATTCATACTTGTAACGATTATAACTTTTAACCATAACTCCAACTAAGGTGTTTCTCAAGCGGAAACTAAGGTAAGACGGGAATCTTTCACTGTACCAAATTTCATTTAAAACTACTTTGGGTAACTAACACAAATTTATCCTCAAAACAGCCACATGAAATTTATTTCGGCAGAATATTTATTAAACAACACCCAATCTTAGAATAGTCATAACTCCAAATCAGAAACCCGCTCAAGCCCCATAAAATCTCAAAACGACGAGAACAGAGAGCTACACGTCTCCATGTGAACCATCCTTTCATATTCTGTACCATTTGGTACAGTTTTACACTTTTATTCGCTGCCCTTCCTGAATCTCGATAGATCCGAGGCAGAAACTTTAAACAGCGATAACTCTCAATCCGTAAGTCGGATAGACCCCCGTAAGGTCTCAAAATGTCCAAAACAAAGAGATCTAGAACTTTCATTTAGAAACAATTTTCATATTCCCCACAGATTAGTACAGTTTTACGTTTCAACGTCCTGCCCTTCTGGATTCCGACGAATCCGAGGCAGCAACTTCAAACGACAATAACTCTCAACTCGTAAGTCCGTTTTAATAAATCTTTATATATATCTGTCCGTAACAGAGAGACTTACAACCATGTAAATTTTCATATAATTCTAATAAGTAAAACTCAATAAAAACAGTCCGTAATTATGCCTTTCCGAATTTTGACCAAATCTAAGGCAGGAACTTTGAACTATGATAACTTTCAAACCGTACGTCCATTTTACCTAATTTTTGGTTCTATATGATCATATTAGAGAGGTGTACAATTCCTCCGAATTTCATCAAATTCTAACAATTATAACTCAGTGAGAACAGTTCGTAAAGTTCATGACGCAACTAGTTGTCTAAACAATCAAAAGTTCAATATTTCTTTTCAACACTCAATTCTTATTCTAACATGTATTGAACTAAAAATAAAGGATGTTACCAAGAATTTCTGAGTGAGAAAACTCACCTTGTAAGTGTGAAGATTATTGTTGTGTAGTTGCTAAAATGATCCCTACTCTCTAGTAGTTTGATTCTTGTTCTACTTGCCTCTTGGTATTTTTCCGCATTTTTCCTCTTCTTGTTCACTTGTTTTTTCTCGATTTTCTAATCTTTGTGGTATGCACTTTGTTTGTGTATAAGTATAATGTATAAGTGGAGAAGGTTGTATAACTTATGAGATGGAAGGGTGGAGGAATTGAAAAGGGGAAGGATGTGCATAGCTTGAATGCATGGCTTGAATGCCTTTGCAAAGACTACATTCTTTACGTCTTAATGCTATTGCATTTTTTTTTTTTTTGCATCTTAATGTTATTGCACACATTTTTGTCTTTTAATGTTATTTTATTTTATTTATTTATTTCTATTTTATTTATCTATTTATCTAACTTTAATACTAACTTCATCCCATGCAATTTATTCTTTATTTTCTTATATATATGTATTTTTATTAACTCAACCAACAACTATATATTATTATTATTTTCCGGATTTTACATTCTCTCCTCCTTACGCAACATTCGCCCTCGAATGTGAATAAGGCCGTAACATAATCACATGGACACAATAATAACATAATCACATAGACACAATAATGTTTATTGTTATTGTCACAAATTGGGGCTTCACATTCTCCTTCCTTAAGAAGCATTCGCCCTCGAATGAGAATAAGGTTGTAACACACGTATAGACACGCAAATGACACACATATGAAGTACTATGTAATGCATTTTTTTATTACCTTAGTCAAATAGGAATGAATATTTGACTTTCATCGCCTCTTCCGCTTCCTGGTGGCTTCCTCGTGGAGTGATTCTTCCATAGACCTTCACTAAGCAATATCTTTATTCCTAAGGCGCTTAACCTTCCTATCAAGTATTTCCACCTAACTTCTTCATATCAAGCTCCTCATTAAGAATTATCTCCGGGAAGGATGACGTGACTTGGGTCGCAAGTATCTTCGTAATATCGACATGAAATACCTGGATGCATCGCTTCCACTTGTGGAAGTGCTAATTCGTAAGCCACATTCCCACTCTTCGCAAGATCTCATATGGCCCAATAAACCTTGGGCTCAATTTCCTTTCTTACCAAAGCGCATCACTCCCTTCATCGGGGGACACTTTTAAAAATACTTTCTCCCCTCGAATTCAAGATCTCTTTTCCGATGATCCGCATAGGACTTATGACGACTATGAGCTGCTTTTGATCCGCTCCCAATCATCTGCATTTATCATTTGTTTCTTGAATGACTTCAGTCCGAACGATTGCGTCACCCACCTCGAACCATCCAAGTGGAGACCTACATTTTCGCCCATATAATGCTTCAAACGGGCCATTTGTATGCTAGAGTGAAAACTATTGTTGTAGGCGAACTCAATTAGACATAGATGGTCCAACCACTTCCCGAAAATCTAACACACAAGATCGCACATACGCCCTAAGTGTTTGAATTGTTCGGCCTTGCCCATCTGCTTCATGCGGAAAGCCGTGCTCAACTTAACTTTTGTCCCGAGACTCGCTGAAACTTTGCCAAAAGTGAGGTGAACTGGGAACCTATCTCAAATAATTTGTAAGGGAATCCTGTAACCGCACAATCTCCTCAAATAAATCTGTGTACTGTGGTGCGCGATACGTAGTCTCGACGGTAAGAAATGGGCTGACTTTGTGCCGATCAACAATCACCCAAATAGAATCATACCCTTCTCGAGTTTTCTGCACTGGCCATTCTGAAATCCATATGAATCGCCTCCCACTTCCACACGGGACTCCAATGTCCCAAGTAATCCGCTGTTTTGATGTTCAGCTTTCACCTGCTGACATATAAGACACCTCCCGACAAACTCCGCAACGTCTTTCTTCATCCCATCCCACCAGTAATTTGCCTTAAGGTCCTCTTCTTTCTTCCATATTTTGGACCGGAACAATATTTTAGCAATAAAATATGGAAGAATTTCAATCAACGATTAAAAGACTATGTATGGATGGTCTGAATTGTCTAAATAGTACATGTCAAGTATCGGCCTGGGATCATGTCTTTTTAGGACTATTCTGGATGTACAATGCAATTTCGGTAGTAATATTCCATTTCAGTTGGAAAATGCAGTCAGATGTTTGGGGCAGTGTAAGTGATCAAGGGGTCGTAACTCATATCACGGGAGGAAACATACATTTTTGTTGACCCTGGATGAATGGAATATCTTGTGTTGTGACCCTCATCTAAGATCTTCCTCCTTAGATCTTTTACCTTAGGAACACATAACCTACCCTTATACCGAAGGGTTCCGTCATTATCTCCCAATGTAAACTGTGAAGGTCTTCCCTGTTGGATCTTCTCTCGAAATCCAACAAACTCCGTATCCTCAAACTGACTTTCTTTATTTCGAAGCTAAGGCGCATCGCGAGGTATCATGTACCACCACCCTACCTTCACCGATCTCGCTTAAGCTAACCCCGAGGTTTCCCAATCTTTGTACCTCACGAACAATACCCTCTTTTGTATTGCCAAACGGGCTAAGCGCCCATTGATCTCCTATCGAGTGCATCACCACCACGTTGCTTTCCTGCGATGGTAAAGAATACTAAGGTCATAATCCTTAAGCAACTCTAACCATCTTCTTTGTCTGAGATTCGATCCTTCAGTGGTTATGTAATCGCAAACTCTTATGATCTCAGAATATGTCCACATGCACACCATACAAATAATGTCTCCATATTCGTAAGGCAAACACCACCGCAGACTAATTCCAAGTCATGAGTTGGATAATTCTTCTCATGTATCTTCAATCGTCTAGACGATACGCAATAACCCTTCCAAATCGCATCAAGACACATCCTAACCCAACTCGAGGCATCGCAATAGATCGTGAACCCTTCTTGTCCCGATGGTAAGGTTAGGATCGCGCAGAGTCAACAATTCCTTCGCCAAAACTTGCTTCACATGCTTCGACCATCGGTACTTAACCGCTTTTGAGTCAATCGGCCAAAGCGAGCAAAGACTAGAAAACCTTTACGAATCTTTCTATAATACCCACCAAACCCAAGAAACTTCTAACCTCCGCCTGAGTGGTCGGTTTGGCGCTTCATCGCTTCTATCTTACGGGTCTACCATAATTCCATCCTTGACACAACATGGCCCAAAAAGGCTACCTTTTCCAACCAAAATTCACACTTTGAAAATTTAGCATATAGTTTCTCTGTTTCAAGACTCAAGCACTACACTCAGATGCTCTTCATGTTCTTCAACACTCTTATCAGAAATTAGGATATCATCTATGAACACAATCACGAACAAATCTAGGAATGGTTTGAAGATTCTGCTCATTAAATCCATAAAGTCTTTGGGCATCGTTAACCCAAAAGACATGACCAAGAACTCATAATGGCCGACGGGTTCTAAAGCCTGTTTTGATATATCATCCGATTTATTTTCACCGGTGATATCCCGAACGAAGATCAATCTTGGAAAAATAGCTAGCTCCTCGAAGTTGGTCAAAAGATCATCGATTCTTGGTAATGGGTACGGTTCTTGATCGTGACCTTATTGAGTCCGATAATCGATGCACATTCGAGCGATCCGCCTTTCTTTTCACAAACAGATCGTGCACCCTGAGGGAAACACTAGGCCTTATAAAGCCTTTATCCAGAAGATCCTTCAATTGTTCTTTTAACTCCCTCAATTCAGCTGGGGCCATTCGATATGGAGGAATAGAAATGTTACACCCCGTATTTACAGGACATGTTTTAAGAACGTACGTAAGAAACTCATAGGTGTCAAGATTTGAGACTTGTAAAATTTTGTGGGAATTATGAAATTGTTTAAAACGTAATATCAGTGAATGGGAGGCGACACTTGTCACCCCTTATAGATGCCTTGGACGAAATAGGCATGGCCAAAATGGTCATTGACCATAGTCTTAAGATGAAGTCTTCCTATTAATTAGCTTGAGTTTCTTGACCAAAGTCAAAGGTCCCACTAGTCTTGATATTTTAATTAAGACCTCATCCTAGCCACCCAATTGTGCACATCTTAACCCTCCATGTTGTTATATAGTCATCCTAAGTAGCAAGACAAGACATTTACACTTAGAAAAATTTGAAGAACTCTTGTTCTTGCTTAAGCTAGCTCACGGGTTTGGGTACATCTAGGGAGAAAAAAATTTGTTTGTTGTCCAATAATTCTCCCACTTTAAACCAAGGTTCATGAGTGTTATGTAAGTATATCTCAATAGAAAAATCCCGGAAAAAGAGAGTTTTCGTATTAGTCGCAAAGTGAAAACCTAGTGGCTTTCTAGGTTTTGGATTGAAGGTTTGAAGGAAAGTTGTTGGTGTGGTTCTAAGGGTCTCAAGGAGCGGATTGAGGTGTCTTGATGAGGCTCTAGGTTGATAAGGAGTAACTTCGGTTTTGAAGATTGGATTACAATTCGTTGAGGTATAATCTTGTTCTTTGAAAGTGTTACAAGATTATTTTTATTGTTATTGTTAGTTTTACATGTTGCTAGCATGAAGTGGTTAAGTTGAAGTTTATAAGTATTTTGGAGTGCTTGTAGCTAAATTCGAAATGTTATATAAGCCACTTGAAAATTGGATTACTAATTGGTCGTTTATTAGAAATCGTCGCATGTTACCTACTTAGAGATTATGGATTGTTATAATCAAATGCGACTTGATATCATGTTATGCTACCAATTTGGATTGAAATGGAAATTTGATAAGAATTGGTATGGTTGAACTCAAGGTGGCCGAATTTGGACTTTTAGTTTGTTATTCATTTGTATTGAACTACTTTCTAAATTGTGAGCCAATTGGGGCTGTTTAGTTATTCATTTGCATTGGAATACCTTCTATATTGTTGTGAGCCAATTGAGGCTGTTTGGTTATTGTATTCGGCCTTGAAAAAGGTGGCAAAGTTAGTAAAAACAAAGGAGGTGCTGTCCGATTTTCCGTAGAATTTAGCGACTTAGCACCTAGAATATTCTACGTATGAAGTAAGAGGTTAATGGACGTATGGTGACCATTATAGGTTGATGTACTAAGTATAGCGTATCCTACTTGAATAATGGAATAGCTTAAGGTGGAAGTACTTTGGAGCTTTTTGCTACTTGTCGATAATCGTCGCGAGGTATGTGAACCTCTTCCTTCTTTTGACATGATTCTATGTATGGAATATACATGTAGTACTATTTCATGATTCCTTCTACTCTTAGAAGTTAAGAGGTATGTATGTCGATTTACTCTACGTAAAGGTTATGTCTAAGTTATCCTAAGTTCTTACCAAGTCTTATGGGGGATGTTGGTAAGAGTCGCAGTGGTATTTGGAGCCAAGTTGACTTGGCTAATTTACGCACGAATAAGAATAAGTATCGAACAAGCCCTTGCAGCGGTAATAAATGAAAAATTAAAGACAATTAATTATGTTAAAAAAAGTAGAATTCTCCATCCGCATGAAGCTAAGATAAGACAAAATTGTATTACATTTTCTAGATCATGGCTACTTGATTAAGATAGTTATAAATAAGTATAACTTATTCACAACGCACCAAGTATATGTTACTTAATTTATAAGAATTTACGTATGAAGTTTTAAGACTATGGACCTCAAATTGTTAAAAGGTTAAGGGACTTTATTTTTCAAGTTATGAGACTTGATTCTTAAAGGGAGAAATGAATTGATTTAAAAGTATAGAATACTTGATTTGGAAAGTATTGATTTCTTGCCATTCTAAGTTAAGAACCGGTTTTCCTAAAAGTTAAGAGACTTGAAGTATTTTGAAAGCTATGTGATTTGAATTGAAGTATAAGTTTCTTGGTTATCAAATGAATGAATTCGTCTAAGAAATAAAGAGTTATAACGGCTTTATGGGAAGTTGGTTATAACAACTTTATGGAAGATTTAAAAGAATGGTTTTCTTCAGTATTGTAAGCCTTGTAATGATTTGAAATAAAGAAGGGCAAAATTGTTTTAAAGGTACCAATTGCTTAAGGTTTTAAAGAAAGAAGTCACTTGATTTAGAAGCCTATAATTGTATTTCTAAAAAGTATTGTGACTTGTCGTGAAAAGTAGATATGACTTGATACTACGGTTATTAGTATCTTGGAAGTTTTATTTGAAAGAGAATCATTTTAAAGGAGTAGAGGCACGTAGTACGTTGGGTTAAATTCGGATTTTATAATGACATGTTAGTGCCTTAAGTAAACAAAATGAGAGTGTATATGAACAAGCTAATAAGAAGTTAGGATTTCTTAACTTGCTTATATTATGTATGATAAGCGGTAGTGCTTATGTTATGTATGATGGCGGTTGAGTTAGGGTAAGAGTATAAATGAGGCAAGCCCCAAGACGTTATACCACCTTCTCCGGGTAAGAGTATAAGTGAGGTAAATCCCAAGACTGCACCACCCGCTTTATGTGTTATTTGACGACCTAGTCGAGATAGGGTAAGAGTATAAATGAGGCAAGCCCCAAGACGTTATACCACCTTCTCCGGTAAGAGTATAAATGGCGGCAAGCCCCAAGACGTTATACCCCCTGCTTTACCACCTTCTCCAGGTTAAGAGTATAAATGAGGGGCAAGCCCCCAGACGTTATACCACCTGTTTTGATTGATTTTATGGGCGTGAGACCCATGGTTATGTTTTACACTTTTAGTCGCCGATGATGGGGATTCCGCGCATGCTTTGATATTGCGTGATCGATCGCGTCCCGGTCGGTAAGTATATGTCCCACCGTAATGGGCCGGACTATGTTATGAAAGATAAGTAAGTTAGATAGAAATGAACTTAATGACTTCTCCTAAGTAAGCACGTAAGATATGGCTATAACTCTTAATGGAATGGAAAAAGATATTGATGTGAAATTAAGTTCATAAGTGGTAATGACACGGCATGATCTGGTATGTATTTTTATACTTGTCCTTGTCATTCTTTTGTACAGTTATGATCTGCATCGACGTTATTTCGCTCCATATTCTGCACTGTTGCATCGACTTCTTCGGGCTGCGTTCATGTCCGCAGGTTTAGGTACACACTTATGGATCCGCGAGCTTAGGATCCTGGTTCAAAGATTTCGATGGCTCCAATGTTCCGAGTTGTCGCTATGTATATTCAAGTACGGCGGGCCTTGTCCCGCCACGATGGTTATGTTAACACTCTAGAGGTGCAGAGTCACATATTGTGGTCGGCTTGTAAAAGAAAGGAGGCAATCGCTTCGGTTGTTTTTATATATGTCTTGGAAGGTAGCCCTACATCGGCTAACTTTGTCAGACATTCGATGTTTTATTTATAAGTTTCATGTATGTTCCGCTGATTTTCTCGATGTTTACGTAAGTGGTGCCCAGTAGTGGCACCAGCGATCGGGTCGGGTCGTGACAAGAAATAGTCTTGTACCTAATTAACTCTATGGCAAACTCCACTTCTCTATCCTATAAGGCATGGAAGATCTTCAGAAAACCTCGGAAAATTTGAACAATAGAACATCGTTATCACGGGATTCTTTTTGGTATCCACTATATTAGCGGATATGCATACTCCACTGTGACTTCTCAATAACCTTTGAGCCCCAAGGTAGGAAATAAACCGACCGAGGATATTCCAACCCTACCCTTATAACAACTTACGGTTCTCCGAAAAGTTAATCTCACTATCTTTCGTCGACAATCTAACATGGCATAACATGCCGACAACCAATCCATACCCAAAATGACGTCAAGTCTACCATATCAAGTAGTACTAGGTTCACCCTTGTTCCCCGCCATTCACTTCTAATGGAAAATTATTTACCACCCGAGAGCCCAAATCGAGGCCCCCATGGTGTCATAACCTCAACAGGTACACTTAAATAAGAAGGTTCTACATGTAAATTCTTAGCAAATCTCATTGACAAATATGAAAATGTAGAGACGGGATCTTATAAAACAAATGCAGGAATACTCGAGACTAGCAAAATACCAGTGACCACCGTGATTAGATGCTTCGCCTCATTCCTGCGGGCAAGGCGTAGAGCCGATTAAATTGTTGGGTTGACCTCCGACTCGCTGGGTTGGTTTCCTGATTTCCCAGAGGCACTGTGGTTGCTTCTGACCTCCCCTGAATATATTGAGTTTGGGTCCTCTTCTTGCAATCCCTGGCATAGTGGCATGACTCTCCACAGTTATAACATGTCTTCGTTAAGAGCCGACATTCTCCAGTGTGTTTTCTTTGACAAATCTTACAAATCGGTTTGTCGCCTCCTGTGTTAGGGTTGGTGGCCTTGTCCTTGCTACCTTGGTAATTAGACCAACTGTTCCCCTTAGGCTTGAAATAAGATCGACCACAGATTGGTTGGTCTGAAGATCCTTACTAAACTCCCGCTTCGATTTTGACTCTGGTTAAACGATCCTGACGTCCGAAATCTCTTCTACGAATATTCTCTTTTTGCTTTAGCGAAACCTTCTACCCTCAAAGCTATATCGACAATCTGAAGATAAGTTCGATCGTTGGCTAACGCCACCACCTTCTCTCGCTATGTTCGGTTTAAACCTCTACAAATCGCTGACTCTATCCATTTCTGTAGGGACGACATGTGTGTTGTATGCCGATAACCTCACGAATCGTGTATCATATTCTTGTACACCTGCGTCACCTTGCTTCAATTGTTCAAACTCCGTCCGAGCGCATCCTTGCGCAGACAGCATAAACTTCTCGATGAATGCCGCTCAACCCTCCCAAGTCATTGGTGGTGACATCGGGGACGATTTTTCCTAAAATTCCTCCACCACACCCTGCATCATCCACTAGTCGCGCGCCTACCAAGTTGGCGCCCGCCTCCACGCATCCCAATGTGAACATTAAGTCTTCAACTTCATCGAGGAATACCATCGGCCTTGGGTCCTTCCCCGAGTGCGATGGTTCTCTTCTCCTCATAAAATTTGCCCATAGCCTATCAGTGCTTGCTTGGGATTCTACACTCCCGGCCCGTAGTGCACGCACCTGTCCCCTACTGCCCTGGTTACAGTTCGGGCTATGACAGAGACACTAGGTGCGGGCGAACCATGTGTGGAATCAGCTGTCATTAACTCTATGAGTCTATCTAGTTTTTGTCCCACCGTTTCTTGGGCCATTTGACTCTCGTTCTTCCAACATTTTCTCCGACATTTTCTCCGCTCCTTCGCATACACCACTACGTCAACTGGAGGTACATGAGCTTCGTGATGAACCTCCTCTTGAGCCCCCGAGATTTGTGAATTCACCATTTTCTGTGAAGACAAACACACTCATATTTTAGAAGACGGAATGTCTATTCTAGCTCCTAAATTTTCTTATAGTTCATAAGCATGCAACACCACAATATGCCATCAAGGAAAATAATTTAATAAAACATATCCTTTCTTTCTTGTATTCATAGTACTTCATTCATCATATTTTAAAATAACAATGTCATGACTACAATACATCACATCAGGTCAACTCTGCCATTGTGCAACCCGCTATAGCCCTTGTACTGGAACAGACACCTACTATCACGCGTTCTAAAGAGCTTAACCGCATGATTCGTCTATTCTGCAGGTTGACATTCAACTCCCTGTGAACCTTCCTTTTTGCTTCTCTTTCCATATAGTTCATTTTATACCTTACTCCTCTTACATGATTCAGAAATTGGTGCAATGAATTTTCTGTAATATCTTCTCTTAGCATCCTTGCCTTTCTGAATGCGGAATGAAACTTTTCTGGGACGGAATTGACAATTATCTGTAGTATGACTCCAATTGGAAAGTTGAAGAAGGTCGGGTCGTATGAACGCCTTTTCCTTCTATTCCTAAGCAAATATGTACATAGTACGATTGTGTCATCAATGTACTCATCAAAATCACCTTCTGAGTCCATCTTGCGACGCATGAACTCCCTCTGAGCTCTCATTTCCTTTGCCTGTTCCATGAGTACTTCCCTTTTTGTTGAACCCCGCCTTATAATCGCCATCTACACAAATCATATTAGTCAGTATAACGTTGTACAATCCCCTTTTCTAACCCGTGTGAAGGAGGTAGTACGAGAAATCAAGTCTTTGAAAAGACTCAAGGTAGGCACGGTAAGAGTAAAAGAAGGGAAACTTTAGGATGTTATTCCGTTCACTTATTACTAAGGTGGCGCGCACACCGTCGCAATAAGTAACCGTTCAAACACCCAACTCGAAGGAAACTTCCTAGAATCTCTTAACCTGGTTTAGCTTTGATACCAACTTGTCACGCCCCGACTTTTCCTAAGTCTTTACTTAGGGCGTGATGGCACCTGGACAATTATTTTCCACGCGAGCACCGTTTAATTCTCTTTATTTAGAAATTTAAACTTATATTCAGATCTGAGCTATTAATAAAAATAACAATAAAGAAATTTGTTCATGACTTTATTGAAAATATAACGCGAGCCCATGCTCGTGCAAACATTGTTTCTACATAGACGCATCGACAAATCTTATTCTAAGTTGGAAGGAGCCCATTCCACGGGCATTTCGAGACACCGAACCGACATTCGAACTCGACGAGTACCAAGCCCGAAGCAATGGACTTGGTATGACAAGAGGCCGCTACGATCGCTAGCCTTGGCGTGGAGCCTTTCCTCTATCACGCTTTCCTGAAACATGTTAAATAAAGAGTCAGCCCTACCATCTGGGGCTGAGTGAGAACCTTACCCTGCAATTCAAAGTAACACCACAATATTCCAAGTGCAATCACATTATAACGTAATAAGCATATTGCAAAAACATATCAGGTTACAACATCTTTAAATATGCAACAACTCCTCATAGGAAATTATCGGTTTAACTAACACTTCATTTTATCTCGTATTATACGTTAAGACATTCCCCTGCATTTCCACATGTTTATTACATTTATATATTTGTGAACGCGTATTCACTTTTCATATTTATATATAGGTGAACATGTATTCATCTTTCATATTTGTTGCGCGTAACCCGATCCATTATATTTACGTATTTGTGAACACGTATTCACTTTACGTTTTGTTGCGGCGTGCAACACGATCCATTATGTTTACGTATTTGTGAATGTGTATTCACTTTACGTTTTGTTGCGGCGTGCAACCCGATCCATTATATTTACGTATTTGTGAACACGTATTCACTTTACGTTTTGTTGCGGCGTGCAACCCGATCCATTATGTTTACGTATTTGTGAATGTGTATTCACTTTACGTTTTGTTGCGGCGTGCAACCCGATCCATTATATTTACGTATTTGTGAACATATATTCACTTCACGTTTTGTTGCGGCGTGCAACCCGATCCATTATGTTTACGTATTTGTGAACGCGTATTCACTTTACGTTTTGTTGCGGCAACCCGATCCATTATATATTTATGTGAACACGTATTCACTTTTCATATTTTTCGTAAGATCAAATAAATACTATTCTCTATTCTAACATTCATCATTCATACTTGTAACGATTATAACTTTTTAACCATAACTCCAACTAAGGTGTTTCTCAGCGAAACTAAGGTAAGACGGGATCTTTCACTGTACCAAATTTCATTTAAAACTACTTTGGGTAACTAACACAAATTTATCCTCAAAACAGCCACATGAAATTTATTTCGGCAGAATATTTATTAAACAACACCCAATCTTAGAATAGTCATAACTCCTAATCAGAAACCCGTTCAAGCCCCATAAAATCTCAAAACGACGAGAACAGAGAGCTACACGTCTCCATGTGAACCATCCTTTCATATTCTGTACCATTTGGTACAGTTTTACACTTTTATTCGCTGCCCTTCCTGAATCTCGATAGATCCGAGGCAGAAACTTTAAACAGCGATAACTCTCAATCCATAAGTCGGATAGACCCCCGTAAGGTCTCAAAATGTCCACAACAAAGAGATCTAGAACTTTCATTTAGAAACAATTTTCATATTCCCCACAGATTAGTACAGTTTTACGTTTCAACGTCCTGCCCTTCTGGATTCCGACGAATCCGAGGCAGCAACTTCAAACTACAATAACTCTCAACTCGTAAGTCCGTTTTAATAAATCTGTATATATATCTGTCCGTAACAGAGAGACTTACAACCATGTAAATTTTCATATAATTCTAATAAGTAAAACTCAATAAAAACAGTCCGTAATTATGCCTTTCCGAATTTCGACCAAATCTAAGGCAGGAACTTTGAACTATGATAACTTTCAAACCGTACGTCCATTTTACCTAATTTTTGGTTATATATGATCATATTAGAGAGGTGTACAATTCCTCCGAATTTCATCAAATTCTAACAATTATAACTCAGTGAGAACAGTTCGTAAAGTTCATGACGCAACTAGTTGTCTAAACAATCAAAAGTTCAATATTTCTTTTCAACACTCAATTCTTATTCTAACATGTATTGAACTAAAAATAAAGGATGTTACCAAGAATTTCTGAGTGAGAAAACTCACCTTGTAAGTGTGAAGATTATTGTTGTGTAGTTGCTAAAATGATCCCTACTCTCTAGTAGTTTGATTCTTGTTCTTCTTGCCCTCTTGGTATTTTTTCCAGATTTTTCCTCTTCTTGTTCACTTGTTTTTTTCTGATTTTCTAATCTTTGTGGTATGCACTTTGTTTGTGTATAAGTATAATGTATAAGTGGAGAAGGTTGTATAACTTATGGGAGATGGAAGGCCAAGGGTGGAGGGGAATTGAAAAGGGGGGGAAGGGGATGTGCATAGCTTGAATGCATGGCTTGAATGCCTTTGCAGCACTACATTCTTTACGTCTTAATGCTATTGCATTTTTTTTTTTTTTTTGCATCTTAATGTTATTGCACACATTTTTGTCTTTTAATGTTATTTTATTTTATTTATTTATTTCCATTTTATTTATCTATTTATCTAACTTTAATACTAACTTCATCCCATGCAATTTATTCTTTATTTTCTTATATATATGTATTTTTATTAACTCAACCAACAACTATATATTATTATTATTTTCCGGATTTTACATTCTCTCCTCCTTAAGCAACATTCGTCCTCGAATGTGAATAAGGCCGTAACATAATCACATGGACACAATAATAACATAATCACATAGACACAATAATGTTTATTGTTATTGTCACAAATTTGGGGCTTCACAATAGGTTAATTTATTGTGCTTTATTTTCTTTATTTTTTGCTTAAATTGCTCCCTTTATGTTTTACACTTATTTGCTTTTATTATTTTGCCTAAATTATTCTGCTTTACATATAAAAATTTGCATATTGTCTTAACTGCTATTTGTTACCGCTTTCCTTAAAATGGCATTCCGCTCATATTTCTTCCATTCTGGAAAACTCACACTATCACACACTCACGCTCGTGTGTTTGGCAAGACCCGCGAATTTCTTTCAAAATACCCAAAATTTAGGAGAAGCGCTTGCGCGAGTTAGATCGGTTCGTCGATCACCGCAGAGTCTTCTCACTCGAGCAAATTCGGGAACCTTGTGTCTAGTGAAGCCAAATCTTAGAAACTTAAGATAGAGCTATACTACCCTTTTTTCTAAGTCATGCATGCATTTATCTTAGGTGGGTTGATCCCTGGTATCGACGCCACAATTAAGAAATTACCAAAATTTGTCGACGGGTTTCGCAACCCAACGACCAATCGGCATACTATGTGTAGCGTGACAATGATAGACAAATCCAAGCCGAAACATGTCATGCCAAAATTGGAAAAAGTGCACCGTCATTTGGTCGCCATTTTCAACAAAACATTGCAGTTTAACGACTTGGACCTATTTATCATAATCTCGCATATTTGGCGTTTAGGCCCACCTCTGGCATTAAAAGAGGTCCCA
This sequence comes from Przewalskia tangutica, assembly GCA_029844215.1. Taxonomy (NCBI): domain Eukaryota; kingdom Viridiplantae; phylum Streptophyta; class Magnoliopsida; order Solanales; family Solanaceae; genus Przewalskia; species Przewalskia tangutica. The sequence continues at coordinate 80,739,490 of CM056732.1, read as the reverse complement.
AACATGCTAGAACGCGCATTTGATATCTATATAGTCTGCTTGCTATTATAATGTTTGTTGCTTTCAGCTATGTGCACTTTACTACATTATTTTGCTACTTCAACTTTGTGCATTCACTTAGTATTAATTACGAGCTATACTAGCTTGGTTTTTTGGGGTTGTGTTATTCCTTGCGTTATTAGCATGATACGCGAAAAACTCATATCTCAAACAACGGTTTTCTCAAATTCTGTCATACATTTGGAACTACGTGTGACCTGATTCCCACGGCGGGATACGTAGGCGGCCATTTCGGTCTCGGTCTCACCTTTTAAAAAAATTCTAATTTTTTCATCTCTTAAAAATTACTTTATTCTCCGTCACCGGCAAACTATGGTTTAAACTGGTTCCTTTGGCAAAATGCATAGGCGGCCATATCAGCTTTGGTCCCATCTTAAAAAAAAAAATCGAAGTCTAATCGATGAACCCAACTTCAATAGGGCTAGGCTCCTAGACTATGTATCTACTTGATCTCTATGGCGAGACACGTAGGTGGCCATATCAGACTCAGTCCAACTCTTTCTAAAATCTTTTGCCCTTGCTCTACCGGCTACAAAGCACACTCCATCAAATCTCTGCAATAGGATAGTAAAGGTTTTTCATATCAAATTCGGTCTCGTCCATTCGACATCCGCTTATGCCAAAGCGTGCCGCTAAGAAGAGGCGTCAAGACTAATAGCATATTATCGAATACGCTCTCGTAGTCAAATACTTAAAGCCAGGCAACGGTTACAGGTCCGAACAGATTGGGCGTGCGAGTGGTCAGAGTTAAAGCTACAAAGTCCGCACAAACCAACAGCCCATTTCAAATCTCACAAATTTTATTTTGAGTACAGATAACAAGGGCTGGAAAGTTGGCAACGTTGAGGGGGATTTTCGCATATCAGCTCGGCTCACAGGGCCACATTTTTATCCTCATTCATTCGTTTTTGCATATCTATATATCCCTGCACTAATTATTGCGTCTATCTTTGATTTTGTAGGAAGTTCCGCATAGCAGCTCATCCCGCAAAGCCACAATCGCACGCGTCTATCAAGACGTCATTTGGCTCACAGGGCCAGTCTCATCCTCATTTCTCAATCACTTTACGACTCTAATTATTTTATTCGGTTTATATTATGCTGGTAACTTCATCATAGTAGCCTGGCACACCAGGTGGAAATCACTTTATTACATCCGCACAACGACGTTCATCTTATTAAGTTCGAAAACGACGTCCCTTTTATTATGCCTATGCAACGGCTTCATCTGCATTTCGTCCATGCAACGATTTAACATCTGACGCGTCCATGCAACGCGCCATCTCATCAAAGCCTATGCAACGGCCATTCGCATTTCGTCCATGCAACGATTTAACACTGATCGCGTCCGTGCAACCCGCATCTCATCAAAGCCTATGCAACGGCTTCATCTGCATTTCGTCCATGCAACGACGAACATCTGCATCGCGTTCATGCAACGGCGCCATCTCATCAAAGCCTATGCAACGGCTTCATCTGCATTTCGTCCATGCAACGACGAACATCTGCATCACGTCCATGCAACGACGTCATCTCATCAAAGCCTATGCAACGGCTTCATCTGTATTTCGTCCATGCAACGACGAACACCTGCATCGCGTCCATGCAACGACGCCATCTCATCAAAGCCTATGCAACGGCTTCATCTGCATTTCGCCCATGCAACGACTGGGGATTTTAGGTTCTTAACCACAACAAACATAGGTTAATTTATTGTGCTTTATTTTCTTTATTTTTGCTTAAAATTGCTTCTTTTGTGTTTTATACTTATTTGCTTTTACTTTTATGTTTTGCTTAAATTATTTTGCTTACATATAAATATTTGCATATTGTCTTAACTGCTATTTGTTACCGTTTTCCCTTAAACTGACATTCCGCTCATATTTCCTCCCTTACGGAAAATTAACACTATCACACACTACACGCGAGGTGCGCTTTACACACCCGCAAATTTCTTTCAAATACCCAAATTTAGGAGAGTTGGCATTTTACGCGGAGAATCCGGTCCAACCGGTGGCCGCGTAGTCTTCTCACTCGAGTAGTCCACTCGGGAACCTTGCGTCCAGTAAACCAAAATCTTAGAAAACTTAAGATAGAGCTATACCACCCTTTTATATTAAGGCATGCATGCATTTACTTTAGGTGGGTCGGTCCTTGGTATCGACGCCACAGTTAGAAAAACACCAAACTTGTCGACGGGTTTCTCAACCCAACGACCAACCAGCATATTATGTGTAGCGTGACAATGATAGACAAATCCAAGCCGAAACATGTCATGCCGAAATTGGAAAAAGTGCACCGTCATTTGGTCGCCATTTTCAACAAAACATGGCAGTTTAACGGCTTTGACCTATTTATCATAATCTCGCATATTTGGCGTTTAGGCCCACCGGCATAAAAGAGTTCCCAAACATGCTAGACGCGATTTGATATCTATATAGCTGCTTGCTATTATAATGTTTGTTGCTTTCACTATGCACTTTACTACTGATTTTGCTACTTCAACTTTGCATTCACTTAGTATTAATTACGAGCTACACTTGCTTGGTTTTCTGGTGTGTTATTCCTTGCATTATCGGTAGCGATACGCGAAAGCCCATATCTCAAACAACGATTTTATCAAATTTAGTCACACTTCTAACTACGTGTGACTGATTCCCGCATGATACGTGGCGCCATTTCGGCCTCGGTTTCATCTTTTAGAAAAATCCTAATTTTTCATCTATTAAGAATCTTCTTATTTTGTCACACTTTGGAACTACGTGTTACCTGATTCCCGCGGCGGGATACGTAGGCGGTCATTTCGGCCTCGGTCCTACCTTTTAAAAGCAAAATCCTAATTTTTTCATCTCTTAAAAATTACTTTATTCTCCGTCACCGGCAAACTATGGTTTAAACTGGTTCCTTTGGCAAAATGCATGGGTGGCCATATCAACTTTGGTCCCATTCTTGATTAAAAAAAAAAAAAAAAAAAAAAAAAAAAACTCGAAGTCTAATCGACGAACCAACTTCAATAGGGCTAGGCTCCTAGACTATGTATCTATTTGATCTCTATGGCGAGACACGTAGGTGACCACATCGGACTCAGTCCAACTCTTTCTAAAGTATTTTGTCTTTACTCTACCGGTTATAAAGCACACTCCATCCAATCTCTGCGATAGGATAGTAAGGGTTTTCCATATCAAATTCGGTCTCGTCCATTCGACATCCGCTTATGCCAAAACTGGGACATTTTAAGGTTTCACTGCAAGGAGAGGCAGTCAATACCGAATAGCATATTATCGAATACGCTATCGTAGCCAAATACATAAAGCCAGGAAGTTTCTCGTAGCAACTCAGCCCGCAAAGCCATAATCGCACGCGTCTATCAAGGCGTCATTTGGCTCACAGGGCCGTTCTCATCCTCATTTCTCAATCTTTTTACAACTCTAATTATTTTATTCGGTTTATATTATGCTGGTAACTTCATCATAGTAGCCTGGCCCACCAGGTCGAAATCACTTTATTACATCCGCACAACGACGTTCATATAACGTTTATGCAACGACGTTATTTCATTATGCCTATCTGGCAACCGTCATCGGTTCATCTATGCAACGATGATCTTCGCATCACGCCTATGCAACGGCGCCCTTTATTATGCCTATGCAACGGCCATCTACATTTCGTCCATGCAACGACGAACATCCGTCGCGTCCATGCAACGCGCCATCTCATCAAAGCCCATGCGGCGCCATCCGCATTTCGTCCATGCGGCGGCGAACTTCGCATCGCGTCCATGCAGCGGCGCCATCTCATCAAAGCCCATGCAACGGCCATTCGCATTTCGTCCATGCAACGATTTAACATTCGTGACGCGTCCATGCAACGACGTCATCTCATCAAAGCCTATGCAACGGCCATCGCATTTCGTCCATGCAACGGCGAACATCGTGACGCGTCTATGCAACGACGCCATCTTATCAAAGCCTATGCAACGGCTTCATCTGCATTTCGTCCATGTAACGACGAACATCTGCATCGCGTCCATGCAACGGCGCCATCTCATCAAAGCCTATGCAACGGCTTCATCTGCATTTCGTCCATGCAACGACGAACATCTGACGCGTCCATGCAACGCGCCATCTCATCAAAGCCTATGCAATGTTTCATCGCATTTCGTCCATGCAACGAAACATCTGCGTCGCGTCCATGCAACGGTGTCATCTCATCAAAGCCTATGCAACGGCATCTCGCATTTCGTCCATGCAACGATTTAACATCCGTGACGCGTCCATGCAACGGCGCCATCTCATCAAAGTCTATGCAACGACTTCATCGGCATTTCGTCCATGCAACGACGAACATCTGCATCGCGTCCATGCAACGGTGCCATCTCATCAAAGTCTATGCAACGGCTTCATCAACATTTCGTCCATGCAACGACGAACATTTGCATTAGCTTTACTTTTTACTTTAGCATCACAACAATCCAGTGTCATCGTAATTCGACACTGGGACATTTTTAATTCTGCGTCAGCTTAACTTTTATTTTTGTAGCATTACAAAGATCGGTGTCATCGTAATTCGACCTCGAGACATTTTTAATTCTGCGTACGTTTTTATTCTGCAATTCAAGGTCATTATGATTCGACACTGGGACATTTTTAAATCTGCGTCAGCTTTACTTCTATTTTCTAGCATTGCAGCAGTCCAGTGTCATCATGATTCGACACTGGGACATTTTTAAATTCCCGTCAGTTTTGCTTTTTATTTTTTCGCATCACAACGACCCAGTGTCATCATAATTTGACACTGGAACAATTTTGGGTCTGCATCGTCCCTACTTTTAAGTTCTAGTTTTTAAAACAGGACAAAATTGGCTACGAGTCAACATCTTTGTCCGAAGACTCTTCCATCATCTCCGTACAAAGAGGACATGTTGTGATCAATTTTGACGTTTTCGCATATTTGTCGCAATTTCATCTTTTTTAGGACATCGCATTCTAATCATCATTTTTTGCATTTTTATCTTTATATTTTAAAATTAAGCGTTATGTTATGTTTCTATTATTACTACACCGTCGTTTATTTTAATAATATTTGCGTTTCTTTAAATAATTAATTGACATCCGGCTTTATTTTTAATTAGACATTAAACGTTTGTTAAATATCGTATTTTTATTATTATCGCATCGGCATTTACATTTTTTATAATTTTGTATCTTGTTAAATAATTTTTCTTTTAAAAATTAAACCGCTTTACATTTTGTCAATCCAGTCCAGTACGGAACCCAATCCGAATCATTCCAATTCAACACCATTTCTATTTCATCCAAACACCCCCTTTTATTTCCCCCCATTTTAAATTCCAAACACCCTTTTATTTCCCCCATCTTTTAAATTTCAAATACCATTTTCCTCCCCCCCCAAACATTACCCCCCCTTTATTAAAGGAGGGGCCACTTAGAGGACCAGCGTAGAAGGCGACAAAAGAGACGAGGGCACCGACAACGCTCATAAAAGGAAAAGAGGCATCACCATCCGGGATTTTGAAAAAAAGAAGAAAAAGAAAAGAGAAATCATTCCTCCTCACCCATCGTCGTGCCGCCATCCCTTCGCCGGAGTTCTATCTCGGCGAACCCTTTAAATAGCCCTCTCCTCTCCACTCATCTCCTCACCCCATCGCTGCCGCCGCCAATCGGCGAACCACCGCCATCGCCGAACAACCGGCGACCACATAACTCCACCATCACCGCGAACCATCACCTCATCCCATCGCCCACATCCTCGTAGCATCGCGTGGCGCTGCCCGGCGACCGTCGTGGAAGTGACGCCGCCGCTCGACCGCCGCTTTTTATATCTTGAAATCATTTGCTTTCTTTTCATTGCTATTATGTTATTGTTGTTGTGGGTGATTTGGATAACTCGCCAAGTGTTGAAAACTTCGATCGTGTTTGGTTTCTTGTTGGGAGTTTCGTTATTCTTTGGCGGGGACCGATTGTTTTAGTTATTTCGATGTCTTCGGAGTTCTAAAAAGAAAACTCCGCGATCGTTGTTGGTTTCGACTCGATTCGGATCGTCGATTCCGTGAAACTACGTTGCTTTGTTCCTAATGTTTCATGGACCTCTTGGTTGCTATACCATCGCATCGCTTTCTATTGTTCTTGGTTGTTTTCCGATTGGTTTCGTATTGCCTTACGCTATTTTTGGGTTGATTCGCAATTTTGTCTTATTTTTGTTAAATGGATCGAGCGATTTTGTTCCAAATGAACGGATGCTATGCTTTTAATTTATTTACTGATTTTTGGACAAGTTACTACACTTGGTATTTTACTTATTTTTAAATATAATGCTACATTTGGTATTTACTGATTTTTGAACAAGTTACTACACTCGGTATTTACTGATTTTTGAACAAGTTACTACACTTGGTATTTTACTCATTTTTAATTTGATACTACACTGGCCTACGAAGCATTTATCAGTCGATCTGGAGGCTCCCGTGGTAAGCGAGACGGAATATGTGGGCGAGGAGGAAAGTGAAAAAGATTAGACGAGAATGCATAGTATCGTTCACCAGGAGGCGAGTCGACCGCCACCGTAGCGATATTGACTTCTCATGTCTTAGTATCATTGGCATAACACTAGCTGAGCCCACACTATATAAAAAATATATCTTTTACAATGCATTTTACATATATATATCTATATATATATATATATATATATACATATATTGTGTTTGTTTGGTAATTTATTTATTATTTACTAACTCTTCTACTAAGTGTCTTTTGCAGGTACCCGGAGGCGCACCCCAAAGTTAAATCATTCGCCTAAAAATGAAATAAAAGGGAAAAGTCGCTAATTTCTCTTCATTACATTTTTTTAAGATTGTTTACTTTTATTACTATCTTGTTAAATATATATTTATTTTAAATATTTGCATGCCTAGTTTAAATATCTTTTGATTAGTTTAATAATTAGAATACCCTTTAGAATTGTAAATTGCATGTTAGCACAATAATATTAACCTAAGTTTGAACGGACAACCGCAAGTTAGCGGATCCTTTAGGATGCCTAACCCCTTCCCTTTAAGATAATAAAGAACTCTTACCTAGAATCTCACATAGCTTTCGCAGACCTTTAAAATGGAGATCATTCGTAGTATTTTATGCTACTCTTAGTGTTCTAATCTACTATAATAATTAGGTGGCGACTCCTTTAAATGCAATTTTAGGAATCCAACCATGCGTAGCAGTAATTTTGACCCGTTTTTTGCATATTTGTCGCAATTTCATGTGTTTTAGGACACTGCATTTTAATCATTTTTTTTTGCATTTTTATCTTTATATTTTAAAATTAAGCGTTATGTTATGTTTCTATTATTACTACACCGTCGTTTATTTTAATAATATTTGCGTTTCTTTAAATAATTAATTGACATCCGGCTTTAATTTTAATTAGACATTAAACATTTGTCTAAATATTGTATTTTATTATTATTGCATCGGCATTTACATTTTTTATAATTTTGTATCTTGTTAATTAATTTTTCTTTTAAATAATTAACCCGCTTTATATTTTGTCAAAACCAGTCCAGTACGGAATCCAATCCAAATCATTCCAATCCAACACCATTTTTATATCATCCAAACACCCCCCTTTTATTTTCCCCCATTTTAAATTCCAAACACCCTTTTATTTCCCCCCCATTTTTAAATTTCAAACCACTTTCATTTCCCCCCTAAACACCTTACCCCCCCCCCCTTATTAAAGGAGGGGGGCCAGCCCATAAAGGGAGGGCAACCCACGCATCAAAAAGGAGGGGCAGCCCACAGATCCAAAAAAAGGGTCCCCAACGTTCAATAAAAAAAAAAAGGGTCCCCAACGTTCAAAAAAAAAAAGAAAGTCCAACGTTCAGCATTTTTTTTAAAAGGGATCAGCCCCTTTTCATTTTGCAAGGGAGGAGGAACTTTTCATTTTTTTTCAAGGGAGAACCCTTTCTCCTCGCCTTCCACCGCCGCCTTTCGCGCCTCCGCGCTTCACGGAGTTCTAAAAACTCCGTGAGCCCCTTTAAACACCCCAGACTACCCTCTCCCTCTCCACTGCTCCCTCACCATCCCGCCGCCGTCGGCACCTCACTACCCACTGCCCGCCGCCGTTGCTCTTCGTCGGCGACCCTAACACCCGTCGACCACCACCATGCGAACCAAACCTCCGCCACAACCTTGTATCCCTTCTTGTCGTCTCTGCCTCGCCGGAGCTGACCGCCGGCGACTGGCGGAGACGCTGTTGGTTTCTTTTTGTTATGATTATGTGTTGATTCGGGTTAATTGATTTTCTGATTTTTTTTGCGTCGCGTCTTACCGGAGTTCTGAAAACTCCGGCGACGTCGCTCTTGACTGCATTTCGGGCATCGGTTGTTATCTTGGTTAATGGGCTGGTTTTATGTTTTTTGGGGCATCTGCCGGAGTTTTAAGACTCCGGCGACGTTGGTTGTTTCCACTGTTCCGGCGAGCCACAACTGCTGTGGTTTTGCTACTGTTCCTACCGTTCTGCTGCACTCCGGTGACCACTGTTTCGCTCATGGTTGTCCATTTTATACTGCTTTTGCTATTGTTCGTTTGGGTATTATTGTTGGCTTTAGTCGACACTTCAGGCGACCTTGTTGGCTTCATTTTGTATCATCATTCTTGTTGTCGGACTGATTTTCCAGCGATGTTGTTATTTTTGATTGTGCTGGACTGACTTTTTGCTATGGTGGACTGTTTGTGGGTATGTGGGGCTGCTTTCTGGACTGGTTTTTGTGTGTTTTATCACTGTTATGATATTCTGATTTTCGGGACTAATTCTGGACAGTTTCGCCCCTTTATTTACTTTGTTAAACTGATTTTAGAACAAATATTACACTTGGTATTTACTGATTTTTGAACAAGTTACTACACTTGGTATTTTACTGGTTTTGAATTTGATACTACACTGGCCAAAGAAGGATTTATCCGTCGATCTGGAGGCCTCCGTGGTAAGCGAGACGGAATATGTGGGCGAGGAGGAAAGTGAAAAAGATTAGACGAGAATGCATAGTATCGTTCACCAGGAGGCGAGTCGACCGCCGCCGTGGCGATATTGGCTTCTCATGTCTTAGTATCATTGGCATAACACTAGCTGAGCCCACACTATATAAAAAATATATCTTTTACAATATCTTCTACATATATATCTATATATATATATACATACATTGTGTTTGTTTGGTAATTATTTACTAACTCTTCTACTAAGTGTCTTTTGCAGGTACCCGGAGGCGCACCCCAAAGTTAAATCATTCGCCTAAAAATGAAATAAAAGGGAAAAGTCGCTAATTTCTCTTCATTACATTTTTTTATGATTGTTTACTTTTATTACTATATTGTTAAATATATATTTAATTTAAATATTTGCATGCCTAGTTTAAATATCCTTTTGTTAGTTTAATAATTAGAACACTTTTAGAATTGTAAATTGCATGTTAGCACAATAATTTTTAAAACCTAAGTTTGAACGGACAACCGCAAGTTAGCGGATCCTTTAGGATGCCTAACCCCTTCCCTTTAGGATAATAAAGAACCCTTACCTAGAATCTCACATAGCTTTCGCAGACCTTAAAAATGGAGATCATTCGTAGTATTTTATGCTACATTTTTAGTGTCCTAATTCACTATAATAATTAGGTGGCGACTCCTTTAAAAACACATTTAGGAATCCAACCATGCGCAGCAGTAATCCCGTTTCCGACTCCGGTTGAAAATAGGGTGTCACAGCATGGCGACTCCACTGGGGACTTTAGGTTCTTAACCACAACAAACATAGGTTAATTTATTGTGCTTTATTTTCTTTATTTTTTGCTTAAATTGCTCCCTTTATGTTTTACACTTATTTGCTTTTATTATTTTGCCTAAATTATTCTGCTTTACATATAAAAATTTGCATATTGTCTTAACTGCTATTTGTTACCGCTTTCCTTAAAATGGCATTCCGCTCATATTTCTTCCATTCTGGAAAACTCACACTATCACACACTCACGCGCTGGTGTGCTTCGCGCACCCGCAAATTTCTTTCAAAATACCCAAAATTTAGGAGAGTTGGCGCTTGCGAGTTAGATCGGTTCGCCCGATCACCAGAGTCTTCTCACTCGGCAATCCGCCGAACCTTGTGTCTAGTGAAGCCAAATCTTAGAAACTTAAGATAGAGCTATACTACCCTTTTTTCTAAGTCATGCATGCATTTATCTTAGGTGGGTTGATCCCTGGTATCGACGCCACAATTAGGAAATTACCAAAATTTGTCGACGGGTTTCGCAACCCAACGACCAATCGGTATACTATGTGTAGCGTGACAATGATAGACAAATCCAAGCCGAAACATGTCATGCCAAAATTGGAAAAAGTGCACCGTCATTTGGTCGCCATTTTCAACAAAACATTGCAGTTTAACGACTTGGACCTAAACACAACCGTCCGTTGACTTGACCGACCGGTTGACCAGAGTTTAACCGCCCGGCCGACCGTAGTGGCATACCGGGTTGGGGTTGGCTCAACCCCAACCCGCACGGGTTATTTAAAACCCAGTAGCCGGGCCAGTTAGGCGATAACGAAAACCGGTTCATTTCGGTTAACCGGACCGGACCGGTAACAAAAAAAAAAAAAAAAAAACAATGCCCAACGGTCCTTTCGACCGTGGGGCTTCAGGGGGGGGCATGGGCCAACGGGCCATTTCGGCCGTTGGTCGCTTTTGTTATTTTTTTAGTTTTTTATTTTGTTTAATTATTTATTTTAATTCCATTTTTACCCTTTAAAAAATCTATAAATTCTCTACATTTTCTTCATTTTTATCACACAACATTTCTCTCAATTCTCTTATTCTCATACTCTCTTAATCATCTTTATTATCAATTTTCAAGTTATTAATATTATTAGTTTTCAAATTCAAAGTAGCAAGACGCAAGACTTCGAGCTTCGAGTTTCTATTGAATTCGAATCAAGTTTGGTACACTCGTTTCAATCTCTAATTATTTTATTAAATTGTCATATTTATTTGTTGATTATTTAAATATTTTATAATGTCTTTACTAAGGAATTGCGTCGGATCTTGTAGTAAATCTAGTTCAAGGGGTAAAAATCAGAGTTCTTCATCATCTAATCAAAATATAGATTATGATCAAATGCAAGAAGATTTTGGAATAGAAGATAATGAATGTGATAACATTCAATTAGATAATATTGTTGAACTTGAAGAACAAGAACAAGAACCTCCTACACCTACTAGTGTTCCTTCACGATGTTGCATCGCTAGTGGTAGTGGTAGTCGTAGTCGTAGACCTCCTTTACCAGAACCAGTAGCAAGAAAAAAAAGGAGTAAAGTGTGGCTCTTTTATGATAAAGTTGTGGGTACTGATAGAGTTAAATGTAATATTTGTGGGAGAACTTCTAAAAATAAGACAGGGGGGACGGGGCGGCACTATAGCTAGACATATAAAATTCGATCATACGACACAAATGGAATCTTGTCACGATTTAGAACCCGTCAACAACAACTTAATCCATTAAGCTGGGGTTGGCTAAGTACGATCCAAAAAAAGATCGCATTGAATTAGCAAAAATGATTGTCGGAGGTTGTTTGCCTTTTTCTTTTGCTTCTTCTTCATATTTAATTACATATATTCAAAGAGTATATAATCCTTTTTTAAAGGTGTTCCTCGTAGTACTACTAGAGCCGATAATTTTAGACTTCATAATGATTATGTTATTTTCTTGCAATATTTGTTTTCTAACCATCCATGCCATTTTAGTTTTACTTGGACATTGGACACGTTGAGCAGTTATGATTATTTAACAATTACTTGTCATTGGATTGATGAAAATTTTAAAATGGAAAACGATATTATTGCTTTTGCGTATGGCGAGGATCAAAGTCATCTTGGAAAATATATAAGCGAAACTATTTGTTTTTATGCCCAAAAATATAATCTTTATAATAAAATACTTTGTGTATCATTTGATAATGCATCTAATAATACTGCTGTTGTAGATCTTTTAAAAGCGGAAGTACAACCACCACTTCCTGATATATTTCATGTTCGTTGTGCTTGTCATATTTATAATTTAATTGTTAAAAGTGGTCTTGATTTATTTTCACCAAATAAAACTTGTCAAAAGAGTCATTGGAGTTATTCAGGTAATAATAGGAAAAATAGAATTATAGAATTTAAAGAAAAATGTAAACAATTTAATTTGAGACCTAAATTCATGCGTAAGAGATTATTACACTGGAATTATACTTATTTATTTTTAAAAGAATGTTATAAGTATAAAGACCCCATAACACATGTTGCAAATGCGCATTGTAAGAACGTAATGTATATGTTAACCGACGAACATTGGAAATCAATTGGTGAACTTTTAAAATTTTTACGTAAATTTTACACTGCAACTGTTGAATTTTCAGGATCTTATTACCCAACAGCTTTGTAATGCTTTAGCTCATATAGCTGAAATTTCCTATTTACTTTATGGTTTAAAATCAAATGTGAAATATACAGATGCACGATTCTGATTATGTTTGAAAAGTTTAAAAATATTTTTTCCTATTCACGATGTTTATTGTATTAGTGCGATCTTAAATCCTTCTATTAAAAAGGTAGATTGTCATAATCTAATATTTAGTTTATATACTTATATGGAAATAGGTGGAGCGAAACTCCATCTTCATTTGATTGCATAAATAAACTTGATACTAATTTAACAACATTATATGAATATTATGCTACATTACATGATAACACCAATGTGCTACTAATATTCCTTCTAGTTCAGTTCGTGTCTACACTGCAGGATTCAATGATGATGGCGATGAAGAAGAATCTTTAGACATATGGAGCACTTTTACAACACAACCAACCACAAGCCGATCTTGCGATGAGATGCAATTTTATTTGCAAAAGCAATGAGTCAAGAAAATTTTTGACCTTTACAATGGTGGCAAGATAACAAAAGGCAATTCGGTACTTGCGGCGATGGCGGGATGTTCTTAATGTGTCGATCTCAGCGGTGGCTTCGAAAGTGCATTTAGCCAAGCACGATCAAATAGAGACACACGTCACTCGTTGGGGAAGCACATTAGAAGTGTTAGTGCTAAGGGATTGGATCAGATCGCAGAGAAGAAATCAAGGATGTGGAGACGTTAATTCTCCGAAGATGAAGAAATAGGTAATATTTTGGAAGCGCGGAGCGAATGGATGGAATTAATACTCGGATTTAGAGGCTATGGAGCATAACCAATTCAATCAACCTATAGATTACGAAGAACTTGCAAAAAGGATGCATAATATGTAAATAAAATTATTATTACTTCATTATGTACTCTTATTAACGTTATGAAAGTTCAAAAGTTTACATCTTATCATTAATTTTAATTTTACTATCTATTTAGTTGTTAATATGTTATTACTTATAAGTTATATGACTTATATCTACTAATCTAATAAATTAATAAAATTATAATTACAAATTTACAATATAAAGTTATAAACTATAAAGTATAAAGTTATAATCTATAATAAAGTATAAAGTTATAAACTATAAAATAAAAGTTAACTTTAAAGTTTCAATTTTAATATATACAACTAAATTATATATTATATTATTATATTACATATTTAAATTGAATTTAGTTTATATTATAGAAAATAAATACTATAATTTAAAAAAATAAAAAAATAAAAAAGAAACGGTTGACTTGCTCGACTTAACCGCACGCCAACTCGAATCCAGAACGAATCGGACCGGTTGGCTTAGAGTCCGTGAATCGACCAGAATCGTCCGAATCGTAAACCCGGTAAGGGACTCTGGCCCGGTCAGCCCGTTAGCCGGGTATACTTGGACCTATTTATCATAATCTCGCATATTTGGCGTTTAGGCCCACCTCTGGCATTAAAAGAGGTTCCAAACATGCTAGAACGCGCATTTGATATCTATATAGTCTGCTTGCTATTATAATGTTTGTTGCTTTCAGCTATGTGCACTTTACTACATTATTTTGCTACTTCAACTTTGTGCATTCACTTAGTATTAATTACGAGCTATACTAGCTTGGTTTTTTGGGGCTGTGTTATTCCTTGCGTTATTAGCACGATACGCGAAAAACTCATATCTCAAACAATGGTTTTCTCAAATTTTGTCATACATTTGGAACTACGTGTGACCTGATTCCCACGGCGGGATACGTAGGCGGCCATTTCGGTCTCGGTCTCACCTTTTAAAAAAATTCTAATTTTTTCATCTCTTAAAAATTACTTTATTCTCCGTCACCGGCAAACTATGGTTTAAACTGGTTCCTTTGGCAAAATGCATAGGCGGCCATATCAGCTTTGGTCCCATCTTAAAAAAAAAAATCGAAGTCTAATCGATGAACCCAACTTCAATAGGGCTAGGCTCCTAGACTATGTATCTACTTGATCTCTATGGCGAGACACGTAGGTGGCCATATCAGACTCAGTCCAACTCTTTCTAAAATCTTTTGCCCTTGCTCTACCGGCTACAAAGCACACTCCATCAAATCTCTGCAATAGGATAGTAAAGGTTTTTCATATCAAATTCGGTCTCGTCCATTCGACATCCGCTTATGCCAAAACTGTGGCTGCTTAAGAAGAGGCAGTCAGTACCGAATAGCATATTATCGAATACGCTCTCGTAGTCAAATACTTAAAGCCAGGCAACGGTTACAGGTCCGAACAGATTGGGCGTGCGAGTGGTCAGAGTTAAAGCTACAAAGTCCGCACAAACCAACAGCCCATTTCAAATCTCACAAATTTTCTTTTGAGTACAGATAACAAGGGCTGGAAAGTTGGCAACGTTGAGGGGGATTTTCGCATATCAGCTCGGCTCACAGGGCCACATTTTTATCCTCATTCATTCGTTTTTGCATATCTATATATCCCTGCACTAATTATTGCGTCTATCTTTGATTTTGTAGGAAGTTCCGCATAGCAGCTCAGCCCGCAAAGCCACAATCGCACGCGTCTATCAAGACGTCATTTGGCTCACAGGGCCACTCTCATCCTCATTTCTCAATCACTTTACGACTCTAATTATTTTTATTCGGTTTATATTCTACATCCTAGAGGTTCCTCAATTCACAGGAGCAGTTGCAGCACGTCTGTGCAAGGACAACATCTCGGCATTCAAAACGTTTGTACGAGGACAACATCTCAGCAGTTGCAACATCTAGCATGTCCGCCCAAGGACAACATCTCAGCAGTCACAACACCCCACATATCATACAGGGACGACATCCCTACTCACAGAATTGCATTTATCATATATTTATCATTCTGTTTTAACAGTTATACACTAATTTTTCTCAAGCTTAGCTTGCAGGAGCATTTAATCTACAGGAACAGCAGCAACACGTCCAGGCAAAGACGTCATCTCGACCCAATGGTCACAACACACTTTATCTCCGCGATAACATTATCTACAGTTCATCTATGCAACAATGACCTCTGCATTTCGTCCATGCAACGACGACATCCATATCACGTCTATGCAACGACGTCTCTTTTATTATGCCTATGCAACGGCTTCATCAACAGTTCATCTATGTAACGATGATCTCTGCATCACGTCTATGCAACGACGTCATCTCATTTTAAGCCTATGCAACGGCTTCATCTACATTTCGTCCATGCAACGACGAACATCTGCATCACGTTCATGCAACGACGTCATCTCATCAAAGCCTATGCAACGACTTCATCTGCATTTCGTCCATGCAACGACGAACATCTGCATCACGTCTATGCAACGACGTCATCTCACCAAAGCCTATTGATGCGCGATGTATGCACACACTTTTTAAACGCAAGTGCACGTTATCGTATCAAGTAGTATAGTCCTGGATAAGACCGAATATCGTCCTCTAGGATTAGGGTCCAAGTATCAGTTATCTATTTTCTAGTATCTATTTGGTGAATTAATGATTGATTGTGTGGTTTGTAACTAAGAGTTATGAAAGCTAATTAAATATAAAGATTTAATTCAGATGTGATGAGAATAGGGCTTCTATGTATCCTTACTATCCGCTCATGTTACTTGTTAATGCATTACTTATGGTGTTCTTCTTTTGGAGAAAGCAGGTTTACGAAATCGTTTTATACTCCCGTTAGGGTTATATAAACACTCAACCCCAGTATTGTTCCTTACCTAACTTTCACGATAAGTGGTAACGCTATAGGAGGATTAAGCACAAAAACCTAGTTGACCGTCACGCACAATGCGCAAAATTAGGGTTGTTAAGCCTCTCATCAACGCTACAAATCTAATTGAGGTATTTTCATCCCCAATTCAAGACCGTCTACCCAACTTACAAAGATATTCACAATCCTCCTTTTCGTAACTGATTAGAAATCATATAGTGATAACTAGTTGTCAATTAGCTACCAAGAATTCAACTCAATTATTGGATAGATCTCTCAATAAGAATAATAACCATAAGCATGCATTACTTTATAACATAAGGTTCAAGAATTCAACATAGAAAGCCTTATAAGAGAATTAGTTCCTAGCCATGAATATGACAAGAACTAATTCAAAGTTCATCATGCAAAACTGAATTAAAGAAAAGAAAAAGGAAAGAAATTACTAATGTTTAGGTCTCCAATCTCTAGGCAAGAAAACCTTGTGTTTGGCAAGAAAGGGGAACCTCAAACCGCCAGGGTTCTCCTTATATAGTTTTAAAACGCCTCCTTCTTTTCCTTCCGTTCGGCCCAAAAATCCACAAAGACCTAATTTTTCCGCGTCGGCCGCCATGTCGCCAGGCGCGCTAAAGTTCTGCAATACGGGTGTTTTGGCGCCGCGCCGATATTCGCTGTCGAGCCGCGCGCTGCAACTCCTGTGGCTTCGGATGTTTAGCGCCGCGCCTGCTTTCGTCTTCGGCGAAGCGCGCGTACAATCTTCTGCACTTCTACGAATAATAGGCGCCGCGCCTCGCTTCGATCGCAGGAGCCGCGCGCAGTCTGATTTCACTCGTTTGCCACTTTCTCCGTTTTCTAAGACTCTCTTTTTCCTCTTTTCGCTCCTTTTCCGCCATTTGGCCACTTTAGCCACTTTGACTCAAAAGAAAGAAAATCTATCCTAATACGACACTTTGTATGTACAAACGGACAAAAGACTAACTAGATCGACTAAAAGGTGTATATAAAATACACCGATCAAATACCCAAACTTAACCTTTGCTCGCCTCGAGCAAAGATAGAAAGAAAGAAAGTAAAAGACTCAAAGAATGAAAGAATAATGGACTCACCGCCATTGATCACTTTTCTCGCATAGATGTTAACTAGAAAAACATTAAGGTTAGCGTAATAATACGCAGGAACATATAGCATGAAATTTTCAAAGACACTAAACACACGAAGCTAAATATTTCGCAAACTCATATTCATCATGCTTAATGGAAGTCAATATACTAAATCATGCATATAAATTCAAGAATTCGTATGGCATGCTTACTTGCTATTCTCCACTAATTCGATATGCATAAAAGAGATCTTCGGACTTTGAGGTTGTAATGTAGGCTTAGGTGGGTTGGTAAAGATGGGCATTTAGGCTCAATTTTTCTGTACCATACGCTCTTTGGCTTTTCAATTTTTCCCTTTTTCTTTTGATTCTTTCCTTCACTTCAATTCTATCATTCCCTTTTGTTTTGGGAGAGTGAAGTGTTTTATACTAATAGGCACCCCCAAACTTAGGCTTTTGCCTCTTTCTTATTACTTTTCCATTGGGGTGCATCAAACTTGTTCACTCTTTTTGTTTCTTCTTTTTAACACAATGTACTCCACTATTTCATATTTTCACTTATGGCACAATTTTGTGGGAATATGGGGTGTCAAAGAAGAAGTTTCAAATTTAGGCTCAATGGGTGACTAGGATATTTTTAAAGTACGGGATAGAAAAGAATGGTAAGAATTGGCTATCAAAGAAATGCCTGAGTCATCTCCCTAACATGCATATCCTAACTATTTCGCCTCAAATAGCAAGCACTCATAACACATAAGCATTTATCATTTAGCATGCATAACTTAAGCAAGAAACTCCAAATAGACAGATTATGTGAGTTTTTGGCATATCTAACCTAAGTGTTTAGATAGTTGCTTCAATTCCTTTACATTATTCCACCTTACTTCATTAGGTGTTTCTAGCAACTACAGCATACATGATCTTTGACAGGCAATTATGACTCAAGAAAGAAAAAATTTTGGTTACTCAAAATAAAAATTTAAATAAAACATAACATGACACACAAATAAAAACTAAAACACAAAAACACACCCCCAAACTTAAATCACACATTGTCCCCAATGTGTGTAGACTCAAAGACAGTAAAAGAAAACGACACTTACAAACTTTGGCTAAAATGGTGGTGGTGGTGGTGGCGGTGGATAATGCATCGACCATTGGTTGAACAAGGCACTCAGCTCGTCGATTTGTTGCCTTGTTTCTTTCGCCCTTGTACTATCGCTTGCGCGTCTGCATCATCTCCTTCCGTGTTGGTATAATTGCCCCATGTGGGCTCAAGGTTCTCGCTCTTGTGGTTGGCCGGGCCGGGTCTCGCCTCATATTGAGCCCCTATTTCGTGCTCATCTTCATCCATGGCGGCCTCTGCTGCCGCTTCTTGGTGGTGCTCTCCGTCGCCGCTGGGCCGGGTGCAGGAAAGAGTGCACTATCCCATAGGACACCGCGGTTGGTTTCTTTCATGAGTATCGTGGGTAGTTGTGGATCGCACTCACGTGGCATAGATCGTAATAAGTGAGCCGTGTCCCAATCCACCGCTGTCACCAACTCGCTGATTTCTTCGATGCTCGCACTATCTCTTTTCCCACATCAATTATCGCCTCATAATTCCATAAATCAACTTAATCGCTCTTACGCACTCGGTGAAGTGCGTAGATGGAATCATGCGGCATCGACGAAATACACCAAGCCTTGGTCGCTTTGTTGAATTGGCACCGCCGGTGCTCTAGATCCATTCCTTCCGATCTCAGCGACCTGGGTAGCTTCATCGTTGCGAATATTATTCCATCAATGTTGTTCGCTTCCTAGACCATGTTCTAAAATGGTTCCAATCGCTACTTTCTTCAACATCAACTGCTTTTAGCGTTGTATTTATTGCTTCGCGATACAGCATATAATTTCTTACAAAGCACTTCTCTCGCCCTCTCGGAAAGTTTGCATAAAATTCCCGCACCATTGTTGTATTCACTGGTTTTATCTTCTCCGGATTGACAAATCTCTTCCACCCCTTAGTTTCTATCATAGCCGGATGGGCTCATAAACGTCTTCTCCCCATAGATCCCCTTTGGTAATCCATTCCCTTCTGAATTACGTCTAGATCAAGTCTTTTGTATCTTTGGTAGGCTGGTAACTCACAAACCTATTTTCATCAGACGGGGTGTTGGGGTGGATGTGAGCCTCTTCTCTTCCCGGTGGCCATGGTTAAAACAGTTTCGGAGCTTTTAACTTAGTGGCACAACGTCTCCTACACACTCAACAACTAGCAAATAAAAACAACACCCCAAACTTCAATCTTTCTACTCAATACCCACAACCTTCTTTTCTACTCCTTTCTCCAACTTCACAATCACTTTTCACCGAACTACTCCAACTACAATACTTCTCCAAACTACTACCTCCTATGACTTTAGTAAAAGGATTCAAGAACAAGGATAGGATTACCTTTTGATGAGAAGATTCAAGCTTGTTCTTGTTTCAATGGTGGGTTGAGGCTATGGAATGGAGCTTTGTTGTTTGAGATAGTTGGGGTTTTGGGAATTTAAGAGTTTAGGTTGTGGTTGGGTTGGATTTGTGGAGGATTTGGGGAGTTTCTAAAATTTCGTGGGTTTTGGAGAGGGCGTTAGGTTTTGAAGTTGGAATTGGGAAAGATCCGATTGGGCGTTTTAAGTTCGATTTTCCGCCGGCCGGCTTGTTTTCAGCGCGCTTAATCATCCAAGGCCTTCGATTTTCTGCGCGCGCCACATCGGCCAAGGCCTAAACTCCGCCAACTTTTCGAATTCTACCGCGCCTCGCTTCCGGAGCCGCGGCTTTAAACTTCCGAGCCTGCTTCAGATCTTTTGGCGCCGCGCCGCTTCCTGAAAGGCCAAGGCTTACCCGCTTCGAAATCCTTGCTTTTCTTGATTTATTTCGTCCCGGTTTAATTTCTTGTACGCCAATCACACAACAACAAGATCCAATACCGTGAGATCGTTTAGACAAACTAAAATAAAATAAAGATGTAAATTAAAATAACATAATTAAAAACGCTGGGTTCCTCCCAACAAATGCGCTATCTTTAACGTCTTTTAAATGGACGCAAGTTCCTTAGACTTACTAGCCCCGGGTGGATTAAGTCCCCAACTAATCCATTTCCGCCACATTTGGCGCTTTCCTTTTTCTCCTTTTCTTTTTAGCATTATCGGTAGTAGGAGTTCCTAACAATTACCTCATTTAGTGTCATCTCAAAGAAACCATGCTTGCTTTCGGGCTCATCACTCTTTGGTTGCATTGCAATGGCTCGCATGGGGTTTGGTGGTGTTGATTGCAAAACACCCACTTACGCTTCTTTCAACGACGTGTTTAAAGACTTTAAACACCATCTCTTCGTTTCTCCACTCTTAGCGTTAGCTCTCCTCTTTCAACGCCAATCAAGGCTCTACCCGTTGCTAGAATGGCCTCCCAATATGATCGGATTGCATCTTCTTCCATATCCAGAATGAGGAAATCAGGAAAGAAAAATTTTCTACCTTCACAATCACATCCTCGATCTTCCTCATGGATGAACCACCGTCCCGCTTCGGCCAGTCAGACTCACGCCGTGGCTCGCTTCTCCTAACTCCAATCTTTTGAAAACCGATAGGGCATCAAATTTATACTCGCCTAAATCACACAAGTGCTCATAAGTCACCCCGCCCATGTGCATGGTAGTGTAAAGCTTCCAGGTCCTTTAGCTTTGTGGCAATTTCTTTTGTAAGATAGCACTACACTCTTCTCATAGTGCTACTTATCTCATATTCGCCGCTTTCCTCTTTTTCCCAAGATTTCTTTCATGAACTTGAAATAAGATGGCATCCGCTCCAAAGCCTCTATAAACTAGATGTTGACGTGCAACTTCCAATACCTCCAAGAATTTGGAAAATTGTTTATCGACCGCCTTCCTTTGTAATCTCCGGGAAAGGAATCTTTCTCAGATACTCCTTCTCGGAGTTTTCTATCATCAGGCTAGGTTCACCACCTTATCTTTTTCTAACTCGCTCCTCTCAACTATTGGGCCGAGGCGTCGTTGCTCCAATTGTTTTCCACTTCTCAACCGCATCGCTTACATTGCTCCCTGATTTACCTCGATTGCTGGCAACGCCCTCGCGTTCGATGTTTGCTCGCTTACCTTGCCCTACTGTGTTTCCAAGTTTCAACGAGGATCTAGATTCGTTATAAATCGCGTCGGGCGTTGCAAGTGCCGCCATGGCCGCTAAGCTCATCCGTTTTTCTTGCCGACCGTGCATCGAGCCGCTGAGGCCGGGGCTTCGGTGAAGCGGTCGCGATTCTGCATCGGTTCTCGCATCGCCCCTATACCGATTCTCGATGCCCCGATATTGGTTCTGCTGCCCTGCATCGATTTTTCCGCCCCGTACGATTTTGCTGCCCCGATCTCTCTCCATGAGAAGTTTGGGTGATTCCTCCACCGGATTATAAGTGTTTGAGTAGGGTTGTTCGTTGCCTTCCGTAGTTACTCATCGCTGACACTCGCCGCTCGATTGGGATGTTGTTGGGATCCAAGGCGACACCTATCAAATGTATGTGGGCCGCCACATATCTCACGCTTTTTCAGCTTGCACAAAGATTCATCGACACAAGATGTTCTCGCAATTGTTTCGCTAGAAGAGCCACTTGGCGCTCAAAGCAAAGAATAGCATCTACTTACGGACCCACGCTTCTTCTCCCACCAAGCCGCTCTCTTCGTGATACGGTTGTTAGTGCCATATCTTCTAATAACTCGGCGCCGTGGGTCGCTTTCCTCATGAATGCCCCACCGCGTCGATCTATGATGGTTCGTTTGTCAGATCGCCACCTGTAGAAAATATGAACCAAGTTCCACAACTCAACGAATGGTGTGGACACTTCCTCTGTAGATCCTCGAATCTCTCCCATGCTTCATATAAGGACTCTCCATCACTTGATAGAAGTTGTTCAACTCCCTCTTAATTTTGCCGCTTACAGGTGGAAAGAACTTGGCTAGGAATTTCGTGCTACCGTGCATGTAAATATCGAATCACCGGGCAGGGAATTCAACCATACTTTTGCTCTATCCTCGAGCGGTGGCGGAAAGAGCTCAACTGACGGCATCATCGCGAACGCCGTTATATTCGAAAGTGGCACATAGCTCCAAGAAATTTGCTATGCATATGTGATCCTCCACGGCGCCTCCGAATCGCATCAGTGCCGCACCATGCTCGTAATCGGGTTTTATCTCAAATTGTTGGCTCTATCAGAGTGAGCCTAATGCAAGTCGTGCCTCCATTCACTTGGTAGCACATAATCTCCTGCATTTCTTTCTCGGCCGGATTCAACCCCGCCCTCCATATCTATCGCACTTGCCGAGGATCTCCGGGTTAAGTTGATTTTCACCTAACCCTTCTCTCATCCTGTTATTGTGGAGCACCGCCCATTTCTATCAACGTTGCAATTACCGATTCTTTCGCTCGCTTGTGCTTTCACAATTTCCGGATTGAAGGAACAAGAGTGTCGCTCCTCTTCTCCTTCGCATAAACCGATATCCCGAGAAAGATCAAAACAAACAAAGAATCACGATTGCACTCGTATTTAGAAACTAAAAAAAAAAAAAAAAAAAAAAATTAAATCCAAATTAGAATTTAAAAATAGATTGAATTGATATTGAACTATTGCCTAATCCCCGGCAACGGCGCCAAAAACTTGATGCGCGATGTATGCACACACTTTTTAAACGCAAGTGCACGTTATCGTATCGCGAGTATAGTCTGGATAAGACCGAATATCGCCCCTCAGATTAGGGTCCAAGTATCAGTTATCTATTTTCTAGTATATATTTGGTGAATTAATGATTGATTGTGTGGTTTGTAACTAAGAGTTATGAAAGCTAATTAAATATAAAGATTTAATTCAGATGTGATGAGAATAGGGCTTCTATGTATCCTTACTATCCGCTTATGTTACTTGTTAATGCATTACTTATGGTGTTCTTCTTCGAGAAAGCAGTTTATGAAATCGCTTTATACTCCCGTTAGGTTATATAAACACTCAACCCCAGATTGTTCCTTACCTAACTTTCGATAAGTGGTAACGCTATGAGGATTAAGCACAAAACCTAGTTGACCGTCACGCACAATGCGCAAAATTAGGGTTGTTAAGCCTCTCATCAACGCTTACAAATCTAATTGAGGTATTTTCATCCCCAATTCAAGACCGTCTACCCAACTTACAAAGATATTCACAATCCTCCTTTTCGTAACTGATTAGAAATCATATAGTGATAACTAGTTGTCAATTAGCTACCAAGAATTCAACTCAATTATCGGATAGATCTCTCAATAAGAATAATAACCATAAGCATGCATTACTTTATAACATAAGGTTCAAGAATTCAACATGTAAAGCCTTATAAGAGAATTAGTTCCTAGCCATGAATATGACAAGAACTAATTCAAAGTTCATCATGCAAAATCAAATAAAGAAAAGAAAAAGGAAAGAAATTACTAATGTTTAGGTCTCCAATCTCCTGTGCAAGAAAACCTTGTGTTTGCAAGAAAGGGAACCTCAAAACCGCCAGGTTCTCCTTATATAGTTTTAAAACGCTCCTTCTTTTCCTTCCGTTCGCCCAAAATCCGCAAAAGACCTAATTTTTCCGCGCCAGCTTCGGCCACAGCCATGCGCCTAAAGTTCTGCAATACTGGTGTTTTGGCGCCGCGGCCGATATTCGCTGTTCGAGAGCCACACACTGCAACTCTGGGCTTCTGATGTTTAGCGCCGCGCCTGCTCGTCTTCGAGCGGCGGCACGAATCTTCTGCAGCCTTCTCGAATAATAGCGCCGCGCCCGCTTCGATCGCAGTGAGGCCGCGCGCAGTCCGATTTCACTGCTTGCCACTTTCTCCGCTTTAAGACTTCTCCTCTTTTCCCTCTTTTCGCTCCTTTTCCGCCATTTGGCCACTTTAGCCACTTTGACTCAAAAGAAAGAAAATCTATCCTAATACGACACTTTGTATGTACAAAACGGGACAAAAGACTAACTAGACTGACTCAAAAGGTGTATATAAAATACACCGATCACCTATGCAACGGCTTCATCTGCATTTCGTCCATGCAACGACGAACATCTGCATCGCGTCCATGCAACGGCGCCATCTCATCAAAGCCTATGCAACGCCATCTCGCATTTCGCCCATGCAACGATTTAACATCCGTGATCGCGCCCATACAACGCGCCATCTCATCAAAGCTTATGCAACGGCCATTTGCATTTCGTCCACGCAACGCATTTAACATCTCAGATCACGCCCATGCAACGACGCTATCTCATCAAAGCCTACGCAACGCTTCATTCGCATTTCGCCCATGCAACGATTTAACATTCAGATCACGTCTATGCAACGACGCCATCTCACCAAAGCTTATGCAATGTTTTCATTCGCATTTCGCCCATGCAACGACGAACATCTCCGTCGCGCCCACGCAACGACGCCATCTCATCAAAGCCTCATGCAACGGCTTTCATTCGCATTTCGCCCATGCAACGATTTAACATCTCGTGACGCGTTCATGCAACGGCGCCATCTCATCAAAGCTTATGAATCGCTTCATTCGCATTTCGCCCATGCAACGACATTTAACATTCGTGATTACGCTTCATGCAACGACGCTATCTCACCAAAGCTTCATGCAACGCCATTCGCATTTCGCCCATGCAACGACATTTAACATCGTGACGCGCCCATGCAACGACGCTTATCTCATCAAAGTTTGCGTAACCGCTTCATCTGCATTTCGCCCATGCAACGATTTAACATCTCGTGACGGCCCATGCAACGGCGCTATCTCATCAAAGCTTATGCAACGCTTATCGTGATTTCGCCCATGCAACGATTTAACATTCGTGACGCGCCCATGCAACGCGCGCATCTCATCAAAGCCTATGCAACGGCTTCATTCAGATTTCGCCCATGCAACGACGAACATCCGGATCGCGCCCATGCAACGCTATCTTATCAAAGCCTATGCAACGGCTTATTCGCATTTCGCCCATGCAACGCATTTAACATTCGTGACGCGCCCATGCAACGCCGCTATCTCATCAATGCCATGCAACGGCTTCATTCGCATTTCGCCCATGCAACGCATTTAACATTCGCATCGCGCCCATGCAACGGCGCCATCTCATCAAAGCCTATGCAACGGCCATTCGTATTTCGCCCACGCAACGATTTAACATCTCAGACGCGTCCATGCAACGACGCCATCTCATCAAAGCCTATGCAACGCCATCAAGATTTCGCCCATGCAACGACGAGCATCTACATCGCCTTTACTTTTTACTTTAGCATCGCAACAATCCAAAGGTCATCGAATTCGACATCGATATTTTTAAATCTACTGCAGCTTTTACTTTTTACTTTAGCATCGCGAACAATCCAAAGGTCATCGTAATTCGACATCGACATTTTTAATTCTCAAGGCACTTTACTTTTATTTTTTAGCATTATAGTTGTTCCAAAGTGTCATCATGATTCGACATCGACATTTTTAATTCAAGGCTACTTTACTTTTATTTTTCTAGCATCACAACGACTCCAAACATCTTGATTCGACATCGACATTTTTAAATCTGCGTCAGCTTTACTTCTATTTTTCTAGCATTGCAGCAGCTCAGTGTCATCATGATTCTACACTGGGACATTTTTAAATTCGCATCAGTTTTGCTTCTATTTTCGCATCACAACGACCCAGTGTCATCATAATTTGACACTGGAACAATTTTGGGTCTGCATCATCCCCACTTTTAAGTTCTAATTTTTAAAAACAGGACAAAATTGGCTACGAGTCAACATCTTTGTTCGAAGACTCTTCCATCATCTCCGTACAAAGAGGGACATGCTGTTGACAGTCAATTTTGACCCGTTTTTCGCATATTTGTCGCAATTTTATGTATTTTAAGACACCGCATTCTAATCATTATTTTTTGCATTTTTATCTTTATATTTTTAAAATTAAGCGTTATGTCTTTGTTAATATTATGTTTCTATTATTATTACACAGTCGTTTATTTTAATATTATTTGCATCTCTTTAAATAAATTAATTGACATCCCGCTTTAATTTTAATTAGACATTAAACATTTGTCTAAATATTATATTTTTATTATTATCGCATCGGCATTTGCATTTTAATAATCTTGCATCTTTTTAAATAATTTTTCTTTTAAATAATTAACCCGTCTTACATTTTGTCAAACCAGTCCAGTCCGAGGCACAATCCGGATCAGTCCAGTCCACTTCCATAAGCCCAACCGCCCATTTTAAATTCCAAACACCCTTTTATTTCCCCCCCATTTTTAAATTTCAAACCACTTTCATTTTCCCCCTAAACACCTTACCCCCCCTTTATTAAAAGAAGAGGGGCAGCCCACAACGAAAACAAAAACAAAAAAAGGGCAACAGAGCCCATTTTTCATTTCAGAAAAAAAGAAAAAGAAAGTCTCCTTCTGCCGCCGCCACGCACTTCGCGCTTCCGCCGCCTTCACGGAGCTCCAAGCTCCGGCGAACCCTCCTTTTTAAACACCCACGCATGAGCAGCCTTTTAAATATCAGCCCATTTTTCATTTCAGAAAAAGAAAAAAAAAACCATTCACTTCTTCGCCGCCCTCCGGCGAACCCCCTTTTTGAAACACCCCATGCGCACCCCTGCCCTCTCCCTCTCCACTCGTCGAACCACCCATTCCCGTCGTTGCCCAACCCAGCCGGCGAATCCACTGTTCCGGCGAACACCTTCAGCCGCGAACCTCATCACTGCCTGCATCAAACACCACAGCGGTGTTGCTCCGGCGTTAGCCGTGGTAGTGACGCTGCCATTTTCCTTTTTGTGCTACTCAAAATAGCCGGAGTCTGAAACTCCGGCGACGTCGGTTTTCAACGCTACGATCCGCTGCATCTTGTGTTGTTGGATCGCTTATTTATTTTAGTAATTTGGCCGGAGTTAAAAACTCCGGCGAACTGGTTCGGCGATATTGTGATGTTCGTCGGTTTGCTTCTGTTTTGTTGGGCTGATTTTTGCGCCATTTTAGTATTTTGGCCGGAGTTTTAGGAATTCCGGCGACGTTTTGAAAATTCCGGCGAATCACTGCTACTGCTTATACTCTCTTGGCTGTTTCATACTGATTTTGATGGACTTGACCCTTTATTTACTGATGTCGCTGGCTGCTTTAGGTTTTCCAGCGAGTTGTGTCGCTGTTGCTGTTGTTGTTTCTACTGTCTTGGCTGTTTCATACTGATTTCGATGGACTTGGCCCTTTATTTACTGATGTTGCTGGCTGCTTTAGATTTTCCAGCGAGTTGGGTTGCTGATGTTTCCCATGTCCGTCGGATTTCAGGATTGATTTTGACGGATTTGGCCCTTTATTTGTTTTGTTAAACTGATTTTAGAACAAATGCTACACTTGGTATTTACTGATTTTTGAACAAGTTACTACACTTGGTATTTTACTGGTTTTGAATTTGATACTACACGGGCCAAAGAAGGATTTATCCGTCGATCTGGAGGCCTCCGTGGTAAGCGAGACGGAATATGTGGGCGAGGAGGAAAGTGAAAAAGATTAGACGAGAATGCATAGTATCGTTCACCGGGAGGCGAGTCGACCGCCGCCGTGGCGATATTGGCTTCTCATGTCTTAGTATCATTGGCATAACACTAGCTGAGCTCACACTATATAAAAAATATATCTTTTACAATATCTTCTACATATATATCTATATATATATATACATACATTGTGTTTGTTTGGTAATTATTTACTAACTCTTCTACTAAGTGTCTTTTGCAGGTACCCGGAGGCGCACCCCAAAGTTAAATCATTCGCATAAAATGAAATAAAAGCGAAAAGTTACTAATTTCTCTTCATTACATCTTTTTATGAGTATTTGCTTTTATTACTATCTTGTTAAATATATATTTATTTTTAAATATTTGCATGCCTAGTTTAAATATCTCTTGGTTAGTTTAATAATTAGAATACCCTTAGAATTGCATGATACATTTAGCAATAATTTTAAACCTAAGTTTGAACGGACAACCGCAAGTTAGCGGATCCTTTAGGATGTCTAACCCCTTCCCTTTAGGATAATAAAGAACCCTTACCTAGAATTTCACATAGTTTCGCAGACCATTAAATGGAAGTCAATTGCAGTATTTTTATTGCAATTTCTAGTGTCCTAATTCACTATAATAATTAGGTGGCGACTCCTTTAAATACACATTTAGGAATCCAACTGCGCAGCAGTAATCCCGTTTCCGACTCCGGTTGAAAATAGGGTGTCACAACAAGTATATAATTTACTGCATAAAAATAGGAGGCTCGTGATCAAAACAGGGTTCCTCGCCCGTAGTATCAATAAGCACCCCTACTCCTGGGACTATTTCACCCGCATAGGTCTTGTGGACCCGCATGAGGTATTCCTCGCATAGGCTGTACCCGTCCGCATGGGACTATTTCACCCGCATAATCCCATAAGGACTCGCATGAGGTATTCCTCGCATCATGGGTAGCAAATCCACGGAACATGTGGTATAACGTCTTGGGGGTTTTCCCCTCATTTATAATCTTACCCTGAAGCAGGTGGTATGACGTCTTGGGGCTTGCCCCTCATTCATACTCTTACCCTGGAGAAGGTGGTATGACGTCTTGGGGCTTGCCCCTCATTCATACTCTTACCCTGGAGAAGGTGGTATGACGTCTTAGGGCTTGCCCCTCATTTATACTCTTACCCTAGCTCAATCGGTCATCATACATAACATAAATAAGTTAAGAAAGCTCCTAACTTCTTATTAGACTTGTTCATATACCCTCTCATTTTAGTTTACTTAAGGCACTAACATATCTTAATAAAAGAAATCCGGGAATTTAAACCAAAGTACTACATACGTCTATTCTTTTGAAAATGACTCATTTTCATATAAAACCTTTGGGCAATGGATGCCTTAAAATCAATTTGTCTTTCATAAATCAAGTCATTTGTCCTTACTTATCTTACTTAGAGTAAATCTCCTCTTATTGTCCTTTCATAAAGCTAATAAACCAACTTCCCATAAGGTTGTTATATTAACCCTATATTTTAGTAAAATTATACTTTTCCCATAACCAAGGGACTTATACTTTTTAAAACGAAACAAGTATTATATACTTAAAACAAGTAAGGATATCAAATCTTGTACGTCTACCGTACTATATGGGTGCAACTACTCATGCTCAAGAGATAGGAAAGCTCCACATACCTCTTCGGTCAATACACTTGCTAAGTCCAAAATACCGCACGTAATATGTCAACCTATAATGACCATAATACGTTTATTAACCTCTAGCTCAATGTAGAATAATCCAAGTTCAAGTCACTAAATTCTATGGAAAATTGGGCAGCATTTCCTTTGTTTCTACATACTTTGCCACCTTTTTCAAGGCCGAATTCAATATCCAAACGCCACATTTAAGGCCCAACAATCCAAACATTTCAAAGGGGATTACACACCTAAACTTAGATGTGTAAAATTCTGCCCCACAATGTACAACAACTAACTTAACAAGTTTAAGGTATTTTTTAGGCTACAACATGCTCACATAACCTTCTTAACCAATCCTTTCATATCCAAACCATATTTCTTACATGCAATGAATCTAAGAGCATTATTTACTACTACAAGTTCCTTCTTCTTCACATGCAACACAAATAACTAGCTACAAGAGAAGAATTGTTACCTTAAAGCTTTAGCCAAAATTATTCCAACAACTTTGCTAGCCTCATTTCCAAGAACACCACCACAATAA
Source organism: Przewalskia tangutica (assembly GCA_029844215.1). Lineage (NCBI taxonomy): Eukaryota > Viridiplantae > Streptophyta > Magnoliopsida > Solanales > Solanaceae > Przewalskia > Przewalskia tangutica. The sequence continues at coordinate 80,709,303 of CM056732.1, read as the reverse complement.
CTCCTACAAGCTAGCCACAAGCTTCCTTTTTGCCACACCTTTTTCAGATTCCCTCAAGCTTTGAATTTCTCTTGGAATTCTAGAGAGAAGTGAGAGCTCTAGCTTTAGAGAGAGAGAAAAACTTTGAAAGATGACCAAGTCTTCAAGACTTAGTCAATATAAAGGACATACAAAAATCAGATGGGGGGGGGGGGGGGGGACACTTGTCACCCTCCCATGGCCTTTTTAAAAGAAGAAATCTGATTTTCCTCAGTTTTTCCGCCAGAATTCCCGCCTCGGCGCCGCGGCGCTGAAACTTCCGCCACCTCACATAACTTCCGGCGACGCGGCCCTGCTTCCCGGCGCTGCAACTTCAGCGACCCCTCAGAATATCCGGCGCCGCGGCCCTGCATCCGGCGCCGCGGCCCTGTGGCTCCTGCCCGAAACACATTTCTTTCCGACTGCGCACTGAACTTGTAACTCTCATAACTTTATACTCCGATGTCTTATCGACGAACGGTCGGTTGCGTTGGAAACTAGACTCAACGAACTACGCACTAGGCCTTGGAAACACTTAGGAACTCTCAATGTAGTGGGTCATAACCCGCCTCAAAGTTGACTAAAACCCGCCCGAAATAATCTGTCAACCTATCTTTCGAAAATTTTAAGTCTTACTCCCTTTCGCACGCTCTCACACGTATGGCCAGAACTACGGGGTATAACATTCTCCCCCCCTTAGAAACATTCGTCCCGAATGTTCCTTCTAGGCTTACTCAAATCACAATATCGACATAGACCCTCTTAACTATTCCTTTTGCAATAAAAGATGCTCCACGAGCCACAACAATACTTAAGCATAATTGCCAAATTAAACTAACAAGCAGGAAAGTGGGTTACCTGGAGGTATATGGAATAAGTGAGGATACTTCTTCGTCATGTCATCCTCCGCTTCCCACGTCATCTCCTCCCGGTTCTCGTTCCGCCATAAGACCTTGACGGAAGCCACGTCCTTTGTCTGAAGTCGCCTAACCTGACGATCGAGTATCGCTATGGGACTCTCATCGTACGATAACCCCTCTGTCACCTGGACATCACCAATCGGGTGCACTCTAGATGGATCCCCAATATACTTCCGCAACATAGACACGTGAAAAACTGGATGTACCGCCTCCAGATCGGACGGCAGATCCAACTCATAGACAACCTTGCCTACCCTACGAACAATCTGATAAGGCCCAATGTACCTTGGGCTAAGTTTCCCCTTCTTCCCAAATCTCATCACGCCCTTCATGGGCGATACCTTTAGGAAAACCCAATCATCTATCTCAAACTCCAAGTGTCAACGCTGATGATCTGCATACGACTTATGTCGACTCTGAGCTGCCAACAACCGCTCCTGGATAAGCTTCACCTTATCCACTGCCTGCTGAATCAAGTCTGGCCCGACCAACTGAACTTCTCCCACCTCAAACCAACCTATCGGTGACCTGCACTTCCTCCCGTATAAGGCCTCATAAGGCGTCATCTGAATACTAGAATGGTAGCTGTTGTTATAAGCGAACTCCACCAGAGGTAAGTGATCCTCCCAGCTACCCCTGAAATCAATAACACAAGCCCGCAGCATATCCTCAAGTATCTGGATAGTGCGCTCGGCCTGTCCGTCGGTCTGAGGATGAAACGTCGTACTGAGACTCACATGGGTCCCTAATCCCTTCTGGAAGGACCTCCAGAAGTTAGCTGTGAACTGGGCTCCTCTGTCTGAAATAATCGATATAGGGACTCCGTGAAGTCTCACAATCTCTCTGATATACAATCTAGCATAATCCTCGGCCGAAAAAGTCTTCCTGACTGGAAGAAAATGGGCTGATTTTGTCAGCCTGTCGACAATAACCCAAATGGAATCATGCTTCCTCTGAGTGTGAGGCAACCCTGTAATAAAATCCATATTTACCACCTCCCACTTCCAAGTCAGAATATCAATAGCCTGCAACAGCCCACCGGGCTTCTGGTGCTCAACCTTGACCTGCTGATAATTCGGGCACTGCGCCACGAACTCCGCAACGTCCCTCTTCAGGCCATCCCACCAATACACACATCTGAGGTCATGGTACATCTTAGTCGACCCCGGATGAATAGAATAACAAGCACTGTGTGCCTCCCCCAGAATCTGCTGACGAAGTCCTGTCACATTGGGAACACACAACCGACCCTCAAATCTTAGCACCCCATCAAGCGCTACCTCAAATAGACTTTTATTTTTCTGAAAAGCGGCATCTCGATACCGTACTATAATCGGATCCTCATATTGCCGCCTCTTCACCTCTTCGACGATGGAAGACTCGGCCACCTCTCGAACCCGTACTCCATCACTATCAGAATCAACCAAACGAACCCCAAGGCTCGCTAGCTGATATAACTCTCGGACCATATCCCTTTTCTCTAGCTGTACATCAGACAGACTACTCATCAATCTGCGACTAAGGGCATCTGCAACTACATTGGCCTTCCCTGGGTGGTACAGAATATCAACATCGTAATCCTTAAGCAGCTCCAACCACCGTCTCTGTCGCAAGTTCAGCTCCCTCTGGCTGAAGATATACTGGAGACTCTTGTGGTCTGTGTAAATATCCACATGAACTCCATACAAATAATGTCTCCAGATCTTCAAGGCATAAATCACTGCCGCCAACTCCAAGTCATGTGTGGGATAGTTCTTCTCATGCTTCCTAAGATGTCGAGATGCGTAAGCTATAACTCTGCCGTGCTGCATCAGCACGCACCCAAGCCCGACACCTGAAGCGTCACAATAAACCACATATCCATCTAAACCCTCTGGAAGAGTAAGAACTGGGGCGGTCGTCAATTTCTCTTTCAGTAACTGGAAACTTCCCTCACAAGCATCCGTCCACCGGAACATACCGCTTACGAGTCGGCTTAGTCAAAGGTCGAAATGGAAGCAAACTTTTCCACAAACCTCCGATAATAACTCGCAAGGCCCAAAGCCGCGCACTCTGTTGGTGTAGTGGGTCCGCCAAGTCTCGATCGCTCAATCTTGTGTATCAACCCGAATACCATCGGCCCCGATAACATGCCCTAAAAAGCCATCAAGCCAACCAAAACTCGCGTTTCGAGAACTTGGCATACAATCGCGGTCCCGAGGACTCTAATACCGTACTCAAATGATCCGCATGTTCCTGCTCCGTGCGCGAATAAACCAAGATATCATCAATGAAAACTATAATGAACATATCCAAGAATGGCTTGAACACCCTGTTCATCAAATCCATGAATACTGCTGGGGCGTTGGTCAACCCGAAAGACATCACCCTGAACTCATAGTGCCCATACCGGGTCCTGAATGCAGTCTTTGGGATATCTGTCTCTCTAACTCGCACCTGATGATAATCAGATCGCAGGTCTATCTTGGAAAAACATCTCGCACCCTGCAGCTGGTCAAACAAATCATCAATCCTGGGGAGGGTATATCTGTTCTTGATAGTTACCTTATTCAGCTGCCTGTAATCAACACACATACGCAGCGTCCCATCCTTATTCTTTACAAATAACACTGGCGCTCCCCAAGGAGAAACACTTGGCCTGATAAAGCCTTTCTCCAGCAAGTCCTTCAGCTGGTCTTTCAATTCCCTCAACTCGGCAGGTGCCATCCTGTATGGCGGAATAGATATCGGTCGAGTGTCTGGCGCCTAATCAATGCAAAACTCAATCTCCCTCTCAGGAGGGATACCCGGAAGCTCGTCTGGAAATACGTCTGGAAACTCTCTAACGGCCGGGCGGCCAAGGTCCAGATCTCACCTCGATGTCGAATACCCGAACCATATGGTAGATATACCCTTTCCGCACCATCTTCCTAGCCTTGAGGTAAGAAATACACTTACCCCTCGGCGATGCAGTATTCCCCTTCCACTCGATAATCGGCTCACCAGGAAACTGGAACCGAACTAATCTCTCTCTACAGTCCACATTGGCATAGCAAGACGCTAGCCAATCCATACCCATAATCACATCAAAGTATGTCATATCCAACTCTATCAAGTCGGCTAGAGTCTGACGACTGTCTATAGTCATTGGACAAGCCTTATATACCCGCTCAACTACTACCGAACTAATTTGTCCTCATACGTCTTAATAAAATGGGAAAGTTGAACGAAAAATTTGTACCATTAATAACATTATCCGCACCTTATTGGTTCATTCTTCTGTCCCTCCATTGTTTTGGCATCATGCGCTACAAATGACTATAGATCTACTTAATATTCTTCCCTCTAAAGGTTTGACTTATTCTTCCCCTCTTCAGGTTTTATACAATAAGACTCCTTTGTATTCTCACATTAGGCTCTTTGGATGCTTATGTTATCCACTATTTCCATCCACTACAATTAACAAATTTCAAGCACGTTCTACCTCTTATGTGTTTTTGGTTATCTATCTAATCATCATGATTATAAATGATTTGATTTGACATATAAACGAATCATCATTAAACGTCATGTTCTCTTTGATGAGTCCCAATATCCATTTTCCAAAGTAGAAATACACATGCTAATTCATATGATTTTTTGGATGATGATATCTCCCCCTAGGTTCAATGTCATTTTTCAGATTTTTCACAAAATACGTCGTCATCGCCGCGGCGCCTGCCATCCAGTGAACAACCAAATTTGACTCCCTCGTCAGCGCTTCGGCCGTTCAGGGAAGCGTCGCGGCTCCAAACTTCCAGTGACCAACAAAATTTTCCTTCGTCGTCAGCACTGCGGCCCTGGCTTCCGGCGCCTCCGACGGTCCAGCCATAAATGACTTCAAAAAATTCCCAAAATTCACCCAATCTTGTCCTGAGTCATGGTCCAGTAACCTGCAGTCTATGGGGTATTTTTAAATCAAAAAGACATTTTAATTTAAATTCTAATGTTCTTAAATCACCCTTACCCCGTAATCATGTATCTGCCTCAAAATACCCTAATTGGAAAATTGTCATGACCGATGAATATAATGTTCTTATTGATAATAAGATGTGGGAGTTGGTACCCCGTCCTTCTGGAGTTAATATTATTCTGTCTATGTGGATTTTGTTCATAAGGAAAATTCTGACGGTTAATTTGCAAGGCATGAGGCTCATCTTGTAGGTGATGGTAAGACTCAGCAGGTTGGTATGGATTGTGGTGAGACTTTTAGCTCGGTGGTAAAGCCGACTACCATTCGTATTGTGCTCAGCTTGGCTCTTTCGAAATCATGGCCCATTCATCAGCTAGATGTGAAGAATGTTTTCCTACATGGTCATCTCAAGGAGATAATGTATATGCATCAGCCCTTGGGATTTAGGGATACTAGATATTCTAATCATGTCTGTCTATTGAATAAGTCCTAGTATGGGATTAAGCAGTCTCCACATGCTTGGTATAAGAGGTTTGCTGACTATGTTTCGACTATGAGTTACTCTCACAGTAGGTCTGATAATTCATTATTCATATATCGTCGGAGTTCTTCAATGGCTTATATACTATTATATGTTGATGATATTATCTTGACTGCCTCTTCTGATGCTCTGCGAAAGTCTATTATGATAATGCTCAGTTCTGAGTTTGCCATGAAGGACTTAGGCCCATTGAGTTATTTTTTAGGGATTGTTGTCACTCGTCATGCAGGTAGATTGTTCTTATCACATAGGAAGTATGCAACATAGATCATTAAGAGGGATGGGATGTCATCCTATAAGTCCACTTCTACTCTAGTTGATACTAAACTCAAGTTGGGTGTTGCAGCTGGCTCTTCTTATGAGGATCCGACCGGCCAGACGCCCTTAAGTATCTTACGTTCACGCGACCAGACATTACATATGCAGTCCAGCAGGTGTGTTTGTTTATGCATGATCCTAGGGTTGAACATATAAATGTGCTCAAACACATTCTTATGTACATTCAGGGAACACTTGATTATGGATTACATTTATATTCTTCGTTGACGTCTACACTAGTCTCCTATACAAATGCTGATTAGGGTGGTTGTCCTGACACCAAACAGTCTACGTCTGGCTATTGTATGTTTTTAGGTAATAACTTGGTCTCATGGTCTGCCAAACATCAATCTACGCTTTCACGTTCAAGTGCAGATGTCGAGTATCAAGGGGTAGCCAATGTGGTTTCTAAGTCATGTTGGTTACAAAATCTACTTTTAGAGCTCTATTATCCTATTGAGAAGGCTATCTTGGTGTATTGTGATAATATAAGTGTCATCTACCTTTCTGATAATCCAATTCAGCACCAGCGCACTAAACACATTGAGATGGATATTCACTTTATTCAAGAGAAAGTTGCTAAAGGACAAGTATGCGTCTGTCATGTCCCTTCCAGATATCAAATTGCAGAAATCTTTACAAAGGGTGTCCCTCGGTCCTTTCTGAAGATTTTAGAGAGTCTTAGCGTACGAAAACCGCCTGCTATGACTGCGGGAGTGTGTTAAATAGTGCCCAGCGTCGCGGCCCATAACGTCGTGGCCCTGTTCCGTGAACAGTGTTCCTAATTGTGTATATTTGATATATATTAGAAGTAGTCTTGTACCTTAATTACTATTGCAATATTACCATAATTGTATAGTTAGTTTCCTTATAGAATAGGGATTTAGATGTAAAGTAGGAATAATATTCTTCTATTGTAACTTGTATATATATGTCTTTCATCAATAAGAATATTCAAGGGATTAATTCTTTCAGTGATTGTGTTGATTTTGAAACGGAAAATGATCAAATATAACTATCGTTATACTTTGAGTTTAAATATATCTTTTTTGTTATACTATTAGCTCAAATACCCCCTACATCATTAAAAATTAGGGGAAAGGGTCATATTTGCCCTCAACATTTAGAAAAAGGTTTGTATTTGCCCTCCGTTAACATTTGGGGTCAAATATGTCCTCCGCTAGTCCAAATCTTTTAAATTTACCAATTTTTAACGGATCTTCCACATGGCAGCCACGTGGCAGATACGAGGATGACACATTGCAATTTCCCTAAAATTATATTCTTACCCTCGCCGAAAATTTGAAACTTCTGGCCAAACCACGGTAGCTCCAGCGACGTGTGATATACCGAAAGATTCGTCTCTTCATCCTCTTCAATTCTATATTATGCATTACCGTCGATTTCATCATCTTCTTTGTCAATTTAGTTATTGAAATTTTGGACGTATATACCCCTGACGGAGATTTGAATTTTCCGGCGTACTCCGATTGAATTGACGGCAGTGGCTCACACCTTTATGATCACCATCATCTCCCCGTCATTTCCATACCCACATCGTAGTTCGATTAAACCTCTACATCAACTTAGCACAAATCGAAGTTCATAAACCCTAGCCATCGCCGATGTATTTTCTGGCCCCCTGGGCTACAATCGACGGTCAGCACGGGTACCAATAGACTCATTACCTCGTCGATGTGATGAACACATCCACCACTTTTAGTTCTTATCCATTTTTCCGGTCGACCAAATCGGAAAACCCGACTGGTTTTTTGCATTTTCCGATCATTTAAGGTATCGACGACGACATTGGGTGGTACCATTGCGTTCGTCTCGTCATTCTCTTTATCTACACCCAGCCCTGAAGTTCAACTGTTACTTTTTCGACGAACCACTAATTTTCGTCCAGTTGTCGACGCCATTATGTGTCGTCCACGCATCTGGCACATGGCAGATCCGTTAAAAATGGGTAAATTTAAAAGGTTTGGACTAACGGAGGGCATATTTGACCCCAAACGTTAACGGAGGGCAAATAAACCTTTTTCCTAAACGTTGAAGGCAAATATGACCCTTTTCCTTTAAAATTATTCTAAGGTGAAACCCAATGTCGTATTACACTAATATTTTTATGAGAGGAAAGTACCACCTCACTAATCAAACCCATTCCCATCTCCCCCTCATTCCATATCATCTATCTCCATTAGCGTCTCCCTCTCCACCATTGCTACACCATTATGCAAACCACCGATATTGGAGATGGAAGAAGAAAGTATGAGCAAATGAGGCCAAGTTAAACCAAATGGCCGAGAGAATAACGAAATATCCGGTAACAATTGTGGTTCAGCTCAAAACTATTGTCTCTTATATTTTACCACTCAAAGACCCGTTTTGGGCACCCATTTTGACGATGGATCCAAGTCTCAATATGGTCCCACTAGTAATTTCAGCTCCCGTGCGTCTTAGATTGTAGTTTCTAAGCACATTCTTCTATTTCTGTAACAATATTAATGTAGAAAAAAATACTAGTGAAAGGGTATAACAATGGTGGAGAGGGAGATGCGAATGGAAGATGATATGGAAGGAGAGAGAGATGGGGGTAAAAAATTGGGATTGGATTCCAACTGGGACAACTTTAACGCCAGATGGATATATTTGAGTCAATAGTTGTTAACACTCAAAATAATTTAAGTGTATAGTCGAAATTCAGTGACATCCAAACTATTCTGAAACTGAATTTACTCTTAGCCATCGACTACAATAACTTCATCGGCTATTAAGGCATCTTAGCCGAAGTCGTTAGTTAGATGTACGATTGGGACCGACTCAGATGCAGACGTCTCTACGACCAAATAAATGGGATTTCTAGAGCCCTAAAGCGGTAACGACCAACTACAACTGAAAACAAAGGCCATTACCCAAGCAAGAGGAGTAGAGGGTGATAAAATCGGCACCACCTCCCCCATGGTCTACCATTGAACTTAGTGGGTTTAGTTGATGGCTGACATGGGTAAGGCTATTATCGGTCCAATCTGGTCCGGGTATCGACATAACCAGACCGTTAAGGTTATCGGTCTGGATCGAGAACCGGACCGATAAGGTTTTGGTCCTGAGTCGAGATCTGGGACCGGACCGAAACCTTATCGGTCAGGACCGATAATATTTTTCCGGGTCGGGTCTGGGGTCCAGATTTTTTTTAAAATTGAATTTCCAATACTGAAATTGATATTCTCGGAAACATTATCACTAAATTTGGACGTTGAAATCTATTGTATATTGCGAGATATTTAGCGAATAAAAGAGAAAATTAGTAATCGATTTGGAGAAAAATGAAATTGATTGGCAAGACGGACGCTTTTTGAGAAATCGGCTGCGCCAAACCGCCTTACGACAGTTTGTCGGGCCTAGTCTCTAAAAAATACGCGGAATAAAAAAATAGGTGAAACGGACGTTCGAGCGCAGAGTTATGACCATTTAAAGTTGCACCAATTTACAACTACTTTCTTCTCTCCCCCTATATTTTATGTCAATGATTCACATTAAAACATAAGTCTACATCACATATATTCTTAAAACATGTAAAATAGTCCAAAATTAGAGAATATTGCAATTAAATATAATTAGGACTGACTGGGGGTGGCTGGGGGCCGTGTTTTTTTTAATTACCGGGTATATTATCGGATTACCGGATTGTCTCCTTATCGATTCAGATAATTTTCTGGTACTCGTATCTGGATCGATAACTTTTCGGTTCAAGTATCGGTCCGGGTTTATCAGTCCGGTTCTTGGGTAATTACCGAGAGTATCCGGACCGATAACAACCCTAGACATGGGGGGCACGTTTGTACATTTTTTTCTTCCTTTTTGTATTATAAATAGGAACATTCTTTTGTATATATGACACACAATCAATCAAACAAATCAAATCTTTTATTTATCCTTACTTTATCCTTTACTTTACTTTATCATTTATTGTACTCAACTGCATTCATGCTTCTTACCTCTTAGTTCACTAGTAACATCGTCCTAACGCTTTCTAGAGTAGTTAGGGAACCATTGCTGGAAATCAGAGTTCCGTTTTCAGCCCGAATCGCATGAGTTAAGGAATCAATTTGTCTTCCGATTCGATCAGCATGAGATCGAGAACAAATTTGGCACGCCCAGTGGGACCATAGGTGAATTAATATCGAAGTTTGATTCTCCAGGCCAGGATCATTCTTGGCGTATGTGCCTAAGGTCCGGTAAGAAATGAACCCTGAATCCAGTCCTCATCCTAAACAAAATCCTCCCAGAAGGAACACCGAACCAGCATCCTCATCGGGTATGCCTACATCGGTTGATACCCATCCACTTCTTCCATCAACTCATGTTGTGGAAGACTCCAGCCAATCGGAAGGTCCAACCATAATGACCACATTTTTCATTAGACAACAAATCGACTTGAGCATCCACGACATTATGTACCAAGTTTCTAAACAATTGGCTCACATTGTGAAGCCTATGGTACATAATGAGATTCAGCAAGCGATGGAGATGGAAACCAACCGAATACACCCAGGAGAATGCTCGACTAGTTCTTCCATACCTCTAAAAAGAGGTGTTCTTCAGCCGCATGCGCATCAGTCAATGCCTACTCAGGTGCAACAGATAGCACACCTAGGAACCCAAGCCCAATCGACTGGCAACCAGCACATTGCATGGTCGTCGCCGAACCTTGGGGGGCAAAATGTGTCGTCTGACCAAGCGAGTCTGCAGTATGGGCAGATCAACATGGCTCGGATACTAGTTCAGGCTCCAGGACACTTTGTATTGCCGCCCGTTATGCCGTATGGTTCTACGAACGACCCTAAGATACATGCGACAATGTTGGCCAGCCGAATTGGCAGCCGATGGCTCCCGACTATGACTTAGCTCGGCTCTGTGGTGACGATGTTTATAGCGGGTTACCACAGCAGTCATTGTCGGTACCCAATCCATACCTTTCAGGAAGCGTAAATTTTCTAAGAACGTCCGACGTCAGAGGAGAGCAACCATTTAATACCGTTCCACTTTAATCCTCGGGCTCCGTTAGCCGTTCCAGGAGCTAAGGTTATAAGTTTTGATGGCCAAACCCAACATCAGCAATGAGGCATTACCCCATCTATTGGTAATGGCCAGCAAACCACCTACAACCTTCAAAACTATGTTCAACAAAGTGCAGAATGGAGGCCGCCAGTGCAGACGCCTACCAGTCGAGAATCGGCAGGGGACATCACAACTGATAAAACCCTGAAAGTCATTGCTAACACCATACAGAGGTATTTCGGCATCCTACTGAAACCTTTGGACATACCTGTTTGTAAGAAGCCTTACCCTGATTGGGTAGATCAGTTAGCACTTTTGCTAAGAGGCTTCAAAATATCAGAGTTTGCCATCTTCTCTAGCGACGATGGCGAATCCATTATCGAGCAAATCTGTAGATTCACCGCCCAATGTGTCAAGGCTGGCCAGAATGAGTATCACAATTTGCAGTTATTCCATCTATCTCTAATGGGAACATCCTTTGTATAATACTCTTATTCGGCTCCTGATTCCGTACAGAGCTGGTCCTACATGGAGGGTTGCTTCCATGATAGGTTCTATTGGCCCCAACATCAGGTTACTGTGACTAATCTAACGAATCTCAAGTAATAGGTCGATGAATCGGGTGTCGATTTTATCGAGAGGTTCAGAAAGAAGGTTGGGAAATGCACTATACACTTCCCCGAATCTAAGTGTGCCTACATGATAATCAACAACATGCACCCTCAGTTAAAAGAGAAGTTGGTAGGACAATTCTGCTGTGAACTGAGCTAGTTAGCCGAAAAAGGCTAGCCAAATAGAGCAGTACTGTAACATCTCGTACTTTTGGGTCATGGTTTGAATCGCTAGACGTATATAAAGAGACCCGAACATTAGGGAATTTATGTGTCACGCCCCGACTTTTCCTAAGTCTTTACTTAGGGCGTGATGGCACCTGGACAATTATTTCCCACCAGGAGCACCATTTAATTCTCTTTATTTAGAAATTTGAACTTATATTCAAATACGGAGCTATTAATAAAAATAACAATAAAGAAATCTGTTTATGACTTTATTAAAAACATAACGCGAGCTCATGCTCGTGCAAATATTGTTTCTACCTAGACATACTGACAAAGATTATTCTAAGTTGGAAGGGAGGCCATTCCACACGGGCATTTTCCGAGACACCGAATCGACATCTCGAACTCGTGAATACCAAGCCCGAAGCAATGGACTTGGTATGACAAGAGGCTGCGGGACGATCGCTAGCCTTGGCGTGGAGCCTTTCCTCTATCACGCTTTCCTGAAACATGTTAAATAAAGAGTCAGCCCTACCATCTGGGGCTGAGTGAGAACCTTACCCTGCAATTCAAAGTAACACCACAATATTCCAAGCGCAATCACATTATAACGTAATAAGCATATTGCAAAAATATATCAGGTTACAACATTTTTAAATATGCAACAACTCCTCATAGGAAATTCTAGGTTTAACTAACACTTCATTTTATCTCGTATTATACGTTAAGACATTCCCCCGTATTTTTCACATGTTTATTACATTTATATATTTGTGAACGCGTATTCACTTTTCATATTTATATATAGGTGAACATGTATTCATCTTTCATATTTGTTACGGCGTGCAACCCGATCCATTATATTTACGTATTTGTGAACACGTATTCACTTTACGTTTTGTTGCGGCGTGCAACCCGATCCATTATGTTTACGTATTTGTGAACGCGTATTTACTTTATGTTTTGTTGCGGCGTGCCAGGCCATTATATTTATGTATTTGTGAACGCGTATTCACTTTACGTTTTGTTGCGGCGTGCAACCCGACCCATTATATTTACGTATTTGTGAACACGTATTCACTTTACGTTATGTTGCGGCGTGCAACCCGACCCATTATATTTACGTATTTGTGAACGCGTATTCACTTTACGTTTTGTTGCGGCGTGCAACCCTACCCATTATATTTACGTATTTGTGAACAAGTATTCACTTTACGTTTTTGTTGCGGCGTGCAATCCGATCCATTATGTTTATATTTATATATTTATGTGAACACGTATTCACTTTTCATATTTTTCAGAAGATCGAATAAATAATATTCTCTTTCCCAACATTCTGTCATTCATACTTGTAACGATTATAACTTTTTAACCATAACTCCAACTAAGGTGTTTCTCAAGCGGAAACTAAGGTAAGACGGGGATCTTTCACTGTACCAAATTTCATTTAAAACTACTTTGGATAACTAACACAAATTTATCCTCAAAACAGCCACATAAAATTTGTTTCGGCAGAATTTTTATTAAACAGAACCCAATCTTAGAATAGTCATAACTCCTAATCTGTAAATCCGCTCAAGCCCCATAAAATCTCAAAACTACGAGAACAGAGAGATACACGTGTCCATGTGAACCATCCTTGCATATTCCGTACCATTTGGTACAGTTTTACACTTTTATTCGCTGCCCTTCCTGGATCTCGATAGATCCGAGGCAGAAACTTTAAACAGCGATAACTCTCAATCCGTAAGTCGTATAGACCCCCGTAAGGTCACAAAATGTCCAACACAAAGAGATATAGAACTTTCATTTAGCAACAATTTTCATATTCCCCACATATTAGTACATTTTTACGTTTCAACGTCTTGCCCTTCTGGATTCCGACGAATCTGAGGCAGCAACTTCAAACTACAATAATTCTCAACTCGTAAGTCCGTTTTAATAACTCTTTATCTATATATGTCCGTAACAGAGAGATTTACAACCATGTAAATTTTCATATAATTCTAATAAGTAAAACTCAATAAAACAGTCCGTAATTATGTCTTTCCGAATTTCGTCCAAATCTAAGGCAGGAACTTTGAACTATGATAACTTTCAAACCGTATGTCCATTTTACCTCATTTTTGGTTCTATATGATCATAATAGAGAGGTGTACCACTCGTCCGAATTTCATCAAATTCTAACATTTATAACTCAGTGAGAACAGTTCGTAAAGTTCATGACGCAACTAGTTGTCTAAACAATCAAAAGTTCAATATTTCTTTTCAACACTCAATTCTTATTCTAACATGTATTGAACTTAAAATAAAGGATGTTACCAAGAATTTCTGAGTGAGAAAACTCACTTTGTAAGTTTGAAATGATTGTTATTCGGTTGCTACAAGAGACCCTTGCTCCCTAGTATTTCTTTTATTGTTGTTCTTCTTGCTTTCTTGTTTTTTTTCCAGAATTTTCCTCTTGTTGTTCACTTGTTTTTTCCTGATTTTCTAACCTTTATGCTATGTACTTTGTTTGTGTGTAAATACAATGTATAAGTGGAGAGTTTTCTATAACCTATGGGAGGTGAAATGACAAGAGTTGGAGGGGAAATGAAAGGGGGGGGGGGGGGGGTGAATGGACGTGCATGCTGCACACATCCTTTTTTTTTCTTTTCTTTTCTTTTGTTTTTTTGTTTTCTTATTTTCATTTTATCTATCTATTTATCCAACTTTAACACTAACTCTATCCCATGCAATTTATTCTTTATTTTCTTATATATATTTTTATTAACCCAACCACAACTATATATTATTATTTTTTTCCGGATTTTACATTCTCTCATCCTTAAGCAATATTCGTCCTCGAATGTGAATAAAGCCGTAACATAATCACATAGACACAATAATGTTTATTGTTATTGTAACAAATTTGGGGCTTCACATTCTCCCTTCCTTAAGAAGCATTCGTCCTTGAATGAGAATAAGGTTGTAACACATGCATATAGACACGCAAATGACACACATATGAAATATTATGTAACGCATTTTTTTATTACCTTAGTCAAATAGGAATGGATATTTGACTTTCATCGCCTCTTCAGCTTCCCAGGTGGCTTCCTCTATGGATTGATTCCTCCATAGGACTTTCACGGAAGCAATATCTTTATTTCTAAGGCGTTGGACCTTTCTATCAAGTATTTCTACCGGAGCCTCTTCATATTGAAGCTCTTTATTAAGAACTATCTCCTGGGGAAGGATGACGTGACTTGGATCGTGCAAGTATTTTCGTAACATTGACACATGAAATACCGGATGCACTGCTTTCAGCTCTTGTGGAAGTGCTAATTCGTAAGCCACATTCCCCACTCTTCGCAAGATCTCATATGGCCCAATAAACCTTGGGCTCAATTTCCCTTTCTTTCCAAAACGCATCACTCCCTTCATTGGGGACACTTTTAAAAATACTTTCTCCCCCTCTTGGACTTCAAGATCTCTTTTCCGATGATCCGCATAGGACTTATGACGGCTATGAGCTGTTTTGATCCGCTCCCGAATCATATGTACCTTATTATTTGTTTCCTGAATGACTTCAGGTCCGAACAGTTGCGTCTCACCCACCTCGAACCATCCAAGTGGAGACCTACATTTTCGTCCATATAATGCTTCAAACGGGGCCATTTGTATGCTAGAGTGAAAACTATTGTTGTAGGCGAACTCAATTAGACATAGATGGTCCAACCAGCTTCCCTTAAAATCTAACACATAAGATTGCAACATGTCCTCAAGTGTTTGAATTGTTCGCTCAGCCTGCCCATCTGTTTGCGGGTGGAAAGCCGTGCTAAACTTAACTTTTGTCCCGAGACTCTGCTGGAAACTTTGCCAAAAGTGTGAGGTGAACTGGGAACCTCTATCTGAAATAATTTGTAAAGGAATCCCGTGTAACCACACAATCTCCTTCAAATAAATCTGTGCGTACTGTGGTGCGCGATACGTAGTCTTGACCGGTAAGAAATGGGATGACTTTGTAAGCCGATCAACAATCACCCAAATAGAATCATACCCTTCTCGAGTTTTCGGTAGACCAGTTACAAAATCCATATGAATCGCCTCCCATTTCCACATGGGGACCCCAATGTCCTGAAGTAATCCGCCAGGTTTTTTATGTTCAGCTTTCACCTGCTGACATATAAGACACCTCCCGACAAACTCCGCAACGTCCTTCTTCATCCCGTCCCACCAGTAATTTGCCTTGAGGTCCTGATACATTTTTGTTGACCCTGGATGAATGGAATATCTTGTGTTGTGCCTCATCTAAGATCTTCCTCCTTAGATCCTTTACCTTAGGAACACATAACCTACCCTTATACCGGAAGGTTACGCCATTATCTCCCAATGTAAATCGTGAAGGTTTTCCTGTTGGATTCTCTCCCGAAATCCAACAAACTCCGTATCCTCAAACTGACTTTCTTTTATTTCTGAAGCTAAGGCAGACTGCGAGGTATCATGTACCACCACCCTACCTTCACCGATCTCAGTTAAGCTAACCCCGAGGTTTCCCAATCTTTGTACCTCCCGAACAATACCCCTCTT
The DNA here is from genome assembly GCA_029844215.1 of Przewalskia tangutica. Lineage (NCBI taxonomy): Eukaryota > Viridiplantae > Streptophyta > Magnoliopsida > Solanales > Solanaceae > Przewalskia > Przewalskia tangutica. The sequence continues at coordinate 80,693,163 of CM056732.1, read as the reverse complement.
TTGTATTGCCAAATAGGCCAAGCTGCCCATTGATCTCCCATCGAGTCGTCCACCACGCGTTAGCTTTCCTGGATGGTAAAGAATACTAAGGTCATAATCCTTAAGCAACTCTAACCATCTTCTTTGTGAGATTCAAATCCTTCCTGCGTGGTTATGTCGCAAACTCTTATGATCTGTAAATATGTCCACATGCACACCATACAAATAATGTCTCCATATTCGTAAGGCAAACACCACCGCAGCTAATTCCAAGTCATGAGTTGGGTAATTCTTCTCATGTATCTTCAATTGTCTAGATGCATACGCAATAACCTTTCCAAATTGCATCAAGACACATCCTAACCCAACCCTAGAGGCATCACAATAGACTGTGAACCCTTCTTGTCCCGATGGTAAGGTTAGGACTAGTGCAGTAGTCAACAATTCCTTTAGTTTCTGAAAACTTGCCTCACATGCTTCTGACCACTGGTACTTAACCGCTTTTTGAGTCAACCGGGTCAAAGGAGCAGCAAGACTAGAAAAACCTTTTACGAATCTCCTATAATACCTAGCCAAACCCAAGAAACTTCTAACCTCTGTCGGAGTGGTCGGTTTTGGCCAGTTCTTCACTGCTTCTATCTTCTGGGGGTCTACCATAATTCCATCTATTGACACAACATGACCCAAAAAGGCTACCTTTTCCAACCAAAATTCACACTTTGAAAATTTAGCATATAGTTTCTCCTGTTTCAAGACTTGAAGCACTACCCTCAGATGCTCTTCATGTTCCTCAACACTCTTACTGTAGATTAGGATATCATCTATGAACACAATCACGAACAAATCTAGGAATGGTTTGAAGATTCTGTTCATTAAATCCATAAAAGTTGTTGGGGCATTGGTTAACCCAAAAGACATGACAAAGAACTCATAATGGTCGTATCGGGTTCTAAAGGCTGTTTTGGATATATCATCTGGATTTACTTTCAGCTGGTGATATCCCGAACGGAGATCAATCTTGGAAAAATAGCTAGCTCCCTGAAGTTAGTCAAAAAGATCATCGATTCTTGGTAATGGGTACCGGTTCTTGATCGTGACCTTATTAAGCTGCCGATAATCGATGCACATTCGGAGCGATCCGTCTTTCTTTTTCACAAACAGGACTGGTGCACCCCAAGGGGAAACACTAGGCCTTATAAAGCCTTTATCCAGAAGATCCTTCAATTGTTCTTTTAACTCCTCAATTCAATTGGGCCATTCGATATGGAGGAATAGAAATGAGTCTTGTACTTAATTAACTCTATGGCAAACTCCACTTCTCCATCCGGGAGAAGGCCCGAAGATCTTGGGAAAAACCTCAGGAAAATTTCGAACAATAGAACATCATTCACCGTGGGATTCTTTTTGGGTATCCACTATATTAGCAAGATATGCATACTCCACTCTGTTACTTCTAAATAACTTTTGAGACCCAACATAGGAAATAAAGCGACTGAGGATATTCCAACTCTACCCCTTATAACAACTTCTGGTTCTCCGGGAAAAGTTAATCTCACTATCTTTCGTCGACAATCTAACATGGCATAACATGCCGACAACCAATCCATACCCAAAATGACGTCAAGTCTACCATATCAAGTAGTACTAGGTTCACCATTGTTCCCCTGCCATTCACTTCTAATGGAAAATTATTTACCACCCGAGAGGCCCAAATTGAGGCCCCTACTGGTGTCATAACCTCAACAGGTTCACTTAAATAAGAAGGTTCTACATGTAAATTCTTAGCAAAGCCCATTGACACATATGAAAATGTAGAGCCGGGATCGTATAATACAAATGCAGGAATACTCGAGACTAGCAAAATACCTGTGACCACCGCATTAGATGCTTCTGCCTCATTCCTCTGGGGCAAAGCGTAGAGCCGATTAGAATTGTTGGGTTGTTGACCTCACGACTCTGGCGGGGTTGGTTTCGATTTCCCAGTAGCGGTTGTGGTTGCTTCGACCTCACTGAATAGATTGAGTTTGGGTCCTCTTCTTGCAATCCCTGGCATAGTGGCCTGACTCTCCACAGTTATAACATGTCTTCGTTAAGAGCCGACATTCTCCAGTGTGTTTTCTTTGACAAATCTTACAAATCGGTTTGTCGCCTCCTGTGTTAGGGTTGGTGGCCTTGTCCTTGCTACCTTGGTAATTAGACCAACTGCACTCTTAGGTCGAAATAAGATCGCCCACCGATTGGTTCGGTCCCAAGATCCTTACTAAACTCCCGCTTCGATTTTGACTCGTTAAATGATCCTGACGTCCGAAATCTCTTATGCGAATATTCTCTTTTTGCTTTAGCGAAACCTTCTACCCTCAAAGCCATATCAACAATCTGAAGATAAGTTCGATCGTTGGCTAACGCCACCACCTTCTCTGCTATGTTCGGGTTTAAACCCTCTACAAATCACTTTACTCTATCCATTTCTGTAGGGACGACATGTGTGTTGTATGCCGATAACCTCACGAACTGTGTGTCATATTCTTGTACACTACGGTCACCTTGCTTCAATTGTTCAAACTCCCGTCTGAGCGCATCCTCGCGTAGGCATAAATTTCTCAATGAATGTCGCTCAACCTCCCAAGTCATTGGTGGTGACATCGGGGGACGATTTTTCCTAAAATTCCTCCACCACACCCCTGAATCATCCACTAGTCGTGCGCCTACCAAGTTGACGCCCTGCGTCTCCACGCATCCCAATGTGAACATTAAGTCTTCAACTTCATCGAGGAATACCATCGGGTCGGCCTTGGGGTCCTTCCCTGAGTACAGTGGTTCTCTTCTCCTCATAAAATTTGCCCATAGCCTATCAGGTACTGCTTGAGATTCTACACTCTCGGTCCGTGGTGCGATCATGATCGGTCGGGCCGTCTGGTTCTAGTTCGGGGCTATGACAGAGACACTAGGTGCGGGCGGAACCATGTGTGGAACTGCAGCTGTCATTAACTCTATGAGTCTATCTAGTTTTTGTCCCACCGTTTCTTGGGCCATTTGACTCTCGTTCTCTCCAACATTTTCTCCGATATTTTCTCTGCTCCCTTCAGACACCACTACGTCAACTGGAGGTACATGAGCTTCGTGATGAACCTCCTCTTGAGCCCCCGGGATTTGTGAATTCACCATTTTCTTCTGAGTCCATCTTACGACGCATGAACTTCATCTGAGCTCTCATTCCCTTTGCCTGTTCCATGAGTACTTCCCTCTTTATTGGAACTCGTCTTATAATCGCCATCTACACAAATCATATAAGTCAGTATAACGTTGTACAATCCCCTTTTCTAACCCGTGTGAAGGAGGTAGTACGAGAAATCAAGTCTTTGAAAAGACTCAAGGTAGGCACGAGAAAAGTACGAAAGAAGGGAAACTTTAGGATGTTATTCCGTTCACTTATTACTAAGGTGGAGCGCACACCGTCGCAATAAGTAACCGTTCAAACACCCAACTCGAAGAAAACTTCCTAGAATCTCTTAACCTGATTTAGCTTTGATACCAACTTGTCACGCCCCGACTTTTCCTAAGTCTTTACTTAGGGCGTGATGGCACCTAGACAATTATTTCCAACCAGGAGCACCATTTAGTTCTCTTTATTTAGAAATTTGAACTTATATTCAAATACGGAGCTATTAATAAAAATAACAATAAAGAAATCTGTTTATGACTTTATTAAAAACATAACGCGAGCCCATGCTCGTGCAAATATTGTTTCTACCTAGACATACTGACAAAGATTATTCTAAGTTGGAAGGGAGACCATTCCACACGGGCATTTCCCGAGACACTGGAACTGACATCCTGAACCTGACGAATACCAAGCCCGAAGCAATGGACTTGGTATGACAAGAGGCTGCGGGACGATCGCTAGCCTTGGCGTGGAGCCTTTCCTCTATCACGCTTTCCTGAAACATGTTAAATAAAGAGTCAGCCCTACCATCTGGGGCATATTGCAAAAACATATGAGGTTACAACATTTTTAAATATGCAACAACTCCTCATAGGAAATTCTCGGTTTAACTAACACTTCATTTTATCTCGTATTATACGTTAAGACATTCCCCCGTATTTTTCACATGTTTATTACATTTATATATTTGTGAACGCGTATTCACTTTTCATATTTATATATAGGTGAACATGTATTCATCTTTCATATTTGTTGCGGCGTGCAACCCGATCCATTATATTTACGTATTTGTGAACACGTATTCACTTTACGTTTTGTTGCGGCGTGCAACCCGATCCATTATGTTTACGTATTTGTGAACGCGTATTCACTTTACGTTTTGTTGCGGCGTGCAACCCGACCCATTATATTTATGTATTTGTGAACGCGTATTCACTTTACGTTTTGGTGCGGCGTGCAACCCGACCCATTATATTTACGTATTTGTGAACACGTATTCACTTTACGTTTTGTTGCAGCGTGCAACCCGACCCATTATATTTACGTATTTGTGAACGCGTATTCACTTTACGTTTTGTTGCGGCGTGCAACCCGACCCATTATATTTACGTATTTGTGAACACGTATTCACTTTACGTTTTTGTTGTGGCGTGCAACCCGATCCATTATGTTTATATTTATATATTTATGTGAACACGTATTCACTTTTCATATTTTTCAGAAGATCGAATAAATAATATTCTCTTTCCCAACATTCTGTCATTCATACTTGTAACGATTATAACTTTTTAACCATAACTCCAACTAAGGTGTTTCTCAAGCGGAAACTAAGGTAAGACGGGGATCTTTCACTGTACCAAATTTCATTTAAAACTACTTTGGGTAACTAACACAAATTTATCCTCAAAACAGCCACATAAAATTTGTTTCGGCAGAATTTTTATTAAACAGAACCCAATCTTAGAATAGTCATAACTCCTAATCTGTAAATCCGTTCAAGCCCCATAAAATCTCAAAACGACGAGAACAGAGAGATACACGTCTCCATGTGAACCATCCTTTCATATTCCGTACCATTTGGTACAGTTTTACACTTTTATTCGCTGCCCTTCCTGGATCTCGATAGATCCGAGGCAGAAACTTTAAACAGCGATAACTCTCAATCCGTAAGTCGGACAGACCCCAGTAAGGTCTCAAAATGTCCACAACAAAGATATATAGAACTTTTATTTAGCAACAATTTTCATATTCCCCACATATTAGTACAGTTTTACGTTTCAACGTCCTGCCCTTCTGGATTCCGACGAATCCGAGGCAGCAACTTCAAACTACAATAATTCTCAACTCGTAAGTCCGTTTTAATAACTCCTTATCTATATCTGTCCGTAACAGAGAGATTTACAACCATGTAAATTTTCATATAATTCTAATAAGTAAAACTCAATAAAACAGTCCGTAATTATGCCTTTCCGAATTTCGTCCAAATCTAAGGCAGGAACTTTGAACTATGATAACTTTCAAACCGTATGCCCATTTTACCTCATTTTTGGTTCTATATGATCATAATAGAGAGGTGTGTCACTCTTCCGAATTTCATCAAATTCTAACAATTATAACGCAGTGAGAACAGTTCGTAAAGTTCATGACGCAACTAGTTGTCTAAACAATCAAAAGTTCAATATTTCTTTTCAACACTCAATTCTTATTCTAACATGTATTGAACTTAAAATAAAGGATGTTACCAAGAATTTCTGAGTGAGAAAACTCACCTTGTAAGTGTGAAATGATTGTTATTCGGTTGCTACAAGGGACCCTTGCTCCCTAGTATTTCTTTTATTGTTGTTCTTCTTGCTTTCTTGTTTTTTTTCCAGAATTTTCCTCTTGTTGTTCACTTGTTTTTTCCTGATTTTCTAACCTTTATGCTATGTACTTTGTTTGTGTGTAAATACTGTCGCGCCCTTTTTCGGCCGCGACTTTCTAAAAGCGAACCCTGCTTAATAAAAAATGTTAGGAAATAAATAATAAAATGTTAAATATTAAAAGGAATGTTAAAGTGTTAAAAGGTGCTAAATGGTTAAAGATGCTAAAGGGTTGCTAGGGAGTCGCCACCTAATTATTTTGGGTGAATTAGGACACCTAAATACCGACTATGTTTAAGTCAACGTTAACTCCATTTTATGGTCTGCTAAACTTAAATGAGATTCTGGGTAAGGGTTCTTTATTATCCTAAAGGGAAGGGGTTAGGCACCCTATAGGATCCGCTAACTTGCGGTTGTCCGTTCAAACCTAGGGTTAATTATTATTCTAAGATGCAATACATGTCTTGAAAAGTTTAAGTGAAGAGGTGCCTGCAAATTTAAAAATAAAAAGATGCATTTTTATAACCTGAAAAAGATTTATAAGATTTTATTTATAAAGTTAATTTTCGAAAGTGATCATATAAAGTGTTATACATAAGAAATTTAAAAATATAACTGTACAAAGTCGACTTAGTGATTAAAGGTAGGTCTTTGTTTGCAAAGTCGGTGGATAATAAATTATATAGTATTAATGAAAGAGTTATTAATTCTTTTAAGATGCATTAGTCTCCTGATTAGATGTTCAAAAATAAGTTAAACAAGCTAGAATAATTAACTTAATGAGAAGCAAATTTCTAGTGTTGAACTATTTTCTAATAGCGACTTAAGCTTAGGCTATTCTAAATATATTAATGTTAGAGTAATGTTAGACAAGTAATTACAACAAATGAATGGGGAAAGGATATGAATTAATAAGGATGACTCGAAGAATGACGATGTCCTTTCGCCGCGGTTTGAAATTTTCTTATGCGAGGTGGATGCACATAAATGCGGGCCTTCATTTGAAGTAGCTCAAGATGAGGCTCGCCATGAGACTCTTTGTTGCTCCAGTGCGTGCCATGTAAAATAAAAGAAAAGATAAGAATTAATATCAACCCAACTAATAGACAAACATTGACATTAAATCACATCCACTTCATTTTAGGCAATAGGTAGACCTACGAGGGAGGAAAAAGATTTTTATTATTATTATTTTTTATTCAAAAGGGGGATCAATCAGTAAGCTAAAACAACAATAGTTACACCCATAGTCCACCGCATTGGTACACATTGTGCAGTATAGAATGCATTCTGATTACGCTCAAGTATATTTTTTCAAAAAATTCAGTTGTACCATATTATGTCATCTGCCTTTGTCTTCCACTATTCTTTCTTGGCTTCTTAGGTTAATAATATATTTAACTGTTTTACACTACTTTCTTTTATAATAGAGACTAACTAATTTCTAAAAAAAAAAAAAAACTAGTCCTCGCACTTTGTAGCCTATAACTACTGAAGATGTTCAAGAATACATTAATACATCTCAGTCTAACATTGCTCACAGGATGTAAAAGAAATAAAAAAAAAATGATAAAGCCCATGGCGTCAATGTCAAACATCAGAAATGGGACTCCTAAGTTAGAGTTAACAAAAAGTGTGTGGACATCGCAGATCCTTCAAACATATACCAAAAAGCTTTAGTAAAACTTTGAACAGATATACATACCCATATCCAAATTTGTCATTAATAAGGCCAACTAATACAACTAAAACAACTGAACCGATGAAACACACATAGCACATAACCAATTGAAATACGAGAAGAATTCGGGTTTAGGCTTAAGTATGCACAATCATGTATATGCATCTGATAGAAGTAACCTTTAGGGAACCCAACTAATCATCTAAATCCTTTAACATGAAACAGCATCACACAAATGTGTCTATGCGGATAATATCAAACTTCCAAGCATTTTGACACAACAAAAACTCTTAACAGGGTACATATGTTTTAACATGTTCTTATATAATATATAGAAAGCATTTCAGTGACTTAAACATACACAATGATCAATAAAACAGTGAAGAAATGCATTCAAACATATGAAACCATTTGCGAATTACATGACCTTAGAAGTCTTCCCCTACTCAAGTTTCTTTGCCCCAAACAAATACAGTAGGTATACATACCAATACCCATTCTGAGACATCTTAATGGTCAGTTAAATATTTTAGACATTACCAAATGCAGACACAGTCATATAACAGCCATCAAACATGTCTTTAAACTAAGCGGCGTATATTAGCCTAAGATTCCCGACTAAAATGCTTCAACAATTAATGCCCTGGACTCAAACAATAACCAATCTGCACAATCAAGAATGCAAACATGCCACGAATGCCAATATTAACCTAAACATATTAACAATCACAATCCCAAAGGTTAAGAACAGTCAACATTAGCTTAAACAAGTCTAGCAATCAATTCTATAAACATAACAGTCGCCGCCATCGGCTTAACACACACTTAACAGTCGTTCAAAACACATATTGCACATATTAATGTTAAACAAAATCTAAGACTATGAGGATAAAATATTACCTTCTCCGGGCAGCGAACCGAGGCAGCGTATCAAGTCGTCGACGCCACTCGGAGAGTTCTGCAGTTATGCGATTGAAAGTGATAAAAGAGCTTTGGCTTTCAGACAGGCTGGTTTTGCTTGTAAGAAGAAATGGCTTGAGAATCCTAGTTATTGCTACTGAATTACTCGCTTCTTCGATTATTCCATTGATGTTGGGATTTTTCTCCGTGAAGAAGGGGTATGGACTGATGTGTTCCCCGATCTTTTGTGATGGAAATCGATTGAAGAGTGAAGGTGGTTTCGACGGTCAAAAGGGTATTCTTGGTTAGTGTTTTACTGTCAAAATGCCATTTTTTTGAAGGAAGAGGTTTCAGGCTGTGTAAGGTTTTTTGCATGCCAGAATCCCCCTCTCCGATGTGTAAATCGATTGGGTTTATATAGTTTCAATTCCAGTTCTGAGTTTGGAAGTTTAAGGCGATTTCAAAGGTTGATTTTGGCTATTTTGGTGACAGATTTAGGGCGATTTGAGATTGATTTCCTAAGATTTGGGGCTGATTTTCAGACTAGTTTGGACTGATTTGGTTCCTAACATGGTCAGTTTTTTTCGAAAGTGATTTGAAAAGATTTGGGGATATTAATTTTGGTACGCGATTTGAGGAGAAGATGTGCGATTTGGGGGAGGGTCACCGGATTCTCAGGCGAGAATCTCGGTGAGGAAGGTGCGGCGATGGATAATGCAGTGGATTTTTAGGTTTTGTCCAAAATCGTATGCCTGGGCGAGGAAGACGAAGGGTTATGGGTTAGTTAGTATAAGGGGCTAGTGGGATGTGGGTGTTGGGCCTGGCGGGTTTAATAGGTGGGCTGGGAATTGGGCTAGTTAAATGGGTATTAGATTTAGGAATTAGTTTGGGTAGAATTTAATTTAGGTAGAGTTTTAATGTTGTGTTTTAATTCTAGGTGTATTAATTAATGATAAATTAAATTATTTAAATTGTGATTAAATTATTTAGGTGTTTTATTAGTCTAAGTTTGAATTTAAATTATTATAATAATAAATGCGGGTGTGCTATTTAATTAGTGTTTAATGTTTATAATGTGATGTCGTTATTAAGACTTATTAAATAAAAATTAGGACTTCTTAATTCTTTTATGAATGCTATTATTAAAACGCGGGTGTTAGATTATTATTTTATGTATTTATGCTTGTATTAATGTTTTATTGCTGCATTTTATTATTTAAAAATTATTAAAAATTATTGTTGAAAATTAGTGTAATTTTATGGTCAATGTCTGGACGGGAGGGTCAAAATTGGGTGTCAACAGTTGTCCCTCTTTGTATGGAGATGATGGAAGAATCTTCGGACAAAGACGTTGACTCATAGCCAATTTTGTCTCGATCCTCAGAATAATAAAAAAAAAGTTGGGCAGGTAGACAAGGCTGACGCAAAAATCAAAATCTGTCCCAGTGTCGAGTTATGACGACACTGGGCTGCCAGGGTCAAATGCCAAGGCGGGCTAACGCGGGCTCAAAACATTTGTCCCAGTGTCGAGTCATGACGACACTGGGCTACCATGGTCAAAACGCCGAGGCGGGCTAACGCGGACTCAAAATTTGTTCCAGTGTCGAGTTATGACGACACTGGGTTGTGGTGTTAAAATAAAAATAAAGATAAACTGGCTTGAACCTGGGGTGTACCGCTATCGGCTTATGGTGCTGGGTTTTATGGTGATGTGGAACGAGTGGACCGACGCTTGAGGCCGCTTCTGCCATTCATTGGGAAGGTTGGCCCCCCAACAAATTGCCCCGGTTCGCTGTAAGAGAAATCCACGTTGTGCTCCATCTTTTGCAGTTCCTGTAGATTGAAGCTAAGATAGAAGCATTAGTGCATAACTGTCAAAACAAAACAATGTAAGAATGTGAATTGGTGTTGTGGTTGTAGTCAGATTGTATATACTATATAATGAAATGATGTGATGATACGCCGTCGTGTATAGATGAGATGCAGATGACGCCTTGTATGGGCGCTGTCGTCGTTGTATAGACGAAATGCGAGTGTTCGCCGTTGTATAGACGAAATGCAAATGACGCCTTGTATGGGCGTTATCGTCTTGTATGGACGAAATGCAAATGACGCCTTGTATGGGCGTTATCGTCTTGTATGGACGAAATGCAAATGATGTCTCCTAAGGTTTAGATAAAAATTGTTCTATATGTGGAGTGGTGTCGTAATTCATGCGTAATCAAAACTAGATGAAATAATTAAAGTGTAAATGATGTAGCCTGTGGTTTTTGCAAGATGTATTTGATGTAGACTTGTTGCAGTTTGACTTTGTGAGCGAATCTGTTGTATTGGAATGTTGCTATTGGCGTCGTTTTCGGACTTGGCGTCGTTTTCAGACTTGGCGTCGTTTTTGAACTTGTCATCGTTTTTGGACTTGTTGTGTTGATGACGTCGTTGTGTTGCTGCTGCCCCTGTAGACTAAAGCTCAAGAAAGAGTTAGTGCATAACTGCTAAGACAGAATAATAAAGCATGAATGAGAAAAAATGTAATTTTGAGAACAGAGAAAATCGTCACTGCGTAGATGTGATATGTTGATGATGGCGTCGTTTTCGGACTTGGCGTCGTTTTCGGACTTGGCGTCGTGTTGGCGTCGTGTTGGCGTCGTTTTCGGACTTGGCGTCGTTTTCGGACTTGTCGTCGTTTTTGGACGTGACGTCGTTTTCGGACTCGGAGTCATTTTCAGACTCGACGTTGTTTTCGGACTGGGCGTCGTTTTCGGACGTGGCGTCGTTTTCGGACTTAGCGTCGTTTTCGGACTTAGCGTCGTTTTCGGACGTGGCGTTGTTTTCGGACGTGGCGTCGTTTTCGGACTTGGCGTCGTTTTCGGACGTGGCGTTGTTTTCGGACGTGGAGTCGTTTTCGGACTCGGAGTCGTTTTCGGACTCGACGTCGTTTTCGGACGTGGCGTCGTTTTCGGACGTGGCGTCGTTTTCGGACGTGGTGTCGGTTTGGACTTGGCGTCGTTTTGGGCGTGGCGTCGTTTTGGGCGTGGCGTCGTTTTGGACCGAGTCGTTTCGGACCGGCGTCGTTTGGACTTAGCGTCGTTTTAAATGCGTGGCGTCGTTTTGGACGTGGCGTCGTTTCGGACTTGAGTCGTTTTGGACCGAGTCATTTCTCGGCGTCGTTTTCGGACTTAGCGTCGTTTTCGGACGTGGCGTCGTTTTAGGACTTGGCGTCGTTTTCGGACGTGGCGTCGTTTTCGGACGTGGAGTCGTTTCGGACCGAGTCGTTTGGACCGGCGCCGTTTTGGGCGTGGTGTCGTTTTCGGACTTAACGTCGTTTTCGGACGTGGCGTCGTTTTCGGACTTAACGTCGTTTTCGGACGTGGCGTCGTTTTCGGACTTGGCGTCGTTTTCGGACGTGGCGTCGTTTTCGGACGTGGAGTCGTTTCAGACTTCTTTGTCGCGATAACGCCGTTATGCGGGCGTGTTCGATGCTCCTGTATAATAAATGCTCCTGCAAGCTAAGCTTGAGAAAAATTAGTGTATAACTGTTAAAACAAGATGATAAATATATGAGAAATACAATTATGTGAATAGGGATGTCTTCCCTGTATGATATGTGGGGTGTTGTGAATGCTGAGATGTTGTCTCGCGGACACGCCAGATCGCCAGCGTAATTGCCATGATGCCTTTGTTGTGATGCATTTGTGAACCATATGGATTGCCATGATGTCTTTGTTGTGCGTTTGTGCACTGCATGAGTTGCAATTTGACTCTAGGCAGTGACGCGCTTATAATTTGTCATGGATTTGACTCGATTGTTGATGTCATCGCTTCGCTTCAAGAATTTTGTTATATTTTCGCTTACTAGTATGAAGAACTTTGTTGTACCTTCGCTAATATGAAGGACTGCGCCAAAGAAAATTTTGTGAGTTTGAGGCGGTTGATTCGCGTTGACTTTGTATTTTTGACAATTGATGCCGGACGTCTGCCTTGTTTGGGACTCATAACCCCTGCTCGTTTCTCGCTTGTCTCGCTTTGAATTTGCAGCGGCATTTAGCCTAAAAGTGGGTTTCCATGGGGTTGCTTGTATATTATGTGTGTTTTCGTTATTTTCAAAACAAAGGGAAAGTTTCCTAAAGGTGTGACCGAAGCCGATTTAGGCCGCCTACGTATCCCCATGAGGGAATCAGGTCATGACGTAGTTCATTACAAGCGAATATGGGTAAAAATTTCTAGAGTTGGGACCGAAGCCGAAACGGCCGCCTACGTATCCACCAAGGGAATCAGGTCAAACGTAGTTCCATTACAAGCGAATATGGGTAAAAATTTCTAGAGTTGGGACCGAAGCCGAAACGGCCGCCTACGTATCCACCAAGGGAATCAGGTCAAACGTAGTTCCATTTTATTACATATGAAGGGCAAAATATATTAAACTAACTATTTTAGGACTCGGCGGGCCAAAGCAGGGGCATGAGTCCACTTCTTCTTGCTTTGTGTCTTAGAGGGCAGGGTCTTCAGCGGGATCATACCGGATCACATTGTATTTATGTTTCCTTTTCAGCAACGAGAAGACTTTAGAGCCCTTCCACGCAGTTTTCTGTATCTTCTTCTTTTGATTTCTGCGAAGTGCATGTTTTGATGAATGACTGATTCAGGCGCAACAGGCTCTAGCCAAGGAGCATTTCTCTTCCTTTGGAGATTGATTGATGATTCAACCTTCTTCCCTCTTTGGACCGGCACAACAGTCCCTTCCAAACTGTTTTGTTCAACAATCATGTTCACATAGGCATCATCAGGGTTTGGTAAGTGGTTGTTGTTTATATTGGGGGGAACTTCTTTAAGTTGGATGACTCCATCTTTGATCAATTCCTCGATTTTGTCTTTGAGGGTATAACAATTTGCGATGTCATGCCCCTCGACACCGGAGTGGTATGCACAATGTTTGGTTTCATCGTGCCCTCGGGAAGTAGGCCTGGGGGTATTTCTGGGAACTGGCTGGAGTATTCCTGCGGCTTTCAGCTTCTCATACACTTGGGCTATAGGTTCAGCTAAAGGTGTATAGGTTCTGGTTGGCTTTCTCTCAGCATCTATACGGGGTTTGGGTCTGTTTGGTGTGCGGGTTTGTGATTGTGGTGAGTATTTTGGGTATGCTGGTTGGGTATGGTAAACAGGATATGGGGTGGCGCAGTGCTGATAATATGACTGTGGATTTTTAGTGTTTTGGTAAGAAGGCAGTGGGCTTTGATACACTGGAAGTTGTTCTGGCATATGCTCCTGAATAACCATGATAGAGGGTGATGCATCTATTCTCCTCTGTGAGGTACCTCCGATGGAATTTGATTGCACTGCTCTGCTAGTTGCTTGTAGGGCTATCAAGTTTGTAATCCTGCCTGTCTTAATGCCTTCTTCCACGAAGTCGCCCATTCTTACGACTTCTGCAAAACTTCGCCCGATTACACTGATCATTCTTTCATAATATGTCGCGTCTTTTAACGACTGCACGAACAAGGTGGTCATTTCGCTCTCTGCCATTGGAGGTTGGACCTTTGCTGCTTCTGATCGCCACCTCAGGGCGTATTCCCTGAAAGTTTCTGTGGATTTCTTTTCAAGTTTCATAAGATAAAATCTATCCGGGACAGTGTCAGTGTTGAATCTGAATCTATCCATGAAATCTTGTGCCATGGCATTCCAGCTGTCCCATTTTCGAGGGTCTTGGCATGTGTACCAGTCCAGCGCCTCGCCGGTTAGACTCCTGATGAATAGTTTCATGATGATTGCTTGATTTTTCCCAACTCCAATCAATTTATCACAATATGACCTTAGATGAGCTCGAGGATTCCCCTTTCCATCGAACATGTCAAATTTGGGTACCTTGTACCCCACAGGTAATTCAACGTCAGGGTGCATACATAAGTTTTCATATTCCAAACCTTCTTCCCCCTTGTTCATCTGAATGCTTTTGAATGCCTCTTTCAAACTACGGATTTCTTTTGCCATATTTTCATCAGCTCTGGCTCGAGTCTGCCGCTCCATTTCCTTGTATTGATCTGTCTCTTGAGAGGATGTATGCATAATAAATGGTTGACTTTCGATCGGATGTGCTAATCCCTCATATTGTTTGTGTGTCATCTGCTCGTATTGGGTGGCTTGGCAATTTGGGTTGAGTGGGGAGATATAAGTAGGTGGAGGTTGAGATGTGTATGTAGTGAACGGATCATTTTGGAGGTCGGCTTGCAAATTGACCGGGCGAGTGACATTTTGGTGTGAGCTGGTATGTTGCGGCCTCTGCGGGGAGCTTTGGGGAAGTGGAGGCTCAAGGGCTTGTGACACGATTGCATTTGTCCTTTGCTCTGGGAGTGGTGCATTCAAACTAATAGACAGGTTTGTGATATTTCGGAGCCTTTCTATTTCGGCTTGCATGATTTCCATTTGCTGCAATAGTGTGGCGAGGTTTTGATCATTGGTGTTTCTCCTTTCCAACGCCTCTGCATCCTCTACGGGAACGGGGACGAGTCCTAAGTTGTTTCGTTCTGGTGCCTCTGGATTAGTCATTTATTGGATGATTGTGCTTCTACCAATCAACGCGAATCAACCTTTTGGATATAAGCTAGACAAAAAATAACCCTTTAACAAATGAAGCAAACCAAGTTAGTATAATATGCAAAAAGTTGCAGGCAATATATAATAATAAGCAAATTGCAAATCAAGTGCGTGTTCTAACATGTTTGGGATCTCTTTATGCCAGAGGTAGGCCTAAACGTCAAATATGCGAGGTAATGATGGATTTGTCCAAGTCGCCCAACTGTAATGCTTTTGTTGGAAATGACGACCAAATGACGGTGCACTTTTTTCCAATTTCAGCATGACATGATTAGGTTTGGATTTGTCTATCATTGTCACGCTACACATAATATGCTGGTTGGTCGTTGGGTTGAGAAACCCGTCGACAAGTTTGGTGTCTTCCTAATTGTGGTGTCGATGCCAAGGACCGACCCACCTAAGGTAAATGCATGCATGCCCTAAAATAAGGGTGGTATAGCTCTATCTAAGTCTCTAAGATTTGGCTTTTCTAGACGCAAGGTTCCCGAGCGGACAACTCGAGTGAGAAGGCTACGCGGCCACCGGTTAGACCGGACACTCCACGTATGTTACCAACTCTCCTAAATTTGGGTTTTGAAGAAAGAATTTTGCTGATGCACCAAGCGCACCTCGCATGTAGTGTGTGATTGTGTGAATTTTCCAGAGTGGAAGAAATATGAGCGGAATGCTAGTTTAAGGAAAGCAGTAAAGCAGGTAGCAATTAAAATAAATAAAACAAAATACAGCACACAAAATTTAAATGCAAAAAGTAATGCCAAATAATAACCCTAGGTCTGTTGTGGTTAAGAACCTATATCTCCCCAGTGGAGTCGCCATTTCTGTCGCGCCCTTTTTCGGCCGCGACTTTCTAAAAGCGAACTCTGCTTAATAAAAAATGTTAGGAAATAAATAATAAAATGTTAAATATTAAAAGGAATGTTAAAGTGTTAAAATGTGCTAAATGGTTAAAGATGCTAAAGGGTTGCTAGGGAGTCGCCACCTAATTATTTTGGGTGAATTAGGACACCTAAATGCCGACTATGTTTAAGTCAACGTTAACTCCATTTTATGGTCTGCTAAACTTAAATGAGATTCTGGGTAAGGGTTCTTTATTATCCTAAAGGGAAGAGGTTAGGCACCCTAAAGGATCCGCTAACTTGCGGTTGTCCGTTCAAACCTAGGGTTAATTATTATTCTAAGATGCAATACATGTCTTGAAAAGTTTAAGTGAAGAGGTGCCTGCAAATTTAAAAATAAAAAGATGCATTTTTATAACCTGAAAAAGATTTATAAGATTTTATTTATAAAGTTAATTTTCGAAAGAGATCATATAAAGTGTTATACATAAGAAGTTTAAAAATATAACTGTACAAAGTCGACTTAGTGATTAAAGGTAGGCCTTTGTTTGCAAAGTCGGTGGATAATAAATTATATAGTATTAATGAAAGAGTTATTAATTCTTTTAAGATGCATTAGTCTCCTGATTAGATGTTCAAAAATAAGTTAAACAAGCTAGAATAATTAACTTAATGAGAAGCAAATTTCTAGTGTTGAACTATTTTCTAATAGCGACTTAAGCTTAGGCTATTCTAAATATATTAATGTTAGAGTAATGTTAGACAAGTAATTACAACAAATGAATGGGGAAAGGATATGAATTAATAAGGATGACTCGAAGAATGGCGATGACCTTTCGCCGCGGTTTGAAATTTTCCTATGCGAGGTGGATGCACATAAATGCGGGCCTTCATTTGAAGTAGCTCAAGATGAGGCTCACCATGAGACTCTTTGTTGCTCCAGTGCGTGCCATGTAAAATAAAAGAAAAGATAAGGATTAATATCAACCCAACTAATAGACAAACATTGACATTAAATCACATCCACTTCATTTTAGGCAATAGGTAGACCTACGAGGGAGGAAAAAGATTTTTATTATTATTATTTTTTATTCAAAAGGGGGATCAATCAGTAAGCTAAAACAACAATATTTACACCCATAGTCCACCGCATTGGTACACATTGTGCAGTATAGAATGCATTCTGATTACGCTCAAGTATATTTTTTCAAAAAATTCAGTTGTACCATATTATGTCATCTGCCTTTGTCTTCCACTATTCTTTCTTGGCTTCTTAGGTTAATAATATATTTAACTGTTTTACACTACTTTCTTTTATAATAGAGACTAACTAATTTCTAAAAAAAAAAAAAACTAGTCCTCGCACTTTGTAGCCTATAACTACTGAAGATGTTCAAGAATACATTAATACATCTCAGTCTAACATTGCTCACAGGATGTAAAAGAAATAAAATTAAGAAAAAAAATGATAAAGCCCATGGCGTCAATGTCAAACATCAGAAATGGGACTCCTAAGTTAGAGTTAACAAGAAGTGTATGGACATCGCAGATCCTTCAAACATATACCAAAAAGCTTTAGTAAAACTTTGAACAGATATACATACCCATATCCAAATTTGTCATTAATAAGGCCAACTAATACAACTAAAACAACTGAACCGATGAAACACACATAGCACATAACCAATTGAAATACGAGAAGAATTCGGGTTTAGGCTTAAGTATGCACAATCATGTATATGCATCTGATAGAAGTAACCTTTAGGGAACCCAACTAATCATCTAAATCCTTTAACATGAAACAACATCACACAAATGTGTCTATGCGGATAATATCAAACTTCCAAGCATTTTGACACAACAAAAACTCTTAACAGGGTACATATGTTTTAACATGTTCTTATATAATATATAGAAAGCATTTCAGTGACTTAAACATACACAATGGTCAATAAAACAGTGAAGAAATGCATTCAAACATATGAAACCATTTGCGAATTACATGACCTTAGAAGTTTTCCCCTACTCAAGTTTCTTTGCCCCAAAAAATACAGTAGGTAACTTACATACCAATACCCATTCTGAGACATCTTAATGGTCAGTCAAATATTTTAGACATTACCAAATGCAGACACAGTCATATAACAGCCATCAAACATGTCTTTAAACTAAGCGAAACTGTATATTAGCCTAAGATTCCCGACTAAAATGCTTCAACAATTAATGCCCTGGACTCAAACAATAACCAATCTGCACAATCAAGAATGCAAACATGCCACGAATGCCAATATTAACCTAAACATATTAACAATCACAATCCCAAAGGTTAAGAACAGTCAACATTAGCTTAAACAAGTCTAGCAATCAATTCTATAAACATAACAGTCGCCGCCATCGGCTTAACACACACTTAACAGTCGTTCAAAACACATATTGCACATATTAATGTTAAACAAAATCTAAGACTATGAGG
This sequence comes from Przewalskia tangutica, assembly GCA_029844215.1. Classification (NCBI taxonomy): domain Eukaryota; kingdom Viridiplantae; phylum Streptophyta; class Magnoliopsida; order Solanales; family Solanaceae; genus Przewalskia; species Przewalskia tangutica. The sequence continues at coordinate 80,674,904 of CM056732.1, read as the reverse complement.
ATAAAATATTACCTTCTCCAGGCGTAACCGAGGCGTATCAAGTCGTCGACGCCACTCGAGAGTTCGCAGATTATGCGATTGAAAGTGATAAAAGAGCTTTGGCTTTCAGACAGGCTGGTTTTGCTTGTAAGAAGAAATGGCTTGAGAATCCTAGTTATTGCTACTGAATTACTCGCTTCTTCGATTATTCCATTGCTGTTGGGATTTTTCTCCGTGAAAAAGGGGTCTGGACTGATGTGTTCCCCGATCTTTTGTGATGGAAATCGATTGAAGAGTGAAGGTGGTTTCGACGGTCAAAAGGGTATTCTTGGTTAGTGTTTTACTGTCAAAATGCCATTTTTTTGAAGGAAGAGGTTTCAGGCTGTGTAAGGTTTTTTGCATGCCAGAATCCCCCTCTTCGATGTGTAAATCGATTGGGTTTATATAGTTTCAATTCCAGTTCTGAGTTTGGAAGTTTAAGGCGATTTCAAAGGTTGATTTTGGCTATTTTGGTGACAGATTTAGGGCGATTTCAGATTGATTTCCTAAGATTTGGGGCTGATTTTCAGACTAGTTTGGACTGATTTGGTTCCTAACATGGTCAGTTTTTTTCGAAAGTGATTTGATAAGATTTGGAGATATTAATTCTGGTACGCGATTTGAGGAGAAGATGTGCGATTTGGGGGAGGGTCGCCGGATTCTCAGGCGAGAATCTCGGTGAGGAAGGTGCGGCGATGGATAATGCAGTGGATTTTTAGGTTTTGTCCAAAATCGTATGCCTGGGCGAAGAAGACGAAGGGTTATGGGTTAGTTAGTATAAGGGGCTAGTGGGCTGTGGGTGTTGGGCCTGGCGGGTTTAATAGGTGGGCTGGGAATTGGGCTAGTTAAATGGGTATTAGATTTAGGAATTAGTTTGGGTAGAATTTAATTTAGGTAGAGTTTTAATGTTGTGTTTTAATTCTAGGTGTATTAATTAATGATAAATTAAATTATTTAAATTGTGATTAAATTATTTAGGTGTTTTATTAGTCTAAGTTTGAATTTAAATTATTATAATAATAAATGCGGGTGTGCTATTTAATTAGTGTTTAATGTTTATAATGTGATGTCGTTATTAAGACTTATTAAATAAAAATTAGGACTTCTTAATTCTTTTATGAATGCTATTATTAAAACGCGGGTGTTAGATTATTATTTTATGTATTTATGCTTGTATTAATGTTTTATTGCTGCATTTTATTATTTAAAAATTATTGTTGAAAATTAGTGTAATTTTATGGTTAATGTCTGAACGGGAGGGTCAAAATTGGGTGTCAACAAATACAATGTATAAGTGGAGAGTTTTCTATAACCTATGGGAGTGAAATGACAAGAGTTGGAGGGGAAATGAAAGGGGGGGGGGAGGGAATGGACGTGCATGTTGCACACATCTTTTTTTTTTCTTTTCTTTTGTTTTTTTGTTTTCTTATTTTCATTTTATCTATCTATTTATCCAACTTTAACACTAACTCTATCCCATGCAATTTATTCTTTGTTTTCTTATATATATATATTTTTATTAACCCAACCACAACTATATATTATTATTTTTTTCCGGATTTTACATTATGTCATATTTACGTATGTAAAATGAAGAGCTTAATATATAGAAGGATGCGGTCCCGAAATGATTTTGGACGTAACAAGTGTGATGACGCGGATCAAAAATAATATTTGGTATGTGCATAAAGAGGTTATGGAATAGCGCTACATCACACGATTTTGATATCGAGTATATGAAGGTTTTACAAGTCATCAATCATTTGCCCTTCTTCATCAGCATGAATAGGAACTCCGAGTATGTGGGGACCTTCCTCACTATAATCTCGAATTACAACCCCTCCACTTCGTCGGGGTTGTTTGGGCACTAGTTTCATGGGTGATGAGGACTTGGTGTCAAAAGTGGTCTCCAGATCAACAAACACTAGAGGAGACGGGGTTGCTGAAAGATACATAAGAGATGTTAGCCGAAAACTCACAAGAATAATATGGCCGATACATATGTGGAATGCACTTTTCCTTTTCTCTTCGTTTGCCACAACCGGACAGTAGACCTTAAGGGAACAAGCCTAGTCGACTTAGAAGAAACAGTCTTCAGAGTGGCTTCTTTTGGCCACTGTTTAGGGGATTTTGGGTTCTTTTTTTTCTCGACATAATCAGTCGAACACAATAAACATTTAAAGGAGATTGAAAAAACTTCTCCTTAGTCGTATCCCACCAATCATAAAAAACGACGGTAGTATTCACTCTCAGAGGAAATGACTGCCAATCAAACAGGCCAAGCCTGTCAAGATTATGATCGGCTAACTTCTTTGCTTGTTCGGCATCAAGGAAGCAACTTTAAGTTGAACTGATAATATTGCAGTGGGACCACCACACATGCCGAGTAAGGCCAAATTACCTTGCTATAAAATTCAGTTGATATGGCTCTGTGGTTAATTTATTATTCCTAGAATTAGGCTTCAAACCACCCAACAGGTCCATGTCCATGAGAATCCACTCCCATATGAGGATCATAGTCCTCCACTGAGAGAAAGTAAGGTCCTCATCGACTACTTAACGGACCCAATTAGGGGTGGCCTATCTCTTTAGGACCCGTTGAAAATCTGTATATGGTCTGTAGATAGACCATGCAGAGTGGAGACTGCGGCAAACGCATCCTGGGATACAAGATGTGGTATTCGAAGAGTATCGGCTAATACTGACGGGTTTAACGGAAAGCGGCGATCATCAAATTTATCGGGGATGAATTCAGGAAAATAGAGGGTGATCCACAACTAAAGAAACCACAGGGGACCGGTTAAGGTATCCAGGTTTCTGGAGTCCCTCAACCTCGCCTGGGCATCACCCAGAGTCACATAAAGATAGGTCAAGAAGAGAGATTCCCAACTGACATCCCTCTACGAAACGGCTAAAGTCGCATAAATTTCTAGCTCTTTCACAACTGCACAAGAACCCATATAGACAAAGTATCGACTGAACAAAAAAATGTAGAAAAACATGATGCGCAACATCATCGACTGGAAGGGGCGATATTCAACAATTATTGGCTATAAACTGGTCGTAGCCTGAAGAAGTCTTTGATACTATGATGCCTAAATCGACAATATTCATATCGCTTAGGACATGTGCCTCGACTCCCGAAATCGAAAGGACAAGTAGTGATGTCACATCAAACAGTGTTGGGGTTATCATTCCCCAAGAGAAAACAAAGGCATTGGCAGCGGTCGAACATTGACCAAGAAAGGCATATAAAAGACCTATGCTGTAGGAGGGGTCATATTCTGATAGCACAATGACGTCGTAGAGACCCATGCGCCTCCATTCGACTTCCTTGGATGACTTCATTCGGACTAACCACACAGAATAGTTGGCAATATTGGTCGGTCAGGTGCGCAAACTAGACGGACAACGGTCACCAGTGAACCAGTCACAGGTAATTGGAAGGTTGTAGTTCGTCGGGCTTAGATGCTAAGAAAGAAGGAGGCCACCTTGTTCATGTGTACCAAAAGGGGCAAGAACCAATTGCTCATCTATGAAGGAAAAAGTGGGTATTAGGTCATTAGTAGATGAACCGGTGCTATCCGACCCCAGAGATAGAGAAGAGGATGAGGACATAGTTTTTTTTTCTGATGAAGAAACAGGGGTTTTCCGAAAAAAGTGAGAAGTTTAGGAATGACCAAGAAAATTGAATGAGAAACCTTGTGTGGAACGTCTATCCTAAAGTATGTCCTTTCTCTTAAGGATATGATTGACACTTTGTTAGGGGTCTTTTCGCTCAAAACGTGCGACCAAGCAATCGTCAGAAAACTTGTGGAAGCCAAGACATTTTTTATGGAAGGAAAGAAAAGTCTTTTAAAAAAAGACCATTATTGCGTACACTAGGGACGAGACGATTGAAGTGACATGCACAGCTGTCAGACTGAAATGACGGCTATTTTTGAACTCAACAGTCACACTCGAGTTAATGTAGGGGGAAATTGTTAACACTAAAAATAATTTAAGTATTTAGCCGAAATTGAGTGACAACCGAACTATTCTGGAGCCAAATTTACTCATATCCCTCGACTACAAGAACTTCATCGGCTACTAAGACATCTTAGTCGAAGTCGTTAGTTAGAGGTACGACTGAGACCCACTCAGATGCAGACACCTCAACGACCAAGTCAAAAGGGTTTCTAGACCCCTAAAAGCGGTAACGACCAACAACAGCTGAAAAGAAGGGCCATTACCCGAAAAAGAAAAATAGAGGGAGAGAAAATCGGCACTACCTCCCCATGGTCGGTCATTGAACTTAGTGGGTTACTTGATGGCTGACATGGGGGGCACGTTTGTATAATTTTTTCTTTCTTTTTGTATTATAATTAGGAACATTCTTTTGTATATACGACACATAATCAATCAAACAAATCAAATCTTTATCTATCCTTACTTTATCCTTTACTTTATCCTTTACTGTACTCAACTACATTCATGTTTCTTACCTCTTGGATCACTAGTAACACAATCCTAACGCTTTCTGGAGTAGTTGGGGAACCCATTACTGGAAATCAGAGTTCCGTTTCAGCCGAATTACTTGAGTTAAGGAATCAATTTGTCTCCCGATTCGATCAGCAGATACAACGGCAGAAGACAGAATTCGGAACGAGAATATAGTATAACGGTAGGGGTATATATGGACGCAAAGTATAATGAGAGTTATATTCGTTTTTTTTAATAATATAGGGGTATATTTGGCCCTTTTCCGATTCTGAAATTTTGAATTTGGGATTCCTATGCCGACCACTAATATTTTGTTAAATTGTTGTGTATTAGAAGTACACAACCCTCTTTAGAAGATGCTCACAACTTTACAACAACAATAACATTCCAGTGTAGTCTTATAAAGTGGGTTCTGAGGAGGGTAGAATCTACGCAGATCTTAACTCTGCTTGTGAAGGTAGAGAAGTTATTTCAGATAAATCTTCGGCTCGAAGAAACACAAACTAAAGCAGTCCAATAAAAGAAAAAAGTAGTAAATAATCATGGTAAAATATTGCGTAAAGTATGATACAACAGTATGAAAAGAGAACAATAATGTAATGCTCGCAACTTTCTAAATTAAAATATAATACAACAAGAAACTTATATGGTTGTAGCTAAGATAATAGGTATAATATTGTCAACATACGACAACAATATTATTGTCTACAAACCAAGGTAATTTTTGGTTGTTAGGACAAAAGTGGAGAAGTATATAAGATAAAGTGGGGTGCCATTACAACAAAAAAATACTTTAGCGGTAATAAAAAATGATAATTATCAAATGGTGTTAGTTCAGTTGTTGCTATATCCTTTATCGGCTATTGATTTTTAGCTAATGAATCCAGAATTGGCAAAGTAGAAAGGTATGATTTATTGTCGCTTTAAATTGAAATACGGTTTGATTACCGTGGTAGAATGTAGGTTTCATCACGACTTAGAAATTTTATATCGTAATAGATGAATTTGATCAGATACAAAAACTTGAGAACTTGATATCCAATTTGATGAGTTTGGTCTGATGCAATAGTTTGAGAGGTTGATTTTAGCTTTTGATGGATTTAAACACTTGAAGTTGTTATACCCCAAATTTTGAGGTAACTATGTGGCATGAACCCAGTGCCTTAGTTTTTGCGAATCATAATCACTATTAAAAACATGTCAAAAATCGAGGGCCAAAACCGACAGACTATGAGTCGTCGGTTTAAGGTGCGTCACTTTTTTTGAAATTGACAGAGATAGTCAGTTAAAATTGCCAGAGTATGTTAGTTATGTAAAATAAAATAAACGTAAGATTTTATTGAAAAATGTTATATAAAAAAAAGATGGACTCAATCTATTTTTTAAAAATAAAATAATAAAATGTAGTTACTTGAAATTGAATTTAAGTGTGTACCATGAAATTGGATAACTCTACCATTAGACAGCTCATGCTCTTTGATAAAACATTTTCATTATTTTAACTAATACTCTTAAACTGCAGTTATGTGCTCTAAAAACTGATAGAGTCCATCTATTTTCATAAAAAATGATATCTATTGTCGGTTTATTCTAGAAAAATATAAAAAATAATTATAATTTTCGCGCGAAAATAACCGAAGTCGCGGCGCCAAAAGTACTGAGGTTCGAGTTGATTTCTGACGGCTCAACGCCGTGGCGCTGCCAGTGCAGGGCCGCGGCGCTCCAAGTTCAGCGAATCGAAAATTGTCCAAAATCTTCTAATTTATGGACTGATTTGAAGGGCCAAAGATCAGCCAACTCTTGACATGATCAAGATGTATTTTGGTGAGATCTAGGCACCCCATTTAGTGCATTCACATGGTATGTGAATGATCATTTTGCAACTATAAAAGGAGCCTCAAAATTCAGATTTAAAACATCTATTCACAATCCAAAAATCTGAAATATTGAGAGTCTTGCTTCTTCTTCTAGCAATCTCTTGTTCTTGTTTCTTCTACAAGGATTCTCAAGTATTTGACTTGTACTTGAGAAAGTACTGTCATTTTATCTTGGGAGACTATTACCCATCTACTGTAAGTCATTATATACGGGGGTAATTTTATCTTAAGGAAAGAGTGCTAACACCCGACTCGACAAAAATTGCACCTTAGCTTTCTATTGTCTATTCTATCAGTTCTTCTGTTCCCGTTCACACCGAACGTTTTATCAACAATTTAAGACATAATTATTATCACGAAGAACTAAAGATGGTGAATGGAAAGGAACAAGTCTCTGCTTTCAATAATGTCACATCTTTTGGCACTGCTATTGCCGCTGGTATCACTTTCGGTACTATTGGGAACACTATGATTCCCCTCAACTTTCAAGCCGAAAGACCCGAAAAGTTTGCGGGCACAAATTTCAAAAGATTACAGCAAACGATGTTGTTTTATCTCACCGTACTAGATATAGAAAAATACTTATCTGAAGATCCTCCTACTGTTGGAGATGATATGGACGTCCAAACCGACAACACGATTCAGGCGGGCCAGGATACCCAGGCTACTGGTGTCCTGATCAAAGATAATTGTCATCATTGTGGCAAGGCTGGCCACATGATCAAATATTGCCGCCAGTTGAAGCACGAGCAACAAGATATGTCCAAATGGAAGAAGAAGGCCAAAGCCAACATGGTTGAAGACAGGATCCTTGACGATCTGTGTGAAGACTTCTCGGTCGTCGTGCTAGAAGCAAATATGATCGAGAACCCCAAGCAGTGGTGGGTGGATATGGGTGCAGCCCGTCACATATACTCCGACCGAAATACTTTCTCTACCTATGAAGAAGTTGCCGGTAAGAAGTTATACATGGAAAACAATGCTACCTCAGATGTGATGGGAGAAGGCATTATAGTACTCAAGATGTCTTCTGGTAAAGACCTCAAGTTGAAGAACGTTATGCATGTTCCGAACATCCGGGAGAATTTAATTTCTATTAATATTTTAGTTCAAGCCGAATTTCGAGTGGTGTTCGAATCCGACAAGTTTGTTATTACTAAGAATGACGTGTTTGTAGGAAGGGGTTCGCCTGTGAAGGCCTCTTCAAATTAAACGCCATGTCTGTAATTCGTAACAATAATGAAAGTGCATCTTCTTACTTGGTTGAGTCGTCTAGTCTATGACATCATAGACTGGGACACGTAAACTATCAGTCAATTAAACGATTGGTAAAGTTGGAGTTATTGCCATCTGACGCTATAAACCCTCAATCCAAATGTGAGGTATGTGTAGAGGCAAAACATACCAAGTTGGTTTTCCGTTCCGTAGAACGAGATACCGCCCCTCTAGAACTTATACACACGAACATTTATATTTTAAAGTTCGCTCGAACTAGAGGGGGAATAAGTACTTTGTGACTTTCATAGATGATAGTATAAGGCATTGCTACCTTTACTTACTCAAAAGTAAGGACGAAGCGTTCGATGCCTTTAAGCGCTATAAAGCCGAGGTTGAAAACCAACTAAGTCTACGAATTAAAGCGATTTGTAGTGATAGAGGGGGAGAGTATGTAGCTCAGTTTGAGGAATATTGTGCCCAATCCATCATAATCCATCAAACGACTGCACCATATTCTCCACAGTCAAACGGTGTGGCGGAACACATGAACCGTACACAAGGAAATAACGCCTTGCTTATCAATTCCGACCTTGCGCAAATTATGTGGGGAGAGGCAGTTCTTACTGCAAACATGATACTCAATAGAGTCCCTCACAGAATCAAGGAGAAAACTCCATATGAAGTGTGGAAAGGAAAGACACCCTCTTACAAATACCTAAGGGTATGGGGTTGTTTGGCCAAGGTCGAGGTACCTAAGCCAAAATAGGTCAAGATGGGACCTAAGACTGTAGATTGCATCTTCATTGGGTATGCAATTAACAATAGTACCTATCGCTTTCTGGTACACAAATCAAATATACCAGATATTCATAGGAGTACAATAATAAAGTCAAGGAATGCTGAATTCTTTGAGACAAACTTTCCTAAGAAGGAAAATGAAGTCATCTCGCGCAAAATGAGTCATGATTCCCCGGAATCTGACGATTCTGATCAAATAGATACAAATGTGGATGAGAATCCAATTGATCCTGAGACAGAACCTAGACGAAGTAAAAGGCCAAGAAAGAGAAATCTTTTGGGCTGTACTTTCTAGCTTACTTGGTTGAGAATGAACCACGGACAATTGCAGAGGCATTGTCAACTCTAGAAGCACCGCTTTGGAAAGAAGCTATAGAAAGTGAGATAGAATCCATCATGCAAAATCACACATTGGTGTTGGTTGATCTTCATTCGGGAAATAAACCACTAGGTTGTAAGTGAGTACTTAAACGTAAGTACAAAGCTGATGGATCTATAGACAAGTACAAGGCTAAGTTGATAGCCAAAGGATACCGATAAACCGAAGGTCTTGACTACTTCGACACGTACTCCACAGTATCGAGAATGACTTCCATAAGGGTGTTTATTGCCATTGCAGCACTGCATGACTTTGAAATCCATCAAATGGATGTTAAGACAGCCTTTCTAAATGGTGATTTGGAAGAGGAGATATACATGGAACAACCCGAGGGGTATGTCAGGACAGGAGAAGAAAGTCTGTAGACTTATCAAGTCCCTGTACGGGCTGAAACAAGCTCCAAAACAATGGCATGAAAATTTTGATTATACACTACTGTCAAAAGGTTTCTCCATTAATGAGTGTGATAAGTGTGTCTACGTGAAATGAAACTCTGACTCCTTCGTCATGATCTGTCTCTACGTAGATGACATGTTAATCATAGGTAGTAGTCGAGCCTTGATCCTGAAAACAAAGAACATGTTAAAATAATATTTTGATATGAAGGATGTCACGCCCTTTTTTGACCACGACATTATAAAACTCCTGCTTAGAAATGTTAGAAAATAAAATAAAATGCTAAAGAGTGCTAAAGGGCTAAAATGCTAAAGGTGCTAAAAGGGGTTGCTAAAATGCTAAAGGGTTCGCGGAATCGCCACCTAATTAGTTTGAGTGAATTAGGACACCTAAATGTCAACTAGGTAAAAGTCAACATCAACTCCATTTTAATGGTCTGCAAAATTAGTGTGAGATTCTGGGTAAGGGTTCTTTATTAATCTAGAGGGAAGAGATTAGACACTCTCTAAGATCCGCTAACTTGCGGTTGTCCTGCCAAACCTAGGGTAATTATTATCGATGAGAAATGCATGTTGAAAAGCATTAAAAGTATTTGTAAGAAAAATTGTAAGATTTATTTATAAAAGATAAAATTAGGCTTAGAAAAAAAAATGCATCCTTATGGAATTATTCTTTTAAATAAAGTATACATTTTATGTAATAGGATACTCCCAAAGTCAGTTGTGATGCATTTATAAAATAGGATTAGCATAAAAGTATGATTTTAAAATAATGAATGCAAGTAGTAGATTTTATCAGAAAATGAATTCCCCGTGTTAAATAACAAATAATATTCTAGCTACGTGAATTGTTATGCAAATGAAGATTATTAAATATAACTAAGTACGACAAACCCAAAATAATTAACTTAAAGGGAATATATTTCTAATGTCAAGGCTACTTCCTAAGGGCGAGTCAAAGCTTAAAGGAATTAAGTATCCTACTAATGTAATGTTAGACAATTAATTACAGCAAATGAATGGGGCGGGGTAGACAATTAAAAAGAAAGACTCGAGGAGTGACGGTATTCCGGCTGTGGTTTGGATTTTCTGATGCGGATGCGGTGCACATAGACATGAGTCTTCATCTGAAGTAGCTCATGATGAGTCTCGCAATGAGACTCTTCGTTGCTCCAATGCATTTCATGTAAACAAAAAAAAAGATAAGGATTAGTATCTGCCCAAACCTTACTAATGATGCAAGTAAAATGACACATATTTACATAAATTTAACAAATGTATGACCACCTTCGTATTCAGTGGCCTAAATCAAAAGGTAGACTCCAACACTGATTTTTCGACTTTAGAAAAAAAATCGGCCCAAGTGTGATGGTCCCAGTAACAAGTATCCATATCCTTTATACATGTATGCACATTGAAGAGATGACATGTAAGATTTTATTTAACATGCTGGAAGATGCATATAATTTCTATTACGCATGCTTAAATGAATACATACTTATAATGGACTATTTAGACACATATGTGTAACTTATCCAGAGCATAGACACTTGTACCTAAAGAGGGTTTATTTAAATCTTTTCATTCACCCATATGCAGTTTCAATACTAAGTTATACTCTGTACTTGATTACTTATGAAAGCCTGATTATGGACTATATACAAAATGTCAACAGGGATTGTAACTTAACATGGTGCAGATTAGTTCAGTAGGAGTAGTATGCTAACGTGAGCATCATCTAGACAAACTCAACAGACGCAGGCGCGACACCAAATGACTTATGAGATGTAGCTGTCTAATATAGATATATTCCAGCACTTAGAGGGGTAAAGACAAGTATGTTTGTTTAATGACCAGTTTAAAACTTACAGACATGATGCACTCAGTAGCCTACCGAGTATGAAAGATATATATGATACTAGAGTGGCATACATGGGACACAATATACCGGTCCTTCCTATAACTTAAAGGCCTCAAGATGGATCACAACTAGCATCAGAAGATCTAAACTCGATGTAACAAACTCGACTGGGCACATAGGCTGCATGACCTATAACACAATGCCGAAACGATCTCAAGGGGACTGATTAAACATCATATCAACTTCAAAACAAGGAATATGGCAGTAACATAGCCTTAAGGCCATTACAACTTCATGTTAGGCTTGGTATAAGAATGCATGGGTATATCTTAAAGGAGTATGGGTTAAATTACTCCGACAGGTTTCGTGCGACTATTTATGTCTCGATTAAGCGTTAGACCAGTTTTAACTTTAAGAACTTATTCATATTCAATTACTTTAACATGATGAGCACAAAACGATTAGTGTATCACTTACAATGACCATATACTAGATAGCTACGAATAACACAACTCAGTCGATCCTATAAATCTAAACAACAACTGCTCTGTTCGGACATACAACAACGCTAGGATTAACCTAAACGCATCAACGATCACAGTTGAGGATATGAACAACAATTAATATTAACTAAATAGCTTCAAATCAGACAAATGCACTTCAAATCATTCACCGATGATGAATTAAGCGGTATTAAACAGATTCGACAAAATATATATAATCGTCATACATGTAGTAATTTGACAGAAGATGAATTTACCTTCTCCGGACAGCGAACCGAGGCAGCGTATCAAGTCGTCGATCCACTCGGGGTTCGGTTGCTATGCGATTAAGGTTCGACTGGTCTTGACGGTTTTCGGATGCTAAAGGATATTTAGACTGATTTTCGACGCCTACTGATTGTTGTCCCTAGACTGCTAAAATTTCCCGATTTTCTTCCCCTTCGTTGTTAATTTTTCTTGATTTTGAGGGGGTTCCACTGTGTAAAACTCCCCATCTGGATGTGTATATTGATTGGTTTATATAGTCTCAACTCTGGGTTCTAAAATTGGTAGGCTTTGATGATGATTTTGGGTTGATTTGAAGGAGATTTGTCATGGTTTTGAAATTGATTTCGTGCAATTTTTGGACTGATTTTGTATTATTGATTAAGGTATGAGATTTGGGTTGTAAATGGTAAGTTTCGATTTGGTAAGATTGGGGTTGATTTGTTAGCTGTATTTGCACGATTTTTCCCTTCTTTTGGAGTATGAATATTAGGAAAGATTTTTGACTGATTTGGTGCGAATTCGATATTATTTTCGGTACTATTCTTATTATGGTATGATTTGATATTGTTTAAGGATGATTTTGGGTATGATAATTTTGATTTATGGTGTAAGATTACAGATGGGTATGTGTGTGTCGGCTGCTACATTTTGATTTAGGTTTAGATTTTTTTTAGGTTAAGGGTGTGGGGAAGATGAAGAAAAAGCCTGTGGGGGTATTTGGGCCAGCGGGTTTGGGCTTAAGGTGTGGGCTGATGTATATTGGGCTGCAACTTTGAGGGATTTTATTTGGGTATTAGTTTTAGGTGTTAGTTTTAATTTAGTGGGAATTAATGGGGTTTAAGTTATATATAAAATTGCTTTAAATATTAAAAAAGACAAATGCGGATATGATATTTAAGGATTGCCTAATGATTTTATAAATGCGACACTATTATTTAAAATCTTATTTATTGTGCATACTTTATTATTATTTAAAATTATTTTGCGGTGTTAAGTAAATTAATTTAATTTGTTGATTATTAATGGGGGTTTAAATTATTACGATAATAAATGCTGGCGTGCTATTTAATTAGTGCTTAATATTTTATAATACGAGACCGTTATTAAAATCTTATTTATTATGCATGCTTTGCGATGTTAAAATAATACTGGTTTAATGGGGGTTTCAATTGCTTATGATAATTATGAAATTGCTTTGGGGTATTAATAAATGTGGATGTAATTTGAGGAATGCTTGATGCGACGCCATTATTAAATTCTTTATTTATTTACGTATTTATTATTATTTAAATTATTAGGGCTTAAACTATGAATAATATTTATGCGAATGCAGACGTGAGACTCAAAAAAATACTTAATATTCTACGTAAAATGCGGTGCTATTATTAAATCGTTTATTAATGCATGTATTAATGTTTTTATTGTTGCATTTTATTGTTATAAAATTGTTAAACTTATTTTAAAAAATTAGTGCACTTTTATAGTTAATGACTGGACGGGAGGGTCAAAATTGAGTGTCAACAAATGACATGGATATCGCGGATGTCATCTTAGGAATTAAGATTTCTAAGTCATCTGACGGACTAGTGTTATCTCAGTCTCATTACATAAAAAATGTCTTGAGAAAGTTTCAGATATTTGACTATCCGCCATTAAGCTCACCAATGGATATGCGTAAAAGCATTGACAAAAATTATGGTGCACCCGTGCTCCAAGAGCGATATGCGCAGATAATCGGCAGTTTGATGTATGTAATAAAATGTACCCGACCTGATATCGCTTATGCCGTCAATAAATTGGCGAGGTTTACACGCAATCCCGGAGATGACTATTGGAAAGCGCTTAATCGAATACTCCGGTATTTGAAATATACAATGTCATACGGATTGCATTACTCGAGGTATCTAAATGTACTAGAGGGGTACAGTGATATAAACTGGATATCCGATATATGGAACACCAAGTCCACCAGTGGGTATGTGTTTACAATTGGTGGTTGGGTTGTGTCCTGGAAGTCCTCCAAACAAATTTGCATCGCCCGATCTACGATGAAATCGGACTTCATCGCTTTAGACAAAGCAGGTGAAGAAGCTGAGTGGCTTCATGACTTTTTGGAGGATATCCCTTGCTGGGATAAACCCGTACCTTCGGTGATGATCCACTTCGACAGTCAGTTGACATTAGGAAGGACACGAAATAGTATATACAACGGCAAATCTCGGCACATATGTCGGAGATATAAGACCGTTAGGCAATTGATCTCCACGGGTATTATCTCCATCGATTACATAAAATCAGAGGATATATCTGATCATTTAATAAGGGATTACCCAATGATCATATGTTTTGCCTGTCTAGGGGAATGAGCTTAAAACCCAAGCAATAAGGACCGCTACAGTGGTAACCCAACCATACTGACTGGAGATCCCAGAAATTTGGTTCAATGGGAAAACTAAGCTGTAAAGGTCCAGTTGAGCGCTTATAGAAAAGCAAGAGCACTTCAGATATTGGTTCCTTATGAAAACACTAATCCAAAGCCTTCCCGCGATAGACATTAAAGTGCTACATGCATGGTGGGTACAGGATAAGTGTCAAAGTCTTAACATAACACTCGAGAGTCGAGGTTAAGATGAGGATACTTTTAATGACTCCTAACAATGACATAGTGGGGTACTGCAGGGTACCTTGTAGGAGGTCACCTATTTAAGTGCGAGGACATGCCGCCTCAATTGAACGCACTTAAGAATTCAAGCGTGTCCACGACCACAACTGACAAAACATAAGAAGAAACGAGAGATTGGACTGTTATTTGTGTCTCTATCATTGTCTTGGCATTTACTAAACACTGACGGTTCAAGACATCACGTTCACCGCTCAGTAAATATGTGCGATTGTAGTTGACTAAGAAAGGTTCAAAGTTGTGTGCTACCTATTTCGATGCAATACACTTCTGCTACTAGATTGCTAATGGTTGGTACTCCGCATGCATCAACACCTCTTTCAAGAGGGGATTGTTGGAAAATTTCCTAGTGGATTGAGTTTATCCCGTTCTTAATGACTTGAATACATGGGGGCCCGCATGTCAGAAATATGATTTCCATACACATGCATACATCGTACAACGTCTAGCTAAATTTCATGTTGTGAAAGAGATGTTGGTACACGTGTTAAGTGTTCTTAAGTTATGTACGTATGGTCGATTAATTGACCAAATTAATAAGTCTCCCACGACGGTATACGAAAATAAGAAATGTGCAAAATACAAAAAATGGGGAAGGGCCGCGGCGCCTGAACAGGGCCGCGACACCGAGCCAAGACGAGCCAGCGCCGCGGCTCTGCTTGATCAAGGGTTGCGGCGCTCCGGCGCCTCCAAACCGAAGTCGCGGCGCCAAAAGTACTGAGGTTCGAGTTGATTTCTGACGGCTCAACGCCGTGGCGCTGCCAGTGCAGGGCCGCGACGCTCCAAGTTCAGCGAACCGAAAATTGTCCAGAATCTTCTGATTCATGGACTGATTTGAAGGGCTAAAGATCAGTCAACTCTTGACATGATCAAGGTGTCTTTTTGTGAGATCTAGGCACCCCATTTAGTGCATTCACATGGTATGTGACTGATCATTTTGCAACTATAAAAGGAGCCTCAAAATTCAGATTTAGAATATCCATTCACAATCCAAAAATCTGAAATATTGAGAGTCTTGCTTCTTCTTCTACCAATCTCTTGTTCTTGTTTCTTCTGCAAGGATTCTCAAGTATTTGACTTGTGCTTGAGAAGGTACTGTCATTTTATCTTGGGAGACTATTACCCATCTATCGTAAGCTATTATATACATGGGTAATTTTGTCTTAAGGAAAGAGTGCTAACACTCGACTCGACAAAAATTGCACCTTAGCTTTCTAATATCTATTCTTTCAGTTCTTACGTAACCGTTCACGCCCAACGTTTTATCAACAGATACAACTCTATAAAAGAAAGGCTACAACGTATTGATTTTCTCAACTCTCAACAACAGCACTTGCAGACCACTGTTACTCTACCACCTTTTTTCATTCCCGTGATATTCACAAAAAGAACACACAAAATTTTCACACAAAGACCACCCAATATGATCTATCAAAATCCTTCTATTTTTTTACTTTCCAAATCACCATTTTACCTCTGTAAGAAGACCACCCACCCTTAATCACTATAATTCTATCTTGACCTCCACAATGTTGTTGTACTTAGTATGTCTCTATTTATGTGATACTATTTTTATTCTGTCCAAAAAAGAATGTTACATTTATATATTTATAAATAATTTAGCTTTATTGAATGATTTATAGCCACAGAAATATATAAAATTTGTCTTGGGCCACAAATTTGAATTTTTTTCCTCATTTCTTAAAGGGAAAAGGGTCATATCTGTCCTCCGTTAAAGTTTGGGGACAAATTATTAAAGTTGTTGTGTATTTGCCCCAAACTAACAGATATGCCAAGGTGGACGCCACATTGACGCCACCTGTGCACAAACCGAATTAAATTAAACTTAACCTGTATCCGTGACGGGTTAACATAAAACACAGAGACCCGATGCAAAGAGGAAGACAGTGAGGTCTTCTCTGGGTCCCACCGCTAGGGATGGCAGGTGAGTATAATTTTGCGAATTCCGCACCGCACCCGTCCCGGTTGGGGCGGATATGGGTATAACTTTGGCGAGTAGTGGGTGAGTATGGGTATTAAAAATATACCTGCCACGGGTGGCGGGTAGGTGGTGAATTTACAGTTATACCCGCCCGCCTACCCGCCCCATAAGCCCAATAATATTTGTAGGCTTGTAGCAGTCCGTAAGCCACAAGCCCAATATCAATAATTAATAAGTGAGTAGAGTTTACCCAACTCTCACTTTTACGCCTTCACAAATCACAGCTTACTCTTCTCTTTTTTCTTAACCCTTCCCTTCCGCCTCCCTCTCACTTCAACACTATCACTCTTACACTTTCACATCTCACTTCTCATCTATATCATTGTCATTTATCCACTCCACCCGCGATTCAACGTACTCTTACACCTTCACATCTCACTTCTCATCTATTCTATTGTCATTTATCCACTCCACCCGCGATTCAACGTGTTTTCAGTTACTCCGTTCCATCGTCTTCTCCAACCACAAATTAATTTTATATCCAAATAGCAGTAATAAATATTTTGTAGCGAATAATTAATTGAGTGACGAAATTAGTGGTGTGCTTTTACCATAGCTCAAAACTTTTGTAAGAGTATATTTCTAGATTATCATTTCTATACAAAAATAAAGTTTCTGAATAATTTTTGTTAGTGGGTTATTCATACAATAACTATTCTAATCCGTTTATGTTTGTGCTCTTGTATATTAGTTAGCGATTAATTACATTGATGAAGATTGGGGAGGGAGCTCGATTGCTATTCCTTATTCTTATGTATTGTTGCTTTTGTTGGAAGAGAAAGGATGCAGTTGAAACTTTTGTGGTACTTTGTTGATGTTTTTTAGATGAAGAAGAAACTATAAAGTGCTTATTATGCAGAGAAAATGGTTCAATTGAGCTCTGTACCGATGGTGAAAATTGTTGGAGTTAGGTGAAAATGAGGGAGGGGTAGAAGGAGAAAAAAAAATCTTTTGGCTTTTCACGCTCGCGGGTACAGACGGATATTGGCGGATGACGGATATCCACTTGGGTGGTGGAGCGGGTGTGAATTTAAGAATATACCCGCCTAGGCGGGTATGAATGTTGAAATTGTACCCGCCACGGGTGGCGGGTATAAAATTTTCTGGCGGGCGCGGGTGCGGGGGAGGGGTACCCGCACTCGCCCCGCCCAATTGCCATCCCTACCACCGCCGGTGAGTATTCGTCGTACAAGGTTCCCGTTATACGACGCGGTATTGTCAATACTAGCACCGATTTCAGTGTCGTCTCCTTTGGATGGCCAACCAGTTTCCGTTATGACCATTTTAATGCAGCGAAAACGACGTCAATTTGGGCGTCAAATATGCTGAAGTAACGGAGTCCGTTACCGGCGTCAACTACACCATGGTTTTCCCTGAATAAAGCATAGTCAAGGGGATAACATCTGAACTAGTATGCAAAAAACGGATAACAGTTAACCATCAAATAGAATCCAGTGTGACGGAGAAAATCTAACATGGGTTAGATTACGGGTTCGACTGATTCGGATCGGAATGATCCGGCTGAAGACGGGTAAGAGTTTTGCAAAGCACTAAGAGCTTTGAGTACAACCGGGTCTGTATCGTACACCTTGACCCGTTCTATGCCTTGAGATTTTAGCAAGGCTATAACTTTTGATGCTCATGGCAAATTGTTAGCTACACGGCCATAGTTTATCCCAATTGAACCATCATCTGCAAATGCACCACAAAAAGAGTTCAATTAAGATAGAAAATTTTACAGTAAGTTAGAATAAAGAAAATGAGTGGTTACCTGCAATGGAGGAGAAAAGGGAAAGTGAAAAGAGGAAGAAGAGAAGACAAATGGTGTGTTTTTCCATGTTCTATTGCTCGGAGAAGAAACAGAGCATGAAAGTCTGTGTTGCTTTAAAGGGGCTGTGTGTTTTATATTGACCCGTCACGGATATAGATTGGGTTACGGGTCAGGTTTAATTTAATTGAATCTGTGCACAGGTGGTGTTAGGTGGCGTTCATGTGGCCTCCGCCTGAACATATATGTTAGTTTGAGGCAAATACAATAACTTTAATAACGGAAAGAATATATTTATTACAAATAACAAATATGACCATTTTAATTAAGTTTGAGGACAAATATGATCTTTTTAACCTTCTTAAACTTCGTTCCAAGTTAAATCAAGTTGGTGAAGAGATGGGCGCGGGGCCATGAGTTAGTTCGATCACTCGCATAAATCTTGGTTGGCGTGTACACATGACTACAAGTATGATTAATCGGTGGCGTGGTTTGCGTCTTATGCGTCGGTAGGATTTACCCTGTGTTTCGTAGCGACTGCCGGGTTCGTCAAAAAAAAAAAAAAAGTTAAACGGTGACAGACATATATGTATGATTTATCAGGAGTTGAATTATGTGTACATGTATTTGTTTTAACATTCGGGGGTCGATGTGGAGCTGTGACGTTACTACTATTAGTGAGATAAGAAGGATTAGTGATGGTAATTTTTTGAGTTCACTTGGGTTGATTTGAAGCGTAAAGCGGTTAACTTGATATGAGAGATAAAGACATGGTCGTTGATGGTTGTAAGTATTGAAGAAGAAAGTGGTGTCGCTACGGATTGAATGGTCGATCTGACCCTAACTATTATAAAAAAGTGTTGATCATTTTGTTAAAACTAAACCCTAACTATTGTACAGTTGTTGACAATAAATGGCGATAATCGGAGATGCACTCCGGCAAGGGTTTATGCCGAGGCACGAATACGAATGTCTTCGTGAGGAAGACAAGGCATGGAATCGTATTCAAAGGCCGTTTGTGATCTCTACTTTAACCCTAATATCACTTGCTATTATTGTATGCACTGTTATCAGCTTGAAGATAGTGTTTCCTGTCGATCCTGCTCGCCGGCCGTTCTGTGGTGACTACCGTATTCAACCGCTTTCAATTAATTTCACTAACATAGCTTCTAGTGGTGGTGGTGGTGCGGGTGGTGATTCGGATAGTTTTCCTGGTGCGTTTTACCTAACGAATCAGCAGACTGTGGATTACTATTGGATGGTTATGTTCATTCCTTCGTCAATCATTTTTGCGGTCTCGGCAGTGTATCTGATTGCTGGTGAGTAGATGTGAGAAATTTTATGTTTGAATGTGTGTTCCTGTAGATTATAGCACATAGTTTATATGTGTTCATCTTTTAGGACGAATCAGAAGTGAACCTAATTTTGAATTTGTTATCGAATTCGAAAAGTTTCATATGTGCGGCCCTGTCAGTGTATCTAATAGCTAATTATGTGATAAATATGGTCATGTATTTAGGGATTAAGTGACAAGTCTATAGCTGCATGTTTACTTGTACTTTATGCGGATTCAGTAGCTTTTTTTCCAGGCAAATATGAGGTAAATGAGCGAACCTTATGTTGATTTTTGTCATTGCGTTTGAAGAGTAGGATGTAGCTTCACGGCCTTATCAGTTAAATTAATGGCAGGTGAGTACGTCTGAACCATATATGATGAATGTGGTTGTGTAAATTTGGATAATAGCACAAACTCTATATCTGATCATTCTTTTAGGGCGAATAAGAAGTAATTTTGCTGGAATCTAGTTTCGACGTTGTTATTACATTCGAAGAGTAGAATGTGTATTTTACTGGTGCTATGATGGCTAGGCAGATAAGATAGTAATAGATTTTAATAAGAAGTAAACCTAATTTTCATTTTGTTATTGAACTCGAAAAGTAGAATGTGTGTTTCATATGTGCGGCCTTGTCAGTATCTAATAGCTAATTATGTAATAAATGCTGTCATGTATATTAGGGATTATGTGACATAGTCTATAGTTGTGTGTTTACTTGTATTTAATGCGTATTCAGTAACATTTTTTCAGGCAAACGTGAGGTAAAATGAGAACCTTATGTTGATTTTTGTTATTGCATTTGAAGACTACAATGTGTATTTTCACGGCCTTATTAGTATAACTAATTGCAGGTGAGGATGTCTGAACATTATATGGTAGATGTGGTCGTGCACTTTGGATAATAGCGAAAACTTTAAATCTGTTCATTCTTTTAGGGCAAATAAGAAGTAATTTTTGCTTGAATCTAGTTTTGATATTGTTATTATACTCGAAGAGTAAAATGTGTATTTCAGTGATGCTATGGCAGCTACTAGATAAGATAGTCAGAGATTTTATTGTCTCTTCTACCTGAGTTACACCTACAATTAGTTCGGCCTTTAATTTCTCATTTGTGGAGTTTTAACCGGAACTTTCACTTAATCTTTCTGAGGATGGTTTCCCTAGATATTGTATGCACAGTAGAAAGTTAAAAGGATAGAGAGGACTCTCAAATGATTTGAAAGGTTCAAGATGTGTGAAAATATATATAGAAAGACATATCTGGTTGTTATAAACTGCAACAAGTATGTGAAATGGAAAAAGAACGATTAGAAGCTATGAATGAGAATATAACTATGAGACTGCACGTGAATATATATAATTGATTGTTAACTCTGATTGAAGTTTCTTGGATCAGTTGGTTAACTCTGATAAAGTTCATTAAAATCTTCAAATCCTTTAGTCTATGCTGCATCGGAATTTTATTGTGTCTGAAAACTAACTGAACCTAGGCCCTATTTTGGGAGGTCAAGTTTATGAACTTAGAGATGAAAAGGTTTATGTTTATTTTTTTTAAGGATATACCTCAATCTTTCCTTATGAGTATAGTTTTTGGAGGCTAAAACTAATAATTTATGTTCAAGGATGTGTTCCAGATACGGAATTCTTCAAATTTGAAATCGCTCTCGTTTGAAATGTAGGGAAGTCATTCTTCATAAAAAAAGAAAGAAATGTAGGGAAGTCATATATTTGTCCAACAACAACAACATACCAAGCAAAATCCCATAAAGTGGGGTCTGTGGAGGGTAGAGTGTACACAGAATTTGCCTCTACCATGGGAGGTAGAGAGACTGTTCCAGTAGACCCTCGACACATGCAATCCAAGGCAATATAAAAAGTCATGACAAAAATATTATAAAAAGCAGGATAAAACAGTATGGAGAAAAATAACAAATGAATACGATGATCGAAGTACAAGAACATCAGATATCAAGTAGCAAAAGAAGGACAAGAAACTACAAGAGTAATACTACGACTACTAGTATGAAAGGATAAGTCGGACAGCGCTCAACTACCCACTAGTCTTCTACCCTAATATGTGTCCTCCACAACTTCCTATCTAAGGTCATGTCCTCGGTAAGCTGGGTCTGCGCCATGTCCTGTCTAGAGATGTCAATGGGGCGGGGCGGGGCGGGGACGGGGGAAGGGTACCTCATACCCATACCCATACCCGCCACCTAAAACCCACCCGCCCCACCACCCATCACGGATAGTAATTCCTCCACCTTCCCCCGCCCCACTTACCCTGGCGGGTACCCACTTAACCGACGGGTACCCATCACGGGTAGTAAAAAAATGATGTTATATAAGAGAAAATGAGGTCCAAGGAAATGGAAAAAATGAATTTTTTTCACTATGGTGTATCGAATATCAAAGTCTAAAACTTTACCAAAATATTAGGAATATTAAAAAGTTAAAATAAAGTGTAAAATTTATATAGAAGAAGACAAGAAATTTTCTAGTCCTTTCAAATGATCACAATTGTAAAAAAAAGGAAAAGAGAAACTCCAATGTCATTATCAAAGTTGTCACATACGCACATGTAGAGTTGTTGCGTTGTACCATACATTTTCACACAAAAACATTAAAATTCTGAAGGGTACCGTACACTTTATTTTAAATGATAATAATAATAAAAATAATAATAAGTTAATGACTTGATAAGAATCAGGGAGTCTTGACAAGAATAAGAGATTTCAAGTACTTGTCTAGTTTAAAATACCAGAAAATCAGCATAATTAAAGAATACAACACAAAATTGTACGGGGCGGGGCGGGTACGGTGCGGGTCTTATATGAAATCTACCCCCGCCCCACTACCCATGACGGGTAGCACTTTTGATACCCATACCCGCCCCACCACCCACCAAACCATCCCCATACCCGCCTATTGGGCGGGTGCGGGCGATACCCGCTTTACCGCCCTGCATCGTCCCTAGTCTTGTTTGATCACCTCTCCCTAATATTTTTTCGGCCTATCTCTTCCTCTAATGAAACCATCTGATGCGCGAAAAGATGCACACACTTTAACGCAAGTGCACGTTGTCGACTCAAGTAATATAGTCTAGGTAAGACCGAATATCGTCCTCAAGGATTGGTTTTCAAATCTGGTTATCTATCCTATGGTATCTATTTGGTTAACGTAATTGATTGAGATTTTAGACTAATAATGCAGGAAATAAACTAATTATAAATATACTTTGATTTAAATCAGTTATGATGGGGGATTAGGGCTTCCAAGATCATCAACTATCCACTCTATTCAATCCTTAATATAATTAGACTGACTTCTTCTTCTACGTTAAGCTAGCAGGTTTACTAATTCGTTTTATACTCCCGTTAAGGCTATATAAACACTCAACCTCAGTATTGCTCCTTTCTACCTTTCGGTGATAAGGATGACTCTATAGGAGGATTAAGACCAAAAACCTAGTTAACCTTCACGCGCCATGCGTAAAATTAGGGTTGTTAAGCCTCTCATTAACGCTACATAAATAATTGAGGTATTTTCATCCCCAATCCAAAATATGTCTACCCAACTTACAGCATATTCACAACCTCCTCCTTTCGAAGTTTGATTAGAAATCATATAAGTAATGATAATTAGTGATCAATTAATTACCAAACATGCAAAACAATTATTGGATAGATCTTAACTAAGTGAAGAAGAAATCAACTACTATATTAATTCATGAATAGAGTTTCAAGTGAATCACAAGGAAATTCCTAATAAAGTAATTAGCTCCTAGCCATTGTCACGCTAAGAACTAATACAAACTCCATACATGAACTGAAATAAATAAAGCAAAAAGAAAGAAAAGAAAAATACTCAAGAACGAGACTCCAAGCCTTCTAGCATCCAATGGTTGTGTTGTGGAATATTTACAAGATGGAGTGGTGGATGGATGGATGTAGAATGGTGAATGGTGGAATGGAGAATGCTTTATTCTTCTAATGATGTAGAGTATTTATAGCCAAAGAATTCTTTTGGTGAAGGGTTAGTGATTTTGTAGGTAGGAAAAGTTATTAGAATCCTTTTTGGTAAGAGTTTTAAGGTAGGAAAAGTTATCCCTTTAGGTAGGAAAAATTATCCCTTTAAGATTCTGAAAACATGCCAAATTCGGCCCAGACTTCATAAATCCCGCGTTGGCGCCGCATGTCAGGCGCGCGGCGCTGAACTTTCGAGCTTCGAAGCCACATTGGGCGCTGGCCGCTGCCAGCGCCATGGCTCCGGTGACGTTTCGCGGATTCCGTCGTTGCCCTTTTTTCGTCCGGACTTCGTCTGAACTCCTCTATAATTTTCGGAACTTCTTAGACTTTATTTCTTGGCCCTTTTTGTGTGCAATTCCATCTCATTTATGCTCATTTCATCTTCTTTTCGCCATTTCTCCATTTATGACCGATGTGACACAAAAGAAAGGAAAACGACCCTAATACTATACTAAACATAAATAAAATGAGTAAAATACTAATTAAAAATGACTCAAAAAGTGTATATCAAATACACCGATCAAATACCTCAAACTTAACCTTTGCTCGCCTCGAGCAAAGATCAAAAGAAAGAAATACGGACTCGAGGAAAACGAAAAATAAAAGACTCAATGACATTGATCACTTTCTGCATTGGTGCTACTTGGAAAAACATTAAGATTAGTAGAATAATACGCAGAACATATAACATGAAATTTCAAAGATTCTAAACACATTAAGCTAGATATTTCGCAAACTCATTTTTATCATGCTTAATGGAAGTCAAATACTGAATCATGCATGTTAATTTCAAAATTCCTATCGCATGTTTACTTGCTATTCTCCACTAATCATGGCTATGCATCTAAGAGATCTTCAGGACTTTTAAGGGTTGTAATGTAGGCTTAGGCACGTGTAGGTAAAAATAGGCATTTAGGCTCATTTTTGTGTACCATAAGCTCTTTAGCTTTTCAATTTTTCCCTTTTCTTTTGATTCTTTCCTTCACTTCAATTCTATCTTTCCCCTCTTTTGTTTTGGGAGAGTGAAGTGTATTATAATAACAAGCACCCCCAAACTTAGACTTTTGCCTCTTTCTTATTACTTTTTCATTGGGGGTGCATCAAACTTATTCACTCTTTTTGTCTCTTTTTTAACACAATTTATTCCAACTATTTCACATTTTTACTTATGGCACAATTGTAGGAATATATGGTGTCAAAGAAAAAGTTTCATGTTTTTAGGCTCAATGGGGCTGACTAGAGATATTTTTAAAGTCAGGGATAGAAAAGAGTGGTAAGAATTGGCTAACAAAGAAATGCCAGATTCATCTCCCTAACATGCATATCCTAACTATTTCGCCTCAAATAGCAAGCAATCATAACACATAGGTTTTAATCTTTTAACAATGCACAAATCAAACAAGATACTCCCAATAGACAGATTTCATGAGTTTTTGGCATATCTAACCTAAGTGTTTAGATGATTGCTTCTAATTCCATTACATTATTCAACCTTACTTCACTAGGCAATTCAAGTAACTACAGCATGCATGATCTTAAAAAAAATTATGACTCAAAAATGACTAAAAAATACACAAAACAATTCAACAAGACTCAAAAACAATAAAACATCCCCCCAAACTTAAATCACACATTGTCCCCAATGTGTGCAAGACTCAAAAAAATTTAGTGACAACTTCGACACAACACAATCATGCATGGAGGTCAGGAGGAAGAATTCGAATTTGCACGGAATACGGTCCTCTGGTTCCGCGCGCGCCCGAGATTCAGCGCGCGGCCTGCTAGTCTGGTGGCTCTCGAGTTCCGCGACGCTGCCCGATCTGGCGCACGTGCAGCGGCTTTTCCCTTTTTCGCGTTTTGCTCCTTTTCCTCGGTTTTAGCTTTGATCCACGCCATCCAACAACACAAAACAAGAACCCAAGACCGTGAGATATTTCAAGGCAAAATAAAATAAACTAAAGCGTAAATTAAAATAACATAATTAAAAACATTGGGTTGCCTCCCAATGTTGTCTTTAACGTCTTTTAGCGGACGCAATTAACCTTACGAGTGCCCATTGGATCCTTCGCGAACCGCCGCAATCCGCGAGTTATTGTGCGAGATCTCACTTCAACTACAACAATTGCTTTAAACAAGGGCCTCAAATATACGATTATCCCCAAGTACACAAGACATGCTTGCGCTTTTAGGCTCTCTAGTATAGGGATCGGTGAGATTCCCAACATCTCTCAACTCACAGGGGTGCCCGATGGTATGGACTTTACGTTTGGGGTCAAATTGACATTGGGTGGTGGTGTTTCTTCGCAATAGGTACAAGAAAGAGATTTTCCAAGGAATCGAAGGTGAATAATTGAATTTCACAATCTTTTCCTTCTCTGCACCAACTATCTCACGGATTCCTCAATAGTGGGTGTGGTTCAGGCTCCTCAATTTGATTGCCACATCCCATAATGATGTCGCTAGGCAGATTTGCTTGAGTTGTATTGCTCATCTCATCCATCAATTGCCCTATTTGTGTCTCCAATTTTCTGAGGGACTCTCTTGTCTCAGCCATAAACTGAGTCTGACACTTGGCGAACATAAGTATGCCTTCCTGCAACTCATCTAGATCTTCCTCTGAATAATGTGGGTTAAGCTGCAGTTGATGACTCCACTGTCTCTGATAGTAGTAGTCCATGTGTCCTGATTTTTTTTTTCCCGAATTTAACCTGCAAAATAAGAAAAACAAAAAAAAAATGATTAAAAAATGCTCGCAGAACAAGTTAGAAACTTGTTCTTGGAGCAACCAAATTAGAAATAAGAATAGATAAATCGATATTGAAAGTAAGCCAATCCCCGACAACGGCGCCAAAAACTTTATGCGCGAAAAGATGCACACACTTTAACGCAAGTGCACGTTGTCGACTCAAGTAATATAGTCTAGGTAAGACCGAATATCGTCCTCAAGGATTGGTTTTCAAGTACCGGTTATCTATCCTATGGTATCTATTTGGTTAACGTAATTGATTGAGATTTTAGACTAATAATGCAGGAAATAAACTAATTATAAATATACTTTGATTTAAATCAGTTATGATGGGGGATTAGGGCTTCCAAGATCATCAACTATCCACTCTATTCAATCCTTAATATAATTAGACTGACTTCTTCTTCTACGTTAAGCTAGCAGGTTTACTAATTCGTTTTATACTCCCGTTAAGGCTATATAAACACTCAACCCCAAGATTGCTCTTTCTACCTTTCTGATAAGGATGACTACATAGGAGGATTAAGACCAAAACCTAGTTAACCTTCACGCGCACGCGTAAAATTAGGGTTGTTAAGCCTCTCATTAACGCTACATAAATAATCGAGGTATTTTCATCCCCAATCCAACATATTTATACCCAACTTACAGCATATTCACAACCTCCTCCTTTCGAAGTTTGATTAGAAATCATATAAGTAATGATAATTAGTGATCAATTGATTACCAAACATGCAAAACAATTATTGGATAGATCTTAACTAAGTGAAGAAGAAATCAACTACTATATTAATTCATGAATAGAGTTTCAAGTGAATCACAAGGAAATTCCTAATAAAGTAATTAGCTCCTAGCCATTGTCACGCTAAGAACTAATACAAACTCCATACATGAACTGAAATAAATAAAGCAAAAAGAAAGAAAAGAAAAATACTCAAGAACGGACTCAAGCCTTACAGCATCCAATGGTTGTGTTGTGGAATATTTACAAGATGGAGTGGTGGATGGATGGATGTAGAATGGTGAATGGTGGAATGGAGAATGCTTTATTCTTCTAATGATGTAGAGTATTTATAGCCAAAGAATCTTTTGGTGAAGGGTTAGGGATTTTGTAGGTAGGAAAAGTTATTAGAATCCTTTTTGGTAAGGGTTTTAAGGTAGGAAAAGTTATCCCTTTAGGTAGGAAAAGTTATCCCTTTAGGATTCTGAAAACATGCCAAATTCGGCCCAGACTTCATAAATCCCGCGTCGACGCCTTGTCATGACTGGCGCGGCTACTAAAACTCGTGAACTTTCGAGCTTCCAAGACATTGGCGCTGCTGCCAGGCGCCGCGGCTCCGGTGACGTTTTTCTGGCAGATTCCGTCTCGTTGCCCTTTTTTCGTCCGGACTTCGTCTGAACTCCTCTATAATTTCCGGAACTTCTTAGACTTTATTTCTTGGCCCTTTTTGTGTGCAATTCCATCTCATTTATGCTCATTTCATCTTCTTTTCGCCATTTCTCCATTTATGACCGCTGTGACACAAAAGAAAGGAAAACGACCCTAATACTATACTAAACATAAATAAAACGAGTAAAATACTAATTAAAAATGACTCAAAAAGTGTATATAAAATACACCGATCACCATCCATAGCCAACTTCTCACACCTCCGCACTAGGGCATCCGGGCATCTCCTCTGCACATGTCCGAATCATCTCAGTCTCGCTTCCCGCATTTTATCCTCCATCTAGGCCACTTCCACCTTGTCCGTCCTTTTAAATATAAGAATGACCTCAACTCTTCCCGTCTTGTAAATGTCTGCAAAAAATTACTCATCCCTCGGTGCAATGATTAGTCAATAGGAAGGGAAGGATAGGGATTGATGACCATTAACAATTTATTACACACTCGCATATAACGTGTACAGCATAAATACCTTGGCAATTCTACTACTAATTCTTTGCCCTGTTGTTTCTTTGCATCCTATTGTATTTGAAATTGGGGTGCAAATAACAGGATTATGCATCTGGGCTCGTAACTGTGCTGCTGCCAGTTTAATAGTTTAATTGTATAAAGACTACAATTATAACTGACTTATCACGAAAAAAAGTGAGGAAGAAGATTGTAGCTGTCACTGTTATGCTTTATGAAATAACTTAAAAAATTGCAGGTATTATGGTCGCGTACTCTGCTCCGGTGAGACATGGATGCTTGAAGGTTGTTGAGAATAACTATTGTGCTTCCAGAAGGGGTATGTTTCTTGAATTATACGTTTTCCTATGCTTCATGTTACCTCCAAACTCCAATAAGGGTTACTCCAGTTGTAACAACTGGTAGGGAAGTAGGGCATTTACTTTTCCTGTTCTTCTAGAAAATGTCTGATGTCGAAGGCGTCACAAGGTGTCACATTCCCTCCTCATTTACCTCCGCTTCCCTCCTAAGCTCTATTCACCAACCGTATTATTTCATTTTCCCTTGCAA
Organism: Przewalskia tangutica; assembly: GCA_029844215.1. Lineage (NCBI taxonomy): Eukaryota > Viridiplantae > Streptophyta > Magnoliopsida > Solanales > Solanaceae > Przewalskia > Przewalskia tangutica. Next base: position 80,646,081 of record CM056732.1, on the reverse strand, counting down.
CCAATCCTCTTTTGACTTGCATAACACTAGTTGAGTGAACACTAGATTTTGTATTTGCCTTCAGTAAGGTTGCAAATAAATGCGGCTCTTATATATAGAACTACTTTGGATATCAGCTATATTGGGTGGAGAATCCGGCATATTTGTCTATGACTCATACATTTCAAGTTTTCGAGTTCTGTGTGGGTGATATGTTTAGTTGTTCTTGTTTAGTTGGAGCTTTCTTTCCCCTGTTAATAACATTGGCGACTTTTTGGATTTTGTTAGCTCCATGGGTTCTAGTGTAGTCTCTCTTGTGCTGGAGTGTAACTATATTTTGCTCCAAAAGCTTACTAGCTTTTGTTTTTGTAACGTGGAACCTTGACGCCCTTTTGTTAATGATACTAGCTTACTAGCTTTTGTTGTCTGTGTGTTTGGTGTGCATGTCCATGCTCTAGCTGGTTTTAAGAAGAAAAAATATTCTACATTCAAGAGTTTGGTAGGTGAAACATGCATGCCTTTTCAGTAGTTTTCTTCCTAACGGACTCGGGTTATTTAAGTTTGTTAAACGAAATAAGAAGCAGTAATAGTACTTAACCCACTGTTATAGAAAGTTTGTAACACCTTAAAATTGGAAGGTACATAAGCGATAAGATCTCAAAGATGTCATAGTGAAGAGAAGTCGGCCATATTTCCCTTGATTGAATAATATTGCAATACTTCCTAACTTTTGCCGTGCAAGTGTTTAGATGTTAACCAGAGAAATGTATATCTAGATTGTCTAAACTACATTAAAATTTTGAAAAAACTAGTTCTTTCCGTGTACTCACTCACAACTGGTCATTTTTCATGTCTTCATGGAGGTCTAATTAGCCCTTGATGTTGTTTTTTTCTTTTGTCGAATATGACTACAGAGGAGACCAGTTGGGTTTTCTTCAATTTGTGAATTTGGAGTAATTTATGATTCATAAATCTTCTTCTTAAGTATGACAATAATAGGGTATTTGAATAACATCTCTGCTATCTGAGAAAGGCAATTGTCTGTTTCTATCAAAAATTTGTCTAAGTAAGCTGGCTTCGTCTTTTTCTATGAGGTGGATCATGCTTAGAATTTATTGTTTCATATTGAGTGTCTTAGAATCTCTTGGTAAAGGGAAAGGTCTGGTTACCACAATCTAAATGTTGAGCAAAGCTATAATTCAGAGTAGTATTGCGAAAGAAACAAGGCGAGAGAAATGTCTTTGGTGGTTGAAATTGCAGCTGAGTATAGATACTTTTGAGAGATTAGAGTAGAATATAATGAAATAATACAAAACATTGCAGTAGTCCAAGTGGGTGGTTAACAATTTAATATTTTATATCACGTATACACCTTGCTATGAACATTTCAAAAGAATTTTAGATCATGTAAGAAGGGGTCCATAACTTTGACATGTTAGGACTATCTGTATCACATAAATGTTCTTACACCCTATAGGTAAAGCTAAAAAAAGTCGAGCTAATGAGAGCCTTGAAGGTTAGATCTAGGCTATTTGTATGAGCTGACCTTAGGGTTGCATCAGGGATCATCCCTTAGCCCGTTTCTATTTGTATTAGTGATGGACGAATTGACTCGACATATTCAAGAAGTGTCGTGGTGTATGTTATTTGTAGACGACATAGTTTTGATTGACGAGAGGCATAGCAGGGTCAACGATAGGTTGGAAGTGTGGAAACGACCTTAGAATCTAAAGATTTTAGGTTAAGCAGGACGAAGTCGGAGTATATGGTGTGCAAGTTCAGCGACATGATGCAAAAGACATGTGAAAGTGAAGATTGAGGCACAAGCTATACCCAAAAAAAGAAGTTTTAAGTATCTTGGGTCCATAATACAAGAAGACAAGAATATTGACGATGATGTCGCACACCGTATTGGAGTAGGGTGGATGAAATGGAGTCTCGCCTCCGAGAGCTTTGTGATAAGAAGTTGTCGCATAGGCTGAAAGGTAAGTTCTATAGAGCGGTGGTTAGACCATCATTGTTGTATGGGGAAAAATGTTGGCCTGTCAAGAACATTTACGTCAAGAACATTTACGTCCAGAAGATGAAAGTAGCGGAGATGAGGATGCTTAAATGGATGTGTGGTCATACTAGAAAAGATATGATTAGAAACGAAGTTATGCAGGATAAGGTCGGAGTGGCCTTTGGGACGGATAAAATGAGAAAAACGAGACTGAGGTGGTTCGGGCATGTGAAGAGGAGGTGCGAGGATGCACCAGTTAGGATGTGAGAGAGATTGGCGATAACAGGAATTAGGAGAGGTAGAGGTAGGCTGAAGAACTGGGGAGAGGTGATTAGACAGGACATGACACATCTAACTGAGGGCATGGCCCTAGATAGGAAGATTTGGAGGTCGAAGATTATGATATAAGGTTAATCGCTAGTTGAGTTATGTGTGTGAGATGGGTAGGGGGCTAGCCTCTTCATCTCCTCTTCTCTGTTTCTTTGTAGTATTATTTAGGTTTCGCGTAGACTCATACTTCTATGTGTGTATTCTTATGTGCTGCTTTATTTGTTTTGCAGTACGATATCTTGCTGTCGTATTTTCCTTGAATTCGTGTATTGACTAAGTTCTTTGTAGCCGAGGTCTATCAGAAACAACCTCTCTACCCCACAAAGGTCAAGGTCTTCGTACATCTTACCCTCCCCAGACCTCACTGTGTAGGGTTACACTGGGTATGTTGTTGGGTATGTTGTTGTTGTTGACCTTGATAGTCAACACTAGCCAAGAGCTAGCCTGAACTAGGCGGGCTTAAATTTCTGCTGGAAACTTGAGCATGAGCTCAACTCAGCTTGTTCATTTTGGGCTCGAGTCGTGAAGATAATTAACTTCGAGATTGTTCTTCAAAACTTGTCTGTGTCCATTTTTTGATTTACTCTTTTAAATACAAGTGGTGCTTTCGTATTAAATCTTAATTATTTGCCTATTGAATCACTTAGGGTTTGGGGAATTAGAAAGTGTGAAGTTAGAATAACTTACCTTTATATGTATGGAGGAAATTGTTGGATGGTGTTTGTTTGATTTTAAACGCTAAATGAGTCGATCTGAGCTTTCCAGAGTGTAGCTTGTTAAATTATTGAGCTACATGGAGTGCTAGGTTCTCTTAGTTTAATAACTAAAGGAGTTGAGCCATGTATTTAACGTTGGAGGAAGGTAGAGGGGTGGGCCCATATTCTCCGGAGGTACGAACCTATGCCCAGACTCCACTTTGTGGGATTATACTGGGTATGTTTTTGTTGTTGTTATGTACATGAAAGTCGAGTTGAGCTTTGATCATGAACTTGTCGATTCATTTACAACTCTCCCAGTTATTGGTGTTCCATGAGGTTGCTAATTTATTTATATTAATAAAGGAATATTAGGTCTGCAAAATGTGAGATGTCAACTCCAGATGCATTCTGAAGGTAAAACCAGGTTGAACAGTATTAATGGATAGGATTCAGGTCCGCAAAATTAGGATATTTGAGCTACAATTAATTTATTTAAGTAGAATTTTGTAAGAGATTAACATGTGTGATAGACGGTTTTGGATTACGTATGCGGAGATGGTTTATTACATTTGTTAGAATTCTGGGTTTTGTCTGTCTCACTGCTTACCATATTGCCCGGAGGAAGGGTGCTCTCGTTTCTCTGCCTATTTGCACGTATGCTGATTGGAAGTGGTGATTGATTTATTCATTTCATATCCTACTCTTGTGTATCTAGAAACTCACCATCGTGTTTAACAGGTGGAGTGCGCTGTCTATCAATTCTCAATGTTGCTTTTGCTATCGTATTTGGTCTGCTTGCCCTGTTTCTTGGTTCAACCCTTCTCACTTTAGGGAGCAGCTGCTCAGCGCCCTTGTTTTGGTGTTACGAGATTGCTTCATGGGGACTGGTAATTCTATATGGAGGGACTGCTTTCTTTCTAAGAAGAAAAGCTGCTGCAATTCTTGATGAAAGTGACTTCAGTGGGCGCAATCTTGGAGTAGAAATGCTTGAAGCAAATCAATTGGAGGTCACACCAGATGTAGAGAAACGCGTGAATGAAAGTTTCAAGGCATGGATGGGTCCTTCTTTCTTGTCCTCTGATGAGGAGGATGAATCTGACAACTACCAGGAAGTTCCAGCTTTATCTCGTACCAACTCTAGCCGACAAAGACAATAATATGAAGTTTCCTCCAAGTTCTCCACTTTCAGCCCTCCCGTTGGATGCCTCTTGAACTGATTGAAATATTGTGGTGAGCCTGTTTTGCGCAAAGGTCTAACTGTGATATTTGACCCAATCACTTGCATAGCAGAACTTTTGAACTGAACATGAGTGCTACAACATCGGTTCATTTTGGTGGAGTTTCAGGTTTTGTATAGTTAGCATGAGGGAACATTGATTTTCTTGGTGGTGGACGGCTGGTGTCGGAAGGAGAAATATGTAGAAATCTCTCAGTAATTGATTTGGAGTAGACTAACTAATGCCACGGTCATAGTGTTTCTATGAATCTTATAGTAGCCTTGCTTACTGATAGTGAATTGGAGTAGTTCCTTAGACTTGTCTTGTACATGCCTCACTTGATATAAGTGTTGAAATCTATATTGAGCACAAATTAGTGTATAGCATATATTTTTAGATGATATACAACACAAATATACAAAAGAAATCATGGTTTAGTAATTTTGCTAACGTCCCCATGTTGTGGGATTTTCACTAGGTAGGTTGTTGTTGTCGTCGTTAGTAATTCTAACGTGAAGATGAACATATGTGAAGTTATTTTAGAAAATGTCCGGCCTATTGGGACTTCAAAGATTACTTCCATACGGAACATAAATTAAAAAATCACTAGAAATGTCTAACAGGCTTGCATTTCTACTTAAAAAATGCGGTGATACTATTTGGACAAGGCACCATATTCCATCATCCAAGTGATAGAAGAATAAGCAGCTTATGTAAATTCTTTACCAGGTTAATGGACCGTAGGAAAAATTATGCTGTATAAATTGGAAGTTCTTCATTGAACAGGGACATCCTTTAAAATCGAACGTCATGCTCATGCATGTGTCCTGAAGTTCAAAGTTTGAGTGTGAATTTCAGGACACTCAATTTGAGATTCATGTCATGGAAAATTCTTCGATCCCGTCTTGTGAAGACAAACTGGAAAAACACTAGAAATTTCACAAATGTAAAATATTGAATAGTAGTGAGCCTTTTAAGTAATAATAAAAATAGTTTGTCATGGTTATCTACTTGCTTACTATACACTATAAAGGACAAGACAAGTCGGTGCACAAAACATTCCGTGTTAGCAGGGTTGGAGAAAAGATTGCATGGGTGTGATGCAGTCTACCCTAATACAATCATTAGTGGTTGCTTCTACGGCTGGAAGTCTACCCTAATACAATCATTAGTGGTTGCTTCTACGGCTGGAACATGTGACCTATACTTTACACAGAAACAATACCATCATTTACATTAATCAATATGACAACATTATAGTACGCTCATCTTAGTAAATCGACAATACCAGTATCTATCTTATTAGGAGAATATTGCCAATTTAAGACGACCTTGATCGTTATAGTTTGTTTCAGTAGTACTTTGAATTTTAGGACACAGTGCCTAAAAAATTAACTGCAGTACTTTGAACTTCAAGATTCAAAGTGAGAATGACTCTAGTTCCTTGGACCAACTTATAATGGGAAAATAAATGAGTTCATCGCTTTATTTCACATATGTCGTAGAAAAGATAACAACAGGAAGCCCCTCTCACATTGGAGAGTCTCCAAGACATGGAGGCGACTATTAACCAATTACACTCTAGATTCATATTAATTTATATCTTTGCATCCTATCAGTTCGCTAATTAGTAGACTTACCCTATCGAGGACAACAAAGTCTAAAACTTTTCATGCTGGAGGGACTACTTCTCATCCTAGGAGTTAGCATGTATAAAAGAGCCCCGTGTGTACAGTTTTTCTGAATTTCTACTACTTAGTAACACAATGCTATTCATTCTTAGAATTGATTGATTTCGTGCTCTATTGAAAAGTCAAAATTCCTAAGGCGATTTTTGCTAACAAATGTGTAGCTGGATTGACTTAACTAACCAACCTTTAGTAGACTAGTTAGGTGTTGTTTTGGTGTGATTTACAAAGACTAGGCTTACGTTTGATAATTTTCAAAATAAATGAATATAGACGGAAATTTATAGTGAAGAAAAGAAGAGCTTGTTTTTTTGTCTTTCATCCGGTGTCCGGTACCCGTATTGGAGTCCGACTATTCCGGATTCGTGCTGATAGTCCACGTTGGGGGGCACAACACTCCCTAACAATGGTATTTCTGTCTCAATTGAACTCGAGGCATCTTGGTTAAGAATGGAGTACCACTACACCACAATCATTATTGGTAGAAAAGAAAGAGCTTTAGGTTAAGCCTTTTATTATATTGGGCTACCCGTCATGTCGGTAAGCGAGACTGAGATCTCATTATTCGTTATATATTGCAATGAATTTATTGGATGATAATAATGTTTAAATATTTTGGATAATAAGTAGGGTAAGATCAGGGGAAAAAAGAGCTCATTTTGATTATAAGCTTGGATCAAGTGATATATAGTGTAAAAATCTTTAAACTAAATAATTTTTAAAAAAGGATAAAACTTAAATAGTAGGGTGACTAGTCTAGTATATGACAACAATAACATACCAAATATAATTTGAGAAGTGAGAGCCGGAAAAGATATCGTGTGAGATCTGGAAAAGATATCGTGTAGACGTGTATACATTCATACCTTATCCGTAGTTCCTCAACCTAGTCTAGAAGTAATAAATATCGAGATGACTCAAGTTTTGATCCAACGAAACAAATATAAAAAAATAAAAAAAATAAAAAGAGGAAAAAGATATGGTGTGACCAACAAAAAGAAAAGGTCCAAAAAAGCCTAATTTGAAGTAAATGACCCGAAATAACCTTTAGGTCCAAAATAAAGTCAAATTTAGCTAGAAACAACTTTCTCCGCTATTTCTTTCTCCTCTTACTGGACAACCACCAAAGCTTCATGGACGCCACCACGCTTATTCGGCAAACTCAACACCGGGAGAACCGACGCAGACGAATCTCGGCGACTGAAAAATAAGAACGGAGAAGATGATGAAATTTGAGTTTCAAAGACAAATTTGATTAGATAGAAGGCTCTGTAATTTGAGATAATAAGATCAACATAATCAGCTTGGCATCTTGAAAAATATTTCATAAATAAGAAAGAACCTCAACTAATTCCACCAAAGTAAAGGGCCCTGTTTATCCATTTCTATATTAAGACCAGTCAATCCTCAAGGTTTCTTTCGTTTCATAAACAACTAATTCTACTCTTTGACAAATTAACTTTACATATTCATATCAATTTAAATTGGAACATGAACAGATTAGAAATATCGGGGAAGGAGAAATTTTTACTTTCTAACTATAAGAAAAGATGTGGTGCACTAGTGCGTTGTCATGCTATTCGAATGGGTTTTGGAGATTATCTTCACGTCGGCGATGAATTAATGAATATGTATGCAAATATTGACGAACGAATATTGCAAGTAAAGTGTTTGATAGAATGTTGGGAGAATTCAAACTGTTATTATTGTATAATATGTGAGAAATAATGTGTATTAATAAGAAAATGAGAATGTAACAACAATGATAAGGGTGTTATAAATCTGGAAATTAACAAAGTAATTGGCTTGCTGAGTCGATTGTTTGTTCAATCCATACTTAAGATAATTTTGCCTTGTATATTTCTTTAAATGATGTAGTGACAACTTATCTCCCAAGATAAAATAACAATCAAATAAACGAGCAAAAGATACTCAAGTGTTCGCTTAGAAAAGAAATATCTTAAGTGTATTGGTGATTGCAAGAGAGGAAGAAGATTGACAAAAATCTGAAGTGTGGTGTGTTATGAATTAAGCCAAATGCCTCAATTTATAGCAAGATGAATGTGTCTTCCCAAATAGCCTAATAAAGGCCTTCAATTTCATGTAATTGCCATTGATTTATGGGTTACAATTCAGCCAAGTAATGACTGAATTCATGAGGTAAATAATGGAGGCTTAACGCTCCAAAGTCAGCCCAAACGTCAGGTAAAATTCGTGTCCAACGGTCACACTGGAGTTAAGCATGGCCTCGAACCACGAGGCGCCGCGACTTCGGAAGCGGCGGGCGCCTAAATTCCAGTAGCTCCAGTAGATTTTTATCGTCATCGAGCCGCGCTTCCGGAAAGCGCGGCGCCAGTCTTGCGGCTCGGCCATCGAGGCTCGCGACCGCCACCCATTTCCTGATTCATTTCATCTTTTACACATCGTACACTTCTTCATTCATTTACCAACGTGAAATCATTGTCATTTGGCCAATAACCGTATATTATCTTACGTCTCAAACAATTCGTATACATACCAATATCTCTTCCATTAAGGAAATTACGATCCTTGACACTTTATGTGGACGTGTGTGGAAACCATATTTTCGACGTGCGGGGCCCCAATTGTTCGAGTCATAATTAATAGGATTAACTTTATTTCAAGTTTAATAAATATTTCCAACAATCTCCTCTTGGAAGAGATTTTGGCGCACGCACATGGTGTCTTTCTAGCAATCATCTGACGAAACGATATTGCATCTAGAGAGGTAGCCGTAGATTTGAACCTCCATAGTAGAATACCATCAGACTTATTTACTGCGCGGTGAACGTGATGTCTTGAACCGTCAGTATTTAGTATAAGCCAAGACAATGGTATCAACACAACATTTTTCCTTACTCTATCTTCCTTAAATGTTTGTCCGTCGTGGGTCGTGGACACTCTTGAATTCTTAAGTGTGTTCATTTGAGGCGGCCTGTCCTCGCACATAAATAGGTAGTCTCCTATAAGGTATCCTGCAAAACCCACTACACAAGTGTCAAGAACCATTAAAAGTTTCTCCAATCTAACCTCTATATTTAGGATCATTAAAGGTTTAGAAACTTATCATTTACCCCTCTACATGTAGCACTTTATGTCTATCACGGGAACGGCCTTGGATTATGTTTCTTAAGAAGAAATCATTATCCGAAGTGCTCTTGCTTCCTCCGAAGAGCTCAACTGAACCTTTACGATTTAGTTTTTCCATTGAACCTACTTTCTGAGATCTCCAATTGGTAAGGTTGGCATCCACCGTATCGGTTCTTATTGATTGGGTTTTAAATCCATTCCCCTAGACAGGCAGTACATCTGATCTCTGGTCATTCCCTTTGTCAAGGGATCTGCGATATGTTCCTTAGATTAAACGTAATCAATGTGTCACGACCCAAATCGAAGGGCCGCGATGGGCACCCGAATCCCACCTGTCGGGTACCGCTAATCACATAATCAACAACTAACCACATATAGGTACAGACTAAGCTGAAAAGGTTATGAAAGCTTTGAACCAGAAACTGAACTTATACATATATACAAACCCATGTCATGACCGACAAGGCCATACAAAACTACTATACACAGGACACATGTCTACAAGCCTCTAAAGAGTGTACAACATCAACAGGTCGGGACAAGGCCCCGCCATACCCATATAGACACACAAAAATATAACATACCAAGGTTACACTGACACTCCGGTGTCACGACCCGACCCGACAGGCCGCGACCCGATGCCCTAATTGGACGCCATTACACTAACATGTCACATAATCAACTGACACTTAAGGGTAATATAAAATTCGGCAGCGTAACGCTGCATCTATAACATATGCCCAAAGTAGGCGAGCCGACAAGGCTGCCTTACACAACTAACCAACATGTCACAATGGGCTAACCGACTAGGCTGCCACCAAATAACATCACATAAATACGGAAACAATCAAAATATGCGGTAGCAAATTTCGCCTCTATATCTGGGAATCTCCCAAAACAGTACAACAACACATATACCAAAAGCAGATTCACATCTCTACATACGTCTGACCCACAACCTACGGACCTGCAGAAGTACAATAATGACATATGAATATGCGTAGGTCCAAGATTAAAGATCTGTACCAAACTGACTAAGCTCTGAATGAATGGAGCCTTCCAACCAGCTGAGTAGGAGTCATATGCCTGAGGATCACCAAATTGAGAATCTGTACCTGCAGGCATGAACGCAGCCCCCCGAGGAAAGGGGGGTCAGTACGAAATAATGTACTGAGCATGTAAAACATGAAGTAATGTGAATAAGATCAAAACAGTCCAAGAGATAACAGGAGACAAATATAATAATCAAATTACCATTTCAACTGTGTCATATACGAATGAGAGTCATATCAAAATCATGAGTGTCTGTCCATATAATAACATATATATATACATATACTATCCTAGGTATCTATACCCGCATCATTGATATATGTCCATAGAATCATCATACGTATACTATCATGGGTATCTATACCCGCATCGTGGATACATGTCCACGGAGATCGTAACTGGCCAGAAGATAACCTGAGACATGTATGAAAAATCAGAGATACTAATGCAACTGTACCATATGAAAAGAAAGTCATGCATGTCTAACATAATCAAGGACACCTCCGTACATATAGCTACCCGGCCCATTCTGGGACTCGGTCCTCATACTATGTACATATAGCTACCCGACCCATTCTGGGACTCGGTCCTCATACTATGTACATATAGATACCCGGCCCATTCTGGGACTCGGTCCTCATACTCTGTAAATATAGTTATCCGACCCATTCTGGGGCTCGGTCCTCATAACGTATAGTCACAACTTACACAAGTAGAATAACATGAGGATCATATGCAATACACATCATCATCATCTGGGACTCAATGGAACAATCATATGCATTTCAAATAATCATATGTGTTGACATTCAATTTTGACCCATTTTTCGTATATTTATTGCAATTTTATGTGTTTTAAGACACCACATTTTAATCATCATTTTTGCATTTTTTACATAATATTCTATGTTTATTTTTTCACAAAATGCATTGCATCTTTTTATTTAAATTAAGCATTATGTCTTTGTTAATATTATGTTTCTATTATTATTACACAGTCGTTTATTTTAATAATATTTGCATCTCTTTAAATAATTAATCGGCACCGTGTTTTTACTTTTAATCAGGCATTAAACATTTCTTAAATATTGCACTTTAGTATTATTGCGTCGGCATTTGCATTTTAATAATCTTGCATCTTTTTAAATAATTAACCCGCTTTGCATTTTGTAAAACCAGTCCAATCCAACACAATTTTTAATTTCATCCAAACACTCCTTTTAATCAGGCATTAAACATTTCTTAAATATTGCACTTTAGTATTATTACGTCGGCATTTGCATTTTAATAATCTTGCATCTTTTTAAATAATTAACCCGCTTTGCATTTTGTAAAACCAGTCCAATCCAACACAATTTTTAATTTCATCCAAACACTCCTTTTATCCCCCCCCCCCCCCCCCACCCAAAACAATACCACACTTTTTATTTCCCCCCAAAACCTAAACCTAAACCTAAAATATCTACCCTATAAATAAAACATTACACTCCCACTTTCCCCCCAAAAAAAAAATCAACCCCACATAACGTGATCAGCCGCACACCCCAACCCCTTTAAGCCCACCCCAATCTCTCACTCTCCTCTCCCCCTCTCACCTCTCCCGTCCCACACTCGTCTCCCCATCCGCCTCACCGCGCCTCTCCTCACTCTCTCCCTTCCTTCCGTCGCCGCCGTCCGTCGCCTTGATCTCACCGGCGAACCCACCGCTTTCACACCCTGCTCCGTACACCCTTCCATTGCATGTCGCGAACCATCGTTTCCCAGCGATCGGCCGTGAACCACCACTGGGGTGGCGTCGCTCCGGCGATAGACGTGGAAGTGATGCCGCATATTTCCCCGTTAGTTCGGTTTATATCTTGTTTGGTATGTTGTTGGTTGTGGACTGATTTCCCCTTTTCCGGGTAACTGGCCGGAGTCTTTAAACTCCGGCGACCTCCATTGCTTTGTATTTTATATATAACTACTGTATATTTTGATTGTTGGGATCGATTTCACGAGTTTAGCATCTGGCCGGAGTTTAAAAAACTCCGGCGAATCTTGTTTTGTTTCTGAGATCCGTAGCTTGCTTTGGGTTATTGGACTATTTTTTTGCGCTTGTGGTTCTTGCCGGAGTTTCTTGATGGCTTTATTTTCGGATATCTGTGCTGGATTTGGTTTAACCGGACCGATTTTCTGAGTTTGTTGTATATAACTGGAATATAAAAATTTCTGGTTTATGTTGGACTGATTTTCACCGGTTTTGCTATTAGTAGCATTTTTGGGTGTTGTCTTTGTTGATCGGGTTTTTGTGGGTTTTACCATTGTTATGATGTTCGATTTTGGATGATTCGACGATTTTGCCCCTTAATTTTATTAAACTGATTTTTGAACAAGATGCTACACTTGTTTGGCCAATGAAAAAGTTATCCGTCGATTTTTGAGGCCTCCACAGTTGCAAAGACGGAAAATAAAATAAATGAAGCTTTCTGGGCGTTGATGATTTCTTCTACTTACACAGGATAACCAACATGCGCTGGCAGAGCGAATTCTCGCAGCCGCACTTGTTTAGGATGTCCCACTTTATTTTTATACGTATCTGAGCCCTCCGTGTTTAAAACTATTACTGTTTTGGCGCGGATCTGAAGGTTTTATTTATTTTATTGCTTTTTAACAATATTGGACGATGAAGGAATCTCCGTCTGGTTTCCAAGGCCTCCTCTGTGCAAAAGACGAATTTATTATATTTTTGACTTTACTTATTAATTTTTGTCATTGAATTAAAATTATTTATTCTATTACTAACACTTTTACTAAATGTTTATGCAGGTATCCGAAGATCATCTTGCGCAGAAGGCCTAAAAAGGGCTAAAAGATGTCCCGGAGTTTTTATTTTTATGTCGCATTTAATTTTAGTTTTATTATTCTGTATTGCACTTTATTTCAATTATAAATTATGAAAAAAATGCTTAGAATAGGTAGAATAAAAAGGACAATAAATAATTAACCTGGGCTTGAACGAATAACCGCAAGTTAGCGGATCTTAAAGGATGCCTAATCCCTTCCCTCTAGGATAATAAAGAACCCTGATCCAGAATCTCACTAATTTCGCAGACCATTAAATGGAGATTAATTGCAGTATTTTACTGCAATAAATCAAGTGTCCTAATTCATTTAACTAATTAGGTGGCGACTCCTCAAAATCAACATTATTGCTCCATCCAGGAACCGCGCCAAAGAGCAACGTTGCGGATACCGTTCAGACCCCGAGGTCAAAAACGGGCGCGACAGCATGGCGACTCCGCTGGGGATATCAGGTTCTTGATCATAGCAAACCCAGGTTAATTAAATATTGCGCTTTATTTTGCTTTTATATTTATTGTAAATGTTTTATATTGTTTGTTTTTATTTTGTAAATAACTACTTTAATTGCTACATTCTTTTACTGCTTTCCTTAAATTGTCATTCCGCTCATATTTCCTCCATTATGGAAAATTGACACTATCACACACTACACGCGAGGTGTGCTTCGCGCACCCGCAAATTTCTTTCGAAAATACCCAAAATTTAGGAGAGTTGGCGCTTGCGCGGAGTTAGATCGGTTCGTCTGATCAGCCGCGTAGCCTTCTCACTCGAGTTGTCCGCTCGGGAACCTTGTGTCTAGTAAGCCAAATCTTAGAAAACTTAATATAGAGCTATACCACATTTTATATTAAGTCATGCATGCATAAACCTTAGGTGGGTTAATCCTTGGTATTAACGCCACAATTAGAAATCCACCAAACTTGTCGACGGGTTTCACAACCTAACGACCCATTAGCATACTATGTGTAGCGTGATGATGATAGACGGATCCAAGCCTGGTTATGACACACCGAAATTGGAAAAAGTGCACCGTCATTTGGTCGTCATTTCCAACAAAACATTGCAGTTTAACAGCTTGGACCTATTTATCATAATCTCGCATATTTGGCGTTTAGGCCTACCTCTGGCATAAGAGAGTTCCCATGCATGTTAGGGCGCGCGCTTGATTTGCATGCTTTTTGTTTACTATTGTTTGTTGCTAGCAACTCTGTACATATTATTTAATGCAATAATTACCCTTTTGTGATTCCGGGCTCGAGCATTTGCATTTTTGCACTTTTGCTGTCACATTGCAATCAGGACTTCTACTGCGTAAATTACTTTTGAATAGCGCGACTTGGACTTTGTGAAACATCAACCACCAGTCCGGTCGAACCAATAAGGGGAGTCTTTGACTATATTGTCACACCTTTGCATTTTTATTATTTTTGTCATTTTCCTACTCACATATTTCTCATATTTTTTGCAGGAAGATCGTCCTCTCAATCAGCCTAGGGCGGTCGAAGAAAAAAAATCATCACAAAAATGAGCGGTAGTTGTGTTGACTAATAGAAGTCAGTTTATACCAGATTCAACGAGACATCGCTCTCAGTTCTTTTATACTTTATATTTTTATTCATATTTGCAAACTCAATTGATATATTTAGCGTTAATTACATAGTTCTTTCATATCATGCATTTTTACAGCATAATTATTTCGAACTACGCGTGTCTGATTCTCACCACACGGTGTGATACATAGGCAACTCATTTTGGGTGCGACACCACAAAAAAAAACAATAATAATAAAGAAGCATATTTTTCTCACTCATGCATCTCATTCATCATATTTTCGGGCATTCATTTTCCGTTACATTCATTTTACTTTGCATTCGTCCACAGTGGACAATCATTTTCTTTTGCACAGCTTTATATTGCTATCCTTTCTTTGATAAATTCTTTTCAAGCATACATTTTATAACATATTTGAATGAACTACGCGCACCTGATTCCCTCGGCGGGATACGTAGACAGCCCTATTCGGGTTCGGTACCATTTATTCAAAAAAAAAATTGTTCATAAATACAAAAAAAATGTTATTCAAAAATACAAAAACATTTTTTAAGTATTATTGTTTGATTTTGTTGATACCAACACAGTTACAAGTGTGCATAAAAAAAAGCAGTATGGGTTGACTTTGTGGTAAACCATAAATTCTTTTAGTACCTCTTATTCACACTCGTAAATGACATTGTCTTGCGTGTTTCCAAGATAAGGACGAAACCAACCTCATCGTTTCATATGCATTGTGTAGTGAGTGTTTGAATAAGTTCAATTGCATTGCATTGTGATCTAGAACTTGGCCTGAATGTTTGTTGAGGTGAAATCCTGAGCAACACTCGGTGTAGGAAATGATTGTAGGCTTTCTTTGACCCGCTTGAGCCTTTTCAGCCTACCAAATAACATTATCCATAGTACACCCCCTTTGAGCCTAAACCTATTTCTTTCGACAACCGCATATTACACCTATAACCTTTCTGAGTGCGTACGCACTATCCCTCTCTTGGCCCGACCTCCTTGAGTGCTTTAGAAATGTGCAAGTGACTGACAAAATTCTAGCTGAAGTTTGCAAAGACAAAAATTGTCAAAGTCTCAAAAAATAAAAGCAGAGACGACTTCATACAAAGAGGAAATCAAAAGCCCCGATAAAAAAAAGAATATATGACCCCGAAAAAAGGGGCTCGAAATGAAAGATTCAAAAGAAGTCAATGCAAAAAAAAAAAATGAGACAAAAAGAAAGCAAGTCAGTATTAAAGCGCACAAATATCAAGCATGGACGTAGTCCAACTCTCGAGGAATGATTAGTCACTTTTATCCAAATGATATCCATTCCTTTCCCCAAGCCTACATTACAAGCCCGTGACAAGCCCTACATGATCTTTTACTGAGGGTTCTCACATTAGTGGATACTTACATGACGGTCAAGCCTATGGTATCACAATTACATGCATTGGACATCTTTTTTAGTGTGAGCGTACTTCTCTAAACGTCCCAAAATTCAAAAATACTGAAATATATGTGTGAAATGAGACTTTCTTTCAGTGAGGGCATTTGAAACGTGAGATTACGTGTAGTTCGAAACCCTGGATGTATGCAGGTGTGTCGACAATCAGGTATGTCTGAGGTACTATCTGAAGCTGTGTGAATTACACCGGAGCCAATCTCGGTTAGACTGAAAGCAATAAAAGAAAATTCTTATGCACAATATTAATTGTCGGTATCAACTGAAGTCAGAACGTAATGTTGTCTTCTACTTTTTCAACAAAAAAAAAACAACAAAATGCATATTACATAATATTTCTATATTTTGCATCACGAACTACGTCTTGACCTGATTCCCTCTTCGGGATACGTAGGCGGCCACATCGGCTTCGGTCCCACATCATTTTAAAATGATAAAAATCCTTATTTTGCATCGCGAACTACGTCTTGACCTGATTCCCTCAGCAGGATACATAGGCGGCCACATCGGCTTCGGTCCCACATCATTTTAAAATCATAAAAAAAAATCTTATTTTGCATCGCGAACTACGTCTTGACCTGATTCCCTCAGCAGGATACGTAGGTGGCCACATCGGCTTCGGTCCCGCATCATTTTAAAATCATAAAAAAAAATCTTATTTTGCATCACGAACTACGTCTTGATCTGATTCCCTCAGCGGGATACGTAGGCGGCCACATCGGCTTCGGTCCCACATCATTTTAGATCATAAAAAAATCGTTATTTTGCAGCATGAACTACGCTCTGACCTGATTCCCTCGACGGGATATGTAGGCAACCACATCGGCTTCGGTCACTCCATTAGAAATATTTCTTCATTGTTTTGCACAGGACTCGATTTTGTCCATTCGAGAGTTTAACATCCTCATATATTTCGCATCCATAACTACCTACACATGACTGAGGCGTATTTTGAGGGTTGCATTCTCATCTACTCAATTGTACATTGTCCATATTCTCGCATTAGCTTTACATTCATGATAAAAAAAAAATTGCTTACATGATCGCCTTGATGGCGCCAAGATTCATCCTTACCCAGTTCAACATCTTCATTTACCAGAAACTGGACATTTTAATGATTCACTGCAAGAAAATGGCAATAGACAGGAAAAAAGCAGGTCAACTAGGTCTTCAGGACTAACCATTCTGAGCATGCAAGCGTCAAGGCCAAAGCTACAAAGTCGACGCTAATCAACCACTCATTTCCTAAAACTCACTAGGTTTTCTTTGAGTGCAGAATCTTCATATCAGCAAAGGCAGGAGCACAACAATAAGCCCATGCGGGTTACAAACGCACAACGTCTATGCAATGACGTTATCTCAACCCAGACAGGTCACAAAGCAGGTACACTCATAAACCAACGCATTTCATAAAAGTCTATGCAACGGCTTCATTCATATTTCTTCTATGCAACGATGAACATCTGCATCGCGTCTATGCAACGACGCAATTTTATTAAAGTCTATGCAACAGCTTCATCCATATTTCGTCTATGCAATGACGAGCATCTGCATCGCGTCTATGCAATGACGCATTTCATAAAAGTCTATGCAACGACTTCATCTATGTTTCGTCTATGCAACGACGAACATCTGCATCGCGTCTATGCAACGACGCCATTTTATATAAGCCTATGCAACGGCTTCAACCATGTTTCGTCTATGCAACGACGAACATCTGCATCGCGTCTATGCAACGACGCCATTTCATCTAAGCATATGCAATGACTTCATCCATGTTTCGTCTATGCAACGACGAACATCTGCATCGCGTCTATGCAACGACGTCATTTCATCAAAGCCTATGCAACGGCTTCATCCATGTTTCGTCTATGCAACGACGAGCATCTGCATCGCGTCTATGCAACGACGTCATTTCATATAAGCCTATGCAACGGCTTCATCCATGTTTCGTCTATGCAACGACGAGCATCTGCATCGCGTCTATGCAACGACATCATTTCATATAAGCCTATGCAACGGCTTCATCCATGTTTCGTCTATGCAACGACGAACATCTGCATCGCGTCTATGCAACAACGTCATTTTCATCTAAGTCTATGCAACAGCTTCGTCCATGTTTCGTCTATGCAACGACGAGCATCTGCATCGCGTCTATGCAACGACGCCATTTCATATAAGCCTATGCAACGGCTTCATCCATGTTTCGTCTGTGCAACGACGAACATCTGCATCGCGTCTATGCAATGACACATTTCATCAAAGTCTATGCAACGGCTTCATCCATGTTTCGTCTATGCAACGACGAGCATCTGCATCGCGTCTATGCAACGACGCCATTTCATTAAAGCCTATGCAACGGCTTTATCTATGTTTGGTCTATGCAACGACGAACATCTGCATCGCGTCCATGCAATGACGCCATCAACATCTACAAACACCCTGTCTGTTACAGCACCACGTCACCTCTAACTCAGTGTCATCATGATTCGACACTGGGACAATTTTGAATCGGCGTCTACCTGCTTTAATTTTCTAGCATTGCAGCAACCCAGTGTCCTCATAATTCGACACTGGAACAAATATTAAATCCGCATCAGTTTTGTCTTTTAATTTTAGCATCGCAGCAACCCAGTGTCCTCATAATTCGACACTGAGACATTTTTTAAATCAACGTCAGCTTTGCTTTTATTTTTCGCATCACAACGACCCAGTGTCATCATGACTTGACACTGAGATAATTTTGGGTCTGCATCATCCTTATTTTTGCGTTTATAGTTTATAAAACAAGACAAAATTGGCTACAAGTCAACATCTTTGTCCGAAGACTCTTCCATCATCTCCGTACAAAGAGGGACATGCTGCTGACAGTCAATTTTGACCCGTTTTTCGTATATTTGTTGCAATTTTATGTGTTTTAAGACACCGCATTTTAATCATCATTTTTGCATTTTTTACATAATATTCTATGTTTATTTTTTCACAAAATGCATTGCATCTTTTTATTTTAAATTAAGCATTATGTCTTTGTTAATATTATGTTTCTATTATTATTACATAGTCGTTTATTTTAATAATATTTGCATCTCTTTAAATAATTAATCGGCACCGCGTTTTTACTTTTAATCAGGCATTAAACATTTCTTAAATATTGCATTTTAGTATTATTGCGTTGACATTTGCATTTTAATAATCTTGCATCTTTTTAAATAATTAACCCGCTTTGCATTTTGTAAAACCAGTCCAATCCAACACAATTTTTAATTTAATCCAAACACTCCTTTTTTTCCCCAAAACAATACCACACTTTTATTTTCCCCCAAAACCTAAACCTAAACCTAAAATATCTCCCCTATAAATAAAACATTACACTCCCACTTTCCCAACAAAAAAATCAGCCTACATAACGTGATCACCGCATACCCCAACCCCTTTAAGCCCACCCTCTCTCACTCTCTCTCCTCTCACCTCCTCCGTCTCACTCTCTCCTCTCCCCATCCGCCTCACCGCCTCTCTCTCACCCTCTCCCTTTCTTCCGTCACCGCCGTCGTAGCGCTTGATCTCACCGCGAACCACCGCTTTCACACCCCTGCTCCGTACACCCTTCCATTGCATGTCGCGAACCATCATTTCCCACCGGTCGGCCGAACCCACCACTGGGGTGGCGTCGCTCCGTCGATAGCCGTGGAAGTGATGCCGCCCATTTTCCCGTTAGTTCGGTTTATATCTTGTTTGGTATGTTGTTGGTTGTGGACTGATTTCCCCTTTTCCGGGTAACTGGCCGGAGTCTTTAAACTCTGGCGACCTCCATTGCTTTGTATTTTATATATAACTGTTGTATATTTTGATTGTTGGGATCGATTTCACGAGTTTAGCATCTGGCCGGAGTTTAAAAAACTCCGGCGAATCTTGTTTTGTTTCTGAGATCCGTAGCTTGCTTTGGGTTATTGGACTATTTTTTTGCGCTTTGTGGTTCTTGCCGGAGTTCTAAAACTCTGGCGATCTTGATGGCTTTATTTTCGGATATCTGTGCTGGATTTGGTTTAACCGATGATTTTACGAGTTTGTTGTATATAACTGGAATATAAAAATTTCTGGTTTATGTTGGACTGATTTTCACCGGTTTTGCTATTAGTGGACTGTTTTTGGGTGTTGTGCTGTTGTTCTGGACTGGTTTGTGGGTTTTACCACTGTTATGATGTTCTGATTTTCGGGACTGATTCTGGACGATTTTTGCCCCTTAATTTTATTAAACTGATTTTTGAACAAGATGCTACACTTGTTTGGCCAATGAAAAAGTTATCCGTCGATTTTTGAGGCCTCCTGATTGCAAAGCGGAAAATAAAATAAATGAAGCTTTACGGGCGTTGATGATTTCTTCTACTTACACAGATAACCAACATGCGTTGTGAGCGAATTCGCATGACCGCTTGTTTAGGATGTCCCACTTTATTTTTATACGTATCTGAGCCCTTCGTGTTTAAAACTATTACTGTTTTGGCGCGGATATGAAGGTTTTATTTATTTTATTGCTTTTTAACAATATTGGCCGATGAAGGAATCTCCGTCTGGTTTCCAAGGCCTCCTCTGTGCAAAAGACGGATTTATTTATTTTTGGCTTTACTTATTAATTTTTGTCATTGCATTAAAATTATTTATTCTATTACTAACACTTTTACTAAGTGTTTATGCAGGTATCCGGAGATCATCTTGCGCAGAAGGCCTAAAAAGGGCTAAAAGATGTCCCGGAGTTTTTATTTTTATGTCGCATTCAATTTTAGTTTTATTATTTTGTATTGCACTTTATTTTAATTATAAATTATGAAAAAAATGCTTAGAATAGGTAGAATAAAAAAGGCAATAAATAATTAACCTGGGCTTGAACGAATAACCGCAAGTTAGCGGATCTTAAAGGATGCCTAATCCCTTCCCTTTAGGATAATAAAGAACCCTGATCCAGAATCTCACTAATTTCGCAGACCATTAAATGGAGATTAATTGCAGTATTTTACTGCAATAAATCAAGTGTCCTAATTCTCTTAACTAATTAGGTGGCGACTCCTCAAAATCAGCATTATTGCTCCATCCAGGGAACCGCGCCAAAGAGCAACGTTGCGGATACCGTTCAGACCCCGAGGTCAAAAACGGGCGCGACAATATGTATTTTAAATCATCAGTGGAGACTCGATGGAATAATTAAGACGAACTATCATTTAGGAATTCAGGCACTATCATATTATATATCACTTTTAATCATCACTTGGAACCTCAAGGGACTTATCATGTCACGTATCATTTGGAATTTCTGTATAGAAATCACGTACGTCCGTCGTATGTTCACTTCATATAAATCATATCAAAATAAAGGGAGGAAGAGTTTCACATAGCGCTTGTCGTCTGTATCAACTCATATCATATCGTCTTGGGTAAAATATGAATGCATGAATGACAATAAACATTTCCTGAATTTATTGGATGACAATAATGTCCTTGCTTTTCTGGTTAACATTATTGAACTATCTGATTGGTGATAATAAATCCTAATTGCCTAATTAATTCATTATACGCGCCGTTAGTAGGTTATATTTTTATAAAGATCTTATCTAATCAGCTGTGAACTAGCAAATGTAAAACAAATTGGTTCTATCTTAGTTTCTATGCAGATGGAATTCTAATCATTTTTAATATAATTGTTTTGTCGATACCTTATTCATTTGCTGTTGCAATGGCTTATTTTAACATGTTCATTAAAAATATACCTTCCTATTTATTAAAGCAGTTCCAACATTTAATACTTATTAGTTACTTTGGATGTACAGAGTCAAATTGGCTTCAGTGCTTACTAAAAACTCTCATGAATACCAACGTCTTCCCTATATGCCTTAACAAGGACTTAAGAACAATTTAGACATGTTTTTAGCAAAGAATCAATAATATGAATACTCCTTAACTTCTAAGAGTAGAATAACTGATGGAATAACATCACAATTATCTTCATACGCAGAACATGCCAAAAGAAAGAAGGAGTTATCTTAACATACCTTTTAGTCGTACTAGCCAACTCAATATCAGAATACGCCCCGTATTAGAACTTCAACTTATTATAATGGTAATATGACTGTCAATTTTTAGGATTACTAGTATACTTTATATCATATGACAGCTTCCTATTCCACAAAAATTCGGGCAGCACTTCCCCTGTTTATACGCATATCCACAGTTAACCAACAAACTCAACAAATCAATAACAAGTCATAACTTATATCCCATCATTATAACTTAACAAAACAACCTTAAGACGTGACAACCACGTCCAATAAGTCCATGTAAATTTCGACCAACAACATAATTCCATACTTTCTTTCTTAACTTCTTAAGATACGCTTCATGTTCCAACATTCTTATGTAAACCATTACTTCCTTTAAATATCAAGACTCCTCTATTTTAACATGAAATTTGTGATAATTTTAACAATAACGACAATCAACCCCAAGGTGTCCAAATCAGTCCATAATCGGCAATAGCGCCCAAACCTTCACATGCATTGTCTAAATTCCAAGTTACTTCTTAACACAAGTCCATTACTTAAACTACAATGCAACTCTCATTATTTAATAGGAAGAAGAATTTTATACCTCAACGAAGTCAAAACAGTCCCAACGTCGAACCCACTGCCCTTATCCAAATACCCACTGTTTTATCGATTTCTCTTGCTCAATTCTTCACTTCTTCAACTCTAATTCAACATGCATGAGTCCCACCATGTAACCCATCATTTATACACGTTATTCTTCCCTAATTTCTCTCCAAAAATTGAAGAAAACACCTTTAATTTCGGTCGGTGAGGACCGAATCACATCTTGTTTTGTCAGCTGAACTGGTAACGTCCAGAATTCTCTACTCCAATGTCCTATTGACGACCGGTTTATTGCGTTGGAAACTAGACTCGACTAACTTCATCTTAGGCTTTTGAATCACCTAAAAACTCCTAATATACTAGGAGATATACCCCTCCAAAGTTGACTAATAATCTGTCCAGCAGTTTCCGATTTTCTGCCCCAGTTCTCTCGGTTTTTGCCCACTGTTTGGGTGTTGTTTTTGGTTCCAAGTTTTGGTGAACAATGTATTATAAGGAGGGGGAAATAAACTATAATTTTTGCTATGGAAAGGAGCAAAAATCGGCTAGGGAGAGAGAGAGGTGAGGGAGTTTGAGTTTTTTTCTTTTAAGTTGGGAAGATGAGTTTTTGTTAGGTTATAAGTAAGATTTTTTAGATTTTTATCAATACACTTTGATCCCCCTAAATATTACACTTTGGTCCTCTAATTGTCTATTTACATTAATTTAATCCCCCAAGTAATAACTCTTAATCACACTTCTATTAATCATAACTCTCGTTGCCTTAAATTCTCGTTGTCGTCTTTAATACATCACCAATCCATAACGGGATATATAACTATCATTAAAGAAATTTTCGGCGTCACATTCATCATTACCAAAATTATTTTGCATTAGCATGTAAGAATATACTTAATTTCCAAAATTCGAATCTTATTTCTTAATGACGTTCTTAATTATTGCCTTAAACTTACGAGGTATAACATCCGGGAAGAAAGGAGTGCTTCCAAAAGTCCGCTGAAATCTGCAACCTATTCACGTGGACCCTCGTCTTGCCTGTGTGAACCTGCGGGCATGAAACGCAGCGTCCCCCGACAAAAGGAACGTCAGTACGACTGATGTACTGAGTATGTCAGGCATAAATAACAGCATAACATGAGTATAACAACAACTGAAACAAAAATAATAGACTAGCAGTAAATACCTCTGAGGGTCCTAATACATATGTCTAAATGTTATGCACAATGCAATATCCATATATCTCAGCCTCTTCGGGCGTCTTCCTTACCATGGCAGCCTCTGTAGGCATCATGTCATGTAATGGTTCATGAATGTATGTAAGATGCAAATGAGGTATACATATATACTAGCCACACAAGGGCTCTTCCTGTCCATAACCGCCTCTATGGGCATCTGGTTATATCGGTCACACATGGGTATCGATTCATGTTGGCCTCTTCGAGATCTTTTGTTATAGTCTGTAACAGCTGCAGGTGGTGTGCGTATATAACGCTTTTCCCTTTCCCCATATCCCCTACATATATACAATATTTACTATATAGTAACGTGCTTAGCACAAGTGGTCCAGGGTAATATGCAATTGCAATGCAAATGAAATGCATGAATGACAACACCATATTCCAATTTCAACATGTGACATATTACCTTTGACGACACTGTGAATCTCATTATCATCTTTTTCATATGTCTCTTTTAAGGACTTAGAAACAATTTAGACATGCTTTCAACATAGAAATCACTAATATGATTATTCTTAATTTCTAGGAATAGAATAAATTTTGGAACAATTGTCACGACCCGAACCCGGGGCCGCGACTGGTGCCCTACCGGGGCACCCCGTCAGGTATACATCAGAGAATAGCAGCGGAACATACATAACACATAAACCTGTATAAAGTAAACATCACTGGCTAGCCAGGCGCTTTTCATCATAGAAATATACTTAATCAAAAGTATAACAGTACAACTATGTCTTTACAGCCCAAACCACAAACGTGACTACAGACCTCTAGGAATAACAACTGTGGCGGGACAGGTCCCCGCCATACCCCTGAATGTACAAAATACCTATAGCCTCGGGGAAAAACCGTACCAACACAACAAGTCTCCGGAGGAATGGAGCTTCTGACACCAGACCAGTGATCCTAAGAATGAGGATCCACCACCTGCTTACCCCTACCTGCGGCATGAACGCGGCCAGAAGAAGTCGATGCTGATATGTACTAAGTATGCGGCCGGAAAATCGAAAATACCTCATAAGTCTAGAATAACTGGAGACATGTAAGATAATCAGTTTACAGAACATTGTGCCTTACTAACAATGAGAATATCAAGTATATACTATACTGCATGAAAATAGGAAGCTCATAATCAAAGCAAGGTCATCCGCCCGCAGTATCATTAAGCACTCCTACTCCTGGGACTATTTCACCCGCATGGGTCATGTGGACCCGCATGAGGTATTCCTCGCATAGGCTGTACTCACCCGCATGAGACTATTTCACCCGCATGAGCCCTACGGACTCGCATGAGGTATTCCTCGCATCGTGGGTAGCAAATCCACAGAATATGCAAATGCCACAACCCGTGGAATGACCCCGTAATAAATAATAATATATCATTAGAACAAACCGGCTATCATACATAATACAAGCAAGTTAAGAAACCCCTTAACTTCTTATTAATCTTGTTCATACACATTCTCATTTTAGTTTACTTAAGGCACTAACATGTCTTTATGAAATCCGGGAATTTAACCCAAAGTACTATGTACTTCTACTCTTTTAAAACCTTAGGCAATTAATGCCTTAAAAATCAATTTGCCTTTCACAACTTCAAATCATTTATCCTTACTTGTTTTACTTAGAGTAAATCTTCCTTTGTTAACTTTCCATAAAGCTAATATAACCAACTTCTCATAAAGTCATTATATTAACGTTATACCTTAGTCAAATACATTTTTCTAAACCCAAGGGACTTACACTTTTAAAAGAAACGAGAATCATATACTTAAACACATCAAGTCCCTTAACTTTGAAAACTCAAGACATCCCTAATACTTTTAAAGAAATGAGTTAATCCCCCCTTACTCACAAAAACTTGGCCATCCTTAAAACAAGTAAGGGATATCAAAACCTTGTACGTCTATCGTACTATATAGGTAAAACTATTCATGCTCAAGAGATAGGAAAGTTCCACATACCTCTTCGGTCAATCCACTTGCTAAGTCCAAAATACCGCATGTAGTATGTCAACCTATAATGACCATAATACGTTTATTAACCTCTAGTTTCAACGTAGAATATTCCAAGTGCAAAGTCACTAAATTCTACGGAAAATTGGGCAGCATTTCCTTTGTTTTTACATACTTTGCCACCTTTTTCAAGGCCGAATTCAACACCCAAACGCCACTTTTAAGGCCCAACAATCCAAACAATTCAAAGGGGATTACACACCTAATCTTGGATGTGTAAAATTCTGCCCCATAAAGTATAACAACTAACTTAACAAGTTTAAGGTAGTATTTAGCTACAACATGCTTACATAACCTTCTTATCCAATTCTTTCATATCCAAACCATATTTCTTACATGCAATTTATCTAAGAGCAATATTTTCAACTACAAGTTCTTTCTTCTTCACATGCAACACCAAAATCTATCAACAAGAGAAAGAATTGTTACCTTAGAGCTTTAGCCAAATTAATCCAACAAATTTGCTAGCCTCCTTTCCAAAAACACCACCACAACAACTCCCACAAGCTTGCAAATAAGTTTCCTTCTTCCCACACTTTTCTCAATCCTTGATTTCCTCTTGATTTTCTAGAGAGAAGGAAGAGCTTTTATTTTTAGAGAGAGATGAGAGCTTGAAGAATGACCAAGTCTTCAAGACTTGGTCAATAAATAGTGCATGCAAAATCAGATGGGGGGGGACACTTGTCACCCTCCCATGACCTTTTTTAAAACAAAACAGTTCAGAATTTCCACTAACCGCGAGAACCCGCCTCGGCGCGGCCTGCGGCCGGCGCGGCCGCTAAAACCCCGCAGCCTCACAGAACTTCCGACGCCGCGGCTCTGCTTCCCGGCGCCGCGGCCCTGTGGTTCCTGACCGAATTATTTTTCTATCCGACTGCGCACTGAACTTGTAACTTCCATAACTTTCTACTCCGATGTCCTATCGACGAACGGTTGGTTGAGTTGGAAACTAGACTCAACGAACTACGTTATAGGCCTTTGAAACACCTAGGAACAATCAATGTAACGGGTCATAACCCGCCTCAAAGTTAACTAAAAACCCGTCCGAAACAATCCGTCAAACTATCCTTCTAAAATTTTAGTCTTAACCCCTTCCGTACGCTCTCATACGCATGGCCAAAACTACGGGGTATAACATTCTCCCCCCCTTAGAAACATTCGTCCCGAATGTTCCTTCTAGGCTTACTCAAATCACAATATCGACATAGACCCTCTTAATTATTTCTCTTACAAATAAAGACGCTCCACATAGCCATAACATTACTTAAGCATCATTGCTAAATTAAAACTAACAATCTTCCCAGGAAAGTGGGTTACTTGGAGGTGTAGGGAATAAGTGAGGATACTTCTTCATCATGTCCTCCTCTGCTTCCCACGTCATTTCCTCCCTGTTCTCGTTCCGCCATAAGACCTTGACGGAAGCCACATCCTTTGTCCGAAGTCGCCTAACCTGACGATCGAGTATCGCTATGGGACTCTCCTCATATGATAACCCCTCCGTCACCTGGACATCACAAATCGGGTGCACTCTAGATGGATCTCCAATACATTTCCGCAATATAGACACGTGAAAAACTGGATGTACTGCCTCCAGATCGGACGACAGATCCAACTCATAGGCAACCTTGCCTACCCTACGGACAATCTGATAAGGTCCAATGTACCTTGGGCTAAGTTACCCCTTCTTCCCAAATCTCATCACGCCCTTCATGGATGATACCTTCAGGAAGACCCAATCATCTACCTCAAACTCCAAGTGCCGACGTCGATGATCTACATACGATTTCTGTCGACTCTGAGCTAACAATAACCGCTCCTGGATAAGTTTCACCTTATCCACTGCCTGCTGAATCAAGTCTGGCCCGACTAACCGAACTTCTCCCACCTCAAACCAGCCTATCGGTGACCTGCACTTCCTCCCGTATAAGGCCTCATAAGGCGTCATCTGGATACTAGAATGGTAGCTGTTGTTATATGCAAACTCCACAAGAGGTAAATGATTCTCCCAGCTAACCCTGAAATCAATAATACAAGCCCGCAACATATCCTCAAGGGTCTGGATAGTACGCTCGGCCTGTCCGTCGGTCTGAGGATGAAGCGATCGAGACTCACCTGTGTCCCTAATCCCTTCTGGAAAGACCTCCAGAAGTTAGCCGAGAACTGGGCTCCCATGTCTGAAATGATCGATATAGGCACCCCGTGCAGTCTCACAATCTCTCTAATATACAGTCTAGCATAATCCTCGGCCGAAAAAGTCGTCCTTCGCGAGAAAGTGGTGATTTAAATCGCCGACAATAACCCAAATGGAGTCATGCTTCCTCTGAGTGTGAGGTAACCCTGTAATAAAGTCCATATTTATCACCTCCCACTTCCACATCAGAATATCAATAGCCTGCAATAGCCCACCGGGCTTCTGGTGCTCAACTCGACTGCGACAATTAGGACATCGTGCAACAAAACCACGCCACGCGTTCTTCGTGCCATCCCATCAATACACACATCCGAGGTCATGGTACATCTTAGTCGACCGGATGAATAGAATAACGAGCCGTGTGCCTCCCGAGAATCTGGCGAAGTCTGTCACATCGAGAACACACAACCGGCCCTCAAATCTTAGCACCCTGATGCGCGAAAAGATGCACACACTTTAACGCAAGTGCACGTTATCGTGACAAGTAATATAGTCTTGGTAAGACCGAATATCGTCCACAAAGATTAATGTTCAAGTACCAACTATCTATCTTTTGGTATCTATTTGGTAACAGATATTGATTTTTGTTGTTTATAACTAATAATTCTAAGAGCTAATTAACTATAGGATTACTTCAGTTGTGATGGGAATATGGCTTCCACGTCTCCTCAACTATCCGCTTATGTTACTTATTAATGCAATGAAATATGGTTCTTCTTCTCTCGGAGCTAGCAGGTTTACGAAATCGTTTTATATTCCCGTTAAGGATATATAAACACTCAACCCCAGTATTGCTCATTTCTACCTTTCGGTGATAAGGATGACTCTATAGGAGGATTAAGAACAAAAACCTAGTTAACCGTCACGCGCCATGCGTAAAATTAGGGTTTTTAAGCCTCTCATTAACGCTACATAAATAATTGAGGTATTTTCATTCCCAATCCAAAATATGTCTACCCAACTTACAGCATATTCACAACATCCTCCTTTCGAAGTTTGATTAGAAATCATATAAGTAATGATAATTAGTGATCAATTAATTACCAAGCATTCAAAGCAATTATTGGATAAATCTCAACAAGAAGAAGAATAACCATAATACGATCAATTCATAACATAAGTTTCTAGTGAATTAACATGGAAAGCCTATAAAAGAATTAGTTCTAGCCATTGACATGACAAGAACTAATTCAAGGTTCATCATACAAAGCGAAATAAAAGAAAAGAAAAGGAAAGAAATTACTAGACTATGGTCTCGATCTTCAATCCAAGAATCCTTGTGTTGTGCAAAAAGGAACCCTTAAAAAGCGCCAGGGTTCTCCTTTTATAGGCTCCAAACCGCCTCAATCTTTTTCCCTTCAGGCCTGGCCCAGAATTCGTCATTAAACCTGAATTTTCTGCGTCGGCGCGTGCCCTCGCTATCGGCGCGCAACCTGCGATCTTGGGTGATTTGGCGCCACGGCCACGATCTCTGTGTCGAGCGCGCGTGCTGCAACTTCTGTAGCCTCTCTGATGATTAGGCGCCGCGGCCCTGCTACTGTTGGCATGTGGCGCCGCGGCGCTGACATGCGTTTCTGCCTCGTTCGCCACTTTATCTGCTTTTAAGCTCTGAAACCTCCACTTTTGCCCTCTTTTAGCTCCTTTTTCGCCATTTGGCCATTTTAACCACTTTGACTCAAAAGAAAGAAAATATATCCTAATACGACGCTTATTTGTACAAAAAGGGACAAAAGACTAACTAAAAAGGACTCAAAAAGTGTATATAAAATACACCGATCAAATACCCCCAAACTTAACCTTTGCTCGCCCTCGAGCAAAGATAGAAAGAAAGAAATAAAGGACTCAAAGAAACGAAAATAAAAGACTCACTGACATTGATCACTTTTGCTACATTGGTGTTATCTAGAAAAACATGAAGGTTAGCAGAATAATATGCAGGAACATATAACATGAAATTTTAGCATACTAAACACATTAAGCTAGATATTTCGCAAACTCATTTTTATCATGCTTAATGGAAGTCAACATACTGAATCATGCTTGTAAAATAGAAAAAATCCTATGGCATGTTTACTTGCTATTCTCCACTAATCCTGAATATGCATAAAAGAGATCTTCAGGACTTTTAAGGGTTGTAATGTAGGCTTAGGTATAGGTAGGTAAAAATAGGCTTTTAGGCTCATTTTTGTGTACCATAAGCTCTTTAGTTTTTCCATTGTTTCCCTTTTCTTTGGATTCTTTTCTTCACTTCAATTCAATCTTTCCCCTCTTTTGTTTTGGGAGAGTGAAGTGTATAATAATGACAAACACCCCCAAACTTAAGCTTTTGCCTATTTCTTATTATTCTTTTATTGGGTGCATCAAAGTTGTTCACTCTTTTTGTATCTTTTTTAACACAATTTATTCCACTATTTCACATTTTTACTTATGACACAATTTATGGAAATATAGGGTGTCAAAGAAGAAGTTTCAATTTTTAGGCTCAATGGGGCTGACTAGGGATACTTTTAAAGTCCGAGATAGAAAAGAGTGGTAAGAATTGGCTATCAAAGAAACGCCTGAGTCATCTCCCTAACATGCATATCCTAACTATTTCGCCTCAAATAGCAAACAATCATAACACATAGGTTTAAATCATTTAGCATGCACAATTCAAGCAAGAAACTCCAAATAGACAGATTTTGTGAGTTTTTGGCATATCTAACCTAAGTGTTTAGATAGTTGCTTTTAATTCCGTTACATTATTCCACCTTCACTTCACTAGGTGTTTCTAGTAACTACAACATACATGATCTTTGACAGACAATTATGACTCAAAAGAAAAAAAATTGTGACTCAAAACTACACAAAAACAACAAAAAGACTTAACATACTTATAACAGTAAGACACAAATAAAACACCCCCCCCCCCCCAAAATTAAATCACACATTGTCCCCAATGTGTGTAGACTCAAAGACAATAAAAGAAAACAAGACACTTACAGACTTGACTAAAATGGTGGTAGTGGCGGTGGATAGTACTTTGAATTAGTGAGGAGAGGGCTCTGGATATTTTATTTGGCGACAGCGCCTTCGGATCAGGGCGTCTAAAAAAATTCAGATTTTTGTTAATGGCGCCGGCTCAGCGGCGCGCGCTAAATTCTGCGTTCACAGATCTTACGCGCGGCCACATTTCTGGCGCGCGGCCTCTCGAAATCTCGGCCTCTTGATTTCGCCTTTCAAGTTCACGGCTTTCACTGTCCAACACAACATGCATACTACTCAGTGAGATCGTTTCTAGAATAAAGATTAATTGCATTTAAACTAAATAACTTAAATACCTTGGGTTGCCTCCCAAGTAGTGCTGTCTTTAACGTCTTTTAGCCGGACGCAAGTTCCTTATTATTCTAAGGTGTGGGAGGTTACTAAGTTCATGTATTCAATTTCATTGATCAGATAGAGTTTTAACCTCTGTCCGTTTACCTTGAAGGGAGCTCACTCTCTCCCTTTTATTTCAATTGGACCATATGGGAATACTCTTACCACCGTGTATGGTCCTGTCCAACGTGATTTTAACTTGCCTGGAAATAATTTCAACCTCGAGTTGAATAATAGCACTTGTTGTCCTTCGTGAAAGTCTTTTGGTATCAACCTCTTGTCGTGCCATATTTTCGTTCGTTCCTTGTAGATCTTTGCATTCTCATAGGCATTGTGTCTGAATTCATCCAACTCGCTCAGCTGTAATAGCCTCCTCTGTCCTGCTGCCTTGGCGTCCATGTTTAACTTCTTCATTGCCCAATACGCTCTGTGTTCTAACTCTACTGGCAAATGACATGCTTTACCAAAAACTAATTTATAAGGTGACATACCAATTGGTGTTTTGAAAGCTGTCCGGTATGCCCACAATGCGTCATCCAGTTTGATAGACCAGTCCTTCCTTGAGCCGTTCACCGTCTTTTCCAATATGCTCTTCACTTCTCTATTTGACATTTCTGCCTGCCCATTAGCTTGAGGGTGGTAGGCAGTTGTGGTGCGGTGGTAGACTCCATATCGGGACAGCAATGAATTCAGCTGCTTATTGCAAAATTGACTTCCTTCGTCACTGATGATGGCTCTTGGAGTGCCGAACCTTGTGAAAATATTCTTTTGAAGTAATTTTTGAAACGATCTTCATCGTTTTCTTTTGTGGCCACTTCTACCCACTTGGACACATAGTCCATCGCGGAAGGATATATTGATTTCCAAAGGATGGCGGGAATGGTCCCATGAAATCGATTCCCACACATCAAAGAGTTCCACTTCCAATATCCTTGCGAAGGCATTTCGTTTCGTCTTGGGATGTTCCTGTTCTCGACAACTATCACATCTCTTCACAAAGGCATGTGCATCCTTAAAAGTGTTGGCGATAGAATCCGCATTGCGATACCTGCTTAGATGTTCTTGATGCCCCAAAGTGTCCACCACATGATAGGGTGTGGCATTGGGTGAGAACTCAGTGCATCTCCTCTACGGTATACATCGCTTTGATGACTTGGTCGGCCTGATGTTTGTATAACATAGGTTCCTCCCAATAGTAATGCTTTACTTACGAGTAAAACCTCTTGCTTCTTTGTCTTGTCAGTGCAGGGTAGTACCTTAGGCAAGAAAGTTAACAAAATCAGCGTACCAAGGTAAATTAGAGTTCATACTTACTTGAAAGCGATTGTTAAATGCGGAAAGTGATCATTTATTTGCACATCCTTGGTGTTCTGGCTCTCTGTGTTCTCCAGTCTTGACAGGTGGTCTGCAATTGAATTCTCTGTTCTTTTCTTATCACGAATCTCCACGTCGAATTCTTGTAGTAGCAGGACCCATCGAATGAGACGAGGTTTTGCATCCTTCTTTGTCATCAAGTATTTTATGGCAGAGTGATCAGTGTATACTATCACCTTATTCCCAATCAAGTATGGCCTGAATTTCTCAAATGCATATACTATTGCTAGTAGTTCCTTCTCGGTAGTTGCATAATTTAACTGTGCGTCATTTAGAGTTTTACTAGCATAGTAAATGGATCTAAATACCTTGTCGATTATTTGTCCAAGCACTGCTCCTACTGCATAATCGCTTGCATCACACATTAGTTCAAATGGGAGCTCCCAGTTTGGTGCAATGACTATGGGTGCTGAAATAAGCTTCTCTTTGAGTGTCTGAAACGCTGATAAGAATTATTTGTTGAAGTCGAAGGCAACCCCCGCCATTAGTAATGTGGAAAGAGGCTTTGAAACTTTTGAAAAATCCTTGATGAATCTTCTATAGAAACCTGCGTACGAGAAACTTGACTCCTTTTGTTGATACTGGGGGTGGTAGATTTTCGATCACTGAAATCTTTGCTTTGTCTACCTCAATACCTTGGTTTGATATTTTGTGTCCCAAGACAATTCCTTCTGTTACCATGAAGTGACATTTCTCCCAGTTTAGCACAAGGTTAGACTCTTCACACCGGCTTAACACTCCTTCTAAGTGCCTCAAACATTCATCGAATGATGCTCCAAAGACCGAAAAATCATCCATAAAGATTTCTATGGTCCTCTCTACCATGTCTGAGAAAATTGCCATCATACACCTCTGAAAGGTTGCAGGTGCATTGCATAGTCCAAATGGCATCCTTCTGAATGCAAATGTACCAAAAGGACAAGTGAATGTTGTCTTTTCCTGATCTTCTGGCGCTATTGCAATCTGGTGATACCCTGAGTACCCATCCAAAAGCGTTAGTAGTTGTGCCTGCAAGTCTGTCAACATTTGATCTAGAAATGGCAGCGGAAGTGGTTTTTTCGGTTGCCTTGTTCAACTGCGATAGTCAATCTGATTCTCCATCTAGTGGTATTCTAGAAGGAATGAGTTCGTTTCTTCGTTGGTCACCTTGTTATTCCACCCTTTTTAGGCACCACTTGCATCTGGACTCACCCGTGTCTTTATCGGATATAGGGTAAATTACTCCTGCATCGAGCCATTTCAGGATTTCCTTTCTGACTACCTCTTTCATGTTTGGGTTTAGTCGCCTTTGAGCTTCGATGGATGATATGCTCTCCTCATCTAGACGGATTTTATGCATTACCGTTGACAGACTTATCCCTTTTATGTCTGCTAATGTCCATCCAATGGCCCGCTTGTGATTCTTCAGTACTCTTAGCAGTTTATCAATCTCTTCGGTGGATAGGTGGCGTGAAATGATCACTGGTAGAGTTTTCTCTTCACCTAGGTATTGGTATTGTAGATGATTGGGTAGGGTTTTTAACTCTAACTCTGGAGCCTTCTCTGTGGATGGTAATGATCTTTCTGGCATCTGTCCAAGCTCTTCATACTTCCTCTTATCCCATTTTCCATAAACATTCATCTAATTTGCATACTCCATCAGATCTGGATTGTTTCTGCTATCATCATCCCATTTGGTCAGTACTTCTTCAAGCGTATCATTATGTCCGAACTCCTTGGCTGACACTGCTTCTTCGATAGGATCAATGGCTGAGCAGTTATCCTTGGCATCTGGAAAAGTTGCTGCTCGAAAAACATTGAAAATCACCTCTTCTTCATCTACGAGCTTCACTCCCTTTGTGAACATCAATGAGCACGTCACGTGGCTAAGAAGGGTGCCCAGTATGATGGGGATTCCATCGTTATCTTTTATGTCTAAGATAACGAAGTCACGGAAAGATGAACTTGTCCACCTTCACTAATACATCTTGATGACTCATAGGATGAACTATGGGCGGTCACTAGCGCAGTGATGTTTGTAGGTTTGACTTCTCCCATTCCTAGTTTGCGAGAAAACTAGATAAGGCATCGATTTATGCACGCTCCCAAGTCGCACAATGTTTTACGACATTCAAACTTTCCAATGGTGCATGGGATGGTGAAGCTCCTGGATCTTGTAACTTCGAGGTAGTTGTCTCGTAGGATGGCACTACATTCCTCGATCAACATCACTGTTTCGTAGTCCTCATCCTCCTCTTTTTGCTAAGCACATCCTTGAACTTGGCGTAGCTCGGCATTTGCTCTAATGCTTGAAAAGCGGGATATTGAGTTGCAATTGTTTGAGAATCTCCACGAATCTGAGAATTGCTTGTCAAGAGTACATGTTTTTAACTTCGGGGATATGGTACTATCACGGGTGCGGTTCTTCTGAACCGCGAATTTTCGATTTACGGGTTACGGCGTCGCGGCCACATTCTTTGCCGCGGTACTCACTCTGCCTTTGTCTCATAATCTTGGCGCGGCCACGCCATCGGCGCGGCCTGCTTTCTTCTTCTTGCGCACTTTCTATCTCCTCTGATTCGGCATCCTTCAGGTTAATTGCCTGATATTGTGTTTCCATATTGCCTACCCCAGGTGCAGATTGCTCTTCTTGCGTTTCACTGTTCAACATGATCGCGAGTTCTCCTATTTGCGTTTCCAACTTCTTCATGGCCATTCTCGTTTCGTCCATGAACTGATTTTGGTATCTCGTGAAACTGAGTATAGCTTCTCGTAATTCCTCCCTCTCTTCCTCTATGGTTGGATCTCTATCATATTGACAGTAGAAATCCATATCTAAAGGATCCCTGAGATGAATCAAAACCAACAACGAATCACTGCACACTTGTTTGTACAAAAGACAATAAAATAAAATAAACAATGTAAAGAAATAAAAATAAAAACCAAATTAGAAATTAAAAATAGATAAAATTGATATTGAACTATGCCTAATCCCCGGCAACGGCGTCAAAAACTTGATGCGCGAAAAGATGCACACACTTTAACGCAAGTGCACGTTATCGTGACAAGTAATATAGTCTTGGTAAGACCGAATATCGTCCACAAGGATTAGTGTTCAAGTACCAACTATCTATCTTTTGGTATCTATTTGGTAACCGATATTGATTTTTGTTGTTTATAACTAATAATTTTAAGAGCTAATTAACTATATGATTACTTCAGTTGTGATGGGAATATGGCTTCCACGTCTCCTCAACTATCCGCTTATGTTACTTATTAATGCAATGAAATATGGTTCTTCTTCTCTCAGAGCTAGCAGATTTACGAAATCGTTTTATATTCCCGTTAAGGATATATAAACACTCAACCCCAGTATTGCTCCTTTCTACCTTTCGGTGATAAGGATGACTCTATATGAGGATTAAGAACAAAAACCTAGTTAGCAGTCACGCGCCCGTGCGTAAAATTAGGGTTTTAAGCCTCATTAACGCTTACATAAATAATTGAGGTATTTTCATCCCCAATCCAAAATATGTCTACCCAACTTACAAGATATTCACAACCTCATCCTTTCAAGTTTGATTAGAAATCATATAAGTAATGATAATTAGTGATCAATTAATTACCAAGCATTCAAAGCAATTATTGGATAAATCTCGACAAGAAGAAGAATAACCATAACACGATCAATTCATAACATAAGTTTCTAGTGAATTAACATGGAAAGCCCTATAAAAGAATTAGTTCCTAGCCATTGACATGACAAGAACTAATTCAAGGTTCATCATACAAAACTGAAATAAAAGAAAAGAAAAATGAAAGAAATTACTAGACTATGTTCTCGATCTTCAATCCAAGAATCCTTGTGTTGTGCGAAGGAACCCTTAAAAGCGCCTAGGGTTCTCCTTTATAGGCTCCAAACCGCCTCGACCTTTTTCCCTTCGCTGGCCCGAGTGCGTCATTAAACTCGATTTTCCAGCGTCGGCGCCGCGCTACGCTATCGGCGCGCAACCTGCAGATGCCGGGTGATTTGACGCGCGACCACGATCTCTGGCATGCGAGGCGCGCTGCAACTTCGTAGCCTCTCGATGATTAGGCGTCGCGGCCTGCATCGTTGGCATGAGCGCGCGCGCGACTGCGTTTCTGCCTCGTTCGCCACTTTCTCTGCTTTTAAGCTCTGAAACCTCCACTTTTGCCCTCTTTTAGCTCCTTTTTCGCCATTTGGCCATTTTAACCACTTTGACTCAAAAGAAAGAAAATCTATCCTAATACGACACTTATTTGTACAGAAAGGGACAAAAGACTAACTAAAAAGGACTCAAAAAGTGTATATAAAATACACCGATCACACCCCATCCGGCGCTACCTCAAATAGACTCTTCTCTTCCCGAAGAGCCGTATCTCGATACCGTACCATAATCGGATCCCCATACTGTCGCCTCTTCACCTCCTCGACGATGGAAGACTCGGCAACCTCTCGAACCCGAACTCCATTACTATCAGAATCAACCAAATGAACCCCAAGGCTCGCTAGTTGATGTAACTCTCGGACCATATCCCTTCTCTCTGGCTGTACATCAGACAGACTACCCATCGATCTGCGACTAAGGGCATCTGCAACTACATTGGTCTTCCCTGGGTGGTATAGAATATCGACATCGTAATCCTTAAGAAACTCTAACCACCGTCTCTGCCGCAAGTTCAGCTCCCTCTGGCTGAAGATATACTGGAGACTCTTGTGGTCTGTGTAAATATCCACATGAACTCCATACAAATAATGTCTCCAGATCTTGAGGTATGAATCATCGCGCCAACTCTAAGTCATGTGTGGGATAGTTCTTCTCATGCTTCCTGAGCTGTCGAGATGCGTAAGCTATAACTTTACCATGCTGCATCACCACGCACCTGAGCCCAACACCCGACGCATCACAATAAACCACATATCCGTCTAAACCCTCTGGAAGAGTAAGAACTGGGGCGGTCGTCAATTTCTCCTTTAGTAACTGGAAACTTCCCTCACAAGAATCCGTCCACCGGAACATAGCCGCTTACGAGTCGGCTAGTCAAAGGTCTTTGAAATGGAAGCAAACTTTTCCACAAATCTCCGATAATAACTCGCAAGGCCCAAAACGTTGCGCACTCAGTCGGTGTAGTGGAGTGCAGGCCAGTCTTGGCTTGCCTCGATCTTTCTTTGTATCTACCCGAATACCATCGGCCCCGATAACATGCCCTAAGAAAGCCATCAAGCCAACCAAAACTCGCGTTTGAGAACTTGGCATACAATCGCCGGTCGGAGGACTCGATACCGCCAAATGATCCGCGTGTTCTCGCTCGTGCGCGAATAAACCAGGATATCATCAATGAATACTATAACGAACATATCCAAGAATGGCTTGAACACCCGGTTCATCAAATCCATGAATACTGCTAGAGCGTTGGTCAACCCGAAAGACATCACCCTGAACTCATAGTGCCCATACCGGGTCCTGAATGCAGTCTTTGGGATATCTGCCTCTCTAACTCGCACTTTGATGATAACTGCATCGCAGTCTATCTTGGAAAAACACCTTGCACCCTGCAACTGGTCAAACAAATCATCAATCCTGGGGAGGGGATATATGTTCTTGATAGTTACCTTATTCAGCTTCCTGTAATCAACACATATACGCAGCGTCCCATCCTTCTTCTTTACGAATAACATTGGCGCTCCCCAGGGAGAAACACTTGGCCTGATAAAGCCTTTTTCCAGCAAATCTTTCAGCTGGTCTTTCAATTCCTTCAACTCCGCATGTGCCATCCTGTATGGCGGAATAGATATCGGTCGAGTGTCTGGCGCCATATCAATGCAAAACTCAATCTCCTCTCGGGAGGATACGGAAACTCGTGCGGGAATACGTGCGAAATTCTCTAACTAAGGAATCGATCAAGGTCGGTATCTCACCTCGATGTCGAATACTCGAACCATATGGTAGATATACCCTTTCGCGCCATCTTCTTAGCCTTGAGGTAAGAAATAAACCTACCTCCGGCGACGCAATATTCCCTTCCACTCGATAACGGCCACCAGAAACCGAACCGTACGATCTCTCTACGGTCCACATTGGCATAGCAAGGCTAGCCAATCCATACCCATAATCACATCAAAGTCGGCATATCCAACTCTATCAAGTCGGCTGAGTCGGCGGCCGTATATAATCACGGGCAAGCCTTATATACGCTCGTCTACCACCGAATTACTTCATTGGCGTAGCCACGCCGAAAGGTTTTATGGACTCGGGCTCTATCCCTATTCTACCAAGATATGAGGAGATATATAGGACAAGGTAGAACTGGATCTATCAAAGCATATACATCACGAAGAAACCAATAATGTACCGTGGCGACATCCGGGACGCCTCGCGGTCACGACGGTGGACATAGCATAAATGCGGTTACGAGGACGCCGGGCTGGGACCCCATCACGACTCTGCGCGGCTGCTGGCGTGAATACCACGCCTCCGGGGCGCATGCCGTCGAAGATGAAGATCCAAAGAATCGACCTGTCGGTGAACCATAACACTCCGCCACCCGGTGGACAATCTCTCTTCAAATGGCCTGCGCCACAAGAGTAACAAGCTCTGAAGGAACACGACACTCTCGCAGGTGAGACTCTGCGTCGAGCACACCGAGATGGGGTGGTCTCGATCGATGTGATCTCGCTCTCGAAACCCGAAGTCTCGGAGCCCCGATCGCTTCACGAATGACCCGGTGATCGGACCTCTTGCCGAGAATCGAGAAGGAGCACTCTGTCTTTGGTGAAAAGTAGACCTAGTCTGCCGAAATTTGTCGCCTCGAAAGCGCCACGAGGCCTGCTGTCACAGCCTCTTGGTGGCCTAAATCTGGCGATCCTCTCTCTCTGTCCTCATCCCTGCGGATGCGCTGCATCTGGCAATATCCATACTGGTGAAGAGCCACCCCAGCACGATGAATCATATGACGGTCTAGCCCGTCATCACATATCGATGAACCACATGCGTAAGTGTCATTTACAATGGTGTGCGTATGCACGGCTGAGTCAAACTCGGTGTACTCGCGATAGTCCTCCGCTCGCCTCAAGGTCAAGAATCTATCCACATGGGCTCTCCTCATCTCAGGAGGCAAGAAGTGATCCAGGAAGGCCTCTGTGAAATCCTCCCAAACAGCTGGAAGAGCATCCTCACCTCTAGACAACTCCCATGACTCAAACCAGTTCAACGCAATATCACGTAACCGGTAAGAGGCTAGCATGACGGACTCAGCCTCCGAGGCCCTAAGCACCTGTATCGTCCAGAATCGCCGAACAAACTCACGAGGATCCTCGCCGGACCTCGAACCATAGAACTTCGGGTGGATGACAACTCAGAAATCCCGAATCAAATGGCTTCGGCTCTGGGTTGGTTGCTGTTCTGTCGGCATCGCCCGCCACTATCTTTGGTCAATAACCGGATCGCTCCCGTAATCTCTATACTCGGCCGTGTGGATCGAGGCTCCGTCCGCGATCTCGATGGCGCTGCGCCGCCTCGAACTCCGTGAGGTGGCGATGGCGTGGAACTTCGCCGCCCAAACATCATCTCGGTAAAAGGCGGGCCCGTGCCTCGTGACCCTCGCGTCCTACTAGCGGCTCCGCCGGTGCCTTGCGCCGGGCGCGGTTGCCTTGCGTGGGCATATCCGATACATAAAGGAAAATATCGGAGGGAGTTCAACCTATAACACGGCTACATTGCACGATCTTAGAGTGAAAGAATGAAACCAATCCTAAATATCCTGCGACCTCACGATTATCGATGTGGTGCCAACACACCGATAATCAAGACTACTAGACACGGTGCGTAGACACTTTCCGAGAACTAATCGCCTCGATACCACTTTTGTCACGACCCGACCGGGGCGCGGCGGTGCCTAGGGCACCGTCAGTATACATCGAGAGAATAGCGGCGAACATACATAACACATAAACGTATAAAGTAAACATCATCGCTAGCGCAAGTGCGCTTTCATAGAAATATACTTAATCAAAAGTATAACAGTACAACTATGTCTTTACAGCCCAAACCACAAACGTGACTACAGACCTCTAGGAATAACAACTGTGGCGGGACAGGGTCCCGCCATACCCCTGAATGTACAAAATACCTATAGCCTCAGGGAAAAACCGTACCAACACAACAATCCTCCGGAGGAATGGAGCTTCTGACATCAGACCAGTGATCCTAAGAATGAGGATCCACCACCTGCTTACCCCTACCTACGGCATGAACGCAGCCCCCGAGGAAGGGGGTCAATACACAATATGTATTAAGTATGCGAAACTGGAAAATACTGAAAATACCTCATAAGTCTAGAATAATTGGAGACATGTAAGATAATCAGTTTACAGAACACTGTGCCTTACTAACAATGAGAATATCAAGCATATACTATACTGCATGAAAATAGGAAGCTCATAATCAAAGCAAAGTCATCCGCCCCGCAGTATCATTAAGCACTCCTACTCCTGGGACTATTTCACCCGCATGGGTCATGTGGACCCGCATGAGGTATTCCTCGCATAGGCTGTACTCACCCGCATGGGACTATTTCACCCGCATGAGCCCTACGGACTCACATGAGGTATTCCAAGCATCGTGGGTAGCAAATCCACGGAATATGCAAATGCCACAACCCGGGGAATGACCCCGTAATAAATAATAATATATCATTAGCACAAACCGGCTATCATACATAATACAAGCAAGTTAAGAAACCCCTTAACTTCTTATTAATCTTGTCCATACACATTCTCATTTTAGTTTACTTAAGGCACTAACATGTCTTTATGAAATCCGGGAATTTAACCCAAATTACTATGTACTTCTACTCTTTTAAAACCTTAGGCAATTAATGCCTTAAAATCAATTTGCCTTTCACAACTTCAAATCATTTATCCTTACTTGTTTTACTTAGAGTAAATCTTCCTTTGTTAATTTTCCATAAAGCTAATATAACCAACTTCCCATAAAGTCATTATATTAACGATATACCTTAGTCAAATACATTTTCCTAAACCCAAGGGACTTACACTTTTAAAAGAAACGAGAATCATATACTTAAACACATCAAGTCCCTTAACTTTGAAAACTCAAGACATCCCTAATACTTTTAAAGAAATGAGTTAATCCCCCCTTACTCACAAAAACTTGGCCATCCTTAAAACCAGTAAGGGATATCAAAACCTTGTACGTCTATCGTACTATATAGGTAAAGCTATTCATGCTCAAGAGATAGAAAAGTTCCACATACCTCTTCGGTCAATCCACTTGCTAAGTCCAAAATACCGCACGTAATATGTCAACCTATAATGACCATAATACGTTTATTAACCTCTAGTTTCAACGTAGAATATTCCAAGTGCAAAGTCACTAAATTCTACGGAAAATTGGGCAGCATTTCCTTTGTTTCTACATACTTTGCCACCTTTTTCAAGGCCGAATTCAACACCCAAACACCACTTTTAAGGCCCAACAATCCAAACAATTCAAAGGGGATTACACACCTAATCTTGGATGTGTAAAATTCTGCCCCATAAAGTATAACAACTAACTTAACAAGTTTAAGGTAGTATTTAGCTACAACATGCTTACATAACCTTCTTATCCAATTCTTTCATATCCAAACCATATTTCTTACATGCAATTTATCTAAGAGCAATATTTTCAACTACAAGTTCTTTCTTCTTCACATGCAACACCAAAAACTATCAACAAGAGAAAGAATTGTTACCTTAGAGCTTTAGCCAAATTAATCCAACAAATTTACTAGCCTTCTTTCCAAAAACACCACCACAACAACTCCCACAAGCTTGCAAATAAGTTTCCTTCTTGCCACACTTTTCAGATTTTTCTCAATCCTTGATTTCCTCTTGATTTTCTAGAGAGAAGGAAGAGCTTTTATTTTTAGAGAGAGATGAGAGCTTGAAGAATGACCAAGTCTTCAAGACTTGGTCAGTAAATAGTGCATGCACAATCAGATGGGGGGGGGACACTTGTCACCCTCCCATGACCTTTTTTTAAAATAAAACAGTTCAGATTTTTCCACTCAACTTCGCAGAACCGCGCGGCCTGCGGTAGCGCATGGCTGAAACCCGTAGCCTCACGGAACTTCGGCGCGACCCGCTTCCGTGTGGCCCTGTGGTTCCTGACCGAATTATTTTTCTATCCGACTGCGCACTGAACTTGTAACTTTCATAACTTTCTACTCCGATGTCCTATCGACGAACGGTTGGTTGCGTTGGAAACTAGACTCAACGAACTACGTCTAGGCCTTTGAAACACCTAGGAACTCTCAATGTAACGGGTCATAACCCGCCTCAAAGTTGACTAAAAACCCGTCCGAAACAATCTGTCAACCTATCCTTCTAAAATTTTAGTCTTAACCCCTTCCGTACGCTCTCATACGCATGACCAGAACTACGGGGTATAACAACAATACCACGGTAATATTTTATTTTATGGAACATGCCAAAAGAAATAAGGATTTGTCTTAACATACCTTGATTGCACTTAATGATCTGAGTTAAGAAGGTTGTTATATTTGTGAACACGGTCCGAATCGCAATACTCTGGAATTACAATTGAACTTGCTGGACAGAATTTTAATATGGAAATCACGGTACTACTTGCTACTACTTCCTATAATTTCAAAGCTAAAATAAGTTAAAGTGGTTTGATTGGAATAGGGGATGAAGTTTATGTAAGAAGCAAATGATTTGCTTCTCTAAGTGAGTTAAAATGGTTCGGATAAGAAATTGTTGGCAGTGAAACTTTTGTACTTGTTTTACAATATTGCTGAAGATATATATGGAATGAAAAACATACATTACTTAATATGTAGGAAAAGGTTTTGTTCAATATGCTGCCTCCCACTTAGCCAATTGGCGGTGGGAGATCCTATTTGCTTTCCCCGTGTCCTTCCTTATTTAATAAGGAGTAGATATCTCCGTATAATTTATCAATTATACACATAAATAATTTTAGACCCCACTTCATCTAAATCCTAAAAAATCATAAAACTTTCGTATACTTGATGTCATAACTTGTAATATGATACTAGTTCATCACCTCTTTTGGGGATATACAATTATTATTATTAATCCTCATCGTCACACTTGTTACATCCAAAATTATTTGGGG
The DNA here is from genome assembly GCA_029844215.1 of Przewalskia tangutica. Classification (NCBI taxonomy): domain Eukaryota; kingdom Viridiplantae; phylum Streptophyta; class Magnoliopsida; order Solanales; family Solanaceae; genus Przewalskia; species Przewalskia tangutica. Next base: position 80,602,183 of record CM056732.1, on the reverse strand, counting down.
ATCGCATTCCTTGTATACTAATTTCCTTATTAGCATACGTAAATATAATTAAAAAATTCCAAACACTCGGATCTATTTTCTTTGTTTACATGCTCAAATTGTTGTCCAAAATTATGAGTCGTTACATCTTTTCCTCCTTAGAAACATTCGTCCTCGAATGTTGGGGTGATATACATCATACATCACTACATCAGACCTCTCATGGTCTTCAAGAATTAATTACAATATGAGGAATTGGAATTTACCTCATGCTTCTTCCGGAACCTCAATGTTGGTCTGGAATAAGTGCGGATATTTGTGCATCATTTCTTCTTCCGCCTCCCACATCATCTCTTCCACATTCCTATTTCGCCACAAGACCTTCACAGAAGCTACCTCCTTAGCCCTCAGCTTGCGGACTTGTCGATCTAGGATAGCAACAGGAATCTCTTCATATGACAGGTTCTCTGTAACATGTACATTCTCTATTGGTTTAACCCGAGAAGGATCTCCAACACATGCTCTCAACATGGACACATGAAAGACCGGATGAACAAACTCCAATTCTGAAGGTAAGTCCAATTCGTAAGCTACTTGACCAATACATCGAATTATGCGATATGGTCCAATATACCTTGGACTGAGCTTTCCTTTCTTTCCAAATCTCGTTACTCCTTTCATAGGCGAAATCTTCAAAAATACCCAATCATCCACCTGGAATTCTAAGTCTCGTTGTCGTACATCTGAATATGACTTCTGACGACTTTGAGTCGTTAACAACCGTTCCTGAATAAGCTTTACCTTCTCTACGACTTGATGCACTAAGTCAGGTCCAAATAACTCTGATTCGCCTACCTCCAACCATCCAATAGGAGATCTACACTTCCGTCTGTATAATGCCTCATATGGAGCCATTCTAATAATGGCATGATAGTTGTTATTGTACGCGAACTCAATAAGGGGTAAGTGATCATCCCAACTTCCCTTGAAGTCCAACACACAAGCTCGTAACATATCCTCGAGCGTCTGAATCGTTCTCTCAGCCTGACCGTCTGTCTGTGGATGGAAAGTCGTACTTAAATTAACTCGGGTACCTAACCCTTTCTGACAAGACTTTCAGAAGTTAGCTGTAAACTGAGCACATCAGTCAGATATAATAGAGACAGGCACACCATGAAGTCGAACAATCTCCTTACTATATAACTTCGCGTAGTCCTCGGCTGTGTAGGTAACTTTCACCGGTAATAAATGAGCTGATTTAGTCAGTCTGTCAACGATTACCCAAATTGAATCAAATTTACGAAAAGAACGAGGTAATCCCATAATTAAGTCCATATAATCATTTCCCATTTCTATGTCGGAATATCAATGTTCTGAGCCAAGCCACCAGGCTTCTGATGTTTTTCTTTACCTGCTGACAGTTGGGACATTGAGCCACGAACTCCGCTATGCTCCTCTTCATATCGTTCAACCAATACATACTCTTAATGTCATGATACATTTTAGTTTATCTGAGATGAATAGAATATCGTGAACAATGAATCTCTGTCATAATTCTATTCTATAATCCTTCTACATTTGGAACACATAGACGACCTTGGTGCCTGAGAGTTCCATGTTCGTCAATCTCAAAGGTCGTGGTTTTCTTCTGCAGAATGCCCTCTCTTATCATCTTCAAACTAAGGTCTTCCCATTGACGTTCCTTAATTTCTATACGAGGGACGATTCTGACATATTTTGGATTACAAAACCACCATCCTCCGCATCCACTAGTCGGACTCCCAAACTAGCTAACTGATGAAACTCTTTTACCAACTCCTTCATTTTGACTTGCACTGGAGTCGAGCTGACCGTTGATTTACGGCTAAGTGTGTCTGCTACCACATTAGCTTTACCAGGGTGATATAAGATTCCACATCATAATCCTTCAACAACTCAAGTCATCTGCTTTGTCTCAAGTTCACCTCATTCTGTTTGAATATGTATTGCAGACTCTTGTGATCCGTAAAGATATAGATATGAACACCATATAGATAGTGCCGCCAAATCTTCAGTGCATAGACTATCGCGACCAACTCTAAATCATGTGTCGGATAGTTTTTCTCGTGTTTCCTCAATTTCCTTGAAGCATAGGCAATCATTTTACCCTGCATCAACACGCATCCTACACCTGCTCCCGAAGCATCACAATACACAACATAGCCTCCTGGTCCTTCTGGGAGAGTAAGGACTGAAGCTGATGTTAATCTATCCTTTAGCTCTTGGAAACTCCGCTAGCAAGCATCGGACCATTGTAACTTTATAGTTTTTTGTGTCAACTTCGTCAATGGCGCTGATATGGTAGAAAATCCTTCCACAAACCTTCTATAATAGCCGGCTAGGCCTAGAAAGTTGCGAACCTCTGTTGGAGTCGTAAGCCTAGGCCAATTCTTCACTGCTTCAATCTTATGAGTGTCAACTCTTATACCTTTATCTGACACTATATGACCAAGAAAAGCTACTGACTTCAGCCAAAACTCACACTTGGAGAGCTTTGCATACAACTTGTGATCCCGGAGCATCTGTAATACTATTCGTAAATGTTCCACATGCTCTGCTTCCGTGTTAGAATAAACCAGAATATCATATATAAATACTATCACAAATACATTTAGGAATGGGCGGAACACATTGTTCATTAGATCCATAAATGTTGCTGGTGCATTCGTGAGTCCAAACGACATTACTAGGAACTCGAAGTGCCCATACCTCGTCCTGAAAGTTGTCTTTGGAATATCCTTTTTCTTAACCTTTAGCTGATGGTACCCTGACCTTAGGTCGATTTTTTAGAAACATCTCGCACCTTGTAATTGATCAAACAAATCGTCAATTCTTGGAAGAGGATACTTGTTCTTGATAGTAGTTTTATTCAGTTGCCGATAGTCGATACACATTCGTAACGAACCATCTTTCTTTCGTATGAACAATACCAGCGCGCCCCAGGAGATATACTAGGCCTAATAAAGCCTTTCTCGAGAAGATACTTTAGTTGCTCCTTCAATTCTTTCAATTCAGCTAGAGCCATTCTATAAGGAGGAATAGATATCGGTTGGGTGTCTGGCAACACATCTATACCAAACTCTGTTTTCCTTTCAGGAGGAAGACCTGGAAGTTCGTCTGGAAATACGTCAAGAAATTCACTAACCACTGGAATTGATTGAGCTGCAGGTGGTTCGACATCAACATCCCTTGCCCGGACAAGATGGTGTATACATCCTTTGAATATCGTCTTTCTTGCCTTAAGGTATGAAATAAACCTACCTTTTGGTGTTGCCGTATTACCCTTCCATTCCAGGACTGGATCACATGGGAATTGGAATCTAACAATCTTCATTCGACAATCCACATTAGCGTAGCATGACGCTAACTAATCCATTCCCATAATAACATCAAAGTCAACCATTTCTAATTCCACCAAGTCTGTTTGGGTTTGACGATCACAAGCTAATACTGCACAGTTTCGATAGGCTCGTCTAGCAACTACTGATTCACCAATCGGTGAAGATACCATAAATGGATCCTTAATCGACTCAGGATCTATGTCAAATTTACAAGCAACGAGAGGAGTAATATATGATAAATTTAGGCCCGGATCTAACAGTACATACACATTGCGTGAAAAGATTGATAATGTACCTGTAATAGCGTCATGTGAGGACTCCTGATCATGTCGTCCCATCAGTGCATAAGTACGATTATGGCTCCTTCCTCTGCCTCGACCAGATAACGTCTGTTGATTCTGCCCTAACGAGCGTACTGATCGCGATGAAGTTGCTGCAGATCCAACTGGCTGAGCCCTAACACCTCTGCCTCCTGTCGGACAGTCTCGCGCAAAATGACTAGGTTCTCCACAAGAGTAACATACATTCGATCCTTGTTGGCATGACCCGGTATGGGTCTTACCACATCGCCCACATCGAGCCAATGGCGGCCTCATTTGCATGGAATTCTCTTTATAATAAGATCTTTGGGTTCGTGAACTCTGCCCTGGTCCTGACTGAGCATACTGATTAGCCCTCGATCTTGAAAATGGCAATGATGCGCTGGCTGCTGGGTAAGTTGGTCGCATATAAGGTTGTGGCCTGGGCCCTCCTCCGAAATCTCTCCCATTATCGACGGATCGAGCCCTCTTAGGTTGGCCCCTATCGCGTTTTCGATTGACCCGTTGTTGCTTCTTGCGATCTTCTAAGTTCTGTGCATAAGCCTGGATGCGGGAAATATCAATATCTGCATTCAAAGAAGCCGTGGTACACTCGTTGATCAGGTGTGGCCCCAAGCCAATAACGAACCTATGTACCCTGTCACTCATCTCTGCTATAATCGTGGAAGCGTATCGAGCTAATGAGTTGAACTGCAGGCTATACTCTCGGATGCTCATACTGCCCTGCTCCAGATGTAGAAACCTATCTTGTCTGGCTCGCCGAAGCTCAACTGGCAGAAAATATCGTAAGAAAGCCTCTAAAAACTCTCCCCATCCTGTTGGGGTAGCACAAGGTCCCCTGGACTGCTCCCACGTTTCATACCAGGTTACTGCGACATCCCGCAGTCTGTAAGAAGAAAACTTTACCGACTCAGCATCGGTAACATCCATCACCCGCAGAGTACGTTGTACCTGATCTAGGAAATTTTGCGGGTCCGCATTCAAGTCTGACCCCGTAAATACCGGAGGGTCTAGATTAATAAAATCTCGGGCTTTCGCACGTCAAACTCAAGTTTTCTATTGGTAAGATGCCACCTTAGGGCCGAGCGCAATGAAGGAGCTTTAAGCAACTCGACTATAAGGAGAGGCGCTCCAGTCACTTGACTTTACATTTCCTAATATCGTACCAGCATTTCCTAATAACATAGATGTTGAGTGAGAATTTAACGTAGAGTGAGAATTTCACTGAGAATTTAACATAGAGGCTCTATCTGAAGAACCTGGAACCTGTCGTTGGGCTTGAACGACTACCAATTGTGTCAATAACTGGACCGCACTTCGCATCTCAAGATCTACAACTGGAGTATCAAGTGGAGGTACTGGAGGTACTGGGGGTACTGCATCTCCACTACCCTCTTCTGATGGCGGCAAACTAGGAGCATCATACGAATGAGTCGTACCGATGGTCTCACTTTGCCCCTCGCTAGACGACTGGTACCTTCACCCGCAGCCGTATCCAATGTTCTCATACTCTTGAATTTCTTCTTTGCTATAGGCATCGCTGGAATGTAAATGTTAAATGGATTAGAGGTAAAATACTTATAACTCAATTCTACTTCACGATTTATGAAATGAAAAAATGGAAACCATCCCTAAATGTCAGGCAGTCTCCTGCGTATAAGCATGGTGCACAATATACCCATACACAAGACTCTACTAGACACGGCTTGTAGACTCCCTAGGACAGACATGCTCTGATACCAAGTTTGTCACGACTCAATCCGAAGGGCCGCGACGGGCACCCGGATCCCACATGTCAGGTACCGCTAATTGTTGACAGTCAATTTGGACCCGTTTTTCGTATATTTGTTGTAATTTTATGTGTTTTAGGACATCACATTTTAATCATCATTTTTTGCATTTTTCGCATAATATTCTATGTTTATTTCTTCACAAAAATGGCATTGCATATTTTTATTTTAAATTAAGCATTATGTTTTTGTTAATATTATGTTTCTATTATTATTATGTTTGCATCTCTTTAAATAATTAATTGGCATCCTGTTTTTATTTTTAATCAGTCATTAAACATTTGCTAAAATATTGTATTTGTATTATTATTGCATCGGCATTGCATTTTAATAATCTTGCATCTTGTTAATTATTTTTTCTTTTAAATAATTAATCCGTCTTGCATTTTGTCAAACCAGTCCAGTCCAAGACACGATTTGAATCAGTCCAATCCAACACTATTTTTAATTTCACCCAAACTTTCATCTTTTTATTTTTCCCCCTTAAAATCAAAACCCACTTTTCATTTCCCCCCAAAAACAATACCCCACTTTTCATTCCCCCCCCCCCCCCAAATACCAAACCCTAATACACCCCTATAAAACAAAACATTTCCCTCAAGCCCACATAACCCTCAGCCGCACACTTCGACTTCATCTGAAACCCCCCCCCTCAGCATCATCTCTCTCACCCTCTCACCCCTGCCCTCTCCCTCACTCTCCCGTCGACCACCCTCTCCCCTGTCCCCTCAACCACTCGCCCACTGCCCAGACACCACGCACCCCCAGTCCCGGCGAACCTCCCCTTCTCCCTTAGCCCTTCGCCGGAGTTCTGAGCTCCGGCGAAACTCACCGCTGTTCCCATCGAACCACACCTCGTACACCCTTCCATTGCATGTCGGCGAACCACTGTTTCCCACACCCAGTCGCCGGCGAACCCACCACTGGGGTGGCGTCGCTCCGGCGATAGCCGTGGAAGTGATGCCGCCCATTTCCCCGTTAGTTCGGTTTATATCTTGTTCGGTATATTATTGATTGTGGACTGATTTCCCCTTTTCCGGGTAACTGGTCGGAGTCTTTAAACTCCGGCGACCTCCACTGCTTTGTATTTTTATATATAACTGCTGTTTATTTTTATTGTTGGGCTGATTTCTGAAGTTTTGATATTTGTGCTTTGTTTTGTGGGACTGATTCTCGCGATTTTGAACTTGGCCGGAGTTTGTGAATTCTGGCGACGCTAATAGTTTGTTGCTATTTCTCTTGTTGGTTATTTTGCTACTGTTATCGTGGGTATTTTTGCATCGTTGTGATGTTGCCATTGGCCGCTCTCGATTTGCTATTTTATTGGACTGATTTTGCGATTTGGTTATCTGGCCGGAGTTTTCGCAACTCCGGCGATTCTGTCGGCTTATTTTGGACTGGTTTTGCCTATTTTGGATGTGAGACTGATTTTAACTTGCTGATAAAAAAAACATCGGTGCGGTTCTGAAATTTCCTGCAAGCTATTTGTTGCTTGTTCATCACTGTCTCGTTAATGCTCACTGTCCGGATATATATTTTAGATTATTTTGGCATTTTTGACCGATTCTATTGGTTGCTGGAACTCAGTCGATGTCATGTTAAATATGGTGTTGTTGAATTTTGTATTGGGCATGTACTGATTTTGAACAAGATGCTACACTTGTCTGGCCGATGAAAAAGTTATCCGTCGATTTTTGAGGCCTCCACAGTTGCAAAGACGGAAAATAAAATAAATGAAGCTTTCTGGGCAAGGATGATTTCTTCCACTTACACCGGATAACCAACATGCTACCGGCAGATAATTTCGCACCGCACTTGTTTAGGTCATCCCACTTTATATATTTTTATATCCGAGCCCTTCGTGTTTAAAACTATTCTCGCTTTGGCGGATTCAAGGTTTTATTTATTTTATCGCTTTTAACAATATTGGCCGATGAAGGAATCTCCGTCTTATTTCCAAGGCTTCCTCTGTGCAAAAGACGGGTTTACTTATTTATTTTGCTTTACTTATTAATTCTTGTCATTGCATTAAAATTATTTATTCTATTACTAACGCTTTTACTAAGTGTTTATGCAGGTACCCGGAGATCATCTTGCGCAGAAGGCCTAAAAAGGGCTAAAAGATGTCCTGAAGTTTTATTTTATGTCGCATTTAATTTTAGTTTTTATTATTTTGTATTGCATTTTATTTTAATTATAAATTATGAAAAATGCTTAGAATACGTAGAATAAAAAGGGCAATAAATAATTAACCTAGGTTTGAACGAATAACCGCAAGTTAGCGAATCTTAAAGGATGCCTAACCCCTTCCCTTTAGGATAATAAAGAACCCTGATTCAGAATCTCACTAATTTCGCAGACCATTAAATGGAGATTAATTGCAGTATTTTATTGCAATAAATCAAGTGTCCTAATTCACTTAAATAATTAGGTGGCGACTCCTTAAAATCAGCATCATTGCTCCATCCAGGGAACCGCGCCAAAGAGCAACGTTGCGGATACCGTTCAGACCCCCGAGGTCAAAAACGGGCGCGACACTAATCACATAATCAACAACTAACCAAATATAGGTACGGACTAAGCCGAAAAGGTTATGAAAGCTTTTAACCAGAAAGTGAACTTATACATATATACAAACTCATGCCATGACCGACAAGGCCATACAAAACTACTATACACAGGACACCTGTCTACAAGCCTCTAAAGAGTGTACAACATCAACAGGTCGGGACAAGGCCCCGCCATACCCATATAGACACACAAAAATGTAATATATCAAGGTTACACTGACACTCCGGAAAGAAAGGAGTGCTTCCAAAAGTCCGCTGAAATCTGCAACCTATTCACGTGGACCTTCGTCTTGCCTGTGTGAACCTGCGGGCATTAAACGCAGTGTCCCCCGATAAAAGGAACATCAGTACGACTGATATATTGAGTATGTCAGGCATAAATAACATCATAACAGGAGTATAACAACAACTAAAATAGAAACAATTTACCAACAGTAAACACCTCTGAACCATTACATGACATGATGCCCACAATGCAATATCCATATATATCAACCTCTTCGGGCGTCTTTCTTACTGTCATGACCCGACTCGACGGGCCGCGACTAACGTCCTAATTGGACGTCATTACTGACCTGTCACTCTTAATCTATCTAATACAGAGATCTATAGAAATTTGGCAAAGACAATACCGCTTACAACATCTCCCTAAAAATGGGCGAGCCGACAAGGCTGCCAAATCAACAACAGAACAACAATAATAATGGGCTAGCCGACTAGGCTGCCACCAACCAACATTATGTACACAAGGGATAATCAAAATAAGCAAGCCGACAAGGCTGCCACTAGATAACAACAAGTATAACCGGGAACTCCCCAACACAGGGTATAACAACATTACAACCCAAAATAGGGTACAAACGTCTAACCCATAACTGTCTACAGACTTCTAAGAGTGTAATACTGACATATGACGGGACAGGACTCCGTCATGCCCAAAATACGCATAAGTCTGAAAGATAAAGGTCTGTACCAAAATAGCCGCTCGGAACAAAGCGAGTTTCCAATCGTTGTAAATCCTAAAGCCGGGCGGTCACCTATTCAACACTGAACTGCGACATTTAACGCAGCGAGAAAGGGGGTCAGTACGTTAGATGTACCAAGTATGTGGAACTAGAAATACTGTACTAGAAATCATAACAGTTCAACGTAAAATAGTAGACAAGTAAGAATTCAACTTAACTGTATAAATGTACTCCATCAAATGAGAGTAATGAAAATCAGTTCTTCCTTTTCCAAAATATGCAAGTCAGGCCAAAATCATGAACTTCTATCCTCAGGATATAATAGCACGGGACTCGAACCCATCTAGGTATATATATATCATGAGACTCGAACCCAAGTAAATATGTATATATTATGGGACTCGAACCCAAGTAAGCATGTATATCGTGGGACTCGAACCTACGTAAATATATGGAATAATATAATGTCATGGGACTCGAACCCGCATCATGGAGAGCTAATCCGTGGAATAATAATAATCCGGGAATTTAACCCGTTTGGGACTCGAACCCAAGTAAATATAATAATAATAGCCGGGACTCGAACCCGGAACATACTATATAGTGTCGGCCCTCTATGTGAGAGACTCGGTGAATGTGTAATAGGACTCGGCACGAGTAGATATCATGAGCAACTATATGCAATTTGAAATCATCTTTGACTTTCGATAATATCATCATTGTTGACACCCAATTTTGACCCTCCCGTCCAGTCATTAACTATAAAATTACACTAATTTTAAAACAATTTTATAATAATAAAATACAACAATAAAACATTAATACAGACATAAATAAATAATTTAATAATAAATAATAATCTAACACACGCGTTTTAATAGTGGCAGTCATAAAAGAATTAAGAAGTCCTAATTTTATTCAATAAGTCTTAATAATGACATCACTTTATAAACATTAAACACTAATTAAATAGCACGCCCGCATTTATTTTAGATAATTTAATCACAATTAATTAATTAATTTATCACTAATTAAAAGCCTAAAACTATTAATTAAAATTAGCAACACACCTCTACCACTACCAGCCCAATCACCCGCAGGCCCAATACCACTAACTACCCAGCCCAATTCCTCTACCCCTTTATTTTCCCCTTTCAGCCCATTACCCTCATTTCCCCTTTCATCTTCTCGTCCGATCCACAAGAAAAGGAAGCCCTTATCATTTCCTTCCTTATCAGCAGCCCTTTACCCTCACTCGTCTCCCTTAAACGAAACCCTAAAATCTCGCCTTCCTTAACCAAACCACTTACCTTCCTTACCCATGCAAGCGCAACCAACGATTTCGTACCATAAATAACCAAATCCCTTCAGATCAAGCGCGAATCTCGTACAAAATCAGTCCAAAATCATACCTTGTAATGGCAAATCAGCAACCCAATTCAGAAAGAAATCGCACCAAATTAAGAACCTAAATGGTGACTATATATAGATAGCAATTTACACATAGAAGGGCATTCGAAAAAGAGAGAGGAAGAAGGCAGGAGACCCATATCATCGATCAGGCATCAGTCGCGGAGATTACTCTTAGCAGTCGAAGCCTAGAATCCCTTCCTCGCTTCCAGTTTATTGTCATTGATTCTTGCAAACAGTTCCTTTTTCGAACTTCTCGTCGACGATTCTAGAAAAACATTTGTCGTCGCCTCAGTTTACTACCCACAAAGGTCCGGAAACCCTTTCTCTTTCATTTATTTAATTGTCTAATTGATACTATGTGTTCTGCATGATGGTGTCTGCATCATTTTGTTCAAACTTGTTCGATTTGGGTCGGCCACTGTTTCCAGATAGGTCTATCAGCAGTAGCCTTCGATATTTGTAGCGTCGATTCTGTTTTGAGCATGTGCGTGTGCTTCGATAATACTTTCTGAGGGTATGATTGAGTGTATAACGATTGTATAAGGGTCGTAGATCCATTTTGTTGGTTGTATGCTGATGGTGGTGTAAACATTGACTTGGATATTCTGTTTTAACCTGCTAGTATGCAACTGGATGTTTAGTAGGAATGTATTGATATGTTAATTCAAAAATCAGTATTAATCATGATGAACTGTTAAAACCGAAATTCACTACATATGTTGTTTCTTGTAACTTTCTCTATAAATAAATACTTCTCCTAACAAATAGCTAGCGGGAAGTAAAATGGATTACGAGGTCTAATCCCGAATTTTAAAATCAAGCCGACATGCTCCCGGAAATAACGACAACCAAAATTCAAAAGGATTATGTGTGTTTATATGTATGTATATTTATGTGCCTATATTCAAGATTCAAACCTCTTACTCGTTTTCAAAACATCATAAGAAAGACTATATGTCCACATATATGTAATAACAACCCAAATTTCAAAAGGTGATTATGTGTTTGTATGTGCGTCTACGTTCCAAAGATTCAAATCTTTACTTATTTTCCAAAATATCACTACTATATTTTAATAACTTAAGACCGACCTCCAATCAAAATGTTACTAAGATCAAGGATATACGATTTACAATGTCGTGTTATCCTCCCGAGAAAAGTAACAAACATTTTAATTGTAAAATAAACCCCCGCGTTCTCATCTCTTTAAAAATGGTAATGTATTTACTTCAAGCTAACTATACAAGCATAATATCTATCATAATATTTATTCTACTTTGTCTCCACTGTCTTGGGTGTAATTAAAGTTTATAAAAGTGTGACAGTTATTGGGTTAAAATTTGCTTGACAATTGTTCTGACCATGTTGCATTCTGTTCGAGATGTCATGTCATGTTTATCTTATAAAACTGGCCAGCATACATTTAAATGTCCTCTGATTCTCTTGCATATATTGTGGTACACTTGGTTTGATATATTCCTGAGTAGAATGGATGATTTCAAGTTACTACAAGATCTGTATGGGATAACTTTGATGCCTAAAGGGGAGTGTCTATCCTGTTTCTGCCCCCCTCGTTTTTTTTTTTAAAAAAATGCTTTGGCATGAGATCCTGTATTGGCTACACATCTGTTGGTATGATGAAATTGAAATGATCTTTTTTTTTATGCTACAACTAATCATAGTTCTTAATTCTTGGTTATACTCGATCTCAAAACCATGAAGCATGCCCCCTCCTTAATCTAGTGTAGTTTCGTTGTATGTATAGATTACATGTTTGTTTTCTATCCACGCCGGTCTTACACGTCACTGAATAAAGAGCTGGACATCACTAATTCTTTTCTTTTCTTTCTTATTTTTATCTGACATGCATTGGGAGCTAAATCAAGAGTCTCAGTACGAGACTCATCATGATTTCCATATCGCCGCCACACTCTTGTCGCAGGGTTTCCAAACAGCTATAGGAATAGATGGTGTCACCATCCATTCTAGACGTCATGCCAACTACAATCTCACTCCCGCCTTTGCTTATTTGTGTATTTATTTATTTTGCTTATTTATTATTGTTATATTTGTTAAGGCTGTAATTAATAGGATAATTAACTCTAATAGTCTTTGAGTATATTGGAAGGGTAGTTTAAAGGATAAATTCACCTTTTATTTATTCTAGGTTCATCACGAAAGTCTAAATCCAAAATAATTAATCCTAGTTATACTTTAGTCATGTAGTTAATATATTTCTCCATATTCAGTCCTTAAGAAATAAACTTTATCATAAACTTTTCATAAATGTTATAGGAAGTAATTCTCGCACATACGTATAAAAATAATAATTTCATAATTAACCTTTTATAAGAATTTTAATCTTACGTATACTGTTAGGAGTAATCACCTTCTTATTTTGTCAAAAAATAAAATAATTTCATTTCATAATCAACTTTGTATATATGTATTTTTTATGAATCTTATAAGGTCCTTTAGTTATCAATATATATTCTTTAGATATTGCCACATCCCTTTTACTTAAATAATCCTTTTCTAAAAAATATATACATCCCTTAGCCAAATAAACTAACCTATGTTTGAACGGACAACCGCAAGTTAGCGGATCCTTTAGGTGCCTTATCCCTTTCCTTTAGGATAATAAAGAATCCTTACTCAGAATCTTATTTAGTTTCACAGACCTTTAAATGGAGTTAATGCTGACTTTAATCAGTTAGCATTTAGGTGTCCTAATTCACCCAATTAATTAGGTGGCGACTCCCTTAACATTCTAAACATTTATTTTTTACGTTTTTGGGAGGATAACCATTCCGTCGCGCATTTAAGCCTGAGAGTTCAAAATCAGGTGCGACAGAATGGCGACTCCACTGGGGATTTAAGGTTCTTAACCACAACAGACCTAGGGTTATTATTTGGCATTACTTTTTTGCATTTAAATTTTGTGTGCTGTATTTTGTTTTATTTATTTGCTACCTGCTTTACTGCTTTCCTTAAACTGACATTCCGCTCATATTTCTTCCATTCTGGAAAATTCACACTATCACACACTCACGCGCTGGTGTGCTTCGTGCACCCGCAAATTTCTTTCAAAAAATATCCAAATTTTAAGAGAGTTGGCGCCTGCGCGGAGTTAGATCGGTTCGTCTGATCAGCCGCGTAGCCTTCTCACTCGAGTTGTCCGCTCGGGCACCTTGCGTATAGAAAAGCCAAATCTTAGAAACTTAAGATAGAGCTATACCACCCTTACTTTAGGGCATGCATTTACCTTAGGTGGGTCGGTCCTTGGCATCGACACCAAAATTAGGAAGACACCAAATTTGTCGACGGGTTTCTCAACCCAACGGCCAACCAGCATATTATATGTAGCATGGCAGTGATAGACAAATCCAAACCTAATCATGTCATGCTGAAATTGGAAAAAGTGCACCGTCATTTGGTCGCCATTTCCAACAAAAGCATTACAGTTGGACGACTTGGACAAATCCATCATGACCTCGCATATGTGACGTTTAGGCCTACCTCTGGCATAAAGGGGTCCCCATGCATGTTAGGATTCACTTGCAATGTGACAAACATGTACTTGCTAAATGTTTTTACACTTTTGCAAAATCACGTGCTATACACTAACGCAGTTTGCTACATCTTGTCTAAAAAGGATTTATCACTTTCCCCAAAGGTCGATTTGTATTTGACTAAGCAATAGCAGAGCATGAAGACCCAACCAGCCATGATGCAGAGCAAGAAGACGTATTGTTTGGATTTGCGCCCTTGTTCTGGTCCGCCTAGAGCCCGGATAAGAAAGAGCAATTTAGCTTAGCAGATTAATAAAAAGAAAAACTCGTATTTAAGCTTTAATAATGTTTTCTCTTGCTTGTATTCGAAACTACGTGTGACCTGATTCCCTTGGGCGGATACGTAGGCGGCCACATCGGCCTCGGTCCCACCTTTAGAATTTTACCCAATATTCGCTTGTAATGAACTACGTCATGACCTAATTCCCTCATGGGGATACGTAGGCGGCCTAAATCGGCTTCGGTAACACCATTAGGAAACTTTCCCTTCGTTCTGAAAATAACAAGAATACACATAACATACAAGCAACTCCATTGAGACCCCCTTAGGCCAAACACCCTTTTTCAAAACTAGGACAAGGTAGGAAACCGGACAGGGGTTGCAAGTCCAAACAAGCCAGGCACGCAGATGTCAAGGAACAAGGCGGCGAAGTCAAATACGAATCGACCACTCCCAAAACTCACAAAAATTTTCTTTGAGCGCAGGTCCTTCATATTAGCAGAAGATACAACAAAAGTTCTTCATATTAGCAAAAGCAGAAAGAAACAAAATAAGCGGAGAGAGGCACCGACAATCAACAGTCAGAATTCAAAAGTCCGCAACAAAGTCTAGCGCATCAGCTCGGACATAAAGCACACAACAAAAGCATCATGACAATTCGTCAGTTGCAAGGAAACATCTCAGGGACGACATCTCTACCCACATAATTGTCTTTCTCAAATATTTATCATTCTGTTTTAACAGTTATACACTAACTTTTCTCAAGCTTAGCTTGCAGGAGCGTTTATTCTACATGAGCAACAAAGAACACGCCCAGTAACGACGTTATCGCGATTATGTCCAAAGCGACATATATTCGACTTCGATACCAAAATCGACAATTTTAAGGACTTCGCCACGAAAGGACACCGACAAATATGATTCCATATGCTCGAAAGATCGACATAAACTGGGACAAATTTTAAAAGAGAGCCTGACGGCAGCGGAGCACCGAGAGTATGGGAGAATATACCGCCGATTTCGGATAAGGAAGTTCGTTTTGTTTCACAACATGTCACTATTCAAATATCGACATAATTTCCTACTAGCATATATAAGTATATTTTCTCAAGATTAGAATATTTTCTGACAAATGTTTTGACCGAGACTCGAAATCAGACAGGGGTTACATGGTCCAGACAAGACAACGCGTGCAAATATCAAGAGCCAACACAAATCGGCCGACCCCCCTCCCCGAACTAACAATTTTCTTTGAGTGAATTTTGCAGGTCAACAGGAACAAGGAGGACAATAACATTCCAATACAACACATGCATTTCGTCCACACAACGACGAACATCTACATCTCGTCCATACAACGACGAACATCTACATATCGTCCATACAACGACGAACATCTACATTTCGTCCATACAACGACGAACATCTGCATCTCGTCCATACAACGCATTTAACATCCGCATTTCGGCCCATACAACGATTTAACATCCGTGATATCGTCCATACAACGCATTTAACATCTGCATTTCGCCCATACAACGATTTAACATCCGCATTTCGCCCATACAACGCATTTAACATCGTGATTTCGCCCATATACAACGATTTAACATCTGCATCTCGCCCATACAACGATTTAACATCTCGCATTCGCCCATACAACGATTTAACATCTCGCATTCGCCCATACAACGACGAACATTCGCATTCGTTTATACAACGATTTAACATAGACATATCGCCCATACAACGATTTAACATCTGCATATCGTCCATACAACGATTTAACATCTCGCATATCGCCCATACAACGCATTTAACATCGTGATATCGTCCATACAACGATTTAACATCTACATTTCGTCCATACAACGATTTAACATCTACATCTCGCCCATACAACGATTTAACATCTGCATCTCGCCCATACAACGATTTAACATCTCGCATCTCGCCCATACAACGCATTTAACATCTGCATTCGCCCATACAACGATTTAACATCTGCATCTCGCCCATACAACGCATTTAACATCTCGCATATCGTCCATACAACGCATTTAACATCGGCATTCGCCCATACAACGCATTTAACATTCGTGATTCGCCCATACAACGATTTAACATCTCGCATTTCGCCCATACAACGACATTTAACATCTCGTATATCGCCCATACAACGCATTTAACATTCGCATTTCGTCCATACAACGCATTTAACATCCGCATTTCGCCCATACAACGCATTTAACATCGCATTTCGCCATACAACGACGAACATCCGCATCTCGCCCATACAACGACGAACATACGATCTCGCCCATACAACGATTTAACATCTCGTGATCTCGTCCATACAACGACGAACATCTGCATCTCGTTTATACAAGACAGCGTATCATCATATCATTTCATTTTATACAATCTGACTACAGCACAAATTCACATTCTTACATTGTTTTGCCTTAACAGTTATGCACTAACCTTTTGCTCAAGTCTTAGCATGCAGGAGCAGGAGCACAACGTGGATTTTCTCTTACAGCGAACCGGGGCAATTTGTTGGGGGGCCAACCTTCCCAATGAATGGCAGAAGCGGCCTCGAGCGTCGGTCCACTCGTTCCACATCACCACTCATTCCACAGCACCATTAGCCATAGCAGTACACCCCAGGTTCAAGCCAGTTATTTTTATTTCTTTTTGCACCATAGCCCAGTGTCATCATAACTCGACACAGGGACAATTTTGAGTCCGCGTTAGCCCACCTTGGTGTTTTGACCATGGTAACCCAGTGTCGTCATAACTCGACACTGGGACAATTTTTGAGTCCGCGTCAGCCTTGCCCAATTGCCCAACATTTTAATTCTGAGGGTCGAGACAAAATTGGCTATGAGTCAACGTCTTTGTCCGAAGATTCTTCCATCATCTCCATACAAAGAGGGACAACTGTTGACACCCAATTTTGACCCTCCCGTCCAGTCATTAACTATAAAATTACACTAATTTTAAAACAATTTTATAATAATAAAAGACAACAATAAAACATTAATACAGACATAAATAAATAATTTAATAATAAATAATAATCTAACACACGCGTTTTAATAGTGGCAGTCATAAAAGAATTAAGAAGTCCTAATTTTATTCAATAAGTCTTAATAATGACATCACTTTATAAACATTAAACACTAATTAAATAGCACGCCCGCATTTATTTTAGATAATTTAATCACAATTAATTAATTAATTTATCACTAATTAAAAGCCTAAAACTATTAATTAAAATTAGCAACACACCTCTACCACTACCAGCCCAATCACCCGCAGGCCCAATACCACTAACTACCCAGCCCAATTCCTCTACCCCTTTATTTTCCCCTTTCAGCCCATTACCCTCATTTCCCCTTTCATCTTCTCGTCCGATCCACAAGAAAAGGAAGCCCTTATCATTTCCTTCCTTATCAGCAGCCCTTTACCCTCACTCGTCTCCCTTAAACGAAACCCTAAAATCTCGCCTTCCTTAACCAAATCACTTACCTTCCTTACCCATGCAAGCGCAACCAACGATTTCGTACCATAAATAACCAAATCCCTTCAGATCAAGCGCGAATCTCGTACAAAATCAGTCCAAAATCATACCTTGTAATGGCAAATCAAAGAACCCAATTCAGAAAGAAATCGCACCAAATTAAGAACCTAAATGGTGACTATATATAGATAGCAATTTACACATAGAAGGGCATTCTAAAAAGAGAGAGGAAGAAGGCAGGAGACCCATATCATCGATCAGGCATCAGTCGCGGAGATTACTCTTAGCAGTCGAAGCCTAGAATCCTTTCCTCGCTTCCAGTTTATTGTCATTGATTCTTGCAAACAGTTCCTTTTTCGAACTTCTCGTCGACGATTCTAGAAAAACATTTGTCGTCGCCTCAGTTTGCTACCCACAAAGGTCCGGAAACCCTTTCTCTTTCATTTATTTAATTGTCTAATTGATACTATGTGTTCTGCATGATGGTGTCTGCATCATTTTGTTCAAACTTGTTCGATTTGGGTCGGCCACTGTTTCCAGATAGGTCTATCAGCAGTAGCCTTCGATATTTGTAGCGTCGATTCTGTTTTGAGCATGTGTGTGTGCTTCGATAATACTTTACGAGGTATGATTGAGTGTATAACGATTGTATAAGCGGTCGTAGATCCATTTTGTTGGTCAGATGTCACGGTGGTGTAAACATTGACTTGGATATTCTGTTTTAACCTGCTAGTATGCAACTGGATGTTTAGTAGGAATGTATTGATATGTTAATTCAAAAATCAGTATTAATCATGATGAACTGTTAAAACCGAAATTCACTACATATGTTGTTTCTTGTAACTTTCTCTATAAATAAATACTTCTCCTAACAAATAGCTAGCGGGAAGTAAAAGGGATTACGAGGTCTAATCCCGAATTTTAAAATCAAGCCGACATGCTCCCGGAAATAACGACAACCAAAATTCAAAAGGATTATGTGTGTTTATATGTATGTATATTTATGTGCCTATATTCAAGATTCAAACCTCTTACTCGTTTTCAAAACATCATAAGAAAGACTATATGTCCACATATATGTAATAACAACCCAAATTTCAAAAGGTGATTATGTGTTTGTATGTGCGTCTACGTTCCAAAGATTCAAATCTTTACTTATTTTCCAAAATATCACTACTATATTTTAATAACTTAAGACCGACCTCCAATCAAAATGTTACTAAGATCAAGGATATACGATTTACAATGTCGTGTTATCCTCCCGAGAAAAGTAACAAACATTTTAATTGTAAAATAAACCCCCGCGTTCTCATCTCTTTAAAAATGGTAATGTATTTACTTCAAGCTAACTATACAAGCATAATATCTATCATAATATTTATTCTACTTTGTCTCCACTGTCTTGGGTGTAATTAAAGTTTATAAAAGTGTGACAGTTATTGGGTTAAAATTTGCTTGACAATTGTTCTGACCATGTTGCATTCTGTTCGAGATGTCATGTCATGTTTATCTTATAAAACTGGCCAGCATACATTTAAATGTCCTCTGATTCTCTTGCATATATTGTGGTACACTTGGTTTGATATATTCCTGAGTAGAATTGATGATTTCAAGTTACTACAAGATCTGTATGGGATAACTTTGATGCCTAAGGGGAATGTCTATCCTGTTTCTGCCCCCCTCGTTTTTTTAAAAAAAAAATGCTTTGGCATGAGATCCTGTATTGGCTACACATCTGTTGGTATGATGAAATTGAAATGATCTTTTTTTTTATGCTACAACTAATCATAGTTCTTAATTCTTGGTTATACTCGATCTCAAAACCATGAAGCATGCCCCCTCCTTAATCTAGTGTAGTTTCGTTGTATGTATAGATTACATGTTTGTTTTCTATCCACGCCGGTCTTACACGTCACTGAATAAAGAGCTGGACATCACTAATTCTTTTCTTTTCTTTCTTATTTTTATCTGACATGCATTGGGAGCTAAATCAAGAGTCTCAGTACGAGACTCATCATGATTTCCATATCGCCGCCACACACTTTGTCGCAGGTTTCCAAAGCTATAGGAATAGATGGTGTCACCATCCATTCTAGACGTCATGCCAACTACAATCTCACTCCCGCCTTTGCTTATTTGTGTATTTATTTATTTTGCTTATTTATTATTGTTATATTTGTTAAGGCTGTAATTAATAGGATAATTAACTCTAATAGTCTTTGAGTATATTGGAAGGGTAGTTTAAAGGATAAATTCACCTTTTATTTATTCTAGGTTCATCACGAAAGTCTAAATCCAAAATAATTAATCCTAGTTATACTTTAGTCATGTAGTTAATATATTTCTCCATATTCAGTCCTTAAGAAATAAACTTTATCATAAACTTTTCATAAATGTTATAGGAAGTAATTCTCGCACATACGTATAAAAATAATAATTTCATAATTAACCTTTTATAAGAATCTTAATCTTACGTTACTGTTAGGAGTAATCACCTTCTTATTTTGTCAAAAAATAAAATAATTTCATTTCATAATCAACTTTGTATATATGTATTTTTTATGAATCTTATAAGGTCCTTTAGTTATCAATATATATTCTTTAGATATTGCCACATCCCTTTTACTTAAATAATCCTTTTCTAAAAAATATATACATCCCTTAGCCAAATAAACTAACATATGTTTGAACGGACAACCGCAAGTTAGCGGATCCTTTAGGGTGCCTTATCCCTTCCCTTTAGGATAATAAAGAATCCTTACTTAGAATCTTATTTAGTTTCACAGACCTTTAAATGGAGTTAATGCTGACTTTAATCAGTTAGCATTTAGGTGTCCTAATTCACCCAATTAATTAGGTGGCGACTCCCTTAACATTCTAAACATTTATTTTTTACGTTTTTGGGAGGATAACCATTCCGTCGCGCATTTAAGCCTGAGAGTTCAAAATCAGGTGCGACAATCATAATACACTCTTTACTGAAATCATAGGCACTTGTCATAACAATTTTCTTTTAAAACTAACTCTGTAGAAAATTATGTACATCCGTCGTACTTTAATTAAAATCAAGTCAAATGAAAGTTTTTCACAAGGTCGTGCCAAAAGTAGGGAAAAGGATTTTCACAAAATCATGTCAAAGAAATAATAGTCTCACATACCTTTTAAGCGAGCAAATCAACTAAATGCTAAGACATGCCTCGTCTAGTATGTCAACCTATAACAATGACAATACGTTCGTCAATTCTACGGTCTCTAACGTAAGTTATTCAAATACGGCTTCTTATTTCTATAAAAATTTGGGCAGCACTTTCCTTGTTTATATGCATATCCACAATTTACCAACAAGCCAACCAACACCAATAATCCAACATTATTCCAGGATATATTTAAGTTAAGCCCAACATACTTCATATACGTTATCCTATAACTTTCCTTCTCTTATATCCATGGAAGACAACAACTTCAACAATCAAGGCAACTACTACATTTACTTCTCATGTTAGTCAATCATTTAGTCATGTTAAAATAGTTCATAAAAGCAATCTCAAACTTCTATCAACATTTCGAATTCAAGAATATGAAATAACACCTTTCTACACTTTACTTTTTCCAAGAAATGTATAGGTAACTACCTCAACATGTATACATGTTTATAACTTATATTTCAAGAATTAAAACAATCCCCTAATACATCATACCCATGTTAAATAATTCCCATAAGATTTTCGGCCATAACACATGTTAATTCCAAAACTCTTCTCTTAATTCTTAGAATCCAATTCCATATTTCAATACTTCCACATAACTAATTACAACTTTAAGTACCCATGCTTCTTTCAATCTTAACATGCAATTAGTGACATAATTAACAACACAATAACCAAATCCAAAGGAATAAAATAGGTCTCAATTTCGGTCCAACAACACGTCACAATTCTATAACCCTTTTCTTATTTCTTAACCCAACTCACCTTCCAACAACACATGCATTGTCTTATTTCAAATTTCTCTTAACACAAATTCAATTCCTTAATTATAACAACATGCACCTCAATTATTCAATTGAAAGGAAGAATTTTTACCTCAAGAATGCCCAAAACAGTCCTTGAATGTCACGGCCACTGTTTCATTAATTTCTTCACCATTTTCACACTTATTCAACCCCAAATTGACATGCAACAATCTATAATGTTTCCTCCATCATTCCTTATGTTTTTCTCCCCAAAAGTTTCGTCCAAAACTTGGATTTTAATGGCTTAACCGTCGGCCAGCAGTGGCCCGATTTGACCACTGTTTTGGTGTTGTTTTGCTTCAAATATTTGGTGAATATTGTAGTCTAAGAAGAGGAGATAAAACCTTAAATTTTTCTATGGTAATGGGGGAGATTTTCGGCTGGTGTAGGGAGAGGAGAGGAGAGAAATTTAGTGAAGGATTTGTGTTGGAATGAAGAAGATGAGGGGTTGTAGGATTAAATCACAAATCTGATTTTTTTTAAAATACACATTGGTCCCAATTTGTATTACTAACTTAATCCCTCTAGTATCAATTAGGTCTTAAATCCCCCTTCCTTTTAAATCTTGAAAATCTCATAAGACCTTGTATCCCCGTTGTCGCAACTTATATAATACGTGACTAAACCACATCCGGAATATATGACTATCATTTTAAATCTCCAATGTCACACACGTAATAACCCAAGATTGTTCCGTATTAGCATGTAGAAATATATTTAAATTCCAAAATTCGAATCTTAGTTCTTAATGACGTTCTTAATTATCGTCTTAAAACAACGAAGTGTAACATTCTTCCCCCCTTAGAAACATTCGTCCTCGAATGTTCATAACAAGTCTCAAGTTCTAGAAATTTCGGCAGAGCCTCCTTTATAATAGTGTCTATCCATCTATATCCAAAAACCCAACAGATGCCACACAGGGCCATAAATAAACACATAAATATAGTTCACCAACACCATAATCAAATAAGGGAGTTAGATTGAATTACCTGGGGCATAGAAAATAAGTGAGGATACTTCTTCTCCATCTCGTCCTCTGCCTCCCAAGTCATTTCCTCTCTATTATTGTTCCGCCATAACACCTTGACGGATGCAACATCCTTAGTCCGTAGTCTCCGGACTTGGCGATCCAATATGGCCACGGGATTCTCCTCATATGACAACTCATCAGTCACCAGGACATCGTCCACTGGGAAAACTCTGGAAGGGTCACCAATACACTTCCGCAACATGGATACATGAATAACTGGATATACTGCTTCCAAGTCTGCGGGTAGGTCCAACTCATAGGAAACTTGGCCTACTCTGCGAATGATCCGATAAGGCCCAATATACCTCGGGCTAAGTTTCCCCCTCTTCTCAAATCTCATCACGCCCTTCATGGGTGATACCTTCAAGAATACCCAGTCGTCGATCTGAAACTCTAAGTGCCGACGCCGATTATCAACATATGACTTCTGTAGACTCTGAGCTGCTAGTAACCTCTCCTGTATGAGTTTCACCTTGTCGACAACCTGCTGAACCATGTCTGGACCAATCAACTGAGTCTCACCAACGTCAAACCAACCAATGGGCGACCTGCACTTCCTCCCATACAAAGCCTCATACGGGGCCATCTGAATGCTAGAGTGGTAGTTGTTATTGTAAGCAAACTCAATAAGTGGCAAGTGATCATCCCAGCTACCTCTAAAATCAATAATACAAGCCCTAAACATATCATCCAGTGTCTGTATGGTACGCTCTGCCTGCCCATCCGTCTGAGGATGAAATGATGTGCTAAGACTCACCTGCGTTCCCAATCCCTTCTGAAATGATCTCCAGAAATTAGCCGTGAACTGGGCTCCTCGATCAGATATGATAGATATAGGAACCCCATGCAGCCTCACTATCTCCCTTATGTATAATCTGGCATAGTCCTCAGCTGAATAAGTAGTCCGGACTGGAAGAAAATGGGATGATTTTGTCAGCCTATCTACAATAACCCAGATGGAGTCACACTTCACCGAGCACGAGGCGCACTGTAATAAAATCCATATTAATCACCTCCCACTTCCAAGTCGGGATCTCTATCGCCTGTAGTAACCCACCAGGCTTCTGATGCTCGACTTTAACCTGCTGACAATTCGGACACCGAGCAACAAACTCTGTCACGTCTCTCTTCATGCCATCCCACCAATACAAGCTCCTAAGGTCATGATACATTTTTGTCGACCCTGGATGAATAGAATAACGGGCATTGTGCACCTCACCCATAACCTGCTGACGCAGTCCTGCAATGTCGGGTGCACATAACCTACCCTCATACCGTAGCACACCATCAGAGGTCATCTCAAATAAAGCCTTCTCCTTTCGGAGAGCTACATCTCTATACCGTGCCAGAACAGGATCATCATACTGGCATCTCTTTACCTTTTCTATGATAAAGGACTCAGCAACTCCTCGAACATGAATACCAATATCTCCAGAATCCGACAACCGGACTCCAAGACTGGCTAGCCTGTGGATCTCTCGAACCATCTCTTTCCTGTCCGGCTGTACGTCCGACAAACTACCCATGGACCTACGACTGAGAGCATCTGCCACAACGTTGGCCTTTCCTGGGTGGTACAGAATATCAACATCATAATCCTTCAAGAACCTGCCACCGCCTGCCTCATTCGCCTTCGCTAAAGATGTATTGAAGACTCTTATGATCCGTGTAAATATCAACATGGACACTATACAAGTAATGTCTCCATATCTTCAAAGCATGAATCACCGCTGCTAGTTGTAAATCATGAGTGAGATAATTCTTTTCATGTTTTCTGAGCTGTCGGGAGGCATAAGCTATAACTTTGCCATGCTGCATCAACACATAACCTAACCCGATACCTGAAGCATCATAATAAATCACATACCCGTCTAACCCCTCCGGAAGAGTCAGGACTGGGGTCGAAGTCAACTTATCCTTCAACAACTGAAAGTCGTGCTCACAAGCATCGGTCCACTGGAACTTAGCTGTTTTCTGGGTTAGCCTAGTCAAGGGCGCTGAGATCGAGGCGAAATTTTCCACAAAACTCCTATAATACCCTGCTAGACCCAGAAAACTGCATACCTCAGTAGGTGTAGTGAGCCTAGGCCATGTATTTACCGCCTCAATCTTCTGAGTATCCACCCGAATACCATCTGCCCCGACAATATGCCCCAAGAATGCCACTGAGGCCAACCAGAACTCACATTTTGAAAATTTGGCATACAACTGCCGGAGGACTCCAAGTAATGTCCTCAAATGGTCTGCGTGCTCCTGCTCTAAGCGAGAATATACCAGGATGTCATCAATGAATACTATAACAAATGTATCCAAAAATGGTTTGAACACCCGGTTCATTAGGTCCATGAACACTGCTGGAGCATTAGTCAACCCAAACGACATTACCCTGAACTCATAATGTCCGTACCGGGTCCTGAACGCAGTCTTCGGAATATTTTCCTCTCTAACCCGTACCTGATGATAACCAGATCGCAGATCTATCTTCGAGAAATACTTAGCACCCTGCAACTGATCGAACAAATCATCAATCAGATGAAGAGGGTACCTATTCTTGAGGGTCACCTTATTCAGCTACCTATAGTCAATGCACATTCGCAGCAAACCATCCTTCTTCTTCACAAATAGTACTGGGGCACCCCATGGAGATGCACTAGGCCTAATGAAGCCCTTTTCTAATAGGTCTCTTAATTGTTCCTTCAACTCTTTCAATTCTGCAGGTGTCGTTCTATAAGGGGGAATGGATATAGGTTGGGTACCTGGCAATACATCTATACTAAAATCTATCTCCCGTTCTGGAGGAAGACCTGGGAGATCATCCGAGAATACATCCGGAAACTCACTGACTATTGAATCGATCAAGGGCTTGACCTTGGACTCCGTATCATGCACCCGAACTAAGTGGTAAATACACCCCTTTCGAACCATCTTCCTTGCCTTGAGGTATGAAATAAACTTACCCCTCGGTGATGCGGTATTCCCTTTCCATTCAATAATCGGTTCGTCTGGAAACTGGAATCAAACCAATTTCTCTCGACAATCAATGTTGGCAAAACAAGAAGTCAACCAATCCATACCCATAATAACGTCGAAGTCGGTCATATCCAATTCTATCAAATCTGCTAAGGTACAACGGCTATATATCATCACCGAGCAATTCTTATACACACGCCTAGCTATAACCGAATCTCCCACCGGTGTAGCTACCTCGAATGGTTCTATCGGCTCAGGTTCTATCCCTATCCTACTAGCAACAAGAGGGGATATATAGGACAATGTGGAACCTGGATCAATCAAAGCATACACATCATGGAAAAATACCGATAATGTACTGCGGATAACATCCGCGACGCCTCGATCGCGTCATCGCCACAGATACATGCGTTCGAGGACCGCCAGACCGAACCTCGCCACGGCCTCCGCCACGCCCACCGATGTCCGAGTACCGCCTGATGGGCGCATAATCGTAGACGATGAACCGACAATCGAACCCGTAGGCTGAGCCATAGTACCCGTGCCATCTCTATATGGACACTCCTCCGCCATGTACACTGACGATCGCATGAATAATGTGCTCGGCAGCATGACACTCCCCAAAATGGGTCCTACCACATCGAACACACTGAGGCAAAGGTGGCCTCGCCTGACTAGGAACCCGAGACATGTGTGAACCCGAACCCCGGACGGTCATACCTCCTACCAAGATCGCGTGAAGGAGCACTGCTCGGGCCGAGGAATACCGTATCTTCTTGAGGCTGCCCGCCTCGGAAATTACCCGAAAACCCAGTTGATCTGGCCCTCTTATACTGGCTCCTACCATGGTCTCTATCCAACCGTCTCCATTTGTGTCGCTCTTCGATTCCCTGCGCAAATGCCTGCATACGAGCAATATCCATGCTTGGTTGCAGTGATGCTGTCATGCACCCATCAATAAGATAGTGGTCTAACCCCATCACGTAACGGTGTACCCTATCTGCCATGTCTGCTACCATAGTAGGTGCGTACCGGGCCAAGGACTCAAACTCCAAGCTATACTCTCTAACCGTCCTCCCACTCTGCCGCAACTGTAGAAACATGTCGACTCTTGCCCATCTCATCTCTGGAGGCAGAAAGTGGCCAAGGAATTCTTCTGAAAACTCATCCCATACTGCAGGAGGAGCACCCTCGCCCCTAGACAACTCCCAGGACTCAAACCAGTTAACTGCTATATCGCGCAACCGGTATGAGGCCAATATAACAGACTCAGTATCTGATGCCCTGATCACTCTCGATGTCCTCTGCGTCTGGCGGATGAACTCATGAGGATCATCCTCGGGCCTTGACCCATAAAACTCTGGCGGACTACAACTCAAGAAATCTCTAACCCTCAAACTGTCTGCCCTGGGGTTAACTGTCGGCTCCTGCCTATGAACCTGTCCCACCACTATCCTTGCCAATAACTGGACCGTCTCTCTCAAATCTCCATCCTGTGCTCTCGGCCGGGAATCAAGGCTCAGTGCTGGGTCTCGATACGGTGATGTTGCCTCGAGAGGAGCTCTAGAATCGTGACGAGGCGTAACTCGTCGTCGGGGCACACTCGTGAGTAGACCGCGTCTGGGACTCGGTAGCTCCGCACGGACTAGAGTCCCCTACTGTAGATTTGACCTTCCGGGCCACGGGCGCCTTCCTCGGAGGCATAGCTGTAAACATAGTAAACTATCAGAAAACGGATCATCCTAATAACACAGCTCTATAGGACGATCTATGAGATGGAAGAATAGAAACAATCCTAAATGTCCGAATTCTCCTCGTATAGGTATGGTGCAAAACATACCCATACACAAGACTCTACTAGACACGGTCTATAGACATTCCGAGGACTAACCGCTCTGATACCACTTTTGTCACGACCTGACCCGACGGGCCGCGACTAACGTCCTAATTGGACGCCACATCGACTGGCCACTCTTAATCCATCTAATACAGAGATCTATAGAAATTTCGGCAGCACAACGCTGCTTTTACAACATCTCCCTAAAATGGGCGAGCCGACAAGACTGCCAAATCAACAACAGAACAACAATCATAATGGGCTAGCCGACTAGGCTGCCACCAACCAACATTATGTACACAAGGGATAATCAAAATAAGAAAGTCGGCAAGGCTGTCACTAGATAATAACAAGTATAACCGGGAACGCCCCAACACAGGGTATAACAACATTACAACCCAAAATAAGGTACAAACGTCCAACCCACAACTGTGTACAGACATCTAAGAGTGTAATACTGACATATGACGGGACAAGACCCCGTCATGCCCAAAATACGCATAAGTCTGAAAGATAAAGGTCTGTACCAAAATAGCTGGCTCCGGAACAAAGGAGCTCTCCAACCGCATGTCTGAAATCCTAGGCGGAGGGTCACCTATTCGAACACTGAACTGCGGGCATGAACACGCCGGGAAAAGAGGCGTCGAGACGATAGATGTACCAAGTATGTGGAACTGGAAATACTGTACTAGAAATCATAACAGTTCAACGTAAAATAGTAGACAAGTAAGAATTCAACTTAACTGTATAACTGTACTCCATCAAATGAGAGTAATGAAAATCAGTTCTTCCTTTTCCAAAATATGCAAGTCAGTCCAAAATCATGAACTTCTATCCTCAGGATATAATAGCACGGGACTCGAACCCGTCTAGGTATATATATATATCATGGAACTCGAACCCAAGTAAATATGTATATATTATGGGACTCGAACCCAAGTAAGCATGTATATCGTGGGACTCAAACCCACGTAAATATATGGAATAATATAATGTCATGGGACTCGAACCCGCATTATGGAGAGCTAATCCATGGAATAATAATAATCCGGGAATTTAACCCGCTTGAGACTCGAACCCAAGTAAATATAATAATAATAGCCGGGACTCGAACCCGGAACATACTATATAGTGTCGGCCCTCTATGTGAGAGACTCAGTGAATGTGTAATAGGACTCGACACGAGTAGATATCATGAGCAACTATATGCAATTTGAAATCATCTTTGACTTTCGATAATATCATCATAATACACTCTTTACTGAAATCACAGGCACTTGTCATAACAATTTTCCTTTAAAACTAACTCTGTAGAAAATCATGTACATCCGTCGTACTTTTATTAAAATCAAGTCAAATGAAAGTTTTTCACAAGGTCGTGCCAAAAGTAGGGAAAAGGATTTTCACAAAATCATGTCAAAGAAAGAATAGTCTCACATACCGTTTAAGCGAGCAAATCAACTAAATGCTAAGACATGCCTCGTCTAGTATGTCAACCTATAACAATGACAATACGTTCGTCAATTCTACGGTCTCTAACGTAAGTTATTCAAATAACGACTTCTTATTTCTATAAAAATTTGGGCAGCACTTCCCCTATTTATATGCATATCCACAATTTACCAACAAGCCAACCAACACCAATAATCCAACATTATTCCAGGATATATTTAAGTTAAGCCCAACATACTTCATATACGCTATCCTATAACCTTCCTTCTCTTATATCCATGGAAGACAACAACTTCAATAATCAAGGCAACTACTACATTTACTTCTCATGTTAGTCAATCATTTAGTCATGTTAAAATAGTTCATAAAAGCAATCTCAAACTTCTATCAACATTTTGAATTCAAGAATATGGAATAACACCTTTCTACACTTTACTTTTTCCAAGACATGTATAGGTAACTTCCTCAACATGTATACATGTTTATAACTTATATTTCAAGCATTAAAACAATCCCCTAATACATCATACCCATGTTAAATAATTCCCATAAGATTTTCGGCCATAACACATGTTAATTCCAAAACTCTTCTCTTAATTCTTAGAATCCAATTCCATATTTCAATACTTCCACATAACTAATTACAACTTTAAGTACCCATGCTTCTTTCAATCTTAACATGCAATTAGTGACATAATTAACAACACAATAACCAAATCCAAAGGAATAAAATAGGTCTCAATTTCGGTCCAACAACACGTCACAATTCTATAACCCATTTCTTATTTCTTAACCCAACTCACCTTCCAACAACACATGCATTGTCTTATTTCAAATTTCTCTTAACACAATTCAATTACTTAATTATAACAACATGCACCTCAATTATTCAATTGAAATGAGAATTTTTACCTCAAGAATGCCCAAAACAGTCCTTGAATGTCACGGCCACTGTTTCATTAATTTCTTCACCATTTTCACACTTATTCAACCCCAAATTGACATGCAACAATCTATAATGTTTCCTCCATCATTCCTTATGTTTTTCTCCCCAAAAGTTTCGTCCAAAACTTGGATTTTAATGGCTTAACTGTCGGCCATCAGTGGCCCGATTTGGCCACTGTTTTGGTGTTGTTTTGCTTCAAATTTTTGGTGAATATTGTAGTCTAAGAAGAGGAGATAAAACCTTAAATTTTTCTATGGTAATGGGGGAGATTTTCGGCTGGTGTAGGGAGAGGAGATGAGAGAAATTTAGTGAAGGATTTGTGTTGGAATGAAGAAGATGAGGGGTTGTAGGATTAAATCACAAATCTGATTTTTTTTTTAAATACACATTGGTCCCAATTTGTATTACTAACTTAATCCCTCTAGTATCAATTAGGTCTTAAATCCCCCTTCCTTTTAAATCTTGAAAATCTCATAAGACCTTGTATCCCCGTTGTCGCAACTTATATAATACGTGACTAAACCACATCCGGAATATATGACTATCATTTTAAATCTCCAATGTCACACACGTAATAACCCAAGATTGTTCCGTATTAGCATGTAGAAATATATTTAAATTCCAAAATTCGAATCTTAGTTCTTAATGATGTTCTTAATTATCGTCTTAAAACCACGAAGTGTAACACTTACCATGACAGCCTTTGTGGGCATCATGTCATGTAATGGTTCATGAATGTATGTATGATGCAAATGAGGTATACATATATACTGGCCACACAAGGGCTCTTCCTGTCCATAAGCACCTCTGTGGGCATCTGGTTATATCGGCCACACATGGGCATCGATTCATGTTGGCCTCTTTGGGATCTTTTGTGATAGTCTGTACCAGCTGCAGTGGTGTGCGTATATAACGCATTTCCCTTTCCCCATATCCCCTACGTATATACAATATATACCATATAGTAATGTGCATATCACAAGTGGTCCAGGGTAATATGCAATTGCAATGCAAATGAAATGCATGAATGACAACACCATATTCCAATTTCAACAAGTGACATATTACCTTTGACGACACTGCGAATCTCATTATCATCTTTTTCATATGTCTCTTTTAAGGACTTAGAAACAATTTAGACATGCTTTCAACATATGAATCAATAACATGATTATTCTTAATTTCTAGGAGTAGAATAAATTTTGGAACAATACCACAGTAATATTTCATTTTATGGAACATGCCAAAAGAAAGAAAGATTTGTCTTAACATACCTTGATTGCACATAATGATCTGAGTTAAGAAGGTTGTTATATTTGTGAACATGGTCCGAATCGCAATACTCTGGAATTAGAATTGAACTTGCTGGAAAACATTTTAATATGGAAATCACGGTACTACTTGCTACTACTTCCTATAATTTCAATCCGACTGCGCACTGAACTTGTAACTTTCATAACTTTCTACTCCGATGTCCTATCGACGAACGGTTGGTTGCGTTGGAAACTAGACTCAACGAACTACGTCTAGGCCTTTGAAACACCTAGGAACTCTCAATGTAACGGGTCATAACCCGCCTCAAAGTTGACTAAAAACCCGTCCGAAACAATCTGTCAACCTATCCTTCTAAAATTTTAGTCTTAACCCCTTCCGTACGCTCTCATACGCATGACCAGAACTACGGGGTATAACAACAATACCACGGTAATATTTTATTTTATGGAACATGCCAAAAGAAATAAGGATTTGTCTTAACATACCTTGATTGCACTTAATGATCTGAGTTAAGAAGGTTGTTATATTTGTGAACACGGTCCGAATCGCAATACTCTGGAATTACAATTGAACTTGCTGGACAGAATTTTAATATGGAAATCACGGTACTACTTGCTACTACTTCCTATAATTTCAAAGCTAAAATAAGTTAAAGTGGTTTGATTGGAATAGGGGATGAAGTTTATGTAAGAAGCAAATGATTTGCTTCTCTAAGTGAGTTAAAATGGTTCGGATAAGAAATTGTTGGCAGTGAAACTTTTGTACTTGTTTTACAATATTGTTGAAGATATATATGGAATGAAAAGCATACATTACTTAATATGTAGGAAAATGTTTTGTTCAATATGCTGCCCCCCACTTAGCCAATTGGTGGTGAGAGGTCCTATTTGCTTTCCACGTGTCCTTTCTTATTTAATAACAAGTGACATGTCTCCGTATAATTTATCAATTATACACATAAATAATTCTAGATCCAACTTCTTCTAAATCCTAAAAAATCATTAAACCTTCGTATACTTGATGTCATAATTTGTAATGTGATACTAGTTCATCATCTCTTTTGGGGATATACAATTATTATTATTAATCATCATCGTCACACTAGTTACATTCAAAATTATTTCGGGATCGCATTCCTTGTATACTAATTTCCTTATTAGCATACGTAAATATAATTAAAAAATTCCAAATACTCGGATCTATTTTCTTTGTTTACATGCTCAAATTGTTGTCCAAAATTACAACTCGTTACACAATGAAAATAACACCCGAGGTGATCAGTTGCCTAACAGACTTATGTCTCCGTCGAATATGACGAGACTTGCCGTTGTACATAGAATTTTGTGCCCTTCCTAGAGTCGACTGACTGTCGCAGTGGATCATTACAGAAGACACGGGTTTATCCCAACATGGGACATCCTTTAAGAAACCATGAAGTCACTCAACTTCTTCTCCTGCTTTGTCTAAAGCGATAAATTCTGACTCCATCGTGGATCGTCCAATAAGGGTTTTCCTAGAGGATTTCCAAGACACAGTTTCACCACCGATTATAAAAATATATCTGCTGGTGGACTTGATGTCTTTGCTATCAGATATTCAGTATGCATCATTGTACCCCTCTAGTACCGCTGGATATCTAGAATAGTGTAACCCAAACTTTAGCGTGAACTTCAGGAACCATAGTACTCTATTCAACGCTTTTCAGTGATCATCACTCGGATTGCGGGTGAATCTAGCCAATTTATTGACTTTATAAGCGATATCAGGTCGAGTGCAATTTGTGAGATACATCAGACTACCAATCACCTGCCCATACCGCTCCTGGCGTACAGTCACACCAAGATGTTTGTCAATATTTTGAATTCTATCCAATGGTGTCATTACCGGCGAACTGTCGGTCATCTCATATTTCTTCAGCACATCCTCGATGTTGTGAGATTGAGACAAGACCAGTCCGTTAGATGTCGTAGAGATTTTGATCCCTAAGATGACATTTGCAACACCCATATCTTTCATGTCAAACATTGTTTGAACATGTTCTTGGTCTCTAGGATCATCCTAGAACTATTTTCAGTGATCAACATGTCGTCTACATAGAGACATATCATGATGAATGAATCGATATATCCTTTCATGTAGACACATTTGCCACATCCATTAATGGCGAATCCTTTCGTTAGTAGGGTACTCTCAAATTTCTCGTGTCATTGTTTAGAGGCCTGTTACATCCCGTACAATGATTTGACAAGCCGACAACCTTTTGTCTCTTGTTCTGGAATCACATACCCATCGGGTTGGTCTATGTATATTTCTTCTTCCAAATCACCATTTAGGAAGGCTATCTTGACTTCCATTTGATGTATTTTAAAATCCCGCAAGGCGGTGATAGTTATGAATATACGTATGGATGTCTAGATTTGTACTTGTCTATAGACCCATCGGTATAGTTGGTTCTCAACTACTGTTTTTGTGGCTCTTAAATGTTTCAGAAGCTTCATTTTTACCTTTAAGTAAGTAAAGGTGGAAAAACCTTGTGCCATCATCTAAACAATTCACAAAGTACTTGTTCCCCCCTCTAGTTTGAGCGAACTTCAAAATCACATATATATCAGTATGTGTGAGTTCTAGAGGAGCGGTTTTCCTTTCGACAGATCTAAAGGGACTTTTGGAAAGGTTTTTGCCTCTATGCACACCTCACACTTACGTTGAGGGTTTATGTTGATAGACGACAGTCATTCTAACTTTACCAATCTTTGGATAGATTGATAGTTAACATGTCCTAGTTTATGATGCCATAAATTAGAAGACTCAATCAAGTAAAATGAAGGCTCAGTTTTATTGATAGTTTAAGTAGAAGGCATTACAAGTGCAATAGTTGCCTTAAGGAGGCCTTCATAGGCGAAGCCCCATCATAAGTAGAAGGCATTACAGATGTAGCATTAACCTTAAGGAGGCCTTCACATGTGAAGCCCCTTCCTACAAATGTTACATTTTTAGTGATTACAAACTTATTAGCCTCTAACACTAACCTAAAACCAGCATTAACTAATAAATTTCCAGAAATTAAATTTCTTCTAATTTCTGGGACATGCATCACTTCCTTCAGCATCAGCTCATTTCCGAACGTCATCTTGAGAATTACCTTTTCTACCCCTAGCACCTCTAAAGAAGAATTATTACCCATGAACAACTTCTTGTATATGACTGGTGTATACGTGGAGAAGGCGTCTTTATTGAAACAAATGTGATGGGTAGCACCCGTGTCCAACCATCATTGCGTCAGATTCTCAACAAAGTTGGATTCTAGCACCACTGCTAAGAATTCTTCAGTCATATCGTCTAGGAGCATGTCTTCGACGATGTTTGCCTTATCCTTGCCTTTGGCCTTATCATGTTTGAGTTTGCGGCAGTCTTTGGCCATGTGACCAACTTTACCACAATAGTTGCACGTTCCCTTAAACTTTTCAGTTGTTTGGGCCTGACCAACCTGCTGGAACTTTCGTTTTTTGCTTGGGTTCCCTTTGACTTCCGCCAGATTCGCCTTAGCCTCGGCGGGTTATTTTCCATTTGGCATGGCCTTCTTATTGTCCTCTTGGATTTGGAGTTTGACAATAAGTTCGTCTAAGGTCATCTTCTTCATTTTGAGTTTCAAGTAATTCATGAATTCGGTCCACGAGGGAGGCAGCTTTTTTATTAACGCCCCAACTAAGAATTTTTCGTTGGGCTTCAATCCTTCCAAGTCTAAGTGATGAAGAATAATTTGAAATTCCTGGACTTGGGATGACACACTCTTGTTGTCCACCATTTGAAATTTTAGAAATTTCTCAATGGCGAACTTCATGGTACCCGCATCTTGGGTGTTGTACTTCTTTTGTAGTTTGTCCGACAACTGCTTGACAGTTTCAATGGTACATTATACCGTGTATAGAGGATCGGACAAACTATTTAGAATGTAGTTTCTGCACATGAAATCACTGTGTTTCCATACATCACGAACCAACTTCATGTCGTTAACGACATGGATACCTTGGCCCCCTCCTGCCACATTATTTGGTTGAGAGTCCGTGTCTTCCCAAACTTGTGGAGGGTCTTCGGTATAGGAAATGTGACATTCTCATAACCGTCAAGAAGAACAACATCTTTTGCTACCATCGCTTGAAGTGCGCACCCATGAATTTCTCGGGACTTTCATGGTGGAAACCGGTGGGTGTTGAAGCAGTAGCGCTCCCTTAAGCAGTAGTAAAGACGTTTGGAACACCTTGAGCAGCAGTAGAATTGACACTTGTTATGCCAAAACCAGTGGTATTGAAGGCATTGGGATTGTATTGAGGAGTGATGGTGAAGACAGTGGTATTGCCTTGAGCAGTGGAGGAATTTCCAGCGTTCAATTGTTCTTTTTCAGTCATGTTGTTGTTGAAAACAACAAAGATTATCTTAAGCTTGTGAGAAATAATGTGTATTAATAAGAAAATGAGAATGTAACAATAATAACAAGGGTGTTATAAATCTGAAAATTAACAAAGTAATTGGCTTGCTGAGTTGATTGTTTGTTCAATCTATCCTTAAGATAAACTTGCTCTGTATATTCCTTTAAACGGTGTAATGACAACTTATCTCCCAAGATAAAACAGCAATCAAACAAGCGAGCAAAGGAGACTCAAATGTTCGCTTAGGAAAGAAAGATCTTGAGTGTATTGGTGATTGCAAGAGAGGAAGAAAATTGACAAAAATCTGAAGTGTGGTGTGTTATGAATTGAGCCAAATGCCTCAATTTATAGCAAGATGAATGTGTCTTCCCGAATAGCCTAATAAAGGCCTTCAATGTCATGTAATTGCCATTGATTTAGGGGTTACAATTCAGCCAAGTAATGGTTGAATTCATGAGGCAAATAATGGAGACTTAATACTCCAAAGTCATCCCAAACGTCAGGTGAAATTCGTGTCCAACGGTCACACTGGAGTTGAAGCGCCGCGACCCTTCAGGAAGGCGCCGGAGCGCCTAAATTCCAGTAGCTCCAGTGTATTTTTACCGTTATTAGAGTCACGACCCTTCCGGTAGGCGCCGCGGCACTTCAGGTGTCGTGGCTCAGCCATCGAGGCGTCGCGGCGCTTCAGGTGCCGCTGCTCAGCCATCGAGGCGTCGCGGCCCTTCACCCATTTCCTGATTCATTTCATCTTTTACAAATCGTACACTTCTTCCATCATTTACCAACGTGAAATCATTGTCATTTGGTCAATAACCGTCTATTATCCTACGTGTCAAACAATTCGTATACGTACCAATATCTCTTTCATTAAGGAAATTACGATCTTTGGCACTTTATGTGCACGTGTGTGGAAACCATGTTTTCTACGTGCGGGGCCCCAATTGTTCGAGTCATAATTAATAGGATTAACTTTATTTCACGTTTAATAAATATTTTCAATATAATATGGGTAAATTAGTGAGTATATGTTGATTATACATTTGAGACTCACATCGTGGTGAACCTAAGTTGGAAGTTTGGAGACAGACTCTGGAATCTAAAGGGTTCAGGACTTCAGGCTGAGTATAACCAAGACAGAATATTTGTGTATAATTCGGGAAAAAAAAATAGTAATATATAGTTGTGGTTGAGTTAATAAATATATATATATATATATATATATATATATATATATAAGAAA
This sequence comes from Przewalskia tangutica, assembly GCA_029844215.1. NCBI lineage: Eukaryota > Viridiplantae > Streptophyta > Magnoliopsida > Solanales > Solanaceae > Przewalskia > Przewalskia tangutica. Next base: position 80,565,259 of record CM056732.1, on the reverse strand, counting down.
ACAAAGAATAAATTGCATGGGATAGAGTTAGTGTTAAAGTTGGATAAATAGATAGATAAAATGAAAATAAGAAAACAAAAAAAAAGAACAAAAGAAAAAAGAAAAAAAAAATCTGCACATTAACATGCACGTCCACCCCTTCCCTTCCCCCCTTTTCATTTCCCCTCCAACTCTTGTCATTCCACCTCCCATATGTTATAGAAAACTCATCCACTTATACATTGTATTTACACATAAACAAAGTACATAACATAAAGGTTAGAAAATCAGGAAAAAAAAACAAGTGAACAAGAAGAGGAAAATTCTGGAAAAAAAACAAGAAAGTAAGAAGAACAACAATAAAAGAAATACTAGGGAGCAATGGTCCCTTGTAGCAACCGAATCTTCACACTTACAATGTGAGTTTTCTCACTCAAAAATTCTTGGTAATATCATTTATTTCAAGTTCAATACATGTTAGAATAAGAATTGAGTGTTGAAAATAAATAATGAGTTTTTGATTGTTTAAACAACTAGTTGCGTCATGAACTTTACGAACTGTTCTCACTGAGTTATAATTGTTAGAATTTGATGAAATTCGGAAGAGTGGTACACCTCTCTATTATGATCATATAGAACCAAAAATGAGGTAAAATGGACATACGGTTTGAAAGTTATCATAGTTCAAAGTTCCTGCCTTAGATTTGGCCGAAATTCGGAAAGGCATAATTACGGATTGTTTTTATTGAGTTTTACTTATTAGAATTATATGAAAATTTACATGGTTGTAAATCTCTATGTTACGGACAGATATATATAAAGCGTTATTAAAACGGACTTACCAGTTGAGAGTTATTGTAGTTTGAAGTTGCTGCCTCGGATTCATCGGAATTCAGAAGGGCAGGACGTTGAAACGTAAAACTGTACTAATCTGTGGGGAATATGAAAATTGTTACTAAATGAAAGTTCTAGATCTCTCTGTTTTGGACATTTTGAGACCTTACGGGGGTCTATCCGACTTACAGATTGAGAGTTATCGCTGTTTAAAGTTTCTGCCTCGGATCTATCGAGATCCAGGAAGGGAAGCGAATAAAAGTGTAAAACTGTACCAAATGGTACAGAATATGAAAGGATGGTTCACATGGCGACGGTGTGCGCGTCACCTTAGTAATAAGTGAACGGAATAACATCCTAAAGTTTCCCTTCTTTCGTACTCTTCATTGAGAAATTTATGCCTAATACGCGCAAGGATGCGCTCAGACGGGAGTTTGAACAATTGAAACAAGGTGACCGTAGTGTACAAGAATATGATACACAGTTCGTGAGGTTATCGGCATACAACACACATGTCGTCCCTACAGAAATGGATAGAGTCAAGCGATTTGTAGAGGGTTTAAACCCGAACATAGCAGAGGAGGTGGTGGTGTTAGCCAACGATCGAACTTATCTTCAGATTGTCGATATGGCTTTGAGGGTAGAAGGTTTCGCTAAAGCAAAAAGAGAATATTCACAGAAGAGATTTCGGACGTCAGGATCATTTAACTAGAGTCAAAATCAGAAGCAGGAGTTTAGTAAGGGATCTTCAAGACCGAACCAATCTGTGGGCCAGTCTTATTTCAAGCATAAGGGGCACAGTTGGTCTAATTACCAAGGTAGCAAGGACAAGGCCACCAACACTAACACAGGAGGTGACAAACCGATTTGTAAGATTTGTCAAAGAAAACACACTGGAGAATGTCGGCTCTTAACGAAGACATGTTATAACTGTGGAGAGTCAGGCCACTATGCCAGGGATTGCAAGAAGACCCAAACTCAATCTATTCAGGAGGTCAAGCAACCACAATCGCCTGTGGAAATCGGGAAACCAACCCCGCCAGAGTCGGGAGGTCAACAACCCAACAATTTAATCGGCCACGCTTTGCCCTAGAGGAATGAGGTAGAAGCATCTAATGCGGTGGTCAGGTATTTTGCTAGTCTCGAGTATTCTGCATTTGTATTATACGATCCCGCTCTACATTTTCATATGTGTCAATGGGCTTTGCTAAGAATTTACACGTAGAACCTTCTTATTTAAGTGAACCTTTTGAGGTTATGACACCAGTAGGGGCCTCAATTTGGGCCTCTCGGGTGGTAAATAATTTCCCATTAGAAGTGAATGGCAGGGGAACAATGGTGAACCTAGTACTACTTGATATGGTAGACTTCGAAGTCATTTTGGGTATGGATTGGTTGTCGGCATGTTATGCCATGTTAGATTGTCGGCGAAAGATAGTGAGATTAACTTTTTCCGGAGAACCAGAAGTTGTTATAAGGGGTAGGATTGGAATATCCTCATGTCAGTTTATTTCCTACCTTGGGGCTCAAAAGTTATTGAGAAGTCACAGAGTGGAGTACGTATATCTGGCTAATATAGTGGATACCCAAAAAGAATCCCCAGCAGTGAATGATGTCCCTATTGTTCGAAATTTTCCAGAGGTTTTTCCTGAAAATCTTCCAGGCCTTCCTCCGGATAGAGAAGTGGAGTTTACTATAGAGTTGATTCCGGGTACAAGACCCATTTCTATTCCTCCATATCGAATGGCTCCAGCTGAATTGAGGGAGTTAAAAGAACAATTGAAGGACCTTCTGGATAAAGGCTTTATAAGACCTAGTGTTTCCCCTTGGGGTGCACCAGTCCTGTTTGTGAAAAAGAAAGACGGATCGCTCCGAATGTGCATCGATTATCGGCAGCTCAATAAGGTCACGATCAAGAACCGATACCCATTACCAAGAATCGATGATCTTTTTGACCAACTTCAGGGAGCTAGCTATTTTTCCAAGATTGATCTCCGTTCGGGATATCATCAGCTGAAAATAAATCCAAATGATATATCCAAAACAGCCTTTAGAACCCGATACGGCCATTATGAGTTCTTGGTCATGTCTTTTGGGTTAACCAATGCCCCAGCAGCTTTTATGGATTTAATGAACAGAATCTTCAAACCATTCCTAGATTTGTTCGTGATCGTGTTCATAGATGATATCCTAATTTACAGTAAGAGTGTTGAAGAACATGAAGAGCATCTGAGGGTAGTGCTTCAAGTCTTGAAACAGGAGAAACTATATGCTAAATTTTCAAAGTGTGAATTTTGGTTGGAAAAGGTAGCCTTTTTGGGCAATGTTGTGTCAAGGGATGGAATTAGGGTAGACCTCGTAAGATAGAAGCAGTGAAGAACTGGCCAAAACCGACCACTCCGACAGAGGTTAGAAGTTTCTTGGGTTTGGCTGGGTATTATAGAAGATTCGTAAAAGGTTTTTCTAGTCTTGTTGCTCCCTTAACCCGGTTGACTCAAAAAGCGGTTAAGTACCAGTGGTCAGAAACATGTGAAGCAAGTTTTCAGAAACTAAAAGAATTGTTGACTACTGCACCAGTCCTAACCTTACCATCGGGACAAGAAGGGTTCACAGACTATTGCGATGCCTCTAGAGTTGGGTTAGGATGTGTCTTGATGCAGTTTGGAAAGGTTATTGCGTATGCATCTAGACAGTTGAAGATACATGGGAATAATTACCCAACTCATGACTTGGAATTAGTTGCGGTGGTGTTTGCCTTACGAATATGGAGACATTATTTGTATGGTGTGCATGTGGACATATTTACAGATCATACGAGTTTGCAGTACATAACCACGCAGAAGGATTTGAATCTCCGACAAAGAAGATGGTTAGAGTTGCTTAAGGATTATGACCTTGGTATTCTTTACCATCCTGGAAAAGCCAACGTGGTGGCTGACGCACTCAGTAGGAGATCAATGGGCGCAGCCCATTTGGCAATACAAAAGAGGGGTATTGTTCGTGAGGTACAAAGATTGGGAAACCTCGGGGTTAGCTTAACTGAGATCGGTGAAGGTAGGGTGGTGGTACATGATACCTCGCAGTCTACCTTAGCTTCAGAAATAAAAGAAAGTCAGTTTGAGGATACGGAGTTTGTTGGATTTCGGGAGAGGATCCAACAGGGAAAACCTTCACAGTTTACATTGGGAGATAATGACGAAACCCTTCGGTATAAGGGTAGGTTATGTGTTCCTAAGGTAAAGGATCTAAGAAGGAAGATCTTAGATGAGGGTCACAACACAAGATATTTCATTCATCCAGGATCAACAAAAATGTATCAGACCTCAAGGCAAATTCGGTGGGACGGGATGAAGAAAGACGCCATGAGTTTGTCGGAGGTGTCTTATATGTCGCCAGTGAAAGTGAACATCAAAAACCTGGCGGATTACTTCAGGACATTGGAGTCCCCATGTGGAAATGGGAGGCGATTCATATGGATTTCACAACTGGTCTACCGAAAACTCGAGAAGGGTATGATTCTATTTGGGTGATTGTTGATCGGCTTACAAAGTCAGCACATTTCTTACGGCCAAGACTACGTATCGCGCACCACAAGACACACAGATTTATTTGAAGGAGATTGTGCGATTACACGATTCCTTACAAATTATTTCAGATAGGGTTCCATTCACCTCACACTTTTGGCAAATTTTCCACAGGTCTCGACAAAAGTTAAGTTAAGCACGGCTTTCCACCCGCAAACAGATGGGCAAGCCGAGCGAACAATTCAAACACTCGAGGACATGTTGCGATCTTGTGTGTTAGATTTTCGTGAGTTGGGTCGACCATCTATGTCTAATTGAGTTACTTATAACAATAGTTTTCACTCTAGCATACAAATGGCCGTTTGAAGCATTATATGGACGAAAATGTAGGTCTCCACTTGGATGGTTCGAGGTGGGTGACGAATCGTTTCGGACCTGAAGTCATTCAAGAAACAAATGATAAGGTACAGATGATTCGGGAGCGGATCAAAACAGCTCATAGCCGTCATAAGTCCTATGCGGATCATTGGAAAAGAGATCTTGAATTCCAAGAGGGGGAGAAAGTATTTTTAAAAGTGTCCCCAATGAAGGGAGTGATGCGCTTTGGTAAGAAAGGGAAATTGAGCCCAAGGTTTGTTGGGCCATATGAGATCTTGCGAAGAGTGGGGAATGTGACTTACGAATTAGCACTTTCACAAGAGCTGGAAGCAGTGCATCCGGTATTTCATGTGTCAATGTTACGAAAATACTTGCACGATCCAAGTCACGTCATCCTTCCCCAGGAGATAGTTCTTAATGAGAAGCTTCAATATGAAGAAGTTCCGGTGGAAATACTTGATAGGAAGGTTAAGCGCCTTAGGAATAAAGATATTACTTCCGTGAAGGTCCTATGGAGGAACCACTCCACCGAGGAAGCCACCTGGAAAGCCGAGGACGCGATAAAAGTCAAATATCTATTCCTATTTGACTAAGGTAATAAAAACAATGTGTTACATAGTACTTCATATGTGTGTCATTTGCGTGTCTATATGCATGTGTTACAACCTTATTCTCATTCGAGGACGAATGCTTCTTAAGGAAGGGAGAATGTGGAGCCTCAAACTTGTTACAATAACAATAAACATTATTGTGTCTATGTGATTATGTTACGACCTTATTCACATTCGAGGACGAATGTTGCTTAAGGAGGAGAGAATGTAAAATCCGGGAAAAAACAATAGTAATATATAGTTGTGGTTGGGTTAATAAAAATATATATGTATAAGAAAACAAAGAATAAATTGCATGGGATAGAGTTAGTGTTAAAGTTTGATAAATAGATAGATAAAATGAAAATAAGAAAACAAAAAAAAAAGAACAAAAGAAAACAAAAAAAAAATAAAAAAATCTGCACATTAACATGCACGTCCACCCCTTCCCTTCCCCTCTTTTCATTTCCCCTCCAACTCTTGTCATTCCACCTCCCATATGTTATAGAAAACTCTTCCACTTATACATTGTATTTACACACAAACAAAGTACATAACATAAAGGTTAGAAAATAAGAAAAAAAACAAGTGAACAAGAAGAGGAAAATTCTGGAAAAAAAAACAAGAAAGTAAGAAGAACAACAATAAAAGAAATACTAGGGAGCAAGGGTCCCTTGTAGCAACTGAATAACAATCTTCACACTTACAAGGTGAGTTTTCTCACTCAAAAATTCTTGGTAATATCCTTTATTTCAAGTTCAATACATGTTAGAATAAGAATTGAGTGTTGAAAATAAATAATGAGCTTTTGATTGTTTAAACAACTAGTTGCGTCATGAACTTTACGAACTGTTCTCACTGAGTTATAATTGTTAGAATTTGATGAAATTCGGAAGAGTGGTACAACTCTCTATTATGATCATATAGAACCACAAATGAGGTAAAATGGACATACGGTTTGAAAGTTATCATAGTTCAAAGTTCCTGCCTTAGATTTGGCCGAAATTCGGAAAGGCATAATTACAGATTGTTTTTATTGAGTTTTACTTATTAGAATTATATGAAAATTTACATGGTTGTAAATATCTATGTTACGGACAGATATAGATAAAGAGTTATTAAAACGGACTTACGAGTTGAGAGTTATTGTAGTTTGAAGTTGCTGCCTCGGATTCATCGGAATTCAGAAGGGCAGGACGTTGAAACGTAAAACTGTACTAATATGTGGGGAATATGAAAATTGTTGCTAAATGAAAGTTCTAGATCTCTCTGTTTTGGATATTTTGAGACCTTACGGGGGTCTATCAGACTTACGGATTGAGAGTTATCGTTGTTTAAAGTTTCTGCCTCGGATCTATCGAGATCCAGAAAGGGCAGCGAATAAAAGTGTAAAACTGTACCAAATGGTACAGAATATGAAAGGATGGTTCACATGGATACGTGTAGCTCTCTGTTCTCGTCGTTTTGAGATTTTATGGGGCTTGAACGGGTTTACAGATTAGGAGTTATGACTATTCTAAGATTGGGTTATGTTTAATAAAATTCTGCCGAAACAAATTTCATGTGGCTGTTTTGAGGATAAATTTGTGTTAGTTACCCAAAGTAGTTTTAAATGAAATTTGGTACAGTGAAAGATCCCCGTCTTACCTTAGTTTCCGCTTGAAAAACACCTTAGTTGGAGTTATGGTTAAAAAGTTATAATCATTACAAGTATGAATGACAGAATGTTGGGAAAGAGAATATTATTTATTCGATCTTCTGAAAAATATGAAAAGTGAATACGTGTTCACATAAATATATAAATATAAACATAATGGATCGGGTTGCACGCCCCAACAAAATGTAAAGTGAATACGTGTTCACAAATACGTAAATATAATGGGTCGGGTTGCACGCCGCAACAAAACGTAAAGTGAATACGTGTTCACAAATACGTAAATATAGTGGATCGGGTTGCACGCCGCAACAAAACATAAAGTGAATACGCGTTCACAAATACGTAAACATAATGGATCGGGTTGCACGCCGCAACAAAACGTATAGTGAATACGTTTTCACAAATACGTAAATATAATGGATCGGGTTGCACGCCGCAACAAATATGAAAGATGAATACATGTTCATCTATATATAAATATGAAAAGTGAATACGCGTTCACAAAAATATAAATGTAATAGTCATGTGGAAATGCAGGGGAATGTCTTAACGTATAATACGAGATAAAATGAAGTGTTAGTTAAACCGAGAATTTCCTATGAGGAGTTTTGCATATTTAAAAATGTTGTAACCTGATATGTTTTTGTAATATGCTTATTACGTTATAATGTGATTGCACTTGAAATATTGTGGTGTTACTTTGAATTGCAGGGTAAGGTTCTCACCAAATTGGATGGTAGGGCTGACTCTTTATTTAACATGTTTCAGGAAAGCGTGATAGAGGAAAGGCTCCACGTCAAGGCTAGCGATCGTCCCGCATCCTCTTGTCATACCAAGTCCATTGCTTCGGGCTTGGTATTCGTCAGGTTCGGGATGTCAGTTCCAGTGTCTCGGGAAATGCCCGTGTGGAATGGTCTCCCTTCCAACTTAGAATAATCTTTGTCAGTATGTCTATGTAGAAACAATATTTGCACGAGCATGGGCTCGTGTTATGTTTTAATAAAGTCATAAACAGATTTCTTTATTGTTATTTTTATTAATAGCTCCGTATTTGAATATAAGTTCAAATTTCTAAATAAAGAGAATTAAATGGTGCTCCTGGTGGGAAATAATTGTCTAGGTGCCATCACGCCCTAAGTAAAGACTTAGGAAAAGTTGGGGCGTGACAATTTGGAGTGCAAGTTCTGCAACAAGAGCGACCGTGAAACAGGCGTAGAGGTCAGGCTTGAGGCTCAGGTCATTCCAAAGAAAGAAAGCTTTAAGTACCTCGGGTCTATCATCTAAGGGAATGGTGAGATTGATGACGATGTCACACATCGTATTGGGACAGGGAGGATGAAATGAAGGCTTGCATCTGGAGTCTTGTGCGACAAAAATGTGCCACCAAAACTAAAATGCAAGTTTTATAGGATGGTGGTTAGACCGACTATGTTGTATGGGACGGAGTGTTGGCTAGTCAAGACGTCGCACACCCAAAGAATGAGAGTGACGGAGATGAGGATACTAAGATGGATGTGTGGGCATACGAGGAGGGACATGATTAGAAACGATGATATCCAGGGCAGAGTGGGAGTGACCTCGGTGAAAGACAAGATGCGAGAAATGAGATTGAGATAGTTTGAACATGTGCGGAGGAGAGACACAAATATCACAGTGCGGATGTGCGAGAGGTTGGCTATGGACGGGTTTAGGAGGGGGTAGAGGTAGGTCGAAGAAATATTGGGAAAAAATTATTAGACGGGATATGGAGCAGGCGCAACTTACTGAGGGGATGTGGATGACACAAATTAGGGTAGTAGGTAGTCGAGTGTAGGCCTACTTACACTTACAAATTGGTAGTTGTGGTGTTATTACTGTAGGCAGACTTAACATATCATACGAATAGGCGTAGTATTGTTTTATAGTCTTCTATAGTTTTTTTCTTCTACTATGCATTCTTTAAAGTATTTGGGTTATTTCATTTATCTACGTTAATTACTGCTTCTCTTTCAGGATGCGATATCATGGCGTATTCGCGTTGGTTTATCTCATTTTCTTACTGTTTATTTTTTTTTTACCATGTCTGACTTTTGCTTTACTTGTCCTGAGTTGAGGGTCTCTCGGAAACAGTCGCTCTACCTACCAAGGTAGAGATAAGGTATGCGTACATTTTATCCTCCTCAGACCCCACGTTGTAGGAATTGACTGGGTATGTTGTTGTATATTAATTATACATTTATTAAACATAAAATATACAATAATGATATATTTCTATACATATACTATACGATAATGATACAGTTTCTATACGTGTGATACATTTTTCTGTACATATATAATAGCAATGCATATTTTATACAACAATGATATAATTTCTATACGTATGATACATTTTCTATACATATACAATAGCGATACATACATAATAATGATATTTATATATATATATATATATATATATATATATATATATATATATATATATATATATATATATTAATTGAAAAATAGCTAGATTGTTTTAAAGAAAGACTAAAAAATGTCCTTTAAAATTGTCGAGCTATTGGGTGTCAAACTGTCAATAGTTTCACCTAAGGGTGGCCAACGGGGTGGGGTGGGGTGGGGAGGGGTCGGGGTTTGGCGGGGATGGCAGGGTCGGGGCCACCGGGGTCTGTCGTCGTCCCGTACCAATCCCGAGGTGTCGGGGTGGGTCTTTTTTTTGCCCTTAAATTAAAAAAAATAATACACACACAACAAAATAGTTTAATAAAAACATCGCAAGGTTGTTTTTGTGCCTCTTATATTATTTAATAAAAGTATGATTTTTTTTTGTAATACAATTTCAAAATTGCAACTTCGTGATATTGAAAGTTGTAAATAAATAACATATTAAAATTACAATTAAAAGAATTGCAGGTTAAGAATCACATTTTATAGTTTCTTTTTAATTTCTTGTGGTTCTTCGGTTGGAATTGTTATTTGTTGGTCAAATTGGTCAACGTCGTTTCCACCTCCGTCGGATAAGATTTTGTTGTAGTTGTAGTCTTCTTCATTGATCTCGGCCGCGCACTCCTACTAGTGGTCGCCATGGTCCGGCCGCCCAGCTGGGATCGGGATAGCGGGCTCGGGGCGAGTCGGGACGAGAGAGGGCGGGGTTGGTGGCGGCCAGGCAGACGGTACTAGCGACGATATCGTGTCCCGCCCCAGCACTCGGTGGCCCGATGGTCGGGGCGGAGACGAGCGAGTTTTTTTTTTTAATTTTTCCACTAAATTAAAAATATTAAATTACTAACAAAGTAACATATAGTCATATAGTGATAGTCATATACTCATATTATACTATTATAGTATTATACTCATATATATTTATAAACTAAATAATTAAACAAAGACAAGAAGAGTGTAAAAAAAAAAATATCAAGGCTGTTTTTGTGCCTCTTATATTATTAATTATTTTATTGAAATATACAAGATTCAGAATTACAACATTGTAGTGTAATGTTGTTGAAAAAAATTGCAAAAGACATAGAAAAAAAATACTAAAATTGCAATGAAATATATTACCAAGTTGAAAATACTTTTTCTAGTTTCTTTATAATTTCGTGTGGTTCTTCGGTTGGAATTGGTATATCTTGGTCAAATTGTTCTACGTCGCTACTCATGCCTTCAGATAAGATATCGTTGTAGTTTTCGTCTTCTTCTTCGTTAATCTCTGGGTAACCGCACCTTCTTCGCTCCGCTCGTATCCAATCTTTGAATAGTACCGTCATCTCCAAGTTGTCTCCGGCTAATGAGTGTTTGTGCTCTCCTATTTGAAATCTGCATGTAGAAAAAGCGATTGATGACGCTTGAATATTCAAAATATCTCGGGCCATCATTGAAAGTGTCGGAAATGTCTTCTCATTCTGCATCCAATATTTCAGCAAGTCTTCCTTTCCGTATTCATTGACAACTGTTTGGTAAGGTAAAGTGCCCTGCAAAACAAAAACATCGAACTCGCTAATTTGGTTAGCAGTGTTACCACCGCACATTCTATTTCTGAGGCTTTCAATACTGTCCGCAGAAACAACATGTCTTTTTTGAGTGTTGGCGAGAAGAAGATGGCACGGTTGGTTACTAGCACTTTCTTGTTGATAATGCCGATATACTTTTTTGCATTCATCTTCTACGCTATCCAACACTTCTTCTAGCGTTTGTTCAATAGGTGACTCAACATTTAAATTTTTGGGAGTTGGAGGTGGTAGTGCGTCCATACAGTTATAAATATTTTCAATAAGACTTTTACAACCATCTACTTTAATAGTCGGGTTTAATACAGCACCAATAATATAAATAGGTGGAATAGGAATAAAATATTTCTTTAATTTCATAAACATTTTTTTAATAGCTGCCTTATAAGCATGTTTTTCCATATATTCTTTAAGAAGTAAAAATATTATAGCTATATAAAACAACATAGTTGAAATAGTAGGATAATATAAAGTAGAAAATTCTTTTGTTGCTCGTTGAAAATTCTCTAGAAATACAATAAGTTCTTTAATTTTGTCTCAATCATTATCCACAATCATATCATTTGGATTTTGATTATGGGCGTTAAAAAATAAAGTGATAGGTTTTCTATAGTCATAAGCAACAACTAGTTGGTCATATAAAGAATTCCACCTAGTTGGTACTTCTTCGGGAATTTTTCTGTAAGATAGTCTACAATCGTGAAAAGTTTTTTTATATTCTTTTCTCTGTTGAATTCTATTATTTTTAAAAATAAAGTTTATAGCAAATTATATTTTTTCAAGAATATCTTGAAAAAGTGAAAGTCATCTTTTACAACTAAGTTATAAATATGGCACACACATTTGATATGAAAATGTTTTGGAAAAGACGGAGTTAAAACTTCTTTTAAAACATAAATAGCAGAATTGTTAGAAGCTGCATTATCTAATGTAATACTCATAACTTTATCAGTTATTCCGTAATAATCGCAGACTAAATAAATATTTTGTGAAATAAACTCACCAGTGTGCCTACTATCTATATATCTATATGCTAAAATATATTTTTGCATAGACTATTTATAATCTATCCAATAACAGGTTACCGTTAAATAATCATGGTCGTTAGTACTACGACCTATATCAGAAGTTAGAGCGACTTTGCAATTTAAATGATATAATGAATAACACAAATATTATTGATATTCGTGTGCAAATTTAAACACGTCTCTCTTAACCGTTGATCTAGGAAAACCTTTATAAACAGGATTATACATATCTCTAATATAATGAATAAAACCAGGCGATTCAGGAAATGAAAAAGGCAAACCCTCCACAACAACTAATTTTGCTAGTGCTTCCCTATCTTTATGTTTATCGTATTTAGGGTCTACAACTCCCCCGTCATAGTGTTAATTTGACCTTGTACTTTGTCCGGGACAGTATGTGAACCTTGTCCCGATTGAGATGACGCTTGCTCACCATTTTTTTCAATAAGGTATTGGGCATGCAAAGTTTTATGTTTTTGCAATAGGTGTCTTGCTAAACCCCCCGTCCCACCATGACCTTGTTCAGTTTTAAAAGTATAAATATATTTACAAGTTTTACATATATCTACTTGATTCGGTACGTCCCTGTGAAAATTTTTTTATAGAGGCTACAGCTGATGTTAATGGTCGTTTTGCCGGACCTCGTCTCATACTAGGGGGATATGAGGCATTTCACTAGTGGGTGTATCATCATCTACATTAGTAGGTGTATCATCATCTAGAGTGTCATCTAAATTAAAATCTTCTTCATTTTGAGGATAAACATTTGTGTCAAGATCATATGGTATTTCAGGAAACATTTCAGGATTTATAAAATCATCTTGTCTAGGAATACTAGAAGAAGTACCCTTGCCCTTGATACCCAAGGCCTTGCCCAAAACATTTTTTGTTCTTTTCATTTTAATTATGGTAATAAATAGTTAAAGACTTAAAAAGTTAAAGATAATGAAATTAAATGTGCTAAATGAAATAAAAACAAAATAATAATTTAATGAGAGAACGAATGTACCAAACGCCGACGTAGAGTCGATGTGTAATCGAGAGAGGTTGAAAATTGAAACTTTGCTCGATAGATTAATCCTCAAGCTAGTTATCAACTTCACTCCCAATTCTCAAATAATAAATAGAGTGAATAACTGAATATGTAGTAGACAATGTTGTATAGATATAGATTGATTGAAATTTGAGAGATTAGAGATTGTAGGAAGATTTGTGAGAAATAAGAAGAAAAAATGAGATATTTATAGTTGAAAAATTGGGTTAAAGTGTAAATATAATAACTTAGGGGTTAAAAATAAATATAAAGGGGGTAGGGGGAAGCCAAAAATGGTCGTTGCAATAACGACCAAAATGTAAAATGGTCGTTATTGCAACAACTATTTTTGGCAAGTGGCGGGACTGGGGCGGGACCGGGATGGGTCGGGTCCTAGCGGGACCATATCATGTCCCGTCCCGGTTCGAGCCCTGGACCCGTTATTTTTTTTTTAATTTAAACGGGCCAGACGGACCGGATCGGTCGATGGGACCGCCTGCCGCCCATCGCCAGGCCTACCTCATACGCTTCGCACGAATTCAATATCTGAATAGAACTGCAATCTTCAATGAGTCTCCCGCCAATGAATGTCTGGGCTCTCCTATTTGATATCTGCAGGCAGAAAAAGTGTTTACATTTCGGGCCATCTTAAATAGTGTTGGAAATGTCTTCTCATTCTCCCTCCAGTATTTTAGCAAGTCTTCACGTTCCTCTTCATTTTCAATTGTTTCGTATGTTACAACACTTTGCAAAACAAAAACATCAAACTGGCTAACTTGATTAGAAATGTTACTACTAAACATTCTATGTCTGAGGCTCTCAACACTAGCCGCAGCATGTCATTTTTGAGGTTGTGTTGAATAAGAAGAAGATGACATGGAAGTCGGTTGGTTGCTAGAACTTTCTTGTTGGTAATGCGTATATACTTTTTTACATTCATTTCGTATGCTAGCCACCACTTCTTCTCTAGTTTTTTCAATAGTTGGTGGGTCATTTGAATTTTTGGGAGATGGAGGTGGAAGTTTATCTATGCAATCATAAATAGTTTCAATAAGTGTTTTACAACCGTCTATTTTAATAGACGAATTTAATACATCACTAATAATATAAATTGGGGGAATAGGAATAAAATATTTTTTCATTTTTAGACTTTTTTTAATAGGTGTCTTTTAAGCTGGGTGTTCCATATATTCACTAAGTAATATAAATATTAGAGCTATATAAAATAACATTGATGAAATAGTAGGATAATAAATACCGGAAAATTCTTTAGTAGCTAGATAAAATTTCTCTAAAGATGTAATAAGTTCTAAAATTGTATCCCAATCATAATCAATAATCATATCAGTAGGATTTCAATTACGGGCGTTAAAAATTGGGTTACATGTCTTCTATACTCATAAGCAACACATATTTGGTTGTATAAAGAATTTCATCTAGTTCATACTCCTTCGGGATTTTGTTTTGTAAGATAGTTGACAATCGTGACAAGTTTTTTATATTTTTTTTTATTCGTTGTATTCTATTACTTTTAAAATAAAGTTTATAGCAAATTGTATTTTTCCAAGAATGTCTTCAAAAAGTGATACACAATTCTTTACAACTAAGTTATAAATATGACATGCACATTTTATATGAAAATGATCTGGAAAAGATGGAGTTAAAATATTTTTTATTAATCTAACAACAGTAACATTAGAATAAACGTTATCTAATGTAATAATCATGATTTTATCAGTTATGCCATAATAATCGCAAACTGAAATAATATTTCTGAAATAAAAAGACATGTGTGCCTACTATCTATATATCTATACGCTAATATACATTTTTGCATACTATATTTATAATCTACCCAATGACATGTTACCGTTAAATAATCATGACCGTTAGTACTACGACCTATATCAGATGTGATAAATACTTTTTCATTAAAATGATATAATAAATAACGTAAATACAGTTGATATTCATTTGCAAATTTAAAAACATCTCTCCTAACAATTGATCTAGGAAAATCGTTATAAGCGGGATTGTACATTTCTCTTATATAATGAATAAAACCAGGAGATTCAGGAAATGAAAAAGACAACCCTCCACTGCAACTAATTTTAATAATACTTCCTTATATTTATTTTTATCGTATTTAGTGCCTACAATTTCCCCCGTCATAGGGTCAATTTAACCCTGTACCTGGCCCGGGACAATATATGAACCTTGTCCCGATTGAGAGGACATTGACGCACCCGCTTTTTTAGCCTTATATTCCTCTCACCTAGCTTTGTGAAATCTATTCAGATGCGTAGTTAAACCTCCCGTCCCACTCTGAGCTTTTCCTATTTTAAATTTATAAATATTTTATAAATTGTGCATCTAGCAACTTGATTTTCTACGTCCCTATAAAAAAAAAACATACATCTGATGTAATTTTCGTTGTGGTGGGTCTCGTCTCATACTAGGGGGAATATGAGGCGGTCCAGTTTGAGGTGCACTAGTGAGTGTGTCATCTAGTTTAGTGGGTGTGTCATATAGTTTAGTGAGTGTGTCATCTAGTTTAGTGGGTGTGTCATATAGTTTAGTGAGTGTGTCATCTAGATTATCTTCTAAATTAAAGTCTTGTTGAGTTCAGAAAATAGTTCATCGTCTAAATCTAATGGTACTTCAGGAAATAATTCAGTATCAACAAAATCGTCATATCTAGAAGGAATAAGATGACTAGAAGAAGTATTCTTACCCTTATTACACCTACTAGTAGAAACACCCTTATCCATAATCATACGTTTAAGTCCTTCAATTATAATTATGTAAATAAATAATCTTTGGTGCACTAGTATCCAAGGCATGTGGTATGTTCGATGACCATAATTTCTGTATAATGCGTTGTCATGCTATACGAATGGGTTTTGGAGATTATCTTCACGTCGGCGATGAATTAATGAATATGTATGCAAAGATTGACGAACGAATATTGCAAGTAAAGTGTTTGATAGAATGTTGGGAGAATTCAAACTGTTATTATTGTATAATATGGGTAAATTAGTGAGTATATTTTAATTACATATTTATTATACACAAAATATATAATAATGATATATTTCCATACATATACTATAACGATAATGATACAGTTTCTATATCTATGATACATTTTTCTATACATATATAATAGTAATGCATAATAATAATATAGTTTCTATACGTATGATACATTTTCTATACATATACAATAGCAATGGTCTCCTAGATTTTATCGGGTTTGTTGTTGTATTTGTCGTTTTATATAATAGCGATATATACACAAGAATGATACAATTTATATATATGTATGTTGAAATTAATTGAAAAATAGCTAGAAAATAATTTTGTTAAGAAAGATTAAAAAATGGCCTTTAAAATTCTCGAGCTATTGGGTGTAACTGTCAATAGTTTCACCCGGAAAGGATTGGTAAAGCCGCATAACTAGAAAGTGCAAAGACCATAAAGCCCAATAAGCCCATCTTCTCCACTAGGTCAAGAACACCCAAAACGGCAAAACCTTGTGCCGCCACTGTTAATCACTTCCACCCTAAACCCAAACCCTCAAATTCGAACAATGGCAGCATCATCCTACGAGTACGATGACGGAGGCTACACACAACAACCCGATGCATCCCCATACGACCCGAATTTCGTACCCGATTCCGTAAAATCGTTCGTGGTTCATCTATACAGGCACATAAGAGAGAAGAATGTTTACGAGATTCATCAGATGTATGAGACTTCTTTTCAAACATTGAGTGAACGTATGTTTAAGGAAACTCCTTGGCCTTCGGTTGATGCTGTTGCGACTTACGTTGATAATGATCATGTTTTCTGCTTTCTTTACCGTGAGATGTGGTTCCGTCACTTGTATGCTAGGCTTTCTCCTACTCTTAGACAGAGGATTGATTCCTGGGATAATTATTGCAGCCTTTTTCAGGTTTTTAATACTTTTTTTGAGTTAAATATGTTGTTTTTAGCGCCTTTTATTCATTTTTTCATGTGTTTGTTTGTGTTATCATGTTATGTATTGTTTCATAATCGTATTATATATTGTGTTGTGTTGTATTGTATTGTTTTGATGGATACAATGTCTCGTTTCCCATCTGTTACATAATGTCATACATTAGATGCAATCACATTAAACCAGTCTTTATACAAAATGGGTATAGGAATGTAGGATTAGGTTTCTTATGCTTTTTTTCTTAGTTAAATATGTCAATTTTAGTGCCTGTTTATCCAGTTTTTTGATGTGTTGGTTTGTGTTATCCCGTTTAGCTGTTTCTGTAACATAATATTGAATGAGGATTGTATTAGGTTTCTTATGCTTTTCTTTTTTGTTAACTATGTCAATTCTAGCACCTTTTTATCCAGTTTTTTTATGTGTTGTTTTGTGTTATCCAGTTTAGCTGTTTCTGTAACATAATATGTGAACGAGGACTGTCAGGATAAGGTTTCTTATACTTTTCTTCTTCGTAAAATATGTCAATTTTAGCGCATTTTTTATCCAATTGTTTTGTGTTGTTTTGTGTTATCCAGTTTAGCTGTTCCTGTAACATATATGTGAATGAGGATTGTCAAAATTGGTTCTCTGTAAGCTCAATAAAACTACTAGGCTTCAATTCGAAGCTAATTGAGGTTGGCTCCATGAGTCTCAATATCCATTATTTTGCACCTGTTTTACTCCGACTCTCCATAAGTTGGATTCTTTAACACTAGATGTTTTCTTTGGTTTCTACTTACATACATGTCTCCAAATAGACTAAAATGCCTCCCTAAATCACGCACATTCTCCATACATAAGGTAAATAACCAGAATAGAGTGAGGGGGATTTGGCTCTAAATTGTACTCCATAAGCCTAAAAGAATCATTTTATGAAACTTGATGGTATTCAAAATAGGGGTATGTTCGGTATGGAGGAAAATGTTTTCTTAGAAATAAGTGAATTTCTTACTTATTTTCTCATGCTCGTTTGATTAATGGAAAATAAGTGAATTTCTTCTTATTTTCTCATGTTCGGTTGGTTAGTAGAAAATAGTTTTTCGGAAAATTTATTTTTTTGGAGGGGTGGCGGCGTAAAATACTAAAAAAGACTTGATTTTTTTTTTAAAATTAATTTTTTTTGAAGTGGTGTAGAAAATAAAAAAGAATTTAAAACTTTTCAATTTTTTAGGGAGGGGGTCGGGGGGTTTGCACCTGGGGTAGTGGTATAGAAAACCAAAAAAATTTAAAACTTTTATAAAAGAAATTTTTTTTTGGGGGGGGGGGGGGTGGGGCTGCATAGTTGTTGGGGTTTGGTGTGGTGTGCTGTTGGGGGTTGGCTGGGGTGGTGGTAGGTAGTTGGTTGAATGCCACTTGTGATGCTTGTTTTTCCTACTTTCATTAGGGAAGTCATTTTTCTCATTTTTAAGGAACTTGTTTTCCTAAAAAAATATTTTTCAAAATTTTTACCAAACAAACATGAGAAAATTGGAAAACAACATACCCAGTCTTATCCAATAAGTGGAGTCTTGGAAGGTTAGAGTGTACGCATTCCTTACCCCTATCATGAGAGGTCAAAATAAGATATTTAATTGTGCTCAAGAATTTTTAGACTAAGTCAAGTTATAGATGTAATACGAGGAAATAAACGCAGGATGGGAAAGGACAATTAAGGTGGTTTTCTTTTAATAGTTGCTTTCTCTCTGATTTGCTCCTGGCATTTATTTTTTTGGAACTTGGAACAGTGTTTTCACTTTTTTCTTATAGTTGTTAGCTATGTTGCTCGGACTCTTTACTTTCAGTGATGCACCCAGTGTTTTGAACGGCGCACGGCGACAAAAGGCGACAAGGGACTGCCTCGCCTTTTTGAAGTGCGGCGCCAATAAATATCAAAAAATTAAAATATTTAATTGCAGATAGAAATAATCAAAATCTCAATAGCAATAATATATTAGCAAATATTTCAATTCAAAAATTAAAAAGTAGATAGTAGATACCAAAAGTCTAGAACTTGAATGACTCCATAATTCATAAGACAAGCAATTATAAAAGTCAAGCAATATGAAAAGTCTATTTTAAATTTCCATCAACATCTTCATGATTTTCAAGTTCTTGAATTCCAAGATTCTCATTCTCAACAGTATATTGCTCATCTTCTTCCTCGGAGTTTTCATCAACTAAGGACCGACTTGAACTTGTGTAGTAGCTAGTCCTTTGCCCTTGTTATGTGACTTTGAACTTGAAGAACTCCCCCTAAGACCATATTTATTCTTCTCAACTCCAGCCGCCTTAGAAACAATACCCCAATCGAATCACTTCCCTCATATACTAGTTCCTCTTCTTTAGGTCAAGCCTATTCCTCTTTTTGGAATGAATCTGCGCATATGTTGTAGAAGCTAATTAATAGATACTAATAATAATGTAATATAGATATTAGAATATATTCAATCTTCTTCTCACATGTTCAAACACACTCCAATTTCTCTTGCTTCCGGATGCGCTACAAGTTAAACTTAATACTTTATGAAAAACTTTTGCAAGGTTGGAGTTTGATGATACCACCATCCAGCTATAGAAAAAATAATTTAAAGGTTAGTAATAACCAATTGCATTTTTGTACATAGCAAGCTCTTTTGAGTAGTACATTTTGTACTTTTGAATCAGGGACCATCTTGTCAACACATTTAAACTAATCGTCCCCCACTTTTGAATTTAAAGTCTCATTTCCATAGTGTAAAACAGTCCCGGGTTCAAAACATGACCTGCTGTATGCAAAGGTTTATGAAGTTTGTGCGACCACCTCGCATCAATGATATCGAAAACTTTCTCACTGTGCCTCCTTTCGCCTTTAAAACCCCGTCCAATAGCTTCTTTGGCTCTATCCATTGCTTCATAAATATAGCCCATTGATGGTTTTCTTTCTCCATCTACCAAACGAAGTGCTTTGATCAAAGGACCACCAACTTTAAGTGCCTTGACAACATCATTCCAAAAGATACATAATAAGATATCTGGCAACTTCTTTCCCCAAAAGTTCCTGTGTAAATCTACTATCTGTCCATTCGGAGATACCCGTATCTTAAAATTTAGATCACGAAGGATCCGACCTCTAGATACACCCGTATTGGACACCCGCACCCGAGTCCGAGCAACTTAGGTTGTTAGTAGGCATTTTTGCTTATTTTTCCGTTATTTGTTTGGCAATAATATGCAGAAAGCTGTTGTATGTTTGTATAGTTGATTTGTGGTTGCTTTTCTCGTTTTTGATACTTTCAATTCTTGTGGTATTTAGTCTTATTTATTTTATGATTGGTGACTCATATGCAGTAAAAATAACATTATTTGCTAGATAATCTGCTCCTTTTGTACCAAATTGGTTACATATTGATTACATCTTTTGTGGCTTCTCTCTTTGAGGTTTTCAAATAATTTCCAGGAAGTCCTTACTAGAGCCATGACTACTAATCTGTCTCATTTTAGGTGATATACACTTGAATATTGCTCATCTTTGACTAGAACCGGAGTTTAGGACGTTAGTTTGACGCATGTTATTCCTTAAGAAAAATATATTTGACTTGTGTATTGTACTCCTGGTAGTGGAAGAAAATAATAAGATAGTGGTTGAAAAGTTAGATAGAGAAAGTCACATCAACTTTAGAAATTTGGAAATTAGTTAAATGGATCTGAATTCTTGGCGGCTGGAAGTTGTATTGAATAGGATTATTAATAGTGTTAAAAATTTGGGATACTCCAAAACGAAAAGAGTAACATATAACATTGTTTGTACTATAAAATAATAAATAGCGACGGTTGGACGTTGTATTCTGCTTTATCTTTCTAAAAAAAGTCTGCATGGATTTCAAGAGATTATGAATTTTCAAAACAACTTTCTTCGATGTAATTTTTATAAGTCGTGTGTAATTGTATGGCCACACATCCATTTTAGCCTTTGCATCTTGGCAACACTCATCTTGTGGATATGTTGGAGTTTAGCAGCCCAAATTAACTCCCATATAATATTGTTAGTCTTATACTTACCTTTCACTTTGGTAGATTATGAGTAAGTATTACTATATAAAATTTCTTTGCAGAGAATTGTTAGAATGTTTGTACTGTCAAATTTTACCTTATAAAAAAAAGAATGTTCTGTGAGGAACTGTTAGACTGTTTGTACTGTATAATCAATCTCTATGTCTCCCCCTTCCCCACCCCTCTCTTTTTTCTCCTCTTCTTTTCTGATTATATATATAATATCTCCTTTCTGGGAATCCATTTTAGGTTAATAGCATCTATTTCGTAAATGGACAAAGTTGGGGCAGTACTATGTGGGTCTTGCAGTATGAATGTATTTCACTTACTTATTTATGAATGCACTTTATTTACAGTATATACTTTGGTATCTATGGTTCACTAAGTTTGAAGTTGTGGAACAAAGACTATGCATTTATTGGCCTCGTGAAATAAATCTAGAGTCTTACATATAGACTGTACATTGCTGTAGGTGGTGCTGCATGGTGTGGTTAACATGCAATTGCCAAACCAGTGGTTGTGGGACATGGTAGATGAGTTTGTATACCAATTCCAGGCATTCTGTCAATACCGTGCAAAGATGAAGAACAAAACTGCAGAGGAGATTGCATTGCTGAAGCAATACGACCAGGTAGCTTACAGATTACCATGACTTTTCTTCTTCCATGTAGTTTAACTTATTAATATTGTCTGAGTTATAAGATTATCTGAAATATACTTTTGAAATTTGTTCAGTTAGTTCTCTATTTTACTTTTAAAGATATGTCTAACATTTTCTCTTGCATTCATTATTGTTTGTGTAATTACTCTCTTAATTTTGGTGATAACGTTGTTTTAGATAAAACTAGGAAAATTGTTTGAATATTACATCATTGACTGTATGGTGATCTACATTCACTTGAATTATTGGTTATATGAATTGTCTGTATGGGCATGTGTTATAATGCAGTAACTTTATCCTGTAACATTATTTTTTGAACCTTACATCTTGCGACACTGTTTTCTGGCATTTTATCTGCTTTTCAGTTTATTACCAGGGGCATTGATGTGTTGCGTTTGAGTAATAGTTGCTTTTTAGCTTGTAGCTAAGGTCATACATTGCTGGTGGTTGGGTAAGAGTTGCCCTTCAGTTTGTAGCTAAGGTCATACATTGACGTATAGTGTTCATGCATGAATAAGCAAGGCTATATTAGCTTTAGTGATTGGAGAAAGTTATGGTATTGATGGATATTAAGTATTAAAGTGCCATGTGGCCATTAGATGAAGAGATTGGATTGGTTGTCAAGCCTGACTTGGACATTTACCAATATATTTCTGTATTATGATTCACATAAATCATTTATGATCATCTTGTCTGAAAAAAATCTCTAAATGATGTTTATTAGGCTTGGAATGTCTACGGTGTCCTCAACTTCTTACAAGCCCTTGTGGAGAAATCGGCAATAATCCAAATATTGGAGAGGGAGAAGGAAGGTCTTGAAGAGTTTACTGCTACTGATGGATATGATTACAGTGGTGGAAGTAATGTCTTGAAGGTTTTGGGCTATTTCAGCATGATAGGCTTGCTTAGAGTTCATTGTCTATTGGGTGATTATCATACTGGCTTGAAGTGCTTACGTCCAATTGACATAATGCAACAAGGTGTTTACACAAGTGTTATTGGGAGCCACATAACCACAATATATCACTACGGCTTTGCTAATCTTATGTTGAGGAGGTATGTTTGTATTTATTTTCGGGAAATGACTCGTCTTTTGTCATTGGAAACCGAAGAAAATATACAGTAGAGGACATTGGTCATATAATTTGCAACTTCATTAGCTGTCTGGTATTAGGGAGTAATATGGACTTTTCTTTTTATCAAACGGTTAGGATATGTTCCCTTTCCTAGAAAGGGAGAGGATTTGGCATGTTGCTTATCATTTAACCACTCAATCATTCTCAAAAGAAGATATTGTTTAACATTGCTGTTTTACAGATAATTCATAATAACAGTTGGAAGTGGGATCTTTTAGTTTTCTTAATCACGTGATTAGATTTCATGCTGGGGAAAGGAGTAATTCTCTGTTTTCTCTTGGGGTGTGGGGGCATCTTTAATCAAGGAGCTACCTCACCAATCTCCAAGTGCTCAAAAATTTAGGTGTATTTATTTTTGATTTAGCATAGTACTTTTGTTTTCTCTAATATGGAAAAATGGATTCACCGTGTTACAGGTATGTAGAGGCTATCCATGAATTTAACAAAATCCTTCTATATATTTATAAGACAAAACAGTATCACCAGAAGTCACCCCAGTACGAGCAGATACTGAAGAAAAATGAGCAGATGTATGCCCTGTTGGCTATATCTTTGTCACTGTGCCCTCAAGTGAAACTTGTTGAAGAAACTGTGAATTCTCAATTAAGGGAGAAGTATGGTGAGAAGATGGCCAGAATGCAAAGATATGATGATGAGGCATTTGCACTCTATGACGAGCTCTTCTCATACGCATGCCCTAAGTTCATTACTCCTTCTGCTCCGAGTTTTGAGGAGCCTCTTGTAAATTGCAACCAGGTATATTCTTGCCAGTTGCCAGACCTGTTTTAATTGGACTTAATTTATGGGCTCTTTATCACACTTGCAAGCTGAGTTTAAACATTGTTCTCCTCCATCCTCCATGCAAATGTTCATTCATCAGATACCCTGTTACAATTTGTAGAATGCCAGGGTTGACTCTTTTCTTAATGTAACTACAGAACTTTCTTAGTGCTAGCTTTGATATAAACAATACTTACCTTCTCAAAGAAGATGTTCATTTTTATTGCCAGAAATGTTTACTTCGATTACATCCAATTTGCTCATCCAGACCTCAGTGCAATTATCCTTGTGTAGTTCATTTTGAACTACAATTGACTGATGGCTTTGTATGATCATATTTTGAACTACAATGGACTGATGGCTTTGTATGCTGCCATCACGTCACATATTTTCTTCAGCTTTTACTCACCCATGTCAGTGCTGTTAAATTTTTATGTTGTCTGCTTCAGGATGCCTATAGGTTACAGTTGAAGCTGTTCCTTTATGAAGTGAAGCAGCAACAATTATTGGCCGGTGTTAGGACCTTTTTGAAAGTGTATTCAACAATCTCCTTGGGGAAGCTTGCAAATTACATTGAAGTCGATGAACCCACTTTAAGGTCTCAAACATCTTATGCATTTAGTGGGGTTGTTATTGTGATGCAAAGTTTAGTTGTGATCTATGATTTTGTGGGCTTATATACTGAGTTCTATGTTACACAGGACAATTTTGATGACATACAAGCACAAAACACATGCTGTTGATTCCGATGGCAAGATAACTTCTAATGCTGATGTAGATTTCTACATTGATGAAGTAAGGGACACATGTTATGCATATATCTTTTTTATTTAAATATGTTTACTCCTTACATAATCTAGGTAACTTGCCCAGGTTTTTATGCCTGTTATTATTGTTTGATCATATATTCAAAATAATGCCTTTTTGAGTAGTTCAGGTAGTCAACTGTTTTTCGGTATCTACCTTTGTCGTCATTCTCGAGATTCTAATAATTACTGTGGGCTTCTCTTATTGATTGTTTTTCTAGTTCCGGTGTCATTTAACTTTCGGAAAATTCTTTCCAGTAGCCTACTACTATTAGTCTTGGGTGGTAAATACATGTGGAAATCCAATATGACCTAATATTTTATGTGCTAGTTCTCACCTGAGGGAGTAAATGTGTCAATACAATTCTGCAAAATGATTCGTGTTGTCTTTGATTCTAGGACATGATCCGCGTAGTTGAATCTAAACCGGCCAAGAAATATGGTGATTACTTTTTGCGTCAGATTATGAAGGTAATCCTTGTAGAACATTCTCAGCCACGATTTTCATTCGTTCTCTTGCAACATACTCATAATGTGTATATCTTGATTGCCATCTCTTCATGTCTTTTCAGCTTGAAGGGATTATGACTGACATTGACAGGATAAAGCTGGAGTAAGCTATACCTTCCTATGCTCTAGTATTAGTAGTGCTAGCTTATTTTGAGCTTTCATTTTTGTACTAAGGAGGAAAATGCAGGATGTGGAAAGGGAGTTTGCATTTTGTTTTTTTCGTGTTGTAATTATTTAATACTAGGTCGGGTTTGTTAAAAGTTCAAAACCTAGAGCTTTGGGTTCAGCCGACAACCTTCACTGCGTTTTGCATTAGCTCTGTAACTTCTGCATTGAGTCTTCATGCCTTCACCTCTCACTTACGCTAGTTTAGATTGATTCTATCGTAATATTTAGTGACGGTTTTGTTTCTCAGTATCGAGTGTGTTTTCTGCCAAAAAAGGAGTGGCATATTCCATCAATTATAATCAGAAAGAAGATTAAGATGTTTTTGATACCAGAAAACATTTTAATTTTCATTTTTGTTATACATTTTAATTTGGTTTCAGCTGAGGAGTTTGTAAAATTTTCTCAATATCAGAAATAACTTCAAGGAATTTACTTCAGTTAATACCTTTGCTCAATCAGATAAGACATGTCTTATCACCACTTCAGATAAATGAGTGATTGATTTAGGTGCCACAAATCACATGACATGTAATACTAATATATTTTCCACCTTTTATTCACACAAAGCACCATCTCTAGTTATTGTAGCTGACGGATCAACTTGTAATAGTGTTGGATATGGGGTTGTCAAAACCAACATCTTCTATTACCTTGTCATCTGTATTAAGTCTTCCAACATTGACTTTTAATTTGATTTCTGTTAGCAAAATTATCAGAGACCTTAAGTGTTATATTTCGTTCCTTCCCGATCATTGTTTGTTTCGTGATCTTAAGACGAATCAGGTTGTTGGTAAAGGACATGTATCTGGCGATCTTTACATCCTTGATGAATTAAGTCTCAGTCTGCCTTGCACTAGTGTCGTGTCTCCATTTGAAGCACATTATATTATGACATCATTCTTTACCTCTGTTAAAGAAGCTCTGTCCTCAGTTCTAGAATATTTCTTCATTGGAATGTGAGTCATGTCGATTTTCAAAACATCATCGCAGCTCATTAAGTCCAAGGGTTAATAAGTGGGCAAAGTCAACTTTTGAATTAGTTTATTCTAATGTTTGTGGGCCATGTCTTGTTATTTCTAAAACTGGGCATAAGTATTTTTTTTACTTTTGTGGATGATTTCTCTCGAATGACTTGGATTTATTTTATGAAAAATCGCTTTGAAGTGTTCACACATTTTTGTGCCTTCTGTGCTGAAGTTAAAACTCAATCCAATGCTTCGGTACATGTTCTAAGGAGTGATAATGCTAAAAAATACATGTCAGAATTATTTCAATCATACATGAGACAACATGATATTATTCACCCGCCTTCATGTGTTGATACACCCTCTCAAAATGGAGTTGTTGAGAGTAAGAATATACATATACTTGAGACATCTCGGGCACTTATGTTCCAAATGAAGGTTCCTAAACAGTTTTGGGCAGATGCAGTCTCTACAACTTATTTTCTTATTAATCGCATGACATCTTCTGTTCTTGCTGGTAATGTACCTTATAGTGTTCTTTTGCCAAACAAGTCACTATTTCTAGTGGAACCTAAGTTGTTTGGAAGTATATGTTATGTTCGACCATCTGTTACTAAGTTGGATCCCAAGGCATTGAAATGTATTTTCCTGAATTATTCTCGCCTTCAGAAGGGGTATCAATGTTATTCTACTGAACTTGACAAATATCTGGTGTCAACTGACGTGGTATTTTCAGAGACTAAACCATTCTTTTATGCACCTCTCATTTCTATGAGTCAGGGAGGAAATTGAGTGGTTAGTCTATCAGGTTACTCGTGCTTCGACAGAATAATCAGTTGATGTTGTTCCTTTGTGTCTTGGTTCTTCTATTGAGCACCAATCAACTACTACGCCTTCAGCACTTGTTTTATCTGAGTTAACAAGACCACCGATAGTTCAAGTTTACTCGAGGAGGAAAGAGGCGGATGATACATGTCCAGCACCAGTTCTGTTGTCATCAGATCCTCCTCCACCAGATCCTCCAGAAAATTTTAATCTTTCTATTGCTCTTCACAAAGGTACACATACTTGCAAGTCCATAAATTCCATTGCTAATTTTGTTTTCTATGATCGTTTATCCTCTACGTCTAGATATTTGATTGCTTCTCTAGGCTCCATCGTCGTACCCAAAATAGTGATGGAGGCTTTGAATCATCCTGGATGGTCTAATGCAATGCTTGATGAAATACATGCCTTAGAGGAAAATCACACGTGGGATTTGGTTGATTTGCCCGAAGGAAATAAACCAGAGGGATGCAAGTGGATCTTCACAATTAAAGTTAATCCAGATGGTTCTGTAGCAAGACTTAAGGACAGACTTGTGGCTAAAGAGTATACTCAGACTTTTGGGGTCGATTATTCAGACACCTTCTCCTCGGTCGTCAAACTCACCTCTATTCGCTTGTTCATTTCTCTTACTGCTTCCGAGAATTGGCCTTTACATCAGTTGGATATCAAGACTGTGTTTCTTCATGGTGATCTTCAGGAGGAAGTGTATATGGAGCATCCACCTTGTTTTGTTGCTCAGGGAGAGTATAAGAAACTCTATCATTTGAAGAAGTCTCTGTATGGCTTAAAGCAGAGTCCACGAGCCTGGTTTGGAGAGTTCAGTGAGATAGTTCAGGATTTTGGGCTGAAAATGAATAAATGTGATCACTCAGTCTTCTATCGGCAATTAGCAACTTGCACTATCCTCCTTGTTGTATATGTTGATGATATTGTCATCATATGAAGTGATTATACTAGGATCTCTTCTCTTAAATCTTTCCTGCATAGTAGGTTTCATACGAAGGACTTGGGCAGTTGAAATATTTTTTGGGAGTAGAAGTAAATAGTATCAAAAAGGGAATTTTTCTGTCTCAGAGAAAGTATATTCTTGACCTACTTATAAACACTGGGAAGTTGGCAGCCAAACCTTGCATTACTTCAATGGTGTGTCCAATATGCATCTTCTGAAAGACAATGCTGACCCTTTTGATGATCCAGAGAGATATAGAAGGTTAATTGGGAAGTTAAACTACCTTAATGTGACTCGTCCGGATATTGCTTTTGCAGTAAGTGTTGTTAGCCAGTTTATGTCCGCACCTACGATCAAGCATTGACAAGCTTTGGAACAAATTCTATGCTACTTGAAATGAGCTCCTGGACTTGGTATATTATATAGCAATCATAGTCATACTCGTGTTGAGTATTTTGCAGATGCAGACTATGCTGGATCCAAAGTTGATAAGAGATCGACTACATGTTATTGTGTTTTTGTTGGAGGGAACCTAATATCATGGAGGAGTAAGAAGCAAAGTGGTGTATCTCGATCCAGTGCATAATCCTAGTACAAAGCCATGTCGCAGTCCACGTGTGAGATTATGTGGATATATCATCTTTTAGTTGAAATTGGTTGAAGCATCCTACTCCATCAAAACTCTAGTGTGATAATCAAGTTGCTCTTCATATTGCCTCAAACCCGATGTATCATGAAAGAACTAAACATATTGAGGTTGACTGTCATTTTATTCGTGAGAAGATTCAGGAAAGCTTGATTTCCAATGACTACTTGAAGACAAGAAAGCAACTAGCTGATTTGTTCACAAAGGCGTTGAATGGAGCTCGAGTTAATTATTTGTGTACCAAGTTGGGCATGATCAATATATATACTCCAGCTTGAGGGGGAGTGTTACAGAATATTATAGGATATTGTAAAGATATTCTCAGCTAAATCATAGGAGATATGTGTCGGATATTTACTTACCTTTGATAGAATGTCTAATAATTGTATAAATACATGTACTTCTGACATAGTGAAATACAAGTTCTTCCCTATGTTCTTCCATTAGATTACATTTGGCTTGTTTGGAAGTCCAAGCATGACTTGGAACTAATTCGACTATTTCCCTAGCATAATGAGTAATTTGTTTGCTTATAAGTTTGACAGATCACATTTCTATTTCGCTCCTTCCATATATGCCACATAATTGAAATTACAAGTGTGACATTATATCATCAAGCCATGCAAGTAGCTATTAGCATTAAATTCATTCTCTGAAATGAAGTTATTCCATATTATGAGACTTCATGCCCTGATAATATGTGACGGATCCTCGATATTAGCATCACATCGTTCCCATATTGAAGACTCAATAATCCCTCTGGTAAATCTAAATTCATCGGACAAGCCAAATAAAATATTTTATTTTCTCAGGATATGAAGCTTCCGTGATCATTCTCTAAAGATTTGGTACTAAATTAAGGTATCTGAAAAAACAACATTTTCAGATGATTTGATATCCCATTTGCCGTCCAACAATACGTCAGAAACTTTTCATAGATGTGTCAACCTAACTAATATCAATAAGCTTTCCGTTACCACACCACCAATCAAGCCAGAAGTTGATCAATCTCACGTTGCATTTTGCCCCTTTAAACAAAATCGGCTTAGCTTTCAAAAGACTATTCCAAAAATACGAAGCATTTTGCTTGGGGAGCCAACTTGATATAGTATATTTTGCTTCGTACCATATTGGTCCAAAGGTCATTAGAGCTCGTCGCTAGTTTGAAACCATATTTTGCGAGCATTGCAATATTGGTTTCTCGACACTATTTGATACCCAAGCCACCCTTTTCTTTTATTCTGACAAACAGTTTCCAGTTAACAAGTAAACAAGTTCACCCAATTGCTACACAATCCTTATTTTCTCCCCTGGGTGCAGTATCATGCTTCCTGCAAAATGAAGCTTAAAGAAGGGCTTTGTACAAATATGGTTTTCTTATTTAGCAAATGGGATTGAGCAGAATAATGTTTAGTGAAATGATAATATGTCTTGAGCCGAGGTCTCTTGAAAACAGTCATTCTACCTTGAATGACCCCACATTGTGGAATTTCACTGGGTATATTGTTGTTGAAATGATAATACTAATCCATATCTTTTGACAAACAATTGGACAAGTATTTGTATATGGAAAAAATATAAACTAAAAAAATACACAGGTATATCAAATCTTATATATGTTACAGCAAGAATTTCCACCCTGAAAGGGCATGCTGCTACCTGCAGCCTTTCAAAAGGTAGGAAGAAGGACTTGAAAAGCTGTTGTTGCTTGTGCAACATTTTTCAGTTTCCTTTCCCTTTTCAGGTGATCCACATTCACTGAAGTCAAGTATACGACACTCACTCTGCAAACGAACAGATAAATATGAAAATTAAAAATTTCAGTCTACAATAGCTCTCATGACAAGTAATTTTACAGATGAGCAGATTCTAATTTTTCATGCCTTAGGTCACTTAGGCTGAGAAAACTTTGAACATGTTAAATTAATATTTGCAAGAAAAGATTTACCACAACTAAAGACCATCAAACTACAAGACAATAACTCTAGTCCAAATGCCCCAGTTTCAATTTATATGTGGTGTTTGACTGGACAAAAAGTTTGAGAAAGAAAAAGATAGACTTTTGGCACACACCAAAAGTATCCTTAGGAGTTAGGACTTGTGGTCCTAAACATAACATGACATTCCTATGGATATAATTGTCATTGAGAACAACATGGGAAGTTTTAAGTTAAAACATTTTACAAATATAAAAAAAGTGTCAATCTTTTTTGAACAAACTAAAACGGGAAGAATAAGAGTATTTTTCTTTCAAGTTCATTTTCCTAAAGGAATACAAAAAATTAAGAGGAAAAGATGTTGACATTTCTGAAAAAATGCAACATCTGAAAACACATCCATAAATTAGCATAGGATATTAAAAAAAAAAATCGCAACTGGGCACAAGATTATTTTGCAATCATCTTGACGTTGGGACATACCATAGCATTTGCGGACAAAAGAGAATGATTTTCATCTGCTTTCTGGTTTTTGGAGTTCCTCCCCCATAGGATTGACTCTGGAGTATCACCTCCCAAGACCTCCTGGGCATCTGCAAATGCTCCAGCAGTCTGCTCACTCAATTGCTTCATTAATCCAATAGCATCATAGCTTTTGTCACCTGGGCTCATAAACAGCGCAAGATCCTACAAAGTTTCAAAGTATATGAATATAAGCGCGGAATTTGAACAAAATAAAAGAGAAAACATAAAAAATATTAGTCTCATCGTAGAACGCATAATGTAATTTGCAAAATCCTATTTACCTCAAAGCTAAGTTCATTATCAAGTCTCGGGCTTGACAGGAAAGAGTTGAGGAACCATGGAGATTTCCAAGCTGAAGGAGATTCAATACTCCTTTTATAAGGTGTTTCTCCAGATCTGCGAAGAAATGGGTCAATGGGCCGTTAATTTTGCAGGAAAGGAATGTTGTGGAAAGGGTATGAAGAAAAAACAAAAGAGGGTAAAGAAACAAACTTACATGCTTACAGTCTCAGCTCCAACTCCATTTCGTGAAGTCTCAGCTGCGTTCTCCAAGGCAGTTGATGTTGGAGCGGATTGCATTGATGTAGTAATGACAAAACTACTTCCATCCTTTCCACGTATACGAGGAGAGCAAATAACAGAGAAACATGAAGTCTCAAAGGAAGATGAAACAGAACCTTGATTCGATACAGCTTCAAGCCGTCTAGCGTACTGATTTCCTAGAGCTTTATTGCTTAGATTTGTAGCTCTGTCAGACTTGGCTCCAAAACGATCAGGAGAAAAGAATAGGTCACTTGTGTTCAGTTCAACTAAAACTCCAGAAGGCTTTTTTATCTGAAACAAACAGGGCATAAAAGTCATTTCCAGCTAAAGGATTCTCTGTCGAATAAGTTGAATGGGTCTTGCAAGAATTTGAATGTCAACCCAAAATTAGATTGACAATTAAAGATGATACAGTATTATGCAACAAGACTATAAAAGACTGTAGAGCACCAGCACATTTAAAATAATGGAAACAAAGGACATGCAGATATTCAAGACTTGAACGGAAAGGAATTTCTTAACATCGAGCTCCAGTTTTTTGGTTGTGTAAATTTTTCGTTGAATTTTTTCACATATTGATTATCAAATGGTAATGCTAAATACTGACACCAACCACCACCACTCTCAGTCTCATAAAACACAAAATGGTGCCAAAGGAAAACAAAATGACTCGACTCACCTTTCCAATTGCTTCATTGGCTCCAAGCCTTTTTCCATCCCTTGTTCCTTGCTCTTTATATTGAACTTCACCTCCATCTAACTGTCTTGCAGAAGTTCGACAGCCCGAAAGTCCATTGCGTCCCTTGTCCTCCTTCTTTCGTCCATCTTCGATTGGCTTTATGTTTTCTTTATCTTCGGATGAAGCTTGAAGTTCCAGAGTTTGATCCTTAGTTAGGGAAGACGTTGTTGCTTTTTCATTTGCAGAGTCATCAAACATAACATCTAATCGGGAAAAATCTCTAGCCAGACAAGAGAATGATTCTTGACGGATATCACTTTCAAGCTTCTTTCCACATCTCTTTTCTGACAAAGGCGACACCAGGTCACGGTGTCGCTTCTTTAATATAGAAGGTGTACTTGTGAAAGTTTTGGCAGCACTTCTCAAGACGGCATCTGGACTGCCATCTCTTGATGGTGAATCCCACAACCTAAATGGAGTAAGACAGTTCATAGAACTCATCATCAACTGTCGGATGCCCAGAGGGCTGTAGTCTTGCTGTGTATCAGTACCAGATTGTATAAGATCACAACTGAAAAATGGAACATCCAAGCTCGGAAAACGAGGAGGCTCATAGCACAAGGCTCCCCTGTCCTTCTGCTCTTCTTTTACACCCGAACTTCCATTCAACAATGGACATGTTTGAATAGTAATTGAAGGAGTCGAGCCAAAATCATTCACAGAAACTAGCTGTACAGAATCTTTTGTTTGATCCAGTTGGTCCTTCAGGAGAGGATCATCCATTATGTTGTCACAAGGAGTATTAGATTCAATGGGATATGGAAAACCATCACATTTACTCGTTTGGGACTCCTGTGCTGGGTGTCCCTCTGAAGGAATATGAAACTGATCTGAGGCAATACCAAACATGAGTGAGCTTTGCTCTAAACAAAACTGTGAAGGAACAGAACATGGTTTACTGGATGAAGTTCCCATAAAATCTGAACAGAGAGGATTGCACTTTTCTACAGACATATCTCCACCTTCAGAGATCTGATAAATCAAAGAACCCGCAGTTTCATCTACACCATTCGTACCAGTTTCACAAGGAAAGCATTGAGGAATTCCTGCCTCAGGGTATACCATCCTGCAACCCTCCGCAGAAGTAAACATCTCATCCGGCATATGTACACCCACAACCATACTTCCGTCATTAGTTGTTTCGAACTTCATTGCATTTTGCTGTGGAAAGGTTACCATGTCATGATTCCCATTACCAATTAGACACTGCATGAAGAGCCCAGAAGAATCCTGCATCAACTCCAGAGGAGAAATATTAGGTATGTCATCTCGATTAAACTGCCAATCCTTTCCCATGGATGTTGCCCAGTCACTGGGTACTTCTTCCATTGAAAAAGTAATATCTTCAAAATTTGGGACATAGTATTCAGAACATGGTGCTGAACTAGAGCTTGGGTCCTTCCTAAAATTTGAATCCTCCAGCAATTTGCCCTCCTCTCTTATATGTACAAATGTGTTGCCCATGTCACTTGTAGATTGGGAACAGCCAGCAAGATTTGAACCTTGACTGCATTCCGAAACTTCCTCCATTTCTGCTCCTTTACGAACACTATCATCTTCACTACTCTGTTCCAACTTTGTCGAAGAAGGGATTGATTGGATCTGATGGTTGACATTAGGCAGGGAAGGGAACTGTGCAAGTAAACCTGATGCCAAATACGAGTCCAATTTCTTTTTGACAGAACTGTTCCAGTGATTTTTAATTGCATTATCTGTCCTGAAAATCATAACAAAATCTTTACATGTCATATAGAATAGTGCAGGAATTCTCTGCGTAAGAACTCAAAAAGGGAAAAACAAACCAAAACAAACTCTTTTTCTATAAAAGAGAATGGCCGACAGCTTCAAAATACCTTCCAGGCAAAATTTTTGTTAACTCAGCCCACTTGTTCCCATAAAATTGATGGGCACGAATGAGAGTCAACTCCTCCTCTTGCGTCCAAGCTTCCTTGTTTATTCCAGGATTCAGATGATTGTGCCATCTGAAAATAATCTCTTAAAAATTATTATAACATATTCACAAATAGAAGTGGAAGAAAATGAACTTCATATTCTTGGAGAAATAGTCACTTGCAATTTCAATTATGGTAAATAAAAGAAAATCGAACACAAATGACACCACAGAATTCCTATTCTTCCACTGGCAAGAATGAGATGCCTCCGCATTATCAAGCCATTGACATATACATTTTACTGAGTCTCGTCCAAACATTAGTTGATGAACACAGCATCTAGCACTTAGTGAAAAGGGTTTAGATGGAAAACAGCAATCAAGTAGTTTAAAAAAATAATGCTCATTGGGTGTAGAGTTCTCATTTAAACTGAATGAAAAAAAGTTAGGAACAATTAGGAAGTTGAAAACCAACAAGGCTACCTCACACAAGCTCTCGAAACTTTACTCACAAAAGAAATTTGGAGAAAACTGAAACCATATCAAAGTAAAAAAAGTAATACGCACATACCATTTAGGAAAACAAAAGAACCAACTTGCTTACCTTTCCCGACATTGTTTTCCAATACGTCCTGGCAAATGTTGAGCAATGGTGGACCACTTTTTGGGGCCATATTTCTTTACTAATTCGGCTATTACTTCATCCTCCTGGAAGTTAAAAAGTAAAATAGTTAATAGCAATATAAAAAGACATGTTCCAGAATAACCACGTATTACTAAAGCATATGTATTTACCTCTTTAGACCATGGACCTTTGACAAGTTCAGGGTTGAGAACCTTCTGCCACCTGTGCAAGCATTGTACATCAGTCCGGTCCTTGAAACATTCCGCTGCATGGAGTAAATTTCTCAAATCAGTACATTTTCAAATGCTGAAGTAGCAGTAAGCTGATAACATCTCAAA
Source organism: Przewalskia tangutica (assembly GCA_029844215.1). Lineage (NCBI taxonomy): Eukaryota > Viridiplantae > Streptophyta > Magnoliopsida > Solanales > Solanaceae > Przewalskia > Przewalskia tangutica. The sequence goes on along the minus strand of CM056732.1, from coordinate 80,530,171 downwards.
TAGTTTCTGCTATAATGAGTGGGTGTGTCATAAAACTTCAAATGCAGTTGTAAGTTAACCAATTCAACCGCCGCATATAACAGGGAAAGACTCCGATGCCTCAAAAAACTTAATCCATCAAATATTTCTAAAGAAAAATGATAGTGGAGAAAGGGTAAACAAACTGGGAAGACCAACTCATTTAACGAGAACATTTCTAACCCAGTGCGATCAATTTATGCATTAATGGTGTCAGGAAATATATGAGTATGGATATTGTGACTAAAAGTATGAGCAGAATAACTACGGACAAGTGAACAAATCAAATCAAACGAGAAGTTTCACCCTTGGAATCTGAAACACTTTTCTCTTTAAAGCTCCCCTGAGCATATTGCTGCAGTGCATCTCAAAGAACTCAACAAATATAAACACCAAATCCTAATTCCTAAAAAATAAAACTGCCTCCCTATGAGGACCTCTAGGTATTATTCTTGAGCTATGATCAACTTCCAACTCAATGTAAATGCAGATTTTTGCAGGCTTGACCAAAATTGAGCTAAGAAGATGCTTTCGTGTCAATTTTATAGACTTGTACATAATTTTACTTAATCCCATCTAGAAACAACCACCATATTGCGTCTTACACATCGTACAGCTGCCCTAGTTTGGACCTTTATTTCTTGAACTAAGATTAACTTTTTCTTTCAAAGTATATCTTGACTCTAAGGATAAATGTAAATGAGGTCTTTTTGTCTTAAATTATGGCTTAGAACATTATAGTAGGTCAAGACAAGTAGAGCACTAGTGTGCACGTCATCTAAAGGGTTTGAGTGTAAGCTGATTAGAGAAACTGTTCTGCTCATATGACCAAAAGATCAAGAGAAACTGAAAAATAACTTTTACTTCCTGCGTCTGTAAAATGTCACTCATTCAGAAAAACTCCAGTTATTGTAAAAGCATCACATCAGCTTTGTGATTATATAACTCAAGCGTGATCCACTTAGAAATTCCATATTTTCATTAATCCAACTGTGGAGGTAGTCCGGTTCAAGTGGTGAGATAGCATTTACCATCAGCATCACGTGTTAAAGGTGAAACATCAGCAGTGCTTTTACCTATCTTTTTCCAGTTTTTCCCCTTAAAACGTTGGACAGCAGTGCATAGGGTTTCATCCTGAAAGAAAAAGGATTTATGCGATTAGGAATCTATTAAACAAAAGGTTGAAATGTATATTGAAATTGATCATACTCCACCACATGTAAATATGTAATGTACAAAAACAAACCTAAGGATTCAGAAGGAACCATAGAAGTCAACAATTAATGCATAAAAAAACTTTAAATAGACACCTAATCAATAGCCATCTACCACATAGAACACTTCTGACATTCTTCCCACATACTGACTTTCCATCAAATTAAATCCTTTAGTCTTGTGCAGATTCAAATCGAGTATCGTTGATATGTATAGATCCGGAGAAATAAGCTATAGACCTCTCGGGTAAAGGAGAACCAGATATTCTTGTGCTAAATTTACACAAGTAAAGGAGGCTATCAGAAGCTGATGGGTAGGAAAGTGGACAAAAACACTCATGTCCATATGTTTCACTATGTCTGCCTGCATCCTATGTGATATAAGTGTATAGAATGAAAGATGTTTTAAGAGCTCAGTAGCTGCAACACTTGCACACAATTTTGTATTTTTATACTTACTAGTTTTTTTGGATTAACTGAAAAACACAATGTTGATAATCCTTTTGAGTTCCTACATACTATAATATCTATACAGAAACTGTAGGACACCCTCTCCTTTTGTGATCACTCTCTGTGCATATCAGTATTTTCTTATTGCTGTATTTATGAAGTTATGTTAATAACAAAATCAGATATTCCTGGGCTGACTTTTTGAGGAAAGAGTTCCGAGAAAGAGTTACCATACAAATTCAGATACTTTTACAACGCTTAGCATTGTTTTATACTTCTCAAAAGCATGGACAAATCAATCAACGGACACATTGTCAAACTAGTGAAAGCAGCGATATGAATGCTCTACATATATTCTACTCTATGAGGATTCATCATAATTTGATTAATGCTGCATTCCCTCTTTTACTGTAATTGGGACCTACACTTCATAGACACGGACAATAAATTTTAATTAGGTACCACCATTCCAACCTTATTCATATCATTATAGAACCTGGGAAAAAGTTTCCTTCCTAATTCCTAGGAATGATTACCACCCTACTCTCCCACCAACAGAGGAAAAGAAAATCTTAAGTAAATAAAATAATAGCATGAGTGCATGAAATTTTGACTTGTTCTACATGGAGGAAGTGACACTTACTTCTTCAGGTGTCCACTGCCCCTTTGTGGAACGTCTAGTAGGACCACTAGTTCTCCTGTTAACATTAGCATCAGATGAGTGAGTAGTTCAACACCAGAAATTATTTGAGTAAGAATTACTGAAGTAGACTATATCTAACTCAAAATTCATCTTAACAGCCTTTTCATGACCGATTCCACTAAAAGACTGAAGGGTTTGGGTAAGCAGAAAAATTTCAATAAAAGAAAAAGTACAAAATCATGTAAATGAACTTAAAATATATGGTATGAAAGAAGCAGTGGTTACCCATGCAAAGGCCGAACTCTTTGGACACTACTGCTAGTACCCTCTGAAGGAGTGCTTATTCTATCACTTTCCATGGTTGTTTGACAGAAAAGCAAGTCCGCATAACCCAATACCGGAAGGTCGGTAATTCTCTCCAGAATGTCTTCCCCAACTCATTATATGCCACCCTAAGGTGTGGGTTCTCCTACCTGATCTAATGACAAAATGAGAGGATAAGGTCAGAGAAAAAAGAACAGCATAATGGTTGCTAAAAAGTATGAGACGACTATTAGAGAAATAAAACCGTTATACAAAGGGCCCTCGATTGCCTCATTTATCATTATGACACATCTGCTCTTTGATGAACAAACTAGAAGCCCAGTTTCAGCAATTAGAAATCTGTTCAATGCTATAATTGTTTATAGTTTTGGAAGTAAATTAGCTTTAACTTAGCGCTGTTCAAATCGTGAAACATTCAAATAGTACTATTGTTTGAAAGAATCCATTTCGAGCAAAGTTTATTTCATCAGAAAGCAAGAAGTTCGAACCAACAAAGAAAAGAAAACATGGCATATGAATTCTGACTGGATCAACAAAACCAAAGAACACATCCACCCTACTCACAAGCCCTTCAATATTCTTAGTCACAACAACAACATACCCAGTGAAATCTCATAAAGTCGGGTCTGGGGAGGGTTGAGTGTATGCAGTCCTTACCCCTAAGGTAGAGAGCCTATTTTCGGAAAATATTCTAAGCCACGAGCCCTTCAAATATTCTAAGCCACGTGGGGTCAATAAATATTGTTATCATGCAATCAACTGCTCATTTTGGGTGTTATGATCAGAAAGACAAGAAGAAAGCTTACAATATAACTTGATATTCGAAGCTTAAATAAACTAGGTTGTAACAGAATTTTAAAATCTGTTATCAACTCACTAATCTTATTTTTTTTGTCTGCCTTTGAAGCCTAAAATATAGCATTTAATTTTCTCCCCTTTTGATTCTTTTTTCCCTTCTTTTGATTAATAAATTTCAAAATCACCTGAGTACAACTACTAGAACAAAGTGAAGACACCAACAAAGGTTGTGGTGTAGTGGTTTATACTACTCCATCCTTAGGGTCTCGGGTTCAAGTCCCCTTGGTACTGAGTCGCCTTTGGTAGGGAGTGTCTTTCTCCCCAACGAAGGACTCCTCGGCTTTTTCAGTAAGAATTAACCAAACAAATTTGGGGAAATATACACAAAACAAAATCAACAGAAATTTCAAGTAAGATGAACCAAAGGAAATTAATAAAATGATCAAACTAGTTGGGTTTCCTAATCCAGGTGTCATTTCACATAACCATCAAATTAGGGTTCAAGATTCAAACTTTACAACTACCCAAGAATTCATAAATTTAACGAATCCAACCCCAGAAAACATCAAATTAATTCAATCAAACCCCTCCCCCTCAAAAAACAAAAAAAGATAAACAAATAAAAATCAATTACCCATCATAGGAAATAATACACTTACCGATCGCAGCTTCAACAAAATCAATGGAATAATGAGAACAAAGCACATTTGCAGATCCCAAACACAAATTCGAAGATACAACAACAACATACCCAGTGTAATCCCACTGTAACAACAACACAGACCTTAACTCTACTTTCGAAGATACAAATTCAAAGATGTGCAAATGAATTTTAGTGAGAGAAAGAGAAGAAAAAAACGGTCTCTTAGGAATTCAAATGTTAAAGAGGGAGGGCAGGGCGGACAAGTAATTCGAAAACCCTATGAATTTGGTAAGTGGTATGTTTTCAAATACTAACGGACAACTTTCTACCTCTACCTGCTTTTGCGGTTTCCTCTCTTTTTCACTTTAAAAGACTAAAAATTCTATATGTATTTTCACCTCCCAATGAATTTTCAAACTTCTATCTCTATGTGTATTTATTATAAAAAATTAACTTTAATATTAAGATATAAACTGCTAAAAATTTAAAGGGGGCCCATTTTTATATTTTAATAATTAAGCAAAAGAAAAGAATTATGTATAAGAAAATCCTTCTGGAAAGTGGAAATTAATAAAATATCCAATTCAATTCCGATATTGAAAAGTATTCACCATAGTACATAATTCAATATTAAAAAGAGAATTTGTACGAAGAAAGAAGTTTCATGCAAAGGGTTGGAATTGAACGAAGGCTCTTTGTATCTTATTTTAGGTAGTTTAGTGTGTTTGTGTTCGAGCGGAGGCAGACAATAAGGATCGAATGATGTCAACCAACTCGACAAAGATATTATATTCAAATTAAAAATGAAAAAACGATAAAAAAAGATGTGTTAAGCTTGTGATTTCCTAGTACTCACATACGATAGTCTTTTTTTCTATTGAAAAGTCAGACTCCTAGAAAAAAATAGATATTATCTTCGCTAGTATAGTATCAAATTTTTAACGGCTTGATCATCGAGATATTAAAATACTCATAATCAAATTGCTATATTATCGTTTTGTCATATTAAAGTAAATTGCTGAAAATTTCAAAACTTTAAAAAATGAAATGTCATCTCAATAAATTTTAACAGCTTAGTGATGGAGAAAATGAAAATGATGGTGGTAAAAGGCCTCATTTTACAAGATAAAATATATGACGAAAAAATTACACTTTCTTCTGTCATGCATGCATCAGAGAGCAAATGAACTGAAGAAACTGTCCTTTTATGTCTGTCTAAAGAGATAGCATGATAGGCATCTCTCATCCTCTTTACTGTACAGAGGAGCTAGAACACACAGGCGACTGGAATCAAAGTATAATAATATCCTATCCATATGTATATTGGTACTTTTAATTCATCTAACACACCAGATGTTAAAGATAAATAACCAAAAGTCAGAAAAAGGAAGCAGCTAGCAATTCCATTCCATAGATCACTATTCCAACAGGGGAGAAATATCGACTCATTTCAACTCTCTGAACCATTTCTTCGAGCCGCCCTAAATTTTACACAATTGTACCCTCCTCTTGACTCTTGAGAATGAGCTTCTCAATTTGGTCATTTGAAAAGATTGTGCTTTTTGTAGAGACAATATACTTCTTTCGCCATCAAATCAATTAGAATTAGAGACTTATACTAAGACAATCCCAAGTAGGGCTGCACAAAACCCTAAACCCGGACGGACCGAATTTATCGGTCCGGTCCGAAACCCGATAATATACATTAAAAGAACTGAGGACCAGACCAGGCCGAAACCCGAAAATACAAATTAAAAGGACCGAGGACCGGACCGAAACTTACCGGTTCGGTTCGGTCCGGTCCCGTTTTTGTGCAGCCCTCCCAAGGAAAGCCAAATTGGGAATTTGAGCCTTGTAAGGCAGCACAAATTGCCTCAACAAACTTTGATTCACTTAACCGGAGAACATGCTAATGATAATGTTCTCTTGTACCTAACTTCTAACCCAAAATTTGTAAGACTTCAATCTGTGGCAGGATTTTTTTTCTCCAGGATATACGATAACAGGGAAGCAGAATCCAGCATCTCTGGTTTAAATCCCAATTCTTTATTTTTGATAAAGTAGAGTAGAAGATTTTACTAGGTTTAATTCCCAATTCCTTCAGAAGATAATCTAACTTCCTCTTGATTGTACCCTCTGATAGAGTTAAACGACAAGGTACATTTCAAACCATGGTAAGTATATCCAATCAAGAAATGCCAAAAGCATTCACAACTCTACACACACTGTCTAAAGTAATTCTTGTAGTAGATAATTCACTTGCTTCTCTTCTCAATAGAGAATATACGACCTCCCGTTTAAGTGGTTTCTCATATTTCAGAACTAATGAACTAGGTAGGCTATTGAGTTATCCCAATGTGTACTGAAAGCAACACGACATAAAGAGAAATAATTTTTGTGTAAGTAGGTCACTAGAAAGCAAAATACTTCAATGATATTTTTGCTTTATCAGGGAAAAAATGATTTGGCAACACTGACTAATTATTTCAGAATACAAACTGAAAAAAGAAAAGAGAAATTGTATTGGACTACAACTGAGAGAAAGATCTCACCACCTGTAGTGCCAAAAGTAGAGTAAAACTGTTAAGGAGCCACAGTTTTCTTAAGTGGTTCATACAAATCAGGTATCTGATCCTTATATGGAAGCACAAAATACTCTATGAACTTTGTCTCTCTTAAGCTCATCACATTATAAAGAGCATACTTTCTCCTCTCAATCTTCTTTTCGTCCAAAATTTTCAAGACCTTCATCCGAGGTAACACCCTTTTTCTGAAGTGTTTTATTTTTTAGAATTTTGATTTTAAGCGTGTTATTTTTTAGTCAAGACATAACTTTATTTCGAATATGTCGAGATATTTTTCCTAATTAATTTAAGATATCACGCAAGTTAGTAATAAATGATAATAAATATTAAGATAACTAATTATCATTAAGAAAATAATACGCAAAAAAATATAATATTAATTGAAACTATAGCTCGGACCTATGATTATCCTGTAGACTAAGTACTGATCTATCGATGGGTCCCGGGTGAACGTTGGGATCCATGTAGGTGTCGTATCTGTACAAATAATGTTTAAATTATTCATTATCCTGTAATATTAATTATCTAATCTTTTATCGATAAATTTAATTAACTAACTTATCATTTATCATAAAATTATATTAACTAACTAATCCTTTATCGGAAAATTTAATAATAAACTAATGGTTTAGTTTATCAGTCATTGTTCATTTTATGATAAGTTTGAAGTTTATCATTTATTCTAAATTGTGAATTAGAATAATTATGTTGTATTATATTTATATGAATAATTAAAAATTACTTAATTAATTACTTAACTAATAATGTATACAAAATAACTAAACTATTTAACGGGAAAACCGACTAATCTTTTATCGAGAAATTATATTAACTAACTAATATTTTATCAAAAAAATTAATAATGTTCAATCTTAAATTAAGGATTAACTATTACTAATTAATAATTTCTAATTAATTATAATTCTAACTACAATTAACAAAAATATATATTATCTAATTAATCCTTTATCAAAAAATAATATTAATGATGTGTAATCCTAATCAACACATGAGATAATTAACTCACAATTATTTTGTTAACTACAATTAACTCATAATTAACAATTGATAAATTAATTAGGACAAATCTCTGACATACTCAAAATAAAGATATGTTTTGACTAAAAAATAACGCTTAAATCAAAACCCTAAAAAATGAAACGCTTAAACATAATGATAACAAGTTTCAAAACAAAACTTACTTCGAGTACTTTACAACCCCTAAAACGATGATCTAAACGTTTATGTATATTCAATGTATTGAGCCTACATTATTGTTCGTAGAAAAAAAATCATGTTCTATATAAAATATTGACGTTTTGAAGGCTTGAGACATGACTAATCTTTGGTGTGAATTTCAAATCTTTAAAATATGACGAAGTGTTAGGAAAATAAAAGGTTAACAAAAAAACTACCCCTATTGAGCAGAATTATCCTGTGCAAAAGGACTTAACGGTGAGTTACTTTTGCACAAAGAAAGAAGGAGGTTTGAGGGATAAATTATTTAATTAGTGATTTTTGTGGTGATTTATGATAAATTCATCAAGACCATTAAATGTGTGCCTGTGCACCATTGATCATTACTTCACTGGATCCTAATCCCAAAGATTGAAGCCACCAAAATTTGTATTTCTTTGTTCTGCGTGAACCCTCTAACAAAGGCGATTTTTAAGGGCAATATTATCAGACTTCTAGAGTTTGATATAGTTCTTCTTTTTAGTTTTCTATTCCTCTATTTTTATGTGCTCTTTGATATCGTATTAATAGTTGGAGGGTCCGATTATTTATCTTACTTTGTTTGAAATTATGTTTTGCCTTTAGCTGGTCTTTCGGAAACAGTCTAACCTCTTCAAGATTTGGGTATGTTTGTTGTTAAATTGATACTGTATTATTCGTTTACTTTTACTCTGAATCGTTTTTGCACCAATGGACAATATCATCTTTATTTGAACTTGAAAAAGGGATTGTAAGATTGATTTTTGCTAATTAATGCACAAAATCTTTATGCGTTCATTTTAGATGTAATCACATAATAAACCCTATAAATCAACAATCCAAATAAATGAATTCCATTAGACGAATATAAGACACAAGATTGCCAATAACCATCATCATAGGTTTGTTGTTCATATTAATATTGAGGGGCGGAGTTTACGAGTTCAGTACCAAAACATTCAAGCATTTGGACTAAACTTCCCAACAAACATCAAGAAAAAATAGTCTAAACATACCAAACCAACAACCGAACAAAAGTCAAATCTAAATAGTCTAAATGTCACAGTCAACAATAATAACCAACAATCACTGCAATCTAATCCTCATCATATTCAATATAAATAGTCTAATTGCAATCTAATACTCATCTTATTCAATCTATTACAAATAGTCTAAACGTCATAGTTTAGAACGATAACCAAAAATCACCGCAATTTGTCTTCGCATAACTTTCATTTATTTGTATTTTGCGAAATACAAACATTGAAAAACAACAACTAAGGATTACGCATAACTCCAAGTCTGTAGATTCTACTATTTATTGGAATCTGAAACTCATGAATATTGTTATTGATATTATCACGAGGATTGAACGTTTTAGACGATAACGACTAAAAGTTCTCGTTTTGCAAAAGGCATCTATGACATATCGCTAGAAATCATTTCCTTTGCAAAGGGCATCTATAACATATTTTATGTGTTATAGAAGCCGAAATTTTTATACAGAGAAACCACGGTCGAAGATCAATCTAATACAACAAACACCAGCAATCAGCAGCATCAAGTTTTATCACATCCTTAAACTCAAACCATAAGTTCAGACAACTCACATCCTTAAACCCTAATTTGGGAAGAAAATATAAGAAAGCCATCAAACGAAGGAGTGGTGAAATATGATTGAGGCGAAGTTGTGACTGCCTATGTGGAGGAGGCAGAGGATATAAACGTGTGGAGGAGCTAGGGTTGCTGACATCTATGTTGTGAAATGACACTTTTGTACTCTCTTTTTGGCATTCTAGATTCTTCTGTCCTAATATAGTGTCTTTAGGTTTCCAAGAATTGCATAAGCATACCTGTACTTACGTAATATGACAGTTTCGTTTTGACAAAAATACACAAAAACCCCGTTTTCTGTTAATTAAAGAATTGCTTCATTTTTAAATTCCTCTTCAGCACCTTGAATTTTTTCAAAATTCCGAACAGTTCTTTTTTTTAAGCTTAAATTACACAATTGTCGCATAAAATTATTACTATAAATAAGTTTGTTAATAAACATTAATTAGTGACCTAGTAATCCCTCCATTTTTTTTATTATTCCTCACGGGGGCGGAATTATATGGAGGCCAGAGGATTCATTTTTTGCCCCTTTATTCGGAAATTACATTGTGTATACAAGATCAATTTTTTATGTCATGTATATATATTAAATGTTGAACCCCTTAACATAAATTAAAATTTTAGCTCATTTGTAAAGGGGGTTCAAATTTACATAGAGCATGTAGGTTTGTGTCCCCTAACAATCGTCTTTTTAGTAAAGATAAATTTTCTTTTATACTTTGTCCGTTCTAGCAAATCAAGAAAGATCTATTTTCTTTTAATATTACTTTTATCATTAAATTATTACATAAAATGGAGTAAAACAAAATCCCTAATAAATAATATTTTAAAAGATGCTAAATCAACAAAGGCCAAGTTAAAAAAAAAATAGTATATGTTGAAAAATAAATTTAAGCAACATATAGAATTGACAGACCAGTGAAAAATAGACACTTCATTCACGTGTCATACAGACCAACTCTTTTCTTTGTTTAATTTCCAACCTACCTCAAACAAAAGGGGGTTGGGAATTAAAACAGGCAAACAGCACACAAATCCGTCCAAGAATGGCAGAAACAGTAGGCAAAACGAACAGTAAACAAGACTCCGGCGAGATGGAAAATTGATTTCTTTGCTCTCTTCGTATTTTTGTTGCCGGCGGCGTCTTGTTTTCACAGGAAGAGTTCCTTCCCCTTTCTCCCGCCAACAGATCCAGGTTTGAAGCCGCTACAAGAGAGGCGGAAATGTTAGGTGGCTACGTATTGGTATTAGTTTGCTCCTAAAGGCCAATCCGGGTACTTAAATGTCATTTTAAGGTTAAAACTTGTCTTATATATTCTCATGTGGCGTCCTTTTCCTTATTACAAATGCCAATACCTAAGAGAATGTTAAAATAAGACACAGAGTCATTTTCTTCCATTCAAATGATTAAGTTGAACCATTTACCTCTAAACGCCTCCTATTACATTGCACCCAACCAAAAAAAAACATGGAGACATATTCAACAAAGTTCTACTAAATATATAACTTTAACTAAGGAACAGAGAAAACGGATAACAAAACCATTTTATGACATTGAGACATAAATTAAGGCACAAAATTGCTAGCACATTACGACAAAGAAAGTATCATCATAGTAATGTGGGTTGTGACACATGTTCATAGTTAATGCTACAAAAGATAAATTCTTCATGCCCTAGCTTTCTGGAATTTGTGTGGGCGTCCACCAAAATCGTTTCCCCTTCCACGTGAATGCTTCCCGCCTCTGTTGATCCTTCCTCCCCTATGTCCATGAACAATAACAATAGTATCAAGCAACGCATACAAGCCCACGTATATCTAAATTAGCTTTTCTGCTCTAAAACAGAATAATGATGGCATTGAAGAGAAAAGTTGCCCATTGTGGCTCTATACCACTCATAAATTAGCTTCTTTCGTTTTAGTTTTCTGTGCAGTACTTATGCATGTTGATACAAGGAGCTTCTTTTCTTAAGCGCCACTATACTGGACCTAATATGCTTCGAAAAAACACAGGAACTACAGCAGCTACGACCATGTAAATACTACCAAGTAACATGTACATGAGCATTAAATTTCTACTCTCTTTTGCTATCTTCTGGTACTTAACATCCCTTTACTGTTTTTTCCCAGAACCCACCAATTAGTGGGAAACCTAACATGCTTTTTGAGAAAGAATCCAGCAGATTAACCTTATGACCACATATACATTACCAAGTCAAGCAATAGACAGCTAAGGGCTTACCTTCCCCTATTCCCTTTAAAGTCACGGCGTTTGTCCTGTTGGTTATTACGGAACATACTCCAGTATTCCCTCTCAGCATCACCTGATAAAAAGTAATACACAAGTAACTATCTCGTTAGAGAGGCGATTCGTACACAAGGGATAGTATATAAATAAAGAAAGTAAGAACTGTGAGAATTGAAGTGCTAGGTCAAAAACTCAAGTTATTCTCGTCCAGATAAACAATGTATAGCTTTGACCTATAAACATTGGTCAATTCATAATAGTAATGCAATTCTAGATAGAACAAAAGCACCCACCAGTTACAGGGTCTAAGGCAGCAATGAAATTTTTCACTGCCAAACCACCTTCCTCAGCAAGTACACCAGCAGCACGTGCTTTCTGTGAAGCCTCTTCATTTTCAAACCTTATATACCCTGATTCTGCTCCAATTGTGAAATCGATGAACTGCACATGAAAACCCATGAAACTACAAATGTCACTCCATGCTTTCCTCATGCATTTACAGTTCCATTTTGTTTATTTTTTTGAAGAAAAATAAAAGTTTGCATTTACAGTTCCATTTGACATAAATACTCCGATCCTAAACAACTTTCAAGAAAAACAACCATTTTGGAGTTTTGATTAGATAAAAATGGAAATGTGGACAGGAAACCAGAAAAACATGGTAGCATGTCCTTAATACACAAGTATCCTTTTAAGTTTTTCGAGAAATGGTAATTGTGTCCTTAATAGACAAATATGCTGCAACGAAAATCAACTTTATAACAGGTTCATTACTACAACATTAGTTCCAGCAAATTGCCAAGTAAATTAAATAGATTTGGATTACTAATAACTTTGTGATATTTTTTCAGTTAATTAGCATCATTTTGAGTGTGCAAGACCAAAATGACTCGCTCCATACTTCTCTTCCACAATGGCAACTGATTTAATAGGCACAAAGGGGTGTTTATCCAAGCAGAAAGAAAACAACTACATTCATTTTGTGAATCCAACAGAAGGATACAACAAAACAGCAATAACTAATACGAAGAAACGCCCTAAGAATAACATATATATATATATATATATATATATATATAAAGAAAAATGACTTATCAAAAGAAAAACATATTGAACAAAAGGATGCATGATTAGTATGAACAAGTATCAAACAAATAAAAAAGGAGAAAATTTACCTTCACAGTGCCAAATTTTTGGAATACACTCCTCAAATCTTCACGCATAACAATGTCCTTGTTATCCTTGCAAGCAGCAACTGATAATTTTTCTTCAGCTGGAGCTTGCTCATCATCTTCAGTTGGACTGTCGACGGATTTCTCTGCATTTTCAGAAGTCTGAACATCAGCCTCCCCACTTCCATCCTCCGCATCTTTTTTATCGCCCTTCTCAACATTCTCATTACTGTCTTCATCTTTAATATCTTCAGACATTTTCTCATCTGTCACTTCGACATTGTCGGTTGTTGTATCTTTATTGCCTTCCGCCTCGGGAGCACTTGCGCTTTCAGTAGCAGGTTTATGATTACCATTCTGTTCTGTAGAGCTTTCAGCAGAGATTCTCTTCAACTTAAATGCAATGATCAAGCCCTTCGGATAGCTGCCACCATCACATCTATCGAGTTAAACCACAAGCCAAGCATGCTAATAAAATTCCAAATTAGTAAGGACTACTTAGCAGTAGTATTATACTCACTCTGGTTCAGTCTTCGAATTATTTTTATTATTTGGACCAACACGAGGATGGTTATGCTCAACCTCTTTCTCCTCATTGGCTCTTTCAACATCGAAATCTTTCCTGAATAACCACAGATCAGCATGTCCATGAGAAATCATTGAAATAAATGCATGGATGGAACGCTAGAACTTAAATCAATGAAAACTTATAGTTCAAAACTTCAAATCAGTGGCCACTAGAATGAACAGTATCATCTGCTGGAATCAAGTCATAATCATGATCTAAGATTGTTACAAAACCAGAATTAATTTACTTACTTAAGTGAGCTACCAGGTTACATAGTTTAACTGAAAGAGCACATTTTGTAACTTATGAACCCTACGACAGCAAATCCTAGAAAAATAGAATATAAGATCCACCCCCAGGGCTTAGCTCAATTGGCAAAGGCTGAGGGACTTGTGACTTAAGTCCCTCAGTTAAGTCACAAGTTTGAGCACTGTCCAAGCGAACGAAGTCTGGCATTTAAGTGGGGAAGGATAAAAAGCGGGACTCATTTCTAAGCGCTAGCAACGTCAATGACTCCCCCTTCATGCCCGCAGGGGGCCAAAATAAATAATACCCCCCCCCCCCAATTCCATTGTATGAGTGTTGGATTTGTTTAAACAAGTTACTATATATGAATATAAAAAGGCTTTCTGTTTTATAAACATATGTTGAAAATAATGGTTGGAAGATGTTAACAAGTTATAAAAATGTCATCTCAAGTACAAAAAATGCCTAATAGTATTATGTATTACACCCTCCGTCCCAATTTATGTAGCACCATTTGACTTGGCACGGAGTTTAAGAAAGAAAGGAAGACTTTTGAAATGTGTGGTCCAAAACAAGTCTTATATAAATGTGTGGGCGTAAATCTATCTCATAAAGTTAAATTATTTCTAAATATATAAATGCGACATTCTTTTTGGGACAGACCAAAAAGGAAATGGTGCCACATAAATTGAGACAAGGGGAGTAATATATTCAAATTTTTTAAGTTGGACCTTTCCACCTACCAATACCAGTAATGTTTTGAGGCATATTAAACGGAAAAAGGTGAAAAAATATGCAATTGGTGGATATTGTAAAAGAGGTGCAGCCTGCTCTTTCTGCGTATGGTCCAATATTGCAAAAGAAAGTCCAGCAAAACAAGCAAAACTATAGATCATAACGAGCAAAAAAGCCCTCCTGCATGGTGCTTTCCGAGGAATAAGCATCAGCTTCCCCTCCACTACTCCTAGTTGCCAAAGTCGAGTCTGGTTTAAAAGATAGATACTCCCTCGGTCCCAAATGTATGTGAAATAGTTTTACTTGACACGGAGTTTAAAAAAGAAAGGAAGATTTTTAAAACTTGTGGTCTAAAACAAGCCGTAGATATTTGTCTGGCCGTAAATCATTTCATTAAGGGTAAAAGATGAAGTTTTAAGTTCACTTATTTCTAAATATAGAAATGTATCATCCTTTTTGGGACAGACTAAAAGGGAAAGTGTATGTGTATCGCATAATTTGGGACAGAAGGAGTAAATAATTGAAGGTAGAAATCTACCAATGTATGAAAAGTTTTTGTAATGCTAGTTCATACCGACGACATCCCACTAGAAGTTGTTACCTGGTCAAAAATATGTCACTAGAAGTTGTTGACCTTAATATAGAAACCAAAGTGCATCCTATTGTCACAATATTATAGGAAGTAACACCAAAGAAGACACCATTGTACTCCGAACTTACTTGTTTCACTGGAAAAACCAGAGGATGAAGCAGCCATATATGTTGCGAAGCCAAAGAACACATTGTTTAACTTAAGAAAAGATGTAGGAACTTAAAATTTTAGTGTAATGATGAATTTTTTGGGCTTGTGACAGATGAAATAGGATCCACGGCCATCTTTTCTAGGATTGTACGGATAAGTGTTATTCTTGGTGTTTTATCTTCATTAATAAAATTACCTTACTAATAAAAAAACTTACTTTGGTTTCAGTTCTAATTCAACCCCATCATAAACCAAGTTTTGTTTCAAAATGTTAGCAGCATCTTCCTCACTGGAGAACTCAACCAGAGCTGTTCCACAAAACATCCTTTTGTCAGCTACATGACGAGGAAGTCTCACACTGTTAACCTAAAAGAAGAGGCAAACAAAAAGGTCATTGACCGGCAGCAAACATTTTACTATCTTGGATATCTTTTTTCATGAAGTTCCGTTTTGGAATATCAATGCAAATAGTGCAAAATTCAAAGTAGTCAGGCGGAATTATGGATAATGTCTAGAAGGACACAGCATAAATAAAATGTACTAGAACACCAAAACAATTTCAATAACTGCTTATCATATGCTAACATAGTGTAGAAATGTTCTTTTAAAGGAAAAATAATTTATTTCTAATCTTCTATTTCATACCAGCCACCCGTCTTTTTTCCTCTTTTTACCAAAAGTTATCAGTTTAACAAATAGAATAAAGATACAAACTTTCATCATATCATTACCTTGCCATGCTGACCAAAGAAGGACTCCACATCTTCAAGCTTGACATTGTATTCCAATGGATATGCAGCAATCGTCCTAACATCAATTTGCTCAATAACCTCCTCATGTTTCACAAGCTCGCTGACTCTACCAACTCTTTTCCCTATAATATAAACCAAGTACTATTATGTCATCCCAAAGAGAACAACACATCAATTAGCAAACCCAGACTAAGAACTTACCATCTTCCGAAATCTTAAGAAAAGAAGAAGCTTTTAAAGCTTCAACAACAGATTGTATGGTATCATCTGTTATATCTTCTTGCTTTGCCGCCCCCAAACCCAAATGAGACCTCATCCGTGAAAACGAACATATCAAAGCCAAATTTACCACTATAAAGCTTAGTTAAGTACTGCAATAGATTTTATCCACAAAAACATACAACAAAACAATGTCAAATATCCATTTGGATCCATTTCCCTCCAGTACCCAGTATTATGAGGATTCTTTGAAATTTGACTGGTTTTATTTTGCCCGTCTAATTACTAAAACTCTCATACAATATCTGGTTTGCCACCAACAGAATTATCCATAAAAACATACAAATTCCATTTCGGTGAGTTTAAAAAGCATACCAATCCTTGTGCATATACTTCCTGAATCTCAAAAGACTTGCACAACTTACTGATCAAATTATCAACAATAACTCAATGATTCTACTTATCCTTTTTAATAATTTTTCAGGTTAAAGAGTTCAGCTTTAGCACAAACGTCAAATAAATCAAAGCTAAACTTACCACAATTTAACCTTTAATTAAGTACCAAGTACATTTCACTGACCAAAACACACAATTCCATATTTAGGTGAGTTTATAAACATACAAGTCCTTGTGCATATACTTTCTCTCAACAAATAACTTATTCACAAGATCAACTACATTCTTCCAAGACCTCAATAACTCTATTTAATCTTTTTCATCACTCTTTTTTTGTTAAAGATTCAATCTTTACTACTACTACAACAACAACATACCCAGTGAAATCACATACCGTGGGGTCTAGGAAGGTTAGAGTGTACAAAAAACTTAACTCCAACTTGTTACGTAGAGCGGCAGTTTCCGGATATTCAACTAAAAACCGTCATATAAGAGTACGTATGAATAAAAAAGGATACACCCATCTTCGCTTTCTTCCACAGTTTTCCTGAGAAAACCATCTTTCGGGAGATTACTATCACTGAAGTAAAACTCAACCTTGGAACAAAATGGTTAGAAAAAACAATCAGATACAAAAAAAGGTGTTAGGATTATAATAGATGATTGAAAGACTAACCTGTCGAATGATTTTCTTCACGGTTTCTTCGTCCAAAGTTTTTGCCATTGTTGTGAGAGAGGAGAGAGCAGCGACTAGGGTTTTGGAAAATAAATTTACGTTGTTTTGAAATTTGTATATATAAATGTATAAATACGTGTTTTGGGGCCAAAACTTTGCAATGTAAAATTTTGAATTTTTTTGCAAGCTAAGTGAGCAAATTATATATTTTTAAAATTTTCTCATTAATTTATAAGTTGCGATATTAATATATTTTTTTGCAAAAAGAAGAATAGCGATTTTTTTTTTTAAAACGTAACATATATATTGTATGAGTGTAGCCGCTTACATATAGTATTGATGTATATACAATTAATACATTGTATGTACATATTATATATACATTGATACATTGTATGTTAGGGCTGACAATTTCACCTTGACCCGATGGATATTCAATCCACTCGATTTGATTATATAGATGAAAATTCAACAAAAATATGGATTTTAATCGGGTGACGAATTGATCGGGTCGGATTTGGGTGAACATACATTCAATTCACCACCCGACCCATCCATCCACCCGTTTATAAATTAATTATTTTTTTAGTCTATTAAGATGAAACACTAAAATTTAGTTATACATTAAAAAAAAAGTGGATTTTAATGTTTTAGTCTCTGAAGGTTCGAAAAATCCAGAACAATCAACTAGAATGGATTTTAATGTCTCTAATCTTATATGGATTTTAATGTTTTAGTCTATTAAGATTGTCGCTAATTAGAAATTCAATTATTAGTATTATTAGAAGTGACATGTAATTCGTCCTTTAAACTTTAGTTACTTCGGATTATTATTGGCTTTTGGCTTTTTTCCGTTTTTTAGTTGCATGTTTGGAGTATAGACACATCTTGTAAAAACAGTATGATGATATTTATTTGATGTACTTTTATTTTCGTTTTACCAAGGATTTTAGGTGAATGAATGATTGTGCTAATTTCATCCGCGAAGCACCCGATCGATCCGTGAATGTAGGTGGATCGGATGTGGATGAAGAAAAAATAAGATGATGAATGGGTTAGGTGGTGGATGGAGGCAGATTAAGCTCCACCCTTATCCACCTCTGATTCATTGACATGTACACTAAATATAAGAATTGTGTTTACAATTTATGAATTGAGACTTGAGAGTACTACTCTAAACTCTAAAGTGTTGCATTGGATAATTTTTCCTTAATTTCAGATATTCTGCTTTTTGACATATTATTTAAAGTATGGTCAGTTTTTAAAATGTATTTAAAATTTAGCCTGATAGAGGAAACTTTGGACTACTTGTTCCCACTTCTTCACATATCCTCCACAACAATGGTACTCGTGAACACCCAATTTTGATCGTACACCTTTTGGGCCCCTTGCTTCTTATTATAAAATTACCTCGGACGACGAGTCCGTGGATTGTTTAAAAAAAAAATGATCGTACATAATGTTTTTTTACCATTTTAATATTAAATATTTCTTTCAAGTCTAATTATGACATTTTAATTTATTTTTTAAAATTTTACTTTAAAACTACAAATATCGAGTCATATTTTAGAATATAATTTTTTTCATTTTATAACAAAAAAGATTTTGAAGAAATGTGTTTTTTATCAATCAAATTTAAATAAATAAATTAGTGACTTTAATATTTTTATCTTTAAAAAAAAACAAAAAAAAGAATCTATTCCTAAAACTCTAACCTACATGGGATTACCAAACTTGTCCATTTTCCTTTTACCATTGCACGTTCCCATTCATATTCTCCACTAACACACGATGCAGAAAGGAGAGAATAGAAAGGTCGATCTTAAATATTACAATTTCTTAATTGTTTCATTTTATTTGCTTGTTTATGAATAATAAATTAAATTCACATTATGTTTTTTTCTTCATTTAATTGGATAATTAGAAGCATGATTAGGCCGAACATGATGAAATAGGCAAACACTAGGTTCTAGGCAAACTCAGTGTGGTCCCAACAAACTAATTCGAGTATAAATTTTTCAAAAAAAAATTAGAATCGAATTTACATATTTAGAACAACAACAACAAACTCAGTATGGTCCCACGAGGTAGAGTCTGTGGAGGATAAGATGTACGCAGATTTTATCCTTACTTTTGTAAGATAAAGAGGCTATTTCCGGTAGAGTCTCGGCTCAGAAGAAAAGTACATGTCACAGAATATATGAAAGAAGACAACAAATAACTAAATACACAATAAATGTGGTAATTATTACTAAAAGGAAATAAGGAGAGGAGGAAAACTCGCCCCCTTCCTGATATGATCCGGCTTGTGGAAGTCACGGATTCAAACAAATAAAAACCCGAAAACTAAAATAACAAGAAAATTTGGGATGAGAATTGAAGAAATTGGATGAGGATAGAGGAAATAAAAGCAAGACACAAAGAGTAATGATTCTATGGGCAAACTTACGTATGTGAAACATAAATCCTCTCAATTGAAATCAACCCTAAGAACTCATACTATTTGATCTCAACAAAAAGTAATTCGAATGAATCCACAAATGAACAACTCTATATGAAAATCAATGGAAGAGTTTTAATAGCCAACAATGGAATCCACCATAATTAACTATCACTAACATTAATCACTAAATTAGCACTACACTAAACTATCATCCTAACTATCACTCTTTAAGAATATTCATCTCCACATGAAAAACTCATTAATGAAATGACCAAGTATGATATTTATACTAAACAAGCTAAAGAAGACTAGACTAGTTATTACAATAATCATTTAATGAAGTAAGGGCCTTGTTTGGTAGTCTTCTTTATGGATGATGGCTTGAATTTAGGAAATAGTCTCTTTGCATGGCTAACCACCATCGTTCCCCTCCATCTCATCTCCACTCCACACGACCGAACAATCGTCCATACGTCATACGCTCCCCTATGAAGTTCCTCAAAGGTCTCCAAATTCTCTCTTTGCATCAACATGGCTTGTAGGGTTTGAAGTTTCTTAGCTCGGCCTCGAGTGAAGCAATTTGAATCATGTGTGCTCCTCGGGATCATATCATCTTCCCCTTCTTGAAAAGGATTCGTTCTCGAATCCATACCTTGCAAGACATAAAAAGTATGAGTGCATATTCTTGAACACAACAAACAAGGTAATCATCATAAGACAAATGATAATACCAAAATTAAGCAAAACATGCAACCAACACACTAAATGGCTCACTTTTATGATATAACCAAACATCATAAGGATCTAGAAATACTATGTATCCCAATAATGCCCAAGACACTTTGTTATTCAAGACATGTTGACAAAAGGGTAAATTAAGGAACCCAATACATTTAGGAAAACACACATGCAAATTCTCATTGGTCCTAGCAATCAAGAAGCACATATCTCCCCTTAAGTCAAGAAATAAGTGATCTCCCACACGGCCAGGGGCAAAAGGGTTCAGGGCACACGATTTTTGTAACATATTTAAACCCTTGGGATAGATTTTATACGGCAGATCTGATAATACACATCACAAGACAAGAATTGGAGAACACAGTTGGAGACTACATTCAAGTTCTTTTCCTTTCTTTATTTCAATTCAGTTTATGTTGAATTTTGTGTTAGTTCTTGACATGACAATGGTTTAGGAGCTAATTACTTTAGTAGGATTTTCCAATTAAATCTTCTTGAAACTCTTTCATATAGTTAATGCATAGTTATTTATTTCTTCTTCAGCAGATTAAGATCTATTCAATATTTCTTTGATTGCTTGATAATTAACTGGTCATTAATTGTCATCACTTATATAATTTCGAATCGAGATCCGAGAGGGGAGATTTGAATATGTTGTAGTTGTCTAGACATATGTTAAAATCGTGGACGAAAGTATCCCGATACTTGTGTAGTATTTAAGGTTATTGTTCTTAATCCTCTTGTGTGGTAAAATCTATCATAGAAATATAGAAGGTTTATGCATAAGGTTGAACTCTCGTATGTCCTAACCGAAATATGATGACAGATTAGTTAACCTGCTATCTTAATAAGAAGAAGAATCATTAACATTGCATTAACACGTGAAAGAGTGGATAGTTGAGGAGATTGGAAGCCCTATTTCCACCATAACTGATTTAAACCAAAGCTTACTTAGTTTAATTCTTGCAATTACTCTAGATAGTTCATAGATAAAACTCAAACAAACTATCATTAGCCAAATAGATAACATAGAGTAGATGTTCGGTAATTGAAAATCAGTCACTGTGGACGATATTCGATCTTATAGACTATATTACTTGTAACGATATATACACTTGCGTTAAGCATTTGGAAAATCGGCTAACACCCATCTCAAGAAAAGAATCACTCTCAAGTCAACACCGGGGTCAAATACAAAGGTATTTCCCACACTTTTTTGCTCACATTCTCCGTGCAGGCCCAATATGAACTCAAGTAATAACACTAGGAAAGAATCACATGAATGATTATAAGTGTTACTAATATACTCATCACACACGGAAGTTACCTCCATGGCTTTAGAAATCCCAAGAATAAGCATGAGCCACGAGTACATACCGTCTGTG
Organism: Przewalskia tangutica; assembly: GCA_029844215.1. Classification (NCBI taxonomy): domain Eukaryota; kingdom Viridiplantae; phylum Streptophyta; class Magnoliopsida; order Solanales; family Solanaceae; genus Przewalskia; species Przewalskia tangutica. Next base: position 80,508,344 of record CM056732.1, on the reverse strand, counting down.
AAGGAAGTACAAGATATGACATCATACAAAGTTGTCATCCTATGAGGTTCCTTCAAAACTCCCCTTCAAGTCTCCTCATTTGATGAAGATTCGCAAACAAGTTAATCACATAATTTAGTTCATCAAGAGAGAGAGAGAGAGAGAGAGAGAGGGGTTTACCTTTAAGCTCATCGATCATATGCCAAGCTTTGAGTAGCATATCCTCACACTTTAGGTTAGAAGATCTAACATAGTCCTTCCAAAAAGTATGCTTTTTTTCTTTCAAATCGCTCCGCTTCTTTAAAAAGCAATCTTCACTATCGGAAGTCTTTTCCAAATTCGACATTGATCCATCAAATTGGTTACAAACCCTTAAGAAGGTCTTTCCATCAGCGGGGAGGGCATCATCCTTCCATGGTGGATTACGAAATACTTTGTAGCCTCAAAAGGTGGCTACATGTTTATCAGCACAACACATACCACTATGCACCTCATTTTCAATAGTCATGTCATCATTAAATAAGACATTATTAAAGAGCGAACAATCATTGAATGATGAGGATTGCAAACATGTAATTTCACTCTCATAAAGAAAACCATCATTTTTCAAAGCATCTTTATTTTCATGACTATCCACATGATCAACTATATCAATATCTTCACTAATTTGAGATTCATTAAGCACATCACAAAGATCCCCAATTAGTTGGTTTTCATAACAATTAAGTTAATCAATACAAATATCAACACTAGTTGGACACAAATCGATCTTCCTAGAAGAATCCATTCGGTCATCAATATGGTCAACTAGTGGGTGAGCAATTTCAACACATGACAATGAACAAACACTCTTATCATACGTGTCAACACTAGGTGGACATAAATTGATCTCATAAAAATAATGTTACACCCCGTATTTACAGGATATGTTTTAAGAACGTACGTAAGAATTTGGGAATTTAATTTTAGAAATTTGGTCCCGTGGGACCACCCGAGAAATTTTGTATATGTTGGGGAGTTTGGGAAGGCAAAACGCAGAACAAAAATACCCAAAACGTGTATGAACAGTGAAAACCCGTCCATGAACAGTGTTGTTCGATGAACAGTGTTCGGAAAAACGCCATTTCCGGCCAAACCGAGAATCACGGCGAGACATATACCAAAAGCCGTCGTCGAGCGTCACGTCCATACCAAGCCACCGTCGATTCTCCGGAATCGCGGCGATTCAGATCGAAGTTTGATCGCTCATCCATCTTCCCGCTCGGTTTTCTCGATTTTCCACCAATTGAGGTGATCGACGGGAGTGGAGTATACCATCAGAACCACCATCTCCTTGCCGTCATTTCCATGTAAACCGGGACCTCGATTCTTGCTCAAACTCGCCGTCGACGGATCGATTGCCGAAACCCGTCGTCGACGAGCATTTTCCCGCCACCACGGTAGAGTCGACGGTCGTGGCTAGTGTAGAAACATTCGGTGGAAAGGCGACATTTTGGCACCACCCGACCTCCAATTCAACCCGGATCGTCGGGTCAACAAAACCCTTTTTCGATCGGAAGTTGGAAGATCCGATCGATTCCGATGCGATTGAGGCTAAGGCGTATACCGTTGTGTTCGTATTGATCTTAGCTACGTTTGCAACCAATCCGAGCCTCAATTCTGATTTCGAATCCGCCATTGATCGCCTTGAGCTCGCCGTGGCGGCGCAGTGCCATGAGACCACCGATCTTGCATGCGCGAGTTCATGAGACCTCCGAAAATTGTTTTCCCTCCATTAATTCATCCACGCAACAACAATTCGATGAATTCACTTCCAACAGATCAAAAATGGAATTTTCCGACGAACAATTCCGGCGACGGATAGCGGCGCAGTGGGAATTCTGCCACAAATGGCGGTAGTTCAGGCTGCTTAACCACACAGAAATATTCCACAGTACTCAGTGATCCGGACAACAATTTTCCAATCACCGGCGTTGTCTACTTAGCGTGTGGATTAGCCGAAGAGGTATGTAAACTTCTTACTTCTTTTGACATGAATTTGATAAGTCTAGAGGACTGGAAGTACTTTGGTAAGTCTATGTGACTTGATTCTTGGAAGTAAGTAAATTGATTTTCAAGGTTATGGACGTATTGTGACCATTATAGGTTGAAGTACTAAGTATAGCGTATCCTACTGGGATAGTGGAATAGCTATCAAGGTTGAAGTACTTAAGAGCATTTTGCTGCGTGTCGATAATCGTCGTGAGGTATGTGAACCTCTTCCTTTCCTTTGGCATGATTCTATGTATGGAATATACTTGTGGTATCATTTCATGTTTCCTTCTACTCTTAGAAGTTAAGAGGTAGTTATGTGATTTACTCTATGTAGAACTTTTCCTATCTTTTGAGCATGACTAGTTGCACGTATGTAGTGCAGTGAGCGTCTGAGACTATGATATTCTTTACTTGTTTTATGTAATGCCAAGTCGGGTGGGTTAGGAGATTAACTCACTTCTTTGAAAATAGTAAGGATGTCTTAAGTTGATTTTAAAGTTAAGGGACTTGAAGAGTTTTAAAGTATGTGATACTTGTCCCGTTTTAAACGTATAAGTCCCTTGGATAGGAAATTGTTTATGGCTAAGGTATAAAGTGGATATAACGGCTTTATGGGAAGTTAGTTATATTTGCCTTATGGAAAGATAAATGACTTGACTATGTAAAAAGGCAACTTGATTTTACTGGCATCAATTGCCTAGGGTTTTATAATAAAAGAGTCACTTGTTTTCTAATGGTTAAGAGACTAATTGTATTTTTGAAAGTTAAGAGAATTGATTTGAAAGTATTTAATACTTGGTTTCAAAAAGTAGAAGTCTCTTGGTTATAAAAGGAATGAGTTGGTCTAAAAACATAAAGGGTTATAACGGCTTTATGGGAAGTTGGTTATAACGGCTTTATGGAAGGTTAAGAGAATGGTTTTCTAGTAAAGTAATCAAAGGAATAACTTGTATTAGGTAAGGGCAAATTGGTTTAAAGGTACCAATTGCTTAAGGTTTTAATAAAGAAGTCACTTGATTTAGAAGCGGTAATTGTATTTCTAAAAGGTATTGTGACTTGTCTTGAAAGGTGGATAGGACTTGATACTACGTGGTTAGTATCGGGAAGTTTTATTTGGAAAGGAGTGTTTTGAAAAGAATGTACGTCACGTAGTACTTTGGCTTAGTTAATTGAGATTTAGCCTATATGTCTTGGTGATAGCCTTTGAGTGCAAGTATTATGTTTTATTACGTTCGCGACTCTCGGTTGGAGGGGTATGTCTTGTTATAAGTTACTTGGGCGCACTGTCACACCCCGAACCGGGCGTGATGGTGCCCTACTGGCACCCTTCTACCTTAACAACTAAGTACATTGCGGAAATTAGTAAGCTCATTTTTTTTTAAATAAACGTCGTGCAAGGCAAGGCCGACAAGCTGCCATATATACATAAACAACGAATACTACACGTGCATGAGTCCATCCCACATATGAATCTGCACTTCAAGAGTTAAATCAACTATGACGGACAAGGCCCCGCCGTACCCAGCGTACAAAGCTGCACATCTTGAAGGATATATACCAAAAAGATAAACTCCTGAACAGAGGGAGCTATCCAAAAACCCTGAGCAGGATCCTACGCCTGCCGATCACCGAACAGCGTACCTAAACCTGCGGCATGAACGCAGCCCCCCGAAGGAGGTCAGTACGAAGAATGTACCAAGTATGTGAACAGAAAGTACTGTAATAAAATCATAACAGTCTAAACAAAGCAGGAGACATGTATGATAGCCAACCTACAGTACATAATACATAAGCAGTCACATCAAGTCAGGGACGCAGGCCCTCGGAGTCATTACTCAAATATAACCATGGGTCTCACGCCCATAACATCAATCATGCGTGGAATCTTTCCTCACCGTGATCCATGATATAGTACAACACCAATAGGCATACATGAACACCAAGTCCCACCGGTGGTATAGCATCTTGGGGGTTTACCCCTCACTTATACTCTTACCCTGGAGAAGGTGGTAAAGCAGGTGGTATAACATCTTGGGGGTTTACCCCTCACATATACTCTACCCTGGAGAAGGTGGTAAAGCAGGTGGTATAGCATCTTGGGGGTTTACCCCTCACATATACTCTACCCTGGAGAAGGTGGTAAAACAGGTGGTATAGCATCTTGGGGGTTTACCCCTCACATATACTCTACCCTGGAGAAGGTGGTAAAACAGGTGGTATAACATCTTGGGGGTTTACCCCTCACATATACTCTACCCTGGAGAAGGTGGTAAAACAGGTGGTATAGCATCTTGGGGGTTTACCCCTCACATATACTCTTACCCTATCTCGACCGACCGTCAAACAAGACATAAGCACTACCATGTCTTTTATAAAAAGAATCCGGGAATTTAACCCAAGTACTACCAATAACGGAAGCATACGTGGAATCCCACCTCATTTGTCGATGCGTCAAGAACTTACAACTGCAGACGGTAGACCTCCAACCGAGAGTCGCGACAACGTAATAAAACATAGTACTTGCACTCAAAGGCTACCACCGGCACACATAGGCAATTCCCAATTAATCAAGCCAAAGTACTTATCAAGGCGCACATGGAACAATTCTCAAGCCAAAGTACTTATCAAGGCACACTTAGACAAATTCTCAATTTATCAAGCCAAAGTACTAATCAAGGCGCACATGGAACAATTCTCAATTATCAAGCCAAAGTACTTATCAAGGCACACTTAGACAAATTCTCAATTTATCAAGCCAAAGTACTAATCTTTTCAAGAGACTCCTTTTTGTGTAAAATCCCAAGATACTAACACCCGTAGTATCAAGGCGTGTCTATTCTTCAAAGTAAGTTACTACATTTTTAGAAAGCTTATTTCAACACTTGAAATCAAGTAACTCCAATTTTATTTCACAATCTAGGCAACTTATGCCGATTAATCAAAATAGACAACTTTTTAAACTTTCCATAAAGCCGTTATAACCGACTTCCCATAAAGCCGTTATAACCCTTTATGGTTTTAGACATATCCATTCCTTTTATAACCAAAAGACTTATACTTATTAAAAATCCAAGTATTAAATACTTTCAAATCGATTTTCTTAACTTTTAAAAAAATACACTTAGTCTCTTAACCTTTAGAAACCAAGTAACTTATTTTATTACTAAACCTTAGGCAATTGATGCCTTAAAATCAAGTTGTCTTTTCATTAAAATCGAGTCATTTATCTTTCCATAAAGCAAATATAACCAACTTCCCATAAAGTCGTTATATTCACTTTATACCTTAGCCAAATACAATTTCCTATCCGAGGGACTTATACGTTTAAAACGGAACAAGTATCACATACTTTAAAACTCTTTAAGTCCCTTAACTTTCAAAACACTTCAAATCTCTTAATATGTAGAAAACAAGTTTCTTCTCTTAAATCATGTCATTTCTCCTCTTTTAAAACAATTAAGTAAATCACTCCTCGACTTCTAAAGTCATTTTAATGACCTTTAGGTTTTGGAAATAAGGCACTAGCCAAAAGGTTTAGAAATCACTTCCTTTTCAAGACTCTATGTACTTTAAGTAAGATACTTTCACTTTTAAGAATCCAAACTTCACTAAGGAAATGGATTATACAACTTACAATTTAAACATCAAAGTACAATCAAGGAAGCACATAGAACAAATTCTACTTTAGGCAATCCAAATACAACCAAGGAATGGATCATTTAGGGAGTAGAACATACTTTCTTTATCTTAAGGAATCATGCTAGAAGAGGAGATAGTTCACATACCTTTTCGGCTAATTCCACAAGCTAAGCCGAATACGCCGTACGTAGAAGTGTCAACCTATAATGGTCACAACAAGACTATCAACTTCTAGTCTCTACGTAGAATAATACTAAGTGTTTGGTCTCTAATTCTACGGAAAATCGGGCAGCACTTCCTTTGTTTCTACTCACTTTGCCACCTTTTTCAAGGTCGAATACAATAACCAACACGCCACATTTAAGGCCCCAAACAACAATCAAACAAAGGGGATTACACGCCTTACACTACGTGTAAAATTCCGCCCCACAATTATATACAAAGTAGTTCAAACTTCACTAGCCATTCTCGGCCAACATACTAACAATTCAAAGTCTTTTCCAATCCTTTTCCAATTCCAAGTTCTAAGGTCTAACATGTTATATAGTTATAAACAACTTCAATAACTACAATTTCCTTCTTTATACAACATGCGACGCTTAAACGAATAATCAACTTGAATTGTAGTCTTAAGGCTAACATGCTAGTTTTCGGATTAGGGTTCCAATAGCCAATATACTTGTCCAACTACATAATATATACTTCATGCTTGCTACTATCTATAGCTACAACAAGTAGTAACTCTTAACTACTAAAACGACAAGATTATACCTTTATAAGCCCTTATAATTTCCAAGATTCAAAGTCGCGCCTTAGCAATTCTTAGCTCCTTTCCTTAGGTTCCAATCCGCTCCAAGCACTCCTTAGAGGCCTATGAAGAACCCATCTTCAAGTTCCAACTTCAAAGTTGAAGAACTTCCTAGGTTTTCGCCTTGCGACTAATACGAAAACTCCGTTTTTCCGAAATCTTTCTATTGAGATAACCTTACAACACTCTTAGGAACCTTGGGTTTAAGTCTTGTGAACAAAGGGTCACAAACTAAAATTTTCCTTGTGGGGAAGGTGGCTAACCCGAGAGCTAACTTAAGAACAAGAAATGTTTGTGATTTTTCTATGTGTTGGAAACTTAGTCTTGCACTAGTAGTGAGCTTATATAAAACATTGGAGGGCTTGTATTATCACAAATGTGTGTCTAGGATGAGTTTCACATGGATTAAGCTTAGGTGGACAAGTTGACTTGTCAACAATATCAAGCTTGAAGACTTATCATCTACATAGGTCAAATGACCACTTTAGCCTTGCAAAATTTCGTCCAAGCCTTGTGGAAGGAGTGCCACGTGTCGCCCTCTCATTCGTCCATAAAATTTCGTAACCCTCGTGGGTCCCACAAAAATGTAAAACTCCTCGGGTGGGCCCCACGTCACCAAATCCGTAAAAATAAATTTCCATAATATTATTAAGTCTCATACTCTTCAAATAATGTATTTTGAGAATCCAATTCTCAACAACGAACATTTTTTCTTTCCGACGTTCGGAACATTTTCCGTCGGAAAAACAATTCTTCCTTTCGCACCAATTCCCAAGTCTTGTTTCCTTTCGTACATTCTCTTTTACATGTCCTGGACTTACGGGGTGTAACAGTACCGACAGTGATGTGGGGTTCCACGGGTATGCTTCCGTTATTTGTAGCATTTGGGTTAAATTCCCGGATTTTATAAAAGACATGGTAGTGCTTATGTCTTGTCTGATGGTCGGTCGAGATAGGGTAAGAGTATAAATGAGGGGCAAGCCCCAAGACGTTATACCACCTTCTCCAGGGTAAGAGTATAAGTGAGGGTAAACCCCAAGACCACCACCCGCTTTATGTGTTGTTTGGCCAAGTCGAGATAGGGTAAGAGTATAAATGGCGGCAAGCCCAAGACGTTATACCCGCGCTTTACCATCTCCGGGTAAGAGTATAAATGAGGCAAGCCCAAGACGTTATACCACTGTTTTGATTGATATTATGGCGTGAGACCCATGGTTATGTTTTACACTTTTAGTATCGGCGGTGATGGGGATTCCACAGGCGATACCTTTATGGCGCACTATATGACTTATCGACCCGAGAACGGGCCGGCGATACCTTTATGGGCGCACTATATGACATTATCGACCCAGAATGGCGGGCAAAGATACCTTTATGGCGCACTAGATGACATTATCGACCAGAACGGGTCGGGCGATACCTTTATGGGCGCACTATATGACATTATCGACCCAGAACGGGCGGACGGTATACCTTTACGCGCACTAGATGACATTATCGACCGAGAACGGGCGGCAAAGATACCTTTACGCGCACTAGATGACATTATCGACCCAGAATGGGCGGCGGTATACCTTCTGCGCACTAGATGACGTTATCGACCCGAGATGGGCGGGCGGTATACCTTACGGGTAGACTATGTGACCTTGATCGCGTCTAGATCGGGGGTAGTATAGGTGCCCTCGCTACAGTGGGTTATACTTATGAGAGATAAGTAAGTTATATAATAATGAACTTAATGATTTTTCCTAATCGTATGCGTAAGAATGTGGTTATAGCTTTTTATAGAGAATGAAAAAGATAATAAGGTGCGATTAAGTTCATAAGTGGTAATGACACGAGGATCCGTATGTATTTTTATACTTGTCCTTGTCATTCTTTTGCTGATTATGATCATTTCTTATGACGTTATTTACATTCCATATTCGCACTGTTATCGACTTCTTCGGCTGCGTTAAATGCCGCGAGTTTAGGTACCAGGTTGGCGATCCTTGCTCTTAGGATCTCGGTTGATTTTGAGAAAGCTCCATTTGCTCGGAGGCTTATCTCTTGTACGCTTTCCCGAGGTAGTAGATTCATGTAGATTCGTGGTATGGCGGGGCCTGTCCACGCTTGTTATTCCTAAGTGCTGTATTCACATATTGTGGGTCGCTTGTAAAAAGAAAGAGGCAATTGCCGGTTGTATTTATATATGTTCGGGAAGGTAGCCCATCGGCTAACTTTGTTGTCTTACTCCGATGTTTATTTATAAGTTTCATGTATGTTCCGCTGATTTTCTCGATGTTTACTGTAAGGGTGCCTGTGTAGGGCACCGATCGCGATCCCGGGTCGGTCGTGACAAAAGTGGTATCGAGCGATTAGTCTCGGAAAGTGTCTACTGCATCGTGTCTAGTAGAGTCTTGATTATCGGTGTGTTGTGCACCACATCTATAATCGGAGGCTGCAGGACATTTAGGATTGGTTTCCATTCTTCTCACTCGAGATCGTGCGATAGAGGCATGTTGTTAAGTCGTCTCTCCCTAACGAGTTATGTTGATTGCAGCCACGAGAAAGGCGATGACCGGGAAGGACCATGTGGATTGTGTATCCGGTTGGTAATGATTATAGTATAGTTGGTATTGTGACATACAGCTATCTGAGTTATGTATGAGGTCGACGCGTGTTGCCTAGAATGGTTTTAGATTACAAGAGTTGGTAAGGACTAACTAGATCTGGGAAGGTATGGATCTGTTATTGAAATCTCATCAAGGTTTATGTACTACTTTGTTATAATTAAGGAAGGATGGTATGCGATAGGGTGATGAACCCTTAAGAAGTCATGTTAAGGAACTTAATGGAATACCATGTTAAAATATTAAGCTTCGTGGTAGGCTTAAGAGAATTGTGCGGATGAGGTCCGTATAGAGTAAGTAATGGTTGTTGTGATCGAGACAACATGGTTATGGTATTATGAGAAGTTTTGTACGTTCTGGGGACTAGTAAAGTAGGCTTGGAGCATGGAAATTGCGAGCCTAAGAATATTGATAACTGCCGAGACCTTAGATATATAAGGCTCTCTCGGGCCATAAGATTTTAAGTCAGACCAAGGATAAGAGTTAAGTGCGACCGAGTCGGTTGAGGACTGTTACGGGTCTCCATGGCCTGGAATAGAGTGGGATCAGTTGGTAGTAGTTCCGCCATGCGAGTCACGAGTGCAATGCCCAAGTCTAGTTAATTGTTTTACGGGTTCGTGGACACGTTCCACGGAACCAGCCGTGGCGGAAATGATCGTATATTGTTTTATAGAGTGACTCCAAAGATTAGAGGCGAATCGGTATGGAAGTTATGTATGTATGCTAGTAAGAGTTGGAAGTACGGAAGGAGTACGACCAGTAAGAAAGATAGCAACCAAGTGTAAAGGAATAGAGCCTAATGATCGTGAGTGTTTGGGGTGGTAGCTGAGCGGGTATATGAGATTGCCCGGTGATGATACAGTCGTCAGACCCTAGTAGACCTAGTGGAGATGATTACGACAGACTTTGTGGTCATTATGAGTATGGGCTAGTTGGCTTCGTGAGTGCCCAGGTTGACATTTTAGTATAAGTATTGTTATGTGGCCATGGGTGGCATATGTTGTAAGAAGGGTGTAGTAAAAGGAGACTATGTCGCTAATTAGAAAGATTGACTCCGAAAGAACATTCGGGGACGAATGTTTCTAAGGGGGGAAGAATGTTACACCCCGTATTTACAGGATATGTTTTAAGAACGTACGTAAGAATTTGGGAATTTAATTTTAGAAATTTGGTCCCGTGGGACCACCCGAGAAATTTTGTATATGTTGGGGAGTTTGGGAAGGCAAAACGCAGAACAAAAATACCCAAAACGTGTATGAACAGTGAAAACCCGTCCATGAACAGTGTTCGGAAAAACGCCATTTCCGGCCAAACCAGAATCCTGAGGCGTAGACATATACCAAAAGCTTCGTCTCGCCGAGCCCGCCACGCCCATACCAACCGCCACCGTCGATTCTCCGGAATCGCCGCGATTTAGATCGGTTTGATCGCTCATCCATCTTCCCCGTTCGGTTTTTCTGATTTTCCGACCAACTGAGGTGCAATCGACGGGAGTGGAGTATACCATCAGAACCACCATCTCCTTGCCGTCATTTCCATGTAAACCAGGACCCTCGATTCTTGCTCAAACTCGCCGTCGACCAGATCGATTGCCGAAACCTCGTCGTCGACGAGCATTTTCCGCCACCACGGTAGAGTCGACGGTGGCTAGTGTAGAAACATTCGGTGGAAAGGCGACATTTTGGCACCACCCACGACCTCCAATTCAACCCGGATCGTCGTCAACTAAACCCTTTTTCGATCGGTAGTTGTAAGATTCCGATCGATTCCGTCTGATTGAGGCTAAGGCGTATCGTTGTGTTCGTATTGATCTTAGCTACGTTTTGCAACCAATCCCGAGCCTCAATTCTCGGATTTGAATCCGCCATTGACGCCTTGAGCTCGCCGTGGCGCAGTGCCAGCAGAGACCACGGCCGATCTTGCGCGGACTACAGACCTCGAAAATTGTTTTCCTCCATTAATTCATCCACGCAACAACAATTCGATGAATTCACTTCCAATGATCAAAAATGGAATTTTCCGACGAACAATCCGGCGGATAGCGGCGCGATGGGAATTCCGCCACAAATGGCGGTAGTTCAGCCGCTTAACCACACGTAAATATTCCACAAGACTTCAGCAGCTTGACAACAATTTTCCAATCACCGACGTTGTCTACTTAGCGTGTGGATTAGCCAAGAGGTATGTAAACTTCTTACTTCTTTTGACATGAATTTGATAAGTCAGAGATGGAAGTACTTTGGTAAGTCTATGTGACTTGATTCTTGGAAGTAAGTAAATTGATTTTCAAGGTTATGGACGTATTGTGACCATTATAGGTTGAAGTACTAAGTATAGCGTATCCTACTGGGATAGTGGAATAGCTATCAAGGTTGAAGTACTTAAGAGCATTTTGCTGCGTGTCGATAATCGTCGTGAGGTATGTGAACCTCTTCCTTTCCTTTGGCATGATTCTATGTATGGAATATACTTGTGGTATCATTTCATGTTTCCTTCTACTCTTAGAAGTTAAGAGGTAGTTATGTGATTTACTCTATGTAGAACTTTTCCTATCTTTTGAGCATGACTAGTTGCACGTATGTAGTACGGTAGACGTACAAGACTATGATATTCTTTACTTGTTTTATGTAATGCCAAGTCGGGTGGGTTAGGAGATTAACTCACTTCTTTGAAAATAGTAAGGATGTCTTAAGTTGATTTTAAAGTTAAGGGACTTGAAGAGTTTTAAAGTATGTGATACTTGTCGTTTTAAACGTATAAGTCCCTTGGATAGGAAATTGTTTATGGCTAAGGTATAAAGTGGATATAACGGCTTTATGGGAAGTTAGTTATATTTGCCTTATGGAAAGATAAATGACTTGACTATGTAAAAGGCAACTTGATTTTACTGGCATCAATTGCCTAGGGTTTTATAATAAAAGCGAGTCACTTGTTTTCTAATGGTTAAGAGACTAATTGTATTTTTGAAAGTTAAGAGAATTGATTTGAAAGTATTTAATACTTGGTTTCAAAAAGTAGAAGTCTCTTGGTTATAAAAGGAATGAGTTGGTCTAAAACATAAAGGGTTATAACGGCTTTATGGGAAGTTGGTTATAACGGCTTTATGGAAGGTTAAGAGAATGGTTTTCTCTAGTACAGTAATCAAAGGAATAACTTGTATTAGGTAAGGGCAAATTGGTTTAAAGGTACCAATTGCTTAAGGTTTTAATAAAGAAGTCACTTGATTTAGAAGGGTAATTGTATTTCTAAAAGGTATTGTGACTTGTCTTGAAAGGTGGATAGGACTTGATACTACGGTGGTTAGTATCGGGGAAGTTTTATTTGGAAAGGAGTCTTTTGAAAAGAATGTACGTACGTAGTACTTTGGCTTGGTTAATTGAGATTTAGCCTATATGTGCTGCTGATAGCCTTTGAGTGCAAGTATTATGTTTTATTACGCCGCGACTCTCGGTTGGAGTAGGTGTCTTGTTATAAGTTACTTGGGCGTCGAAAGCGGTGATGTGGGGTTCCACGGGTATGCTTGCTATTTGTAGCATTTGGGTTAAATTCGGATTTTATAAAAGACACGGTAGTGCTTATGTCTTGTCGATGGTCATCGAGATAGGGTAAGAGTATAAATGAGGCAAGCCCAAGACGTTATACCACCTTCTCCGGGTAAGAGTATAAGTGAGGGTAAACCCCGAATCTGCACCACCGCTTTATGTGTTGTTTGTGGCCACCTCGAGATAGGGTAAGAGTATAAATGCGGCAAGCCCAAGACGTTATACCCCGCTTACCACCTCCGTGGTAAGAGTATAAATGAGGCAAGCCCAAGACGTTATACCACCTGTTTTGATTGATATTACGGCGTGAGACCCATGGTTATGTTTTACACTTTTAGTATCGGCGATGATGGGGATTCCAGGCAATATACCTTTACGGCGCACTATATGACCTTATCGACCCAGAACGGGCCGGCAAGATACCTTTACGGCGCACTATATGACATTATCGACCCGTGAACGGGCGGCAAAGATACATTTACGGCGCAACTAGATGACATTATCGACCCAGAACGGGCGGGCAAGATACCTTTACGGCAGACTATATGACATTATCGACCAGAACGGCGGACGATATACCTTTACGCGCATCTAGATGACATTATCGACCCAGAATGGCGGGCAAAGATACCTTTACGCGCACTAGATGACATTATCGACCCAGAACGGGCGGGCAATATACCACGCGCACTAGATGACGTTATCGACCGTGATCGGGCGGGCAAGATACCTACGGGTAGACTATGTGACCTTGATCGCGTCTAGATCGGGCGGGTAGTATAGGTGCCCCTCCTTACGGGTTATACTTATACTTATGAGAGATAAGTAAGTTATATAGTAATGACCTTAATGATTTTCCTAATCATGTACGTAAGAATGTGGTTATAGCTTTTTATAGAGAATGAAAAAGATAATAAGGTGCGATTAAGTTCATAAGTGGTAATGACACGGCAGGATCTGGTATGTATTTTTATACTTGTCCTTGTCATTCTTTGTATACGATTATGATCATTTCGTGACGTTATTTACATTCCATATTCTGCACTGTTATCGACTTCTTCTGGCTGCGTTAATGCCGCGAGTTTTAGGTACCAGGTTGGCGATCCTCGCTCTTAGGATCTCGGTTGATTTTGAAAGCTCCATTTGCTCCGGAGGCTTATCTCTTGTACAGTTTCCACGAGGTAGTAGATTCATGTAGATTCGTGGTATGGCGGGGCCCCGTCCGCGCGATTGTTATTCCTAAGTGCGTATTCACATATTGTGGGTCGATTTGTAAAAGAAAGCGGCAACCGGTTGTATTTATATATGTTCGAAGGTAGCCCTATCGGCTAACTTTGTTGTCTTACTCCGATGTTTATTTATAAGTTTCATGTATGTTCCGCTGATTTTCTCGATGTTTACCAAGGGTGCCTGTAGGGCACGGCCGCGATCCCGGTCGGGTCGTGACAAAAGTGGTATCGTGAGCGCTTAGTCCTCTGAAAGTGTCTACTGACCGTGTCTAGTAGAGTCTTGATTATCGGTGTGTTGCGCACCACATCTATAATCGAGGAGTGCGAGACATTTAGGATTGGTTTCCATTCTTCTCACTCGAGATCGCGCGATAGAGTCGTTGTGTTGTCGTCTCTAACGAGTTATGTTGATTGCACTACGAGAAAGGCGGCGGTGACCGGGAAGGACCATGTGGATTGTGTATCCAGTTGGTAATGATTATAGTATAGTTGGTATTGTGACATACAGCTATCTGAGTTATGTATGAGGTCGACGCGTGTTGCCTAGAATGGTTTTAGATTACCAAGAGTTGGTAAGGACTAACTAGATACCGGAAGGTATGGATCCGTTATTGAAATCTCATCAAGGTTTATGTACTACTTTGTTATAATTAAGGAAGGATGAGTCATTCGACAGGGTGATGAACCCTTAAGAAGTCATGTTAAGGAACTTAATGGAATACCATGTTAAAATATTAAGCTTCGTGGTAGGCTTAAGAGAATTGTACGGATGAGGTCCGTATAGAGTAAGTAATGGTTGTTGTGATCGAGACAACATGGTTATGGTATTATGAGAAGTTTTTGTACCCGTTTATGGGGGGACTAGTAAAGTAGGCTTGGAGCATGGAAATTGCGAGCCTAAGAATATTGATAACCTTGAGACCTTAGATATATAAGGCTCTCTCGCCATAAGATTTTAAGTCGGACCAAGGATAAGAGTTAAGTGCGACGGCCAGTGGTTGAGGACCTGTTACGGGTCTCCCCATGGCCTGGAATAGAGTGGGATCAGTTGGTAGTAGTTCCGCTACGTAACAGGGTCACGATGGTGCAATGCCCAAGTCTAGTTAATTGTTTTACGGGTTCGTGGACACGTTCCAGACAGCCGTGAAAGCCGGAAATGATCGTATATTGTTTTATAGAGTGACTCCAAAGATTAGAGGCCAGAATCGGTATGGAAGTTATGTATGTATGCTAGTAAGAGTTGGAAGTACGGAAGGAGTACGACCAGTAAGAAAGATAGCAACCAAGTGTAAAGGAATAGAGTTGCCCACATTATGTTGGAACTTGTGTTCCCATTCGAAGTAATCTCATCCAACTTGTGTTCCCATTCGAAGTAATCTTTTTCACTAGATTTTGTACACAAAGTTGCCCACATTATGTTGGAATGTTTCTTACTTGCATTTGCCCCGAGATTAGGATGCATGAGTGGAAATAGAAATTTCTCTCTAGCATCCACTATGCACTTGTACCATTCTTGCTCATATGGGACCTTATGTTCTTGGAACCAAGAATATCCCAAACATATGTGACAAATATTCATGGGAAGCACATCACACCAAACCTCATCTTGGTACTCACCATGTGTGATGAATACCTTTACTTTCCTATCAACCCAATACCCTCCCTCATCAAGGATACTGTCTCATCACACAAAGTATCTTCAAAAATTCAATCACATGAGGGGTGATGAAGTTTGTATAACAATCATCATCAAGCACAAAAGATAATCCTGCACATCCACAAACACTCACCTTGGTTTTGATAGTTTGCCTCTTTGGATCAATCCCTTCTCGATACATTGGGTTCCCTCTACTCACAATGCATATCAATATTTCCCCCTACCTTCAACATCATATTCATATTGAGAACATGACACATTTGTATTAGGATAAGGAACATAAGACATTGTACTTCTTGAAGTAGGAAATATATACACTCTCTTTTCCTTCTAGGAAAACTTTTACCTCTTCCAACTCACACACTTATACCATCTCGCTTAGTATAGGAAGTATCACGAGGAGATGCACGTGAATATCCTCAAGAAAATTCTTCACAAGGTACTCAAGTATACTACCCTCACAGTCATATTCACCAAAAAGTGCATAACCACTCGATTCGTGTTCATCACAACTCTCTATTTCATGTGACTCTTTATAAATTGATTCATGAGGTATGTGTGAGAAAGAACTATACCTCAAGTCGCATATCGCGCCCTTTTTTTACCGCGGGATCTGAACAAAATTGCAACGTTGCTTGCTTTGGCGCGGTTCCCTGGATTGAGCGAAAATACTTGTGTTGAGGAGTCACCACCTAATTAGTCAAGTGAATTAGAACACTTGAACTATTGCAATAAAAATACTGCAATTGATCTTCATTTAATGGTCTGCAAAATTAATGAGATTATGGATCAGGGTTCTTTATTATCCTAAAGGAAAGGGGTTAGACATCCTTTAAGATCCGTTAACTTGCGGTTATCCTATCAAACCTAGATTAATTATCTATCATGCTTTAGAAATTAAAAAATAAAAAATAAAATAAGATACAATAATAAAATAAAACTCTGAATGACATTTTCTTGTCTTCTTTAGCCCTTTTTAGGCATTTTGTCCATGATGCATCTCTGGTAACCTGTATAAACACTTAGTAAAAGTGTCAGTAAGAGAGTAAATAATGATCAAACAACAATAAGAATTAATAAGTAAATAAAAAAAATAAAACCCGTCTTTTAAACAGGGAGGTCTTGGAAGTCAGGCAGAGATTTCTTCAACGGCAATTCAAGTGTAGTATCTTTGTTCAAATCATAAAAATACCAAATTATCAAGTGTAGCAATATGTTCTTTCAGTTTAATAAAAATAAATATGAAATGTCCAAAAACCAGTCTGAACCCAACGAACAGTAAACAACAACATCCAACAGAAAAACTGTGAGCAAGATGATCCCCAAAACCAGTGGAAACAAAGCAGCAAGCTCGCCGGAATTTCAGAGCGTCGCCGTAGTTTGCAAACTCCGGCAGATACCAAAAAATTAGAAAAATCAGTCCAATAAGATACCAAAATCAGTAGCATAAGTTCATATAGAACAAAATAACAATAATGCGCACACGTGAAA
The DNA here is from genome assembly GCA_029844215.1 of Przewalskia tangutica. NCBI lineage: Eukaryota > Viridiplantae > Streptophyta > Magnoliopsida > Solanales > Solanaceae > Przewalskia > Przewalskia tangutica. The sequence goes on along the minus strand of CM056732.1, from coordinate 80,491,353 downwards.
ATGACCCCGCAGGCTGACTCGGATGGCGTAGTTCATTAGTGCTTTCCCGAGGATCTCTGTGCGTGCTCTCCCGTCTTTAGTCTTTCTCGACGTCAACCATTCATATACCTTACCTTATTGCGATGTGCGCTCTTCGCCTTCGCCTCTAGACAAAAAAGACTTTGCTTAGATGGTTTGACACGCTTAGCTTTCGATCGAGAAAGATGGGAGTGATGGCTTATTGCCCCATATCTTACCTATAAAAAAAAGACAGGAACTTATTAGCACAGATGACTTGCTTGCATACCTTCTCCGGGATATGGAAAGGGGCTTACGAGCCCTCATAATATGGAAGAAGTTCAAAAGAGAATTTTGAGCATGTCTGCTCCAGTAATTTTAATAAAAATAGAAGGGTACAATCGTCTGAATCAGCCCCATAAAATGGCAAAAAACTGTACGGTTCGATGACAACATCACCAGGCAGTGGTTCTCCGGAAATGTCACCAAAAGCCAAACAAGAATACCAAATAAACAACATCAAAACATAGAGCAAACATGATAAAATAGAGGTCAACAGAGTTTACGTTTTCCGGCAAGAACATGAAACAACGACACTAAGCTCAGGAGGCGTCACTTCAACGATAATGAGTGTCGGAGCGACGCCTCGGTAGCAACGCCGACCACCAACGAACTAGATTTGTGCAAAACCGAGTATGATTACAACATAAAAATCAAGAAAATCTTATTCAAATGAGATGAAGGGTTGTGGGTGTTGGGTCGTCGGGTTCACTGGTTCGAGGATGGGTGGTGGTCGACGGTGTTGTGGCGGGACAGGGGTTCACCGGAAATGGGTGTTGGGAGGAGATGAAACAAGGATGATGGGTGAGTTAACCAAAATAAAATGGGAGAGTGTTGCTATGTGCGGCTGCTGAATATGGAGGGGATAAGGGAGCGTGGGGGTGTGGGAATGGAGAAGATGAAGTGTTACAAAAAAAAAGGGAAAGGGGTCTTCCGTGTGATATGAGAAAATGAGTGCTCATTTTTTAAGAGAGAAGGGGAGTCTTTTAAAGAAAATCAGAAGAGGGGACCGTCTGGGTGTTGCGATTGATGTAGAAAATAGGGAAAGGGAAACATGTGGAAATGATCAAAGAAAGTATGGGGTGTTGATCAAAAAAGTATGGGGTGTGTAGGGGAATATCAAAAAAATGATAAAGGAGAATGACTGTTGACTGGTCATTTCATTTTGGACTGATTCAAATAGAATGGTGTCTGGATTAGACTGATTTTCATTCGGCTAAAATATAAAAAGAGTTTATTATTTAAAGAAAAAATATTTAAAGAGATGCAAAATTATAAAAATAAAATGACAATATGATAAAAACATAATATTTAAGAAATGTTCAATGCCTAATTAAAAATATAAAATGCAATGACAATTAAAAAGAGATTAAAAATTATTAAGATAAAATAACAGAGTAATAATAATAAAAACATAATATTAACAAAGACATAATGCTTAATTTAAGATAAAAAGATGCGATGTCATTTTGTGAAAAATAAAATATAGAATATTAGATAAAAATATGTAAAAAATAATGATTAAAATGCGGTGTTCAAAAATACTTAAAATCACAAGAAATAATCAAAAGATGGGTCAAAATTGGGTGTCAACAGCTTGTCCCTCTTTGACTGAAGACGATGAAAGAGTTTTCGGACAAAGACGTTGACTTGTAGCCAATTTTGTCTCAATCGTCAGAATAAGAACAAAGATCAAGAAAATGAATGGGAAAAAAGAGAGTTTTAAAAGAATTGGAAGCAAAGCCGATGCAGATTCAAAATTTTCGTCCCAATATCGAATTATGATGACACCGAGTTGCTATTATGCTAGAAAATTAAAGACAGATAGACGCTGATTCAAAATTGTTTCAGTGTCGAACTATGATGACACTGGCTGCTGTGATCCTGGAAAATTAAAGACAATGCAAACGCAAATTTAAAATTTGTCCCAGTGTCGAATTATGATGACACTGGGTTGCTGCGATGCTATAAAATTAAAGACGGGCTGACACCGATTCAAAATTGTCCATGTGTCGAATTATGATGACACTGAGTTGTTGCGATGCTAGAAAATTAAAATACGGGCTGATGTCGATTCAAAATTGTTCAAGTATCAAATTATGTTGATACTGAGTTGCTACGATGCTAGAAAATCAAAGACAATATCGACGCAGATTTAAAATTTTGTCTCAGTGTCGAATTATGATGACACTGGGTTGCTGCGATGCTAGAAAATCAAAGACGGACTGACTCCGATTCGAAATTTGTCCCAGTGTCGAATTATGATGACACTGGGTTACAGGTGGTGTGGGTGCTGGGAAAGATAGGGTGTTTGTTCTCTGAAATGCCTCTAGAGTGTTTGTTCCCGATGTCAAAATGCAAAAGATGTTTATTCCTCGTGTTGACAGAAGACAGAGTGTTTGTTCCCGAGGTCAAAATGCAAAAGGTGTTTGTAGATGATGATTGCGTTATTGTGTTGACGTGGTGATGTCGTCATTGTGTTGACAATGTTGATGACGTTATTGTGTTGACACGATGCAGATGTTCGTCGTTGCATAAATGAACATGATGAAGTCGTTGCATAGACTTAATAAAATGACGTTGTTGCATAGACGCGATACAGATGTTCGTCGTTGCATAGAAAAAATATAGATGAAGCTGTTGCATAGACGAAACATAGATGAAGCCGTTGCATAGGCTTAAATGAAACAACGTCGTTGCATAGATGCGATGTAGATGATCGTCATTGCATAGAAGAAACATAGATGAAATCGTTGCATAGGCTTAAATGAAATGGTGTCGTTGCATAGACGGAATATAGATGAAGCTGTTGCATAGACGCGATGCAGTTGTTCCTCGTTGCATAGACGAAACATAGATGAAGTCGTTGCATTTGCTTAAATAAAATGTCGTCGTTGCATAGACGTGATGCATATGTTTATCATTGCATAGACGAAACATATATGAAGCCGTTGCATAGGCTTAAATGAAATGACGTCGTTGCATAGACGGATGCAGATGTTCGTCGTTGCATAGACGAAATATAGATGAAGCCGTAGCGTAGGCTTAATTGAAATGTCGTCGTTGCATAGTGATCGGTGTATTTTATATACACCTTTTGAGTCAGTTTTAGTTAGTCTTTTGTCCCATTTTGCACATATAAGTGTCGTATTAGGATAGTTTTTCTTTCTTTTGAGTCAAAGTGGTTAAAATGGCCAAATGGCGGAAAAGAAGCAAAAAGAGGGCAAAAGAGGAGATGTCAGAGCTGGAAACAGAGAAAGTGGCGACCGAAGGTAAAATCTGCATCAGCGCGCCTCCCGCAAAAGCGAGGCGCGCGCCCACCATTCGTAGAGGTCGCGAAGACTGGCATGCGCGCTCAGAGACCAGATGCAGGCCGCGCGCTAAACATCCGAGAATCCACAAGAGTTGCAGCCGCGCACCTCGCATGCCAGATATCAGGGCCGCGGTGCCAAAACACCCGACGGATTGCAGAACTTCCGGCGCCGCGGCGCCTGTCTGCAGGGCCGCGGCGCCGACGCGAAAAAATAGGTTTTCAGACGGATTTTGGGCCAGGCCTGCAGGGAAAAGTTGAGGCGGTTTTCAGCCTATAAAAGGAGAACCCTAGGCAGTTTTTAAGGGTTCCCCTTCTTGCACAACACAAGACTTTTGCGTGAGATCGACACCATTAGTTTAGTAATTTCTTTTCCTTTCTTGTTCTTTATTTCGCCAGCATGATGAACATGAAATTAGTTCTTGTCATGTCAATGGCTAGAACTAATTCTCTTATAGGGCTTTCTATGTTGAATTTCTTGAAACTTATGTTATAAATTAATGACGCTTATGGTTATTTTTCTTATTGAGAGATCTATCCAATAATTGAGTTGAATTCTTGGTAATTAATTGACAACTAATTATCACTATATGATTTCTAATCGATTCAAAAGGGATTGTGAATATGCCGTAAGTTGGGTAGACATTCTTGATTGGGGATGAAAATACCTCAATTATTTATGTAAGCGTTGATGAGAGGCTTAACAACCCTAATTTTGCGCATCAGCGTGACGGCCAACTAGGTTTTGTTCTTAATCCTCCTATAAAGTTATCCTTATCAGAAAGGTAGGTAAGGTACGACATCTGGGGTTGAGTGTTTATATAACCCTAACGGAGTATAAAACGATTTCAGAACCCGCTTTCTCCAAAAGAAGAATACCATAAGTTAATGCATTAGTAAGTAGCATAAGCGGATAGTAAGGATACATGGAAGCCCTATTCCCATCACATCCAAGTAAATCTTTATAGTTTACATAGTTTTCATAATTCTTAGTTATAAACAACCAAATCAATTATCAATTCGCCAAATAGATACTAGAAAATAGATAGTTGTACTTGAACCCTAATCCCAGAGGACGATATTGATCTTATCAAAGACTATACTACTTGTCACGATAACGCACTTGCGTTTAAAGTGTGTGCATCTTACCGCGCATCAAGTTTTTGGCGCCGTTGTGGATTAGGCATAGTTCAATATCAAATTTATCTATTTTTAATTTCTAATTTGGTTTTTATTTTGTTTCTTTAAATTATTTATTTTATTTTATTTGAAAAAAAAACAAGTGTCAGTGATTCGTTGTTGGTTTTGATTCATCTCGTGGATCCTTAAGACATGGATTTCATCACAATATGATCGAGCTCCAACCATGTAGGAAGAGAGGAAGAATTGCGAAGTTATACTCGCCTCACGAGGTACCAAAATCGGTTCATAGACGAAACGAGAATGGCCATGAAGAAGTTGGAAACGCAAATAGCGTAACTCGCGATCATATTCAACAAATAAACGCAAGAAGAGCAATCGCACTGGGTAGGCAATGAGAAACACAATGTCGTGCAATTGACACGAAGGATGCGAATCGTGGAGATAGAGAGTTCGCAGCAGCAGGCCGCGCCGATGAGTGGGCCGCACACAAGATTCTCGAGACAGTGCAGAGAGTGAGGCCGCGGCTAAAGAGCGTGGTCGCGACGCCGTAACCTAAATCGAGGTGATTTTGAACAAATAACAACAAATTGAGGAGCGAATCACACCCAACTATTGAGGAATCGTGAGATAGTTGGTGTAGAGAAGAAAAGATTGCAGAGGTCCAATTATTTACCTTCGATTCTGTGGAAATTCTTTTCTTGCACCTATTACGGAAGAAACACCACTAGCTATCACTACTGATTCCCACCAGGAAGCCCATACCATCAAGGGTACCCCCTAGAGTTGAGAGATGTAGAGAAGTTCACGGATTCCTACATTATAGAAAGCATAAAAGACAAGCCTACTTGGGGGATAATGGTATATGTAAGGCTCTTGGTTGAACAAAAGGTCATAGGGAAATTGAGACCTACAACAATAACTCTGCGGATTGCAAGCAGTTCGCAGAAGGATCCAATGGGCACTCGGAAAGGTTAATTGTGTCCGGCTAAAAGACGTTAAAGACAGCGCTTGTTGGGAGGCAACCCAATATTTTTTTTATTATGTTATTTTAATTTCTGTCTTTATTTTATTTTATTTTATTTTGTCTTGAACAGTCTCACGGTCTTGGGTTCTTGTTTTGTGTTGTTGGATGACAGGTGGACTGAAAGCTAAAACCGAGGAAAAAGGAGCAAAAACGCTGAAAAAAAGGAAAAGCAGTCGTGCACATGGCGCTGAGAACTGGCCGCGGCCAGAATCTCGTAAGAGCCACAAGATTAGCAGGCTGCAGTCACAATCTCGTGCCGCGGCGCTCAACTCGTAGAGAGCCATATTTTCGTGCAAATTCCAGAATTTTTCCTCCTAGACCTCCGTTATGACCGCTGTGTTGTGTCAGTAAGTTTTCCTTTTTCTTTTATTTTCTTTGAGTCTTGCACACATTGGGGACAATGTGTGATTTAAGTTTGGGGGTGTTTTATTTGTGTGTCATGTTATGTTTTATTTAAGTCTTTTTATTTGTTTTATGTTTATTTTGAGTCACCAAATTTTTCTTTTTGAGTCATAATCATCACAAAGATCATGTATCAGTAGTTGCTAGAAACACCTAGTGAAGTAAGGTGGAATAATGTAAAGGAATTGAAGCAACTATCTAAACACTTAGGTTAGATATGCCAAAACTCATGTAACTGTCTATTTGGAGTTTCTTGCTCGAATTACGATACTAAATGATAAATGCTTATGTGTTATGATTGCTTGCTATTTGAGGCTAAATAGTTAGGATATGCATGTTAGGGAGATGACTCGCATTTCTTTGATAGCCAATTCTTACCATTCTTTTTATCCTCAGACTTTAAAAATATCCCTAGTCACCTCTATCGAGCCTAAATTTGAAACTTCTTTGACACCCTATATTCCCACAAATTGTGCCATAAGTGAAAATATGAAATAGTGGAGTACATTGTGTTAAAAAGAAGAAACAAAAAGAGTGAACAAGTTTGATGCACCCCAATGGAAAAGTAATAAGAAAGAGGCAAAAGCCTAAGTTTGGGGGTGCCTAGTAGTATAATACACTTCACTCTCCCAAAACAAAAGAAGGGAAAGATAGAATCGAAGTGAAGGAAAGAACAAAAAGAAAAAGAGAAATATTGAAAAGCTAAAGAGCTTATGGTACACGAAATGAGCCTAAATTGCCTATTTTTACCTACTTATACCTAAGCCTACATTACAACCCTTAAAGTCTTGAAGATCTCTTTTATGCATATCCAGAATTAGTGGAGAATAGTAAGTAAGCATGCCATAGGAATTCTTGAATTTACATGCATGATTTAGTATATTGACTTCCATTGAGCATGATGAATATGAGTTTGTGAAATATCTAGCTTCATGTGCTGAAATTTCATGCTATATGTTCCTGCATATTATTCTGCTAACCTTCATGTTTTTCTAGTTAACACTTATGCAGCAAAAGTGATCAATGGCAGTGAGTCTTTTTATTTTTTTCGTCTTTGAGTCTTTTATTTTATTTCTTTCTATCTTTGATCGAGGGCGAGCAAAGGTTAAGTTTGGGGGTATTTGATCGGTGTATTTTATATACACCTTTTGAGTCAGTTTTAGTTAGTCTTTTGTCCCATTTTGCACATATAAGTGTCGTATTAGGATAGTTTTTCTTTCTTTTGAGTCAAAGTGGTTAAAATGGCCAAATGGCAGAAAAGGAACAAAAAGAGGGCAAAAGAGGAGATGTCAGAGCTGGAAACAGAGAAAGTGGCGACCGAAGGTAAAATCCAGACCAGCCACGCGCCTCCTGCAATCAGCAGCGCGCGCCCACCATTCGTAGAGGCCGAAGACTTCGCCGCGCGCTCGAGAGACCAGAAGCCGGGCCGCGACGCCTAAACATCCGAGAAGCCACAGAAGTTGCAGCGCCGCGCACTCGCATGCCAGAGATATCGGCCGCGCGCCAAAACACCCGACGGATTGCAGAACTTCCGGCGCTGCGGCGCCGACGCGAAAAAAATAATTTTTTAGACGGATTTTGGGCCAGGCCTGCAGGGAAAAGTTGAGGCGGTTTTCAGCCTATAAAAGGAGAACCCTAGGCGCTTTTAAGGGTTCTTCTTGCACAACACAAGATTTTTGCGTGGAGATTGACACCATTAGTTTAGTAATTTCTTTTCCTTTCTTGTTCTTTATTTCAGTTTGCATGATGAACATGGAATTAGTTCTTGTCATGTCAATGGCTAGAACTAATTCTCTTATGTGGCTTTCTATGTTGAATTTCTTGAAACTTATGTTATAAATTAATGCACGCTTATGGTTATTTTTCTTATTGAGAGATCTATCCAATAATTGAGTTGAATTCTTGAAATTAATTGACAACTAATTATCACTATATGATTTCTAATCAGATTCTGAAAAGGGGGGATTGTGAATATGCTGTAAGTTGGGTAGACATTCTTGGATTGGGGATGAAAATACCTCAATTATTTATGTAGCGTTGATGAGAGGCTTAACAACCCTAATTTTGCGCATCGTGCGTGACAGTCAACTAGGTTTTTGTTCTTAATCCTCCTATAAAGTTATCCTTATCACCAAAGTAGGTAAGGTGCGACATCTTGAGGTTGAGTGTTTATATAACCCTAACGGGAGTATAAAACGATTTCGTAAACCTGCTTTCTCCAAAAGAAGAATACCATAAGTTAATGCATTAGTAAGTAGCATAAGCGGATAGTAAGGATACATGGAAGCCCTATTCCCATCACATCTGAAGTAAATCTTTATAGTTTACATAGTTTTCATAATTCTTAGTTATAAACAACCAAATCAATTATCAATTCGCCAAATAGATACTAGAAAATAGATAGTTGGTACTTGAACCCTAATCCCAGAGGACGATATTCGGTCTTATCAAAGACTATACTACTTGTCACGATAACGTGCACTTGCGTTTAAAGTGTGTGCATCTTACCGCGCATCACATAGACGCGATGCAGATGTTCGTCGTTGCATAGACGAAACATAGATGAATCCATTGCATATGCTTAAATGAAATAACGTCGTTGCATAGACGCGAAACAGATGTTCGTTGTTGCATAGACGAAACATTGATGAAGCCGTTGCATAAACTTAAATGAAATGACGTCGTTGCATAGACTTAAATGAAATGACGTCGTTGCATAGACGCGATGCAGATGTTCGTCGTTGCATAGACGCGATGCAGATGTTCGTCGTTGCATAGACGAAACATAGATGAAACCGTTGCATAAACGTGATGCAGATGTTCATCGTTGCATAGACGAAACATAGATGAAGTCGTTACATATAAATAAAATGGCGTCGTTGCATAAACACGATGCATATATTCGTCGTTGCATAGATAAAACATAGATGAGCCGTTGTATAGACTTAAATAAAATGACGTCATTGCATAGACATGATGCAGATATTCGTCGTTGTATAGATGAAACATAGATGAAGTTATTTTATGGACGTACCTGCTTTGTGAGCCGCCTGGGTTGAAATGACGCCGGTGCATAGGCGTTGTGCGTTTGCGACCCGCCTTGATTGAAATGATGTTGAAGTTCTTGAGAACCCAATTTGGATGAAAAGTTAATGCCTAGATATATGTAATGTAAAAAATGAATAGATAAGGATGAGAATATGACCCTGTGTGTCGAAACACCGTTTTTGTGCGGACCTAATGCAGTTGGGACCCTGTAGGTCAAGATGATACTTTTGTACATATGTCAAACATGAATGTGATCCTCAAAATATGCCCCAGTTTCTGGTATATGAGGATGCTGAATCCTCCACTAGACAAAATCGAGTCATGTGTAGGTAAGTTTCCTGCTCTATCAACAGGATCAGATGAGCTTATTTTGTTTTGTGCAAAAATAAGAGAGAAAAATTTATAATAATATGACGAAGCCAATGTGGCTGCCTACGTGTCCCGTCGAAGGAATCAGGTCAAGACGTAGTTAGTGATGTGAAAATAAGATTTTTATGATTTTCAAATGATTTGGGACCGAAGTCAATGTGGTCACCTACATATCCCGCAGAGGGAATCAGGTCATGACGTAGTTCGTGATGCAAAAATAGGGATTGTACAATTTTAAAAAAATGTGGGACCGAAGCCAATGTGGCTGCCTACGTATCCCGCCGAGAGAATCAGGTCAAGACGTAGTTCATGATATATGATTGTAAGGTTTTCAAAAGTTGGACCGAAGCCGATGTGGCCGTCTACGTATCCCGTCAAGGGAATCAGGTCAAGAGGTAGTTCGTGATGCAAAGAATAGGATTTTTATGATTTTCAAATGATGTGGGACCGAAGCCAATGTGGCTGTCTACGTATCCCATAGAGGGAATCAGGTCAAGACGTAGTCGTGATAAACAAAAGTGGATGTAAAGTATATAGACATATTTTTGTTGTTTTTCTGGAAAGAAAGAATTGAAAAGACATAATCACGTTTTGACTTCAGTTGATACCAACAATTAATATTGTGCATAAGGATTCCCGTTTATTGCTTTCAGTCTAAACGAGACTGACTCCGGTGTAATTCTTATAGCTTCAGATGGTACCTCAGACATACTTGAGTGTCGACACTTGCTTCAAGCAAAGATTTCGAACTGTACGCATCTTCATGTTTCAAATGCCCTCACTGAAAGAAAGTCTCATCCTCACATATATTCCAGTATTTTGAATTTTGGGATGTTTAGAGAAACACACTCACACTCAGAAAGATGTTCAATGTATGCAATTGTGATAACATAGGCTTGGCCATCATGTAAGTATCCACTAATGTAAGAACCCTCATTATAGGTTCATGTAAGACTTGTCACGGGTTTGTAATGTAGGCTTGGGGAAAAGAAGGATTTTATTTGGGTAAGGAGTGACTAATCCTTCCTTGAGCGTTGGATTATTTCCGCGCTTGGCATCTGTGTGCCTTGATGCTGATCTGCTTCATTTTGTCCTTTTCTTTTGGACTGTTCCTCGATGTTGATCTGCTTCTTTTTGTCCTTTTATTTTGGACTGACTTTTTTTAATCTTTCGTTCGGAGATTTTCCCCCCTTTTCAGAGTAATTTTCTCTTCTTTTTAATTTTTTATTTTTTATTGGGGGTTTTTGCTTTCTCCTTTGTATGAAGTCGTTCTTTTCTTTTCTCTTTTGAGACTTTGCAACTTTATTCACTAGAAACTTCAACACAGATTGTTGTCAGCAATTTGCACTTTTTTCATGCGCTCAAGGAAGTCGGGCCAAGAAGGATAGTGTGTGTATGCACTCAGAAAGGGTATAGGTGTAATATGCGGTTTTCAAAAAAATAGGATTTAGGCTCAAATGGGGAGTACTACGGATAATGTTCTTTGGTAGGCTGAAAAGGTTCAAACGGGTCAAAGAAAACCTATGATCATTTCCTATACCGAGTGTTACTCAGAATTTCGTCTCAACAAACATTATGGCCAAGTTCTAGATCACAATGCAATGTAATTGAACTTATTCTAAAACTCACCACACAATGCACTTGAAACGATGAGGTTGGTTTCGTTCTTATCTTGAAAGTATGATAGACAGTTTCATTACAGGCGTGAATGAGAGGTACCAAAAGAATCTATGGTTTACCACGAAGTTAGTCCATACTGATTATTACTTATTCTTTCATATGCACACTCCTAAATGTGTTGGTATCAACCTAGTCAAACAATGGTACTTAAAATATTTTTTGTATATATTTTTTTGTTTTTGAATAAAGTGTATCAAATGATACTTGAAAAATATATATATTTTTTGTATTTTTTGAATAAAGGGTAACAAATGATAATTGAAAAAAATATTTTTTTTAATAAAGGACACCGAACCCGAGTAGGGATGCCTACGTATCCCGCCGAGGGAATCAGATGCTCATAGTTCGTTCAGATAGGTTATAAAATGTATGATGAAAAATAATTTATCCATGATATGATAGCAAGAGTAAAAGTTGTGCAAAATAAATTATTATCCGCTATGAGATGAATGCAAAGTAAAATGAATGTAATGAAAAAAAAATTAATGTCCGTGATATGATGAATGTACATGATATGATAATGTAATGAAAAATGAATGCATATGATAGAATGAATTAATGAAAAAATGAATGTCCATGATATTATGAATGTAATGAAAAATGAATGTGTGTGATAGAATGAATGAAATGCATGAGTGAACCAAATATGTCTTCCCTTTTATTATTATCATTTTTTATGTGGTACCGAATCCAAGATGGGTTGCCTGCGTATCACACTGTGTGGTGAGAATCAGACGCGTAGTTCGGGAGGTACGTTATGCAATGTATGATATGAATGTATTACGCAATTAAAGCTAAGTATATCAATTGAATTCACAAATATGTATAAAAATACAAGGTATAAAATTTCAAAGTGATGACTCATTGAATCTGGTATTGACTGACTTCTTTCAGTAAAAATATCTCTTGGTCATTTTTGGTGACGCTTTTGCTTTGTTCTTTCCTGGAATGTTTCCAGGGATAATGTTTTAGAATGATTGTCCTCGACTATTTGCGAGGACGGTTTTCCTGCAAAAATACGAGAAATGAGTGAGAGTAGGAAAGTTACAAAAATAATGAAATATAGGGGTGTGACAATATAGTCAAAGACTCCCTTGATTGATTCGACCGGACTGGAGGTTGACGCTTCACAAGGTTCAAGTCGCGCTGTTCAAGAGATATTTACGCAGTAGAAGTCCTGATTACAATGTGACAGCAACACTGCAAAAATGCAAATGCTCGTATCCGGAATTGCAAGAATATGACATGATATGTACAGAATTGAAAAGGTAATTATTGCTTTTTTTAAAAATGTACAAAGTTGCTAGCGACAAACAATAGTAAGCAAAAACATGTGAATCAAGTGTGTGTCCTAATATGCATGGACCTCTCTTATGCCAGAGGTGAGCCTAAACGCCAAATATGCGAGATTGTGACAGATTGATCCAAGTCGCTAAACATTAATGCTTTTGTTGGAAATGATTAATGTAAATTTTCCAATTTTGGCATGTCATGATTAGTCTTGAGTCCGTCTATCATTATCACGATACACATATATGCTGATTGGTCGTTGGGTTGTTAACAACCCATCGACAATTTGGTGGATTTCCTAATTGTGGAGACGATATCAAGGTCCGACCCACCTAAGATATATGCATGTATGACAAATGGTGGTATAGCTCTATCCAAAAATTTCTAAGATTTGGTTTACTAGACACAAGGTTCCCAAGCGGACTGCTCGAGTGAGAATGCTACGCGGCCACCGGTTGGACCGGACACTTCGCGCAAAACGCCGACTCTCTTAAATTTGGGTATCAGAAAGAAATTTGCTGGTGCGCGAAGCACACCTTGCATGTAGTGTGTGATAGTGTGAATTTTCCGTAAGAGAGGAAATATGAGCGGAATGTCAGTTTAAGGAAAACAGTAAAAGTAGAAATTAAAGCAGTTAATCACAAAATTTAAAGCAAACAATCTAAAACATTTATAACGAAATAAAAGAAAAAATAAAGCACAATATTTAATTAACCTGGGTTTGCAATGGTCAAGAACCTGATATCCCCAGCGGAGTCGTCATGCTGTCGCGCCCGTTTTTTTACCGCGGGGTCTGAACGGAACTGCAACGTTGCTTGCTTTGGCGCAGTTTCCTGGATTGAGCGAAAATGCTTGTGTTGAGGAGTCGCCACCTAATTAGTTAAGTGAATTAGGACACTTGAACTATTGCAATAAAAATACTGCAATTGATCTCCATTTAATGGTCTGCGAAATTAATGAGATTATGGATCAGGGTTATCTATTATCCTAAATGGAAGGGGTTAGACATCCTTTAAGATCCGATAACTTGCGATTATCCGATCAAACCTAGGTTAATTTGCACTCAAGTCTTACCACAACCTAATGCTTCTTCCAAAGTTGGTGTAGAAATCACTTGTCCAATCAATTCACACGGTTGCTAAGCTTTGTGGAAGAATATATTCTTGTTTAAGGAATGATGGACGACTCAAAACAAACAGACAAGAGCCAAGCAATTCACAACGAAATAAAAGAGAAAAACACAAAAGAAATTGGCACGAAATGAAAATTTGATGCGCGATTTATGCACACACTAACGCAAGTGCACGTGTCGTGACAAGTAATATAGTCTAGAAGACCGAGTTATCGTCCTCAGGGATTAGTGTTCAATTCTCAAATTCTATTCTATGGTATCTATTTGGTAACCGATGATTGATGAATTGTTTATAACTATACTTATGAATGCTAACTAAATTACATTGTTTTACTTCAGTTATGATGGAAATAGGGCTTCCAAATCTCCTCAACTATCCGCTCATCTTACTTGTTAATGCACTTAATTCTGGTTCTTCTTCTATTTTGAGATAGCAGGTTAACTAAGCCGTTTTATACTCCTGTTAAGGTAATATAAACACTCAACCCCAATATAGAACCCTTCTACCGTTCGGTGATAAGATTGACTATAAAGAAGGATTAAGAGCAATAACCTATTAAACTACACAAGTATCGGGGTACTTTCGTCCACGATTTAACCTATGTTTATTCAACTATAGCATATTCACAATCTCCCCTTTCGACTTTCGATTAGAAATCATATAGATTATGATAATTAGTGATCAATTAATTACCAAACATTCAAGACAATTATTGAATAAATCTCAACAATGATAAGAAGAAACCAAAACATGCATTAATTCATAAGAATAAGTTTCAAGTGATTTGATATGGAAAGCCGTAGATTAAATTAGTTCCTAGCCATAGACATGACAAGAACTAAACTAATATCCAACATAAACTATAAAAAAAAAAAATAAGAAACAAGCAATTACACAAAAAGTGGTCTCCAATCTTGATCTTCAAGGTTGTGATGAATTGCCAAGGGTTTTGAACCCTTAATTCTGACCTAAAGACTGCTTTTTATAGCATCCAATTCGTTTTCCAGGTTTTCCTTCAGGCCTTGGCCCATTCCCTTTCGAATTTGATGCTTTTCCGCCGCCATACAACCGCGCCGCGGCACCAAACTCCCGCAGCTCTGAAATTGGCCGCGGGCGCCTCGACATCGCTGGCTGGAGGCGCCGCGCAGCACTGCTGCGTCTTGCTCACAACTTTCTCACTTTTTGAGCTCCGGAACCTCTGTTTCTGCCCTCTTTTTGCTCATTTTCCTCCAATGAGCCACTTTAAACCAATATGACTCAAAAGAAAGAAAATCTATCCTAAGACGATACGTATTTGTACAAAAATGGGCAAAAGACTAACTAAAAATGACTCAAAAGGTGTATATAAAATACACCGATCAAACACCCCCAAACTTAACTTTTGCTCGCCCTCGAGCAAAGATCAAAAGAAAGAATTAAAGACAAGAGGAAAAATGAAATAGACTGACTCAAAGACACTGATCACTTTGCTGCATCATTGTTACTTAGAAAAGCATGAAGGTTAGCAGAATAATATGCAGGAACATATAGCATGCATTTTTAGCATTCTAAACACATTAAGTTAGATATTTCGCAAATTCAATTTAATCATGCTCAATTGAAGTAAGAATACCTAACTATGCATGTCAATTTCAAAATCCTATGGCATGTTTACTTGCTATTCTCCACTAATCATGGATACACATGTAAGAGATCTTCAGGGCTTTTCATGGTTGTAATGTAGGCTTAGGCATGTGTAGGTAAAAATAGGCATTTAGGCTCATTTTATGTACCATAAGCTCTTTTGCTTTTCAATTCTTCCATTTTCTTTTGATTTTCTTTCTTTACTTCATACCTATCTTTTCCCTCTTTTGTTTTGAGAGAATGAAGTGTATTATGAATGTAACGCCCCATTTCAACCGGAGTCGGAAACGGGATTACTGCTACATGGTTGGATTCCTAAATGTTATTTAAAGGAGTCGCCACCTAATTATTATAGTGAATTAGGACACTAAAATGTAGCATAAAATACTACGAATGATCTCTATTTTTAAAGGTCTGTGAAACTATGTGAGATTCTAGGTAAGGGTTCTTTATTATCCTAAAGGGAAGGGGTTAGGCATCCTAAAGGATCCGCTAACTTGCGGTTGTCCGGTCAAACTTAGGTTAGTATTATTTAAAAAATGTACATTTAGGAGGACATCGGTTAAAAAGATGTTTACAAATAATTATTTAAAAGATATGTAAGTATATATATTTTCCATAGAATTGCATGAAGTTTATTTGTAAAATGCAAGGAAAATATTCTAAAGAGGTTTATCATAAAAAATGCAAAATAATAAAAAAAGATGGTTTACTAAAAGTACGTATCATATGTAAATTTTAATCTTTGTAAAGGGTATACAAATGGGTAGAAGGATTTTCCTCTTTTGCACTTGGTAATAAGAAAATAGATCTTTGTTGTAGAAAAATAGATTTTGTCATTTTATGAAGTTTAATAAGAATTAGGAACTCATTTATTCCTATAATATCAATGAAAAGGCTAAGTTATTTTGAAAAGTTTTGAAAATGCATAACGGCTTAAAGATAGATTAAACTAGCGATACATTTTATTATTTAACTACCCACCTTTAATAATTCTAGGCATAACTATTCTAAGCATTTTCAATAATTGTATAAGGTTAGATAACAAAAATACAAATAAAAGTAAAGTGACTGAGTTAGAGAAAGGAGATAAAATGACTAGGCGTGAAGATATTATCCCGCCCTATTGATTTCAAAGTCCCGAGATCGGAGGATGCAAGGAATGTAGACACGGGTCTTCATTTGACGAGAATTATGATGAGTCTCGTAGTGAAACTCTTCATTTGGCTCCGATGCATTTCATGCAAAAATATAAGAAAAGATAAGGATTAGTATACATCCAAATTTTATCAAAATAATAAATAAGCATTTTCGCATATAATTTATACTTAAGCATATGTGTCCATGATTAAACTGCAAAGATCAGCAAATGACGAGATAAATGAGAAGTAATCCCAATGGGCTTAGCCCAGTTATACACTGTTACACCCCGTAAATTGAAGAAGTTAAGATAAGTTGAAAAACATGTGTTGAGCGGATTGTGAGTCTATCTTGGAGTGTTGTACCCCAAGTTGTTAAGAATTTCAATGTGTTTAAAGAGCCTAGTGTGTAGTCCGTTAAATCTAGTTCCTAACGCAGCAAACCGTTCGTCGCTCAGCACGGAGTCAAAAGTTTTGGAAGTTTCAAGTTTGCGCGCAATGTGCAAAGCGTTGATTTCGGTTCGTGGTGTACGCGGCCGGGATCGCAGTGTCGCGCGCACGGTTGTACCGAGAGTCCGCGGTTTGCAGCCGCGCCGGATCGCAGTCGCGCGCCGACACTCGAACTTTTCTGAAGATTGCGCCGCGCGCTAAGCGGGCTGGCCGCGCTGCGCGGATTTTTCTCAGATATTAGTGAAATCGTGGATATTTTCGTAAAAAGGGGCCCTATTTAAAGGGCCAAGTCTTGGAAGACTTGGCCATTCTCACCAAACCTCCCAAGAAACTCCTCTCCCTTCTCTCTAGTTTTGAAGAAAACCTTGCCTTAGGAGAGATTGTTGAGCGCGCAAGAAGGAAAAGTGTGGGTAACTTGTGGGAAGCTGGTGGATGAGTTTGACTGATAGGAAGTGTCGTCCGATTTTTCAGAGAATTAGTGACCTTAGCACTTAGGATATTCTACGCTTAAAGTAAGAGGTTAATGGACGACAGACCATTATAGCGAAGTACTAAGTATAGCGTATCCTACTGGAGAGTGGAATAACTATCAAGGTTGAGTACTTTGGAGCATTTTGCTACTTATCGACAATCGTCGCAGGTATGTGAACCTCTTCCTTCCTTTGGCATGATTCTATGTATGGAATATACTTGTGGTATCATTTCATGTTTCCTTCTACTCTAGAAGTTAAGAGGTAGTTATGTGATTTACTCTATGTAGAACTTTTCCTATCTTTCGAGCATGACTAGTTGCACGATGTAGTACGCAGAGACGTGCAAGACTATGACATTCTTTACTTGTTTTATGTAATGCCAAGTCGTGGGTTAGAGATTAACTCACTTCTTTGAAAATAGTAAGGATGTCTTAAGTTGATTTTAAAGTTAAGGACTTGAAGAGTTTTAAAGTATGTGATACTTGTTCCGCTTTAAACGTATTTAGTCCCTCGATAGGAAATTGTTATGGCTAAGGTATAAAGTGAATATAACGACTTTATGGGAGTTGGTTATATTTACTTTATGGAAAGATAAATGACTTGTTTTATTGAAAAGGCAATGTATTTTAAGGCGCCAATTGCCTAAGGTTTTATAATAAAACGAGTCACTTGAGTTTTAAAGGTTAAGAGACTAATTGTATTTTTGAAAGTTATGAGAATTGATTTGAAAGTATTTAATACTTGGTTTCAAAAGTAGAAGTCTCTCGTTATAAAGTGAACGTGTTAGTCTAAACCATAAAGCGGTTATAACGGCTTTATGGGAAGTTGGTTATAACGGCCTTATGGAAGATTAAGAGAATGGTTTTCTAGTAAAGTAATCAAAGGAATAACTTGTATTAAGGAAGGAAAAATTGGTTTAAAGGTACCAATTGCTTAAGGTTTTAATAAAGAAGTCACTTGATTTGAAGTTCTAATTGTATTTCTAAAAAGGTATTGTGACTTGTCTTGAAAGGTGAATAGGACTTGATACTACGGTTGTTAGTATCGGGAAGTTTTATTTGGAAAGGAGTCTTTTGAAAAGAATGCACGACGTAGTACTTTGGCTTGTTTAATTGAGAATAATTCTATGTGATGCCTTGATTAGTACTTTGGCTTGTTAAATGAGAATTATCCTATGTGTGCCTTGATAAGTACTTTGGCGTTAATTGAGAACTTGCCTATATGTGCCGGTAATAGCCTCGAGTGCAAGTATTATGTCTTATTAAGTTGCCGCGACTCCGGTTGAAGCGGCCTACCGTCTTGTTGTAAGTTACCCGGACGCACCGACGGTGACGGGATTCCACGCATGCTTCCGCTATTCGGAGTACTGGGTTAAATTCCTGATTCTTATAGAAGACACGGTAGTACTTCGCTTGTTTGACGGCCGGTTGAGATAGGGTAAGAGTATAAGTGGCGGTACCTCAAGACGCTATACCACCTTCTCCGAGTTAAGAGTATAAGTGAGGTAAACCCCAAGACATTATACCCCCGCTTGTTTTGTAAAATGGTCGGTTGAGATAGGGTAAGAGTATAAATGAGGGCAAGTCTCAAGACGTTATACCACCTTCTCCAGTGGTAAGAGTATAAGGCGGGTAGACCCCAAGATGCTATACCACCCGCCAACTTGCTCGCTTTACCACCTTCTCCGTGGTAAGAGTATAAGTGAGGTAGACCTCAAGACGCTATACCACCGGTGGGACTTGGTGTTCATGTATGCCTATTGGTGTATTATTATACCGGATCTGGCAGTGATGTGGAATTCCACCGCGTGATATATATATATGTATTGTGTATGTGGTACGCCGACAGGAGGGATGCCACGGGCGCGTCACATGGTTATATTTTACACTAATAGTCGGCGGTGATGGGGATTCCACGCATGCTTTGATATTAGTGTGATTTGATCGCGCCCCGATCGGGTCGTAGTATACGTGTCCCTCCGTAGTGGCCTGCCATGTTATGAAAGATAAGTAAGTTATATGGTAATGAACCTAATGATTCTTTTTCTAAATAATGTACGTAAGAATGTGACTATAACTTTTATCGGGAATGGAAAGGATAATAAGGCACGTTTAAGTTCATGTCGTAATGACACTACAGGATCCGTATGTATTTTTATACTTGTCCTTGTCATTCTTTTGTACGATTATGATTTGTTTATCAGACGTTATATTCTGCTCCATATTCGCACTGTTAATCGACTTCTTCGGGCCGCTCATGCCCGCAGGTTTTAGGTACCTGTGTCGCGATCCTCGCTCTAGGATCTCGTCAGCTTTTTTAGAGAAAGCTCCATTTGCTCCGAGGCTTATCTCTTGGTACAGTTTTCCCGAGGTAGTAGATTCATGTATATTCGTGGTATGGCGGCCCCGTCCCACCACGCTTGTTATGTTAAAACTCTTAGAGGTCCGTAGTCACATATGGTGGGTCTTTGTAAAAGAAAGGAGGCAACCGCTTCGTTGTTTTTATATATGTTCGTGAAGGTAGCTCTATGGCTAACTCGTTGCTTTTACTTACGATGTTTTATTTTTAAGTTTCATGTATGTTCCGCTGATTTTCTCGATGTTTACAGGCGGTGCCTGTGTAGGGCACCGATGATCCCGGTCGGGTCGTGACAAAAGTGGTATCGAGCGCTTAGTCCTCTGGAAAGTGTCTACGCATGCGTCTAGTAGTCTTGATTATCGGTGTGTCGCACCACATCTATAATCGTGAGGTCGCAGGACATTTAGGATTGGTTTCATTCTTCTCACTCGAGATCGTGCCATAGCGTGTTGTTAGGGTCGCCTCGCCTCTAACGAAGTTATGTTGATTGCGCCACGAAAGCGCAAAGATGACCCGGAGCGACTATGTGGATTGCGTATCCGTGTTGGTAATGATTATAGTATAGTTGGTATTGTGACATACCTCATACGAGTTATGTATGAGGTCATTTATGGGTTGCCTAGAATGGTTTTAGATTTACCAGAATCAAGAAAGACTAACTAGATACCGGAAGGTATGGAATAGTTAATGAATTTTCGCCAAGGTTTTATGTTTTATTTCGAGATAATCGGGAAAGGATGAGTCGTCTGACAGGGTAGTGAACCCTAAGAAGCCATATTAAGGAACCTAACTGAATGTCATGTTAATAGATTTAAGCTGCAGAGTATGCTTAAGAGAATTATACTGAGGCAGTATAGAGTAAGTAATGGTTGTTGTGATCGGCAACATGGTTTTGGTTTTATAAGAAGTTTTGTACGCCATTGTGGATGGTAAGGTAGGCTTGGAGCATGGAAATCGCGAGCCTAAGAATATTGATTCGCCGAGACCTTAGGTATATAAGGCTTTCTCGCAATAAGATTTTAAGTCGCACTCAAGGATAAGAGTTAAGCGCGACGAGTAGGTCGAGGACACGTTACGGTCTCCCATATCCCGGAATTGAGTGGGATCAGTTGGTAGTAATTCCACCACGTGACGGTCACGGCGGCGCAAGCGCCCAAGTCTAGTTAATTGTTTACGGGTTCGTGGACGCCCCACCGAATCAGTCATGAAAGCCGAAATGGCCTTATATTGTTTTATAGAGTTACTCCCAAGATTCGAGGCCGAATCGGTATGGAAGTTATGTATGTATGCTAGTATGAGTAGGAAGTACGAAAAGATAATCCTTTGGGCTTAAGATGGACGCATGCGCAGTGGTATTAGGGCCATGTGTGGCATTGTTGGTATGACGGGTTGTGAAAGGAAACTATGTCGCAAATTATAAAGATTGACTCAAAGAACATTCGGGACGAATGTTTCTACGAGGGAAGAATGTTACACCCGTAAATTGAAGAAGTTAAGATAAGTTGAAAAACATGTGTTGAGCGGATTGTGAGTCTATCTTGGAGTGTTGTACCCCAAGTTGTTAAGAATTTCAATGTGTTTAAAGAGCTCAGTGTAGTCCGTTAAATCTAGTTCCTAACGCAGCAAACCGTTCGTCGTTTGGGCATCGGAGTCAAAAGTTTTGGAAGTTTCAAGTTTGGTGCGCAATGTGCAAAGCGCTGATTTCGGTTCGTGGTGCAGCCGCGGCGCCGGATCGCAGTGCCGCGGTTGTACCGAGAGTCCGCGGGTTTGCAGTACGCGCCGATCGCAGTGGCCGCGCGCCGAATTCGAACTTTTCTGAAGATTGGCGCCGCGCGCGCCAAGGCTGGCCGCGCGCCAAGGCGGGATTTTTCTGCAGATTAGCTGAAATCGTGGGATATTTTCAAAAAAGGGCCCTATTTAAAGGGCCAAGTCTTGGAAGACTTGGCCATTCTCACCAAACCTCCCAAGAAACTCCTCTCCTTCTCTCTAGTTTTTGAAGAAAACCTTGCCTTAGGAGAGATTGTTGAGCGCGGCAAGAAGGAAAATGTGGGTAACTTGTGGGAAGCTGGTGGATGAGTTTGACTGATAGAAGTGTTGTCCGATTTTTCGTAGAATTAGTGACCTTAGCACTTAGGATATTCTACGCTTAAAGTAAGAGGTTAATGGACGACAGACCATTATAGGTGGAAGTACTAAGTATAGCGTATCCTACTGGAGAGTGGAATAGCTATCAAGGTTGGAGTACTTTGGAGCATTTTGCTACTTATCGACAATCGTCCGCGAGGTATGTGAACCTCTTCCTTCCTTTGGCATGATTCTATGTATGGAATATACTTGTGGTATCATTTCATGTTTCCTTCACTCTTAGAAGTTAAGAGGTAGTTATGTGATTTACTCTATGTAGAACTTTTCCTATCTGAGCATGACTAGTTGCACGACGTATGTAGTACGGTAGACGCAAGACTATGACATTCTTTACTTGTTTTATGTAATGCCAAGTCGGGTGGGTTAGAGATTAACTCACTTCTTTGAAAATAGTAAGGATGTCTTAAGTTGATTTTAAAGTTAAGGGACTCAAGAGTTTTAAAGTATGTGATACTTGTTCCGCTTTAAACGTATGAGTCCCTGGATAGAAATTGTTATGGCTAAGGTATAAAGTGAATATAACGACTTTATGGGAGTTGGTTATATTTACTTTATGGAAAGATAAATGACTTGTTTTATTGAAAAGGCAATGTGTTTTTAAGGCGCCAATTGCCTAAGGTTTTATAATAAAACGAAATACTTGAGTTTTAAAGGTTAAGAGACTAATTGTATTTTTGAAAGTTATGAGAATTGATTTGAAAGTATTTAATACTTGGTTTCAAAAAGTAAGTCTCTCGTTATAAAGGAACGTGTTAGTCTAAACCATAAAGGGTTATAACGGCTTTATGGGAAGTTGGTTATAACTACCTTATGGAAGATTAAGAGAATGGTTTTCTAGTAAAGTAATCAAAGGAATAACTTGTATTAAGAAGGAAAATTGGTTTAAAGGTACCAATTGCTTAAGGTTTTAATAAAGAAGTCACTTGATTTAGAAGTAGTAATTGTATTTCTAAAAAGGTATTGTGACTTGTCTTGAAAGGTGAATAGGACTTGATACTACGGTTGTTAGTATCGGGAAGTTTTATTTGGAAAGCGAGTCTTTGAAAAGAATGCACGACGTAGTACTTTGGCTTGTTTAATCGAGAATAATTCTATGTGATGCCTTGATTAGTACTTTGGCTTGTTAAATGAGAATTATCCTATGTGTGCCTTGATAAGTACTTTGGCTTGGTTAATTGAGAACTTGCCTATACGTACGGGTAATAGCCTTCGAGTGCAAGTATTATGTCTTATTAAGTTGCCGCGACTCTCGGGCGGCCTGTCTTGTTGTAAGTTCTCGACGCACCGACGCTGATGTGGGATTCCACGGTATGCTTCCGTTATTTGGAGTACTGGGTTAAATTCCTGATTCTTATGTACATACGGTAGTACTTCCGCTTGTTCGACGGCCGGTTGAGATAGGGTAAGAGTATAAGTCGGCGGTAGACCCCCAAGACGCTATACCACCTTCTCCGTGTTAAGAGTATAAGTGAGGTAAACCCCAAGACATTATACCCCTGCTTGTTTTGTAAAATGGTCGGTTGAGATAGGGTAAGAGTATAAATGGCGGGCAAGTCTCAAGACGTTATACCACCTTCTCCGTGGTAAGAGTATAAGGCGGGTAGACCCCCAAGATGCTATACCACCGCTTGAACTTGCCTCGCTTTACCACCTTCTCCGTGGTAAGAGTATAAGTGAGGTAGACCTCAAGACGCTATACCACCGGTGGGACTTGTGTTCATGTATGCCTATTGGTGTATTATTATACCGGATCGTTTGCAGTGATGTGGAATTCCACGCGTGATATATATATATGTATTGTGTATGTGCACGCCGACTGAGGTGGGATGCCACGCGCCACATGGTTATATTTTACACTAATAGTCATCGGCGATGGGGATTCCACGCATGCTTTGATATTAGTGTGATTTGATCGCGCCCCGCATTGGGGTCGTAGTACACGTGTCCCTCCGTGAATGGGCCTGCTATGTTATGAAAGATAAGTAAGTTATATGGTAATGAACCTAATGATTCTTTTTCTAAATAATGCACGTAAGAATGTGACTATAACTTTTATCGGGAATGGAAAGGATAATAAGGTACGCTTAAGTTCATGTCGTAATGACACTATGATCCGGTATGTATTTTTATACTTGTCCTTGTCATTCTTTGTACGCTTATGATTTGTTTATCAGACGTTATATTCTGTTCCATATTCGCACTGTTGTAATCGACTTCTTCTGGGCCGCGCTCATGCCCGCAGTTTTAGGTACCTGTGGCGATCCTCGCTTAGGATCTCGTCAGCTTTTTAGAAAGCTCCATTTGCTCCGAGGCTTATCTCTTGGTACGGTTTTCCCCGAGGTAGTAGATTCATGTATATTCGTGGTATGGCGGGCCCCGTCCCGCCACGCTTGTTATGTTAAAACTCTTAGAGGTCCGTAGTCACATATGGTGGGTCGCTTTGTAAAAGAAAGCGAGGCAATCGCTTCGGTTGTTTTTATATATGTTCGGAAGGTAGCTCATCGGCTAACTCGTTGTTTTACTTACGATGTTTTATTTTTAAGTTTCATGTATGTTCCGCTGATTTTCTCCGATGTTTATTCGTAAGGTGCCTGTAGGGCACTACCGCGTCCCGGTCGGTCGTGACAAAAGTGGTATCGAGCGCTTAGTCCTGAAAGTGTCTGCACCGTGTCTAGTAGAGTCTTGATTATCGGTGTCGTGGCACCACATCTATAATCGTGAGGTCGCAGGACATTTAGGATTGGTTTCATTCTTCTCACTCGAGATCGTGCCATAGCGCCGTGTTGTTAGGGTCGCCTCGCCTAACGAAGTTATGTTGATTGCAGCACGAGAAAGGCAAAGCGTGACCTGAAGGACTATGTGATCATGCGATCCAAGTTGGTAATGATTATACTATAGTTGGTATTGTGACATACCTCATACGAGTTATGTATGAGGGTCATTTATGGGGTGCCTAGAATGGTTTTAGATTTACCAGGAATCAGTAAAGACTAACTAGATACCGGAAGGTATGGAATAGTTAATGAATTTTCGCCAAGGTTTTATGTTTTATTTCGAGATAATTGGGAAAGGATGAGCTGTCTGATAGGGTAGTGAACCCTTAAGAAGCCATATTAAGGAACCTAACTAATGTCATGTTAATAGATTTAAGCCGTAGTATGCTTAAGAGAATTATACTGGATGAGGCTCAGATATAGAGTAAGTAATGGTTGTTGTGGATCGAGACAACATGGTTTTGGTTTTATAAGTTTTGTACCGCTTACTGTGGATCGTAAGGTAGGCTTGGAGCATGGAAATTGCGAGCCTAAGAATATTGATTACCGCCGAGACCTTAGGTATATAAGGCTTTCTCCGCAATAAGATTTTAAGTCGCACTCAAGGATAAGAGTTAAGCGACGAGTAGTGGTCGAGGACCATTACGGTCTCCCATATCCCGGAATCGAGGATCACTTGGTAGTAATTCCACCACGCGACGGTCACGGCGGCGCAAGCGCCCAAGTCTAGTTAATTGTTTTACGTTCGTGGACGCGCTCCACCGAATCCAGTCGAAAGCCGTAAATGGCCTTATATTGTTTTATAGAGTTACTCCCAAGATTCGAGGCCGAATCGGTATGGAAGTTATGTATGTATGCTAGTATGAGTAGGAAGTACGAAAAGATAATCCTTTGGGCTTAAGATGATGCATGCGGTACAGTGGTATTAGGGCCATGTGGCATCATTGGTACGACGGGTTGTGAAAGGAAACTATGTCGCAAATTATAAAGATTGACTCAAAGAACATTCGGACGAATGTTTCTAAGGAGGGAAGAATGTTACACCTCGTAAATTGAAGAAGTTAAGATAAGTTGAAAAACATGTGTTGAGCGGATTGTGAGTCTATCTTGGAGTGTTGTACCCAGTTGTTAAGAATTTCAATGTGTTTAAAGAGCCTAGTGTGTAGTCCGTTAAATCTAGTTCCTAACGCAAAGAAACCGCTCGCCGTTTGGGCACGGAGTCAAAAGTTTTGGAAGTTTCAAGTTTGGCGCGCAATGTGCAAAGCGTTGATTTCGGTTCAGGGTACAGTACGGGCGCCGATCGCAGTGCCGCGCGCACGTTGTACCGAGAGTCCGCGGGTTTGCAGGGCCACGCCGATCGCAGGTCGCGCCGAATTCGAACTTTTCTGAAGATTGCGCCGCGCAAGCGCTGGCCGCGCGCCAAGGCGGATTTTTCACAGATATTAAATCGTGGATATTTTCGTAAAAGGGCCCTATTTAAAGGGCCAAGTCTTGAAGACTTGGCCATTCTCACCAAACCCTCCCAAGAAACTCCTCTCCCTTCTCTCTAGTTTTTGAAGAAAACCTTGCCTTAGGAGAGATTGTTGGAGCGGCGGCAAGAAGGAAAAGTGTGGGTAACTTGTGGGAAGCGCTGGTGGATGAGTTTGACGGATAGGAAGTGCTGTCCGATTTTTCGTAGAATTAGTGACCTTAGCACTTAGGATATTCTACGTTTAAAGTAAGAGGTTAATGGACGTATTGTGACCATTATAGGTGGAAGTACTAAGTATAGCGTATCCTACTTGGAGAGTGGAATAGCTATCAAGGTTGGAGTACTTTGGAGCATTTTGCTACTTATCGACAATCGTCGCGAGGTATGTGAACCTCTTCCTTCCTTTGGCATGATTCTATGTATGGAATATACTTGTGGTATCATTTCATGTTTCCTTCTACTCTTAGAAGTTAAGAGGTAGTTATGTGATTTACTCTATGTAGAACTTTTCCTATCTTTTGAGCATGACTAGTTGCACGTATGTAGTACGGTAGACGTGCAAGACTATGACATTCTTTACTTGTTTTATGTAATGCCAAGTCGTGGGTTAGAGATTAACTCACTTCTTTGAAAATAGTAAGGATGTCTTAAGTTGATTTTAAAGTTAAGGGACTTGAAGAGTTTTAAAGTATGTGATACTTGTTCCGCTTTAAACGTATGAGTCCCTTGGATAGGAAATTGTTATGCTAAGGTATAAAGTGAATATAACGACTTTATGGGAGTTGGTTATATTTACTTTATGGAAAGATAAATGACTTGTTTTATTGAAAAGGCAATGTGTTTTAAGGCGCCAATTGCCTAAGGTTTTATAATAAAACGAGTCACTTGAGTTTTAAAGGTTAAGAGACTAATTGTATTTTTGAAAGTTATGAGAATTGATTTGAAAGTATTTAATACTTGGTTTCAAAAAGTAAGTCTCTTGGTTATAAAGTGAACGTGTTAGTCTAAACCATAAAGGGTTATAACGGCTTTACGGGAAGTTGGTTATAACGACCTTATGGAAGATTAAGAGAATGGTTTTCTAGTAAAGTAATCAAAGGAATAACTTGTATTAAGAAGGAAAATTGGTTTAAAGGTACCAATTGCTTAAGGTTTTAATAAAGAAGTCACTTGATTTAGAGTTCTAATTGTATTTCTAAAAAGGTATTGTGACTTGTCTTGAAAGGTGACAGGACTTGATACTACGGTTGTTAGTATCGGGGAAGTTTTATTTGGAAAGGAGTCTTTTGAAAAGAATGTACGTACGTAGTACTTTGGCTTGTTTAATTGAGAATAATTCTATGTGATGCCTTGATTAGTACTTTGGCTTGTTAAATGAGAATTATCCTATGTGTGCCTTGATAAGTACTTTGGCTTGGTTAATTGAGAACTTGCCTATATGTGCTGGTAATAGCCTTTGAGTGCAAGTATTATGTCTTATTAAGTTGCCGCGACTCTGGTCAAGCGGTCGGCCGTCTTGTTGTAAGTTACCGACGCATCGACGGTGATGTGGGATTCCACGTATGCTTCCGCTATTTGGAGTACTGGGTTAAATTCCTGATTCTTATGTAAGACACGGTAGTACTTCCGCTTGTTCGACGGCATTGAGATAGTGGTAAGAGTATGTCGGTGGGTAGACCTCAAGACGCTATACCACCTTCTCCAGGTTAAGAGTATAAGTGAGGGGTAAACCCCCAAGACATTATACCCCCTGCTTGTTTTGTAAAATGGTCGGTTGAGATAGGGTAAGAGTATAAATGAGGGGCAAGTCCCAAGACGTTATACCACCTTCTCCAGGGTAAGAGTATAAGTGAGGGGTAGACCCCCAAGATGCTATACCACCTGCTTGAACTTGCCTGCTTTACCACCTTCTCCAGGGTAAGAGTATAAGTGAGGGGTAGACCCCCAAGACGCTATACCACCGGTGGGACTTGGTGTTCATGTATGCCTATTGGTGTATTATTATACCGGATCGTTTCAGCATGATGTGGAATTCCACGCGTGATATATATATATATGTATTGTGTAATGCACGACAAATGAGGTGGGATGCCACGCGCCACATGGTTATATTTTACACTAATAGTCCGACGTGATGGGGATTCCACGGGCATGCTTTGATATTAGTGTGACTTGATCGCGTCCCAGATTGGGCCGGGTAGTACATGTGTCCCTCCGTAGTGGGCCGGGCTATGTTATGAAAGATAAGTAAGTTATATGGTAATGAACCTAATGATTCTTTTTCTAAATAATGTACGTAAGAATGTGACTATAACTTTTATTGGGAATGGAAAGGATAATAAGGTACGTTTAAGTTCATGTCGTAATGACACGGCAGATCCGCATGTATTTTTATACTTGTCCTTGTCATTCTTTTGTACAGTTATGATTTGTTTACTGTACGTTATATTCTGTTCCATATTCGCACTGTTGTAATCGACTTCTTCGGGGCCGCTCATGCCCGCAGTTTTAGGTACCTGTGTGGCGATCCTCGCTTAGGATCTCTTCGCTTTTTTAGAGAAAGCTCCATTTGCTCCGAGGCTTATCTCTTGGTACGCTTTTCCCGAGGTAGTAGATTCATGTATATTCGTGGGTATGGCGGGCCCCGTCCCGCCACGCTTGTTATGTTAAAACTCTTAGAGGTCTGTAGTCACATATGGTGGGTCAGTTTGTAAAAAGAAAGGAGGCAACTGCTTCGGTTGTTTTTATTTATGTTCAGGAAGGTAGCCCTATCGGCTAACCTGTTGTTTTACTTACGATGTTTTATTTTTAAGTTTCATGTATGTTCCGCTGATTTTCTCTGATGTTTACCTGTAAGGGTGCCTGTGTAGGGCACTACCGCGCCCCGGTCGGTCGTGACAAAAGTGGTATCGAGCGCTTAGTCCTCTGAAAGTGTCTATGCACCGTGTCTAGTAGAGTCTTGATTATCGGTGTGTCGCGCACCACATCTATAATCGTGAGGTCGCAGGACATTTAGGATTGGTTTCCATTCTTCTCACTCGAGATCGTGCCATAGAGCCGTGTTGTTAGGGTCGCCTCGCCTAACGAGTTATGTTGATTGCAGCACGAGAAAGGCGTGATGACCCGAAGGACTATGTGGATCGCGATCCAGTTGGTAATGATTATAGTATAGTTGGTATTGTGACATACCTCATACGGAGTTATGTATGAGGGTCATTTATGGGTTGCCTAGAATGGTTTTAGATTTACCAGGAATCAGTAAAGACTAACTAGATACTGGGAAGGTATGGAATAGTTAATGAATTTTCGCCAAGGTTTTATGTTTTATTTCGAGATAATTGGAAAGGATGAGTCATTCGACAGGGTAGTGAACCCTTAAGAAGCCATATTAAGGAACCTAACGGAATGTCATGTTAATAGATTTAAGCCGCAGAGTATGCTTAAGAGAATTATACTGATGAGGCTCAGATAGAGTAAGTAATGGTTGTTGTGGATCGAGACAACATGGTTTTGGTTTTATAAGAAGTTTTGTACGCATTGTGGATCGTAAGGTAGGCTTGGAGCATGGAAATGCGAGCCTAAGAATATTGACACGCCGAGACCTTAGGTATATAAGGCTTTCTCCGCAATAAGATTTTAAGTCGCATCAAGGATAAGAGTTAAGTGCGACGAGTAGGTCGAGGACACATTACGTCTCCCCATATCCCGGAATTGAGTGGGACTGGGTAGTAATTCCACCACGTGACGGGTCACGGCGCAAGCGCCCAAGTCTAGTTAATTGTTTTACGGTTCGTGGACGCTGCCCACCGAACCAGTCATGAAAGCCGAAATGGCCTTATATTGTTTTATAGAGTTACTCCCAAGATTTGAGGCCGAATCGGTATGGAAGTTATGTATGTATGCTAGTATGAGTAGGAAGTACGAAAAGATAATCCCTTTGGGCTTAAGACGCATGCGCAGGTATTGTGGTATTAGGGCCATGTGTGGCATTGTTGGTATGACGGGTTGTGAAAGGAAACTATGTCGCAAATTATAAAGATTGACTCAAAGAACATTCGGGACGAATGTTTCTAAGGAGGAAGAATGTTACACCTCGTAAATTGAAGTTAAGATAAGTTGAAAAACATGTGTCGAGCGGATTGAGTCTATCTTGGAGTGTTGTACCCAAGTTGTTAAGAATTTCAATGTGTTTAAAGAGCCTCAGTGTAGTCCGTTAAATCTAGTTCCTAACGCAAAGAAACCGCTCGTTGCTTGGGCACGGAGTCAAAAGTTTTGGAAGTTTCAAGTTTGCGCGCAATGTGCAAAGCAGTTGATTTCGGTTCGTGGCAGTACACGGCCGATCGCAGGTGGCGCGGTTGTACCGAGAGTCCGCTGGTTTGCAGTACGCGCCGGATCGCAGGCCGCGCGCCGACTCGAACTTTTCTGAAGATTGCGCCGCGCGCTAAGGCGCGGCCGCGCGGCGGATTTTTCGCAGATAGTCAAATCGGGATATTTTCGTAAAAAGGGGCCTATTTAGCGGCCAAGTCTTGGAAGACTTGGCCATTCTCACCAAACCTCCCAAGAAACTCCTCTCCTTCTCTCTAGTTTTGAAGAAAACCTTGCCTTAGGAGAGAGATTGTTTGAGCGCAAGGCAAGGAAAAGTGTGGGTAACTTGTGGGAAGCGCTGTGGATGAGTTTGACTGATAGGAAGTTGTCCCGATTTTTCGTAGAATTAGTGACCTTAGCACTTAGGATATTCTACGCTTAAAGTAAGAGGTTAATGGACGATTGTGACCATTATAGTGGAAGTACTAAGTATAGCGATCCTACTGGAGAGTGGAATAGCTATCAAGGTTGGAGTACTTTGGAGCATTTTGCTACTTATCGACAATCGTCGCGAGGTATGTGAACCTCTTCCTTCCTTTGGCATGATTCTATGTATGGAATATACTTGTGGTATCATTTCATGTTTCCTTCTACTCTTAGAAGTTAAGAGGTAGTTATGTGATTTACTCTATGTAGAACTTTTCCTATCTTTTGAGCATGACTAGTTGCACGTATGTAGTACGGTGGCAGACGCAAGCAAGACTATGACATTCTTTACTTGTTTTATGTAATGCCAAGTCGGGTGGGTTAGAGATTAACTCACTTCTTTGAAAATAGTAAGGATGTCTTAAGTTGATTTTAAAGTTAAGGACTCAAGAGTTTTAAAGTATGTGATACTTGTTCCGCTTAAGCGTATTTAGTCCCTTGGATAGAAATTGTTATGGCTAAGGTATAAAGTGAATATAACGACTTTATGGGAGTTGGTTATATTTACTTTATGGAAAGATAAATGACTTGTTTTATTGAAAAGGCAATGTGTTTTTAAGGCGCCAATTGCCTAAGGTTTTATAATAAAACGAGTCACTTGAGTTTTAAAGGTTAAGAGACTAATTGTATTTTTGAAAGTTATGAGAATTGATTTGAAAGTATTTAATACTTGGTTTCAAAAGTAGTAAGTCTCTCGGTTATAAAGTGAACGTGTTAGTCTAAACCATAAAGGGTTATAACGGCTTTATGGGAAGTTGGTTATAACGGCCTTATGGAAGATTAAGAGAATGGTTTTCTAGTAAAGTAATCAAAGGAATAACTTGTATTAAGGAAGGAAAAATTGGTTTAAAGGTACCAATTGCTTAAGGTTTTAATAAAGAAGTCACTTGATTTAGAAGTGTAATTGTATTTCTAAAAAGGTATTGTGACTTGTCTTGAAAGGTGAATAGGACTTGATACTACTTGTTAGTATCGGGAAGTTTTATTTGGAAAGCGAGTCTTTGAAAAGAATCGCACGTAGTACTTTGGCTTGTTTAATTGAGAATAATTCTACGTGATGCCTTGATTAGTACTTTGGCTTGTTAAACGAGAATTATCCTATGTGTGCCTTGATAAGTACTTTGGCGTTAATTGAGAACTTGCCTATATGTACTGGTAATAGCCTTCGAGTGCAAGTATTATGTCTTATTAAGTTGCCGCGACTCTCATTAAGGCCTACCGTCTTGTTGTAAGTTACCGACGCACCGACAGTGATGTGGATTCCACCGTATGCTTCCGTTATTTGGAGTACTGGGTTAAATTCTGATTCTTATGTACATACGGTAGTACTTCGCTTGTTCGACGGCTTGAGATAGGGTAAGAGTATGTGAGGTAGACCCCAAGACGCTATACCACCTTCTCCGTGTTAAGAGTATAAGTGAGGGGTAAACCCCAAGACATTATACCTCGCTATTTTGTAAAATGGTCGGTTGAGATAGGTAAGAGTATAAATGAGGCAAGTCTCAAGACGTTATACCACCTTCTCCGTGGTAAGAGTATAAGTGGCGGGTAGACCCCAAGATGCTATACCACCGCTTGAACTTGCTCGCTTTACCACCTTCTCGTGGTAAGAGTATAAGTGAGGGGTAGACCCCAAGACGCTATACCACCGGTGGGACTTGGTGTTCATGTATGCCTATTGGTGTATTATTATACCGGATCGTTTGCGGCGATGCGTGGAATTCCGCAGTGATATATATATATGTATTGTGTATGTGTACGCCGACGGTGAGGTGATGCCACGCGCGTACACGGTTATATTTTACACTAATAGTCACGACGTGATGGGGATTCCACGCATGCTTTGATATTAGTGTGATTTGATCGCGCCCGATCGGGGTAGTATACGTGTCCCTCCGTAGTGGCCGGCTATGTTATGAAAGATAAGTAAGTTATATGGTAATGAACCTAATGATTCTTTTCTAAATAATGACGTAAGAACGTGACTATAACTTTTATCGGGAATGGAAAGGATAATAAGGCACGCTTAAGTTCATGTCGTAATGACACTACAGATCCGTATGTATTTTTATACTTGTCCTTGTCATTCTTTTGTACGCTTATGATTTGTTTATCAGACGTTATATTCTGCTCCATATTCAAGACTGTTGTAATCGACTTCTTCGGGGCGCTCATGCCCGCAGTTTTAGGTACCTGTGTGGCGATCCTTGCTCTTAGGATCTCGTCAGCTTTTTAGAGAAAGCTCCATTTGCTCCGAGGCTTATCTCTGGTACGGCTTTTCCCGAGGTAGTAGATTCATGTATATTCGTGGGTATGGCGGCCCCGTCCCGCCACGCTTGTTATGTTAAAACTCTTAGAGGTCCTGTAGTCACATATGGTGGGTCATTTGTAAAAAGAAAGGAGGCAACCGGTTGTTTTTATATATGTTCGGAAGGTAGCCCTACTTCCGCTAACTCGTTGCTTTACTTACGATGTTTTATTTTTAAGTTTCATGTATGTTCCGCTGATTTTCTCTCGATGTTTACTGTAGTGGTGCCTGTGTAGGGCACCGCGTCCCGGTCGGTCGTGACAAAAGTGGTATCGTGAGCGCTTAGTCCTCGGAAAGTGTCTACGCACCGTGTCAGTAGTAGTCTTGATTATCGGTGTCGCGCACCACATCTATAATCGTGAGGTCAGGACATTTAGGATTGGTTTCCATTCTTCTCACTCGAGATCGTACATGTAGCCGTGTTGTTAGGGTCGCCTCGCCCCTAACGAAGTTATGTTGATCGCAATACGCAGAAAGGCGCAATGACCCGGAAGGACTATGTGGATCGCGTATCCGTGTTGGTAATGATTATACTATAGTTGGTATTGTGACATACCTCTATACGGAGTTATGTATGAGGGTCATTTATGGGTTGCCTAGAATGGTTTTAGATTTACCAGGAATCAGTAAAGACTAACTAGATACCGGGAAGGTATGGAATAGTTAATGAATTTTCGCCAAGGTTTTATGTTTTATTTCGAGATAATTGGGAAAGGATGAGCTGTCTGATAGGGTAGTGAACCCTTAAGAAGCCATATTAAGGAACCTAACGGAATGTCATGTTAATAGATTTAAGCTGCGTAGTATGCTTAAGAGAATTATACGGATGAGGCCTGTATAGAGTAAGTAATGGTTGTTGTGATCGAGACAACATGGTTTTGGTTTTATAAGAAGTTTTGTACCCGTTTACTAGGGATCGTAAGGTAGGCTTGGAGCATGGAAATTGCGAGCCTAAGAATATTGATTACCGCCGAGACCTTAGGTATATAAGGCTTTCCGCAATAAGATTTTAAGTCGGACTCAAGGATAAGAGTTAAGCGACACGAGTAGGTCGAGGACCGTTACGGTCTCCCATATCCCGGAATCGAGTGGGACTGGGTAGTAATTCCACCACGTGACGGTCACGGCGGCGCAAGCGCCCAAGTCTAGTTAATTGTTTTACTGTTCGTGGACGCTGCTCCACCGAACAGCCGCGAAAGCGAAATGGCCTTATATTGTTTTATAGAGTTACCCCAAGATTCGAGGCCAGAATCGGTATGGAAGTTATGTATGTATGCTAGTATGAGTAGGAAGTACGAAAAGATAATCCCTTTGGGCTTAAGATGGACGCATGCGCAGACAGGTATTAGGGCCATGTGTGGCATTGTTGGTATGACGGGTTGTGAAAGGAAACTATGTCGCAAATTATAAAGATTGACTCAAAGAACATTCGGGGACGAATGTTTCTAAGCGAGGAAGAATGTTACACCCCGTAAATCAGAAGTTAAGATAAGTTGAAAACATGTGTCGAGCGGATCATGAGTCTATCTTGGAGTGTTGTACCCCAAGTTGTTAAGAATTTCAATGTGTTTAAAGAGCCCAGTGTGTAGTCCGTTAAATCTAGTTCCTAACGCAAAGAAACCGCTCGTTGCTCAGGGCATCGGAGTCAAAAGTTTTGGAAGTTTCAAGTTTGGTGCGCAATGTGCAAAGCGTTGATTTCGGTTCGTGGTACAGCGGCCACGGATCGCAGTGCCGCTACGGCCGGTTGTACCGAGAGTCCGCGGGTTTGCAGTACGCGCGCCGATCGCAGTGCCGCGCGCCGAATTCGAACTTTTCTGAAGATTGCGCCGCGCGCCAAGGCGGCCGCGCGCTGCGCGGATTTTTCACAGATTATGAAATCGTGGATATTTTCGTAAAAAGGGGCCCTGATTTAAAGCGGCCAAGTCTTGAAGACTTGCCATTCTCACCAAACCTCCCAAGAAACTCCTCTCCTTCTCTCTCTAGTTTTTGAAGAAAACCTTGCCTTAGGAGAGATTGTTGAGCAGCGGCAAGAAGGAAAAGTGTGGGTAACTTGTGGGAAGCGCTGGTGGATGAGTTTGACGGATAGGAAGTGCTGTCCGATTTTTCGTAGAATTAGTGACCTTAGCACTTAGGATATTCTACGTTTAAAGTAAGAGGTTAATGGACGATTGTGACCATTATGTGGAAGTACTAAGTATAGCGATCCTACTCGGAGAGTGGAATAGCTATCAAGGTTGGAGTACTTTGGAGCATTTTGCTACTTATCGACAATCGTCGCGAGGTACGTGAACCTCTTCCTTCCTTTGGCATGATTCTATGTATGGAATATACTTGTGGTATCATTTCATGTTTCCTTCTACTCTTAGAAGTTAAGAGGTAGTTATGTGATTTACTCTATGTAGAACTTTTCCTATCTTCGAGCATGACTAGTTGCACGATGTAGTACTCAGAGACGCAAGACTATGACATTCTTTACTTGTTTTATGTAATGCCAAGTCGGGTGGGTTAGAGATTAACTCACTTCTTTGAAAATAGTAAGGATGTCTTAAGTTGATTTTAAAGTTAAGGGACTTGAAGAGTTTTAAAGTATGTGATACTTGTTCCGCTTTAAACGTATGAGTCCCTTGGATAGAAATTGTTATGTTAAGGTATAAAGTGAATATAACGACTTTATGGGAGTTGGTTATATTTACTTTATGGAAAGATAAATGACTTGTTTTATTGAAAAGGCAATGTGTTTTTAAGGCGCCAATTGCCTAAGGTTTTATAATAAAACGAGTCACTTGAGTTTTAAAGGTTAAGAGACTAATTGTATTTTTGAAAGTTATGAGAATTGATTTGAAAGTATTTAATACTTGGTTTCAAAAAGTAGAAGTCTCTTGGTTATAAAGGAACGTGTTAGTCTAAACCATAAAGCGGTTATAACGGCTTTATGGGAAGTTGGTTATAACGGCCTTATGGAAGATTAAGAGAATGGTTTTCTAGTAAAGTAATCAAAGGAATAACTTGTATTATGAAGGAAAAATTGGTTTAAAGGTACCAATTGCTTAAGGTTTTAATAAAGAAGTCACTTGATTTAGAAGTGGTAATTGTATTTCTAAAAAGGTATTGTGACTTGTCTTGAAAGGTGACAGGACTTGATACTACGGTTGTTAGTATCGGGAAGTTTTATTTGGAAAGGAGTCTTTGAAAAGAATGCACGACGTAGTACTTTGGCTTGTTTAATCGAGAATAATTCTATGTGATGCCTTGATTAGTACTTTGGCTTGTTAAACGAGAATTATCCTATGTGTGCCTTGATAAGTACTTTGGCTTGGTTAATTGAGAACTTGCCTATATGTGCGGGTAATAGCCTTCGAGTGCAAGTATTATGTCTTATTAAGTTGCCGCGACTCAAGGGTCGGTCTACCGTCTTGTTGTAAGTTACCGACGCATCGACAGGTGATGTGGGATTCCACCGCATGCTTCCGTTATTTGGAGTACTGGGTTAAATTCTGATTCTTATGTACATACGGTAGTACTTCCGCTTGTTCGACCACATTGAGATAGGTAAGAGTATAAGTGCGGGTAGACCCTCAAGACGCTATACCACCTTCTCCGTGTTAAGAGTATAAGTGAGGGTAAACCCCAAGACATTATACCCCGCTTGTTTTGTAAAATGGTCGGTTGAGATAGGTAAGAGTATAAATGAGGCAAGTCTCAAGACGTTATACCACCTTCTCCGGGTAAGAGTATAAGTGAGGGTAGACCCCCAAGATGCTATACCACCGCTGAACTTGCTCGCTTACCACCTTCTCCAGTGGTAAGAGTATAAGTGAGTGGTAGACCCCAAGACGCTATACCACCGGTGGGACTTGGTGTTCATGTATGCCTATTGGTGTATTATTATACCGGATCGCTTCAAGGATGACGGAATTCCACCGCGGGATATATATATATGTATTGTGTATGTGTACGCCGACGGTGAGGTGGATGCCACGCGCCACACATGGTTATATTTTACACTAATAGCCGCCGATGCGATGGGGATTCCACGCATGCTTTGATATTAGTGTGATTTGATCGCGCCCCGCATCGGGCCGTAGTACACGTGTCCCTCCGTAGCTGGGCCTGCCATGTTATGAAAGATAAGTAAGTTATATGGTAATGAACCTAATGATTCTTTTTCTAAATAATATACGTAAGAATGTGACTATAACTTTTATCGGGAATGGAAAGGATAATAAGGTACGCTTAAGTTCATGTTGGTAATGACACTACAGATCCGTATGTATTTTTATACTTGTCCTTGTCATTCTTTTGTACGATTATGATTTGTTTATCAGACGTTATATTCTGCTCCATATTCGCACTGTTGTAATCGACTTCTTCGGGGCTGCGTTCATGCCCGCAGTTTTAGGTACCAGTGTGGCGATCCTTGCTCTAGGATCTCGTCAGCTTTTTAGAGAAAGCTCCATTTGCTCCGAGGCTTATCTCTTGGTACGGTTTTCCTCGAGGTAGTAGATTCATGTATATTCGTGGTATGGCGGGCCCCGTCCCGCCACGCTTGTTATGTTAAAACTCTTAGAGGTCCTGAATCACATATGGTGGGTCGGTTGTAAAAGAAAGGAGGCAATCGCTTGGTTGTTTTTATATATGTTCGTGAAGGTAGCCTTTCATCGCTAACTCCGTTGCTTTTACTTACGATGTTTTATTTTTAAGTTTCATGTATGTTCCGCTGATTTTCTCGATGTTTATTCGTAAGGGTGCCTGTGTAGGGCACCGCGTCCCGGTCGGGTCGTGACATACACGTGGGCTGGACAGTGCGACGACAAGAGGAAGAAAAGAAAAATTCACGAGTCTTAGGGAATAATCAGTATGCAGAAACAAAAAAGCAGGCATAAACGACCTTTTAGACTAAAGGAATATCCGTCCATAATGTCTTAATATTCGAACGAGATACTAGAACATAACAATAATAAAACAGAGCATGTATTAGGCTTCAAACCCAAAAGAAATTAGAAACAGCAGGCCCAAATGCTATTTTTTAAACTAAAGGAATATCAGTCCATATATACAAGGGGGAGAGTCTGCACACTAGTTTAATTTAGACAAGGCAAGAAAGTCGACCATAAACACAAAATAGATTGGTACAGAATTAATCAAGCGAGGGAGAGAAGCATATAACTAATTGGAAAAATCACATACACCAAGGCAGACAAGCAATACCAAAACCAGAAACTATTTTTTTTTACCATATTTCAAGCATTCAGTTCTTTGACAACATATCATTTAACGCAGATGCATCATACAGTTTTATATAGAGTGATCATTCTTTATATTCAATTGGTACAAGCAAATCATATATTAAAGACCCATACTCATGGATAATAAAAGATGAAAGAACCATATGACATTAAAAGAACAAACCATATTAAATAGGGAAACAAGGCATACATAGGCATGATGGTCCAAACAACTAAGTCATTTAGTAGTCACTAAACCAATATTGACCATACAACAGTCCACAATCCATACAAGCATGACACTACAGATGCATATCAGGCCCAAATGAGACTTAGATCAATTTTGGATCACTTAAAATGTTCGTAAATAAAGAAAACTCGAATCGCATGCTGGCCTCTGCTCCACTTAAACTAAGTAATAGTGAGCTTATGAAAACCCACAAAATTATAGATAAGGCATCTTAGAAGCTAATGGCCCATTCATGCATATACTATACTCGATTATCAAAACAAAGGCAAAGCAACTTGTAATAAATCAATATCAGCACACATAGGAACTAAACAAGTTCAAAACAGGACTTAGGGATCCAGAACCATCTCATAAAAAAGTACAATGTGTTAAACAAGTAAACATTCTCATCCCGTGCATTAACCAAGTTCAGATTTAATACTTGACTATAGCAAATCTCTTATTACACTGCCTTATATTCAAACATGCAGGGGGTAGACATAACTGGACAAATTTTTAACCATACTTGCTAAAATGTACAACAATAAATAAGCATATGTTCTTCAGTTGATTTAGTGAATGCATGAAAACACTAACAACCATATCATTTAATACTCAACAGATAGGCATGATATGTGGTGACTTTAGGAAAAAATATATGTTAACAGGGAGACAAAGTGATCATTCAAATGTACATTACAGATATGTGAGGCTATAGATTCCAAAGATATACCCTCACAGGTTCAATCTACATCAAGTACAATGACCTTACATAATTTCTGCAGCCTAGATTTAGCTATAACACATTACAAATTTCATACCAAATAACTTAAAATCACGTAAGATTACATATGGCTAAATAGACCTCAGACTAGGTTCCGAATCAAATAGATAGCTTGTAGATGAACAATATTTGTCCTAAACAAACACAACATGCATTTACTTCAGCCAAACAGTCAACACATAATGGTTATAACCAGTTTTAAACATATCAAACTGATTCATGGATAATTTAATCATAAATACCATAACTTGATATAGTCATATAAGATTAATCTTAGTTTACATTAACGGAACAAATCGTTATAGACCTTATCAGTGGTTCGTATGTAACTGAACATGTTTAACAACACATTGAGTGATCCTAATCACCGCTATCAACCAAAACATGTTTAGCAAATAGCCGAAGCAAACACATATAGGCATTATCATTAATCAGATATATTTATCAAACATAAGAACACATCACAGAAATGAAATAAACAAGAAATTAAATCTGGAATCGTATTTACCTTCTCCGGGTGGCGAACCGAGGCGTCGTCTCGAGTCGTCGAGTCCGCTCGGAGGTGTTTTGGGTGTTGCGATCAAGGCAAGTGAATGCTTAGTGTTTTCAGATTTGAATCAATACTAGAAAATAAAAAATGCAGTTTTGAAGTCGTATGTATTTCTGATTTTTCTGAGCTCCTTCAAAGTTTAAAATTGAAACTTGTTCTCGACTTTTTTAAAGGAGAAAAACTCTTTTTCTCAAACACAACCAGATGGTTGTATTTATAGCCCAAAATTCAGAGCCTTCAACAGCTTCTTCAAAGTTTCATTTTGAATTTCGAATTCAAAAGAGAGGGGAAACGTGTGACATTTGTGGATGAGGTGATGGACATGTTGAAAAAATTGCTTTCACCGATTTGAGGAGAAGAAAACGTTGGGACGGGATAAGATTTTTATCCTTCGATTGAACTTTGAACGAAATCGAATCGATTTTATCCACCGAATCAAGAGAGGAAAGGTCAAGAAACTACTCATCCTCGCATGCTTCGATTCGCGGTTAAAACGAATCCTCGTAGTTCAGCGATTTTACGTAAAAAGGAGACGGATCGCAGTGATGGGTTTGGTTTATTCGATGGGTGCGAGTGGTATGGCTTGTCCGGTAAAGCGGAAAGGGCGACGGATGGTGGTTTCTTGGAGGTTCGTCGATGGGATTTGGGGTCGTCAGTTCGGAGGGACGGCGAGGGTCTTCAGTTTGTTAGTTTGAATGAAACGTTGGAATTGGTGATGGGCTTGGGGTGTGAAATTGTAAGGAATCAGATGTGGGTGATTAGTTTTGGGAGATGGACGAAAATATTTGGCTTTGGTTTTGTTGATGGGGTGTTTGAAGATAAAGGATTATGGGTCGCATGAATTAGTAAGGAATTGGATGTGGGCTGATTAGTTTTTTGGGCTGGGAGATGGACGAAAATGTGGAATTAAATTAGAAGAATTAGGGTATTAATGGGTAACTATTCAATTAATTAAAACATGATTCTCTTGTCCTAATTAATTTCAAAAATGCATACACACATAAATTTCGGTATAAAATATTTAATATATTTATTTAGTTTAAGTAAATATAATATTCATAAAATGCTTAATTTAGTAATTGGTAAAAATATTAAGAGAAAATCAATTATCAATACTGACGCTGACATATTAAAATTGTTTTGCTTATATTTTAATTATAAAAAAAATGTAATACTCGATATTGTAAAATTATGCGATAATTAGTGAAGAATATTAAAACTACTTATTTTTTGACGATTTTCAAGACTGAGAAGCATAGTAAAATTAATTGGAGATAAAAAGACGATCTAAATGAAATGTTCAGTAAAGATGGGACAAAATTGGGTGTCAACAGCTTGTCCCTCTTTGTATGGAGATGATGGAAGAATCTTCGGACAAAGACGTTGACTTGTAGCCCATTTTGTCTTACTCGTCAAAAATTAGGAAATGCAAGGGCAAAAGGAAATTTTCAGGAAGAAAGGGGATCTCTGATGCTAGGAACTTGAGCGCAAAACTGGTGCTGATTCAATATTTGTCCCAGTGTCGAATTATGATGACACTGGATTGCTTGTGATGCTAGAAAAATTAAGGCAGACAGACGCCAATTCAAAATTGTCCCAGTGTCGAATTATGATGACACTGGATTGTTGCGATGCTAAAATTATGGCCGGACGAATTCCGATTCAAAATTTTGTCCCAGTGTCGAATTATGATGACACTGGGTTCTGTGACGCTAGAAAATTAAAACCAAAGCGGGAGCAGATTTAAAATTTGTCCCAGTGTTGAATTATGATGACACTGGGTATTGTGTCGCGGGATGCTGGAAAATTAAAGCAGGGCGGATTCGGATTCAAAATTTTGTCCAAGTGTCGAATTATGATGACACTGGGTTGCTGTGATGTTGATTCAAAATTTTTGCCCCAGTGTCGAATTATGATGACACTGGGGTTATTGGCGTTGCAGGATGCTGGAGGAGAGCGGATCGACATTCGAGGTACAAATTGCTTCGGTTCGCCGTAAGAGATAGTTCCACGTTGTGCTCCCACTCCTGTAAATTATGGTTCCTGTAGGCTAAAACACTAATAACAATTAGTGCATAACTGTTAAGACAAAAAAAAATGATAAAGCATGAACATATGAGAAATGTGATCATGTGAGAAAAGATGTCGTCCTAAGTAGACGTAGTTGCAGATGCTGAGATGAAATGACCGTCGTTGCGTAGATGCGATGCAGATGAAGCTGTTGCATAGGCATAATGAAATAACGTCGTTGCATAAACGTTATATGAATGTCGTCGTTGCATGGACGAAATGCAGAGGTCATCGTTGCATAGATGAACTGTTGACGGCGTTGCATAGGTATAATGAAAGGACGCCGTTGCATGACGTGATGCGTAAATCATCGTTGCATAGATGAACGTTGACGGTTGCCGCTGATAGGCATAATGAAATAACGTCGTTGCATAGACGTGATGCAGAGATCATCGTTGCATAGATGAACTGTTGATGAAGCCGTTGCATATGCATAATGAAAGGGACATCGTTGCATAAACGTGATGCAGAGATCATCGTTGCATAGATGAACTGTTGATGAAGCCGTTGCATAGGCATAATAAAAAGGGACGTCGTTGCATAGACGTGATGCAGAGATCATCGTTGCATAGATGAACTGATGACGGCCGCCAGATAGGCATAATAAAAAGGACGCCGTTGCATAGACGTGACGCAGATCATCGTTGCATAGATGAACCGTTGATGGCCGCCAGATAGGCATAATGAAATAACGTCGTTGCATAGACGTGATGCAGAGATCATCGTTGCATAGATGAACCGCTGACGGCCGCCAGATAGGCATAATGAAATAACGTCTGCCAGATAGACGCGTGATGCAAAGATCTTCGCATAGATGAACCTGACGGCCGCCAGATAGGCATAATGAAAGCGGACGCCGTTGCATAGACGTAATGTAGCGGTATGATCCTGTGGGGCCGATCCGTGATGTAGAAATTCCTTGTGAATCAAATAATAAGTGGAGACTCCTTGTTTTTATCAAATCAAGACCGCACTCAAATAAATTTGTAAGTTTGGGGAGGGGTGGTTGATTCGTGTTGACTTTGCAGCTTTGGTGCTTGATGCTTGTGTGTTCGAACTGGCTTGGACCTGTAACCCCTGCCTGTTTTCCAGTCTTGGTTAATTACTGACGGAAATATTTGTTTTGAAAATAATTTATTTATGAGAAAATATGCATAAGAATTTCTGTCGAATTACGGAATAGTGACATGTAGCGAAACAAAACAAACGTCCTTGTCCAAAATCTTGTTCCGACTGGAAAACTTAACTGCCGATGTTTCCCAAATCTATAAGTTTCTCCCTGCAGCGAATCCTTGAATTTCGCCCCAAATACGAAGATTGTGATCTTTCAGTTGCACGAGATCGAATCCTGCGCAGACCGCTTGTCGACTTTAATCATATGAGTGTATTTCGTCACACGTGAAGCAAAACAGGGAGTTTTTAAATAGTGGGACCGAAGCCAATTTAGGCCGCCTACGTATCCCCATGAGGGAATCAGGTCATGACGTAGTTCATTACAGGTGAAGGGGATTATGAGGTTTTCTAAAATATGACCGAAGCCGATGTAGGCCGCCTACGTATCCCACCGAGGGAATCAGGTCATAACGTAGTTCAAATTACAAAAATGGAATGACAGAATTTTTTGAGAGTGTGACCGGAGCCGATATGGCCGCCTACGTATCCCCACCGAGGGAATCAGGTCATAACGTAGTTCCAATGTGTGACAAAATAAGGAGATTCTTAATAGATGAAACTAGGATTTTTTTCTAAAAGGTGGGACCGAGACCGAAATGGCCGCCTACGTATCCCGCCGTGGGAATCAGGTCACACGTAGTTCCAAATGTGTGACAAAATAAGGAGATTTTTAATAGATGAAAAATTAGGATTTTTTTCTAAAAGGTGGGACCGAGACCGAAATGGCCGCCTACGTATCCCGCCGTGGGAATCAGGTCACACGTAGTTCCAATTACAAATAATTGATAACTTTTACAAAATATGAAAGAAAAGCATTACATGGAAAAATCCTAGACATAGTATCTTTTCACAGCATCTGCGTTGATTGCTTTCGACCATATCTCACCGTCCATTTCAGCTAAGATCAATGCTCCTCCGGTTAGTACTCGATGAACCACGTAGGGTCCTTGCCAGTTAGGTGCGAACTTTCCTTTAGCTTCACTTTGATTCGGAAATATGCGTTTTAAAACCAATTGTCCCGACTTGAATAACCTCGGCCTTACCTTCTTGTTAAAAGCTCTAGCCATTCTGTTCTGATAAAGCTGTCCGTGACATACTGCAGTCAACC
This sequence comes from Przewalskia tangutica, assembly GCA_029844215.1. Classification (NCBI taxonomy): domain Eukaryota; kingdom Viridiplantae; phylum Streptophyta; class Magnoliopsida; order Solanales; family Solanaceae; genus Przewalskia; species Przewalskia tangutica. The sequence continues at coordinate 80,447,226 of CM056732.1, read as the reverse complement.
TTTTCTCATCAATCAACATCAATTGTTCACACCGACCCTGTATCCATTCGGCTTCGTTCAACTCGGCTTCTTGGATAATTCTCAACGATGGTATTTCTACCTCTGCTGGTATCACCGCTTCTGTTCCATAAACCAAAAGGTATGGCGTGGCCCCGGTAGAAGTCCGAATTGTGGTGCGATAACCCAAAAGTGCGAAAGGTAAATGCTCATGCCAATGTTTGTAATTATCAACCATCTTCCGCAATATCCTCTTAATGTTCTTGTTGGCTGCTTCTACTGCCCCATTCATCTGAGGTCGATACGGAGTGGAATTACGGTGAGTGATCTTAAAATTCCCACATATCTCACGCATCAAGTTACTGTTGAGATTGGCTCCGTTATCTGTTACAATTGACTCAGGAATTCCAAATCGGCAAATGATGTTGTTGCGCACGAAATCAACCACTACCTTCTTCGTTACGGATTTGTATGACGATGCTTCCACCCACTTTGTGAAATAATCGATTGCCACCAAAATGAATCTGTGCCCATTGGATGCTGTGGGCTCAATAGGACCAATAACGTCCATCCCCCAAGCTGCAAACGGCCAAGGGGAATTTGTTACGTTGAGCTCATTCGGAGGTACACGGATCATATCACCGTGAATCTGACATTGATGACATTTTTGCACGAAACGACAACAATCTGTCTCCATGGTCATCCAAAAGTATCCTGCTCGTAGAATTTTCTTTGCCAAAGTAAAACCATTCATATGGGGGCCGCAAGTACCTCCGTGTATTTCTTCAACCAACTTATTCGCCTCCTGGGCGTCGATGCATCTTAACAAACCTAAATCTGGAGTCCTCCGATAAAGGATTTCCCCGTTTAGGAAGAAATGGTTTGCTAACCTTTGTAGTGTCTTCTTTTGAATGATAGTCATGCCTTCCGGATATTCGTTGACCTGAAGATACCTCTTAACGTCGTGGTACCATGGTTTTCCATCTGATTCTTCGTCTATGTGGAGACAATAAGCCGGTTGGTCCAACAAATCCACTTTGATAGGATCAATGTAATTCTTATCCGGATGCTGGATCATAGAGGAAAGAGTTGCCAGAGCATCGACAAATTCGTTCTGAGCTCGTGGGATATGCTTGACTTCTATCTTGACGAATTTTTTGCACAATTCCTTGACACAGTGCAGGTAAGGGAGTATCTTCCTGTTCTTGGTGGCCCAATCTCCTTGTACCTGATGAATTAATAGATCTGAATCACCGATAACCAATAACTCTTGTATATTCATGTCGACAGCCATTCTGAGTCCAAGTATGCAAGCTTCGTATTCTGCCATGTTATTAGTGCATGGAAATCTGAGTTTTGCTGAAATTGGGTAGTGCTGACCCGATTCGGAAACCAAAACCGCTCCGACTCCAACTCCTTTGAAGTTTACGGCTCCATAAAAAAACAATCTCCAAGCTGGATAATCCTCAGAGATATCTTCTTCGACAAATAATACCTCTTCGTCCGGAAAATAAGTCCGGAGAGGCATGTATTCCTCATCCACGGGGTTTTCTGCAAGATGATCGGCTAGTGCTTGCCCTTTGATGGCCTTTTGAGTGACGTATATGATGTCAAATTCACTTAGCAAGATTTGCCACTTTGCTAGCTTCCCGGTAGGCATGGGCTTCTGCAGGATGTATTTGAGCTGGTCCATCCTTGAGATGAGGTAAGTAGTGTATGCAGACAAGTAATGTCTAAATTTTTGAGCTACCCAAGTCAGAGCACAACAAGTGCGTTCGAGCAGAGTATACCGGGCTTCATACGGCGTGAACTTCTTGCTCAAGTAATAAATAGCCTGCTCTTTCTTTCCTGTTTCATCATGTTGCCCCAACACGCAACCGAATGCATTCTCCAACACGCATAAATACAACAACAAAGGTCTTCCGCTCGTGGTACCAAAACGCGGATTAGACAGATATTCTTTGATCTTATCAAAAGCTTGCTGGCAATCGACTGTCCAATTGGTTGGAGCATCCTTCTTTAGTAGCTTGAATATTGGTTCACATATCACCGTATATTGAGCTATGAACCTCGATGTAATTAAGTCGCCCAAGAAAACTCATCACATCTTTTCGACTTTTGGAGAGGCAACTCGATGGCTTTTATCTTTGAGGGGTCCAATTCAATCCCCCTTCTACTTACAATGAAACCCAATAGCTTCCCGGCAGGGACACCAAAGGCACACTTTGCAGGGTTTAACTTCAGATTGTACTTCCTCAGCCGGTCAAAGAACTTCTTCAAATTAGTCAAGTGATCTGACGCCCTTTGTGATTTGATAATAACGTCATCCACGTAGACCTCTATTTTTTGTGGATCATGTCGTGAAAAATAGTAGTCATGGCTCTCATATAAGTGGCACCCGCATTCTTGAGTCCGAATGGCATAACCCTGTAATAGTATACTCCCCAAGGCGTGGTGAACGCTGTTTTTTCTGCATCTTCCTCGTCCATCAGAATTTGGTGGTAACCAGCAAAACAATCGACAAATGATTGCAACTCATGTTTTGCACAATTGTCGATGAGTATGTGGATATTTGGGAGGGGGAAATCATCCTTCGGGCTAGCTTTGTTGAGATCACGATAATCTACACATACTCTTACCTTCCCATCCTTCTTTGGCACGGGCACGATGTTGGCTAACCAAGTGGGGTACTTTGCAACTCGGATGACTTTTGCGTCGAATCGCTTGACACTTCTTCTTTGACCTTCAAACTCATATCAGCTTGATCTTTCTTGGCTTTTGCTTTACCGGAGGCAAGATGGATCAACGGGTAATCTATGTGAAACAATATCCAGACTCAAACCCGCATATCGTCCATAAGACCATGCGAATATGTCGACATATTGCTTCAAAGAATTTTTTCAAGTCTTCCTTTCGCAAGGCCGCTTAGATGGACGCCGATTCTTGTTTCCTTTACGAATTCTGGTCTCCTGTGTTCACTACTGCTTTCATCCAAATTTGGCTTCACTGCTCAAAATGCTCTAATTCTTTGACCAAACCTTCCGTCATGGTCCCCATAATCCTCAAAGTCTCGCTCGTTGCTTGGGTTTTGATTGTTCATTTCACTACATGTCACATTCACATTATCGATGATTTATTAGCTTGTATCTTTGAAAAAGAAAAGAAAGTCATTAAGCAAAACAACAATTTTTATTTTATTTTTAAAATAGCAAAGCAAGCGATTTGTCATTTAAGCTTTCAAAAGTGGAGTAAAACATATATGAGATTCAGCCTCAATCTGAATCGCATTGTTTCATAAAAATCTAATACAAGTTCTACCAAGCTTCTCAGAAACATGGCCGGTACAGTCCAATTTCCAGACATCTCCCGCTGGCATCCCAAATGGTTGGCGTCTCTCTTCATGATCATTCGTAATCACATTGCAATCTACATCTTCTTCTCGCAACAAAAAGGCTTTGAGTCCTTCTACGAGATCGTCAGATCCTCTTTTTCGATTCTGGTCGTGCAAGCTTTGACAAAAGACCGATTCAAAGCGGAATAAAGCTTAGGCAAAGGAACATCTCTTCTTCCTGAATTTGTTGATGATACCTCTTCGTGAGTGGGCTCATACCCAAGTCCAAAAGTATCATTCTTGTCAAGGTGTCAATTGGCTCATTATACCACCTAGATTCAATCCGAGGCCTTTACTTGCCTGGAAACCATTTCTCAACATTTCTTGGGCTACCATTGTGAGGGCCCGAGATAACTCCAACTTTTCAGCTTTGAAACACATACAATCTCTCCGACGTGGAAGACCGAACCATCCAACTTATCTACACTTTGATCGCAGGATCTGGTTTGCGAGATTACTCCTCTCCATACACAACGATTTCTGATGATTCCAAATAAACTTCAAACTTTGGTGTAGAGTAGAAGGATCGCTACCGCCATGTGTATCCAAGGCCTCCCATCAACAAAGTTATAGCAAGTAGAGATATCTAATACCGAATTCCACATGAATTCCACGTCCCACTTCCAAGATCAAATCAATTTCTCCCATGACGCTCCTCTGAGTTCCGTCGAAACCTTTGACTCTGACATGGCTTCCCCGAATCTTGTCGACATTCAATCCCAAGGTTTGGAGAGTGGCTGCTGGGCATATGTTTATCGCAGAGCCTCCATCTATCAACACTTTAGACACAAATTTATCCCTGCATTTCACTGTTATGTTCAGAGCCTGGTTATGCCCCAAACCTTCGAGAGGCAATTCTTCATCATGGAATGAAATCTTATGAGTTTCCAAAATGTGCCCGACCAGAGCGGGGAGTTTCTCATCGGTGGTTTCCCGTGGGACATACACTTCCTTCAATACTTCTAATAATGCCCGCCCATGGGCGGCAAAATTCATCAACAAGGAAAATAAGGATATCTGGGCAGGAGTTTTGTCCAGCTGCTCTATGACAGAGTATTCTTTTGTTGGCATCTTCCTCCAGAATTCCTCCACTTCGGCCTCTGTCACGACCTTCTTCAAAACATTTTCTTTTCTTAGCACTCCTCGCGCTGCTTCTAACGGGGCATAATATCGTCCAGATCTCGTCAATCCTGCGACGACGGCTTCAATGATCTTTTTCCCTCCTTCCCGACTACCTTCTCCGAGTGAATGATTTCGACGGCCAACTTTTGTTACAACAAATGGTGCCACCATTCGGGATTTTTGAGTGAGCACTTCAACCTCGAATGGTGCTCTTGCTTGTACGGTAATTACTGGAGTGACCAGGGCTGCTGATTCTATTTTTTTCTCCTTATGGACCGGCACAATGGTCCCTTCTAGACTTTTCTCTTCGCCAAATGTGATCACATTCACCTGGGCGTTGTCGTGATTCGGCAGAGGATTACTGTTCACATTAGGGGAAGCTTCCTTTAGCTGGATGGTCCCATCTTTGATTAGTGCCTCAATTCGCTTCGAGGTTGAAACAATCCTCGGTATCATGTCCCGTGATCCCGGAATGGTACATACAACGTTTGTTCACATCATATGACTGAGGTAGAGGATTAGAAATTCTTCCTGGGATCGATAATATTATGCCCGCAACCTTTAACCTTTCGAACAGATGGGTTATGGGTTCAGCAAAGAGTGTGTAGGCTTTTGCGGGTCTTTTCGAAGTCGCCCGGGTCTAGTGCATTTGTGGATGTCCGTGTGGTCGGGGTGGGTATGTAGGTTGGTTTCGTGGAGGGTTTGGATAGGGAGTTGCTCGGGGTGGGCAGTACGTAGGCTGAGTATGGTATACGGTGCGAGTCGCGAAGGTTGGTAGTATGATGGAGGGTTTTGGTTGTCTTGGCTATAGTGGAAAGGCTGATGGTTCTGCGTGTGCTGGTTGTAGTAGGAGGATTGGCAGTTTCGAGTGTGTGGGTTGTAGTAGGAAGGTTGATGGTTTTGATAGTTTGAACGCCGATTTCCACCGTATCCTGCATCGGCATACGACATGAGATGCTCCATCTCTCTTCTTCGATCACGCGAGCGAATCCGATTGAATTGCTTTACTCGTTGCAGAGCGGCGGGTTGGTGATCCTTCCTGTCTTCATACCTTCTTCTATGAAGTCTCCCATTCTCATAACTTCAGAGAAACTCCGCCCTATGACACCTATCATCCTCTCATAATACGCAGGATCTTTCATCGATTGTACAAAGAGGGTGGTCATTCGCTTTCGCCACTCCGGTTGAACTTTACGGCTCGCCTCCATCTCGTGGCAAACTCTCGAAAGGTCTCTGAGACTTCTTCTCAAGTTTCATCAAATAAAATCTGTCCAAGACCGTGACGGATTGAACCTAAACTGTCTACGAAGTCTGTGCTATTGCGCCCCAATTATGCCATTTTCGCGATCTTGACCGGTGTACCAACTGCGCCACTACCAAACTTCTTATAAATAACTTCATGATTATGGCTCGATCTCACCGACCACCAACTTGTCGCAGTAGGATCTTAAATGTGCTCGGGGTTGCCTTCCCATCAAACATATCAAACTTTGGTACCTTATAACCGAGCGGTAGTTCTACATCCGGATGCACGCAGAGGTCTTCATACTCCAAACCTCATGCCCTTTACTCGCTTGCATGTTCCTAAGCGCTTCCTTCAGTTATGGATCTCCGCCACGTTTCATCGCTTCTTTCCTCGCCCGCCTCTCCATTTCCTCAGATTGGTCAACCTCCGGTAGGTGGGGTTTGAACGACAACAGTTGAGCTTCGCTGCATATACGGTGGAACATATTGCTTATTGTGGTTGACACCGCGCCGCAGATGTGCTCGTAGTCCAATAACGGGACTTGTAGGTATTTTGGATGGGCGGTTGGTCAGTATATGTGGAGTTGATGAGGATAGAGGGTTATTTTGTGGCTGGCTTCTTTGTGGGCTAGCTGGTTGATTAATGGGCGGTGGATTAGTATGTTGAGGATTGGGGTTATTTGGTGGAAGGTTTTGAGGGGGGTTTCGGGGAAGTGCGGTTCGGTGAGCTGTTGTAGTCGCTCTGCTCAGAAATGGAGTGTTGAGACTAATAGACAAATTTGTGAGATTCTGCAATCGTTCCATCTCGGCTTGCATGCTCGCCATCTGCCGTAGTAATTGAGCAAGATACTCATCCTGGGCATTAAGATTTCTCCCCGATTCTCCTGCTCATCCTTAGGAATAGTGATGAGTCCTAAGCTCGCCTGCTCGTAATTCCTAATCGCCCATGTTGCATGAAGTGTGTGCTTTGATCCGTGAAATAAGGGTGATCCGCCAGCTTTAGTCAACACGAATCAACACTTGGGAAAGTAAATAAGTGACCTTCCTCTAAAACATTGAGACAAACCAAATTAGTAATCGTTAGGATCAGAATAATATATCGGGTAATAATATCAGGCAAATTGTATGAAAGCTGCAAACGCGTCCTAATATGCATAGGGACCTCTTTTAATGCCAGAGGTGGGCCTAAACGACAAATACGCAAAATTGTGATAGATTGTCCAAGCCTTTGATTAATGCCTTTAGTTGGAAATAACTTTTACAAGTAAAACAACAAAACTCCTTAAGGCTATGCTAGAATGTTCTTATGTCTCTGAAGATGAAGCCCCAGATCGCTTGGTCTCGCTTCCTATGCCATCGAGATCTCGCACTACATTCTCGTGATCCGGGCCCACATGTCCGGGTAATTGTCTTCTGTCGATTTAACCTTTATCCAATCCTGCGCACCCACGTCTTCGAGACCCTGCTCTCCTTCCGGACTAGGACATGTATTGCCGTGATCCTCTCAAGTCATGTCCGATATTCGGAGTGCCTCGCTTGCTCGCATTTGACGCCTATCTTGTCAATATTACCCCACTCTTCCAAAATCGCCTAGTTCGGTAATGATGAAGTTCAACCCAAACATGACTTCTGAAACTCCCATATTTGACCGGAGTGGGATTATCTGCTCTTGGCCGAATTGTCGGAGTACGCGTAGTGGAGCGTATGGTTGGAGACCCTTCAAACCGATGAGCTCAAGGTAATATAATCTTTTACACCGCACGTAGGCCCCCGTTTTGCGAGGGAGTAATGGATATTTCCATCGACTCGATCATGGGCGCGATGTCGTAAACTCTTGCCAATCTTTGGCGCCGACCGGTGACACGAACCGTTTCATTCTATCATAAAAACTGTTGATCTTATAGGATGCACTGAAACAGATGTCCGTCATGTTTGACCGTTGGTAAAAATGCTCCATGGCCCACATTTGTAAGATAAGATTGCAACCTTCGAAAAAGTTTGTCTGACCTCTTTTGCACTTTCCGAGAGCCCGGAATATTTCCGCCAGTATCATAGGGACCAAAGTGACCTGTCGACCGTTAATTCCTTCGAAAATCACTCTAGCCACGTCACATATGCAAGTATTTATTTTCCATATTCATCAAGCGGGAAGATCAACGTACTAAAGAAAGCAACCAGAAAGCAATAGGCGCTGCTTCGCCAATATTCTGGAGTGCATGGAAATTCTTCTTTGCACATTTTGTAAGCATTTTGTCGTCCATACCTCTCAAAAAGATAGTCAAGGGATACCCAATTATTCTCGAAGCATCGTAATTCCTTGGTATTCTTTAAACCCATATAGCGGAGAAATTTCTTCCTGCATCGATCGTGTGAGGAATGATCCGATACTGCCTTGATAAGCTAATTTGGTGAAATAGTGGACCTCTTCCAATGTAGGAGTTATTTCAAATCCTTGAATCAAGACGACTGATGCGATCCCAAAACGGATTAAAGCTCGACTAAACGGATCCGCGAAATACCGAATAGTGAGATGAGGCACCCCAATTTCTTCCTAATCATCGTTCGACTGCTGATGTCGAAGTCCTCCCACCATACTCTTAACTTACTAGGAACTCCGCTCACCATCCTTATGTGATCCATGATACAAATGCTGAAAAAAGAATAATAAACTTACATTTCCAACTTTGGCATATCATTTGGCATGGATAAATTTATCATGATTATGCAACACATAATATGCTGATTTTGGTTGATTGGGTCATGAGACCTTATTGACGATTTGGTAGGTCCCTAGTTGTGGAGACGACGCCAAGGATCGACCCACCTAATCTAAATGCATGCATGCCTTAAATAAAGGGCGGTATAACTCTATCTTAAGTTTCTAAGATTTGGCTTCACTAGACACAAGGTTCCCGAGCGGACACTCGAGTGAGAAGACTACGCGGCCACCGGATGGTCCGGCTGCTCCGCGCCTTTGTCAACTCTCCTAAAATTGGGTAATTGAAAGAAATTTTATGGTGCGCAACACACCTCGCGTGTAGTGTGTGATAGTGTTGATTTTCCGGAATGGAGGAAATATGAGCGGAATGTCAATTTAAGGAAAGCGGTAACAAATAGCAGTTAAGACAATATGCAAATATTTATATGTAAAGCAGAATAATTTAGGCAAAATAATAAAAGCAAATAAGGGTAAAACATAAAGGAAGCAATTTAAGCAAAAATAAAGAAAATAAAGCATAATAAATTATCCTATGTTTGTTGTGGTTAAGAACCTAAATTCCCCAGCAGAGTCGCCATGCTGTAACGCCCCATTTCAACCGGAGTCGGAAACGGGATTACTGCTACATGGTTGGATTCCTAAATGTTATTTAAAGGAGTCGCCACCTAATTATTATAGTGAATTAGGACACTAAAATGTAGCATAAAATACTACGAATGATCTCCATTTTTAAAGGTCTGTGAAACTATGTGAGATTCTAGGTAAGGGTTCTTTATTATCCTAAAGGGAAGGGGTTAGGCATCCTAAAGGATCCGCTAACTTGCGGTTGTCCGGTCAAACTTAGGTTAGTATTATTTAAAAAATGTACATTTAGGAGGACATCGGTTAAAAAGATGTTTACAAATAATTATTTAAAAGATATGTAAGTATATATATTTTCCATAGAATTGCATGAAGTTTATTTGTAAAATGCAAGGAAAATATTCTAAAGAGGTTTATCATAAAAAATGCAAAATAATAAAAAAAGATGGTTTACTAAAAGTACGTATCATATGTAAATTTTAATCTTTGTAAATGGTATACAAATGGGTAGAAGGATTTTCCTCTTTTGCACTTGGTAATAAGAAAATAGATCTTTGTTGTAGAAAAATAGATTTTGTCATTTTATGAAGTTTAATAAGAATTAGGAACTCATTTATTCCTATAATATCAATGAAAAGGCTAAGTTATTTTGAAAAGTTTTGAAAATGCATAACGGCTTAAAGATAGATTAAACTAGCGATACATTTTATTATTTAACTACCCACCTTTAATAATTCTAGGCATAACTATTCTAAGCATTTTCAATAATTGTATAAGGTTAGATAACAAAAATACAAATAAAAGTAAAGTGACTGAGTTAGAGAAAGGAGATAAAATGACTAGGGCGGGTGAAGATATTATCCCGCCCTATTGATTTCAAAGTCCCGAGATCGGAGGATGCAAGGAATGTAGACACGGGTCTTCATTTGACGAGAATTATGATGAGTCTCGTAGTGAAACTCTTCATTTGGCTCCGATGCATTTCATGCAAAAATATAAGAAAAGATAAGGATTAGTATACATCCAAATTTTATCAAAATAATAAATAAGCATTTTCGCATATAATTTATACTTAAGCATATGTGTCCATGATTAAACTGCAAAGATCAGCAAATGACGAGATAAATGAGAAGTAATCCCAATGGGCTTAGCCCAGTTATACACGTGGATAAAGGCGATTTGACGACAAGAGGAAGAAAAGAAAAATTCACGAGTCTTAGGGAATAATCAGTATGCAGAAACAAAAAAGCAGGCATAAACGACCTTTTAGACTAAAGGAATATCCGTCCATAATGTCTTAATATTCGAACGAGATACTAGAACATAACAATAATAAAACAGAGCATGTATTAGGCTTCAAACCCAAAAGAAATTAGAAACAGCAGGCCCAAATGCTATTTTTTAAACTAAAGGAATATCAGTCCATATATACAAGGGGGAGAGTTTGCACACTAGTTTAATTTAGACAAGGCAAGAAAGTCGACCATAAACACAAAATAGATTGGTACAGAATTAATCAAGCGAGGGAGAGAAGCATATAACTAATTGGAAAAATCACATACACCAAGGCAGACAAGCAATACCAAAACCAGAAACCATTTTTTTTTACCATATTTCAAGCATTCAGTTCTTTGACAACATATCATTTAACGCAGATGCATCATACAGTTTTATATAGAGTGATCATTCTTTATATTCAATTGGTACAAGCAAATCATATATTAAAGACCCATACTCATGGATAATAAAAGATGAAAGGACCATATGACATTAAAAGAACAGACCATATTAAATAGGGAAACAAGGCATACATAGGCATGATGGTCCAAACAACTAAGTCATTTAGTAGTCACTAAACCAATATTGACCATACAACAGTCCACAATCCATACAAGCATGACACTACAGATGCATATCAGGCCCAAATGAGACTTAGATCAATTTTGGATCACTTAAAATGTTCAGAAATAAAGAAAACCTGAAACTGCAGTTGTGTGGGCCTCTGCTCCACTTAAACTAAGTAATAGTGAGCTTATGAAAACCCACAAAATTATAGATAAGGCATCTTAGAAGCTAATGGCCCATTCATGCATATACTATACTCGATTATCAAAACAAAGGCAAAGCAACTTGTAATAAATCAATATCAGCACACATAGGAACTAAACAAGTTCAAAACAGGACTTAGGGATCCAGAACCATCTCATAAAAAAGTACAATGTGTTAAACAAGTAAACATTCGTATCCCGTGCATTAACCAAGTTCAGATTTAATACTTGACTATAGCAAATCTCTTATTACACTGCCTTATATTCAAACATGCAGGGGGTAGACATAACTGGACAAATTTTTAACCATACTTGCTAAAATGTACAACAATAAATAAGCATATGTTCTTCAGTTGATTTAGTGAATGCATGAAAACACTAACAACCATATCATTTAATACTCAACAGATAGGCATGATATGTGGTGACTTTAGGAAAAATTATATGTTAACAGGGAGACAAAGTGATCATTCAAATGTACATTACAGATATGTGAGGCTATAGATTCCAAAGATATACCCTCACAGGTTCAATCTACATCAAGTACAATGACCTTACATAATTTCTGCAGCCTAGATTTAGCTATAACACATTACAAATTTCATACCAAATAACTTAAAATCACAGAAGCAGATTACATATGGCTAAACAGACCTCAGACTAGGTTCCGAATCAAATAGATAGCTTGTAGATGAACAATATTTGTCCTAAACAAACACAACATGCATTTACTTCAGCCAAACAGTCAACACATAATGGTTATAACCAGTTTTAAACATATCAAACTGATTCATGGATAATTTAATCATAAATACCATAACTTGATATAGTCATATAAGATTAATCTTAGTTTACATTAAGGGAACAAATCGTTATAGACCTTATCAGTGGTTCGTATGTAACTGAACATGTTTAACAACACATTGAGTGATCCTAATCACCGTCATTGAACCAAAACATGTTTAGCAAATAGCCGAAGCAAACACATATAGGCATTATCATTAATCAGATATATTTATCAAACATAAGAACACATCACAGAAATGAAATAAACAAGAAATTAAATCTGGAATCGTATTTACCTTCTCCGGGTGGCGAACCGAGGCGTCGTCTCGAGTCGTCGAGTCCGCTCGGAGGTGTTTTGGGTGTTGCGACTGAAGCGAAGTGAATGCTTAGTGTTTTCAGATTTGAATCAATACTAGAAAATAAAAAATGCAGTTTTGAAGTCGTATGTATTTCTGATTTTTCTGAGCTCCTTCAAAGTTTAAAATTGAAACTTGTTCTCGGCTTTTTTAAAGGAGAAAAACTCTTTTTCTCAAACACAACCAGATGGTTGTATTTATAGCCCAAAATTCAGAGCCTTCAACAGCTTCTTCAAGAAGCTCTTCATTTTGAATTTCGAATTCAAAAGAGAGGGGGGAAACGTGTGACATTTGACAGATGAGGTGATGGACATGTTGAAAAAAATTGCTTTCTCAGTCTGATTTGAGGAGAAGAAAACGTTGGGATGGGGATAAGATTTTTATCCTTTGGATTGAACTTTGAACGAAATCGAATCAGTATTTTATCCACTGAATCGAAGAGAGGAAAGGTCAGCAAACCGCCAGACCATCCTGCATGCTTCGATTCAAGGGTTAAAAACGAATCCTCATGGTTCAGGCGATTTTACAGAAAAGGAGACGGGACTGCAGGTGATGGGTTTGGTTTATTCGATGGGTGGCAGTAGTGGTATGGCTTGTCCGGCGGGTAAAGGGGAAAGGCGACGACGGGACTGGTGGTTTCTTGGAGGTTCGTCGATGGGATTTGGGGTCGTCTGGTTCTGGAGGGACGAGGAGGGTCTTCTGGTTTGGTTAGGGCTGAATGAAATGTTGAAGGGAATTGGTGATGGGCTTGGGTCGGCGAAATTGGTAAGGAATTGTATGTGGGCTGATTAGTTTTGGGCTGGGAGATGGACGAAAATATTTGGCTTTGGTTTTGTTGATGGGGGTGTTTGAAGATAAAGGATTATGGGCCGGGTCGGCGGAATTGGTAAGGAATTGGATGTGGGCTGATTAGTTTTTTGGGCTGGGAGATGGACGAAAATGTGGAATTAAATTAGAAGAATTAGGGTATTAATGGGTAACTATTCAATTAATTAAAACATGATTCTCTTGTCCTAATTAATTTCAAAAATGCATACACACATAAATTTCGGTATAAAATATTTAATATATTTATTTAGTTTAAGTAAATATAATATTCATAAAATGCTTAATTTAGTAATTGGTAAAAATATTAAGAGAAAATCAATTATCAATACTGACGCTGACATATTAAAATTGTTTTGCTTATATTTTAATTATAAAAAAAATGTAATACTCGATATTGTAAAATTATGCGATAATTAGTGAAGAATATTAAAACTACTTATTTTTTGACGATTTTCAAGACTGAGAAGCATAGTAAAATTAATTGGAGATAAAAAGACGATCTAAATGAAATGTTCAGTAAAGATGGGACAAAATTGGGTGTCAACAATGAATAATAGGCACCTCCAAACTTAGGCTTTTGCCTATTTATTATTACTTTTTCATTGGGGTGCATCAAAATTGTTCACTCTTTTTGTCTCTTTTTTAACACTTTCTATTCCAATCACCAAAATTTTTCACTTATGGCACAAGTGTGTTATTATAGGGTGTCAAAGAAAAAGTCTAATTTTTAGGCTCAAAGGGGCTGACTAGGGATATTTTGAATGTCAGTGATAGACAAAAGTGGTAAGAAAGGGCTAACAAAGAATTGTCTGAGTCATCTCCCTAACATGCATATCCTAACTATTTCGCCTCAAATAGCAAGCAAGCATACACATAAGTTTAATCATAAACAATGCACAAGTCAAGCAAGATACCCCAAATAATCTGATTTCATGAATTTTTGGCATATCTAACCTAAGAGTTTAGATGGTTGCTTCTAATTCCATTACATTATTCAACCTTACTTCACTAGGCGATTCAAGTAACTACATCATGCATGATCTTAAAAAAAATATGACTCAAAAATACTTAAAACAAATCAAAAAGACTCAAAAACAATAAGACACCCCCCCAAACTTAAATCACACATTGTCCCCAATGTGTGCAAGACTCAAAAAAAAAAAAAACAGGACAACTTACAAACTTGGTTTAAAGTGGTGGCGGTGACTAATGCATGACAGATAATGTCAGGAATCCCGTGAGAGTGGAAGGGCTTTGGATTTTTGATTTGGATAAAGGAAAATCGGATTAGGGCTTTTTCAAAAATTCAGATTTTCCGTCGTGGCGCCGCGGCCCTGCAACTGGCGTCGCGGCGCCCAAACTTCTGCGCTCTTCTGGACTTTTGGCGCCGCGGCGCTGGGCCAATTTTTTTTCTTTTCCTTTGATTTTTTTCAGTTTTCGTCCTCCAAATTTTTGGCTCTGCACCTGTCATCACAACATATAAACAATACCATCCGTGAGACTGTTCTAAGTAAAAAAACTAAATTGCATTAAATTGAATAAAATAAAATAACCTTGGGTTGCCTCCCAAGTAGCGTTGTCTTTAACGTCTTTTAGCCGGACACAAGTTCCTTATCATGTTAGAGTGAGATGGGTTACTAGGCTCATATATTCCGTTTCATTGATCAAATAAGGTTTTAACCTCTGTCCGTTTACCTTGAAGGGGGCTCCCTCTCTCCCTTTTACTTCAATCGCACTAGGGAATGCTCTTACCACAGTGTATGGTCCTGACCAACGCGATTTGAGCTTGCCTGGAAACAACCTTAACCTTGAGTTGAATAAAAGCACTTGTTGTCCTGCTTGGAAGTCTTTCGGGATCAACATCTTATCATGCCATACTTTAGTTCGTTCCTTGTAGATCTTTGCATTCTCATAGGCGTTGTGTCTGAATTCATCCAACTCTCTCTCACCGTGTGACCTCTTACGCCTGCGCCGACATCCATGTTCAGCTTCCCCATTGCCCAATAAGCTCTGTGTTCCAATTCTACTGGCAAATGACATGCTTTACCAAAAACTAACTTATATGGTGACATTCCAATTGGGGTTTTGAATGCTGTTCTGTATGCCCACATTGCGTCATCCAGTTTGATAGACCAATCTTTCCTTGAGCCATCCACCGTCTTTTCCAATATGCTCTTCACTATCCTGTTTGACACCTCTGCTTGCCCATTCGCTTGAGGGTGATAGGGAAGTGTGGTGCGGTGGTAGACTCCATATCGGAAAAGCAATGTATTAAGCTGCCTATTGCAAAAGTGACTTCCTTCATCACTGATGATGGCCCTAGGAGTACCAACCCTTGTGAATATATTCTTTTGGAGGAATCTTTGAACAGTCTTACTGTCATTTTCTTTAGTGGCTACTGCTTCTACCCATTTGGACACATAATCCACTGCCAGAAGAATGTACTGATTTCCAAAGGACGACGGGAATGGACCCATGAAGTCGATCCCCCACACATAAAATAGTTCTACTTCTAATATCCCATGCGAAGGCATTTCATTTCGTCTTGATATGTTCCCTGTTCTTTGACAACGATCACACTTCTTCACAAAGGCGTGGGCATCCTTAAAAACGGTTGGCCAATAGAACCCGCTTTGCAATACCTTTGCCGTTGTTCTTGATGCCCCAAAGTGTCCACCACATTGTAGGGTGTGACAGTGAGTGAGAATCTGGTGCATCTCCTCCTCTGGTATACATCGTCTGATGACTTGGTCGGCGCAGTGTTTGTATAACATCGGCTCCTCCCAATAGTAGTGTTTTACTTCAGAGTAAAACCTCTTCAATTGCTGTATTGTCAATCCTGGGGGTATTACCTTAGCTGCAAGAAAGTTAACAAAATCAGCGTACCAAGGTAACTTAAAAATCACACTTACTTGAAATAATTGCTCATCTGGGAAGTGATCATTATCTGCACATCCTTGGTGTTATGGCTCTCTGTGTTCTCAAGTCTCGACAGTGGTCTGAAACTGAGTTCTCTATCCCATTCTTGTCACGAATATCTATGTCAAATTCTTGTAATAGCAGGACCCATCGGATGAGGCGAGGTTTTGTATCCTTCTTTGTCATCAAATACTTTATGACAGAGTGGTCAGTGTATACTATCACCTTATTCCCAATCAAGTATGGTGTTATACCCCGTAGTTCTGGCCATGCGTATGAGAGCGTACGAAAGGGAGTAAGACTTAAAATTTTGGAAGGATAGGTTGATAGATTATTTCGGACGGGTTTTTAGTCAACTTTGAGGCGGGTTATGACCCGTTACATTGAGAGTTCCTAGGTGTTTCAAAGGCCTAGAACGTAGTTTGTTTAGTCTAGTTTCCAGCGCAACCAACCGTTCGTCGATAGGACATCGGAGTAGAAAGTTATGGGAGTTACAAGTTCAGTGCGCAGTCGGACAGAAAGTGTTTCGGTCAGGGGCCACAGGGCCGCGGCGCCGGAAGTTCTGTGAGGTGGCGGAGGTCTCAGCGCCGCGGCACCGGCTGCAGGGCCGCGGCACCGAGGCGAAGATTTTGGCGGGAAAACTGAGGAAAACAGATATTTTTCTTTAAAAAGGCCATAAGAGGGTGACAAGTGTCCCCCCCCCCCCCCCCATCTGATTTTTGCATGTCCTTTATATTGACCAAGTCTTGAAGACTTGGTCATCTTTCAAAGCTCTTCTCTCTCTTTAAATTAGAAGCTCTCCCTTCTCTCTAGAATTTCAAGAGGAATCAAAGCTTGAGGAAAATCTGAAAAGTATGGCAAGAAGGAAGCTTGTTGGCTAGCTTGTAGGAGTTATTGTGGTGGTGTTTTTGGAGAGGAGGATAGCAAACTTGTTGGAATAATTTGGCTAAAGCTCTAAGGTAACAATTCTTTTCTTGTAGCTAGTTTTAGTGTTGCATGTGAAGAAGAAAGATTTTGTAGTGGTAAATATTGCTCTTAGAAGAATTGCATGTAAGAATATGGTTTGGATATGAAGGGATTAAATAAGGTTAGGATGTGGACATGTTGTAGCCTAAATACTACCTTAAACTTGTTAAGTTAGTTGTTGTACATTGTGGGGCAGAATTTTACACACCCAAGATTAGGTGTGTAATCCCCTTTGTGTTAATTGGATTGTTGGGCCTTAAACGTGGCGTTTGGATGTTGAATTCGGCCTTGATAAAGGTGACAAAATATGTAGAAACAAAGGAAATGCTGCCCGATTTTCCGTAGATTTTAGAGACTTTACACTTGGGATATTCTACGTTGAAGATAGAGGTTAATAAACGTATTGTGGTCATTATAGGTTGACGTGCTACGTGCGGTATTTATATATTGGACTTAGAAAGTGGATTGACCCGAAGAGGTATGTGATTCTTCCTATTCTCTTGAGCATGATTATTTGTGAAATATATAGTGCGGTAGACGCACGTGTGTTAAAGAAGTTTGATTTCCCTTTTGTGTCCTTGACCTTGATTCTAAAGTTAAGTGACTTGATATGAAATGATAAGGACTTGAATTGTGTTAAAAAGTTGTGAAACCTCATTCGTGAGTAATGGGTACTTGGTCTTTAAAAAGAATAAAGTTATCTTGATTTCGGAAATGTGAGTAGTTGTCCTTGGTTGGTTTAAAATGTAAAGTGTTATAATAGCTTTATGGGAAGTTAGTTATAACGACTTTATGAAAACGAAAGAATTGTTTTATCATTGGATTTAAAACGGTAACTTGATATTTTTAAGAAGTTATGAGGCTTAAACTATTTTGAAAAGTATATTGTTACTTGACTTTCAAAAGGAGAAGTGTTTTTGTTTAAAAAAGAAGACATGGTATTGTCTTGAGTTGGTTTTAAAAGAAGACATGGTTTTGTCTTGGTTTATTTAAAAGGAAGGTATGGACATTGTTTTGGTTTACTTAAAATGATAGTTACTCTATTTTGATACTACGGGTATTAGTATCGTGTGACTTATGTGAAAGAAATGGATATTTTTAAGGAGTTAAAATACGTAGTACTTTGGGGTTAGAACCCGGTTTTTTGACATAAAATAAAAGTACCTTAAGTGTGAGTAACTTGCCTATGTTCGCTCGTGATAGCCTTGATGTGCGAGTATTGTATCCTTATGCTACCGCGTCTCTCGATGGAGGGCCGGTCAGGTTATTCTTGATCACATTGGGCATACTGACTCGATGGATGGTCCACGGGTATGCGGCCATAATGAAGTCGTTCTGTTGATAGAGTTATTCCATGGACTAGCTCTCGTGAGGTCTTGATGCGCAGGTGGATCGGTAGCTAGCCATCGTACTTGCCCGATCGACGTGATGCAGGTGGATCCGTAGTTGGCTTCGTACTTGCCGGTCGGTGTTAGGACGGTTTCGTGACGCAGGCGAATCGGTGGTTAGCTGCGTACTTGCCGATCGACATGACGCAGTGGATCCGGTAGAGCTATCGTACTTGCCTCGCGACCGTGATCTGAGTTTTTAGTATTGTTGGTACGGTAAGATCTGGTAGCTGGCTTTCGTACTTACCCCGGTCAGTTGAGGATGCAAGTGGATCTGGTAGCTATGCCTTCGTACTTGCCCCATACGGTTCTTATGACACAGGTGGGATCTGGTGTTCATGTGTACTCCTTGGTGTTGTTATATCATAGACTGCTGGCAGTGAAGAAGGAATTCCACGGGCATAATTGATATTGTGGGCATGCGACCCATAGTTATATTTGAGTGATGACTTAGAGGGCGTGAGTCTCTGACTTGACATGACTGCGTATATGTTGTGTACTGTAGTTTGGCTATCATACATGTCTCCTGCTTTATATAGACTATTATGATTTCATTACGGTATTTTCAGTTTCACATACTTGGTACCTGTTATGCGACCTCGCCCGGTGCGTCACGCCGCAGTTGAGTGCGTAGCTGCGATCCGCACTCTTAGGATCACTGTTCAGCTCTTGGAAAGCTCCATTTCTCCGGAGGCTTTGTCTTTTGGCACGGTTCCCTGAGGTTGTAGACTTTTGTACATTCAGGGGGTATGGCGGGGCCCTGTCCCGCCACAGTTGTTATTCCTAGAGGTCTGTAGTCACGTTTGTGGTTTGGGCTGTAAAGACATAGTTATCGTTATCCTTTTGAGTAAGTATATTTTTTGGAAAGCGGCGCATCGGCTTGCCAGTGATGTTTACTATATTCAGGGTTATGTGTTATGTATGTTCATTGCTATTCTCGATGTGTACACTGACGGTGCCGGTAGGCACCCGATCGACCGGTCGGTCGTGACATATGGCCTGAATTTCTCGAATGCATATACTATTGCTAGCAATTCTTTCTCTGTAGTCGCGTAATTTAATCGCGTCATTCAAAGTTTTACTAGCATAGTAAATGGATTCGAATACCTTATCGACCATTTGCCCAAGCATCGCCCATCGCATAATCACTTGCATCACACATTAGTTCAAATGGGAGCTCGGTTTGGTGCAATGACTATGGGTCTTGAGATAAGCTTCTCGCGAGTGTCGAAAAGCGGTCATGCATTCCTTATTGAATTCAAAAGAAACCCCGTCATTAGCAAGGTGGAAAGGGCTTTGAAACCTTTGAGAAATCCTTGATGAATCTTCATATAAAGCGGAATGCCCGAGAAACTTCTCACTTTTGTTGATCATGGAGGTGGTAGATTCGACATCTTGAAATATTTGCTTTGTCCACCTCAATACCTTGGTTGGATATTTTGTGTCCCAGGACAATCCCCTCTTTTACCATGAAATGACACTTCTCCCAGTTTAGCACAAGGTTGGATTCTTCACATCGTTTTAACATCGCCCAAGTGCCTCAAACACTCGTAACGAGGCCCCAAAGACCGAGAAATCATCCATAAAAATCTCTATAGTCCTTTCCACCATGTCAGAAAATTGCCATCATACACCTCGAAGGTCGCAGTGCATTGCAAAGCCCAAATGGCATCCTTCGAATGCAAATGTACCAAAAGGCGGTGAATGTTGTCTTTCCTCGATCTTACGCGCTATCGCAACTGATGATACCTCGAGTAACCATCCAAAAAGCGAGTAGTTGTGTCCCGCAAGTCTATTCAACATCTGATCTAGAAATGGCAACGAGAAGTGGTCTTTTCTGGTCGCCTTGTTCAACTTGCGATAGTCAATGCAGATTCTCCACCCAGTAATTGTTCTAGAGGGAATGAGCTCGCCTTTCGTTGGTCACTCTTGTCATACCACCCTTTTTGGGCACCACTTGTACTGGACTCACCCATGCACTGTCAGATATAGGATAAATTACTCCAGCATCGAGCCATTTCATGATTTCTTTTCTGACTACCTCTTTTATGTTTGGGTTTAGTCTCCTCTGTGCCTCAATGGAGGGTCTGCTCTCCTCATCCAGACGGATCTTATGCATTACTATTGACAGACTTATCCCCTTTATGTCTGCTAATGTCCACCCAATGGCACGTTTGTGAGCCCTCGATTTCTCGACCTTCTCAATCTCTACTGTGGATAGATGACATGAGATGATCACTGGTAAGGATTGATCTTCACCTAGATATTGGTACTGTAAATGATCGGGTAGAATTTTTAACTCTAACTCTGGAGCCTTTTCTGTGGATGGTACTGATCTCTCTGGCATCTTCCCAAGCACTTCATATCTCTTCTTATCACACTTCTCACAAGAATTCATCCAATTTGCATACTTCATCAGCTTTGAGTCGTTTCCACTACTATCGTCCCATCGGGTCAGTACTTCTTCAAGCGTATCATCATTTCTGAACCCTTTTTCTGACACTGCATCTTCGATTATGTCAATGGCGAAACAGTTGTCATTTGCATCTGGGAAGGTTGCTGCCCGAAAAACATTGAAAATCACCTCTTCTTCTTCCACCCGATGTTTCAGCTCCCCTTTGTGAACATCGATGAGAGCCTGTCCTGTGGCTAGGAAGGGTCTGCCAAGTATGATGGAGATTATGTCGTTTTCTCTTATGTCTAAGATGACGAAATCAGCGGGAAAGATGAACCTGTCCACCTTTACCAACATATCCTCGATGACTCCTCTAGGGTGGACTATGAAGCGGTCAGCTAACTGCAAAGTGATGTTTGTAGGTTTGACTTCTCCCATTCCAAGTTTGCAAAAAACTAGGTAGGGCATCAAATTTATGCCTGCCCCCAGATCGCACAACGCCTTCTGACACTCAAACTTTCCAATAGTGCATGGGATGGTGAAGCTCCCATGATCTTTTAATTTCTGAGATAGCTTTCTCTGTAGGATGGCACTGCATTCTTCAGTCAACACCACTGTTTCGTAGTCCTCTATCCTCCTCTTTTTGCTAAGAATATCCTTCATGAACTTTACATAACTTGGCATCTTCTCTAGTGCCTCGGCAAACGGGATATTGAGTTGCAATTGTTTGAGAATTTCCACAAATTTAGAGAATTGTTTGTCAAGAACACTTGTTTTTAGCCTCTGGGGGTACGGTATCTTCACATGGGGTGCGTTCACAACAGCTTCCAGCCTCATTTCAGCTTCTGGGCGCCGCGACCCTGAGATTCTGCACTGTCCCAGAATCGTCGGCGCCGTGGCGCTGCTCAGTGGCGCTGCAACTGCTGCGAATTTTCTGCTTCCACCGATTCGGCATTTTTCAGGTCAATCGCCTGACATTGCTCTTTTATATTTCCTCCAATATGTGTAGAGTGCTTCTCTTGCATTCTGCTGCTCAGCATTCCCGCGAGTTGTCCTATTTGAGTTTCCAAATTCTTCAAGGACACTCTCGTTTCGTCCATGAACTGAGTTTGGTGCCTAGTTAACCTGAGTATGGCTGCTCGTAACCCATCCTGCTCTTCCTGTGGGGCCGGGGGATTACCTTGTTGATAGTAGTAATCCATGTTTTCAGGATCCCTGAGATGAATCAAAACCAACAAACGGATCACGGCGTACTGGTTTCACGAATAAAAGAGAAAAATATAGTAAAAAATAGAAAGAAAAAAAAACCAAATTAGAAATTAAGAATAGATAAAATGATATTGAACTACGCCAATCCCCGGCAACGGCGCCAAAAACTTGATGCGCGATTTATGCACACTCTAACGCAAGTGCATGTGTCGTGACAAGTAATATAGTCTAGAAGACCGAGTTATCGTTCTCAGGGATTAATGTTCAATTCTCAAATTCTATTCTATGGTATCTATTTGGTAACCGATGATTGATGAATTGTTTATAACTATACTTATGAATGCTAACTAAATTACGTTGTTTTACTTCAGTTATGATGGAAATAGGGCTTCCAAATGTCCTCAACTATCCGCTCATCTTACTTGTTAATGCACTTAATTCTGGTTCTTCTTCTATTTTGAGATAGCAGGTTAACTAAGCCGTTTTATACTCCTGTTAAGGTAATATAAACACTCAACCCCAATATAGAACCCTTCTACCTTTCGGTGATAAGATTGACTATAAAGGAGGATTAAGAGCAATAACCTATTAAACTACACAAGTATCGGGATACTTTCGTCCACGATTTAACCTATGTTTATTCAACTATAGCATATTCACAATCTCCCCTTTCGGCTTTCGATTAGAAATCATATAGATTATGATAATTAATGATCAATTAATTACCAAACATTCAAGACAATTATTGAATAAATCTCAACAATGATAAGAAGAAACCAAAACATGCATTAATTCATAAGAATAAGTTTCAAGTGATTTGATATGGAAAGCCCTAGATTAAGTTAGTTCCTAGCCATAGACATGACAAGAACTAAACTAATATCCAACATAAACTATAAAGAAATAAAACAAGAAACAAGAAATTACACAAAAAGTGGTCTCCAATCTTGATCTTCAAGGTTGTGATGAATTGCCAAGAGTTTTGAACCCTTAATTCTGACCTAAAGACTGATTTTTATAGCCTCCAATTCGTTTTCCAGGTTTTCCTTCAGGCCTTGGCCCATTCCTTCAATTTGATGATTTTCCCTCGGCGCGGCAGAATCAGCCATGGCGCGCCAAACTCTGCGACTCTGAAATCAGCCGCGGCCTCGACATCAGCTGGCCGAGGCGCACTGCTTCGTCCTGGTTCGCCAACTTTCTCGCTTTTTGAGCTCTGGAACCTCTGTTTCTGCCCTCTTTTTGCTCATTTTCCGCCAATGAGCCACTTTAAACCAATATTACTCAAAAGAAAGAAAATCTATCCTAAGACGACACATATTTGTACAAAAATGGGCAAAAAACTAACTAAAAATGACTCAAAAGGTGTATATAAAATACACCGATCAAAATTCGGACTCTAAAACTAGTTAACAATCAAGTAAGAATAATTACTAATTGTTAATTAGCTTAGAAATTAAAGAAATGGGAAAGAAACGAAAAAAATGAATTTCAACCCTTAGATTTTTTTTTTGGTTTGAAAATTTGACTTGGGGCAATTTTGAGCCCTTTTGGTGCTATAGCACTCTTAAGGCACTTGAAAAATAAACAAAGTGTCAAAGGTCACTCTCTGAAAGCAGGACCATGCGCTTGGGTTATCTGGAGTTCTTGGCGTGGTAGATGTGGCATTGTGTTTAAAAAAAAAAGAAATTGGACTGATTTTTCACTTTTTTTTTTTACTTTGGGCCCACAAACACTCTTCAACCTTTGACTTGAAGACTTTTGGATCAAACTGATTTTCTGATTTATAAATTAGACTGATATGATCCGGCTTGTGGAAGACACGAATTCAAACAACAAAAACGCGAAAACTAAAATAACAAGAAAATTGGGGATGATAATAGAGGGAATAAAAGTCAGACCCAAAGAATAATAATTTTATGGGCAAACATAGGTATGTGAAACCTAAATCCTCCCAATTGGAATCAACACTAAGAACCTATACTAGTTGATTTTCAACAAAGAGTAATTCAAATGAATCCACAAATGAACAACTCTATATGAAAATCAATGGAAAGAGTTTCAATAACTAACAATGGAATCCACCATAATTAACTATCACTAACACTAATCACTAAATTAGCACTACACTAAACTACCATACTAACTATCACTCTTTAAGAATATTCATCTCCACATGAAAAATTCAGTAATGAAATGACCAAGTATGGTATTTATACTAAACAAGCTAAAGAATACTAGACTAGTTATTACAATAATAGCCTTAATGAAGTAAGAGCCTTGTTTGGTAGTCTTCTTTATGGATGATGGCTTGAATTTAGGAAATAGTCTCTTTGCATGGCTAACCACCATCGTTCTCCTCCATCTCATCTCCACTCCACACGACCAAGCAATCATTCATACGTCATACGCTCCCCTATGAAGTTCCTCAAAGGTCTCCAAAGCTTCTCTTTGCATCAATATGGCTTGTAGGGCTTGAAGTTTCTTAGCTCGGCCTCGACTGAAGGAATTTGAATTATGTGTGCTCCTCGGGATCGTATCACTTCCTCCCCACACTTAGCCACATACTACTAATCTTCTACCATAATCATTGACCTCCATATCTTTCTATCTAAGGTCATGTCCTTAGTCAGTTGAAGTTATATCATGTCTTGTGTAATCACCTCACTCCAGTTCTTCTTCGGCCTCACTCCATAACTTATATACGAAAATTATAAGTTTACGTAACTAAATTCAAAGTATTTTTTATAAAACGAAAAAATTACAGCTAAAAAAAAATCATTTGACTCCACAAATAGTACCACATTCACATAAACGGAACAAATGAAGTAAAATAATACTAGATTTTATATTTACTTTTTTGAAATGTGATAGAGATTATTCACACAGAATACCCGAATTTAATTATAAACATACAATATATAAAAGGATAATTTGTCAGAGACAACCTTTTATATATAACTTTTGCGAGAGACAACCTTTTAAAAAAATTTGGGCAATGTCAAACCTTAATAGTTTTTTTTGTTGTTGCGAGAAACAACCTTTTAACGAAAATGCATATTTTCCGTTCATTAATTAACTCCCCTTCTGTTAAAAGGTTGTTTCTCGCAACAACAAAAAACTATTAAGGTCTGACACTGCCCAATTTTTTTAAAAGGTTGTCTCTCGTAAAAAGCCATATATAAAAGGTTGTCTTTGATAAATTATCCTAAAAATTATTTGTGATTGAATATTATGTTTGATTACATTATAAATTAATTTATAATGTTAATTTAAAATATTTATTTACTTTTTAGCAAAAGAATGTCGTTCACTATTATGAAAGTTAATTTTGTCATTTAATACATGTACTTTTATTCCACATTTTCTCCCATAAAATAAAATATGGTTTTTCTTACTAACTTATATAAGAAGAAAAGGAAAAGGATACCGAAATATTATATTAGCCATTTTGAATTTTATATCAAGACTAATTCTCCTTGAAACACCAATCGAAAATGTACCACTACCTACTAAAGAAAAAAAATGTACCACTACCTATTAAAAGAATAAAAATGAAAAAAAAATGCACCACTATCACATTTTACTCACATTAGTAATTAATTATCGACGTCAATTTAATAAATTATCATCTTTTACAAATTGTTATGTATTTTCATTTGACTCTTTTTTCATTATTGATTATTATAGTTGAATCGCGAATTTTGCATAAATTTAGACAAAGTGAATATTTATCCCATATTCATCTAAAATAAATTATTGTGAATATTCAATATACTTATTCTAATCACAAATGAAAAAATATAACCTAATATAATATACGTATATAAACAGATTAACAACCTTAATAAGTGATAGACGACTATATAAAAAAATTGTGCCAACAACTTTTGTGATAGATGATGGGAAAAGCAAAAAACTCATTTTTAGAATAATTTGTCAAAGATAACCTTTTATATGACTTTTTGCGAGAGACAACCTTTTAAAAATTTTTGGGCAATGTCAGACCTTAATAGTTTTTTTTGTTGCGAGAAACAACCTTTTAACAGAAGGAGAGTTAATTAATGAACGAAAAATAGGCATTTTCGTTAAAAGGTTGTTTCTCGCAACAAAAAAACTATTAAGGTCTGACATTGCCCAATTTTTTTAAAAAGTTTGTCTCTCGCAAAAAGCCATATATAAAAGGTTGTCTCTGACAAATTATCCTATATAAAAATGAGCAGTTTGATGACGACTTTGATAATGAAAAAAAAGGAAGTCTTCTTTTTTAGAATTAATTATTTATTATAAAAAGTAGATTAAGCAATTTCTCACTTCAAAATAGACTTGAATTATTCTAAATGTAAGGAATTATTTTGACCATCGACTTACGGGTACAAAATCAAAATTATTGAATTATATTTATATAAATATTTATTTTAGCCGTCAATATATGTTTCTTAAAAGAATATTATCTATATCATATTGAATAAAATTATTAAATATCTCAAATGATGAGAAGTAGCAGGTAACCGGGTGAATACAAGATGACCATACACCGTCATTCATCGTTAAAAAAACTCAAATAATTTTAAGACCTCTTACTAAAATTTGGCTTTAAATCACCCATTTTGTTGACCCTGGCAACATATTTATCATAGTAGGTGCTCATATATTTGCGATTACACACTGCATGGTCCATAGATAAATGGGAAAGCCTAGACTATAAGGCTTAACTTCATTTGATCTTCGAGAATTTGAAACTATAAAGTATGATCTGTTTAACCAGCTAGGCTAGTGAATGGTCTTTCTCAGTCACATAGGAATGTTGCATGCGGTAGAATAGAAATTAGGGAAAATTGACACAGATGTACATTTTTTCACCCATTTACAACCAACAAATAAATATATTTAGCACAAATCAGAAGAGCTCTCAAATAGACACAAGCATTTTATTCTTCATCCTTCTTTTGATCTTCTCTCTATCTCATACCTTAGTAGCCACGATTTCCTCAATTTTTTTAATATCCAGGTTCCTGGCTTACGCCAGACTATTCATGGAGATAGTAGTATCGATCCTCAACACTAATACCAGTAAATTACGGGATGTGCCTGACCAGGGTTTGAGAATAACAGCCACGGTTTCCTCAATTTCTTCTTTTCTTGTTCATTTAGATATCTTTGACTGAACCTCTAATGCCAATACGTCGGATTTAATGAATAAGCGAAAAAAGTTTCGAAGAATCACTATAAATGCCTCATTTGAAGCGTCGTTTCAAAATTTGAAAAGTTTTAGTAATTGATTTTGAGCTGGTATGATTGGGAACACCTGGAAGAGAAATTTTAGGAAGATTTAATGTGATTTGAACGGGTTTGAAGTCTAAATTTAGAGCTGAAAAAACATTATTGCTACATTATATTTCATGTGTATATTACTATGTATCACAAAATGATATACATGGATATGCATAGATATGTAGGGGTTACCTAGATGTAGAGGGGATACACACAGATATACACCTCCCCTTCCCTTTAAAATCCACCAATACACGGTCATCTCTCGACTCAATACAACCGCAACACCACCTATGTGAACTAGGAATTCCTAACTATCCCCTTCACCAATTCAAGTTAAGACATCATAGTGACAAAACTCAGTCAACGTCAGTGTTACATCCAAGCTGGAACGGAGTAAGGACAGCCGGAAAGAGGAGGAGGTGGAAGAAGCGGATGGATTGGGAGCTACAGAGTGCAAGAAATTTTGTTAAAATAGGTAAAGTGGACTAAAACCAGGCAGTAAAAAGGCAGCATATATAATGAATGTTGAACCTTCATAGTAAAAAACTGAAGGACCAAATCAATAACCATTCTAAACAGTTGACTCTTGGGTTCTATAATATTCCTTTTACAAGATGTATCAGGTAAAAGACCAAGGCAAGCAAGAAGCTGCACTCAAAATATGTAATTCAAAAAGAACAAAGAAAATCAAAGAAGTGCTCCTAATCATAACAAGTCCTCATCATCATCATCATCATTAAATTTAACACTGGTTTTACAAAGCAAGAGTTCTCCTTGAACTCCAACCCATATTTCTCCCATACCTTATTGTTAAATATACACGATATACACGTGTATATTGTGTGTATATTCAGTCTCGGATTAGTGTATACTAGGTAATATTAGTGACGATTTTATGTAATAATTATTGTACCATAATTGTAATTAGTATTGTACTCTTACCATAATTATAGGAATCTTGTACTACTAGAATAGAGTTTTGGTATTAGAATAGGAATAAGATTTTCCTATTATGAAAATTGTAAATTGTATATATTCTCTTTCATTAATGAAAATAATTAAGGAATTATTTCTTTCATGGTATCAAAAGTCTAGGTCTTAAAATTCTCTCCCAAATTCCTTCATCTTGTCGTCGACCAAGCCACCAATTCTGCGCCTCTCGTTTTCGGACTTTGTACCCGACATTTCCTCATGTCTTCCCAAAAATTTTCTTCCGAATTCCTCAATCACATATTGTTCTATAAATATGTCTACCTCAAAGAACACGTTTTATTCTGCCCTTACAGTTTCAAACATCAAGAATCACATCCCTATTGTTCTTGAGATAAAAAACGTCATATATGCGACGTGAGCCGAACTGTTCAAAATTCACGCGCGCTCGCAGCAAGTCATCCATCACAAAATCCCCGCGGCTCCTGAGGATACGGAGGTGCCAAAATGCGAGGATGATCCTAAGTTGTGGACGACTCTTGATGCCACCGTCCTTCAATAGATTTACTCCACTATCTCTACTCACATGTTGCAGACGATTAATGAGTCGGACGCTACGACAATGGATGCTTGGGATAGGTTGTATGACATATTCTAACATAATCAGAATTCTAGAGCTGTTACACTTGAGCAGGAATTTTTCCACGTCTCTATGAAAAAATTCCTGAATGTTTCAGCATATTGCAAACGGTTGAAAGAATTGGCAGACCAACTCCGCAACGTTGGTGCACCCGTTAGTGACGACCGTCTCGTTCTTCAGATGGTTGCTGGCCTATCTGAGGCCTATAGTGGTGTTGGAACTATCCTTCGTCAAAGTAATCCTCTCCCGAAGTTCTATCAAGCCCGCTCCATACTTACCTTGGAAGAAGCCGGCTTGGCTAAAAAGGTGGTGACTAGTGCTAGTCCCGTGGTCATGATGACATCCTCTAATAATTCTCAAAATTTTGGTGACTATTCGAACCAAAACAGGTATCACGGGGGCGACAAAAATAGTCAAAAAAATAATGGGAAAAATCGCGGGGCCAAACGCGACGATTCCGGCAATGGTAGCGGCGACCAAAACAGTGGCAGTGGACCCCATCCCGATTACAGTGGGCCACCGACCCACTGGTCTTAGTCTTGGGCCTCTTGGCCATGGGCTTGGAGGAGTGGGCAGTGGCCCTACGACCCAAATCCTTCCCAGCAGTCCTTTCGGCCCAATGCTCAATGGGCTAGTGGTTCCCGGAACAGTCACGGGCCAGGGCAGCATGTAGGTGTTCTTGGGCCCCAACCTCTAAAGGACCATCAGGGAGTAGGCCCCACCCTAACCGATACTGAAACTGCTATGCACACACTTGGTTTAACGTCACCGGACTTGAATTGGTACATAGACACTGGTGCGACTACCCACATGACGTTCGATCAAGGTACTCTCCCGTCTTATTCCAATTTGAGCAACCTTCGTGGTATAATTATTGGTAATGGTAATTTTAATTTTGATTCGTGGTTATGTTCATAAAATTTTGTCTCCACCCCATCCACCTCTTATCTTGAAAAATACTCTTCATGCCCCTAAATTGATTAAAAGTTCAGTTGTCCGTAAATTCACAACTGATAATTATGTTTCGGTTGAATTTGAATTGTTTGGGTTTTCTATGAAGGATTTCAAGACGGGGAGTCCTCTCATGAGGTGTGATAGTAGGGGAGATCTTTATCCGACCACACCAAGTTTAGGTCTTTCGAGTCAAGCCGTGCCATCTATGTTTGCCGCCCTTGCTCCTTCCCTGTGAAATGCTCGTCTAGGTCATCCGAGGTTATCTATTTTGTCTTCCTTAGATAAAAATAAATTTATTTCTTGTAAGGGTATGTGTAGTACTCTGAATTGTCAATCTTGTTCTTTAGAAAAAATTGTTAGATTGTCGTTTGTAAACTCCACTTCTCATACGTTAATGCCATTTGATATTATTCATAGCGATTTATGGACATCTCCCGTTCTCAGTTTTTTGGGTCATCGTTATTATGTTATATTTCTCGATGATTATTCTAAATTTTTATGGACTTTTCCTCTAGCGAAAAAATCTCAAGTTTTTTCGCTATTCTTAAAATTCAGAGCATTTATTAGAACTCAATTCGAATGGGAAATAAAAAATATTCAATATGATAATGTCAAAAAATATGATAATGGGATGTTTCAGAAATTTGTGCTAATAATGAGATTAATTTTTGTATTTCTTGTCTAATACGTCTTCACAAAATGGGACAGTCGAACGCAAAATTTGTACCATTAATAACATTGTCCAAACTTTGTTAATTCATGCTTCTGTACCCCCTTCATTTTGGCATCATGCTATACAAATGACTACATATCTTCTTAACATTCTTCCTCTCAAAGGTTTGACATATTCGTCTCCTCTTCAAATTTTATATAATAAGACGCCTTCGTATTCACATCTTAGGGTCTTTGGGTGCTTATGCTATCCTTTGTTTTAATCCACCACAATTAACAAACTATAAGCTCATTCTACCCCTTTTGTGTTTTTGGGTTATCCGTCTAATCATCGTGGTTACAAATGTTTTGATTTATCGTCAAATAAAATCATCATTAGTCGCAATATTATTTTTGATGAGTCCCAATTTCCGTTTGCAAAATTGAGTAGTCCCGTGCCTAGTTCGTATATTTTTTTGGATGATGGTATCTCTCCATATATTATCCACCATTTATCGGACCTATTCCATACCCAAAATCCACCAGCGGGCCCATCACGCTTACTGGGTCTGTCACCCCGCATAAACACCGATTCCGGCCGATCGGGTCCAAGATCAGACCGGCGATATCAGCCGCCATCTAGCCCATTATCGCCATCGCTCGATGAAGGGTTCTTCTCACTACCGTGTTGGGCCAGCAGGCCCACTGCATGCTGGCTAGTCCATCACGTATCCCGATATTTCTCAAAATCCACCCAATCTTTCCTCGAGTCATAGACCGATCACTCGTAGTCAACGGGGTATAGTTAAACCAAAATGACATTTTAATCTAAATTGTAATGTTCTTAAATCATATCTTTCCTGTAATCATGGGTCTGCTTTAAATGGCTCGAATTGGAAAATTGCTATGACCGACAAATATAATGTTCTTATTGATAATAAGACGTGGGAGTTGGTACCACGTCCATCTGGTGTGTTAATATTATTCGGTCTATGTGAATTTTTGCTCATAAGGACAATTTTGACTGTTCGTTTGCGAGACATAAGACTCGTCTTGTAGGTGATTGTAAGACTCAATAGGTTGGTGTGGATTGTGGTGAGACATTTAGTCCGGTGGTCAAGCCGGCTACCATTCGCACTGTGCTCAACTTGGCTTTTTCGAAAGCATGACCCATTCATCCGTTAGATGTGAAGAATGCTTTCATACATGGTGATCTCAAGGAGACATTATATATGCATTAGCCCTTGGGGTTTAGAGATCTGAAATATCGTCATCATGTATGTTTGTTGAAGAAGTCCTTGTATGAGCTTAAGCAGTCTCCATGGGCGTGGTATAAGAAGTTTGCAGACTATGTTTCGACTATTGAGTTCTCTCACATCAGGTCTGATAATTTATTGTTCATATATAGTCGTAGTTATTCATTGGCTTATATACTGTTATATGTGGATGATATTATCTTGACTGCCTCTTCCGATGCATTACGTCAGTCTATCATGACAATGCTCAGTTCTGAGTTTGCTATGAAAGACTTGGGGCTCTTGAGTTACTTTTTGGGGATTGCTGTCACTCGTCATGCAGGTGAGTTGTTTCTCTCCTAGAGGAAGTATAAAGCTGAGATTATAAAGAGGGCTGTGATGTCATCATATAAGTCCACTTCCACTCCGGTTGATACTAAACCTAAGTTGGGTGCTGCAACTGACTCACCTTATGAGGATCTGACCCGCTATCACAGTCTTGCAGGGGCCCTTCAGTATCTTACATTTACACCAGATATCACGTATGTCGTACAACAAGTGTTTGTTTATGCATGATCCCAGGGTTGAGAACATTAATACGCTCAAACACATAATTAGGTACATTCAGGGGACACTTGACTATGACTTACATTTATATCCTTCGTCGATATCTACACTTGTCTCATATACATATGCTGATTTAGGTGACTATCCAGACACCAGACGATCTACGTCTGGCTATTGTATATTTCTTGGTAATAACTTGGTCTGCCAAGTGTCAGTCGACTTTATCACGCTATAGTGCGGAGACCGAGTATCGATGAGGTAGCCAATGTGGTTTCTGAATCCTGTTGGTTACATAATATTCTATTAGAGCTTCAATGTCCTATTCAGAAAGTGACCTTGGTTTATTTTGATAATGTTAGTACCATCTACCTTTATGGTAATCCGGTTCAGCACCATCGCACTAAACATATCGAGATGGACATTCACTTTGTTTGTGAAAAGGTCGCTGGTGGTCAAGTATGCATCTGCCATGTCCCTATCAGGTATCAAATTGCAGACATCTTTACAAAGAGTCTTCCCTCGGTCCTTTTCGAAAATTTCAGAGACAGTCTCAGCGTACGAAGACTGCTCGCTATAACTGCGGTGTGTGTTAAATATACACACAATACACACGATATACACGTGTATATTGTGTGTATATTCAATCTCGAATTAGTGTATATTAGGTAATATTAGTCACGGTTTTTTGTAATAATTAGTGTACCTTAATTATAATTAGTATTTTACTCTTACCATAATTATAGGAGTCTTATACTATTAGAATAGAATTTTGGTATTAGAATATGAATAAATTTTTTCTATTATATAAATTGTAAATTGTATATATTTTCTTTCATAGTAAAAATAATAAAGAAATTATTTCTTTCACTTATTAACAAACAGGTTCAGGCCTTCAAAGATCAATTCGATCATGTTTTAATAAGAATGATTGTTTTAAAAGAACACACAACAACATAAAATATTACCCTTACCCCCCATGCCCCAGCCCCATTCTTCCTTTTTCGTCTCGGTATCCTTCTTAAGCAGCTTCTCATTTAGCATTTCCTAAACAAGGCAGCCATTGAAACAATTAAATCTCAGTTGATTTGCATTCACATGAAGTGTTCCTCCAGCTCTTGCACAGACTTGTTAGCTGATGCAACGTCTTTGTTAGATGTCATCTTATCAGCAACCATCAAATTTTTGTAGCTCCTCATCTCCGCCTGTCTTTCCTTTTCAAGCCTATCCATCTCCTCTCGACGTTTCTGGTCATTGAAAATACAAAATCTATGATCTAAACATGTGCATCAGAATGCATTAGAATATTTTCAGTCATATGAAGAAGTTTGACTGCAAAAGTAAGAAACTACAGATGCAGGAAAAGCTACAACGTAAAGAAAACATTACATGAACTAAAGACTAAAGAGCCTACCCTAAAGCACAAAAGCAAAAGGATCTCAAATTGTTGAACTTTCCTTTCTTGACTTTCCCCTTCTATACTTAACAATGGCGAACATCATTTTTTGTATCAAGTTGAACAATTTTCCACAGAGTACCATATCAACAACATACCAAGTGAAATCCCGTAACGTGAGGTTGAGAAGGTAGAGTGTACGCATACCTTACCTCTATCTTAGTAAGTAGAGTGACTGTTTCCGAAAGACCCTCGGCTCATGACAAAGTATAAGCACAAGCAAACTAAGAGAAGCAATGAAGCGGAGCAAAAGAAACGGTCGGACCCGGACACGAAATTTATAGCCGTATGAAAATGATTGTAACAAAAGCGAATAAGTCATGATAGCGCGTTCTGAAAAAGAATGAAGTAACTAACTCAGGTAAATATGATAAACAAAATACACTAAAGAGCTCATAGCAGCAGAAATCAAGCAACATACAACTATAAAGCAAGAAAATCACTATAAAGATGTGCAAAGATAGTCTATAATCATATTGATCATTGTGGAAAAATATAATAACGAGCAACCTAGTATAGTCCTTAAATCGGATCCCAATTACAAAATCTACATAAAACTAGACAACGTCAGATTTTTACCAAGTGGTCCACACATTTAAAACGAGCCAGGTTACACTAGGTGCCAGATTCCAGGTTTGCAGGTCAGCCAGACTGGGGAAGGCCTTCTATTTCAAAGAATGATTCTCCCCTACATCTTAATCTTCCCAGGAATAAAATACATTAACATGCCTTGCGCTGTAAAGTTCCCATGTTTCAATTTCGACAAGCATAGTTGACCCTTATTCCAAAGAAAGGATACTTACTTTCTCTTCGCCATTTCAGCTCCATTGACAGCCTCATGTATATTGTGTATATCGGATGTATATTTAACACCCTGCAGTCATAGCGGTCGATCTTCGTACGCTGAGACTGTCTCTAAAATCTTCAAAAATGACCGAGGGAAGACCCTTTGTAAAGATGTCTGCAATTTGATACCTGGAAGAGACATGACAGACGCGTACTTGTCCACGAGCAACCTTTTCGCGAACAAAATAAATGTCTATCTCGATATGTTTAGTGTGCTGGTGCTGAACCGGATTTCCAGAAAGGTAGATGACACTAACATTATCACAATAAACCAAGATTACTTTCTGAATAAGACAATGAAGCTCTAAAAGGACATTACGTAACCAACATGATTCAGAGACCACATTAGCTACCCTTCGATACTCGGCCTCTGCACTGGAATGTGATAAAGTCGACTGGTGTTTTGAAGACCAAGAGACCAAGTTGTTACCAAGAAACATACAACAGCCAGACGTAGACCTGGTGTCCGGACATCCTCCCCAATCAACATCTGTATATGATACAAGTGTGGATGTCGACAACAGATATAAATGTAAGTCATAGTCAAGTGTCCCCTAGATGTACCGAATAATGCGTTTGAGCGCATTCATGTGCTCAACCCTGAGATCATGCATAAACAAACACACTTGTTGGACGCCATACGTAATATCTGGTCTCGTGAACGTAATATACTGCAGGGCCCCTGCAATACTGCGATAGCTGGTCTGATCCTCATAAAGGTGAGTCAGCCGCATCACCTAACTTGGGTTTAGTATCAATCGGAGTGGAAGTAGACTTATATGATGACATCCCAGCCCCCTCAATGATCTCAACTGCATACTTCCTTTGCGATAAGAACAACCCACCTGCATGACGAGTGAAATCAATCTCCAAAAAGTAACTAAAGGCCCACAAGTCTTTCATAGCAAACTTAGAACTGAGCACTATCATGATAGACTGACGTAATGCATCGAAAGAGGCAGTCAAGATAATATCATCCATATATAATAATATATAAGCCAAGGAAGAACCACAATGATATATGAACAATGAATTATCCGACCTTCTGTGAGTGAACCCAATAGTCGAAACATAGTCGGCAAACCTTGTATACCATGCCCGTGGAGGCTGCTTAAGCCCATATAAGGACTTCTTCAACAAACAGACACGATGAGGATATGTGGGATCCCTAAACCCCAAGGGCTAATGCATATAAACTGTCTCATTTAGATCACCATGTAAGAAAACATTATTTACATCCAACTGATCAATGGGCCATGCTTTCGAAAGAGCCAAGCTGAGCACAATGCGAATAGTAGCCGGCTTGACCACCAAACTAAGCGTCTCACCACAATTCACATCAACCTGCTGAGTCTTACCATCACCTACAAGACTAGTCTTATGCCTCGCAAGCGAACCGTCAGAATTATCCTTATGAACAAAAATCTACATAGACCGAATTGTGGTGAGACGAGTGACTGACCTTTGACTCGGGGGATTATTTGATGGATTTTGAGAAATATCGGGATACGTAAAGGGATGGCCAGCAAGCAGTGGGTATGCTGGTCGAACACTGGAATTCGGTGCCTAAATTAGACTATATACCGTTACTGGAACAATGGCGTTAATGGGCTGTGAAACTGGCCCAGTTTCCGTCACTGGTCCAGTTACTGGAACTATGGGGACGTCATCATGACTACGTGACTAACACCGGTAGCCGCCTTTTTAGCCAAACTTGCTTCTTTGAGTGTAAGCATAGAATGAGCCTGATAAAATTGCAGAAGAGGACTGCTCTGACGAAGAAGCGTGCCAACACCATTATAGGCCTCAGATAGATCTGCGACCATCGGAAGGATGAGACGATAATACGTAACGGGCACACCAATATTGCGGAGTTGGTCAGCCAATTCCTTCAACCTTCTACAATATGCTGAAACGTTGGGGAAATCTTTCATATTGACATGGGAGAATTCCTGCTCCAAAGTAACAATACGAGAAATTTGATTATCTTGAAATATATCACATACTCTATTCCATGCCGCCATTGCCGTAGCAGCTGGTTCGATAATCATTTGCAATAGGTCGATAGAAATAGTGGAATAAATCCACAGAAGAACAGTATCATCAAGTGTGGTCCATAACTTAGGATCATCCTCGGGTTTTGGCACCTATGTATCTGTAGGTGCCGCATGAATAATGTGATGGAGAACTTGATGCGAGTATGCATGAACATTGAACAGTTCGGCCCACGTCACATATTGAGAAGTTTTAACACGGGAATGCAGCCCTAGGCAAAAGTTATCTTTACCAAAATCATAGAGGTCTTGATATCATGGGGAAAAAGAAAGCCAACTACATAGGCTCCTCCTAAACTTGACAGTAAATTTCATTCGGCCACCTCAATTGAGCCTTGTATTTATTGAACACTTAAACTCAAGCTAAATTATATCTATTAGACATAGATTTTATAGTCTTCAAAAATTCAAAAGAACGTGTTCTCAATTGCTTATGACATGGAATAGCCTAGCTATAGTGCACATGGTTTTTACTTCTCTCTTTTTCCTTCTAAAGTTGTAAGTCTAAATACTTAGATCTCTTCTTCCTTTTTCTCCCTTCTTTCAAAAATTTACTCCACACCAAAATATTCATTACCCATTTTCTTGATCACTTTATTGTTGTATAACAAATGATGTATGTGAATAATAACTAACTATTAAAAATGCTTCGAAATGATGAACTATTGAGAATAAAGCAACAAGCTTTTAGTAAACAAGTATTGTGGTTACAACAAACCTTTTGAGTTCTTGAGTCCGTCTTGAATCTTCGTTCCAATTGCAGCAAACTCCTTGATCTTGATAACCTGAAACCAAGAGACACTAAATTCCTACTTGTTAATTGTGTTGAGTCGAGTGTTAGCACTCTGTACTTAAGAAAAGATTGCCCCGTATATATCCTTTTACGTTGATGGACAATTGTCTCCCAAGATAAAATAACATCAAATAAATTAGCAAAGAAAACTCAAGTGTTTCTCAAGAAGAATCTTTGATTGTATGAAAGAATGCTTAGAGAGGAAGAAGTTCAGATAATCTGATTGTGTGTGTTGAACAATTGAGCCAAAAGCCTCAATTTATAGTAGTATAAGAATGCCTCTTCAAGTGCCCATGTAATGGCAATTTAAGTGTCATGTAATGACCACTTAATTCACTAAGTAATGCATCCAAATAATGGCTGATTTATGGAGGAAAAACTGACATTTGAATGCTCCAAAACGTCCCCATAATCAGCCAAACTTTTGGACTTTCGTCGCACAGACACTGCCTGAGAAGCGCCACGACTCGGCCTTAGAGGCGCCGCAGCCCTGGTGGTGGCGGCGTCGCGGCGCCCTGGCTCCACGGTGATGCCGCGACCCTTTTCCCGACCCTTTTCTATCTTACACTTCTTCCTTTATTTATCAACGTGGAACCCACGTCATTTAACCAACGACCGTCCATCATTTGATGTCTCAAACATTTACTCACATACTAATATCTATTTCACTAATGAAATTTATGATACTTGGCACTACGAGTGCACGTGTGTGGAAATGACATTTCAAGACGTGCGAGACCTCAATTGTTCGAGTCATAAATAATGGGTTAAACTTAATTTCACATTTAGTAAATTTCCAACAATCCCCTCTTGAAAGAGATTTTGGCGCACTCACAATGTGCCTTTCTAGCTGGTGTTGGGGTTTGTTTACGGGATCTGGTTGAGTGTCGGAATCTGGTGGCGGTTAGGTGTAGCAGACTCTAGACTGGGTATTGTGGCGGGATAATTATGTACTGGGTTTAACGATGGGCTGGGTGGTGTGGCCGATCTGGGTAGGTTGAGGGTGAGATGTGGGTTGCTGTGTAGGGTCGACAATGTAGGGTAGTGTGTCAGTGGTGGGTTAAGAATGGTTGGGTGGTATGGTGTTGTGATACGGTGTGGTTTTTCGGTGGCTGGTGTGATTGCGGGGTTGTGTGAGGGTGGTGGTGTCGACACAGGGGGATACTGACCGGGGGTGGTACTGTGATGTTGAGTCGATTGTCGATGGTTATGGCGATTAACGTTGGCGGTAATAGAGCATTGTATGGTGGAAGAGGCGTAGAGATACCGCGGGTGGTGGGAATTGACACGGTTTGAAGTAGATCGTAGTCACTGTCGGAGGTGGAAGTGATGGGTGGTAGGGATGGTGGTAGTGGACATGAGGTCTGGCCGAGGTTGGACTGCTAGTGGTGGCATTTGGTGTGCGGCTGCCGTCGGAACAGTGGAAACATGACGAAATGCTTGTTGGATAAGCGATGATGGATCCGAATCTTCGAAAAATTGGTAATTAGTGATTTGAATTTTTTTAATGTTGTCAAACGGGAAAACATACTCAACAAAGGTCACGTGGTGAGAAATTATGATTTTGTCGGTGGAGAACTCATAGTACAAGTACCCCCTATGATTGGATGGAAAACCTAGGAAGGCGCACAGAGTAGAACGGGGCGCTAATTTGTGAGGGGTCGTAGATGTCATATTTGGGTAACACAGACAACCAAAAATTCTAAGGTGGTCATAGGTAGGGATCAGACGGTAGAGGTATATGGGAACGAGAAACGAAAAATCATGCCGTTAGTCGCACAAAATTTATGAAATAAGGAATTCTTTTTCAAATTGCGTCTTAATCAGTGTACGAAACTCAACAAATTTGGAGAACACTTGAGATTTGAGTGGATAGACCCAAAGAAAGTGAGAGAAATCATCCAAAAATATCAGATAATATTTATGGCCTAAGTTTCTAGTTATGTGAGATGTCTATAAATCAACGTGAATAATATTAAATGGGAAAAAAGTAGTACTCATATAAGTCGTAAATGGTAGTCTAACGTGTTTCCCTAACTGACATGAGGAGCAACTATGAGAACAATTCTCTTTGTTACATTGGATTAAATTTCAGTTTCTAAGAGAGTCAAAGATGTGAGAACCCGGATGACCAAGTCTACTATGCCACGTAGAGGGAGATATTGTTATTAAAATTGTAGGAGAAGGGACAATAACAACGGATGTAGGTAGGAACAAATATAGGTCTCTCTCACTATTGCATCGCGTAAGGAGTTTCCAGTACGGAGGTCCGTTACGGAAAATCCAAATGAGTCAAAATTAATTGAGACAGAATTATCGGTGGCAAATTTTCTGACAGAAATTAGTTTTTGATGATATTTGGAGCATAAAAGATGTTTTGAAGAGAGAAGTGTGGATTCAGTGGTGGGGTAAGAGTGTAGCCGAATCCTTGAATTGAAATGTGATGACCACTACCGACGATAATAGATTGTGGAATTGATAACTAGCACAGTTGAGGAAGATTTTTCTTAATTATTGGTGAGATGAGACGTACACCCGTATCTATATACCACACATTATCGGACTATTAACGAATCAAGAAAGCCATTGATTTGTTATCGAGTAAAGGACAAGATTTTAATTATTTTTGGGTAAGGATAAAGGAAAGAAAATAGAAAGCAGAAAAAGCATCCAATATGTATTCTTTCTCGGGTACTGGAGAAAGTAGAAAATAGGATTGCTTGTGTGCTGTGTTGGTTCTCGGACTGTGAGGAAAACAACTGTTGAAGAGAATCCTTAGGAAAGGACAAAGTTGCAGGTGGGAAAAGACAAGACAATTGATGTCTTCTCTGTTCAGCCGTCAGGACCAAGCTCTGAGAAAATAAAAGAGAGGTAGAGTTTAGGCTTCTGATAGCATGTAATAGCATGTAAGAATGTATTAATCTCACTTGAGGAGTCTTTTTCATTAATATAAAATATATATAGGATATACAATGTGAAATCCCTATACAATAGGGATCCTATATTTACCATAATATACTGGATACAATGATTTCAAACAAAGCAACTACTTGTAAGCTACTGTGGAATCTTTGTACAAAGAAAGACAGGTTATGGGTAAAATGGGTACATGTTTACTACGGGAAAGGCAGGTCAAAGTAGGAATGTAAGCTGGTATTACCTGGAGGGTGATAGATACAATGAAACTGATATAATGCAGATGAACACCTTTTCCATTCATAAAATTTACAGCTCAGCGGGACTTTGCTGAAAGTACCATGGGGGATATTAGTTTGTAATAGCTTGGATCACCAAGATGGATTTTAATGCCAAGACTTGCACTATGTGAAAAGCTATAAATTAGAGAAAGATTGATGCAATGGGGAATACTTGAGAACAATGTTTTGAGGGACGGGGTGTGAGGTGAGGCATTTTACGCAACATGGGGCGAGATATTTTACGCAGCACTGGGTGAGACGTAAACTCCGAGACATGGGGCATAAGTCACATAGATCTATGGGGCGTATGTATCATGTATTTTCAATTTTATTGAAAGCTTTAGAGAATGCAAAACTTACTTTATTCATAAAATTGTACAATATTTATACTAGAACAAATACAATCAAAATGGACTAATCAATCCCTAATTCTTAAGAGATCCTTGAATCAAGGAATTTCCTCTAATATTTTCCTTGAATAACTCCTAACATATTTTCCTAGAATACATGCTATCCCATTTTTACAGGAGCAAATTATAATCAAATCTGCCAGCTCATTCATAGAGCATATTATGAATAAATCTGCCAACTCATTCGACACTCCCCCCCAAGTTGGTAGGTAGATATTGAATATGCTGACAAATGCCTCAAAAGTAGTCTTGAAAAGACCTTTTGTGAAAATATTTGCAACTTGTTCAGTTATTGGAACAAAAGGAATGCACACGCTTCCATCTTTAATCTTCTCTTTAATGAAGTGTCTGTCCACTTCAACATGCTTTGTTCTGTCATGTTGGACTAGATTATGAGTAATGCTTATGACAACCTTATTATCATAATACAACTTCATTGGCAGACACATAGGTCTTCTTAGTTCTTCCAAAAATCTCTTGGGCCACAACATTTCACAAATTTCGTATGTCATGGATCGATACTCAGCCTTAGCATTACTTTGAGCCACCTCTTTTTTCTTCTTACTTCTCCATGTCACTAAATTTCCCCAAACAAATGTACAATATCAAGATATAGACCTTCTATCAGTAGATGAACCAGCCTAGTCCGCATCCGTATAAGCTTGAACACTTCTTTGCTCATTATTTCTGAAGAACAACCCTTTCCCAGGAGAAATCTTTAGATACCTTAGGATTCGATACACATCTTGTTGGTGTTCTTCTCGTGGAGAATGCATGAATTTACTGGCTACACTCACAGAAAAGGCGATATCAGGTCTAGTATGAGACAAGTAAATCAAATTGCCTACCAATCTATGGTATTGGCCCCTATCAATCAATTTTCCTTTGCAAACTTTAGATTTGGGTCAATTGGAGTTTCATCTGGTTTACAACCACTCATTCCTATTTATTTAACAGATCAATAACATACTTCATTTGTGACACTATAAGTCTTTTCTTCGATCGTGCAATCTCCATGACAAAAAAAATACTTCAGCGGGCCTAAGTCCTTTATCTCAAAT
Source organism: Przewalskia tangutica (assembly GCA_029844215.1). Taxonomy (NCBI): domain Eukaryota; kingdom Viridiplantae; phylum Streptophyta; class Magnoliopsida; order Solanales; family Solanaceae; genus Przewalskia; species Przewalskia tangutica. Next base: position 80,405,210 of record CM056732.1, on the reverse strand, counting down.
TCTGAGGCAAGACGTTCCTTTAAACTTTTTATTTCAACCACATCATCACTTTTTATTTCAACCACATCATCTCATGTGAGGATGATATCATCGACATACACTATACGGACTGTTATTTTTCCTTCTAGTGAATGTCGAGTAAACATTGTGTGATTTACTTGTCCTTGCATATACCCTTGCTTCTTCACGAATTGAGTAAACCTTTTGAACCAAGCCTGCAGAGACCGTTTTAGACCGTAAATAGATTTTTTAAGTCTACGTATCTTTGACTTGTACTTCTCTTCAAACATGGTGGGGGTCAATATTGACTTCTTCATCTAGTTGCCCATTCAAGAAAGCATTCTTCACATCCAATTTTTGAAGAGATCAATCAAGATTTACCGCGATGGACAAGAGAACTCTAATTGAGTTTAGCTTAGCTTAGCTACAATAAGTACTCCCAGGTATCTGGAAAAAGAGATTGATAATCTTAAGCAAGAAATCTCAGAGCTTAAGAGATATAATATTAGGCTAGATAAAAGGATTTCCAGTATTGAATGTAAGGATAAACAAATTATAGATACAAATGCATTGGAAATAACCACTGCGGGTACAGATCCTACATGTACAGAAGGATTTTTACAAACCCTTGAGCATATTACTTCTCAAAGTTTTTTTTATAAAAATTACTCTTCTAGATTATAATTTCAAAAAAAAAAGTTTACTGCTCTTATTGATACCGGAGCAGATGTAAACTGTATACAGGATGAACTTATTCCTTCTAATTATTTTCACAAGACTACTCATAATGTAAGGTCTACTAGTGGACAGAAACTATAAATTACTTTCAAATTACCAAAAGCTTATATTTTCAAAGATAAAATATGTATATCAGACAATTTTGTTTTGTTAAAGGATATTTATAGTCAAATAATTTTGGAAACACCTTTTATACAAAAACTATTTTCCATTATTAGGATTGATAAAAAAGGTATCATAGGAACCTTCGAAGGAAAATAAATTGTCTTTCAGTTTATAACTGAACCATTTTTAAGAATTCTTAATGAAATAAAAGATAAGTTGATTAATGAGCATCAACAAATTAATTTTCTTAAACAAGAAATTTATAGTATTAATATTGATGAACTTCTACAAAATCCAAAGTTGCAACAAAAAATTAATTTCATAAAGAATCAGCTTTCACTTCATATTTGCAGTGATCGCTTTCTGGGATAGGAAAATATATATTGTTACTCTTCCTTATGAAGAAAATTTCAAGGAAAATAATATTCCTACAAAGGTACGATCGTGCCAAATGAACTTTGAATATCTAGAATTATGTAAAAAGGAAATAAGAGTTTGATAAAGCCTTCAAAATAACCATGGTCATGTATTGATTTCTATGTTAATAAATATGTTGAGCAAGAAAGAGGAGTTTCTAGACTCGTTATTAATTATAAGACACTCAATAAACTTTTAAAATGGATTAGATATCCTATTCCGAACAAAAAAGATTTGTTAGAAAGGCTTAATAGTTCCATCATATTTTCTAAATTTGATTTAAAATCAGGTTACTGGCAGATTCATATTGCAGAACCAGATAAATATAAAAATGCTTTTAATGTACCAGTGGGGCAATTCGAATGAAATGTCATTCCATTTGGATTGAAGAATGCCCCTTATGAATTCCAAAATATTATGAATGATATATTCATACATTATAGTAATTTTATTATAGTTTATATCGATGATATTTTGGTATTTTCTAATAATATAGAAACCCATTTTAAACATCTTGATATATTCAAGAAAATCATTATTCAAAATGGTTTAGTTATATCAAAATAAAAAATGGCCCTTTTCCAACAAAAGTCAGATTTTTGGGTAGCTTAAATTATATTTCGCCATTTTATAAAATTTTTGCAAAAGACACATCTCTGTTATATGATATTGAAAAATATTCCCAAGCCTTGGACTGAGGATCATACTAGAGCGGTTCAAAGAATTAAAGAGAAGTTAATAATCTTCCCTGTCTTACCCTTGCCAATCCTGCTTGGCAAAATATTATACAAATGGATGCTTCTGAAATTGGTTATGGAGGCATTCTAAAACAATGCTCTCTAGTTAATAAACAAGAATATCTAGTACAATTCTATTCTGGCAAATGGAATGACAGCCAAAAGAATTACTCGACTGGCTAAGGAAATACTTGCTATAATCAAAAGTGTTTTGAAATTTCAAGGAGATTTATATAATCAGAAGTTTTTAGTAAAAACTTATTGTCGCAAAGTTTATGTTTAACAAAGATTGTAAACATGATATTTCTAAACAGATGTTTGCTAGATGACAAACTTTAGTAGCGTCATTTGATTTTGAATTTCAATATAAAAAGGGTCGGATAATAGTCTCCCTGATTTTTTAACAAACTTGAGTTCCTAACTTTATTGCTATGATTCATTTGCAGAATGAGGCCACAATGTCGAGAAAACCCTACCTCTCATAGAGGACGGGGAGGACGTGGAACTGGACGAAGTAGTATCCTTGTTCAAATGGGAAACAAAAGGCTTATAGACGAATATATCTCAGGGACTTCCAATATTAATATAGGATATTCCGTTATACCAGCAATTCCTGAATTTCATAAATCCAAAGAAAACGAGGATAGTGCGTCGCCTTCATACTTAGAGGTCATTAATGATAATGATCAGGAAGACACAGACTCATATGAGCAAAGTAATCATAAAGAAGTATCCTTCAGGGGAAGCATGAGCCATGGCAACTCATGCAAAGGTATCTAGACATAATGTCATACACCACACCGATTTATAAGTCAAGAATGAATTACGAGATTATACTCTCTTCGAGTGCATCAGCTGAAATACAATATTTCTATCCAACTAATACTAGAAAAGTTTATAACTTTTCCAAAATTATTATTAAAATATTTTCACTCTAGAAGATTGGGGTTTAACTCAAAGAGAGGGAATATCTTCATCTCGAGCAGAAAGTCCATGTAAAATTCAACTACTAGACTATAATGACAGATTTAATAAAGCTCTTCTATATGAAAATCCTAATAGGAATCATTCATGATTTATAAAAATTTGTGTTGAAGTTTATAAACAGAACATACCCAATTGACTAGGTCAATGGTGGATTCGTTATGGTCCATCGGTAATCATGTTACCACAACAATTTAAAAGTTTATATACTGAATGGGTAGAAGTTTCACCCAATATAATAGAATGGGAAAATAATAACATAATTATAGATGGAATTTCGATTATGCATTTCTTTATTGAATTCTCAATTTCATGAATTATGAAATGGTTAGTCGAGGTTGGTTATACCCAACAAAATATACCGTCTTCATAGAATATTTTATACACGGTTCGAAAAAAAGCTTCTCTAGAAAAACAAAGAAGGCTCATTCCATGGCCATGAACTCATAGACCAAATACATGCCACCATAACTCATTATAAGGAGTTAAAACAAACGAGACAGCAGCAAGAGACTCATAGCCCGTTTAAACACATATCCCAAAGACTCCAGATCAAAAGAGTAGTTGTTTCTAAATGAGAAATCATAGCCACTTATATGAACAAGAAAATGGCTGCATGCGCGGCAACACCAACTATGAGAAATCCACATGATGTGTGAACAATGACAGTTGTGTAGAAGTTAAAAGAGATCTGATAAAAAATATGGAAGAATTCTCTTCAGACACTTCAATGGCTTCGGTTCATACAGGTGAAGACGACGACAAAGATAATACTCTCAAAGAATCTTAGCCACCATATGACGATGACTTTGATATAGAGAAATATCTCAGAAAATTCCAGAAAAGAGTGGAAGCATCTTCCATTTCAGAAAAATCAAAGGGAAAAGACAAAGTTTAATAAAGACGCCAGTCCTAGACATTATAAAAATGAATATACTTTAATAAAGTAAAGCGCATTATGCCTCTTTTTACTTTGTGGACCCTTTTTTAGCTTTTGTTTTTTGTAGCTTTTTATCTCGTCGGTCACATTTTGGCCATGTTATTTGTTTCCTTGTGTAATCGATCCATTATATAAGGATCTTCATTAGTAGGTTAGAGGCAGGTTTTAGAACGCCAACCTCACTTTCTTGTAAAAAGAGTATTTCTATAAATAAAAGCTTAAAGGTTGATGTACATCTCCCTCTTCTGAGCACAACTTCATATCATTCGATAATTTTACTTTTTATTTTGTTTTGTTTTATTTTAATTTTATATTCTAATTTAGCCTAAATGATAGGCTAAATCACTCTGTGTTAACTATGTCACACTAAACAACGGAAAATTATGGCAAAAATGTTTTAATTAGCAAAGATTCATGTGAGAAGGTACTGAAGTCAGGCAGAGGATAACCCATGTAGAATGTCTGAAGTTCAGGCTGATGGTCATGTTTTAGCCCGCTGAACCGCAGTGGCGTAAGGGCATTTTTTTGGATCTGTTTTGTGTTAAGACAACCTCTATCCCAGGGTTATTGACCCACTAAAGGATCCTCTAGTAGTGTCTTCTATGTTATTGACTCACTAAAGGATGCTCTGGTAGTGCCCTCTCTCATAGAGGACGGGGAAGACGTGGAACTGGACGAGGTAATACCCCAGTTCAAAAGGGAAACAAAAGGCTTGTAGTCAAAGATATAGCAGGGACTTCCAATATTAATCAGGATAGTCCGTTATACAAGCAATTCATGGATTTCATAAAACTCAAAGAAAATGAGGATAGTATGCCGTCTTCATACTTAGAGGTTATTAATGATAATGATCAGGAAGACACAGACTCATATGAACAAAGTAATCATAAAGAAATATTACTTCTGTTAGATCATAAAGACCTTCAGCGGAAGGATGAGCCATGACTACTCATACAAAGGTATCTATACATAATGTCATACAAGAGGATCCTTTAGTGGGTCAAAAACTATGGCATAGAGGTTGTCTTAACTCAAAACAGATTTAAAAAATGCCCTAAAGTCACCTCGGCTCAGCGGGCTAAAACAGGACCATCAGCCTGAGCTTCAGACATTCTGACTGGGTTATCCTCTACCCGACCTCACTACCTTCTCACGTGAATTTTTGCTAATTAAAGTATTTTTGCCATAATTTTCCGTAGTTTAGTGTGACATAGTTCAACACAGTGTGATTTAGCCTATCATTTAGGTTAAATTAGAATATAAAATAAAAATAAAAAGTAAAATTACCAAATGATATGAAGTTGTGCTCAGATGAGGGAGATGTACAACAACCTTTAAGCTTTTATTTACAGAAAGAGTCTTTTTACAAGAAAGAGAGGTTGGCGTTCTAAAGCCTGCCTCTAACCTACTAATGAAGATCCTTATATAATGGATCGATTACACAAGGAAACAAATAACATGGTCAAAACGTGATCGACAAGATAAAAAGCTAAAAAGGGGCCCACTCGCACGTGGCCGACAAAGTAAAAAGAGGCATGAATACATGCGGCCAAAATAAGTACAATAATGCGCCATAATGCGCTTTACTTTATTAAAGTAGATTCGTTTTTATAATGGCTAGGACCGTCTTTATTAAATTTTATCTTTTCCCTTTGAATTTTCTGAAGTGGAAGATGCTTCCACTCTTTCCTAGAATTTTATGAGATATTCCTCTACATCAAAGTTATCGTCATATGGTGGCTGAGATACTTCGAGAGTATTTTCATCGTCGTCTTCACCTGTATGAACCGAAGTCATTGAAGTGTCTAAAGGGAATTCTTCCTCGAGATTTTTTATCAGGTACATAAATATACTAACCTAAAAATATTTTTAAAAGGTACCTAAATAATTTAGTCATTAATGAATCAATTCTTAATTTCGTTTAGTCACAACATTACTTAAAATATTTATGCTGATTTGACTTTGAACCAAATGTCTAGAATAAATTCTATTTGTCGATAACGCTCTATTTATCTTCTTTACATTGAGCAGAACACCTTTACCCCTCTTGCTATATGGATTAGTTAAGATAATTTTTTAGTAGTAATTGATAATAATGAACATAATTGCTGTCAATTCGTAAAGAACAATCTCAAAGAGCGTTCTTGGCTCAAATTGTCACGTTTTTAGTAAACCTCATTTTCTTTATTTTTGGTATAAAATTAAGAAAAATATAAATAAAAACTGGCTATTAAAATAAAACGTGGACCTCTCCACGTTGTGCTATTAAAACAAAAAAACCTTTTGCTATTAAGTTTTTTTTTTTAAAAAAGATTATAATGTCCACGATTTGAAAAGGAAAAATTTCCTTCTGCAAATCATGAACCTCCCCACGCTTTGTAAAGTAAAATTTTGAAAGAAAAAAAGAATTACTTGTCATTTGACGGATGTTAACATTTGGGGTAAATCATGAACTCCTCCACGATAAATCCGTTTTGGTCTATTGTGAAGACCAGGACCCTTTTTGGCAATATGACTTAGAAAATGTGTCATTTGGGCGCCGGACTCTGTTATCAAAGGTAAGGCATTATTCACACTTCGAAGGGCCAAGTAAAACACTAAAAAAAATGCAGCATGAGGCATCAACTTGGGCACTCATTTGGTATTTAGATCATGCTCTCAATCATACAAGACATCAATAATAATTATTTCCTTTGAACGAGACATAAATAAATAAGCTCAAAGTACTGGTTGCTAGCAAAAGGGACAAAGTTACAACATCGAATCAATAATAATTCAGACTATCTTCCACAGTAGTGTTTTACACCAATTGAACACAGTTACAAATTAAATGACTTAAGAATTTCTATCTATTTTCTCCATTATTTCTGGTGTTCAATACTTCAAAACTGAATGTCATTTCATGCAAACATGACAACAACAGGGGAAAAGTCCCACACTATCATGGGAAATGCTGAGAAAAAACCCACAGCATAAATATACCACAACAGATTCATTGCCAGTGTATATCTAATGTGGAACTGAACTAGCTAAATTGTGATGGTGGTTGTCTTCCTCCACCAAGCCAAGAATTGTTTAAAACTTAAGCCAATATTTTGAATTAGAGAAGCACTAATGTACGACCAGTTTGCTTCACCTAAGCTTGAACTTAATTAAGGATCAAATTTGCAAAGGTTCTCGAAGCCCATGTATTCATGGTTCTGGATCTTCACGATCATGTTTGAGATACCAACTCCACCTGTCAAACCAGAAAAGAAATTGTAATTCCAGTTCAATCTGAAACGGAGGATGAAGTGATGATTCATCTGGGAGGATCTTTGAATGTTGATGAGACACCACAAAAATAAATAAATACCTAGTGAAATTGCGCTCACAAAAATTGTGAAGGCAAGGATGAAGATGATAAGTGATGCTCTTCCTAGTATCACAATCATCCTCCTCACAACATGTTGCCCAACGACAGCAGCAACAGTTGCCACGGCAATGAAGTACGCAGCTGCGGCAATTACAACTTTCAGTTCCGATATAAAGGTGAAAAATCTACCTTATAATCGTTAATCAAGGGATCAGCACATACCATAGGGAACTGGGAAACGTTTTATAAGGTAATACTCTACAACAGACATTGATGAGGAGAACATCATCGCAAAGGTGGCAGTGGCACTTGAAACCTAGTAGCACAAACACAGTAACATGAGGCAATGGCTATAAAGTATGATAAGAAGTTGAATAGATATGAAGATAGATGGGCATCTCAGTGAAGGAAAAATGATAGCCTAACTTTTTACAATTGTAATATTAAACTACCAACTGAGTTTTGAAATTTATACACACACTGGTTGATAATTGGAAGATTTTGTTTTTCACTTAATCAGAAATCCTAAATTTTATCCTAGTTTAGTCATGGACAACTTCCATGAAATAACTGCTGAAAGATTGTCCAGACACAAAGCAGTAACATTCTGCTTGCCATATATACAGCTGCTAAAGATTAAGCATCAAACAACTCAATTTACTGACAATTCATATTTCTAATGAAAGCAAAGGAAAAAAAACCAACCACATATAGGGAAAAACAAAAATATGGGAAACTTCAAATACGACAAGATAGGCTCTTTTAACTGTAAGATTAACATGAATATACAGAGGTATAGTAAACTGAAACATGAATGGAAAATTGGAAATGATTCAGGGGTGAATCAAGAGGAAGATGGTTTGTGAATGACATAATGCACAAATATTAATCCAATTTGCCGAGAAACGATGTATCCAAGAATTTTGCTACATTCTACATTCAAAAGGCAAACCCCTATTAACTTAAGTAACATTATTCAGCACAAACTTTTGTGGGTAAAGGTCACTGTTTCTATAGACCACGGAATTTGCTAAAGATCAAGACGCACATATAAACATTACTAAACAAATGACAATTGAAATCATCTCTATCAAAAATATTTTGGCATCTTTTTTTAATCAACATATCTGATCACCTTCTTATCTTTGACTTGTTAGAAAATAACTATATAATAAAAAGGAATGAATTACAGAAACTAGATTAGGATGAGATGTCCTTAGGATAATATTAGCCCCACTATTCTGCTGATGAGATTAACTTGCTAATTTACCCCCAGGATTCCCTAATCTAAGAACAGAATTTACAGCAAATTATCCATTCTTCATGAACATGATTTACTTGAAAGAAAGAAGTTTTTCTTTATTAGAAGAGATAAAAAACTGATGTCTTTAATCATGTGTCATTCAATATTTAAAGAAAACCAAGTGACCTTTCGTGAACCATCGTGACCGTTCATCAAGCAGTTTTGTTTCATCTTCCAACAGTCTGAAACCGTCGCAGCGTCGCGGCCCTGCAGGGTGGCGCTGCGGCGCTGAAACTTCAGAGACTCAGCGTCGTCTCAGCGCCGCGGCGCTGGACCATGGCGCCAAAATCCTGAGACCGAGAAGACACAACACTTGATACAACGTGACTGTTCATTACGAAAACCATCTCTTGGTATTATCCTCTTTAACATATAAATTAATAAAATGGCAAAAAAATAAATGTTATTTAAACTCGTGCAAAGTGCTAAGTGCTAGTCTTTGATTAATAATATATTAGCATATTATTAATCCAATTATAAGCACATCCAAGTCCAAAGGATGTTTGGCCCATCTAAATGAACCCATTTCCATTTAATATACAAAGCACAAAGATACTTATAAAGACATCAAACTCTTTGTATTCTTCCAATGTGGGACAAACTTCCATATACAACTTCCTAACAAACACAATTGAAGACTATATATAACAATCCCCCACTTAGTCTTCTATTTAACAAAAGTGCTTATATGAAAGTATCTTGCAATTTGAACCTTCACTTAGTTACAATGCCTCAAAATTCAAACGAAATTAATGGCAGCTGAAAGCTTTTGAGCCAAAATTCCTTATGCTAGAATCGGAGAACCGCACACACAATTGTTCTTTTTCATATTCATATCAAGGTAGCACTATTATGGCCATGTGCTCCACCTGGTTTCGTAGACATTTACAAAAGTTTGACCCAAGACTTTTGTTAGAAGCGGCACCACTTCTTATGTCCATATAGGTGCATTCTTCTATTACTTGAATTTCATTAAGAGTATATAACTCACCCTAAAAACATACACTAGAATAATAGTTATACTAGTGTGACCTAATCAGTCATCAACAATTTGTTATTACCCCATTGAACCTTTTAACCACGGGTATTCATAGAAAAAAGGTTGGGTTGTCGCAAGCATATTTCTCGACTTGTTTCATAAATCATTTCCCTTGGAAGTCCTTTAGTAAAAGAATCCGCCAAATTGTTACAAACCTTACATATATCATAGTTATAATCCCGTCGGATATTAACTGTCTCACATAAGCATGTCTCAAACTGATGTGTCTAGACTTGCCATTATAAATCTTATTATAAGCTCTAGACAGAGTTGCCTCACTATCGCAGTGCAAAGAAATAGCTGGCATAGGTTGTGGCCACAACTTTATATCCAATAACATATTTCTCAACCACTCTACTTCTTTGCCTGCTGCTCCCAAAGCTAAAAATTCAGCTTCCATGGTAGAATGTGTAATACATGTTTGTTTCTTTGAGGCCCAAGAAACAGCACCACCATCGAGCATAAAAATCCAACCACTTGTGGATTTATTATCTCCATCACTAGATATCCAACTAGAATCTGTATATCCTTCAAGTACAACTGAAATTTTTTCATAATGCAAAGCATAACTTTTGGTTCTTTTCAAATAACCAAAAATTCTTCCAATTGCTTGCCAATGTTCCGTACTAGGATTACTAGTAAACCTTGAAAGTTTGCAAACTGCAAATGCAATATCAGGCCTAGTACAATGTGTAGCATACATTAAGCTACCTATCGCACTAGCATACTTTAGCTGAGCTACGGATCTTCCACTGTTCACACTAAGTTTGCATGATGTATCATATGGAGTGTTAACTTTTTTGAAGTTCAAATGCTCAAATTTCTTAAGCATCTTTTCAACATAATGAGACTGACTTAAAGAATAACCCCCACTATTTCTTCTAACTTTGATACCCAAAATAGTATCAACCTCATTTAAGTCTTTCATCTTGAAACAAGAACTCAAATAAGCTTTGATTTCATTTATGCCATTTATGTTTGTTCCAAAAATTAACATGTCATCAACATAAAGGCACAAAATAACTCCATAATCTTTAGTAAACTTAGAATATATACACATGTCAGCAGAGTAATGTATAAAACCATTAGATAAAACAGCACAATCAAATTTTTCATGTCATTGTTTTGAAGCTTGTTTTAAACCATACAATGATTTAACTAGCTTACAAACTTTATGCTCATAACCAGGACGGACAAAGCCTTCAGGTTGTTGCATGTACACCTCTTCATCTAAATCACCATTTAGAAAAGCAGTTTTTACATCCATTTGATGTATATGCAAATCATATAAAGAGGCTACAACTATCAACATTCTAATAGATGCAATTCTAGCCACGGGAGCATAAGTATCAAAATAATCTACTCCTTCCCTTTGGCTAAATCCTTGACCCACAAGCCTAGCTTTGAAAATTTTAATTGATTCATCATCCACATTCTTTTTTACCCTAAAAACCCACTTACATTCAATAGCTTTGGAACCAGGAGGCAAGTCTGGCAAGACCCAAATCTTATTAGCCATTAAAGACTCCATCTCATCATTTATTGCTTCTTTCCAAAAAGCTGAGTTTCTAGACGCCATTGCTTCTTGAAATGTCTTAGGATCATCACTTTCATTCTCAATATTGAGAACAATTGGGATTTTATTGGTAATGACTTCTCTATTTCCTTCCCCAAAAAAGGAAATTGCTTGAGAATTTATGAAATCTGAACGCAAATTCTTCTCCTTTCTAACTCTTACACTTCTTCTAAGTTCACTAGAAGCATTAGGATTTAACCTATCATTGTTAGAAACAAGATTAGAACTCGTTTCTGTTTGTGGTATTTGCAAAGACTCATTAATCCTGTTGGAGTTACTTCGAAATTTATTCTCAAAGAACTCTACATCTCGAGATTCCACAATGACATTTGAGTCTAAGTCCAGAAGCCTATATGCTTTTGAATTTTCTGCATATCCCACAAAAACACTTTTCAAAGCTCTTGAACCTAATTTAGTTTTCTTAGGATCTGAGACCTTATAATAGGCTAAGCACCCCCAAACTCTAAAATAATTAATATTAAGTTTTCTTCCTCTCCAAATTTCATATGGAGACAGTTTCATCTTCTTTGAAGAAATTCTATTATGTACATGACATGCAGTTAGTAAAGCTTCACCCCATAAGTTCATAGATAAATTTGAGTTAACAATCATGGCATTTACCATATCAACTAGAACTCCATTTTTCCTTTCTGCCACCCCATTTTGTTGAGGTCTATAGGGTGCACTAATTTGATGAACAATGCCATTATCTTCACAAAACGAAGTAAATTAAGTAGGAAAATATTCTCCACCCCTATCACTTCTTAAGATTTTCAGTTTCTTGCCTTTTTGTGTTTCTACCATAGATTTGTAAACTTGGAACATGTCATAAGCTTGATCTTTTGATTTTATTAAATAGACATGTAAATTTAGAACAATCATCAATAAAAGTAATAAAGTACCTGCTTCCACCCCTAGTTAAAACACCATTTAACTCACAAATATCAGAATGTACAAGTTCTAAGATTTCAGATTGTCTATCAACCTTTGGAAAAGGTTTTCTTTTCATTTTCGCTTGGACACAAACTTCACATTTTTCTTTATGCTCATTGCTATAAGAAATAATTCCGATTTTGCACATAAATTTCATTGTTTGATAGTTAACATGTCCCAAACGATTATGCCAAAGATTAAAAAAGTTGTACAATCTATATTAAAGCTTAAATCAAAAGATTGCACACAAGAATAATTAGAACTTTCATCTTTATTGATAGTTAGTTTAAACATACCATCAGATACATAACCCTTTCCAACAAAGGCACCAGCCTTAGACAGAATAATCTTATCAGACTCTATTACAACTTTGAGTCCTTTCTTACATAGCATAAAACCAGAAACCAAATTCTTCCTAATTGAAGGAACATGTAATACACCAGTCAAAACAACTTTCTTTCCAGAAGTGAATTGGAGTATCACATTTCCTGTTCCAAGAACCTTGCTAGTGTGATGATCTCCCAACAAAATTTCATGGCCATCCACTGCCTCAGTATAATCCTTGAAGAGTGAGCGATTGTTGCAAACATGGGTGGTAGCACCAGAATCATCCCACCAATCATCGCTTGTAGCGACTGCAGCCATGTGCAACTCTTGGATCATTCCAATATGCATCTCATAAATCATGACAATGATCTCGTTGGTGTTTTGTTCAACAACATTTGCAATCGCCTTCTCTTCAGTGTTCTTTTTCTGGTTTTGATTTTGATTGTGCTCCTTCTTTGGGTTCCAGCAGAAACGTTTGAAATAGCCTTTTTTGCCACAATTGTAACAAACAATTTCAAACATGTCCTTCTTACCCTTTTTGTTCGGGTTAGAAGCATTGAAGTTATTATTCACCTTTCACTTTAAAACTAGAAGCAACATTCAAAACCTTCTCACGATTTCGAGAGTATGCAACAACTTTTTCGTGTAATTATTCCAGGATGGTGGTAATTTGGCAATAATTTCTCCCACGATTAATTTTTCTGGTATGGTTATCTCCAGATCTTTAAACTTAGAAATCAATATCAGAAATTCATGCACTTGGTCAAGTATAGAAGTGTCATCAACCATGGAAAATTCAAAGAATTTAAAAGTAACAAACTTATCTTCCCCTTGTTTTTCTGCATCGTACTTGAATTCCAGGGCCTTCCACATTTCCTTTGCAGACTGAATTAGAGTGTAGAGATCATACAGACGATCTAGAGAGGGAATTCAGAATAAACCCTTTGCACAACGTTTCATCTTCGACACGCTTCTTGCGTTCTGCGATCCTTTCTTCTCATCGTCTGATGGTTCTGGCAATGTCCCCAAATTCGGATCTAGAACATAGAATATTTTCAAAGCAATGAGTAGGAACGACATCTTCTCCTTCCATCGTAGGAAATTTGTTCCATCAAAAAGATCTAGTTTCACAGTATCATTACCAAACATCTTCATAGTGTTTTTCATAATATTATCCTAAGATTGTTAGAAAATAACTATATAATAAAAAAGAATGAATTACAGAAACTAGATTAGGACGAGATGTCCTTAGGATAATATTAGCCTCACTATTCTGCTGATGGGATTAACTTGCTAATTTACCCCCAGGATTCTCTAATCTAAGAACGGAATTTACAACAAATTATCCATTCTTCATGAACATGATTTGCTTGAAAGAAAGAAGTTTTTCTTTATTAGAAGAGATAAAAAACTGATGTCTTTAATCATGTGCCATTCAATATTTAAAGAAAACCAAGTGACCTTTCGTGAACCATCGTTACCGTTCATCAAGCAGTTTTGTTTCATCTTCCAACATGCAAACCGTCGCGGCCGCGACTCGCAGGTGGCCAAGCGCCAAACTTCAGAGACTTCGGCGTCGCACAGCCGGGCGCTGGACCATGGCGCCAAAATCCTGAGACCGAGAAGACACAACACTTGATACAACGTGACTGTTCATTACGAAAACCATCTCTTGGTATTATCCTCTTTAACATATAAATTAATAAAATGACAAAAGATTAAATGTTATTTAAACTCGTGCAAAGTGCTAAGTGCTAGTCTTTGATTAATAATATATTAGCATATTATTAATCCAATTATAAGCACATCCAAGCCCAATGGATATTTGGCCCATCTAAATGAACCCATTTCCATTTAATATACAAAGCACAAAGATACTTATAAAGACATCAAAATCTTTGTATTCTTTCAATGTGGGACAAACTCCCATATACAATTTCCTAACAAACACAATTGAAGACTATATATAACATGACTTTCATTGTTTTAACTTCTCTTTCAATCCAGGAAGTCAAGAATCCGTTATCTCTACCAAATTTATGATCCTTTTGACTGTACATTTGCATCCAAAAAATTATATGCTTGAACTCATGATTAAAATTTCAATCGTTAATTGCCATTCTCAGTACAAACAAATTACTTTCTCGGCAAAGCATAACAGCAAAATCAAACAACCATAGATTGGTGGCATTTGTGCACCCTATTGTATGTAGATTTTTTTTTTGCTCCATACCACTTAAGGATAACATATAAACGCACCTGAGGAGGAACACCAAGCTCCAAAAACATAGGACCCATGATAAATCCTCCACCCAAACCAAGAAGTCCCCCTACCATACCAGCTACTATTCCAAGAAAGCAATAAACAATAAGTTGCAGCATCCCGAAGTTAGTTCCTTCTTCTCCCTTAGATTCAATCCTTCTCCAACCTTTATACAGGCTAACAGCTTCATAAGATGATACACCAAGGGCAACTGGGATCTGCAGGAAAATTGAAAGAGTTCATGTTCATTGCTAGAATAGTTTTTGGGATTTTAAAGTTTGCATCAACCTTTAACATATATAAACACGAACCTGCATCAGATTCACCACCCAGTATGCTGGTGTACAATTCTCTGTATTATTCTATTTCCACAACACACAAGGCGAGTTAGTTTACAAAATTAAAAATAACTTTAAAAAACACAGAGTATATGTGGGATCATAAACAAAAAATACAGATAAGGAGAAATGAAAACCTTGCCAATTTGCAAGCCTAGAAATGCAACCCAAACTATACAGAGGAGTCCAGTTTCCTTCCATCGAACATTCTCCATGATAGACACCTTAAATAACATAGAATATTAGATCTAAACTATCAGGAGAAGCAGAATTTTATCATTTCAAGATCTAAGATAAGTTACCTCAGGTTCAGCTTCTATTTCTTTCTTTTTAGTGTCAGTGCTGGGACCACCAGGAAGGAGCTTGTATTCTGCGTCTTCACAGCACAAAAAACCATATCAGCGGAAAAGAAAAGAACACCGAGATTGAAATCCCACTAAACTCATATATAATAAAGAAGTTGTTTGTATAACCTACCATTTGCGCCAGATTTTTTTGCAGCCTCAGTCTCCTGAAGTAAGAAAAAAATGATTATCAAAAAGTAAAAACCAACACTTAACATGTACTCCCTCCGTTTCAAGTTGTTTCTTAGTTTGACTCCACATGGAGTTTAAGAAAATAAAGAAGACTTTTGAATCTTGTGGTCTTAAACTAAAGTTAGAGATGTGTGTAATGTACCCAAATGCCCTTTAAATCTTGTGGCCTTAAATATGCCATGTGGGATGTTGAGTGTAAAGAGTTACTCCCTCCGTCCAAAAAGATTGTCTTAGTTTGACTTGGCACGGAGTTTAAGATAAGACTTATGAAATGTGTGGTTCAAAACAAGTCTTAGGTATTTGTGTGGCTATAAATCATCTCATAAAGTTAAATTGTTTCTAAAATAGAAATATGCCAATCTTTTTGGGACAAACTAATAAGGAAAGTAAGACAATCTTTTTGGGACGGAGGGAGTACTAAATATAGAAAGTGCCATTCTTTTTTAAACATACTAAAAAGGACAGTAAGACAAACAAATAGAAATGGAGGGAGCATGACCTTATTTACATAGCCTTACTAGAATTCAATGGGACAAGGCATGACAGTACTAGGAATAACATCACCAATCAGACATGTTATCACTGTACAGACTGGATGCCACTAGAATGGGTGAAAGGAAAGAGCAAAAGTACAAACAGTTCAAACATGCTGTTTCAATGTACAGACTATAGTATTCAAATAGGAAAAAAGAAATTCATTAACCTTTTTCATGATAGTCTCTTTTTTCCATGTCTCAACCCCTCGCAAAAAGGCCTTGGTTGATGTAGCTGCAACAATCACGTAAGTTCAGAAGTTTTATTGGAGCAGTGGGTAAAGGAAACACAGAGTATGCCATATTTCAAGTGCAGTCTTACCGACGAAGAGTATTATTAGCAGAACTGTAACCATCCAATCAGCAAATATCACATTGAAAGCAACTCCAATACTAATGCCAAGTATCAGCATTGGCTGAATGAGTACGGCCAAATCGTAATCAATAACAGGCATATCAATCGTTGGATGCCTGAGCTTCAGATTATAGTAAACAGTAGAGACTGATGCTCCCATGATCATACCTGACAATCAAGAGTAGAATCTGTGAGTCCCTTAACCATTAGAGAGCAGCTAATAACAGAAGATGAAAATTTTAGAAATTAAGACTTGCTACTACAATGCTTGCTGATATAGTGTTAATTCCAGTGGGGTTTACACTTATTCTGCCTAAAGGGAAAAGACAAGGGAAAAGCATCTGTCAGGAAGTAAATTATCTGATATGCACACCTTGTCTTATCTAGCAGCTATTTTCTGTTCACAAATCCAAAAGGAGACTTAAGCTAAACACCCCTACTATTTACTTCTCACAGCAACGGAAAAGTATATCCAATTATCTCCTAACATAAGATAACTGAATTTAGCTCAAGGACTACGAAGGAGTATGAAGAACATTTTCCAACGAAAACTTGAGTCAGGAGTAATTCCAGGTGAAAATTTCAGGGTCTATCAAGTCATTGCTCATTAAGTTCCCTTCTTTTTTCTTTCTTTTTATGATTAAGTTCCTTCACTTGAGAAATCATGGGCAGTCCAGAAGGATCAGAATAAACTAAATATTCACTACATTTTTTTAAGCCACTGAAGTCATGAAATTAACAATCAAATTTCTAAAAAGTCAGTCTTATACTAGTGCTCCCTGTCTTACACTTTGAAATTGCAGTAGATGATTTTGCATCAAATCCAACGATGAGAGAAAGCATAGGAACGAAAATGCCACCGCCGCCAACACCACCGACACTCCCAAATGCTGCTCCCAAAAATCCAATTATGGAACCAACAACAATTTGCCATCCGAATTTCATTTCCTACAATGACATCCGGTAACGCACATTCAAAACTTCCATTGTCACCCATGTCAGGACTAACTAAAATATCGGCCGCGCTATAAAAGTAGGATTTTATAAATCAATGTGGCACATGGAAGTGGAAGCCCAATCATGACAACATGCCAGTATCACTTTCAAATGGAAAATTAACATAACTACTTTGCAATGCAAACTTCACATTGGCCAACTTATTCATATATCTTAGTTATATGGATTCCATCTTAGTTTTGTTAGAACGTCTTCCCTATGTTTTTATTCCTTCTTTCTTCTTGATCTCAAACAGCAAGTTAATATACATGTTGACATCATATTCTCCAATATCAGAACAAAAAACAGAAAGAAGAAAAACAATTAGTGCACAAGAATATGCATAAGTATAACTTATTGGTGCATTTCATGCATACAAGTAGCCACACTCGGAGGGCTTGGATGCAGGGACGGAGCTAGAAGCACCGGGTTCATAAAAACCCAGTAGCTTGTGTTCAAATAATGTATTTGTGTTAAGAAATTCATTAAATATGTACAAATATTATATGTAGAATCCAATTATTATCACTTGAAACCATCATTCTAAAATCCAAAACCCACTACAGTTGGATGTGGGTTCCATTTACTCTCTAGTAACTCATAGCTCTTAGTCCAGACTCCAGATTCAATTTTAGTCCATTAATGGTCCCACCTAATCAACTAAATTATGCTCACTAACAGTATCAACTACCACTATCAATTCAATCTTGCAGATCACATAAAACTAACAAAATCACAACTAGTTCTAAAAATTCAAAGCTACAAAAATACAACAGAACAAAAAGTTCAAAAAAGAAAGTGTGTGATCTAAAAACTTAAACCCTTACATAACACACTTTTAATATTTAATTATATTCTCAACAGAAATGAAAGAATTATTTACCGGCCAAACATGTTGGTAACCAGATTGATTAGGCTTCCAAAGGAAATGCACAACTGAAGTAAGTAAATCATCATGTGATTGCTGTGTTGCAACACTTTCCCTCTTCAAACTTGTTTCAGCTGATACAAATATAGCAGCGAGAAGAAAACTCCATGAAATCGACAATAAAGGCCTAAAAATCTTCCATCTTCCTCCAATTCCCGCCATAATTAAAACTACAAAATTCTCACAAATTCAAAGTAAAAAAGACCCAATTTCTTTCTACTAAAGAAAAGAAATGGGTATTGTGGAAACAGAGTTGAAAGATGAATGAATGTGAGTGATTATATAAGGTGAGACATCACGATGACAAGGCGTGTGGGCCCCATACATGGATCCCAACTCCCGAAGGCCGATGGCAACAAGGTGTAAGGTGTTCACGATTTGGTAAAACAAATCTGGGTTTGGTTTGATTTTAAATTATTAAAAATTGATAATATTTTATTTTATTTTGGTTTTGCTAAAAGCAAATCGAACCAATTTTATATATAATTTTTATAATTATATATAGGCAATATATTAATTTTTATACATACTTTTAAAAAAGAATTAACTTTATATCATAAACACATTTTAAAAAAGAAATTCATGCATTCAAAGAAACAACTATGAGATTTATTATTTGTATTTCTTAAAAAATTTATTCACTTAATTAAAATCATAAATCTCAAGACATTTTCTCTATAATGCAAGAAATTGGCAAAAAAAGGATAATAACAAATTATAAGTTGGAAAATGATAGATAACTTTCTCCTAATTGTAGGAAAAAATATGAAAGAGAAAAATATCATTAATTTTCTTATTATATTACAACCGAACCGATTTTTTATATTATATTTAATTTGCTTTAATTTTAAAAATCCACTAAGTTAATTTGATTTTGATTTTAATTCAAAAATCAATCAAAACGGACTCATGAACACTCCTAGCAACAACTCTTAAATGCACGTTCATTTTGCTTCCGATTTTTCCTCTCTCCAGTTTACCCTTTTCGATTAAAGTGGAGTAACTTTTATTATTGTGGTGGATCTGAGATATATATATATATATATATATTTTATGTGAAGGCGCGGTAATTTGTTAACAGTCTTGTGGTAAAGCTCGGATGTATGATAGCGCAAACCACGTCGGTAGGTTAAGCGGCTTGTGGCGGGTGTAAGCTCTCGCCAGGCGAAGCGTACGCCGGGCGTTCAGTGCTTGAGCCAGTGACTAGAGGCCGGATTGGATCTGAGATATATTATCTAGGGGAAGAAAGGTGAAAGGGACACTTTATTAAAATTAACATGTCTAAATTAAAAAAAAAACTCCATATATTAATTATCACGATATCAATTTCAAGCTTAAATATTAAATTGCTATAATTGTTATTTTCTTAACATGCGTGTAATCCATTTTCATCTGGAATTAATAAATATAGAATTTAAAAAATAATAATTACATTTTATATTAATAAAACACTAAAGATTTTTTTTAGTTTATAAGTGTGTCATATAAATTATATATTTGATTAAGCATGCTCTGAAAACTAGCGATGGTGACAGATTTGAGATGGCATTATTGGTGGAGGTGATCGAAAGTGATAATTGTACTAGGCCGTGAAGGTGTTATTTGTGACTGGTGGTGAAGGTGATCGAAAGTGATAATTGTTCGAGATTGTGAAGGTGGTGCTATTGGGAGGATCGTCTTTGGACCCGTGAGAGATGTCTTTATCGCGATGTCTCAAAAACGAAAATTTTAGAATCTTTTTATTTTTTATTAAATAAGATAACAGGAATATCAGAAAGATTCATAATTCAGTCTTTCAATAAAAATAAAATGATTCATTTCCAGTGGCGCGCATATGTGAAGTTTCAAATTCAGATTATTGAAATTGTATATCTATTTATGTTAAGGGTCCATTTTTACGAATTAAAACAGGGTCCCTAAAATATTTGAGACGAGCCCGGTGATTGATGATTGGAGGCGAAGCAATTGATGGTCTACGTGGTTAGTGGTAGAGGCTTGAGGTAGAGTGGAAGCTGACAAAAGAGATGATTAGTGTAGTATAAGTGGTAGTATCAATGTATCTTATTTAAAGTCAACTGACTCCTTTGTTGAAAGATTAGTAAAAACTTTATGTATACACTACTTATTGAGCAAAAAGGTAAACAATCAAAGACCTTATTATTATTATTATTATTATTATTATTATTATTATTATTATTATTATTATTATTATTATTATTATTATTCCTCTTTTCAGTTCTTAATGAATATTAATTAGTGAGAAATAGTGAAAAGGAGACACATCACATAAAACCATAAAAAGTGGTTCACATTTTGGTCAACAAATATATTATAAATATTATAGTTGATTCAGATGTGAATCAGATCTTGAAATTGTTTATTACAAAGTTAAATATTGACAATTAGTAGATGGCATCCTTAGACTATTGATCCAAGTTTAGCACATGTTCTTACACCTCCACTAAATCCTAGATTTTTATTTTTATTGATTATCTTTTCTTTTCTTTGATAATAAATTTTAAATCTTAATCGAAGACAAAAAAAAATGAGTGCAATAATTTTTTTAATTACTTACTCTCGATCTCTTTATTGTGTATAATTTGATCGATAGCGAAAAATCTTGTCTGAAATTCTTTTTATCCCATAAGGGACATGATCTAATGATGGTGTGTTTTTTATATTTGTGAAAAATGTGAGAGTGATTTAACTTATAGATAGGGTCAAGCGATATGAAAAGTAAAAATAAATTAATGTAAAAGTCATAATAATATATAAAATTAAGATTTTATTATTTTAAATAAACAAGTTAATAAGATGGAAATATAGTTGTGGGCATCTCAAAGACAAGTAATATAACGTGGGGTTAAGTCATTAAACTAAATAAAGATAAATTCCTTTACATGATTTTAGACTTCTATCAATTGTAAAATACAGTATCAAATAATTTAATATATGGCCACTACATGATATTTATTTTCGTTTTCTACCAAGTGTTTGATTGGGGCTTTTATTAATTCAGATTTGCGTAAGAAGTCCACTTTGAGGATACCTACCAAAGAAATAATATTTATATTTATGTTTATTTACTCTAATTTCCTTGTTGTGCTTGAGGAAAAAATGGATTTTAAAGCTATTGTAATTTGAGATTTAAAATCATGCGGCATTTTATCTCTTCATAGCACTATATACTGAAAATGAGAGATAATTTGTAATTCTTGAAACTTTAAAAAAACGTCTAACAGCTCAATCATAAACTTTAAGGGTCGTTTGGTTGAAAACACGTTATCTCAAGATTAATTATTTCGGAATCGTTATCTCACTCTTTCATAGGAATAAAAAATACTATAATTCCGGGATAACTACTTCCGATTCCAAACAAACATATGATAAACTCATCTCAAATTGAGATGATTACATTGTATGAAGTTTAGGGCAACAATACTACCAAAATTAACCCATCTTTTTTAAATCTTACAAAAAATGACCCAAAATTTTCTCTCTTTCAACTCTCTATCGCGCTCTCTCTACCCCCCATCTCTCTCTCACTATCTCTCTTTCTGTTGGCCTCCTCTCTCTGCCGCCATCTTTCTCGGCACCATTGTTGTCTCATCGCCGTCGTCTCAAATCTCCGACGATGGCCGGTAGACTATGAGAGGCGTCTATTGTGGTCGTCTCAAATCTCCGGTAATGATTGGTAGACTATGAGAGGCGTCGTCATCGTCTCATATCTTAGATCTTGTGATTGTGAGCCGGAGCTCCGACGTGATCTCCAGCGATGGTTAGTAGATGTTGCTGCTTCGTCTCAGATCTCATATTCGGCGATGGTGTATATGGAACTAAAAATTTGGGGTGGGTGGTGTATATGGGAGTTGGTGGTGTTTTAGTTATTTGTTGTATAATAGCGTATATGAGTGTATACACTATTATATAATGGAGTGTATAATATTTTATATGAGGTGTATATAGATGTATATGTGTTTATGAGTGTATATGAGTGTTTCTTTATATAGGTGTATAAATATGTATACACCTTCAAACACCTATATACATAATGTACTTGACTTTTATATATTAGTGTATAATACTGGGTCATTCGCACATTTGGGGTATTCTTTAATTTTTTCCCTTCAAATTTGAGTTCTTTAATTTTTGTCCTTTATTATTTTTGGGGCGACATGATTAGAATTTTGCTCGGCATAATTAATGTTATCTTCGGTATATGTATCATACACAACTCACATGTTATGCTGGATAAAGGCATAACTATCAACACGCAACATAATATGAAAAATGCATAATTTCAGATTTCGACAGACATAGTTAGCGTTTAATTTCAACATATGTATCATAACACCCACACAAACTATGTCGGATAAGGCATAGTTTTCAACACTCAACATAATTTAAAAAATTACTACTATAAAATTATGTCGCATAACTTAATTCCTACATAATTTATGCCGCGTGAAGCAAAACTCAGTTTTTGAAGAAATAATATTATAGAGACTATGCCTTACGAAGTAGACCTGAATATTTTCATAAAAAAATAGCATGAGTAAAAATTAAAGATCACAAATATGAAGGGGAAAAATTAAAGACCAGTGTGTTTGAGGGGCCGCACAAAAAATGTATAATACTGTATAAAATTATTTTTAGACTACAGCTTTGCAATGTATATTTTGGGTTATTTTTCTGCAATGTAAGTGAACAAATTGTATATTTTTAAAATATTTCCTCTCAAATTTAATTTTAGACTAATTATCTCTTTTTCCTCGTATCAAATGACCCTTAAGGGGTGTAGTGAAATTATATTTTAAAATATTGATTGCATGATTCTAAAGGAATATATGTATATTCCGAGGAAAGGAGGGCAATTCACATGATTTCTCCTCTTTTGGGGTGGTATTTAATTTTTCCCTTTACCTAAAAAAATTATCGAAAATATTTATGAGGTTCTAGGTTCAAACCCTATTAGAGTTAAATAAAAATCGCAAGACAAGATTTTGATAGAAATTATGCAATAACAACAACAACATACCAAGTGAAATCTACACTGTGAGGTCTGGGGAGGGTGGGGAGGGTAGAGTGTACATAGACTTTATCTCTACTTTGGTAGGTAGAACGGCTGTTTCCGAGAGACACTCGACTCAAGACTTGATAGAAATTATGCATATTCACAAAAAGATACATAAAAACTATGTCTTGTCCGTCATAATTTCTATGAAAACTTGTATTGCGAATTAGTACTACATAACTATGTCGGACAAGGCATAATTTCTATGTATCTTGATAGAAACTATGTCTTGTCCGACATAGTTTATATGAAAACTTGTCTTGCAAAATTATTTTTTTCACTCTGTTGGGGTTCGAACCTAGACTCTCTGATTTCGTAGTTTATACATAGTTACATAGAAACTGTGTCCCTTAAGACATAATTACATAGAAAATTAAAATTATGCATTGTCTAGCTAGTTACATAGAAATTATTCCCCAAAGAGCATAATCTCTATACAATTTTGGTCAAATAATCATAGTTTCTATGAAAATCTTGCCTTGCAAAATTATATTTCTTTTTTACTCTGTTGGAGTTCGAACCCAAACTCTCTGATTTTGTAGACTAGAATTAGATAAAAATTAAAGATCAGAAATTAAAAACCAGCTCAAATGAAGGGCAATCCACCCCAAAAAAAGAAGAAGTATTATCATTGTCCACTCAATATGCATATGAGTAGTGATAATTTTTTCAATGATTCTTTTCCTACAAGAAAGGATATGCCACAAAGCTTAAGGGGGGGGGGGGGGGGGCAAGTATCTTATTGTCTTTTTCAATTTCCTCCTCTCTTCTTTATTTTCCTTTTTATTTATTTCTGTTCAGTACAGATCAATCACTTTTTTTACTACCACTACAAATTAAAGTCTCCAATTATTTATCAACAACAAAAAGTTTAAATATGTGCTCCTATAATTTTTTTACCAAATTTCTATTGGTAATATTCAATGATATTAGTTATCCTCTAACACTATTCTTTCTGTTTCTTTTTTTTCTTTCCTTCAAGATTTTATCTAAATTATGTCTCTTATTCTATGGATTGTAAGACATTTTGAAGGTCATGTTCTAATTCGTAAAAGTGTGCTCTTAATATAAATAAATATACGATTTTAATAATCTGAATTTGGGCCTCCACATGCGCGCGCCACTGGAACTGAATCACTTTACTTTGATTGGGCTAAGACCTGTAAATTATGGGTATTTACAGTAAATTCTGACTAATATTTTTAATAAAAAATGAAAAAGTGGACCCTAAAAATTTTCACAGCTCGCACGAATCCAAAGACGACTCCGAGTATGAATTTATATGTTGGTCCCTACCGTCCACTTCGTGTTACCGAACACAATTATCATGCTTTTTTTTAATCCTTATTATAGCTAGCTAGAAAGATTCATTAGTGTCTAGGAGATCGTCAAACTTGAAAGTTTCATCCCTAGAGTTCCTTTTTTTATGGTTTACCAATTTGTTTCCTCAAAAATAATGACTCGGTTAATTTAAATTTATCGTGTTTTGTCTATCAAAGGAGGAAACAATTTTAATCATGAGATTCTTCTCAAGGTTCGAATATGAAATTTTTGATTAAATATAAAGAGATCTCATTCGTCCTATTACATTCTTCGGTGATCGACATCTAAATTATTGTAGAAGAGAATATCATAAATACTATGTAATAACATTATCATTCAAAAGTGATTGTAGGACTCTAAACTAATGATCTTTGCTCTTAATTAGCTAGAATGTGACTTATGAGTATGGATTATATCAATACAATTAAATCTTTTAAATCAAAGTCAAATGCGAGTAATACACATATTCAATATATATGACTCATATCAATTGTGGTAGGGGACTAGTGAAAGTATATATGTCCTAAAAACAATCATTTTAGGAGCAGATATACTTGAACACATTCATATTATTAATAAGATTAATATATATTTGGCATTTGCAATTATTGAATTATTATTATTTGATTGTTTATATTATTCATTAATGTGCATCCCTTGAACTTACATTGTCATTAATAGTGTGAGATATTAATGATAGAGTGTAGTTCTTAAAATAGCCTAGACTAATGATCATTGAGAATGGGATATCAATGATATGTTATAAGTCGACATGTGGTCTGCATCACATTCTTAGAGAATGTAGTATATCTCACTTATTGCTAGCAATAGTTGCTAGTGATGGACACATGGATACTCTTAGAGGAGTATTGACATACCCTGCTGATAAACTATTTGTTATACATGTCTAGAGTATTATCAGCATGTGGGAGATAGAGGTCCTTAGACTTGAGGTCAATATCACCTTGTTTACGGAGCAATGCACTTTGATTTTGTCCCAAGCTCAAATGCCTTATAGGTTGAGACGTGACTTGTATTGGGTGCATTACGAAGTAGATTGAAGGTGGTAGTTGAGCCAAGAATAGGATTCATTCCTCGATTGGAATTTCGAGAGAACACTCAGCTTCTCAGAGATGTTAGGTCGACCAAGTCATTGACCAATGCAAGAGACATATCTAGGATATGGTCTAGTTGTCGACTAATATAGATGAGATAAAGTGATCAAGCTTTATGGGTTAAGTTCCAAATATATAGTGCCAAATATATATAGTGGGTTAAGTGCCAAATATATAGTGCCAAATATATAGTGCCCTATGCACTTAACCCATAATTGAAAAATGAGTTCTCTGAAATTATGGGTTAAGTGCCAAATATATAGTGGAGGAAACCCTAAACCAAATCAGATTTGGATCAAAGCCAAGACTGACCCAAATCAAATTGATGGGCGATCGAACCGGGCCCATCATCATGCGGCTCCTTTATTTATTTTCTGCACGTTTTAGTTCTAATTAAATCCAAGATTTAATTTTAACTTAATTAATTAATTTTCATCAAATGAAAATTATTCCATAATTTATTATAAAATATCTTGATTCAAAATCCGATATTTTACATTCTCTCAATATATCCTTAGACAAAAGGCGATGACTTAGTGTGACCACTTTGTGTCTTCACACATCGCACTTGATCAAATCAAGGTTCACACGAACTCCTAGACGGTGGCGGACGATATGTGAAGTACGTTTACAAGACTCAAGTAAACAAACCTCTATGTGAGATGATAAATTCCTTTCATTCACGACACACTCGATCAAGCTTAAGATTTGCCAAGTGTCTATCCAAATGGCTTGATCACTTTATCTCATCTATATTAGTCTACAACTAGACCATATCCTAGACATGTCTCTTGCATTGACCAATGACTTGATCGACCTAACATCTCTGAGAAACTGAGTGTTCTCTCGAAATTCCAATTGAGGAATAAATCCTATTCTTGGCTCAACTACCACCTTCAATCTACTTCGTAATACACCCAATACAAGCCGCGTCTCAACCTATAAGGCATTTGAGCTTAGGACAGGATCAAAGTGCATTACTCCGTAAACAAGGTGATATTGACCTCAAGTCTAAGGACCTCTATCTCCCACATGCTGATAATACTCTAGACATGTATAACAAATAGTTTATCAGCAGGGTATGCCAATACTCCTCTAAGAGTATCCATGTGTCCATCACTAGCAACTATTGCTAGCAGTAAGTGAGATATACTACATTCTCTAAGAATGTGATGCAGACCACATGTCGACTTATAACATATCATTGATATCTCATTCTCAATGATCATTAGTCTAGGCTATTTGAAGAACTACACTCTATCATTAATATCTCACACTATTAATGACAATGTAAGTTCAAGGGATGCACATTAATGAATAATATAAACAATCAAATAATAATAATTCAATAATTGCAAATGCCAAGTATATATTAATCTTATTAATAATATGAATGTGTTCAAGTACATCTGCTCCTAAAATGATTGTTTCTAGGACATATATACTTTCAATCTCCCACTTGGCCTAGAGTCAATCACTAACGTATCTAATGCCCATATTTTCAAAATGACCATTATACTTGAGTAAGCTTAATGATCTAGTAAATGGGTCTGCTAGATTTTCATCTGTGGGAATATAATCTATCTTTATTTCTTCAGTCTCTACCACCACTCTAAGTATGTGGTATTCCCTTGGTACATGCTTGTTTTTGTTTGTTGATCTTGGTTCCTTAGCTTGTGTAATTGCACCAGTGTTGTCACAGTAAATCGTTATTGCACATCTGACACTTGGAACAACTCTTAGTTCCTTTAAGAACTCAGATATCGTAACAGCTTCTTTATAAGCTTTCGATTAAGCAATGTACTCGGTTTAAGTTGTCGAATTAACAGTGTTATCATACTAAGTGCACATGCCTCATCTGGCCTTATACAGGCCATGACATACATGATTTATCCTATAGCTGAGGCATATGAGATTCTTTTCATGCGTTCAAGTTCTGCAACTGCAGAAAGACTATCTTTCTTTGATAACTTGATGCCTTGATCTATAGGAAGATCTCCCTTCTTGGATTTCTCCATAGAGAGATGTCTTAGCACTTTGTCTATGTATACAGATTGTGACAGCCCCAACAATCTACTAAGTCTATCTCTTGTAGATCCTAATTCCAAGAATGTAGCAGGCTTCACCCAAGTCCTTCATCATGAAGGTACTGGATAACAATTCCTTGACTGATTGCATGAGAGTATTATTATCTCTCATTATCAATATGTCATATATATGACAATGAAGACAATACTCTCATTTGTGCGTTTACTATAAACACATGGAACATCTTCGCTTCTAACAATATCAAACGATTTGACTACTTTGTCAAAGCAAATATTTCAACTCTTTGAGGCTTGCTTAAGTCCATAAATGGACTTTTGTAGTTTGCATACTGCTTTGGGTTGAGTCTTGGATGTAAAACCCTCTGGCTGTATCATATACACCTTCTCAATTAGATTACCATTGAGAGAGACAGTTTTAACATCCATTTGCCAAATATCATAATCATAGTATGCAACTATTGCGAGCAAAATCCGAATGGACTTAATCTTTGCAACAGGTGAAAAGGTTTCATCATAATCGACCCTAGGCCGTTGATTATAACCTTTAGCCACCAATCTTGCTTTATAATTCTATACTTTTCCATATGCATCAATCTTCTTCTTGAAGACTCATATGCATCCTATGGGTCTAACCCCTGTTGGCAAGTCAACCAAGTTCCATACTTGGTTTATGTACATAAACTCCATTTCGGATTTCATGGCTTCTTGCCATCTCTGTGAATCAATGTCTAACATTGCTTCGCTGTAGGTAGTAGACTCATCATCATCAGGAATATCTATCTCATTATGTGTTTCAACAAGGAGATTACGTCTTTCAGGTGCACGATGAGTCCTAGTGGTCCTACGGAGTTGAATATTCTGCGTTTCAGTGTTTGCTGTATTTTGATTTTGAGAAAATGTTTGTGTGTTGGACAATCCACCACCTTGAGAACTTTCAGGAATATCATTTTGAATAGGATGATGCACAACTATTGTGTCATCTACCATTGGTTGTGCATGAGGGTCTTGCATTTCTGCAGTATCCCTCACAACACTCCCACTGGCTGAAGGGCATACTCTAAGTAGCCAATCATCATCAAATACTCCCACTGAATCCTTGTCTAGGTTATTTGCCAAGGGGTCATTCTCTACTTTATTTTGTACTTCTTGAATTTCTTCAAGTTCTATCTTGTTGCAACTCTGTTCCTTGTAGACATAGTCTTCTTCAAGGAAAGCTGCATTTCTGGAAACAATTACTTTATGTTCCTCAGGAAGATAGAAGTAGTACCCTCTTGTTTCCTTAGGATACCCTACAAAATAATACTTATCACTTTTAGATTCCAATTTGTCAGTGAGCAACTTCTTTACATATGCAGGGCACCCCCAGGGTCGCATGTGTCTAAGTGCTGGCTTCTTGCCATTTCATATCTCATATGGAGTTTTCTCTACTTACTTTGATGGAACTCTATTCAAAATGTAGATTGAGCTTTGCAATGCATATCCCCATATGTATGTTGGTAGAGCTGAGAAGCTCATCATGGATCTAACCATATCTAATAAGGTACGATTTCTCCTCTCAGCAACACCATTCATTTGTGGTGTTCCGGGAGGTGTCCATTCTAAATGGACTCCATGAAGCTTCAAGTAATCTAGAAATTCTTTACTTAAGTACTCACCTCCTCGATCAGATCGAAGAGTTTTAATACTTGTTTCAAGTTGCTTCTCTACTTCTGACTTGTACTCCATGAGTTTCAGAAAAGCTTCAGACTTATGTTTCATAAGATACACATGCCCAAACCTTGAGAAATCGTTTGTAAAAGTGATGAAATAAAGAAAGCCTCCCTTAGCTTGAGTTGGAAAAGACCCACATACATCGGTATAGACTAACTCAAGAACCTTTTTGGCACGTACTCCTTTCCCAGAAAGTGATTTGGTTGTCATCTTTCCTCTTAAGCACGATTCGCAATCACCATATGACTCTAAGTCAAATGGTTCTAAGTAATCTAATTTCCTCAATCTTGCTATCCTTGATTCATTGATGTGACCAAGTCTACAATGCCATAAGTAGGTGAGATTTCTTTGATTACTTATTTTAGCTCTTTTATTTTGTATATTGAAAATTTCATGGCTACAGTTTAGAACATACACTCCATCCACAAGCGGTGCATTTCCACAAATAAAACCAATAAAAGACAAGACATAATGCTATCGCAATGAATGAAGAAAACCCCTCAATGTCTAACATTGGGATAGAGATAGTATTCCTCGTTAACGAGGTAACAAAATAACAATTATTAAGTTCTAAACAAAAGCCAAAGGGTAAATCCAGTCTATAAATTCCCACGCATTTAGCATCCACTCGTGCTCCATTTCCAATGCGCACATCAACCTCCCATACCCAACCTTTCACGGGTTAGACCCTTCTCATTATTACAAATGTGAGAGCCACGGTGTATCTAATACCCAATGTGAGAGTTAGTTATAGACATATTTATTTCAATAACAAACATACCTTGTCCAAAGAGGCCAAAGACTCAGGCCTTGTCTCCCCGCAGAAATTCTTCTTCAAATGTCCCTTTCTCTTACAATTGAGTCAAACATCAGCAGCTATCTTGGCCTTCTTTCGAACAACTTCTTTAGGTTTCATAGATGTGGGTTTGGCGGCAACCGCCTTACCCTTCTTCTTCTGCATATTCTTACCCTTAGGTTTGAACTTGCTAGATGAGCCCACCATGAGCACAACTTTACCTTTGGAGGTGGACGACTCGAAGGTCTTCAACATATTATGAAGTTCTGGGAGACTTGCTTTCGTTCCATTCATGTTGTAATTCACAATGAAGTTCTCAAAGAAACCAGGAAGCGAGTTCAAGATTAGATTAACAGAAACATTTGCAGGCAGCTTCATTCTAATCGAGGTCAACCTCTCAATTAATCCAATCATCTTCAAAACATGTTGTGACACCTGACCCCTTCGTTTAGCTTACACTTAAAGAGATCTCTCAACAGTTCATACTCCATTGTCTGAGACTGTGAGTCATAGAGACTCTTCAAGTGTTCTAGCATCTCGTTGGGGCCCATATTTTCATGCTGCCTTTGTAACTCTAGAGTCATAGAAGATAGCATAACACATTGTGCTACAACAACATCATCAAGATATTTCTGATAGGCTGTTTTGTCAAACAGAACATACTCTTCAGAATCTTCAGCAGGGACTGTAGGGAGTGATGTATCCAATACATACTCAATCTTTTCTAATCGCAGTACCAAACACAGATTTCTTAACCAGTCAGGAAAATTGGCTCCATTTAACTTGTTCGTTTCAACCAATATTTTAAGTAACATATTCGACATTTTATACTGAAGAAAAGATAGACTTGAAATTAATACTCTAATATAATTTCTATTGAACACATTCATTAACTAACTAACTAACATGGTCTTTAGTTTAATTAGCTCCCAATATTTTAACATACTCTTTAACCCCATAAAGAATACAGACTCATATCAAATACGGTCATAATGGGCCAAGATCCAAACTCATGTTGTCTCCGCGTTTGCTGAGGCTGATAACTTCAACAACACGATATGGTAGGTCTCTAAACCAATTGCAAACAATTTGCAACTCTTGGTTGACCGAATGTTCTAAACAATTCGATCTGCGTCCCTCGGCTGTCCGACACTGGGGCGCCAAGACAACCTAGCAAGTCAACCCCGTTATGCGACTGCAATTATGTATCTAAGTGGGCTTAGCCTTCATCAAGCAAACACTGGGGTGTAAATACTCACGAAGGTTTATCACCTACTACAACATTTATATGCATCTATGAAAGGGTCTGAGTCCTCGTAGACTTAGAGCAAATGATGGGGCATAAATACTCATCTCGTTGAAAAGGATTTTGCACCACAATCAATTATAACGGACGACGCGTTCAATTTAAATGAGACTTGTATTAAATTTGGGGAACATTTTAATTCAGGGTTATGACCAAGATCAACTATTATATCATACATCATATGACATCCTATCATGCAATTTCTAAACACATTTAGATGGGAAACCATCAAACCCAATAGGCATGATATAAGATGGTTTTAATCACATACTGGGCGCCGTCTACCCAGACAATTATAGCGGTCATTGAAAGTAAACAATTACTGGGCGCCGCCTACCCAGACATATATTTGCGGACTCTATTCTAATTATTTAAATGACAATCAATTAAATATTTAGGAGAAACAATTAATTTGTGCACACATTATCAAATAATATGCTAAATAACAATAATTGTGGGTTAATTAATTTGTTTCAATTTAGGAAATATTTAAATTCAAAATTTAAACTCAATTTTCAATTTTCGGAATTTTCTTCTCATCCAAACAGTCCCTTAATAATTCAGAAATTAATTTTTTTAATTTTCAGGGGTATTTCTGCAATTTTCAGAACCTTAAAATATTTACAGATTTACCAGGACCAAATCGCTTTTACAAATTTACTGATTGACCTGTGGATGAATCTGCTGATTTTAAAAACTTGTAAAATTTCAGAAAATATCTCAGGGACTAATTTGTAATTTTCAGAACTTAAAATATTTTCAGATTTGTTAAAGGACCAATCTTCAATTTAAAACCCTAATTTTAATTGCAAAAAGGTCCTTATACTATTTCAAATTTTCAAAACCAATTCCAACCCCAAATCAAATTTGGGATTCGTTCGGGCGAAATTGACTAATTAAAACACGCTGGCGATGGCACACATCGGACGAACTCACCGTGGTTTTCACCACCGATTTGGTGGCTCGCGGTCGGAGACGACGCCACGTGCGTTCTAAAACCGTCGGTGGTGCTCCTTTTCCGGTCATCGTTGTCGTGTGACACTACCACCATTAGATTCCTCTCGTCGAGACGAACACGATGGTATTATTACTTTACGATTTCGCCGCGTGGTGGCGGAAATGGCCGTTGTCGGCGGTTTCGGCGACTTTTCCGGCGTCTTCATCGCGTTCGCCACCCTCAACACCTTTATCGACCATCTTAAAAATGGATTTCGATAATAGTGAGACGGTGTTAGTACACGCGTCGAATCGTAAAAATTCACCTAATCCGCCATCGTTCACGCCGAATAAGAATCGCGACATCGTTCACGTCGAACGATGTGATCGTTCATCGTGAGCGATGTGATCGTTTCGATTTTTTTTTTTTTAAATTCCGAAAATCAGTTTTAAATCAAAACAATTAATTTCCCACATATCGTTATTAAAGATTATCGTATAATCATTAAACCAGCATGGGCTCTGATACCACTGTAGGGATTTGTTGGGTGTAAAACACACAAGTAAGGCACAACGAAAATTTAAAATTTTGAGTAAACTTACTTGCTCCAACAAACGTTTCTGGTACTTAATCTTTAAAGTACTTTAAGATTATTTTTTTGGGTACATTTGAGATGTTTTTATTGTCGAAATGGATGGTTTTAATACATTAGATGACTCGATATTGTTTTCCAGCATCAATCTAGATCAATTTTTTGATGTCTTTTTTCTGCTTTAATTTTCTTATTGTCCTGTTGTTACGCTATTTGTTTTTTCATAACTGTTGTGTTTATGCTTTACTTGGGTTAAGAATTTATCGGAAAACAATCTCTTTACCTACACAAGATAATAATAATATCTGTGTATACCTACGCAAACCTTACTTGCGAAATTACATTACGTATATAGTTGTTGTGGTTTCTCCCTATGCTTAGCTACCATCAAGTAACCCAAGATTCTTCCTCCAAATGTACACTACAATTAGGATTTCTCAACAGATTAAAGCATTTGCTTCTCAAAAATAGGAATTGGGGAAAAATAAAAAGGAGAAAAATGTCGGTTTCCTTATTTATAATTGCAATTTGACAATTCCCCACAATTAATTGCAAGCTCTTTTTTTTTCGGTTTCTCACCTTATTATGTCCGGTATTTATATTGGGGTCTGACTAAATTCAGGCTTGTTCTGGACAATTTCACGTTGGGAGTAAAATGCTCGCTACTAAAAGTAATTTTATACTCAAAGCTCGAATCTAATTTTTTTAATTAAAGATAGAGGAGTACCTACCACTTCACTATTATCCTTGCCTTGGTGGTATTTGCAAGCTGTTTACACAATAACAACGGGGCTTCTATTTATAGAAATATGAAAAGTATTACAGCATCCATATGAGTGCGTGTTGATCCTTGACTAATTAATTTAATTATGCCGATTAGGGAATGTTTTGTTTATTCAACTAATCTCTAAACCTGCCTCAAACCAAATATTAATATACTTTAATTGGTTGTCCTTCTTTACTGTTTGATGGTACACTATATGATGAGCGATATCTAACAGGACTATTGGTTCGTTATGCAATTCAAATTAGATACATATCAAGAGTTCTAATTCTATATTGTTTCATATTTCTATAAGAAGGTATCGCTATGGTTGAAAGGTAAGTTCTATAAAGTGGTGGTTAGACCAGCTTTGTTGTATGGAGCAGAATGCTGGGCAGTCAAAAATGCCAACTTGCAGAAGATAAAGGTTGCGGAGATGAGGATGCTCAGATGAATGTATGGTCATACTAGGAGAGATACGATTAGGAAGAGACAAGGTCGGAGTGACCTCCATGGAGGATAAAATGAGAGAAGCGAGACTGAGATGGTTCAGACATGTGAAGAGGAGGTGTGAGGATGCGTCAGTCATAAGGTGTGTTAGATTGACAATAGCAGGAGTTAGGGGAGGTAGAGGTAGACCGAAGATGAACTAGGGGAGGTGATTAGACAAGCCATGACTCTACTTCTGCTGACTGAGGACATGACCCTAGATAGGAAGATTTAGAGGTCGAGAATTATGGTAGAAGGTTAGTGTGTAGTTAAGTTTTCTAGCATTGTGTGGGAGTGGTAGGGGGCTAGCCTCTTCTTCTCCCCGTCCCCTTTTTCTTAGAGATATTGTATAGGTATAGCATAGTTCCTTACTCTTTATGTGTGTTGGAGGGCGGCGAATGCTGAGACTGTCTCGAAAATCTTCAAATAATACAAGCGGAAGTCTTTTTGTAAAAATATCTGCGATTTGCTGATGTGTCAGAACATGTAACACTCACACTTGTCTACGAGCTACCTTCTCACGAATAAAATGGATATCTAACTCAATATGTTTAGTGCGTCGATGATATTTGATTTTTTTGATAGACAGATTGAACTAATATTATCACAGTATATCAGTGTGGCTTTTTGAATTGGGCAATGAAGTTCAAGTAGCAGATTTCTAATCTAACATGATTCAGACGCAACATTGACAATAACACGGTATTCTGCTTCAACACTTGAACGCGATACCGTGGCTTGTCTTGACCAGGAGACCAAATTGTCATCGAGGAAGACACAATAACCTGAGGTAGAGCGTCTGATGTCCGGACAACTTTCCCAATCGGTATCCGTGTAAGTAACAAGTTTGGAAACGGAGGATGAGTAGAGATGTAGTCCATACTTCAGAGTATCCTGAATATATCACAAAATGCATCTTAGAGCATGCATATATTCCTCCATCAGATTATGTATAAATAAGCAAACTTGTTGCACTGCATAAGTAATATCTGTCATGGTGAATGTGAGATATTTCAAAGCTCCTGCTAGGCTGCGATATAATGTGTGATCGATAAATGTTTTACTTGAGGTGACACTCAATTTAGACTTAGTGTCGACCGAAGTTGCTGAAGGTTTGCATGATGACATTCCAACTCATTCAACAATCTCAGATGCATACATCTTTTGGGAGAGAAATAATCCATCTGCATGGCGTGTCACAACAATCCCTAGAAAGTACTGGAGTGGACCAAGATCTTTCATAGCAAATTCGGAACTAAGCTGTGACATAATACTCTTGCGAAGAGAGTCTGATGTTGTTAGGATAATATCATCTATATAAAAAAGAAGATAAGCAATATTATTACCCTAACGATAAATAAATAGAGAATTATCGGAACGGCTGTGAGAAAAAAACAATTTGTGACAGAAAATCTGCAAACCGCTTATACCATGCTCTGGGGCCTGCTTCAGTCTATATAATGATTTATTGAGCAAGCAAACATGATTTAGATATTTAGAATCTTTGTATCCCAATGGTTGGTGCATGTATACAATTTCATTAAGGTGCCCATTGAGGAAGACACTTTTGACATCCAATTATGAATGGGCCATCCTTTTGAGAGAGACAGGCTGAAAACTGTTCTGATAGTTGCCGCTTTGACCACTGGACTGAGTGTCTCCCCACAATCTACACCAACCTGATGTGTCTTCCCATCACCTACAAAGCAGACCTTCTGCCTCTCAAAAGTTCCATCAAAATTTTCTTTATGACTGAAAATCCACATAGACCAAATTATATTAGCATTAGATAGACGAGGTACTAAATCCCACGTACTATTTTTAATTAGAGCATGATATTCATCATCCATGTCCATTTTCCAATTCGGGTCTTTTAGAGCAGACATTGGGTTACGAGACAAATGTGATTTCGAGACCTGGGTGTGTAGGTTATATTTGGTATTGAGTTTGATAATTCCATGTTGACTACGGGTGACCGGACGAGTGGCATGGTCAGTGGACTGGACGCCACTGGCCGAGATTGCGGAAGTGGGATGGACGCCACTGTCCAGTGGGTTTTGGCCGAGACTGGCCGTGGGTCGTGTGTTCTGGAGTGGGATTGGAGCCGAGAAATGGCCCAATTGTCCAGTTGGTTGTGGCGGTGTGGGGAAAGGATGACTAGGCCTCAGAACCGAGGATCCAAGCTGCTGGACTGAATGGTCAAGCGGCTGAGCCATCGTTCTTGGGTCTAGTGGGATGAAGATCGAGTTTCCAGCGCAAACAGTGGGTACCGAGCTGTTGAAAAAATATGTTATACAGAAGCTTATCATTATTCAAAAAATCATAGTTGTGAGTTCCAGTTTCATGTATCTTGGCAAAGGAAAAATTGTTTCATCAAAAATTACGTGACGACTTATAATTATTCTTTTGGAAGAAATGTCGTAACATTTGTAACCGCGATGATTAGTAGGATATCTCAAGAAGACACATGGAGTAGACCGGGGTTGGAGTTTTGTGATTGTGGTGGATGAAAATAGAGGATAGCTGTTGAGTGTATTTTGGTACACTCTTTTGAGTCATTTTTAGTTAGTAACTTACTCTTTTCGTTTGTGTTTAGTATAGTATTAGAGTTGTTTTTCTTTCTTTTGAGTCACAGCGGTTTCAAAGGAGGAAATAAATAATTAAGGATGAAATAAGCTCAATGACGATGAAATTTGCACAAGCACAACCCAAGGAATGAAGCCTAAAATGTCCCAAGAAGTATAAAAGAAATCAGGTGAAATCCGGACGAAAACAGGTCAAAGGTCGCGGCGCTGATGAGCCGCGGCTGAAGGAATTAGGGCCGCGGCGTGAAAATTCCAGAGAGCAAAAAAAATATTCACCGTGTCAAGAGCCGCGACGCCGCAGAAGCAGAATGCTCCAGTGATTTTTGTCGCGCTCGTTTTTTACCTCGGGGTCTGAACGGTATCCGCAACGTTGCTCTTTGGCGCGGTTCCCTGGATGGAGCAATAATGCTGATTTTGAGGAGTCGTCACCTAATTAGTTAAGTGAATTAGGACACTTGATTTATTGTAATAAAAATACTGCAATTAATCTCCATTTAATGGTCTGCGAAATTAATGAGATTCTGAATCAGAGTTCTTTATTATCCTAAAGGGAAGGGGTTAGGCATCCTTTAAGATCCGCTAACTTGCGGTTATTCGTTCAAACCTAGGTTAATTATTTATTGCCTTTTTATTCTACCTATTCTAAGCATTTTTTCATAATTTATAATTAAAATAAAGTGCAATACAGAATAATAAAACTAAAATTAAATGCGACATAAAATAAAACTCCGGGACATCTTTTAGTCCTTTTTACGGCCAATATTGTTAAAAAAAAACAATAAAATAAATAAAACCTTCAGATCCGCGCCAAAACAGTAATAGTTTTAAACACGGAGGGCTCAGATATATATAAAAATAAAGTGGGACATCCTAAACAAGTGCGACTGCGAGAATTCGCCCTGCCAGCGCATGTTGGTTATCCTGTGTAAGTAGAAGAAATCATCAACGCCCAGAAAGCTTCATTTATTTTATTTTCCGTCTTTGCAACTGTGGAGACGTCAAAAATCGACGGATAACTTTTTCATTGGCCAACAAGTGTAGTATTTGTTTCAAATCAGTAAGGACCACTAGTGTAGCATTTGTTCTAAATCAGTTCATGCAAAAGAATCAACGAAATCAGTCTGATGATTTGCAAAAAAAACAACAGCCGACACAGTGGCAAGACAACCAAAAACAGAACGAAATCCCAGAAAAAAGGTAATAATCAAAGGAACAAACAGAGGAAGATGGACAAACGAGTCAAAACAGTTCGACAAATGCAAGACATAAGCGAAGAAGTAACAACAACATAGTTCATCGGAGCGTTACTTCAACGACATAACGTCGGAGCAACGCTGGTGCCTAAAAGAATCATCGGGAAACAGTGAATCTGACCCAACACACACCAAATCAGTCCAGCAACCATGAGTAATAACATAACACAAAATAGTGAAGGAGATTGTCGTCAAAAATGGGAACTAATCGTACTTTTCTGGTGAAAACAACGACGTCCAGCAACCAATAAAATTGTCACAATATCAAAATAGTGTGGAAATTAGTAGAAGTTGTGACAGTAACGAAATATGCTTCAACAGTCGCCCAAAAATAGAAATACTCACGAAATAAAACCGAAAATGCATAACAATCGATTCAAACAGAGTAGTGAACCAGTGACATCAGACAAAACCCAACCGAACAGTAAGCAGACCTGAGCAAGGTCACCGGAAAAACTCCGAACGTCGTCGATAAACATGTTTAAGAGATTAAATCAGTCCAGCGAACCCAGCATGCCACAGATACCCGAAAATAACATGTTTTAAGAGATTAAATCAGTCCAGCGAACCAAGGTCGCCGGAGTTTTCAAAACTCCGGCAAGATAAAGTAAATCAGCAAACCAGTAACCAATTCGCAATAAATCGAAAATAAAGATGAACAACGTAACAACAGGATAAAAGGAGAGCGTACGGTGGCATCACTTCCACGGCGAGGTCGCCGGAGCGACGCCACCATGGTGGATTCGACGGTGAGCAGCGGAACAATGGTTCAGCGATGGGAAGTGGGGAGATCGACGAGGGTATGGCCGACGAGTAGTGGTCGGCGGAAGTGTGGTCGACGGGAATGGAGATTCACCGGAGCTTGGAGCTCCGGCGTGAACAGCGACGGCGATGGGAGAGTGTGAGAGTTGAGGGATTGAGAGAATAAGGGGAGTGAAGGTGGGTGGCTGTTGTTATTTTGTGGTTTCTTGAGGTTTTTGTTGGGGAATGGGCAGTGTAATGTTTTATTTATAGGGTAGATATTTTATGTTTAGGTTTAGGTTTAGGTTTTGGGGGGAAATGAAAAGTGTGGTATTATTTTGGGGGGAAAATAAAAGAGTGTTGGATTAAAATAAAAAATAAAAAGGTTGTTGGATTGGACTGATCCGAATTAAGCCTCGAATTGGGACTGATTTGATGAAATGCAAAACGGGTTAATTATTTAAAAGAAAATTATTTAAAAAGATGCAAGATTATTAAAATGCAAATGCCGATGCAATAATAATAAAAAAACAATATTTAAGAAATGTTTAATGCCTAATTAAAAGTAAAAACGGGATGCCAATTAATTATTTAAAGAGATGCAAACATAATAATAATAAAAACATAATATTAACAAAGACATAATGCTTAAATTAAAATAAAAAGATGCAATGCCATTTTGTGAAGAAATAAACATAGAATATTATGTAAAAAATGCAAAAATGATGATTAAAATGCGGTGTCCTAAAACACATAAAATTGCAACAAATATACGAAAACGGATCAAAATCGATCACAACAATTTTTGCCGAATGGTCGCAGACTGACGAAGGGCCGCGGCGCCGACGCACATAATTTCCAGATTTGAGTCGAATTTGGCCAAGGGTAAAAGGGTCCAGAGCAAGGTTTTTCTCAGATATAAATACCCTAAACCCTGTCATACTTTAAAACATACTTTGGAGAGGAGAACGGCGTCTACAAGCTACACAATTGGAGACTTTTGTTCAAGTTCTTTCTCTTTTCTTTACTTTAATTCAATTTATGTTGGATTGTAATTTAGTTCTTAGCATGACAATATTTATGAGCTAATTACTTTATTAGGGTTTTCCGTCGAATCGCTTGAAACTCTTTCATATAGTTAATGCATTATTGGTGATTTCTTCTTCAGGCATATTAAGATCTATTCAATAATTGTTTTGATTGCTTGATAATTAACTGATCACTAATTGTCATCACATATATGATTTCGAATCAAAATTCTGAAAGGTGAGATTTGAATATGCTGTAGTTGAATACACATAGGTTAAAATCGTGGACGAAAGTACCCCGATACTTGTGTAGTATTTAGGGTTATTGTTCTTAATCTTCCTGTGTGGTAAAATATATCATAGAAATATAGATGATTTATGCACATGATTGAGCTCTTGTCTGTCCTAACCGGAATATAATGACAGATTAGTTAACCTGCTACCT
This sequence comes from Przewalskia tangutica, assembly GCA_029844215.1. Taxonomy (NCBI): domain Eukaryota; kingdom Viridiplantae; phylum Streptophyta; class Magnoliopsida; order Solanales; family Solanaceae; genus Przewalskia; species Przewalskia tangutica. The sequence continues at coordinate 80,364,602 of CM056732.1, read as the reverse complement.
TAATACGAACAAGAATCATTAGCATTGCATTAACGCGTGAAAGAGTGGATAATTGAGGAGATTGAAAGCCCTATTTCCATCATAACTGTTTTAAATCCCAAAGTATTTTCAACATTAGTTTAATTTCTGCACTTTATTTTAATTCGTAGTTGTAATTGTCAAACAAAATAACGTTAACCAAATAGATACCATCGAATAGATAATCGGTACTTGATAACCAGTCTCTGTGAACGATATTCGGTCTTACAGACTATATTACTTGAAGCGATACGTACACTTACGTACGCACTTGGAAATATCCTAACAAGTTTTTGGCGTCGTTGCCGGGGACTGGCGTACTTTCAATATCAATTTATCTATTCTTATTTCTAATTTGGTTTTTTTTGTTTTAGTGTTGTTTATTGTTTTTTATTAGTCTCAGGAACTTAGTTTATGCGAAGTAGGAGAGGAGCAGACACTCCTATCCCTATGAACCCTGAGATTGAAAGATTGTGCTGACAGAACAGAAAAGAGAAAGAGCAGCTGATTCCTTAGCAATGGGAGATCAGCCAAACAACAATGATGAGAATGATGAGTTACCGACTTTGATGAGACAAGTCCCGTATCCTGCAGAAAGGAGCTTAGGAGACTATGTGTTGCCTACTATTATAGGGGTGCAGACTTGCATCAGGCTTCCAGCTGTTGAAGCCAATAATTTTGAAATCAAACTAGCGATCTTGCACATGGTCCAAGGTTCAGTCCAATTTGGGGGATTACCGACAAAAGATCCCTACTTGCATCTTGTAAATTTCCTGGAGATGTGTGTAACGTTTAAATACAATGGTGTTACTGATGATGTCATTCGGTTGAGGCTCTTCCCATTCTCACCCAGGGAGAGAGTAAAGTGTTGGTTGAATTCATTACAAGCGAACTCCATCGCTACATGAAGTTCCTGGCCAAGTTCTTCCCTCCATCCAAAGCAGTAAAGCTCAGATGGGAGCTTAATAATTACTATCAGATGTAGAGTCACTCTACGATGCATGGGAGCGTTTCAAAGATCTGTAGAGAAAGTGTCCTCATCATGGGATTGAGATGAGATTGAGAAGTGGATGTTAGTTCACATATTCTACAACGGGCTGTGTGGTACAACTCGTACCATTATTGATGCTGCAGCAGGTGGAACGTTCATGAAAAAGAGTGCCAATAAGGCACATGATTTGCTAGAGGACATGACCACAAACAACCATCAGGGGACCGATGAGAGAGCAGTGAATGGTAGGAAAGTAGCTGGGATACATGAGCTAGATGCTATCATTGTATTGACTGCGCAGGTGGCCACTTTGACAAAGCAGATGCAGCAGAATACCATGTCCGTCAAAGCTGTCCAGACACATGTGAGTTGTGAAATTTATGGGGGTCCTCATACTTTTGATAGGTGTACAGCTATGGACCCAAATAATATGCCTATGGAGCCGGTTCAGGCAGTGGGAAATTTTCAGAGGCCTTACAACAATGCATTCTCCAACACATATAATTCGGGGTGGAGAAATCACCCAAATTTTTCATGAAAGAATGACCAGGCGCAGCAACCACAGTTTCAAGACTCATCTTCACAGCAGTTCAACCAACCAGCACCATAAGAGAAACTAGATAACTTGGAAGCAACACTGTCAGTCATGGCCAAAACCCAGAACCAATTCATGACAAAGACCCAATCCTCACTCTTTACCCTGACCAACTCCCAGAATCAGTTCATAATGGAAACAAGATCATCGATTAAAAATTTGGAAGTTCAAATGGGACATCTGACGAACACACTAAACAAAAGAGAGCAAAGTAATCTCCCCAGTAATACAGTGATGGACCCAAGGGAGCAATGCCAGACACTTAGCTTGAGAAGTGGGAAGCAGTTAGAGTAGGTGGGATCTCAACCAGTGAGGGAGAAGGAGAACGAGGTAGAGAAGACAACTGAGAGAAAAATGAGGGGGTTACTGATGACCGCCCTATTTTAGAGAAGGCTCGCTTGCATGATTATGAGGAATACGAGACAAAATCCCTTACCCTCAAAGGCTTCAGAAGAAGTCCTTAGATAAGCAGTTTTTAAATTTTTTGGAGGTATTTAAAAAACTGCACATTAACCTTTCCTTCATTGAAGCATTGGAGCAAATGCCAGCATATGTAAAATTTATGAAAGACATAATGTTTAAGAAGAGAAAGTTGACAGACTATGAGACAGTGGTGCTCACTGAAGAATGCAGTGCTATTTTGCAGAAGAAGCTCCCACCAAAGTTGAGAGATCCGGGGAGTTTCACCTTACCTTGCACTATAGGGAAGGTGACATGTAAAAGGGCTTTGTGTGACTTAGGGGCTAGTATCAACTTGATTCTTCTCTCTGTGTTCAAATGACTTGGGTTGGGAGAAGCGAAGCCAACCATAGTCAACTTGCAATTAGCTGATCGCTCGGTCGTGCATCCCAAATGTATAATTGAAGATGTGTTAGTGAAAGTGGGAAAATTCATCTTCCCTGCCGATTTCCTCATTCTTGATATGGAGGAAGATGAAAATATGCCTATTATCCTTGTGATACCATTCCTAGCGACAGAGAGAGCTCTTATTGATGTTGAAAAGGGAGAATTGAAGCTCCGAGTCCAAGATGAGGAGATGCCTTTCACTGTTTTCAAACCTTCAACTGATCCACAATTCAATGATAAATGCTTTGCTGTTGGTGTAATTGATAAAAATTCTCCTCATGAAATTTCCAAGGGTACTGATGCCCTTGATGGTAAGAAGTTTGGACTTGTGAATGATGCTGTGAATGATGAAAAAGGAATAAAGTCCATTGAACTCAACCCTATGAAAAAGAAGAGGAGGAGAAAGCGAATGGTGCTGAAATGGATATGTGGAGGGGATAATCTACCCCCTTGAGTGAACATGTATTTGCGTCCGGCTAAAAGACGTTAAAGACAACGCTACTTGGGAGGCAACCCAATATTTTAATTATGTTATTTCAATTTTCATTTTAGTTTGTTTTAATTTTGTCTTGAACAGTCTCATGATCTGATATGTTTAGTGTTTGTGGATGACAAATAAAGAGCAGGGACTAACTCCGAGGAGAAAAAGGGCGAAAAAATGCTGAAAACTGGAAAAATCGAAACTTCGGGGAATTAGAGCCGCGGTGCAAGAGAGGAAGTAGCCTTTGTGATTTCTGCCAGGCAATTAGGGCCGCAGCGTACGTTCCAAGGGCCGCGGATCCTCCTTCGGCTTTGTGCACAGTGATTTTTCCATCAACCCAGACCTCCGTTGTGACCGTTGTGTTGTGTCTGTAAGTGTCCATTTATTTTTGGTCTTTACACATTGGGGACAATGTGTCAATCAAGTTTGGTGGGGGGGGGGGGGGGGGAACATACTTTGTTTGTGTTTTGTTTTGAGTCTATTTGTTTGTTTTATGTGTTCGTGAGTCATAATTTTTTTTATGGATCATGTAGTTGTAGTTGCTAAAGATATTGAGTGGATAAAGTGAGATAATGTAATAGAATTAAAAGCGACAATCTGTGTGCTTAAGTTAGATATGCCAAAAATTCATGACATCTAATTCTTTGGGATATTTGTGCTTAGCCTATGTGTGTCAGTTATGGAAAGAAAGGTGGAAAAATGTCTAGAAAATCTGTTTGCTTGTTATTTGAGGCGAAATAGTTAAGATGTACATATTTAGGGAGATGATTCATGCATTTCTTTGATATCCCTTCTGACCATTCATTACCTATCCTGACGTAAAATGTATCACTAGTCAGCCCCTTTGAGCCTAAATTATATCTTTCGTGGACACCCTATGATTCCCTTTTTTGCCGTAAGTAATAATTGAAAAGTAGTGGGATGAAAAATATTGAAGAAGGAACAAAAAGAGAATTGAAAAATTTGATGCACCCCAATGAAAAATATGCAAAAAAGTAAGTTTGGGGGTGCTTGTTAATTATAATACATCCCATTCTCTCAAAAGAAAAAGAGGGGAGAAAATGGGTATGTGATTGAAAAGAAAGTAAAAAAGAAGGACAATGAGTTGAATGAAAAATGCTTATGGTATGTAATTTGAGCCTAAATGCCCACTTTTACCTACCCTGCCTAAGCCTACATTACAACCCTTGAAAGTCCCGAAGATTCTTAATGTGTATATATATTATTAGTGGAGAATATCAAGTAAACAGATCTATAGCATTTTGGGAAAGATGAAATGAAATTGACATGCATAGGTTAGGTGTTTATGTTTCCATTAATTATGATCTAAGTGAATCTGTGAAATATCTAACTTGAAATTCTAGATTGTTATATATTCATGCTATATGTTCTAACATATTATCTCATCTTTCATCCATGATGTTGAAGAAACATTGCTACAACTACTTGATCCAGTTCATAGAGTCATTGTTTTTGTTTTTTTGTTTAGTACTTTACTCGAGGGCGAGTAAAGTGTAAGTTTGGGGGTGTTTGTTAAGTGTATTTTGGTACACTCTTTTGAGTCATTTTTAGTGAGTATTTTACTCTTTTCGTTTGTGTTTAGTATAGTATTAGTGTTATGTTTCTTTCTTTTGAGTCACAGCAGTTCCAAAGGAGGAAATACGGAATTGAGGATGAAATGAGCTCAATGATGATGAAATTTTCACAAGCACAACCCAAGGAATGAAGACTAAAATGTCCCAAGAAGAATAAAAGAAATCAGGTGAAATCCGGACGAAAACAGATCATGGGTGGCGACGCAAGGCAAAGAAGGACCGCGACGCTGATGAGTCGCGACTGAAGGAATTAGGGCCGCAGCGTGAAAATTCCAGAGAGCAATAAAAATATTAACCATGACAAGAGCCGCGGCGCCGCAGAAGCAGAATACTCCAGTGATTTTTGCCGATTAAGGGCCGCAGCGCCTGGACGAAGGGCCGCGGCGCCGACACGCATAATTTCCAGATTTGAGTCGAATTTGGCCAAGGGTAAAAGGGTCCGGAGCAATGTTTTTCTCAGATATAAATACCCTAAACCCTGTCATACTTTAAAACATACTTTGGAGAGGAGAACGACCACTACAAGCTACACAATTGGAGACTTTTGTTCAAGTTCTTTCTCTTTTCTTTACTTTAATTCAGTTTATGTTGGATTGTAATTTAGTTCTTAGCATGACAATGTTTAGGAGCTAATTACTTTATTAGGGTTTTCCGTCGAATCGCTTGAAACTCTTTCATATAGTTAATGCATTATTGGTGATTTCTTCTTCAGGCATATTAAGTTCTATTCAATAATTATTTTGGTTGCTTGATAGTTAACTGATCACTAATTGTCATCACATTTATGATTTCGAATCAAAATTCTGGAAGGTGAGATTTGAATATGTTGTAGTTGAATAGACATAGGTTAAAATTGTCACGACCCGACCTCGGTCATGATCGTACCTACCGGCACTGTCGTATATGTCAGAGAATAGCAGCGGAACATACATAACACATAACTTATAAAAAGGGGTAAACATCAATGGCCAGCCGATAAGGCTGCCTTCCATAAACATTATTAAATAAAAGTATAGTAGTACAACTGGTTCTTATAGCCCAAAACACATAGGTGACCACAAACCTCTAAAGATAACAACTGTGGCGGGACAGGGCCCCGCCATACCCCTGAATGTACAAATACCTATAGCATCAGGGAATATCCGTACCAATAAACAAGCTTCCGGAGGAATGGAGCTTCTGACACCGGAATAATGATCCTAAGAACGAGGATCCTCAATCTGCTTACCCTTACCGCATGAGCGGCCAGAAAGGGCGGGGTCGACACAATATGTACCAAGTATGTAAAGCTGGAAAATACTGTAATAATGATATCATAAGTCTAAAAGTAAGCTGGAGTCATGGAAGACAATAAAATACCTTTTACTGTGCCTTACTAACAATGAGAGTGATAAGTACATATATATAATACTGCATAAAATAGGGGCCTTAGGATCAAAACAGGGTACCTCGCCCGTAGTATCAATAAGCACCCCTACTCCTGGGACTATTTCACCGCATGTAGTCACGGGGACCGCGTGAGGTATTCCTCGCATAGGTTGTACCCGCCGCGTGGGACTATTTCACCCGCGTAAGCCCATAAGGAATCGCGTGAGGTATTCTCGCGTCATGGGTAGAAAATCCACGAACATGTGGTATAACGATCTTGGGGACTTACCCGCCGGATATACTCTTACCAGGCGGATGGTATAGCGATCTTGGGGACTTACCCTCGGATATACTCTACACAGGCGGATGGTATAACGATCTTGGGGCTTGCCCCTCATATATACTCTTACACTGAAGAAGGTGGTATGACGATCTTGGGGCTTGCCCCTCAGACATACTCTTACCCTGGAGAAGGTGGTATGACGATCTTGGGGCTTGCCTCTCAGACATACTCTTACCCTGGAGTAGGTGGTATAACGATCTTGGGGCTTACCCCTCAGATATACTCTTACCCTAGCTCAAACTGTCATCATATCATAATCATAAATAAGTTAAGAAAACTTATAACTTCTTATTAGTCTTGTTCATATACCCTCTCATTTTAGTTTACTTAAGACACTTAATCCTATCTATAATAAAAGAAAACCGGGAATTTAACCCAAGTACTACATACTTCAACTCTTTTAAAAGTGACTCTTCTTTGTACATAAAAACCTTTGGGCAATTGATGCCTTAAAATCAATTTGCCTCTTCATATACTTATCTTACTTAGAGTAAATCTCTTCTCATTAACCTTTTATGAAGCTAATAAACCAACTTCCCATAAAGTTGTTATATTAACTCTACACTTTAGTAAAATCATACTTTTCCCTAACGAGGACTTATACACTCTTAAAACGAAACAAGTCATTATATACTTAAAGCAGTAAGAATACCAAATCTTGTCGTCACCAGTACTACATAGTTTCATCTATTCATGCTCAAGAGATAGGAAAGCTTCACATACCTCTTTGGTCAATCCACTTGCTAAGCTCAACTACCGCAAGTAATATTTCAACCTATAATAATTATGATACGTTTGTTAACCTCTAATCTCAAAGTAGAACAATCCAAGTTCAAAGTCACTAAATTCTATGGAAAATTGGGCAACATTTCCTTTGTTTCTACTCACTTTGCCACCTTTCTCAAGGCCGAATTTATCATCCAAACACCACATTTAAGGCTCAACAATCCAACATTTTAAAGGGGATTACACCTCCATACTTGGGTGTGTAAAATTCTGCCCCATTAGCTACAACAATTCACTTAACAATTCTAAGGTAGTTTTTAGGCTACAACATGCTCATAATCTCTTCTTAACCAATCCTTCATATCCAAACCACATTTCTTACATGCAAGGACTCTAAGTGCATTATTCACTACCACAAGTTCTTTCTTTTTAACATGCAACACTAAAAACTAATTACAAAGGAAGAATCATTACCTTAAAGTTTTAGCCAAATTTATCCCAAATGTTTTGCTAGCTTTCTTGCCAAGAATACCACCACAACAACACCAACAAGCTAGCCACAAACTTCCTTCTTGTTCTTAACTTTTCAGATTTTTCTTAGGCTTTGAATTTCCTTTGGAAATGTAGAGAAGGAGGAGCTAATTTAGAGAGAGAGAGGTTTGAAAGATGACCAAGTCTTCAAGACTTGGTCAATATAAGGCATGCAAGAAAAATCAGATGGGGGGGACACTTGTCACCCTCCCATGGCCTTTTTAAAAGAGAAATCAGACTTTCCTAAGTTTTTCCGCCCAAAAATCCCGCCTCGGCTGGCCATGCGCTGAAACCTCCACCTTCTGAACTTGGCGCCTGCCAGCCAATCTGGCGCTGTGCAACTTCAGCGACCGCAAGATTTTCGCCGCGCCGCGCATCCGCGCGCCCTGCGCTTTGTCCAAACACATTGTCCGATCACGACCTTGAACTTGTAACTCTCATAACTTTCTACTCCGACGTCCTATCGACGAACGATTGGTTGCGTTGGAATCTAGACTCCACGAACTACGCTCTAGGCCTTTGAAACACTTAGGAACTCTCAATGTACCGGGTCATAACCCGCCTCAAATTTGTCTAAAACCCGTCCGGAACAATCCGTCAACCTATCCTTAGAAAATTTTAAGTCTTACATGCTTTCGTACGCTCTCATACGTAGGGTCAGAACTACGGGGTATAACATTCTCCCCCCCTTAGAAACATTCGTCCCGAATGTTCCTTCTAGGCTTACTCAAATCACAACATCGACATAGACCCTCTTAACTGTTCTTTTGCAAATAAAGAAGCTCCACGAGCCACAACATAATTAAGCGTAAATGATAAATCAAAACTAACAAGCAGGAAAGTGGGTTACCTGGAGGTATTGGAAATAGGTGAGGGTACTTCTTCATCATGTCATCCTCTGCTTCCCACGTCATTTCCTCCCTGTTCTCATTCCGCCATAAGACCTTGACGGAAGCCACGCCTTTCATCCGAAGTCGTCTAACCTGACGATCGAGTATCGCTATGAGACTCTCCTCATACGATAACTCCTCTGTCACCTGGACATCATGAATCAGGTGCACTCTAGATGGATCTCCAATACATTTCCGCAACATAGACACATGAAAAACTGGATGCACCGCCTCCAAATCGGACGACAGATCTAACTCATAGGCAACCCTGCCTACCCTACGGACAATCTGATACGGCCCAATGTACCTTGGGCTAAGCTTCCCCTTCTTTCCAAATCTCATCACGCCCTTCATGGGCGATACCTTTAGAAAAACCCAATCATCTATCTCAAATTCCAAGTGTCGACGCCGATGATCTGCATACGACTTTTGTCGACTCTGAGCTGTCAACAACCGCTCCTGGATAAGCTTCACCTTATCCACTGCCTGCTGAACCAAGTCTTGCCCGACTAACTGTACTTCCCCTACCTCGAACCAGCCTATCAGTGACCTGCACTTCCTCCCATATAAGGCCTCATAAGGCGCCATCTGAATACTGGAATGGTAGCTGTTGTTGTAAGAAAACTCCATAAGAGGCAAATGATCCTCCCAACTACCCCTGAAATCAATAACACAAGCCCGCAAAGATATCCTCGTTGTGCGGATAGTGCGCTCGCCTGTCCGTCGATCACGAGGATGAAACGCCGCATCGAGACTCACTGTGTCCCTAATCCCTTCGAAAAGACCTCCGAAGTTAGCCGAGAACCGGGCCTTCGCATGCGAAATAATCGATACAGTACACCGTGCGCCTCACAATCTCCCGATATACGCTCGCATAATCCTCGGCGAAAAGGTCGCCATCGGAAGAAAATGGTGATTTAACACCGTCGACGATAACCCAAATGGAATCATGCTTCCTCCGAGTGGAAGGTAATCACGTAATAAAATCCATATTTATCACCTCACTTCCAAGTCGGAATATCAATAGCTGCAATTTCACCGGGCTCGTGCTCAACCTTAACTGGCCGACACCGCATCGCGCCACGAACTCCGCAACGTCCCGCTTAAGGCCATCCCACCAATACACGCATCTTAGGTCATGATACATCTTAGTCGACCCCGGATGAATAGAATAACGAGCACTGTGCCTCCCTGAATCTGGCGACGAAGTCTGTCCACATCGGAACACACAACCGCCTCAAATATTAGCACCCCATCGGTGCTACCTCAAACGAACTCTCTTTCAACGGCATCACGATACCGGACCATAATCGGATCCTCATACTGTCGCCTCTTCACCTCCTCGACGATGGAAGACTCGGCAACCTCTCGAACCCGAATTCCATCACTATCAGAATCAACCAAACGAACCCCAAGGCTCGCTAGCTGATGTAACTCTCGGACCATATCCCTCTTCCCTGGCTGTACGTCAGATAGACTACCCATCGATCTGCGACTAAGGGCATCTGCAACTACATTGGCCTTCCCTGGGTGGTATAGAATATCAACATCGTAATCCTTAAGCAGCTCCAACCACCGCTCGCTGCAAGTTCGACTCCTCGGTGAAGATATACTGGAGACTCTTGTGGTCTGTGTAAATGTCCACATGAACTCCATATAAATAATGTCTCCAGATCTTCAAGGCATGAAATAGAAGCAAACTTCTCCACAAACCTCCGATAATAACCTGCAAGGCCCAAAGTCGCTACTCCGCTCGGTGTAGTGGTGCGCCAAGTCTGATCGCCGATCTTATTGTATCAACGAATACCATCGCCCCACAATAACATGCCCTAAGAAATCCACGGCTAACTAACTCGCACTTCGAGAACTTGGCATACAACTGCCGGTCTCGGAGGACTCCCAAAACCATCCTCAAATGATCTGTATGCTCCTGCTCTGTGCGCGATACACCAAGATATCATCAATAAACACTATAACGAACATATCCAAGAATGGCCTGAACACCATATTCATCAAATCCATGAATATTGCTGGGGCGTTGGTCAGCCCGAAAGACATCACCCTGAACTCATAGTGCCCATACCGGGTCCTGAATGCAGTCTTTGGGATATCTATCTCTATAACTCGCACTTTGATGGTAACCGCACCGCAGTCTATCTTGAAAAACACCTTGCTCCTCGCAATCGTCAAACAAATCGTCAATCACGGGAGGGATATCTGTTCTTGATAGTTACCTTGTTCACCGCCGTAATCAATACACATACGCAACGTCCCATCCTTCTTCTTTACAAATAACACTGGCGCTCCCCAGGGAGAAACACTTGGCCTGATAGAGCCTTTCTCCAGCAAGTCTTTCAGCTGGTCCTTCAATTCCTTCAACTCGGCAGGTGCCATCCTGTATGGCGGAATAGATATCGGTCGAGTGTCTGGCGCCAAATCAATGCAAAACTCAATCTCCCTCTTCGGAGGATACCCAAGCTCGTGGGAATACATCCGAAACTCTCTAACGGCCGAATCGATCGAAGGTCGGTATCTCACCTCGATGTCGAATACTCGAACCATATGATAGATGTACCCTTTCCGCACCATCTTCCTAGCGAGGTAAGAAATAAACTTACCCTACGACGCAAAGATTCCCTTCCACTCGATAACGGCCACGAAAGCTGAGCGAACTAATCTCTCTCATCCACATTGGCATAGCAAGATGCTAGCCAATCCATACCCATAATCACATCAAAGTCTGTCATGTCCAACTCTATCAAGTCGGCTAGAGTCTGTCGATTATCTATAGTCACAGGGCAAGCCTTATACACCCGCTCATCTACCACTGAATCACCTACTGCGTAGCCACCTCAAAAAGTCTTATGGACTCGGGCTCTATCCCTATTCTACTGGCAATATGGGGAGATATGTAGGACAAGGTAGAACCTGGATCTATCAAAGCATATACATCACAACAAGAAACCAATAATGTACGATTTGACATCCGTGACGCCTCGGTCCCGTAAATGCTCGACATAGCATATATGCGATTACGAGGACCGCTAGAATCGAACCCCTACCACGACCTTCGCCGCGGCTGCGCCCATAAGTACCATGCCTCGGGCGTCGACCATCAAGCGAAGATCCAACAGAATGCACGTCGGCTGAACTGCACGCTCCGCCGCTAAGGGACGGACAATCTTCTTCGATGGCCCCGCCGCCACAAGAGTAACATGCTCGAACCCATACGACACTCGCCGGATGAGACCTACCGCGATCGAACGCATCGAGAGGTAGTGGTCTCGATTGCGCTGCCTCGCCTCCTGAAACACAAGTCACGAGCCACGACCGCTCCCGAATAACCTCACGATCATACCTCCTACCGGAAATCGAGAAGGAGCACTTTGTCCGGTGGAATGTGACCTAGTTCTTTGCCAGTGCCGCCAAAATCGCCTCGAGAACTCGCTGTCACGCCTCTTGGCCGCCCAAATCTAGCCGATCCGCCTCTCTCGCCTCAATCCTCGTGCGCTGCATCACGAAATATCCATCCTCGGTGAAGAGCCACCCCAAGCATGCAGAATCATATGACGGTCTAACCTCATCACATATCGATGAACCCCGCTCGCCATGTCGCCTACTATGATGTGGCATATTCGCCGCGAGTCGAACTCGTGTCAGACCCGATAGTCCTCCGTCCCGTCTCAAGGTCAAGAACCTATCTACGCGTGCTCTCTCACCTCGGGAGGCAAGAAGTGGTCTAGAACGCCTCGTGAACTCCTCCCAATCGGTTGGAAGAGCATCCTCACCCTCGACAATACCCATGACTCAAACAGTTCAACGCAATATCGCGTAACGGAAGAAACTAGTATAACACTCGGTCTCCGATGCCCTAAGGACTGCATGGTCCGTCAGAATCGCCGGACAAACTCCTCGCGATTCTCCTCAAATCTCGAACCATAGAACTTCGGGTGGGTGACAACCGGAAATCGAATCAGTAAGCGTCGGCTCTGGGTTGCCGCTCGATCTGCTTGGCCGCCGCCACTATCTTTGGTCAAGAATCGAACTGTTCCGTAATCTTCGTACTCGGACCGATCGCTGGATGGAGGCTCGTCTGCATCGCGTCTCGCGAGCCGCGTCCGCTGCCTCGAACTCTGCTGAGGCTGGCGACGACGTGGAACTCGCCGCTCTAAACATCATCTCTGGCAAGGACTGGGCCTGTGCCCTCGTGACTCTCCGCGTCCCACTAGCAGCTCCCTCGGCTGCCTTGCCCTTCTGGGCCGCGGTTGCCTTGCGTGGAGGCATAACTGATACATAAAGGAAAACATCAGGGGAGATTCAACCTATAACTCAGCTCTATTGCACGATCTCAGAGTGAAAGAATGGAAACCAATCCTAAATATCCTGCAGCCTCCTGATTATAGATGTGGTGCACGACACACCGATAATCAAGACTCTACTAGACACGGTCTGTGGACACTTTCCGAGGACTAACTGCTCTGATACCACTTTTGTCACGACCCGACCCCGGGGCCGCGACTGGTACCCTACCGGGGCACCCTGTCAGGTATATGTCAGAGAATAGCAGCGGAACATACATAACACATAACTTATAAAAAGGGGTAAACATCACTGGCCAGCCGATAAGGCTGCCTTCCATAAACATTCTTAAATAAAAGTATAGTAGTACAACTGGTTCTTATAGCCCAAAACACATAGGTGACCACGCACTTAAAGATAACAAGCGTATGACAGGGGCCCCACCATACCCAGAATGTACAAAATACCTATAGCATCGTGGAATATCCGTACAATAAACAAGCTTCCGAGAATGGAGCTTCGACAGGAATAATGATCCTAAGAACGAGGATCCTCAATCGCTTACTTACCGCGGATTGAACGCAACGGCCAGAAGCGGGTCAAGACACAATATGTACCAAGTATGTAAAGTGGAAAATCTTTGTAATAATGATATCATAAGTCTAAAAGTAAGCTGGAGTCATGGAAGACAATAAAATACCTTTTACTGTGCCTTACTAACAATGAGAGTGACAAGTATATATATATAATACTGCATAAAATAGGGGCCTTAGGATCAAAACAGGGTACCTCGCCCGTAGTATCAATAAGCACCCCTACTCATGGGACTATTTCACCCGTGATAGTCACGGGACCCGCGTAGGTATTCTCGCATAGTCAGACCGCCCGCATGAGACTATTTCACCCGCATAAGCCCATAAGGACTCGCATGAGGTATTCCTCGCATCATGGGTAGCAAATCCACGGAACATGTGGTATAACGATCTTGGGGACTTACCCCTCAGATATACTCTTACCCTGAAGCAGATGGTATAACGATCTTGGGGCTTACCCCTCAGATATACTCTTACACTGAAGCAGATGGTATAACGATCTTGGGGTTTGCCCCTCAGATATACTCTTACACTGAAGAAGGTGGTATGACGATCTTGGGGCTTGCCCCTCAGACATACTCTTACCCTGGAGAAGGTGGTATGACGATCTTGGGGCTTGCCCCTCAGACATACTCTTACCCTGGAGTAGGTGGTATAACGATCTTGGGGCTTACCCCTCAGATATACTCTTACCCTAGCTCAAACTGTCATAATATCATAATCATAAATAAGTTAAGAAAACTTATAACTTCTTATTAGTCTTGTTCATATACCCTCTCATTTTAGTTTACTTAATGCACTTAATCCTATCTTTAATAAAAGAAAATCGGGAATTTAACCCAAGTACTACATACTTCAACTCTTTTAAAAGTGACTCTTCTTTGTACATAAAAACCTTTGGGCAATTGATGCCTTAAAATCAATTTGCCTCTTTATATACTTATCTTACTTAGAGTAAATCTCTTCTCATTAACCTTTTATGAAGCTAATAAACCAACTTCCCATAAAGTTGTTATATTAACTCTACACTTTAGTAAAATCATACTTTTCCCTAACCAAGGGACTTATACATTCTTAAAACGAAACAAGTCATTATATACTTAAAACAAGTAAGAATACCAAATCTTGTATGTCTACCGTACTACATAGTTTCATCTATTCATGCTCAAGAGATAGGAAAGCTTCACATACCTCTTTGGTCAATCCACTTGCTAAGCTCAACTACCGCAAGTAATATTTCAACCTATAATAATTATGATACGTTTGTTAACCTCTAATCTCAAAGTAGAACAATCCAAGTTCAAAGTCACTAAATTCTATGGAAAATTGGCGGATTTCCTTTGTTTCTACTCACTTTGCCACCTTTCTCAAGGCCGAATTTATCATCCAAACACCACATTTAAGGCTCAACAATCCAACATTTTAAAGGGGATTACACCTCCAAACTTGGGTGTGTAAAATTCTGCCCCATTAGGTACAACAATTCACTTAACAATTCTAAGGTAGTTTTTAGGCTACAACATGCTCATAATCTCTTCTTAACCAATCCTTCATATCCAAACCACATTTCTTACATGCAAGGACTCTAAGTGCATTATTCACTACCACAAGTTCTTTCTTTTTAACATGCAACACTAAAAACTAATTACAAAGGAAGAATCATTACCTTAAAGTTTTAGCCAAATTTATCCCAAATGTTTTGCTAGCTTTCTTGCCAAGAATACCACCACAACAACACCAACAAGCTAGCCACAAACTTCCTTCTTGTTCTTAACTTTTCAGATTTTTCTTAGGCTTTGAATTTCCTTTGGAAATGTAGAGAGAAGGAGGAGCTAATTTAGAGAGAGGTTTGAAAGATGACCAAGTCTTCAAGACTTGGTCAATATAAGGCATGCAAGAAAATCGGATGGGGACACTTGTCACCCTCCCATGGCCTTTTAAAAGAGAAATCGGACTTTCCAAGTTTTTCCGCCCAAAAATCCCGCCTGGCCATGGTGAAACCTCCAGCCTCTTCGAACTTCCGCGCGCCCGCTGCGAATCTGGCGCCGCGGTGCTGCAACTTCAGCGACCCTTCGATTTCGCGCCGCTGCCTCGCATCCGCGCCATGCCACGCCGCTTTGTCCGAAACACATTTCTGTCCATTGCAGACCGAACTTGTAACTCATAACTTTCTACTCCGACGTCCTATCGATTTAGCGGTTGGTTGCGTTGGAATCTAGACTCCACGAACTACGCCCTAGGCCTTTGAAACACTTAGGAACTCTCAATGTACCGGGTTATAACCCGCCTCAAAGTTGACTAAAACCCGTCCGGAACAATCCGTCAACCTATCCTTAGAAAATTTTAAGTCTTACATGCTTTCGTACGCTCTCATACGTAGGGTCAGAACTACGGGGTATAACAAAAATCGTAGACGAAAGTACCCCGATACTTGTGTAGTGTTTAGGGTTATTGTTCTTAATCCTCATGTGTGGTAAAATCTATTATAGAAATATAGAAGGTTTACGCATACGATTGAGCTTTCTAACCTGGAATATAATGACAGATTAGTTAACCTGCTATCTTAATACGAAGAAGAATCATTAGCATTACATTAACGCGTGAAAGAGTGGATAGTTGAGGAGATTGGAAGCCCTATTTCCCTCATAATTGTTTTAAATCCCAAAGTATTTTCAACATTAGTTTAATTTCTGCACTTTATTTTAATTCGGAGTTGTAATTTTCAAACAAAATAACATTAACCAAATAGATACCATAGAATAGATAATCGGTACTTGATAACCAGTCCCTATGGACGATATTCAGTCTTACAGACTATATTATTTGAAGCTATACGTGCACTTGCGTAAGCACTTGAAAATATCCTAACAATAGCAAAGACAACCAAACACTCTTAAATGAAGATATGAGGGATCCCATAAATAAAGTATTTTTAGTGGAGCTTGGTAATATATGTTTTTATGAGGAAGAATATTCAACAGGTAAGTGGCCATTTGGAGTGCATGATGCAACAATATGGGGGGTAGTGAAGCATGAGTAAGAGATGTTCCAACAATATTGTTTATGGTTCTAATTTTGCGTTCTGCCTTCCATTTTGTGATGATGTGTGAGGACAAGATAGACAAAAATTTAGACCATTTATTTTGAAAAAATTCCAAATCTGATTATTGTCAAACTCCTCTCCATTATCACATTGAATATTCTTGATATCCCGTTCAAATTGAGTTCTGATGAATGCTCTAAATGTGAGAAAAGTGGAAAACACTTATGATTTTTTCGACAAAGGAAATGCCCACAAATAATTAGAGTAGTCATCAAGTATGAGCGAATAATATCTATGACCAGAAGAACTCAAAACGGGTGATGTTCAAACTTCACAATGTAAAATATCAATTGGCATAAGAGTGCATAAAGTAGAAGAAATAAATGACATTTTAACATGTTTACCAAGTGCACAAGAATGACATTTATTTAGAGTCTGTGTTTGGATACAAGAAATAAATTTATTTTGTTTAAGAGAGGCCAAAACAGCCCCTTCCGGATATCCCAAACGTTGGTGCCATAAAGATAGAGCCAAGGCTGCAAAAGTAGATGGAAACTTGGGCTGTTAATTTGATAAATTTAATGTATAGAGCCCCCCTTGCTATCACATCTCATGAGAAACTTCCCCGTCTGAAAATCATGCACGAAAAATCCAATTTGATCAAAACGAACAGATACTCAATTATCAGTAGTAAGCTTTCTAACAAAGATTAAATTTTTGATTAATTTAAGAGCATGAAGGACATTCTTTAAAATTAGTGGTGGGTGTGGTGGTGATAATTTACAAGAACCATACCCTTTTATAGGAATTGAATGACCATTTCCGACAATTATACCATTATCATTGCTCAAATTAAAATAGGATGAGAGATTATCTTTATACCAATTTGAATCCGGTGAATTTAGTCCAAAGATGTACATGGCAGACTCAATATTCGTGGGGGCCACTCTTGAATGGGCCTCCTGCCACTGGGTCGACAGAGGCCCATGTTGCTGTTTGAAGAGACAAACCCAACGAAATGAGCCTGTTGGGCCTGCCTTTGAAACTCTCTAGTTGGCTTGAAATATCGGTTGGGCTGCTGGGACTGGCCAGTGGACCTTTGGGGTGGCCTGTCCCGATTCCCTATTGAGATTGGGCTGGGCTATGCAACCCAAGGCCACTACGATACCCAATTCGGCCATCGCTCGCCATTGTCCGCCACCTTTGCCATCGTCACCACCGCCGCGCTTTGCCGCTACTGTCACTATCCGCTATCGGAATTTCGGTGTCCTCCACCTTTGTTATTTCTGTGATTTCACCTATATTCTTATTATTATTATTATTACTACGTCCTTTTTGTCCCTTATTTTGTTGAGAAGGGTCAACAAAATTATCATCATTTGAGGAAGTGGCAATCATGGCGGAATTTGAAGTCGCTGAAACCTTTTTCACCAAGTCCGACTCTTCAAGCACAAGTATAGACATTGCTTGATAAAATTTTGGTAGTGGATTACTTGACGGATTAGGGTTCTGATGCCGTTATACGCATCGGTGAGACCGACGACCAACTGCAAGACTAATAACCGGTGAACCTACGTTTCTTAATTGATATGCCAACACTTTGAGGCGTTTATAATATGCAGAAACATTAGGAAAATCTGCCATGTCAATGGTTGAGAACTCCTTCTCCAATGTAATAGTGCGAGAGTTTTGGTTATCTTGAAAGATATCTCGCAAGCAATCCAAAGCCGCCATGATTGTTGAATTCGGTTCCATTATTGTATGCAACAAGTCAGCGGAAAAAATATTTTTGGATCTTTTCCTTAAAGCTTTGATACCATGTAATAATTTGAAATGTTTTCCTCAATTGTATTCTTCCATTAAGGGAATAATATATACAGAATACACAATTAAATATTTAGAGAAAATCATGTCTCTAATCTTCCTAATCAAATCAATCCCTAATAATCTTCTTCCTAATTAACATATTCCTAATTAACATTTTACTACTTACCATACATAAAATGATACTACATTGATTATAATAATTATTCTAATTATTATTATTATTATATTATAACAATGTGTTGCCCCATTTATTTTATATATGAATATTTTATTGTCTTATTGTCCTTGCAATCCTACATTTGCTACTTTCCTTTTGAGCCGATGGTCTATCGGAAACAACCTCTATTCCCATAAAGGTCGAGGTAAGATCTGCGTACATCCTACCATCCTCTGACCCCACATTGTGAGATTACATGAGTATGTTATTGTTGTTGTATTTCTTAGGAAAACATGTAAGGACCGTATGCATATATTTTTATAATTAAAATTAAATTTAAAATTGATCAATAATTGAAGGACCAAAAATGCTATATTAAACTTGCAATATTTACAATGCGAGCATACGAGCTGGACCCAATTTCAACCTATAATTTGAGAAATGAAACTAGAGAGTCAAGGATTTCATGAGAGGAATTAGAGGAATCTGTTTTTTGCTTGTCTTGAGTCGAGGGTCTCTCGAAAACAACCGCTTTATCTACCAAGGTAGAAGTAAGGTATGCGTACATTCTATCTTTTTCAGACCTCATATTGTGGGATTTCATTGGGTACGATGTTGTTGTTACCCAACCCCAATTTCAAGAATTTACCAAAAGCTAAGGTAAAATTCACCACAATTTTGTGATTTTAACTTGAATCAATCACGAGCTAGTAGAAATCATATATTGGGCTCAGGTTGTAGGTTTAACAGTTTAACTGTTTAAGTGCGCGGAGTTGAGTGATTATGTAATTAAATGTTTTTTTTTGCATAAAAATCATAGAACTTTATATTATCATTTAAAAGTCATAGTATTATCATTTTGGCGACAAAATAGTCATAATAGCCAGAAAATATAATTTTCGGTAGATTTCATTTTTATCCCCTCACCTTTTCCACTTTTTAAAACAGATGTATAAAATAGATAAATAAAGATTAAAAACATAACTTGATGTTGTCACTTAAAATCACAATATTATCATTTTGGTGACAAAATGTTCATAATAGCCAAAAAAGTAATTTTGGTAGATTTCTTTTATTTTTCAACTTTTTCACTTTTTTAAAACTTATAACAATAAAAAAAATGAAAATTCACTAATAAGCTCTTTGTTGAGGATTATTTTTATTCACTTTTGTATATGTTTTATCAGAATAAATTTCATAATAAAGAAAATAATATTTTTATTAATTTTACTCCCTCTGTCCCAATTTATATGACATACTTTTTTTTCATCAGTCCTAAAAAGAATAACACATTTTCTCATTTGACAACAATTTAACTTTTAACTTTACCATTTACCCTTAACGAGATAATATATAACAACACAAATATCTTTGACTTGTTTTAGACTATAAGATTCAAAAATCTTCCTTTATTTCTTAAACCATATTTTCAGTCAAACTATATCACATAAATTGGGACGGTGGGAGAATCATATTTTATCTTCTGTGACTCTATAATTTAAGTTTATTATTATTCTTACAATTTACTCCTCCAGATAAAAAAGAGTGTCCACTTTGCCATTTACACATTCCTTATATCATCTAGGCAAAAATAGGTAATTTAACTAAAATATCTCTAATTAATTAAGTATTGTAAATTTGTCACCTAATACTTAATAAGGACAAATCTGAAAAAATAAAATTATTTTTTTCCTGAATTTGATAAGTGAATATTTTTTAAAACTAAAAATATAAAGTCTTAGCACTCTTTTTCATTGATTCAGAGTAGGCCTGACCAGTGGGCCGGGACGACTCGGTCCCGCCCCGACCTCGTTATAAAAAAAATTACGGTATCGGGACTCGAACCAGGACTAGACATGGCCTCGTTCCGCTCGGTCCCGACCCGCCCGACCCGATCCCGGTCTTGGTTGACCGTTGTGCAACAACCATTTTTGGCCTCCCCCCTCCCCCTACCCCTTAATATTTATTATTAACCCCTAAGTTATTTTATTTACACTTTAACCAATTTTTCAACTATAAATACCTCATTTGCTCTTCATCTTTCTCACAAATCTTCCTACAATCTCTCAATCAATCTCTCTACAAGTCTACATTGTCTACTAAATATTCAATTTTATTTATTCATTTGAGAGTGAAGTTGGCAACTAGCTTGAGGATCGTCCATCGAGTAAAGTTTCAATTTTCAACCTCTCGATTACACGTCGACATTACGTCGGCGTTTGGTACATTCGTTCCTTCATTAAATTATTATTGTTTCTTTATTTTATTCAGCGCACTTAATTTTATTATCTTTAACTAATTATTAGCATAATTAAAATGGAATCAATAAAAGGTATGTTTAAGGGTAAGGCTTCTTCTAGATGACACACCCACTAATGTAGATGACACACCCACTAGTGTGCCTTCAACTGAAATGCCTCTTATTCCCCCTAGTATGAGACTAGGTCCAGCAAAACGACCATTAAAATCAGATGCATGACACTTTTTTATTACGGACGTAGAAAATCAAGTAGCTATATGTAAAATTTGTAAATAATATTTTAAATTGGAAAAAGTAGCGGTGGGACGGGGATAATGAGCCACATAGCACACAAACATCCAGCTAGGTATGCCCAATACGAGGCTAAAAAACCGGGTGCGCAAGCGCCCTCTCCATCGGGACAAAGTTCAGATACTGTTCCGGACCAAGTACATGGTCAAATTAACCATATGACAGGGGAATTGTAGGCCCTAGATACGATAAACATAGAGATAGAGAAGCACTAGCAAAATTAGTTGTTGTGGAGGGTTTGCCCTTTTCATTTCTTGAATCTCCTGATTTTATTCATTACATTGAGAAATGTATAATCCTGCTTTTAAAGATTTTCCTAGATCAACTGTTAAGAGAGATCTATTTAAATTTGCACATGAATATCAACAATATTTACGTTACTCATTATATCATTTTAATGGCAAAATGACTATCACTTCTGATATAGGCCGTAGTACGAACATTCATGCTTATTTAACGGTAACCTGTCATTGGATAAATTATAAATGGTCTATGAAAAAACGTATTTTAGCGTATAGATATATAGATGATAGGCACACTGGTAATTTTATTGCAGAAAATATTTACTCTTTTTGCCATTATTACGGAATAACTGATAAAATTATGTCTATTACATTAAATAACGCTTCTTCTAATAAGTATGCTTACAATTTTTAAAAATAGTTTAACTCCATCTTTTCCAGATCATTTTCATATAATATGTGCGTGTCATATTTATTACTTAGTTGTAAATGATGATCTATCACTTTTTGCAGACATTCTTGATAAAATACAATTTGCTATAAACTATATTTTAAAAAATAATAAAATATAACGAAAAAAGGAATATAAAAAAACTTGTCACGATTGTCAACTACCTTATAGAAAAATTCCCGAAGAAGTACCCACTAGGTGGAATTCTTTGTACCAGCAACTACTTGTTGCTTATGACTATAAAAGACCTATAACTTTATTTTTTAACGCCCATAATCAAAATCCTATTTATATGGTTGTAGATAACGATTGGGATAAAATTGCCGAACTTATTGTATTTTTAGAGAAATTTTTTCAAGCAACAAAAAAATTTCCGGTATATATTATCCTACTATTTCAACTATGTTGTTTTATATAGATCTCATATTTTTATTACTTAATGAATATATGGCTAAACCAGCTTATAAGACATCTATTAAAAAATGTTTATCAAAATAAAAATATTTTATTCCTATTCCCACTATTTAAATTATTGGTGCTGTATTAAATTCGACTATTAAAATGGACGAATGTAAATCACTTATTGAAACTATTTATGATTGTATAGCAGTACTACCACCTCCAAGTCCCAAAAATCTAAATGACCCAACACCTATTGAACAAACTAAAGAAGAAGTGTTGTCTAGCATAGAAAATGAATGCAAAAAAGTTTATAGGTATTATCACCAAGAAAGTGCTAGCAACCAACCGACTTCCATACCATCATTTTCTTCTTCAACACAACCTCAAAAAAGACATGTTGTTTCTGTGACTAGTATTGAAAGCCTCAGAAATAGAATGTGCGGTGCTAACACTACAAATCAAATTAGCGAGTTTGATGTTTTTGTTTTTTTACAGGGTGCTTTACCGTACCAAACAGTTATCAATGAAGAAGGAGCTAAAGACTTGCTGAAATACTGAAGGGAGAATGAGAAGACCTTTCCAACACTTTCAATGATGGCCCGAGATGTTTTGAACATTCAAACGTTATCAACAGCATCTGAAAGCGCTTTTTCTGCCGACAAATTTCAAATAAGAGAGCACTGACACTCTTTAGCATGAGACAATTTGGAGATTGCAATATTATTCAGAGATTGGATACGAGCGGAGCAGAGAAAGTGTGGTCAACCGAAAATGAACGAAGAAGAAGACGAAAACTACAACGACATCTTATCCGAAGGTGGTGGAAGCGACATTGAGCAATGAACAAATACTAATTTCAACCGAAGAACCACATGAAATTATAAGGAAAATATAACAGTTTTTTCAATGTAATTTCTTTAATTGAAATTTACTATGTCATTTGCAACTTTTGAACAACACTACAAAATTGTAATTTTGACAATTGTATATGTATACTGTATTAGAAAAAAAATCATATTTCAATTAAATAATATAAGAGGCACAAAAACCGTCTTGAGATATTTTTATTACACTATCTTGTTCAATTATTGAGTTGTTTATATATATGTTATTTTTTTTATTAACTGCCAAAAAAAATGCCCCGTCCCGCCCCGACCCCCTATCCAACGAGATCGGAATCGGGACTAGACTTGGTCTCGTCCCGCTGGGACCCGGCCCGCCAGTCCCGCCCCAGCTCGATCCCGCCCCCTTTGCCGTCCCGCTCCGCCCCGATCCCGCCAAACTCGCCCCGATCCGTCCCGGTCCACTGACCACCCCTAATTCATAGTAGCATTTTGCAACAAAAAAAACGTGAAAGTAATAAATGCAATGTCAAAGTTGATCGACTAGTAGAGTAGCGTGGCAAGTGGGGGACAGTGACACTTGATCAATAATCGTCACAAATATTGTTATACTATTTTGTTTTGTTATAAAATATATATATGGATGTCCTAGTTTTACTCACATGGTAAATAAGGATGATATTATTCATTTGGTAGACTTGGTACTATACATTTGGTAGGCTACCTACTATACATTTGGTAGGCTTGTACTATACATTTGGTAGGCTACCATCTCTATAAATAGATGACTAAGTCCTCATTTGTATAAAATCAACAACAAGTGATAATACAATCTCTACCTCATCTTTATCAAGTTATTAGTTTGCTCTTATTATTATATAGTTTATAACACGTTATCAGCACGACGCTCTAACCGTTTCAAGATTTTTTTGGAGGCTAAAGTACTATTTCTATTCTCTCTATTTTATGGCTAACCTTACAAAGTTTGAGTTCGTTGCCCTCGATATTTCGGGCAAGAACTACCTATCATGGGTGCTAGATGCTGAAATCCATCTAGATGTTATGGGTCTTGGAGACACCATTAAATAAAATAAATAAAGCATCCAACCAAGAAAATGCCAAGACTATGATATTCATGCGCCATCACCTTGATGAAGCCCTGAAGACTGAATATCTCACTATTAAGAATCCGTTTGTTTTATGGAAAAATTTGAAAGAAATGTATGACCACCTGAAGTTGGTCTTTCTCCCAAAAGCACGTTATGAATGGATTAATCTAAGGCTACAAGATTTCAAGTCAGTTATGAAGTACAATTCTGAGATGTTCAGAATTACTTTTTTATTGACACTATGTGGAGAAAAGATAAATGATTCTGATATGCTAGAAAAAACGTTCTTCACCTTTCATGCCTCGAATATGCTCCTGCAGCAGCAATATCGAGAGAAAGGTTTCACAAAGTATTGTGATTTGATTGCTCACCTTCTAGTGGCTGGACAAAATAATGAATTGTTGATGAAAAATCATGAGAGTCGACCTACTGGCGTTGCACCACTCCCCGAAGTGAATGAGGTGTATGCCCACTATTCTAGGCGTGGAAAACATCGTGGCTCTAGTCGCGGTCATGGTCGTGGTCGTGAGAATGGTCAAGGAAGAAATTATTTCCTTGATGTTAATCATTCATCAAAGAAAAATCACTACCAAAGGGGGAAAAGGAAGGATGAGAAGTATGAAGTACCAGAAGCACGTGGCTCAGAAAATAAATGTTATCGATGTGGTGGGAGTGGACACTGGTCACGTACCTGTCGTACAGCAAAACACTTGGTTGAGCTTTATCAAGCATCAATAAAAGGGAAAGAGAAAAATTCCGAAATAAATTTTATCTCTGAAAATCAACTTGACATCACACACTTGGATGTAGCAGATTTCTTTGAGCATCCTGAAGGAAAGATAGATCACTTGATTAGTGATGGTTCTGTGGTTAAAGATGATTAAGTTGTTTTGATTTGTCTAGTAATAGTAGTTAGCGGAAAAAACATTATGTAACAGTAGTTGTTTGCATGAGTACTAATCTTTTAATTAGTATTAATTAGAGTAGATCTATAGTTAGTTATTAATAGAAATCTTAATATGATTGTCTTAATTAACTAATAGTTTAATATTGGAGTTGGTTTGCTTGTTTACAAGGCAGAGGATGTTTATTTGTTTTTTTCCAAACGATGAGTGTAAACCTCTGATTAACGAATTGTGTACTGTTAAGTTTTGTTTGGCAAGAAAAAAAACGTTAGTGAAGTCAACTATGTTCACTAAATATTTTAATATTTATTGTTCCTTCATGCATACTTATTGGATTGCTCACTATTGCACATATTTTATTAAGAGTACACTACAAAGGAAAATAAGTACTATATATGGCGTGTGATTAATTTTTAGTGTAAGTATAGTGATACAACAGACTGATTTTACTAGAAGTACTAATATTTGATAGAGTAATTATTTTATCTCGTGTATGTCGCTCTATGTGAAGATATGGATAATTCTCAAAGTAAGTTTGGTTTAAAATCCAATTATGAAGACATTTATTTGATTGATTCTGCTACCATATTCAAAGACAAGAAATATTTTTTTCATTTACTTATGGGTAAGGCAAATGTCAATACCATTTCTGGTAGTACCAACTTGATTGAAGGCTCCGGAAGAGCCATCATAACTTTGCCTAAGGGACGAAACTCATTATAAATGATGCAATGTTCTCTCCTAAATCCCGAAGGAACTTATTAAGTTTTAAAGATATCCGTCAAAATGGATACCATATTACAATAATGGATGAAATGAACCTTGAATATATTGGTATCACCAAGGATGTCTCTGGCAGAGAGTTGTTACAGAAAAGTTTTCTGCTTTGTCCTCTGGCTTATATTGGACAAAAATTAATGTAGTTGAGGCACACTCTCTCGTAAACCAGAAGTTTACTGATGTCACACCCCGACTTTTCCTAAGTCTTTACTTAGGGCGTGATGGCACCTGGACAATTATTTTCCACCAGGAGCATCATTTAATTCTCTTTATTTAGAAATTTGAACTTATATTCAAATACAGAGCTATTAATAAAAATAACAATAAAGAAATCTATTTATGACTTTATTAAAAACATAACGCGAGCCCATGCTCGTGCAAATATTGTTTCTACCTAGACATCCTGACAAAGATTATTCTAAGTTGGAAGGGAGACCATTCCACACGGGCATTTTCCGAGACACTGGAACTGACATTCTGAACCTGACGAGTACCAAGCCCGAAGCAATGGACTTGGTATGACAAGAGGCCGTGGGACGATCGCTAGCCTTGGCGTGAAGCCTTTCCTCTATCACGCTTTCCTGAAACATGTTAAATAAAGAGTCAGCCCTACCATCTGGGGCTGAGTGAGAACCTTACCCTGCAATTCAAAGTAACACCACAATATTCCAAGTGCAATCACATTATAACGTAATAAGCATATTGCAAAACATATCGTTACAACACTTTTAAATATGCAACAACTCCTCATAGGAAATTCTCGCTTAACTAACACATCATTTTCTCTCATATTATACGTTAGTAAAATCCACTGCATTTCCATATGTTTATTACATTTATATATTTGTGAACGCGTATTCACTTTTTATATTTATATATAGGTGAACATGTATTCATCTTTCATATTTGCTGCGGCGTGCAACCCGATCCATTATATTTACGTATTTGTGAACACGTATTCACTTTACGTTTTGTTGCGGCGTGCAACCCGATCCATTATTTTTACGTATTTGTGAACGCGTATTCACTTTACGCTTTGTTGCGCGCAACCCGATCCATTATATTTACGTATTTGTGAACACGTATTCACTTTACGTTTTGTTGCGGCGTGCAACCCGATCCATTATGTTTATATTTATATATTTATGTGAACACGTATTCACTTTTCATATTTTTCAGAAGATCGAATAAATAATATTCTCTTTCCCAACATTCTGTCATTCATACTTGTAACGATTATAACTTTTTAACCATAACTCCAACTAAGGTGTTTCTCAAGCGGAAACTAAGGTAAGACGGGGATATTTCACTGTACCAAATTTCATTTAAAACTACTTTGGGTAACTAACACAAATTTATCCTCAAAACAACCACATGAAATTTGTTTCGGCAGAATTCTTATTAAACAGAACCCAATCTTAGAATAGTCATAACTCTTAATCTGTAAACCCGTTCAAGCCCCAAAAAATCTCAAAACGACGAGAACAGAGAGCTACACGTCTCCGTGTGAACCATCCTTTCATATTCTGTACCGTTTGGTACAGTTTTACCCTTTTATTCGCTGCCCTTCCTGGATCTCGATAGATCCAAGGCAGAAACTTTAAATAGCGATAACTCTCAATCCGTAAGTCGGATAGACCCCCGTAAGGTCTCAAAATGTCCACAACAGAGATATATAGAACTTTCATTTAGAAACAATTTTCATATTCCCCACAGATTAGTACAGTTTTACGTTTCAACGTCCTGCCCTTCTGGATTCCGATGAATCCGAGGCAGCAACTTCAAACTACAATAACTCTCAACTCGTAAGTCCGTTTTAATAACTCTTTATCTATATCTGTCAGTAACATAGAGATTTACAACCATGTAAATTTTCATATAATTCTAATAAGTAAAACTCAATAAAAATAGTCCGTAATTATGCCTTTCCGAATTTCGGCCAAATCTAAGGCAGAAACTTTGAACTATGATAACTTTCAAACCGTATGTCCATTTTACCTCATTTTTAGTTCTATATGATCATATTAGAGAGGTGTATCACTCTTACGAATTTCATCAAATTCTAACAATTATAACTCAGTGAGAACAGTTCGTAAAGTTCATGACGCAACTAGTTGTCTAAACAATCAAAAGTTCAATATTTCTTTTCAACACTCAATTCTTATTCTAACATGTATTGAACTTAAAATAAAGGATATTACCAAGAATTTCTGAGTGAGAAAACTCACCTTGTAAGTGTGAAAAAAGATTGTGGTTCGGTTGCTACAAGTGGTCCTTGCTCCTTAGTGTTCCCTAATTTTCTTGTTCTCCTTCCTCCCTTGATATTTTCTTGATTTTTTTCCTTCTTGTTCACTTGATTATTTTCCTGATTTATATTCCTTGTACTAGGTACTTTATTTTGTGCTAAATACACTATATAAGTTGAAGTGTTTGTATAACCTATGAGAGGTGGAAGGACAAGAGTTGGAGGGGAAATGAAAAGGGGGAAGGGGTGAAGGGAAATGGACGTACGTGCTGCATGTTTTTTTTTTCTTTTGTTTTTTTTCTTTTCTTATTTTCATTTTTATCTATCTATTTATCCAACTTAACACTAACTCTATTCCATGCAATTTATTCTTTGTTTTCTTATATATATATTTTTATTAACCCAACCACAACTATATATTATTTTTTTTTCCGGATTTTACATTCTCTCCTCCTTAAGCAACATTCGTCCTCGAATGTGAATAAGGTCGTAACATAATCACATAGACACAATAATGTTTATTGTTATTGTAACACTAATTTGGGGCTTCACATTCTCCCTCCTTAAGAAGCATTCGTCCTCGAATGGAATAAGGTTGTAACACATGCATATAGACACGCAAATGACACACATATGAAGTACTATGTAACACATTTTTTTTACCTTAGTCAAATAGGAATGAATATTTGACTTTTATCGCGTCCTCGGCTTCCCCGGTGGCTTCCTCTGTGGAGTGATTCCTCCATAGGACTTTCACGGAAGCAATATCTTTATTTCTAAGGAGTTGAACCTTTCTATCAAGTATTTCTACCGGAGCCTCTTCATATTGAAGCTCTTTATTAAGAACTATCTCCTGGGGAAGGATGACGTGACTTGGATCGTGCAAGTATTTTCGTAACATTGACACATGAAATACCGGATGCATCGCTTACTTTGTGGAAGTGCTAATTCATAAGCCACATTCCCACTCTTCGCAAGATCTCATATGGCCCAACAAACCTGGGCTCAATTTCTCTTCTTACCAAAGCGCATCACTCCTTCATTGGGGGACACTTTTAAAAATACTTTCTCCCCTCTTGGAATTCAAGATCTCTTTTCCGATGATCCGCATAGGACTTATGACGGCTATGAGCTGCTTTGATCCGCTCCCAATCATCTGCACTTATCATTTGTTTCTTGAATGACTTCAGTCCGAACGATGCGTCACCCACCTCGAACCATCCAAGTGGAGACCTACATTTTCGTCCATATAATGCTTCAAACGGCCATTTGTATGCTAGAGTGAAAACTATTGTTGTAGGCGAACTCAATTAGACATAGATGGTCCAACCACTTCCCAAAATCTAACACACAAGATCGCAACATGTCCTCAAGTGTTTGAATTGTTCGCTCAGCTTGCCCATCTGTTTACGGGTGGAAAGTCGTGCTTAACTTAACTTTTATCCCGAGACCCTGCTGGAAACTTTGCCAAAAGTGTGAGGTGAACTGGGAACCCCTATCTGAAATAATTTGTAAAGGAATCCCGTGTAACCGCACAATCTCATTCAAATAAATATGTGCGTACTGTGGTGCGCGATACGTAGTCTTAACCGGTAAGAAATGGGCTGACTTTGTAAGCCGATCAACAATCACCCAAATAGAATCATACCCTTCTCGAGTTTTGAGACCGCCACAAAATCCATATGAATCGCCTCCCATTTCCACATGGGGACTCCAATGTCCTGAAGTAATCCGCCAGTTTTTTGATGTTCATCTTTCACCTGCTGACATATAAGACACCTCCCGACAAACTCCGCAACGTCCTTCTTCATCCCGTCCCACCAGTAATTTGCCTTGAGGTCCTGATACATTTTTGTTGACCCTGGATGAATGGAATATCTTGTGTTGTGACCCTCATCTAAGATCTTCCTCATTAGATCCTTTACCATAAGAACACGTAACCTACCCTTATACCGAAGGGTTCCGTCATTATCTCCCAATGTAAATCGCGTGAAGGTTTTCTCGTTGATCATCTCCCGAAATCCAACAAACTCCGTATCCTCAAATTGACTTTCTTTTATTTCTGAAGCTAAGGCAGACTGCGAGGTATCATGTACCACCACCCTACCTTCACCGATCTCAATTAAGCTAACCCCGAGGTTTCCCAATCTTTGTACCTCACGAACAATACCCCTCTTTTGTATTGTAAAATGGGCCAAGCTGCCCATTGATCTCCTACTGAGTGCGTCAGCCACAACGTTGGCTTTCCCAGGATGGTAAAGAATACTAAGGTCATAATCCTTAAGCAACTCTAACCATCTTCTTTGTCGGGGATTCAAATCCTTCTGCGTGGTTATGTACTGCAAACTATTATGATCTGTAAATATGTCCACATGCACACCATACAAATAATGTCTCCATATTCGTAAGGCAAACACCACCGCAGCTAATTCCAAGTCATGAGTTGGGTAATTCTTCTCATGTATCTTCAATTGTCTAGACGACACGCAATAACCTTTCCAAATCGCATCAAGACACATCCTAACCCAACTCTAGAGGCATCGCAATAGATCGTGAACCCTTCTTGTCCCGATGGTAAGGTTGGGGATCTGCAATAGTCAACAATTCCTTTAGTTTCAAAACTTGCTTCACAAGCTTCGACCATCGGTACTTAACCGCTTTTGAGTCAACCGGTCAAAGGAGCAAAGAAGACTAGAAAACCTTTACGAATCTTCTATAATACCGCCAAACCCAAGAAACTTCTAACCTATGTCGGAGTCGGTTTTGGCCGCTTCATCGCTTCTATCTTACGGGGTCTACCATAATTCCATCCCTTGACACAACATGGCCCAAAAAGGCTACCTTTTCCAACCAAAATTCACACTTTGAAAATTTAGCATATAGTTTCTCCTGTTTCAAGACTTGAAGCACTACACTCAGATGCTCTTCATGTTCTTCAACACTCTTACTGTAAATTAAGATATCATCTATGAACACGATCACGAACAAATCTAGGAATGGTTTGAAGATTCTGTTCATTAAATCCATAAAAGCTGCTGGGGCATTGGTTAACCCAAAAGACATGACCAAGAACTCATAATGGCCGTATCAGGTTCTAAAGGCTGTTTTGGATATATCATCTGGATTTATTTTCAGCTGGTGATATCCCGAACGGAAATAAATCTTGGAAAAATAGCTAGCTCCCTGAAGTTGGTCAAAAAGATCATCGATTCTTGGTAATGGGTATCGGTTCTTGATCGTGACCTTATTGAGCTGCCGATAATCGATGCACATTCGGAGCGATCCGTCTTTCTTTTTCACAAACAGGACTGGTGCACCCCAAGGGGAAACACTAGGCCTTATAAAGCCTTTATCCAGAAGATCCTTCAATTGTTCTTTTAACTCCCTCAATTCAGCTGGGGCCATTCGATATGGAGGGATAGAAATGGGTCTTGTACCCGGAATTAACTCTATAGCAAACTCCACTTCTATCCTAGGAAGGCCCGAAGATCTTCAGGAAAAACCTCCGGAAAACTTCGAACAATAGGGACATCATTCACTGCTGGGGATTATTTTTGAGTATCCACTATATTAGCCAGATATGCGTACTCCACTCTGTGACTTCTCAATAACTTTTGAGCCCCAAGGTAGGAAATAAGTTGATCCGAGGATATTTCAATCCTACCCCTTATAACAACTTCTGGTTCTCCGGGAAAAGTTAATCTCACTATCTTTCGCCGACAATCTAACATGGCATAACATGCCGACAACCAATCCATACCCAAAATGACGTCGAAGTCTACCATATCAAGTAGTACTAGGTTCACCATTGTTCCCCTGCCATTCACTTCTAATGGAAAATTATTTACCACCCGAGAGGCCCAAATGAGGCCCCATCGGTGTCATAACCTCAAAAGGTTCACTTAAATAAGAAGGTTCTACGTGTAAATTCTTAGCAAAGCCCATTGACACATATGAAAATGTAGAGCCGGGATCGTATAATACAAATGCAGGAATACTCGAGACTAGCAAAATACTTGTGACCATCGCATTAGATGCTTCTACCTCATTCCTCTGGGGCAAAGCGTAGAGCCGATTAGAATTGTTGGGTTGTTGACCTCCATGACTCGCGGGTTGGTTTCCGATTTCCCAGAGGCGATTGTGGTTGCTTCTGACCTCCCCTGAATAGATTGTGTTTGGGTCCTCTTCTTGCAATCCCTGGCATAGTGGCCTGACTCTCCACAGTTATAACATGTCTTCGTTAAGAGCCGACATTCTCCAGTGTATTTTCTAAGACAAATCTTACAAATCGGTTTGTCACCTCCTGTGTTAGGGTTGGTGGCCTTGTCCTTGCTACCTTGGTAATTAGACCAACTGTGCCCCTTAGGCTTGAAATATGATCGCCCATGATTGGTTGGTCAAGACACTTTACTAAACTCCTGCTTCGATTTTGACTCGTTAAATGATCCGACGTTCAAGTCTCTTCGCGAATATTCTCTTTTTGCTTTAATAAACCTTCTACCCTCAAAGCCATATCGACAATCGAAGATAAGTTCGATCGTTGGCTAACGCCACCACCTTCTCGCTATGTTCGGTTTAAACCTCTACAAATCGCTGACTCTATCCATTTCGTAGGACGACATGTGTGTTGTATGCCGATAACCTCACGAATCGTGTATCATATTCTTGTACACTACGGCCACCTTGCTTCAATTGTTCAAACTCCGCCGAGCGCATCCTTGCGTGTATTAGGCATAAATTTCTCAATGAATGCCGCTCTGAACCCTCCCCAAGTCATTGGTGGTGACATCGGGGGACGATTTTTCATAAAATTCCTCCACCACACCCCTGCATCATCCATTAGTCATGCGCCTACCAAGTTGACACCTTGCGTCTCCACGCATCCCAATGTGAACATTAAGTCTTCAACTTCATCGAGGAATACTATCTGCCGACTCGGGTCCTTCCCCGAGTAAAGTGGTTCTCTCTCCTCATAAAATTTGCCCATAGCCTATCGTGCATCGCTGAGCTTCTACACTCTGGTCCGTGGTGCGCACCGGTCCCCGGGCCGCCTTACAGTTCGGGCTATGGCGGCAGACACTAGGCGCGGCGGAACCATGTGAATGGCACTGCCATTAACTCTACATGAGTCTATCTAGTTTTTGTCCCACCGTTTCTTGGGCCATTTGACTCTCGTTCTTCCAACATTTTCTCCAACATTTTCTGCTTCCTTCGGACACCACTACGCCAACCGGAGGTACATGAGCCGTGATGAACCTCCTCTTGAGCCCCCGGGATTTGTGAATTCACCATTTTCTTCTGAGTCCATCTTACGACGCATGAACTTCATCTGAGATCTCATTCCCTTTGCCTGTTCCATGAGTACTTCCCTCTTTGTTGGAACTCGCCTTATAATCGCCATCTATACAAATCATATTAGTCAGTATAATGTTGTACAATCCCCTTTTCTAACCCGTGTGAAAGAGGTAGTACGAGAAATCAAGTCTTTGAAAAGACTCAAGGTAGGCACGAGAAGAGTACGAAAGAAGGGAAACTTTAGGATGTTATTCCGTTCACTTATTACTAAGGTGGCGCGCACACCGTCGCAATAAGTAACCGTTCAAACACCCAACTCGAAGAAAACTTCCTAGAATCTCTTAACCTGGTTTAGCTCTGATACCAACTTGTCACGCCCCGAATTTCCCTAAGTCTTTACTTAGGGCGTGATGGCACCTGGACAATTATTTTCCACCAGGAGCACCATTTAATTCTCTTTATTTAGAAATTTGAACTTATATTCAAATACGGAGCTATTAATAAAAATAACAATAAAGAAATTTGTTAATGACTTTATTAAAAACATAACGCGAGCCCATGCTCGTGCAAATATTGTTTCTACCTAGACATCCTGATAAAGATTATTCTAAGTTGGAAGGGAGACCATTTCACACGGGCATTTCTCGAGACACTGGAACTGACATTCTGAACCTGACGAGTACCAAGCCCGAAGCAATGGACTTGGTATGACAAGAGGCTGCGGGACAATCGCTAGCCTTGGCGTGGAGCCTTTCCTCTATCACGCTTTCCTGAAACATGTTAAATAAAGAGTCAGCCCTACCATCCAAATGGGAACCTTACCCTGCAATTCAAAGTAACACCACAATATTCCAAGTGCAATCACATTATAACGTAATAAGCATATTGCAAAAACATATCAGGTTACAACACTTTTAAATATGCAACAACTCCTCATAGGAAATTCTCGGTTTAACTAACACTTCATTTTATCTCGTATTATACGTTAAGACATTCCCCTGCATTTCCATATGTTTATTACATTTATATATTTGTGAACGCGTATTCACTTTTCATATTTATATAGGTGAACATGTATTCATCTTTCATATTTGTTGCGTGCAACCCGATCCATTATATTTACGTATTTGTGAACACGTATTCACTTTACGCTTTGTTGCGCCGCAACCCGATCCATTATGTTTACATATTTGTGAACGTATTCACTTTACGTTTTGTTGCGTGCAACCCGATCCATTATATTTACGTATTTGTGAACACGTATTCACTTTACGCTTTGTTGCGCGCAACCCGATCCATTATGTTTATATTTATATATTTATGTGAACACGTATTCACTTTTCATATTTTTCAGAAGATCGAATAAATAATATTCTCTTTCCCAACATTCTGTCATTTATACTTGTAACGATTATAACTTTTTAACCATAACTCCAACTAAGGTGTTTCTCAAGCGGAAACTAAGGTAAGACGGGGATCTTTCACTGTACCAAATTTCATTTAAAACTACTTTAGGTAACTAACACAAATTTATCCTCAAAACAACCACATGAAATTTGTTTCGGCAGAATTCTTATTAAACAGAACCCAATCTTAGAATAGTCATAACTCCTAATCTGTAAACCCGTTCAGGCCCCATAAAATCTCAAAACGACGAGAACAGAGATATACACGTCTCCATGTGAACCATCTTTTCATATTCTGTACCATTTGGTACAGTTTTACCCTTTTATTCGCTGCCCTTCCTGGATCTCGATAGATCCCAGGCAGAAACTTTAAACAGCGATAACTCTCAATCCGTAAGTCGGATATACCCCCGTAAGGTCTCACAATGTCCACAACAGAGATATCTAGAACTTTAATTTAGCAATAATTTTCATATTCCCCACAGATTAGTACAGTTTTACGTTTCAACGTCCTGCCCTTCTGGATTCCGATGAATCCGAGGCAGCAACTTCAAACTACAATAACTCTCAACTCGTAAGTCCGTTTTAATAAATCTTTATCTATATCTGTCCGTAACAGAGAGATTTACAACCATGTAAATTTTCATATAATTCGAATAAGTAAAACTCATAAAAATAGTCCGTAATTATGTCTTTCCGAATTTCGGCCAAATCTAAGGCAGGAACTTTGAACTATGATAACTTTCAAACCGTATGTCCATTTTACCTCATTTTTGGTTCTATATGATCATATTAGAGATGTGTACCACTCTTCCGAATTTCATCAAATTCTAACAATTATAACTCAGTGAGAACAGTTCGTAAATTTCATGACGCAACTAGTTGTCTAAACAATCAAAAGTTCAATATTTCTTTTCAACACTCAATTCTTATTCTAACATGTATTGAACTTAAAATAAAGGATATTACCAAGAATTTCTGAGTGAGAAAACTCACCTTGTAAGTGTGAAAAAAGATTGTGGTTCGGTTGCTACAAGTGGTCCTTGCTCCTTAGTGTTCCCTAATTTTCTTGTTCTTCTTCCTCCCTTGATATTTTCTTGATTTTTTTCCTTCTTGTTCACTTGATTATTTTCCTGATTTATATTCCTTGTACTAGGTACTTTATTTTGTGCTAAATACACTATATAAGTTGAAGTGTTTGTATAACCTATGAGAGGTGGAAGGACAAGAGTTGGAGGGGAAATGAAAAGGGGGAAGGGGTGAAGGGAAATGGACGTACGTATTGCATGTTTTTTTTTTTTTTTTTTTTTGTTTTCTTATTTTCATTTTTATCTATCTATTTATCCAACTTAACACTAACTCTATTCCATGCAATTTATTCTTTGTTTTCTTATATATATATTTTTATTAACCCAACCACAACTATATATTATTATTTTTTTCCGGATTTTACAACTGACTCCAATATGTTTGTACTTTGACATGAACGATTGGGGCACCCTGGATCTATAATGATGAGACGAATTATAGAAAATTCAAACGGGCATACATTAAAGAACCTGAAGATTCTTTTAAACAATGAATTTTCTTGTACTTCTTGTTATCAAGGCAAATTAATTATTAGGCCAGCATTTACAAAGATTGGGTTTGAATCCCCTGCATGTTTGGAATGTATACATGAGGATATTTGTGGACCTATTCACCCACCTAGTGGATCATTTAGATATTTTATGGTCCTAATAGATGCTTCCTCTAGATGGTCTCATGTGTGCCTACTGTCATCTCGCAACCTGGCGTTTGCGAAATTATTGACACAAATAATTTGATTAGGAACACAGTTTCTTGATAATCCGATAAAGTCCATTCGCCTTGATAATGCCGCAGAGTTTACATCCCAAGCATTTAATGATTATTGTTTATCAATTAGGATAAAAGTTGAACATCCTGTAGCTCATGTTCACACTCAAAATGGTCTTGCAGAGTCATTAATTAAACGTCTAAAGTTGATAGAAAGACCATCACTTATGAAAACAAGGTTGTCCACGTCTGTTTGGGGTCACACTATTTTGCATGCATCAATACTTGTTCGTTTCAGACCAACAATTATCATAAACTTTCTCCGTTACAATTGGTTTTGGGCCAAGAACCTAATATATCTCATCTAAGAATTTTTGGATGCGCCATATATGTGCCTGTAGCACCACCACATCGCACCAAGATGGGGCCCCAAAGAGGATTCGGAATATATGTTGGGTTTGAATCACACTCCATTATTCGCTACCTAAAACCATTAATAGGAGATTTGTTCACTACTCGATTTGCTGATTGACGATTTGATGAGACAATTTTCCCAAAATTAGGGGGAGAAAATAATGAAATAAAAAGGGAAATTTTGTGGAATAATTCATCATTGTCTCACCTTGATCAACGTGCCTCTATTTGTGAGCAGGAGATCCAAAAGATTATTCACTTGCAGAAAATAACAAATCAAATGCCAGACGCATTTACAGATTTGAAGAGGATTACCAAATCACGTATCCCTGCCGAGAATGTCCCAATTAGGATTGATGTCTGTTAGACATATTTTGTATACACTTTTTGAGTCATTTTAGTTAGTATTTTCCTCATTTTCGTTGAAATTAGTGTCGTGTTAGGATCGTTTTTCTTTCTTTTGAGTCACAGCGGCCCTAAATGGAGAAATGACAAAAAGAAGATAAAATGAGCTTAATTGAGGTGTAATTGCACAAGAAAAGGCCAAGAAATGAAGCCTAAGAAGTCTCGGGAAGCATAGAAGAAATCTGACGAAGTCCGGATGAAAAAAGGACACAGAATCGCAAAATCTGGCAGAAAACGTCACAGGCGTCGCGACGCCTGCCAGCAGCGCCGCGACGCTAATTAACCTGGGGATCTGATTTTGTCTCAGTATTTTCGGCGTCGTGGCGCCAGCCTGCAGGGCCACGACGCCGACGCGGGATTTCTGATTCTTGGGCCGAATTTCAGAGGGTTAAAAGGGTCCGTAGCGCAAGTTTTCTCAAGTATAAAACCCTAAAACCCTGCTCATTAAGGGGAGATCTTGTACATAATTCTACATTCTACTTTGGAGAGGAAAAGGGGGCTAGAAGATTGGAGACCTAGTTCTAAGTATTTTCTTTTCTCTTCTTTGTTCTTATTTCAGTTCATGTTGGATATTGAATTAGTTCTTAGCATGTCTATGGCTAGGAGCTAAACTCTTAATTAGGGCTTTTCATTGAATCGCTTGAAACTCGTTTTTATGAATTAATGCATTAGTTTAGTTTCTTCTTCATCTTGTTAAGATTTATTCAATATTGGTTTGAATGTTTGATAGTTAACTGATCACTAATTATCATACTTTATATGATTTCGAATCGAGATCCGACAGGGGAGATTTGGATATACTGTAATTGAATAGACACAGGTTAACATCGCGGACGAAAGTACCCCGATACTTGTATAGCATTTTAGGTTATTGTTCTTAATCCTCCTATGTGGTAAAATTTATCATAGAAATATATAAGGTTTCTGCACTGGGGTTGAGCTTTTATATATCCTAACCGGAATATAAGACATACTAGTTAACCTGCTATCTTAACGTAGAAGTAGAAGCCATTGTTGTTGCATTAAGGATTGAAAAAAGTGGATAGTCGAGGATATTGGAAGCCCTATTTTCACCATAACTGATTTACACCAAAGCATATTTAGTTTAATTCTCGCAATTACTCTAGTAGTTTTTAGATAAAAACCAAATCAACTTATCGTTAGCCAAATAGATAACATAGAGTAGATGTTCGGTAATTGAAAACCAGTCTCTGTGGACGATATTCGGTCTTACAGACTATATTACTTGGAACGATACGTACACTTGCGTGAGCAATTGGAAAATCGGCTAACAATGTCCCTGCAGGACCATCTACTAGTGTTATAGCAAATGAGTCCAACGCACGTCTGAAGCGTGGCAGACCATTGGGTTCTAAGGATCAAAATCCTAGAAAAAGAAAAATAAATGGTCAAGATGACACTAAGAAAGAATCCCATAAAGAAATGCAAGATTTGATCAATCATGATATTCTTGAAGAAATCAATGAGCCTCAAACTCAAGAAAATGAAGAAATAAACCCAAGTGATGTTAGGAATAATTTCAATCGCTTGGAAATAAACGTGGATTGTGTCTTTACTTATAATATTGCAACTAGAATTATGCAAGATAGTGAGGATCTTGAACCCCAAGAATGCCGAGAAAGATGTGATTGGCCAAAATGACAAGAGGCAATTCAATCAGAGTTAAACTCACTCACCAAATGGGAAGTTTTTGGACTTGTAGTCCAAACACCTAAGGGTATTAGGCCTATTGGTTATAAATGGGTTTTTGTGTGAAAAAGAAATGAGAAAAATGAGATACAAAGATATAAGGCACGCCTTGTTGCCCAAGGATTTTCACAAAGGCCTGGTGTCGATTATGAAGAAACGTACTCACTCGTTATGGACGCAATAACATTATGTTATCTCATCAGTTTCGCTGTTCATGAGAGACTTGAAATGCACTTAATGGACGTGGTCACAACATATCTCTATGGAACACTTGAAAATGAAATATACATGAAAATTCCTGAAGGATTTAAGATGCCTGAAGCATGTAGTTCAAAGTCTTGAGAAATACACTCAATCAGATTACAAAGATCATTGTATGGTTTAAAGCAATCCGGATTCATGTGGTATAACCGCCTTAGTGAGTATTTATTAAAGGAAGGCTATACAAATGATTCCATTTGCCCATGTGTTTTTATAAAGAAAACAATATCGGAGTTTGTAATACTTGCTGTATATGTTGACGACATAAACCTCATTGGAACTCTTGCAGAGCTCAAAAGGGCGATTGATTATTTAAAAAGGGAATTTGAGATGAAAGATCCTGGAAAGACAAAATTATGCCTTGGTTTGCAAATTGAACATTTGACAAATGGTATTTTTGTTCATCAATCTGCATATACAGAAAAAGTGTTGAAACGATTTTATATGGATGAAGCACATCCATTAAGTACTCCGATGATTGTTCAATCACTTGATGTGAATAAAGATCCATGTTCCGACCTCAAGAAAAAAAATGAAGAAATACTTGGTCCTGAAGTACCATATCTTAGTGAAATCGGTGCACTAATGTATCTTGCCAATACCACAAGGCCGGACATAGCATTTTCAGTTAATGTGTTAGCAAGGTATAGTTGTGCTCCTACAAGGAGACACTGAAATGGAATTAAACACATATTGTGGTATCTAAAGGGGACTATCGATTTGGGCTTATTTTATTCTAATAATTGTAGTCCAAATCTTGTTGGTTATGCCGATGCAGGGTATTTATCTGATCCACACAAGGCTAGATCTCAAACACGCTATGTGTTTATATGTGGGGGTGCTGCCATATCTTGGCGATCTACAAAATAGTCTATCGTAGCTACCTTATCAAATCATGCTGAGATAATAGCAATTCATGAAGCAAGCCGAGAAGTTGTATGGTTGAGGTCAATGATACATCTCATTCGAGAAAAATGTGGTCTGAAATATGAAAAAATACCCAATCTTATATGAAGATAATGCAACATGTATTACTCAATTGAAGGGGGGATTCATAAAAGGAGATAGGACAAAACACATTTCACCAAAGTGGTTCTTCACACACGATCTCCAAAAGAATGGTGATATCAACGTGCAACAAATTCGTTCAAGTGATAATATGACTGATTTGTTCACTAAGTCTTTACCAACAACAACTTTCGAGAAGATTGTGCACAAAATTGGAATGCGAAGAATCAAGCATTTGGACTGAAGTTTTCATCAGGGGGAGTTAACACATGTTGTACTTTTTTTCCATATAAAGTTTTGCCATTGAATTTTCCTTATAAGGTTTTTAATGAGGCAACTAAAATGTGTATTATTAGAAATATGTATTTTTTTTCTTTCACTAGAGTTTTCCACTGGATTTTTTCTAGTAAGGTTTTAACGAGACATATTATCTATTAATGGACATCCAAGGGGGAGTGTTATAAAAATCTATGTGGATGTCCTAGTTTTACTCACATGGTAAATAAGGATGATACTATTCATTTGGTAGGCTACCTACTATACATTTGGTAGGCTTATACTATACATTTGGTAGACTACCATCTCTATAAATAGATGACTAAGTTCTTATTTGTATAAAATCAACAACAAGTAATAATACAATCTCTACCTCCTCTTTATCAAGTTATTAGTTTGCTCTTATTATTATATAGTTCATAACAGTTTTAAATATTTTAATCATTGGGGTGCAGAAATATAAACGAAAAGATAAATAAAGTATTCCCTATACATACTCTATTTAATATTTTAATTTTTCAAATGTCAACACTCAACACCTGGTCACATGGATTATGCACTGTTTTTTCTAGAAGTTCTCTTTTGTGTAATGAGCTTGCAATTAATTGTAGGAAATGATCAACTTGCACAAATAAGAATTCTCCTCTACCGAAATAAAATACAAAATAACTTGTACGTGATAGTGCTAATTTATTTGAAACAAAAGGAAAGACAATTGTCAAAACATTTGATATATCTACCCCATATATATTTTAATTGTGAGCATGTATAATATAAATATTCACAGTGTCATGACACTTTTCATGGAACCCACTCTTAAGTAATTTCTGTATAGAGTAAAATTCGTATAAGACAGCCATACAAATTATAATATGATACGTGGAGCAGGGTACTGAGTCAGGATCACGTCAGTTTAAGACACTACTGACTAGATACGCGTGGTACCGGGAGAAACAGAAGCGTAACTGGTACCGGTAATACAGAAAGTTGAGAACCGTTTGAATTGTAACGGGCGACCGTTACCAAACCGGCCATACGTCTTCCAATAAAGCTTTAATGTCATTTATTGAGATATTGATTATCCAATTATTACAACATTCATTCTCCTGTATTAATGAGGGCATATTTCATGGATTGTGTATCAGTGTAACTCATGTATAAATAGGACACATTGTTCCATTGTAAATCATCACATTTTAGTTATTACAAGATACTTGCTCATATTCTCGATTTATGTGTTTTCATACAAGTTATCGTAACTTTGCCCAGAAGTTGTCGACTCAGGCTAATCATTACTTTACTTTGTCTCATTAGTACTTATTTTCAGTATTATTCATCTAGAATTCTTATCTAATGTGTCACTTGAGATCCATGTGTCCTTGCCCCATATACAAATTCAATTGTACCGTTACGAATAAACAGTTTGGCGCCCAGCGTGGAGCCTGGACAATTATGGTGTCACAAGTGACCCCTCTATTAATTTACTTTTTTCTTTAAGTCTTATTCTTTGTTCAGATCAGACAAATGACAGGAATAGGAGAAAGCAGTCGTAGAGTCGGGGACAACACAAACAATCTTGGCTGGATGGTTTGCTAATAGGAACCACGAGACCCAAAGACCAGATGTTTACAGATGAAGTCACATCCAGAGAAGGACAAACTCGACATGAGGATGTTCCCACCGACAAAACACCTGAAGAAGCTATACATAATATTCGGGCTCAGAATGCCGCAATGAGTGAGGAGTTGGAGTTTCTAAAACGATTTGAAGAGGAGTTCATGTCTAAAAATGTCGTCAGTACTCCGATAGGGGAATCGATACCTCCAACAAATGCAAATGGAGAAACCGGTAATGATCAAGGCAGATTGGGAAACAATGGCTCAGATAGTGAGGCTGCCCCTACAAATTTGTTTCAGGAAAAGGTCTTGAAATTCATGATGGACATGATGAGAAAAGTTAATACCAATGCAGAGAAGGCAGAGAAAATCGATCAGGAGTTCCCACGCCAGTTCAGCTAGATATCGGAGGCTCCTCCTAAGGTTGATGGTTTGGATACAAAGAAATAAATTCAGTTAGCGTATAAGCCAGAGGTTGAATTGATCCCTAAAAAGTTCAAAATGTCTTTTATAGCTAAATATGCTAAAACTACCAATCCACGTGAGCATATAATGGTCTATACTACGGTCGTGAAAGGAAATGATCTAAGGGAACACAAAATAGAATTGGTTCTTATAAAAAAGTTCGATAAAACATTTACTAAGGGAGATTTGATATGATATTCACAACTCTCTCAGTATTCAATCGGTTCATTCACCCAGCTCACCGATATGTTCATAATAGCTCATGTGGTGGCCCGAACGGTGAAGACACGCAAGACGGATATCTTTCGCATTGCGCAAGAAAAAATAGAACTCCTTAGGGACGTCATTACACAGTTCCATAAGGAGCAGATGTTGTTACTAGCAGTATCGGATGAATGAGATGCGGTGGCTTTCACAAAAGGTTTTGGCAAGTCCGGATGCCTCCCGAAAGCTCAAGGAAAATCTCTTGAAGTTCCAATATCGGAGACTACCCAAATAGTCAGAATATTAGGGACTGTCCATATATTCAAGCTATATGTAACATGACTGAC
Organism: Przewalskia tangutica; assembly: GCA_029844215.1. NCBI lineage: Eukaryota > Viridiplantae > Streptophyta > Magnoliopsida > Solanales > Solanaceae > Przewalskia > Przewalskia tangutica. The sequence continues at coordinate 80,321,568 of CM056732.1, read as the reverse complement.
CACACTAGATGACAGCCGGATTTTTCCTGCACTTATCTTCACATTTGTAAGCCAAATGAATCAATAAAAATTTCCTTTCATGATTAATAAATTTTTTCCATCACGAGCATTAAACATATATTATTATCTTAAACATATTAAAACTTCTATGCCATAATGAACATGAAACTTCCTCTTCTACATCATCATTAAAAATAAGGACACTCTCTTATTCAAACTTTAACAAAAAAGTTAAGGTTCCGGGCACATGAAGTATCACATTTTTAAGTTATTCGAAACCAAGTTAAGTCGGGAACTAACTTTGAAGACCATGAGTAGCCTTGATTTAAGATGGAAAGGAAAATACATATTTGGAACTAAATTAAGGTTATCAAAAAGTTTTTAAACTTCTAAAGCTTAGCATGTTCCGGTAAAATAAACCTCAAAGTTAGGTTCTGGTTCATAAAGCAAAGTAATAAAGTTATAACTAATACTTGTTTTGAGGATAAGTAAAGAATTAAAACCGTACACAGAATTAAAAAAAATGGAAAAGTTCATCATTCACATTTTCCGAACTAAAAATAGCCTGGATACAAAAGATACTAACCGAGCCCAAAAGTGACCTGATAACAAAACAAAAAGCTAAAATAACAACCCGCATGAAATATTACAGCCTGTCCACTCCATGGACCGCCGGGGGTATTCTTGGTGTTTCTAACAAGTTTTGAGAAATGGGGACTGAAAGAGGTAGTTTTAAGGTCGATGCTTCGGGAGCGTTATCTGAGGCAGGAGGCACATGCTCTTAGAAATGATGAGCCTTAGTTCCCAGGAGGACTTTGTCATCTCCACCCCCAGACGAAGCATTGTCTTCTTCCATGAGGAGGGAGCCATCGAGACTATCAGCAGAGGCCAATTCCAATTACTGGATCTTAATGATTTTCTCCTCAATATCAACATATCCAATCTTTGCTTCTTCCAAGGCCTTACGGCGCATCATATAGACGTTATTGATTATGGACAAAGTATAGTTTTCAATGGTGCCCTAGACTTCTTCTTTGCAGCTTGAACAACTTGAGTAAGCTCGATGTTAGTAGCATGTTGAAGTTCGTTGGCTCGGGTCAACTCAACAATATCTTCTCGTTGTCTTTCATTATGAGCAGCCGTAGTAGAAATACGGGACCTCAAGGACTCAGTTTATTTCTTCTAAGATTCTATTTATGTTTCTTTAATTTGGAGACATTTTGGAGAAGGTGCTTACATTAGCTTCAAGACTGGAGAGACGCATCGTCAGATTTGACATAGTGTCTGATGCTTAATTCTACTTCTTCTGCCAATCTCTGACCCGATCCTCATGTAAAATGGCATGTTGCCTATACGCCTCTTTATCTTCGAGTTTCACCTTTGTAACTGACAAACAGTGAACAGTGTTGTCCCTTTCTGTCCTCAAGGCGAATATTTATTCAATCATTTGTTGGAGCCTTTCATAGCATAAAAAGTTGGTCTGGATGATAATTATGATTATCATAAGAAAATGTGTAGAAATAGTAAAGTGCAAGCAGCTCGGAAAAGGGACAGTACCTTGGTTGCATTATACATTCCTTCATTAATGAAACATTCAGAGGACACCCGACGAGCCTTCCTTATGTCCTTATCTGAAGCCACATGTTTCATATTGTTAGCCACTCCAATGGGCTTAGAACAAAAGTGGCAGTCAGCAGGAAGCTGGAAGATTACGGTCCAGAATTTTACAGACTGAGGTGCTACGACCTTGGTATTCATTTACTAACCCATCCTTATGAGAAGAGGAAACTCAATCTGGGGAAGACGAAATTTCATGATCTTCTTATTGAGCCATGGTCGGCATGATCAGAGACTTGGGATCCTCAACAACTGGTGGTAGAGTGGCGATGGTTGGTGCATGCAGGGATTGCCGTAAAATTGTGCTTACCGGGGCAAAAGAGGCATTGGTGTGACTGGTTTCATGACTGGCAACTTTCATCTCTGCAAAAATCAATGGAGCTTTATTTTTCCTTTTCTACAAAGGTTGTTCTTCCTCAGGACCTTCATTATCCAGATCCACCACAGGGAAAGAACCAACCGTGCATTACTGAAAGCGTTGGAAGGAGTACAGTCAGAGTGGTCAGGGAATTTCTTCTTCAAACATTTTTGGCCCGTATGAGGGCTAGCAGAAGTTTCACTTCGTAGTATTTTCCGTTTATGAGCCTATTGAATAATGAGGGAAAATGCCTCTGGATATTCGATCTCCTTTTCAGGAGGAGCATTGTCAATTGCATTGAAAAGATCTAACAAAAAAGAGAACAATTCTTTGACAGGTCGAAGAATGAGCGGAAGAATCTGAGATTAAAGTCATGATATATACCGTGGTGGAGGGTTACCTAGTTCTTATTTAAAGCATATTTTTCCATGTCCGGAGTTCCGGGGTGGATAATCAAGGATCTTCTGAAACTAAGCCTCAAGGTCATCTATCTCTACAGGCTCCCATACGGTGGCTAAAGAAAAGAATAGATCCCATCAAGAGTGGAATTACTCACTTTAAAAGAAGCATTAAAACAAATATAGTATCAAAATAAATTTACAGTATAAGTTTCATTGCTCAGGGATTGGGCGGCATCAAGGGGAAGAAGGTCGGTAGTAGGGACAATGAAATACCTATTCGTCTAACCTCGATCCCGGTCATCATAGAGACTGGCAAGAATAATTTTGCTGTCTCGGTGGTGCAGATTGATAACTCTATCGCAAAAAATACGCAGAGAGTAAAAGCGAATTACGTGGTCCAGAGTGAAGCTAACATCAGCTTCCCGAGCAAGTGTCGTAGGCACGCGATTGCACTCCAAATCTTATGCCCTACCTGAGCTATGTAGACTTTATACCGACAATAAAATTCTAGATAATCCTTTCCTCACTGGTAGAAATTAGGACTTCGATTTATTCCCAACCGTAGTCGTCCTTCACTGTTGTAAAATATTGACAATATTCAGGTTTTGTAATCATCAGCGGGGTATCCCTGCCACTGGATAAAACCTTCGAAACTATTTTTTCTCGAAGGTCATGAATAAAATACCATGTTTTTGGCAAGTAGGAAGAAGCCAAAAGATTTCGTCTAGAAGGAGCCCCACCTTGGAGGTTGGTTTTCGTTTTGTTTGAAGAAATATTACTTCTAGTTGTAGGATTAGTCATGCTTGCTATGAAAAAAGGAAGATAATAATCAGAGGTTTAGCAAAAATGTCTTTGCGCAAATGAGAGGTGAATGAACAAACCCTCAATTTGATGGAGTATTTATAAGAAAAGAAAAGAAATGATGATGTCGCTTGAAGGAAATGTGCGGTGAATGCCAATCAGCGACAACACGTGCGTGTCAGAGCAGAAGTGATTGCATGACATGTCTCATCATTACTAATGTAGTCTTCCATTAATCGAGGAAGTCGAAAAGTTGTCGTCGTTTCAACAAGATGACGATTGAAGTAGCGAAATAAGTGGATGGTATTCTCCGAAGTTTCTCGCCAAAGCATAGATTGTCGATTGATTGTTATTTCAAATCCACTTCCCGGTTGCACAAGAGTCACAGTCGAAAAGTGCTGAGACTATCTGTATAGGGCAAAATTCGTATAAGACAACCGTACGAAATATAATATGACACATGGAGCACAGTGCTGAGTCAGGACCACGTCAGCCTAAGACACTACCGACTAGATAAGCGTAGTACCGGGAGTGACACAAGCGTGACTGATATCGATAATACAGAAGGCTGAGAGTCGTTTGATTTATAATGGACGACCTTTACCAAACATGTTATACGTCTTCCAATTAAGCTTTAATGATATTTATTGAGATATTGATTATCCAATTATTACAACATTCATTCTCCTGTATGAATGAGCGCATATTTTGTGGGTTGTGTACCAGTGTAGCTCATGTATAAATAGGACACATTGTTCCATTGTAAATCATCACATTCTAGTTATTACAAGATACTTGCTCATATTCTCGATTTCTGTGTTTTCATACAAGTTATCGTAGCTTTTCCCAGAAACTGTCACAAGACTCAGACTAATTATTACTTTACTTTGTCTCATTATTACTTATTTTCAGTATTATTCATCCAGAATTCCTATCTAACGTATCATTTGAGATTCATGTGTCCTTGACCACGTATATAAATTTAACTGTACCGTTTTACGGGTAAACAATTCCAAAAGGGCGGGCTCATGTTGGAGGGACACAAAGTCCAAAATAATTATCACAAATGAATCATATACACAAAAACTTATATGTTTGATTTTTGCTTGATTTTCCTTCAGCACAAATAAACTCATTGGTATATATTTGCGAAAATATTTTGGTATATATTTGCGAAAATATTCCACCCAAAATGTATGAGTTCGATTCTTACGGCCTTTTTCCGCTTTTTCTATAAGTTCTCCTTATCGCAATTGTTATTCGTTAAAACCCGAATTCAAATCATTAAAGAGGTAGGTAAAAGGTCCAAATGCTTGGCATTCAAATATACGATGATGATGTTGTCTGTTTCATAAATTAAGTACAGGTTTTAGCCGGACCTTATCAAAGTATGACACATTTATGTGCACTTCTCAAGTTAGTTAATTAGGCGCTCTAACAAGTTAATTAATATCCAAATTATTATTATTATAGTATTATTTTCTTATCAAGTATCAACATCGTAGTTAACTAAGAATAAATGGAAGTGCATTTTTATTGTAAGTGTTTCTATCAAACTTTGTTATGAAATGACGCATTGTTTGTTTCCATAAGGCATATACCATCAGTCATTATCAAACTCCACTACAAGAAGATTAACCACTCATTATAATACATATAATTACACGTTGTAGGCAAGTTGGACATGTCAAAAATCAGTCTCTCCATTAATTTCAAGAAAACTAGGACAAGAAGAAAACATCAAATTAACAATATATGATAGGAGAGATTCTGTTACACCATGTATTTCCAAAGCAATAAGATAAGAACGTGCGTGAGAAATTGAAATTTGAAATTTGAAATTTGAATTTTGGAAAGAAAGAAAATTATTTTTTCTTAAGGAAAAATTCCGGAAAATTTGTGAAGGAAAAAGTTTATTAATGAGAATTTGATTCTCAAATTTGATATGTAAGACTTTTGGAATATATTGGATTTATGGATTTTTAAGTTTCGGATTTGGTCATGTGGGGCCTACGGGAAAATTTTACGGTTTTGTGGGGCCCGCAATATTTTGAGATATTTTGGCCAATTATGGATTTTTGGGAGATGAAATAATTTTGGACCAATCGGAGGGTGACACGTGTCATCCCCACTTGTCTTGGAAGACTTGACTTAGACTAGATATTTTGGAGACAAGTGGAGGTGGGTCCCACTCCACTTGTCTTGCTACACATAAGCCATACACTTGTCTTGATCTCACACTTAAGAGACATATTATATACACCTTGAAGGCTTGCAAGACTCAACACTTAGAATTATTTCAAAAGGCAAAATGTTTTCCCTTCTTGTTGGTGCTCTCGGCCAAAAGGCCACTTTGAGGACCAAAATTGTTCAATATTTGATGATAAATCCTCAAACTCAAGACTAAGCTCCCTAATGAAGTTCTAAGCCGAGATAAACCCTTAAACCCCAAGAACCATGATGGGACAAGAATAGAGAGGGTGAAACCCTAAGTTTTATCAACTTTTTGGAAGTGAAATACAAAGTGAAGTTGAGTATAAGTTCATAGGGGTCACATATATGTGATTGGAACTTGAAGAAGTGGAGCGAAACGAAAACTGCGAACCATATACCCCCGGACTGTTTTGGACATTTTTGAGGCTTAAAATGAGGTAATGATTCTTATTCCTTCGCAGTAATTGGATATTACTTATTGTTATGTTTAAGGGATGAATTTATTTTAAGGAAGAAATGAAAATAAGATGTGTATGTGATAGATATGGTGTTAAGGCCGAGACTTGCCATTTTCGCGTCTTGGAAGTGTTGGTCAGTTTTGTTGTTATGATCACGTATTGCATGTTATATAATAAAGGAAATATTGTTGTTGATAGATTGTATAACTTATATAACATGTTATAATGAGAATTTGGATTAAAAGGAATTAAGGAAAAGGGCTCGGGAATGTTGTTGTTGTTGAGGGCCGAAAAACTGCCTAAGAATTGTTAGACGTGTTGTGTCATTTTTGTGGACTGTTTTATATAGATTGTGGGGAAGAATTTTACACGTCCAGTTAGGCGTGTAATACCCTTTGGTTAACTGTTGGATGTGCCTTAAAAGTGGCATGTTGGTTGAAGAATTCGGGCCTTGAAAAAGATGGAAAGTACGAAGAAACAAAGAAAGTGCTGCCCAAATTTCCGTAGAATTAGAGGGCATTATTTGGTATAAGTCTTACACTAGTAAACTTGGAGTTGATAGAAGTATTATTATCATTTTAGGTTGAGGTACTACGTGTAGCATAGTCTACTTGGCTTAAGGAATAGCCGATGAGGTTGAAGTACTTTGGAGCGTTTTGCTACTTGTCGTATTGGTTAGTCGTCACGAGGTATGTGAACTTCTTCCTTCTATCGACATGACTATCCTTGAAGTATACTTGACTTGTTATTTGGAGTATACTTGACTTGTTTTCTTGAAGTATACTTGCCTTGATTTTGGAGTATACATGACTTATTCTTGAAGTATATTTGCCTTGTTATTTGGAGTATACTTGACTTGTTTTCTTGAAGTATACTTGCCTTGATTTTGGAGTATACATGACTTATTCTTGAAGTATACTTGCCTTGTTATTGGAGTATACAAGACTTGTTTCTTGAAGTATACTTGCCTTGTTATTTGGAGTATACTTGATTTGTTTTCTTGAAGTATACTTGCCTTGATTTTGGAGTATACATGACTTATTCTTGAAGTATACTTGTCTTGTTATTTGGAGTATACACGACTTGTTTCTTGAAGTATACTTGCCTTATTATAGGAAGTATTCATGTTATTGATTTTATGCTAAAGGCATGTCTAGAATATTCCTAAGTTTTTACCAAGTCTTATGGGGGATGTTGGTAAGAGTCGTTAGGAAGTATTGGAGTCGAGTTGACCTTGAGAATTTACTACACTAATGAGAATAGGTATCAATCAAGCCATTGCAGCGTTAATGAAAATGTATCGATTAATCAATTATATTGAAATGAGTAGAATCTTCCATCTGCGTAGAAACTAAGATGAGACAAAACTGTATTATATTTTCTACATCATGGCTCAATGGACAAGATCGTTATAAACAAGTATAACCAATTCACGGCTCATAAAAGTATTAATTTTGAAAGTACTTGAGACTTGGTTTTCGAAAGTATAAATGACTTGAATTTCGAAAATGTGTAGTAACTTGATTTGAAAAGTATTTGTTACTTGATTTAAAGAGAATGAGTAGCTTGATTTGAAAAGTATTTGTTACTTGATTTAAAGAGAATAAGTGACTTGATTTAAAGGCATAAGTTACTTGGTTTTAAAGTATAAGTTACTTGAGTTAAAAGAGTAAGTAACTTGGTTTTAATGGTGAAAGAATTTTGGGTCCAACGCCCTAATACTTCATGAAATGATTATTTTATAAAGAGTAGATGTACATAGTACTTTGGGTTCGAATTCCCTAAAATTACATGACACGATAATGCCTTGGCTTCATAAAAGGAAAGACATGATGATTAAAAATGAAGGATGTGATAGTACGTTAGATTCATGAAAGTTGTTATAACGACTTTATGGGAAGTGGTTATAACGATTTTTTTTATGGAAAGTCAAAAGATGGTTTAAAATGTCTCATGGTACACGAGATGTTGGTACCTAGGTTTGTCTAAATAATAGTTCATTCTATTTGTGCTAATGAGAGTCGGAGATGGTTAAATTGTACATAGTTGCTTGTGATAGCTATAAGTGTACATTTTTTGATATTTGGACCGCGTCCCTCACTTGAGGGCCGACAATGTTACTATATTGTTCCATGGACATGCTTACACGGTGAAGGATTCCGTGGGCGTGCGGCCATGATGCGGGTTCAATCCCCGGATGATACTATTATTCCATGGACTAGCTCTCCATGAAGACATGTACCCGAGATGCAGGATTCCATGGGCATGTTATATATATATTATACTTTGTACATGCTACAATGATGAAGGATTCCACGGGCATGCTTCCACTATATTGTTCCATGGACATGCTTACACGATGAAGGATTCCGTGGCGCGACCGTGACGCGTTCAATCCCCGGATGATACTATTATTCCATGGACTAGCTCTCCATGAAGACATGTACCCGAGATGCAGGATTCCACGAGCATGTTATAAATATTACACTTTGTGCATGCCGACAGTGATGAAGGATTCCACGGGCATGCTTCCTTGATACATGTTATATATACTATACTTTGTGCATACCGACAGTGATGAAGGATTTCACAGGCACACTTGATATTGCGGGCTTGAGACCCATGATTAGAATTGCATAATTATTCTGAGGGCATGTGTCCCTGACTTTGACATGACTGGTTATATATATTATACTTGTTACATGCTGACAGTGATGGTGTGTTCCACGAGCATGCTTATGTGATATTATATTCTGAGGGCAGGTGTCCCTGATTTTGACGTGGCTTTCATATTAGAAAGTAGTACAGTGACACCAGGAACGATTGGCTCTTGTTTTAGATGACACGGTAGGATCTGATATTTGATTTTCATACTTGCCCCTGTCATTATTTTGTACAGTTATGATCTTGTTTACTGTACTTTATTTCCGTTCCATACTTAGTTTTGTTATCGACTTTCCGGGCTTGCCTCATGCCCGCAGGTCTAGGTATTCAGTTGTGGATTCGCGAGCTTAAGATCCGTGTTCAGCATTTTGAGATGGCTCTAATGTTCCGAAGTTCGTCATTATGGCTAGGTATATTCAGGGGTACGGCAGGGCCTTGTCCCGTCATAGTAATTGTCCAAACTCTTAGAGGACTGTATTCATATGTGGGATGGACTGGTGAGAGTTGTATTTACCTTGTTGTACGATTGTAGGCCCATTCGGGCGTTATATATTATGGCAGGCTTATCGGCTTTGCCTTTGTTTATAGAAAAAAAAATGAGTGTTATTTATCTTCCGTAGTTTACTGGTGTTGTATGAATAGAAGAGTGCCCAGGTAGAGCACCAGTCGCTGGCCCGGGGTTCGGGGCGTGACAGAGTGGTATCAGAGCAGTTAGTCCTCGGAATGTCTACAGACCGTGTATAGTAGAGTCTTGTTTATCGGTGTGTTGTGCACCACATCTATAAACAGGAGGCTACAATACATTTAGGATTGATTTCTGTTCTTCTTACTCTTAGGTCGTGCGATAGAGCTGTGTTGTTAGGATGGTCCCTCCCTAACAGTTATTGTGGTTGCAGCTATGAGAAAGACAACAGTGGCCCAGAAAGGATTATATGGACTTCGTATCCAGGTTGGTAAAATTATTGTATAGTTGGTGTAATAATAATGTGTATCTGTATGAGCGTATTTATTAGGGTCATATGTGTGTTGCCTAGAATGATTTTGAGTTACTATGAGTTGGTTAAGCCTTAATAATTTCTTGGAAGGTGTAAAACAGTTATTGAATCCACACCTAGGCTTTATATATATTCTAATTTGGAATAGTCAGGAGGTAATGAACTGTCTAAGATTGTGATAGACTTTTAAAAGATCAGGTTCAATTGACTTAAGGACATACCATGTTGTTAGATTAAGCTGTGTTGTACGCTTAAGTGATTGTGTGAATAATATTGGTATGGTGTAAATAGAGTTGTTGTGATTAAGACAACAAAATTCCGAGATTTTGAGAAGCTACCTTACCCGTATGTGGGGACTGATAATGTAAGCGTGGGACATAGAATAAATTGTGAACCTTAGAATATTGATAACCGCTGAGACCTTAGATGTACAAGGCCTTCTCGGGTAGTGAGATTTATTTCATACCAAAAATGAGAGTTAAGTGCGACGATGGGATGGATTGTGGGCCAATTTTGGGTCAACCCATAGCATGAAATGGAGTGGGGTCAGTTGGAGGTGGTCCCGCTATGTGATAGGGTCACGAGAGTGTAGGCCAAGTCTAGTTAATCGTTGTACGAGTTCGTGGACGCGTTCCACCCGAATCGGGTCGTGGGAGCCGAAAATGGCCTTAAAATTATTGGGTATAGTGACTCCAATGATTGGAAAACAGAAGCAATATTTGAAATTATGTACGTATTCTAGAATAAAGTTTGGAAGTACGAGAAGAGTACGACAAGTAAGAAAAGGAGCGAACAAGTGTTAAGAGAATTAAAGTGGTTATAGTTATGAGTAATGAAGGTATGAAAAGAGAATCCTTTTATGCCATGAATGAGAGTTAATAGTGGTGATGTACACTCTAGATTTGAGATGTATATGCATGTGTGATATATTGTGTCCATATGTGGCATAATTGGTTTCGTTGAGTGTAGTTTAAGGAGACTATACCGACATCTGTTTAGATTGAACCTAGTATGAACATTAGGGACGAATGTTTCTAAGGGGGAAGAATGTTACACCTCGTATTTCCAAGGCAATGAGATGAGAACATGCGTGAGAAATTGAGATTTGAATTTTGGAAAGAAAGAAAATTACTTTTTCTTAAGGAAACATTCCGGAAAATTTGTAAAGGAAAAAGTTTATTAATGGGAATTTGATTCTCAAATTTGATATGTGAGACTTTTGGAATATATTGGATTTATGGATTTTTAAGTTCCGGATTTGGTCATGTGGGGTCACTGGAAAATTTTACGGTTTTGTGGGGCCCACAATATTTTGAGATATTTTGGCCAATTATGGATTTTTGGTAGATGAAATAATTTTGGACCAATCGGAGGGTGACACGTGTCACCCCCACTTGTCTTGGAAGACTTGACTTGGACTAGATATTTTGGAGACAAGTGGAGGTGGGTCCCACTCCACTTGTCTTGCTACACATAGGCCATACACTTGTCTTGATCTCACACTTAGAGACATATTATATACACCTTGAGGGCTTGCAAGACTCAACACTTAGAATTATTTCAAAAGGCGAAATCTTTTCCCTTCTTGTTGGTGCTCTCGGCCAAAGGGCCACTTTGAGGACCAAAATTGTTCAATCTTTGATGATAAATCCTCAAACTCAAGACTAAGCTCCCTAATGAAGTTCTAAGCCGAGATAAATCCTTAAACTCCAAGAACCATGATGGGCCGAGAATAGAGAGGGTGAAACCCTAAGTTTTATCGACTTTTTGGAAGTGAAATACAACGTGAAGTTGAGTATAAGTTCATAAAGGTCACATATATGTGATTGAAACTTGAAGAAATGGAGCGAAACGAAAACTGCGGACCATATACCCCCGGACTGTTTTGGACGTTTTTGAGGCTTAAAATGAGGTAATGATTCTTATTCTTTCACAGTAATTGGATATTACTTATTGTTATGTTTAAAGGATGAATTTATGTTAAGGAAGAAATGGAAAATAAGGTATGTGATAGATATGGCGTTGAGGCCGAGACTTGCTATTTTCGCGTCTTAGAAGTGTTGGTCAGTTTTGTTGTTATTATCACGTATTGCATGTTATATAATGAAGGAAATATTGTTGTTGATAGATTGTATAACTTAAATAACATGTTGGAATGAGAATTTGGATTAAAAGGAATTAAGGAAAAGGGCTCGGGAATGTTGTTGTTGTTGAGGGCCGAAAAACTGCCTTAGGCGTGTAATCTCCTTTGGTTAATTGTTGGTTGTGCCTTAAAATTGGCGTGTTGGTTGAAGAATTCGGGTCTTGGAAAAGGTGGAAAAGTACGTAGAAACAAAGGAAGTGCTGCCCAAATTTTCGTAGAATTAGAGGGCATTATTTGGTATAAGTCTTACACTAGTAAACTTGGAATTGATAGAAGTATTAGTATCATTTTAGGTTGAGGTACTACATGTAGCATAGTCTGCTTGGCTTAAGGAATAGCCGATGAGGTTGAAGTACTTTGGAGCGTTTTGCTACTTGTCGTATTGGTTAGTCGTCACGAGGTATGTGAACTTCTTCCTTCTATCGACATGACTATCCTTGAAGTATACTTGTCTTGTTATTTAGAGTATACTTGACTTGTTTGTTTGAAGTATACTTGCCTTGATTTTGGAGTATACATGACTTATTCTTGAAGTATACTTGTCTTGTTATTGGAGTATACAAGACTTGTTTCTTGAAGTATACTTGCCTTGTTATTTGGAGTATACTTGACTTGTTTTCTTGAAGTATACTTGCCTTGATTTTGGAGTATACATGACTTATTCTTGAAGTATACTTGTCTTGTTATTTGGAGTATACACGACTTGTTTCTTAAAGTATACATGCCTTGTTATAGAAAGTATTCATGTTATTGATTTTATGCTAAAGACATGTCTAGAATATTCCTAAGTTTTACCAAGTCTTATGGGGGATGTTGGTAAGAGTCGTTAGGAAGTATTGGAGTCGAGTTGACCTTGCTAATTTACTGCACTAATGAGAATAGGTATCAATCAAGCCATTGCAACGTTAATGAAAATGTATCGATTAATCAATTATATTGAAATGAGTAGAATCTTCCATCTGCGTAGAAACTAAGATGAGACAAAACTGTATTGCATTTTCTAGATCATGGCTCAATGGACAAGATCGTTATAAACAAGTATAACCTATTCACGGCTCATAAAAGTATTAATTTTGAAAGTACTTGAGACTTGGTTTTCTAAAGTATAAATGACTTGAATTTCGAAAATGTGTAATAACTTGATTTGAAAAGTATTTGTTACTTGATTTAAAGAGAATGAGTAACTTGATTTGAAAAGTATTTGTTACTTGATTTAAAGAGAATAAATGACTTGATTTAAAGGCATAAGTTACTTGGTTTTAAAAGTATAAGTTACTTGAGTTAAACGAGTAAGTAACTTGGTTTTAATGGTGAAAGAATTTTGGGTCCAACGCCCTAATACTTCATGAAATGATTATTTTATAAAGAGTAGATGTACATAGTACTTTGGGTTCGAATTCCCTAAAATTACATGACACGATAATGCCTTGGCTTCATAAAAGGAAAGACACGATGATTAAAAAGGAAGGATGTGATAGTACCTTAGTTTCATGAAAGTTGTTATAACGGCTTTATGAGAAGTGGTTATAACGGGTTTTTTTTATGGAAAGTCAAAAGATGGTTTAAAATGTCTTATGGTACACGAGATGTTGGTACCTAGGTTTGTCTAAATAATAGTTCATTCTATTTGTGATAATGAGAGTCGGAGATGGTTAAATTGTACATAGTTGCTTGTGATAGCTATAAGTGTACAGTTCTTGATATTTGGACCGCGTCACTCACTGGAGGGCTGGCAACGTTACTATATTGTTCCATGGACATGCTTACACGATGAAGGATTCTGTGGGCGTGCGTCCATGATGCGGGTTCAATCCCCAGATGATACTATTATTCCATAGACTAGCTCTCCATGAAGACATGTACCCGAGAGCCGAGATGCAGGATTTCACGGCCATGTTATATATATTATACTTTGTACATGCTACAGTGATGAAGGATTTCATGGGCATGCTTCCACTATATTGTTCCATGGACATGCTTACACGATGAAGGATTCCATGGGCGTGCGGCCATGATACGGGTTCAATCCCCGGATGATACTATTATTCCTTGGACTAGCTCTCTATGAAGACATGTACCCGAGATGCAGGATTCCACAGGCATGTTATATATATTACACTTTGTGCATGCCGACAGTGATGAAGGATTCCACGGGCATGCTTCCTTGATACATGTTATATATACTACACTTTGTGCATGCCGATAGTGATGAAGGATTCCACGAGCACACTTTGATATTGCGGGCTTGAGACCCATGATTAGAATTGCATAATGATTCTGAGGGCATGTATCCCTGACTTTGACATGACTGGTTATATATTATACTTGTTACATGCTGATAGTGATGGTGTGTTCCACGGGCATGCTTCTGTGATATTATATTTTGAGGGAAGGTGTCCCTGATTTTGACGTGACTTTCATATTAGAAAGTAGTACAGTGACACCAGGAACGGTTGACTCTTGTTTTAGATGACACGGTAGGATCTGGTATTTGATTTTCATACTTGCCCCTGTCATTCTTTTGTACAGTTATGATCTTGTTTATTGTACTTTATTTCCGTTCCATACTTAGTACTTGTTGTACTGACCCCCTTGGGGGGCTGCGTTCATGCCCGCAGGTCTAGGTACTCAGTTGTTGATCCGCGAGCTTAGGATCCTTGTTCAGCATTTTGAGATGGCTTCAATGTTTCGGAGTTCGTCATTATGGCTAGGTATATTTAGGGGTACGGCGGCGCCTTGTCCCGTCATAGTAATTGTCAAAACTCTTAGAGGTCTGTATTCATATGTGGGCTGGACTAGTGAGAGTTGTATTTACCTTGTTGTACGATTGTAGGCCCATTCGGGCGTTATATATTATGGCAGGCTTATCGGCTTTGCCTTTGTTTAAAGAAAAAAAATGAGTGTTATTTATCTTCCGCAGTTTACTGTTGTTGAATTAATTGAAGGGTGCCCACGTAGGGCACCAGTCGCGGGCCCGTGGTTCGGGGCGTGACAGATTCAGAGCACTTTCCAGCAATGATAAGGTTGCACCAGAGATCAACTCTTAGCCCATTCTTATTTGCCTTGGTGGTGGATGGATTGACGCGGCAAATCTAAAACAATGTGTCATGGTGTATGTTATTCGCAGACGACATAGTCCTGATTAATGATACTCGCAACGGAGTGAACCTAAGCTGGAGGTTTGGAGACAGACTATGGAGTTTAAAGGATTCAGACTGAATATTACCAAGACATAATACTTTGAGTGCAAGTTCAGTAACGAGGGCGACCTTGAGAAGGGTGCGTAGGTGAGGCTTGGTACTGGTCCTTCCAAAGAAAGGAAGTTTCAAGTACATCGGGTCTATCATCCAAGGTGATGTAGAGATTGATGATGATGTCACACATCGTATTAGGGCAGGGTGGATGAAATGGAGTCTCGCATCTGGAGTCTTATGCGACAAAAATGTGCCACCAAAACTTAAAGGCAAGTTCTATATGGCGGTTAGATCGACTATGTTGTATGTGGCGGAGTGTTGGTCAGTCAAGACTTCGCACATCCAAAGATAAAAGTTGCGGTGATTAGGATGCTGAAATGGATATGTGGGCATACAAAGAGGGATATGATTAGAAATGATGATATCCGGGACAGAGTGGGAGTGGCCTCAATGGAGGATAAGATACGGAAAATGAGGTTGAGATGGTTTTGGCATGTGCAAAGGAGAGATATAAATGCCCCAATGTGGAGATGTGAGAGGTTGGCTATGAACGGGTTCAAGAGGGTAGAGGTAGGCAGGAGAAGTATTGGGGAGAGGTGATTAGACAGGATATGACGCAGGTGCAACTTACTGAGGACATGACCTTAGATAGGGGGTTGTGGAGGACACATATTAGGGTAGTAGGTAGTCGAGCGTAGGCTTACTTACGTTTGCAAACTGGTAGTTGTAGTGTTATTATTGTAGGCTCGCTTAGCCTATCATACTAATAGGCACAATATTGCTTTATAGTCCCCTGTAGTTTGATTTATGTTGTTATGTGTTCTTTAGTGTTTTTTGTTTCGCTTATCTACTTGCGCTAGTTACTGCTTACTTTTTCAGAATGCGCTAACCTGTCTTATTCGCTTTTGTTACCAGCATTTTCATACTGCTTTAATTTTTTGTTTGACTGGATCTGACCATTTTTTTTGCTTTGCTTTTGCTTTTGCTTTTGCTTTTGCTTATGCCTTTGCTTATGTTTTGTCTTGAGCCGAGTGTCTCTCGGAATAACATCTGCTCTACTTACTAAGTAGAGATAAGGTCTGCGTACACTCTACCCTCCCCAGACTCTACGTTGTGAAATTTCACTAGGTATGTTGTTATTGTACACTCTTGGGCAAACTTGAATAAGTCATCGAAATTATCCGTCAACAGATTCAAGAACTGATATGTCATCTTCATTACATATACAAATTTAAATTTCATCTTAATCGATAAGATGATCTAATTGTTTAAAGTACAATTGAGATTGTGTAAGCATATAATTAAGTGCGATTCTAATTGAGATGGAATTTGAAAAAGAGATGAATTGTATTCTTCCAACGTAAGGATTTTAGAGTGGAATGAAATTAATCACATTGGATTTCCCTCATATATAATTATAAGCATATGAATTTGCAAGAAAGTGTATATCATGCATATACATATGATATATACACGTTATCGTCAGTTCTTCCCGTGGATTGTTGAAAATATAATTAAATAAATAAAAAAAATGTTCTCTTTAACAGTTTAAGATTTTAAATGAGATAATCACATACATCAACACATATTACTACATCAAAGCTTTCAGTTTTTTGAATGAATAAAATAGCTGGCATTTTATTGTTTCGTTTCTAAATGGGCATTTAATTCAGTAATGGTTATCATGGGACTATGGAAGTTGATAACCTTGCCTCTATAGAATGTGTTTTGAACGTCATTATTAGGGGTACACATGAGCTGTTTGGGTTGAAGTTGGGCGGGTTAAGATTGACTGAATTAATAGATGAGTCAATGCATAACCCGCCCAAAGCTTACATGAGCTAAGATGGACGGGTCAAGATGAACTAAATGATGGCTCATAACCCAACTTGCCCAACCTAACTCATTATCATGAGTTCATTTGAGTTGCTGATTTATGATGAGTCAACTTGGACTAGTCCAAACCAACCCATTATCAAAATCACTCTTGTCCAAACCCATGAAACCTGGAGCGAATTAGGCGAGTCATTTGAATTTGTGCTAATTTTGCCACTCCTAGTCATTACTATAAGCCCACAGGCCTCCATCAATCACTATATATAATCTTTACAGGATCGTGTATGTATTCTTAGTATTTTTTATGAAAATGTATCGCAATATTTGGAGCTAGCATTTATGAAAAAATGTGTTATTGCTTGCTATCAAAAGCCAAGATGCAAGGCACTAATAGTGATATGTGACTACCCGAATTAGAATGAATTTTCTTTTAAGATTCTGCCTTATTTTGCTTAGTGAAAGGAATATGAAGTTTTTTTTGCGGTTAGCATTTATCAAGCTTCATGTTTTGGATAATAATTTGCAAATGAAGCTTTATGTCTAATTTGATTTTATTTCACCTTTTTAACTTTCTTTTTAAAGACTATCATGTTGTTGAATTGATTAGTTGTTTTGATAATGTAACTGAAATGTTTTTGGATATCAAAGTCATAGTTGTGTGCTTCCTATGGCCAACTTTGTGACCACATGTGGTGTTGTTTAATTTCAGTTTATCATTTTATCCATATTGTTAACCAAATCTCATACTAAGCTTTGATTGGAAAAAAACTCTAAACTAACTGTCTGGTTAAAGCTTTTAAATTGAAAACCAGAACAAATCAAATCTTATACAAGCTTTTGTATTAGAAATTAATGCTTTTTTTCTGGATTTTGTGAACCCTGATTATGTTAGCAATTTCACAATTACTGATAATAATAATAGCGAAACTTTTGCATACGACAGAAAATTAATAGAATATTTTTCGAATATTCTTCCATTAATTATATATATATATCTCCTATTTTAAGTAGAATTATAATCATTTTGTAATTAGGTTTATTAATTACATAATTTATAGCAAGGTAGATACTTTTGTAATACTATATATATGGTAAATCATTCATTAATAACATTAAGGGAATATATTTCTTCATGGTATCAATAGCCTAACCCTAAATCTCCTACCCTAGCCGCTGACTTCTTCTCTAGGCCGCTCAAGACCATTCTCCCTCCCTCTTTGATATAACCCGAGCGAGCTCAAGACCATTCACTCGTGGCCAAGCAAGGGAGCTTCAAGAATTACAATCCATGTTCATGAATAGAAGAGCGTTGGAAGAACTTGAAGAGAATATCTCACGAGTATATAATGTTTGGATGATAGCTTGGGAGGATATTGGTTCAGAAAAAAAGGATATGTGGGGTTATTTGTGCAAAGATCACTTTTGGGTCTTTGTTGTGATAGACATAACTATAAATACTTGCCTTAGTTTAATTTGATGGGGGTTGATTTTTGGATGACAATTAATATTTTCATAGAACTCTACTTAGGCATATAATTAGTGGTACTAATTGAGTGTAATGTCATAGTTGTTGAAGAACCTTGTCCATGAATTCTCACATGAGCCATTCTCACTTGTGGAATTCATCTATAGTGTAGGTGCTCTTGGTTGTTTTTATTGGAGGGTTTGGTAATCAATCCAAGTTTGCGTTTAGATCATTACTATTTGTGTCTCACTTTTATCTCTAATTTCTTGAAATTTCAATTCATTGTTAACTTGTGTTTAAATTCTTAGAGTTTCGTTCAATTTGGAGATGTTTTGAGCATTATATCATTGTTGGAGCTTCAAGGTTTGAAACTTGAAAGTGAGTTTTGGTAAAAGAGGTTTCTATTGGCTTCAAGTGTTATTAGGTTTTGTTCTACTAATCAAGAGAAGTTCGGATTCAAATTTTGGTGAGATTTTTTAAAAATTCCGAAAATCCACGATAGCGTGCAACGTCAGCACTACGTCAGAACCAACTCAGCAAACAGTGCTGATGCAGCCGCCCAGTCAGCAGGCAAGGCCTCAACGCCCTATTAGCACGTGGCCTACAGTTTCAGAGTGTGAAATTTGACACTTAGTTTTTTTCAAGTGCCTTAAGAGTGCTATAGCACCAAAAAAAAGGCTCCAAAATTGTCCCAAGTCATTTTTCAAACCAAAATTCATTCGAAAATTCTTCCGGTTTGATTTCTTCTTCTGATTTTCTTGTCCTTTATCCTTCTAATTAATCAACACCTAGTAATTAAACCTACTTATTTGCTAATTAATTCTTGAATTTCATCACTTTCATCCCAAATTTCCAAAAAAATCTCTAAGTGTTGAAATTCGATTTTTCTTATTTCCTTCTCATTTCTTTAATTTTAAGCTAATTAAAAATTAGTAATTGTTCTTACTTGATTGTTAACTAGTTCTTGAGTCCGAATTTTTATTTCTAAATTCTTCTTAAGTTTTTTTCTTTTATTTCGTTGAAGTTTATTGACTCCGTCCGTTAGATTTGAGTCGTACATCTTTCTATCTAACAAAAATTCTTTCTTCCACAAGACTTAG
Source organism: Przewalskia tangutica (assembly GCA_029844215.1). Lineage (NCBI taxonomy): Eukaryota > Viridiplantae > Streptophyta > Magnoliopsida > Solanales > Solanaceae > Przewalskia > Przewalskia tangutica. The sequence goes on along the minus strand of CM056732.1, from coordinate 80,302,322 downwards.
CATATGTGTGATACCAACATTGAAAGAAAACTAGAGTGAAGTGAGATTTGAGGGAAAACACGAGTGACGTGAGAAACTCTTGCTTCTAACTTGTTTGTTGTGTTGTGTAGGTACAATGATAAATTTCGAAAGTCATTCTCATGATGGAGAGGATCCGCTGTCCCATATACTTCGGGAATTTAATAGGTTGAGTATGGCAGTAGGTGGGATGACGGAACAAATGGGTAGTGTGGAGAATAGATTGGTGGATGTTGAAAATACGAGTCGAATGTGCACTCCCCATTCGAATGTTGACGTCGAGTCAAGTAAGGGTCATAACACCTCACCTACTCTTACCCCGGGGCAAGTATAAGAGTTTCTCCATCCCCAAACTCACCCCGAACCTTCTCCATATATCTCCCCACCTACTATCCCAAACACCACTACCCAAGGTCCTATGATACGAACCAACCCTCAAACATATCCATATCTATATCGGCCACCTCAAGAGTAACTAATACCCCAAATGACCCCGTGAGTTACTCCACAAAATGTTCCCCACACACCAACGCATGCACCACCACAAGATTACCACCCAGAGCCATTACAAATGCATTTTCAAAACCCTTTATTTGAGGAAGGCGTTGATGAGGTTGATAGAGAGAGATGGTGAGAGGATCCTAGATACTGAAGGAGACATGATTATGATGCCCATAGGGGATGAGGGATACGAAAAGGTATGTGTAGGCCCTATGTTCAAGAAGATGGGGGTATGTGGCAGGTCATGATGATCGGGCAATATGACAAGGCTATAAAGATAGGGGAGTCCAAGATCGCAATTTGAATATCATTAAAGTGGAACTTCCCAAGTTCAAGATAGGTAGTGATCCGAAAGAATTATTAGAATGGAAGTAACAAAGAGAGGGTATATTTCTCACAAACAACATATTGGATGCTTTGAAGGAGAAGTATGCCCTCACTCAATTTGAGGGGTATGCATCCACTTGGTGGGAATCCAAGAGGCATGAACGAGCTCAACAATACCTATTTGATATTCCAATTTGGCAAGAGTTGATTGAGCTCATGGAAGCAAGGTATGTGACACCCGACTATTATCAAGGCGTTCTTAAGAGGGTATACATATTGAGACAAAATAGTAAAAGTGTAGAATAGTACTTCGATGAGTTTGAGAACTTGAGGTTGAAGTCCAAAATTGAAGAATACTTGAACTACACGGTGATCCAATTTGTGGCCAATTTGAACCATGAAATCTCCAAACCTATGAGGCTTCAATCCGATACCACTCTTGAAGAGGCATTTCATGATGCAACTAAGGTTGAAATGGACTTGAAAGTGGAGAAATCTACAAGGCCAAGAATGTCTCATCCTCATCATGGAACAAAGACAAAGGTAAGTGGGAGAAACCCAATACCTTCAACTCCCCAAGTCAAGTTCGATTACAAACCTAAGGGCGACGACAAGGCTAGAAGAGGTAATAATGCTGAAACTAACTTTCCTCATCCTTCTACCATTCAAGTTTTAAATGCCAATGTATAGGCCACATTGCAAGTGAATGCCCTAATATAATATCAATAGTGGCCATGCTTAATGGTTATTGAATCGATGAAGAGGAGGAAGGTGGCGATGACGGTGGTGATGGTGAATCTAAAGGTGAGCATCATGGAGGATTTGAAGAGGAGGATAATGAGTAACACCTAGAGGAGAATATTAATTTGGCATGTGTGTTACGAAGGATCATGGGTGCAATGAATAGGGATGAACTTGATCAACGGAAAAACCTATTCCATGCTCAACGCAAAATCATGGATAAGGTGTGCTCCTTGATCATTGATGGTTGTAGTTTCACAAATATGGTGAGCACAACATTGGTTGAACATATGAATTTTTCCACAAGAAAACATTCTAGCCCCTACAAGATTCAATAGTTCAACAATTGTGAAGAAGTGGGGGTCACCAAGCGGTTTGTAGTGAAGTTTAGCATTTGCAAGTACCAAGATGAAGTCCTATGTGATGCAGTGCCAATGCAAGCTTGTCATATGTTGCTCAAGAGGCCATGGAAATTTGATAGGGATGCGCAACATAGTGGGAGATCTAATAAGTATTCCTTTGTATTTGAGGGAAGAAAACATATTCTCACCCCATTGACACCCTATCAAGTGAGTGAGGACTATAGAATTATGAAGGAGCTTTGAGAGAGGGTTCAAAATGAGGAGGTTGAGAAAGATACTTTACTTAGCAAAGAGGGACAAAGGGTAACAAAGGGAAAAGTTAAGATGTGTACACTTGCCAAACCAAACAATTGTTTGAAAGGAGTTGATGAGGGGCATTTTATGGTGTTCATTGTCAACAATGATATCTTATTACATACTAATAAAGATACTAGCACTTTGCCTAGTATTATTTCTTCTATTTTGCAGGAATATAGTGACTTATTTCTAGAGAAGATGCCCAAAGGATTGCCTCCATTGAGGGGGTATTGAACATTAAATCGATTTTGTATCTGGTTCCCAAATCCCCAACAAACTGGCATATAGGAGCAATCCGAAAGAAACTAAAGAATTGCAAAGGCAAGTCGAAGAGCTACTTGATAAAGGGATAGTGAATGAGAGCCTTAGCCCATGTTCCATACCCGTGAAACTTGTTCCCAAGAAAGATGTCACTTGGAGGATGTGTATTGATTGTAGAGCCGTTAACAAAATAACGGTGAAGTATCAACATCCTATCCCTAGACTTTATGATATGCTGGATAAGCTATGTGGCTCAAGTGTATTCTCTAAAATTGATCTTCGAAGTGGATATCACCAAATCCGCATGCACCCTGGTGATGAGTGGAAGATGGCCTTCAAAACCAAGTTTGGGCAATATGAGTGGCTTGCCATGTCATTTGGTCTCACCAATGCGCCTATCACTTTCATGAGGTTGATGAACCATGTGTTTAAGCCTTTTATCAATAAGTTTGTTGTCATTTATTTTGATGACATTCTTGTCTATAGCAAGACTATTGAGGATAACGTGTTCCACATGAGACAAGTTTTTGATGTTTTATTGTATGAGAGGTTGTATGCTAATCTCAAAAAGTGCTCATTTTGTGTTGACCGGGTGATATTATTGGATTTTGTGGTAAGTATGGATGGAGTGGAGGTTGATGAAGAGAAGGTAGAATCTATTAGAACTTCGTCAACTCCTAAAAATGCAACCGATGTAAGGAGTTTCCAAGGGTTGTCAAGTTTCTATAGGAGATTTATGAAGGAATTTAGTACCATTGCCGCTCCTTTAACCAAATTGATCAGGAAAGATATACCTTTTGTATGGGGAGATGAGCAAGATAAGTCATTTCAAGAGTTAAGGGCGAAATTGAGTACTTCTCCATTATTGCAATTGCCTGATTTTGAGAAGACATTTGAGATTGAATGTGACTCTTCGGTATTGGCATTGTTAGAGTCTTGATGCAAGCAGGGAAGCCATTGGCCTACTTTAGTGAAAAGTTAAAAGGAGCTTCTTTGAACTACTCTACCCATGACAAAGATATGTATGCACTAGTGAGGGTGTTATCTCATTGGCAATACTATTTATGGCATAAGGAATTTGTGATCCATACGGACTATGAATCCTTGAAACACTTGAAGGGTCAATCTAAGCTCAACAAGAGGCATGCAAAATAGGTGGAATTTATTGAGTCTTTTCCTTATATGATTACCTACATGCGGGGAAAAGAGAACGTTGTGGTGGATGCTTTGTCTAGGAGATTTGTGTTGTTGAATGCCATAACTTCTAAAATGATGGGATTTGAAAGTTTGAAGGAGTTATACTCCAATGACTATAATTTCAAATTGGTTTGTGAAGAGTTAGCCAAAGGAAAGAGGGTTGACCGGTTCAAATTAATTGATAGGTTCTTGTTAAAAAATGGTAGAGTATGTGTTCCCAAAAGCTCATGGAGGAAATTTTTCGTGAAGGAAGCACATAGTGGAGGCATGATGGGTCACTTTGGAGTTCAAAGGAAATTTTATTGGCCCAAGATGAGACATGATGTGGAGAGTCTTTGTGGACAATGCTTAGAGTGCAAGTAAGCCAAGTCAAAGACTCACCCTCAAGGCGAACCTTTAGATTCAAGGACGAATCCTTTTTAAGAAGGGGAAAATGATATGACATGATCAAGCTTAAGACCATTCACTCGTGGCCAAGCAAGGGAGCTCCAAGAATTACAATCCATGTTCATGAAGAGAGGAACGTTGAAAGAACTTGAAGAGAATATCTCATTGATGTATAATGTTTGAATGATAGCTTTGGAGGATATTGAAGAAGAAAAAGAAGATACAAGAAAAGGTGTCACTTCACAAAGTGGCTAAAGAAGAACCCATGTGGGGTTATTTGTGCAAATGGCACTTTTGGACCTTTGTTGTAATAGTCATAACTATAAATACTTGCCTTAGTTTCATTTGATGGGGGTTTTTGGATGACAATTAATATTTTTACATAATTCTACTTAGGCATATAATTAGTGGTAATCCTAATTAAAGTGTAATTTCATAGTTATTGAAGACCCTTATCCATGAATTCTCACATGAGCCATGCTCACTTGTTGTTACACCCCGTAATTACAAGGCATTAATATGAGAACATACTTAAGGAATTAAGATTTGAATATTGGAAGGAAAGTATAGTTACATTTTCTTATGGAAAAATTTTGGAAAAATGTGAAGCCGAAAATTTATTAACTGGAGTTAGATTCCCTAATATGGATTCATGAACTTAGTATTGTATTATGAAGTCTTGCCATTGATGATATGGGGCCCACCGAAAACTTCACAATTTGGAGGGGGGGGGGGGGTCCACGGAAATTTGATATTTTGGCCAAGTGTTGAGATATTTTGTGAAGAAAGGATCTTGACCAATAGGAGGGTGACATGTGTCCCTCATCCACTTGTCTTGCAAGATGATATCTATAAAGAAAGGTCTATAGCAAGACTTAGCTTCATCACAAATATCTTATCTTCCAAAACTTTCTCTTCTCTCTTCTCTTAGCTCTAAGTTTCGATTTTCTCCATTGAAAGTGAAGATCAAGATCACTTATTTTTCCAAGATTAAGCTTCCTAACTAAGTTCTAAGCCAAGTTAATTACTCCAAATGGTGGGTCACGGTTTGGAAAAAAATTGTCCAAGAAGAACCCTAAACTTGAGATGAACTTTTTGGAAGAAAAACAAGAAAGCAAGATGGTTACAAGCTTGTAGAGGATACATGGATGTTGTTGTAGCTTGAGGAAGTGGTGTGGAAGTGAATGATGGAGCCGAGACTAGTGGATTGTTTTGGGCTAAGTTTAAGGTAATATTTCTTCTTCCTCTTGAAGTAATTGGATATTACATGATGTTATAGTTAAGGGATGAACATGTATTAAGTGAAATAGAGAATAAGAAATGCATGAGACTATTTTTGGGTGTTGGCCGAATCTTGGACAGTTTTGCTATAATTAGATTCGTTGGTTATTATTGTTATTATCGTCACTTGTTGCATGTTATAAATGAAGGAATCTTGTTATTGATAAGTTAATATGGTTTATATTAAAGTGTTGAGACTTGAATTGGATTATAAGGGATTATGGAAAGGGTTATTGTATTGAGGTGGTTGACCGAGAATACTATAAAACTGTGGGATATTGTTGTGCAGTTTTAGGGATTGTTTAGTGGCGTTGAAATGCTGGAAATTCAGCCACCAATATGCATGTTTAAATGTAGTAATTGCTAATGTGAGTCCTAAAGGAATAAGGGTGTAGAAAGGTTTCACTTCTTACCCTCGTTGTTGTTGGATTGTGGATTGTTTTTAATGGATTGTTTTACGTGGATTATAAGGTTGTTTTTACGTGAGAAATAGGAGTGTGAATCACCTTTGTTAACTGTTGGTTGTGCTCTTAATTGGTGTCTTGGTTATTGACGAAATTGGTCTTCTTGAAAGGTGGAAAAGTACGTATAAATAGGGGAAGTGCTGTCCAAATTTTTATATAAAAGGAGAAACATTACTTGATATTAACCAACACTAGTAAGCATGAAGTTGATAGAGGTGTTATTGTTATTATAGGTTGAAGTACTACTTGTGGCGTATTCTACTTAGCGGGTGGTATAGCCGATAAGGTATGTGAACTCTTCCTTTCTTCTTTTGGCATGAACTTTATAAAATGAGTGTACGGTGGACGTACATATTTTAAAGGAATCTAGATTTCATGTGGTACATGAGGTGGAAGTGACTTGATTTTAAAAGTATAAGTTACTGATCGGTGTATTTTATATACACTTTTTGAGTCATTTTTAGTTAGTATTTTACTCATTTCATTTATGTTTAGTACAGGTTAGGGTCGTTTTCCTTTCTTTTGTGTCACAGCGGTAAAAAATGGAGAAATGACGAAAAGGAGATGAAATGAGCATAAAAGAGATGGAATTGCACACTAAAATGGCCAAGAAATAAAGTCTAAGAAGTTCTGGAAATTAGAGAGGAGATCAGACGAAGTCCGGACGAAAAAAGGACGACGAAACAGAATCTGCCAGAAAAATGTCACCGCGCCTTGGCTGACGGCCATGAGCCGCGGCGCCAATATCTTGAAAGTCCGAAAGTTCTTGATCTTGGTATTTGGCTGATTCTGGCAGCGCGCCGACGCGGGAATTATGAAGTGATGGGCCGAATTTGACATGTTTTCAGAATCCTAAAGGGATAAATTTTCCATCCTAAAGGGATAATTTTTCCTTCCTAAAGGGATAACTTTTCCTACCTAAAGGGATAACTTTTCCTACCTTAAAAACCCTTACCTAAAAGGATTCTAATAACTTTTCCTACCTACAAAATCCCTAACCCTTCACCAAAAGGATTCTTTGGCTCTAAATACTCTACATCATTAGAAGAATTACTCATTCTCCATTCCACCATTCACCATTCTACATCCATCCACCCACCAATCCATCTTGTAAATATTCCACAACACAACCCTTGGATGCTAGAAGGCTTGGAGTCTCGTTCTTAAGTATTTTCTTTCCTTTTCTTGTTTTTATTTCAGTTTTATGAAGAACATGTAATTAGTTCTTGTCATGTCAATGGCTAGGAACTAATTCCTCTATAGGGCTTTCCATGTTGAATCTCTAGAAACTTATGTTATGATTTAATGCATGATTATGGTTATTATTCTTCTTTGAGAGATTTATCCAATAATTGCTTTGAATGCTTGGTAGTTAATTGACAACTAATTATCCACTATATGATTTCTAATCAGACTCCGAAAGGAGGGGATTGTGAATATGCTGTAAGTTGGGTAAACATTCTTGGATTGGGGATGAAAATACCTCAATTATTTATGTAGCGTTAACGAGAGGCTTAACAACCCTAATTTTACGCATTGTACGTGACGGTTAACTAGGTTCTTAGTCTTAATCCTCCTATAGAGTTATCCTTATCACCGAAAGGTAGGTAAGGTGCAATACTGGGGTTGAGTGTTTATATAACTCTAACGGGAGTATAAAACGATTTAGTGAACCTGCTTTCTCCAAAAGAAGAAGACCATAAGTTATTGAATTAATAAGTAACATAAGCGGATAGTGAGGAGACGTGGAAGCCATATTCTCATCACAACTGAAGTAAACTCATTAGTTAAATTAGTATTTATAATTCGTAGTTATAAACCACAAATCAAATATCAATTTACCAAATAGATACCAAAAGATAGATAGTTGGTACTTGAACCCTAATCCTTGTGGACGATATTCGGTCTTACCAGGACTATATTACTTGTCACGATAACATGCACTTGCGTTTAAGTGTGTGCATATTTTCGCGCATCAGTTACTTGATTTTAAAAGTGTAAGTGCCTTGATTTTAAAAGTGTAAGTGCCTTGATTTTAAAAGTGTAAGTAACTTGATTTGCAAAGTGAAAGAGCCTTGATGCTACAAGTGCTAGTGTCTTGGGATTTATAAATGAAAGGATGTACGACATACGTACATGGTGCTATTGGGTTCAAGTCTCTAATATTACATGATATGATTCTTTTTATAAAAAAGATGTACGGCGGACGTACATGGTGCTATTGGGTTCAAGTCCCTAATATTACATGACATGGTAATGTCATGAGTTTTTCTAAAATGATAGTTCATTCTATTTGTTCTAATGAGAGTCAAAGATGATTTAACTTGCATATGGTTGCTCATGATAGCTATTCGTGTAAGAGTTTTATTCCCACATCAGTGCGCCCCTCACTAGAGGGCCGACAACATTTTTATATTATTCCATGGACTTGAGATCCATGATGTGAGTATGTATATACTCATGCGGGTCTAAGGACTCATGCGTGTGAAACAATCCCATGAATATTCCATGGACTAGCTCTCCATGATGCGGGTATATATACTCATTGCGGGTCTACAAGATCCATGCGGGTTCGAGTCCCATGCGGGTGAAATAGTCACATGAATAGGATATGTATAATGATCCTGAGGGCAGGCGTCCCTGATTTTGACATGACTTTCATATTTTGAAATGGTACGGTTGATTTCATTTTTTGAAATGGTACGGTTGATTTCATAATTTGAAATGGTACGGTTGATTTCCATTTTAAAAAGAAGGCACAGTTGCCTCTCTATTTGTTATAAGGCACAGTGGACTCCCTATATTTTACAAGGTACAGTTGGTCTTATTTTATATGGCACGGTTGTATCTGGTGTTTGATTTTCATACTTGTCCCTATCATCTTTTGGCCATTTATGACCTTATTTACTGTGCTTTATGTTTACATACTTAGTACATTGTTATGCGACCCATTCTCCTGCGTTAAATGCCCGCACATAGTAGGTACTCAGTTGGGTGATCCGCGAGCTTAGGATCTCCACTCAGCTTTGATTGAGATAGCTCCACTATTCTGGAGTCTAGTAATTTTGGTACAGGTTTTCCATTATGGCTTATGTATATTCAGGGGTACGGCGGGGCCTTGTCCCGTCATAGTTACTGTCAAACTCTTAGAGGCCTGTATTCATATGTGGGCTGGACTTGCGGGAGTTGTATTATTATTGGCCAGCTATACTACTGTATCGTCGGGATGTTCCCGTTTATATATATAGCGGCAGCCTCGTCGGCTTGCCTTGTTGCCACATATACAGTTTTCCATATGTTATCTGGCCTATGTGTTATATGAGATGTGAGGGTACAAGAGGGGGTGCCCATGTAGGCACCAGTCGCGGGCCCGGAGTTCGGGTCGTGACAAAAGTGGTAGCAGAGCAGTTAGTCCTCGGAATTTCTACAAACCGTGTCTAATAGAGTCTTGGTTATTGGTGTGTTGTGCACCACACCCATAAACAGGAGGCTACAGTACATTTAGAATTGGTTTCTATTCTTCTTACTCTAAGATCGTGTGATAGAGCTATATTGTTAGGGTAGTCCCTCCCTAACATATTGTTGTGGTTGCAGCTATGCCTCCGAGGAAAGCAACAGCGGCCCAGAAGGGAATATATGGACTTTGTGTACATGTTGGTAAACTTGTTGTATAGATGGTGTAATGATGATGTGCATCTATGCGAATGTATTTATTTGGGGTCATGTGTGTGTTGTCTGAAGTAATTATGGGTTACCATGAGTTGGTTAAGCCTTAATAATTACTTGGAAGGTATGAAACAGTTTAATGAATCCACACCAAGGCATATTATATGTGCTAATCATGGATATTTAGGAGGCGATGAGCTGTATGAGAGGGGGATGAACTCTTAGAAGATCATGTTAAATTGACTTAATGGCATACCATGTTGATAGATTAAGTTATGATGTATGCTTAAGTGATATGTACGAATAATATTGGTATGGAGTAAATAGGGTTGTTATGGTTAAGACAACATGATTTTGAGATTATGAGAAGCTATCTTACCCGTATGCGGGGGGAGATCATGTAAGCTTGGGACATTGAATAATTGAGAATCTAAGAATATTAGATAGTCGTTGGGACCTTAGAGATACAAGGCCTTTTTGAGTAAAAGATTTTACGTTTAATCTTGGGTAAAGTATATGGTATATGTGAAGTATATTAGTTGTGATGATTTCTTGGTTTGAGTATAAACCACTTGTGTTGTTAAAGTTGGAGATAATATGGAACTGGGAATAAGACCTTTGAAGGAATTTATGTGGGAGGATTGCAAAAACGCACATTTGAAGTTGAACTTAAGGTTCATATTGATGCTATGAGGAAGCTGGGAATGGATTGTTTAGATGATCCCATGTCCTACTACATTCATAGATGGTGGTATTGCTTAATGTTATGAAGTATATTAGTAGAGATTATTCCTTGGTGTGCCCTATGTCCACAGGAAATGAATAAGTGCATATGATCTAAGAAATCACTAGGCCTTCATGAATTGGGTATTTTACCTTTGTTTGCAATTAAATGCACAATATGGCAAGTGTATTGGGTTCTAAATGTTTACCGGGTTACTGGAATGTGCCGAAGCAGGTACAGGAGGTTGGTATGGTATGGTATGGTAACTATGGCCACAGTGTTTCGAAGTATCCCAAGTTGATACGCAGGATGAGATGAGTATAAATGATACAAATGAAAAATAGAAGACATTATTGGAAGGTTTAGTAGGTTATGAAAATCTATATGTCTTACGGTGACTCTTGTTGATTAGAATTCTAGAGAGAACCACAACAGGACCCTATGAATATGACTTTGATTACAAAGGAAGTACTACGTGTTAAGAACTATCGTAGGTAGAATGAGGCAAGGACAAAATTCTTGCAGCAGAAGTGCAAAAATTCAATGGATAATATATGGAGATATGAATACAAGAGTATTCCACAGCTTGATAATAGGACATTCAATATAAAGGACAAAAGGGTGATACTCTAAATGATACGTCAGGGATCATGTAAGCTTCTATGGACTTCTACGTTAACGTGCCGAGAACAAAGAGCTTCAAAAGGGGTCATGCGACCAGTAATATAGTGAGTCAAGGAGCAGTTAATAAGTATGAATGGAAATGTATGATCGAGGATCGAGGATCGAGGTAGAAATATTTTGTGTAATAATGAGTAGAATAAATGATTACGATAAGAATGATAAAGGTGAATGAAATTATAGTTATACAGGTTTCACAAAGGTATGATTACTCCAGAACAGTGTAAGGACCAATGGTAGCGCATGGACAGTAAGAACCCTTCAGCCAAAGGTGACGAACCTCTAATGGTTGGAAAGATAGTATGAGAAATACGGTGAGATAAGAGACCCCCCCGAGGCAACTTTAAATGGAAATGTAAAGGTAAGACGAATGGGCACTTGGTCGATGAAAGACCTAATAATGATAAGACAAGAAAGCTTGACAAGCCATTGGATCATGTAACACCGTGAATTGGATTTAAACACATGACTATAAGCTCTATGAGATAGGTAGAGTAATAGGTTTACTACTTAACGAGATCAAGGAATTTTTTTCCTAAAATGCCATTGACAGAAAGTCTTAGCCATGAGGCAAGTGAAGAAAATTTGAATCCAAGTGTAATGACCAAGTTTGAATGTAGTAACGCCAAGGATTTGAAAACAGAAGCAATATTTGAGATTATGTATGTATACCAGAATATTTTGGAAGTATGAGGAAATTACAGCAAGTAAGAAGATGAGTGAACAAGTGTGAAAAGAATTGAAGTGTTTATAATTACGAGTAGTGAGAATATATGGGGGAAAAAGGGAAAGAGAGATTAATTTCAGACAATGAATGAGAGTTAATTGTGATGATACACATACTTTAGATTCAGTGACATTGTCCATAAGTGTTCATGATTAAGAAACTACTAATATAAGAGTTTCCACCAGTTAGTAAACAAACCAAGTTGACAATAAGATCATTAACCCATAAGAAGCTTGGTTAATGTAAGAACTAAGGAGATAACTTGTTACATCCCGTAGTTCGGGTCATGCTTAGGGGGACATACGAAAGGAATTAAGTTTTAAATTTTAGAAGGATAGGTTGACGGATTGTTTCGGACGGGTTTTTAGTCAACTTTGAGGCGGGTTATGACCCGTTACATTGAGAGTTCCTAGGTGTTTCAAAGGCCTAGTGCGTAGTTCGTTGAGTCTAGTTTCCAACGCAACCAACCGTTCGTCGATAGGACATCGGAGTAGAAAGTTATGGAAGTTACAAGTTCAGTGCGCAGTCGAGCAGAAAAGCAACATCGGTCAGGGGCCACAGCGCCGCGGCGCCGGATGCAGGGCCGCGGCGCCGGATAATCTGGAGAATCGCTGAAGTTGCAGCGCCGCGGCGCCGGAAAGCAGGGCCGCGGCGCCGGAAGTTCTGAAGGGTTTCAAGGCCGCGGCGCCGAGGCGGAGTTTTTGGCGGAAAAACTGAGGAAAATCAGATATTTTCTTTTAAAAAGGCCATGGGAGGGTGACAAGTGTCCCCCCCCCCCATCTGATTTTTGCATGGCCTATTTATTGACCAAGTCTTGAAGACTTGGTCATTCTTCAAGATCTCTTCTCTCTCTAAAATTAAAAGCTCTCCCTTCTCTCTAGAAAATCAAGAAGAAATCAAGGCTTGAGAAAAATCTGAAAAAGGTGGTAAGAAGGAAACTTGTTGGCAAGCTTGTAGGAGCTTTTATGGTGGTGATTGTGGAAAGGAGGCTAGTGAATTTGTTGGATTAATTTGGCTAAGCTCTAAGGTAACAATTCCTTCTCTTTTTGCTAGTTATGGTGTTGCATGTGAAGAAGAAAGAACTTGTAGTTGTAAATATTGCTCTTAGATAAATTGCATGTAAGAAATAGGATTTGGATTTGAAGGAATTGAATAAGGTTAGGATGTGAACATGTTGTAGCCAAAATACTACCTTTAACTTATTGATTTAGTTAATATGCATTGTGGGGCAGAATTTTACACACCCAAGATTAGGTGTGTAATCCTCTTTGTATTGATTGGATTGTTGGGCCTTAAAAGGGGCGTTTGGATGTTGAATTCGGCCTTGAGAAAGGTGGCAAAGTATGTAGAAACAAAGGAAATGCTGCCCGATTTTCCGTAGAATTTAGTGACCTTGCACTTGGAATATTCTATGTTGAAGCTAGAGGTTAATAAACGTATTATGGTCATTATAGGTTGACGTACTACGTGCGGTATATTGGACTTAGCAAGTGGATTGATCCGAAGAGGTATGTGGAACTTTCCTATCTCTTAAGCATGCGTAGTTGTACTTATATAGTCGGTGAGCGTCTGAACTTTGATGTCCCTTACTTGTTTTAAGAATGGCCAAGTTTGATAAGTAAGGGGATTAACTCACTTCTTTAAAAAGTATTAATGATGTCTTAAGTTTTCAAAGTTAAGGGACTTGAGGTGTTTTAAGTATATGATACTTGTTTCGTTTTAAAAGTATAAGTCCCTTGGATATAGGGAGATGTATTTGACTAATGTATGACGTTAATATAACGACTTTATGGGAAGTTGGTTGTATTGGCTTTATGGAAGGTTAACAAAAGAAAGATTTTCTCTAAGCAAAATAAGTACGGATAAATGATTTGAATTTATGAAAGGCAAATTGGTTTTAAGGCATCAATTGCCTAAGGTTTCAAAAGAAAAGAAGTCACATGATTTAGAAGCCTATTATATTTCTAAAAGGAAAGGTGACTTGTCTTGAAAGTAGTCGTGACTTGATACTACGGTTATTAGTATCTTGGAAGTTTTATATAAAAAGGAGTCATTTCTTAAATGGTTAGGAACACGTGGTACTTGGGTGAATTCCCGGATTTTCTCTTAAATGATATGTTAGTGCCTTAAGTAAACTAAAATGAGAGGATATATTAATAATGTTAATAAGAAGTTAGGGGATTTCTTAACTTGCTTATGTTATGATAAGCCGGTAGCGCTTATGTTAAGTATGATAGCCGGTTGTGCTAGGTTATGTATTCTTACGGGGTAGACCCCGGGTTATTATTCGCTTGGACATACTGACACGCTGGGTGGCCCACGGGTATGCTTCCACTATGGGTGTTACTCTTGTTATTTCCTTTGGACATACTGACACGATGGATGGTCCACGGGTATGCGTCCATTAGGATGGTTTACTACTTATTCCATGGATTTGCTACCCATGATGCGAGTGCGGCGTTTGTACTCATGCGGGCCCACCGGGTCCATGCGGGTGAAATAGTCCCATGCGGGTGAAATAGTCTCATGCGAGGCGAATGACCTCATGCGGGTGAAATAGTCCCATGCGAGTGCGGCGCTTGTACTCATGCGGGTCCACAGGATCCATGCGGGTGAAATAGTCCCATGCGGGTGAAATAGTCCCATGCGAGGCGGATGACCTCATGCGGGTCCACCGGACCTATGCGGGTGAAATAGTCCCAGGAGTAGGATTGCTTATTGACACTACGGGCGAGGGACCCTGTTTTGATCATGAGCCTCCTATTTTTATGCAGTAAGGTTTATACTTGTTACTCTCATTGTTAGTAAGGCACAGTGCAATGTAATTTGATTTTCATATATGACTCCAGCTTATTTTTTTTTTACTTATGATATTATTACAGTATTTTCCAGTTTTACATACTTGGTACATATTGTGTACTGACCCCCTTCCTCGGGGGCTGCGTTCATGCCGCAGGTAGGGGTAAGCAGGTGGTGGATCCTCATTCTTAGGATCTTTGCTCAGGTGTCAGAAGCTCGTTTCTCGGAGGCTTGACTTTTAGTACGATTCTCCCGGTCTTGTAGATGTTTTATGCGTTCGAGGAATGATGGGGCCCTGTCCCGTCATAGTGGTTACACATTCTTAGAGGTCTGTAGTCCTGTTATAAATTGGGTTGTTAAGGATGTAACTGTTCAGTTTCTGTTATATTTAGAGGTAGCCATTTTGGGTTAGTCTGCTTATATTGTATATGGGTTCTTATTGTGAGTTTATTTTTCCGCTGGTTTTCTCTGATGTTGTATCACCAGGGTGCCCGAGGTAAGACACCAGTCACGGGTTCGGGGTCGGGTCGTGACAAAAGTGGTATCAGAGCAGTTAATCCTCGGAAAGGGTCTACAGGCCGTAACTAGTAGAGTCTTGATTATCGGTGTGTTGTGCACCACATCTATAATTAGGAGGCTACAGGATATTTAGGATTGGGTTCCATTCTTTCACTCTAAGATCGTGCAATAGAGCTGTGTTATAGGTTGAACTCCCTCTGACATATTTCTATGTATCAGTTATGCCTCCACGCAAGGCAACCGCGGCCCAGAAGGCAAAGCGGTGAGAGACGCTAGTGGGGCGCATAGAGTTACGAGGCCTGAGCCCGATCTTTACGAGGTGATATTTCGGACGGCGAGTTCCACGACGTCGCCACCCAGTGAGTTCGGGCGGCAGCGCGGCTCACGAGACCACGGTACACGAGCCTCGATTACATCCTGGAGCAGAGGAGATGGGTTACAAGGAGATGGCCCAGTTATTGGCCAGGATCGTGGCGAGGAATGAGGATAGACGAGAGACAGAGGTTCCGGTTGTACCCATAGTTCACCATATATCAGATAGCGTGAGACTTAGGGACTTTTTGAGTTGCAGCCCACCATAGTTCTATGGGTCGAGGACCGAGGATGATCCTCAGGAGTTTATCCGACAGTTACAGCGGATCATGAGAGTGATCAAGGCCTCGGAGACAGAGTCGGTAGTTTTGAGTTCATATCGGTTGCGGGATACTGCATTTGACTGGTTTGATTCATGGGAACTGTCCCGGGGGGAGCATGCACTTCCAGCTGGTTGGGACGAGTTCTCAGCGGCATTTCTTGCTGCTTCTTGCCTTGCGAGATGAGGAAGCGGCGGATAGATTTAGCGTTGAGACAGAGTGGGCGGACGGTCCGGGAGTACAACGTAGAGTTTGACTCGTTGGCTCGGTATGTACCCGTTTTAGTAGCAGACATGGAGGACAGAGTACACCGCTATATCACTGGGCTCGATGATTACTTAGCAGAGAGTTGCACGGGAGTAGCTCTTCAGCCGGGTATGGACATTGCCCGCATGCAGGCTTATGCACTTGGGTGTGAGGAACGTAGAGATCGACGGAATAACCAATCAGCGAGAAGAGGCCGGACAGCGAGGTCCTTTGGTAATTTCGAGGCGGACCGCCTCGGAAGAGCTAGTTATGCGCCTCGGCCGATGGAGTACTCACACGATCTTGGGGCGTTCGGAGATCGAGGAGCGGTCGGGGCTCGAGTTTGAGTTTTCGGGAAGCGGGGATGTTAGTCAGATGGGGCCACCCCTACCTCGTTGTGGTAGGCTCCATGATAGGGAGTTCCATTCTAGTAGGGGAGTTTGTTTTACATGCGGCCAGCATGGCCATTTTGCGAGAAATTGTCCGACCAGAGATAGCACGGATGTAGAGATTCAGCCTTTGGGATCAGTGGCTGGTTCATCGCCTTCTTTTGCTATGCGCCGTGCAGGGCAGGACAATGATTAGAACGATAAGGGGAAAGTGAAGCAATAGTTACAGGTATATCCTTAACCCTCTAAAGATTAGTAGGTGTGATAAGATGGTTACATGTTAAGTGTTATGTGCGGGTAATCTTATGTAAATTGTGACTTAGAAAGCCTGGCTTGTAGAAGGGGTAAGTTTTGGGACATGGGAGTTGTGAGCCTTAGGATTTTGATAACCGTGGGAACCTTAGCTACAGGGCCATCTTGAGTGGAAGATTTTACGGGTGATCTTTGTCGAGGAGCATAGTATACGTAGGGTATACGTGGGTAATAAGTCCATGAGTGGGGTGGAATGATAGTGGGTAGCTAAGCTAAGGAAACCACTAGGTTTTCGTGACTTGAATAGTAAGATTGTCTCGGATCGAGAACAAGAGTGTGAGTGCATTATACTAGAAAGAGTCGAGTGGGCAAGGAGGATACGACAAGTGGAAGAAGAAGCGAACATGTGTTAAGAGGATGGGAGTGATCATTTTGTGAGGAGAATACCCTTAGACCATGGATGAGAACTAATAAGTTGTTATACGTTTTAGAGGTAATTCCTCGTTGGCTGGGAGGTAAGCTTTTGCGTGGTTAGTATATTATGGTCATATGTGGCATAATTGATTTTATAGGTGTAGTAGTGAAGGCTACACCGGCGCATGCGTTTTGGGAGACGTAGAAGGAACATTCAGGACGAATGTTTCTAAGGGGGGAGAATGTTACTCCCCGTAGTTCGGGTCATGCTTAGAGGGACGTACGAAAGGAAATTAAGTTTTAAATTTTAGAAGGATAGGTTGACGGATTGTTTCGGACGGGTTTTTAATCAACTTTGAGGCGGTTATGACCCGTTACATTGAGAGTTCCTAGGTGTTTCAAAGGCCTAGTGCGTAGTTCGTTGAGTCTAGTTTCCAACGCAACCAACCGTTCATCGATAGGACATCGGAGTAGAAAGTTATGGAAGTTACAAGTTCGGTCGTGATCGGCGTAAAAGTAACATCGGTCGAGAGCCCTGGCCTTGCGCCGGATAATCGGAGAATCGCTGAAGATTGCAGCGCGCCGGAAGCGAGGCGGCGGCGGAAGTTCTGAAGGTTCGGGGTTTCAGTACATGGCCAGAAGCGAGTTTTTGGCGGAAAAAATGAGGAAAATCAGATATTTTCTTTTAAAAAGGACATGGAAGGGTGACAAGTTCCCCAAATCTGATTTTTGCATGGCCTATTTATTGACAAAGTCTTGAAGACTTGGTCATTCTTCAAGCTCTCTTCTCTCTCTAAAATTAAAAGCTCTCCCTTCTCTTTAGAAAATCAAGAAGAAATCAAGGCTTGAGAAAAATCTGAAAAAGGTGGTAAGAAGAAAACTTGTTGGCAAGCTTGTAGGAGCTTTTATGGTGGTGATTGTGGAAAGGAGGCTAGTGAATTTGTTAGATTAATTTGGCTAAGCTCTAAGGTAACAATTCCTTCTCTTTTTGCTAGTTATGGTGTTGCATGTGAAGAAGAAAGAACTTGTAGTGGTAAATATTGCTCTTAGATAAATTGCATGTAAGAAATAGGATTTGGATTTGAAGGAATTGAATAAGGTTAGGATGTGAACATGTTGTAGCCAAAATACTACCTTTAACTTATTGATTTAGTTAATATGCATTGTGGGGCAGAATTTTACACACCCAAGATTAGGTGTGTAATCATCTTTGTATTGATTGGATTGTTAGGCCTTAAAAGGGGCTTTGGATGTTGAATTCGGCCTTGAGAAAGGTGTCAAAGTATGTAGAAACAAAGGAAATGCTGCCCGATTTTCCGTAGAATTTAGTGACCTTGCACTTGGAATATTCTATGTTGAAGCTAGAGGTTAATAAACGTATTATAGTCATTATAGGTTGACGTACTACGTGCGGTATATTGGACTTAGCAAGTGGATTGATCCGAAGAGGTATGTGAAACTTTCCTATCTCTTGAGCATGAGTAGTTGTACTTATATAGTATGGTAGACGTACAAGACTTTGATGTCCCTTACTTGTTTTAAGAATGGCCAAGTTTGGTAAGTAAGGGGATTAACTCACTTCTTTAAAAAGTTTTGATGATGTCTTAAGTTTTCAAAGTTAAGGGACTTGAGGTGTTTTAAGTATATGATACTTGTTTCGTTTTAAAAGTATAAGTCCCTTGGATATAGGGAGATGTATTTGACTAATGTATGACGTTAATATAACGACTTTATGGGAAGTTGGTTGTATTGGCTTTATGGAAGGTTAACAAAAGAAAGATTTACTCTAAGCAAAATAAGTATGGATAAATGATTTGAATTTATGAAAGGCAAATTGGTTTTAAGGCATCAATTGCCTAAGGTTTCAAAAGAAAATAAGTCACATGATTTAGAAGTCTATTATATTTCTAAAAGGAAAGGTGACTTGTCTTGAAAGTAGTCGTGACTTGATACTACGGTTATTAGTATCTTGGAAGTTTTATATAAAAAGGAGTCATTTCTTAAATGGTTAGGAACACGTGGTACTTGGGTTGAATTCCCGGATTTTCTCTTAAATGATATGTTAGTGCCTTAAGTAAACTAAAATGAGAGGATATATTAATAATGTTAATAAGAAGTTAGGGGATTTCTTAACTTGCTTATGTTATGATAAGCCGGTAGCGCTTATGTTAAGTATGATAGCCGGTTGTGCTAGGTTATGTATTCTTACGGGGTAGACCCCAGGTTATTATTCGCTTGGACATACTGACATGTTGGGTGGCCCACGGGTATGCTTCCACTATGGGTGTTACTCTTGTTATTTCCTTTGGACATACTGACACGATGGATGGTCCACGGGTATGCGTCCATTAGGATGGTTTACTACTTATTCCATGGATTTGCTACCCATGATGCGAGTGCGGCGTTTGTACTCATGCGGGCCCACCGGGTCCATGCGGGTGAAATAGTCTCATGCGGGTGAAATAGTCTCATGCGAGGCGAATGACCTCATGCGGGTGAAATAGTCCCATGCGAGTGCGACGCTTGTACTCATGCGGGTCCACAGGATCCATGCGGGTGAAATAGTCCCATGCGGGTGAAATAGTCCCATGCGAGGCGGATGACCTCATGCGGGTCCACCGGACCTATGCGGGTGAAATAGTCCCAGGAGTAGGATTGCTTATTGACACTACGGGCGAGGACCTGTTTTGATCATGAGCCTCTATTTTTACGCGATGAAGGTTTATACTTGTTACTCTCATTGTTAGTAAGGCACAGTGCAATGTAATTTGATTTTCATATATGACTCCAGCTTATTTTTTTTTTACTTATGATATTATAACAGTATTTTCCAGTTTTACATACTTGGTACATATTGTGTACTGACCCCCTTCCTCGGGGGCTGCGTTCATGCCGCAGGTAGGGGTAAACAGGTGGTGGATCCTCATTCTTAGGATCTTTGCTCAGGTGTCAGAAGCTCCATTTCTCCGGAGGCTTGACTTTTGGTACGATTCTCCCTGGTGCTGTAGATGTTTTGTACGTTCAGGGGAATGATGGGGCCCTGTCCCGTCATAGTGGTTACACATTCTTAGAGGTCTGTAGTCCTGTTATAAATTGGGTTGTTAAGGATGTAACTGTTCAGTTTCTGTTATATTTAGAGGTAGCCATTTTGGGTTAGTCTGCTTATATTGTATATGGGTTCTTATTGTGAGTTTATTTTTCCGCTGGTTTTCTCTGATGTTGTATCACCAGGGTGCCCGAGGTAAGACACCAGTCACGGGTCCGGGGTCGGGTCGTGACAAAAGTGGTATCAGAGCAGTTAATCCTCGGAAAGGGTCTACAGGCCGTAACTAGTAGAGTCTTGATTATCGGTGTGTTGTGCACCACATCTATAATTAGGAGGCTACAGGATATTTAGGATTGGGTTCCATTCTTTCACTCTAAGATCGTGCAATAGAGCTGTGTTATAGGTTGAACTCCCTCTGACATATTTCTATGTATCAGTTATGCCTCCACGCAAGGCAACCGCGGCCCAGAAGGGCAAGGCAGCTGAGGGAGATGCTAGTGGGACGCATAGAGTTACGAGGGCACAGGCCCAGTCTTTACCTGAGGTGATATTTCGGACGGCGAGTTCCACGACGTCGCCCGGCCAGTGAGTTGAGGCGGCAGAACCGCCATCGAGACCACGGTACTCGAGCCTCGATTACGGCTGGAAGCGAGAGGAGATGGGTTACAAGGAGATGGCCCAGTTATTGGCCAGGATCGTGGCGAGGAATGAGGATAGACGAGAGACAGAGGTTCCGGTTGTACCCATAGTTCACCATATATCAGATAGCGTGAGACTTAGGGACTTTTTGAGTTGCAGCCCACCATAGTTCTATGGGTTGAGGACCGAGGATGATCCTCAGGAGTTTATCCGACAGTTACAGCGGATCATGAGAGTGATCAAGGCCTCGGAGACAGAGTCGGTAGTTTTGAGTTCATATCGGCTGCGGATATCGCATTTGGTAGTTTGATTCATAGGAAGCGTCCGGGGAGCATGCACTTCCGGTGGTTGGGACGAGTTCTCGCCGGCATTCTTGCACACTTCTTGCCTTCGCAGATGAGGAGAGCGCGGCGGATAGATTTACGGCGTTGAGGCGAGTGGGCGGGCGGTCGGGAGTACAACGTAGAAGTTTGACTCGTTGGCTCGGTATGTACCCGTTTTAGTAGCGAACATGGAGGATGAGTACACCGCTATATCACTGGCTCGATGATTACTTAGCAGAGTTGCGGGAGTAGCTCTTGGCCGGGTATGGACATTGCCGCACGCAGCTTATGCGCAGGTGTGAGAACGTAGAGATCGGCGGAATAACCAAGATCAGCGAGAAGAGGCGGGGCGGCAGGTCCTTTGGTAATTTTCGGCGGACCGCCAAAGTGAGCTAGTTATGCGCCTCGGCCAAGACGAGTACTCACCTGATCTTGGGGCGTTCGGGAGGTCGAGAGCGGTCGGGGCTCGAGTTTGAGTTTCGGGAAGCGGGGATGTTAGTCAGATGGGGCCACCCCTACCTCGTTGTGGTAGGCTCCATGATAGGGAGTTCCATTCTAGTAGGGGAGTTTGTTTTACATGCGGCCAGCATGGCCATTTTGCGAGAAATTGTCCGACCAGAGATAGCACGGATGTAGAGATTCAGCCTTTGGGATCGATGGTGGTTCATCGCTTTCTTTATGCGCACGCAGGCGTGACAATGATTAGAACGATAAGGGGAAAGTGAAGCAATAGTTACAGGTATATCCTTAACCCTCTAAAGATTAGTAGGTGTGATAAGATGGTTACATGTTAAGTGTTATGTGCGGGTAATCTTATGTAAATTGTGACTTAGAAAGCCTGGCTTGTAGAAGGGGTATTGTGAGCCTTAGGATTTTGATAACCGTGGGAACCTTAGCTACAGGGCCATCTTGAGTGGAAGATTTTACGGGTGATCTTTGTCGAGGAGCATAGTATACGTAGGGTATACGTGGGTAATAAGTCCATGAGTGGGGTGGAATGATAGTGGGTAGCTAAGCTAAGGAAACCACTAGGTTTTCGTGACTTGAATAGTAAGATTGTCTCGGATCGAGAACAAGAGTGTGGTACGTATACTAGAAAGAGTCGAGTGGGCAAGGAGGATACGACAAGTGGAAGAAGAAGCGAACATATGTTAAGAGGATGGGAGTGATCATTTTGTGAGGAGAATACCCTTAGACCATGGATGAGAACTAATAAGTTGTTATACGTTTTAGAGGTAATTCCTCGTTGGCTGGGAGGTAAGCTTTTGCGTGGTTAGTATATTATGGTCATATGTGGCATAATTGATTTTATAGGTGTAGTAGTGAAGGCTACACCGGCGCATGCGTTTTGGGAGACGTAGAAGGAACATTCGGGACGAATGTTTCTAAGGGGGGAGAATGTTACACCCCGTAGTTCGGGTCATGCTTAGAGGGACGTACGAAAGGAAATTAAGTTTTAAATTTTAGAAGGATAGGTTGACGGATTGTTTCGGACGGGTTTTTAATCAACTTTGAGGCGGTTATGACCCGTTACATTGAGAGTTCCTAGGTGTTTCAAAGGCCTAGTGCGTAGTTCGTTGAGTCTAGTTTCCAACGCAACCAACCGTTCGTCGATAGGACATCGGAGTAGAAAGTTGTGGAAGTTACAAGTTCAGTGCGCAGTCGAGCAGAAAAGTAACATCGGTCAGGGGCCACAGCGCCGCGGCGCCGGATAATCCGGAGAATCGCTGAAGTTGCAGCGCCGCGGCGCCGGAAAGCAGGGCCGCGGCGCCGGAAGTTCTGAAGGGTTCCAGGGGTTTCAGCGCCGCGGCGCCGAGGCGGAGTTTTTGGCGGAAAAACTGAGGAAAATCAGATATTTTCTTTTAAAAAGGACATGGAAGGGTGACAAGTTCCCCCCCCCCCCCCCAATCTGATTTTTGCATGGCCTATTTATTGACCAAGTCTTGAAGACTTGGTCATTCTTCAAGCTCTCTTCTCTCTCTAAAATTAAAAGCTCTCCCTTCTCTTTAGAAAATCAAGAAGAAATCAAGGCTTGAGAAAAATCTGAAAAAGGTGGTAAGAAGAAAACTTGTTGGCAAGCTTGTAGGAGCTTTTATGGTGGTGATTGTGGAAAGGAGGCTAGTGAATTTGTTAGATTAATTTGGCTAAGCTCTAAGGTAACAATTCCTTCTCTTTTTGCTAGTTATGGTGTTGCATGTGAAGAAGAAAGAACTTGTAGTGGTAAATATTGCTCTTAGATAAATTGCATGTAAGAAATAGGATTTGGATTTGAAGGAATTGAATAAGGTTAGGATGTGAACATGTTGTAGCCAAAATACTACCTTTAACTTATTGATTTAGTTAATATGCATTGTGGGGCAGAATTTTACACACCCAAGATTAGGTGTGTAATCATCTTTGTATTGATTGGATTGTTAGGCCTTAAAAGGGGCGTTTGGATGTTGAATTCGGCCTTGAGAAAGGTGGCAAAGTATGTAGAAACAAAGGAAATGCTGCCCGATTTTCCGTAGAATTTAGTGACCTTGCACTTGGAATATTCTATGTTGAAGCTAGAGGTTAATAAACGTATTATAGTCATTATAGGTTGACGTACTACGTGCGGTATATTGGACTTAGCAAGTGGATTGATCCGAAGAGGTATGTGAAACTTTCCTATCTCTTGAGCATGAGTAGTTGTACTTATATAGTATGGTAGACGTACAAGACTTTGATGTCCCTTACTTGTTTTAAGAATGGCCAAGTTTGGTAAGTAAGGGGATTAACTCACTTCTTTAAAAAGTTTTGATGATGTCTTAAGTTTTCAAAGTTAAGGGACTTGAGGTGTTTTAAGTATATGATACTTGTTTCGTTTTAAAAGTATAAGTCCCTTGGATATAGGGAGATATATTTGACTAATGTATGACGTTAATATAACGACTTTATGGGAAGTTGGTTGTATTGGCTTTATGGAAGGTTAACAAAAGAAAGATTTACTCTAAGCAAAATAAGTACGGATAAATGATTTGAATTTATGAAAGGCAAATTGGTTTTAAGGCATCAATTGCCTAAGGTTTCAAAAGAAAAGAAGTCACATGATTTAGAAGCCTATTATATTTCTAAAAGGAAAGGTGACTTGTCTTGAAAGTAGTCGTGACTTGATACTACGGTTATTAGTATCTTGGAAGTTTTATATAAAAAGGAGTCATTTCTTAAATGGTTAGGAACACGTGGTACTTGGGTTGAATTCCCGGATTTTCTCTTAAATGATATGTTAGTGCCTTAAGTAAACTAAAATGAGAGGATATATTAATAATGTTAATAAGAAGTTAGGGGATTTCTTAACTTGCTTATGTTATGATAAGCCGGTAGCGCTTATGTTAAGTATGATAGCCGGTTGTGCTAGGTTATGTATTCTTACGGGGTAGACCCCGGGTTATTATTCGCTTGGACATACTGACACATTTGGGTGGCCCACTGTATGCTTCCACTATGGGTGTTACTCTTGTTATTTCCTTCGACATACCGACACGATGGATGGTCCACGTATCGTCCGTTAGGATGGTTTACTACTTATTCCATGGATTTGCTACCCATGACGCGAGTGCGGCATTTGTACTACGCGCCCACCGGTCCACGCGGGTGAAATAGTCTCATGCGAGGCGAATGACCTCACGCGGTGAAATAGTCCCACGCGAGCGCGCTTGTACTCATGCGGGTCCACAGGATCCATGCGGGTGAAATAGTCCCATGCGGGTGAAATAGTCCTATGCGAGGCGGATGACCTCATGCGGGTCCACCGGACCTATGCGGGTGAAATAGTCCCAGGAGTAGGATTGCTTAGTGACACTACGGGCGAGGGACCCTGTTTTGATCATGAGCCTCCTATTTTTAAGCAGTAAGGTTTATACTTGTTACTCTCATTGTTAGTAAGGCACAGTGCAATGTAATTTGATTTTCATATATGACTCCAGCTTCTTCTTTTTGACTTATGATATTATTACAGTATTTTCCAGTTTTACATACTTGGTACATATTGTGTACTGACCCCCTTCCTCAGGGGCTGCGTTCATGTCGCAGGTAGGGGTAAGCAGGTGGTGGATCCTCATTCTTAGGATTTTTGCTCAGGTGTCAGAAGCTCCATTTCTCCGGAGGCTTGACTTTTGGTACGATTCTCCCTGATGCTGTAGATGTTTTGTACGTTCAGGGGCATGACGGGGCCCTGTCCCGTCATAGTGGTTACACATTCTTAGAGGTCTGTAGTCCTGTTATAAATTGGGTTGTTAAGGATGTAATCGCTCGGTTCATTATATTTAGAGGTAGCCATTTTGGGTTAGCCTGCTTATATTCTATATGGGTTCTTGTTGTGAGTTTATTTTTCCGCTGGTTTTCTCTGATGTTGTATCACCAGGGTGCCCGGGGTAAGGCACCAGTCACGGGTCCGGGGTCGGGTCGTGACATAACTTGACATGAGGGAACACATCAGTTAGTTAAGTGGGAGTCTGATTGAGGGATTTAGGTAGTGATAACCCTATGACTTAGAATACATCAGAATCATCCCTCATACAGAAAGAAAAATGAACGTCTGAAGATCCCATTTTAGAAAAAGACTGCAACCTTTGAGTATTATGAGAGAGTGACCCCAGATGGAAGGTCTATTAGTGTATTATGAATATAGCAGGATTACAGAACAAGATTATGATGGAGGTCCATTGTTCACAATATTTCATTCCTCATGGATCTACTATGATGTATTATGATCTCAAAAGGTATGTATTGGTAGGATGATATGAAGAAGAAGTATCTCCACTTGTTCCCTACGCCTACAGGTAATTTGATTCCTTTTGGCTATATTGATTGGTGTATAATGCATGTGTTATATTGTGGCCATGTGAGGCATCTTTAGGTTGTTGAATATAGTTGGAACTAGTAGAATAAGAAGAGGTTAAGCGAAAAATGCGAGTTGTGAATTTCGTGCACAAAGATCCGCGCCGGCGCGTGATCGCTGGTCAAACTCGAGAGGTTGCAGGAGTTACGGAACTGTGGTGCCGATGTGCAGGACCGCGATGCTGAAGCTTTAGAGGGACGGCAGTAATTCAGGGCCGCGGTGTCGACACTAACGAGTATAGGTTGATAGATATAGTAAAAGGAGACTATGCCGAAATATGTCTCGCTTGAAACCTATCATGAACATTCGGGACGAATATTTCTAAGGGGGGAAGGATGTTACACCCCGTAATTCCAAGGCATTAATATGATAACGTACTTAAGGAATTAAGATTTGAATGTTGGAAGGAAAGTATAGTTACATTTTCTTATGGAACAATTTTGGAAAAATGTGAAGCCGAAAATTTATTAACTGGGAGTTAGATTCCCTAATATGGATTCATGGACTTAGTATTGTATTATGAAGTCTTGACATTGATGATATGGGGCCCACCAAAAAAATTACAATTTTGGGGTGGGGTGGGGGTTCCATGAAAATTTGATATTTTGGCCAAGTGTTGAGATATTTTGTGAAGAAAGGATCTTGACCAATATGAGGGTGACATGCGTCCCTTATCCACTTGTCTTGCAAGATGATATCTATAAAGAAAGGTGTATAGCAATACTTAGCTTCATTTCACAAATATCTTATCTTCCAAAGCTTTCTCTTCTCTTAGCTCTAAGTTTCGATTTTCTCCATTGAAACTGAAAATCAAGATCACTTATTTTTCCAAGATTAAGCTTCCTAAAATTCTAAGCCAAGTTAATTACTCCAAATGGTGGGTCACAGTTTGGACAGATTTTGTCCAAGAAGAACCCTAAACTTGAGGTGAACTTTTTGGAAGAAAAACAAGAAAACAAGATGGTTACAAGCTTGTAGAGGATCCATGGATCTTTTGTAGCTTGAGGAAGTGGTGTGGAAGTGAAGGATGGAGCCGAGACTAGTGGACTGTTTTGGGCTAAGTTTAAGGTAATATTCCTTCTTCCTCTTGAAGTAATTGGATATTACATGATGTTATAGTTAAGGGATGAACATGTATTAAGTGAAATGGATAATAAGAAATGCATGAGACTATTTTTGGGTGTTGGCCGAATCTTGGAGAGTTTTGCTATAATTGGATTTGTTGGTTATTATTATTATTATCGTCACTTGTTGCATGTTATAAATGAAGGAATCTTGTTATTGATAAGTTAATATGGTTTATATTAAAGTGTTGAGACTTGAATTATATTATAAGGGATTATGGAAAGAGTTATTGTATTGAGGTGGTTGGCCGAGAATACTATAAAACTGTTGAATATTATAGTGCAATTTTAGGGACTGTTTAGTGGAGTTGAAATGCTAGAAATTCAGCCACCAATATGCATGTTTAAATGTAGTAATTGCTAATATGAGTCCTAAAGGAATAAGGGTGTAGAAAGGCTTCACTTCTTACCCTCGTTGTTGTTGGATTGTGGACTGTTTTTAGTGGATTATGAGGCTATTTTTACGCGAGAAAAAGGTGTGTGAATCACCCTGGTTAACTGTTGGTTGTGCCCTTAATTGGTGCATTGGTTATTGATGAAATTGGCCTTCTTGAAAGGTGGAAAAGTACGTATAAATAGGGGAAGTGATGTCTAAATTTTTATATAAAAGGACCATTACTTGGTATTAACCTAAAATAGTAAGCATGAAGTTGATAGAGGTGTTATTGTTATTATAGGTTGAAGTACTAATTGTGGCGTATTCTACTTAGCGGGTGGTATAGCCGATAAGGTATGTGGACTCTTCCTTTCTTCTTTTGGCATGAACTTTATAAAATGAGTGTATGGTGGATGTACGTATTTTAAAGGAATCAAGATTTCATGTGGTACATGAGGTGGAAGTGACTTAATTTTAAAAGTATAAGTTACTTGATTTTAAAAGTGTAAGTGTGTTGATTTTAAAAGTATAGGTTACTTGATTTTAAAAGTGTAAGTACCTTGATTTTAAAAGTGTAAGTAACTTGATTTTCAAAGTGAAAGTGCCTTGATGCTACAAGTGTTGGTGTCTTGGGGTTTATAAATGAAAGGATGTACGGCGGACGTACATGGTGCTATTGGGTTCAAGTACATAATATTACATGATATAATTCTTTTTATAAAAAGGATGTACGACGGACGTACATGGTGCTATTGGGTTCAAGTCCCTAATATTACATGACATGGTAATGCCATGGGTTTTTCTAAAATGATAGTTCATTCTATTTGTTCTAATGAGAGTCAAAGATGATTTAACTTGCATATGGTTTCTCATGATAGCTATTCGTGCAAGTGTTATATTTCCACATCACCGCGTCCCTCACTAGAGGGCCGACAATATTTTTATATTATTTCATGGACTTGCGATCCATGATGCGAGTAGGTATATACTCATGCGGGTGAAACAGTCGCATGAATATTAGCTTTATGGGAGGTTAACAAAAGAAAGATTTACTCTAAGTAAAATAAGTAAGGATAAATGATTTGAATTTATGAAAGGCAAATTGATTTTAAGGCATCAATTGCCTAAGGTTTCAAAAGAAAAGAAGTCACTTGATTTAGAAGCCTATTATATTTCTAAAAGGAAATGTGGCTTGTCTTGAAAAGTAGTCGTGATTTGATACTACGGTTATTAGTATCTCGGAAGTTTTATATAAAAAAAGAGTCATTCTTAAAAGGTTAGAGGTACGTGGTACTTGGGTTGAATTCCCAGATTTTTCTCTTAAATGACATGTTAGTGCCTTAAGTAAACTAAAATGAGAGGATATATTAATAATGTTAATGAGAAGTTAGGGGATTTCTTAACTTATTATGTTATGATAAGTAGAATGCTTTATGTTATGTATGATAGCCGGTTGTGCTAGGTTATGTATTATTACGGGGTAGACCCTGGGTTACTACTTATTCCATGGATTTGCTACCCATGATGCGAGTGCGGCGTTTGTACTCATTGCGGGCCCACCGGGCCCATGCGAGTGAAATAGTCTCATGCGGGTGAAATAGTCCCATGCGAGGCGGATGACCTCATGCGGGTCCACAGGACCTACGTGGGTGAAATAGTCCCAAGAGTAGGATTTGCTTAATGATACTACGGGCGGGTGACCCTGTTTTGATCATGAGCCTCCTATTTTTATGCAGTAAAGTTTATACTTGTTACTCTCATTGTTAGTAAGACACAATGCACTGTAATTTGATTATCATCCATGTCTCCGGCTTTATTTAGACATATGATATTATTACAGTATTTTCCAGTTTTACATACTTGGTACATATTGTGTCATCGACCCCATTCTCGGGGTTGCGTCACGCCGCAGGTGGTAAGTAGCGGTGGTGGATCCTCATTCTTAGGATTTTTGATCAGGTGTCAGAAGCTCCATTTCTCCGGAGGCTTGACTTTTGGTACGGTTCTCCTTGATGTTGTAGATATTATGTACATTCGTGGTATGACGGCCCCGTCGTCATAGTTATTACAAACTCTTAAATGCCTATAATCTCGTTATAAATTGGGTTATAAAGGATGTAATCGTCGATTTTTGTTATATTTATATTTACGGAAAGGTAGCCATTTGGGTTAGCGGTTTCATATTTTATATTGTTTCTTGTTTATGAGTTTACTTCCATTGGTTTTCTCGATGGTGTATCACGCGGTGCCCGGTAGGCACGACCACGCCCGAGGTCGGGTCGTGACAAAAGTGGTATCAGAGCAGTTAATCCTCGAAAAGTGTCTACAGCCGTATCTAGTAGAGTCTTGATTATCGGTGTGTTGTGCACCACAACTATAATCAGGAGGCTACAGGATATTTAAGATTTGTTTCCATTCTTTCACTCTACGATCGTGCAATAGAGCCGTGTTATAGGTTGAACTCCTCCGACATATTTTTATGTATCGCTTATGCCTACGCAAGGCAACCGCGCATGCGGCAAGGCAAAGCGGTGGAGGCGCTAGTAGACGCTTGAGAGGGTTACGAGGCACAGTGCCCGATCTTTACGAGGTGATGTTTCATTACACCGTATTTACGGGACATGTTTTAAGAACGCACGTAAGAACTCGCAAGTGTTAAGATTTGAGGCTTGTAAAAATTTATCGGAATTATGAAATTGTCGGAAAACGTTTTATTTGGCCGAATGGGAGGGCGACACGTGTCACCCCCCCCCCCCCTTAGTAATGCCTTGGTCGAATTTAGGCATGCCCATAATGGTCATTTACCATTAGTCTTGGATGAACAAGTCTTGCAAGTGTGGCTTGACAATTTTGACTAAGTCAAAGGAGACAATTAGCTTGATATTTAATAAGAGCTTATCCTAGCCACCCAAATGGTTGCATCTTGACCCTCCACTACCCTTTATAATACTAGTAGTAGCAAGACTTTGTCCAACACTTAGAAAAATTTCCAAGAATTTGAAGACTCCATATATGGTGCTCTCGGGTTTGGGTCTACAAGGAAAAAAATTAGTTTCTTGTCCTATAAGCTCCACACTTTAAACCAAGGTTCTTGAGTGTTATGTAAGTGTATCTCAATAGAAAAACCCCGGAAAAAGAGAGTTTTCGTATTAGTCACAAAGTGAAAACCTAGTGGCTTTCTAGGTTTTGGATTGGAAGATTGAAGGATAATTGTTGGTATTGTTCTAAGGGTCCCAATGCGGATTGAGGTGTCTTAAGGAGGCTCTAGGTTGCTAAAGAGCAACCGGTTTGAAGATTGGATTAAAAAGCGTTGAGGTATAATCTTGTTCTTTGAAAGTATTACAAATTATTTATTTTGTTGTTAGCTTTACTTGTTGCTAGCATGAAGTATATGTTGAAGTTTATAAGGATTATAGATCGATTGTAGTCTTTGAAATTCGAAATGAAATGTAGGCCATGTTAAGTTGGATTACAATTTGATCGTTTTTAGAATCGTCGCATGTTATTGACTTGAAGCTTATGGTAGTAATAACCAAATGCGACTTGATATCTTATTATGCTACCAATTTGGATTGAAATGGAAATTGGATAAGAATTAGTTTGGTTGAACTCAAGGTGGCCGATTTTGGACTTGTAGTTTGTAGTAGTTGGTTAGTCATTTGTATTGGACTATCTTCTATTAAATTGTGAGCCAATTGGGGCTGTTTGGTTATTGTATTCGGCCTTGAAAAAGGTGGCAAAGTGAGTAGAAACAAAGGAGGTGCTGTCCGATTTTCCGTAGAATTTAGCGACTTAGCACCTAAAATATTCTACGTTAGAAGTGAAAGGTTAATGGACATATTGTGATCATTATATGTTGAAGTACTAAGTATAGCGTATCCTACTTGGAGAGTGGAATAGCTATCAAGGTTGGAGTACTTTGGAGCATTTTGCTATTTGTCGACAATCGTCGCGAGGTATGTGAACATCTTCTTTCCTTTGGCATGATTCTATGTATGGAATACACTTGTGGTATCAGTTCATGTTTCCTTCTACTCTTAGAAGTTAAGAGGTAGTTGTGTGATTTACTCTATGTAGAACTTTTCCTATCTTTTGAGCATGACTAGTTGCACGTATGTAGTACGGTAGACGTACAAGACTATGACATTCTTTACTTGTTTTATGTAATGCCAAGTCGGGTGGGTTAGGAGATTAACTCACTTCTTTGAAAATAGTAAGGATGTCTTAAGTTGGTTTTAAAGTTAAGGGACTTGAAGAGTTTTAAAGTATGTGATAATTGTCCGCTTTAAACGTATAAGTCCCTTGGATAGGAAATTGTTTATGGCTAAGGTATAAAGTGAATATAACGTCTTTATGGGAAGTTAGTTATATTTGCCTTATGGAAAGATAAATGGCTTGACTATGTAAAAAATGCAACTTGATTTTACGCATCAATTGCCTAAGGTTTTATAATAAAAAGGAGTCGAGTTGATTTGGCTAATTTACGGCACAAATGAGAATAAGTATCGAACAAGCCACTGCAGCGTTAATAAAGGAAAATGTAATGACAATCCATTATGTTAAAACAAGTAGAAATCCTCCATCTGCATAGAAGCTAAGATAAGACAAAATTGTATTACATTTTCTAGATCATGGCTACTTGAATAAGATCGTTATAAATAAGTATAACTTATTCACGACGCACCAAAGATTTGTTACTAATTTTAAAAGAGTTTACGTATGAAGCTTTTAAGACTTTGAAACTTGTTTTCTTAAAAGTTAAGAGACTTGAAGTATTTTGAAAGTTAAGAGAATTGATTTGAAAGTATAAATCTCTTGGTTATAAAAAAGGAACGTGTTAGTCTAAACCATAAAGGGTTATAACGGCTTTATGGGTAGTCGGTTATAACGGCTTTATGGAAGATTAAGAGAATGGTTTTCTCTAGTAAAGTAATCAAAGGAAGAACTTGTATTAGGTGAGGGCAAATTGGTTTAAAGGTACCAATTGCTTAAGGTTTTTAATAAAGAAGTCACTTGATTTAGAAGCCGTAATTGTATTTCTAAAAGGTATTGTGACTTGTCTTGAAAGGTGGATAGGACTTGATACTACGGTGGTTAGTATCGGGGAAGTTTTATTTGGAAAGGAGTTTTTGAAAAGAATGTACGTACGTAGTACTTTGGCTTGGTTAATTGAGATTTAGCCTATATGTGCTGGTGATAGCCTTTGAGTGCAAGTATTATGTTTTATTACGTTGTCGCGACTCTCGGTTGGAGGGCCGGCTGTCTTGTTATAAGTTACTTGACGCATCGACGGTGATGTGGATTCCAGGGTATCTTAGTTATTTCTAGCACTTGGGTTAAATTCCCGGATTTTATAAGAGACATGGTAGTGCTTATGTCTTGTTTGATGGTCGGTCGAGCTAGGGTAAGAGTATAAATGAGGGGCAAGCCCCAAGACGTTATACCACCTTCTCCAGGGTAAGAGTATAAGTGAGGGGTAAACCCCCAAGACGATGTACCACCTGCTTTATGTATTGTTTGACGACCGGTCGAGATAGGGTAAGAGTATAAATGAGGGGCAAGCCCCAAGACGTTATACCACCTTCTCCAGGGTAAGAGTATAAATGAGGGGCAAGCCCCAAGACGTTATACCCGCTTACCACCTTCTCCGGGTAAGAGTATAAATGAGGCAAGCCCCGCACGTTATACCACTGCTTTTTTGATTGATATTATGGGCGTGAGACCCGTGGTTATATTTTTACACTTTTAGTCATCGGTGATGGGGATTCCACGGGCATGCTTTGATATTGGTGTGACTTGATCGCGTCCCGTTTGGGCGGGTAGTATATGTGTCCCTCCGTGATGGGCCTGGACTATGTTATGGAAGATAAGTAAGTTAGATAGAAATGAACTTAATGACTTCTCCTAAGTAAGTACGTAAGATATGACTATAACTCTTAATGGAATGGAAAAGATATTGATGTAAGTTATGTGGAAAAACTTGATTGAATTCTTAAGTATGTATGTAAGAATATGATGTTAATTCCTATTGAAAGAAGGAAAAGAATGATTAATGTACGATTAAGTTCATGTGGTAATGACACGCAGATCCGGTATGTATTTTTATACTTGTCCTTGTCATTCTTTGTACTGATTATGATCTGTTTATCAGACGTTATTTCGCTCCATATTCGGTACTGTTATCGACTTCTTCGGGCCGTTAATGCCCGCAGTTTAGGTACACATTGTGATCCGCGAGCTTAGGATCGGTTCAGAAGTCGAGATGGCTCGGTGTTAGGAGTTGTCACGTTTATGTTTATTCAGTGCAGCGGGGCCTTGTCCCGCCACGCTTGTTATGATAAAACTCTTAGAGTGCGTAGTCACATATCGTGGGTCACCAGAAAGAAAAAGGAGGCAACCGCTGCGTTTATGTATGACGTCTGGAAGGTAGCCTATCGGCTAACTTTGTTGTTTTATTCGCTGCTTTTATTTTATAAGTTTCTTGTATGTTCCGATTATCTCTCGATGTTTACTCGTAAGGGTGCCTGTGTAGGCACGATCCACTGGCCGGGTCGTGACAAAAGTGGTATCGTGAGCGATTAGTCCTCGGAAAGTGTCTGCACCGTGTCTAGTAGAGTCTTGATTATCGGTGTGTTGTGCACCACATCTATAATCGTGAGGCTGCAGGACATTTAGGATTAGTTTCCATTCTTCTCACTCGAGATCGTGCCATAGAGGCGTGTTGTTAGGGTCGCTCTCCCAACGAGTTATGTTGATTGCGGCTACGAGAAGCGTGATGACCAGAATGACTATGTGGATTGCGTATCCAGTTGGTATTGATTATAGTATAGTTGGTATTGTGACATACATCTATACGGAGTTATGTATGAAGTCGACGTGTTGCCTAGAATGATTTTAGATTACTGTGGATCGGTAAAGACTAACTAGATACCGGGAAGGTATGGAATAGTTAATGAAATTTCGCCAAGGTCTTGTGGTTTATTTTGAGATTATTGGGAAAGGATGAGTCATGCGATAGGTAGTGAACCCTTAAGAAGCCATATTAAGGAACCTAACGGAATGTCATGTTAATAGATTAAGGCTGCGTAGAGTTTAAGAAATTGTACGGATGAGGTCCGTATAGAGTAAGTAATGGTTGTTGTGATCGAAACAACATGGTTTTGGTTTTATGAGAAGTTTTTTTGTACCCGTTTACTGGGGGATTGGTAAGGTAGGCTTGGAGCGTGGAAAGTGCGAGCATCGATCGTTGAAAACCGCTAGGACCTTAGTTGTATAAGGTCTTCTGCAGAAAGATTTATTGTAGACCAAGATAAGAGTTAAGGCGCGACCGAGTGGTTGAGGACCTGTTACGGGTCTCCCCATATCCCGGAATGGAGTGGGATCAGTTGGTAGTAGTTCCGCTACGTGACGGGGTCACGAGGACGCAAGGCCCCAGTCTAGTTAATTGTTTTACGGGTTCGTGGACGCGTTCCACCGAATCCAGTCATGAAAGCCGGAAATGGCCTTATATTGTTTTATAAAGTTACTCCAATGATTTGAGGCCAGAATCGGTATGGAAGTTATGTATGTATGCTAGTATGAGTTGGAAGTACGAAAAGAAAATCTCTTTTGGGCTTATGATGGACAAGTATGCGTGTGCGAGTATTAGGGCCATGTGTGGCATTGTTAGCATGTCGGGTTGTGAAAGGAAACTATGTCGCTAATTATAAGTTTGACTCAAAGAACATTCGGGACGAATGTTTCTTAGGGGAAGAATGTTACACAGGATTTACAGGACATTTTTTAAGAAAGTACGTAAGAAATCACAAGTTTTAAGATTTGAGGCTTGTAAAAATTTATCGTAATTATGTACTTGTCGTAAACGTTTTATTGTGATTTAATGGGAGGCGACACGTGTCACCCCCCTTAGTAATGCCTTGGTCGAATTTAGGCATGCCCATAATGGTCATTTACCATTAGTCTTGGATGAACAAGTCTTGCAAGTGTGGCTTGACAATTTTGACTAAGTCAAAGGAGACAATTAGCTTGATATTTAATAAGAGCTTATCCTAGCCACCCAAATGGTTGCATCTTGACCCTCCACTACCCTTTATAATACTAGTAGTAGCAAGACTTTGTCCAACACTTAGAAAAATTTCCAAGAATTTGAAGACTCCATATATGGTGCTCTGCCTGGTGCTACAAGGAGGAAAAAATTAGTTTCTTGTCTATAAGCTCCACACTTTAAACCAAGGTTCTTGAGTGTTATGTAAGTGTATCTCAATAGAAAACCCGGAAAAAGAGAGTTTTCGTATTAGTCACAAAGTGAAAACCTAGTGGCTTTCTAGGTTTTGGATTGGAAGATTGAAGGATAATTGTTGGTATTGTTCTAAGGGTCCCAACAAGCGGATTGAGGTGTCTTAAGGAGGCTCTAGGTTGCTAAAGAGCAACTTCGGTTTGAAGATTGGATTAAAAGCGTTGAGGTATAATCTTGTTCTTTGAAAGTATTACAAATTATTTATTTTGTTAGCTTTACTTGTTGCTAGCATGAAGTATATGTTGAAGTTTATAAGGATTATAGATCGATTGTAGTCTTTGAAATTCGAAATGAAATGTAGGCCATGTTAAGTTGGATTACAATTTGATCGTTTTTAGAATCGTCGCATGTTATTGACTTGAAGCTTATGGTAGTAATAACCAAATGCGACTTGATATCTTATTATGCTACCAATTTGGATTGAAATGGAAATTGGATAAGAATTAGTTTGGTTGAACTCAAGGTGGCCGATTTTGGACTTGTAGTTTGTAGTAGTTGGTTAGTCATTTGTATTGGACTATCTTCTATTAAATTGTGAGCCAATTGGGGTTGTTTGGTTATTGTATTTGGCCTTGAAAAAGGTGGCAAAGTGAGTAGAAACAAAGGAGGTGCTGTCCGATTTTCCGTAGAATTTAGCGACTTAGCACCTAAAATATTCTACGTTAGAAGTGAAAGGTTAATGGACATATTGTGACCATTATAGGTTGAAGTACTAAGTATAGCGTATCCTACTTGGAGAGTGGAATAGCTATCAAGGTTGGAGTACTTTGGAGCATTTTGCTATTTGTCGACAATCGTCGCGAGGTATGTGAACCTCTTCTTTCCTTTGGCATGATTCTATGTATGGAATACACTTGTGGTATCAGTTCATGTTTCCTTCTACTCTTAGAAGTTAAGAGGTAGTTGTGTGATTTACTCTATGTAGAACTTTTCCTATCTTTTGAGCATGACTAGTTGCACGTATGTAGTACGGTAGACGTACAAGACTATGACATTCTTTACTTGTTTTATGTAATGCCAAGTCGGGTGGGTTAGGAGATTAACTCACTTCTTTGAAAATAGTAAGGATGTCTTAAGTTGGTTTTAAAGTTAAGGGACTTGAAGAGTTTTAAAGTATGTGATACTTGTCCCGTTTTAAACGTATAAGTCCCTTGGATAGGAAATTGTTTATGGCTAAGGTATAAAGTGAATATAACGGCTTTATGGGAAGTTAGTTATATTTGCCTTATGGAAAGATAAATGGCTTGACTATGTAAAAAGGCAACTTGATTTTACGGCATCAATTACCTAAGGTTTTATAATAAAAAGGAGTCGAGTTGATTTGGCTAATTTACGGCACAAATGAGAATAAGTATCGAACAAGCCATCGCGGCGTTAATAAAGGAAAATGTAATGACAATCCATTATGTTAAAACAAGTAGAAATCCTCCATCCGCATAAGCTAAGATAAGACAAAATTGTATTACATTTTCTAGATCATGGCTACTTGAATAAGATCGTTATAAATAAGTATAACTTATTCACGACGCACCAAAGATTTGTTACTAATTTTAAAAGAGTTTACGTATGAAGCTTTTAAGACTTTGAAACTTGTTTTCTTAAAAGTTAAGAGACTTGAAGTATTTTGAAAGTTAAGAGAATTGATTTGAAAGTATAAATCTCTTGGTTATAAAAAAGGAACGTGTTAGTCTAAACCATAAAGGGTTATAACGGCTTTATGGGTAGTCGGTTATAACGGCTTTATGGAAGATTAAGAGAATGGTTTTCTCTAGTAAAGTAATCAAAGGAAGAACTTGTATTAGGTGAGGGCAAATTGGTTTAAAGGTACCAATTGCTTAAGGTTTTTAATAAAGAAGTCACTTGATTTAGAAGCCGGTAATTGTATTTCTAAAAAGGTATTGTGACTTGTCTTGAAAGGTGGATAGGACTTGATACTACGGTGGTTAGTATCAGGGAAGTTTTATTTGGAAAGGAGTTTTTGAAAAGAATGTACGTACGTAGTACTTTGGCTTGGTTAATTGAGATTTAGCCTATATGTGCTGGTGATAGCCTTTGAGTGCAAGTATTATGTTTTATTACGTTGCCGCGACTCTCGGTTGGAGGTCAATGTCTTGTTATAAGTTACTTGACGCGTCGACGGTGATGTGATTCCACTGCATGCTAGTTATTTCTAGCACTTGGGTTAAATTCTGATTTTATAAGAGACATGGTAGTGCTTATGTCTTGTTTGATGGTCGGTCGAGCTAGGTAAGAGTATAAATGGCGGGCAAGCCCCAAGACGTTATACCACCTTCTCCGGGTAAGAGTATAAGTGAGGTAAACCCCAAGACGCTGTACCACCGCTTTATGTATTGTTTGACGACCGGTCGAGATAGGTAAGAGTATAAATGGCGGGCAAGCCCCAAGACGTTATACCACCTTCTCCGTGGTAAGAGTATAAATGAGGCAAGCCCCAAGACGTTATACCCCGCTTACCACCTTCTCCAGGTAAGAGTATAAATGGCGGCAAGCCCCGCACGTTATACCACTGCTTTGATTGATATTATGGGCGTGAGACCCATGGTTATGTTTTACACTTTTAGCCGCCGACGTGATGGGGATTCCACGCATGCTTTGATATTGCGTGATTTGATCGCGTCCCAGTTTGGGCCGGGTAGTATATGTGTCCCTCCGTAGTGGGCCGGACTATGTTATGGAAGATAAGTAAGTTAGATAGAAATGAACTTAATGACTTCTCCTAAGTAAGTACGTAAGATATGACTATAACTCTTAATGGAATGGAAAAAGATATTGATGTAAGTTATGTGGAAAAACTTGATTGAATTCTTAAGTATGTATGTAAGAATATGATGTTAATTCCTATTGAAAGAAGGAAAAGAATGATTAATGTACGATTAAGTTCATAAGTGGTAATGACACGGCAGGATCTGGTATGTATTTTTATACTTGTCCTTGTCATTCTTTTGTACAGTTATGATCCACATCAGACGTTATTTCTGCTCCATATTCGCACTGTTGTAATCGACTTCTTCTGGGCCGCTCATGCCCGCAGTTTAGGTACATTGTGGATCCGC
This sequence comes from Przewalskia tangutica, assembly GCA_029844215.1. Taxonomy (NCBI): domain Eukaryota; kingdom Viridiplantae; phylum Streptophyta; class Magnoliopsida; order Solanales; family Solanaceae; genus Przewalskia; species Przewalskia tangutica. The sequence continues at coordinate 80,263,695 of CM056732.1, read as the reverse complement.
GAGCTAGGATCCCTGCTCAAAGAAGTCGAGACGGCTCGGTGTTCGGAGTTGTCACGTTTATGTTTATTCAGGGGTACGGCGGGGCCTTGTCCCGCCACAGTTGTTATGATAAAACTCTTAGAGGTCTGTAGTCACATATCGTGGGTCACCAGAAGAAAAAGGAGGCAATCGCTTATGTATGTGACGTCGAAGGTAGCCTGTCGGCTAACTCGTTGTTTTATTATCTGCTTTATTTTATAAGTTTCTTGTATGTTCCGCTGATTATCTCTGATGTTTACTGTAGTGGTGCCTGTGTAGGCACCGATCCACGGCCTGGTCGGGTCGCGGATGCTGACGGCGAGCTCCACGACGCCGCCAAATTTCAAAGAGTTCGGCAAAGAACCGCCATCGAGACCGCGCAGACGAGCCTCCAGTTATACAGCCTGGAGCAGAGGATATGGGCTACAAGGAGATGACCCAGTTATTGGCTAGGATCGTGGAAAGGCAGGAGGACAGACGGGAGACAGCGGTTCCGGTTGTACCCGTAATTCACCCCAGATCTGATAGCTTGTGTAAAATCCGGAAAATAATAATAATATATAGTTGTGGTTGGGTAATAAAAATATATATATATAAGAAAACAAAGAATAAATTGCATGAGATAGAGTTAGTGTTAAAGTTGGATAAATAGATAGAGGAAATGAAAATAAGAAAACAAAAAAACAAAAGAAAAAAAAACAAAAAAACAAAAAAAAAAAACAAAAAAAACATGCAGCAGTACGTGCATGGTGCTTCCCTTCCCTTCGCCCCTTCCCCCCTTTTCATTTCCCCTCCAACTCTTTCCATTCCACCTCCCATAAGTTATAGAAAACTCTCCATTTATACATTGTATTTACACACAAACAAAGTACATAACATAAAGGTTAGAAAATCAGAAAAAAACAAGGGAAAAGAAGAGGAAAAAAATACCAAGAGGGCAAGAAGAACAATAATCAAAATACTAGAGAGTAAGGATAATTTTAGCAACCACACAACAATAATCTTCACACTTACAAGGTGAGTTTTCTCACTCAGAAATTCTAGGTAACATCCTTTATTTTTAGTTCAATACATGTTAGAATAAGAATTGAGTGTTGAAAAGAAATATTGAACTTTTGATTGTTTAGACAACTAGTTGCGTCATGAACTTTACGAACTGTTCTCACTGAGTTATAATTGTTAAAAATTGATGAAATTCGTAAGAGTGGTACACCTCTCTAATATGATCATATAGAACCAAAAATGGGGTAAAATGGACATACGGTTTGAAAGTTATCATAGTTCAAAGTTCCTGCCTTAGATTTGGTCGAAATTCGGAAAGGCATAATTACGGACTGCTTTTATTGAGTTTTACTTATTAGAATTATATGAAAATTTACATGGTTGTAAATCTCTCTGTTACAGACAGATATAGATAAAGAGTTATTAAAACAGACTTACGAGTTGAGAGTTATTGTAGTTTGAAGTTGCTGCCTCGGATTCATCGGAATCCAGAAGGGCAGGACGTGGAAACGTAAAACTGTACTAATATGTGGGGAATAAGAAAATTGTTTCAAAATGAAAGTTCTAGATATCTCTGTTTTGGACATTTTGAGCCCTTACGGGGGTCTATCCGACTTACGGATTGAGATTTATCGTTGTTTAAAGTTTCTGCCTCGGATCTATCGAGATCCAGGAAGGGCAGCGAATAAAAGTGTAAAACTGTACCAAATGGTACATAATATGAAAGGGTGGTTCACACGGAGACGTGTAGCTCTCTGTTCTCGTCGTTTTGAGATTTTATGGGGCTTGAACGGGTTTACAGATTAGGAGTTATGACTATTCTAAGATTGGGTTATGTTTAATAAAAATTCCGCCGAAACAAATTTTATGTGGCTGTTTTGAAGATAAATTTGTGTTAGTTACCCAAAGTAGTTTTAAATGAAATTTGGTACAGTGAAAGATCACCGTCTTACCTTAGTTTCCGCTTGAGAAACACCTTAGTTGGAGTTATGGTTAAAAAGTTATAATCGTTACAAGTATGAATGAAAGAATGTTGGGAAAGAGAATATTATTTATTCGATCTTCTGAAAAATATGAAAAGTGAATACGTGTTCACATAAATATATAAATATAAACATAATGAATCGGGTTGCACGCCGCAGCAAAACGTAAAGTGAATACGCGTTCACAAATACGTAAACATAATGGATCGGGTTGCACGCCGCAACAAAACGTAAAGTGAATACGTGTTCACAAATACGTAAATATAATGGGTCGGGTTGCACGCCGCAACAAAACGTAAAGTGAATACGCGTTCACAAACACGTAAACATAATGGATCGGGTTGCACGCCGCAACAAAACGTAAAGTGAATACGTGTTCACAAATACGTAAATATAATGGATCGGGTTGCACGCCGCAACAAATATGAAAGATGAATACATGTTCACCTATATATAAATATGAAAAGTGAATACGCGTTCACAAATACATAAATGTAATAAACATGTGGAAATGCAGGGGAATGTCTTAACGTATAATACGAGATAAAATGAAGTGTTAGTTAAACCGAGAATTTCTTATGAGGAGTTGTTGCATATTTAAAAATGTTGTAGCCTGATATGTTTTTGCAATATGCTTATTACGTTATAATGTGATTGCGCTTGGAATATTGTGGTGTTACTTTGAATTGCGTGGTAGTTCTCACCAAATTTGCATGGTAGGGCGACTTTTATTTAACATGTTTCAGAAAGCGTGATAGAGGAAAGGCTCCACGCCAAGGCTAGCGATCGTCCCAGCCTCTTGTCATACCAAGTCCATTGTCGCTTGGTATTCACAGTTCAGATGTCGGGCCAAAGTGTCTCGAAATGCCCGTGTGGAATGATCTCCTTCCAACTTAGAATAATTTTTGTCAAGATGTCTAGGTAGAAACATTTGCACGAGCATGGGCTCGCGTTATGTTTTTAATAAAGTCATAAACAGATTTCTTTATTGTTATTTTTATTAATAGCTCCGTATTTGAATATAAGTTCAAATTTCTAAATAAAGAGAATTAGATGGTGCTCCTGGTGGTAAATAATTGTCCAGGTGTCATCACGCCCTAAGTAAAGACTTAGGAAAAGTCGGGGCGTGACAAGTTGGTATCAAAGCTAAACCAGGTTAGGAGATTCTAGGAAGTTTCTTCGAGTTGGGTGTTTGAACTTACATTTATTGCGCGCGCCACCTTAGTAATAAGTAAACGGAATAACATCCTAAAGTTTCACTTCTTTCATACTCTTCTCGTGCCTATCTTGAGTCTTTTCAAAGACTTGGTTCTCGTACTACCTCCTTCAAAGGATTGTGGAAGGGAGTGTACAACAATAAAATAACCAGATGTGACTGCACCACCGACCGAAAAGGTAGGAGAGGTACCAGTTAGACTATGGGGCAAATTTTGTGAGAAGAAGGGAACATATCTATACAGGGAAGGACTACAAGTCTAACCCAATAGTATTTCTCGATGAGGTAGAAAACCTACTGTTTACACGAGGATGTGTGGAGACGTATGACGTCAATTTGGTAATCGCACGGTTAGTGGACGACACACGGGTGTGGTGGAGAAATTTTAGAAGAAATCATTTTCCGATGTCACCACCGATGACGTGGGGGGAGTTCAGAGCCGCATTCAGTGAAAAGTACATGCCTAACTCCCGAAAAGATGCGCTCAGACGTGAGTTTGAACTGTTGAAACAAGGAGACCGCAATGTGATAGAATACAATACCTAATTCATCCGATTGTCGATACAACGCATATATTATTCCTACGAAGCGGAGAGAAGGTCAAAAGAGTTGTTAAGGGTTTAAACCCAAACTTGGAAGAGAAGGTAGTGGCATTAGCCCATTATCGGGCATACCTTCAGATCGTCGGTATGACAATGAGGATAGAAGGTTTTGCTAAAGCAACAAAAAAAAAAGTATTCGCAGAAAAGGTTTCGGACGTCAGGATCATTTAGTCAGAGTCAAAATCAGAAGCAGGAGTTTAGTAAGGGATCTTCAAGACCGAACCAATCTATGGGCCAGTCTTATTTCAAGCCTAAGGGGAACAGTTGGTTTAATCACCAAGTGAGCAAGGACAAGGCCACCAATCCTAACACAGGAGGGGACAAATCGATTTGTAAGATTTGTCAAAGGAAATACGCTGGAGAATGACGGCTCTTAACGAAGTCATGTTATAACTGTGGAGAATCAGGCCACTATATCGGGGATTGCAAAAAGAGGACTCAAATACAATCTATTCAGGGGAGGTCAGAAGCAACCACAATCGCCACTGTGGAAAATCGGAAACCAACCCCGCCAGAGTCGTGGAGGTCAACAACCCAACAATTTAATCGGCCACGCTTGCCCTGCAGGAATGGCAGGCGTACATCTAATGCGGTGGTCACAAGTATTTTGCTAGTCTCGAGTATTCATGCATTTGGATTATACGATCTCGGCTCTACATTTTCATATGTGTCAATGGGCTTTGCTAAGAATTTACACGTAGAACCTTCTTATTTAAGTGAACCTTTTGAGGTTATGACACCAGTAGAGGCCTCAATTTGGGCCTCTCAGGTGGTGGTAAATAATTTCCATTAGAAGTGAATGGCAGGGGAACAATGGTGAACCTAGTATTACTTGATATGGTAGACTTCGACGTCATTTTGGGTATGGATTGGTTGTCGACATGTTATGCCATGTTAGATTGTCGGCGAAAGATAGTGAGATTAACTTTTCCCGAGAACCGTAAGTTTTTATAAGGGTAGGATTGAATATCCTCAGTCGCTTTATTTCCTACCTGTGGCTCAAAAGTTATTGAGAAGTCACAGAGTGGAGTACGATATCCGCTAATATAGTGGATACCCAAAAAGAATCCCCAGCAGTGAATGATGTCCCTATTGTTCGAAATTTTCCGGAGGTTTTTCCTGAAGATCTTCCAGGTCTTCCTCCGGATCGAGAAGTGGAGTTTGATATAGAGTTAATTCCGGGTACAAGACCCATTTCTATCCCTCCATATCGAATGGCCCCAGCTGAATTGAGGGAGTTAAAAGAACAATTGAAGGATCTTCTGGATAAAGGCTTTATAAGGCCTAGTGTTTCCCCTTAGGGTGCACCTGTCCTATTTGTGAAAAAGAAAGACGGATCGCTCCGAATGTGCATCGATTATCGGCAGCTCAATAAGGTCACGATCAAGAACCGATACCCATTACCAAGAATCGATGATCTTTTTGACCAACTTCAGGGAGCTAGTTATTTTTCCAAGATTGATCTCCGTTCGGGATATCACCAGCTGAAATAAATCGAGATGATATATCCAAAACAGCCTTTAGAACCCGAGCACGCCATTATGAGTTCTCGTCATGTCTTTGGGTTAACCAATGCCCCATCGGCTTTTATGGATTTAATGAATGTAATCTTCAAACCATTCCTAGATTTGTTCGTGATCGTGTTCATAGATGATATCCTAATTTCTGAAGAGAGTGTCAAGAACATGAAAGATCCGAGTGTAGTGCTTCAAGTCTTGAAACAGGAGAAACTATATGCTAAATTTTCAAAGTGTGAATTTTGGTTGGAAAAGGTAGTCTTTTGGGCCATGTTGTGTCAAGGGATGGAATTATGGTAGACCTCGTAAGATAGAAGAAAGAATCGCCAAACGGACCACTCCGACAGAGGTTAGAAGTTTCTTGGGTTTGGTTGGGTATTATAGAAGATTCATAAAAGGTTTTTCTAGTCTCACGCTCCTTTGACCGGTTGACTCAAAAAGCGGTTAAGTACCATGGTCGTAAGAATGTGAAGCAAGTTTTGAAACTAAAGGAATTGTTGACCATCGCACGATCTAACCTTACCATCGGGACAAGAAGGGTTCATGCCTATCATGACGCCTCAGAGTTGGGTTAGAAAGTGTCTTGATGCTTTGGAAAGGTTATGCGTATGCATCTAGACGATTGAAGATACATGAGAAGAATTACCCAACTCATGACTTGGAATTAGTCGGTGGTGTTTGCCTTACGAATATGGAGACATTATTTGTATGGTGTGCTTGTGGACATATTTACAGATCATAAGAGTTTGCGAGACATAACCACGCAGAAGGATTTGAATCTCCGACAAAGAAGATGGTTAGAGTTGCTTAAGGATTATGCCCTTAGTATTCTTTACCATCCTGGGAAAGCCAATGTGGTGGTTGGGCGACTCAAGAGAGATCAATGGGCAGCTCGCCCATTTGGCAATACAAAAGAGTGGTATTGTTCGTGAGGTACAAAGATTGGAAACCTCGGGTTAGCTTAATCGAGATCGGTGAAGGTAGGGTGGTGGTACATGATACCTCACACCGCCTTTAGCTTCGTAAATAAAAGAAATTCAATTTGAGGATACGAGTTTGTTGGATTTCGGAGAGGATCCAACAGGAAAACCTTCACAAATTACATTGGGAGATAATGACGGAACCCTTCGGTATAAGTGGTAGGTTATGTGTTCCTAAGGTAAAGGATCTAAGGAGGAAGATCTTAGATGAGGGTCACAACACAAGATATTCCATTCATCCGTGGTCAACAAAATGTATCAGGACCTCAAGGCAAATCATGGTGGGACGGATGAAGAAAGACGTCATGGAGTTTGTCGAGGTGTCTTATATGTCACAGTGAAATCGAACATCAAAACCCGCGGATTACTTCAGACATCGAGTCCCCATGTGGAAATGGGAGGCGATTCATATGGATTTCAGAATCGGGTCTACCAAAACTCGAGAAGCGGTATGATTCTATTTGGGTGATTGTTGATCGGCTTACAAAGTCACCCATTTCTTACCTGGTCAAGACTACGACGCGCACCACAAGACACACAGATTTATTTGAAGGAGATTGTGCGTTACACGGGATTCCCTTACAAATTATTTGAGATAGGGGTTCCCATTCACCTCACTTTTGGCAAAGTTTCCAGCAGGTCTCGGGACAAAAGTTAAGTTAAGCACGACTTTCCACCCGAAAGCAGATGGGCGGTGGCGAACAATTCAAACACTTGAAGACATGTTGCGATCTTGTGTGTTAGATTTTCAGGAAGTGGTTGGACCATCTATGTCTAATTGAGTTCGCCACAACAATAGTTTTCACTCTAGCATACAAATGGCCTGTTTGAAGCATTATATGGACGAAAATGTAGGTCTCCACTTGGATGGTTCGAGGTGGGTGAGACAATCGCTCGGACACTGAAGTCATTCAGAAACAAATGATAAGGCATGATGATTGGAGCGGATCAAAACAGCTCATAGCCGTCATAAGTCTATCACGGATCATCGGAAAATAGATCTTGAATTCGAGAGGAGAAAGTATTTTTAAAAGTGTCCCCAATGAAGGGAGTGATGCGTTTTGGTAAGAAAGGGAAATTGAGCCCAAGGTTTATTGGGCCATATGAGATCTTGCGAAGAGTGGGAATGTGGCTTACGAATTAGCACTTCCACGAAAGAGGCGAAGCATCCATTATTTCATGTGTCAATGTTACGAAAATACTTGCGATCCAAGTCACGTCATCCTTCCCGGAGATAGTTCTTAATAAAGAGCTTGATATGAAGAGGCTCCGGTAGAAATACTTGATAGAAAGGTCCAACGCCTTAGAAATAAAGATATTGCTTCCGTGAAAGTCCTATGGAGGAATCACTTCACCTGGGAAGCTGAAGAGGCGATGAAAGTCAAATATTCATTCCTATTTGACCAAGGTAATAAAAAAAATACGCTACATAGTACTTCATATGTGTGCCATTTGTGTGTCTATATGCATGTGTTACAACCTTATTCTCATTCGAGGACGAATGCTTCTTAAGGAAGGGAGAATGTGAAGCCCCAAATTTGTTACAATAACAATAAACATTATTGTGTCTATGTGATTATGTTACGACCTTATTCGCATTCGAGGACGAATGTTTCTTAAGGAGGAGAGAATGTAAAATCCGGAAAAAAATAATAATATATAGTTGTGGTTGGGTAATAAAAATATATATATATAAGAAAACAAAGAATAAATTGCATGAGATAGAGTTAGTGTTAAAGTTGGATAAATAGATAGAGGAAATGAAAATAAGAAAACAAAAAAACAAAAGAAAAACAAAAAAACAAAAAAACAAAAAAAACAAAAAAACAAAAAAAACATGCAGCAGTACGTGCATGGTGCATCTCTTCCCTTCACCCCTTCCCCCCTTTTCATTTCCCCTCCAACTTTTGTCATTCCACCTCCCATAAGTTATAGAAAACTCTCCACTTATACATTGTATTTACACACAAACAAAGTACATAACATAAAGGTTAGAAAATCAGAAAAAAACAAGAGAAAATAAGAGGAAAAAAAATACCAAGAGGGCAAGAAAACAAGAATCAAAATACTAGAGAGTAAGGATAATTTTAGCAACCACACAACAATAATCTTCACACTTACAAGGTGAGTTTTCTCACTCAGAAATTCTTGGTAACATCCTTTATTTTTAGTTCAATACATGTTAGAATAAGAATTGAGTGTTGAAAAGAAATATTGAACTTTTGATTGTTTAGACAACTAGTTGCGTCATGAACTTTACGAACTGTTCTCACTGAGTTATAATTGTTAGAAATTGATGAAATTCGGAAGAGTGGTACACCTCTCTAATATGATCATATAGAACCAAAAATGGGGTAAAATGGACATACGGTTTGAAAGTTATCATAGTTCAAAGTTCCTGCCTTAGATTTGGTCGAAATTCGGAAAGGCATAATTACAGACTGTTTTTATTGAGTTTTACTTATTAGAATTATATGAAAATTTACATGGTTGTAAATATCTCTGTTAAAGACATATATAGATAAAGAGTTATTAAAACGGACTTACGAGTTGAGAGTTACTGTAGTTTGAAGTTGCTGCCTCGGATTCATCGGAATCCAGAAGGGCAGGACGTGGAAACGTAAAACTGTACTAATATGTGGGGAATATGAAAATTGTTGCTAAATTAAAGTTCTAGATCTCTCTGTTTTGGACATTTTAAGACCTTACGGGGGTCTATCCGACTTACGGATTGAGAGTTATCGCTGTTTAAAGTTTCTGCCTCGGATCTATCGAGATCCAGGAAGGGCAGCGAATAAAAGTGTAAAACTGTACCAAATGGTACAGAATATGAAAGGGTGGTTCACATGGAGACGTGTATCTCTCTGTTCTCATCGTTTTGAGATTTTATGGGGCTTGAACGGGTTTACAGATTAGGAGTTATGACTATTCTAAGATTGGGTTATGTTTAATAAAAATTCTGCCGAAACAAATTTTATGTGGCTGTTTTGAGGATAAATTTGTGTTAGTTACCCAAAGTAGTTTTAAATGAAATTTGGTACAGTGAAATATCACCGTCTTACCTTAGTTTCCGCTTGAGAACACCTTAGTTGGAGTTATGGTTAAAAAGTTATAATCGTTACAAGTATGAATGACAGAATGTTGGGAAAGAGAATATTATTTATTCGATCTTCTGAAAAATATGAAAAGTGAATACGTGTTCACATAAATATATAAATATAAACATAATGGATCGGGTTGCATGCCGCAACAAAACTGTAAAGTGAATACGCGTTCACAAATACATAAACATAATGGATCGGGTTGCACGCCGCAACAAAACGTAAAGTGAATACGTGTTCACAAATACGTAAATATAATGGGTCGGGTTGCACGCCGCAACAAAACGTAAAGTGAATACGTGTTCACAAATACGTAAATATAATGGATCAGGTTGCACGCCGCAACAAAACGTAAAGTGAATACGTGTTCACAAATACGTAAATATAATGGATCGGGTTGCACGCCGCAACAAATATGAAAGATGAATACATGTTCACCTATATATAAATATGAAAAGTGAATACGCGTTCACAAATACATAAATGTAATAAACATGTGGAAATGCAGGGGAATGTCTTAACGTATAATACGAGATAAAATGAAGTGTTAGTTAAACCGAGAATTTCTTATGAGGAGTTGTTGCATATTTAAAAATGTTGTAGCCTGATATGTTTTTGCAATATGCTTATTACGTTATAATGTGATTGCGCTTGGAATATTGTGGTGTTACTTTGAATTGCAGGGTAAGGTTCTCACCACTTGGATGGTAGGGTGACTTTTATTTAACATGTTTCGTGAAAGCGTGATAGAGGAAAGGCTCCACGCCAAGGCTAGCGATCGTCCCAGCCCTCTTGTCATACCAAGTCCATTGCCGCTTGGTATTCACGCGAGTTCGTGGATGTGGCCCAGGTGTCTCGAAATGCCCGTGTGGAATGATCTCCCTTCCAACTTAGAATATTTTTTGTTAGTATGTCTAGGTAGAAATAATATTTGCACGAGCATGGGCTCGCGTTATGTTTTTAATAAAGTCATAAATAGATTTCTTTATTGTTATTTTTATTAATAACTCTGTATTTGAATATAAGTTCAATTTTTTAAATAAAGAGAATTAGATGGTGCTCCTGGTGGTAAATAATTGTCCAGGTGCCATCACGCCCTAAGTAAAGACTTAGGAAAAGTGAAGCGTGGCGATACTGAGACTTCGGACTTTTGAGTTGCAGCCACCGTAGTTCTATGGTCGAGGCACGAGGATGATCCTCGTGAGTTTATCCGATTCGATACTGGATCATGAGAGTGATCAAGGCCTCGAGACGAGTCGGTAGTATTGGTTCACATCGGCCGCGTGATACCGCAGCTGGATCGTTTGATTCACGGAACCGCCCCGGGAGCATGCTCTTCCAAATTGTTGGGACGAAGTTCTCGAGGCGCTTAGCCATTTCTTGCCTCCGCATGAGGAGAGCTCGACCGATAGATTGACGTTGAGATGAGCGGGCGGACGGTCCGAGTACAACGTAGTTTGACTCGTTGGCTCGCAGACGTCCCCGCTTTAGTGGCGGACATGGAGGGCGAGTGCACCGCTATGTCACGAGGATCGATGATTACTTAGCAGAGGTTGCACAGAGTAGCTCTTCACCGGCATGACATTGCCCGCACGCAGCTTATGCACTGCGGCGAACGTAGGGGCCGACGGATTGATAGATACCGCAGAAGAGGCCGTGACAGCAGGTCCTCCGGTAGTTTTCGAGGCGACGACCTCAAGAGATCGATTTGCACCTCACCGCTCGAGCGCCTCCACCGCCTTCCGGACGCCCAGTATTCGAGGCGTGACAAAGCTCCAAGGCTTCGGGTTTCTAGAGGAACCAGAGTTCCAGTCAGACGAGGCCACCTATGCCTCGGTGTGGTCGATGTGGTGATTACCATCGTGGAGGGTGTCGTGTTCCTCCAGGAGCTTGTTACTCTTGTGGCCAGCAGGGCCATTTGAAGAGAGAATGTCCGACCAGAGGCGGCGGGAGTGTTATGGTTCACCGATGCGGTCGATTCTCGGATCTTCGCCTTGGTGGTTACGCGCCGAGGCGTGGTGTTCACGGACCAGCAGCCGCGGCAGGTCGCGTAGGGTCCCGCCCACGTCCTCGTAACCACATTTATGCTATGCCCAATGTCGACCGCGAGGCGTCATCAGATGTCGTCACATGTACATTATTGGTTTCATGTTGTGATGTATATGCTTTGATAGATCCAGGTTCTACCTTGTCCTATATATCTCCTCATATTGCTGGTAGAATAGGGATAGAGCCCGAGTCCATAAAACCTTTTGAGGTGGCTACGTCAGTAGGTGATTCGGTGGTAGCTGAGCGGGTATATAAAGCTTGCCCAATGACTATTTACAGTCGTCAGACCCTAGCCGACTTGATAGAGTTGGATATGACGGACTTTGATGTGATTATGGGTATGGATTGGCTAGCATCGTGCTATGCCAATGTGGACTGTAGAGAGAGATTAGTACGGTTCCAGTTTCATGGGGAGCCGGTTATCTAGTGGAAGGGGAATACTGTGTCGCCAAGGGGTAGGTTTATTTCTTACCTCAAGGCTAGGAAGATGGTGCGGAAGGGGTATATCTACCATATGGTTCGGGTATTCGATACTGAGGCCGAGATACCAGACCTTCAATCAGTTCCGGTTGTTAGAGAGTTTCCAGACGTATTCCCAGACGATCTTTCGGGTATCCCTCCTGAGAGGGAGATTGAGTTTTGCATTGATATGTCGCCAGACACTCGACCTATATTTATTCCACCATATCGGATGACACCTGCTGAGTTGAGAGAGTTGAAGGACCAGCTGAAAGATTTGCTGGAAAAGGGCTTTATCAGGCCTAGTGTTTCTCCTGGGGAGCGCCAGTTGTATTTGTAAAGAAGAAGGATGGGACGCTGCGTATGTGTGTTGATTATAGGCAGCTGAATCAGGTAACTATCAAGAACAGATACCCCCTCCCCAGGATTGATGATTTGTTTGACCAGTTGCAGGGTGCGAGGTGTTTCTCCAAGATAGACATGCGGTCTGGTTATCATCAAAGAAGTTAGAGAGGCGAATATCCCAAAGATCGCATTCAGGACCTTAGATGGGCACTATGAGTTCGTGGTGATGTCTTTCGGGTTGACCAACGCCCCAAAGAAGATTCATGGATTTGATGAACCGGTGTTCAAGCCATTCTTGGATATGTTCGTTATAGTATTCATTGATGATATCTGGTTTATTCGCGCACGAGCAGCGAGCACGCAGATCATTTGGCGACGGTGATCGAGTCCTCCGACCGCGATTGTATGCCAAGTTCTCGAACGCGAGTTTTGGTTGGCTTGATGGCTTTCTTAGGGCATGTTATCTGGGCCGATGGTATTCGTTGATACAAAGAAAGATCGAGGCGCAAGACTTAGCCTAGACCCACTACACCGACGAGGTGCACATCTTTTGGGCCTCATGGGTTATTATCGGAGATTCAGGAGAAATTTGCTTCCATTTCAAAGACCTTTGACTAGCCGACTCAGAAAGTAGCTATGTTCGGTGGGCGGATGCTTGTGAGGATAGCTTCCGCCATCAAGGAGAAATTGACGATCGCTTGATTCTTACTCTTCCGAGGGTTTAGACGGATATGTGGTTTATTGTGATGCGTCGGGTGTCAGCAGCGTCTTTGACGCAAAGACGACAAAGTTATAGCCACGATCTCGACACTCAGAAGCATGAGAAGAACTATCACACACATGACTTAGAATCGCAAAGTTGATTCATGCCTCAAGATCCGAGACATTATTTATATGAAGTTCATGTGGATATTTACACAGACCACAAGAGTCTCCAGTATATCTTCAGCCAGAGGGAGCTGAACTTGCGGCAGAGACGGTGGTTAGAGCTACTTAAGGACTATGATGTCGATATCCTATACCACCCAGGGAAGGCCAATGTAGTTGCAGATGCCCTTAGTCGCAGATCGATGGGTAGTCTGTCAGGTGTGCAGCCAGAGAGGAGGGGCATGGTCCGCGAGTTACATCAGCTAGCGAGCCTTGGGGTTTGTTTGGTTGGTTCTGATAGTAGTGGGGTTCGGGTTCGAGAGTTTGCCGAGTCTTCCATCGTCGAGGAGGTGAAGAGGAGACAATATGAAGATCCGATTATGGTACGGTATCGAGATACGACTCTTCGGGAGGAGAAGAGTCTATTTGAGGTAGCATTTGATGGGGTGCTAAGATTTGAGGGCAGGTTATGTGTACCCGATGTATCAGGGCTTCGCCAGCAGATTCTGGGAGAGGCACACAGTGCTCGTTACTCTATTCATCCGGGGTCGACTAAGATGTACCATGACCTCAGGTGTATATATTGGTGGATGGCACGAAGGACGTTGCGAGTTTGTGGCGCAGATGTCCGAATTGTCGCCAGGTCACGTGGAGCACCGTAAGCCCGTGGGTTTTTGCATGATAGAGATTCCGCATGGAAGTGGGAGGTGATCAATATGGACTTTATTACGTGGTTACCTCACACTCGGAGGAAGAATGATTCCATCCGGTTATTGTCGACAGTCGATTTAAATCAGCCCATTTTCTTCCAAATGACGACTTTTTCACGAGGATTATGCTAGATTGTATATCGAGAGATTGTGAGATCGCACCGAAGTTCCTATATCGATCATTTCGCATGTGGAGCCAGTTCACGCTAACTTCGAGGTCTTTCCGAATGGATTAGGGACACAGTGAGTCTCGATCAGATTTCATCCTCGATCGACGGACAAAGCCGAGCGCACTATCCGGACACTCGAGGATATCTCGCGAGCCCGTGTTATTGATTTCGTGGGTATGGGAGGATCATTTACCTCGTGGAGTTTGCATATAACAACGGCTACCATTCTAGTATCCGATGTCGCCTTATGAGGCCTTATACGAGGAAGTGCAGTCACCGATAGGCTGGTTTGAGGTGGGAGAAGTTCGATTAGTCGCCGACTTGATTCAACGTGCGATGGATAAGGTGAAGCTTATCCAGAGCGGTTATTGTCACCAGAGTCGGTAAGTCGTATGCAGATCATCGGCGATTTACACTTGGAGTTTGAGGTGGATGATTGGGTCTTCTCAAGGTATCACCCACGGCGGCGTGATGAGATTTGGGAAGAAGGGAAACTTAGCCCAGTACATTGACCTTACCGATTGTCCGTAGGCAGGCGCGTGGCCCATGAGTTGGATCTGCCGTCCGATCCGGAGGCAAGACATCCAGCTTTTTCATGTGTCTATGTTGCGAAAGTGTATCGAGATCCATCTAGAGTGCACCCGATTTGTGATGTCCAGTGACGCAGAGGTTATCATATGAGAGTCCCATAGCGATACTCGATCGCCAGTTAGGCGACTACGACAAAGGATGTGGCTTCCACAAGGTCTTATGGCGAACAAGAACAGTGGAAGAAATGACACGGGAAGCAGAGAGACACATGATGAAGTATCCTCACTTGTTCCCTACACCTCCAGGTAACCCACTTTCCCGCTTATTAGTTTTAATTTGGCGTATATGCTTAAGTATTGTTGTGGCCTTGTGGAGCGTCCTTATTTGCAAGGAGAATAGTTAAGAGGGTCTTTGTCACGACCCGACCCCGGGCCGCGACTGAATACCCTACTTGGGCACCCTTCTAATCATACAACATAACAAACTGCGGAAGATAAATAACACTTTTTTTTTAAAACTAAGGCCAAGCCGATAAGGCGGCCATAACATAAAAATTACCTGAAAGGGTCTACACTGTTTAACAATGTAAAAACAACTCTAGCCACCCAATTACGGATGAATACATGCACTTCTAAGATTTGGACAAATGCTATGACAGACAAGGCCCCGCTGCACACGAATATACATAACCATGACGACAAGCTCCTAACATCGAGCCATCTCAAATCTTGAACCAGATCCTAAGCTCGCGGATCCACAATCGTGGTACCTAAACTGCGACATGAACGCACTTCCGGGTCGATAACAAAAATTTAATATGGAGCGGAAAATAAGGTACAGAACAAATCATAATCTGCATAAAAGAATGACAGGGGCAAGTATAAAGAAAGGGTAAATACAAGATCCTACCGTGTCATTTCCATCTCGTGAACTTAATCGTACCTTATTATCTTTTCCCATTTTTCCATAAGAGTTATAGCCACATTCTTACGTACATACTTAAGAAAAATCATCAAGTTCATAAACATATAACTTACGTATCTTGCATAACCTAATCCGCCCCTTTATGGAGGAACGCCTATACTGTCGGCCCAATCTGGGACGCGATAGAGTCACATAAGTCTGCCCATAAAGGTATACTGCTCGGCCCAATCTGGGACTCGATAAAATCACATAAGTCTGCCCATAAAGGTATACTGCATAAAAATAGGAGGCTCATGATCAAAGCAGGGCCACCCGCCCGCAGTATCATTAAGCAATCCTACTCCTGGGACTATTTCACCCGCATAGGTCCTGTGGACCCGCATGAGGTATTCCTCGCATAGTCGCACTGCCCGCATGGGACTATTTCACCCGCATAAGCCCATAAGGACTCGCATGAGGTATTCCTCGCATCATGGGTAGCAAATCCACAGAACAGGTGGTATAACGTCTTGGGGGTTTACCTCATTTATACTCTTACCCCGGTGGTATAACGTCTTGGGGTTTACCTCATTTATACTCTTACCGGAGAAGGTGGTATAACGTCTTGGGGGTTTACCCCTCATTTATACTCTTACCCTAACTCAACCGGCCATCATACATAACATAAGTCCTACCGGCTTATCATACATAACATAAGCACTACCGACTTATCATACATAACATAAGCACTACCGACTTATCATACATAACATAAGCACCACCGGCTTATCATACATAACATAAGCACCACCGGCTTATCATGCATTACATGAGCAAGTTAAGAAATCGCCTAACTTCTTATTAGCTTGTTCATATACACTCTCATTTTTGTTTACTTAAGGCACTAACATGTCATTATAAAATCTGGGAATTTAACCCAACGTACTACGTGCCTCTACTCCTTTAAAATGATTCTCTTTCAAATAAAACTTCCAAGATACTAATAACCGTAGTATCAAGTCATATCTACTTTTCAAGACAAGTCACAATACTTTTTTTTTAGAAATACATTTATAGGCTTCTAAATCAAGTGACTTCTTTCTTTAAAACCTTAAGCAATTTGTACCTTTAAAACAATTTGCCCTTCTTTATTTCAAATCATTTCTTTGCTTACATTACTGAAGAAAACCATCCTTTTAATCTTCCATAAAGTTGTTATAACCAACTTCCCATAAAGTCGTTATAACTCTTTATGTCTTAGACAAATTCATTCCTTTTTGAACCAAGAGACTTATACTTTCAAATCGAATTACATAGCTTTCAAAAATACTTCAAGTCTCTTAACTTTTAAGAAAACAAGTTTCTTAACTTTAGAAATCAAGCTTCTTAACTTTAGAAATCAAGCTTCTTTCCAAATCAAGTATTCTATACTTGTAAATCAATCCATTTCTTCCTTTAAGAATCAAGTCCCATAATTTGAAAAATAATGTCTCTTAACCTTTTAGGAATTTGAGATTCATAGTCTTAAAACTTCATACGTAAACTCTTTTAAATTAAGTAACATATACTTTGGTGCGTTGTGAATAAGTTATACTTATTTATAACGATCTTATTCAAGTAGCCATGATCTAGAAAATGTAATACAATTTTGTCTTATCTTAGCTTCTATGCAGATGGAGAATTCTACTCATTTTAACTTAATTGATTGTCATTACATTTTCCTTTATTAACGCTGTAGTGGCTTGTTCGATATTTATTCTCATTTGTGCCGTAACTTAGCCAAGTCAACTTGGCTCCAAATACCTCCTAACGACTCTTACCAACATCCCCCATAAGACTTGGTAAGAACTTAGGATAACTTAGACATAACCTTTACGTAGAGTAAATCAACATACATACCTCTTAACTTCTAAGAGTAGAAGGAATCATGAAATAGTACTACATGTATATTCCATACATAGAATCATGTCAAAAGAAGGAAGAGGTTCACATACCTCGCGACGATTATCGACAATTAGCAAAATGCTCCAAAGTACTTCAACCTTGATAGCTATTCCATCCTTCAAGTAGAATACGCTATACTTGGTACTTCAACCTAAAATGGCCATAATACGTCCATTAAACCTCTAGCTTCAAACGTAGAATATTCTAAGTGCAAAGTCACTAAATTCTACGGAAAATCGGACAACACTTCCTTTGTTTCTACATACTTTGCCACCTTTTTCAAGGCCGAATTCAATAACCAAACACGCCACATTTAAGGCTCAACAATGTAATTAACAATAGGGGATTACACGCCCACAAGACGTGTAAAATTCCGCCCCACAATTGATATCAAACTAGTCCACAATACAAATGCCAATTTCGGCCAAAAGGTGCAACAACTTATCAACCTTTCCAATTCCTTTTCAATCCAAGTTCTTAGGTCTAACATGTTATATAGTCATAAACAACTTCAACAACTACAATTTCCTCATTATATAACATGTGACGACTTATACTTATAATCAACTTGAATTGTAATCTTAAGCCTAAGCATACTAGTTTCGGATTAGGGTTCCAATACCCAATATACTTATCAAACTTCATAATATAAACATCTCATGCTTGCTAATATACATAGCTACAACAATAAGTAATCTTAATTACTAAAACGACGAGAATTATACCTTTACAAGCCCTTAAAATTTCCAAGATTCAATGTCGCTCCTTAGCAATTCTTAGCTACTTTCCTTTATGCTCCAATCCGCTATTTGAAGCCTTTAGAAGCTCACAACCAACCTCTCTTCCATTTCCAATCAAAACCTATGAAAATGCCTTAGGTTTTCGCCTTGCGACTAACGTGAAAAAGCCGTTTTTCCAAAATCTTTCTATTGAGATATCCTTACAATACCCTTAGGGACCTTGGGTTAAAGTCTTGTGAACAATGAATCAAAATTACAAAATTTCTTGTTCTCCATTTCTCAAAGTCGAGAGCTTTATGTGTCAAGACAAGGTCTTGCAAATTATTCTAAGTGTTAAAGGCAAGTCTTGATACTAGTGTGTATATATAACACAAGGAAGGGTCAAGATTACAACACATGTTAAGTTTGGAGGGAAGAGATCAAGCTGCCGCCCTCGACTTAGTCAACAATGTCAAGCTCTTTAATTAGCAAGACTTGGTCATCTATACAATGGTCAAATGACCATTCTATCCTTGCTTAAATTTCGTCCAAGACCAATGTGGGGGGGTGCCACGTGTCGCCCTCCCATTCGTCCATAAAATTCTGTAACTCTCGTGGGCCCCACAAAACGTAAAATTCCTCGGGTGGGCCCCACATGACCAAATTCGTAAAAATAAATTTTCATAATGATAATAAGTTCCATACTCTTCAAATAATGCATTTTGAGAATCCAATTCTCCTCAACGAACATTTTCCTTTCCGACGTTCGGAAGATTTTCCGTCGGAAACACAATTCTTCCGTTCGTACCAATTTTCAAGTCTTGATTCCTTACGTACATTCTCTTATACATGTCCTGGACTTACGGGGTGTAACATTCTTCCCCCCTTAGAAACATTCGTCCCCGAATGTTCTTTCGGAGTCCAATCTAATTAGATAGCGACATAGTCTCCTTTTACTACACCCTTCATACAACATATGCCACCCATGGCCACATAACAATACTTATACTAAGATGTCAACCTTGGCACTCACGAAGCCAACTAGTCCATACTCATAATGACCTCAAAGTCTGTCGTAATCATCTCTACTAGGTCTACTAGGGTCTGACGACCGAGCGAATCTCATATACCCGTTCAGCTACCACCCCAAACACTCACGGGTGTAGTTACCTCAAAAGGGTCTTATGGATTCAGGCTCTATTCCTTTACACTTGGTTGCCATCTTCCCATCGGGTCGACTCTTCCGTACTTCCAACTCATACTAGCATACATACATAACTTCCATACCGATTCTGGCCCCCAATCTTTTGGAGTCACTCTTTTAAACAACATAAGGCCATTTCCGGCTTTCACGACCTGGTTCCGGTTGAACGCGTCCACGAACCCGTAAAACAATTAACTAGACTTGGGCCTTGCACCCTCGTGACCCTGTCACGTAGCGGAACTACTACCAACTGATCCCACTCTATTTCAGGCTATGGGGCGACCCGTAACAGGTCCTCACCCCGACCCGTCGTCACACTTAACTCTTACCTTAGTTTGAATAAAATCTTATTGCCCGAGAAGGCCTTATATATACCTAAGGTCTCGGCGGTTATCAATATTCTTAGGCTCGCAATTCCCATGCTCCAAGCCTACCTTACCAGTCCCCCCGTAAACGGGTACAATAACTTCTCATAATACCATAATCGTGTCATCTTGATCACAAAAACCATTACTTACTCTATACGGACCTCATCCGTACAATTCTCTTAAGCCTACCACTTAGCTTAATATTTTAACATGGTATTCCATTAAGTTTCTTAACATGACTTCTTAAGGGTTCACTGCCCTGTCAGACAGCTCATCCTTTCCCAATTATCTCAAAATAAAACACAAGACCTTGGCGAGAATTCATTAATCGCCATACCTTCCCAGATCTAGTTAGTCTTTACCAACTCCCGTAATGTAAAATCATTCTAGGCAACACGCTGCCAATTTCATACATAACTCCGTATAGATGTATGTCAAAATACCAACTATACTATAATCATTACCAACCCGGATACACAATCCACATAGTCCTTCCTCGCCATCACGCTTTCTCAGAAATGCAATCAACATAACTCGTTAGGGAGACGACCCTAACAACAGACTCTATCGCACGATCTCGAGTGAGAAGAATGGAAACCAATCCTAAATGTCCTGCAGCCTCCTGATTATAGATGTGGTGCACAACACACCGATAATCAAGACTCTACTAGACACGGCCTGTAGACACTTTCCGAGGACTAACTGCTCTGATACCACTTTTGTCACGACCCGACCCCGGGTCGCGACTGAATACCCTACCTGGGCACCCTTCTAATCATACAACATAACAAACTACGGAAGATAAATAACACTTTTTTTTTAGAAATACATTTATAGGCTTCTAAATCAAGTGACTTCTTTCTTTAAAACCTTAAGCAATTTGTACCTTTAAAACAATTTGCCCTTCTTTATTTCAAATCATTTCTTTGCTTACATTACTGAAGAAAACCATCATTTTAATCTTCCATAAAGTTATTATAACCAACTTCCCATAAAGTCGTTATAACTCTTTATGTCTTAGACAAATTCATTCCTTTTTGAACCAAGAGACTTATACTTTCAAATCGAATTACATAGCTTTCAAAAATACTTCAAGTCTCTTAACTTTTAAGAAAATAAGTTTCTTAACTTTAGAAATCAAGCTTCTTAACTTTAGAAATCAAGCTTCTTTCCAAATCAAGTATTTTATACTTGTAAATCAATTCATTTCTTCCTTTAAGAATCAAGTCCCATAACTTGAAAAATAAAGTCTCTTAACCTTTTAGGAATTTGAGATTCATAGTCTTAAAACTTCATACGTAAACTCTTTTAAATTAAGTAACATATACTTTGGTGCGTTGTGAATAAGTTATACTTATTTATAACGATCTTATTCAAGTAGCCATGATCTAGAAAATGTAATACAATTTTGTCTTATCTTAGCTTCTATGCAGATGGAGAATTCTACTCATTTTAACTTAATTGATTGTCATTACATTTTCCTTTATTAACGCTGCAGTGGCTTGTTCGATACTTATTCTCATTTGTGCCGTAACTTAGCCAAGTCAACTTGGCTCCAAATACCTCCTAACGACTCTTACCAACATCCCCCATAAGACTTGGTAAGAACTTAGGATAACTTAGACATAATCTTTACGTAGAGTAAATGTACATACATATCTTTTAACTTCTAAGAGTAGAAGGAATCATGAAATAGTACTACATGTATATTCCATACATAGAATCATGTCAAAAGAAGGAAGAGGTTCACATACCTCGCGACGATTATCGACAATTAGCAAAATGCTCCAAAGTACTTCAACCTTGATAGCTATTCCATCCTTCAAGTAGAATACACTATACTTGGTACTTCAACCTAAAATGGCCATAATACGTCCATTAAACCTCTAGCTTCAAATGTAGAATATTATAAGTGCAAAGTCACTAAATTCTACGGATTATCGGACAGCACTTCCTTTGTTTCTACATACTTTGCCACCTTTTTCAAGGCCGAATTCAATAACCAAACACGCCACATTTAAGGCTCAACAATGTAATTAACAATAGGGGATTACACGCCCACAAGACGTGTAAAATTCCGCCCCACAATTGATATCAAACTAGTCCACAATACAAATGCCAATTTCGGCCAAAAGGTGCAACAACTTATCAACCTTTCCAATTCCTTTTCAATCCAAGTTCTTAGGTCTAACATATTATATAGTCATAAACAACTTCAACAACTACAATTTCCTTCATTATATAACATGTGACGACTTATACTTATAATCAACTTGAATTGTAATCTTAAGCCTAAACATACTAATTTCGGATTAGGCTTCCAATAGCCAATATACTTATCAAACTTCATAATATAAACATCTCATGCTTGCTAATATCCATACCTACAACAATAAGTAATCTTAATTACTAAAACGACAAGAATTATACATTTACAAGCCCTTAAAATTTCCAAGATTCAATGTCGCTCCTTAGCAATTCTTAGCTCCTTTCCTTTACGCTCCAATCCGCTATTTGAAGCCTTTAGAAGCTCACAACCAACCTCTCTTCCATTTCCAATCAAAACCTATGAAAATGCCTTAGGTTTTCGCCTTGCGACTAACGTGAAAACGCCGTTTTTCCGAAATCTTTCTATTGAGATATCCTTACAATACCCTTAGGGACCTTGGGTTAAAGTCTTGTGAACAATGAATCAAAAATACAAAATTTCTTGTTCTCCATTTCTCAAAGCCGAGAGCTTTATGTGTCAAGACAAGGTCTTGAAAATTATTCTAAGTGTTAAAGGCAAGTCTTGATACTAGTGTGTATATATAACACAAGGAAGGGTCAAGATTACAACACATGTTAAGTTTAGAGGGAAGAGATCAAGCCAAGTGGCCCTTGGACTTAGTCAACAATGTCAAGCTCTTTAATTAGCAAGACTTGGTCATCTATACAATGGTCAAATGACCATTCTATCCTTGCTTCAATTTCTTCCAAGACCAATGTGGGGGGAGGGGTGCCACGTGTCGCCCTTCCATTCGTCCATAAAATTTTGTAACCCTCGTGGGCCCCACAAAACGTAAAATTCCTCGGGTGGGCCCCACATGACCAAATCCATAAAAATAAATTTTCATAATGATAATAAGTTCCATACTCTTCAAACAATGCATTTTGAGAATCCAATTCTCCTCAACGAACATTTTTCCTTTCCGACGTTCGGAAGATTTTCCGTCGGAAACACAATTCTTCCGTTCGTACCAATTTTCAAGTCTTGATTCCTTACGTATATTCTCTTATACATATCCTGGACTTACGGGGTATAACAGTCTTTGTCGATATTGTGATTTGAGTAAGCCTAGAAGGAACATTCGGGACGAATATTTCTAAGGAGGGGAGAATGTTACACCCCGTAATTCAGGTCATGCTTTTGAGAACGTATGAAAGGTATTGAGACTTAAATTTTAGAATTATGGGTTGACAAAATGTTTCAGACGGGTTTTTAGTCAACTTTGAGGCGGTTTATGTCCAGTTGCATTAGGAGTTCCTAGGTGTTTCAAAGGCCTAGTATGTAGTTCGTTGAGTCTAGTTCCCAACGCAACAAACCGTTCGTCGATAGGGCATCGGAGTAGGAAGTTATGGAAGTTACAAGTTCAGTGCGCAGTCGAACAGAAAAGTAATTTCGGTCAGGGGCCATAGAGCCGCGGCGCCGGATGCAGGGCCGCGGCGCCGGTTATGCTGAGAATTCTCTGAAGTTGCATACATGGCGCGACGCAGGTCATGCGCGAAAGTACTGAAAATTCTCAGAGGTTTCAGCGCCGCGGCGCCGAGGCGGGAATTTTGCGAAAACTGGGGGGAAAATCAGATATTTTCTTTTAAAAGGCCATGGGAGGGTGAAAAGTGTCCCTCCCATCTGAGTTAGTGGAAATGCTATTTATTTGACCTTCCCAAAAACCCTCTTCTCTCTAAAAATCTCTATTCCTTCTCTCTAAAATTCCTCTCCCTTCTCTCTAGAAATTCAAGAAGAAACCAAAGCCTAGAGAAATTTCAGAAAAGGTGGCAAGAAGGAAACATGTTGATGCTCAGGAGGTTTGTGGAGGTGATCGTGGAAAGAAGACAAGTGAAATTTGTTGGACTAATTTGGGTAAGCTCTAAGGTAACAATCCTTTCTCTTTTGCTAGTAAATTGTGTTGCATGTGTGGAAGAAAGGACTTGTAGTTGTCAATATTGCTCTTAGATATATGGCATGTAGGAATTGTTATGTTGTATTGTGGGGCAGAATTTTACACGTCCAAGTTAGGCGTGTAATCCCCTTGTATTGCTGAATTGTTGGGCCTTAAATGTGGCGTTTAGTAGTTAATATCGGACCTTGAAAAGGTGGAAAAGTATGTAGAAACAAAGGAAGCGCTGTCCAATTTTCCGTAGAATAAGGGGTTTTTCAATTGGAATGTTCTACGTTGAAGCTAGAAGCTAATGAACGTATTATGGTCATTATAGGTTAAACATACTACGCATGTATATTGACTCATGAGTGGATTGACACAAGAGGTATGTGGAACTTTCCTATCTCTTGAGCATGAGTAGTTGCACTTATATAGTACGGTAGACGTACAAGACTTTGATGTCCCTTACTTGTTTTAAGAATGGCCAAGCTTGGTGAGTAAGGGGATTAACTCACTTCTTTAAAAAGTATTAAGGATGTCTTAAGTTTTCAAAGTTAAGGGACTTGAAGTGTTTTAAGTATATGATACTTGTTTCGTTTTAAAAGTATAAGTCTCTTGGATACAGGGAAATGTATTTGACTAATGTATAAAGTTAATATAACGACTTTATGGGAAGTTGGTTATATTAGCTTTATGGGAGGTTAACAAAAGAAAGATTTACTCTAAGTAAAATAAGTAAGGATAAATGATTTGAATTTATGAAAGGCAAATTGATTTTAAGGCATCAATTTCCTAAGGTTTCAAAAGAAAAGAAGTCACTTGATTTAGAAGCCTATTATATTTCTAAAAGGAAATGTGGCTTGTCTTGAAAAGTAGTCGTGATTTGATACTACGGTTATTAGTATCTCGGAAGTTTTATATAAAAAATGAGTCATTCTTAAAGGGTTAGAGGTACGTGGTACTTGGGTTGAATTCCCGGATTTTTCTCTTAAATGACATGTTAGTGCCTTAAGTAAACTAAAATGAGAGGATATATTAATAATGTTAATGAGAAGTTAGGGGATTTCTTAACTTGCGTATGTTATGATAAGCCGGTAGCGCTTATGTTATGCATGATAGTCGGTTGTGCTAGGTTATGTATTATTACGGGGTAGACCCCGGGTTACTACTTATTCCATGGATTTGCTACCTATGATGTGAGTGCGGCGTTTGTACTCATTGCGGGTCCACCGGGCCCATGCGGGTGAAATATTCCCATGCGAGACGGATGACCTCATGCGGGTCCACAAGACCTATGCGGGTGAAATAGTTCCAGGAGTAGGATTTGCTTAATGATACTACGGGCGGGTGACCCTGTTTTGATCATGAGCCTCCTATTTTTATGCAGTAAAGTTTATACTTGTTACTCTCATTGTTAGTAAGGCACGCTAATCGTAATTTGATTATCATCCATGTCTCCGCTTTATTTAGACTTATGATATTATTACGATTTTCCGCTTTTACATACTTGGTACATATCAATCGACCCTTCCTTCCTGGATGCGTTCATGCCGCAGGTAAGGGTAAGCAGGTGGTGGATCCTCATTCTTAGGATCTTTGATAAGGTGTCAGAAGCTCCATTTCTCCGGAGGCTTGACTTTTGGGTGCAGTTCTCCCGATGTTGTAGATATTATGTACATTCTGGGTATGATGGGGCCCGTCGTCATAGTTGTTACAAACTCTTAGAGGCCCGTAGTCCCGTTATAAATTGGGTTATAAAGGATGTAATCGTCAGCTTTTTGTTATATTTATATTTACGGAAAGGTAGCCATTTTGGGTTAGCCGGTTTCATATTTTATATTATTTCTTGTTTATGAGTTTACTTCCGCTGGTTTTCTCTGATGGTGTATCACAAGGGTGCCCGGGGTAAGGCATCAGTCACGGGCCCGAGGTCGGGTCGTGACAGCGGGGCCTTGTCCCGTCATAGTTATTGTCAAACTCTTAGAGGTATGTATTCATATGTGGGCTGGACTTGCGGGAGTTGTATTATTGTTGGCCAGTTGTATTACTGTATTGTCGGGATGTTGCCGTTTATATATATAGCGCACTCGCGGCCATTACTTGTGCTACATATACAATTTCCATATGATCCGGCCCATGTGTTATATGAGATGTGAGGTCTGAGGGGTGCCTGGTAGGCACCGCCATGCCTAGGGTTCGGGTCGTGACACTTGTGAAATTCATCTATAGTGTAGGTGATCTTGGTTTTTTCTATTGGGGGGTTTGGTAACCAACCAAGTTTGCCTGTAGATCATTACCATTTGTGTCTCACCTTTATCTTTAATTTTTTGCAATTTCAATTCATTGTTATCTTGTGTTTTAATTCTTAGAGTTTCCCATTAGGCTTCTATCACTCT
The DNA here is from genome assembly GCA_029844215.1 of Przewalskia tangutica. Classification (NCBI taxonomy): domain Eukaryota; kingdom Viridiplantae; phylum Streptophyta; class Magnoliopsida; order Solanales; family Solanaceae; genus Przewalskia; species Przewalskia tangutica. Next base: position 80,237,469 of record CM056732.1, on the reverse strand, counting down.
TCCTCCTAAATTTCATCTTCCATGAATGACAAAACTAAATTTCATCATGCACTTGCAGTCAATAATATCAAAAACTGCATCATTGTCACCCTTGAGATGAAAAAATGATCAATACTCCTCATGAGCTTAGCTTTTAAAGAACCATTGTTGTGTTTATGAATTTATCGATCACGTCATCCCTCCTACACCAAATTCCACAAACTCCCCTTAGTTTCAACTTTTGACGATGCACTCTGGTCTCGTTTGGACGCAGCCATCCTCTAGTGGAAATCTAATGGTCTGTTGTACAACATCATTAAGACCGATGCCACTGTCTGCCAAACGTGGAAACGTTTGGAAAGTATTTTCCATGACAACAAAACTCAACGAGCGTTATACCTTGAAAATCAGTTCAAGGACATTCATCAGGATGATTTCCCAAACGTGTATGTATATTCTCAAGCTGCTTGCTGACCAACTCTCCAATGTTGTCCAACCCGTCACTAATCTGCGGCTGGTTATGTAACTTATTGCATGCTTGAATGAATCATATGATGGTGTTGCTACCATCCTTCAGCAATGCACATCGTTACGGTCATTTTATGAAGCCCGTTCGAAGCTAATTCTTGAGGAAACCTAGAAAATCAAGCGCAACACCACCCATGCCAACATTGCAGACACCACCCTCACCACCACCATCATGCCCTCCGCCGACAGTCGGGCCTCTAACTTCGAAGAAACACCATTATAGGCCTCGAACAGGCCTGCAACCATCTGTAGAACGAGACGACTATTATTCACAGGAGCACCCACGTTGCGAAGTTGATCCGCCAAGTCCTTGAGTCATTTACAATAAGATGAAATGTTTGGAAAATTCTGCATAGCAACTTGAGAAAATTCCTGTTCAAGGGTGACAATGCGTGAATGACTGTTATCCTGGAAGATATCACGCAACTGATTCCAAACCTCCATAGATGTGGAGTTGGGTTCTATAATCGTCTGTAAGAGGTCGAGAGAAATAGTGACATAAATCCATTGGAGAACTTTTGCATCAAGCGTGACCCATAATTTTGGATCGTCCGCTTTGGTGGGCACAACTCCGTATTATCCTTCGTATTATCCTCTGTATTAGTAGCCGGAGGGATGATGTGGTGGAGTACTTGATGTGTCATTGCATGAATTTTGAACAATTCTGCTCATGTCCCATATTGAACGTTTCTAGGTCAAGAACAATAGGAAGAACGCTCTTGATGTTAGAAACTGTTAGGGTAGGGTGAAACATGTTTTTATCCGTCATCATGAAGCGAACAAAATTTGGACAATAAAATTTTCAAGGAGGGGAGGTCTCGAGTTTGTAAAAACCAAAAGGGTGAATTTTTTTAGGAAGGGAGGTCTTGGGTATGAAGAAACCGGGGGGGGGGGGGGGGGGAGGGATTTGCACGGAAATCAAGAAGAACATAGAATTTTGCGGAAGCAAGAAGAAGAAGCTAGACTTTTGATACCATGAAAGAAATAATCTTTGATTATTCTTATTGATTAAATATGTATATATACAAGTTACAATAGGAAAATATTTTTCCTATTCTACATCTAAATCCCTATTCTATTTGGAGAATAATCATATAATTATGATAAGACTACAACACTAATTATTATACAAGTGTAATATACATAATATACCATAAATCCTCATCTTCAATTTACACGGCTTCATGGGTTGTCGAGATGGGCTGCTGGACCGTGACTCCATATACATTGTATATACATGTATATTGTATATAGAATGTATATTTAACAGTTTTGATTCGGCATGCTGTTATGCACATTCTCAGCGTAACCCGTAATATTATTCTCGTGAATCTGAATATTTCACATTGCAAAATCATCATTACGCTCTATAAGAAGGTGTAGTTTCAAATCATCTATCTTGAATTCATTGTTATCAAGACTCGAATCATAAAAAAATTGTTATGATTTGAGTTATCATCACCACTGCTATTCGAATCATTTGGAAGGATTACCGACCAATCTACATTTATACTACTCGACATTGAATATGTTCTAGTTTAATATGAAATGGAAGGCTACTTATATAGTTGCAAATCTACAAGTACCCTTGGGGTTGTCATTATGACTTTGCCTACCTACTTTATTATAAAATATTAATAAGATCACGGGGAATCATCTTTATTAGACATCTCGTAGTCTGAATCCCACTTGGATTTGAATCTGACGAAACCATGTTGATCATATTCTACCCTGAGGCAACATATTTTCATTCAATTGTTCTCTTCGCGAAAATGGTTAAGAGCACAAATGAACTCTTGTGGTGTACCACGAGGCATTGACGTATCACGAATTTTTAGACGTTTGAGTCCGAGTGCCCTCAAGTTTTATTCTAGCATTTCAACCTCCCTAATATGCCAATTTCACTCAACTCTTATTGTATTATTGTATTCTTGATTATATTTGTGATTCGGGTTATTTGAGTATTTAAAATGATCATCATCTAGTTCCCTTGTCCTACCCATTGCTTCGAATATGTTTATTGGATTAAAATATGTAATAGAACCAACATCAGAAAATTGATTCCAAATTGACATAATAACTCATTTTAATGTAAATGTTTGTTGTTCGTCATTCATGTTATATACTACTCCTTGATTTGACAACACTATGATCGTTTTTTACCGCTTTATATGACACACTTATATTGCGTAATTTTTACATGCGCAAAAATATGACACACTTATATAACATAGCTTTTATATAACTCGTTTGGTTAAGAACTTTTATACAACTCATTCGGTTAAAAAACTCACATTTTAAAAATGCTTAGAAAACTTACATTCAATAGTTGGTTCAAAATAGATAAAAAGGTGACGGTCGCTCAAGAAGGCCTCATGGTAGGATAGAAACAAATACAATTGAATCATATTTTCAAAAAGAGATATTGGGATGTTACGCGAATTTATCTGATAAAAATGGTATGGTGTTTTTCATCCCTTCGAAAATCAACCAATTTATATTAATGTTGATTTAAAAGTTGCTAGACACATAATTAAGGGTGACACACTCTCTTCAAAACCTGAAGGAGCTATAATTTGGGGTGAAAAATTTCAATGGGTTCAATTATATTCAAAAAGGTGTGATTATGAGATATTATATCGCTAACATAGTTTAGTTGTGCCACAAACATTTTCTACTACATATCAGACCTCTAAATTCAAGGATGAACCACTTGTTATCCAACACCTGATGAAAGAAATTTCATAAATGTAGAAAGCACTAGAAAAATGAGGAGCGGATGAAGAAGATCATTGGAAACTTTTAAAAAATAAAAATCCTCATCGAGACTCTTTTTATCCAGTTTATTCAATAATTCAAGAATGGATAGGTCTTCCAAAATATTTACCACAAACATTAAATTGTGGAGTGTCATATTTGTTGTGTTAACCAATCGAGTGCTCATAATTATGATAGTTGAGATCTAGACTACAACGAGGATGATGGAGAAAGAAATGAAGAGGAAAAAGATTAAGAAGAGAATGCAAGTAAGGAGGATGATGAAAATGAAGACGACAACGAGGTGGTTTCAGAAAATGACCAAAATTAAATTACTTTTCTAATTTTGTATGTTATGAAATTTTTCAATAGAATTTTCTTGATGATAAAATGCCTAATTCAAGATGCTTCATTAAAAAAATAATACATCATTCATTACAAGAAGAAAAATACTTAAGATCCATAATTCAAGACAATTCGAATACTTCAAGAAGAATAAAAATACATTTATAAAATCACGAGGTTCTTCAACTATGATAGGCTCTTCCACTACGAGAGGTTTTTCTACCATCAGAGGTACTTGCACCACTACTGTCCCGTAGATTACACAAACGCTTATCATGGTCAAACTCCTTACACGTCGAGCACCTTCGAGAGTATATCCTATCTGGAACATCCACTTAATTGGGAATCTGAGTTCGTGCATTAACACATAATTTATGGATATACTCCTAGTTAGTAATCATTGAAAATGGCTCGTTTGGCCAATAAGCCTGATCACCAATCGGGTAGAAACGACTGACATACACTTTAAGATAACTTTTGACGTTGTATTCTGATGCCACATAATTTGATATCATTTTTTCAATTGCCTCAAAACACTTGATGGCATGAGAACACGACATGCAGTATGATTATCACTTACCACAAACACGTTCTCATTATCTCATAAATTGTATGAATATTGCCTCTCCGACCTTGGTAAGAACATGTCCTAACTTCAAATACACATTCAACATGGTTATACTATTCCATCTTTTGTAGCTCACATTTTTTCCTATGACGCTCGAACATTGTTGCGGAATTTGGCATTCATTTTCCACCATCTACTAATATGGCTTTGGCCGGTTTTGTTCTAGCAACAAACCGCTCCACAATTGCTTGTAAGACATTCTCACCACTGCAGTAACGGGCATCCCCCGAGAAAGTTTTAGCAAACTATTGAATTACTCTGAGTTGTTTGTTGTTAGCATCCCCCATATCCTGCCTTCATCCGCATGTAATGTCTATTTGTCAACGTCGATTGCCTTCAACCAATCATATGCTTCCGACTTCACTGCCTTGATCATCTCCATCCGCCCAAAAAATATTTTTTCTTGATGCTCTATTGCAACCGCCCGCATTAATTTATTTAGAGTGTTATTTCTAAAGGCCGTATGAAAATTTGTCTTTATGTGCCTTAAATAAAAGCGATGGTAAGCAAAAGGAGGTTGTTACCCCTCCAAACGAAACATATTGTTCAATATACCATAATTTTGATCGGTTAGCACGCATATGCCCATACGATCCTTAATAACATATCGCCTCAAATGTGTCTAAAACATCCAACATGTCTCATTGCTCCCGTTAGTAGCAATGGTGAAAACAAGAGGGAATATATATTCATTGACATTTATTCCAACTACAATCAGTAGCTTGATGTCATATATCCCATACACATGCGTGTCATTTATGGATATGACTGACCGGTAATGAGCAAAACCATCAATGCATGGTTTGAATATAAAAAATATAAAATTGAAAATATTACCGGCCACACCATGTTAGATGTTGAGCTTTGACTCTACACAATACTAGGATTGAAGTGTTGTAGAGCTGTCATATACCTCGGCAACTACTGGAAAGAGCTCTCTCAGGTATCATAAATCATCTCAAAAACGCGTCTATGCCTGAGATATTCCTTTCTCTTACTTATCGTTTTACGATATACTCTCTAACCATTTCTAATGCAATATTTAACGGGAAACCTAGACAAGTTTAAACAAACAACATTTAGTAATGATAATTTAATTGATGTCAAAATTATACTAAACTAGGTCAAATAGGGTACCTGGTGATTTTGGTAATGTCATCAAGTAACACATGAGCAATCATATTTGTATTTAGATAAAAATGATCTGCTCGATTCTCTTCCATATCACAAGTGTGACGTGAGTGGAATTTTGTGATAGTCCACATACTATCATGAGTAACAATACCTTGAAGCATCGATTGACAACCTTGATGCTCTTGTTTGCAAACCAATCTCCACAGCTTTCCGATTGAATGATCAATCTTAAACTCCTTCATTTCTTTGATGCTATAAATTTTGACGACCATTTGCATTTCCTTTTTGAAATAGAACATCATGCCTTTTGCAAGGTGCACTTCATTATTTAAAAGATCGACCGGCTCTTTTCATATTTTTTGACGAATTGGATCATTTTCTCTAGTAAGGACAAAAGTATCAGGATGATCTTAAAGATTGTCAAGATATGGAATTATGTCAGAATGCCACTGAATTTTCTGCCATCAGTTCGTGATGATGAATTGGGCTTCTTGCCAGCGGTTCTTGCTGGTGTGGTTGACTTTGCATAATTTCTACTAAATGTTGTTCCTGCATATGAGGATGAATATCAACCTCATTATCTGATATATTTATGTCATCATCATCGGATACCTCTGCATTCGATATATCATCGCTATCACTCGATGATATGTTTATTTGATTTGGATAATCATCACTATCTAATTAAGACCTTTTCCTATACGAAAAATAGGTAACATATTTTAAATACCAACATCAAAATATATATGGATTATTTAATATCAAGGTGATTAACCTACCGATAATGATTAATATTGTCAGGATTTAAAGAAAGATCAACTGCACCGAAATCAATGTTTGGTAGCACTGACGAGTTTTGTGAATAGTTTTCACTACAGAAGCATTTCAAGTATTGTAAATACTAAATATCAAAACACTTATATTATTAAATTATTAAAAAACATACATACCGATAATAATCAATTGCACCGAACTGAGAGAATTGTCCAATATTACTCATATCAGGTGTATAATCCCTAAAAAGATACAAAAAAATATTACTATTAACATACGTATAATAAACACGTGCTACTACATAAAATAAAAAATATATATTTACCAAATTTCCCCGTAATTTTAATTAAATTATTGGCTTAGAGTTTTCAGCGACACTTTACCACTCAAAATATCTCCATAAAAACTCATGTCCGTATAAGTGTTACCATGAGTAGGCTGGACTTAAGGGACTTCCTGACGAGTTCATGTCAAGACTTCACTACGACTGTGAGGTATATTTTCAACATACATTTCAAGAACATTGAGGGTGATTAACCCCCTATATTCTTTCGGCGCCCTAAAATATTCTCTCAAAGACTCATCATCAATGATATTTCACTCCCCATAAAGCACTAAATCTTGCGATGCAATGAATATTTGATATCTGCCTATTATAAATAATACATACTCACACTTACTTTTCATTCTTTTGTGTATGTTATTGAATAATGTTTCGTAATCCAAGGTAGTTAGAAACTTAACATGGTATTGTGGTGGAATACTATAACGAACAATATTATTATCATGAAGAATCTCTCCATCCCAAAATAAAGAAATCTTAACAGTTGAAGGAGGTGTGGAAGAGATGCCATTTTTTAATGAACTTTGGAGTTGAATATTTTTTCAAGAACTTGAAGAAAAATGACTTAAACTTATGAAATGAATGAGTCTTTACTTCATTCAAAATTCATATTAAATAGAAAAATGGATGGGTTGTCATAGTGTCATATCAAATTAAGTACAAATGGGTAGATGAATAATTGATTGTAAAACGCAATAATTTATTGCGTAATTGAATTAAAAGTGAACATTTAAAAAATGTGGGCTGCTATAATAAAATAATACCCCTATTGCGCATGAATTTCCTGCTCAAAAGAACTTAACCGCGCCGTTAACGGTTAAGTCTTTTTGCGCTGAAAATTCATGTGCAAAAGATAGTATTGTAACTTTTTTAGGAGGTATTTTGGATCAAAATCCCACTTTGTGGGTCATTTAAATTCCGGACTCGCAATTAGAACACTTCAGAGTTGAGCAACGGCAGTACTAACTCGTGACTTGAGTTGCGAGCTAGGAGAAAAGAAAGTTTTCTCATTTAATTGTAATATTTAGGTATAATATTAATAGCCCTACAACTATATTTCTTAAATTTGATAACAGTTGTTGTATCTTTAGTATCCGAGTTGTACTTATTTTTAGTAGTACACTAATTCTTAGAGGTTGTTTCGATTATTTTCTGCATTGTATTCGATTTAGCGTCATTATCATTCATATTACTCTGTTATACTTTATTATGTTTTAAAGTCTTGATATCGTGGTTTTGAGATTTGTTCAACTGCGAAGTTAGGTGTTGTCACGAGTTAGGATTTTATATTGTGACATTGACAACTTTTGAAGGGTGATTTTGTAAGTCTTGGAGTTGTGGTGATTAAAATGAAGATCAGGTCCTCAGTTTGAGTCTCTACGTCAGTGGCGGAGCCATCAATCAAATTATAATAGTGCAGAGATATTTTTGTGCAGCAAAAAAAAATTGATCGAAGAAAATTAAAATGCACCGTTTCACCTAAAACGACGTCGTTTTGATCGAAAATTTCCAAAAAAACTGGTGGTGCATTTGCACCACCTTGCTTAGAGTGTCTCTGCCACTGCTCTACGTGTGTGTATATGTCAAGGTGCACCACTAAAGGATGTGGTGGAGTGGATGAGGTTGTTCTTCATTTAATTAGAGATCTCGGATTCGAGCTCTGGATATGAAATTGTTTTTGATAAGAAGCGCTATTCTCATAAATGGGCTCTAATCGGTGTGAATCTGAATATAATCGGGCTCTAATGCGAATACCGAATACCGGGTGAGAAACCAAAAAAAGTATATGTCAAGATGTGCTGAAGATGATTATTATTTAGGAGTTCTAAAATTAATTAATGTAAGAATATGAGTAATAAAAAAAATGTCATTGAAACAAAGAAAAAAATAATGAAAATCTAATTTATTGCTTGACTGACGTAGCGCTGACATGACGTATGTGTAAAACATCTCATGCCATAAAATTGGTATTGTACCTAAACATGTCTAACTGTCCGGGTTAATCCGAATCGACCGTTGACCCAGATAAAATTCGACCGAATCAACCGTAAGGACTTACGGTCAGTTGGGTTAGCCCCGGACCCCAACCCGCACGGATTATATAAAAATATGATAAGGCCTGCACCGTCTGAACCCAGAATGGAAACCGACACCTTACCGGTTAACCTGACCGACCAACGAATGTTATACCGTAGTTCGACCTACGATGAGAGAGCCGTCTAAAGCATGTAAGACTTAAAATTTTCAAAGGATAGGTTGACGGATTATTCCGGGCGGGTTGTAGTCAACTTTGAGGCGGGTTATGACCCAATTCGTTGAGAGTTCCTAAGTATTTTAAAGGCCTAGGGCGTAGTTCGTTGAGTCTAGATTCCAACGCAACCAACCGTTCGTCGATAGGACATCGGACTAGAAAGTTATGAGGGTTACAAGTTCGGTCGCAATGGCGTAAATGCGTTTCGAGCAGCGCGACAGGCCGCGGCTCGACGCAGGCGCGACGCCTAAAAATCGAGGGGTCTGAAGTTGCAGCGCCGCCAGATGAGGCCGCGCGCTGAAAGTTCGTAGAGCTGCGGAGGTTTCCAGCACACGAGGCGGGATTTTAGGGCGAAAAACTTAAAAGTCGATTTTTCTTTTAAAGACCTTGGAGGGTGACAAGTGTCCCCCATCCGATTTCTTGCATGCAATATATTGACCAAGTCTTGAAGACTTGGTTATCTTCCAATTTCCCTCTCTCTCTAAAGCTTTAGCTCTCCCTTCTCTCTAAGTTTCCAAGAGAAATTCTAAGCCTAAAGAAAATCTGAAAAGTGTGATAGGAAGGAAAGATTATTACAAGCTTGTGAATACTATTGTGGTGATATTCTTGGAGTAGAGGCTAGCAATTGTTGGAGTAAATTGGCTAAAAGCTCTAAGGTAACCATTCTTCTTTTATAGTTGGTATTTTGTATTGCATGTTAAGTAGGAAGAACTTTTAGTTGGAAATAAGGCCCCTAGATTGATTGCATGTGAGAAATGTGGTTGGGATATGAAAGGATTGGTTAAAAGAACAAATGAGCATGTTGTAGCCTAAGAACTACCTTAAACTTGTTAAAATGAATTATTGTACCTTGTGGGGCAGAATTTTACACACCCAAGTTTAGGTGTGTAATCCCCTTTGCATTGTTGGATTGTTGAGCCTTGAATGTGGCATTTGGATGATAAATTCGGCCTTGAGAAAGGTGGCAAAGTATGTAGAAACAAAGGAAATGCTGCCCAATTTTCCATAGAATTTAGTGGCTTTGAGTTAGATTATTCTACATTGAAATTAGAGGTTAATGAACATATCATGGTTATTATAGGTTGAAATATTACTTGCGGTAATTGGGCCTAGCAAGTGGATTGACCAAAGAGGTATGTGAAGTTTTCCTATCTCTTGAGCATGAATAGATGAAACTATGTAGTACGGTAGACGTACAAGATTTGGTATTCTTACTTGTTTTAAGTATATAATGACTTGTTACATTTTAAGAATGTATAATTCCCTTAGTTAGGGGAAAAGTATGATTTTACTAAAGTGTAGAGTTAATATGACAACTTTATGGGAAGTTGGTCTATTAGCTTCATAAAAGGTTAATGAGAAGAGATTTACTCTAAATAAGATAAGTATATGGAGGGGCAAATTGATTTTAAGGTATCAATTGCCCAAAGGTTTTTATGTATAAAGAAGAGTCGTTTTCAAAAGAGTTGAAGTATATAGTACTTGGGTTAAACTCCCGGTGTTCTTTTATTAAAGATATGATTAAGTGCCTTAAGTAAACTAAAATGAGAGAGTATATGAACAAGACTAAAAAGAAGTTATAAGTTTTTTTAACTTATTTATTATTACGATATGATGACAGTTTGAGATAGGGTAAGAGTATGTCTAAGGGGCAAGCCCCAAGATCGTCATACCACCTCCTTCAGTGTAAGAGTATGTCTGAGGGGCCAGCCCCAAGATCGTCATACCATCTGCTTCAGTGTAAGAGTATATCTGAGGGGCAGATCCAAGATCGTTATACCATCTGCACCAGTATAAGAGTATATCTGAGGGGCAAGCCCCAAGATCGTTATACCATCTGCTCCAGTGTAAGAGTATATCTGAGGGGAAAGTCCCCAAGATCGTTATACCTCCTGTTCTGTGGATTTGCTACCCATGATGCGAGGGATACCTCATGCGAGTCCTTATGGGCTTATGCGGGTGAAATAGTCCCATGCCGTGCGGTACACTGATGCGAGAGTACTTCACGCGGTCCACAGACCCACGCGTGAAATAGTCCCAGGAGTAGGATGGTTTTATTGATACTACGGGCGAGGTACCCTGTTTTGATCATGAACCTCCTATTTTATGCAGTATTGTGTATATATACTTGTCACTCTCATTGTTAGTAAGGCACAGTAAAAGGTATTTTATTGTCTTTAATGACTCCAGCTTGCTTTTAGACTTATGATATCATATTACAGTATTTTCCCAGCTTTACATACTTGGTACATATTGTGATCGACCCTTCCAGAAGTGCGTTCAATCTGCGCGGTAAGGGTAGCGATTGAGATCCTCGTTCTAGGATCACTATCCGGTGTCGGAAGCTGCATTCCTCGGAAGCTTATTTATTGAGTACGGATATTCCACGATCTATAGGTATCTTCAGACATCCAGGTATGGCGGGGCCACTGCCACCGATTATTATCTTTAAGTGGTCAGGTCATATGTGTTTTGGGCTATAAGAACCGGTTGTACTATTATACTTTTGTTAAGTATGTTTTATAGAAAGCGACCTTACCGGTGGCGGTGATATTACTTTTATGCGTATGTGTTGTGTATGTTCATTGCTATTCTCGACATATACGGCGAGTACCGGTAGGTACGATCGCGGCCGAGGTTGGGTCGTGACAAAAGTGGTATCGAAGCGATTAGTCTCGGAAAGTGTCCACGGGCAGTGTCAGTAAGTCTTGATTATCGGTGTGTCGTGCACCACATCTATAATCGTGAGCTGCAGGATATTTAGGATTGGTTTCCATTCTTTCACTCTAGATCGTGCAATGAAGTGAGTTATAGGTTGAATCTCCCGATGCTTTCCTTTATGTATCGATTATGCCCACGCATGGCAACCGCGGCGAGAAGGGCAAAGCGGTGAGGTCGCTAGTGGGACACGAGAGTCACGAGGCTGAGCCCGATCCTTACGAGAGATGATGTTTAGGCGGCGAGTTCCACGTCGTCGCCCGGCCTCGCGAGTTTGAGCGGCGGACGCGCCATCGAGAGCCGTGATGCGAGCCCAGTCCGCGATCGGGGCACGAGTACGAAGATTACGAGAGCAGTCGATTCTTGACGGCAAGATAGTGGCGAGCGGCGCAAGCGAAGCGGCGGCAACCTGAGCCAAACGATTCTGATTCGGATTTCTGAGTTGTCACCCTTTGAGTTGTATGGTTAGAGATTTGATGAGGATCCGCAGGAGTTTGTCCGGCGATTCTGACTACGCAGTTCTGTGCATCGAGACCGAGTCATTATACTAGCTTACCTGCTACGCGATATTGCGTTGAACTGGTTTGAGTCATGGGTATTGTCGAGGGGTGAGGATGATCTCCCAGCTGATTGGGAGGAGTTCACAGAGGCGTTCCTAGACCACTTCTTATTATATTACATATTTAATTTGAATTTAGTTAAATTTTCGAAATAAAAAAAAAATTGGACCGGTTCAATCCGACCAGACGCCGACGAAAATCCAGATGAATCGGACCAGAGGTCGTGAAGTCAGCCGAACCGACCCAGAATCGGTCCGGAACCGATTCAACCCGATAAGGGCCTACCGATCCGGGTCAGCCTGTTAGACAAGTATAATTGTACCTCCTAGGGTGTTATTACTTTTCACTTCAAATAAGAAAAGAAAGTATTAAGTTGTCCGTAAAATATTAATGTGTAAATGACTTTCTCGGACAATTACAAAGTGTAACTTAAATATTTTCCTTAAATTATAATTTGAATACTAATATAGTATTATGATGGCCGTATAAATTGATACTCCATTCGTCCCAATTTATGTGACATCTCTCGAAATTCAAGATTCGAATGAGTTTTTCTTTGACAGTAATTATTTTTATATGTCTTTTAAATATTTTGAATTGTCCATTATTGTGACTTATAGTACTTTTTATGTAGTTTCTAGATATGTATATTTTATTTCAAAAAACTTAATATTTTCATATCTGAATTCACACTCAAATAAAACAGTTTGACTTTCAAAATCCAATTGTGGCACATAAATTGAAAAAGAGGAAGTAAAGAAAATAATTTTCATATTAGAGTAGACCTGTCCATAGAGTCGGGGACCCGCCCGACCCGACCCGAAAAAATCAGGGTCAGGGTCAGCTTATTTCCGACCCGTGAGCCACCAGACCCGAAAGCGGGGACCCGAGCATTCGTAGGGTCAGGCCACGGTCAGATTTTTCTACCCACTCGGTCCGACCCGATCTCGACCCGCCACTTAATTTTTTTAATATAATTTATATTATTTTTCTTTTATTAATATTTATATGTTTTAAGAATACATGTGATGTAGACTTTATGTTTTAATGTGAAACATTGACATAAAATATAGGGAGACAAGAAAGTAGTTGTAAATTAGTGCAACTTTAAATGGTCATAACTTTGCGCTCGGACGTCCGTTTCACCCAATCAATAACTCTGCGCTCATATTTTGATTTCGCGTATTTCTTCCCAATTGATTTGACGTTTTCCCAAAATCAATTTCTAATTTTTCCTTTTATTCACTACATATCTCGCGATATACAATAGATTTTAACGTACGAATTTCGTGGTAATGTAAGTGTGAATGCCAATTTCAGTTTTCGAAATTCAATTTTAGAAATAACAAAAAAAATTGCCGGGTTCCGGGACCAGACCCGTGACCCATAGGGTCCCCGAAGGGTCAAGGCCAGGACAAATTTTTTAAAAAAAAATAGGATCAGGGTCGAGCAAATAGAAAAAAAAAGCCACTGGACTCTGGTTCGACCCGAGCTTTAGACAGGTCTATATTAGAGTAACCACTTAATATAAAACAATCCATTGGCAATTTGATATATTTAAGAAAATTGTTACACACACAAAAACAAAGTTTTTTTTCTTGTGAAAAAAAATAATCCAAGAATGAGGATTTGATCCAAATTGTCTCTTTCAAAATTTCCAACCTCTCCGTTCCTTATCTTTTGGAAGTTGGAGGGACTATATTCCTATGCAATCCAATTTTATATATATTTGTGGATAAGATTTTCAATAACAAATTGTGTCAACTCATTTTTCACTCATATAAGAAAACCAACAAGTGTAATAATACATGCAAATAAACTGTCCCCCCTCATTCTCCACAGCCAATCCCACAACTCCAACAAAGGTACTATACACACTTTACTTTTTTCCTTTTTTTTCAAGAACTCAACGATGGTATATTTGGTTATTGTGTATTGATTCTTGAATGTATTTTTTATGGGTATGATAGTTAAAGGTTTGTGCTTGGATCATTTTGGTAACCTTTTCTTGTTTATCAGTTCTATGGTTTGTGTTTACTGATTTTCTTGATTTTTTTTTTTTTTGGAGAAATGGGTTTTGTGTAGAGTGAGTAAATGCTTAATACTCAATGATTAGTCTACAAGTAGGTAGTTGAGTTTTGTGTGAGAGAGGTGGGCGCTAGCCTTTCCATCTCCTTTTGTTAGTAGTTGTATTTAGGTATCAAGTAGATTATTATTGCTATGTGTGTATTACTCCTTGATATTTTGCCGTCTTATTTTTCTTGCAATCCTGCATTGAATACGTTTTTTCAGCGGAGGGTCTATTGGAAACAGCCTCTCTAGCCAAAAGATAGATGTAAGGTCTGCCTACATCCTACCCTTCCCAGACCCCCCACTTTATGGGATTACACTGGGTATGTTGTTGTTGTTGTAATGATTAGTCTACAAGAAAATAACCCTTGTCTTGATTGATTCATCTTAAATTTTCTTGATATTGGGTTAATTTCTGGAAACAATGAATGTTCTGTTGTAGTTGGTTGATTCAATGTGTACACTTCTACTGTTGTAGAAAACAAGCTCCTCCTTCATGAAACTTGCGACTTACTTTCTATTGATTGCATTAGCCATAAAAGTGAGCCGAGGGTGTATCGGAAACAACCCCTCTATCCCGTAAAGGTAGAGGTAAGGTATGTATATATCCTTGATCCTACCCTCTCCAGACCCAACTTGTGGGATTATACTGATTATGTTGTTGTTTGTTGTTGTTGCATTAGCCATAAAAGTAGTATCAGCTCCATTTGAAGTGTTTGACAATATGTTCTGGACAGGGCACTGCAATTGTTGTCTACACTTCATTGGGCTGTAGTTGTAATGGACTTAAGTTACTAAATTGCAGTTTATATTGTTGAAAATTGTTTGCAATTGTATTTATTTCAATTCTTGATTGCTTGTAGTCATTCGTAGGCAGGGGCGGAGCTAGGTTAGGTCGCGTAAAATTACATTATATATACATGATTAAAATTATCTTTTATGTATATATAGTAGATGTTGAACCCCCTTAGCTTATTTGTTAGTCTATTTCTTTATATGTTTGAACCCCCTTAATAAAAATCGTGGCTCCGCCACGGTAGGGAATGCATTATGTCAACTTCAGTGGATTACCCAGTGGAAAAATGTCTATAATGATGTCTTGTTTAAATTCCTGCACTGATGTCCTTAAAACACACTTCCTTGTGATATTTCCCGCGATCTGTCAAGCTTCACAGGTTTGTTACTTTGTTTGGAATGATACAGTTTCTAACTATTTGCAAAAGAGTTCAACCAAACCCACTGGAAATATAAATTGCAGGAAAAAGTCGTAGATCTTAAGAGTGATTCTTTTTACTTTAGCGTTTCATTCCAAAAGTCAGACCGTAATCTACATATTGTACTTTCAAATTTGCTAAATTTGATACTACCCTTTTCTAGTTAATTGTTTGTTGGGATTTGTGGAGCTTCCACAGTAAGCCAGTAATACATATTTTCTAAAGCCAATCGAGGACACCAATATTCAATTGGCTAAAGTTTTCACATTTTTCAGGAAATTGTTACATGGATGGTTTTAGAAAAGAAAGGCCCAACTGTGAGACATCTCGCAAGAAGTCGGGAATGAGGACCCTTATCAGAAAAAATTGGCTGCATGCATCACCAATCAAGGTACATTTAATGTGCTAACGTGTTACTCAATCTCTTCCAATTTATATGACACCCTTCACAGTTTGGAACGTTTCAAAATGTTTGACATCATTCTATTTTTATACAACTCGCAACTTCAAGAATTCAAGTCCATTAAACAAAATGACTTTTTTTTATCAAGTATTAAACAAAACGACTTTAAACTTTGATGTGATGCCTCCCCGATCGTATTTTTCCTTCATAATCACTAACTTAATATATAAGTAAATTAACATCTTAAACTCTGTGCCCAATCAAATACAAATATACAAAATAAAATGAAACGTTTCAAAAATCATATTATGTTGTAGATTCTCTACTTTCAGGTATACTGCTTGTATATGGGAGATTTTCCAATTGTTAATAAAATTACTTCCCTTTAAAAAAGATCTAAAAGACTTTTATCTACCATAGGGCTACCCCTTCATTTTCTAAAGTTTTTCTTTCTTTTTATAGTTTACGATTGGTACTGCATCTCTTTCTGTGTCTGTTTTATGCATGTCGTGGTCCAGCAAATCTCTAGGTTGCTATCATCAGTCCACATCAACTAAATAGTTAACACTCTACATTTGTATAGTCTTCAATCTACGGAGCAGTCTATGTCAGTTAACTTGTCAAATAAACAGGCCATACTTATCTCACTAGTAGTCCATGTCAGTTGACCGATCAAGATAACGGTCCACTTTTACCTGATCAGAGTCATGTCAGTGCAGTCAGAGCCACATTATCGAAAATTATCGCCTAGTCAGCAATGTGGAACCACCTGGAAAGATACTTGTTTTTCTCTGCAATATAATCAAGCTGACACTCGTTAATTTCTTTGACTTCATTTATGTTCTATGGATTCACAGTAGCGCTGTGGTCAAGTCAGTCTCATGACAGTGTCGAATCGATTTTATTTTTAGCTAGACTATCCAGTTTGAGTTGCAAATACGAGTTGCTTCACCTCTTTAAATCAAGGGGGCAATATTCTTAATGATTATGTCATTGTTGAAAATCAAGAGAATCATTAAGGCTTAGTTCAAGTGGCAAAGGTTGAGGAACTTGTCACTCAAGTCACAGGTATGAGCCTTGCACCATGACAACTAAGCCTGATATTTAAATGGAGTAGGGTAAAGGGGCAGACCCATTATACCCGAGTTTCAAAGGCTGCGGTTGGTTCCAAGGGTTAGGCCCATACGGATTTCTCAGTCACAGGAGAACTTTTTTTTTGGCATGAGATGAGTTTATATGGAATTCATATAGCCGACCATTTGTTTGGGACTGAGGCGTGATAGTTGTTGTATAGTTGTCTTACATAGAGGATTAGTTTGACTACGGCATGAAGTAAAAACATCAAAACCTTAAGCTAGTTAATTAGATTTCATTCTTTACAAGATGCTTTTACAGTTCTCTTTGATTTAAAAAACATTCTAAAAGATCAAGAATAACTGCTTTTCTATTCTGGTCCAAATATCAGTGATGTTGCTAAAATCTGAAAGTTTTCATGACTGCAGGAAAAAGATCTAGACAATAAGATGCCACTGCGACCAACACCAGAATCTGGCCTCTGTACCTTTTGTGTGAATGGTAATAGCTGTAGAACTGTTCGGTCAAGAACAAAACTGATGAACACTGTTTTGGAAAGAGGGAGGCCCGAGGAAGCCCAGCAAATCTTCGGTAGCTTGATTAAAGGAGGGCATAAACCATCTCTAATTACATACACTACCCTCTTAGCGGCTTTGACAGTCCAGAAGCGTTTCAATTACATCCATTTCATTATATCTGAAGTGCAAGAAAGTGGTATGAAGCCAGATCCAGTTTTCTTTAACGCTGTTGTTAATGCATTTTCTGAATCTGGAAACATGGAGGAAGCGATGAATTTTTTTTTGCAAATGAAGGAGAGTGGGATAAAGCCTGCAATCAGCACTTTTAACACTCTGATCAAAGGGTATGGAATTGCTGGAAAGCCTGAAGAATCGATAAAGATAATGGAGTTAATGTCGCAGGAAGTTAATGTGAAACCAAATTTGAGGACATATAATGTACTCGTTAAAGCATGGTGTAGCAAAAAGAACTTTATCGATGCATGGAATACGGTGGATAAAATGACAGCTTCTGGCTTACAACCAGATGTTATCACTTACAATACGATAGCAGCAGCTTATACTCAAAATCATCAAACTGAAAAGGCTGAAAGAGTGATTTTAGAAATGCAAAGGAACAGTGTGCACCCTAACGAAAGGACTTGTGGCATCATTATAGCTGGATACTGTAAAGAAGGTAGATTAGAGGATGCCTTAAGGTTTGTATACAAGATGAAGGATCTTGGAGTGCATCCTAACCTTGTCATTTTTAATTCACTGATCAAAGGCTTCCTTGACATGTCAGACAGCGACAGTGTTGATGAGGTTAGTATTGATATGGCTTTTGATTGATAAGTATTAACCTTCTATTAGATGTCAGAAAACAATCTGGTGATTGGTTGCAGATTAGATGCCACTGTTCTTCACTTTCATATAAAAGATTAAATAGGGGGCCCCGAAGTAACTTCCTCTTTCTTTGATGTTTAACATAGAGGTTTGAACTAATAAGAGTGAAAGGACTTTGAGGGAAAGAAAGGTAGAGGTATTGTATGCTTAAGTGTTGGAATGTCAAAGTGAACATATTGAAACTCAAGTATGAGGCACTCTCAACTTCTTCCTCCTTTTACTGGAGTGAAGCAATGAACGTAAAAGAAAACTACGATTTGGCAGACGGCAATTCAGATGAAATTATATCAAATCTAACCTAATGAGAAGGCACCCAGTTTAGCGAAAGTAGATACAACAAGCTTACCCTACTTTTAGGGAGATTAGAGCCAATTACCTAAAGGATCCTTGCACCTCAGCCGTACTACTTTAGCAAGTCCTCATTGGCAAAATATTGTTACCACCATATTGGGATATTTCTATAAGGACCCAAATTTAACAAGACTGTTTAAACAGAATATCTGAAGATCAGGTTATGAATCGTTTCTTCTTGAATAATGGAAACTTTTTGACTAGCCAATATGAAAGCCAACTTTCAAATTGAAATAACGGGGTAGAGGTTGCAGAATAGGTTCTTTTCTTTCTTTTACTCCCATTTCTGTCTTCTTATTTCACAATGTGATAGAAAATGAAAACGCGCTTTGCAGGCTAGTAACCCAGAAAACAAAAAAGAGAAGAAGATTGGAAAAGCATAAACAACTGGAAGTCAAAGATTTAAAACAGAGTTTGAACGACTAAAGCATTCTACGCAGTTAAGAGAATTAAAAAGCAGAGAGAATAACAGTCAAAGATTCAGAGTTTGAACAACTTAAACCCTCTCTCCATGCAGTCTCTAGTAGCTTGGAGCTGAAAGTTAAAATCACCTTTCTTAAGTTGCTTATTGATAATTCAATGCTCTTTACTGAAAAATGTTGTAAGGCTGCTAAAATGATGCACAAGTATTATTCATGTTGTACAAGGCTGACAATCTTCATTCCCCAACTGAATTCTTTATTAATCCTCGCTAACAATGCTGTTTGGAGTCTTCTTATCCAATTAAGAATCTATGATATGTCGAAATAAACTTCACAAGTACATTTTCCTGTGGAAATGTTAGCATAGATCAGTACAGTCTAGGAGACATGATATTATTTAAAACGAAATTTGAGGACTATGTGTGCATGTACTCGTGATTTCAAGTTTGCCTGCTTTATTCATTAACCTATTCATTCACTAGCTTTTCCTTCTTAAGTTCCTGTCTAGTGCATTTGAAGGTTGAATGCTTGCATTGAATGGTTGAATTATATGCTTCTTTAGGAGTGTAGAACTTATGCATCTTTTTCAGTTGATCTTCACACACTTGCCAAATATTTTACTTAGCATAATGTCCGCTAAAAGGTTTTACTCTCCATCAATTTGATCAGGTTCTTACATTAATGGAAGAGTTTGGTATCGAACCTGATGTCATTACTTTCAGCACCATCATGAATGCCTGGGGTGCTGCAGGATATATGGCTAAGTGCAGGGAGGTCTTTGATGACATGGTCAATGCTGGCATTCCACCTGATGTCCATGCGTATAGCATTTTGGCCAAGGGTTACGTCCGTGCAATGGAACCAGAAAAAGCAGAAGAAGTCCTAAATGACATGATTAAATCTGGTACTCGTCCAAATGTTGTGATTTTCACTACTGTAATTAGCGGATGGTGCACTGCTGGTAGAATGGAATGTGCGATGAGGATCTTCGAGAAGATGTGTGAGTGTGGGATATCTCCTAATCTGAAGGCTTTTGAAACTCTGATATGGGGTTATGCAGAAAATAAAAATCCTCGGAAAGCGGAAGAGGTAATCCAAATCATGGAAGCATTCAACATTCAACCCGAGAAAAGCACTTATCTGCTTGTTGCAGAAGCCAGACGTGGCATTGGAGTGGCCAACTCAGTTGAAAAGCAAAGCTCGACTAGTGAACTCAATATGAAAGACTTAACAGAAGTGGACAACTTAGAAGTCTACCAGAAGGATGCTGTCCATTATTGTTATCCCAAATTGTTGCAGATACCCAATGAACTAATTAATGAACCAAAGGGGCCAGTAACTTCAACTATAAGTAGTATATTTTCGTCTGATACTTTGTCTGCTGCGACGAGGGCATTGCATATTAACTGCAGATTCGGAATGCGGGCTTCTGTAATTTGCCAGAGACAATTCCAAGTGCAGCTTTGTGCATCTGGTCAGGTTGGACACTCAAGTACAGTTGTATTCTTGACCTGAAGAGAAAAGTGGCTGTAATTAGTGCACCTGAATGCAGCTGGATGTGAAGATAATGTGATTAAGAGGTTTTGTACATATAAAGAGCGAGTTCAAATTGCTGATCTCTCCGAGTACATCTGTATCCGCAGGTTTTGTAAAGCCTTACTGATCTTTTAACTCAAAGTTCTTGTTGTCCATTGTATCTTCATACTATGCAGCTGTAGAAATCATATTTGGATATATGCAAAGTCCATTTGTAAATGCTCTGTTCGATCCTCGGTATTCTTACCTCCATGAATGACTCAAAATTGTAAGGGGTAATTTTATGTAGATTGATTTTTTACCGAGAAGTATGTCTTTGTTTTGATTTTTGGTGTTGATGAGAGGAACAGGAGGTAGCAATCTATTGCAGCATACAAAGACAAGTATTCCTGACACTTTATTTTTTAGTCTATCCCGGAAGAATGATACCTTTCATCTTTTTAAAACCATTCAAAATTTGCATCCCAATTTACATTGGGACTTTTACCATCACTCATTTAAAATGAAAAGAGATGTGGAACTAATTTAAAAGGAAGTCGTCTTCTAAACTCTATGCTCAATCAAACACTATCACCTACACTAGGACCATCACTTAAAATTGGGGTGGAGAGTAGCATTTTCCTTTACTTGTTTTCTGGATAGGAATCCGTATTTATTAAAATCTTTTTAACAGACTAATTTATTCTTCAAACTCACTTTCTAGAAACACAGAATAATACAAGGAGAATCCAAACCTGCTCTTATTGCAAGACTGTATAAAGAATGATCGTCAAAATGAAAAAAGAATATGCTATTTTCGTTTTGTATTTTTACTGTTTAAGCTTAATATGAGACAAATTGACTATTGATGATAATCAGCTCAAGTTTGACATATTGGCAAATAGCAACAGCCCAAGATATCATTATCCATGCAGACTAAGTATATAACTAGCAGCTCTATAAGGCAAACTATGTAACCAAAAAATAAATAAATAAGGCAAACTAAAGCTTAGTCCAGTGCAGTATCAGGCTGATAACTTCCTATCTACAGGCTTATTGGCAATAAAAAAATGTAGGTAGGCTTCCACACAGAGTGAAGGTAACTAGCCAGTTCCCTGAGGTCTAGTAAAGTAAGGTAGTTCCCTAAATGTAAGATGATATTAATCTCCTTTGGAAATCTTTCTCATTAATATCAATATATATAGTGTACAATGTTCATTTCATATACAATAGGAATCCTAGTCTTACCATAATTATATTTACACAAATATTCTAATTATGAGTAGGGATATTATTATACTACTATACACGTTTACACACCCGCTCACTCGGAGCGGGAGGAGGTCGGACGCTGAGACTAGATCTGAAGTCTCTGGGAAGTCCTTTGGTAAATATATCTGCATACTGATATGATGAGGGAACATGTAACACTTTGACATGGCCTAGCGCAACTTTCTCACGAACGAAATGTATGTCCATCTCAACGTGCTTGGTTCGTTGATGTTGAGCTGGGTTGTGAGAAAGGTATATTGTAGAGATGTTATCACAGTACACAATAGATGCCTGACGCAAAGGTCACTGAAGTTCTAACAGTAAATTTCTGAGCTAATATATCTCATCTACCATATTTGCAATGTCTCTCAGATCACTCACATCGAACGAGATAGGTGACTGCCGCTAGCGCACTATGAAATCGATTATCCCTAAAAACACAAAAGCCGGAGGTGGAGCGTCGCGTGTCCGGACACCCTGCCCAATCTGCATCCGTATATGAGAGCAACTTGTTTGGTGCAGGGATATATGTGCAAACCATAATCAAGTGTGCCCTTAATGTATCGGATGATACGCTTAAGGGCAGTGAAATGAGACTCTATGGGGGCATGCATAAATAAGCATACCTGCTAAACAGCATAAGCAATGTCTGGTCTTGTAAATGTGAGATACTGAAGTGCACCTGCAAGGGTCCTATACAGAGTAGGATCGGAGACTGGAGCACCATCCATATCACTGAGCTTAGATTTTGAATCAACTGGAGTAGGCATAACTTTGCAATTCGCCATCTTAGCCCTGTACACACTGCATACTTACACTGACACAAGAACATGTGGTTGGCATACCTGGTCACTGATATCCCCAAGAAATAACTCAGCATTCCTAAATCAGTCATCACAAATTCGGTTTTAAGCAAGACAATAATCTCATTTTTCAACCCATCGGAGGAGGCAGTAAGAACAATAACATCCACGTAAAGTAATAAGTAAGCAATGCTACTATCTCGATTTGCTTCATACAAACCTAATCTGCAAGATATACCTGACAAAACGATCATACTACGCACGGGAAGCCTGTTTCAGGCCATATAGTGACTTATGGAGACGGCACACATAGTGAGGGACTACAGGATGGGTGAACCCAAGTGGCTGATGCATGTAGACTGTCTCCATCAGGTCCCCATGTAAAAATGCATTATTCACATCAAGTTGATGTATCAGCCAGTGTCTGCCCATAGCTATGCTAAAAAACTGTGCGAATGGTAGCTGGTTTGACAATCGGGCTGAATGTCTCACCACAATCAATGCCCTCATGCTGATTCGTGTCATTAGCCACAAGACGTGCTTTATACCTCTCAAGATCCCCATTGTCTCTGAATTTGTGATGAAATAACCACATACAACGAACCACATTCACCTCTTAAGTCTAGGTACTGGATCTCATGTGTGATGTTTAGTCAAAGCATTGCATTCCTCAGACATAGCCACATTTCAATTAGGGTCCTGTTTGGCCAATTTGGGATTTTTGGGAAGTGGAGAGATGATTTGGACAAACAGGTTAAATTGGACTTGGGTTTGAAGATCCCGTGTCTAGCACGAGTTTCCATATGGTGAGTGGGGATAATGGGGTGATCCGAAATAAAGGGTGAGGTCGGATAAGAGTAGGGTGGAGGAAAATCCGTCGAAGGCGTCGTTGCGCCGCGATCAAGGGTCGCGGCGCCAGTGGGCTTCGTAGAAGGTGTTGCGGTGCCACTGTCGAGGGGCCGCGGCTCTAAATGCGATTTGAGAACTGGGTGCTCACTGGAAGGGAGGCTCCGCAGCGCATCCTTGAGGGGTCGTGACTCTAATTCCCTAGAAGAATTAGTTTGCTCACTGGAAGGGAGGCGCCGCAGTGCTTCCTCGATAGGCTGCAGCGCTGCTGTTTGGGATGATTGAGTGAGCTGATCAAGGATAATAGGAGAGATGGCAGGCTCGTGAAGAAAGGAGCAGTCCGGTTTTTGTAATTTCTGAAGATTCGAAAACGGGAATATAGTCTCGTCGAATGTGACGTGACGAGAGATGTGGATTTGACGAGTTGACAAGTCGTAGCATAGATAACCCCTATGGTTTGGCGGGAAGCCTAGGTAGACACATGGAGTGGATCGGGGAGCTAGCTTGTGAGGGGAAGTAGAAGCAAGGTTATGATAGCATAGACAACTGAATATCCGTAGATAATCATAAGAGGGGACTCTATGATATAGGATTTCGGTAGGGGTCATATTGTGAAGGGTGCTAGTAGGGAAAATATTTAGAATGTGTTATGACATTTTAGCAGCATATACCCAGAAGGACGGAGGGAGGGAGACATGAATCAATAGAGTGCGAATCATATTGTTAATGGTGCAGATGATTCTTTCAGCCATACCGTTTTGTGGGGAGGTGTGGAGGCAGTAGAAGCGATATAACATGCCATTATTAGTACAAAAATGGTGAAACATAGAGTTGTTGAATTCACGACCACTATCACATTGAAAAGATTTTATACCTTTTTGAAACTGTGTTTGAATGAATGTTCGAAACTCAAGAAATTTGGCAAACACTCCCGATTTAAATTTGAGAGGATATAACCAAACATAGTGGGAAAAATCATCTTGTAAGACAAGATAATATTTATGACCGAGAGAACTAGCAATAGGTGATGTTCATAAATCGACATGTATATTATCAAATGGTGCAAAGGTAACACTAGTAGATAATTTAAATGGAAGACGAATATGTTTGCCTAAAGAACAAGAAACACAATTTTGGGCAAGCTTCCCATTATTACAAGTAATGAAATTATTGCCTCTATGAAAATAAAAAACTGGGGTTCCTAGATGACCAAGCCTATTATGCCATGTTGATGAAGAAATAGCCGCTAGAAAAATGAGAGAGCGAGATCCGACAACGGAGGTGGAAGAGAATGGATAGAGATCCTCCGTGCTATTGCATCTCATAAGAGGTGTCCCCGTATACAGATCCTTCATAGTGAAACCAAAAGGATCAAAGTTAACATAGACAGAGTTATTACGAGTAAATTTGCGGACATAAATTAGGTTCTTAATGATGTGTGGGGCATATAGGACATTTTTAAGAGAGAAGGGTGGATGAGGAGGTGGTGTGTAGGATGTACCATAACCATGTATTGGAATGCAGTTGTCATTGCCAACTGTAATAAATTGAGGATGCCTTAAACTAAACATTTTAGGAATGTTACCTGCAGACCGGGTGAGGTGAGATGTGGCACCGGAGTCCATGATCCAACTATTGTCCGGTTGTTGCAGATTTAGGCTGATAAGGTCCTGACCTAAGTCAGAGGGGGCCATGCCGGCCGGGCTGGAATCGCCCTCGTACGGCTGGCTTGCCGCGGTACCGGGTCCGCCGGCGGGTCGAGCCGGGCCCAATAACCCGTGTTGAGAATACCGCCGGGCGGCTATCGCATCGAACGGCTCGCGCCGCGACCAGATCGAGGCGCCGCGACGCCAGATCGAGGCATCGCAGTCAGATCGGCATCGTTGAGGCGCTGCAACCCAGTTGTTCTACGGACCCTGCTGTTGCTGGTTTTGCTGACCGCGACCCTTGCCACGACCATGACCTCCTATACCGCCGCGGCCCTTGCCGCAGCGGCCCTGACGCGGTTGCGAGTTTTCTAGCGATATTGGGTCTTGGGGTTGTGTGTCGACAGCTAATGCCTACTGATTGTGCTCATCTTTCTTAGCACGATGTGTTTCTTCGAGCAACAACTGTGAGCGAGCTTTGTTAAAACTGAGTAAAAGATCCGCCTGTTGAATCATGGTGGCCAAAGTATCATATCCGCCTTTAGGAAGGCCTGCAATCATTTGTAACACCATTTTTGTTTCAGAGACAGGCATGCCGACGTTGGAGAGTTGATTCGCCACAAGTTTTAGCCGCGATGCTCGATCCACGCTGGAGAAGTTTTCAAGACGTGGTTTGTTAAACTGTTCCTATAAATACACAGCACGAGTGTGCTTGTTATCCTGAAAGATTTCTTCCAAACGAATCCACAATTCACTGGCGGTGGCGCGAGATTTCATGATAGTCAGGAGAAGATCCTGAGAGATACTACCATATATCCACTGTTTGACAGCAGCGTCGAGATGATGTCATGTAGAATCATCAACCTCCAGGGGGTGAGGAATAGTGTTATCGATATGATCAAGCACGTTATAGACACATGCATGAATGCGAAACAATTCAACCCAAGTAAAATATTGACCATTTTCTTGATCAAGAAGAATGGGAATGCAGTTCTTGATGTTGGTAACAGTTAGGGCCGGATGAAAAGATGGTTTTGGTATTTCGGGAGTGATAACATTGGAGGAGGAGGCTGTAGGGGATTCAGGAGGAGTCATGATAGTGGATGTAATTTAGGAAAGAAGAAAAAAAACCGTGAATTTTGGGAGTGGGGCGTCACGGCTATTGAAGAAGCCGAGAGAGAGAGAGAGGGGGGGGGGGGGGGGGGAGCCGATAATGGGAGAAAGGAATTCTAGGGTTTTGGCTCTTGATACCATGTAAGATGATATTAATCTCCTTTGGGGAGTCTTTCTCATTAATATCAATATATATAGTGTACAATATTCATCTCATATACGATAGAAATCCTAGTCTTACCATAATTAATTATATTTATACAAATATTCTAATTATGGATAGGAATATTATTATATTACTATACACGTTTACACTAAATGTCATATCCAATTGGCAGTCATCTGAAGCTACCAACATTGATATTTCTAAGCTTCGTAAAAACCACCTTGACCAAAGTTTCCACCACCACAGTGTTTTATCAAAAATAGAGGCAGAACATCCACTCATTGACTAACCTCAAAGTATGTATGTCTTAGAGACAATCATTATTTGAGAAAAATGTACTTGAGCACATTCATATTATTAATAAGATTAATATATTTATGACATTTGCAATTATTATTTGATTATTTGTAATTATTCATTAATGTGCATCCCCTGAGCTTACGTTGTCATTAATAGAGTGAGATATTGATGATAAAACGTAACTCTCAAAATAGTCTCGACTAATGATAATCGAGAATGGAATACAATGATATGTGGTCTGCATCACATTCTTGGAGAATTTAATTTGTCTCACATGTTACTAGTAATGGTTACTAGTGATGGACACATGGATACTTTTGGAAAGTATTGGTATACCCTGCTGATAAACTATTTGTTATACATATCTAGGGTGTTATCAGCGTGTGGGAGATAAAGTTCCTTTGACTTGAGGTCAATACACACCTGTTTACAGAGTAATGTACTTTGACCCCGTCCTAAGCTTAAACTCCTTATAGGATAAGATACGACTTGTGTTCGGTACATTATGATGTAAACTAAGGTGGTAGTCGAGCCAAGAATATGATTCATTCCTCGATTGGATATTCGAGAGAGCACTCAACTTCTCAGTGATATTAGGTCGACCAAGGCATTGGCCAATGCAAGAGACATATTTAGAATATGGTCTAATTGTTGACTAATATAGATGAGATAAAGTGATCAAGTCATTGGATAGTCACATGTCAAATCCTAAGCTTGATCGAGTGTGTCGCGAATGAAAGGAATTTTTCATCTCACATAAAGGTTATGTTTGCTGGATTCATGTAAATGTACTTTACATATTGAGTTCGTCGTACGCCGTCTAGGAATTCCGTATGGACCCTAATTGGATTAGTGTCAATATGTGAAGGCCTATAGGGTCACACTATGTCGATTGTCTCTTCGATGTAAGGGTGTATTGAGAAAGTACTAAATATTCGATTTGAAATCGAGATATTTAAATTGATATTAACTATGGGATAATTTCTATTTGATGGAAATTATTTAATTAAGTCAAAATTGAATTTTAAATTTAATTAAATGTGCTGAATATATTAACCAATGGGAACGACATTGAACATCAGGCGCAGCGACGCCTACTAAGCTGAGCCGCGACACCTACCCGGCAGTGGGCCCAGTCAGACTGGTCCACTGCATCTTGTTTTTGGGCCAGGCTTAGAGCCCAATCTTAATCTGATTTTTGACCTAATATCTCATATATAAACATCACTACCCCATTGTTCTTAATATAAGTTATATACACATATTCTATTAACCAAATTCTAGACTTAGAGATTAGAATAAACTTTCTCAAATTTCTGACAAGCTTTTCTGGCTTTCTTGTCAGTGGAATACACTGCAGCAAGGTGCTTGCGAACGAAGAGACAGTCGCGTGTACACTAATTAAATATTTCAGATTCTTTAACCTGTAAGTATTCTTGTTTAAGTCTTTACAGGTTTCGATTGTCATATAACCATACCAGATGAAATTGTTGGGTAAGTAAATAAAATTTTAAACTTCCGTTGTGCAATACTTGTATATTTTGAACCAAACAGAACCCTACAGTGGTATCAGAGTCCAGGCTGGTTCAATGGTTATATAACAATTGAATAAAATAATAATATGGGTTAAACATAAAATTAGTTTCAAACTGAATTAAAACAAGGCTTCTTGAAATCCTACATATTTTGACTGAACAGTTAATCTTTTGGTGTACCCTAAACTATTAACTATGCTAAATTGAGGAAGTCATTTCGTTCTAACTCGGACTAAGCCAAAGTGCAGATAACTAATTCACTGCGAACATGGTGCGCAGCGAAGAACATGTAGGAATGGATGATGGTCGATATGTGTGTTATTGATATTGATGGGTGATGATAAAGGATATGTGATCTGATCCCTAAATTGGATTTAGGGTTTAGATAATTTTTAGAAAATCAACACGGATACGTTTTGTCAGGACGTCGGCGCCGCGACTCCATAGTGGAGCGTCGCGGCTCCCGTTCGAGATCCGTGATTAAAACCTTCGGTTTTAAAATTCTGGACTTACTGGACAATCGGCGTCACAACTCCATGGTGGAGTGTCGCTGCCCTAAAGCACTGCAGAAGCCGAAATGCTTCTTCCTTACCATCTCTGCGACTCCACGCGAGGCGCGCGGCTTAACGCATTGCGCGAAGCGAAGGTTTCGCCACCGGCGTCGCGACCCTGATGATTGGCTCCGCGACGCCACCTATCCAAAAAACAAAAAAAATCAGAGTTAAGAATGTTTAACCCATGATTATTATTATACAATATATTATTTGATAAGTATATTGTTCATATGCTAAATATCAATATTTGTGTCATTTAAATTACTAGAATAACATCTGCATATAATTGTCTGGGTAGGCGGCACCCAATATGTGTTTAAACCGCTTAATATCATGCTTGGAAATGTGGTACCCAAAATGTGCTTAATTGACTTTGCATGATAGTTAAGATGCTTTATTTGATAAAGCATGCTAGAGTTGATCTTGGTTAAAATCCTAAATTGAAATGTTTCCTAAAATTTAATACAAGTCTCATTTAAAATGAATGCATCATCCGTTATAATTGATTGTAGTGCAAAATCCTTTTCGGCGAGATGAATATTTATGCCACAACATTTGCTCTAAATCTACGAGGACTCAAACTTTTTCATAGATGCACGTTAAATGTAGAAGTGGATGATAAACCTTCATGAGTTTTTACACCACATTGTTTTCTCTATAAGGCAAAACTCACTTAGATGCATAATTGCAACCGCATAACGGTGTTGACTTGCTAAGTTGTCTTTGCGCCACAGCGTCGGACAAGTCGATGGAAGCAGATGAATTGGTTGGAACATTCGGTCTAACGAGAGGTACAAATTATTTGTAATTGGTTTGGAGACCTACCAGGTTGTGTTGTTGAAGTTATCAGCCACAACAATACGGAGATAACATGAACCTGGATCTTGGCCCATTATGATCATATTTGCTACAACAACAACATACCCAGTAAAATCCCACCACGTGGGATCTGGGGAGGGTAGAGTGTACACAGACCTTACATCTAAGGGAGCTATTAAACTAAAAGTCATGTTAATTAGTTAACAAATGTGTTCAATAGAAATTATATTAGAATTTAATTTCAAGTCTATCTATTTCTTCAGAATATATAAAATGTCGAATCTATCACTGAAAATGTTGTCGAGACAAACAAGTTGACTGGAGCTAATTACCCTGATTGGTTGAGAAATCTACGATTGATGTTAAGACTAGAGAGAATTGAGTATGTGTTAGACACAGTGTTCCCCACAGTCCTTACTGAGTATTGTTTGACAAGGTGGCTTATCAGAAACATCTGGACGATGCTACATCGGCACAGTGTGTAATGTTGTCCTCCATGATTGTGGAGTTACAGAGGCAACATTAAAACATGGGCCCTAACGAAATGCTACAACACTTGAAGAGTCTCTATAACTTACAGTCTCAAACAATAGAGTATGAACTGTTGAGAGACTTTTTCAAGTGTAAGTTGAACGAAGGGGGTCAAGTGTCAGCGCATGTTCTAAAGATGATTGAGTTGATAGAAAGGTTGGCTTCGATTAGAATGAAGCTGCCTATAAATGTCTCTGTTAACCTGATCCTGAATTTGCTACATATTTTATTTGAGAATTTAATTGTGAACTTCAATATGAGTTGTACCAAGACGAATCTTCCAGAGCTTCACAACATGTTGAAGACCTTTGAATCATCTACCTCTAAAGGAAAAATTGTGCTCATAGTGGGCTCATCTAGCAAGTTCAAACCCAAGGGTAAGAACATGCAGAAGAAGAAGGGTAAGGTAGTTGCCGCACCCACAATTTTGAAATTTAGGAGGATTTGTTCAGAAAAAGGCAAAGGTAGTTGCGGATGTGTGCCTCAACTTCAAGAAGAAGGGGTACTGGAAGAAGGACTACACATCTCCAAGAGGAGGCAAAACACTAGGTGCTTCTAACTCTACTGGACAAGGTATGTTTATTATTGAAATAAATATGTCTATAAGTAACTCTCACTGCTGGGTATTGGATACCATTTGTGGCTCACACATTTGTAATAATATGCAGGGTCTGATTGATAGCAGAAAGGTTGGACCATGGGAGGTAGACCTGCGCGTTGGAAATGGAACACGAGCGGATGTTGAACGCGTGGAAACCTATAGACTAGATTTACCTTCAGACTTTTGTTTAGAACTAAATAATTTTAATTTTGTTCTCTCATTGACGAGGAATATTATTTCTATCCCAGTGTTAGACATTGAGGGATTTCCTCATTTATTGTCAATGTCAGTTATGCACTATCTTTTAATGGGTTTGTTTGTGGAAATGCTCCGCTTGTGGATGGTTTGTATGTTCTAAACTGTAGTCGTGAAATTTTCAATGTGCAAAATAAACGAGATAATATAAGTAATCCAAGAAACCCCACATACTTATGACACTGTAGACTTGGTCACATCAATGAATCAAATATAACAAGATTGAGGAAGTTAGACTACTTGGAACCGTTTGACTTGGAGTCCTATGGTAACTGTGAATCTTGCTTGAGAGGAAAGATGACCAACAAGACATTTTCTGGGAAAGGTGTGCGAGCCAAAGAGGTGTTTGTGTTGATCCATACCGATGTATGTGGGCCATTTTCAACTCAAGCTAAGAGAAACTTCCCTTACTTCATCACTTTTACAGACGATTTCATAAGGTTTGGACATATGTATCTTATGAAACACAAGTCCGAAGCTTTTGAGAAATTCAAGGAGTACAAGTCAGAAGTGGAGAAGCAACTTGAAACAAGTATCAAGACCCTTCGATCAGATCGAGGAGGTGAATAATTAAGTAAATAATTTATGGATTACTTGAAGCTTCATGGAGTCCAATCACAATGGACACCTCCTGGAATGCCACAAATGAATGATGTTGCTGAAAGGAGAATCGAACCCTATTAGATATGGTTAGATCCATGATGATTTTCTCAGCTCTACCAACATACATTTGGGGATATGCATTACAAAGCTCAATTTATATTATGAACAGGTTTCCTTCAAAGTCAGTAGAGAAAACTCCATATGAGATATGGAATGACAAGAGGCCAAAACATAAACACAGGCGACCCTGGGGGTGCCCTACATATGTAAATAATATGCTTACTGACAAGTTGGAATCTAAAAGTGAGAAATATTATTTTATGGGGTATTCAAAGAAAACTAAAGGATACTATTTCTATTTTCCCTGAGAACATAAGGTCATTGTTTCCAGAAATGAAACTTTTCTGGAAGAAGACCATGTCTAAAAGAAAAAAAGCTGCAATGAGATAGAACTTGAAGAAATTCAAGAACCACAAGATAACACAGAAGTTGAATCCTTGTTGAATGACCTGGACAAGGATTCAGTGGGAGTATTTGGTGAATATTGGGTACTTAGAGTACGCCCTTCAGCTAGTGGGAGTGATGTGAGAGATAATGCAGAAATACAGGGTTCTCATACACAACCAATGGAAGATGAAACAATAGTTGTACATCATTCCATTCAGGAAATACATAAAAATGACATTCCTCAAAGGTCTCAATGCGGTGGATTGTCCAACACACAAATACATTCTTATAATCAGAACGCAACAAACACTGAAACACAGAATAATCAACTCCGTAGGACCACTAAGACTCATCGTCTGCCTGAAATACTTAATCTCCTTGTTGAAACACACAATGAGATAGACATTCCTGATGACGATAAAACTACAACCTACAGCGAAACTATGTTAGACATTGATTCACATAGATGGCAAAAAGCCATAAAATCTGAGATGGACTCGATGTACATCAATCAAGTTTGGAACTTGGTTGATTTGCCAATAGAGGTTAGACCCATATGATGCAAATGAGTCTTCAAAAAGAAGATTGATGCATATGGCAAGATATAAACTTATAAGGCAAGATTGGTGGCTAAAGGTTATAATCAACGACCTAAGGTCAATTATGATGAAACTTTTTCACCTGTTGTGAAAATTAAGTCCATTCAGATTTTGCTTGCAATAGCCGCATACTATGATTATGACATTTGGCAAATGGATGTTAAAACTACTTTCCCCAATGGTAACCTAATTGAGGAGGTGTTTATGTTACAACCTGAGAGTTTTACATCCAAGACTAAGCCCAAAGCAGTATGCAAACTACAAAAGTCCATTTATGGACTTAATCAAGCCTCGGTGATAGATATATTTATGGCATTTGCAATTATTGAATTATTATTTTATTATTTTTAATTATTTATTAATGTTCAATCCTTGAGCTTACGTTGTCATTAATATAGTGAGTTATTGATGATATAACGTAACTCTCAAAATAGTCTCGACTAATGATCATCGAGAATGTGATATCGATGATATGTTATAGGTCGTCATGTGATTTGCATCACATTCTTGGAGAATGTAGTATGTCTCACCTGCTACTAGTAATGGTTATTAGTGATGAACACATGAATACTTTTGGAAAGTATTGATATACCCTACTGATAAACTATTTGTTATTACATGTCTAGGGTGTTATCAGTGTGTGAGAGATAAATGTCATTTGTCTTGAGGTCAATACACACCTGTTTACAGAGTAATGTACTTTGACCCCGTCCTAAGCTTAAACTCCTTATAGGATAAGATACGACTTGTGTTGAGTACATTATGATGTAAACTAAGGTGGTAGTAATATGATTCATTCCTCGATTGGATATTCCAGAGAGCACTCAACTTCTCAAGGATATTAGGTCGACCAAGTCATTGACCAATGCAAGAGACATAATTAGAATATGGTCTAGTTGTCGATTAATATAGATGAGATAAAGTGATCAAGCCATTTAGATAGACACATGACAAATCCTAAGCTTGATCGAGTGTGCCGCGAATAAAGGAATTTATCATCTCACATAAAGGTTATGTTTGATGAATTCATGTATATGTACTTCACACATGGAGTTCGTCGTATGACGCAATCTAGGAGTTCTGTATGACCTTAATTGGATTAGTCTCAATATGTGAAGGCCTATAGGGTCACACTATGTCGATTGTCTCTTCGATCTAAGGGTGTATTGAGAAAGTACTAAATATCTCATTTTGTAATCGATATATTTAAATTGATATTAACTAAGGGATAATTGCTATTAAATGAAAATTATTTAATTAAGTCAAAATTAAAATTTTGGATTTAATTAAATATGCTGAATATATTAACCGAACGGGAACGACATTGGACGTCAACCGTCGCGGCGCCTACCCGGTAGTGGGCCCAATCAGACTGGCCCAATACATCTCGATTTTAGGCCAGGGAGCCCAACCCTAATATGATTTTTGACCTAATATCTCCTATATAAACATCACTACCCCATTGTTCTTAATATAAGTTTTATACAATTATTCTATTAAACAAATTCTAGACTTAGAGTTTAGAATAAACTTTCTCAAACCTCTGTCAGGATTTTCTGGTTTTTTTGTCAGAGAAATGCACTGCAGTAAGGTGCTTGCGAACGAAGGGACAGTCGCGTGTACACCCTAAGCAAAGATTCCAGATTCTTTAACCTGTAAGTATTCTTTATTAAGTTTTTACAGGTTTCGATTGTCATAAAACCAAAGCAGATGAAATTGTTGGGTAAGTAAATAAAATTTTAAACTTTCGTTGTGCAATACTTGTATATTTTGAACTCAACAAAATCTTACATAACCTTCAAAATATTTGCTTTAAAACTAGAACCTAAAAAAGATACAAAAAATAGACAGCCTTACATAGTGGCGTATCACTTGTTAGATCTATGTTCCATGAATCACTCAACGGTTGACTAATCAGAGAAACTTAAGTAGCTATCTTCGGCTCAACAACAACAGTAGTGCTTGAGTAGACAGGGTGAATCACATTACCATCCCCACTCAGCTTGTGGTGCTCAAACTTAACATTCCTTCCTTCAAAGCAAAAAACGTGTGATATTTCCCAATTCCAACATAGTTTCCAGGATGAAATCGTGTTCCCCTTTGACGAACATTAATATTTCCTGGAACCACTCTCTACATGTAAAAAACCGTGTTACAATAAGAATACTTATATTGGTAAGAATTGATTTGAACGCATTCTTTATATGCAACATTGGTACGTAAAAGTTTCCCCAAACTGATTAATGCTTCATCTCATTGTTCAATAAAGATTTTCTTACCTCTCCACCAAATTTCTTCACCCCTAGATTCTTTGGTTTTGAATCACGTCCATTCTTTGTAGACCCTGCTATCTTTTTGGTAGCCCACCGCCTAAACATCAAGCTCCTAAATTTGCACAACGGAGACATGTCAGTTTTGTTAGAGTAATTATGGGAATATCCCATAATTATCTCTCATTTATTATAATTGATAGTGTAATATATTGTAATTATTATGATTGTAATTAATATCTGCTAATTTAGGTAAGGTAGATTAGTCTTTCATTATTCAAGCAAGGATGATGTATAAATATTATATCTTGGGAATAATATTGATCAAGGAATCATTTCCTACATGGTATGTAGCCAAAAATCATTTGCCCTAAACTCTTCTCTCCCCTTAGCCGGTTTCTTCCCTTCTTTTCTACTATCTTCGGTCTCCCCCTAGGTTTAGTAGTTCTAAACCCTAAACCTA
This sequence comes from Przewalskia tangutica, assembly GCA_029844215.1. NCBI lineage: Eukaryota > Viridiplantae > Streptophyta > Magnoliopsida > Solanales > Solanaceae > Przewalskia > Przewalskia tangutica. Next base: position 80,202,177 of record CM056732.1, on the reverse strand, counting down.
ATTAATTCCTAAAACCTAAACACTAAACTAATCCCTAGCCGAATACTACAACAATTCCCTTACCCCATGGCTAGACTTACCCAACTTTAGGTTTCTTTCATCCATATTCATCAAAACACCAATTCATTCTCATCTTCTTTTGATTCTAAGTGGAACCTATGACCTAAAGATAAATCTTTCATCCCCCTCTTGCCGTTAATAACGTTAAGAAATTTATCTACATAACTCTTGAAACGGCAGTATACCTCATAGGCAGAACTATTCAAGATTTACTACCTTGCTTATGAGGTGATTGACCATATCATCCCGTCTGAATCATCATTGGATACCACTACGGTGGACACGAAATTATGGTCTCGATTAAATGTCATAGTTTTTCAATGGATTTATGGCACAATTTTGAATGCATACCATCTTGGAACCATATTCTACGGCTAAACAGGCGTGGGAACGGTTGCAAAACATTTTTCAAGATAACAAAATTTCTAGGGCAGTTTATCTTGAACACCAATTTACAAATGTTAAATTGGATGACTTTTCCAACATCTCAGCCTATTGTCAAGAATTAAAAGTACTTGCAGACTAATTTGTCCGACGTTGGTTCGCCCGTGACGAATCAAAGATTGGTACTTCAGTTGATTGCGGGGTTGAACGAACAATATGATGGTGTTGCTACGTTCATTCAGTAAAGAAATCCATTACCTCCCTTTCAGTGGGATCAAATGTGTAGAAACAAGGAAATGAGAATGTAACAACAACAACAAATATGTAAGTAATCTGGAAATAAACAAATAAGAAGGCTTGTTGAGTCGACTGAATTCTCAATCTATCCTCAAGATAATATTGCCCCGTATTATCCTTTCAACAGAGTAATGACAACTTATCTCCCAAGATAAAACAAAAATCAAACAAATAAGTAAAGGGAACTCATGTGTTCGCTTAGGAAGTAAGATCTTTGAGTGTTTTGTGATTGCAAGAGAGGAAGACAATTTCAGAGAATTGTTAAGTGTCAATGTGTATTGCAATTGTGCCAAAGGCATCAATTTATAGGTAGATGATTATGTCTTCTCAATTAACCAAATGAATGACCATCAATGTCAAGTAATGACCATTGATATTGAGGTTAATTCAGCCTAGTAATAACTGAAATTAATAGCCAAGTAATGGAGATTAAATGCTCCAAAGTCAGCCCAAGAATCAGTTTTAATTCGCCTCTAACAGACTGAAAAACAGTCAAAGCGCCGCGGTGCTGAATGTCCAGTAACTCACTGAAACTAAAATGCCAATTAGAGTCGCGGCCCTTCGGGAAGGCACCGCGACGCTTCAATTCCAGAGAGCTATTGGAATTGAAACGACATTTAGAGCCGGGGCTCTAGGAGGAGGCACCGCGACCCTGACTTTGGTGCATTGTGGCCCTTCTCGGCTCCGCGGTGATTTCTGATTTGTTTCATCTTTTACACATTTCTTCCTTTCATTTACCAACGTGAAACCATTTGTCATTTAGCCAATAACCGTCTATTCTCTTACGTCTCAAACAATTCGTATACGTACCAATATCTCTTCCATTTAAGGAAATTACGATCTTTGGTACTTTATGTGCACGTGTGTGAAAACCATGTTTCCGACATGCGGGGCCCCAATTGTTCAAGTCATAATTAATAGAATTAATTTTATTTCACGTTTAGTAAATTTCCAACAATCCCCTCTTGGAAGAGATTTTGGCGCACACACATGGTGTCTTTCGAGCAATCACTCGGCAGATCGATGTTGCATCTGGAGAGGTAGCCGTAGCTTTGAACCTTCCATAGTAGAATACCATCAGACATATTTATTGTGCGGTGAACGTGATGTCTTAAACCGTCAGTGTTTTGTATATGCTAAGACAATGGTACCAACACAACACTTTTCCTACTCAATCTTTCTAATGTTTTTGTTCGTCGTGGGCCGTGGACACCCTTGGATTCTTAAGTGCGTTCATTTGAGGCAGTCTGTCCTCGCGCTTAAATAGGTGGTCTCCTACATGGTATCCTGCAATACCTTACTACACAAGCGTTAGGAACCATTAAAAATTTCCCCAACCTAACCTTAACTATTGAGGATCATTAAAGGTTTGAAAATTTATCCCTTATCCCTCTTACAGGTAGCACTTTTTGTCTTTCACGGGAACGACATTTGATTATGTTTCTTAAGAAGAAAGCTTTCACCGAAGCGCTCACGGAACCTTTACAGTTTAGTTTTCTCATTGAACCTTATTCCTGGGATCTCCAGTCTGTAAGATTGAGTGTCACTATATCGGTTCTTATTGTTTTGTTTTTAAGCCCATTCCCCTAGACATGCAGAACATCTGATCTTTGGGTATTTCCTTCGTCAATGGATCTGCTATATTTTCCTTAGATTTTATATAATCAATGGAAATAACACCCGAGATGATCAGCTGTCTAACGAACTCATGTCTCCATCGAATATGTTGAGACTTACCGTTGTATACAGAACTTCGTGCCTTTCCTAGAGCTGACTGACTATCGCAGTGGATAATTACAGAAGACACGAGTTTATCCCAACATAGGATTTTCTCTAGAAAACCATGAAGCCACTCAGCTTCCTCTCCAGCTTTGTCTAAAACAATAAATTCTGACTCCATCGTGGATCGGGCAATAAGAGTTTGCCTAGAGGATTTCCAAGATACAGCTCCACCACCGATTGTAAAAATATATCCGTTGGTGGACTTGATGTCGTCGCAATCAAATATCCAGTTTGCATCACTGTACCCCTTTAGTACAGCTGGATATCTCGAATAGTGTAACCCAAAATATAGCGTGAACTTCAGGAACTTTAGTACCCTATTCAACGCTTTTCAGTGATCCTCAATTGGATTACGGGTGAACCTAGCCAATTTATTGACTGCATGAGCGATATCTGGTCGAGTGCAGTTTGTGACATACATCAAACTCTCAATCACCTTTGTGTATCGCTCCTGGCGTACGGGTACACCAAGATACTTTTCAATCTTTTGACTTCTATCCAATTGTGTCGTTACCGGTGAACTATCGAACATCTCAAATTTCTTCAGCACATCCTCGATGTAGTGATATTGAGACAAGATCAGTCCATTAGATGTCTTAGAGATCTTGATCCCTAAGATGACATATGCGACCCCCATATCTTTCATGTCGAAACATTGTTTTAATATGTTCTTAGTCTCTAGGATTATCCTAGGACTGCTACCAGTGATCAACAAGTTATCTACATAAAGACATATCATGACGAACGAATCTATATTTCCTTTCATGTAAACACATTTGTCACACTTATTAATGGCGAACCCTTTTGATAGTAGGGTACTATCAAATTTCTCGTGTAATTGTTTAGGGGCCTGTTTCAGCCCATACAATGATTTGACAAGCCGACACACTTTTGTCTCTTGTCTTGGAACCACATACCCCTCGGGTTGGTCCATATATATTTCTTCTTCCAAATCACCATTTAGGAAGACAGTCTTGATATACATTTGATGTATTTTAAGATCTCGCAAGGCGGTGATAGCTATGAACATATGTATGGATGTCATTCTGGACACCAGAGCGTAGGTATCAAAGTAATCAAGTCCCTCTTTTTGGCGATAGACCTTGACTACTAACCTAGCCTTGTACTTATCAATAGATCCATCTGCCTTTAACTTCCGTTTAAGGATCCACCTACAAGCCAAATGTTTGTGTCCCGGGGGAAGTTCAGCCAACTCCCATGTGTGGTTATGCAGGATGGATTCTATCTCATTTTCTAAAGCTTCCTTCCAGAGCGGTGCTTCTGGAGTTGACAATGCTTCGGCGATTGTCCGTGATTCGTCTTGAACCAAATAAGCTTCAAAGTCTGGACCGAAGGACTTGTCCTTCCGGGTCCTTTTGCTTCGCCTTAGTTCCATCTCTGAATCTTCCAAGTCCTGAGAATCGGAAATACTGGATTTCGGATAATCAGCCACTTCAGAATTTACTAGACCTTAACCGTTTGGATTTAGGTAGTCATCGACCCCTTGATCCTCAGATATTTGATCATAACTTCGTTTGCGATAGGTTATGTTATTTTCCTTATACTGAAACGTGTCTTCAAAGAAACTCGCATTCCTTGATTCCATGATCGTACCTACATGAATGTCCGGTACATCCAACTTATGCACTAAGAAGCGATAAACACTACTGTTGTTGGCATATTCGATGAATATGCAATCCACAGTCTTAGGTCCAATCTTGACCTGCTTTGGCATATGTACTTTTACCTTGGTCAGACAACCCCATACCTTCAAATATTTGTAGGTAGGTTTCTTTCTTTTTCATAGCTCGTATGGAGTTTTGTCTTTACCCTTGTGTGGAACTCTGTTAAGAATTCTGTCGCGTCCGTTTTTTATCGCGGGGTCCGAACGGTACTACAACGTTGCTCTTTGGTGCGGATCCCTAGATGGAGCAAAATGCTTGTTTTGAGGAGTCTCCACCTAATTAGTTAAGTGAATTATGACACTTGAACTATTGCAATAAAAATACTGCAATTGATCTCCTTTTAATGGTCTGTGAAATTAATGAGATTCTGGATCAGATTTCTTTATTATCCTAAAGGGAAGGGGTTAGGCATCCTTTAAGATCCGCTAACTTGCGTTTTTCCGGTCATACCTAAGTTAATTATCTATCAAGCTTTAAAAATATATGTACTTAAAAATATATATACTTTAAAGAAAAGAATATTTGAAAATATAATGAAATAAAACTGAATTTAAATACAATAACAAAAATAAATTTCCGAAGGTTATCTTCTTGTGAAATGTATCTCCGGGTACCTATATAGACACTTAGTAAAAGTGTTAGTAAGAGAGTAAATAATGCTAAAATAGCGACAAGAATTAATAAGTAAACTAAAAATAAAACCCGTCTTTTATATATGGGAAGCCTTAGAAATCAGACGGAGATTCCTTCATCGGCCAACTCAAAGTGTAGTGTCAGGTTCAAACCAGTAAACAAGTCAGTGCAGTATTGTCACGACCCGACCCGGGCCCGCGACTGGTGCCCTACCTGGGCATCCTTACAGGTATACATCAGAGAAAATCAGCGGAACATACATACAACTCTTAATAGAAATCAATAAGGAATAAACAACGGGTTAGCCGATAAGGCTACCTCCCTAGATATATAAATACATAACCGAAAGCAGTTACCTCCTTTCTTTTACAAGCTGACCCACAAGATATGACTACAGACCTCTAAGAGTTTTGACATAACAACTGTGACGGGACAGGGCCCCACCATACCCCTGAATGTACATAAATCTACAACATCAGGGAAATCGTACCAAAAGACAAATCTCCGGAGAAATGGAGCTTTCTGATGACTAATCAGTGATCCTAAGAGTGAGGATCCGCAACCTGCTTACCCCTACCTGCGGCATGAACGCATCCCCCGAGGAAAGGGGGTCAGTACAAAATATGTACCAAGTATGTAAAACTGGAAATACTGTAATTTACATCATAAGTCTAAAATAAAGCTGGAGACATGTATGATAATCAAATTAACAGTATATCGTGCCTTACTAATAATGAGAGTAACAAAATAAACATTTCCGATTTTTAAAATAGGAAGCCTGTGATTAACCTAAGACCATCCGCCCGTAGTATTATCACGCAACCCTACTCCTGGGACTATTTCACCCGCATAGGCCGTGTGGACCCGCATGAGGTAATTTCTCCGCGATAGATCAGTCCGCGTGGGACTATTTCACCCGCATGAGCCCTACGGACTCGCATGAGGTAACTTCCTCGCATCGTGGGGAGCAAATCCACGGAATATGCAAAATGCAACATGCCCGGGGAATGACCCCGTGAAAAATAATATAACACAAGCACAACCGGCTACCATAACATAAGTAAGTTAAGAAATTCCTTAACTTCTCATTAGACTTAATTAGCATGCACTCTCATTTTATTTAACTTAAGGCACTATCATATCATGAAAAAGCCGGGAATTTAACCCAAAGTACTACGTACCTTTATCCTTTTAAAATGACTCTTTCTCGTATAAAACCCCCAAGATACTAACACCCGTAGTATCAAGGCTTATCTACTTTTCAAAACAAGTCACTATACTTTTAGAAATACATTTTTAGGCTTCTAAACCATGTGACTTTTACCTTAAAACTTTAAGCAATTGATGCCTTTAAATCAATATTTGCCCTTCTTCATTTCAAGTCATTTATCTTTGTTTACATTACTAGAGAAAACCATTCCTTTAACTTTCCATAAAGTTGTTATAACCAACTTCCCATAAAGTCGTTATAATAACTTTATGCTTTAGGAACTAAGACATTTTCATTCTTTAAAAATCAAGTGAGTTAATTATCTAACTCAACCAAACTTAGACATCCTTATATCAAGTTAATGATATAAAAAAAAAATCGAATTCCTTTAAAACTCGTACGTCTACCGTACTATACATTTATAAAACTCATGCTCAAGAGATAGGGAAAATTCTACATACCTCTTCGGTTCAATCCACTTGCTAAGTTCAATATACCGCACGTAGTATGTCAACCTATAATGACCATAATACGTCTATCAACTTCTAACTTTCTAACGTAGAATATTCTAAGTGTAAAGTCACTTATTCTATGGAAAATTGGACAACACTTCTTTTGTTTCTACGTACTTTTCCACCTTTTTCAAGGCCCGAAATCAATAACCAACATGCCATATTTAAGGCTCAACCAATCAACTAATCAAAGGAGATTACACGCCTAACAGGACGTGTAAAATTCTGCCCCACAATTGTATAAAATTGTCCAATATTAAATGGCCATTTTCGGCTACAATGTACAACAATGCAAAGTCTTACCCAATTCCTTTTCAATCCAAGTTGTTTATTCTAACATGTTATATAGCCGCAATCGATTATAACAACTACAATCTTTTCTTTAGATAACATGCGACGATTATAACTATCGACCAAATTGTATTTCAATTTCAATGGCTAACAAGGTCATTCGGATTTAGGCTTCCACTATTCCATAACACTTATCAATCTTCATTATATAATTCACATGATCATATATCAATTACTAAAACATGTAATCTTTAATTACATAAGTAAGATGAAGATCATTACCTTGTTAAGCCCAAATATAACTCCAAGATTCAAATTCGCTCCTTAGCAACTTAGCTCCTTTCCTTCATGCTCCCATACGCTATTTGAAGCCCTTAGAAGTTCATAAACAACTCCCCTTCAATTTCCAACCAAAACTTATGAAAACAACTTAGGTTTTTATTTTGCGACTAATGTAAAAAAACGTAGCTTTTATGGGATTTTTGTATTGAGATATCCTTGTAATACCTCTAGGAATCTTGGGTTTAAGTATTGGGAAATATGATCAACAAACGAAAATCTTTTGTGTGGATAAGGGCTTAATGCCGAGAGCCTCAAGAACAAGAATGAAGTCTTGAAATTTTTCTAAGTGTCCAATTAGTGTTGCACTAGTAATGGATATATAAGGATATCAATGGCTAGGATTAAAACACTTGTGTGGCTTGGATTTAGATGACTTAAATATCAAGAGTCAACTTGTCCACTTGTCTTGGTCATTCTCGCCCAACATGGGCATGTGGAGGGTGACACGTGTCGCCCTCCGGTTGGTCCAAAATATTTCATCTCCTGGAATTCCAATAAATTCTATAAGTCTCAAATATCAATTCGGGAACTCAATTCCCTTTACTAAACATTTTTCCTTCACGAGGCTCGGAAATTTTCCATAAAAACAAAATAATCTTTCTATCGTTTCAACCAAAAAAAAAAAGAAATCAAAATCTCTCACGTACGTTTTCTTACACGTGTCCTGGAACTACGGGGTGTAACATTCTTCCCCCCTTAGAAACATTCGTCCCCGAATGTTCTTTCAGAGTCAATCTAATTAGATAGCGACATAGTCCCCTTAACTACACCCAACATACCAAATATGCCACACATGGCCACATAATAACACTTAAGCAAAATACTTCAATTACAACTGACAAGGGAAATGAATTGCCTGAAGGTGTAGGGAATAAGTGAGGATACTTCTTCATCATGTCCTCATCTGCTTCCCAAGTCATCTCCTCCTTATTATCATTCCGCCACAAGACTTTGACGGAAGCCACGTCCTTAGTCCGCAGTCGCCTGACCTGGCGATCGAGTATCGCTATGGGACTCTCCTCATACAATAATCCCCCTGTCACCTGGACATCGCTAGCTGGGAAAACTCTCGATGGATCTCCGATACACTTCCGCAACATAGAAACATAGAAGACCGGATGTACTGCCTCCAAGTCGGACGACAGTTCTAACTCATAGGCAACCTGGCCCACTCTACGGACGATCTAATAAGGCCCAATGTACCTTGGTCTAAGTTTCCCCTTCTTTCCGAACCCCATCACACTCTTAATGGGTGATATCTTCAAGAAGACCCAATCGTCAACCTGAAACTCCAAGTGTCGACGCCGATTATCCGCATAAGACTTCTGCCGACTTTGAGCTGCTAAAAGTCTCTCCTGGATAAGCTTCACCTTATCCACAGCCTGTTGAATCAAGTCTTGGCCAACTAACTGAACCTCACCCACGTCGAAGCAACCAATCGACGACCTACACTTCCGCCCATACAAAGCCTCATATGGCGCCATCTGAATACTGGAATGGTAGCTGTTGTTATATGCAAACTCAACAAGAGGCAAATGATGCTCCGGCTACCACGAAATCAATAACACGGGCGCGGCGATATCCTCGAGTGTTCGGATAGACGATCTGTCGTCTGGATGCGAGGATGAAACAGTGCTTGAGACTCACTGTGTCCTAACCCTTCGGAAAGACCTCCAGAAGTTAGCCGTAAACTGGGCTCCTCTATCTGATATAATAGATGTAGGAACTCCGTGCAGTCTCACAATCTCCCTAATATAAAGTCTAGCATAATCCTCAGCCGAATAAGTCGTCCTGACTGGAAGAAAGTGGGCTGATTTCGTCAGCCTATCCACAATAACCCAGATGGAATCATACTTCCTCTGAGTACGAGGTAATCATGTAACAAAATCCATGTTGATCACCTCTCACTTCCATGTCGGAATCTCAATCGCCTGTAATAGCCCACCGGGCTTCTGGTGCTCAACCTTGACCTGCTGACAATTCGGACACTGAGTAACAAAATCTGCTACATCCCTCTTCAGGCCATCCTACCAATACATAAATTTGAGGTCATGGTACATCTTAGTCGACCCCAGATGAATAGAGTAACGAGCACTGTGTGTCTCCCCCAGAACCTGCTGACGAAGTCCTGCAACATCGGGAACACACAATCTACTCTCGTATCTTAGCACCCCATCAGGCGCTACCTAAAATAAACTATTCTCCTCTCGAAGAGCCGTATCTCGATACCGTATCAGGACTGGATCCTCATACTGACGCCTCTTCACCTCCTCAACGATGGAAGACTCGGCAACCTCTCGAACCCGTACCCCACTATCATCGGTATCGACCAACCGAACCCCAAGGCTCGCTAGCTGATGGATATCACGGACCATGTCCTGTCTATCTGGTTGTACCTCTGGCAGACTCCCCATAGATCTACGACTCAGAGCATCTGCAACCACGTTGGCTTTTCCCGGATGGTATAGGATATCAATATCATAATCCTTCAGCAACTCTAACCACCGTCTCTGCCGCAAGTTCAGCTCCCTCTGCCTGAAGATGTACTGGAGGCTCTTGTGGTCTATATAAATATCCACATGAACACCGTATAAATAATGCCTCAAAATCTTCGAGGCATGAATAACTGCGGCCAACTCTAAATCGTGAGTAGGGTAATTCCTCTCATGCTTCCGTAGCTGCCGGGAAGCATAGGCTATAACCTTGTTGTGCTACATCAATACACACCCTAGCCCGATACCCGAGACATCAGAATAAATCACATAACCCTCTAATCCCTCGGGAAGAGTAAGAACTGGAGCCGTCGTCAACTTTTCCTTCAATAACTGGAAGCCCTTCTCACAAGCTTCCGTCCACTGGAACTTAGCTGATTTCTGAGTCAGCCTAGTCAAAGGCGCTGATATTGAAGCGAACTGCTCCACAAATCTACGATAATAACCTGCCAGCCCTAAGAAGCTGCGCACCTCCGTCGGAGTAGTAGGTTTCGGCCAAGTCTTGACCGCCTCAATCTTTGATGTATTGAACACCGTCGGCTCCGATAATGTGCCCCAAGAATGCCACTGAGGCCAACCAAAACTCACACTTGGAGAACTTGGCGTACAACTGCCGGCTCCGGAGGACTCCAAGTACCGTCCTCAAGTGATCTGCATGCTCCTGCTCCCTGCGAGAATAAACCAGGATGTCATCAATGAATACTATAACAAACATATCCAGAAATGGCTTGAACACCCGGTTCATCAAATCCATAAATACCTCTAGAGCGTTAGTCAAACCGAAAGACATCACCCTGAACTCATAATGCCCATACGGGTCACGAATGCGATCTTGGGATATCCGCCTCTCTAACTCGCTTTGATGATAACGGATCGCAGTCTATCTTAGAGAAACACCTCGCACCCTGCAACTGGTCAAACAAATCATCAATCCTGGGGAGGGGGTATCTATTTTTGATGGTTACCTTATTCAGCTGCATGTAGTCAACACACATACGCAACGTCCCGTCATTCTTTTTTACAAACTAAACGGGCGCTCCACATGGAGAAATACCATGCCTAATAAAGCCTTTTTCCAGCAAATCTTTCAGTTGGTCCTTCAACTCCCTCAACTCAGCAGGTGCCATCCTGTACGGCGGAATAAATATAGGCAGAGTGTCTGGCAACATATCAATACAGAACTCTATCTCCTCTGCGGAGAATACCGGAGATCATCCGAATACATCAGGAAACTCTCTAACCATCGAATCGATCAAGAAGCGCACCTCAGCCTCTGTATCGAATACCCGAACCATATGATAGATGTACCCTTTCTGAACCATCTTCCTAGCCTTGAGGTAAGAAATAAATCTACCCCTCGGCGATGATGTATTGCCTTTCCACTCAATAACCGGCTCACCAGAAAACTGGAATCGGATCAACCTGTCTCTACAGTCAACATTGGCATAACAAGAAGCCAACCGGTCCATACCCATAATGACATCAAAATCTGTCATCTCCAACTCTTTCAAGTCTGCTAGGTCGGATCGTATATGAACAGGACGGTTTTATACACGCTCGGCTAACATCAATCACCATCGGCGTAGCTACCTCAAAAGGCTCTATCGACACCGGCTCTATCCCTATTCTACCAGCAATAAGAGGGGACACATACGACAAGCTAGAACCTGGATCTATCAAAGCATAAACGTCACAGCATAAAATCAACAATATACCTGTGACGACATCAGGTGAAGCCTCCTGGTCCTGTCTACTGGCTAAGGAATATATGTGGTTCTGTGGACCGCTAGAACTAGAACCCCTTCCACGACCTTTGTCGCGGCCTGCTGGCCCGTGAACACCCTACCCTCCGAGGCTCATGACCACAGAAGATGAAGACCCAACAACTGACCCTGTAGGCTGAACCATACCACCCACGCCGCCTCTGGTCGGACAATCCCTCTTCATATGGCCCTGCTGTCCGCAAGATAAACAAGCTCCCGAAGTAGTACGACACTCCCCAGGGTGAGATCTACCTCATCGAACACACCGAGATAGGGGTGGTCTCGATCGGCTAAGATATCTGCCCCCCTGAAACCCCGAAGCCGTGGAGCCCTGACCTGCTCCCGAATAACACGACTGATCAAACCTCATGCCAGAAAACTGGGAAGGAGCACTCTGTGTCGGCTGAAATGTAGACCTAGTCCACTGCTGAGGTTGTCCGCCTCGAAAGTTACCTTGTAACCCTGCCGTCCTGGCCCTCTTGGGCTGGCCTCAATCTGGCTGGTCCTCTCTCTCCCTGTCCTCAATTCCAATGTGCATATGCCTGCATCCTGGCAATATCCATACCTGGCTGAAGGGCCACTCCCAGGCATGCCATAACTATGTAGCGGTCTAGCCCCATCACATAGTGATGAACTCTATCAGCCATGTCAGCCACTATAGTGAGCGCATACCTGGCCAATGAGTCAAACTCCAGGTTGTACTCTCTGATGGTCCTCCCATTCTGCCTCAATGTCAAGAACCTATCAACGCGGGCTCTCCTCATATCAGGAGGCAAAAAGTGATCAAGGAAGGCCTCTGTGAACTCATCCCAAACAGCTGGAAGAGCACCCACACCCCTAGATAGTTTCCATGACTCAAACCAGTTCAACGCAATATCGTGCAACCGGTAAGAAGCTAGCACCACTGAATCGGTCTCCGATACCCTAAGTACCTGCATAGTCCGATGTATCTGCCGAATGAACTCTTGAGGATCCTCCTCAGATCTCGAACCATAGAACTCGGGTTGATTACAACCCAGAAAATCCCGAATTCTCAAACTGTCGGCTCTAGGGTTAGCTACACGCTCTGCCGTATTTGCCACTATGCTAGTCAATAACCTGATCTGCTCTCTATAATCCCTATACTCTGCCCCTGGCTGCGGGACAGGAGGCTCAGGTATCGAAACCTCTGGAGCTGCGGCTGCTCTCGGCTCCTCTAATATTGCGTGGCCAGAATCAACTCACAGGCCATAACCTCGTGGCATAGTGCGGGCACGAGTCCTAGTAACCTCTGTGTACCACTAGCGACTCCTGCTGCGCTTTGCCCTCTCGGGCCACAGTCGCGCCAGTGGAGGCATAACTGATACATAAGAATAAGTCAGAGAGGATTCAATCTAATAAGACAGCTCTACTGCACGATCTCAGAGAGAGAAAAATGGAAATCAATCCTAAATGTCATGCAGCCTCCTAGTTATAGATGTGGTGCACAACACACCGATAACCAAGACTCTACTAGACACGGTCTGTAGACACTTTCCGAGGACTAACTGCTCTGAAACCACTTTTGTCACGACCCAACCGGGCATGGCGGTGCCCTACAGGCACCACTACGGTATACATCAGAGAAAATCAGCGGAACATACATGCAACTCTTAATAGAAATCAATAAGGAATAAACAACGGGTTAGCCGATAAGGCTACCTTCCTGGATATATAAATACATAAACGAAAGCAGTTACCTTCTTTTTTTTACAATCTGACCCACAAGATATGACTACAGAACTCTAAGAGTTTTGACATAACAACTGTGACGGGACAGGGCCCCGCCATACCCCTGAATGTACATAAATCTACAACATCAGGGAAATCGTACCAAAAGACAAGCCTCCGGAGAAATGAAGCTTTCTGATGATTGATCAGTGATCCTAAGAGTGAGGATCATGACATGTTTACCCTACTGCGGCATGAGCGCGGCCAGAAGAAATTCGGTACAAAATATGTACCAAACTGGAAATAATGTAATTTACATCATAAGTCTAAAATAAAGCTGGAGACATGTATGATAATCAAATTAACGATATCGTGCCTTACTATGATAGAGTAACAAAATAAACATTTCCGGTTTTTAAAATAGGAAGCCTGTGATTAACATAGGACCATCCGCCCGTAGTATTATCACGCAATCCTACTCCTGGGACTATTTCACCCGCATAGGCCGTGTGGACCCGCATGAGGTAATTTCCTCGCATATGATTGGTCCGCCCCGCATGGGACTATTTCACCCGCATGAGCCCTACGGACTCGCATGAGGTAACTTTCTCGCATCGTGGGGAGCAAATCCACGGAATATGCAAAATGCAACATGCCCGGAGAATGACCCCGTGAAAAATAATATAACACAAGCACAATCGGCTACCATAACATAAGCAAGTTAAGAAATTCCTTAACTTCTCATTAGACTTAATTAGCATGCACTCTCATTTTATTTAACTTAAGGCACTATCATATCATGAAAAATCCGGAAATTTAACCCAAAGTACTACGTACCTTTATCCTTTTAAAATGACTCTTTCTCGTATAAAACCCCCAAGATACTAACACCTGTAGTATCAAGGCTTATCTACTTTTCAAAACAAGTCACTATACTTTTAGAAATACATTTTTAGGCTTCTAAACCATGTGACTTTTACCTTAAAACTTTAAGCAATTGATGCCTTTAAATCAATATTTTCCCTTCTTCAGTTCAAGTCATTTATCTTTGTTTACATTACTAGAGAAAACCATTTCTTTAACTTTCCATAAAGTTGTTATAACCAACTTCCCATAAAGTTGTTATAATAACTTTATGCTTTAGGAACTAAGACATTTTCATTCTTTAGAAATCAAATGAGTTAATTATCTAACTCAACCAAACTTAGACATCCTTATATCAAGTTAATGATATCAAAACAAAACCGAATTCCTTTAAAACTCGTACGTCTACCGTACTATACATATATAAAACTCATGCTCAAGAGATAGGGAAAATTCTACATACCTCTTCGGTTCAATCCACTTGCTAAGTCCAATATGCCGCACGTAGTATGTCAACCTATAATGACCATAATACATCTATCAACTTCTAGCTTTCTAACGTAGAATATTCTAAGTGTAAAGTCACTTATTCTACGGAAAATTGGACAGCACTTCCTTTATTTCTACGTACTTTTCCACCTTTTTCAAGGCCCGAAATCAATAACCAACATACCATATTTAACGCTCAACCAATCAACTAATCAAAGGGGATTACACGCCTAACAGGACGTGTAAAATTCTGCCCCACAATTGTATAAAACTGTCCAATATTAAATGGCCATTTTCGGCTACAATGTACAACAATGCAAAGTCTTATCCAATTCCTTTTCAATCCAAGTTTTTTAGTCTAACATGTTATATAGCCGCAATCGATTATAACAACTACAATCTTTTCTTTAGATAACATGCAACGATTATAACTATCGACCAAATTGTATTTCAATTTCAATGGCTAACAAGGTCATTCGGATTTAGGCTTCCAATATTCCATAACACTTATCAATCTTTATTATATAATTCACATGATCATATATCAATTACTAAAACATGTAATCTTTAATTACATAAGTAAGATGAAGATCATTACCTTGTTAAGCCCAAATATAACTCCAAGATTCAAAGTCGCTCCTTAGCAACTTAGCTCTTTTCCTTCACGCTCTCATCCGCTATTTGAAGCCCTTAGAATTTCATAAACAACTCCCCTTCAATTTCCAACCAAAACTTATGAAAACAACTTAGGTTTTCATCCTGCGACTAATGTAAAAAACGTAGCTTTTCCGGGATTTTTGTATTGAGATATCCTTGTAATACCTCTAGGAACCTTGGGTTTAAGTATTGGGAATTATGATCAACAAACGAAAATCTTTTGTGTGGATGAGGGCTTAATGCCGAGAGCCTCAAGAACAAGAATGAAGTCTTGAAATTTTTCTAAGTGTCCAATTAGTGTTGCACTAGTAATGGATATATAAGGATATCAATGGCTAGGATTAAAACACTCGTGTGGCTTGGATTTGGATGACTTAAATATCAAGAGTCAACTTGTCCACTTGTCTTGGTCATTCTCGCCCAACATGGGCATGTGGAGGGTGACACATGTCGCCCTCCGGTTGGTCCAAAATATTTCATCTCCCGGAATTCCAATAAATTCTATAAGTCTCAAATATCAATTCGGGAACTCAATTCCCTTTACTAAACATTTTTCCTTCACGAGGCTCAGAAATTTACCATAGAAACAAAATAATCTTTCTATCGTTTCAACCAAAAAAAAGAAATCAAAATCTCTCACGTACGTTTTCTTACACGTGTCCTGGAACTACGGGGTGTAACAAGTATCTATTCTTTTGGAAATAAAGATATATTCCAATCATTTTTAATAAAAATAAGGGGCAAAATCGTCCAAAAATTTGTTCAAACCCCCATGAACATTAAACATCAAAACAGTGAGCGAAAATGGCAACATCACGTGATGCAGAGTTCGCGGAAACCATATTCCCAGTGCAAAACTTCGAGCGACATCTAATGACCCCGAAAAATAGTATAGAATTAGATAAATAGCAAAAATACCAAAAACCAGTCCGTCAACAATAGAAAAACAACTGAAACAATAACCACTCAGCTCCGGCGGCAACCCCAAATGGGGGCAGATTAACAACAACGAATCAGGGGATCCGATTCGTCGGAAACCGCAAATAGCCAAAATATGACAAACACAAAAATGAAACAATGAGTCGTACGAAAATGCAACTGAACAGTAAACGAATCCGGGAAAGGTCACCGGGAAAACTAAAAACGTCGCCAGAAATGGTGAAAATAACCAACAAGAGAGACAGCAACAACTATTAGCGTCACCAGAGTTCACAAACCCCGGCCAAGTTCAAAACCGTAATAATCAGTCCTACAAACACAAAAATATAACAATACAAAAAAAAAATACAGTGAGCATGGGGTGTGGTCGACGGGAACAGTTGGGAGAAAGGGAGTGTGTGTCGATGGGAGCAGCGGTAGTTCATCGACGAGCAGAGGTTCGACGGTGGTTTGTCGTGAGGTGGGGTGTTCGACGGTGAGCATGGGGTGTTGGGAATGGGGCGGCGACGAGAGTTCAATGGTTTTGGTGGGGGATTGAGATAAAAATGAAGATGTAAATGGCTGTGTGCTTGTGTGTATATACATGGGATGATGGATGATTAATGAGAGAAGTAAGAAAAGTTGTTGCTTGTGTGTTTTTGGAACAAAAATGGAGAAAATGCTTGTAAAGGTAAGGTGCGGCTGATTGAAGTTTAAAGTGGTGGGCATGAAATGAAGGTGTAATGTTTGTTTTATAGGGTAGATATTTTAGGGTTTGGTATTTGGGGGGAAAGATGAAAAGTGTGTTGTAGTGGGATTGAAATAAAAGGGTGCTTATTATTTTAAAAAACAATTATTTAAAAGATGCAAAAATTATTAAAATAAAATAACGGAGTAATAATAACATAATATTAACAACTACCTAGTGCTTAATTTAAAATAGAGATGTTATGCCATTTTGTGAAAATAAAACATAGAATATTAGGTAAAAAGATAATTATTATAAGAAAAAATGTAAAAAATGATGGTAAAAAATATGATGTAAAAAATACTTAAAATTGCAGTAAATGGTCAAAAGATGGGACAAAATTGGGTGTCAACAAATCCTATTCGCGGTAAGGACAGCTTCTCTGCACATGGTTTGAGGGAGGCCCGAATTGATGAGTAAAACATTCATCATTTACTTTAGTGTTCAGTTCTTGCGTTCAGCAACACCGTTTGATTGAGGTGAGTAAGGAGTCGTTGTTTGATGAACTATGTTCGATTGGGTACAAAATTCTTCAAAAGGCGATACATATTCTCCCCCTCTATCGCTACAGATTATTTTAATCCTTCCGTTTAGTTGGTTCTCAACTTCTGCTTTGTAGCGTTTGAATGCATCAAAGGCTTCATCTTTACTTTTTAGTAAGTAAATGTAACAAAACCTTGTGCCATCATCTATGAAAGTCACAAAGTACTTGTTCCCCCCTCTAGTTTGAGCGAACTTCAAATCACATATATCAGTGTGTATAAGTTCTAGCGGAGCGGTTTCCCTTTCGAGGGATCTAAAGGGACTCTTGGAAAGTTTTGCCTCTACGCACACCTCACACTTACGTTGAGGGTTTATGTCGATAGACGACAATAATTCCAGTTTTACCCATATTTGGATAGATAGATAGTTAATATGTCTTAATCTATGATGCCATAAACTAGACGACTCAATCAAGTAAGTAGAAGGTGCAATTTTATTGATGATTGAAACATAAGGCATTACAGGTGCAACATTAACTTTAAAGAGGCCTTCACAGATGAAGCCCCTTTCTACAAAAGTTCTATTTTTCGTGATTACAAACTTGTTAGCCTCTAACACTAGCCTAAAACCAGCATTGACCAACACAGGTCCATAAATTAAATTTCTTCGAATTTTTGGGACATGCATCACTTCCTTTAGAGTCAGCCCCTTTCCGGACGTCATCTTGAGGACTACATTTCCTACCCCAAGCACCTCGGAAGAAGAATTGTTGCCCATGAACAACCTTTTATCGGTGGCTGGTGTATAATTGGAGAAGGCGTTTCTATTGAAACAAATGTGACGGGTAGAACCCGTGTCCAACCACCACTGCATCGGATTCTCAACTAGGTTGGCTTCAAGCACCACCGCTAAGAACTCCTCTATCATATCATCTACGAGCGTGTCTTCGACGATGTTAGCCTTGGCCTTGCCTTTGGCATTCTCTTTATTCTCACATTTGAACTTGCGGTAGTCTTTGGCTATATGACCAACTATACCACAGTGGTTACAATTTCCCTTGAACTTTTCAGTTGTTTGAGTCTTGCCTACCTTTTGGAACTTCTGCTTTTTTCTTGAGTTCCCTTTGAATTCCGTCAGGTTCGCCTTAGCCTCAGCGGGTTATTTCCCCTTTGACATGACCTTCTTATTGTCCTCCTGAATCTGGATTTTGACAATAAGTTCGTCTAAGATCATCTCCTTTGTTTTGAGTTTCAAATAGGTCATAAACTCAATCCACGAGGGAGGCAACTTCTCGATAAATGCCCCATCCAAGAATTGCTCGTTGGGCTTCAATCCTTCCAATCCAGGTGATGTAGAATCATTTGAAATTCCTGGACTTGGGATGACACACTTTTGCTGTCCACCATTTGAAATTTCAGGAATTTCCCAATGATGAACTTTTTGCCACCCGCATCTTGGGTATTGTATTTCTTCTGAAGTTTGTCCATGCGCTTGGCGCTTTCAGCGGTCTGATATACCGTGTAGAGAGGATCGGACAAACTGTTTAGAATATAGTTCCTACACATGAAATCACTATGTTTCCATGCTTCACGAACCATCATCATGTCGTCAGGGACATGGTTACCTTGACCCCCTCCCGCCAAATCATTTGGCTGAGGGTCTAGATCTTCCCCAACTAGTGGAGGGTCTTCGGTTAGGAAACGTGACATTCCCATAACCGTCAGGAAAAATAGCATATTTTGCTGCCATCGCTTAAAGTGAGCACCCATGAACTTTTCAGGACGCTCATGGTGAAAACCAGCAGGTGTAAAGGCGTGCGCCCGCGAAGCGATTCTGGCGTCGAGAACGCCTCTAACAGTAGCATATGCGTTCTAGATGCCTTGAGCAGTAGCATAGGCACTATAAGTGTCTGGATCAACAGTGGAGGCATTAGTTGTGCCAAAAACAATGGAGTTGAAGACAACGGTAGTGCCTTGAGCTGTGGGATTGAAGGCAGTGTGATTGCCTTGAGCATCGGTGGGATTTTCAGTGTTGAATTGGTTGAATTGATCTTGTCCAGTCATGTTGTTGTTGAAACAACGAATATTATCTTAAGCTTGTGGGATCAAATGTGTAGAAACAAGGAAATGAGAATGTAACAACAACAACAAGTATGTAAGAAATCTGGAAATAAACAAATAAGAAGGCTTGATGAGTCGACTGAATTCTCAATCTCTCCTTAAGATAATATTGTCCTGTATATCCTTTCAACGGAGTAATGGCAACTTATCTCCCAAGATAAAATAACAATCAAACAAATGAGTAAAGGGAACTCAAGTGTTCGCTTAGGAAGAAAGATCTTTGAGTGTTTTGTGATTGCAAGAGAGGAAAATAATTTCAGATAATTGTTAAGTGTTAGTGTGTATTGCAATTGTGCCAAAGGCATCAATTTATAGGTAGATGATTATGTCTTCTCAATTAACCAAATGAATGACCATCAATGTCAAGTAATGACCATTGATATTGAGGTTATTTCAGCCTAGTAATAGCTGAAATCAATAGCCAAGTAATAGAGATTAAATGCTCCAAAGTCAGCCCAAGAATCAGTTTTAATTCGCCTCCGGCGATGAAAAAGCGATCGAGCGTCGCGGCCGCCGAGAGAACAGCGGTCTTGAATGTCGATAACTCACTGGAACTAAAACGCCAATTAGAGTTGCGACCCTTGGAAAGGCACCGTGGCGCTTCAATTCCAGAGAGCTACTGGAATTGAAACGATATTTAAAATCGGGGCTCTAAGAGGAGGCACCGCGTCCCTGACTTTGTTGCGCCGCGACCCTTCTCGGCTCTGCGGCGATTTCTGATTAGTTTCGTCTTTTACACATTTCTTCCTTTCATTTACCAACGTGAAACCATTTGTCATTTGGCGATAACGATCTGATTCTCTACGTGCCGAAACAATTCGTATACGTATGATATCTCTTTCATTTAAGGAAATTACGATTTTTGGCTTTTGTAATGCGCGTGTGAAACCATGTTTCCAACGTATGGCTGATTGTTGGTCGTAATTAATAGGATTAATTTTATTTCACGTTTAATAAATTTACGACAATTTCTTCTTGTAATCACATGGGAAGCAAGCATGAACCCTAAATATGTATATAAGAGAGACGCACACATTCATACTCGTGAATTCAAAAGAATCACATAATCGGAGTTCCCAGTTTGTACATTATTATCCAAATGTATCAATCTTCGGATTCGGAGAAAGAAATTGGGCCCTGTTGAGTTTGACCCACTGTTAACTTTCTGATTGTTTAGTGTAATTTTTGTTTTGTTAAATTCTTTAATTTCTGCAATTTGAAGTTATACCTTAAGGTAGAGTTTCATTAATTTTTTGAGCCTTAAGGCAGAGTTTGATCAATCTAATATTTTTATTTTTTATGTTGTGGTGAATCTTCATAGTGTTGATCTTTTTGCTGACTTAGTATGTCTTTGTATGCGACTGAATATTCCTTCTCCGACATATCTTGTTCAATGCATAGTTTGTGGGATTTTTTATGAAGAGTATGTGTTTGTTTGAGGCAAACTAGGTCTCTCCAGCATAATTTTTGTGAACTGATCTCTTTGTTCCATGATGCAGGTGATTTTTGGTTTGTGTACAATCAAGCAACTGAAATGGTACATGTTAATTGTTTCCTTGTTAAAAAACAATTATTCTAAAGTTATGGCTTAAAGACAATTTTTTGTGTAACATTTTTATTCTAAAGGTCTGCCTTATGAAAGAGTTTGTGTCAATTTCTTGGATTCTAAAGTTATGCCCTAAGGCAGAGTTTAGTTCCACTTTTGGATTCTAAAGTTTATGCCATAAGGCAGAGTTTTGTTCAACTTTCAGATTATAAAGTTAAGTCTTAAGGCAGAGTTTTGATTAATTTTTTGGATTCCTAAAGGTATGTCTTAAGTCAGAGTTTTGATCAACTTTGGAATATAAAATTCAATGATTTTATTTTTATTTTGGTTTATTCTTATATAAGTTCTTGATTTTTTATTTATAAGAAGATGATTTTTTCTTAAGTTTGAACATTGATTTGAAGGACTTGCAATATGGAGTGGTGATTTTCAATTTAAGGATTTGATTATGTCCTTTTTGAGTGTCTCTCTACTGGAGTTAGTAAAGAAGGGCGCGTTTGGACATTTTTCATAGAGTTGGGTGATGTACAGTGTCTCTCTACTGGAGTTAGTAAAGAAGGGCGCGTTTGGACATTTTTCATAGAGTTGGGTGATGTACACTTGTGTGATAATATTTTTCATTGCTTGGTGTTATCCCAACTTTCTTCTAGTACTAATAATGTGTTAGAGTTTAAGGTTTTTGATTATGATTATGTGTTTGATCGCGAATGTTTCCATCTTATTACCGGTTTGAATTATTGTGTCTACAATTTTAGTGTTGTAGCAGGTAAATGAAACAGGCTGTTGAACTGCTATTTCCAAAATGAAGAAAGAATAATGTTGTGTGATCTGAGGAGGTTCTTATGGGTTCGTTCAACTCATGGGCCCGGTGGGTTTTGTGAGAAATATAGTGATATTGTTGGGCTCGTTGAGGTCTATATAGTGGATAGTGTGTTGTTGGACCATGATCAGCGTTGTTATGTTAAAGATAATTCAACGAAGATAATTGATGATGATGATGTTTTTCGCATGTCTTATCTTTGGGGTACTGTTGGTTTGATTGGTTGGTACAGTCACTTAGTGGCTGTTTGAGAAATTTCAAGAACATGGCGTGTGGTAATCATTGTAGGTATATGATTAATAGTTTTCCTTATACTTTGAATGTTTGGGCCTTTAAGGTTTTTCCTGCATTCCGTGGGTTTTTAAAGTACAAGGCTCAGAAGCTTCCTCATATGTTGTGTTGGGGTCCTTCAAAGTAACCTGTTTATCTCATTATTATTGATAATTTCTTTCATGTTGAACATGTATGTTTTTTGTGTTCGTTGTTGTTTCTTACTTTTTTATGTTTTTTATTTATTATTGTTTTTGTATGTGTGATGTGTTTTTGTATTTTTTTTATAGAGATTCAGTAAATACAATGTCAATGTTATTGTTGCTACTGAACAAGGCAGAATTATCCAGCTGCACTTCAATTTACTAATGATTCAGGCTCTTGTTCTTCCAGTGTGGCTTTGTCATCTCGACTGCTTGATCACATAGTTGGTGTAAGTTTTAATTTTTTATTTTATCTTTATTCTTCCAGTGTTGTTTTTGCCATATCCAGCTGATTTTTTGTGATTTTAGATTTCTTATACAATACATAGTTGATGTTATTCAACCTCTGCCTTAAGACAACTTGTTAAAACATCCTAATTTATTTCACCCTTATCCGGCAAAGTTGTAATTTTTGAAACTATATAGGGTGTTGTGCCCAATTTGAAGAAGAAACTTGATGATGAACACTCTATTATTGTAAATCAAGTCACGGTATGACCTTTTTTAACCTTTTCTTATTATCGGTATGAAATGTATTGTTCTTGTTTGTTTATTTTTACTTTATTTCTTTCTTCTTTTCTTTTGTCCTATTTTTTTAGGATACGGAAAGTATATTGGATAAAAAAAATATTGGAGTGATTAATATTGTTGATAGTTTAATTTATCTGCACGATGAAATCAAATCATGTGTCAAAAGGACTTTTTTGGAAAGTAGAATTGATGGGTTGGAAAGTAAATTTATTTCTGTGATCGATACTATTAAGAGTTTAGTTCGAGTTCATTGTGAAAACAAGTCATGTCTTTTTAGCTGATCCGATGAATGATGTGGTCAAGTTCGATCTGCATTCTCAAGAAGATTTGCAGGCATTCCCCGAGGATATGCTATGTAAAGCAACTTCTACAACAAAGGAGTATGCACCCCTACTGCATATTCTTTGTGATGTTGTTGTTTCTACACCAAATGATTTGTATGAGAAGACTCAAAACACTTTCTCAGATCGAAAACAAATTGCTGGAGAAAAGAAAGTAGAGCGTGCAACACGTCATGCATTAATCATCACAGAACTATAGGAGCAAGTTAATTCGCAAAATAATTGATATAAAGAAACTTGATTTGAAGACACAAGGGCTTCCTTCTCCAAATCCACTTGAAGTAGTAGCAGCTGAAATTTCTAGAAAACGTCAGAGATGTGAAGATGGAATAGAAGATGATTCTTGTTTTTCTCATTAGGATTTTATTACACCAGATAATGATGCTAGTACAGTTGATAAACATTTGAGTTGTGGGATTGATACAAATTGTATTGCAGAAGAATTAAGATAGTAAAGTGAATTTATTTTTCTATTATATTTTGTTTTGGTTTTATGAACAACTCAGTTGAGTTCTGGGACTGATACCAATTATACTGCGGAAGAATTAAGATACTGAAGTGAATAATTTGTTGGTTTTTAAGCCAAGTTTTATGTTATTGGTTTCCCCTTTTTCCCAAATTATACCTCAAGGCCTAACTTTTTTCATACTCCATAGTGTATGTCTGCCTTATCCGGCAGAATTTGTTTTTTAGTTTTGTGTACATTTTTTCATAAAATCTATGCATGCATGTGATTCAAATTATACCTTAGGGCCTAACTTTTTGGCAAACATGTATATATCTGCTCTATCCTGCAGAGTTGTGTGTTTTTGTTTTGTCTACATAAGCATAGAAGCTGATGTACGTGATTCAAACTATGCCTTAAAGCCTAATTTTTACTAAAACTTCCTTGTACATATGCCTTATCCAGCAGAATTTGTGTTTTCATTTTTTTACAGAAGCATAGAAGTGGATGTAGGTGATTCAAACTATGCCTTAAGACCTAACTTTTTTCATACTTCACAGTGTATGTCTGTCTTATTCGGCAAGTTGATTTAAATTATGCATGGTACTTGTGCATTGAGAGTAAGTTTTTTATGGAATTTTTGGGAAGTTTATGGAGTTGAAAATTTTGTAATTGTCTGGAGTCTTGTTGTCAGAAATGCATACTACTGAATCAAATGTCATGTGCTTTAATTTCAATGGGAGGGTTATGAAATTTTCAAATATAACATTTAAAAGTTTGACAATTTCTGAACCTTGTAATTCTTTTCATCAATTAACAAAGACAAAGATAAAAGATGGTATTTCTCTATTGAGAGAGTATTTTCATATTCAGAATGGTCAGAAGAATTTGTCGTGATGTTGGTAATGTTGAAGAACCTATTATGATGTCGTATTTTCCACAATTTAATATTGTTAAGGATATGTATTATCTTGGCATCACTTATGTAACTCTTGTTTAGTTTTATTAACTTCTGAAATTAAAACTCTGCCTTCATAGGCATAACTTTTATCTAACATTTGTTTATTATTTTCTAATCTTTTTGTTTAAAACTTGCGTATTTATTTTAAATTTACATTTTTAAACTTTATTTTCTTGTTTTCACACATTTTGCTCTTTTTGTTGTTTGTACATTTTTGAAGAAAACTTGTGATGCTAAATTAGATACAATTTTGTGAAAGAAATAATTCTTTGATTATTCTTATTGATGAAAGACATAAATATACAAATTACAATAGGAGAATCATATTCCTACTTTACATCTAAAACTCTATTCTATAAGGAGACTAACTATACAATTATGATAATATTACAATAGTAATTAAGGTACAAGACTAATTCTAATATATACCAAATATATATAATCCAGAATACTGTTCACGGATAAAGTGGTCGCATACTGACAATCGCTTAACACACCCGATCATGGCGCGATCTTCGTACGCTGAGACTGTCTCTAAAATCTTCAAAAAGGACCGAGGGAAGACCCTTTGTAAATATGTCTGCAATCTGATATCTGGAAGGGACATGACAGACACGTACTTGTCCTTTAGCTACCTTCTGTCGAACAAAGTGAATATCCATCTCTATGTGTTTAGTACGCTACCAGAAAGGTAGATGACACTTATATTATCACAATATACCAAGGTAGCCTTCTCAATAGGACAATGAAACTCTAAAAGTAGATTTTGTAACCAACATGACTCAGAAACCACATTGGCAACCCCTCGATACTCGGTCTCTGCACTTGAACGTGAAAGCGTGAATTGACGTTTGACAGATCATGAGACCAAGTTATTACCTAAAAACATGCAATAGTCAGATGTAGACCGTCTGGTGTCAGGACAACCATCTCAATCAACATCTGTATAGGAGACTAGTGTAGACGTCGATGAAGGATACAAATGCAAGACATACTCAAGTGTTCCCTGAATGTACCAAAGAATGCGTTTGAGCGCATTCATATGTTCAACTCTGGGATCATGCATAAACAAACACACCTGTTGTATATCATAAGTAATATCAGGTCGTGTGAACTGTGCGGTGCTGGGACCCATTGTCACTGCCCAGGGGCCCACTGTGGACTCCAGAATTGCTGCTGCGGTTGACGGTTGCCCCCGTTGTTGCCGCCGCGATTTTTGCCATTGTTTCCCCGATTTTGGCCCTTCTTACCACCACCGTTGTTGCGATTGTGGCTCGATTTGTGGAACCGAAAGGAGAAAATTTGGACTCAGTTGTCATGACGACAGGACTAGCCCCAATATCTACCTTCTTAGCCAATTCGACTTCCTCCAATGTAAGCATGGATCGGGCCTGATAAAATTCCGGCAGGGGTTACTCTGACGAATAACTGAAGCAACACCGTTATAGGCCACTGTCATTCATGCAACCATCTGAAGAACAAGATGACTATTGCTCACAGGAGCATGCACATTGCGAAGTTGATCTGCCAAGTCCTTGAGTCGTTGACAATAAGAATAAACGTTAGGAAAATTTTCCATAGCAACTTTAGAAAATTCCTGCTCAAGGATAACAATGCGAGAATGACTGTTATCTTAAAAGATATCATGCAATCGATTCCACGCCGCCATATCTGTGGAGTTGGATTCCATAATCGTCTGTAAAAGGTCCAAGGAAATAGTGGCATAAATCCATTGTAGAACCTTTGCATCAAACATGACCCATAAGTTTGGATCGGTTGTTTTGGTGGGCACAACTTCTGTAGTCGTCGTATCACCCTCCGTAGGAGGAGCTTGAGGGATGATGTGGTGAAGAACTTGATGTGCTATAGCATGAATCTTGAATAATTCCGCCCACGTCCCATATTGGACGTTCTCTAGATCAAGAACAATAGGAAGAACACTCTTGATGTTAGAGGAAGGATGAAATGTGTTTTTATCAGTCATGATGAATAAAATACGAAGATTCGGAGAAGGGAATTTGTGAGGAAGAAAGAAGAGAGGCTCGGGTTTGGTTGGAAATCCGAGGAGGGTCACGGTTTGTCAAGAAAAAAAATGAGAAGCAAAAGCAAGGATAAGAACCTAGACTCTTGATACCAAATAATCCCTTGATTATTCTTATGTATGACATATATATACAAGTTACAATAGGATAATCTTATTCCTACTTTACATCTAAAACAATATTCTATAAGTAGACTAATTATACAATTATGGTAATATTACAATAGTAATTAAGGTACAAGACTAATTATAATATATATCAAATATACATAATCCGGAACACTGTTCACGGATAAGGGCCGCGACGTTGGACACTGTTTAACATTTTGAATAATCAGAAGAATGAGAAGGAATGTATGGATTGACAGATTGATGCTCTTCAGAAATCAGGGTTAAACTTTCAAACAGAAAGTGTTGCTGGGTTAATGATGTTTCTGAAAATTTAGATCATGTGATAGTGTGTTCTCCTGTTGAACAGGGTAGAAAGAGAAAGGAAAGATCTGTCAGTCGACGTTCCATTGTCCAAAAGAAAAGTCAGCAAGGCGGTTCAAGTAAAAATGTTAAGAGATCATCAATTGCGCAATGAAAAAGATTACCACGATCTGATAAGCGATGATTCAATTGGTTATATTGATTGGGCATCTCCCACAATTGGTGGGTACACGAGTCCTGGTGTTGTTGGCATGGGAGATGAAGGTGAGTGTAGGCAAGAAGCTAATTTGGATGATTTTCAAGAGATTTCTACCGAGGAAGTCACTCCTCTAGTTAATTTAGATGATGGTTCAGTTATTTTACTAGACAAAATAATGAACACACTAATGTGGTTTCCCACCACCCAATTGGTAATATTATTTCATATAAGAGAAAAAAGAAATTATGTGTTGCTTCTCCACCTCATTTTGAGGTACATGCACAGAATGAACAAGGTTCTTCTCCTAAAACATTTGGTGAATCTGATTAGAAATGCAATAATAAAAGATGTTTATCCGTTGTTGTCATATTCTCCTCAAACAACGACTTTGCCAAGATATATGGATCATGGTATTTTTGTTGTTGGAGATAGAACAAGCGAAAATGTTGATCCATTGTTGTCAGATCCTTTGCAAACACCTATGTTGTCATCTCAACAAGGTGAATCTCTTGTTGGAGAAGAAAGAATGGAAGCACAGATTCACGGCCGTCATATCATATTAAAGCAACTAGGAAGTCATTTGATACTGAACAACTATCTGTGCAAGTTCAATCTTCTGTTGGAGATGAAAGAGGAGAGAAGGGTTATCAAATGCTCTTTAATCAATTGGGGTGCCAGCTGATGCTGATATGTCACATGAAGAAGGTGAATTTGTTCAAAGAGAATAAAGAATAGAATTGCATGTTTCAGTGGTATCAGATCCTATTGAAGCAACTATCAAGGAAACTGCTACTGAACAACTATCTGAGCAACTTCAATCTTTCATTGGAGATGATAGAGAAGGGGAGGGTGATTCAGTTGATCCTCAATCAAATTGTGTGTCAGCTGATGCTGAAATGGCATCTGAACAAGGTCAATCTGTTGAAAGAGAAGAAAGAATAGAAGTCCATGTTTAAATGGTGTCGGATCCTATTGAAGCAACTAGCAAGGAACCTACTACTGAACAACTATCTGGGCAACTCCAATCTGTCGTTGGAGATTTAAGAGAAGTGGAGGGTGAATTCAGTCTCTCTTCAATCAGATGGTGTGTCCATTGATGTTTAAATACCATCTGAACAAGGTGGATCCCCTATTGGAGATATAAAATGAGAGAAGAGCATGATCCATTGATGTAAGATCCTTTGCAAACACCTAGTGTTCCATCTCAACAAGGTGAATCTGTTGTTGAAGAAGAAAGAATATGAGTTTTTAATTCAGTGGCGTCAGATTCTATCGAAGCAACTACCAATGTACTTGCTAATAAACAAGTTTTCTTAGAACTTCAAACTTCCATTAGAGATTAGGGTTATTCAATATCTCATCAATCAACTGGCGTGGCGTGTTTGCTGATGCTGAAGTTTCATCTAAACAAGTGAAATATGTTGTTCGAGATAGAATAATAGAAGAGTGTGATCTATTTGTGTCAAATTACCTTTCTGAGTATGTTGGAGTTTCAACCGGAGCATATGCGTGTGAAAATGTTGAGTGTTCAACAGTTGAAGACAAACCAATACAGTTACTTACCGAAGTATCTAACGATGATGGTGAAAAGATGCCAATTATCTTCAGTGGCGGTGTGCCCAAGGTATCTACTGCAATTGATATCCCGTTGAGGAGTGTACCATGTAGCGAAGAAATAATTGCATAGGGTATTCACGGGTAGTCTGTTGATGGTGCTGAAAGAATTGATAATCCAAAAGAAAGAGAGAATGAGTAGTTTGATGTTTAGTTTGAAGAAATTGTTAGTCTTGCTTCTTTTGTCGTTAAAGGGGCTACTAGTATTAAAATCATTCCTGTTGCCCAACAACCAAATAAAGAAAAGAAATTTATTTGCCCCCAGGGGCACATGCGAGTTGGTAAGTGGCAAGGTGATTGGGGTACAACCACCCCGATGTCGTGGGTTCGAATCCGTGTGGTGACAGTCTTTGCTAAAATATTGCAAGGGCTGTTGCTGGGTTTGTGTCCCGTTGGTCATCTCTCTTGCAGGGCAGCCACTCGCTCATATCCCTCGATTTACATCCCACCTAGTCAAGGGGCCTTTGATGCAGGTGGGGAGTTTCGCCTTCGGGACTTTCCCCTCATCAAAGAAAAGAAGTCACCTCGCGCAAAAAGAGTCATGATTCCCCGGGATCTAACGAGTCTGACCAAATGGATACAGATGTGAATGAGAATCCAACTGATCCTGAAATAGAACCTAGGCGAAGCAAAAGGGCCAGGAAAGAGAAATCTTTTGGTCCGGACTTTCTAGCTTACTTGGTTGAGAATGTGTTGAGTCTATTTTATACACACATTTGAGTCATTTTTAGTTAGTATTTTCATCTTTTCTTTTGCGTTTAATATGGTGTTAGGGTAGTTTTTCTTTCTTTTTGTGTCACATCGGTCATAAAGGAGAAAATACTACTTTTGAGGATGAAATTGCAAAATAAAAGGCCAAGAAATCAAACCTAAGAAGTCCCGGGGAGAATGGAAGAAATCTAGCAAGTTCCGGATGAAAAATGGTGAAGCGCCGCGGCCGAAGGAATTAGAGTCGAGGCGCTAAATTTCCAGAATGTAGAAGCAAAGTTCCGTCGTGAGCGCCGCGGCGCCTGGCAGCAACGCCACGACGCTGGATTTCTAATGAGCACAGTCGAATTTTGGTTGATTTAGGGTCGTGGTGCTTGGAACCAACGGCGCCGACGCCCAGTTTTCAGAAATTAAGTCGATTTTCAGAAGGGTAAAAGGGTCCGGAACGAGGGTTTTCTCAGATATAAAATCCTGAAACCCTGTCTTATTTCATATCATACTTTGGAGAGGCTAGAATGAGGCTACAGAGCAAGATTGGAGACTATTTTTGTTCAAGTTCTTTCTTTTCTCTTTTATTTTAATTCAGTTTATGTTGGACATTAAATTGGTTCTTAGCATGACAATGTCCAGGAGCTAATTTCTTTATTAGGGTTTTCCGTCGAATCGCTTGAAACTCTTTCATACAATTAATGCATAGTTATTGCTTTCTTCTTCAACTATATTAATATCTATTCAATATTGTATTGATTGTTTGATAATTGACTGGTCATTAATTGTCATAACTTATATGATTTCGAATCGAGATCTGAAAAGGGAGATTTGAATATGCTGTAGTTGTTTAGACATAGGTTAAAATCGTGGACGAAAGTACCCCGATACTTGTGTAGTGTTTAAGGTTATTGTTTTTAATTCTCCTGTGTGGTAAAATCTTTCATAGAAATAGAAAAAGTTTCTGCATAAGGTTGAGTTTTTATATGTCCTAACCGGAATATAGAACATGTCCGTTAACCTGTTATCTTAATAAGAAGAAGAGTCATTAGCATTGCATTAACAAGTGAAAAAATGGATAGTTGAGGAGATTGGAAGCCCAATTTCCTTCATAACTGTTTATAATTCAAAGTACTATCATCTTTAGTTTATTTTCTGCACTTTGTTTAGTCTTAATTCTTAATTCATAAACCAAACAAAAGAAAGTTAGCCAAATAAATATCATAGATTAGATATTCGGTACTTGACAAACCAGTCTCTGTGGACGATAACTAGGTCTTACAGACTTTATTACTTAAGCGATACGTACACTTGCGTAAGCATACAAAAATATGGCAAAGTTTTTGGCGTCGTTGCCGGGAACTGGCGTACTATCAATATCGAATTATCTATTCTTATTTCTAATTTGGTTTTTATTTTTTTATTTTTATTTTTAGAATATTTTTGCCTTGATCTGTTTGTTTGTTTTTGATCGATTTCAAGAAGCTTAGTTTATGCGAAGCAGAAAAGGAGCTGAAACACTTGTCCCTCTTAACCCGGAGATCGAAAAAAACTGCAAACAAAACAGGAAGAACAAAAGGATTTTTGATTCTTTAGCGATGGAAAATCAACAGAATCAGAAGGAGGTGAATGATGAGTTACCGCCTGTCATGATACAAGTCCTGCATCATGCAAAGATGAGCTTAAGGGACTATGTGTTGCCGAAAATTACAGGGGTGCAGACTTCCATCAAGCTTCCAGCTGTGGAAGCTAATAATTTTGAGATAAAACCAGCAATCTTGCACATGGTTCAAGGCTCAGTTCAGTTTGAGGGGTTGTCGTCTGAAGATTCCCATTTGTATTTGGCAAATTTCCTGGAATTGTGTGCAACATTTAAATATAGTGGCGTTACTGATGAAGCCATTCGATTGAGACTCTTTCCATTCTCACTCAGGGACAGAGCCAAAAGCTGGTTGAACTCCTTGCAGGAGAACTCCATTACCACATGGAAAGACTTGGCTCAGAAGTTTCTTGCCAAATTCTTCTCTCCATCGAAGGCAGCGAAGCTTAGAGGAGAGCTTAATAATTTTTATCAGCTGGAGGGAGAATCATTGTATGATGCATGGGAGCGGTTTAAAGACTTATAGAGGAAGTAACCACATCATGGGATTGAAAAGTGGATGTTGGTCCACGTCTTCTACAATGGGCTGTGTGGTGCTACTCGCACCATTATTGATGCTGCTGCAGAAGGAACTTTCATGAGCAAGAGTGCCAATGAGGCACATGATTTATTAGAAGACATGGCCGCCAACAACCATCATTGGTCAGATGAGAGAGCAACAAACATCAGGAAAGTGGTTGGGGTTCATGAGTAGGATGTTATCACTGCATTGACTGCTCAGGTTTCCACTTTGACTGTTATACCCCGTATTTCCAGAGTATGTACGTGATGGCGTACGTATAATAATTTGAGCCTTAAGTTAGGCAAGTTTCAAATTTGTACACAACACCCGATTAAAGTCGTTTTCTGACGAAACGTTTCCACAGCTTTCGTAGGGAAAATTCCGGCTATGTCATTTAAAATTTTTGCGGATTTTTCCGAGAGACGAAATATTTTGGACCAACGGGAGGGTGACATGTGTCACCCTCACATTGGATGAAGGTTGGACGGCATTTGGACGAAATGGAGCACTTTAGTTGGTAGGATATTTTGTGCAAGTGGTTGTGGTAGATGGATAAGGTGCACTTGACTTAAATCTAGCCCTACACTTGCCTTACACTTGGAAGAATCTTGGCCATTGGTTGGTCCTTTCTTGACCTATAAATACCCCCCTTGTTGAAGAGTTATTTCATCCTAAAGTGAGCAATCTTTCTAAGTCTCAAATACTCCCTCCCTCTTGTCTTAAAATCGTCCAAAGCCCTCCCCCTTTGAGAGCCTAGCCGAGGCGAAACCCCCCCCCTTTGAGTGAGGCTTGGTCGTGGGGTACCCCCCTCTAGCCTAGTTGTCTCGTATAAATACCCCCCTTTGTGGTATAGAAATACTCTCCTAGTATTGTTATAATGCCCAAAATACTCTAGCCCATATACCTTATAGTACTTTCCAAAGTACCCTTTATACGAAAAACCCGGAAAGTACGATTATACCCCCTTTAGCCACTAAACGAAACCCTAAGGAAAAATATTCACCCGTAGTTGAAGTTAAGTAGAAGTTGTGTAGACACTTCTAAGGGTTTCTTGGAGCGTTTTGGAGCGCACGGAGTAGGAGCTAAACCTTGTTCAGGAGCGACATTTAACTCGGATAATTTTGGGCTTATCGAGGTAAATATCTTGTCCCCCTATTGTAATTGGAAATTACATGATTGTTAGAATATATAGTTGAAGTATACTATATATAGAATGAATATTGAATAGAATCGAACGTAGTTCGCTTCAATGTCTTTTGACTTAAGCTGAATAAGAATTGACAAGAATCACATAGAAGGATAATAAAGAGAAGAATCAATCGAATCGTAATTACATAGTTGTCAGACATGAGACTTGTGTAGCATTCTTGTGTAGTAGAATTGTACACGTCAGTTAGGCGTAGCACCCGCTGGCTTGGTAGCTACCGATAAGGAGGAGATTTACGCCATTGCGGGGAGGTGCCGAATTTTCTCAGAGAATATGGAACGATGAGATCTAGATGTTAATAAGCGCCTTGTGGCCTTATAGGTTGAAGTACTACGTGGTGCAATCTACGTGGCTTAAGAGTAGCCGATCGTTTGAGGTACTGGAGCATTTTGCTATTAGTCGATAATCGTCGCGAGGTATGTGAACCTCTTCCTATCTTTTCCAAAGATGATATGTGTATAACTATGTAGTACGGTAGACGCATACGTGTTAAATGTTTGATTGGTTTAAAACATAAAGGGTTATAACGGCTTTATGAGAAGTTGGTTATAACAGCTTTATGTAGGTTAAGAAATGCCTTGTGGTTTTTAAAGGGTAACTGATTTGACTTATAACTGACTTAATGTGTGACCATAAAGAACTTGAAGTATTTCAAAAGATTAAGAATCCTTTTTTGAAAGAAGAGTAATACTTGGTTTTGAAAACATAAGAGTTATACTAGCTTTATGGGAAGTTAGGTATAACGTCTAAAGGGAGGAAAAATGAATGGTTTATTGATCTTAAAAGATAAGAGACTTGACTTGAATGAGTTAATATGAGTTTTGTGTGAAACCTCATTCGTGAGTAATGAGTACTTAGTTTTTAAAAGGAATAATGTTTCTTGATTCGAAATCGAATGTATCGACAAACCACTGCAGCGTTAATAAAGGAAAATGTATTAAATAAATGAAGTATTATATTAAAACCAGTAGAAACCTCCATCTGCATAGAAGCTAAGATGAGACAAAATGATATTACATTTTCTAGATCATGGCTGCTTAATAAGATTGATTATGAGCAGAATAACATACACTCATATAAGGCATATGTTTTCTCAGTTGTTTAAAAGAGAATTATATTCTTAAATGATTAAGACTATGAACTATGAAACTTTTCTAAAATAAAGAGACTTGAGTAAGTGAAATTAGGCAAACCGGAACTTTAGGGAAAAGAATGTTGTTAAGAAGGAAAGTGTTTTGGTTTACCTAAAAATGCGAGTCACTCTATGTTTTATATATACGGTATCGGGTGACTTTTATAAAAGGAATGAATCTCTTTAAAAGGAATTTAACGACGTAGTACTTTAGGTTAAAACCGGACTTTGGCATAAAATGAAAGTACTTTGAGTTGTGTATGACTTGCTATGCTTGTGGTGAAACCCGCCTATCTTGTGATGATAGCCTTTGTTGTGCAAGTGTTGTATTTACGTATTACCGCGTCTCGATGGAGGCGGTTGACTTATTGAGAACTTACTTGACGCGTCTTTGGCGGGCGAAGAATTCCACGGTATGTTTCCATTTTGATTGTTGTCTTGATTGATTGATGTTACATGGACATGTCTACACCGGCGCAATCCGGGACATATGGCTACGCAGCAGGTTGATCACCCGATATATTGTTGATGTTACATGGGCGTGTCTACACCGGCGCAGACCGGCATGGCGTACGCAGCATTGTCATTATTGTTGCATCATGGACATGTTTACACCGATGCGCAATTCCGGCACGCGCCGTGATGCGAACATGATTGGTGTTGGGCGTGAGACCCATAGTTATATTTTAGTGATGACTTTGAGGCGTGAGTCCACGACTGATCGCTTATGTCAGATATCGTATTTTGGTCATCATACATGTCTCCGATTTATATAGATCGTTATGATTTAACTACTGATTTTCGGATTTCACATACTTGGTACTGCCAGATCGACCTCCCCGGGCCGCGTTCACGCCGCAGTAAGTACATCGTTGTCGATCCCCGCTTAGGATCACCTTTCACAGATTGGAAGTCTGTTCCTTCGAGGCTTATCTTTTGGTATGTGTTCTCGAGTTGTAGGTTCTTGTACATTCGGGTATGGCGGCCCCGTCCGTCATAGTTGTTGTAAATCTTAGAGGTGCAGATCTTGTTGTAGGCGGTGGTTGTAAAAAGGATTAAACTGTTCAGGGTTTGTATATATTTATGCAGAAGGCAACTGTTTTGATTGGCCTGTTTACTTATAATATCTCTTATTTCATGTTCATGTTTTATTTCCGCTGATTTTCTCTGATGTTGTATCACTAGGGTGCCCGGGGTAAGGCACCAGTCACGGGCCCGGGTTCGGGTCGTGACATTGACAAAGCAGTTGCAGCAGAGCACCATGTCCGATAAAGCAGTTCAGACATCAGTGGGTTGTGAACTTTGTGGGGGTTCCCCATACTTTTGATAGGTGCACAACAGTAGATCCAAATAATGTACCTATGGAGCAGGTTCAGGCAGTTGTGAATTTTCAAAGGTCCCACAACAATCCTTACTCCAACACATATAATCAGGGGTGGAGAAATCACCCCAACTTTTCATGGAGGAATGACGATGGCAAGAACCTCGGCTTTGTGAGCTATTTCAATGCATCAATCCATCTCCTCGTGAGATCCAGAACAGCGGCCTGTGCCACCACCACAAGAGATGTCGGATGAAGAGAGCAAAGATCACTACTCGCCAACTCCTGCACACAATTTATGGCGAAAACCAGGTCCTCATTTTCAACCGTGACCAACTCTTAAACCCAGTTCATGGCAGAAATAAGATCCTCTATTAGAAACTTGGGGACTCAGATGGGGCAGTCAACAGAGAAATTTAGTGACAGGCCGCAGGGGAACCTCCCTAGCAACACAGTGATGAACCCAAGAGAGCAGTGTCAGGCAATCAGCTTAGTGGGAAACAATTAGAGTAGGTTGCACCCCAACCACTGACTGGAAAAAAGAATGAGTTGGAGAAGATAATTGATGCAGAGAAAGAGGGGGTTACTGATGACCGCCCTATTTTAGAGAAGGCTCCACCAGCAGTTATGAGGGAATATACAGACAGAATCTCATACCCTCAAAGAATTGTGAAGAAATCTCTTGACAGACAATTTTCCAAGTTTTTGGATATCTTCAAAAAGCTGTATATCAATCTCCCTTTCATTGAAGCCTTGGAGCAAATGCCAGCGTACGTCAAATTCATGAAAGATATCCTCTTTAAAAAGAGGAAGCTGGCAGACTATGAGACAATGGTGCTGACAGAGGAGTACAGTGCAACTATGCAGAAGAAACTTTCCCCAAAGTTGAGAGATACAAAGGGTTTCACCTTACCTTGCACTATATGGAATGTGACATAGAAGCAGGCTTTGTGTGATTTGGGGGCAAGTATTAACATGATGCCCATTTCTGTGTTTCAAAGACTTGGGTTGGGGAAAGCAAATCCAACCACAGTCAACTTGCAGCTAGCTGATCGCTCAATCGTGCATCCCCGAGGTATAATTGAAGACGTATTGGTGAAAGTGGACAAATTCATCTTTCATGTTGATTTTCTCATTCTTGATATGGAGGA
Organism: Przewalskia tangutica; assembly: GCA_029844215.1. Classification (NCBI taxonomy): domain Eukaryota; kingdom Viridiplantae; phylum Streptophyta; class Magnoliopsida; order Solanales; family Solanaceae; genus Przewalskia; species Przewalskia tangutica. Next base: position 80,165,686 of record CM056732.1, on the reverse strand, counting down.
AGATGAGAATATGCCCATTATCCTCGGAAGACAATTCCTAGCTGCAGAGAGAGCCTCATTGATTGATGTTGAAAAGGGAGAGTTAAAGCTCCGAGTCCAAGATGAGAAAATGTTATTCAAAGTTTTCAAACCACTCACAACCACAAGCCAATGATAAATGTTTTGCTGTTGGAATAGTTGACAAGGTCGTGTCTCAGGAAAGCTCCAAGGGTACTGATGCTCGTGGGGTAACATTAAAGCAGTGTGAAGAACCTGAGAGTAAGGTGAGTGAAGCTGTGAATGATGAAAAAGGGGTGAACCCTTCTGAACTTAGCCCTGTGAAAAAGAAGAAGAGAATGATAAAGTGGATGATAATGAAATGGATGTGCTGCAGGGGTAATCAACCCCCTTGAGTGAACATGTCATCTGCACCCGGCTAAATGACGTTAAAGACAAGACTACTTGGGAGGCAACCCAATGTTTTAATTTTGGTATTTCAATTTTTGTTTTAGGTTGTTTTATTTTGTTCTTGAACAGTCTCACGGTCTTGGCTTCTTGGATTATGTTGTTTTATGGCAGGTGGACTAAAGACTAGCTCCGAGAGGCAAAGGGTCGAAAGTGTAGAAAATCTAGAAATTTTTACAGTGAAGCGCTGCGGTGCCAACTTGAAGGCCGCAGCGCCCAATGTCCAGAGAACATGAAAAAATTTCCAGAGAAATTAGAGCCGCGGCGCATGATGCAAGGGTCGCGGCGCCTGAAGGGTTGTGTGCACGGTGATTCTTCCGTCCTCCCAGACCTCCGTTGTGACCGCTGTTTTGTGTTTGTAAGTTGTCCCTTTATTTTTTGTCTTTACACATTGGGGACAATGTGTCAATCAAGTTTGGGGGATCTTACTTTGTTTTTGTGCTTTGTTTTGAGTCTTTTGTTGTGTTTAGTTTGTTCTATGTGTTTTGTTAGTCTATTTTTTTAGGGATCAAGTATGTGTAGTTGCTAAAGATAATGAGCGGATAAAGTGAGATAATGTAATGGAATTAACAGCAAAAATTTGTGTGCTTAAGTTAGATATGTCAAAAATTCATGACATCTAATTATTTGGGATATTTATGCTTCGCCTATGTGTTGTCAATTATGGAAAGAAAGGTTGAAAATATCTAAAAAAAAAACATGTTTTCTTGTTATTTAAGGCGAAATAGTTAAGATATACATGTTTAGGAAAATGATTCAGGCATTCTTTGATAGCTCTTTTTATCGTTCATTATCTACCCTGACATAAATTGTATCATTAGTCAGCCCTTTTGAGCCTAAATAATATCTTTGTTTGACATCCTATGATTTCCTAGTTGTTCCATAAGTGATAATTGAAAATTATTGGGATGAAAAGTGTTGAAAAAACAATAAAAAGAGAGTGAAAATTTGATGCACCCCAATGAAAAATATTCAAAAGCCTAAGTTTGGGGGTGATTGTTCTTGACAATATGTCTCATTCTCTCAAAAGAAAATAGGGGGGAAAATAGGTATGATACTAAAAAGAAAGTCAAAAAGAAGGAAAAATGAGTTGAATAAAAAATGATTATGGTACGAAATTGAGTCTAAATGCCAACTTTTATCTAGCCCTGCCTGAGCCTACATTACAACCATTGAAAGTCCTGGAGATCTGTAATGTGTATGTCTATGATTAGTGGGGAATAGCAAGTAAACAGATCTATAGAATTTTGGGAAAGATGGAATGAAATTGACACGCATAGGTTAGGTGTTTGTATTTTCAATGATTATGATCTAATTGAATTTGCGAAATATCTAATTTGAAATTCTAGATTCCTGAAAATTCATGCTGTGTTCTAACACATTATCTCAGTTTTCATCCATGATTTTTGAGGCAACATCAATATAGATACTTGATCCATTTTGATATAATATCTTCTTGGTTTTGTTATTGTTTTTTTAGTGCTTTACTCGAGGGCGGGTATAATTTAAGTTTGGGGTGTTTGTTGAGTCTATTTTATACACACATTTGAGTCCTTTTAGTTAGTATTTTCATCTTTTCTTTTGTGTTTAGTATAGTGTTAGAGTTGTTTTTCTTTCTTTTTGTGTCACAACGGTCATAAAGGAGAAAATACAATTTTTGAGGATGAAATTGCACAATAAAAAGTCAAGAAATCAAACCTAAGAAGTCCCGGGAAGAATGGAAGAAATCTAGCAAGTTCCGGATGAAAAATGGTGAAGCGCCGCGACCGAAGGAATTAGAGCCGAGGCGCTGAATTTCCAGAATGCATAAGCAAAGTTCCGTCGTGAGCGTCGCGGCGCCTGGCAGCAGCGCCGCAGCGCTAGATTTCCAGTAAGCACAGTCGAATTTTGGTTGATTTAGGGCCGCGGAGCTTGGCAGCAACGACGCCGACGCCCAGTTTTTTAGTAATTAAGTCGATTTTCAGAAGGGTAAAAGGGTCCGGAATGAGATTTTTCTCAGATATAAAACCCTGAAACCCTGTCTTATTTCATATCATACTTTGGAGAGGCTAGAAGGAGGCTACAGAACAAGATTGGAGACTACTTTTGTTCAAGTTCTTTCTTTTCTCTTTTATTTAATTCAGTTTATGTTGGATATTAAATTGGTTCTTAGCATGACAATGTCTAGGAGCTAATTTCTTTATTAGGATTTTCCGTCAAATTGTTTGAAACTTTTTCATACAGTTAATGCATAGTTATTTATTTCTTCTTCAGCTATATTAAGATCTATTCAATAATGTATTGATAGTTTGATAATTGACTGATCATTAATTGTCATAACTTATATGATTTCGAATCGAGATCTGAGGGAGATTTGAATATGTTGTCGTTGTTTAGACATAGGTTAAAATCGTGGACGAAAGTACCCCGATACTTGTGTAGTGTTTAAGGTTATTGTTCTTAATCCTCCTGAGGCAAACCGAATGCCTTGACTACTTCGACACGTACTCCCCAGTATCGAGAAGGACTTCCATAAGGGTGTTCATTGCCATTGTAGCACTGCATGACTTTGAAATCCATCAAATGGATGTTAAGACAGTCTTCCTAATGGTGATTTGGAAGAGGAGATATATATGGAACAACCCGAGGGGTATGTAGTCCCAGGACACGAGAAGAAAGTCTGTAGACTTATCAAGTCCCTGTACGGGCTGAATAAACTCCAAAACAGTGACATGAAAAATTTGTACACTACTGTCAAAAGGTTTCTCCATTAACGAGTGTGATAAATGTGTCTACGTGAAAGAAAACTCGTCATGATCTGTCTTTACGTAGACGACATGTTAATCACAAGTAGTAGTCGAGCCTTGATCCTAGAAACAAAGAACATGTTAAAACAATGTTTTGACATGAAGGAAATGGGCATGGCGGATGTCATCTTAGGAATTAAGATTTCTAAGTCATCTGACAGACTAGTGCTATCTCAGTCTCATTACATAGAGAATGTCTTGAGAAAGTTTGAGATGTTTGACTGTCAGCCATTTAGCTCACCAACGGACATGAGTCAAAGCACTGACAAATATTATGGTGCACTCATGCTCCAGGAGCGATGTGCGCATATAATCGGCAGCTTGATGTATGTAACAAACTGTACCCGACATGATATCGCTTATGCCGTCAATAAGTTGGCTAGATTTACACGCAATCCCGGAGATGACCATTGGAAAGCTCTTAATCGAGTACTCTGGTATTTGAAATATACAATGTCATACATATTGCACTACTCGAGGTATCCAGTTGTACTAGAGGGGGATAGTGATGCAAACTGGATATCCGATATAAGGAACACCAAGTCCACCAGTGGGTATGTATTTACAATTGGTGGTGTGTGTCCTGAAAGTCCTCCAAACAAACTTGCATCGCCCGATCCACCATTGAATCGGAGTTCATCGCTTTAGACAAAACAGGTGAAGAAGCTGAGTGGCTTCATGACTTCTTGGAGGATATCCATTGCTGGGATAAACCTGTACCTTCGGTGATGATCCACTGCGACAGTCAGTCAGCATTAGGAAGGGCACGAAGTAGCATATACAACGACAAATCTCGGCACATACGTCGGAGACATAAGACCGTTAGGCAATTGATCTCCACGGGTATTATCTCCATCGATTACATAAAATAAAAGGAGAATATAGCTGACTCTTTGACTAATGAATTACCCAATGATCAGATGATTTTCCTGTCTATGGGAATGGGCTTAAAACCCCAACAATAAGGAGCGATATGGTCGTAACCCATCCATACTGACTGGAGATCTCAGAAATTTGGTTCAATGGGAAAACTAAGCTGTAAAGGTCCAGTTGAGCGCTTATAGAAAATCAAGAGCACTTCGAATTTTATTTCCTTATGGAAACTCAAATCCAAAGCCTTCCCGCGATAGACATTAAAGTGCTACCTGAATTATGGGTACACGGTTAAGTGTCAAAGTTTGAACACAATACTCGAGAGTCGAGGTTAAGATGAAGATACTTTTAATGACTCCTTGTGGGAGGTCACCTATTTAAGTGCGAGGACAGACCACCTCAATTGAACGCACTTAAGAATTCAAGCGTGTCCACAGCCAAAATGGACAAAACATAAGAAGAAACGAGAGATTGGACTGTTATTTGTGTCTCTATCATTATCTTGGCATCTACTAAACACTGACGGTTCAAGACATCACGTTCACCGCTAAGTAAATATGTCTGATGGTAGTTGACTAGGAAAGGTTCAAAGTTGTGTGCTACCTATTCCGATGCAATACACTTCCGCTACTAGATTACTAATGGTTGACACTCCGCGTGCACCAACACCTCTTTCAAGAGGGGATTGTTGAAAAATTTACCTAGTGGGATTGAGTTTATCTCGTTCTTAATGACTTGAACACATGGGGCTCCACATATTGGAAATATGATTTTCATACACATGCATACGTCGTACAACATCTAGATAAATTTCACGTAGTGAAAGAGATGTTGATACATATGTTAAAGTGTTCTTAAGTTAGGTAAAAATGAACGATTAATTGGTCAAATTAATGTGTTTCCCACGACAGTATAAGAAAAGAAGAAATGTGCAAAATACGGAAAATGGGGAAGAGTCGCGGCGCCGTGACAGGGCCGCGACACCGAGCCACGACGGGACAACGTCGCGGTGCTCCAAGCGTTGCGCCGCCTCCGGCAGGGGCCGCGACGCCTCTCCTCCAGTAGCTCGAAGTTTGGTTCTGTCTATTTAGAGTTGCAGTGCTTCTCGAGGCGCCACGGCGCTTGCGGTACAGTGAACCGAAAATTTATCCAGAATCTTCTGATTCATGGACTGATTTGAAAGGCCAAAGATCAGCCAACTCTTTGCATGATCAAAGTGTCTTTTGGTGAGATCTATGCACCCCATTTAGTGCATTCACATGGAATGTGAATGATCATTTTGCAACTATAAAAGGCGCCTCAAAATTCAGATTTAGATCATCCATTGACAACACAAAAATCTAAAAATTGTTGAGAGCTTTTCTGCTATTTCTAGCAATCTTTTGTTCTTGTTTCTTCTGCAAGAGTTCTCAAGTATTTGGCTTGTGCTTGAGAAAGTACTGTCGTTTTATCTTGGGAGACTATTACCCATCTACCGTAAGCCATTATATACGAGAGTAATTTTGTCTTAAAGAAAGAGTGCTAACACTCGACAACAGTATAATTAGCTTTCTTTTGTTCATTTCTTCCAGTTCTTCCGTTCCCGTTCACACCCACAAATTTACAACATATTACTATCATAAATTAAATATTTCTAACAATTCATCAAACTCAATCAATAAAAGAATTGGTTTAAAATTAATTATTTTCCTAATTTACAATTATAATTAACAATCCAAATTAAACCCAAAAAATCTATTTACAAAACCTTCAAATAACCTAATAAAATAATAGAGAAAATACTACACACCTGGAGAAAGCTTTCGTTACCGTTCTACTTGTTGTCGTCGGAAATTGCAATTCTTCACTCACGCACGTGGTTTAGAGTAGTGACTTCATAATTTTTCAATAGGTTAATTTTTTTTTTTTTTGGAAAGACAGTGGGTTAATACTAGTAGTCAATTTTGTTTTTTAAATGGGGGTGGGCCAGGGTATGGTCCGCCCCTGCTTAGGGTCATCGGAAGGATATAAGTAACTGGCAGATAGATACAGACGAATTTGCCCCTTTCATTACAAATCAATAAAAGAATGTGTCCCTTTGAAATAAATTCATCAATTCACAAAAGCTTCCATCCAAAATTAATCATATATTTTGATTAAATATAGTTTGTTGGTTTGATTCTGCATATCTTTTTAATTTTTGGATAAAAATATTTGATTTTGTGATGTTTCTTGTTATCTTTATGTTTTTTAATCAGGAAAGAAGATGAAGAATTCTACCCGCGCAATTTAACATACTTCAAGAATAGTTGAATTTTGGTGTGTTTACACCTTAAAAAGATGGTTTTTCTTGAATTTTACCATGATGTGTTTGCGCTCGAGAATGAGGTTCGTGATGGTTTTTTAATTATTCTCATGATATATGGTTTTTTAGAATCTAAAGTTATGGCTTAAGGCCTAACTTGACTAACTTTGAAATTTGAAGTTATGTCTTAATAAGACCTAACTTGACTAACTATTGGAATATAAAGTTATGGCTTAAGGTCTGATTTTACTAACTTTGGAATATAAAGTTATACCTTAATGTCTGACTTGACTTACTTTTGGAATCTAAAGTTATGTGTTAAGGTTAAGACCTAACTTTACTAACTTTGACATTTAAAGTTAGGCCTTAAGGCCTGACTTTACTAACTTTGAAATCTAAAATTAGTCCTTAAGACCTGACTTGACTAACTTTGGAATTTTTTTTTTTTTTTTTGTTACTTATAAGTTTGTGTTTTTCTTCTTGATTTTGTATCTTTTTGCTTTGATGATGTACTACCTGATTAAGAAGTTGATATATCATCCCCCCTCTGGTGTTGCTATCAAGTATTCAAGCACAAATATTATATTTGATCAACTTTTCAAATTTGTAATGCAAAGACTTGCTCAATAAAAATGTTTTCCGTTGGTTTGATTCGGAAGATGATGATATTTCCTATCTTTCGAATATTATTTATGGGGAAAAAGCAAGCATCTATCCTGGGAGAATGTTGATAAGGTATTAATCTCGATGCGCTATGATTCTTCAGAGATAAAAATTATGGTCGTTTTGTGGTGAAGTTTGTTGATATGATCATTAATGGTGAAAATGTAATGGATTGGGACACTGCTGATATGTTGGATTACATGAAGACATGGTCAATCAATCTGTATTCTCATGCAAAAAATAATTTAGATGAAGGTTATAAGAATCCACCTGAATCAACAGGACATGATTACCATGATGACAACAATATGGAGTGCCCCTTTGGGAAGAGAAAGGGAGGGAAACGTGCGAAAAATAAAAACATTAGTTTGATTTTATTTTATGATACTATAATGATTACTGTGCGTTTGGTGCTTGTAAATGCATCATGCAAGTTCAAGCGAAAGTAATGAAACTTTGAAAACTATCATGTATAGATGAAATTCTATAAAATCTGATTGGGAAACTATAGGATCAAAATTTTGGCTGATAGTTGTTTCCAAACACGTTTAAATAGAGAACTGCATTTTTTGACAAGATGATGAGGCAGTTTGATTCGTCCAGTCATTCTTCTATGTTTGATAAGGCAATCTAATGGATAAAATTAAAATAAATCAGAAGGAGTTGGATGTTGAATTCAATACTGTTGTCATGGATCTTACGGGTATTTCCCTGAGAATCCTATTATCATATCCGATGATTCCTCTTCTGATGGTATATAAATTTTTGAGTAACTTTGAACAATATTATGCCTCAAGGCAAAAGTTGACTAATTTTTGGGATATAAAATTATGCTTTAATTCAGAAATTGAATAAATTTTGGCATATAAACTTTGGCCTTTTAAGGCCGAACTTGACCAACTTTGGAACATAAAATTAGGCCTTAAGGTAGAGATTCACTATCTGTGGGTAGGGGTGCACAATTTTCGGTCCGGACCGAAAAATCGGACCGGACCGAACCTCTTTGGACCGGACCGAACCGGACCGAGATTTTCGGTCCGGTCTTCGGTTCTTCAAAACCCTTGTTTCGGTTTTCGGTCCGGTCCGGTCCGGTCCAGGATCGGTCCGGTCCGGACCGATTTTTTAATTTTATTTAATTATTTTATAATATATTATATATATAATTATATCTTGAGAGAGTGAGTGTGAGACCGGACCCCTCCGCCCTCCCTACGATTACGAATACATTATACATATACATACATTTATACTAAATCTAATACTTATAAATTATAATAACTAATTCTAATTTTCTAAATCTAAATTATCTAATACTTTAAACCCACTCCCCGATTCTCTCGTCTTCCTCTTATCTTTGATCCCACCTCTCTCTCTCCCAAATCCCTAAATCCACAAATCCCTAAATCCCAATCGCCGGCTCGCACTGGTCACTCGACTCGCTCGGTCAGACTCGGACTCGCCCGATCACCACTCGCGCTCAAAGCTCGGCTGCGAGCACTTCGTTACTCGCTCGCTCACTCGCGATCACGTCGGCGGTGGCGACTCTCGATCTTCTCGTCGATCGTCGTCAACGTCAGTCTTCACTCGTCCAGTTCCAAACTCCAGTCCAGTCCACTAAGACTCGAGACTCGCACTCGATCGCTACTCGCTCGATCACTCGCTCGATCACTCGGCGCCTCGATCGCTACTCGCCTCAGTCGCTCAATCTATCGACAAGGTATAGTTCATTAGTTTGTCATTTAAAGTTGTGCAACCAACGTTTGTATTCATTTGTATTGTTAAATGATATTAAATGTTTGTATTAACATGTAGATGATTTCTAGTACCTCGAATCTCATATCGATCCAAAGGAAAAGAGACGATGAAATGACTCGTCAAATCGACTAGCTGTACGGAATTTGAAGCGGTGTCACGACCACGAGTTTGTATTTACTTCTCAAACAACAAATACACTCCACACAGAGACAAGTCGAACCTGGACAAGTATTATGCCAACGGAGGAGCATGATATTACTCGCAACAAACAAATTTGAATATTGGAAGGAATACAAGCTTTATTTGACTAATGGCGAGGCAAGCGTCGAATGTAAGTATTGCCATAAAACTTTGCGTGTGACTCTTCTATTAATGGTAACAAAATGTGAAAAATCATGCAACTCAATGCCTACTAAACGGAGAATGTGATTAAACAAAATCAAAGTAAATTGACTTTGGAGGCTGTTGCGGATAAAAAAGGAGAAGGAAAGTTGAGAAATTGGGTTTTAAATGTAAATGAAGTTAGGGAAGCGTTGTGCTATATGGTGATAGTTGACGAACTTCCTTTTCGTTGTGTTGAAAAACCTGTTTTAAGCATTTCATATCATTTGCTTGCCACGAGTTTATAGTACCCTCCGTATGATCGTGGCGCGTGATTGCTTTAAACTTTATTTGAAGGAAAAGAAAAGTTGAAAGAATTTCTCAAATTGTCATGCCAAAGTGCGTGTGACAACTGATTCATGGACATCTAATCAAAGAATCAACTATATGTGCCTTACCGCTCATTTTATAGACAATGATTGGAATTTGCAAAAACGAATTCTAAACTTTTGTCCAATTATAAGTCATAAGGGTGAGTCAATTGCAAAAGCTATAGAATCTTGTTTAGAGAGTTGGGATTTACATATGAAACTTTTCTGGTATCGTTGATAATGCCTCTTCAATGATGTTGCTTGTAGTCACTTGATGAGAATAGTTCAAAGCAATGGTAGTGCAATAAGTAAGGGAAAGTATTTGCATATGAGATGTGTCGCTCATATTGTTAATCTTATTGTTTGGGATGGTTTGAAAATAAAAGATTCTCTTAAAGCAATTGAAAGAATTCGAGCTATTGTGAAATTTGTGAGGAATTCTCTGCGAACTTCTTAAATTTAAAGAAATTGCAACATTCTTGAAAATAGAGAGCAAATCTTTGTTGTCACTTGATGTGCCACTCGTTGGAACTCAACTTATACTATGTTGATGGCAGCTATAAAATTTGAGCGAGTTTTTAGTATGTTTGAACTTCATAAAGAAAACGATCTTAAAGAGCCTAATGATGTAGGGCCTCCTAATGAGAATGATTGGTTGTTGGCAGAGACTTGTTATCTTTCTAGAAAAGTTTTATATTTTAACTAATAATGTTTCGCTTCTTTGAGTGTCACGTGCAATAGTGCATTGTTTGATATTAGTACGACTCTTTGGAACATTAAAAGATCTAGAAAGTACTTGTGATGTAGAATTGCGTCTGAAATGGTAAGATGAGAGAAAAGTTTGATAAGTATTGGGGTAGTTTAGAAAGGTTTAACATGTTGATTTATGTGGCTGCCATTATTGATCCTTCGATGAAAAAGGTTGGTTTACAATTGACTCTACATGAGATGTATGGGGAAGTGAAGGGTGATAGTTTGCTTGAGAATGTTCAACAAGTCCTAAATGATTTGTTCGATGAATATAAGGCTATGTATTTCCCTACTTGTTGCTTTGAGTGGGAGTGATGTATCTAAATCAAGTGACATGGGATTAGATCTCAAGACTAAAGTTAGGAAGCTCAAATCATCGTTAGAAGCAAAGGGTAAATATAGTGCGAGGCGAGCTTGATCGATATTTGAATGAAGAGGCGGATGAAGAAGATATTGAAATCTTAACTTGGTGGAAGCTCAATTCACTAAGATTTCCGTTGTTTCACGCATGGCTCGTGATATATTAGCTATTCGGTATCTCTGATTTATACGAAATTGCATTTAGTCTGGGAGGGCGAACAACGATCAATTCAGGAGTTCTTTGACACCTAAGGTAATACATTTTCTTTTGTATTTTTTGTAAACCAAATTTAATTTTTATTATATTAATTGGTAAGTTCTATTTCTTAACTTTTATTTTATGTTAAAGATGGTGCAAGGACTCATTTGTGGTCAAGATTGGCCGTTCAACTTTGATGAAGAAATCCAAACTAATTAATGTGGAAGAATCATTAGAAGACTTGCAGATTTGGAGAATGGTATGATATATTGATATGAATATGATGATATCTCATTGCAAGCATAAGAAGAGTTACAATTCTTATTAGTTATTACTAACTTTATTATTTTCTTTCATCTGATTTTCAAAAGTGTGGAATTGATGAATCTACCATCTATGTTTGATGGTTTGAGTGTTTGTATATGTATAATGTATGTCATTCTCTTCCCTCTTGACTATTGTTGTTTACTTGTTTTTAGTTTTGGCATGTTTGTCATTGTCTGGAAGTGGAATAAGAGGCATTAGGAATTTAGGATTAGAAATTTTCAACAATAAATTGTGGACTATGCCTAATTGCCTATTGCTAATCTAATGTGGACACTTTGGATCGACAAGGCGGTGAGGCGAGAGTGAAGAAGGCGACAAGCGCGGCTTCTGAAGAAGCGGCGGCCCGGCGGCGGTGAGCAGCAGCGGCGGCAATGAAGAAGACGGCAGCAAGAGCGTGACGGCAAGCGGCGGAAGCGGCAGCGGCGGCGGCGAGCAAAGCTGGCGGCAAACACAAGAGCTGCAGCAGCGACCAAACACTAGTTGGTTTTTTAGTATTAAAGCTTACTTTGTGTAATAATAATAAATCATGTAAAAAATTTATTGCAATTTGGAGTGTGGAGTGTGGAGTGTGGAGTGTGGACTGTGGATGTGGAGTGTAGTGGAATTGGAATTGGATTTTGAATTTCTGTTGTTCTGTGACTGCTTGACTGCTTCTGTGTTCTGTGTGAAATTCGGTCATCTCGGTCCATTCGGTCCAAATGACCGGACCGGACGAACACAGGCCAGGACGAAAAATTCGATCGGTCTTGGTCGGACATTTTTACTGTTCGGTCTCCGGTCCGGTCCGGTCCGGTCCGGTTTTGACCCTTTGTGCACCCCTATCTGTGGGATACAAAATTAAACTTTTAAGACAGAACTTGGTTAACTTTATGAAAGTTTCTGATAAGTCATAAAATTATTTTATTCAGTCACACAAAGAAGTTGGATGGTAAAAAAAAAAACGCATTAATTTCAATAGTTATGTACTCACAAAGGCATTCATTTCACCTTAATTTTAGATTGCAAATTCTTGCAGTTCAAAATGAATCCAATGGACTCTTTTGAAAAACACTGACCAGGTCATATGTCTAATACAATTAGGGCTGCACAAAATTCGGTGTGGATCGAAAAAAGGACAGGATCGAAAAAAAGGACAGGATCGACCACAATCGCAATTTCAGCGACAAGTCGAAGGAATGTACGAGCATAGAAAAGTACCTTTGTCCCTTCCGCCCCTTCATATTCAGACCGGTAAGTTTCGGTTCGGTCCTCGATCCTTTTAATTTATATTTTCGAGTTTCGGTCTGGTCCAGGGTCGGTATGGTCCATGTCCGAACTCAAGCTCCCGTCGTCGTCAACAGTGGTGTCTTCACGACGAGTGTTTAATCGAGGAACGGGGGTAAGTATTTCTTGTAGTATGGGCCAAGACGAATCTAATGGTACCACTGCTGATGCCTGAAACCACCTGAGTTCGCCAGAAAATGAAAAACAGGGCTAGGGTTTTGGTGTTTTGCGATCTAGTTGTCGGAGGTGTAGGGGATGAATCGAGGGATGTGGGAGGTATAGAAATGACATCCAGGAGCATGCGGTGCTAATGACACCATCCACCATCGTCGATTGTTACTGAATTCACCGAAAAATAAAAAAAACTGAGAACAAACTGAACCCGAATTTTGATCTGAAATTGAATGCATAAATCTTAAAATTGATTGATGTGGTTAGTATGGGAGTGATGGGCTTGATGAGACGAAGCTAATGGTGTTAGTCTCGTCTCCAATGGAGGCTTGAGCTCGCCGGAATCGCTGTAAAGTCGCGACGGCTACTGTAGCGTCGCGGCGATCGCTAATGGCAGTGTCCATTCGGTCAATATAACCGGACCGAAAAAGACTTGGACCGGACCGGATTCGAGCCGGTCTTCGGTCCTAATTTTCTGAATTTTCGATCTTCCGATCCGATTTTACCCTGTTGTGCAGTCCTAAATACAATGATTTTGTACGTTTTATTTTTTGTATCAAACTTTTCTATTTTCTTCTCTTCTTTACCGCAGTTTTATTTAATTGTAGTAATATTATTTTTGTAAAGAATGAATTTTGAGTTTAACTCAACCTCAAAAACTAATTTTTTGTAAAGAATATATTTTGGACCTAACTTAACCCCAAAAGCTAGTTTTTTGTAAAGAATAGATTTTGGGCCTAACTCAACCTCAAAAGCGAGCTTGTAGGGTGAGGATTGTCCAAGTCTATATAAAGAGTCCACGTTTCCATTCCATTTTCGATGTGGGACTTTTTAACAATTTTGATCTTTTTTTATTGATCCTTTCTAGTAGTGACTGGGCTCCAGATTGTGACTGTGATGCCAAATATTTGTGTCACGATCCAAACCGGAGGGCTGCGACGGACACCCGAATTTCACCCGCTGGGTACCCCTAATCACCCAACCATAAATAAGCACAGATTAAGCCAAAAAGGTTTTGAAAACTTTTAATCAAAAATTTGACTTATACATATATACATACTCATATCAAGGCCGACGAGGCCATACAAAACCACCATCCACAGGACACCTGTCTATAAGCCTCTAAAGAGTATACAACAACAAAATATCATACCAAAACTAGACTGCAACTCTGGAACAAATAGAGTGCAACCTACCAGCGTGACCATCACACTCTTTAACTGAACCTGCGAGCATGAAACGCAGCGTCCCCAGCAAAAGAAACGTTAGTACGACTGGTGTACTGAGTATGTTAGGCACAATGAATAACATGACAAAGATGTATCATAATCTGAAACAGGAACAACTGACCAACATTAATTGCCTCTGAGGGCCCTAATGAATATGTCTAAATGTTATGCATGAATGCAGTATGCACATACATCGGCCTCATCGGACAATCTTTCTTACCATAACAGCATCTGGGGGCATCATTTCATTATCAGCCTCTGTGGGCATAATCTTTCTAAATGTCATGCATGATGCAAATGCGGTATACATATATATATATATTGATCACACAAGGGCTATTCCTGTCCATAACCGTATCTGTGGGCATCTGGTTATATCGGCCACACATGGGCATCGATTCATGTTGACCTCTTCGAGCTCTTTTGTGATAATCTGTACCAGCTGCAGGTGATGTGCGTATATAACGCCTTCCCTTTCCTCATTTCCCCTACATATATACAATATTTATCATATAGTAGTGTGCATAACACAATTGGGTCACGGTAATATATGAATGCAATGCAAATGAAAATGCATGAATGGTAACACCATATTCTAATCTCAACGGGTGACATTACCTTTGTATATCATCATATTTTCTATATGCCTTAATAAGGACTTAAAAACATTTTAGACATGTTTTTGCATAGGAATCAATAACATGAATATTCCTTAACTTCTAAGAGTGGAATAAAGTATGAAACAATATCACGATTATACTTCATACATAAAACATGCTAAAAGAAAGAAATAATTTGTCTTCACATACCTCAAATGCTCTCCAAGCTAACGATGGTTCTACAAGTTGGAGTTGCTTGAATATTCACGTTCTCATTATACTGTTAATGATATGAACTTTACAGTTTCCGCTGTGTCCCACGATGGATTCTTGATTTAAAAAGGCTCACCAATAAATACTTATTGTCCGTGGACAATACAAAAATGAAGTTATTGTTTGATCCTCCTGAATTGCTCTCTGCTTTTGATTCCCATCCAAATAATAGTAAGCTTGTGCTTAATTCTTTTTCCTAATTGCCAAATCCCCAAACGTGATTATGTGGCTGAAAAATTAAGCAAGAGATCAGATTTTTATTCCTCTCAAAACTACCTCTTTGATGATAATAAAGGACCTAGAACGATATCTCCATGGCTGCAACGTTTGTTGCCTTCTATCCAAGTAAATCCCAAATATAAAATATCTTATTCTCTTTATCTTACTAGGGACAAGGACGTGTCTACACCTCATTTTCCCACTTATTGGGGTTGTCCCCCTCCATTCTTATCCCTTAATTCCTTTTTTTTATAGTGACCTGACTCCGTATAATTTATTAATTATAAATATACTTAATTTTAAAATTCATTTTAATAAAATTTTAAAAATTCATAAGGCCTTCGTATACTTGATGTCAAAAAGCTAACTTTTCTATTGTGTTCTCTTTTTTACTGCAGTTTTATGTAATTGTAGTAATATTATTTTTGTAAAAAATGAATTTTGGGCCTAACTCAACCTCAAAACTAGCTTTTTGTAAAGAATAGATTTTGAGTCTAACTTAACCTCAAAAACTAGCTTTTTATAAAGAATAGATTTTTGGTCTAACTCAACCTCAAAAACTAGCTTGTAGGGTGAAAGATTAGCTTAGCTTTTTATAAGTTCACATTTTCATTTCATTTTCGACGTGAGACTCTTAACAATTTTAATTTTTTTTATTGATCCTTTCTAGTAGTATATGGGCTCCAGATTGTGACTGTGATGCCAAAGATTTGTTGGCGGGAACGTATACAGAATGAGCTACAAATATGATTACATAGTTGGTTCTCAAAGACGCCTTTGTCAAGGCTGGAAATATTTTGTTGATTCAGCTGGACATACGGTAGGAGATACTCTATGTTTTAGGGTTGGTGAAATCCCATATGGCGTAGGCTTTCAAATTATAAAGAAGGAGAAAATTGTAGTTATAGATTAGAATATTTTTTTAATACCACTGTTGACATCCAATTTTGACCTTCTATTTCAATTATTAATCAGTAAAATTAAATTATTTTTAACACCGCAAAATAATTTTAATAATAAAACATACACATACATAAATAAGAAATTTAATAGTGACGTCGCATTTTATACGGAACATTAAGCACTCCTTAAATATTATATTCGCATTTGTTAATACTCAAAATAATTTTATAAATATTCTTTATAATTTGAACCCAAACTAAAACTACCCAAGATTAAAACACTACCCATTTAAATTCGTCCAAGCCCAATACCTAGGCCCAAACCCCTATTCACCGTCTTCTTTAATCTAACAACCCTATGCCTAAAAAACAAATTCAGAAAACCTATCTACCCGACCTTCACATTGCCGCCACACCCATCGTCATTCGCGCCGGATTCTCGACCGATAAATTCAGTATTCCGTCTGTCCCTTTGTACTGTCATTCCCTTTCCATCGTCTAAACCCAAATCACCCTCAACCAAAATATCCCAAACATCTTTTTCAAGAACCAAAATCACATGCGAATCATACCCCAAAATATACCTGAAATCGTATCACATTAAAACCATATCAAATTCGCCAAAATCATACTAAAATCAACCTCAAATCCGTCTCAAATCAGTCAAGATTCATCCTTTGAAATCAAAACTTACCATAGCCAAATCGTTACCAAATTATCTCATCAAATCAAACCTACCATTCTCAGTAATCGAATCAACTATTACCTTAAACACACCGCCTTAAAAATTTTACCATTTTTTATCAAAACTGAGAGGGGGTTATAAATATGAGCCACTTTTCAGAACTTAGCCAGGGATTCCATGGTAAAAGCTCCTAGGAAAATCCTAAACTCTAAGAACCAGCAAGAATCAGTCAAGAACCCAGCGAAGGTCAGTGACCAGAAAGTACCTCAAAAACAATCAATTTTCCAGAGCATAATAGCCTAAATCTTCAAAACAAAATCGACTAAAAACTTCATTCATTTCCAAATCGCATCGCAGCAAAACTCCGAGTGGATCGACGACTTGATACATTGTCTCGATTCGCTGCCCAGAGAAGGTAAAATCATTACCCTTTCAGTCTTAAATTCATTTGTTATCAATATGTGCATTGTGTCTTTTGAATGACTGCTTAAGCGTATATTAAGTTGATATACATGATTGTTTATGCTTGTCAAATTAACTGTTAAACCTGTTTAATTAATGTTAATCCTAATTCCCTTTTGCTTGTAATTTAACTACGGTATGACCAGATTCCCTCGGTGGGATACGTAGGAGACCACTTCGACATCGGTCCCAGTTTAGAAAAAATCACAATCCCCTTTAGCTTGTAATTGAACTACGATATGACCTGATTCCTTCGGTGGGATACACACCTAAATCGGCGTCGGTCACACCATTAGGAAACTTCCCCCTTGTTTTGGAAATAACAATTACACACTTTTGGTAGGATAAACAAACAATCAATCCCCACAAGACTCGTTTTAGACCAAGCGCCTTGCATGTTTAAAAGTTAAAACTGGGACAATTTTGATTAAATCGGCTTCGGTCACACCATTAGGAAACTTCCCCCTTGTTTTGAAAATAACAAATACACATTTTTTGTAGGATAGACAAACAATCCCCCACAAGACTCGTTTTAGATCAAGCGCCCTTGCATATTTAAAAGTTTAAATTTGGACAATTTAGATTAAATCTGCTTCGGTCATACCATTAGGAAACTTCCCCCTTGTTTTGGAAATAACAAATACAAAATTTTGGTAGGATAGACAAACAATCGCTCACAAGACTCGTTTTAGACCAAGCGCCCTTTTATGTTTAAAAGTTAAAACAGAGACAATTTTGATTAAGATGGTCATTTAGTCAATCCGCCAAAAACTTTTATCAAAATATACACTTTGTCACAAGGGATAAATATTTTCATTAACAATTAGACAAGGCAGGAAACCGGACAGGGGTTACAGGTCCAAACAAGTCAGGCGTGCAAAAATCAAGGATCAAAGTTGTAAAGTCAATAAGATACGTAGGCGGTCATATCGGCTTCGGTCCCACTTTTAGAAAAAAAATCCCAATTCCCTTTTGCTTGTAATTGAATTACGGTATGACCTGATTCCCTCGGTGGGATACGTAGGAGACCACTTCGGCATCGGCCCCATTTTAGAAAAATCACAATCCCTTTTTGCTTGTATTTGAACTACGATATGACCTGATTCATTCGGTGGGATACGTACCTAAATCGGCTTTGGCCACACCATTAGGAAACTTCCCCCCTTGTTTTGGAAATAACAATTACACACTTTTGGTAGGATAAACAAACAATCAATCCCCACAAGACTCGTTTTAGACTAAGCGCCCTTGCATGTTTAAAAGTTAAAACTAGGACAATTTTGATTAAATCGACTTCGGTCACACCATTAGGAAACTTCCCCCTTGTTATGGAAATAACAAATACACATTTTATGTAGGATAGACAAACAATCCCCCACAAGACTCGTTTTAGACCAAACACCCTTGCATGTTTAAAAGTTAAAACTGGGACAATTTTGATTAAATCGGCTTCGGTAATACCATTAGGAAACTTCCCCCTTGTTTTGGAAATAACAATTACACACTTTTGGTAGGATAGACAAACAATCAATCCCCACAAGACTCATTTTAGACTAAGCGCCCTTGCATGTTTAAAAGTTAAATCTGGGACAATTTTGATTAAATCGGCTTCGGTCACACCATTAGAAAACTTCCCATTGTTTTGGAAATAACAAATACACATTTTATGTAGGATAGACAAACAATCCCCCACAAGACTCGTTTTAGACCAAACGCCCTTGCATGTTTAAAAGTTAAAACTGGGACAATTTTGATTAAATCGACTTCGGTAATACCATTAGGAAATTTTCGCCTTGTTTGGGAAATAACAAATATACACTTTTGGTAGGATAGACAAACAATCCCCCACAAGAGTCGTATTAGACCAAGCGCCCTTGCATGTTTAAAAGTTAAAATTGAGACAATTTTGATTAAATCGGCTTCAGTCACACCATTAGGAAACTTCCCCCTTTTGGAAATAACAAATACATATTTTTTGTAGGATAGACAAACAATCCCCCACAAGATCGTTTTAGACCAAGCGCCCTTGCATGTTTAAAAGTTAAAACTGGGACAATTTTGATTAAATCGGATTCGGTCATACCATTAGGAAACTTTCCCCTTGTTTGGGAAATAACAAATATACACTTTTGGTAGGATAGACAAACAATCCCCCACAAGAGTCGTATTAGACCAAACGCCCTTGCATGTTTAAAAGTTAAAACTGGGACAATTTTGATTAAATTGGCTTCGGTAATACCATTAGGAAACTTTCCCCTTGTTTGGGAAATAACAAATATACACTTTTGGTAGGATAGACAAACAATCCCCCACAAGAGTCGTATTAGACCAAGCGCCCTTGCATGTTTAAAAGTTAAAATTCGGACAATTTTGATTAAATCGGCTTCGGTCACACCATTATGAAACTTCCCCCTTTTGAAAATAACAAATACATATTTTTTTGTAGGATAGACAAACAATCCCCCACAAGACTAGTTTTAGACCAAGCGCCCTTGCATGTTTAAAAGTAAAAACTGGGACAATTTTGATTAAATCGGCTTCGGTCATACCATTAGGAAACTTCCCCCTTGTTTGGGAAATAACAAATACACACTTTTGGTAGGATAGACAAACAATCCCTCACAAGACTCGTTTTAGACAAAGCGCCCTTGCATGTTTAAAATTTAAACTGGGACAATTTTGATTAAGATGGTCCTTTAGTCAATCCGCCAAAAACTTTTATCAAAATACACACTTTGTCACAAGCGATAAATATTTTCATTAACAATTAGCCAAAGGATGAAACCGGACAGGGGTTACAGGTCCAAACAAGTCAGGCGTGCAAAAATCAAGGATCAAAGCTGCAAAGTCAATACGATACGTAGGCGGCTTCTGTCCCACTATTAGAAAAAAAAATCCAATTCCCTTTTGCTTGTAATTGACTACGATATGACCTGATTCCCTCGGTGGGATACGTAGGAGACCACTTCGGCATCGGTCCCATTTTAGAAAAAATCACAATTCCCTTTTGCTTGTAATTGAACTACGATATGACCTGATTTCTTCGGTGGGATACGTACCTAAATCGGCTTCGGTCACACCATTAGGAAACTTCACCCTTGTTTTGGAAATAACAATTACACACTTTTGGTAGGATAGACAAACAATCAATCCCCACAAGACTCATTTTAGACCAAGCGCCCTTGCATGTTTAAAAGTTAAAACTGGGAAAATTTTGATTAAGGTCACACCATTAGGAAACTTCCCCCTTGTTTTGGAAATAATAAATACACATTTTTTGTAGGATAGACAAACAATCCCCCACAAGACTCGTTTTAGATCAAGTTTACTTGCATGTTTAAAAGTTAAAACTGGGACAATTTTGATTAAATCGGCTCGGGCACACTATTAGGAAATTTCCCCCTTATTTTGGAAATAACAAATACACATTTTTGGTAGGATAGACAAACAATCCTTCACAAGACTCGTTTTAGACCAAGCGCCCTTGCATGTTTAAAAGTTAAAACTGGGACAATTTTGATTAAGATGGTCATTTAGTCAATCCGCCAAAATCTTTTATCAAAATACACACTTTATCATAAGCGATAAATATTTTCATTAATAATTAGCCAAGGCATGAAACCGGACAAGGGTTACAGGTCCAAACAAGTCAGGCGTGCAAAAATCAAGGATCAAAGCTGCAAAGTCAATACGATACGTAGGCGGCCATATCGGCTTCGGTCCCACTTTTAGAAAAAAAAATCCTAATTCCCTTTTACTTGTAATTGAACTACGGTATGACTTGATTTCCTCGGTGGGATACGTAGGAGACCACTTCGGCATCGGTTCTATTTTAGAAAAAATCACAATCCCCTTTTGCTTGTAATTGAACTACGATATGACTTGATTCCTTCGGTGGGATACGTAGGAGACCACTTCGGCATCGGTCCCATTTTAGAAAAAATCACAATCTTCTTTTGCTTGTAATTGAACTACGATATGACTTGATTCCTTCGGTGGGATATGTACCTAAATCGGTTTCTGTCACACCATTAAGAAACTTCCCCCTTGTTTTGAAAATAACAATTACACACTTTTGGTAGGATAGAAAAAAAATCAATCCCTACAAGACTCGTTTTAGACCAAGCGCCCTTGCATGTTTAAAAGTTAAAACTGGGACAATTTTGATTAAATCGGCTTCGGTCACACCATTAGGAAACTTCACCCTTGTTTTGAAAATAACAAATACACATTTTTTGTAGGATAGACAAACAATCCCCCACAAGACTCATTTTAGACCAAGCGCCCTTTCATGTTTAAAAGTTAAAACTCGGACAATTTTGATTAAATCGGCTTCGGTCATACCATTAGGAAACTTCCCCCTTGTTTGGGAAATAACAAATACACACTTTTGGTAGGATAGACAAACAATCCCTCACAAGGCCCGTTTTAGACCAAGCGCCCTTGCATGTTAAAATGTTAAAACTGGGACAATTTTGATTAAGATGGTCATTTAGTCAATCCGCCAAAAACTTTTATCAAAATACACACTGTCACAAGCGATAAATATTTTCATTAACAATTAGCCAAGGTAGAAAACCGAACAGGGGTTACAGGTCCAAACAAGTCAGGCGTGCAAAAATCAAGGATCAAAGCTGCAAAGTCAATACGATACGTAGGCGGCCATATCGGCTTCGGTCCCACTTTTAGAAAAAAATCTCAATTTCCTTTTTCTTGTAATGGAACTACAGTATGACATGATTCCCTCGGTGGGATACATAGGAGACCACTTCGGCATCGGTCCCATTTTAGAAAAAATCACAATCCTCTTTTGCTTGTAATTGAACTACGATATGACCTGATTTCTTCGGTGGGATACGTACCTAAATCGGCTTCGGTCACACCATTAGAAAACTTCCCCATTGTTTTTGAAATAACAATTACACACTTTTGGTGGGATAGACAAACAATCAATCCCCACAAGACTCGTTTTAGACCAAGCGCCCTTGCATGTTTAAAAGTTAAAACTGAGACAATTTTGATTAAATCGGTTTCGGTCACACCATTAGGAAACTTCCCCCTTGTTTTGGAAATAACAAATACACTATTTTTGTAGGATAAACAAACAATCCTCCACAAGACTCGTTTTAGACCAAGCGCCCTTGCATGTTTAAAAGTTAAAACTGGGACAATTTTGATTAAATCGGCTCCGATCATACCATTAGGAAACTTCCCCCTTGTTTGGGAAATAACAAATACACACTTTTGGTAGGATAGACAAACAATCCCTCACAAGACTCGTTTTAGACCAAGCGCCCTTGCATGTTTAAAAGTTAAAATTGAGACAATTTTGATTAAGATGGTCATTTAGTCAATCCGCAAAAAACTTTTATCAAAATACATATTTTGTCACAAGCGATAAATATTTTCATTAACAATTAGTCAAGGCAGGAAACCGGACAGGGGTTACAGGTCCAAACAATTTAGGCTTGCAAAAATCAAGGATCAAAACTGCAAAGTTAATACGAATCGACCGCCCCCCCTCCCCCCTCAAAACTCACAAGTTTTCTTTGATCGCAGATCTTCATATTCGCAGCAGAAGAAAGACAGTCACAATCAAAGTTCAAATTCTGTAAGAAGGTTCTTCATATTAGCAGAAGTAGAAAATACAGCAACAATCAAAGTCAAATTTCACAATAAAATCCAGCGCCTCAGCTCGATCACAGAGTCACACGACGTCATGCGGTTCACAAACGCATAACATCCAGATAAAGGACATCACAACGACGCAATGCGGTTTATAAATGCATAAGCAACGACATCATTACAATCCAATGCGGCTCACAAACATCTCACCATCAGCATTGTCAACACCATGACGCCATCAACATCACGTCAACCTAATGACGCCATCATCATTGTCAACATCATGACGCCATCAATATCATAAATCCAATGACGCCATCAGCATCGTGAATACCAAGACACAATCAATATCTTCAATTCAATAACGTCATCAGCATTGTCAACACTATGACGCCATCAGCATTATCAACACTATGACGTCATCAGCATTGTCAACCTAATGACATCATCAGCATTGTCAACACCATGACATCATCAACATCAACACAATGACACCGCCAGAATCAACACAATGACGCCGCCAACACCAACACAATAACGTCGTCAGCATCAACACCAACACATTGACACCACCAGCATCAACACAATGATGACATCAACATCTGCAACTACGACATCTTCAACATATTACGTCTACACAGGACGACATTTCTACTCACATGATCCCATTTCTTATATATTCATACTTTATTATTATTGTCTTAACAATTATGCACTAATTGTTACTTAATCTTTAGCCTACAAGATCTCAATTTATAGAAGCAGAAGCACAACACGTCCGGGCAAGGACGATATCTCAGCATTCGCAGCATTCAACACGTCTGGGCATAGATGACATCAATATTCAGCACGTTTGGGCATGGACAAAATCAGCATTCGCAACATGATGTCAGCATTCACATCCATCAACACATCTGGACAAAGACGACATCAGCATTCGCAGCATTTGACACGTCTGGACAAAGATGACATCAGCATTCACAGCATTTGACACATCTGGGCATGGACGATATCAACATTCAACACGTTCGGGCATGGACGACATCAACATTCACAGCATGACTTTAGCAATCACATCATTCAGTACGTCTAGACACAGACGACATCTCAACATTTGCAGCATCACTTCAACACAATGACGTCATCAAAGCATCATTTTCACATTACACATGATGATATTTATATCCACCTGGTCGTATTTTTTATATATTCATGCTTTATTATTTTGTCTTAGCAATTATGTACTAACTTTTTCTTGAGATTTAGTCTACAAGACCCTCAATTTACAGGAGCAGGTGCGGCACGTCTGTGCATGGATGACATATCAATGTTCCAGGGGCAGCATGTCCGTACGAGGACGACATCTCAGCATTTGCAACATCATATCAACACAAGGACGTCATCAACAACATCGGCATCACGTTACACAGGGAAACATTGTCATTCACATGATCGCATGGCTTATATATCCTTGCTTTATCATTTTTTTTGTCTTAATAGTTATGCACTAACTTTTTCTTAAGCTTTAGCATATATGTACATTACCTCGAGCGTCGATCCACTCTCCTCCGTCATCCCACAACTCAAATAACCCGGTGTCAGCGTCAGTCCCACCTTTAATTTTCTGACATCACAATCACTCAGTATCATCATAATTCGACACTAGGATAAATTTTAAATATGTGTCAGCCCACTTTTTAGCACTGTAATAACTCAGTGTTATTATAATTCGACACTGGGATAAATTTTAAATATGTGTCAGTCTTGCCTTTAAGAGTGTCACAATAACCCAATGTCATCATAATTCGACACTAGGACAAAATTTTGAATCGACATTTGCCCGTACATTTCTTAATCTTTGTTCTAATTCTGGCCAATCAGGACAAAATTGGATACAAGTCAACGTCTTTATCCGAAAACTCTTTCATCGTCTTCATCCAAAGAGGGACAAGTTGTTGATACCCAATTTTGACCCTCTATTCCAATTATTAATCAGTAAAATTAAATTATTTTTTAACACCGTAAAAAAAATACATACACATACATAAATAAGGAATTTAATAATGGCGTCGCATTTTATACATAACATTTAGCACTCCTTAAATATTATTTTCGCATTTGTTAATACTCAAAACTATTTTATAAATGTTCTTTATAATTTGAACCCAAGCAAAAACTATCCAAGAATTAAAACACCTAAACACTACCCATTTAAATTCGTCCAAACCCAATATAGAGGCCCAAACCCGCAAGCCCAAACCCCTATTCCCAATCTTCTTTAATCCAACAAACCTATGCCTAAAAAACAAAATCATAAAAACATATCTACCCGGCCTTCACATCGTCGCCACACTACCGCCATTCGCACCGAATTCTCGGCTGATAAATTCGGTATTTCGTCTGTCCATTTGTACTGTCATTCCCTTTCCATCATCTAAACCCAAATCACCCTCAACCAAAATATCCAAACTTTCTTTTCAAGAACCAAAATCACATGTGAATCATATCCCAAAATATACCCGAAATCGTATCACATTAAATCCATATCAAATTCGTCAAAATCATACTAAAATCAACCTCAAATCAGTCTCAAATCAGTCAAGATTCATCCTTTGAATCAAAATTTACCATATCCAAATCATTACCAAATTATCTCATCAAATCAAACCTACCATTCTCAGTAATCGAATCAACTATTACCTTAACCACACCGCCTTAGAATTTTTACCATTTTTATCAAAACTGAGAGGGGGTTATAAATATGAGCCTCTTTTCAGAACTTAGCCAAGGGTTCCACGGTAGCTCCTAGGAAAATCCTAAACTCTAAGAATCATTCAAGAACCCAGCGAAGGGCAGTGACCAGAAAGAACGTCAAAAATAATCAGTTTTCCAGAGAATAATAGCCTGAATCTTCAAAACAAAATCGACTCAAAACTTCATTCCTTTCCAAATCACATCGCAACAAAATTTTGAGTGGATCGACGACTTGATACGCTGCCCGGAGAAGGTAAAATCATTACCCTTTCAGTCTTAAATTCATTTGATATCAATGTGCGCAATGTGTATTTTGTACGACTGCTTAAGCGTATATTAAGTTGATATAGATGATTGATTACGCTTGTCAAATTAACTGCTAAACCTGTTTAATTAATGTTAATCGCTATTAATGTTCGCGACTATGATTGGTAATGCGTTTTTACTGGCATTTATTGTGTGATTGAACTTAGAGTGTGTTTAGATTTTAAGAAGCATGTCTTATGGTGTATCAATTTGATACAGTGTTTAATACTAATCTCAATTAAAAGGAGGTTCTGGATACTAGCCGATCATATTAGAATTAGATAATACGGAGTCATGCCTTATTTTGCTAATCTTCTTAATTGATTCACCCTAGTAAGATGTTATTATTTATAAGATATGACATGCTAAATTAGTTAAACTTGCCATGTGGCTTATGACCTCCAAACTTTACTGTGTCTTGTTAAAGTGTTAATATGACGTAGTCTCGTGTGTCCATTTAGTTTACATATTGGGTACCCCCTGAGATTTGAGTGCCCCTATCTGTATTTGTGTGCTTATTTCAGCGTCTCTATATATTCACAAAAACTAATAACCCTATATGTTTTGTATTCTAATGGTTAAATGGTACCTACATTAGCATGTTACATCTCATCTCTTGAGCTGTTTCTATGCCTTGTGAAGTCGTATTTCCTGTTGCATCTCACACTTGAATGATAATAATGCCTTAATGTAGTAGAACATATGTTGTAATTATTCAGTTCCCGAGTCTATTCATGTGAACCTATTGTATCTTTCAAATGGTCAGTACAAATAGGAAGCAGTATTTCCTCTTTTCGTATGATGAATCCGATCCTATCCTTAAAATACTCTTGTTTCTTGCTTAGTTCTCTGGATAACACCTTTGAAGCATGTTAGTTAATTATGGCATGTATCTCACCCTTTCTCATGTTAGCCAATCAACTTACCTACTCCAGCCTTGGATTAGAATTAAATATATAGCTTCTGGTCTATTAATTTTATGTGTTTGTGCATCAAGATCAGTCTGTACGTAGCTGCAGCAGTTGTCATCTATCTTGTGTAATTGACTGGTTTATGAAGCATTGTGTAGCCCTGTTGGTCGTGTGATGTCTGGTTTTGGGAAACTTTATTATGTTTGGTTGGCAAGTATGAATATGATTTTGTGTGTATGGGCCTATATAGTCCCACATATCCAGAATGTTACCTTTGATGGGTCATTTGGCCGTCTCCTGCTAACTTAAAAAGAAATATGCACCTGTTTTCCTTGTTCGCAGTTCATGTGTAGGTTTTGGTTTTTGCATAGCAATGTATATAGTAAAATACTTCAAAATATTCACCCTTTGTTGCATACTCGACCACTTTAAAGAAATATGCATGTTTGGTATATCCTGGTCTATCATGATCCATTTTTGGCCTAATGAATTTCCTGTAATCATGAAGGACACTTCCTGTTATTCTCCTTTTGAATAGGGTTTAATTATTTACAGTGAGTATTATTTGGGTTGATACTAATCCTTATTTTTTCTTTATTTTTTTACATGAAATGTACCGGAGCCGAATGAAGAGTTTCGTTACGAGACTCATCGCGACTTCCATCAATTGAAGATCTGCATCCATATTCAGCATCGCATCTCATATATGAAAATCCAAACCACAGGCTGAATGACATCGTGTTAGAGAAACCAAGACACTAACAAGTCTTTCATTTTATAACACCAAGGCACTATCACATAGTTCATTAAGGATTAAGATCCATTACAACAATGTACGTCTGCCGTACGTTCACTTTATAAACTCAAGGCACTTCCATTTCATGTACTATACTAAGGACTTGATCATGGACATTCTCACATGATTTCCTTATAACATTTAAACCACCTCTTAACTTTCCACAAAATTGTTATAACAACTTCCCATAAAGCCGTTATAACAACTTCCATTTAGCAACCTAAGGCACTATTACCTCTTTCCTTTTTAAACCAACCAAGGCATTATTATGTCATGTAAGGGAGTTGAACCCAAAGTACTATGTGCATCTATTCTTTAACGGGAACCTTTTCATGCAATGCTAGGGAAAATGAACCCCAAAATACTTTTGCTATTAAAATCAAGTTACTTACACTTTTAAACTTAAGTAACTTATACCTTTAAAACCAAGAACTTCTTCTTTCAACCTCAAGTCACTTATTCTCTTTAAATCAAGTAATCCATACTTTTCAAATCGAGTTACTTATTCTTTCCGAATCAAGTAATCCATTCTTTTTCAAATCAAGTAATCTATACTTTTCAAATCAAGTAATCTATACTTTTCAAATCAAGTTACTACACCTTTAGAAATTTCATTCAAGGTTTTGAATTTAAGTAACTTCTCTTTAAATCAATCAAGTAACTTATACCTTTAAATCAAGTTACTTCTCTTCTTTAAAATCAAGTCACTTCTTCTTTCAACATTTAAGGAAATTATTCCTTTAAATCAAGTAACTCATTCTTTTCCAATGATGTTACTCCTATCTTTTAAAATCAAGTAAGCTTGTACTTTTCAATTCAAGTATTATAACTTTCAAAATAAACCAAGTTTATTATCTTTACAATTCAAGTATCATATACTTTCAAAATCAAGTGAATTTATACTTTCAAAACCAAGTATCATGTACTTCAAAATCAATTCACTTATACTTCATATAATCAAATCACACAAACTTTCAAATCAAGTCCCATAACTTGAAAATAAAGTCTCATAATCTTGAAAATCAATACTCATTTGAACCGTGAATAGGTTATACTTGTTTCTAATACTTCCTAACGACTCTTACCAACATCCCCCATAAGACATGGTAAGAACTTAAGAATCTTTTAGACAGGCCTTTAGCATAAAATCAATAACATGAATACTTCCTAATGACAAGGTAAGTACTTCAAGAAAACAAGTCACGTATACTCCAAATAACAAGACAAGTATCCTTCAAGGATAGTCATGTCGATAGAAGGAAGAAGTTCACATACCTCGTGACGACTAACCCATACGACAAGTAGAAATACGCTCCAAAGTACTTCAACTTTATTGGCTATTCCACCATTCATATATAATAGTCCAATAATTCTAAGGCAATTCTCGGCTACAACATGCCAACATATAACCCTTTTCAATTCCTTTCTAATCCAAGTCGTTATTCCAAAGTTTATACATAATACATATCAATAGTTACCCGACTAAATTTCCTTCAACGTATAACACATATATCGTGAAGACACCTTCAATATAACCCAATGATATAAAAAGGCCCAAATCGACCAAACATGCAAATATCCATATACGTTCTTTGTTTCCATTTTTCTTGTTACACATCCTTCCCTTAACTATATCAATACACGACATGTAATTACATCGAAGGGAGGAAGAGATCTTACCCCAATATATCCCAAAAATAATCCGCTTAAAGTCGATCCTTAGAGGTAGTCTTAGCTCCAAATCCTTATGTTCCAATCCTCAATACTCGACCCTTAGAAACTTATAATCAACTTCTCTTCTTGTTGATCTTCCAAAAGTTCATATAAAATTTTAGGATTTTGGAAGAGAAGGTGAGCTCAAAATCGTGAGCCTCAAGTCTATGGATAATGATCACTTGGCTTGTTTCTTCATTAGGGATCTTGATTGTTACACCCCGTACTTACAGGACATGTTTTAAGAACGTACGTAAGAACTCACGAGTGTTAAAATTTGAGACTTGTAAAAATTTATCGGAATTATGGATATTGTCGGAAATCGTATTATTGTGACGTATGGGAGGGCGACACGTGTCACCCCCCCCCCCCTTATTTGATGTCTTGGACGATTACATGGGCACAAGGGTCATTTGACCCTTGTTAAGAAGACAAGTCTTGCTAAGTAGTAGAGCTTGACATGTTTGACTTAGTCAAGGGGACCATTAGTCTTGAGATTTGTAAGACTTCATCCAAACCACCCATTTGTTTGCATCTTGACCCTCCTTTGTGCTTTATAATACTACTATTAGTGAGACATAGTCCAACACTTAGAAAAAATTGAAGAGAATTGGATGAACTCCACTTTGAGCTCTCGGGTTCAAGGCCACTTGAAGAGCAAAAATTTTCGTTGCTTGTTCTTTAAGCTCCACACTTTAAACCAAGGTTCATGAGTGTTATGTAAGTGTATCTCAATAGAAAAATCCCAGAAAAAGAGAGTTTACGTATTAGTCGCAAAGTGAAAACCTAGTGGCTTTCTAGGTTTTGGATTGGACGTTTGAAGGAAAGTTGTTGGTATGGTGCTAAGGGTCTCA
This sequence comes from Przewalskia tangutica, assembly GCA_029844215.1. Taxonomy (NCBI): domain Eukaryota; kingdom Viridiplantae; phylum Streptophyta; class Magnoliopsida; order Solanales; family Solanaceae; genus Przewalskia; species Przewalskia tangutica. Next base: position 80,135,791 of record CM056732.1, on the reverse strand, counting down.
ACAAGCGGATTGAAGTGTCTTGGAGAGGTTCTAAACTGCTAAGGAGCGAATTCGGATTGGAATTTGGATTAAGAATCGTCGAGGTATAATCTTGTTCTTTGAAAGTGTTACAAGATTATTTATTGTTGTTGTTAGCTTTACATGTTGCTAGCATGAAGTTGATATGTAGAAGTTTATAATGATTATGGATCGATTTTAGCCTTGGAAATCCGATATGTAATGTAAGCCATGTTAAGTTGGATTACTAATTGATCGTCTATTAGAATAGTCGCATGTTAAATTACTTGAAGATTACGGTTTATATAATCAAATACGACTTGATATCATGTTATGCTACCAATTTGGATTGAAATGGAAATTTGATAAGAATTGGTAAGGTTGAACTCAAGGTGGCCGAATTTGGACTTTTAGTTTGTTTTTCATTTGTATTGGACTACTTTCCAAAATGTGAGCCAATTGGGTGCTTTAGTTTTTATTTGTATTGAGTACCTTATAGAAATTGTGAGCCAATTGGGGCTGTTTGGTTATTGTATTCGCCTTGAAAAAGGTGGCAAAGTAAGTAGAAACAAAGGAAGTCTTTGTCAGATTTTCCGTAGAATTTGGCGACTTAGCACTTAGAATATTCTACGTTTGAAGTAAGAGGTTAATGGACGATTGTGACCATGATAGGTTGAAGTACTAAGTATAGCGTATCCTACTTGAAGAATGGAGTAGCTCAAGGTTGATGTACTTTGGAGCATTTTGCTACTTGTCGACAATCGTCGCGAGGTATGTGAACCTCTTCCTTCTTTTGACATGATTCTATGTATGGAATATACGTGTAGTACTATTTCATGATTCCTTCTACTCTTAGAAGTTAAGAGGTATGTATGTTGATTTACTCTACGTAAAGGTTATGTCTAAGTTATCCTAAGTTCTTACCAAGTCTTATGGGGGATGTTGGTAAGAGTCGTTAGGGGGTATTTGGAGCCAAGTTGACTTGGCTAATTTACGGCACGAATGAGAATAAGTATCGAACAAGCCATTGCAGCGTTAATAAAGGAAAATGTAATGACAATTAATTATGTTAAAACAAGTAGAATTCTCCATCTGCATAGAAGCTAAGATAAGACAAAATTGTATTACATTTTCTAGATCATGGCTACTTGATTAAGATAGTTATAAATAAGTATAACTTATTCACAACGCATCAAAGTATATGTTACTTACTTTATAAGGATTTACGTATGAAGTTTTAAAACTATGGACCTCAAATTGTTAAAAGGTCAAGGGACTTTATTTTTCAAGTTATGAGACTTGATTCTTAAAGGAAGAAATGAATCGATTTAAAAGTATAGAATACTTGATTTGGAAAGTATTGATTTCTTTCCATTCTAAAGTTAAGAAACTTGTTTTCTTAAAAGATAAGAGACTTGAAGTATTTTGAAAGCTATGTGATTTGAATTGAAAGTATAAGTTTCTTGGTCATAAAAGGAATGAATTTGTCTAAGACATAAAGAGTTATAACGGCTTTATGGGAAGTTGGTTATAACAACTTTATGGAAGATTAAAAGAAGGGTTTTCTTCAGTAATGTAAGCAAAGAAATGATTTGAAATAAATAAGTTCAAATTGTTTTAAAGGTACCAATTGCTTAAGGTTTTAATAAAGAAGTCACTTGATTTAGAAGCAGGTAATTGTATTTCTAAAAAGGTATTGTGACTTGTCTTGAAAGGTGGATAGGACTTGATACTACGGTGGTTAGTATCGGGGAAGTTTTATTTGGAAAGGAGTCTTTTGAAAAGAATGTATGTACGTAGTACTTTGGCTTGGTTAATTGAGATTTAGCCTATATGTGCTGGTGATAGCCTTTGAGTGCAAGTATTATGTTTTATTACGTTGCCGCGACTCTCGGTTGGAGGCCACTGTCTTGTTATAAGTTACTTGAACGCATCGGTGATGTGGGATTCCACGGGTATGCTTCCGTTATTTGTAGCACTTGGGTTAAATTCCCGGATTTTATAAAAGACATGGTAGTGCTTATGTCTTGTTTGATGGTCGGTCGAGATAGGGTAAGAGTATAAATGAGGGGCAAGCCCCAAGACGTTATACCACCTTCTCCAGGGTAAGAGTATAAGTGAGGGGTAAACCCCCAAGACGCTGTACCACCTGCTTTATGTGTTGTTTGACGACCGGTCGAGATAGGGTAAGAGTATAAATGAGGGGCAAGCCCCAAGACGTTATACCACCTTCTCCAGGGTAAGAGTATAAATGAGGGGCAAGCCCCAAGACGTTATACCCCCTGCTTTACCACCTTCTCCAGGGTAAGAGTATAAATGAGGGGCAAGCCCCAAGACGTTATACCACCTGTTTTGATTGATATTATGGGCGTGAGACCCATGGTTATGTTTTACACTTTTAGCTGTCGACAGTGATGGGGGATTCCACGGGCATGCTTTGATATCGCGTGATTGATCGGCCCAGTTTGGTAGGGTAGTATATGTGTCCCTCCGTAGTGGGCCGGACTATGTTATGAAAGATAAGTAAGTTAGATAGAAATGAACTTAATGACTTCTCCTAAGTAAGCACGTAAGATATGGCTATAACTCTTAATGGAATGGAAATAGATATTGATGTGAAATTAAGTTCATAAGTGGTAATGACACGGCAGGATCTGGTATGTATTTTTATACTTGTCCTTGTCATTCTTTGTACGATTATGATCTTCTTATCAGACGTTATTTCTATTACATATCTGCACTGTTGTTATCGACTTCTTCGGGGCCGTCATGCCCGCAGGTTTTAGGTACTAGGTTGGTGATCATTGCTCTTAGGATCTCGGTTCAGTTTTTGAGAGGAAGCTCCATGTGCTCCGGAGGCTTAGCTCTTGGTACGGTTTCCCGAGGTAGTAGATTTATGTATATTCGTGGTATGGCGGGCCCCGTCCCGCCACGATGGTTATGTTAAACTCTTGAGGTCCTGTAGTCACATATTTTGGGTCGGTTTGTAAAAGAAATGAGGCAATCGCTTGGTTGTATTTATATATGTTCGTGAAGGTAGCCCTGTCGGCTAACTCCGTTGTTTTACTTCCGATGCTTTATTTATAAGTTTCATGTATGTTCGCTGATTTTCTCGATGTTTACTGTAAGGTGCCTGTGTAGGGCACCGATTCCTGATCGGGTCGTGACATTGATCTTGGATTAACAATTAAACTTGGAAGATGTAAAAATCTTGTTCTTGCTTTCTTGAGAGAAAAAGAGATTAAAATGTGCATTTGGATGAAGTCTTGCAACAATGGCTAAGTCTTTCAAGACTTAGCCAATATATTAGGCTTTACTTGTTCCACAAGTTGGGAGGGACACTTGTCACCCTCCCATAGGTTCTTCACACAAATATCTTCTTAGACTTAGCTAATTTTTGCAAATTCCCGCGTCGGCACCACGGCCCTGCAGCCCGGTGCCGTGGTACTGAAACTTCTGAGGACTTCAGGACTTACGGAGCCACGGCCCTGAGATACGGTGCCGTGGCGCCTGACTGAAACCTTTTTTCCTTCTCTTCTGTCAGCTGAACTTGTAACGTCCATAATACTCTACTCGGATGTCCTATCGACGAGCGGTTTATTGTGTTGGAAACTAGACTCGACGAACTTCATCTTAGGCTTTTGAAACGCCTAAAAACTACTAATATACTAGGAGATATACCGCTCCAAAGTTGACTAAAAATCTGTAACATTCTGCCAACTGTTTTTCCAAATTCAAATCTTATTTCCTTACGTACGTTCTCATCTCATTGCCTTGGAATTACTGGGTGTAACACATCGACACTCCTTCGAGTCGTCTTTATTAATTCTTTATTCTTCTCCATTTATTTGTTGTAAATTAATTGTCTAACATTGCATTACTAGTCGAACACTTAGAATAGTTAAGCTTTGAGTCGCCATTAGAAAGTAGTTTGATACTAGAAATTTATTTCCCCTTAATTATTCTAGGCTTGCCGTACTAAACCACCTAATAATCTTCACTCGCATAACTATTCATGTAGCTAGGATATCATATTCCTAATCCATTTGCTTATAAACTCTTATTAGCATTCATATGAGAAAATTATTTTAGACACTTTACATGCTAGGCTTATTTTAAAACATGCATTTTTCTTTAACATAATAATAACCTAGGTTTGAATGGACAACCACAAGTTAGCAGATCTTAGAGGGTGCCTAACCCCTTCCCTTTATGATAATAAAGAACCCTTACCCAGAATCTTACATAGTTTAGCAGACCATTTAAATGAAGTTAGTGTTGACTTTACTTAGTTAACATTTAGGTGTCTTAATTCACCCAAATAATTAAGTGGTGACTTCATGAACCCTTTTTGCACCCCTTTTAGCACTTTTTGCACTTTTATTTTATTTATTTTGTAAACAGGCAGGATTTACTGAATTTATGTCGCGGTAAAAAAAAGGTGTGACAACCACCATTGTATTTTTCATCATTATTAATATTATGAATGAAGTTTTTTGTTATATTTGTTATTTTTTCAATATTTTTGTGAATGAAGTTTTTGTGAGTTACATAATGGATGTACGAAAATAGTATACAACTACTACTAGTGTTTTGAAAGGGTAAATAATATGATTACAATACTATAGGCCTGAAGCCTAACACGTGTTGTGTTAACAAGACTTGTGATCTTGATCTTTTGTCTTGAATGCGTCTTTGAGTATTGGATCTTGAGATCTTCGTTGGAACTGCAGCAAGCCCCTTAATCTTTATAACCTGAAACCAAAATTCTGGAAATAGAACAAGGAAAATGGCTTGATGAGTCGATTGGAGGAGGAGACGCGGCGCTCGGCCTTGACGAAGTTGCGCCGCGACCCTTCCCGCGGCAATTCATGACTCCGGTCATCTTTTAACACATTGTACACTTGTTCCTTCATTTACCAATATGAAACCATTGTCATTGGCCAATAATCGTCTATTATCTTATGTCTGAAACATTTTGTATACGTACCAATATCTTTTTCACTAAGAAAATTTACGATCTTTGGTACAACGTGTGCACGTGTGTGAAAATGACATTTTCGACATGTGGGGCTCCAATTGTTCGAGTCATAATTAATAGGATTAACTTTATTTCACGTTTAATAAATTTTCAACAATCCCCTCTTGGAAGATATTTTGGCGCACACACAATGTGTCTTTCTAGCAATCGTCCGGCGGATCGATGTTGCATCCGGATAGGTAGTCGTAGCTTTGAACCTTCCATAGTAGAATACCATCAGACTTACTTATGGTGAACGTGATGTCTTGAACCGTCAGTGTTTAGTGTAAGCCAAGACAACGGTACCAACACAACACTTTTCCTTACTCTATTCTTTTTTACTTACTATATCCTTCTTTAAGGTTTGTCCGTTATGGCCGTGGATCACGTCTTGGTTTCTTAAGTATGTTCATTTAAGGTGCCCTATTCTCACACTTAAATAGGTGGTCTCCTACAATATATCCTGTTATACCCCACTCCACGAGTGTTAGGAACCATTAAAAGTTTCCCCAAACCTAACCTCAACCTTGAGGATCATAGAAGATTTTGGAAACTTAACATTTACCCACGCTACATATATCACTTATTGTCTATCACGGAAACGACCTTGGATTCATGTTTCTATGAAGAAATCATCACCCGAAGTGCTCTTGCTTCCACCGAAGCGCTCAACTGAACCTTTATGATTTAGTTTTTCCATCGAACCAAATTCTTGGGATCTCCAGTTTAGTTGGTATTGCTTGGGTTTTAAGCTCATTCTCCTAGACCGACAGAACTCTTGATCTTTGGGTACTCCTTTAATTAAAAGGTCCGGTATATCCTTTGATTCAGTAATCAAGGATGTGTCACCCGATCAACTGTCATACGGTCTTATATCTGCGACAGTTATGTCCAGACGACGTCATTCGTGCCATAACAGTGTATAACTGATGAAGGCACATGTTACTCCCAATAAGGGACATCCTCTAAGAGGTCGTGAAGTTACTCAATTTCTCATCATGCTTTGTACAAAGCGATAAACTCCGATTCCATAACGAATCGGCCGATGCAAATTTGCTTAGAGGATTTTGCAAAGACACACCATGCACACCCACTCATTTGTGGCTTTGGTGTCCTTCAGATCTGATGTCCAGTTTGCATCACTATGTTCTCCCAGAACCGCTGGACATCCAGAATACCATAGTCCATATATGAGCGAATAATTCAGATGTCGTCACATCCCATTTAACGCCTTCTATTGATCATTATTAGTGAATCTTAGTTCAACCAATCTTCTTTATGAGTCGATACCAGGTCAGTTGTAGTGTGTAAGATACATTGAACTACCTGTGACCTGCGCATATCGCTCCTGGTATATGGGTGCACTATGATTCCAATCACTTCCATGATTCAAATCCATTGGTGACTTCAACGAGACTGTCAATACTCCTCACAGATGAGTTTGGTTTAGACCATTCCGTTAGATGTCTTGGAATTCCCAATTCCTAATATGTCATCCGTAATACCCATATCATTCATGTCAAAATATTAATTCAACATACTTCTAGGATCAACCTAGGATTACTCATTATGATCAACATGTCGTCTACGTAAAGACATATTATAAACGAGTTAGAATTACCTTTTCATGTAGACACAATTGTCACACTCTTTTAATGGAGAAGCCCTTAGCTAGTAGAATACTATCAAGGTTTTCGTGCCATTGCTTCGAGGCTTGTTTTAGCCCGCATAAAAATTTGACAAGTCAACAGACTTTCTTCTCTGGAACTATATACCCCTCGGGTTATTCCGTATTACTTTCTTCTTCCACTTTAGGAATTTTGGTTTTTCCAACTATTGGGTTTGTAGCTTCATAATCAATGTTTCTGCAGTCAGATTCATTATTTCTGTTTTATCTGAAACTTCTAGGACCAAAATGTAAACATTTCAGGGACCAGAATGGAAATTTAGGAAGAAGCCCAACAGTCCATCAAACCAACTCTCAGGTTAGGAAGGTTGTCTTAACATTCATGTCACGCAAGACTGCGGTGGCCCTGGATATTAAGCTATTCACATAGGAGCACATGTCAAAGTAGTCGAGGCCTTATACTCGTTAATAGATCCATCCACTTTGTACTCAATTTGAGTATCCACTTTTACAACCAAGAGGTTCTTTTCCCGGAGGAAGATCAACCATCATACAAGTGTGGTTCTATCTGACGGAGTCTATTTCTCTCTTTTAGCTTATTTCCAAAGCAGCACTTCTGGAGATGACAATTCTCAATTTTTCTATGGTTCATTCTCAACCATATAAGCTAGAAGGCCTGGAACAAGTCTTTGTCCCCTCTTTTTGCTCGGTCTCGGTTCAACATCTAAAATCCCTGAGTTTTATAGATCTGGAGCATTGGGCTCCGGATAGTCAGCAACTTTCGAGTCCTATAGATCTGGAACGTCTAGTTCCAGACAATCAGGCACTCGCGGATTCTTTATAACCTTGAGCAACCACTACTTTTTCCTTCTCAAGAAAAGTCAACTTCAAAGAATTCAACATTCTTTTGCACCAGGATGCGATAAGCACTAATGGTCTTTGCATATCCAGTGGATATATAATCTACATTCTAAGGTCTAACTTGACCTGTTTTGGCTATAGTGTCTCAACACTTGCCACACTACTTCATATCACAACATTTGTATATGGGATTCTTTCCATGTTTCACATGGAGCGTTATCCTTATCCTTATGCGGAATTCCTATGAGAATCATATTAGTTGTAAGGATCATCTTGGCCCAAATATCTTGGGCATATGGATCTGCTCTTGGCAAGCATCGTTGGTCTGAGGTGAGTAAGGAGCAGCCGTTTGATAAACGATGCTTCACATTCTCCCCCTATATCTCTATGAATTCCTCAAACCGTAGGCTTTCAACTTCTGCTTCTGAAGTGCCGCGGCCCTGCCTGGGAGGCGCCGCGGCACCTGAATTCCAGTAGCCAACCAGGCTTCAAGCGCCGCGGCTCTTGGTGGAGGCGCCGCGGTGCTCTGGCGCTCCGACGGGGTTTCATCTTTGTTTTTCAACAAAGGATGTAATATGTTGTACCATCGTCGATGAAGATCAAAATGTTCTTGTCTCCCCCCCTCTATTTGTACAAGCGTCAAATCACCCACGTAGGCGTGACTATGTTATAGAGGAGCGGTGCTTCTTTCGCTATTCCTTTGAAGAAATGGAAATGTGATTTTGTCTCTTCGCCTACCTCACATTCATTTGAGGTTTTATGTCGACAGATGGCAATAATATCAACTTAGTTAGTTTTTGAATGACTTTCTATTTAACGTATCTTAGTCTATGATGGCATTGATTCACGGATTACAAATATATCATTCATTTGGCTACAGTCTTACTGTACCACTCTTAGTTATTATGGACCTGTTGGACTAGATTCGAACCATCTTGACCAACAGTGTCCTTGAAACCAAGTTTGAGACATGTATCACCTCTTGTTAGAGATCTCATTCCCTTAAGTCCTTTGAGGAAAACCTCTTCAACTTCTTATACTTTGAAGGTGACGTTGATTCACATGAACAACCTCTTTCCCGTAGTTAGGGCGTAACCGGATCGTATGAGATCTTGACACTCTGGCCCACTCCAGTTGGCTTGGCAGACTGAGTGTCCAAGTTCTTTTCTGCCTTTCTTTTGGCCTTCAAATCATTTAAGATCTGAAAACTCTGACCCACTCCAGTCGCCCATAGGCTTCGTATGAATGAGTGTCCAACATCATCATGTCATATGACAGATCTGGCCCACTCCAGTCGCCCATAGACTTTGTATGACTGAGTGTCCACTACTATCCTGTCAAAAGATGGATCTTCTATCGGAAATGGTGACATGTTTGTCTCTAGTCCTTGTCTTTAGTCCTCTAGTCCCCTTCCCTTGCTTAGTATTGTTCATAAATCCAGTTTATTACAATCTAAGTCCATTTGTTTTAGGCTGTTGTTTATAATAGTCCAATATTTAAACGGGAAGGTGAATAGTTGATCGGTGTATTTTATATACACCTTTTGAGTCATTTTTAGTTAGTCTTTTGTCCATTTTTGTACAAATACGTGTCGTCTTAGGATAGATTTTCTTTCTTTTGAGTCAAATTGGTTAAAGTGGCTCATTGGCAGAAAAGGAACAAAAAGAGGGCAAGAACGGAGGTTCTAGAGCTCGAAATGCGAGAAAATGGCGAACTGTGCACGCACATACGCATCACTCGCGCGCCCAAATACAGGTCGCGCCATCGCGCCTAATTTCTAGAGGATCGCAGGTTGCGGCCGCGCGCGCTGTAAGCCGCGGCGCCGACGCGGGAAAAATCAGATTTCTGAATGAATGATGGACCAGGCCTGAAGGAAAACCCTGCACTCATTTTTGAAACTATAAAAGGAGAACCCTGGAGCAGTTTTAAGGGTTCCCTTTCTTGCCAATTCACATCACTTCTTGGAGTTCAAGATTGGAGACATTTCTTTAGTAATTTCTTGTTCTTCTTTTACTTTATTTTCAGTTTATGTTGGATATTGAATTAGTTCTTGTCATGTCTATGGCTAGGAACTAATTCTAATATAGGGCTTTCCATGTCAATTCACTTGAACCTTTTCGTTATGAATTAATGCATGTTCTTGGTTCTTCTTCTTATTGTTGAGATTTATTCAATATATGTTTTGATTGCTTGGTAATTACCTGATCATTAATTATCATAATTCTTATGATTTCTAACCGAAATCCGAAAGGGGAGGTTGTGAATATGTTGTAGTTGGATAGACATAGGTTGAATCGTGGATGAAAATACCCCGATTACTTGTGTAGCATTAATAAGGTTTTTGTTCTTAATCCTCCTCTAGAGTCAACCTTATCACCGAAAGGTAGAAAGGTATTGTACTGGGGTTGAGTGTTTATATAACCTTAACAGGAGTATAAAACGGCTTAGTAAACCTGCTATCTCAAATAGAAGAAGAACCATAGTCAAGTGCATTAATAAGTAAGTTAAGCGGATAGTTGAGGAGATTTGGAAGCCCTATTTCCACATTACTGAAGTAAACAACATAGTTTAATTAGTTTTCATAATTAGAGTCATAAACAACAACTCAATTATCGGTCACCAAATAGATAACAAAGAATAAAATTTGGTACTTGAACACTAATCCCTGAGGACGATAACTCGGTCTTCCAAGACTATATTACTTGACACGACACGTGCACTTGCGTTTAAGTGTGTGCATAAATCGCGCATCAATTTTTTGGCGCCGTTGCCGGGGATTGGCATAGTTCAATATCAATTTTATCTATTCTTAATTTCTAATTTGGTTTTTATTTTTGTTTTTTTATTTTTTATTTTTTTATTTTATTTTTGTGAAAACCAGTGCGCCGTGATCCGTTTGTTTATTTGATCTGTTTCAGGAACCCAGTTTATGCGAAGGAGAAGAGGAGCAGACACTCTTGTTCCCTTCAACCCAGAAATCGAGAAAACTTGTAAACAAAACAGAAGGAACCAACGAATTTCAGCCTTAATTGAGATGGGAGGCGTACAAAACAACAACGAGATGAATGAGGGGTTAGGAGATCATCAGCCTAACCAAATAATGCCTCGGAGATTGCCGATGGATGTAGAGGAGAGAGTTCAGGTCCAAGCGGAGAGAAGCTTGGGAGATTATGTGTTGCCGAGGGTAAATGGAGCACAAACTTGTATTAGGCTCCCAGCAATAGGAGCAAATAATTTTGAGATCAAACCTGCAATATTAAGTATGGTGCAGAATACGGTTCAGTTTGAAGGATTGCCGTCGGAGGATCCTCACATGCATATAGCTAATTTCTTGGAGTTGTGTGCAACATTCAGATATAATGGCGTTACTGATGACGCCGTCAGATTGAGGCTCTTTCCCTTCTCACTCAGGGATAGAGCGAAAGTGTGGTTGAATTCTTTGCCAGCAGATTCGATATTTACATGGCAAGAGTTGGCACAGAAATTTTTAGCAAAGTTCTTCCCACCATGCAAAGCAGCGAAGCTGATAGGGGAGTTGAATAATTTCTATCAAGCCGATGGAGAATCATTATATGAAGCTTGGGAGAGATTCAAGGACTTGCAAAGGAAGTGTCCACACCACAGCATTGAGTTGTGGAATTTGGTCCACATTTTCTATAATGGGCTGAGCGGAACGACAAGAATAATCATTGATGCAGCCGCAGGTGAAACCTTTATGAGAAAAACAGCCCATGAAGCTCATGACTTATTGGAAGACATGGCCACCAATAATCATGTCATAGAGGATAGACAAGTGAGTGGCAGAAGAACAGTAGGAGTTCATGAGATTGACGCCATCACTGCACTAAATGCCCAAGTGGCTCTTTTGACCAAACAGCTGCAACAAAATACAGTGTCTGTAAATGCAGTGCAAATGCCAATGAGTTGTGAAATGTGTGGTGGTCCACATACCTTCGATAGATGCCCATCAGTTGATCCTAACAATATTTCGATCGAGCAAGCAGAGTGCCAAGCTGTAGGGAACTATCAGAGGCCCCAGAACAACCCATACTCAAACACCTACAATCCAGGGTGGAGGAATCACCCAAATTTTCATGGAGGCGAGCAATGGCAAGAGAATCCGCTTTAGAGGCGACTAAAATCAGCAGCCATTCACTCAGGCCTCATCTTCTCAACAATTCAGTGCCCCTGTCCAACCAGAAAAGCCAGACGAGCTGAGAGCAGCTTTGTTGACACTCACCAACTCCCAGACCCAGTTCATGGCAGAGACTAGATCCTCTCTCAGGAACTTGGAGACACAGGTGGGGCAACTAGCAAAGCTAGCAAACAACAGGCCACAGGGTACCCTGCCGAGCAACACAGAGATGAACCCTAGAGAACAATGCCAGGCAGTGCAGCTGAGGAGTGGAAAACAGTTGGAACAGCGTGCACCTCAGCCTGTGGTTGAACAGAGGGTAGAAACAGAGAGAGAGAGGGTTGTTGAAGATCGCCCAATATTAGAGAAAGCTCCAGAAAAGGAGTACACTGAGAAGATTCCTTTCCCGCAAAGATTGCAAAGGAAAGTAGTTGATAAGCAATTCTCCAAGTTTTTGGAGACATTCAGAAAGTTACATATCAACATACCCTTCATCGAGGCGTTGGAGCAAATGCCTTCTTATTTCAAATTTATGAAGGAAATTTTGGGAAAGAAGAAGAAGTTAGGAGAATATGAGATGGTGGCACTGACTGAAGAGTGCAGTTCCATCCTGCAGAAGAAATTGCACCCTAAACTCAAGGACCCAGGGAGCTTTACATTGCCTTGCATAGTTGGCAGGGTAACATGCAACAGGGCCCTTTGTGACTTGGGGGCTAGTATAAATTTGATGCCCTTGTCTGTTTTTAAACAGTTGGAGTTAGGTGAGGCCAAACCAACCACGGTGAGCTTGCAATTAGCGGACAGAACGGTGGTGCACCCCAGGGGGAAGATTGAGGATGTTCTTGTTAAAGTAGGAAAATTCTTTTTCCCTGCGGATTTCCTCATTCTTGACATGGAGGAGGATGAGGAGATTCTCATCATATTGGGGAGACCGTTCTTGGCAACAGGGAGAGCCCTGATGGACGTAGAAAAGGGTGAGCTGACACTAAGGGTAGAAAGCGAAGAAATGGTTTTCAAAGTGTTCAAACACGTTATTGAGCCCCCGGTCATGAGCAGGTGCTTTGCAATCAGCACTGTCAGAACTTCTTGTGAGTCATTGCAAGCCACAACAAAGGAGATAAGCCCGCCCAAACAGGTAAGTGATACTGAACCTTCTCTTGAAAATAATTATAAGAAGAAAAACAGAAGAAGAAAAAGAAAAATGTTGAAAAAGTGGATTGGTTGTGGGGTTAATCTACCTAACACCTCTTGATTTAACGAACTTGCGTCCGGCTAAAAGACGTTAAAGACAGCGCTACTTGGGAGGCGACCCAAGGTATTTTAAATTGTTTATTCTAATGCAGTTAATTTTTACTTAGAACAGTCTCACGGAGTTCTTGTTTATGTGTTGTGATGACAGGTGCAGGGCCAACAATTTGGAGGGCGAAAACTGAAGATAAGCCAAGGATTTCCAGAAAATCGGAAGAGCGCCGCGGCACCAGTGAGCGTGGTCCGCGCCAAAAGAGCGTAAAGGCGCAGAGATTGGCGCCGCGCCAGAGGTGGCCGCGACGCCAAAATTCCAGAAAAATTCGTTGTAGGAGCCGCGCAGAAGTCCAGAGAGCGCTTGACTCAGCCGCGCTGGGCCAGGTCACGCGCCGAGACGGAAACCTAGAAATTAAATAGCCAGAAACCCGATTTTTCCCCCATTCCAAATCAAAACCTAAACCCTTCTTCTCCACAAAACCCACGAAAATTCACCTTTTACCTAAAAACCTTCCCCAATCACAACCAAAATTCTTAAATTTCCTAAACCCTTAACCATCCTAAACAACTACCCTCATCCCATTGCCTCAAATCATCATTAGAAGCGAGAAAACCTTGAAGAACACCGTCAAAAGGTAACTTTTATCTTTTCTTGAAAGCTTCACTATAATCAGAGGAGGTAGTAGATTTGAGGAGGTTTTGTATCTGTGAAGGTGTGTGGGGGTGTTGAAGTTGGTTGTGAGATTTTGAGGAAGAGTAAAAGAGGAGAGTGTGGGGTGTTGTGCAGGAGCTCCTTGAGCAAGTGTGGGGGTGATAGGTGTTGTAGCTGCTGATTGTTGAGTGATAGTGTTGGGTAACATTGTTGATACAAAGGAAACGCTGCAGAAGTCATCTAAAAATGTCTGCCAGAAAGAAAAGAGCTTACACATCCACCTCAGCCCCTCAATATGATAATACTAGGTTTGTCAGCCACACAGCAGAGGGCAGATATAAAAAACTTAGTACTAGGCCCTTAATCCTTGAAAGAGGAATGGATTATCAAAGGGAGTCGTTTGAGGAGGGAGATGCCTATGAGCCTATTCGGGAGATGATAGAGGTGATGGGGTGGAAAAAATTTGTTAACCCGGAAAAGATAGCACTGATGAACACAGTGATGGTGAGAGAATTTTATGCCAACTTTCCGGAGAGGGTGGATAATAAATGCTTTGTGAGGGGACGATATGTGCCTGTGACGGCAGAAGTGGTAAATTGGCTATTAAAAACAGCTGATGTTGAAGGAGAAGATAACGATTGGAGCTATTTCAGCACATGGTCTAGAAACACCAACAACATCAACTGGGATGTCGTCGCAGGCACAGTAAGCTACCCTGGGGCTGAATTTGAATTTGCCAGAAATGGGTCAAGAGGACTGAGCAGGTGTCAGTTCAACAAAACAACCAAGGGTTGGCTGTATTTCGTCAGTGCCCGTTTGATTCCATCTATGCACTTCACCAGAGTGCCAGAAGACAGAATAAAATTGATATATGGAATCATGTCAGGGAAGACAATTGACATTGGGAAGGAAATAGTGCAAAGCATTGGAGAAACCAGCAGGTTGGTAACGATAGGAGGGTTGGGACATGGCTCACTGATTACCTGCTTATGCTCCAGACATGGGGTCCCAACCCTACCCACTTATACATATGAGAAAAACCAACTTCATGTGTCATACGGGATAGTGCACTCCTTCCCAGACCCAATCCCCCCAGCAACAGCACGAAGAAGATCAACACCAGCAGCAGCAGCAGAGGCTGCCACGGATGAAGATGAGCCTGAAACAGAGGCTCACTATGAGGCAGGAAGCAGCCATCAGTCACCCACAGAATCAGAACCTCCAGTGCCTATGATGGAGCAGTTGCTCCTAAACTAGAGAAGGATGATGCAGAATTTTGACACGGTGATACAAGGACAACAAGAACTAAGGCAGGGGCAACAACAGTTGCACCAGAGAATTGACGAGATGAGTTCCTTGTTCAACCAGTGGTCAATGCACTATCCACCGCCACCGCCACCATTTTAAACCAAGTCCGTAGTTGTCTGCTTTCTTTTATTTTCTTTGAGTCTTGCACACATTGGGGACAATGTGTGATTTAAGTTTGGGGGTGTCTTATTTGTGTCTTATTGTTGTAGTATGTTTGAGTCTTTTTGAATTGTTTTGTGTATTTTTGAGTCATAATTTTTTTTCTTTTTGAGTCATAATTTTCTGTCAAAGATCATGCATGCTGTAGTTACTAGAAACACCTAGTGAAGTAAGGCTGAATAATGTAATGGAATTAGTAGAAACTATCTAAACACTTAGGTTAGATATGTCAAAAACTCATGAAATCTGTCTATTTGGGGTTTTTGCTTGAATTGTGCATGGTTAAATGAGTAAAACATATGTGTATGATTGCTTGCTATTTGAGGCGAAATAGTTAGGATATGCATGTTAGGGGAGATGACTCAGGCATTTCTTTGTTAGCCAATTCTTACCACTTTTTCCTATCTCTGACATTAAAAATATCCCTAGACAGCCCCGTTGAGCCTAAATATTAAACTTTTTCTTTGACACCCTATATTCCCACACTTGTGTCATAAGTAAAAATGTGAAAAGGTTGGAATAGAAAGTGTTAAAAAAGAGACAAAAAGAGTGAACAAGTTTGATGCACCCCAATAAAAAAGTAATAAAAAATAGGCAAAAGCCTAAGTTTGGGGGTGCCTGTGATTTATAATACACTTCACTCTCTCAAAACAAAAGAGGGGAAATATAGATATGAAGTGAAGAATGGAAATCATAAGAAAAGGGAATAATTGAAAAGCAAAAGAGCTTATGGTACATAAAATGAGCCTAAATGCCTATTTTACCTACCCATGCCTAAGCCTACATTACAACCCTGAAAAGTCCTGAAGATCTCTTATATGCATATCCATGATTAGTGGTGAATAGCAAGTAAAAATGTCATAGGATTTTGAAATTAACATGCATAATTCAGTATTCTTACTTCCATTAAACATGATTAAAATGAGTTTGCGAAATATCTAGCTTAATGTGTTTAGAATGCTAAAAATTCATGCTATATGTTTGTCACGACCCAACCCCGGGCCCGCGACTGGTGCCCTACCTGGGCACCCTGTTCAGGTATACATCAGAGAATAGCAGCGGAACATACATGCAACTTATTAAAATAAAACAACAGTAATAAAACAACAGGTTAGCCGATAGGGCTACCTTTCTGGACGTACATACATAAATGAAGCAGTTGCCTCCTTTTTTTTTCTTTTACAAACTGACCCACAATATGTGACTACAGCCCTCTAAGAGTTTTAACATAACAAGCGTGTGACAAGGCCCCGCCGCACTTCAATAAACATAAACGTGACAACTCCGAACACCGAGCCATCTCGACCACAACCGATCCTAAGCTCATGGATCCACCATCGAGTACCTAAACTCGCGGCATTTAACGCAGCCCCGAAGGGCCGATAACAAAAATTTAGTATGGAACAGAAATAAGGTGCAACAATCATATCATAACCGCATAAAAGAATGTCATAGAAACTTCTGAAATCAATCGTATATTAACCGTTCCTTTCCTTCTTTAAATAAGATTTAACAACATGTTCTTACGTACATACTTAAGAGTTCAATCAAGTTTTTCCACATAACATACTTATCTTACATAACATAATCCGCCCATTTATGGACACGGTGTCGACGAATCATGTGACATAATCCGCCGCCGCTGGGCTTGCATCTTGGAGAATCATGTAGCATAATCCGCCCGCCTGGAGCTCGGTGCATTGTGGAATCATGTAGCATAATCCGCCCGCTTTGTGAGCTCGGTGATCGATGACATAACCCGCCATGTGTAGGCTCGGGGTAATATGGCGTAATCCGCCATGAGTAGGCTCGGTGTATCTCATAACGTAATCCGGCCTATTTGTAGGCTCGGTGTATTTCATAACGTGTCCGCCTATTTGTAGGCTCGGTGTATTTCATAACGTGTCCGCCTATTTGTAGGCTCGGTGTATTTTCCTTACATAATCTTTTAAATCAGATTATTACTTCTTCTTAAGTCGTCATAACAACTTCCCATAAAGCTATTATAACGTTCTTTCATATTAGAGAACTTAAGGCACTTAATTCTTGCAACATTAGGAAACTAAACCTAACCATACTACGCATACGCATTACTTAAAAGAATTTTCAAACTTCAAGTCACATACTCTTTGAAATCATGTCATCAATACTTTAGAAATCAAGTCCACAATTTAAAAAAAAGTTTCATAATCCTTAGAAGACAACCAAAGTTCATAGTCTTAAAACCTTATAACGCATATTCTTTAAAGTCCACTTACTTATACTTATAAACAAATATACAAAGTTCCATACACTTCCAAAACCAAGTAACTTCTTCTCTTAAAACCATATAACTTTCACTTTTAAAATAAAACCCCTTTTTCACATATAAATTCTAGTCATTTTCGAACATAAAATCCGCTTACTTACTTTAAACAAATCAAGACACATAGCCTTTAAATCAAAGCTCATAACTTCCTAACCGCTTACCAACGTCTCCCATAAGACCTAGTAAGGACTTAGGACAATTTAAACATACTCTTAACTTAGATTCAGCAATGTAAATACTTCTTAACTTCTAAGAGTAGAAGAAATCTTGAAATACTATCACGTGGATATTTCATACGTAGGATCATGCCAAAGAAAGAAGGGTTCACATACCTCATGACGACTAGCGACAAGAGCAAAATGCTCCAAAGTACTTCAACCTTGAGCTATTCCATTCTTCAAGTAGGATACGCTATACTTAGTACTTCAACCTATCATGGTCACAATACGTCCATTAACCTCTTACTTCAAACGTAGAATATTCTAAGTGCTAAGTCGCCAAATTCTACGGAAAATCTGGACAAAGACTTCCTTTGTTTCTACTTACTTTGCCACCTTTTCAAGGCCGAATACAATAACCAAACAGCCCCAATTGGCTCACAATTTCTATAAGGTACTCCAATACAAATAAAAACTAAAACCCCAATTGGCTCACAATTTAGAAAGTAGTCCAATACAAATGAAAAACAAATTAAAAGTCCAAATTCGGCCACCTTGAGTTCAACCTTACCAATTCTTATCAAATTTCCATTTCAATCCAAATTGGTAGCATAACATGATATCAAGTCGTATTTGATTATAATAACCATAATCTTTTAAGTAAGTAACATGCGACGATTTCTAATAAACGACCAACTAGTAATCCAATTTTCAAGTGGCTTGCACAACATTTCGGATTAAGCTACAAGCAATCCATAATACTTATAAACTTCAACATACCAACTTCATGCTATCAACAAGTAAAGCTAACAATAACAAAATAAATATATAATCTTGTAACAACTTAAAAGACAAGATTATACCTTAACGTTCCTTAATCCGATTCCAATCCGAAGTCGCTCCTTAGTAGTTTAGAGCCTCTCCAAAACACTTCAATCCGCTTGTTGAGGCCCTTAGAACCACACCAACAATTATCCTTCAATTCTCCAAACAAAACCTAGAAAGACCATTAGGTTTTCACTTTGCGACTAATACGAAAACTCTCTTTTTCCGGGATTTTTCTATTGAGATACTCTTACATAACACTCATGAACCTTGGTTTAAAGTGGGGGAATTATTGGACAACAATTGAAAATCTTTCCTTTGGAAACCTAGGTTGGCCGAGAGCTTCCCATCAATTTCTTGAAAAAAAATGCTAAGTGTTAAGCCTTGTCTTGCACTAGGGAGCTTATATAAAAAAATGGAGGGTCAAGATTAGAACAAATGGGTGGTTTGGATGCTTTTCACATGGATCAAGCCAAGTGGCATTGACCTAGTCAACAATGTCATGCTAAATGTCTTTGCAAGACTTGATCTTTTAATTTGTGGTCAAAAGACCATTTCCTCCATGTCACTTCGTCCAAGACCATATAGGGGGGTGACACGTGTCGCCCTCCCGTTCGTCGCAATATTTCGTTTTCCGACAAATTTCATAATTCCGATAAAAATTTTTACAAGTCTCAATTTTCAACACTTTCGAGATCTTACGTACGTTCTTAAAACATGTCCTGTAAATACGGGGTGTAACATTCTTCCCCCCTTAGAAACATTCGTCCCCGAATGTTCTTTCGGAGCCAACCTTTATAATTTGCGACATAGTTTCCTTTCACAACCCCGACATACTAATAATGCCACACATAGCCCTAATACCTCGCACACGCATATCCGTCCATCAAGCCCAAAAGAGGTTATCTTTTCGTACTTCCAATTCATACTAGCATACATACATAACTTCCATACCAATTCTGGCCTCAAATCTTTGAGTCACTCTATAAAATAATATAAGGCCATTTCCGGCCACGACTGGTTCCGGTGGAACGCGTCCACGAACCCGTAAACAATTAACTAGACTTGGTCTTGCACCGTGACTGTCACGTGGCGAACTACTACCAACTGATCCCACTCCATTCCAGGCCATGGGAGACCTGCACAGTCCTCAACCACTCGTCGCCGACTTAACTCTTATCCTTGTCCGACTTAAAATCTTATTGCAGAGAAAACCTTATATACCTAAGGTCTCGCAGAATCAATATTCTTAGGCTCGCAATTTCCATGCTCCACGCCTACCTTACCACCCCCAAGAATCGTACAAAACATCTCATAAAACCATAACCATGTTGTCTCTCGATCACAACAACCATTACTTACTCTATCCGCACTCATCCGTATAATTCTCTTAAGCTTAATACGCAGCCTTAATCTATTAACATGACATTCCGTTAGGTTCCTTAATCAAGGCTTCTTAAGGGTTCACTACCCTATCAGACAGCTCATCCTTTCCCAATTACCTTAAATAAAACATAAGACCTTGGCGAAAATTCATTAACTATTCCATACCTTCCCAGATCTAGTTAGTCTTTACCAATTCTCGGTAATCTAAAATCATTCTAGGCAACACGCGTCTGACCCTCATACATAACTCCGTATAGATGTATGTCACAATACCAACTATACTATAATCATTACCAACCTGGATACGCAATCCACATAGTCTTTCCTGGGTCATGCCGCTTTCGTAGAATTGCAATCAACATAACTCGTTAGGGAGAGACGACCCTAACAACACAGCTCTATCGCACGATCTCAGAGTGAGAAGAATGGAAACGAATGCTAAATGTCCTGCAGCCTCCTGATTATAGATGTGGTGCACAACACACCGATAATCAAGACTCTACTAGACACGGTCTGTAGACACTTTCCGAGGACTAATCGCTCGATACCACTTTTGTCACGACCCAACCCCGGGACCGCGACTGGTGCCCTACCTGGGCACCGTTTTCAGGTATACATCAGAGAATAGCAGCTGAACATACATGCAACTTATTAAAATAAAACAACAGTAATAAAACAAGATGTTAGACGTTAGGGCTACCTTTCTGGACGTACATACATAAAGCGGTTGCCTCCTTTTTTTCTTTTACAACCGACCCAAAATATGTGACTACAGCCCTCTAAGAGTTTTAACATACCAACTGTGGTGGGACAAGGCCCCGCCGTACTTCAATAAACATAAACGTGACAACTCCGAACACCGAGCCATCTCGACCACAACCGATCCTAAGCTCGCGGATCCACCATCGAGTACCTAAACTCGCGGCATGAACGCACTCGGGCGGCCGCATAACAAAAATTTAGTATGGAACAGAAATAAGGTGCAACAATCATATCATAACCGCATAAAAGAATGTCATAGAAACTTCTGAAATCAATCGTATATTAACCGTTCCTTTCCTTCTTTCAATAAGATTTAACAACATGTTCTTACGCATATACTTAAGAGTTCAATCAAGTTTTTCCACATAACTTACTTATCTTACATAACATAATCCGGCCATTTTGCGGGACACGGTGTCTTGACGAATCATGTGACATAATCCGCCCGCTGTGGGGCTCGGTGTCGGGAATCATGTAGCATAATCCGCCCGCTGTGGAGCTCGGTGTCTTGTGGAATCATGTAGCATAATCCGCCCGCTGTGGAGCTCGGATCGATGACATAACCCGCCTATGTGTAGGCTCGGGGTAATATGGCGTAATCCGCCTATGAGTAGGCTCGGTATCTCATAACGTAATCCGCCTATTTGTAGGCTCTGTATTTCATAACGTAATCCGCCTATTTGTAGGCTCTGTATTTCATAACGTAATCCGGCCTATTTGTAGGCTCGGTGTATTTTCCTTACATAATCTTTTAAATCGATATTACTTCTTCTTAAGTCGTCATAACAACTTCCCATAAAGCTATTATAACGTTCTTTCATATTAGAGAACTTAAGGCACTTAATTCTTGCAACATTAGGGAAACTAAACCCAACCATACTACGACATAATGCATTTAAAAGAATTTTCAAACTTCAAGTCACATACTCTTTGAAATCATGTCATCAATACTTTAGAAATCAAGTCCACAATTTAAAAAAGTTTCATAATCCTTAGAAGACAACCAAAGTTCATAGTCTTAAAACCTTATAACGCATATTCTTTAAAGTCCACTTACTTATACTTATAAACAAATATACAAAGTTCCATACACTTCCAAAACCAAGTAACTTCTTCTCTTAAAATCATATAACTTTCACTTTTAAAATAAAACCCTTTTTCACATATAAATTCTAGTCATTTGAACATAAAATCCGCTTACTTACTTTAAACAAATCAAGACACATAGCCTTTAAATCAAAGCTCATAACTTCCTAACCGTTCTTACCAACGTCTCCCATAAGACCTAGTAAGGACTTAGGACAATTTAAACATACTCTTAACTTAGATTCAACAATGTAAATACTTCTTAACTTCTAAGAGTAGAAGAAATCTTGAAATACTATCACGTGGATATTTCATACGTAGGATCATGCCAAAGAAAGAAGGGGTTCACATACCTCGCGACGACTAGCGACAAGTAGCAAAATGCTCCAAAGTACTTCAACCTGGAGCTATTCCATTCTTCAAGTAGGATACGCTATACTTAGTACTTCAACCTATCATGGTCACAATACGTCCATTAACCTCTTACTTCAAACGTAGAATATTCTAAGTGCTAAGTCGCCAAATTCTACGGAAAATCGGACAGCACTTCCTTTGTTTCTACTTACTTTGCCACCTTTTTCAAGGCCGAATACAATAACCAAACAGCCCCAATTGGCTCACAATTTCTATAAGGTACTCCAATACAAATACAACTAAAGCCCCAATTGGCTCACAATTTAGAAAGTAGTCCAATACAAATGAAAAACAAACTAAAAGTCCAAATTCGGCCACCTTGAGTTCAACCTTACCAATTCTTATCAAATTTCCATTTCAATCCAAATTGGTAGCATAACATGATATCAAGTCGTATTTGATTATAATAACCATAATCTTTTAAGTAAGTAACATGCGACGATTTCTAATAAACGACCAACTAGTAATCCAATTTTCAAGTGGCTTGCACAACATTTCGGATTAAGCTACAAGCAATCCATAATACTTATAAACTTCAACATACCAACTTCATGCTATCAACAAGTAAAGCTAACAACAACAAAATAAATATATAATCTTGTAACAACTTAAAAGACAAGATTATACCTTAACGTTCCTTAATCCGATTCCAATCCGAAGTCGCTCCTTAGTAGTTTAGAGCCTCTCCAAGACACTTCAATCCGCTTGTTGAGGCCCTTAGAACCACACCAACAATTATCCTTCAATTCTCCAAACAAAACCTAGAAAGACCATTAGGTTTTCACTTTGCGACTAATACGAAAACTCTCTTTTTCCGGGATTTTTCTATTGAGATACTCTTACATAACACTCATGAACCTTGGTTTAAAGTGGGGGAATTATTGGACAACAATTGAAAATCTTTCCTTTGGAAACCTAGGTTGGCCGAGAGCTTCCCATCAATTTCTTGAAAAAAAATGATAATTGTTAAGCCTTGTCTTGCAATAGGAAGCTTATATAAAAAATGGAGGTCAAGATTAGAACAAATGGGTGGTTTGGATGCTTTTCACATGGATCAAGCCAAGTGGCATTGACCTAGTCAACAATGTCATGCTAAATGTCTTTGCAAGACTTGATCTTTTAATTTGTGGTCAAAAGACCATTTCCTCCATGTCACTTCGTCCAAGACCATATAGGGGGGTGACACGTGTCGCCCTCCCGTTCGTCGCAATATTTCGTTTTCCGACAAATTTCATAATTCCGATAAAAAAATTTACAAGTCTCAATTTTCAACACTTTCGAGATCTTACGTACGTTCTTAAAACATGTCCTGTAAATACGGGGTGTAACAATGTTCTTGCATATTATTCTGCTAACCTTCATGTTTTTCTAAGTAACACCAATGCAGCAAAGTGATCAATGTCGTTGAGTCTTTCTATTTTTCTTTCTCTGTGTGTCTTTATTTCTTTCTTTTTGATCTTTGCTCGAGGGCGAGCAAAGGTTAAGTTTGGGGGTATTTGATCGGTGTATTTTATATACACCTTTTGAGTCATTTTTAGTTAGTCTTTTGTCCATTTTAGTACAAATACGTGTCGTCTTAGGATATATTTTCTTTCTTTTGAGTCAAATTGGTTAAAGTGGCTCATTGGCGGAAAAGGAACAAAAGGAGGGCAAGAACGGAGGTTCCAGAGCTCGAAATGCGAGAAAGTGGCGAACCAGGCACAGACACAGGCCAGCACCGCGGCGCCTCCAGCCAGCAGGTCCAGGCGCCCGCGGCGCTAATTTCAGGATGCGAGATTGCGGCGCGCGGCTGATTCTGAGAACGCGCCGACGCGGGAAAAATCAGATTTTCGAATGAATGATGGGCGGACACGAAGGAAAACCACACTTTCGTTTTGAAACTATAAAGGAGAACCTAGAGCGGTTTTAAGGGTTCCTCTTGCCAATTCACATCACTTCGAGTTCAAGATCGAGACCTTTCTTTAGTAATTTCTTGTTCTTCTTTTACTTTATTTTCAGTTTATGTTGGATATTGAATTAGTTCTTGTCATGTCTATGGCTAGGAACTAATTCTAATATAGGGCTTTCCATGTCAATTCACTTGAACCTTTTCGTTATGAATTAATGCATGTTTTTGGTTCTTCTTCTTATTGTTGAGATTTATTCAATATATGTTTTGATTTCTTGGTAATTACCTGATCATTAATTATCATAATTCTTATGATTTCTAACCGAAATCCGAAAGGGGAGGTTGTGAATATGTTGTAGTTGGATAGACATAGGTTGAATCGTGGATGAAAATACCCCGATTACTTGTGTAGCACTAATAAGGTTTTTGTTCTTAATCCTCCTCTAGAGTCAACCTTATCACCGAAAGGTAGAAAGGTGTTGTACTGGGGTTGAGTGTTTATATAACCTTAACAGGAGTATAAAACGGCTTAGTAAACCTGCTATCTCAAATAGAAGAAGAACCATAGTCAAGTGCATTAATAAGTAAGTTAAGCGGATAGTTGAGGAGATTTGGAAGCCCTATTTCCACATTACTGAAGTAAACAACATAGTTTAATTAGTTTTCATAATTAGAGTCATAAACAACAACTCAATTATCGGTCACCAAATAGATAACAAAGAATAGAATTTGGTACTTGAACACTAATCCCTGAGGACGATAACTCGGTCTTCCAAGACTATACTACTTGACACGACACGTGCACTTGCGTTTAAGTGTGTGCATAAATCGCGCATCAATAGTACGATTTCTGATTTTAGGGTATAAGGAATATAAGTTTTTAATGAAAACACTTCATATTCCTAGCCTTGTTTAATTCCCTTTTATTCAGAAATTCGCGAATCATATTATGGACAAGGAAGACTAATTAACTCATACCTTTGGAATTTTGGCTGTTACACCTCATAAGTTTAAGGCAGTAATTAAGAACATCATTAAGAAAATTAATATATTTAAGGATGTGATTCCGGAATAAAAATTTTGATGACGACGAGTGTGACAATGGAAATATAAAATGCTAGTTATATATAAATCCTTTATGGATTAGTAACATATTATATAAGTTATGACGACGAGGATACGAGGTCTTGTGAGATTTTCAAGATTTAAAGAGAGTTAGACATAAGGTTGATTAATTGTGAGAAGTGGATCAAATTGCAAATAGATTTTCAGATTTCCTAATCCTTAAAACTCTTTTAAACCTTTCATTCTCCCCATTTTAGAATTTCAAAAAAAAATACAAAAATGAAAAAATCGTATTTCTGATGATTGCCGTAGTGAGCGATGTTTCGTGAGAATGCAATTCCTACGATTCAGGTGTCCAACGGGGACGAGGCTTATACCATTAGCTTCGTCTTGTCAAGCCCGTCATTTCTATACCTACCACACCCTTCGATTCTTGCTCAACTGCTCCGACGACCAGATCGATTTCGGGGCTAACCCTAGCCGTCATTTGACGGATTCCGGTTGATTCGAAGCTCGTGAGTGGTGTGGTTGTGTTTGTCTCACTCAGGCCGATACAAAGAACCCATCCCCGTTCCTTCATTCATCCTGAATCGAAATCCACCATTGTAGTTAAAAATGAAAGCTTGCTACCGATTTTAGCCCCAAATTTTCGAATTTTCGGGATGATTCTTGGAAGAGAAAACATGTTGGAATGATGGAATAACATTGTGGTATTCATGCATGTTGATTTAGAATTGAAGAAGTGTGATATTGAAGTCAAAATTAGGCCAAATCAGTGGCTAAAAATTGGTACATTGAGCAGATTTTTGGTACATTGCTTTAAGGTAAAAATTCCTTTTTATGATTTAAAGTGAGATGCATATTAATAGAATTAAGGAGATGAATTTGTGTTTAGAAATAAACTTAGATTAAGAGGAAATTAGAATAAGAATTGCATGCTACAATTTGAAGGAAACATTGAGAATTAAGTTGTAAATTGTTTATATAAGAATGTTGAAATATGAAATTGAATTTTAAAGAGACATGGAATTAGGTTGTTGGACCAATTTGAAGAATATTTTATGTACATTGGATTGGAGTGTTGTGATGTAATTCTTATCACTAATTGCATGCTGATAATTGATAAGAAATCTTGAAACTAAGTTGTAGTTGATAATGTGGAAGTATTGAAATATGAAACCGGATTCTAAGAATTAAGAAAAGTGTGGAATTGAATAAGTGTGATGACCGGAAGGTTGGTGGAATTAATGAACGTAGTTGTGTCGTATTAGGGGCTAATTTGTTAAGACTATGATGTTGGAAATTAAGCTATAAACATGCATATGTATTGTGGTAATTTTCTATACACATTTTGGAGGAATTAAAGAGTAAGAAAGTGTTAATTTCACATTCTTGAATGGGCGACGTTGCTAGAAAATTGGATTGCTCTCATGAATAATTCTAACGTAACTAAATGATTGACTAACATGAGAAATAAATGTAGTAGTTACCTTTATTATTGAAGTTGTTAAATGGAATAATTATAAAGAGAAGGTATGTGCTCTAACGGCGTAAATAGAATATTGAGATTATTGTGGTTATATTTTGAGTTATGACTTGTTGTTGGTATTGCTGGCTTGGTTTGAAATTGTGGATATGCATATAAACAGGGGAAGTGCTGCCCGAACTTTTATAGAATAAGAGAGTCATCTTTCAATTTAACTTACGTTAGGAATCATGGAGTTGACAGGCCTAACGTTATTATTCTATGTTGGAGTATTAGACGAGGCATATTCTAGTAGTGAGTTGGTTAGCTCGACTATAAGGTATGTGAGCCTATCTTCCTTTCTTTTGGCATAATTTTGTGAATTATTGATTCTTTCATTCGACATGAATATTATACAAAGGAATGTATGCCGGACGTACATGACTCCTTCATAGTCTTATTCATAGTAATCTGAGTTATGAAAAGTACATGTGATCTTCTTGTAAGATGTTATTTAATGATTTTAATGAGAGTCAAAGAAATGATTTAAATTGCATACAGTTGCTCATGATATCTACTCGTGCTAAGAGTCATTTTTCCACTTCACCGCGTCCCGGGCAGATTCATGCACATATATCAGGATGATTCACCGCGTCCCTCACTAGAGGGCTGGGCAGTTTATGTATACATATATGATGATTCCACTGACAGACATCCGTGATGTGGGTACAGATACGCATGATATTATATTCCACCGCGTCCCTCACCCAAAGGCCGGGCAGTTTATTCATTTATTTACATCTGATGATTTTATGACTAAGTATGCATGAGTACTGGTATGACTCTCATTCTTTTATGATACAGTTGACTCTCTACCTTACAGGACACAGTTTTGATCTTATTTACATTATTTCATGCTTACATACTCGGTACATTATTTCGTACTGACCCCCCTTTCCTAGGGGGGATGCGTTCATGCCCGCAGGTTCAGGTGTTCAGATAGGTGACCCTCCAGTTTAGGGCTTCTATTCAGCAGTCGGAGAGCTCCTTTGTTTCGGAGCCAGCTATTTTGGTACATGTCTCTATCTTTCAGACTTATGCACATTTTGGGCACGACGGGGTCCTGTCCCATCATATGTCAGCACTGTATTCTTAGAGGTCTGTAGACAGTTGTGGGTTGGACGTTTGTACCTTGTTTTGGGTTGTAATGTTGTTGTACTCTGTGTTGGGGCGTTCCCGGTTATATTTGTTGTTATCTAGTGGCAGCCTTGTCGGCTTGCTTATTTTGACTATTCCTTTGTGTACATAATGTTGGTTGGTGGCAGTAGTCTCTATCTTACGAATTGGTATTCCGTTATGCTACGTTATCTGCTCTATAGTTATGGAGATTGAACTTTTTCTTCCAAAGATAGAAAATGAAGCTTACCTACTCTTTTCTCTTTCATACCTTTAATTAAATGTTGAGCTCTAATTGTTAGAATCTGTGACGATTTTATGGTATACCATGTTGCTGGACTAGGTGAAGGTAGGAAACTGCAAAAGAACATTGTTCTCAGGTAATAATAAGAAGAGGCTATTACTTCCGGAATAATAAGATTGATATAAGGATGAAAGCATTTTTCTTACTTTGGACCGAATGTTGGGAAGTATTGGACATAGGGATTAATTGAGTTTCTTTCGCAAATGACTTAGAACTTGGGAATGATGAGCATCCTATTAGTGTATAATTGTGTCAAGCATTTTAAATATTGTAACCTCTGGAGTTCATATTTTCGGTTAAGAAGTTATTTGAAGGATTGGTAACCGAAGTATGTATTTGTGCACAGTTTCAATGTATTGGTTCACGCAGAATGCTAAGATGATGCTATTGGATCTCTTGGAAGCCTCATCTCGATGAGGTAGATATTAAAAGTTGTACAGAATAGTTGGAACACTGCGGGGTGACACATATGGGTATAAATAAAAGTTTTCATATGACCTTGGTGAATGCGTTTAATGATGTGGCTCTTAAAAGGGAACTGTGGATAGATATTGGAAGGTTACATGGCCAGATACAAGGACCATAGGCAATAATGAGTAATTTCAACTGGCATTAAAATGGAATAGAAGAGTGAAGTGTCATGTCACTAAGACTGAGATAAGGGATTTTAAGCAGTAGGTAGCGGATTATGGTGAAATGAGTGGCAAGCAGGGTGTATAACAGCACTTACTAATTAAGAATGAGATGATAACTCACATGTTTCTAAGGTGCCTTTCAAGAAAACAGGTCTATATGAACATTCTCTTGGGTTAATTGGAAGAATGATGGAAAACATATAAGGGAGGTACAAAGATATAGATGAATTCAACGAAGTGATAATAGATATTCAGTGTGATGTAGCCAAAGTGACAAATGTTAACGCAGCCAAAGACGCCACTGAGTTAGTAAGACCAACGAGAGGATAAAACAAATGCCACTTGAGGAGACAAACGGTAATAATGCAAATAAGGAGGAACAAAAAGATACTGTGGAAGAATATGGAAATAAATATAATAAGAAAGACGACGATGGTAAGGTGGTAGAAGTAAAACAACTCATTAAGGACCCATAATTGATAGAAGAATCAAAGGCAACTCTTACTACTAAAGAACAAGTTGAAGGAGTTTTTGTAGCAACAAAGGTTAATGAGGAGCGGAATGTTGACAATAGTGAGGAGGTGTGTACCAAATGGTAACAACTCTAATAATAGTAATGCAGTAATATTAAAGGAAGACGGGATAATGATGTCCAATGTGGAGCAGAATATGGCAATGGAAGCGGATATGTCTATCCTAAATATATTAATCAGCAGAGAAACTTAATCAGAGATAATATGAGGGATGCTTAACATGACAAATTTATTGACTCACTGGTGAAGGAGTTACATGAACTATGTAGATATACTATGGTATATGCAAAGAGTGATGCATTGGTAAGGTTGTCTCTGGGATAGTTTATACTATATTGTCGACGATATGAGGTATCCTTGGCTAGTTAGTGGGGATTTCAATGTTATTATAAATGGAAGGGAGACAATAGACGATCTTCATATATATCCTGCAGAGGGTGAGGATTTTTGCATTTTGTACCAATTCATGTGGAATGTTTGAAAATTGAATTTAAAGGGAGTCTTTTTAAGTAGTGGAATGAAAGGTGTCGATAATGACTGTACTTTTAATAGGTTTGATAGAATGTTGGCAAACATTTATTTTAGCTTGGGTTGGACAGAATATGAAGCATTCTTTTAAGCAATAAATCAAAATTTGCACCCTAATATTGATTAAGATGATTTCGTTTCTTTTAGACCGAAAATGAAGAATGACAAGACTGTCCTATTATTATGGAGTAAGGAAACTTTTGGAGATATTTCTAAGAAACTAAGTTTTAGGGAGGATATTGTTAGATTTAAAGAGGAGTTATTTGAAGAATTTCCAACAGAAGCAAATAGAATGATTTTACAAAGAGTTAAGGCAGACTTTGAAAGAGTATGAAGAAGTTTCTGGCCATTTGATTAATAAAAGGAGAGTTCTGTTTATATGCATGCTGAGACTCCTAGTAACTTGATTCAGCAAGAAAAAGGTATTATTGGTTTCACAAGGGGAACATTTTCATTCATGTATTTAGGATATCCAGTATTTCATGTTAGAAAGAGGAAGATAGACTATGCTAAATTAATTAAGAAGGTTAAAGACAAGTTACAGACTTGAGAAGAAAAATTATTGTCACCATGAGGTAAAGCAGTGTTGATTACTAGTGTGTCACAAGTGTGTCTATACACATAATGCCTGCTATAAGACTTGCAAAATGTGTGATCAAAGATATGCATACAAATAGTTGTAATTTTCTTCTGGTATATAGTAAGGATGATGTTAAGGCTAAGCATTGGTTTACATGGTTAAAAATGTACTTGCCTAAGGATGATAGTGGATTGGGGTTCAGACCTCATTTTGGATATATTAAATGCATTGTGTAAAAAGCTATGACGAAAATCTAGGACCACCAACTTTCTAGGGAACATATACTCTGAAGCATTACCCTCAATATGTGTAACGGGAAGGCGATTCTCAGGCCTTGAAAATGGTTGTTGAGGTAAAGGATAACATTGAACAAGAAATATGGTGGGAAACAAAGAGTGGTTTGAATCGATAATCGCACCAAATTGGAAACATTACACTATGTACTACTATTAGAGTTTCTTATTGATGAAAGGGTGGAAGATGTCAAGGAACTGCTACGTGGGGATTGATAAGGTTTGTCAAGGCTAGGGTAGTATCTACCAGGTGACATTGTCTCACGTGTCACTACATACTTGATATATACCATGTAGATAATCCTTGGTGGATAAGGATAAGTTCTAGTAAATTTTATGTGCCAAGTGTATGAGATTTGTTAAGATAAAGATCATATCCTTCTGGTGTATATAAGTAATTGTGGGTTAAAAGAGTGTCATTCAATATATATTTCTTTTTATGGACGATGTGGAAATTTAAAATTCCAGTGGATGAAGTGTTGCAAAGTATTGGAATTAATATAGTATCAAGATGATGCTGAGGTAATGTCTTTCATCAAGAAATGATAGATCACTTGTGTCTTACAACGGAGTTTGTCAATCTATATGGAGTTATTTCAACCATGCAGCGGGTATACACATGAATTGTCGTCATGTTAAGCATGCAGTACAGATATAGGGGAAACATTACATACCATTATAAATTGAAGCAGGTGTACAAGGTAGTATCAGCTATAATATTGTAGCAATTTGAAAATGAAGGAATATAGTACTGCATGGAGGCTCTTTAACTTTGTTTAAGGTGTTACATGAGATCCAGTTGAATATTCACGGGTAATTTGATTTTCTTACTTAACTATTATTGGGTGAATGAGATATGTGATGTATATTGTGGTCCTGTGTGACATCTGTTGGTTTGCTGGATATAGGTGGATAGACATAGTTACAAAGGAGACTCTGCCGAATTATTTTTCTAGCATAAGACTTGTTATGAACATTCGAGGATGAATGTTTCTAAGGGGGGGAAGATGTTACACCTCGTAAGTTTAAGGCGGTAATTAAGAACATCATTAAGGAAATTAATATATTTAAGGATGTGATTCCGAAATAAAAGTTTTGATGACGACGAGTGTGACAATGGAAATTTGAAATGCTAGTTATATATAAATCCGTTATGGATTAGTAACGTATTATATAAGTTATGACGACGAGGATACGAGGTCTTGTGAGATTTTCAAGATTTAAAGAGAGTGAGACATAAGGTTGATTAATTGTGAGAAGTGGATCAAATTGCAAATAGATTTTCAGATTTCCTAATCCTTAAAACTCTTTTAAACCTTTCATTCTCCCCATTTTAGAATTTCAAAAAACAAAATATACAAAAATGAAAATAAATCGCGCTGCTACAATGATTGTCGTCGTGAACAGTGTTTTCGGCGGTAATTCGCAATTTCCGGCCGATTCAGGTGTCCAACGGGGATGAGGCTTATACCATTAGCTTCGTCTTCTCAAGCCCGTCATTTCTATACCTACCACACCCTTCGATTCTTTCTCAACTGCTCCGACGACCAGATCGATTTCGGGGCTAACACTAGCCGCCGTTTGACGGATTCCGGTTGATTCGAAGCTTATGAGTGGTGTGGTTGTGTTTGTCTCACTCAGGCCGACACAAAGAACCCATCCCCGTTCCTTCATTCATCATAAATCGAAATCCACCATTGTAGTTAAAAAGGAAAGCTTGCTACCGATTTTAGCCCCAAATTTTCGAATTTTCGGGATGATTCTTGGAAGAGAAAACATGTTGGAATGATGGAATAACATTGTGGGATTCATGCATGTTGATTTAGAATTGAAGAAGTGTGATATTGAAGTCAAAATTAGGCCAAATCAGTGGCTAAAAATTGGTACATTGAGCAGATTTTTGGTACATTGCTTTAAGGTAAAAATTCCTTTTTATGATTTAAAGTGAGATGCATATTAATATAATTAAGGAGATGAATTTGTGTTTAGAAATAAACTTAGACTAAGAGGAAATGAGAATAAGAATTGCATGCTACAATTTGAAGGAAACATTGAGTATTAAGTTGTAAATTATTTATATAAGAATGTTGAAATATGAAATTGAATTTTAAAGAGTCATGGAATTAGGTTGTTGGACCAATTTGAAGACTATTTTATGTACATTGGATTGGAGTGTTGTGATGTAATTCTTATCACTAATTGCATGTTGAGAATTGAAAAGAAATCTTGAAACTAAGTTGTAGTTGATAATGTGGAAATATTGAAATATGAAACCGGATTCTAAGAATTAAGAAAAGTGTGGAATTGAATAAGTGTGATGACCGGAAGGTTGGTGGAATTATTGAACGTGGTTGTGTCGTATTAGGGGCTACTTTGTTAAGACTATGATATTGGGAATTAAGCTATAAACATGCATATGTATTTTGGTAATTTCCTATACACATTTTGGAGGAATTAAAGAGTAGGAAAGTGTTAATTTCACATTCTTGAAAGGGCGACGTTGCTAGAAAATTGGATTGCTCCCATGAATAATTCTAACGTAACTAAATGATTGACTAACATGAGAAATAAATGTAGTAGTTACCTTGATTATTGAAGTTTTTAAATGGAATAATTATAAAGAGAAGGTATGCGCTCTAACGGCGTAAATAGAATATTGAGATTATTGTGGTTATATTTTGAGTTATGACTTGTTGTTGGTATTGCTGGCTTGGTTTGAAATTGGGGATATGCATATAAACAGGGGAAGTGCTGCCCAAATTTTTATAGAATAAGTGAGTCATCTTTCAATTTAACTTACGTTAGGAATCATGGAGTTGACAGGCCTAATGTTATTATTATAGGTTGGAGTATTAGATGAGGCATATTCTAGTAGTGAGTTGGTTAGCTCGACTATAAGGTATGTGAGCCTATCTTCCTTTATTTTGGCATGATTTTTTGAATTATTGATTCTTTCATTCGACATGAATATTATACAAGGGAATGTACGGCGGACGTACATGACTCCTTCATAGTCTTATTCATAGTAATCTGAGTTATGAAAAGTACATATGATCTTCTTGTAAGAAGTTATTTAATGATTTTAATGAGAGTCGAAGAAATAATTTAAATTGCATACAGTTGCTCATGATATCTACTCGTGCTAAGAGTCATTTTTCCACTTCACCGCGTCCCGGGCAGATTCGTGCACATATATCAGGATGATTCACCGCGTCCCTCAATAGAGGGTCGGACAGTTTATGTATACATATATGATGATTCCACAGACAGGCATCCGTGATGCGGGTACAGATACACATGACAGTATATTCCACCGCATCCCTCACCCAAGGGTCGGGTATTTTATTCATTTATTTACATCTGATGATTTTATGACTAAGCATGCATGAGTACTGGTATGACTCTCATTCTTTTATGATACAGTTGACTCTCTACCTTACAGGACACAATTTTGATCTTATTTACATTATTTCATGCTTACAGGTACATTATTTCGTATTGACCCCCCTTTCCTCGGGGGGCTGCGTTCATGCCCACATGTTCAGGTGTTCAGATAGGTGACCCTCCAGTTTATGGCTTCTATTCAGCAGTCGGAGAGCTCATTTGTTCTGGAGCCAGCTATTTTGGTACAAATCCATATCTTTCAGACTTATGCACATTTTGGGCACGACGGGGTCCTGTCCCGTCATATGTCAGCACTGTACTCTAAATCTTAGAGGTCTGTAGACAGTTGTGGGGTGGACGTTTGTACCTTGTTTTGGGTTGTAATGTTGTTGTACTCTGTGTTGGGGCGTTCCCGGTTATACTTGTTGTTATCTAGTGGCAGCCTTGTCGGCTTGCTTATTTTGACTATTCCTTTGTGTACATAATGTTGGTTGGTGGCAGCCTAGTCGGCTAGCCTGTTATGATTGTTGTTCTGTTGTTGATTTGGCAGCCTTGTCGGCTCGCCCATTTTGGGGAGATATTGTAAAAGCAGCGTTGTGCTGCCGAAATTTCTATAGATCTTGGTATTAAATGGATTAAGAGTGACAGGTCAGTAATGACGTCCAATTAGGACGTTTAATCGCGACCCATCAGGTCGGGTCGTGACACTGGCCCACATCAGTCACGTGTCCAAATCCTCATTACCATAAGATAGAGGCCTTCTACTATAAGATGGAACAGTATCTTCAGCCTTCGTCTCATTTCCCAGTTGACATCTTCAACCTCTTGTGGACGTTTATTTCCACCACTCTCTGGAGTGGTGACAGCAACTCTTCGTTGACCATTAGCCTTGCTGGCATGACTATCAGCAATATCTTTAAGTTCATCATCGAGACAACGATCTCCTCGGAAACAGATAAGTAACTACCGTTAAAGAGAGACCCAAACATAGAAACAGATCTACTACATTTGTTGTTGACAGGGAAAGTGTTAGAACTGTTAACAGAACTGGTTTCAACAAGAAACCCACAGCCAGATCTGGGACCATATCTACTGGCATACATATTTCTAACACTAGTACCAATATTATCTTAAGATTGTGAGTTACACAATGGATGTACGAGAATAGTATACAAATACTACTAGTGCTTTGAAAGGGAAAACAATATGATTATAATACAATAGGCTTGAAGTCTAACACGTGTTGTGATAACAACAAGTCTTGTGATCTTGATCTTTTGTCTTGAATGCGTCTTTGAGTCTTGGATCTTGAGATCTTCGTTGGAACTGCAGCAAGCCCCTTAATCTTTATAACCTGAAACCAAAATTCTGGAAATAGAACAAGGAAAATGGTTTGCTGAGTCGATTAATATTCAATCTTTCCTTAAGATAATATTGCCCCGTATAATCCTTTAACGGTGTATTGGCAATTTATCTCCCAAGATAAAATAACAATCAAACAAGTGAGCAAATGAGACTCAAGTGTTCGCTAGAAAATAAGGATCTTTGAGTGTGTGGAAGATTGCAAGAGAGGAAGATAATTTCTGAAGTGTGTTTTGCAAATGAGCCAATGGCTTCATTTTATAGTGTGGAGAAGATGATCTTTCACCTAGACAAGTAAATGCTTTGAATGACCATGTAATGGCCTTGAATGTGGGGTTACAATTCAGCCAAATAATGGTTGAATTCATGTGGGAAGTAATGGAGGTTTAATGCCTCAAAACCAGCCCAAGAGTTATGTCTTTTTGTATCCCGTTCGTGACTTCTGGAAGCCTAGCGTTGCGGCCCTCACTGGGGGCGACACGGAGCTTCACGTCCAGTAAATCACTGGAACACAAAACGTCATTTAGAGTCGCGGCCCTTCGGAGAGGCGCCGCGGTGCCTAAATTCCAGTAGCTACTGAAACTTAGGCGCCGAATTCCAGTAACCAAACCCGTCGTAGGCGCCGCGGCCCAAGGGAGGAGGCACCGCGACGCTTGGAGCGCCACGACAAGTTGAGTCGCGGCCCTTCTCGGCTCTGCGACGATTCATGACTCGGTTCATCTTTTAACACATTGTACACTTCTTCCTTCATTTACCAACGTGAAACCATTGTCATTTGGCCAATAATCGTCTATTATCTTATGTCTCAAACATTTTGTATACGTACCAATATCTCTTCCACTAAGGAAATTTACGATTCTTGGTATAACGTGTGCACGTGTGTGGAAACGACGTTTCCGATGTGCGGAGTCCCAATTGTTCGAGTCATAATTAATAGGATTAACTTTATTTCACGTTTAAAAAAATTCCACCAGTTTTAAACATTCATAACTTCAGATAAAAATCATAAATTATGCCTTAAGCAGACTTATTGGTTAATTTTTTGAAATTTAAAATTCTGCCTTAAGTTTTTCATACTCCCTGGTATTTGTCTGTCTTATCCAGGAGAGGTTTAAATTTTTTGTTTTGTCCACACAATCATAGAATGCTATAAAATCTGATTGGAATAGAGAACGTATGAAATACGGAACTGATTTTAATTTCTCTAATATAATTAGTATATATTTGAGGCTTAACTTTTTGCATAAGCTCTAGTGTATGTCTGCCTTATCCGACAGACTTTATGTGTGTGATTAAAACTATGCCTTTAAGGCCTAACTTTTTGCATAAACTCTAGTGTATGTCTGTCTTATCCGACAGACTTTATATGTATGTGATTAAAACTATGCCTTTAAGGCCTAACTTTTTGCATAAACTCTAGTGTATGTCTGCTTACTCCGACAGACTTTGTATGTCCGTGATTAAAAACTATGTCTTTAAGGCCTGACCATTTGCATAAGCTCTAGGTTTGTTCCCAATGTATCCTCCAATTCCTTTCTGCATCAATCACTTCAATGCCTTTTATGACAGTTTTGTGTGTCTTTTTATCTGTGTTCTTTTTATAATTGAAGAATTATATTTTTTCATTTTATCATCTTACTATATTTTTTTATGTTTATTGTTTTTAGGTATGTCAGATTGGTTTGAGATAACTATCACAAGTTCTTATATGCAGGAAGATGATTTCGTAGGTTTTTTCTTCTACTTTTTTTTTTTTTTGTAGTTTTGTATGTGTTTTTTAGTAATGCCATTTTATTTTATTTTTTATTTTTTTGCAGATTTTTCTTCTATTATGTGGAATGCTCTTTCAAATGTGGAGTGTCCAATTTTCCTTTTTTATGAAAAGAAAAAGGTATATCACAAAACGTCATTTAGATCTGGTACTTACAAGCGCCTTACTATAGGAAGAAGATACCATATGTTTTAGGGTTATACCATGCAATGTTGGTTTTGATTTTCAAGTTTAGAAGAAGCTGGTAGTTATAATCATAGATTAAGTGACCGTTTGGTTGGGCTTTTGGAAAAGCCAAAAGTGCTTTAGGATTTGGAGTGTTTGGCTGAAAAGCCAAAAGTGTTTTTGGCCTTCAAGAAACACTTTTGGCCTCTACTTCCAAAAGCTCAAATTTTGGGCTTTTGGAACTAGAGGCAAAATCTCTTTTAATTTTATATATTTTTAAGTCAAAAACATTTTTTTATTGACAACCAAACACCTAACAATTTTTTTATAAAAAGTTCTACTCCTAAAAGCTCTACTTCTAAAAACTCTTTTTAATAAGCTGTACCAAACGGGCCCTAAATTTTGTTTTGTTCTTTTAAGTAATTATTATGGATCCTGATAATGTAGGATCTATTGTTGTAGTTTTTTAATGTTATTAAAGAAGTTTTATGTTATGTTTGTTGAATTTTATTTTTTTGCTATTTTTAAAAAATATTCTCATGATATATAGTTTGGAATATAAAATTATGTAAACTTGACTAACTTTGAAATCTAAAGTTGTCCTAAAGTCTAACTTGACTAACTTTGGAATATAAAGATAGGTTTTGACAGTGTAGGATCTATTGTTGTAGTTTTTTAATGTTATTAAGGAAGTTTTATGTTATGTTTGTTGAATTTTATTTTTTTGCTATTTTTAAAAAATATTCTCATGATATATGGTTT
This sequence comes from Przewalskia tangutica, assembly GCA_029844215.1. Lineage (NCBI taxonomy): Eukaryota > Viridiplantae > Streptophyta > Magnoliopsida > Solanales > Solanaceae > Przewalskia > Przewalskia tangutica. The sequence continues at coordinate 80,097,940 of CM056732.1, read as the reverse complement.
GGAATATAAAATTATGTAAACTTGACTAACTTTGAAATCTAAAGTTGTCCTAAAGTCTAACTTGACTAACTTTGGAATATAAAGATAGGTTTTGACAGTGTAGGATCTATTGTTGTAGTTTTTTAATTTTATTAAGGAAGTTTTATGTTATGTTTGTTGAATTTTATTTTTTTGCTATTTTTAAAAAATATTCTCATGATATATGGTTTGGAATGTAAAATTATGTAAACTTGACTAACTTTGAAATCTAAAGTTGTCCTAAAGTCTAACTTGACTAACTTTGGAATATAAAGATAGGTCTTGACAGTGTAGGATCTATTGTTGTAGTTTTTTAATGTTATTAAGGAAGTTTTATGTTATGTTTGTTGAATTTTATTTTTTTTGCTATTTTTAAAAAAATATTCTCATGATATATGGTTTGGAATATAAAATTATGTAAACTTGACTAACTTTGAAATCTAAAGTTGTCCTAAAGTCTAACTTGACTAACTTTGGAATATAAAGATAGGTTTTGACAGTGTAGGATCTATTGTTGTAGTTTTTTAATTTTATTAAGGAAGTTTTATGTTATGTTTGTTGAATTTTATTTTTTTGCTATTTTTAAAAAATATTCTCATGATATATGGTTTGGAATATAAAATTATGTAAACTTGACTAACTTTGAAATCTAAAGTTGTCCTAAAGTCTAACTTGACTAACTTTGGAATATAAAGATAGGTCTTGTGATGTAGGATCTATTGTTGTAGTTTTTTAATGTTATTAAGGAAGTTTTATGTTATGTTTGTTGAATTTTATTTTTTTTGCTATTTTTAAAAAAATATTCTCATGATATATGGTTTGGAATATAAAATTATGTATTAAGTCCTGACTTGACTAACTTTGAAATCTAAAGTTATGTCTTAAAGCTAACTTGACTAACTTTGGAATATAAAGATAGGCCTTGATAGTGTAGGATCTATTGTTGTAGTTTTTTAATGTTATTAAGGAAGTTTTATGTTATGTTTGTTGAATTTTATTTTTTTGCTATTTTTTAAAAATATTCTCATGATATATGGTTTGGAATATAAAATTATGTATTAAGTCCTGGCTTGACTAACTTTGAAATCTAAAGTTATGTTTTAAAGTCTAACTTGACTAACTTTGGAATATAAAGATAGGTCTTGATAGTGTAGGATCTATTGTTGTAGTTTTTTAATGTTATTAAGGAAGTTTTATGTTATGTTTGTTGAATTTTATTTTTTTGCTATTTTTTAAAAATATTCTCATGATATATGGTTTGTAATATAAAATTATGTATTAAGTCCTGACTTGACTACCTTTGAAATCTAAAGTTATGTCTTAAAGTCTAACTTGACTAACTTTGGAATATAAAGATAGGTCTTAAGACCTAACTTCACTAACTTTGCAATCTAAAGTTATGTCTTAAGGCTTAACTTGACTAATTTTGGAATATAAAATTATGTCTTAAGACTTAACTTACCTAACTTTTGGAATATAAAATTATGTCTTAAGGTCTCACTTGTCTAACTTTGAAATCTAAAGTTATGCCTGAATTCCTAACTTGACCAATTTTGAAACTTGAACTTACCCCTTAAGACAAAGTCATTGTTATATTTCTGGATTGTAATGTTATGTCTTAAGGTAGAGTTTGATTAAATTTTGGATTCTGAAGTATTGCCTTAAGGCATAGTTTGAGTAACTTTTGAAATCTAAAGTTATACTTTAATGCAGAGTTTTGATTATTATTTTTTTGTCTAAATTTATGTCTTTAGGCAACACGCGATCTGATGATTTTCTATGTGTAAATTTTTTAACATGATGCATTTATCCAGAGTCCCGGCTTTTACATGCTGGCAATATATATAATTTTTCAATTTTTTCTAATGAATAATTTTTTTTCCTTACAATACCTGTTGTTGCGAAATTTCTAGATGCTACGTAAGTGTACGTATCGCAATTTGTAATAATTAGATAAAATCGAGTATCGTCCACGGAGACTGATTTATCAATTACCAATTAATTAATCTTTAGTTTCTATTTTGGCAAACGAATATAAGTGGTGATTTCTAAACTAAAGAATTAACAAACTAAAATAGATTGTGGGAATAAAATAGTAGTGAAAACACACGAAGTTTAATTCAGTAATGAAGGCAATTAGGATTTTCAATCTCATCAACTTTCCACTCTATCATTCATTAATGCAAGACTAGTGATTCTTCTTATTATTAAGATAGCGGGTTAACTGAGATGTTCTATATCCCAGTTAGGATATATAAAAACTCAACCTAAGTGAGAATTTTCTATATTTCTATGATAAATTCAAGCACATAGGAGGATTAAGATCAATAACCTAAAAAGGTACACATGCAATCGTGATATTCTCGTTCAAGATTAAACCTACGTCTAATCAAATATAGCATATTCAAATCTCACTTTTCATATCTTGATTTAAAATCATATAGGTAATGAAAATTAATGGTCAATTAATTCTCATTTAATAAACGCAAGTTGAATAGATCTTAATATATGAAGAAGAAACACTAGCAATGCATTAAATCATAACAGAGTTTCAAGTGATTCAACGGAAAATCCTAATAAAAGTAATTAGTTCATAGACATGCTAATAAGACTAATTAACTTAATATTCATCATAAACTGAATTAAAGTAAAGAGAAAAAAAACTTGGACAATTGATGTCTTTAATTGCTTCTTGCTCTCTTGTTCCTTGCCTCAAGTGTGAGATCATCCTCCAAAATTCGCCTCCCCCATCATATATAACGAAAACCCTTAGAATGGAACTTTTTTCCCTTGTTAAATTTAAGTTTTTTCGCTGCCTAGAAGTTGGCGGCGCCGCAGCTCAGCTATTAGAGTGTCGCGACGCTAATTCGCTTTTGAACTTTTTGTCTGTATGGCGTCGCAGCTCTAATGTTGGGTGTCGCAGTGCCTTCGTCGACGTTTCAAGCGTTACGACTCTAATTCTAGGCACCACGACTCTAAATCCGATCAACTTCTTCCAGCCTTACGCGATCAGCGCTTCGCCTAACCGCCGGTCGCGGCCGCCCGGTAGCGCGACTCTTCATCTTTCGATTTTTCAACACTTCTCGGAACCGCTTCTTCTGTCTATGTAGCCATTTTTATCCTCAGTAGCTGCCTATTTTCTTTAATCTCCATCTCATCCATCATGAATCGCTTAAACTGAAAAACAAAGCAAAAACATGCATAACACTGCACAAAACAACTACATGACTACAAAAGACTTCCTAAAACATACTCTAAAACAGTACTAAAATATACTCAACAAAATCCCCCAAACTTTACTCGTCCTCGAGTAAAGAACTCTAGACACCCTAAAAAAAACACACAAACTCTAAAAAATGAATCAAGTCAACCACAATAGATTATGCCTCGAAATCATGAACAACATGCAATATAATCTTCAGGAGGATTCTAGCCACTAATTTGCTATCTAGAATTTCAAGTCAGATGTTCCTCAAATTTGCTTAAAGTTATTAATGCATATGACCACTCAACCATGATTATTGACTTAAATAAGTATTCAATATTAGTTCATACAAAATGAATTCTCACCACGGTCTATCAAGTCCACAATCCCATAGGCTTGCTACTTGCTACTCTCCACTAATTTAGGCCACACATGCTCAGATATCAATAGGACTTTTATAGGTTATAATGATAGGCTTAGGAACAAGTAGATGAAATGTCCTTAGGCTCAAAATTTTCATAAGCATATAAATCAATCAACCAAACTCGATATCCACATTACAAACCAAAAGAAATCCCCAAATTTTCTTTTCTTTTGAACTACACCCCCTAAACTTGTTTGACAATGTACGTACCAGGGGAGTGTAGTTTATTTTCTTTTTCGATTTTTTCTCAGACCTTTACTCTTCTATTGATAGCACCCAATTTAAAATATCAATTACAAAGTGTCAATCCCCCAATCATATACTTATATGCTCATGATACAATTCAATTGAAGAAAAAATAGTAAATGGTTTCAAGTAAGCTCAGAATATGTGTCAATCAACGAAGGGTTACTTAAGGCTCAAACAGGGTAACTAAATTAGTCAATGTTGGCTTGAAAATCTCAATCGTTCCAAAGATGGCCTAAATCATCATCCTAAGCATGCATCATCTAGGATTTCGTCTCAAGTAGCAAGCAAGCAAGTTCTATCACATGTGTTCACTCAATCTCATAGGCTATTATTATTAACTTGATTCATTGACACAAGACACTCAAACACAGACACTAAAATAAAGACACTAACAATAAATAATCTGAACATAAACAATTAAAGACTACTAACACAAAGCAGTAAGACTCTCTCCACCCAAACTTAATTAATACATTGTCCCCAATATGAAAAAAGCAAGGGAAGAAAGACTTACATAAACAACGACAGCCATCTCAGTATGGTGGTGGCGGAAGCGGTGGATGATAGGGCTGGTACTGTGGAGGATAGCCAAAGTAGGGCACATTCGGGGCATCACCCATTGACCAATGGTCGACCAAAGAGTTGAGTTGGTCGATCTGGCGGATCTCATAATCATGTCGATGTTGCATATAATTGCTCACATGTTGATTTTAAGCATGGTGTGATTGGATCATGTATTGATTCTATCAGATTATATAGTCCAACTAATCATGAGTCATTTGGGTGTCTGAATCAATAGGACCCTCAAGAACAAAAATTGGTGCATTGATGCTCTGTCCAAGATCACCCACTTCAACTGCAGCATTCTCATCATCCATCCCCATTTGTTGCCGCTTTGGTTGTGTTCGGATGCCTTCTTCGGGTGTAGGTGCTGGTGTAGGGTTTGGGTATGCATTGACCATTGTCCGGGTTAGAAGCTGTTGCACTTTTCCTTTTACATCATTGCTATCCCCAGGCACTCCATGTGCCACACAGAGTGCAGTGATCAACGATTCATGCCAAAACCCTGTTGTTGTGTTCATTATGCATATCCAACCAAGATTATTTCTGATAGCTCGACCCACATCTACTGAAAATTCCTTCATGATAGCATAAACCAGCTTGATACGATCCACTAGTATATCAGAGAAGTGTGTGGAGGGAATCAGGCGGGCACTCACAAAGTAGAGCCAAGCTTTGTTGAATTGGCAGCGAAACATGCCTTTGGGCGCGTCATATGTATATGTGCAACGGGCCCCTGGGCATCCTACTGTCTCAGCCACCTTCACCCAGTCAATTTCTGAACGCTTCCAAATAGTAAAGTCATTCTCCTCATCTTCATCCAGAAAAGTTGTAACCCCACATATGGCATTTATAGCTTCAGCCCCAACTGGTACCTTTATCCCTCATATGAAATAAGTATTGCCTTGCTTCTCTGGATAGTTGACATAGAATTTGTAGACTAGGACAGTATTCAGCTTTGCCAAATAAGGATTGACAAATTCCCTCCAACCTCTAGAAGCAATCATGGACCTGATGGGTTCATATACCCCATCCTCGTATGACACAGTCTGAAATTACATCCCCCTTTCTGGTACTAGGGAACAAATACATAGCTTGTTATACCTATCTTGGGCAGCCTTGTTGGCAAACATTCTCGCATTATAGTCTGCCGATGGTGGTGGAGGACCCCTAGATGAGGATGCTCTAGCAGATGTTCTCATTGGACCCATGTCAAACTTGTAGGCACTTCTTAAGAAATATTTGACAGAATTTCCCATTAACTTCTCTATTTCCCATCCAGAAAATCAACTCAACTCAACACAGTGTTGCACAATATCAATATTTTAAACACTCCACAACGCCAATAGTTAGCACAATAAGTACCCCCACAATACCAAATAGTCACCACAATAAGATTATCTCCCCCCCCCCCCCCCCAAAAAAAATTAATTTCACAAAAGAAATTACAACTTTTGAATTAAAATACTTACTGAGGTGAGAGACCGTATATGAAGCTCCACTTGCACAAAGAATCTTGAAGTTGGAATTTTTGGGTTTATGGAAAAGAGGATTGAGGAGTTTGTGAAGTGGGAGTGGTGGAACCTATGGTATATTGAGAGGGGATAAGAGTGTCTTTGGGAAGAAAACTTGAGATTTAGTACTAATGGGGTTGTTTTTCGGATTTTTGGATAAGGAGAACGAGAAGAGTTGTTTGTGAATTATGAGAGCAAGAGAGATAAGCTAGGGTTTTATCCTGGAAACCGTCGCGGTACTGCAGCCCTAAAGATAGAGTGTCGTGGCTCTAATTCAGCATTACCCTCACTGTTTCACAGGGGCTGCGGCGCTTCTCTTGTGGCGCCCCGACGCTAATTCCTCGACATTGCCTTTATTCTCTGCCTGCAATACGTCGTGGCCTTATCCCTCTGCATCGCGGCTCTAATTCATCCCAGATTTGCATAGTTTTCTGCCAGCATGTCGCCCCGGCCCTAATGTTGAGTGTCGCAATGCTAAATTATCGAAAAACATTCTTTGCTCACTACCTTCAAAGCGCGGTAGCGGTATTTTTTGACCTTCAGAGTTGGCTCACAATTCACCTAACATAAAAAACACAGACCAAGAAACCCCAAGACAATAAGATTATTCAAAATAAAATAAAATAACACAATTAAGATGTTGGTTGCCTCCCAATAGCGATGTCGTTAACGTCATTTAGCCGGACGTAGATTTCCTTTTCAGATTGACTTGATTGACTTTAAGTGGATGACAAACTTTGCCTGCTCAGTAGGGCCACCTATGTATGGCTTCGATCCTTGTTTGTTCACTTTGAATTGTGCATCATCCTTTCCACGCACCTCGACTGAACCATATGGAAAAACTCTCTCAACAGTAAATGAACCCGACCATCTGGACTTCAACTTGCCTGAAAACAACCTTAACCTCAAATTGAATAGAAGTACATGTTGTCTAGGTTGAAACTTTTTTCGGACCAAGTTCTTGTCAAGCCATGCTTTAGTGCATTTCTTATAAATCTTGGCATTCTCATAAGCTTCATTTCAAAACTCATCAAGCTCATTCAATTGTAGTAGCCTCTTCCGTCAGGAGGCTCCCTCATCCATATTTAACTTTCTCATGGCCCAATATGCTCGATGCTCTAGCTCCACTAGTAGATGACATGCTTTCCAAAGACCAAACTATAGGGTGACATTCCAATAGGAGTTTTGAATGTCGTCCTATAGGCCCAAAGTGCATCATCCAGCTTCGTAGACTAGTTCTTCCTAGAGCTATCCACCATCTTTTCAAGTATACTCTTCATCTCTCTATTTGAAATTTCAGCTTGACCATTTGTCTGATGGTGATATGGCAAGACAATGAGGTGGTAGACTCCATAGTGAGCAAGGATGGCATCAAGCTGCCTGTTACAAAAATGACTCCCTTCATCGCTAATGAGAGCTCTAGGAGTACCAAACCTAGTGAATATGTACTTGTGCAGGAAGTTCAAGACTGTGTTACCATCATTCTCCTTAGTTGCTACTGCTTCGACCCATTTAAATATATAATCCACTACTAGGAAGATGTATTAATTATTGAAGGATGGTGGAAAATGGGTCCATAAAGTAAATGCTCCATACATCAAAGATTTTAACCTAGGATCCCATTCAGCGGAATTTCATTCCTTCTTGAGATGTTCCTAGTGCATTGACAACGATCACAGGCTTTCACAAAAGTATTAGCATCTTTGAACAGGCCTGTCCAATAAAATTCACTTTGCAACACTTTAGCAGCTGTCCTTAAAGTCCCAAAATTCCCACTATATTGTAAAGTGTGACAATGAGTGAGAATTTGGTGAATTTCATCCTCTGGCACACAACGTCTAATGACTTGATCAGCACAATGCCTATAAAGAATAGGCTTCTCCCAGTAGTAGTGCTTCACCTCAGAGTAGAACTTCAATGTTGCCTTGTCATCTCAGGAGGTACAATCTTTTCTGCAAGAAAATTAACAAAGTCAACATACTAAGGCACAATTTAACTGGCACTTACCTCAAAAAGTTGTTCGTCTGGGAAATGATCATTAATTTGCACATCTTTGGCATTCTAGTTCTCTTCCACCTCAAGTCTTGACAAGTGGTTTGTAACCAATTTTTTGTTCCCTTCTTATCATGAATCTCCATGTCAAATTCTTGCAACAACAGTACCCATCGAATGAGACGGTGTTTTGCATCCTTCTTAGTCATCAAGTACTTGATAATAATATGATCAGTGTACACAATTACCTTGTTCCCAATAAAATATGGCCTGAATTTATCGAATGCATATACTATGGCTAGCAACTCTCTCTCTGTTGTGGAATAATTTAATTATGCATCATTGAGAGTTCTACTAGAATAGTAAATGGATCGAAATACCTTGTCAATTCGCTGACCAAGAACTGCTCCCACTGTATAATCACTAGCATCATACATTAGTTCAAATGGAAGCTCTCAATCTGGTGCAATAACAATCGGTGTTGAAATTAACTTCTCCTTAAGTGCCTTAAAAGCATTTAGGCACTCTTCATTAAAATCAAACGCAACACCATTCATCAACAAGGTCAAAAGAGGCTTTGAATTTTTTTGAGAAGTCTTTGATGAATCCCTATTGAAACCAGTATGCCCAAGAAAACTTCTAACTCCTTTCACTGACACTGGAGGTAATAGATTTTCAAGAGCATAAATCTTAGCTCGGTCTACCTCAATACATTGGATAGAAATTTTGTGGCCAAGAACAATACCTTCATTCACCATAAAGTGGCACTTCTCCTAATTCAGAACAAGATTTGACTCTTCACAAAGCTGCAACACTACTTCCAAATGCCTTAAACACTCATCAAAGGACGACCCAAAAACTAAAAAATCATCCATGAAAATCTCGATAGCTCTCTCCACCATGTCAGAAAAATGGCCATCATACATCGTTGAAAGGTATCAAGGGAATTGCAAAGCCCAAATGACATTACTTTGAAAGCAAACGTACCATAGGGACAAGTAAATGTGGTCTTCTCTTGATCTTCTAGTGAAATTGCAATCTGATGATACCCAGAATAACCATCCAAGAAACAGTAGTAATTATGGCATGCCAGTCTATCAAGCATCTGGTCTAGAAAAGGCAAGAGAAAATGGTTTTTCCTGGTTGTCTTGTTCAACTTGCGGTAGTCAATGCAAATCCTCCATCATGTCACTGTTCTTAGTGGAATAAGCTTATTCTTTTTATTCTTCACCACAGTCATACCACCCTTCTTAGGCACTACTTGCACTGGACTCACTCATGCACTATCAGAAATAGGGTAAATCACCCCCAGCATCAAGCCATTTCAGAATATTTTTTCTCACTACCTTCTTCATAATTGGGTTCAGCCTCATTTGCGCCTCAATTGAAGGCCTGCTCTCATGTTCCAAACAGATATTATACATCACTGTAGAAGGACTTATCACTGTAATATATGTCAATGTCCACCCAATATCAAGCTTGTGAGCCCTTAAGACTCTCAACAATTTTTCAACTTCCTCTTTAGACAAGTAACCAGACACAATCACTGGTAAAATTTCATTCTTACCTAGATACTTATAGTGCAGATGATCTGGTAAGGTCTTCAATTCTAACACTAGAGCTTTTTCTATGGAAGGCAATGGTCTCTCTGGCATTTTTTCTAACTCCTCGTATTTCTTCATATAGAATGGTTCATAGGAATTCACCCACTTAACATACTTTATAAGCTCCATATCTTCACTGTCATCTTCCTCGTATTGTGTCAGTGCTACTTCAAGAGCATCAATACTCTTGAAGCTTTTCTCAGAAGTAGCTTTTTTCAATCACATCAATGGAAAAACAGTTGTCACTTGCTCTTGGATAAGTTGATGCCCTAAATACATTGAAAACCACTTCTTCTCCTTGGACACAGAGTTTTAACTCGCCCTTCTGAACATCTATAAGTGATTGCCCTATAGCTAAGAATGGTCTCCCCAGGATGATGTGCACATTCACATCTTCTTCCATATCTAGAATAATGAAATCAGCAGGAAAGATGAACTTATCCACTTTTACTAGCACATCTTTAATGATACCTCGTGGATGATTGATCGAATGATCTACTAACTACAAAGTAATGGTTGTAGGTCTTGCTTTCTCCACACCAAGTCTACAAAGGACATCAAGTTGATACTTGCCCCCAAATCACACAAAGCATGCTGACACTCAAAATTCCCTATAGTGCATGGAATGATGAAACTTCCTGGGTCTCTCAGCTTCTGGAGAAGCTTCCTTTGTAGAATAGCACTGCACTCCTCAGTTAATGCCACAGTTTCATAATGTTCTATCTTTTTCTTTTTAAAGAGAATCTTCTTCATAAATTTACATATATGAGCATCTGCTCCAGGGCCTCAGCAAAAGGGATATTTATGTGCAGCTTTTTGAAAACCTCCAAAAACTTATAAAATTGTTTATCCATAGAATTTTTCCTAAGCCTCTGAGGGTATGGAACTCTGATTTGAGCTCATTACTCACTGCTGGTGGTGCTTTTTCCATTATGGGGTGGTCTTCAGTAACCGCCGCCTTCTCTGAATTAGATGTCTTACCCAATTTGTTTGTCTTCTGTGCAGATGGTAGAGGTGTAGCTGGTTCAACTTGCTTACCAACGTAGTGATGGCAGTGCTTACCGATTCTCAAATTTATAGCCTGACATTGCTCATTCGAATTTACAACAGTATTGCCAGGGAGATTCTCATGCGATCTATTGTTTAACATATTTGCTAGCTGGCCCACTTGTGTCTCCAAGTTCCGGATAAATGATATCGTTTTAGTCATGAATTGAGTTTGGGAATTAGTGAGGGTCAACAAGGTTGTTTTCAATTCACTTGGGTCATCTTGTTAAACTTGTGGTCTGGGCTACTGAGACGACAAAGTTTGACTCATGGGTTGTTGTTGATTGCTCTGTTGATACTGTCCTTGGAACTGTGACTGTTAGTTCTGGCTGTTTCTCCATAAAAAATTAGGGTTATTCCTCCACCCAGGATTGTAAGTATTGAAGATGGGTTGTTGTATGGTCTCAGAAAATCTCCAACTGCTTGAACTTGTGCTTGATCCATAGGGACATTTTTAGGATCCACTATTGTGCAATGATCAAAAGTATGTGGTCCCCCATAAATTTCACATCCCACCTGCGTCTGAACAACATTGGCTGCCATAGTATTATGCTGTAATTGCTTTGTCAAAGAAGCAATTTGAGCAGTGGTATCCAACTCATGAACTTCAGCCACCTTTCTGCTATTTATAGATCTTTCATCAGACCACTTGGTTATTTGTTGTCAGATCTTCCAACAGCTCATATGCATCATTAGTATTATTTCTCATGAATGTCCCTCTAGCAGCAGCATCAATTATGGTACGAGTAGTACCACACAAACCATTGTAAAAATTATGGACTAACCTCCACTACTCAAGTCCATGATGAGGATACTTCCTTTGTAACTCTTTGAATCTTTCCCAAGCATATACAATAATTTTCCTTCCAGCTGGTAAAAGTTGTTTAGCTCTCCCCTCAGCTTAGCAGCCTTTGATGGAGGGAAGAATTTTGCAAGAAACTTCTAAGTCATGTCTTGCCATGTAGTGATAAAGTTAGCTTGCAGAGAGTTCAACCATCTTTTGGCTCGGTCCCTGAGTGGGAATGAGAAGAGCCTCAACCTAATAGAATTATGGAATTATCAGTAACACCATTATACTTAAATGCAATACATAACTCCAAAAAGTTCACCAAATGCATGTGTGGATCTTCTGAGGGCAACCCACCAAACTGAAATGTGCTCCAGACCATCTGGAGGATTGCTGGCTTAATCTCGAAATTATTTGTCGTCACAGCTAGTGACTTTATGCATGTCTGCACTCTTGTAACAGTTGGCAACATATAGTCCCGTAAGCTCCTCGCAGCAAGATTCTGAGCTGGGTCTATCATCCCTGCTGGTACTCAGCCATTCAACCCATCATTATCATATTGATTTGTCATAGCGATTGAATAATGAATTCTTTTGTTCTTTAGGTTCTGCTTGCACGCTTTTTCAATCTCTGGATTCAGAGGAATAAGTATGTCTACCCCTCTTCTGCTTCGCATATAACAAAGCTACCTAAAATTGATCAAAAGTAATGCACGCAGATCAAGTCAAAAATGTGTTCTAGGAACAACCAAATTAGTAATAAGATTAATTATTTGATTTTGATAATATTTCAGTCCCCGGAAATGGCGTCAAAAACTTGTTGCAAAATTTCTAGATGCTACGCAAGTGTACGTATCACAATTTATAATAATTCGGTAAAACCGAGTATTATCCACAGAGACTGGTTTATCAACTACCAATTAATTAATCTTTAATTTCTATTTGACAAATGAATATAAGTGGTGTTTTCTAAACTAAATAATTAACAAACTAAAATAGATTGCGGGAATAAAATAGCAGTGAAAACACACGAAGTTTAATTCAGTAATGAAGACAATTAGGGTTTCCAATCTCATTAATTTTCCACTCTATCATTCATTAATGCAAGACTAGCAATTCTTCTTCTTCTTAAGATAGCATGGTAACTGAGATGTTCTATATCCCGATAAGGACATATAAAAACTCAACCTAAGTGAGAATTTTCTATATTTCTATGATAAATTCAATCACATAGGAGGATTAAGATCAATAACCTAAAAAGCTACACAGGCAATCGTGATACTCTCGTTCAAGATTAAACCTACGTCTAATCAAATATAGCATATTCAAATCTCACTTTTCATATCTTGATTTAAATTAATATAGGTAATGAAAACTAATGGTCAATTAATTCTCATTTAATAAATGCAAGTTGAATAGATCTTAATAGATGAAGAAGAAACACTAGCAATGCATTAAATCATAACAGAGTTTCAAGTGATTCAACGGAAAACCCTAATGAAAGTAATTAGCTCATAGATATGTTAATAAGACTAATTAACTTAATATCCAATATAAATTGAATTAAAGTAAAGAAAAGAAAAGGAATAGAACTTGAACAATTGATGTCTCTAATTGCTTCTTGCTCTCTTGTTCCTTACCTCTAGTGTGAGATCATCCTCCAAAATTCGCCTCCCCCAGCATATATAACGAAAAAATCCAGAATGGACCTTTTTACCCTTGTTAAATTTAGGTTTTTTCGCTGCTTGGACGTCATCAGTGTCGCGGATCAGCTATTAGAGTGTCGCGGCGCTAATTCGCTTCTGAAATTTCTGCCTGTGGGGTGCCACGACTCTAATGTTGGGCGTCGCGGTGCCTTCGTCGATGTTTCAAGTGTCACGACTCTAATTCTGGGCGTCGCGGCTCTAAATCCAATCAACTTCTTTGAGCCTTCTGGCACTCAGGCGCCTCGGCCCTTGCTTTCTCGGTCGCGGCCTTTTAGCACCGCGGCTCCATGCTTTCTCGGTCGCGGCCTTTTAGCACCGCGGCTCCATGTTTGTTGCGCTGCGGCTCTTCATCTTTCGATTTTCAACACTTTTCTGAACTACTTCTTCTGCCTAGGTAGCCATTTTATCCTCAGTAACTGCCTATTTTTTTTAATCTCCGCCTCATCTATCATGAATCGCTTAAACTGAAAAACAAAGCAGAAACACGCATAACACTGCACAAAACAACTAAAAGACTACAAAAGATTTCCTAAAACATACTCTAAAACAGTATTAAAAGTAGACTCAACACCTATGCACCAATATATTTTTGAAAAACTAGAAAACTTTTTGAAAATCAAATCTTGCGTCTTTCATCATATTTTTGTTGTCCTTTGTAAGCTGAAGTTCTGCCCCTGAAGGCAAAGTTTGTAATTTAAAATTTTCCCTCTGAAAAGGCATAAGATATTTAAAATAATAGAGTTAAGATATATTTATGCCCTATGACATAAGCTCTATACACTTACAAGGTTGTCTTGTGAATACCAATTTATTTTACCCTTTTTCCCGGCAAAATTAGTTATACCTGTCACATGAGGCACAAATTATAAAACTGAAGATATCATTTAATCTTTTTTTCTGCTGCTTTTATTATTAGTACTAAGAATATATAAATTTAATAAAAAGAAACAAAACTAGCAAAATATATAAAAGCGTATTTCATATCATCCATGATTCATATTTAATTCATAAAATATTTTATAATCCAGATTTTCTTTTTATGTATCTTCTTGCATATGGATTGAGAGTTGGATTGTGGCTACAGAAATTCCTAGTGTCTCTTTACGGGCTTTTTTTTAACCAATCCGAACAGTATGTAGATTTGTTCAAACTCCTTTTATCAATAACTGTCATAGCATGTGTGCAAGGTAACTCATCAGTTTGAAGCAGTCACACCTCATGTCCTTGAGGTTTACTTATATTAATAACCTTCATCTTTCACGACACATTTGACATCAGTGATATTTTCTACCTGCATGAATTAGTGATAAATGAGTAATATTATTTTGTGTCAATTGTAAAGATATGTATAAGTCCTAGGTGGTTTATCTTTTGTGTGCCTAGATTTATGCCTTAAGGCAGAATTCGATCAACCTTTTATATTCCAAACTTATTCTTTAAGGAATGATTAACTTTGGATTCTAAAGTTATGCCTAAAGGCAGATTTTTGATGAACTTTAAATTCTACAGTTATACATTAGGGAGAGGTTTGATTAAGTTTTGGGATCTAAAGTTATGCCATAAGGCAGAGTTTTGATAAAATATACTTGCTTTCATTGTGAAGCCTTTACTTATCCTTTCAAGCAAAATCGTTTCAGCCCAACATGTTAGGTCACGGCCATGTCCTATTGCATTCAATTCTAGCCAAGTTTTATACCCAAAAACAGTTGGCATTTTCGCCACTGTTGCCGCGATTTTGAGCCTAAATTTTCGGATTTTTGGAGCAAATTTTAGGAAGAGAAACGTGTAGGGATGTTGGTCTAACATTGGAAAATGGTTGCATGTTGAAATGGAGTTGATGAAGTGAAAAATCGGACAAGAAATTGATGAAATTCTGGGTTAACAATCTGGGCAGTGTTCATGCGATTTTTGGACAGTTTTTGGACAATCTTTAAGGTATAAAATTCTTCTCCTTATGGTATAAATTAAGTTGCATGTTGTTGTAAATGTTAGATTGAAACTTGTGTTGAGAATTAAACTAATATTAAGAGGAATGGAAGTGAAATTGCATGTGCTGTGGTGACATTGATTGTAGCAGATTGTGGGACTGATTTGGTATAAAATTGAAGTCAAGTATTGTTGTTATTGTTGCTAATTGCATGTTACAAATTGGAGGAAACATGGAGATTTAATTTGTAGTTGTTTATAAAAGAATGTTGAAATATGAAGTTGAATTTTTAGGAGTAAAGAAATGAGTTATGGAAGAATGTTGTTGGATATACTTGAAGACTATTTTATGTACATTGGAATGGAGCGTTGAGATGTTATTCTTATCACTAAGTGCATGTTGAGAATTGAAAAGAAATCTTGAAGTTAAGTTATAATTAGTAATGTAGAAGTATTGGAATATGAAATTAGATTCTAAAAGAATTAAGAAGAGGTGTTGGAATTGAATGACGGGTTGGCCGAAAGGTTGATGGGATTATTGAACATGATTGTGTTGTATTAGGGTCTACTTGTTAAGATTATAATGTTGGAAATCAAGTATATGCATTGTGGTAATCACCTATACGTGTCTTGGAAGAATTAAAGTATAAGGAAGTATAAATTTCACCTTCTTGAATTCTTAAATGTTGATAGAAGTTTGAGATTGCTTTTATAATTATTTTAACATGACTAAGGATTGAATAACCATGATAAATAAGTGTGATAGTCACTTGATTGTTGAAGTTGTTGTCTTCCATGGATATAAAGAGAAGGAAGGTTATAGGATAGCTTATATGACGTATGTTGGGCTTAACTTAATTATATTCTGGAACAATGTTGGATTATTAGTGTTGGTTGGCTTGTTGGTAAATTGTGGATATGCATATAAACAGGGGAATTGCTGCCCAAATTTTTATAGAAATAAGAAACCGTTATTTGAATAACTTACGTTAGACACCGTAGAATTGACGAACGTATTGTCATTGTTATAGGTTGACATACTAGACGAGGCATGTCTTAGCATTTAGTTTATTTGCTCGCTTAAAATGTATGTGAGACTATTCTTTCTTTGGCATGATTTTGTGAAAATCCTTTTTCCCTATTTTTGGCACGACCTTGTGAGAAACTTTCATTTGACTTGATTTTAATAAAAGTACGGCGGACGTACATGATTTTCTACAGAGTTAGTTTTATAGGAAAATTGTTATGGCAAGTGCCTATGATTTCAGTAAAGAGTATATTATGATGATTTTATCGAAAATCAAAGATGATTTCAAATTGCATATAGTTGTTCATGGTATCTACTCGTGCCGCGTCCTGTTACACATTCACCGAGTCTCTCACATAGAGGACCGTCACTATATAGTATGTTCCAGGTTCGAGTCCCGGCTATTATTATTATATTACTTGGGTTCGAGTCCCAAGCGGGTTCAACTCCCGATTTATTATTATTCCATGGATTAGCTCTCCATGATGCGGGTTCGAGTCCCATGACATTATATTATTCCATATATTTACGTGGGTTCGAGTCCCACGATATACATGCTTACTTGGGTTCGAGCCATGATATATATATATATATATACCTAGACGGGTTCGAGTCCCGTGCTATTATATCCTGAGGATAGAAGTTCATGATTTTGGCCTGACTTGCATATTTTGAAAAAAGAAGAACTGATTTTCATTACTCTCATTTGATGGAGTACAATTATACAGTTAAGTTGAATTCTTACTTGTCTACTGTTTTACGTTGAACTGTTATGATTTCTAGCACAGTATTTTCCAGTTCCACATACTTGGTACATTTATCGATCGACCCTTTTCCTGGGCTGCTCATGCCCGCAGTTCAGTGTTGAGATAGGTGACCCTCCGCCTAGGATTTGCACAAAGATTTGGAGAGCTCATTTGTTCTGGAGCCAGCTATTTTGGTACAGACCTTTATCTTTCAGACTTAAGCATATCTTGGGCACGACGGGGTCTTGTCCCGTCATATGTCAATATTACACTCTTAGAGGTCTGTAGACAGTTGTGGGTTGGACGTCTGTACCTTGTTTTGGTTTTGAAGTTGTTATACCCTGTGTTGGGGCGTTCCCGGTTATACTTGTTGTTATCTAGCGGCAGCCTTGTCGGCCTACTTATTTTGATTATTCCTTTGTGTACATAATGTTGGTTAGTGGCAGCCTAGTCGGCTAGCACATTATGATTGTTGTTCTGTTGTTGATTTGACAGCCTTGTCGGCTCGCCCATTTTTAGGGAGATGTTGTAAAAGCAGCGTTGTGCTGCCGAAATTTCTATAGATCTCTGTATTAGATGGATTAAGAGTGACAGGTCAGTAATGACGTCCAATTAGGACGTTAGTCGCGGCCCGTCGGGTCATGACAAAAGTGGTATCAGAGCGGTTAGTCCTCGGAATGTCTACAGACCGTGTCTAGTAGAGTCTTGTGTATGGGTATGTTGTGCACCATACTTATACACAGGAGGCTGCCGGACATTTAGGATTGTTTCTATTCTTCCATCTCTTAGATCGTGCTATAGAGCTGTGTTATTAGTATGATCCGTTTTCTGATAGATTACTATGTTTACAGTTATGCCTCCGAGGAAGGCGCCCGTGGCCCAGAAGGGCAAATCTACAGTAGGGGACACTAGTCGGGTATGGAGAGCTACCAGGTCCCGCACGCGGTCTACTCCTGAGAGTGTGCCCCCGACGACGAGTTTTGCCTTGTCACCAGTTCTAGAGGCTCCATCTCAGGGGGCAACATCACCCGTATCCGAGACCCCAGAACCTGAGCCTTCAGTTCCCTAGCCAGGGGAACAAGATGGAGATTTGAGAGAGACACCCGATTATTGGCGCGATAGTGGCGGGAGCAGTTCATAGGCAGTGAGCCGGCGCTAACCCTAAGGCGCATAGTTGAGGTTAGAGATTTCTGAGTTGATCACGGAGTTTTACGGTCAAGGCACGAGGATGATCTCATGAGTTCATCCGCGACGCAGAGGACATTGAGGTGATCCGGCCAGAGATCGAAGTCGATTATATTGGCCTCATACCGGTTTCGCGATATAGCGATTAGCGGTTTGAGTCACGAGTTGTCTAGGGCGGAGTGCTCCTCCTGCAGTATGGGATGAGTTTTCAGAAGCATTCCTTGGCCACTTTCTGCCTCCAGAGATGAGACGGAAAAGAGTCGACAGGTTTCTACAGTTGCGGTAGAATGAGAGGACGGTTAGAGAGTATAGCTTGGAGTTTGACTCCTTGGCCCGGTACGCACCTACTATGGTAGCAGACATGGCAGATAGGGTACACCGTTATGTGATGGGGTTAGACCACTATCTTATTGATGGGTGCATGACAGCAGTGCTGCGGCCAAGCATGGATATTGCTCGTATGCAGGCATTTGCGCAGGGAATCGAGGAGCGACACAAAGGGAGATGGTTGGATAGAGACCATGGTAGGAGTCAGCATAAGAGGTCCAGGCCAGTTGGGTTTTCGGGTGATTTCCGAGGCGAGCAGCCTCAGAAGCATACCAGGTATTCCTCCTAGCCAGCAAAGAGTGCTCATTCACAGTCTTCAGGTAGGAGGTATGACCGTCAGAGGTTCGGTCAGAGTTCTAGAGCTTCGGGTTCACACATGTCTCGGGTTCCTAGTCAGGCGAGGCCACCTTTGCCTCGGTGTGTTCGATGTGGTAGGACCCAATTTGGAGAGTGTCATGCTGCTTCAGGAGCCTGTTATTCCTTCGGTCGTCAGGGACATAGACAGAGGTAGTGTCCGTATAGAGATGGCACGGGTACTATGGCTCAGCCTACGGTTTCTATTGCCGGTTCATCGTCATCTACAGTTATGCGCCCCATCGGGCAGGGTACTCAGACATCAGCTGGTCGTGGCAGAGGCCGTGGCAGGGGTTCCAGTTCTGGCGGTCCTCCGAACTAGCCAGTAGACGCGATCAGGAGGCGTCACCAGATGTTGTCACATGTACATTATCGATATTTTTCCATGATGTGTATGATTTGATTGATCCAGGTTCCACCTTGTCCTATATATCCCCTCTTGTTGCTAGTAGGATAGGGATAGAACCTGAGCCGATAGAACCATTCGAGGTAGCTACACCGGTGGGAGATTCGGTTATAGCTAGGCGTGTGTATAAGAATTGCTCGGTGGTGATATATAGTCGTCGTACATTAGAAGATTTGATAGAATTGGATATGACCGACTTCGACGTTATTATGGGTATGGATTGGTTGGCTTCTTGTTTTGCCAACGTTGATTGTCGAGAGAAGTTGGTTCGATTCCAGTTTCCAGACGAACCGGTTATTGAATGGAAAGGGAATACCGCATCGCCGAGGGGTAAGTTTATTTCATACCTCAAGGCAAGGAAGATGGTTCGAAAGGGGTGTATTTACCACTTAGTTCGGGTGCATGATACGGAGGCCGAGGTACCGGCCCTTCAGTCAGTTCCAATAGTCAGTGAGTTTCCGGATGTATTCCCAGATGATCTCCCAGGTCTTCCTCCAGAGCGGGAGATAGATTTCAGTATAGATGTATTGCCAGGTACCCAACCTATATCCATTCCCCCTTATAGAATGGCACATGCAGAATTGAAAGAGTTGAAGGAACAGTTGAGATACCTATTAGAGAAGGGCTTCATTAGGCCTAGTGCATCTCCATGGTGCGCACAGATTATTTGTAAAGAAGGATGGTTTGCTGCGGATGTGCATTGACTATAGGCAGTTGAATAAGGTGACCATCAAGAATAGGTACCCCCTTCCCATGATTGATGACTTGTTCGATCAGTTGCAGGGTGCTAAGTATTTCTCGAAGATAGACCTGCGATCCGGTTATCATCAGTGCAGGTTAGAGGCAGATGTCCCAAGATCGTGTTCAGACCGTGACGACATTATGAAGTTCGAGGTAATGTCGTTTGGGTTGACTAATGCTCCAGCAGTTGTTCATGGACCTAATGAACCGTGTTCAAACCATTCTTGGATACATTTGTTATAGTATTCATTGATGACATCCCGTATATTCTCGCCAGAGCGAGCACGCGGATCATTTGAGGACAAGATTGAGTCCTCCTAAGACCGGCGATTGTATGCCAAATTTTCAAAATGTGAGTTTTGGTTGGCCTCAGTGGCATTCTTGGGGCATATTGTCGGGGCAGATGGTATTCGGGTGGATACTCAGAAGATTGAGGCTGTGAAGACATGGCTCAGGCCCACTACACCTATGAGATACGCAGTTTTCTAGGTCTAGCAGGGTATTATAGGAGGTTTGTGGAAAATTTTGCCTCGATCTCAGCGCCCTTGACTAGGCTAACCCAGAAGGCAGCTAAGTTCCAATGGACCGATGCTTTTGAGCACAGTTTTCAGTTGTTGAAGGATAAGTTGACTTCGGCCCTAGTCCTGACTCTTCCGGAGGGGTTAGACGGGTATGTGATTTATTGTGATGCTTCAGGTATCGGGTTAGGTTGTGTGTTGATGCAGCATGGCAAAGTTATAGCTTATGCCTCCCGACAGCTCATAAAACATGAAAAGAATTATCCCACTCATGATTTAGAGCTAGCAGCGGTGATTCATGCTTTGAAGATATGGAGACATTACTTGTATGGTGTCCATGTTGATATTTACACGGATCATAAGAGTCTTCAATACATCTTTAGCGTATGAAGGCCGAATCGAGGCAGGCGGTGGCGAGTTCTTGAAGGATTATGATATTGATATTCTGTACCACCCAGGGAAGGCCAACGTTGTGGCAGATGCTCTCAGCCGTAGATCCATGGGTAGTTTGTCAGATGTATAGCCGGACAGGAAAGAGATGGTTCGAGAGATTCACAGGCTAGCCAGTCTTGGAGTCCGGTTGGCGGATTCTAGAGATAATGGTATTCTTGTTCGAGGAGTTGCTGAGTCATCTATCATAGAAGAGGTAAAGAGATGCCAGTATGATGATTCTGTTATGGTACGGTATAGAGATGCAGCTCTCTGAAAGGAGAATGCTTTATTTGAGGTGACCTCTGATGGTGTGCTACGGTATGAGAGTAGGTTATGTGTACCCGACATTGCAGGACTGCGTCAGCAGGTTATGGGTGAGGCACACAATGCCCGTTATTCTATTCATCCAGGGTCGACGAAAATGTATCATGACCTTAGGAGCTTGTATTGGTGGGATGTCATGAAGAGAGACGTGGCAGAGTTTGTTGTTCGGTGCCCGAATTGTCATCAGGTTAAGGTCGAGCATCAGAAGCCTGGTGGGATACTACAGGTGATAGAGATCCCGACATGGAAGTGGGAGGTGATTAATATGGATTTTATTACAGGTTTGCCTCGTACTCAGCGGAAGTGTGATTCCATCTGGGTTATTGTAGATAGGCTGACAAAATCAGCCCATTTTCTTCCAGTCCGGACTACTTATTCAGCTGAGGACTATGCCAGATTATACATCAGGGAAATAGTGAGGCTGCATGGGGTTCCTATATCTATCATATCTGACCGAGGAGCCCAGTTCACGGCTAACTTCTGGAGATCATTTCAGAAGGGATTGGAAACGCAGGTGAGTCTCAAGATGACATTTCATCCTCGACGGATGGGCGGCAGAGCGCGTCTGCATGCATAATCGGAGGATATGTTGAGGGCTTGTATTATTGATTTTAGAGTAGTTGGGATGATCACTTGCCACTTATTGAGTTTGCTTACAATAACGGCTACCACTCTAGCATTCGGATGGCCGTATGAGGCTTTGTATGGGAGAAATGCAGTCGCCCATTGGTTGGTTTGATGTTGGTGAGACTCGGTTGATTGGTCGGACATGGTTCGCAGGTTGTCGACAAGGTGAAACTCATCTGAGGAGAGATTACTAGCGGCTTAGAGTCGGCGAGTCATATCGCGATGTCGTCGTCGTGACTTAGAGTTTCGGATCGACGATCGTATTCTTGAAGGTATCACCCATGAAGGGTGTGATGAGATTTGGGAAGAGGGGGAAACTTAGCCCGAGGTATATTGGGTCTCATCGGATCATTCGCAGAGTAGGCCAAGTTGCCTATGAGTTGGACCTACCCGCAGACTTGGAAGCAATACATCCAGTTTTTCATGTATCCATATTGCGGAAGTGTATTGGTGACCCTTCCAGAGTTTTCCCAGTGGACGACGTCCAGGTGACTGAGGAGTTGTCTTATGAGGAGAATCCCGTGGTTATATTGGATCGCCAAGTCAGGAGGCTGCGGATGAAGGATGTTGCGTCCGTCAAGGTGTTATGGCGGAACAACAATAGAGAGGAAATGACTTGGGAGGCAGAGGACGAGATGAAGAAGAAGTATCCTCATTTGTTCCATGTTCCTTCAGGTAATTCAATCTAACTCCCTTGATTGATCATAGTAATTGTAAATTGTATATGCGTGTTTATTTACGGCCCTGTGTGGCATCTGTTGGTTTGCTGAATATAGATGGTTAGACACAATTATAAAGGAGGTTCTGTTGAAATTTCTAGAACTTGAAGCTTGTTATGAACATTCGAGGACGAATGTTTCTAAGGGGGGAAGAATGTTACACCTCGTAAGTTTAAGACAATAATTAAGAACGTAATTAGGATAATAAGATCCGAATATTGGAAATTATTATACAAGAATGTGATTCCGGAAAAAAATCTCGATACTGCGAGTATGACAATGGAAATTCAAGATGTTAGTTTTATATTCCTAATAGGGGTTATGGATTAGCGTTAAGAGACTAATGGAATTTCCCGAATTTAAGTTAAGTGGGGTATGAGATTATTAATAGTGGGATTTGGGACTAAAATGCAAAAAGAAAATTTGATTTCATATTAACAAAAAAAAACCTTCATTTTTCCAATTGATTTCAAAACCAATTTTCACTCAATCATCTCCTCTCCTAGCCGATTTCTTCCCCCAATTTCTTAGCAAGAATTAAGCACTTACCAACTTATATTCTAGGTAAAAATTTCTACAATTCTATCCAAGTTTTATACCCATAAACAGTGGGCATTTTCGCCACTGCTGCCGCGATTTTGAGCCTAAATTTTCGGATTTTTGGAGCAAATTTAGGAAGAGAAACGTGTAGGGATGTTGGTCTAACATTGGAAAATGGTTGCATGTTGAAATGTAGTTGATGAAGTGAAAAATCGGACAAGAAATTGATGAAATTCTGGGTTAAAAATCAGGCGATGTTAAATGCGATTTTTGGACAGTTTTTGGACAATCTTTAAGGTATAAAATTCTTCTCCTTATGGTATAAATTAAGTTGCATGTTGTTGTAAATGTTAGATTGAAACTTGTGTTGAGAATTAAACTAAGATTAAGAGGAATGGAAGTGAAATTGCATGTGTTGTGGTGACATTGATTGTAGCCGATTGTGGGACTGATTTGGTATAAAATTGAAGTCAAGTATTGTTGTTATTGTTGCTAATTGCATGTTACAAATTGGAGGAAACATGGAGATTTAAGTTGTAGTTGTTTATAAAAGAATGTTGAAATATGAAGTTGATTTTTTAGGAGTAAAGAATGAGTTATGGAAGAATGTTGTTGGATATACTTGAAGACTATTTTATGTACATTGGAATGGAGCGTTGAGATGTTATTCTTATCACTAAGTGCATGTTGAGAATTGAAAAGAAATCTTGAAGTTAAGTTATAATTAGTAATGTAGAAGTATTGGAATATGAAATTAGATTCTAAAAGAATTAAGAAGAGGTGTTGGAATTGAATGACGGGTTGGCCGAAAGGTTGATGGGATTATTGAACATGATTGTGTTGTATTAGGGTCTACTTGTTAAGATTATAATGTTGGAAATCAAGTATATGCATTGTGGTAATCACCTATACGTGTCTTGGAAGAATTAAAGTATAAGGAAGTATAAATTTCACCTTCTTGAATTCTTAAATGTTGATAGAAGTTTGAGATTGCTTTTATAATTATTTTAACATGACTAAGGATTGAATAACCATGATAAATAAGTGTGATAGTCACTTGATTGTTGAAGTTGTTGTCTTCCATGGATATAAAGAGAAGGAATGTTATAGGATAGCTTATATGACGTATGTTGGGCTTAACTTAATTATATCCTGGAATAATGTTGGATTATTGGTGTTGGTTGGCTTGTTGGTAAATTGTGGATATGCATATAAACAGGGGAAGTGCTGCCCAAATTTTTATAGAAATAAGAAGTCGGTATTTGAATAACTTACGTTAGAGACCGTAAAATTGACGAACGTATTGTCATTGTTATAGGTTGACATACTAGACGAGGCATGTCTTAGCATTTAGTTGATTTGCTCGCTTCAAAGGTATGTGAGACTATTCTTTCTTTGGCATGATTTTGTGAAAATCCTTTTTCCCTATTTTTGGCACGACCTTGTGAGAAACTTTCATTTGACTTGATTTTAATAAAAGTACGGCGGACGTACATGATTTTCTACAGAGTTAGTTTTAAAAGAAAATTGTTATGGCAAGTGCCTATTATTTCAGTAAAGAGTATATTATGATGATTTTATCGAAAATCAAAGATGATTTCAAATTGCATATAGTTGTTCATGGTATCTACTTGTGCCGAGTCCTATTACACATTCACCGGAGTCTCTGCATGTAGGCGACACTATATAGTATGTTCCGGGTTCGAGTCCCGGCTATTATTATTATATTACTTGGGTTCGAGTCCCAAGCGGGTTCAACTCCCGATTTATTATTATTCCATGGATTAGCTCTCCATGATGTGGGTTCGAGTCCCATGACATTATATTATTCCATATATTTACGTGGGTTCGAGTCCCACGATATACATGCTTACTTGGGTTCGAGTCTCATGATATATATATACCTAGACGGGTTCGAGTCCCGTGCTATTATATTCTGAGGATAGAAGTTCATGATTTTGGCCTGACTTGCATATTTTGAAAAAGGAAGAACCGATTTTCATTACTCTCATTTGATGGAGTACAGTTATACAGTTAAGTTGAATTCTTACTTGTCTACTGTTTTACGTTGAACTTTTATGATTTCTAGTACAGTATTTTTCAGTTCCACATACTTGGTACATTTATCGTCGACCCTTTTCGAAATTTGCGTTAAATGCCGCGCAGTTGGATGTTGAATAGGTGACCGCCCTTGATGCAGATTTGCATGCCGGTTGGAGAGCTCATTTGTTCCGGAGCCAGCTATTTTGGTACAGACTTTTATCTTTCAGACTTATGCATATTTTGGGCACGACGGGGTCCTGTCCCGTCATATGTCAATATTACACTCTTAGAGGTCTGTAGACAGTTGTGAGTTGGACGTCTGTACCTTGTTTTGGTTTTGATGTTGTTATACCCTGTGTTGGGGCGTTCCCAGCTATACTTGTTGTTATCTAGCGCCAGCCTTGCCGGCTTGCTTATTCCTTTGTGTACATAATGTTGGTTGGTGGCAGCCTAGTCGGTAGCCCATTATGATTGTTGTTTTGTTGTTGATTTGGCAGCCTTGTCGGCTCGCCCATTTTTAGGGAGATGCTGTAAAAGCAGCGTTGTGCTACCGAAATTTCTATAGATCTCTGTATTAGATGGATTAAGAGTGACATGTCAGTAATGACGTCCAATTAGGACGTTAGTCGTGGCCCGTCGGGTCGGGTCGTGACACAAGTATTGGCAGCTCCCTTACTTTCCTCAGCACAAAATTTATTGTCTTTACATTATTTATTGTGAGCATGTTGTAATGTCTATTGGTGTGAAAAGAACGTGAACATCCTTTTGGCGATTCTTCTTCTATGTATTTTGTAGCTTTGGGGTCGATGTGTCTTATTTCTGTCATGTAGGTATCAAACTCTGCTCATTTGTAGGTAGTTGCTGCATTGTAGGATAGGGCTAAAATCGCTTCAGATGGAAAATATTTTTGTATGTTTTTCTACATATGGTAGATATATATTCCATGCATGCAACCTGGATACACCTCTCTGATTGCATTTGCAATTACAAAATGGCGGTCAGAAAGAATTGATAAATCTTTACGCGTTCCAAATACCCTCTTTAAATGCTTGCAGAACCAGTTATATGATAATTATTCTCAAAGTATGCAATTCCAAATGGCAGGGGGAATTTGATGTTATTTCCATTCTTTGCTACTGCAATCTTGAAGACATCACAGTATTTTGATTTCAAGAATGTTGCGTCCACCATAATAACTGATTTGCAGTGTTGTCAACCTTCAATTGATGATCCATAAGAAAGAAAAAAAACATACTTAAATTTATTTTCATCATCCCATTTCATGTTTACTATTGTGCCAGAGTTTCTATGTTTCATCATATGAAGATATTGAGGCATCTTCTTGTAGTTATCCTCTGGTCTCCCTCTTATGACATTGTAGGTGTGTTGGAGCGAACATCATGCTTTGTGGTAACTAATGTACAACCCATACCTACTTCTCATTTCTTCAATCACAAATTTGGGGATTATCTCTTGTAGTGTATGGCGTACTAGGTATGTGATGTAGATATAACCTTTGATGTCGCGTTCCTCATATCAGAGGCGATGAAATCAATGGCACAACTATGTTTCTTTTCAAACTTGACAACTTTGAAAAGTTATGAGTTTTTCACTCTTGAACTATGGAAATGCCAAATACAGTTTGAGTCCACACATCTGATGTAAAACTTTTGTTTGCATGACTTTTCTACTTTTTATTGTTGATGACGTGTAATAACAATGTTATTCATGCACTTTTTCACATCATTTTTGTCTTTAAAAATATTCTCAACTTGTACTCGATCTATTGATGCACTGGGTGTCAAGATTATTGTCTCGGTTTGTATCATCTTTCTCTTTACTATCTATTTTTGTTTGGAAGGTTCTATTTATGTTTCTTCTATTGTTGGTGTTGGAGTCGGCAGTACAATATCCATTGAAGTTGGATGCTGAAAAGTATGTTGGTCATTATTTTGAACTTGTGGAATGTTGCATAGTTGTCTTTGTGGCGATTTTGGTGTTTGGATTGGAGTTAGTATTTCATTCTGGTAATGATGTATCTCAAAGTTATGTTCAATAGGGCTTGGTTGTTCCTCTCCAAAGTCAACTAAAATTGTTTCTTCTTCATTAGTTTACAGAGTTGTTTGTTAGTTTCTTCTATGATTTGCCCTTTTGTCCTTTGCAACACCGCATCAGTATTGAACTCTACTATGAAACGGGAATTTTGGAAGTTGTTGTTATTGAGCAAATACAAGCAATTATTAAGCTCCTTGTCATTTGTTATCCTCATTCCTTTGGATGTTTTCTCTCTATTGTCAAATCATATGTTGGTTGAATATGATGTGTATTTATCTCAAATATATGCTCACTGAATTATTTTAATGTTAAACCATCTGTTATACCCCGTAGTTCTGGCCATACGTGTGAGAGCGTGCGAAAGGGGGTAAGACTTAAAATTTTCGAAAGATAGGTTGACGGATCGTTCCGGACGGGTTTTAGTCAACTTTGAGGCGGGTTATGACCCGATACATTGAGAGTTCCTAAGTGTTTCAAAGGCCTAGCGCGTAGTTCGTTGAGTCTAGTTTCCAACGCAACCAACCGTTCGTCGATAGGACGTCGTAGTAGGAAGTTATGGGAGTTACAAGTTCGGTCTGTGATCGGACAGAAATGTGCCGGACAAAGCGCGAGGCATGGCGCCGGATATCTTGGTCGCTGAGATTCTGAGCCATGGCGCCGGAAGTTCGAAAGTCATGAGGTTTCAGCCGTGGCCGCGGTGTCGAACGCATGGCGCAGTGATTTCAGGGGGAAAAAATTAGGAAAAATTTGATTTCTATTTTAAAAGACCTGGGGCGGGTGTCAAGTGTCCCCCCCCCCCCCCCCATCTGATTTCTTGCATGTCTTACATTGACCAAGTCTTGAAGACTTGGTCATCTCTCAATCCCTCTCTCTCTCTCTAAGCTTAAGCTCCCACTTCTCTCTAAAATTCCAAGAGGAATTCAAGCCTAAGGAAAAATCTGAAAAGTTAAGGACAAGGAGGAAGCTTGTGGCTAGCTTGTAGGAATCATTGTGGTGGTGTTCTTGGAAAGGAGGCTAGCAAAGTTGTTGGAATAGTTTTGGCTAAAGCTCCAAAGGTAACATTTCTTCTCTTGTAGCTAGTATTAATGTTGCATGTGAAGAGAAGGGATTTGTAGTAGTAAATAATGCTCTTAGACTCATTGCATGTAAGAAATATGGTTTGAATGTGAAGGAATTGGTTAAGAAGATATTATGAGCATGTTGTAGCCTAAAAACTACCTTAGAATTGTTAAGTGAATTGTTGTACCTTATGGGGCAGAATTTTACACACCCAAGTTTAGGTGTGTAATCCCGCTGAAATGTTTGGATTGTTGAGCCTTAAATGTGGCGTTTGGATGTTGAATTCGGCCTTGAGAAAGGTGGCAAAGTATGTAGAAACAAAGGAAATCTTGATTTTCCATAGAATTTAGTGACTTTGAACTTGGATTATTCTACATTAAAATTAGAGGTTAATAAACGTATCATGGTTATTTTAGGTTGACATATTACTTGCGGTAGTTTGGACTTAGCAAGTGGATTGATCAAAGAGGTATGTGAAGCTTTCCTATCTCTTGAGCATGAGTATTTGTATATATGTAGTACGGTAGACGTACAAGATTTAGTATTCTTACTTGTTTTAAGCATATAAAGACTTGTTTCGTTTTAAGAAGTATAAGTCTCTTGGTTAAGGGAAAAGTATGATTTTATTAAAGTATAGGGTTAATATAACAACTTTATGGGAAGTTGGTTTATTAGCTTTATAAAAGGTTGATAAGAATAGATTTACTCTAAGTAAGATAAGTAAGGACAAATGATTTGATTTATGAAAGGCAAATTGATTTTAAGGCATCAATTGCCCAAAGGTTTTATATGAAAAGGAGTCACTTTTAAAAGAGTTGAAGTATGTAGTACTTGGGTTAAATTCCCGGTTTTCTTTTATTAAAAGATATGATTAAGTGCCTTAAGTAAACTAAAATGAGAGGGTATATGAACAAGACTAATAAGAAGTTATAAGTTTTCTCACTTATTTATGATTATGATATGATGACAGTTTGAGCTAGGGTAAGAGTATATCTGAGGGGCAAGCCCCAAGATCGTTATACCACCTTCTCC
Organism: Przewalskia tangutica; assembly: GCA_029844215.1. Classification (NCBI taxonomy): domain Eukaryota; kingdom Viridiplantae; phylum Streptophyta; class Magnoliopsida; order Solanales; family Solanaceae; genus Przewalskia; species Przewalskia tangutica. The sequence continues at coordinate 80,068,773 of CM056732.1, read as the reverse complement.
AGGGTAAGAGTATGAATGAGGGGCAAGCCCCAAGATCGTCATACCACCTTCTCGGTGTAGAGTATATCGAGGGTAAATCCCAGATCGTTATACCATCCGCCGGTGTAGAGTATATCGAGGGTAAGTCCCAAGATCGTTATACCATCTTGAGGGTAAGAGTATATCGAGGGTAAGTCCCAAGATCGTTATACCAATTACGTGGATTTGCTACCCACGATGCGAGGAATACCTCATGCGAGTCCTTATGGGCTTACGGGTGAAATAGTCCCGTGCGGTAGTCTGATCTATGCGAGAATACCTCAATGCGGGTCGCGGGACTGTCACGGGTGAAATAGTCCGAGTAGGGGTGCTTATTGATCTACGGGCAAGGTACCTGTTTTGATCACGAGGCCCTATTTTATGCGATATTATATATACTTGTCACTCTCATTGTTAGTAAGGCACGATAAAAGGTATTTTGATTGTCTTCCATGACTCACTTTACTTTTAGACTTATGATATCATTATTACGATTTTCCGACTTTACATACTTGGTACATATTGTGTAATGACCCGCCTCGAGTCTGCGTCATGCGCGGTAAGGGTAGCGGTGGTGGATCCTCGTTCTTAGGATCACTGTTCGGTGTCGAAGCTCCGTTCCTCGGAAGCTTGTTTTGTTGGTACGATTTTTCCACGATGTTATAGGCGTTGTGTATATTCGGGGTATGGCGAACCCTGTCCCCACGATTTTATCCTTAAGTGCGTGGTCACATATGTGTTGAAATTTGTAAGAACAAGTTGTCTCGCTATAGTTTTGATTAGTATGTTTTATGGGCGACCTTATCGGTGGCGGTGATGTTACCTTTTTATAAGTTATGTGTTATGTATGTTCCGCTGCTATTCTCTGACGTATACCTGACAGGGTACCCCGGTAGGGTACTAGTCGCGGCCCCGGGGTCGGGTCGTGACACCATCGTTGACAAGTATTAACTTGATTACAAGATCGACATAGTTGTAGGTTGTGTTCCATTTGCCATTGAAATTTATGTAGATGTTGTGGGAACAAAGTGTAAAAATAAAGGAAATGAGAATATAACAACAACAACAACAAATTAAAAAACTGGAAATCAACAAAATAATTGGCTTGTTGAGTCGACTGAATTCTCAATCTATCTTTAAGATAATATTGCCCCGTATATCCTTTCAACGGTGTGATGGAAACTTATCTTCCAAGATAAAACATCAATCAAACAAATGAGCAAATGGAACTCAAGTGTTCGCTTAGAAAGAAAGATCTTTGAGTGTTTTGTGATTGTAAGAGAAGAAGACAATTTCAGAGAATTGTTAAGTGTGGTGTGTTTTGCAATTATGCCAAAGGCATCAATTTATAGGTAGATGATTATGTCTTCTCAATTAACCAAATGAATGACCATCAATGTCAAGTAATGACCATTGATATTGAGGTTAATTCAGCCTAGTAATGGTTGAAATCAATAGCCAAGTAATGGAGATTAAATGCTCCAAAGTTAGCTCAAAAATCAGTTTTAATACGCCTCCAACTGACTGAAAATAGTCGAAGCGTCGCGGCTCTACAATTCCAGTGAGCCACTGAAATTGAAACGCCAATTAGAGTCGCGGCCCTTCGGGAAGGCACCGCGGCGCTTCAATTCCAGTGAGTTACTGGAATAGAAATGACATTTAGAGTCGGGGCTCTAGGAGGAGGCACCGCAGCGCTCCAAGCACCGCGGCCCTAACGTTGTTGCGTCGCGGCCCTTCTCGGCTCCGCGACAATTTTTGATTCTTTTCATCTATTATACATTTCTTCCTTTCATTTACCAACGTGAAAACATTTGTCATTTGGTCAATAGTTTTCTATTCTCTTACGTCTCAAACAATTCGTATACGTACCAATATCTCTTTCATTTAAGGAAATTACGATATTTGGCACTTTATGTGCACGTGTGTGGAAACCATGTTTCCGATGTGCAGAGACCCAATTGTTCGAGTCATAATTAATAGGATTAATTTTATTTCACGTTTAGTAAATTTCTAACAATCCCCTCTTGGAAGAGATTTTGGCGCACACACATGGTGTCTTTCGAGCAATCACGCGGCGGATCGATGTTGCATCTGGAGAGGTAGTCGTAGCTTTGAACCTTCCATAGTAGAATATCATCGGACATATTTACTGCGCGGTGAACGTGATGTCTTGAACCGTCAGTGTAAGTATATGTCAAGACAATGGTATCAACACAACATCTTTCCTACTCAATCCTTCTTATGTTTTTATCCATCGTGGGTCGTGGACACACTTGGATTCTTAAGTGCGTTCATTTGAGGCGGTCTATCCTCGCACTTAAATAGGTGGTCTCCTACAAGGTATCCTGCAATACCCCGCTACACAAGCGTTAGGAACCATTAAAAATTTCCCCAACCTAACCTCAAGTATTGAGGATCATTAAAAGTTTGAAAACTTATCCTTTACCCTTCTTACAGGTAGCACTTTATGTCTATCACATGAGGATTATGTTTCTTAAGAATAAAACATTATCCGAAGTGTTCTTGCTTCCACCGAAGAGCTCACGGAACCTTTATAATTTAGTTTTTCTATTGAACCTTATTCCTGTTATCTCTAGTCTGTAAGGTTGGGTGTCCACTGTATCAGTTCTTATTGTTTGGGTTTTAAGTTCATTCCCCTAGACAGGCAGAACATCTGATCTTTGGGTATTCCCTTCGTCACGGGATCTGCGATATGTTTCTGAGATTTTATGTAATCAATGGAAATAATAGTTGAGGTGATCAACTGCCTAACGGACTCATGTCTCCGTCGAATATGACGAGACTTACCGTTGTATATAGAACTTCGTGCCCTTCCTAGAGTCGACTGACACGAGTTTATCCCAACATGGGACATCCTCTAGAAAACCATGAAGCCACTCAGCTTCCTCTCCAGCTTTATCTAAAGCGATAAATTCTGACTCCATCGTGGATCGGGCAATAAGAGTTTGCCTAGAGGATTTCCAAGACACAGCTCCACCACCGATTGTAAAAATATATCCGCTGGTGGACTTGATGTCGTCGCTATCAGATATCCAGTTGCATCATTTGCCACTCTAATGCATTGGATATCTCGAATAGTGCAACCTGAAATTTAGCGTGAACTTTAGGAACCGTAGTACCCTATTCAACGCTTTCCAGTGATCCTCACTTAGATTACGGGTGAACCTAGCCAATTTATTGACTGCATGAGCGATATCAGGTCGAGTGCAATTTGTGATATACATCATACTACCAATCACATGCGCATATCGCTCCTGGCGTACGGGCTCACCAAGATGTTTGTCAATCTTTTGACTTATATCCAATGGTGTCGATACCGGTGAACTGTCGAACATCCCAAACTTCTTCAGTACATCCTCGATGTAGTGAGATTGAGACAAGACCAATCCATCCGATGTCTTAGAGATCTTGATCCTTAAGATGACATCTGCAATGCCCATATCCTTCATGTCAAAACATTGTTTTAACATGTTCTTAGTCTCTAGGATTATCTCAGGACTGCTTCCAGTGATTAACAAGTCGTCTACACAAAGGCATATCATGACGAAGGATTCGGCATTTCCTTTCATGTAGACACATTTGTCACATCCATTAATGGCGAACTCTTTTGATAGTAGAGTACTATCAAATTTCTCGTGTCATTATTTAGGGACCTGTTTCAGCCCGTAAAATGATTTAACAAGCCGACACACTTTTGTCTCTTGTCCTGGAACCACATACCCTCGAGTTGGTCCATATATATTTCTTCTTCCAAATCACCATTTAGGAAGGTTGTCTTAACATCCATTTGATGTATTTCAAGATCCCGCAAGGCAGCGATAGTTATGAACATACGTATGGATGTCATTCTGGACATCGGAGCGTAGGTGTCGAAGTAATCAAGGCCTTCTTTTTTGTGATAGCCCTTGACTACCAACCTAGCCTTGTACTTGTCGATAGATCCATCTGCCTTTAACTTCCATTTAAGGATCCACTAACAACCCAAAGGTTTGTGTCCCGGGTGAAGTTCAGCCAACTCTCAGGTGTGGTTATGCAAGATGGATTCTATCTCACTTTCTAAAGCTTCCTTCCAGAGCGGTGCTTCTGAAGTTGACAATGCTTCGGCTATTGTCTGTGGTTCATCCTGAACCAAATAAGCTTCAAAATCTGGACCGAAGGACTTGTCCTTCCGGGCCCTTTTTCTTCTCCTTGGTTCCATCTCTGAATCTTCCAAGTACTGAGAATCTGGAATACTGGATTCTGGATAATCAACCACTTCAGAATTCACTAGATCTGAACCGTTTGGATCTAGGTAGTCATCGACTCTTTGGTCCTCAGAGATTTGATCATAACTTCGTTTGCGAGAGGTTATGTTGTTTTCCTATATGGAAACGTGTCTTCAAAGAAACTCGCGTTCCTTGATTCCATGATAGTACCTACATGAATGTCCGATACATCTGACTTATGTACTATGAAGCGATAAGCACTACTGTTATTGGCATATCCGATGAATATGCAATCCACAGTCTTAGGTCCAATCTTGACATGTTTTGTCATAGGTTTTTATCTTGGCCAGACAACCCCATACCTTGAAATATTTGTAGGTAGGTTTCTTTCTTTTCCATAGTTCGTATGGAGTCTTGTCTTTACCCTTGTGTGGAACTCTGTTAAGAATCATATTCTCGGTAAAGACAGCTTCTCCCCACATGGTTTGAGGGAGGCCCGAATTGATGAGTAAAGCATTCATCATTTCCTTTAGTGCTCGGTTCTTGCTTTCAGGAACACCGTTTAATTGAGGTGAGTAAGGAGCCGTTGTTTGATTAACTATACGCGATTGGGTACAAAATTATTCAAAAGGCGCTACATATTCTCCCCATCTATCTCTACGGATTGTTTTAATCCATCCGCTTAGTTGGTTCTCAACTTCTGCTTTGTAGCATTTAAATATTTCAAAGGCTTCATCTTTACTTTTTAGTAAGTAAAGGTAACAAAATCTTGTGCCATCATCTATGAAAGTCACAAAGTACTTGTTCCCCCCTCTAGTTTGAGCGAACTTCAAATCACATATATCAGTGTGTATAAGTTCTAGAGGAGTGATTTCCCTTTCGATGGATCTAAAGGGACTCTTGGACAGTTTTGGCTCTACGCACACCTCACACTTACGTTGAGGGTTTATATCGATAGACGGTAATAATTCCAGCTTTACCAATCTTTGGATAGATTGTTAGTAAACATGTCCTAATTATAATGTCATAAATTAGATGACTCAATCAAGTAAGTAGAAGGCTCAATTTTATTGATAGTTGAAACTTGAAATAGAAGGCATTACAGGTGCAGCATTAAACTTAAAGAGGCATTCACAGACGAAGTCTCTTCCTACAAAAGTTCCATTTTTAGTGATTACAAATTTATTGGCTTCTAACACTAGCCTAAAACCAGCATTAACCAACAAAGGTCCAGAAATCATATTTCTATGAATTTTTGGGACGTGCATCACTTCCTTCAGAGTCAGCTCCTTCCCGGACGTCATCTTTAGGATCACCTTTACTACCCCCAGTACCTCTGAAGAAGATTTTTTTCCCATGAACAACTTTTTGTCTGAGATTGGTGTATAAGTAGAGAAGGCTTCTTTATTGAAACATATGTGACGGGTGGTACCTGTGTCCAACCACCACTGCACCGAATTCTCAACGAGGTTTGCTTCAAGAACCACCGCTGAGAACTGTTAGGACCGTATCCAATTGTTCACACAAATGTAAGTATCATTTACAAGTAATATAGTATGTAAGACCGAGTTTATCGTCCAGAGAGACTGGTTTCTAATTACCGTTCATCTATTTTATGTTATCTATTTGGAAATCGATAATTGAGTTGGGTTTTTGTTTATCTACTAGAATAATTGCAAGAATCAACTAAACTATTGAAGTTGTAATCAGTTATGAAGGAATTAGGGCTTCCAAAATCTTCGACTATCCACTCTATTCAATCCTTAATGCAACCAGAATGACTTCTTCTTCTACGTTAAGATAGCGGTTAACTAGACTATCTTATATTCCGGTTGGGATATATAATCGCTCAACCCCAGTGTAGAACCCTTCTATATTTCTATGATAAGATTTACCACATAGGAGGATTAAGAACAGTAACCTATAATGCTACACAAGTATCGGGGTACTTTCGTCCGCAATTTTAACCTATGTCTATTCAATTACAGCGTATCCAAATCTCTCCTCTCGGTTCTTGATTCGAAATCATATAGGTTATGATAATTAGTGATCAATTAACTATCAAACATTCATACCAATTATTGAATAAATCTTAATCAAGTGAAGAAGGAATCAAACTAATGCATTAAGTCATGAAATAGAGTTTCAAGCGATTCAAAAGGAAAGCCCTAATAAAGTGTTTAGCTCTTAGTCATAGTCACGCTAATAACTAATACAATTCCAAACATAAACAGAACTAAAAAGAAAGAAAGAAAAGTACTGTGAACTAAAGTCTCCAATTGTAGCTTCAAATCTGCCCCGAGTTGTGTTGTGTGATAGAATGTCCAACCTCCCTAACTATACTAATCCCTAGGGCTTAAGTATGTTGCAAATTTTATGCCCTATGGACCCTTCTGCCCTTGGCCAATTCTATTTCGGATCTGAAAATTTATGCCTCGGCACCGCGGTTCTGCAGAATGGCACCGCGGTACTGATGTCCTGCAGCCTCTCAGTAATTATGGCATCGTGGTTCTGTATTAATGGCACCGCGGTGCTGCAGTATTTTGTCCTGAATTGCCAACTTTCGTCCTTTTTGCCTCGGGACTCTCCTTTTGTGACCATTTTTTGCTTTTTTTCGTCATTTTGCCTTTTTAAACCGTTGTGACTCAAAAGAAATGAAAACGACCCTAACAAGACACTTATTTAAACGAAAATGGGAAAAACACTAACTAAAAATGTCTCAAAAGCGTATACAAAATACGCCTAACAAATACCCCCAAACTTAACATTTTCTCGCCCTCGAGCAAAGATCAAAACAAAAACAAAGAAACAAAATCAAAAAGACTCAAAGACTCCAATCAAGCAGTTGCACAAGGTTACTTAGAAAAGCATAAACGTCAGTTGGGATAATATGTTGGAACATACAACATGAATATAGCAATCTAGAATTTCAAGCCAGATATTTCGCAAATTCATTTCAATCATAATTAATGGAAATATGAACACTAACCCATGCATATTAATTTCATTTAGTTCTATGGACCTGTTTACTTTCTATTCTCCACTAATCATAGACATACATATTAGAGATCTTCAGGACTTTTCAGGGTTGTAATGTAGGCTTAGGCAGGGGTAGGTAAGAGTAGGCATTTAGGCTCAATTTACGTACCATAAGCGTTTTTCTCATTCAACTCTTTTTGTCCTTCTTTTTGTTATCATTTTCAATTCATATCTATCACTCTTCTTTTCTCTTTTTGAGAGTATGAAACACATTCACATAGGCACCCCAAACTTAAGCTTTTGCATTATTTTTCATTGGGGTGCATCAATTTTTCACTCTCTTTTGGTATTTCTTTTTCACACTTCTTCATCCCAATTTTTCAATTACTGCTTATGGCACACAAAGGAATCATAGGGTGTCAAAGAAATAACTTATTTTAGGCTCAACGGGGCTGACTAGGGATACAATTTATTGCAAGGTATGTAATGAATGGTAAAAAGGGCTAACAAAGAAATGTCTGAGTCATCTCCCTAAACATTTACATCCTAACTATTTTGCCTCAAATAACAAGCAGGCAGACTTCATAGATATTTTTCAATTGACAGCGCATAAGCTAAGCACAAATATCTCAAATAATTAGATTTTTATGAATTTTTGGCATATCTAACTTGAGCACACAGATTTGAGCTTCTAATTCCATTACATTATCCCACTTAGTTCACTAGGCGTTTTCAGCAACCACAGCATGCATGATCATTAAAAAAAATTGACTCATATAGACACAATAAAAGACATAAGGACTCAAAAACATAAGTACCCCCCAAACTTAAACGACACATTGTCCCAAATGTGTAACGACTCAAAATTAAAAAAAGACTACTTACAGACAATAGTGGTTCAAAATGGAGGTGGTGGCGGTGGATACTGCATTGAGACGGTATATGTGGGAAGGGATTTGGTGATTTAGGGCTTTTTATTTCTGAAATCGCGCTTCGGCACCGCGGTCCTGCATAATGGCACCACGGTGCCTAAAGTATTATGACCTCTCTGAACATTCGGCACCGCGGTCCTGCAGAATGGCACCGCAGTGCCGACTCGATTCCATGTTTTCCACCCTTTTCTTCCAGCTCATTCTCCGATTCCCGCACCTGTCATCACAACCAAAAAAATATCAAAAGTGAGACTGTTCAATTTAACTAATTGCAGAATTTAAACATTGGTTTGCCTCCCAAGTAGCGTTATCTTTAACGTCTTGTAGCCGGAAGCAGGTTCCTTATTCAATCATTTGGGTAAATTAGCCCCACAACCTATCCATTTGAAAATCATTTTCCTCTTCCTTACTCTATTCTTTTTTTTCACAGTATTGGGTACAGTAAGATTTACTTGTTTGTTAGCTTTCATGTCATAAACTTTTGTAACAGCTTTCAAACTAGCCTGTGGGTTCACAGCTGAAGGAATGATCTCCTTAGTGTTGGTCTGTGCTTGTTGAACTGTTGGGTCAGTTGTGCTTACTGCAAAGCACCTGTTTCTAGCCGGGGACTCAATAGTGGGTTTGAACACCTTGAATACCATCTCTTCTTCCTGAATCGGTAGTCTCAATTCTCCCTTCTCCACATCGATTAGTGCTCTTCTCGTGGCTAGGAATGGTCTCCCCAAAATGATGAGTATTTCATCATCTTCCTCCATGTCAATAATGAAGAAGTCTGCTGGGAAGAAGAACTTTCCCACCTTGACAAGCACATCTTCCACTATGCCTCTGGGGTGTACCACGATTTGGTCAGCCAGCTGCAGATTAACTGTGGTTGGTTTGGCTTCCCCCAAACCCAATCTCTTGAACACATACAGAGGTATGAGATTTATACTAGCCCCTAAGTCACAAAGTGTCCTGTTGCATGTTATTTTGCCAATAGTGCAGGGCATGGTGAAGCTTCCTGGATCTTTCAACTTAGGAGGCAGTTTCTTTTGTAAGATGGCGCTGCACTCCTCTGTCAGCGCTATTGTCTCATAATCCGCCAACCTTCTCTTTTTCCCAAGTATCCCCTTCATGAATTTGAAGTATGCGGGCATTTTTTCTAACGCCTCAATGAAAGGGATATTGATGTGAAACTTTTTAAATACCTCCAAGAACTTGGAGAACTGCTTGTCTATGGCCTTCTTTTGGAGCCTCTGAGGGTAAGGGATTCTATCAGTGTATTCCCTCAAAGGTGTTGGTGGAGCTTTCTCAACTGTAGGGTGGTCCTCAGTGACCCCCTCTTTTCCTTCCTCAACTGCTTTCTCACTCTCTTTCTCATGAACCACTGCGGGTTGGGGTGCAACCTGCTCCAACTGCTTTCCACTCCTTAACAACATTGTCTGACACTACTCTATTGGATTGACCTTTGTATTGCTTAGGAGAGTACCATGCGGCCTGTTGGTTACCATTTTTGCCAATTGCCCAACCTTCGTTTCCAGGTTCCTGAGAGAGGACCTGGTTTCAGACATGAACTGATTCTGCGAATTGGTGAGTGTAAGCAATGCAGCCCTCGGCTCATCAGGCTTCTCCTGTTGTGTAGGTGGTCTAAACTGCTGGGATGAGGTAGCATGATTCTGTGCTTGCTATTTCTGATAATTACCTTGATATGGTTGCTGCTGGGCCTGGTCGTTCCTCTTCGAAAAGTTAGGGTGATTTCTCCACCCTGGATTGTATGTGTTGGAATTATAAGGCCGCTGCAAGTTCCCAACTACTTGAACCTGCTCCATGGGCACATTATTAGGATCCACCGTTGTGCACCTGTCAAAAGAGTGTGGGCCCCCGTGAATCTCACAATTCACAGGCATCTGGACTGCCTTCACAGACATAGTGTTCTGCTGGAGTTGCTTTGTCAAGAGGGCCACCTGCGCATTCAGGGCAATGATGGCTTCTAATTCATGTATGCACATAGTCTTCCTGCTATTCACTGACCTGTCATCTGTCCCTTGATGATTGTTTCCAGCCATGTCTTCCAGTAACTCATGTGCCTCATTGGCACTCTTTCTCATGAACGATCCCCCTGCTGCAGCATCAATTACGGTATGAGTAGTACCACTCAATCCATTATAAAAAATGTGGACCAACATCCACTTCTCTACACCACGATGGGGGCATTTTCTCTGTAAATCCTTAAATCGCTCTCATGCATCATACAACGACTCTCCATCTACCTGATAGAAATTGTTCAACTCTCCACTTAACTTTGTTGCCTTTGAATGAGGGAAGAACTTTGCAACAAACTTTTGGGCTATGTCCTGCCAGGTGGTGACGGAGTTGGCAGGTAGTGAGTTCAACCAGCTCTTGGCTCTGTCCCTAAGTGAGAACGGGAAGAGCCTCAGTCTAATGGCATCGTCAGTGATGCCATTGTGCTTGAAAGTGGCACACAACTCCAGAAAGTTGGCAATGTGCATGTGGGGGTCTTCAGATGGCAATCTCCCAAACTGTACTGTGTTCTGGACCATGCTCAGGATGGCTGGCTCATTCTCAAAGTTGTTCACCCCTATTGTTGGGAGCCTGATGCATGTCTGTGCACCAGTAACCGTGGGCAGAACATAATCTCCCAAGCTTTTTTTTGCTGAGATCGGTATTGGCTCATCTACATGATCAGGAACCTCGTTGTTTGCCCCATTCTGATTCGGTGGTTGGTTGTCCATGGTCACTGAATCAGCTATCATTTTATTTTGCCTGTTTTGCTTGCACATTTTCTCAATTTCAGGGTTAAAGGGAACAAGTGTATATGCTCCTCTCCTTCTTCGCATACACTAAATTCCTGAAATAGACCAAAATCAACAAACAAATCAAGGCAACAGGGTTCGAACAGTAAAAAATAAAAATAAAAAATAAATCCAAAGTAGAAATAAAAATAGATGGTTCGATATTAGAAGTACGTCAGTCCCCGGCAACGGCGCCAAAACTTGTTAGGACCGTGTCCAATTACTCACGCAAGTGTACGTATCGTTTACAAGTAATATAGTCTGTAAGACCGAGTTTATCGTCCACAGAGACTGATTTCTAATTACCGTTCATCTATTTTATGTTATCTATTTGGCAATCGATAATTGAGTTGGATTTTTGTTTATCTACTAGAATAATTGCAAGAATCAACTAAACTATTGAAGTTATAATCAGTTATGAAGGAATTAGGGCTTCCAAAATCCTCGATTATCCACTCTATTCAATTCTTAATGCAACTAGAATGACTTCTTCTTCTACGTTAAGATAGCGGTTAACTAGACTGTCTTATATTTCGGTTAGGATATATAATCGCTCAACCCCAGTACAGAACCCTTCTATATTTTTATGATAGGATTTAACACATAGGAGGATTAAGAACAATAGCCTATAATGCTACACAAGTATCGGGGTACTTTCGTCCGCAATTTTAACATATGTCTATTCAATTACAGCATATTCAAATCTCTCCTCTCGGTTCTTGATTCGAAATCATATAGGTTATGATAATTAGTGATCAATTAACTATCAAATATTCATACCAATTATTGAATAAATCTTAATCAAGTGAAGAAGGAATCAAACTAATGCATTAAGTCATGAAATATAGTTTCAAGCGATTCAAAAGGAAAGCTCTAATAAAGTGTGTAGCTCCTAGCCATAGTCACGCTAAGAACTAATAAAATTCCAAACATATACTGAACTAAAAAGAAAGAAATAAAAGTACTGTGAACTAAAGTCTCCAATTGTAGCTTCAAATCTGCTCTGAGTTGTTGTGTGATAGAATGTCCAACCTCCCTAACTAGACTAATCCCTAGGGCTTAAGTATGTTGCAAATTTTGTGCCCTATGGACCCTTCTGCCCTTGGCCAATTCTATTTCGGATCTGAAAATTCACGTCTCGGCACCGCGGTTCTGCAGAATGGCACCGCGGTGCCGAAAGTCCTGCAGCCTCTCAGTAATTATGGCACCGTGGTTCTGTATGAATGGCACCGCGGTGCTGCAGTCTTTTGTCCTGAATTGCCAACTTCCGTCCTTTTTGCCTCGGGACTCTCCTTTTGTGCCCATTTTTCGCTCCTTTTCGCCATTTTGCCTTTTTGAACCGCTGTGACTCAAAAGAAAAGAAAACGGCCCTAACAAGACACTTATTTAAATGAAAATGGTAAAAACACTAACTAAAAATGACTCAAAAGCGTATACAAAATACGCCTAACAAGAACTCCTCGATCATATCGTCTACAAGCGTGTCTTCGATGATGTTAGCTTTGGCCTTGCCTTTGGCCTTATTCTCACATTTGAACTTGCGACAGTCTTTGACCATATGACCAACTATACCACAGTAGTTGCACTTTCCCTTGAATTTTTCAGTTGTTTGGAGCTTGCCTTCCTTCTGGAACTTCGCTTCTTGCTTGAGTTCCCTTTGACTTCCATCAGGTTCGCCTTAGCCTCAGCATGTTGTTTCCCCTTTGGCATGGCCTTCTTATTGTCCTCCTGAATCTGGAGTTTGACAATAAGTTCGTCTAAGGTCATCTCCTTCGTTTTGAGTTTTAGATAGTTCATAAACTCATTCCACGAGGGAGGCAACTTCTCGATCAATGCCCCAACTAAGAATTGTTCGTTGGTCTTTAATCCTTCCAAATCTAGGTGATGTAGAATCATTTGAAATTCCTGGACTTGGGATGACACACTTTTGTTATCCACCATTTGAAATTTCAGGAATTTCCCAATGATGAACTTTTTGCTACCCGCATCTTGGGTGTTATATTTCTTCTGAAGTTTGTCCCATAACTGCTTGGCAGTTTCAACGGTGCAAGACACCGTAGAGGATCGACAAATCGTTATAATATAGTTCCTACACATGAAATCACTATGTTTCCATGCTTCGCGAACCATCTTCATGTCATCAGCGACATGGTTACCTTGGCCCCCTCCCGCCAAATCATTTGGCTGAGGGTCCACGTCTTCCCCAACTAGTGGAGGGTCTTCGGTTAGGAAACGTGACATTCCCATAACAGTCAGGAAAAACAACATCTTTTGCTGTCATCGCTTAAAGTGAGTACTCATGAACTTTTCAGGACGTTCATGGTGAAAACCAGTGGGTGTCGGGGCAGTGGCGCCCCCTTGAGCAGTTGCAAAGACGTTGGGAACGCCTCTAACAGGAGCATAGATGTTGTTGTCGCCTTGGGCAAGAGCATAGGCACTATAAGTGCCCGGAGCAGCAGTGGAGGCATTGGTTGTGCCAAAACTAGTGTTGACACTAGTTGTGCCAAAAGCAGTGGTGGCACTCGTAGTGCCAAAAGCAGTGGTAGCACTAGAAGTGTCAAAAGCAGTAGTTTGGAAGGCATTAGAAATGCCATGATCAGTGGTGACATTAGAAGTGTCAAAAATAGTGGAGTTGAAAGCAGTGTTAGTGCCTTGAGCAGTGGGATTGAAGGCAGTGGGATTGCCTTGAGCATCGGTGGGATTTTCAGCGTTGAATTGATCTTGTCCAGACATGTTGTTGTTGAAAGCAGCGAATATTATCTTAAGCTTGTGGGAACAAAGTGTAGAAATAAAGGAAATGGGAATGTAACAACAACAACAACAAATTAGAAATTTGGAAATCAACAAAATAATTGGCTTGCTGAGTCGACTGAAATCTCAATCTATCCTTAAGATAATATTGTCCCGTGTATCCTTTCAACGGTGTGATGACAACTTATCTCCCAAGATAAAACAACAATCAAAAAATGAGCAAAGGGAACTCAAGTGTTCGCTTAGGAAGAAAGATATTTGAGTGTTTTGTGATTGTAAGAGAGGAAGACAATTTCAGAGAATTGTTAAGTGTGGTGTGTTTTGCAATGTGCCAAAGGCATCAATTTATAGGTAGATGATTATGTCTTCTCAATTAACCAAATGAATGACTATCAATGTCAAGTAATGACCATTGATATTGAGGTTATGAAATCAATAGTCAAGTAATGGAGATTAAATGCTCCAGAGTCAGCTCAATAATCAGTTTTAATTCGCCTCCAACGGACTGAAAATAGTCGAAGCGTCGTGACCATTCGGGAAGGCACCGCGGCTCTTCAATCCCAGTGAGCCACCGGAACTGAAACGTCAATTAGAGTCGCGACCCTTCGGAAAGGCACTGCGGTGCTTCAATTCCAGTGAGTTACTGGAATTGAAACGACATTTAGAGTCGGGGCTCTAGGAGGAGACACCGCGGCGCTCCAAGCACCGCGGCCCTGACGTTGTTGCGTCGCGGCCCTTCTCAGCTCCGCGGATTCGTTTCATCTTTTACACATTTCTTCCTTTCATTTACCAACGTGAAATCATTTGTCATTTGGCCAACAACCGTCTATTCTCTTACGTCTCAAACAATTTGTATACGTACCAATATCTCTTTCATTTAAGGAAATTACGATCTTTGGCACTTTATGTGCCCGTGTGTGGAAATCATGTTTCCGACGTGCGAGGCCCCCAATTATTCGAGTCATAATTAATAGGATTAATTTTATTTCACGTTTAGTAAATTTCCAACCGATGCAACTTTGCATCATATTTTTGTTAAAATTCTTACATAAACAGTAGATTCATTCAAATCAATTTGTGTGGAAATTTTTTATATTTTTTAGGTAGTGTGTATGTTAAGCTAAGCTTTTAAGGTATAACTTTGTCCAAAAGTTTGCTTGATCGACCTTATCATGCAGATTTTATGCTAAACCAAGACTCAGAGTTTATGTTAAACCTAGCGTTAAGGTAGAACTCATAAAGTCTGCATGATCTAGTATTTTTGTAGGTAGTGCTTCTGCTATACATTTTTTTTACTACTTAACTCTATCAAAGAAGGCGGACTTTTTTATTCGGTTATTGAAAATAATACGTTTTTTTATCATCCAACTGCTTTTGTGAAACTGAATAAATTCACTTTATAACTTATCAAAATTGTCATAAAGGTAACAAAGTTCTAGCTTAAGGCCTAATTTTATATCCTAAATTTTGTGAATTTCTGCTTTAAGGCCTATTTTTATGATTCAATGTTTGTTCAAGTTCTGCTTTAAAGGCCTAAGTTTATATGTCAAAAGTTGGTCACCTTTTTCATTAAGGCATATAATATCAGAGTTAGTCAAGTTCCTCGTTAAGGCTTAATTTTATATCCTAAATTTTGTGAATTTCTGCTTTAAGGCCTATTTTTATGATTCAATATTTGTTCAAGTTCTGCTTTAAAGGCCTAAGTTTATATGTCAAAAGTTGGTCACCTTTTTCATTAAGGCATATAATACCAGAGTTAGTCAAGTTCCTCGTTAAGGCTTAATTTTATATTTCAAAATTTTCCATGTTCTGCCTTGAAGGCCAAAATTTGTGTCTCATAGTTTGTAAAAATTATATATCCCAAAGTTAGTGAAACTCTGCCTTAAGGCCTAAGTTTGCATAACTTATTAGGCAGAGTTTTGCAATTTGTATAACTCTGCAAAGGTCTATTATTCATATCCCAAGTGTCTATCTGCCTTAGGGCATAATTTTATATCCCAAATTTTGTGAATTTCTGCCTTAAAGCATGTTTTTATGATCCAATGTTTGGTCAAGTTCTACCTTAAAGCCCTAAGTTTATGTGTTAAAATTAGTCAAGTTATGACTTAAAAGCATAATTTTATATCCCAAAAGTTGGTCACCTTCTGCAGTAAGGCATAAAATGCCAAAGTTAGTCAAGTTCTTCATTAAGGCCTAATTTTATGTTCTAAAATTTGTCAAGTTCTGCCTTAAAGAACAATTTTATGGCCCATAATTTGTCAAAATTATATATCCCAAAGTTAGTGAAACTCTGTCTTATGACCTAAGTTTGCATAACTTATTAGGTAGAGTTTTGCAATTTTGTATAACATTGCAAAGGTCCATCTCTGCCTTATTTCAGTAGATGTATTCTGAAAGTATGCCGATAAGGCAGTTCGTAACTTATTAAGCAGAGTTTGTATAACTTATGCCTAAAAGGAATAATTTGTATAACAATCCGGAGGCAGAGTTTTAGGGCATACATTATTCAACATACTATGTAATAAGGCATACTTTTAATAAACAATCCAAATTTTATTTTAAAATTATGCCTGATTGTTTAAACTAATCAAATTCATATATAAATAGTATATTAGATCAATTATATTCAATAAGAGATGCATAATATCAAAAGAATAGCATTAACTAATCAAAATCAAACAGATTTGTTTGCAACTGAAAATATAATCCTATGTTTTGTTCAGTCAAATTATAAGCTGCGAAATCGAATTTGCGTTCAAAAAATCAAAATCGGTCTTATAAAGTATAAACTGATCTAAATTTTGAATTAAAATCTATGATTTGAAGACGTTGCAGCAAAAGTATAAACTGATCTAAAGTTTGAATTAAAATCTATGATTTGAAGACGTTGCAGCAAAAGTATAAACTGATCTAAAGTTTGAATTAAAATCTATGATCTAAAGTTTATAAAGTATAAAGTATAAACTGATCTATACCTTTTCAATGTCGGCAAAAAACGAGTATAAAATGTCGGAGAATCGCCGGAGAAGATTTTAAAATCGCCGGAGCAGATTGGTGAATCACCTGAGGAGATTTTAGAGTGATTTGGTTTTGGGGTTTGTTTGGTTAAATTTGGGCTTTTATATGTTTCAGTGAGGGGCAAAATTGTCTTTCTATTATTCAGCAATAATGTTGAAGGGCAATATTTAAATACTTCTTTTTTTTAGGGGCAAAACTTAAAGACCAGCGCGTTTGAAGGGTAGTCATGCCAATTGCCCGTGGAGAAATTGGCAAACAGGAGTAGCAATTTTTTGGACCTCTAATTAAGTTTTAGCTAATTTTTAAAAAATATTTAGCATTTAGTCATTTTTAATGCAAAAATGAAATTTTAATAAAAATGTTCGTAATTAAACACGGAAAGATTTCAGAAACTTTTACTCCTGCAAGAACTTGACTTTCTTCATTTCAGCTTTGAGATGATTTTTGCCTACTGGGGACCTAGTATTTGAACTTCATGAGTATTTTCTAGAGTTTGAATCGATGAATTTTTCAGCTCCATTAATTGTTCGTGGACTGAAACACAAGCAAAATTTTGAACTCCGGCATATTGTGTTGGATTTCCACTTGTTAAAATTTTGAACTACAACATCGTAAGTTGAAGTTGCTTCGTGTTTTAGCTTAAGAGTATTTTTGTCTAGATGCTATTTCCGCCTTAAAATGGATATTTCTCAATTATATTTCAAACAGAAGGCTAATCATTAACAATTTGTTCAAAAACTGGTCATTATAGCTTTTTTTTTAAAGTTAATAACTTGTTCTCCGTTCGAGTCCTTTAGAATGAAATCGCCTTTACTAGGAAGTGATTTGTACCCAATATAAAACTTCCAATGAATTCTGATTTGTCTGAGCCCCAAAGCAAGTCGGATGGGAAACCAAAAAACACTTACAATTTCTGACTTACAAGAAGACCATTATGGGATCTTCAAAGGAAGGCTGTGAGTTTTTTTTTTTTGGTAGAAATGACACCAGGTAGCCGTTTGTAGTACCCTGTTTAAAATCTAGTTAAGAGGAGTCTATCCATAGAAGAAAATACAGATAATAGATAGGGGGGAAAAGGCATGCACAATGCATCACGAGTTAGCAGGGTCTGGGGAATGGTCGCACCCCAAGAGGTATGATGTAGATAATACATAAAGTTGGAAAATATTCACTTGAAATTGGCCAAAAAGATCCACCACCACGCCCCAGTGGGACTTTACAATTCAGTCACAAGGTACAAAAGTAATGTTTGCCGCAGAATTACAGGGTAGGAGCAAAAAACACTCATCTTGGCTCATGCTGTACACCATATTGTGACTTACAAAATAAAATTACAAAAGAGAATGTGAATCCGCTAATATTTCTAAGGAGAGTACAACAAGAGGATCTCATCCGAATTACAATGAAAACCCGAATTTGGACAAGGCTGACTGGAACAACTCTGAGAAGGCCTGAGATGTACTCTGATCATCAGCTTTGATTTTTAACTGTACTTTACACGACGATGAATTAACTATACACTCTACAAGATAAGTAGACAGTTCCTCTGCTTTTTGTGCATAGAAGAAGAATTTGAAGTTCGGGGCTTGACCACCGGAAGCTATGCAGTGGATTGAATGGCCTTGCATGTGACGGATAAGCACTTGAGGAGTTGTCATTGCTGCCACTCCTTGTGGATTAATGGAGGTTTCCTGATAAAGGAAAAAGCAAAGTAGTATCAAGATTAAGGAGATTTAATGGACAATAAGGGATGTCTTAATAGTATAGTTCTCATATTCATATCCAGGACACAAACAGTGTACAAGTATCCACAGGTTACAATGCTATAGTCACAGACTCACAGTAATATATTGACGCTTCTTTGAAAAAAAGAGCGGTGTAATATGATAACACTTTTCCTATAAAATGAACACAAAAAAGATTTGGATCGTCATGCAATAATGCAATCGTATCAGAGCCCAAAGATTATGCAATCCGATGAAGTTTCTTTGACCAGCAACTACTGCTTGATACTTCCAATTAAGTTTTGAAGTTTAGATTTACAAGTACTAACATAAATTCCTTGACATGATTTTTCTTGAAAGATGCAACAGAAAATTCTTGACATGATTAAGACATTATTTTCTTGTGAAAAGGATATTTTAAAAGCAGACAAATTTAAGTGAAGTATCAAATGGTGCAAGATTTTCTGGGAATAACTGCCCTCAGTGACCCCTTATATGCCAAGATTCAAATGTTTTTTCTTCAACCTCCTACAGAAATTATTCCGTATATCCCAGACTGTAATAGAAAGAACACAAGCCATAAGGACAAGGGCACTCTAATTTAGCCGACGCTATAAGTAGTTCAACAGAATCCTACACAACGTTGTCTCTCTAGGGAGTGGAGGTATTTCCTAGGTCTGCCTCTGTAGTGAACAAAAGAAATGATCAACACATCACGTCGTAAAAGTAAATACTCACCTGTGATATTGATATTGGCAGTTGACGCCATTTCTGCTGGAAAGCGTTTGGTTCTAGAGCAGCTTTAGTATTGAGCTTCAAAACAGGAGGTGGGGGAGGGGGACTAGCTGCAGCAGGCAAACCAAGACCAAGCAAATCATCAATTGCAAAAGTAGCTGATGGCACATTTGGAGTAGGTTTGTAATCCAAGGAAACAAGATCAGTCGGTGCAGCCAAAGAACCATCATATCCAGGAGCACTGTATGCAGAACCATTGTGGCTAGAACCTTTACTTTCTTCTTTATCGGAAGTACTCAAAAGTAAATCCTTGTCATTTGCCTCGATTCTCTGTGCTGGAACTACATTATCAGTCGGTTCTGCCCCAATAGATAAATTTCCGATTTCCTCAGTGAACGCAAAGGGCCCTCTATGTTCCTTATCGGTGAACATGTACGAAGGCTGCAAAAATGGTTATGTTTGAGAAATAGGTAAAGTAGATTACTGGAGACTTAGCAAGATAAAAATGAGAAACATGTTTCATCTTTCACTTATGTGCAGTAACATTGAGATTACACTTCGGACTGACATCCTCAAATTATACAATTGAGATGAGTGAAGAAGATCTGGCCTACCTTTTGATAAACAACAGAGAGGCTGTTAAACTCATCGAAGATGCGATCTTTAATTTCATTACTTTGGGTATCAGCAAAGACAGAAACAGCTTGTTTTGGAGGATTCACCACACGCTCTGCTATGGAGACGTTGTACTTCAGAAGTCTATAGTATAATAATGCCCTGTCATGGACATCCTGCAACAATTCTTGCACATCATTTAGAGGCACACAAACACTTCATACTAATATATGTTAGGCAACTATGCCTCAAAACTCAATTAAGTTGAGTTCAGCCAAAAGAATCCGTTGTAACCATTCTGTTCTATTCGGGCCTACTCCATTCCAAAACTAAATAAGTTGTCTCTCTTATATCAGTCATTTTCTGAAAAAATAAAACAAACAGAAGGGATACCTGATGAAAATCATTAATACCAGCAGCCAATGCAGCTCCCAAGGCTTTTTGAGTCTCTGGTGGTCTTCTAAAAAAGCACTTAACTACTGCTGTAAGAAGATGCAAACGAACCTGAAGAACACATTAAAAGCCAAGTCTAATAAAACCCCATAGACATTTCATACCTCATAAAAGAAAAAGATAGGACTATAATGATGTTGTTTATGCTAACATGCCAAACGTTACGAATACGAACAGTTCAGTTACTCAAGTTGGAGAATCGAACGTAGGAATTTACGTCGGGTTCGTACACACAGCGGAATTTGAAAATTTATGTTTCAAACCCGACGACGGTCGAACTGCAGTATGATAAGTAATGAAAACACAAACACAAAGTAAATGTAAAACTTCGAACGAAGACTTACATTTTGGAAGCAGTCAGCCAAGCAGTTGAATCTTCAATCTTTGTGTAGTCCGAGGGTGCACACGCAAACGTCCCTCGATTTGTAAGTTCTTGGAGAACTGTGATGTAATTTGCTAAGTCAGGAATGCTAGGGATTCTGACAGAGCTTTAGAAGAGATTTACCTCTCTTAGGTTTTCAGTGTATTGAAATGAGAAGAGGAGCCTCCTATTTATAGGATAAAATAAGAGCTCAAGGGTTTCAGTAGGGTCAGGCCCAGCAGAAACGAACTGGGCAGAATTCGGACTGCCAGGCCACGTCCTGGCACCGCGGTCCTCAGTAAGAGGCACCGCGGTGCTGGCACGTGTTCCTGGCACCGCGGTTCCGTCCTATTTTCTGCCCACTTTCCCATTTTAATGTCCCGGTCATCAACCGAACATTTAGGTATCTCCTTCTAATTACATCCTTCAATCGACGAAACATTTGACTTAGTGTTACCCTTCAGGCCTTTACATATCGTCACTAATTACATTAGGATCTTCACTTTAACTCTAGATCGCGGAAGACGAACCCAATATGTAAAGTTTAGCTACACAAAATATGTGAATCGAACTCGTGAGAAGATAAAATCCTTCATTCATGACACACTCAATCAAGCTTAGGATTTGTCGTGTCTATCCAAATGGCTTGATTATTATAACTCATCTATATTAGTTGACAACAGACCATATCACGTATACGCCCATTCGTTATCGCCAATGACTTAGTCAACCTAATACCATATAGTACTGAGTGTTCACCGAATATAAATTCAAGGAATGAATCCTTTCTTGGCTCACATACCACCTTTAATCTACTTCGTAATGCACCCAAAACAAGTCGCGTCTCAACCTATAAGGCATTTGAGCTTAGGACAGGATTAAAGTACATTACTCCGTAAACAAGATGATATTGACCTCAAGTCTAAGGACTTTTATCTCCCACACGCCGATGACATTATAGACATATAACAAAACAGTACATCAACAAGTATCCATGTGTCCATCACGAGTTGTCATAACTCGTAGCAAGTGAGACATACTACACCCCGTAAGGATATGATGCAGACCACATGTCGACGTATCGCATTCATCGATATCCCAATTTCGATGATCATTAGCCTAGGTAATTTAAGAGTTACGTTATAACATTAATTCTCACATCTTTAATAAACACGTAACCTCTAGGGATGCATTTATAGATTATTATAAACAATCAACTAATAATTCAACAAATGCAAATTGTCATAATATTAATCATCATTAATATAAATTCGAATGTGTATAAAGTACATTGTGTCCTAATACAGATTGTCTCTAGGACATACATATACTTCTAATCTCCCACTTGTCCTAGAGCCAATCGCCAACATATCTAATACTCATGTTCTCAAAATGACCATTATGTTCACCAAGCTTAATGGTTTAGTAAACGGGTCTGCTAGATTATTGTCTGTGGAAATATAGTCTATCTTCAGCTTTCACCATCTCTCTTAGGATGTGGTACTTCCTTGGTACATGCTTGATTCTGTTTGTTGATCTTGGTTCCTTTGCTTGTGCAATCGCACCAGTGTTGTCACAATAAATAGTTATTGGACAACTAGCACTCGGAACAACCCCTAGTTCCTTCAGGAACTCAGAAATCGCGACAGCTTTCTTAGCAGCTTCCGATCCAGCAATGTACTCCGCTTCAGTAGTCGAGTCTGCAGTAGTAGCCTGTTTGGAACTTTTCCAGCTCACTGCTCCTCCGTTGAAAATGAACGTGTAACCAGACTAGACTGAGATTTGAAATCATCAACTATCTGTCTGGAAACTAGCATCGGTATACCCAGTGGCAACCATCTCATCAACTCCACCATAGACTAAGAAGTAATCTTTAGTACGCCTGAGGTACTTGAGAATACTCTTGACTGCTTTCCAGTGTTCCTCGCCAGGATTCTGCTGGAACTTGCAAGTCATACTAAGTGCAAAGGCCACATCTGGCCTAGTACAGGTCATGGCATACATGATTGATCCTATAGCCGAAGCATATGGAATCCTCTTCATGCGCTCAAGTTCAATAACATTAGAAGGGCAGTCTGCCTTGACCCATCGGAAGACCGTCTTTCTTGGAATTCTCCATTGAAAAGCGTCTAAGCACTTTGTCTATGTAGACTGACTGTGACAACCCCAACAATCTATTAGGTCTATCTCTATAGATCCTAATTCCCAACGAAAGCAGCTTCACCTAAATCCTTCATCATGAAGGTCTTGGACAACCAATCCTTAACTGACTGCATGAGGGTCCTATTATCTCACATTATCAGTATGTCATCAACATATATAATAATGAAGACAATGCCCTCATCCTTGCGTTTGAAATAAACACAAGGATCCTCTTTGTTTCTGACAAAATCAAAAGATTTGATAGCATTGTCAAAGCAAATGTTCCAACTCCTAGAGGCTTGCTTAAGTCCATAAATGGACTTCTGTAGCCTGCACACAGCATTTGGTCTGGACTCACATGAAAAACCCTCGGGCTGTTTCATATACACTTCCTCAATTAGATTACCATTGAGGAATGCAATTTTGACGTTCATCTGTCAAATGTCATAATCATAATGTGCAGCTATTGCAAGCAAAATCCGAATAGACTTTATCTTAGCCACCGGTGAAAAGGTTTCATCATAATCCACACCAGGACGCTGAGTAAAACCTTTAGCCACTAGTCTAGCTTTATAAGTCTGAACCTTGCGGATCGTCAATCTTCTTGAAGATCCATTTGCATCCTATTGGTTTAACCCCGTTCGGCAAATCAACCAAGTTCCACACTTGATTGATATACATAGATTCCATTTCGGATTTCATGGCTTCTTGTCATCTCTTCGAATCAATGTCTAGCATTGCTTCGCTATAGGTTCTAGGCTCGTCATCATCTGGAATATCTAGCTCATTTTGTGTTTCCACAAACAGATTTAGTCTTTCCGGAGGACGATGAGATCTAATGGACCTACGGAGTTGATTGTCTTGTAGTTCAGTTACAGGTATGTTCCGACTGTGAGTAGGTTCTTGTGCGCTGGTCGATCCACTAACATTAGAGCTTTCAGGAATATCATTTTCATGTCTTTCCTGAATGGGAGGAAATGCAACTGGTGCACTTGCTCCCAAGGTATGTGCCGGAAGATCTTGCATTTCTGCATTACTCCTCGTAGCACTCCCACTGGCCGAAGGAGGTACCCTAAATACCCAATCTTCGCCAGAAGCTCCCACTGAATTCTTGCATTTATCATGGGGCAAGGATTCAACCTCTATATTACTTTGTTCTTGAATTTCTTCAAGTTCTATCGTCGTGCAACTCTCATCCTTGTAGACATATTCGTCTTCAAAAAAAGTTGTGTTCCTAGAAACAAATATCTTATGTTCTCTAGGAAGATAGAAGTAGTATCCCTTAGTTTCCTTCGGATACCCAACAAAGTAACATTTCTCACTTTTAGATTCCAACTTATCAGTGATCAACTTCTTGACATATGCAGGACACCCCCAGGGCCTCATGTATCTAAGTGATGGCTTCTTTCCACACCATACCTCATATGGTGTCTTTTCGACTGATTTAGATGAAACTCTGTTTAGAACATATATTGAGGTCAAAATAGCGTATCACCAAAGGTAGGTAGGTTGAGCTGAAAAGCTCATCATGGAACGAACTATGTCAAGCAAGGTTCGGTTTCTCCTCTCGGCAACACCATTCATCTGTGGTGTTCCAGAAGGTGTCCATTCGGAATGAACTCCATGAAGCTTTAAGTAGTCAAGAAATTCTTTGCTTAAGTATTTACCCCCACGATCAGATCGGACTTGATACTCTTTGAGAGCTGTTTCTCAACTTCACACTTAAACTCCTTAAACTTCTCAAAAGCCTCGGATTTATGTCTCATAAGATACACATATCCAAACCTTGATAAGTCGTATGTGAAAGTGATGAAGTAAGAGAAACCCTCTCTAGCTTGAGTCGAAAATGGTCCACATTACGTCCGTATGTACCAACTCAAGCACCTCCTTGGCACGGATCCCCTTTCAGGAAAGAGGTTTAATGGTCATCTTACCCTTCAAACAGGATTCACAGTTACCATAAGATTGTAAGTCGAATGGTTCGAGGTAATTTAATTTCCTCAACCATTATATCCTTGTTTGATTGATATGACCAAGTCTGCAATGCAATAAGTAGGTAGAATTTCTTTCATTTAACTTAGCCTTTTTATTTTGTACATTGAAAATTTCCCTGTGACAGTTTAATGTATACAATCCATTCATAAGAGGCACAATTTCATACACAACATTATCTAAAGTCAAAACCATATTGTCATTAGACGTGTTTGAGGAAAAACCCTCTGAATCAAGTACAAGAATGAAAATAATATTCCTTGTCAAAGAAGGAACATAATGACAATTGTTCAACATTAAAACTTTGCCAAAAGGTAAATCTATCCTATAAGTTCCCACGCGCTCAGCAGCAACTCGTGCTCCATTTCCGACGCGCAGGTACGCCTCGCGAGGCCCGGCCTTCCTGCTATCAGTTAGCCCTTGCACATTTGTACAAATGTGTGAGCCACAAGCGGTATCAAGTACCCAGGAATGAGAATCATTTATAGATAGATTAATTTCAATTACAAACATACCTTGCACATTAGCACCTGGTGCCATTCCTCTGCCTGGAGCAGTGCAATCCTTTCTCCAATGCCCCTTCCTATTGCAATTCATGCAAACATCCGACGCCGTAGCTTTTCTTCTTCGCCTCCTCGCGGCCGTTCTTCTTCGAGCAACGACTTTGCCCTTCCCCCTCTGTGGACCCTTACCTTTCGGTTTGGGGCGACTAGAGGAGCCAACCATCAGAATAGGCTTGGTCTTAGAGGTCGAAGATTCAAAAGTTTTTAACATATTATGTAACTCCGGCAATGTCGCTTTAGTCCCATTCATATTATAATTGACAATTAAACTCTCAAACGACTTAGGAAGTGAGGCAAGGATGAGGGTGGTGGCGACTCTATCATGAAACCTTATTTCTATAGAAGTTAACCTCTCAATCAGCTCAATCATCCTCAACACATGAGGTGAAACTTGGCCCACTTCATTTAGCCTACACTTGAAAAGTTCTATGAGCAGGTCATACTCCATTGTCTGACTCTGCGAATCATAAAGACTCCTCAAATGGCTAACATTTTGTTGGGCCCCATAGTTTCATGCTGTCTTTGCAATGTAGGTGACATAGAAGGCAACATTAAGCATTGAGCTGCGGTGGCATCTTTATAATGTTTCTTGTAGGCAACCTGGTCAAAAGTTGCATACTCTGCTGAGTCCTCCGCCGGGCGGTTGGGAATACCTTGTCTAATGTATACTCAATTTCTTCCTATCTAAGAACAATTCTAACATTTCTCAGCCAGTTAATGAAGTTGGGTCCAGTGAGTCTGTTTGACTCCATGAGCATTTTCAACGAAAAATTTGACATTTCTGAAGATCTGAAGATAATAGATAGAACAGGAAAACGCAATCAAAATCCATTCTCCTAAATTATACACATTCATAATAAACTAATTTAACATGGCCTTTTGTTTAATTAGCTCCCACTATTTTACATACTTCGACGACCCCAAGGTAGAATACGGACCTAAATTAATATAAAGGTCATAATGGGCCAAGATCCAAACATATGTTATATCCGCGTTTGCTTTGGCCGATAACTTCAATAGCACACTTTGGTAAGTCCTCAACCAATTGTAAAGCAACTCTACAACTCTTGGTTTGATTAAATATTTTTCATTTTAATCTTACGTCTTTAGACTAGTCCGACACTTTGGCGCCAAAATTCATCTAAACAAGTCAACCTCATTACACGACTGCGTTTAAATGCCTAAGTAAACTTAGTTTTTGCAAGCAAACACTTTGGTGTAAATACCTACAAAAATTTATTATCTACTGTCATTTTAACACATCTATGAAAGGGCCTTGGTCCTCTTAGACTTAGAGAAAATGTTTTGGCATAAATACCTTTATCGCCGAAAAGGACTTAGCACCCTAACAATTATAATGGACGACGCGTTATAATTAGACTTGTATTAATGTTTGGGGAACATTTTATTTTTCGGGGATTCATTCAAGATCAACAACCAAGTCATACATCATATGACATCCTATCATGCAATTTCTAAACACAAATAGATGGGAAATCATCAAACTCAATAGGTATGATAAAAGATGGTTTTAATCACATACTAGGCGCCATCTACCCAGACAGTTATAGCGGTCATTTGAAATTAAACAATTACTGGACGCCGCCTACCCAGACAATAATTGCGGACGCTATGCTAATAATTTAAATGCATCACATTTAACACTTATTGTTCAATAATATACTATTAATGATAACTATGGGTCTATTTGTCTAAACTCTATAATCTATGTAAATTTCAAACAGTCCCTCAACATTTTCTGATTTTCAGGAATTCTGTAAATTTTCACAATTTACACTTTAGTCCCTTAAGAATTTAAAATTCAATTTTGAACCCTTATATATTCATAAAATACAATTTCAAAACTCAGAAAACATTTTCAAGTTTCTGAGGCCTGTTTGCAATTTTCAGAACCTAAAATCAACTTACAGAAAACTTTTTTTAATTACATATTTGCCCGAAAGGACCAAATCTGTTTGATTTTAAAAACTTTATTTTCAGAAACTGAAACTTCTAAAACTTCAGATTCAGAATCTGGAACTTTTAAGTCTCTATTTCTGATTTCAATTTTTTTTTTTTAATAAAAAATTTCCGTCGGCACCGCGGTTCCAATTGGTGGCACCACGGTGCCATCGAGGCAGTAAGTCACTGAATTCAAGAATCTAATTTGCACTGCGGTTCCTAACAGGTGGGACCGCGGTTCTGTAATTACCGCCACAGGCACCGCGGTCCTAACAGGTGGCACCGCGGTGCCTCGAAGGCAGTGAGTCCGAAAAAATAATTTTATGCTTCTGGATGAACAGCACCGCGACTTCCATGAATAGGACCACGGTGCCTCTGGCTTCATCTGGGCAGCACCGCGGTGCTCCATCATGGAACCGCGGTGCCGCTGCCAAAACCCTAGCAGGCACCGCGGTGCTCCATCGTGGAATCGCGGTGCCTTATCCCCAGAAACACAAAACTGAAATTTTCGAACTCCTAAAACTGGTTTAAGGCCAGATCTTTCATATATATCACTTGTATAACCATCACCATTAAAACAACATGTTCATCGACCATCAAATCCAATTTTCCTCTCGTTCTTCGTTTCAATGCACCGTGCTTTAAGCCGGATAACGCATATCAACTCAGAAGAGTTATATATTGGATTGATTTTCTCGAATACATAATTGTTCTAACAGAGTAGGGCACAATGACTATGTGTTCTAAAGATTTAGGATTTTAAAGCTTTTAAATACATAAAATATATAGATCTAAACAAATCATAACTCATATTATCATTAATATTATTACAAATCATACGAAACAGCTCAGGCTCTGATACCACTGTATGAGTTTACGTCGGGTTCGTACACGCAGCGGAATTTGAGAATTTATGTTTCAAACCCGACGACGGTCGAACTGCAGTATCATAAGTAATGAAAACACAAACACAAAGTAAATGTAAAACTTCGAACGAAGACTTACATTTTGGAAGCAGTCAGCCAAGCAGTTGAATCTTCAATCTTTGTGTAGTCCGAGAGTGCACACGCAAACTTCCCTCGATTTGTAAGTTCTTGGAGAACTGTGATGTAATTTGCTAAGTCAGGAATGCTAGGGATTCTGACAGCTTTAGAAGAGATTTACCTCTCTTAAGTTTTCAGTGTATTGAAATGAGAAAAGGAGCCTCCTATTTATAGGATAAAATAAGAGCTCAAGGGTTTCAAGAGGCTGTGCACAGTAGAAACGAATCGGGCACTCGGATCGCCAAAGCCACGCTCGCACCGCGGTCCTCGCAGAGGCACCGCGGCCGACACGCAGCCTCGCACCGCGATCTCAAACAAGGCACCGCGGTTCCGTCCTATTTTCTGCCCACTTTCCCATTTTAATGTCCCGGTCATCAACCGAACATTTAGGTATCTCCTTCTAATTACATCCTTCAATCGACGGAACATTTGACTTAGTGTTACCCTTCAGGCCTTTACATATCGTCATTAATTACATTAGGATCTTCACGGAACTCCTAGACTGCACTGGAAGACGAACCCAATATGTAAAGTTTAGCTACACAAAATATGTGAAATGAACCTATATGTGAGAAGATAAAATTCTTCCATTCATGACACACTCAATCAAGCTTAGGATTTGTCAAGTGTCTATCCAAATGGCTTGATTATTATAACTCATCTATATTAGTTGACAACAGGACCATGTCACAGACATGTCCATTGCATTGGTCAATGACTTAGTCAACCTAATACCATATGAGTACCTGAGTGTTCACTCGAATATAAATTCAAGGAATGAATCCTTTCTTGGCTCACATACCACCTTTAATCTACTTCGTAATGCACCAAAAACAAGCCGTGTCTCAACCTATAAGGCATTTGAGCTTAGGACATGATCAAAGTACATTACTCCGTAAACAAGATGATATTGACCTCAAGTCTAAGGACTTTTATCTCCCACACGCCGATGACATTATAGACATATAACAAAACAGTACATCAGCAGGGCGTACCAATACTTCAACAAGTATACATGTGTCTATCACGAGTTGTCATAACTCGTAGCAAGTGAGACATACTACATCCCTTAAGGATATGATGCAGACCACATGTCGACGTATCGCATATCATCGATATCCCAATTTCGATGATCATTAGTCGAGATAATTTAAGAGTTACGTTATAACATTAATTCTCACATCATTAATAAACACGTAACCTCTAGGGATGCATTTATAGAATATTATAAACAATCAACTAATAATTCAACAAATGCAAATTGCCATAATATTAATCATCATTATTATAAATACGAATGTGTATAAAGTACATTGTGTCCTAATACAGATTGTCTCTAGGACATACATATACTTTCATCGAAAGCACACATAAAAATACCAGAGATTAAAAGACAGGTAACATTTGCATCCAGTCACACACAGTAAGGCAGTGCATCTAAAAAATAAAAATTTCCACAAGAAGCTTGGCTTTGCTTCCGAATGGAGGATTTGAATTTCAGGATCACAATTGCAAACTCTAAATACAAGAAGGTGATAGAAGCCCCACTTGAAGAAGGTTCTTCAATTTCCTTTTCAGCTAAAGCCAATTCTGAACAAGACCTCACCTGGAAAGCCCCAACAAGAAAAAGAAAAAAGCATGTGTACCAAAATCAAGACAACAAGGTTATTGTCTTGTACAAGCATTAGACGCAGAGAAGGTGCAGTTCTGTGAAAGGAAAAGATAGGCACGAATCATTCTGTTATATCTTTACACTTTATAACAATAGTTAACACTTTATACTTTTTAACATGATATTATATGTATGCAGTAGAAAACAGAGGACTTAATCAGGCATTCTTAGAGCTTTATCACAATGACTGAATTTGTTACAAGAGCATGTGCATAGTCTGACCTGAGTCAACATCTTATGTATCTATTTTTATTATACGTATATATTTTTTCCTCTATGAAAACTACATCTACAAATGCCTTTTAGAAACACCCCAACCTTCCTTCTGTTAGAGGAGCCCAAACAAGAAATTCACATTTTTATTTCATTCATTTTCGCTGCCGCACAAAAGCTTTTCTTGTATCACTTGAAAAAGGAAACTGATGACCATAGATGAATGAATGATGTGGATGACTTCAGACTATAGAATCAAGAGATCTCAAAATGAAACAATGAGGAAGGAGGCAACTGGATACAGGGACCACCCTTTGCAATTTTGAAGTCGTCACCTTTGTGCTAAGCAAGTCATTCACTGACTTGCATCAACAAACCACAAGGTTAAGGATACTGATAAATATTAGGGAGAAGGAATGCTTACTCCAAACAGCAAATTATTTTCAAAACTCAGAGCCTTTCAAATGAGACAACTGATCAAATTCTGAACACTCTTGCCAATGCTCAATAGTTAGAAAGATCAACAGCAGGGCACAAAAGAGTACAAAAATACTTCCATGGGAAGAAAAGCCCAAACACATAAAAAGGAAATGTGCAGCTTGATTACCTCTGCAGAGTGCTCCTCTTCCCAATTCTCAATAAGACTCTCCAATACGTACGGAGCATCTTGCATGTCTTGAGCATATTCCCCTAACATCCAAATAAGAGCTGACTTGGCTTTGGGTTCTTGGACATTTTTGCTACTAATATTCCCTACAACTGCTATACAATCATGGCTCCATTGAGGATATTTCCTAAGGAGATTTTTCACAAGTACCTATATGAAGAAACCATAAATGGTAAGACCAAACAAGAATAGCAAGACATGAGGTCTCGCATAATTTCACATGTTTAATGCACTATTCCTCTAAAGCAACAACATTAGAGGCTATTGTTCTGAAGCCCCCTCCAAAAAAAAAACTAACTCCAAAAGAAAAGGGGGAAAATCCAAAAAATAAGGAAAACGAGTGACAGTATACCAGAGTTTCCGCAGTCACATGGTCCTTCTCCATTTCCAAAAACTGGAGAAGCCTATCTACAATTGCATTAACATCATACTGTTGTAATGCTATTTTGCCAACAGCCCTGATTGATTCTCTCGCCATTGGAATGTCAACATTTGCAGCATATTCGCATAGCTCCGTCACTGAAGTCAATCCACAAAGAAATCAACATCAGACTGGCTAGTAAAAACACGCAAATTAATCGGTGATGGAGGCAGTACTCAGATGACCTACCACATCACCACAAAAAAGGGGTTTATGGATTTAGTCATTTCTTTCATTTAGTCTAATTCTATGTCTTAACCATGGTGCACATCCGGTCTAACTCTTACTCTTACCCTATGTTATTGAATTTGGTCTTAGCTCTTGTGCGCATTCATCAACTACGAATATTGGACAGCAGCACGACTATGTAAGGGGGGCGGCCACTGCTCTAAGGAAGATTCTTGATGGTCCACAAGTGTGAACCCATCATTCTCATTAAAGGCATAATGGATTCAATGAACACCCAGGCATGCATGAGACAGATCAGAGGGTGCGTTCAAAAAAGGTTACAAGCTGTCTTTGTAACAATATCTTGCATTCTCAAGCGAGCGGGAAGAGTTCATCAATATAAAGTAGAGGTAGGCAAGTGAAAGAAGATCTCAACTACCTGGCCTTCGGTCTTAGATTATCCAAAAAAAATCATTGTAAGTATTTAATTCATATGTGGAGATCATACCCTTAGTTTTTACTTGGTTTGAGGTATAAAACTAAATAGTCCCTCTCTATAAACTCTGTATTGTTATTCAGGCATTTGGTTACAGTTTTTGCTTCCGCTGTGTAGACATAATACCTGCATAATCTATGTGGTAATCTCTGGCATTTGGGGCATAGTTGTTCGACAGACTAATTGACGGATACGATAATAGCGCCAAAACTAGATCTTGAAAACATTTTAACATAGGCGAAGGGCACTGTTGAAAGAAATTTTGATTTAATTTGAAGCTACACACATGTTTAAAATTCAACATTGGGATAATTTGAAGCTACAGACATTTGGTCTATATACTCTATATACAAAATTCATTTAATCCATAAAAAGGGGAAAAATGTTATACAAAAAAGGAAAATATTGTATATCAAAACAATTTTCCAACCATTATTCAAATATTATTTTTTCACTATCACTAATGTAGTACAACATCTCAAAATCCACATCCAGTCAAATATATAGAATAAAAGTGATACATAGGGTTTTCAGAGACATGAATAAGCATATTCTCGGGGAATTTCCTTCCACCAGATAGATCTAAATCAATTTTAGTGTTAGATAAGGAAAATGAGTGCATGCCTATCTAGTATATTTTTATAAGCGTGCCTATATAGTTTTTAGCAACTAAGTTTCATGTAAGAGTTTGATTGGAGAATTATACTAGTCTAAAGTGTATGGAACTTACCAGATATTTAACACTTCATTTAAACTTACTAATCACTTTTTTATCAGTATTAAATTACGTACTGATCACTCTAAACATCAAAACCAACAGAACACGCTCTACTAATAGTTTTACTGATTATTCTGCAAATTCACTCTTCCTAACTTTATCCCCTTAATTTATTTGACACCAGGAAATAAGGTATACACAGAGACCTTGAGGTTGAAAACTTCTGTTTAGTTGACTGATATTGATACTCACCAATTTCATATGTATTGCTCTCATTTGCCACGGCAGTCAGCATCTCAAGCTTTAGCTTTTTGACATAAAATGGCTCATTGTATTGGAAGTAGAAGTGCTTGTAGTCTGCTGAAAAAATATATGGAGCACGAATCACCAGCAAATGCATATGGCTTAGCACGGCATAGGATTGCTCTGGACCTCCTGAGCTAACCAACGTAAGTAGAGGTGCTTTTATACGCTCGTATACCTCAATAGAAGAATGAGTAAACAAAAATTAAAAATCAGCCTTAGTTAAGCATTGTGATGC
This sequence comes from Przewalskia tangutica, assembly GCA_029844215.1. Classification (NCBI taxonomy): domain Eukaryota; kingdom Viridiplantae; phylum Streptophyta; class Magnoliopsida; order Solanales; family Solanaceae; genus Przewalskia; species Przewalskia tangutica. The sequence continues at coordinate 80,035,571 of CM056732.1, read as the reverse complement.
CTAAACAATGAAAATTACAGAATTTTGCACAAATTAAATTTTGAATAACTGCGTCATTTTGCACTTTATGCAACTATTAGGTAACAAAGGTTGTCAGACCATTAATTAAAACAAAATAATCAAGTTTAGGCGGTTACATAGCTAAGTGTTCATACATGATGTAACGCAGTTTTACTTGTCCGCCGTCGCTAAAAATAGCTATGAACATTGCAATATATTTTTTTTCAACCTGAACATTGTAATATGGAAGGAATCACTTTTTATGTTTTTTCTCACCATCTCCTCCTTGTTTCTCTTAAAGCTCACAGAGACTAAATCTCGTGAAACATTTGGACCAATAGGGCATCGGTACCCCATTTGTCTATAAAATATGAACTGGTACAAAAGATTCGTTCCAAGGCGGACATCGTCACAGCATGATTTCTTTCAAAACAACATTTTTGTTATATTTGATTTAGGTCCTATACTTGCTTCATCTGTATGTAAGAACAGCAATATCTCAAAATGGCCTTTCATGTTTCATCCTTCTTTTTCCATACACAGCAAAGATTTTTTTTTTGAGAAAGTAACATTACACAGCAAAGATTATTAACTTTTTCTATAAGGTAAATATTTTTATTTAGGTTGATAAAACCTCTGTAAGCAGAATACAAAGAGCCTGTTTGGATAAGCTGAATTTAAGTAGCTTTTAAGCACCAAGTGCTGGAGTGAATTTATTATTGAGCAATTATGTGTTAGGATAAAAATGTTGAACCTGAAAATAAGTTGTTTATGTGTTAGGTAAAAAAGAGCTGATAAGCACTTTTCCTGTCAAAATGATTTAAAATACCCTTAAGGCTGTTAACACTAAAAAAAGTTTATTGGTGCAATATTTTTATTTTTAAATTGATTCAACTACATATCTTGTGTAACATCATTTTTGTAAATGATACTAATTCTTTATTAGACTTGATAGATTCCCTATAGTGTTAGCAGGGACGTCTGAGTCAACAAGAACAACTATGCCTCAATCCCGAATAAGTTATATGAATCCTCACTAACCATGTTGCTGCAATTAATATTCATCTCAGGCCAGTCTAATACAAAATAAACACAAAAACAAAAAGTACTAGAAGTTCTGTATATTTTCCAGTAGCATAAAAATTTGTATTAGGGCTAAAAGACTTTAAGTAAACATACAAAAATGACTAAAACATATTCCCAACTAAAAGCTATCGCCTATATAGATCTTTTTCTTTCAATCTTTTGCTAAGTTCCATGGATTCCAAGAGATTGTAGGATTAAAAAGAGGGGACTTGTTAGTCCCTTAATCCCTTTCCTGTACATAACATGCACTTTGTTGATGCAATTTAGTATAGACATTTTTAAGAAAGACAGAGAGAGAGAAGGGATGTGGTAGGTTGACAGCTAGCATGAAATAGTCAAACTATGATACATGCAATTATTTGATAAAAGGATTCATATGGCCAGCTCCAACTAATTTGGAATTGAGGCGATGGTAATTGATAATTGATAATACACATAACATCATCGAAAAGGATAAAGCTAAGGCTAAGGAATTCCTGAGTTACTGGAGGAAATAACCCGACAAAAATAACCAACTCATTGGATATTTATATTTTATGTGTAATGTACAGAGGGTTAAGATCTTAAAATTGGGTCATTTAACAATTCAAGTTGCAGAAAACACTAATTCAAGCTGTCTGTTTTAGCTGTATAACCCCGTGGGATTTCAACTGATTACAACATAAACAGCGGTTATCATAAACATACTGAATTTCACATGTCCCTCCTACACAAGTCAATTTAGACCAAGAAAGATAAATAAGTAAAAGGAAAAGGAAAAGAGCTGTCCGAAAGCATATAATCAGAAGGGTAGTGCAAAATAAAGACAGCAAAGTTAGTTGACTTCTTGGACAGTAGACACTTTAGCTGGATGATTAGTAAAAAGAGATGGCTGAATAACCATAGACAATACCATCTACTAAGGAAACATTTCAGATGAATACTAGAATGCGAACCTGTTGATGAATGTCAGCCATGGACAGTGTCAGTTGTAGAAATAATTTGATCGTTGCCAAGACAACAGCACCATTAGCATGTTGAAGCCTATCTTCAAGAAGATTCATCATGTCAAATATCTCATTACTGTCAGAAGGCACATACTTAGAAACCAGCTCAAGAACAGCACATTGAGCCCATTCGCTAAATTCCTTGAGCCTGCACAATCATGTTTGAAAGATAAGGCAATCTCTCACGAGAAAGTCCAAACGACGCTACGACAGAGAAAGGGGAGCAAGAGAGGTCTACTTTTTATTCATGAGATTTGACGAAAAAAAGAAAGTAAAGTCAACATTGACACACAAATTCTATCATCAGTGTAGTTTAACTGTTTTAGAAGATTAAAGAAAGAGCCTCCCATTCAAAAGAGTCTTACATTACTGCAAGATCTTAAGTGTTATTAAACCTGGCAAACTGACAAAATATAGAGAGGAGAGTGAGAAATTTAAGTATTCTCTCAGAGATCTTCACCAAGCAGTTTGAGCTAGTGTAGAAAACCTTTGTTTCTTTGACAGAAACATAATCCAACAATTTTTTTGATGGCTAAAATATATAGTCCAATAATATAAAGAAGATAAAACTAATTGCAATCCATCTTTCAGTGGAAGGATCAGACTAGACTGCAAAGGGCATTGAAACATTAATTTCCCTCCAGAAAACAAGTATTACTGTTAAATAGTCTTCTTCTAATTACAACCACCGAAGGGAACTTTTTGATACATCATTGGTCAAAAGAAGAAGACAGTTCACTGAGAGTTTTTCAATCCTAAAATCTTCTCCAGAAACCACACTCACCACCCCCTTACCCTGGGCCAAACCTTAGCATCGTAGTTGAAAGCCTGAAATCAACACAGGTATCCAATTGTTCTAGATTTTCAAATTCATACCAATAAGTGTATGTCAACATTATGAAAAACATAGAAGACGTTTGGGCAATCTTAAAAGTTAGTTTGACAAACCAGCTTACAAGAACTTGTTGCCTTATATACGAGTTTGGTAAACACAGAGTGCTTATAAATCAAAATTAGTCAAAAATCATAAGTTGGTCACCCCCAACTTATGTTTTTTCTTCTTATAAGCACTTTGGTCTGACCAAATTTTTTATTATTTACTCTTGATCATTATATTTGTAATCCCTAAAATATCCTTCCAAAACAAAAACTCATAACCCACTTTCCATTCTGTCTCCCTTCATTATCCTTTTCCACGCAATGATACCTTTAACTTTTTTTTTGGTAAATAGTTTTTAAAGTATTTCAATCATTTTAACAGAAAAGTGCTTATCACCACTTTTTATCAAACACACCAACTGTTTATTACTCCCTCCGTCCCAAATTTGTGACACTTTCCTTTTTAGTCAGCCTCGAAAGAATTACATTTTTTCATATCCAGTAACAATTTAACTTCAAACTTCCCATTACCCTTAATAAAATGATTTATAGACACAGAAATTTCTATGGCTTATTTTGACCACAAGTTTCAAAAGTCTTCCTTTTTCTCTTAAACTTCGTAACCAGTCAAAACCTTCACATAAATTGGGACTGAGGGGGTATAAGTTTCAGCATTTCTATTCATACACGTAACTACTTATTTGTAAAATCAGTTTCAACACTTAAAAGTACTTTTCAACAAGTGATGTTTATTAACTATTTTTAACCAGCTAAGCTAAATAGACTCTTACTTTAAAAAGAGAAAACAATATAAGTCACATGTCAAAGACAAATAAGGAGAGGAATAACACAAAAAGGCGAGATGAATAAGTTACTGCAACATTGTATGCATGACAAGTTGATTAACATCATCAAGATGCAGCATGGTAAAGCTTTACATCTTGTTCATCTTCCACTTATTAACTTTATAATAACGAGTTTAACAAAAAGGGAATTCCTCTGAAAATTTCTCCTAATGAGAAAAAATAATTAGAAGAAATATAAGAACACAAAGGAGGAGATGTTCAGAACAAAAAAAATAGAAAATATAAAACAAGAAAGCTCTAAACAAGAGGTCATACCATTCCCTTTGGAGATCAGTTTAACATGCAACTCTACTTGATAAAAGAATTAGTTTAACATTCAGCTCTTAACAAGAACTCAAACCATTCCCTTTGGAGATTGGTTTAACTTCTGAATATCTGTTAAGCATCCCTCACCGCTCAAGAGAATGGATTTTGTTGTTTCCTTATATGGTCTTGGTCAATCTTCACTTTATAAGCTACTATTGAGGTTGAGCTAGACCTACGATCATTTTTCTTAGATGGTGTCAAAGCTAGACACATCCCAATTCTTGCTTTATCTAACGTTGAGACCCCATACTATGTCGTCCACACTCTAAATGTCCAGGCTTGACATGTTGGGAGGAGGGGAGGTTTGTTAAGTGTCCTAAACTGATCGGGGAAATGAGTTGTTATCTCTTTATATAGTTTTGGGCAATCCTCACCTCATGAGCTTGCCTTTGGGGATAAATTAGGCCCAACATTCTTTTTATTTACATGGGTATTACAGACAAACTTAGCCATGTTATTGTGTTTCCCCATCATTGGACTCTTTTTCACAATCTATTGTCCAAGCCTGGACATGCGAGGAGGTGTTAGAATGTCCAATATTGGTTGAGAAAATAGGTTGTTATCTTCCTATATGGTCTTAGGGGCATTCATCGCCTCATGAGCTAGCATATTTAAGCTAGATATTTCGCAAATCAAAGCTATATGTATGATTTTGTTTTTTTAACATTGTAGAATCTAGCTGGATACACCAAACAACTGCAAGAACAGTACTTTCATACGAATTACCTTTCTACAACAATTACTATGCCTCAATCCCAGGCAAATTGGGTCGGCTATATCAATCATCATTAACCATGTCACTCTATTTAAACTCATCTCCAACCAATTTAATGCAAATTTTGATGAAGAATACAACAACATACCCAGTGCATTCCCACACGGCGGGGTCTGGGGAGGGTAGAGTGTACGGCAGACCTTACCCCTACCTTGGGAGGTAGAAAGGTTGTTTTCGAAAGACCCTCGGTTCAAGAGAAGACATAATAAACAAGGTCAGATAAGGTTTGAAGAAAAGTAAAGTAAAGTAAAGCAAAGCAAAGCAAAGCAAAGCAAAGAGAAGAGATCATATCACAACAGATAACAGATAATACCGGGAATCAAATGACAAGAAACTACACGAGTAGTACGAAGCGTGACATGCCCAACTACCTACTAGCCTTCTACCTTGATCCGTGTCCTCCATACCCTCTTAAGGTCATGTCCTCGGTGAGCTGAAACTGCATCATGTCTTGTCTAATCACCTCTCCCCAATACTTCTTCGGTTCACCTATACCGCTCCTGAATTCATCCATAGCCAACCTCTCACACCTCCGCATTGGGGCATCCGCGCCTCTCCTGCACATGCCTGAGTCTCAGTTCCATCGTCTTGTCCTCCACCGAGGCTACCCCTACCTTATCTCGAATATATTCATTCCTAATCATGTCTCCTCGTGTGCCCACACATCCACCGCAACATTCTCATTTCCGCTATCTTCATCTTCTGAACGTGAGAGTTCTTGACTGGTCAATACTCCGCCTCATACAACATAATTGGTCTAACCACCACTCTGTAGAACATTAAGTTTTGGTGGCACCTTCTTGTCACACAAGACTCTGAATGCGAGCCTCTATTTCATCCACCCCGCACCAATACGATGTGTGATGTCATCGTCAATCTCTCCATTACCTTGGATAATCGACCCAAGGTATTTGAAACTTCCTTTTGTTTGAATTGCCTGAGTATCAAGCCTCACTTCCACGCCAACCTCATGCGATACGCTGATGAACTTACACTCCAAGTACTCCTTTTTGGTCCTACTCAACCTAAACGCTTTAGACTCCAGAATATGTCTCCAAACCTCCAACTTAGCATTCACTCCGTTGCGAGTCTAATCAATCAGAACTATGTCATCCGCAAATAACATACACCATGGCACCTCACTTTGGACTTGCCGCGTCAGGCCATCCATCACTAAGGCAAATAAAAAAAGAGCTAAGAGTTGATCCATATTAGCACAGGGAAGTGTTCTGAGTCCCCTCTCACTGTCCTTACCCTAGTCTTGACTCCATCATATATATCCTTGATCGCTCTAATGTATGTCATAAGTGCGCCTCTAGCCTCCAAGCATCTCCATAGGACCTCCCTAGGAACTTTGTCGTATGCCTTTTCTAGGTCAATAAAAACCATGTGCAAGTCTCTCTTCCTCTCCCTATAATGCTCCACCAGTCTCCTCATAAGATGGATAGCTTCAGTAGTTGAAAGACCCAGCATGAAACCGAACTTGTTCTCTGAAATAGACACGTCTCTTTTAATCCATACCTCTACCACCCTATCTCACACTTTCATAGTGTGCTTTAGCAGCTTAATATCTCTATAGTTGTTGCAACACTGTATGTCCCCCTTGTTCTTGTACAAAGGGATCATTATACTCCACCTCCTTTCTTTGGGCATCTTCGTCGTCTTAAAATGACATTAAACAACTCAGTCGACACTCTAGACCTACCCTGCCCGTGCTTTTTCAAAATTCCCCCGGAATCTCATCTGCCCGGTCGCTCTTCCCCTACGCATCCTACGAACATCATCCTTAACCTCTTTAACATTTACGCTCCTACAATACCCAAAATCACGATGCCTCTTGGAGTACTCCAGATCTCCCAACACAATCTCTCTATCCCCTTCTTCATTGAAGAGTTTATTAAAGTATAACTGCCATCTCCGTCTAATGAGAGCATCATCCACCAATTTTTGATGAAGAATGCAAAATAAAAATAAATAAAAGATACTAGATGTTCTCAATATTTTCTAGACCTATAAATCTCTCTACATGACTAAAAGACAACTAGAAAGCATATGACCTAAAGTAAACATATTATCGTGACTAAGACATATTACTAACTAACCGGTATCACACGTAATGATCTTTTTCTTCCATTTACCCTACTTTTTCGCTAAGTATGCATGAATTCCAAGAAATTGTAGATGTTTTTATATGACCCAAAAATCAAACGTGAAGTTATTCACTAAAACCTTCAGTACTGACATCCTCCTCCTATGACGGCAAATAATATCCTATCGTATTCTCTCCATGAAAGACGATGCATAAACAAGTGCATGTAACCTGTACTTTTTCACAAACAACAAGATTCTATATTTTTATCCTTATCCAAAATTTGTACATTAGCATAGAGTCCCTGAAGAGGACAAAAGTTTTTCATGCTACTGGTCACTCTAACCTGAGCAAAAGAAAATATTTAAGATCTCTGCAACGTGTCACCAAACTAAAAGCATGTTAGCCTTTAGGAATGCAGATTTACTAGCAACATTTCTGTTCTACAGCATTCAAACAAGTGAAGCTACTAGAAATCCTCAAAGCCACACATAAATTCAAGACCTTCCTAAAGATGAAAATGAATAAGGTAATGTAAGGAAAAAACCACTAACCCAAGTAAGACATAAGGTACATATCAACTTAATTCAGAATGATACGTACACCACAAATTGGTTTCTTTTTTCTATTTGATGAGCACACAGAGTTGATTTACTCATACAGTATACAGACATGATCGCAAGAAAGTAAAAAAGCAGATTGGAAATTTTATTCAATCAAATAGTTATGACAGCAATCTACCTATTCAAAAGGTAATAAATAAGTGTCTTGCTTAGCAGGGTTTCTCTTTCTGTTGATGCTTCGTCGGATTTGGCTGCTTCCAAACCCCAGATCTCCTGTAGAGCGCACAAACAGTTGGCTACAACCTGAAGAAAGAAGACATACGAATATGAATAAACGATAAAGCTAAAGATCATGAAAGGACTGCTTCTTTTGCACATGAAATTAAAGTTGCTAAATGCTTTCTGGTGATAAATAAAGAGCTTTGAGATTGTTGAAAAGCATTTCATGTTGATGCATGTATATAGAAATAAACCATGATTGGAGAATCTTAAATATATTGAAAACTGGCACAATACTCTACAATTGTCTGAAGCAAATGATGAAGACTAAACGGAAAGAAATGTCATTTTTTCTTGGAGTAGCGGAATTCAATATACATAATACAAACTTAAGTGACATCTCAAGACTATTACTTGAAAGTAGCGCGTACTCTGGGTTGGTAAAAACAAACACTTCAACGTCATCTAATATCAACTGAACAAAATGAACCACAGAGAAACTTCCATCAACCTGAATTTATTGGCAACACACCTAAGGGAGAACACAAAAATGTACTCAACTTTTTGAAAAACATGTCCCGGCAGACATCAAAAAACCAGCAAAGAATTTTCTTTTCTCTCAAAAATAAACTAGCTTCCAAAAATAGCAAACCTTAAAGAAACTTGTGAAAATGTACAAGAAACTTCTCCGTGACTTGATTAACAGTGTACAAGATACACTCCTTATATAGGAGTCTCAAACTATGTATAATATGGTAGGAAATCAATCGTTATGCTAATAAGGTATGTAAATATTTTTTTAACTAAATATACAATATCCTAAGGAGCTTTTTTTTGGATAAGGTAAATAATTGTGTTGATGATGGGGAAATCCCGCATATAAGCCGTATGCTAAAAGTAGAGAACCTACACCAAAATATGATTCTCTGTGAAAGAACACCAGTCATCAATACACATAGGCACCTCATGGGTGCACCCTATGAAGCACGGACACCTCATTTGGGGTGAGGTGTCCGTGTCGGACACCTCATCGGACACGAAACGTCTCGGACACGCCTCGGACACGTGTCCGGGACGTTTCCGAGTGGGCCCAGCAAAAAAAAAAAAATCGGACACGCGGGGGACACGGCAGGGACACGCGGGGGACACGGGAAAGGGGGACACGGCAGGGACATTTTTTTTTTTTATAGAAAAAGTTTAGTTTTAATTTTATTTGATTTATTTTAAGTAAATTTATATTTATTTGAATTTGGGTCTTGGGACATACTTATGTATTAGTTTATGGACTATGGTCTTATGAATTATGTATTGAATATTTGATTGATTGTCAATTTGTTATGAATGTTTCTTTTTAATTTGGTACATATTTAATTTGGTATTTTGGTTATTTGGTATATAACAAATTTGAATTAAATTTATAATTTATTTATGAATGTTAAGCTTTAATAATATTAATTTTAGTATTTTATATATTATATCATATATATATATAAAAATATTTTTTTATTTATTTTTACAGTCGTGTCCCTGCCGTGTCGTGTCCCCTATTTTTCAAAATTGTTGTTTCCGCGTGTCCGTGTCCGTGTCCTATCGGACACCTCTCACGTGTCCGTGTCCGTGTCCTATCGGACACCTCTCACGTGTCCGTGTCCGTGTCCTATCGGACACCTCTCACGTGTCCGTGCTACATAGGGTGCACCAATAAGAAACAAGAGAATATTTTGCAACTTAACAAAATCACTATTGACTCCTTCATATGCTCTTGTTTCTCTCTCCACAGAACCCACATTATGGCCGATGGAACAACATCACAAGCCCTCAATTTTCTATTTCTCCTTCTAACTATACAACGCCTCCTTTATTGTACCCAGCATCATCAAAAGTAGGTCAAACCAATTTAGAACCACCGGCCGCAATCTTGTCGCCACCTGACAGTTCAGCAAGAGATGAATACATCTCTTCCGGCACATCTACACATGTAGCACCAACTAGCATAGGTGATCCTCCTCTTCCTCAAATTCTCTATTGTTAGGATCACTCCACTCGCTTCCAGCCACACGAAAAAACAGACTTCCCTGGGCAGTGTAGGCACCTTGGGATCCATATAGACCTATATGAAAACTTCGACTTCTTTCTCACTAACAAGCTCTAGTAATAAGTTCATAGTGAACAAATCATCCGTACTTTCATGCCATCTTCACAAATCACAGGTCAGAAGTACATGCGGTGCATTTAGCCAATCGAATAGCTCAACCAGCCTTTGGAGTTCACCCAACTCCTAATACTGGAGGTTCCTCCTAAATCTCAAATCCCAGTGAACTTAGTGCGCACGTATCCCACGAATCTGTTGAATAGTCAATTCTTTCTGGCGCGAGATTTTGTATATCTTCTCCACACTTGTATTGAGATTATACTACATTTTGGTTAGATTTGAACCACGGATTCATGTGATCCTAGAAACCTAAATTGGGGATTTTAGACCTAAACCTAAAATGGGAAAATCATTTTTGATCAGGACCTAAACCTAAAATGGGAAAATCGATTTGGGGAAGACAAACTTTGACCCACTCTCTCCACACCATCTATGCCTCCAAGAACTAATCATGCATCCATTCCCTACACTAAAAATAATAATGACCATTGAATTCCTCCCATCCCTTCATAATACGCCTCCAAAGGTCCCACGCAAACGTAGCTGTGATATCTCTAGTCCTCCAACCCCTTCCATCGTTCCATATTTCTCTGTTACCACTCCCCTCCATTCTCCATTCTCCATTCTCCATTCACCATTCACATCCATCCAAACCTTTAGATCCATTTTCATAGTAGAGCCTTGTAGAACACCTTAAGATCTTTCACTCCAAGTCCTCACCATTTCTTCGAGGTTTTGACAATGTTCCAATTCACTAAATGAAACTTGATTGTGTCATTCGCTGCATCCCATAAAAAATTCAGTTGAAGTCTTTCCAACTTCTCAGCACAATGGTCAGAGCCTGCAATAGTGACATAAAATATGTGGATGAATGCTAGAAAAAATGTTTTTAATCAATACTTCCTTCTCCCCTTTCGACGGGTATCTCTTATGCCAACCTACTAACCGTTTCTCGACTCTCTAAATAATCGGGCTCCACACCACAAAATCCTTGTTGAAAGCACCCAACAGCAAACCAAGGTAGGTAGCATGTGGTGCACCTACTCTACACTTCAATACTTGCGCTAGCTATTCAATGTTGTCCACCTCACCAGTAGTATGATTTCACATTTCGTAAGGTTAATCTTGGAGACTACCTGAAATCAAATAAGAATCCGTCTCAAGTATAACAGCTGAGAAACATTTGCATCACATAAGACCAAGGTGTCATCAACAAATAAAAGATAGGTGACGGGCACTGCCCCATGGACGAAGCAGAGAAACCCCTCAAGAACCCTCATGCAATGGCCACGTCCATCAGTTTACTCATGATTTCCATTACTAAGATAAATAACACAGGAGATAAAGGTTATCCAATCTCAACCCCCTCGAGCTGTCGAAGAAACTGCATGAACTCCCATTTACCAGAATCAATGTTGCTCGGACTCTCCACAATTACTAATCCCAAAAAAACAAGATCTCGAATATATCGTCATTGTTCTTACTTTGAAAAAAATAGCAATTCTTAGAAAACTTCACCTCAATGGGGAAGAGACCAATTATCACCATCTGTTGTGCCTATCTCACATATGCACATTTTAATCCTTTTAATCCTTCCTTACTAGCATATCATTTTTGTTATATGTTTATTTACTTGAATTAGTATTAATAATACATGTAAAGAACTTTAATCTCTATACTAATTGGGCCTCTGATCCCCAAAACAAAAAGATTTGTCTAATATCACCCAAATCTCCAATGTTGTAATTTTTTCCTCATCCCATCGACCATCCCCCAACAAAAGAATCCCTTCCACGGCCACAGTCTAAGTTCTATATGGCTTCACATGAGTTGCAAGGAACTAACTAAGTTTCTAGAAAATTGATCTATTTCTCTCAAATTGATCCGAAAACATTATCAAATTATGTCAACTTCTGCTACAATTGTTGAAACAATTATCCATTATGAGATGCATGGAATCATCACCATCTATACTGAAATGCTACCTAATGGCACGTAGATAGAAGGAAAAACTGAAACCAGAAAGAGGGAAATCTACGGTTATATCAAAAAACTTTCGGCACCTGCTTTGTTGTCATTGAAAGTCATGTAGCAACCAAATAGTAGGTGAAAATCGCTTTGAAAAACTCAAACATAAGAAATAGATAAAAAGAAAAGAAGTTGCATGTAGATCATAATACCAGACCTGAGCATCTCGATCATTCAGCATCATATGCTTAATCGTGGCAGGAAAATCCGCATCCAAACAAGTTGATGCTGAGATACGGTACAACTTCAAAACACCAATGGCTGCAACTGTCCTTACATAACTATTTGAATCCTTCAACCCTGAACCCAAGGGGCCGACCAAGTACTCGACCAAATTTGTCACCCGTAGAGAACACAAGCTCCTTAGAGCCAAACCACGAATCATGGGATCCTCATCTTTGCAGTCCCTCTGAAGAAAGTTAATGGTCAAAAGCGCGAGATCTGGGTTGTTTTTAGCATAGTTACCAACATAAAGGTAGCACATCTTTTTTAGCACAATGTCTGAGGTTGCTGAGCACATAACCATTTCGCTGAAAACTGAAGAAACGTCGATCCCAATTGTCATACACGAGATCACCTTCTTAAACAGCTCCCTCTTTGCATCATCAGTCCCCGGAGCTCGACTACCTGCCAGCTGCCTAAGCTGCATCTTCAAATCTGAAACTTCCCCTTTTCTGCCAAAATCAAAATTAACATCAGCAAAAGTTTATATATGTTTTATACAGTATGTAAAATACCAATCTTTGCCATTCCAAACTATGTTGCTTGGACTCTCCAAAAATGTTGCCGCGCCCCCTGTCGTATCCTCCAAAAATTCACTACTATCGGAGGATTCGACACGCACCCGGCAACATTTTTGAAGAGTCTGATCAACATAGATTCCAAAAGCCCTAATCTTTATTTACCGGTATCCGTCACAGGCAAGCAAAACTCATTTTCAACACGAAAACTGCCCGATGCAATTGTAATAAAATGGGACGTATGATACAATCATTAAAATTAAAAGTTGTACCAAACAACCATCAGGGTGTTAATACAGAATAACTATGCAAAAAAATAGTGATTTGAATTGGTGAAGCTTTTAGGTCAATGTGGGAAATACCCATATCATGATTTTAGTTAAAAGGGCCAATTTTAATCGATTCTTGATTAGTTCAGTACTATTTGTCCACTTTGGAATTTCAAGAATTCAACTAAAAACAATTAATTTCATCACCTTTTCCAAAAGGGTCAAAGGAAAACGGGGGGAAAACCATTCTTGGTGTGGGTTCTTTCTCCACCAAAAGGGTACATGAAAACAAGTTGTACCAACCAACCATCAGGGTGTTAAGACAGAATAATTATGCAAAAAATAGTGATTTGAATTGGTGAACTTTTTAGGTCAATGTGGGAAATACCCATATCATGATTTTAGTTAAAAGGGCCAATTTTGATCAATTCTTGAGTAATTCAGTACTATTTTGCAGGGTATTTCAAGAATTCAACTAAAAACAATTAATTTCAACCCCTTTTCCAAAAGGGTCAATGAAAAACGTGAAAAGAACCATACTTGGCGTCGGTTCTTGAATTATCCACCAAAATGGTATATGAAAAAAAGTAACAAAGAAACAAATAAGGAAAGAGTCTTTACCCTGAAGGTTGAGAAGGTGAAGGTGATCGATGAGTTTGAGCTGGAGGAGCCATTGATGCACACTCACTGGATCTTGATTCGTTGGATCTCTCAGTTTTGGTTATGTGATGAGTAGTAATTCGACAGGACAAAAGGATCAAAGGGAGTTTAGCTCTGCTACTGTGACATGGATGTGGAAATACCAATATTTACTTTTGTAGTCCTTGAAATTGGTGAATTAACACATTGCATCTCAAATTAACGGAAGACGTTTAATAAGTAACGTTGAACACGTTAAACTCCGCTTACACGACAATAAAACCTAAGATACCGGTGGTGGAATGGTGAAGTTCAAGAGAAGGTGGAAGCGAAGCGGCATATGCGAAATTGGTAAAAAGCAGAGATGAGGTGGAGAAGTGGACGAATAGTGAATTGTATAAGATGGCGAGGACGGAGGCTAGCGGTTACGGCGGCTTTCGAATGCCTGTGTGTGGAATTAGAGGAGAAAGGCGGAGATAAGAAGTTGTACAGACTAGCCAAAACAAGGGAGAGGAGGGCCCGTGACTTGGATCAAGTGAGGTGCATCAAGGATGAGGACGACAAAGTACTGGTGGAGGAAGCGCATATTAGGCGGAGGTGGCAGTGTTACTTCCACAAACTCTTGAACGAAAAGGAGATAGAGACATTGTGTTGGGAGATCTGGAGTATTCTGGTAGGCACGGGGATTTTGGGTATTGTAGAAGCATTGAGGTTGAGGAGGTTACGGGTGTTATTCGCAGGATGCGAAGGGGACGAGCAACCGGCCGGATGAGATCCCAGTGGAATTTTGGAAGACCGCAGGCATGGCAGGATTTGTCAAGACCGACCCGACGGCCGCGACTAAACGTCCTAATTGGACGTCATTACTGACATGTCACTCTTAATCCATCTAATACAGAGATCTATAGAAATTTCGTGAAGAAACTGCTTTTACAACATCTCCTAAAATGGCGTAAATGACTCGCCAAATCAACAACAGAATAATAATCATAACAGGCTAGCCGACTAGGCTGCCACCAACCAACACTATGTACACAAAGGAATAGTCAAAGTAAGCGTGGCAAGTGCCGACTCAGATAACAACAAGTATGGCGGGAGCATGTGCGGGGTATACCAACGTCACAACCAAAAGACGTACAAACGTCCACCACTCATCTGTCTACAGACGTCTTAGATTACTATCCTGTCATATTATGGGACAGGACCCCGTCGTGCCCAAAATATGCATAAGTCTGAAAGATAAAAGTGCATGCCAAATTAGCCGCTCGGAACAAGGAGCTCTCCAATCGTATAGAAATTCTAGGCGGAGGTCACCTATCTAAACACTGAACTGCGGGCATGAACGCACGGCCAGGAAAGGGGGTCGATGAAATAATGTACTGAGTATATAAAACATGAAACACTGAAAATAAAATTACAACAGTGTCAAGTAAAGATAGAGAGTCATCAAGCTTAAGAAAAATGAGAGTCATATCAGAAATCGTGAATACATGTTCATACTGTCACTATGTCTATGTCTGTTTATCAATCTGCATAACATGTCTCGACCCTCTAATGAGGGACTCGATGGAAGTCTGTATATGTGCGCATATCATGTCTCGGCCCTCTATGGAGGGACTCGATAAAATCTGTATATAATGTGTCTCGGCCCTTTAGTGAGGGACTCGATGAATACTGTAAAGCTGCGCACGAACATGATTCGGCCCGGGACTCGGTGGAGTGAAACAATAATACTTAGCACGAGTAGATATCATGAGCAACCATATGCAATTAAAAATCATATTTGACTCTCGATAATATCATCATAATATACTCTTTTACTGAAAATCATATGCACTAATCAACAATTACCTTTTAAAACTGAACGTATAGGAATCAAGTACGTCCACCGTACTTTTATTAAAATCATGCCAAAAGAAAGAAAGGATAGTTTCACATACCTCTTAGGTGAACTACTCAACTCAATATTAAGGTATGCCTCGTCTAGTACTTCAACCTATAATAAGGAATGATACGCTCGTCAATTCCATGATTTCTGTCACGACCAGAACCGACGGGCCGCGATCCGACGCCCTAATTGGACGCCATTACACTAACCCGTCACGTAATCAACTGACCCTTAAGGGTAATAGAAAATTTCGACAGCACAACGCTGCATCTATAACATATACCCAAAATAGGCGAGCCGACAAGGCTGTCTTACACAACTATCCAACCATCACAACAGGCTAGTCGACTAGGCTGTCACCAAATAGCATCACATAAACAAAGGGGTAATCACAATAGGCAAGTCAGCAAGGCTACCACTATATACGGGAACATCCCAAAAAAATGCAGCAATACAGCTAGCTCAACCGCATAAACGTTCTACACAAGTTCAAAACACATCTATCACCCACAACTGTCTACAGACCTCTAAGAGTACAATACTGACATATGACGGGACAGGGCCCCGTCGTGCCCAAAATATACATAAGTCTGGAATGTAAAGATCTGTACCAAAATAACTGGCTCCGAAACAAGGGAGCTCTTTTAGCAGCGGGTAGATGTCCTAAACTAGAGGGTCACCTAACCGATCACATGTACCTGCGGGCATGAACGCAGCCCCCCGGGGAAAAGGGGGTTAGTACGATAGATGTACCAAGTATGTGAAACTGAAAAATACTGTAATTGAAATCATAACAGTTCAACGTATAACAGGAGGCAAGTATGAAATCAACATAACAGTATAATTGTGCCTTATCAAATGAGAGTAATGAAAATCAGTTTTTATCTTTCCAAAATATGCAAGTCTTGCAAAAATCATGAACTCCTATCCTCATGATATAATAGCACGGGACTCGAACTCGTCTAGGTACATATATATCATGGGACTCGAACCCAAGTAAGTATGTATATATCACGGGACTCGAACCCAAGTAAGTATATATATCGTGGGACTCGAACCCACGTACGTATATGAAAGGATATAATGTCATGGGACTCGAACCCGCATCATGGAGAGTTAATCCATGGAATAATAATAATCCGGGAATTTAACCCTCTTGGGACTCGAACCTAAGTAATATCATAATAATAACCGGGACTCGAACCCGGAACATACAATATAGTGTTGACCCTCTATGTAAGAGACTCGGTGAATGTGTAATAAGACTTGGCACGAGTAGATATCATGAGAAACTATATGCAATTAGAAATCATCTTTGACTTTCGATAATATCATCATAATAAACTCTTTACTGAAAATCATAGACACGTGTCATAACAATTTTCCTTTAAAACTAACTTTGTAGACATGTACGTCCGCCGTACTTTTATTAAAATCATGTCAAATGAGAGTTCTTTCACAAAGTCATGTCAAAAGAAAGAAGGATAGTCACACATACCTCTTAGGCGAACTACTCAACTCAATATTAAGGTATGTCTCGTCTAGTACTTCAACCTATAATAAGGAATAATACGCTCGTCAATTCTATGATTTCTAATGTAAGTTATATGAATAATGACTCTCTTATTTCTATAAAAAATTGGGCAACATTTTCTCTGTTTATGTGTGTATCCACAATTTACCAATAATCCAAATCCACCAACAATTCAAATCCAACCAACAATCCAAATCGAACCAATAATCACTATCATTTCAATATGAGTCAAAATTATCTCAACATTCCATTTACGTCGTTAGTGCGCATACCTTCGTTTTGTAAGTATTCCATTTAACAACTTCAATAACCAAGGCAACTACTACATTTATTACATTTATTTCTCATAGTAGTCAATCATTTAGTTACGTTAGAATTATTCATGGGAGCAATCCAATCTTCTAACAACATTGTCAATTCAAGAATATAAAATTAACACTTTTCTACACTTTAATCCTTTCAAGGCATGTATAGGTAACTACTTCAATACATATGCGTATTTATAACTTATATTTAAACATTAATTCAGCCCGTAATACATTACCATAATGTTCAATAATTTCCATCAACTTTTCGGTCATATCAACATGTTGTAATTCCAAAACTTCTCCTTTTAATTCTTAAAATTCTCATTCCTCTTGTAATTCATTCATAAAAGTAATTATCTCTTAATTATCAAGGCTACGTCTCAATTCACAACATGCAATTAGTGATAGGAATTTCATCACAACACTCCAATCCGATGTACATAAAGTAGTCTTCAAATTGGTCCAACAACATAATTTCATAACTCTTTAAAATTCAATTTCATATTTCAACATTCTTATATAAACAATTTACAACCTAAATCTCAATGTTTCCTTCCAATTTGTAGCATGCAATTAGCAACCATAACACAATACTTCAACTCCAACAATATGCAACTTCAATTATAGCATAGAAAGAAGAATTTTCATATCTTAAGTTAATCCCCAAAACAGTTCCAATTTTTAGTCACTGCTTTGTCAGCTGAACTTGTAACGTCCATAAGTCTCTACTCCGTTGTTCTATCAACGAGAGGTTTATTGCGTTGGAAACTAGACTCGACGAAATTCATTTTAGGATTTTTAAACACCCAAAAACTCCTTATATACTAGGAGATATACCCTTCCAAAGTTGACTAAAATCTGCCCAGCAGTCCCGATTTTGCCACTGTTTTCGCTCCAATTTTGGCTTCAATTTCACACTTCTTCAATTCCAAATCGACATGCAACAATCCAATAATGTTACTCCATCATTCCTTATGTTTTCTTCCCTAAATCTTGTCCAAAACCTTGAATTTTTAGGCCCTAAAATTCGGCCAAGCAGTGAGTATTTCTCACTGTTTTGTGGTGATTTTTTTGTGTAGAAATTTATAGAGTGATTGTAATCTAGGAAAAGAAAATTGTTGTCTTTAATTTATCTAAGAGGGAGAGGAGATTTTTGGCTATGGTGAAGATAAGAAATGGTGTTGAAGTGTGAAGGAAGAAGAAGGGTTTCACTTGTTTTAAGTGATTTTCAAAATCTGAAAATTTTCTTTCTTTTATTGCAATTTAGTCCCCTTCTTATCCTTAATTAATCGTATTCCCCACTTCTTTCAAATCTTGAAAGTCTCATACCACCTCGTATCCTCTTTGTCGTAACCTATATAACACAGTCCTAATCCCTAACGGAAATATATGACTATCATTAAAGAAATTTCCGACGTCATATTCGTCATTACCAAAATTATTCCGTATTAGCATGTAAGAATATACTTAATTTCCAAAATTCGAATCTTTATTCTTAATGACGTTCTTAATTATCGTCTTAAAACCACGAGGTGTAACATCCTTCCCCCCTTAGAAATATTCGTCCTTGAATGTTCATAACAAGTCTTATGCTAGAATTTTTTTGGCAGAGTCTCCTTTATAACTATGTCTATCCACCTATCCCGCAAACCAACAGATGTCTCACAGGGCCACAATATGACACACCTCAACAATTCAAAATAGTTAAGTAAGGAACCAAATTACCTGTGAATATTCAATTGAATCTCATGTAATACCTTAAATAAAGTTAAAGAGCCTTCATGCAGTACTATATTCCTTCATTTTCAAATTTGCCACAATATTATAGCTGATAGTACCTTGTTCACCTGCTTCAATTTGTAATGACATGTAGTGTTCCATCATATCTGCACTGCATGCTTAACATGATGACACTTCATGTGTATACCTGCTGCATTGTTAAAATAGCTCCATATAGATTGGAAAACTCTCTCGTAAGAAACAAGTGATCTATCATTTCTTGATGAAAAACATTACCTCAGCAGCATTTTGATACTATATTAATTCCAATACTTTGCAACACTTCATCCACTGGAATTTTAAATTTCCCTACCGTCCATAGGAAGAAATATATCTTGAATGACACACATTTTTTTACCCACATTTACTTATATACATCAAAAGGATATAATTTTTATCTTAACAAATTTCATGCACTTGACACAGTAAATTTACTAGAACTTGTCATTATCCACCAAGGATTATGTATATATCAAGTATGTAGTGACATGTGAGACAATGTCATCGGGTAGATACTGTCCTAGCTTTGAAAAATCTCATCAATCCCCATATAGTAGTTCTTGACATCTTCCACCCTTTCATCACTAAGAAACTATAATAGTAGTACATGGTGTAATGTTTCCAATCTGGTCCGATTATCAAATCAAATGTTAGCGGTCCCACTCTTTGTTTCCCATCATATTTCTTGTTCAATGTTATCCTTTACCTCTACAATCATTTCAACGCCTGAGAACCTTCTTCCCATTGCACATATTGAGGGTAATGCTTCTTAGAGTACATGTTTCCTAGAAAGCTAACCCATAGAGAGTTGGTGGTCCTAGATTTCCATCATAGCTTTTTACACAATGCCTTTAATATATCCAAAATGAGGTTTGAACCCCAATCCACTATCATCCTTAGGCAAGTACATTTTTAACCATGTAAACTAATGCTTAGCCTTAACATCATCCTTACTATACACCAGAAGAAAATTACAACTATTTGTATGTATATCTTTGATCACACATTTTGCAAGTCTTATAGCAGACAATATGTGTATAGGCACACTTGTGACACACTAGTAATCAACACTGTTTTACCTCATGGTGACAACAATTTTTCTTCCCAAGCCTGTAACTTGTCTTTAATCTTTTTAATTAATTCAACATAGTCTATCTTCCTTTTTCTAACATGAAATACTGGATATCCTAAATACATGAATGGAAATGTTCCCCTTGTGAAATTAGTAATACCTTTTCTTGCTGAATCAAGTTACTAGGAGTCTTAGCATGCATATAAACAGAATTCTCCTTTTATCGAATTGTCAGAAACTTTTTCATACTCCTTCAAAGTCTGCCTTAACTCTTTGTAAAATCATTCTATTTGCTTCTGTTGGAAATTTTTCAAACAACTCCTCTTTAAATCTAACAATATCCTCCCTAAAACTTAGTTTCTTAAAAATATCTCCAAAAGTTTCTTTACTCCATAATAATATAGCAGTCTTGACATTCTTCAGTTTCGGTATACAAGAAACGAAATCATCTTAATCAACAACAGTGTGCAAATTTTGATTTAGCGCCTAAAAGAACGTTTCATATTCCGTCCAAAACTTGAGGAATCTAAATGGTTTACTCACATGCATAGATTGATCACCATAAGTTAACAATTAAGGGGCATGGTCTAAACTTATTCTTATTACATGTTCCACTTCCATTTGTCCAAACCCAGCTAAAATAAATGTTTGTCAACATTCTATTGAACCTCTTAAAAGTACAGTCATTATCGGCTCCTTCATTCCACTACTTAAAAGGACTCCCTTTAAATTCAATTTCAAACATTTCACATGAATTAGTACAAAATGCAAAAATCCTCACGTTCTGCAGGATATATATGAAGATCGCCTATTGTATCCCTTCCATTTATAATAACATTGAATTCCCCACTAACTAGCCAAGGATCCATCATATCGTCGACAATATAGTATAAACTATCCCATAGACAACCTTCCCAATGCATCACTCTTTGCATATACCATAGTATATCTACCTAGTTCATGTAACTTCTTCACCAGTGAGTCCTTAAGTTTGTCATGTTCATCATCGCACATATTATCTCTGATTAAGTTTCTCTGCTGATTAATATATTTAGGATAGACATATCCGCTTCCACTGCCCTGTTCTGCCCCACATTGGGCATCATTATCCCTTCTTCCTTTATTATTATTGTGTTACTATTATTAGAGTTGTTACCATTGGTAAACACCTCCTGACTCTTGTCAACATTATGTTCCTCATTAACTTTTGCTGCTACTAAAGCTCCTTCAACATATTCTTTAGTAGTAAGAGTTACTTTTGATTCTTCCATCAATTGTGGGTCCTTAACGAGTTGTTTTACTTTTACCACCTTATCATCGTCGTCTTCCTTATTCTATTTATTACCATATTCTTCCCCAGTATCTCTTTGTTCCTCCTTATTTGTATTATTACCGTTTGTCTCCTCAAGTGGCATTTGTTTTACCCTCTCGTTGGACTTGCTAACTCAGTTGTGTCTTTGGTTGCGTCAACATTTGTCACTTGGCTACATCACACTGAATATTTATTATCACTTCGTTGAATTCATCTATATCTTTGTACCTCTCTTATCTGTTTTCCATCCTTCTATTATGGTATGTAGAAATTCAGGACTCAACCTCCACCTATTAAAGTATCTGAACTTATACTGAGCCTTTATGCCTACTTCCCACCTAATTAACTCAATAGAATGTTTATGTAGGTCTGGTTTTATGAAAGGCACCTTAGAAGCATGTAGGTTATCATCTCATATGAAAACTTTTATTTATACCCATATGTGTCACCCCGCAGTGTTCCAACTATTCTGTACAACTTTTAATATCTACATCATCGAGATGAGGCTTCCAAGAGACCAAATAACACCATCTTAGCATTCTGCGTGAACCAATGCATTGAAACTGTGCATAAATACATACCTTGGTTACTAATCCTTTAAATAACTTCTTAACTGAAAATATGAACTCCAGAGGTTACAATATTTAAAATGCTTGACACAACTATACACTAATAGGATGCTCATCATTACCAAGTTCTAAGTCATTTGCGAAAGATACTCAATTAATCCCTATGTCCAATACTTCCCAACATTCGATCCAAAGTAAGAAAAATGATTTCATTCTTATATATCAATCTTATTATTCCAGAAGTAATAGTCCCTTCTCATTCTTACATGGAAACAATATTCTTTTGCAGTTTTCTACCTTCACATAGTCCAACAACATGGTATACCCTAAAACAGTCACAGATTCTAACAATTAGCGCTCCAAATTTAATTAGAGGTATGAAGGAGAAAAGAATATGTAAACTTCATTTTCTATCTTTGGAAGGAAAAGTTCAATATCTGTAACTATAGAGCAGATAACGTAGCGACTACTGCAATTCATATTACAAGTCGATACTTCATTCATGGTCTGAAAGGGATCTCTTCACTACTCGTAATTATAAACAACTTCATTTCTTTTAACATTTGTTCACTCATTTCTTACTTGTCGTACTTTCCATAATTCCAACACATTCTAGTATACATACGTAATCTCGGACATTGCTCCTGGTTCTAATCCCTGATGATATCATCCCTTAAGTGATGAATTGTTAACTTATTTTCTTATTTGGTATGTAAAATATTCTGAAGAGTTACATTACCTGACGTTGACCTAGTATCTCCAAACCTGGTCATCATACTTCTATTTAAATTCTTCCACTTCCCTTATGGCTTGACACACCAGGTCAAGTCCGACTTACTCTGATTTTCCCCTTCCGAGCCACTGTCGTTGTCTTTTGAAACATAACTGCAACCACAATAATTATTAGGAAGAGGGGGGATTGTCCTATTAACATAACTCTATTGCACGATCTATGAGATGAAAGAGTAGAAACCAATCCTAAATGTCCGGCAGCCTCCTGTGTATAAGTATGGTGCACAACATACCCATACACAGGACTCTATTAGACACAGTCTGTAGACATTCCGAGGACTAACTTCTCTAATACCACTTCTGTCACGACCCGAACCGATGGGCCGCGACCCGACGCCCTAATTGGACGACATTACACTAACCCGTCACGTAATCAACTGACCCTTAAGGGTAATAGAAAATTTCGGCAGCACAACGCTGCATCTATAACATATACCCAAAATATGCGAGCCGACAAGGCTGCCTTACACAACTATCCAACCATCACAACAGGCTAGTCGACTAGGCTGCCACCAAATATCATCAAATAAACAAAGGGGTAATCACAATAGGCAAGCCAGCAAGGCTACCACTATATACAGAAACATCCCAAAAAAATGCAGCAATACAGCTAGCTCAACCGCATAAACGTTCTACACAAGTCCAAAACACATCTATCACCCACAACTGTCTACATACCTCTAAGAGTACAATACTTACATATGACGGGACAGGGCCCCGTCGTGCCCAAAATATACAAAAGTCTGGAATGTAAAGGTCTTTACCAAAATAACTGGCTCCGAAACAAGGGAGCTCTATTAGCAACGGGTAGATGTCCTAAACTGGAGGGTCACCTAACCGATCACCTGTACATACGGGCATGAACGCAACCCCCCGGGGAAAAGGGGGTTAGTACGATATATGTACCAAATATGTGAAACTGAAAAATACTGTAATTGAAATCATAACAGTTCAACGTATAACATGAGGCAAGTATGAAATCAACATAACAGTATAATTGTGCCTTATCAAATGAGAGTAATGAAAATCTGTTCTTATCTTTCCAAAATATGCAAGTCTTGCCAAAGGCATGAACTCTTATCCTCAGGATATAATAGCACGAGACTCGAACCCGTCTAGGTACATATATATCATGGGACTCGAACCCAAGTAAGTATGTATATATCATGGGACTCGAACCCAAGTAAGTATATATATCGTGGGACTCGAACCCACATAAGTATATGAAATGATATAATGTCATGGGACTCGAACCCGCATCATGGAGAGCTAATCCATGGAATAATAATAATCCGGGAATTTAACCCGCTTGAGACTCGAACCCAAGTAATATCATAATAATAGCTGGGACTCGAACCCGGAACATACAATATAGTGCCGACCCTCTATGTAAGAGACTCGGTGAATGTGTAATAAGACTTGGCACGAGT
This sequence comes from Przewalskia tangutica, assembly GCA_029844215.1. NCBI lineage: Eukaryota > Viridiplantae > Streptophyta > Magnoliopsida > Solanales > Solanaceae > Przewalskia > Przewalskia tangutica. Next base: position 80,011,290 of record CM056732.1, on the reverse strand, counting down.
AGATATCATGAGAAACTATATGCAATTAAAAATCATCTTTGACTTTCGATAATATCATCATAATGAGCTCTTTACTGAAAATCATAGGCACTTGTCATAACAATTTTCCTATAAAACACGTCCGCCGTACTTTTATTAAAATCATGTCAAATGAGAGTTCTTTCACAAAGTCATGCTAAAAGAAAGAAGGATAGTCTCACATACCTATTAGGCGAACTACTCAACTCAATATTAAGGTATGTCTCGTCTAATACTTCAACCTATAATAAGGAATAATACGTTCGTCAATTCTATGATTTCTAATGTAAGTTATATGAATAATGACTCCCTTATTTCTATAAAAATTTGGGCAACATTTTCTCTGTTTATGTGCGTATCCACAATTTACCAATAATCCAAATCCACCAAAAATGCAAATCCAACCAACAATCCAAATCGAACCAATAATCACTATCATTTCAATATGTAGTCAAAATTATCTCAACATTCCATTTACGTCGTTAGTGCGCATACCTTCGCTTTGTAAGTATTCCATTTAACAACTTCAATAACCAAGGCAACTACTACATTTATTACATTTATTTCTCATAGTAGTCAATCATTTAGTTACGTTAGAATTATTCATGAGAGCAACCAATCTTCTAACAACATTGTCAATTCAAGAATATAAAATTAACACTTTTCTACACTTTAATCCTTTTATGGCATGTATAGGTAACTACTTCAATACATATGCGTATTTGTAACTTATATTTAAACACTAATTCAGCCCGTAAAATATTACCATAATGTTCGATAATTTCCATCAACTTTTCGGTCATATCAACATTTTGTAATTCCAAAACTTCTCCTTTTAATTCTTAAAATTTCCATTCCTCTTGTAATTCCTTCATAAAAGTAATTATCTCTTAATTATCAAGGCTACGTCTCAATTCGCAACATGCAATTAGTGATAGGAATTTCATCACAACACTCCAATCCGATGTACATAAAGTAGTCTTCAAATTGGTCCAACAACATAATTTCATAACTCTTTAAAATTCAATTTCATATTTCAACATTCTCATATAAACAATTTACAACCTAAATCTCAATGTTTCCTTCCAATTTGTAGCATGCAATTAGCAACCATAACACAATACTTCAACTCCAACAATATGCAACTTCAATTATAGCATAGAAAGAAGAATTTTCATATCTTAATTTAATCCCCAAAACAGTCCCGATTTTTAGTCACTGCTTTGTCAGCTGAACTTTTAACGTCCATAACTCTCTACTCCGGTGTCCTATCGACAAGCGGTTTATTGCGTTGGAAACTAGACTCGACGAAATTCATTTTAGGATTTTGAAACACCCAAAAACTCCTAATATACTAGGAGATATACCCTTCCAAAGTTGACTAAAAATCCGGCCAGCAGTCCCGATTTTGCCACTGTTTTCGCTCCAATTTTGGCTTCAATTTCACACTTCTTCAATTCCAAATCGACATGCAACAATCCAATAATGTTACTCCATCATTCCTTATGTTTTCTTCCCTAAATCTTGTCCAAAATCTTGAATTTTTAGGCCCTAAAATTCGGCCAAGCAGTGGGTATTTCTCACTGTTTTGTGGTGATTTTTTTGTGTAGAAATTTATAGAGTGATTGTAATCTAGGAAGAGGAAATTGTTGTATTTAATTTGTCTAAGAGGGAGAGGAGATTTTTTGCTATGGTGAAGAGAAGAAATGGTGTTAAAGTGTGAAGGAAGAAGAAGGGTTTCCCTTGTTTTAAGTGATTTTCAAAATCTGAAAATTTTCTTTCTTTTATTGCAATTTAGTCCCCTTCTTATCCTTAATTAATTGTATGCCCCACTTCTTTCAAATCTTGAAAGTATTATACCACCTCGTATCCTCTTTGTCGTAACCTATATAACACGGTCCTAATCCCTAACGGTCATTAAAGAAATTTTCGGCGTCACATTCATCATTACCAAAATTATTCCGTATTAGCATGTAAGAATATACTTAATTTCCAAAATTCGAATCTTTATTTTTAATGACGTTCTTAATTACCGTCTTAAAACCACGAGGTGTAACAATTTCTAATGTAAGTTATATGAATAATGACTCTCTTATTCCTATAAAAATTTGGACAGCATTTCCTTTGTTTATGTGCGTATCCACAATTTTACCAATAATCCAAATCAACCAACAATTCAAATCCAACCAACAATCCAATGCTCCAAATTAAACTAATGACCACTACCATTTCCATATGTAGTCAAAATTATTTAAACATTCAATTTATCAACTTCAATGACCAAGGAAATTTATATATTTATTTCATGTCATTCCAACCCTTAATCCGTATTTAAAGAATAGTCCATGAGAACAACTCACACTTTAGTTAACAATGAGAGGAAAATGTAGAGCTTTTCTGCATTTTCTTACACTTTGATTCCTTTAGGACTTGCGTAAGCAATTACCACATTGTTTATGCATATTCTCGATGAAATTTCCAGCATTATTACACCACCAATTCAGCTCCTAAACAGTCCCTAAGTCGCGACGACGAGGTCCGACAATTCCTTAAATGTTAAGTTTCAAAAACACATTGCCTTGGATCTTCTTTTAACTCTTTACACCCAATTCATATTCCACTAATTCCATATAACAATTACAACTTTAAATTATCATGATTCCCCTTCAAGTTCATTATGCAATTAGTAACCATATCACAATACAACAATCAAACTTAATGTATACAAAACAGTTCCAATCGGCGTATATATCCTTAATACAATCACATGCATTTCATATTTCCAATTCCATCTTAACACCAATTCATATCTTCAACTATAACAACATGCAATTTCACTTAAACTATAAAAGAAGAATTTTATACCTCGAATTAATCCAAAACAGTCCCGAAAAATCTGCTCACTGCCCAGCCGATTTGCTCATTGTTTTCACGATTTTTGGACACCAATTTTTCCCCTTTTCAACTTCAAATTGACATGCAACAATCCCACAATGTTAACCCCTCATTTAAACATGCTTATCATGCTAAAACTTGCCTAAAACTCTTAAAAAATCTGCTCCAAAATCGGCAGCTGTGGGGTGACCGAACCCACTATTTTCGGATGCTAGAATTGCTCTAGTTCTTGACTTACTTGTGTAGGATAATTGGTCTAACAATGTGGAGTAAAAGCTTGGATTTTTCTCTTGCAAAAGGGGAGATTTTCGACATAGGCTTGTGGAAAAGGGAAAGGAAGATTCAATTTTGTGTTGAAGAAAAGAAAAATGAACTTGTTAGGCATTTTTAAGTGCTAATTTTCAGATTTCTAAAAGTGCACTTAGGTCCCCCTTCTTTTTATACTTTAACCCTCCAAGTGCTTATTAAACTAATTTAATCCCCAAAGTAGTAAACCCTAATCTATTTCTTTAAATCTTGATTTTCGTTTCCTTTAATTCCCACAATATGTAATAATCCTCAAAAGAGAAATATAAATAACTTATCATTTTAAATACTCATTGACGTGTCCGTAGCTTGTATAATTATATCTCATACCCCTTATCCGAATCTTAACCTTAATGACGTTCTTAATCCTTATCTCAACTTACGAGGTGTAACATTCTTCTCCCCTTAGAAACATTCGTCCTTGAATGTTCCTATCAATTCTCAAGTTCTAGAAAATTTGGCAGAGCCTCCTTTACAATAGTGTTTATCCATCTATATTCATCAACCCAACAGATGTCACACAGGGCCCAAATAAGGACATATACATAGTTCACCAACACAATAATCAAATAAAGGGGGTTAGATTGAATTACCTGGAGGCATAGGGAATAAGTGAGGATACTTCTTCTTCATTTCGTCCTCTGCCTCTCAAGTCATTTCCTCTCTATTGTTGTTACGCCACAACACCTTGACGGACGCAACATCCTTGGTCCGCAGCCTCCTGACTTGGCGATTCAATATGGCCACGGGATTCTCCTCATAGGACAACTCCTCCGTCACCTGGACATCGTCCACTGGGAGGACTCTGGAAGGATCGCCAATACACTTTCGTAGCATAGACACATGAAAGACTGGATGTACTGCTTCCAAGTCTGCGGGTAGGTCCAACTCATGGGCAACTTGGCCTACTCTGAGAATGATCCGATAAGGCCCAATACCTTGGGCTCAATTTCCCTCTCTTCCCAAATATCATCACACCCTTTATGGGTGACACCTTCAAGAATACCCAGTCGTCGATCTGAAACTCTAGGTGCCGACGCCGATTATCAGCATATGTGTTACACCCCGTAGTTCCAGGGTATGTATGTGAGGACGTACGTACGAGAATACGACATTAAAAATTGGAAAGGAAGAAAGATGTGATTTTTTGACGGAAAAGTTTCCGAACTTCGTGAAGGAAAAAGGTTTATTATTGAGAATTGGATTCTCAACTTTGGTATTTAAGACTTTAAGAACTTATAAGAATTATGGATTTTTTTTTATGGATTTGGTTACGTGGGGCCCACCCGAGGAATTTTTACGTTTTGTGGGGCCCACGAGGGTTACAAAAATTTTATGAACTAATGGGAGGGCGACACGTGGCACCTCCCCCCCCACTTAGCCTTGGACGAAATTGCAAGGGTTAAATGGTCATTTGACCATTGTGGATGATAAGTCTTGCTAGCTTGATATTATTGACCAAGTCAACTTGTCACTTGTGTATGATCCAAGTGCTCTTCATCCTAGCCACCCATATGTGATTATCTTGACCCTCCATTGTTTTATATATACCCAACTAGTGCAAGACTAGCTCTTTAACACTTAGAAAAAAATCACACATTCTTGTTCTTCACTAAGGGCTCTCGGGTTTGAGGGTATTTCCACACAAAAAATTTGTAGTTTTGTTCCATTATTCACAAGACTTTAACCCAAGGTCCCTAAGAGTATTGTAAGGTTATCTCAATAGAAAGATCCCGGAAAAGTGGCGTTTTCGTATTAGTCGCAAGGCGGAAACTTAAGGAGTTCTTCAACTTTGAAGTTGGAACTTGAAGATGAGTTCTTCATAGGCTTCTAAGGAGTGCTTGGAGTGTATTGGAACATAAAAAAAGGAGCTAAGAATTGCTAAGGAGCGACTTTGAATCTTGGAAATATTAAGGGCTTGTAAAGGTATAATTCTTGTCGTTTTAGTAATTAAGATTACTTATTGTTGTAGCTATGGATATTAGCAAGCATGAGGTATTTAGTATGAAGTTTGATAAGTGTATTGACTATTGAAACCCTAATCCGAAAACTAGCATGTTTAGCCTTAAGATTAAAATTCAAGTTGATTATTAATATAAGTTGTCACATGTTATATAAAGAAGGAAATTGTAGTTGTTGAAGTTGTTTATGACTATATAACATGTTTGACCCAAGAACTTGGATTGGAAAAGAATCGGAAGACTTTATGTTGTTGCACCTATTAGCCGAGAATGACATGGAAATTATTTGATTGTCTTGTATATTGTGGGGCAGAATTTTACACGTATTGTAGGGCGTGTAATCCCCTTTGTATTTGCTGAATTTATTGAGCCTTAAATGTGGCGTTTGGTTATTGAATTCGGCCTTGAAAAAGGTGGCAAAGTATGTAGAAACAAAGGAAGTGTTATCCGATTTTCCGTAGAATTTAGGGACTTTGCACTTAGAATATTCTACGAAGAGAACTAGAAGTTGATAGATGTGTTGTGGTTATTATAGGTGGAAGTACTACGAGTAGCGTATTCTACTTGAAGGGTGGAAAAGGCTAGCAAGGGTATAGTACTTTGGAGCATTTTGCTAATTGTCGATAATCGTCGCGAGGTATGTGAACCTTTTCCTATCCTTTCTAGCATGATTGATTGTGAACTATGTAGTACGGTAGACGTACGTGTGCTAAACGAATTTGGTTGGTTTAGAACATAAAGTGTTATAGTGGCTTTATGGGAAGTTAATTATAACGACTTTATGTAGGTAAAAGAATGGTTTATTGATTTTAAAAGATAAGATACTCGACTTATATTTGACTTGATATGAAATGTGAAGAACTTGAATTGTGTTAGAAAGTGGTGAAACCTCATTCGTGAGAAATGAGTACTTGGTCTAAAGAAAAAGAAAAGGAATAAGTTATATTGATTTCGGAAAATGGGAATAAGTATCGAACAAGCCATTGCAGCGTTAATAAAGGAAAATGTAATGAAAACTAATTATATTAAAACAAGTAGAATCCTCCATCTGCATATAAGCTAAGATAAGACAAAATTGTATTACATTTTATAGATCATGACTGCTTTAATAAGAATCACTATATACAAGTATTAATTTTCTTAAATTCCAAAGTAAGGAACTTGATTTCTAAAAGAAAAGAGACTTGAGGAATTGAAGAGTTTTTGATTTAAAAGAAAGACATGGTTTTGTCTTTAATTGGTTTAAAACATAAAGTGTTATAATAGCTTTATGGGAAGTTAGTTATAACGACTTTACGAAAACAAAAGAATGGTTTTATTATTGGATTTAAAATGGTAACTTGACTTTAAAAGGAGAAGTGATTTGGTTTAGAAAGAAGGCATGGTATTGTCTTAAGTCGGTTTAAAAAAAGAGGTATGGAAATTGTTTTGGTTTACTTAAAATGATAGTCACTCTATTTTGATACTACGGGTATCGTGTGACCTTTGTAAAAGAAATGGATCTTTTGAAAGAATTTAAGCACGTAGTTGTTACACCCCGTAATTTCAGGACATGTCTTAAGAACGTAAGAAAGAACTCACAAATGTTAAGGATTTGAGACTTGTAAAAACTTATCGTAAATTATGGAATTGTCGGATGATGGATTATTGTAACGAATGGGAGGGCGACACGTGTCACCCCCCTTATGTGATGCCTTGGTCGAATGTGCAAGGGCATGAAGGTCATTGGACCTTTGTTGCAAGACTAGTCTTGCAACTTGTGTAGCTTGAGAAGGTTGACTAAGTCTTGGTCAATAAGTCTTGATATTTAGCAAGACTACATCCAAACCAACCATTTGTTTGTATCCAAACCCTCCAAGGTGCCTACATATATTACTATTAGTAGAGGGAGAGCCTAACACTTAGAATAATTTTACACAAAAATTGAAGAACATAGGCTACATGCTCTCGGGTTCCTTACAAAAAAAAAAGAAAAAATCTTTGTTTGTGATCCATTTAGCTCCCCACTTTAAACCAAGGTTCTTATGTGTATTGTAAGCAAGTCTCAATAGAAACATCTTGGAAAACGATAGTTTTCGGGTTAGTCGCAAGCGGAAACCTAATGGTCTTTCTAGGTTTTGGTTTGGAGATTTGAAGAATAATTGTTGGTGTTGTTCTAAGGGTCTCAACAAGCGGATCAAGCGTCTTGGAGAGGTTCTAAGCTACTAAGGAGCGACTTCGGATTGGAGTTGATTTCATATTCGTGAAGGTATAATCTTGTCTTTTAAAGGTGCTACAAGATTACATATTTAATTGTTGTTCATAGCTTTGTATGTTGCGAGCATGAAGTTGTTTTATTAAGGTTATAAGAATTATGGATTGATTATAGCCTTGGAAATCCGAAATGTAATGTAACGACTAAGTTGAATTACCATTTAATCGTTGTTAGAACCGTCGCATGTCATTGACTTAAGGATTATGGTTATTATAATCAAACGCGACTTGATATCATGTTATGCTACAAATTTGGATTTGAAATGGAAATTGGACTACCTACATAAATTGAGCCAATTGGAACATGTTTAGTTAGTCATTTGAATTGGACTACCTTCTATAAATTGTGAGCCAATTGGGGCTGTGTAGTTAGTCATTTGAATTGGATTACCTTCTATATAATTGTGAGCCAATTGGGGCTGTTTGGTTATTGTATTTCGGCCTTGGAAAAGGTGGCAAAGTAAGTAAAAACAAAGGAGGTGCTGTCCGATTTTCCGTAGAAAATGGACACTTTACACTTATGATATTCTACGGTTGAAGTAAGGCCTTAATAGACGTATTGTGAATATTATAGGTTGTTATACTCAGGGCGGGACTTTGTACTTGGCAAGTGGTTTGACCCGACAAGGTATGTAGAACTTTTCCTATCTTTGAGCATGACTAGTTTCACGTATATAGTGCGTAGACGTCAAGACTTTGACATCCTTTACTTGTTTTATGAAATGCCAAGTCGGGTGAGTTAGGAGATTTAACTCACTTCTTTGAGAATATTAAAGATGTCTTAAGTCTTGTTAAAGATAAGGGACTTGAAGAATTTTAAAGTATGTAATACTTGTGTCGTTTTAAACGTATAAGTCCCTTGGATAGGAAATTGTACATGACTACGGTATAAAGTGAATATAACGACTTTATGGGGAGTTGGTTATATTGACTTTATGGAAAGATAAATGACTTGATTTAATGGAAGGCAATTCTATTTTAAGGCATTAATTGCCTAAGGTTTTATAAGACACGAGTCACTTGATTTAGAAGCCATACTTTATTTCTGAAAGTATTGTGACTTGTCTTGAAAAGAAATTGTCACTGATACTACTTATTAGTATCTTGGAAGTTTTATAATGAAATGAGTCATTTTAAAAGCATAGAGCACGTAGTACTTTGGGTTAAATTCTGATTTTTATAAAAGACATGAAAGTGCCTTAAGTGAACTAAAATGAGAGGGTAGATGAATAAGACTAATAAGAAGTTAGGGATTGCTAACTTGCTTAATTATTGTACGTGGCTTTGAGATAGGTAAGAGTATCGGTGAGGCAAACCCCAAGACGCTATACCACCTTCTTCAGGGATAAAAGTATAAATGAGGAAGCCCCCAAGACATTATACCACCAAGTATCGTCTTCTACAGGATAAGAGTATAAATGGCGGAAACCCCAAGACGTTATACCACCGCCTTGGTAAGAGTATAAATGGCGGTAGGCACCCCAAGACGTTATACCACTGCTTTTATGGGTTCACTACCCATAGTAGGATCGGAGACCGCTATTGTGATGTTATACGTATTCTCTTGATGTACTCTCATTGTTAGCAAGGCAATCTTTGTAATTTTGTTATCATACACGTCTACGCTTTATAAACTTATGTTGTAATTACGATTTTCCGCTTTACATACTTAGTACATATGTGTCGACCCCTTCCTGGGCTGCGTCACGCCGCAGAAAGGGTAAGGCGCAGATCCACATTCTAGGATCACTTATCGACGTCAAGCTCCATTCTCGGAGGCTTGTCTTTCTTTGTACGATCTTGTCCCCGATGTTGTAGATTTTGTACATTCGTGGGTATGTGGCCCCGTCCCGCCACGATTGTTATTCCTGCAGGTGCGTATTCACCTTTGTGGTCAGTGTAAGAACTAAGTTGTAAAGTTGTACTTTTGACTTTGTTTATATCATGGAAGACGACCTTATCGGTTAGCCTGTGTTGTTATATTGTTTACACATGTGTTTATGTTGTGTATGTTCCACTGCTATTCTCTGATGTATACCTGAACAGGTGCCTGTAGGGCACCGCCGCGCCCGGTCGGGTCGTGACAAAAGTGGTATCGAGCGATTAGTCCTCGGAAAGTGTCTACGCACCGTGTCAGTAGAGTCTTGATTATCGGTGTGTTGTGCACCACATCTATAATCAGGAGGCTACAGGACATTTAGGATTGGTTTCCATTCTTCTCCCTCTGAGATCGTGCATTAGAGCTGTCTTATTAGGTTGAATCCTTTCTGACCTCTTCTTATGAAACAGCTATGCCTCCACGAAAGGCGACCAGAGCCCAGAAGGGCAAGGCAGCAGAGGCTAGCGGTAATCGAGAGGTTACAGGCTCAGTACGCACTATGCACGAGGTAGGCGGTCGGCGAGTTCACCACGCTGCAGCTTTTAGAGCCGAGAGCGGCGAAGCTCCAGAGGTTCGTGCGAGCCTCAGCCCACACCACCGAGTATAGAGACTATGGGAACATATTCGGTTATTGACCAAGATAGTAGCGGCAAATACGATGGTGAGCAGCACCCTGAGCCGAAGCGGTTTGCGGATTAGGGATTTTCCGGGATGTCATCCACCGAAGTTTTATGGTTCAGTCCGATGAGGATCCGCAGGAGTTCGTTCGACACAATGGACCATGCAGTTCTTAGGGCTTGAGACAGAGTGCATTACACTAGCCTCTTCTGCTACGCGATATTGCGTTGAACTGGTTTGAGTCGTGGTTGCTTTCGAGAGGTGATGATGCTCTTCCGGTGTTTGGGAGGAGTTTACAGAGGCCTTTATGGATCACTTTTACCTCCCGAGATGAGAGAGCCGGGTAGACAGATTTTTGACCTTGCGCACGGAGGAGGAGGCTGCAGGAGTATAGCTGAGTTTGACTCCTTGGCGACGCGCATACTATTGTAGCTAGCATGGCGGATAGAGTTCATCGTTATGTGATGGGGCTAGACCGTCATATGATTACAAAGATGCTTGGGTGGCTCTTCACCAGATGGACATCGCCGGATGCAGCCTATGCACGAGGGATAGAGGATAGAGAGGAGGACCAGATTGACGCAGCCACCAAGAGGCCGAGACATCGGGATCTCGGGCGCTTCGAGGCGGACGGCCTCGCAGCAGAGTAGGTCCACGCCCACCAAAGACAGAGTACTCCGTCCACGGTTTCCGCAAGAGGTCCGACCAGCCAGTCGATCGAGCAGGTCGTGGCCCGGACTACAGGATTTCGCGAGGCGCGAACCGTCACCGTCGGGACCACCCACACCTCGGTGCTCGATGCGGTAGGTTCCACCCGGCGAGTGTCGCAGAGCCGGAGCTTGTTACTCTTGTGCGGTGGGCCACGAAGAGAGATTGTCCGCTCAGAGGCAAAGATGGGTGGTACAAAGACACCGACGGATCGATTCTTTGGGTCTTCTCCTTCGTGGTTGGGCGCCGGAGGCGTGGTACTGCACATGTGCAGCCGCAGAGGTCGTGGTGGTGGTTCTAGTTCTAGCGGTCCCCGTAACCGCATATATTCTCTAGCCACCGCCAGATCGTGAGGCTTCCTCGACGCCGCCAGTACATTACCGATTTCAGTGTGATGTTTATGCATTGATAGATCCAGTTCTACCTTGTCCTATGTGTCCTCTTATGCGGGTAGAATCGGGATAGAGCCGTGTCGATAGAGCCGCTTGAGGTAGCTACGCGATGGGTGATTCGGTGTTAGCCGGGTATACGAGAGGTTGTCAGGTATTTATTTGATCGTCGGACCTTGCAGACTTGATAGAGCCGAGATGATGATTTTGATGTCATTATGGGTATGGACTGGCTTCGTTATGCCAACGTTGATCGTAGGGACAGTTGGTTCGGTTCAGTTTCTGGCGAGCCGATTATCGAGTGGAGAGGCAACACTGGCCGCCGGGTAGGTTTATTTCTTACCTCGGCTAGGAAGATGGTGCAGGCGGTTACATCTATCATCCGTTCGGTATTTGATACAGAGGTCGAGGTGCGATCCTTGATCGCAGTGGTTAGGAGTTTCGGATGTGTTCCTGCATGATCTTGGGTATCCTCCCGAGAGGAGATTGAGTTTTGTGTTGACACGTTGCGGACACTCGACCTATTTCCATTCGGCCATCTGAGGATGGCACTTTCTGAGTTGAGGAGTGAAGGATCAGTGAAAGATTTCTTTGGAAAAAGGCTTTATCGGGCCTAGTGTATCTCCGCAGGAGCGCCGTGATTGTTTGTAAAGAAGAAGGATGGGGCCAGCTGCGTATGTGTGTTGACTCTGAGCGGTGAATAAGGTAACCATTAAGAATAGGTGCCCCTCCCGGGATTGATGATTTGTTTGACCATTGCGAGTGCGAGTGTTTCTCAAAGATAGACACGTGGTGCAGTTATCATCGAGTTCGAGTTCGAGAGCGGATATCCCAAAGATGCATTCAAGACCGGTATGGGCACTATGAGTTCGTGGTTATGTCTTTCCGGTTTGACCAACGCTCAGCGGTATTTATGGATTTGATGAACGGGTGTTCAAGTCATTCTCGGATACATTTGTGATTGTATTCATTGATGACATCTGGTTTATTCGCGAATGAGCGAGGCATGGAATCGGCGAGGCGGTGATTGGATTCTCGGGCCGTGATTGTCGCCAAGTTCTCAGTGTGAGTTTTGGTTGGCCTCGATGGCATTCTGGGGCATATTATTGGGCTGATGGTGTTCGGGTAGATCGGCAAAGATGAGGCGATCAGTCTTGGCGAGACCTCTTACTCGGCCAAGTGCGCGATTTCTTAGGTTTGGCGGGTATTATCGTAGGTTTGTAGAAGCGGTTGCCTTGATTTCAGCAGATTGACTAAGTGACTCGGAAGGCGGCCAAGTTCGATGGACGAGGCTTGCGGCGGGGTTTCGATTCTTTGAAGGAAATGTTGACTCTGACTCAGTTCTTACTCTTAGGAGGTTAGATGGGTACGTGATCTATTGTGATGCCTCGGGTATCGGGTTAGGGTGTGTTTTGATGCGGCCACGGCAAGGTTATAGCCTATGCTTCCAGCGATTCTAAGCATGAGAGGAATTACCCTACCCATGACTTAGAGTTGGCGCGGTTATTCATGCCTTGAAGATTTGGAGACATTATTTATGCAGGGTTCATGTGGATATTTATACAGACCACAAGAGCCTCCAGTATATCTTGAGCGAGGAGCCGAACTTGAGGCGAGGCGATGGTTAGAGTTGTTGAAAGATTATGATGTTGATATTCTCTACCATCCGGGAAAGCCAACGTAGTTCTTGATGCCTTGAGTCGTAGATCGATGGGAGCCTATCGGAGTGCGGCCAGAGAAGGCGGGACATGGTCGTCGAATCCACCGATTAGCGAGCCTTGGGGTTCGATTGATCGACACAAGCGATAGTGGAGTGCGGGTTCGTGAGGTTGCCGAGTCTTCCATCGTCGATGAGGTGAAGAGGCGATTTGAGGACCCGGTGTTGATGCGATGCGGTGCGTGACGCGACTCTTCGGGAGAAGAGTCTATTCAGTGGCGCTGATGAAGTCTTGAGATTTGAGGGCGGTTGTGTGTTCCGATGTATCGGGACTTTGTCGCCAGATTCAGGGAGGCACGCGGTGCTCGTTATTCTATTCATCCGGTCGACCAAGATGTACCATGACCTCGGATGTTTGTATTGGTGGGATGGCACGAAGAGGGGCGTGGCGAGTTTTGTTGCCTGATGTCCTAATTGCCACAGTAAGGTCGAGCACGGAGGCCCGATGGATTATTGCAGCTATTGAGATTCCGACTTGGAAGTGGGAGGTGATCAACATGGACTTTGTTCAGGTTACCTCGCACTCGGAGAAATACGACTCCATATGGGTTATTGTTGTGGTGTGAAATCAGCCCATTTCCTTCCAATCGGGACGGCGTTTTGGTGAGGACTATGCGGTTGTACATCCGAGAGATAGTGAGGTTGCACGGTGTTCGGTGTCGATTATATCGAGATAGAGGAGCGGTTCTGGCTAACTTCGGAGGTCTTTCGGAAGGGTTTGGGGACACAGTGAGTCTCAAAGACAAAGATTTCATCCTCGGGCGACGGGCAGCAGAGCGCACTATCCGAACTTCGAGGATATCTGCGAGCTGCGTGATTGATTTCGATGGTAGCTGGGAGGATCATTTGCCTCTCGTGGAGTTTGCTTATAATACGGCTACCATTCCAAGATACGAGATGGCGCCATACGAGGCTTTATATGGCGAAATGCGATCGCCGTCGGTTGGTTCGGCGTGGGCGAGTGCGATTAGTTGGCGGACTTGGTACAGCGGTCGTGGATAAGGTGAAGCTTATCCAGGAGGCGATAGCGGCTCGAGTCGGCGAAGTCTTATGCGGATAATCGGCGGCATTTGGAGTTTGGTGCAGACCGGTCTTGAAGGTGTCACCCATGAAGGGTGTGATGAGATTCGGTAGAAGGAAACTCGGCCCAAGGTACATCGGGCCCTACCCGGATCGTTCGTAGAGTGGGCAAGGTTGCCTACGAGTTGGATCTACCATCGAGTTGGAGGCGGTGCATCCGGTATTCCATGTTTCTATGTTGCGAAAGTGTATCGGTGATCCGGCGAGTTTTCCTACTAGTGAGGTCGGTGTGAGAGGAGTTATCGTATGAGGAGAGTCCCATAGCGATACTCGATCGCCAGTCGGTGATTGCGGACGAGGATGTAGCTTAGTCAAAGTCTGTGGAGGAATGATAACCGAGAGGAGATGACTTGGGAAGCGGAGGAGGACATGTTGAGGAAGTATCCTCACTTATTTCCTATACCTTCAGGTAATTCATCTTCCCTTACTTGTCAAGTTTTAATTGAAGTATCTCTTTTGCAAAAATGCTAGTATGTGGCCATGTGTAGCATTTTTTTTTTGGTATGTCGGGGTTGTGAGAGGAAACTATGTCGCTATTTAAGTTTGACTCCGAAAGAACATTCGGGGACGAATGTTTCTAAGGGGGGAAGAATGTTACACCCCGTAATTTCAGGACATGTCTTAAGAACGTAAGAAAGAACTCACAAATGTTAAGGATTTGAGACTTGTAAAAACTTATCGGAAATTATGGAATTGTCGGATGATGGATTATTGTAACGAATGGGAGGGCGACACGTGTCACCCCCCTTATGTGATGCCTTGGTCGAATGTGCAAGGGCATGAAGGTCATTGGACCTTTGTTGCAAGACTAGTCTTGCAACTTGTGTAGCTTGAGAAGGTTGACTAAGTCTTGGTCAATAAGTCTTGATATTTAGCAAGACTACATCCCAACCAACCATTTGTTTGTATCCAAACCCTCCAAGGTGCCTACATATATTACTACTAGTAGAGGGAGAGCCTAACACTTAGAATAATTTTACACAAAAATTGAAGAACATAGGCTACATGCTCTCGGGTTCCTTACAAAAAAAAAAGAAAAAATATTTGTTTGTGATCCATTTAGCTCCCCACTTTAAACCAAGGTTCTTATGTGTATTGTAAGCAAGTCTCAATAGAAACATCTTGGAAAACGATAGTTTTCGGGTTAGTCGCAAGCGGAAACCTAATGGTCTTTCTAGGTTTTGGTTTGGAGATTTGAAGAATAATTGTTGGTGTTGTTCTAAGGGTCTCAACAAGCGGATTGAAGCGTCTTGGAGAGGTTCTAAGCTACTAAGGAGCGACTTCGGATTGGAGTTGATTTCATATTCGTGAAGGTATAATCTTGTCTTTTAAAGGTGCTACAAGATTACATATTTAATTGTTGTTCATAGCTTTGTATGTTGCGAGCATGAAGTTGTTTTATTAAGGTTATAAGAATTATGGATTGATTATAGCCTTGGAAATCCGAAATGTAATGTAAGCCATGACTAAGTTGAATTACCATTTAATCGTTGTTAGAACCGTCGCATGTCATTGACTTAAGGATTATGGTTATTATAATCAAATGCGACTTGATATCATGTTATGCTACAAATTTGGATTTGAAATGGAAATTGGACTACCTACATAAATTGTGAGCCAATTGGAAATTTGTTTAGTTAGTCATTTGAATTGACTACCTTATATAAATTGTGAGCCAATCGAAATTTGTTTAGTTAGTCATTTGAATTGGATTACCTTCTATATAATTGTGAGCCAATTGGGGCTGTTTGGTTATTGTATTTCGGCCTTGGAAAAGGTGGCAAAGTAAGTAAAAACAAAGGAGGTGCTGTCCGATTTTCCGTAGAAAATGGACACTTTACACTTATGATATTCTACGGTTGAAGTAAGGCCTTAATAGACGTATTGTGAATATTATAGGTTGTTATACTACGGGCGGGACTTTGTACTTGGCAAGTGGTTTGACCCGACAAGGTATGTAGAACTTTTCCTATCTTTGAGCATGACTAGTTTCGCGTATATAGTACGGTAGACGTACAAGACTTTGACATCCTTTACTTGTTTTATGAAATGCCAAGTCGGGTGAGTTAGGAGATTTAACTCACTTCTTTGAGAATATTAAAGATGTCTTAAGTCTTGTTAAAGATAAGGGACTTGAAGAATTTTAAAGTATGTAATACTTGTGTCGTTTTAAACGTATAAGTCCCTTGGATAGGAAATTGTACATGACTACGGTATAAAGTGAATATAACGACTTTATGGGGAGTTGGTTATATTGACTTTATGGAAAGATAAATGACTTGATTTAATGGAAGGCAATTCTATTTTAAGGCATTAATTGCCTAAGGTTTTATAAGACACGAGTCACTTGATTTAGAAGCCATACTTTATTTCTGAAAGTATTGTGACTTGTCTTGAAAAGAAATTGTCACTTGATACTACGGCTATTAGTATCTTGGAAGTTTTATAATGAAATGAGTCATTTTAAAAGCATAGGAGTACGTAGTACTTTGGGTTAAATTCCCGGATTTTTATAAAAGACATGAAAGTGCCTTAAGTGAACTAAAATGAGAGGGTAGATGAATAAGACTAATAAGAAGTTAGGGGGATTGCTAACTTGCTTAATTATTGTATGACGGCCGGTTTTGAGATAGGGTAAGAGTATCAGTGAGGGGCAAACCCCCAAGACGCTATACCACCTTCTTCAGGATAAAAGTATAAATGAGGGGGAAGCCCCCAAGACATTATACCACCTGCGTTACTGTCTTCTACAGGATAAGAGTATAAATGAGGGGCAAACCCCCAAGACGTTATACCACCTGCTTCAGGGTAAGAGTATAAATGAGGGGTAGGCACCCCAAGACGTTATACCACTGTTTTATGGGTTCACTACCCATAGTAGGATCGGAGACCGCTATTGTGATGTTATACGTATTCTCTTGATGTACTCATTGTTAAGGCCTTTGTGTACTGTAATTTTGTTATCATACATGTCTACGGCTTTCTTATAAACTTATGTTGTAATTACAGTACTTTCCAGTTTTACATACTTAGTACATATTGTGTACTGACCCCCTTCCTCGGGGGCTGCGTTACGCGAGAAAGGGTAGCGGCGGCAGATCCACATTCTGGATCACTTATCGGGCGTCGGAGCTCCATTCTCGGAGGCTTGTCTTTCTTTTGATACGATCTTGTCACGATGTTGTAGATTTTGTACATTCGAGGGTATGGCGGGCCCTGTCATACAGTTGTTATTGTCAGAAGTCCGTATTCACTTTGTGGTTGAAGTAAGAACTAAGTTGTAAAGTTGTACTTTGACTTTGTTTATATCATGGAAGCGACCTTGCTCGGTTGCTTTGTGTTGTTATATTGTTTACACATGTGTTTATGTTGTGTATGTTCATTGCTATTCTCGATGTATACCAACAGGGTGCGGGTAGGGCACCGATCGCGGCCGGTCGGTCGTGTGATAGTACTAGGGTTAAAACCGGATTGTTGGCATAAAATGGGAGTACTTGAGGTTATATAAATGGTGAACCAATTTACATGTTAATGAAAGTCTAAGAGTAAGTTAAACTTTCCTATGCTAGTTGTGATAGCCTTTGGTGGTATTACTATGTTACCGCGTCTCTCAGTTGGAGGGCCGACTGACTTGTTATGAAATTACTTGGACATACCGGCCGTGACGGAGGATTCCACGGGTATGCTTCCATTGTGATTGATCTTGGCCATGCTTATACGATGAGGATCTTGGGCACGCGACGGACGCGGGTTAGATGCGTCACGTTTTATTGGATGTCTGGCGGTGACGGAGGATTCCAGGTATGCTTCCATTGTGATTGATCTTGGCTATGCTTATCGATGAGGATCTTGGGCGTGCGGCGGGACGCGGGTTAGATGCGGGCGTTTCATTACTCGTGGCGTGCTTATACGATGAGGATTCCGGCATGCGACCGTGTTATACTTTACTCCGTGGGCTAGCTCCGTGAAGACATGTACCAGCGATGAGGATTCGGGGCATGTTATATTATTACTCCGTGGGCTAGCTCGGCGAAGACTGCGCTACGATGAGGATTACGAGGGCGCGTTATGGCCACGCTTATACGATGAGGATTAGGGCATGCGTCGCGTTATATATATATATATATATATATGTATTATATATGTGTCTGTAAAGCGGTGAGTAGGATGCCACGCGCGTCACTGGTTATATGTTACACCTACGGCAAGATGATGGAGATTCCACGGGCGAAGGTATATATATATGTATTGTATAGGTGTCGCAAGCGGTGAGTAGGATGCCACGGGCGCGTCACATGAGTATGATTTATGTCATAAACTACCGACAGTGAGGAAGGAATTCCACGGGCATGAGTGATGACTGTGAGGGTGTGAGTCCCTGACTTGACATGACTATTTATATATGGTGTACTGTAGTTTGATTATCATACATGTCTCCTGTTTTATATAGACTATTATGATTTCATTTACAGTATTTTCAGTTTCACATACTTGGTACCTATTATGCGACCTCGCCCGAAGTGCGTTCATGCCGCAGGTAGAGGTACATCGGTTGTTGATCCTCGCTCATAGGATCACAGTTCAGCGTTTTGGGAAGCTCCATTTCTCTGGAGGCTTATCTTTTGGTATGATTTCCTGAGATTGTAGGTTCTTGTATATTCAGGGGTATGACGGGGCCCTGTCCCGTCGTTGTTGTTATAAAATTTTTAGATGTCTGTAGTACTGTCGTGGGCAGGGTTTGTAAAGGATGTAACTCTTCAAATTTCTATATATATGCAGAAAGGTGACCGTTTTGGTTAGCCTGTTTTATTATTGTATATCTTGTTTCATGTTTAAGTTTTTATTTCCGCTGATTTTCTCTGATGTTGTATCACTAGGGTGCCCGGGGTAAGGCACGATCGCGGGCGAGTCGGGTCGTGACAATATGACTTCGCCGACTACGAGTGCTAGTAATCTCTCTTGTATGAGTTTCACGTCGCGACCTGCTGAACTATGTCGGACCAATCAATCGAGTCTCACTCGTCAAACCAACCATGGGCGACTGCACTTCCTCGTACAAAGCCTCACGGCGTTAAATCGAATGCTAGAGTGGTAGCGTTATTGTAAGCAAACTCCATAAGTGGAAAGTGATCATCGACTACCTCTAAAATCAATAATACAAGCCCTCAACATATCCTTGATTATGCGCGTAGTGCGTTACGCTTGCCCGTACATGCGAGGATGAAATGTTGTGTTGAGACTCACCTGCGTTCCCAATCCCTTCTGAAATGATCTCTAGAAGTTAGTCGTGAACTGGGCTCCTCGGTCAGATATGATAGATATAGGAACCCCATGCAACCTCACTATCTCTCTGATGTATAATCTAGCATAGTCCTCGGCTGAATAAGTAGTCCGGACTGGAAGAAAATGGGCTGATTTTGTCAGTCTTCTACAATAACCCAGATGGAATCACACTTCCACTGAGTACGAGGCAACCCTGTAATAAAATCCATATTAATCACCTCCCACTTCCAAGTCGGGATATCTATCGCCTGCAGTAACCCGCCACGCTTCTGATGCTCGACCTTAACCTGCTGACAATTTGGGCACTGTGCAACAAATTCTGATATATTTCTCTTCATGCCATCCCACTAATACAAGCACCTAAGGTCATGATACATTTTCGTCGACCCTGGATGAATGGAATAATGGGCATTGTATGCTTCACCCATAACCTGCTGCCGCAGTCCTGCAACATCTGGTACACATAACCTACCTTCATACCGTAGCACGCCATCAGAGGCCACCTCAAATAAATCCTTCTCCTTTCGGAGAGTTGCATCTCTATATTGTGCCAGAATATGGTCCGCATACTGACATCTTTTCACCTCTTCTATGATAGAGGACTCAGCAACTCCTCGAACAAGAATGCCACTATCTTCAGAATTCGCCAACCGGACTCCAAGACTAGCTAGCCTGTGAATCTCCCGGACCATCTATTTCCTATCCGGCTGTACATCCGACAAACTACCCATGAATCTACGGCTGAGAGCATCTGCCACAACGTTGTCCTTCCCTGGGTTGTACAAGATATCAACATCATAGTCTTTCAACAACTCTAGCCATCGTCGCTGTCGTAGATTCAATTCCTTCTGCTTAAAGATGTATTGAAGACTCTTATGATCCGTGTAAATATCAACATGGACACCATACAAGTAATGTCTCTATATCTTCAAAGCATGAATCACCGCTGCTAGCTCTAAATCATGAGTGGGATAATTCTTTTCATGTTTTCTAAGCTGTCAGGAGGCATAAGCTATAACTCTGCTATGTTGCATCAACACACAACCTAACCCGACACCTGAAGCATCACAATAAATCATATACCCGTCTAACCCCCCCGGAAGAGTCAGAACTGGGGCTGAAGTCAACTTATCCTTCAATAGCTGAAAACTGTGCTCACAAGCATCGGTCCACTGAAACTTAGTTGCCTTCTGGGTTAGCTTAGTCAATAGTGCGGAGATCGAAGCAAACTTCTCCACAAACCTCTTGTAATACCATGCTAGTCCCAGAAAGCTGCGTACCTCAGTAGGTGTAATGGGTCTGGGCCATGTCTTCACTGCCTCAATATTCTGAGTATCCACACGAATACCATCTGCCCCGACAATATGCCCCAAAAATGCCACTGAGGCCAACCAGAACTCACATTTCGAAAATTTGGCATACAACTGCCGGTGCCGGAGGACTCCAAGTATTGTCCTCAAATGGTTTGCGTGCTCCTGCTCTGAGCGAGAATATACCAGGATGTCATCAATGAATACTATAACAAATGTATCCAAAAATGGGTTGAACACCCGGTTCATTAGGTCCATGAACACTGCTGGAGCATTAGTCAACCCAAACGACATCACCCTGAACTCATAATGCCCGTACCGGGTCCTGAACACAGTCTTTGGAATATCTGCCTCTCTAACCCGTACCTGATGGTAACCGGATCGCAGATCTATCTTCGAGAAATACTTTGCACCTTGCAACTGATCGAACAAATCATCAATCTGGGGAAGGGGGTACCTATTCTTGATGGTTACCTTGTTCAGCTGCCTATAGTCAATGCACATCCGCAGCGAACAATCCTTCTTCTTTACAAATAGCACCGGTGCACCACATGGAGATGCACTAGGCCTAATAAAGCCCTTCTCTAATAGGTCTCTCAATTGTTCCTTCAACTCATTCAATTCTGCAGGTGCCATTCTATAAGCAGGAATGGATATAGGTTGGGTATCTGGCAATACATCTATGCTGAAATCTATCTCCCGCTCTGGAGAAAGACCTGGTAGATCATCTGGGAACACATCCGGAAACTCACTAACTATCGGAACTGACTGAAGAGCCGGTACCTCGGCCTCCGTATCATGCACCCGAACTAAGTGATGAATATACCCTTTTCGAACCATCTTCCTTGCCTTGAGGTATGAAATAAACTTACCCCTTGGCGATGCGGTATTCCCTTTCCATTCAATAACCGGTTCGTCTGGAAATTGGAATCGAACCAACTTCTTTCGACAATCAACGTTGGCAAAACAAGAAGCCAACCAATCCATACCCATAATAACGTCGAAGTTGGTCATATCCAACTCTATCAAATCTGCTAAGATATGACGGCTATATATCACCACCGAGCAATTCTTATACACACGTCTAGCTATAACTGAATCTCCCACCGGTGTAGCTACCTCAAATGGTTCTATCGGCTCAGCTTCTATCCCTATCCTACTAGCAACAAGAGGGGATATATAGGACAAGGTGGAACCTGGATCAATCAAAGCATGCACGTCATAGAAAAATACCGATAATGTATATGTGACAACATCTGGTGACGCCTCCTGATCGCGTCTACTGGCCAGTGCATAAATGCGATTTGGAGGACCGCTAGAATTAGAACCTCTGCCATGACCTCTACCCCGACCAACTGGTGACTGAGTACCCTGTCCGATGGGGCGCATAGCTGTGGACGATGAACCCGCAATAGAACCCATAGGCTGAGCCATACCCCCCGAACCAACTCTAAAGGGACATTCTCTCATCAGGTGTGGCCACAGCGCGAGAAAACAAGTACCAGTATCAATATGACACTCCCCCGGATGACGCCTGCCGCACTGCGAACACTGAGGCAAAGATGGCCTCCACTGACCAGAACCCCTGTGCATCTGTGATCCTGTCGCCCGGGAGCCCTGACCAGCTCCTGAATACCCCGTGCGGTCAAATCGCCTACCAGAAGACTGTGAGGGAGCACTCTGAGCTGGCTGGGAGGAATACCTGGTATGCTGCTGAGGCTGCCCGCCTCGGAAATCACCCGAAAACCCAGCTGATCTGGCCCTCTTATGCTGGCTCCTACCATGGTCTCTATCCAACCGTCTCCCTTTGTGTCGCTCCTCGATTCCCTGCGCAAATGCCTGAATACGAGCAATATCCATGCTCGGCTGAAGCACTATTGTCATGCACCCATCAATAAGATAGTGGTCTAACCTCATCACGTAACGGTGTACCTTATCTGCCATGTCTGCTACCATAGTAGGTGTGTACCGAGCCAAGGAGTCAAACTTCAAGCTATACTCTCTAACCGTCCTCCCATTCTGCCAGAATCAGAAACACTCGACTCGACTTCGCCTCATCTCTGGAGGCAGGAAGTGGCCAAGAAATGCCTCTGAAAACTCATCCCATACTGCAGGAGGAGCACCCTCGCCCCTGGAAAACTCCCATGACTCAAACCAGTTGACTGCTATATCGCGCAACCAGTATGAGGCCAATATAACTGACTCAGTCTCTGAGGCCCTGATCACTCTCAACGTCCTCTGTATCTGGCGGATGAACTCATAAGGATCATCATCGGGCCTTGACCCATAAAACTCCGGCGGACTGCAACTCAGAAAGTCTCTAACCCTCAAACTGTCTGCCCTAGGGTTAACTGTCGGCTCCTGCCTGTAAGTTTGCCTCGCTACTATCCTTGCCAATAGTTGGATTGTATCTCTCAAATCTCCATCCTGTGCCCCTGGCTGGGGAACTGAAGGCTCAGGTACTGGAGCCTCGGATACGGGTGATGTTGCCCCCTGAGAGGGAGCCTCTGGAACTGTTGACGAGGCGGAACTCGTCTTCATGGGCACACTATCAGGAGTAGACCGCGTGCGGGACCTGGTAGCTCTCCGTACCCAACTAGTGTCCCCTACTGTAGATTTGCCCTTCTGGGCCACTGGCGCCTTCCTCGGAGGCATAGCTGTAAATATAACAAATTATCAGAAAATGGATCATCTTAATAACACAGCTCTTATAGCACGATCTAAGAAATGGAAGAATAGAAACAATCCTAAATGTCCGGCAGCCTCCTGTGTATAAGTATGGTGCACAACATACCCATACACAAGACTCTACTAGACACAGTCTGTAGACATTCCGAGGACTAACCGCTCTGATACCACTTTGTCAAGACCCGACCCGACGGCCACGACTAAACGTCCTAATTGGACGTCATTACTGATCTGTCACTCTTAATCCATCTAATACAGAGATCTATAGAAATTTCGGCAGCACAACACTGCTTTTACAACATCTCCCTAAAATGGGCGACCCGACAAGGCTGTCAAATCAACAACAGAACAATAATGATAACAGGCTAGCCGACTAGGTTGTCACCAACCAACACTATGTACACAAAGGAATAGTCAAAGTAAGCAGCCGGCAAGGCTGCCACTAGATAACAACAAGTATAGCCGGGAACGCCCCAACACAGGGTATAACAACATCAAAACCAAAAGAAGTACAAACGTCCAACCCACAACTGTAGAGTACTATACTGACATATGACGGGACAGGACCCCGTCGTGCCCAAAATATGCATAAGTCTGAAAGATAAAAGTGTCTGTACCAAATTAGCTGGCTCCGGAACAAGGGAGCTCTCCAACTGCTGTACATAAATCCTAGACTAGAGGGTCACCTATCTGAACACCTGAACCTGCGGGCATGAACGCAGCCCCCCGAGGAAATGGGGGTCAGTACGAAATAATGTACCGAGTATATAAAACATGAAACACTAAAAATAAAATTACAACTGTGTCAAGTAAAGATAGAGAGTCATCAAGCTTAACAAAAATGAGAGTCATATCAGAAATTGTGAATGCATGCTCATACTGTCACTATGTCTATGTATGTATATCAATATGCATAACATGTCTCGGCCCTCTAGTGAAGGACTCGATGGAAGTCTGTATTTGTGCGCATATCATGTCTCGGCCCTCTATGGAGGGACTCGATAAAATCTATATATAACGTGTCTCGGCCCTCTAGCGAGGGACTCGATGAATTCTGTAAAGTTGCGCACGAACATGATCCGGCCCGGGACTCGGTGGAGTGAAACAATAATACTTAGCACGAGTAGATATCATGAGCAACCATATGCAATTAAAAATCATCTTTGACTCTCGATAATATCATCATAATAAACTCTTTTACTGAAAATTGTAGGCACTAATCAACAATTACCTTTTAAAACTGAACTTATAGGAATCAAGTACGTCCTCCGTACTTTTATTAAAATCATGCCAAAAGAAAGAAATGATAGTTTCACATACCTCTTAGGCGAACTACTCAACTCAATATTAAGGTATGCATCGTCTAGTACTTCAACCTATAATAAGGAATGATACGCTCGTCAATTCCATGATTTCTAATGTAAGTTATATGAATAATGACTCCCTTATTCCTATAAAAATTTGGGCAGCATTTCCTTTGTTTATGTGCGTATCCACAATTTTACCAATCAACCAACAATTCAAATCCAACCAACAATCCAATGCTCCAAATTAAACTAATGACAACTACCATTTCCATATGTAGTCAAAATTATTTAAACATTCAATTTATCAACTTCAATGACTAAGGGAATTTATATATTTATTTCATGTCATTCCAACCCTTAATCCGTATTTAAAGAATAGTCCATGAGAACAACTCACACTTTAGTTAACAATGAGAGGGAAATGCGGAGCTTTTCTACATTTTCTTACACTTTGATTCCTTTAGGACTTGCGTAAGCAATTACCACATTGTTTATGCATGTTCTCGATGAAATTCCCAGCATTATTACACCACCAATTCAGCCCCTAAACAGTCTCTAAGTCGCGACGACGAGGTCCGACAATTCCTTAAATGTTAAGGTTCAAAAACACATTGCCTTGGATCTTCTTTTAACTCTTTACACCCAATTCGTATTCCACTAATTCCATATAACAATTACAACTTTAAATTTTCATGATTCCCCTTCAAGTTCATTATGCAATTAGTAACCATATCACAATACAACAATCAAACTTAATGTATACAAAACAGTTCCAATCAGCGTATATATCCTTAATACAATCACATGCATTTCATATTTTCAATTCCATCTTAACACCAATTCATATCTTCAACTACAACAACATGCAATTTTACTTAAACTATAAAAGAAGAATTTTATACCTCAAATTCGTCCAAAACGATCTGAAAAATCTGTTCCTTTGCCACCCGATTTGCTCACTGTTTTCACGATTTTTGGACACCAATTTTTCCCCTTTTCAACTTCAAATTGACATGCAACAATCCCACAATGTTAACCCCTCATTTAAAGATGTTTATCATGCTAAAACTTGCCTAAAACTCTTAAAAAATCTGCTCCAAAATCGGCAGCTGTGGGGTGACCGAACCCACTGTTTTCGGATGCTAGAATTGCTCTAGTTCTTGACTTACTTGTGTAGGATAATTGGTCTAACAAAGTGGAGTAAAAGCTTGGATTTTTCTCTTGTAAAAGGGGAGATTTTCGACCTAGGCTTAAGGAAAAGGGAAAGGAAGATTCAATTTTGTGTTGAAGAAAAGAAAAATGAACGTGTTAGGCATTTTTAAGTGCTAATTTTCAGATTTCTAAAAGTGCACATAGGTCCCCCTTCTTTTTACACTTTAACCATCCAAGTGCTTATTAAACTAATTTAATCCCCAAAGTAGTAAACCTTAATCTATTTCTTTAAATCTTGATTTCCGTTTCCTTTAATTCCCACAATATGTAATAATCCTCAAAAGAGAAATATAAATAACTTATCATTTTAAATACTCATTGACGTGTCTGTAGCTTGTATAATTATATCTCATACCCCTTATCCGAATCTTAACCTTAATGACATTCTTAATCCTTGTCTCAACTTACGAGGTGTAACAGGTTTGGAGTAGTTGACTGAGTTGTTTAACGTCGTTTTTAAGAAACCGAGAAAGCCCGAAGAATGGAGGTGGAGTACAATGATCCCTTTGTACAAGAACAAAGGTGATATTTAGAGTTGCAACAACTATAGGGGTATCAAGTTGTTAAGCCACACAATGAAAGGGTCGTGGAGATGAGGGTGAGAAGAGGTGTGTCTATTTCCGAGAACCATTTTGGTTTTATGTGGGGGCGTTCGACCACATAAGTCATCCATCTTATTAGGAGGTTGATGGAGCAGTATAGAGAGATGAAAAAAGACTTATATATGATTTTCATCGACCTCGAGAAGGCATACGACAAAGTCCATCGGGAGGTTCTATGGAGATGTTTGGAGGTTAGAGGGGTACCTGGGGTATACACTAGGGCGATCAAGGATATGTATGATGGAGCCAAGACAAGAGTACGGATAGTATGAAGAGACTCGGAGCACTTTCCAGTGATGATGTGGCTGCACCAGGGATCAACTCTTAGCCCATTTCTATTTGCATTGGTGATGGATGGGCTGACGCGACAAATCCAATGGGAGGTACCATGGTGTATGTTATTTGTAGACGACATAGTCCTGATTGATGAGACTCGCAGCGGAGTGAACGTCAAACTGGAGGTTTGGAGACAGACTCTGGAGTCTAAAGGGTTCATGTTGAATAGGACCAAGACAGAATATTTGGAGTGCAAGTTCAGTAACGGGAGTGACCCTAAGACATGTGTGGAGGTAAGGCTTGGTACGCAGGTCATTCATTCCAAAGAAAGGAAGCTTCAAGTACCTAGGGTCTATTATCCAAGGGAATGGAAAGATTGATGACGATGTCACACATCGTATCGGGGCAGGGTGGATGAATTGGAGGCTCGAATCTGGAGCCTTGTGCGATAAAAATATGCCACCAAAACTTAAAGGCAAGTTCTATAGGGTGGTGGTTAGACCGACTATGTTGTATGGGGCGGAGTGTTGGTCAGTCAAGACTTCGCACGTACTAAAGATGAAAGTTACGGAGATGAGGATGTTGATATGGATGTGTGTGCATACAAGGAGAGATGGGATTAGAAATTATGATATCCGGGAGAAAGTGGGAGTGGCATCAATGGATGATAAGATGCGGGAAGTGAGGTTTATATGTTTCGGGCATGTACAGAGGAGAGACATTGATGCTCAAGTGCGGAGGTATGAGAGGTTGGCTATGGATGGGTTCAGGAGGGGTAGAGGTAGGCCGAAAAAGTATTGGGGAGGTGATTAGATGGGATATGGCACAGGTGCAACTTACTGAGAACATGACCTTAGATCGAATATTGTGGAGGACACGTATTAGGGTAGAAGAGTAGTAGGTACTCACTCGTAGTCCTACTTATGGTTACAAATTGATAGTTGTAGTGTTATTACTGTAGGTTCGATTAGTCTATCACACTTATAGGCACATTATTTCTTTATAATCTATTATAGTTTGATTTCTGTTGCTATGTGTTTTTTTGTGTATTTTATGTATATGGTTTAGCTTATTTAGTTGTGTTAGCTACTGCTCCATTTTGTTCGAATACACTTTATATTGCTTTAATTCCTTATATGAGTCTGACCGTTTCTCTTGCTTTACTCTTGCTTTGTTTTGATAGCCCTGCCTGTGATTATGCTTTGTCTTGAGCCGAGGGTCTCACAGAAATAGTTGTTCTACCTACCAAGGTGGAGGTAAGTTCTGTGTACACTCTACCCTCTCCAAACCCCACGGTGTGGGACTACAATGGTATGTTGTTGTTGTATATGTTTGAGCATTAATAATGTACTCCCTCTATTCACTTCTATTTGTCATGCTTCTTAAAGGCAAAATTTTGACTAATTTTTTTGAGCTAAATTAAATTAGATGCATGAAATACTATAAATTGTAATTTATTAATATAATAAAATAATATATTTTAAAATATTGATCAAAGTGCATATAGTTTAACTCTTAAAAAGCACAACATGATAATTAAAAGTAAATCGAGAAATACTAGACTACTAGATAAAAAAGATTTCGCTCAATGAGGATTGAGGACTAAGTGCCTGTTTGGATTGGCCTCTGGGTATCCAGAAGTGCTTCTGGGTACCTACTTTCGTGAAAATAGCAAAATTGACATGTTTGGTTTGGCTTTTCAGAAGTGATTCTGGTCTCCAGAAGCACTTCTGACAGAAGCTACAATGTCACGACCCGACCAGACGGGCCGCGACTTGGCGCCCTAATTGGACGCCATTACTGACCTGTCATACTTAATCCATTTGATACCAATATTAATAAAATTCTGGCAGCATAACACTGTATCTACAACATGTACCCGAATAGATGATCCGGTCAGGCTGTCTTTACATAAGGGGGTACCTGCCTCCAGATGAGTCACAACTAACCAACACAATATAATAAGCAAGTCGACAAGGCTGCCACCAACATAAGGGAACATCCCAAATAGAAATACGAAAGCATGGCTAAACAAACACGTCTACACTCCTCATAAATCAACCCACGATTGTCTACAAACCTCTAGGAGTACAAAAATGACATATGACGGGACAGGACCCCGTCGTGCCCAAGATATACATAAGTCTGAAATATAAGAGTATGTACCAAAGTGACTGGCTCCGGAACAAAGGAGCTTATTAGCACCTGGTAGATGTCCTAAACTAGAGGGTCACCTAACCGATCACATGTACCTGCGGGCATGAACGCAGCCCCCCGAAGAAAGGGGGGTCAGTACGAAATAATGTACTGAATATGTAAAACATGAATTACTGTAAGGAGGATTGTAACTGGCCAGAAGATAACATGAGACATATATGAAAAATCAGAGATACCAATGCAACTGTATCATATGAAAAGAAAGTCATGCATGTCTAATAATCATCATAATCAAGATCATCTCCGTACATATAACTACCTGGCTCATCCTGGGACTCGATTCTCATGTTTTATACATATAAATATCCGGCCCATTCTGGGACTCGGTCCTCATACGGCGTACATATAACTACCCGGCCCATTCTGGGACTCGGTCCTCATATTCTGTACATATAGCTACCCGGCCCATTCTGGGACTCGGTCCTCATATTCCATAAATATAGCTACCCGACGCATTCTGGGACTCGGTCCTCATAACACCATCCATATAACATACAATCACAACTTACACAAATAGAATATCATGAGAAACCATATGCAATACAAACCATCATCTGAGACGCCATGGAATAATCTTATGCATTTTAAATCATCATATAGACCTAATGGAATAATCATATGCATTTTAAATCATCATATAAGACTCAATGGAATTAGTAAACTAAACTATCCTTTAGAAAATCAAGGCACGGTCATATCATGAATCATTATTTTATTAAAACTAGACATTGAAGGAATCATGTACGTCCGCCGTACTTTCATTAAAATCATGTCAAAAGAAAGAAGAAAGATTTTCACAAAATCATGTCAAAGAAGGAAATGATAGTCTCACATACCTTATAGTCGAGCTAACCAACTCACTACCAGAATATGCCTCGTCTAATACTCCAACCTATAATAATAACTTTAGGTCTGTCAACTCTATGATTCCTAACGCAAGTTAAATTGAATGACGACTTCCTATTCTACAGAAATTTGGGCAGCACTTCCCCTGTTTATATGTACATCTACAATTTACAACAAATGCCAACCAAGCCAGTAACCAAGCACAATTCCAAGATATAACCAAATTAGTTCCATGTATTTCATATATGCTACCATAATACATGCTTTCTCTTTTATATCTATGCAATACATTAATAAGAGAGCAAGTCTTCTAGTTTGCAACATATCACTTTACAACAATGTGTTTTCTTTAAAACATGTATAAGTAATTACTACATTGAACATGCTTTATTGTAACTAAACTTTCAGCATTATATCTCTACCAAAATAGCCCTCAAAATGCAACACCATATGTCCAATAATTTCATGAACTTCTCGGCCAATACCACAATACCAAACTCTTTTCATAATTCATTAAAATCCAATTGGAGTCCTTTAAATCTAATTCATATTTCAAGAATTCCATATAACCATTACAACTTAAGTATTAATGTTTCCTTCCACTCAACATGCCATTAGTGACAAGAATAATAGCAACAATTAAACCCAAGGTATATGATCGGTGTATTTTATATACACTTTTTGAGTCAGTTTCAGTTAGTCGTTTGTCCCTTTTTGTACAAATAAGTGTCGTATTAGGATAGTTTTCCTTTCTTTTGAGTCAAAGTGGTTAAAATGGCCAATTAGCGGAAAAGGAGCTAAAAGAGGGCAAAAGAGGAGGTTCCAGAGCTAAAAACAGATAAAGTGGCGAACGAGGCAAAAACCCAGTGTCGCATGAGCCTCCTGCGATCGAAGCAGGCCGCGACACCCATTATCCGAGAGATCGCAGAGTCCCAGCGCGGCTACGCCATGTCAACAGTGCGGGCGCGCCTAATCATCAGAGAAGCTACAGCAGTTGCAGGCCGCGCCTCGCAAAGAAAATCGGCCGCGCGCCAAATCACCCGAAGAACACGGTTCCGTACCATGAAAAATCAGGGTTTTGACGATTTTCTGAGCCAGGCCTGCAGGGAAAAGTTAAGGGCGGTTTTCAGCCTATAAAAGGAGAACCCTAGGCAGATTTTAAGGGTTCCCCTTCTTGCACAACACAAGGATTTCTTCTTGGAGATTGGAGACCATAATTTAGTACTTTCTTTTCCTTTTTCTTTTCTTTATTTCAGTTTTTGCATGATGAACTTTGAATTAGTTCTTGTCATATCTATGGCTAGGAACTAATTCTCTTATAGGGCTTTCCATGTTGATTCACTAGAAACTTATGTTATGAATTAATACATGTTTATGGTTATTATTCTTCTTTGAGAGATTTATCCAATAATTGCGTTGAATGTTTGGTAATTAATTGACAACTAATTATCCTTATATGATTTCTAATTTACTTCGAAAGGAGAGATTGTGAATATGCTGTAAGTTGGGTAGACATTCTTGGATTGGGGATGAAAATACCTCAATTATTTATGTAGCGTTAATGAGGCTTAACAACCCTAATTTTGCACGTAGTGCGTGACGGTTAACTAGGTTTTTGTTCTTAATCCTCCTATAGAGTTATCATTATCACCGAAAGGTAGGTAAGGTGCAATATCGGGGTTGAGTGTTTATATATCCTTAACGGAATATAAAGCGATTTAGAAACCCGCTAGCTCCGAGAGAAGAAGACCATAATTCGTTGTATTAATAAATAACATAAGCGGATAGTTGAGGAAACATGGAAGCCCTATTCCCATCACAACTGAAGTAAACTCATTAGATAAATTAGTCTTTATAATTCTTAATTATAAACAACAAAATCAAATATCAATTTACCAAATAGATACCAAAAGATAGATATTTGGTACTTGAACCCTAATCCTTGTGGACGATATTCGGTCTTACCAGGACTATATTACTTGTTACGATAACGTGCACTTGCGTTAAAGTGTGTGCATCTTTTCGCGCATCAAGTTTTTGGCGCCGTTGTCGGGGATTAGGCATAGTTTAATATCAAATTTATCTATTTTTAATTTCTAATTTGGTTTGTTTTTTTTATTTTTTAATTTTCACGTTTTTTTTTATTTTTTATTAATTTATTTCAAAAATCAGGGTGCCGTGATTTGTTGTCTGTTTTTTATCTATTTCAGGAAATCAGTTTATGCGAAGGAGAAGAGGGGCAGACACTCTTGTTCCCTTCAATCCAGAGATTGAGAAAACACAGAACGTAATGAAAGAATCGGATTGCAACCTTGATAGAGATGGAGTGTTCAAAACAACAACATGATGAGAAGGGTTAGGTGAAAATCAGCCCAATCTAGGAATACCTCGGCAGTACTATGGATGTCGAGAAAGAGTTCAAGTCTAGGCAGTTAAGCTTGGGAGACTATGTACGCCTAGAGTGAATGGAGCACGACATGTATTAGGCTCCCGCCATAGAGCAAACAACTTCGAGATAAACCGACGATTCGAAAGCATGACACACACGCGGTGCAATTTGGAGGTCGCCATCGGAGGATAAACATATGCACATAGCTAATTTCTTGGAGCTATGTGCAACTTTCGATATAACGGCGCATCGATGATGCCGTCAGATTGAGGCTCTTTCCCTTCTCACCAGGATAGAGCAAAAGTATGGTTGAATTCCTGCACGATTCGATTTTTACATGGCATGAAATGGCACGTAAATTCCTAGCCAAGTTCTTTCCCCATGCAAAGCAAAGAAATTGAGAGGAGTTGAACAACTTCTACCAAGCGGATGGAGAGTCCTTATATGAAGCTTGGGAAAGGTTCAAAGACTTGCAGAGAAAATTCCCACACCATCGTTGAGTTGTGGAACTTGGTCCACATCTTCTATAACTGATCGAGCAAGACAACCGTAACCATCATAGATGCGAAAGCGGGCATTCATGAGGAAAACAGCCCACGACGCTCACGAGTTACTAGAAGATATGGCCACCAACAACCATGTCACAGAAGAGAGGTCGACAAGTGGGAGTCCACGAGATAGATGCTATTGCTGCCTTGAATGCCCAAGTAGCTCTTTTGGCGAAACAATGCAGAACATACGATGTCGATGAATGCGGTGCGATGCCTAAAGTCGTGAGATATGTGGTGGCCCACATACATTCGATAGGTGTCCTTCAGCTGATCCCAATAATATACCAATGGAGCAGGCAGAGTGTCAGGCCGTGGGTAATTATCAAAGGCCACAAAACAATCCATACTCCAACACTTATAATTCAGGGTGGAGAAATCACCCAAATTTCTCATGGAGAGGAGACCAGGGGCAGCAGAATTAATACAGGGGCCAATACCAGAACCAGCAGAATCGTAATCAGCACTCTTCATTCAAGCCCCACACCTCAACAGCTCAATGCACCGGCTCAAAGAAGAAAAGCGACGAGCCGAAAAGTATTTGGATAAAGACTTGCCAACGCCTGCACTCGATTCATGACAGAAGCTAGATCCTCGTTCAGGAACTTGGAAGCACAAGTGGGTCAGCTAGCAAAGCAGGCAAACAGCAGGCCACAGGGTACATTGTCAAGCAACACAGAGGTAAATCCGAGGGAGCAGTGTCAGCAGTGCAGTTGAGAAGTGGAAGACAGTTGGAGCAGCAGTCTCTTCAGCCAATAGTTGAGAAAAGGGCAGAGATAGAAAAAGAGAAGGTGGTTGAACCTAGCCCAGTGGTAGAGAAAACTCCAGAGAAGGAGTATACAGAAAAGATCCCTTTCCCCCAGAGATTACAGCGGAAGGTGGTTGATAAACAATTCTCCAAATTCTTGGAGGTATTCAGGAAGTTGCATATCAACATCCCCTTTATAGAAGCATTAGAGCAGATGCCCTCCTATTTCAAGTTCATGAAGGAAATATTGGGGAAGAAGAAGAAGCTGGCGAAATATGAGATAGTAGCACTAATGTAAGAGTGTAGTGCTATCTTGCGAAGAAGTTGCCACCAAAACCAAGGATCGGGAAGCTTTACACTACATTGCACACAAGGGGGGTGACTGCAACAGAGCTCTGTGATTTAGGGGCAAGTATAAATCGACGCCTTATCGCATTTAAACGATTGGAGTTGGGTGAGGCCAAACCGACCACAGTGAGCATGCAGCTGGCCGATAGGACAGTGGTTCATCCAAGAGTGAATATTGAGGATGTGATTGTTAAAGTAGGAAAATTCTTATTTCCGCAGACTTCATTCTAGACATGGAAGAGGACGTAAATCCTCATCATATTAGGAGACCATTCCTAGCAACGGGGAGAGCTTTGATTGATGTAGAAAGAGGAGAGCTAACACTAAGGGTGGAGAAGGAAGAAATGGTGTTTAAGGTTTTTAAACATGTCATCGAGCCACCAACCATGAGCAGGTGCTTTGCAATCAGCACCATCAAGCCCCCATGTGCGCCATTACAAGTCAATCAAAGGGAGATGAGCCCACGAAAGCAGGCATGGTTTGCCAAACCCCACCGACGCAGTATGTGTTCTGAACTCCCATCGATAATGCTAAGAAGAAAAGAAAAAGAAAACGCAAAATGTGGAGGAATGGATTAGTGGGGCTTGATCCACCCTACGGTTATTAAACTAAGGAACTTGTGTCGGCTAAAAGATGTTAAAGACAAATACTACTGGGAGGCAACCCAAATTATTTTGATTTATTTTGTTTTAATATAGTAGTTTTTATTAAGAAGGTAGTGTTTGTCTTTGTGTTTGTGATGCAGGCATGTACAAAGCAATAAACTGGCGGAAAAATCAAGAAAAGCCAGGATTTCTAGAAAAACGGGTTAGCGCGCGCCAGAGCAAACCATGGCGCCAAAAGAACTGAAGAGGCGCTGAAGTTTAGCCGCGCGCGCCAAAAGGCCGCGGCAGTAATCGAAAAATGCCAAGTCTAAAGCGCGCGCATAATGTGGCCGCGCAGAAAATCGAAGGAATGCAGAAGATCGCACCGCGTGGCTAAGCCGCGCGCGCTAAGCGGAAATCCAGAAATCAGATTTGCCCCAATTTCAAAACCAAAACCTAACCCTTCTTCTCACAAAACCCACGAAAATCCACAAATTACCCACAAATCCTCCACAAATCAAACCCAACCACAACCAAAACTCTTAAATTCCTAAAACCCTTAGCTATCTCAACCAACAAAGCTCCATTCCATAGCCTCAAATCACCAATAGAAGCAAGAACATCGTGGAGACACCATCAAAAAGGTAATCTTCACCTTTTCTTGAAAGTTGTTAGTAATCAAAGGAGGTAGTAGTTGGAGAAGTGTTGCATTGTGAAGTAGTTTGGGGTGCTGAAAAATTGATTGTGAAGTTTGGAGAAGGAGTAGACAAGGAGAGTTGGGTATTGGGTAGTAGAGTTGAAGTTTGGGGGTGTTTGTGTTTTAGCTGCTAGATTGTTGATTGTGTTGGGGAAAACTTGTGCTACTAAGTTGTAAGATGTACAAAGTAAGTTAACCATGTCTGCCAGGAAAAGAAGAGCCTCCACATCCACCTCAGCCCCACATTACGATGATACTAGGTTTGTGAGCTACGAAGCCTTCCAAAGATACAAAAGCTTAAGATTAGGCCCTTAATCCTCGAAAGGGAAACGGACTATCGAGGAGTCGTTTGGGGAAGAGGATGTTTATGAGCCCATTCGCAATGATTGAGTTAAGGGGTGGAGGAGATTTGTAACCAGGAGAAGATAGCACCAGTGAACACAACACTGGTGCGTGAATTCTATGCCAACTTTCCGAAAAGGTGCATGGGATGCTTTGTAAGGGAAATTATGTGCTGTGATGCAGAAGATATAAATACACAATTGAAGACGGTTGATGTTGAAGAAAGTGATGATTGGAACCACTTTAGAACATGGTCTGAAGACCTCCAACATCGACCGAATGCCGTCGCAGATACGCAGTCTACAGGGATGCTTTTGATATTGCACGAAATGGGTCAAGAGCACTAAGTAGGTGCCAGTTCAACAAAGCAGCCAAGGGTTGGCTATATTTCGCAATACCGCGTGATTCCATCCACGACTTCACCAGAGTGCCGAAGATGAGACCAAACCGATATATGGAATTATGAGGATGACGATTGATGGGAAAGAAATAGCAGAGCATTGAGGAAATCAAAGGTTGGTGACAACGGGTGGATTGGGACATGGCTCGATTATCACCACCAGGCAACATAAATGGGGTCCCAATCCTACCCATCGATACTAATGAGAAACCAACCGCTCGTGTCCCATGGGATAGTGCACTCTTTCCTGCACTCCAAGCCCCCAAAGAAAGTAAAAGAGCACAACCAGCAGCAGCAACAACAACAACAGAGGCCGCAATGAACGAAGATGAACCTGAAATAGGGGCTCAATATGCAGCAGGGCCTAGCCACCAGCCAACCACAGAACCAGAACCTCCAGTGCCTATGATGGAGCAAGTGCTCCAGAACCAGAGAATGATGATGCAACATTTCGACACAATGGTACAAGGACAAAATGAGTTGAGACAGGGACAACATGAGCGCATGCGGCAACAAGAATTGAGGCGAGCAACAACAGCTGCACCGCAGCTTGACGAGATGAGTTCCCTGTTCAACCAATGGTCGATGCATTATCCACCGCCACCACCACCATTTTAGCCAAAGTCTGTAAGTGTCTTATTTCTTTTATTGTCTTTGAGTCTACACACATTGGGGACAATGTGTGATTTAACTTTGGGGTGTTTTATTTGTGTCTTGTTTTAGTTGTGTCTTGTTATGTTTTATTTAAGTCTTTTTATTGTTTTTATGTATTTTTGAGTCACGAAATTTTTTCTTTTTGAGTCATAATTGTCTGTCAAAAGATCATGTATGTTGTAGTTGCTAGAAACACCTAGTGAAGTAAGGTGGAATAATGTAATGGAATTGAAGCAACTATCTAAACACCTAGGTTAGATATGCCAAAAACTCATAAAATCTGTCTATTTGGAGTTTCTTGCTTAAATCGTGCATGCTAAATGATGAATACTTATGTGTTATGATTGCTTGCTATTTGAGACGAAATAGTTAGGACATGCATGTTAGGGAGATGACTCGGGCATTTCTTTGATAGCCAATTCTTACCACTCTTTTCTATCCCGGACTTTAAATATATCCCTAGTCAGCCCCATTGAGCCTAAAAATTGAAACTTCTTCTTTGACACCCTATATTCCCACAAATTGTGCCATAAGTAAAAATGGGAAGTAGTGGAATCAAGTGTGTTAAAAAAGAGACAAAAAGAGTGAATGAGCTTGTTGCACCCCAATAAAAAAATAATAAGAAAGAGACAAAAGCCTAAGTTTGGGGGTGCTTGTTATTATTATACTCTTCACTCTCCCAAAACAAAAGAGGGAAAAGATAGAATTGAAGTGAAGAAAAGAACCAAAAGAAAAGGGGAAAATGGAAAAGCTAAAGAGCTTATGGTACAAAGAATGAGCCTAAAATGCCTATTTTTACCTACCTATACCTAAGCCTACATTACAACCCTTAAAGTCCTGAAGATCTCTTTTATGCATATCCAAGATTAGTGGAGAATAGCAAGTAAAAATGTCATAGGATTTTTGAATTTATATGCATGATTTAGTATATTGACTTCCATTAAGCATGATAAATATGAGTTTGCGAAATATCTAGCTTAATGTGTTTAGTGTCTTTGAAATTTCATGCTATATGTTCCTGCATATTATTTTGCTAACCTTCATGTTTTTCTAGTTAACACTAATGCAAAGAAAAGTGATCAATGTCGATGAGTCTTTTATTTTTCGTTTCTTTGAGTCTTTTATTTCTTTCTTTCTATCTTTGCTCGAGGCGAGCAAAGGTTAAGTTTGGGGTATTTGATCGGTGTATTTTATATACACTTTTGAGTCGATTTGATTAGTTGTTTGTCCCTTTTTGTACAAATAAGTGTCGTATTAGGATAGTTTTCCTTTCTTTTGAGTCAAAGTGGTTAAAATGGCCAATTGGCGGAAAAGGAGCTAAAAGAGGGCAAAAGAGGAGGTTCGAGCTAAAAGCAGAAAGTGGCGAACGTGGCAAAACTCAGTCGGCCGCGGCGCCTCGCGATCGAAGCGGTCGCGCGCCCATTATCGAGAGATGCGAAGTCCCAGCGCAACGCGCCTCGTCAACAGTGCGGGGCCGCGCGCTAATCATCGCAGGCTACGAAGTTGCGGCCGCATGGCTCGCATGCCAGAACTTCGGGCGCGCCAAATCACCCGAAGGACCACAAAAGTTCCGGCGCCGCGGCGCCGATAGCAGGGCCGCGGCGCCGACGCGGGAAAAATCAGGGTTTTGACGATTTTCCGGTCGAACTGCAGGGAAAAGTTAAGGCGGTTTTCAAATTTATAAAAGGAGAACCCTAGGCAGATTTTAAGGGTTCCCCTTCTTGCACAACA
Source organism: Przewalskia tangutica (assembly GCA_029844215.1). Classification (NCBI taxonomy): domain Eukaryota; kingdom Viridiplantae; phylum Streptophyta; class Magnoliopsida; order Solanales; family Solanaceae; genus Przewalskia; species Przewalskia tangutica. The sequence continues at coordinate 79,973,284 of CM056732.1, read as the reverse complement.
CAAGGATTTCTTCTTGGAGATTGGAGACCATAATTTAATACTTTCTTTTCCTTTTTCTTTTCTTTATTTCAGTTTTTGCATGATGAACTTTGAATTAGTTCTTGTCATATCTATGTCTAGGAACTAATTATCTTATAGGGCTTTCCATGTTGATTCACTAGAAACTTATGTTATGAATTAATACATGTTTATGGTTATTATTCTTATTTGAGAGATTTATCCAATAATTGCGTTGAATGCTTGGTAATTAATTGACAACTAATTATCCTTATATGATTTCTAATTTACTTCTAAAGGAGAGATTGTGAATATGTTGTAAGTTGGGTAGACATTCTTGGATTGGGGATGAAAATACCTCAATTATTTATGTAGCGTTAATGAGAGGCTTAACAACCCTAATTTTGCGCATGGTGCGTGACGGTTAACTAAGTTTTTGTTCTTAATCCTCCTATAGAGTTATCCTTATCACCGAAAGGTAAGGTGCACATGAGGTTGAGTGTTTATATATCCTTAACGGGAATATAAAACGATTTCGTAAACCTGCTAGCTCCGAGAGAAGAAGACCATAATTCGTTGTATTAATAAATAACATAAGTGGATAGTTGAGGAAACATGGAAGCCCTATTCCCATCACAACTGAAGTAAACTCATTAGATAAATTAGTCTTTATAATTCTTAGTTATAAACAACAAAATCAAATATCAATTTACCAAATAGATACCAAAAGATAGATATTTGGTACTTGAACCCTAATCCTTGTGGACGATATTCGGTCTTACCAGGACTATATTACTTGTTACGATAACGTGCACTTGCGTTAAAGTGTGTGCATCTTTTCGCGCGTCAGTATACCAAATAGCCCAAATTTGGTCCAAGTAACAACATGTCATAATTCCATAACTTTCTCTTAATTCTCTAGAATTCAATTCACCTTTCAATACTTTCATATAATCAATTTACAACTTTTAAGTATCAAGATTTCTTCTCCAATTTAAACATGCAATTGGTGATAATAATAACAACGACAACACTTAACTTCATTCCATACAAAACAGTCCCAATCGGCATATATGTCTCAATATAGTCACATGCATTCTCATATTTCCAATTCAATCTTAACCCAAGTTCATATCTTCAACTACAACAACATGCAACTACTTAATTTCAATTCTTCTTTAACATGGGTTAATCCCTTAACTATAACATCAATTAACTTCCAAATATTCAATGAAAAGAAGGATTTTTACCTTAAACGAAGCCAAAATAGTCCCCAATTTCGGTACCACTGCTCCAACGTTTTTTTGCTCACTGTTTTGTCAGCTGAACTTGTAACGTCCATAATTCTCTACTCTGATGTCCTATCGATGAAAGGTTTATTGCGTTGGAAACTAGACTCGACGAACTTCATCTTAGGATTTTGAAATACCTAAAAACTTCTAATATATTAGGAGATACACCCCTTCAAAGTTGACTAAAAATCTGCCAGCAAATCCCGATTTTCTGCCCTGTTTTTTTTCAATTTTTTGCTTCTATTTTCGTGAATAATGTAGTCTAAGAAGAGGAGATGAAAATCTTAAGTTGGGTATGGGGTTGGGGGTGGTTCTCGGCAGTAGGGGGTGGGTTTAGAGAAGAGAGGAGAGGTTTTGTGTATTCTTTTTGAAATGAGAATGAAGAAGATAAACATAGGTTTTATCAAACCCAATCTTAAAAATCTGATTTTGCCTAATTGCACTTTAGTCCCTACTAGAATAACTAATTTAATCCCTTGAGTAAAAATTAAATCTCAAATCCCGCTTTCTTTAATTTCTGAAAGTTTCATGAAGCCTCGTGTCCTTGTTGTCGTAGCTTATATACGTTACTAATCCATAACGGAATATATATATAACTATCATTTTTAATTTTCATTATCACGCCCGTTGTAACCAAATTTTTTCCGAAATCACATCCTTCATGTACTAACTTCTGGATTTAGCATATATAACCATACTATATAATCAATATTCGAATCTTAATTCCTTAATGATGTTCTTAATTATTGTCTTAACTTACGAAGTGTAACATACAACTTCTGCCAGAATCACTTCTACCATTTATTTCAATTTGAATTTTACCATTTCTTTTATTACCCTCTTTAATTTTCATCAACAACTCTATCCACCTTCATTACCCTTTTGAAATATCTAGAAATAATTACTAAAAAAAATTCAAATATACAACTTTCATTACCCTCTTTAAATATCTAGAAATAATTACTAAAAAATAATCCAAATATACAACTTTCATTACTCTCTTTAAATATCTAGAAATAATTACTAAAAAAAATCAAATATACTACTCATGTTCTATTTTAATTAAAAAAAAAATATACTACTAAAGTTGACATTTATTCATGTGTAATTGCACATTGAAATTTTAAACTCCTAGAACATCCTAATGTTGTCTGATTATACGAGGATTATCCTTCTCCTTTTTCTATTGTCCTCTTTCAAATACTCCGAATATTACTACTATAATACATTATATTTTGAATAAACAAGAAATAAATATACCCAAATTGAAGTATCAAAAAGTTTTTATTATTTTTGAAGAATTGCCTGAAGAGCCGCGACGCCTCCTCCCAAGGGCCGCGGCGCCTGCGGCGTGAAAAATCACTAGAACTTAGTTTTCTGTAACGTTCTATGATGCTCGTGTTTTTTAGCAGGATCTCACAAATGCGAACCTTAATTTTTCACACCCTCCTTCAGGTAAGTATTATTTGGTAGATTCTGGTTATCCAACACCAATTTGGTACATTGGTCCCTACAGATGTGAACGCTATCACCTTCCTGATTTTAGACATTCTAACGGGTATGCAAATCATAATGAAGTATTCAATTATTACCGCTCAAGTTTAATGTCCACAATAGAAAGAACTTTTGGGGTATGGAAGAACAGATTTGGAATTTTACGTCGCATGCCAGGTTCAATTTTGAAACACAGGTTCAAATAGTCGTCGCAACAATGACTATACACAACTTTATCAGAAGGAATGCAGAAATGGATATTGATTTTGATCTTTATTAAGATAAAAGCACAATCATTCACCATGATGATTATCATACATCATCTAACTTAGATCAATCATATGTTTTTAATGTAGCTTCTTCATCAGAGATGAAATGGATCACGTTCGAGACTTAGTCCGCAATCAAATTATAGAGTACATGCAAAATTAATATTGTAATAATATTTAAATACTATTTACACTTTAAATTAGTGTTGTAATAATATTCTACTAATATTTAAGTACTATATTGCACTTTAAATTCTATTATCTATTTGTAATTTTTATTTACATACTTCTATTTATTAGTAATTTTTATTTATATGTATTGACTAAATGTCCATTTTGGTAATTCTACATTTAAAAACAATTTTGATCAAAACTATCCAAATATCATTTATTGAGAACAATCACTTTTACATTGTTGCATCCAAACATAAATCACTTCTGACAGAATCACTTCTGCCAGAATCACTTCTGCCCACCGTCAATTCAAACATAGCTTAAATATGTACTAGACTACTAAATTTGTGTCCGTTCTTAAATATGTACTAGACTACTAAACTTACGAAGTGTAACATCCTACCCTCCTTAGAAACATTCGTCCTCGAATGTTCATAATAAGTCTTATGCCATAAATGTTTTAGCAGAGTCTGCTTTATAACTGTGTCTATCCATCTATATTCAGCAAACCAACAGATGCCACAATATATCACACATATACAATTCACCAATTATAAGTAGTGTCTTTTTAAATCCAAGTTAGTTACCTCACAGTTTTGCATATAAGCTCTAAAATCTTGAACTTCATTAATTAGGACTGATAACCTCCATATGTTTCTAAATCTGTCACAATAGTATTAAAATCACCTCCTATTAACCATGAAGGTTGCATTGAATAATCCATATCCTCCAAGATTCCCACAATTCCAATATTCCCTCTAAGAATATTTGGCATACACTAGAGTAATTATTATCTCCTTCTAAGTTCCCCTAATCTTCAGGCTAATGCTCAGTTGTTGTATATGATCTATCAAAACATGTATTTCAAACATGTCATCCACAAATGCACATATCTTCCCTGAGCAGTTTGTCATAGCATGTTGCAACCCTGTTCTTCTCCTGTATATTTCAATCTTATTAGATTCCTGAAAAAGGTTCCATCAATCCCACAAAGTCAAAATGGTATTCGATCTACATTATGTTGTTTCTCTACCTCTACTTGCTTTGTTGTTAACTTGTTTGTCCTTTGTCATTTTTCTCCGTGCACCAGGTTGATCGTTAATCCCTGAGGCTGAACTCTCCTGCTATACTTTCTGTTTTCTTTCATTCAGTTCATCCCCATGGTTATTCTTCTCATCATCAGCTTCTTGTATTACTACATCTTCCTTTCATTGACTATTTGTGCTACGAGTTTCATGCATTACTGTCTTCCTTGTCTTTGCTCTTCATCTATTTTGTCTGTATCCCTGTTTGCATATACCATAGTTGTCACCAGATATCTACCTAAATCATGTAACTCTTTCACTTCTGAGTCCTTAAGTTTGTCATGTTGATCACCCTTTATATTATCTCTCATGATTAATATTTAGAATAGACATATCCACTTCTACTGCAATATTCTGCTCCGCATAGAACATCATTATCTCATCTTTCTTTAATATTATTGTGTTACTATTATTAGAGTTGTTACCATTGGTACACATCTCTTGACTCTTGTCAACATTCCGCTCCTCCTTAACTTCTGCTAATACAAAAAAACTTTCCCAATCTATTCTTTAGTATCAAGAGTTGCTTTTGATTCTTCCATCAATTGTGGGTCCTCGATGAGTTGTTCTACTTCTATCACATTACCATTGTTATCTTCCTTATTCTATTTATTACCATATTCTTCCCCAGTATCTATTTGTTCCTCTTTATTCTCATTATTACCCTTTGTCTCCTCAAGTGGCATTTGTTCTATCCTCTTGTTAGATTTACTGACTCGGTTGTATCAACAGTTGTCACTTTGGCTACATTACCCTGAATATCTATTATCACTTTGTTGAATTCATCTATATCTTTGTACCTCTCTTATCTGTTTTTCACCCTTCTCACATCAAAGTATCTGAACCTGTACTGAATCTCTATGCCTCCTTCCCACCTAATTATTCCAAGAGAATGATCATATAGGATTGGTTTCACGAAATGCACTTTTAGAAGCACGTAGATTATCAACCCATACTTGATTAGTAAGTGCTGTTATACACCCTGCATGCCACTCATTTCACCATAACATACTGCTTAAATCCCTTATCTCAGTCTTAGCGACATGACACTTCACTCTTCCATTCCACTTTTAATACCCAGTTGAAATCACTCATTATTACTTATGGTCCTTGTATATAGGGGTGTACAAAACAGGACCGGACCGGAAAACCGGATCGGAACTGGACCGGAATGGACCGGACCGGTGGATTCCGATCCGGTCCTCGGTCCGTCAAAATGGTGGATTTCGGTTTTCCGGTCCGGTCCGGGTAAAAACCGGAATTTTCCGGTCCGGACCGGAATGGACCGGATTTTTTTTCATTTTATTTTTAAAAAAAAATTGAATTTCCAATACTGAAATTGACATTCTCGGACGCGGTGACACACAATTTTTACGTTGAAATATATTGTACATCGCGAGATATTTAGATTTGAAAATGGGAAAAACGTAACGATTTGGGGGAAAAGAGAAATTGAGGGGCAAGACGGACGTTTTTGGAGAAATGAGCGGAATCAAACCACATACGCAGTTTGGCCACCCCCGTATCGAAAAAATACGCGAAATCAAAAAAATTTTTAGGTAAAACGGACGTCCGAGCGCAAAGTTATGACCGTATAAAGTTTGATCAATTTACAACTTATATTTGATATGTGAATACGTCCGGGCTGGCGGGGGAGGGGGGCTGGCGGGGGGGGGGGCTGGGGGGGACTGGGGGCAAATCATTCGGTCCGAGTAATCTGTAATTTCGGTCTTCGGTCCGGTCCGGTCCGGTTTTAACCTTTTGTGCACCCCTAGTTTCAGGAATGTCCAAATTCCAAATAGAAAATAGAAAATATAAATGTGGTGTGTAACTTTAATTAATGAGTAGTTCAGTAGTTCGTATACGAACCAAGTACATTTGGTGATTTTCTTTAAGTTAGTCATATTAATGAAATAAAGTTTATTGAAGGATAAGGAAAAAAACAAACATATTTAATGAGATTGATAAACGAACACATTCTTAAAAATTTATAATTTATAAATTGCATTTAACAAAAAAAAAAAAAAAAAACCGATCCAACCCGGTCCTCGGTCCAGAAAAATTCTGGATTCCGGTTCCGGTCCATTCCGGGTCCGGTCCGGTTCTGGACCGGTGAACACCCCTACTTGTATATGGTCATGTAATCTTCCAATATCTATCCACAATTTTCTTTTAAGAGCTACATCATTAAATGCATACACCAATGTCATATGAAAACTTTTCTTTGTACCCCTATGTGTTACCCCGCAGTATGTCAATTATTCTGTACAACTTAATATCTACTTCATAGAGATGAGGCTTCCACAATAACCATATTCCTCCATTTTGGATGTTCAGTAAGATTAGTACACAGAAGATCACCCACTACGCAAATTAAGCGAGGTATTATGAGCTTCTTCCCTTTTTTAACATTTGGTTCCAAGATACCAAATAGCCCCATCTTAGCATTCTGCGTGAACTAATGCATTGAAATTGTGCACAAATACATACCTCGGTTACCAATCCTTCAAATAACTTCTTAACTGAAAATATGAACTCCAGAGGTTACGATATTTAAAATGCTTGACACAACTATACACTAATAGGATGCTCATCATTCTCAAATTCTAAGTCATTTGCGAAAGAAACTCAACTAATCCCTATGTCCAATACTTCCCAACATTCGGTCCAAAGTAAGAAAAAAAATGCTTTCATTGTTTTATATCAATCTTATTATTCCAGAAGTAATAGCCCCTTCTTATTCTTACATGAGAGCAATATCCTCTCGCAGTTTCCTACCTTCACCTAGTCCAACAACATGGTATACCATAAAACAGTCACATATTCTAACAATTAGCGCTCAAAATTTAATTAGAGGTATGAAGGAGAAAAGAATAGGTAAGCTTCATTTTCTATCTTTGGAAGGAAAAGTTCAATCTCTGTAACTATAGAGAAGATAACATAGCATAACGGGGTATCAATTCGTAAGATAGAGACTACTGCAATTCATCTCACAAGTCGACACTTCATTCATGGTCTGAAAGGGATCTCTTCACTACTCGTAATTATAAACAACTTCATTTCTTTTAACACTCGTTCACTCATTTCTTACTTGTCGTACTTTCCATAATTCCAACATATTCTAGTATACATACGTAATCTCAGACTTTACTCCTGGTTCCAATCCTTGACAATACCATCCCTTAAGTGATGAATCGTTAACTTATTTCCTTATTCGGTACGTAGAAGATTCTGAAGAGTTACATTACCTGACGTTGACCTAGCATCTCCACACCTGGTCATTATACCTTTATTCAGTTTCTTCCACTTCCATTATGGCTTGACGCACTAAGTCAAGTGCAAATAACTCTGATTTTCCCTTCCGGGCCACTGTCGATTTCTTTTGGGACATAGCTGCAATCACAATAATTATTAAGAAGAGGGGGGAGATTATTGTAATGACATAGCTCTATTGCACGATCTACGAGATAGAAGAGTAGAAACCAATCCTAAATGTCCGACAGCCTCCTGTGTATAAGTATGGTGCACAACATACCCATACACAAGACTCTACTAGACACAGTCTGTAGACATTCCGAGCACTAACTACTCTGATACCACTTTTGTCATGACCCTACCCGACGGTCCGCGACTTGGCGCCCTAATTGGACGTCATTACTGACATGTCATACTTAATCCATTTGATACCAAGATTAATAAAATTCCGACAGCATGACGCTGCATCTACAACATGTACCCGAATAGAAGAGCCGGCCAGACTGTCTTTACATAAGGGGGTACCTGCCTCCATAGGAGTCACAACTAACCAACACAATATAATAAACAAGCCGACAAGGCTGCCACCAACATAAGGGAACATCCCAAACATAAATACGAAAGCATGGCTAAACAAACACGTCTACACTCCTCATAAATCAACCCACTACAGACCTCTAGTAGTACAAAAATGACATATGACGGAATAGGACCCCGTCGTGCCCAAGATATACATAAGTCTGAAATATAAGAGTCTGTACCAAAGTGACTGGCTCCGGAACAAGGGATCTCATTAACAGCTGGTAGATGTCCTAAACTGGAGGGTCACCTAACCGATCACATGTACCTGCGGGCATGAACGCAGCCCTCTGAAGAAAGGGGAGTCAGTACGAAATAATGTACTGAGTATGTAAAACATGAATTACTGTAAGGAGGATTGTAACTGGCCAGAAGATAACATGAGACATATATGAAAAATCAGAGATACCAATGCAACTGTACCATATGAAAAGAAAGTCATGCATGTCTAACAATCATCATAATCAAGATCATCTCCGTACATATAACTACCCGGCCCATCCTGGGACTCGGTCCTCATGCTTTATACATATAAATATCCGGCCCATTTTGGGACTCGGTCCTCATACTGCGTACATATAACTACCCGACTCATTATGGAACTCGGTCCTCATATTCTGTACATATAGCTACCCGACCCATTCTGGGACTCGGTCCTCATATTCCATAAATATAGCTACCCGGCCCATTCTGGGACTCGGTCCTCATAACACCATCCATATAACATACAATCACAACTTACACAAATAGAATATCATGAGAAACCATATGCAATACAAACCATCATCTGAGACGCTATGGAATAATCTTATGCATTTTAAATAATCATATAGACCCAATGGAATAATAATATGCATTTTAAATCATCATATAAGTCTCAATGGAATAAGTAAACTAAACTATCCTTTAGAAAATCAAGGCACGATCATATCATGAATCATTATTTTATTAAAACTAGACTTTGAAGGAATCATGTATGTCCGCCGTACTTTCATTAAAACCATGCCAAAAGAAAGAAGAAAGATTTTCACAAAATCATGCCAAAGAAGGAAATGATAGTCTCACATACCTTATAGTCGAGCTAACCAACTCACTACTAGAATATGCCTCGTCTAATACTCCAACCTATAATAATAAAATTAGGTCTGTCAACTCTATGATTTCTAACGCAAGTTAAATTGAATGACGACTTCCTATTCTACAGAAATTTGGGCAGCACTTCCCCTGTTTATATGTACATCTACAATTTACAACAAATGCCAACCAAGCCAGTAACCAAGCACAATTCCAAGATATAACCAAATTAGTTCCATGTATTTCATATATGCTACCATAATACATGCTTTCTCTTTTATATCTATGCAATACATTAATAAGAGAGCAAGTCTTCTAGTTTGCAACATATCACTTTACAACAATGTGTTTTCTTTAAAACATGTATAAGTAATTACTACATTTAACATGCTTTATTGTAACTAAACTTCCAGCATTATATCTCTACCAAAACAGCCCTCAAAATGCAACACCATATGTCCAATAATTTCATGAACTTCTCGGCCAACACCACAATACCAAACTCTTTTCATAATTCCTTAAAATCCAATTGGAGTCCTTTAAATCTAATTCATATTTCAAGAATTCCATATAACCATTACAACTTAAGTATTAATGCTTCCTTCCACTCAACATGCCATTAGTGACAAGAATAATAGCAATAATTAAACCCAAGGTATACTAAATAGCCCAAATTTGATCCTAGTAACAACATGTCATAATTCCATAACTTTCTCTTAATTCTCTAGAATTCAATTCACCTTTCAATACTTTCATATAATCAATTTACAACTTTTAAGTATCAAGATTTCTTCTCCAATTTAGCAATTGGTGATAATAATAACAACGACAACACTTAACTTCATTCCATACAAAACAGTCCCAATCGGCATATATGTCTCAATATAGTCACATGCATTCTCATATTTCCAATTCAATCTTAACCCAAGTTCATATCTTCAACTACAACAACATGCAACTACTTAATTTCAATTCTTCTTTAACATGGGTTAATCCCTTAACTATAACATCAATTAACTTCCAAATATTCAATGAAAAGAAGGATTTTTACCTTAAACGAAGCCAAAATAGTCCCCAATTTCGGTACCACTGCTCCAACGTTTTTTTGCTCACTGTTTTGTCAGCTGAACTTGTAACGTCCATAATTCTCTACTCTGATGTCCTATCGATGAAAGGTTTATTGCGTTGGAAACTAGACTCGACGAACTTCATCTTAGGATTTTGAAATACCTAAAAACTTCTAATATATTAGGAGATACACCCCTTCAAAGTTGACTAAAAATCTGCCAGCAAATCCCGATTTTCTGCCCTGTTTTTTTTCAATTTTTTGCTTCTATTTTCGTGAATAATGTAGTCTAGGAAGAGGAGATGAAAATCTTAAGTTGGGTATGGGGTTGGGGGTGGTTCTCAGATAGGGGTGGGTTTAGAGAAGAGAGGAGAGGTTTTGTGTATTCTTTTTGAAATGAGAATGAAGAAGATAAACATAGGTTTTATCAAACCCAATCTTAAAAATCTGATTTTGCCTAATTGCACTTTAGTCCCTACTAGAATAACTAATTTAATCCCTTGAGTAAAAATTAAATCTCAAATCCCGCTTTCTTTAATTTCAAAGTTTCATGAAGCCTCGTGTCCTTGTTGTCGTAGCTTATATCGTTACTAATCCATAACGGAATATATATATAACTATCATTTTTAATTTTCATTATCACGCCCGTTGTAACCAAATTTTTTCCGAAATCACATCCTTCATGTACTAACTTCTGGATTTAGCATATATAACCATACTATATAATCAATATTCGAATCTTAATTCCTTAATGATGTTCTTAATTATTGTCTTAACTTACGAAGTGTAACATACAACTTCTGCCAGAATCACTTCTACCATTTATTTCAATTTGAATTTTACCATTTCTTTTATTACCCTCTTTAATTTTCATCAACAACTCTATCCACCTTCATTACCCTTTTGAAATATCTAGAAATAATTACTAAAAAAAATTCAAATATACAACTTTCATTACCCTCTTTATATATCTAGAAATAATTTCTAAAAAATCCAAATATACAACTTTCATTACCCTCTTTAAATATCTAGAAATAATTACTAAAAAAATCAAATATACTACTCATGTTATGTTTTAATTAAAAAAAATCAAATATACTACTAAAGTTGACATTTGTTCATGTGTAATTGCAGATTGAAACTTTAAACTCCTCAAACATCCCAATATTGTCTAATTATACGAGGATTATCCTTCTCCTTTTTCTATTGTCTTCTTTCAAATACTCTAAATATTATTACTATAATATATTATATTTTGAACAAACAAGAAATAAGTATACCCAAATTGAAGTATCAAAAAGTTTTTATTATTTTTGAAGAATTGCCTGAAGAGCCGCGACGCCTCCTCCCAAGGGCCGCGGCGCCTGCGGCGTGAAAAATCACTAGAACTTAGTTTTCTGTAACGTTCTATGATGCTCGTGTTTTTTAGCAGGATCTCACAAATGCGAACCTTAATTTTTCACACCCTCCTTCAGGTAAGTATTATTTGGTAGATTCTGGTTATCCAACACCAATTTGGTACATTGGTCCCTACAGATGTGAACGCTATCACCTTCCTGATTTTAGACATTCTAACGGGTATGCAAATCATAATGAAGTATTCAATTATTACCGCTCAAGTTTAATGTCCACAATAGAAAGAACTTTTGGGGTATGGAAGAACAGATTTGGAATTTTACGTCGCATGCCAGGTTCAATTTTGAAACACAGGTTCAAATAGTCGTCGCAACAATGACTATACACAACTTTATCAGAAGGAATGCAGAAATGGATATTGATTTTGATCTTTATTAAGATAAAAGCACAATCATTCACCATGATGATTATCATACATCATCTAACTTAGATCAATCATATGTTTTTAATGTAGCTTCTTCATCAGAGATGAAATGGATCACGTTCGAGACTTAGTCCGCAATCAAATTATAGAGTACATGCAAAATTAATATTGTAATAATATTTAAATACTATTTACACTTTAAATTAGTGTTGTAATAATATTCTACTAATATTTAAGTACTATATTGCACTTTAAATTCTATTATCTATTTGTAATTTTTATTTACATACTTCTATTTATTAGTAATTTTTATTTATATGTATTGACTAAATGTCCATTTTGGTAATTCTACATTTAAAAACAATTTTGATCAAAACTATCCAAATATCATTTATTGAGAACAATCACTTTTACATTGTTGCATCCAAACATAAATCACTACGTGAATCACACGCGTAATCACTTCTGCCCACCGTCAATTCAAACATAGCTTAAATATGTACTAGACTACTAAATTTGTGTCCGTTCTTATTTCATGCATAATTGTAGTATTATGTACGAAAAGGGTTAAAATTGTGATCTAACGTATTTAAATAGTATTAAAATATTTTTCTTCCACCTATTGAAATTAAATATGCCCTCATTTCACTTATTGAATCAATTTATCACTAGTGTTATTTTCAGGCTTAATATTATCCCTCAATTAACAGCTTGATTACTGCGTAATTACATCAGTTACACACAAATCACATTACAAATAGTCCTTCACAAATACTCTAAATAGGCCTTTTAACTAAAGAATTAGGTAATAATAATTCCTAATGGTATGGAAGTTTGATAGCATTCACCCCTGAAAGAGTGTAATAGCTCATTGATCGACACTCTTACGTCGAGATGAATATGACTAAGCGATTAGTCAAAATTACATAATACATAAATATATTGATATGAGAGCGCTCCAACTTTAAAAAAACCTCCGCGTAAGCAGTAATGAACGAAGTGGAGACAAGAACGTCGGCTTGAGTAGCAGACAAAATGATATGAATCAATGTCTCTAAGAACTAAAGGGTCCTCTACAAAGTTCATTTAATTTTCCAATTCTTATACAATGTGACAACATAAAAGAAGTTATATTTTTTTTATAGACATAAAAAATCACAAGTTGTGAAACTCATCCAAACTTTTCCAATTCTTATACAATCTTACTAAATGAGCAAGTCATAGTTCATAACAAAATTAATACGCTACTAGAAGACTTTTCTAAAAAAAATGCAATTTCAATGATCAATTTAGTTCAATAAAATAAAAAAATTGAATGATTAACTACTCTTTAATATAATCATCACACGTGGTTGTTAGGAATAAATTTGTTATAAATATACTACCAACTTGTAGATTTTTTAATATTTAATATAAATAATTGGTAAACATGATTGATAAATATATCTAGCAACTTATGAGTCAACTTTACATTTAATTTTCTTAAAAAGGAAAATGGTCATATTTACCCTCTACTTTTAAATATTATATACATTTATCCTCAGTTATACTTTCGAGTCATATTTACCCTTATATTTATACTTTTGGTTTATATATATCCCTGTTGTTAGCAAAATAATCCTATCTACCCCTATTTCAAAAGGTAGTCCAATGTGGCAGTGGACCCATTCACTAAAATGCCGCAGTGGACGTCACGTGTGGAACTCCACTTTATCAATCTCTGTCACGGGGATTGTGCTGTAAAAATGGTGACTAATCAGTATTAATTTGTTGGCAGAAATAAGGAATGGATAATCTCAAGTTGGGTTTAACTTTGGTTGCATTAGTGTATTTAACTTTAGATAACCTCATCTAATTACTTTTCTCTTAAAGGTTGAGGCACTTAAGCCAGTGAAAGTAATTTTTAATCGTGTTTTATCTATTTTCTGGTCAAATTACTTCTTTTATGTTGTCACATTGCTTCCATCGTGACATTTTAATGAATGGGTCCACTGCCACATTGGAGCACCATTAGGAATACGGGGTAGATCTGAATACTTTTCTAACCGTAAGAATTCTAAGGTAAGTAGAATATTTTTCTTCTCTTTTTCATTTATAAAGGATAAGAATATATACAAATATGGTAGAAAATTTGTAGCCTTAATCTTCTCCTCATCTATCCTATTCTTTCCATACAAATATGATTCTATATTAATGACCAGCTATCTAGAATATTCTATAGTAATTAATTATTTAAATACAATAAAATACAATAAATAATAATCTTAAGAATATCTTCTAACACTCCCCCGCAATCGAAGCGGGAGGACGACGGATGCTGAGACTGTCCCGAAAATCGTTAAATAAAATCAGCGGAAGCTCTTTTATGAAGATATCTGTTATTTGATGACGTGTCGGAACATGTAACATCCGCACATGTCCGCGAGCCACACTTTCACGAACAAAATGAATATCCAACTCAATATGTTTTGTGCGCTGATGGTTGACTGGATTTTTCGATAGATAAATCGCACTGATGTTATCACAGTAGACTAGTGTGGCCTCGACATCGACAACGATGAAGCTCAAGCGATAGGTTTGAATCGGCAGGATTCGAGACAACATTTGCCACAACCCGATATTACGCCTCGGTATTTGGGTGAAGGCGTAGGTTGTCGTTTGGAGGACCAGGAAATGAGATTGTCGCAAAAAAATACACAATATCCAGACGTGGAGCGACAGGTATCTAGACAACCTGCCCAATCTGCATCAGTATAGGAGACCAATTTGGATGCCAGGTAGGAATATAAGTGTAAGCCAAATTCTAGTGTGCCCTTGACATATTTCGCAATACGTTTGAGAGCATGCATATGATATTCCATAGGGTTGTGCATAAAGAGACAGACTTGCTGCACAACATAAGACATATCTGGTAAGTATTGAAGTGCCCCATCCAAGCTCCTGTAGAGTGTGGGATCTGCAAATGGCTTGCTAGATACATCACTCAGCTTGGATTTAGTGTCCACCGGAGTAGCTGACGGTTTGCAGGAAGACATTCCAGCTCGTTCCACAATCTCTAAAACATATTTCCTTTGTGATAAGAACAAACCACCAGGATGCTGAGTCACATCAATCACGAGAAAATAATGCAAGTGTCCAAGATCCTTCATATCAAACTCCGAACTTAGCTGTGACATGATAGGCTACTGAAGAGCATCGGATGAGTTGGTTAGTATAATATCATCCACATATAAAAGTAGATAAGCAGTATTAGTACCCTGACGGTAAATGAACAATGAATTATCCGATCGGCTTTGGGAAAAACCCATTTTGGATATAAATTCCGCAAACCTTTGGTACCAAGCCCGAGGTGCCTGATTTAATCCGTATAAGGATTTTTTGAGTAAGCAGACATGATCTGGAAATCTGGAGTCCCTGTAGCCTAAAGGTTGGTGCACATAAACTGTTTCATGGAGATGACCATGAAGAAAAACATTCTTGACATCTAACTGACAAAGTGACCATCCTTTGGAGAGGGCCAGACTTCGTACCGTCCTTATGGTAGCTGGTTTCACCACTGGGCTAAATGTCTCCCCACAGTCCACGCCAACCTATTGTGTCTTGCCATCACCTACAAGACGAGCTTTATGTCGCTCAAAACTGCCATCAAATTTTTCTTTGTGACTGAAAATCCACATAGACCGAATAATGTTAGCATGAGTTGGACGATGAACTAGCTCCCATGTCCTATTTTTAATAAGAGCATTGTATTTATCATCCATAACCATTTTCTAATTTGGGTCACGTAGTGCAGACACATGATTACGGGGGTAATGGCGATTTAGCGACTTGGGTGTGTAAGCTATATTTTGTATTGGGTTTTACAATACCATGTTGATTGCGGGTGACTGGGCGACTGTCAGCGGGTGGTGGGTCAGATAACAAAGCAGGGGGTTGGCTAGTGGACTGGACGTCACTGGCCTGGGCCTCGTTTTGGAAGTGTTAGAAGACATTTAGTGGGCCAGTAGACTGGACACCACTGGCCTCTGGTGGGGAGGCTAAGTGTTGTAAATTTGGGCCTGAAGTTAAGGGCCCAGTCGACCGAGAATGATCACTAGGGGATTGGGACAATGACTGTTGGGCCACGGGTTGCATAACCGTGGCCTTTGCTTGTGTTAAAAATGACACTATTCCCTCATCCAAAAAATCATAAGTGGTTGGTCTAGACTCGTGAATATTTTTAAACGGGAAAGTTGTTTCATCAAAGAGGACATGACGACTAATGAAAATCCTATGGGAGGATAAATCATAGCATTTATAGCCTCTATGATGCGAAGGATAGCCCAAAAAAATACATGGAGTAGATCGTGATTGGAGTTTATTGATAGTGGTGGAGGGGAATAACGGGTTACACAGACATCCAAAAACCCGTAAGTGAGAGTATGATGGATCTCAGAGGTAGAGGACTTGAAGTGGGCTTTGGTAGGACAAATTTTTGTTTGGTAGAATATTCAACAAATATGTGGCCACTTGAAGTGCATGATGCCAAAACGATGGAGGTATGAAAGAATGAGCAAGGGATGTTCTAACAATATTATTGATGATTCTTATTTTGCGTTCCGCCTTCCCATTTGGTGAAGAGGTGTGAGGACATGAAAAACGAAAATTTAAACCATTTATTTTGCAAAAATCCCAAAATGCTTATTATTAAATTCTCTCCCATTATCACATTAGATATTTTTTATATCCCTTTCAAATTGTTTTTGGATGAATGCTCTAAAAATCAAGAATGTGAAAAAAACTTGTGATTTTGTCACAACCCGACTTCTCACGATCATGGCCCTACTGCACAGGGCACCCGTCAGTATACATCGAGAATAGCAATGGAACATACACAACATACAAAAAAACTTGAAAAGAACTAACAACAAAGCTGGCGATAAGGCCACCTTCCGTAAAATATACTCAATCCGAAATAGAACAATACATTTTTCTTTTCTTTACTGACCCAATCCACAATGTGACTACGCACCTCTAAGAATAACAACTCAAGTGACGGGGCCCCGCCATACCCCTGAATGTACAACAACCGACAATACCAGGGATAAGCCTCCGAAATGAAGGAGCTTCTCAACAGATGAACAGTGATCCTAAGAGCGAGGATCAAGAACAGACTTTACTGCGGCGTGAACGCGGCCTCAGAAGTCGATCTGACATGTACCAAATATGTGGCGAAATCTTGTAATGAAATCATAAGTCTAAAATAAAGCGGAGACATGTATGATTACTCAATTAACAAGATAATCGTGCCTTACTAACAATGAGAGTAAATAGGAGTATACTTACAATATAAAGTAGGAGGCTCACGATCAAAGCGGGACCACCCGCCCGCGATGTCATTAAGCAATCCTATTCCGGGACTATTTCACGCGTAGATCGCGTGGACGCGTGAGGTATTCCTCGCGTAGGGTGTACCGCCCGCGTGGGACTATTTCACCGCATAAGCCCATAAGGACTCGCATGAGGTATTCCTCGCATCATGGGTAGCAAATCCACTAAAGCGGTGGTATAACGTCTTGGGGTTTACCGCCATTTATACTCTTACCCAAGCAGGTGGTATAACATCTTGGGGGTTTACCCCTCATTTATACTCTTACCCTAGCTCAACCGGCCATCATACATAACATAAGCCCTACCGGCTTATCATACAATAAATAAGCAAGTTAAGAAATCCCCCTAACTTCTTATTAGTCTTATTCATATACATTCTCATTTTAGTTTACTTAAGGCACTAACATGTCATTATAAAATCCGGGAATTTAACCCAAAGTACTACGTATTTCTATTCTTTTAAAAATGACTCTTTTTCATATATAACTTCCAAGATACTAATAACCGTAGTATCAAGTCATAACTACTTTTCAAGACAAGTCACGATACCTTTTAGAAATACATTTAGGCTTCTAAATCAAGTGACTTCTTTCCTTTAAAACCTTAGGCAATTGATGCCTTAAATCAAATTGCCTTTCAATAAATCAAGCCATTTATCTTTCCATAAAGCCAATATAACCAACT
Source organism: Przewalskia tangutica (assembly GCA_029844215.1). Classification (NCBI taxonomy): domain Eukaryota; kingdom Viridiplantae; phylum Streptophyta; class Magnoliopsida; order Solanales; family Solanaceae; genus Przewalskia; species Przewalskia tangutica. The sequence continues at coordinate 79,955,165 of CM056732.1, read as the reverse complement.
CCCCATAAAGTCGTTATATTCACTTTATGCATTAGTCAAGTACAATTTCCTATCCAAGGGACTTATACGTTTAAAACGAAACAAGTATCGCATACTTTAAAACTCTTCAAGTCCCTTAACATACTTAAATTACTTAGAGTAAACCACTCTTTAAACTTTCCATAAAAACAAGTATCAAAATACTTTCAACATACTTAAAGTCTCTTAACTTTGAAAACCAAGATATCCTTAACATTTAAACAAGTGAGTTAATTCCCTAACTCAATCAACTTGGACATTCCTAAATAAGCCAAGGATGTCAAATGGACTAGATTGTCAAAATCTTGTACGTCTACCGTACTATATACGTGAAACTAGTCATGCTCAAAAGATAGGAAAAGTTCCACATACCTCTTCGGGTCAAACCACTTGTCAAGTACAAATTCCCGCCCGTAGTATGTCAACCTATAATATTCACAATACGTCCATTAAGGCCTTACTTCAAACGTAGAATATTATAAGTGTTAAGTCTCTAAATTCTACGGAAAATCTGACAAAGACCTCCTTTGTTTTTACTAACTTTGCCACATTTTCCACGTTCGAAATACAATAATCAAACAGCCCCAATTGGCTCACCACAATATAGAAGGGAATTCAATGCAAATGAATAACCAAAAACCCCAATTGGCTCACATAATATGAAGGTAATCGATGCAAATGAATAACCAAATGCAAATTGGCTCACAATTATATTACAATACCATTTCTTATTCAATTTCGTTTTCAGTCAAAATGGTTTAGTATAACATGATATCAAGCGCAATCGATTACAACTACTACAATTCTCAAGTAGGTAAACATGCGACGATTCTAAATTAACGACCAAAATTGCATTTCAATTTCAAAAGGCTAATCATGTCATTTTCGATTCTAGGCTTCTACAATCCATGTCACTTATCAAACTTCATAACACAAATCACATGATCACTTCTAACTTATAATAACGTGGAATCTTCAATTACAAAAGTAAAACGAAGATTATACCTCAATTAGCCCAATTATGATCCAAGATCACAAGTCACTCCTTAGCAACTTTAGCTCCTCCTTTCGACGTTCCAATCCACTCCAAGCAACCCTTAGAAGCTTAAGAATAACTCATCTTCAAGTTCCAACTTCAAAGTTGAATAACCCTTTAGGTTTTCGCTTTGCGACTAATACGAAAACGCCTCTTTTCCGAAATCTTTCTTTTGAGAAAACCTTACAATACTCTTAGGAACCTTGGTTTAAAGTGGGAATTATTGGAAAGAATTGGAAATTTTCCTCTTGGAAACTTGTCAAAACCGTGAGCTTCCATAGTGAGCAAGACAAGATTTCAATTTTTTTTCTAAGTGTAGAGAATGACAAAGTCTTGCTACTAGTAAGCTTATATAACAAAATGGAAGGTCTAGATTAGTACATATGGATGGCTCGGATGTGTTTCACATGGATCTTGCCCAAGTGGCCCTTGGACTTTTAGTCAACAATGTCAAGCTAAGTCATTTGCAAGACTTGTCTTCCTAACAATGGTCAAATGACCCTTTTGTCCTTGATAAATTTCGTCCAAGACAACATAAGGGGGTGACACGTGTCGCCCTCCCATTCGTCACAATATTTCGTTTTCCGACAAATCCAAAATTTCGATAAATTTTACTCGTCTCAAACCTTAACATTTGAGTTCTTACGTACGTTCTTAAAAACATATCCTGGAATTTCCGGGGTGTAACATTCTTCCCCCCTTAGAAACATTCGTCCCCGAATGTTCTTTCGGGAGTCCAACTTAAAGATAGCGACATAGTCTCCTTACAACCCCTACATACCAATAATGCCACAGGTGGCCACATACTAAAATGCCAACCTGAACCCCATGTGTCAACGTCGGTTATCTGCATAAAGCTTCTGCTGACTCTAAGCTTACAAATAATCTTTCCCGGATAAGCTTCGCCTTATCCACAGCCATTGAATCAAGTCCGGACCAAATAATCGAACTCGCCTACGCCGAACCCACCAACCGGCGATCTACACTTTCTTACATACAAGGCCTCATACAGGTCATCCGAATACTGGAAGGGTATCTGTTATTGTACTCAACACAACAAAAGACAATTAACCCTCCCGGCTATTTCTGAAATCAAGAACACAGGCCCGCATCCTATCCTCAGGTGCTGGATAGTACACCTTGCCTGTCCATCGGTCTGAGGGTGTAATGCAACACTGAGACTCACCTGTGTCCCTAATCCCTCCTGAAAAACCTTGAAGTTATCCGTGTAGCTCATCCGTCGGTCATCATAAACGTAGGAACCCCGTGCGATCACAATCTCTCTGCTATACAAGCAAGCATAATCCTCGGTAGAGTGGGGTCCCAATCTGAAAGAACACGGCTGGTTTCACCACCTAATTACCATGACCCCGGAGTCGCACTTCCTCCGAGCGATGCCACCACCAGAACAAGATCTATATTAATTACCTCATATCTAGGTTGGGATTTCAATCGCTCGATAGCCCACCGGGCTTCGGTGCTCAACCATGACTGCTACTATCTCGGACACTAGCAAGAACTCCGTATGTCCCTTTTACTGGTCATCTTACCCATACATACTTACGAGGTCACGACACGACTTAGTCGGCCCCAAACAATTAGGGCGATAAGCGCTGCGTGCCTCCCTAAAACCTGCTGACTAGTCCTGCAAAGACCGCACACGCAATCTATCCTCATCTCACAAAGACTCCCATCCGTGCTACTCAACCAGCTCTTCTTTCCCGAGAGTCGTATCTCGATCTGCGTATCATCGATCTCATCACGCCTCTTTACTTCCTCAATGATGGAAGACTCGGCAACCTCTCGGATCTGAACTTCATTAACCTTGAAACCAATAATCGAACCCCAGGCTCGTGGCGAAGAATCTTACGGACTACATCCTCGCATTTGGCTGCCCATCCGCGGACTACCCCAGTCCATCACAAAGAGTATATGTAATCGTCTTGGCTTTCCCGGATGGTATAGGATATCAATATCACAATCCTCGAGTAACTCTAACCACCATCGGTCGCAAATTCTCGCCTCGACCGCAGATATCTGGGAGGCTTTTGTGGTCGGCACAAGTATCCATATGAAGTCTGTATATACGTCATTCCCCTAAATCTTCAAGGCATGATTTAACTGCCGCCAACTCTAAATCGTGAGTGGCACAATTTCCTTTCCTGCTTCCCTAACTACCGGGAAAAACATAGGTTCTATCCTTATCGTCATACAAGACACAACCTAGCCCAACACCCAACGTGTTATCATCAAATCCTAACCCTCTAGTCTTTCAGGAGGAGTTAGAACTGTAGTCGTGGTCAACTTGTCTTCCAATAATTGAAAGTCTTTCTCATTCCTGCGAAATATTCGTATCCTTAATCTCACTTATGGTTCTGTTTCCTTTTGTTGCAACCAAACTGGGTCACTAACCTTAGACTTAAGTCCTGTGCGTGCCTCAGGGCTAAGACTTCATCACAATCACAATTTAGGGGAGGTTTCTTGATCTCGTCAAGTAGTAACCCTGGTTTTCCTTTCCCGATAGTAGAGCCTATAACTAGGTGTTACCACATTTTCTCGAAATGTTCTTACCTCCCATTATTTACTAATGGTCTTTACACTAGTGCAGGGTAAACATATCTCGTGCAACCTATTTTTAACCATAGTCGTATTCTCCTTTATTATTCTGGTCATATCCTGCGTCTAACAACACGGGTACATGCAACCCCATAATACGCAAACCGCCCTTTTTCGAAGAGAACTTATCTCCTATCTTGAACTTTCTCGAGTCACAACCCTACTCATTGGGTCCTCTTGCGGTCCAGTAATTAGCTAATCATCACGCCCCGCCTTTAAGTTCGTGTAGATTTTTCCAACCTACCAAAGATGCCCTCGACTTTCACAAAGACTGCATTTATTTTTATTCATGCCTTGCACATTTTCCTGAAACTATCTGGAAGGTCGTGGCCCTGACCGCCACACCAAACCAACTCCAAGTACCTCCAAGGGCACTTAAAATAACTTCCTCCAAATTCAATTATTACATACTTCCTGCGTCAATTTACCCCAAGTAAACAAGTCACACAGACTTAAAAAGAAAACAATGTCAAAGAAGGAAGGATAATTCACTGGTTACCACCACTTCTCTTCCTTTCCACTCGATAACCGGCTTACCGGGAAACTGGTACCGAATCAATCTCTCTTATGTAGTCCACGTTGGCATAACAAGAGGCCAACTAGCCCGAACTCATAATGACTCAACGTCATATAACAGTCTCACTGGGTCCAACGAATTTATCGTTACCACAATTATTATCTAACCGCTCGCCTACCACCCAACACTCACGTGTAGTCACCTCGAAAGGTCCTCATGGATTCAGTTCCATTTCCTTATTCTAGCGCACGACATAGCCTTTATCTTGTTTCGCCTCAAATCTCAGAGTTACTAAATTAAACAATACAAGGCCCATTCCGCTCACAACTGGTTCCGGTGGAACACGCCCACGAACCCGTAAAATGACTAACTAAACTTGGGCCTTGCACCGTGATCCTCGCACATAGCGGGACTACTACTAATCGATCCCATTTCCTTTCAAGTTATGGGCGACCCTAAATAGATCCCCAACCACTCGGCGACTTAACTCTTTTCCTAGGTCTGTCTTAACTTTTTACTACCCGGAAGGCCTTATATACCTAAGGTCTCGGTGGTTATCAACATTTTTAGGCTCGCAATTTCCATGCTCCAAGCCTATCTTATCACCTCAGAACCGGTACAAGAACTTCTCGTAATATCATAATCGTGTTGTCTTGACCACAACAACCATACTTTCTTCGTCCGGATCTCGCCTGCAATTCCCTTAAGCATACCACGTAGCTTAAGTTGCTAACATAGTCTTCCACTTAGTCTCTTAATTAACTTCTTAAGGGTCCATTACCTTTACGATAACTTATCATTTCCTAATTATCTCAAATTAGCACGTAAAACCTTGATGAGAATTCATTAAACTGTTTCATACCTTCCCAGATTTATTTAGTCCCTTCCAAATCTCGTAATCTAAATCATTCTGTGCAACACGCGTCGACCTCATACATAAATTCGCATAGTTGTATGTCACAATACCAACTACAACCATTACCAACCCGATACGCAATCCACGTAATCCTTCCCGGTCATCACGCTTTCTCGTAGCCGCAAACAATCATAACTTGTTAGGGAGAGACGACCTAACCATCTGACTCTATCGCACGATCTTAGAGTGAGAATAGAAACCAATCCTAAATGTCCTGCAGCCTCCTCGATTATAGATGTGTGCACAACACACCGATAATCAAGACTTACTAGACACGGTCTGTAGACATTTTCCGAGGACTAATCGCTCGATACCACTTTGTCACAACCCGACCAAGCTCGCGATCGTGCCCTACCCGCACCCCGCTGTATACATCGAGAATAGCAATGAACATACACAACATACAAAAAACTTAGACAAGAACTAACAACAAAGCTAGCCGATAAGGCCACCTTCCGTAAAATATACTCGATCCGTAAATAATAAAGACATTTTTCTTTTCTTTACACCCAATCCACAATGTGACTACGCACTTAAGAATCAACTCAAGTGACGGGGCCCCGCCATACCACGAATGTACAACAACCGACAATACCGAGGATAAGCCTCCGAAATGAAGGAGCTTCTCAACGGTGAACAGTGATCCAAGAGCGAGGATCGAATCTGACTTTACTCATGCAGATTTAACGCCGCTAAGGAGGTCAAGACAACATGTACCAAATATGTGAAACAGAAGTCTTGTAATGAAATCATAAGTCTAAAATAAACGGAGACATGTATGATTACTCGATTAACGATACGCGTGCCTTACTAACAATGAGAGTAAATAGGAGTATACTTACAATATAAAGTAGAGGCTCACGATCAAAGCGGACCACCCGCCCGCAATATCATTAAGCAATCCTATTCACGGGACTATTTCACCGCGTAGATCGCGTGGACCCGCATGAGGTATTCTCGTGATAGTCAGACTACCGCACGGGACTATTTCACCCGCATAAGCCCATAAGGACTCGCGTGAGGTATTCTCGCATCACGAGTAGCAAATCCACGAAACAGTGGTATAACGTCTTGGGGTTTACCTCATTTATACTCTTACCCCGGCGGTGGTATAACATCTTGGGGTTTACCCTCATTTATACTCTTACCCTAGCTCAACCGCCATCATACATAACATAAGCCCTACGCTTATCATAAAATAAATAAGCAAGTTAAGAAATCCCCCAAACATCTTATTAGTCTTATTCATATACATTATCATTTAAGTATACTTAAGGCACTAACATGTCATTATAAAATCAGGGAATTAAACACAAAGTAATACGTATTTCTATTCTTTTAAAAATGACTCTTTTCATATATAACTTCCAAGATACTAATAACCGTAGTATCAAGTCATAACTACTTTTCAAGACAAGTCACGATACCTTTTAGAAATACATTTAGGCTTCTAATCAAGTGACTTCTTTCCTTTAAAACCTTAGGCAATTGATGCCTTAAATCAAATTGCCTTTAAATAAATCAAGCCATTTATCTTTCCATAAAGCCTATATAACCAACTCACCATAAAGTCGTTATATTCACTTTATGCATTAGTCAAGTACAATTTCCTATCCAAGGGACTTATACGTTTAAAACGAAACAAGTATCGCATACTTTAAAACTCTTCAAGTCCCTTAACATACTTAAATTACTTAGAGTAAACCACTCTTTAAACTTTCCATAAAAACAAGTATCAAAATACTTTCAACATACTTAAAGTCTCTTAACTTTGAAAACCAAGATATCCTTAACATTTAAACAAGTGAGTTAATTCCCTAACTCAATCAACTTGGACATTCCTAAATAAGCCAAGGATGTCAAATGGACTAGATTGTCAAAATTCAGACGTCACCGTACTATATACGTGAAACTAGTCATGCTCAAAAGATAGGAAAAGTTCCACATACCTCTTCTGGTCAAACCACTTGTCAAGTACAAATTCCGCTTTGTAGTATGTCAACCTATAATATTCACAATCGTCCATTAAGGCCTTACTTCAAACGTAGAATATTATAAGTGTTAAGTCTCTAAATTCTACGGAAAATCGGACAGCACCTCCTTTGTTTTTACTAACTTTGCCACCTTTTCCAAGGTCGAAATACAATAATCAAACAGCCCCAATTGGCTCACAACAATATAGAAGGTAATCCAATGCAAATGAATAACCAAACAGCCCCAATTGGCTCACAATAATATAGAAGGTAATCCAATGCAAATGAATAACCAAACAGCCCCAATTGGCTCACAATAATATAACAATACCAATTCTTATTCAATTTCCATTTCAATCCAAATGGTTTAGTATAACATGATATCAAGCCGCAATCGATTACAACTACTACAATTCTCAAGTAGGTAAACATGCGACGATTCTAAATTAACGACCAAAATTGCATTTCAATTTCAAAAGGCTAATCATGTCATTTTCGTTCTAGGCTTCTACAATCCATGTCACTTATCAAACTTCATAACACAAATCACATGATCACTTCTAACTTATAATAACGTGGAATCTTCAATTACAAAAGTAAAACGAAGATTATACCTCAATTAGCCCAATTATGATCCAAGATCACAAGTCGCTCCTTAGCAACTTTAGCTCCTCCTTTCGACGTTCCAATCCACTCCAAGCAACCCAGAAGCTTAAGAATAACTCATCTTCAAGTTCCAACTTCAAAGTTGAATAACCTTTAGGTTTTCGCCTTGACTAATACGAAAACACCTCTTTTCCAAATCTTTCTTTTGAGAAAACCTTACAATACTCTTAGGAACCTTGGTTTAAAGTGGGGGAATTATTGGACAAGAATTGGAAATTTTCCTCTTGGAAACTTGTCAAAACCGTGAGCTTCCATAGTGAGCAAGACAAGATTTCAATTTTTTTTTCTAAGTGTAGAGAATGACAAAGTCTTGCTACTAGTAAGCTTATATAACAAAATGGAAGGTCTAGATTAGTACATATGGATGGCTCGGATGTGTTTCACATGGATCTTGCCCAAGTGGCCCTTGGACTTTTAGTCAACAATGTCAAGCTAAGTCATTTGCAAGACTTGTCTTCCTAACAATGGTCAAATGACCCTTTTGTCCTTGATAAATTTCGTCCAAGACAACATAAGGGGGGGTGACACGTGTCGCCCTCCCATTCGTCACAATATTTCGTTTTCCGACAAATCCAAAATTCCGATAAATTTTACTCGTCTCAAACCTTAACATTTGAGTTCTTACGTACGTTCTTAAAAACATATCCTGGAATTTCCGGGGTGTAACAGATTTTTTCGATAAAAGAAATGTCCAAAGATAATTAGAGAAATCATCTAAATGAGCAAGTAATACCTATGCTCTGAAGAACTCAAAATAGGGGATGTCCAAAGATCACAATGAATAGTATCAAATGACATGAGAGTGCATGAATCAGAAGAAACAAATGACAGTTGAATATGCTTACCCAATGGGCATGATTGACACTTATTAAAAGTCCTTGTACATGAAATAAAATTATTCTGTTTAAGAGAGTTCAAAACAGACTCTCCCGGATGTCCCAAATGTTCATGCCATAAATTAGAATTAAACACAACAAAAGTAAAATGTGTCTTGGCCCGGTGGAAAAGTGAAGTGACTGGATAGAGTTCCCCCTGACTATCGCATCTCATTAGCGGCGCCTCTATCTGAAAATCAAGTACGAAAAATCCAAACGGGTCAAAATTTACAGATACCCAGTTATCACTAGTAAACTTTCTAGCAGACACCAAATTTTAAACTAAATGTGGGGCATGAAGTACATTCTTTAAGGTTAGTGGAGGGTTTGGTGGTGACAATTTAGTGGATCCGTAACCTTTAATTGGAATTGAATGACCATTTCCGATAATAATACCATTTGGTTTGCTCAAATTAAAATAGGACGAAAGATTACCTTGGGGGGACGTCATATGAGACGTGACCCCGGAGTCCATATACCAATTGTCATCCGGTGGATTTATTCCTAATGTATGCATTGCAGACCCAATGTCAGTGGATTGAGTCCCAAATTTGCTGGTTGGACTGCTCCCTGCCTGTTGGGTGAAGTGGGCATCTTCGAAAATGTCGAGCCCGGACCGCTCTGCGCTTCACGAAAAAATTTGGCCATTGTTGGGCCTCGACTGGCTCGACTAGTTCGGTGGCATCGATGAGGCTGCGAGCCTGGCCTCGCCATCGCTTCTGTGCAGTTTTTGTTCTTCCCGCCGCTGGAATTTCTGGTACCGCCGAAGTTCCGGTGGCCCACATTTTTATTATTATTTCCGCGATTTCCACATTTATTTTTATTTCCATTACGCCATTTTTGTCCTCGATTATTTTGATTAAAATTAGCATTACCTTCATTCGTCGAGGCGACAAGCATAACAGAATTGTTGTTGGTGGCGGCCTTTTTGGAAAGGCCTTGTTCTTCGAGGATGAGCATAGAGTGTGCTTGATAAAATAAAGGAAAGATAGGATAGATGAGGAGAAGATTAAGGCTACCAATCTTCTACCATATTTGTATATATTCTTATCCTTTGTAAATGGAAAAGAGGAGGAAAATATTCTACTTACCTTAGAATTCTTACATGATATCAGAGCAGATCTGGGCCTGGACATTTTCAACAGCAGACCCACTTCACCCAACAGGCAGGGAGCAATCCAGCCAGCGCATTTGGTCCTCAATCCACCGATATTGAGTCTGCAATGCATACGCTAGGAGTAAATCCACTGGATGACAATTGATATATGGACTCTGGGGCCACGTCTCATATGGCGTCCTCCCAAGGTAATCTTTCGTATTTTTTTAATTTGAGCAAACTAAATGGTATTATTATCGGAAATTGTCATTCAATTTCAATTAAAGGTTATAGATCCACTAAATTGTCACCACCAAACCCTCCACTAACCTTAAAGAATGTACTTCATGCCCCACATTTAGTTAAAAATTTAGCGTCTGTTAGAAAGTTTACTAGTGATAACTGTGTATCTGTAAATTTGACTCGTTTGGATTTTCCGTACATGATTTTCAGACAGGGTTACCGCTAATGAGATGTGATAGTCAGGGAGAACTCTATCTAGTCACTTCACTTTTCCACCGGGCCAAGACACCTTTTACTTTAGCTGTGTTTAATTCTAATTTATGGCATGAACGTTTGGGACATCCGAGAGAGTCTGTTTTGAACTCTCTTTAAACGGAATAATTTTATTTCATGTACAAGGATTTTTAATAAGTGTCAATCATGCCCCACTATATGCCTCCGTAAGTCCGGCGACAAGTTGAAGAACCAAGCGATTGTTGGTGACCGGGGCACCAACGTTCCTCAATTGATCGGCTAGCACCTTTAGGCGTTGGCAATAGGCCGACGCATTTGGGAAATCCTCCATGTCAATTGTGGAGAATTCTTTTTCCAAAGTAACGACGCGAGAATTTTGATTATCATAAAAAATATCTCACAAGCGGTTCCAAGCACCAACCGCTTTAGATTCCGGTTCCATTATCATATGCAAAAGATCCGTAGAAATTGTTGCATAGATCCAACCGAGAACAGTGACATCTAGTGTGTCCCACAATTCTTTATCCGCGTCCGTAGTTAATACATTTTCTTTTCCTTTTTCCGGCGGAATGATATGGTGAAGAACCCGGTGAGAGCGACAACAAATTTTAAAAAGTTTCGTCCATGTTGCATAATGAATGTTTTCCATATATAGGGTGATGGAAACATGCGTTTTGATGTTGAAAATCACAAGGGCTGGGTAGAAGGATGATTTGGAGTCGGACATTAGTATATTTGGTTAGATGATTAATGGAGAAGGAAGAAAAAACAATGATAAAACTTAGTAGGGTAAAAATTTCGGCCAGGGTGTTGGAATGGAGGAGGAGAGCCGAAAATTGGTAGGAAGAAAATAATTAGAATCTTTTTTCTTAAGCTCTTGATATCATGTAAGAATTCTAAGGTAAATATAATATTTTCCTCCTCTTTTCCATTTACAAAGGATAAGAATATATACAAATATGGTAGAAGATTGGTCGCCTTAATCCTCTCCTCATCTATCCTATTCTTTCCATACAAATATGTTCTATATTAATGATTAGCTATCTAGAATATTCTATAGTAATTATTTATTTAAATACAATAAAATACAATAAACAATAATCTTAAGAATATCTTCTAACACTAAAAACGGGGATATATATAACCCGAAAATATAATTAAAGGGATATATATGATCCAAAAATATAACGGAGGGTAAATATAGATAATATTTGAAAGTAAAGGAGTAAATATGATCCTTTTCTCATTTTAAAATTATGATTTGAAATTCCAAATCATATTTTTTTGAATGATTTGAGATTTAATCTCATGAAATTGCATATTCAAACGCTAATTTCATCTCATGACAGATTTTAAAAGACTATCAAATTTTTTTATGTTTGGATTTTAAAAAAATTATCATAAGATTTATAAAGATTAAAATGACCACATGGATTTTCCATGTCAATTGCGAAGGTACGAAGTGGATTTCTCATGGACCTCTGAATCATTTTTATGATATTTCAGCGAACAACTTGCATGTAATTTCTCACCCTTTATCATACCCTATTTATCCCTCAAAATTTTGGCTATTGTTTCATCTTTCGGTCGTACAATGTTTGTTTTCCCCAATTTATTTCCTTAATTTTGTGTTTTCCCCTTAAATTCGGAATTGGGTTTTTAGATTAGTTTTGACTAATTTGACATATACTGTGATTAATTGATGAGGAATAAGAGAAAAAGATGTGAAAATCTGTGCCCTAAACAGAGAGAAAGATGGAGCCCGACCCATGATTCGGGATCTTCGATATCGAATTTAAAGACTCATTTTTCATTAGAGGAATGTTCAACAAGGTTGAAAAAAATGTGAAAGGAAGATGATGAAAATGAGTTTGTTATTTTGTGAGGTAGAACCGCATAGTCTGATGGGTTGCTCCGATGCAAAAAAATTCATATCAAAGAATGCAGGGAAATTGAAGCATGCAATAAGAAGATTAACAACTTCTTTACCAGTTTTTTCTTAATTTTGTTGTGATGAGTTCGCTTATAAAGAGTCTCATAGGTAATAGTTGAGAAATTCACTGATTTTAAAAAAAGTCTGATGGGTTCGGATGAGATTGTTTATAGAGTTTGATATTTATACCTTCCACTAAAAAGTCACACAAAATCCTAATTGTGTAGCAAGTTTTTGAATACGAAAAGAATTTTTGCCACTTGTTTAAAATCCTGATTGAATACCACTAGATTTGGATACCCTCCTTAAAAAATTCTAATAGTCTTGATTAAATACCACAAGACTTGTTTAAATTATTTAAAAATCTTAATTGAATACAACAAGACTTATTTATCCCAAAATAATCTTTTAAAATCCTAATTCCTAATTGAATACACCCTCTTGGAAGAATCAATTTTAATTGTACTATCTCAAGGACGCTTCTGAAATTATCTTATCCCAAAGGACCAACACGAAAAAGAATGTGAGAAATATCTTTTACAAACCACACCAAAACCCCAACCATGGTGGCAGTGGCAGACCTCAAAACAAAATGTTTATCACAAAGCTCCATTCCCACTTCTCCATCTTCCACACAACACCCAAATTTCTCATCACATCAACATTCATATCCAAATCAAGAACTACCCCACTTTCCCATTTTTCATCCATCACAGCAACCCCCAACACACTCCTCCAAACAACACAAGAGTTACAACAAACCAAGAATCTTGAAATTGAAGATGTTCTTGAAAAACCCCACATTGAAATTTCAGTTGAAAAGCTGTTTCTCCCACCTGATACTGATGTTTCTTGTTCTGGTTCAAGGCCATTGAGTAGTAGGATATTGAAAGGGTCAAATATTGTGCTAAGTAAGTATGCTGGGGATGCTCAAGTTGAGCAAGCTGAGTTTGTGAAGAGTAGTGTGGAGACTGAGCAATGTCCCTCTGATGGATTGCCTGAGTTTGCTCTTGTTGGGAGGTCTAATGTGGGAAAATCTTCTTTGCTTAACTCGCTTGTGAGGCGTAAAAAACTTGCTCTTACTTCCAAGAAACCAGGTTGAAATATATTCTTTGTTGAAATTTTTTATTGAATGGATGTATATTTGATAAAGTGTGATTCTTGATTGTAAAAAAGATGTGATTTTTACGGGCTTTTTTGGTTCATTAATAATAGCTGTTTGAGCATAGCTAGGGGTGTGTTTGGTAGAAAGGAAACCATTTTCCACGGAAAATAAGTGGTCTTTTACTTATTTTCTTGTGTCTTGTACGTAAGCAAAATATATTATCCTAAAAGTATTTGTATATAATCTAGATAAATACTATGGGAGTTGGGGTTGAGGGTGAGGAGTAGGGGTGGTGGGGATAGGGGGTGGGAGTGAAGATGAGGTGTGTTGGAGAGTGCACAATCAATGTGGAATGCCACAACTTGTTTTCACATTCACTAAGGAAATCATTTTTCCCATTTTTAAGGAGCGTGTTTTCTAGTGAAATGCTTTCCAAAAATTCATAGTGAAATGTTCCTCATACCGAACATACCCTAAGTCTTCTTTGCTCAACTCGCTTGTGAGGTGTAAAAAGCTTGCTTACTTCCAAGAAACCAGGTTTCCCATATATTTTTTGTTGAAGAATCTTATCGAATAGCTGTAAATTGATAAAAATGAGATTCTTGATTGTAGAACGAAGGTTCGGATCGAAGATCTTCGCGAGACAACCCATTCCGGGATAGGCGGCTAATACTAAAATAATAAGTGAAGTAGTCGTCGTCTGACCAATCGGCTCGGACACCAGCCCGTGCCCGCCCATTTTGTCTCGCCTTAAATGGAATGGCTCTCTTAGTTACTCTGCGCCCCGACCCGAGTCCCCACGTCTGCTTTTCTCCGCTCGCAACCCAATAAGTTGACAATTCTTGTGCAAGAGAAGAGTGCATGAGGTCCGTTCCGCGAATCATACCGTACGTGAACCATTTCCTCGGAGTGGGCGCAGATAGGCTTTAATCAGTTGAGCGGGGCCGTCGGTTGACTTTTTGCTCATTGCCGATCATGTGGTCAGTTACCCCGCTTTCGATTTCGACCAAGATTGACTTATTATTCCTCCCGTCTACCAATGTCATTTCATGAAGATGGAAACTGGCTTGGGGGCGGGCGCCTATCTGACATATAATCGGTACAGCCGGTATAGAAGATTTTGACTATGATCCACGCATATTCATATGTCTGTTCCATAAAAAAGTTTTTAATTCTTAATTAATTGTTTTCGATTCACCGGATCTTACCTCTTTTGACTTAACGAAGTAGTTCCTTCGGAATCCAATGAACAACAACGATTAATTAGGATCAGTTTGCGAATTTGTGGCACCGTAGTAGAATCATTACCAATGGCACGCTGTGCACCTAAGTGCGAAAAGACAGTGCAAGCTTTGTTATGCCGAAACCTAAATGTTAAGTCAGCAACACTTCCAAATGCCACTTCTTTCCGTCGCATTAGTCTTCAGGACGATATAGCCATAAAGATGCACGTCTTAGTGGGGAAAAGATTTTGCCCTCGGTGTAGCTCGAAAGCAGAAAGAGTCGAATTCATTCGAGAGAGCTTGGTGGTCTTAAGAATGGTTTCCAATAAGAGAGTTGCTTTCAGCTCCTTTCCTTAGCAGGAAAGTGGCTCCGCTCGTCCTCAATATGTTTGATCCCTTTCCAAGCCTTCCTCTTTGTCAATGATTATGGGTCGCTCCTGCCTTTTACCCAAAGAGTACAAGAATGGCAATCCACCTATTGGTGCCCGAATTTAGATAGGTGAAAGATCCTTACTCAAATTACGAACCCTGAACCTCTTTGCGAATTCACAGCTGAACTTTGATGGGAATCATAGATTTCTAATAGGAAAGAAAAAACCCAAATGGGATTTGAGAGGGGCATTCAGCTACTCGACTTAAGGGGCAGAAGTCGGTCCAGATTCCCTTGAACTGAGTTAGCTTCTTTTGCTCCTTCACCCTTGACTGCATTCCCGAAGGATGAGAACCAACTATGTAGCATCTACATCGAGAATTCAAGTATTGTATACGTCATTAGTCCGATCCTTTGTAGGAACTACCCGTAATAACGAATTTGCAAAATGGACCGGTTTATCATAAAGAGATTCGTCGTTCCTGACCCTGCTTCACCTTAATTGTTAAAACGGTTTCCAGTATGCCTATACAGTAAGTCTTTACACACATGATAGTGGCAACCATGTTATCGACGGTTCTAGAGAAAGATCTCAAATATCTGGAGTTTCTTTTTGTATATTATATGGATGATCCGATCCGCAATCCCCCAGCGGGTCAGGGATACTGGGACAGAAATGGAGTCACCTTTACGGTAACTCCCAGCGTAGTAACGCTGCAGAGCTACTACACACTGCTTCAAATAAAGCGCAGTGCACAGATAACCTGATTTCCGCCTCGAAGTGTATCACTGTTTTAACAAGGCACAACCTGCAAGGGCTGACTCCTTGGATGTGATTTTTGAGGGCTATTTGGTTCATTAAAGAAGGCTGTTTGAGCATAGCTAAGATAGTAGGTCATTACTCGATAGAGAAATTTCTGATCCTTTCATTATTGATTACATGTTTGTGTGGCTTTCAGCATTATGGTTAACTTCTCTCAAGGTAAAGTTTGGGTGGATTAGTTAAGTTTTTTGGTGAAGCTAGAAGGTCATCAAGGTAGTAGTAAGGATTGGATGAAAGAAGAAAGACCAAATCAATTGAAGTGGAACAAGTTCCAACCCAAGTAGTTAAATTATTTTAGAGTGAGCTTTGTTTTAGGGTTGATTTTTTCTTTGGAATTCAGAGACTGTAATGAGGAGCAAATATTTTTTTCTGTTTTTGATTTAGTATACCTCACCCAACCCCCACAATCAACCCAGGAAAAACGGCACCCCTACCCAGTAGCCCAATAGTGGTCATATCCAACTTTGTTTGGTGACTCGAGAAAAGGTAAGTTTTGTTATTTTGGATATTATAGTCCACTAAGTAGGTTGTAAAAAACTTCTCTCTTGCCTTGCTAATCCACTGATGGAGGACCTATAATTTCATCACAGTAGAACAGTTCAGGTACTTAGGACCGTGTAGATGCTATTAGGGGGCTTTAAAGTAACAAAGTGACAAGGGTGATGAAGTGGAGTGAGAGGGGATGCACAGGGCTCTTTTGGCGACAAATGCTGGATATTTTTCCTGTATTAGGCTAATAGACAGTACCCAAAAAAGGAAGCTGGAGTAGTTGGCTTAGTTGCAGATGTGGAAGAGATGGAGGAACATAAGTACGGTGACATGCTTTTTGGCATAGCTAAGACCTAATTTATCGGGATATAGAACAATTAAGAAGGAGAGGAGTGAGAAAGGGAAAACAATACGGAGTACTTTGAAACAATATGGAGAGGAATGAGGAATGGATTTTCCAGCTTTACCATTCTGCCAGTCAATTCTTCCTGGTGGGTACAAACTGCAAACGTCATATTTGTTTTATTCACTCCAGTGAAATTGTATAGGTTGTACCTGTTCAAAAAAATTGTATAGGTAGTAAGCTTGTCTCCATAAGGTAAAATAAATACGAAGTGATCAATGTTACTGGTTAGTAACTAAGTGTGAAATTTTGATGGTACATACCTTTTGTTTTTTTTCTGATAAATTAGATTTCTTGTAAGTGCTCTTTTTGTTTAGATAGGCAAGCCAACTTTTGTAGGGAATCAAAGGAAAATCAAAATTCCATTTGGTTAGATGGTAGGAGGTAATCAAAGGAAAGAAAGGAGGGGGACTAGGTGTGAAGAATCTGAAGTTGCATAACAAAAGCCTTTTATTTAAATGGCTCTGGAGATACAATGATAACGGTAATAGATTATGGAAACAGTTCATTGATGCCAAGTATGATAGGAAGGACTTATGGGCTCCTCGCGTCGTTCAGTCTTCTTCAAAAGGACGGGGAGGGGGGGGGGGAGTGTGGAGCACAATCAGTAAGTTGTGGAGTGAATACAATCAATTTGTGAAACTGAAATTGGGGAATGGTAACAATATTAAATTTTGGTCAGATATATGGTTGCTAATTGAAAGTCTTAGGTCAAAATTTCCTTCTATGTACAGCTGCTCCACAAACAAGAGTGGGAGTGTATCAGAATTCTACTCAAGCACTGGTTGGCAATTGATTTTAAGGAGGGGTCTCAATGATTGGGAAGTTGATGAATTCGCTCAACTGATGCAATTGGTGGACACTGTTAGTCTGGAAGATAACAAGAGAGACTCTTTAATATGGACAGCAAACAATGATGGTATTCTTACAGTTAATAGTTGTTACAAGTTGCTACAAAAACAACAAGGGGCACTATCAATCAGATTGTCCATGGAAAGTGATATGGAAATCAAGAGCACCTATTAAAGTAGCTTGTTTTGGTTAGGTTGCAGCAAGGGAAGCTTGTTTAACTCCGGAGAACTTGCAGAAGAAAGGAATCATTCTTTGTAATAGGTGCTACATGTGTGAAGAGGAGGCAGAAACGGTCAATCATATTCATCTATTCATTCATTGCAAAGTGGCAAAACAGTGCTGAGAGTTCTTTCTAAATTTACATGGTGTCAGCTTGGCAATGCCTTCCATTGTGAAGAGCCTGTTGGATTCGTGGCAACACCAAAGGATGGGTAAATCGCAAAAGTTAGTTTGGAGAACAATTCCTGTGTGTGTTCTAGACAATATGGCTGGAAAGGAACAGGATTTGCTTTGAAGGAAAAAGGCAGCATGTATCTAGGATTAAAAATAGATGCTTATTAAATTTGTAATTTTGGTGTAAAAGACAAGTTATGGAAAATATGGAGCAATATATGTATTCCCTAGAGGAGATAGGCGGTTTGTAGCTGCCCTTTTATGACGGGCTGTTCTCTGTTGTAATTCTGTACCATCTTGGTACGTTTAATAAAATTTACCTTATCAAAAAAAAAAAAAAATTCTCGGGAACATGACTGGATACTAAATTCTAAGCAGCTAAAACAACAGTATACATAGGCATCATCTTGTGTAGCTTCTGTTATGTTTACCTCACAAAATTTTCTTTACAGATTTGCTATAAGGAACCATAAAAGTAAACCTGTTCTTCTATCTAATTGCAGGAAAGACACAATGCATCAACCATTTCCGGATAAATGATAGTTGGCATCTTGTGGATTTACCAGGTTACGGGTAAGGAGTTTACAGCAGAATGTTTAAATAAAGTTGTGTATACTTTCCTGCAGCATTTGAAAAACTACGATATAATGCACCCAAGGGTGTGGCCTAGTGGTGAATGAAGTGGGTTTTGAACCATGAGGTTTCAAGTTCAAATCCCGGCGGAGGTAAAAACACTAGGTATTTTTACCCATATATCCAAGCGTTGGTGGATAGAGTTACCCGGTATCTGTGTTGGTAGGAGGTACCCCATTGAATTAGTCGAGGTGCTGACCTGTACACCACGGTTACAAAAAACAATTACTGTAAAATTTGACACTCACATTCGGTCATTGCCGATTCACTTTCATGCTAGCTTTCTATAGATTTTTGATGAATAAGTCATTATTACCTGTTGTAGTTTGAAATGTCAGAACTCTCTGCTCTGTTATTCTAGGTCGATCAAAATGTTGACTACATTCATTAAGAGGATTTTTTATTTTACGAGGAGAATCTTAATTACATAAAATGGAAGTAACTAACTTGAAATCCAATCCTAAAAGTAAAAGATTAAAATCAAGAAAATAAAGTAGATTGCTTCTTAGTAAATGTGAATCAGAACCTGGCATACTACAGTATTTGTGGATATCGAGACTTGGTCAAGGGATATGGTTAAAGTGCTGGACTGAAAAAATTACATGTCATATTGTTATAGTTAGGTTGATGCAAGTTTTAGCTAAGTTTACTATATTGAGCAAGCTGTCCGAGAGACAGACTGAGACGTTTATAAAATGCTTGAGCTGTTGAGCACCTAGTGGACATGTTCTTTAGAGTGACTTTGTGTAACTGTTGTATTCCCCTTCTCCTGTAAGTCCACTCAAAACAAATCCTCTTTCTTGCACATTTAGATTATCTTGCTCCTTTTCATTCCTCAAATTGACATCGTTAACATGTATGTTTTTGTGTGCCAACTTCATCTTCAATTGTCACTGTTAACAGCACTTGCGTATATGAATGAAGGTATGCAGCTGCACCACATGAAGTACGAACAGATTGGGCTAAGTTCACCAAAGATTATTTCTTAAACCGGCCAACTCTTGTCTCAGTCTTCCTCCTCATAGATGCTAGCATTCCTGCAAAAAAGATTGATCTTGAGTATGCGAGTTGGTTGGGACAAAATAAGGTGACTCCATCTAAGTTGGATCCCTCCCCTACTTTGGATATCATTTTTCCCCCACCTAAGCAATCGATATCAGAAATGCCTGACCAATTTGGTTTTTTGGACTGTTTATTTATGAAGTCACTTTTCTAAGTATTGTGGGTGCTCTGTTTCAGATCCCAATGACACTAGTTTTCACCAAGTGCGATAAGCGGAAAAAGAAGAAGAATGGAGGGAAAAGGCCTGAGGAGAACTTGCAGGATTTTCTGGAGTTGATACAGAAGTTCTTCCAAACTGCACCACCTTGGATTATGACCAGTAGTGTCACCAACCAAGGCCGAGATGAGATACTGTTGCACATGTCTCAGCTGCGAAACTATTGGCTCAAGCATTGAGTTGGCTTCATATGCTTTATTGGTGTTGGCTAAATTTTGTCCAACATCTTAAACTAACCTGTGTTGGCGAGTGTTTACGGAAGAGTCGAAAGTGATGGTTAAGCACAAGGACGTGCAGAGTGTAAATGGCATCATCAAGAATCAAATGTCCTGGAAGAGCCTGAGTTATTGGAACAAATGGGACAAAAGAGCCTTGAGGCGACTGTCTTAAGCAATTCTTGTTATTGTTGTACTTCCCTACATCTAGTTTTCTCCGGATTTACCCAGTCATAGAGTCTGCAATAGGTTGAACAGGCTTTGGTCGCTACTGGAAACTAAAATTTTGAGAATGCCCAATCAACAAGGCTGACTCTTGTATATACACATTGCTCTCTTTTTCTATGAAAGGAAATGAATTGATGAATTTGTTTTTAGTATAAAGAATCGATAGAAATGCTGGTAGTTTAGCTTATTTTGTGACTTGCTGATAAATGGTTTTCGATCTCTCTTTGTACCTCAGCATTATCAAATTGAGGCGGCTGGGGATGCCTTTACCTAAATTCCTCTGTCGAGGACTGGAAGGAAAGAGAGCCAAATCACAATGTCTAATAGCAAAGCACTATAACTTTGGCATGACGAACACCTGAAAGTTTTGGAGAGAAAGAAAGGAAGTGTTCTTAAAGGTCCTGATGAATGTGCATTTGCTCGAATTAATCCTCCTGAAGTCCTGATTCTGAAAACTGATGGTTAACAATATATAGCAGTCTAGGACATACATAACGCTGACTAGAAATATGTACTTGAAGCTGAAAGAAGAGGCAATTAGGGCAAAGAATTATTTACTATATGCATGTCCTAATATAGCAGTCTTTCCTCAAAATAAGACCTAGAGGATGAAAATGACCTAGAAAAATTATGCATTCAAAACATGAGTTTTAAGTGTTAGGGGTTGTTAAGATTAGCTAGTTATTCTTTTTTAAGATGATGGTGATCGAGAAATTCACATGACCCTCAGGACCAATCGTGAGATCGCAACCTTCAAAGCTCAGAGATAAGAGGCCTGGCCTTCCACCCTTCTTCACTTAAATACAAGTTTAGTTCATATAGGGCAGGGCTGAACCTGTGACCTAACTCACAAATTCCTCAATTTTTACGAACTAAGCCCTAGATGCTAGCTAGTTAACGGTATCTGCTAAATCGAGGGTTAGATGCACAAGGTTGTAAAATTGGAAGTGCAAGATAAAAACATTATCTATTTACATAAGACAACATACCTTCTCTGAAGTTCGTCTTAAACGGTTAAACCTGCGGGGTACAATGCGGAGATACCTCATGCGACCAGTTCCAGACTTCCAGTGGTCTTTCTTCTAAGTGCCTTGACGCTCCAGTTATCTACAGCCCAATAATCAGAAAATACTATCCCCCTTTATTAGAACCACCCAATACCAGTATGAGAGATCAATAACTACGCTACAACCTACCAGTACCAAGCAGCCCAATACCACTGAGATGATAAACACAATCCATTAGTATCTAAACACATTCCGATATTAGTACAGCCAAAATTCTACACAAACTAATACCACGCAGCTGCACACTGAAACCCACCCCCTTAAGCTGGCTTGCACAATAATACTTAGTTGTCTAGGCATGCTTATACCAATTAATTGACTAGTAAGCATACATGATTAACAGCTTGAACTGAAGCTACAGGTAACCATCGCCCTCACACCTACCAACTCCAACAAAGATTTGTACCAAAATAATTCCAGTTCCATCTCTTTGCAACTTATATTTTGTCACCAGATATTATAAAGGCAAAAAGAACCCAAACACTATGAACTATAGGACCCATTATTTTACCCAATTTAGCCAGTTCCCAGAAAATGCACAAGATTTTCAAATTGAGCTAATTGCAAATTGAGCCAAGTAAAAGTGACTATGACATTTAATAAATTTATTCATCAACTGTAAGCTAAAAGGATGATCCAAACTAAACAGGTCCTAAATTTGATGAAATTCAACAATAACCTCTTATCAACCGACAAAAGATACAACTTCTTTCAACATCCAATTGAAAGAAAGATCATCTCTTAAATCATGCTAGATCCAACAAGTAAATGGCAATGGCCAAAACAATCACAAAAGTTAACAAAAGAACCTCAAATCACCCTGCACTTTAGAACCCATTTCCATTATTTCACCTTATGATGAAAGAAAGCCCGTAGACTTAAACTCTCAAACTAAGCGGAGAGATGCTTTACTAAGAGTGTCAACAATAGCATGTCATTCTACACTTAGATGCCTAACATGGCATGGAAAATGGAATGGAGTTGGAGTTGTGACGTGAAGGTCTAAGTAGTATTGTATTTTCGGCCTTCTTGTTTGGTCTTGATCGAGGCCATGTTATTTTCTTTTAGCTTATTGTTTTCCTTTAGTTCTTAGCTTAGCTTTTAGCTCTTAGCTTAGCTTTTAGCTCTTAGCTTAGGACATAGTATGTGATGTAATAACTACATTAGGACACCGTTAATAAGTTATAAGGATGACTAGGCCGAGAGTACAGCATGGCAAGGGGAAAGGATGACTTGGCCGACTACTTGGCAAAGACAAGAGACTTCTAGAAAGAGGAAGATTTCAAGGAGACTTTATGAAATAGAAAGTTCATGAAGTTAGCTATTTTGAAGACCTCAAAGTCATCCAAGGGGGAGAAGAGAAGTTGACCGAAATGGTTCAACACACAAACACCAAGAATAGAAGCTTCCAAGCACATTCCAAGAAGATGAGATTTTTGGAAGAACCAAGTTCATCCCCTCTTCGACTTGGACTCCCCAAAGAGGTGTGAAGGAGTTTGGGTTTACCCTCTTCTCCAAGAAAGACCAAGCTCTTTCACATTGCTCCCAATGGTCGAGAAGTTTCTTGGGCACCAAGTATCCCGAACTTGTTCCCACTTGTTCACATGACCGAAAGTTACATATAGTTTGTGTCCTTTTGTTTCCTTCTAGAATGGTCCATTCTCTACTATAAATAGGACCCTTAGGAATTGTAAATAATCAGAGAGTTGATTGATATATAAAAGTGAGTTTTACTCAAAGATAATTGTATTCACTTGTGTGTGTTTACTTTTAGTTGGTTCTTGTGTGAACCAAACACTCATTCGATGCAAGTATTGATTAGGACTTGTGTGACCTAGTCCATACACAAGCTTGAAGAACACCCTTGGTGGTAAACGAAGGTTGGTACTTGTGTGGACCAACTTAGTCTAAGCCTTGGGAGCAACAAGGACATAGATCACCCTCACTTGGCTTGTTCACGGGCATTGCGACTAGCAAACCCCGGTCTCGACCTTATGGCATTGATCACCAACTTCTTGGTGTCAGTTCGGGCAATTAACTCCCCGTTCCTCTATCCTTGGGCATATCATCCATTTCCCCCATTCTATTCAAAGTCACTAAACAACGAACCGAAAACACCAATCCAACACTTAACCAAATTCCATCACCCCCTCACTTGAGTTTGTATCTTGCAACTCGTGGGCCATCCAAATCCAACCCACCAAATACTGGTCACCCTTATCTCCCAAAACATTTCCTAAACACTCACAATAAAGGACTATACCCGAATCTAAGCATATCTTTCCATCTAAACTCAACAACACCAAACCGTTCCCTAAAACTACCTTTACCGAGACCTCACCATTTCGGTTCATTTTAGAGACTTTACCACCCTTAAAACACTAAGGTACTGCCACCACAATATCCCGTAACAGCCCCGGGACAACCTTCTTAAACGACTAAACCCAACTCCCCCTAAGTCCACCCATAACAGTCCACAAATCCACACTGCCCGACGGTAACACCCAAACCGAGGACCTTTTCAGGCCTATTTCGTAACCTTGCCACTATCAAACCACCGAACCCCGACCATTACTACAACCCTCAACACACCCGTGAAAACCCCACAAAAGGCCTGAATCCGTTTTCAAATACAATTACCCGAAATAACCTCTAAACATCACCCTACCCGGCCAAACCGAGAACCCCATCTTTAGCATCCGATTTTGGGTCAATTCAAATATAACCAACACCCGACCCACTTACCCAACATCACCCCTCCTTATATCCATCACCTTATTTACCCAGTTTCTTTAATCAAAGTCACTACAAAAAAATCAACTTTTTAACCTAATAGCAACTACTAGAATCAGAACCTCTAAACAAGAATTTTATCTGATCTGAACCTCATTTCTCTATAGATCTACCCCTTTTGGCTCTGATACCAAAACCAAAATATTGATTTGAAAAAACTAAGTTAAAAATATAACAACTATAATACATTTTTTAATCAACACTCTCCATTTTACAAGGGAAAAAATTATAGAGGAATGAGAGGGTGATTAAGTTGAAAAAAATGGTATCCCGTAAGGAAATATTCGGCTAATGTAAAATTCACTAATTCATAAATTCATTTAAGTTTAACTTGGGGTGTGTGACGGGGGTTATTATGAGATGTGACGTTGGATTGACTTTTAATCCAAGTGAAGGGAGGAAAATAACACTATTAACCCCATGGAAGATGTTGAACCAAAATCAAATGAAGTAGATTTATTGAAAAATGTATCCATGTATATAAAATTATGTTTTGAAACTCGGGTTTTCCTACAACCCAGGATATTCACGGGTATAACTGCCTTTCCTTGAGGACTTACCACCACGTATCTCCCTAGGATATACTAACTCAGAAGAATCGAAACCTCTAAACAAGAATTTCATCTGATCTGAACCTCGTTTCTCTATATCTCGACCTCTTTTGGCTCTGATATCAAACCACAACATTGATTTGAAACACTAAAGTTAAAAATATAACAAATATAATACATTTGTAATCAACACACTCTCCATTTTACATGAGAAAATATTACAGAGGAAGAAGAGGGTGATTAAATTGAATAAAATGGTAGCCCGTAAGGAAAGTTTGGCTACTATAAAGTTCACTACTTTATAAATTCATTTAAGTTTAACTTGGGGGAGGGGGGGTTTGTAGGAGTTTTGTCGGGTTCGTACACGCAACGGAATTTAAAAATTTATGTTTCAAACCAGACATTGATGGTCAAACTGTAGTATGAATATATGATGTAAATAAACACAAATAAATAATGTAATACTTCATTTGAAGACTTACATTTTGTAGATGCCAATCTGAATCTGGAGGCTTTGTGTAGTCCGAGGGTGCACACGCAAACGTCCTTCGATTTGCAAGTTTCTGAAAAACTTTGATGTAATTTGCTAAGTCTAGAATGCTAGAGATTCCAGTAGAGCTTTAGAATAGATTAGTCTCTTGCTTTTGGTATGTTGAAATGAGAGGGGGAACTCCTCTATTTATAGCTGAGAATGAAAGCTTTAGGGTTCCCCATGGGCGGGCCAGTGAAGCGGATTAGGTTAAATTCGGACCACGAGCAGCGCCTCGTAAGCACATTTTGGCGCCGCGACCCTGAATCAATCGCGCTGCGGACCTGTACCATTTTCTGCCTTATTTCCATTTCTAATGTCCCGGTTATCAACCGAACATATATATAATCTCATTCTAATTACATCCTTCAATCGACAGAACATTTGATTTAGTGTTACCCTTCAGGCCTTTACATATCGACACTAATTACATTAGGATCTTCAAGGAACTCATAGACTGCGCCGGAAGACGAACTCAATATGTAAAGTTTAGCTACACGAAACATGTGAACTGAACCTATATGTGGGAAGATAAAATCCTTTTATTCACGACACACTCAATCAAGCTTAGGATTTGTCAAGTGTCTATTCAAATGGCTTGATCATTATACCTCATTTATATTAGTTGACAACAGGACCATATCACAGACATGTCCATTGCGTTGGCCAACGACTTAGTCAACCTAATATCTTATGAGTATTAGAGTGTTCTCTCGAATATACATTCAAGGAATGAATCCTAATCTTGGCTCAACTACCACCTTTAATCCACTTCGTAATGTACCCAAAACAAGCCGCATCTCAACCTATAAGACATTTGAGCTTATGACAGGATCAAAGTACATTACTCTGTGAATAAGCTGTGTATCAACCTCAAGTCTAAGGACTACTATATCCCACAGGGCGATGACATTATAGACATATAATAAAATAGTACATCAGCAGGGTATACCAATACTTCAACAAGTATCCATGTGTCCATCACGAGTTGCCATAACCCGTAGCAAGTGAGACATACTACATCCCCTAAGGATATGATGCAGACCACATGTCGACGTATCACATATCATTGATATCCCAATCTCGATGATCATTAGTTGAGGCTATTTAAGAGTTACGTTATAATATTAATTCTCACACCATTAATAACCACATAAACTCTAGGAATGCATTTATAGAATATTATAAACAATCAATTAATAATTCAATAAATGCAAATGCCATAATATTATCATCATCAATATATAAATATGAATGTGTATAAAGTATATGTGTCCTAATACTGATTGTCTCTAGGACATACATATACTTTCAATCTCCCACTTGGCCTAGAGCCAATCACCAATGTATCTAATACCATGTTCTCAAAATGACCATTATGCTTCACCAAGCTTAATGGTTTAGTAAACGGGTCTGCTAGATTATTGTATGTGGGAATATAATGTATCTTAATGTCTTCAGATCCACCATCTCTCGGAGAATGTGGTACTTCCTCGGTACATGTTTGTTTCTGTTAGTTGATCTTGGTTATTTTGCCTGTGCAATCACACCAGTGTTGTCACAATAAATAGTTATTGGACAAACACTCGGAACAACCCATAGTTCCTTCAGGAACTCAGAAATCGCAACAGCTTTCTTAGCAGCTTCCGATCCAGCAATGTACTTCGCTTCAATAGTCAAGTCAGCAGTTGTAGCTTGTTTGGAACTCTTCCAACTCACTGCTCCTCCGTTGAAAATGAACGTGTAACCAGACTGAGATTTGAAATCATCAACATCTGTCTGGAAACTAGCATCGGTATACCCTATGGCAACCAACGTATTTTCTCTACCATAGACTAAGAAGTAATCTTTAGTACGCCTGAGGTACTTGAGAATACTCTTGACTTCCTTCCAGTGTTCCTCACCAGGATTCTGCTGGAACTTGCAAGTCATACTAAGTGCAAAGGCCACATCTGGCCTAGTACATGTCATGACATACATGATCGATCCTATAGCTGAAGCATACGGGATCCTCTTCATGCGCTCAAGTTCTACAACACTAGAAGGGCAACCCTTCTTAGATAACTTGATGCCTTGACCCATTGGAAGACCGCCTTTCTTGGAATTCTCCATTGGAAAACGTATAAGCACTTTGTCTATATAGATTGACTGTGACATCCCCAACAATCTATTAGGTCTATCTCTATAGATACTAATTTCCAGAATGTAGCAGGCTTCACCTAAATCCTTCATCATGAAGGTCTTGGACAACCAATCCTTAACTGACTACATGAGAGTCTTATTATCTCCCATTATCAATATGTCATCAACATATATAATAATGAAGATAATACCCTCATCCTTGCGTTTGATATAAACACAAGGACCCTCTTTGCTTCTGACGAAATCAAAAGATTTGATAGCCTTGTCAAAGCAAATATTCCAACTCCTAGAGGCTTGCTTAAGCCCATAAATGGACATTTGTAGCCTGCACACAACATTTGGTCTGGACTCATATGAAAAACCCTCGAGTTGTTTCATATATACCTCCTCAATTAGATTACCATTGATGAATGCAGTTTTGATGTCCATCTGCCAAATATCATAATCATAATGTGCAGCTATCGCAAGCAAAATCCGAATAGACTTTATCTTAGCCACCGGTGAAAAGGTTTCATCATAATTCACACCAGGACGCTGAGTAAAACCTTTGGCCACTAGTCTAGCTTTATAAGTATGAATCTTGCCAGATGCATCAATCTTCTTCTTGAAGACCCATTTTCATCTTATAGGTTTTAACCCCATTTGGCAAATCAACCAAGTTCCACACTTGATTGATATACATAGATTCCATTTCGGATTTCATGGCTTCTTGCCATCTCTTCGAATCAATGTCTAGCATTGCTTCGTTATAGGTTCTAGGCTCGTCATCATCGAGAATATCTATCTCATTTTGTGTTTCCACAAGCAGATTTAGTCTTACGGAGGACGATGAGTTCTAGTGGGCCTACGGAGTTGAGTATCTTGTAGTTCAGTTACAGGTATGTTCTGATTGTGAGAAGGTTCTTGTGCATTGGTTGATCCACCAACATTAGAGCTTTCAGGAATATCATTTTCATATCTTTCTTGAATAGAAGGAGGTGCAACGGGTGCACTTGCCCCTGAGGTCTGTGCCGGAGGATATTGCATTTCTACATTACTCCTCGTAGCATTCCCACTGGCCGAAGGGCGTACCCTGAGTACCCAATCTTCACTAAAAGCTCCCACTGAATTCTTGCCTTCATCATCAGACAAAGATTCAACCTCTATGTTACTTTGTTCTTGAATTTCTTCAAGTTCTATCTCTGTGCAACTCTCTTCCTTGTAAACATATTCATCTTTAAGAAAAGTTGCATTCCTGGAAACAAAGATCTTATGTTCTCCAGGAAGATAGAAATATTATCCCTTAGTTTCCTTTGAATATCCAACAAAGTAACATTTCTCACTTTTAGATTCCAACTTATTAGTGATCAACTTCTTGACATATGCAGGACACCCCCAGGGCCTCATGTGTCTAAGTGATGGCTTCTTGCCACACCATACCTCATATGGCGTCTTTTCAACTGATTTAGAACGAACTCTATAGCGTATCCCCAAAGGTATGTTGGAAGAGCTGAAAAGCTCATCATGGATCGAACCATGTCAAGCAAAGTTCGGTTTCTCCTCTCGGCAACACCATTCATCTGTGGTGTTCCAGGAGGTGTCCATTCGGAATGGACTCCATAAAGCTTTAGGTAGTCCAGAAATTCTTTATTCAAGTATTCACCCCCTCGATCAGATCGGAGAGTCTTGATACTCTTTGAGAGTTGTTTCTCCATTTCACACTTAAACTCCTTAAACTTTTCAAAGGCCTCGGATTTGTGTCTCATAAGATACACATAGCCATACCTCTTCAAGTCGTCTGTAAAAGTTATGAAGTATGATAAACCTTCTCTACCTTGAGTCGAAAATGGTCCGCATACGTCAGTATGCACCAACTCAAGCACCTCCTTGGCACAGATCCCATTTCCAGAAAGAGGTTTAATGGTCATCTTACCCTTCAAACATGATTCACAGTTACCATAAGATTGTAAGTCAAATGGTTTGAGGTAATTAATTTCCTCAATCGTTCTATCCTCGTTTGATTGATATGACCAAGTCCGCAATGCCACAAGTAGGTAGAATTACTTTCATTTAACTTAGCTATTTTATTTTGTACATTGAAAATTTCCCTGTGGCAGTTTAATGTATACAATCCATTGACAAGAGGCGCAATTCCATACACAACATCATCATAAGCCAAAATCATATTGCTATTAGAAATGTTTGAGGAAAAACCCTCAGTATTAAGTACATGAATGGAAATAATGTTCCTCGTTAATGAGGGAACATAATAACAGTTGTTTAACATTAAAATTTAATTGGAAGGTAAATCTAATCTATAATCTCCCACGCGCTCAGCATCAACTCGTGCTCCGTTTTCGACGCGCAGGTCCACCTCTCGAGGCCCGACCTTCCTGCTATTTGTTAGCCCCTGCACATTTGTACAAATGTGTAAGCCACAAGTGGTATCTAGTACCCAGGAATAAGAATCATTTATAGATTAATTTCAATTACAAACATACCTTGTTCAGTAGAGGTTGAGGCACCTGGTGCCATTCCTCCACCCGGAGTAGTACAGTCCTTCCTCCAATGCCCCTTCCTGTTGCAGTTCATGCACACATCCAATGCCGGCAATTTCTTTTTCTTCTTCGCCCCTCCCTTGGACTTCATTGCATGGGCCGTAGCCACAACTTTGCCCTTCCTCTTCTGTTGTCCCTTACCTTTCGGTTTGGGATGACTAGAGGAGCCAACCAAAAGTACCGATTTGCTTCTGGAGGTCGCAGATTCGAAGGTTTTCAGCATATTATGCAACTCCGATAGTGTCGCTTTAGTTCCATTCATATTATAATTAATGATGAAACTCTCAAACGACCGTGGAAGTGAATGCAGGATGAGGGTGGTGGAAACTCTATCGTGAAACTTTATATTGATGAAGGCCAAACTTTCAATCAACTCAATCATCTTTAACACATGTGGAGACACCTGGCCCCCTTCATTTAGCTTACATTTAAAAAGTTCTATGAGCAGTTCATACTCCATTGTCTGAGACTACAAGTCATAGTGACTCTTCAAATGTGCTAATATTTCGTTGGGCCCCATGTGCTCATGCTGTCTTTGCAATGGTGGTGACATAGAAGATAACATTAGACATTGAGCTGAAGTGGCATCCTCAAAATGTTTCTCGTAAGCAATCTTATCGAAGGTGGCATACTCAGCAGAGTCCTCCGCAGGAGCTGTAGGGAATACATGGTCCAAAGTATACTCAATCTTTTCTTGTCTCAGGATAATTCTTACATTCCTGAGCCAATCTATGAAATTGGGTCCAGTTAATCTGCTGGACTCCATTAGCATTTTCAACGAAAAACTCGACATTCTGAAGATCTGAAGATATAGATAGAACAGGAAAATGCAATCAAAATTCATTCTCCTAATTATACACATTCATTATATGCTAATTTAATATGACATTTTGTTTAATTAGCTCCCACTATTTTTCATACTTCTACGACCCCAAAGTAGAATACGGACCTAAAACATTTTAAAGGTTATAATGGGCCAAGATCCAAACATATGCTATATCCGCATTTGCTTTGGCTGATAACTTCAATAGCACACTTTGGTAGGTTCTCAACCAATTGCAAAGCATAATTACAACTCTTGAATTGATTAAATATCTTTCATTTTAATCTTGCGTCTTTAGATTAGTCCGACACTTTGGCGCCAAGATTTATCTAAACAAGCCAACCCCATTACACGACTGCGTTTAAATGCCTAAGTAAACTTGGCCTTTGCGAGCAAACACTTTGGTGTAAATACCCACAAAAGTTTATCATCTACTTTCACTTTAACACATCTATGAAAGGGCCTGAGTCCTCGTAGACTTAGAGCAAATACTTTGGCATAAATACTCGTATCGCCGAAAAAGATTTTGCACCCTAACAATTATAATGGACGACACATTTTAATTTAGACTTGTATTTAATGTTTAGGGAACATTTTCAGTTTTCAGGGATTTCAATCAAAATCAACAATTATGTCATACATCATATGACATCCTATCATACAATTTCTAAACACATTTAGATGAGAAATCATCAAACCCAATAGACATGATATAAGATAGTTTTAATCACATACTGGGCGCCGTCTACCCAGACAGTTATAGCGGTCATTGAAATTTAAACAATTACTGCGCGCCGCCTACCTAGACAATAATTGCGGATGCTATGCTAATAATTTAAATGCATCACATTCAAACACATAGCACATTTGTATATTATACAATAATATACCATTAATGATAATCATGAGTCTATTTGTCTAAACTCTATAATCTATGTCTATGCCAAACAATCCCTAAACATTTTCTGATTTCAAAATTTTAATTTCAGGAATTCTGCAAACTTTTAAAATTTACAGTTTAGTCCCTTAAGAATTTAAAAATTCAATTCTGAACCCCTATAAATTCAGAAAATACAATTTCAACTCTCAGAAAATATTTTCTAGTTTCTGGGACCTGTTTGCAATTTCCAGAACTTAAAACCAATTTTTAGAAACTTTCTTTAATTACAGATTTGTCCGAAAAGGACCAAATCTGTTCAATTTTAAAACATATTTTCAGAAACTAAAACTTTTAAAATTTCAGATTCAGAATCTGAAACTTTTAAATTTCTGTTTCTGATTTCATTTTTTTAAAATTATCGTCGTCGGCGCCGCGGCGCCTCAGAGGCAGTGTGCTAATTAGCGCCGCAGCCCTAACACGTGGCGCCGCGATACCTCAGAAGCAGAGAGCAGATCCGTAAATCACCGTCGAGATGCGCCGCGCTCCAGAGGCGAAGTCCAAAATCAATTTTAAGATTTACGGATGAGCAGCGCAGCGCTCAGAAGAGCCGCGACGCTCGGCGTCATTAGGCAAAGACCATTAACGCTCCATCGTGGAGCCCCGACGCCGCCACCAAAACCTTAGCAGCGCCGCGATGCTCCATGGTGGAGCCGCGACACCTTACCTCCAGAATCACAAAAAATCTGAAAATCTGAACCCCTAAAACTGGTTTAGGTCATATTTTCAGATCTATCACTTGTATCTCCATCACCATTTAAACAATATGTTCATCGACCATCATATCCAATTTTCTTCTCGTTCTTCGTTTCAATGCACCATGCTTTAAATCGAATCGGATAACGCATATCAACTTAGAAGAGTTATATATTGGAATGACTTCCTCGAATACATAATTGTTTTAACAGATCTGGGTACACGGACTATGTGTTCTAAAGATTTAGGATTTTAAATTCTTTAACAATATAAAAATAGATCTAAACAAATACTAACCCATATTATCATTAATATTCATCATATAATCACACAAAACAACCCAAACTTTGATACCACTGTAGGAGTTTTGTCGGATCGTACACGCAGCAGAATTAGAAAATTTATGTTTTAAACCCGACATTGGCGGTCAAACTGTAGTATGAATATATGATGTAAATAAACACAAAACAATAATGTAATACTTCGTTTAAAGAATTACATTTTGTAGATGACAATCTAAATCTGGAGGCTTTGTGTAGTCCGAGGGTGCACACGCAAACGTCACTCGATTTGCAAGTTTCTGAAAAACTTTGATGTAATTTGCTAAGTCTAGAATGCTAGGGATTCCATCAGAGCTTTAGAAGAGATTAGTTTCTTGCTTTTGGTGTGTTGAAATGGGAGGGGGAACTCCTATATTTATAGTTGAGAATGAAAGCTTTAGGATTCCCCATGGGCCAGGCCCAGCAAAAATGGACTGGGTTAAATTCGGACCCACA
Organism: Przewalskia tangutica; assembly: GCA_029844215.1. NCBI lineage: Eukaryota > Viridiplantae > Streptophyta > Magnoliopsida > Solanales > Solanaceae > Przewalskia > Przewalskia tangutica. Next base: position 79,922,178 of record CM056732.1, on the reverse strand, counting down.
TAACGCGCCTCAGCGCCGCGGTGTTGACACGCGTTTTGGCGCCGCGGCCCTGAATTAATGGCGCCGCGACCCTGTCCCATTTTCTGCCTTATTTCTATTTCTAATGTCCCGGTCATCAACCGAACATATATATAATCTCCTTTTAATTACATCATTCAATCGACGGAACATTTGACTTAGTCTTACTCTTTAGGCCTTTACATATCGACACTAATTACATTAGGATCTTCACGGAACTCCTAGATTGCGCCGGAAGACGAACTCAATATGTAAAATTTAGCTACACAAAATATGTGAACTGAACCTATATGTGGGAAGATAAAATCCTTTCATTCACGACACACTCAATCAAGCTTAGGATTTGTTAAGTGTCTATCCAAATGGCTTGATCATTATGCCTCATTTATATTAGTTGACAATAGGACCATATCATAGACATGTCCATTGCGTTGGCCAACGACTTAGTCAATCTAATATCTTATGAGTATCGGAGTGTTCTCTCGAATATACATTAAAGGAATGAATCCTAATCTTGGCTCAATTACCACCTTTAATCCACTTCGTAATGTACCCAAAACAAGTCGCGTCTCAACCTATAAGGCATTTGAGCTTAGGACAGGATCAAAGTACATTACTCCGTAAATAAGGTGCGTATCAATCTCAAGTCTAAGGACTACTATCTCCCACACGCTGATGACATTATAGACATATAATAAAACAATACATTAGCAGGGTGTACCAATACTTCAACAAGTATCCATGTGTCCATCACGAGTTGCCATAACCCGTAGCAAGTGAGACATACTACATCCCCTAAGGATATGATGCAGACCACATGTCGACGTATCGCATATCATCGATATCCCAATCTCGATGATCATTAGTCGAGACTATTTAAGAGTTACGTTATAATATTAATTCCCACACCATTAATAACCACGTAAACTCTAGAGATGCATTTATAAAATATTATAAACAATCAACTAATAATTCAATAAATGCAAATGCCATAATATTATCATCATCAATATATAAATATGAATGTGTATAAAGTACATGTGTCATAATACTGATTGTTTCTAGGACATACATATACTTTCAGGGTTATTATGAGATGTGACGTTGGATTGACTTTTAATCCAAGTGGGCGGGAGGAAAATAACACTATTAACCCCACACGGTTGACCGTATAGATGTATTTATAATTTCTTTCCCTATGTTTTTATAAGGAATTTTGATAAAGCAATTGAATTATTTCAAAGGGGTTTGTTAATATAATATCTCTTTCTTCTGTTTTAATAGTGAATTCCATTTGAAAAATTGGTATTTGGAATTTTTGTAAATATGATCTCTATTTACTTTCGTTATTTCTCAATTATTTATTGATTTTTCAAAAGCTTGTATAAGACTTCTTCCGAATTTATTATCTTCTTTGAATTCATTGAAGATGTTGAACCAAAATCAAATAAAATGTAGATTTATTGAAAAATGTATCCATGTATATAAAATTCTGGTTTTGAAACTCGGGTTTTCCTACAACCCAGGCTATTCACGGGTCTAATTACCTTGTCTTGAGGACTTACCACCCTTTATCTCCCTAGGATATACTAACTCAGGAGAATCAGAACTTCTAAACAAGAATTTCATCTGATATGGACTTCATTTTCTATATCTATATCCCTTTTGGCTCTGATACCAAAACCACAACATTGATTTTTAAAAACCAAGTTAAAAATATAACAAATGTAATATATTTTTTAATCAACACACTCTCCATTTTACGAGGGACAAATTATAGAGGAAGAAAAGGATGATTAAGTTGAAAAAAATGGTAGCCCATAAGGAAATGTTCGGCTACTGTAAAGTTCACTACTTTATAAATTCATTTAAGTTTAACTTGGAGGGGGGGGGGGAGGGGGTTATTATGAGATGTGACGTTGGATTAACTTTTAATCCAAGTGGGCGGGAGGAAAATAGCACTACTAACCCCACGCGGTTGACCGTATAAATGTATTTATAATTTCTTTCCCTATGATTTTTCAAGGAATTTTGAGAAAGCAATTGAATTATTTCGAAGGGTTTTGTTAATTGAATATCTCTTTCTTCTGTTTTAATAGTGAAATCCGTTTTGAAAAATTGGTATTTGGAATTTTTGCAAATTTGATTTCTATTTACTTTTGGTATTTTCCAATTATCTATTGATTTTTCAAAATCCTGTATAACGATTTCTTCCGATTTTTTATGTTCTTTGAATCCATAGAAGATGTTGAACCAAAATCAAATGAAGTAGATTTATAGAAAATGTATCCATGTATATAAAATTCTGTTTTTGAAACTCGTGTTCTTCCTACAACCGAAGGCTGTTCACGGGTCTAAGTGCCTTCCCTTGAGGACTTACCACCCAGAACATCTAAACAAGAATTTCATCTGATCTGTACCTCATTTCTCTATCTATCTAACCCTTTAAGCTCTGGTAATAAAGCCAACACATTGATTTTTAAACTAAAACAAATATAATACATTTTTAATCAACACATTCTCCATTTTACAAGAAAAACAAATTATAGATGAAGAAGAGGGTGATTAAGTTGATAATAATGGTAGCCCGTAAGGAAATATTGGGCTACTGTAATTACTTTATAAATTCATTTAAGTTTAACTTAGGGGGGTGGGGGGTTATTATGAGATGTGACGTTTGATTGACTTTTAATCCAAGTGGGTGAGAGGAAAATAACACTATTAACCCCACATGGAACGAATTTAAGCTCCTCTCACTTGATTCAATTCAATTGCTTGGTCAGTGATCCCGCTCTTAGTTTAACTAGAGCTTTCCATACTTCCCTGGTTGGTCTGGAATTAGGTGTAGCTATATCACAAGCTCATGTTTCTACGATCTTCTGAACCTCGTTCTAGTGAGATTTTCTCCCTTTTTGAAACGGAAACTTCCGAGATACCACATCAGCCCTATCACCACTAATCCTAGGTTATCAGGGGACGCTAGGCATCGGAATTAAAAAAGAGCTCTTTTTTTTTGGACTTCTTTCAAAGGGATTTCGCTCATCAAGTTCTTGTTTGATCTGCCGCTGTTAGAACACCACAATATTCGTCTTTTTGGGGTTAATGTTCTCAATGGTGAATCGATCATTCGATATCCTTTTCCTTCTGCGACGGAATGGAAGAAAGGTAATGAAACCTGCGATGGCTACTGAATAACCTCCTTTTACTTTCTCAATAATAAAGCCTTTGGGATGCAGCTCCGTGGACCGCTCGTCGGGCCTGATAGGTGGTGGTATCACACCCTTCTCAAAGGAACCGTACGTGACGTATCAATATTTCAAAAATATAATTTATTTGCTTAGTGAAATTCCTAAGCAAGAAAAATAGTGAATTATCAATTATTTTTTAAAAGTTTAAATACCTAATTGATAATTCTAAAAAACACTTAAGGAAGGAATTGATATATAAGAAATTGAATAATTAAAATACAAAGGAGATATGCAGAAAGTAAAGTAAGATTAACTTACAAACTACGGTTCCTGTAGAGGAATCCATAATTCAAAAGGATCTGCAGGAATTTAAGTAAAGTAGGTGGTAGAACCGACTAAGTATATGCAAGAATTTAAAGAATTTAAAAGCATGAATTTAAAAGAGCATGAAGTATTTAAAAGATTAGGAGGTAGTACCATCCATAATCATATTTATTCAAAATATTAAAAACTTACAAAGATTTATACTTTCAAGGAGACCTTGGGAGTTTACAAGGAATTTGGGCATTTCGGATAAGGTATTTGGATGAGAGAAATTTAATTTCATATGAGGGGAATTCGAAATTATCTAACTAAGAGAATTTAAGTGAGCTTAGACTTCTCACTAGAATCTGAAGAGTATAAAAGTAACAGCTTGTTCTAAACTAAGGGGATAGAGTCTCCTTTTATAGGAGTACATGACATTTTAGTAAATAAAAAAAATCTAACTATTCATCCAAGTGGATAATGATGTCATCCATGACATCATTGACTTTGACATTTTCTCGAATTATTATTAGAATATTTAGCTTTTACTATTTTCTTTTTCGAAAGTATTTTTTTGTGGGCATTTTCTTTTCTCAGAATTTTGTCTGAACTTTATTCCGGGTATTTTGTCTTCTTTTGGCAACTTTTTTAGAATTCACTGTTGCCAAAAACTGCATCATCTTCAATATATATTTCTGGTTCTTCTGTTGAAGATCCATGTTTTGATGAAGATGGCACAAATTTCAGAATTATCTTGTGCATTTCTTCGGGATTTTTGGCCGGTGCAACCTATGGTGTTTGTTGTGGTACCTGTACCTGAATGAATTTTCGGGTATTTAGCCATTCCTCGCCTTTTGACGGTGAGAGACTTCCGGTATTTTGTAGCTGTCCCACCATCTAATCTTGAATCTTCTTCGGACCATTGTAATTTATTCTCAGAATAATCCACGAACCATGTGAATACCCATGGTAAATGGAATCTTGTGTGAAATAGGTGTAGTGACACAAATCTTTTTTCTTCCTCAGTGGGTTTATAAAGATATTTAAGAGGTTAACGAATTTAGTGACTTGGGGTTTTAATATTTCTAAAGTAGATTCAAATTATTCCCACCATGAATTCCACCATGTTGGGAATTGAGATGGAACACATGAGGTATCAAAATGAAAAAGTTAACATGACTTCGGTTGGTATTTTGAACAAAAATGGAGTTGAACCAAGCTTGTTGGTAATCCCAGTAATTAAAAGGAATATAAAAAAATGAGGTATTTTGATGGGTATCAGGGATATTAAGGATTTGCATGCATCATTCCCCATTCACTTTGAGCAATTACTCTAAATATTTTGCAAATAGAGTAAGAAGGATCTTTGTTAGTTTTATAATAATTATTTTTAATAGTGGATGATCCCGATATTTCTAGGATAGCTTGATAAAAATATGAGGTTTTAAAAATATCCCATGATTTGTAAAACCACCCTTGTCCAAAATAATTTTGTAATGCCAAAAAAGGATCTTGATCAAAAAATCATTTTTTATAGTCACAATATTTTGAAAGAAAGGTTTTATAAAATATTCAGAAACAATTTTTTTGGAGACTTGTGGTACCGCAAGTTGGGTTTTTAAAAATTGTTTTTGAGAAAGGGTTTTTGAAGATTCTCCTTTTCGATTTTTGTAATATTTTTAGAGGTTTTATCCTCTTTTGAGCTTTGAACAACTTCTTGTTTAGGAATTTGAAGTTGTTACAATGACTTCTGTAGTTTTAGGGATTTTGCAGGGAGTTGTAGAAGGTTTTCAGCAGTTATTTCCGGTGCGGGATTTGCTGGTGTTTTTTGCACAGATTCTGCGGTGCTTGCATTTTCGTTATCTTCTTTCATGACTGCGTCATACCATGTCATGGGTTTTTCGGTAGGAGTTTTGGCAGGGAGTTTGTCTTTTGCTTCCTTAGATGGGTTTGTTGGTTTTGAAGTGGCAGAGTTTATGAGTTTTTTGGTGGCCATGAGATTTGTTTGTTGTTGTAATACAACATTGTAGCCAATATCATGAATTTGGAGGATTTTCTCCTGTTTTTAAGGAAATCACGGGTTAGGAATTTAGGAAGGGGATCCGTTTCTTTAAAGTAAAAAATGTTACGAATCAATTTGCACAAAATCCATTTTAATGCAATGTTCGAAAATATGGATGATTTGGTAAATCATTTTGGAATTTGTGTATCCATAAAATAAATTTAAAAAAGGTATTAATTAAATCGGTAGAATGGTAAGAAGTATAATGGACTATACATCTTTCCTCCCTGGTTTTTGTTTCAGTAATTTGCTAAAAGGACAGCTCCTAGGAGACTCAAGTTTGGAATTTAATTTTTTGGAAGGAAAATCATGTCTTAGTACTTTTATATGATTTTCTTGTATCTTTGTTTTTATGTTCTCTTCTTGTATTGAACAAGTTTTTATTAGATTGAGGTCTCTTGTATTTGGTTTTGTTAAGAAATAAAATTTTAATATTTTTTTATTGTATTTAAAAGATATAAATTGTTTTTTTACCTTATATGGGGTGATGAGATTCATAAACGATGTTCCTGAGATGACGGAATTATGTATTTCTTTTACTAAAACAAATGATGTTGCTATAGTAACTTCATAATTCATAATTGATGCTCTGGTTTGGATTTAATTTCTCATTTAGAATTATTAGCTACCGCAAATCTTTCATGAGTTTTTTCTTGGATTTTTTCTGGTATTATTCTTGTTTTATGCAATTTAAGTCTGCTCATGTGTCAAAAAGAGCAATTTTTCTTATTTTAAAATTATCTGAGAATTTAAGGGTTACTTTTATTAGGTATTTGTTTGATGTGGTTTGTATCAAGATAGTAAGAAAATCTTCTGGGATTTCTGTTAGATTTTCTATTTGGTTTCCAATATTACTTTCTGGTTCTATGGGATTTTCTGAATCGAATTTTTCAGAATTGGAATCTTCAGAATCAGAGTTTTGTGGTATAGTTTTTAAAAGCATAACTTTTATTAAGTCAGAATCTTGCTTATGTTTTTTTTGATGGAAAGGTAAATGTGTATTAATAATCATCTGAATGTACATGTTTTGTGGGCGTGCCCACGGCGTAAAGACGATGTAAATCTAGTGCGTCTCAGCTAAGCAAGTCAACACAAGATTTAGACTCGTCAGTAACAAAAGCTCAAGCTAGCCCACAAGTTGGGTAGTCGTGAGTGCCCAAGCTAAGCAAAAGGGAGATGCATCCCACAAAAGTCCTAAACTATGGCAATTCCCTTATGTAGAGCATAAGGTTGCAGTCGTGGGCCTCCTTAAACCCTTGCCATGGTAAACCCAAATAGGACAAACCCACAGTCAAGGGAAGAGTACCTATTCGGACATGGGTAAAGACCCACCCTCGTCACGTTATGCCGCTGGGAGTAATCGCCATAGTACCTACTATTCAGACCACGTACTATTTCAAGCTTGCCAACAGGTCGAGAAGTCATTAGGTACAATGCATAAAGGACTCCCGCCAATCCCACATTCTGGGTGGTCGGGACACTCCAGCTGATCCCACAAGTTGGGCAGTCTGGAGATTTGCAAAAGGCGGTTCGATGATGCCACAGGCCCAACCAGCCATCCATATCCTAGTTTGTGGCTAGGGATACAAATCTATCCAGGAAAAGGGTGTATAAAGTGAACAAAGTTTTGTAGACGCTGGTCTTGATCCTAAAGAGAATAGCTTCTCTATCAAGTCTCGACCCGTAAAAAATAATCTTGTTCCTCTCAGTACAAATATGGTAGATGGTGGTGGCCAGGCCAGCCCGCTTAGCTTTAGCTTGCCAACCAGTGCCACACCCCTCTCTCTTGATATATTTCAAAGCGCTATAGATTGTGGTCATAGCCCTCCTGATGCCAAGCCATGTCTTGACCCGTGACCAGAGATAACTACTGATCGTGCAGCTGAAGAATAGGTGAGCAATTGACTCGTCAGAGTAACCACATAGGGAGCACCTTCTATCAATGTCCATATAAGTGATTCTATCATTCGTCCGTAATCTTTTCCTCGCACAAAGCCAAAGAATGAAGGACTGCTTTGGAGTGATGCAAGAACTCCAAACATCATTCGCCCAAATCATCTGCTGCCCATGTGTCCTGAAATAGTCATAGGCATTGTGGTTAATATTATACCATGCCGCCATGTTAATAGCCGCTTGATCGTGTGAGCCTTCACGTTCAAGGATGAAGTCACGGATAAACAGAAGCCGCTTGATCAAAGGTGAGTCGCCGTTCTTAGCAACCCAGGTCCAAATATTGTTATTGTTGTTGAGATACTTGTTATTGATCCATTTAATCCAAAGTGTGTCCTTCTTTTGATGGATATTCCAAAGGCACTTGGCGAGCAAAGCAATGTTCCAGGCCTTGAGATCCCTGATTCCGAGGCCACCCTCGGATTTCGGCCTGGTACACTCCTTCCATGCTACAAGAGGGTGGCTAGAACGCCACAGGAAGGTCCTACATAGTCCGTAAACTTTCTTACAGACCGCAACAGGCACCGACAAAATTGATAACCAGAAACATTCCACACCTTGGAGGACAGACTTGATGAGTTCAAGCCTGCCCGCATAAGATAAAGTAGCGCTCATCCATGAGTCAGTGTACCCTGCAATTTTGTTCACAAAAGGGTCATAGTGAACCAGTCTCATCCTCTCCGCGGCAAGGGGAATGCCGAGATAGCGGAAAGGCATAGCGCCAGTGTCGAAGCTAGTAATCTGCTTAATATCAGTAAGGCCGTGGTCCGTGATACCAGCCGTGTACAAGCTGGACTTGAGTGCGTTGGAACTGAGCCCTGAGCAATTCTGGAAATCACGAAGGCAATCCATGAGGATCCAGACGGAAGTAGTGTCCCTTTTCGACATAAGCAGCAAATCATCGGCGAAAGCAAGGTGTGTGATCTTTAAGCTATTGCACTTGGGGTGGTAGTGAAAAACCGGCGTCTAAGTGTTCTTGTTGATCATCCTCGAGAGATATTCTAGGCAAATAACAAATAAGGTAAGGGAGAGGGGGTCCCCTGTCTGTGTCCCCTTCGGCCCTTAAAATGGCCGTGTAAGCTCCCATTGATAGAAATCGAATAAGAAATTGTGGAGACGCATTCCATAATCCAAGCAACGAGTCTCTTTGGGAAATTCAAACCAATCAAAATAGCCGTGAGGAATTCCCAATTTACTGAATCGAAGGCCTTACAGAGATCAACTTTGAGCATTCATCTACTAGAGACCCTCTTACGGTTGTAACCCCTCAAAAGCTCTTGTGCAAGGTGTATGTTGTCAGACATACTTCTATTCTGGACAAAAGCCGCCTGAGCTGGATCAATGAGGACATCTAGAACCGACACCAATCGAGAAGCAATGATCTTTGTGATGACCTTATACATAATGTTGCAGCAAGAAATAGGCCTGTAGTCGCCCACCGTTGAGCAGTGGGTAGATTTAGGAATAAGGGCGATGGTAGTGTGGTTGATATGCCTGAGAAGCTTACCAAAAGTGAAGAACTCTTTAACCGCTTCACAGAACTCCCTGCCAACGATATTCCAAGCTTTCTTGAAGAAACCCGAAGAGTAGCCATCCAGACCAGGGGCTTTGTCATCCCTAATACCGAATAATGCCCCTTTAATTTCAGCATCTGTGACATTTCTAACGAGGTCCTCTCCCTGTTCAACCGAGAGGCAATTGCCCGAAGATATGACACCAACATCAATAGGCTCGCAAACGTCCCTAGTTCCAAGTAACCCTTTATAATAATTAGTGAATTCCGCCGCAACTTGGTCACTGAAGTTCGTAAGAGAGCCATCACTCTTGGTAGTGGCCGCAATAAAGTTCCTTTTGGAGTTACGTTTGACCATACCATGGAAGAACTTAGTACACCTATCACTGTGCTTGAGATGCTCACATCTGGCAAACTACCTAAGGAAACTCATTTCCGCATCAATAAGAACCATGGACTTGTGCCTTAGCTCGGAAACCCTCGTGTGTAAGTGGTCAAGATGCGGATTGCTTAAGGCATCCTGTTGAGCAATATCCAGCTCCTCCTTTGCCCATTTGACCCGTGTCAAGATATGGGAGAAGTCTTTCTCGTTAAGCTGCTTCAAGGGTCCCTTGAGGTAAAGTAACTTCCGGGAAAACCGGAATTGAGCATTGCCATCGATAACATGCTCCCAAGCGTTCGTCACAATTCTACCAAAGTTCTCATGAGTAGCCCACATATTGAAGAACTTGAAAGGTCTATTGTGCATCCTTGGACGATCCAAAATAGAGACAATGCACGGCGTATGGTCCGAAAAAGGCCCGGACCGACGGAAATGTGCATTGCCATGCCAGCCCGCATGTAACCAATGGGCGTTAATGAGGGCCCTGTCAAGCTTGCTCAAAGTGTTACTACGACTGAAAGTGAACTCGCATCCCGTCGAAGATAAATCCGTGAGGTTTAGATCTCGGCATCAATCAACAATATCTTTCGTGTCGTAGCTGGTGATGGGTGCCATGTTGAAACGCTCATCCTTCTTCATAACCGTGTTGGAATCCCCAAGAACAATCCATGACATAGTCATGGGGGTTCCGTACTCTCTCAATTTTTCCCATAAGCCCCGTCTATCAATAATCGTGTGTAGACCGTAAATAAAAGTGACTTGAAGCCTTTTGGAGGAGATAGCACAAGTGACATCGCAATGAATGACTTGCGGGTTGATGTCAAAAACTTGCAAGATGACTTTGGCCGGGTTGAATAAAATAAATATCCTCCCTGCCGGGTGATGGGCAAAGTTATCCAATACCTCCCAGTTACGAAAATTAGAATTCCAGAAACGTTCAAGAGTCGAGTTGTTGAGTTTAGATTCCAGGATACCAAATATGTCAATGTTGTTCTCACGTACCATAGAGCAAATCTCCTTTTGCTTGGAGGAGAGGTGCATGCCCCTTATATTCCATGAAGCAATGATCATTTCGATAATGGCAGGGGAATAGTCCTATTCATGCTATCTTCATAAGTAATAATAGAGCTGATGCCACCATAAGTACCTTTTTTTTAATGGGAAGGGTTGTCATTCTGCTCAAGGGTATGGGCAAGTTTTGTCCACCATAATTAGCCTTATCTATTGCCCTCATCCTCGCGCCCACTTGCCCTTCCACCTTCTTGGTCCCTTACAAATTCCAACCTTTCCCAACCTTAGCCGAAGGGCCGAAAGGTTGAGCTTCCAAATTAGTCCGACCCTTGTCAACTTCGGTCTGTGTCCCCACAAGCTGACCATCAATATTCGCAACCATTGAACTACCCGCATTGTCCGCGGGTTGTCCTATACCGTCAGTGTCAGTAGACAGTTCTGCGCCAACCCCGGTTTGTATCCCCACAAGCTGGTCCTCAATTCTTAACGAAATTCCTCAGTCTTTCCCCCCCTCTATCCTAGGGTAAGTCCGACCTTTGCCAGCCTCGGTTTGGGACCCCAAAGGCTGGCCACCATGAGTATGAGGGACAAGAGTCAGGGGATGTGTGGGCCGATCATTATGGATACAACTTCCAGCTGTATCTGCGTCCATCACAGGAGAGGTCAGATAGGTGTGTACCCCTTGACCTTCATTATACCGTTGCTGAGCTCTCGTAAGTGGACCAGTACTAGGCACTGTTGGTGACCCCGTGCTATATTTTGCCTTCCCTCTTCTTTTAACTACCGTGAACCCATCCTCCATAACTGTCTGATTCCCCTTATCCCTTGTGCTCATCCGAAGTAGTAGACAGAACATGATTTTGCTCAAGGACTACTTCAATGCTGATCTAGCTTTGGCGTCGGTTGCATTTTGCCCCAATATATTACCGTGTATATCCTCAAGTTTCCTGAATATTGCGGATTGTTTAACGACTGGGCTCATGCTGCCCAGGTCATTAACCTCGGTAAATTATGCCTTCATGCCTTTCACACCCTTAACCACGTCGGTTAGTGGTCCCGGTGTTTGGTCATTCATATCAATAGAGTTCCGACCTTTGTCAACCCCGGTTTGTGTCCCCAGAGGCTTATCACCCGAATCCGCTATCGCTTTCAAACCACTATCCAAGCCAACATCGCTAAGGGTTGCGGGTTGGCTCTCCATAATGCGTGCCTCTTCAAGTCTCCCCTTAGTATCCGTGTTGCCCCTAGGGTCTCCCTCAATAGAGTTCCGACCTTTGCCAACCTTGGTTTGTGCCCCAATAGGCTGACCTCCCTCACCCGCCAAGTCCAAGTTCCGACCTATGCCAACCACGGTTTGTGACCCCGATGGTTGGCCTCCTCCTTGTACCTCCTCCAGCCCGACTGCGCCGCCTGGTCAGGTCCCCGAAGACTGGCCCCCACTTTTGCATCCACCCTTACTCCCGCCTGAACCCGTAGGGGCAACCTCCCTCACGGGTGTGTCCAAGTAGGTACGAACCCCTTTTGCCTTGGTATTGAGGGTTTGTGTCTCGCCTTGCCTTTGTAACCGCCTATTAGTGTCGGCATGATGCTTTTCACAAGTCATAATGGAGTGTCCAATCATATGACATTGCTCACAGTAGTCCGGAAGATTTTCATAAACAAGCTTTTGGTCACTGATGGTGCCGTCCCAAAGCTTGAGTTCAATGACATCAAGTGTACATTTGGAGAGATCTATCTCAACTAGGGCCCGTGCATAAGAGAGAAGGTCTTTTTCACTAGTGAGCTTGTCGGTCCCAATAGGCTTGCCAATACGGGACAAGATACGACTCAAAGCGTTAATGTTCCAAAGTTCTGACGGGAGAGACGGGAGCCTTACCCATATTGGAATGGTACATATCTCATGTTTGTCAAAGGTGAAGCAATGAGGTATATCTTTCAGCAGTAGAGGAGTGCTATAAACAAAGTGTGGCCCATTGGTCATGACCTTTTCTTTGTCAATTTCAGTATTAAATTTGAAAACTATCCATCCCGAAGCGTGGACATTAAAGCGGTATGCAACTCCCCATGAGCGACATAGCTTCCTTAATGCCAAGCTCCCCAGGTAAGACCCCGCAAAATAACCAATCAAAAGGTGCCCTACAGTCTCCGTAAGATCATCCATATCCCCTCTAGGTAAGTCAAGAGGCCCCACATTACGGGAATCAGTAACAAAATGCAAATGTTTTCCATTCGAAACATCACGGTTTCCTTTGACTATTGATGCATAAGCCTTCTTGTTGTTCAGGATCACGTGATCCGTAGTCTTGTTCTTTCCATCTGTGACATTCCCCGCGACGGGTTCACAATTGTTGCCACTCGAAATCGAAGCAGTGTCTTGAGAGCCGAGGGTGCAAGATGAGGGAATGAAGTCCGAAGTTCCCTCATTAGGTGATAACTCATCATTTGCCGCGTGGGCGTCCCCCACTTGAATACCAATGCTCACAAACCTGGGTGTGGTAGGTTCGTGAGCAATCGGGGGGAACTCGACGTCGTTGGTGATTTCAGTAGAGGCTTTCCCCATCCGGATGGGCAGTGGTTTGAATTTTTCATGAGACCGCTTCTTTTTCTTTCTCGTCATCCTCAAAGTTAGCAGATACAATTACAAGCAAGTGATGAATACAATTGGGAAGGAACTAATTCAAATCCGGACAAGCCCGGTTTGTGAATTACAACTCTTCTACTAATTATACAAACAATTGCCTATTTCAATATATAAACTAGAAAAGACCTTAAGAAAATGTAGTCTGGACAGGCCCGGTGTTTAAAATACAAGGATTTCTAATTTATACAATGCGTTCGTAAACATTCGTTCATACATTCATTCATACAATATGTCATAGCCCTAATATTTGCCTATCGATACTCTTAGGTTTGCCTAGTGCCCTAATATTTGCCTATCGATACTCTTAGGTTTGCCTAGTGAATATAGAAAGTACAATACTAAATTAAGGAATAAAATATATACAAACAAGGATTTAGGAATACCTCGTTTTCGCGTGCCTCGTTGGTTCGAACGGTTTTACCCGTGAACAGATAAGGACGCTGTGCTACTGCGTGCGTGTAGCAATCCTTTTTCCCTTTCCTCAAGTACAAATAAAGGAAAACTAATGCGTTGCAAAATCCAAGCTTGCTGGGGAGTATCTTCGTTATCTGCACCCAAAGGGAAGTGCAGCAGTATACAATCTGACAATGACATAATATTAAGAAAGTATATATATATATATATATATATATATATATATATATATATATATATATAGGTATACAACACCTATTTGATAGTTATATATATATATATAATATAATATAATATCCAAGATAAAATAATGATAAATTGCCCAGGAAAGAAAGATTAGCAATACACGAAAATCAAAGAGGCACAGGACGTACAAACAGGCGTAAATACAGAGATCCACAGTGACATGTACACAACTGTCACCCAAAAGTGAAAGCTTTCACCTTTCTGGAAGTCCAACAGAGCACGAGAAACAAAACAACATATAATTTAAGTAAATAAAATATATATTATATTTGAAATATATATAAAATATATATAAATATAAATATATATTTAGAGATACGGGAGGGATTAAACGCGTGAACAATAGACAGAGAAAGGACAGCGCTACAGTGGAAGCTATCACTGAACGAAAGTGACAGCTATCACAGATAGCGTGTACCAACAAAAAAAATCAAAAACACAGAGCAACAAGAGAAAGGAAAGAGAAAATATTAAAAACTGATCAAAACATTGGAGCACAAATAGTTAGAAGGAAGCTCATGAAGAACACGAAGAACACAACTATGAATAATTAACAACAACAGGCTATAGTGAACGACAAACATAAAGAAGAGTAACAGACATGCTAAAACACCAAGGGTTAGACAACAAGGTAAACACCATGATAAGCCAAAAACATGATCGGAACACGAAGAACACATCTCTTAATAATTAAAACAACAGGCTAAAATGAACGAGAGAGGATATCAGGCAAGCTAGTATCAACAAGTGTTAGACAATATTAACGCCTATCAATTATAGCATGGCTAACAACTTAAAACATGAATAACACAGATACATTTAGAGCATAACAACACAGGAGAATGACCCACTCATATGACTAGTAGAAACAGGCATGCAATAACCACAAATGAGCACGAACAATAATAAAATCAAACTTGATGATCAAGTACTCATAACTCAACAGCTAGAACAACTCGTCTACCAGAACAGAGATACACTAAGCTCCCACAAACACCAAGAACACTGCAAAACTAGTGAACAACTCGACCAGAAACAGCAAGGGAGAGCACAACAAACAGAAAGCAGAGGTAGGGCCAAAGCTTGACTTAACACATACACCAGGAGCAAATATCTAAAACCGATATAAAAGGACCATTAAAGCATAGAAAAGGAAGTTTAAGGATGCGATACACCTGGATAAGTGTTCTTTTACCGTTTGAGAAGCTTAAAAGCCTTTACACTGTCAGAAGTAGCTTCGTCGGAAGCTCTAGCACCTCAAATGGTGTTGTTCTTTGTTCTCACAGTACATGCAAGCTTTCAAAGTCCACAAATAACCTAATAAGTTTCAACCATGAACTTAAAACCCAGCAAAATGAGTCTCTGTAGCTTTAGCGCCGTCCACTGAAGAGAAAAACACAAGTTACCCGCTCCAATGGTCACCGTCGATGGAGTTCTCGACCCCTAAAAGGGGTGAAAACCCTTATCGCCGCCCTTACAAAAAGAGAGAGAAATATTTCTTTGAAAATGAATGAGCTGTTGAAATGAAGTGCAAATATGAATATAAGAGCTCTTCCTTCGTTGGTTGACACATTCAGCCTTAATAAATGAGTTGTATGTGTACAAATCGCCCACTGTTTGTAAAGAAAGAACATTCAATATACACAATAAATATGTATAGATACAAATGACAAGTGTCCAAGAACAGTGAAGGTATTGCTAATAAATGCAAACCCACTTGATATTTCTAACAGTGATATACAAAATGGAATGCATTTTCTTCAGTTAAATCCAAACGAAATGGTACTCGCCTCCATAAATTTAAGAACATAAAAACAAAGCACTTGGATAAATTCAAGCCAAAAGATTCACTCTTGTAACTTTGTTTAGTCTTCAATTTTAGGAGAGAGAGCAGATGATTACTTTAGGAGTCTGTCATCTTTTAATTCTTTTATCTCTAGTTTTATTTGTTTTATTTCTTTTTGCAGTTCTTGAACTGTTATTTCATTGCATTCTTTCATCTTTTTACGTTTTCCTATTATATTTGTTATAGGTATTTTTAGAAGTATTTGGCAAAATTGTATTTTTAATTTCTTTGTTTTCTTTCGTAAAAGTTTTTAGGAGTTTATTTAAGTATTCTTTTTAATGCTGGGTATCTATGTGTTTAACCATATCTAACATGAATTCTTGATCTTTAGTTAGTACACAAATGTGTTTTCCTTTTTCTTTTTCAGAGTTTTCAGACGAACTAGTTGTGACCAATTCATATACCTGAAGGGGTTTATTAGCTTCTGAAGACAGAGAAAAATAGTCAGGTTCTGTCTCAGTGATTTAATATGAGGAATCTATTAGAAAATTGAAGATTTCTATGAGATTTTTGGCCGTTGCAATCTGTGGTGTTTGTTGTGGTACTTGTACCTGAATGGATTTTCGGGTGTTTAGCCATTCTTCGCCTTTTGACGGTGTGAGACTTCCTGATATTTTGTAGCTGTCCCACCATCTAATCTTGAACCTTCGTTGGACCATTGGAATTTATTCTCAGAATAATCTACGAACCATGTGAATACCCATGGTAAATGAAATCTTGTGTGAAATAGGTGTAGTGACACATATCTTTTTTCTTCCTCAGTGGGTTTATAAAGATATTTAAGTGGTTAAAGAATTTAGTGACATGGGGTTTTAATATTTCTAAAGTGGATCCAAATTATTCCCACCAAGAATTCCACCATGTTGGGAATTGAGATGGAACACATGAGGTATCAAAATGAAAAAGTCAGCATGGCTTTGGTTGGTATTTTGAACAAAAATGGAGTTGAACCAAGCTTGTTGGTAATCCCAGTAATTAAAAGGAATATAAAAAAATGAGGTATTTTGATGGTTATCAGGGATATTAAGGATTTCAGACAGATCATTCCCCCATTCACTTTGAGCAATTACTCGAAATATTTTGCAAATAGAGTAAGAAGGATCTTTGTTATTTTTATAATAGTTATTTTTAATAGTGGATGATCCCGATATTTCTAGGATAGTATAATAAAAATATGAGGTTTTAAAAATATCCCATGATTTGTAAAACCACCCTTGTCCAAAATAATTTTGTAATGCCAAAAAAGGATCTTGATCAAAAAATCATTTTTTATAGTCACAATATTTTGAAAGAAAGGTTTTATAAAATATTCAGAAACAATTTTTTTTGGAGACTGTGGTACCACAAGTTGGGTTTTTGAAAATTGTTTTTGAGAAAGGGTTTTTGAAAATTCTCCTTTCTCGATTTTTGTAATTTTTTTTAGAGGTTTTATCCTCTTCTGAGCTTTGAACAACTTGTTGTTTAGGAATTTGAAGTTGTTACAATGACTTCTGTAGTTTTAGGGATTTTGCAAGGAGTTGTAGAAGGTTTTCAGCAGTTATTTCCTGTGCGGGATTTGCTGGTGTTTTTTGCACAGATTCTGCGGTGCTTGCATTTTCGTTATCTTCTTTCATGACTGCGTCATACCATGGCATGGGTTTTTCGGTAGGAGTTTTGGCAGGGAGTTTGTCTTTTGCTTCCTTGGATGGGTTTGTTGGTTTTGAAGTGGCAGAGTTTATGAGTTTTTTGGTGGCCATGAGATTTGTTTGTTGTTGTAATACAACATTGTAGCCAATATCATGAATTTGGAGGATTTTCTCCTGTTTTTAAGGAAATCACGGGTTAGGAATTTAGGAAGGGGATCCGTTTCTTTAAAGTAAAAAATGTTACGAATCAATTTGCACAAAATCCATTTTAATGCAATGTTCGAAAATATGGATGATTTGGTAAATCATTTTGGAATTTGTGTATCCATAAAATAAATTTAAAAAGGGTATTAATTAAATCGGTAGAATGGTAAGAAGTATAATGGACTATATATCTTTCCTCCCTGGTTTTTGTTTAAGTATTTTGCTAAAAGGACAGCTCCTAGGAGACTCAAGTTTGGAATTTAATTTTTTGGAAGGAAAATCATGTCTTAGTACTTTTATATAATTTTCTTGTATCTTTGTTTTTATGTTCTCTTCATGTATTGAACAAGTTTTTATTAGATTGAGGTCTCTTGTATATGGTTTTGTTAAAAAATAAAATTTTAATATTTTTTATTGTATTTAAAAGATATAAATTGTTTTTTACCTTATATGGGGTGATGAGATTCATAAACGATGTTCCTGAGATGACGGAATTATGTATTTCTTTTACTAAAACAAATGATGTTGCTATAGAAACTTCTTAATTCATAATTGATGCTCTGGGTTTGGATTTAATTTCTCATTTAGAATTATTAGCTGCCGCTAATCTTTCATGAGTTTTTTCTTGGAATTTTTCTGGTATTATTCTTGTTTTATGCAATTTAAGTCTGCTCATGTGTCAAAAAGAGCAATTTTTGTTATTTTAAAATTATCTGAGAATTTAAGGGTTACTTTTATTAGCTATTTGTTTGATGTGATTTGCAAGACAGTAAGAAAATTTTCTGGGATTTCTGCTATATTTTCTATTTGGTTTCCAATATTACTTTCTGGTTCTATGGATTTTTTTAATCGAATTTTTCAGAATTGGAATCTTCAGAATCAGAGTTTTGTGGTATAGTTTTTAAAAGCATAACTTTTATTAAGTCAGAATCTTGCTTTTGTTTATCTTTTAATTCTTTTATCTCTAGTTTTATTTGTTTTATTTTTTTTGCAGTTCTTGAACTGTTATTTCTTTGCATTCTTTCATCTTTTTACGTTTTCCTATTATAATTGTTAAGTCATAGGTATTTTTAGAAGTATTTGGCAAAATTGTATTTTTAATTTCTTTCTTTTCTTCCGTAAAAGTTTTTAGGAGTTTATTTAAGTATTCTTTTTAATGCTGGGTATCTATGTGTTTAACCATATCTAACATGAATTCTTGATCTTTAGTTAGTACACAAATGTGTTTTCCTTTTTCTTTTTCAGAGTTTTCAAACGAATTAGTTGTGACCAATTCATATACCTGAAGGGGTTTATTAACTTTTGAAGACAGAGAAAAATAGTCAGGTTCTGTCTCGGTGATTGAATATGAGGAATCTATTAGAAAATTGAAGATTTTTATGGGATTTTTGGCCGTTGCAATCTGTGGTGTTTGTTGTGGTACTTGTACCTCAATGGATTTCCGGGTGTTTAGCCATTCCTCGACTTTTGACGGTGTGAGACTTCCTGATATTTTGTAGCTGTCCCACCATCTAATCTTGAACCTTCGTCGGACCATTGGAATTTAATCTCAGACCACGAACCATGTGAATACCCATGGTAAATGGAATCTTGTGTGAAATACGTGTAGTGACACAAATCTTTTTTCTTCCTCAGTGGGTTTATAAAGATATTTAAGAGGTTAAAAGATTTAATGACTTGGGGTTTTAATATTTCTAAAGTGGATCCAAATTATTCCCACCATGAATTCCACCATGTTGGGAATTGAGATGGAACACATGAGGTATCACAATGAAAAAGTTAGCATGACTTCGGTTGGTATTTTGAACAAAAATGGAGTTGAACCAAGCTTGTTGGTAATCCCAGTAATTAAAAGGAATATAAAAAAATGAGGTATTTTGATGGGTATCAGGGATATTAAGGATTTCAGACAGATCATTCCCCCATTCACTTTGAGCAATTACTCTAAATATTTTGCAAATAGAGTAAGAAGGATCTTTGTTATTTTTATAATAATTATTTTTAATAGTGGATGATCCCGATATTTCTAGGATAGCTCGATAAAAATATGAGGTTTTAAAAATATCCCATGATTTGTAAAACCACCCTTCTCCAAAATAATTTTGTAATGCCAAAAAAGGATCTTGATCAAAAAATCATTTTTTATAGTCACAATATTTTGAAAGAAAGGTTTTATTAAATATTCAAAAACAATTTTTTTGGAGACTTGTGGTACCACAAGTTTGGTTTTTGAAAATTGTTTTTGAGAAAGGGTTTTTGAAGATTCTCCTTTCTCGATTTTTGTAAATTTTTTAGAGGTTTTATCCTCTTATGAGCTTTGAACAACTTTTTGTTTAGGAATTTGAAGTTGTTACAATGACTTCTGTAGTTTTAGGGATTTTGAAAGGAGTTGTAGAAGGTTTTCAGCAGTTATTTCCTGTACGGGATTTGCTGGTGTTTTTGCACAGATTCTGCGGTGCTTGCATTTTCGTTATCTTCTTTTATGACTGCGTCATATCATGTCATGGGTTTTTCGGTAGGAGTTTTGGCAGAGAGTTTGTCTTTTGCTTCCTTGGATGGGTTTGTTGGTTTTGAAGTGGCAAAGTTTATGAGTTTTTTGGTGGCCATGAGATTTGTTTGTTGTTGTAATACAACATTGTAGCCAATATCATGAATTTGGAGGATTTTCTCCTGTTTTTAAGGAAATCACAGGTTAGGAATTTAGGAAGGGGATCCGTTTCTTTAAAGTAAAAAATGTTACGAATCAATTTGCACAAAATCCATTTTAATGCAATGTTCGAAAATATGGATGATTTGGTAAATCATTTTGGAATTTGTGTATCCATAAAATAAATTTAAAAAAGGTATTAATTAAATCGGTATAATGGTAAGAAGTATAATGGACTATACATCTTTCCTCCCGGGTTTTTGTTTCAGTATTTTGCTAAAAGGACAGCTCCTAGGAGACTCAAGTTTGGAATTTAATTTTTTGGAAGGAAAATCATGTCTTAGTACTTTTATATGATTTTCTTGTATCTTTGTTTTTATGTTCTCTTCTTGTATTGAACAAGTTTTTATTAGACTGAGGTCTCTTGTATTTTGGAGGAAAACATGTAAGTAGATGGAGCTAAGCTTGTAGAATGCATGCATGTCGTTTTAAGTTAAGAAGATGGTGAAAATGGTGCAAAAATGGAGCAGTGATGACCGAGAACTTTAGGGACTGTTTTGGCTAAACTAAGGTAAGATTTCTCCTTATTATTTGAGTTATTGGAATTAAATGATGTTGTAGTTAAGAGATAAACTCACGTTAAAGAGGAATTGGAAATAAGAGATTGCTTGTGATTGTTGTTGATGTTGTTGAGCCGAATGGAATTGCTATTGCCGATTTTGGAGACTGTTTGGTATACCTTGGATTTGATTGTTGTTATTGTTATCATTGTCACTAATTGCATGTTAAAATTGAAGGAAATCTTGACATTTAAAGTTGTATTTGGTTATATGAAAGTATTGAAATATGAAATTGGATTTTAGGAAGTTAAGGGAGGAGTTAGGGAATTATGTTGTTGTGGCCGAGACATGTATGAAACCGTGGACATTGTTGTGTCGAGTTAAGGGTTGCTTCGTCAAGTTATGATGCTGGAAATATAAGTTATGAACATGTATATACGTTGTGGTAATTACTAATACATGTCTTAAATGAATTAAAGTGTAGAAATGTGTTATGTTGCAAACTATAAGACTTGCACTCTTGTTGTTGATGCTAGAATTGATGGACTATTTTTATGGTTGTTTTAATGTGGTTTAAGGGGCTGAATTAATAAGAGAAATAGGTGTATTAATCACCTTGGTTGTTGTAGTTGTTGTCTTCCATGAACGTAAAGAAAAGGAATGTATTATGATGGCGTATATGGAGTATTTGGGATTGTTTTGGTTATATCTTTAAGTTGCATCTTGTTATTGGTATTATTGGCTTTGTTTGTAAGTTGTGGATGTGCATATAAATAGGGGAGGTGCTGTCCAAATTTCTATAGAAAAGAGTCATCATTTGGTATATAACTTACACTAATAAGCATAGAGTTGACGGACATGTTACTATTATTATAGGTTGAAGTGCTAGACGAGACGTACTTTAATTAGTGAGTTGGTTAGTTCGACAATAAGGTATGTGAAACTATCCTTTCTTCTTTTTGGCATGATTTACATAAATGAGTGTACGGCGGACGTACATAGTTCTAATGAATCCTAATTTTAAATGATACATGATATGATAGTGCCTTTTATTTATCCCATTGAGAGTCAAATGATGATTTAAATTGCATATGGTTGCTCATGATAATCTATTCGTGCTTGATGAGATTATATCTTTTCACCGCGTCCCGGGCCGGGAAGTTTCGTGCACAGTTCCTTATATGTTCACCGTGTCCCTCACTAGAGGGCCGGGCAGTATGGTATGCGGACAGGCATCCACATATATGATATATGTGGACAGGCATCCACATATTTGACTATGTGTTCACCGCGTCCTTCACTAGAGGGTCGTGCAGTAAATATGTACAGGCATCCATGGATATGATTTCATTTTACCGAGTCCCATATTGGGCCGGGTACGATATATTATATGACTTATACATGACTCTCATTTTATAACGCACAATTGACTCTCATTTCATAAGGCACAGTTGTATTGATATTTAGATTATTATATTTGTTTCCTGACATCTTTTGGCCAGTTATGATCTTCTTTACAGTACTTCATGTTTTACATACTCAGTACATTATTTCGTCGACCACTCCTCGGGGTTGCGTTAAATGCAGCGTGTGCAGTACTCAGTTTGGTGATCCTCCAGTCTAGGATTCCCGTTCAGCTGTTCGGAGAGCTCCATTGATTCAGAGCTTAGTCATTTTGGTACAGAACCTTATTTCAGACTTATGCGTATTTAGGGGCACGACGGGGCCCTGTCCTGTCATATTTCATTATCGTATTCTTAGAGGTCTGTAGACAGGTGTGGGTGGTAGATGTGTTTTGGACTTGTGTGGATTGTATTTGTGTTTTGGCCAGCTGTACTGTTGTACTCGTTTTGGGATGTTCTCGTATATAGTGGCAGCCTTGCCGGCTTACCTATTTTGATATGATTTACAAATTACTACATTACCCTTGGTATCCGTGTGATTATCTGACAGGTGGGTATAAGGGTACCCAGGTAGGGCACCTGGTCGCGGCCTGTCGGGTCGGGTCGTGACATTTAGTGGTATCAGAGCAGTTCATCCTCGGAATGTCTACAGACCGTATCTAGTAGAGTCTTGTGTATGGGTATGTTGTGCACCATATTTATACGCAGGAGGCTGCCAGACATTTATGATTGGTTTCTATTCTTCTTACTCTAAGATCGTGCGATAGAGCTGTGTTATTAGGATAATTCCCCTCTCTGACGAATTGATGTATTTACAGCTATGCCTCAAAAGAAAGCGACAGCGGCCCAAAACTGCAAATCAGTAGCAGGAGCTACTAGTCAGACCCGGAGAGTTACTAGGGCCCATACCCAGTCTATGCCCGAGATTGTGACCCAGTCGGCAAGCTTTGCTACACCGTCACCTCCAGGGGAGCTTAGAGTAGCAGCGACTCCAGTTCCGTGGCGGCATCACCGCCCGGCCAAGCCCCACTGAGCCTCAGCTCCTCGATCGAAGCGAGAAGGGCGAGCAATGAGATATGCGATCATTCTTGGCGGATTAGTGGCGAGGCGGACTTCATGACGAGGGCCGAGTGGACCATGCCGTCGGCGGTTTGAGGATTCGTGATATCTTGAGTTGTAATCCTCCAGATTTTTTTGGGTCAAAGCCCGAGGATGACCCGCAGGAGTTTATCCAACAGATGCATCGTACATTGATGGTGATCAAGACTTCGGAGACTGAGTCTGTTGAGTTGGCCTCAAATCGGATGCGGGATGTAGCGATTAATTGGTATGAGTCTTGGGAGTTATCTAGAGGCGAGTGTGATCCTCTAGCAGTACGAGATGAGTTACAGAGGCCTTCCTTGGCCACTTTCTGCCTCCAGAGATGAGACGAGCCAGAGTCGATAGATTCTTACAGTTGAGGCAGGGTGACAGGAGCATTCAGGAGTATAGTCTCGAGTTTGATTCATTGGCTAGATATGCGCCTACTATGTGGCTGATAAGGCGGATAGAGTGCATCGTTATGTGATGGGACTAGACCGCTATTTGATTGATGATTGTATGGCGGTGGCTCTTCAGCCACGTATGGATATTGCCCGGATATAGGCATACACAGGGGGTAGAAGACCGACACAGGGGACGTATCCGGACAGGGATCACGACAGAGGCCAACATAAAAGGGCTAGGTCGGATGGGTATTCGGGTGAGTCTTGAGGCGGGCAGCCTCAACAACATGTCAGATATTCTTCCCAGCCAGCACAGAGTGCACTCCCACAGTCTACATGTAGGAGATTTGACCGCACGGGGAATTCAAGAGCTGGTCAAATCTCTAGAGCTGCAGGTTCACAGGCAAACAGGGGTTCGAGTTAGTCGAGGCCACCTTTGCCTCGGTGTTCTCGGTGTGGTAGGTCCCATTTTGGGAAATGTCGCTTTACTATAGGTGCTTGTTTTTCTTGCGGCCGTCAAGGCCATATGGTGAGAGAGTGTCCATATAGAGGTGGTACATGTGGTATGGCTCATCCTACTAGATCGGTTGCTGGTTCGTCATCTTCTATAGCTATGCGCCCTACAGGGCAGGGTATTCACATGCCAGCAGGCCGTGGTAGAGGTCGTGGCGGAGTTTCTAGTTCTGGCGGTCCCTCGAACCGCATTTATTCTTTGTCTAGTAGGTAGGATCAGGAGGCATCACCAAATATGGTTACAGGTATATTATCGATCTTTTCCCGAGACATATATGCATTGATAGATCCAGATTTCACCTTATCCTATATATCTCCCCTTGTTGCTAGTAGAATCAGAATAGAACCTGAGTCGATAGAACCATTTGAGGTAACTACACCGGTAGGATATTCTGTCATAGCTAAGCGAGTATTTAAGAATTGTTCAGTGATTATATGTCACGACCCGACCCCGGGGCCACGACTGGTACCCTACCGGGGTACCCTGTCAGGTATATGTCAGAGAATAGCAGCGGAACATACATAACACACAACTTATAAAAAGGTAAACATCACTGGCCAGCCGATAAGGCTGCCTTCCATAAAACATTCTTTAAACAAAAGTATAGTAGTACAACGGGTTCTTATAGCCCAAAACACATAGGTGACCACAGACCTCTAAAGATAACAACTGTGGCGGGATAGGGCCCCGCCATACCCCTGAATGTACAAAATACCTATAGCATCAGGGAATATCCGTACCAATAGACAAGCTTCCGGAGGAATGGAGCTTCTGACACCAGAATAGTGATCCTAAGAACGAGGATCCTCAATCTGCTTACCCTTACTGTGGCGCATTTAACGCAGCCCGAGAAGGGTCGACACAATATGTACCAAGTATGTAAAGCTGGAAAATACTATAATAATGATATCATAAGTCTAAAGTAAGCTGGAGTCATGGAAGACAATAAAATACCTTTTCTTGCCTTACTAACAATGAGTGACAAGTATATATATATAATCTGCATAAAATAGGGGCCTTAGGATCAAAACAGGTACCTCGCCCATAGTATCAATAAGCACCCTACTCGCGGGTATTTCACCGCATAGGTCTGTGGACCCGCATGAGGTATTCTCGCATAGTTGTACCGCCCGCATGGGACTATTTCACCCGCATAAGCCCATAAGGACTCGCATGAGGTATTCCTCGCATCGTGGGTAGCAAATCCACGGAACAGGTGGTATAACGATCTTGGGGACTTTCCCCTCAGATATACTCTTACCCTGAAGCAGATGGTATAACGATCTTGGGGCTTGCCCCTCAGATATACTCTTACACTGAAGCAGCTGGTATAACGATCTTGGGGCTTGCCGCCGGATATACTCTTACTGAAGAAGGTGGTATGACGATCTTGGGGCTTGCCCCTCAGACATACTCTTACCCTGGAGAAGGTGGTATAACGATCTTGGGGCTTGCCCCTCAGATATACTCTTACCCTAGCTCAAACTGTCATCATATCATAATCATAAATAAGTTAAGAAAACTTATAACTTCTTATTAGTCTTGTTCATATACCCTCTCATTTTAGTTTACTTAAGGCACTTAATCGTATCTTTAATAAAAGAAAATCGGGAATTTAACCCAAGTACTACATACTTCAATTCTTTTAAAAGTGACTCTTTTTCATACATAAAACCTTTGGGCAATTGATGCCTTAAAATCAATTTGCCTCTTCATATACTTATCTTACTTAGAGTAAATCTCTTCTCTTTAACTTTTTATGAAGCTAATAAACCAACTTCCCATAAAGTTGTTATATTAACTCTATACTTTAGTAAAATCATTCTTTTCCCTAACTAAGGGACTTATACATTCTTAAAACGAAACAAGTCATTATATACTTAAAACAAGTAAGAATACCAAATCTTGTACGTCTACCGTACTACATAGTTTCATCTATTCATGCTCAAGAGATAGGAAAACTTCACATACCTTTTTGATCAATCCACTTGCTAAGTCCAAACTACCGCAAGTAATATGTCAACCTAAAATAACCATGATACGTTTATTAACCTCTAATCTTAATGTAGAACAATCCAAGTTCAAAGTCACTAAATTCTATGGAAAATTGGGCAGCAGTTCCTTTGTTTCTACTCACTTTGCCACCTTTCTCAAGGCCGAATTTATCATCCAATTGCCACATTTAAGGCTCAATCAATCCAACAATTCAAAGGGGATTACACACCTAAACTTGGGTGTGTAAAATTCTGCCCCATAAGTTACAACAATTCACTTAACAATTCTAAGGTAGTTTTTAGGCTACAACATGCTCATAATCTCTTCTTAACCCATTTTTCATATCCAAACCACATTTCTAGCATGCAATGACTATAAGAGCATTATTTACTACCACAAGTTCTTTCTTCTTAACATGCAACACTATAAACTAAATCTAAAGGAAGAATCATTACCTTAGAGTTTTAGCCAAACTTATTCCAAATATTTTGCTAGCTTCCTTGCCAAGAACACCACCACAAGCTAGCCACAAGCTTCCCTTTTTGTTCTTAACTTTTCAGATTTTTCTTTAGGCTTGGATTTCCTTTGGAAATGTAGAGAGAAGGAGGAGCTGATTTTTGGAGAGGAGAGAAATTGGAAGATGACCAAGTATTCAAGACTTGGTCAATATATTGCATCAAGAAATCGGATGGGGACACTTGTCACCCTCCCAAGGTCTTTTAAAAGAAAAATCTGACTTTTCTAAGTTTTTCCGCCCAAAAATCCCGCCTCGGCGCCGCGGCGCTGAAACCTCCGCAGCCTCTATGAACTTTCGGCGCCGCGGCCCTGCTGTCCTGCGCCGCGGCGCTGCAACTTCAGCGACCCCTCAGTACTTTCGGCGCCGCGGCCCTGTCGCCTTTGTCCGAAACACATTTCTGTCCGACTGCGCACTGAACTTGTAACTCTCATAACTTCCTACTCCGACGTCCTATCGACGAATGGTTGGTTGCGTTGGAATCTAGACTCCACGAAATACGCCCTAGGCCTTTGAAACACTTAGGAACCCTCGATGTACCGGGTCATAACCTGCCTCAAAGTTGACTAAAACCCGTCCGGAATAATCCGTTAACCTATCCTTAGAAAATTTTAAGTCTTACATGCTTTCGTATGCTCTCATACGTATGGTCAGAACTACGGGGTATAACAATATAGTCATCATACCATAGCAAATTTGATAGAGTTAGACATGACTGACTTTGATGTTATTATGGGTATGGATTGGTTGGCTTCTTGTTTTGCTAATGTCGATTGTAGAGAGAAGTTGGTTCGATTTCAGTTTCCAGGCGAGCCAATTATAGAGTGGAGGGGGAATACAACATCGTCGAGGGGTAAGTTTATTTCATACCTCAGGAAGATGGTTAGAAAAGGTTATATTTATCACTTGGTTCGGGTGCATGTCTGAGCAGAGTCACAGGATCTTGATCGATTACGGTAGTTAATGAATTCCCAGATGTATTCCCAGATGATCTTCCAGGTCTTCCTCCAGAACGGGAGATAGAGTTCAATATAAATGTATTGCCAGGTACCCAACCCATATCTATTCCTCCTTATAGAATGGCACCTGCGGAGTTGAAGGAGTTAAAGGAGCAACTGAGAGATTTATTAGAAAACGGCTTCATCAGGCCTAGTACATCACCTTGGGGAGCACCGATATTATTTATGAGGAAGAAAGATGGATCGTTGCGGATGTGTATTGATTACAGACAGCTGAATAATGTAACAATAAAGAACAGGTATCCCCTTCCCAGGATTGATGATTTATTTGACCAGTTGCAGGGAGCTAAGTGTTTTTCAAAGATAGACTTGCGGTCAGGTTATCATCAGGTGCGGTTAAGGGAGACAGATATCCCAAAGACATCATTCAGGACCCAATACGGGCATTATGAGTTTAGAGTGATGTCTTTTGGGCTGACCAATGCTCCAACAGTATTTATGGATTTGATGAACCGGGTGTTCAAGTCATTCCTGGATATGTTTGTTATTGTATTCATTTATGATATCCTGGTTTATTCACGTTCAGAAGAGGAGCATGCAAACTATTTGAGGACATTACTTAGGGTGCTCCAGCACCAGAGGTTGTATGCCAAGTTTTCTAAGTGTGAATTCTTGTTGACTTCAGTAGCATTCTTGGGGCATATTATCGGAGCTGATGGTATTCGGGTAGATACACAAAAGATTGAGGCAGTAAAGACTTGGCCCAGACCTACGACGCCTACTGAGGTACGCAGTTTTCTGGGGCTAGCAGGATATTACAGGAGGTTCGTGGAGAAGTTTGCCTCGATTTCAGCGCCTTTAACAAGGCTAACTCAGAAGGCAGCTAAGTTCCAATGGACGAATGCTTGTGAGCAAAGCTTCCAGTTGTTGAAAGACAAGTTGACTACGACTCCAGTTCTAACTCTTCCTGAGGTCTAGATGGTTATGTCATTTATTGTGATGCTTCAGGCGTTGGACTAGGTTGTGTGTTGATGCAGCATGGCAGGTTTATAGCTTATGCCTCCCGACAGCTAAGGAAGCACGAAAAAAGCTATCCTACTCATGATTTGGAGTTAGTGGCAGTGATTCACGCTTTGAAGATATGGAGACATTATTTATATGGAGTTCATGTTGATATTTATACGGATCACAAGAGTCTCCAATATATCTTTAAGCAGAAAGAGCTGAATTTGCAACAGAGACGGTGGCTAGAGTTACTGAAGGACTATGATGTTGATATTTTATACCATCCCGGGAAAGCAAATGTTGTGGCAGATGCTCTTAGCCGTAGATCTATGGGTAGCTTGATGGATGTGCAGCCATACAAAAAGGAGATGGTTTGTGAGATACATCAGCTAGCGAGCCTTGGAGTCTGTTTGGCTGATTCTGGAGATAGTGGCGTTGTTGTTCGAGGAGTTGACGAGTCCTCTATCATAGAAGAGGTAAAAAGACATCAATATGAGGATCATGTTCTGGCATAATATATGGATGCAACTCTTCGAAAGGAGAAAACTCTATTTGAGGTTGCACCTGATGGAGTGCTACGGTATGAATGTGGATTGTGTGTGCCTGATGTTGCAGGGCTACGATGACAGGTTATGGGAGAGGCACACAATGCCCGTTATTCTATTCATCCATGGTCAACGAAGATGTATCATGACCTCAAATGTTTGTATTGGTGGGTGACATGAAAAGGGACATATCGGAGTTTGTTGTTCAGTGCCTGAATTGTCAATAGGTTAAGGTCGATCATCAGAAGCCTGGTGGATTATTGTAGGAGATGGAGATCCCAACTTAGAAATGGGAAGTGATTAATATGGACTTCATTACAGGCTTACTTCGCACTCAGCGGAAATGTGACTCTATATGGGTGATTATGGATAGGCTGACGAAATCAGCCCATTTTATTCCAGCCAGGACTACTTATTCGGCTGAAGACTATGCGAGATTGTACATCAGGGAGATAGTGCGACTTCATGGGGTTCCCACATGTATCATATCAGACAGAGGAGCTCAGTTTACAACTAACTTTTAGAGATCATTTCAGATGGGATTGGGTACACACGTGAGTCTTAGCACATCATTTCATCCTCAAACTGATGGGCAGGCTGAGCGTACTATTCAGACACTAGAGGATATGTTGAGAGCCTGTATTATTGACTTCAGAGGTAGCTGGGATGATCATTTACAAATTATTGAGTTTGCCTATAATAACAACTACCATTCTAGTATCTAGATGGCCCCGTACGAGTCCTTATATGAGAGGAAGTGCAGGTCACCTATTGGTTGGTTTGATGTAGACGAGACTAAGTTAATCGGCCCAGATATGATTCAGCAGGCTGTTGATAAAGTGAAGCTTATTCAGGAGAGATTATTAGCAGCCTAGAGTCGACAAAAGTCATATGCATATAATTGATGTCGACACTTAGAGTTTCAGATTGGTGATTGAGTATTCTTGAAGGTGTCACCCATGAAGGGTGTGATGAGATTTTACAAGAAGGGGAAGCTTAGCCCAAGATATATTGGACCTTATCAGATTATTCGTAGGATAGGAAATGTTTCCTATGAGTTGGATCTACCATCTAATTTGGAAGCGGTACATCCAATTTTTCATGTATCGATACTGCGTAAGTGTATTGGTGATCCTTCTAGAGTATTCCATATAGATGATGTCCAGGTAACCGAGGAGTTGTCTTATGAGGAAAGTCCCATAGCTATACTTGATCGACATGTTAGAAGGTTGCGTACTAAGGAGGTGTCTTATGTCAAAGTGTTATGGCGAACAATAATAGGTAAGAGATGACTCGGGAAACAGAAGATGAAATGAAGAAAAAGTATCCTCACTTATTTCTTATGCCCGCAGGTAATTCGATTTATTACTTGACTATATTAATTGGTAAATGATACATGTGTTATATTGTGGCCCTGTGAGGCATCTATGGATTTGTTGAATATAGGTTGGTAGGTGTAGTTATAGAAGAGGCTATGCTGGAATTTTTATAGCATAAGACCTATTATGAACATTCGAGGAAGAATGTTTCTAAGGGGGGGGGGAGGATGTCACACCTCATAAGTTTAAGACAATAATTAGAGAACGTAATTAAGAAAATAAGATTCGAATATTGGATATAAAGTATATTTATATATGTTAATCCGAAAATTAGTATACAAAGGAGATTCCGGAATTTTTTTGGATGCAACACATGTGATATGGACTTAGTGCCGTGTATAATGTGATTAGGATATGGAATTTTCAGATTTTATTTATAAGATTGTTATGTGGGAGGTTAATTAATTGTGGGAACTTGTACCCTTGAAAAATGTGGCCAGCATGCACATAATTATCAACACTTATACTTATTTCCCATCATTTCCAATACACTTTAATTCAAACTTCTCTTTCACTCTCCATCTTCTCTCCTCAACAGAAAATCCCCATGCCCCATAGCAACATTGAAGATTTTATTAGTTCTTCTTCCAAGATTAATCCTTCTATTAAATTTCTAAGCAATAGTAAGTACCCAAAACAGTGGGTCACGGTAGCACCTGGCCGAGAATAGCCCAACAACTTTGAGTTTTAAGAATGAACTATTTTGAAGAAAAAATATGTAAGTAGATGGAGCTAAACTTGTAGAATGCATGCATGTCATTTTAAGTTAAAGAGATGGTGAAAATGGTGCAAAAATGGAGCAGTGATGACCGAGAACTTTAGGGACTGTTTTAGCTAAACTAAGGTAAGATTTCTCCTTATTAGTTGAGTTATTAGAATTAAATGATGTTGTAGTTAAGAGATAAGCTCGTGTTAAAGAGGAATTGGAAATAAGAGATTGCATGTGATTGTTGTTGATGTTGTTAAGCCGAATGAAATTGCTATTACCGATTTTGGGGACTGTTTTGGTATACCTTGGATTTGATTATTTTTATTGTTATCATTATCACTAATTACATGTTAAATTGAAGGAAATCTTGACATTTAAAGTTGTATTTGGTTATATGAAAGTATTGAAATATGAAATTGAATTTTAGGAAGTTAAGAGAAGAGTTAGGGAATTATGTTGTTGTGGCCGAGACATGTATGAAACCGTGGACATTGTTGTGTCGAGTTAAGGGCTGCTTCGTCAAGTTATGATGCAAGAAATATAAGTTATGAACATGTATATACGTTGTGGTAATTACTAATACATGTCTTAAATGAATTAAAGTGTAGAAAGGTGTTATGTTGCAAACTATAAGACTTGCACTCTTGTTGTTGTTGCTAGAATTGATGGACTGTTTTTAAGGTTGTTTTAATGTGGTTTAAGGGGCTGAATTAACAAGAGAAATAAGTGTATTAATCACCTTGGTTGTTGTAGTTGTTGTCTTCCATGAACATAAAGAAAATGAATGTATTATGATGGCGTATATGGAGTATTTGGGATTGTTTTGGTTATATCTTTAAGTCGCATCTTGTTATTGGTATTGTTGGCTTTGTTTGTAAGTTGTGGATATGCATATAAATAGGGGAGGTGTTGCCCAAATTTCTATAGAAAAGAGAGTCATCATTTGGTATATAACTTACACTAATAGCATAGAGTTGACGGACATGTTACTATTATTATAGGTTGAAGTGCTAGACGAGACGTACTTTAATTAATGAGTTGGTTAATTCAACAATAAGGTATGTGAAACTATTCTTTCTTCTTTTTGACATGATTTACATAAATGAGTGTACGACGGACGTACATAGTTCTAATGATTCCTAATTTTAAATGATACATGATATGATAGTGCCTTTTATTTATCCGATTGAGAGTAAAATGATGATTTAAATTGCATATGGTTGCTCATGATAATATATTCGTGCTTGATGAGATTATATCATTTCACCGCGTCCCGGGCCGGAAAGTTTCGTGCACAGTTCATTATATGTTCACCGCGTTCCTCACTAGAGGGCCGGGCAGTATGATATGCGGACATGCATCCGCAGATATGATATATGTGGACATGCATCCACGAATTTAACTATGTGTTCACCGCGTCCTTCACTAGAAGGTCGGGCAATATATGTGGACAAGCATCCACATATATGATTTCATTTTACCGAGTCCCACATTGGGCCGGGTACGATATATTATATGGCTTATACATGACTCTCATTTTATAAGGCATATTTGACTCTCATTTCATAAGGCACAGTTGTATTGGTATTTGGATTATTATATTTGTCTCCTGACATCTTTTGGCAAGTTATGATCTTCTTTACAGTACTTCATATTTTACATACTCAGTACATTATTTCGTACTGACCCCCTTTCCTCGGGGGGTTGCGTTCATGCCCGCAGGTACATGTACTCAGTTTGGTGATCCTCCAGTCTAGGATTCCTGTTCAGCTATTCGGAGAGCTCTATTGATTCAGAGCTTAGTCATTTTGGTACAGAACTTTATTTTCGTACTTATGCGTATTTATGGGCACGAAGGGGCCCTGTCCCGTCATATTTCATTATCGTATTCTTAGAGGTCTGTAGACTGGTGTGGGTGGTGATATGTTTTGAACTTGTGTGAATTGTATATGTGTTTTGGCCAGCTGTACCGTTGTACTCGTTTTAGGATGTTTCCGTATATAGTGACAGCCTTACCGGCTTGCCTATTTTGATATGATTTATAGATTACTACATTACCCTTGGTATTCGTGTGATTATGTGACAAGTGGGTATAAGGGTTCCCATGTAGGGCATCGGGTCGCAGCCCGTCGGTTCGGGTCGTGACATTTGTGAAGGAGTGAGAGGGTTTTCTAGGCATTTTCTCTGTTTTTGAGGAATTCACGGGTTAAGAAATCTTGAATAGAATTTTTTTCTACTTTAATATATTCAATATCAAAATAAAAAACGCTGATAATTGCATGCCATCGTGCAAAAATTGTTTTGATGCAAGATTTTGAACATTTTTTTGTAAAACATCTTTAGCACTTTTGCAATCAATTCTGAGTAAAATAATTGATTTAGTAAATCACTTTAAATTTTTTGTATGCATAAGACGATGCTCAAAATTTCCTTTTTAATGGTAGAATAGTTTTTCTGAGTATCATTCCAATGGGCAGAAGTATACTGGACTATACACTCTTTTCCCTATGATTTTTGTTTCAAGATCCCCCCATATCCTAAGTCTGAGGTGTCTGTATCTACTATCTTAGGTAGTTGAGGGTCTTCTACATGAAGACACGGTATTTCTAGCACTTTTTCTTGATTTTCTGGACACAAATAGTATGGTTACTAGCCATGGAGGAGGGTTTTTCTTTAGTCTATCATGGAGTGGTTTTGCCATCTTATTAATCTCTGAACAAAAATCTAAAACATAATTTAAGTTGCCTAAGAATCTTTGCAACAGAGTTTTATCAAGAATTTTATCAGGAAATTTACTTGCGAATTCTAAGGACCTTTCTATGGGGGTGATTTTACCTTGGGATAAATAATAACTTAGAAATCTTAGCCTGAAACAGACTCACTTTCTGGACACAAATAGTATGGTTACTAGTCCATGTAGGAGGTTTTTCTTTAGTCTATCATGGAGTGGTTTTGCCATCTTATTGATCTATGAACAAAAATCTAAAACATAATTTAAGTTGCCTAAGAATCTTTGCAACTGAGTTTTATCAAGAATTTTATCAGGAAATTTACTTGCGAATTCTAAGGACCTTTCTATGGGGGTGATTTTACCCTGAGATAAATAATAACTAGAAATCTTATCTTAGTCTGAAACAAATTCATTTTTGACTTGGAGACTACCAACCCATTTTTCTTAGTGACATAAAAGAGAGTTTTAAGGTGTTTGAAATGTTCTTCTATGGAATTTGAGAGTATTAAAACATCATCAATATAAACTATGCAGAATTTGGAATAATCATTGATGATATCATTAATTATTTGTTGAAATTCTGAAGGGGCATTTTTAAGATCAAAAGACATTACATTCCATTCATATTGTCCAAAGGGTACCGTAAAGGCGGTTTTATAGCGATCTTTTGCAGAAATTTGAATTTGCCAAAAGCATGATTTCATGTCGAATTTTGAAAATATTAAAGTAGAATGTAATTTTTGTAATAAGCCTTTTTTGTTCGGAATTGCGTATCTAATCCATTTTAGGGCTATGTTTAAAGATTCATAATTTATTACTAATCTAGGAGTTCCTCTTTCTATTTCAATTTTTTTGTTTACATAGAAAGCAGCACAACTCCAAGGAGATCGAGATTTGGAAATTAGTTTTTTATTTTCAAGATCTTGAATTTCTTTTCTGCAATGTTGTTTAAGGTTACTATTCATTTGGATTGGTCTGGCCTTTGTTGGATTTTGTCTTTCGTCAAAATCCTTTTCATAA
Organism: Przewalskia tangutica; assembly: GCA_029844215.1. Taxonomy (NCBI): domain Eukaryota; kingdom Viridiplantae; phylum Streptophyta; class Magnoliopsida; order Solanales; family Solanaceae; genus Przewalskia; species Przewalskia tangutica. Next base: position 79,887,307 of record CM056732.1, on the reverse strand, counting down.
GGCAAATCTACTATGTGTTGTTTTCTGCTCCAAAAGGAATTTGGAATAACGGAACATACTTCGGCTTCGAAGGAATTTTGGAGTTTATATATTTTTTCTTTTAACTTCGGACATTTCTAATTGTGTATTTAATTTTTTAAAAGATTTTTTTTTCAGTTCTTGTAGGTGGTATGATTTTCCTTGTATTTTTGCAGTTATACTATCTTTGTGTATTGAGCATGCTCTTGTTAGGTTGAGATTTCTTGTTTTTTTTTGTTATAAAATGGAATAATAATTTCCTTTTATTAAATTTAAAAGATACGGAATCGTTATCTATCTTATAAGGAGTGATAAGATTTATAAACGTTATTTCTAAGATGACGGAACTGTGTATGTCATCTGTTAAAACAAATGGTGTTGCTATAGAAACTCCGTCATTTTCAATTGACGCACTGATTTTAGAATCAATTTTGATTTTAGTGTTATTAGCAGTCGTTACTCCTCAGGAGTTTTTTCTCTGAACTTTTCTGGTACTATGCTTATTTTTTTATCAGGTTTAAATATGCTCATGTTTCAAAAAGTGCAATTGTTTGAATTTTAAAGTTGTCTGAGAATTTAAAGGTTATTTTTATTAAGTATCTTTTTGATGTGACATGTCTTAAGATTCTTAGAAAGTCTTCTGAGATTTCTTATAGGTTTTTTGTTCGTTTTTTCGGCTCTTATGGGATTTGCTAAATCGGATTCTTTAGAATTGAAATTATGAGAATAAGAGTTTTGTGGTATAGTTTTTGAAAGGATTACTTTTATTAATTTAGAATCTTGTTTTTGTTTTTCCTTCAATTCTTTTATCTCTAATTTTACTTGTTTTATTTATTTTTGTAATTCTCGAGTTGTTATTACTTTGTTGGCCTTTTTCTCTTTTCCTTGGTCCATAGTTAATACACATATATTTTTTTGTTTTTCAGAGTTTTCAGATGAATAGTTGTGACCAATTCATCTATTTGAAGAGGTTTATTAACATCTGAAGACAGAGAAGAATAATCAGACTCTATTTCGGTGTTTGAATCAGAGGAATCTATTAGAAGATTGGAGATTTTTTAGGTTACTTCTATATCTAGTTTTAATTTTTGTAATTTTTTGTTTCATTTTACAGTATTTTGAAGTATGCCCCCTTTTATTATGATGTGGATAACATGTTATATCTTTGTATTTAGATTCATACTTTTTAGGATTTGTTTTGTTTTGGAATTGTTCTAAGGTATTAATGTTATCAGAATCATATGTTAAAGTTGTTATTTTATTAGTAGATTGTGGTGTATCCGGAATAATGATTTCTATATTAGAACTATTGGATGTGTCAATTCTACTTAATTGATCTTGTATAGCATGAATAAATTCAGACTTATTTTGTTGGATATTTTTAACACTATCTTTGGACACCTGAAAGCGTTTAAAGTTTGAACTTTTAATTTTATTTCTTTAGGCGTTTCTGGGGAATCTATAGTTACTATAGGGTGGGTTTTTATGTAATTTTCTATTTTATCTAATTATTTTCCTATGGTATTTAAATTAATATTAGTAAATTTATTTTGTGTGAGGATACAGGGCGGCCATGAATGTTAAGCTTAATACCTCGTAGAGGAGGGTGGTTGGACTGGACCTTCCTAGAATCGGCTAGAGTTTCCCATTTCGGTGTTTTATTTCTAGTTGTAACGTGATTTACTGATTTAGAAAAAGGACAATCTATGGAATTTTGAGTGGAATATATCTCAAACTAGTCGAAAAATGGAATGTTTATTTTATTTTCATTTACAGACTCATAGAATTTTTCTTGTATTTGATTTCTAGTGTTTAAAAAGTTTTTAAAGAACCAAATCCTTTTTTCTAAGTTTTGTTTTTCATAAAAATCTTTTGTAAGAATTTTTTATCTATCTGAAACTCTGAAGCCTCAATTACATAGTAAGGTTATATGTGAAGGAATTTGTGGGACATTCCCTAAATCTAGGGTTCCTACAGAACTTTGTTTTTCTGCTCTATTCATCTTAAAATTGAGCAGTGGACATATTAAGTACATTCGAGCATCATTCTAGCTGCATTTGTTGGATATAAATGATTAAATTAATATTATTTTATCTACGATATAGTGCTACGATTTTATCTAGGATTACTCTACTAATAATTTCTCTACTATAGTTATCTAGTGACTCGGAGGGAACTAATTTTGAGTAATAACTTAGCAAATTTAGAACTTGAGTTCTCTCTTTTAAAAAATTTATTTTAATTTTTAAATGTAGTCGTCTAGTTGAATTAGCATAATTTATGCTATGGAATGAATGATGAGTATTCATTAATAGTTAGGTTTTAAAGTATGGGTATCTCATTCTTCTATTTTTAATAGTGAATTCCGTTTTGAAAATTGGTATTTTAGAATTTGTAAATTTTATCTTTGTTTACTTTCGGTATTTCCCTATTGTCAATTAATTTTTTAAAATCTTATAAAATTATTTCTTCCGAATTTATTATCTTCTTTGAATTCATGGAAGATGTTGAACCAAAATCAAATGAAGTAGATTTATTGAAAAAATATATCCATGTATATAAAATTATGTTTTTGAAACCGGGGTTCTTCCTACAACCCCAGGTTGTTCACGAGTCTAATTGCTTCCCTTGAGGACTTACCACTCCGTATCTCCCTAGGATATACTAACTCAGAAGAATTGGAACCTCCAAACAAGCTCATTTCTCTATATCTCTACCTCTTTTGGCTTTGATACAAAAATAACCCGAGGATCTAAATGATATAATAGACAAGGAAGGAATTGAAATATAAGAGATTGAAAAATTAAAAGACAAAACAGATATGCAGAAAGTAATGTAAGATTAACTTACAAACTACGGTTCCTGTAGTGGAATCCATAATTCAAAAGAATCTGCAGGAATTTTAGTAAAGTAGGCGGTAGAACCGACCAAGTATTTAAAAGCATGAAGTATTTAAAAGATTAGGAGGTAGTACCACCCATAATCATATGTATTCAAAATATTTAAAACTTACAAATATTTATACTTTTAAGGAGACCTTGAGAGTTTACAAGAAATTTGGGAATTCGGATAAGGATGGATGAGAGGAATTTAATTTCATATGAGGGGAATCATACGAGGGGAATTGGAATTTATCTAACTAAGGGAATTTAAGTGAGCATAAACTTCTTTCTAAAATATGAAGAGTATGAAAGAAAAAACTTGTTCTAAATTAAGGGGAGAGTGTCTCCTTTTATAGGAGTTTTACATGACATTTAGTAAATAAAAAGGAATCTAACTATTCATCCGAGTGGAGAATGATGTCATCCATGACATCAGTGACTTTGACATTTTCTTGAGTTATTGCTGGAATCTTTTACTTTTACTGTTTCTTTTTAAAAGTATCTTTTATGGGCATTTTCTTTTGTCGGAATTTTTTCTGAACTTTATTCCGTGTATTTTGTCTTCTTTTGGCAACTTTTTCAGAATTCATTGTTTCCAAAAACTGATCTATCTTCAATATCAATTTCGGGTTCATCTTCTTTTGATGAAGAACCTTGTTTTGATGAAGACGGTGCAAACTTCAGAATTATTACTTGCATTTCTTCTGATTTGTTTTGCTGATGGAAGCATTGAGGCCATCTGGGATTTCTGTGAAAGGAATTGGGTGTGCTCTGGTGTTTGTAGTGGCACTTATACCTGAATGGACTTTCGGGTATTTAGTCATTCTTGGACTCTATGTGGTGCGAGACTTGCTGCTATTTTAAAGTGTCCACCACCTGATCTAGAACTTTCTTCGGACTGTTGGAATTTTATTTTCAAAATAATCTACAAACCATATGAATACCCATGGTCAATAAAATTTGGTGTGGAAAAGGTGCAGTGACAGAAATCGTTTTTCTTCCTCAGTGGGTTTATAGAGGAATTTAAAGAGGCTGAAAGATTTGGTGACTTGGGGTTTTTGTATTTCAAGGGTGGATACAAATTGTTCCCACCATGAATTCCATCATGTTGGAAATTGGGATGGAATACATGAGGTATCAAAATGAAAAAGCTAAGTATGATGTCTTTCGGTATTTTGAACAAAAAAATTGAACCAAGCTTGTTGGTAATACCAGTAATTAAATTGAATATTAAAAATGGGGTATTTTGATAGGTATCAGGAAAATTTAGGAGTTGTGACAGATCATTCTTCCAATCGCTTGGAGCAATTACTCATAGTATTATGCAAATAGAGAAAGAGAGATCTGAGTTATTTTTATAATAGTTATTTTTAATTTTGGCTGATCTTGATATTTCTAGGATAGCCTGATAAAAATATGAGGTTTTTGAAATGTCCCATGATTTGTAAAACCGTCCTTGTCCAAAATAATTTTGTAATGTTAAAAAAGGGTCTTGATCACAAAATACTTTTTTATAGTCACAATATTTTGAAAGAAAGGTTTTATAAAGAATTCAGAAACATGTTTTTTGAGGACTTGTGGTACCACAAGTTGGGAGTTTGAGAATTGTTTTTCAGAAGGGGTTTTAAGATTCTCCTTTCTCGATTTTTGTAATTTGTTTAGACGTTTTATCCTCTTCCGAGCTTTGAACAATTTGTTGTTTAGAAATTTTAAGTTGTAACAATGTCTGCTGGAGTTTCGGGGATTTTGCAAGGAGTTGTAGAAGGTTTTCAGCAATTATTTTTTGTGCGGGATTTGCTGGTGATTTTTTTTGCACAAATTATGCGGTGCCTGCATTTTATTTTTCTTCTTTCATGACTGTGTCATACCATGTCATAGATTTTTCGGTAGGGTTTTTTGACAATTATATTTTCTTTTTCTTCTTTTGTTGGTTCTTTGGGGGCCATGAAATTTGTTTGTTGTTGTGAAACAACAACTGATGTATTTACTGACGGAGGAGTTTCATCTTTACTTTTTTGGAGTAAGGCTCCACACATCGCATGTGGACAGTACTGTCCACATTCACGCACGTTCTTCCTCGATATCTTGTTCCTGTAGCCCAAACACTGAGGTATGGGGCAATGGTATGACATTTCTGTGTTGTAGCCAGTATAAGAGATTTGGAGGGATTTTATCATGTATTTGAGGAAATCATGGGTTAGAAATTTAGGAAGGGGATCTATTTCTTTAAATTAAAAAATGTTAAGAATCAATTTGTAGAAAATCTATTTTAATGCAATGTTTTAAAAATATGGATAATTTGGTAAACCGTATTGGAATTTGTGTATGCATAAAATAAATTTTAAAAAGGTATCAATTAAATGATAGAATGGTCAGAAGTATAATGGACTATACATCTTTCCCCCTGGTTTTTGTTTCAGTATTTTGCTAAAAGGATAACATTTAGGAGACTCAGGTTTGGAATTTAATTTTTTGGAAGAAAAATCATGTCTTATTACTTTTATATGATTTTGTTTTGTTTTTATGTTCTCTTCGTGTATTGAACAAGTTTTTATTAGATTGAGGTATCTTGTTTTTGTTTTTGTTAAGAAATGAAAATTAATTTCTTTTTACTGTATTTAAATAATATAAAATCATTTTCTATCTTATATGGGGTGATGAGATTCATAAACGGTGTTCCTAAGATGACATAATTATATATTTCTTTTACTAAAACAAATGATGTTGCTATTGAAACTTCATCATTCATAATTGATGTTCTAATTTTTGATTTAATTTCTAATTTAAAATTATTAGCTGCCGCTAATTTTTCATGATTTTTTTCTTGGAATTTTGATGTGATTATTCCCGTTTTTATGCAATTTAAGTCTGCTCCTGTGTCAAAAAGAGAAATTGTTGTTATTTTAAAATTATCTGAGAATTTAAGGGTTACTTTTATTAGGTATTTTTTATGTGAGTTGTCTTAAGACAGTAAGGTAATCTTCTGGGATTTCTGCTAGATTTTCTATTTGGTTTTCAATATTACTTTATGGTTCTATGGGATTTTCTGAATCGGATTTTCAGAATTGGAATCTTTAGAATCGGAGTTTTGTGGTATAGTTTTTGAGATCATAACTTTTATTAAGTCGGAATCTTGCTTCTGTTTATCTTTTAATTCTTTTATCTCTAATTTTATTTGTTTTATTTCTTTTTGCAGTTCTTGAACTGTTATTTCTTTGCATTCTTTCATATTTTTACCTTTTTGTAGGATATTTGTTAAGTCACGGGTATTTTTAGAAGTATTTGGCAAAATTGTACTTTTTTTTATTTCTTTTCGTCCGTAAAAGTTTTTAGGAGTTTATTTAAGTATTCTTTTTGGTGCTGTGTATCTATGTGTTTAACTATATCTAACATGAATTCTTGATCTTTATGGTTTGTTTCCAATCCATTTTATTAACGAGAGATATTTTATTTTAGAATTGTTCTAAGGTATCACTATTATCGGAATCACATGTTAAAGCAGTTATCTTATTAGTAGTAATAGGATCTATCGATTAAAAAAGGGATATTCTATGGAATTTTAAGAGGAGTATATTTCAAACCAGTCGAAAAAAATAATATTTATCCTATTTTCATTTACAAATTCATAGAATTTTTCTTGTATTTAAAAAGTTTTAAAAGAATCAAATTCTTTTTTCTAAGTTTTGTTTTTCATAAAATTCTTTTTGTAGGATTTTTTTTATATATTTGGAATTCATTTTGCTAAAACTCCAACTTCATTTACTAAATACTCTGTTATCGAGGAAAATGTTGGACTAGTAGGTTCTTGGTCATCTACATTTTTCCTAACAGTGGAATTTACATATACTGGTCTGGGTATTTCATTGGTGTAGTCTACGTTTCTTAGATTGGGTAAATCTGACGTAGAATTTTTAGGTTTATTTTATAAGGGGTATTTATTACTGAAGGAATTTGTGAGACTCTTCCTAACTCTAGGGTCTCTATGGAACTTGTATCATCGTATCTACTACTCGTAGATCTTCTTAGGAACGATTTGCTGACTCTACCATCCTGGTATTGAGTTATTTCTTTAAGATGAGTATTTGGTTGGTCGACTCTAAGGGTTCAGGTCTAACTACACCTTCCAAGATCCATTCTTCTGGTAGGGTAATATCCTTCCACCTAATAGTCCTTGGTATTATGGTGTTAGATCTGTAAAGATCTGTTTGCAAAAGTAAGGTTTCACCTTTTTTACTATGGTACCGAACTTTTGTGGCAAAAGCTAAGAGCATAGCTTTGTAATTGATTCTAAAAATTATTGCAACAGGAATTGAACCTTCAAGCATTTGGTAATTGTGGGTTTTTATTTGTAAGATAAGGGATTTTTTGGATATTTTTATCATTTAGAGAAACTGAAAAGTTTGGGTAACAATCAAAAGAGATTGATCATATGCAGAGACTAGACTCAATCGAACTTAATAATGAATCTTCAAAGTTTGTGAATCTGAAATCTCTTAAAATTGCAAGGATTGAGGTATTTAATCCTTCATTTGTTAAGAGTTTTATCCTTACTTGGACAAAGCCAATGTGAATTATTTATAATTTATTTCCCTATGTTTTTTCAAAGAATTTTGAGAAAGCAATTGAATTGTTTTAAAGGGTTTTGTTAATTGAATATCTCTTTCTTCTGTTTTAATAGTGAAATTCGTTTTGAAAAATTGATATTTGAAATTTTTGTAAATTTGATCTCTATTTACTTTCGGTATTTTCCAATTATCTATTGATTTTTTAAAATATTGTATAACGATTTCTTCCGAATTTATTATCTTCTTTGAATTCATGGAAGATGTTGAACCAAAATCAAATGAAGTATATTTACTGAAAAATGTATCCATGTATATAAAATTCTATTTTTGAAAATCGGGTTCTTCCTACAACCACATGTTGTTCACGGGTCTAACTGCCTTCCCTTGAGGGCTTACCACCCTGTATCATCCTAAGATATACTAACTCAGAAGAATCTGAACTTCTAAACAATAATTTCATCTGATCTGGACCTCATTTCTCTACATCTCTACCCCTTTTGGCTCTGATATCAATTATAATTATTTAGTAATTAGTGTAATTGATAGTAGAACCATATGTATATGGTAGATAGATTAGATAACATGAGATTAGCCTAATCTTACTCTCATCTTAGCATAAGTCTAGCCTACAATGAGGTTGTATTTGCGGTATATTAACCACACTTTTGAAAGATGATAATTGGGGAAAATATTCTTACATGATATCAGAATATTAGGAAAAATATCATACCCTAATAATTTTACACCCAAATAGTCAACCAACTTTTCTTCCTCCCACGTACTGTCGGCCAACCCTAATAATTTTCCATTATTTTTTCTCATTTTTTCGATCAACAATGTCTGACTCTAAATTCACATTTTATCCCACTCTTGCCGTTTCCAACATCAAAAATCATATTTCCATCACTCTTGGGATGGAAAATGTTCATTACACAACTTAGACAGAACTCTTTAAAATTTGTTGCCGCTCTCACCAGATTATTCATCACATAATCCTATCGAAAAAGGCAAGAAAAATGTTTTAAAAACTGATGATGAAAAAGAACTATGGCTCACACTTGATGTGATAGTTCTTTCGTGGATTTATACAATAATTTCTAGCGATTTGTTGCACACAATAATGGAACCCGATTCCACGGCGATGAAGGCTTGGAATTGCTTACGGGATATCTTCCAAGATAATAAGAATTCTCTTTAAAATTTGTTGCCGCTCTCACCGGGTTATTCATCACATAATCCTACCGAAAAAGGCAAGGAAAATGTGAACACTGATGATGAAAAATAACTATGGCTCACACTTGATGTGATAGTTCTTTCGTGGATTTATACAATAATTTCTAGCGATTTGTTGCACACAATAATGGAACCCGATTCCACGGCGATGGAGGCTTGGAATTGCTCACGGGATATCTTCCAAGATAATAAGAATTCTTGAGCCATCACTTTGGAGAAATAATTCTTCACTACGTACATGGCGTATTTCTCGAGTGCATCCGCTTATTGTTAACGCCTCAAAGTTTTATCATCTTCCAAAAGTACGTTGGTTCGCCGATTACAAACAATCGGTTGGTTTTACAATTGGTTGACAACCTTACCGATATGTATAGTGGCGTGGGAACGCTCATATGGCAAAGCAATCCTCTACCATTATTTTACCAAGCACGCTCTATGCTTATTCTTGAAGAGGCGGTGTTTGCCAAAAAGGCTGCAACCGTCTCAAATTCCACCATGGTTGCTGCCTCAACCAATGAAGTTATTGCATATTTTGAACCTATACAACAAAATAAGGGACAAAAGAGTGAAATGATGGTAAAAATCAGGGTGGTAGCTGTAGTAATTGGCAAAGGTGGAGGCCACCAGAATTCTGGCAGTGGCAGAAATGGAGGCAGGGGCGGTGGACATGGCGGCCAACATGCAAATTCCAACCAGCAGTGGCAGCCCCGAGCCTAGTGGGGCGGCGGACCACCACAGTGGGCATGGCAGTGGCCTTGGGTTGTGCCACCATGCCCATTTCCTATAGGAAATTGGGCCAGGCCCAGTCCAAGGCAAATTGGCCAGCCCACTGCCAGCCAACAACCAGTTTATGGATAAAAAAATAGTGGCTTTTCGACATCAACTGGGCCACTGCCGAACTAGTGGTAGGAGGCCCATTTGGAAATGGCTAGCCCAACCGACATTAAGTCTGCCATGCGCACTTTTGGACTTAATTTGCCTGAGGCAAATTGGTACATGGACACCGGAGCGATGTCTCATATGACTTCCTCCCAAGGTAACCTCTCGTCCTATTTTAATTTAAACAAAATAATGGTATAATTGTCGGAACTGACCATTCTATTCCAATTCGTGGTTATGGTTCTACCAAATTGTCTCCACCAAACCCACCTTTAACTTTAAAGAATGTCCTTCATGCTCCATAATTAATTAAAAACTTGGTTTTGGTTAGAAAGTTTACTAATGATATTTGGGTTTCTGTTGATTTTGACTCTTTTGGATTTTTCGTGAAGGATTTTCAAACGGGTATGGTTCTAATGAGATGTGATAGTCAAAGGGAACTCTATCCAACCACCACACCTAATCATCAAGCCAAGTTACTGTCCACTTTTGCAACTTTCACACCATTATTATGGAATGAACGTTTGGGGAATCTAGGGGCACCTGCTTTAGCCTCCCTCAAACAAAATAATTTTATTTCATGTACTCAAACACGTAATTCAAATATGTGTCATTCATGTCCATTTGGAAAACATGTTCAATTGTCATTTGTTTCATCTAAATCTTGCACACTTATGCCTTTTGATATTATCCATTGTGATATTTGGACATCACCCGTTTTGAGCTCTATGGGCCATATATATTATTTGCTCTTGCTAGATGATTACTCTAATTTTTGTGGATGTTTCCATTGTCTAAAAAATCACAAGTTTTCTCTACCTTTCTCACTTTTAGAGCATTCATCTGAAATCAATTTGAATGAGATATTAAAAATATTCAATGTGATAACGATAGAGAGTTTGATATTTGTCACGACCCGACCCGACGAGTCGCGACTAAGCGCCCTAATTGAACGTCATTATACTAACCTGTCACGTAATCAGACTAACACTAAGGTCAATATGAAATCCGACAGCATAACGCTGCAAACATAACATACGTCTGAATAGACAAGCCGACAAGACTGCCTTTACACATGAATAACCCTGTCTCCTGAGGAGTCACATCAAAATCAATTATAACGAGGGACGCAAGCCAACAAGGCTGCCACTATATACGGGAACATCCCAAATGAAATACTGCAACACATATACCAAAACAGGTTTACAACTCCACATACGTACAACCCACAACTGTCTACAGACCTCTATGAGAAGGATAACGAAATATGATGGGACAAGGACCCGTCACACCCCTAAATAAGCATAGGTCTAAGATTAAAGATTTTTACTAACTGACTAAGCTCCGAATCAATGGAGCTCTCCCAAACAGCTGAGTGGAAACCCTAGGCTGGCGGATCACCAAACTGAGTACCTGTACCTGCGGGCATGAAGTGCAATCCCCCGAGGAAATGGGGTCAGTACGAAAGAATGTACCGAGTATATGAAATGTAAAGTACAAGTAGATAATCATAACTGGCCAAAACATACATAAGACAAGTAAGAAAATGAAATACCAAATCCAAATGTGCCATATATAAAAATATGAGAGTCGATTGTGCCTTATAAAATGAGAGTCATATCAAAATCATGAATGCATGTCCATATATCATATATATATATATATATATATATATATATATATATAAAAATACTATCATGGGTATCTATACCCGCATCATGGATGTCTGTCCACGGAATCATCATATATATACTATCATGGGTATCTATACCCGCATCATGGATACATGTCCATGGAATCATCATACATATACTATCATGGGTATCTATACCCGCATCATGGATACATATCCATGGAATAATCATACATATACTATCATGGGTATCTATACTCGCATCATGGATACATGTCCATGGAATAATCAATATAATGTGTCCCAGCCCATTATGGGACTCGGTGAATTCATATAATCATATCCAACACTAATAGAGTATCATGAGTAACTATATAATTTAAATCATCACTTTGACTCTTAATCAACTCATTAAAATGAACTTTTTACTAGAAAATCAAAGACACTTCTCATAACTCATATTACTAGGAATTAGACTGTATAGGAATCACGTACGTCCGCCGTACGTTCATTTATGAAAATCATGCCAAAAGAAAGAAGGAAGAGTTTCACATACCTCTTAGTCGAACTAATCAACTCCATATTAAGATATGTCTCGTCTAGTACGTCAACCTATAATAATGATAATATGTTCGTCAATTCTATGATCACTAGCATACTTTATATCGAATGACAACTTCCTATTCTATAAAAATTCGGGAAGCACTTCCCCTGTTTATATGTACATCCATAATTTACAACAAATGTCAACCAAACCAATAATCAAGCACAATTCCAAGATATAACCAAATTAGTCCCATGTACTCCATATACGCCATCATAATCCATTCATTTTCTTTACATTTATGAATACAATAACCAAGGTGATTTATACACCTAATTCTCATGTTAATCTATCCTCTCAATCTATATCAAATCAGCCCCTAAAAATGCAACACAACATGTCCAATAATTCCTTATAAGTCTCGGCCAACACCACAATACCAAACTCTTTTCATAATTCCTTAAAATCCAATTGAAGTCTTAAAATCCAATTCATATTTCAATACTTTCATATAAACAATTATAACTCTAAACATCAAGATTATTTCCAATTTCAACATGCAAGGTGTCACGACCCGACCCCGGGGCCGCGACTAGTACCCTACTGGGGTACCCTGTCAGGTATATGTCAGAGAATAGCAGCGGAACATAACACAACACATAACTTCATAAAAAGGGTAAAACATATCTGGCCAGCCGATAAGGCTGCCTTCCATAAACATACTTAAACAAAGTATTTATAATACAACTGGTTCTTATAGCCCAAAACACATAGGTGGCCACAGACCTCTAAAGATAACAACTGTGGCGGGACAGGGCCCCGCCATACCCCTGAATGTACAAAATACCTATAGCATCAGGGAAATATCCGTACCAATAAATAAGCTTCCGGAGGAATGGAGCTTCTGACACCGGAATAGTGATCCTAAGAACGAGGATCCTCAATCTGCTTACCCTTACCTGCGGCATGAACGCAGCCCCCGGGGAAGGGGGTCAGTACACAATATGTACCAAGTATGTAAAGCTGGGAAAAATACTGTAATATGATATCATAAGTCTAAAAGCGGTGAGTCATGAAAGACAATAAAATACCTTTTCGTGCCTTACTAACAATGAGTGACAAGTATATATATATAATCGCATAAAGTAGGAGGCTCATGATCAAAGCAGGTACCTCGCGTAGTATCAATAAAACCATCCTACTCGGGACTATTTCACCCGCGTGGGTCTGTGGACCCGCGTGAGGTACTCACTCGCGTGTACCGGCATGGGACTATTTCACCCGCATAAGCCCATAAGGACTCGCATGAGGTATTCCTCGCATCATGGGTAGCAAATCCACGGAACAGGTGGTATAACGATCTTGGGGACTTTCCCCTCAGATATACTCTTACCCTGAAGCAGATGGTATAACGATCTTGGGGCTGTACCTCAGATACACTCTTACACTGTAGCAGATGGTATAACGATCTTGGGGCTTGCCCCTCAGATATACTCTTATACTGGTGCAGATGGTATAACGATCTTGGATCGCCCGCCGGATATACTCTTTGCTGGAGAAGGTGGTATGACGATCTTGGGGCTTGCCCCTCAGACATACTCTTACCCTGGAGAAGGTGGTATAACGATCTTGGGGCTTGCCCCTCAGATATACTCTTACCCTAACTCAAACTGTCATCATATCATAATCATAAATAAGTTAAGAAATCTTATAACTTCTTATTAGTCTTGTTCATATACCCTCTCATTTGAGTTTACTTAAGGCACTTAACCATATCTTTAATAAAAGAATACCGGGAGTTTAACCCAAGTACTATATACTTCAACTCTTTTGAAAATGACTCTTCTTTATACACAAAAAACCTTTGGGCAATTGATACCTTAAAATCAAGTTGCCTCTCCATATACTTATCTTATTTAGAGTAAATCTCTTCTCATTAACCTTTTATGAAGCTAATAAACCAACTTCCCATAAAGTTGTTATATTAACTCTACACTTTAGTAAAATCATACTTTTCCCCTAACTAAGGGAATTATACATTCTTAAAAAGAAACAAGTCATTATATACTTAAAACGAGTAAGAATACCAAATCTTGTACGTCTACCGTACTACATAGTTTCATCTATTCATGCTCAAGAGCTAGGAAAACTTCACATACCTCTTTGGTCAATCCACTTGCTAGGTCCAACTACCGCAAGTAATATTTCAACCTATAATAACCATGATATGTTCATTAACCTCTAATTTCAATGTAGAATAATCTAACTCAAAGCCACTAAATACTATGGAAAATTGGGCAGCATTTCTTTTGTTTCTACATACTTTGCCACCTTTCTCAAGGCCGAATTTATCATCCAAATGCCACATTCAAGGCTCAACAATCCAACAATGCAAAGGGGATTACACACCTAAACTTGGGTGTGTAAAATTCTGCCCCACAAGGTACAATAATTCATTTTAACAAGTTTAAGGTAGTTCTTAGGCTACAACATGCTCATTTGTTCTTTTAACCAATCCTTTCATATCCCAACCACATTTCTCACATGCAATCAATCTAAGGGCCTTATTTCCAACTAAAAGTTCTTCCTACTTAACATGCAATACCAAATACCAACTATAAAAGAAGAATGGTTACCTTAGAGCTTTTAGCCAATTTACTCCAACAATTGCTAGCCTCTACTCCAAGAATATCACCACAATAGTCTTCACAAGCTTGTAATAACCTTTCCTTCCTATCACACTTTTCAGATTTTCTTTAGGCTTAGAATTTCTCTTGGAAACTTAGAGAGAAGGGAGAGCTAAAGCTTTAGAGAGAGAGGGAAATTGGAAGATGACCAAGTCTTCAAGACTTGGTCAATATATTGCATGCAAGAAATCAGATGGGGGGGACACTTGTCACCCTCCCAAGGTCTTTTAAAAGAAAAATCTGACTTTTCTAAGTTTTTCCGCCCAAAAATCCCGCCTCGGCGCTGAAACCTCCGCCGGCTCTCTGGACTTTCGGCGCCGCGGCCCTGCTGTCCTGGCGCCGCGGCGCTGAAACTTCAGCGACCCCTCAGTACTTTAGGCGCCGCGGCCCTGCATCCGCCGCGGCCACGCTTTTTGCACGAAACGCATTTACGCCCATTGCTGAACTTGTAACTCGTAACTTTCTACTCCGACGCCCTATCGACGAACGGTTGGTTGCGTTGGAATCTAGACTCAACGAACTACGCCCTAGGCCTTTAAAATACTTAGGAACTCTCAACGAATCGGGTCATAACCCGCCTCAAAGTTGACTAAAACCCGCCCGGAATAATCCGTCAACCTATCCTTTGAAAATTTTAAGTCTTACATGCTTTAAATGCGGCTCTCACGTAGGTCAGAACTACGGGGTATAACATTCTCCCCCCCTTAGAAACATTCGTCCCGAATGTTCCTTCTAGGCTTACTCAAATCATATTATCGACATAGACCCTCTCAACTACTCTTTTGCAAAAATAAGGAAGCTCCACGAGCCACAACATACTTAAGCGAAATTACTAAATCAAAACTAACAAGCAGGAAAGTAGGTTACCTGGAGGTATAGGGAATAAGTGAGGATACTTCTTCATCATATCGTCCTCTGCTTCCCATGTCATTTCCTCCCTGTTTTCGTTCATAGCACCAGCGGAAGCCACATCTTTCGTCCGAAGTCGCCTAACCTGACGATCGAGTATCGCTATGGGACTCTCCTCATACGATAACTCCTCTGTCACTTGGACATCCTGAACCGGGTGCACTCTAGATGGATCTCCAATACATTTCCGCAACATAGACACATGAAAAACTGGATGCACCGCCTCCAAATCGGACGGAAGATCTAACTCATAGGCAACCTTGCCTACCCTACGGACAATCTGATACGGCCCAATGTACCTTGGGCTAAGCTTCCCCTTCTTTCCAAATCTCATCACGCCCTTCATGGGCGATACTTTTAGAAAAACCCAATCATCTATCTCGAATTCCAAGTGTCGACGCCGATGATCTGCATACGACTTTTGCCGACTCGAGCCGCAACACCGCTCCTGGATAAGCTTCACCTTATCCACTGCCTGCTGAACTAAGTCTAGCCCGACTAACTGAACTTCTCCCACCTCGAACCAGCCTATCGGTGACCTGCACTTCCTCCCGTATAAGGCCTCATAAGACGCCATCTGAATACTGGAATGATAGCTATTGTTATAAGCAAACTCCACAAGAGGTAAATGATCCTCCCAGCTACCCCTGAAATCAATAACACAAGCCCGCAACATATCCTCAAGTGTCTGGATAGTGCGCTCGGCCTGTCCGTCAGTCTGGGGATGAAACGCCGTACTGAGACTCACCTGTGTCCCTAATCCCTTCTGAAAAGACCTCCAGAAATTAGCCGAGAACTGGGCTCCTCTATCTGATATAATCGACACCGGGACTCCGTGCAGTCTCACAATCTCTCTAATATATAATCTGGCATAGTCCCCAGCTGAAAACGTCGTTCTGACCGGAAGGAAATGGGCTGATTTCGTCAGCCTGTCGACAATCACCCAAATGGAATCATGCTTCCTCTGAGTGGTAGGTAGCCCTGTAATAAAATCCATATTTATCACCTCCCACTTCCAAGTCGGAATATCAATGGCCTGCAACAGCCCACCGGGCTTCTGGTGCTCAATCTTAACCTGCTGACAATTCGGGCACTGTGCCACGAACTCCGCAACGTCCCTCTTTAGGCCATCCCACCAATACACGCATCTGAGGTCATGGTACATCTTAGTCGACCCCGGATGAATAGAATAACGAGCACTGTGCCTCACGAAATCTGACGGCGAAGTCTGTCACATCGGGAACACAACCGGCCCTCAAATCTTAGCACCCCATCGGTGCTACCTCAAGCAGAACTCTTCTCGCCGAGCAGCGGCATCTCTGCCGTGCCAAAATCGGATCCTCATCGCCGCCTCTTTACCTCTCGACGATAGAAGACTCGGCAACCTCTCGAACCCGAATTCCCTCACTATCGAATCAACCAAACGAACCCCAGGCTCGCTGGGCGATGTAACTCTCGGACCATATCCTCTTCTGCGGTGAACATCGACGGACTACCCATCGACTGCGACTAAGGGCATCCGCAACCGTTGGCCTTCCCCGGGTGGTATAGAATATCAACATCGTAATCCTTAAGTAGCTCCAACCACCGCCTCTGCCGCAAATTCAGCTCCTCCTGGTGAAGATGTCGAGACTCTTGTGGTCTGTAAATGTCCACATGAACTCCATATAAATAATGTCTGCATCTTTAAGGCATGAATCATCACGCCAACTCCAAGTCATGTGTGGATAGTTCTTCTCATGCTTCCTAAGCCGTCGAGATGCATAAGCTATAACTCGCTGGCCGCATCAAGACGCACTCCAAACCCGACACTGACGGCCACAATAAACCACATATCCATCTAAGCCCTCCGAAGAGTAAGAATGGGCGGTCGTCAACTTCTCCTTTAGCAACTGGAAACTTTCTCACAAGTATCCGTCCACCGAACATAGCCGCTTACGAGTCACTTAGTCAAAGGTCTTTGAAATAGAAGCAAACTTCTACAAACCGCCGATAATAACTCGCAAGGCCCAAAAGCCGCGACTCCGCGGTGTAGCTGGTGCGGGCCAAGTCTCGATCGCTTCAATCTTCGCCAGATCAACCCGAATACCATCGCCCCGATAACATGCCCTAAGAAAGCCACCGACGCCACCGAACTCGTGACTTCGAGAACTTGCATACAATCGCCGGTCTCGAGGACTCCCAATACCGCCCTCAAATGATTCAGATGCTCCCGCCTGCGCGCGAATACACCAAGATATCATCAATAAACACTATAACGAACATATCCAAGAATGGCTGAACACCCTATTCATCAAATCCATGAATACGGGCGCTTGGTCAACCCGGAAAGACATCACTCAACTCATAGTGCCCATACCGGTCCCGAATGCGCTTTGGGATATCTATCTCTAACTCGCACTGATGATGATAACTGCATCGCAGTCTATCTTGAAAACACTTTGCACTCGCAAATCGGTCAAACAAATCGTCAATCCCGGGAGGGATATCTGCTTGATAGTTGCCTTGTTCACCGCTCGTAATCAATACACATACGCAGCTGGCCCCATCCTTCTTCTTTACAAATAACACCGTGCTCCCAAGGAGAAACACTTGGCCTAATAAAGCCTTTCTCCAAAGAAATCTTTCACCGGTCCTTCAACTCCTTCACTAGAAAGCCATCCGGTATGGCGGAATAGATATCGATCGAGTATCCGCGCCAAGTCAATGCAAAACTCAATCTCCTCTCGTGAGGAATACCCTAAGCTCATCCGGGAATATGTCCGAAACTCTCTAACGGCCGAATCGATCAAGGTCGGGTACTCGCCTCTGTCGAATACCCGAACCATATGATAGATGTACCCTTTCCGCACCATCTTCCTAGCCTTGAGGTAAGAAATAAACTTACCCTCGACGACGCAAAGATTCCCTTCCACTGGCAATCGCCACGGAACCGAACCGAACTAATCTCTCTCTCATACCCACGTTGGCATAGCAAGATGCTAGCCAATCCATACCCATAATCACATCAAAGTCTGTCATATCCAACTCTATCAAGTCGGCTAGAGTCTGACGGCTATCTATAGTCACAGGACAAGCCTTATACACTCGCTCAGCTACCACTGAATCACCTACTGGCGTAGCCACCTCAAAAGGTCTTATGGACTCGGGCTCTATCCCTATTCTACTGGCAATATGAGGAGATATGTAGGACAAGGTAGAACCTGGATCTATCAAAGCATATACATCACAGCAAGAAACCAATAATGTACCTGTGACGACATCTGGCGACGCCTCCTGGTCCTGTCGACTGGACATAGCATATATGCGGTTCTGAGGACCGCTAGAACCGGAACCCCTACCACGACCTGCCGCGCTCGCTGGCCCATAAGTACCTCGCTCCGGGCGCCTAACCATCGAAGATGAAGATCCGAATGCACCCGTCGCTGAACCGTAATGCTCCCGCACTGGCGACGGACAATTTTCTTCGATGGCCCCGCCGCCACAAGAGTAACAGGATCGCGAACCCCTCCGGCACACTCCCGGATGAGACCTACCGCATCGAACGCACCGAGAGGTAGGTGGTCTCGACAGTCTGGTCTCGCCCTCGAAACTCGACGCCCCGGAGCCCCGACCGCTTCCCGAATAACCTCGCTGACGACCTCCCGCGGAAATCGAAGGAGCACTCAGGCCGGGCCGGAAGGTGGACTGGTTCGCCGAGGCCGCCGCCAAAATCGCCACGAGAACCCGATGTCTCGCCTCTTGGCCGCCCAAATCTAGCCGATCCCGCCTCTCTCGCCTCAATCTCGGCGTACGCCGCATCTCCGCAATATCCATCTCGGCCAAGAGCCACCCCAATCATGCAAGAATCGCGTGACGGCCTAGTCCCATCACGTATCTATGAACCCCGCTCGCCATATCGCCTACAATGGTGTGTGCATATCCGCCAAAGAGTCAAACCTGTGTCAGACTTCGATAGTCCTCCCGCCCCGTCTCAAGGTCAAGAACCTATCCACGCGGCTCTCCTCACCTCCGAGGCAAGAAGTGGTCTAGAACGCCTCGTGAACTCCTCCCAATCACCGGGAGAGCATCCTCACCTCGACAACACCCATGACTCAAACCGCTTCAACGCAATATCGCAGAACCTAAGAAGCTAGTATAATGCACTCACCGATGCCCTAAGAACTCGCATGGTCCGTCAGAATCGCCGGACAAACTCCTGCGGATCCTCATCAAATCTCGAACCATAGAACTCGGGTGGTGATAATCCAGAAATCCCGAATCCAGAATCGCCGGCCTAGGGTTGCCGCCGCTCGCTTGCCGCTCGCCACTATCGCTGCCAAGAATCGAACTGCTCTCGTAATCTCGTACTCGGGCCATCGCGGAGCCGAGGCTCGCATCGCTGTCTCGATGAGCCGCGTCACGCCTCGAACTCGCTGAGGCCGGCGACGACGTGGAACTCGCCGCCTAAACATCATCTCCGTAAGGATCGGGCTCAGGCTGCCGTGACTCTCCGCGTCCCACTAGCAAAGACTCTCACCGCTTGCCCTTCCGGGCCGCGGTTGCCTTGCGCGAGGCATAATCGATACATAAAGGAAAACATCGTGGGAGATTCAACCTATAACTCACTATTGCACGATCTTAGAGTGAAAGAATGGAAACCAATCCTAAATATCTCAAGCCTCTCGATTATAGATGTGGTGCACGACACACGATAATCAAGACTCTACTAGACACGGTCGTGGACACTTTCCGAGGACTAATCGCTTTGATACCACTTTTGTCACGACTCCAACCCGGCCGCGACTAGTACCTACTGGGTACCTCGCCGTATATGTCGAGAATAGCAAATGAACATAACACAACACATAACTTCATAAAAGTGGTAAAACATATCCGCCACCGATAAGGCCGCTTTCCATAAACATACTTAAACAAAGTATTTATAATACAACCGTTCTTATAGCTCAAAACACATAGGTGGCCATGCACTTAAAGATAACAATCGTATGGACAGGGCCCGCCATACCTCGAATGTACAAAATACCTATAGCATCGTGGAAATATCCGCATCAATAAATAAGCTTCCGAGGAATGGAGCTTCGACACGGATTAGTGATCCTAAGAACGAGGATCCTCAATCGCTTACCTTACCGCGCATTTAACGCAGCCCGGGAAGGGGTCGACACAATATGTACCAAGTATGTAAAGCTGGAAAAATACTGTAATATGATATCATAAGTCTAAAAGCAAGCTGGAGTCATGAAAGACAATAAAATACCTTTTACTGTGTCTTACTACCAATGAGAGTGACAAGTATATATACATAATACTGCATAAAGTAGGAGGCTCATGATCAAAACAGGGTACCTCGCCCGTAGTATCAATAAAACCATCCTACTCCTGGGACTATTTCACCCGCACGGGTCCCGTGGACCCGCATGAGGTACTCCTCGCATCGCATCACCGCATGGGACTATTTCACCCGCATAAGCCCATAAGGACTCGCATGAGGTATTCCTCGCATCATGGGTAGCAAATCCACTAACAGGTGGTATAACGATCTTGGGACTTTCCTCGGATATACTCTTACCCCGGCGGATGGTATAACGATCTTGGGCCGCACTCGATACACTCTTACAATCAGAGCGGATGGTATAACGATCTTGGGGCTTGCCCCTCAGATATACTCTTATACTGGTGCAGATGGTATAACGATCTTGGATCTGCCCCTCAGATATACTCTTACACTGGAGAAGGTGGTATGACGATCTTGGGGCTTGCCCCTCAGACATACTCTTACCCTGGAGAAGGTGGTATAACGATATTGGGGCTTGCCCCTCAGATATACTCTTACCCTAACTCAAACTGTCATCATATCATAATCATAAATAAGTTAAGAAATCTTATAACTTCTTATTAGTCTTGTTCATATACCCTCTCATTTGAGTTTACTTAAGGCACTTAACCATATCTTTAATAAAAGAATACCGGGAGTTTAACCCAAGTACTATATACTTCAACTCTTTTGAAAATGACTCTTCTTTATACACAAAAAACCTTTGGGCAATTGATACCTTAAAATCAAGTTGCCTCTCCATATACTTATCTTATTTAGAGTAAATCTCTTCTCATTAACCTTTTATGAAGCTAATAAACCAACTTCCCATAAAGTTGTTATATTAACTCTACACTTTAGTAAAATCATACTTTTCCCCTAACTAAGGGAATTATACATTCTTAAAAAGAAACAAGTCATTATATACTTAAAACGAGTAAGAATACCAAATCTTGTACGTCTACCGTACTACATAGTTTCATCTATTCATGCTCAAGAGATAGGAAAACTTCACATACCTCTTTGGTCAATCCACTTGCTAGGTCCAACTACCGCAAGTAATATTTCAACCTATAATAACCATGATATGTTCATTAACCTCTAATTTCAATGTAGAATAATCTAACTCAAAGCCACTAAATTCTATGGAAAATTGCAAGATTTCCTTTGTTTCTACATACTTTGCCACCTTTCTCAAGGCCGAATTTATCATCCAAATGCCACATTCAAGGCTCAACAATCCAACAATGCAAAGGGGATTACACACCTAAACTTGGGTGTGTAAAATTCTGCCCCACAAGGTACAATAATTCATTTTAACAAGTTTAAGGTAGTTCTTAGGCTACAACATGCTCATTTGTTCTTTTAACCAATCCTTTCATATCCCAACCACATTTCTCACATGCAATCAATATAAGGGCCTTATTTCCAACTAAAAGTTCTTCCTACTTAACATGCAATACCAAATACCAACTATAAAAGAAGAATGATTACCTTAGAGCTTTTAGCCAATTTACTCCAACAATTGCTAGCCTCTACTCCAAGAATATCACCACAATAGTCTTCACAAGCTTGTAATAACCTTTCCTTCCTATCACACTTTTCAGATTTTCTTTAGGCTTAGAATTTCTCTTGGAAACTTAGAGAGCTAAAGCTTTAGAGAGAGGAATTGGAAGATGACCAAGTCTTCAAGACTTGGTCAATATATCGCATGCAAGAAATCAGATGGGGGGACACTTGTCACCCTCCCAAGGTCTTTTAAAAGAAAAATCGACTTTTCTAAGGTTTTCCGCCCAAAATCCCGCCTCGGCGCGCCGCCACGGAGCCGGGCACATAAACTTCCGCAGTTCTCAACTTTCGCGCGCGCTGTCCTCAGCCGCGCGCTGCAACTTCAGCGACCAAGATTTAGGCGCCATGCCCTCGCATCCGCGCCGAGGCCCCGTCGCTTTGCTCAAACGCATTTACGCCGATCGCTACGAACTTGTAACTCTCATAACTTTCTACTCCGACGCCTATCGATTTAGCGGTTGGTTGCGTTGGAATCTAGACTCAACGAACTACGCCCTAGGCCTTTAAAATACTTAGGAACTCTCAACGAATCGGGTCATAACCCGCCTCAAAGTTGACTAAAACCCGCCCGGAATAATCCGTCAACCTATCCTTTGAAAATTTTAAGTCTTACATGCTTTCGTACGCTCTCATACGTAGGGTCAGAACTACGGGGTATAACACAAGGCAACGACCAACTTAACAACACAATAATCGAATACGACAATCTCCAAGATTAGTAAAATTAGTCCCAAAATCGGCTACAACATCCAAAATATTCACATGCAATGTCTTAATTACATTTTCCCCCTAACACAAATTCATTTCCTTAATTATAACAACATGCACTCCAATTATATCATAGAAAGAAGAATTTTATACCTTAAATTGTAGCCAAAACATTCCCTAGCAAAATCGGTCCAATTGCCCAATTTCTTGCCCAATTTTAACAATTCTTCAACTCCAAATCGTCATGCATGAATCCCATAATGTTAACCCATAATTCCTTATGTTTTTCTTCCTTAAATTCATCAAAAAAAATATGAAAATTCTGGGCTTTTAATTCGCCACAAACACGCTTTTTGCCATCAAGCCAGGTGTTTCTTTAGCTTGTGATTTGTGGAAGAACTTAGGCTAGGAAGAAGAAGTAAAAACTTGGATTTTGGCTATGGGATGAGGGAGATTTTCAGCCATGGGAGGGAGAAAAAGGAAGAAGGTGAGTTGAAAATGAAATCTTGCAATTAGGAGAAGGTGAAGAGGGTTTAAGACTTAAGGGCAACAATTTAAAAAAAACTAAATTAAACTTTGGTCCAACTCCCTTAATTGTCTACTAATTTAATCCCTCAAGTATTAATTAAATCTTGCACCTGTTAGACATATTTTATATACACCTTTTGAGTCATTTTTAGTTAGTCTTTGGTCCATTTTTGTACAAGTATGTGTCATGTTAGGATATATTTTATTTATTTTGAGTCACAGTGGTTTAAAATGGCACATTGGCGAAAAGAAGCAAAAAGAGGGCAAAAACAGAGGTTCCAGAGCGCAAAGAGACGAAAAGCTGACACCCCGGGCAAAGTACAGGGCGGCGCCGTGGCGCCAGTCCATCAAGAGAATCAGGGACACGACGCCCAGATCGCTGGACAGCTGCAGGAGTTTCGGCGCCACGACGCCGGTCTCAGGGCCGTGGAGCCGACGCGGGTTTTCAGCCAAATCCGAATGGGAATGGGCCAAGACCAAGAGGGAAAAGTTGGAAACATTTTTGGAGGATATAAAAAGGCCTTAGGACATATTTTTGAAGGGTTCCACAATCTCTAACTCTACACAACACATAGTTCTTGAAAGCTTCAAGATTGGAGGCTTGTTCTTGAGTAATTCTTTTTCTTACTTTATTTATTTTTCAGTTTATGTTGGATAATCTTTTAGTTCTTAGCATGTCTATGACTAAGAGCTAAACTTTAATTAAGGCTTTCCATTCGAATCACTTGAACCTCGTTTTATGATTTAATGCATGATTTTGGTTTCTTCTTTATATAGTTGAGATTTATTCAATAATTGCTTTGATTGCTTGATAATTAATTGATCACTAATTATCATCACATATATGATTTCTAATCGAGATCCGAAAGGGGAGATTGTGAATATGCTATAGTTGAATAAACATAGGTTAATCGTGGACGAAAGTACCCCGATACTTGTGTAGTTTAATAGATTATTGTTCTTAATCCTCCTTTGTGGTAAATCTTATCATCGAAAGATAGAAGGGTTCTGCATCGGGGTTGAGTGTTTATATATCCTAACTGAAATATAAAATGACTTAGTTAACCTGTTATCTCAATATAGAAGAGGAACCTTTATCATTGCATTAAAGATTAAAGCGAGCGGATAGTTGAGGAGATTGGAAGCCCTATTTCCACCATATCTGATTTAAGTAAAGTAATTTAGTTAACTTTTATAATTATTTAGTAGACATAGATACAAACAACCATCAAAATACCGATCACCAAATAGATACCATAGGATATAAATTAGTAATTGAACACTAATTCCTGAGGACGATATTCGGTCTTACCCAGACTATATTACTTGTCACGATACGTGAACTTGCATTAAGCGTGTGGATAAATCACTAACAAGTTTTTGGCGCCGTTGCCGGGGATTGACGTAGTTCAATATCAATCTATCTATTCTTAATTTCTAATTTGGTTTTTATTTTATTTTATTTTATTTTATTTGTGGAACCGTGCGCCGTGATCCGTTTGTTGATTTTGATCTATTTCAGGTATCTAGTTTATGCGAAGAAGAGGAGCAGATACACTTGTTCCCTTCAACCCTGAGATAGAGAAGACTTGCAAGCAGAACCGGCGAAACAAAAGAATCTTGGACTTAATAGGCATGGGGGATCGACAAAATAATAATGAGATGAATGAAGAGATAGGTGATCACCAACCCAACCAAGGAATACTCCCAAGGTTGCAGAATGATGAAGAGGAAAGAGTTCAGGTCCAGGCAGAAAGGAGTCTGGGAGACTATGTGCTACTAAAAGTGAATGGAGCACAAACATGCATAAGGCTCCCAACAATAGGAGCGAATAATTTTGAAATAAATCCTGCGATCCTGAGCATGGTGCAGCATACAGTTCAATTTGGAGGGTTACCATCTGAAGACTCACATATGCACATTATAAATTTCTTGGAACTGTGTACAACGTTCAAATATAATGGTTTTACTGATGACGTCATCCGGTTGAGGCTCTTTCCCTTCTCACTCAGGGATAAAGCAAATGTTTGGTTGAATTCCCTGCCTACAGATTCTATATTTACATGGCAGGATCTGGCACAGAAGTTCCTAGCAAAGTTCTTTCCACCTTCCAAAGCAGCCAAGCTGAGAGGAGAGCTGAACAATTTCTACAAGACTGATGGGGAGTCACTCTATGAGGCTTGGGAGAGATTTAAAGATCTGCAGAGAAAGTGTCCAAAATATTCACATGCAATGTCTTAATTCCAATTTTCTCATAACAAAAATTCATTTCCTTAATTATAACAACATGCACTTCAATTATATCATAGACAGAAGAATTTTATACCTTAAATTGAAGCCAAAACAATCCCTAGCAAAATCGATCCAATTGCCCAATTTCTTGCCTAATTTTAACAATTCTTCAACTTCAAATCGTCATGCATGAATCCCATAATGTTAACCCATCATTCCTTATGTTTTTCTTCCTTAAATTCATCAAAACAAATCTGAAAATTCTGGGCTTTAAATTCGGCCAGCAACTCACGTTTTTGGCCACTGTTTGTGGTGTTTCTTTAGCTTGTGATTTGTGGAAGAACTTAGGCTAGGAAGAAGAAGTAAACACTTGGATTTTGGCTATGGGATGAGGGAGATTTTCGGCCATGGAGGGAGAAAAAGGAAGAAGGTGAGTTGAAAATGAAATCTTGCAATTAGGAGAAGGTGCAGAGGTTTTAAGACTTAAGGGCAACAATTTAAAAAAAAAACTAAATTAAACTTTGGTCCAACTCCCTTAATTGTCTATTTAATTTAATCTCTCAAGTATTAATTAAATCTTGCACCCTACCTTATTAATTCTCGAAAATTTCACAAGGCCTTGTACCCTTGTTGTCGTAACTTTATATAATACGTTACTAATCCATAACGGGAATATATATAATTATCATCTTCAATTTTCATTGTCACGCTCGTAGTAACCAATTTTTTTTTCCGGACTCACACCCATTGTATACCAACTTCCGGATTAGCTTATATAAATATACTTTATATCCAATATTCGAATCTTATTTCTTAATGACGTTCTTAATTATCGCCTTAAACCTACGAGGTGTAACATCTTTCCCCCTTTAGAAACATTCGTCCTCGAATGTTCATAATATGCCTTATGCTCTGGAAACTTCGGCAGAGTCTCCTTTATAATTATGAATCCACCAATATTAAACAAACCCAACAGATGCTTCACAGGCCACAATATAATTGATGGTACGTCTTTAAATAGAGGTTTCAACTTGTAATGACAAGAAGTATTCCACCATACCAGTACAACCTGCTTCACCTGATAACAATTCAAAGTTATACATGTATCATTATTGAAGAAGCTCCAAACTACTTTTGAAAAATCTCATGTAAGAAACAAATGGTCTATTATTTCTTGTTGAAAACTGTACGATAAGAAGATCTAGATACAACATCAATACCAATACTTGCCAAGACTTCTACTAGAATTTTGACCTTTCATAGTCTCCATAAAAATATATCTTGAATGACACACCTTTAATCCACACAGACTTGAATACAGTAGAGGGATGTGCTCTTTGTCTCAATAAATCTCATGCACTAGAGACTCTGAGTTTGCTAGAATTAGTCATAATTCACCATGGCTTATTCCACACAATAAAGACCTGTTTAATCTCAAAATCTATAGAGACATGAGTTACTATATCCTCTGGTAGTAATTGTTGTGACTTTGTTAGGTCTCATCCATCTTCAGTGAGCAGTTCTTTGACATCTTCCACCCGTTCATCAATATGAAACTCAGGAGGTAGAACATACTGCAAGGCTCCAAGTTTGGTCCAATTATCAAACCAAATATTGGTTGTCCCCCTCTTGGTTTCTCACCATATTTATTGTTCAATACTATCCCTTGCTTACTATTTTCCATCTATGCGAACCACCTTTCCACAAATTATATCTTCCTTAGCACCTTTGTTAGAAATAATCACGATACTCTATCATAAGCCTTAGTCATATCAAGTTTTATGACTGCATTTGTTGGTTTTCTCCTCAGTCTAATATCAGATACTATTTCTTGACTTAACAAAATATTCTCAATAATATTTCTCTCTTTAACAAATTCAGACTAATTAGCAGATATAGCCCAGGAAAGACTTTTTTTTTCAACTTATCATGTACCACTCTAAACTTTGTTGATAAAGTTGTAAAGGCTTATAGGTCTCAAATCAGAAAAAGCTTCTACCTCATTCTTCTTTGGTAGTAGCACGAGATTGTATGAGTTATTGATTTATGCAGAGTTTGACCTTCAAAGAAAGTTTTAACCACATTAATAACATCTGGGCCACCAGTTTCTCAGCGTGTCTAATAAAAGATACCCGTGAGGCCATCTAGACCACTTGCACTGTCACCTGCAAGTTCAAACACCAATCACTCACAGTCAACAAATAGTTTTAAACCAAAGAGACATTTTAATTTGAATTATAATGTTCTTAAATCACCCTTACCCCGTAATCACGTGTCTGCCTTAAATGACCCTAATTGGAAAATTGCCATGATTGAGGAATATAATGCTCAATAATAAGACGTGGGAGTTGGTACCCCGTCCATCTGGTGTTAATATTATTCGGTCTATGTGGATTTTTGTTCATAAGGAAAATTTTGATGGTTTATTTGCAAGACATAAGGATAGACTTATAGGTGATGGTTAGACTCAGCATGTTGGTATGGATTGTGATGAGACATTTAGCCCGGTGGTCAAGCCGGCTACCATTCACACTGTTCTCAGCTTGGCTCTTTCAAAATCATGGTTCATTCATCAGCTAGATGTGAATAATGCTTTCCTACATGGTGATCTTCAGGAGATAGTGTATATGCATCAACCTTTGGGGTTTAGGGATACTAGATATCCTAATCATATTTGTCTATTGAAGAAGTCCTTGTTTTGAGCTTAAGTAGACTCCACGGGCTTGGTATAAGAGGTTTTGCTGATTTTGTTTCGACTATGGGATTTTCTCACAGCAGGTCTGATAATTCATTATTCATATATCTTCGGGGGTTCTTCCATGGCATACATTATATTATTTGTTGATGATATTATCTTGACTGCCTCTTCTGATGCTTTGCGAAAGTCCATTATGACAATGCTCGGTTCTGAGTTTTCCATGAAGGACTTGGGCCCATTGAGTTACATTTTGGGGATTGCTGTAACTCGTCATGCAGGTGGATTGTTCTTATCACAGAGGAAGTATGCAGCAGAGATCATTGAGAGGGCTGAGATGTCATCCTGTAAGTCCACTTCTATTCCAGTTGTTACTAAACCTAAGTTGGGTAATGCAATCCAATCCACTATCGTAGTCTTGCAGGTGCCCTTCAGTATCTGACTGTCACGCCCCGAACCCCGGACCCGCGACTGGTGCTCTACCTGGGAACCCTTCTATTCATACAACACAAGTAAACTGCGGAAGATAAATAACACTAATTTTTTTCTTTAAACAAAGACAAAGTCGATAAGGATGCCATAATATATAACGCCCGAATGAGACTACAACTGTACAACAATGTAAATACAACTCGCGTCAATCAAGCCCATATATGAATACAAACCTCTAAGATTTTGGACAGTAACTATGACGGGACAAGGCCCCGCCGTACCCCTGAATATACCTAACCATAATGACAAGCTCCGGAACATTGGAGCTATCCCAAAATGCTGAACAAGGATCCTAAGCTCGCGGATCCAAAACTGAGTACCTAAACCTGCGGGCATGAACGCAGCCCTCCGAAGGGGGTCAGTACAATAGGTACCAAGTATGGAACGAAAATAAAGTACAGTAAACAAGATCATAACTGTACAAAAGAATGACAGGGGCAAGTATAAAAATCAAATACCAGATCCTACCGTGCCATATAAAATAAGAGCCAACTGTACCTTGTATTATCAGACCCATGTACTATCAGATTATCATTGTATCACAGTATACGTAGATGAGATTATAACAGGCCAAACAAATAACAAGAGACAAGTATAATAATCAACTACTAGTACACTGTGCCTTTTTAAAAGTAGAGTAATGAGAGTCACATCAAAGACAGGGACACCTGCCAAAAATCAATATGTATATCTATTTCATGGGAATCGAACCCGCATAGGTAATTACACCCGCATGAGTATCTCTACTCGCATCACGGATCTTGTCCGTGGATTATTCATGGGAATCGAACCCGCATAGGAATCGAACCTGCATAGGTAATTATACCCGCATGAGTATCTCTACTCGCATCACAGATCTTGTCCGTGGATATTATTCACGAGAATCGAACCCGCATAGGTAAATATACCTGCATGAGTATCTCTACTCGCATCATGGAAGCACATGGAGCAAATATACACAAATACTGTCAAGAAAATAAACCAAAGTACCAACGCATCAGATACAAAATATTAAAATAAACTTTCCTTTTAAAAATGGCCAAGGTACCAACACCTCATGTACCAAACACATATAATGAACTTCACTTTATAAACTCAACGCACTTTCATTTCATGTACTATGTTAAGGATTTAATCATGGACATTCTCACATGATTTCTATATAACATTTTAAACCATCTCTTGACTTTCCACAAAACTGTTATAACAACTTCCCATAAGGCCATTATAACAAACTTTCATTTTTAGAAAAACCAAGACAATACCATGCATTCCTTTTTAAATAAACCAAGACAATACCATGTCTTCCTTTTAAAATAATCAAGACAATTACCATGCATTCCTTTTAAAATAATCAAGACACTAACACCCGTAGTATCAAGACACTTCCATTTTTAACAATCAAGTTACTACACATTTTAAACTCAAGTAAGTTATACCTTTCAAATCAAGTCAAGTATACTTTTAACACCAAGTAATTTATACCTTTCAATTAAACAACCCAAGGTGTTATCAAGAGAATAGATAGAACAACTTCTATTTAGAAACTCAAGTACTATTAATGAAATAGATAGAACTACTTCCTAAAACTCTTACCAACATCTCCCATAAGACTTGATAAGGACTTTAGGAACCATTCAGACATGCTTTAAACACCGAAACCACAACATGAATACCCTTAACTTCTAAGAGTAAAATAACTTCCCTTTTTATAAAACCCAAAGATACTAGCACTGGTAGCATCAAGGCACTTTCACTTTTAAATCAATATTTTACACTTTTTAAACCAAGTGACTTATACTTTTAAAACCAAGTGACTCTACACTTTTTAATATCAAGACAAGTATACATTTAAAATCAAGTTACTTATACCTTTCAAACCAAGTAACTTATACTTTTAAATCTCAAGTAACTCACACCTTTAAATCAAGTTACTTCTCTTTAAATCAAGTCATTTATCCTCTTTTAAATCAATCAAGTAAACCATTCTTTTGACTTCCCCTAAAGCCGTTATAACTAACTTCCCATAAAGCCATTATAACAAACTTTAGATTTTGGAAAACTAAGGCACTTGTATCCGTTAAAATCAAGTTACTACACTTTTAAACTCAAGTACTATTTAAAAGATTAGAAACAACTTCCTTTTTAAGACTCTAAGTAAAACCACTTTCGCTTTTAAAGGCCAAAGTACTACAAGGGAAATAGATATAAAAATCTCCATTTTATAAACTCAATTACTATCAAGAATAATGGATTTTAACAACTTCCATTTTGGAAACCCCAAATTACTATCAAAGAAGTATATAGACCAACTTCTAGTTTAGGAAATCCAAAGTATTATCAAAGAAGTATATTACTAAGGATTAGGTTCCGATAGAACTCTATCAAGATCAAGTCAAGTATACTTCTAAAATCAAGGCAAGTATACTTCAAATAACAAGGGGCGTGCACTTCAAGAATCAAGACAAGTAAACTTCAATAATCAATCATGCCGATAGAAGGAAGTAGTTCACATACCTCGTTGATGACTAGCCAACACGACAAGTAGCATACGCCCCAATGTACTTCAACCTTTATCGGCTATTTCTCAAGCCACGTAGACTATGATACATGTAGTACTTCAACCTAAAATGACAATAAAACTTCTATCAACATCAAGCTTACTAGTGTAAGACTTATACCAAATAATGACCCTCTAATTCTACGGAAATTTGGGCAGCACTTCTTTTGTTTCTACGTACTTTTCCACCTTTTCCAAGGCCTGAATTCATCAACCAACAAGCCACATTTAAGGCACAACCAACAGTTAACCAAAGGGGATTACACGCCTAACTTGACGTGTAAAATTCTGCCCCACAATCTATACAAAAAAGTCCATAAAACAGTCCACTAATAAACCAACATTAAGGGTACAATGTGAAGCCTTTAACACCCTTATTCGTTAGGACTTTCATTAGAAATTTTACCACATTAAACATGCATGTTAGGGGATGATTTTCCAGAATATATGCACCCCAAAACAATCCATAAAACGACATCACAACGTCTAACAGTTTTGTGCAGTTTCGTCCAACAATAACTACAACAATCCAATGTCCTTTTCCTTAATTCCTTTTATTCCAATTCAAGTTCCAACATGTTATACAAGTTATATAATCTATCAACTACAATATTTCCTATATTATATAACATGTACCAAGTGTAAATAACGACAATAACCAATGAAATCCGAAAACCTCAAAATTAGTCTAGCTCTCGGCCAAGCCTTAAAAATTTGTCCAAACACTTTTTAATCCTCATTCTTTTTAGTACAAGTTCATTCATACATTATAACAATAAGTAATATCCAATTACTTTAAAAGAAGAAGGACTTTTACCTCATTTTGTGCCCAAAAAAGCCCCAAAACAGTCCGGTCTTTATTGGTCCGTAGTTTTTGTTTCGCTCCACTTCTTCAAGTTCCAATCACATATATGTGACCCCTATGAGCTTATACACAACTTCACTTCACATTTCGCTTCCAAAAAAACGATAAAACTTAGGGTTTTCTCCACCTCATTCTCGGCCAAAACCAACAAAAACTTGTGGAATAATGATCTTGGCTTAACACTTGGTTTAGGGGCTTAATCTTGAATAAAATAAATTAACCAACACTAGGTGTTCTTGGTGCTCTTGGTTTTGAGCTCAAAGGAAGAAGAAATTTGTGAGATATGACTAAGTGTAGAAGACAAGTCTTGCAAGCCCTTTCTATATATAGATATTTATGGACTACTAGTCATCTTAGCAAGACAGGGGGGGGGGGGTGCCATGTGTCGCCCTCCGATTGGTCCAAATTATTTCTTCCTCCAAAATATCTCAAAATATTGTGGGCCCCACAAAACCGTAAAATTTTCCCGTGGGTCCCACATGACCAAATCCGGAACTTAAAATCCAAAATTCCAATATAATCTATAAGTCCCAAATACCAAATTTGAGAATCAAATTCCAATTAATAAACCTTTTCCTTCACAAATTTTCCGGAATATTTCCTTAAGAAAAAATAATTTTCTTTCTTTCCAAAATTCAAATCTCAATTTCTCACGCACGTTCTCATCTCATTGCCTTGGAAATACGGGGTGTAACACTAACGTTCACGCGACCTGATATTATATATGTCGTACAACAAGTGTGTTTGTTTATGCATGATCCCAGAATTGAACATATGAATGCACTCAAACGCATTCTTAGGTACATTCAGGGAAAAATGTGTATGGCTTGCATTTGTATCCATCGTCGACGTCTACACTAGTCTCCTATACAAATGCTGATTGGGGTGGTTTTCCAGACACCAGACGGTCTACGTCTGGCTATTGCATGTTTTTAGGTAATAACTTGGTCTCATGGTCTGCCAAGCGTCAATCCATGCTTTAACGTTCAAGTGCAGATGCCGAGTATAGAGGGGTAGCCAATGTGGTTTCTGAGTCATGTTGGTTACGTAATCTACTGTTAGAGCTCCACTGTCTTATTGACAAAGCTACCTTGGTGTATTGTGATAATATAAGTGTCATCTACCTTTCTGGTAATCCAGTTCAGCACCAGCGTACTAAACACATAGAGATGGATATTCACTTTGTTCGAGAGAAGGTAGCTAAAGGACAAGTACGCGTCTGCCATGTCCCTTCCAGATATCAGATTGCAGACATCTTTACAAAGGGTCTTCCCTCAGTCCTTTTTGAAGATTTTAGACAGCCTCAACAGATTTAATACCGCCTCAGATGATCATGGAGTGTGTTAAACAATGTCCAAAATAATTTCCCAAAGGTGACCCTTAGGACACACATACGCCTGATTTTAATCGGATTTACTGCTTGTATATTAGACTTGTACCAAAATTAGTATTGTAACATTACCATAATTGTATAGTCAGTCTTCATATAGAATATAATTTTAGATGTAAAGTAGGAATATAATTCTCCTATTATAACTTGTATATATATGTCTTTCATTAATAAGAATAATTAAGAGATTAATTCTTTCAAATATCTTCAAATGTTGATCTTAGAACTTTCAGTTGAAAACCCTATAGTTATTCTACAATCAGTTAAAAATCCTATAGTTATTTTATTATCATTCAACGACATCTTTTTATAATCTACTTAGACACAATTTTGCAAAAGTCTAAAAAATTATTAATATTTTTTCACATTTTAAAAATAAAATAGAATCAAATGGGTTTATAATTTAAAAATGGGTTAAGGGGTCTTATATGCAAAAATAGATTATTTTACTTTTTTTTAAAATATGGACATAGTTTGATGACATTATTGTCCAAAAAAAATTCGAAAGCTCAACTGGTTCTCAAGGGGGATAATTGGAAAAATGGCCAAGATCGAATTCCGTCAGCGGCAGAGTGGGGGTTACTTCTGAAATAAAGGAGGGCCCCTTGTGCGCAGCGTGATAGTGGTCTAACCTTTGAAATCAGTTGAGTTACCATGATTAAATCCTTCACAATCCTGTCGGACCGGGGTGTGGAGGCTCCTGGGATGGGAGATCCACCCTTTTTGGAAAGTTACTTTAGTGACTTGTCTACAAGTGCAATGAGCCAATGACCATATGAGAAATTAACTCCACCATAAGTTATAAATATTAAAGTACACCACTATTTAATACTTATTTTTTTATTTCTCATTCGATGCTCGATATCCGTATTGAAGTTCGATTAAGTTCAAATTCATACCGGAAGGAAAATCCCTTATTGGGGCAAACCACTCCTTAATAAAGACAATTTCGTACTAAGTGGGGTTCGAACTCGAAATCCTTAATTAAAGATGAAAAATACTTATTACTCTACCTCAAACCTTGATTGTTTACTATCCAGGACTTGATCAAACAATTAATACTAATTTTAGTAATGACTATCATGGAAGTGGAAAAAACATAGAACTTTGACATGGAAAAGGCATATTTTAGATAGTGAGTAAACTACAAATAGATAGCAAAAAATTTAGAATATTAAATTGCAAAAAAGAATCTTGAAATTGTAGTTCACAAAATTTGCAGTTACCCTGAATGTTCTCCAACACTTCCCTTCTCCCTCTCTCTTAAATAAAGGACTTGATATCATCTTCATAATCAAATAAATTATAATAGTAGATTCAAATCTAAAGAAAGTAAAATATATAGAAATTCCACCAACAAATATATAGAAAGTAAATTATATAGAAACAACAAATAAGACACATTCATTCACTTAAAAAACATTACTTTAATTAGCAGTTAAAATCAGACTTGAGCAATGACATCATGTTAACGTAGTATAAAATAGACACTTGATTCAAAGACCAATAATTTAATCATTGAGTACATAAGTAACAAAAAGAAAATTAGTTCTTTTCAAGATACCGAGCCTTATGCAATTTTTTTTTGTGTGTTGATAATTCAGGTCTCGGAGTGACCTTAGTACCCCATATCGCTAGTACTTGCACAAGTACTGATACAATGCTCCTGGAGGCGAATGGAACCCGTTCTTAGCCGCCACCGTCAGGTAAATCGCGGGATGTGCGCCCCGCATTCAGTGTCTGATCGCCACCAACGGATCAATGCTACAAGGTCCGACCCCCCAACAGGGATTGTCTGAGGGAGTATCAAACCCACACTGCAACATGTCCGTGCGGTTAAGCTACCAGACTTTAATACGAGGCATATGCCCCGGAGAACGTATCCGCCGAGAATCGAACTTGTGACCCTAAGGCCACAAATTTAACTAATGGTCACTGAGCCACTATCTTTGGATAGCCTTATGCCAATATTGGAGTAACTACATAATGTAAAAGACAAAATTTACTCAAGAATCCATAAGATAAATCACCATAAGTCAAAATCCTTAAGAGACAAATAGAAAATAGACAATATTAGGTTAAGAAGTATTTTGAATTTCAAAACTAAGTATTGTGTGGGAGAAAAATGACCTGACATGAATGCAATAATGAGTAAATTAAGTGACTATGTCATGTAAGTTTTGTGAACTCAATAGATCATGGAAAAATGAAGCCACCAAGTGAAATTTCCTTTTGCTTTTGGTTGGATATGAATATGAAGTTTTGGAAGCACAATCTCACATGTATATATTATCAGAATATAATACACTATCAAATCATCTAATATATTTTTACAAGTAACCACACATAAAATGTGACATTAGTAATCCGAAAAATAAGATAGATTACTTGATATATACAGAAGTAAAAATGACTTGATAGTAAAAAAATTCTAACACTGTCACAGTATATTACTCCCTTATTAGTTCTAAGTATTTTTTTAGGTTTGACACACTCAGTCGCTCAATAACATTAATTAAGTGAGTTGTTTTACTAAATGGATCTTTAATATATGCATATGAAATTGTAAAGAAATTTGAAAGACTTCTTAGAAACTTGTTTTACATTTATTAGATAAGGATAATTCTAAAAAAGAAGAATTAATACCTTCTTGATTTTTAAAAAAAATTACATTATTTGGAACAATTAAAAAGGGCTTTTAACGCATTTGGTTGTTGGTAAAAAATATTACATCCACTATTCCATTATAAAAAGTACATTAATTACGTATAAACATGTATATTTTTATTATATATTATAATTAATATACAAAAAATATATATTTTAATTATTATTTTGATGAGCAGTTATACGATATAAATTTTAATTAAATAGCTAAAAAGTCGCTTAAAAGAAATGGAGGGAGTATTAAAAACTCATATCTATTTTTGAAGCTTTTGAGGGTATACTGTATACACTTGTGCTTTTTCTGTGGGTGGGGATGGGGGTTCCTATGAAAAGGTCAATTAAAATAGTAATTTGCTTAGTCTTTTATTTAAAGTAATTAGGCATAAGACATAGGCATATGGACATTTTGCCACAGAAATTGAGTCGTTGCATGTTGGAGTGTTCTCCTCTGAGCTCATTTACTCTGCTCCATATCTGGTTCGAAGTTTTTAATTCAATTATAATATGGTAAGCATTTGTACCACGAATTAGTTTGTAGGCATTTAACATTTGTAGTTGCGTTGTTTTGAATTTGACACTTTTTTTTTTATGAAAAGATAAATGTATATTGAAATCATCAAAATGTACAAGTACGATGAGCAAATCCACAGACTCAGTGACGATATAAATCTAGCGCGTCCTTGCTAGGCAGATCAACATCGGATTTAATCACGTCAATAACAAAACTCTAGCTAGTCCCACAAGCTGGATAGGCGAGAGTGCAAAAATATGATGCATGTAGGAAATCAATGAGAAAGTCCTAAGCTATGGAAATTCCCTTATGTAATTGTTGCAGCCGTGGACCTCCTTAAACCCTTGCCATGGTAAACCCAAAGGGAGAAACCCACAGTCAAGGGAAGAGTACCTATTCGGGCATGGGATGAGCCCACCCTCGTCACGTTATGCTGCTAAAAGATAATCGCCATAGAACCTAAGACCTATAAGACTTAAGTTCTCGCGCTTACCCACAATCCGGGAAGTCACGCTTTACAACAAAATAAGAAGAACCCCCGCCAATCCCACACGCCGGGTGGTCAGGAGACTCCAGCTGATCCCACAGGTCGGGTAGTCTGGAGATTTACACATGACTAACCAAGACATACATATCATCCCGTATCCTAGCCCGCGACCAAAGTAACGAAATTGTCTTGAAATAGGGGGTACAATGCAAACAAGATTTTGTAGATGCTGGTCTTGATCCTAAAAAGAGTAGCTTCTCTATCTAGTCTCGACCCGTCAAAAATAATCTTGTTCCTCTCTGCCCAAATGTGGTAGACGGTGGTGGCCAGCCCAACCCGCTTTGCTTTAGCTTGCCAACCCGTACCATGCCCCTCTTTCTTAATATATTTCAAAACGCTCAAGTTAAGTGAATATAGATTGCGCTACCACCGAGTGGGGGTGTACATGAACCGGATTGATTCAGATTTTTCAAATATCAAATCAAACCATTTGTATTGGGTTTTTAAATTTATAAACCAAACCAACAAAATTCGAGTTTTTCAAAATCAATTTTCTCAAATTTTTTGTTGTAGTTTAATGAAAAACATCTTACAACATCTGCTTAATATATCAATATGAGGTGAATGTCAGCCGATTACACAATTTAATCATGTGACAACCAAAATAAACAAATGAATTCGACAAACCTAAAGGAATATGTTTCGTGCCCTTTATTAATTATTGTGTACAAATATATAGTGTTATATAATTATTTACATGACTACAAACTAGGTAACTAATCTTCCTAATTACAATCGGAATATAAATTTATATAATATAAAAGCTATACAAAGATATAAAAATATTCTGGAAATATTCTATCACACCCCGCAGTCGAAGCAGTAGGCTCTCGTACACTGAGACTGACACGAAAATCATCAAAAAGTATGCGCGAAAGTCCTTTAGTAAATATATCAGCAATTTGATACATGGAAAGAACATGAAGGCGACAAACTTGTCCCCGAGCCACTTTTTTACGTACAAAGTGAATATCCATTTCAATGTGTTTAGTGCGCTGATGTTGAACAAGATTGCTGGAGAGACATGTCGCACTGACATTATCACAGTAGACCAATGTAGCCTTGCGGATGAGGTAGTGAAGTTCCAGCAGAAGGTTGTGTATCCAACAAGACTCAGAGACAACATTCGTGACTCCTCTGTACTCTTCTTCGGCACTGGATCGAGACATAGTGGGTTGTCTGTTAGAAGACCAAGAAATCAAGTTATCTTCGAGGAAGACACAATAACCTGACATGGATCGACGAGTGTTCGGACAATCACCCCAGTCAGAATAAGAGGTGAAACCAGAAAGTGTGAACGTGTACATGTGGAGGACGAAGTGAAGAGTACCTTATTGTTACACCTCGTAAGTTTAAGGCGATAATTAGAGAACGTAATTACGGAGGTAAGATTTGAATATTGGATATAAAGTATATTTATATATGCTAATACAGAAATTAGTATACAAATGATGTGATCTCGGAATAAATTTTGGAACAACAAATGTGGTATGGACTAGTACCGTGTATATATATATATATATATGGAGACATGGAATTTTTCAGATTATATATATATGATTGATTATGTGGGAAATTAAATAATTGTGGGATTAATTTTAATGGAGGGAATGATAATTAGTGGACAAAATTATGGAAACTTGTACTAAACTCTCCCCCCTCTCGTCGAACTGCCCCCCCCCCCCCCCCACCTAAAGATCTGCTCATACTCACCTAAATCTAGGTTCCACTCATTTCTCTAACTTTAATTCAAAGCTACATCTTCACTCATCTCTCCCAACCTCTCCAAACAAATTTCCATCTCTTCCATAGCTAAGTTAGAGACCACATTACCTCTTTTCCTAGATTAAGCTCCTCAACTAAGTTCTAAGCCAAGATTAACACCTAAAACAGTGGGTCACGGAACTGCTGGACCAAGAGACTGCCCAAAAATGTTAGCTTTGGAGATGAACAATGTTGGAAGAAAAACATGCAAGTAAGATGGATTTAAACTCATAAGGAATGTATGCATGACATTAAAAGTTGAAGAGATAGTTCACATTGGAGCAGTGGCCGATTTAGGGATTGTTTTGGCTTAAATTAAGGTAAGATTTCTTCTTGTTATTTCAGTATTGGAGTTACATGATGTTTTAAATTAAGGAATGAACTTGTGTTAAGAGAAACTTGGAATTAAGACAATGCATGTGTTGGTGTTGGTGTGGTTTATCGATTTTTGGGGCTGTTTTTACTACATTGGGTGCGATTGTTTTCATTGTTATTATCGTCACTAATTACATGTTGAAATTGAAAAGAAACATTGATATTTAAAGTTGTAATTAGTTATATGGAAGTGTTGAAGCATGAATTGGGTTTTAAGGGAGTTATGAGAAGAGTTATGGATTTTTGTGGGTGGACCGTGACATTCAAATTATTGGACATTGTTGTGATGTATTAGGGGCTGTTTTTTTTGTTAAGTTATAATGCTGGAAATATAAGTTATGAACATGTATATACGTTGTGGTAATTACTAATACATGTCTTAAAGGAATTAAAGCGTAGAAAGGTGTTATGTTGCAAACTATAAGACTTGCACTCTTGTTGTTATTGCTAGAATTGATGGACTGTTTTTGAGGTTGTGTTAATGTTGTTTAAGGGGCTAAATTAACAAGAGAAATAGGTGTATTAATCACTTTGGTTGTTGTAGTTGTTGTCTTCCATAAACGTAACAAAGAATGTATTATGATGGCATATATGGAGTATTTTGGATTGTTTTGATTATATCTTTCAGTTGCATCTTGTTATTGGTATTGTTGGCTTTGTTTGTAAGTTGTGGGTGTGCATATAAATAGGGGAAGTGCTGCCCAAACTTCTATAGAAAAGAGAGTCGTCATTCGATATAACTTACGCTAGAAATCATAGAGTTGACGAACGAATTACTATTGTTATAGGTTGAAGTGCTGATCGAGATGAGTTGTAGTTATAGAGTTGGTTATTTCGACAATAAGGTATGTGAAACTATCCTTTCTTCTTATGGCATGATTTATATAAAATGATTGTACGACAGACGTACATAATTCTATTGAATACCGATTCCTAGTGACACTTGATATGATAGTGCCTTTTATTTTTCAAATGATGATTTAAAATGATACATGACATGATAGTGTCTTTTATTTATTTCATTGAGAGTCAAATGATGATTTACATTGCATATGGTTTCTCATGATACTCTATTCGTGTTTGATGTGATTATATCATTTCACCGAGTCCCGGGCCGGGTCATGTTCATGCGCAGTATATATATGATTATTTCACCGAGTCCTATAATGGGCTGGGATACGTTATGTGTATATATATGATGATTCTATGGACAGACATCCATGATGATGATGAACTCACCCAGTTCCAGAATGGGCCGGGATACGTTATAAGGACAGATATCCATGATTATGATGATTCCATCGAGTCCCTCACTAGGGGGCCGGGATACATTATATGTATATAGATATGATGATTCTATGGACAGACATCCATGATTTTGATATGACTCTCATTTTTATATGGAACAGTTGACTCTCATTTTTATATGGCACAGTTGTATTGGTATTTTTGATGATTATACATGTATCATGTTATCCTTTGGCCAGTTATGATCTTCTTTATAGTACTTCATGTTTTACATACTCAGTACATTATTTCGTACTGACCCCCTTTCCTCCGGGGGCTGCGTTCATGCCCAAAGGTACATGTACTCAGTTTGGTGATCCTTCAGTCTAGGATTCCTGTTCAGCTGTTTGGAGAGCTCCATTGATTCAGAGCTTAGTCATTTTGGTACAGAACCTTATTTTTGGACTTATGCATATTTAGGGGCACGACGGGGCCCTGTCATGTCATATTCCATTATCGTATTCCTATAGGTCTGTAGACAGTTGTAGGTGGTAGATGTGTTTTTGTATATGTGTACGATTGTGAGCCATTTTGGATATCTCTATGTACAGTGTCGGCCTCGTCGGCTTGCCATGAATTAGTTGTGACTCCTCGGGAGACATGTTTATTATCGATGTTTACATTATCCTTGGTATCCGTGTGATTATATCTGACAGGTGGATATAAGGGTGCCCATGTAGGGCACCGGGTCGCGGCCCGTCGGGTCGGATCGTGACATTTAGTGGTATCAGAGCAGTTCGTCCTCGGAATGTCTACATACCGTGTCTAGTAGAGTCTTGTGTATGGGTATGTTGTACATCATACTTATATGCAGGAGGCTGCCAGACATTTAGGATTGGTTTCTATTCTTTCATCTCGTAGATCGTGCAATAGAGCTATGTTAGTTGGTTAATCACTCTCTGATGTATTATTGTGTTTTCAGCTATACCTCCGAAGAGGGCTACAGCGGCCCAGAAGGGCAAATCAGTAGCAGGAGCTACTAGTCAGAACCGGAGAGTTACTAGGGCCCAAACCTAGTCTATGCCTGAGACTGTACCCCAGTCGACGAGCTCTGCTACATCGCCACCTCCATAGGCTCCAGTTCAGAGGGCAGCATCACCACCAGTTTCCGAGGCCCCAGCACCCGAGCCTCCAGCTCCTTAGTAAGGGGCAGATGATAGGTCCATGAGAGATATAGTTCAGCTGCTGACCAGACTAGTGGCAGGGCAGACTCGCAGACAGGGACTAGGAGTAGACCCTAGATCAGATAGTTTGAGGGTTCGTGACTTCTTGAGTTGTAATCCTCCAGAGTTTTTCGGGTCAAAGCCCGAGGATGACCCGCAGGAGTTTATCCGACAGAAGCAGCGTACATTGAGGGTGATCAAGGCTTCGGGGACTGAGTCTGTTGAGTTGGATTCATATCGGATGCGAGATGTAGGTGTAAATTGGTATGAGTCTTGAGAGTTATCTAGGGGCGAGGGTGCCCCTCCAGCTGTATGGGATGAGTTTACAGAGGCATTCCTTGGCCACTTTCTGCCTCCAGAGATGAAACGAGCTAGAGTTGATAGATTCTTACAGTTGAGGCAGGGTGGCAGGAGCAATCAAGAGTATAGTCTCGAGTTTGATTCATTGGCTAGATATGCGCCTACTATTATGGCTGATATGGCGGACAAAGTGCATCGTTATGTGATGGGGCTGGATCGCTATTTGATTGGTGGTTGTATGGCGGTGGCTCTTCCGCCAGGTATAGATATTGCCCGGGTACATGCATATGCACAGGGAGTAGAAGACTGACACAGGGGACGTTAGCTAGATAGGGATCACGACAGAGGCCAGCATAAAAGGGCTAGGTCGGATGGGTATTCGGGTGAGTCTCGAGGCGGGCAGCCTCAATAACATATCAGATATTCTTCCCAGTCAGCACAGAGTGCACCTCCACAGTCTACAAGTAGGAGATTTGACCGCACGGGGTATTCAGGAGATGGTCAGAGCTCCAGAGCTGCAGGTTCACAGACGAACAGGGGTTCTAGTCAGTCGAGGCCACATTTTCTTCGGTGTTCTCGGTGTGGTAGGTCCCATCCGGGGGAATACCGTCTTACTACTAGTGCTTGTTTTTCTTGCGGCCGTCAAGGCCATATGATGAAAGAGTGTCCTTATGTAAGTGGTACAGGTGGTATGACTCGGCCTACTGGATCGGTTGCTGGTTCATCTTCTTTTATAACTATGCGCTCCGGAGGGCAGGGTTCTCATATGCCAGTAGGCCGTGGTAGAGGTCGTGGCGGAGTTTCCCGTGCTAGCGGTCATTCGAACCGCATATATGATTTAGCTAGTAGACATAATTAGGAGGCGTCACCAAATGTGGTTACAAGTATATTATCAATTTTTTTCCGAGACGTATATGCATTGATAGATCAAGGTTCCACCTTATTATATATATCTCCCCTTATTGCTAGTAGAATCGGAATAGAACCTGAGTTGATAGAACTATTTGAGGTAGCTACACCGATAGGAGATTCAGTCATAGCTAAGCGAGTATATAAAAATTGTTCGGTGGTTATATATAGTTGTCATACCACATCAGATTTGATAGAGTTAGACATGGCTGACTTTGACGTTATTATGGGTATGAATTGGTTGACTTCTTGTTATGCTAATGTCGATTGTAGAGAAAAGGTAGTTCGATTTCAGTTTCCAGGCGAGCCAATTATAGAGTGGA
Organism: Przewalskia tangutica; assembly: GCA_029844215.1. Taxonomy (NCBI): domain Eukaryota; kingdom Viridiplantae; phylum Streptophyta; class Magnoliopsida; order Solanales; family Solanaceae; genus Przewalskia; species Przewalskia tangutica. Next base: position 79,843,755 of record CM056732.1, on the reverse strand, counting down.
AGGGAATACAACATCGCTGACGGGTAAGTTTATTTCATACCTCAAGACAAGGAAGATGGTTAGAAAAGGTTATATTTATCACTTGGTTCGGGTGCATGATACGGAAGCAGAGGTACCGACTCTTCGGTCAGTTCCGGTAGTTAGTGAATTCCTAGATGTATTCCCTGATGATCTTCTAGGTGTTCCTCCAGAATGGGAGATAGAGTTCACTATAGATGTACTGCTAGGTACCCAACCTATATCTATTCGTCCTTATAGAATAGAACCTGTGGAGTTGAAGGAGTTAAAGGAGCAGCTGAGAGATTTGTTAAAAAAAGGCTTCATCAGGCCTAGTACATCACCTTGGGGAGCACCGGTGTTATTTGTAAGAAAGAAGGATGGATCGCTGCGGATGTGTATTGATTATAGGCAGCTGAATAAAGTAACAATAAAGAACATGTATCCCCTCCCCAGGATTGATAATTTATTTGACCAGTTGCAGGGTGCTAAGTGTTTTTCGAAGATAGACTTGCGGTCAGGTTATCATCAGGTGCGGGTAAGGGAGGTAGATATTCCGAAGACAACATTCAGGACCCGATACAGACATTACGAGTGTTGAGTGATGTCTTTTGGGCTGATCAATGCTCCATCAGTATTTATGGATTTGATGAATCGGGTGTTCAAGCTATTCCTGGATATATTCGTTATTGTATTCATTGATGATATTCTGGTTTATTCGCGTTCAGAAGAAGAGCATGCAGACCATTTGAGGACGGTTCTTAAGGTACTCCAGCACCAGCAGTTGTATGCCAAGTTTTCTAAGTGTGAATTTTGGTTGACTTCAGTAGCATTCTTGGGGCATATTATCGGAGCTGATGATATTCGGGTAGATACACAGAAGATTGAGGCAGTTAAGACTTGGCCCAGACCTACGACGCCTACTGAGGTACGCAGTTTTCTGGAGCTTGCAGGATATTACAGGAGGTTTGTGGAAATATTTGCCTCGATTTTAGCACCTTTAACAAAGCTAACTCAGAAGGCAGCTAAGTTCTAGTGGACGGATGCTTGTGAGCACAACTTCCAGTTATTGAAAGACAGGTTGACTACGGCTTCAGTTCTAACTCTTCCTGAGGGACTAGATGGGTATGTTATCTATTGTGATGCTTCAGGTGTTGGACTAGGTTGTGTGTTGATGCATTATGGTAGAGTTATAGCTTATTCCTCCCGACAACTAAGGAAGCACGAGAAAAATTATCCTACTCATGATTTGGAGTTAGCAGCGGTGATTCATGCTTTGAAAATATGGAGAAATTATAAGTATGGTGTTTATGTTGATATTTATACGGATCACAAAAGTCTCCAATATATCTTTAAACAGAAGGAGCTAAATTTACGACAGAGACGGTGGCTAAAGTTACTAAAGGATTATGATGTTGATATTTTATACCATCCCGGGAAAGCAAATGTTGTGGCAGAGGCTTTTAGTCGTAGATATATGGGTAGATTAACGGATGTGCAACCATACATAAAGGATATGGTTTGTGAGATACACCAGCTAGCGATCCTTAGAGTCCGTTTGGCTGATTCTGAAGATAGTGGAGTTGTTGTTCGAGGAGTTGCCGAGTCCTCTATCATAGGAGAGATATAGAGACAGCAGTACGAGGATCCTGTTCTGGAACAGTATAGAGATACAACTCTTCGAAAGGGAAAGACTCTATGTGAGGTTGCACCTGATGGAGTGATATGGTATGAAGGTAGATTGTGTGTGCCTGATGTTGCACGGCTACGATGATAGGTTATGGGAGAGGCACACAATGCACGTTATTCTATTCATCCAGGGTCAACGAAGATGTATCATGACCTCAGATGTTTGTATTGGTGGGATGGCATGAAAAGAGACATAGCGGAGTTTGTTGCTCAGTGCCCGAATTGTCAACATGTTAAGGTCGAGCATCAGAAGCCTAATGGTTTATTGCAGGAGATGGAGATCCCAACTTAGAAATGGCAAGTGATTAATATGGACTTCATTACAGGCTTACCTCGAACTCAGTGGAAGTGTGACTCCATATGGGTGATTGTGGATAGTCTGACGAAATCAACCCATTTTCTTCCAGTCAGGACTATTTATTCAGCGGAAGACTATGCGAGATTGTACATCAGGGAGATAATGAGACTTCATGGGGTCCCCACATCTATTATATCGGACAGAGGAGCTCAGTTTACAGATAACTTTTGGAGATCGTTCCAGAAGAGATTGGGGACACAGGTGAGTCTTAGCACAACATTTCATCCTCATACTGATGGGCAGGCTGAGCGTACTATTCAGATACTTGAGGATATGTTGAGAGCCTGTATTATTGACTTTAGAGGTAGTTGGGATGATCATTTACCACTTATTGAGTTTGCTTATAACAATAGCTACCATTCTAGTATCCGGATGACACCATACGAGGCCTTATATGAGAGGAAGTGCAGATCGCCTATCAGTTAGTTTGATGTAGGAGAGACTAAGTTAATCGGCCCAAATATGATTCAGCAAGTTGTTGATAAGGTAAAATTATTCAGGAAATATTATTAGCAGCCCAGAGTCGACAGAAGTCATATGCGGATAATCGACGCCGAAACTTAGAATTTCAGGTTGGTGATTGGGTATTCCTGAAGGTGTCACCCATGAAGGGTGTGATGAGGTTCAGTAATAAAGTGAATCTTAGCCCGAGATACATTGGGCCTTATCAGATTATCCGTAGGATAGGAAATGTTGCCTATGAGTTGGATCTACCGTCTGATTTGGAAGCGCTACATCCAATATTTCATGTATCGTTGTTGCGTAAGTGTGTTGGTGATCCTTCTAGTGTATTCCCTGTAAATGATGTTCAGGTTACAGAGGAGTTGTATTATAAGGAGAGTTCCATATCTATACTTGATCGACAGGTTAGAAGGTTGCGTACCAAGGATGTGTCTTCCGTCAAAGTATTATGGCGAAACAATAATAGGAAGAGATGACTTGGGAAGAAGAAGATGAAATGAAGAAAAAGTATCCTCACTTATTACTTATGACTGCATGTAATTTGATTCCTTACTTAACTATTATGATTGGTGGAATAATATATGTGATATATTGTGGCCCTGTGTGATATCTTTGGGTTGCTGAATATAGGTTGGTAGGTAGAGTTATAGAGGAGACTCTGTCAAAATGTTTATAGCATAAGACCTATTATGAACATTCGAGGACGAATGTTTCTAAGGGGGGAATGATGTTACACCTCGTAAATTTAAGGCGATAATTAGATAACGTAATTAAGGAGGTAATATTTGAATATTAGATATCAAGTATGTTTATATATGCTAATACGGAAATTAGTATACAAAGGATATGATCCCGGAATATATTTTGGATACAACAAAGGTGATATGGACTAGTGCCGTGTATATATATATATGGAGACATAGAATTTTCAGATTTTATATATATATGATTGTTTATGTGGGAGATTAATTAATTATGGGATTAATTTTAATGGAGGAATGATAATTAGTGGACAAAATTATGGAAACTTGTACTCACTCTCCCCCCCCCCCCCCTCTCGTCGAACTGCCCCCACCTAGAAATCTGCTCATGCTCACCTAAATCTAGGTTCCACTCATTTCTCTAACTTTAATTCAAAGCTACATCTTCACTCATCTCTCCCAACCTCTCCAAACAGATTTCCATCTCTTCCATAGCTAAGTTAGAGACCACATTACCTCTCTTCCTAGATTAAGCTCCTCAACTAAGTTCTAAGCCAAGATTAACACCCAAAACAGTGGGTCACGGCACTGCTGGACCGAGAGACTGCCCAAAAATGTTAGCTTTGGAGATGAACAATGTTGGAAGAAAAACAAGCAAGTAAGATGGATTTAAACTCATAAGGAATGTATGCATGACATTAAAAGTTGAAGAGATAGTTCACATTGGAGCAGTGGTCGATTTAGGGATTGTTTTGGCTTAAATTAAGATACGATTTCTTCTTGTTATTTGAGTATTGGAGTTACATGATGTTGTAAATTAAGGAATGAACTTGTGTTAAGAGAAAATTGGAATTAAGACAATGCATGTGATGGTGTTGGTGTGATTTACCGATTTTTGGGGCTGTTTTTACTACAATGGGTGCGATTGTTGTCATTGTTATTATCTTCACTAATTGCATGTTGAAATTGAAAAGAAACATTGATATTTAAAGTTGTAATTAGTTATATGGAAGTGTTGAAGCATGAATTGGGTTTTAAGGGAGTTATGAGAAGAGTTATAGATTTTTGTGGGTGGACCGTGACATTCAAATTGTTGGACATTGTTGTGATGTATTAGGGGATATTTTTTTGTTAAGTTATAATGCTAGAAATATAAGTTATGAACATGTATATACGTTGTGGTAATTACTAATACATGTCTTAATGGAATTAAAGCGTAGAAAGGTGTTATGTTGCAAACTATAAGACTTGCACTCTTGTTGTTATTGCTAGAATTGATGGACTATTTTCAAGGTTGTGTTAATATGGTTTAAGATGCTAAATTAACATGAGAAATAGGTGTAATAATCACCTTGGTTGTTATAGTTGTTGTCTTCCATAAACGTAAAGAGAAGGAATGTATTATGATGACGTATATGAAGTATTTGAGATTGTTTTGGTTATATCTTTAAGTTGTATCTTGTTATTGGTATTGTTGGCTTTGTTTGTAAGTTGTGGGTGTGCATATAAATAGGGGAAGTGCTGCCCAAATTTCTATAGAAAAAAGAGTTGTCATTCGATATAACTTACGCTAGAAATCATAGAGTTGTCGAACGAATTACTATTGTTATAGGTTGAAGTGCTAATCGAGACGAGTTGTAGTTATAGAGTTGGTTATTTCGACAATAAGGTATGTGAAACTATCATTTCTTCTTATGGCATGATTTATATAAAATGATTGTACGGCAGACGTACATAATTCTATTGAATCCTGTTTTCTAGTGAACTTGATATGATAGTGCCTTTGATTTTTCAAATGATGATTTAAAATGATACATGACATAATAGTGCATTTTATTAATTTCATTGAGAGTCAAATGATGATTTAAATTGCATATAGTTTTTCATGATACTGTATTCGTGCTTGATGTGATTATATCATTTCACCGAGTCCCGGGCCGGGTCATGTTCGTGCACAATATATATATGATTATTTCACCGAGTCCCATGATGGGTCGGGATACATTATGTGTATATATATGATGATTCCATGGACAGGCATCCATGATGATGACGAGCTCACCCAGTCCCAGAATGGGCCGGGATACGTTATATGGACATGTATCCATGATTATGATGATTCCACCGAGTCCCTCACTAGAGGGTCGGGATACGTTATATGTATATAGATACGATGATTCTATGGACAGACATCCATGATTTTGATATGACTCTCATTTTTATAAGACACATTTAACTCTCATTTTTCTATGGCACAATTGTATTGGTATTTTAGATGATTATACATGTCTCCTGTTATCCTTTGGCCAGTTGTGATCCTATTTACAATACTTCATGTTTTACATACTCAGTACATTATTTCGTACTGACCCCCTTTCCTCGGGGGGCTGCGTTCATGCCCGCAGGTACATGTACTCAGTTTGGTGATCCTCCAGTCTAGGATTCCTGTTCAGCTGTTTGGAGAGCTCCATTGATTCAGAGCTTAGTCATTTTGGTACAGAACTTTATTTTCGGACTTATGCATATTTAGGGGCACGATGGGGCCCTATCCCGTCACATTCCATTATCGTATTCTTAGAGGTCTGTAGACAGTTGTGGGTGGTAGATGCGTTTTTGTATATGTGTACAGTTGTGAGCCGTTTTGGATATCTCTATGTACAGTGGCGGCTTCGTCGGCTTTCCTATTTTTGTTATATGAATTAGCTGTAACTCCTCCGGAGACAGGTTTATTACCGATGTTTACATTATCCGTGGTATCCGTGTGATTATATGTGACAAGTGGATATAAGGGTACCCAGGTAGGGAACCAGTTCGCGGCCCGTCGGGTCATGACACTTATTCATAGCGCAAAATACGTTTGGGCGCATTCATATGTGCATCTGTCGGACTGTGCATTTGTAAGCATATTTATTGCATGACATAAGATATATTTAATCTCGTTAAAGTGAGATACTGTAATTCTCCTACTAAACTGTGATAGTGAGTCGGGTCGGAATACAAAGAACCCGAAGAGGCACTGAGTTTGAAATTAGTGTCCACCGGTGTGTGGGCCAATTTGCAAGACGTCATGCCTGCTCGATTAAGGATCCCTTCAGCATACTTTTTTGATAAATCATGCATGTTTCGTAACAACAATGCCCAACAAATAGCTTAAGGGGCCCAAATCCTTCATAGCAAACTCAGAGGCAATGAGTGACATAATGGATCGACAAAGGACATCAGAAGATGTAGTGGGGATGAAATCATCAACATATAGTATGATGTATGCCATGTCATTACCCTTGCTATAGATGAACAGTGAATGATCAAATTTGCTATGTGAAAACCCGATAAAGGATACAAAATTAGCAAATCGTTGTAACCATGTACGAGGAGCCTATTTTAGTCTATAGAGTGATTTCTTCAAAAGACACACATAATCTGGATGAACCGGATCCCTGAATCCCATAGGCTGATGCATATATTCGGTCTCATTAAGGTCCTCATGCAAGAAAATATTTTGACATCAAGCTGATGAATATGCCAATATTTGGACATAACAATACTGAGAACGATTCAAATAGTTGCCAGTTTCACCACCGAGCTGGAAGTTTCATCACAATCCACACCCACTTGTTGAGACCTGCCATCACCTACAAGACGGACCTTGTGCCTCTAAAAAAATTATTAGATTTTTTGTATGTCTAAAAATCTATATAGAACGAATATCATTAGCATCAGGATGACGTAGCACTAGATCTCACATTTTATTTTTAATAAGAGCATTATATTCGTCAATTATGGAAGATTTCCAATTAGGATCGAATAAGGTATTTTGAGTTGTGAGGAATAGGTGAAGGGGAAACCGAATTTGACAAATTAAATTGTCGTTTGGGTTTGAAAATATTGTGCATAACACGAGTTTTCATCATCCGCATGGGTGCCACGAGGGGTGGACGATATTGGGAAGTGGCTGGGCAGGCTGGTGGCCGAGAGGTAAGCGGGGCAAGTGAGGATCGAGAGGGTGGGGCATGTGTCTTGGTCGAGATGAGGCAGTGGAATCGGGGAGATGGCGGTGGCCAAGAAGAGATATATTGGACAATCGAGATGGGCTGTTCTGCGATGCCTATGGCGGGGCTGTCTGGCCGACCCGACACGGGATAATGAGAGGTGGGTCGGGCGCCGGTGATGATAGCGGTTGATTTTGCAAGTGATAAATTAAAAGGAATTAAGGTCGCCGTTTAAGAAGTCATAGGAATTTGGAGGTGGAGAATGAAGTTTTGCAAAGGGAAATTGGGACTCATCAAATATGACATGATGAGAAATGATTATTTTTTTACTTGACAAGTCATAATAATTGTAACCTCAATGATTATGGGGTAACCAAGAAATACACATGGGGTGGACCTAGGTTGCAGCTTGTTGATTTGTGTGGAGCGATGGAGGGGGTAGCACAGATATTCGAAAGTTCAGAAATGCTTATAAGAATGATCCTGAAGATAGAGAACTTGAGTGGGAGACTTGTGTTTGAGAGACTTGTGTGGGAGAATATTTAAGAGATAGGTTGTCATTGATAGAGCATAATGCCAAAGTAGGGAGATAGAAGTGTGAGCAAGAAAGACATGAACTAAGTTATTTATTGTTCTGATTTTTCGTTCGGCTTTGCCATTTTATAGAGAGGTGTGGAGATAGGAAAAATGAAAAACAAGGCCATGTTTCACGCAGAAAAATTTGAATTAATTATTATCTAATTCTCTCCCATTGGAAACATTTGGTATTCTTTTCAAATTGTGTTTTAATGAAAGTGCTGAATGAAGTAAAAATAGAATAGACTTGAGACTTATTACCAATGGGAAAAGTTCACATGATGTTTGAATTGTCACAACCCGAACCCCGGGCCCGCGACTGGTGCCCTACCTAGGCACCCTTATCCCAAACAACCCAAAGACAACAATTTAAAACAACACTCATGATACAACACAGGCTAGCCGACGAGGCTGCCAATATATATATATAAAAAGCCCACCGGGGACTACTTTTTTTTCTTTTACACAACCCACATATGACTACAGACCTCTAGAAAGTATGATTGTACAACATGGCGGGACAAGGCCCCGCCGTACCTCTGAATAACCATAAGACTGTAATACAAACTCCGTACCAAAATGACAAGACTCCGAAGTAAGGGAGTTGTCTCAATAGAAGATGGATGGAGATCCTAAGCACGCGGATCACCAAACTGAGTACCTATACATGCGGGCATGAACGCAGCCCCCCGAAAGGGGTCAGTACAACAGGTACTAAGTATGGAACGGAAATAAAGTATAGTATTAAAATCATAGCTGGCCAAGAAATGATAGGGACAAGTAAAATAATCAAATACCAGATCCAACCGTGTCACCTAAAATAAAAGCCAACTGTATCTTTTCAAAGTGAGAGTCACATAAAAAACAGGGACACCTGCCCAAGAATCAATATGTATATTTTTTCAAGTGAATCGAACCCGCATAGGTAATTACACCCGCATGAGTATCTCTACTCGTATCACGGATCTTGTCCGTGGATTATTCATGGGAATCGAACCCGCATAGGAATCGAACCCGCATAGGTAATTATACCCGCATGAGTATCTCTACTCGCATCACAGATCTTGTCGGTGGATATTATTCATGGGAATCGAACCCGCATAGGTAAATATACCCGCATGAGTATCTCTACTCGCATCATGAAAGCACATCCATGGAGCAAATATACACAAATACTGTCAAGGAAATAAACCAAAGTACCAACGCATCAGATACAAAATATTAAAATAAACTTTCCTTTTAAAAATGCCAAGGTACCAACACCTCATGTACCAAACGCATATAATGAACTTCACTTTATAAACTCAACGCACTTTCATTTCATGTACTATGTTAAGGATTTAATCATGGACATTCTCACATGATTTCTATATAACATTTTAAACCATCTCTTGACTTTCCACAAAACTGTTATAACAACTTCCCATAAAACCATTATAACAAACTTTCATTTTTAGAAAAACCAAGACAATATCATGCCTTCCTTTTTAAATAAACCAAGACAATACCATACCTACCTTTTAAAATAATTAAGACAATTACCATGCATTCCTTTTAAAATAATCAAGGCACTAACACCCGTAGTATCAAGACACTTCCATTTTTAACAATCAAGTTACTACACATTTTAAACTGAAGTAAGTTATACCTTTCAAATCAAGTCAAGTATACTTTTAACACCAAGTAATTTATACCTTTCAATCAAACAACTCAAGGTGTTATCAAGAGAATAGATAGAACAACTTCTATTTAGAAACTCAAGTACTATTAATGAAATAGATAGAACTACTTCCTAAAACCCTTACCAACATCTCCATAAGACTTGGTAAGGACTTTTAGGAACCATTCAGACATGCTTTAAACACTGAAACCACAACATGAATACCCTTAACTTCAAAATAACTTCCCTTTTTATAAAACCCAAAGATACTAGCACTGGTAGCATCAAGGCACTTTCACTTTTAAATCAAGTATTTTACACTTTTTAAACTAAGTGACTTATACTTTTAAAACCAAGTGACTCTACACTTTTTAATATCAAGACAAGTATACTTTTAAAATCAAGTTACTTATACCTTTCAAACCAAGTAACTTATACTTTCAAATCTCAAGTAACTCACACCTTTAAATCAAGTTACTTCTCTTAAAATCAAGCCATTTATCCTCTTTTAAATCAATCAAGTAAACCATTCTTTTGACTTCCCCTAAAGCCGTTATAACTAACTTCCCATAAAACCATTATAACAAACTTTAGGTTTTGGAAAACTAAGGAACTTGTATCCGTTGAAATCAAGTTACTACACTTTTAAACTCAAATACTATCAAGAATAATGGATTTTAACTACTTCCATTTTGGAAACCCCAAATTACTATCAAAGAAGTATATAGACCAACTTCTAGTTTAGGAAATCCAAAGTACTATCAAAGACGTATATCACTAAGGATTAGGTTCCGATAGAACTCTATCAGGATCAAGTCAAGTATACTTCTAAAATCAAGGCAAGCATACTTCAAGAAATGAGTCATGTATACTCCAAATAACAAGGCAAGTATACTTCAAATAACAAGGGGTGTGTACTTCAAGAATCAAGACAAGTACACTTCAATAATCAATCATGCCGATAGAAGGAAGTAGTTCACATATCTTTTTGGCGACTAACCAACTCTACAATCTAGAATACGCCCCAAAGTACTTCAACCTTTAAACACAATAACATGTTTATCAATTCCAAGCTTTCTAAGGTAGATTAATGCCAACTAAAGGGTCTCTGATTCTACGAAATATTGGGCAGCACTTCCTTTGTTTCAACGTACTTTTCCACCTTTTCCAAGGCCCAATTTCAACAACCAACAAGCCACACTTAAGGGCATAACCAACAGTTAACCAAAGGGATTACACGCCTAACTTGACGTGTAAAATTCTGCCCCACAACAATATAAAAATAGTCCACAAATTAATCAACATTAAGGGTACAACGTGAAGCCTTTAACACCCTTTTTATACTCTTATTCCTTAGGACTTTCATTATCCATTTTACCACATTAAACATGCAATATAGGGGCTGATTTTTCCAGAATTACCAATGATGTGCGATTTATACACACGCTAAACGTAAGTGCACGTATAGTGACAAGTAATATAGTCTAGGTAAGACCGAATATCGTCCTCAGGGACTGGTTTTCAAGTACCAATTATCTATGCTTTAGTTTCTATTTGATAGAGAACTATCCACTCACCCAACCAGTAACAGAACTTTCTAGTTAATTAGGTAAATTTATATATAGTGTTACATAATTATTTACATGGCCACAAACTAGTTAATTAATCTTTCTAATTACAATTGGAATATAAATTTACCTAATATAAAAGATATATAAAAATACGGGAATATTCTATAAAAAAAGACACCAATATAAATAGATTTGCAAAATCTTATAGATAATTAGGAAAAGCAAAATCGCATGTATACATCTGAAAGAAAACATGTAAAATGAGAAAGGGAAGATCCTTACAATGAAATCAAAAGAGGATTCTGATTTTGAGAATTGGAGCCGCGGAGGGTTTCTTTTGTTAGAGTATTAGGTGGTGTTTGGCCAAACATCTGAAAGTATTTCTGTTTCTCAGAAACACTTCTTTGGCCAAACACCCTCTTTTCAGAAGTAGAAACATTTTTTTCAAAAGTCAAAAAGTGTTTCTAGATGGGAAGAGAAGCAGAAACACCAATTTGATGCTTCTGGAGAAGCCCTTTTTGCTCCTTCATTGGATTCTTTTTGGACCCATTTACCATTTTCTTTTCACAAAATTTCTTTTAATCTCATATAATATCTCCATATAAAATAGAAATTTGGGAATAGGGGTACGACAGAGGGGTAGCGCGGGAATAAGAAAAAAATTCATTTTTTTTATAAAAGTAACAAAAAAATATGAAATAGAAATTTGAGGATGGGTAGGTCAATGGGATGGGGGTGGGGTAGGGGGTAGGGGCGGGGGTGGTAAGAAATAAATTCATTTTTTTTATAAAAATAACAAAAAATATGAAATAAAAATTTGAGGATGGGTAGGGCAATGGGGTTGGGTGGGGGGTAAGAAAAAAATTCATATTTTTTAATATTTTATCTACTCAGGCTCAACTATCCACTCTATTCAATCCTTAATACAATTAGACTGACTTCTTCTTCCACGTTAAGATAGCAGGTTAACTAAGCCGTTTTATACTCCTGTTAAGGTAATATAAACACTCAACCCCAATGGAGAACCCTTCTATATTTCAATGACAAGATTGACTACAAAGGAGGATTAAGAGCAATAACCTATTAAGCTACACAAGTATCGGAGTACTTTCATCCACGATTTAAACCTATGTTTATTCAACTATAGCATATTCACAATCTCCCCTTTCGGATTTCGATTAGAACTCATATAAGTGATGATAAATAGTGATCAATTAATTATCAAGCAATCAAAACAACTATTGAATAAATCTTAAACAAGTGAAGAAGAAATCAACTAATGTATTACTTCATGAATAAGAGTTTCAAGAGAATCACAAGGAAATCCCTAAATAGGTAATTAGCTCCTAGTCATAGTCACACTAAGAACTAATACAATCTCCATACATGAACTGAAATAAACAAAGCAAAAAGAAAGAAAAGAAAATACTTGAAAAGCCTTCAATCTTGCCTCCTAAGTTGTGTTGTATGTACAATGATGAATGAATCTCCCTCTAGAGAATGATGTAGAGATTATTTATAGCCCAAGAATTCTTTAGGTCAAAGGTTAGAGATTATGTAGATAGAAAAAGTTATCCCCTTTGGACTCTGAAAACGTGTCAAATTCGGCCCAAAACTCAAAAATCCCGCGTCGGCGCCGTGGCCCTGCAGTCGGGCGTCACGGCGCCTAAAAATCAGAGAGTTTCGGACAACTTCAGTGGTCGGCGCCGCGGCGCCGGTGGCGTTTTTTCGGCGGTTCTTAACCCGTCGTCGATTTTCATCGGGCCGTCGATATTTTCTATACTTCCCGAGACTTCTTAGACTTCATTTATTGGCTCCTTTAAGTGTGTAATTCCATCTCAATTAAGCTCATTTCATCTTCTTTTCGCCATTTCTCTGTTTTTTACCACTGTGACACAAAAGAAAGGAAAACGACCCTAATACTATACTAAACATAAATGAAATGAGTAAAATACTAACTAAAAATGACTCAAAAGGTGTATATAAAATACACCGATCAAACACCCCCAAACTTAAATTTTGCTCGTCCTCGAGTAAAGCTCAAAAATAGAATGAATGACACGAAAGAAAAGAAAATAAAAGACTCAAAGACACTGATCAATTTGCTGCACAATTGTCACTTAGAAAAGCATGAAAGTTAGTAGGATAATATGCAGGAACATATAACATGGATTTTTAGCATTCTAAACACTCAAGTCAGATATTTCGCAAATTCAATTCAATCATGTTCAATGGATGTAAAAATACCTAACTATGCATGTCAATTTCAAAATCATATGACATGTTTACTTGCTATTCTCCACTAATCATGGATACACATATTATAGATCTTCAGGGTTTTTCAGGATTGTAATGTAGTCTTAGACAGAGGTAGGTAAAAATAGGCATTTAGGCTCAACGTACGTACCATAAGCTCTTTTTACTTTCGATTCTTCCCTTTTCTTTTGATTCTCTTTTTCACCTCATACCTATCTTTCCCCTCTTTTGTTTTGAGAGAATGAGGTGTATTATGAATAGCAGGCACCCCCAAACTTAGGCTTTTGCCTATTTATTATTACTTTTTCATTGGGGTGCATCAAAATTGTTCACTCTTTTTTGTCTCTTTTTCAACAATTTATATTTCAAACAACTCAATTTTTCCACTTATGGAACAACTATGGAATTATATGGTGTCAAAGAAAAGATCTTATTTTAGGCTCAAAGGGGCTGACTAGGGATATAATTTTAATGTCAGGGATAAGCAATGAATGACAAGAAAGGGCTAACAAAGAAATGCATGCGTCATCTCCCTAACATGCATATCCTAACTATTTCACCTCAAATAGCAAGCAAGCAGACACATAGGCTTAATCATTAACAATGCATAAATCAAGCAAGATACCCCAAATAGTTTGATTTCATGAATTCTTGGCATATCTATCCTAAGTGTTCAGATTTTCTGCTTCTAATTCCATTACATTATCCCACTTTACTTCATTAGGCGTTTCAAGTAACTACAACATACATGATCTTAAAAACAAATTATGACTCAAAACACACAAAACAAATCACAAAGACTCAAAACAATAAAACAAAATATAAGACACCCCCCCAAACTTAATCGACACATTGTCCCTAAAGTGTGAAGACTAAAAATAGAGACAACTTACTGACACAACACATCGGTCATAATGGAGGTCTGGGAGGAAAAATTCTGGAATTTGCACGAAATCTGGGTTTCTGAACCTTCGGCGCCACGACCCTGAGATTCGGCGCCGTGGCGCCCCAAGTAATGCGACTCTCTGAAGTTCCAGCGCCACGACTCTGATTCTGGGCGTCGTGGCGCTGACGATGACTTTTCCTTTTTTCAGCGTTTTTGCTCCTTTTTCCTCAGAGTTAGCTTTCAGTCCACCTGTCATCCAACAACACAAAACAAGAACCCAAAACCATGAGACTGTTCAAGACAAAATAAAATAAACTAAAGACAAAAATCAAACTAACATAATTAAAAACATTGGGTTGCCTCCCAACAAGTGATGTCTTTAACGTCTTTTAACCGGACGCAGTTAACCTTTACTAGTGTCTGACTGATCCTTCTGCGAACTGCTTGCAATTCGCACAGTATTTGTTGCAGGTCTCACTTTTCCTACAACACCTTTTTCAAACAAGGGCTTTAGACATAAGATTATCCCCCAAGTACACAAGACAAGCTTGTCTTTTAGGCTCTCTATAATGTGGGGATCAGTGAAATTTCCTACATCTCTCAACTCTAGGGGTGCCCTTGAGGGTATGGACTTTCTGGTTGAGGGTCATCAATGACCTTTTGTGTAGTCTTTTCCGCAATAGGGTGATCCTCAGTGACCTCTCCTTTATCTATACCAACTATCTCTCCAAATTCTTCAACAACTTGTTGCGGTTCATGTCCCACAATCTGCTCACCATTCCTCGTAACTGGGTCACTTGGTGGACTTTCTTGAGGTGTAATGGTTACCATGTCCATCAGTTGCCCGATTTGTGGTTCCCAATTCAGAATCTGTTCCATTGGAGTTTCCAAGTTCTGAAGAGGGGGTCTTACTTCCACAATGAATTGAGTTTGTACAGTTGTGAGTGCCAACAATGCTGCTCTCAATTCGTCTGGATCATCGGATGGGGCCTGGATCTGTGGCTGTTGAAATTGCCCTTGAGGATTCTGGCACTTGGTGATCCTGAGTAAGGCTTCCTGCAGCTCATCTCGATCTTCCTGTGGAACCTGTGGATTAAATTATTGTTGTTGATACTGCTGTTGTGGATAGTAGTTGTAGTATTGTTGCTCCTGATAGTAGTAGTAGTCCATGTGCCCTTTTTTTTTAACCTACAAAATAAGAAAAACAACAAAAAGTGATAAAAAGATGCTCGCAGAACAAGTTAGAAACTTGTTCTTGGAGCAACCAAATTAGAAATAAGAATAGATAAATCGATATTGAAAGTACGCCAGTCCCCGACAACGGCGCCAAAAACATGATGTGTGATTTATACACACGCTAAACGTAAGTGCACGTATCGTGACAAGTAATATAGTCTAGGTAAGACTGAATATCGTCCTCAGGGACTGGTTTTCAAGTACCGATTATCTATGCTTTAGTTTCTATTTGGTTAACGTTAATTGAGTTGGAATTCTAAACTAATAATGCATGAAATAAACTAATTATGAAAATACTTTAATTTAAATCAGTTATGATGGAGAATTAGGGCTTCCAAGATCATCAATTATCCACTCTATTAAATCCTTAATACAATTAGACTGACTTTTTCTTCCACGTTAAGATAGCAGGTTAACTAAGTCGTTTTATACTCATGTTAAGGTAATATAAACACTCAACCCCAATGGAGAACCCTTCTATCTTTCGATGACAAGATTGACTACAAAGGAGGATTAAGAGAAATAACCTATTAAGCTACACAAGTATCGGGGTACTTTCGTCCACGATTTAAACCTATGTTTATTCAACTATAGCATATTCACAATCTCCCTTTTTGGATTTCGATTAGAACTCATATAAGTGATGATAACTAGTGATCAATTAATTATCAAGCAATCAAAACAACTATTGAATAAATCTTAAACAAGTGAAGAAGAAATCAACTAATGTATTACTTCATGAATAAGAGTTTCAAGAGAATCACAAGAAAATCCCTAAATAGGTAATTAGCTCCTAGCCATAGTCACGCTAAGAACTAATACAATCTCCATACATGAACTGAAATAAACAAAGCAAAAAGAAAGAAAAGAAAATACTTGAAAAGCCTCCAATCTTAGCCTCCTAAGTTGTGTTGTATGTACAATGATGAATGAATCTTCCTCAAGAGAATGATGTAGAGAATATTTATAGCCCAAGAATCCTTTAGGTCAAAGGTTAGGGATTATGTAGGTAGGAAAAGTTATCCCTTTTGGACTCTGAAAACATGTCAAATTTGGCCCAAAACTCAAAAATCATGTGTCGGCGCCTTGGCCCTGCAGTCGGGCGCCACGATGCCTAAAAATCAGAGAGTTTAGGACAACTTCAGTGGTCGGCGCCGCGGCGCCAGTGGCATTTTTTCGGCGGTTCTTCGCTTCGTCGTCCAGTTTTCATTCGGGCTTCGTCTGATATTTTCTATACTTCCCGGGACTTCTTAGACTTCATTTATTGGCTCCTTTAAGTGTGCAATTCCATCTCAATTAAGCTCATTTCATCTTCTTTTCGCCATTTATCTATTTTTGACCGCTGTGACACAAAAGAAAGGAAAACGACCCTAATACTATACTAAACATAAATGAAATGAGTAAAATACTAACTAAAAATGACTCAAAAGGTGTATATAAAATACACCGATCAACCACACCACAAAACAATCCCTTAAAATTACATGACGACACCTCACAGTTTTAGGCAATTCTCGGCCAACAACTACAATCCAATTACCCTTTCCTTAATCCTTTTTAATCCAATTCGAATTCCAATACTTCCATATAAGTTATAACAACTTATTAACAACAATATTACTCCATTATAACATGCAATAGGTGACGTTAATAACGACAATAACCAACGAAATCCGAAAACCTCAAAATTAGTCTAGCTCTCGGCCAAGCCTTAAAAAATTATCCAAACACTTTTTAATCCTCATTCTTTTTAGTACAAGTTCATCCATACATTATAAAAATAAGTAATATCCAATTACTTTAAAAGAAGAAGGACTTTTACCTCATTTTGTGCCCAAAAACTCCCAAAAATAGTCCGGTCTTTATTAGTCCGCAGTTTTTGTTTCGCTCCACTTCCTCAAGTTTCAATCACATATATGAATCCACCACAAACTTATAACCAACTTCACTTCACATTTCGCTTCCAAAAAGTTCATAAAACTTAGAGTTTTCTCCACCTCATTCTCGGCCAAAACCAACAAAACTTGTGGAATAATGATCTTGGCTTAGCACTTGATTTAGGGGATTAATCTTGGATGAAAGTGTAACACCCCATTTTAACCGGAGTCGGAAACGGGATTACTGCTACATATGGTTGATTCCTAAATGTATTTTAAGGAGTCGCCACCTAATTATTATAGTGAATTAGGACACTTAGTTTATTGCAATAAAAATACTGCAATTGACTTCCATTTAATAGTCTGCGAAATTAGTGAGATTCTGGATCAGGGTTCTTTATTATCCTAAAGGGAAGGGGTTAGGCATCCTTTAAGATCCGCTAACTTGCGGTTGTTCGTTCAAACCTAGGTTAATTATTTATTGCTCTTTTTATTCTACCTATTCTAAGCATTTTACATAATTTACAATTTAAAATAAAATACAATGCAAAATAATAAAATTGAAATTAAATGCGGCATAAAATAAACTCCGGGGCATTCTTTTTGAAATGCATCTTTGGATACCTGCATAAACACTTAGTAAAAGTATTAGTAATAGAATACATAAATTTTAAAATAATAGCAAAAAATTAACAAACAAAGCAAATAAATCCGTCTTCTGTACAGGGGAGGCCTTGGAAATCAGACGGGGATTCCTTCATCGGCCAATATTATTAAAAGCAATAAAATAAATAAAACCTTCGAATCCGCATCAAAACAATAATAGTTTTAAACACGGAGGGCTCAGATATGTAAAAATATAAAGTAGGACAGCCTAAACAAGGGCGGCTGCGAAAATTCGCCTTGCCAAGCACATGTTGGTTATCCGGTGTAAGTGGAAGAAATCATCATTGCCCAGAAAGCTTCATTTATTTTATTTTCCGTCTTTGCAACTGTGGAGGCCTCAAAAATCGACGGATAACTTTTTCATCGGCCAATATAGTATAGTATCTGTTCAAAATCAGCAAAACCAACAGTGTAGTATCTATTCAAATCAAATTTATGCAAAATAATAAGAAAAACATCAGCCCAATATTTTTTGCCAAAACAACAACCGACATAGTGGTAAAAGGCCAACAGCATACCCAAATCTCAAAACAAATATTTATCCAATAGTCAAAATAGTCACCGAAGAGCCATACAACCCAAGCCAAATATCCGTCCAAACCTCCCAACGACATAACCCCGCGCTAAAAATGATAAATAAGTGATGCTTTCTCGGTTCAAAAACCAAAACGTCACGAGCGAAAGGAATCGAATAATCACCCCACATCAACAATAAATAACTAATCACGAAAATCGAAAATCAAGGATCGATGCGGACCACAACAAAAGCGAGCGTTTACCGGCAATGTTACCAAGAATCGACCGTCACGAGTAATCAAAACTCGGCTAGCGAACAAAAATCAAAAATAAGTCCATTAGCCAAATATCCAATAAATCTAGAATCAAGTCCAAACAAAGCTAAAAAAATTAGGAAATCACCAAAGAATCGAAATAAACAAAATAGAAAGAGAAACAAGCAATGATATTGTCGGAGTTAACAACACGAAAAGCGGGCAGCGGCGTCGCCCCTGGCGAGGTCGCGAGCAACGCCGCTAGTGGTTTGACGGTGGTCTGATGACTTCACGGAGCTGGTGGTCGGCGGGATAGCGGGGTGTTGAGCAGTGGCAAGGTGAAGGTTCGCGGTGGTGGGGTGATTCGCCGGAGCTAGCTAGCGGCGGGATGGGTGACGGGAAGCAGTGGGTTGGGAGAGGGCTGATAAATGTGTGTTGCGGTTGTGGTTGTGTGGGGGTTTCGCCGGAGCTGGCGGCGGCGAGAGAGGGAAGGGGTGAGGGTTGAGGCGGCGGCGACGGGCGGTGAGGTGTGTGTATGAGTGTGCGGCGATGGTGAGTGTTAAAATGAATGAGAGGGAGTGATGCGGCTGAGAGCGTTTTTAAAATGGGGGGAGAATGTTTTGTTTTTATAGGGTAGGATTAGGGTTAGGTATTTTGGGGGGGGAAATGAAAAGTGGGGTATTGTTTTGGGGGGAAAATGAAAAGTGGTATTTGATTTTAGGGGGGGAAAATAAAAGAAGGTGTTTGGATGATATTAAAAATAGTGTTGGCTTGGACTGATTCAAATTGTGTCTTGGACTGGACTGGTTTGACGAAAATGCAAGGCTGGTTAATTATTTAAAAGACAATTATTAAAAAAGATGCAAGATTATTAAAATTCAAATGCCGATGCAATAATACTAAAATGCAATATTCAAGACATGTTTAATGCCTGATTAAAAGTAAAATAGGATGTCAATTAATTATTTAAAGAGATGCAAATATTATTAAAATAAAACGACGGTGTAACAATAATAAACATAATATTAACAAAGACATAATGCTTAATTTAAAATAAAAAGATAAAAATGCAAAAAATGCTGATTAAAATGCGGGGTGCTAAAATACTTAAAATTGCAACAAATATACAAAAAACGGGTCAAAATTGATCACAAAGATGTCCCTCTTTGTACGGAGATGATGGAAGAGTCTTCGGACAAAGATGTTGACTTGTAGCCAATTTTGTCCTGTTTTATAAACTGGAACTCAAAAATAGGGATGATGCAGATCCAAAAAATGTCTCAGTGTCAAATCATGATGACACTGGGTCGTTGTGATGCAAAAATTAAAAAGCAAAGCTGACGCTGATTAAAAATGTCCCAGTGTCGAAGTATGATTGACACTGGGTTGCAGGTGATGTGGTGCTGAAAAAGACAAAGTTATTGTGGATGTTGATGGCGTCATTGCATAGACGCGATGCAGATGCTCGTCGTTGCATGGACGAAACATAGATGCAGCCGTTGCATGGGCTTAAAATGAAAAGGCATCGTTGCATGGACGCGATGCAGGTGCTCGTCGTTGCATAGACGAAACATGAATGAAGTCGTTGCATAGGCTTAAAAGAAATGACGTCGTTTTTGGACGCGATGCAGATGCTCGTCGTTGCATAGACGAAACATGAATGGAGCCGTTGCATAGGCTTAAAATGAAAATGCGTCGTTGCATGGACGCGATGCAGATGCTCGTCGTTGCATAGACGAAACATAAATGAAGCCGTTGCATAGGCTTAAATGAAAATGGCGTCGTTGCATAGACGCGATGCAGATGCTCGTCGTTGCATGGACGAAACATAAATGAAGCCGCAGACAGCTTAAATGAAAATGGCGTCGTTGCATGACGCGATGCAGATGCTCGTCGTTGCATGGACGAAACATGAATGAAGCGATTGCATAGGCTTAAAAGAAATGACGTCGCTTTTGACGCGATGCGATGTTCGCCGTTGCATAGACGAAACATGAACGGCCGCCAGATAGGCTTAAAATGAAAAGGCGTCGTTGCATGGACGCGATGCAGATGCTCGTCGTTGCATAGACGAAACATGAATGAAGCCGTTGCATAGGCTTAAAATGAAAAGGCGTCGTTGCATGGACGCGATGCAGATGCTCGTCGTTGCATAGACGAAACATGAATGGCCGCCAGATAGGCTTAAATGAAAATGGCGTCGTTGCATAGACGCGATGCAGATGCTCGTCGTTGCATGGACGAAACATAAATGAAGCCGTTGCATAGGCTTAAATGAAAATGGCGTCGTTGCATAGACGCGATGCAGATGCTCGTCGTTGCATGGACGAAACATGAATGAAGCCGTTGCATAGGCTTAAAAGAAATGACGTCGTTTTTGGACGCGATGCATGGGTTTAGGGGCGTACCTGCTTTGTGACCCGTCTGGGTTGAGATAGCGTCATTGCATAGACGTTGTGCATTTGTGACCCGCATGGGTTTATTGTTGTGTTTCTGCCTTTGCTGATATGAATCTCCTGCACTCAAAGAAAACTTGTGAGTTTTTTAGGAAATGAGTGGTTAATTAGCGTCGACTCTGTAGCTTTGGCTCTTGACGCTTGCATTCTTGGTTTGCACTGAAGACCTAGTTGGCCTGCTTTTCCTGTCTATTGCCATTTTCTTGCACTGAATTCCTTAAAATGTCCCAGTTTCTGGTAATGAAGATGTTGAACTGGGTAAGGTTTCATCTTGACGCTATCAAGGCGATCAGGTAAGCATTTTATTTTTATTTTTATAATGAATGAAAAGCTAATGCGAGAATATGGACAATGTACAATTGAGTAGATGAGAATGCAACCCCCCGAAAATATGTAGGTAGTAATGGATGCAAAATATATGAGGATGCTAAACTCTCCAATGGACAAAATCGAGTCATGTGCAGAAACAAGGAAGAAATATTTCTGACGGTGTGACCGAAGCCGATGTGGCTGCCTACGTATCCCGCCGAGGGAGTCAGGTCAAGACGTAGTTCATGCTGCAAAAATAAGAATTTTTATGTGATTTTTTTTTTAAATAATGCGGGACCGAAGCCGATGTGGCCGCCTACGTATCCCGCTGAGGGAATCAGGTCAAGACGTAGTTCGTGCTGCAAAAATAAGATTTTTTTATGATTTTAAAATGATGCGGGACCGAAGCCGATGTGGCCGCCTACGTATCCCGCTGAGGGAATCAGGTCAAGACGTAGTTCGTGATGCAAAATAAGGATTTTTAAGATTTTAGAATGATGTGGGACCGAAGCCGATGTGGCCGCCTACGTATCCCGCTGAGGGAATCAGGTCATAACGTAGTTCCAATGCAAAAATAAGAATTTTTTATCATTTTAAAATGATGTGGGACCGAAGCCGATGTGGCCGCCTACGTATCCCGCCGAGGGAATCAGGTCAAGACGTAGTTCGTGATGCAAAATGATTTTTATGTAATATGTATTTTGTTGTTTTTTCTGAAAAAATGGAAGACGACATTACGTTCTGACTCCAGTTGATACCAACAATTAGTATTGTGCATAAGGATGTTCTTTTATTGATTTCAGTCTAATCGAGATTGACTCTGGTGTAATTCACACAGCTTCAGATAGTACCTCAGACATACCTGAGTGTCGACACACCTGCTTGCATCCAAGGTTTCGAACTACACGTAATCTCACGTTTCAAATGCCCTCACTGAAAGAAAGTCCCATTTTACACATGTATTTCAGTATTTTGAATTTTGGGACGTTGAGAGAATTGCGCTCACACTCAAAAAGATGTTCAATGCATGCAATTGTGATACCATAGGCTTGGCCGTCATGTAAGTATCCACTAATGTGAGAACCCTCAGTATAAGATCATGTAGGGCTTGTCACGGGCTTGTAATGTGGGCTTGGGGAAAGGGAATGGATATCATTTGGATAAAAGTGACTAATCATTCCTCGAGAGTTGTACTACGTCCATGATTGATATTTGTGCGCTTTAATGCTGACTTACTTTCTTTTTGTCCCAGTTTTTCTGTATTGACTTCTTTTGAATCTTTCATTTGGAGCCCCCCCCCTTTTTTTTTCGGGGTTATGTATTCCCTTTTTTTTTATAACATCGAGGCTTTTGATTTCTTTTTTTTTGTGTGAAGTTGTCTCTGCTTTTGTTTTGTTCTCCTTTTGAACTTTGACAACTTTCGTCTTTGCAAACTTCAGCGCAGGATTTTGTCAGCCACTTGCACATTTCTAAAGCGCTCGAGGAGGTCGGGTCAAGAGAGGGATAGTGCGTGCGCTTTCGAGAAAGGGTATAGGTGTAATATGCGGTTGTCAAGAAATAGGTTTTAGGCTCAAAGGGGTGTACTAGGGATAATGTTATTTGGTAGGCTGAAAATGCTCAAACGGGTCAAAGAAAGCCTACGATCATTTCCTACACCGAGTGTTACTCAGGATTTCGCCTCAGCAAACATTCAGGCCAAGTTCTAGATCACAATGCAATGCAATTGAACTTATTCAAACACTCACCACACAATGCATATGAAACGATGAGGTCGGTTTCATTCTTATCTTGGAAACATGCAAGACAATGTTATCTGCGGGTATGAATAAGAGGTACCAAAAGAATCTATGGTTTACCACAAAGTCAACCCATACTGATTATCATTTTTTTTTATGCACAACTCTAACTGTATTGGTATCAACAAAGTTAAACAATAATACTTAAAAAAATGTTTTTGTATTTTGAATAACACATTTTTTTTTTGAACAATTTTTTTTTTTTTAATTAATTAATATTTTTTTGAATAAAGCGTCACGAACGAATAGAATTGCCTACGTATCCGTAGAGGAATCGGTCGCGTAGTTCATTCAAATATGTTAAAAAATGTATGCTTGGAAAAAAAATTATCAATGAAAGAATAGCAATATAAAGCTGCGCAAAAGAAATGATTGTCCATTGTGGACGAATGCAAAGTAAAATAAATGCCCGAAAACATGATGATTGGATGCATGAGTGAGAAATGCGTTTTTTTTTTGTTTTGTTTTATTTTTTTTGTTTTGTTTTTATTTTTGTGGTTTTTATTTTATTTTTGTGGTGTCGAACCCAAAATGAGTTGCCTACGTATCACACCGTGTGGTGAGAATCAGACACGCGTAGTTCGGAATAATTATGCTGTAAAATGCATGATATGAAAGAACTATGTAATTAACGCTAAACATATCAATTGAGTTTGCAAATATGAATAAAAATACAAAGTATAAAAGAACTGAGAGCGATGTCTCGTTGAATCTGGTATAAACTGATTTCTATTAGTCAATATAACTATCGCTCATTATTGTGATTTTTTTTTTGACCGACCTAGGCAGATTGCGAGGACGACGTTCCTGCAAAAAATATGAGAAATAGGTGAGTAGGAAAATGACAAAAATAATAAAAAATGCAAAGGTGTGACAATATAGTCAAAGACTCCCCTGATTGGTTCGACCGGACTGGTGGTTGATGTTTCACAAAGTCCAAGTTGCGCTATTCAAGAGTGATTTACGCAATAGAAGTCCTGATTGCAATGTGACAGCAAAAGTGCAAAAATGCAAATGCTCGAACCCGGAATCACAAAAGGGTAATTATTGAATTAAACAATATGTACAGAGTTGCTAGCGACAAACAATAATAAACAAAAAACATGCAAATCAAGCGCGTGCCCTAATATGCTTGGGACCTCCCTTATGCCAGAGGTGAGCCTAAACGCCAAATATGCGGGATTATGATAAATAGGTCTAAGCCGTTAAACTGCAATATTTTGTTGGAAATGGCGACCAAATGACGGTGCACTCTTTCCAATTTCGATGTGTCATAACCAGGCTTAGATCCGTCTATCATCATCACGCTACACATAGTATGCTAATGGGTCGTTGGGTTGTGAAACCCGTCGACAAGTTTGGTGGATTACTAATTGTGGCGTTAATACCAAGGATTAACCCACCTAAGGTTTATGCATGCATGACTTAATATAAAAGGTGGTATAGCTCTATCTTAAGTTTTCTAAGATTTGGCTTACTAGGCCTTGAGTTCCCGGCGGACAACTCGAGTGAGAAGGCTACGCGGTGATCGACGAACCGATCTAACTCGCGCAAGCGCCAACTCTCCTAAATTTTGGGTGTTCTTGAAAGAAATTTGCGGGTGCTTGAAGCACACCAGTAGCGTGTAGTGTGTGATGTGAATTTTCCAGTGGAGGAAATATGAGCGGAATGCCAGTTTAAGGAAAACAGTAAAATAATGTAGCAATTAAATTAGTTAATTACAAAATAAAAGCAAACAATATAAAACATTTACAATAAATATAAAAGCAAAATAAAGCGCAATATTTAATTAACCTGGGTTTGCTATGATCAAGAACCTGATATCCCCAGTGGAGTCGCCATGCTGTAACACCCCATTTTAACCGGAGTCGGAAACGGGATTACTGCTACATATGGTTGATTCCTAAATGTATTTTAAGGAGTCGCCACCTAATTATTATAGTGAATTAGGACACTTAGTTTATTGCAATAAAAATACTGCAATTGACTTCCATTTAATGGTCTGCGAAATTAGTGAGATTCTGGATCAGAGTTCTTTATTATCCTAAAGGGAAGGGGTTAGGCATCCTTTAAGATCCGCTAACTTGCGGTTGTTCGTTCAAACCTAGGTTAATTATTTATTGCTCTTTTTATTCTACCTATTCTAAGCATTTTACATAATTTACAATTTAAAATAAAATACAATGCAAAATAATAAAATTGAAATTAAATGCGGCATAAAATAAACTCCGGGGCATTCTTTTTGAAATGCATCTCCGGATACCTGCATAAACACTTAGTAAAAGTATTAGTAATAGAATACATAAATTTTAAAATAATAGCAAAAATTAACAAACAAAGCAAATAAATCCGTCTTTTGTACAGGGGAGGCCTTGGAAATCAGACGGGGATTCCTTCATCGGCCAATATTATTAAAAGCAATAAAATAAATAAAACCTTCGAATCCGCATCAAAACAATAATAGTTTTAAACACGGAGGGCTCAGATATGTAAAAATATAAAGTAGGGCCCTAAACAAGTAGTGCGAAAATTCGCCTTGCCAAGCACATGTTGGTTATCCTGTAAGTGGAAGAAATCATCATTGCCGAAAGCTTCATTTATTTTATTTTCCGTCTTTTATAGTGGAGGCCTCAAAATCGACGGATAACTTTTCATCGGCCAATATAGTATAGTATCTGTTCAAAATCAGCAAAACCAGCGATGTAGTATCTATTCAAATCAAATTTATGCAAAATAATAAGAAAAACATCATTGATATTTTTGCCAAAACAACAATCGACATAGTGGTAAAAGGCCAACAAAGATACCCAAATCTCAAAACAAATATTTATCCAATAGTCAAAATAGTCATGACCCGATGCAATACAACCCAAGCCAAATATCCGTCCAAACCTCCCAACGACATAACCATTGCCAAAAAATGATAAGCGATGTGATTTCTCGGTTCAGAAAAACCAAAACGTCAGAGCGAAAGGAATCGAATAATCGTCCCACATCAACAATAAATAACTAATCACGAAAATCGGAAAAATCAAGGATCGATGCGGACCACAACAAAGCGATGGCGTTTGGCAATGTTACGAGGAATCGGGCCGTCACGGAGTAATCAAAACTCGGCTAGCGAACAAAAATCAAAAATAAGTCCATTAGCCAAATATCCAATAAATCTAGAATCAAGTCCAAACAAAGCTAAACAAAATTAGGAAATCGGTCCAAAGAATCGAAATAAACAAAATAGAAAGAGAAACAAGCGATATTGTCGGAGTTAACAACACGAAAAGCGTGAGCGGCGTCGTCGCTTACGGCGAGTCGCCGAGCAACGCCGCTAGTGGTTCGACGGTGGTACGATGACTTCACCGAGGTGGTGGTCGACGGGATAGCGGTGTTCGAGCAGTGGCAAGGTGAAGGTTCGCGGTGGTGGGGTGATTCACGGAGCTAGCTAGCGGCGGGATGGGTGACGGAAGCGATGGGTTGGGAGAGGCTGATAAATGTGTGTTGCTGTGGTTGTGTGGGGTTTCACGAGTGGCGGCGAGAGAGGCAGTGAGGTTGAGGCGGCGGCGACGGGCGGTGAGGTGTGTGTGTGAGTGTGCGGCGATGGTGAGTGTTAAAATGAATAAGAGGGAGTGATGCGGCTGAGAGCGTTTTTAAAATGGGGGGAGAATGTTTTGTTTTTATAGGGTAGGATTAGGGTTAGGTATTTTGGGGGGAGGGGGGGGGGAAATGAAAAGTGGGGTATTGTTTTGGGGGGAAAATGAAAAGTGGTATTTGATTTTAGGGGGGGAAAATAAAAGAAGGTGTTTGGATGATATTAAAAATATTGTTGGCTTGGACTGATTCAAATTGTGTCTTGATGGACTGGTTTGTGAAAATGCAAAATTGGTTAATTATTTAAAAGACAATTATTAAAAAAGATGCAAGATTATTAAAATTCAAATGCCGATGCAATAATACTAAAATGCAATATTCAAGACATGTTTAATGCCTGATTAAAAGTAAAATAGGATGTCAATTAATTATTTAAAGAGATGCAAATATTATTAAAATAAAACGACGGTGTAACAATAATAAACATAATATTAACAAAGACATAATGCTTAATTTAAAATAAAAAGATAAAAATGCAAAAAATGCTGATTAAAATGCGGGGTGCTAAAATACTTAAAATTGCAACAAATATACAAAAAAACGGGTCAAAATTGACTGTCAACAGAAAGAAACTAACTAATCTTGTTGTTCTTGGCCTAAGTATTTTCGAAAATATGGAGCTAAGGGAGAAGAGATGAGAGCTCATGTGGTCTAACTGTATAATGAATCCAAGTCTTCCAAGACTTGGATAATATAGCCAAGTGTATGGACAAGTGGAGTGGGACCCACTTGTCCACTTGTCCTCCTTTCAAAATATCTATAAAGTGTAGTCAACTTTCAAGACATGTGGGGGTGACACGTTTCGCCCTCCGATTGGTCCAAAATTATTTCTTCCCCAAAATATCTCAAAATATTGTGGGCCCCACAAAACCATAAAATTTTCCCGTGGGCCCCACATGACCAAATCCGGAACTTAAAATCCAAAATTCCAATATAATCTATAAGTCTCAAATACCAAATTTGAGAACCAAATTCCAATTAATAAATGTTTTCCTTCATAATTTCCCGATATTTTTTCTTAAGAAAAAAGTAATCTTTCTTTCTTTCCAAAATTCAAATCTCAATTTCCTCACGTACATTCTCATCTCATTGTCTTGGAATTATGAGGTGTAACATGAATAATCATCTAAAAAAACATATAGTATCGATGCCTGTCCGTGCTTAAGATAGAAGAAGTCCATAAATTACTCTGTATTATATCAAAAGGCATTAAAGTACAAGTGGATGAAGAATAAAATGATAACTTGACATATTTCCCAAAAACACAAGATTCACAAACAGGAGGATAAGAAACATGTTTGCAATCAATAAATTTATTTTTGCTAAGGGAGCGTAAAACAGAATCTTTCGGATGTTCTAATCTATTATGCCATAAAAGAGATGAAATTGCGGCAAAGGTTGATGGAGAGGAGGCTGGATGACTGACGGAGGTGGTGATAGGATAAATGTCCCCAGTGCTATCACATCTCATTATTCGCATCCTGTCATAAGGCCCTTCACAAAAAAACTAAAAAGATCAAATTAAGGAAAACATTATTGTCGGTTGTGAAACAACGCACATATATTAGATTTTTGATAAATTTTTAGGTATGGCGGATATTTTTAAAGCTAACGGGGGTGTGGTGGAGAGAGGGATGATTCTCCATAACCTCGAATGGAAATGCCTTGTCCACTACCAACATTAATATTATGATTTAAATTGCTCATATTGAAATAATTACACGAGAGAGTACATTGGGATACCATCCTATGAGATGTGGAGCCAGTGTCCATGTACTAATTATCATCAGGAACGTTGAGAGACATCGTGTTCATAGTCGCCTTAATATCTGCCGGTGCGTAGGTTGAAGGAGGAGAGACATGTGCACTGTATGCCTACTGTAGACGTGCGTCGAGGATGTTGGGTTGGGCCTGTTGGGTCGGAGGTTAGGTCTAGAAGGATGTCAGGAAAAGACAAGGTGGAGCAGCACAAGCCGACGAGGCCCACGCAGCCCATGCCAGGTAGGCAGCCTACGGCGGAGGTTGTTGCCACTATTGTTGTTGCTGCGGGTGGCTGCCAGGCGGCAGGGGTTGCCTCTTACCATAGCTGCCAATGTTTCTGCCTCGACCACTATTTCTGGTGCTGCCACTATTGCCGCCGCTGCCACCGCGGTTGTTCCCGAAATTTCTTCCTCTATTATTATTTCTGGGACGTGAGCCACATGTCAGATGGTTAGCTTGCCGGTGGGATGGGACAGGAGTCGAGCCATTCGGGTCGGCATGATTGCCGTCAGTGATTATGAGAGCGGCGTCGCTTGTGCTAGCATTAGTCGATGCCCATTTTATTTTTGGATTTCTTCAAGGATGAGTCTCGAACGAGCCTCATAGAACGGAGGCAATGGCGTGCTTTGTTGGAGGATGGTAGCGACATTGTCATAATTTTCATTCAAACCCGCAATGAGTTGCATCATCAATCGTTGATAAGTGATCGATGCACCAACATTTGATAGTTGATCGATAATCATCTTAAGATCTTGACAATAAGCCGACATAGTTGGAAAATTGTCATGTTGAATGTCCTTAAACTGATTTTCCAAGTGCAAGGCACGTTGTGTCTTGTTATCATGAAAAATACTTTCCAAGCGCTCCCATATTTGTCGTGCAGTGCCGTCAGTTTCAATGATTGTATGTAGTAGGTCGTTTGACATTGTGTCGTAGATCCATTGTAGAACAACCACATCTAATCGTGACCAAAGTTCATCATCAAAATCATCACGTTTCTCCAAGTGTTCGTCATCGGACTTCAGTTTGGGAGGGATGATGTGATCGATTACTTTATACACACGATAATGAATCTTAAATAATTTCGCCCAAGATGAATACTGAACATTTTCCATCTCAAGAGTTATGAAAATGAAATTCTTGACGTTGTTAACTGCAAGAGCAGGATGAAATTTAGGTTGTTCAGTCATTGAAAATGGGGGAAGAGGAGAGGAAGTAGAAGATTTTGGAGGAGGACAACAGAGAGAGGGGCTGCCGAGGGGGAGCGACTTAGAGTAGAAATTTTTAGGGTTTGACTTCTGATACCATAATGAAATATGTTCTATGCCCTTCATTGATTATTGTGTATAATATATATAGTGTTACATAATTATTTACATGACTACAAACTAATTAATTAATCTTTCTAATTACAATTGGAATATAAATTTACCTAATATAAAAGATATATAAAAATACGGGAATATTCTATAAAAAAAGACACCAATATAAATAGATTTGCAAAATCTTATAGATAATTAGGAAAAGCAAAATCGCATGTATACATCTGAAAGAAAACATGTAAAATGAGAAAGGGAAGATCCTTACAATGAAATCGAAAGAGGATTCTGATTTTGAGAATTGGAGCCGCGGAGGGTTTCTTTTGTTAGAGTATTAGGTGGTGTTTGGCCAAACTTTTGAAAGTATTTCTGTTTCTCAGAAACACTTCTTTGGCCAAACACCCTCTTTTCAGAAGTAGAAACATTTTTTTCAAAAGCCAAAAAGTGTTTCTAGATGGGAAGAGAAGCAGAAACGCCGATTTGATGCTTCTGGAGAAGCCCTGTTTGCTCCTTCATTGGATTCTTTTTGGACCCATTTACCATTTTCTTTTCACAAAATTTCTTTTAATCTCATATAATATCTCCATATAAAATAGAAATTTGGGAATAGAAGTCTGCAGAGGGTAGCATGAATAAGAAAAAAAATCATTTTTTTTATAAAAGTAACAAAAAAATATGAAATAGAAATTTGAGGAGGGGTAGGTCAATGGGATGGGGGTGGGGTAGGGGGTAGGGGCGGGGGTGGTAAGAAATAAATTCATTTTTTTTTATAAAAATAACAAAAAATATGAAATAAAAATTTGAGGATGGGTAGGGCAATGGGGTTGGGTGGGGGGTAAGAAAAAAATCCATATTTTTTAATATTTTTTTTTATAAAAGTATCAAAAAATATGAAATAGAAATTTGAGGATGGGTAGGGCAATGGGGTGGGGTGGGGATGGGGGTAGGGGGATAGGGCGGGGGTAAGAAAAAATTAATATTTTTAATATTTTTTTATAAAAGTAACAAAAAATATGAAATAGAAATTTGAGGATGGGGTGGGGTAAGAACAAATTTCATATTTTCAATCATATTTTATAAAAGTAACGAAAAATATGAAATAGAAATTTGAGGATGAGGTATGGCAATGGGGTGGGGTTGGGGGTAGGGGTAAGGGGGGAAGAAAAAATTCATATTTTTTTATAAAAGTAAGAAAAAATATGAAATAGAAATTTGAGGATGGGTGGGGGTAGCTGTGGGTAGGGGCGGGGGTAAGTTTGGATATATTTGAGTCATTGACTATCATATTGTCGTTACATCTCTTATGTACAATATAATATTATTTTTTGATTAAATGTTGCAATTAAATAATTATTAAATTGTAAAGATATACTAATTTTTAGAAACATATAATAGAAAAAAATATTTTAAATAGTTTTAAATCTATTAAAAAGAATATTCTAGTAAATTTGCATAAATGTTGGCCAAACAGGAAACTGTTTCTGTTTCTCAGAAGCACTTCTATAATTATAGGCCAAACACCCTAACTGATTCTCCAGAAACAGTTTCTGCAGAATTACATCCGAGAAACAGAAACATCTTTCCAGAAGCTTGACCAAACAGACCCTTAATCTGATTTAATTCAGGTTTTGACAGGGCATTTTGTAAATTACTATATGGGCTTCAAAATTTATGGCTATACAAAAATTAAATCTAAACCTGAAAATAAAATACAGAAATTATGAAAAACATTAAGAAAATATTATAAATTAAATTCTAATAAATATTTTTAGGTGCAAAATAATTTTAAAATAGTATACATATATAAAAAAGTAGTTTGCGTGAAAACTAATTTAATATATATTACCTCCGGACTATTATTTTCTCTTTTAATGTTTTTATACATCTTTCAATAAAGATATTTGATAATCTTAATCATAAACGTATTTTGTCTAACTTACCCTTTATCTCTCATTAAATGTCTCAATTAACACTCTGAATAACAAGCATAGATTTAGAAAAAAAAATGTACGTAATAAATAACTTCTTATTTTTGTAGGATGTCAAATATTTTAGACAAGTTTATTGTGACAATGACTAATATTTGGAACCTTAAACTAGTGTCGGAGCAACCCTTGTATACGGGGTGTCAGTACATACCCTCTGCTGTATGTTAAATATTTTGGATTATTTACGTGTTTACTTTTTTTATATTTTAATAAAAATCCCGACTCAAGCTACCATTGCTTAAACGAGCTCTAATCAATTTAATATTTTGGTGTAGGTTTGAAATCAAGTCAAATAACTCAGAAAATATCAAAGCGAGTAGTAATATTTTCATGGATGTCGGTTTCCCAAAAATGCCTATTCAATCACATGCTACAAAGTTTGGTCAGATTGGTACTCTAAGCTTGTTCCCTAAATTTTGCATGTGATAAAACAATACTTTGAGATTGATTTGAATATCAAGGAACCAAAATAGAGATAAAAATATTTTACTCCAATAAGAATATTCTTCTCAAAACGAGAATTATCTTCTTGTGTTATGTTAGATGTTTTATGTATTCCGAGTTGATAGAATATATGAATTCATCAAACAGAGTAGAGAATCATGTTTTCTATTCGTTTTGTTGAGTTAGGATAGAAGGTAAATGACACAATACATTTACGTGGAAAACTTCTTACTCAAGGGATTAAAAATCACGACTACCTGAATAGGATTTCCCGAACTCCATTATAACCGAGCAATGTTTAAATTACAACCTCTGAAACCTAGGAAATAAACTCTTAATCCCTCACCCCTTACAACAACTCTATAATAAGATCTTTTACAATACCTCTATTGCAAAAACACACATTGACTAACTATAGCCAAGTAAAACAACTGAGAAATGTTGGGAATCTGTCCTACTATGATACTTCTTTGAAAGTGTGTAGGAATCCAAATAAAGATCAAAAGACAAAGACTCAACAAACTAATGATTTAAGACATCTTCAGTGCTTGAAATCTGGTCTTTGAGTTTGTTGTCACTTTGTTCTTGAGAGAATCTTGAGAGCAGCGGTGGATGGCAGTTGAGAGCACTTGAGAGAAAAATATATTTTAAATTTTCAAGTGGTAGGTTTACACTTGTAACATGTTTTTTTTTATATATGAGAGCATGTGGGGGAGACATTACATCAGTTGGCCTAGAATTTGCAGTTGTGCTGCTGTATTTTTACCAGTCTGTATTGTGCAACAACTTTTACAGTTATAGAGTACAACGACTAGATAATAGATCACATTTGATCTCTATCTGGTTCCTCGAAAAGTAATTTCATAACATCATAACTTGTTCCTCTTAAGTATTGTTGACACCCAATTTTGACCCTCCCGTCCAGTCATTAACTATAAAATTACACTAATTTTAAAACAATTTTATAATAATAAAATGCAACAATAATACATTAATACAAGCATAAATAAATAATTTAATAATGACACCGCGTCTTACGCACTTAGAGTCTCGCGCCCATATTTATTAATTCTAAGCTCTGTCATAATTCTTAATAATTAATAATAAATACATAAAATAAATAATTTAGCAATGACGTCGTGTCAAGTAGCATAGCCGCATTTATTAATACGCAAGATAATTTCATAATCATTTGTAATTTAAAATCAATTTTAATCTAATACATGCATTTAATAGCGTCGCATTTATAAAAGCTTTAAACAACTCTTAAATATCATACTTGCATTTAGCATTTAAATAATTTAATCTAAACTCAATTCAATTTTAATTTAACTTCGCAATAATGCATAATAAATAAAATTTTAAATAATAGCGCCGCAGTCTAAAGTATTAAGCATTAATTAAATGGCACACCCGCACTTATTATTTAGACTAATAAAGCACCTAAAATAATTTAAGCACAATTAATTAATTAATTTATCACTAATTAACTAAGCCTAAAACTAATTAAAAGCCTAGAACTAATAAATTAAAACTACCTAACTAATACCCTAATAACTACCCAGCCCAACCCGCGACCCGTCGCCCCGGCCCACGCCTTTTTCCTTATCAGAGGCCCAACGCCCAAGTCCCTTATTTCCCTTCCCTTCGACAGCCCATTTGATTTCCCCTTATCAGCAGCCCTTTCCATCGTCCTCAACAAAAACGCAGCCCTGCGAAACCCTAACCTAAAGCAACCGCCGCACCTCACTCCCATCGCCATACCCGGATTTCTCGCCGGAGAATCCGGGGTTTCCCTTTATCCACGCACCCCAGTCGACTTTCCTTTCCCTTCAGCCAATGATTTCTTACCATAAAACCATATTTTCCTTCAAATCGTTACCTCATCGAACCACTTCAAATCGAACCAAATCGCACGAATCACATACCAATCAAGCACAAGTATCAGCCTTTATTTATTTACTTAACTTGGAACCCAAATGGGGGCTATATAAGAACATGCAAAGGCATCGATAGAGGGACCCTTAGCAGCAGTTAAGAACCACCACAGTAGAGCATATACGAGAGAGTCGAGGGGCAGCCACATAACGATTTAGGGGTCGAACGAGCGAGCTCACTGGGGAAGTCGGGTAGCAATCGACGGGACCCCCTAGCAGCAGTCAACAACCAGAGCTTAGCAGAATCAGGGAAGAAGCAAGGGGCTCAGCACCCGGACCACTAGCATAGCATGAATAGGTAGTTCGAACCCTTCTCTCAATTCTGGTAAAAAATCAGCAAGCAACTTTACCCCTTTGTTCGCATCGCAAAACAACTCTCCGAGTGGCCCCGACGACTTGATACGATGCCCCGGCTCGCTGTCCAGAGAAGGTAATTTCTTTCCCTTTTAATTTTCAGTTTAATGTGCCTCATATAATCTGTATTATATGTTTATATTTCCATTACTTATCGTTGGAATCAATTAGATTAGTCATTAAATGTGTATGGTCATATTACGACTGCTCAAGATCGTTATATGGAGGTATTAAACATGTTTCATTGAAGTAGACATTATTAATGATTCACTATTAAGGCTGTATATGCTCAGTTAAATCCCCAAACAGATTCATGATTATGGTATTTATTTGTTGGAGGGAATACGATATTGATAATGCAATGTTTCCATTAATGTTTGTTAATGTCTAATGGCTTGTTTGCTTGTCTTATTGGCCATTAATATTGGGATATGCTATGTTGGGTTCATGTCCAGCACTATGTGATAGGTGTTTATTATATTGATTGGAGCATTGGTTCATATCCAGTTTCCAGATTTCATTTAAATGATTACATGTACACTCTGTCTGTCTTGACGATTATGTCTTACTGATATCATGTAACATCTTTTAAGTCATTGTTAGTTTCTTATGGCCATTTGTGTGATTAATTAGGAAAATGCATATCTTATTAGCTTAAACTTAAAATATCACATGCTAAGTTTAGAGGTTCAGTCTAGATGAACATAAAACTAGTTTGTTATTTTCTTCATGATAGAACAAGGATAAAAAATGATTAGTTGTTTAAATGCTTTTGTATAATAGCCTCATCTATTGAAAATTAGACCCGTAGCATATCTGTTATCTCTGTTTTAGTCTCTATATTGTATGAACCCCTGTATGTAAATACTCTTGTGTCATTAGAAAGCAACCCATTTTTATCAATAGCTCTATGGGATAACACTAACTTAGATAGATTAGGGGATGCATAACCTGATCTTTGTTAAGTGTTTGCCTCATTTGCCTTCTTTCCTCTTAAATTAGACACATCAAGGTGATAAATAGAATCTGGAATATAAGAGAATTTGAGACCATGTATCGTCCCGCAGATGCACGATATTGTTGGTTTGTTATGAACTTAAACATGACTCAGGGCATTTGTTTTGTTCTAAATACACTGATATACGTGCCCAATTTAGGTATACTTTGTATATTTAAACATGTCTTGTCATATTCCTATCTGTCTAGCTACTTACCCCCATCGATATTATCCTATATTTGGTCTTCCTTTAAAACTGAAAATGTTACGTTTTGAGGCTTATTTCCGTCTACTGTCTACTGCCCTGCATACCCCTGTTTGCTGCACTATTCATTTGTTTTCTCTGTATGTTGCCTCTCTTGATAAATTACTACATTTCGGGCCAGCATAGTTGTCCCCTTGTTTGCCTTTACTGTTTGCTATTTCCTGGCCCAACAAAGGCATACATATCTCTTCTTGAAACTGCTTTGCTAATGTGGCAGTCATATCCCATATATCTAAAGATTATATGAGTATTCTATCTACTTGCATGGTTAAATAAATTTGGGCTTGTACTAATCTTTATCTTCCTTCTTTTTACATGGCACGACCGAAAGAAAACAAAGAGTCTCATGGCGAGACTCATCGTGGCAAATTAATACCCGCATCTATGTGCATTTCTCTATCCGCATCGGAATTTCAAAACCACCGGCGAAAAGACATCGTCATCCGTCGAGTCATCTTCTTTTATTTCCTACCCCGCCCCGTTTATTTATTGTAATTAATTGTCTAACGCTATACTAATTAATTAGCACTTATAATAGTTAAACCTTTAATCAATAAGTAGAAATTAATTTAATTTTGCTTCCCTTAAGTTAATTACTTTAGGCACGCCATATATTGTTTAACATTTATAATAAACCACTCAATAATCTTCACTTGCATAATCACTCATGTAGCTAGGATATTATTTGTGATCAAATTCCTAACCCATTTTCAAAATTCATTATCATTCATAAATGAAAACTATTTTTGCTTACTAAATAGACACTTTGCATGCTATGATTATTTTATGATGCATATTTTGCCATAATTGATTTTGCATTACTACTTCTATGTTATGCTATACAATCGAATAAATTCATATAAATACCTTATGAATGCATGTTTTCCATCAAAACTAACTTTATATATATTGAAACAAAATCTTACATTTTCTTTTGGTCAAAATACATCTTACATGTTTTAAATACTTTCTTTTAAATATTTTCTAAAACATGCATTTCTCTAACATAATAATTAATCCTAGGTTTGGCAGGACAACCGCAAGTTAGCAGATCTTAGAGGGTGCCTAACCCCTTCCCTCTAGATTAATAAAGAACCCTTACCCAGAATCTCATTAAGTTTAGCAGACCATTAAAATGGAGTTAATGTTTTACTTTAAACTAGTTAAACATTTAGGTGTCCTAATTCACCCAAACTAATTAGGTGGCGACTCCGCGAACCCTTAGCATTCTAGCATTTTTTTAAACACTTCTTTACCCCCTAGCAACCCTTTAAGCATTCCTTCCCTTAACCTTTTAGCACCTTTTCAAACATTTTAAACATTTTAGCACCTTTTTTACACTTTAACATCCTTTTTAACATTTAGCACTTTTTTTTTATTTTTTATTTTCTAACACTTTTATTTAAGCAGGGTTCGCTTTTAGAAAATGTCGCGGTCGAAAAAGGGCGCGACAGAATGGCGACTCCACTGGGAATTTTAGGTTCTTAACCACAACAGATCTAGGGTTATTATTTGGCATTACTTTTGCATTTAAATTATTTGTGTGCTGTATTTTGCTTTATTCATTTTGATTGCTATTTGTTTTA
This sequence comes from Przewalskia tangutica, assembly GCA_029844215.1. NCBI lineage: Eukaryota > Viridiplantae > Streptophyta > Magnoliopsida > Solanales > Solanaceae > Przewalskia > Przewalskia tangutica. Next base: position 79,806,204 of record CM056732.1, on the reverse strand, counting down.
CTGCTTTCCTTAAACTGGCATTTCGCTCATATCTCTTCCGCTCTGGAAAATTCACACAATCACACACTCACACGCGGGTGTGCTTTGCGCACCTGCAAAGTTCTTTCAAACACCCACATTTAAGAGAGTTGGTGTTTTGCGCGGAGAATCCGGTCCAACCGGTGGTCGCGTAGCCTTCTCACTCGAGTTGTCCACTCGGGAACCTTGCGTCTAGAAAAGCCAAATCTTAGAAACTTAAGATAGAGCTATACCACCCTTATTTTAGGGCATGCATGCATTTACCTTAGGTGGGTCGGTCCCTGGCATCGACACCACAATTAGGAAGACACCAAACTTGTCGACGGGTTTCTCAACCCAACGACCAACCAGCATATTATGTGTAGCGTGGCGATGATAGACAAATCCAAACCTAATCATGTCATGCTGAAATTGGAAAAAGTGCACCGTCATTTGGTCGCCATTTCCAACAAAAGCATTACAGTTGGACGACTTGGACAAATCCATCATAACCTCGCATATTTGACGTTTAGGCATACCTCTGGCATAAAGAGATCCCAAACATGTTAGAACACGCACTTGATTCGCAATTTGCTTATTAGTATATATTGGCTGCAACTTTTTGCATATTATACTAACTTGGTTTGCTTCATTTGTTAAAGGTTTATTTTTGTCTAGCTTATCCCCAAAAGGTTGATTCGCGTTGACTGGTAGGAGCACAATCATCCATAAATGACTAATCCAGAGGCACCGGAGCGAAACAACTTAGGACTCGTTCCTGTAGAGGATGCAGAGGCGTTAGAAAGGAGAAACACCAATGATCAACACCTCGCCAAACTATTGCAGCAAATGGAAATCATGCAGCCGAAATAGAAAGGCTCAAATATCACAAACCCGTTTACTAGCTTGAATGAACCACTCCTGCAGCAAGGGACAAATGCAATCGTGTCACAAGCCCTCGAGCCTCCACCTCCCAAAGCTCCCGCAGAGGCCGCAACATACCACCACACCAAAATATCACTCGCGATCAATTTGCAAGCCTACCACAAAATGATCCGTTTACCACATACATATCTCAACCTCCACCTACTTATATCTCCTCACTTATCCCAAATTGCCAAGCCACCCAATACGAGCAGATGACACACAAACAATATGGGGGATTAGCACATCCGACCGAAAGCCAACCATTTATTATGCATGCATCCTCTCAAGAGACAGATCAATACAAAGAAGTGGAGCGGCAGACTCGAGCCAGAGCTGATGAAAATGTGGCAAAAGAAATTCGTAGTTTGAAAGAGGCATTCAAAAGCATTCAGATGAACAAGGGGGAAGAAGGTTTGGAATATGAAAACTTATGTATGCACCCTGACGTTGAATTACCTGTGGGGTACAATGTGCCCAAATTTGACATGTTCGATGGAAAGGGGAATCCTCGAGCTCATCTAAGGTCATATTGTGATAAATTGATTGGAGTTGGTAAAAATCAAGCAATCATCATGAAGCTATTCATCAGGAGTCTAACCGGCGAGGCGCTGGACTGGTACACATGCCAAGACCCTCGAAAATGGGACGGTTGGAATGCCATGGCACAAGATTTCATGGATAGATTCAGGTTCAACACTGACAATCGCCCCGATGATTTTATCTTATGAAACTTGAAAAGAAATCCACAGAAACTTTCAGAGAATACGCCCTGAGGTGGCGGTCAGAAGCAGCAAAGGTACAACCTCCAATGGCAGAGAGCGAAATGACCACCTTGTTCGTGCAGTCGTTAAAAGACGCGACATATTATGAAAGGATGATCAGTGTAATTGGGCGAAGTTTTGCAGAAGTCGTAAGAATGGGCGACTTCGTGGAAGAAGGCATTAAGACAGGCAGGATTACAAACCTGACAGCCCTACAAGCAACTAGCAGAGCAGTGCAGTCAAATTCCATCGGAGGCACCTCCCAGAGGAGAAGAGATGCATCACCCTCTATCATGGTCATTCAGGAGCATAGGCCAGAACAACATCCAATGTATCAAAGCCCACCACCTTCTTACCATAATCAAAACACTCAAAATCCACAGTCATATTATCAGCACTGCGCCACCCCATATCCTGTTTACCATACCCAACCAGCATATCCAAAATACTCACCACAATCACGAACTCGCACCCCAAACGGACCCAAACCCCGCATAGATGCTGAGAGAAAGCCAACCAGAACCTATACACCTTTAGCTGAACCTATAGCCCAAGTGTATGAGAAGCTGAAAGCCGCATGAATACTCCAGCCAGTTCCCAGAAATACCCCAAGGCCTACTTCCCGAGGGCACGATGAAACCAAACATTGTGCATACCACTCCGGTGTCGAGGGGCATGACATCGCAAATTGTTATACCCTCAAAGACAAAATAGAGGAATTAATCGAAGAAGGAGTCATTCGGCTGAAAGATGCTCCTCTCAATGCAAACGATAACTTTCTTCCGGGTTATGAAGATGCCCATGTGAGCATGATAGCTGAAAATGAAGAAGACAGTCTGGAAGGGACTATTACGCCAGCCCGCAAAGGGAAGAAAGTTGAATCATCAACCAACCGCCAGAGAAAAGGAGGTGCTCCTTGCCGGAGATTGTTTAACTATTGAATAAGTCATTCGTCTAGTTGTGTGCTGCAAGAGATGATCCTGCTGAAGACTCAGCCATCGAAGACACAGAGCCAGAAGAAGTGGACTCGTGCCCCTGCCTCGGCCCGCCGAGTCCTGAAATAGTTAGTTTAATGCATTTTGCCCTTTATATGTAATAATTGGAACTACGTTTGACCTGATTCCCTTGGTGGATACGTAGGCGGCCGTTTCGGCTTCGGTCCCAACTCTAGAAATTTTAATTTTTTACCCAAAATTCGCTTGTAATGAACTACGTCATGACCTGATTCCCTCATGGGGATACGTAGGCGGCCTAAATCGGCTTCGGTCACACCATTAGGAAACTTTCCCTTTGTTTTGAAAACAACGAGAATACACATAACATACAAGCAACTCCATTGAGACCCCCTTATGCCAAACACCCTTTTCAAAACTGAGACAAGGCAGGAAACCAGGCAGGGGCTATGAGTCTCAAACAAAGGCAGACGTCCGACATCAAGAGTCAAAACTACAAAGTCAACGCGAATCAACCGCCCCCCCTCAAACTCACAAATTTTTCTTTGAGCGCAGGTCCTTCATATTAGCAGAAGGTACAACAAAGTTCTTCATACTAGTAGAAGCAGAAAATATGACAAAATTCTTCAGAAGCAGCAGAAACAGACAGACATCAACAATCAGAGTTCAAATCCCGCAACAAATTATAGCACATCAGCTCGGGCCTAGAGTCAAATTGCAACTCATGCAGTGCACAAACGCACAACAAAGACATCATATCAATCCATATGGTTCACAAATGCATCACAACAAAGGCATCATGGCAATTCGTCAGTGGCAGCATCTAGCATGGACAACATCTCAGCATTCACAACACCCCACATATCATACAGGGAAGACATCCTTATTCACATAATTGCATTTCTCATATATTTATCATCTTGTTTTACCAGTTATACACTAATTTTTCTCAAGCTTAGCTTGCAGGAGCATTTATTATACAGGAGCATCAGCAACACGTCCAGACAACGACGTTATAAGCACAACACGTCCGAAAACGACGCCACGTCCGAAAACGACGCCCGGTCCGAAAACGACGTCGAGTCCGAAAACGACTCCGAGTCCGAAAACGACTCCGCGTCCGAAAACGACGCCACGTCCGAAAACGACGCCATTCAAAACGACGCCGAGTCCGGCGACTCAGTCCGAAACGACTCGGTCCAAAACGACGCCACGCCCAAAAACGACGCCGAGTCCAAACGACTCAGTCCGAAACGACGCTAAGTCCAAAACGACCGAAGTCCGAACGACTCAAGGCCCAAAACGACGCCACGTCCGAAAACGACGCCCAGTCCGAAAACGACGTCGAGTCCGAAAATGACTCCGAGTCCGAAAACGACTCCGCGTCCGAAAACGACGCCACGTCCGAAAACGACGACAAGTCCGAAAACGACGCCAAGTCCAAAACGACGCCAAGTCCGAAAACGACGCCATCATCAACATATCACATCTACGCAGGGACGATTTTCTCTGTTCTCAAAATTGCATTTTTCTCTCATTTCATGCTTTATTATTATTATGTCTTAGCAGTTATGCACTAACTCTTTCTTGAGCTTTAGTCTACAGGGGCAGCAGCAACACGTCCAGGCAACGACGTCATCAACACAACAAGTCCAAAAACAACGACAAGTCCAAAAACGACGCCAACGACGCCAAGTCCGAAAACTACGCCAATAGCAACACTCCAATACAACAGATTCGCTCACAAAGTCAAACTGCAACAAGTCTACATCAAATACATCTTGCAAAAAACCACAGGCTACATCATTTACACTTTAATTATTTCATCTAGTTTTGATTACGCATGAATTACGACACAACTCCATATATATAAAACAATTTTTTATCTATGCCCTAGGAGGCGTCCTTTGCATCTCGTCTATACAACGACGAACATGTGCATTTCATCTATACAACGACGACAACACCCATACAAGGCGTCATTTGAATTTCGTCTATACAACGACGAACATCTGCATCTCGTCTATACAAGACGGCGTATCATTACATCATTTCATTATATAGTATATACAATTTGACTACAACCACAACACAAAATTCACATTCTTACATTATTTTGTTTTGACAGTTATGCACTAATGCTTCTATCTTAGCTTCAATCTACAGGAACTGCAAAAGATGGAGCACAACGTGGATTTTCTCTACAATAACCGGCAATTTGTTGGGGGGCCAACCTTCCCAACAAATGGCAGAAGCGGCCTCGAGCATCGGTCCACTCGTTCCACATCACCATAAAACCCAGCATCATAGCGGTACACCCCAGGTTCAAGCCAGTTATTCTTATTTTCTTTTAACATCACAGCCCAGTGTCGTCATAACTCGACACTGGGACAAATTTTGAGTCCGCGTTAGCCCACCTTGGTGTTTTGACCATGGTAGCCCAGCGTCGTCATAACTCGACACTGGGACAATTTTTGAGTCCGCATTAGCCCGCTTTGGTATTTTGACCATGGTAGCCCAGTGTCGCCATAACTCGACACTGGGACAATTTTGATTTTTCGCATTAGCCTTGCCTAATTGCCCAACATTCTAATTCTGAGGGTCGAGACAAAATTGGCTATGAGTCAACGTCTTTGTCCGAAGATTCTTCCATCATCTCCATACAAAGAGGGACAACTGTTGACACCCAATTTTGACCTTCCCGTCCAGTCATTAACTATAAAATTACACTAATTTTAAAACAATTTTATAATAATAAAATGCAACAATAATACATTAATACAAGCATAAATAAATAATTTAATAATGACACCGCGTCTTACGCACTTAGAGTCTCGCGCCCATATTTATTAATTCTAAGCTCTGTCATAATTCTTAATAATTAATAATAAATACATAAAATAAATAATTTAGCAATGACGTCGTGTCAAGTAGCATAGCCGCATTTATTAATACACAAGATAATTTCATAATCATTTGTAATTTAAAATCAATTTTAATCCAATACATGCATTTAATAGCGTCGCATTTATAAAAGCTTTAAACAACTCTTAAATATCATACTTGCATTTAGCATTTAAATAATTTAATCTAAACTCAATTCAATTTTAATTTAACTTCGCAATAATGCATAATAAATAAAATTTTAAATAATAGCGCCGCAGTCTAAAGTATTAAGCATTAATTAAATGGCACACCCGCACTTATTATTTAGACTAATAAAGCACCTAAAATAATTTAAGCACAATTAATTAATTAATTTATCACTAATTAACTAAGCCTAAAACTAATTAAAAGCCTAGAACTAATAAATTAAAACTACCTAACTAATACCCTAATAACTACCCAGCCTAACCCGCGACCCGTCGCCCCGGCCCACGCCTTTTTCCTTATCAGAGGCCCAACGCCCAAGTCCCTTATTTCCCTTCCCTTCGACAGTCCATTTGATTTCCCCTTATCAGCAGCCCTTTCCATCGTCCTCAACAAAAACGCAGCCCTGCGAAACCCTAACCTAAAGCAACCGCCGCACCTCACTCCCATCGCCATACCCGGATTTCGCCGAGAATCCGGTTTCTTTATCCACGCACCCCAGTCGACTTTCCTTTCCCTTCAGCCAACGATTTCTTACCATAAAACCAGATTTTCCTTCAAATCGTTACCTCATCGAACCACTTCAAATCGAACCAAATCGCACGAATCACATACCAATCAAGCACAAGTATCAGCCTTTATTTATTTACCTAACTTGGAACCCAAATGGGGGCTATATAAGAACATGCAAAGGCATCGATAGAGGGACCCTTAGCAGCAGTTAAGAACCACCACAGTAGAGCATATACGAGAGAGTCGAGGGGCAGCCACATAACGATTTAGGGGGTCAGACACAGAGCAGAGCTCAGTTGGGGGAAGTCGGGTAGCAATCGACGGGACCCCCTAGCAGCAGTCAACAACCAGAGCTTAGCAGAATCAGGGAAGAAGCAAGGGGCTCAGCACCCGGACCACTAGCATAACATGAATAGGTAGTTCGAACCCTTCTCTCAATTCTAGTCAAAAATCAGCAAGCAACTTTACCCCTTTGTTCGCATCGCAAAACAACTCTCCGAGTGGCCCCGACGACTTGATACGCTGCCCCGGCTCGCTGTCCAGAGAAGGTAATTCCTTTTCCTTTTAATTTTCAGTTTAATGTGCCTCATATAATCTGTATTATATGTTTATATTTCCATTACTTATCGTTGGAATCAATTAGATTAGTCATTAAATGTGTATGGTCATATTACGACTGCTCAAGATCGTTATATGGAGGTATTAAACATGTTTCATTGAAGTAGACATTATTAATGATTCACTATTAAGGCTGTATATGCTCAGTTAAATCCCCAAACAGATTCATGATTATGGTATTTATTTGCTGGAGGGAATACGATATTGATAATGCAATGTTTCCATTAATGTTTGTTAATGTCTAATGGCTTGTTTGCTTGTCTTATTGGCCATTAATAATGGGATATGCTATGTTGGGTTCATGTCCAGCACTATGTGATATGTGTTTATTATATTGATTGCAGCATTGGTTCATATCCAGTTTCCAGATTTCCTTTAAATGATTACATGTACACTCTGTTTGTCTTGACGATTATGTCTTACTGATATCATGTAACATCTTTTAAGTCATTGTTAGTTTCTTATGGACGTTTGTGTGATTAATTAGGAAAATGCATATCTTATTAGCTTAAACTTAAAATATCGCATGCTAAGTTTAGAGGTTCAGTCTAGATGAACATAAGACTAGTTTGTTATTTTCTTCATGATAGAACAAGGATAAAAAATGATTAGTTGTTTAAATGCTTTTGTATAATAGCCTCATCTATTGAAAATTAGACCCGTAGCATATCTGTTATCTCTGTTTTAGTCTCTATATCAGATGAACCCACAGACGTAAATACTCTTGTGTCATTAGAAAGCAACCCATTTTTATCAATAGCTCTATGGGATAACACTAACTTAGATAGATTAGGGGATGCATAACCTGATCTTTGTTAAGTGTTTGCCTCATTTGCCTTCTTTCCTCTTAAATTAGACACATCAAGGTGATAAATAGAATCTGGAATATAAGAGAATTTGAGACCATGTACTATCTGCAGTATGCCTGATATTGTTGGTTTGTTATGAACTTAAACATGACTCAGGGCATTTGTTTTGTTCTAAATACACTGATATACGTGCCCAATTTAGGTATACTTTGTATATTTAAACATGTCTTGTCATATTCCTATCTGTCTAGCTACTTACCCCCATCGATATTATCCTATATTTGGTCTTCCTTTAAAACTGAAAATGTTACGTTTTGAGGCTTATTTCCGTCTACTGTCTACTGCCCTGCATACCCCTGTTTGCTGCACTATTCATTTGTTTTCTCTGTATGTTGCCTCTCTTGATAAATTACTACATTTCGGGCCAGCATAGTTGTCCCCCTGTTTGCCTTTACTGTTTGCTATTTCCCTGGGCCCAACAGTGCATACATATCTCTTGCTGAAATCAGTTTGCTAATGTGGCAGTCATATCCCATATATCTAAAGATTATATGAGTATTCTATCTACTTGCATGGTTAAATAAATTTGGGCTTGTACTAATCTTTATCTTCCTTCTTTTTACATGGCACGCACAGGAGCAAAACAAAGAGTCTCATGGCGAGACTCATCGTGGCAAATTAATACCCGCATCTATGTGCATTTCTCTATCCGCATCGGAATTTCAAAACCACCGGCGAAAAGACATCGTCATCCGTCGAGTCATCTTCTTTTATTTTCTACCCCGCCCCGTTTATTTATTGTAATTAATTGTCTAACGCTATACTAATTAATTAGCACTTATAATAGTTAAACCTTTAATCAATAAGTAGAAATTAATTTAATTTTGCTTCCCTTAAGTTAATTACTTTAGGCACGCCATACATTGTTTAACATTTATAATAAACCACTCAATAATCTTCACTTGCATAATCAATCATGTAGCTAGGATATTATTTGTGATCAAATTCCTAACCCATTTTCAAAATTCATTATCATTCATATATGAAAACTATTTTTGCTTACTAAATAGACACTTTGCATGCTATGATTATTTTATGATGCATATTTTGCCATAATTGATTTTGCATTACTACTTCTATGTTATGCTATACAATCGAATAAATTCATATAAATACCTTATGAATGCATGTTTTCCATCAAAACTAACTTTATATATATTGAAACAAAATCTTACCTTTTCTTTTGGTCAAAATACATCTTACATGTTTTAAATACTTTCTTTTAAATATTTTCTAAAACATGCATTTCTCTAACATAATAATTAACCCTAGGTTTGGCAGGACAACCGCAAGTTAGCGGATCTTAGAGGGTGCCTAACCCCTTCCCTCTAGATTAATAAAGAACCCTTACCCAGAATCTCATTAAGTTTAGCAGACCATTAAAATTGAGTTAATGTTTTACTTTAAACTAGTTAAACATTTAGGTGTCCTAATTCACCCAAACTAATTAGGTGGCGACTCCGCGAACCCTTAGCATTCTAGCATTTTTTTAAACACTTCTTTACCCCCTAGCAACCCTTTAAGCATTCCTTCCCTTAACCTTTTAGCACCTTTTTCAAACATTTTAAACATTTTAGCACCTTTTTTACACTTTAACATCCTTTTTAACATTTAGCACTTTTTATTTATTTATTTTCTAACACTTTTATTTAAGCAGGGTTCGCTTTTAGAAAATGTCGCGGTCGAAAAAGGGCGCGACAAGTATCACCATAACATGTTGACAACAATTCAGAACATTTCTTACTTGTTCCCATGAGAATCAGACATATAGTCTTTCAACAAAAAACATGTTAACAACATATATATCATCAATTAAGTAACCCCCATCATACATGCATATTGATAGAATATATGGGTCCATCAAACATAGTAGAGAATCGGGTTTTCTATCTATTTTGTTGAGTAAAGACAAAAGATAAATAACACAAGATATTTACGTGGAAAACTCCTTACTCAAGGGATTAAAGACTACGACCTACCCAGTAGGATTTCCCAAATCTACTATAACTGAGCAATGTTTAGATTACAACCTCTTGCAACCTAGGAATTAAACTCTTAATCTCTCACCTCTTAAAACAACTCTAATGTAAGATCTTTGACAATAACTCTATTGCAAGGAACACACCTTGACTAACTATAGCCAAATAAAACATATGAGAAAGGTTGGGAATTTGTCCTACTATAACACTTCTTTAAAAGTAGTGTAGAAATACAAATGAAGATCAAAAGATAAAGACTCAACAAACTAAACAAATAAAGATCAAAAGATAAAGACTCAACAAATTAAGGACTTAAGACATCTTTAGTGCTTAGGATATGATCCTTGGGTTTATTGTCGCTTTGTTCTTGAGAGAATCTTAAGAGCAGCGGCGGTAGGCACTTGAGAAAAAAAATTAGGTTTTCAAGTGGTAGGTTTACACTTATAATATGTTGTTTATATATGAGAGCATGTGAGGAAAACATTACATCATTTGGCCTAGCGATTTTGCAGTTGTGCTGCCGCTAGGGAACTGATCACATCTGGTCCATATCTGGTTCCTCGAAGATGTTTGACAATCATCAAAATTCGAAATAGTGTGACTTATCACGCCTCTTGTGACAAGAATATAGTATTAGCTCGTTGTTGTTGTTATTATTATTATTATTATTATTATTATTATGATGATGATGATGATGATGATGATGATGATGTTATTGTTGTTTTTTTCAATTAACAATGCGAATTTAAATGATATATGAGATTCAAAAGTTTGTTAAACTCCATCTTAGGAACTTAAACTCACAACCGGTCAGTTGACCCGACAGGCCGGTTGACCAGAGTTTAACCGACCGCCGACGGTAAGGGCATACCGGTCAGGGGTTGGATTGGCCTCAACCCCAACCCGCACGGTTATGAAAACCAGAAGACCGGACCGGTTAGGCTCGGTAATAAAAAACCGGGTTCATTATCGGTTAGCAAGTGGGCCGTAACAAAAAAAAAAAATTCCCAAACGGTATTGTTACTTGGGCATGGGAGGGGCACTGGGGGGCCTTGCCAGCGGTCGAAATGATTGGCCTGTTTTTTATTTTTTTATTTATTTATTTTAATTACATTTTTACCCTTTAAAAAATCTATAAATTCTCTACATTTTCTTCATTTTTATCACACAACATTTCTCTCAATTCTCTTATTCTCAATTTCTCATACTCTCTTAATCATCTTTATTATCAATTTTCAAGTAATTATTATTATTAGTTTTCAAAATCAAAGTAGCAAGACGCAAGACTTCGAGCTTCGAGTTTCAATTGAATTCTGAATCCCGAAGTTTGGTACACTCGTTTCATTCTCTAATTATTTTATTAAATTGTCATATTTATTTGTTGATAATTTAAATATTTTATAATGTCTTTACTAAGGAATTGCGCTGGATTTGTAGTAAATCTAGTTCAAGGGGTAAAAAATCTGTAGGTTCTTCATCATCTAATCAAAATATAGATTATGATCAAATGCAAGAAGATTTTGGAATAGAAGATAATGAATGTGATAACGTTCAATTAGATGATATTGATGAACTTGAAGAAGAAGAACAAGAACAAGAACCTCCTACACCTACTAGTGTTCCTTCACAACGATGTTGAGTGCTAGTGGTAGTCGTAGTCGTAGTCGTAGACCTCCTTTACCAGGACCAGTAGCAAGAAAAAAAGGAGTAAAGTGTGGCTCTTTTATGATAAAGTTGTGGGTACTGATAGAGTTAAATGTAATATTTGTGGGAGAACTTATAAACATAAGACATGGGTGGTGACGGGGGGACGGGCACTATAGGTAGACATATAAAACACGATCATACGGCACAATGAAATGCCCTCCCTAATTTAGAACCCGGTCAACAACAACTTAATCCATTAACTGGGGGGTTGGCTAAGTACGATCCAAAAAAATATCGCATTGAATTAGCAAAAATGATTGTCGGAGGTTGTTTGCCTTTTTCTTTTGCTTCTTCTTCATATTTAATTACATATATTCAAAGAGTATATAATCCCTTTTTTAAAGGTGTTCCTCGTAGTACTACTAGATCCGATATTTTTAGACTTCATAATGATTATGTTATTTTCTTGCAATATTTGTTTGCTAACCTTCCATGCCATGTTAGTTTTACTTCAGACATTGGACATGCATTGAACGGTTATGATTATTTAACAATTACTTGTCATTGGATTGATGAAAATTTTAGAATGGAAAAACGTATTATAGCTTTTGCGTATGACGAGGATCAAAGTCATACTGGAAAATATATAAGCGAAACTATTTGTTTTTATGCCCAAAAATATAATCTTTATAATAAAATACTTTGTGTATCATTCGATAATGCATCTAATAATCTGCCAGTAGATCTTTTAAAGCGGAAGTACAACCACCACTTCGATATATTTCATGTTATTTGTGCTTGTCATATTTATAATTTAATTGTTAAAAGTGGTCTTGATTTATTTTCACTGAAATAAAACTTGTCAAAAGAGTTGGAGTTATTCAGTAATAATAGGAAAAATAGAATTATAGAATTTAAAGAAAAATGTAAACAATTTAATTTGAGACCTAAATTCATGCCGTAAGAGATTATTACGGTGGAATTATACTTATTTATTTTTAAAAGAATGTTATAAGTATAAAGACCCCATAACACATGTTGCAAATGCGCATTGTAAGAACGTGATGTATATGTTAACGAAACATTGGAAATCAATTGGTGAACTTTTAAAAATTTACGTAAATTTTACATCGCAATCGTTGAATTTTCGTGATCTTATTACCCAACAGCTTTGTAATGCTTTAGCTCATATAGCTGAAATTTCATATTTACTTTATGGTTTAAAATCAAATGTGAAATATAAAGATGCGATTCTGATTATGTTTGAAAAGTTTAAAAATATTTTTTCCTATTCACGATGTTTATTGTATTGTGCGCATCTTAAATCCTTCTATTAAAAAAGTAGATTGTCATAATTTAATATTTAGTTTATATACTTATATGGAAATAGGTCAAACAGAAACTCCATCTTCATTTGATTGCATAAGTAAACTTGATACTAATTTAACTACATTACATGATAACACCAACTCTGCTACTAATATTCCTTCTAGTTCTGGTTCTGTGTCTACACCTGCAGGATTCAATGATGATGACGATGAAGAAGAATCTTTAGACATATGAAGCACTTTTACAACACAACCAACCACAAGCCGATCTTGCGATGAGATGCAATTTTATTTGCAAAAGCCAGCGGAGCCGAAGAAAAATGTTGACCCTTTACAATGGTGGCAGGATAACAAAAGGCAATTCCCGGTACTTGCAGCGATGGCCCAGGATGTTCTTAATGTGTCGATCTCAACAGTGGCTTCTGAAAGTGCATTTAGCCAAGCACGAGATCAAATAGGAGACACACGTCACTCATTGGGTGGAAGCACATTAGAAGTGTTAGTCTGCGGCGGATTGGATCGGATCGGAGAGAAGAAATCAAGGATGTGGAGACGTTAATTCTCAGGAAGATGAAGAAATAGGCAATATTTTGGAAGGCGGGAGCGAGGCTGGATCGAATTAATACTCCAGATTTAGAGGCTATGGAGCATAACCAATTCAATCAACCTATAGATTACGAAGAACTTGCAAAAAAGATGCATAATATGTAAATAAAATTATTATTACTTCATTATGTACTCTTATTAACGTTATGAAAGTTCAAAAGTTTACATCTTATCATTAATTTTAATTTTACTATCTATTTAGTTGTTAATCTGTTATTACTTATTTGTTAACTTATATCTATTAATCTAATAAATTAATAAAAGTATAATTACAAATTTACAATATAAAGTTATAAAGTAATAAACTATAAACTGTATAAAGTATAAAGTTATAAACTATAAAATAAAAAGTTAACTTTAAAGTTTCAATTTTAATATATACAACTAAATTATATATTATATTATCATATTACATATTTAAATTGAATTTAGTTTATATTATAGAAAATAAATACTAGAAATAAAAATAAAAAAATAGAAACTGACCAGAGGACTGCTCGATTTAACCGCACGGTCAACATGGAATCGATAACGACCGGACCGGTTGGCCTGTAGTCCGTGAACCGACCGATAACGATCCGAACCGTTAAAACCGTATAGCTACTGCAGACTGGTCACCGTTAGACACCTATAGGAGAACTAGAATATGGAATTTTGTATTTTACATATTTTGTTTGGATTAACAAAATAACGTGTATCTACCTAATTTATATCCCACGAACTCATGATTGTCACGTGTGAAGAGAATCATCTAAGTACTAATTAGTAATAATCTTTAAAATGTTTTACCTAATTCCATCTATTAAATGTCAAGTGACCAAGTGGTTCTACTATATTGTACCTGGTATTTAATCATATACATGACCAAAATTTGAACAATGATAGCAGTAATTTGACCAAAATATTATCCTAAGTCCTCAAGTTTGGCATGGCCTTTCGTTTGAAATATCAGCAACTTTGAACGGTCAAGGAAAAAAACCCACATTTAAAAAAAAAACTTACTCAAGTAATAATTAGGTAAAACAAAATATTTGAAACATGTACAAGTTTTAGATGAAGATACAATACCTTTTGTTGAAATACTAGGAATCGACGATTACATTTATTATTTACAAGCAAAAGAAAAGAGAAGAGAAGAACAAAGGTGAAGAGAGGAAGAAGAAGGCGGTGAGAGAGAGAGAGAAGAACAGAGGTCGATGTGAGAAAAGAAAAGATTAGGGAATTAATTGTTTTGTTTTTCCCTATCTATATTAATATTTTGTATAGGTCCATATACATGTATAAAAGCAATTACAAAATATCTATACAAAATATCTATACTAGTATACCAATGAATACTTACAAAATATCTATACCACTAGTATCTTACAAAATACCTATACCACTAGTATTATCACTACTCTCAACACCCCCCCTCAAGCTAGGAATGAAAATGTTCATCATTCCTAGCTTGGAAAGTAAATGATGATGCTGAGGTCTACCAAGAGCCTTTGTCAATAAATCTGCAGGTTGTTCCCCGGATGCCAGAAACAGGGTGGAAATCAGACCCTTGTGTATCTGCTCACGAATGAAGTGACAGTCAATGTCGATATGTTTCGTTCGCTCATGGAACACTGGATTCGCTGCAATCTGAAGTGCGGATTTGTGCGTGTGCAGAGACTGGTGTAGAGATTAAAACTCCAAGCTCCCTATAAAGGCCAGTAAGCCACATTATGTCTGCCACCGTCGCTGCCATGGCACGATATTCTGCCTCAGCAGAGCTCCTAGATACTGTTGCCTGCTTCTTGGATTTCCAGGAAACCAAGGAGTCTCCAAAGAAGATGAGATAACCTGTCACTGATCTCCTACTATTGACACATGATGCCCAGTCTGCATCACAGAAGGCTCGCAGCTGTTGTGAAGATTTAACCGACATAAGAACTCCTATACCAGGTTCATTCTTGATGTACCTTACGAGTCGAAGTGCAGCCTCTAAATGAGATGTTTTTGGAGACTGCATGAATTGACTCAAGCACTGTACTGAGAATGCTATATCTGGTCGTGTGTTTGTGAGATACAACAGTCTGCCAATCAACCTCCGATAAATAGTTGGATCAGGCAATAGCTGGTCATTCTGTGAAGCAGCAGCAACAGATATGGAAGTGCTATTGGAAGTAGAAGAGGCTGATCTTCGACTGTCAGTGAGATCAAATTCAGTTGTAGTAAGTTTTATATTTACCTCCATGGGTGAAGGCACAGGTTTACCTCCTGAAAGGCCCATGTCAGAGATGAGCTCCAAGGCATATCTTCTCTGGTGCATAACAATTCCAGTGGAACTCCTTGCGAATTCAATTCCAAGAAAATATCGAAGCTCTCCCAAGTCTTTTATCTTGAATGCATTCTGTAGAATCTCCTTTGTGGACTGAATCAATCCCAGATTGTCCCCAGTGATAAGCAGATCATCGACATACACCAATATCACCACAATACTATCATTAACATGCTTAGTGAAAAGGGAATAGTCCCTATGGCTCTGCTGAAAACCAGCATCCACTAAGGCAGTGGTGAGTTTTATATTCCACTGTCGTGAAGCCTGCTTCAAGCCATAAAGGGACTTCAATAGTCTGCATACTTGCTTCCTGCCTTTGTCTACAACAAAACCATCTGGCACCTTCATATACACTTCCTCATATAAGTCACCTTGAAGGAAGGCATTATAGACGTCCATCTGATGAATCTGCCAACCCTTAGTAGCTGCAATGGAGATGACTGATCTCACAGTGGCCATTTTAACTACTGGGGAGAATGTCTCCTGATAGTCTAAACCTTCTTGCTGATTGTATCCTTTCGCAACAAGTCGTGTTTTATATCTTTCCACCTCACCTGTCGCCTTGTATTTGATTTTATACACCCATCGACAACCTATAGCTTTCTTGCCATCAGGGAGAGGAACCAGTGTCCAAGTTCTATTATCCTCCAAAGCCTTTATTTCTGCCCTCATAGCTTCAACCCATCTGGTGTCCTTGGCAGCCTCTAGGTAAGAGCTAGGTTCAACAATTTCTGAAACTTGAGCTACAAATCTTTGATATGGAAGAGACAAGCCAGCATAATCCATTCCAGCAGCAATAGAGTAAAGACATTTCGATGACCCATGTTGTGTAACATAATCCTTATGCCAGATTGGAGGTTTGCTGGATCTGCCAGACCTTCGAGTGGAAAGGTTTGGCTCATTTTCCACTGAAGAGTTGTTCTCAGCATCCTTCTGCAAGGTCTCAGTGATATGCTTAGCTTCCTCATGATTAGCAACCACCTCCTGCTGTGCAGCATCCACCTCCTGTGTGTCCCTGTGTGAGGCATCTGCAGGAACTGAAGATTGGACAGTAGACACTCCTTGTGGCAGTCTGGTCACCTGAGAATGAACTAAGTCATCATAACAGAAAATATCATGTGACTGAATGGGAGCAACAGTATCAGCAGTATTCCCTTTGAGAGGAAAACTTTTCTCTAGAAAAACTACATCTCTACTCATAAAAAATGTGTCATTTTCAATGTCATATAGCTTATATCCCTTTTGGGCAGCACCATATCCAAGATGAACAACTTTTATTGCCCGAGAACCAAATTTATCTTGTCGAACCAAAACTGTAGCATAGCACAAACATCCTATCACTCTTAGGTGAGAGAGTGATGGTTGTGTGTTGTACATCAGCTCATAAGGAGTCTTGTTACCAATAGTTGTGGAAGGCACCCTATTGATAATGTATACAGCACCCTCTATGCAGAAATTCCAGAATCTATCTGGCAATCCCCCCTGAAATTTTATAGCTCTAGCTAACTCAAGGATGTGCCTGTGCTTTCTTTCCACCACTCCATTTTGTTGTGGAGTGTATGGACAGGAACTCTCATGTAATACCCCATATTGTGTAAACAAGTCCTTGCAGTTGTGACTGAAGAACTCAGCTCCATTATCAGATCTCACCTTCTGTATACTGACCTGAAATTGTGTGCCAACTTCAACAAAGAAATTTTTAAGTGTTGTGAATGCATCAGATTTCAAACGTAATAAAAAAACCCATGTCCATCTGGAAAAATCATCAACCACTGTCAGAAAATATCGCATTCCATTATGTGATTCAATCCTATAAGGGCCCCATACATCAATGTGCAACAATTGAAAATTTTTGGTGCTTCTACTAACACTAACAGGGAAAGGAATTCTGGTTTGCCTAGCTAATGGACAAACCTCACAGGTATGTAATGTAGAAGTAAGTTTGATACATGGTATCTTCTTTAAAACACCCATTGGTACATGACACAACCTCTGGTGCCAAGTCTCTGCATCAACAGGTTGAACTGCTGTCATGCATCTCTGATGATCCTCTCCTTTATTCTGTGAATCTAAGCACACAGTGTATAGCCCCCTTTCTTCTTTACCAATCCCCCTCACCTTCCCAGATGAGAGATCCTGAAATATACAACAAGTGGGAAAGAATTTAACACTGCAATTCAGTTCCCTGGTTACTTTAGAAACCGACATAAGGTTGAACTTGAAAGTAGGCACACATAGGACATTTCTAAGAGTGTCACCTCCTCCTAGATGATGATCACCAACATGTGTCACAGTGGCTGAGTCTCCTGTATGTAGGTGCACCTTTCCTGCATTCTCTGACATGTGTTTATGTTTATTATGCAAGTATCTTGGATCACCAATCATATGATTGGTTGCTCCTGAATCGACAACCCACTGCACAGGCTCTTTTATATCAAAAAAACTTTTACCTGCCATATTAGCCATAGCTCTAGATTCTGCCCTTTCATTCATCTTTGATAAGTCATTGTTGTTGTTGGGGAGTTAATCGCAAAGTGGTGGCAACTTGTTGAGATAGGGATCATTTTCTTTCCCATCGACTTGGAGAACATATGCGCTCCTACAAAGAAAGGCCTTCTTCCGCTTTAGGCTTCCAATTTTACGGATATCCGTTGGTAGATAACAATCACTTTGTATATGTCCTGTCTTCTGGCAATAATCACATTTCAGCAACTTGTAGCAATCTTGTTTGAAGTGTCCCTTCACATGGCAGAAATCACAATACGCATTTGGATTATATGGCTTCCTCTGCTTTGGAATTCCACTAGCACCCTTCTTTCCACCTTTTCGTGAACATTCTGGAACTTCATTTGATCCCTGAAATGCTCCACTGCTATTTGCCATTATTCTTTGGCTCTCTTCTTGATTCACCATAGCATACACCTGGTTAAGGCTTGGTGTCTTTTGCATCATGAGAATTTGGCTCCTGGCCTGATTATAACTCTCAGTCAGTCCCATTAAGAACTGAAGAACCCTCTGGTAATGCAGATGGCCAATGAATTCCTTCGACTTAGGGCAACATGAAGGTGGTGGCACTATTGAATCATACTCGTCCCAAAGATCTTTCAGTCTAGTGTAGTAGACTGAAACAGACATGGACTCCTGCCTTAGAGAAAATATCTCTTTGTGGAGTTGAAAGGCACGCGAACTGTTTATTTTGTCAAAACGCTCTTGCAGTTCATCCCAAATAACCTTCGCATCAGAGTTGAACAACATTCCACTGAGCAGATTTTTGTTCACATTAGCCATTAACCACGAGACGACGATTGCATTACACCTATCCCACAATTTAGCCGAATCTCCTTGAAAATTTTCACGTCTTACTGTCCCATCCACAAATCCTATTTTATTTTTTCCTAGCAATGCCAATTTCATTGCTCTACTCCATAACACATAGTTATCCATCCCATTCAATGTCACACCTACAGACAATGACCCTGGAGCATCTGATGGAAATAGGTATAGTGGATGATTATGATCTATATTGAGTGTCATCGTCGTCATTTCACTCGACAAGTCTTCTTCAAAATTTTCCATTACGATTATCTGAATGTTAACTCAAGACCAATTAAACAACACAGAATCTATCGACTAAGAAAACAGACGCTAATCAGAATATCCAATGCTACAATATTCAGATTTAGAATTTTCTCACCCAATCTTGCTATTTCAACTGCAGATTTCCACTATTGATATGTCGATCCCTCGGATTTCTTGATACATATTGAGAAAATCCCCTCGATCTTCATCATTCTTCAATTTAGGACTCTGCTTGATCCGATTTCTTCAGTTGCATGCAAAGGCTCCTTCGATTACTGCGGGAGACTTCACCAACAGACAACCTGGCTTTGATACCATGTTGAAATACTAGGAATCGACGATTACATTTATTATTTACAAGCAAAAGAAAAGAGAAGAGAAGAACAGAGGTGAAGAGAGGAAGAAGAAGGCGGTGAGAGAGAGAGAGAAGAACAGAGGTCGATGTGAGAAAAGAAAAGATTAGGGAATTAATTGTTTTGTTTTTCCCTATCTATATTAATATTTTGTATAGGTCCATATACATGTATAAAAGCAATTACAAAATATCTATACAAAATATCTATACTAGTATACCAATGAATACTTACAAAATATCTATACCACTAGTATCTTACAAAATACCTATACCACTAGTATTATCACTACTCTCAACACCTTTCCACCCCATTAAACTATTTAGGGGCCGTTTGATAGGAGGGATAAGTTATTTCATGTAGATGAAATTGGGTGAGATAATATGGGATAACTAATCTCATTCTTTACGTGGGATAACTTATCCCACATTTTATCTCACGTAGATGAGATTGAATGAGATATCAAAGGAGATATCACACCAACCAAACATAAAATTAATTTCAATTTCATGAGACTAATAACTCAATTTTATCATATTCCTCTCACCAAACGATCCCTTAATGAAAATTATTTTTAAATGATTTCAAATATATAAAAGATTATATATTCGAATGCATATAAAAATTAAGTAGCGCGCTTGACACTCGTATTCTAAATGCACTACTTTATTTGTTTCTTTTTTTTTTTGGTTGAAAATTGAAATACAAGCTAGACCATTCAAAAGTGAAAACATATAAGATTTTTTTATGAAAATTATAAATTATATATATATATATATATATATATATTCATTCATTAATAAAAATAATTAATAATTTTTTTTTTAAAAAAGAAGTAAAAAAGGGGAGAAAAGATCATTCATAATATATAAGTGATTTGGAATGATTCATCCTACTGCTCCCATGTGACTCACAACTAGGGGTGCACAAAGGGTCAAAACCGGACCGGACCAAACCGGACCGAACCGGACCGGACCGTGGACCGAACATTCGGATTCTCCGGATCGAAGACCGGATCGAATTTCTCGGTCGTGCAGTCGGTCATTCGGTCGATCGGTCCATCTTGGACCGAATGGACCGAATCCCTCACGGCGGTCCCAATGACCCGGCCACCGCCATTGACCCCACGGCGGCCGTGCGTATTGACATATCAAATATAAGTTGTAAATTAGTGAAACTTTAAATGGTCATAACTTTGCGCTCGGACGTCCGTTTGATCTATTTTTTTTTTATTTCGCGTATTTTTTCGAGGCGAAGAATCCCACTAAAGTCAGTTTGCTTCAGCCGATTTTTCCAAAAACGTCCATCTTACCCCTCAATTTCACTTTTCCCCCAAATCGTTACGTTTTTCTCCTTTTCAAATCTAAATATCTCGCGATGTACAATAGATTTCAACGTAAAATTTTGTGGTAATGTGTCCGAGAATGTCAATTTCAATATTGGAAATTCAATTTTAAAAAAAAAAACGGGCTCCGGAACCCGACCCGGAATTATATATATATTATATATTAGGAATTTAGAAAATTAGGAATTATATATATTAGAAATTATATATATTAGGAATTTAGAAAATTAGGAATTATATATATTAGGAATTATATATATATTAGGAATTTAGAAAATTAGGAATTATATATATTATATATATTAGGAATTATATATATTAAATATATTATATATATTAGGAATTATATAAATTATATATATATATATATATATATATATATATATATATATATATATATATTATAAAAAAATTAAAAAATAAATTAGAGACGGGACCAAAACCAAAACAAGAATTTTAAAGGATCAAGACCGGACCGATAATCTCGGTCGGTTGGTCGATCCAAAGAGTCGGTCAGTCCGATTTTTAGTCCGGACGAAAATGCACCCTACTCACAACAATTTACAATTCGCAAAGTTTGAATATATGTGGACTACAAATTCCACATTGATGTTTTCTAGACTTCCATTTCTAATAAACTTTCTATGGAAAACTTAAACTACACCAAATAAATCAAATATACACAATTTTATTGCTTTATTATATTTATTCCCACAATCTCATACTATAATAAATTAATATTCATCCATTTAAATTTATGTGATACTCGTCGGTCTGAAAAAAAAAACATCTTTTCATATTTATTACTCTTTTAATATCAATTTATGTAGCACTTTTCATTTTTCGAAAGTCAAATTGATTAAAATTTTAAAGCTAAATTGGATCAAATCAACTTAATATTTTGAAACTAAAATTTAGTTATTCAAAAGATATACAAAAAATACTATGAATCAGTTGTATTTCTTCTCATGCTAATATTATTAAAAAGTGTATTTTAAAATATGTGTCAAGATTTACATAGTTTGAATCTTGAAAATTGAAAAATGTCACATAAATTGATACAAATGTTAATAATTTAATTTTAAACTTCTCATTTTTATCCTTAATAAAATAATCCATAGCCACAAATAATAATTTCATTTCAAACTTTTCATTTTTACCTTTAATAAAATAATTTGTAGCCATAAAAATTTATATAACTTATTTTAATTTTTTTTGATGCTCTTAAACAGTTTCGCATAAATTGATACGAATGTAATATTCAGTATAATAAATTCTACTGTACTAGTATAATTTTCTACGCACTATAAATATGCATGCAGGACAGTGTTTGAATTATTAGACCATGGAGAATCATATTGTACACAAATTTTCTCGTTTGTTTACTTCTTGTCAGTTCCGAAATATACCCGATGTTGTTGATAGCTCATTCATAATCTCTAAAAACTCCAAATTTCTCCATAATAATGTTCTTGGAGCTTCTTCAAGAACAATTTCTTCAATCAAAACTCAAGAATCCGAATCAAACAACAATAATTTGAAATTCCCAAAAGGCTCTAAAACCAAGTAAAGAATCACTTGTTGTGAAGAGTTGTTCATCAAATAGTGGTTGGTTCAGTAGTGAAGAAGGAGATGGTGAAACAGAGGATGCATTTTTCAGCTTGTCTTCTGGTTATTTTTCCGAGTCGTTTCGCTGGAAACCAGCTGAAACTTGTTGGAAAAATAACAATCAGAAGAGTTCTGAAATGAGTCGTTATTCTTCTGAATTGTCGGTGAATTCAGTTTCAACAGCACTGTGCCAAAAGAAAAGAAATGAGCGAGTTGAGTTAAATTTAGACGAGTCAAAATAGGTCAAATCAATAAACAGACTTGATTTTACCACCTCACAAACAGAGCAAATATCAACAATACTGCATGGAAACAGCCGAAAAGCAGACAAGATCCGGCAGAAGAGCTCGCCGGAAAACCACCCCGGTGGAGAAGTTAGATTATTACAGCGAGTTTACTACTAGTAATACTCGCCGGAAAACTACCAAGTGTCGCCGGAAAATCAAGAAGTTGAGTTTAATTAACTCTAATGAGATGGGTAATTTTTCAATTGTAGTTGATGGAAGAATTGAAGAGAGCATTGCAATAGAGAAGAGTACAAGTGATCCATACAGTGATTTCAAAACATCAATGGTGGAGATGATAGTAGAAAAACAAATCTTTGGACTTAAAGATCTTCAAAGTCTTTTACATTGTTTTCTATCATTGAATTCACCTTCATTTCACAAGATTATTTTGAGGTTTTCTCAGAGATTTGTGAAATCTTATTTCACTAACTAGTGTAGTACTTTAATTTAAGTTTGGTTTAGTTTGAATAAATAGTTCTAGGATTTTGAATAACTTGGTGTAACAACAAATTATCTAATGCTATGTATCCATCTTCTTTTTTTAGTCTATATATGTTGATTTCCTAATTTTGTGAAAACATAGTTTCTGTGTGTACCTCATTTAACAACAAACACTATATAGGAAAAGAATGTTATACTCAAATACGAACTTTGTCGCTAATCCGTTGCTAAATTTTTCATAGCTATTTTTTTTTGATAATTCATTATTAATCCGACACTATTGGATTAGCAATAATCGAGGCCATTCGGACGAAACATTTCCTACCAAAAAGATTTCATCGATAATTCTTATTTATTTAGCAGTGAAACAACTTAATGTATAAAATAGAATTAAAAATCATTAGCATTCTAGGAAAATAAGAATGTAAAATCATACTTGACTTTAACATTCTAAATGTTATTTATAATTTTAAAATATTTAAATTTTCTATTATAAATAGCTTTTTTGGGGTGACCGACTTATAGGGTTAGGTGCTAACATCACTTGTCTTTTAATTTTTTGCTCCATATATATTTCGTAATTAAGAACTCAATGATCATATGGACTTGTCTTTGGAATTTGATAGGAAAAGTATCACGATTTTAATTTGGAACTGAATTATGTTAGGAGTTTGATTCTCTTATTCTTCTTCTAGTCCACAGAAATTTGCCAACAACAAAATTTTAATATTAACTACATAATTTAAATAAGAAAAGTTTTAATAGTAAAAAATGTAGTCGAAGTCCTAAATATTAGAAAATAATTAAATTATAATTTTTTACAATGTAAATTTTTTTTTAAAGGATAAAAAAGGTGAACAACAAATACAATTCAAATAGGAAAATAATTTATATAAAGTAAAATCTTTATTAATATTACATTCATAAATATTAGGACTTCATATATAGTTCAAATAAATAACGATTTAATAATTAAAATCTTAGTTAATTTCAAAGTTTTAAAAATTAGTAAAATAACTTAAATTATAATTTTGTCTGAGGTGGACTCAATTTTTAAAGGATAGAAAAAAGACACATTTCCAAGCGACTTCTCAATCCTTAAATTTGACAATCTTTTTATCTGTATATAATATTTACTTTTATAAGCTTTCAACTCTAGTCAAGAAAATTTGTAGAGTAAATTGGACGTATCTGAAAAACTAGAATAACTATAGAAAGGAGACACAAAAAGGGTTGCCACATAAATATAAATTGATTCATCAGACATACATGATGATAATGATCTTAAAATATGTCTTCCTTTCTTCAAATACCATGAACTTCCCTTTTCAAAGGCTCCATAGTTCTTCGATCCAGAACATACGGTAGGATTTTATTGGGTCTAAAATATATAAGTAAGACACATTAAAAGTTTAAATTTTATTTAATTTACTTACTCCAATAATTTCGTCTTGTATAGTTATGTTACAATTGAACCTGTAAAGACTTAAACATAAAACTTACAGTTTATTTATATCTGGAGTCTTTACTAGAAGGTGCGCACACGATAGTCCTTTCGGCTGCAAGCCTTTGCTACGGTATGTTCCTCTGTCAAGAAAGCCAATAAATTTTGGCAAAGGTTCGAGAGGATTTTTCTTTCTAAACTCTAAGTTCAGAAATATAGAATTGTTGTATATAATTTATGAGGATAGTGCTGCTTATATAGGGGGAATTAGGTCAGACTTCAGATAGAATTGGGCCCCAAGCCTGACCCAAATTCTGAGGTGCAGTGGGTCACCGATCGGGCCCATCACGAAGCCTGCGCGTGACACACTTAACAAAGTAGCTGTCGCGCTCGATCTGGTAGGCGACGCGACCCTTCACATCTCATCATTTGATATATATTCAACACGTTTAATTAAATTCAAAATCTAATTTTGACTTAATTAAATAATTTTCATCAAATAGAAATTATCCCATAATATATTATCAATTTATATATCTCGATTCTAAATCGAATATTTAATAATCTCTCAATACACCCTTAGACCGAAAAGACAATCGACATAGTGTGACCCTTTAGGCCTTCACATATCGACACTAATCAAATTAAGGTCCATACGAAACTCCTAGACTGTGTCGTATGACGAGCTCAATATATGAAGTACGTTTACATGAATCCAGCAAACATAACCTTTACGTGAGATGATAAATTCCTTTCATTCGCGACACACTCGATCAAGCTTAGAATTTGTCATGTGTCTATCCAAATGGCTTGTTCACTTTATCTTATTTATATTAGTCGACAACTAGACCATATTCTAAATATGTCTCCTGCATTGGCCAATGACTTTGTCGACCTAATATCACTGAGAAGTTGAGTGTTCTCTCGAATATCCAATCGAGGAATGAATCATATTCTTGGCTCAACTACCACCTTAGTTTACATCGCAATGTACCCAACACAAGTCGTGTCTTATCCTATAAGGAATTTAAGCTTAGAACAAGGTCAAAGTACATTACTCCGAAAACAAGGTGCGTATTGATCTCAAGTCAAAGGACATTTATCTCCCACACACTCGCACCAGTGTTGTCACAATAAATTATTATTGGACAAGTGACACTTGGAACAACCCATAGTTCCTTCAGGAACTCAGATATCACGACAACTTCCTTACCAGCTTCCGATCCAACAATGTACTCGATTTCAGTTGTCGAATCAGCAGTTGTATCTTGCTTGGAACTTTTCCAACTCAATGCTCAACTATTTAAAATGAAGGTATAACCAGACTGAGACTTGAAGTCATCAAGATCTGTCTGGAAGCTAGAATCAGTGTACCTAGTAGCCACTAGTTTTTTTGTCCACCATAGACTAAGAAATATTCTTTAGTTCATATAAGATACTTAAGAATACTCTTCATCTCTTTCCAGTGGTCTTCCCTAGGATTCTGCTGGAATTTGAAAGTCATATTAAGTGCATAGGCCACATCTGGCCTCGTACAGGTCATAACATACATGATTGATCCTATAGCTGAAGCATATGAGATCCTCTTCATGCGTTCACGTTCTGCAACAGTAGAGGGACTATCCATCTTTGATAACTTGATGGCTTGACCCATATGAAGACCTCTCTATTGGAATTTTCCATATAGAATCATCTTAGCACTTTGTCTATGTATACGGATTGTGACAACCTCAACAATCTATTAGGTATATCTTTGTAAATCCTAATTTTAAGAATGTAGCAGGTTTCACCCAAGTCCTTCATCATGAAGGTGCTGGATAACCATTCCTTGACTGATTGCTTGAGAGTCTTATTATCTCCCATTATTAATATGTCATCTACATATATAACAATGAAGATAATACTCTATTCATTGCGCTTACTATAAATGCAAGAATCTTCTTTACTTCTAACAAAGTCAAACGATTTGACTGCTTTGTCAAAGCAAATATTTCAACTCATTGAGGCTTGCTTAAGTCCATAAATGGACTTCTATAGCTTACATACTACTTTGGGCTTAGTTTCGATAGTAAAACCCTCAGGTTGTATCATATACATCTCCTCATTTAGATTACCATTGAGGAAAGTAGTTTTAACATCCATTTTCCAAATGTCATAATCATAGTATGCAGCTATTGCAAGCAAAATTCGAATGGACTTAATTTTCACAACAGGTGAAAATGTTTCATCATAATCGACCCCAGACCGTTGATTATAACCTTTAACCATCAATCTTGCCTTATAAGTCTGTACATTGTCATATGCATCAATATTCTTCTTGAATACCCATTCACATCCTATGGGTCTAACCCCTGTTGGCAAATCAACCAAGTTCCAAACTTTATTGACGTACATCGAGTCCATCTCAGATTTCATGGCTTCTTGCCATCTCTGTGAATCAATGTCTAATATAGCTTTATTATAGGTTGTAGGTTCATCGTCATCAAGAATATCTATCTCATTGTGTGTTTCAACAAGGAGATTAAGTCTTTTAGGCGGACAATGAGTCCTAGTAGTCCTACGGAGTTGAATATTTTACATTACAGTGTTTGTTGTATTCTGATTGTCAGAAGGTCTTTGTGTGCTGGACAATTCACCACCTTGAGAGCTTTCAGGAATATCATTTTCATATCTTTCTTGAATGTAATGATGTACAACTATTATATCATCTTCCATTGGTTGTTTCTGCACTATCTCTCACAAAACTCCCATTGGCTGAAGGGCGTACTCTAAGTACCCAATCTTCACCAAATACTCCCACTGAATCCTTGTCTATATCATTTGACAAGGGTTCAAATTCTATGTTATCTTGTGGTTCTTGAACTTCTTCAAGTTTTATCTTATTACAACTCTACATAGTCTTCTTTAAGGAAAGTTGCATTTCTAGAAACAATGACCTTATGTTTTTTAGGAAGATAGAAATAGTATCCCCTAGTTTCCTTTGGATACCCCGCAAAATAATACTTCTTTACATATGCAGGGCACCCAGAGTCGCATGTGTTTAAGTGCTGGATTTTTGCCATTCCATATTTCATATGGAGTTTTCCCTACTAACTTTGAAGGAACCCTGTTCAAAATATAGATTGATCTTTGTAATACATATCCTTAAAGGTATGTTGGTATAGCTTAGAAACTCATCATAGATCTAACCATATCTAATAGGGTTCGATTTCTCCTTTCAGCAACATCATTCATTTGTAGCGTTCTGGGAGGTGTCCATTGTGATTGGACTCCATAAAGCTTCAAGTAATTTAGAAATTCTTTACTTTAATTATTCACCTCCCCGATCTGATCGAAGGGTCTTGATACTTGTTTCAAGCTGCTTCTCTACTTCTGACTTGTACTCCTTGAATTTCTCAAAGGCTTTGGACTTGTGTTTAATATGATACGCATGCCTAAACCTTGTGAAATCGTCTATAAAAGTGATGAAGTAAGGGAAACCTCCCTTACCTTGAGTTGAAAATGGCCCACATACATCAGTATGGACTAACACAAACACCTATTTGGTTCGCACACCTTTTCCAAAAAGTGGTTGTTGGTCATCTTTCCTCTCAAGCAATATTCACAATGACCATAGGACTCTAAGTCAAATGGTTTGAGGTAGTCTAGCTTCTTTAATCTTGCTATCATTGATTCATTGATGTGACCAAGTCTACAGTGCCATAAGTAGGTGAGGTTTCTTGGACTACTTATTTTAGCTCATTTATTTTGTACATTTAAAATTTCACGACTACAGTTAAAGCATACAATCCATCCATAAGCGGAGCATTTCCACAAATAAAATAATTAAAAGATAAAATATAACTGTCATTGACAATAAATGAGGAAAACCCCTCCATGTCTAACATTGGGATAAAAATAATATTCCTTGTCAATGATGAAACAAAATAACAATTACTAAGTTCTAAACAAAAGCCAGAATGTAAATCTAATCTATAAGTTCTCACGCATTCAACATCCACTCGTGCTCAATTTCCAATGTGTTGGTCCAACCTTTCTACTGCCAATCAACCACTGTACATTGTTACAAATGTGTGAGGCACAAGCGGTATCTAATACCCAACAGTGAGAGTTCTTACAGACATATTTATTTCAATGACAAATATACCTTGTCTAGCAGGGCCAAGAGCACCTAGTGCTTTGCCTTCTCCTGGAGCAGTGCAATGCTTCTTCCAATGCCCCTTCCTTTTGTAGTTGAGGCACACATCTGCAGCTACCTTCACCTTTTTCTGAACCCCTCCTATAGGCTTCATAACTGTGGGTTTAACAATTTCCTTACCCTTCTTCTTTTATATGTTCTTACCCTTGGATTTGAACTTGTTAAAGGAGCCAACCATGAGCACAACTTTACCTTTAGAGGTGGACGATTCGAATGTCTTCAACATGTTGTGAAGCTCTGGAGGATTCGCCTTAGTTCCGTCATGTTGAATTTTACAATAAAGTTCTCAAACGAACCAGGAAGGGAGTTCAGGATTAGGTTGACATAAACATTCACGGGCAGCTTCGTTCCAATCGAAGACAACCTCTCTATTAACCCAATCATCTTCAGAATATGTTGTGACACATGACCCCATTCATTTAGCTTACATTTGAAGAGGTCTCTCAGTAGTTCATACTCTATTGTCTGAGATTGTGAGTCATAAAGACTCTTCAAATATTTGAGCATCTCGTTGGGGCCCATGTTTTCATGCTGCCTCTGTAACTCTGCAATCATCGAGGTAGCGTCGTCAAGATGTTTCTGATATGCTGCCCTGTCAAACATGGCATACTCTTCAGAATCTTCGACAGAGATTGTTGGGAATACTTTATGTTACACCTCATAAGTTTAGGCGATAATTAAGAACATAATTAAGGAAATAGGATACAAATATTGGTTATAAGTATGTTTATATATGCCAATCCGGAAGTTAGTACATGAATAATGTGATTCCGGAATTTTTTTGGTTACAACGGGCGTGACAATGAA
This sequence comes from Przewalskia tangutica, assembly GCA_029844215.1. NCBI lineage: Eukaryota > Viridiplantae > Streptophyta > Magnoliopsida > Solanales > Solanaceae > Przewalskia > Przewalskia tangutica. The sequence goes on along the minus strand of CM056732.1, from coordinate 79,776,546 downwards.
AATTGAAAATGATAGTTATATATATATATATATATATATATATATATATATATATATATATATATATATATATATCCCGTTATGGATTAGTAACATATTATATAAGTTACGACAACGAGGATACGAGGCCATATGGAATTTTCAAGACTTAAGAAGTGGGATACAAGAGTAACTAATTAGGGAAAATGGGACTAAGTTTGCAAAAATAAAATTAGCCCACTTAAAACCTTATAACCTTTCTTCTTCCATTACATTTGATTTCAAAGAAAAAAAATACTCCCTCTCTTATCTCCTCTCTCCCTCAGCCGAAATACCCACCATCACCATAGCCAATTGAAGTTTTTTTTATTCTTCTCTTCCAAGATTAATCATTCTACAAAATTTGAAGCAAAGAAAAATAGCCCCAAAACAATGAGTATTCGGCCACTGCTGGCCGAGATTGGAGCCAAGAATTTCCAAATTTTGGGTCAAGTTTTTGGAAGAAAAATGAGTAAAAAATGATGGATTAACATTGTGGGATTCATGCATGTCAATTTGGAGTTGAAAAAGTGAGAAAATGGTGCAAAGAATCGATGGAACAGTGCCGATTTTTATGGATTGTTTGGGCTTGAAATTAAGGTAAAAACTCTTCGTTTTATAGAATATTTGGAAGATTAATTGATGTTGTGATTAAGGAATAAACTCTTGATAAGGAGAAAATGTAAATGAGAATGCATGTGACAAAAATGTTGTTGTAGCCGATTTTGGGACAGTTTTGTATACTTTGGATTTGATTATTATATTGTTAATTTTGTCACTAATTGCATGTTATAAATGAAGGAAATCTTGATGTTTAAGTTGTAATTGTTATAAGGAATTGTTGAAACATGAATCGATTTTTAGAAGTTAAAGAAAGAGTGTTGGTAATGTGGATGTTGATCGAAGACTTGCATAGAATTATTGGACATTGTTGAGAGGCATTAAGTGCTGATTTCGTGGAGTTAAAATGTTGGAAACTTGATTATGAACATGTATATACGTTGTGGTAATTACTAATACATGTCTTAAAGAAATTAAAGTGTAAAAAAGGTGTTATGTTGCAAATTATAGGACTCGAACTCTTGTTGATGTCGCTAGAGTTAATGGACTGTCTTAAGGTTGTTCTAATATGGATTAAGGGCTGGATTAACATGAGAAATAGGTGTAGTAATCACCTTGGTTGTTGTAATTATTGTATTGCATAAATGTAAAAAGAAGGAATATGTATTAATGGCGTAAATGGAATATTTGGGATTGTTTTGGTTATATCCTTACGTTGTGATTGTTATTTGGTATTGCTTGCTTGATTCGTAAGTTGTGGATATGCACATAAATAGGGGAGGTGCTGCCCGAATTCTATAGAAAAGAGAGTCGTCATTCAATATAACTTACGCTAGAAATCATAGAGTTGACGGGCGTGTTATTATTGTTATAGGTTGACGTACTAGTTGAGACGAATATTAGTTATCGAGTTGGTATAGACGATAAAATATGTGAAACTATCCTTTCTTCTTTTGGCATGATTTATATAAAGTGAAGGTACGGCGGACATACGTAATTCCATTGAATCCTAATCATTAATGATACATAACATGATAGTGTCTTGATTTTCTAAGTGATAGATATTCTACTTATTCCATTGAGAGTCAAATGGTGATTTAATTTGTATAAAGTTACTCATGATAATCTTCTCATGCTTAATGTGTTTATATCGATTCCACTGAGTCCCTCATTAAAGGGCCTGCAATGTATATAGATATGATAATTCCACCGAGTCCCTCATTAAAGGGTCGACAATGTATATAGATATGATGATTCCACCGAGTCCCTCATTAAAGCGTCGGCAATGTGTATAGATATGATGATTCCACCGAGTCTCTCACTAAAGGGCCGACAATGTATATGACGGTTCCACCTAGTCCCTCACTAGAGCGCCGTCAATGTATATAGACAAGATGATTCTATGGACATACATCCCTGATTTCGATATGACTATCATTTTTATAAGACACAATTGACTCTCATTTTTATATGGCACAGTTCGATTTGGTATTTGATTATTATACTTGTCTCATGTTACCTCTTGGTCAGTTATGATCTTATTTACAGTACTTCATATTTTACATACTCAATACATTATTTCAGATCGACCCTTTTTCCTGAGGTCGCGTTTCATGCCCGCAGTACAGTTCTCATTTGCGATCATTAGACATATTTTGTATACACTTTTTGAGTCATTTTTAGTTAGTATTTTACTCATTTCGTTTGTGTTTAGTATAATATTAGGGTTGTTTTTCTTTCTTTTGAGTCGCAGTGGTTCTAAATGGCAAAATGGCAAAAAGAAGCTAAAAGTGGGCAGAAAAGGCAGGAAAGGAGCTCCCGAAGCAAAAAAGGACGAAAGTTAGCAGATCAAGACGAAAGACTGCAGGACCGCGGTACCATAATTACTGAGAAGCCGCAGTACTTTCGGCACCACGGTGCCATTCTGCAGTACCGCGGTGCCGATGCGGGAATTTCTAGTCCGAAATAGAATTGGCGAGGGGCAAAAGTGTCCAAGGCACGCGTTTTTGACAACATATATAAACCCTTGGGACGGATTTTAGGGAATTATTCTATGACATATCATCTCTCAGAACACAACACAACGCTTGGCGGCTACAATTGGAGACATTAGTTCTAAGTACTTTTCTTTCTTTAGTTTTCAATTCAGTTCATGTTTGGATTTGTATTAGTTCTTAGCATGTCTATGGCTAGGAGCTAAACACTTTATTAGGGCTTTCCTGTTGAATCTCTTGAAACTCTATTTCATTACTTAATGCATTAATTTGATTTCTTCAGTTGACAGTCAATTTTGACCCGTTTTTCGTATATTTGTTGCAATTTTATGTGTTTTAGGACACCACATTCTAATCATCATTTTTTGCATTTTTATCTTTATATTTTAAAATTAAGCGTTATGTCTTTGTTAATATTATGTTTCTATTATTATTACACTGTCGTTTATTTTAATAATATTTGCATCTCTTTAAATAAATTAATTGACATCCCGTTTTAATTTTTAATTAGACATTAAACATTTGTTAAATATCGTATTTTATTATTATTGCATCGACATTTGCATTTTTATAATCTTGCATCTTTTTAAATAATTTTTCTTTTAAATAATTAACCCGTTTTGCATTTCATCAAATAAGTCCCAATTCGAGGCTTAATTCGGATGATTCCAATCCAACACCATTTTTAATTTCATCCAAACACTCTCTTTTATTTCCCCCCCCTAAAATCAAATATCACTTTTCATCTTTTCCCCCCCAAAACCAAACCCAAACCCTAAACCTAAATACCCCTATAAATAAAACATTACTCCCTCCTTTAAAAGTGGGGCAATTTCACGTAACTAATCAGTCGCACAAGCCTTTGATTACCCCCTCTCCCTTTTCATTTTTTTCCCAGCCGCACATCTCCCTCTTCACTCATCTCCCTCACCTCTTTCTTGTCCGACGCCGCCGCCCCAATCCCGCCGGAGCTCTACTCCGGTGACAACCCTCTCTCTCACACCAACAACATTTTCCAACGCCTCAACACCCTCACCATCACCCTCTGCTCTTCTATGTTTTCTCCGGCGAACTGACGCCGCCGGAGTCTAGACAATAGCACACACACAACAGCCGATAACTCCCATACTCTCTCTTCCCATTTAATTTTCTTAAACTCCCATATCTCAATCTTCTTCAACAAAGAGACACACCTTCCGTCGCCCACCACCGGCGAAACCACCACCACTGCCATCGCTGACCCATCTCCCTCACTGCTCACACACACACACTCACACCCCCATCGCTTCCACGCACTGTCCGCCGGAGGTGATGACCGGTGGGCACACCATCGAACCACCAGTGAGCCCATCGACCTCACACGCACCAAACCCCCATCATTTTATTTTCAAATTCATTTTCTCTTAAATCAGTTGACCCTTTCCATTATCTTTTTTTTAACCACTCTTCGCCGCCGCTGGAGCTCAGCTCTGGAGAACTACCAGCTCCCCGTCTGTTCCTCTGCCTCGCCGGATTTAACCACCGGCGACTGGCGGAGAGCTCTGGCGAGTTGGGTTGCCATCGTCCATGTTTGGTCGGAGATGTTATCCGACTTCGAAAATCATTTATTTGATGTCCATTTTTATTGTGCTATAGCGTTACTTGTTGGCTACAGTTTGGTTATGATTTTCTCTGATTTTGGACTCTCATGGTGCACTGTTTCTTTTTTCTGATTGCTGAGTATCAGTGGCTGATTCTGGACAGTTTTTAACACTGCTAATTTGTGATAGTTACTTGGATAATTTATCCAGCGTTGGCCACTGTTTCTACTATTTCCGTTGTTCCATGGACCATTCGACTTGATGTGTTGCTACTGTTTTGTTTGTTCTATACGGATTTTTGGACGATTTTACCCTTTTATTACTTTATTAAACTGATTTGGAACAGATACTACACTTGATATTTTACTGATTTTTGAACATGATACTACACTTTGGTATTTTACTGATTTTTGAACATGATACTACACTGGCCGAAGAAGGATTTATCCGTCGATCTGGAGGCCTCCATGATAAGCGAGACGAAATATGTGGGCGAGGAGGAAAGTGAAAAGATTAGACGAGAATGCATAGTATCGTTCACCGGGAGGTGAGTCGACCGCAGCCGAAGCGATATTGGCTTCTCATGTCTTAGTATCCTTGGCATAACACTAGCTGAGCCCACACTATATAAAAATATATCTTTTACATATATATACATACGTTGTGTTTATTTGATAATTTATTTTATTATTTACTAATTCTTTTACTAAGTGTTATATATATGTATATATATATATACATACGTTGTGTTTATTTGATAATTTATTTTATTATTTACTAATTCTTTTACTAAGTGTCTTTTGCAGGTACCCGGAGGCGCACCCCAAAGTTAAAGCATTCACATAAAATAAAATAAAAGCGAAATATCGCTAAATTCTCTTCATTCCATTTTTTTATGATTATTTGCTTTCATTACTATCTTGTTAAATCTATATATATTTTAAATATTTGCATGCCTAGTTTAAATATATCTTGGTTGGTTTAATAATTAGAACTCCTTTAGAATTGTAGATTGAATGTTAGAACAATAATATTAAGCCTAAGTTTGACCGGACAACCGCAAGTTAGCGGATCCTATAGGATGCCTGACCCCTTCCCTTTAGGATAATAAAGAACCCTTACCTAGAATTTCACATAGTTTCACAGACCTTTAAAAATGGAGATCATTCGTAGTATTTTATGCTACATTATTAGTGTCCTAATTCACTATAATAATTAGGTGGCGACTCCTTGAATAAATTTAGGAATCAACCATACGTAGTACTCCCGTTCACGACTCCGGTTAAAATGGGGTGTTACAGCATGACGACTCCGCTGGGGATATTTAGGTTCTTAACCATAACAACATAGGTTAATTATTGTGCTTTATTTTTTCTTATCTGCTTAAAATTGCTTCTTCTGTGTTTTACATTCATTTGCTTTTATGTTTTGTCTAAATTATTCTACTTTACATATAAATATTTGCATATTGTCTTAACTGCTATTTGTTACCGTTTTTCCTTAAACTGACATTCCGCTCATATTTCCTCCCTTACGAAAAATTAACACTATCACACACTACACGTGAGGTGCGCTTTGCACACCAGCAAATTTCTTTCAAATACCCAAATTTAGGAGAGTTGGCATTTTACGCGGAGAATCCGGTCCAACCGGTGGCCGCGTAGTCTTCTCACTCGAGTGTCCGCTCGGGAACCTTGTGTCTAGTGAAGCCAAATCTTAGAAAATTTAAGATAGAACTATACCGCCCTCTTTATTTTAAGTCATACATGCATACACCTTAGGTGGGTTGATCCCTGATATCGACGCCACTATTAGGAAAACGCCAAGACTTGTCGACGGGTTTCGCAATCCAACGACCAACCAGCATACTATGTGTAGCGTGACAATGATATACAAATCCAAGCCTAAACATGACATGCATAATTGGAAAAAGTGCACCGTCATTTGGTCGCCATTTCCAACAAAACATTGCAGTTTAACGACTTGGACCTATTTATCATAATCTCACATTTTTGGCGTTTAGGCCCACCTCTGCCATTAAAAGAGGTCCCAAACATGCTAGGACGCGCGTTTGATATCTATATAGCCTGCTTGCTATTGTAATGTTTGTTGCTTTCAGCTATGTGCACTTTACTACAGTATTTTGCTACTTCAAGTTTGTGCATTCGCTTAACATTAATTACGAGCTCTACTAGTTTGGTTTTCTGGGGCTGCGTTATTCCTTGCGTTATCGGCACGATACGCGGAAATCCCATATCCCAAACAACAATTTTCTCAAAATTTTGTCACACTTCAGAACTACGTGTGACCTGATTCCCGCGGCGGGATACGTAGGCGGTCATTTTGGCCTCGGTCCCACCTTTTAGAAAAAATCCTAATTTTCCATCTCTTAAGAATCTCCTTATTCTCCGTCACCGGTGAACTATGGGTTAAACTGGTTCCTTTGGCAAAATGCATAGGCGGCCATATCAGCTTTGGAAACGCATTTCGGGGAGAACCAGCTAGCTCTGGGTTCGAGTGGCATTTCACCCATTTAAAATAAATAAAAAAACTCGAGGTCTAATCGACGAATCCAACTTCAACAGGGCTATGCTCCTAGACTATGTATCTACTTGATCTCTATGGCGAGATACGTAGGTGGCCACATCGGACTCAGTCCAACTATTTCTAAAATCTTTGGCCCTTACTCTACCGGTTACAATGCACACTCCATCCAATCTCCGCGATAGGATAGTTCGGTATTCCATATCAAATTCGGTCTAGTCCATTCGACATCCGCTTATGCCAAAACTGGGGCTGCTTTAAAAAAGCGTCACTGCAAGGAGAGGTCGTCAGTACCGAATAGCATATTATCGACTACGCTCTCGCAGCCAAATTCTTAAAGCCAGACAACGGTTACAAGTCCGAATGCATCGCATGCGAATGATAACAAATGGAAAGTTGGCAACATCAAGGAGATTTTCAGATAGCACTCTACCACGGCCACATTCTTATCCTCATTCATTCGCTTTGCATATCTATATATCCTCGCACTAATTATCGTGATCTATCTTTGATTTTGTAGGAAGTTTCACATAGCAGCTCAGCCCACAAAGCCACAATCACACGCGTCTATCAAGGCGTCATTTGGCTCACAGGGCCACTCTCATCCTCATTTCTCAATCACTTTACGACTCTAATTATTTTTATTCGGTTTATATTCTGCATGTAATTTCATCATAGTGGCCTGGCCCACCGGGTCGAAATCCTCTTATTACGTCTATCAATGGCGTATTCTTATTATGGTTGCACAACAACGTTAGCTCAATTACGACTATCAATGACGTCCTTTATTACGTTTATTCAACGACGTTCATCTTATTACGTCCACACAATGACGTCCTCCTATTACGACTATCAATGACGTCCTTTTATTACGTCTATTCAACGACGTTCATATATCGCGTCCACTCAATGACGCCATCTTATTACGCCTGTGCAACGACTTTATCCACATTTCGTCTATGCAACGATGACTTTTATATCGCGTCTACACAACGATGCCCTCTTATTACGCCTATGCAATGGTCTTATCTACATTTCGTCTATGCAACGACGACCCCTATATCGCGTCCACTCAACGACGCCATCTTATTACGCTTGTGCAACGACCTTATCTATATTTCGTCTATGCAATGACGACTTTTATATCGCGTCCACTCAACGACGCCATCTTATTACGCCTGTGCAACAGCCTTATCTACATTTCGTCTATGCAATGACGACATTTATATCGCGTCCAGTCAACGACGCCATCTTATTACGCCTGTGCAACGGCCTTATCTACATTTCATCTATGCAATGACGACCTTTATATCGCGTCCACTCAACGACGCCATCTTATTACGCATGTGCAACGACCTTATCTACATTTCGTCTATGCAATGACGACCCTTATATCGTGTCCACTCAACGACGCCATCTTATTACGCATGTTCAATGACCTTATCTACATTTCATCTATGCAATGACGACCTTTATATCGTGTACACTCAACGACGCCATCTTATTACGCCTATGAAACAGTCCTATCTACATTTCGTCTATGCAACGACGACCCCTATATCGCGTCCATTCAACGACGCCATCTTATTACGCTCGAGCACGCGCCATTCGTGATTAATATTCAACACCGACATCATTCGTGATCACCTCGAGCACGCAGATCATTCGTGATTGTTCGAGCGACATCATTCGTGACAATGCTCGAGCACGGCAGATCATTCGTGACAATGCCTGAGCACCGGCATCATCTAAATCACGCCTGAGCACCGGCGTTATTTAAGTCAACGCATGAGCACCGACGTCATCTGCATCAATGCCTGAGCACCGGCATCATCTATATCAATGTCTGAGCACCGACATCATCTGCATCAATGCCTGAGCACCGACATCATCTAAATCACGCCTGAGCACCGGTGTTATTTAAGTCAACGCCTGAGCACCGACATCATCTGCATCAATGCCTGAGCACCGGCATCATCTAAATCACGCCTGAGCACCGACGTTATTTAAGTCAATGCCTGAGCACCGGCGTCATCTGCATTAATGTCTGAGCATCGACATCATCTGCATCAATGCCTGAGCACCGACATCATCTGCATCAATGCCTGAGCACCGGCATCATCTGCATCAATGCTTGAGCACCGGCATCATCTAAGTCAACGCCTGAGCACCAGCGTCATATGCACAATAATGCCTGAGCACCGGCGTCGCTCACGTCACATCTATCGTGCATGAGTTAAACCTGCAACGTGTCAACACAATGACGTCCCCAACATCTTAATCATTCATCTGCAACTACGTCACCTTCAACACTGTACGTCTACACAGGACGACACTCCTACTCACATGATTGTATTTCTCATATACTCATGCTTTATCATTTTTCTGTCTTAACAGTTATGCACTAATCTTTTTAAGCTTTAGCCTGCAGAAGCCTTAATTTACAGGAGTAGGAGCACAACGTGGAACTATCTCGGCGAACTGAAGCAATTTGTACCTCGAACGTTGATCCGCTCTCTCCAAAGATCTCGCAACACGTAACCAGTGTCATCATAATTCGACATCGACAAAATTTTGAATCCGTGATCCGCCCGCCTTAATTTTTCAAAGATCATAACAATCCAAAGGTCATCATAATTCGACATCGGGACATATTTTTGAATCGGTATTCGTCCACCATAATTTTGGCATCAGAGCAACCCAAAGGTCCTTATAATTCGACATCGGGACATTTTTAAATCAAGGCGACTTTGCTTTTTACTTTGGCATCGTAACAACCCAGTGTCATCATAATGCGACACTGAGACATTTTGTTTTTAAATCTGCGTCAGCTTTGCATTTTACTTTAGCATCGCAACAACCCAGTGTCATCATAATTCGACACTGGGACATTTTTAAATTTGCGTCAGCTTTGCTTTCTATTTTCGTATCACAACGACCCAGTGTCATCATAATTCGACACTGGGACAATTCTGAGTCTGCATCAGCCCCACTTTTGAGCTCTAGTTTATAAAACAGGACAAAATTGGCTACGAGTCAACATCTTTGTCCGAAGACTCTTCCATCATCTCCGCATAAAGGACATCTTGTTGTGATACCAATTTTGACCCGTTTTTCGTATATTTATTGCATTTTTATGTGTTTTAGGACACCACATTCTAATCATCATTGTTTACATTTTTATCTTTATATTTTAAAATTAAGCGTTATGTCTTTGTTAATATTATGTTTCTATTATTATTACACTGTCGTTTATTTTAATAATATTTGCATCTCTTTAAATAAATTAATTGACATCCCGTTTTAATTTTTAATTAGACATTAAACATTTGTTAAATATCGTATTTTATTATTATTGCATCGGCATTTGCATTTTTATAATCTTGCATCTTTTTAAATAATTTTTCTTTTAAATAATTAACCCGTTTTGCATTTCATCAAATAAGTCCCAATTCGAGGCTTAATTCGGATGATTCCAATCCAACACCATTTTTAATTTCATCCAAACACTCTCTTTTATTTCCCCCCCCTAAAATCAAATATCACTTTTCATCTTTTCCCCCCCAAAACCAAACCCAAACCCTAAACCTAAATACCCCTATAAATAAAACATTACTCCCTCCTTTAAAAGTGGGCAAATTTCACGTAACTAATCATCCGCACAAGACTTTGATTACCCCCTCTCCCTTTTCATTTTTTTCCCAGCCACACATCTCCCTCACCCCTTTCTCGTCCGACGCCGCCGCCCCAATTCCGCCGGAGCTCTGCTTCGGTGACAACCCTCTCTCTCACAACAACAACATTTGTCAACGCCTCAACACCCTCACCGTCACCCTCTGCTCTTCTATGTTTTCTCCGGAGAACTGACGCCGCCGGAGTCTAGACAATAGCACATACACAACAGCCGACAACTCCCATACTCTCTCTTCCCATTTCATTTTCTTAAAGTTCCATATCTCAATCTTCTTCAACAAAGAGACACACATCCCGTCGCCCACCACCGGCGAAACCACCACCACTGCCATCGCCGACCTATCTCCCTCACTGCTCACACGCACATATTCACATCCCCATCGTTTCTATGCACTGTCCGCCGGAGGTGATGACCGGTGGGCACACCAGCGAACCACCAGTGATCCCATCGACCTCACACGCACCAAACCCCCATCATTTTATTTTCAAATTCATTTTCTCTTAAATCAGTTGACCCTTTTCCATTATCTTTTTTTTAACCACTCTTCGCCGCCGAGCTCACCGAGAATTACCACTCCGTCGTTTCTCTGCCTCGCCGGATTTAACCACCGGCGACTGGCGGAGAGCTCTGGCGAGTTGGGTTGCCATCGTCCATGTTTGGTCGGAGATGTTATCCGACTTCGAAAATCATTTATTTGCTGTCCATTTTTATTGTGCTATAGCGTTACTTGTTGGCTACAGTTTGGTTATGATTTTCTCTGATTTTGGACTCTCATGGTGCACTGTTTTTTTTATTGCTGAGTATGAGTGGCTGATTCTGGACAATTTTTAACACTGCTAATTTGTGATAGTTACTTGGATAATTTATCCAGCGTTGGCCACTGTTTCTACTATTTCCGCTGTTCCATGGACTATTCGACTTGATGTGTTGCTACTATTTTGTTTGTTCTATACGAATTTTTGGACGATTTTACCCTTTTATTACTTTATTAAACTGATTTGGAATAGATACTACACTTGATATTTTACTGATTTTTGAACATGATACTACACTTTGGTATTTTACTGATTTTTGAACATGATACTACACTGGACGAAGAAGGATTTATCCGTCGATCTGGAGGCCTCCATGGTAAGCGAGACGGAATATGTGGGCGAGGAGGAAAGTGAAAAGATTAGACGAGAATGCATAGTATCGTTCACCGGGAGGTGAGTCGACCGCAGCCGAAGCGATATTGACTTCTCATGTCTTAGTATCCTTGACATAACACTAGCTGAGCCCACACTATATAAAAATATATCGTTTACATATATATATATATATATATATATATATATATATATATATATATATATATAAATAATTTGTGTTTATTTTATAATTTATTTTATTATTTACTAATTCTTTTACTAAGTGTCTTTGAAAATTTATACGCACCCCAAAGTTAAAGCATTCGCATAAAATAAAATAAAAGCGAAATATCGCTAAATTCTCTTCATTCCATCTTTTTTATGATTATTTGCTTTCATTACTATCTTGTTAAATCTATATCTATTTTAAATATTTGCATGCCTAGTAAAATATCTCTTGGTTGGTTTAATAATTAGAACACCTTTTGAATTGTAGATTGCATGTTAGCACAATAATATTAAGCCTAAGTTTGACCGGACAACCGCAAGTTAGCGGATCCTATAGGATGCCTGACCCCTTCCTTTTAGGATAATAAAGAACCCTTACCTAGAATTTCATATAGTTTCACAGACCTTTAAAAATGGAGATCATTCGTAGTATTTTATGCTATATTTTTAGTGTCCTAATTCACTATAATAATTAGGTGGTGACTCCTTGAATAAATTTAGGAATCAATCATACGTAGTACTCCCGTTTTCGACTCTGGTTAAAACGGGGTGTTACTTCTTCTTCACTTGATTAAGATTTATTCAATATTGGTATGCATGTTTGATAGTTAACGAATCACTAATTATCATAACCTATATGATTTCGAATCAAGAACCGAGATGAGAGATTTGGATATGTTGTAATTGAATAGACATAGGTTAAAATCACGGACGAAAGTACCCCGATACTTGTGTAGCATTATAAGTTATTGTTCTTAATCCTCCTATGTGGTAAAACCTATCATAGAAATATAGAAGGTTTCTGCACTGGGGTTGAGCGATTATATATCCTAACCGGAATATAAGGAAGTCTAGTTAACCGCTATCTTAACGTAGAAGAATAAGTCATTCTAGTTGCATTAATGATTGAAAAGAGTGGATTTTTGAGGATATTGAAAGCCCTAATTCCTTCATAACTGATTAAACCTCAATAATTTAGTTTAATTCTTGCAATTACTCTAGTAGTGTTAGATAAAAACTCAAATCAACCATCGTTTGCCAAATAGATAACCTAGAATAAATGTTCGTTAATTAGAAACCAGTCTCTGTGGACGATATTCGGTCTTACCAGACTATATTACTCGTAAAGATACGTACACTTGCGTTAAGCATACAGAAATATCGGCTAACAAGTTTTTGGCACCGTTGCAAGGGACTGACGTACTTTTAATATCGAATTATCTATTCTTATTTCTAATTTGGTTTGTATATATTCGGTTATGTTATTTTATTTCTAATTTGGTTGCTCCAGGAACAAGTTTCTAACTTGTTATGTGAGCATCTTTTTATCACTTTGTTGTTTTTCTTATTTTGTAGGTAAAGTTGAAAAAAATAAATAGACTACTACTACTATTAGGGGTAGTGGAATCAGCAACAACAACTTAACCCACAGGTTCCACAAGAAGATTAAAATGAGTTGCAGGCAGTCATACTCAGGCTCACCAAGTGCCAGACTCAGTTTATGGCTGAGACAAGCGTGTCCCTCAAAAATTTGGAGACACAAATAGGGCAGTTGATGGATATGGTGATCAATGTACCTCAAGAAAATCTACCTAGCGAAATAGTTGTGGAGGGTGATAATCAGAGTGAGGAACTTGAACCACAACAAGCTGTTGAGAATAATGAGGAATTGAGAGAGATAGTTGGGGTAGAGAAAGAAGAGGTTACCGAGATCCAAACTTTTACCTTTTTGGATTCCTTGGAATTTCTTTTTTCTATACCCGTTGCAGAAAAGACACCACCAACTATCATTGCTGAGCCCCAACCAGAAAGTCCATACCCTCAAGGGTACCCCCAAAAGTTGAGAGATGTAGGGAGTTTCACTGATCCCTACATTATAGAGAGCCTAGAAGACAAGTCTGCCTTGAGTAATTGGGGGATAATCTTAGATATGAGGCCCTTGTTTGAAAAAAATGTTGTAGGAGAAGTGATACCTGCAACAATAATTGTGCGGATTGCAAGCAGTTTGCAGAAGGATTCACTGGGCACTAGTAAAGATTAACTGCGTCCGGCTAAAAGACGTTAAAGACAACGCTTGTTGGGAGGCAACCCAATGTTTTAATTATGTTAGTTTGATTTTATGTTTTAGTTTGTTTTATTGTCTTGAACAGTCTCACGGTATTGGCTCCTTGTCTTATGTTGTCAGGTGGAATGGGAACTAAATTGTCAAAATGCTGAAATCCAGAGGTTCAGAGAGTCCCGATGACCTGTGCAATTTTAAGAATCTCATCCCAGACCTCCGTTATGACAACTGTTTTGTGTCTGTAAGTTGTCCCCTTATTTTTAGTCTTCACACATTGGGGACAATGTGTCGATTAAGTTTGGGGGGGGGGGGATCTTATTTTGTTTTGTTGTTTGTTTTGAGTCTTTTTGTTTGTTTTAGATGTTTTGTGAGTCAATTTTTTTATGGATCATGCATGTTGTAGTTGCTAAAAATATTGAGTGGATAAAGTGGGATAATGTAATGGAATTGAAAGCAACAATTTGTGTGCTTAAGTTAGATATGCCAAAAATTCATGACATCTAATTCTTTGAGATATTTGTGCTTAGCTTATATGTGTCAGTTATGGAAAGAAAGGTTGAAAAATGTCTAGAAAATCTGTTTGGTTGTTATTTGAGGCAAAATAGTTAAGATGTACATGTTTAGGGAGATGATTCAGGCATTTCTTTGATAGCCCTTCTAGCCATTCATTACTTATCCTGACATGAATTATATCACTAGTTAGCCCCGTTGAGCCTAAAATAAGATCTTTCTTTGACACCCTATGATTCCCTGTTTGTGCCATAATTAATAATTGAAAGTTAGTGGGAAGAAAAGTGTTGAAAAAGAAACAAGAAGAGAGTGAAAATTTGATGCACCCCAATGAAAAATATGCAAAAGCCTAAGTTTGGGGAAGCTTGTTATTTATAATGTATCTCACTCTCTCAAATGAAAAGAGGAGATAAATAGGTATGAGATTAAAAAGGAAATCAGAAAGAAGGAAAAAAGAGTTGAATGAAAAATGCTTATGGTACGTAATTGAGCCTAAATGCCTACTTTTACCTACCCCTGCCTAGGCCTACATTACAATCATTGAAAGTCCTGATGATCTCAAAATGTGTATGTCTATGATTAGTGGAGAATAACAAGTAAACATGTCTATAGAAATTTGGGAAAGATGGAATGAAATTGACATGCATAGGTTAGGTATTTGTATTTCCAATTGATCATGATCTAAGTGAATTAGCGAAATATCTAACTTGAAATTCTAGATTGCTAAATATTCATGCTATGAATGTTCTAACATATTATCCCAACTTTCATCCATGATTTTGAAGAAGTATTGCTATAACTACCTGATCCATTTCATAGAGTCTTTATTTTTATTTTTGTTTTTGTTTAGTGATTTACTCGAGGGCGAGCAAATGTTAAGTTTGGGGGTATTTGTTAGACATATTTTGTATACACTGTCATTTTTAGTTAGTATTTTACTCGTTTCGTTTGTGTTTAGTATAGTGTTAGGGTTATTTTTCTTTCTTTTGAGTCGCAGCGGTTCAAAATGGCAAAAAGAAGTTAAAAATGGGCAGAAAATGAGCTCCCGAAACAAAAAGGACGAAGGTTGGCAAATCTGAACGAAAGATTGCAGGACCGCGGTGCCAGACTGCAGGACCGAGGTGCCATAATTACTGAGAAGTCGCAGTACTTTCGGCACCACGGTGCCATTCTGTAGTACCGCGATGCCGATACGGGAATTTCCAGTCCGAAATAGAATTGGCGAGGGGCAAAAGGGTCCAAAGCACACGTTTTTGACAACATATATAAACCCTTGGGACAGATTTTAGGGAATTATTCTATGGCATATCATCTCTTAGAACACAACACAACGCTTGGCGGCTACAATTGGAGACATTAGTTCTAAGTACTTTTCTTTCTTTAGTTTTCAATTCAGTTCATGTTTGGATTTGTATTAGTTCTTAGCATGTCTATGGCTAGGAGCTAAACACTTTATTAGGGCTTTCATGTTGAATCTCTTGAAACTCTATTTCATGACTTAATGCATTAATTTGAGTTCTTCTTCACTTGATTAAGATTTATTCAATATTGGTATGAATGTTTGATAGTTAACGAATCACTAATTATCATAACCTATATGATTTTGAATCAAGAAACGAGATGAGAGATTTAGATATGCTGTAATTGAATAGACATAGATTAAAATCGCAGACGAAAGTACTCCGATACTTGTGTAGCATTATATGTTATTGTTCTTAATCCTCATATGTAGTAAACCTATCATAGAAATATAGAAGGTTTCTGCACTGAGGTTGAGCGATTATTTATCCTAACCGGAATATAAGACAGTCTAGTTAACCGCTATCTTAACGTAGAAGAAGAAGTCATTCTAGTTGCATTAAGGATTGAAAAGAGTGGATAGTTGAGGATATTGGAAGCCCTAATTCCTTCATAACTGAGTAAACCTCAATAATTTAGTTTGATTCTTGCAATTACTCTACTAGTGTTAGATAAAAACCAAATCACTTATCGTTTGCCAAATAGATAACCTAGAATAGATGTTCGGTAATTAGAAATGTAACACCCCATCTTAAACCGAAGTCGAAAACGGGATTCTAGCGAACCCTGCTTAATAAAAAGTGTTAGAAAGTAAATAAAAACATTAAATGTTAAAAGAATACTAAAATTTAAAAGGGTTGCTGAAGGTGCTAAGGGTTCGCGGAGTCGCCACCTAATTAATTTGGGTGAATTAGGACACCTAAATGTCAACTGAGTTAAAGTCGACACTAACTCCATTTAATGGTCATGCTAAACTTAATGAGATTCTGGGTAAGGGTTCTTTATTAATCTAGAGGGAAGGGATTAGGCACCCTCTAAGATCCGCTAACTTGCGGTTGTCCTGCCAAACCTAGGGTAATTATTATGCTGAGATGCAATGCATGTTTTGAAAATATTTGAAGAGAAAGATGATGCAAGTGTTTATAAAAGGGATGTATTTTGATAAAGATTTATAAGACTTGTGCTCTAAAATACATGTAAAAGTTTAAAAGTATTCATTTATTTTTATTTATAAAATAAATGATGCAAAGTTGATTTATAGACTAAATGTATGCATTTACTTAAAAATTTGATTTTTTATAGGTGACATAATGCAAAAGACGATTATCATTTGGCAAAGTTTAGTTATGCATGGCAAACCTAAGATAATTAACTTTAAGGGAAGCAAATTTCTAGTATCCAACTACTTGCTAATTTATTGATTCAAGATTTAATTATTCTAAGTGTTCTAATAATTAATGTAGCGTTAGACAATTAATTACAACAAATGAATGAAGGCGGGATAGAAAATAAAAGAAGATGACTCGACGGATGACGATGTCTTTTCGCCGGTGGTTTTGGAATTCCGATGCGGATAGAGAGATGCACATAGATGCGGGTGTTAATTTGCCGCGATGAGTCTCGCTATGAGACTCTTTGTTGCTCCGGTGCGTTTCATGTAAATGAAGAAAAGAAAAGGATTAGGACATATCCAAATTCATCAAATAATCAGCATGTATTTAATTATATTTTTTAGTATGCACGCACATAAGAGTCGGCAGATAACAAAGATAAATGAAAAGTAAACCCAATGAACTCAACCCAAATACTCAGTGGGCCAGACAGACAATGCAGGGGCAAGAGAACGATAAAGCAAACTAAAATGAACCTTCAGATTTTTAAAAGAAAGATTCAAGGGGGAGGGGGGGGGGGCAGGCAGTATATATATTTTTTCAAGCAAACTAAGATCCAATAGAGTTTCACTAAATGGTTTTCAGGAAAAAACAGAGTATTTAAACATATGTTGGTTCATACTTACGAGAATCAAACCAGCAGACCAGATATAAATAGACAAAGGCCTGATGGAAGGGGTATACTAGTGTATATATTAAAACAAACAATGGAGAAAACAACCTCATCTCATTATTCAAGACAGCCTATTAGATTTTATTAATACAACTAAATCAACATATAGGATTAGGCAAAGGAAAGATTAAGTTCTTATGCATCTAGACAAGACATAATAAGCATACAGACGAATCAAACAATGCTAATCGGCTACTAATACCACCAGGAAGAAAGGGAATTCAGGGACATCTTATATGATTTGAATGAAACAAGCATACTAGAATAATCACAAATGGACAGATTCAGGTGCAATCCAGGAAAAGAAGCATACCTAATATATACCCAATCAGATTCTGTAGGTATATTATGGCAACAGGGAATACTAAGAACGACTATTTATAGTGCATCCTTTAAGGAATTCTAAGATGTGACTTAAACAGGACATGCCAGTTCCAGATTCAAACCATCTGTTTAGACAGATTTCTTGCCATAGGCCTAGCATGATACCTACGTGACTTGAACATACACCATGGTCAATAAAACAGTGAAGAATGCATTCAAACATATGAAGCCATGACCTTAGAACTCTTCCCTGCTCGAGTTTCTTTATCCCAAACAAGTAAAGTAGATGACTTAACATATCGATACTTATTCGAAACATCCCAATGGTCAGTCGAATATTTCAGTCATTACCAAATGCAGACACAGTCATATAACAACTATTTAAACATGTCTTGAACTAAGCAAAACTGTATATTAGCCTAAAATTCCCGACTAGAATGCTTCAGCAATTAATACCCTATACCCAATCAATAACCGATCTGCTCAATCAAGCATACAAACATGCCATGAACGAAGATAACATAAACACATAAACAGATATAATCAAGAAACACATAACAGAAAATGCATAAATTCACATAAAGAACTGACATTCGACAGGAAAGTGAATTACCTTCTCCGGACAGCGAGCCGGGGCAGCGTATCAAGTCGTCGGTCCACTCGACGGGTTATTGCGATGCGATTGAAAGGGTAAGGTTTGTTGTTGCTGATTTTTGACTGGAATTGAAGTAAGGAGATTTGAACTACCTATCCGTGCTATGCTAATGGTCTGGGTGCTGACTGCTGCTAGGGGTGTCCCGTCTCTGCTCTACCTCCTCTGAGTCGATGCTATGGGTCTCCTCCCTTTTTCTGCCCTAAATCGCTATGTGGCTGCCCCTAAGCTCTCTCAGACCGCCTCGTGTTCGACCCGATTCGACCTATGTTCGATCGCCGAGGAGTGTCCCCGTCAATGCTATGGGTATGCTCCCTGACTGAGCTCTGAATTCGACTCGGCTGTGGTGGTTCTTAACTGTTGCTCCGGGTCCTCCATCGATGCCTTTGCATGTGCCTTATATAGCCATCGTTGGGTTCTAATGTTGGTAAGTAGACAAAGGTTGATTCTTGACGATATTTGGTGCTTGATTCGTGCGATTTTGGACGAGATTTCCTATTGATTCTGTATGGATTCTTACTGCTTTATTGACGAGCTTTGGGCAGGGATTTGGTTTATCTATGGTAAGAAGGGCTGGTTTCGTGCGCTGGTGAAGGAAGCCCGGATTCTCGGCGAGAATCTCGCGCGACGAAAGTGAGGCTGAGGTTTCGTTTCGTAGGGTTTTCGAGGGTCACGGTCCATGGAGACGAAATGAAGAAAGGGCTGAGTGGGCTGAAGAAAGGCTGAGGGAGTAATAAGGGAAATAGGGCTCGCGTATTCGACTGCAGTCGCGTCAAGAGGTAAAAGGTTTGGGCTGGGTAGTTAAATTAGGGTATTAATTTTAAGTGATTGGGTATTTAATTTTAGGTATTTAATTAATTAATTAGTAGTAAATTAAATTAATAGATTGTGCTTAAATTATTTAGGCGTTTTGATTAGTCTAATTGTTATAAATGCGGGCGTGCTATTTAATTAGTGCTTGAGTTTTAAACTATTATAAAGAAATAAAGACGGACGTGCTATTTAATTAATGCTTAATACTTTAGAATGCGGCGCTATTATTAAATTACTTATTTATGCATGCATTAATGTTTTATTGCCGCATTTTATTATTTTAAAATTATTAGAATTATTGTGGAAAATTAGTGTAATTTTATAGTTAATGACTGGACGGGAGGGTCAAAATTGGGTGTCAACAAGAAACCAGTCTCAGAGAACGATATTCGGTCTTACCAGACTCTATTACTTGTAACCATACGTACACTTGCGTGAGCAATTGGAAATCGGCCTAATAGTGACCCTCAGGCCTATGACTTATACTCAGCTGGTTGGAAAGCTCCATTGTTTCGGAGCTTAGTCGTTTTGGTACAGAACCTTATTTTTGACTCAAGTATATTTGTCACGACCCAACCCCGGGGCCGCGACTGGTACCCTACCGGGGTACCCTGTCAGGTATATGTCAGAGAATAGCAGCGGAACATACATAACACATAACTTATAAAAAGGGGTAAACATCATCGCCACCGATAAGTGCCGCTTTCCATAAAACATACTTAACCAAAAGTATAGAAGTACAACTTGTTCTTATAGCCCAAAACATATATGTGACCACGCACTTAAAGATAGCAATCGTATGGACAGACCCGCCATACCTCGAATGTACAAAATACCTATAGCATCGTGGAATGTCCGTACTAATAAACAAGCTTCCGAGGAATGGAGCTTCGACACGGAATAGTGATCCTAAGAACGAGGATCCTCAATCGCTTACCACCTGCGGCATGAACGCAACCCCGAGGGCGGGTCGACACAATATGTACCAAGTATGTAAAGTGGAAAATCCGTAATAATGATATCATAAGTCTAAAAGTAGTCGAGTCATGGAAGAAAATCAAATATCTTTTATCAGGCCTTACTAACAATGAGAGTGACAAGTATATATATATAATACCGCATAAAATAGGGGCCTTAGGATCAAAACAGGGTACCTCGCCCGTAGTATCAATAAGCACCCCTACTCCTGGGACTATTTCACCCGTGACAGTCCCGTGGACCCGCATGAGGTATTCTCGCATAGTCAGACTACCGCACGTGGGACTATTTCACCCGCATAAGCCCATAAGGACTCGCATGAGGTATTCCTCGCATCGTGGGTAGCAAATCCACGAACAGGTGGTATAACGATCTTGGGGACTTACCCTCAGATATACTCTTACCCCGGATGGTATAACGATCTGGGGACTTACCCCACGATATACTCTTACACCGGCGGATGGTATAACGATCTGGTCTTGCCTCGATATAATCTTACATCAAAGAAGGTGGTATGACGATCTTGGGGCTTGCCTCCGGACATACTCTTACCCCGAGAAGGTGGTATAACGATCTGGGCTTGCCTCGATATACTCTACCCTAGCTCAAATCACATCATATCATAATCATAAATAAGTTAAGAAAACTTATAACTTCTTATTAGTCTTGTTCATATACCCTCTCATTTTAGTTTACTTAAGGCACTTAATCATATCTTTAATAAAAGAAAACCGGGAATTTAACCCAAGTACTACATACTTCAACTCTTTTAAAAGTGACTCTTTTTCATACATAAAACCTTTGGGCAATTGATGCCTTAAAATCAATTTGCCTTTCATAAATCAAATCATTTGTCCTTACTTGTCTTACTTAGAGTAAACCTCTTCTCATTAATCTTTTATAAAGCTAATAAACCAACTTCCCATAAAGTTGTTATATTAACCCTTCACTTTAGTAAATATTACACTTTTCCCCTAACTAAGGGACTTATACATTCTTAAAATGAAACAAGTCTTTATATACTTAAAATAAGTAAGAATACCAAATCTTGTACGTCTACCGTACTACATAGTTACATCTATTCATGCTCAAGAGATAGGAAAGCTCTACATACCTTTTCGATCAATCCACTTGCTAAGTCCAAACTACCGCAAGTAATATGTCAACCTAAAATAACCATGATACGTTTATTAACCTCTAATTTCAATGTAGAATAATCTAAACTCAAAGCCACTAAATTCTATGGAAAATCGCATTTCCTTTGTTTCTACATACTTTGCCACCTTCACAAGGCCGAATTTATCATCCAAACGCCACATTTAAGGCTCAACAATCCATCATTTCA
The DNA here is from genome assembly GCA_029844215.1 of Przewalskia tangutica. NCBI lineage: Eukaryota > Viridiplantae > Streptophyta > Magnoliopsida > Solanales > Solanaceae > Przewalskia > Przewalskia tangutica. Next base: position 79,754,750 of record CM056732.1, on the reverse strand, counting down.
AAGGGGATTACACACCTAAACTTGGGTGTGTAAAATTCTGCCCCATAAGGTACAACAATTCACTAAGTAATTCTAAGGTAGGTTTTAGGCTACAACATGCTCATAATATCTTCTTAACCAATCCTTTCACATCCAAACCATATTTCTTACATGCAATGACTCAAAGAGCATTATTTACTACCACAAGTTCTTGCTTCTTAACATGCAACACTAGAAACTAATTCTAAAGGAAGAAAGGTTACCTTAAAGTTTTAGCCAAACTTATTCCAAATATTTTGCTAGCTTCCTTGCCAAGAACACCACCACAACAACACCAACAAGCTAGCCACAAGCTTCCTTCTTGTTCTTAACTTTTCAGATTTTTCTTAAGGCTAGAATTTCTCTTGGGATTTTAGAGAGAAGGAGGAGCTTAAGCTTTAGAGAGAGAGAGAAATTGGAAGATGACCAAGTCTTCAAAACTTGGTCAATATATTACATGCAAGAAATCAGATGGGGGGGGGGGGACACTTGTCACCCTCCCAAGGTCTTTTAAAAGAAAAATCTGACTTTTCTTAAGTTTTTCCGTCCAAAATCCCGCTTCTACGTGACGCCTAAACGGGCCGTTCACATCGTGCCTTACCGGCACCCTAGTGATACAACATCGAGAAAACCAAGGAAATAAAAACTTTACACATGAAATGAGATATAGTAAATAAACAAAGCCAACCAAAACAAGCTTTTCAAGATATACAAAAACTCGAACAGCTTTAACTTTTACAACCCCGCCCACAACAAGATTCTGCACTTAAGATTTATACAACAACTATGACGACAGTGGCCCCGCCATACCCGAACGCACAAGAACTTACTGCACTGTGGTAACATACCAAAGATAAGCCTCCGACGGAACGGAGCTTCCCAAAACGAAATGAGATCCTAAACGCGGATCGACAAATGACGCACTTACTGCGCAGATGAACGCACTTCGGGCGAGGTCGATAACAGTACTAAGTATGTGAAATCAGAACATCAGAAATGAAATCATAATAGTCTATATAAAGCAGAGACATGTATGATGACCAAACTACAAGATATAACATATAACCGCTACATCAAGACAGGACTCACGCCCAAATTATCACTCGTGCTCGTGGAATTTCTTCCTCACCGCATAGCTTTATGATATAACAATACCAAGGATTATACATGAACACCATGTCCCACCTGTGTTATAAAACCGTGACAGACAAGTATAACTACCAGATCCGACCGTACCAATAATACAATGCAACCAAAACACGGCCGTCACGGCAAGCGCGAGAGCCGATCATCGGATACCAAGGCCGGCCACGCACCGACCGGGCAAGTACGAGGGTCGACCACCAGGACCAAGGTCAGATCACGAAACTTCGTCACTATAATCGAACGGGCAAGCGCGAGGGTCGACTACCGATACCAAGGCCGAATCACCACGAGACGGCAGCACGCAGAGCCGACCACCGGATACCCAGCCGAACAAGAAGAAACCTCAACTACCAACCGCCTCTATCGAGACGCCAGAACACGTAAAACACCACACTTGCACAACAAAGGCTATCATCACAAGCATAGGCAAGTTTCACAACAACAAGCATAGGAATGTTTCACCACAACAAGCATAGGCAAGTTTCACATCACTCAAAGTACCTTCATTTTATGCCAAAGTCCGGTTTCAACTCAAAGTACTACGACGTTAAATTCTTTAAAAGAGATCCATTACTTATCAAAGTCACCCGATACGTAGTATTAGAATGACCAACCCACATTCCTTTTCAAAATCAAGTAACAACATTCTTTTCCTAAGTTCCAGCTTGCCTAGTTTCAATTACTCAAGCTTCTCATTTTCAAATGGTTTCATAGTTCATAAACTTAATCACTGATTCCTTTTAGAACAATTGAGTAATATAAGTCTCACGTGAGAGTAGGTTATTTTTGTTTACAACATTCTTATTACAAAGAACATGATCTAGAAAATGTAATATCATTTTGTCTCATCTTAGTTTCTATGCAGATGGAGGTTTCTACTGGTTTTAATACGATACATCATTATTCAATACATTTTCCTTTATTAACGCTGCAGTTGGTCCTGTCGATACACATTCGATTTCCAAATCAAGAAACATTATCCCTTTAAATAAAACCAAGTACTCATTACTCACGAATGAGGTTTCACACAAACATCCACATTAAAACAAATAAGTTAAGTCTCTTATCTTATAAGATCAAGTCTCTTAACTTCTAACATCAGTAAACCATTTTCTTTACCTCTCTTAAGACATTATACCTAACTCCCCATAAAGCTAGTATAACTCTTTTTAAAACCTTTTAAAACAAAGTGTTACTCTCCCTTCCAAAACGATTTATAAATCTTTTGAAATACATCAAGTTCTTTATTATAACAAGCCAGTTATAATTCACATCAGTTACCTTTTAAAACCACAAGTATTTTCTTACTAACATAAAGCTGTTATAACCAACTTCCTATAAAGCCGTTATAACACTTTATGTTTTAAACCACTCAAACACATTTAGCATACGACGCTCACCGTACTACATAGTTCACACATATCATGCTAGAAGAGATAGGAAGAGGTTCACATACCTCGCGACGATTTAACGACAATAAGCAAAATGCTCCAAGTACTACAACCTTGCTAGCCCTTTCCACTCCTCGAGTAGAATACGCTACTCTTAGTACTTTCACCTATAAAGGCCACAAACGTCTATTAAATCTTAAACACACGTTCCCATCTTTCTACGTAAAATTCGCAAAGACCTCCCCAACAACAGAAATCTCCTCTCTTCTAACGAGGTCGGCTACCAAGCCAACCAGGGGTTAACACGCCTAACCTGACGCTGCATACCCTACTACACAAGAATGCTACATAAGTCATCAGAATACAACCCTAGGTAATTACGTCAGCTTCTTCTCTTTATTATCCTTCATGTGATTACGCTCAATTCTTCATTCTTCAGGCTTAAGTCAAAAGACATTGCCATAATACTAAGTTCAGTTCTATATATAGTATACAACACTATATATTCAACACTTATGTAATTTCCAATTACAATAGGGGGACAAGATATTTACCTCGATAAGCCCAAAAATTATCCGAGTTTAAAGTCGCTCCTGAGCAAGGTTTAGCTCCTCCTCCGAGCGCTCCAATCCGCTCCAAACAACCCTTAGAAGTTCTACGCAACTTCTACTCCATACTTCAACAACGGGTGAAGATTTTCCTTAGGGTTTCGTGTTGAGGCTAAGGAAAGTATAATCGTATTTTCCGGTTTTTCAGACAAAGTGGTACTTTGGAAAGTACTACAAGGTATTTGGTATAAAGTATGTTGGACATTATAAAAATACTTAGGAGAGTATGTCTATACCACAACAAAGGGTATTATACGAAAACAACTAGGCAGTGGTACCCACGCCAAGGCACCACAAAGTGGGGAAGCTCTCAGCGGGGAAAGGGGTGTGGTGGACGAATTTCACAAGGGAGGGAGGAAGAGAACTTCAAGACTTAGGCAATTTGTGGATGAAGAAAGTCTTCACAAAGGGGAGCTATTTATAGCAAAACCAAAGGCCAACCAAGGGCCAAGATCCTTCCAAGTGTATAGCAAGTGTAAGGGCAAGATTAAACCAAGTGCACCCTAAACCCTACTCCACAAAACACTCCACAAAACAAGCCACAAAACAAGGCACAAATCAAGGAGCCAATTGGCCAAGAGAACGTGACCCATTTCGTCCAAGCCATGCCATGGTTGCCGTCCAAGCCTTCCAATTAGAGGGTGACAAGTGTCGCCCTCTCGTTGGTCCAAAATGTTTCGTCTCTCGGAAAAATCCGCAAAAATATAAATGACATAGCCGAATTTTCCTACGAAAGCTGTGGAAACGCTTTAAAAACGACTCCTTTCGCACTTGTGTACAAATTTCGAAACTATGCCTACTTAAGGCTCAAATTGTACACGCACGCCTCACGCACATACTGAAATACGGTATAACATTCTCCCTTAGAAACATTCGCCCGAATGTTCCTTCAAGGTCTCAAAACAAACAGCGCCAAGATAGTCTTCACCGCTATACGCATTTAAAACAATCATGCCACACCGCCACAAAAACATACGCTCACTTTTCCTTTCTCGTAGTACTCGCCACGAACACTCGAACTCGCTTCTAGTATCCGTACTCACACTTCGCAACGCCGCTTTCCAACCTCGAGTCACTACCTCCAAACTTGGTCATCTCACTAACCTCGATTTCCCTAAGGCCATTCCCGCCTTCACGAACTGATTCCGATCGAACGATCCACGAACTCATACGATGGTCATCTAAACTGGGCCTAGCACCCTCGTGACCCTACCACCGGGACCACCCAGACCGACCCCACCCCAAATCGGTTACGTTGACCCGCAAATGGTCCTCAACCCGACCCCAATCACAACTCTTGTTCCCGATCCGAACAATCTTACTATTTCACATCATGAAAGCTACCACTTCCATCTCACACTACCTGGACTTACCCTTTTCACTAACTGTGTTTCTAAATCACATTTTAGCACAAAGCTATCCAAACATAACATTAAACACATCAACAACATCAATACAAACAAAACTCTGAGGTTAAGGATATACCAAACTAGGCGGTTCAAGGACCGCTAAAATCGGAACTCCCACCGCGACTCTACCGGGCCTTCCGGTACGAACATCCCGCTCGGCTACGGAAGGTGAAGAACCCGCAATCGCTTAGTAGTCCATGCTATCCTACCAGCTACCCGGTCGGACGCCTTCTGCCGGATGGCCTGCTGGCCGCAAAAATAACAATCTCCCGAAAGTTAGTACGACACTCTCCCTTATGAAGCTTTCCACAACGGCCACACCGAGACAAGGGCAACCTCATCCGCGAGCACTCGCTTCCTCGAAAATCTGAAACCCGAGCCCCGACCGCCTCCCGAATATCCCGGCGTCCCGAAAGCCGGGAGGACCACTCATCGACGAGGTACATAACTAGTTCACCGAGGCGGTCCGCCTCGAAAGTCACCAAAGGACCTCGCTGTTCGCCTCTTCTCGACTTTGGTCATTCCGCCGATTTATCCGCCTCACATCCAAGTGTATACGCTGCACGCGGCAATGTCCATGCCCGGCCAAGAGCTACACTAACAACTTCGCAAGGCAATCATCGAGCCTCAGAACATATCGGCACTCGATCCTCCATACTAGCTACTAACGCGGGACGCATCGCCAATGAGTCGAACTCACATTGTACTCCCGAACTGCACGCCTGCTCGCCAGAACACCAAAAATCGGCTTACCGAGCCTCTCATCCGGGAGGCAAGAAATGTGCAAGAAAGGCCTGCGAGAACTCGCTCCATACCGCTGGAAGTGCACGCTCTCCCCTGGACAGCTCCCAAGAATCAAACCAGTCGACTGCGGTATCACGCAGTTGATGTGAACCTAGGGCCACCGACTCGATCTCCGATGCCTTGATCACTCACGATCCGTCAGAATCGCTTGATGAACTCCTCGCGATCATCCTCGTGCCTCACCCATAAAACTCGCGCCTACAACTCGTAAAAATCCCGTAGCCTCGAACTATCTCGATCTAGGGTGAACCATCGTGCTATCGAATCGCCGCGCCCACTTATCCTCAAGTTCGCCACAACCCCGCCATTAATCGCCCACTTTGTAACTCATCTCTCTCGCCTGCATCGCGGATCGAGGCTCAGTATCGTGGTCTCGCCGCTTTACTCGCAGATCCTTCGCACGCTTTGCCCTTCTCGCCCGGGTTTTTCGCAGAGGCATAATCGTAAAAACGAAACACGCCGAGGGGTCCAATCTTATCACACGCCTCTAAGGCACGATCTCGTAATGAGAAGAATGGAAACCAATCCTAAATGCCTATAGCCTCACGATTATAGATGGTGCACAACACACCGATAATCAAGACTCTACTAGACACGGTCAGACACTTTCCGAGGATTAATCGCTCGATACCACTTGTGACGCCCGAAAATCGGGCCACATCGTGCCTTACCCCGCACCCTAGTGATACAACATCGAGAAAACCAATGGAAATAAAAACTTTACACATGAAATGAGAGATATAGTAAATAAACAAAGCCAACCAAAAAGCTTGCCTTCAAGATATACAAAAACTCAACAGCTTTAATCCTTTTACAACCCGCCCACAACAAGATTACTGCACTTAAGATTTATACAAAAACTATGTCGGTACAGGGGCCCGCCATAACCCTGAACGTACAAGCACTTACAGACTCATGGTAACATCCCAAAGATAAGCCTCCGACGGAACTGAGCTTCCGAAAACGCTAAATGAGATCCTAAACGCGGATCGACAAATGACACTTCTACCGCAGATTTAACGCAGCCCAAGGAGGTCAAGACAACAGTACTAAGTATGTGAAATCAGAATATCAGAAATGAAATCATAATAGTCTATATAAAGCAGAGACATGTATGATGACCAAACTACGATATAACATATAACCGCTATATCAAGACAGGACTCACGCTCCAAATTATCACTCGTGCTGGAATTTCTTCCTCACCGCAGCTTTATGATATAACAATACCAAGGATTATACATGAACACCATGTCCCACTGTGTTATAAAAACCGTGACAGACAAGTATAACTACCGATCCGACTGCACTAATAATACAATGCAACCAAAACACGGCCGTCACGGGGCAAGTGAGAGCCGACCATCGGATACCAAGGCCGGCCACACACGACCGGGCACGAGGGTCGACCACTGTGACCAAGGTCAGATCACGAAACTTCGTCACTATCTCGAACGGGCAAGTGCGAGGGTCGACTACCGATACCAAGGCCGAATCACCACGAGACGGGCAAGTACGAGAGCGACCACCGGATACCCAGCCGAACAAGAAGAAACCTCAACTACCAACCGCCTCTATCGAGACGCCAGAATACGTAAACACCACACTTGCACAACAAAGGCTATCATCACAAGATAGGCAAGTTTCACAACAACAAGCATAGGAATGTTTCACCACAACAAGCATAGCAAGTTTCACATCACTCAAAGTACCTTCATTTTATGCCAAAGTCCGGGTTTCAACCCTAAAGTACTACGTACGTTAAATTCTTTAAAAGAGATCCATTACTTATCAAAGTCACCCGATACCCGTAGTATTAGAATGACCAACCCACATTCCTTTACAAAATCAAGTAACAACATTCTTTTCCTAAGTTCCAGTTTGCCTAGTTTCAATTACTCAAGCTTCTCATTTTCAAATGGTTTCATAGTTCATAAACTTAATCACTTGATTTCTTTTAGAACAATTGAGTAATATAAGTCTCACGTGAGAGTAGGTTATTTTTGTTTACAACATTCTTATTACAAAGTGACCATGATCTAGAAAAAGTAATATCATTTTGTCTCATCTTAGTTTCTATGAAGATGGAGGTTTCTACTGGTTTTAAAACGATACATCATTATTCAATACATTTTCCTTTATTAACGCTGCAGAGTTCTGTCGATACACATTCGATTTCCAAATCAAGAAACATTATCCCTTTAAATAAAACCAAGTACTCATTACTCACGAATGAGGTTTCACACAAACATCCACATTAAAACAAATAAGTTAAGTCTCTTATCTTATAAGATCAAGTCTCTTAACTTCTAACATCAGTAAACCATTTTCTTTACCTCTCTTAAGACATTATACCTAACTCCCCATAAAGCTAGTATAACTCTTTTTAAAACCTTTTAAAACAAAGTGTTACTCTCCCTTCCAAAACGATTTATAAATCTTTTGAAATACATCAAGTTCTTTATTATAACAAGCCAGTTATAATTCACATCAGTTACCTTTTAAAACCACAAGTATTTTCTTACTAACATAAAGCTGTTATAACCAACTTCCTATAAAGCCGTTATAACACTTTATGTTTTAAACCACTCAAACACATTTAGCACATGTACGTCTACCGTACTACATAGTTCACACATATCATGCTAGAAGAGATAGGAAGAGGTTCACATACCTCGCGACGATTTAACGACAATAAGCAAAATGCTCCAAGTACTACAACCTTGCTAGCCCTTTCCACTCCTCGAGTAGAATACGCTACTCTTAGTACTTTCACCTATAAAGGCCACAAACGTCTATTAAATCTTAAACACACGTTCCCATCTTTCTACGAAAATTGGCAAAGACTCTCCCCGCAACAAACAGAAATCTCCTCCTCTAACGAGGTCGGCTACCAAGCCAACTGGGGAGTTAACACGCCTAACCGGACGCGCACAATTCTACTACACAAGAATGCTACATAAGTCCATCAGAATACAACCCTAGGTAATTACAGTTCGCTTCTTCTCTTTATTATCCTTCATGTGACATGCTCAATTCTTCATTCTTCAAGCTTAAGTCAAAAGACATTGCCATAATACTAAGTTCAGTTCTATATATAGTATACAACACTATATATTCAACACTTATGTAATTTCCAATTACAATAGGGGGACAAGATATTTACCTCGATAAGCCCAAAAATTATCCGAGTTTAAAGTCGCTCCCGAGCAAGGTTTAGCTCCTCCTCCGAGCGCCCAATCCGCCTCCAAACAACCCTTAGAAGTTCTACGCAACTTCTACTCCATACTTCAACAACGGGTGAAGATTTTCCTTAGGTTTCGTGGTAGAGGCTAAGGAAAGTATAATCGTATTTTCCGGTTTTTCAGACAAAGGGTACTTTGGAAAGTACTACAAGGTATTTGGTCTAAAGTTTTTTTCACATTATAACAATACTTAGGAGAGTATTTCTATACCACAACAAAGGGTATTATACGAAAACAACTAGGCTAGGGGGGGGGTACCCCACGGCCAAGGCACCACAAAGGGGGGGGGAAGCTCTCGGCAAAGGGGGAAAGGGGTGTGGTGGACGAATTTCACAAGGGAGGGAGGAAGAGAACTTCAAGACTTAGGCAATTTGTGGATGAAGAAAGTCTTCACAAAGGGGAGCTATTTATAGCAAAACCAAAGGCCAACCAAGGGCCAAGATCCTTCCAAGTGTATAGCAAGTGTAAGGGCAAGATTAAACCAAGTGCACCCTAAACCCTACTCCACAAAACACTCCACAAAACAAGCCACAAAACAAGGCACAAATCAAGGAGCCAATTGGCCAAGAGAACGTGACCCATTTCGTCCAAGCCATGCCATGGTTGCCGTCCAAGCCTTCCAATTAGAGGGTGACAAGTGTCGCCCTCTCGTTGGTCCAAAATGTTTCGTCTCTCGGAAAAATCCGCAAAAATATAAATGACATAGCCGAATTTTCCTACGAAAGCGTGGAAACGCTTCATTTAAAAACGACTCTTTCGGCACTTGTGTACAAATTTCAAACTATGCCTACTTAAGGCTCAAATTGTACACGACGCCTCACGTATACATCTGAAATACGGGTATAATAGCGCGCTGGAAACCTCCGCAGCCTATCTGAACTTTCAGCGCGGCCGGCCGCGCACTTCAGCGACCCTCATTTCGCCCGCTGCCGTGATCCGCGGCCATGCGTCCCTTTGTCCGAAACACATTTCGTCCGATCACAGACCGAACTTGTAACTCTCATAACTTTCTACTCCGACGTCCTATCGACGAACGGTTGGTTGCGTTGGAATCTAGACTCCACGAACTACACCCTAGGTCTTTGAAACACTTAGGAACTCTCAATGTGTCGGGTCATAACCCGCCTCAACGTTGACTAAAACCCGTCCGGAATATTCCGTCAACCTATCCTTTGAAAATTTTAAGTCTTACATGCTTTCGTACGCTCTCATACGTAGGGTCAGAACTATGGGGTATAACATTATCCCCCCCTTAGAAACATTCGTCCCGAATGTTCCTTCTAGGCTTACTCAAAACACAACATCGACATAGACCCTTTTAACTATTCTTTTACAAATAAAGAAGCTCCACGAGCCACAACATACTGAAGCGTAAGCGCTAAATCAAAACTAACAAGCAGGAAAGTGGGTTACCTGGAGGTATAGGAAATAGGTGAGGGTACTTTTTCATCATGTCATCCTCTGCTTCCCACGTCATTTCCTCCCTGTTCTCGTTCCGCCATAGGACCTTGACTAAGCCACGCTGCTCGTTCAAGTCGTCTAACCTGACGATCGAGTATCGCTATGGGACTCTCCTCATACGATAACTCCTCTGTCACTTGGACATCATGAACCGGGTGCACTCTAGATGGATCTCCACTACATTTCCGCAACATGGACACATGGAAGACTGGATGTACCGCCTCCAAATAGGATGGAAGGTCTAACTCATAGGCAACCTTGCCTACCCTACGGACAATCCGATACGGCCCAATGTACCTTGGGCTAAGCTTCCCCTTCTTTCCAAATCTCATCACGCCCTTCATGGGCGATACCTTTAGAAAAACCCAATCATCTATCTCAAATTCCAAGTGTCGACGCCGATGATGCATACGATCGCCGACTCAGCCGCCAACAACCGCTCTGGATAAGCTTCACCTTATCCATCGCTGTGAACTAAGTCCGCCCGACTAATCAACTTCTCCCACTCGAACGCCTATCGGTGACCTGCACTACCTCCCATATAAGGGCTCATAAGGCGCAATCTGAATACTGGAATGGTAGCTGTTGTTGTAAGCAAACCCACAAGAGGCAAATGATCCTCCCAAATACCACGAAATCAATAACACAAGCCCGCAGATATCCTCGTTGTCCGGATAGTGCGCCGGCTGTCCGTCGGCCCGAGGATGAAACGCCGCATCGAGAATCACCGTGTCCCTAATCCTTCGAAAAGACCTCGAGTTAGCCGAGAATCGGGCTCTATTCGATATAATCGACACCGACTCGTGCGCTCACAATCTCTCTAATATATAATCGCATAGTCTCACCGAGAACGCGTCGCCTGTCGGAAGAAAATGGGCTGATTTCGTCAGCCTGTCGACAATCATCCAAATGGAATCATGCTTCCTCTGAGTGGTAGGTAGCCCTGTAATAAAATCCATATTTATCACCTCCCACTTCCAAGTCGAATATCAATAGCTCGCAATGCCCACCGCTTCGTGCTCAATATTAACCTGGCGACAATTCGCATCGTGCTACGAACTCCGCAACGTCCCTCTTTAGGCCATCCCACCAATACACGCATCTGAGGTCATGATACATCTTAGTCGACCCCGGATGAATAGAATAACGAGCACTGTGTGCCTCCACCAGAATCTGCTGACGAAGTCCTGTCACATCGGGAACACACAACCGACCCTCGAATCTTAACACCCCATCAGGCGCCACCTCAAATTGACTCATCTCTTTCTGAACAGCGGCATCTCGGTACCGTACCAAAATCGGATCCTCATACTGTCGCCTCTTCACCTTCTCGACGATAGAAGACTCGGCAACCTCTCGAACCCGAATTCCATCACTAACAGAATCAACCAAACGAACCCCAAGGCTCGCTAGCTGATGTAACTCTCGGACCATATCCCTTTTCTCTGGCTGAACATCAGACAAACTACCCATCGATCTGCGACTAAGGGCATCTGCAACTACATTGCCCTTCCCTGGGTGGTACAGAATATCAACATCGTAATCCTTAAGTAGCTCCAACCACCTTCTCTGCCGCAAGTTTAGCTCCCTCTGGCTGAAGATGTACTGGAGACTCTTGTGGTCTGTGTAAATGTCCACATGAAATCCATATAAATAATGTCTCCAGATCTTCAAGGCATGAATTACTGCTGCCAACTCCAAGTCATGTGTGGGATAGTTCTTCTCATGCTTCCTAAGCTGTCGAGATGCATAAGCTATAACTCTGTCGTGCTGCATCAGCACGCACCCAAGCCCGACACCTGACGCGTCACAATAAACCACATATCCATCTAAGCCCTCCGGAAGAGTAAGAATCAAGCGGTCGTCAACTTCTCCTTTAGTAATCGGAAACTTTCCTCACAAGTATCCGTCCACGGAACATAGCCGCTTTCCGAGTCGCCTTAGTCAAAATCTTTGAAATAAGCAAACTTCTACAAACCTCAGATAATAGCTGCAAGGCCCAAAGCTGCGCACTCGTTGGTGTAGTGGTCCGCCAAGTCTTGATCGCCTCAATCTTAGTCAGTATCAAACCGAATACCGGCCCGATAACATGCCCTAAGAAAGCTACTGCTAACTAACTCAGACTTCGAGAACTTGGCATACAACTGCCGGTCTCGGAGGACTCACAATACCGTCCTCAAATGATCTGTATACTCCTGCTCTGTGCGCGAATACACCAAGATATCATCAATAAACACTATAACGAACATATCCAAGAATGGCCTGAACACCCTATTCATCAAATCCATGAATACTGCTGGGGCGTTGGTCAGCCCGAAAGACATTACCCTGAACTCATAGTGCCCATACCGGGTCCTGAATGCAGTCTTTGGGATATCCGCTTCTCTAACTCGTACCTGATGGTAACCAGACCGCAGGTCTATCTTGGAAAATACTTTGCACTCGCAATCGGTCAAACAAATCGTCAATCACGGGAGGGATATCTTCTTGATAGTTACCTTGTTCACCGTCAGTAATCAATACACATACGCAGCGTCCCATCCTTCTTCTTTACAAATAACACTGGCGCTCCCCAAGGAGAAACACTTGGCCTAATAAAGCCTTTCTCCAGCAAATCTTTCAGCTGGTCCTTCAATTCCTTCAACTCGGCAGGTGCCATCCTGTATGGCGGAATAGATATCGGTCGAGTATCTGGTGCCAAATCAATGTAAAACTCAATCTCCCTCTCAGGAGGGATACCCGGAAGCTCATCTGGGAATACATCTGGAAACTCTCTAACGACCGGAACTGACTGAAGGTCCGGCACCTCAGCCTCAGTGTCGAATACCCGAACCATATGGTAGATGTACCCTTTCCGCACCATCTTCCTAGCCTTGAGGTAAGAAATAAACTTACCCCTCGGCGATGCAGTATTCCCCTTCCACTCGATAACCGGCTCGCCGGGAAACTGGAACCGAACTAATCTCTCTCTACAGTCCACGTTGGCATAGAAAGATGCTAGCCAATCCATACCCATAATCACATCAAAGTCTGTCATATCCAACTCTATCAAGTCGGCTAGAGTCTGACGGCTATCTATAGTCACAGGGCAAGCCTTATACACCCGCTCAGCTACCACTGAATCACCTACTGGCGTAGCCACCTCAAAAGGTCTTATGGACTCGGGCTCTATCCCTATTCTACTGGCAATATGAGGAGATATGCAGGACAAGATAGAACCTGGATCTATCAAAGCATATACATCACAGCAAGAAACCAACAATGTACCTGTGACGACATCTGGCGACGCCTCCTGGTCCTGTCGACTGGACATAGCATATATGCGGTTCTGAGGACCGCTAGAACTGGAACCCCTACCACGACCTGCGCGCGGCTGCTGGCCATAAGTACCACGCCTCGGTGCGTCGACCATCAAGACGAAGATCCAAAGAACCCGTCGGCTGACAATGCGCTCCGCCGCTGGGGCGGACAATCCTTCTTCAGATGGCCCTGCTGGCCACAAGAGTAACATGCTCTCGAACCCATACGGCACTCGCCCGGATGAGACCTACCGCATCGAACGCACCGAGAGGTAGGTGGTCTCGATTGGTGCTGGTCTCTGCCTCCCTGAAAACCTGAAGTCCTGGAGCCCTGACCTGCTCCTGAATAACTCGGCTGATCAGACCTCCTGCCGGAAAACTGAGAAGGAGCACTCTGTGCTGGCTGGAATGTGGACCTAGTCTGCTGCTGAGGTTGCCCGCCTCGAAAACTGCCCTGAGAACCTGCTGTCCTGGCCCTCTTGGGCTGGCCCAAATCTAGCTGATCCTGCCTCTCTCTGTCCTCAATCCCCTGTGCGTACGCCTGCATCCTGGAAATATCCATCCCTGGCTGAAGAGCCACCCCCAAGCATGCAGTAATCATATGACGGTCTAACCCCATCACATATCGATGAACCACATGCGCCATGTCGGCTACTATGGTGTGCGATATTCGGCCAGAGTCGAACTCGGGTTGTACTCACGATAGTCCTCGTCTGTCTCAAGGTCAAGAACCTATCACGGGCTCTCCTCACCTCGGGAGGTAAGAAGTGGTCTAAGGCGCCTCAGTGAACTCCTCCCAATCAGGTGGAAGAGCATCCTCACCCTTGACAATACCCATGACTCAGCAGTTCAACGCAATATCGCGTAACCGGTAAGCTAGTATAACGGACTCGGTCTCCGATGCCCTAAGGACTGCGCATGGTCCGTAGAACCGGACAAACTCCTGCGGATCCTCCTCAAATCTCGAACCATAGAACTTCGGGTGGGTGACAACCCAAGAAACCCCGAATTAAATGGCTATCGGCTCTAGGGTTGGCGCCTTACATGTCGGCCTTGCCACGCTATCTTTGGTCGATGGCGAATCGTTCCCGTAATCTCTATACTCGGACCACGATGTGGGATGGAGGCTCGTGCGCGGTCTTAGTAACGCATCCGCCGCCTCGAACTCTGCGAGGTGACGACGACGTGGAACTCGCGCTCTAAACATCATCTCGGCAGGGCGGGCATGTGCCTCGTGACTCTCCGCGTCCACTAGCGACTCCGCCATTGCCTTGCCGCCACGAGTGCGGTTGCCTTGCGTGGAGGCATAACTGATACATAAAGGAAAACATCAGAGGAGGTTCAACCTATAACTCAGCTCTATTGCACGATCTTAGAGTGAAAGAATGGAAACCAATCCTAAATATCCTGCAGCCTCCTGATTATAGATGTGGTGCACGACACACCGATAATCAAGACTCTACTAGACATGGTCTGTGGACACTTTCCGAGGACTAACTGCTCTGATACCACTTTTGTCACGACCCAACCCCGGGGCCGCGACTGGTACCCTACCGGGGTACCCTGTCAGGTATATGTCAGAGAATAGCAGCGGAACATGCATAACACATAACTTATAAAAAGGGGTAAACATCACTGGCCAGCCGATAAGGCTGCCTTCCATAAAACATACTTAACCAAAAGTATAGAAGTACAACTTGTTCTTATAGCCCAAAACATATATGTGATCACAGACCTCTAAAGATAGCAACTGTGGCGGGACAGGACCCCGCCATACCCTTGAATGTACAAAATACTTATAGCATCAGGGAATGTCCGTACCAATAAACAAGCTTCCGGAGGAATGGAGCTTCTGACACCGGAATAGTGATCCTAAGAACGAGGATCCTCAATGCCTTACCTTACTGCGGCATGAGCGGCCCAGGAAGGGTCGATTACCTGATATGTACCAAGTATGTAAAGTTTGGAAAATCGTAATAATGATATCATAAGTCTAAAAGTAAGCTGGAGTCATGGAAGAAAATCAAATATCTTTTATTGTGCCTTACTAACAATGAGAGTGACAAGTATATATATATAATACTGCATAAAATAGGGGCCTTAGGATCAAAACAGGGTACCTCGCCCGTAGTATCAATAAGCACCCCTACTCCTGGGACTATTTCACCGCGTAGGTCCCGTGGACGCGTGAGGTATTCCTCGCATAGGTGTACCGCCCGCATGGGACTATTTCACCCGCATAAGTCCATAAGGACTCGCATGAGGTATTCCTCGCATCGTGGGTAGCAAATCCACGGAACAGGTGGTATAACGATCTTGGGGATTTACCCCTCAGATATACTCTTACCCTGAAGCAGATGGTATAACGATCTTGGGGACTTACCCCTCAGATATACTCTTACACTGAAGCAGATGGTATAACGATCTTGGGGCTTGCCCCTCAGATATATTCTTACACTGAAGAAGGTGGTATGACGATCTTGGGGCTTGCCCCTCAGACATACTCTTACCCTGGAGAAGGTGGTATAACGATCTTGGGGCTTGCCCCTCAGATATACTCTTACCCTAGCTCAAACTGTCATCATATCATAATCATAAATAAGTTAAGAAAACTTATAACTTCTTATTAGTCTTGTTCATATACCCTCTCATTTTAGTTTACTTAAGGCACTTAATCATATCTTTAATAAAAGAAAATCGGGAATTTAACCCAAGTACTACATACTTCAACTCTTTTAAAAGTGACTCTTTTTCATACATAAAACCTTTGGGCAATTGATGCCTTAAAATCAATTTGCCTTTCATAAATCAAATCATTTGTCCTTACTTGTCTTACTTAGAGTAAACCTCTTCTCATTAATCTTTTATAAAACTAATAAACCAACTTCCCATAAAGTTGTTATATTAACCCTTCACTTTAGTAAAAATTACACTTTTCCCCTAACTAAGGGACTTATACATTCTTAAAACGAAACAAGTCTTTATATACTTAAAACAAGTAAGAATACCAAATCTTGTACGTCTACCGTACTACATAGTTACATCTATTCATGCTCAAGAGATAGGAAAGCTCTACATACCTTTTTGATCAATCCACTTGCTAAGTCCAAACTACCGCAAGTAATATGTCAACCTAAAATAACCATGATACGTTTATTAACCTCTAATTTCAATGTAGAATAATCTAAACTCAAAGCCACTAAATTCTATGGAAAATTGGGCAGCATTTCCTTTGTTTCTACATACTTTGCCACCTTTCACAAGGCCGAATTTATCATCCAAACGCCACATTTAAGGCTCAACAATCCATCATTTCAAAGGGGATTACACACCTAAACTTGGGTGTGTAAAATTCTGCCCCATAAGGTACAACAATTCACTAAGTAATTCTAAGGTAGTTTTTAGGCTACAACATGCTCATAATATCTTCTTAACCAATCCTTTCACATCCAAACCATATTTCTTACATGCAATGACTCTAAGAGCATTATTTACTACCACAAGTTCTTGCTTCTTAACATGCAACACTAGAAACTAATTCTAAAGGAAGAAAGGTTACCTTAAAGTTTTAGCCAAACTTATTCAAAATATTTTGCTAGCTTCTTTGCCAAGAACACCACCACAACAACACCAACAAGCTAGCCACAAGCTTCCTTCTTGTTCTTAACTTTTCAGATTTTTCTTAAGGCTAGAATTTCTCTTGGGATTTTAGAGAGAAGGAGGAGCTTAAGCTTTAGAGAGAGAGAGAAATTGGAAGATGACCAAGTTTTCAAGACTTGGTCAATAAATTGCATGCAAGAAATCAGATGGGGGGGACACTTGTCACCCTCCCAAGGTCTTTTAAAAGAAAAATCTGACTTTTCCTAAGTTTTTCCGCCCAAAAATCCCGCGCGGGGCCGGCCATGCGTGCTGAAACCTCCGCAGCCTCTCGAACTTTCGCCGCGCATCTGGCCCAGCGCGCTGCAACTTCAGCGACCCCTCAGTACTTTCGGCGACGCGGCCCGGCATCCGGCGCCGCGGCCCTGTCGCCTTTGTCCGAAACACATTTCTTTCCGACTGCGCACTGAACTTGTAACTCTCATAACTTTCTACTCCGACGTCCTATCGACGAACGGTTGGTTGCATTGGAATCTAGACTCCACGAACCATCTGCTTCAGTGTAAGAGTATATCTGAGGGGTAAGTCCCCAAGATCATTATACCATCTGCTTCGGGGTAAGAGTATATCTGAGGGGTAAGTCCCCAAGATCGTTATACCACCTGTTCCGTGGATTTGCTACCCACGATGCGAGGAATACCTCATGCGAGTCCTTATGGGCTTATGCGGGTGAAATAGTCCCATGCGGGCGGGTACAGCCTATGCGAGGAATACCTCATGCGGGTCCACAGGACCTATGCGGGTGAAATAGTCCCAGGAGTAGGGGTGCTTATTGATACTACGGGCGAGGTACCCTGTTTTGATCCTAAGGCCCCTATTTTATGCAGTATTATATATATATACTTGTCACTCTCATTGTTAGTAAGGCACAATAAAAGATATTTGATTTTCTTCCATGACTCCAGCTTACTTTTAGACTTATGATATCATTATTACAGTATTTTCCAGCTTTACATACTTGGTACATATTGTGTACTGACCCCCTTCCTCGGGGGCTGCGTTCATGCCGCAGGTAAGGGTAAGCAGATTGTGGATCCTCGTTCTTAGGATCACTATTCCGGTGTCAGAAGCTCCATTCCTCCGGAAGCTTGTTTATTGGTACGGACATTCCCTGATGCTATAGGTATTTTGTACATTCAGGGGTATGGCGGGGTCCTGTCCCGCCACAGTTGCTATCTTTAGAGGTCTGTGGTCACATATATGTTTTGGGCTATAAGAACAAGTTGTACTTCTATACTTTTGGTTAAGTATGTTTTATGGAAGGCAGCCTTATCGGCTGGCCAGTGATGTTTACCCTTTTTATAAGTTATGTGTTATGTATGTTCCGCTGCTATTCTCTGACATATACCTGACAGGGTACCCCGGTAGGGTACTAGTCGCGGCCCCGGGGTTGGGTCGTGACAATATTTAGGGGCACGACGGGGCCCTGTCCCATCATATTTCTTTACCGTATTCTTAGAGGTTTGTATACAGTTGTGGGTTGTACGTATGTGGATTATGAGCCTATTTTGGTCATCTGTGTTGTTGTACTCTATTTTTGGGACGTTATCATATATAGGTGATACTATGTGGTGGCAGCCTTGTCGGCTTGCCGATTTTATTATGTTGGCTAGTTTTTACTCCCTCGGGAGACAAGTTCATTCGCGTACAAAAGCAGCCTTGCCGGCTTGCCTATTATGACATGTGTTATTATTGTAGCGTTATGATGCCAAATTTCATATTGTCCTTAGTGTCAGTCTAATTATATGTGACAGGTCAGTATAAGGGTGCCCAATTAGGGCATCGGGTCGCGGCCCGTCGGGTCGGGTCATGACAAAAGTGGTATCAAAACAGTTAGTCATCGAAATGTCTACAGACCGTGTCTAGTAGAGTCATATGTATGGGTATGTTATGCATCATACTTATACGCAGGAGGCTTCCGGACATTTAGGATTGGTTTATATTTTTTCCTCTCATAGATCGTGCAATAGAGCTATGTTATTAGGATAATCCCTTTTCTGATGACTTATTATGTTTACAGCTATGCCTCCGAAGAAGGCAACAGCGACCCAGAAGGCAAATCAGTAGCAGGAGCTACTAGCGGGTTCAGAGAGTTACCAGGTCCCGTACTCAATATATGACTGAGACTGTACCCCATTCGACGAGCTCTGCTACGTCGCCACTTCGAGAGGCTCCAGCCGGGGCAACATCACGATTCGAGACCTCAGACTGAGCCTCCAGCTCTCACCAAAGGCGAGGGCGATCCATGAGAGATGCGGTTCAGCTGCTGACTAGATTAGTGGCAGGGCAGACCCACAGACAGGGACCAGGAGTTGACCCTTTATCAGATAGTTTAAGGGTTCGTGATTTCTTGAGCTGTAGCCCTCCAGAGTTTTTCGGGTCAAGGCCCGAGGATGATCCACAGGAGTTCATCCGACAGATACAGCGTACGTTGAGGGTAATAAAGGCTTCAGAGAATGAGTCGGTCATGTTGGCTTCATATCGTTTGCGTGACACAACTATTAACTGGTATGAGTCGTGGGAGCTATCTAGGGGCGATGGTGCTCCTCCAGCCGTGTGGGATGAGTTTGCGGAAGCCTTCCTTGACCACTTCCTACCTCCTGAGATGAGGATAGCCAGAGTTGATAGGTTCTTGCACTTGAGGCAGAGCGGCAATAGCATTAGAGAGTACAACCTTGAGTTTGATTCATTGGCCAGATATGCACACACTATTGTAGCGGATATGGCGGACAGGGTGCATCGCTATGTGATAAGGCTGGACCACTATTTGATCGACGGATGTATGGCAGTGGCTCTTCAGTCGGGTATGGATATTGCTCGGATCCAGGCATATACACAGGGGGTTGAGGACCGACACAGAGGGCGGCGGCCAGACAGAGGTCATGACAGGGACCAGTATAAGAGGGCTAGGTCGGCTGGGTATTCGAGTGAGTTTCGAGGCGGGTAGCCTCAGCAGCATGTTAAATATTCTTCCCAGCCAGCACAAAGTGCACCCACACAGTTCAGGGGTAGGGAGTTTGACCGCACGGGGTATGCAGGAGCTAGTCAGAGCTCCAGGGCTTCAGGTTCACAGATGAACAGGGGTTCTAGTCATTCGAGGTCACCTTTTCCTCGGTGTTCTCAGTGTGGTAGGTCCCATCCTGTGGAATGTTGTCTTACTACAGGTGCTTGTTTTTCTTGTGGTCGTCAAGACCATATGAGGAGATATTGTCCTTATAGAAACAGTACATGAGGTATGGCTCAGCCTACCGGGTCGGTTGCCGGTTCGTCTTCTTCTATAACTATGCGCCCCGCACCGCATATATGCTTTGGCTAGTAGGCACGATCAGGAGGCATCGCCAGATGTAGTTACAGGTATATTATCGATCTTTTTCCGGGACATATATGCATTGATAGATCCAGGTTCTACCTTATCATATATATCCCCCTTTGTTGCTAGTAGTATCGGAATAGAACCTGAGTCGATAGAACCATTTGAGGTAGCTACACCGGTAGGAGATTTAGTCATAGCTAAGAGGGTGTATAGAAATTGCTCGGTGGTTGTATATAGTCATCATACCATAGAAGATTTGATAAAGAAGGTGAAGAATAAATTACAAGTCTGGAAATGAAGATTACTATCATTTGAAGAAAAATCTACCTTGATAACCAGTGTTCTTTTAAGTATGTCAATCCATCTATTATTAACTATAAAGCCTCCAAAATATTCCATAAATGAGTTATATAAAGTCTTTGCAAGATTTTATTGGGATAATAGTGATGAAGGCAGAATGAGGCATTGGGCCTCATGGTTGAATATGTGCTTACCTAGAGATAAAAGAAGCATAGGACATAGATAATTGTTTGAGGTGTCTAGAGCCTTATGTGCTAAACTTTAATGAAATTCCAAACGTCTAACAGATTGTGAGATAATTTTATGTGTGTCACGACCCGACCCCGGCCCGCGACTTGTGCCGTACCTGGACACCCTTACAGGTATACATCAGAGATAACCAGCGGAATATAAATAAAGTTCGTAGACATGCAGTACTGTGAAGTAATAAACAAGCCAGCCGATAAGGCCGCCTTTCGGTATATATATATATCACAAAAGAGATACATCCTTCTCCAGTCCAACCCACAAACCATGACTACAGACCTCTAAGAGTTTTGATAACAACTGTGACGGGACAGGGCCCCGTCATACCCCTGAATATACATGAATCTACAACAACAGGGATCCGTACCAAAAGATGAACCTCCGGAGTAATGGAGCTTCTCAAAAAGCTGAACTGTGATCCTAAGAGCGAGGATCAGCAAACTGTGTACCTCTACCTGCGGCATGAACGCAGCCCCCGAGGAAAGGGGGTCAGTACAAAATATGTACCAAGTATGTGAAACTGAAAGTACTGTAATTAAATCATATAGTCTAAAATAAAGCTGGAGACATGTATGATAACCAAATTAACAGCACAATGTGCCTTACTAATAATGAGAGTAAATAAGAGTAAACTTTACCGTTTAAAAATAGGAAGCTTATGATCAAATTAGGGCCACCAGCCCGTAGTATCATTAAGCAATCCTACTCCTGGGACTATTTCACCCGCATAGGTCGTGTGGAACCGCATGAGGTAATTTCCTCGCATAGGACTATTTCACCCCCATGGACCCCAGGGGCCCGTAATGAGTTTATACACTATACTCGCATCGTGGGTAGCAAATCCACGGAAATGCAGAATGCAAAATAACCCGGGGATTGACCCCGTAATAAATAATATAACTCTAGCACCACCGACTATCATGAACAACACATGCAAGTTAGCAATCTTTAACTCTCATTAATTATACTTAAGGCATTATCATGTAAAATCCGGGAATTTAAACCAAAGTACTACGTACTTCTATTCTATAAAAAAGACTCTTTTTAAATAATAACTCCAAGATACTAACACCCGTAGTATCAAGACATGTCTACTTTTCAAATCAAGTTACTACACCTTTAGAAATTCATTCCAAAGCTTTAAAATCAAGTCGTTTATCCTCTTTTTAAATCAATCAAGTAAACCACTCTTTTACATCCCATAAAGTCGTTATAACTAACTTCCCATAAAGCCATTATAACACTTTATGTTTTTAGAAAACTAAGGCATTTACATCTTTAAAATCAAGGGAGCTTAACTCCCAACTCAACCAAACTTGCACACTTTAAATCAATTCAATGATTCCAAAATGAAGCCGAATTCATTTAAGATTTGTACGTCTACCGTACTATATATTTATAAAACTCATGCTCAAGAAGATAGGGAAAGTTCCACATACCTCTTCGGCTCAACCCACTTGCTAAGTCGAATACGCCGCACGTAGAATGTCAACCTATAATGACCATAATACGTCTATCAACTTCTTGCTTTCTAAGGTAGAATAATTCTAAGTATAATGCCTCTTATTCTACGGAAAATTGGGCAGCACTTCCCCTGTTTCTACGTACTTTCCCACCCTTTTCAAGGCCCGAATCAATAACCAATATGCCACATTTAAGGCTCAACAATTCAGTTAATCAAAGGGGATTACACGTCTAACATGACGTGTAAAATTCTGCCCCACAATTCATATATAATAGTCCAATAATTCTAAGGCAATTCTCGACTACAACATGCCAACATATAATCCTTTTTAATTCCTTTCTAATCCAAGTCGTTATTCCAACATGTTATATAAGTCATAATCAATTACAACAACTATATTCCCTTCCTTATATAACATGTAACGATTATAATTAACAACCAAATTGATTAACAACTTTAATGGCTAACATGCCAATTTCGGTTTTAACATCTCAACATGGTCCAAATCTTTTCAATCTTCATTCTATATATCACATGCTCATTTATCAACTACTATAACATGTAATCTTCAATTACATTAAGAAGACGGAGATTTTTCCCTCAATAAGCCCAAATATAATCCAAGATTAAAAGCCGATCCTTAGCATCCTTAGCAACTTTAGCTCCTCTTATTCACGTTCCAATCCACTCCAAGCAACCCTTAGAAGTTCATAAACAACTTCTCTTCAAATTCCAACATCAAAGTTGAAGAACACCTTAGGGTTTCATGTTGCGACTAACGGATTAACGTAGTATTTACAGGATTTAAGAGGTTGTTTATCCTTAGTATACTACTAGGGATCTTAGGTATGATTTTGGGGATTTATCAACAATTATTGAAGAATTCTTTTTGTTCAAAGTGAGGCTTGGCCAAGAGCTCCTTAGTGAGCACCACAAGTTTCTTGATTTTTTTCTAAGTGTTGGATCTTGTCTTGCTACTAGTATGATATATATAATACATCCAAGGGTTTAGATTAAACCAAATGTGTGGCTAGGATTGTGGTCAACAATATCAAGCTCCACTTGGTCTTCTTGACCAAGACTTTTTCGCCCAACAGGGGCATGTGGAGGGTGACACGTGTCGCCCTCCGATTGGTCCAAAATATTTCATCTCCCAAAATTTCCATAATTGGTCAAAATATCGAAAACCTTGTGGGCCTCACAAAAACGTAAAATTTCCCGAGTGGGCCCACGTGACCAAATTCGAAAATAAAATTTCCACAATTCTAATAAATTCTATAAGTCTCAAATGACAAATTTAAGAACCCAATTCTCATTAATAAACGTTTTCCTTCACGAGATTCGGAAGATTTTCCTTAGGAATAACAAATCTCTCTTTCGTTCAAATTTAAAGTCTTGTTTTCTTACGCACGTTCTCATACACGTGTCCTGGAACTACGGGGTATAACAATGTGGATCAAATGTTGCAAAAGACGTTATCCTCTAAATGTACAACAGAGATAATGCTCTCGTGTATGGAAAATGATGTTGGAAGCTAGAGATGGCATAGAGCAGGAGATGTGGCAGGAGCCAAGGAGTGGAACTGCTGATTTTTGGTTTGAAAAAAAACCTAAGAGCTTTGTATTATATTGTTCCTGCAAAATACACGGTGGATGAGAGTATTTGATCGGTGTGTTTTATATACACTTTTTGAGTCATTTTTAGTTAGTCTTTTGTCCAATTTTTGTACAAATACGTGTCGTCTTAGGATAGAATTTCTTTCTTTTGAGTCATATTGGTTAAAGTGGCTCATTGGCGGAAAAGGAGCAAAAAGAGGGCAAAAAACGGAGGTTCCAGAGCTCGAAATGCGAGAAAGTGGCGAACCAGGCTCAGTTACTGTTATACCCCGTAGTTCTGACCCTACGTATGAGAGCGTACGAGAGCATGTAACACTTAAAATTTTCAAAGGATAGGTTGACGGATTATTCCGGACGGGTTTTAGTCAACTTTAAGGCGGGTTATGACCCGGTTCATTGAGAGTTCCTAGGTGTTTCAAAGGCCTAAGGCGTAGTTCGTTGAGTCTATATTCCAACGCAACCAACCATTCGTCGATAGGACGTCGGAGTAGAAAGATATGAGAATTACAAGTTCAGTGCGCAGTCGGACAGAAATGTGTTTCGGACAAAGGCAGGGCATGGGCGCACAAAGCATCGTAGGTCTCGAAGTTTCAGCACGCGCCAGCGGCTGAAGCGCCGAGGCGAAATCGTGCGGAAAAACTTAGAAAAAGTTAGATTTTTCTTTTGGTAGGGCACAGGTGGGGACAAGTGTCCCCATCTGATTTTTACATGCAATATATTGACCAAGTCTTAAAGACTTGGTCATTTGTCATCTCTCTCTTTGAAAAACCTCTTCCTTCTCTCTTAAAATATTCCAAAGCTCCTCCTTCTCTCTAAAACTCCAAGAAGATTCTAGCCTAAGAAAATCTGAAAAATTAAGAACACAAGAAGGAAGCTTGTGGCTAGCTTGTGGTGGTGTTCTTGGCAAGGAAGCTAGCAAAGTCTTTGGAATAAGTTTGGCTAAAACTTTAAGGTAACATTTCTTCCTTTAGAATTAGTTCTAGTGTTGCATGCTTGGAAGAAAGAACTTGTGGTAGTGAAATAATTCTCTTATAGTCATTGCATGCTAGAAAATGTGGTTTGGATATGAAGAATGGGTTAAGAAGAGATTATGAGCATATTATAGCCTAAAAACTACCTTAGAATTGTTAAGTGAATTGTTGTAACTTTTGGGGCAGAATTTTACACACCCAAGTTTAGGTGTGTAATCCCCTTTAAATTGTTGGATTGATTGAGCCTTAAATGTGGCAATTGGATGATAAATTTGGCCTTGTGAAAGGTGGCAAAGTATGTAGAAACAAAGGAAATGCTGCCCAATTTTCCATAGAATTTAGTGGCTTTGAGTTTAGATTATTCTACATTGAAATTAGAGGTTAATAAACGTACCATGGTTATTTTAGGTTGACATATTACTTGCGGTAGTTTGGACTTAGCAAGTGGATTGATCAACAAGGTATGTGAAGCTTTCCTATCTCTTGAGCATGAATAGATGAAACTATGTAGTACGGTAGACGTACAAGATTTGGTATTCTTACTTGTTTGAGTATATAATGACTTGTTTCGTTTTAAGAATGTATAAATCCCTTGGTTAGGGAAAAAGTATGATTTTTACTATAGTATAGAGTTAATATAACAACTTTATGGGAAGTTGGTTTATTAGCTTCATAAAAGGTTAATGAGAAGAGATTTACTCTAAAAGTAAGAATAGTAAATGAAGAGGCAAATCGGTTTAAGGCATCAATTGCCCAAGAGTTTTATGTATAAAGAGTCATTTTTAAAAGAGTTGAAGTAGGTAGTACTTGGGTTAAATTTCCGGTTTTCTTTTATTAAAGATATGATTAAGTTCCTTAAGTAAACTAAAATGAGAGGGTATATGAACAAGACTAATAAGAAGTTATAAGTTTTCTTAACTTATTTATGATTATGATGTGATGACAGTTTGAGCTAGGGTAAGAGTATATCTGAGGGGCAAGCCCCAAGATCGTTATACCACCTTCTCCAGGGTAAGAGTATGTCTGAGGGGCCAGCCCCAAGATCGTCATACCACCTTCTTCAGTGTAAGAGTATATCCGGCGGGCAAGCCCGGGATCGTTATACCACCGCCTGTAAGAGTATATCTGAGGGGAAAGTCCCCAAGATCGTTATACCATCTGCTTCGGGGTAAGAGTATATCTGAGGGGTAAGTCCCCAAGATCGTTATACCACCTGTTCCGTGGATTTGCTACCCATGATGCGAGGAATACCTCATGCGAGTTCTTATGGGCTTATGCGGGTGAAATAGTCCCATGCGGGCGGGTACAGCCTATGCGAGGAATACCTCATGCGGGTCCACCGGACCCATGCGGGTGAAATAGTCCCAGGAGTAGGGGTGCTTATTGATACTACGGGCGAGGTACCCTGTTTTGATCCTAAGGCCCCTATTTTATGCAGTATTGTATATATATACTTGTCACTCTCATTGTTAGTAAGGCACATTAAAAGGTATTTTATTGACTTTCATGACTCCAGCTTACTTTCAGACTTATGATATCATTATTACAGTATTTTTCCAGCTTTACATACTTGGTACATATTGTGTACTGACCCCATTCCTCGGGGGCTGCGTTCATGCCGCAGGTAAGGGTAAGCAGATTTAGGATCCTCGTTCTTAGGATCACTACTCCTGTGTCAGAAGCTCAATCCCTCCGGAAGCTTGTTTATTGGTACGGATATTCCCTGATGCTATAGGTATTATGTATATTCAGGGGTATGGCGGGGCCCTGTCCCGCCACAGTTGTTATCTTTAGAGGTCTGTGGTCACCTATGTGTTTTGGGCTATGAGAACCAGTTGTATTACTATACTTTTGTTTAAAGTATATTTTATAGAAGGCAGCCTTATCGGCTGACCAGTAATGTTTACCCTTTTCTCTAAGTTATGTGTTATGTATGTTCACGCTATTCTCGACATATACACGGCGGTACCGGTAGAGGTACCGCCATGGCCCCGGGGTTGGGTCGTGACAAAAGTGGTATCAGAGCAGTTAGTCCTCGGAAAATGTCCACAGACCGTGTCTAGTAGAGTCTTGATTATCGGTGTGTCGTGCACCACATCTATAATCAGGAGGCTGCAGGATATTTAGGATTGGTTTCCATTCTTTCACTCTAAGATCGTGCAATAGAGCTGAGTTATAGGTTGAACCTCCTCTGATGTTTTCCTTTATGTATCAGTTATGCCTCCACGCAAGGCAACCGCGGCCCAGAAGGGCAAGGCAGCTGAGGGTGCTGCTAGTGGGACGCGGAGAGTCACGAGGGCACAGGCCCAGTCCTTACCAGAGATGATGTTTAGGGCGGCGAGTTCCACGTCGTCGCCAGCCTCAGCAGATTTTGAGGCAGCGGCCATCGAGACCGTGGTACGGAGCCTCGATCCCACGCCGTGGCTCGAGTACAGAGATTACGGGAATGATTCGCCATCGACCAAAGATAGCAAGGTGGCGCCACGACAGAGCAGCGCCAACCCTAGAGCCGACAGTTTACGGATTCGGGATTTCTTGGGTTGTCACCCACCCGAGTTCTATGGTTCGAGATTTGAGGAGGATCCGCAGGAGTTTGTCCGGCAGTTACAGCGGACCATGCAGGTCCTTAGGGCATCGGGGACTGAGTCTGTTATACTAGCTTCTTACCGGTTACGCGATATTGCGTTGAACTGGTTTGAGTCATGGGTATTGTCGAGGGGTGAGGATGCTCTTCCAGCTGATTGGGAGGAGTTCACGGAGGCGTTCCTAGACCACTTCTTGCCTCACGAGGTGAGAGAGCCCGTGTAGATAGGTTCTTGACCTTGAGACAGACGGAGGACTACCGTGAGTACACTGAGTTCGACTCCTTGGCCAGATATGCACAAACCATAGTAGCTGACATGGCAGACATGGTTCATCGGTATGTGATGGGGTTAGACCGTCATATGATTACTGCATGCTTGGGGGTGGCTCTTCAGCCAGGGATGGATATTGCCAGGATGCAGCGCACGCACGTGGATTGAGGAGCAGGCGAGATCGGCTAGATTTGGGCCAGCCCAAGAGGCCGTGACAGCAGAGCTCGTGGCGATGAGGCGGCGGCCTCGCGAACCAGTCCACATTCCGCCGGATGCAGTGCTCCTTCTCGATTCCGCGGGAGGTCGATCAGCGAGGTTATTCAGAGCGGTCGTGCTCCAGACTTCGTGGATTTCGCGAGGCAGAGACCAAAGACTAATCGAGACCACCTACCTCTCGGTGTGTCGACGCGTAGGTCTCATCGAGAGAGTGCCGTATGGGTTCGAGAGCGTGTTACTCTTGTGGCGCAGGCCATCCCGAAGAGATTGTCCGTCCCAGCGGCGGGAGCGTTACGGTTCAGCCGACGGGTGCGATGCGGATCTTCATCTTCGATGGTTAGACGCCGGAGGCGTGGTACTATGGGCCAGCAGCCGCGCAGAGGTCGTGGTAGGGTTCGATTCTAGCGGTCCTCGAACCGCATATATGCTATGTCGGTCGGACAGACCGTGAGGCGTCACGGATGTAGTCACAGTGTACATTATTGGTTTCTTCTTTGTGATGTGTATGCTTTGATAGATCCAGGTTCTACCTTGTCCTACATATCTCCTCATATTGCCAGTAGAATAGGGATAGAGCCCGAGTCCATAAGACCTTTTGAGGTGGCTACGCCAGTAGGTGATTCAGTGGTAGCTGAGCGGGTGTATAAGGCTTGCCTTGTGACTATAGATAGCCGTCAGACCCTAGCCGACTTGATAGAGTTGGATATGACAGACTTTGATGTGATTATGGGTATGGATTGGCTAGCATCTTGCTATGCCAACGTGGACTGTAGAGGGAGATTAGTTCGGTTTCAGTTTCTGGTGGTAGGTTATCAGTGGAAGGGAATCTTGCATCGCGAGGGTAAGTTTATTTCTTACCTCAAGGCTAGGAAGATGGTGCGGAAGGGTATATCTACCATGGTTGGGTATTCTACATGGTGAAAGGCGGACCTTGATCGATCCGGTTGTTAGAGAGTTTCGGGCGTATTCCCAGACGAGCTTCCGGGTATCCCTCCCGAGAGGGAGATTGAGTTTTGTATTGATTTGGTGCCAGATACTCGACCGATATCTATTCCGCCATACAGGATGACACCTGCCGAGTTGAAGGAATTGAAGGACCAGCTGAAAGATTTGCTGGATAAAGGCTTTATTAGGCCAAGTGTTTCTCCCTGGGGGGCACCAGTGTTATTTGTGAAGAAGAAGGATGGGACGCTGCGTATGTGTATTGATTACAGGCAGCTGAACAAGGTTACTATCAAGAACAGGTATCCCCTCCCCAGGATTGACGATTTGTTTGACCAGTTGCAGGGTGCAAAGTGTTTTTCCAAGATAGACTGCGATGCAGTTATCATCAGTGCGAGTTTGAGAGATAGATATCCCAAAGTGCATTCGGGATCGGTATGGGCACTATGAGTTGGTGATGTCTTTCGGGTTAACCAACGCCCAGATATTCATGGATTTGATGAATAGGGTGTTCGAGCCATTCTTGGATATGTTCGTTATAGTGTTTATTGATGATATCTTGGTGTATTCGCGCCTGAGCGGGAGCATCAGATCATTTGAGGCGGTTTTGGGAGTCCTCCGAGACCAGCGATTGTATGCCAAGTTCTCGAAGTCACGAGTTCGTTAGCCGGTGGCTTTCTTAGGGCATGTGATCGGAGCCGACGGTATTCGGTTGTCTGACTAAGATTGAGGCGATCAAGACTTGGCGGACCACTACACCGACGGAGTGCGTAGCTTTAGGCCTTGCGAGGATATTAGGAGGTTTGTAGAGAAGTTTGCTTCTATTTCAAGACTTTGACTAAGCGACTCGGGAAAGCGGCTATGTTCGATGGGCGGATACTTGTGAGAAAGTTTCCGGTTGCTAAAGGAGAAGTTGGCGACCGCCCGGTTCTTACTCTTCCAGAGGGCATAGATGGATATGTGGTTTACTATGACGGGTCAGGTGTCGGGCTCAGTGCGTCTGATGCGGCGCAGCGAGTTATAACTTATGATCTCGGCGGCTTAGGAAGCATGAGAAGAACTATCCACATGACTTGGAGTTGGCAGTAGTGATTCATGCCTTGAAGATCTGGAGACATTATTTATATGGAGTTCATGTGGACATTTACACAGACCACAAGAGTCTCCAAAGACATCTTGACGAGAGGAGTGAAATTGCGGCGAGCGGTGGTTGGAGCTACTTAAGGATTACGATGTTGATATTACGTATCACCCGGGGAAGGCCAATGTAGTTGCAGATGCCCTTAGTCGCAGATCGATGGGTAGTCATGCGATGTACAGCCAGAGAAGAGGGATATGGTCCGAGAGATACATCAGCTAGCGAGCCTTGGGGTTCGTTTGGTTGATTCTGATAGTGATGGAATTCGGGTTCGAGAGGTTGCCGAGTCTTCCATCGTCGAGGAGGTGAAGAGGCGACAGTATGAGGATCCGATTTTGGTACGGTACCGAGATCGGCTCTCTCGGAAGGATAAGAGTCTATTTGAGTAGCGCTGATGGGGTGCTAAGATTCGAGGCGGTTGTGTGTTCCGATGTAGCGAGGACTTCGTCGGCCAGATGCGGGAGGCACACAGTGCTCGTTATTCTATTCATCCGGGGTCGACTAAGATGTATCATGACCTCAGATGCGTGTATTGGTGGGATGGCCTAAAGAGGGACGTTGCGGAGTTCGTGGCACAGTGCCCGAATTGTCAGCAGGTTAAGATTGAGCACCAGAAGCCCGGTGGGCTGTTGCAGGCTATTGATATTCCGACTTGGAAGTGGGAGGTGATAAATATGGATTTTATTACAGGGCTACCTACCACTCAGAGGAAGCATGATTCCATTTGGGTGATTGTCGACAGGCTGACGAAATCAACCCATTTTCTTCCGGTCAGAACGACGTTCTCAGCTGAGGACTATGCCAGATTATATATTAGAGAGATTGTGAGACTGCACGGAGTCCCGGTGTCGATTATATCAGATAGAGGCCCGGTTCTCGGCTAACACGGAGGTCTTTCCGGAAGGATTAGGACGCAGTGAGTCTCGAGACGACGTTTCATCCTCGTCGACCAAGCGGGCGGAGCGCACTATCCAGACACTTGAGGATATGCTGCGGGCTTGTGTTATTGATTTCAGGGGTAGCTGGGAGGATCATTTGCCTCTTGTGGAGTTTGCGTACAACAACAGCTACCATTCCAGTATTTAGATGGCGCCTTATGAGGCATTATACGGGAGGAAGTGCAGGTCACCGATAGGCTGGTTCGAGGTGGGAGAAGTTCAGTTAGTCGGGCCAGACTTAGTTCAACAGGCAGTGGATAAGGTGAAGCTTATCCAGGAGCGGTTGTTGGCAGCTCAGAGTCGGCAGAAGTCGTATGCAGATCATCGACGTCGACACTTGGAATTTGAGATAGATGATTGGGTTTTTCTAAAGGTATCGCCTATGAAGGGCGTGATGAGATTTGGAAAGAAGGGGAAGCTTAGCCCAAGGTACATTGGGCCGTATCGGATTGTCCGTAGGGTAGTCAGGGTTGCCTATGAGTTAGATCTGCCGTCCGATTTAGAGGCGGTACATCCAGTCTTCCATGTGTCCATGTTGCGGAAATGTATTGGAGATCCTTCTAGAGTGCACCCGGTTCATGATGTCCAAGTGACAGAGGAGTTATCGTATGAGGAGAGTCCCATAGCGATACTCAATCGTCAGGTTAGACGACTTCGGACGAAGAGCGTGGCTTAGTCAAGGTTACATGGCGAACGAGCAGGAGGAAATGACGTGGGAAGCAGAGGATGACATGATGAAGAAGTACCCTCACCTATTTTCCTATACCTCCAGGTAACCCACTTTCCTGCTTGTTAGTTTTGACTTGGCATTTACGCTTCAGTATGTTGTGGCTCGTGGAGCTTCCTAATTTGCAAAATGATAGTAAGAGGGTCTATGTCGATGTTGTGTTTCGAGTAAGCCTAGAAGGAACATTCGGGACGAATGTTTCTAAGGAGGGGAGAATGTTATACCCCGTAGTTCTGACCCTACGTATGAGAGCGTACGAAAGCATGTAAGACTTAAAATTTTCAAAGGATAGGTTGACGGATTATTCCGGATGGGTTTTAGTCAACTTTAAGGCGGGTTATGACCCGGTTCATTGAGAGTTCCTAGGTGTTTCAAAGGCCTAAGGCGTAGTTCGTTGAGTCTAGATTCCAACGCAACCAACCGTTCGTCGATAGGACGTCGGAGTAGAAAGATATGAGAATTACAAGTTAAGTGCGCAGTCGGACAGAAATGTGTTTCGGATAAGGGCGAGGCATGGCCGAGCGGGGCTGCGGCGCCGAAATCTTGTAAGGGTCGCTGAAGTTTCAGCGCCTGGTGCCGAAGCGAGGCAGCGGCCGGAAGATCCGAGTCGCGGGAGTTGCGGCGCCGCGAGCGAGCGGCTGCGCCGAGGCGGGAAATCAGGCGGAAAAACTTAGAAAAAGTCAGATTTTTATTTTGGAAGGGCCTGGCTGGGGGACAAGTGTCCCCCCATCTGATTTTTACATGCAATATATTGACCAAGTCTTAAAGACTTGGTCATTTGTCATCTCTCTCTTTGAAAAACCTCTTCCTTCTCTCTTAAAATATTCCAAAGCTCCTCCTTCTCTCTAAAACTCCAAGAAGATTCTAGCCTAAGAAAATCTGAAAAATTAAGAACACAAGAAGGAAGCTTGTGGCTAGCTTGTGGTGGTGTTCTTGGCAATGAAGCTAGCAAAGTCTTTGGAATAAGTTTGGCTAAAACTTTAAGGTAACATTTCTTCCTTTAGAATTAGTTCTAGTGTTGCATGCTTGGAAGAAAGAACTTGTGGTAGTGAAATAATGCTCTTAGAGTCATTGCATGCTAGAAAATGTGGTTTGGATATGAAGAATGGGTTAAGAAGAGATTATGAGCATATTGTAGCCTAAAAACTACCTTAGAATTGTTAAGTGAATTGTTGTAACTTGTGGGGCAGAATTTTACACACCCAAGTTTAGGTGTGTAATCCCCTTTAAATTGTTGGATTGATTGAGCCTTAAATGTGGAAACTGAATGATAAATTCGGCCTTGTGAAAGGTGGCAAAGTATGTAGAAACAAAGGAAATGCTGCCCAATTTTCCATAGAATTTAGTGGCTTTGAGTTTAGATTATTCTACATTGAAATTAGAGGTTAATAAACGTACCATGGTTATTTTAGGTTGACATATTACTTGCGGTAGTTTGGACTTAGCAAGTGGATTGATCAACAAGGTATGTGAAGCTTTCCTATCTCTTGAGCATGAATAGATGAAACTATGTAGTACGGTAGACGTACAAGATTTGGTATTCTTACTTGTTTGAGTATATAATGACTTGTTTCGTTTTAAGAATGTATAAATCCCTTGGTTAGGGAAAAAGTATGATTTTTACTAAAGTATAGAGTTAATATAACAACTTTATGGGAAGTTGGTTTATTAGCTTCATAAAAGGTTAATGAGAAGAGATTTACTCTAAAAGTAAGAATAGTAAATGAAGAGGCAAATCGGTTTAAGGCATCAATTGCCCAAGAGTTTTATGTATAAAGAGTCATTTTTAAAAGAGTTAAAGTAGGTAGTACTTGGGTTAAATTCCCGGTTTTCTTTTATTAAAGATATGATTAAGTGCCTTAAGTAAACTAAAATGAGAGGGTATATGAACAAGACTAATAAGAAGTTATAAGTTTTCTTAACTTATTTATGATTATGATGTGATGACAGTTTGAGCTAGGGTAAGAGTATATCGAGGGCAAGCCCCAGATCGTTATACCACCTTCTCGGGGTAGAGTATGTGCGAGGGCCAGCCCAAGATCGTCATACCACCTTCTTGGTGTAAGAGTATATCGAGGGCAAGCCCCAAGATCGTTATACCACCGCTTGATGTAAGAGTATATCGAGGAAAGTCCCAGATTGTTATACCATCCGCCGGGGTAAGAGTATATCGAGGGTAAGTCCCCAAGATCGTTATACCAATGTTAGTGGATTTGCTACCCATGACGCGAGGAATACCTCATGCGAGTTCTTATGGGCTTATGCGGGTGAAATAGTCCCGTGCGGTAGTCTGACCTATGCGAGGAATACCTCGTGCGGGTCCATGGACCCGTGCGGGTGAAATAGTCGCGAGTAGGGGTGCTTATTGATACTACAGGCGAGGTACCTGTTTTGATCCTAAGGCCCCTATTTTACGCAAAGATTGTATATATATACTTGTCACCTCATTGTTAGTAAGGCATGATAAAAGGTATTTTATTGACTTCCATGACTCGGCTTACTTTGGACTTATGATATCATTATTACGGTATTTTTCGACTTTACATACTTGGTACATGTGTATGCGACCCCGCCCCTGGAAGTGCGTTCATGCCGCAGGTAAGGGTAAGCAGATTGAGGATCCTCGTTCTTAGGATCACTACTCCTGTGTCAGAAGCTCCATCCCTCCGGAAGCTTATTTATTGGTACGGATATTCCCTGATGCTATAGGTATTATGTACATTCAGGGGTATGGCGGGGCCCTGTCCCGCCATAGTTGTTATCTTTAGAGGTCTGTGGTCACCTATGTGTTTTGGGCTATGAGAACCAGTTGTATTACTATACTTTTGTTTAAAGTATGTTTTATAGAAGGCAGCCTTATCGGCTGACCAGTAATGTTTACCCTTTTCTCTAAGTTATGTGTTATGTATGTTCCGCTGCTATTCTCTGACATATACCGAAGGGTACCGGTAGGTACGATCATGGCCCGGGTTGGGTCGTGATTCACGGTCAGCGTCGCGGCGCCTCCAGCCAGCAGGGCCAGGAACCACGACGCCTAAATTCCAGAGGCTTGCAGAACTTCCGGCGCCGCGGCGCCAGTAGCAGGGCCGCGACGCTGATGCGGGAAAAATCAGGTTTTTGAATGAATAATGGGCCAGGCCTGAGGGAAAACCTTAATGACGGTTTGAAGGCTATAAAAAGAGAACCCCAAGTCAGAATTAAGGGTTCCCTTTCTTGCCAATTCACAACACATCTTGGAGTTCAAGATTGGATACCATTCTTTAGTAATTTCTTGCTTTTCTTTTACTTTATTTTCAGTTTTATGTTGGATATTGAATTAGTTTTTGTCATGTCTATGACTAGTAACTCATTCTAATATAGGGTTTTCCATGTCAATTCACTTGAACCTTATATTTATGAATTAATGCATGTTTGTGGTTTTTCTTCTTATTGTTGAGATTTATCCAATATATGTTTTGATTGCTTGGTAATTACTTGATCATTAATTATCATTACTTATATGATTTCTAACCGAAATCTGAAAGGGGAGGTTGTGACTATGATGTAGTTGGGTAGACATAGGTTGAATCGTGGATGAAAATACCCCGATTACTTGTGTAGCATTAATAAGGTTTTTGTTCTTAATCCTCCTCTAGAGTCAACCTTATCACCGAAAGGTAGAAAGGTGTTGTATTGGGGTTGAGTGTTTATATAACCTTAACAGGAGTATAAAACGGATTAGTAAACCTGCTATCTCCAAAAGAAGAAGAACCATAGTTAATTGCATTAATGAGTAAATTAAGCGGATAGTTGAGGAGATTTGGAAGCCCTATTTCCATCATTACTGAAGTAAACAACATAGTTAATTAGTTTTTATAATTATTAGTCATAAACAACAAATCAATATTCGGTCACCAAATAGATAACAAAGAATAGAAATTGGTAATTGAGCACTAATCCCTGAGGACGATAACTCGGTCTTCCAAGACTATATTACTTTACTCGACACGTGCACTTGCGTTAAAGTGTGTGCATAAATCGCGCATCAGTATTCAAGATGTGAAGGAACTTATGATAGACGTAAGATGGGATTTGTAGAATTTACAACAACTATTTTCTAGGGATATAGTGGATCATATCACACAAGAATTAGAGTTGCATAAATTAACAGAAGGATGTGAAATGTCGTGGTAGATAATGACAGCTTCAGGTAAATTTACAGTAGGAAGTGCACGGGAGTTGTTAAGAAGAAAATCACACAAATCTGATGTTTTAAGAATGTATGGATACCAGGATTACCTTTTAAGATTTTATTCTTCTTCTAGAGACTATGGGAGTTTAAAATATAAGTGGGGATGTCCTAAGAAAAGTTGGAAAAGAGACTGAGGCTAGATGTTATTGTTGTGATAATAGATAGTATGAGACCGTGGATCATTTGTTTGTTTTTGGAGATACGGTAACACTGATGTAGGTATTACAACTCAGTTTCTGGAGGCGATACAAGTATTGCAAGTGTGTTGAATGGTTATTTCCCCTCCAAGTTTAAGGTAGTATTCGGAGCTGTACCACTTATCACTATGCGGTAGATATGGAATTGGGGAAATGATGTATTGCACGAAGGCGAGATGACTATCCACAGGGTGATATATGAGATCAATATGACTATCTATAAGATGTGTAGACTCATATTTTCATGGCAACAAAATATTCTAGAGTACCTTCCTCAGATAATGCAGGTGTTTGAAGGTTACAGGCTAAGACTAGTAAGTAAGATAGTTAAATGGGAAGTAATTAATATGGACTTCATTACATGCTTACCTCGCACCCAACGGAAGTATGACTCCATATGGGTTATTGGGATAGGCGGACAAAATCAACCCATTTTCTTCCAGTCAGGACTACTTATTCGGCTGAAGACTATGCGAGGTTATACAACAGGGAAATAGTGATACTTCTGGGGTTCCTGCATCTATTATATCGGATAGAGGAGCTCAGTTTACAGCTAACTTTTGGAGGTCGTCCCAACAGGAATTGGGGACACAGGTGAGTCTTAGCACAACATTTCATCCTAAGACTGATGGACCGGCTGAATGCACTATTCAGACGCTAGAGGATATGTTGAGACCTGTACTACTGTCTTCAGAGGTAGCTGGGATGATCATTTACCACTCATTGAGGTTGCATATAATAATAGCTACCATTTTAGTATCCAGATGGCCCTGTACGAGTCCTTATATGGGAGGAAGTGCAGGGCACCTATTGGTTGGTTTGATGTAGGCGAGACTAAGTTGGTCGGCCCAAACATGGTTCAGCAAGCTGTTGATAAAGTGAAGCTTATTCGGGAGAGATTATTAGTAGCCCAGAGTTGACAGAATTCATATGCTGATAATCGACGTCGACACTTGGAGTTTCAGGTTGATGATTGGGTGTTCTTGAAGGTGTCACCCATGAAGGGTGTAATGAGGTTCGGTAAAAAAGAAAGCTTAGCCCAAGATACATTGGGCCTTACCAGATTATTCGTAGGATAGGCAAGGTTGCCTATGAGTTGGATCTACCATCTGATTTGGAAGCAGTACACCCAGTCTTTCACGTATCAATGCTACGTAAGTGTATTGGTGATCCTTCTAGAGTGTTCCAAGTATATGATGTACATGTGACAAAAGAGTTGTCATATGAGGACAGTCCCATAGCCATACTTGATCGCCAGGTCAGGAGATTATTAACAAAGGATGTGGCTTCCGT
Source organism: Przewalskia tangutica (assembly GCA_029844215.1). Classification (NCBI taxonomy): domain Eukaryota; kingdom Viridiplantae; phylum Streptophyta; class Magnoliopsida; order Solanales; family Solanaceae; genus Przewalskia; species Przewalskia tangutica. The sequence continues at coordinate 79,717,264 of CM056732.1, read as the reverse complement.
CAATGTATTGGAAACAACAATAGGGAGGAAATGACTTAAGAGGCGGAAGATGATATGAAGAAGAAGTATCCCCACTTGTTCCCTGTGCCTCCAGGTAATTCAACTCGATCCCTTATTTGATTATAGTAATTGGTGAATTGTATATGTGTTATATTGTTGCCCTGTGCGGCATCTGTTGGTTTGTTGAATATAGGTGAATAGGCATAGTAATAGAGGAGACTCTGCCAAAAAATTTCTAGCATGAGACCTGTTATGAATATTCGAGGACGAATGTTTATAAAGGGGGGGAGAATGTTACACCTCGTAAGTTTAAGGCGATAATTAAGAATGTAATTAAGGAAATAGGATACGAATATTGGTTATAAGTATGTGTATATATGCTAATCCGGAAGTTAGTACACGAAGGATGTGATTCCGGATTTTTTTTATTACAACGGGCGTGACAATGAAAATTGAAAATGATATATATCCCGTTATGGATAAGTAACGTATTATATAAGTTACGACAACGAGGATACGAGGCCATATGGAATTTTCAAGACTTAAGAAGTGGGATACAAGAGTAATTAATTAGGGAAAATGGGACTAAGTTTGCAAAAATAAAATTAGCCCACTTAAAACCTTATAACCTTTCTTCTTCCATTACATTTGATTTCAAAGAAAAAAATACTCCCTCTCTTCTCTCCTCTCTCCCTCAGCCGAAATCCAAGATTAATCATTCTACAAAATTTGAAGCAAAGAAAAATAGCCCCAAAATAGTGGGCATTCGGCCACTGCTGGCCGAGATTGGAGCCAAGAATTTCCAATTTTTGGGTCAAGTTTTTAGAAGAATAATGAGTAAAGAATGATGGATTAACATTGTGGGATTCATGCATGTCAATTTGGAGTTGAAAAAGTGAGTAAATGGTGCAAAGAATCGATGTAACATTGTCGATTTTCATGGACTATTTGGGCTTGAAATTAAGGTAAAAACTCTTCGTTTTATAGAATATTTGGAAGATTAATTGATGTTGTGATTAAGGAATAAACTCTTGATAAAGAGAAAATGGAAATGAGAATGCATGTGACAAAAATGTTGTTGTAGCCGATTTTGGAACAATATAGTATACTTTGGATTTGATAATTATGTTGTTAATTTCGTCACTAATTGCATGTTATAAATGAAGGAAATCTTGATGTTTAAGTTTTAATTGTTATAAGGAATTGTTGAAACATGAATCGAATTTTAAGAAGTTAAAGAAAGAGCGTTGGTAATGTGGATGTTGACCGAAGACTTGCATAGAATTATTGGACATTGTTGAGAGGCATTAAGGGCGGATTTTGTGGAGTTAAAATGTTGGAAACTTGATTATGAACATGTATATACGTTGTGGTAATTACTAATACATGTCTTAAAGAAATTAAAGTGTAAAAAAGGTGTTATGTTGCAAATTATAGGACTCGAACTCTTGTTGATATCGCTAGAGTTAATGGACTATATTAAGGTTGTTCTAATATGGATTAAGGGCTTGATTAACATGAGCAATATGTGTAGTAATCACCTTGGTTGTTGTAATTGTTGTATTGCATAAATGTAAAAGAGAAGAAATATGTATTAATGGCGTAAATAGAATATTTGAGATTGTTTTGGTTATATCCTTACGTTGTGATTGTTATTTGGTATTGCTGGCTTGATTTCTAAGTTGTGGATATGCACATAAATATGGGAAGTGCTACCCGAATTTTTATAGAAAAGAGAGTCGGCATTCAATATAACTTACGCTAGAAATCATAGAGTTGACGGGCGTGTTATTATTGTTATAGGTTGACGTACTAGTTGAGGCGAATATTAGTTATCGAGTTGGTATAGACGATAAGGTATGTGAAACTATCCTTTCTTCTTTTGGCATGATTTATATAAAGTGAAGGTACGACGGACGTACGTAATTCCATTGAATCTTAATCCTTAATGATACATGACATGATAGTGTCTTGATTTTCTAAGTGATAGATATTCTACTTATTCCATTGAGAGTCAAATGATGATTTAATTTGTATAAACTTACTCATGATAATCTGCTCATGCTTAATGTGTTTATATCGATTCCACTGAGTCCCTCATTAAAGGGCCGACAATGTATATAGATATGATAATTCTACCGAGTCCCTTATTAAAGGGCCGACAATGTGTATAGATATGATGATTACATCGAGTCCCTCATTAAAGGGCCGACAATGTGTATAGATATGATGATTCCACCGAGTCCCTCACTAAAGGGCAAGAAATGTATATATATATATATGACGGTTCCACCGAGTCCCTCACTAGAGGGCCGACAATTTATATAAACAAGATGATTCTATGGACAGGCATCCCTGATTTCGATATGACTCTCATTTTTATAAGGCACAGTTGACTCTCATTTTTATATGGAAAAACACAGTTGGATTTGGTATTTGATTATTATGTTTGTCTCCTGTTACCTCTTGGCCAGTTATGATTACAGTACTTCATGTTTTACATACTCAGTAATTATTTCATACTGACCCCTCTTTTTCCCGAGGAGCTGCGTTTCATGCCCGCAGGTACAGGTTCTCAATTTGGTGACCCTCAGGCCTAGGACTTCTACTCAGCTGGTTGGAAATCTCAATTATTTCAGAACTTGGTCGTTTTGGTACAGAACCTTATTTTTGACTCATGTATATTTAGGGGCACGACGGGGCCCTGTCCCGTCATATTTCTTTACCGTATTCTTAGAGGTTTGTAGACAGTTGTGGGTTGTACGTATGTGGATTGTGAGGCTGTTTTGGTCATATGTGTTATTGTACTCTGTTTTTGGGACGTTCCCATATATAAGTGATACTATGTGGTGGCACCCTTGTCAGCGTACCTATTTTATTATGTTGGCTAGTTGTGACTCCCTCGGGAGACAGGTTCATTCGCGTACAAAAGAAACCTTGCCGGCTTGCCTATTCTGACATGTGTTATTATTGTAGTGTTATGCTGCCGAATTTCATATTGTCCTTAGTGTCAGTCTGATTATATGTGACATGTCAGTATATGGGTGTCCAATTAGGGCACCGGGTCACGGTCCATCGGGTCGGGTCGTGACAATTTATCTAATACGTACTCAATCTTTTCCAATCACAACACCAAACTTATATTTCTTAACCAATCAGGGAAGTTTGTTCTAGTCAACTTGTTCATTTCAACCAACATTTTGAGTGACAGATTCGACATTGTATACTGAAGAAATAGATAGACTTGAAATTAAACTTTAACATAATTTCTATTGAACACATTCGTTAACTAATTTAACTTGGTGTTTAGTTTAATTAACTCCCACTATTTTAACATACTCTTCGACCCCATGGAAGAATACAGACTCATATCAAATATGGTCATAATGGGTCAAGATCCAGGTTCATGTTATCTTCGCATTTGCCGAGGCTGATAACTTCAATAACACAACCTGGTAGGTCTCTAAACCAATTACAAACAATATGCAATTCTTGGTTGATCGAATATTCTAAACAAATGATCTGCATCCATCGTCTTGTCCGACAATTTGGCGCCAAGAAAGCCTAGCAAGTCAACCCCATTATGCGATTGTAATTATGTATCTAAATGAGTTTTGCCTTACAGAGCAAACATTGTGGTGTAAATACTCATAAAGGTTTATCATCGACTTCTACATTTAAAATGCATATATGAAAGAGTCTGAGTCCTCGTAGACTTAGAGCAAATATTGTGGCATAAATACTCATCTCACCGAAAAGGATTTTGCACTACAATCAATTATAACGGACGACGCGTTCATTTTAAATGAGACTTGTATTAAAATTTCGGAGAACATTTTAATTCAGAGTTTTAACCAAGATCAACTATAACATGTTTTAAACATCATGCAAAACTATTTAAGCACATATTGGGTACCACCTTCCCAAGCATGGTATTAAGCGGTTAAACATATATTGGGTGATGCTTACCCAAACAATTATTTGCGGACACTTATTCTAGTACTTTAAATGATAATCATTTAGCATATAAATAGTATACTATATACTGTATAATAATAATCATGGGTTAACATTCTGAAAATTAAGAATTCACTTTCTGGACAGGTGGCGCCGCGACGCCCAACTTTAGGGCCACGACGCTAGTGAGGTAGTAGCCTCTCGACTTCTGCACCGAATTAGCGCCGCGATGCTCCACCACGGAGACACGACGCTCCACCTAAAAGTCGCGACACTGGCATGGCAGAAACCTTTCGACTTCTGTTTTGTGAATTAGGGTCGGGGTGCTCCACCATGGAGCCGCGACGCCTACGGTCCAGTGAGTCCTGAATTTTAAAACTAAGATTTTAATTATGATTTCGGACTGGAGCCGCGGCCCCTGCCTATTACCGTGACCGACAACATAATGCCCTACAGTAGGGTCACGATGCTGACGTCCTGTCAGAACGTATCTGTATTGATTTTCTAAAAATTGTCCAAACCCTAAATCTAATTTAGGGATTAGATCATGGGTCCTTTATTATCACCCACCAATATCAATAATGCACATATCGACCATCATCCATTCCTACCCATTCTTCACCGTGCACCATGTTCGCAATGAACCGGTTTCTGCACAAGGCTTAGTTCGAGTTAGAACGGAATGACTTCCTCGATATAGCGTAGTTGATAATTTAGAGTGATTACCAAAGGTCAACGTTCATTCAAGGTGTGTAGGATTTCAAGTAGCCTTGTTTTAATTAAGTTTAAAACCAATTTTACGTTTAACCCATATTATTATTACATTCAATTGTTATGTAATCATTGAACCAACTTGGGCTCTGATACCACTGTAAGATTTTGTTAGGTATAAAACACATAAGTAAGGCACAACAGAAGTTTAAATTTTATTTAATTTACTTACCCCATCAATTTCGTCTCGTATAGTTATGTTACAATTGAACTTGTAAAGACTAAAACATAAAATTTATAGTTTGTTTATATCTGGAGTCTTTACTAGAAGGTGCGCACCTGATAGTCCTTTCGGTTGCAAGCATTTGCTACGGTATATTCCTCTGTCAAGCAAGCCAGGAAATCTTGGCAGAGGTTCGAGATGAGTTTCCTTTCTAAACTCTAAGTTCAGAAATATAGAATTAATGTATATAATTTATGGGGTTAGTGCTACTTATATAGGGGGGATTAGGTCAGACTTCATATTAGACCTGACCCAAATACCGAGGTGTAGTGGGGAAGTCTTACAGGGCCCACTCCGGGTCGACGCCGCGGCTTAGTCCTGGTAGGCGCCGCGACCCTTCACGTCTCATCATTTAATATATATTCAGCACGTTTAATTAAATTCAAAATTTAATTTTTACTTAATTAAATAATTATCATCAAATAGAAATTATCCCATAATTTATTATCAATTTAAATATCTCGATTCTAAATCGAATATTTAATATTCTCTCAATACACTCTTAGACCGAAAAGACAATCGACATAGTGTGGCCCTTTAGGCCTTCAGATATAGACACTCATCAAATTAAGGTCCATACGGAACTCCTAGACTGCGTCGTATGACGAACCCAATATCTGAAGTATGTTTACATGAATCCAACAAACATAACCTTTATGTGAGATGATAAATTTCTTTCATTCGCGACACACTTGATCAAGCTTAGGATTTGACATGTGTCTATCCAAATGACTTGATCACTTTATCTCATCTATATTAGTTGACAACTAGATCATATTCTAAATATGTCTCATGCATTGACCAATGACTTGGTCGACCTAATATCACTGAGAAGATGAGTGTTCTCTCGAATATCCAATCGAGGAATGAATCATATTCTTGGCTTAACTACCACCTTAGTTTACATCCCAAGTACCCAACACAAGCCGTATCTTATCTTATAAGGATTTTAAGTTTAGGACAGGGTCAAAGTATATTACTCTACAAACAAAGTGCGTATTGACCTCAAGTCAAAAGACTTTTATCTCTCACACGTTAATAACATTCTAGACATGTATACCAAATAGTTTATCCGTAGGGTATACCAATACTTTCTAAAAGTATTCATGTGTCCATCACTAGTAATCATTACTAGTAGCAAGTAAGACATACTACATTCTTCAAGAATGTGATGCAGACCACATGTTAACTTATAACATATTATCGATATCTCAATCTCGATGATCATTAGTCGAGACTACTTTAAGAGTTACGCTTTATCATTAATATCTCACTCTATCAATGACAACGTAAGCTCAATGAATGCACATTAATGAATAATTACAAATAATCAATTAATAATTCAACAATCCAAAATGCCATAAATATAATAATCCTATTAATAATATGAATGTGTTCAAGTACATTTGTCTCTAATAATGATTGTCGCTACGACATATATGGTAATTACTTCCCAAACGTGACAGATCTTCACAAATATTATTGTAACAAAACTATAAATAATTATTACATATGTATTTTCACCTTAATTTCTTACGGGTTCATGATAAATTAGTATAATTGATATAAAAACTCGATATGAGCAAGTTTTTATCGGAGAGATATACCCTTTCGTATATATCTCTTTTGTTCTATAAAAAAAGGAAGGAAAGTCGTCTATAACTACTACACTTTGAAGAAGCCAAATAACTTCAAAAGATAAAAGGAGGAAAATTTGTCAAATATGAAGACATGAAGCATGAAAAAGGAAATTTTCACATGTCTCTTTGTGTAGACTACGGAAAATTTAAGCAGAGGAAAATTGGTTGCTTGAAAGTTTAAACAAATTAAGACCACCGAATGTAACATGTCTTCCCTACTTATCCAAAGATCTGACTGTTAAATATAGGCCTATAACGGTGTTCCTTCGATCCTTCGTCAAAGTAACTCTCTTCCGGAATTCTATCAAGCCCGCTCCATGCTTATATTGGAAAAAGCAGGTTTGGCTAAGAAGGCAGCTACCGATACTAGCCCCGTCATCATGATGAAGTCCTCCACAAATTCTCCAAGTTTGATGATCATTCGGGCCAAAATCGTACCCACGGTGGCGGCAAAAATAAACGTAAAACAATGGGAAAGGTTACCAAAACAGTGGGGCCCATCCCCACGGCAGTAGACCCCCGACCCACTGATCCCCAGCAACAGTGGGAGTTGGTGCCCCGTCCATATGGTGTTAATATTATTAGGTCTATGTGGATTTTTGCTCATAAGGACAATCCTTACGGTTCTTTTGCAAGACATAAGACTCGTCTTGTAGGTGACGGAAAGACTCAACAGATTGGTGTGGATTGTGGTGAGACATTTAGTCCGGTGGTCAAGCCGGCTACCATTCACACTGTGCTCATCTTGGCTCTTTCGAAAGCATGACCCATTCATAAGCTAGACGTGAAGAAAGCTTTCTTACACGGTGATCTCAAGAAGACAATATATACGCATCAGCCTTTGAGGTTTAGGGATCGCAAATATCCTCATCATGTCTGTTTATTAAAGAAGTCCTTATATGGGCTTAAACAGTCCCCGAGGGCTTGGTACAAGAGGTTTGCATATTTTGTATCGACTATTGATTTATCTCACAGTAGGTTTGATAATTCATTATTCATATATCGTCGTGGTTCGTCATTTGCTCATATACTCTTATACGTGGATGATATTATCTTGAATGCTTTATCTGATACAATACGCCAGTCTATCATGACAATGCTCAGTTATGAGTTTGTCATGAAGGACTTGGGACCCTTGAGTTATTTTTTTAGGTTTGCTGTCACTCATCATACAGGTGGATTGTTCTTATCACAGAAAAAGTATGCAGCTGAGATCATTGAGAGGGCTGAGATGTCATCCTGTAAGTCCATGTCCAATCCAGTTGATACTAAACCCAAGTTGGGTGTTGCGGAGCCATCATATGAGGATCCGACCCATTATCGCAGTCTTGCACGGGCCGTTCAGTATCTTACGTTCACGCGACCAGATATTACATATGTCGTACAACATGTGTGTTTGTTTATGCATGATCTCAGGATTGAGCACATGAATGCGCTCAAACGCATTCCTAGGTACATCCAGGGGACGCTTGAGTATGACTTACATTTGTATCATTCGTCGACGTCTACACTTGTATCATATACAGCTGCTGATTGGATGGTTGTCCTGACACCAGACAGTCTACGTCTGACTATTGTATGTTTCTTGGTAATAACTTGGTCTCATGGTCTGCAAAACGTCAGTCAACGTTGTCTCGTTCTAGTGCAGAGGTCGAGTATCGAGGGGTGTTGACACCCAATTTTGACCCTCTCTCCCATTAATAATCCATAAATTAAACTAATTTAATTTACACCGCAAAATAATTTTAATAATAATAATACGCAATAATAAAACATTAATACATGCATAAATAAATAATTTAATAATAGCATATCATTTATATAAAGCATTAATCACTCCTTAAATATCATATCCACATTTGTCGTTTTTAATAAAACAATTTTTATAAATAACTTAAAACCCCACTTATTTCCCATTAATTAAAACTAATACATTAACATACTTCCTAAAACTCTACCCAAAATAAACTCTCAAATTCAAAGCCCAACGCCCACAGCCCAATAAATATTCAGCCCTTATCTATCACCCTCCCCCTTACCATTAATCTAACAAAACTTAATTCTCAAAAGACCTAACCCTAGTAGCCATTCAAGCACGCCTCCATCTTGCCAAAAATCGTTCTAACCAGTACCATTAAAATTAGTTACCATAATCAAAAGCTTACCTAAAAAAAGACCAAGAATCGAACCAAATCTCCCCAAAATCACGTCCCAAATCGCGTTCCAAACCTTCACCAAATCAGTTCCGTGAATCTTCCAAATTCAGTACCAAATGGTAACCAAAATCAGTCACAAATCGCACAAGATGATAATTTACCATAACCCAAATCTTCTGAAATCTCCCAAATCCCCAAAAATAAATCTCCTAAAATCGTAACAAATCAGCATCAAAATCACAAGTAAATCAATCTAAAATCGTCTCAAGCTTACCAAACTTAGAACCAAAATCGGACTATATAAGTCAAATGATTTACATCAAAGGGGCATCCTTTAGCATCAGTAAAAATCTCAATCGGTAGGCATCAATCAATATCCGAAATTAGCAAAAGGAAAAATGGAGGAACCCCGCCACAACTTAGAATCTCGAAGAAGTCATTTTTTAACATAGGTTTCTGTTCGCAAAGTAGAAACCTCGCCCCTTTCAATTGCATCGCAATAAAACATCCGAGTGGGTCGACGACTTGATACACTGCCTCGGTTCACTGCCCGGAGAAGGTAAATTTATCACCATTTCTGTCTTAGATTTCGTTTGCTATTTGTGTTTATGATACATATTTGGTATGACTGATTAAACATGTACTAAGTGACATTAATGGCTTTTTATATGTACTGAGTCGACTACTTGAACCTGTTAGTTAAAATTAATCGCTATTTATACTCGCAACTGTGATCGTTAACGTGTTTAGGCCAATCTTAGCATTCGTCGTATGGCTTAATGGTGTAGTTATTGTTGAGATTTATGAGATGGATTGAATTATGTGCTAAATAGTAGTTTCACTCACTATGTTAAAATTGTTCTTCACTTAATGCTTGATGGACTGTAATGATAGAAAATCATAGGAGATTGTTCAATTGACTAGGTATGTCGTAGATGTGTTGTTTTTGAAGTTGTACCCCGCATCGGTGAATATGGATGTTGTCCTGTCTAGTGAATCGTGTCGTAAGGTATGCTTTGCATTTGAAGATGAGAGTCGAGATCAACAAGTATTGAGTTTGATTATAATTTTATTGTCGGCACGTTTTAGACCCTTTTACCGTATTAATAATTAAGAATGAGTTATATGTAAATATGTATGCTTGCTTATCAACTAGACATGTCATAACAATTCTTAAGTTTCCTTGTTTGGACTGCATAAGGTTTGTATATGTATCTTCCTATAAATTCATTTAGAGTCCGGAATCATGGCATGGTAAATTGTATCCCTGTTTGCATTTTACCTTTAGTTTGTAACCATGCTTCATGTAGTGAATATGTTAAGGGTGATCTTAGAATGAACTGTTTCACATATTTCCTGTAACGTTAGGAGGACATAGGTTGTTTCTGTGCATTAAAGACCTGCTGCATCACCATCTTGCTCATGAATTAAAATCTCATTTGGGTCAGAATTCAGTATTGTTATTACAAGAATATATCAAAGATCCTTCCCAAGGTGTTTCGATTGAAACTGGCCAAAAAGTCAGTTATTGTATCGGGATCAGCATGTTCGCAAACCTATGGTTTAGAATGTGACGCCGGTAGAAATATTGCGAAGGAATAAGAACACCAAGGAGATAATATAGGAAGTCGAAAAACAAGTAAGGTCCAAGGTACTTTCGTTTGTACGAAGCAGGAGGTAGTGATCGTCAGAAGACAGAAATGGAACGAGCTCATAAGATAAAAGATGACTTAATCTATTCTCATTTTAGCAAGGGAAGTATATGAGATTGACGTGTCTGAGGACGAAAGATGTGGTTTATGTAAAAGTATTATGGAGAAGCAAGAATAGAAAAGAAATGATGTGGGAGGCCGAAGAGGAAATAAAGTCCAAATATATTTATCTATTTCCAATTGGAGGTTCTTAATCCCTTTCGTGTTATCTTATTAACTTATGATATAATGAAATTACTAACTATGATTGTATGAACTAGATGGCATCCAAGACGAAGCATTACAGGATGAAACAAGAGCAATATCTAATACACGAGGTAAAGTATAGTACAAGTGTTTTCCGGATGTATAATGATCATAGTAGTTTCAATATCGTATATGTATGTAAATGTAAGGAGTGATTTCATTACCCTGTACGACATATAGGTTGGATTTTGTTGGTTGCACGTGTAGGATAGTAACCGACTACACTCTGCTAAAATTTCCATAAGGATCTTGATAAGGAACCATTGTCGTGTGCCCTATATTCGAGGACGAATATTTCTAAGTGGGAGAGGATGTTACATTCTGTATTTTGCGCTAGTATGCATCACGGGTAAAGTAACGTAAATTCGAAGAGGTTTAGATTCCTTATATGGATAATGATGGTTAAAAATAAATATTAAAGAAGTATTAAAAGGATTAGAGGTCAACAAATCATAGATAATAAGTTTGTCGATGTAATAACCCGTACACTCGGGCTATGGTTTGAACCATTCCACATATGTAAGTAAACTCGAGACCACAAAGTATTTTGGTCATATTCAAGTATGCGGATTCAGAACTCGGAGTATAAAAGAATGAAGTCCCGGAATGATTTACAACTTAAAAGTGTGACGATGAGAATTGAAAATAATATTTCGTGTTTCACAAAAGAGACTACAAATTAATTTTATCACATTATCATGATAACGAGTATATGAAGTGTGTTAGAAGTGTTCAATATTTAAGTAAATTAAGATAAAAATTAGTTACCTGTGCAATTGATCAAATGAGAAATTATAGTGGAGATAAAGTAATTATTTATTTGATTAGTGGATAAGTACCAAGTGATTGATATGAGATGGCATGTATATTAATGATGGACACCTCTTCCATGTGTCCTAAGGAGAGTATAGTATACCAAGTGACTAAGCCTTTCTATATATGAGATGGCATATTTATAGAGGGTAGTTGTTGCGGTTATGGAATGATGCAGGGAATACATATTATTTAGGGGCATATTAGTCTTTTACGCTTTAGGGGTAGTATAGTCATTTTCCTTATTTTCTTGTTAGCCGATTACTATATCAACTGCCTTTGCAGTTGGGTTGTCTTCTACAATACATGATACTGAACCTCTGCCCCTTTTGTGGGTGTTCATAATAAAATTATAAGAAAAGCTTCCACAAATTCATCCTCACCAACAATTTAACATGGTATCAAAGCTAGTTAACGGTTGTTATTGAGCAGTTGAAGTGGGAGACGAATCGAAGAACAGAAACACAGAAATCAAAGTGGGAGACGAATCGAAGAACAGAAACAGATTTGAATCGAAGAACGGAAACAGATTCTTCATTCAATTCGAAATCGAAATCTACAAATCGAAATCGAAGTGGTTCAATTCGTGACCAGTCAGACGCATGCAACACATGGTGGACAGTCTGAAGCTCGATCTGTGATATTGAGACTTAGAAGATCAATCGACCTACTGTTGTTGTTGCTTATAGATTACAATGGAGAATGCCTCACAGAACACACCAGCGATTACGGAGGAAACTTCGAATTTGTGTTCAAACATAGTGGATCATAATAATCCATTATTTTTGAGCTCATCTGATACTCCCGGGGCTGTATTTGTTGAGATTCAGCTAACGGGAATGGAAAATTACACATTATGGAGTCGTGCGATGAGGCTCAGCTTGTTGACAAAGAATAAGATCGGTTTTATTGATGGCACAGTGAGAAGAGACATGTATGAAGGAAATCTGGTTAAGCAGTGGGATCGTTGCAATGCAATGGTGATGTCGTGGATAATGAAGAATGTTAGTCGAGATTTGCTTAGTGGCATCTTGTATCGCTCCACTGCTTCATCTGTTTGGAGGGACTTGAAGGAGCGATTCGACAAAATCAATTTGTCTCGAGTATACCAATTAAAAAAGGAACTAAGTATGCTGCAGCAGGGAGTGTCTCCTGTGGCTAGTTACTATTCACGAATGAAGGATTTGTGGGATGAAATCGATTCCATAATTCCTCCACCTACATGTGAATGCGACAGTCCCCGGGCTTATGTTGATCACCTAGCTAGCCAGAGATTATTAGAGTTTTTGATGGGTTTAAATGATGGCTACAATCAAGCACGAAGCCACATTTTGTTGTTAACACCTACGCCTAGTGTCAATCAAGCGTATGCTATGATTGCGCAAGATGAAAGTCAGAAATCCATTACTGGAAGATTTGGAGGAATTGACTCGACTGAGTCTGTGGCTCTATATGGAAAGACAACACAATACCAACAAAAGAAACCACATCAGTCAAGTGGCTTCTGTGATTATTGCAAAATGAAGGGCCACATTAGAGAAAATTGTCGCAAGTTGTTGTTCTTCTGTGATTACTGTAAGAAACAAGGTCATGTTGCAGAGAAGTGTTATAGACTGATGGGAGATTCCAAGGAGAACAGGAGGGTGAATGCAGCAACTGCTGTTCCTGACCATTGCAGAGACATGAGGGAGTTATCCAAACAGCAACTTGATACTCTTCAGAACAGATTGTTTCAGTGTAGTCCAGATAGATATGAAAAGGTGCTCCAAGTGTTGGATCAGCAGGACAAGGCAGTGGCCAAAGCTCACATGGCAGGTAACCTTATGTCTTATGAACATAGGGGTACCATTAATTCAGCTTGGATAGTGGACACAGGGGCAACTAACCATATGGTTAGTAATAACAACATGATTGAAAAGAGGGATAGTGATAGTGCAGGGCAGGTACAACTCCCCACAGGTGCTGTGGCCAGAATTACTCATACTGGGAGTTGCAGGTTGAAGAGTGGTGATCTCATTGAGCATGTGCTGTGTGTGCCCACTTTTAAGTTCAATCTGCTCTCAGTGTCGAAATTAACCAGAGAGTTAAACTGCTGTGCAAGATTTTTCCCTGACTTCTTTGTCCTGCAGGATCTGTTTACTGGGAAGGTCAAGGAGACTGGTAGAGAGGTTGATGGATTGTACATACTGGAATCAGGTAGAAGCTACAAGGAAGCAATAAAGGCACATGCCCATGCCTCTTTGACAGTGATCTCCAAGGATGAGCTGGAAGCTGAGCTCTGGCACAGAAGAATGGGGCATGTCCCACTGAGTATGCTTAGGAAAATTACTGCTTTCAGACTCAAACCAAATTTTTCAATATGTCATTGTGATGTTTGTCCATTAGCTAGACAAACAAGGAAGTCTTTTCCAGATAGTATGAGCAAAACTGAAATGCATTTCCAACTTTTACACCTGGATGTCTGGGGTCCTTATAGAGTGTCATCTTATGATAATATGAGATATTTTCTTACTGTGGTGGATGATTACACTAGATGGACATGGATTTTCTTATTGCACATTAAATCTGATGTGGTGTCTGTTCTTAAAACCTTGTTTCTGCAAATAAAAACTCAGTTTAGTGTGGCTGTTAAGAGTGTCAGGACAGATAATGGAACTGAGTTTGTTAACACTGCTTGTTTAGATCTCTTTAATGAGTTAGGAATCATACATCAGAGGTCCTGCCCTTATACTCCACAGCAGAATGGAGTAGTTGAAAGGAAACACAGACACATTTTGGAGATTGCCAGGGCCATTAAGTTACAAGGTAATCTACCAGTTAAATTCTGGAGTGAATGTGTGCAAGCTGCTGTCTACATCATTAATGTGGTTCCTCTTGTTGTATTAGGAATGTTTCACCCTATGAGAAGTTGTTTAAGAGGATACCTTCACTTTCACACTTGAGAGTGATTGGATGTCTTTGCTATGCCTCAAACTTGGTAAGCAAAGACAAGTTTGAACCAAGGGTCATTAAGGCAGTGTTAATTGGATATGCTGTCAACAGGAAAGGATACAAGCTGCTAAATTTGTCTGATGAGACAATCTTTGTTAGCAGAGATGTCACTTTTCATGAAAATATATTCCCATACAAACAATTCAAGGAAAATGGAGACTCAACTATACTTCCATGTTTTGAACATAATCTGTTTACTGATACTGCACAGGTTCCCTCACAGTCTATTCCAATTGAGAGTGTGAGTATACACCATGAGCAGATCTCTGGAGGAGGACCAGTGGATGCAGAGGTGGAGGTGCCAGCAGCAGAGGTGGAGATGCCACTAGAAGAGGGGCCATTATCTGCTGACAATCATGCTTCCAGCTTGGAAGATGCTGGTGAGGGGTCTGGTGTTGCTGAGGAGATTAGAAGGTCCAACAGAGCAAGGAGAACTCCAATATGGTTGAATGATTTTTTGCATCCAGGGTCAACACACTGTCAGGCAGGATGTGTATATCCACTGTCAGAGGTGATGGATTATACTGGGGTCTCGCCGATATCACGACTTCTGGCCAAAATTTCAGCAGACCATGAGCCACAAACATACCATGAAGCAGCCAAGGATTCAAGATGGATAGAAGCCATGAATTCAGAAATCCAAGCCCTGGAAGATAATAAGACCTGGGAGGTTGTTGACTTGCCTCACAACAAGAAGGCCATTGGTTGCAAGTGGGTATATAAAATCAAGTATAAGGCTACAGGTGAGGTGGAGAGATTTAAGGCAAGGCTTGTAGCTAAGGGATACAATCAAAGAGAAGGGATAGACTACCAGGAGACCTTCTCTCCAGTTGTGAAGATGGTCACTGTTAGGAGTGTAATTTCAGTCGCAGTCTCTAAAGGTTGGGCTATTCAACAAATGGATGTCTTCAATGCATTCCTTCAAGGGGATCTAAATGAGGAGGTATATATGAGCTTGCCACAAGGAATTGCACATGAACAAGGACAGGTTTGCAGGCTGCTCAAATCACTATATGGCCTTAAGCAAGCCTCCCGGCAGTGGAATATAAAACTAACCACTGCACTGAAGTCAGCTGGTTTTGTCCAAAGTCCTTTTGACTATTCACTGCTTATCAAGAGGAATGGAGCCAAAATAGCCATGGTGTTGATATATGTGGATGATCTCCTTTTGACTGGTGATGATCAAGGGCTTATTGATGAGACAAAGACCATCCTGCAACATCATTTCAGAATCAAGGACCTTGGTGAGCTTAGGTACTTCCTAGGTTTTGAATTTGCAAGGAATCAAGAGGGGATGGTGATGCACCAGCGAAAGTATTCACTGGAGCTAATTGAGGACATGGGCTTAACTGGTTCTAAACCAGTAACCTCCCCGATGGAAGCAAATGTGAAAATCACTTCAATTGAGTATGATGATCTTGTGAAGAAAACAGAGAAAGATGGGGCAGCAACAGGCAAAGGTGGAACAACAGTTTCACTACATATTGACAGTCCATTGCAGAATCCAGCAGCTTATCAAAGGCTGGTTGGAAGACTACTATATTTGACCAACACTAGACCGGACATATCTTTCGCAGTCCAGTGCTTAAGTCAATTCATACAAGCACCTAAACAGTCTCATATGATCGCAGCTGAAAGAGTTGTAAGGTATATTAAGCAAGCCACGGCACGAGTTACGATAGCGTGACGGTGACACTCTGTCGGCTTATTGCGACGCAGATTGGACTTCCTGTCCTATTACTCGAAGATCAGTATCTGGGTACCTTGTGTATTTTGGATCTTCTCTTATCTCGTGGAAATCCAAGAAGCAGCAGACTGTTTCTCGGAGCTCGGCAGAATCTGAGTATAGATCTTTGGCATCAGTGGTAGCAGAAATTGTATGGATTAAAGGGTTGTTTTCAGAACTTGGTATGCACTTGCGACTTCCTGTTTCAACTTACTGTGATAGCAAATCTGCAATTCAAATTGCCACGAATCCGGTGTTTCATGAGCGGACCAAACACATCGAGATCGATTGTCACTTCATCAGAGAGAAGGTGCAATCTGGTTTGATCTCGCCAACATATATCTTGACCGATGACCAGCCAGCGGATATGCTAACTAAGGCATTGTTACCAGGACACCATATGCATCTTCTTTCCAAGCTCGGCATGAAGAATCTGTTCTTACATCCTCGCTTGAGGAGGGGTGTTGCGGTTATGGAATGATGCAGGGAATACATATTATTTAGGGGCATATTAGTCTTTTACGCTTTAGGGGTAGTATAGTCATTTTCCTTATTTTCTTGTTAGCCGATTACTATATCAACTGCCTTTGCAGTTGGGTTGTCTTCTACAATACATGATACTGAACCTCTGCCCCTTTTGTGGGTGTTCATAATAAAAGTATAAGAAAAGCTTCCACAAATTCATCCTCACCAACAATTTAACAGTAGTTATTAAAAGTGGACAACTTGGTGTGGGTGGACCCCACTATCACAAAAAGACGATAAAATGTTAACACCACTTTTCCAGTTTTTCTTAATTTTTGCTCTCAAGGAATAAAATATATACACCAGCTAAGTTAACATTTTGTTTCTTAAAACAAGGCAGCAACATATTGTACCTATGAAGCCTTCATTGCATGCCAATACATGATATATATATATATGAAGCCTTCATTTCATGCCAATACATGATATATATATAAATATATATAAAGAAACATTGCAGCAACGTAATTAACTTTGCAAGTGAAAGCAACACGGTTCAATCTTTCTAGGAGCAACAACGTGCTTTACTTCTTAATTGCAGCTACACAATTTATTTCATGGACATCATTTTGTATTGGAAGCGGATCTAAGGTTACTGCATAGTAAAGTAAAGTGATAGAAAATTTGGAAGAGGAAAATTAAGATTAACGTATGATGGACCGGTGTGGTTACTGAAAGGTCGACATAAAATGCTACTCTTTAAATATATATAAGAGAAATATTTACAACGAGATTATGCCTCGTAGTTAGATAACATTGAGCTTACATTGGTTGTCCCTTGTCGGGATTGTGTCTCATATCTCTTGAGAGTCGTTGTTATATTATTGACCTTGAGTTTGTGATAAATTATAACGTTGACTATAAATGAGTTCTGTAACAATTGACGGAGGGTTAACGACCTTATGTCATCCCGTTCCGTTCCTATTGGTTTATAACATCATTCATGCATCATATATACATATATACATCTATTTTGTGACACTGAGTCACGCTATAGTCGCCCGAATATGCCACTTATATGTGCACCTCACTGCAGCTGGGTACGATAACACTGAATCACATATTAGGGCTGGGTAAAATAACACCAGTCCTATATTAGGGCTGGGTACGATAACACTGAGTGCCATATTAGGGTCAGGTACTATATAATATTGACATTATCCTAAAATATGGCTATATATATATATATATATATATATATATATATATATATATATATATATATATAATTGGTTTTCAGTGATGTTATATATTGGATATGCCCACCGTGGCCTCCGAGGTTCAGGTTGTTTCATTACTCCGATTTGCTCCTGTTATTATCTCCACTTATGTTTACATGCTATACATATTTAGTATATTCTTTCATACTGACGTCCCTTGCTAGGGAGCTAGTTTTCATGCCATAGGTACATATTGAGGATATGACGATCCCCGCGGTAGGTGGTTTAATTTAGCAGTTGTAGCGATACACTCATTTCTTCCGAAGCTATTTAGTTTTTTGGTAGGTGTTGGTATATATATATGTATATCATAGGTATGGCAAGGCCCTGTCCAGACCAGTTGCTACATTGTATCGTGTTTAGAGGTTTGTAGACTAGTGTCATATGTTCAGTTGGTTGGTATTGCCTTGTCGGCCTATTTTGGATAGTCTGTTATATCTATGATGGCCTTGTCAGCCCGAATCTTGTTACATGTGGTTCAGATACTATGGTTGGTACGCTCGAGCCTTAGGGTGTCGAGTGCCCGCCACACCGCTCGAGGTTGGGTGTGATAGAATATCAGAATCATGAATAGTTTGATGCTTTAGAAGCTAGACTCAATGAGTTTTCGTTTGATAGGTAACTCACAATATATCTGTTTATATATTGAGAGTTGTGCGTTTGAAGTTGGATCTTGTGCAAGCTCATTTGAAACTTTTGTCTGTTGCATAGTTTCCCGCTTGACTTGATTTTTGGGATTTCTGTAGACCCTAAATCACTTATAATACACGTATTATCATGTTCACGTGATATGGGGATTTTTTAGCATGCAAAACGTTATTTCTAACTGTCATTGGTGCACTTAAATTGTTAACATTACAAAATTTATGAGGCATTAGACTCTTCTACCGTGTATGCTTTAGCTATAGCGAATAATAACTTCATGAGATGCTAAGACTCCTCTTGTATTTCACCTTTGTAATGTTTCCACAAATGCCACATGCATATACAATGAGGCACTCCAAATGTCACGATCCGACCCGACGGGCCGCGATCTGGTGCCCTACCTAGGCACCCTTATACCCACTTGTCACATATAATCACACAGATACCAAGAACAACATATAAACCTCGTAAAAATAAGTTGCTGGCTCATAACGTTATATATCAACGGGACCTGTCTACTGAGGAGTCACATCAATTCAACATAACAACATAGGCAAGCCGACAAGGCTGCCTCTATACATGGGACTATCCAAGATAAACAACAACCGACACCTATCTTGCATAACGCATACACAACCCACAACTATCTACAGACCTCTAAGAGTACGATAATGAAATATGACGGGACAGGGCCCCGTCGTGCCCCCGAATATGCATAAATAAAAATAAGGTTATGTACCAAAATGACTAAGCTCCGGATCAATGGAGCTCTCCAAACAGCTGAACATGAAATCCTAGACTGGAGGATCACCAAACTGAGTACCTGTACCTGCGGGCATGAAACGCAGCCCCCGGGGAAAGGGGATCAGTACGAAATAATGTACTGAGTATGTAAAACATGAAGTACTGTAAATAAGATCATAACTGGACAAGAGATGTCAGGAGATAAATATAATAATCCAAATATCAATAAAATTGTGCCTTATGAAATGAGAGTCAACTGTGCCTTATAAAATGAGAGTCATATACATATATATACCGTACCCGGCCCCCTAGTGAGGGTCTCGGTGTGAATCATATACATACCGTACCCGAACCCCTAGTGAGGGTCTCGGTGTGAATCATATACATACCATACCCGGCTACCTAGTGAGGGTCTCAGTGTGAATCATATACATATCGTACCCGACCCCCTAGTGAGGGTCTCGGTGTGAATCATCATATATGTACATACTCGTCCCCTAGTGAGGGTCTCGGTGTAATCATATAGTCATATCCGCAAGAATAGAATATCATGATTAACTTTATACAAATTAAATCATCATTTGACTCTCAATGGAAAAAAAATAGAATAACTTTTACTTAGAAAATCAAGGCACTATCATATCATTAGGAATTATGATTCAATAAAATTATGTGCGTTCGCCGTACACTCATTTATATAAATCATTCCAAAAGAAGAAAATGATAGTTTCACATACCTTGTAGTCGAACTAACCAACTCAATATTAGAATACGTCTCGTCTAGTACTTCAGCCTATAATAATGGTAATACGTCCGTCAATTCTATGATTACTAGCATACTTTATATCGAATGACGGTTCTCTTTTCTATAAAAATTCGGACAGCACTTCCCCTATTTATATGCACATCCACAACTTACAAACAAAGCCAACAATACCAATTACAAGATGCAACATAAAGATTTAACCAAAATAATCTCAAATACTCCATATACGTAATCATAATACATTCCTTTTCTTTTCGTTCATGGAAGACAACAACTACAACAACCAAGGAAATTTATACAATTATTTCTCATGTTAATCCATCCTCTTAATCCATATCAAATTAGCCCCTAAAGCAGTCCATATACCAACAATAACAAAAATATAAAGTAACATCTTTCTACACTTTAATTCCGTTAAGACATGTATTAGTAATTACCACAACATATATACATGTTTATAACTTAATTTCCAGCATTATAATCTTAAAGAAACATCCCCTAATACATCACAACAATGTCCAATAATTTCATAAAGTTCTCGGCCACAACATGTCATAATTCCATAACTCTTCTCTTGATTCTTAAAATCCAATTTCATATTTCAATATTTCCATATAACTAATTACAACTTTAAATATCAATGTTTCTTTTCAACTTCAACATGCAAATAGTGACAATAATAACAACAACAACAATCAAAGCCAAGGTATACAAAACAGTCCCCAATTCGGCAATAACAATTCCATTCGGCTCAACAACTTCTACAATAATCACATGCAATCTCTTATTTCCAATTTTTATTTAACATGAGTTTATCTCTTAACTACAACATCATTTAATCTTCCAAATGCTCCATAAAAAGAAGAATTCTTACCTTAATTCTTAGCTCAAAACAGTCCATTAAGTCTCGGTATTGTACCATCCTTTTTATGCACCATTTATTCAACCCAAAATGACATGCATGTATTATACAATTTTAATCCATCATTCTTACATGTTCTTCTTCCAAAAAAATATTCATTTTCAACACCACAATTTCTTGGACAGTTTCGGTCCAGCTGTGTACCGATTTACTCACTGTTTTGGATAGTTTTCTATGGCTTAGAACTTGTAGAGGAACTAAATCTTGAAAGGGGGAGTTAGCTTGGTCTTTTCTTTGGCTATGGAGTTAGAGGAAAAATCTGTTTGGAGGAGAGAAGATGAAGTGTTTGAAGGGGAGGGGGTTCTCGAAAACAAGTGGGAGGAGAAATGAGTGGAGCCTAGGTAATTGTAAGCATGCAATCTGAAATTTATGGCTAAAAAAAAGTGTAAGGGGTGCTAGTTCTCATAATTGTCCACTAGTTTCCACTTATTAAATAATCAATCTCCCATACTTAGTCAATCTTATAAAATCTGAAAATTCGAAATGTTCAACCAACATAATTAACATCGTCACACTCATAGTATTCAATATTTATTCCGGGATCATATCATTTGTATACTAATTTCTGGATTAGCATATATAAATATACTTTTCTTCCAACACTTGAATCTTATTTCCTAATTACGTTCTCTAATTATCGTCTTAAACTTACGAGGTGTAACATCCTCCCCCCTTAGAAACATTCATCCTCGAATGTTCATAAGAGGTCTTATGCTATAAAAATTCCGGCAAAGTCTCCTCTATAACTCTACCTACCAACCTATACTCAACAAACCCAAAGATGCCTCACAAGGCCACAATATATCACATATGTTATTCACCAATCAAAATAGTTAAGTAAGGAATCAAATTACCTGTAGGCATAGAGAACAAGTGAGGATACTTCTTCTTTATTTCGTCTTCTGCTTCCTAAGTCATCTCTTCCCTATTATTGTTTCGCCACAACACTTTGACGGAAGCCACATCCTTAGTTCGTAATCTTCTGACCTGGCAATCAAGTATCGCTATGAGACTCTCCTTATAAGTCAACTCCTCTGTCACCTGGACATCATCCACCGAGAATATTCTAGAAGGATCACCAATACACTTACGCATCATCGATACATGAAAAACTAGATGTACCCCTTCCAAATCAGATGGTAAATCCAACTCATAGGCGACATTGCCTAACCTACGAACAATCTGATAGGGTCCAATGTATCTCGGGCTAAGCTTTCCTTTCTTACAGAATCTCATCACACCCTACATGGGTGACACCTTCAGGAATACCCAATCACTAACCTGAAACTCCAAGTGTCGACGTCAATTATCTGCATATGACTTCTGTCGACTCTGGGCTGCTAATAATCTATCCTGAATAAGCTTCACCTTATCCACAGCTAGCTAAACCATGTCTGGGCCGATTAACTTGATTCGCTCACATCAAACCAACCGATAGGTGACCTGCACTTCCTCCCATATAAGGTCTCATATGGTGTCATCTGGATGCTAGAATGGTAGTTATTATTATGAGCAAACTCGACAAGTGGTAAAAGATCATCCCAGCTACCTCTGAATTTAATAATACAGGCTCGCAACATGTCCTCTAGTGTATGAATAGTGCGCTCAGCATGCCCATCAGTCTGAGAATGAAATGTTGTGCTAAGACTCACCTGTGTTCCCAATCTCTTCTGGAATAATCTCCAAAAGTTAGCTGTAAACTGAGCTCATCGGTTCGATATAATAGATGTGGGGACCCCATGAAGTCTCAATATCTCCCTGATGTATAATCTCGCATAGTCTTCCGATGAATAAGTGGTCCTGACTGGAAGAAAATGGGCTAATTTCGTCAGCCTATCCACAATCACCCATATAGAGTCACACTTCCGCTGGGTGCGAGGCAAGCCTGTAATGAAGTCCATATTAATTACTTCCCACTTCCAAGTTGGGATCTCTATCTCCTGCAGTAGTCCACCAGGTTTCTGGTGTTCAATCTTAATATGTTGACAATTCAGACACTGAGCAACAAACTCCGCTATATCCCTTTTCATGCCATCCCACCAATACAAACATCTGAGGTCATGATACATCTTCATAAACCCTGGATGAATAGAATAGCGGACATTGTGTGCCTCAACCATAACATGTCGTCGTAGCCCTGCAACATCAGGTACACATATTCTGATGTCATACCGTAATACCTCATCAGGTGCAACCTCGAATAGGGTCTTCTCCTTTCGTAGAACTGCATCTCAATACCGTGCCAGAATAGAGTCCTCATACTGACGTATCTTTACCTCTTCTATGATAGAGGATTCAGCAACTCCTCGAACACCAACGCCACTATCTCCAGAATCGGCCAAACGGACTCCAAGGTTGGCTAGCTGGTGTATCTCACGAACCATCTCCTTTTTGTCTGGCTGCACATCTGTTAAGCTACCCATAGATCTACGGCTAAGAGCATCCGCCACAACATTTGCTTTCCCCGGATGGTACAATATATCAACATCATAATCCTTTAGCAACTCCAGCCACCGTCTCTGTCGTAAATTCAGCTCCTTTTTCTTAAAGATATATTGAAAACTCTTGTGATCCGTATAAATATCAACATGAACTCCATATAAATAATGTCTCCATATCTTCAAAGCATGAATCACCCCTGCTAACTCCAAATCATGAGTATGATAATTCTTCTCGTGCTTTCTGAGCTATCAGGAGGCGTAAGCTATAACTCTGTCATGCTGCATCAACACACAACCTAGTCCAACACCTGAAGTATCACAATAGATAACATAACCCTCTGGTCTCTCAGGAAGAGTCAGAACTGGAGTTGTAGTCAAATTGTCTTTCAACAACTGGAAGCTCTGCTCAAAAGCGTCAGTCCACTGGAACTTAGCTGCCTTCTGAGTTAGCCTTGTTAAAGGCGCTGAAATCGAGGAAAACTTCTCTACAAACCTCCTGTAATATCCTGCTAACCCCAAAAAATTGCGTACCTCAGTAGGTGTCGTAGGTCTGGGCCAAGTCTTAACCGCCTCAATCTTTTGCGTATCCACCCGAATACAATCAGCTTCACTGATATTCCCCAAGAATGCCACTGAAGTCAACCAGAATTCACACTTTGAAAACTTGGCATACAACCTCTGATGCTGAAGTACCCTATGTACCATCCTCAAATGGTCTGCATGCTCATCTTCTGAACGTGAATAAACCAGAATATCATCAATGAATACAATGACAAACATATCCAAGAATGGCTTGAATACTCAATTCATCAAATCCATAAACACTGCTGGAGCATTGGTCAGCCTAAAAGACATCACTCTGAACTCATAATATCTGTATCGGGTCCTGAATGTTGTCTTAGGAATATCTGCCTCCTTTACCCGCACCTGATGATAACGTGACCGCAAGTCTATCTTCGAAAAACACTTAGCACCCTGCAACTGGTCAAATAAATCATCATTCCTGGGGAGGGGATACCTATTCTTTATTGTTACCTTCTTCATCTGCCTGTAATCAATACACATCCGCAGCGACACATCCTTCTTCCTCACAAATAGCACCGGTGCTCCCCAAGGAATGTACTAGACCTAATGAAGCCTTTTTCTAACAAGTCTCTCAGTTGCTTCTTCAATTCCTTTAACTTTGCAGGTGCCATTCAATAGGGAGGAATAGATATAGGTTGGGTACCTAGCGGTACATCAATAGTGAACTCTATCTCCCGCTCTGGAGGAAGACTTGGAAGATCATTTGGGAATACATCCGGGAATTCACTAACCACCGGAACTGACTGAAGAGTCGGTACCTCTGCTTCCGTATCATGCACCTGAACTAAATGATAAATACAACCCTTTCTGACCATCTTCCTTGCCTTGAGGTATGAAATAAATTTACCCCTCGACGATGCTGTATTTCCTCTCTACTCTATAACTGGTTCGCCTGGAAATTGAAATCGAACCATCTTCTCTCTACAATCAACGTTAGCATAATAAGATGTCAACCAATCCATACCCATAATAACATCAAACTCGGTCATGTCTAACTCTATCAAATCTGCCATGGTATGACGACTATATACAACCACCGAACAGTTTCTATACACCCGTTTAGCTATGACCGAATCTCCTACCGGTGTAGCTACCTCAAATGGTTCTATCGACTCAGGTTCTATTCCGATACTACTAGCAACAAATGGGGATATATATGATAAAGTAGAACCTGGATCTATCAATGCATATACGTCCCGAAAAAAGATCGATAATATACCTGTAACCACATCTGGAGACGTCTTCTGATCATGCCTACTAGCCAAAGCATATATGCGGTGCGAGGGACCGCTAGAAATGGAAACTCTGTCACGACCTCTACCACGACCTGCTGGCATCTGAACACCCTGCCCTGTGGGGCGCATAGCTATAGAAGATGATGAACCAGTAATCGATCCCGTAGGCTGATCCATACCCCTTGTACCACCTCTGGAAGGACAGTCTCTCATTATATGGCCTTGGCGGCCGCAAGAATAACAAGCACCTGTAGCAAAATGGCATTCCTCAAAATGGGACCTACCACACCGAGCACACCGAGGCAAAGGTGGCCTCGACTGACTAGAACCTCTATTCACCTGTGAACCTGAAGCCCTGGAGCTCTGGCCAGCTCCTGAATACCCCGTGTGGTCAAATCGTATACCTGCGGACTGTGGAGGTGCACTCTGTGCTAGCTGGGAAGAATATCTGACATGATGTTGAGGCTGCCCGCCTCGAGACTCACCCGAATACCCTGCTGACCTAGCCCTATTATGCTGGCCTCTATCGTGATCTATATCTGGCTGACGTCCTCTGTGTCGATCCTTTACCCCCTGTGCATAAGCATGTACTCGGATAATATCCATAACGGGCTGAAGAGCCACTGCCATAAAACCATAGATCAAATAACGGTCTAGTCCCATCACATATCGATGCACTATATCCGCCATATCAACCACAATGGTAGGAGCATATCAAGCCAATGAATCTAACTCGAGACTATACTCTCGAACGCTCCTGTCACCCTGCCTCAGCTGTAAGAATCTATCGACTTTGGCTCGTCTCATCTCTGGAGGCAGAAAGTGGCCAAGGAATGCCTCTATAAACTCATCTCATACAGCTAGAGGAGCACCCTCGCCTCTTGATAACTCCCAAGACTCATACCAATTAATCGCTACATCCTGCATCTGATATGAAGCCAACTCAACAGACTCATTCTCTGAAGCCTTAATTACCCTCAACGTACGCTGCATCTGTCGGATAAACTCCTGCGGGTCATCCTCGGGCTTTGACCCAAAAAACTCTGGAGGAT
This sequence comes from Przewalskia tangutica, assembly GCA_029844215.1. Classification (NCBI taxonomy): domain Eukaryota; kingdom Viridiplantae; phylum Streptophyta; class Magnoliopsida; order Solanales; family Solanaceae; genus Przewalskia; species Przewalskia tangutica. The sequence goes on along the minus strand of CM056732.1, from coordinate 79,690,894 downwards.
TACAACTCAAAAAGTCACGAACCCTCAACGCCGGATCTCGTTAACCCCAAGTCCTCATGCAGTGCGCGCCGCCACTAATCGGTCGGGTGCATTACATCTCTCATGACTCATCCTCGCCCGCCGGTGAGGAGCTGGAGGCTCAGGTACTGGGGCCTCAGGAGCTAGTGATGATGTTGCCCCCTGAACTGGAGCCTCTAGAGGTGGCGATGTAGCAGAACTCGTCGACTGGGGTACAGTCTTAGGCATAGACTGATGCGGGACACAGTAACCTCAGTGCGGCTAGTAGCTCCTGCTCGATTTGCCTTCAGGCAGCTATCGCTTTCTTCGGAGGCATAGCTGTAAACACAATAATTTGTGATCATCCTAATAACATAGCTCTATTGCGCGATCTATGAGATGAAAAAATAGAAACCAATCCTAAATGTCCGGCAGCCTCCTGCGTATAAGTATGGTGCACAACATACCCATACGCAAGACTCTACTAGACACGGTGTGTAGACATTCCGAGAACAAACTGCTCTGATACCACTTGGTCATGACCCGATCCGACGGGCTGCTACCCGGTGCCCTACCTGGGCACCCTTATACCCACCAGTCACATATAATCACACAGATACCAAGAACAACATATAAACCTCGTAAAAATAAGCTGCTGACTCATAACGTTATATGTCAACGGGACCTGTTTCCTGAGGAGTCTTATCAATTCAACATAACAACATAGGCAAGTCGACAAGGCTGCCTCTATATATAGGACTATCCAAGATAAACAACAACCGACACCTATCTTGCGTCACGCATACACAACCCACAACTTTCTACAGACCTCCAAGAGTACGATAATGAAATATGACGGGACAGGGCCCCGTCGTGCCCCTAAATATGCACAAATAAAAAATAAGGTTCTGAACCAAAATGACTAAGCTCTGGATAAATAGAGCTCTCCAAACAGCTGAACAGGAAATCCTAGACTGGAGGATCACCAAATTGAGTATATGTACCTGCGGACATGAAACGCAGCCCCCCGGGGAAAAGGGGTCAGTACGAAATAATGTAATGAGTATGTAAAACATGAAGTACTGTAAATAAGATCATAACTGGCCAAGAGATGTCAGGAGACAAATATAATAATCCAAATATCAATACAACTGTGCCTTATGAAATGAGAGTCAATTGTGCCTTATAAAAATGAGAGTCATATACATATATATACCATACTCGGCCCCCTAGTGAGGGTCTCGGTGTGAATGAAATCATGTATATATATGTTGTACCCGGCCCCCTAGTGAGGGTCTCTGTGTGAATCATATACATACCGTACCCGACCCCCTAGTGAGGGTCTCGATGTAAATTATATACATGCCGTACCAGGGCCCCTAGTGAGGGTCTCAGTGTGAATAATCATATATGTACATACCTGACCCCCTAGTGAGGGTCTCGGTGTAATTATATAGTCATATTCACACGAATAGAATATCATGAGTAACTTTATACAAATTAAATCATCATTTGACTCTCAATGGAAAAAAAATAGAATAACTTTTACTTACAAAATCAAGGCACTATCATATCATTAGGAATGAGGATTCAATATAATTATGTGCGTTCTCCGTACACTCATTTATATAAATCATGCCAAAAGAAAAAAATGATAGTTTCACATACCTTGTAGTCGAACTAACCAACTCAATATTAGAATACGTCTCGTCTAGTACTTCAACCTATAATAATGGTAATACGTCCGTCAATTCTATGATTGCTAACATACTTTATATCGAATGATAACTCTCTTTTCTATAAAAATTCAGGCAGCAATTCCCCTATTTATATGCGCATCCACAACTTACAAACAAAGCCAACAATACCAATTACAAGATGCAACTTAAAGATATAACCAAAACAATCCCAAATACTCCATATACGCCATCATAATACATTCCTTTTCTTTTCGTTCATGGAAGACAACCACTACAACAACCAAGGAAATTTATACACTTATTTCTCATGTTAATCCATCCTCTTAATCCATATCAAATCAGCTTCTAAAACAGTCCAAATACCAACAATAACAAAAATATAAAGTAACACTTTTCTACACTTTAATTCCTTTAAGACATGTATTAGTAATTATCACAACATATATACATGTTTATAACTTAATTTCCAGCATTATAATCTTAACAAAACATCCCCTAATACATCACAACAATGTCCAATAATTTTATGAAGTTCTCGGCCACAACATGTCATAATTCCATAACTCTTCTCTTGATTCCTAAAATCCAATTTCATATTTCAATATTTCCATTTAACTAATTACAACTTTAAATATCAATGTTTCTTCTCAGCTTCAACATGCAATTAGTGACAATAATAATAACAACAACAATCAAAGTCAATGTATACAAAACAGTCCCCAATTCGGCAATAACAATTCCATTCGGCTCAACAACTTCTACAATAATCACATGCAATCTCTTATTTCCAATTCCTATTTAACATGAGTTTATCTCTTAACTACAACATCATTTAATCTTCCAAATGCTCCATAAAAAGAAGAATTCTTACCTTAATTCTTAGCCCAAAACAGTACCTTAAGTCTCGGTACTGTTCCATCTTTTTTTTGCACCATTTCTTCAACCCAAAATGACATGCATGTATTCTACAATTGTAATCCATCATTCTTCCATGTTCTTCTTCCAAAATGTTCTTCAACACCATAATTTCTTGGACAGTTTCGGTCCAGCTATGTACCGATTTACTCACTATTTTGGAGAGCTTTCTATGGCTTAGAACTTGTAGAGGAACTCAATCTTGAAAGGGGGAGTTAGCTTGGTGTTTTCTTTGGCTATGGAGTTAGAGGAAAAATCTGTTTGGAGGAGAGAAGATGGAGTGTTTGAAGGGGAAGAGGTTCTCGAAAACAAGGGGGAGGGGAAATGAGTGGAGCCTAGGTAATTTTAAGCATGCAATATGAAATTTATGGCTAAAAAAATGTGTAAGGGAGGGTGCGAGTTTCCATAATTGTCCACTAGTTCCCACTTATTAAATAATCAATCTCTCATACTTAGTCAATCTTATAAAATCTGAAAATTCGAAATGTTCAACCAACATAATCAACATCGTCAGACTCGTAGTATTCAATATTTATTCCAGGATCATATCCTTTGTATACTAATTTCCGGATTAGCATATATAAATATACTTTTCTTTCAACACTTGAATCTTATTTCCTAATTACGTTATCTAATTATCGCCTTAAACTTACGAGGTGTAACACCAAAATACACTTCATGAGATACTATTGTGCCTTTGCGCACATATTTGTCCTTTCACCAAAAGCATCTCCTAATCGCTCGAAGAACCACCTCCATAAAGATGTCGTTCTTGTTGGAAAAAAGTTATGTGTAAGAATGAGGTGAAAGAACTGAAAAACGATAGATAAAATAATGTTAGCAACGTTTGCTGAGTCGAGTGATGACACTCTCTCTTTAAGGTACAATTACCCCGTATATATTGGCTTACGGATTGTTGGTAACAACCTCCCAAGATAAAATAACAATAACTTTCACAAGTGCAAGCCAACACTTGTGAATCCTTAGAAGAAGTAAGAACTCAAGATTGCTACAAGAAGAAGCACTCAAGTATTTTCAGGATTTTAATTGTCTTTCAAGAGTGATTTGAGGCTTCTATTTATAGTGCAAATATGGCCATTCACTTACTATGTGAATGCACTAAATGGAGATGTATTGAACATTTCAAAGAGTGCCTAGAATCTGCCTAAGGTTGGTAGATTCATGTCCTCTAAATGAGTTCACACTTTCATAAAATCCTTTGAATTCTGAGTTCATTGTACGCATAGCGCCGCGGCCCTAATCCAGTGGCGCCGCGGCGTCAAATAGGCCGAGACCAACTCAAGTCACTGGACGACCGGCGCCGCGGTACTTGCTCATCATGGCTCGGTGTCGAGGCCATATTACGGCGCCGCAGCTCATCCCCAATTTTGTATTTTGCACATTTCTTATTTTCTCATACCGTCGTGGGAGACTCATCAATTTGGCCAAATAATCGTCCATATTTACATGCCTTAAGAACATTTAACATGTGTACCAACATATCTTTACATACTTGAAAATTAGCGAGACGTTGTACGACGTATGCATGTATGTGGAAATAATATTTCCAACATGCGGGGCCCCATGTGTTCAAGTCATTAAGGACGAGATAAACTCAATCCACTGGGTAAATTTCCAATAATCCCCCTCTTGAAAGAGGTGTTGGTGCACACGAGGTGCCAACTTTTAGCGTACTAACTTCTGGATTTAGCAGATATAACCGTACTATATAATCAATATTCGAATCTTAATTCCTTAATGACGTTCTTAATTATTGTCTTAACTTACGAGGTGTAACATCCTACCCCCCTTAGAAACATTCGTCCTCGAATGTTCATAATAAGTCTTGTGCCAGATTTTTTTTAGCAGAGTCTCCTTTATAACTGTGTCAATCCATCTATATTCAGCAAACCAACAAATGCCACAATATATCATACATATACAATTCACCAATTATAAGTACTGCCTTTTTAAATCCAAGTTAGTTACCTCACAGTTTTGCATATAAGCTCTAAAATCTTGAACTTCATTAATTAGGACTGATAACCTCCATATGTTTCTAAATCTGACACAATAGTGTTAAAATCACCTCCTATTAACCATGAAGGTTGCATTGAATTATCCATATCCTCCAAGATTCCCACAATTCCAATATTCCCTCTAAGAACATTTGACATACACTAGAGTAACTACTATCTCCTTCTAAGTTCCCCTAATCTTCAGGCTAATGCCCAGTTGTTGTATATGATCTATCAAAACCTGTATTTGAAACATGTCATCCACAAATGCACATATCTTCCCTGAGCAGTTTGTCATAGCATGTTGCAACCCTGTTCTTCTCCTGCATATTTCAATCTTATTAGATTCCTGAAAAAGGTTCCATCAATCCCACAAAGCCAAAATGGTATTCGATCTACATTATGTTGTTTCTCTACCTCTACTTGCTTTGTTGTTAACTTGTTTGTCCTTTGTCATTTTTCTCATTGCACCAGGTTGATCGTTAATCCCTGAGGATGAACTCTCATGCTATACTTTCTGTTCTCTTTCATTCAGTTCATCCCCATGGTTATTCTTCTCATCATCAGCTTCTTGTATTACTACATCTTCATTTCATTGACTATTTGTGCTACGAGTTTCCTACATTACTGTCTTCCTTGTCTTTGCTCTTCATTTATTTTGTTTGTATCCATGTTTGCATATACCATAGTTGTCACCAGATATCTACCTAAATCATGTAACTCTTTCACTCCTGAGTCCTTAAGTTTGTCATGTTGATCACCCCTTATATTATCTCTCATGATTAAAATTTAGAATAGACATATCCACTTCTACTGCAATATTCTGCTCCGCATAGGACATCAGTATCCCATCTTTATATAATATTACTGTGTTACTATTATTAGAGTTGTTACCATTGGTACACATCTCCTGACTCTTGTCAACATTCCGCTCCTCCTTAACTTCTGCTGATACAAAAAAACTTTCTCAATCTATTCTTTAGTAGCAAGAGTTGCTTTTGATTCTTTCATCAATTGTGGGTCCTCGATGAATTGTTCTACTTCTATCACATTACCATTGTTATCTTCCTTATTCTATTTATTACCATATTCTTCCCCAGTATCTCTTTGTTCCTCTTTATTCTCATTATTACCTTTTGTCTCTTCACGTGGCATTTGTTCTATCCTCTTGTTAGATTTACTGACTCGGTTGTATCTTTGGTTGCATCAACAGTTGTCACTTTGGCTACATTACCCTTAATATCTATATCACTTTGTTGAATTCATCTATTTCTTTGTACCTGTCTAATCTGTTTTTCACCCTTCTCATATCAAAGTATCTAAACCTGTACTGAATTTCTATGTCTCTTTCCCACCTAATTATTCCAAGAGAATGATCATATAGGATTGGTTTCATGAAATGCACTTTTAGAAGCACGTAGATTATCAACCCATACTTGATTATTAAGTGATGTTATACACCCTGCATGCCACTTATTTCACCATAATCTGCTACATACAGCTTAAAATCTCTTATCTCAGTCTTAGCGACATGACACTTCACTCTTCCATTCCACTTTTAATACCCAGTTGAAATCACTTATTATTGCCTATGGTCTTTGTATATGGCCATGTAATCTTCCAAGATCTATTCACATTTTTCTTTTAAGATCTACATTATTAAATGCATACACCAAGGTCATATGAAAACTTTTCTTTGTACCCCTATGTGTTACCCCGCAGTATGTCAATTATTCTGTACAGCTTAATATCTACCTCATAGAGATGAGACTTCCACAATAACCATATTCTTCCATTTTGGATGCTCAGTAAGATTAGTACACAGAAGATCACCCACTACGCAAATTAAGCGATGTATTATGAGCTTCTTTCCTTTTTTAACCTTTGGTTCCAAGAGACCAAATAGCCTCATCTTAGCATTCTGCGTGAACTAATGCATTGAAACTGTGCACAAATACATACCTCGATTACCAATCATTCAAATAACTTCTTAACTTAAAATATGAACTCCAGAGGTTACAATATTTAAAATGCTTGACACAACTATACACTAATAGGATGCTCATCATTCCAAAATCCTAAGTCATTGTTTTATATCAATCTTATTATTCCAGAAGTAATAGCCCCTTCTTATTCTTACATGGGAGCAATATCCTCTGGCAGTTTCCTACCTTCACCTAGTCCAATAACATGGTATACCATAAAACAGTCACAGATTCTAACAATTAGCGCTCAAAATTTAATTAGAGGTATGAAGGAGAAAAGAATAGGTAAGCTTCATTTTCTATCTTTGGAAGGAAAAGTTCAATCTCTGTAACTATAGAGCAGATAACGTAGCATAACGGGGTATCAATTCCTAATATAGAGACTACTGCAATTCATCTCACAAGTCGACACTTCATTCATGGTCTGAAAGGGATTTATTCACTACTCGTAATTATAAACAACCTCATTTCTTTTAACACTTGTTCACTCATTTCTTACTTGTCGTACTTTCCATAATTCCAACATATTCTAGTATACATACGTAATCTCAGACTTTACTCCTGGTTCCAATCCTTGACAATACCATCCCTTAAGTGATGAATCGTTAACTTATTTTCTTATTCGGTACGTAGAAGATTCTGAAGAATTACATTACCTGACGTTGACCTAGAATCTCCACACCTGGTCATTATACATTTATTCAGTTTCTTCCACTTCCCTTATGGCTTGACGCACTAAGTCAAGTGCAAATAACTCTGATTTTCCATTTCGGGCCACTGTCGCTTTCTTTTGGGACATAGCTGCAACCACAATAATTATTAGGAAGAGGGGGGGAGATTATCCTATTGACATAGCTCTATTTCAAGATCTACGAGATAAAAGAGTAGAAATCAATCCTAAATGTCCGGCAGCCTCCTGTGTATAAGTATGGTGCACAACATACCCATACACAAGACTCTACTAGACACGGTCTGTAGACATTCCGAGGACTAACTGCTCTGATATCACTTTTGTCAAAAGAAAGAAGGAATAATTCACATAATCATGCCAAAGAAGGAAAGGATAATCTCACATACCTTATAGTCGAGCTAACCAACTCACTACTAAAATATGTGTTACACCCCGTAAATTCAAGAAGATAAGATAAGAACATACCAAGGAATATAAGATTTGAAAGTGGAAAGATAAGTGGACAAACATGTGTTGTACGGATTTTGAGTCTACCTTGGAGTGTTGTACCCCAGTTGTTAAGAATTTCGAGGTGATTAAAAAAAAGCCTAGTGTGTAGTCCGTTAAATCTAGTTCCCAACGCAACAAACCGTTCGTCGATAGGACATCGGAGTCAAAAGTTATGGAAGTTTCAAGTTTGGTGCGTGATCGAGCAAAGATGGTTTCGGTTCGAAGTGCAGCACCGCGCGCCGGAATCAGGGCGCGCCGGTTATCTTGAGGGTTCACGGGGTTGCAGCGCTGGCCGAATCTGGTCGCGGCCGGAATGCGGGTAATTATTCTTCGAAGTGGGCGCCGCGCTGGCGGAATTTTTCTGCAGTGGGGCGAAAATCGGGGATATTGTGTTAAAAGCCTATGGGAGGGTGACAAGGGTCCCTCCCATCCTTTTGACCAGGAAAGGGGCCTATTTTAGGGCCAAGTCTTGGAAGACTTGGTCATTTCATCTCAAAACCCTCCCAAGGAAATCCTCGCCCTTTCTCTCTAGTTTTCTTGAAGAAAACCTAGCCTTAGGAAATTGTTGAGCGGCGCAAGAAGGCAAAGTGTGGGTGAACTTGTGGAAGCGGGGACGAATTTGTGGTAAAGTGAAAAAAAGGGCTTTTGTGGGTTATTCAGAAGGTAAAAGTTTCTTCTCTTGGGTATGAGTTAATACTTGTTATAGTAGTTTAGAAATGAGCCTGAGGCTGTTTTATTTAAGTTGAATAGATTTGGATCTTGTTGTCTTGTTGAAAACTGAAATGGGCATGTTAGCCTTAAGATGATAACTTCAATTTGGTTACTAATTGGGTCGTCACATGTTGTAAAGGGGGATTGTAGTTGTTGAAGATGTCTAGGGCTAGATATCATGTTAGACCTAAGAACTTGAATTGGAAAAGAGTTTAAAGGGGTTAGTATTGGTTATATTGTTGGCCAAGAATGGCATGGAAATTATTGGTTTATTTTGTGTTGTTGTGGGGCGGAATTTTACACGTATTGTTAGGCGTGTAATCCCCTTGTATTTGCTGGATCAATTGAGCCTTAAATGTGGCGTTTGGTTATTGAATTCGTCCTTGAAAAAGGTGGCATAGAAGTAGAAACAAAGGAAGTGTTGTCCAAATTTTCCGTAGAATGTAGGGACCTTGCACTTAGTTATTCTACGTTCGAAGCTAGAGTTTGATAGACATTTTATGACCCTTATAGGAGTGAAGTACTACGAGTAGCATATTCTACTTAAGGAGGATAGTACTGTGGAGCATTTTGCTAACCGTCGATAATCGTCGCGAGGTATGTGATTCTTTCTATCCTCTTCAGCATGATTATTTGTGAAATATATAGTGCAGTAGATGCACATGTGTTAAAGGAATTTGATTTCCCTTGTTGTGCCTTGACTTGATATGAAGTGTAAAGGTCTTGATTGTTTGAAAAAGTAGGAAAATCTTCTTCGTTAGTAATTGGTTGGTTTAAAACATAAAGTGTTATAACGGCTTTATGGGAAGTTTGTTATAACCACTTTATGTAGGTAAAAGAATGGTTTGTTGATTTCAAAAGATAAGAGACTGGGCTTATAATTGACCTAAATGGTGTTTAAAAGGGTGAAACCTCATTCGTGAGAAATGAGTACTTGGTTTTTAAAAGAATAATGTTACATAAATGTCGGAAATGGGAATAAGAATCGAACAAGCCAATGCAGCGTTAATAAAGGAAAAAGTAATGACAATTAATTATATTAAACCCAGTAGAAACCTCCATCTGCATAGAAGCTAAGATAAGACAAAATTGTATTACATTTCCTAGATCATGGCTGCTCTAATAAGAATTATTGTAATCAAGTTTCGATCTTCTTGAAAATTCCAAAGTAAGGAACTCGATTCCTAAAAGAAAAGAGACTTAAGAATTTGAAGTGTTTTGGTTTAAAAGAAAGGCATGGTTTTGTCTTGCCTTGTTTTAAAACATAAAGTGTTATAATAGCTTTATGGGAAGTTAGTTATAACGACTCTATGGAAAATAAAGAATGGATTCATTATTGGATTTAGAATGGTAACTTGATTTTTGGGAAAAGAGAAGTAACTTGTTTTCAAATATTGAACTCTTTGTGATGGAAAAACATAAGTGGCTTGGTTATAAAAGGTAGGAGTATCTTGAGTTGTGTGTAACTTGCCTATGCTTGGTTGAGATAGCCTTGTTGTGCAAGGGTTGGATTTGTGCTATCGAGTCTCTCGATGGAGGGCCGGCTATTGGTTATTTGTTTGGACATACTGACACGTTGGGTAGCCCGGGTATGCTTCCACGATGAGTATTCTCTTGTTATTTGTTTGGACATACCGACACGTTGGGTAGCCGGGTATGCTTCCTGATGAGTATTATCTGGTTATTTGTTTGGACATACCGACACGTTGGGTGGCCCACGGGTATGCTTCCACAGGGATTGTTATCTTGTTATCTCCTTTGGGCATACCGACACGTTGGATGGTCCACGGGTATGCTTCCACAGGGATTGTTATCTTGTTATCTCCTTTGGGCATACCGACACGTTGGATGGTCCACGGGTATGGGCCCACTAGGACGGTTCCAGGGCCATGCTTATACCGAGGTGAGATGTCGGGGCATGCGGCCATTGTGCGGGTTAAATTCCCGGGTTGTATTTGAGTGATGATTTCACGGGCATGAGTCCCTAACTTGACATGACTGCTTATATGTTGTGTACTGTAGTTTGGTTATCATACATGTCTCCTGCTTTATATAGACTATTATGATTTCATTTACAGTATTTTTCAGTTTCACATACTTGGTACCTGTTGTACTGACCTCCTTCGGGGGGCTGCGTTCATGCCGCAGGTTGAGGTACATAGCTTGCTGATCCGCACTCTTAGGATCGTTGTTCGGTTCTCGGAAAGCTCCATATCTCCGGAAGCTTGTCCTGTGGTACGGTTCCCTGAAGTGGTAGACTTTTGTATATTCAGGGGCATGGCGGGGCCCTGTCCCGTCATTATGGTTTTAAAATTCTTAGAGGTCTGTAACACTGTTGTGGGCAGAGTTTGTAAGGGGTAACTGTTCAAGTTTTCATTTATGTACAAAAAGGTAACCGTTTGGGTTAGCCTGTTTTCTTATTTCACTGTTTTCTTTCATGAGTTTTTATTTCCGCTGGTTTTTCTCTGATGTTGTATCACTAGGGTGCCCGGGGTAAGGCACCAGTCACGGGCCCGAGGTCGGGTCGTGACAATATGCCTCGTCTAATACTCCAACCTATAATAATAACATTAGGTATGTCAACTCTATGATTCCTAACGCAAGTTAAATTGAATGACGACTTCCTTTTTTACAAAAATTTGGGCAGCACTTCCCCTGTTTATATGTACATCCACAATTTACAACAAATGCCAACCAAGCCAGTAACCAAGCACAATTCCAAGATATAACCAAATTAGTTCCATGTATTTCATATATGCTACCATAATACATTCTTTCTCTTTTATATCTATGCAATACATTAATAAGAGGGCAAGTCTTCTAGTTTGCAACATATCACTTTACAACAATGTGCTTTCTTTAAAACATGTATAAGTAATTACTACATTGAACATGCTTTATTGTAACTAAACTTTCAGCATTATATATCTACCAAAACAGCCCTCAAAATGCAACAGCATATGTCCAATAATTTCATGAAATTCTCGGCCAACACCACAATATCAAACTCTTTTCATAATTCCTTAAAATCCAATTGGAGTCCTTTAAATCTAATTCATATTTCAAGAATTCCATATAACCATTACAACTTAAGTATTAATGTTTTCTTCCACTCAACATGTCATTAGTGACAAGAATATAGCAACAATTAAACCCAAAGTATACCAAATAGCCCAAATTTGGTCCTAGTAATAACATGTCATAATTTCATAACTTTCTCTTAATTCTCTAGAATTCAATTCACCTTTCAATACTTTCATATAATCAATTTACAACTTTTAAGTATCAAGATTTTTTCTCCAATTTAAACATGCAATTGGTTATAATAATAACAACGACAACACTTAACTCCATTCCATACAAAACAGTCCCAATCGGCATATATATCTCAATATAGTCACATGCATTCTCATATTTCAAATTCCATCTTAACCCAAGTTCATATCTTCAACTACAACAACATGCAACTACTTAATTCCAATTCTTCTTTAACATGGGTTAATCCCTTAACTATAACATCAATTAAACTTCCAAATATTCAATGTAAAGAAGGATTTTTACCTTAAATGAAGCCAAAATAGTCCCCAATTTCGGTACCACTGCTCCAGCATTTTTTTGCTCACTATTTTGTCAGCTGAATTTGTAACGTCCATAATTATCTACTACAATGTCCTATCGACGATAGGTTTATTGCGTTGGAAACTAGACTCGACGGACTTCATCTTAGGCTTTTGAAATACCTAAAAACTCCTAATATACTGGGAGATATACCCCTCCAAATTTTACTGAAAATCTGCCAGCAAATCTCGATTTTCTGCCTAGTTTTTCTCCAATTTTTTGCTTCTATTTTCGTGAATAATGTAGTCTAAGAAGTGGAGATGAAAATCTTAAGTTGGGTATGGGGTTGGGGTGGTTCTCGGCAGTAGGGGTGGGTTTAGAGAAGAGATGAGAGGTTTTGTGTATTCTTTTTTAAATGAGAATGAAAAAGATAAACATAGGTTTTATCAAACTCAATCTCAAAAATCTGATTTTGCCTAATTGTACTTTAGTCCCTACTAGAATAACTAATTTAATCCCTTGAGTAAAAATTAAATCTCAAATCCCGCTTTCTTTAATTTCTGAAAGTTTCATGAAGCCTCGTGTCCTTGTTGTCGTAGCTTATATACGTTACTAATTCATAACGGGATATATATATAACTATCATTTTCAATTTCCATTATCACGCCCATTGTAACCAAAAAATTTCCGGAATCACATCCTTCATGTACTAACTTCTGGATTTAGCATATATAACCATACTATATAATCAATATTCGAATCTTAATTCCTTAATGATGTTCTTAATTATTGTCTTAACTTACGAGGTGTAACATCCTACCCCCCTTAGAAACATTCGTCCTCGAATGTTCATAATAAGTCTTATGCTAATTTTTTTTTTAGTAGAGTCTCCTTTATAACTGTGTCTATCCATCTATAATCAGCAAACCAACAGATGCCACAATATATCACACATATACAATTCACCAATTATAAGTACTACCTTTTTAAATCCAAGTTAGTTACCTCACAGTTTTGCATATAAGCTCTAAAATCTTGAACTTCATTAATTAGGACTGATAACCTCCATATGTTTCTAAATCTGACACAATAGTGTTAAAATCACCTCCTATTAACCATGAAGGTTGCATTGAATTATCCATATCCTCCAAGATTCCCACAATTCCAATATTCCCTCTAAGAACATTTGGCATACACTAGAGTAACTACTATCTCATTCTAAGTTCCCCTAATCTTCAGGCTAATGCACAATTGTTGTATATGATCTATCAAAACCTGTATTTCAAACATGTCATCCACAAATGCACATATCTTCCCTGAGCAGTTTGTCATAGCATGTTGCAACCCTGTTCTTCTCCTGTATATTTCAATCTTATTAGATTCCTGAAAAAGGTTCCATCAATCCCACAAAGCCAAAATGGTATTCGATCTACATTATGTTGTTTCTCTACATTTACTTGCTTTGTTGTTAACTTGTCTGTCCTTTGTCATTTTTCTCCTTGCACCAGGTTGATCGTTAATCCCTGAGGCTGAACTCTCATGCTATACTTTCTGTTCTCTTTCATTCAGTTCATCCCCATGGTTATTCTTCTCATTATCAGCTTCTTGTATTACTACATCTTCATTCCATTGACTATTTGTGCTACAAGTTTCCTACATTACTATCTTCCTTGTCTTTGCTCTTCATCTATTTTGTCTGTATCCCTGTTTGCATATAACATAGTTGTCACCAGATATCTACATAAATCATGTAACTTTTTCACTCCTGAGTCCTTAAGTTTGTCATGTTGATCACCCCTTATATTATCTCTCATGATTAATATTTAGAATAGACATATCCACTTCTACTGCAATATTCTGCTCCGCATAGGACACCAGTATCCCATCTTTATTTAATATTACTGTGTTACTATTATTAGAGTTGTTACCATTGGTACACATCTCCTGACTCTTGTCAACATTCCGCTCCTCCTTAACTTCTGCTGATACAAAAAAACTTTCCCAATCTATTCTTTAGTAGCAATAGTTGCTTTTGATTCTTCCATCAATTGTGGGTCCTCGATGAGTTGTTCTACTTCTATCACATTACCATTGTTATCTTCCTTATTCTATTTATTACCATATTCTTCCCCAGTATCTCTTTGTTTGTCTTTATTCTCATTATTACCCTTTGTCTCCTCAAGTGGCATTTGTTTTATCCTCTTGTTAGATTTACTGACTCGGTTGTATCTTTGGTTGCATCAACAGTTGTCACTTTGGCTACATTACCCTGAATATCTATTATCACTTTGTTGAATTCAACTATATCTTTGTACCTCTGTTGTCTGTTTTTCACCCTTCTCATATCAAAGTATCTGAACATGTACTGAATCTCTGTGTCTCCTTCCCACCTAATTATTCCAAGAGAATGATCATATAGGATTGGTTTCATGAAATGCACTTTTAGAAGCACGTAGATTATCAACTCATACTTGATTAGTAAGTGTTGCTATACACCCTGCATGCCACTCATTTCACCATAATCTGCTACATACTGCTTAAAATCTCTTATCTCAGTCTTAGCGACATGACACTTCACTCTTCCATTCCACTTTTAATACCCAGTTGAAATCACTCATTATTGCCTATGGTCTTTGTATCTAGCCATGTAATCTTCCAAGATCTATCCACATTTTTCTTTTAAGAGCTACATCATTAAATGTATACACCAAGGTCATATGAAAACTTTTCTTTGTACCCCTATGTGTTACCCCGCAGTATGTCAATTATTCTGTACAGCTTAATATCTACCTCATAGAGATGAGGCTTCCACAATAACCATATTCCTCCATTTTGGATGCTCAGTAAGATTAGTACACAGAAGATCACCCACTACGCAAATTAAGCGAGGTATTATGAGCTTCTTTCCTTTTTAAACCTTTGGTTCCAAGAGACCAAATAGCCCCATCTTAGCATTCTGCGTGAACTAATGCATTGAAACTGTGCACAAATACATACCTCGGTTACCAATCATTCAAATAACTTCTTAACTGAAAATATGAACTCCAGAGGTTACGATATTTAAAATGCTTGACACAACTATACACTAATAGGATGCTCATCATTCCCAAATTCTAAGTCATTTGCGAAAGAAACTCAACTAATCCCTTTGTCCAATACTTCCCAACATTCGGTCCAAAGTAAGAAAAAATTGATTTCATTGGTTTATATCAATCTTATTATTCCAGAAGTAATAGCCCCTTCTTATTCTTACATGGGAGCAATATCCTCTCGCAGTTTCCTACCTTCACCTAGTCCAACAACATGGTATACCATAAAACAGTCACATATTCTAACAATTAGCGCTCAAAATTTAATTAGAGGTATGAAGGAGAAAAGAATAGGTAAGCTTCATTTTCTATCTTTGGAAGGAAAAGTTCAATCTCTGTAACTATAGAGAAGATAACGTAGCATAACGGGGTATCAATTCGTAAGATAGAGACTACTGCGATTCATCTCACAAGTCGACACTTCATTCATGGTCTGAAAGGAATCTCTTCACTACTCGTAATTATAAACAACCTCATTTCTTTTAACACTTGTTCACTCATTTCTTACTTGTCGTACTTTCCATAATTCCAACATATTCTAGTATACATACGTAATCTCAGACTTTACTCCTGGTTCCAATCCTTGACAATATAATCCCTTAAGTGATGAATCGTTAACTTATTTTCTTATTCGGTACGTAGAAGATTCTGAAGAATTACATTACCTGACGTTGACCTAGCATCTCCACACCTGGTCATATTACCTTTATTCTGTTTCTTCCACTTCCCTTATGGATTGACGCACTAAGTCAAGTGCAAATAACTCTGATTTTCCCTTTCGGGCCACTGTCGCTTTCCTTTGGGACATAGCTGCAACCACAATAATTATTAGGAAGAGGGGGAGATTATCCTAATGACATAGCTCTATTGCACGATCTACGAGATAAAAGAGTAGAAATCAATCCTAAATGTCCGGCAGCCTCCTGTGTATAAGTATGGTGCACAACATACCCATACACAAGACTCTACTAGACACGGTCTGTAGACATTCCGAGGACTAACTGCTCTGATACCACTTTTGTCAAAAGAAAGAAGAAATAGTTCACATAATCATGTCAAAGAAGGAAAGGATAGTCTCACATAC
Organism: Przewalskia tangutica; assembly: GCA_029844215.1. NCBI lineage: Eukaryota > Viridiplantae > Streptophyta > Magnoliopsida > Solanales > Solanaceae > Przewalskia > Przewalskia tangutica. The sequence goes on along the minus strand of CM056732.1, from coordinate 79,674,657 downwards.
CTTATAGTCGAGCTAACTAACTCACTACTAGAATATGTTGCGTCTAATACTCCAACCTATAATAATAACACTAGGTCTGTCAACTCTATGATTCCTAACGCAAGTAAAATTGAATGACGACTTCCTATTTTACAGAAATTTGGGCAGCACTTCCCCTGTTTATATGTACATCCACAATTTACAACAAATGTCAACCAAGCCAGTAACCAAGCACAATTCCAAGATATAACCAAATTAGTTCCATGTATTTCATATATGCTACCATAATACATTCTTTCTCTTTTATATCTATGCAATACATTAATAAGAGGGCAAGTCTTCTAGTTTGCAACATATCACTTGTCACGCCCCAAATTTTCCTAAGTCTTTACTTAGGGCGTGATGGCACCTGGACAATTATTTTCCACCAGGAACACCATTTAATCCTCTTTATTTAGAAATTTAAACTTATATTCACATACGGAGCTATTAATAAAAATAACAATAAAGAAATTTGTTTATGACTTTATTGAAAATATAACGCGAGCCCATGCTTGTGCAAATATTGTTTCTACGTAGACATACTGACAAATATTATTCTAAGTTGGAAGGGAGACCATTCCACACGACCATTTCCCGAGATATTGGAACTGACATTCTGAACCTAACGAGTACCAAGCCCGAAACAATGGACTTGGTATGACAAGAGGCTGCGGGACGATCGCTAGCCTTGGCGTGGAGCCTTTCCTCTATCACGCTTTCCTGAAACATGTTAAATAAAGAGTCAGCCCTACCATCTGGGGCTGAGTGAGAACTTTACCCTGCAATTCAAAGTAACACCACAATATTCCAAGCGCAATCACATTATAACGTAATAAGCATATTGCAAAAACATATCAGGTTACAACATTTTTAAATATGCACCAACTCCTCATAGGAAATTCTCGGTTTAACTAACACTTCATTTTATCTCGTATTATACGTTAAGACATTCCCCTGCATTTTCACATGTTTATTACATTTATATATTTGTGAACGTGTATTCACTTTTCATATTTATATATAGGTGAACATGTATTCATCTTTCATATTTGTTGCGGCGTGCAAACCGATCCATTATATTTACGTATTTGTGAACACGTATTCACTTTACGTTTTGTTGCGGCGTGCAACCCGATCCATTATATTTACGTATTTGTGAACGTGTATTCACTTTACGTTTTGTTGCGGCGTGCAACCCGATCCATTATATTTACGTATTTGTGAACACGTATTCACTTTACGTTTTGTTGCGGCGTGCAATCCGATCCATTATATTTACGTATTTGTGAACGCGTATTCACTTTACGTTTTGTTGCGGCGTGCAACCCGATCCATTATGTTTACGTATTTGTGAACGCGTATTCACTTTACGTTTTGTTGCGGCGTGCAACCCGATCCATTATATTTACGTATTTGTGAACACGTATTCACTTTACGTTTTGTTGCGGCGTGCAACCCGATCCATTATGTTTATATTTATATATTTATGTGAACACGTATTCACTTTTCATATTTTTCAGAAGATCGAATAAATAATATTCTCTTTCCCAACATTCTGTCATTCATACTTGTAACGATTATAACTTTTTAACCATAACTCCAACTAAGGTGTTTCTCAAGCTGAAACTAAGGTAAGACGGGGATCTTTCACTGTACCAAATTTCATTTAAAACTACTTTGGGTAACTAACACAAATTTATCCTCAAAACAGCCCCATAAAATTTGTTTCGGCAGAATTTTTATTAAACAGCACCCAATCTGAGAATAGTCATAACTCCTAATCTGTAAACCCGTTCAAGCCCCATAAAATCTCAAAACGACGAGAACAGAGAGCTACACGTCTCCATGTGAACCATCCTTTCATATTCTGTACCATTTGGTACAGTTTTACACTTTTATTCGCTGCCCTTCTTGGATCTCGATAGATCCGAGTTAGAAACTTTAAACAGCGATAACTCTCAATCCGTAAGTCGGATAGACCCCCGTAAGGTCTCAAAATGTCCAAAACAAAGAGATATAGAACTTTCATTTAGCAACAATTTTCATATTCCCCACAGATTAGTACAGTTTTACGTTTCAAAGTCCTGCCCTTCTGGATTCCGACGAATCCGAGGCATCAACTTCAAACTACAATAACTCTCAACTCGTAAGTCCGTTATAATAAATCTTTATATATATCTGTCCGTAACAGATATATTTACAACCATGTAAATTTTCATATAATTCTAATAAGTAAAACTCAATAAAAACAGTCTGTAATTATGCCTTTCCGAATTTCGGCCAAATCTAAGGCAGAAACTTTGAACTATGATAACTTTCAAACCGTATGTCCATTTTACCTCATTTTTTGTTCTATATGATCATAATAGAGAGGTGTACCACTCTTTCGAATTTCATCAAATTCTAACAATTATAACTCAGTGAGAACAGTTCGTAAATTTCATGACGCAACTAGTTGTCTAAACAATCAAAAGTTCAATATTTCTTTTCAATACTCAATTCTTATTCTAACATGTATTGAACTTAAAATAAAGGATGTTACCAAGAATTTCTGAGTGAGAAAACTCACCTTGTAAGTGTGAAGATTATTGTTGTGTGGTTGCTAAAATTATCCTTACTCTCTAGTATTTTGCTTCCTGTTCTTCTTGCCCTCTTGGTATTTTTTCCTCTTCTTTTCCCTTGTTTTTTTCTGATTTTCTAACCTTTATGTTATGTACTTTGTTTGTGTGTAAATACAATGTATAAGTGGAGAGTTTTCTATAACCTATGGGAGGTGAAATGACAAGAGTTGGAGGGGAAATGAAAAGGGGGGGAAGGGGGAAAGCTTGGGACGTATCACGTATGCATGCTGATTTTTTTTGTTTTTTTGTTTTTTTGTTTTTTTTTTTGTTTTTCTTTTGTTTTTGTTTTTCTTATTTTCATTTCATCTATCTATTTATCCAACTTTAACACTAACTCTATCTCATGCAATTTATTATTTATTTTCTTATATATATGTATTTTTATTAACTCAACCAACAACTATATATTATTATTATTTTCCGGTTTTTACATTCTCTCCTCCTTAAGCAACATTCGTCCTCGAATGTGAATAAGGCTGTAACATAATCACATGGACACAATAATAACATAATCACATAGCCACAATAATGTTTATTGTTATTGTCACAAATTTGGGGCTTCACATTCTCCCTTCCTTAAGAAGCATTCGTCCTCGAATGAGAATAAGGTTGTAACACATGCATATAGACACGCAAATGACACACATATGATGTACTATGTAACGCATTTTTTTTTATTACCTTAGTCAAATAGGAATGGATATTTGACTTTCATCGCCTCTTCCGCTTCCCAGGTGGCTTCCTCTGTGGAGTGATTCTTCCATAGGACTTTCACGGAAGCAATATCTTTATTTCTAAGGCGTTGGACCTTTCTATCAAGTATTTCTACCGGAGCCTCTTCATATTGAAGCTCTTTATTAAGAACTATCTCCTGGGGAAGGATGACGTGACTTGGATCGTGCAAGTATTTTCGTAACATTGACACATGAAATACCGGATGCACTGCTTCCAGCTCTTGTGGAAGTGCTAATTCGTAAGCCACATTCCCACTCTTCGCAAGATCTCATATGGCCCAATAAACCTTGGGCTCAATTTCCCTTTCTTACCAAAGCGCATCACTCCCTTCATTGGGGACACTTTTAAAAATACTTTCTCCCCCTCTTGGAATTCAAGATCTCTTTTCCGATGATCCGCATAGGACTTATGACGGCTATGGGCTGTTTTGATCCGCTCCCGAATCATCTGTACCTTATCATTTGTTTCTTGAATGACTTCAGGTCCGAGCGATTGCGTCTCACCCACTCGAACCATCCAGTGGAGACCTACATTTTCGTCCATATACTGCTTCAAACGGGGCCATTTGTATGCTAGAGTGAAAACTATTGTTGTAGGCGAACTCAATTAGACATAGATGGTCCAACCAGCTTCCCTGAAAATCTAACACACAAGATCGCAACATGTCCTCAAGTGTTTGGATTGTTCGCTCAGCTTGCCCATCTGTTTGCGGGTGGAAAGTCACGCTTAACTTAACTTTTGTCGAGACCTGTGGAAACTTTGCCAAAAGTGTGAGGTGAGCGGGAACCCTATCTGAAATAATTTGTAAAGGAATCCGTGTAACCGCACAATCTCCTTCAAATAAATGCATGCGTCTTGTGGTGCGCGTCACGTAGTCTTGGCCGGTAAGAAATGGGCTGACTTTGTAAGCCGATCAACAATCACCCAAATAGAATCATACCGCTTCTCGAGTTTTGGTAGACCGGTTACAAAATCCATATGAATCGCCTCCCATTTCCACATGGGGACTCAAATGTCATGAAGTAATCCGCCAGTTTTGATGTTCGACTTTCACTGGCGACATATAAGACATCTCGACAAACTCCATGGCGTCCTCTTCATCCCGTCCACGATAATTTGCCTTGAGGTCCTGATACATTTTTGTTGACCCTGGATGAATGGAATATCTTGTGTTGTGACCCTCATCTAAGATCTTCCTCCTTAGATCCTTTACCTTAGGAACACATAACCTACCCTTATACCGAAGGGTTCCGTCATTATCTCCCAATGTAAACTGTGAAGGTTTTTCCCTGTTGGATCCTCTCCCGAAATCCAACAAACTCCGTATCCTCAAACTGACTTTCTTTTATTTATGAAGCTAAGACAGACTGCGAGGTATCATGTACCACCACCCTACCTTCACCAATCTCATTTAAGCTAACCCCGAGGTTTCCCAATCTTTGTACCTTACGAACAATACCCCTCTTTTGTATTGCCAAATGGGCCAAGCTGCCCATTGATCTCCCACTGAGTGCGTCAGCCACCAAGTTGGCTTTCCCAGAATGGTAAAGAATACTAAGGTCATAATCCTTAAGCAACTCTAACCATCTTCTTTATCGGAGATTCAAATCCTTCTACGTGGTTATGTACTGCAAACTCTTATGATCTGTAAATATGTCCACATGCACACCATACAAATAATGTCTCCATATTCGTAAGGCAAACACCACCACAGCTAATTCCAAGTCATGAGTTGGGTAATTCTTCTCATGTATCTTCAATTGTCTAGATGCATACGCAATAACCTTTCCAAACTGCATCAAGACACATCTTAACCCAACTCTAGAGGCATCGCAATAGACTGTGAATCCTTCTTGTCCCGATGGTAAGGTTAGGACTGGTGCAGTAGTTAACAATTCCTTTAGTTTCTGAAAACTTGCCTCACATGCTTCTGACCACTGGTACTTAATCGCTTTTTGAGTCAACCAGGTCAAAGGAGCAGCAAGACTAGAAAAACCTTTTACGAATCTTCTATAATACCCAGCCAAACCCAAGAAACTTCTAACCTCTGTCGGAGTGGTCGGTTTTGGCCAGTTCTTCACTGCTTCTATCTTCTGGGGGTCTACCATAATTCCATCCCTTGACACAACATGACCCAAAAAGGCTACCTCTTCCAACCAAAATTCACACTTTGAAAATTTAGCATATAGTTTCTCCTGTTTCAAGACTTGAAGCACTACCCTCAGATGCTCTTCATGTTCTTCAACACTCTTACTGTAGATTAGGATATCATCTATGAACACAATCACGAACAAATCTAGGAATGGTTTGAAGATTCTGTTCATTAAATCCATAAAAGCTGCTGGGGCATTGGTTAACCCAAAAGACATGACCAAGAACTCATAATGGCCGTATCGGGTTCTAAAGGCTGTTTTGGATATATCATCTGGATTTATTTTCAGCTGGTGATATCCCGAACGGAGATCAATCTTGGAAAATAGCTAGCTCCCTGAAGTTGGTCAAAAAGATCATCGATTCTTGGTAATGGGTACCGGTTCTTGATCGTGACCTTATTGAGTCGATAATCGATGCACATTCGAGCGATCCGTCTTTCTTTTTCACAAAGCAGATGGTGCACTGAGGAAACACTAGGCCTTATAAAGCCTTTATCCAGAAGATCCTTCAATTGTTCTTTTAACTCCCTCAATTCAGCTGGGGCCATTCGATATGGAGGAATAGAAATGGGTCTTGTACCCGAAATTAACTCTATAGCAAACTCCACTTCTCTATCCGGAGGAAGGCCTGGAAGATCTTCAGGAAAAACCTCCGGAAAATTTCGAACAATAGGAACATCATTCACTGCTGGAGATTCCTTTTGGGTATCCATTATATTAGCCAGATATGCATACTCCATTCTGTGACTTCTCAATAACTTTTGAGCCCCAAGGTAGGAAATAAACTAACCTGAGGATATTCCAACCCTACCCCTTATAACAACTTCTGGTTCTCCGGAAAAAGTTAATCTCACTATCTTTCGTCGACAATCTAACATGGCATAACATGCCGACAACCAATCCATACCCAAAATGACGTCGAAGTCTACCATATCAAGTAGTACTAGGTTCACCATTGTTCCCCTGCCATTCACTTCTAATGGGAAATTATTTACCACCCGAGAGGCCCAAATTGAGGCCCCTACTGGTGTCATAACCTCAAAAGGTTCACTTAAATAAGAAGGTTCTACGTGTAAATTCTTAGCAAAGCCCATTGACACATATGAAAATGTAGAGTCGGGATCGTATAATTCAAATGCAGGAATACTCGAGACTAGCAAAATACCTGTGACCACCGCATTAGATGCTTCTGCCTCATTCCTCTGGGGCAAAGCGTAGAGCCGATTAGAATTGTTGGGTTGTTAACCTCCCTGACTCTGGCGGGGTTGGTTTCCCTGATTTCCCCTGTAGGCAGCTGTTGTTGCTTCTGACCTCCCCTGAATAGATTGAGTTTGGGTCCTCTTCTTGCAATCCCTGGCATAGTGGCCTGAATCTCCACAGTTATAACATGTCTTCGTTAAGAGCCGACATTCTCCAGTGTGTTTTCTTTGACAAATCTTACAAATTGGTTTGTCACCTCCTGTGTTAGGGTTGGTGGCCTTGTCCTTGCTACCTTGGTAATTAGACCAACTGTGCCCCTTAGGCTTGAAATAAGACTGGCCCACAGATTGGTTTGGTCTTAAAGATCCTTTACTAAACTCCTGCTTCTGATTTTGACTCTGGTTAAATGATCCTGACGTCCGAAATCTCTTCTGCGAATATTCTCTTTTCGCTTTAGCGAAACCTTCTACCCTCAAAGCCATATCAACAATCTGAAGGTAAGTTCGATCGTTGGCTAACGCCACCACCTTTTCTGCTATGTTCGGGTTTAAACCCTCTACAAATCGCTTGACTCTATCCATTTCTGTAGGGACGACATGTGTGTTGTATGCCGATAACCTCACGAAATGTGTATCATATTCTTGTACACTGCGGTCACCTTGCTTCAATTGTTCAAACTCCCGTCTGAGCGCATTCTTGCGCGTATTAGGCATAAATTTCTCAATGAATGCCGCTCTGAATGAGGATCGGAATTTTTCCGGGACAGAGTTGAATATTATCTGTAATATGACTCCAATCGGAAAGTTGAAGAAGGTTGGGTCGTAGGAACGCCCCTTCTGTCTACTCCTAAGCAAATACGCACAAAGTACGATTGTGTCGCACATATACTCGTTAAAATCATCTCCCGAGTTCATCTTACGACGCATGAAATCCTTTTGAGCTTGCATTTCCTTTGCCTGTTCCTCGAGTACTTCCCTCTTTGTTGGAACTCGCCTTATAATCACCATCTACACAACAATTATTGGTCAGTATAACGTTGTACAATCTTCTTTCTAACCCGCGTGAAGGAGGTAGTATAAGAATCAAGTCTTGAAAAAGACTCAAGATAGGCACGAGAGGAGTATGAAAGAAGGGAAACTTTAGAATGTTATTCCGTTTACTTATTACTAAGGTGGCGCGCACACCGTCACAATAAGTAACCGTTCAAACATCCAACTCGAAGAAACTTCCTAGAATCTCCTAACCTGGCTTTGATACCAACTTGTCACGCCCCAAATTTTCCTAAGTCTTTACTTAGGGCGTGATAGCACCTGGACAATTATTTTCCACCAGGAACACCATTTAATCCTCTTTATTTAGAAATTTAAACTTATATTCACATACGGAGCTATTAATAAAAATAACAATAAAGAAATTTGTTTATGACTTTATTGAAAATATAACGCGAGCCCATGCTTGTGCAAATATTGTTCTACGTAGACATACTGACAAATATTATTCTAAGTTGGAAGGGAGACCATTCCACACGAGCATTTCCCGAGATATTGGAACTGACATTCTGAACCTAACGAGTACCAAGCCCGAAACAATGGACTTGGTATGACAAGAGGCTGCGGGACGATCGCTAGCCTTGGCGTGGAGTCTTTCCTCTATCACGTTTTCCTGAAACATGTTAAATAAAGAGTCAGCCCTACCATCTGGGGCTGAGTGAGAACCTTACCCTGCAATTCAAAGTAACACCACAATATTCCAAGCGCAATCACATTATAACGTAATAAGCATATTGCAAAAACATATCAGGTTACAACATTTTTAAATATGCAACAACTCCTCATAGGAAATTCTCGGTTTAACTAACACTTCATTTTATCTCGTATTATACGTTAAGACATTCCCCTGCATTTCCACATGTTTATTACATTTATATATTTGTGAACGTGTATTCACTTTTCATATTTATATATAGGTGAACATGTATTCATCTTTCATATTTGTTGCGGCGTGCAACCCGATCCATTATATTTACGTATTTGTGAACACGTATTCACTTTACGTTTTGTTGCGGCGTGCAACCCGATCCATTATATTTACGTATTTGTGAACGCGTATTCACTTTACGTTTTGTTGCGGCGTGCAACCCGATCCATTATATTTACGTATTTGTGAACATGTATTCACTTTACGTTTTGTTGCGGCGTGCAACCCGATCCATTATATTTACGTATTTGTGAACGCGTATTCACTTTACGTTTTGTTGCGGCGTGCAACCCGATCCATTATATTTATGTATTTGTGAACGCGTATTCACTTTACGTTTTGTTGCGGTGTGCAACCCGATCCATTATATTTACGTATTTGTGAACACGTATTCACTTTACGTTTTGTTGCGGCGTGCAACCCGATCCATTATGTTTATATTTATATATTTATGTGAACACGTATTCACTTTTCATATTTTTCAGAAGATCGAATAAATAATATTCTCTTTCCCAACATTCTGTCATTCATATTTGTAACGATTATAACTTTTTAACCATAACTCCAACTAAGGTGTTTCTCAAGCGGAAACTAAGGTAAGACGGGGATCTTTCACTGTACCAAATTTCATTTAAAACTACTTTGGGTAACTAACACAAATTTATCCTCAAAACAGCCCCATAAAATTTATTTTGGCAGAATTTTTATTAAACGGCACCCAATCTGAGAATAGTCATAACTCCTAATCTGTAAATCCGTTCAAGCCCCATAAAATCTCAAAACGACGAGAACATAGAGATACACGTCTCCATGTGAACCATCCTTTCATATTCTGTACCATTTGGTACAGTTTTACACTTTTATTCGCTGCCCTTCTTGGATCTCGATAGATCCGAGTTAGAAACTTTAAACAGCGATAACTCTCAATCCGTAAGTCGGATAGACCCCCGTAAGGTCTCAAAATGTCCAAAACAAAGAGATATAGAACTTTCATTTAGCAACAATTTTCATATTCCCCACAGATTAGTACAGTTTTACATTTCAAAGTCCTGACCTTCTGGATTCCGACGAATCCGAGGCATCAACTTCAAACTACAATAACTCTCAACTCGTAAGTCCGTTATAATAAATCTTTATATATATCTGTCCGTAACAGAGAGATTTACAACCATGTAAATTTTCATATAATTCTAATTAGTAAAACTCAATAAAAACAGTCCGTAATTATGCCTTTCCGAATTTCGGCCAAATCTAAGGAAGAAACTTTGAACTATGATAACTTTCAAACCGTATGTCCATTTTACCTCATTTTTTGTTCTATATGATCATAATAGAGAGGTGTACCACTCTTTCGAATTTCATCAAATTCTAACAATTATAACTCAGTGAGAACAATTCGTAAAGTTCATGACGCAACTAGTTGTCTAAACAATCAAAAGTTCAATATTTCTTTTCAATACTCAATTTTTATTCTAACATGTATTGAACTTAAAATAAAGGATGTTACCAAGAATTTCTGAGTGAGAAAACTCACCTTGTAAGTGTGAAGATTATTGTTGTGTGGTTGCTAAAATTATCCTTACTCTCTAGTATTTTGCTTCTTGTTCTTCTTGCCCTCTTGGTATTTTTTCCTCTTCTTTTCCCTTGTTTTTTTCTGATTTTCTAACTTTTATGTTATGTACTTTGTTTGTGTGTAAATACAATGTATAAGTGGAGAGTTTTCTATAACCTATGGGAGGTGAAATGACAAGAGTTGGAGGGGAAATGAAAAGGGGAAGGGAAAGCTTGGGACGTAACACGTATGCATGCTGTTTTTTTTGGTTTTTTTGTTTTTTTGTTTTTTTTTTTTATGTTTTTCTTTTGTTTTTTTTTTCTTATTTTCATTTCATCTATCTATTTATCCAACTTTAACACTAACTCTATCCCATGCAATTTATTATTTATTTTCTTATATATATGTATTTTTATTAACTCAACCAACAACTATATATTATTATTATTTTCCGGTTTTTACATCACTTTACAACAATGTGCTTTCTTTAAAACATGTATAAGTAATTACTACATTGAACATGCTTTATTGTAACTAAACTTTCAGCATTATATATCTACCAAAACAGCCCTCAAAATGCAACATCATATGTCCAATAATTTCATGAAATTCTCGGCCAACACCACAATATCAAACTCTTTTTATAATTCCTTAAAATCCAATTGGAGTCCTTTAAATCTAATTCATATTTCAAGAATTCCATATAACCATTACAACTTAAGTATTAATGTTTCCTTCCACTCAACATGCCATTAGTGACAAGAATAATAGCAACAATTAAACTCAAGGTATACCAAATAGCCCAAATTTGGTCCTAGTAATAACATGTCATAATTTCATAACTTTCTCTTAATTCTCTAGAATTCAATTCACCTTTCAATACTTTCATATAATCAATTTACAACTTTTAAGTATCAAGATTTCTTCTCCAATTTAAACATGCAATTGGTGATAATAATAACAACGACAACACTTAACTCCATTCCATACAAAACAGTCCCAATCGGCTTATATATCTCAATATAGTCACATGCATTCTCATATTTCAAATTCCATCTTAACCCAAGTTCATATCTTCAACTACAACAACATGCAACTACTTAATTCCAATTCTTCTTTAACATGGGTTAATCCCTTAACTATAACATCAATTAAACTTCCAAATATTCAATGAAAAGAAGGATTTTTACCTTAAACGAAGCCAAAATAGTCCCCAATTTCGGTACCACTGCTCCAGCGTTTTTTTCTTCACTTTTTGTTAACTGAACTTGTAACGTCCATAATTCTCTACTCCGATGTCCTATCGACGAGAGGTTTATTGTGTTGGAAACTAGACTCGACGAACTTCATCTTAGGCTTTTGAAATAGCTAAAAACTCCTAATATACTAGGAGATATATCCCTCCAAAGTTGACTGAAAATCTGTCAGCAAATCTCGATTTTCTGCCCAGTTTTTCTCCAATTTTTTGCTTCTATTTTCGTGAATAATGTAGTCTAATAAGAGGAGATGAAAATATTAAGTTGGGTATGGGGTTGGGGGTGGTTCTCGGCAGTAGGGGTGGGTTTAGAGAAGAGACGAGAGGTTTTGTGTATTCTTTTTTAAATCAGAATGAAGAAGATAAACATAGGTTTTATCAAACCCAATCTTAAAAATCTGATTTTGCCTAATTGTACTTTAGTCCCTACTAGAATAACTAATTTAATCCCTTGAGTAAAAAAATAAATCTCAAATCCCGCTTTCTTTAATTTTTGAAAGTTTCATGAAGTCTCGTGTCCTTGTTGTCGTAGCTTATATACGTTACTAATCCATAACGGGATATATATATATAACTATCATTTTCAATTTCCATTATCACGCCCGTTGTAATCAAAAAAATTCCGGAATCACATCCTTAATGTACTAACTTTTGGATTTAGCATATATAACCATACTATATAATCAATATTCGAATCTTAATTTCTTAATGACGTTCTTAATTATTGTCTTAACTTACGAGGTGTAACAAGAAGATTTTTCGAGTTTCCTCAAGAATTAGCTTCGAACTTGACTCATAAAATGGTAGTAACTGCATACATTGCTGAGGGATGGTGGCAACGCCGTCATAGGATTCGTTCAAGCCTGAAATAAGTTGCATAACCATTCACTGATTAGTGACGGATGCACCAATGTTGGAGAGTTGATTAGCAAGCATTTTGAGTTCTCGACAATATGCAGACACATTTGGAAAATGATCCTGATGAACGTCATTGAACTGATTTTCAAGGTATAACGCTCGTTGAGTTTTGTTGTCGTAGAAAATATACTTCTCAAATGTTCCCACGTTTGGCGGGCAGTGGCATCGGTCTCAATAATGGTGTGCAACTGATCATTAGAGATCATGTCGTATATCCACTGGAGGATGGCTACGTCCAAACGAGACCAGAGTGTATCATCAGAAGTCAAAGCCGATAGGAGGTCTGTGGACTTCGGTGTAGGAGGGATGATGTGGTCGATAACTTCGTAAACACGACAATGGATCTTAAAAAGCTCCGCCCACGAGGAGTATTGACCCTTTTCCATCTCAAGGGTGACAGTAATGAAGTTATTGATATTATTGACTGCAAGTGTAGGATGAAATTTGATTTTGTCAACCATGAAAGATGAAATTTAGGAGGAAGAGGGAGGGAGAATGTTCGGAAAACTAGGGTTCCGTCGTGGGGAAAGGGGCAACCGAGAGAAGAAATTAGCGACTAGGGTATGAGATTTAGGGTTAGACTACTGATACCATAAAAAAAAATTCCTTGATTTTATTGATAAATGATTTACAATATATATAGTATTATAAAAGTATTTATCTTGTTATAAACTAGGTAACTAATCAATCTAATTACAAGGGGATTATAATTTTACCTAAAATAGAAGATATATTAATTAAGGGAAGAATATTTGGAAAATATTCTATTACGGACAAAGAAAAATATTGTTTAGATTCAAAGGTTATTTTAGTTGAATCTTTGAAAATGAATTTCTTTATATTGTCTTAACTCTTAAGTAATGTTAAGATATATTGCATAATAGAACTAGACGGTTTTAAAACCCCGAGTATCGGTCACAGCTCAATTAAAAATCGGGTTGTGACAAGTTTGAAACTTTGTTAGTATACTATTTACATTTAAACAATAAGTAAGAATCAATTTATATGCCTGTTGACCCAACGAAATTGCCTGGACTTTGGACCTCAAATCTATCTTGAGTGGTGACAAGTTATTAAACTCAAAATTCTAGTCCAAGATCTAGATAAAAGTTTTACAGGAAAAGTAAAGTCCGATACATTTCGATATGGATGCTTCCAATATATATGCTAATGTGTAAAAAAATTCATTTAAAGAATGATGAAATTCTAAACTGATATTGTTTCGTGTGTCGACAAATTAAATTTTACAAGTTCAAATCAAGGTATAACTTGAGCTAGATTTTGATTCATTTGAAAATAATAAATTAGATGTATCCAAAAACACCTTGATCAAAAGAAATAAGAAAAAAAAAAACCCTAATCAGAGATCTAAGATTAGAGTCGGTCTTGAGAATGATGAATTCCTAATAGAAAGCAGTTTTCATCTAAATAGGACCTATGTGATGTAAATCTGAATTAATCGAGCTAGTCTATACCACATACACAATATTTATAAGAATTGAGTAGTAGGCTAGTAGCTCATTAGTATTTTACCTGCCTCTCGAGACTATTGCAGTATAAAACGATTCACTACAACAACAACGACTATTATATCTATGCGTCAGACCCAAAAAAGTTGAAATATGATATACTAATTCACCCTCACGACATAAAAAAAAATACACTTTTAATCATTTTAAAGATGGTATATAGAAAATTTGTGGGAGTATTGATAAGTTGGTATTTTACCAATTTTTTTTCTTTTCTTTTAATTTTTACTAGATAGGGGTAATGGAAGGGAAAATAGGGAGACGATTACAATGTGGGGTTTCGAACCTTCACCAACAAGGTGAAAGTTTAGATAATCAACCAACTGAGCTATTGGATCCCCACGATATTTTACCTACTTATCTCTTCTTTAACCTTGGATTTTTTTTGTTATGTTTGATAAAATAGTGTATTTTATGTCATTTACTTCCATTTTACAGGTTTTGCGTAATTTGGAAGTGATCGGAAATAAATTAAGTGAAATAGAGACAAAAGGAAGCCAAATTGAAGAAAATGGAAAAAAAATAGTTAAAAATGCAAAAACTTCCTGAAAATGGAGTTGTTTTGGTCATATTTTGATGTGGGAATATTGGGGAGCTTATAAGAGCGAGACTTGAGGGAAATATCTATCATCTTTGGCCAAATACAAGTCTTGGAGAGCTAGGGTTCATCAACCAAATCATTGGAGGAGAAGATTGAAGCACTTTAATGAGAAATTTCTTAACCCTTTATTCAATTCATTGTTTTGTATTAAATATTTAAGTATGTAGTATTTCATTTCTTTACTTGAAACTTGTTTATGAAAATATATATTGTTAAATTGATTTGAAACTCTTGTTATGCTATGTATTGAATGATTTTTATTTTTAATGAAGTGAGTCTTTGTTTCTTTAATTAACCTTGCTATCTAATGCTTCTTAAGGGATTAGCTAACCCTAGGACTCCCCCATTTACTTCGATATGAGCTTAGAAGATGAAAATTAAGGTTGAAAAGATTAATTAACAAGGATTTAGGACTTTAAACCCCATCTAATAACTTGAGCTATGAATAGGAAAGTTAACTTGACATTCAATTGATTGTGCTTGTTGACACCCAATTTTGACCCTCCCGTCCAATCATTAACTATAAAATTAGACTAATTTTGTAAAATAATTTTTATGATTTTTTATAATAAAATGCAGCGATAAAACATAAATACAGGCATAAATAAACAATTTAATAATGGCATCGCGTCTTACGTAGAGTATTAAGCACTTAGAGTCCCGCGCCCGCATTAATTAAAGCCCTGTCATGATTCTTAATTAATAATAAATACATAAATAAATAATTTAGCAATGACGTCGTGTCAAGTAGCATAGCCGCATTTTATTTGTATTTTAAAATCAATTTAATCTAATACATGCATTTAATAGCGTCGCATTTATAAAAAAGCTTTAAACGATGCTTAAATATCATACTTGCATTTAGCATTTGAATAATTTAATCTAAACTCAATTCAATTTTAATCTAACTTCGCAATAATGCATAATAATAAGATTTTAAAAAATAGCGCTGCAGTCTAAAGTATTAAGCATTAATTAAATGACACGCCCGCATTTATTATAACAATTAGATTGATAAAGCACCTAAGTAATTTAATCACATTTGTTAATTTAAGTTATCACTAATTAATTAATACACTTGCCTAGAATTAATTAGCTAATTAATTAACTAAGCCTAAAACTAATTAATCTATCACTAATTTAATACTAATAACTCACTAATTAAAAGCCTAATTAAAACTAACCTAATACTACCCTTTAACTACCCAATGACAAACTCGACCACTACCCCTAATTAAAACAATTACCCACGCCCAAACCCGATCAGCCCACTCCTTCACCCAAGCCCAAACCCGAAGCCCTTTCTTAATCCCTTCAGCCCGCTTTACTTCATCTTCTTAAAAGAAAACGCAAACCACGAACCACAAACCTAATGCTCAATCGCGCCTCCTCACCCATACGCCCTAAAATCTCGCCTTCCTTAACAAAATCACTTACTTTCCTTACCCATGCAAGCGCAGCCAACGATTTCTTACCATAAATAACCAAATCCCTTCAAATCAAGCGCGAATCTCGTATAAAATCAGTCCAAAAATCATACCTTTTAATGGCAAATCAGCAACCCAATTCAGAAAAAAAAATCGCACCAAATTAAGAACCTAAATGGTGACTATATATAGATAGCAATTTACGCATAGAAGGCGTTGAAAAATCAGAGTTACAAAAACGACACGAGCGAGGCAATGATCGAGGCGAGAACAAGAATTTTAAACCTTTTCTCCAAATTCAGTCAAGAAATTAGCAAACAAACGTTGCCTTTGTTCGTATCCCAGAAAACCAAAAACCCGAGCGAGTCGACGACTTGATACGTTGCCCCGGGTCGCTGTCCGGAGAAGGTAAACCCATTTCCTTTCAGTTTTACTCGCTAATTTCGGTTGTGTGTTTCTTACGAATCAATTCTGTGACAAACATCATTTAGTTTAAATTCTAGTTCAGTTTTAGAACTGTTAGTCTCGGATATTAGTAGGTCTGATATGTTTCTCACATGACTGATTAAGTACGTACTATGTCAATATTAATAGATATTCATGCTTGTTAAGCCAATTGCGGAATCAGTTTAGATAGTACTGATTCATATTAACATTCACAATTGTGATTACTGATGTGTTTAAATATTGTCATCATTGTGAGTATTATAGAAGTCGATGTGTATATTAAGGACTCATCATGTTAAGGCAGTAAAACATGTATAAATTTGGGAAGTCAGGGAATTGGTTTAAGCTACTCGTAGTGCATTTAGAGTGTTAAAATTGACTATGGATTTTCTGCAGGTAATTCGATTATTTTCAGTGCGTATGATGGATTCAGGGGGGTAGATTCAGACCTTAGGTAGCATGTTTTGTTAGTTTTAAAATGGTTCACTATTTTGCTGTGGCATCCTAACACTAGTCTCAATTGAAAAAAAATGGATTGAATAGGTCGGCATTTAGAAGCGTATGTTTTCTTAGAAAACTCAGAATAATATATGAATCTGTCAAGAGAACTAAATTAAATGGCACCCTTGTCTGTTGTTGTGAATTAAAACTTAAATATGTTAATTTGAGAGGAAGCTTGAGATTATGTGTTGTTTGCTGCATGATTGATATCATAGCTCATTCTACTGTTGAAGATGATCCTGGGCATCATTCCTTATATCTGCTTCTTTATACAACTGGTATACATCTTCCAGACATGGTACCTTTACCTGATAAGTTTAGGTATATCGGGTGTCCCAGATCTTCTTGTTATCATTCCCTTAAAAGGATTAAGATTTAGTAAACTGCTGGGCTTTTATGTCATGGTGTGATTCCTTAAGTATTTCGAATCTGGACTGCTGTATGTGGCGGCCCCATCGCTAGTCTTTCTTTAAGAAAAATCTGGAAAAAAAAATCACCATTCATTGATTGGGTCTGCCTAATGACCTTACATACTGGTGGCATACTACGGTAGTGTCTTTATATACCTCTGAATATATATATCATGTATATTTGAGTATCCCTTGCATATCAACCCTCCTCTGTGTCTGAATGTGTATTGGACTGATTTGTTTCTTCCTTTAAATCTAAATTTCTCCATCTTTCTTTTGCGCCTATACTAACTCCATATCTTTCTTTTTTTTTACATGAAATGCACCGGAGTAACAAAGAGTCTCATAGCGGGACTCATTGTGGCAAATACGAAGACCCACGTCTACATGCATTTATTCCCGCATCAGAAGTTCTAGGCCAGAGGCGAAATGACTTCGCCATCCCTCGAGTCATCTTATTATTTTTATCCTGCCCCCTCCCCCATTCATTTATTATCGTAAATTATTTGTCTAACGTTACACTAATTAATAGGAATATTAGAATATCTAAAGCTTGAACTTCTAGAAGCCAATTCCCTTTAGGCTAATTACTTTAGGCTCGCCTTGTTTAATAAGCTATAATAAATCGTGTAATACTCTATACTAGCATGATAAATATGGTTAGTCGAGATTTTAAAACTGCTTTGAGGAAATCCCGATTAATACAAAGAATAATTTCATACGCCTTCTAACTATTTTTAAATGCATGTCTTCAACTAAGATCCGTTTTATATAAATCTTATATTTTATGCAGGCTAAATTACACTTATGCTTATAAATATCCTTTGCTTAAATACCTTAAAAGCATGTATTCTTCTATAGCAGAATAATCAACCCTAGGTTTGGCAGGACAACCGCGAGTTAGCGGATCTTAGAGGGTGCCTAACCCCTTCCCTCTAGATTAATAAAGAACCCTTACCCGGAATCTCATTAAGTTTCGCAGACCAATTAAATGGAGTTAATGTTTACCTTAGACTAGTTAAACATTTAGGTGTCCTAATTCACCCAACTAATTAGGTGGCGACTCCCGCGAACCCCCTTAGCATTTCTAGCACCCCTTTAACATTTTAGGCACTTTTAACCCCCTTAGCATTTCTAGCACCCCTTTAACATTTTAGGCACTTTTAACCCCCTTAGCATTTAATATTTAGCAACCCTTTTGCACTTTTAGCACCTTTTTAGCACCCTTTACTTTAAAATTAATCCTTTAGCATTCTAGCACTACCTTTAGCCTTTTAAATTTGTAACATCTTTTTTTAAGCTTTTAAGCATTTTTTAAAAAAACATTTTGGCATTTTATTTTTCTAACATTGCATTTTAAGCAGGGTTCGCTAGAAAAAATGTCGCGGTCGGGAAAGGGCGCGGCAAATAAGCGACTCATCGGGAATTTAGGTTCTTAACCACAATGACCTAGGGTTATTATTTGGCATTATTTTTGCATTTAATTTTATGTACTTTATTTTGTTTGCTTTAATTGCTATGTGCTTTACTGCTTTCCTTAAACTGGCATTCCGCTCATATTTCTTCCGCTCTGGAAAATTCACACAATCACACACTCACACGCGGGTGTGTAGCGCCTGCAAAATTCTTACTAACACCCACATTTAAGCGAGTTGGTATTTTGCGCGGAGAATCCGGTCCAACCGGTGGTCGCGTAGCCTTCTCACTCGAGTAGTCCGCTCGGGAACCTTGCGTCTAGTAAGCCAAATCTTAGCAAACTTAAGATAGAGCTATACCACCCTTTATTTTAAGGCATGCATGCATTTACCTTAGGTGGGTCGGTCCTTGGTATCGACACCATTATTAGGAAGACACCAAACTTGTCGATGGGTTTCTCAACCCAACGACCAACCAGCATATTATGTGTTGCACAATCATGATAGATTTATCCAAGCCAAAAGACATGCCCAAAGTTGGAAATGTAAGTTTATTATTATTTATTGTTTTTCAGCATTTGTAACATGGAGCATATAAGAATGGTTAGCGGAGTTCCTAATAAGCTAAGAGTATGGTGGGAGGATTTCGACATCAGCAGTCAGACGATGATTAGGAAGAAGTTGGGGTGTCTCATCTCACTATTTGGTATTTCGCGGATCCGCATTTGATCCGAGCTTTAATCCGGTTTGGGATCGCACAGTCGTTTTCAGATTCAAGGATTTTGAAATCACTCCTACATTGGAAGAAGTGCATTATTTCACCAGTCTAGTGTACCCAGGTAGAAGACAGATTATTCCCAACAGCCAATCAGGGAAGAAATTTCTCCGCTACATGGGTCTCAAGAATACTAAGGAATTACGTTGCTTCGAGAACAACTGGGTGTCTCTTGACTATCTTTACGAGAGGTATGGACGTAATAACGCTTACAAGACATGCAAAGCAGAATTCTCATGCACTCTACGCCATTGGCAAAACAGGCGTCTATTGCGTTCATTGTCGCTTTACTTGGCACCTTGATTTTTCCTCTTGAGTATGGCAAAATAAGTACTTGCATATGTTCCGTAGCCAGGTCACTTTTCGAGGGGATCGACGGCGTACAACCCACTTTAGTCCCTATGATTTTGGCAGAGATATTCCGAGCTCTTGGGAAGTGCAAAAGAGGCCAGACAAACTTCTTTGAAGGTTGCAATCTTATCTTACAAATGTGGGCCATGGGCATCTTTACCAGCGATCAAATATGAGATGTTTGTTTGGTAGCATCTTATAAGATCGGCGGCTTCTATGATAGGGCGAAGCGGTTTGTGTCACCGGTCGGCGCCAAAGATTGGTGCAAGTTTTTGACATCCCGTACCCAGGATCAGATCCAGTGGAAATACCCCTTACTCCCTCACAAGGCTGGAGCCTTTATACGTGGTAAAGAATTATACTATATTGAGCTTATTGGTCTAAAGGGTCTACAACCATACGCTCCCCTACGCGTACTCCGACAATTCGGCCAAGAACAGATAATCCCACTCCGATCAGACATGGGAGCTTCAGAAGTTACATTCGGACCAAACTTTATCGTGCCCCGAACTAGACAAATTTTGAAAAAATGGGACGACATTAACAAGATAGACATCGGAGATGAACAAGCAGGACACGCACCTGAATATCAGACATGGTTGCAAGAGGATCACATCAACACAACCTACAGCCCAAAGGGAGAGCAAGGTTTCGAGGACATGGACACGAGTAATAGGATAAAGGGTCGTCTACTTAAAGATAAGGTCATCACTCCAGACATGTGGGTCCTAATGCACGATGCAGTACAATACTTGGAACAGGCGGGGGCTATACCAAAGAAGACCTAAGCTTCACTATCACATCGACAACGTAGTTATTTAGCTTGAGATTTTCATTGTTTTTCTTATAAAGTGTCATTTCAATTAACTTTATTTCCAATAAAGGCATTTTGATACAATGGCTTGGGTACATCTAACATGACTTTGCATATATGACGCTTAGGCCTACCTCTGGCATAATAGAGGCCCCTGGCATGTTAGGAAACGTTTAAATGTGCTATATATCTGCTACATACCTGCAAATTATGTTCTTTATGCTAACACCGTTTGTTGCATTTTTTTTAGAAAGATTTATCATCTTCCCCAAAGGGTCGGTTCGTATTTGACTCAACAATGTCGGAGCATCCACACTTTACCAGATCCAAGGCAAGAAATGACGATATGACTGGCTCAGGGGCGTCTGAGCCGAATGGTTTGGGAATTATCCCTGTCAGCGAAACAGAACCTTCAGAAGGGAGGAATGTCACCAGTCAAGAAGAATGTATTGCTCAGCTGCTACAACAGATTGCTGATATGCAGGTTGAGATGGAGAGGCTACGGAATCTGACCAACCTATCCATCAGTTTGAATACCCCCATGCCGGAGCAAAGGGCCACTACCTCGCAAACCATCCCAGAGCGACCTCCACCACCACATATCTCCCAAAACTCCCCACAAAGACCACCAGTTACCGACCAAACTGCCCCTCGCCCCGCCAATCATCAAAATGATCCTCCTATTACCCACGCACCTCAGCCCCCACCTACTTACTTCCCCACAATCAGCCCTAATCACAAAGCCAACCAATGCCCACGCACCATACCCATTACCAGCCCCAGCAAACCACCCAGACAGCTAACTTACGCAACGGAAACCCAGCCTTTTACCGTCCCCGCGCTTCACCAAGAAGTAGATCATTACGAAGAAATGGAAAGGGAAATCCGAGCCAAAATGGACGATGATGTAGCCCGAGAGATTCACGGCCTGAAAGAAGCAGTTCGTGGCATGCGATCGGACAAAGGTCACAAAGGACTAGATTATGAAGATCTTTGCATGCATCCAGATGTGGAGCTGCCAGTAGGATACAAGGTGTCGAAGTTCGATCTATTTGACGGGAAGGGAAATCCCCGTGCACACTTGAGATCGTATTGCGACAAGCTAGTCGGGGTAGGGAAGAACCCAGCAGTCATCATGAAGTTGTTCATTCGAAGTTTAACCGGCGAGGCACTAGATTGGTACACTAGCCAGGATCCGCGAAAATGGCATAGCTGGAATGCATTGGCCCAAGACTTTGTGGAGCGGTTCGGATTCAACACAGAAACCGGTGTGGACAGGTTCTATCTAATGAAGTTGGAAAAGAAGTCTACAGAGACTTTCAGGGAGTACGCCATGAGGTGGCGTTCAGAGGCAGCAAAGGTACAACCACCCATGGTGGAGAGTGAGATGACCACACTATTCGTACAATCTTTGAAGGATGCAACCTACTATGAGCGGATGATAAGCGTCATCGGGCGGAATTTTGCAGAGGTTGTCAGAATGGGCGACTTCGTAGAAGAAGGTATTAAAACTGGCAGGATTACGAATCTGGCAGCATTGCAGGCAACCAATAAGGCGATTCAGTCAGGGACGATCGGGGGTACTTCAAGGAAGAAAGAGCGACTTCCCCTTCCATATTCATACAAGAGCGCAAACGGCGTTCATAACATACCAAACCCACCATATCAAACCCCATACTACCACACAGCGGCAAAATTTCACACCTCACTATACGCCCGCGCCCAGTACCACACAGCCCATATATAATGCTTCCCAAACACCCATTTATCCAGCCCCGCATCAACCCGCCCATCAAGCCCGCCAACAACATAAAGCACCCAATGCGCCCAGAACAAACACGAATTTTGAAGGAAGACCATCCAGAACCGCGCATTGGTGAACCCATACCCCATATATACGAAAGGCTGCGAGCTGCAGGCTTGATCCAACCAATTCCAGGGAGGATTCCTATCCCAATCCCAAGATGGTATGATGAGAATAAGCGTTGTGCGTATCACTCTGATAGCCCAGGGCATGACACTGGAAGTTGCTACACCCTCAGGGACAAAATCGAAGCGTTGATCAAAGAAGGAGTAATTCAGCTGAAGGATCACGCTGGCGTGCATGATAATCCGCGCCAAACCACGGCAATGCGATGTGCACTTGATAACCCTAGATGAGAATACAACTTGGAGGAACCATCCGGTCGATTCGAAGTGAAGGAAGAGTGAACCTACGCTGTCGCCCACATCGCGATCCTCGAAAGAAAGCAGTATTTGAGTTGGAAAGGGCACCGCCGAGACATAAAGGTTCAATCACAGTTGTTCGGGCGCCCGGGAAGGGGCCACCAATCAAGATGGATCGCAGAGAAAGTGGGAAGCGGGTCATAGCAGTCACCGCTGCAGGTATAACCAGGTCAGGGAGGTATTACACACCTATAGAGGCAGCCAAGGAGACACCGCAAAATAAACCCGTGACAGAGGCGGAGGTCGAGGAGTTTTGGAGGAAGATGCCCACTAAAGAGTATTCCGTCGTAGAAGCGATTAAAGAAAACATCGGTAGCATATCTCTACTTTCCTGTTAATGCATTACGCCTCACACGAATTGCATTAATGGAGGTGTTGAAGGATGCATACGTTCGGAGTACAATGACGGGAACTTGGCAGCTTTAGTCGGACAAGTACTAGAGGCCCGCGGAATCGCCTTTCACGATGATGAGTTACCTGCTGATGGCGTCAGACACAACCTTGCATTGAATATCACCATCCAAGTCGCAGACAAGATTGTTTCAACGATCTTTGATCGATGGAGGCTCGGTAGTCAACATTTGTCCTATGGCGACCTTTGTTGAAATTGAGCGGCATAAGAAAAATTCGTGAAAGTCATATCAGAGTCAAAGGTTTCGACGGAGTCCATAGGGGAGTCGAAGGCGTAATGGACCTCACGCTGCGGATCGGACCTGCAGAGTTCGTTGTGGAATTTCAAATATTGGATATTGCTACATGTTACAACCTGTTGATAGGAAGGCCATGGATCCAAATTTGAGTGCGGTCCGTCTACTTTGCATCGATTTCAAAGTTTATATGGGATCACCGTGAAGTGGTAGTATTTGGAGATAAAAAAGGAAGCATCAACACCGATTATGCAGTCCCTGTCATAGAGGACGTGAAACAGTTGGATGGTTCAGTTTTTCATATTAATGAGATCAAGAGAGCAAGCAGGGTCAGGCCGTTGCAGCTGCCACGTTCTCTCAAAATGGTGGCCAAGGAAATGTTGAGAAATGGATACGAGCCCGGCAAAGGTCTTGGAGCCAGTATGAAAGGGATCACAGAGCCTATCCGTTTGTTTGGGAAGAAGGACACTTTTGGTTTGGGGTACCAGCCTACCTCGAAGGATTTGATGACCGCGAACCTCCGGAAGAAGGGATACGTTCCCTTGCCCGCGCCCATTCCGCCCTTGAGTCAGTCATTCGTCAAAGCCTACACCATCCAGATGCCGAGAGAAGATGACCCAGATGATCTTGCAGTAGGGTTCCAGAATCTGTTCATAGGTGATGATGAGGCAGTTTGTTGCATGATCGCAGGAGATCACAAGGAGGAGCTCACCATTTGGGATGCAGAGCATGGATCTGACTGAATAATTGGACTTGCACCCCTGTCCTGACCGTCCGAGAAGCTTGGTAGAATTTATGATTAGTTCTAGCAGTGTGATTTTTTTTTATCTAGAAAGAAAACAGACATGCATTTATGATTCTTAATATGTTTTTAATCTCGCAATTTTACTTTCATCATAAATTCCAGGACATTTTTGCAGCTTTTTAAAAGATTTTGTTTATGTTAAAATTAAATTCTTTAAGCATTTTTCTTTCAGCGATCATATTAATAAACCTGTTGATAATGCGAATATGGCATGTAATGAGACCAACGAACAAAATTCAAATGACGAGCATAACCCCGAGGAACAAGAGGAATGTCATGATCGAACTTAGCCAAGAGCTGGAAAACTTTGAGAATAGGCCTAAACCAAATTTGGAAGAAACAGAGTTAATAAACTTAGGCGATGAGGGAACCGTGAAAGAGACTAGAGTCAGCGCCCACCTAAACGTCACACAGAAGAAAGAATTAATTGAGCTCCTGAAACAATACATCGATGTGTTTGCTTGGTCATATGAGGACATGCCAGGTTTGAGTACGGACATCGTCGCACACGGGCTACCTATTGAGCCATCTTATTCCCCCGTAAAATAAAGGCCGAGAAAGATCAAACCAGACATGAGTTTGAAGGTCAAAGAAGAGGTGTCTAAACAGTTTGAGGCAAAGGTAATTCGAGTTGCAAAGTATCCTACTTGGTTAGCAAATATCGTGCCGGTAAAGAAGAAAGATGGAAAGGTCCGAGTCTGCGTGGATTACAGAGACCTCAACAGAGCCAGCCCGAAGGATGACTTTCCTCTTCCAAACATCCATATACTCATCGATAATTGTGCGAACCATGAACTACAGTCGTTCGTCGACTGCTTTGCTGGTTATCATCAGATCCTTATGGCAGAAGAGGACGCAGAAAAAACAGCATTCACTACCCCGTGGGGGGTGTACTATTATCGAGTTATGTCGTTCGGTCTCAAGAATGCAGGTGCCACCTACATGAGAGCCATGACCACCATTTTCCATGACATGATTCATAAAGAAATTGAGGTCTATGTGGACGACGTCATCATCAAATCGCGAAAAGCGGAGGACCATTTGGCAAACTTGAAGAGATTTTTCCAACGACTAAGACAGTACAATTTGAAGCTGAATCCTGCAAAGTGCGCATTTGGCG
Source organism: Przewalskia tangutica (assembly GCA_029844215.1). Taxonomy (NCBI): domain Eukaryota; kingdom Viridiplantae; phylum Streptophyta; class Magnoliopsida; order Solanales; family Solanaceae; genus Przewalskia; species Przewalskia tangutica. The sequence goes on along the minus strand of CM056732.1, from coordinate 79,649,157 downwards.
TTCCCGCAGGGAAGCTGTTGGGTTTTATAGTGAGCAGGAGAGGGATTGAGCTAGACCCCTCAAAAATAAAAGCCATCCAAGAGTTACCTCCTCCGAAAAGCAAAAAGGACGTGATGAGCTTCCTTGGTCGTCTCAACTACATCAGCAGGTTCATAGCCCAGTCTACCGTGATATGCGAGCCGATATTCAAATTGTTGAAAAAGGATGCAGCTACCAAGTGGACAACAGATTGCCAGCGATTTTGAGAATCAAAGAATACCTTTCTAATCGCCGGTTCTAGTCCGCGAGCAGGGAGACCTTTGCTACTCTATTTGTCTGTGTTAGAAAATGCTTTCGGATGCGTGTTGGGGCAACACGATGAAACGGGGAAAAAGGAGCAGGCCATATACTATTTGAGTAAGAAGTTCACAGCATATGAAGCTCGTTATACTCTGCTAGAACGTACTTGTTGCGCATTAACTTGGGTCGCCCAGAAGTTCAGGCATTATCTATCAGCATACACTACTTATCTTATTTCGAGGATGGATCCGCTTAAGTATATCCTTCAGAAGCCCATGCCCACCGGAAAACTAGCGAAATGGCAAATTATGTTGAGCGAGTTTGACATCGTCTACGTCACGCAGTAAAAGGGCGAGGCATTAGCCGATCATCTTGCGAGAACCCGATCGATGAGAATGCGAGCCCTTCGAACCTATTTTCACGATGAAGAGGTATTGTTTGTCGGAGAAGATATCTCAGAGGATTACCCAGGTTGGAGGATGTTTTTTGATGGGGCGGCAAACTTCAAGGGAGTCGGCATTGGAGCAGTTTTGGTTTTGAAGCAGTCGGCATTATCCGATTTCCATGGCTCAGTTTCCATGCACCAACAATATGGCAGAATATGAAGCTTGCATATTGGGGCTCAGAATGGCGTAGATATGGACATACAAGAGTTCTTTGGTCATAGGCGATTGGACTGCGATCCATCAGTGCAAAGTGAATGGGCAACCAAGAATATGAGGATACTTCCCTGCACATTTTGCGTGAAGGAATTACAGAAGAGGTTCATCCACATAGAATTTAGGCATGTTCCCAGGATCCAGAACGAATTCGCTGATGCATTGGCAACCTTATCCTCCATGATTCAGCATCCGGACAAGAATTACATCGATCCAATCACAGTGAGTGTCTTTGGAAGCGGCGAACTATTGCTCCCATATAGATGAAGAAAGCGGACGGCAATCCATGGTACCACGACATCAAAAGGTACCTCAAGCGGAGAATATTCGGAAGGCATAACCAACATCCGTAAGAAAACACTTCAAGACTAGCAAACCATTTCTTTTGAATGGGAAATTGTGTAGAAGGACTCGGATCTGGGCTTATTGAGATGTGTCGATGCTCGAAGGCGAGCAAGCTAGTAGAAGAGATACGGAGGACATGTGGGCCTCATATGAACGGCTTCACTTTGGCGAAAAAGATTCTGCGAGCAGGTTATTTTTGGATGACGATGGAAACAGATTGTATCCGCTTTGTGCAGAAATGTCGGCAATGCCAGATTCACGGAGATTTGATTCGAGTACCTCCAAATGAACTTAATGTAACGAGTTCTCCCTGGCCATTCGCAGCTTGGGGCATGGATGTCATCGGCCCTATCGAACCCGCGGCTTCAAATGGGCACAGATTCATCCTCGTAGCAATTGACTATTTCACTAAATGGCTAGAAGAATCATCACGGTCGGTGGCGAAAAGGTGGTGGTCGACTTCGTTCGCAACAACATCATTTGCCGATTTGGGATTCCTGAATCAATTGTGACCGATAACGGAACCAATCTCAACAGTAATTTGATGCGTGAGATATGTGAAAATTTCAAGATCACTCACCGTAATTCTACTCCGTACCGACCTCAGATGAATGGAGCAGTGGAAGCAGCCAACAAGAACATCAAGAGGATATTGCGCAAGATGATCAGCAACTACAAACATTGGCATGAGAATTTGCCTTTTGCGCTTTTGGGTTATCGCACCACAATCCGGACTTCTACCGGGGCAACGCCGTATCTTTTGGTGTATGGAACAGAAGCTGTGCTACCAGCAGAGGTGGAAATACCATCGTTGAGAATCATCCGAGAAGCCGAGTTGAGCGAAGCCGAATGGATCTGAGGATCGTATGAAGCGATTGATGTTGATTGTGAAAAAGGTTGAATGCAATCATGGGCGACTTTATCGAGCAGAATGGCTAGAGCTTTTAACAAGAGAGTAAGGCCAAGGTTATTCAAGCCGGGACAATTGGTTTTGAAACGCATATTTCCGAATCAAAGTGAAGCTAAAGGAAAGTTCGCACCTAATTGGCAAGGGCCCTACATGGTTCATCGAGTATTAAGTGGAGGGGCTCTAATCTTAGCTGAGATGGATGGCGAAGTATGGCCTAAAGCTATCAATGCAGATGCAGTGAAGAGATATTACGTCTAGGAGTAGTTGTTTTCCATGTAATCCCCTTCACATTGTAAAAGCTGCATTCCCTCGGTGGGATATGCACAGAGCCCATGTAGGGTCTCACCGCTGCAAATTAGAAAGCGTTTTACTTGTAATCTGAACTACGTTATGACCTGATTCCCTCGGTGGGATACGTAAGCGGCCTACATCGGCTTTGGTCCCCTTTTAGAAAACCTCATAATTCTACACGTGTAATGAACTACGTCATGACCTGATTCCCTCACGGGGATACGTAGGCGGCCTAAATCGGCTTCGGTCACACCGTTAGGAATCTTCCCGTTTGTCTGCATGCAACAAGGGTGTTTGGTTATTCCAAAAGCGATATGAGCAATTCCCGCCGAATTTAAAGTTCCGCCCACGCGACACGTAATGAAATTGAGACAGCTTTGCGCACCATGAGGAAGGCAATAACAAGGACTCCAAAGGATGTTCGTTTGGTCGAAATACATGTCATATTCGGCAAATTAGACGAGGCTTTTACATTTTTAACGCATATCATATAAATGTTTATTTCTAAAAGATGTTTTGTGCATACTTCATGAAAACATTTCATTTTGGAAAATGCTTTTGGAACACTACTAAACATCTCAAAGAGGTCAGAGAAGGTTTGCAAGTCCAAACAGGTCAGGCACGCGGATATCAAGGGACAAGGCGGCAAAGGTCAAATACGAATTGACCCCCCCCCCCAAAACTCACAAATTTTCTTTGAGCGCAGGTTTTTCCATATTAACAGAAGCAGAAAGCGCAATAGCCGAAGCAGAAAATACGGCGAAAAGTTTCTTCGTATTAGCAGAAGCAGCAAAGGCAGAGGATGACAACGATCCAAAGTCCGCGTGAAGCAATGTGAAGAAGCGTCGGCATCAAAAGTCTAGCACCGGTGTGGGCATAAAGTCAAATTTGCAACCAAGGCATCACACCCAACGAAGGCATCATGGCAATTCGTCAGCTGCAGCACTTAGCATGTCCGTGCAAGGACAACATCCCAGCATTCATCAGGCGTATCAGGGACGACATCTCTACCCATAAAATTGCACTTCTCACATATATTTATCATTTTGTTTAAACAGGTATACACTAACGCTTTCTCAAGCTTAGCTTGCAGGAATATCTATTCTACAGGAAGCGGCGGCAACGTCCGAGCGGCGACACCATCGGCGTGCGTCTACGCAACGGCGCCGGCAATACGTCCGAAGCGGCGTTATCAACATTGTGTCGAACGACACCATCGGCGTGCGTTTACGCAGCAGCGCCCGGCAGCGGCACGTCCGAGCGGCGGCGTTATCGGCGTGTGTCGGCGGCGACACCATCGGCGTGCGTCTACGCAACGACGCCATCAGCAAGACGTCGAGGCAACGACGTTATCAGCATTGTGTCGGCGGCGACACCATCGGCGTGCGTCTACGCAACGGCGCCCGGCAATACGTCCGAGCGGCGGCGTTATCGGCGTGTGTCGAGTAACGACACCATCGGCGTGCGTGCACGCGACACGGCGGCGTTGCGTCGCAACGGCGTCGGCGGCAATACGTCCGAACGACGGCGTTATCGGCGTGTGTCAAGCAGCGACACCATCGGCGTGCGTCTACGCAGCGCCCGGCCCGGCAACACGTCCGAACGCGGCGTTATCGGCGTGTGTCCAAGCGGCGACACCATCGGCGTGCGTCTACGCAGCGGCGCCCGGCAACACGTCCGACGGCGGCGTTATCGGCGTGTGTCGGCAGCGACATCATCGGCGTGCGTCTGCAGCGGCGCCCGGCAAGGCGCGTCGAACGCGGCGTTATCGGCGACAACAAGTCCGGCAGCGCCATCATCAACATATCACATCGCGCGGGGCGATTTACGTACTCCGAAATTGCATTTAAATGCGCATGTTTTATTATTCTGTCTTAGCAGTTATGCACTAACTCTTTCTTGAGCTTTAGTCTACAGGGACAGTTGCAGCAAGGACAACATACCCGCGTTCATAATCGCAACACGTCTGTGCAAGGACGAAAATCACAGCATTCGCAACATCGCATCAACACAGCAGGCATCACACTTTTGCAGGATAACATTTTATACTCACAGTCACATTACTTTCAAAATTATGCATCATCATTTTTGCCTTAACATTTATGCACTAACCGTTTGTTTAAGTCTTAACATGCAGGAGCAGGAGCACAACGTGGATTTTCTCTTACAGCGAACCGGGGCAATTTGTTGGGGTGCCAACCTTCCCAACGATTGGCAGAAGCGGCCTCAAGCGTCGGTCCACCCGCTCCACATCACCATAGAACCCAGCACCATGAGCCATAGCGGTACACCCCAGGTTCAAGCCAGTTATTTTTCTTTTACTTTTTGCACCATAGCCCAGTGTCGTCATAACTCGACACTGGGACAGCTTTGAGTCCGCGTTAGCCCGCCTTGGTGTTTTGACCATGGTAGCCCAGTGTCGTCATAACTCGACAGGGCGACTTTTTGAGTCCGCGTTAGCCCGCCAGTGTTTAGACTGGTAGCCCAAAGTGTCGCCATAACTCGACAATCGGGATGATTTTGATTTTGGTGTCACCTTGTCTACCCGCCAAAGATCTTTCGCACTCGAAGATCGAGACAAAATTGGCTATGAGTCAACGTCTTTGTCAGAAGATTCTTCCATCATCTCCATACAAAGAGGACATTGTGACACCCAATTTTGACCCTCCGTCCAATCATTAACTATAAAATTAGACTAATTTTGTAAAATAATTTTATGATTTTTATAATAAAATGCGTGATAAAACATAAATACAGCATAAATAAACAATTTAATAATGGCATCGCGTCTTGTAGAGTATTAAGCACTTAGAGTCCGCGCGCATTAATTAAAGCCCTGTCATGATTCTTAATTAATAATAAATACATAAATAAATAATTTAGCAATGACGTCGTGTCAAGTAGCATAGCCGCATTTATTAATACGCCAGAGAATTTCATAATCATTTGTATTTTAAAATCAATTTAATCTAATACATGCATTTAATAGCGTCGCATTTATAAAAAAGCTTTAAACGATGCTTAAATATCATACTTGCATTTAGCATTTGAATAATTTAATCTAAACTCAATTCAATTTTAATCTAACTTAATAATGCATAATAATAAGATTTTAAAAATAGCGCTATGATCTAAAGTATTAAGCATTAATTAAATGGCACGCCCGCATTTATTATAACAATTAGATTGATAAAGCACCTAAGTAATTTAATCACATTTGTTAATTTAAGTTATCACTAATTAATTAATACACTTGCCTAGAATTAATTAGCTAATTAATTAACTAAGCCTAAAACTAATTAATCTATCACTAATTTAATACTAATAACTCACTAATTAAAAGCCTAATTAAAACTAACCTAATACTACCCTTTAACTACCCAAATTTCAACAAACTCGCGACCCACTACCCCTAATTAAAACAATTACCCACCCAAACCCGATCAGCCCACTCCCTTCACCCAAGCCCAAACCCGAAGCCCTCACCTCTTAATCCCTTCAAGAATTTCTTTACTTCATCTTCTTAAAAGAAAAACGCAAACCACGAACCCTAAAACCTAATGCTCAATCGCCGCCTCCCTCGCCCATACGCCCTAAAATTTCGCCTTCTTTAACAAAATCACTTACTTTCCTTACCCATGCAAGCGCAGCCAACGATTTCTTACCATAAATAACCAAATCCCTTCAAATCAAGCGCGAATCTCGTATAAAATCAGTCCAAAAATCATACCTTTTAATGGCAAATCAGCAACCCAATTCAGAAAAAAAAATCGCACCAAATTAAGAACCTAAATGGTGACTATATATAGATAGCAATTTACGCATAGAAGGGCATTTGAAAAATCAGAGAGTTACAAAAAAACGACACGAACAGGAACAGCAGCAGTCAAGAGCGAGAACAAGAATTTAAAACCTTTTCTCCAAATTCAGTCAAGAAATTAGCAAACAAACGTTGCCTTTGTTCGTATCCCAGAAAACCAAAAACCCGAGCGAGTCGGCGACTTGATACGTTGCCCCGGGTCGCTGTCCGGAGAAGGTAAACCCATTTCCTTTCAGTTTTACTCGCTAATTTCGGTTGTGTGTTTCTTACGAATCAATTCTATGACAAACATCATTTAGTTTAAATTCTAGTTCAGTTTTAGAACTGTTAGTCTCGGATATTAGTAGGTACAATATGTTTCTCACATGACTGATTAAGTACGTATTATGTCAATATTAATAGATATTCATGCTTGTTAAGCCAATTGCGGAATCAGTTTAGATAGTACTGATTCATATTAACATTCACAATTGTGATTACTGATGTGTTTAAATATTGTCATCATTGTGAGTATTATAGAAGTCGATGTGTATATTAAGGACTCATCATGTTAAGGCAGTAAAACATGTATAAATTTGGGAAGTCAGGGAATTGGTTTAAGCTACTCATGGGTCTGTTTAGAGTGTTAAAATTGACTATGGATTTTCTCTGGGTAATTCGATTATTTTCGAGTCTGTATGATGGATTCAGGGGGGTAGATTCAGACCTTAGGTAGCATGTTTTGTTAGTTTTAAAATGGTTCACTATTTTGCTGTGGCATCCTAACACTAGTCTCAATTGAAAAAAAATGGATTGAATAGGTCGGCATTTAGAAGCGTATGTTTTCTTAGAAAACTCAGAATAATATATGAATCTGTCAAGAGAACTAAATTAAATGGCACCCTTGTCTGTTGTTGTGAATTAAAACTTAAATATGTTAATTTGAGAGGAAGCTTGAGATTATGTGTTGTTTCTTTGCATGATTGATATCATAGCTCATTCTATCATTGAAGATGATCCCGGCATCATTCCTTATATCCGCTTCTTTATACAATCGGTATACATCTTCCGTATACGGTACCTTTACGATAAGTTTAGGTATATCGTGTCCCAGATCTTCTTGTTATCATTCCTTAAAAGGATTAAGATTTAGTAAAGCTTTGGGCTTTTATGTCATGGTGTGATTCCTTAAGTATTTAACTGGATCTTTGTATGTGGCGGCCCCATCGCTAGTCTTTCTTTAAGAAAAATCTGGAAAAAAAAAATCACCATTCATTGATTGGGTCTGCCTAATGACCTTACATACTGGTGGCATACTACGGTAGTGTCTTTATATACCTCTGAATATATATATCATGTATATTTGAGTATCCCTTGCATATCAACCCTCCTCTGTGTCTGAATGTGTATTGGACTGATTTGTTTCTTCCTTTAAATCTAAAATTCTCCATCTTTCTTTTGCGCCTATACTAACTCCATATCTTTCTTTTTTTTACATGAAATGCACCGGAGTAACAAAGAGTCTCATAGCGGGACTCATTGTGGCAAATACGAAGACCCACGTCTACATGCATTTATTCCCGCATCAGAAGTTCTAGGCCAGAGGCGAAATGACTTCGCCATCCCTCGAATCATCTTATTATTTTTATCCTGCCCCCTCCCCATTCATTTATTATCGTAAATTATTTGTCTAACGTTACACTAATTAATAGGAATATTAGAATATCTAAAGCTTGAACTTCTAGAAGCCAATTCCCTTTAGGCTAATTACTTTAGGCTCGCCTTGTTTAATAAGCTATAATAAATCGTGTAATACTCTATACTAGCATGATAAATATGGTTAGTCGAGATTTTAAAACTGCTTTGAGGAAATCCCGATTAATACAAAGAATAATTTCATACGCCTTCTAACTATTTTTAAATGCATGTCTTCAACTAAGATCCGTTTTATATAAATCTTATATTTTATGCAGGCTAAATTACACTTATGCTTATAAATATCCTTTGCTTAAATACCTTAAAAGCATGTATTCTTCTATAGCAGAATAATCAACCCTAGGTTTGGCAGGACAACCGCGAGTTAGCGGATCTTAGAGGGTGCCTAACCCCTTCCCTCTAGATTAATAAAGAACCCTTACCCGGAATCTCATTAAGTTTCGCAGACCAATTAAATGGAGTTAATGTTTACCTTAGACTAGTTAAACATTTAGGTGTCCTAATTCACCCAACTAATTAGGTGGCGACTCATGAACCCCTTAGCATTTCTAGCACCCCTTTAACATTTTAGGCACTTTTAACCCCCTTAGCATTTCTAGCACCCCTTTAACATTTTAGGCACTTTTAACCCCCTTAGCATTTAATATTTAGCAACCCTTTTGCACTTTTAGCACCTTTTTAGCACCCTTTACTTTTAAATTAATCCTTTAGCATTCTAGCACTACCTTTAGCCTTTTAAATTTGTAACATCTTTTTTTTAAGCTTTTAAGCATTTTTTAAAAAACATTTTGGCATTTTATTTTTCTAACATTGCATTTTAAGCAGGTTTGGAAAAACTTAGAGTGATTCATTGATTTGGTTGAAAGACTTTCATGAGATCATAGAAATCATCATCTATGACATAAACTCACTCGTATTTGTAAAATCGTGAAATACATTGGATCGTTACTAGAGAGTAATTTTTCTTATATTCATGCTTGTGGCCGTTGATCCCTTTACCCACTTTCTAGTTAGTTTTATTTTTGATAGTTTTTAAATAAAAAACAAATATTGAAAAAGTATTTGACTTAGCTTAGTTGGTGATAAATCTTTTACTTTCTTAATCGCATTTATATTGTTCCTTGTGGGTGGAATTCGACCCTGACTCATAATTGAATAAATTATATTGCGACAATTGTGTACACTTTCTCTATGAGGAGTGGACTCGAACATTATCAAGTATTTTTACATTTTTTTAATAAGCTTACTAAGAAATAACTGCAAATTCTAACCTACTCGACTATTTTGCAGATTTTACCAATATGATATTCAAGACTTCACACTGGAATACTCAAGCAGTGGACAGTCTAATCTTCAACATTAATCTTTTGTGAGCCTATGAGCTAACTATATACTAGCCCAACAAATACACAATAGTATTTATTTTAGCATATCTCTTATATATGCCCTTTTTCATGGGTTTCTTAGTTATTAATAAGGATTTTTACATTAACATACTACCCCCAACAAAGCCTCTATCAGAAGTAGCCCATCTTTATACTTAGGGAAAAGGGTCATATTTGTCCTCAACGTTTAGAAAAAGGTTTGTATTTGCCCTCCGTTAACGTTTGGGTCAAATATGCCCTTGTTACTCCAAACTTATTGTATTTGCCCTTATTTAACAGATCCGCCACGTGGAGGACACGTGGCAGCCCAATCACCGCCGCCGCCTCAAACGCCGCCAACAGTTCGCCGGAAACAATGAAGTTTGGTCTTAAAGGTTGAATTGAACGTCATGGTTTAGTGTATATTGTAGAGGATGAGGAGACGAACACAGTGATGCCACCCACCGTCGTCGACGACACTTGGATTGGCCGGAAAAATAAAAAAAAACCTGTTTTTTCAATTTGGTCGATCGGGGTATAGGGGACGAATTGAAGGTGGTGGGTGGGTGTATAATGTCGGCGAGAGGATGGGAGTGTAATGGTACCAGCCCCGACCGTCGATTGTAGCCTAGTTGGCCGAAAAATCGACGGCGGCAGCTAGGGTTCCGGCTAGTCGACGTTCGTGGGTTGTGACGATTTGGTTCTAATCGAACGACGGGAAGGGTATAGAAATGACGGGGAGGTGATGGCGGTCACAGTGGTGTATACCACTACCGTATATTGTCGTTGTGGTCATCGGAAAATGCCAAGAACTGATCGGAACGTGGGGATTTCGATCTGAAATTTGTGGAGAATTAGGATGAATCGACGTGATTGGTTTGTATGAAAATGTCGGGCTTGACGAGACAAAGCTAATGGTATAAGTCTCGTCTCCAACGGAGACGGGTTCGCCAGTGATCGAAGCTCCGGCGGTGGCGGTGGAGGTGGCGATGGTGGCGGTGGTGAAGATGAAGGTGTGGGTCCCACTTTGCCACGTGACGGATCAGTTAAATAAGGGCAAATACAATAAGTTTGGACTAACGGATGTCATATTTGACCCCAAACATTAACGGAGGGCATATTTGACCCCAAACATTAACGGAGGGCAAATACAAACCTTTTCCTAAACGTTGAGGGCAAATATGACCCTTTTCCCTTATACTTAATACGAAGTTTAACCGGCATACAATGTATAATTTATGTATAATCAGTATGTATACTGATATAATACTTATTATGAATTGAATACGCACCGACAATGATTACAAACTATTATGACTAGGGGGATGAAATTATTTTTAGCCAACTGACAAAAAAAATTAAGATCTATAGTTCATACATAGGGAAATTCACATATTTGGTCGCTCAATCACAAGTGTTTATTCGCTAACCAATATACATATTATATACATATATTGTGTATACTGTATACCGCTGCCGACTATTTTAAGTGGACGGTTATCTATCAGTTTGCCTAGTAAATACTGGACAAAAACCTTTGGGCTTCTTCTCCCTTTAACAGTCCAAAACCCTGTGGGATCTCCCTCCAAATGCCAGATTATGTATCACAATGAGACTACATGTTTAATTTGTTAGGCCCATATAATAAAGGTACATTGAGGGTCCTCTTGTTATCTATGAATACCCTTTCTTACCCCAGCTAACCTACTTTAACAAATTAGGAAAAGAATGCATGGAATATTGAACATCGAGCTATAGATAACTTTTGAGAAACAATTAACTTAACAAGAAGTTTCTGTTTGTGTAAATATTTCCAGTGACACAAGAAGATGTCTTCCAATAATGTGAATCAATTGGCAAAACCTTCTTATTTTACTTCTATTTTGATTGTTTGGCCAAATTTGCATCATTTTCTAATTTTTTAAAAATGTTCTTTGCTGAAGTATTTTGAAACCGTTTGTGTTTGTCTGATCAATTTTAAAAATAATGTTGTTAATATTAAAGCATCAATTTATGCTTGGTAAAAATTTCAAAAAGTGTTTCGAGAGAGAAGTTATGTAATTTGAGATCACAAGATTCAAAAGTCTTCATTTATTTCTTAAATTCTGTGACAAGTCAAACTAAGACACTTACAATGAGACGGATAGAATTTTTTTCCCCCCTACAAATTTGGCCAAACATGTCTAACTCTATAAAATAAGTACATAGAGATATACTAAAATACATCTATGTTACATTAACAATATTATTTCACTTTCCAAACATAGCAACAAAATCTTTTAAAATATACAACTTCCAACAGATCTCACAGAATAAAATTTTAGGATATCTTCCTCTCTGCTATTTTTTTTTTGTTTTCTCTTCACACAAATTCTAACAGCCATTGTCGCCATCCCAATCATGTTCTTCATCTATAGAGTTCTACCGTTATATGTTGGAATGTTGAAAATTTACTAACGTGGAAATAAGTTTAACCCATTATTTATGACTCGAACAATTGAGGCCTCGCACGTCGGAAACGTCATTTCCACACACGTGCACACGTAGTGCCAAATATCGTAAATTTCATTAGTGAAAGAGATATTGGTACGTAAGTGAAACGTTTGAGACATAGAATGATGAATGGTTATCGGCTGAATGACACGTGCTCCAAGCGCCGCGGCACCCCCAGTGAGGGCCGCGACGCTTGGCTTCCAGACAGTCACGACGGGAGACAAAAAGACATGACTTTTGGGCTGGTTTTGGAGCATTAAACCTCCATTATTTCCCACATGAATGCAACCATTATTTGACTGAATTATAACTCCACATTCAAGGCCATTACATGGTCATTCAAGGCCTTTACTTGGCTATGTGGAAGGTCATCTTCTCCGCACTATAAAATGAAGCCATGGGTTCATTTACAAAACACTCCATACTTGTATGATTTCAGATTTTCTGAAATCTCTTCCTCTCTTGCAATCTTCCACACACTCAAAGATCCTTATTTCCTAGCGAACACTTGAGTCTCATTTGCTCACTTGTTTGATTGTTGTTTTATCTTAGGAGATAAGTTGACAACACCATTAAAGGATTATACGGACAATAATATCTTAAGGAAAGATTGAATATCAATCGACTCAGCAAACCATTTTCTTTGTTTTATTTCCAGATTTCTAAACACTTTGTTGTTGCTATCAAGGTCAAGAAGCTTGTAGAAATTGGAGCAAACACTCAAAACCTACTCAAGAATGCAGATTCAAGACGGATTAAGAACCAAACTTTGTTGTAGTTGTCACAACTCTTGTTAGGCTTCAAGTTTATTGTATTGTAATTCATTTTGTTTATCCTTTCTAAGCACTAGTGGTAATTATATACTATTCTCATACATCCATTGTGTAAGTCACATAGAATTCACTACCAAGACACCATGTATACTATGTATGTCCTCAATCGTGTTCATTTATGAATTTATGTGTCAATAAAATATAAGATGACGCGATGAAGAATTCCAAAGAGGATAATAGTTGGTTGAAGTAGTGAAACTACAGTAAAGTTGAGTGCTTTTCTAGGGAGTGACGTGAGGTATTTTGAAGGTTGAAAATGTGTTGACATGGAAGGTTGTTGTGAAATATTTAAAGCAAGTGGCGGAGAAGATTATAACTGGTGGTGGAGGGAGCGTGAGAAGCTAGACATATACAATATGTCATTGTATGTCGTATATGCGTCAATTGTGTACGTAGGGCATATACTTGACATACACATAACATACATTGATATACATGTGATATACACAAATATGTCATTGTATATAACTTATATGTCATTGTTTAGAATGTGTATGTCATGTATATAGAACGTGACATACTTTGGACATACACAGAATTCCAGCAATTGCAAATTCGTGTTCTTCAAATTTGCAAATATCAATTTTTGTTCAAGTTGATTTTAATGAACACACTCCCAAATTTCATATTCAACTCATCTAAGCTGTTTTCAACAAATTTTTATTGCACACTGTTGATTTACTTCAAGCACTTATGGATCGAAAGAATCCAAATTCATTCAACGTAACATCTCAACAATGACAGATTCGACCCCTTTTCACCAGATTTAGCTGTGTTTTTGAGATTTAAAATTCTTCCGAACATTAAATTACATTTTGAAACACCTACAAACCAAGCACCCGTTTGAATATCAAATCTAAGTTTTCAAATTAGGTTTAGAAGCTCTTAACAATGGCTTAGATTTATCAATATTAGAACCTAAAATTACAACAACATACCTAGTGAAATTCCACAAAGTGGGGTCTGAGGAGGATAGAGTGTACGCAGACCTTTACCCTACCTTGGGAGGTAGGGAGGTTATTTCCGGTAGACCCTCAGCACAAGAACCAGCAAGTTAAAGCAGTACAAAAACCCTCATAGAAAGCATGATAAAGCTGACTGAAAAAAGGAGCCGTAACTATCACAAAATAATACGATAATTAAAGTAAAAATGTTAATAATAGTAACAGAAATCGAAAGACAAAGAATTACCAGAATAATACTATGACTACTAGCATGAAAGAATAAGTATTAAAATATTCAATTACTTCCTAACATTTCACTCTAATTTGTGTCCTCTAGAACATCTTATCTAAGGTCATATACTCAGTAAGCTGGACATGCGTCATGTCATGTCTAATCACCTCTCCCCAATACTTCTTTGACTTACATATGTCTTTTATGAAACCGTCCATAGTCGACCTCTCACACCTCCGCACTGGAGAATCTGTACATCTCCTCTGCACATTTCCAAATCATCTCAATCTCGCTTCCCGCATTTTATCCTCCACCGAATCTACTTTTACCTTATTCCGAATTTCTTTATTTCTAATCCTATCTCTCCTAGTATGTCCACACATCCATCATAGCATCCTCAATTCTGCAACTTTCATCTTCTAAATGTGAGAGTTCCTAACAACACTCTGCCCCATAAAATATAGTGGGTCTAACCACAACTATGTAGAACTTGCCTTTAAATTTTGGTGACATCTTATTGTCACACAAGACTCTAAATGTGATCCTCCATTTCATCTACCTTGCACCAATATGATATGTGACATCAGCATCAATATCTCTATTTTCATGGATAATAGACCCAAGATATTTTGACTATTTTTTCTTTTGAATGACCTTAATACCCATCCTCACTTCCATGCCAGCCTCATACATTACATTACTGAACTTGCACTCCAAGTATTTTGTTTTGTTCATACTCAACGTGAACCCTTTAGTCTCTATGGTATGTCTTCATATCTCTAGCTTAGCGTTAACCCCGTTGTGAGTATTATCAATCAGAATGTTATCATCTTCGAATAACATACACCATGACACTTCACCTTAGATTTACCGTGTCAGTCCATCCATCACCAAGGTAAATAAAAATGGGCTAAAAGGTGATCCTTAGTGCAACCCCATCATCATTGGAAAGTGCTTTGAGTCTCCTCCCACTGTCCTAACCTGGTCTTGATTCCATCATACATATATTTGATCACCCTAGTGTACTTGATCACCCTAGTGTACGCGACAGGTACACCCTTAACCTCCAAGCATCTCCATATAACCTTCATTAGGACTCTGTCGTAAGCCTTTTCTAGATCAATGAAAACCATATGCAGGTCCTTCTTTCTCTCCCTATACTTCTCCACCAGTCTCCTTACAAAATTAATGACTTCTGTAGTCAAGCGCCCTTACATGAATCCAAACTAGTTCTCAGAAATAGACACATCTCTCCTCACCCTCATCTCCACCACTCTTTCCCAAAATTTCATAGTATGGATAAGCAGCTTGATACCCCTATAATTGTTGCAACTCTGAATTTCATCTTTGTTTTTGTATGAAGGAATCATTGTACTCCACCTCCATTATTCGGACATTTTTGACGTCTTAACATGACATTAGACAACCATGTCAGCCACTTCAACACTGCCTTGCTTGCGTTCTTCTAAAATTTCGTTGGGGTTTCATCAGGTCCGGTCATTCTCTCCCTGAGCATCCTGCGAATAACACCCTTAAGTTATGTATTCTCAGAACAATTTTTCATTTTGGGTGATTATTGGAAAGTGTCTATAAAGAGGATAATCAGAAGTTCTATAATGTCTAGCAGTGTAAAAGTTTCTCTTTAAAAATAAGTATTTTCTGCTTCCCAAGATCTTGGTCAAACAAGCTACTAATAAGTTTTTCAAACCTCTCAACCAAAAATTAAAAAAAAGGAAGAAAAAGAACCATATTCGACCCCCTATTTAAATGGGCTAGGGGGTCATGAGATCATTTTCCTATTTCTGTTTTGGGGGTTTCTTCACTAATTGGTAATTGTTAGATGTTGAAAAGAAAAGTACATTGTTATAATTAGCCACTATATAAAAGATTGATTCTATTGTTTTTTCATTGGAATTTTTCTGTACTTAGTTTGTTTCTTTTACATTTTATTATCTAATATTAAATCCAATTCATTTCCGACCAAAAACAATATATCTTGGGTGCCAAATAAGAATATGGTTATTGCTTAGGTTTAATTCACACTATATTGTAATGCAAAATGAAAGATTATAGAAACAATGACTTGAGTCTATTTCAAATACAAGGATAGTAACATATGCTCCATTTTCCTCATTTTTATAATGGCATATTTAGAATAAGATACTGTACTTTTTATTTTATTTTATAGTTATAGTGTTCATCTAAACAATCATATTTGAACAGGGAAATGTTATAAATTAATACAAGGAAATCCTCAAGGGTACTTTACATTGTATTTGGTCATTAGAAGCAAACTTGAGAATTAGATTATCGGTAGAAGTTGCGAAAATACATATACAAAACAAACAAGTACATCAAACAATGACATAAAGCTCAATTAAGCCCTAATAATTTAAATTATTTACTTGCATTATGCTAATATCTTTATCTACATAGGTTAAAATATAGCCACTCAAACTAATTAATTAATTGGGAGGCATCTTTTGTTTGTACTGTTAAAGTAGTAACGAATTACATATAAAGATAAAGTAGCCAATCAAGAAATTAAAAGATGATCTAATTAACTACTATATGTTAAATAGGATGATCAAGTGTTTGCTAAACTTAGAAATTTTAACACTCTTAGCAAAATATTAATAAAAATAAAAATAATAGAAGTCATTAGTCAATGGCAAATTGAGGTAAGTGGGGATGCTTGCAACTACAAAAATCCATTAAATCACAAAAGAGTTATGACAGGAAAGTGAAGTCCCTACTGCTGTCTAATCAAGGTCTTGGAACTGAAAGTGCTCATCAAATAATTAGTCTCAAAAGGAAAGCTGCTGAAAATTATAATTATTTAAACAAATTGAGAAAGAGAAAGGGGGAAAAGAAGTACTATAGGAAAAAGAGTGGAAGACATGATATATTCCCACTATGATTTAATTTTTTGTCTTATATATAGATAGTGTTAGAGAAAGGGCTTGGCCCATCCGTGTGTATAGTGAGCCACTGCATCCGTGTAAGTCCCAAATTAGTTTGTATATTTGGTAGGTAAATAGTATTGTACCTTAATTAAGATTATAATATTATTATAAGTGTATAATTATTCTTCATATAGAATAGAGATTTAGATGTAAAGTAGGAATAAGATTCTCCTATTGTAACTTGTATATATATATATGTCTTTCATCAATAAGAATAATCAAGAGATTAATTTTTTCATGGTATCAAGAGTCTAGGTTCTCTTTACCCTGCTTCCGTTCCTCAAACTTTCTCTCTCCCTCTCGAATTTTTTCCAGCGTCGCGGCCCTTCTCTTCCAGAAAATCCTCTCTCACAAATTTCCTTCTCCGAATTTTTGTCCAAAGTTTATTTTATTCACCATGACTGATAAGAACACTTTTCATCCTGCCCTCACCGTTTCTAACATCAAGAGCGTTCTTTCTATCGTTCTTGATCTAGAGAACGTCCAATATGGGACGTGGACAGAATTATTCAAGATTCATGTTATGGCACATAAAGTTTTTCACCACATCATCCTTCCCACTACTCCTACGGGGGGTGATATGACGTCTACGTCTACAACGGTTGTGCCCACCAAAGCAGCAGATCCAGACTTATGGGTCATGCTTGATGCCAAGGTTCTCCAGTGGATTTATGACACTATCTCCTTGGATCTTTTACAGACGATTATGGAACCCAACTCTACAGCTATGGCGGCGTGGAATCGATTGCGTGACCTCTTCCAAGATAACAATCATTCTCGCATTGTTATCATTGAGCAGGAATTTTCTCAAGTTGCTATGACGAATTTTCCAAACGTTTCTTCTTATTGCAAACGCCTCAAGGACTTGGCAGACCAACTTCGCAGCGTGGGTTCTACTGTTTCTAATAGTCGTCTAGTTCTTCAGATGGTTGTCGGCCTATCTGAGGCCTATACAGGGGTGGCTTCGGTTATTCGTCAAAGTAACCCCCTGCCGGAGTTCTATCAAGTCCGCTCCATGCTCACTTTGGAAGAAGCGGCTTTGGCTAATAGGACATCGATCGGAGCAAGCCCCATCGTCATGATGACTGCTTCCAATTTTTGCCCTTCTAATCCAGCCAACGTGACCCAAAATCATAACAACGGGGGTGGTAAGAAGGGCCAAAATCGAAAGAATGGCAAGAATCACAGCGATAACAACGGGGGAAACCGTCAGCAGCAGCAGCAGTTCTGGGGCCCACAGGGGGCCCCTGGATAGTTGCAGTGGGTCCCAGCGCCACACAACGCCGCGGCTCAGCATTACAGCGTCGCATCGCTCGCCTCGGCCGTCTGGCGCACGACCCAACTTCTTCCTGTGTCGACTGTGGTTCAGACCAACGTATAGACAGCCCCATCAGTCTGGTATACTTGGAACTCACCCCCCTCAGGCCCACCACGCAATGGGCCCCACTCAAACTGGCATTGAAGCAGCGATGCACACGTTTGGCTTGACTCAACCGGACCCTAATTGGTACATGGACATATGTGCTACTACCCACATGACATCCGACCAAGGTACTCTCTCGTCTTATTCCAATTTGAGAAGTAATCGTGGTATAATTATTGGTAATGGCAGTTCTATTCCAATTAATGATTATGGTAATAAAACTTTGTCCCCTTCTCATCCACCACTTGTCCTGAAAAATACACTTCATGCCCCAAAATGGATTAAAAATTTGGCGTCTGTTCGTAAATTCACCACTGATAATTGGGTTTTCATTGATTTTGATCCGTTTGGTTTTTCTGTGAAGGATTTCAAGACGGAGAGTCCTCTCATGAGGTGTGACAGTAGGGGATCTTTATCCAATCACATTGAGTCTCAGCATCTCGCGTCAAGTCATGCCTTCCACTTTTGAAGCTCTTGCTCCTTCTTTATGGCATGCTCGTCTAGGTCATCCGGGGTCGTCTATTTTATCTTCTTTAGATAGACATAAGTTTATTTCATGTAAGGGTACGCGTAGTACTCCACTTTGTCAATCCTGTGCTTTAGGAAAAAATATTAAGTTACCATTTGTAGCTTTGAATTCTAATACTTCAATGTCATTTGACATTATTCATAGCGATTTATGGACATCTCCGGTTCTCAGTTCTATGGGTCATTGATATTTTATTTTATTCTTGGATGATTACTCTAAATTTTCATGGACGTTTCCAATTGCGAAAAAATCACAAGTTTTTCCATCTTCATAAAATTTAGAGCTTTCATAAGAACCCAATTTGAACGGGAAATAAAGAACATCCAATGTGATAATGGTAAAGAGTATGACAATTGGGGAGTTTAGAGAGTTTTGTGCTCAAAATGGGATAAATTTTCATTTTTCTTGTCCTCATACGTCTTCACAAAATGGGAAAGCTGAACGAAAAATTTGTACCATTAATAACATTATTCGCACTTTATTGGTTCATTCTTCCGTCCCTCCTTTATTTTGGCATCATGCGCTACAAATGGCTACCGATCTACTTAATATTCTTCCCTCTAAAGGTTTGACATATTCCTCCCCTCTTCAAGTTTTATACAAAAAGACTCCTTCATATTCTCATCTTAGGGTCTTTGGTTGCTTATGTTATCCACTATTTTCATCCACCACAATCAGAAAACATCAGGTACGTTCTACCCAGTGTGTGTTTTTGGGTTATCCGTCAAATCACCGTGGTTATAAATACTTTGATTTGTCCTCTAAACGAATCATCATTAGTCGTCATTTCTCTTTGATGAATCCCAATTTCCATTTTCTAAAGTAGAAAAACTCATGCATAGTTCTTATGATTTTTTGGATGATGATATATCACCCTATGTTCTCCGTCATTTTTCAGATTTTTCTGAAAATACGTCGTCAGCGTCGCGACACTTAGGGGAAGCCGCGCCAGTCTTCCAGTAGCCAAGGTGATTTTATCAGGCGCCGCGGCCCTAAAGTGTGGCGCCTTCAACAGTAATTTCTGAAATTCGGCCAGCAGACCCACTGCCTGCTAGCCAGTCTGTCCCGTCTCCCGAAAATTCACACCATCCAGCCCCAAGTCATGGTCCAATCATTCACAGTCAACGGGGTATTGTTAAACCAAAGAGATATTTTAATTTTAATTCTAATATTCTTAAGTCTCCCTTACCCGTAATCCTTTGTCAGCCCTAAATGATCCTAATTGAAAAATTGTCATGTATCATTTTAAATCCTCATTTGAAAAATCAAGACACTTATCATATCATGAATCATTTAAAACATCATTTGGAAACTCAATAAAATCATTAAATGAACTTTTACTAGAAAGTCAAAGGCACTTCTCATGACACATATCTTTAGGAATTAAACTGTGTAGAAATCATGTACGTCCGTCGTATGTACATTAAATCATGCCAAAAATAAAGAAGGAATAGTTTCACATACCTCGCCGTCTATATTCAACTCGATAACTAATAATCGCCTCGATCAACACCTTGACCTATAATAATAACAATATGCCCGTCTACTCTATGATTTATAATGTAAGTTATATTGAAGGACGACTTCCTATTCTATAAAAATTCGGGTAGTACTTCCCCTATTTATTTGCACATCCATAACTTCGAAACAAAGCCAACAATACGAATGAGACGATACAACTTAAAGATATAACCAACACAATCCCAAATACTTCATATACCCATTATAATACATTCATTTCCTTTTCGTTCATGGAAGATAACAACTACAACAACCAATGGGATTTATACACATATTTCTCATGTTAATTCAACTCATTTAACTATGTTAAAACAACCTTTAAAAACAATCAATACGTCTAGCAACAACGGAAGTGAAATGTGAAGCTTTTCTTCACCTTTCTATACCTTAATTCATTTAGGACATATATTAGTAATTACCACAACATATATACGTGTTCATAACGTATATTTTAAGCATTAAAACTCCACAAAACAACCCCTAACTCAACACGACAATATCCAACCATTTTGAGAAGGTTTCGGCCATAACATTATAATTTCATAACTCTTTTCTTGATTCCTCAAAATCCAATTCATCTTGTAATACCTTCATATAACTAATTACCACTTGAATATCAAGATTTATTTTTTATTTCAACATGCAAGTCAGCGACGAACTTAACAACACAACAATCGAACACGACAACTTCAAAATTAGTAAAATCAGTCCTAAAATCGACTACAACACCCAACAATCACATGTATTGTCTTAATTTCAATTTTTTTCTTAACACAAGTTCGTTCCTTAATTACAACAACATGCAACTTCAATTATATCATAAGAAGAAGAATTTTTACCTTAAAATGAAGCCCAAAACATTCCCTAAAAATCTGTCCTTTCATGCTCCAAATGCTTCATCATTCTCACCATTCTTCAACTTATAATTACATACATGTATTCTACTTGTTTAATCCATCATTCTTACATGTTTTTCTTTCAAAAACTTCATCCTAAAATTGAAATTTTCTGGGCTAATCCTACGGTACAGTGCCGCGAAATGCTCACTGTTTTGAGGTGTTGTTCTTGACTTCAAATTAGGTGAATAATGTAATCAAGGAAAAGGAAGTAAAACTTTAATTTTTTTTGTAGGGGAGGGGGAGTCTTTCGGCAGCAATGAGGAATAGAAGAGAGGAGAGAAAATCTTAGAGCTTAAGGTGAGAATGTGAAGGGTTGAAAGATTATAGGGCTTAATTATTTGAAACCTGAAAATTATTTGCACATTGGTCCCTAATTGCCTTCTTAATTTAATCTCTCAAGTACTAATTAAATCTTGGACCCCACTTCTTTTAATTATCGAAAATTTCATAAGACCTCGTATCCTCGTCGTCATACTTATATAATACGTTACTAATCCATAACGGGAATATTTATAACTATCATTTTCAATTTCCATTGACACGCTCGTTGTAACCAAAAAAAAATCCGAAATCATATCCTTTTATATACTAATTTCCGTAGTAACATATGTAAGTATATTTTATATCCAATATTCGAATCTTACTTCCTTAATGACGTTCTTAATTATTGCCTTAAACTTATGAAGTGTAACATCCTTCCCCCCTTAGAAACATTCATCCTCGAATGTTCATAATATGTCTCAGGCTATAAATATTTTGGCAGAGTCTCCTTTATAACTATGATTATCCACCTATATTCAGCAACCAACATATGCCTCACAGGGCCACAATATAACACATATACAATTCACCAATTACTATAATCAACTAAGGGATCGAGTTGAATTACCTGGAGGCATCGGGAACAAGTGAGGATACTTCTTCTTCATATCATTTTCTGCTTCCCAAGTCATTTCCTTCCTATAGTTGTTTTGTCGTAATACCTTGATGGAAACCACATCCTTCGTTCGTAATCTCCTGACCTGGCGATCAAGTATGGCTATAGGGCTCTCCTCATAAGACAATTCCTCTGTCACCTGGACATCATCTACTGGAAGACTCTGGAAGGATCACCAATACACTTACGTAGCATTGATACGTGGAAGACTGGGTGTACTGCTTCCAAATCAGATGGTAGACCCAACTCATAGACAACCTTGTCTACCCTACGAATGATCTGGTAAGTCCCAGTATCTTGGGCTAAGCTTCCCTTTCTTACCGAACCTCATCACACCCTTCATGGGTGACACTTTCAAGAACACCTAATCATCAACCTAAAACTCCAAGTGTCGATGTCAATTATCTGCATATGACTTCTGTCGACTCTGGGCTGCTACTAATCTTTCCTGAATAAGCTTCATCTTATCAACAGCTTGCTGAACCAGGTTTGGGCCGATCAACTTAGTCTCACCTACATCAAACCAACCAATAGGTGACCTACACTTTCTCTCATACAAGGCCTCATACGGGGCCATCTGAATACTAGAATGATAGCTGTTGTTGTAAGCAAACTCAATGAGTGGTAAATGATCACCCCAGCTACCTCTGAAGTCAATAATACAGGCTCTCAGCATATCCTCTAGTGTCTGAATAGTATGCTCTTCTTGCCCATAACCTACTGTCGTAGCCCCATAACATCCGGTACACAAAGCCTACATTCATACCTTAGTACACCATCAGGTTCAACCTCAAGTAGAGTCTTCTCCTTTCGGAGAGATGCATCTCTATATCGTGCCAGAACAGGATCCTCATACTGATGTCTCTTTATGTTACACCCCGTAAGTCCAGGACATGTATAAGAGAATGTACATAAGGAAACAAGACTTGGAAACTAGTACGAAAGGAAGAATTGTTTTTCCGACGGAAAATCTTCCGAATGTCGGAAAGGAAAAATGTTCGTTGTTGAGAATTGGATTCTCAAAATGCATTAATTGAAGAGTATGAGACTTGGTAATATTATGGAAATTTATTTTTACGGATTTGGTCACGTGGGGCCCACCCGAGGAATTTTACGTTTTGTGGGGCCCACGAGGGTTGCGGAATTTTATGGACGAATGAGAGGGCGACACGTGGCACCCCCATAAGTGGTCTTGGTCGAATTAGAGGAGGGGTATAATGGTCATTTACCATGGTGGAAGATAAGTCTTCAAGCTTGACATAATTGACTAGTCAACTTGCCACATAAGCTTGATCCATGTGATTTTAATCCTAGCCTCACATTTGTTTAAGTCTAAAGCCCTCCAATATGTGTTATATACTACTAGTAGCAAGACTAGCTCATTTTACACTTAGAAAAAAAATTAGAACACTTAGAGGGAAGAGTAGAGCTCTCGGGTTAGGGCTTTGTCCCACACAAAAAATTTTAGTTTGTGATCCTTTGTTCACAAGACTTTAACCCAATGTCCCCAAGGGTATTGTAAGGTTATCTCATTAGAAAGATTTCGGAAAAAACGTATTTTTACGTTAGTCGCAAGCGAAACTAAGGAGTTCTTCAACTTTGAAGTTGGAACTTGAAGAAGGTTCTTCATAGGCCTCAAGGAGTGCTTGGAGCGGATTGGAACCTAAGGAAGGAGCTAAGAATGGCTAAGCGCGACTTGAATCTTGGAAAGTTTAAGGGCTTTGAAAGGTATAAATTTTGTCGCTTTATTAGTTAAGGCTTACTTATTGTTGTAGCTATGGATTTTAGCAAGCATGTGTTTATAGTATGAAGTTTGATATGTTTATCGCTATTGGAACCCTAATCCGAAAACTAGCATGTTTAGCTTAAATATTACAATTCAAGTCGATTATTAGTCTAAGCGTCGCATGTTGTATAAAGAAGGAAATTGTAGTTGTTGAAGTTGTTTAGACTATATAACATGTTAGACCTTAGAACTTGGAATTGGAAAAGGATTGAAAAAGACTTAGTGTTGCTATGTAAGTTGGCCGAGAATTGGCTAGTGCATTAGACTATTTCATTATGAATTGTGGCGTAATTTTACACGTATTGTAAGGAGTGTAATCCCTTTGTTTGGTTGTTGTTTGGAGCCTTAAATGTGGCTTGTTAGTTATTGTATTCGCCTTGAAAAGGTGGCAAAGTGAGTAGAAACAAAGGAAGTCTCGCCCGATTTTCCGTAGAATTAGAGACCAAATACTTAGTATTATTCTCGTTAGAGACTAGAAGTTGATAGTCTTGTTGTGACCATTATAGGTTGACACTTCACGCACGGCGTATTCGGCTTAGCTTGTGATTTAGCCGAAAGGTATGTGAACTATCTCCTCTTCTAGCATGATTCCTTAGAATAAAGAAAGTAAGTTCTACTCCTTGAATGATCCATTCCTTGCTTGTATTTGGATTGCCTAAAATAGAATTTGTTCTATGTACTTCCTTGAGTGTACTTTGATGTTTAAATTATAAGTAGTATAATCCATTTCCTTAGGGAAGTTTGGATTCTTAAAAGTGAAGGTATATTTTCTTAAAGTACATAGAGACTTGAAAAGGAAGTAGTTTCCAAATCTTTTGGCTAGTGCCTTAGTTCTAAAACCTAAAGGTCATTATAATGACTTTAGGGGAGTCAAGGGAGTGATTTACTTATTTGATTTAAAAGAGGAGAAATGACATGATTTAAGAGAAGTAACTTGCGTTAAGGGTGAAGTTACTTGAGGTTTAAAAAGTGGAAGAAAACTTGTTTTCTAACTATTAAGAGACTTGAAGTATTTTGAAAGTTAAGAACTTGTTTTGTAAGTATGTGATACTTGGTTTTAATAGTATAAGTCTCTTGGTTATTGAAGGAATGGATACGTCTAAAACCATAAAGAGTTATAACGGCTTTATGGGAAGTTGGTTATAACGACTTTAGGGAAGGTTTTGAAAGTTGTCTATTTTGATTAATCGGCATAAGTTGCCTAGATTGTGAAAATTTAGAGTTACTTGATTTCAAGCTTTGAAATGAGTTTTCTAAAAAGTGTAGTAACTTACTTTGAAAAATAGACACGCCTTGATACTACGGGTGTTAGTATCTTGGGGTTTTACATAGAAAGGAGTCTTTTATAAAAGAATGTACGTATGTAGTACTTTGGCTTGATAAATTGAGAATTTGTCTAAGTGTGCCTTGATAAGTACTTTGACTTGTTAAAAGAGAATTATTCTACGTATGCCTTGATTAGTACTTTGGCTTGATAAATTGAGAATTTGTCTAAGTGTGCCTTGATAAGTACTTTGACTTGTTAAAAGAGAATTATTCTATGTATGCCTTGATTAGTACTTTGGCTTGATAAATTGAGAATTTGTCTAAGTGTGCCTTGATAAGTACTTTGACTTGTTAAAAGAGAATTATTCTATGTATGCCTTGATTAGTACTTTGGCTTGATAAATTGAGAATTTGTCTAAGTGTGCCTTGATAAGTACTTTGACTTGTTAAAAGAGAATTATTCTACGTATGCCTTGATTAGTACTTTGGCTTGATAAATTGAGAATTTGTCTAAGTGTGCCTTGATAAGTACTTTGACTTGTTAAAAGAGAATTATTCTATGTATGCCTTGATTAGTACTTTGGCTTGATAAATTGAGAATTTGTCTAAGTGTGCCTTGATAAGTACTTTGACTTGTTAAAAGAGAATTATTCTATGTATGCCTTGATTAGTACTTTGGCTTGATAAATTGAGAATTTGTATAAGTGTGCCATGATAAGTACTTTGGCTTGTTAAAGAGAATTATTCTAAGTGTGCCTTGGTAAAGACTTTGGCTTGTAATTAAGGATTTGCCTATGTGTCGGAAATAGCGGTTGTGTGCTATTGTTATATCGGTCGTTCGGTCATTCCCGGGTTGGTGGCATTTGCATAATTCCGTGGATTTGCTACCCACGATGCGAGGAATACCTCACGCGAGTCCGTAGGGCTTATGCGCGGTGAAATAGTCCCACGCGGCGTCCACCTATGCGAGGAATACCTCACGCGAGTCCGTAAGCGGCTTATGCAGTGAAATAGTCCTATGCGAGAATACCTCACGCGGGTCCGAAAGGGCTTATGCGGTGAAATAGTCCCACGCGGGCGGGTCCACCTACGCGAATACCTCACGCGGTCCACGCGACCTACGGGTGAAATAGTCCTGTGAATAGGATTGCTAAATGATCATGCGGGAGGATGGTCCCGCTTGATCACGAGCTTCCTAGTTTACATTGTAAGGATACTCGCTTTACTCTCATTGTTAGTAAGGCACAATGTGTTGTATTTTGATTATCATATATGTCCCCGATTGTTTGTGTTACCCTATGGTCATGCTTTACGAGGTGGGATTCCGGCATGGGACCACGAGGTATGAGGACACGGTGGGACTTGGTGTTCATGTATCCTTATTGGTGTTATTACATCATGGGATCGCGGTGAGGAAGGATTCCACGTGATTGATATTACGGCGCGAGACCCACGGTTATATTGAGTAATGACTTTGAGGGCTGCGTCACGACTTGATATGATCGCTATGTGTTATATCTTGTAGGTTGGATATCATACATGTCTCCCGTGTTATTTAGATCGCTATGATTTTATTACGCATTTCATCGCTCACATACTTGGTACATTCTTCGCATCGACCTCCTTCGGCTGCGTTACGCTGCAGTTTAGTACTGATTCGGTGATCGGCAGTGTAGGATCATGCTCGTGGTTTTGGATAAGCTCCTTCATTCCGGAGTTTATCTTTGGTATATGTCCTTCAAGATGTGCTTTGTATAGTTTTGGATGCACGGGCCTTGTCCCGTCATAGTTCGATTTAACTCCAAGTGCAGTATTCATATGTGGGATTGGACTCATGTACGGTGTAGTGTCTTTTGTTTATGTATATATGGCAGCCTTGTCGGCTTTGCCCTTGCACGTACGTTTGTTTTAAAAAAAATGAGGTGTTATTTCAGTTCCGCAGCTTACTTGTATTGTTAAGGTAGAAGGGTGCCCAGGTAGGGCACCAGTCACGGGCCCGGGGTTCGGGCTGTGACAGAGTGGTATCAGAGCAGTCAGTCCTCGGAATGTCTACAGACCGTGTCTAGTAGAGTCTTGATTATCGGTGTGTTGCGCGCCACACCCATAAACAGGAGGCTACAGGACATTTAGGAGTTGGTTTCTATTCTTCTCACTCCAAGATCGTGCCATAGAGCTGTGTTAGTAAGATAATTCCTCTCTGACGTATTGTTGTGTTACAGTTATGCCTCCAAGGAGGGCAACAGCCGCCCAGAAGGGCAAAGGAGTAGCAGGAGCTACTAGTCAGACTCAGAGAGTTGATAGGGCTTATGCCCAGGGTACCGGATGTTGTTCCGCGGTCGGCGAGTTCTTCTGCGCCAGGTTTTGAGGCCCCAGCACCAGAGCCTCCAGTTTCTCGGTTAGGAGAAGACTATAGGGTCATGAGGAAAGCCGTTGTGTTATTGACCAAGATAGCGGTGCTAGCAGTTGTAAGTGATAGTACCCCAGAGGTAGGGATACTTTGATTAGTAAGTGAGAAGTAAGAATGTTGACAAGAATGATAGGTGAACTGAGACTATAGTTGTATAAAGTTCACAAGTTGTAATTACCCCGTATAAGTGTAAGGCCGATAGGGAAGATTGTGCGATAGAAATACTTTGGCTTATGAGGCGAACCTCCGGTGAATAGGGGTAGGGTAGAAGTACCTTGGGATAAGAGAGATTGACTGTAGACTAAGAATGAGAAGTTAAGCGTGACGATGAGTCGGGTTATGGACTCATTTCGGGTCAGCCGATAGTTTGGAATGGGGTGATGTCAGTTAGAAATGGTCCCGTTATGTGGTAGGGTCCCGAGGATGCCAGGCCCAAGTTTAGTTAATCGTTGCACGAGTTTGTGGACGCGTTCCACCGGAACTAGGTCGTAAGGACCGAGAAGAGCCTTAGCGGAAATTCAAGTAGCATAATGGCCAAGTTGGTTAGTAACTCCAGTTGGGGCAGAAACAAAATTTGGGATTTTGTACGTGTACTAGATGAGTTTGAAAGTACGAGAAAGTATGACAAGTAAGGAAAGAAAGGAACCTCTAAGGATCCCGTGTTTGGGAAGACTGTAACCTTTGAGTTTTGTGAGAAGGGACCACGGACGGAAGGTCCATTATTATGTTTACGTATGTTATGTGGTGGCCATGTGTGGCATCGTTGGTCTTGTGCAGTTTTGATCGATAGGCATAGTATAGAGATTGTCTTGGAGTGTGTATAGCTTGGCAGACTAAGAACATTCGGGACGAATGTTTCTAAGGGGAAGAATGGTACACCCCGTAAGTCCAGGACATGTATAAGCGAATGTACATACGTAAACTAGAATTGGAAACTAGTACGAAAGGAAGAATTGTTTTTCCGACGGAAAATCTTCCGAATGTCGGAAAGGAAAAATGTTCGTTGTTGAGAATTGGATTCTCAAAATGCATTAATTGAAGAGTATGAGACTTGGTAATATTATGGAAATTTATTTTTACGGATTTGGTCACGTGGGGCCCACCCGAGGAATTTTACGTTTTGTGGGGCCCACGAGGGTTACGGAATTTTATGGACGAATGAGAGGGCGACACGTGGCACCCCCCATAAGTGGTCTTGGTCGAATTAGAGGAGGGGTATAATGGTCATTTACCATGGTGGAAGATAAGTCTTCAAGCTTGACATAATCGGTAGTCAATTGCCACATAAGCTTGATCCATGTGATTTTAATCCTAGCCTCACATTTGTTTAAGTCTAAAGCCCTCCAATATGTGTTATATACTACTAGTAGCAAGACTAGCTCATTTTACACTTAGAAAAAAAATTAGAACACTTAGAGGGAAGAGTAGAGCTCTCGGGTTAGGGCTTTGTCCCACACAAAAAATTTTAGTTTGTGATCCTTTGTTCACAAGACTTTAACCCAATGTCCCCAAGGGTATTGTAAGGTTATCTCATTAGAAAGATTTCGGAAAAAACGTATTTTTACGTTAGTCGCAAGGCGGAAACTAAGGGAGTTCTTCAACTTTGAAGTTGGAACTTGAAGAAGGGTTCTTCATAGGCCTCTAAGGAGTGCTTGGAGCGGATTGGAACCTAAGGGAAGGAGCTAAGAATGGCTAAGGCGCGACTTCGAATCTTGGAAAGTTTAAGGGCTTTGAAAGGTATAAATTTTGTCGTTTTATTAGTTAAGGCTTACTTATTGTTGTAGCTATGGATTTTAGCAAGCATGTGTTTATAGTATGAAGTTTGATATGTTTATTGGCTATTGGAACCCTAATCCGAAAACTAGCATGTTTAGCTTAAATATTACAATTCAAGTCGATTATTAGTCTAAGCGTCGCATGTTGTATAAAGAAGGAAATTGTAGTTGTTGAAGTTGTTTAGACTATATAACATGTTAGACCTTAGAACTTGGAATTGGAAAAGGATTGAAAAAGACTTAGTGTTGCTATGTAAGTTGGCCGAGAATTGGCTAGTGTGCATTAGACTATTTCGTATGAATTGTGGGGCAGAATTTTACACGTATTGTAAGGAGTGTAATCCCCTTTGTTTGGTTGTTGTTTGGAGCCTTAAATGTGGCTTGTTAGTTATTGTATTCGGCCTTGAAAAAGGTGGCAAAGTGAGTAGAAACAAAGGAAGTCTTTGCCCGATTTTCCGTAGAATTAGAGACCAAATACTTAGTATTATTCTCGTTAGAGACTAGAAGTTGATAGTCTTGTTGTGACCATTATAGGTTGACAACACTGCGTCTGGCGTATTCGGCAGCTTGTGGATTTAGCCAGAAAGGTATGTGAACTATCTCCTCTTCTAGCATGATTCCTTAGAATAAAGAAAGTAAGTTCTACTCCTCGAATGATCCATTCCTTGCTTGTATTTGGATTGCCTAAAATAGAATTTGTTCATGTATGTCCTCGAGTGTACTTTGATGTTTAAATTATAAGTAGTATAATCCATTTCCTTAGGGAAGTTTGGATTCTTAAAAGTGAAGGTATATTTTCTTAAAGTACATAGAGACTTGAAAAGGAAGTAGTTTCCAAATCTTTTGGCTAGTGCCTTAGTTCTAAAACCTAAAGGTCATTATAATGACTTTAGAAGTCAAGGAGTGATTTACTTATTTGATTTAAAAGAGGAGAAATGACATGATTTAAGAGAAGTAACTTGCGTTAAGGGTGAAGTTACTTGAGGTTTAAAAAGTGGAAGAAAACTTGTTTTCTAACTATTAAGAGACTTGAAGTATTTTGAAAGTTAAGAACTTGTTTTGTAAGTATGTGATACTTGGTTTTAATAGTATAAGTCTCTTGGTTATTGAAGGAATGGATACGTCTAAAACCATAAAGAGTTATAACGGCTTTATGGGAAGTTGGTTATAACGACTTTAGGGAAGGTTTTGAAAGTTGTCTATTTTGATTAATCGGCATAAGTTGCCTAGATTGTGAAAATTTAGAGTTACTTGATTTCAAGCTTTGAAATGAGTTTTCTAAAAGTGTAGTAACTTACTTTGAAAAATAGACACGCCTTGATACTACGGGTGTTAGTATCTTGGGGTTTTACATAGAAAGGAGTCTTTTATAAAAGAATGTACGTATGTAGTACTTTGGCTTGATAAATTGAGAATTTGTCTAAGTGTGCCTTGATAAGTACTTTGACTTGTTAAAAGAGAATTATTCTACGTATGCCTTGATTAGTACTTTGGCTTGATAAATTGAGAATTTGTCTAAGTGTGCCTTGATAAGTACTTTGACTTGTTAAAAGAGAATTATTCTATGTATGCCTTGATTAGTACTTTGGCTTGATAAATTGAGAATTTGTCTAAGTGTGCCTTGATAAGTACTTTGACTTGTTAAAAGAGAATTATTCTATGTATGCCTTGATTAGTACTTTGGCTTGATAAATTGAGAATTTGTCTAAGTGTGCCTTGATAAGTACTTTGACTTGTTAAAAGAGAATTATTCTCGTATGCCTTGATTAGTACTTTGGCTTGATAAATTGAGAATTTGTCTAAGGCTGCCTTGCTAAGTACTTTGACTTCTCTAACTCTAAGTATTCTATCTATGCGCTGTTTAGTACTTTGGCTTGATAAATTGAGAATTTGTCTAAGTGTGCCTTGATAAGTACTTTGACTTGTTAAAGAGAATTATTCTATGTATGCCTTGATTAGTACTTTGGCTTGATAAATTGAGAATTTGTATAAGTGTGCCATGATAAGTACTTTGGCTTGTTAAAGAATTATTCTAAGTGTGCCTTAGTAAAGACTTTGGCTTGTAATTAAGGATTTGCCTATGTGTCTGAAATAGCGGTTGTGTGCTATTGTTATATCGGTCGTTTGGTCATTCCGGGTTGGTGGCATTTGCATAATTCCGTGGATTTGCTACCCGATCACGAGGAATACCTCATGCGAGTCCGTAGGGCTTACGCGGGTGAAATAGTCCCACGCGGCGGGTCCACCTATGCGAGGAATACCTCTGCGAGTCCGTAAGGGCTTATGCAGTGAAATAGTCCTATCGCGAGGAATACCTCATGCGGGTCGAAAGGGCTTATGCGGGTGAAATAGTCCCACGCGGGCGGGTCCAACCTATGCGAGAATACCTCACGCGGGTCCACGCGACTATACGGGTGAAATAGTCCTGTGAATAGGATTGCTAAATGATCCGCGGGAGGATGGTCCTTGATCATGAGCTTCCTAGTTTACATTGTAAGGATACTCTGCTTACTCTCATTGTTAGTAAGGCACAATGTGTTGTATTTTGATTATCATATATGTCCCGGATTTGTTTGTGTTACCCTATGGTCATGCTTTACGAGGTGGGATTAGGGGCATGGGACCACGAGGTATTGAGGACACGGTGGGACTTGGTGTTCATGTATCCTTATTGGTGTTATTACATCATGGATCGCGGTGAGGAAGGATTCCACGCATGATTGATATTATGGGCGTGAGACCCGTGGTTATATTGAGTAATGACTTTGAGGGCTGCGTCACGACTTGATATGATCGCTTATGTGTTATATGCATGTAGGTTGGATATCATACATGTCTCTGTGTTATTTAGATCGCTATGATTTTATTACGATACTTACTGCTCACATACTGTACATTCCCGTCTTGACCTCGCCCTTTGCGTTAAATCCGCATGAGTTTAGGTCTTGATTCGGTGATCGGCAGGTGTAGGATCATGCTCAGGGTTTTGGATAAGCTCCTTCTATTCCGGAGTTTATCTTTGGTATATGTCCTTCAGTACAGGCTTTGTATAGTTTTGGTACGGCGGGGCCTTGTCCCGTCATAGTTGATTTAACTCGCAGAGTGCAGTATTCATATGTGGGATTGGACTCATGTACGGTATAGTGTCTTTTGTTTATGTATATATGGCAGCCTTGTCGGCTTTGCCCTTGCACGTACGTTTGTTTTAAAAAAAATGAGGTGTTATTTCAGTTCCGTAGCTTACTTGTATTGTTAAGGTAGAAGGGTGCCCATGTAGGGCACCAGTCACGGGCCCGGGGTTCGGGCTGTGACACTTTACCTCTTCTAAGATAGAGGACTCAGCAACTTCTCGAACAAGAACCCCACTATCTCCCGAGTCCACCAACCGGATTCCAAGACTAGCTAGCCTGTGTATCTCCCGAACCATTTCCTTCCTTTCTAGTTGTGCATCCGTCAAGCTACCCATAGACCTACGGCTAAGAGCATCTACCACAACATTTGCTTTCCCTGGATGGTACAAGATATCAACATCACAGTCCTTTAGCAACTCTAGCCACCGTCTTTGCCGTAGGTTCAACTCTTTCTGCTTAAAGATATATTGGAGACTCTTATGACCCGTATAAATGTCAACATGAACACCGTATAAGTAATGTCTCCAGGTTTTTGATGCGCGATTTATGCACACACTAAACGCAAGTGCACGTATCGTGACAAGTAATATAGTCTAGGTAAGACCGAATATCGTCCTCAAGTACTGGTTTTCAAGTACCGATTATCTATGCTTTAGTTTCTATTTGGTTAACGTTAATTGATTGGGAATTTTAGACTAATAATGCAGGAAATAAACTAATTATGAAAATACTTCGATTTAAATCAGTTATGATGGAGAATTAGGGCTTCCAAGATCATCAACTATCTATTCTATTCAATCCTTAATACAATTAGACTGACTTCTTCTTCTACGTTAAGATAGCAGGTTAACTAGACCGTTTTATACTCCTGTTAAGGTAATATAAACACTCAACCCCAATGGAGAACCCTTCTATCTTTCGATGACAAGATTGAATACAAAGGAGGATTAAGAGCAATAATCTATTAAGCTACACAAGTATCGGGGTATTTTCGTCCACGATTTAAACCTATGTTTATTCAACTATAGCATATTCACAATCTCCCCTTTCGGATTTCAATTAGAACTCATATAAGTGATGATAACTAGTGATCAATTAATTATCAAGCAATCAAAACAACTATTGAATAAATCTTAAACAAGTGAAGAAGAAATCAACTAATGTATTACTTCATGAATAAGAGTTTCAAGAGAATCACAAGGAAATCCCTAAATAAGTAATTAGCTCCTAGCCATAGTCACGCTAAGAACTAATACAATCTCCATACATGAACTGAAATAAACAAAGCAAAAAGAAAGAAAAGAAAAATACTCAAGAACAAGTCTTCAAGCCTTCTAGCATCCAAGAATTGTGTTGTGGAATATTTACAAGATGGAATGGAATGGAATGGAATGGTGGATGGAGAATGGAATTGTCAAGTGTGGGATGGAATGAATTCTTCTAATGATGTAGAGACTATTTATAGCCCAAGAATCCTTTAGGTAAAGGGTTAGGGATTATGTAGGTAGGAAAAGTTATGAAATCTTTTATGTAAAGGGTTAAGGAAAATTTATGGAATCCTTCAGGTAAAGGGTTAAAGAATATGTAGGTAGGAAAAGTTATCCCTTTTGGACTCTGAAAACGTGTCAAATTTGGCCCAAAACTCAAAAATTCCGCGTCGGCGCTGTGGCCCTGCGATCCGCGCCACAAATGAAAAACTGCGATCAAATCATCTTTACGAACATTCAGCGCGGCCGAGGCGTTTTACGGCGGATTTAACCGTCGTTCGATTTTCATCAGACCGTGCGATCTTGTCTATACTTCCCGAGACTTCTTAGACTTCATTCATTGGCCCTTTTTAGTGTGCAATTTCATCTCAATTAAGCTCATTTTCTCATCTTTTCGTCATTTCTCCATTTCTGACCGATGTGACACAAAAGAAAGGAAAACGACCCTAATACTATACTAAACATAAAGAAAACGAGTAAAATACTAACTAAAAATGACTCAAAAAGTGTATATAAAATACACCGATCAAATACCCCCAAACTTAAACTTTGCTCGTCCTCGAGTAAAGCACAAAACAAAAATAAAATAAAACGATCAAAGACTCAAAGAGATGGATCAAGTAGTTATAATATTGCTTCTTCAAAATCATGGATGAAAGATGAGATAATATGTTAGAACATATATAACATGAATAATCAGCAATCTAAAATTTCAAGTTAGATATTTCGCAAATTCACTTAGATCATGTTCAATGGAAATACAAGCACCTAACATATGCATGTCAATTTCATTCTATCTTTCCCAAATGCTATAGACCTGTTTACTTGCTATTCTCCACTAATCATAGACATACATATTAAAGATCATCAGGACATTCAAGGGTTGTAAGGTAGGCTTAGGCAGGGGTAGGTAAAAATAGGCATTTAGGCTCAATTACGTACCATAATCACTTTTCATTCAAACTCTTTTTCCTTATTTTTGATTTCCTTTTTAGTTTCGTACCCACTTTCTCCCCTCTTTTCTTTTGAGAGAATGATATGTATTATAAATAACAGGCACCCCCAAACTTAGACTTTTGCATATTTTTCATCGGGGTGCATCAAATTTGTTCTCTCTTTTTCACGCTTTTCATCTCAATACTTTTCCATTATTACTTATGACACAACAAAGGAATCATAGGGTGTCAAAGAAATATATTTATTTTAGACTCAAAGAGGTTGACTAGTGATACATTTTATGTCAGGGTAGGTAATGAATGGTCAGAAGGGCTATAAAAAAAATGTCTGAATCATCTCCCTCAAAATGTACGTCTTAACTATTTCGCCTCAAATAACAAGCAAACAAATTTTTTAGACATTTTTCAACCGTTCTTTTCATAATTGACACACATAAGCGAAGCACGAATATTTCAAATAATTAAATGTCAGGAATTTTTGGCGTATCTAACTTAAGCACACATATTGTCGCTTTTAATTTCATTACATTATCCCACTTTATCCACTCAATATCTTTAGCAACTACAACATGGATGATCCAAAAAAAATTATGACTAAAAACACATAAAAACACACAAAACAAATAAAAAAGACTCAAAAACACTAAGACAAAATATAAGACACCCCCCCCCCCAAATTGAATCGACACATTGTCCCCAATGTGTGAAGACTAAAAATAGGGACAACTTACTGACACAACACATCGGTCATAACGGAGGTCTGAGAGGAAAAATTCTGGAATTTGCACGCGTCTGGGCCTCTGAACCTTCGGCGCCACGACCCTGCACTTCGGCGCCGTGGCGCCCCAAGTACTGCGGCTCTCTGAAGTTCCAGCGCCACGGCGCTGATTCTGGGCGTCGTGGCGCTGACGACGGCTTTTCCTTTTTTTTCAGCATTTTTGCTCTTTTTTCTATTCGGGGTATGCTCCTAGTCCACCCGTCATCCAACAACACAAAACAAGAACCCAAGACCGTGAGACTGTTCAAGACAAAATAAAACAAACTAAAGATAGAAATTAAAATAACATAATTAATAAATATTGGGTTGCCTCCCAACAAGCGCTGTCTTTAACGTCTTTTAGCCGGACGCAGTTAACCTTACGAGTGCCCATTGGATCCTTCTGCGAACTGCTTGCAATCCGCATAGTTATTGTTGCATGTCTCACTTTTCGTACAACACTCTTTTCAACTAAGGGCTTCAGATATAGGATTATCCCCCAAGTACACAAGACATGATTGTCTTCTAAGCTCTCTATAATGTAAGGATCAGTGAGATTCCCAACATATCTCAACTCTAGGGGGTGCCCTTGAAGGTATGGACTTTCTATTTGGGGATCAACAGTAACAGCTGGTGGTGTTTCTTCTGCAATAGGTACAAGAAAAAGATTTTCCAAGGAATCCAAAAAGATGAATGATTGAATCCCAGTAACATTTTCCTTCTCTACACCAATTATCTCTCCAAATTCCTCACTAGCTGGGTGTGGTTCAGGCTCCTCAATTTGCTTACCACCTCCCATAATGATGTCGCTAGGCAGATTTGCTTGAGGTGTATTTCTCATCTTATCCATCAGTTGCCCTATGTGGGTCTCCAAATTTTTGAGGGACTCCCTTGTCTCAGCCATAAACTGAGTCTGGCACTTGGTGAGCCTGAGTATGCCTGCAACTCATCTAGATCTTCCTCTAGAACTTGTGGGTTAAGCTGCTGTTGATGACTCCACTGTCTCTGATAGTAGTAGTCTATGTGTCCTGAATTTTAATTTCTTTTTTCTTTTGTTCAAATTTAACCTGCAAAAATAAGAAAACAACAAAATGTGATAAAAAGATGCTCGCAGAACAAGTTAGGAACTTGTTGTTCTTGGAGCAACCAAATTAGAAATAAGAATAGATAAATCGATATTGAAAGTACGCCAATCCCCGGCAACGGCGCCAAAAACTTGATGTGCGATTTATGCACACACTAAACGCAAGTGCACGTATCGTGACAAGTAATATAGTCTAGGTAAGACCGAATATCGTCCTTAGGAACTGATTTTCAAGTACCGATTATCTATGTTTTAGTTTCTATTTGGTTAACGTTAATTGATTGGGAGTTTTAGACTAATAATGCAGGAAATAAACTAATTATGAAAATACTTTGATTTAAATCAGTTATGATGGAGAATTAGGGCTTCCAAGATCATCAACTATCCATTCTATTCAATCATTAATACAATTAGACTGACCTCTTCTTCTACGTTAAGATAGCAGGTTAACTAGACCGTTTTATACTCCTGCTAAGGTAATATAAACACTCAACCCCAATGGAAAACCCTTCTATCTTTCGATGACAAGATTGACTACAAATGAGGATTAAAAGCAATAACCTATTAAGCTACACAAGTATCGGGGTACTTTCGTCCACGATTTAAACCTATGTTTATTCAACTATATCATATTCACAATCTCCCCTTTCGGATTTTGATTAGAACTCATATAAGTAATGATAACTAGTGATCAATTAATTATCAAGCAATCAAAGCAACTATTGAATAAATCTTAAACAAGTGAAAAAGAAATCAACTAATGTATTACTTCATGAATAAGAGTTTCAAGAGAATCACAAGGAAATCCCTAAATAAGTAATTAGCTCATAGCCATAGTCACGCTAAGAACTAATACAATCTCCATACATGAACTGAAATAAACAAAGCAAAAAAAAAAAAACTCAAGAACAAGTCTTCAAGCCTTCTAGCATCCAAGGATTGTGTTGTGGAATATTTACAAGATGGAATGGAATGGAATGGTGGATGGAGAATGGAATGATGGATGGAGAATAGAATTGTCAAGTGTGGGATGTAATGAATTCTTCTAATGATGTAGAGACTATTTATAGCCCAAGAATCTTTTAGGTAAAGGGTTAAGGTTTATGTAGGTAGAAAAAGTTATGGAATCTTTTAG
Organism: Przewalskia tangutica; assembly: GCA_029844215.1. Lineage (NCBI taxonomy): Eukaryota > Viridiplantae > Streptophyta > Magnoliopsida > Solanales > Solanaceae > Przewalskia > Przewalskia tangutica. The sequence continues at coordinate 79,611,233 of CM056732.1, read as the reverse complement.
GTAAAGGGTTAAGGAAAAGTTATGGAATCCTTTAGGTAAAGGGTTAAGGAATATGCAGGTAGGAAAAATTATCCCTTTTGGACTCTGAAAACATGTCAAATTCGGCCCAAAACTCAGAAATCCCGCGTCGGCGTCGTGGCCCTGCAGTCCGGCGCCACGGCGCTGAAAAACCTGCAGTCAAATCATCTTTCTGAACATTCAACGCCGTGGCGCCTGAGGCGTTTTTCTGGCGAATTTTAACCGTCGTCGATTTTCATCAGCCGTCGATCTTGTCTATACTTCCTGGGACTTCTTAAACGTCATTCATTGGCCCCTTTTATTGTGCAATTCCATCTCAATTAAGCTCATTTTCTCTTCTTTTCGTTATTTCTCCATTTCTGACCGCTGTTACACAAAAGAAAGGAAAACGACTCTAATACTATACTAAACATAAACAAAATGAGTAAAATACTAACTAAAAATGACTCAAAAAGTGTATATAAAATACACCAATCAGTTTTCAAGGCATGAATCACCGCTACTAACTCCAAATCATGAGTGGGATAATTCTTTTCATGCTTTCTGAGCTGTCGGGAAGCATAAGCTATAACTCTGCTAGCCCCAGAAAACTGCGTACCTCAGTAGATGTCGTAGATCTACACAAGTCTTCACTGCCTCAATCTTCTGTGTATCTACCTGAATACTATCAGCTCCAATAATATGCCCCAAGAATGCTACTGAAGTCAACCAGAATTCACATTTAGAAAATCAGCATAAAGTTTCAGGTGCTGGAGGACTCTAAGTACTGTCCTCAAATGGTCTGCATGCTCCTCTTTTCTGATTTCATATCATGCACTCGAACCAACGGATAAATATCACATTTTCTAATCATCTTCCTTGCCTTGAGGTATGAAATAAACTTACCCCTCGGCGATGCTGCATTTCTTTTCCACTCTATAATTGGCTCACTTGAAAACTGAAATCAAACTATCTTTTCTCTACAATCGACATTAGCATAACAAGAAGTCAACCAATCCATACCCATAATAACATCAAATTCGATCATGTCTAATCCTATCAAATCTGTTGTGGTATGCCGACTATATGCAACCACCGAACATTTTCTATATACTCGCTTAGTTATGACCGAATCTCCCACCGGTGTAGCAACCTCTTTGAGCTAGTTCATTTTGCCCATTAGTTCACATATCTTTGTACTTCTCTTATCCGTCTTCCACCCTTCTATTACTGTCTGTAGAAATTCAGGACCCAACCTTCACATATTAAAGTATCTAAACATGTACTGAGTCTTTATGCCTACTTCCCACCTAATTAACCCAAGAGGATGTTCATATAGGCCTGGTTTCATGAAATGCACTTTAGAAGCATGTATATTATCAACCCATTTCTGAGTAGTAAGTACTGTTATAAACCCTTTTTAGCACACTACCATGTATAGTATTCCTCTGATAATCTTAGTTCTGTCAAATCACATTCTACTATATACTGTTTAAAATCTCTTATCCCAGTCATAGCAACATGACACTTCAATCTTTTATTTCTCTTTAATACCCAGTTGAAATCACTCATTATTGCCTATGGACCTTGTACTTGGCCACGTAACCTTCTAATATCTATCCACAGTTCCCCTATAAGAGCCACATCATTGAATGCACACACCAAAATCATATGGAAACCTTTCTTTGTACCCCTATGTGTTACCCCGCAGTGTATCAATTATTCTGTACAGTTTTTAATATCTATCTCATAGAGATGAGGCTTCCACAATAACCATATTCCTCCATTTGGATGCTTAGTAAGATTAGTACTAAAAGATCACACACTACACAAGTTAAGAGATGCATTATGAGTTTCTCCCCTTTTAACTTGTGGTTCCAAGAGACCAAATAACCCCATCTTAGCATTCTGCGTGAACCAATGCATTGAAATTGTGCACGAATGCATACCTCGGTTACCAATCCTTCAAATAACTTCTTAACTGAAAATATGAATTCCAGAGGGCCGCTGCACGTCCTTGCTTTGCTTTTTCATTTTTTTTTGTGTTGAACACTACTTTTTACGATATTTTAAATGCTTGACACAACTATACACTAATAGGGTGTGCTCATCATTCCCAAGTTCTAAGTCATTTGCGAAAGAACTCAAATAATCCCTATGTCCAATATTTCCCAGTACTTGGTCCAAAGTAAGAAAAATGTTTTCATTCTTTTATATCAACCTTATCATTCAAGAAGTAATAGCCCCTTCTTATCCTTACAGGGGAACAATATTCTCTTGCAGTTTCATACCTTCACATAGTCCAGCAACATGGTATACCATAAGACAGTCACAGGTTCTAACAATTAGAGCTCAAAATTTAATTAGAGGTATGGAGGAGAAAAGACTAGACAAGCTTAATTTTCTATCTTTGGAAGGAAAGTTCAATATCTGTAACTATAGAACATATAATGTGGCATGATGGAGTACCAATTCGTAAGATAGAGAATGCTGCAATACATTTCACAAATTGACACCTTATTCATGGTCTGAAAGGGATCTTTTTTGTTGTTGTATCTTCTCACTGCTCGTAATTATAAACAACTTCATTTCTTACTTGTCGTACTTTTCATAATTCCAACATATTCTAGTATACATACGTAATCTCAGACATTGCTCCTGGTTTCAATCCCTGACGATACCATCCCTTAAATGATGAATTGTTAACCTATTCTCTTATTCGATTCGTAGAAGGTTCTAAGGAGTTACCTTACCTGACGTTGACCTAGTACCTCCAAACCTGGTCATCATGCTTCTATTCAAATTCTTCCACTTCCCTTATAACTTGATGCGCTACGTCAAGTCCAAATAACTCTAATTTGCCCTTCTGGGCCACTGTCGCTTTCTTTGGAGGCATAGATGCAACCACAATAACTCGTTAGAGGAGGATTATCCTAATGACATAACTCTATTTCACGATCTATGAGATGAAAGAATAGAAACCAATCCTAAATTCCCGGAAGCCTCCTGCGTATAGGTATGGTGCACAACATACCCATACACAAGACTCTACTAGACACGGTCTGTAGAGATTCCGAGGACTAACTGCTCTAATACCACTTTTATCACGACCCGGCCCGGCGCCCTAATGACGCCATTATACTAACCTATCACATAATCAGACTGACACTAAGGACAATATGAAATTCGGCAGCATAAAGCTACAATAATAACGCATGTCAGAATAGGCAAGCCGACAAGGCTGCCTCTACACACGAATAATCATGTCTCTTGAGGAGTCACATCTACTCAAATATACAAGAGATGCAAGCCGACAAGGCTGCTACTATATACGGGAACATCCCAAAATGAAATACAATTGCACAGCTAAACAAAACATATCTACCATCCTCATATAACCAACCCACACATATACAAACCCACAACTATCTACAGACCTCTATGAGAAGGATAACGACATAGGACAAGACAGGGCCCCGTCGTGCCCCTAAATATACATAAGTCAAAAAAATAGGGCTCTGTACCAAAATGACAAGCTCTGAATCAAAGGATCTCTCCAAACAGCTGAACAGGAATCCTAGATTGGGGGATCACCAAGCCCGAGCACATGTACTGCGCAGCATGACGCAGGAAAGAAATTCGATATGAAATAATGTATTGAGTATGTAAAACATGTAGTACTGTAAAGAAGATCATAATTGTGCCATGTAAAATAGAGAGTCATATCAGTAATCATGAATGCTTAGCCATATAATCGTCATATATAAAGAAATAAACTTCCCGGCCCTCTGGTGAGGGACGCGGTGAAATATACTATCCTGGGTATCTGTACCCGCATCATGTGTACATAAACTGCCCGGCCCTCCAGTGAGGGACGCAGTGAACATATAAGGTATACTTCCCGACCCATTCTGGGACGCGATAAAATCATATAAGAAATCTGCACGTGTATCTGCCCGGCCCGGAACGCGGTGAAATGATATAATTACATTAGCACGAATAGAATATCATGAGTATCTTTATACATATCAAATCATCACTTGTCTCTCATTGGAATAGATAAAAGGCACCATCATATCATGTATCATTTTAAATCCACATTTGGAAAATCAAGACACTTATCATATCATGAATAATTTAAAACATCATTTGGAAACTCAATAAAATCATTAAATGAACTTTTACTAGAAAATCAAAGGCACTTCTCATGACACATATCTTTAGGAATTAAACTGCGTAGAAATCATGTACGTCCGTCGTACGTACATTAAATCATGCCAAAAAGAAAGAAGGAATAGTTTCACATACCTCGTCGTTTATATTCAACTCGATAACTAATAATCGCCTCGATCAGCACCTTGACCTATAATAATAACAATATGCACGTCAACTCTATGATTTCTAACGTAAGTTATATTGAAGGACGACTTCCTATTCTATAAAAATTCGGGCAACACTTCCCCTATTTATTTGCACATCCATAACTTCCAAACAAAGCCAACAATACCAATGAGACGATACAACTTAAAGATATAACAAACACAATCCAAAATACTTCATATACCCATCATAATACATTCCTTTCCTTTTCATTCATGGAAGACAACAACTACAACAACCAATGGGATTTATACACATATTTCTCATGTTAATTCAACTCATTTAACTACGTTAAAACACCCTTTAAAAACAATCAATACGTCTAGCAACAACGGAAGTGAAATGTGAAGCTTTTCTTCACCTTTCTATACCTTAATTCCTTTAGGACATATATTAGTAATTACCACAACGTATATACGTGTTCATAACGTATATTTTAAGCATTAAAACTCCACAAAACAACCCCTAACTCAACACGACAATATCCAACCAATTTGGGAAGGTTTCGACCATAACATTATAATTTCATAACTCTTTTCTTGATTCCTCAAAATCTAATTCATCTTGTAATACCTTCATATAACTAATTACCACTTGAATATCAAGATTTATTTTCAATTTCAATATGCAAGGCAGCGACGAACTTAACAACACAATAAACGAACACGACAACTCCAATATTAGTAAAATCAGTCCCAAAATCAGCTACAACACCCAACAATCACATGCATTGTCTTAATTCTAAATTTTTTCTTAACATAAGTTCATTCCTTAATTACAACAACATGCAACTTCAATTATATCATAAGAAGAAGAATTTTTACCTTAAAATGAAGCCCAAAACAGTCCCTAAAAATCGATCCTTGCATGCTCCAAATGCTTCATCATTCTCACCATTCTTCAACTTATAATTACATGCATGTATTCTACAAGTCTAATCCATCATTCTTACATGTTTTTCTTTCAAAAACTTCATCCTAAAACTGAAATTTTCTAGGCTAATCCTACGGTACAGTGCAGCGAAATGCTCACTGTTTTGAGGTGTTTTTCTTGGCTTCAAATTAGGTGAATAATGTAATCAAGGAAGAGGAAGTAAAACTTCAATTTTTTTTGGTAGGGGGGGGGGGGGGAGTGTTTCGACAACAATGAGGAAGAGAAGAGAGGAGAGAAAATCTTAGAGCTTAAGGCGAGAATGTGAAGGGTTGAAAGATTATAGGGCTTAATTATTTGAAACCTGAAAATTATTTGCACATTGGTCCCTAATTGCCTTCTTAATTTAATCTCTCAAGTACTAATTAAATCTTGGACCCCACTTCTTTTAATTCCCGAAAATTTCATAAGACATCATATCCTCGTCGTCATACTTATATAATACGTTACTAATCCATAACGGAAATATTTATAACTATCATTTTCAATTTCCATTGACACGCTCGTTGTAACCAAAAAATTTCCGGAACACATCCTTTTGTATACTAATTTCCGTAGTAACATATGTAAGTATACTTTATATTTAATATTTGAATCTTACTTCCTTAATGACGTTCTTAATTATTGTCTTAAACTTACGAGGTGTAACACTGGCCAAGTAGCACCGCGGTGCCACGGAACCCTGGTTAACAAGAATTAGCGTCGCGGCGTAAAATTTCCAGAAAGTCCGAAACTGAATCACCGTCGAAGGAACCGCGGTGCCTGACAGAGGAACCGCGGTGCCTCCATTCCAGTAACCTCCAGTGATTTCGAAGCCATTTAGCTCCGCGGTGCCTGTCAGAGGAACGCGATCTTAAACGCGTATTTTTGAGTTTCTGGGCGAATTGACGAGGTTTTTATGGTCCAAAAGACAACTTTTCCAAGCTATAAAATTCCTAAATCCTACTCATTGTTATAGACCATATACCATAACCTAAAATCATTCTTTGGGAGGCAAGAAGGAGGCAAGACAATTGGAGACTCTTGTTCAAGTTCTTTTTCTTTCCTTTACTTTATTTCAGTTTATGTTGGATTTTAATATAGTTCTTGACATGACAATGTTTATGAGCTAAACACTTTAGTAGGGTTTCCATAGAATCTTCTTGAAACTCTTTCATATAGTTAATGCATTGATTATTGATTTCTTCTTCAGGATATTAAGATATATTCAATATTGTTATGATTGCTTGATAATTAACTAGCTATTAATTGTCATTACTTATATGATTTCGAATCAAAAGTCTGAAAGGTGAGATTTGAATATGTTGTAATTGTCTAGACATAGGTTAAAATCGTGGACGAAAGTACCCCGAAAGGTTATTGTTCTTAATCCTCATGTGTGGTAAAACTTATAATAGAAATATAGAAGGTTTCCGTGTCCTAAATATAACAGATTAATTAACCTGTTATCTTAATAAGAAGAAGAATCATTAGCATTGCATTAACATGTGAAAGAGTGGATAGTTGAGGAGATTGGAACCCTATTTCCTTCATAATTGTTATAAATCCAGAGGCTTATAATCTGTAGTTTATTTCCTGCAATTAGTCATAATTCGTAGTTATAATTCTCAAACTAAAGAACGTCAACCAAATAGATACTATATGATAGATAATCGATACTTAATAAACTAGTCTCTGTGGACGATAAACTCGGTCTTACAGACTATATTACTTGGAACGATACGTACACTTGCGTAAGCACTTAGAAATATCGCAACAGGTGTCTACACTAGTCTCCTATACAGATGCTGATTGGGGTGGTTGTCCTGACATCAGACGGTCTACGTCTGGTTATTGCATGTTTTAGGTAATAACCTGGTCTCATGGTCTGCAAAGCGTCAAGCCACGCTTTCACATTCAAGAGAAGAGGCCGAGTATCGAGGGGTAGCCAATGTGGTTTCCGAGTCGTGTTGGTTACGAAATCTACTTTTAGAGATTCATTGTCCTATTGAGAAAGCTATCTTAGTGTATTGTGACAATATAAGTGTCATCTACCTTTACAGTAATCGATTCGGCACAGTACTAAACACATAGAGATGGATATTCACTTTGTTCGAGAGAAGGTAGCTAAAGGACAAATATGCATCTGTCATGTCCCTTCCAGATAACAAATTGCAGATATCTTTACAAAGAGTCTTCACTCGGTCCTTTTTTAAGATCTTAGAGACAGTCTCAGCGTACGAAAACCGCCTGCTATGACTGTGGGGGGGTGTTAGAGAATGGGCTTGGCCCATCCGTGTGTGTATAGTGGGTCACGGCATCCGTGTAAGTCCCAAGTTGGTTTGTATATTTGGTAGGTTTATATATTAGTCTTGTACCTTAATTAGGATTGTAATATTACCATAAGTGTATAGTCATTCTTCATATATAATAGAAATTTAGATGTAAAGTATGAATATAATTCTCCTATTGTAACTTGTATATATATATGTCTTCATCGATAAAAATAATTTAGGGATTAATTCTAGATATTTCACAAAGGAGGAGAGGAAGTGGAAAGAATGATTCTCAATTTGTCATAAAGTTTTATTTATAAATCTTTTCCTTAAAAAAGATTCACACATATAGTTATAGAATAAACTATAACTGGAAGATTTCTATGTGTACTAATTTAGTTTTTTCTTTTTTCTATCTTTTTCCTCATGTAGAAATGTCTTTATCGATTAGATACAATTTTTTGTGCAAAATGATACTAGATGGGATATAAAGTGACCTTATGTTATTTTAAAGTAAACAATAAAAAGTTCTTACTTAACTTATTTAATTGGAGGCTAGCAATCATTATTCATCAGTGAGATATGAACCATAAAGATATCCATGTAGATAAAGTACCAAGTGAGAGATAACCAAATGGAACAATTGTATACATTAATAATTAGTAAATTAAATATGGAGTGTGCACCCGAATCTTAGTCTGAAAAACTCTCATTCCATGCATATATCGCATTACAAAAGATTATTATCATCAATCGTAGAGCCCAGAATCACATGGACTGAAATGGGGTCAGGTGGCTCGAGTGGTAGGTGGGACTGGAGTGATGGTCGGGGTGGGATGTGGGGAGGAGACAATCAGCTCGGATTGCATGGATCTTCTTTAAGAAATGTGTAATCAGAAAAATATTTTCCCGTTACAAACACACTCTAAAGATACTCGTTTTTCTTTCTATTTTCCATTGAATGAGCTCAAAATGGAATTTAATTTAGAGAAGTAGAAATCTCCAATTTGTTGAGAAAGAATATTGATAACGTCTCTCTTTCTAACACTTTTTACACACAAATCAGAATAAGATTTGATTTCCGAGTCTTTAATTTAATTAGGATGTAATTGTTTTAAAGTGGACATTAATGCTCTAGGATAAATAATTCGTGTAGTGGAGTGACAATTGAACTTTATAGGAAGAAGGGTATCAAATAATCAAATTCAACAATTGGACACAGTTAAGAAAGTTAAAAATAAAAAGAAAGAAAGGCGATGAAAATAATATTATTGTTGGCGGCTTAATATATTCTTAATTGCCTTAGTTGATGAAAATAGAGAGCAAGAAAGCACAAGATGACACGTCAACTCTCTGTGTTTGAATTAGCTACTAGCAAGTTTCTCCACTAGATCGGGATAGTGTAGGTTTTCTTTTGGAAGTCCAAGACAATAGGTTATCTTCGACGAAAACGCAATAACCAGACGTGGAGCGTCGGTATCATGACATCCACCCCAGTCAGCATCATAATAAGCAGTGAGAATAGTGAGCGAAGACTTGTATAGATTGTAACACCCTATTTTCAACCGGAGTCGGAAACGGGATTACTGCTACATGGTTGAATCCTAAAATGTTATTTAAAGGAGTCGCCACCTAATTATTATAGTGAATTAGGACACAAAAAGTGTAGCATAAAATACTACGAATGATCTCAATTTTTAAGGTCTGCGAAACTATGTGAGATTCTAGGTAAGGGTTCTTTATTATCCTAAAGGGAAGGGGTTAGGCATCCTAAAGGATCCGCTAACTTGCGGTTATCCGTTCAAACTTAGGTTAGTACTATTTAAAAATGTATATTTAGGAGGACATGGGTTAAAAAGATGTTTGCAAATAATTATTTAAAAGATATGTATGTTATATATATTTTCCATAGAATTGCATGAAGTTTATTTTGTAAAATGCGAGAAAAATATTCTATTTGAACAAAGCAATTGCATGAGATTTATCATAAAATGCATAATAATAAAAAATGGTTTACTAAAAGTACGTATTATATGTAAAAATTAATCTTTATAAAGGGTACACAAATGGGTAGAAAGATTTTCCTCTTTTGCACTTGGTAATAAGAAAATAGATCTTTGTTATAAAAAAAGTAGATTTGTCATTTTATGAAATTTAATAAGAATTTAGAACTCATTTATTTCTATATATCCATGAAAATGCTAAGTTATTTTGAAAAGTTTTGAAAATACATAACGGCCTAAAGATAGATTAAACTAGCGACACATTTTATTATTTAACCACCCACCTTTAATAATTCTAGGCATAACTATTCTAAGCATTTTTCAATAATTGTATAAGGTTAGTTAACAAAAATACAAATAAAAGTAAAGTGACAGAGTTAAAGAAAAGAGATAAGATGACTAGGGCAGGTGAATATATTATCCTGCCCTATTAGTTTCGAAGGTCCCGAGATTGGAGGATGCAAGGAATGTAGACGCGTGTCTTCATTTGACGAGAATTATAATGAGTCTCGTAGTGAAACTCTTCATTTGGCTCCGATGCATTCCATGTAAAAAATAAAGAAAGATAAAGATTAGTATGGACTCCAAACCTTATCGACTAATGCAAATAAGTAAGGTATTCGTGTAAACTTAAAACACACATATGTTTTATTATTCACAGATTTTAAGCAAAGTAAAAGGGCCCAGAAAAATCAGTCCTAAATGGCCAAAAAAAACAGTCCGAAAATGGATAGAAAATCAGTCATGAAAATTGGCTGAAACCAGTAGCGAAACAACCAAAATCAGTCGAAGAAAACATAGTTAAAAATTAGTAACGAAATACTCTCAGAAACCAGTCCAACCAACATTAATACTAGCCCAACGACGGTGAAGTTAGTTCGACAAGTAAAATAAATTCGACAAAATGTATCAACTCATTTTTTAGGCCTCAAACTAATGTTAGAGGGTAGGAAAAGAGTTAGTAACACAAACAGCCCATTCATAGCTAAAAGTTCTTCATCCGCAAACAACATACATGATTTCCTTTTTTATATAGCCTATTCATGACTTCAGTTAGCTTTAAATCCATATCATAATTAATTCGAATTATTTTACCTAACTAAACCAGCTTTAAATCAACATAGCTATGTCATTTTAAACATGAACAATTCATAAGTTAGCTAAACATTATCTTCCAGGACTAACACATGTTTTATGAACTAAATAGCATGCCATCTCCTCTAGCGACAACTACAGTCACATGAAACACCAACATATAAATTCAACAGTTCAATAAAATCAAATATGTCCAAATTATTCACATTAGTTAAATAGGTCAAACATCCAGATTCCATATTGATGATAATTATAATAGCATAATGACTTCATTACCACATAGTTAACATGTCAAACTAACATCACTTACAAGTAATTTTTTTAAAAATTTTTTTAACTCAACTCATGTTCTTGAAATTAAAATAGGAACCAACGAGCTTATTGACAACTTAATAGACCGGCAATGGCCTTGACATACTAATATTTGGATTAGTAAACTTAAACAACAAATGACAACTTAATAAGCACGCTTAAGAGTTCAAAACAATCATAAAACAGACAACATACATATTAAATAACTCAGTAGATTTCATCAACTTAAAATTCATTTAGACACACTTCAAACGAAACTAAACAGATCTAAATGATAGCTAAATTAAGATAAAACATTCAAACACATAATCAAATCAGGCTGGTCACATGATGCGAATTAAAAGCGAAACTAAGTAGGTTACCTTCTAGGGTAGCGAGGCGTATTTCGACTAAATCGATTCATTGGAAGGTAATTTTATGCTATGCGATTGAAGGAGAATGTGAGCTTGAATGTTTTTATGACTTTTTCGAGTCGGGACTGAGAGTAAAAGATGATTTTTTTTTCTATTGGGTTTTGTTCTTGGACTTTCAAGACTGATTTTCTGATAATGAACGAACTGGATATTGGTTCTAAGCTTTTAAAAATGAAAAGTTCGATCTTTTTACACAACCCAGAAGGGTTGAATTTATAGTTGGGATTTGAGGGTTCCAACAGCCACAATTCGAAATTCAAATTCAACGAATAGGAATCAAAAGTGACGGGACATAATGACTGAAAAAAGAAGATCGAATGGAGTCTGAAGTTTAACATTTTTCAAAGGGATTTGAAAGGGTGGGAGTCATTGAGACAGAGATGCATGTTTATTTGATGGGCAAAGGGGAGGTGTGAAGGCGATTGGTATTTATTTGATGAATAAATGGATGTGGGTCGACAGAGGGTGAGGCGTTGCGGCGGTGGTGATGGGTGATGTGAGAAAGGTGACTGGTGGCAGTGGCGATGTGGTTTATCCGGTGGATAAAAGGGAGATGTGGCGGCGGACTGGTGGTTGCTGGTGAGTTCGTCGATTTGAAGGGTAGGGGGTTCTAGGTTAAGAGGAAAGGTGGGGGGAATGAAGGGGAAGGATAAAAAAAATGGGCTGGGGTTATGGGCTGCGGGTGTTTAAAGGATGGTTGGGCCGGGTCGGACGGGAATTGGAGGGTGGGCTGGACGAAAATGAATGGGGAGTTGGGATTGGTTGCTTTCGATCTTTTGAAATTTGAAATGGGAAAAAAAAAAAAAAAGTATAGGGATTTATATATTTAGGGGATGAGAATTGGGTAGAAAATTAGGAGTATAAAATTTTGAGGATTAAATTAGAAGATTATGGTATTAATGGGTAACTAATCCAATTCCTCTAATTAATTAAAATATGCTTCTCCGTCCTAATTAATTTCAAAAAGTGCACACATACGTTATGGTATAAAGATTTAATATATGTATTTAATTTTGAATATAATATTCATAAAAATGATTAATTTAGTAATTGAAGAACGTATTAATAGAAAATCGATCATCAATACTGACGACGAGATATTAGAATTGTTTTGCTTATATTTTAATTATAAAAAATGTAATACTCGATATTGTAAAATTATGCGATAATTAGTGAAGAATATTAAAACTACTTATTTTTGTGATTTTCAAGTGAGAAGCATAGTAAAATTAATTGGAGATAAAAGGCGATCTAAATGAAATGTTGGTAAAGATGAGACAAAATTGGGTGTCAACGACTTGTCCTCTTTGTATGGAGATGATGGAAGAATCTTGGACAAAGATGTTGACTTAAAGCCAATTTAGTCTCGATCCTTAAATTAAAAATGTTGGGCGATTAAGGCGAGGTCGCAAAATTCAAAATTTTGTCGATGTCGAGTTATGACGACATTTGGGCTACCATGGTAAAACACCAAGGCGGTGATGCGGACTCAAAATTTGTCGATGTCGAATTATGATGACCTTTGGGTTCTTTGTGATCTTTGAAAAATTAAAGCAGGGTGCATGCTGATTCAAAAATTTGTCCAGTGTCGAATTATGATGACACTGGGTTCTGTGACGCTAGAAAATTAAAACCAAAGAGGGAGTAGATTTAAAATTTGTCACAGTGTCGAATTATGATGACACTGGGGTCATTGGCGTTGCAGGATGCTGGAGGAGAGTGGATCGACATTCGAGGTACAAATTGCTTCGGTTCGCCGTAAGAGGTAGTTCCACGTTGTGCTCCTGTTCCTGTATGCTAAGACTTGAATAAACGGTTAGTGCATAACTGTTAGGGCAAATGATAACGCATGAATTTATAAGCAATGTAACTGTGCGAGTAGAAAATGCTATCTTGCGAAAAATGCGATGCACTTGCAAATCTTGTGATTTCGCCAGACCGACAGCGTTGCGGCGGTGAATGCGGATATGTTGTCCTTACTCCAACCGCTTGTAGACTAAAGCTCGAGAAAGAGTGCGTAATGTCTAAGAAAGAGTAAAACATAAAACATGAACGAAGGCATTTTTATTGAAGTAGAAAGTGTCCTTGCGTAGATGTGATACGCCGATGACGTTGCGGACTTGGCGTCGTTTCGGACGTGGCGTCGTTTTCGGACTTGGCGTCGTTTTCGGACGTGGCGTCGCTTTCCGACTTGACGTCGTTTTCGGACGTGGCGTCGTTTTCGGACTTAGCGTCGTTTTCGGACGTGGCGTCGTTTTCAGACGTGGAGTCGTTTTCGGACTTAGCGTCGTTTTCGGACGTGGCGTCGTTTTGACCGTGGCGTCGTTCGGGCGCGTCGTTTTGGTTGGCGTCGTTTGGACGTGGCATCGTTTTGACGCGGGCGTCGCTTTGACGCGAGTCGTTTTGGACCGGGCGTCGTTTGGACTTTAGCGCGTTGCGACGTGGAGTCGTTTCGAACGTGGCGTCGTTTTGGACGTGGAGTCGTTCCGACTGAGTCGTTTTGGACTCGGCGTCGTTTTGACGCGGCGTCGTTTTGGGGCGTGGCGTCGTTTTGGACTTACGCGTTTTCCGACTTGGCGTCGTTTTCGACTTTGGCGTCGTTTGGACTTGGCGTCGTTTTCGGGCGTGGCGTCGTTTTGACGTGGCGTCGTTTCGGACTTGACGTCGCTTTCGGACGTGGCATCGTTTCGGACTTAGCGTCGTTTTGGACGCGAGTCGTTTCGACTCGACGTCGTTTCTGACGTGGCGTCGTTTTTGATCGTGGCGTCGTTTTGGACTTTGGCGTCGTTTTGACTTGCGTCGTTTTGACTTATTCTTCTTTGCTCGCGTAGAATAAATGTTCCTGCAAGCTAAGCTTGAGAAAAGTTAGTGTATAACTGTTCAAACAGAATGATAAATATATGAGAAATGTGATTATGTGAGTAGGGATGTCGTCCCTGTATGATATGTGGGGTGTTGTGAATGTCATATGGATTGTCATGATGTCTTTGTTGTGCATTTGTGCACTGCATGGATTGCAATTTGACTCAGACCCGAAATGCGCTAGACTTTGTTGGATTTGATTGTTGATGTCAATGCATACGCTAACATGAAGAACCTGCGCTCAAAGAAAATTTGTGAGTTTGAGGGGGGGTGGTTGATTCGCATTGACTTTGTAGTTTTGACTCTTGATGCTCGGACGTCTGCCTTGTTTGGACTCACAACCCCTGCCTGGTTTTCTACCTTGTCCCGCTGAATACGCAGCGGCGTTTGGCCTAAAGTGGGTCTCCATAGGGTTACTTGTATATTATGTTATTTTCAAAATAAGGGAAGGTTTCCTAATGGTGTGACCGAAGCCGATTTAGGCCGCCTACGTATCCCCATGAGGGAATCAGGTCATGATGTAGTTCATTACAAGCGAAATTGGGTGAAATTAAAATTTCTAAAGGTGGGACCGAAGCCGAAACGGCCGCCTACGTATCCTCCAAGGGAATCAGGTCAAACGTAGTTCCAATGTGTGACAAAATAAGGAGATTCTTAATAGATGAAAAATTAGGATTTTTTTCTAAAAGGTGGGACCGAGACCGAAATGGCCGCCTACGTATCCCGCCGTGGGAATCAGGTCACACGTAGTTCCAAACATATAAAGGGTAAAATATATTAAACTAACTATTTCCGGACTCGGCGGGCCAGGGCAGGGGCACGAGTCCTAAGTTGTTTTGTTCTGGTGCCTCTGGATTAGTCATTTGTTGGATGATTGTGCTTCTACCAGTCAACGCGAATCAACCTTTTGGGGGATAAGCTAGACAAAAATAATCCTTTAACAAATGAAGCAAACCAAGTTAGTATAATATGCAAGAAGTTGCAGGCAACATATAATAATAAGCAAATTGCAAATCAAGTGCGTGTTCTAACATGTTTGGGACCTCTTTATGCCAGAGGTAGGCCTAAACGTCACATATGCGAGGTTATGATGGATTTATCCAAGTCGTCCAACTGTAATGCTTCTGTTGGAAATGGCGACCAAATGACGGTGCACTTTTTCCAATTTCGGCATGTCATGTTTAGGCTTGGATTTGTCTATCATTGTCACGCTACACACAGTATGCTAATGGGTCGTTGGGTTGTGAAACCCGTCGACAAGTTTTGGTGTTTTCCTAATTGTGGCGTCGATACCAGGGATCAACCACCTAAGATAAATGCATGCATGACTTAAAGATAAAGGGTGGTATAGCTCTATCCTAAGTTTCTAAGATTTGGCTTCACTAGACACAAGGTTCCCGAGCGGACTACTCGAGTGAGAAGGCTATGCGGCCACCGGTTGGACCGGATTCTCCGCGTCTATTACCAACTCTCCTAAATTTGGGTTTTGAAGAAAGAATTTTGCTGATGCACCAAGCGCACCTCGCATGTAGTGTGTGAATGTTCCAGAGTGGAAGAAATATGAGCGGAATGTCAATTTAAGGAAAGCGGTAACAAATAGCAGTTTAATACAATATGCAAATATTTATATGTAAAGCAGAATAATTTAGACAAAACATAAAAGCAAATGAATGTAAAACACAGAAGGAGCAATTTTAAGCAGAAAAATAAAGCACAATAATTAACCTATGTTTGTTATGGTTAAGAACCTAAAATCCCCAGTGGAGTCGCCATGCTGTAACACCCTATTTTCAACCGGAGTCGGAAACGGGATTACTGCTACATGGTTGAATCCTAAAATGTTATTTAAAGGAGTCGCCACCTAATTATTATAGTGAATTAGGACACAAAAAGTGTAGCATAAAATACTACGAATGATCTCCATTTTTAAGGTCTGCGAAACTATGTGAGATTCTAGGTAAGGGTTCTTTATTATCCTAAAGGGAAGGGGTTAGGCATCCTAAAGGATCCGCTAACTTGCGGTTATCCGTTCAAACTTAGGTTAGTACTATTTAAAAATGTATATTTAGGAGGACATGGGTTAAAAAGATGTTTGCAAATAATTATTTAAAAGATATGTATGTTATATATATTTTCCATAGAATTGCATGAAGTTTATTTTGTAAAATGTGAGAAAAATATTCTATTTGAACAAAGCAATTGCATGAGATTTATCATAAAATGCATAATAATAAAAAATGGTTTACTAAAAGTACGTATTATATGTAAAAATTAATCTTTATAAAGGGTACACAAATGGGTAGAAAGATTTTCCTCTTTTGCACTTGGTAATAAGAAAATAGATCTTTGTTATAAAAAAAGTAGATTTGTCATTTTATGAAATTTAATAAGAATTTAGAACTCATTTATTTCTATATATCCATGAAAATGCTAAGTTATTTTGAAAAGTTTTGAAAATACATAACGGCCTAAAGATAGATTAAACTAGCGACACATTTTATTATTTAACCACCCACCTTTAATAATTCTAGGCATAACTATTCTAAGCATTTTTCAATAATTGTATAAGGTTAGTTAACAAAAATACAAATAAAAGTAAAGTGACAGAGTTAAAGAAAGGAGATAAGATGACTAGGGCAGGTGAATATATTATCCTGCCCTATTAGTTTCGAAGGTCCCGAGATTGGAGGATGCAAGGAATGTAGACGCGTGTCTTCATTTGACGAGAATTATAATGAGTCTCGTAGTGAAACTCTTCATTTGGCTCCGATGCATTCCATGTAAAAAATAAAGAAAGATAAAGATTAGTATGGACTCCAAACCTTATCGACTAATGCAAATAAGTAAGGTATTCGTGTAAACTTAAAACACACATATGTTTTATTATTCACAGATTTTAAGCAAAGTAAAAGGGCCAGAAAAATCAGTCCTAAATGGCCAAAAAAGCAGTCAAAATGGATAGAAAATCAGTCATGAAAATTGGTCAAAACGAGCTTAAACAACCAAAATCAGTCGAGGAAAACATAGTTAAAAATTAGTAACGAAATACTCTCAGAAACCAGTCCAACCAACATTAATACTAGCCCAACGACGGTGAAGTTAGTTCGACAAGTAAAATAAATTCGACAAAATGTATCAACTCATTTTTTAGGCCTCAAACTAATGTTAGAGGGTAGGAAAAGAGTTAGTAACACAAACAGCCCATTCATAGCTAAAAGTTCTTCATCCGCAAACAACATACATGATTTCCTTTTTTATATAGCCTATTCATGACTTCAGTTAGCTTTAAATCCATATCATAATTAATTCGAATTATTTTACCTAACTAAACCAGCTTTAAATCAACATAGCTATGTCATTTTAAACATGAACAATTCATAAGTTAGCTAAACATTATCTTCCAGGACTAACACATGTTTTATGAACTAAATAGCATGCCATCTCCTCTAGCGACAACTATAGTCACATGAAACACCAACATATAAATTCAACAGTTCAATAAAATCAATTATGTCCAAATTATTCACATTAGTTAAATAGGTCAAACATCCAGATTCCATATTGATGATAATTATAATAGCATAATGACTTCATTACCACATAGTTAACATGTCAAACTAACATCACTTACAAGTAATTTTTTTTTTAAAATTTTTAACTCAACTCATGTTCTTGAAATTAAAATAGGAACCAACGAGCTTATTGACAACTTAATAGACCGGCAATGGCCTTGACATACTAATATTTGGATTAGTAAACTTAAACAACAAATGACAACTTAATAAGCACGCTTAAGAGTTCAAAACAATCATAAAACAGACAACATACATATTAAATAACTCAGTAGATTTCATCAACTTAAAATTCATTTAGACACACTTCAAACGAAACTAAACAGATCTAAATGATAGCTAAATTAAGATAAAACATTCAAACACATAATCAAATCAGGCTGGTCACATGATGCGAATTAAAAGGCGAAACTAAGTAGGTTACCTTCTCCGGGTAGCGAACCGAGGCGTATTTCGACTCGTCGATTCCGCTGGAAGGTAATTTTATGCTATGCGATTGAAGGAGAATGTGAGCTTGAATGTTTTTATGACTTTTTCGAGTCGGGACTGAGAGTAAAAGATGATTTTTTTTTTCTATTGGGTTTTGTTCTTGGACTTTCAAGACTGATTTTCTGATAATGAACGAACTGGATATTGGTTCTAAGCTTTTAAAAATGAAAAGTTCGATCTTTTTACACAACCCAGAAGGGTTGAATTTATAGTTGGGATTTGAGGGTTCCAACAGCCACAATTCGAAATTCAAATTCAACGAATAGGAATCAAAAGTGACGGGACATAATGACTGAAAAAAGAAGATCGAATGGGGTCTGAAGTTTAACATTTTTCAAAGGGATTTGAAAGGGTGGGAGTCATTGAGACAGAGATGCATGTTTATTTGATGGGCAAAGGGGAGGTGTGAAGGCGATTGGTATTTATTTGATGAATAAATGGATGTGGGTCGCGGAGGGTGAGACGTTGCAGCAGTGGTGATGGGTGATGTGAGAAAGGTGACTGGTGGCAGTGGCGATGTGGTTTATCCGGTGGATAAAAGGGAGATGTGGCGGCGGACTGGTGGTTGCTGGTGAGTTTGTCGATTTGAAGGGTAGGGGGTTCTAGGTTAAGAGGGAAGGTGGGGGAATGAAGGGGAAGGATAAAAAAAATGGGCTGGGGTTATGGGCTGCGGGTGTTTAAAGGATGGTTGGGTCGGGTCGGACGGGAATTGGAGGGTGGGCTGGACGAAAATGAATGGGGAGTTGGGATTGGGCTGCTCGATCTTTTGGGCTGAAATGGGGAAAAAAAAATAAAAAAAAAGTATAGGGATTTATATATTTAGGGATGAGAATTGGGTAGAAAATTAGGAGTATAAAATTTTGAGGATTAAATTAGAAGATTATGGTATTAATGGGTAACTAATCCAATTCCTCTAATTAATTAAAATATGCTTCTCCGTCCTAATTAATTTCAAAAAGTGCACACATACGTTATGGTATAAAGATTTAATATATGTATTTAATTTTGAATATAATATTCATAAAAAATGATTAATTTAGTAATTGAAGAACGTATTAAGAGAAAATCGATCATCAATACTGACGACGAGATATTAGAATTGTTTTGCTTATATTTTAATTATAAAAAATGTAATACTCGATATTGTAAAATTATGCGATAATTAGTGAAGAATATTAAAACTACTTATTTTTTGACGATTTTCAAGACTGAGAAGCATAGTAAAATTAATTGGAGATAAAAGGACGATCTAAATGAAATGTTCAGTAAAGATGGGACAAAATTGGGTGTCAACATAGATGTAATCCGAAGTGAAGTGTACCTTGGATGTATCTTAAAATACGTTTGAGGGCATGCATGTGTGCTTCCGTCGAATTGTTCATGTGCAAGCAGATTTATTGCACGACATATGATATGTCTGGTGTCGTGAATGTGAGGTACTGCAGGCCCCAGCCAGGCTACGATAGTGAGTCAAGT
Organism: Przewalskia tangutica; assembly: GCA_029844215.1. Lineage (NCBI taxonomy): Eukaryota > Viridiplantae > Streptophyta > Magnoliopsida > Solanales > Solanaceae > Przewalskia > Przewalskia tangutica. The sequence goes on along the minus strand of CM056732.1, from coordinate 79,591,449 downwards.
CTGAATATGAATGGTCGAAATCAACACTAAACTTGGAATTGGTGTCTATAGACGTATGGGATGGAATGCCTGCACGCTCAAGGATCTCTTCGGCGTACTTCTTCTAACATAGAAATATGCCACCAAAATATCGAGTGACAAAGATGTCCAAGATATAACTCAGGCCCCCCAGATCTTTCATGGCAAACTCACATAAAATAAGAGACATAATGGACAGGCGGAAAGCATCAGATGATGTGGTGAGGATGACGTCATTAACATATAGTAATAGGTCAGCCATGTTTGTACCCTTGTTGTAGATGAACATGGAATGATCGGATCTGTTGTGTGAAAAAATGATAGAGGAGACATAAGCAGTGAACTACTGGTACCCTGCTCGAGAAACCTGTTTTAGTCCATAGAGCGATTTCTGCAACAGATACAAATAATTCCGATGAAAAGGATTCCTGAAACTCATAGGCTGATACATATATACCGTTCATGAATATCCCCATGTAAGAAGGCATTCTTGACATCAAGCTGATGAATGAGCCAAGACTTGGATATGACAATGCTGAGGACGGTCCGGATAGTTGTGGGTGTTATGATCGGGCTAAACGTTTCATCATAGTCCACTCCCACCTGTTGAGACCTGCCATCACCTACAAGACAAGTCTGGTACCTCTAAAAAGAACCATCAAATTCTTTTTATGTCTAAAAATTCACATAGAATGAATAATGTTAGCATCAGGTGGACGGGGTACTTGGTCCCACATCTTATTATCAATAAGAGCATTATATTCGTCAATCATTGTGACTTTTCAATTAGGACTGGACAAGGCATCCTTCGGGTTACGAGGGACGTGAGAAGGGACAACTGAAATGGAAAGGTTAACAACCGTTTAGGTTTATGAATTTCATGCATGACATGGGTTTCCATGGTCCGAGAGTGTGTCTCGGAATGCAGGACGGGAGGGGGTTTTGCCGCGGATCACGGAAAAGAGAAAGGCAGGGGTGGCCAGATGCTGGTCGAACCTCAGTTTGCCGAGAGGTGGCTCTGAGAATCACCCCGAGGCGGTGTTACAGGCCACCGCCGATGAGCCGGTAGCGCTAGTCCCGCATCGCCGGATGTGGTGAGTCTTTGGTTACGGGACGACGGACTATGTAAATGGTGAATTAGAAGAGGGTTTAGTCCATCATTTAGGCAGTCGTAGGAATGTCAAGGTGGCGAGTGTAGAGAGGTAAAGAGGAATTGAGACTCATCAAATAGATATGACGTAAAATAATAATTTTACGGCTCGACAAGTCATAGCACGAGTAACCACGATAATTGACAGGATAACCCAGAAACACACACGAGAAAGACCGGGGTTGAAATTTGTGAGTGGTAGGATGGAGAGGATAACAAAGACATAAAAAAATATAAAGTGTTGGTAGGAGGGGTTCCTACAAAACAGAACTTAGGTGGGCGACCGTTGAGATAGAGACTTATTTGAGATTATGTTTAGGAGATAGGTGGCCATGGAGAGTGTGTAATGCCAGAATTGAGGGGGAATTGAGGCATGAACAAGTAGGGCATGAATGAGGTTGTTAATGGTTCAGATTTTCCATTCGTCTTTACCATTTTGGGAGGATGTGTGAGGGTAGAAAAAATGAAAGGTAAGATTGTTTTTGGAGAAAAACTGTTTAAATTGATTATTATCAAATTCCTTGCCATTGTCACATTAAAATCATTTAATACTCTTTTAAAATTGTGTTTTTACGAAAGCACTAAATGAAGAAAAAATGGGATAGACCTGAGATTTATTTCCAATTGGAAAAGTCCATAGAAAATTAGAATAATCATCAAAAAATAACACATAATATCGATGGTCAGCCGTACTCAAAATAAGGGATGTCCACAAATCACTATGTATGATATCGAAAGACATTAAAGTACAATTTGTCCTAGAAATACAGTTGTAATTAATAAAATTATTTTTCCTAAGGGAGTGTAAAACATAGTCTCTCGGATGTCCTAATCTAGATTGTCATAAGGAAGACGAAAGAGCAGAAAAGATTGAGGAAACTGAGGCTGGATTGTTGACGGCATTTGAAATAGGGTAGAGATCTCCGGTGCTGTCACATCTCATTATTCGTCTCCCTGTTAAAAACTCTTTACAGCAAAACCAAAAGGGTCAAAGTCAAAGGAAACCCAATTATCAGTTGTAAAACGTCGCACATAGATTAGATTCTTAATGGGTTTAGGGGCATGAATAATATTTTTTAAGATTATTGGTGGATGTGGTGGGGATAGAGAGGAATGACTAGAACCACAGATGAGAATGCCTTGTCCACTACCAACAATATATTTCAATTTAAATTACTCAAATTAGAATTAGATGAGAGAGTACCCTTGTGATGTCGTCATGTGAGATGTGGCGCATGTGTCCATATACCAATTTTTGTCTGAAGTGTTTACATTGTGCTTATAGCTGCCTCACTATCAGTCGGTGTATAAGTCGATAGCGGGGGGCCTGTGCTGTGTAGCCTTGTTGTTGACGTGGGCCAAGTATGTAAGGTTGGGCCTTTCGATTCTGAGGTGGAATCCACGAGGATGTCGTATACGGACAATGAGGGAGGCCTATAATGGTAGGGACCACGCGTCCTATGATGGGTAGGCAGCCCATGGCGGAGGTTGTTGCCACTGTGTCGCGGTCGCTGTTGGCTGTTGTTGCCGGAATTTCTTCCGCCTCGACCATTGCCTGATTGCCTGCTCCGGCGGTTGTTACGTGGGGAAGCGGACTGTTGTCAGTTCTCTGGCCGACGGTTTTAGTTGCCGGACCGGGAGCCCCTACCGTCAACAAAGGGCCCGACGGTGGTGGTTAGTGCGGCATCTGAGTGGTGCTGCACTTGATTTTTCGGGTTTCCTCAAGGATGAGTTTCGAATGGGCCTCATAAAACGGAGGTAACAACGTACATTGCTGAAGGATGGTGGCAACACCATCATAGGATTCATTCAAACTTGCAATAAGTTGCATGACCAATCTCTGATTAGTGACTGGTGCGCCGACGTTAGAGAGTTGGTTGGCAAGCGTCTTGAGTTCTTGACAATAGGCACACATTTGGGAAATCGTCCTGCTGAACATCTTTGAAATGATTTTCAAGGTATAACACTCGTTGAGTTTTGTTGTCGTGGAAAATACTGTCAAAATATTTCCACGTTTGGCGGGCAGTAACATCGATCTCAATGATGGTGTGCAACAAATCATTAGATATCGTGTTGTATATCTACTGAAGGACAACTGTGTCCAAACGAGAACAGAGTGTATCATCAGAAGTCGAAGTCGATGGTACGTCTGTGGACTTCGGCGTGGGAGGGATGATGTGGTCGATAACTTCGTAAACACGACAATGAATCTTAAAAAGCTTCGCCCACGAGAAGTATTGACCCTTTTTCATGTCAAAAGTCACGGGGATAAAGTTTTTAATGTTGTTTACGGGCAAGTGCCGGATGAAATTTTATTTTATCAGCCACAGAAGAGGAAATTATGAGGAAGAAGAAGAGAGAATGGTCTGAAAAACTACGGTTCCGTCGTGGGGAAAAGAGGGGTGGGGGCTGCCGAGAGAGGTCGGCGGCTAGGGTTCCAAAGCGGGCTAGGTGTCGACGTAGAAAAAAAATGCGACTGAGAAGGTGTATCGACGGCTAGGGTAGTGTTTGTAGTTTTAGGCTACTGATACCATAAAGGAATACGTTCCTTGATTTTATTGATAAATGATTTACAATATATATAATGTTACAAGAATATTTACTTTGATACAAATTAGGTAACTAATTATCATAATTATAAAAGAATTACAATTTTATCTAAAATAAGAGATATAAAATTAATAAAAAAGAATATCGAGAAATATTCTATTAACTCTTTTCAAGAGTTAAACTATATAAACTTTGATCAATACTTTAAGCTTTATTTTTTTATTATATTAATATGAAAAGAATTATAACTTATAATCTTTTTGTATATGATAAATATTTTGAGATGGAGAGAGTAGAACTAATAACTACTAAACTTTTTGCAGCCTTGAATCTTTACTTTATGACTTTAAAAGGCTTTTGATGGGATTTGTAGCTTCGCTGTGAAGTTGCTTATATTATAGATATGTTATTGCAATTTCTTTTTTTCACTACATTATTTTAATCGAACACAATGATACAATAAAGTTACAGCAGAGTTATATCGTTTTTCCTCTATCAGCATACAATTTCGAAACAATCTTTTCTATCTTCATGAGATTAGAGTAAAATATGCGTATATATTATTTTTTCCAAGACTTTATATGTGAAATTACACTGATTTTTCTTTTGTTTTTTTAAAGGGTAAAGGTATAAATATACTCCTCAGCTTCACGATTTAAGACAAATATATCCTCATTAAATGTGATGCATATATACTCTTTCCGTTACACAAATTGTACAAATATAACTTTTTTGGTGACGGATTTTTTTTTAAAAATTATTTACCTTATTTTTTAATTAAAAAATGTCATGTGCCTTTAAATAAGTAAGTCTACCCGTTTTTTCAGTAGACTTATTTTTTAAAAGCTACATGATAATTTTTCTAGTGAGTTGTCTAGTTCGTCTGAAAAATATCTCTGCAGCCTTAAAAAATAAATCTACTCATTTTTTCAAACAAACCAGACCTGACCCATCAGAAAAAAATTATCATGTAACCTTTAAAATTAAGTCTACTAAAAATGAATAGACTTATTTTTTACAGTCACATAACATTTTTTAAATTTAAAAATAAACTAAATGAATTTTTTAAAAACTTTTTGTCAGTGAAAAATGTATATTTGCCCATTTATGTAATGATAGAGGTATATATGTACTAATATTTTAACGAGGATATATCTTTTCTAAATGACAAAGTTGAGGAGTGTATTTGCGCCGCTTCCAAAAAAAAAAAAACTACCCATATCTTTAGTCGTTTACGAGGCTTTGGATTCAATATTGAATACTCCTACTTCTTAATTTCGTTCGACCACTTTAGCAATCATTAAGAAACCTAATTTGACTGAGTTGATGCATATATGTATAATATTAGTAAAACTTTCATGACCGTTTTGTTTTTTATTTATGTGTTTCCAAAGGATGTTACTTTACTCCTTTTTCACGTGACCCCCACTTAATTTTGTGATGATTAGATTGATTTAATTAATTCAACAATGGTACAATATATATTATTTAACAATAACTTGATTATAATATATGAATCTTCTTAATGCTTTCGGCAAACTACGTCTAATCAAAGTAAAACACCCAACATTGTCAACTCAAATCAAAGTAAAACACCCAACATTGTCAACTCAAATCAAAATATTAAGGTTACTTTTCAGTAGGTCAAAGGCCAATTTGCGCACGCCTGGTGATTTTCTCTAGTGGTAATTATGGGATTAGTTACTGCTGCTGCTATTCATATTAATCCTAATTAAGATAATGTTACCACTAATTAAGTTGATGTTTTTGGTTTTCAATGTGCAAGTGCGATCTTGGGGTAAAATTAGGATTGCTCCTTGTATATCGTGTGTTCCACTCATAACATCTTTATTACTAAGGGAAAAGGAGCATATTTGCCCTTAAACTTAAGGAAAAGGGGCATATTTGCCCTCCGTCAAAGTTTGAGGACAAATATACCCTTTCCGTTATTAAACTTGTAGAATTTGCCCAAAATTAACAGAAATGCCACATGGCGTCCACGTGGACGCCACGTGGAAGCAGGTGGGACCCGCATCAGCAGCTCCACCCACCACCGTCGTCAATGCCACAGTTGGCCGGAAAAGACCAAAACCCGATCGGAAATTTGATTTCAACGATCTGAAGATTGGGGATGAATCGAAGGTGGTGGAGGGTTGTAAAATGTCGGCTAGAGGACGACGAATCTGCTGGTACCCTTCACTACCGTCGGTTATTGCTCAGATCGCCGGAAACGCGACTGTGGCGGCTAGGGTTTCAGTTGCAATCGATTTGGTTGATGTTGCTATAGAGGTTGAATCGAGTTGTAAGAGTGGTATGGAAATGACGGTGTTGTTAAGGCGAACCTGTTGGTACTAATTTCGGACCGTGAAGTTCCCTGAGTTCACCGGAAAGTGCGAAAAACCGACCGGCAGTAGCGTTGAAATTTCGATCTGAAATTTCCGGCGATATAGGAATAATCGACAGTGGTGGTTGGTATGGAAATGACGAGATGAAGCTAATGGTATAAGCCTTGTCCCCGTTGAGTTGGTGGTTTGGCCGGAATTTGCCATTTTCCGGCAAGATCACTGTAGCTCAAGCTCTCAGTGGAGCTGCTGATGCGGGTCCCACCTGCTTTCACGTGGACGCCATGTGGCATTTCTGTTAATTTTGGGCAAATTTTACAAGTTTAATAACGGAAAGGGTATATTTGTCCTCAAACTTTGACGGAGGGCAAATATGTCCCTTTTCCTTAAGTTTAAGGGCAAATATGCTCCTTTTCCCTATTATTAATTATAGATAAAATTGCAATTTGATTAACAAAGGAAGTTTTACACTGTATAGCTATTTCTCAAAATAATAACCAACATTTTTATATATATTATGGTATAATATACATAAAATATATATATATCTTATACATAATAATGCATTTTTTTAATATATATTTGACTAGCGAATATAATTATTTTTGGCTGATTGGATAAATGCTAACTTTCCCATTAACAAATTTTACATTTTCCCACTTGATTAACGAATTTCTTGGTCATGCTTAGTCAACTGAATGATGATTAATTTCCACGAGACACTAATTAATCCTCCAAAGTACTCTCTCCGGATAAAAAAAAGTGTCCAATTTACATTTATTTCTTGAGTCAAAAAAAATATTCACTTACCAAATCAAAAAAAAAACTAACCTTATTTATTTATATTTGCCCTTATTATGTATTAGATATTAAAATCTCAATACTTATTTAATTAGAGGTATTTTAGTCAAATTACTCATTTATATTTTTTAATGGATATGCAAATGATTAGGTAAACACTCTTTTCTATCAGGAGGCATGTTGCTTAATTATGTCTGCAAGTCCTTTGTTCATCATCTACTAATTATTATACATCTAATTTGTCGGTCAAATTAATAATGAAAGGAGATACCGATCTTATAAGTTATAATCTTTGAAATGAAGTGACTTTTATGTGTGTCTATATATTTATTGCCCAAATATATAGAGTTGAAATGACCTTCGAGTAGGGGAAAAGAAAAAAGAGAAGATAATAATTAATAAGCAGTTTCATTTTCCCAAGACAATATGTAGTACCACCTCCGAGGTTTGTCTTAATTCAATTATCGTTTTAACTTTTTTCACGTTTATTAAAAAAAAATTGTTTACTAAATTATTTCTATTTAATAATATTGATTGATTCTTTCTCATAAATATCGTGCATACTTCTTTAATGCGAATGGTATAGTTGAAAATAATTATCAACTTTATTTTTGAGTTTCGAAAATGATAATTATTTTAGGATAAACTTTTTGAGCTAAATGGAGAATTAAGATGGGACCGAGGGAGTACTAGTTTCACACACTTTTTTATGCTTTCGATTTTTTTCTTTCAAATTTTATTTTTCTATTACACCGGAGGAAGGAAAATAATGAGAACTAAACCTAGATACATCAATTGCGTGATAGACTTCTAATGATATTATCATAGGCGGATTAATAAAGTGTAATTATATATATATATATATAATAATAATAATAATAATAATAATAATAATAATAATAATAATAATTGTATTTGATTGTGAATTCAGTTATTATTTTATATTAACTTTACATCGTTATAAGTACCAATAAAATTTAAATCTTAGATTCGCCTCTGATAGGTACGGTGAGTCTCGATGATACTTGAAAGATTATTAATTGTAGTGATTATCACTTTTTGAGGGTTAGGGGTGGGGCAAGGTGGTGTGGTAGGGATTTTGTCAAAGGAAGAGGACCAAAAATGTGCTTAATAATACCTGTTAAATTCTGTAGCAGCAAGCCAATCGAGAAAATGCAGATAGAAGGGAAGAGTTTTGGAGAAGAAGAAGGAAGCGTAAGAACAAAGAGTCGGTTTGGGAGCAAAGTCGCTCTTTGAGATATTTTCAATTATAAATTGCTCAAATGAAATATTACAACTATCCTCACTATTTATAATAATAACTTTGCAGAAAATAACCATTGCAGAAATAACCACTAACTAACTAACACTGTATGTGTATACTACTAAGTCTACTAGTGAATATCTCAACATCCCCCCTCAAGCTAGACACTGAAAACAAAGGTTTCAGTCATAGCTTGAAGACGATAGCAAATGTAAATGCATCATTAACAACATGAACAACACCAGTAGCGGCTCCAGTTTCAGCAGTTGCACCAATATTCATAACCAGTGGCATCAATGAGCTGGTGCAGCAACACATTAACAACAGCTAAAGGGATTTATTTGTTAAAAAATTATGCATCACATGAGATCAATTCCCTTCCTTTGCAGCATATATCCCAGGACCGTTATCAAATCACAGAGGGAGCAAATAATCAACAATTCATGCAGTCCTTAACTGTCTTATCCGTTGAGCATTTCTTCCTGCCTCGTTAGGTAACATTATTAATCCCTGGAGATCACATATCTTCCATTTTTTTCTTTCTTTATATATTTCTCTTCTTCTGCAGTATCACGGTTGCACAACAGCAGAACATAGTTGTGTAATTTTTTTTCTTTCTTTATATACTTCTCTTCTTCTACAGTATCACACTTGCACAACAGCTGGACAAAGTTTACTTCGTGAGATATCTCCTCACACACGAAACCAAGTGTTTCCCTGGTTGCCTAATGCAGCCAGTCCCAACAACTTTAGCAACAACTGCAGCATTTCAAGCAGTAGCACAGCTGCAGCAAGTTTAGACCAGCAATATCAGCAGACATCAGGCAGAAATCAGAAATCAGTCCTGCAGTTCATCTCTTCATCAGAAGCAACGATAGCAGCGACTTCATTACTGCTATACAACAGCAGCTTCAATACTTTTCAAGTAGGAATTTTCAACTCCCACAACAACAACGAAAAACCTCTCGTTCTCTGGTCTCACTCGGACTAGAGAATCTTCCGATTCTCCCTATGCAACCCACGGCAAAAAACACTCGTTCTCTAGTCTCATTTGGACTAGAGAATCCCTCGATTCTCATCACGCAAGCTATTTTAATAAGCGGCAAGAACCCTTCGTTCTCTAGTCTCTCTTGAACTAGAGAATCTCTCGATTCTCATCACGCAAGCTATTTTGATTAGCTCAGATATGCAGCGGAGTCTCCCTCAATTTCTAGTCCTATTATGGCAAAAAATTCTTCGATTCTCCTATCCTGAGCTACACATATAAAAACAGGCAATTTACAACCTGTGAATAACTCTTTAAATCTTTGAATTGAGCTTCAACTCAATCTATATTGTCGTCGATGAAGTATCCCTCGGTTCTCAGTCTGTTTGTCGCTAAGAACTCTTCGATCCTTCAATCGATCTATTGAATATGCAACAGAACCACAATTTCTTTGAACTGGAATTCCACTGATCCACAATCTCTTTGAATTGGAGTTCCATTGATCTAGCAACAATATCTTTTCTTTCATTTTCAGAAACTACATATTAATTCCAGCACAACAGGTTTTAACAATAACAACAACTAATTTCAGCCCCTGCAGCTGCTACATATACTGTGCCATCAGTGAGCAGTCCTGGATTTCATAGAGCCATCTTTAAATCCACCAACAGAAACTAAAATAAGAACGTAGCAGCAGTGAAGATTAGGATAATTGAGGAGCCTACACCTTCACCTCCTCTGAACAACTTCAGTAGCAACACCAGCAGTGATTCACTGATCTTAAGCAGTGCAACAACATCAGTGCAGTGCAACAACATCTGATGTACTCACACCAGCAATACCAACACAACCACAATAAACGACACTGAACCAATACTGAACAGAATACATCACAACAACTATCAACAATAACAACGATGAACTCGACACCTTTCTCCAATTTCGTCAATTTACCAACACAAACTAAATGAAATTGAGTTTCCAGAAACTCAACTATCCTCGGCGATCTGCGACGTCGCATTGATAGCCAAAGGCGGAGTGTATCCGCAGAAAACGATAACATCTCCATTCGACTAAATCGACAAATGCGATAATCGAAAACAGTAAGTAAAATAGAATGGATCGATTTTGATTCTCTGTCGATTCTATTGTCACTCGCAACAAAAATCGATCGATATACTATATAGATTACCTCAATATTATGTCTTCTTCGATTTCGATTTTCTGATTTTTCAGAAGAAAATCGTTCGATTCTCTGATTTTTCGAACTTCTCTGTTTTTCGATCGATTGATCTCCTTCTTCGATCTAAACTTCGAGTCAAATCGATTGCTTCGCGATTCTGATTTTCAGAAAATCGCGATCCTGTTTTTTTCTTCAGCAATTTTCGATTTTTTTTCGCGATTGAATCTCGATTTCAATTTCTTTCAATCAATTTCGAATCCTAGATGTATATCCCGATCTCTGCAAACTTACTTCGATTTCAATTCCTTCAATATGTCAATTTCACTTCAATTCATCTGCACTGTCCAGTTTCTTCGTTCCCGATTTCGTCGAGTCCTCGGATTTGTTAATCCTGCTTTGATACCATGTTAAATTCTGTAGCAGCAAGCCAATCAAGAAGATGAAGATAGAAGGGAAGAGTTTTGAAGAAGAAGAAGGAAGCATAAGAACAGAGAGTCGGTTTTGGAGCAAAGTCGCTCTTTGAGATATTTTCAATTATAAATTGCTCAAATGAAATATTACAATTATCCTCACTATTTATAATAATAACTTTACAGAAAATAATCATTGCAGAAATAACCACTAACTAACTAGCATTGTATGTGTATACTACTAAGTCTACTAGTGAATATCTCAACAATACCTTACATCTGCGTAACATCAATCATGTTTAAACCTCACACAAAGTTTTTGTTCCTCATGTTCTATGTTTTTCATTCTTGTTACCAATCAATTATGAATCATTGTACTTGTGAATTGTTTTCCAACTGTCATTATTAGGGTATTTTGTTCTTTCACCTGAATTGGCTAGAGCAACTTTGATTTTTTATCAAGACACTCAAAGATTATCGAAAATGGGAAATTATTGCTAAATCTTCTGCTGAAACATCACTTATACTCCATAAATCAAACTATTTATCCGTTTCTATTCCTCTTACTTTTCATGTCCCCCAAAAAATTAAAACTATTTACCCGAGATGCCCCCCTCCCTCCCAGATACCAACATGGTATATAAATATACTCAGATGGTATCATGAAAGACTGTTTCAGTCCTTTTCTTAGCCCTTCATAATACCATTCTGATATATAAATATACCGAGATGGTATATCATGATGATCATGCTCATTTATTAAAAAAAAGACACACTTTTCTCGAAAAAAAACTCTATGATACCATTGTATTATATACGTATAATGTGATGGTATCATGTAGGGTTGATTCAGTGCTTCAATGAGACATTCCTGGACCATGATATCATCATGATACATAAATATATTGAGATGGTATCATGAAAGACTACTTTAGTCCTTCTCTTAGTCCTTCATGATACCATCCTGGTATATAAATATACTGCGATGGTTTCACAAAGGAAGGGGTTTAGGCGAGGGGTATATCGGATAAATAGTTTTGAACGAGGGGTAGTACGGTAATTAGTTTAAAAGGGATATAAGACGGGTAATTAATTTATTTTTATGGGGTATTTTAGTTAGTTTCCCGAAAATCTTTGGTAAACCCTACAGTAAGGTATTGCACATGATCTTCTGTAATCCAACATTTTTAGTGTTTGCATGAAGATTCTTAACTAATCCTTACTGCACCGTAACTTTATGTTTAAATGTATAGATATCTATTTAGGCCCTAATATAATGATTTTTCATGGCATACTAACTTTATAAATATAAAAATAGAATGATTAAAGTAAAACTAAAGGAGACAAGGCTCCAAAACAGATTAAAATTATTTACATTCCTCAATCTTGATTTTAAAATTAATTTTCCCTCCAATTTTGAGCAGGGGAATATTCTCCCCCATATTTAAATTGACTTTTTAAAATGCTTATTCTACTCTCTAATTATCAATTTTCTCTTCTTTATTTCTTTAATATTAATCTATGTTATGAACCTACGTATAGAACAAAAAATATTATTTCATTAATGAATAGTAAGAGTAACAAATACTAATCAAACATATAAGTTAATGACATTCAATAATAAAATAAATGAGAAACAAGAAAATTTGAATAAAAATAATTTGGCAGTATTGGTTATTTTAATCAAAGCAACTAAAACTCAAAAATTTATTTACATTATTGACAATAAAGGAAAGTGAGAACTTTGTAGGTGGTAATTGAGAATGATGTTGGCTAATGGGGGAGTGTGGGTAGTAGCTAGTGATAATGGTGAAAGTTGGTGGTGGTTGATAGTTGTGGTAAATGATAGTGATAGCTAATGGTGGTGGACTGGTGGTATAGATGTTGGTTGGCGACAAATAACGTGGTGATTCATATGGTGGTGATTGTCGGTGGTGATTGATGGTTATTGTGGTAATGAAGTTTGGTGGTGATGATTGTAAGTGATGGTTAGTGATAGTGATAGCCGATTATAGTGATTGAAAGTGATGATGCTTTGTTTGTGACTGAGGATGGTGGGATGCAGTTGATAATGGTGGACAACAATGGTGATAGTTGATAATGGTGGACGATGATAGTCATGGTGAATGAATGAAATTAATAAACAACATTTTTTATAGAAATATTTATTAAACAATTATCTTGATGTTAAAACTCTGCCAAAAATCTTAAATAAGACTTTTAAATAGTTGATACACAAAAAAAAAAAAACTTAATGATTACGATTCAGATGTAAAAACAAACTTAATGACTGAAATATGAAAGATTAAAATTAAAACCTTCATTAAATGCAAATAAACGAAACCTAAATATCTAAGGCAACATAAACATTGCATATGATATAAAATGGAGTCTTTATCCATCAAATATTTTGTTATTTCTTGGATATTCGGGTTCAAATATCCATAAATTTTCTATTTGCTTACTGAGTTCATATAACTATGAACACATCTATTTTGACAAATTCTTTTGTTTTATATATATATATGTCCACCAAACTTTTTTTGCTAAAGTTAGTTGAATATTCAAATATCTGTCCTAAACTCATTCGTGAAGATACTCTAATAAATTCAACATATCATTGGTTGAAATTGTTTTTTGAAATTTTTCTGAAAGGTAATTATATATTCTTTTCTTCTTCGGAACAATAGGGTTGTTATGCTAAAAACTAATTTTGTTGAAGAGAAAACTATAACTAATATATATCTTGTTTATCGAAGGTCGATTACCAGAAAAAGAATTAGGCAAAAAATTAAGATACATTCTGAAAATAAAGTCAATACGTCATGAAGCACGATACATTCCGAAGATTAAGAATTAGGCAAAAAATAATTTTCACCCTTCGAAGAATTTCAAACTTTAATTACTTCCTCCGTCTCATTTTATATGAAGGTCTTTGACTTGACATAAATTTTAAGAAATAAAGGAAGAGTTTTGAAATATGTGGTGTAAAACAACCTATAGAAATTTGTGTGACTAGAGATCATTTCATTAAGGGTAAAAAAGTAAATTTAAAGTTGAATTGTTACTGAATACAAAAATGAGTCATTATTTTTGGGATTGACTAAAAAGTAAAAAGTGTCGTATAAATTGGGACGAACATGTTAGTAGTTTACGAAAAAAGAAAAATATTCATTTAACTGCTAATTAAATGGAGTTGCACCAGGATCAGTCCTTAACCCGTTTATATTTGCCTTAGTGATGAACGAATTGATGTGACATATTCAGGAGGAGGTGTCGTAGTGTATGTTATTTGCAAACGACATAGTTTTGCTTGACGAGACGTGTAGTGACGTTAACGAGAGGCTGGAAGTTTGGAGGACGACCTTAGAATCTAAAGGATTCAAGTTAAGCAGGACTAAGATGGAGTACATGGAATGCAAGTTCAGTGACGTGATGCAAGAGACGAATGTGAAAGTGAAGATCGAGACACAAGTTATACCCAAAAGATGGAGTTTCAAGTATATGGGATCCATTATACAAGGGAACGAGGCGATTGACGGTGATGTCACCCATCATATTGGAGGAGAGTGGATGAAATAGAGCCTTGCCTCCGGGGTACTTTGCGATAAGAAGGTGTCGCCTAGGCTGAAAGGTAATTTCTATCAAGTGGTGGTTAGACCGGCATTGTTGTATAGGGCAGAGTGCTGGCCAGTCAAGAACATCTACAAAACTTACTCCTAAGAAGTTGTTGGCTTTTCATCAGCCGTTGCGCGCTAGCCTTTTCCCAACCTAGTAAAGGGGCTGCTAGTTGTAGTGTGTCGAGCGAATGCGAGAGGGGTGAAAGTCGTTTGAATAAAAAGGAGAGGAGGGGTGAAAGTCGTTTGAATAAATGTGTAGTCATACTAGAAGAGATATGATTAGAAATGATGATATAAAAGACAAGGTCGAAGTGGACTCAGTGGAGGACAAGATGAGGGAAGCGAGACTGAGATGGTTCGGGCATGTGAAGAGAAGGTATGAGGATACGCGAGTTAGGAGGTGTGAGATATTGACGGTTGTATGAGTCGGGCGAGGTAGAGGTAGGCCGAAGAAGACCCGAGGGAGGTGATTAAACGGGATATGGCTCAACACCAATTGACTGAGGACATGACCTTAGATAGGAAGATTTGACGGTCCAAGATTAGGGTAGAAGGGTAGTAGGTATTTGAGTTTTGTCGCGTTATATGTGAGAGAGGTGGAGGGATAGCCTTTCCATCTCCTTTTCTCCATTTTTATTTAGTTGTATTATTTTGGTATCGCGTCGATCATTATTCCTATGCGTGTATTACTTCATTTGTTCTATAGCTTGATATTTTTGCTGTCTTATTTTCTTGCAATCTTGTATTGACTATGTTTCTCGAACTGATGGTTTATCAGAAGCAATCTCTCTACCACACAAAGATAAAGGTAAGGTGCGTACATTCTAACGTCCCCAAACTCCACTTTATGGGATTACATTGGATATATTGTTGTTATTGCTGTAATGAAGCATACTAACTGGTAATGATAGAATGGCACCCAAAAAAAGCACGAAAAGAAAAGGGAAAAAAGAGTGTTTAGACAGGGAAACGTACATTTCATGGTTCTTAATTTAAAACTTAAAATGCTCGTTGATCTAGTAGGAGGGAGAGAGGATAAATATAAAATAAGATATTTAAACTTTTAATTAATAGAAAAATTTGTACTAATTCTTTGTGAGGAAGTGATTTAAAGTTAAGAATCAGAGTGTGAGTAAAATTATTTAAATAATGTTGGCGAAAAGGAGAAATCATTCCTTTGTGCCATTATCAATATTTTAAGGTTAGGGATACATCAAAGGATATATAGTTTATGATGACAAAAAGATATATAGCTCCTGGAAAGCTTCCTTAATGAGTGGGTGCATCGCATACTTCAAGTGGAGCTTAAAGCATCAAGTAATATTTCTTCAAATAAATAAAAATAACTACATTCACGTATAGCTAGCTAGGCATGTAGATGCTCAATTATGTTAGTAATTGATTAAACTTATAAAACGTTCTTCTTCTATTTAATTAAATTAACTATACTCACATACTTATTATTGTCATTGTAAAGAAGTTTTTGGGTTGAGTTAAACCAAATATTCATTCTTTACATGGTATCAGAGTCATGCACATTCACTACAACAAAACGCTTCTGAAAGGGTGAGCAAAATCGCCCTCTTTGAATGGAAAATCGTTCTTCTAGATCAAAGGAGGCGATTTCAAGTCGTCCTTTTCTCCGCCTCGTTAGGTTCGTTGTCCTAGATCAAGGAGGGTGATTTCTTAGGTCGCCTCCTTTGATGAAAAGTCACCCCTTTGGTGAGGACCAAAAAGGACGACTTTTCTAGCCGCCCTTGTTGATCTAAGAATTTAATTTTTGTCTAATTAGAAATCTACTTTTAAAGATTAAATCCATTTCTTGGTTTTATAAGTTATAACATAATTCCTTGGAGCTTTGTATTTGTTGCATAGTTGTTTTCAAGGTATATCAAAGATAAGTTCTTATAAGAGAAAAAAAAGAGCAGGCAACATTGTTTTCCTTGTCAACATCAGATTTAATTTCTGGACAGTTCATTGAAAATTAGAGAAGAAGTGTGTATAACATAGCATCGCGACATCTAGTTACTTGAATATGATATTTACAAATAAAATAATTTAATCATAATTGAAGTGAACGTATTACTTCATCATGACAACCTAAGCAAGATGACGCACATAACTATTCAAGAATATGGGTAGTTGGATTCATATTAACACTATTGTATTTTGAATGCTTGAATTAGTCATTCATGGACCTTCGGATTCACAAAAATGTTATTGATATTTTTAATCTTTAAAAGTAGATTTCAAATTGAACAAAAATTAAATTCTTAGATCAACAAGGGCGATTTGAAAAGTCGCCCCCTTTGGTGAGAACAAAAAAAGGCGACTTTTCAAGTCGCCCCCTTTGGTGAGGACAAAAAAAGACGACTTTTCAAGTCGCCCCTTTTGGTGAAATTAAAAAGGGCGACTTTATGTGTCGCCCTATTTGCATTTTCAACCACGACAATATATTTTAGTCGCCCTATTTGGTGAAATTAAAAAGGGCGACTATATTGTCGCCCTTTTTGGTACTAACTAACAGGGCATTTTTTAGTCGCCCTTTTTGGGGCGATTTGTTGTAGTGATTTCAATTATTTGTTCGTCGATGTTGGCCCCCAAATTATATTGTCCACGCTCCAGTTAACGAGGTCTGAGCGTGCGGGGATCTTTAAGAATCTTACATCGGAAATGGAATGTGAACATGAACTCTTTATATGGACTTGTACAATCCTCACCCTAAAAATTAGCTTTAGGGGTTAGTTAGGTCCAAGATTCATTCTTTACCGTCATAATATATATATATATATGAGAACTATAAAACATTTTAATTTTTATAATTGATATGTACTACCTAGGCATGTAGATGCTCAATTATGTTAGTAATTGATTAAACTTATAAAACGTTCTTCTTCTATTTAATTAGATTAACTACACTCACATAGTTATTATTGTCATAATAAAAATATACATATTATGTAGGAAGATATGAGAACAATAAAACATATTTATTTTTAAATTTGATATGTACTACCTAGAGATACAATTGGTGAACTGAAAATTTGTTTCTAAAAAGAGCTTAAAACTCATATTAAAATTTATAGAAGGTATTTTCGAGTAACTTTTGATTAAAATATTGAAAAATACAAAGGTTATTGTGAAATAGTCTACAATGGAGTAGTTGAGAAAATTAGTTCGAGGGAACTAGTTAGTTAAAAAAGTATTGAAAATTGTTGCTAAAGTAAACTTCATAAATAGCTATAGTTGTTGTGTATTTACGAAACATAGCTATAGTTACTGTATCAGACGGAAAAATTGTACCAGACATGTATCAACTCAACTATTTCAGACAGATATCAACGCATATTTTATCAGTTGAAATCGCGCAAAAAAATTGTATACATTTCGTAAATACACAAGTAACGTTTCATAAATACAGTAGCTGCGTTTCATAATTTTTTAAAACTATAGCTATCTTTCATGAATATAGTCTAAATGTTTGCGACGTCATGTAATTTTTCCTTCTTATTTTTCCACTCTAACCAAGTGGGCCCAAGAATTGTTATCAATATAATTGTGAGGTAGCCAGGTAGGGCCACTGAGAGGAGCTCAATTCTCATGGGCCCAATTTGGGCCTAACCCAGCAGTGGACAATAACTGTGGATTGACTTAAGTGAGCCATAACACAAACTGGTGGACCAAAATATGTTCTTTTATATGCCTCCATCTATCTTCTTGTTCACAAAAAATATATTTTCTAGGCTTCAAATTCAAACCATACACCATATAGGCTATAGGCTTTATGCTATAGTCTAGTTTAGGGTTCACTTGTTCCAAATTGAGAGGAACAAAGAACAAACTGATTACTACATTTAAATATGATTCTCTATAGTTCCAAATATAGTAACATTCAGCCTCATCTTCTCATAGTTTCTAAATAGGGTGGTCCTACTATTATGTGATGCCCACTGACTTAACGTAAATTCATTTTTGACCCTTATGAAATATGCTGTCAGATAGAGAACCATATGTATTATTAAGTAGTTCAGTAACCTTTTGTGATGCTTGATACAGATTAATATCATACACAATTTAAAATTTGTCAAATTATATAGTTCATGTTAAGAGTCTCACATCCAGAATTAATGAGAAAGATGACTTTATATGACTGAGCAACGCCACCCTACAAACTAACTTTTGGGATTGAGTTAGGCCCAAAACCCATTTTTTACCGTTCAAATTAGAATTTCTATATAGCATGAATTTGATGTACATATAGTTCAAGCAGAAAACAACATATGGACACATATCCACTATTGGTAAATAAACTCTTTCTGAGGACCCACACAATTAAAACTTAGACTATTGTATTATTATTGGATTATATAGTATTGTCCTATTGTGGTGTCGAAGTCATTTTCTCTTACAATTGAGTCAATAGGTATAAGATTTCAAAGTTCTAGTTTTACTTATCCTAGTTTGATTTTTTCAAGAAAAAGACTATAAGATAAAATGATTGAAAACACGTGAACCGAATCATAGGTTCTATTGTTTGAAAATTAGCTTAGTTGAATTGAATAACAACACATTTTGAAAAGTAACACATGTTGTCTGAATAAGACATCTCTTCGTAAAACCTTTTGAATGTTTCTAGTTTTCAACATGATATGCCTATTGATTGACTCACTCCCTCCTCCTCCTCTTCCTTTTCCTCCATCTCCTCTCTCTCCGCCCCGTTCTTCTTTCTGCCACGCCTCTAACTAGTGGAGTTGCAACCGGTGAAGCTTGTTAATATAGGCTGATGTGTAACAAAGGGAAGTTTAGTCTTTTCAGCTTTTCATAAATTAGTTAAATCTGTTAGAAGTTAGTTAGTGTTAATTGTTAAATATATATAAGTATATACATGATATACATATGTATACTTCTGTATATTAGACATTCAAGGCCATGCCAGCCCATTACTGGCAGTGTCACTGGGCCATGTATCAAACAGCCCATCACGGGAAATATGGCCTTGTATCGGACAACCCATTACAGGGAGAAGATTGTGTATATTAGGAATGTATATTGTAGTATAATTAGACTTGTACTATTATCATAATTGTATAGTCTCCAAATAGAATAGGGTTTTAGATGTTTAGTAGGAAAAGGATTTTCCTATATGTAACTTGTATATTTACCCCATTCATTAATGAGAATAATCAAGAGATTATTTCTTTCATGGTATCAAAAGTCTAGGTTATTTTCCTTGCTTCCGCTACTCTCTTGAGTCTCTTCTTTCTCAATTTTTTCTCGATTTCAGTGACAAAATCCCTCCCCCCATCTCGGTTTACTCACTAAACCCGAGGCAAAAATCAATTCTTCTCCAAATTTATTCTATTCACCATGACTGATAAGAACACGTTTCATCATGTCCTCACCGTTTCTAACATCAAAAACGTTCTTCCTATTGTTCTTGACCTAGAAACCGTACAATATGGGACATGGGCGGAGTTATTCAAGATTCATGCGATGACACATCAAGTTCTCCACCACATAATCCCTCCGGCTCCGAATACGGAGGATGTGCCCACCAAAGAGGACGATCCAAAATTGTGGGTCACTTTTGACGCAAAAGTTCCCAGTGGATTTATGCCACTATCTTCCTGGATATCTTACATACGATTATGGAACCTAACTCTTCAGCTATGACTGTGTGGAATAGATTGCGTGATATATTTCAGGATAACAGTCATTCCCGCATTGTCACCCTTGAACAAGAATTTTCTCAAGTTTCTATGGAGAATTTTTTGAATGTTTCATCTTATTGCAAACGACTCAAGGATTTGGCGGATCAACTTCGCAACGTGGGTGCTCCTGTTAGCAATAGTCGTCTTATTTTATAAATGGTTGCAGGCCTGTCTGAGACCTATAATGGCGTTGCTTTGATACTTCATCAAAGAAACCCCCTACCAGAATTCTATCAAGCCTGCTCTATGCTTACGTTAGAAGAAGTCGGTTTGGCTAAGAAGGCGACTACCGATACTAGCCACGTAGTCATGATGACGTCATCTACAACTTCTCCAGGTTTTATTGATAATTTGTGCCAAAACCATTCTCACGGTGACGGCAAAAATAATCGTAAAAATAATGGGAAAAATCGTGGTGGCAAACGCGGTGGTTCGTGGCGAGCCAATTCCAACAAAGGTGGCCACGACCCAACTAGTCCACGCGGGCCAACCGGATGGACTGACCGATGGCAGTGGCCCAACAACCACTGGACCCAATACCCGTCGTGTCTAGTCCCCAGCCAGTGGGCTGGCCAGAACAATTATCAGCCCAACAATAGCCAGTGGCCCAACAGTGGGCAATCCAGTTTTGGTAATTCAACTAGGCTGAGGCAGCAAGTAGGGGTGCTTGAGCCTCGCCCCCAACAGACCCATTATACAACGGGACCCACTCCTACTGACCTCGAAGCTGCAATGCACACACTTGGATTGAATCTCCCGGACCCGGACCCGGACCCTATTATCACATAAAGTTAGTTATTGAAGTTAGTTCATAGATTTAGTTAGTCTAGATGAGTTGATGATTTATAAATATATAAAAGAGAATCATTGTAATGATCAACACAATGAATGAATACAAAGCTACACAATTCTCTTCTTTCTCTTCGAAATTTGTCTTCTTCAACTACCTTCTTCCTCATATGAACTCTATCATCTTTTACTAATCTCCAAATTATAACATGGTATTAGGCTTTGAGGGTTGTAATCAAAGCATCTGAAGTTCTCGACTAATTCTTCTTTGATAAAGAAATAATTTCTTCCGCTAAATGATCTTGAATTCTGAAACAAGATCAATGGAAAATTCAAATTCTCAAACAAATACACCAGTTTTGAATGGTGTAAATCCAAATCAAACACCAGTAATGCATATGGGATGGGATCTAATTCTGGAACTCAAATGATTGAATATATCGACTATTTGCCTCTCTTCTTACATTCTTTGGAATATGTTAGTGGGATTCAAATCATCTCATTTCAACTTACAAGTATGGAAAACTATTCCCTGTGATTTAAGTCAATGAAAATTGCTTTACGGGGCAGGAATGAGCTAGGTATGGTTGATGGAACTAGTAGTAAAGAAAAATTCTCAAAAAATATGTAGGAACATTAGAAGAGGGTAAATACAAGTCTTATCTTGGATCGTGAACTATATTGTGAGTAGTAATGTGTAGAACGGAAAAATAACAACTACTATTTGTTAGAAATCTGAAAATGATCAAATATGAGGGTTTGTTGAGTCGACCAAATTCTTGATCTATCCTTAAGATAATATTGCCCCGTATATCCTTTCAACGGTTGTAATGACAACTTATCTCCCAATATAAAACAACAATCAAACAAATGAGCAAAGGGAACTCCAGTGTTTGCTTTGAAAGAAAGATCTTTAAGTGTTTTGTGATTGCAAGAGAGGATGAAGTGTTTCAGATTTCAAGTGTGTTTCCAAATGAGCCTTGTATCTCATTTTATAGTGTGTAGATGATGACCCTCCAAATGACTAAGTAATGGCCATGAATGCCATGTTGATGCCTTGAATTTGGAGTTACAATTCAGCCAAGTAATGGCTGAATTCATGAGCAAAATAATGGAGAGTAAATACTCCAAAGTCAGCCTAAGAATCAGTTTTTAATTCACCTCCAACGGATTGAAACAGTCGAGGCGCGGCTTCGGGCCCAAAGAACTCACCGAACTGGAACGTCAATTAGAGTCGCGGCCCTTCGGGGAGGCACCGCTACCCTTCAATTCCAGTAACTTACTGGAATTGAAACGTCAATTAGAGCTGCGGCCCTTACATGGAGGAGTCACGACCCTTCTCGGTTTCGTGGTGATTTCTGATTCACTTCATCTTTACACATTATACACTTCTTCCTTCATTTACCAATGTGAAATCATTCGTCATTTGGCCAATAATCGTCTATTACCTTACATCTCATACATTTCGTATATGTACCAATATTTCTTCCATTAAGGAAATTTTGATCCTTGACACTACGTGTGCACGTGTGTGGAAACAAGGTTTCCTACGTGCGGGGCCCCAATTGTTCGATTCATAATTAATAGGATTTACTTTATTTCACGTTTAATAAATACTTCCAACAATCCCCTCTTGGAAGAGATTTTGGTGCACGCACATGGTGTCTTTCTAGCAATCACTTGGCGGAATGATGTTCCATCCGGAGAGGTAGCCGGAGCTTTGAACTATCCATAGTAGAATACCATCGGACATATTTACTGCGCGGTGAACGTGATGTCTTGAACTGTCAGTGTTTAGTATATGGCAAGGCAATGGTACCAACACAACACCTTTCCTACTCAATCTTTCTAGTGTTTTATCTATCGTGGGCCATGGACACCCTTGGATTCTTAAGTGTGTTCATTCAAGGCGGCCTATCCTCGCACTTAGATAGAAGGTATCCTGTAATACCCCGCTACACAAGCGTTGGGAACCATTAAAACTTTCACCAACCTAACCTCAACTTTTGAGGATCATTAAAGGTTTGGAAACTTATCATTTACCCCTCTTACATGTAGAATTTTTTGTCTATCACAGGAACGGCCTTGGATTATATTTATTAAGAAAGACACATTATCCGAAGTGCTCTTTCTTCCACCGAAGGGCTCACGGAACCTTTACAGTTTAGTATTCCCATTGAACCTTATTCCTGAAATCTCCAGTCTGTAAGGTTGGATGTCCACTATATCGGTTCTTATTGTTTGGGTTTTAAGCCCATTTCCCTAGACAGGCAGAACAACTGATCTTTGGGTATTCCCTTTGTCAAGGGATCTGCGATATTTTCGTTAGATCTTATGTAATCAATGAAAATAATACCTGAGGTTATCAACTGCCTAACGGACTCATGTCTCCATCGAATATGACGAGATTTACCATTGTATATTGAACTTCGTGCCCTTCCTAGAGCCGACTGACTATCGCATTGGATCATTACAGAAGATACGAGTTTATCTCAACATGGGACATCCTCTAGAAAACCATGAAGCCACTCAGCTTCCTCTCCCGCTTTATCTAAAGCGATAAATTCCGACTACATCGTGGATCGAGCAATAAGAGTTTGCCTAGAGGATTTCCAAGACACAGCTCCACCGCCGGTTGTAAAAAATATATCCTCTGGTGGACTTGATGTCGTCGCTATCAGATATCCAATTTGCATCGTTGTACCCCTCTAGTACCGCTGGATATCTTGAATAGTGTAACCTGAAATGTATCGTGAACTTTAGGAACCGTAGTATCCTGTTCAACACTTTTCAGTGATCCTCACTTGGATTTCGAGTGAACCTAGCCAATTTATTGAATGCATGAGCGATATCAGGTCGAGTGCAGTTTATGATATACATCAGACTACCAATCACCTGCGCATATTGCTCCTAGCGTACGGGCTTACCCAGATATTTGTCAAGCTTTTGACTTATATCTAATGGTGTTGATACCGGTGAACTGTCGAACATCCCAAATTTCTTCAGTATATCCTCGATGTAGTGAGATTGAGATAAGACCAGTCCATTAGATGTCTTAGAGATCTTGATCCCTAAGGTGACATCTGCAATGCCCATATCTTTCATGTCAAAACACTGTTTTAGAATGTTCTTAGTCTCTAGGATTATTCCAGGACTGGTTCCAGTGATCAACAAGTCATCTACATATAGACATATTATGACGAATGATATGTCATTTCCTTTCATGTAGACACATTTGTCACCTCCATTAATGTCGTATCCTTTAGCTAGTAGAGTACTATCAAATTTCTCGTGCCATTGTTTAGGGGCTTGTTTCAGCCCGTACAACGATTTAACAAGCCGACATACTTTTGTCTCTTGTCCTGGAACCACATACCCCTCAGGTTGATCCATATATATTTCTTCTTCCAAATCACTATTTAGGAAGACAGACTTAACATCCATTTGATGTATTTCAAGATCCCACAAGGCGGCGATATCTATGAACATACATATGGGTGTCATTCTTTACACCGAAGCGTATGTGTCGAAGTAATCAAGGCCCTCTTTTTGGCCATAACCCTTGACTACTAACCTAGCTTTGTACTTGTCGATAGAACCATCTGCCTTTAACTTCCATTTAAGGATCCACTTACAACCCAACGGTTTGTGTCCTGGGGGAAGTTCTGCCAACTCCCGGGTGTGGTTATGCAGAATGGATTCTATCTCACTTTCTAAAGCTTCCTTCCAGAGCGGTGCTTCTAGAGTTGACAATGCTTCGACGATTGTCCGTGGTTCATCCTGAACCAAATAAGCTACAAAGTCTGGACCGAAGGACTTGTGCTTCCGTGCCCTTTTGCTTTGCCTTGGTTCCATCTTTGAATCTTTTAAGTACTGAGAATATGGAATACTAAATTCTGGATCGTCAGCTACTTCATAATTTACTAGATCTGAACCATTTTGATCTAGGTAGTCAGTGACTCCTAGTTCATCAGAGGTTTGCTCATAACTTCGTTTGCGAGAGGTTATGTTGTTTTCCTTGTATGAAAATGTATCTTAAAAGAACCATGCGTTCCATGATTCCATGATCGTATCTTCATAAATGTTCGGATGATCCGACTTGTGCACTATGAAGCGATAAGCACTACTATTATTTGCATATCCGATGAATATGCAATCCACAGTCTTAGGTCCAATCTTGGCCTGCTTTGGCATAGGTACTTTTACCTTGGCCAGACAACCCCATACCTTCAAATACTTGTAGGTAGGTTTCTTTCCTTTCCAAAGCTCGTATGAAGTCTTGTATTTACCCTTGTGTGAGACTCTGTTAAGAATCTTGTTTGCGGTAAGGACAACTTCTCCCCACATGGTTTGAGGGAGGCCCAAATTGATAAGTAGAGTATTCATCATTTCCTTTAGTGTTCGGTTCTTGCGTTCAACAATCTCGTTTGATTGAGGTGAGTAAGGAGCCATTGTTTGATGAACTATACCCGATTGAGTACAAATGTCACGACCCGACCCTGGGCCGCGACTGGTGCCCTACCTGGGCACCCCTCTCAGGCATACATCAGAGAATAGCAGCGGAACATACACAACACATAAACATGTTTCAGACAATAAACATCACAGACTAGCCGATAAGGCTGCCTTCCATAAAAATATACATAACCAAAGTAAGACAGTACAACTCTGATCTTACAGCTCAAACCACAAATGTGACTACAGACCTCTAGGATAAACAACAGTGGCGGGACAGGGCCCCGCCATACCCCTGAATGTACATAATATCTACAACATCAGGGAAAACCGTACCAAAAAGGAATAAGCCTCCGGAGAAATGGAGCTTCTGACACCTGATCAGTGATCCTAAGAATGAGGATCCACCACCGCTACCCTACTTGCGCATTTAACGCAGCCCCGAGGAAAGGGGTCGACACAATATGTACCAAGTATGCAAAACTGGAAAAATACCGTAATTTAATCATAAGTCTAAATAAAGCTGGAGTCATAGCTGGTAATCAAATTACAGTTCACTGTGCCTTACTAACAATGAGAGTAAACAAGAGCATACTTACAACATAAAAATAGAAGGCTCATGATCAAAGCAGGACCATCCGCCCGCAGTTTCATTAAGCAATCCTACTCCTAGGACTATTTCACCCGCATGGGTCGTGTGAACCCGCATGAGGTATTCCTCGCATCATGGGTAGCAAATCCATGGAATGGTATAATGTCTTGGGGGTTTACCCCGCAATCATACTCAGAAGGTGGTATAACGTCTTGGGGATTTACCCCTCATTTATACTCTTACCCTAAAGAAGGTGGTATAACGTCTTGGGGCTTTACCCCTCATTTATACTCTTACCCTGGAGAAGGTGGTATAACGTCTTGGGGGTTTACCCCTCATTTATACTCTTACCCTAGCTCAACCGACCATCATACACAACATAAATAAGTTAAGAAAGCCCCTAACTTCTTATTAGTCTTGTTCATATACCCTCTCATTTTAGTTTACTTAAGACACTAACATGTCTTAATACAAGAAATCCGGGAATTTAACCCCAAGTACTACATGCTTCTACTCTTTTAAAAATGATTCCTTTTCATATAAAACTTTAGGCAATTGATGCCTTAAAATCAATTTGCCTTTCATAAATCAAGTCATTTGTCCTTACTTATCTTACTTTGAGTAAATCTCTCCTTTTAGCTTTCCATAAAGCTAATATAACCAACTTCCCATAAAGTTGTTATATTAACCTTATACCTTAGTCAATTACATTTTCCTATATCCAAATGACTTATACTTTTACAACGAAACAAGTATCATATACGTAAAACAAGTAAATGATATCAAGTCTTGTACGTCTACCGTACTAAATAGGTACAACTACTCATGCTCAAGAGATAGGAAAGTTCCACATACCTCTTCGGGTCAATCCACTTGCTAAGTCCAATATACCGCACGTATTATGTCAACCTATAATGACCATAACACGTCTATTAGCTTCTATCCTCAACGTAGAACATTCTAATTGCAAAGTCCCTTATTCTACGGAAAATTGGACAACACTTCCTTTGTTTCTACATACTTTTCCACCTTTTCAAGGTCTGAATTCAACATCCAAACGCCACTTTTAAGACCCAACAATCCAATCAATACAAAGGGGATTACACGCCTAAACTTGGACGTGTAAAATTCTGCCCCATAATACATAACAACTTATTTAATAAGTTTAAGGTAGTATCTTGGCTATAACATGTTCACATATCATCCTTATCCAATCCTTTCAAATTCAAATCATATTTCTTACATGCAATATATCTAAGAGCACTATTGACAACTACTAGTCCTTTCTTCTTCACATACAACACAATTTACTAGCAAAAAGAGAAAGGATTGTTACCTTAGAGTTTACCCAAATTAGTCCAACAATTTCACTTGCCTCCTTTCCACAATCACCTCCACAAACCTCCTACAAGCTTGTCAACATGTTTCCTTCTTGCCACCCTTTTCAAATTTTCTCTAAGCCTTGGTTTCTTCTTGAATTTCTAGAGAGAAGGGAGAGAGAATTTAATTTTTAGAGAGAAGTGAGAGCTTTGAAGAATGACCAAGTCTTCAAGACTTGGTCAATAAATAGGACATGCATAAAATCATATCGGTGCGGGGGGACACTTGTCACACTCCCATGACTTTTTAAAAAGACAATTCCTGATTCCCTGCACTGCAAAAACTCCGCCTACCGCTGAAACCTCCGCTAACTTTCAAGAACTGCGCCGCTGCCTCGCTTCTCGGGCGCGCTGCAACCTCAGAAAATTTTCAGTGTGTCCGGCGCCGCGGCCCTGCATCCGGCGCCGCGGCGCTGCGGCCCCTGAACGAAAATTCATTTCTGCTCAACAGCGCACTGAACTTGTAACTTTCATAACTTTCTACTCCGATGTCCTATCGACGAACGGTTGGTTGCGTTGGGAACTAGACTCAACGAACTACGTACTAGGTCTTTGAAACACCTAGGAACTCTTAATGCAACTGGACATAAACCGCCTCAAAGTTGACTAAAAACCCATCCGAAACATTCTGTCGACCTATCTTTCAAAAAATTTAACACTTAACTCCTTTCGTACGTTCTCATAGGCAGGACCTGGATTACGGGGTGTAACAACAAAGTTCTTCAAAAGGCGCTACATATTCTCCCCCTCTATCTCTACAGATAGTTTTAATCCGTTCGTCTAGTTGATTCTCAACTTCTGCTTTGTAGCGTTTGAATGCTTCAAAGGCTTCATCTTTACTTTTTAGTAAGTAAAGGTAACAAAACCTTGTGCCATCATCTATCAAAGTCACAAAGTACTTGTTCCCCCTAGTTTGAGCGAACTTCAAATCACATATATCAGTGTGTATAAGTTCTAGAGGAGCGGTATCCCTTTCGACGGATCTAAAATGACTCTTGGAAAGTTTTGCCTCTATGCACACCTCACACTTACGTTGAGGGTTTATGTCAATAGAAGACAATAATTCCAGCTTTACCAATCTTTGGATAAATTGATAGTTTACATGTCCTAATCTATGATGCCATATATTAGATGACTCAACCAAGTAAGTAGAAGGTGCAATTTTATTGATAGTTGAAATAGAAGGCATTATAGGTGCAACATTGAACTTAAAGAGGCCTTCACAAACGAAGCCCCTTCTTATAAAAGTTCCATTCTTAGTGATTACAAATTTGTTAGCCTCTAACACTAGCCTAAAACCAGCATTTACTAACAATGGTCCAGAAATCAGATTTCTACAAATATTTGGAACGTGCATCACTTCCTTCAGAGTCAGTTCCTTTCCGGACGTCATCTTTAGGATCACCTTTCCTACCCCCAGTACCTCTGAAGAAGAATTGTTACCCATGAACAGTTTCTTGTCTGAGACTGGTGTATAAGTAGAGAAAGCTTCTTTATTGGAACATATGTGACGAGTAGCACCTGTGTCTAGCCACCATTGCACCAGATTCTCAACGAGGTTAGCTTCATGAACTACTGCTGAGAACTCATCAATCATATCATTGACGAGCGTGTCTTCAACGATGTTAGCCTTGGCCTTGCCGTTGGCCTTATTCTCACGTTTGAGATTGCGGCAGTCTTTGGCCATATGACCAACTATACCACAGTGGTTATAATTTCCCTTGAACTTTTCAGTTGTTTGGGGGCTTGCCTTCCTTCTGGAACTTCCGCTTTTTGCTTGAGTTTCCTTTGACTTCCGTCAGGTTTGCCTTAGCCTCAGCGGATTGTTTTCCATTTTGCATGGCCTTCTTATTGTCTTCCTGAATCTGGAGTTTGACAATAAGTTCATCTAGGGTCATCTTCTTCATTTTTAGTTTTAGATAGTTCATAAACTCAGTCCACGAGGGAGGCAACTTCTCGATTAATGCTCCAACCAAGAATTGTTCGCTGGGCTTTAATCCTTCCAAATCCAGGTGATGTAGACTCATTTGGAATTTCTGGACTTGGGATGTCACACTTTTGTTGTCCACCATTTGAAATTTCAGGAACTTCCCAATGATGAACTTCTTACTACCCGCATCTTGGGTGTTGTACTTTTTCTGAAGTTTGTCCGATAATCGCCGCGCTTTCAACGGTGCAATATACCGTGTATACTGGATCAGACAAACTGTTTAGAATATAGTTCCTACACATGAAATCACTATGTTTCCATGCTTCGCGAACCATCCTCATGTCATCAGCGACATGGTTACCTTGGCCCCCTCCCGTCAAATTATTTGGCTGAGGGTCCACGTCTTCCCCAACTAGTGGAGGATCTTCGGTTAGGAAACGTGACATTCCCATAACCGTCAGGAAAAATAACATTTTTTGCTGCCATCTCTTAAAGTGAGCACCCATGAACGTTTCAGGACGTTCATGGTGAAAACCAGCAGGTGTAGGGGCAGTAGCGCCCCCTTGAGGAGTTGCAAAGACATTGTGAATGCCTCCAACATGAGTATAGTTGTTGACGTCTTGGGTAGGAGCAAAGACACTATAAGTGCCCGGAGCAGCAGTAGAGGCATTTGTTATGCCAAAGGCAGTGGCACTTGACGTACCAAAAATCGTGGAGTTGAAGGCAGCGTTAGTGCCTTGAGTAGTGGGAATGCCTTGAGCATCGGTGGAATTTCCAGTGTTGAATTGGTTGAATTGATCTTGTCCAGTCATGTTGTTGTTGTTATAGCGAATATTATCTTAAGCTTGTGAGTAGTAATGCGTAGAACGGGAAAATAACAACAACTACTATTTGTTAGAAATCTGGAAATGATCAAATATGAGGGCTTGCTGAGTCGATCAAATTCTTGATCTATCTTTAAGATAATATTGCACTATATATCCTTTCAAGGGTTGTAAACTTATCTCCCAAGATAAAACAACAATCAAACAAATGAGCAAAGGGAACTCAAATGTTTGCTTTGGAAGAAATATCTTTGAGTGTTTTGTAATTGCAAGAGAGGATGAAGTGTTTCAGATTTCAAGTGTGTTTCCAAATGAGCCTTGTGTCTCATTTTATAGTGTGTATATGATGACCCTCCAAACGGCTAAGTAATGGCCATGAATGCCATGTTAATGCCTTGAATTTGGAGTTACAATTCAGCCAAGTAATGACTGAATTCATGAGCAAAATAATGGAGAGTAAATACTCCAAAGTCAGCCCAAGAATCAATTTTTAATTCACCTCCAACAGATTGAAACAATTGAGGAGCCGCGGCCCTTCGGAGAGGAGTCGCGACTTCCGCCCAAAGAACTCACCGAACTGAACGTCAATTAGAGTCGCGGCCCTTCAATTCCAGTGAGTTACTGGAATTGAAACGTCAATTAGAGCCGCGACCCTTCAGAGGAGGAGCCGCGACCCTTCAAGCGTTGCGACCCTTACATGTAGGAGCCGCAGCCCTTCTCAGTTTCGTGGTGATTTCTGATTCACTTCATCTTTACACATTATACACTTCTTCCTTCATTTACCAACGTGAAATCATTCATCATTTGACCAATAACCGTCTATTACCTTATGTCTCAAACAATTCGTATACGTACCAATATCTCTTCCATTAAGGAAATTTTGATCCTTGGCACTACGTGTGCACGTGTGTGTGGAAACAAAGTTTTCTACGTGCGGGGCCCCAATTGTTCGATTCATAATTAATAGGATTTACTTTATTTCACGTTTAATAAATATTTCCTAACATATATGTCCAAGAACTTGTTTGGTGGCATAATGTATGCTTCTGTGGCTGAAGATGTGTGGAAAGATTTACAAAATAAATTTAGTAAAATTGATGGTTCTTGCACATTTAATCTGCTTGAAGAATTAGCTACAATAACACAAGAAAATGCATCTGTGTCAGTTTATTTTTCTAGGTTGAAAGAGTTATGGGAGGAATTTGAGGCTCTTGTGCCTGCTTCTGCTTGCAACTGTCCAAAATCAAAAGATTTTGTGTTACACTTCAGAAACTTAAGCTGTTTAAATTCCTAATGGGATTGAATGATACCTATAGTCAAGCAAGAAGTCACATCTTAATGATTAATCTTCTTTCAACCATCAATCAAGCTTACTCCATGATGGCAAGTGATCAAAGCCAAACAAAGTGTTGCTGCTACTACTACTAGTATATTAGAAAATCATCCCATGACAGGAACGTGAGGCTTTGAGGGTGCAATGTACTCTAAGAGTCATGGAAATCATGGTTATCAAGGAGGAACTTCATCATCTACTCAATGGTATTAAGGAGGAAATTCTAAGTTCAAAAGAAAATACAAGCGGTTTTGTTATATTTGCAAGATAAAAAATCATACTAAAGAGCCTTGTTACAAAGTTGTTGGTTACCCTCAAGACTCTGAGTTTAAGAAAAGGAGATTTGAAGGATCAGGACATGGTGCTACATACCATTTTTCTAGTGAACAATCAGGAAATGGTCATTTGGGATCACAAAGTATTGAGGAGTTCATAATACAAGTGTATACAACTCTTTAAACAAAGTTTTAGCAGGTGGAACTAATGGACCAAATAACACTGGAGGATATGGTAGCCTAGCACAAGCTCAATTGGCACAAGTAAAGAACAATGTACCTTTCACCACGGAGCAATATGAGCAGATTCTAAATTTGTTGAACCAGTCCCAATCATCTATTACTACTGCTTCACATGCTGCAAATGCAGTTAGTTTGGATAGTACAAGTGAAAACAGTAGTGATAAAAGTGATAATCACTGCACACATGACACTCACAAGGCTTTATTAGTGCCTAATAGTCCTGAATGGATAGTGGACACTAGATCCACTAACCATATGCATAACGACCCATTTAGTTGTTATGTGCGCTTTGACTGTTTTACCCTCATAGACTCAATTTCTGGAACTTTCGGGTGATTCTAGTAGAAGTAAAAAATTAGAACCTTAAGTATGAAAGTGTTGACCAATAGTTGACTTTTGTGTGAATAGACCTTCTTTGGAATTTCTTTCATCCCGTGAGGTCCGTAGGATCATTTATGACTTGGGGGATAGTCAGTTTGGTTCCCGAGGCCATCAATAATGTTTTTTATTATTGGTTGGAAAGTTAGTTTAGGCCGTTGGGGGTTGACTCGTAGAAATAGACCTCCGATAGAAATTCTGAGACCACGAGTGAATCTGTAGTATGATTTTACATATGTGTACATATCTGATTTGTATCGGGGAGCTCTCGGGTGATTATCAGATTTCGAGTTGAAATTGTATAAGACTTGATTTTTTAGTTTACTGGTGTATTCGCTAGGGCGGGCCACAGTACGCTCCAGTGGAAAAGGGATCGTTGCAGTGGATGGCGTTCTGCTGCATCGTGCTTTTGAGATTTTGTCTAAGGACCGCAGGCACATGTAGAAGTTGAGAAATATCAAGGTTGCATTCATAAAGTGTAGTTCTTCGGTAACTTGGATAAGACTTAACTTTTAGAGTCGAGCGTGACTGAGATGACTGATTATGCATGATAAAGATATTGGAATTGTCCATCACAGATATGTGGTAGGACTGTGATTGGTTTCGGAAAGCTGGAGTCAGTTCGAGTGACTGTTGGTAGTATTTAGGAGTTATGCTTTCATTCCGGGTCAGAATTGTTCGATTATAGCTTGATGGACTATGTTTATATTTCCAGGAGAATTTATGAGTTTCCTAGTAAATCACCTTCACATATTCGATTAGTTTCAGTTCATATTTGAGGTAAGACAGGCTTACCGAGCTTTATTCAGGTTTGCGAGTGGACGGAGGATATCTTACTGAGAGCAGCTACCCGGATAGGTGTAATAGGTTACGTTGGTTATTAGTAATGACTTAAGGAGGTACTATAGTTGTGAGAGGTATTTAGAGTGATCAGATGATGTCTTATGGACTTGGCTCGATAGGGTATTTAGTGGTATACTTCATGCATTATGATTTTAAGGTTTAAGAAGACTTGGAACTAGCGAAGTTACCCATAATTAAGATCAGTTAGATAGAATTGCTTAGAGTTTCTCCGATAAAGCAATGATTTTTTTCTAGCAAGAGTAAGTCATGGTTTCGGGCTTGTGTTTATGTGTTTCTAAGAAATCATGATGTGAAGGACGACAGTAGAAGGGTAAAAGAAAGGTTAGCGGAATAAGAACATTTTACCGTTTCAGAGTGGGCTATGATGTTGTCTATATCTAAAGGTTTGTGTAATTTTAATAAATGTCTGTGGGACCTATAAATCACGTTCAGAGTAATGGTTATGTCGAATCAGATAATTCCAGCAAAAGCAGTTCTTATATTCTGGAATCGGTGACAAGAGAAATTCGAATTTAGAAATATGGAAATTAGGTCTTTTAGCCAAGTTAGAGAAAGTTTTGACTGGTAAGGTGAACGAGTAATTTTTTGGCGTACTTTGTGCTGTGGATGCTTCTGTGCTGTTATATTAAGGATTCCTTGGTTACGATCAGTTTTCATACTCTCTTTATTCGTTCGAAGATGAAATACTGTTTAATTGGTGTCTGATGTAATAACCCATTTGGTCGTTATGTATGATTTGACTATTTTACCTCATAGACTCGATTCTCGAAACTTTCGAATGATTCTAGTAGAAGTTGAGAAATTAGAATCGTAAGTATGAATATGTTGACCAATAGTTGACTTTTATGTGAACGAACCTTTTTTAGAATTCTGTGAGGTCCGTAGCGTCGTTTATGACTTGGAGGGATAGTTGGTTCGGTTCATGAGGCCATCCGGAGTGTTTTTGGTTATTGGTTGGAAAGTTAGTTTAGGCCGTTGGGGTTGACTCATAGAAATAGACCTCCAATAGAAATTTTGAGATCACAAGTGAGTGCGTAGCGTGCTTTTACATATGTGTATATATCTGATTTATGTCGGAAAGGTCTCGGGTGATTATCGGATTTCGGGCTGAAATTGCATAAGACTTGGTTTTTCTAGTTTACTGATGTATTCCCTGGGGTGGGCCTCAGTGCACCCTAGTGGAAATGGATCACTACAGTGGACGATGTTCCACTACAGCGTGCTTGTGGGATTTGGCTAGGGACCGCAGACGCAAGTAGAAGTTGAGAAGTTGAGAAACATGAAGGTTGCATTTATAAAGTGTAGTTCTTCAGTACTAAGTTGACAACTTGGATAAGACTCAGCTTTTGGAGTCGAGGGTGACTGAGATGACTGATTATGTATGAGGAAGAGATTGGAATTGTCCACCACAGATATCGACCATTAGATCGACGGAACAATTGACTTATTGTTACCCTACAAGCCTTCACATATCGACACTAATCATATTAGGGTCTACACGGAACTCCTAGAGCGCGCTGTACATTTAACTCAATATGTGAAGTATAGTTACACGAATCTGGTAAACTGAATCTCTATGTGTGAAGATAAAATCCTTTCATTCACGACACACTCGATCAAGCTTAGGATCTTCCAAGTGTCTATCCAAATGGCTTGATCATTATATCTCATCTATATTAGTTGACACCAAGACCATATCCTAGATATGTCTATTACGTTGGCCAACGACTTAGTCAACCTAATACCACATGAGAATCTGAGTGTTCTCTCAAATGTATATTCGAGGAATGAATGATAATCTTGACTCAACTACCACCTTTAATCCACATCGTAATGTACCCAATACAAGCCGTATCTCAACCTATAAGGCATTTGAGCTTAGGACAAGATCAAAGTACATTACTCTGTAGACAAAATGCATATCGACCTCAAGTCTAAGGACTTCTATCTCCCAAACGTTGATAATACTTTAGACATTGTATAACAAACAGTATATCAACAGGGTATACCAATACTTCTAAAGTATCTATGTGTCCATCACGAGTAACCATTACTCGTAGCAGGTGAGACATACTACATCCTCTAAGGATGTGATGCATACCACATGTCGACATATCACACATCATCGATACCTCATTCTCGATGATCATTAGTCGAGATTTTTTTAAGAGTTACGTTATAATATTAATATCTCACACTATTAATAACCACATAATCTCTAGGAATGCATATTATAGAATATTATAAAAAATCAACTAATAATTTAATATTACAAATGTCAAAATATTAATCTCTATTAATACGAATGTATATAAAGTACATTTGTCCTAATACAAATTATCACTAACATAAATATACTTTCAACAAATTGTGATCCAAATTTAGCAAATACATTAATGGACTGTTATCTCCTTATATTATTGCTTATATTAATATCATATTATCATGGTTTACACTGTGGCTCTTGTAAACATGGCCAAGTGCAAAGCTAGGGTATGCCATCATTGGTCTTTGGGATATTTTTTGAATCCAAAAGATTCTAACAAAAAAGAATACACAGTCATCACCAGGACATTTTACCTAATATATATGTATTATGGCATCCAAATTGCTTCTTGACAATGCACACAATAGAGAGAAATAGTACTGAGTACTTTCAATGTTTTTGGATTGGACAAAATTTATGTTAGTACAAATTAAAGTGTGTAATGACATGCATGTTCGTCTTATAGATTTAAAAACCCATGGAGTTCATGAGAGGCCTTAACTGGCAAAAAGCGATCAACACAATTTTAACATTATTAAGAGTAACGAGAGCTTCATGAGTGTCACTTTCCTCGAAGTGGAAGGGAGCACAATATTGCAATGGTGTCCCATCAATCTTAAGCTTGTATTTCCTCCTTTTTTTTTTAGTTTATGTGATATTATTTTATTTTTAGTCTATTACAAAAGATTAAAAAATGAATTGTACACTTCCTGTTCTATTTTTAATGAGAAGTTCTAGTCACAAATGTCATGAAGTTTCAAAGTTTTATAGCTATACAAATAGTATATCATATTCAGAATCACAAATTTAAATAATTTTTATATTTAAATTTATATAAATTGAAATGATGGGAGTAAACATTAATCTACATTACGTCACAAAAGTCATGTTTTCTCCTTTTTCTTTTTCCAATCAGTATCAAGAAAGAAAAAAATTCATCCGCGTGGGTGTATTCGGTTGGTTAGGGTGTGATTCCAGCAGGCGAGTTCGAGTCTTGGCGATCATGGTGTGAGTTCATTTCTCCTGTGAGGATGACTCCTTGTGGGCAGCAGACATTGTCGCTCCCACCTGGTAAACGAAATCTATGATTTACCTTTCTCCACGTCTGTTGGGTCGGAGGGTGGGGCGCATGAAGCGAGATTTCGCCTTTTCTAACAAAGAAAGAAAAAAATCCGCTGGGCCTATATATGTACTTGTGAATATCTTCATGTGCGTTATTCTTAGTAAAAGTTAAATTGTTTGTTTTAATTGTGATATATGTTGTGAATAATGTTCGTCAAAATATTTGCAATGATATAGTACTCCTGCAGTTTTGAAGGGGGTCAAATGCTACAGACATTAAAAAGTAGAAATGAAATAAATCGAAAGCCAATTCTATTTTCGAATGTCGAAAATTATGTCGTCTGACATCAGTAAAAATACTTTAGTAAAACAGAAACTTTGAAGACTAAACGCATCAGAACTTTAAAAAACACAGAGGTTCTAAATTTTAATAAGTTATATATAATATAACTTATGATGGTCAATGACCAAGTGTATTATATATATATATATATATATATATATATATATATATATATATATATTATATAAAATTGTACAAATTCCTTTCTTTACAGATTTACAAGATAAAACGGAAAGGAATTAAAAGTTGAAGTCGCAGATGACTTCTGCCTGAAAAATCTAACTAAGTAAGCATAGACAACCTCTCATTACAACCGCCTCATACAAAACTAATCTAGAATCTAAACAACAATTGTAATGTTGGACAAAATGTTGTCGACACACTCAGACAACACTGGTGATCCAAATTTCTGAGATGAAATCGCGAGAGCTCTCTTGGTGTTTTTGCTTTCTGGTTCTGGATATTGATTCACCGTAGTAGTCACTCTATTTATAGTAGAGAGTCTTTCTTGAAAAGTCCATTGATCGGTTGTGGAGGTTGAGGGAAAGGTGGACAACTGGTAGGAAACGATCAAGGAGCAAAAACATCTAACAACTTTGACTTGTTCCTCACGAAAAGCAACAAACTTGACTCGTTCTTCACATGTGTTTACCAATTCCGTTTTACCTTGCAAGGTCATAATTACTACATAGTAATCATTACATGAAGTAAGGCAAAATCAGTTTTAAAAATGTTGGTCTGAATGTTGTGCAACATTTGTCCCAACATACTTACACATTCATATCAATACTTTAGGATATATGTTGGGTCAAATGTCACAACACCAAATTCAACATTAACAATCTCCCTTTTTTTGCTTTTCTTCACAAAACTCATTAAAGTGTAAGGTTGACTTAGGATGTTGTCACAAATGTTGTCTAACATCTGTGATCAATAATTTCAAAGTCATGCTCCCCCTTAACCTGCAATGACATACAATCAAACATGTGCATATCAATTTATAGGATTAGAAAAGAAAGAGAAAGAAAAAATATGAGCACATATATCATCCACTATATACATTCACATAAATAGAAATAAACCATTGTCAACAAATATCCACATCAATCCATTAAATCATTAAACCATTGAACAAACAGTTACATCTTAGGTTCAGCAACATCATTCAGCTTCCTCCTTGCTCATCATACAGTAGAAACAGCTTCCAACAGCTTTCTACCCCTGCATAACAACTTCAACTTCCTGTGCAGTATAGCAGCATAACAACTCCAGCTTCCTCTTCTTTCCCCTATATCAATATCATCTCCCCTTATATCAACATCACCATCTCCCCCTTTTTGTGAAGAAAGCAACTTCATAAAATGGTCTCTAACTTGTATCAAGACATTTCTTACAACATCAACCTCAAAAATTTATTGGTTGATTTTTCCAATTTGCCCACAATTCATTCCGTCAACAGTGTATACTGTCCTGGACCAGTGTTGCCCAGAATATTGGTGACATTACTGACAACATTTTCACTTTCAGCTTCCTTCTTCCAGGGCAAGTCGATGACTCTATCCTTGCTCTTCAAAATTACTTTGTTCACAGTGTAAAGCTCACGAGCCTTTCCTAAAGTGTCTTCTCTCTTAGGCTCAAAGCCTTGGGTAGTTAATACTTTGTTTATTAGAGAGGAAAAATGAAGGATTGAAGTTGATTCTTTCTCAGCCAAGTTGGCAATTTGATAAAATATCATTTTTCCCAAATCAACTTTCAACCCTTTCCCAATTTTATACAACAGGGTGGCTTGTTCAGATCTTACAATTGAGTCATTCATTGAAGTCAATTGTGAATAGAAATTTTGTGAATGGTGGAAAATAGGGTTGTTAGTTTGGAGGTTGTGCATCTAGGGATCCACTTCTTCATTATACCTCAAGTGAGGTATTCAATTACTTCATCCCTATTGTTTATCACATGTTCTGATTCTCTAACATCATCTCCAGTATTTTGGCCCATTGATCGGTGTATTTTATATACACTTTTCGAGTCGTTTTTAGTTAGTCTTTTGTTCATTTTTGTACAATAAGGGTCGTATTAGGATATATTTTCTTTCTTTTGAGTCAAAGTGGTTAAAATGGCCAAATGACGGAAAAGGAGCTAAAAGAGGGCAAAAGAGGAGGTTCCAGAGCAAATAGCAGAGAAAGTGGCGAACGAGGCAAAAACCCGGACCAGCGCCGCAGAGCCTCCTGCAGTCAAAAGCAGGGCTGCGGCTCCCAATCGTCAGAGAGGCTGCAGAGGTTCCAGCGGCCTGCACAACAGAGATCGGGCGGCGCCAAATCACCCGAAGTCTGCGAAGTTCGCAGCTGACGCGAGAAAAATCAGTTAATGGCGACGATTTTGGCGGGCTTTGAAGGAAAAGTTTGAGGCGATTTTCAGCCTATAAAAGGAGAACCCTAGGCAGTTCTAAAGGGTTCCCTTTCTTGCACAACACAAGGTTTTCTTGGATTGAAGATTGGAGACCCTAAACTTAGTAATTTCTTTTCTTTTCTTTCTTTTATTTCAGTTTTTGTATGATGAACTTTGAATTAGTTCTTGTCATGTCAATGGCTAGGAAATAATTATTTTATAGGGCTTTCCATGTTGATTCACTAGAAACTTATGTTATGAATTAATGCATGTCTATGGTTATTATTCTTCTTTGAGAGATTTATCCAATAATTGCTTTGAATGCTTGGTAATTAATTGACAACTAATTATCATTATATGATTTCTAATCAAACTTCGAAAGGAGGAGGTTGTGAATATGCTGTAAGTTGGGTAGACATATTTTGGATTGGGGATGAAAATACCTCAATTATTTATGTAGCGTTAATGAGAGGCTTAACAACCCTAATTTTGCGCATGGTGCGTGACGGTTAACTATGTTTTTGTTCTTAATCCTCCTATAGAGTTATCCTTATCACCGAAAGGTAGAAAGGTGCAATACTGGGGTTGAGTGTTTATATATCCTTAACGGGAATATAAAACGATTTCGTAAACCTGCTAGCTCCGAGAGA
Organism: Przewalskia tangutica; assembly: GCA_029844215.1. NCBI lineage: Eukaryota > Viridiplantae > Streptophyta > Magnoliopsida > Solanales > Solanaceae > Przewalskia > Przewalskia tangutica. The sequence goes on along the minus strand of CM056732.1, from coordinate 79,551,647 downwards.
AGAAGACCATAATTCATTGCATTAATAAATAACATAAGCGGATAGTTGAGGAGACATGGAAGCCCTATTCCCATCACAACTGAAGTAAACCTATAGTTAATTAGATTTTATAATTGTTAGTCATAAACCACAAAATCAAATATCAATTGCCAAATAGATACCAAAAGATAGATAGTTGGTACTTGAACTCTAATCCTTGTGGACGATATTCGGTCTTACCAAGACTATATTATTTGTCACGATAACGTGCACTTGCGTTAAAGTGTGTGCATCTTTTCGCGCATCAAGTTTTTGGCGCCGTTGCCGGGGATTAGGCATAGTTCAATATCAAGTTTATCTATTTTTAATTTCTAATTTGGTTTTTAATTTTTTTTATTTTTTACGTTTTTCTTTATTTTCGGTAAAAATCAGGGTGCCGTGATTTGTTGTCTGTTTTTTATCTATTTCAGGAAATTAGTTTATGCGAAGGAGAAGTGGGGCAAACACTCTTGTTCCCTTCAATCCAGAGATTGAGAAAACATGTAAACAGAACAGAAAGAATCAGCGGATTGCAGCCTTGATAGAGATGGACGGTGTTCAAAACAACAACATGATGAGAGAAGGGTTAGGTGAAAATCAACCTAATTCAGGAATACCTCGGCAAGTACCTATGGATGTCGAGGAAAAAGTTCAAGTCCAGGCAGAAAGAAGCTTGGGAGACTATGTGCTGCCTAGAGTGAATGGAGCACATACATGTATTAGGCTCCCTGCCATAAGAGCGAACAACTTTGAGATAAAACCGGCGATTCTGAGCATGGTACAGCACACAGTGCAATTTGGAGGACTGCCATCGGAGGATCCACATATGCACATAGCTAATTTCTTGGAGCTATGTGCAACTTTCAGATATAACGGCGTTACTGATGATGTCGTCAGATTGAGGCTCTTTCCCTTCTCACTCAGGGATAGAGCAAAAGTATGATTGAATTCCGTGCCGGCCGATTCGATTTTTACATGGCAAGAGCTGACACAGAAATTTCTAGTCAAATTCTTTCCCCCATGCAAAGCAGCAAAGTTGAGAGGGGAGTTGAACAACTTCTACCAAGCAGATGGAGAGTCCTTATATGAAGCTTGGGAAAGGTTCAAGGATTTGCAGAGAAAATGCCCACACCATTGCATTGAGTTGTGGAACTTGGTCCACATCTTCTATAACGGTGGCGGCACAACCGAGAACCATTATAGATGCGGCGGTGGGGCATTCATGAGGAAAACAACCCACGACGCTCACGAGTTATTAGAAGATATGGCCACCAACAACCATGTCACAGAAGAGAGGTCGACAAGTGGGAGGAGAACAATGGGAGTCCACGAAATAGATGTCATTGCTGCCTTGAATGCCCAAGTGGCCCTTTTGGCGAAAGCGATTGCGACAACATCTGATGTCGATGAATGCGGTCAGATGCCTAAAAGTATGAAATATGTGGTGGCCACATACATTCGATAGGTGTCCTTGGTGATCCTAATAATATACCATGGAGCGGGCATAGTGTCGGCCGTGGGTAATTATCGAGGCCACGCAGAACAACCCTACTCCAACACTTATAATCCGGTGGAGAATCACCCAAATTTCTCATGGAGGAGACCGAGGCAGCGAGAATCAATATAGGGGCGATGCGAATCGCAGAACTAGAGTCGACAGCCTTACTCGAGCCCGCGGCCTCAGCGATTCAATGCGATTCGTGAAAGCGAGCAGTGAGCGGCTTTGTTGGCACTAACCAACGCCTGAACCCGATTCGTAGCGAAGCTAGATCCTCGCTCAGAACTTGGAAACACAAGTGGGTCGGTAAGCAAAGCAAGCGGCGAGCCACGTGGTACATTGCCAATCAACACAGAGGTGAATCCAAGGGAGCAATGTCAGGCAGTACAATTGAGAAGTGGCAAACAGTTGGAGAAGCAGTCACCTCAGCCATTAGTTGAGCAAAAGGCAGAGATAGAAAAAGAGAAGGTGATTGAACCTAGTCCAGTGGTAGAGAAAAATCCAGAGAAGGAGTATACAGAGAAGATCTCTTTCCCCCAGAGATTACATCAGAAGGCGGTTGATAAACAATTCTCCAAATTTTTGGAGACATTCAGGAAGCTGCATATCAACATACCTTTTATAGAGGCTTTGGAGCAGATGCCCTCCTATTTCAAGTTCATGAAGGAGATCTTGGGGAAGAAGAAGAAACTGGCAGAGTACGAAATAGTAGCACTACCGGAGGAGTGTAGTGCTATCTTGCAGAAGAAATTTCCACCAAAACTAAAAGACCCAGGGAGCTTTACACTACCTTGCACAGTAGTCAGGGTGACATGCAACAGGACTCTATGCGATTTAGGGGCAAGTATAAATCTGATGCCCTTATCGGTATTCAAACGATTGGAGTTGGGTGAGGCTAAACCAACCACAGTGAGCCTGCAGCTGGCCGATAGGACAGTGGTTCATCCAAGGGGGAAAATTGAGGACGTGATTGTCAAAGTAGGAAATTTTTTCTTTCCCGCAGACTTCCTCATTCTTGACATGGAAGAAGATGCAGAAATCCCTATCATATTGGGGAGACCATTCCTAGCGACGGGGAGAGCCTTGATCGATGTAGAGAGAGGAGAGTTGACATTGAGAGTGGAGAAGGAAGAAATAGTGTTTAAAGTTTTTAAACACATCATTGAGCCACCAACCATGACTAGGTGCTTTGCAATCAGCACCATCAACCCCCCCTGGGAGCCCGTACAAGTCAACAAAAGGGAGATGAGCCCACGAAAGCAGGCATGGTTTGCCAAACCTCCACAAGCGGTATGTGTTCTGAACTCCCTTAACGATAATGCTAAGAGGAAAAGAAAAGAAAATGAAAAATGTGGAGAAAATGGGTTAGTTGTGGGCTTGACCCACGCGTTTATTAAACTAAGGAACTTGCGTCCGGCTAAAAGGCGTTAAAGACAGCTACTTGGGAGGCAACGAGGTATTTTAATTTATTTTACTTTAGTAATTTTTATTAAGAACGGTCTCACGGAGGTAGTGTTTGTGTTGTGATTGACAGTGCGAGCAAATAAACGAAGGCGGCGAAGAAAAGCGGGATTTCGAGAAAAATGGGTAGCGCGCTGGAAACAAGGCAGCGCGAAGAAACGAAGAGACGAAGTTTAGCGTCGCGGCCGAGGAAGCGGCATGGCGTAAAATCGAAAAATGCCAAGTCTAGCGCGTATTTCCAGAACGCATGGCGCAGAAATTACCGAAGGAGTGCAGAACATTGGGAGCCGCGCCAAGCGGGGCAGCGGCGGCGGAAATCGAAACTTAAAGCGCCCGAAATCGATTGCCCCAATTTCAAAACCAAAACCTAACCCTTCCTCTCCACAAAACCCACGAAAATCCACAAGTTACCCACAAATCCTCCACAAATCAAACCCAACCACAACTAAAACTCTTAAATTCCTAAAAACCCTTAGCTATCTCAACCAACAAAGCTCCATTCCATAGCCTCAAATCACCATTAGAAGCAAGAACATCGTAGAGAACACCATCAAAAAGGTAATCTTCACCTTTTCTTGAAAGTTGCTAGTAGTCAAAGGAGGTAGTAGTTTGGAGAAGTGTTGCATTGTGAAGTAGTTTGGGTGCTGAAAAATTGATTGTGAAGTTTGGAGAAGGAGTAGACAAGGAGGGTGTGGGTATTGGGTAGTAGAGTTGAAGTTTGGGGGTGTTTGTGTTTTAGCTGCTAGATTGTTGATTGTGTTGGGGAACACTTGTGCTAATAAGTTGTAAGCTGCAGAAAGTGTTTTTAACCATGTCCACCAGAAAGAGAAGAGCCTCCACATCCACCCCAGCCCCACATTACGATAATACTAGGTTTGTGAGCTACCAAGTCTTCCAAAGATACAAAAATCTTAGTACTAGGCCCTTAATCCCTGAAAGGGGAATGGACTATCAAAGGGAGTCATTTGGGGAAGAGGATGTTTATGAGCCCATTCGGGCAATGATTGAGATAATGGGGTGGAGGAGATTTGTAAATCCGGAGAAGATAGCACCAATGAACACAACAATGGTGCGTGAATTCTATGCCAATTTTCCGAAGAGGGTGGACAACGAATGCTTTGTAAGGGGAAGATATATGCATGTGACGGCAGAAGCAATAAATATGACTCTAAAAACAGTTGATGTTGAAGGAGGAATTGGTGATCGGAGCCATTTTAGAACATGGTCTAGGAGCACCGACAACATCAACTGGAATACCGTCGCGAACCGATGAGCTACCACAGGGCTGCTTTTGATATTGCGAGAAATGGGTCAAGAACCGGCGGTGCGATTCAACAAACCAGCCAAGGGTTGGCTATATTTCGTCAGTGCCCGCATGATTCCATCCACGCACTTCACCAGAGTGCCAGAAGATAGGATTAAGCTGATATATGGAATTATGAGGGGGTTGACGATTGATGTGGGGAAAGAGATAGTGCAGAGCATTGAAGAAATCAACAGGTTGGTGACAACAGGTGGATTGGGACATGACTCACTTATCACCAGTTTATGCCACATGAATGGGGTCCCAGTCCTACCCACTGATACTAATGAGAGAAACCAACTGCCTGTGTCCTATAGGATAGTGCACTCTTTCCCAGACCCAAGCCCCCCAGCAGCAAGAAGAAGAGTACAACCACCAGCAGCAGCAGCATCAGAGGCCGCCATGGACGAAGATGAGCCTGAAATAGAGGCTCAATATGCGGCAGGACCTAGCCACCAGCCTACCACAGATTCAGAACCCTCAGTGCCCATGATGGAGCAATTGATTCAGAACCAGATGAGGATGATGCAGAGTTTGGACACGGTGATCCAAGGACAACAAGAAACGAGGCAACAAATCAACGAGATGAGTTCCTTGTTCGATCGAGAGTCCACGACTATCCCACCACCGCCACCACCACCATTTTAGCCAAGTCTGTAAGTGTCTTATTTCTTTTATTGTCTTTGAGTCTACACACATTGGGGACAATGTGTGATTTAAGTTTGGGGGGGTGTTTTATTTGTGTTTTTATTTGTGTTTTTGTTGTTTTATGTATTTTTGAGTCACAATTTTTTTTTCTTTTAAGTCATAATTGTCTGTCAAAAGATCATGTATGTTGTAGTTACTAGAAACACCTAGTGAAGTAAGGTGGAATAATGTAATGGAATTAGAAGCAACTATCTAAACACCTAGGTTAGATATGCCAAAAATTCACAAAATCTGTCTATTTGGAGTCTCTTGCTTGAATTATGCATGCTAAATGATGAATACTTATGTGTTATGATTGTTTGCTATTTGAGGCGAAATAGTTAGGATATGCATGTTAGGGAGATGACTCAGGCATTTATTTGATAGCCAATTCTTACCACTCTTTTCTATCCCGGACTTTAAAAGTATCCCTAGTCAGCCCCGTTGAGCCTAAAAAAAATTGAAACTTCTTCTTTGACACCCTATATTCCCGCAAATTATGCCATAAGTAAAAATATGAAATAGTGGAATAAATTGTGTTAAAAAAAGAGACAAAAATAGTGAACAAGCTTGTTGCACCCCAATAAAAAAGTAATAAGAAATAGGCAAAAGCCTAAGTTTAGGGGTGCTTGTCATTATTATACACTTCACTCTCCCAGAACAAAAGAGGGAAAAGATAGAATTGAAGTGAAGAAAAGAACCAAAAGAAAAGGGAAAAATGGAAAAGCTAAAGAGCTTATGGTACACAGAATGAGCCTAAAATGCATATTTTTACCTACCTATACCTAAGCCTACATTACAACCCTTAAAGTCCTGAAGATCTCTTTTATGCATATCCAAGATTAGTGGAGAATAGCAAGTAAAAATGTCATAGGATTTTTGAATTTATATGCATGATTTAGTATATTGAACTCCATTAAGCATGATGAATATGAGTTTGTGAAATATCTAGCTTAATGTGTTTAGTGTGTTGAAATTTCATGTTACATGTTCCTGCATATTATTCTGCTAACCTTCATGTTTTTCTAGATAACACTAATGCAACAAAAGTGATCAATGTCAGTGAGTCTGTTATTTTTCGTTTTCTTGAGTCCTTTATTTCTTTCTTTTTATCTTTGCTCGAGGGCGAGCAAAGGTTAAGTTTGGGGGTATTTGATTGGTGTATTTTATATATACTTTTCGAGTCGTTTTTAGTTAGTCTTTTGTCCCTTTTTGTACAAATAAGGGTCGTATTAGGATATATTTTCTTTCTTTTGAGTCAAAGTGGTTAAAATGGCCAAATGGCGGAAAATGAGCTAAAAGAGGGCAAAAGAGGAGGTTCCAGAGCAAAAACAGAGAAAGTGGCGAACGAGACAAAAGCCGGACAGTAGCGGCCTCACTGCGATCAGCGGGCGCGGCGCCCAATCATCAGAGAGGCTGCAGAGGTTCCAGCGCCGCGGTGCCCACGCACAGATCGGGCGGCGCCAAATCACCCGGTCTGCGAAGTTCGGCCGCGGCCGACGCTGGAAAATCGAGTTAATGACGATTTTAGGCGGGCTTTGAAGGAAAAGTTTGAGGCGGTTTTCAGCCTATAAAAGGAGAACCCTAGGCAGTTCTAAAGGGTTCCCTTTCTTGCACAACACAAGGTTTTCTTGGATTGAAGATTGGAGACCCTAAACTTAGTAATTTCTTTTCTTTTCTTTCTTTTATTTCAGTTTTTGTATGATGAACTTTGAATTAGTTCTTGTCATGTCAATGGCTAGGAACTAATTATTTTACAGGGCTTTCCATGTTGATTCACTAGAAACTTATGTTATGAATTAATGCATGTCTATGGTTATTATTCTTCTTTGAGAGATTTATCCAATAATTGCTTTGAATGCTTGGTAATTAATTGACAACTAATTATCATTATATGATTTCTAATCAAACTTCGAAAGGAGAAGGTTATGAATATGCTGTAAGTTGGGTAGACATATTTTGGATTGGGGATGAAAATACCTCAATTATTTATGTAGCGTTAATGAGAGGCTTAACAACCCTAATTTTGCGCATGGTGCGTGACGGTTAACTAGGTTTTTGTTCTTAATCCTCCTATAGAGTTATCCTTATCACCGAAAGGTAGAAAGGTGCAATACTGGGGTTGAGTGTTTATATATCCTTAACGGGAATATAAAACGATTTTGTAAACCTGCTAGCTCCGAGAGAAGAAGACCATAATTCATTGCATTAATAAATAACATAAGCGGATAATTGAGGAGACATGGAAGCCGTATTCCCATCACAACTAAAGTAAACCTATAGTTAATTAGATTTTATAATTGTTAGTCATAAACCACAAAATCAAATATCAATTGCCAAATAGATACCAAAAGATAGATAGTTGGTACTTGAACTCGAATCCTTGTGGACGATATTCGGTCTTACCAAGACTATATTACTTGTCACGATAACGTGCACTTGCGTTAAAGTGTGTGCATCTTTTCGCGCATCACTCAAACATTGATTTATGATAGTAGGAGTAAACAGATATACATTGTTATATAGATATACCTTTTCAAATTTCTTTGAGGAGGTATCCTCTATAACAGAGCTTAACTTAGCATAAAACAACCTTACTATCTCATCAACATATGGTTCTTTTTCAGTGACAGAACCAATAAGTTGTTTGTCCTTTAAAAATTCTACCAAATCATATAAAGCATTATCTAACACTCTCTTAGGCCTAATTATTATATTCTTGTAAAAAATCTACCTATCATGGTTAGCCTTATAATATAATTTTTTTGAGAAAGTAGATACCCCAATGTCTGAATCAGACATGTCTGAACTAATGGATTTGTTACTATTGGAGGATGTTGTGGCATGTGTCTCTACGGATGTTTCCTGAGATGTTGTGGAATTTGTGACAACATTTATGGCAGCACTTGTCCTTGTAGTCCTGGAAACTCCCTTTGGAAAGAATTATTTCAAGGGAGTTTCATCTGGGATTTCCCTTTCTGGAGACATACTGGGTTGTTCAGAAGCAGATGATTCTTCCTCAGTTGAAAAAATATAGTCCGTATTTTCACTATCACTTCTCGAGTAAGCGGGTTTAGATGTTTCACATTTAGTCCTTTTGCTACTCGAACCTTCATGGACTATTTTCTCAAACACTATACTCGATCGACGAGTAAGAAAGGTAGATGGCCTTAGACTTTTACCTAAAGATGTAAAATTAGCAGTTTCATCAACATCTATATGGTTATTATTGTCTCCAGGATAGCTAATATCTAAAGGTTCATCAAAACCTTTAAACACTAATGCCATAGACAGATCCTCTAGGGGATTTGAGGAAGATGACTGGCTCGGTTGCTGAGGTGTTTTTGACGGAGGGATAATGCTCATGGGAGTGTTGGATGGAATATTGACTGACATTTATTTTGACATTGGAGAAGTTTCCATCGATGAGATTTAAGGAGAGGGTTTTGAGGAATTATAGTTTGAGAATGAGATTGGAGTTTGATTTGGCGAGTCCATCGGGTAAGGGGATGTATACCCGATGTAATTTTCCCTTTTTTTAATTTTGTTTTAATATTTTATGAGAAAATTCAGAATGATAAATTGATAGCAAATGAGAGGAATATTTATACCATAACTTACATCTAAAATATTGGGATAAAATAAATAAACATCACGGTAGGAATAAAATTTAATCTTATCACTTTAGCTTTTGAAATTCTTGCAAACAAGACATATAATATGGAGTAAGAATCTGATAATTCAACGATCAGATAAGCACAACATCCAAACACATATCACATTCTGAAAATGTCAACAACAATATTGAAAACATTTTTTTTATCCCACAAGAACTTTTCATTTTGGAAACAAATCAAGATACATTTTATATGTATTTTATGAGTTTGACCATTGGACCAATGTAACATTTTCCCATTTTGTCCTTGGTTTAATCATATAACATATATAAAATAATTTTTCGTGTAAAAAATAAGAATACTTATATGGTATTCTCAATTTCTTTTGAAGCACTCGATACTCCTATAAAATAAGAATGATATCTTTTCATGGGATTTGCCTATTTTTCACAGTTGCCAAATATTTGTAAAAGTTTTGTCTTATTTTGATACTCCATTTTTATGATATGTATGTATATTTATATATCATCGCAGAGAACGGTATCACATTGAAAACACATTTTTATTGAAGGATCATGCTTATGTGACCAAACATTATGCACTATACATCAACAATAATCAGTCAGTATGATATATGTAAATGTCACCCAAAATGTTAGACAACATTTCAGTCGACATTCAAAAAAACGCCTTTTTAAAGATTACAAAGATCAAGATATTTCTTCAAATTAGAAAATCTCTCATGGTACAAAGCTTTTGTAAAATATCAGTTAGTTGATGAAGAGTGTCAACATGTTCAATTTCAACTAGCTATTTTTCAACTAAATCTCTTAAAAAGTGATGTCTAATATCAATATGTTTTGTACGTGAGTGTTGAACTGAATTTTTGGAAATATTTATAGCACTCAAATTATCACAGTACAAAATCAAGATGTTGCTAGTAAATCCATAGTCTTCTAAAATATATCGTAGCCATATTAATTGAGAGCAACAATTTCAACTGCTACATATTCATATTCAGATTCAGCTGTTGAAAGTGAGACACAATTTATTTACGACTATACCATGAAACAATGTTATTGTCAAGATAAAAACATCCCCCACTTATACTTTTTTCTATCATCCACATATCCAGCCCAATCTGAGTCACTAAATCCTATTAAGTTAGGATTAGTGTCTTTAGAATACCAGATTCCCAAATCACATATGCCAGCAACATATCGAATAATACGTTTCACGGCATTTAAGTGAGACAAGCTTGAAAATGTGCACAAACACAACATTAAATATAATATCTGGGCGACTAGCAGTAAGATAAAGAAGGCTACCTATCATAGATCGATATAATGTTGAGTCGACATTTTCACCAACATTATCCTTACATACCTTCTGCGATGAACCCATTGACATTTTCATTTGTTTAACATTCTCCAAACCAATTCTTTTAATTAGATTCTTGGCATATTTACTCTGTGAGATGAAAATTCCATCCTCACTTTTCTTTATCTACAAGCCTAAGAAAAAAGTTAGTTTTTTAATCATGCTCATTTCAAATGTCGATGACATAGCTTCAACAAATGAGTTTAGGTACGACTATGAAGTCGATCCAAAGACTATATCATCCATGTAGATTTAAGAAATGATAATATATACACCATGTTATTTAATAAACAAAGTACGATCAGCTTCGCCATGGTTAAAACCAAATTCAAGAAGAAAGTTAGTTAAATGACCATACCATGCACGAGGGGCTTGTTTCAATACATACAAAGCATTTTTAAGCTTGTACACATAGTGTGGATGGTAAGGATCTTGTTCAACATATACCTCATTGTCTAGATAACCATTTAAAAAGGCATATTTTGTATTCATTTGGTGTAAAGTAATTTTCACACAACAAGCAATAGCAAGTAAAAGCCTAATTGACTCAATTCTGGCTATAGGTGCGAATGTTTCGTCAAAATCAATTCCATCAACATGAGTATTACCTTGTGCAACTAGACGTGCTTTGTTTCTAACAACTATTTCCGATTCGTCTGATTTATTTTTATAAATCCACTTAGTTTCAATTACATTTGTATTATTTGGACATGGAACTAAGTCCCAGACTTTATTTCAAGAAAATTGTTGAAGCTCTTCTTGCATTGCTTGTATCCAGAAATTATCTTTAAGTGATTCTACAACATTCTTTGGTTCTAATGTAGATATAAAACAAGAAAGAATAACCTCTTGGTATATGGTTGACATACACGTATACCTTACCATTTATCTATAGTTGAGTGGTTCTTTACCTCTTGTTCTAATTCCTTAAAAAAAATCTATCACCTGGTCCGTTGAATGATTCTTCTTAATCCTTGATGAGGGGTCCCTACGAACTTGGTCTAACAATTCAGCACTTGACTCCCCATCTGTAGCCTATGTGGTCTCTATTGCAGTTTCAGATGTAGCAACATTTGTGGCAACATCTGATCTTCTACAATCTGTGGACTTTCCACTGTATCTATACTGTTATTTTCAATAGTTTTTCCTGAAACATTAGAAAGATCATCAAAAATAACATTTACAGGCTCTTGTACAATTTTGGATCTCAAATTGTTTCTGGCTCATTATGTGACACACTTGATTTTGACAGAGGTTGATAGAGTCTGTAGGTTCGTCAATGGGCTTGTGCTTTCGCTTCATGTTCCCTATCTTTAGCATGTGGCTATATGGTATTCCTTTCAGATGGTTGTGGATTATGCTATGAGTGTTGATGTTATCACAGTTTGAGATTTTTGAAGGTCTAGTGAGAAGAGGCCCCGTCAGCATGGTCAGTTTAGTGCTTCTTCCAGTCACATAGGTGGGGGTCAGTCTTCTAGGACCTATTATTCAGCCCTCAGCCATCCAGTTTAGTTTGCACTGCAAACATCTTCAGGTAGCCCTTCTAGACAGAGTGTACATGGGGCTGGATAGTCTCATAGAGGTACTTTCTCTAGGCCAGTCAACCGTGATAGTCCATTCAGTTCTTTAACCTCCGTATATTAGCCTCTAGCGCCTAGAGTTTACTTTTGTTGTGGTGAGTCAGGTCACTTCAAGAGATATTATCCCTGAGTTAGATAGGGTGGGACCTAGCAGGATTCCAAGCTCCGGACCTCTAGGACTCCGACATCTTGTGGTATCTAGGGTAGTTCTTCAATGAGAGGCGATGCTTAGTTAGGCCGCGGTGGTTCTCATTCCTCTAGGGGCGGACATCAATACAGAAGAGGTGGTTCTCAGGTCTCTAGTAGAGAAGCATAGTCTGGTCAGAGCAGTTGTGGTGGTGCGCAGTGTTATCCATTTTCGGGTAGTCCGGAAGTAGAGGCTTCAGATGTTATTATCTCAAGTAACATTTCTATTTGCCATCGGCCGACTACTGTCTTGTTTGATCCAGAGTCTACTTGCTCATATGTGTTTTCTTATCATTCAGTTGGTTGGGATTTGACTTGCAACCGTTTTGACTTGCCTATCTATGTATCTACTCCGATTGGGGATTCTGTGTTGGTTGATAGAGTCTATCGGTCCTTCTTAGTTACTTTTACGGGGTATGACATGTGGGTAGACTTGATGATCCTGGATATGTTAGATTTCGATGTTATATTAGGCATGATTTGGTTATCTCCATACCACGCTATCTTGGAATGTCATGCCAAGATAGTTACATTGTCCATGCCTGGGTTTCCTAGACTTGAGTGAAGGGTACTCCTAGTCCTGCTCCGAAGAAGATTATCGCTTACCTACGTGCAAAGAAACTTGTTTACAAGGGATGTTTGGCTTATTTGGTCCATGTTAGTGATACTAGTGTTGATTTTTTATCCCTTGAGTATGTTTCTGTTGTTTGTGAGTTTGCGGAGGTGTTTCCTGTCGATTTGTCAAGTATGTCACTCGATCATGATATTGATTTCTGCGTTGATTTAGAGTTGGGAACTCACCTTATCTCCATTGTACCTTATAGGATGACGCCAGCTGAGTTGAAAGAGTTAAAGGATCCGTTGCAGGATCTTCTTAACAAGGGGTTTATTAGATTAAGTGTATCCCCTAAGAGTGATCCAATGTTATTTGTGAAAAAGAAAGATGGTATGATGAGGATGTGCATAGAATACCGCCAGTTGAACAAGGTCATCATTAGTAACAAGTACCATCTCCCTCGTATTGATGACTTGTTCGACCAGCTTCAGAGTGCTTTGGTATTTTCAAGATTGAATTAAGATCAGGCTATCACTATGTTACACCCCGTAATTCCATGACATTGATTTGAGGACGTGATTAAGGAAAGAAGATTTGAATATTGGAAGGAAAGAATTATTACATTTTCTTAAAGGAAAATTTCGAAAAATGTGACGACGGAAAAATTATTAACTTGAAGTTTAATACTTCTAATTGAATTTATGGACTTGGTATTGGATTATAAGGTATTGAAATTGATAATATGGGGTCCGCCGAGAATTTCACAATTTCGCGGGGACCTTCGAAAACTTATAATATTTTGGATCAATCGGAGGGCGACACATGTCACCCCTCCACTTGACTTTGACTTGGAATTGGACTTTAGATATTTTGAAGACAAGTATACAAGTGGGTCCCACTCCACTTGTCTTGCTACACTTATAGATATTTATATATATCAAGAGAGCTTGCAAGACTTATCTACACTTAGAAAATATTTTCATTACACAAGTTCTATCTCTTCTCTCTCAAGGTTTCGGCCAAGGGCCATTATTGAAGACCAAGATCCTTAAATCTTCCAAGCTTAGTTCATAATACAAGATTAAGAACCCTAACCAAGTGTTAAACCAAGATAAACCACCATTAACCTCAAATCCAATTGGGCTGTGGCTAGGGTTAAAGATTTTACGGTTTTCCGTCGACTTTTTGGTGATGGAACGTGAAGGAAAGTTTCTCCTAAGGTTGTAGGGGATACATATATGTGATTGGATCTTGAAGAAGTGGAGCGAAACGAAAACTGTTGGCCAAAGACGAGTGGACTGTTTTGGGGCGTTTTTGGGCACAAAATGAGGTAAAAGTCCTTTTTTTAAAGTAATTGGATATTACTTACTGTTATAATGTATGGATGAACTTGTACCAAAAATAATGAGGATTAAAAAGTGTTTGGACAATTTTTTAAGGCTTGGCCGAGAGCTAGACTAATTTTGAGGTTTTCAGATTTCGTTGGTTATTGTCGTTATTTACACTTTGTACATGTTATATAATGAAGGAAATATTGTAGTTGATAGATTATATAACCTGTATAACATGTTGGAACTTGAATTGGAATAAAAGGAATTAAGGAAAAGGACTTTGGATTGTTGTAGTTATTGTTGGACGAAAACTGCCCAAAACTGTTAGACGTTGGGATGTCATTTTATGGTCTGTTTTGGGGTGCATATATGCTGGAAAATCAGCCCCTAATATGCATGATTAATGTGGTAAAATGGCTAATGAAAGTCCTAAAGAATAAGGGTATAAAAAGGGTGTTAAAGGTTTCACATTGTACCCTTAATATTGTAGAATTGTGGACTGTTTTGTGCCGAGAATTATGGATTGTTTTAAAGACTGTTTTAATGTGATTGTGGGGCAGAATTTTACATGTCAAGTTAGGCGTGTAATCCCCTTTGGTTAACTATTGGTTGTGCCTTAAATGTGGCTTGTTGGTTGATGAATACGGGCCTTGAAAAAGGTGGAAAAGTACGTGGAAACAAAGGAAGTGCTGCCCAAATTTCCGTAGAATTAGAGGGCCATTATTTGGTATAAGTCTTATACTAGAAAGTTTGATATTGATAGAAGCTCTATCATCATTATAGGTTGAAGTACTACGTGTAGCATATTCTACTTGGAGGGTGGAATAGCCAATGAGGTTGAAGTACATTGGAGCGTATTGCTACTTGTCGTTTGGGTTAGTCGCCAACGAGGTATGTGAACTATCCTTCCTTCTTTTGACATGATTATTGGAAAGCCTATGTGACTTGATTTTGGTGAGTCTATGTGACTTGATTTATTTGAAGTAAATGAATTGATTTAAAGTTATGAGACTTGATTTCTTTAAAATATTATGAGACTTTATTTTTCAAGTTATGGGACTTGATTTCTAAAGTTAAGAGATTTGATTTAAAGTTATGAGACTTGATTTCTTTAAAAGATTATGAGACTTTATTTTTCAAGTTATGAGACTTGATTTCTAAAGTTAAGAGATTTGATTTAAAGTTATGAGACTTGATTTCTTTAAAAGATTATGAGACTTGATTTCTAAAGTTAAGAGATTTGATTTAAAGTTATGAGACTTTATTTTCCAAGTTATGTGACTTGATTATGTGAAGTATACTTGCCTTGTTATTGGAGTATACGTGAGTATAAGAGACTAGATTATATGAAGCATATGTGACTTGATTATGTGAAGTATACTTGCCTTGTTATTGGAGTATACGTGAGTATAAGAGACTAGATTATATGAAACATATGCGACTTGATTATGTGAAGTATATTTGCGTTGTTATTGGAGTATACGTGAGTATAAGAGACTAAATTATATGAAGCATATGTGACTTGATTATGTCAAGTATACTTGTCTTGTTATTGGAGTATACGTAACTTTATTATGAATGTATACTTGTCTTAATTATTCTTAAGTTCTTACCAAGTCTTATGGGGGATGTTGGTAAGAGTCGTTAGGAAGTAATGGAAGTTGTTGTAAATGTTGATTTTGGGTGCAATTCCCTAATAGTGCTTTTGGGATTGAATCCCATGGATATTATACGTATACGTACGACTTGTATTGAGATCATGTGAGATAAGTCCATGATTGTGATGGAATTTAGATAACGTGAGATAAGTCCATGATTGTGATTGTATTGAGATCATGTGAGATAAGTCCATGATTGTCATTGTATTTAGATCATGTGAGATAAGTCCATGATTGTGATTGTATTAAGATCATGTGAGATAAGTCCATGATTGTGATTGTATTTAGATCATGTGAGATAAGTCCATGATCGTGATTATAGTTAAGATTATGTGAGAATGTCCATAATTCATTATTTGAAAATGTGATAGTTGAGATTATGTGAGAATGTCCATAATTCATTGTTTGAAAATGTGATAGTTAAGATTATGTGAGAATGTCCATAATTCATTATTTGAAAATGTGATAGTTGAGATTATGTGAGAATGTCCATAATTTCTTATTTGAAAATGTGATAGTTGAGATTATGTGAGAATGTCCATAATTTTTTATTTTTGAAAGTGGGATAGTTGAGATCTTATTTCATGACTCTTGTTTGAAGAAAAAAAAAGTATATTTGAAACCATGTGAGTGCGTCCATGATTATGTTATAAGTCTCGTTTTGAAAAGGTACTCTTCTGCTACATGGCACGGTTGGATCTGGTATTTGCTTTCATACTTTCCCCTGTCATAATTGTCCTGTTATGATTTTATTTATAGTACCTTATGTTCACATACTTGGTACATTATTGTTGTACTGACCCCTCTTTCTCCGGGGGACTGCGTTCATGTCCGCAGGTCTAGGTACTCAGTTGTGGATCCGCGAGCTTAGGATCCTTGTTCAGCTTTATGGGATAGCTCCAATGTTCTGGAGCTTGTCATTATTGCTAGGTATATTCAGAGGTACGGTGGGGCCTTGTCCCGTCATAGTATTTGTCCAAAATGTTAGAGGTTTGTATTCATATGTGGGCTGGACTGGCTAGAGTTGTATTTACATTGTTGAACAGTGTAGACCCTTTCGGGTGACTTATATTATGACAGCCTTATCGGCTTTGCCTTTGTTTAAGAAAAAAATGAGTGTTATTTATCTTTCGCGGTTTATTATGTTGTATGAATAGAAGGGTGCCCAGATAGGGCACCAGTCGCGGGCCCGGGGTTCGGGGCGTGACACACTAGTTGAAAATTCTGGCTGAAGATATTTCGAAGACGACATTTAGGACTCATTATGGTCATTACGAGTTCTTTATGATGTCTTTTGGGCTTATAAATGCCCCGACAGTTTTATGACTTTGATGAATGTCATTTTCAAGCCATACTTGGATTCATTCATTATTGTGTTCATAGATGATATCTTTAATATATTCGAATAGCAAAGAGGAGCATCAGTAACATTTGAAGATTGTCCTTGGTCTATTGAATGAGCGAGAGATTTATGCTAGGATTTCAAAATGTGAGTTTTGGCTTGATTTGGTGGCATTCTTGGGCCACGTGGTGAAAAATAAGGGGATTATGGTTTATCCAAAGAATATTGAGGCTATTAGATATTGGCCGAGGCCCACTATTATGATCAAGATCCGTATCTTTATGGGATTGGCCAGTTATTATCATCGGTTTGTAAAAGGATTTGCTTTTATTGCATCTCACATGAATAGATTGACTCAGAAAGAGGTTCTTTTTCAGTGGTCAGATGCTTGTGAAGAGGGATTCAAAAATCTCAAGATTTTATTGACTACAGACCCGATCTTGACATTACCTGTGGAGGGTAAGGATTTTCCAGTCTATTGTGATGTGTCTGTCCCGTACTATTTCAGACATTGTGTTGATGCAGAAGGTCAAGTTTATTGCCTATGCTTCTATACAGTTGAATATTCATAAGAAGAACTACCCTACACATGATTTAGAGTTGTTATTGGTAGTCTTCGCTTTGAAGATTTAGAGGCATTATATTTATGGGGTCCATTATGAGGTGCTCACCGATCATCGTAGCCTCCAGTACGTGTTTACTCAGAGATATCTCCATTCTAGATAGTGTAGATGGATGAAGCTTCTAAAGGATTATGATATCACCATACTTTGCCATCCAGGTAAGGCAAATGTCGTGGCTGATGCCTTGAGCCGCAAGGCGGTGAGAATACATAGATTGGCCCGATTGGTTGTTTCTGAGCGTCCCTTAGCTATGGAGGTTCAGAATCTAGCGAATAGTTTTGTACGATTGGATCTTTCATATCCGGACTGAGTTTTAGCATGTGTTGAGTCGAAGTCGTCTCTCTTAGAGCAGATAGGACACAACAGTTTAAGGATGCTTAGCTATGTAAGATTTATGATAAGGTATTATGTGGTGAGTCCAAGGAGGTCGTGCTTGATAGTGAGGGAGTCATGGGGATCAAGATACATGTATGCGTTCCTCGGTTTGGTGATTTGATTCAGATGATATTGAAAGAGGCGCCTATAGTTCTCGGTATTCCATTCACCCTGGTGCTACTAAGATGTACTGTGACTTGAGACAACACTACTAGTAGGGTTGGATGAAGAGAGATATAGCAGATTTTGTTTCTCGATGTGGGAATTGTCAACAGGTGAAGTACGAGCACTAGAGCCTCGGTGGTGTGCTTTAGAGGATGTCCATTCTCGAGTAGAAGTGGGAAATCGCCATGGATTTTGTTGTAGCTCTTCCGAAGACTTTGGGCAAGTTTGTCTGAGTTTGGGTTATTATGGATAGGCTAACCAAGTTTGCACACTTCATCCAGTTCAGGTTACTTATAATACAGAGAAGTTAGCCATGATTTACATTCATGAGATTGTGCGGTTGTATGGGGTTCCTATTTCTATTATCTCTGATCGATGCCCTCAGCTTACTTCCCATTTCTAATGGACATTACACACTGAGTTGGGTACTCAGTTGGATCTTCGTACCGTGTTTCATCCCCAGGCTGACGGACAGTCTGAGAGGACTATTCAGGTGCTCGAGGACATGTTGAGAGCATGTGTTATTGATTTTAGTGGTCATTAAGACCAATTCTTACCCTTGGATGAGTTCACATACAAAATAACTAATATTCCAACATTGATATGGCGTCGTTTGTGGCTTTATATCGTAGGAAGTGTCGTTCTCCTATTGGATAGTTTGATGTTTTTGAGGTTCGACCATGGGGTAAAAATTTGCTGAAAGAGTCTGGACAAGGTGAAGCTTATTGAGGAAAAGCTTCTGGCAGCTCAGAGTCGACAAAAGATGTATGCAGACCGAAAGGTTCGAGACTTAGAGTTTACAGATGGTGAGCAGGTATTTCTGAAGATATAACCATAAAAGGGGTGATGCGTTTTGGAAAGAGTTGCAAGTTAAGTCTGAGATATATTGGTCCATTTGAGATTATTTGTCGTACTGGTGATATGATTTATGAGTTAGCTTTGCCACCATGTTTGTCGGGTGTTCATCCGATTTTCCATATGTTCATGTTGAAGAAGTACCATTCGGACGGGTCTTACATTATTCATTGGGATTCAATGTTGCTTGATGAGAATCTATCTAATGAGGAGAAACCTATAGCGATCTTAGATAGGCATGTTAGGAAGTGGAGGACTAAGAATATAGCTTTCATAAAGATTCAGTGAAAGAATCATCCTATTGAAGAGGCTACTTGGGAGACCGAGTCTGATGTGCATGCTAGATATCCTCAGTTATTTGTTGGCTCAGTACTTTCTGTTATTTTCCTTCCTAATTGCTCAAGGATGATCGATTATTTAATTAGTATATGATGTAATGATTGTTTTCATCATTATGTGTACTTTGACTATTTTACTCCCGTAGACTCAATTCCCGGAACTTACAGGAGATTTTCTAGTAGAAGTTGAGAAATTAGAACCTTAAGTGTGAAAGTATTGACCATTAATTGACTTTTGTGTGAATGGACCTTTTTCGGAATTCAGTCGATTTTGTGAGGTCCGAGGAGTCATTTATGACTTGGTAGGATAGTTGGTTCGGTTTCCGAGGCCTTCAAGAGAATGTTTTGCTATTGGTTGGGAAACTAGTTTAGCCCGTTGGGGGTTGACTTATAGAATTAGACCTCCTATGAAAATTTCTATACCATGAGTGATTCCATAGCAAGTACAAGTAGATAATCATAACTGGCCAAAACGTACAGGAGACAAGTATGAAAATCAAATACCAAATTCAACTGTGCCATATATGAAAATACGAGAGTCGACTGTGTCTTATAAAAATGAGAGTCATATCAAAATCATGAATGCATGTCCATATAATCATATATATATAAATATACTATCCTAGGTATCTATACTCGCATCATGAATGTCTGTCCATGGAATCATCATACTTATACTATCATGGGTATCTATACTCGCATCATGGATACATGTCCATGGAATCAACATACATATACTATCATGTGTATCTATACCGGCATCATGGATACATGTCCACGAAATCATCATACATACACTGTCATGAGTATCTATACCCGCATCATGGATACATGTCTATAGAATTATCATACATATACTATCATAGGTATTTATATTCGCATCATGGATACATGTCCATGAAATAATCATATATATACCTATAACGTGTCGGGAGGTCTCGGGTGATTATCGAATTTCAGATTAAAATTGCATAAGACTTGATTTTTTTATGGTTTGCTGGTTTATTTGCTGAGGCGGGCCTCAGTGCGCCCCAACATAAAGGGAACGCTGCAGCGGACGACGTTCCACTGCATCGTGCTTTTGGGATTTTGGCTAGGAACCGTGATGCGGGCCTCTAGCTGCTACAGCGGATGCTGGGATTTTCAGATTACTTTTAAGTGTCATTAAAATCTTACACTCCCTCATTTTGAAAATAGTTATACAAAGCACTCTTAGGGCGATTTCAAGCAACTTCTAGTGATTTCTTCTTAAGCTCAATTAGCTTTGTTTTACCAAATTAGGACTTGTTTAATTGTTAAGCTTAAATATGAGAATTAATTAATGGATTGCACTATTTAGTACTTGTAAGCTTGAATCCTCCATTATTGTTGATGAAATTGAATGTTGGAAACTATGGTTCATACCCAAAATTGGAAATTTTTCTTGTAAGATGAATTAGCATAATGTCGATTTGATTTAGCAGTTGGTTAGTAGGATAGGACTCCTAGAATGTTGAATTTCATAGTTCACCTTTAAAATGACCGTTTTGCCCCTATAAGCATATTTTCCCCTTCTTCACTATTCGGTTTAGATCCAAATGAGTAATATAATATTATGTGTGTTGTGAATTCATTGTTCAAACTTAGACTTTGATAATATTAGACTTCGAGTACGACTGTGATCCTAAGAAGGGCAAGGCTCAAACGTGGCTTGTTGTGACTCCCGCTCGGCATCCAGGTAGGTTATGGCTTACCTTCTAGTTAGACTTAAATTAGTGAAGCGTATTTATAGTTAGATTCTATTGGAGAAATTATGTAAGCCTTCGGATACGATGTTTGGATGGATTACTTAGGTTGATTACAAGTTGGCTAATTATAACTTGTTGTCTCTTTGTGGTTACTGGATATGTTCGTAATACCATATCGTATTTATGATATAGTTGTATCTCACTTATCTTGGCATGTTCATGGAAGGAGTAAATGACTTAATATAATTCTGATATTATGATACGTGTCCTTACATGACACGATTGTGAATCGATATGTTACCTTTGTTATTGTCATTGCATTGCATTCATCCTCATTTTCATGATAATAGATGAGAAGGAAACATTTATGATTCATATAACATACTATATTGTATAGTCATCTCTATGTTGTGTGATACAGAGTGGTTAGCGGGGTGTTCAGTGGAAGAGTTATTCTAGGTTGTGTGATACAGAATGACTGGTATATGAACGTCGCGGGTTCCCTATAGGTCATGCCTACAAGACGATGAGATATTTCGTATTTAGCATGTATAGATTACATTGGTCATTTCATTGCATTGTATATCCTCATCATTTCATTTTGTATCTATGTTTCATATTTATTGTTATACTTGTGTATGCGATTATTCTAAGGAATAACCAGAAAATCTGGCAGATTTGGGTCTAGATGCTTCACCATAGGCTATGATTCTCTATATTTGGACTGGTTATTCTTAGACTGTGATATTAATTGTACTTGACTGTGATCATATCTATCTTTCGGTTTCTTTCTTATGCATATATTAGCTAATTGTTGTCGGCCTATGATATCTATCAGTACATAGTATTTGTACTGATACTATCTTACTGCATTTTTTCTGAATATAGAGTACATGATTGATTCTACCTCTTCTCCTCGAGACTGATCCGATGTTTTTGCTGAGTCTTTAGGGTGGGCATGCTGGATGATCCGCTGCCCAGAGACTCCTTCCTATTATTTTCTTTACTTTTATTCCTGATGCAATATTTCTATTTGATCTTTTATATTATTCAGACTTATATATTATGATAGTCGTTGTTGTATTGTTCAGACCATTTATCATTTGGGGGTTGTATCCGTATTCGTATATTCTGCACTTTTGTATTTATGATATGAGTTGAACTTTATATTATTTTACTTAATTTAATAGTTGTTGGATTGTTGATTCATAGAAGGGGTCTCTAACCGATGTGAGAAATGGTAGGTGTTGTTGACACCCAATTTTGACCCATCTTTTAGTCATTTCTTGCAATTTTAAGCATTTTAGGACACCTCATTTTATCACAATATTTGATATTTTTGTATATTTTTTACCTAACATTCTATGTTGTTTTATTTTTGTAAATTGACATCATGTTTTTACTTTAATTATGTATTAAACATTTTTAAATATTATGTTATTATTGTTGCGCGATCATTTTGTTTTACTAATTTTGCATCTCTTTAAATAATTAACTGACATCCCGTCTTTACTTTTAATCAGACATTAAATATTTGCTAAATATTGTATTTTATTATTATATTGCATCGGCATTTGCATTTTAATAATTTTGTATCTTTAAATAATTTTTTAAAAAATAATTAATCCATTTTGCATTTTTTGCCAAACCAGTCCAGTCCAAGGCACATTCTGGACCAGTCCAATCCGCCAAAAACCGAAGCCCAAACTGAGGCCCAATACACCTTTCATTTTTTCCCTCCAATACCCAATACCCAAAACCCTAAACCTAAATCTCACACTATAAATAACACCTTACCCCCGCGTTTGAAAACCACAGGCAGCGCGCTCTCTCCTTTCCCTCTCAGCCACCCTCACCTCCACTCTCATTTTGAAAACCCTAAGCAGCAACCTACTACCCCCCCCAGCCGCACAACACCATCACAGATTCACAACCCCTATCAATCCCGTCGCCCTCTCCTTGCCTCCCCTCGTCGAACCAACACCTCACTGCTCCCGTCGAAGACCCTCAACCCTCTGTCCGCTGCCATCGCCGGAGCTCATAGCTCCGGCAAACCATCACCACCTCTGCCCATCATCGACACGCAACCCCTTCCCCGCTGCCATTCCCGTCGACTACATCTCCGTCAACCACTACTCGTCGACCTTATCCCCTCCATCTCCATATACACCCACAACCAACACTCCCGTCGATACCCCACTGTCCCATCACCGTTAAACCCCACGTCGACCCCACCCCACTTTCATTTCCGTCGCCACACGTCGTCGACCACCACGCGAAGCTACCACTACTGATTTTCTCCATGTTTATTGGTTGATTTTCGCCATGTTTGTTGGCCATTTTACTACTTATGCTTTGCTATTTGACTACTGATTTTAACCATGTTGCTGGACTGATTCGGTCATTGTTGCTGGACTGATTTTTGATTATTTGTTGGATTGATTTTCAGCCATTTTTCGCTACTGATTTTTCGCCATGTTTGATGGACTGATTTTTCAGTCGTTGTTGCTACTAATTCTTAGTTATTTTAATGGATTTATTTTGGTCATTGTTACTACTGATTTTCGGTTATTTGTTGGGCTGATTTTAGGCATGTTCTGGACTGATTTTCGCTATGTTTTGTGGATTGATTTTCGCTATGTTTTGTGGACTGATTGTTGACCTTTTGGACTGATTTTGATCATTGTTGCTGGACTGATTTTTGGCCTTTTCGGACTGATTTTTCGGCAATTTTGTTGGCTACTGCTTCGTTGTTTTTCGGCTATTTCTAAGTGGTTTGACTTTTTCTTGTCATTTGATCGAGTTTGACAATCTTGCTCCTTTATTTTAGACTGATTGGAACATTTTCTTATTTCCAAAAGAACAGATACTGCACTGTTGTTATTTTACTGGTTTGAACATGATACTGCACTTTGATTGGCCAATGAAAAAGTTATCCGTCGATTTTTGAGGCCTCCACAGTTGCAAAGACGGAAAATAAAATAAATGAAGCTTTCAGGGCAATGATGATTTCTTCCACTTACACCGGATAACCAACATGTGCTGGCAGGGCGCAATCTCGCAGCCGCACTTGTTTAGACTGTTACACCCCGTAATTCAGGTCATGCTTATGAGAACGTACGAAAGGAATTAAGATTTAAATTTTAGAAAGATAGGTTGACAGAATGTTTCGGACGGATTTTAGTCAACTTTGAGGCAGTTTATGTCCAGTTGCATTAGGAGTTCCTAGGTGTTTCAAAGTCCTAGTATGTAGTTCGTTGAGTCTAGTTCCCAACGCAACAAATCGTTCGTCGATAGGACATCGGAGTAGAAAGTTATGGAAGTTACAAGTTCAGTGCGCAGTCGAGCAGAAAAGCATTTTCGGTCAGGGGCCACAGCGCCGCGGCGCCGGATGCAGGGCCGAGACGCCGGTTTTACTGGGAGTTCTCTGAAGTTGCAGCACCGCGGCGCGGAATGCAGGGCCGCGACGCTGGAGGTACTGAAGTTCTCGGAGGTTTCAGCGACGCGGCGCCGGCTGCAGGACCGCAGCGGGATTTTTGCGAAATCTGGGGGAAAAATCAGAAGGTATTTTTTTAAATGGCCATGGGAGGGTGACAAGTGTCCCTCCCATCTGATTGTGTGGAAGCACTATTTATTGACCAAGTCTTGAAGACTTGGTCATTCTTAAAAAAAAAACCTTATCTCTAAACATTTCCTCTTCCTTCTCTCTAAAAATTCAAGGAAAAACCCAAGGCCTAGAGAAATTTCGGAAAGGTGGAAAGAAGGAATCATGTTGACAAGCTTGTAGGAGGTTTGTGGAGGTGATTGTGGAAATAAGGCAAGTGAAATTTGTTGGACTAATTTGGGTAAACTCTAAGGTAACAATCAATTCTCCGTTTTAAGTAAATTGTGTTGCATGTGAGGAAGAAAGGACTTGTAGTTGTCAATATTTCTTTTAGGTATATTGCATGTAGGAATAACGATTTGGATTTGAAAGGATTGGATTGGATAAGGATGATATGTGAACATTTTATAGCCAAGATACTACCTTAAACTTATTGGATTATTTAGTTTGTATTGTGGGGCAGAATTTTATACGTCCAAGTTAGGCGTGTAATCCCCTTGTATTGCTGAATTGTTGGGCCTTAAATGTGGCGTTTAGTAGTTGAAATCGGACCTTGAAAAGGTGGAAAAGTATGTAGAAACAAAGGAAGTGCTGTCCAATTTTCCGTAGAATAAGGAACTTTATACTTAGAATATTCGACGAAGAAGTCTAGACGTTAATGGACGTATTTGATTATTATAGGTTGATACTCTACGCGCGGCATATTCGACTTGGCAAGTGGATTTAGCCGAGGAGGTATGTGATTCTTCCTATCCTCTTGAGCATGATATTTGTAAATATATAGTACGGTAGACGTACGTGTATTAACTGAATTTGGTTTCACTTTGATGTCTTTTGACTTGAGTTCTAAATGTTAAGAATCTTGAAGTATTTCAAAAAGAGTTATGAATCATTATTCGGAAGGAAATTAATACTTGGTTTTTAAAAGAATAAGTTCTTTTGGTTTTTCCAAACAAATGTGAATGTTTTGATTTATTACAAAGTTTAAGTGTTATACTAGCTTTATGGGAAGTTTGTTATAGCGACTTAAGGAAGATAAAAAGAATGGTTTACTTACTTGTTTGTAGAAGCCTTGTAACGATTTCTGAATGTGTGGTAAGTTGGTTTGAGAAGTAAACATATTTTGTTACGATGGGTGTTAGTGCCTTGAGATTTGTTGTGGAAAGGGGGTTCTCTCATTGTGCTTATGTCGTTTACGATAAGCTGGTTGTGCTTGTGTATATCACCTACCCCCCCTTACTTGTTATGATGCCGCGGGTTAGCTACCCCGATGCGAGGAGTACCTCATGCGGGTCCACATGACCTATGCGGACTACGGTAGTCCAAGAATCACTCCGGGTGTGTTACGCCGATGCGAGGAATACCTCATGCGGTCCTAGTGGCCATGCGGACTACGGTAGTCCAGGAAATGCCGCGGGTTAGCTACCCCCGATGCGAGGAGTACCTCATGCGGGTCCACGGGACCTATGCGGACTACGAAAGTCCAGGATTAGGCTCGTATAATGATACTATGGGCGAATGGCCCTGCTACGATCATTAGCGGCCTAGAAAAGACCGGTTGCGTTACACCTGTTTACTCTTATTTATGTTGTGGCACTGTGTGCGGTTAATTGGTTTTTCATACATATCTGTGGATTTGGTTTGGAAATGTTATGATTTCATTCTGATATTTTGATTTCACATACTTGGTACTGTTATCGACCTCGCCCGGAAATGCGTTCATCTGCGCAGGTCGAGGTACATCGGTTGTTGATCCTCGCTCTTAGGATCACCGTTCTGCTTTTGGGAAGCCCCGTTTCTCCGGAGGCTTATCTTTTGGTATGATTCCCTGTCATTGTAGATTCATGTACATTCAGGGGTATGACGGGGCCCTGTCCCGTCATAGTTGTTACAAACTCTTAAGTGCAGTAGTCCTGTTGTAAATTGGGTTTTGTAAAGAATGCAACTGTTCAGTTTTTGTTATATTTATATTTACAGAAAGGTAACCATTTTGGTTAGCCTGTTTCTTATTTTATATTGGTTCATGTTTATGAGTTACTTCCGCTGGTTTTTCTCTGATGTTGTATCACTAGGGTGCCCGGGGTAAGGCACGATCCACGGGCGAGTGGGTCGTGACAAAAGTGGTATCAGAGCAGTTAATCATCGGAAAGTGTCTACAGACCGTATCTAGTAGAGTCTTGATTATCGGTGTGTTGTGCACCACATCTATAATCAGGAGGCTACAGGATATTTAGGATTGGTTTCAATTCTTTTTACTCTAAGATCGTGCAATAGAGCTGTGTTATAGGTTGAACACCCTCTGACATACTTTTATGTATCAGTTATGCCTCCACGCAAGGCAACCGCGGCCCAGAAGGCAAAGCGGTGAGAGGAGCCGCTAGTAGAGCCTTGAGAAATTCTGAGCGCGAGCCCGTCTTTACCGAGTGATTCTTGGACGAGAGTTCCACGACGCCGCCATTTCAGAGAGTTCGGCGGCAGCGGCTGCCATCGAGACGCGGTACACGAGCCTCGGTTACGGCTGGAAGCGAGAGGATATGGGCTCTGGCAGATGGCCCGATTATTAGCCGAGATCGTGGCGGCGGGAGGGCGGGAGAGAGGCGGTTCCGGTTGTACCGTAGTTCCCAGATCGATAGCGAGACTTGGGACTTTTGAGTTGCAGCCACGAGTTCTATGGGTCGAGGCGAGGATGATCTCGGGAGTTTATCAAGCGATTCTGTGGATCATGAGAGTGATCAAGGCCTCGGAGGCAGTCGATAGTATTGAGTTCACATCGGCGTGATCTGCGATTGGTAGTTTGATTCGTGGGAACTGTCCCGGGGGGAACATGCGCTTCCAACTGTTTGGGACGAGTTCTCAGAGGCATTTCTTAGCCATTTCTTGCCTCCGCAGATGAGGAGAGCTCGGGCCGATAAATTTCTGACTTTGAGACAGAGCGGGCGGACGGTCCGGGAGTACAACATAGAGTTTGACTCGTTGGCTCAGTACGTCCCCGCTTTAGTGGCCGACATGGAGGACAGAGTGCACCGCTATGTCACTGGGCTCGATGATTACTTAGCAGAGGGTTGCTCGGGAGTATCTCTTCAGCCGGGCATGGACATTGCCCGCATGCAGGCTTATGCACTTGGGTGTGAGGAACGTAGGGGCCGACGGATTGATAGATACCAGCAGAAGAGGGCCAGGACAACAGGATCATCTGGTAGTTTTCGAGGCGGGCGACCTCAGCAATAGATCGGATTTGCACCTCAGCCGGTTCAGAGCGCTCCTCCACCGTCTTCCGGATGTCCAGGTTATTCGAGAGCAGGTCAGGGCCCCAGAGCTTCGGGCTTCCAGGGAAGCAGAGATGCTACCCGATCGATACCACCCCCCTCTCGGTGTGGCCGATGTGGTAGATCCCATTTCGGGAGTTGTGGTAATATTGTGGGGCCTTGCTACACTTGTGGCCAGCAGGGTCATATTTCGAGGGACTTTCTGACCAGAGGCAGCGTAGATGGTAGGGTTCAGCCTACAGGGTCATTCGCCGGGTCTTCGTCTCCTACGGTTACTCGCCCCTGAGGGCAGGGTACTCATGGGCCAGCAGGTCGCGGCAGAGGTCGTGGCAAGGGTCCTAGTTCCAGCGGTCCTCAGAACCGCATTTATGCTATGTCCAGCCGTCAGGACCAGGAGGCGTCACCAGATGTCGTCACAGGTACATTATTGGTTTCATGTTGTGATGCATATGCTTTGATAGATCCAGGTTCTACCTTGTCCTATATATCTCCTCATATTGCTGGTAGAATAGGGATAGAGCCCGAGTCCATAAAACTTTTTGAGGTGGCTACGCCAGTAGGTGATTCGGTGGTAGCTGAGCGGGTGTATAAGGCTTGCCCAGTGACTATATACAGTCGTCAGAACCTAGCCGACTTGATAGAGTTGGATATGACGGACTTTGATGTGATTATGGGTATGGATTGGCTAGCGTCCTGCTATGCCAATGTGGACTGTAGAGAGGAATTGGTACGGTTCCAATTTCCTGGGGAGCCGGTTATCGAGTGGAAGGGGAATACTGCATCGCCGAGGGGTAGGTTTATTTCTTACCACAAGGCTAGGAAGATGGTGCGGAAGGGGTATATCTACTATATGGTTCGGGTCTTCGATACTGAGGCCGAGATACTAGACCTTCAGTCAGTTCCGGTTGTTAGAGAGTTTCCAGACGTATTCCCAGACGATCTTCCAGGTATCCCTCCTGAGAGGGAGATTGAGTTTTGCATTGATATGTCTCCAGACACTCGGACGATATCTATTCCACCATACAGGATGGCGCCTGCTGAGTTGAGGGAATTGAAGGACCAGCTGAAGGATTTGTTGGAAAAAGGCTTTATCAGACCTAGTGTTTCTCCCTAGGGAGCGTCGGTTTTATTTGTAAAGAAGAAGGATGGGACACTGCGTATGTGTGTTGATTACAGGCAGCTAAATAAGGTAACTATTAAGAACATATACCCTCTCCCCAGGATTGATGATTTGTTTGACCAGTTTCAGGGTGCGAGGTGTTTCTCCAATATAGACCTGCGGTCTGGTTATCATCAGGTGCGAGTTAGAGAGACAGATATCCCAAAGACTGCATTCAGGACCCGATATGGGCACTATGAGTTCAGGGTGATGTCTTTTGGGTTGACCAACGCCCCAGCAGTATTCATGGATTTGATGAACCGGGTGTTCAAGCCATTCTTGGATATGTTCGTTATAGTATTCATTGATGATATCCTGGTTTATTCGCGCACAGTGCACGAGCATGCAGATCATTTGAGGACGGTACTGGGAGTCCTCCGGGACCGGCAGTTGTATGCCAAGTTCTCGAAATATGAGTTTTGGTTGGCTTCAGTGGCTTTCTTAGGGCATGTTATCGGGGCCGATGGTATTCGGGTTGATACAGCAAAGATTGAGGCAGTCAAGACTTGGCCTAGACCCACTACACCGACGGAGGTGCGCAGCTTTTTGGGCCTTGCGGGTTATTATCGGAGATTTGTGGAGAAGTTTGCTTCCATTTCAGCACCTTTGACTAGGCTGACCCAGAAAGCAGCTATGTTCCGGTGGACGGATGCTTGTGAGGAGAGCTTCCAGTTACTGAAGGAGAAATTGACGACCGCCCCAGTTCTTACTCTTCCAGAGGGTTTAGACGGATATGTGGTTTATTGTGATGCGTCGGGTGTCGGGCTTGGGTGTGTGCTGATGCAGCACGGTAAAGTTATAGCTTACGCATCTCGATAGCTCAGGAAGCATGAGAAGAACTACCCCACACATGACTTAGAGTTGGCAGCAGTGATTCATGCCTTGAAGATCTGGAGACATTATTTATATGTAGTTCATGTGGATATTTACACAGACCACAAGAGCCTCCAAGAAATCTTGACCAGAGGAGCCGAACTTGCGCGAGACGGTGGTTAGAGCTACTTAAGGATTATGATGTCGATATCCTATACCACCTAGGGAAGGCCAATGTAGTTGCAGATGCCCTTAGTCACAGATCGATGGGTAGTCCGCCGGATGTGCGCAGCAGAAAAGGGGCATGGTCCGCGAGTTACATCAGCTAGCGAGCCTTGGGGTTCGTTTGGTTGGTTCTGATAGTAGTGGGGTTCGGGTTCGAGAGATTGTCGAGTCGTCCATCGTCGAGGAGGTGAAAAGGCGACAGTATGAGGATCCGATTATGGTACGGTATCGAGATACGGCTCTTCGAGAGGAGAAGAGTCTATTTGAGGTAGCACCTGATGGGGTGCTAAGGCTTGAGGGCAGGTTTTGTGTTCCCGATGTAGCTGGACTTCGTCAGCAGATTCTGGGGGAGGCACACAGTGCTCGTTACTCTATTAATCCGGGGTCGACTAAGATGTACCACGACCTCAGAGCTATCTATTGGTGGGATGTCCTGAAGAGGACGCTGGAGTTTGTGCGCAGCGTCCGAATTGTCGCCAGTCAGTGGAGCACCGTAATCACGTGGGTTATTGCACGATAGATTCCGGCATAGAAGTGGGAGGTGATCAATATGGACTTTATTACGTGGTTACCCCACACTCGAGGAAGCATGATTCCATCCGGTTATTGTCGATGCATCGACGAAATCGATCCACTTTCTTCCAGATGACGACTTTTTCACGAGGATTATGCTAGATTATATATCGAGAGATTGTGAGATCGCACGGAGTTCCTATATCGATTATTTGAGCATGAGGCCAGTTCCGGCTAACTTCTGGAGGTCTTTCCAGAAGGGGTTAGGGACACAAGTGAGTCTCAGTACTGCGTTTCATCCTCAGACCGACGGACAGGCCGAGCATACTATCCAGACACTTGAAGATATGTTGCGGGCCTGTGTTATTGATTTCAGGGGTAGCTGAGATGATCATTTACCTCTTGTGGAGTTTTCATATAACAACAACTATCATTCTAGTATCCAGATGGCGCCTTATGAGGCCTTATACGGGAGGAAGTGCAGGTCACCGATAGGCTGGTTTGATGTGGGAGAAGTTCATTTAGTCGGGCCGGACTTGATTCAGCAGGCGGTGGATAAGGTGAAGCTTATCCAGGAGCGGTTATTGTCAGCTCAGAGTCGACAGAAGTTGTATACAGATCATCGACGTCGACACTTGGAGTTTGAGGTGGATGATTGGGTCTTCCTAAAGGTATCACCCATGAAGGGCGTGATGAGATTTGGGAAGAAGGGGAAACTTAGCCCAAGGTACATTGGGCCTTACCAGATTGTCCGTAGGGTAGGCAAGGTTGCCTATGAGTTGGATCTGTCGTCCGATATGGAGGCAGTACATCCAGTTTTTCATGTGTCTATGTTGCGAAAGTATATCGGAGATCCATCTAGAGTGCACCCGATTTGTGATGTCCAGGTGACAGAGGGGTTATCATATGAGGAGAGTCTCATAGCGATACTCGATCGTCAGGTTAGGCGACTGCAGACAAAGGATGTGGCTTCCGTCAAGGTCTTATGGAGGAATGAGAACAGAGAGGAAATGACATGGGAAGCAGAAGAGGACATGGTGAAGAAGTATCCTCACTTGTTTCCTACACCTCTAGGTAACCCACTTTCCTGCTTGTTAGTTTTTTTTAATTTGGCAATTATGCTTAAGTATTGTTGTGGCCGTGTAGAGCGTTCTTTTTGCAAGAAGAATAGTTAAGAGGGTCTCTGTCGATATTGTGATTTGAGTAAGCATAGAAGGAACATTCGGGACGAATGTTTCTAAGGGGGGGAGAATGTTACACCCCGTAATTCAGGTCATGCTTATGAGAACGTACGAAAGGAATTAAGATTTAAATTTTAGAAAGATAGGTTGACAGAATGTTTCGGACGGGTTTTAGTCAACTTTGAGGCAGTTTATGTCCAGTTGCATTAGGAGTTCCTAGGTTTTTCAAAGTCCTAGTATGTAGTTCGTTGAGTCTAGTTCCCAACGTAACAAACCGTTCGTCGATAGGACATCAGAGTAGAAAGTTATGGAAGTTACAAGTTCAGTGCGCAGTCGAGCAGAAAAGCATTTTCGGTCAGGGGCCACAGCACCGCGGCGCCGGATGCAGGGCCGCGGCGCCGGTTTTACTGGGAGTTCTCTAAAGTTGCAGCGTCGTGGCGCCGGAATGCAGGGCCGCGGCGCCGGAGGTACTGATGTTCTCGGAGGTTTCAGCGCCGCGGCGCCGGCTGCAGGGTCGCGGCGCCAGGCGGGATTTTTGCGAAATCTGGGGGGGAAATCAGAAGATATTTTTTTAAATGGTCATGGGAGGGTGACAAGTGTCCCTCCCATCTGATTGTGTGGAAGCACTATTTATTGACCAAGTCTTGAAGACTTGGTCATTCTTCAAAAAAAAACCCTTCTCTCTAAAAATTTCCTCTTCCTTCTCTCTAAAAATTCAAGGCCTAGAGAAATTTCGGAAAGGTGGAAATAAGGAATTATGTTGACAAGCTTGTAGGAGGTTTGTGGAGGTGATTGTGGAAAGAAGGCAAGTGAAATTTGTTGGACTAATTTGGGTAAACTCTAAGGTAACAATCCATTCTCCTTTTTAAGTAAATTGTGTTGCATGTGAGGAAGAAAGGACTTATAGTTGTCAATATTGCTTTTAGGTATATTGAATGTAGGAATAACGATTTGGATTTGAAAGGATTGAATAAGGATGATATGTGAACATGTTATAGCCAAAATACTACCTTAAACTTATTGGATTATTTAGTTTGTATTGTGGGGCAGAATTTTATACGTCCAAGTTAGGCGTGTAATCCCCTTGTATTGCTGAATTGTTGGGCCTTAAATGTGGCGTTTAGTAGTTGATATCGGACCTTGAAAAGGTGGAAAAGTATGTAGAAACAAAGGAAGTGATGTCCAATTTTCCGTGGAATAAGGAACTTTATACTTAGAATATTCGACGAAGAAGTCTAGACGTTAATGGACGTATTTGATTATTATAGGTTGATACTCTACGCGCGGCATATTCGACTTGGCAAGTGGATTTAGCCGAGGAGGTATGTGATTCTTCCTATCCTCTTGAGCATGATATTTGTAAATATATAGTACGGTAGACGTACGTGTATTAACTGAATTTGGTTTCACTTTGATGTCTTTTGACTTGAGTTCTAAATGTTAAGAATCTTGAAGTATTTCAAAAAGAGTTATGAATCATTATTCGGAAGGAAATTAATACTTGGTTTTTAAAAGAATAAGTTCTTTTGGTTTTTCCAAACAAATGTGAATGTTTTGATTTATTACAAAGTTTAAGTGTTATACTAGCTTTATGGGAAGTTGGTTATAGCGACTTAAGGAAGATAAAAAGAATGGTTTACTTACTTGTTTGTAGAAGCCTTGTAACGATTTCTGAATGTGTGGTAAGTTGGTTTGAGAAGTAAGCATATTTTGTTACGATGGGTGTTAGTGCCTTGAGATTTGTTGTGGAAAGGGGGTTCTCTCGTTGTGCTTATGTCGTTTACGATAAGCTGGTTGTTCTTGTGTATATCACCTACCCCCCTGACTTGTTATGATGCCGCGGGTTAGCTACCCCCGATGTGAGGAGTACCTCATGCGGGTCCACACGACCTATGCGGACTACGGTAGTCCAGGAATCACTCCGGGTGTGTTACGCCGATGCGAGGAATACCTACGCGTCCTAGTGGCCTACGCGACTACGGTAGTCCAGAAATGCCGCGGTTAGCTACCCCGTCGCGGTGAGTACCTCATGCGGGTCCACGGGACCTATTCGGACTACGGAAGTCCAGGATTAGGCTCGTATAATGATACTATGGGCGAATGGCCCTGCTACGATCATTAGCGGCCTAGAAAAGACCGGTTGCGTTACACCTGTTTACTCTTATTTATGTTGTGGCACTGTGTGCGGTTAATTGGTTTTTCATACATATCTGTGGATTTGGTTTGGAAATGTTATGATTTCATTACTGATTTTCGTTTCACATACTTGGTACTGTTATCGACCTCCTTCGGGGGGCTGCGTTCATGCCGCAGGTCGAGGTACGTCGGTTGTTGATCCTCGCTCTTAGGATCACCGTTCTGCTTTTGGGAAGCCCCGTTTCTCCGGAGGCTTATCTTTTGGTATGATTTCCTGTCATTGTAGATTCATGTACATTCAGGGGTATGACGGGGCCCTGTCCCGTCATAGTTGTTACAAACTCTTAGAGGTCTGTAGTCCTGTTGTAAATTGGGTTTTGTAAAGAATGCAACTGTTCAGTTTTTGTTATATTTATATTTACAGAAAGGTAACCATTGTGGTTAGCCTGTTTCTTATTTTATATTGGTTCATGTTTATGAGTTACTTCCGCTGGTTTTTCTCTTATGTTGTATCACTAGGGTGCCCGGGGTAAGGCACCAGTCACGGGCCCGAGTTCGGGTCGTGACATAGGCTGTCCCACCTTATTTTTATATATCTGAGCCCTCAGTGTTTAAAACTATTACTGTTTTGGCGCGGATCCGAAGGTTTTATCTATTTTATTGTTTTCTAGCAATATTGGCCGATGAAGGAATCTCAGTCTGATTTCCAAGGTCTTCCCTGTACAAAGACGGATTTATTTTTGCTTTACTTATTAATTCTTGTTATTGCTTTTAAAATTGTTTATTCTATTACTAACACTTTTACTAAGTGTTTATGCAGGTACCCGGAGATCATCTTGTGCAGAAGGCCTAAAAAGGGCTAAAAGATGTTCCTGATTTTTATCTTATGTCGCATTTAATTTTAAGTTTTATTATTATGTATTGCATTATATTTTAATTGTAAATTATGTAAAAAATGCTTAGAATAGGTAGAATAAAAGCCAATATGTAATTAACCTAGGTTTGAACGGATAGTCGCAAGTTAGCGGATCTTAGAGGATGCCTAACCCCTTCCCTTTAGGATAATAAAGAACCCTGATCCAGAATCTCATTAATTTCATAGACCATTAAATGGAGATTAATTGCGGTATCTTTATTGCAATAAATCAAGTGTCCTAATTCACTTAAATAATTAGGTGGCGACTCCTTAAAATACATCTAGGAATCAACCATACGTAGTACTCCCGTTTTCGACCACGGTTAAAATGGGGTGTTACGAATGGCAACTCCACTGGGGATAATCAGGTTCTTGACCATAGCAAACCTAGGTTTATTATTGCTTGGCTTTATTTTTATTTGTTTTAAATGCCTTAAATTGTTTGCTTTAATCTTGTATGCTTAACTGTTTTAATTGCTATTTGCTTTTACCGCTTTCCTTAAACTGGCATTCCGCTCATATTTCTTCCACTCTGGAAAATTCACATTGTCACACACTACACGCGAGGTGCGCTTGGTGCATCAGCAAAATTCTTTCCTCAAAACCCAAATTTAAGAGAGTTGGCGTTTTGCGCGGAGAATCCGGTCCAACCGGTGGTCGCGTAGCCTTCTCACTCGAGTAGTCCGCTCGTGAACCTTGCGTCTAGTAAGCCAAATCTTAGAAACTTAGGATAGAGCTATACCGCCCTTTTATATTAAGTCATGCATGCATAAACCTTAGGTGGGTTAATCCTTGGTATTAACGCCACAATTAGAAATCCACCAAACTTGTCGACGGGTTTCATAACCCAACGACCCGTTAGCATACTATGTGTAGCGTGACAATGATAGACGGATCCAAGTCTGGTCATGATACACCGAAATTGGGAAAAGTGCACCGTCATTTGGTCGTCATTTCCAGCAAAACATTGCAGTTTAACGACTTGGACCTATTTATCATAATCTCGCATATCTGGCGTTTAGGCCGACCTCTGGCATAAGAGAGGTCCCATGCATATTAGGCGCGCGCTTGATTTGCATGCTTTTGTTTACTATTGTTGTCGCTAGCAATTCTGTATATATTATTTAATGCAATAATTACCCTTTTAACCCCTATACATATCATGCTTATAATTCCGGCCACGAGCATTTGCATTTTTGCACTTTTTGTTGTCGCATTGCAATCAGGACTTCTACTGCGTAAATCGCTCTTGAACAGCGTGATTTGGACTTTGTGAAGCATCAACCATCGGTCCGGTCGAACCAAGCAGGGGAGTCTTTGACTGTATTGTCACGCCCTTACATTTTATTATTTTGTGGCTTGCCTACTCTCACCCATTTGTCATATTTTTGCAGGAAGACTGTCCTCGCAAATAGTCGAGGGCGGACAACAACAAAAAAGAAGAAAAAGAAAAGAAAAAAAAATCATCACAAGAATGAGCTAGAGTTATGTTGATTTTAAAGAAGTCACTTTATACTGCATTCAACGAAGCATCGCTCTGGGTCCTATATTTTGTATCTTTATACATATTTGCAAATTCAATTGATATGTCTAGTATTGATTACATAATTCTTTATCATGCATTTTACAACATAATCTTCCCGAACTACGCGTGTCTGATTCTCACCATATGGTGTGATACGTAGGCAACCCATCTAGGGTTCGACACCACCACATAAAAATAAATAAAAATAATAATAAAAGAGGGGGACATATTTGGTTCACCCATTCATTGCATTTATCCAATCACAGAAATTCATTATTTCATTTCAATCACTCTATCACATTCATTCATGCATTTCATTCATTCTATCACAATCATTCATTTTTTCATTACATTCTTTTACTTTGTATTAGTCTTATAGTGAACAATCATTTGTTTTGTACAACTTTTACTTTTGCATTTCTTTCATGAATAAATTCTTTTAAATCATACGTTTTATAACATATCTGAACGAACTACGCACACCTGATTCTCGTCAAAGATGAGATATGTAGGCAACCCTACTCGGGTTCGGTACCATTTATTCAAAAAACACAAAAATATTTTATTTAAATTCAAAAAAAAAAAAGCTCTTTTAAATATCATTGTTTGATTTGGTTGATACCAACACAGTTGGGAGTGTGCATATGAAAGAACGAGTAATAATCAATATGGGTTGACTTCGTGGTAAACCATAGATTCTTTTGGTACCTCTCACGCACACCTGTAATGACATTGTCTTGCATGCTTTCAAGATAAGAACGAAACCAACCTCATCGTTTCATGTGCATTGTGTGGTGAGTTTTAGAATAAGTTCAATTGCATTGCATTGTGATCTAGAACTTAGCCCGTGAGTTTGTTGAAGCGAAATCCTGAGTAACACTTGGTGTGGGAAATGATCGTAGGCTTTCTTTGACCCGTTTGAGCCTTTTTCAGCCTACCAAATAACATTATCCGTAGTACACCCCTTTGAGCCTAAAGCCTATTCTTTTGACAATCGCATATTACACCTATACCCTTTCTGAGTGCGTACGCACTATCCCTCTCTTGGCCCGACCTCCTTGAGCGCTTTGGAAATGTGCAAGTGGCTGACAAATTCTGCGTCGAAGTTTGCAAAGACAAAAATTGTCAAAGTCCCAAAAGGGAAAATAAAACACAAATGATGACTTCACAAAAGAAGAAATCAAAAGCCCCGACATTATAAACAAAAATGAATGAAATGAGAGAGTAACTTTGGAAAAAGCGGACTCCAAACGAAAGATTCAAAAAGAAGTCAGTACAGAAAACTGGGGCAAAAAGAAAGCAGATCAGCATTAAAGCACACAAATATCAAGCACGGACGTAGTCCAACGCTCGAGGAAGGATTAGTCACTTTTTACCCAAATGATATACATCCCTTTCCCCAAGCCTACATTACAAGTTCGTGACAAGCCCTATATGATCTTATACTGAGGGTTCTCACATTAGTGGATACTTACATAACGGCCAAGCCTATGGTATCACAATTGCATGCATTGAACATCCTTTTTAGAGTGAGCGTACTTCTCTAAACGTTCCAAAATTCAAAATACTGGAATATATATGAGAAATGGGACTTTCTTTCAGTGAGGGCATTTGAAACGTGAGATTACGTATAGTTCGAAACCTTAGCTGCAAGCAAGTGTGTCGATACTTAGGTGTCTGAGGTACCATTTGAAACTATAGGAATTACCCAAAAGTCAGTCTTGATTAGACTGAAAGTGAATAACGGAATTCCTAAGCACAATACTAATTGTTGGTATCAACTGAAGTCAGAACGTGAGGCTGTCTTTCCACTTTTCAAAAAAAATGCATATAAAATAATCATTTTTTGCATCACGAACTACGTCTTGACCTGATTCCTCACGGATACGTGGCGCCACATCGCTTTGGCCTCATTTAAAAAAATTGTACACCATTTTTGCATCACGAACTACGTCTTGACTGATTCCTCACGGATACGTAGGCGGCCTAAATCGGCTTCGGTCACACCATTAGAAATCTTCCCATTGGCTCGTGTGCGACTGAATGCGCTTGATTATTCTGAAAAGAGATATGAGCAATTTCCGCTAGAGTTAAGTCTTTCCCATGCAGTTAGAATTGCAAGCTTAATCTGCTAATCATCGGGTGCCATTGCTGGGTAGGCTCCAACGACTGATGAGCTACGTGAGGTTAGGAAGTGCACCACTCTTTACCATACAAAGGCATCTCTTTCCCGTGTCATTCCTGTTTCTTGTGAGCCAATTGGATAAAGCTTACATGGAGTTCCATTTCTCCCTACCTGCGAGCGAGTTCGACTTATAGGGGTTAGAGTGCATAATGAAAACAGGGACAATTTTGGGAAATGCACCATGAAGAGATCATAATAAGGATTCCAAAAGCAATCAGCAATCGTAGCATTCGCAAAGATCCAAAGTCCAAGACAGATCGACAAGACTCGCAGCGTTCAGATCTTCATATCAGCAAAGGCGGGAGCACAACAATGAGCCCATGCGGGTTACAAACACACAACGTCTATGCAATGACGTTATCTCAACCGAGGAGAGTCACAAAGCAGGTACGTCCATAAAATGACACCATTTCATTGTAAGCCTATGCAACGGCTTCATCCATATTTCGTCCATACAAGACGACAACGCCCACACAAGGCGACATTTGCATTTCGTCCATACAAGACGAAAACGCCCACACAAGGCGTCATTTGCATTTCGTCCATACAAGACGACAACGCCCATACAAGGCGTCATTTGCATTTCATCCATACAAGACGACAACGCCCATACAAGGCGTCATTTGTATTTCGTCCATACAAGACGATAACGCCCACACAAGGCAACATTTGCATTTCGTCCATACAAGACGATAACGCCCACACAAGGCGTCATTTGCATTTCGTCCATACAAGATGACAACGCCCATACAAGGCGTCATTTGCATTTCGTCCATACAAGACGACAACGCCCACACAAGGCAACATTTGCATTTCGTCCATACAAGACGATAACGCCCACACAAGGCGTCATTTGAATTTCGTCCATACAAGACGACAACGCCCACACAAGGCATCATTTACATTTCGTCCATACAAGACGACAACGCCCATACAAGGCGTCATTTGCATTTCGTCCATACAAGACGACAACGCCCACACAAGGCAACATTTGCATTTCGTCCATACAAGACGATAACGCCCACACAAGGCGTCATTTGCATTTCGTCCATATAAGACGACAACACCCACACAAGGCATCATTTACATTTCGTCCATACAAGACGACAACGCCCATACAAGGCGTCATTTGCATTTTCGTCCATACAAGACGACAACGCCCACACAAGGCGTCATTTGCATTTCATCCATACAAGGCAACATTTGCATTTCGTCCATACAAGATGATAACGCCCACACAAGGCGTCATTTGTATTTCTTCCATACAAAACGACGACGCCCATACAAGGCAACATTTGCATTTCGTCTATACAAGACGAAAACGCCCACACAAGGCGTCATTTGCATTTCGTCCATACAAGGCGTCATTTGCATTTCGTCCATACAAGATGACAACGCTCATACAAGGCGTCATTTGCATTTCGTCCATACAAGACGATAACACCCACACAATGCAATATTTGCATTTCGTCCATACAAGACGATAACGCCCACACAAGGCGTCATTTGCATTTCGTCCATACAAGACGACAACGCCCATACAAGGCGGCATTTGCATTTCGTCCATACAAGACGACAACGCCCACACAAGGCAACATTTGCATTTCGTCCATACAAGACGATAACGCCCACACAAGACGTCATTTGCATTTCGTCCATACAAGACGACAATGCCCACACAAGGCATCATTTACATTTCGTCCATATAAGACGACAACGCCCATACAAGGCGTCATTTGCATTTCGTCCATACAAGACGATAACGCCCACACAAGGCGTCATTTTCATTTCCTCCATACAAGACGACAACGCCCACACAAGACATCATTTACATTTCGTCCATACAAGACGACAACGCTCATACAAGGCGTCATTTGCATTTCGTCCATACAAGACGACAACGCCCATACAAGGCGTCATTTGCATTTCGTCCATACAAGACGATAACGCCAACACAAGGCGTCATTTGCATTTCGTCCATACAAGACGACAACGCCCACACAAGGCATCATCTGCATCTCGCCTATACAAGACGGCGTATCATCACATCACTTCATCAACATCTACAAACACCATGTCTTTTTCAGCACCACATCACCTGCAACCCAGTGTCAATCATACTTCGACACTGGGATAAATTTTGAATTTTGCGTCTGCCTGCTTTTATTTTCTAGCATTGCAGCAACCCAGTGTTCTCATAATTCGACACTGGGACAAATTTTAAATCTGCATCAGCTTTGTCTTTTATCTTGGCATCACAACGACCAGTGTCGGCTTTTGCCCATTCTTTTCTTGATCCTTGTTTTAATTCTGACGATGGAAACAAAATTGGCCACAAGTCAACGTCTTTGTCCGAAAACTCTTTCATCGTCTTCGGTCAAAGAGGGACAACTGTTGACACCCAATTTTGACCCATATTTTAGTCATTTCTTGCAATTTTAAGCATTTTAGGACACCTCATTTTA
Source organism: Przewalskia tangutica (assembly GCA_029844215.1). NCBI lineage: Eukaryota > Viridiplantae > Streptophyta > Magnoliopsida > Solanales > Solanaceae > Przewalskia > Przewalskia tangutica. The sequence continues at coordinate 79,510,959 of CM056732.1, read as the reverse complement.
TCACAATTTTTGATATTTTTGTATATTTTTTACCTAACATTCTATGTTGTTTTATTTTTGTAAATTGACATCATATTTTTACTTTAATTAGGTATTAAACATTTTTAAATATTATGTTATTATTGTTGCGCGATCATTTTGTTTTACTAATTTTGCATCTCTTTAAATAATTAACTGACATCCCGTCTTTACTTTTAATCAGGCATTAAATATTTGCTAAATATTGTATTTTATTATTATTGCATCGACATTTGCATTTTAATAATTTTGTATCTTTAAATAATTTTTCTTTTAAATAATTAATCAATTTTGCATTTTTTGCCAAACCAGTCCAGTCCAATCCGCCAAAAACCGAAGCCCAAACTGAGGCCCAATACACCTTTCATCTTTTCCCTCCAATACCCAATACCCAATAGCCAAAACCCAATACCCAAAACCCTAAACCTAAATCTCACACTATAAATAAAACCTTACCCCCCCCCCCCCCATTTGAAAACCCTGGGCAGCCGCATCTCTCTTCTTTCTCTCTCAGCCACCCTCACCTCCACTCTCATTTTGAAAACCCTAAGAAGCAACCTACTACCCCCCCAGCCGCACAACACCATCACAGATTCAGAGCCCCTGTCAATCTCGTCGCCCTCTCCCTGTCTCCCCTCGTCGAACCAACACCTCACCATCACTCACTGCTCCCGTCGAAGACCCTCAGCCCTATGTCCGCTGCCATCGTCGGAGCTCATAGCTCCGGCGAACCATCACCACCTCTGCCCAGCATCGACATGCAACCCCCTTCCCCGTTGTCATTCCCGTCGACTACATCTCCGTCGACCACTACTCGTCGACCTTATCCCCTCCATCTCCATATACACCCACAACCAACACTCCCGTCGAACCTCACGTCGATACCCTGTTATACCCCGTATTTCCAGAGTATGTACGCAGGGGACGTACGTAGAAAAGTTTGTGCCTTAAAGTGCTTGGCCGAATTTTATTTGTGCACAACACCCGTTTAGAGTCGTTTTTCGACGAAACGTTTTCACAGCTTTCGTAGGGGAATTTCCGGCTATGTCATTTTTAATTTTTGCGGATTTTTCCGAGAGACGAAACGTGTTGGACCAACGAGAGGGCGCCACTTGGCACCCTCCCATTGGCGGACGTGAGGACTCGGCTTGGGACGAATTGAAGAGGGGAGTTGGTAGGATATTTTGTGTGATAGTTGGTTAAGCACACAAGGTTCAAACTTGTCCCTACACTTGCTAGGCACTTGGCTAGATCTTGGCCATTGGTTGGCCTTGGCTTGTGCTATAAATACCCTCTAAGGTTGAAGACTTCTTCATCCAAAATGCCTAAGTCTTGAGAGCTTTCCCCTTTTTAAGTGAGGCCCTTGGCGAGAGTTTCCCCAGTGGGAGTAGGCCGAGTAGCCACCCCTCCTTTGTGGTGTGGTGGGTACCCCTAGCCTAGTTTGTTTTCAGATAATACCCCCCCCTCTTGGGAGAAATACGCTCATAAGTCTTGTTATAATGCCCAAATTCCCGTAGCCAGATACCTTGTTGTATTCTAAGGTTATACCTATCTGAAAAGCCCGTAAAATACTATTATACTCCGCTACCACAAAACCGAAACCCTAGGAAAAATCTCCATAGTCCGTTGGAGTATTGTGTAGAAGTTGGTTAGAACTTCTAAGGGTGGTTTAGAGCGGGTTGGAGCGCTCGGAGTCGAGCTAAACGATTGCCCGGATCGACTTTAAGCTAGGATAATTATGGGCTTACCGAGGTAAATATCTTGTCCTCTATTGTAATTGGAAATTACATATTGTTAGAATATATAGTTGAAGTATACTATATATAGAATCGAACGTAGTATCGCAATGTCTTTTGACTTAAGCTCGAATAATACTTACAGCAATGTCTTGCGACTTAAGCCCGAATTGAAAGAAGAATCGAATCGTAATTACATAGGGTTGTATTACATGAGACTTGTAGTAGTACCGTGAAGTAGAATTGTACCCGTTAGGGTTAGATGTATAACCCCTCGGTTGGCTTTCAGAGCGGCCTCGATAGAGGAGGAGATTTACGTTGTTGCGGGGGAGTCGCTGCGAATTTTCGTAGAATGTTCTACGATGAGATCTGAATGTTAATAGCGCCTTGTGGCCTTATAGGTTGAAGTACTACGAGTGGCGCGATCTACTTGGGCTTAAGGAGTAGCCGGCGTTTGGAAGTACTTGAGCGTTTTGCTATTAGTCGATACTCGTCGCGAGGTATGTGAACCTCTTCCTATCTCTTATAGCATGATATGTGTGAACTATGTAGTAAGGTAGACGTACATGTGATAAACTTATTTGGATGATTTAGAACATAAAGTGTTATAACGGCTTTATGGGAAGTTGGTTATAACAGCTTTATGTTGGTAAGAAAATACTTGTGGTCTTTAAAAGGTAACTGATTTGAACTATAACTGGCTTGTTATGTGTTAATAAAGAACTTGAAGTATTTCAAAAGATTTTGAATCATTTTGAAAGAAGTAATATACGTGGTTTTTGAAAAACTTAAGAGTTATACTAGCTTTATGGGAAGTTAGGTATAACGGCTTAAGAATGTTTTACTGATTTCGGAAATCAGAATGTGTATCGACAAACCACTGCAGCGTTAATAAAAGGAAATGTTTTGACTAATTAAGTATTATTAAAACCAAGTAGGCTTTCCATCCGCATGAAGCTAAGATGAGACAAAATGATATTTCCTAGATCATGGCTGCTGTAATAAGATTGTAATAAACAAGAATATCCTACTCACATATAAGGCTTAGGTTTCTCAGATTGTTTAAAGAAGAATTATATTCTTAAATGAATAAGACTATGAACTACGAAACCTTTCAAAAAAAATGAGGAACTTGAACATTGGAAATTAGGCAAACTTGAACATTGGAAAAGAATGTTGCTACTTGATTTTACAAAGAGAAGTAATTGATTTTCTTTAAAAAGATAATCACTCTATTTTCATATACTAAGGTTATTGTGTGACTTTTGTGAAGGTAACGTATCTTTTAAAGAGTTAATGTATGAAGTACTTTGGGGATAAAAAACCCGATCTTGTTGATCATATAGTAGGAAGTACCTTGTGTGAACAACTTGATTGTATTGGTTTGTGATAGCCTTGTAATACTTTCTTGTTGCTTTGATAAGTAAACGTGTTAGGATGCTACGTGTGTTAGTATCTTGTGATGTTTGTGTAAAGGGGTTTCTTGATTGTGCTTATTAACTATCGATCGTTATGATAGTATTGTGGCATTCATCTCTTGAGATGATTCCGGGTTAAGCCGCCTCCGATGCGGTAGACTCAAAGTGATGCAGGACCATGATTCGAGAATACCTACGCGGTCCCGGGGCCTATGCGCGAGCTACGAGAGTTCCGTGTTAGCGTCGTCCCTTATGGGCACGCGTCTCGTGGCCATGCGGACTCGGAAGTCCGTGACGATGCCGGGAGTAGCTACCGATGCGGGGAATACCTCATGCGGGCCGATGAGATTGGCCTACGCGAGTGCGGAGTTCGTGGTTAGACGCGACATTGATCTCGCGGGCAAGTGGCGGCTTTGATCATGTGACGCCTAAACAGATCTTATGATCTGATTCATGACCTTGTTGGTACTGTGGGTTTTTAGTAATCGGCTATGCCTTCAGACTTACCCCGCACAATTGTATTATGACACAGTGGGACACGGTGTTCATGTGTGTTCCTCGTGCTTTTATATCATGTGATCGCGGTGAGGAAGGTATTCCACGCATGATTGATGTTGTGGGCCCGAGACCCATTGTTATACTTGAGTGATGACTTGAGGCGTGAGTCCCTAACTTGACATGATCGCTTGTCAGAACTGTAGTTTGGTTATCATACATGTCTCCCGCTTTATATGATCGCTATGATTTCATTTACGATGTATTTTGATTTCCACATACTGCACTGTTAGATCGACCTCTTCGGGCCGCGTCATGCCGCAGTTGAGGTACACCGCCGTTGATCCTAGCTCGTGGTCGCGCTTTCAGTTGGGAAGCTCCGTTTCTCCGAGGCTTATCACGTATAGTCCCCGTCGTCGGAAGTGTTTACATTCCGGGGTTTGGCGGGGCCCTGTCCCGCCATTGTTGTCGTATCATTCTTAGAGGTCTGTAGTACTGTTGTGGGCAGGGTTTGTAAAAAGGATTAAACTGTTCATGTTGAAAAAGTTGTCATTTTTATATATGCCGAAAGGCAAGTTTTTCTCAGATTATTGTTTCATATTTCATAATATGTCTTGCATCGTTTTATATTCCGCTGATTACTCTGATGTATGTCTACTTGGGTGCCCGGGGTAAGGCACGACCACGCCCGGTTCGGTCGTGACAAAAGTGGTATCGTGAGCGCTTAATCCTCGGAAAGTGTCTACGCACCGTATCGAGAGTCTTGATTATCGCGTTGTGCACCACACCAATAATCGTGAGGCTATAGGATATTTAGGATTGGTTTCTATTCTTCTCGCCCGAGATCGTGCCTTAGAGCCGTGTTGTAAGTTGGACCTCTAACGTAAATTCTTTCCTTATCGTTATGCCTCCCGCAGGGCAACCCGGCCCAGAGGCAAGCGGCGAGCCGCGAGCAGAGTACAGAGGGTTACGTGGGCACAGCCCAATTATCACCTTGGGTGGTGCTTCATTCGGGAGTTCTGCGACGTCACTAGCCCCAAAGAGTTTAGCACGGCGGCAGCTTCATCTGCGACCATGATATTTGAACCTTCGCCCACGATCGAACAGAAAATTTCGATTGCAAAGAGGCGACCCTGTTACTAGCTATAGATTTGGCTACCCGCGAGTATACCGATGTACCGCGAGTCTTGAGGACTATCTAAAAGAGGTTGTGCAAGAGTAATTCTTGATAGGCTCGAGCATGGCACGTATGCGGGCTTATGCGCAGCAGCCGAGACGCAGAGATCGACAGTTAACGAAGGACACCGTAAGAGGCGAGCAAAGAAGGTCCTTTAGTAACTTTTGAGGCGAGTCGCCTCACCAAAGAGATTAGATTATGCACATCCACCGGCAGAGGTCCTCCACGAATTTCGGGACGTTCGGGGTACGCGGAGTTGGTCGAGCTCCGAGCTTCCGGTTCACGATACACGTAGTTCCGGCCATCCGATTCGCTTTTTCTGTTCACACGCGGGCAGCGCCATCCTGGGAATGTCGTCTTTTAGTTGGTACGTGTTGTACCTATGACCGCTGGTCCGTTGTCGAAAGAATGTCCTCGCGGAGGACTTAGCCTTCGAGATCGGTGGGTAGTTCGTCATCTCCTTAGCTATGCCTCACGGGCGTGTTGGATTAGAACGACTAAGGAGCAAGAAGAGACATAGATCTATCCTTAACCCTCAGAGTTTTGCATAGGTGATAAGTGAGTATACCTTAGGTGCTATGTTACGATAGCGATGGGTTAGTTGTGATTTGAAATCATGGTTGATTAACCGAGTAAGATTTTGGGGATAGAGGAAGTGTGAGCCTTAGAGCTTTATACGTAGAGACCTTAGAGTGAGGCCATCTCGAGAAAAAGGTGTAGTGTTATGTTTGACTTTATCGGAGTGCATAGTGCACGTGAGTTATGTTGGGACAGTCCCTAGTAGTGTGGAATGAAAGAGGTAGTTGAGCTAAGAAGGCCGCTAGGTTTTCGTAACGTGATTAGTGAGATTGTTCGGTTCGGGAGCTAGTATGATGCGCGGCCGGGCCGGTTGAGGCCACGTTGCGGGTCAACCCGCGGCAGTTTGGTGGTGGGGTCGGTTGTGGTGGTCCCGCCGTGTTAGGGTTGTGAGGGTGTTAGGCCCAAGTTTAGTTAACCAACAGACGAGTTCGTGGATGCGTTCGACGATGGTCGGGCGATGGGGCAGCCCATCATGTTCTTCTGGCCAGACCGTTTACCTACCGTTGAGTTATCGTAAAGGTTGTAAAGACGGGTGCCTACCTTCACCTTAAGATGCATGAAGCCCGTGTGGCTATTTTTTCGTCTTCTAAAAGTTTACTGTGCAGGTTAAGAACTCGGTGAGTCTCGACCGCATTCGCCCCGGCCATGCGTGGATTTGAGGTAGTCGGGGGATTGTTGTCTCTGTGGAGAAGCGTTTAAGCTACCATTTTAGTGTTCGGATATCGCTTTGTGAAGCCTTGTAGGGCGGAAGTGTAAATCACGGCCGATTGGTTCGATGTTGGCAAGGTTCGATTAGTTGGTTCAGCTTGTTCCGGCAGATGTGGATAGGCGAAGCTTGTCTAGAAGAAGTTCGCGGCTGAGGAATTGTGCGGATAATCGGCGACGACGCCAGAGTTCAGTTGACGGTCGGTCTTCAAGGTACCACCCCGTCAGTGACGAGTCCGGAATACAGAGGAACTTAGCCCGAGTTACTTTGGGCCCTTTGAGTTCATGTGAAGAATAGGCCGAGTGCCTATATGTTAGCTTTTGCCGTCCGACTTAGGAGGTCAGACGTCCGGTCTTTCGTATTGTTATGATCGGAAAAGTATCGAGATCCATCCAGTGTTCCCACTTAATGATGACCACGTTAGAGATAGTAGCCCCGAGTTTTGAACCAAGCAAGATTTAAATGTGGAAAGAGTTCGAGTATACGACATCCTCGGGGATCGCAAGGCCGGTACCATTTGTTGGTCGTCGGAGCAAGGCTCGCGACAAAGGGACAAATTGGTGCCATTTGTTGGGTCGCCTGAGAAGGTTAATGCCTCAGGCAAAGTGACAAAGTGGTATCTACGACGAGTAAAGAGAGAAGTGAGCATGTATGGCGAGCATAGGTGTGATCATTTCTTTTGTAGAGAATGCACGGCGAAGGAAGTATATTTTAGACCACGAGAGAGGTGGTTGTGGTGTTGTTAGAGTTGTTTCCTCGTGGACTTGGATATAAGTATTTTGCGCAGTTGTTTCTGTGGCCATGTATGGCAGGTTTGTTCTCGTAAGTATAGTAGTGAAGACTATACTGGCGCGCGTTTGTTTTGAGACTTAGAAGGAACATTCGGGACGAATGTTTCTAGGAGGAGAATGTTATACCGTATTTCCAGTAGTACGCAGGGACGACGTAGAAAAGTTTGTGCCTTAAAGTGCTTGGCGAATTTTATTTGTGCACAACACCCGCTTAGAGTCGTTTTCGACTAAACGTTTTCCACTTTCGTAGGGAATTTCCGCTATGTCATTTTTAATTTTTGCGGATTTTTCCGAGAGACGAAACGTGTTGGACCAACGAGAGGGCGCCACTTGGCACCCTCCCATTGGCGGACGTGAGGACTCGGCTTGGACGAATTGAAGAGGGGGGAGTTGGTAGGATATTTTGTGTGTTAGTTGGTTGGCGACACATGGGTGAATCTCGCCCTACACTTGCTAGGCACTTGGCTAGATCTCGCCATTGGTTGGCCTTGGCTTGTGCTATAAATACCCCTCTAAGGTTGAAGACTTCTTCATCCAAAATGCCTAAGTCTTGAGAGCTTTCCTCCCTTTCGAGGCCCCTCGCGAGAGTTTCCTAGTGGGGTAAGTAGAGGCAGCCACCCTCCTCAGGTGTGGCCGTGGGTACCCCTGCCTAGTTTGTTTTCATATAATACCCCTCTTGGTAGAAATACTCTCAAAAGTATTGTTATAATGCCCAAATTACCTTAGCCATATACCTTGTTGTATTCTAAGGTTATACCTATCTAAAAGCCAGTAAAATACTATTATACTCCACCACAAAACCGAAACCCTAGGAAAAATCTCCATAGTCCGTTGGAGTATTGTGTAGAAGTTGGTTAGAACTTAAGGGTGGTTTAGAGCGGTCGAGCGCCGGAGTTGGAGCTAAACGATTGCCCAGATCGACTTTAAGCTAGGATAATTATGGGCTTACCGAGGTAAATATCTTGTCCTCTATTGTAATTGGAAATTACATATTGTTAGAATATATAGTTGAAGTATACTATATATAGAACTGAACGTAGTATCGCAATGTCTTTTGACTTAAGCTCGAATAATACTTACAGAATGTCTTGCGACTTAAGCCCGAATTGAAAGAAGAATACCGAATCGTAATTACATAGGGTTGTATTACAGAGACTTGTGTAGTAGTACCGTGAAGTAGAATTGTACCGTTAGGGTTAGATGTATAACCCTCGGTTGGCTTTGTAGCCTACCGATAGAGGAGAGATTTACGCTGTCATGGGGAGAGTGCCGAATTTTCGGTAGAATGTTCTACGATGAGATCTGAATGTTAATAAGCGCCTTGTGGCCTTATAGGGTTAAGTACTACGAGTGGCGCGATCTACTTGGCTTAAGGAGTAGCCGACGTTTGGAAGTACTGAGCGTTTTGCTATTAGTCGATACTGCCGCGAGGTATGTGAACCTCTTCCTATCTCTTCTAGCATGATATGTGTGAACTATGTAGTACGGTAGACGTACATGTGCTAAACGTATTTGGTTGATTTAGAACATAAAGTGTTATAACGGCTTTATGGGAAGTTGGTTATAACAGCTTTATGTTGGTAAGAAAATACTTGTGGTCTTTAAAAGGTAAATCGATTTGAACTATAAGCGGCTTGTTATGTGTTAATAAAGAACTTGAAGTATTTCAAAAGATTTTGAATCATTTTGAAAGAAGTAATATACGTGGTTTTTGAAAACTTAAGAGTTATACTAGCTTTATGGGAAGTTAGGTATAACGCTTAAGAATGTTTTATCGATTTCGAAATCGAATGTGTATCGACAAACCATCGCAGTTAATAAAAGGAAATGTTTTGACTAATTAAGTATTATTAAAACCAGTAGAAGCTTCCATCCGCATAAGCTAAGATGAGACAAAATGATATTTCCTAGATCATGGTCTTTGTAATAAGATTGTAATAAACAAGAATATCCTACTCACATATAAGGCTTAGGTTTCTCAGATTCTTTAAAGAAGAATTATATTCTTAAAAAAAAAAGACAATGAACTACTAAACCTTACAAAAAATGAGGAACTTGAACATTGGAAATTAGGCAAACTTGAACATTGGAAAAGAATGTTGCTACTTGATTTTACAAAGAGAAGTAATTGATTTTCTTTAAAAGATAATCACTCTATTTTCATATACTACGTATCAGTGTGACTTTTGTGAAGGTAACGATCTTTTAAAGAGTTAATGTATGAAGTACTTTGGGGATAAAAATCCGATCTTGTTGATCATATAGTAGGAAGTACCTTATGTGAACAACTTGATTGTATTGGTTTGTGATAGCCTTGTAATACTTTCTTGTTGCTTTGATAAGTAAACGTGTTAGGACGCTACGTGTGTTAGTATCTTGTGATGTTTGTGTAAAGGGGTTTCTTGATTGTGCTTATTAACTATCATCGTTATGATAGTATTGTGGCATTCATCTCTTGAGATGATTCCGGGTTAAGCCCTCCGACGCGGTAGACTCAGTGATGCGGGACCATGATTCGAGAATACCTAACGCGGTCCCGGGGCCTATGCGAGCTACGAGAGTTCCGTGTTAGCGTCGTCCTTTATGGGCACGCGTCCTCAGGGCCATGCGGACTCGGAAGTCCAGGACGATGTCGGGAGTAGCTACCCTCGACGCGGGAATACCTCACGCGGGCCGACGAGATTGGCCTACGCGAGTGCGGAGTTCCGTGGTTAGACGCAGACATCGATCATCGCGCAAGTGGCGGCCTTTGATCATGTGACGGCCTAAACAGATCTTATGATACGATTCATGACCTTGTTGGTACCGTGGTTTTTAGTAGTCGGCTATGCCTTCGCATTTACCCCGCATAACAGTATTATGACACGCGTGGACCCGTGTTCATGTGTGTTCCTCGGTGCTTTTATATCATGGATCGCCGGCAGTGGCGGAAGGTATTCCACGCATGATTGATGTTGTGGCCCGAGACCCATTGTTATACTTGAGTGATGACTTGAGGGCGAGTCCCTAACTTGACATGACCGCTTTGTCAGAAATCGTAGTTTGGTTATCATACATGTCTCCCGCTTTATATGATCGCTATGATTTCATTTACGTGATGTATTTTCGCCACATACTCGGCACTGGCCAGATCGACTCCTTCGGGCCGCGTCATGCCGCAGTTGAGGTACACCGCCGTTGATCCTAGCTCGTGGTCACGCCATTTGCTTGGGAAGCTCCGTTTCTCCGAGGCTTATCAGTGGTATAGTCCTCGCTGCCGTAAGTGTTTACATTCGTGGTTTGGGCCCCGCCCCGCCATTGTTGTCGTATCATTCTTAGAGGTGCAGTAGTACTGTGGGCGTGGTTTGTAAAAGGATTAAACTGCTCATGTTGAAAAAGTTGTCATTTTTATATATGCCGAAGGCAAGTTTTTCTCGATTATTATTTCATATTTCATAATATGTCTTGCATCGCTTTATATTCCACTGACACTCGATGTATGTCTACTGGGTGCCCGGTAAGGCACGAACACGGCCCGTTCGGTCGTGACATACCCCACTATCCCGCCACCGTTAAACCTCACCGACCCGTCGACCCACACCCTCGCTTTCCGTCGCCACGGCCGACCACCACCACAATGAGCTACCACCACTTATTTTCTCCATGTTTATTGGTTGATTTTCGCCATGTTTGTTGGCCATTTTACTACTTATGCTTTGCTATTTGACTACTGATTTTAACCATGTTGCTGGACTGATTCGGTCATTGTTGCTGGACTGATTTTTGATTATTTGCTGGATTGATTTTCAGCCATTTTTCGCTACTGATTTTTCGCCATGTTTGATGGACTGATTTTTCAGTCGTTGTTGCTACTAATTCTTAGTTATTTTAATGTATTGATTTTGGTCATTGTTACTACTGATTTTTGGTTATTTGTTGGGCTGATTTTAGGCATGTTCTGGACTGATTTTCGCTATGTTTTGTGGATTGATTTTCGCTATGTTTTGTGGACTGATTGTTGACCTTTTGGACTGATTTTTGGCCTTTTCGGACTGATTTTTTGACAATTTTGTTGGCTACTGCTTCGTTGTTTTTCGGCTATTTCTAGACTGGTTTTCGCTGTTTCTTATCATTGACCGAGTTTGACAATCTTGCCCTTTATTTTAGATCGATTGGAATAGCTTATTTCCAAAAGAATGATATCTTGATCGTTGTTATTTTACTGGTTTGAACATGATACTGCACTTTGATTGACCAATGAAAAAGTTATCCGTCGATTTTTGAGGCCTCCACAGTTGCAAAGACGGAAAATAAAATAAATGAAGCTTTCAGGGCAATGATGATTTCTTCCACTTACACCGGATAACCAACATGTGCTGGCAGGGCGAATTCTCGCAGCCGCACTTGTTTAGGCTGTCCCACTTTATTTTTATATATCTGAGCCCTCCGTGTTTAAAACTATTACTGTTTTGGCGCGGATCCGAAGGTTTTATCTATTTTATTGTTTTCTAGCAATATTGGCCGATGAAGGAATCTCTGTCTGATTTCCAAGGCCTTCCCTGTACAAAGACGAATTTATTTTTGCTTTACTTATTAATTCTTGTTATTTCTTTTAAAATTGTTTATTCTATTACTAACATTTTTACTAAGTGTTTATGCAGGTACCCGAAGATCATCTTGTGCAGAAGGCCTAAAAAGGGCTAAAAGATGTTCCGGATTTTTATCTTTTGTCACATTTAATTTTAAGTTTTATTATTATGTATTGCATTATATTTTAATTGTAAATTATGTAAAAAATGCTTAGAATAGGTAGAATAAAAGCCAATACGTAATTAACCTAGGTTTGAACGGATAGCCGCAAGTTAGCGGATCTTAGAGGATGTCTAACCCCTTTCCTTTAGGATAATAAAGAACCCTGATCCAGAATCTCATTAATTTCGTAGACCATTAAATGGAGATTAATTACAGTATCTTTATTGAAATAAATCAAGTGTCCTAATTCACTTAAATAATTAGGTGGCGACTCCTTAAAATACATCTAGGAATCAACCATACGTAGTACTCCCGTTTTCGACCACGGTTAAAATGGGGTGTTACAGGTGTCATGACCCGATCCCGGGCCCGCGAATAGTAGCGGAACATACATACATCTCAAAAGAAATAAATAACATGCTAGCCGATAAGACCACCTCCCAAAAGTACACATAACCCAAAAAGCAGTTACCTCTTTTTTTTCTTTACAACCCAATCCACAAGATATGACTACAGACCTTTAAGAATTTTTACATAACAACTGTGACGGGACAGGGCCCCGCCATATCCCAGAATGTACATAAATCTACAACTTCAGGGAACTGTACCAAACGACAAAGCCTCTGGAGAAAGGGAGATTTCCAAGAACTGGACAGTGATCTTAAGAGTGGGGATCAACAAACTATGTACCTCAACCTGCGACATGAGCGCAGCCCCCCGAAGGAGGTCAGTACAAAATATGTACCAAGTATGTAAAACTGAAAGTACTGTATTTTAAATCATAATAGTCTAAAATAAAGCTGGAGACATGTATGATAACCAAATTAACAGTACAACCGTGCCTTGCCGAAATGAAAGTAATGAAAGTCAGTTTTACCTTTTTAAAAGACTATTTCAACACATGAACAATAGTTACACCATGGCTAGGGACACAAGCCCTCAAAACCATCACACCGTCCAATAAGGGTCTCAAGCCCGTAAAACATCAAAGCGTGCCCGTGGAATCCTCCATCACTGCCGACATCCGTAAGTGTAAGATATATCCATGTAACGCGCCCGTGGCATCCTCCATCACTGTCGGCGTGCACATATGCAATATATATATATATATATATATATATATATATATATATATCATGCCCGTGGAATCCCTCGTCTCGGGTACATGACTTCATGGAGAACTAATCCATGGGGTAATAATCGTATATCACATGCCCGTGGAATCCCTCATCTCGGGTACATGTCTTCATGAGGAGCTAGTCCATGGAGTAATAGTATATAACATGGTCGCATGCCCCGGAATCCCTCATCGTATAAGCATGGCCATGGGGTAATAATAGCATCCGGGAATTTAACCGGCATCCTGGTCGCATGCCCCGAAATCCCTCATCGTATAAGCATGTCCAAGGATCAATCACAATGGAAGCATACCCGTGGAATCCTCCGTCACTGTCGGTACATCCAAGTATATTCACAACAAGACAGCCGGCCCTCCAACTGAGAGTCACGGCAACGTAAAAATATAATACCTGCACTCAAAGGCTATCACAAGCAAGCATAGGCAAGTTCATAAAATCTTTAGACTTTCATTATCATACACAAAATGAATTTCATTTTATTAACTCAAGGCACTTTTATATCACATAAAAATCCGGAAATTTAACCCAAAGTACTACGTACTTTCATTCTTTTCAAAAGACTCCTTTTTATATAATACCCCAAGATACTAACACCCGTAGTATCAAGGCTTGTCTACATTTCAAACAAGTCACTACACTTTTAGAAATACATTTGTAGGCTTCTAAATAAAGTGATCCTTACTTAAAAATCTTACGCAATTGATACCTTTAAATCAAATTGCCCTTCTTTATTACCAAGTCATTTATCTTTGTTTATATTACTTGAGAAAATCATTCCTTTAACCTTCCATAAAGTTATTATAACCAACTTCCCATAAAGCCGTTATACTAACTTTATGCTTTAGAATCTAAGACATCTTTAACCTTTCATAAAGCCGTTATAACTAACTTCCCATAAAACCGTTATAACTCTTTATGTTTTAGACAAATTCTTCCCTTTTTATAACCAAGAGACTTATACTTTTAAAAACCAAGTATCATATACTTCCAAATCAAGTTACATAACTTTCAGAAAACTTCAAGTCTCTTAACTTAGAAACCAAGTTTCTTAACTTTTAGAAATCAAGTTTCTTAATTTTTACATAGTTCAAGTAGTCAATACTTTACACATCAAGATGTCTTTATACATAAGATCAAGTAACCTCTACTTTTTAAAAGTCAAGTTACTACACTTTCAAGAATCAAGGCAAGGATACTAAAACGGAACCGAGTTCTCTTAATTTACCTACGTCTACCGTACTATACATTTTTACAAGATTCATGCTCAAGAGATAAGAAAAGTTTCCACATACCTCTTCGGCTAATTCCACCTGTTAACTTGAATTTGCCGCACGTAGAATGGCAACCTATAATGACCACAATATGCCTATCAACTTCTAGCTTTCAACGTAGAATATTTCTAAGTATAAGGACTCTTATTCTACGGAAAATCGGGCAGCACTTCCTTTGTTTCTACATACTTTTTCACCTTTTTCAAGGCCCGAAAATCAATAACCAAATGCCACATTTAAGGCTCAACAATTCAGCTAACCAAAGGGGATTACACGCCTAACATGACGTGTAAATTCTGCCCCACAATTAATATAAAACTGTCCAAATATTTCCAAGCCATATTCGGCTACCATTGTCACAACAAATATCAATTTCCTTTCAATTCCTTTTTTCAATCCAAGTTGGTATTCCAACATGTTATATATATAATAACAATTACAACAACTATCAATCCTTTCTTCCTTAACATGCGACGATTGTAACTATCGACCAAATTGATTACAACATTAATGACTAACTTGCCCATTTTCGGTTTATAACATGTCGACATGATTCAAATCTTTTCAAACTTCAATCTATATATATCACATGCTCATATCAACTACTATAACATGTAATCATTAATCATATTAAGAAGATGAAGATTTTACCTCAATAAGCCCTAATAATGTCCAAGCGTAAAAGTCGATCCTTACCAACTTTTAGCTCTTCTTCTTATGTTCCAATCCGCTCCAAGCACTCCTTAGAAGCTCATAACCAACTTCTCTTCAATTTTCAACTTCAAAGTTGAAGAACACCTTCGGTTTTCATCTTGGGACTAACGTGAAAACGTAGTTTTTCCGGGAACTTTCTATTGAGATAACCTTACAATACCTCTAGGAACCTTGGGTTAAAGTATTGTGAATTATGGACAAAAATTGAAAATCTTTTGTGTGCAAAATGGCATGATGCCGAGAGCACTCTCTTGAGCAAGACAAAGTCTTGAAAAAATTTCTAAGTGTAGAATGTCTTGCACTAGTATAGGATATATACTACTACCAAGGGCCTAGATTAAAATACTTGTGTGGATGAGATGTGGTCAACAAAATCAAGCCAAGTGGCTTCTTGACTTGTCTTCAATTTCCGCCCCACATGGCACTTGGAGGGTGACACGTGTCGCCCTCCGGTTGGTCTAAAATATTTCATCTCCCAAAATTCCGATAAATTCTATAAGTCTCAAATATCAAATTCGGGAACCCAATTCTCATTAACGAACAATTTTCCTTCCCGAGGCTCGAAATCATATTCCTTAAGAATAACAAATCTTTCCTTCGTTCAAATTATAAGTCTTGTGCTCTCACGTCTATTCTCGTAACCACATGTCCTGGAACTACGGGGTGTAACATAATGGGGCTAGCAGTACGCCCTCATCAGGCGATCTCTTCCCCCCTTAGAAACATTCGTCCCCGAATGTTCTTTCGAGGCTCCATCTAAACAGATATCGGCATAGTCCCTTCTTTCCAAATCTCATCACACCCTTCATACAAAATATGTCACCCATGGCCACATAACAATACTTATACTAAAACGTCAACTCAGACTCCAAGTGTCGACGCTTGTTATCTGCATAAAACTTCACGACTCGAGCTTACTAAAATCTTTCCCGATAAGCTTCGCTTATCCACAAATTTCACAATCAAGTCCGCTAATTATCTGAACCTCGCCTACGTTGAACCAACCAAACGACGATTCTACACTCTCTTTCATACAAGGCCTCATACAGGGCCATCTGAATACTTGAACTGTAACGAGTATTGTAACACCCCATTTCAATCGGAGTCGGAAACGAGATTACTGCTACGTATGGTTGATTCCTAAAATGTATTTTAAGGAGTCTCCACCTAATTATTATAGTGAATTAGGACACTTAGTTTATTGCAATAAAAATACTGCAATTGACTTCCATTTAATGGTCCATAAATTAGTGAGATTCTGGATCAGGGTTCTTTATTATCCTAAAGGGAAGGGGTTAGGCATCCTTTAAGATCCGCTAACTTGTGGTTGTTCGTTCAAACCTAGGTTAATTATTTATTGCTCTTTTTATTCTACCTATTCTAAGCATTTATAATTAAAATAAAGTGCACTACACAATAATAAAACTAAATTAAATGCGATATAAAATAACATTCCGGGACATCTTTTAGCCCTTTTTAGGCTTTCTGCACAAGATGATCTCCATTGTTCTGCATAAACACTTAGTAAAAGTGTTAGTATCAGAATAAATAATTTTAAAGTAATGACAGGAATTTAATAAGTAAAGCAAAAAATAAATAAATCCGTCTTTTGCACAGAGGAGGCCTTGGAAATCAGACGGAGATTCCTTCATCGGCCAATATTATTAAAAGCAATAAAATAAATAAAACCTTCATATCCGCGCCAAAACAATAATAGTTTTAAACACGGAGGGCTCAGATATGAAAAATATATAAAGTGGGACAGCCTAAACAATTGCGGCTGCGAGAATTCGCCCTGCCAGCGCATGTTGGTTATCCAGTGTAAGTGGAAGAAATCATCCTTGCCCAGAAAGCTTCATTTATTTTATTTTCCGTCTTTGCAACTGTGGAGGCCTCAAAAATCGACGGATAACTTTTTCATCGGCCAAACAAGTGTAGCATCTTGTTCAAATCAGTAAAATACCAACAAGGTAGTATTTGTTCTAAATCAAGAAACCAAAGAAATAATGTCCAAAATCAACAGCAATATGGCCAAAACAAAGAAAGAAAATAGCGAAAATCACCCAACAAAATGCCCCAAACAAGAGCAATAAATGGTCAAACTCAGTGAAACATAAACAACCAATCAAATCAGTAGAAAAGCGGGCGAAATCAGTAGAAACAGTAGAAGCAGTTGTCATTTTCGCCAGAACCACAACAATAGTAAGCAATCACCCAAAGAACAACAAGACATTAACATAGGTCGCCGGAGTTTAACAAACTCCGGCGAGATTCAAAATAATAAATCAGTCCAAATAATCAATAATATAATAGCAACGAAGAGACACAAACAAAAATTTTCAACAACACAAGAGGCGCGATGCCGCTGGGTTCACGGTGGTGTTGTTACGGCTGGTATGGTTCACGCTGGTGTCGCGGTGATGGCGACGGGGGGAAGGGTGACGGGAACAGTGGTGTGGAGAGGGTGAGGGCTGATGTGAGGGGTGCTGGAGGTTTAAAGAGGGTGAGAGTTATGTGGGGCTGATTTTTGTGTTGGGGGGAAAGTGGGAGTATAATGTTTTATTTATAGGGTAGGTTTTTTAGGGTTTGGGTTTAGTTTTGGGGGGGGGGGGGGGAAAAGAAAAGTGTATTTTAATTTTTGGGGGGCAAAAAAAAGATGAAAGTTTGGGCGAAATTAAAAAGAAATTGTGTTGATCGATCGTTCAAATTGTGTCTGGATCGATTGGTTTGACAAAAATGCAAGGCTGGTTAATTATTTAAAACAAAATTATTTAAAAAGATGCAAGATTATTAAAATGCAAATGCTGACGCAATAATACTAAAATGCAATATTTAAGACATGTTTAATGCCTGATTAAAAGTAAAAACGGGATGTCAATTAATTATTTAAAAAGATGCAAATATTATTAAAATAAAACGACGGTGTAACAATAAAAACATAATATTAACAAAGACATAAT
The DNA here is from genome assembly GCA_029844215.1 of Przewalskia tangutica. Classification (NCBI taxonomy): domain Eukaryota; kingdom Viridiplantae; phylum Streptophyta; class Magnoliopsida; order Solanales; family Solanaceae; genus Przewalskia; species Przewalskia tangutica. Next base: position 79,493,224 of record CM056732.1, on the reverse strand, counting down.
GCTTAATTTAAAATAAAAAGATAAAAAATTGCAAAAATGCTGATTAAAATGCGATGTGCTAAAATACTTAGAATTGCAACAAATATACAAAAAACGGGTCAAAATTGATCACAACAAAGACGCCTCTTTGTACGGAGATGATGGAAGAGTCTTCGGACAAAGATGTTGACTTGTAGCCAATTTTGTCCTGTTTTATAAACTGGAACTCAAAAATAGGGATGATGCATATCCAAAAAATGTCACAGTGTCAAATCATGATGACACTGGGTCGTTGTGATGCAAAAATTAAAAAGCAAAGTTGACGCTGATTAAAAATGTCTCAGTGTCGAAGTATGATTGACACTGGGTTGCAGGTGATGTGGTGCTGAAAAAGACAAGGTTATTGTAGATGTTGATGTCGTCATTGCATAGACGCGATGCAGATGCTCGTCGTTGCATGGACGAAACATAGATGTGATGCAGATGTTCGTTGTTGCATAGACGAAACATGAATGAAGACGTTGCATAGGCTTTTATGAAATGACGTCGTTTTCGGACGCAATGCAGATGCTCGTCGTTACATAGACGAAACATGGATGAAGCCGTTGCATAGGCTTATATGAAATGGCGTCGTTTTCGGACGTAATGCAGATGCTCGTCGTTGCATGGACGAAACATGAATGAAGCCGTTGCATGGGCTTTTAATGAAATGATGCCGTTGCATAGACGTGATGCAGATGCTCGTCGTTGCATAGACGAAACATGAATGAAGCCGTTGCATAGGCTTAAAAGAAATGACGTCGTTTTCGGACGCGATGCAGATGCTCGTCGTTGCATAGACGAAACATGGATGAAGCCGTTGCATAGGCTTATATGAAATTGCGCTGCCGGACGCAACGCAGACGCTCGTCGCATGGACGAAACATGAACGGCCGCCAGACGGGCTTTTAATGAAATGACGTCGTTGCATAGACGTGATGCAGATGTTCGTCGTTGCATAGACGAAACATGAATGAAGTCGTTCCATAGGCTTAAAAGAAATGACGTCGTTTTCGGACGCGATGCAGATGCTCGTCGTTGCATAGACGAAACATGAATGAAGCCGTTGCATAGGCTTAAATGAAATGGCGTCGTTTTCGGACGCGATGCAGATGCTCGTCGTTGCATAGACAAAACATGAATGAAGCCGTTGCATAGGCTTAAAATGAAATGGCGTCGTTTTCGGACGCAATGCAGATGCTCGTCGTTGCATGGACGAAACATAAATGAAGCCGTTGCATAGGCTTAAATGAAAGGGCGTCGTTTAGGGGCGTACCTGCTTTGTGACCCGTCTGGGTTGAGATAACGTCATTGCATAGACGTTGTGCGTTTGTAACCCGCATGGGCCTATTGTTGTGTTCCTGCCTTTGCTGATATGAAGATCCTGCACTCAAAGAAAACTTGTGAGGTTTAGGAAATGAGTGGTTGATTAGCGTCGATTCTGTAGCTTTGGCTCTTGACGCTTGCATTCTTGGTTTGCACTGAAGACCTAGTTGGCCTGATTTTCCTGTCTATTGCCATTTTCTTGCACTGAATTCCTTAAAATGTCCCAGTTTCTGGTAATGAAGATGTTGAACTGGGTAAGGTTTCATCTTGACGCTATCAAGGCGATCAGGTAAGCATTTTTTTTTTTTATAATGAATGAAAAGCTAATGCGAGAATATGGACAATGTACAATTGAGTAGATGAGGATGCAACCCCCCGAAAATATGTAGGTAGTAATGGATGCAAAATATATGAGGATGCTAAACTCTCCAATGGACAAAATCGAGTCATGTGCAGAAACAAGGAAGAAATATTTCGACGCGCGATCGGCCGATGTGGTCGCCACGATCCCGCCGAGGGAGTCAGGTCAAGACGTAGTTCATGCTGCAAAAATAAGAATTTTTATGATTTTAAAATGTTGCGGGACCGAAGCCGATGTGGCCGCCTACGTATCCCGCCGAGGGAGTCAGGTCAAGACGTAGTTCGTGATGCAAAGATAACGACTTTTTTATGATTTTAAAATGATGCGGGACCGAAGCCGATGTGGCCGCCTACGTATCCCGCTGAGGGAATCAGGTCAAGACGTAGTTCGTGCTGCAAAAATAAGAATTTTTATGATTTTAAAATGTTGTGGGACCGAAGCCGATGTGGCCGCCTACGTATCCCGCTGAGGGAATCAGGTCAAGACGTAGTTCGTGATACAAAGATAACGACTTTTTTATGATTTTAAAATGATGCGGGACCGAAGCCGATGTGGCCGCCTACGTATCCCGCTGAGGGAATCAGGTCAAGACGTAGTTCGTGATGCAAAATGATTTTTATGTAATATGCATTTTGTTGTTTTTTTCTGAAAAAATGGAAGACGACATTACGTTCTGACTCCAGTTGATACCGACAATTAGTATTGTGCATAAGGATGTTCTTTTATTGTTTTCAGTCTAACCGAGATTGACTCTGGTGTAATTCACACAGTTTCAGATAGTACCTCAAGCATACCTGAGTGTCGACACACTTGCTTGCATCCAAGGTTTCGAACTACACGTAATCTCACGTTTCAAATGCCTCACAGAAAGAAAGTCCCGTTCTCACATGTATTCCAGTATTTTGAATTTTGGGACGTTGAGAAAATTACGCTCACACTCAAAAAGATGTTCAATGCATGCAATTGTGATACCATAGGCTTGGCCGTCATATAAGTATCCACTAATGTGAGAACCCTCAGTATAAGATCATGTAGGGCTTGTCACAGGCTTGTAATGTAGGCTTGGGTAAAGGAATGGATATCATTTGGATAAAAGTGACTAATCATTCCTCGAGAGTTGGACTACGTCCATGGTTGATATTTGTGCGCTTTAATGCTGACTTGCTTTCTTTTTGTCTCAGTTTTTCTGTACTGACTTCTTTTGAATCCTTCATTTCGAGCCCCCTTTTTTTTTTTTTTTCTTTTCGGGGTTATGTATTCCCCTCTCTTTTTTTTTTTATTATCAGGGCTTTTGATTTTCTCTTTGTGTGAAGTCGTCTCTGCTTTCATTTTTTGATATTTTGACAATTTTTGTCTTTGCAAACTTCAACGCAGGAGTTTGTCAGTCATTTGCACATTTCTAAAGCACTCAAGGAGGTCGGGCCAAGAGAGGGATAGTGCGTACGCACTCAGAAATGTTATAGGTGTAATATGCGGTTGTCAAAAAATAGGTTTTAGGCTCAAAGGGGTGTACTAGGGATAATATTATTTGGTAGGTTGAAACTGCTCAAACGGGTCAAAGAAAGCCTACGATCATTTCCTACACCGAGTGTTACTCAGGATTTCGCCTCAACAAACATTCAGGCCAAGTTCTAGATCACAATGCAATGCAATTGAACTTATTCAAATAACTCACCACACAATGCATATGAAACGATGAGGTCGTCTTTATTATTATCTTGGAAACATGCAAGACAATGTTATATGCGGGTATGAATAAGAGGTACCAAAAGAATCTATGGTTTACCACAAAGTCAACCCATACTTTTATTTTTGTTTTTATGCACACTTGTAACTGTATTGGTATCAACAAAGTCAAACAATAATACTAAAAAAAATGTTTTTTTTGTATTTTGAATAACCCTTTTTGTATTTTTGAATAATTTATTTTTTTTATTTTTTTGAATAATTGTTTTTTTTTGTATTTTTAGAATAAATGGTACCGAACCCGAATAGGGCTGCCTACGTATCCCGCCGAGGGAATCAGGTGCGCGTAGTTCATTCAAATATGTTATAAAATGTATGCTTGAAAACATATATAAAAAAATAGCAATGTAAAGTTGTGCAAAAGAAATGATTGTCCACTGTGGGCGAATGCAAAGTAAAATAAATGCCCGAAAACATGATGAATGGATGCATGAGTGAGAAATGCGTTTTTGTTTTTGTTTTTGTTTTTGTTTTTGTTTTTATTTTTGTGGTGTCTATTTTTATGGTGTCTATTTTTGTGGTGTCTATTTTTGTGGTGTCGAACCCAAAATGAGTTGCCTACGTATCACACCGTGTAGTGAGAATCAGACACGCGTAGTTCGAAATAATTATGCTGAAAAAATGCATGATATGAAAGAACTATGTAATTAACGCTAAACATACCAATTGAATTTACAAATATAAATAAAATATAAAGTAAAGAAGAATTGAGAGCGATGTCTCGTTGAATCTGGTATAGACTAACTTCTTTTAATCAACATAACTAACGCTCTTTTTTCTTTTTTTTCGACCGCCCTCGGTTGTTTGCGAGGACGACCTTCCTGCAAAAAAATATAAAAAATAGGTGAGTAGGAAAATGACCAAAATAATAAAAATGCAAAAGTGTGACAATATAGTCAAAGACTCTCCTGATTGGTTCGACCGGAGTGGTGGTTGATGCTTCACAAAGTCCAAGTCACGCTATTCGAGAGTGATTTACACAGTAGAAGTCCTGATTGCAATGTGAGAGCAAAAAGTGCAAAAATGCAAATGCTCGAGCCCGGAATCACAAAAGAGCAATTATTGAATTAAATAATATGTACAGAGTTGCTAGCGACAAACAATAATAAACAAAAAGCATGCAAATCAAGCTGCACTCTAATATGCTTGGGACCTCCCTTATGCGGTGAGCCTAAACGCCAAATACGCGGATTATGATAAATAAGTCCAAGCCGTTAAATCAGAATGTTTTGTTGAAATGGCGACCAAACGACGGTGCACTTTTCCCAATTTCGCGTGTCATGACCGTGCTTGGATCCGTCTATCATTGTCACGCTACACATAGTATGCTAACGGGTCGTTGGGTTATGAAACCCGTCGACAAATTTTGGTGGATTTCTAATTGTGGTGTTAATACCAAGGATTAACCCACCTAAGGTGTCACGACCCGACCCAAGCTCGCGATCGTGCCCTACCCGGGCACCTGCCTGTATACATCGTAGAATAGCAATGAACATACATGAAACTTATAAAATAAAATAACGAGAAATTAAACCACGTTAGCCGATAAGGCTACCTTCCGACACACATACATATACATAACAACAAATACATCCCTTTCCTTTTACAAACCGACCCACAATATGTAACTACTGCACTTAAGAATTTCAATCACATGGACAGGGTCTGGCCATACCCCGAATGTACATAAGTCTACCACATCGTGGAAACCGTATCAAAAGATAAGCCTCCGAGTGAAAGGGCTTCCTTCCAAAATCAACAGATCCTAAGAGCAAGGATCACCAACTCGTGTACCTATCACTGCGGCATGAACGCAGCCCCGGGCGGGTCGATAACAAAATTTAGTATGGAATGTATAAAATGCAATAACCAAATCATGTCTGTATAAAAGAATGCCCTTTAACTCCGAAATCAATCATATATTAACTGCCTTTCCTTCTTTCAATAAAATTTTAACAACATATTCTTACATACATACTTAAGGGTTTAATCCGGTCTTTTCACATAACTTACATATCTTACATAACATAATCCGGTCCATTTATGGACACGGTGTCGATGAATCATGTGACATAATCCGCCCGCTGTGGCCTCGGTGCATCGTGGAATCATGTAGCATAATCCGCCCGCTGTGGGCCTCGGTGTAAGATGACGTAACCCGCCAGTGTAGGCTCGGGGTAATATGGCGTAATCCGGCCTATGTGTAGGCTCGGTGTATCTCATAACGTAATCGGGCCTATTTGTAGGCTCGATGTATCTCATAACGTAATCCGGCCTATTTGTAGGCTCGGTGTATTTTCCTTACATAACATTTTAAACCGTCTTATTACTTCTTCTTAAGTCGTCATAACAACTTCCCATAAAGCTGTTATAACAACCTTTCATTTTAGAGAACTTAAGACACTTTTATTCTTACAACATTTAGGAAAACTGGATCCAAAGATACTACATACATACATACTTAAAAAGAATCATATCGTTTAAAACTTCATAATCCTTAAAAGACAATCAAAGTTCTTAGTCTTAAAACTTCATAACATACTTCCTTTCAAGCCCAATTACTTATACAAAAAAAAATATAAAGTTCCATACCTTCCAAAACCAAGTAATTTATTCCCTTAAAATCATATAACTTCAAGTCATTCTCGAACATAAAATCCACTTACTTACTTTGAACAAATCAAGGCACATAGCCTTTAAATCAAATCTCAAAATTTCCTAACCATTCTTACCAACGTCTCCCATAAGACCTAGTAAGGACTTATGACAATTTAAACATACTTTTAATTTAGGATCAACAATGTGAATACTTCTTAACTTCTAAGGGTAGAAGGAATCATGAAATACTATCACATGGATATTTCATACGTAGGATCATGCCAAAGAAAGAAGAGGTTCACATACCTCGCGACGATTGTCGACAAGTAGTAAAATGCTCCAAAGTACTTCAACCTTGAGCTATTCCATTCTTCAAGTAGGATACGCTATACTTAGTTCTTCAACCTATCATGGTCACAATACGTCCATTAACCTCTTACTTCAAACGTAGAATATTCTAAGTGCTAAGTCGCCAAATTCTATAGAAAATCGGACAGCACCTCCTTTGTTTTTACTTACTTTGCCACCTTTTTCAAGGCCGAAATACAATAACCAAACAGCCCCAATTGGCTCACAACAATATAGAAGGTAGTCCAATACAAATGAATAACCAAACAGCCCCAATTGGCTCACAATTTAGAAGGTAGTCCAATACAAATGAATAACAAACTACAAGTCCAAATTCGGCCACCTTGAGTTCAACAATACCTATTCTTATCCAAATTCTATTTCAATCCAAGTTATTAGCCTAACATGATATCAAGTCGCATTTGATTATAACAACCAATTTCTTCAAGTAAGTAACATGCGACGATTTCTAATAAACGACCAATTAGTAATCAAATTTTCAAGTGGCTTGCACAACATTTCGGATTAAGCTACTAGCAATCCATAATACTTATAAACTTCAACATACCAACTTCATGCTATCAACATGTAAAGCTAACAACAACAATATAAATACATAATCTTGTAACACCTTAAAAGACAAGATTATACCTTAACGATTCTTAATCCAAATCCGAAGTCGCTCCTTAGTAGTTTAGAGCCTCTCCAATATACTTAAATCCTCTTGTTGAGACCCTTAGAACAACACCAACAACTTTCCTTCCAACTTCCAATCCAAAACCTAGAAAGCCACTAGGTTTTCACTTTGCGACTAATACGAAAACTATCTTTTTACGAGATTTTTCTATTGAGATACACTCACTATACACTTGGGAACCTTGGTTTAAAGTGGGGAGCTTATAGGACAAGAAACAATTTTTTTTTCATGTGGGAGCTAGCCAAACCCGAGACCTCTTTGAGAGAGTTCTTGAAATTCTTGAAAATTATTCTAAGTGTGGAACTTAGTCTTGCTACTAGTAGTAATATAGGGACATGGAGGGTTAAGATGTGTACAATTGGGTGGCTAGGATGAAGTCTTACTAAATATCAAGACTTTGTGGGTCCATTGACTTGGTCAATATTGTCAAGCTCTCTACATTGCAAGACTTGTCATCTAAGACTATGGTCAATGACCATATTGGCCATGCCTAAATTCGACCAAGGCATCATAAGGGGAGGTGACACGTGTCGCCCTCCCATTCGTCACAATAATTCGTTTTCCGACAAATCCATAATTCCGATAAATTTTTACAAGTCTCAAATCTTAACACTTGCGAGTTCTTACGTACTACCTTAAAACATGTCTTGTAAATACGGGGTGTAACATAAGGTGTATGCATGCATGACTTAAAAAAATGTGGTATAGCTCTATCCTAATTTTGCTAAGATTTGGCTTACTAGACAAAATGGTTCCCGAGCGGACTACTCGAGTGAGAAGGCTACGCGGCCACCGGATGGTCATTTGCTCCGCGCCTTTGCCAACTCTTCTAAAATTGGGTAATTGAAAGAAATTTTGCGGGTGCGTACAACACACCTCGCGTGTAGTGTGTGATAGTGTTAATTTTCCAGAATGGAGAAAATATGAGCGGAATGTCAATTTAAGGAAAGCAATAAAATAATGTAGCAATTAAAGTAGTTAATTACAAAATAAAAGCAAACAATATAAAATATTTACAACAAATATAAAAGCAAAATAAAGTGCAATATTTAATTAACCTGTGTTTGCTATGATCAAGAACCTGATATCCCCAGTGGAGTCGCCATGCTGTAACACCCCATTTCAACCGGAGTCGGAAACGAGATTACTGCTACGTATGGTTGATTCCTAAAATGTATTTTAAGGAGTCGCCACCTAATTATTATAGTGAATTAGGACACTTAGTTTATTGCAATAAAAATACTGCAATTGACTTCCATTTAATGGTCCATAAATTAGTGAGATTGGATCGTGGGTTCTTTATTATCCTAAAGGGAAGGGGTTAGGCATCCTTTAAGATCCGCTAACTTGCGGTTGTTCGTTCAAACCTAGGTTAATTATTTATTGCTCTTTTTATTCTACCTATTCTAAGCATTTATAATTAAAATAAAGTGCACTATACAATAATAAAACTAAATTAAATGCGATATAAAATAACATTCCGGGACATCTTTTAGCCCTTTTTAGGCTTTCTGCACAAGACGGTCTCCGGCTGCCTGCATAAACACTTAGTAAAAGTGTTAGTATCAGAATAAATAATTTTAAAGTAATGACAGGAATTTAATAAGTAAAGCAAAAAATAAATAAATCCGTTTTTTGCACAGAGGAGGCCTTGGAAATCAGACGGAGATTCCTTCATCGGCCAATATTATTAAAAGCAATAAAATAAATAAAACCTTCATATCCGCGCCAAAACAATAATAGTTTTAAACACGGAGGGCTCAGATATGAAAAATATATAAAGTGGGACAGCCTAAACAATTGCGGCTGCGAGAATTCGCCCTGCCAGCGCATGTTGGTTATCCAGTGTAAGTGGAAGAAATCATCCTTGCCCAGAAAGCTTCATTTTATTTATTTTCCGTCTTTGCAACTGTGGAGGCCTCAAAAATCGACGGATAACTTTTTCATCGGCCAAACAAGTGTAGCATCTTGTTCAAATCAGTAAAATACCAACAGTGTAGTATTTGTTCTAAATCAGTAAACCAGCAAATAATGTCCAAAATCAATAGCAATATGGCCAAAACAGCAGCAAAAATAGCCGAAAATCAGTCCAACAAAATGCCCCAAATAGTAGCAATAAATGGCCGAAACTCAGTGAAACATAAACAGCCAATCAAATCAGTAGAAAAGCGGGCGAAATCAGTAGAAACAGTAGAAGCAGTTGCCATTTTCGCCAGAACCACAACAATAGTAAGCAATCACCCAAAGAACAACAAGACATAGGTCGCCGGAGTTTAACAAACTCCGGCGAGATTCAAAATAATAAATCAGTCCAAATAATCAATAATATAATAGCAACGAAGAGACACAAACAAAAATTTTCAACAACACAAGAGGCAGCGACGGTACCGTGGGGTTCACGGTGGTGTTGTTGCTGGTGGGTATGGTTCAGCTCCGGTGGGGTGCTGCGGTGATGGCGACGGGGGGAAGGGTGACGGGAACAGTGGTGTGGAGAGGGTGAGGGCTGATGTGAGGGGTGCTGGAGGTTTAAAGAGGGTGAGAGTTATGTGGGGCTGATTTTTGTGTTGGGGGGGAAAGTGGGAGTATAATGTTTTATTTATAGGGTAGGTTTTTAGGGTTTGGGTTTAGTTTTGGGGGGGAAAATGAAAAGTGGATTTTAATTTTAGGGGGGAAAATAAAAGATGAAAGTTTGGGTGAAATTAAAAAGAAATTGTGTTGGATTGGACTGGTTCAAATTGTGTCTTGGACTGGATTGGTTTGACAAAAATTCAAGTCATTTTAATTATTTAAAACAAAATTATTTAAAAAGATGCAAGATTATTAAAATGCAAATGCCGACGCAATAATACTAAAATGCAATATTTAAGACATGTTTAATGCCTGATTAAAAGTAAAAACGGGATGTCAATTAATTATTTAAAAAGATGCAAATATTATTAAAATAAAACGACGGTGTAACAATAAAAACATAATATTAACAAAGACATAATGCTTAATTTAAAATAAAAAGATAAAAAATTGCAAAAATGCTGATTAAAATGCGATGTGCTAAAATACTTAAAATTGCAACAAATATACAAAAAACGGGTCAAGATTGACTGTCAACAAGTATTATACGCAACTCAACGAGAGGCAAAAGATCCTCCCAGCTACCCCTGAAATCAATAACATAGGCCCGCAACCTATCCTCAAGTGTCTGGATAACATGCCCTGCCTGTCCGTCGGTGTGAGGGTGAAATGCAACACCGAGACTCACCTGTGTACCCAATCCCTTCTGGAAAAACCTCCAGAAGCTAGTCGTAAACTAGGCTAATCTGTCTGTCATAAATAAATGTAGGAACCCCGTGCAGTCTCATAATCTTCCTGATACACAATCTCGCATAATCCTCAATTACCTCAACACAATACTTTCCCCACAGTTATCTAAAATTGTAACCTATGGCATGACGACACTGAAGATCTTACCTGTCTCACAACCATCGCCTAATAACCCGGGTACACATAACCCCATAACGTAAAACTATCATTTTACGTGGGGGAGAGAGCTTATCTCCCTTTCAATATCTTGATCATCTAGCGCCACCTTATAATCGTATAGATTTTCAAAACCTACCAAAAATGTCTTCTATTTCCCACGGCAGCACTCGTACTTATCTTATTCTTGCTTTGCGCATTTTCCTGAAATTATTTGGAAAGTCGTGGCCCTGACCACCACACTAAATCAATTTCAAGTACCACCAAGGGAACTTAACATGAACTTTTTCAATGACCGTACGTTTTCATTTCCACCTATAAACTCTTCAAATTCAACTATTTCAATAAAACCAGTCACATAGACTCCACAATTTATCATGTCAAAGAAGGAAGGAATAACTTACATATTACTAACACTTCCATTCCTTCCCCATCGATAATCGGCTCACCGGGAAACTGGAATCGAACCAACCTCTCTCTACAGCCAACATTGGCATACACGAAGCCAACTAGTCCATACTCATAATGACCTTAAAGTCTGTCGTATTCAGCTCTACTAGGTCTGCTAGGGTCTGATGACTGTATCATCACCGGGCAAATCTCATATACCCGCTCAGCTACCCCCCAATCACCCACTGGTGTATCTACTCCGAAAGGTCCTTATGGATTTAGGCTCAATTCCTCTTACACTTGGTTGTTCTCATTCTTACTGATCGTACTCTTTCCGTACTTCCAAACTTATACTAGCATACATACATAACCTCCACACTGATTCTGGCCTCCAATCTTTGGAGTTACTAAATCGAACAATATAAGGCTATTTCCGGCTCTCACGACCTGGTTCCGGTGGAACGCGTCCAGGAACCCGTAAAACAATTAACTAGACTTGGGCCTTGCATCCTTGTGACCCTGTCACGTAACGGGACTACTACCAACTGATCCCACTCCATTTCAGGCTATAGGGCGACCCGTAATAGGTCCTCAACCCGACCCACCGTCATACTTAACTCTTACCCTTAGTCTGAATTAAATCCTATTGCCCGAGAAGGCCTTATATACCTAAGGTCTCGGTGGTTATCAATATTCTTAGGCTCGCAATTTCCATGCTCCAAGCCTACCTTATCAGTCCCCCCGTAAACGGGTACAATAACTTCTCATAATACCATAACCATGTTGTCTTGATCACAACAACCATTACTTACTCCATACGGATCTTATCCGTACAATTCTCTTAAGCCTACCACGTAACTTAATCTATTAACATGGAATTCCATTAAGTTCCTTAACATGACTTCTTAAGGGTTCATTTCCCTATCAGATAGCTCATCATCTACCAATTATCTCAAAATAAAACATAAGACCTTGGCGAGAATTCATTAACTGTTTCATACCTTCCCGGTATCTATTTAGTCTTTACCAATTCTTGGTAACCTATAAAATCATTCTATGCAACACGCGTCTGACCCTCATACATAAATCTGTATAGTTGTATGTCATTATACCAACTATACAACAAATATTACCAACCTAGATACGCAATCCATATAATTCTTCCTGGGTCACTGCTGCCTTTCTCGTAGCTGTAATCAACATAACTCGTTAGGGAGAGACGACCCTAACAACACAGCTCTATCGCACGATCTCAGAGTGAGAAGAATAGAAACCAATCCTAAATGTCCTGCAGCCTCCTGATTATAGATGTGTTGCACAACACACCGATAACCAAGACTCTACTAAACACGGTCTGTAGACATTTTCTGAGGACTAACTGCTCTGATACCACTTTTGTCACGACTCAAGCCGGGCATCGGTGCCCTACCTGGGCACCCTTTACATGTATACATCAGATAATAGTAGCGGAATATACATACATCTCAAAATAAATAAATAATAGACTAGCCGATAAGACCACCTCCCAAAAGTACACATAACCCAAAAAGCAGTTACCTCTTTTTTTATATACAACCCAATCCACAAGATATGACTACGGACCTCTAAGAATTTTTACATAGCAACTGTGACGGGACAGGGCCCCGCCATACCCCTGAATGTACATAAATCTACAACCTCAGGGAACTGTACCAAACGACAAAGCCTCCGGAGAAAGGGAGCTTTCCAAGAACTGGACAGTGATCCTAAGAGTGAGGATCAACAAGCTATGTACCTCAACCTGCGGCATGAACGCAGCCCCCCGAAGGAGGTCAGTACAAAATATGTACCAAGTATGTAAAACTGAAAGTACTGTAATTTAAATCATAATAGTCTAAAATAAAGCTGGAGACATGTATGATAACCAAATTAACAGTACAACCGTGTATTGCCGAAATGAAAGTAATGAAAGTCAGTTTTACCTTTTTAAAAGACTATTTCAACACATGAACAATAGTCACACTGTCACGACCGTCTGGGGCCGTGGATCGTGCCTTACCGGCACCCAGTAGTCATACATCAGTAATCGGCGAAATATAAAGCAAGACATGAAACAGTTTATAAAGTAAGACACGCTTTATGTGAAAAACACCGCCTTTCGGCATATATATATAATCATAGTTCAAGATTACATCCGACACTCGCAACATGACTACAGACCTCTGAAATATACAACTATGGCGGGACGGGGCCGCCATACCTCGATCATACAAAACTATCTACAACGGGAGATCATACCAAAAGTAGAGCCTCGGAAGAGATGGAGCTCCGACACCAACGTAGAGATCCTAAGAATGCGGATCTAGCACTGCCGCCTTACTGCGGCATGAACGCAGCCCCGAGGAGGTCAAGACAACAGTACTAAGTATGCGAAGCGTAAAATACTTAAATGAAAACATATCATTTTAAAACCGGTTTACAAATAAGAGTGAAACAACCAAGGAAAACCGCACGTAGTGCCACATCACAAACAAGAGCAACAATAGGTAACTGTAATAGGTCTTGTCTAGGCTGCGAATGATCGAAACAGGGCCACTCGCCCATATCATCGTTCTGCAAGCCTAATCTCGACTCGAGTCCGCATAGGCCACTCACGTGGGCGCGTGAGTATAACCCGCATCGAGGTAGCTACTCCTCGGCATCGCCCCGACTCATTGTCGCATGGCCACAGACCGCGTGAGGCATAACCCGCATACTAACACGGAACTCGTAGCTCGCATAGGCCCCCGGACCCGCATGAGGTATTCTCGAATCATGGTCCTGCATCGCTCGAGTCTACCCCGCATCGGAGGCGACTTTAACCCCCGGTATCATCTCAAGAGGTGAGTGATAGTATACTAACATAACAACTTATCTTTAAACAATATAAGCATAACAAGGATACTCGCCTATACAAACGTTACAAGACACTAACACACATAGCATCATATCATGTCTACTTATCACACCATCTTTATTACTCAGTTCCCACTATAAGTCTTTTATAAACACATAGGCAAACTTGTTTCTTTTATAAATCTGAAGTGGTTATACTTACTTCCCATAAAGCTAGTATAACTCTTAAGCTTCATTTTAAAACCAATTAGTTCTCTTACATTAATATGATTCAGTAGTCTTTTGAAATGTTCTCAGTTCTTTATTATTCAGGCTTAAGCCGTGAGGCATTGCCGTAAGTATTATTCAGGCTTAAGCCGTGAGGCATTGCCGTAAGTATTATTCAGGCTTAAGCCGTGAGGCATTGCCGTAAGTATTATTCAGGCTTAAGCCGTGAGGCATTGCCGTAGTTATATTGTAAAATATCATGCTTTAGGAAGAATCACATACCTTCTCGTGAAAACCACCGCCAAGTCAATATGTCGCGCAGAGTCACTATAATAGTCACAGATATCTATTAAAGACTACTCTGAAGGTCATTCTAAACAGAGGGTTCATAATTCTACGGTAAGTCGGGCAGCACTTCCCTACCCGGTGAGCTATATAAGTCTACTTGTGAAAACAGTCCTATGTAAGCATAGTTTGATTATTCTTCTTTTAAACCCTTCTAAGTGATTAACACTTCAATTCTATTCTGTGATATTCTTCTAAGTATTTATACTTATTCTTATACTATAATAGTAAGTATTCTCTAATTCAAAAGAGGGTTAGGATTATTACCTCGGTAAGCCCAATAATATCCTAGAAAAAGTCGCGCCTGAGCAAGGTTTTGCTCCTAAGTTGTATGCTCCAAGAACCTTAGAAGTTCTTCACAACTCCTACTAAGTACTAAGGTATTTGGGCTAGGGTATTTTGGGCATTATAACGATACAAGAAGACAACTTTTCTACCAAGGGAGGGGGGGTAGATTTCGGCTAGGCTAGGGGGGGTTAGGCCCTCGGCCAACTTCACAAGGGGAGGGGGATATGTTTGGACGAAATGGCTACAAAGGGAGAGGAGAGGATTTTTAGACTTGGAAGATAACTTTGTGGATGAAGAACTCTTCATCAAAGGGGGGTATTTATAGGTCAAGAAGTGGCCAACCAATGGCCAAGATTTAGACAAGTGCAAGGCAAGTGTAGGGTGAGGATTAACTATACACAAATATCCTACCAACTCCTTGACTTTGAGCAAGGCACCAAAAACGTGCCAATCTTCTTCAAATCGTCCAAATGGACGATTTCAAGTCCACAAATTGGAGGGTGCCAAGTGTCGCCCTCCCGTTGGTCCAAAATGTTTCGTCTCTCGGAAAAATCCGCAAAAATAAGAAATGGCATAGCCGGAATTTACTCTACGAAAGCTGTGGAAACGTTTCGTCGGAAAACGATTCTTTTAGTGAGTTGTGTACAAAATAAAACGTCCAAGGCTTATCTTTTAAGGCAAGACTTTCGTACGTATTCCCTTACGTACATACTCTGGAAATACGGGGTATAACATTCTCCCCTCCTTAGAAACATTCGTCCCGAATGTTCCTTCCCAAGACAGTTATCGAAGAAGCTTAAGCGATTGTAAATGCCACACACGGCCCGCAGCAACACATAGGCAGAAACGATAACGAAAATTTGTAAGTAGGAAAGTGAATTTACCTGGAGGTGTGGGGAATAGGTGAGGATACTTCCGCCTCATGTCCTCCTCGGCTTCCCATGTCATCTCCTCCCTGAGCTCGTTCCGCCACAAGACTTTGACGGAAGCCACGTCCTTCGTCCGCAGACGCCTAACCTGACGATCGACTATCGCTATGGGAATCTCCTCATACGATAACCCCTCGGTCACCTGGACATCGTCAATCGGGTGCACCCTAGATGGATCCCCGATACATCTCCTCAGCATAGATACGTGAAACACCGGATGCACTGCCTCCAGATCGGACGGCAGATCCAACTCGTAGGCAACCTTGCCTACCCTGCGGACAATCTGAAACGGCCCAATGTACCTTGGGCTGAGCTTCCCCTTCTTCCCGAATCTCATCACACCCTTCATGGGTGACACCTTTAGGAAAACCCAATCATGAACCTCGAACTCAAGATGTCGACGACGATGATCTGCATACGACTTACGCCGACTACGGTATCGATAGCCGCTCTCGGATAAGTTTCACCTTATCCACTGCCTGCTGCACCAAATCTGGTCCCACTAGCTGCACCTCGCCCACATCGAACCAACCTATAGGCGATCTGCACTTCCTCCCATACAAGGCCTCATAAGGCGCCATCTGAATACTGGAGTGGTAGCTATTATTATAAGCAAACTCAACTAGAGGCAAATGATCCTCCCAACTACCACTGAAGTCAATAACACAGGCTCGCAGCATATCCTCAAGAGTCTGGATAGTGCGCTCTGCCTGTCCGTCTGTCTGCGGATGAAATGCAGTACTCAGGCTCACCTGCGTCCCTAAACCCCTCTGGAAGGACCTCCAGAAGTTAGCCGTAAACTGGGCTCCTCTGTCTGATATGATCGAACTAGGGACTCCATGCAGTCTGACGATCTCTCGGATGTAAAGTCTGGCATAATCCTCAGCCGAAAAGGTCGTCCGAACGGGAAGAAAGTGGGCTGATTTCGTCAGCCTGTCGACGATAACCCATATAGAATCATGTCTCCTCTGAGTGCGAGGTAATCCTGTGATGAAGTCCATGTTGATTACCTCCCACTTCCAGGTCGGGATCTCTATAAATCGTAACAAACCACCGGCCTCGGTGCTCTACCTTCACTGCGCGACAACACGGGCCGAGCTACGAACTCGCAACGCCCTCTTCAAGCCATCCCACCAATACACGGATCTAAGGTCGTGGTACATCTTGGTCGACCCGGATGGATAGTAACGCTTGCGTGTGCTTCCCAAGAACTGCCGCCAAGTCCTCAAACATCCGGAACACATGCGCCCTCAAACCTTAGCACCCCATCGGTGCTACCTCAAAAGGACCCTTGCCTCACGAAGAGTCGTATCACGATATCGAATCAAAGCCGGATCCTCGAATCGTTGCCTCTTCACCTCGCCGACGATGGAAGACTCGGCAACCTCACGAACTCTAACCCCATCGCTATCGTAATCAATCAACGGACACCAAGGCTCGCTAATCGATGCAAATCACGAACCATGTCCTCCTCTCTAGCCGCATCGATAGGCTCCCATCGACCTACGACTCGAGCATCGCCACAACATCGCCTTCCCGGGTGGTATAGGATATCAACATCGTAATCCTTAAGCAACTCTAACCACCGCTCTCGCCGTAAGTTCACTCCTCTGGTGAAGATATACTGGAGGCTCTTGTGGTGCGTATAAATATCCACGTGAACCCCATACAAATAGTGCCTCAGGATCTTCAAAGCGTGAATCACGGTGCGACTCCAAATCATGGGTGGGGTAGTTCCTCTGCGTGTTTCTTGGTGTCGGGATGCATATGCTATAACTCGCCATGCTGCATCAACACACATCCCAACCCGATGCTCGACGCATCACAATACACGACATAACCATCCGGACCTGCAGGAGAAGTAAGCGGGCGATCGTCAATCTCTCTTCAAAGAATCGGAAACCCCGCCACAAGCATCACCATCGAACTTGGCGCTTCACGAGTCGGCCTAGTCAATGGTGCGTAGATAAAGCAAACTTCTCCACGAACGCCGATAATAACTCGCAAGGCCCGAAAATCGCGAACCTCTGTCGGAGTAGTAGGTCTCGCCAAGTCTCGCGCTCGATCTTGGCGTATCAACTCGAATGCCATCAGCCCCGAGCAATATGCCCAAGAAACGCCATCAAGTCAACCAAAACTCACATTTGGAAAACTTGGCGTCAATCTGCTGGTCTGGAGAATCGGCAAGATCGCCGAAATGCTCGCATGCTCGCTCTGGCGAGAATAAACCAAGATATCATCAATGAACACTATCACAAACGTGTCCAAAAATGGTTTGAACACTCGGTTCATCAAATCCATGAATACTGCGGAGCATTGGTCAACCAAAGACATGACCACGAACTCATAATGCGTCTGCACGTCGGAATGCGATCCTGGGGACATCCACCTCTCGACTCGCACTGATGATAGCCCGATCGCAGATCAATCTTGGAGAAACATCTCGCACTCTGGCCCGGTCGAACAAATCATCAATCTCGGGAGGGTATTCGTTTAATGGTCACCTTGTTCACCGTCAATCAACACACGCGTGCTGGCGTCGCCCTTCTTCTTCACGAACAATCGGCGCCCTGGGAGAAACACCGGGCCTAATGAAGCCCTTCTCTAGCAAATCCCTAAGCCGATCCTTCACTCTCTCAACTTCGGCGGTGCCATTACGTATGGCGGAATGGAAATAGCCGAGTATCCGCAATATGTCAATACAAACTCAATCTCCTCTCGGGAGGATACCCGGAGGTCATCGAAACACGTGCGGGAACTCGTGACTACGAGACTGAAAATCTGGTACGCGACCTCGATATCAAACACCGAACTAGATGGTAGATATACCCTTCGCACCATCTTCCTAGCCTTGAGGTAGGAAATAAACCTACCGCCGGCGTCTGGTGCTCCTCACTCAACAACCGCCTCGTGAAGCTGGAACCGTACTACTCTCTCTGCAGCTACATTGGCATAGCAAGAGGCTAGCCAATCCATCCCATAATCACGTCGAAGTCAATCATCTCCAACTCTATCAAGTCGGCCAGGGTCGGCGATGTAAATGGTCACAGGACAAGCCATATACCCGCCGAGCTACCACCGAATCACCAGGCGTAGCTACCTCGAAAGGTCTATGGACTCGTGCTCTATCCCTATCCTACTAGCAACAAGGGAGATATATGGGGAGTAGAACCGGATCTATCAAGGCATAAACATCAAACCTGAACCGAGCGATAAGGTACCGTGGCGACATCGGTGAGGCCTCACGATCTGTCGGTACGGACAAAGCATAAATGCGGTTCGAGGACGCTAGAATCGGACACGAGCCACGACCTGCGCCGCGACCTGCGACCCACGAGCACCACGCCCGGGCGAAAGCGTAGGAGATGATGAAGCGGCCCACGAACTGAAGGTCGGGCCTACCACCGCCGCCCCGGTCGGACGATCCTGCCAAAGTGACCTGCTGGCCACAATCGTAACAAGATCCATAAGTAGTACCACACTTCGTAATGGGATCTACCGCATCGGCCTGTTGGGGTGGTCCGTCGGCGATACCTCTCGCTACTCGGGCGTCCGAAGCCACAGGGCCACAGTGCGCCCTCGAAAACTCTGGTGTCTTGAGGGCGGTGCGAAGTGCTATGAGTGGCGTGGTGCGAATCTAGGCTAGCTTCGGGGCCGCCACGATAACCACGAGAAGACCCTCCGTCCGGCGCCTTCTTCGCTTCTGTCATTCACGTCGACCTCTGCGCTCGCCGCATCCAGGCGTGAGCTGCGTCACGGGTAATGTCCATACCGGTGGAGAAACCCCGCATGACTTCGGCCATATAGTCGTCTAGCCGGTGACATAGCGGTGCACCCTATCCTCCATATCTGCTACCAATCTTTGGGACATATCGAGCCAAAGAATCAAACTCGACATTGTACTCCACGACGGTCGTCTCTCTGCCTCGTGGTAAAAATCTATCACCGCGCCCTCCTCATCCGTGGAGGCAAGAAGTGAGTGAGAAAGCCTCGAGAACTCATCCCAGTAGGCGGGGACTCGTGCTCTCCACGGGATAACTCCCAGATCAAACCAATCATTGCGGTATCACGCGACCTATGTGAACCAAAGATCACGGACTCGGTCTCGGCATACGATCACTCTCAAAATCCTCCGAATCGACGGATGAACTCCTGCGGATCATCCTCGGCCTCGACCCATAAAACTCCGTGGGCTCTGACTCGAAGTCTCGTAGCCTCAAACTCTCGCCTCGGGTGAACAACGGTGCACGCTGGAGTGGAGCCGCCGCATCCGACCTCTCGCCGTATCGGGCCTGACTTTAGCCAAAAGGCTGGGCCATCTCTCTTGTACCCTAACTCCTCCGCCCGGTGTGGGGCGGGAGGTGTGGATGCGTGGTCTGTCTTTGGGTGGCGGCGTCATAGAACTCGCCGTCTCGGTATAGGCGGGCACGAGCCTCGTGACTCTGGGTGTCTCGCTAGCGCCTCCCGCTGCCTTGCCGCCGGGCGGGTTGCCTTACGTGAGGCATAATCGCATTACGAGGAAAGGAATACGTTAGAGGTCCAACCTATAACACGCCTCTAAAGCACGATCTCGGAATGAGAAGAATGGAAACCAATCCTAAATATCCTATAGCCTCACGATTATTGGTGTGGTGCACAACACACGATAATCAAGACTTACTAGATACGATGCGTAGACACTTTCCGAGGATTAATCGCTCGATACCACTTTTGTCACGACCGTCGGGGCGTGATGGTGCCTTCAGGGCACCCAAGTAGTCATACATCAGTAATCGGCGGAAATATAAAGCAAGACATGAAAGCGATTTATAAAGTAAGACACGGTTTATGTGAGAAAACACCGCCTTTGGCATATATATATAATCATAGTTCAGATTACATCCGACAATCGCATAACATGACTACTGCACCTCTAGGAAATATACAACTATGGCGGGACAGGGCCGCCATACCTGGCAGTACAAAACTATCTACAACAGGAGATCATACCAAAAGTAGAGCCTCCGGAAGAGATGGAGCTCCCGACACCAACGTAGAGATCCTAAGAATGCGGATCTAGCACCTGCTTGCCCTTACCTGCGGCATGAACGCAGCCCGCGAGGTCGATAACAGTACTAAGTATGCGGCGTAAAATACTTAAATGAAAACATATCATTTTAAAACCAGTTTACAAATATGAGTGAAACAACGAGGAAAACGCACGTAGTGCCACATCACAAACAAGAGCAATAGGTAGCGTAATAGGTCTTGTCTAGGCCGCGAATGATCGAAACAGGCCACTCGCCCATATCATCGTTCGCAAGCCTAATCTCGACTCGAGTCCGCATAGGCCACTCACGTGGGCGCGTGAGGTATAACCGCGTCGAGGTAGCTACTCCTCGGCATCGCCCCGGACTCATTGTCGCATGGCCACGCATCGCGTGAGGCATAACCCGCATACTAACACGGAACTCGTAGCTCGCATAGGCCCCCGGACCCGCATGAGGTATTCTCGAATCATGGTCCTGCATCACCGAGTCTACCCGCGTCGGAGGCGACTTAACCCCCGGTATCATCTCAAGAGGTGAGTGATAGTATACTAACATAACAACTTATCTTTAAACAATATAAGCATAACAAGGATACTCGCCTATACAAACGTTACAAGACACTAACACACATAGCATCATATCATGTCTACTTATCAAACCATCTTTATTATTCTTTTCACAATATAAGTCTGTTATAAACACATAGGCAAACTTGTTTCTTTTATAAATCTTAAGTGGTTATACTTACTTCCCATAAAGCTAGTATAACTCTTAAGCTTCTGTTTTAAAAACCAATTAGTTCTCTTCTGTTAATATGATTCAGTAGTCTTTTGAAATGTTCTCAGTTCTTTATTATTCAGGCTTAAGCCGTGAGGCATTGCCGTAAGTATTATCGGAGCTTAAGCCGTGAGGCATTCTGTAAGTATTATCGAGGCTTAAGCGTGAGGCATTGCCGTAAGTATTATTCAAGCTTAAGCCGTGAGGCATTGCCGTAGTTATATTGTAAAATATCATGCTTTAGGAAGAATCACATACCTTACCGTGAAAACCACCGCCAGTTGAATATGTCGCCTTGAGAGTCACCTATAATAGTCACAGATATCTATTAAAGACTACTCTGAAGGTCATTCTAAACAGAGGGTTCATAATTCTACGGTAAGTCGGGCAGCACTTCCCTACCCGGTGAGCTATATAAGTCTACTTGTGAAAACAGTCCTATGTAAGCATAGTTTGATTATTCTTCTTTTAAACCCTTCTAAGTGATTAACACTTCAATTCTATTCTGTGATATTCTTCTAAGTATTTATACTTATTCTTATACTATAATAGTAAGTATTCTCTAATTCAAAAGAGGGTTAGGATTATTACCTCGGTAAGCCCAATAATATCCTAGAAAAAGTCGCGCCTGAGCAAGGTTTTGCTCACAAGTTGTATGCTCAAGAACCTTAGAAGTTCTTCACAACTCCTACTAAGTACTAAGGTATTTGGGCTAGGGTATTTTGGGCATTATAACGATACAAGAAGACAACTTTTCTACCAAGGGAGGGGGGGTAGATTTCGGCTAGGCTAGGGGGGGTTAGGCCCTCGGCCAACTTCACAAGGGGAGGGGGATATGTTTGGACGAAATGGCTACAAAGGGAGAGGAGAGGATTTTTAGACTTGGAAGATAACTTTGTGGATGAAGAACTCTTCATCAAAGGGGGGGTATTTATAGGTCAAGAAGTGGCCAACCAATGGCCAAGATTTAGACAAGTGCAAGGCAAGTGTAGGGTGAGGATTAACTATACACAAATATCCTACCAACTCCTTGACTTTGAGCAAGGCACCAAAAACGTGCCAATCTTCTTCAAATCGTCCAAATGGACGATTTCAAGTCCACAAATTGGAGGGTGCCAAGTGTCGCCCTCCCGTTGGTCCAAAATGTTTCGTCTCTCGGAAAAATCCGCAAAAATAAGAAATGGCATAGCCGGAATTTACTCTACGAAAGCTGTGGAAACGTTTCGTCGGAAAACGATTCTTTTAGTGAGTTGTGTACAAAATAAAACGTCCAAGGCTTATCTTTTAAGGCAAGACTTTCGTACGTATTCCCTTACGTACATACTCTGGAAATACGGGGTATAACACACACCATGGCTAGGGACACAAGCCCTCAAAACCATCACGTCGTCCAGTAAGGGTCTCAAGCCCGCAAAACATCAAAGTGTGCCCGTGGAATCCTCCATCACTGCCGACAGCCGTAAGTGTAAGATATATCCATGTAACGCGCCCGTGGCATCCTCCATCATCGCTTTACACGTATATATATATATATATATATATATATATATATATATATATATATATATATATATATATATATATATATATATATATATATCTCATGCCCGTGAAATCCCTCATCTCGGGTACATGACTTCATGGAGAGCTAATCCATGGGGTAATAATTGTATATCACATGCCCGTGGAATCCCTCATCTCGGGTACATGTCTTCATGAGGAGCTAGTCCATGGAGTAATAGTATATAACATGGTCGCATGCCCCGGAATCCCTCATCGTATAAGCATGGCCATGGGGTAATAATAGCATCCGGGAATTTAACCCGCATCCTGGTCGCATGCCCCGGAATCCCTCATCGTATAAGCATGTCCAAGGATCAATCACAATGGAAGCATACCCGTGGAATCCTCCGTCACTGTCGGTACGTCCAAGTAAATTCACAACAAGACAGTCGGCCCTCCAACTGAGAGTCACGGCACGTAAAAATATAATACTTGCACTCAAAGGCTATCACAAGCAAGCATAGGCAAGTTCATAAAATCTTTAGACTTTCATTATCATACACAAAATGAATTTCATTTTATTAACTCAAGGAACTTTCATATCACATAAAAATTCGGGAATTTAACTCAAAGTACTACGTACTTCCATTCTTTTCAAAAGACTCCTTTTTATATAATACCTCAAGATACTAACACCCGTAGTATCAAGACTTGTCTACATTTCAAACAAGTCACTACATTTTTAGGCTTCTAAATCAAGTGACCCTTACTTAAAAACCTTACGCAATTGATACCTTTAAATCAAATTGCCCTTCTTTATTATCAAGTCATTTATCTTTGTTTACATTACTTGAGAAAACCATTCCTTTAACCTTTCATAAAGTTATTATAACCAACTTCCCATAAAGTCGTTATACTAACTTTATGCTTTAGAATCTAAGACATCTTTAACCTTTCATAAAGCCGTTATAACTAACTTCCCATAAAGTCGTTATAACTCTTTATGTTTTAGATAAATTCTTCCTTTTTTATAACCAAGAGACTTATACTTTTAAAAACCAAGTATCATATACTTCCAAATCAAGTTACATAACTTTCAGAAAACTTCAAGTCTCTTAACTTAGAAACCAAGTTTCTTAACTTTTAGAAATCAAGTTTCTTAATTTTTACATAGTTCAAGTAGTCAATACTTTACACGTCAAGATGTCTTTATACATAAGATCAAGTAACCTCTACCTTTTAAAAGTCAAATTACTACACTTTCAAGAATCAAGGCAAGGATACTAAATGGAACCGAGTTCTCTTAATTTACGTACGTCTACCGTACTATACATTTTTACAAGATTCATGCTCAAGAGATAAGAAAAGTTTCCACATACCTTTTCGGCTCATTCCACTTGTTAACTTGAATTTGCCACACGTAGAATGTCAACCTATAATGACCACAATACGCCTATCAACTTCTAGCTTTCAACGTAGAATATTTCTAAGTATAAGGACTCTTATTCTACGAAAAATCGGGTAACACTTCCTTTGTTTCTACGTACTTTTCCGCCTTTTTCAAGGTCCGAAAATCAATAACCAAATGCCACATTTAAGGCTCAACAATTCAGCTAACCAAAGGGGATTACACGCCTAACAGGACGTGTAAAATTCTGCCCCACAATTAATATAAAACTATCCAATATTTCCAAGCCATATTCGGCTACCATTGTCACAACAAATATCAATTTCCTTTCAATTCCTTTTTCAATCCAAGTTGTTATTCCAACATGTTATATATATAATAACAATTACAACAACTATCAATCCTTTCTTCCTTAACATGCGACGATTGTAACTATCGACCAAATTGATTACAACATTAATGGCTAACTTGCCCATTTTCGGTTTATAACATGTCGACATGATCCAAATCTTTTCAAACTTCAATCTATATATATCACATGCTCATATCAACTACTATAACATGTAATCTTTAATCACATTAAGAAGATGAAGATTTTACCTCAATAAGCCCTAATAATGTCCAAGAGTAAAAGTCGATCCTTAGCAACTTTTAGCTTCTCTTATTATGTTTCAATCCGCTCCAAGCACTCCTTAGAAGCTCATAACCAACTTCTCTTCAATTTCCACCTTCAAAGTTGAAGAACACTTTAGGTTTTCATCTTGCGACTAACGTGAAAATGTAATTTTTCCGGAAACTTTCTATTGAGATAACCTTACAATACCTCTAGGAACCTTGGGTTAAAGTATTGTGAATTATGGACAAAAATTGAAAATCTTTTGTGTGCAAAATGGCATGATGCCGAGAGCTCTCTCTTGAGCAAGACAAAGTCTTGAAATTTTTTCTAAGTGTAGAATGTCTTGCACTAGTATAGGATATATACTACAACCAAGGGACTAGATTAAAACACTGGTGTGGATGAGATGTGGTCAACAAAATCAAGCCAAGTGGCTACTTGACTTGTCTTCAATTTCCGCCCCACATGGCACTTGGAGGGTGACACGTGTCGCCCTCCGGTTGGTCTAAAATATTTCATCTCCCAAAATTTCAATAAATTTTATAAGTCTCAAATATCAAATTCGAGAACCCAACTCTCATTAACGAACAATTTTCCTTCCTGAGGCTCGAAATCATATTCCTTAAGAATAACAAATCTTTCATTCGTTCAAATTTATAAGTCTTGTGCTCTCACGTCTATTCTCGTAACCACATGTCCTGGAACTACGGGGTGTAACAGTAGGTTCCCTCACAACTTAAGGATTTGGGATCATGGCAAACTGGTATCAAAGCCCTAGGTTACTGGTCAATAAGTACAAGAGCATGTCTAGTAGAGTCTTGAGGATGGGTACGATAAGCTTCGTACTTATCTGCGAGAGGCTATAGGACATTTAGGAATCTTTAATTTTCTTTATTCTTTCATGCTACTTTATTCAAATTGGTATCTGGAATGTTAGAATTGGTATCTGATTTATTTATATTCTCTCACAGATGGTGAGGACACGAGCTGATCTTGCGAGGGATGGTGAGCTCGAGTCTGTTATTGGGGATGACGCTCGATAACGAGGATGAGTGCGAGGTTGCGGTCGAGCCAGAGGTTGTGATGCTGCACCAGCTAGGGGCAGGGCTCTTGCAGCTGGACAGAAGGGCTAGGCTCAAGCGTGACCTTTTGTGACCCCGCTCGATATTCAAGTATGTTATGACTTATCTTCTAATTAGACTTCGGTTAAAAGTGTATGTGTAGTTAGATTCTATTGGAGAAAACATGTAAGCCTTCATGTACAAAGTTTGGATGGATTACTTAGGTTGTTTATATGTTGGTTGACAATGACTTGTTGTCTCTTTGTGGTTACTAGACTTGTATGTAATACCATATCATATTTGTGATGTAGTTGTATCTCACTTCTTGACAGGTTCATAGATGGAGGAAAAGACTTAATATGATTTTAATATTATGATAAATGTCCTTGCGTGTCACGAATGGGAATTGATATGTTACCCTTGTTATTGTCATTGCATTGCATTCATCCTCATTTTCATGATATACTGATATGACTTGTGGTGGTGTGACAGTGATAGATGAGAAGGAAACATTTATGATTCATATGACATACTATATTGTGTAGCCATTTCTATGTTGTGTGATACAGAGTGGCTAGCGGGGTGTTCAGTGGAAGAGTCATTCTAGGTTGTGTGATACAGAATGATTGGTATATGGGCGTCGCGGGTTCCCCATAGGTCATAACTATGAGACGATGAGATATTTTGTATGTAGCATGTATGTACGGAGATTACATTGGCCATTGCATATCCTCATCATTTCATTTTATATCTATATTTCATATTTATTGGTATACTTGTGTCTGTGATTATTCTAAGGAATGACCGAAAATCTGGGAGATTTGGGTTTAGATGCTTCACCATAGGCTATGATTTCTCTATATTTTGATTGTTTATTCTTAGGCTGTGATATTACTTGTACTTGACTGTGATCATGTCTATCTTTCGATTTCTTTCTTATGCATATGTTAGCTAATTGTTGTCGGCCTATGATATCTATCGGTACATAGTGTTTGTACTAATACTATCTTACTGTATTTTTTTCTGAATGCAGAGTACATGATTGATTCTACCTCTTCTCCTCGAGACTGATCCGAGGCTACTGCTAAGTCATTAGGGTGAACATGCTGGACGATCCACTGCCCGGAGACACCTTCCTAATATTGTCTTTAATTTGATTCCCGGGACGGTATTTTCATTTGATCCTTTGTATTATTCAGACTTATATATTATGGTAGTCGCTCTTGTATTGTTCAGATCATTTATCCTTTTGGGGTTTTGTCCGTATTCGTATATTCCGCACTTTTATATTTATGATATGGGTTGAACTTTATATTATTCCGCTTAATTTACTTTAAGTGTTGTTGGATTATTGATTCATAGAAGGGTTTTCCTATCGAGGTGGAAGATGGTAGGTGCCCTCACGATTTAGGGATTTGGGGTCGTGACAATTTCAGTTCTAGAAACCATATAATGAGTTCTTGCATAATGAGGTAGGTATTTGGATAATGGTATCTGATTGAAGTCGAAAATAAAATCGTATTTGAAAAGCTCATTATTGCCAAAATAATGGTCTACTTCTTCACATCCATCGTGCAATGCATGCGATTATTGATAGACAGAAGAATCATGGTATCCACCTCCGAATATTAGCAAAAGCGTTAGAATTGTGTTTGAACATGAACTTTCATAGCAAAAATGGTGAAAGCTGGAAATTTGCACTAAAAATATATATTTTATTTGAAATCCTTCTGAAGTCATTATTTCAACTTCAAATTCTCTATTTGGACCAAAAGAAACAAAGATAATACAAAGAAAATAAAGAAAGGGAAAATAATGATCCATTTTTGATAGAAGGTGCTGTCTTTGGTACTACTATTATTTTACACGATCCAGGAACTTCCATAACGTTGGCGTGAAACATCCAGAAAGTAATATTGGTTTTAAGTAGTATCTCATTTAAACCAATATTTCCATTAGACATATATGATATACTATGGATATATGAAGCGTCTTTAGGTCTTGGGAATATTTTAGTAATACTTGGTTTTAAGTTGTAAGTGGGGTGTAGATCTCTTGTTCCACCCGGCCCAATGAGCCACAGTCCAACCCAATACCAACCATAACTACCTCTTTTAACAATTGAGAATCTCACCCAACTACATATTCTATTAAATGAACTCCTAATAAAGATATACTTTCTATTAAACAAGACCCAATGACTTTTTTAACTCATCCAAAAATCAAGATTGTTATAGGATTTTGCTAAAGAGATAAACTTCCTCAACATCCAATGAGCCCCCATATTTCTCTAGTATGACACATAGAGTGACGGCGTGTATAATATTGGGCATAAGCTTTTAAATGTTTTAAAATTTATTCTCTTGGTTAGACAGATTTAAATAAATCATCATTAAAAATTGTGGTGAGATAGGTAAGATCCTTAGAGATCTAGAATTTAAAAAACTGCTTCTCCGTTAATTGACCTTATGCAATTCGAATAAAGTAAACTATATAGATAAATAATTAATGTTGTTATTAGTCTCCACACACACCAAGTATATAACGATACACACACATACACTAAATATATCTCTGTGTCCCACTTCCATTAATACTGCTAAAACTTTCACAGTGTCCGGTATATATAGAGTGAATTCTCTTGTATTCAATTCAATTCATTTATTGATCATCTCTTCCCTTCGTCTCCTTCCTATGAACAAAAGGAATGTGTAGACACATATAATAAATACCACATCTATATTTACATCTACATCTACTCGACATAACCCCCCCCCCCCCCCCCTTCCCACTACCCCCTCTTTGTTGTGTGTTGTGTGGTGTGTCCATTTGTTTGATTTGAATGAATATTGATTTTATCCCCGCAGCCTCCGGCCAGTTATTTTTCATTTAACGTTAGATTCAATCTCACAAAACTGGATAAGAAGGATCTCTTAATTCGCTCCACTTCCTTAGTGGCTTATCACTCTCCTATTTCTTCTGGATAATATTTGTGACTTAGTCTCTCTAAGTGTTTTTAGCTCTCTAATCCTTTTTTTCAAAACAAATATTGACCAATGAGTTTCCTTAATTTTAGCTCTTTACCCTATATTCCACAATTCTTGAAATAGATAAAGAGAGAAAGAACCAAGAAACAGTTAAGATATAGTTACTCATTCAAAATCCATCACCCCCTCTCACTTTCCTTTAGTTAATTAACTACTATTGTATCCTAGTGTTTGATGGACTACTTGAAAGAAATACAAGGCAAGAGATCTCATGATCCTTATTTCAACAACAACAACAAGATGATGACGATGAAGAGATGTGTATTCGTTAACGGGCCGGTGATCGTTGGAGCCGGGCCATCGGGACTAGCGGCTGCAGCATGTTTGAAACAAAAAGGAGTTCCAAGTTTGGTACTAGAGAGATCCAATTGCATAGCTTCTTTATGGCAACTAAAGACTTATGATCGCCTCCACCTTCATTTGCCTAAGCAATTTTGTGAACTCCCACTCATGTCATTCCCCGATGATTTCCCGACTTACCCTACGAAGCAGCAGTTTATTAAGTATTTGGAGCTATATTCCATGACGTTTGATATTAGGCCCGTTTTTAATCAAACGGTCGTATGTGCTAATTACGATCGGAATCTCGGGTTATGGAGGGTGAGGACCGAGACAACTGGGATGGAGACAGAGTATGTTACCCGGTGGTTGATCGTGGCGACGGGGGAGAATGCGGAGGCAGTGGTGCCGGGAATTGAAGGAATGGAGGAATTTGGTGGGAGTATAATGCATACAAGCTTGTATAAAAGTGGGGAAATTTTTAGAGGGAAAAAAGTGTTGGTAGTTGGATGTGGAAATTCAGGAATGGAGGTGTGTTTGGATCTGTGTAATCATGATGCAAACCCTTCACTCGTGGTCAGAAATACTGTAAGAACACACTAAAAACTAGAAATCTCTTCTTGATATAACCTGTCAAATGATTGGATCATACTCTTAATATTAATCTTTCCTTAAAGATAACAAAAGAAAAAACTACTCTTTTCTTTTCTCTTTTTTGGTTTTTTTTTGGGGGGGGGGGTGGGGGGGGCGGTTCTTAGGACATTTTAAAGAAGATCGATTACAAATGTTTGTTTATGTTTTTTTTGCCTCATCAACCCTTTGAAAAATGTTTGATGCAAAATAAGGGGAAACATGGTTATATGTTTCTCAACTTTCTATCAATTTCATTTGAGGAAAAAAGCTAAACTTGGTTGATTTTTTTTTATTTTCTGATGAATCTTTTCCTTTTGAAGTTTTCTCTAATTTAGACAAACACATGGAAAAAGGTCTAGGGAACTATTTCTACGTGTTTTAAGTTTTTAATCTTCTGTTTCCTGAAAAACTTCCTATTTATGTGGAAATAATGAGAAACCCTAGTGTAGTAGGAGTTTAATTACCCGTCTAAAGTGATCTTTATATATATATATAAGACAATTCTAATCTGTTCCCAGTTCTGAAAGTAGTAGTAAGTGATTTCAAGTTCCAAAAAAATTGATTTGTAAAGTCTGTAATTTAACTAAAAAGAATCCAGCTAATTAAAAGATAAAAATCTTGGTTGTGTCTTTTCACTTTCTTGGAACTGCCAAGCATGCGCAATATTGGTGGAACCATGGAGGCACGGAGGATTTTTGTTTTCATTAATAATAATTGATTCCAGTAAATTCATCACTGGCAATGGAACTAACAAGTTGAACTTCCCATCAATTCATTCATCTTTTAATTAACCTTTGTAACTTTATTACAACAAATTTGTTTTGACTTTAATCTTTCTAAAATATGTTTTTTAGGTGCACGTCCTACCAAGAGAGATGCTGGGGAAATCAACTTTTGGGCTATCCATGTGGTTACTAAAGTGGTTGCCCATACGACTTGTCGATCAATTTCTGTTGATTACTTCTCGGTTATTGCTCGGTGACACGGCTCGACTCGGCTTGGATCGACCTGAAATCGGGCCCCTACAGCTTAAAAACCTGTCCGGAAAAACCCCGGTGCTCGACGTTGGGACGCTTGCTAAGATTAAAACTGGTGACATTAAGGTACGTACCTTATTACTAGTACTATTTGCTAAAGAAAAGAAAATCCATATCATGGACTATGTATCAAATCAACTTTCTTGATATATCTTGTGTTACCTTAGCTTTTTTAATGTTTGTTGGGATCCATCCCATGACTGACCTTTCCTCATCCTCAATCATTGCAAATATTCCATAAACAGTGTGACAAAATCTCTTCAGCTTAATTTGTCACAACATTCACTGATTCTACTTGCATCATTTCAAAGTTGAAAACCACTTAAACCTTTACCAATGAATTTAGATTGTAGTATTCCAATTTCTCAGCCAACAAAAAAAAAACTGAAATTAGCTTCGAAGTTTGTTGCTAAATATCGTAGTTAACAAATTTTTTTGAAAATCTATCAGGATTTTGCTATTCAGCTATAAAATCCATCGCTAAATCCTTTTTTTAGTAGTGAATTTTCTTTTGAATTAATCAAGAAAAGCCATTACACGTGTTCTAAAATTGTGTTTGTACAAATGAGTAAATTTTAGTTGTTATATGTGTAGGTATGTCCTGGAATTAAGAGATTATTAAAGAACCACACAGTGGAGTTTATGAATGGGAAAACGGAAGAATATGATGCATTAATCTTGGCAACTGGTTACAAAAGCAATGTGCCCTCCTGGCTAAAGGTACTAACTTTCTTGCTTACTTTTTCCCCCTTTAGCTAGTTTCTTGATTCTTAAGGATGTATTCAAAGAACTCAACTCAAAAAAAGGACTTGCTTAGTTATTGCTTTGTTCTGAGTCAAGGGTCTATCGGAAAATAACTTCTCTACCTCCCAAAGTATGGATAAAATTTTCGTACATTCTGCCTCCCCAATCGAATTACACTGAATATGTTGTTGTTTGTTTGTTCAACTCAAAAAAAAGAAAAGAACTATAGAATGAAAAAGGGAGATATGTATAATGTTTAGATTTTGTTTGGTTGCCAGGAAAAAGAGATGTTTTCAGAGAAAGATGGTCTACCAAAAAGGCCATTTCCCAGTGGGTGGAAAGGAGAGTGTGGGCTTTATGCAGTGGGGTTCACCAAACGTGGCTTGCTTGGTGCTTCCATGGATGCCAAGAAAATTGCAGATGACATTCATCAATATTTTTAATGAAAAACATCAAAATATACATATGAAAAAATCTATATTTTGATGGTACCACTAACCCCTTCAAAAAAAAAGTTGAAAAAAATTGGTACCGGAAAGAAGTTTTGATCCTACAAATGAAGAAAGAGATGGAAGAAACAAAAAGGGTGAATGAAAGAGAAAAAGAAGATCAAGAATCCTCAATACAACATCCATTTGATCATGAAAAAGAAGAAACACCAAGATTTTTGTGGGGATTCATCATCATCAAAATCTAGCTAGTGTATACATATCTTGTACATTTTTTTGGCCAATTTTCTCTTATTTTTATTAGGTATGACATTCTTAGTGGGAAGAAAAGGAAGAGTTAGGCTTTGTTTTTTTTGAGTTTGGTTATATGAGTGTTAGATTATTGCTAATATTCACATGGGTTTTTTGGTTTATGACAACACCTGCACAACAAAAAGAGATCATTTTCTTTATTTCGTTCAATTGTTTTTATTGTACTATGTTGAGTTCTCCTACTATTTTTTTTTGTCTTCTTTGCTTCTGTATATTCTTTTTCGAATTGCTTTGTTATGCGTTACATGAGTTGATGGTCTTTCGGAAATAACTTTTCTATCTCCATGATATAAGGTTAAGATTTGCGTACACTCTATCATTTTCAAACCCTCATTTGTATGGAATACACTTGGTATGTTTTTGTTTTTTTCTTTAAAAAAAGAAAATCATTTCCCCCTTTTATTGGTATTGGTAGAGTTGTGAGGTTGGTGATTATCCACTTAGGATTTTGGTGTTGTATGGAGAGGACTGCATGAGAGAAAGATGTCGAGGGAGTATATAATTAAATATGATGGCGAAATTTACGTACCAAAATTCCCAATGATCAGAGACCTGTGCACTATATTTATGAATTTCTGCCGATTCCTGCTGTGTTGATATAATTTCAATACTCCAAGTAGTATTTAGGACCACTTGGTTTAACTGATTGACGTGCTTCTAAAAACTCAGTCAAAAAATATTTTAAAATTTTGACATAAATGTATTATTCAGAATACTGAAAAAATCGTTGAAAAGTTATGAATTAATATAATACAATACCACTTGGAATATAATTAATGTAAATTGGTTACTACTATTATTTTTAGAATTAACTAAAAAAAATGTCATATAAATTGGACGAAGAAATATATCTTTCTTTTGTAAATAAATAATGTGCCATAATCATGAAAAAATAATTATATTCTCCCTCTCTCGTTGAATTTTTCTAAACATTCTTACAAGTCACATGTATTTTCTTTTGAGATATATTATTAAACAATATAATGGACTTTTTGCAATCCTCAAATCAAATCCAAATGGTCACCTATTCTTAAGTACAAGTGTATAGGGGTGCACAAAGGGTCAAAACCGGATCGGACCGGACCGAACCGGATCGGATCGGACCGAACCGGATCGGACCGAGGACCGAACATTCGGATTCTCCGGACCGAAGACCGGACCGAATTTCTGGCCCGGGTCGGTCATTCGGTCGGTCCGGTCCTGACCGAATCGACCAATGGACCGAATCCTCCCTCCTCCAAGCGATCACCCGGTCAGACGGCCAGCACCACCAAATTTGGCCACGACCCGGCTACGTGCACGTATTGACATATCAAATATAAGTTGTAAATTAGTGAAACTTTAAATGGTCATAACTTTGCGCTCGGACGTCCGTTTGATCTTCTTTTTTTTTTTATTTCGCGTATTTTTTCGAGACGAATAATCCCAAACGGACTAACTTCACCGGATTTCTCCAAAAACGTCCATCTTGCCCCTCAATTTCTCTTTTCCCCCAAATCGTTACATTTTTCCCATTTTCAAATCTAAATATCTCGCGATGTACAATAGATTTCAACGTAAAAATTTCGTGGCACCGCGTCCGAGAATGTCAATTTCAGTATTGGTAATTCAATTTTTTTAAAAAGCGGGCCGGAACCCAATTCTAATTATATAATATTATATATTAGAAATTTAGAAAATTAGAAATTATATATATTAGAATTTAGAAAATTATAAATTATATATATTATATATATTAGGAATTATATATATTATATATATTATAAAAATAAAAAAATTGGTCCTGAGATCAACTCGACCGGACCGAAAACCGAATTCTTAAAAAACAGGGACCCAAAACCGAACCGAATTTCTCGGTCCGGTTCGGTCAGGACCGAATTTTGTGCAGCCCTACCTACAAGTGTACAACCCTTTTGATAAAGAATAGAGAACAAAGGAACATATAATTGCTAATTAGTTGCTTTCACAACATGCCTTAAGTTTGTATTGATTGGTAAAACAATCACACCATAATTGAAATTCAAATTTGGCAATTTTGTCACTGTCATATGTGAAGTCTCAAATTCAAATTATTAAAATCGTATATTTACTTATATTAAGGACTTACTTTTACGAATTAAACAAGACCTTCAAAATATTTGAGACGACCCTGGTCATAGTGCCGCAAATAATTTATGCCTCACGATCTTTCCAAGTATAATTACGATCATATTTTGTATATATTAATTAATAATATTCTAACACCTTTTTAAACCGTTCAAATATTAGGGATTATTCCAAACAATACGGATTATTCCAAAATTTGCTTTCACACTACCATGACAATTCAAGTTACTATTTTCTGAAAACAACTCTTTGTGGCTTTTTCGATTTATATTGCTTTCTTTTAGGACATATTTTCCATATTATACATGTTAGTTTCACTCTAATTTCCTTCTTTCAAAGTGGTGTTTTGTTTGTATAGGAAACCGATGCTAATTTACGTTTTGAATACCAAAATTTTAAGTTTTAACTCTTCTGTAAAATTAAATCTATGGATATTCATTATTTAGTAAAAATCAGTTTGAATGATTTGGCTCAAATTGAATCAATTAATTAGCTCATGGAAAAATACTTATATATATGCATCTAGATTTATCTCTCGGAAAAGTTGTAACAATGGCCAATGAATGACTAAAACTAGACTAGTGAGAGGCTAACAATTGTACACACCAACTATCATTAAAGGCAGAGTCAGAATTTGAAATTTATGAATTTTGAATTTTAACTTTTTAAGTTATTGATATCTAAATTAATATCATGTACATAACTAAGGAATTTTAAAAATAATTATACAATTTAAATCAAAACTATTGAATTCAGTCGAACTTATACTTAATTGACACTCTAGCTCCCTCCTGACTACTAGGTGTGAACGAAACAAACGCTTTTGATTTCACATTAAAAAAATAAGTAATAATTACTTACTAAACAAAGAATAGGCAAGAAAAAGTTAATAGGGTTATAAAAATGTCAAGATCTTAGCTTTTCTTTGTTAATAGGATTGTGGTGGTGATCCCTTTCACAGGGCTGTTCATTTCGGATATTCTATCTGATTAGAAATTTTCGGATCGGATAATCAGATATCGAAATTTTCATATTTTAAATCATATTTTAATTTATTTTAAAATATTTTAAATCCTATTTTAATTTATTTTAAAATATTTTAAATTCTATTTTAATTTATCTGAAATACCGTGTGTCATCAACTTTACTAACATTGTATTTAAATTCTATTTTAAATTATCTTAAAATACACACAAAGGTTGGAGTAGCAAGGAAAGATAATTATAGTCAGCATAATGCTATCGTTAATCGTTAATCGTCAACCCACATCAACAATTTCTATCAAGTTATATGATATGAAAAGGATTTATGCATCGTCTTAAAATATCATTGTTTACATTACCATGACATAAAATCAAGCTCCTTCACTTACTACCTTTTTTTTAAGGAAAATGGATAGTGAAGACGTGGAGGAAATGAAGTTTTTTTTTCCTTTTGAATGATTGACTTCTAAAATTTCTTTATCTATTGTAATACTTAGTTGAAAGATTGCATCATTTACTTCGAATCCACTCCAATCTCCTTATCTAATGTAATACTTAAAGTAATTGTATAATTAGTAACAATATTAAAGTTTGTCAGAAGAAGAACTTGATTCTTTCCCTTTGCTTTTTATGAAGGTATGGAAGAAATATAAGAATCAAACAAATGAAAACCGAAAAGCACAGACGCAGCCTAACTATTAGGTAAATCAAAACAACAACAACATACCCAAGGGAAAATCAAAAGAAAAAAAATCGGATATTTCGGATATCCGAAAATAGAAAAATTGTGATCTGTATCCGATCCGATTTTTGAATATTCGATCCGTAATATTCAAAACTCAAAAAAATGGATCGAATATTCGATTTTTTGGATCGGATCGCAGATCGAATCGATCGAATCAGATTATTATGAACAACACTACCCTTTCGTACCTAATTTTGTCTACACTTTGTATTCACCTTATGGTGGTGATCCCTTTCGTATACGAAATAAGAGGAGCCCTGCTATCACCCTTCTTACATCTTTTGGAATGGATCAATGTATTCCACCACATATACAAATGACTAATCCAATTAATTATACCTTTTTCTCACATGTTTCTCTCGTCCCAATATACAATTGAAGGAGCACTAAATCATTTTCACTTCTTGATTGTCATATCTTCATTTTTAAAACTCATGTGGTGTAGTATTTCTCTATAAGGTCTGTAAAAGTGATGAAATAAAGAAAGTTTCCCTTAGCTTGAGTTAAAAACGGCCCACATACATCAGTATAGACTAACTCAAGTACCTCTTTGGCACGCATTCCTTTTCCAGAAAGTGATTTGGTTGTCATCTTTCCTCTTAAGCAAGATTTACAATTACCATATGAATTTAAGTCAAATGGTTCTAGGTAATATAATTTCCCCAATCTTGCTATCATTGATTCATTGATGTGACCAAGTCTGCAGTGTCATAAGTAGATGTGATTTCTTGAATTACTTATTTTAGCTCGTTTTTTAATATTGAAAATTTCATGGCTACAGTTTAAAACATACAATCCATCCACAAGCGGTGCATTTCCACAAATAAAACCATTATAAGATAAAACATAACTTCCATTGGTAATAAATGAGGAAAACCCCTCAATGTCTAACATAGGGACATAAATAATATTCCTCGTTAACGAGGGAAACAAAATAACAATTATTGAGTTCTAAACAAAAGTCTGAAGGTAAATCTAGTCTATAAGTCCCCACGCATTCAGCATCAACTCTTGCTCTGTTTCCAACGCGTAGATCTACTTCCCAAGGTCCAACCTTTCTGCTGTCAATTAGCCCCTGCACATTGTTACAAATATGTAAGCCACAAGCGGTATCTAATACCCAGAGAATTAGTTATAGACATATTTATTTCAATAACAAATATACCTTGTCCAACAGGGCCAGATGCACCTTGTGTTTTGTCTCCCCCTGAGGCTGTACAGTCCTTCTTCCAAAGCCCTTTTCTCTTGCAATTGAGGCAAACATCAGAAGCTATCTTGGCCTTTTTTTGAACAACTCCTCGAGGTTTCATAGATGTGGGTGTAGCGGCAACCGCCTTACCCTTTTTCTTCTTCTGCACATTCTTACCCTTAGCCTTGAACTTGCTAGATGAGCCCACCATGGGCACAATTTTACCTTTGGAGGTGGACGATTTGAAGGTATTCAACATATTATGAAGCTCTGAGAGATTCTCCTTAGTTCCATTCATGTTGTAATTTACAATAAAGTTCTCAAATGAAATAGGAAGCGAATTCAAGATTAGGTTGACAGAAACTGTTACGGGCGGCTTCGTCCAATCAAAGCTAACCTCTCTATTAACCCAATCATCTTCAAAACGTGTTGTGACCCCGACCCCCTTCGTTCAGCTTACATTTGAAGAGGTCTCTCAGCAGCTCGTACTCCACAGTCTGAGACTGTGAGTCATAGAGACTCTTCAAATGTTTCAGCATCTCGTTAGGGCCCATATTTTCATGTTGTCTTTGTAACTTTGGAGTCATAGAAGATAGCATGACACATTGTGCCGCAATAGCATCATCAAGATATTTCTGATAGGTTGCCTTGTCAAACATGACATACGCTTCATAATCTTCAGCAGGGACTGTAGAGAGTGTTGTATCCAATACATACTCAATATTTTCTAATCGCAACACCAAACGTAAATTTTTTAACCAGACAAAAAAATTGGCTCACTACAAGAAAAATACCCTACGGTGACGGGTAAAAATCATCATCTCACCCCTAAGATGACGGTTCCTGTAAGTGTCATTTTTGCACTGTCACAAACAGATGACGATTCTGGAACCGTCACACGATATGTGACGGTTTTTACCCGTCACACAAATGTCACAAACAGATGACGGTTTTTACCCGTCACACAAAGGTCACACTACATGTGACGGTTTTTACCCGTCACACAATTGCCAAATTTAAATTTTGATTCAATTTTTTAAAAAAACGTTTCTATTAAATTAATAATTTATTTTAATATGGCGGAAAAATTAAATTTGGCGGGATTTATTTTTTGGAATTTAATTTCAATATTGCAAATTGAAATTACAACAATAAAATGGACTAAGAATTTAAATAACACCAAAAATATACATTTAAATAGCTAGAATATGGTGTACAATTTCATTCAAAGCGTTAATAAAGTGCTTAATACAAGACTAAAACATTGTTAAATTTCATTTCCTATGCAATACGAGCACGAACTCTTCAAATATTTCCATGACTATCATCTCCTTCAACCCGCTCACGATCAAAATAATACTTATTATTTTCTTTGTCAGGAGTGGATGTAAACCTGCAATATGAACCAATTACACTATGAGAGCAGCTAAAGAAATTACACTATGAGAGCAGCTAAAGAGGGAAATTAGCAAGATATACAAATATGAGAGCGGCTAAAGAACTTACACTATGACTCCAGTTAAGGCAGGATGTAAGGAGTCTTCTTCCTGAAATAGAAAGAAGGAAATATTTTCCAGTTAGCCAAGTAGGAAATTTTATGTTAAGTACACAAAGTATGTCTTTTTCCCTTTTGTAGCAGTGTTTATCAAATTCCACATTTCAAGTTATAACAAACAGCTTTCTAGACCTTTACTAAACTTCATAAGGCTATCGACTTACAGTGAAGAAGTCCACCAATGTTTTGCTATCATATTCACATTCTCTTCTTTCTAAATACTGTAGAGCAAATAAGGAAATATCAGGAGCAATTCAAAATAATATATCAGATTCTGAAGAGTAAAATACTAAATTTTTAACAGATAATGTATTCAACAATCATCATTAAAAATTAGTATTTTACATTTAGACAAACAAAAATTTATGGAGCCAGCACATTCATAGATGTACAAGCAAAGAAAGAGGGGAAAGAACAGGGAATCAATCGGCTTAAACCAGACCTACAAGGTTGCGAGCCTTGTGAACATAATGGAGCCGAGAGACAAGGTGATTGATAAAAGATTCTGATCTGTTGATAGTTCTTGCTACAAGAGCGTTGCTTAAACCCTGTTTCTTCAGAAACAAGGTCAAGGCGGCCTTTGCTTCTTCCTTTTCAGCAGCTACAAGGGTTGGAGAAACAACTCTTAAGTTGTAAGATTCGTCTATCTCAGATTCAGCTGTCAATTAAAATGAAATGTACAAATATTATGGCAAAACCAATAGCAGCACTTTTAGGAGGATACACGCTGGTGGTTTCAAGTTCCAACAGTCTATTGGAGGCAACACAATCGATATTCAGAATTTAGAAACTTACAATACTTCATTTGGCAAAGAAAACCTTCGGAGGAAACGATAGTTCAATCCTTAAGAAAGTTTAAATAATTATTCAACACCGACTTAAAGAGAAGATGATATCCCACAAAATCATAGGTTAAATCAAATCATATTCTTGTGTAGTGGTAAAATTACGTGTTGCTTAATTAACTAATTCTATTCATATGATTAGGAAAAACAAGAGGTATATTTAGAGCTCTTACTCTGCACAAGTGCCATTATAATGCATATTATATTACACACTAGAATGCAGTTGTATGAGATATTGACATACAAAAATCATATTAATCACAAACAAACAACTAAGAACATTATGTCTCAATCTCAAGCAAGTTTGGTTCGGCTATATGAATCCTCACTGTCCATATCACTCCATTTAAGTCCATAACAGTACAATGTTACTAAAAATTAGTTAATCTGTCCAATAGAAGTTCTATACATTTCTTACAAACATATAAACCTCTAACAAGACTAAAAGACTCTTAGCACGGACCTAAGTAAATATACAAATTTGATTAAAACTTAATCTCCACTAATTGGTATCGCCCATATAGATCTTTTACTTTCAATAGATTGTAGGTTTTTCAAGAATTTTTTTCAAGAGTTCGGCATATGTAGTTCTGAACATAGGCAGGGAAAATAATAAGCAAAAGAACTTGTCCCTCCATTGGCTAGAAAGCTTTATTAGCTTGAGCTGCACGATTATATAGCAATCAAATATTCCCTTAAGAGTTTAAATCCATGAATAATGCTCATCACAAACACCTTATTTCAAGTTCTCACAGCTTATCAAGGAATTACAAAGAAAATATATCTTTTTTTTAAAGAAATGGTTAGTAGTGATTCTATTAAAATCAGAAATCTGAAACTTAGTTAGTGCCAGGAAATTACAAAGATAAAAACTTTTCTATAAAAAACAAAACGAAAAGGTTCCGCCTCTGATAATACATACGTGCTAACGGAAGTCAAAAGAAGAAAAAAAGATATAACAATCAAACAATATATCAAGAACAACAAAGGACATCAAATTAGAAGAATTAGTACAAAAGCATAAATAAAGCAATTGAGTTCAGTCAAACAGTTACAAATCAAATTGCACCACATTTCTCCTCTAAACAGTTGCAGATACATCACCTTTAGAAGGAACGATAATGAACGGGAATTTCACAACTATCTTAAGCTTATCTTAGTTGCTACTTAGTGAGCCATTTGAAAGGAAAAGAGCAATAGATTTAGACTTTCTTAGCTCATTAGATAACTTGTAATGGCACCACTATATTGGTTAGCATTCCTTTTTTGCTGGTAGTTCCTATATGTTACACATTACCTATCAAAAATAGATTGATCTGATACTAGGCCTCACCTCAATACTTTTTATTTATTCATGTTGCAAATAATGCATAGAAAAAATGCAATAAATCTAGGATCAGAAATACATACTATCTGAAACATTCTCAACATCCCAATAATACTGGCGGCCTGCACAGGTCGGTGTTTCACTATCTGCAAAAGGTTCCAATTAAAGGAAGTTCCACCGTCAACTGCAAATTCTAACTAGAGTGTTAACACAAACATCACATTGCAACATTAATGTCAACTTCAGTTGCAGTAACTACATCATCTGTACCAACAATTGTATTATTAGGCAAAGCAGTAGCAATATCACGAAAATTGTCCTCTTTCGCAGTTGCATCATTGGCCAAAACAGTCCCTGCTACATCACAATCTAAAACAACAAATTGGTTAGGTTGTTTTGAAATATGGTGTTTTTAGCTTTGTCTTTGGTTTTATCGATTGGATTTACTGTTACAATTACATTGTTTT
The DNA here is from genome assembly GCA_029844215.1 of Przewalskia tangutica. Taxonomy (NCBI): domain Eukaryota; kingdom Viridiplantae; phylum Streptophyta; class Magnoliopsida; order Solanales; family Solanaceae; genus Przewalskia; species Przewalskia tangutica. Next base: position 79,451,510 of record CM056732.1, on the reverse strand, counting down.
GGTATTTAAGTTCTAAAAAAATCGATTCCAGGCATGCCATGACTGAAATTACCAATTACATGTAGTTTCAAATCTTGTTGCTAAATCAATACATCAATTTCAGATTCTACAAACACGAATGTAGGTTCCCCGCGTAAGTATTGTACCCGTTTTAATGCAACCGGAGGTGGTAAAGGCTTGGCGGAATGTATTTGCGAACCAGCATTGACACAATCAACCAGATTATTCGATTTCAAAGCCCACGCATTTTCTGGGTGTTGTACGAGAGTTTTGGGAGGCTGTTCCACTGTAATTGCACAATCAGATTGCAGAAAATCACCTGTAGCTTTAGAAGCGATTTGAGATTTAGAATTAAGTTGTTGGTTGTTGACTAATGGTGGAAATGTGGTGTTATAGCCCTGAACGACCTCTGTCGGAGGTCTCCCAGTGCTCATCGATTCCATCACCCGCCAAAAAACACATGAAGCTTTCAACAATATTGTAGGGGTATTTTCGTCTAACTATTTTTATGGTAAAAATTGAAGGATGTGAGTGGTAGAGAAATGTAGAGCAGATGAAGGTGAGTGTAGTGATACCAATCACCACCGTCAATTTCCTCACAGGCACCAGAAATTGGCCGACGGCGCCTAGGATTTCGGTTTCAATCGATCTGGGCGTCGTGGCTTTTGGAGCAATGTCGAGGCACGGGGATGGTATGTAAATGACGGGGAGATGATGGTGTTCACAGTGGTATTACCCACTCCCGTAGACACCACCTCAGGCCGCCGGAAAAAGCAACAACACTGAACTCGCGTTTCGAACTGAGCTTTGATCGTAAAATCGACTAAGATATGGCAGAATCGAGTGTCGGAATTAGTATATATTGGAAGAGTTGGACGAGACGAGTCTTTTGGTATATGGGTGTTCGCCGGAAGTTGCCTGAGTCGACCGAAAAAATTGAATTTTTCGGCGACGTCACTGTAGCGTCGCAATTTCGCCCAAAATTGAGAGCATTTATTAATACCCGTACTATACCGTAACATCTGGGAGTTGGGTTTGGGTAAGGGATTTAGGTGGTTTTTTGAAGTGTAGTTTTAGTATTTAATTTTATTCATGGGTTGTGATTTAAAATAATTTATTATTAAAAGATGTTGTGCACAACTATAAATTATATAAAAATACCCATGTGATAATATAATATTTAAGAAATATTTAGTGCTTAATGTAAAATGTGATGTTATTACAGAGTTTTTTATCTTTTATTTTTTAAATTATTAAAACGATAACGTTTAGTTTGTTTCTATTAAAAACGATTTTAAAAAAGAAATAAAAATCGTGTAGGTCTTGATTTGAATTAAAAAAATGTGTTAAATAATTAATAAAAATGGTGTCGTTTTTATTTGTTAAATGCGTCATTTTTTGTCAATTTAAAACACAAGTCACTTATTTATGTGACATTTCACAAACTCGTCACACAAACGTCATAAATAAATGACACTTAAATAAACCGTCATACAAATGTCATAATTTTATGACACTTAAAAAATCTGTCACACAAATGTCATAATTTTGTGACACTTAAAAAAACCGTCACACAAATGTCATAATTTTGTGACACTTAAAAAAACCGTCACATGAATGTCAAGAAAATGCATAAATTTAGTAAAAAGATGTGACCGTTGCATTTCTGTCACACGTGATGTAAAGTCCGGGAAACAATAATAATATATAGTTGTTGGTTGGTTTAATAAAAATATATATTTCATAATCTTTTTATAAGGACTACATGGCATGTTAGAAATCTATTAGTTGGCAAAATATATAATTCATAACCTTTTTATAAGGACTACATGGCATGTTAGAAGTCTATTAGTTGACAAAATATATAATTCAAGCCTTAAAGACTTCAAGAATTAACCACATTAAAAAAAATCTGCATACACATTTCTTTGGTAAGGAAACAACCTACTTCCCTTCCTCTCCCCTTTAACTCCCCTCCACTCTTGGCTTTCCCCCTCCCATAAGTTATACAAACACCCTTACTTATACATTATACTTGGCACAAACAAAGGACTAGCACAAAGAATACAAAATCAGAAAAAAAAACAAGTGAACAAGAAGAGGAAAAATCTGAAAAACATCAAGAGAGGAAGGAGAACAAAAATAGGAATACTAGGGAGCAAGGATCACTTGTAGCAACAGAACAACAATCCTTTTCATGCTTACAAGGTGAGTTTTCTCACTCAGAAATTCTTGGTAACATCCTTTATTTTTAGTTCAATACATGTTAGAATAAGAATTGAGTGTTGAAAAGAAATATTGAACTTTTGATTGTTTAGATAACTAGTTGCGTCATGAACTTTACGAACTGTTCTCACTGAGTTATAATTGTTAGAATTTGATGAAATTCGGAAGAGTGGTACACCTCTCTAATATTATCATATAGAACCAAAAATGAGGTAAAATGGACATACGGTTTGAAAGTTATCATAGTTCAAAATTCCTGCCTTAGATTTGGCCGAAATTCGGAAAGACATAATTACGGACTGTTTTTATTGAGTTTTACTTACTAGACTTATATGAAAATTTACATGGTTGTAAATCTCTCTATTACGGACAGATATAGAGAAAGAGTTGTTAAAACGGACTTACGAGTTGAGAGTTATTGTAGTTTGAAGTTGCTGCCTCGGATTCATCGGAATCCAGAAGGGCAGGACGTTGAAACGTAAAACTGTACTAACCCGTGGGGAATATGAAAATTGTTTCTAAATGAAAGTTCTAGATCTCTCTGTTGTGGACATTTTGAGACCTTACGGGGGTCTATCTGACTTACGGATTGAGAGTTATCGCTGTTTAAAGTTTCTGCATCGGATCTATCGAGATCCAGAAAGGGCAGCGAATAAAAGTGTAAAATTGTACCAAATGGTACATAATATGAAAGGATGGTTCATATGGAGACGTGTAGCTATCTGTTCTCGTTGATTTGAGATTTTATGGGGCTTGAACGGGTTTACAGATTAGGAGTTATGATTATTCTAAGATTGGGTTCTGTTTAATAAAAATTCTGCCGAAACAAATTTCATGTGATTGTTTTGAGGATAAATTTGTGTTAGTTACCCGAAGTAGTTTTAAATGAAATTTGGTACAGTGAAAGATCCCCGTCTTACCTTAGTTTCCGCTTGAGAAACACCTTAGTTGGAGTTATGGTTAAAAAGTTATAATCGTTACAGATATGAATGACAGAATGTTGGGAAATAGAATATTATTTATTCGATCTTCTGAAAAATATGAAAAGTGAATACGTGTTCACATAAATATATAAATATATAATGGATCGGGTTGCACGCCGCAACAAAACGTAAAGTGAATACGCGTTCACAAATACGTAAACATAATGGATCGGGTTGCACGCCGCAACAAAACGTAAAGTGAATATGTGTTCACAAATACGTAAATATAATGGATCGGGTTGCACGCCGCAACAAAACGTAAAGTGAATACGCGTTCACAAATACGTAAACATAATGGATCGGGTTGCACGACGCAATAAAACGTAAAGTGAATATGTGTTCACAAATACGTAAATATAATGGATCGGGTTGCACGCCGCAACAAAACGTAAAGTGAATACGCGTTCACAAATACGTAAATATAATGGATCGGGTTGCACGCCGCAACAAAACGTAAAGTGAATACGCGTTCACAAATACGTAAACATAATGGATCGGGTTGCACGCCGCAACAAAACGTAAAGTGAATATATGTTCACAAATACGTAAATATAATGGATCGGGTTGCACGCCGCAACAAAACGTAAAGTGAATACGCGTTCACAAATACGTAAACATAATGGATCGGGTTGCACTGAGCTACAAAGCGTAATGTGTATAAATGTTCACAAATTCGTATATATCATGGTTCGGGTGGCACGACGCAACAAAGCGTAAAGTGAATACACATTCACAAATACGTAAACATAATGGATCGGGTTGCGCCGCAACAAACCGTAAAGTGAATACGTGTTCACAAATACGTAAATATAATGGATCGGGTTGCACGCCGCAACAAATATGAAAGATGAATACGTGTTCACCTATATATAAATATGAAAAGTGAATACGCGTTCACAAATATATAAATGTAATAAACATGTGGAAATGCAGGGGAATGTCTTAACGTATAATACGAGATAAAATGAAGTGTTAGTTAAACCGAGAATTTCCTATGAGGAGTTGTTGCATATTTAAAGATGTTGTAACCTGATATGTTTTTGCAATATGCTTATTACGTTATAATGTGATTGCACTTGGAATATTGTGGTGTTACTTTGAATTGCAGGGTAAGGTTCTCACCATTGGATGGTAGGTGACTCTTTTATTTAACATGTTTGAAGCGTGATAGAGGAAAGGCTCCACGCCAAGGCTAGCGATCGTCGCATCCTCTTGTCATACCAAGTCCATTGCTTGGGCTTGGTACTCGTCGAGTTGAGAATGTCGGTTCGGTGTCTCGAAATGCCCGTGTGGAATGGTCTCCCTTCCAACTTAGAATAATATTTGTCAGTATGTCTATGTAGAAACAATATTTGCACGAGTATGGGCTCGCGTTATATTTTCAATAAAGTCATAAACAAATTTCTTTATTGTTATTTTTATTAATAGCTCCGTATTTGAATATAAGTTTAAATTTCTAAATAAAGAGAATTAAATGGTGCTCCTGGTGGAAAATAATTGTCCAGGTGCCATCACGCCCTAAGTAAAGACTTAGGAAAATTTGGGGCGTGACAAGTTGGTATCAAAGCTAAACCAGGTTAGGAGATTCTAGGAAGTTTCTTCGAGTTGGGTGTTTGAACGGTTACTTATTGCGACGGTGTGCGCGCCACCTTAGTAGTAAGTAAACGGAATAACATCCTAAAGTTTCACTTCTTTCATACTCTTCTCGTGCCTATCTTGAGTCTTTTCAAAGACTTGGTTCTCGTACTACCTCCTTCAAAGGATTGTGGAAGGGAGTGTACAACGATAAAATAACCAGATGTATCGCACCACCGAAAGGTAGGAGAGATTTACTTTAAGTAAGATAAGTAAGGACAAGTGACTTGATGCTATGGTTATTAGTATCTTGGAAGTTTTATATAAAAAAAAAGAGTCATTCGTTTTAAAAGAGTATAAGTATGTAGTACTTGAGATTAAATTTCCGGATTCTTTTATTAAGACATGTTAGTGCCTTAAGTGAACTAAAATGAGAGGATATATTAATAATGTCAATAAGAAGTTAGGGGATTTCTTGACTTACTTATGTTATGTAGGATAGCCGGTTGAGCTAGGGTAAGAGTATAAATGAGGGGTAAACCCCCAAGACGTTATACCACCTTCTCCAGGGTAAGAGTATAAATGAGGGGTAAACCCCCAAGACGTTATATCACCTTCTCCGGGTAAGAGTATAAATGAGGTAAACCCCAAGACGTTATACCACGCCTGCAGGGTAAGAGTATAAATGAGGGCAAGCCCAAGGCGTTATACCACCTTCTCGGGGTAAGAGTATGAATGAGGAAAGCCCCAAGGCGCCATACCACATTCTCGGGGTAAGAGTATGAATGAGGAAAGCCCCAAGACGTCATACCACGTCTTGAGGTAAGAGTATAAATGAGGAAAATCCCAAGACGTTATACCACCTGTTCTGTGGATTTGCTACCCATGATGCGAAGAATATCCTCACGTCAGCTTATTTCCTACCTTAGGTCTCAAAAGTTATTAAGGAGTCACAAAGTGGAGTACGCATATCTGGCTAATATAGTAGATACCCAAAAAGAGTCCCCAGCGGTGCATGATGTCCCTATTGTTTGAAAAATTTCGAAGGATTTTTGAAGACCTCCTGTGCCTTATAGGATAGAGAGGTGGAGTTCGCTATAGAGTTAATTCTGGGTACAAGACCTATTTCTATTCTTCCATATCGAATGGCCCCAGCTAAATTGAGAGAGTTAAAAGAACAGTTGAAGGATCTTCTGGATAAATGATTTATAAGGCCTAGTGTTTCCCCCTGGGGCGCACCAGTCCTTTTTGTGAAGAAAAAAGATGGATCGCTCCGAATGTGCATCGATTATCGACAACTCAATAAGGTCACGATCAAGAATCGATACCCATTACCAAGAATCGATGATCTTTTTGACCAACTTCAGGGAGCCAATTATTTTTCCAAGATTGATCTTCGTTCGAGATATCATCAGATGAAAATAAATCGAATGATATATCAAAAAGCGACCTTTAGGACTGATATGGCCATTATGAGTTCTTGGTCATGTCTTTCGGATTAACGATGCCCTAGCTTTTATGGATATAATGAACATAATCTTTAAACCATTCTTGAATTTGTTCGTAATTGTATTTATAGATGATATCCTAATTTACTGAAGTGTGTTGAAGAACAGGAAGAGCATCGAGGTAGTGCTTCAAGTCTTGAAACAGGAGAAACTATATGCTAAATTTTCAAAGTGTGAATTTTGGTTGGAAAAGATAGCCTTTTTGGGTCATGTTGTGTCAAGGGATGGAATTATGGTAGACCCAGGAAGATCAGTAGTGAAGAATCGGCCAAAACCACTCACCGGAGGTTAGAAGTTTCTTGGGTTTGGTGGGTATTATAGAAGATTCGTAAAAGGTTTTCTAGTCTTCACGCTCCTTTGACCGGTTGACTCAAAAAGCGGTTAAGTACCGATGGTCGGGAGCATGTGAAGCAAGTTTTGAAACTAAAGGAATTGTTGACTCTGCACGATCTAACCTTACCATCGGGACAAGAAGGGTTCCACGATCTATTGCGATGCCTCGAGTTGGGTTAGGATGTGTCTTGATGCGATTTGGAAAGGTTATTGCGTATGCATCTAGACAATTGAAGATACATAGGAAGAATTACCCAACTCATGACTTGGAATTAGTTGCGGTGGTGTTTGCCTTACGAATATGGAGACATTATTTGTATGGTGTGCATGTGGACATATTTACATATCATAAGAGTTTGCGATACATAACCACGCGGAAGGATTTGAATCTCAGACAAAGAAGATGGTTAGAGTTGCTTAAGGATTATGACATTTGTATTCTTTACCATCGCAGGAAAGCTAACGTGGTGGACGACTCGATGGGAGATCAATGGCGGCTTGGCCCATTTGGTAATACAAAATAGGGTATTGTTCGAGGTACAAAGATTGGGAAACCTCGGGGTTAGCTTAACTGAGATCGGTGAAGGTAGGGTGGTGGTTCATGATACCTCAATGTCTGCCTTAGCTTAAGAAATAAAATAAAGTCAGTGTGAGGTTCCGGAGTTTGTTGGATTTCGAGAGAGGATCCAACAGGGAAAACCTTCACGATTTACATTGGGAGATAATGGCGGAACCGCCGATATAAGGGTAGGTTATGTGTTCCTAAGGTAAAGGATCTAAGGAGGAAGATCTTAGATGAGGGTCACAACACAAGATATTCCATTCATCCAGGGTCAACAAAAATGTATCAGGACCTCAAGGCAAATTAATGGTGGGACGGGATGAAGAAAGACGTTGCGGAGTTTGTCGGGAGGTGTCTTATATGTCGGGGTGAAAGTGAACATCAAAAACTGGCGGATTACTTCAGGACATTGAAGTCCCCATGTGGAAGTGGGAGGCGATTCATATGGATTTCGTAACTGGTCTACCGAAAACTCGAGAAGGGTATGATTCTATTTGGGTGATTGTTGATCGACTTACAAAGTCAACCCATTTCTTACCGGTCAAGACTACGTATCGCGCACCACAGTACACACAGATTTATTTGAAGGAGATTGTGCGGTTACACGGGATTCCCTTACAAATTATTCCAGCAGGGTCTCGGGACAAAAGTTATGTTAAGCACGGCTTTCCACCCGCAAACAGATGGGCAAGCTGAGCGAACAATTCAAACACTTGAGGACAAGTTGCGATCTTGTGTGTTAGATTTTCAGGGAAGCTGGTTGGACCATCTATGTATAATTGAGTTCGCCTACAACAATAGTTTTCACTCTAGCATACAAATGGCCCCGTTTGAAGCATTATATGGACGAAAATGTAGGTATCCACTTGGATGGTTCGAGGTGGGTGACGCCTTATTTGTTCGGACACAAGTCATTCAAGAAACAAATGATAAGGTACAAATGATTCGGGAGAGGATCAAAACAGCTCATAGTCGTCATAAGTCCTATGCGGATCATCGGAAAAGAGATCTTGAATTCCAAGAGGGGGAGAAAGTATTTTTAAAAGTGTCCCCAATGAAGGGAGTGATGCGTTTTGGTAAGAAAGGGAAATTGAGCCCAAAGTTTATTGGGTCATATGAGATCTTGCGAAGAGTGGGGAATGTGGCTTATGAACTAGCACTTCCACAAGAGCTGGAAGCGGTGCATCCGGTGTTTCATGTGTCAATGTTACGAAAATACTTGCACGATCCAAGTCACGTCGTCCTTCCCCAGGAGATAGTTCTTAATGAAGAGCTTCAATATGAAGAGGTTCCGGTGGAAATACTTGATAGGAAGGTTAAGCGCCTTAGGAGTAAAGATATTGCTTCCGTGAAGGTCTTATGGAGGAATCACTCCACAGAGGAAGCCACCTGGGAAGCTGAAGAGGCGATGAAAGTCAAATATCTATTCCTATTTGACTAAGGTAAAAAAAAAAAAAAAAAAAAAAAAAAAAAAGTGTTACATAGTACTTCATATGTGTGTCATTTGAGTGTCTATATGCATGTGTTACAACTTTATTCACATTCGAGGACGAATGTTTCTTAAGGAAGGGAGAATGTGAAGCACCAAATTAGTGTTACAATAACAATAAACATTATTGTGTCTATGTGATTATGTTATGACTTTATTCACATTCGAGGACGAATGTTGCTTAAGGAGGAAAGAATGTAAAGTCCGGGAAAAAATAATAATATATAGTTGTTGGTTGGTTTAATAAAAATATATATTTCATAATCTTTTTATAAGGACTACATGGCATGTTAGATTAGTGTTACAATAACAATAAACATTATTGTGCCTATGTGATTATGTTATGACCTTATTCACATTCGAGGACGAATGTTGCTTAAGGAGGAAAGAATGTAAAGTCCGGGAAACAATAATAATATATAGTTGTTGGTTGGTTTAATAAAAATATATATTTCATAATCTTTTTATAAGGACTACATGGCATGTTAGAAATCTATTAGTTGGCAAAATATATAATTCATAACCTTTTTATAAGGACTACATGGTATGTTAGAAGTCTATTAGTTGACAAAATATATAATTCAAGCCTTAAAGACTTCAAGAATTAACCACATTAAAAAAAATCTGCATACACATTTCTTTGGTAAGAAAACAACCTACTTCCCTTCCTCTCCCCTTTAACTCCCCTCCACTCTTGGCTTTCCCCCTCCCATAAGTTATACAAACACCCTTACTTATACATTATACTTGGCACAAACAAAGGACTAGCACAAAGAATACAAAATCAGAAAAAAAAACAAGTGAACAAGAAGAGGAAAAATCTGAAAAACATCAAGAGAGGAAGGAGAACAAAAATAGGAATACTAGGGAGCAAGGATCACTTGTAGCAACAGAACAACAATCCTTTTCATGCTTACAAGGTGAGTTTTCTCACTCAGAAATTCTTGGTAACATCCTTTATTTTTAGTTCAATACATGTTAGAATAAGAATTGAGTGTTGAAAAGAAATATTGAACTTTTGATTGTTTAGATAACTAGTTGCGTCATGAACTTTACGAACTGTTCTCACTGAGTTATAATTGTTAGAATTTGATGAAATTCGGAAGAGTGGTACACCTCTCTAATATTATCATATAGAACCAAAAATGAGGTAAAATGGACATACGGTTTGAAAGTTATCATAGTTCAAAGTTCCTGCCTTAGATTTGGCCGAAATTCGGAAAGACATAATTACGGACTGTTTTTATTGAGTTTTACATACTAGACTTATATGAAAATTTACATGGTTGTAAATCTCTCTATTACGGACAGATATAGATAAAGAGTTGTTAAAACGGACTTACGAGTTGAGAGTTATTGTAGTTTGAAGTTGCTGCCTCGGATTCATCGGAATCCAGAAGGGCAGGACGTTGAAACGTAAAACTGTACTAACCCGTGGGGAATATGAAAATTGTTTCTAAATGAAAGTTCTAGATCTCTCTGTTGTGGACATTTTGAGACCTTACGGAGGTCTATCTGACTTACGGATTGAGAGTTATCGCTGTTTAAAGTTTCTGCATCGGATCTATCGAGATCCAGAAAGGGCAGCGAATAAAAGTGTAAAATTGTACCAAATGGTACATAATATGAAAGGATGGTTCATATGGAGACGTGTAGCTATCTGTTCTCGTTGATTTGAGATTTTATGGGGCTTGAACGGGTTTACAGATTAGGAGTTATGATTATTCTAAGATTGGGTTCTGTTTAATAAAAATTCTGCCGAAACAAATTTCATGTGATTGTTTTGAGGATAAATTTGTGTTAGTTACCCGAAGTAGTTTTAAATGAAATTTGGTACAGTGAAAGATCCCCGTCTTACCTTAGTTTCCGCTTGAGAAACACCTTAGTTGGAGTTATGGTTAAAAAGTTATAATCGTTCTGAGATATGAATGAGAATGTTGGGAAATAGAATATTATTTATTCGATCTTACGAAAAATATGAAAAGTGAATACGTGTTCACATAAATATATAAATATATAATGGATCGGGTTGCGCCGCAACAAAGCGTAAAGTGAATACGCGTTCACAAATACGTAAACATAATGGATCGGGTTGCACGCGCAACAAAACGTAAAGTGAATATGTGTTCACAAATACGTAAATATAATGGATCGGGTTGCCGCCGCAACAAAGCGTAAAGTGAATACGGCGTTCACAAATACGTAAACATAATGGATCGGGTTGCACGACGCAATAAAGCGTAAAGTGAATATGTGTTCACAAATACGTAAATATAATGGATCGGGTTGCGCGCAACAAAGCGTAAAGTGAATACGCGTTCACAAATACGTAAATATAATGGATCGGGTTGCGCCGCAACAAAGCGTAAAGTGAATACGCGTTCACAAATACGTAAACATAATGGATCGGGTTGCGCGCAACAAAACGTAAAGTGAATATATGTTCACAAATACGTAAATATAATGGATCGGGTTGCCGCGCAACAAAGCGTAAAGTGAATACGCGTTCACAAATACGTAAACATAATGGATCGGGTTGCGCGCCGCAACAAAGCGTAAAGTGAATATATGTTCACAAATACGTAAATATAATGGATCGGGTTGCGCGCAACAAAGCGTAAAGTGAATACACATTCACAAATACGTAAACATAATGGATCGGGTTGCGCGCGCGCAAGCGTAAAGTGAATACGTGTTCACAAATACGTAAATATAATGGATCGGGTTGCGCCGCAACAAATATGAAAGATGAATACGTGTTCACCTATATATAAATATGAAAAGTGAATACGCGTTCACAAATATATAAATGTAATAAACATGTGGAAATGCGGGAATGTCTTAACGTATAATACGAGATAAAATGAAGTGTTAGTTAAACGAGAATTTCCTATGAGGAGTTGTTGCATATTTAAAGATGTTGTAACGATATGTTTTTGCAATATGCTTATTACGTTATAATGTGATTGCACTTGGAATATTATGGTGTTACTTTGAATTGCAGGGTAAGGTTCTCACTCAGCCCCAGATGGTAGGGCTGACTCTTTATTTAACATGTTTCAGGAAAGCGTGATAGAGGAAAGGCTCCACGCCAAGGCTAGCGATCGTCCATGACCTCTTGTCATACCAAGTCCATTGCTTCGGGCTTGGTACTCGTCAGGTTCAGAATGTCAGTTCCAGTGTCTCGGGAAATGCCCGTGTGGAATGGTCTCCCTTCCAACTTAGAATAATATTTGTCAGTATGTCTATGTAGAAACAATATTTGCACGAGTATGGGCTCGCGTTATATTTTCAATAAAGTCATAAACAAATTTCTTTATTGTTATTTTTATTAATAGCTCCGTATTTGAATATAAGTTTAAATTTCTAAATAAAGAGAATTAAATGGTGCTCCTGGTGGAAAATAATTGTCCAGGTGCCATCACGCCCTAAGTAAAGACTTAGGAAAATTTGGGGCGTGACACGTGAACTGTCACCGTAGGCTGTTTTTCTTGTAGTGGCTTCATTCAGCTTGTTCGTTTCAACCAACATTTTAAATGACAGATTCGACATTGTAACTGAAGAAAAGATAGACTTGAAATTAATATTCTAATATAATTTATATTGAACACATTCGTTAACTAACTAACATGGTCTTTTGTTTAATTATCTCCCACTATTTTGACATACTCTTTTACCCCATGAAAGAATACGGACTCATATCAAATACGGTCATAATGGGCCAAGATCTAGACTCATGTTGTCTCCGCGTTTGTTGAGGCTAATAACTTCAACAACATGATCCGGTAGGTCTCTAAACCAATTACAAATAATTTGCAAACCTTAGTTGACTGAATGTTTTAAACAATACGATATGCGTCCCTCGGTTGTCCGACATTTGGGGGCAAAGACAGCCTATCAAGTCAACCCCGTTATGCGACTGCAATTATGTATCTAAGTAGGCTTTGCCTTCATCTATCAAACACTGGGGTGTAAATACTCACGAAGGTTTATCACCTACTACAATATTTATATGCATCTATGAAAGGTTCTGAGTCCTCGTAGACTTATAGAAAATGCTGGGGCATAAATACTCATCTCGCCGAAAAGGATTTTGCACCACAATCCATTATAACGGATGACGCGTTCATTTTAAATGAGACTTGTATTAAATTTTGGGGAATATTTTAATTCAGGGTTATATTCAATATCAACTATCACATGTTTCAAACATTTCTCAGAGCATTTAAACAAGTATTTGGGCGTTGCCTACCCAAGCATGATTGTGGACTCTAAACTAGTTTTGGGCGTCATCTACCCAAGCATGATAACAGACTCTAAAACTTAGTAAAGTAAATGATAATCATTTAGCACGTAAATAGTATACCAACATATTGTGTAATAATAATCATGGATCAAATTTCAAAAATTGAGATTTTAACTTTCTGGACGTCGGGCGCCGTGATACTCCACCATGGAGCCGCGACGCTAAACAGGCAGAAACTTTTGGTTTCTATTTATGTGAATTAGGGTTGCCGCGCTCCACTATGGGTCTGCGATGCTTCAGTTCCAGTAAGCTCCGAATTTTAAATGAAGGTTTTAATCACGACCCCTGATAATTACCATGATCGGCGTCACGACGCTCCGACATGGATCCGCTGTGGCGCTCTGGCATGGAGCCGCGGCGCCGCCGTGAAACCCTAGCTGGCGCCGCGGCGCCCTACTATAGGGTCGCGGCGCCGACGTCTTTTTCAGAGCGGTTCCCGTGCTGATTTTCTAAAAATCGTCCAACCCCTAAATCTAATTTAGGGTTCATATTACGGGTCCTTTACTACCACCCACCATTATCAATAATGCATATGTCGACCATCATCCATTCTTACATGTTCTTCGCCGTTGTCACGACCCAATTCACAAGTTGTGATGGCACCTACCCTATTCCCCCGAGTAGGCGAACCACGTTCTCATTAACAAGTTAAATCAGCGAAAAATAAATAAAGAAAAGAAGTTATAAGGTCTTAAATACTTCTCATCTCTAGATTTGTCACGACATTCCCCAAAATCTGGTCAAAAGGTACAAGTGCGCTAAACATGGTCTGAAACAAAAATTTAGAAATGCTCGAAGGCTACATAATGTCTGTCAAATACAAAAGGAAATGGAAATAACTAGGAAGCCCTTCAGGGGCCACAGATGACCAAGTAGTTCACCCTGAATGACTGAAAGATGTCACCCTCGCGAATCAGCCACGGGGCGTAGAACTGGAACCTGGATCGTACTCTGCACTCAATAAAAGTGCAACAAGAGTAGTATCGATTGACAACACTTGTAAGCATCATAGGCGTAAATGATGATTAGATAACGCATGAAGAAATTAAAACCAACAAGTAGCACATAGAGACAACATGTATGGTCACATATCATATACAAGTAAGGTGTAAAGAAATCATGAAATCAACCAAGCTAGATATAATTCACCAAATGATCAGTCAAATATACGAGTGGATGAACACAATACAATACAATAGTCACCTCTCTCTCACTCCACTCTCGTACACACATGCTAAGGGCAGTGTCTCAAAGCCATGACCCATGGGGGACCCGCGAAGTCCATGTACCACTCGTGCTCTCCAGTATAAACCTCGGAGTCTATCAATCACTCTCAATCTCCGGCAAAGACCTCGGAGTCACTCAATCACTCTCAATCTCCAGCAAAGACCTCGGAGTCACTCAATCACTCTCAATCTCCGGCAAAGACATCGGAGTCCCTCAATCACTCCCCTTACCATTATCACAAAATACAATATGGAAAGTATGTCAGGCATGATATCAGTCAACACATATCACCAATGTACAATCGACAAGTACAAGTCATATCACTGTCCTATGTTCAATTATCAATAATACAATTCTTTTATTTTCACGTGACAAGTGAGCTAGTATGAGACGGAGATACAATCAGGTGATAATTAGAGAAAACAACACATATAGCGACAAACCCGCCCTTCGCATGATCCGTAGAAACGACACGCGATGCTTGCGAGCAACGCGGTCACGACCGCTTCTCGCCCGACGTTCTATATGCTATCCCTGTCACTTTCTACATCTACATACAATTTTCTAATCAAAGTCTAACTAAAGTAAACCGTAACCTACCTCAATGCCGAGCGGGTGCCACGAACAATCAATCTAATGCCTTCCCTTTTGTGTAGAACCTCTGAATTTGACTCTTAATTTTGTGTAGTGTGGTGATGTTCAGGGCTGCTCCTTCACCGGTGGGTTAAGACGAAGACAAGAAACTAGAAGAACAAGAAATTAGTGGCCATGGAAGTATTTTTATTTTATTCTAACCTAGTTGCTAGGGTTTCTTTTCTTTACTTCCTTCTCCTATCCTCTCCTGATGCGCTGTGCTCGTTCCCCCTCCCTTTCTTTTTTTCTTTCTTTTTTTCCTCCTGGCTGCTCGTCGTTCCCCTCCCCCATTTCTTTTGTAATTCTCGTGCCTACCAAAAGGGTAGTGGGCTTGACTCACTTACTTACTTAATTAAATTTCTGCCCATTTCATCTATTAAAAATCATGTACTAAATACCCTATAGTCTCATACCCTTTTCGTAGTTTCAAAGTGCTAAACGACCAAACGGGTCGTTACAGTCGTGCACCATGTTCCTCGATTTAGCGTATTTGATAATTTAGGGTGATTACAAAGGTTAATCGCTCAGTCAAAGTATGTCAGATTTCAAGTAGCCTTGTTTTAATTCAGATTAAAATAAATTTTACGTTTAACCCATATTATTATGTCTTTCAATTTTACGCAACCATTGAACCAGCCTGGGCTCTTTGGTGGGTCTAAAACACACAAGTAAAGCACAACGAAAGTTTAAAATTTTGTAAACTTACTTGCCCCAACAATTTCGTCTGGTGTGATGATGTTACAATTGAAATCTGCAAAGACAAAAATAAACTTACAGTTTACAAGCTTTAGAATCTCTACTAAAAGGTGAGCACGCTATTGTCTGCTCGGGTGCAAGCCTTGCTTCGGTGTATCCATCTGTCAGGAAACCTTGACAGAGGTTTGAGAGGATTTTAGTCTTTGAACTCAAAGTTCAAAAAAGAAGAATTTAGTGTAAATTTTGTAACATAAATTATGAGGTTAAGTGTTGAATATATAGGGGAGGTTAGGACACAAATCAGACTGGATTAGGTTTAAAAACCTAACCCAAATCCGAGTTGCAGGGGGCCAGTCGGACTGGCCCCCACTGTCGTACTAGTGTCGCGACGCTGCCCCTTTATTTTAAAGTTTCACCACGTTTTGATTTTAATTAAATCCAAAATCCAATTTTGACTTAATTAAATAATTTCCATCAAATGGAATTTATCCCATAATTTATTTTGGTTAAAATATCTCGATTCTAAATCAAATATTGTATCCTCTCTCAATATACCTTTAGACCGAAAAGACAATCGACTTAGTGTGACCCTTTAGGCCTTCACACATCGACACTTAATCAAATTAAGGTTTACACGGAACTCTTAGACTTCTCAATATGTGAAGTACATTTACAAGACTCTAGTAAACACGACCTCTATGTGGGATGATAAATTTCTTTCATTCGCGACACACTCGATCAAGCTTAGGATTTGTCAAGTGTATATCCAAATGGCTTGATCACTTTATCTCATTTATATTAGTCGACAACTAGATTATATCTCAAATATGTCTCTTGCATTGGCCAATGACTTGGTCGACCTAATATCACTGAGAAGCTGAGTGTTCTCTCAAATATCTAATCGAGGAATGAATCCTATTCTTGGCTCAACTACCACCTTAGTATGTATCGCAATGTACCCAATTCAAGTCATGTCTTATCCTATAAGGAATTTAAGCTTAGGACAGGAACAAAGTACATTACTCTACAAACCAAGTGCGTATTGACCTCAAATCAAAGGACTTCTATATCACACATGCTGATAATACTCTAGACATGTATAACAAATAGTTTATCAGCAGGGTATGTCAATACCCTCTAAGAGTATCCACGTGTCCATCACTAGCAATCATTACCAGTAGTAAA
This sequence comes from Przewalskia tangutica, assembly GCA_029844215.1. Classification (NCBI taxonomy): domain Eukaryota; kingdom Viridiplantae; phylum Streptophyta; class Magnoliopsida; order Solanales; family Solanaceae; genus Przewalskia; species Przewalskia tangutica. The sequence continues at coordinate 79,434,787 of CM056732.1, read as the reverse complement.
TTAGACATACTACATTCTCTAAGAATGTGATGTAGACCACACGTCGACTTATAATATATCATTGATATCTCATTCTCAATGATCATCAGTCGAGACTACTTTAAGAACTACGTTCTATCATTAATATCTCACTCTATCAATGACAACGTAAGCTCAAGGGATTCACATTAATGAATAATACAAACAATCAAATAATAATTCAGTAATTGAAAATGTCAATATATTAATCTCATTAATAATACGAATGTGTTTAAGTACATCTGTCCCTAAAATGATTATTTCTAGGACATATATACTTTCAGTAAATCCTCTCTCCAAACGTGCTCAGCTGTCAACTGAATCTCTGTATGTCAAAAATTCCTTTAAAATCATATTTTTTTATTGTATTTATAATGTGTAGGAATGACCTTAGACCAAAATACACTCAATGAACCTGGGACGAACTTGCCTAGGCTATGCGAGCGTAAATTGAAAAATGTGAGTAATAATGGATGTACGGAAATAGTATACAATTACTACTAGTGCTTTGAAAGGGTAAACAATATGATTACAATACAACAAACTTGAAGCCAACAAGTGTTGTGGCAACAATAAGCTTTTGAGGTCTTGATCTTCGTTCTTGAATCAATCTTGGAGTCTTGGATCTTTGGATCTTCGTTCCAATAGCAGCAAGCTCATTGATCTTGATAGCCTGAAACCAATAGAAACTAAGTCGGGTAGCGTTATAGTTGCGCTGCTGAGTCGAGTGATATTCACTCTGTCCTAAGACATTATTGTCCCGTATATATCCTTTTTACGATATGGGCAACTGTCTCCCAAGATAAAACAACAACTAAACAAATGAGCAAAGGAAACTCAAGTGTTTCTCAAGAAGAACCTTTGAGTGTGTGAAAGATATGCTAGAGAGGAAGAAGTTCAGAAAATCTGAACTATTTGTAAAATGACTTTCCAACTAGCCAAGTAATGGGCATCAATAGCCATGTAATGACACTTATTGAAGGGGTGTAATTCAGCCAAATAATGACTGAATTCAAGTGTCAATTCGTGGGGAATCAATGCCCCAAATCAGCCCAAAAGTAAAAAACTTTTCAGCTCTCGTCGAAGCATTCTGCCATCGAAGCGCCGCGGCCCTGCCTGGGAGGCGCCGCGACGCCTAATTTCCAGTAGCTGACCAGTGACCAAGCGTTGCGGCCCTTGAGGTGGTGGCGTCGCGACCCTTTTCCAACACGTTTCGATCTTACACTTCGTACTCTTCTTCCTTCATTTACCAACGTGGAACACATGTCATTCAGCCAATAACCGTCCATCATTCTATGACTCAAACGTTTCACTTACGTACCAATATCTCTTTCACTAATGAAATTTACGATACTTGGCACTACGTGTGCACGTGTGTAAATACGACGTTTCCGACATGCGAGGCCTCAATGGCTTAATTCTACATTTAGTAAATTTCCAACAAAAAATAACTATGTGGATGCAAATATAGTGTTATACGGAGTATATTTTTCAAAATCCCCTAATCTTAACTCCTAAATCTGAATTTTTCTAATAATGAATCAATCTCCATCTGAAAATACCTCTCACTTTAACATCTTAGGCGTGATCAATTGCCATCGTATGAACTGAAAATCCGTTTGCTTCCCCATCTTAGGCGTGATCAATTTTTCTAATAATGAATCATTAATTTCTAATAATGAGAATGACCTTTCTTAAGTACCATTGTGGCACGGGAGATAAAAATAGAGATCTGATAGGGTTGGACAAGGAAATATTTTTGTGAGTACCATAGCACTCAAGAATGTATATACTCCAAAGTGAAAAAAATAAATATAACAACATATTCAGTGAAATCTCACAACGTATGGTCCGGAGAGAATAGAATGTACGCAGACCTAGATAAATATTAATATGACAAAAATTGAGACTTATAATACTTTTCGTATAGCTTACAAATATCTAAATTTTAATTTTAAATGATTTCCTCTTATCTTTATTATTATAGATTTTCTTTACATTCCCTTGTTTTAACCTAAAGAGAAACTAAATCCATGCTTCAAGGACTCTGTGTGTGTGAAAACTCACTAAGTTTTGTAATAAGATATTATATTTGAATCTTTAATTTTAAACATAATATGAGTTTAGTAATGAAAAAAAAAATTAAGGTGAAAATCAGCAAGTCAAAATTCTGAAGGAAATAGGTTGTAATTGTCGACATGCCATAATGTTAGGATAATCTAACAAATTTAATCATTTTATTCACTTAATAAATAGAAGGGAGCAAATACTGTCAATTTCAAAACAGATTAAGACTTTAATAAAAAACTGCGGTGAGCGTGGATCGAACACGCGACCTTCAGATCTTCAGTCTGACGCTCTCCCAACTGAGCTATCCCCGCAACTTCGTACAAATCTAGTGTTATATTTAAAAGTAAAGTTACTTTACCCACTGCCCGATAAAGTATCTACAAAATTTGATCCTATGTGGAAGTTAGATCTTCGAACAATTAACATGTAATTTGGGTGATATATCTATAATAACAATATCAACCTTAATTATAATATGACTCAGGTCTCACAATTAGCACGTGCCATCCAACTTTAAATTATAATATATTGACAATTCATTGTACTATCTGCAACGTAAATGCATGATAAAGAAATGCATGATTGACCTAACTAAACCTCAAAAATTAACTCTAAGATATGAGAATTGTTCAAATAGAAGGGGGCAAATACTGTCAATTTCAAAACAGATTAAGACTTTAATAAAAACTGCAATGAGCGTGGGGATCGAAACACGCGACGTTCAGATCTTGACACTCTACCAACTGAGCTATCCCCGCAAGTGTGTAGAAAGCTTGTGTTATATTTACAAGTACAGTTACTTTACCCATTGTCCGATGAAGTATCTACAAATTTGATCCTATGTGGAAGTTAGATCTTCGAACAATTAACATATAATTTGGGTGATATATATGTAATAACAATATCAGCCTTAATTATACTGTGACTCAGGTCTCACAATTAGCATGCGCCATCTAATTTTAAACTATAATATATTGACAATTCATTGTACAATCTGCAATGTAAATGCAAGATAAAGAAATGTATTAAATCCCTAAATAAATATTTATATAATTAGCCCACTTACAAGTAAATATATAATAAATATTTATTTATGACCTGATAAAGTTGATAACTAATTTATCATCGTCAATAAATAGGGTTATAGCTACAATATTAGGTACATATTTAGAAGAATGCACTTTCGATGACTTTGTATGTGTTAGAAAATTTATTAAATAGTATAAATATTCAAAACTCAATAATTAAAATGAGTTATGGATTTAGCGACAAGTTCAAAACTCAAGAACTTTAAATTCTGACTCCGACTCTACCGATAAACTAACTTTGATGGTATATGATGTAGGGTTTTGTTGGGTTCGTCTACGCAGCGGAATTTGAAAATTTTAGTTTCAAATCCAACAAACGATAAGATGCAGGATGATTATGCAATGATATAACACATGTAATTAAATAACATGTAATGGTATAACCGTAATATTTCGAACGAAAACTTACGGTTTGAATTAATCTGGAATCTTTTCGTATATCCGAGGGTGAACACGCGAATGTTCCCCGATTGCAAGTTCTAGACTCCAATGTAATTTCTCCTTCGAACTGCTAGGAAACTCGACAGAGATTCGAGAGGATATTGTAAGACTAAATCTTTGAGACTTAGTATGATTAGTAAAATCAAGTGTGTGAATAATGATCTTAAGGTATGTATTTATAGCTGCATTTTAACCCTAAAACGCGGTAGGTTACAATTGGTGCGCCCGAACGAGTCGCAGATGGGTCGATCTAATCGCCCATCGCCATGCGCGCGGCTTAAGTGTGTGGCACCGCGGCCCTGGGTCCCATGAGTCGCGGCCCTTATCCAATTTTGCGTCATTTTCATTTTAATCAAATCTGAAATCCAATCTCGACTTAATTAAATAATCAATATTCATTCAAATGTCTCGAACATTTATATTCTCTCGTTACATCATTAGATCGACGGAATAATTGACTTAGTGTTACCCTACATGTCTTCACATATCGACACTAATTACATTAGTGTCTACACGAAACTCCTAGACGGCGTCGGAAGACAAACTCAATATGTGAAGTATAGTTACACGTGTAAACTGGACCTCTATGTGGGAAGATAAAATCATTTCATTCACGACACACTCGATCAAGCTTAGGATCTGCTAAGTGTCTATCCAAATGGCTTGATCATTATATCTCATCTATATTAGTTGACAACAAGACCATATCCTAGATATGTCTACTGCGTTGGCCAATGACTTAGTCAACCTAATATCATAAAAATCTGAGTGTTCTCTCGAATATGCATTCGAGGAATGAATCCTAATCTTGGCTCAACTATCACCTTTAATCCACTTCATAACATACCCAATACAAGCCGTATCTCAACATATAAGGAATTTGAGCTTAGGATAGGATCAAAGTATATTACTCTATAAACAAGGTGTGTATCGACCTCAAGTCTAAGGACTTCTATCTCCCACACGTTGATCATACTTTCATTACAAGAAAAACAGGCTACGATGACAGTTCACATGTGACATAAATGCAAGTGTCACATCTTTTTACTAAGTGTTTTCACGCTCACACAGTTAGATTTTGCTTTCCCCACTTCACTGACTCTCGCTGGTTTGATTCTAGTCTCATGTACTTTTTCTCATTTTATATTTATTCCCCATTTCATGAATTGTGTTTTAAGTTATATTTACATATTGATATTTTTTCAATGGCAGGCACCATATTTGAAATATTTTAGATTTTTTTAAAATTTAAAACATGGTAATATTTCTTAATACTTTTGTAAAAAAATGCATTCAGGCTCCATTTCTTTTAAATCTGACCGGGTCTGGCCCAAAACAAGTCAGCTGACCCAACCCTTCTTTAAGCGTAACCCATACTCCCCCCTTTTCTATTTTTACGATTTGGAGCATAAGGGAGAAACCCTAGTCGCACTATTGTCGTCTTCATTTGCCAAAAATGGCATTGTGTAGCATACATCTGCTTTATTCTTAGATTGCTCGGCCATTTTGGGTAAGAGCGTTAATTGCTCTTGCCTTTACCCCCGTCATACGCCACAATAACCCACCACCCCAAAGGTGAGGTTGTCCTCTCTCTACAGCTTTATCTGCTACGTTTTAATTGATTCTTGTATCATTCCGATTTGAATTCGTCGATTATGATTGGTTGAAAACTATATTAGAGGGAGTCCCCCCCAGTGGTATTCTCCCACATCGATGCAATGGGTCTGCTAGGGTTTCCATCAAATGTTATAAATTTAGACCCTTTGCCACAGTTTTAGGGACCGAAAACTTTATTCCTGACATTAATATTTCTTAGAGCCTTAATCGAGTTAAAATTGACTAATTTTGCTTAAGTTGGGATCCAAACCATTTGGTGAAACCCATACCTAGTCTAATTAGTCTCTATAAACTAAAATCTTTCTTTTTTCGTGTGATTTGCGAGTGTTCGAAGTTCAGGATTGAAGTTTCAAGCTCCTCTTTCGACCCTAGGAAACCTCCAGATAAGGTAATGCCATTTCCTTTTAATTTTTTTGCTTAAATCCTGTTATATGACATGTGTTATGTGATTAGTGTGTTTAAGCTATGATTTGGTGCTAATATTTTCTTATCTATGTTTAAATAGACATAATTTAGTTCATAATTGTAGTTTAGTTGCTTAATTAAATGATTTGTTATGTATAAATAAGACTTTGAGTATTGACAATTTATATATAGCACACTTGTTGATCCAAAGTATAATTTTAGTCATAGATTTAGTAGAAATGCATTACTAATTTATTTAATCAATTCGGGGAGTCAAAATCTGCTCTTAAACATTGTTATAGATATATGAAGGTCCATCAATAGCTTAAGATAGATGATCTGATTTAAGTTAATTAATTTTTGGTGTCTTGATAGCTTAAGTATGCTAACTTAGCTTACTTATCCAGGATGCCTAAATGAAGAAGTAAGGTTATCAAACACCTAGAAGTGGCCTCAAGATGCCTCATATTGAATATAGGAGTTCTAAATTAATTAAAATAACTTTAAAATATAATTACTCGATTATTTACCCGTCATCGTAGAGTATTTTTGCAGTAGTGAATGTGTTTAGTTAGTATTTGGTACTTTTATTTGCTTATGTTAGCTTGATTAAGATATAGTTTTAACTCATAGTATGAGTCGATTTGCTTTTGAATGACTGTTAATAGCAAGCCCCTAGGACGTGAGATTAATTTTAGCAAAAGATTCCCTTCCCTTAATGCAAAAGATAAAATCTAAGCCATACTCTACTTAAAATGAAAAAGATGGAAATATGAAATGTGGATCTTCACTGATCTCCTGCAGATTCCGGGCATGTGAATATGGTTCATTTGCTTTATAAAGCAGTTAAGAATATCCTTTTATTGCTTTTTAAAATGGGTAATAGAATCATGCACAAAATTCACAAATGTTTGTTTCCAACACCTGTTATAGTTCCATGATTAGAATTTAAAATATCATGGTTCTTTTTAGCATGTTAGAGTTTATGGTGCAAAGATTGAACTACACTTCTGAAACTATTTCTCGCGTCAGTATTATATATATAGTTTCTAGTTGTTATGTATCAAGGATTGAACTACGTTTCTTTGTTTGGTGGAAGAAGTAATTTTACTCTCAATCTTTATTTGACACTACTTTATATTTCTTTTAGCAGGAACATAGTTCAACTATTTCTAAAGGCTTTTATTTTCTTTTGTGTTGCAATTTCCTCTTCAGAATAAAAAATAGAGTCTCACGCAAATAGTGCAGTTCAAGGAAGTGCAGCAAGTGAGTCTATCATCCAAGTCGAAGCCAATTAAGGGTCCTTCAACTGTTGAAATTGAGAACTATGTTAAAGTAAATGAAGCTGAAGCAGAAAAAAGATACTTGATTAACAATATTTTAGTCTTTAATTAAATATTTTAATAGCACTTGGAATGATTATCCATTTTGGGAAGTCTTTGTACAACGGATTCTAGCTATTCAATATATATTTTTGGTGTTATTTAAAATTTTAGTCCATTTCATCGGTGCACTCAATTTACAATATTGAAATTAAATTGCCAAAAAAAACCTGCCAAATTTAATTTTCCCGTTATATTAAAATAAATTATTAATTTAATAGATTTTTTTTTTGAATATTTGGTGCCTGGAAGTTAAAATTTATGTGACATTTGTGTGACAGGTTTGAACCGTCACATGTATGTGACATTTGTGTGAAGGGTTTAAACCGTCATCCATTTGTGACAGTGGCAAAGATGACACTTATGAGAACTGTCATCTTGGGGGTAGATGACGGTTTTTACCTGTCACCGTAGGGTATTTTTGTAGTAGTGTTTAGACATTGTATAACAAACAATACATCAGCAGGGTATACCAATACTTCCAAAGTATTCATGTGTCCATCACGAGTAACCATTACTCGTAGCAGGTGAGACATACTACATCCTCTAAGGATGTGATGCAGACCACATGTCGATTTATCACATATCATCGATATCCATTCTTGATGATCATTAGTCGAGGTTATTTTAAGAGTTACGTTTTAATATTAATATACCACACACTATTAATAAAACGTAATTTCTAGGGATGCATATTATATAATATTATAAATAATCAACTATTAATTCAATAATTGCAAATGTCATAATATTAATCTTCATTAATAATAATAAGAATGTGTATAAAGTATATTTATCCGAATACAGATTATCTCTAAGATATAAATATACTTTCATACGAGTGTGTATATATAATTAAGAAAAATTACATTATTAGTTTATATAACTTTTAACATATCTCTCTCAAGGACCGCCACTTTGAGAATCAACATGATAGTATTGGGTTTCTTGAATGCACATGCTTCTCCAAAGTGCATAAAAAGATGATTGTTGATGGTCACAAAATACACTTTCTAACTTTACACATAGTTCCATCTTTCGCACTTTCCCCCTGGAAGTTGGAGATAGAATCAAGTCAATGTACTTTTTTTCTCTGACCTTTCATTTCAATGCAATGTAATTGTAGGTATATCTTCTACTATCTTTTTTCCAAAGTGGTGTCTTTTTAATTTCTTCTCTCTTGTTTTTTTCCTTGTTAAGATACAGCCAGCACACAATCCCCTCGACAGACGGCTCTAATTTTTCTCTTAAGCAATGCCTAGCTATTGCCCCTTGGCTATCGAGAAATCATTGTTGGAAATTTATTAATGTGGAATAAAGTTTATCCCATTATTTATGACTCGAATAATTGGGACTCCGCACATCGAAAACGTTATTTTCACACACGTGCACACATTGTATCAAGGATCGTAAATTTCATTAGTGAAAGAGATATTGATACGTAAGTAAAATGTTTGAGACATAGAATGATGGACGATCATTGAAAAAATGACGAGTGTTCCACGTTGGTAAACGAAGGAAGAAGTGTGCATAGTATAAAGATGGAGCAGTCGTAGCGGTCGCGGGTAGGAAGGGCCGTGGCGCCACCGCAAAGACGGAGCGCCATGCGGTAACCTCACGGGTCGCAAGATGCAGCCGCGCGCTAATTTCGGCGAGTTATCGAGTCGCGGCGCTTTCGAGGCTCAGCCGCAACGCTACCCACGCAGAAAGTCTGAAACAAAAATCTGATTTTGGATACGTTTGGACTGCCCTCAATGGCATTTATTCCAACATTATTCAGCCATTATTTGGCTGATAAATGGGTGTCATTACTTGGACAATTCATTGTCATTACATGAGTGATTCAATGCCATTACTTGAAACTTGAAGAGACAGATCTTACACTATAAATTGAGGCATTTGACTCAATTGTAAAAACACCTTTGATTTTCAGAAAATCTTATTCCTCTCTAGCATCCTTTCAATACTCAAAAGTTCTTCAAGAGAAGCACTTGAGTTTCCTTTGCACAAGTGTGTTAGTAGTTGTTTTATCTTGGGAGACTATTTCTTAGAAACGTAAAAGGATATATACGGGACAATCTTGTCTTAAAGACAGAGTATCATCACTCGACTCAGCAAGAAATTCAGATCAAGTGTTGGTTCTAGTTTCCAGTTATTTGTTGAGGTCATTTATTTTCTTGTAATCTTTTGTTCTTCATTTTTTCTACTTCTTGTAATAAGTGTTTGTTATTTTCCGTTTGTTGTTTTCGTTTTGATAACAGTTTAAGACAAGATTGTATTAGTATTTAGTGAAAATGATTGGACAAGAACAACTTGTTTCTGAATATGTTGCTGCTACTAAATGCAATACTTTTGCCTCTACCTCTGTTGCTTCTCCTCAAGGAATACCTCTGTCTTCCCCACTGCTGTCTAAGGGACAACCAATGGCTTTCCTGCTACTCAAGGGAATGTCAGAATTCCTCCACCTATTAGGTTTCACTATGAATGCCCTGAATAGCTCGTGGGGATTGATTTCAAAATATGGAAACATAAAATATTGTTTTTCCTAACCATGATGGGTGTACGCTGTGTCACAGAAGACCCTCCTAACACAGGAGTTGGTGCGGACCCTTAGTCTATTGATACAGTTGAATGGGGCCAAGGTTTCCAGGCTCACCTGAAAATGACTCTTGATGCATGGACTCATAATGATTTCGTGTGTAAGAACTACATCCTGAATCGCATCGGACATTCTACGATTATCTTTGCCGCAGTGAGGCTCCGTCAATGAATTGTGGGAGAAGCTTCAGAAGAAGTACAACACACAGGATGCAGGTATAAAAAAATTCATTGTTGGAAAAAATTTAAATTTCAAATAGTGTGTAGCAAGATAGTGATGTCTCAAGTCCAAGAATTCCAAAATTCTACAGCATCTGGATTTGGAGGTTATGAAACCAAATGAGTAGTTTTTGGTTGCATCACTGATTGAAAAATTACCTCCCTCGTGGAGTGAGTTTATGAGTTACTTAAAACTCAAAACAAAGGAAATGACCTTTGAATAACTTATTATCAAACTCCAAATTCAGGAAGATAATAAAAATTTCTTACCTAAGAGAAAGCAACCCGTTGAGGCCAAGACAAATCTGGTTGATGCCAAAGGAACTCAAGCAAGAAGCACAAGTTCTAGAAAGATGACAAGACCCAGACAGTGGTGGACTTCAAGGGAAATTGTCACCACTATGGCAAAGATGGTCACATGATCAAGGACTGCCGCAAGATCAAGATGGAGAGTCAAAAGGCCAAAGGCAAGGCAACGACCAACGTCGTAGATGACACGCTTCGTGATGACATGATTGAGGAGTTTTCTACGGTGGTGCTAGAAGCAAATCTTGTAGAGAATCCCAAGCAATGGGATTGACACGGGTGCTACCTGTCATGTCTATTCCGATAGAGATGCCTTCTCTACGTATACACCAATTACAGACAAGAAGTTTTTCATGAGTAATAACGTTTCCTCTAATGTGTTGGGGGTTAGGAAAGGTGGTCCTTAAGATGACTCCTGGAAAGGAGCTCACTCTGAAGGAGGTGATGTATGTCCCTGAGATTAGGAAGAATTTAATTTCATGTCATGTATTGGTTAATGCTGATTTTAGGCTAGTATTTGAGTCCAATAAGTTTGTAATCACAAAAAATGGAACCTTTGTGGGAAAGGACTTCGTATGTGAAGGTCTCTTCAAGGTTAACAACATGTCAGTCATGCGTTCAAGCAATAAAAGTGAAACTTCTTCTTACTTGCTTGAGTCTTCTAATTTATGGCATCATTGATTAGGACATGTGAACTACAACTTCATCTAAAGGTTGGTAAAGTTGGAGGTGTTGCCGTCTATTGACGTAAACCCTCAATATAAGTGTGAGGTGTGTGTAGAGTCAAAACTCACAAAAACTCCTTTAGATCTGTCGAAAGGGATACCACTCCTCTAGAACTTATTGACATAGATATATGTGATTTGAAGTTTGCACAAACTAGATGGGGGAACAAGTACTTTGTGACATTTGTAGATGACAACACAAGATATTGTTACCTTTACTTGTTGAAAAGTAAGGATGAAGCCTTTGAAGCGTTCAGACGCTACAAAGAAGAAGTTGAAAACCAACTAAGTGTGCGGATTAAATCAATTCGTATTGATAGATGGGGAGAATACGTAGCGCCATTTGAGGAATATTGTGCCCAATCAGGCATTGTTCATCAAACGATGACTCCATACTCACCTCAGTCGAATGGTGTCGCTGAACGCTGTTGACACTCAATTTTGACCCTCTCGTCCAGTCATTAACTATAAAATTACATTACATTTTTCAAGATAAGTTTAACAATTTTATAATAATAAAATGCAACAATAAAACATTAATACATGCATGAATAAGCGATTTAATAATGACACCGCATTTTACGTAGAGTATTAAGTATTTCTTGAGTCTCACGTCCGCATTCGTTACTTCCATAAATACTATTCATAATTTAAGCCTTATTCTATTTCCATTAATTCTTAATAATTTTAATAATAATAAATACGTAAATAAATAAATAATTTAGCAATGACGTCGCGTCAAATAGCATAGCCGCATTTATTAATACGCAAAGCAATTCCATAATTATTGTAATAATTTAAACTCAAGCTAAAATTAAACTAATTTTAATCTAATACACGCGTTTTAATAATAATGTCGCACTTATGAAAGCATTAAGCAATCCTTAAATATCATATTTGCATTTAGCATTTAAATAATTTAATAATAATTGAAACCCCCTATTAATTTAATTTTAATTTAACATCGCAAAATACGCATAATAAATAAGATTTTAATAACGACATCGCATTATCAAATATTAAGCACTAATTAAATAGCACGCCCGTCTTTATTTTTGTAATAATTTAAACTTAAGCTTAGACTAATAAAGCACCTAAATAATTTAATCATAATTTAAATTCCATTTATTTACCACTAATTAAAATTAATAGCCCACAAGCCCCTTAATTTCGCCCAGTCCAACTCCCCAACCCGTGGCCCACTTCCTATTTTTACCTCAATAATACCCAAAGGCCCACTCACCCCAGCCCCTTTATTTGACTCCCTTCAGCCCTAAAATGAAAATTCTCAAAACAAACCCTTAACCTAAATGAAAAAAGAGAAACCAGCGCACCCTTTTCGCACCCCATCGCCGCCAAGACCCCAGCCGAGATTCTCGCCGGAGAATCCGGCGTAACCAATCTTACCATAAAACGCCAAGAAAATCAGTACCAAATCGTGGAAAATCATCCCAAAATCGAATCAAATCAGCACTTATTTTGGTAAAAATCACTCAAAAATCAATACCAAATTCGTCCAAAAATCAGTACGAAGATCGCACCAATAGCTTACCTAAATGAGAACCCCAAATCGGGACTATATAAATGGGCGATTTATACATGCAATGGAGATCGAGAGTTAGTGACTCAACATCCAAAAAAAAAAACTAGCATTCTAAGAGTAGAAGTTCGGAAAAAACATGTTCTCAATCAGTCAAGAACCAACAGTTTTCGCAAAGCTTCCTTTTCCTTTCTATCGCATAAACTGCATTCTTCGAGTGGATCGACGACTTGATACGCTGCCTCGATTCGCTGCCCGGAGAAGGTAAACCCATTTTCCTCTCGAAATTTCAATTCGTTATGCGAACTTATGTGTTTCCTGTTATATGTACTTGGACTATATTTGTTAATATTGTTGTATAATGTTTAGCATGTCTTACTCTATCTAAATAGATCCAATTATTAAAGTCGTCTGACATAAGTTCACAGTTGATATAATAAGTAAAATAGGGGGTTTATGTGCTTGTCAAGAGTGGGCTGTGTTAGCGATTAATCGAATGTCGTCTATGGTATTTTTGCATGTTTCCAGTAAACTGGTCATATTGGTGTCGGATACATGTTTAGAATAACATGAAGAGAATCCCCTTAGTTCATTTTATATCGTGGTGCGGCTTGAATATTAAACATGTGTCGAGTTGATATGATTGATTTTTTTTATGCTGTTTTCTGGCGACTGTGACTATTTATTTGTTGTTGATTTTAACTAGTGTTTGCCCAGATTAATCTCATGTGAGTTTAAGAATGACATGTTCACCTACTAATATTTGTGCTAATTGTTTAATGTGCATTTGCTTGATTGATAATTGGACTGCGTCATTATCTGTTTTGGCTAAAAAAATAACGAGCTAAGCATGTTTGTACACTTTGGCTAACTTTAAAGTTTCAAGTGATATTCTTACGCTACTCTCTTGATCCTGTAGTGAGTAGGAATCTACTAATTGTCAGTATGCTTCTTAATTTTAGTTGAATAGTCTCATTTTCTCCCTCTCTCGTTACCCGCTATTTGTCTTGAGTTCTGTTTGAACTCGGTGGTATTATAATGGATTATAGTACCTTACTTCCATTTTTTAAAGCCCAAAACATTTGATATAAAGATGTAGCTCGAATAACTTAGCGAAATAGGATATAAAAACTGTGGGAAATTCCCCGACTATGGGTACTGCGCTACTGGAGCTTTTCGGGGCAAAAATGCATAACTTGTCTAATTTTCCTCTGTATCAATTCTATTAATTTTGAGTCAATATAACGTCTAAGATAGTTTCCTGAGACTGCCTTGGTATGTGTCTTTGAGCTCATCCCATTATTTATTCTCATATGTGTGTTGTCACATAGTCCTTTGTATAGGCAGAATTGATATACCTTACTTCTTAAAATCTGAAAATAGCTCGTCCCGGGCCTGTTTTCTTGTCCTCTGTTTATAATGAGAAATCTGGAAATTACATGTCTTGGGCCTGCATTATATCCTCTGCGTGTTAGTTGCACCTGAGGCTCAATCTTTAATTGAACAATCTTGAGATGTTCTTTGCTTGTTGCCTGCCACCTTATTCCGGATTGCTAATCTTCTTTGCTTGTACCTGCCGCCTTATTCTGGATTGTTATAGTCAAATTACATGTATGTCTAAATTCGCGTGAACGTTTAATTGCATTATTGGGTAAATTTGGACATTTACTAATCATTATCTTTCCTTATTTTTACATGAAATGTGTTGGTGTCGAAGGAAAAGTCTCATTGCGAGACTCGTCACGAGCCACACCACATGAATAACCACGCCCCCGTCCACCGCATTCCTCTTCAGAATTCCTAAACAAAAAGGGGGACGAGATGACATTGTCGTCCTCCTTAAAGCATCCTTTTGGCCTCTTAAATCTCACCCGTCCTCTGTGCATTTATTTATTTATTTATTTGTGTAATTTTATTACTTGACTTGTAATTAATAGGATATCTAGAATAATTAGTCTTTAAACATATAAGTGGGGAAGGTAATTTAAAATTCATCGCTAACTTACTTATCTTTTAGGATTGTCATGCATGTCTAAATTTTGCCAAAATAATCTAAACAATTTAACTTGCATCATAAAACCAACGCTTTATTTCTTATTAAATCCATAATAAATTTTCTCCTAAACCCTTATCTAACATTATATAGGAAATTTATTGTGCATAATAAGAACCATCTTAAGCTCTTTTTGTATATCATATTGTACGCAGGTTAAACAAGATTAATTTAGCTAACATATATTTAGTATAAATCAACTTTGCATCATTTACATTATAAATAATATAAATGCACACTTTTAAACTTTACATGTATTTTTATAGCATTAGTCTTATAAACTTTTTATCAACATGCCTCCTTTTATAAAATACTTGAAGCATCTTTATATTTTCAAAACATGCATTTTCCTTAGCATAAATAATTAACCTAGGTATGAACGGACAACCGTAAGTTAGCGGATCTTAGAGGATGCCTAACCCCTTCCCTCTAGATTAATAAAGAACCCTTGCCCATAATCTCACATAGTTTAGCAGACTATTTAAATGGAGTTAGTGTTGACTTGACTTAGTTAACATTTAGGTGTCCTAATTCACCCAAAATAATTAGGTGGCGACTCCGCGAACCCTAGCACTACTTTTATCCCCCTTAGCACCTTAGCACCCTACTTTAGCATCTTAGCATTTTTAGCATCCTTTTAGCACTTTAGCACATTTTTAGCATTTTGTTTATTTTCTAACATTTTCTAAGCAGAAGTTAGTCGGAATGTCGCGATCGAAAAAAGGGCGTGACAAACGCAAGAACCGTACATTGAAGGAAATGATGAATGTCTTGCTCATCAATTTCGGTCTTCCCCAAAATTGTTGGGAGAAAATGTCCTTACCGATAATACGATTCTTAATAGAGTCCCACATAAGGGTAAGGACAAAACTCCATACGAGTTATGGAAGAGAAAAAAACCCACCTACAAATACCTGAAGGTGTGGAGTTGTTTGACAAAGGTTGAAGTACCTAAGCCAAAACAGGTCAAGATTTGACCTAAGATTGTAGATTGTATTTTCATCAGATATGCAAATAATAGTAATGCTTATCGCTTCTTAGTGCATAAGTCAGATGTACCAGATATCCACGGGGGTATGATCATGGAATCAAGAAATTCCCAATTCTTTGAGGATACTTTTCCTAGAAAGGAAAGAGACATGACCTCTCAAAAATGAAGTTATGAACAAAACTCTCAGGAACTAGGAGTTGTTGACTGCCAAAAATCTAAATGACTCAGATCTAGTAGACTCCAAAGTGGTTGAATATCCGGAATCTAGTGTTCCAGATTCTCGGAATTTGGAGACTCCTGAGATAGAACCAAGACGAAGTAAAAGGGCCAGAAAGGATAAATCATTTGGTCCTGACTTCGTATCTTATATGGCTCATAATGAACCATAGACAATTGCTAAAGCCTTATCAACTCCAGAAGCACTGCTCTGGAAAAAAGCTATTGGGAGTGAAATAGACTTCATCTTGTAAAACCATACTTGGGAGTTGGTTGATCTTCCTCTCAGAAACAAACTGTTAGGTTGTAAGTGGATACTCAAAAGAAAGTATAAAATAGATGAGTCTATAGATAAGTAAAAGGTCAGATTAGTAGTCAAGAGCTATCGAAAGAATGAATGTCTTGACTATTTTGACACGTACTCTCCGGTGTCTAGAATAATGTCCATACGAGTATTCATTGTGATCGCAGCATTGCGTGACCTTGAGATACATCAAATAGATGTTAAAATAGCCTTAATAAATGGTAATTTGGAAAAAGAAATTTATATGGAACAACCCGAGCGGTATGCGGTTCCAGGACAAGAGAAGAAAGTCTGTCGACTTGTCAAATCTCTATATGGGCTGCAATAGGCCCCGAGGCAATGGCAAGAAAAGTTTGATAGTACTCTACTATCAAAGGGTTTCTCCATTAATGAGTGTGACAAATGTGTCTACATGAAAGGTAATTATGACTCATTCATCATCATATGCCTTTACGTAGACGACATGTTGATCACATGGAGTAGTCCTAGTTTGATCCTAGATACTAAGAATATGTTGAAACAATATTTTGACATGAAGAATATGGGTATTGCACATGTCATCTTAGGAATCAAGGTCTCTAAGACTTCTGACGGACTGGTCTTATCTCAGTCTCACTACATCGAGGATGTGTTGAGAAAGTTTGAGATGTTTGATAGTTCGCCGATGAAGTCACCACTGGATATGAATAAAAAAATTGATAAAAATCGTGGTGCGCCCGTATGCCAGGAGTTATATGCGCAGGTGATAGGGAGTTTGATGTACATAACAAACTGCACCCGACCTGATATCGCTTATGCAATTAACAAGTTGTTTAGGTTTACCCATAATTCGAGTAATGATCATTGGAAAGCGTTGAATCGAGTACTACGGTACCTGAAATACACGCTAACATACGAGTTGCATTATTCAAGATATCCAATTGTACTAGAGGGCTACAGTAATGCACACTGGATATCTGATATAGAGAACACCAAGTTTACCAGTGGGTATATATTTACAATTTGTGGTGGGGCTGTGTCTTGAAAATCCTTTAAGCAAACTTGCATCGCCCGATCCACAATGGAGTAGGAGTTTATTACTTTAGACAAAGCAGGAGAAGAAACTGAGTGGCTTCATGACTTCTTAGAGGACATTCAGTATTGGGACAAACTCGTACCTTCTGTAATGATCTACTGCGATATCCAGTCGTCTCTAGGAAGGGAACGAACTTCTATATATAATAGCAAGTCTCATCACATTGGACGTAGACATAAGATCGTTAGGCAGCTGATCACCACGGGTATTATTTTCATTGATTATGTAAAATCAAAGGATAACATAGCAGACCCTTTGAATAAGGGCATACCCAGAGATCAGATGTTCTGCAAGTCTAGAGGAATGGGCTTAAAACCAAACAATAAGGACTGATATGGTGGTAACCCAACCTTACTAACTGGAGATCCCAGGAATTAAGTTCAATGGAAAAACTAAGTTGTTAAAGTTCAGTTGAGCGCTTCGGTGAAAGTAAGAGCACTCCGGGTTATGATTTCTGTAAGGAACATAAACCCAAAGCCATTCCCGCGATAGACATTAAGTGATATCTGCAGTGTGGGTAGAAGTTAAATTTCCAAAACCTTCAATGATCCTCAACGGTTGAAGTTAGATTTGGGGAAATTTTTAATAGTTCATACCACTTGTGAAGTGGAGTGTTAGGCGATTTACATATGCCCACACAAGTGCACGTATCGTTTTACAAGTAATATAGCATGTAAGACCGAATATCGTCCTCGGAGACTGGTTTCTATGTACCGTTCATCTATTTTATGTTATCTATTTGGCAAACGAGTATTGATTTGGGTTTTTTGTCCAACTACTAGAATTAATTAAACTATTTAAGTTTTACTCAGATTATGAAGGAATTAGGGCTTCCAAAATCCTCGATTATCCACTTTATTCAATCCTTAATGCGACTAGAATGATTCTTCTTCTACGTTAAGATAGAGGTTAACTAGACTGTCTTATATTCCGGTTAGGATATATAATCACTCAACCCCAGTGCAGAACCCTTCTATATTTATATGATAGGATTTACTACATATGAGGATTAAGAACAATAACCTATAATGTTACACAAGTATCGGGGTACTTTCGTCCGCGATTTTAACCTATGTCTATTCAATTACAACATATCCAAATCTCTCCTCTCAGTTCTTGATTCGAAATCATATAGATTATGATAATTAGTGATCAATTAACTATCAAACATTCATATCAATTATTGAATAAATCTTAACAAGTGAAGAAGTAATCAAGCTACTGCATTAATTCATGAATAAAGTTTCACATGAATCATTAGGAAAACCCTAATAAATTGTTTAGTTCCTGGCCATAGTCACACTACGAACTAACACAATATCCATACATAAACTGAATTAAAAGAAAGAAAGAAAATTACGTAGACTAAGCCTCCAATTGTAGCATTGAATCCTTTCCTTGTGATGTGTTTCTTTTCTAGCATCCACTCCCCTTTATTAAACTAATCCCTAGGGCTTAAATATGTTG
This sequence comes from Przewalskia tangutica, assembly GCA_029844215.1. NCBI lineage: Eukaryota > Viridiplantae > Streptophyta > Magnoliopsida > Solanales > Solanaceae > Przewalskia > Przewalskia tangutica. The sequence continues at coordinate 79,416,272 of CM056732.1, read as the reverse complement.
CAAATTCGTGCCCTATGGACCCTTCTGCCCTTGGCCAATTCTAACTCGGATCTGATAATTCGCGTCTCGGCACCGCGGTCCTGCAGGTTGGCACCGAGGTGCTGAAAGTCCTGCAACTCTCAGTACAAATGGCACCGCAGTTCTGTTTGAATGGCACCCCGGTGCCGAAAGTCCTGCGGGTCTCTGATCTTTTGGCACCGCGGTTCTGCTTCTGGACACCGCGATCCTGCTTTGCCTTTTTTCGAGTCATCAATTTTCAACTTTTTTCTGCCTCGGAACCTCCTTTTATGCCCACTTTTCGCTCATTTTTGTCATTTTGCCTTTTTGAATTGCTGTGATTCAAAATAAAGGAAAACGACTCTAATACTATACTAAACACAACAAAAACAAGTAAAATACTAACTGAAAATGACTAAAAAAATGTATACAAAATACGCCTAACAAACCCCCAAACTTAAACTTTGCTCGCCCTCGAGTAAAGCAAAAAACAAAAACAAAGAAACAAACTCAAAAAGACTCAAAGACTCAGATCAAGCTGCTGCACAAGGTTACTTAGAAAAAGCATGAACGTCAGTGAGATAATATGTTGGAACATATGTAGCATGAATATATACTTATATAGTAATCTAGATTTCAAGCCAGATATTTCGCAAATTCAGTTCAATCACACTCAATGGAAATATGAATACTAAACCATGCATGTCAATTTCATTTAGTTCTATGGGTTTGTTTACTTGCTATTCTCCACTAATCATGGACATACATTCTAGAGATCCTCAGGAATTTTCAGCGTTGTAATGTAGGCTTAGGTAGGGGTAGGTAAAAGTAGTCATTTAGGCTCAATTTACGTACCATAAGCGTTTTTCTCATTCAACTATCTTGTCCTTCTTTTTGGTATTATTTTTAGTTCATACCTATCATTCCCCTCTTCTCTTTTTGAGAGTATGAAACATATTCACATAGGCACCCCAAAACTTAAGCTTTTATATTTTTTCCATTGGGGTGCATCAATCAATTTTTTCATTCTCTTTTGGTATTTCTTTATCACTCTTTTTCATCTCAATTTTTCAATTACTGCTTATGGCACACAAGGAAATCATAGGGTGTCAAAGAAATAACTTATTTTAGGCTCAAATGAGCTGACCAGGGATACATTTTACTGCATGGTAGGTAATGAAATGTGGGAAGGGCTAACAAAGAAATGTCTGAGTCATCTCCCTAACTATATACGTCCTAACTATTTCGCCTCAAATAACAAGCAAGCAGACTTCATAGACATTTTTCAATAGACACGCATAAGCTAGACACAAATATCCCAAATAATCAGATTTTTATGAACTTTTGACATATCAAACTTGAGCACACAAATTTTTAGCCTCTAATTCCATTACATTATTCCACTTAATTCACTAGGCGTTTTCAGCAACTACAACATGCATGATCATAAAAAATAAAAAAATAAAAAAAAAGTGACTCATATGCACACATAAGAGAGACAAAACAACGACTCAAAAACATAAGATACCACCCCCCCCAAACTTAACTGCCACATTGTCCCAAATATGTAACGACTCAATGTTTTAACAGGGGCGACTTACAGACATACAACGACTCAAAATTGGTGGTGATGGCGGCGGATATTGCATTGAGACGGTATCTGTGGGAGGAGATTTGACGATTCAAGGACTTGTTTTTTCTTTTTCGGAGATCGTGCATTGACCGCGGTGCCTGAAGTACTCGAGCATTTCTGAATATTTGGCACCGCGGTGCTGACTCGATTCCGTGGCTTCCACCATTTCCTTCATGTTCATCCTCCAATTCTTTCACCTGGCATCACAACACAATAAAAATACCAAAAGTGAGACTGTTCTATTTAAAATAAATTGCAGAATTTAAACATTGGGTTGCCTCCCAAGTAGCGCTGTCTTTAACGTCTTTTAGCCGGACGCAAGTTCCTTATCCAAATCTCTATGGCAATTTAACCCCACAACCTATCCATTTCAAAATCATCTTCCTCTTTCTTACTCTGTTTTTCTTTTTCTCAAGAGGGTTCAATAAGACATACCTGTTTGACAGCTTCCTTGGCATCAATTTTTGTTTCAGTATTCTTGCTGACCTGTGGGTTCACTGCTATAGGGATGATCTCCCTAGCTTTTGCATGTGCTGGTTGAACTGTTGTGTCATCTGTGCTTGCTGCGAAACACTTGTTGATGGCTTGGATTCAATGGGTGACTTGAACACTTTGAACACCATCTCTTCCTCCTGAACCCTAAGTCTCAACTCTCCCTACTCCACATCAATTAGGGCTCTGCCCGTTGCAAGGAAAGGTCTCACTAAGATGATTGGTATCTCGTCATCTCCTTCATATCCAGAATGAGAAAGTCTGTTGGGAAGAAGAACTTTCCCACCTTGACCTGCACATCGTCTATTATGCCTCTGGGGTGCACTACGGTTCGGTCGGCCAGCTGCAAATTGACTGTGGTTGGTTTGGCTTTACCCAAACCCAATCTTTTGAAGACAGACAGATGCATGAGATTTATACTGGCCCCTAGATCACACAATGACCTGTTGCATGTCACCTTACCAATAGTGCAGGGCAAGGTGAAGCTTCCTGGATCCTTCAGCTTGGGGGGAAGTTTCTTTTGCAGGATGGCACTGCACTCCTCTGTCAATGCTACTGTCTCATAATTTGTTAGTCTTCTCTTTTTTCCAAGTATATCCTTCATGAATTTGAACTATGTGGGCATATGTTCTAGTGCCTCAATGAAGGGGATATTTATGTGAAGCTTCTTAAACACCTCCAAGAACTTGGAGAACTGCTTGTCAATCATTTTCTTTTGTAACCTCTGAGGGTAAGGGATTCTATCAACGTATTCCCTCAAAGGTGTCGGTGGAGCTCTCTCAACTGTAGGGCTGTCCTCAGTGACCCCCTCATTCTCTACCTCAGCTGCATTCTCACATTCCTTCTAACTTATCACTGCGGGCTGGGGAGCAACCTGCTCCAACTGCTTTCTATTCCTCAACAACACTTCTTGACATTGCTCTCTAGGATTCACCTCTGTATTGTTTGGAAGAGCGTCCTGCGGACTGTTGGTTACCATCTTTGCAAGTTTCCCAACCTGTGTTTCCAAGCTCCTGAGAGAGGACTTGGTTTTAGACATGAACTGATTCTGCGAATTAGTAAGTGTGAGCAATTCAGCTCTCAGTTCATCAGGATTTTCCTGTTGCTGTGTAGGTGGCCTAAACTGCTGGGATGATGTAAAATCCGGAAAAAAATAATAATAATATATAGTTGTGGTTGGGTTAAAATATATATATATATAAGAAAACAAAGAATAAATTGCATGAGATAGAGTTAGTGTTAAAGTTAGATAAATAGATAGATAAAATGAAAATAAGAAAACAAAAAAAAGAAAAAAAATAAAAAAAAAGAAAAAAAGAGAAGATGCATGCAGCACAAAGTGCACGTCCTTCCCCCTTTCTCCCCTTTTCATTTCCCCTCCAACTCTTGTCCTTCCACCTCTCATATGTTATACAAACACTTCAACTTATATAGTGTATTTAGCACAAAATAAAGTACCTAGTACAAGGAATATAAATCAGGAAAATAATCAAGTGAACAAGAAGGAAAAAAAATCAAGAAAATATCAAGGGAGGAATGAGAACAAGAAAATTAGGGAACACTAAGGAGCAAGGACCACTTGTAGCAACCGAACCACAATCCTTTTTCACACTTACAAGGTGAGTTTTCTCACTCAGAAATTCTTGGTAACATCCTTTATTTTTAGTTCAATACATGTTAGAATAAGAATTGAGTGTTGAAAAGAAATATTGAACTTTTGATTGTTTAGATAACTAGTTGCGTCATGAACTTTACGAACTGTTCTCACTGAGTTATAATTGTTAGAATTTGATGAAATTCGGAAGAGTGGTACACCTCTCTAATATGATCATATAGAACCAAAAATGAGGTAAAATGGACATACGGTTTGAAAGTTATCATAGTTCAAAGTGCCTGTCTTAGATTTGGTCGAAATTCGGAAAGACATAATTACAGACTGTTTTTATTGAGTTTTACTTATTATAATTATATGAAAATTTACATGGTTGTAAATATATCTGTTATGGACAGATATAGATAAATATTTATTAAAACTGACTTACGAGTTGAGAGTTATTGTAGTTTAAAGTTGCTGCCTCGGATTCATCGAAATCCAGAAGGGCAGGACGTTGAAACGTAAAACTGTACTAATCCGTGGGGAATATGAAAATTGTTGTTAAATGAAAGTTCTAGATCTCTCTGTTTTGGACATTTTGAGACCTTACGGGGGTCTATCCGACTTAGGGATTGAGAGTTATCGCTGTTTACAGTTTCTGCCTCAGATCTATCGAGATCCAGGAAGGGCAGCGAATAAAAGTGTAAAACTGTACCAAACGGTACAGAATATGAAATGATGGTTCACATGGAGACGTGTAGCTCTCTGTTCTCGTCGTTTTGAGAATTTATGGGGCTTGAACGGGTTTACAGATTAGGAGTTATGACTATTATAAGATTGGGTGATGTTTAATAAAAATTCTGCCGAAACAAATTTCATGTGGCTGTTTTGAGGATAAATTTGTGTTAGTTACCCAAAGTAGTTTTAAATGAAATTTGGTACAGTGAAAGATCCCCGTCTTACCTTAGTTTCCGCTTGAGAAACACCTTAGTTGGAGTTATGGTTAAAAAGTTATAATCGTTACAAGTATGAATGACAGAATGTTAGAAAAGAGAATAGTATTTATTCGATCTTCTGAAAAATATGAAAAGTGAATACGTGTTCACATAAATATATAATGGATCGGGTTGCACGCCGCAACAAAGCGTAAAGTGAATACTGGCGTTCACAAATACGTAAACATAATGGATCGGGTTGCACACCGCAACAAAGCGTAAAGTGAATATGTGTTCACAAATACGTAAATATAATAGATCGGGTTGCGCGCAACAAAGCGTAAAGTGAATACGCATTCACAAATACGTAAACATAATGGATCGGGTTGCACGCCGCAACAAAGCGTAAAGTGGATACGTGTTCACAAATACGTAAATATAATGGATCGGGTTGCACGCATGACAAATATGAAAGATGAATACATGTTCATCTATATATAAATATGAAAAGTGAATACGCGTTCACAAATATATAAATGTAATAAACATGTGGAAATGCGAGGAATGTCTTAACGTATAATACGAGATAAAATGAAGAGTTAGTTAAACCGAGAATTTCTATGAGGAATTGTTGCATATTTAAAAATGTTGTAACTTTGATATGTTTTGCAATATGCTTATTACGTTATAATGTGATTGCACTTGGAATATTGTGGTGTTACTTTGAATTGCAGGGTAAAGTTCTCACTCAGCCCCAGATGGTAGGGCTGACTCTTTATTTAACATGTTTCTGGAAAGCGTGATAGGGGAACGGCTCCACGCGAGGCTAGCGATCGTCCATGACCTCTTGTCATACCAAGTCCATTGCTTCGGGCTTGGTATTCGTCAGGTTCAGGATGTCAGTTCCAGTGTCTCGGGAAATGCCCGTGTGGAATGGTCTCCCTTCCAACTTAGAATAATCTTTGTCAGTATGTATATGTAGAAACAATATTTGCACGAGCATGGGCTCGCGTTATGTTTTTAATAAAGTCATAAATAAATTTCTTTATTGTTATTTTTATTAATAGCTCCGTATTTGAATATAAGTTCAAATTTCTAAATAAAGAGAATTAAATGGTGCTCCTGGTGGGAAATAATTATCCAGGTGTCATCACGCCCTAAGTAAAGACTTAGAAAAATTTGGGGCGTGACAGATGAAGTCGCCTGGTTTTGCACCTGTTGGTTCTGGTAACCACCTTGATATGGTTGCTGCTGGGGTTGATCGTTTCTCCACGAAAAGTTAGGGTGATTTCTCCACCTGGATTATATGTGTTGGAGTTGTAAGGCCTCTGAAAATTCCTAACTGCCTGAACTTGCTCCATGGGCACATTATTTGGGTCTACCGCTGAGCATCTATCAAAGGAGTGCGGCCCACCATAAATCTCACAGTTTATTGGCATCTGGACTGCATTCACAGACATGGTGTTCTGCTGCAGTTGCTTCGTCAAAAGGGCCACCTGTGCATTCAGGGCAGTGATGACATCTAATTCATGTACGCCCATAGACTTCCTGCTGGTCACTGACCTGTCATCTGCTCCGTGGTGATTGTTAGCAGCCATATCTTCCAGTAACTCATGTGCCTCATTGGCACTCTTTCTCATGAAAGCACCCCCTGCTGCAGCATCAATAATGGTACGAGTAGTACCACTCAGCCCATTATAAAATATGTGGACTAACATCCACTTTTCAATACCATGATATGGGCATTTTCTTTGCAAGTCCTTAAATCGCTCACATGCATCATAGAGCGACTCAATATCCACCTGATAATAGTTGTTCAACTTTCCTCTTAACTTTGCTGCTTTGGAATGAGGGAAGAACTTTGCTAGAAACTTTTGGGCCAGGTAGTGACGGAGTTGGCAGACAGTGCATTCAACCAGCTTTTGGCTCTATCCCTCAGTGAGAACGGGAAGAGCCTTAGTCTAATGACATCGTCAGTAACGCCATTGTATTTGAAAGTGGCACACAACTTCAGAAAGTTTGCAATGTGCATGTGGGGATCTTCAGATGGCAGTCCCCCAAATTGTACTGTGTTCTGGACCATGATCAGGATGGTTAGCTTGATCTCAAAGTTGTTGACCCCTATAGCTGGGAGCCTGATGCACGTCTGGGCACCTGTGACTGTGGGAAGAACATAGTCCCCCAAACCTCTCTCCGCTGGAACATGGATTGGCTCCCCTACATTTTCTGGAACCTCATTATCCTCCTCATTCTGATTCGGTTGTTGGTTGTTCATGGTCACTGACTCAGATATCCTTTTATTTCGCCTGTTTTATTTGCAGGTTTTCTCAATTTCAGTGTTGAAAGGAACAAGTGTGTCTGCTCCTCTTCTTCTTCGCATAAACTAGATTCCTGAAACAGATCAAAATCAACAAACAAATCAAGGCACACAGTTCTAACAGTAAAAATAAAAATAAAATAAAAGCCAAAATAGAAATAAAAACAGATGATTCGATATTAGATGTACGTCAGTCCCCGACAACGGCGCCAAAAACTTGTTAGGCGATTTACAAATGCACACGCAAGTGCACGTATCGTTTTACAAGTAATATAGTCTGTAAGATCGAATATCGTCCTCAGAGACTGGTTTCTAAGTACCGTTCATCTATTTTATATTATCTGTTTGGCAAATGAGTATTGATTTGGGGTTTTTGTCTAACTACTAGAATTAATTGCAAGAATTAATTAAACTATTTAAGTTGTACTCAGATTATGAAGGAATTAGGGCTTCCAAAATCCTCGACTATCCACTTTATTCAATCCTTAATGCGACTAGAATGATTTTTCTTCTACGTTAAGATAGCGGTTAACTAGACTGTCTTATATTCCGGTTAGGATATATAATCACTCAACCCCAGTGCAGAACCCTTCTATATTTCTATGATAGGATTTACCACATAGGATGATTAAGAACAGTAACCTATAATGCTACACAAGTATCGGGGTACTTTCGTCCTCGATTTTAACCTATGTCTATTCAATTACAGCATATTCAAATATCTCCTATCGGTTCTTGATTCGAAATCATATAGATTATGATAATTAGTGATCAATTAACTAGCAAACATTAATATCAATTATTGAATAAATCTTAACAGGTGAAGAAGTAATCAAGCTACTGCATTAATTCATGAATAAAGTTTCAAGCGAATCATAAGGAAAACCCTAATAAAGTTTTTAGTTCCTGGCCATAGTCACACTACGAACTAACACAATATTCATACATAAACTGAATTAAAAGAAAGAAAATTACGTAGACTAAGTCTTCAATTGTAGCCTTGAATCCTTGCCTTGTGATATGTTTCTTTTCTAGCATCCACTCCCCTTTATTAAACTAATACCTAGGGCTTAAATATGTTACAAATTCGTGCCCTATGGACCCTTCTGCCCTTGGTCAATTCTAACTCGGATCGTGATTCGCATCTACACCGCTGATCCTGCAGTCGACACGGCATGGTCTTGAAAGTCTGCGACTCTCAGTACAAATGGCACCGCAGTTCTGTCTTAATGGCACCCCGGTGTCAAAAGTCCTACGGGTCTCTGATCTTTTGGCACCGCAGTGCTGCTTTGCCTTTTTCTGAGTCATCAATTTTCAACCTTTTTCTGCCTCGGGACCTCCTTTTATGCCCACTTTTCTCTCTTTTTTGCCATTTTGCCTTTTTGAACCTCTGTGACTCAAAAGAAAGGAAAACGACTCTAATACTATACTAAACACAATAAAAACAAATAAAATACTAACTGAAATGACTCAAAAAATATATACAAAATACGCCTAACATGGGGTATAACAGGATACATTGTAGGAGACCACCTATTTAAGTGCGAGGATAGGCCGCCTCAAATGAACGCACTTAAGAATCCAAGAGTGTCCACGGCCACAACGAATAAAAATGTTAAGAAGAACAGAGTAAAGGAAGTTATTATGTTGGTGTCGTTGGCTTGGCTTACACTAAACATTGGTAGTTCAAGACATCACGTTCATCGCACAATAATTAAGTCTGATGGAATTCAATTAAGGAAGGTTCAAAGCGGATGCTACCTCTCCTGATGCAACATTGGTCCGATGAAAGATTGCTAGAAATAGGCACCTTGTGAGTGCGCCAAAATCTCTTTCAAGAGGGAATTGTTGGAAATTTATTAATGTAGAATAAAGTTTATCCCATTATTTATGACTCGAACAATTGGGGCCCTGCACGTAGGAAACATCGTTTCCACACACGTGCACACATTGTACCAATGATCGTAAATTTCATTAGTGAAAGAGATATTGGAACATAAGTAAAATATTTGAGACATAGAATGATGGACGGTCATTGACCAAATGACGAGTGTTTCACGTTGGTAAATGAATGAAGAAGTGTACACAGTGTAAAGATGGAACGGGTCGAAAAGGGTCGCGACGCCATCGGAGAACGCCGCGGTGCCAACCCCATCAGGGCCGCGTGGCGAGCATTGCGCTAATTTCGCCCGAGTGGACCGAGCGGCGCTACCCAATGCGAAATGAAAATCTAATTTTGGAGACGTTTGGGCTACCCTCAATGACATTCATTTCAGCATTATTCAACCATTATTTGGTTGATAAATGAGTGTCATTACTTGAAAAATTCATTGTCATTACATGAGTGATTCAATTCCATTAATTGGCACTTGACAAATCTTACTCTATAAATTAAGGCATTTGGCTCAATTGTAAAAACACTTTTGATTTTCAAAGTATCTTCTTCCTCTCTAGCATCCTTTCATTATTCAAAGTTCTTCAAGAGAAACACTTGAGTTTTCTTTGCTCAAGTGTGTTAGTAGTTATTTTATCTTGGGATACTATTGCCTAGAAACGTAAAATGATATGTACGGGGCAATCTTTTCTTAAAAACAGAGTGGCATCACTCGACTCCGCAAGAAATTTAGATCAAATATTGATTCTAGTTTCCAATTGTTGTTAAGGTTATTTATTTTATTATAATATTTTATTCTTCGTTTTTTCTAATTCTTATAATAGGTGTTTGCTATTTTACGTTTGTTGTTTTCATTTGGTAACCATCATTATGTGTGTGTGAGAGAGACATTGCTGCTCACGTAAAGATAGATATTACTTGAAAAATTTAGCACATATGGCCAATTTTTGGATAGCTTGTTTATATACCATTTAAAATGTAACTGGGAAATAGTCAATTTCTAAAGTGATTATAAAATTTAGATAAAAATACAACTAGCTAAAATACTGAAGAGTTGTTACGTTTGAATTGTCATAGCTTAAACTCCAGAATTTGTTACGTTTTTTCAGTGAGTTGATTTAATGAGAATGAGTTGAAAAATCATATTTTATAGTATAAATTTTTCATTGAATGTCTATGGGAGAAACCTCTATTTCTAGTAGTGTTTCTTGATTTATGAACATAGGCAGCTATGAAAAAATAAAAAATGAGAAAAATGAATTAGATAAAATGCATGATGTTAGAAGTCTAGCATAGGCTTATTAATCTCTTTGACATTTCCCTTTAATTTATGTAATGTTCCATCTTGAAAGGGTAACAGGTCAAGATTATCTTTGCTTAGTACTTAAATCAAAATTAGGAATTATGAAGCTTTATATTTAGACTTCCAACTAGACCTCACATGATTTACACTGACAAGTCCCATGCCTGTTTAAACTTCTATATTAATCTCTTTGACCTCTCATTCTTTAATTAGTAAAACCCACTTTTTTAGCTAAGATTTTTAACTTTTATGTTGAATTTTCTAATTCTTTAATACTCCATAGTAAACTTTCTTAAGCTGCAAGAATTTTTCCTTTTAGGATAATGACAATTGACACATGTGCTTAATTAGTTAAATTAAAATCTCCAAGTGGTTGATCAATTAGCTGGTATTGACTGTGATTTCCTCTTATCTTTATTATTATAGCTTTTCTTTATATTCCCTTGTTTTAACCTAAAGAGAAATTAAATCCACGCTTCAAGGACTCTATGTGTGTGAAAATTACAGGGTCGTCTCAAACATTTTGGACCCCTGTTCTAATTCGTAAAAGTGGACCCTTAATTGAGCTAAGATCTGCGAATTATTGGTCTTTACAGTAAATTCTGGATAATACTACTTAATAAATAATGAAAAAAAACCCTAAAATTTTTCGTTTTCCGGAACCCCTGTACGATATCACATCTCGCACGGATCCAAAAACACCCATGAAAAACTCACTAAGTTTTGTAATAAAATATTATATTTGAATCTTTAATTTTAAACATAATATGAGTTTAGTAATGAAAAAAAAAATAAGGTGAAAATCAGCAAGTCAAAATTCTGAAGGAAATAGGTTGTAATTGTCGACATGCCATAATGTTAGGATAATCTAACAAATTTAATCATTTTATTCACTTAATAAATAGAAGGTAGAAAATACTGTCAATTTCAAAACAGATTAAGACTTTATTTAATAAAAAACTGCGGTGAGCGTGGATCGAACACGCGACCTTCAGATCTTCAGTCTGACGCTCTCCCAACTGAGCTATCCCCGCAAGTTCGTACAAATCTAGTGTTATATTTAGAAGTAAAATTACTTTACACACTGCCCGATAAAGTATCTACAAAATTTGATCCTATGTGGAAGTTAGATCTTCGAACAATTAACATGTAATTTGGGTGATATATCTATAATAACAATATCAACCTTAATTATAATATGACTCAGGTCTCACAATTAGCACGTGCCATCCAACTTTAAATTATAATATATTGACAATTCATTGTTCAATCTGCAACGTAAATGCATGATAAAGAAATGTATGATTGACCTAAATCAACCTCAAAAATTAACTCAAGATATGAGAATTGTTCAAGACCTTATAAAGAGACCAGATGCCAATTAATTTGCATGGGACTCAGCAATGCGCGTAAATTGCCTCCTTTATATATATGTGTGTGTAATACCATAATCACAAAACTATAAATCATCCCGTGACAGTTTTAGTTTATTGTAAAGTGAAAGAGATGTATCCCTTCAACGTCTGCTTTTACCTTTTTTGATGTTACTCGGATTGTCATTCGTGAAGTATGTTGCAAGAGCTCTTATTTACATTTTATTTTTATTTTTATTTAATGTTCTATGCAATACTTTTTAAATCCTTTCTTGACATTTTCTTCTGTCTCTCCCTCCTTTTCTTCAATATTTCTTAAATCAATTTATTCAACACAACGATCTATTTAGAATGAACTTGACATGATATATTAATGCAAGTCCGATAAATATAAAACTTTGATGTAATGTGCTCAAGTGATCTGCTGGGGCCTTGTGGGCTTGAGATGTCTCGGTGATGGATTACTGCGAGTTCGTTTGCACTTTTGACCCTATTTTGTAACGATCTTTAATTTTTGGAAAAATAATATGATGTGGCCATTAGAAATTTAAATGACCACATTTATACCCAAATTCCCCTGAAATAAACATTTAACACAAAATAAAGACATATGTAGCCCGTGACCCAATATACCTCGCCAGCGATCCATTTTTTTCCTGTATATTAATCGTATCTTACCTTTTCAAGCATATTGTAGTAGTATGTAGAGTATATAATACTTGTATATGAAATGTATAAGTACATAGTGTCTCTTTTAGTGATGTTTCAAGTGTAGCTTTTGTGGATATATGTAGCTTTTGAGTTATTTAAAAATATAGTTATATTTTAATTGATTAATGCTTTGGGATTTCTATGTCTGTCCATGTGATCATTACTCGACTCGAATCAGTATGCACCCAAACTGCTTAATTGTGCATCAATTGAAAGCTAAATTGGATGACCGATAGCTTCATATGTTTAGAGATACATATTTTGGTTATTTCTTAAATTTGTCGGAAGTTTTCATACAAAATCAACTTGTACATATATTGTTGCTTAGGGAAGTTGTGTCGGTTAGAGACAGTGGCAGAGTCATCCAGTAAATTCTAGTGGTGCACAGATATTTTTGTGTAGCCAAAAAAAATATTGATCGAAGAAAATTAAAACGCACCGTTTCACCCATAATTTTATCCAAAACGACGTCGTTTTGATCGAAAATTTCCAAAAAAACACCACCTTGCTCCGCCACTGATTAGAGATGACGAGATATGAATTAAAGTGAATAGGACTAGGTTGCCCTTCAGACTCGCAGAGTTAGCTCTAATTTCGGAGTTAAAGTGCAATGGAGAGTATAATATTAAAGATTATGCACTTGATCATTCAAGCCGGTTGATGAAGAACATGTTGACATACAAAGATTTGAAGACTGGATTTTTTTAGTAGTCTAAATCAGGATCAGGTAAAAAATTATTACTTGATGCAATACTTATACTAACATGTGTTTATAAATGTATTTTATTATGCAGTTGGTATTGAGTCATCGTGCATTGAGAAAACAGTACTACAGTTGCCTGCTTTTGAACTTGTTATTAAAGAAGAGGACATGAGAGTGTTAGTGTCAATCTAGACTCATCAATGAATAAGAAAATATTATAATAATAAATCAACAGAACTAGAAACAACTATAATGAATTCAGCAAATTGAAATACATACTAACTTGATGTAGATAGAGGTCTGCAATGACGCAGTGTCCTAAGACAAAAATTCGTCCCACTTGTGTTGTAGTTCTTCGGACGTCTGTCTTGAGGATACAACTATCTAATTGAGACTTCTAGCACAAGAACTTTACTTCTGACGAATTTACTTTATGTGTTTTTCAGAAATGTTCTTGAAGAAGAAGATGAAGACCAAACAACAATCTTGGATCATTAATTGTGTTTTAATGATTGATTGTTATGTGTATTGTGTTCTATCTTCTAACAAGTGATCATCATGCTTATATAGCATGTATTTTCGTCCATAAGCAGCTTTTAGTCCAAAGGTTGTGATTTTTGGGAAGAGACACAACTTTTGGCTTTCTGGAAATTTTTCCGTTGGGGATTAGCGTCGCGGCCCTAAGCCCTGGCGCCGTGGCGCTCCAAAACCTGCAGACCTCTCTGAAGTTTCGGCGCCGTGGCGCTGTCGACGGTCTTTTTGCACTGTTCCGGCGCCGTGGCCCTGTCCTTGGGCGCCACGGCGCTCGACCATTTTTCCAGATTTTCGATCACTTTTCACTTCTTCTTTTACAAGTTTCAACAATACCCCAAATTTTCTAATCACATCTCACAATACCCCACATGTGGATAGAAAATAAGATAAAAAGAACTTATCATTATTTCTGTCAAACGTGATATGACATCCATCGGAGACGGTGTCTTTTGTACTTGAACCGCTCGTAGTGAGTACCTATCAGATTTACTTGTGAAGTAGTGGACGTAGTGCCTTGAACTATTCACGCTTTGTAGTAAATCGAGACAACAAGTATCACACATGCCGTATCGACATATTTCAATTCTTACGGTTGTGTCTTTTCGGTCATGAACAACTTCTTCTTCATGAGAATTTCTAGAGAACGTAGCCATATCGGTTCTCCCAGATGCGACCCCACATCAATCTCATATAGGTAATACCAAACAAGAATAGTCTGTACTATCCCACCATAAGGCTTTTGAGTGTTATTAAGAATAATATATTCATTCCTTAAAACATCAACGGATTAACACACTCAATATACCATAGGAATGTGCATATGTGTGTTTTATCCTCCTTGAGTCTTCCCCAACTAGTTTTCCTATTGACCTAAACCATGAGATCTCCAATTATGATAGGTTAGGTTTCCACCAGTTAACGACTCATTGTATTGACTTTATGCTCATTCCCGGTCGATGTAAATACGATTTGCTCTCTTGTAAGGCCTTTTGTCAAATAATCCGCTATATTGTCCTTTGACTTTACATAATCAATGGATATAATTCCATTCTTCAGCAAGCTTCGTATTGTATTATGACGTCGTCTTATATGTCTTGACTTGCCATTGTATATTTGATTCTTTGCCCTCGTCATGGCAGCCATACTATCACAATGTATGCAAATGGCTGTCACAGACTTTGTCCACAACGGAATACTTTCTAGGAAGTTTCTTAGTCATTCTGTCTCTTCGACATCTTTGTCCAAGGCTACAAACTCTGCTTCTATAGTTGATCGCGTATTTACCGTTTGCTTCCAAGATACCGACGCTCTACCAAGTGTAAATGCATACCCACTTGTGGACTTACTTTCTGAATTGTTGGAAATCCAATTAGCATCACAATATCCTTCTAACACGGGAGGATATTTTGTATAATGTAATCCATAGTTCATTGTATTTTTTAGATATCGTAGTGCCCTTATTAGCGCTACCCAATGATCATTTCCAGAATTGTGTGAGTATCGACTAAGTCGACTCACTGTATATGCCAAATCTGATCTCGTACAATTCATTATGTACATCAAGCTTCCAAAAATATTTTTATACTCCAATTGAGACACACTATCACCTTCATTTTTCTTAAGGTGACTAGCGGGATCAAAGGGGGTAACAATCGGTCTATCATCATAGTGTCCAAATTTTTTAAGGATCTTTTCAACATAATGAGATTGAGTTAATATATAACCATCAGAATTCATTTGATTTCTAATACCAAAAATGACATCCACTATTCTCATATCTTTTATATCGAAAGCGGCATGCAACATCTTCTTAGTTTGATTAATTACATCCTTATTTGTTTCCATTATTAGCATATCATCCACAGACAAGCATATAATGACATATGCACTATTACACTCCTTAATGTAGACACATTTGTCACATTTATTTATTTGAAAATCATTTGATAATAATGTATTATCAAACTTTTCACGCCAGTGTTTTGGTGCATGTTTAAGTCCATATAAAGACTTAATCAACTTACAGACTTTCTTCTCTTGACCTTTCACAACAAACCCTTCGGGTTGTTCCATGTAAATTTCTTCATTTAGTTCACCATTCAAGAATGCAGTCTTCATATTCATTTGGTGTATTTCCAAATTGTGAATCGCTGCTATAACAATCAACGTCTTTACAGACGTAATTCTAGACACCGGTGAGTAAGTACCAAAGAAATATACACCTTCTTTTTGTCTAAACCCTTTGGCTACTATACGAGCTTTGTATTTTTCTATAGTACCATCAGGCCTTAGTTTCCGTTTGAAAATACATTTATGGCCTATTGGTTTTTGTCCTGGAGGTAGATCAACCAATTTCCATGTATTGTTTTGTATGATGGATTCTACCTCACTTTGGATAGCCTCCTTCCAATAAGGTGCTTCTGATGATTCCATAGCAACCCTATATGTTTGAGGTTCTCATTCAACGGAAAAGGTCATAAAGTCCGATCCAAAATCTTTGGCGATTTTTCCACGTTTACTTCTCCTTGGTTTAAAATTTTCTTCTTAAACCGATGAAGTAAGATTATCATCATTTTGAGGCAGTGTCCTCTTCTTATTATTAGGAACACTTTTATTCTTGTCTTTGTAAGGAAAAATCTCCTCAAAGAATTCTGTTTTTGCAGATTCCATTAGTGTGTTCTTTTGAATACCGTCAACATCGGATTGAAACACCAAAAACTTATATGCTGCACTATTATTGGCATGACCAATATATATGAAATCCACCGTTTTTTGTCCAAGTTTAGTTCTCTTTGGTAAGGGAACTTGAACTTTTGCTAGGCAACCCCACACTTTCATCATTTTGAAAGTAGGTAATCTTCCTTTCCACGATTCATAAGGAGATTGATCGTTTTTCTTTTGAAGAATTTTGTTCAATATCATATTTACAGTAATTAGTGCCTCACCCCATAGTTAAGAGGTTCCCCCGAACTAATCAACATAAAATTTATCATATTTTCAATGTTCTATTCTTACATTGTCAACTCCATTTTGTTTTGGAGTATATGACGTAGTGGTTTGATGAACTATACCATGAGTAGAACAAAATTATTTGAACTCATTTGATTGATATTCACCACCTCTGTTTGACCTTAGAATCTTAATTCTCTTGTCAAGTTGGTTTTACACTTCTGCTTTGTATGTTTTAAACATGTTCAAAGCCTCATCTTTGGTATGTATTAAGTATACATAGCAAAATTTATTGCAATCATTGATAAACGATATATAATAATTCTTTCCTCCATGAGATGGGGTTGCTTGGTAATCACACAAATCACTATGAATTAAACCAATCACTTCATTTGATTTCACAACAGATTTATGAGGATGACTTGCATATTTTGACTCTGTGCAAACCCCACATTTAGTCATTTTGTTCATAGAACACTTTGGCAACATGCCTATCTTTACCATTCTTTGTAAGGAACGATAATTAACATGGCCTAATCGAGAATGCCATAAAGAAAGAGAATCAACCATATACATAGAAGCAGTTCTAGTGCCTGCATTTTCATTAACAATGACAACTGCCTGAGTAGGTACAATGCTTAATTTGAAGAGCCCCTCACTAAGGTAACCATTTCCTACATACATACCACCTTTGGTGGGTACAAATTTGTCAGATTCTATTACAATTTTGAAGCCTTTGTTGCTAAGAACACGCTCAGAAATCAGATTCTCAAAAATTTCAGGCACGTGTAACACATTTGTGAGCACAAGATTATTCCCGGAAGTGAGCCTCAACGTCACCTTCCCTTTCCCTTCTACCTTGACAGCAACGACATTTTCCACGAACAGTGGTTCTCCATCCTTGATGGCATGGTAAGATGAAAACATGTCATTCTCTGAACATACATGCCTTGTAGCACATGTGTTCATCCACCAATCGGTTGAATTTGTAACCAGATTTGCTTGAGCAGCCACAACACCAATAAATTGGTTCTTAGTTTCAGCCCGGTTGGTTTGGTTGACATTACTCGAACCTCCAACACCACCACCTTGACTCTTGCGAAGGCGGCAATCTTTTGCCCTGTGCCTAGTTTTTCCACATACCTAACATAGTTCCGGTTGTGGTTTCTTGAATGCATTGGTCCTTTGTGGGGCTAGTGCATTCCTTCCGGTTGCAAAAGATGGCTTGGCACCAACAAATTTGCCCTTGCATTTCTGAAACTTGGCCTTGGAAGCATTATTCTTCCAGTTGTCCTATTCAACACGAATTTTCAGAACCAGTTGCTCAAAACTCATCTCCCCCGTTAGATGCTTCAAATAAACTTTGAAATCCTTCCAAAGAAGAGGTAAGTTTTCAATAATAGCACCAACAAGGATATATTGGTTAAGGCCCATACCTTCAACCTCTAGTTCATGAACAATGACTTGGAGTTCCTCCACTTGCTTGACAACTGCCTTTGCATCGCTCATCTTGAAGTTGAGAAACTTGCCGATGACGAACTTCTTAGAACAAGCAACTTCAGTTTTGTACTTGTTCTCTAGTGACTGCCATAACTCCCGTGCTGATCCGAACGTGGAGTATATATCATAGAGAGTGTCATCCAAGGCGTTGAGAATGTAGTTCTTGCAAAGAAACTCTTGGCTCCACTAAGTCTCAATAGCTTTCAGCCTTTCGGCTCTCTCCGCATCAGTAGGAGCATTCACCCCTTTCCTTCCAGCAATGCCGTTGGAGCCTCAGCAGTTAGTATATTTGCCATATGAAGAGTGGTCGAATTAAATAACATATTTTATTGCCAGCGTTTGAAATCTGAACCCTTGAATTTCTCGGGTTTCTCCACATGGTTTTTCACCTTTGACGATCCAGATTGATCCATTCTTTTGCAAATCAGGAAAATGTATTCTCTGGAAATTTTGCAAGCTTCACACAGTCAGAAAATAAGTTTTCTGAGAATTTTTGTCTTAGATTGTTAGTGTCAATCTAGACTCATCAATGAATAAACACATTATTATAATAATAAATCAACAGAACTGAAAACAACTACAATGAATTCAACAAATTGAAACACATACTAACTTGGTGTAGATATAGGCCTGCAATAACGTAGTATTCTAAGACAAAAATTAGTCCCCACTTGTGTTGTAGTTATTCGGACGTCTTCCTTGAGAATACAACTATCTAAGTGAGAGTTCTAGCACAAGAACTTCACCTCTGACGAATTTACTTTATGTGTTTTTCAGAAATGTTCTTGAAAAAAAAGATGAAGATCAAGCAACAATCTTGGATTATTAATTGTGTTTTAATGATTGATTGTTATGTGTATTGTGTTCTATCTTCTAACAAGTGATCACCATGCTTATATAACATGTATTTTCGTTCATAAGCAACATTTAGTCCAAAGGCTGTGATTTTGGGAAGAGACATAATTTTTGGCTTTCTGGAAATTTTCCTGTTGGGGATTAGCGCGCGACCCCTAAGCCACTGGCGTGGCGCTCAAAACTCGAGACCTCTCTAAAGTTTATTGTAGTGGCGCTGTCGACGATCTTTTGCCTTTGTTCGCGTCGTGGCCACGGCCTTGGGCGCGCGGCCTTCGACCATTTTTCCAGATTTTCGATCACTTTTCACTTCTTCTTTTACAAGTTCCAACAGGGAGTACCCCCCTTGCTCAAAATACCAAGCAACAGTACAAGAATCAAATCTACTGATGCTTTGACACTTCTGAGAAGAGTTTCAATGTGGTATGTATATTTATTTTATTTTTAATTACAATAGTTGTCTTTTGTTTCTTGTCGCGCCCGTTTTTGACCTCGGGGTCTGAACGGTATCCGCAGCGTTGCTCTTTGGTGCAGTTCCCTGGATGGAGCAATAATGCTGATTTTGAGGAGTCGCCACCTAATTAATTAAGTGAATTAGGACACTTGATTTATTGCAATAAAAATACTGCAATTAATCTTCATTTAATAGTCTGCGAAATTAATGAGATTCTGGATCAGAGTTCTTTATTATCCTAAAGGGAAGGGGTTAGGCATCCTTTAAGATCCGCTAACTTGCGGTTATCCGTTCAAATCTAGGTTAATTATATATTGACTTTTATTCAACTTATTCTAAGCATTTTTACATAATTTATAATTAAAATAAAATGTAATGCATAATAATAAAACTAAAATTAAATGCGACATAAGATAAAACTCCAAGACATCTTTTAGCCCTTTTTAGGCCTTCTGCACAAGATGATCTCCGGGTACCTGCATAAACACTTAGTAAAAGTGTTAGTAATAGAATAAACAATTTTAAAAGCAATAACAAGAATTAATAAGTAAAGCCAAAAATAAATCCGTCTTTGTACATGAAGGCCTTGGAAATCAGACGGAGATTCCTTCATCGGCCAATGTAGTATCATGTTTAAATCAGTAAAAAATAAAAAATGTATCTGTTCATTCGGAACAAAAATCTGTCCAGTTAGTTTTAAAGAAACATAGAAGGGCAAAATCGCCCGAATCAGCTCGGAACACAGCGAAAATCAGTCCAGAAATATCCAAAATCAGTAGAAAAATGCCAAAAATCAGTCCAAAAAGGCCGAAAATCAGTCCAACAACAATGACCAAAATCAGTCCAAAAGGTCAACAATCAGTCCACAAAACATAGCGACAATCAGTCCAGAACATGCCTAAAATCAGCCTAACAAATAATAAAAAATCAGTAGTAAACAATGACCAAAATCAGCCTAACAAATAACCAAAAATCATTAATAAACAATAGCCCCAAAATCAGTAACAAAAAATGGCCGAAAATCAGTCCAGAAAATAGCCGAAAATCAATCCAGCAACAATGGCCGAATCAGTCCAGAACATGGTTAAATAAGTATTCAAATAGCAAAGCATAAGTAGTAAAAATGGCCAACAAACATGGCGAAAATCAACCAATAAACATGGAGAAAATCAGTGGTGGTAGCTCATTGTGGTTGTCGGCGAAGGGGTGTGGACGACGGGAAACGAGGGTGTGGGGTCGACGGGTCAGTGGGGGCTTAACGGTGACGGGACAGTGGGGTATCGACGTAGGGTGGCGCTCCAGTGGTGGTGGTCGACGGGCGACGGTGGCGGGTTGCTGTTGCGTGTATGTGTGTGAGCAGTGGTGAGGGTGTCGACTGGGCTGCTGGTTGTATAAATTAGGGAGATGAAAATAAAGAGTGGGAGAGATCAAGATGGTGATATGTGCAGCTGAGGGGTGTGCGGTGGTGTGACAGTGGTGATGGGGGGTTCTTCGGATCTGGGGAATGGGCGGCGGCGATGGGCAGTGGGTGGAGGGGTCAGAAAATTTTAAAGAGCCTCCAAAATAAATGGGGGGAAGTGTATATATTAAAGAGGGATCTGCGACTGGTGATAGTGTTTTATGGGCGGCTGAGGTTTTCGTGTGTTCGCCGGAGCTCGAAGCTCTGGCGAAGGGTGGCGGCGGCTGAAGGTTTTTTTAGGGGTAGGTGTAGAAGGCTGGGTTAGATACAGATAGAGAGAGGGGTAGACGACTGATGTTTTTTTAGGGTTGTGCGGCTGAGGGGTCCTTTAATGGGGGGGGGGGGGTAAGGTTTTTATTTATAGGGGTATTTAGGTTTAGGGTTTTGGGTATTGGATATTGAGTATTGGAGGGAAAAGATGAAAGGTGTATTGGGCTTCATTTTTGGGTCTCAGTTTGGGCTTTGATTTTCGGCGAATTGGACTGATCCAGATTGTGCCTCGGACTGGACTGATTTGACAAAAATGCAAAACAGGTTCATTATTTAAAAGAAAAGTTATTTAAAAGATGCAAAATTATTAAAATGCAAATGCCGATTCAATAATAATAAAAATACAATATTTAACAAATATTTAATGCCTAATTAAAAGTAAAGACGGGATGTCAATTAATTATTTAAAGAGATGCAAAATTAGTAAAATAAAATGATCGCGCAACAATAATAACATAATATTTGAAAATGTTCAATACCTAATTAAAGTAAAAATATGATGCCAATTTATAAAAAATAAAACAACATAAAAGGTTAGGTAAAAATATACAAAAATGCCAAAAAATGGTGATTAAAATGCGGTGTCCTAAAATGTTTAAAATTGCAAGAAATGACTAAAAGATGAGTCAAAATTGAGTGTCAACATTTCTTAATTGATATTTTGATTTTGCCTGTCTCACTGAAGGAGTTAATGAGATCCTCATTGAAAACAAATTAAAACTCTACATATAAAGAAAGATTTTGAGGTATTTTTGTTGAATGTCTTTTTCTATTTTAAATTGACAATATATGCTCCTGAAGAATCTGTTGATGTGCCACTGAAAACTGTTGTTTCTTAACATCAAGATGTGTCACTAGAAAGAAAAATTCCTGATGAAAGACCATTGAAACAATTCCTTCCGAAAGGAGTTTCCAGATTTATAAGATCTAGTGTTGTCCCAGATGTTGCCCCAGATGTCACAACATCTCAGGCAACATTTCAGCCAACCTCTGAAGAGGCACATTTTCCTACTTCCTCCAACAGTTCAGAATCCAACAGCCCAAATCTGTCTGATACAGACAGTGAGGTAAATGCCTTTTCTGACAGATTTTACTCTAAAGTCAAACACGATAAATGGGATTACTATAGAAATAGTAATTAAGTCAGAAAGAGAATTAGACATACAATTTCTTGGCACTGTTACTAGTAAGGAACCATATGTTGATGAGATTGTAAGGTTATTTTATACAAATATAAACTCTGTCATAGAGGATACATCCTCAAAGAAATTTGGAAATGTATATCTCTACAACAAAGTTTATCAGTTTACGCCCCCAATAATCAATCAATGCATGGGACTTAATGATGAGCAAGTGAGAGAAACAGAAAAAGTAACAACAAATTGGGATAGAATGATAGAATACCTTAGTGGAGGTATACTTAAGAAGTGTATCCCTATATGCCCAACATCGAAACTCACTGCTCTATTTTCAACTCTCCACAAAATAGCAATTCACAATTGGTTTTTCTCTCTAAGTGAATCAATTGTCACATCTGAACAAGCCTCATTACTCTTCAAAATTGGTAAAGGATTCAAAGTTGATCTAGGCAAGATAATTTTCTATCAAGTTGTCAACCTAGCAGAAAAAGAATCACCTTCCATCCTTCATTTTCCCTCTCTTTTTCAAAGTACTAACTAGCCAAGGACTAGAACCCTTTAGATGAGATATTTTGGGGAAAGATCTTGAACTCTACACTGTCAATAAAGCTATTCTAAAGAGCAAAGAGAGAGTGATTGACCTCCCCTGGACAAAAGAGGCAGATAGGGAAAATGTTGCCTGGAATGTTTCCAACATTCAAGACAATATTGGTCCAAGACGGTCTGAACTGTCTACAAATCAACTTGTGGAACAGATTACTAAAATCAACTTACAAATTGCTTGAGTTGATAATGTCAGAGATGCACTAGTTTAGGCCAGATACCATTTCCAACTTCTGTTTTCTTCACAAAAAGGGGAGATAAATTTACACAGGGGAAGCAGAGAGAGGCTGGTGAAGGCACAAGTGGAGGTTGTGTATGTTGTCATGCAGAGAAAAGAGGCAGTTGAAAGGAAAGTCTTGCTGACAAGACTAAGGCTTAGAGCATAAGCCCAAGGCTGAGGCAAAGAGTGGCTGGCCGTATCGATGGAAGAGAAATGCAGCGAGATCATGCAAAAGTAGAAAACGGTTGGAAGCTACTACTGATGCATGTCATGCAAGGGATATTTGCTGATAATGTATGTATGTTGTTGTTGGTGAATGTGGCTTGTTTTTTTTTTGGATATTTGGGATGTAATTAACAATGATCTGACAATTTTCTTTATTTGTTTTGGATGATGTGGTTAAATTACTACCTTTTGGAATTTCTCTAATCCTACATGAATGGTATATATATATATATATGTGATGTTTGTATAAATTATCTATGATGTTTGTATATGATTTTTTAGAAATTATTTTTATATACCATCATAGGTTAAGGGGGAGCATTATTGTAATCATAGATGTTTGGGACAACATCCATGACATTACCGTAAGTCACTTGCACAGAATATAATAGGTTTTGTGAAGAAATGCAAAAAAGGAGAATGTTAATGTTGGGTTTGTTGTTATGATATTTTGCCAACATATCATTTTAGTACTAAGTTAAAATCCAGAAATGTTGGAACAAATGTCATGACATTCAGACCAATCTTATGTAAAACAGTTTTGCCTTACTTCACGGAACTGAAGCAAATCTTGTGGAATTTTTACCTCGATGGTAAAGTCACTTGGCAAAGTGTTTTGGAGCTGATGAAAAACATGGGAAGAACAAGTCAAAGTTGTTGCTAAACATGGGGAACAAGTCCAAGAAGTTAGAGGATCTTGCTTCATAATCTTCTCCAACAAACCTTATTAGTTTTCCACCTTTCCCTCAACCTCTACAATGATTCTATGAGCTTTTCAAGGAAGACTCTCTACAATAAATAGATAGAATGCTTTAGTGAATCAATATCCAGAAAAAGTTAGAAAAAATAACACGAGAACTCTCCGATATATTCATTAGAAAACTGGATCACAAGTGTTGTCTGAGCGTGTTGATAACATTCTGTCCAACATTTTAATTTCTGCTCAAATTCTAGATTTTTTTTTATTGAAGCAATTGTGATGAGATGTTGTCTATGTCTATTTAGGTAGATTTTTCAGGCAGAAGTCATCTGCGACTTCAACATTTTAATTCCTTTTGTATTATTCTGTAATATTGTAAAAGAAGAAATTTACTCAATTGTATATAAATATATATAATACTTTCGATCACTGACCATCATAGGTTGTATAATCAATATAACGTATGTAAATATTAAACCTTTGTATTCTTTATTTTTTTCGCTGGATTATCTCTTAAAGTTTCTGTTTTATCAAAATGTTATCACTTGTGACAGACGAACACTATCGCTGACATTTGCAAACTGTATTAGCATTCAATTTATTTCACTTTCAATCTTTTTTACTGTTTTATAATATACCCCGAAATCTAACACCATGGGACAAAATTAGATTGGTCTTTGTTTTCTAAAACTCCTTACACGTTGACTTTTAAAGCCAAACAATCTTTATCTTCCAAGAAAAGAACATTAGAAGCTTTCCTATACTAGAATATTATGTGACACATTCTCTAACTCCATCCAGAATCTCTATGTTGCTTACATGTGTCCCATTTTTATAATGATGAAATTTTATTAATTTAAATTCTCACTATTATAATAAAGGGAAAATGGTCAAATTCGCCTTTTACTATGAAAAAAGAATCAATTTTACCCTCTGCTATACTATATACTATTTGTATAAAAAGTATCTCCGTTATCACCTTATTGATTCAAATATACCATTCATTTGTCCAAGATGAACACCTAATTCCACATGAACAATGATACTTTAATGAGATAGACGCCATGAAGCATATCACCCCGACCTAATTTTTCCCTCTGTATAATAAATGAATTTTACATTCACTCAAGATTTTCTACATACTTGATGTTCCCTATGTAGTATTAAATAGGGATGGGAAGGTTACAAGGAAGTGGGAATGTAAGCAACAACACCAAAGATTACAAATCTGGAAATAAGAACAAGAATGATGAGTTTGCTGAGTCGAGTGATATTCACTATGTCCTTAAGATAATATTGTTTCGTATAAATTCTTTAACGGTGATTGACAACTTGTCTCCCAAGATAAAATAGCAACAAACAATTGAGCAAAGGAAACTCAAAAGTTTTATATAAAAGAAGAACATTTTGAGTGTATGAAAGAAAGCTAGAGAGGAAGAAAGATTCAGAAAAATCTGATTGCAAGTGTGTTCTTCAATTGAGCCTAAGGCCTCAATTTATAGTGTGTGTAAGATGACCTCTCATCTAGCCAACTAATGGCAATCAAAGCCATGTAATGACACTTATTGAGAGGTAATAATTCAGCCAAATAATGGCTGAATTCAAGTGCCAAGTAATGGAGGATCAATGCTCCAAACCAGCCCAACAGTCAGAAACATGTCGTTTTCCGTCGACCTAACTGTCATCGAAGTGTCGCGGTGCTGCCTGGGAGGCATCGCGATTCCTGAATTCCAGTAGCCACTGCCACCAAGGCGCCGTGGTGCTCAAGTGTCGCGACTCCGATGGTGGTTGCGTCGCGGTCCTTCACGGCTCCGCGGCGATTTCTGACTCGTTTCATCTTTTTACACATCATACACTTCTTCCTTCATTTACCAACATGAAACACTCGTTATTTGGCTACTAATCGTCTATCATTTCATGTCTTAAACATTTCATTTACGTACCAATATCTCTTTCACTAAGGAAATTTTACGATCATTGGTACAACGTGTGCACGTGTGTGGAAATGACGTTTCCGACATGCGGGGCCCCAATTGTTTGAGTCATAAATAATAGGATTAACTTTATTCACGTTAATAAATTTCCAACAATCCCCTATTTGAAGAGATTTAGGCGCACTCACATGGTGTCTTTCTAGCAATCTTTCGGCGGATTGATGTTGCATCTGGATAGGTAGCCGTGGCTTTGAACCTTACATAGTAGAATAACATCAGACTTACTTACTGCGCGGTGAACGTGATATCTTGAACTGTCAGTGTTTAGTATATGCCAGGACAATGGTACCAACACAACACTTTCCTTACTCTGTTCTTCTTTAAGGTTTTGTCTGTTTTGTGGTCGTGGATACGTCTTGGATTCTTAAGTACGTTCATTTGAGGCGGCCAGTCCTCGCACATAAATAGGTGGTCTCTACAAGGTATCCTTCTATACCCCACTCTACGAGTATTAAGAACCATTAAAAGTTTCCCAAACCTAACCTCAATCGTAGAGGATCATTAATGGTTTTGGAAACTTAAAATTTACCCACTCTGCAGATAGCACTTAATGTCTATCATAGGAACGACCTTGGATTAATATTTTCTTATAGAAATCATCATCTGAAGTGCTCTTGCTTCCACCGAAGCGCTCAACTGAACCTTTACGATTTAGTTTTCCCATTGAAGCTAATTCATGGGATCTCTAAGGTTAGGTATACACCATATCAGTTCTTATTGATTGGGTTTTAGGCCCATTCCCCTAGATACAGAACATCTGATCTCTGGGTATGCTCTTCGTCAAAGGGTCTGCTCTTCGTCAAAGGGTCTGCTATGTTTTCCTTTGATTTTATATAATCAATAAAAATAATGCCTGTGGTGATCAGCTGTCTAACGGTCTTATATCTCCATCAGATATGTGACAGATAATTATGACTCAAAAGAAAAAAAACTTTTTGACTCAAAAATACACAAAAACAACAAAAAGACTTACATAAAACAACAATAATACACAAATAAAACAGACACAAATAAAACACCCCCCCCAAACTTAAATCACACATTGTCCCCAATGTGTGTAAGACTCAAAGACAATAAAAGAAAACAAGATACTTACAAACTTTGGTTAAAATGGTGGTGGTGGCGGTGGATAATGCATCGACCATTGATTGAAAAGGGAACTCATCTCGTCAAATTGCTGGTGCAACTGTTGTTGCTCCTGCCTCAATTCTTGTTGCCCTTGTCTCAACTCATGTTGTCCTTGTATTACTGTGTCGAAATGTTGCATCATCATTCTCTGGTTTTGGAGCAACTGCTCCATCATAGGCACTGGAGGTTCTGATTCTGTGGTTGGCTGGTGGCTAGGCCCTGCCGCATATTGAGCCTCTGTTTCAGGCTCATCTTCGTTCATTGCGGCCTCTGGTGGTGGTGGTGGTGGTGGTTGTGCTCTTCTTCTTGCTGCTGGGGGGCTTGGGTCTGGGAAAGAGTGCACTATCTCATATGACACAGGCAGTTGGTTTCTCTCATTAGTGTCAGTGGGTAGGATTGGGACCCCATTCATGTGGCATAAACTGGTGATAAGTGAGTCATGTCCCAATCCACCTGTTGTTACCAACCTGCTGATTTCTTCAATACTTTGCACTATCTCTTTCCCCACATCAATCGTTTCCCCCGTCATGATTCCATATATCAATTTGATCCTATCTTCTGGCACTCTGGTGAAGTGCGTTGATGGGATCAGACGGGCACTGATGAAATATAGCCAACCTCGTCGCTTTGTTGAACCGACACTGCTCATCCTTCGACCCATTTCTTGCAATATCAAATACGGACCGTGGTAGCTCATCGTGGTTCGCAACGATGTTCGATTGACGGTGGTGCTTCCGACCATGGTGCAAGTAGCTTCGGTCGTCACCCCTTTCTTCAACATCTGCTGTTTTTAGAGATATATTTATCACTTCTGCCGTCACAGGCATATATCTTCCCCTTACAAAGCATTTATTTTCCACCCTCTCCGAAAAGTTAGCATAGAATTCACGCACCATCGCTGTGTTCATTGGTGCTATCTTTTCCGGGTTTACAAATCTCCTCCACCCCATCATCTCAATTATTTCCTGAATTGGCTCATAGACATCCTCCTCCCCAAGCGACTCCCTCTGATAGTCCATTCCCCTTTCAGGGATTAAGGGTCTGGTACTAAGCTTTTTGTATCTTTCATAAGCTTGGTGGCTCACGAACCTAGTGTCATCGTATTGCGGGGCTGAGGTGGATGTGGAGGCTCTTCTCTTTCTAGCGGACATGGTTAAATCACTTTTTGCAGCTTATCCTTCGTATCCACAACACTACCCAACACTATCACCCTAAAAAACTTCAATTTCTGCACAACTCCCACACCTCCAAACTCCAACTCCCGTACTACACATTATCCAACTCTCTTTGTATACTCCTCTTCTAATCTTCACAACAAATTTTTCAGCACCCCAACTACTTCAACAATGCAACACTTCTCCAAACTACTACCTCCTTTAACTACTAAAAGCTTTCAAGAAAAGATGAAGATTACCTTTTTATGGTGTTCTTCAAGGTGTTCTTGCTTCTAATGGTGATTTGAGGCAATGGGATGGAGTTTTGTTGGTTGAGATGGCTAAGAGTTTTAGGGATTTAAGAGTTTTGGTTGTGGTTGAGTTTGATTTGTGGAAGATTTGTGGGTAAATTGTGGATTTTCGTGGGTTTTGTGGAGGAGAGGGGTTAGGTTTTGGTTTTGAAATTGGGGAAAATCTGATTTCTGGGCGTTTTATCACTTTCTGGATTTCCGCTTCGGCGTCGCGGCCAAAAGATCATGTATGCTGTAGTTACTAGAAACACCTAGTGAAGTAAAGGTGGAATAATGTAACGGAATTAAAAGCAACTATCTAAACACTTAGGTTTGATATGCCAAAAACTCACAAAATCTGTCTATTTGGAGTTTCCTGCTTAAATTGTGCATGCTAAATGATCTAAACCTATGTGTATGATTGCTTGCTATTTGAGGCGAAATAGTTAGGATATGCATGTTTAGGAAGATGACTCAGGCGTTTCTTTGTTAGTCAATTCTTACCACTCTTTTCTATCCCTGACTTTAAAAATATCCCTAGTCAGCCCCATTGAGCCTTAAAAATTGAACTTTTTCGTTGACACCCTATATTCCCATACTTGTGCCATAAGCAAACATGTGAAATAGTTGGAATAAAGTGTGTTAAAAAAGAGACAAAAAGAGCAAGAAAAATTGATGCACCCCACTTAAAAAGTAATGAGAAATAGGCAAAAGCCTAAGTTTAGGGGTGCTTGCTATTATGATACACTTCACGCTTTCAAAACAAAACAGGGGAAAGATACATTTGAAGTGAAAGAAAAGAATCAAAAGAAAAGGGAAAAATTGAAAAGCTAAAAGAGCTTATGGTACACAAAAATGAGCCTAAATGCCTATTTTTACCTACCCGTGCCTAAGCCTACATTACAACCCTTAAAAGTCCTGAAGATCTCTTAGATGCATAGCCATGATTAGTGGAGAATAGCAAGTAAACATGTCATATGAATTTTGAAATTAACATGCATGATTCAGTATTTGACTTCCATTAAGCATGATAAAAATGAGTTTGCGAAATATCTAGCTTAATGTGTTTAGAATGCTAAGATTTCATGCTATATGTTCCTGCATATTATTTTGTCAATCTTCATGTTTTTCTAAAGTAACCCCAATGCAGCAAAAGTGATCAATGTCATTGAGTCTATTTATTTTCTTGTTTTTCTTGAGTCTTTATTTCTTTCTTTTTATCTTTGCTCGAGGGCGAGCAAAGGTTAAGTTTGGGGGTATTTGATCGGTGTATTTTATATACAAATTTTGAGTCATTTTTAGTTAGTCTTTTGTCCCTTTTTGTACAAATAAGTGTCGTATTAGGATAGATTTTCTTTCTTTTGAGTCAAGTTGGTTAAAATGGCCCAATGGCGGAAAAGGAGCTAAAAGAGGGCAAAAGTGGAGGTTCCAGAGCTTAAACGACGAGAAAGTGGCGAACGAGGCAGAAGCACGGACGGCGCCGCGGCTATCGCATATAGGTTGGGGCGCGGCGCTAATATCCGAAGGTCGCGAAGTTGCAGGCTGGCCGCTCGTGCAACAGAAGGCGGTCGCGGCGCCAAATCATCCGAAGGATCGCAGAACTTCCGGCGCCCGCGGCAGCGGAAAATCAGGTTTAATGACGATTTTACGGGCCTCGAAGGAAAAGTTCTTGCGACATTGCTCCATCGGATTCACCTGCGTGGTCTTTGGCGTGTACCGATGGCTCTTTGTTTGCTTTGCCTTAGCTGACCCACTTGTGTTTCCAAGTTCTGAACGAGGATCTAGCTTCAACCTGGAGTGCAGGCGTTGGTGAGTGCCAACAAGGCTGCTCTCAGCTCGTCTGGCTTTTCTGGCTGGACAGGTGTATTAAATTGTTGAGAAGGTGAGGCCTGAGTAAAGGGCTGCTGATTTTGGTTCTGCTGGTTTTGGTACTGGCCCCTATATTGATTTTGCTGCCCCTGGTCTCCTTTCCATGAGAAATTTGGGTGATTCCTCCACCCTGGATTATATGTGTTGGAGTATGGGTTGTTCTGTGGCCTCTGATAATTACCCACGGCCTGACACTCTGCCTGCTCAATTGGCATATTATTAGGATCAGCTGAAGGACACCTATCGAATGTATGTGGGCCACCACATATTTCACAGCTCTTAGGCATCTGCACTGCATTCACTGATACTGTATGTTGCTGCAACTGTTTCGTCAACAAGGCCACTTGGGCATTCAAGGCAGCAATGGCATCTATTTCGTGGACTCCCACTGTTCTCCTCCCACTCATTGATCTCTCTTTTGTGACATGGTTGTTGGTGGCCATATCTTCTAATAATTCGTGAGCGTCGTGGGCTGTTTTCCTCATGAATGTCCCACCTGCTGCTGCATCTATAATGGTTCTGGTTGTTCCGCTGAGCCCGTTATAGAAGATGTGGACCAAGTTCCACAACTCAATGCAATGGTGTGGGCATTTTCTCTGCAAATCTTTGAACCTTTCCCACGCTTTGTACAATAACTCTCCATCTGCTTGGTAGAAGTTATTCAGCTCTCCTCTCAATTTCGCTGCTTTGCACGGAGGAAAGAATTTGGCCAAAAATTTTTGTGCCAGCTCTTGCCATGTAAAAATCGAATCAGCTGGCAGGGAATTCAACCATACTTTTGCTCTATCCCTGGGTGAGAAGGGAAAGAGCCTCAATCTGACGGCATCATCAGTAACACCGTTATATCTGAAAGTTGCACATAGCTCCAAGAAATTAGCTATGTGCATATGTGGATCCTCTGATGGCAGTCCTTCAAATTGCACTGTGTTCTGCACCATGCTCAGAATCGCTGGTTTGATCTCAAAGTTGTTTGCTCCTATTGCAGGGAGCCTAATACATGTCTGTGCTCCATTCACCCTCGGCAGCACATAGTCTCCCAAGCTTCTTTCTGTCTGGACTTGAACTCTTTCCTCGACATCCATAGGTACTTGCCGAGGCATTCCTGGGTTAGGTTGATTTTCACCTAACCCTACTCTCATCACATTATTGTTTTGAACACCGTTCATCTCTATCAGTGAAATTATTTGGTTTCTTCTATTACATTTCTGAGTTTTCTCAATCTCTGGATTGAAGGGAACAAGAGTGTATGCCCCTCTTCTCCTTCACATAAACTGATTTCCTGAAACAGATCAAAAACAGACAAACATATCACGGCACCCTGATTTTTACCGAAAATAACAAAAAAACGTAAAAAATAAGAAAATTAAAAACCAAATTAGAAATTAAAAATAGATGAAATTGATATTGAACTATGCCTAATCCCCGGCAACGGCGCCAAAAACTTGATGCGCGAAAAGATGCACACACTTTAACGCAAGTGCACGTTATCGAGACAAGTAATATAGTCTTGGTAAGACCGAATATCTTCCACAAGGATTAGTGTTCAAGTACCAATTATCTATCTTTTGGTATCTATTTGGTAACCGATATTTGATTTCGTTGTTTATAACTAACAATTATAAATACTAATTTAACTAATGTGTTTACTTCAGTAATGATGGAAATAGGGCTTCCACGTCTCCTCAACTATCCGCTTATGTTACTTATTAATGCAATGAATTATGGTTCTTCTTCTCTTGGAGCTAGCAGGTTTACTAAATCGTTTTATACTCCCGTTAAGGCTATATAAACACTCAACCCCAGTATTGTTCCTTTCTACCTTTCGGTGATAAGGATGACTCTATAGGAGGATTAAGACCAAAAACCTAGTTAATCGTCACGCGCCATGCGTAAAATTAGGTGTTTTAAGCCTCTCATTAACGCTACATAAGTAATTGAGGTATTTCCATCCCCAATCCAAAATATGTCTACCCAACTTACAACATATTCACAACCTCCTCCTTTCGAAGTTTGATTAGAAATCATATAAATAATGATAATTAGTGATCAATTAATTACCAAGCATTCAAAGCAATTATTGGATAAATCTCAACAAGAAGAAGAATAACCATAAACATGCATCAATTCATAACATAAGTTTCTAGTGATTTATACTGGAAAGCCCTATAAAGGAATTAGTTCCTAGCCACTGACATGACAAGAACTAATTCAAGGTTCATCATAAAAACTGAAATAAAGGAAAGAAAAGAAAATTACTAAATTAAGGTCTCCAATCTTCAATCCAAGAATCCTTGTGTTGTGCAAGAAAGGGAACCCTTAAACACTGCCTAGGGTTCTCCTTTTATAGGCTAAAAACCGCCTCTAACGTTTCCCTTCAGGCCTGGCCCAGAAAATCGTCATTAAACCTGATTTTCCCGCGTCGGCGTCGCGGCCCTGCTATCGGCGCCGCGGCGCCGGAAGTTCTGCGATCCTTCGGATGATTTGGCGTCGCGGCCCTGCTCTCTGCTGTCTGGAGGCGCCGCGGCGCTGCAACTTCTGCGGCCTTCTGGATATTAGGCGTCGCGGCCCTGAACCTATCTGCAGTAGGCGCCGCGGCGCTGGTCCGTGCTTCTGCCTCGTTCGCCACTTTCTCATCGTTTAAGCTCTGGAACCTCCACGTTTGCCCTCTTTTAGCTCCTTTTCCGCCATTGGGCCATTTTAACCAACTTGACTCTAAAGAAAGAAAATCTATCCTAATACGACACTTATTTGTACAAAAAAGGACAAAAGACTAACTAAAAATGACTCAAAAAGTGTATATAAAATACACCGATCAATATGACGAGATTTATCATTGTACATAGAACTCCGTGCCCTTCCTAGAGCCGACTGATTATCGCAGTGGATCATTATAGAAGGTACAGGTTTATCTCAACATGGAATATCCTCTAAGAAGTTATAAAGCCACTCAGGTTCTTCTCATGTTTTGTCTAAATCAATGAACTCTGATTTCATCGTGGATCGGGTGATGCAAGTTTGCTTAGAGGATTTCCAAGACACAGCCCCACCACCAATTATAAATATATACCCACTGGTGGACTTGGTGTTCTCTATATCAGATATCCAGTCTGCATCACTGTACCCCTCTAGTACAACATAAATACCTCGAACAGTGCAACCCGTAATTTTGAATGTTTTTAGGTATCGTAGTACCTGACTTAATGTTTTATAATGGTCATCACTTAGATTACGGGTGAACCTAGCCAACTTATTGACTACATAAGCGATATTAGGTCGAGTGCAATTTGTGATGTACATCAAACTACCAATCACCTGTGCATATCGCTCCTAGCGAATGGGCGCACCACGATTTTTATCAATATTTTGATTTATATCCAATAGTGTTATTGGCAAACTGTCGAGCATCTCAAATTTCTTCAATACATCCTCGATGTAGTGAGATTGAGATAAGACCAGTCCATCAGATGTCTTAGATATCTTGATCCCTAAGATGACATATGCGATACCCATATCCTTCATGTCAAAACATCGTTTCAACATGTTCTTAGTCTCTAGGATTAACCTGGGACTTCTCCCTGTGATTAACATGTCGTCTACGTAAAGGCACATCATGACGAACGAGTCGACATTTCATTTCGTGTATACACATTTGTCACACTCATTGATGGAGAACCCTTTCGATAGTAAAATACTATCAAATTTCTCGTGACATTGCTTCGGGGCCTGTTTCAGCCCATACAGAGATTTGACAAGCCGATAGACTTTCTTCTCTTATCCTGGAACCACATACCCCTTGGTTTGGTCCATATAGATTTCTTATTCCAAATCACCATTTAGGAAGGCTGTCTTTACATCCATTTGATCTATTTCAAGATCCCGCAATGCGGCGATAGCTATGAATACTCGTATGGACGTCAGTCTTGACATCAGAGAGTAGGTGTCAAAGTAATCAAGGCCCTCCTTTTGTCGATAGCCTTTGACTACCAACCTGGCCTTGTACTTGTCTATAGGTCCATCTTCTTTCAACTTCCGTTTGAGTATCCACTTACACCCCAATGGTTTGTTTCCCGGGGGAAGATCAACCAACTCCCAAGTATGGTTATGTAGAATAGAGTTTATCTCACTCTCTATAGCTTTTTCTAGAGCGGTGCTTCTGGAGTTGACAATGCTTCAGCGATTGTCCGTGGTTCGTCATGAACCATATAAGCTATAAAGTCCGAACCGAAGGACTTATCCTTCTTGTCCCTTTGTTTCGTCTTGATTCCATCTCTGGACCTTCTAAGTCTTGAGAATCCGGAATATTAGATTCCGAATAATCAGCCACTTCGGAGTTCACTAGATCTGAACCACATAGATTCGGGCAGTCAACGACTCCTGGATCATGAGAGTTTTGTTCATAACTTCATTTGCGAGAGGTTATGTCTCTTTCCTTTCTAGGAAACGAGTTTTCAAAGAAACTGGCATTCCTTGATTCCATGATTGTACCCACATGGATGTCTGGTACATCTGACTTATGCACTAAGAAGCGATAAGCACTACTGTTACTTGCATATCCGATGAATATGCAATCTACAGTCTTAGGCCCAATCTTGACATGTTTTAGCTTAGGTACTTCCACCTTCGCTAAACAACCCCACACCTTCAAGTATTTATAGGTGGATTTCTTTCCTTTCCATAGCTCGTATGGAGTCTTGTCCTTACCCTTATGTGAGACTCTGTTAAGAATCTTATTGGCGGTGAGGACAACTTCTCCCCACATATTTTGGGGAAGGTCTGAATTGATGAGCAATGCATTCATCATTTCCTTCAAAGTACGGTTCTTGCGTTCAGCAACATCGTTTAATTGAGGTGAGTAAGGAGCCGTCGTCTGATGAACTATACCCGATTGGGCATAATATTCTTCAAAAAACGCTATGTATTATCCCCCTCTATCGCTCCGGGTTGATTTAATATGTCCACTTAGTTGGTTCTCAACTTCTGCTTTGTAGCGTTTGAATGCTTCAAAGGCTTCATCCTTACCTTTTAATAAGTAAAGGTAACAATACCTTGTGCTATCATCTATGAAAGTCACAAAGTACTTGTTCCTACCTCTAGTTTGTGTGAACTTCAAGTCACATATATCAGTGTGAATGAGTTCTAGAGGAGCGGTTTCCCTTTCGACGGATCTAAAGGGACTCTTTGAAAGTTTTGCCTCTACGCACACCTCACACTTACGTTGAGGGTTTACGTCGATAGATGGCAACAACTCTAACTTTACCAATCTTTGGATAGATTAATAGTTTACATGTGCTAATTTATGATGTCATAAATTAGACAACTCAAGCAAAGAAGAAGACTTAATTTTATTAATAGTAGAAGGCATTACAGACAAAGCATTAACTTTAAAGAGCCTTCATAGACGAAGCCCCTTCCTACAAATTTATTGAAATCAAACACTAGCCTAAAACCAATATTCACTAATAAAGGTCCAGAAATTAATTTTTTTTTTTATTTTCGGGACATGCATCACCTCTTTCAGAGTAAGCTCTTTTCAGGAAGACATCTTCAGGATTACCTTTCCTACCCCTAGCACCTCAGATGAAGCGTTGTTGCCCATGAACAACTTCTTTTCCGTGACTGGTGTATATGTGAAGAATACTTCTCTATTGGAACAGATATGACGGGTAGCACCCGTGTCCATCCACCACTGCATAGGATTCTCGATGAGGTTTTCTTTAAGTACCACCACCGAGAACTCCTCAATCATATCGTCAAGAAGCGTGTCTTCGACGATGTTAGCATTAAGCTTACCCTTGGCCTTTTCTTTATTCTCATTCTTGAGTTTGCGGCAATCCTTGACCATATGACCAGGTTTACCACAGTGATGGTAATTCCCTTTAACCTTCCCAGTTTTTGGGGCCTTACCATCCTTCTGGAACTTTCGTTTCTTGCTTGAGTTTCCTTTGGCTTCCGCCACGTTTACCTTTGCCTCAGCGGGTTGCTTCCTATTTGGCATGACCTTCTTATTATCCTCCTGAATCTAGAGGTTGATAATAAGTTCCTCAAAGGTCATCTCATTTGTCTTGAGTTTTAAGTAACTCATTCCACAAGAGAGACAACTTTTCAATTAATGATGCAACCAAAAATTGTTCGTTAGGCTTCATTCCTTCCAAATCCAAGTGATGTAAAATCATTTGAAATTCCTGGACTTGGGACATCACAATTTTGTTGTCCACCATTTGAAATTTCAGAAATTTCTCAATGATGAACTTCTCAGTACCCGCATCTTGTGTGTTGTATTTCTTCTGTAGTTTATCCCAAAACTCCTTGGCGGTGCCAAAGGTGAAATACACTGTGTAGAGAGGGTCGGACAAACAATTCAGTATATATTTTTTATACATGAAACCAATATGACTCCATGCATCACTACAAGAAAAACACCCTACGATGACGGGTAAAAATCGTCATCTGACCCCTAAGATGACGGTTTCTGTAAGTGTCATATTTGTCACTCTCACAAACAGATGACAGTTCTGGAACCGTCACACGATATGTCACGGTTTTTATCCATCACACAAATGTCACAAATAGATGACAGGTTTTACCCGTCACACAATTGTCAAATTTAAATTTTAATTCATTTTTTTTAAATTCTATTAAATTATTTATTTATTTTAATATGGCGGAAAAATTAAATTTGGCAGGATTTTTTTTTTGGAATTTAATTTCAATATTGCAATTGAAATTGCAACAATGAAATGGACTAAGAATTTAAACAACACCAAAAATATACATTAAATAGCTAGAATTTGTTGTACAATGTCATTCAAAGCATTAATAAAGTTCTTAATACAAGACTAAAACATTGTTAAATTCCATCTCCTATGCAATACGAACACAAACTCTTCAAATATTTCCATGACCATCATCTCCTTCAACCCGCTCACGATCAAAATAATACTTATTATTTTCTTTGTCAGGAGTGGATGTAAACCTGCAATATGAATCAATTACACTATGAGAGCAACTAAAGAACTTACACTATGAGAGTAACTAAAGAGGAAAATTAGCAAGATATACAAATATGAGAGCAGCTAAAGAACATACACTATGATAGCAGCTAAAGAGGGAAATTAGCAAGATATACAAATGTGAGAGCAGCTAAAGAACTTACACTATAAGAGCAGCTAAAGAGGGAAATTAGCAAGATATACAAATATGAGAGCAGCTAAGGTTTCTAGACCTTTACTAAACTTCATAAGGTTATCGACTTACAATGAAGAAGTCCACCAAGGTTTTGCTATCATATTCACATTCTCTTCTTTCTAAATAATGTAGAGCAAATGAGGAAATATCAGGAGCAATTCAAAACAATATATCAGATTATGAAGAGTAAAATACTAAATTTTTAACATATAATGTATTCAACAATCATCATTAAAAATTTAGTATTTTACATTTAGACAAACAAAAATTTATGGAGCCAGCACATTCATAGATGTACAAGAAAAGAAGAGGGGGAAAGAACAGGGAATCAATCGGCTTAAACCAGACCTACAAGGTAGCGAGCCTTGTGAACAGAATGGAGCCGAGAAACAAGGTGATTGATAAAAGATTCTGATATGTTGATAGTTCTTGCTGCAAGAGCGTTGCTTAAACCCTGTTTCTTCAGAAACAAGGTCAAGGCGGCCTTTGCTTCTTCCTTTTCAGCAGCTACAAGGGTTGGAGAAACCACTCTTAAGTTGTAAGATCCGTCTATCTCAGATTCAGCTGTCAATTAAAAGAAAATGTACAAATAATATGACAAAACCAATAGCAGCACTTTTAGGAGGATACACAGTGGTGGTTCCAAGTTTCAACAGTCTATTGGAGGAAACACAATCGATATTCAGAATTTAGAAACTTACAATACTTCATTTGGCAAAGAAAACCTTCGGAGGAAACGACAGTTCAATCCTGAAGAAAGTTTAAATAATTATTCAACACCGACTTAAAGAGAAGATGATATCCCACAAAATCACAGGTTAAATCAAATCATATGCTTGTGTAGTGGTAAAATTACGTTTTGCTTAATTAACTAATTATATTCATATGATTAGGAAAAATAAGAGGTATATTTAGAGCTCTTACTCTGCACATGTGCCATTATAATGTATATTATATTACACACTAGAATGCAGTTGTATGAGATATTGACATACACAAATCATATTAATCACAAACAAACAACTAAGAACATTATGCCTCAATCTCAAGAAAGCTCGATTCGGCTATATGAATCCTCACTGTCCATATCGCTCCATTTAAGTCCATACAAGTACAATGCTACTAAAAATTAGTTACTCTGGCCAATAGAAGTTCTGTACATTTCTTACAAACATATAAACCTCTAACAAGACTAAAAGACTCTTAGCACGGACCCAAGTAAATATACAAATTTGATTAAAACTTAATCTTCACTATTTGGTATCGCCCATATAGATCTTTTTCAACTGATTGTAGGTTTTTCAAGAATGTTAAAGAATTGACCCAACAATTATGTAATAAATCTAGTTATTATTATTGATAGTGGGCCAATTATTATAAGTCTTGTAATATTAATTAAGGGGGCCAACCCATATTAAGAGGCCAGCCCCTTAGGCAAGAAGCCCAGTCGACGAAGCCCAGTCGACCTCAGCAAGAAGCCTTAGGATATAAATACCTAAGGATATTCACTTCTAGGTTAGATAAAAAAAAAAGAGAAAAAGAGGCGTTCTGAAAAACAGTACACAACCCTCTCTGTACTTCGTCTTCCTCTCGTTTTTCATCTTCTCTATTTGTTCTTCTTCTCAAAGTTAATATACAGAGTGATGTCTTCTTCCTTGTTACGTTGACTCTGTTCATTCATAAGATCTGTGGTTGTTGCATGTGCACTGGTAAAACCTAGATCTAGTTGTATTCTCTGTAAAACTTGAGCAGACTGAATCGCTTCATCAATGGCGGTGTTCAGATCCTCAACATGGTATCAGAGCCAGTCACCGACATCAGATGTTGCATGAAGCTGCACAAGATCTGGGTGAACCATCGTTTGTTCCTTTAGATCTCAATTATGATATTTCTACTTCTGTGAAGTTGAGTCTGTTAATATTGTATATTGGTTCTATATTCGAAGGAACACCTGTATATAGATAAAGATCCGTTGAGATCTTGATAGAAATCTGTTGATACTGTATATTCCCAAAAGAAACCGTTTAGATCTGGATAAAGATCTGTTGAGATCTTGATAAAGATTGTCACTTCTATTTTTCTTCTGGTTGTTGACCTTTATCAAATAAAATGGGATCAGATCCACCCACCGACTTACTCGAAGGAACACCTGGTTCTACTACAGATCTTCCCCAATCCTCTAAAACCTCTAAAACCTCACCCATCACTGTATTTGACCATAACCATCCCCTATTCTTGCAAGCCTCAGATGTCAGTGGCGTCTCTTTAATATCCTTCCAACTAGTGGGCTCTGAAAACTACACTGTTTGGAGCAAATCTATGAAAATCGCTCTGTTAGGAAGGAACAAACTAGGGTTTGTGAATGGAAATTGTACAAAGAATCAATTTGGGATAGAATGGTGAGATCAGTGGGATAGGGTTAATGCAGTGGTGCAGGCATGGCTAATGAATGCTGTTTCTAGTAACTTGATGTGTGGGGTTCTATATGCTGAAACATCATATGAGGTATGAGAAGATCTAAAGGAAAGGTTTGAAAAAGTGGATGAATCAAGAACTTACAATTTACATAGAGAAATTGCTACCTTATCACAAGGAAATGCTAGTATTGCAGAATATTACACCAAACTAAAGAATTTGTGGGTGGAATTCCAAGCCATTGTGCCACCACCAAATTGTGCATGTCCTACATCCAGAGAATTTACAGATTTTCCGCAGAGGCAGAAGCTTTACCAATTTCTCATGGGTCTGAATGAGAGTTACATGCAGGCTAGAAGCCAAATTCTGCTTATGTCACCTCTTCCTACAGTCAATAAAGCCTACTCCATGATAGTAAGTGATGAAAATCAGAAAGGGATTAGTGCTAAGTAACTTCTAGGTGCTGGTCCCTCTACTGCTATGTACTCTAAGAATGAATTCCAATCTAAGAATGGAACAACAGGAAACCAAAGATCAAGAAGGAATTCCAATCTAGTCTGTGAAGAATGCAAGATGAGAGGTCACACAAAGGAATTTTGCTACAGACTAGTTGGATACCCTCCTGGTTTTAAATCAAAAAGAAAGGAATTTGCTGCTGCTCATAATGCTCACAACAAAGGTCTAGAGCCCTCCTCTGAAAATACTAAAACCAATTGGCAAGTTGAAGGAGCACCAACATTCTCTCAAAATCAGTATGAGCAGATAGTAAAGATGCTGAACAATAACCAGTTACATAAAGGAGCATCTCTGGACACACAAGGTATTCAATCATCTGCAAACTTAGCAGGTATATCAGAACTCAAAGCCTTACATGTCTTTAATATAATGAAAAGGTGGATAATAGATACAGGTGCTACAAATCATATGGTTAATGATCTAAATATGTTAGATAAAATTACTGAAAGAAGTGATTCAGTCATACCAAAGAAGGTTTTTTTACCAAATGGCCAATCAGCCCAAGTTACTCACACTGGTATCAGTACTCTCTCTAATAGAAGTACACTTGAAAATGTACTCTTTCTACCTCAATTCAAATATAATTTACTGTCTGTCTCCCAACTAACAAGAGAGCTGAACTGTTCAGCTATCTTCTATCCTGATTTTTGTCTATTTCAGGATCTCTCCAGTGGGAAGGTGAAGGAGATTGGTAGGCTTCAGGATGGACTCTATATGTTAGTTAATCATGCTAGTGACATACATGACTCAAGAAAAATAGTTCTACATGCACAAGCTCAGCAGAAGAAAACAATGACTAATGAAGATATTAATCTGTGGCATAGAATACTGGGTCACACTTCTAGTAAGGTACTTAGTAAATTGATAAGTGCTAATAATGATGAGATAGCTGAGGCAATAAAGACATGCAATGTGTGTCCTTGTGCAAAACAGTGTAGACTGCCTTTTCCTAATAGTACTACTTACAGTAATAAAGCTTTTGATATTGTTCACATGGATGTATGGGGTCCATACAAGGTTGAAACACATAATGGGAAGAGATTTTTTCTCACTATTGTAGATGATTACACTAGAATGACTTAGATATACCTACTTAGACTTAAATCTGAAGTATGTGTGGTAATCCATCAGTTTCTTAAGTACATATCAACACAGTTTAATCAAATAGCAAAGATAATTAGAACTGACAATGGGACAGAGTTTGTTAATGATTTCTGCACCACTCTCTTTCAGAACTTAGGAATTATCCATCAAAGAAGCTGTGTATATACACCACAGCAGAATGAAATTGCTGAGAGAAAACACATACATATATTAGAAATTACCAGGGCTATAAGAATGCAAGCTAATATTCCTCTAAAATTTTGGGGTCTATGTGTTCAGGCTGCAGTATACTTAATCAATAGACTACCCTCTTCTATTACTCATTCTACACCTTTTGAGTGTCTCTACCACAAAAAAACCATCCTTAAAACACATAAGAACCATTGGTTGTCTATGCTTTTCTAGTGATCTAACTGTCACAGATAAGCTTCAGTCTAAGGTTAAAAAATGTGTTCTGATGGGATACTCTGAAACTCAAAAAGGATACATTCTTTATGATCTGCAGTCTAAGACCCTCATTGTCAGTAGAGATGTTACATTCAGAGAAACTGTCTACCCTTTTAAAGAAAATATGATTGAGGTTCCTATCTTCCATAATTTACTTCAAGGAAACAGTAATGATCAACCTTTACCCCAAGAAACCTCTCATAGTAGTACTGATGAATCAAAAAAGGGATGTATAGATATCATTAATAAGGAATCTATTGAGGACAGTAATCCCACTGAAAATAATTTAGAAGAAGGAAACTCTGATAATATGCAATCTGGTAGTAATCCTGCTACAGAACCAGATGACAGAACAATCAGTAGGAGATCTAGCAGACTCAAACAACCCCCTATATGGCTTAAAGACTTTGTTACAACAAATGCCAACAATGTACTTTACCCTATTGCTAACTATATATCTTATGATAACTTAAAACCTAGATATCAAGCCTTTTTAAGCTCTTTCTCAGAACTAACAGAACCTAAAAGTTACATGGAAGCCTCCAAATATTCTAGGTGGGTAAATGCTATGAAAGAAGAAATAGATGCCTTACAAGAAAATCACACCTGGAGAATAGTTACTCTACCAAATGGAAACAACCTATAGGCTGTAAATGGATCTACAGGATCAAGTATAAAGACACTGGAGAAGTAGAAAGACTGAAAGCTAGACTAGTTGCTAAAGGTTATAGTCAACAAGAAGGAATAGATTATCAAGAAACCTTCTCTCCTGTTGTAAAAATGGTAACTATAAGAACTATTCTCTCTATTGCTGCTTTTAGAGGATGGTACATTCATCAAATGGATGTGTATAATTCCTTTCTTCAAGGGGATTTATTTGATGAAATTTATATGACTCTTCCACAAGGTTTCAGTAGTAAAGGATGCAGTAAACAAGTGTGTAAATTAACTAAATCCCTTTATGGGCTCAAGCAAGCTCCAAGACAATGGAACTGTAAGCTTACAGAGGCTTTAATTCAGATGCAGTTTAGGCAGTCTGAGTTTGATCACTCTCTGTTTTTAAAACAAACTAATCAAGGTATAGTAGTTATTCTGATTTATGTGGATGACATGTTAGTCACAGGTGATAACATCAGGCTCATAAAGGAAACTAAGCAGTCCCTGCATAATGCCTTTAAAATGAAAGACCTGGGAGAGTTAAGGTATTTCCTAGGAATAGAATTTGCTAGGTCCAGCAAGGGAATCATTATGCATCAAAGAAAGTATGTCCTAGAACTCATTTCTGAACTGGGATTAGCTGCTGCTAAACCTATCAATACTCCCTCTGATTCTAATATAAAGCTTACTACAAAAGAATATGATGTGTATAAGGTGAAACAGGGGACAGACAAAGGGAAAACAGTCACTGGTGATGAACCGGTAGGTGATATCAGCTCATATCAAAGAATAATTGGTAAGTTGTTGTACCTTACTCTTACTAGACCAGATATTGCTTATAGTGTACAAACACTTAGTCAGTTCTTACAAAACCCAAAGAAATCTCACTTTGATGCTGCCATCAGAGTAATAAGGTATGTAAAAGGTAAGCCAGGACAAGGAATACTGTTATCTAGTAATAAACAAGACACATTAACTAGTTATTGTGATGCAGATTGGGCATCATGTCCACATACAAGAAAATCCATTACAGGTTATTTAGTCAAGTTTGGAGATTCTCTCATATCCTGGAAATCTAAGAAGCAAAGCACAATCTCAAGAAGCTCCGCTGAAGCAGAATATAGAAGCTTAGCCAGCACTGTTGCTGAGATCACTTGGCTGTTAGGCTTACTCAAGGATATTGGTGTTGACATTTATCAGCCAGTAACTGTGTACACAGACAGTAAATC
Source organism: Przewalskia tangutica (assembly GCA_029844215.1). NCBI lineage: Eukaryota > Viridiplantae > Streptophyta > Magnoliopsida > Solanales > Solanaceae > Przewalskia > Przewalskia tangutica. The sequence continues at coordinate 79,372,427 of CM056732.1, read as the reverse complement.
TGCAATACAAATGGCAGCTAATCCTGTGTTCCATGAAAGGACCAAACACATCGAAATTGACCTCCATTTCATCAGGGAGAATATTAAAAAAGGAATGGTACAAACAGAATACATCAACACTGCGGAACAGCCAGCAGATATACTTACAAAAGGGCTAACCAGATTACAACATCTTCATCTATGTTCCAAGCTAGGGTTGCTGGATATTTTCGAGCACCCAGCTTGAGTGAGGCTGTTAAAGAATTGACCCAACAATTATGTAATAAGTCTAGTTATTATTATTGATAGTGGGCCAATTATTATAAGTCTTGTAATATTAATTAAGGGGGCCAGCCCATATTAAGAGGCCAGCCCCTTAGGCAAGAAGCCCAGTCGACGAAGCCCAGTCGACCTCAGCAAGAAGCCTTAGGATATAAATACCTAAGGATAGTCACTTCTAGGTTAGATAAAAAAAAAAAAAAGGCGTTCTGAAAAACAGTACAAAACCCTCTCTATACTTCGTCTTCCTCTCGTTTTTCATCTTCTCTATTTGTTCTTCTTCTCAAAGTTAATATACAGAGTGATGTCTTCTTCCTTGTTACGTTGACTCTGATCATTCATAAGATCTGTGGTTGTTGCATGTGCACTGGTAAAACCTAGATCTAGTTGTATTCTCTATAAAACTTGAGCAGACTGAATCGCTTCATCAATGGCGGTGTTCAGATCCTCAACAAAGAAAACTTTTCAAGAGTTCGGCATATGTAGTTCCGAACATAGGCAGGGAAAATAATAAGCAAAAGAAATTGTCCATCCATTGACTAGAAAGCTTCATTAGCTTGAGCTGTGCGATTATATAGCAATCAAATGTCCCCTTAAGAGTCTAAATTCATGAGTATGCTCATCACAAATACCTTATTTCAAGTTCTCACAGCTTATCAGAGAATTACAAAGAAAATATATCTCTTTTTTAAAGAAATGATTAGTAGTAATTCTATTAAAATAAGAAATCTGAAACTTAGTTAGTGCCATGGAATTACAAAGATAAAAACTTTTCGGTAAAAAACAAAACGAAAAGGTTCCGCCTCTGATAATAGTACATACGTGCTAACAAAAGTCAAATAAGAATAAAAAAAGATATAACAATCAAACAATATATCAAGAACAACAAAGGATATCAAATTAGAAGAATGAGTACAAAAGCATAAATAAAGCAAATGAGTTCAGTCAAACAGTTACAAATCAACATTGCACCACATTTCTCCTCTAAACAGTTGTAGATACATCACCTTTAGAAGGAACGATAATGAACGGGAACTTCACAACTATCTTAAGCTTATCTTAGCTGCTACTTAGTGAGCCATTTGGAAGGAAATGAGCAATAGATTTAGACTTTCTTAGCTCATTAGATAACTTGTAATGGCACCACTATATTGGTTAGCATTCCCGTTTTGCTGGTAGTTCCTATATGTTACACATTACCTATCAAAAATAGATTGATCTGATACTAGGCCTCACCTCAATACTTTTTATTTATTTATGTTGCAAATAATGCATAGAAAAAATGCAGCAAATCTAGGATCAGAAATACATACTATCTGAAACATTCCCAACATCCCAGGAATATTGACGGCCTGCACAGGTCGGGGCTTCACTATCTGCAAAGGGTTCCAATTAAAGGAAGCTCCACCGTCTGCTGCAAATTCTAACTAGAGTGTTAACACAAACATCACATTGCAACATTAATGTCAAATTCAGCTGCAGTAGCTACGTCCCCTGTACCAACAATTGCATTATTAGGCAAAGCATTAGCAATATCACAAAAATTGTCCTCTTTCGCAGCTGCATCATTGGCCAAAACAGTCTCTGCTACATCACAATCTAAAACAACAAATTGGTTAGGTTGTTTTGAATTAGATATAGTGGCATATTGTTTGGGGTTTGATATGGTGTTTTTAGCTTTGTCTTTGATTTTATTGATTGAATTTACTGTTACAGTTACATTGTTTTGGTATTTCAGTTCTAAAAAATCGATGTCAGACATGTCATGACTGAACTTACCAATTATAGCTAGTTTCAAATCTTGTCGCTCAATCAATACATCAATTTTATATTCTACAAACACGAATGTAGGTTCCCCATGTGGTGAATACTTGGCAGAATGTATTTGCAAACCAGCAGTGACACAATCAACCAGATTATTCGATTTCAAAGCCCACGCATTTTCTGGGTGTTGTACGAGAGTTTTGGGAGGTTGTTTCACTATAATTGAACAATCAGATTGCAGTAAATCACTTGTAGCTTTAGAAGCGATTTGAGATTGAGAATTGAGTTGTTGGTTGTTGATTAATGGTGGAAATGTGGTGTTATATCCCTGAACAACCTCTGTCGGAGGTCTCCCAGGCATCGATTCCATCACCCGCCAGAAAACACAGCAAGCTTTCAACAATAGTGTAGGGGTATTTGTTAGGCGTATTTTGTATACGCCTTTTAAGTCATTTTTAGTTGGTATTTTACTCGTTTTTATTGTGTTTAGTATAGTAGTAGGTTTGTTTTTCTTTCTTTTGAGTCACAGCGGTGCAAAAAGACAAAATGGCAAAAAGGAACGAGAAATGGACAGAAAAGGTGCTCCCGAGGCGAAAAGAAGCGAGCGAAGCAGCCGCGGTGCATTATCACGCAGCGGTGCCATATTTACCGAGGAGTCACAGGACTTTCAGCACTGCGGTCACGATCAGCGATCTGCGGTGCCATTTGTCTTGAAGGCTGCGGGAGTTTCGGCACGCGGTGATATCTGAAGCTGCGGTGCCGACGCGGGAAATTTCAATTCCTAAGGCAAATTGGCTAAGGGCAGATTGGTCCATAGGGCACGAAAATTATAGGATATTTAAGCCCTAGGGATTAATGTTATGATGGAGGTTGGTCATTCTACAACACAACACAAGGCGGATTTGGAGCTAAAATTGGAGATGTTGTTCTACGTAATTTTCTTTCTTTCATTTTTAATTCAGTTTATGTATGGATTTTGTGTTAGTTCTTAGCGTGCCTATGACTAGGAGCTAAACACTCTATCAGGGCTTTCCTTATGAATCGCTTGAAACTTTTATTCATGAATTAATGCAGTAGTTTGATATCTTCTTCACTTTATTAAGATTTAGTCAATATTTGGTATGAATGTTTGATAATTAATTGATCACTAATTATCATAACCTATATGATTTCGAATCAAAATTCTGAAAGGTGAGATTTGGATATGCTGTAATTGACTAGACATAGGTTAAAATCGTGGACGAAAGTACCCCGATACTTGTGTAGCATTATAGGTTACTGTTCTTAATCCTCCTATGTAGTAAATCCTATCATAGAAATATAGAAGGTTTCTACACTGGGGTTGAGTGATTATATGTTCTAACCAGAATATAAGACAGTCTAGTTAACCGTTATCTTAACGAAGAAGAAGACACATTCTAGTTGCATTAAGGATTGAATAAAGTGGATAGTCGAGGATTTTGGAAGCCCTAATTCATTCATAACTGATTATAACTTTATTAGTTTAAACCTTGCAATTATTCTAGTAGTTAAATAAAAACCCCAATCAAATATCGATTGCCAAATAGATAACATAAAATAGATGAACTGTACTTAGAAACCAGTCTCTGTGGACGATATTCGGTCTTACAGACTATATTACTTGTGAACGATATGTACGCTTGCGTGAGCAGTCGAAATATCGCTAACAAGTTTTTGGCGCCGTTGCTGGGGACTGACGTACATCTAATATCGAATCATCTATTTTTATTTATACTTTGGCTTTATTTTTATTTTTATTTTTACTGTTAGAACCGTGTGCTTTGATTTGTTTGTTGATTTTGATCTGTTTCAGGAATCTAGTGTATGCGAAGAAGGAGAGGATCAGATACACTTTTTCCTTTTAACCCTAAAATCGAAAAACTGTGCAAACAAAACAGGAGCAACAAAAGGATATTTGAGTCAGTGTCCATGAACAACGAACCACATCAGAATAGGGTGGACAATGAGGTTCCTGAGAATGCAGGAGAGCCAATACAGGTCCCAGCAGAGAGAAGTTTGGGGGACTATGTTCTTCCCACGGTCACATGTGCACAGACTTGCATCAGGCTCCCAGCTATAGGGGCCAACAACTTTGAGATCAAGCCAGCCATCCTGAGCATGGTCCAGAACACGGTACAATTTGGGGGACTGCCATCTGAAGATCCCCACATGCACATTGCAAACTTTTTAGAGTTGTGTGCCACTTTCAAATACAATGACGTTACTGAAGATGCCATTAGACTGAGGCTCTTCCCGTTCTAACTGAGGGATAGAGCCAAAAGTTGGTTGAACTCACTGCCTGCCAACTCTGTCACTACCTGACAGGACCTGGCCCAAAAGTTTCTAGCAAAATTCTTCCCTCATTCCAAAGCAGCAAAGTTAAGGGGAGAGTTGAACAACTTTTATCAGGTGGATGGTGAATAACTCTACAATTCATGGGAGCGATTCAAGGATCTGCAAAGTAAATGCCAACATCATGGAATTGATAGGTGGATGTTAGTCCACATTTTTTATAATGGGCTGAGTGGTACTACTCGTACCATCATTGACGCTGCAGAAGGGGGTGCTTTCATGAGAAAGAGTGCCAATGAGGCACATGAGTTACTGGAAGATATGACTGTCAATAATCATCAAGGGGCAGATTATAGGTCAGTGACCAGCAGGAAGGCTATGGGCATACATGAACTAGATGCCATCACTGCACTGAACGCACATGTGACCCTTTTGAAGAAGCAACTGCAGCAGAACACCATGTTCGTGAATGCAGTCCAGCTGCCTGTGAATTGTGAGATTTGTGGTGGACCGCATTCTTTTGACAGATGCACAGCGGTGGACCCTAATAATGTGCCAATGGAGCAGGTACAGGCGGTTGGGAACTTTCAGAGGCCTTATAATTCCAACACATACAACCCAGGGTGGAGAAATCACCCTAACTTTTCGTGGACGAACGATTGTCCTCAACAGCAACCATATCAAGGTGGTTACCAGAACCAGCAGGTGCAAAATCAGGCCACTTCATTCCAGCAGTTTAGACCACCTATACAACAGGAGAAGCCTGATGAACTGAGAGTTGCATTGCTTATACTCACCAATTCGCAGAATCAGTTCATGTCTGAAACAATGTCCTCTCTCAGAAGCTTGGAAACACAGGTTGGGCAACTTGTAAAGATGGTAACCAACAGGCCGCAGGGCACTCCCAAGCAATACAGAGGTAAATCATAGAGAGCAGTGTCAAGCAGTGTTGTTGAGAAGTAGAAAGAAGTTGGATCAGGTTGCTCCCCAGCCCGCAGTGGTAAGTGAGAAGAAGTGTGAGAAAGCAGTTGAGGTAGAGAATGAGGGGGTCACTGAGGACCGCCCTACAGTTAAGATAGCTCCACGAAGACCTTTGAGGGAGTACGTTGATAGAATCTCTTACCCTCAGAGGTTATAAAAGAAGGAAATTGACAAGCAGTTCTCCAAGTTTTTGGAGGTGTTTAAGAAACTTCACATAAATATCCCCTTCATTGAAGCACTAGAACAGATGCCAGCATACTTTAAATTCATGAAGGAGATACTTGGAAAAAAGAAAAGGCTAGCGGATTATGAGACAATATCTTTAATGCAGGAGTGCCATCCTCGCAAAAAGCGCCTCTGGTGAAGGATCCAGAGAGCTTCACCTTGCCCTGCACTATTGGTAAGGTGACATGCAATAAGGTGTTGTGTTATCTAGGGGCCAGTATCAATCTCATGCCTCTGTCTGTCTTCAAGAGATTGGGTTTGGGAGAAGTCAAACCAACCACAGTGAATTTGCAGTTGGCCGATCGAACCGTAGTGCACCCTAAAGGCATAATAGAAGATGTGTTGGTCAAGGTGGGAAAGTTCTTCTACCCAACAGACTTCTTCATTCTTGATATGGAGGAAGATGATGAAATACCCATCATTTTGGGGAGACCATTCCTTGCAACTGGGAGAGCCCTGATTGATGTAGAGAAGGGAGAATTGAGACTAAGGGTTCAGGAGGAAGAGATAGCGTTCAAAGTGTTCAATTCCACCATTGAATCCCAAGCCATCAATAAGTGTTTCGCAGTCAGCACAACTAACACAGCAGTTCAGCCAGCACAGGCCAAAGTTAGGGAGATCATTCATACAGCGGTGAACCCACAGGTCAGCAAGAATGCTGAAACAAAAATGAATGTCATAGAAGCCGTCGAACAGGTAAGTCTTACTGAACCTCCTCCCGTGAAAAAGAAAACAGAGTGAGAAATAGGAGGATGGTTTTGAAATGGATAGGTAGTGGGGTTAAAATACACCAATGATTTAATGAGTAACATGCGTCCGACTACAAGACGTTAAAGACAGCGCTACTTGGGAGGCAACCCAATTTCTAAATTACGCAATTGAGTTTAATTAGAACAGTCTCACTTTTGGTATTTTTGTGGTGTTTTGATGACAGTGGAGGAAGCGGAGACTAAGCACGAAGAAGATGATGGAAAACACAGAATCAGGGGAGCACCGCGGTGCCATTGTGTAGAACTGCGGTGCCGATTGTTCAGAAGGGTCGCAGGAGTTTATGCACCACGGTGCCATTACGTAATACCGTGGTGCCGAATAATCAGAAGGGTCACAGTACTTTTTGCACCGCGGTGCTATCAGGCAGTACCGCGGTGCCGGGACGGGATTTCTAAATTAAAAGCCCTAATCCCCCAAATCTTTTCCCACACAAACACAAATCCTTCCTCTCTCTAAAAAGTCTGAAAATCCCTTTCTCTACCCATAAAAATCTCCCACAAACTTCCCCAAATTCTTCTAAAAATCCCTACACAAACCCTCACATCTTGCACCACCATCATTCCTTCCAATTGGGTCAAGCAATTGGTGAAGAACAACTCTTCAAAAAGGTAATCTTCATCATTGTTCTTGCAATTTCAAGGCTAGTAGGGAAAGTAACTTGCAAGTTTGGGGTGTACGGGCTTTTTTGGTAGTGCGTTGTGTAGTTGTGGGTGTGTGTTGCAGTGGTTGTTTGTTGTGTAGTTGTGTGAATTGGGCGTATTGTGGTGTAGTTGTTGTGAATTACTGTTGTGGTATGATTTTGCTTGGTTATTGTTGTTGTGTGGTGTGAGAGTTGTTGGGAAATCTCAAAGAAACAAAGGAAACGCTGCTGAAAATTTTCCAACAACTTTCACTATGGCCTCTAGGAAACGAACTTCAAGAGCTTTCTCATCTGCATCCATCCTGTTACACCTCATAAGTTAAGACAAGGGTTAAGAACGTCATTAAGATTAAGATTCGGATAATGGATATAAGTTATATTTACATAAGATACGAGCACGTCAATGATAACTTAATATGATAAGTTATATATATTCCCATTAAGGATTACCACATATTATAAGAATTACGATATGGATAAATACGGGACCTTATGGAATTTTCGGGAATTAAAGGAAACAAAAATCAAGATTTAAAGAAATGGATTAAGGTTTATTACTTGGGGGATTAATTTAGTTTAATAAGCACTTAGAGGGTTAAAGTGTAATATGAAGGGGGACCTAAATGCACTTTTAAAAATCTGAAAATTGGAATTTAATTGCCCTAACAAGTTCATTTTTCCACTTTAACACAAAATCAAATCTTCTCTTCCCTTTCCCCCTACCCTGGTCAAAAATACCCCCCTTTAGCAAGAAAAAATCAAGCTTGTTACTTCATCTTTCTTGGATTAAATTACCCTACCCAATTAAGCCAAGAATTAGAGAATTTTGGACCCAAAAACAGTGGGTTTCGACGGGACTGCTGAGCAGATTTTAGGGCCGAAAATAATTCAAGTTTTGATGCAATTTTTGGGAAGAAAAACATGTGTAGATGATGGGTAAACGTTGTAGATGTTTTCATGTTGAATTGGAGTGGAAGAAGTGAAAAATTGGGCAAGAAGAGGGGCCAAGAAAAATGGGCAGAAAATCGGGATTTTGGGCAGAATTTTAGTCAACTTTGGAGGGGTATATCTCCTCGTATATTAGGGTTTTTGGGTATTTCAAAAGCCAAAAATGAAGTTCGTCGAGTCTAATTTCCAACGCGACAAACCTCTAGTCGATAGGACACCGGAGTAGAGAGTTATGGACGTTACAAGTTCAACTGACAAAGCAGTGGCTAAATATCGGGACTGTTTTGGGGATTAAATTAAGGTATGAAAATTCTTCCTTCTATGCTATAATTGAAGTTGCATATTGTTGTAGTTGAAGTAATGGACTTGTTTTAGGAAGAAATCTTGAATTTAGACAATGCATGTGTCAATTTTGGGTGTGAGCCGAATTGAGTTGTTTTGGGTATATGTTGGATTCATGTGTTGTGTTGTAAATTTCACCACTAATTGCGTATTAAAAATGGAAGAAAGTGTGAAAATTAAAGATATAATCGTTATATGGAATTGTTGGAAAGGTAAAGTAAGATTAAGAGTTAAGAAAAGAGTTAAAATGGCTGCATGTTAATGGCCTAAAATTCATGGATAATTCTCGGACATTATGTGACCTTTGCGGGCTGTTTTGGTGCAAGATTAATTGTTACTATTATTATTATTATCGTCGTAATTATATGGTAAGATTGAAAGAAACATTGGTACTTTGAGTTGTAATTAGTTATATAAGGTGACGCGAGATGAATTGGAATTTAAGGAACTAAGAAAAGAGTTTTGGAATCTCATACATTGTTGTAACATTTTAAGGATTGAATAAACATGGTAAGTAAGTGCGATAGTCACTTTGATGGTTGAAATTGTTGTCTTTCATAAATAAGGAGAAAGGAGACTGTATGATGACGTATATGCAGTATATGAAACCTAATTAGATTACATATTGAAATGGTTGTGATGGTTGGTTTGATTTGAACTGTTGGTTAATTGTGGATACGCACATAAACAGAGAAAATGCTGCCCAATATTTTATAGAAATAGGAAGCCATTATTCTATATAACTTACGTTAGAAGCCCTAGAATTAATGGTCGTATTATTATTATTATAGGCTGACATACTAGACGAGGCGTATCCTAGTATTGCATTGATTGCGCGACTAAGAGGTATGTGAACTATTCTTTCTTTCTTTGGCATGATTTTGTGAAAATCTTTCTTCTTTCTTTTGGTATAATTTTAATGAAAGTACGGCGGACGTACGTGATTCCTTCAAAGTCTAGTTTTACTAAAATAATGATTCATGATATGATAAGTGTCTTGACTTTCCAAAGGATATTTTAAAATGATATATGATATGATAAGCGCCTTGATTTTCCAAAAGATGATTTAAAGGATAAATGATATGATAATGCTTTTTTCCTATTCCATTGAGAGTCAAATGATAATTTAAGTTATATATGGTTGCTCATGATATTCTGCTCGTGCCAAGTGTTATTACTCATTTCACTGAGTCCCTCACTAGAGGGTCGGGATACGTTATATGTACTTATAAGATGATGAAGATTCCATCGAGTCCCTCACTAGAGGGCTGAGACATGTTATACAAATATGATTTCACCGAGTCCCAGACTGGGCCGGGACACGTTATATTGATAATTCCATCGAGTCCCTCACTACAGGGTCGAGACATGTTATATTGATAATTTCATCGAGTCCCTCACTACAGGGCCGAGACATGTTATATTAATAATTGCATCGAGTCCCTCACTAGAGGTCTGAGATACGTTATTTACATACATATGGACATGATGACTCTATGGGTAAGCATTCAGGATTACTAATATGATTCTTTATTTCACATGGCACAGTTATGATTTCATTTTCAGTATTTCATGTTTTCATACTCAGTACATTATTTCGTACTGACCCCCCTTTCCTCGGGGGGCTGCGTTCATGCCCGCAGGTACAGGTGATCGGTTAGGTGACCCTCCAGTTTAGGACATCTACCCGCTGCTAAAAGAGCTCCCTTGTTCCGGAGCCAGTTATTTTGGTACAGACCTTTACATTCCAGACTTATGTATATTTTGGGCACGACGGGGCCCTGTCCCGGCATATGTCAGTATTATACTCTTAGAGTTCTGTAGACAGTTGTGGGTGATAGATGTATTTTGGACTTGTGTAGAACGTTTATGCGTTTGAGCTAGCTGTATTGATGCATTTGTTTTGGGATGTTCCCGTTTATAGTGGCAGCCTTGCTGGCTTGCCTATTGTGATTACTCCTTTGTTTATGTGATGCTATTTGGTGACAGCCTAGTCGACTAGCCTGTTGTGATGGTTGGATAGTTGTGTAAGTCAACCTTGTTGGCTCGCCTATTTTGGGTATATGTTATAGATGCAGTGTTGTGCTGCCGAAATTTTCTATTACCCTTAAGGGTCAGTTGATTACGTGACGGGTCAGTGTAATGGCGTCTAATTAGGGCGTCGGGTCGTGGCCCGTCGGGTCGGGTCATGACATAAGTGGTATCAGAGCAGTTAGTCCACGGAATGTCTACAGACCGTGTCTAGTAGAGTCTTGTGTATGAGTATGTTGTGCACCACACTTATACACAAGAGGCTGCGGGACATTTAGGATTGGTTTTTATTCTTTCATCTCTTAGATCGTGCAATAGAGCTATGTCATTAGGATAATCCCCCCTCTTCCTAATAATTATTGTGGTTGCAGTTATGTCTCGAAAGACATCGACAATGGCTCGGAAGGGAAAATCAGAGTTATTCAGACTTGACTTGGTGCGTCAAGCCATAAGGGAAGTGAAATAATTTGAATAGAAGTATGATGACCAGGTTTGGAGATACTAGGTCAACGTCAGGTAAGGTAACTCTTCAGAATCTTTTACGTACTAAATAAGAGAATAAGTTAACAATTCATCACTTAAGGGGATGGTATCATCAGGGATTGAAACCAGGAGCAATGTCCGAGGTTACGTATGTATACTAGAATATGTTGGAATTAAGAAAAGTACGACAAGTAAGAAATGCAGTTGTTTATAATTACGAATAGTGAAGAGATCTCTTTCAGACCATGAATGGGGTGTTGACTTGTGAAATAAATTGATGTAGTCTCTATCTTACGAATTGGTACTCTGTTATGCTACGGTATCTTCTCTATAGTTACAAATATTGAACTTTTCCTTCCAAAGATAGGAAATGAAGCTTACCTATTCTTTTCTCCTTCATACCTCTAATTAAATTTTGAGCGTTAATTATTAGAATATGTGACTGTTTTAGAGTATACCATGTTGTTGGATTATGTGAAGGTAGGAAACTGCAAAAGAATATTGTTCTCATGTAAGAATAAGAAGGGGTTATTACTTCTGGAATAATAAGATTGATATATAAGAATGAAAGTATTTAGGGATTAATTGAGTTTCTTTCGCAAATGACTTAGAACTTGGGAATGTTGAGCATCCTATTAGTGTATAGTTGTGTCAAGCATATTAAATATTGTAACCTCTGGAGTTCCTATTTTCAGTTAAGAACTTATTTGAAGGATTGGTAACCAAGGTATGTATTTGTGCACAGTTTCAATGCATTAGTTCACGCAGAATGCTAAGATGAGGCTATTTGGTCTCTTGGAACCAAAGTTTAAAAAGGGAAGAACCCACTAATTTGTGTAGTGGGTGATTTTCTAAGTATTAATCTTACCGAGCATCCAAATGGAGGAATATGGTTATTGTGGAAACATCATCTCAATGAAGTAGATATTAAGTTGTACAGAATAATTGCTATACTGCGGGGTAACACATAGGGGTACAAAGAAAAGTTTTCATATGACCTTGGTGAACGCATTTAATGATGTGGCTCTTAAAAAGGAACTGTGGATAGATATTGGAAGGTTACATGGCCAGATACAAGGACCATAGGCAATAATGAGTGATTTCAACTGGGCATTAAAATGGAATAGAAGAGTGAAGTATCATGTCTCTAAGACTGAGATAAGAGATTTTAAGCAGTGTGTAGCAGATTATGGTGAAATGAGTGGCATGCAGGGTGTATAGCAGCACTTACTAATCAAGAATGAGTTGATAACCTACATGCTTCTAAGGTGCCTTTCAAGAAATCAGGTCTATATGAACATTCTTTTGGGTTAATTGGATGAGAAGTAGGCATAAAGACTTAGTATAAGTTCAGATACTTTAATAGGTGAAGGTTGAATCTTGAATTTATACAGACCATAATAGAAGGATGAAAAACAGATAAGAGAGGTACAAAGATATAGATGAATTCAACGAACTGATAATAGATTCAGTGTGATGTAGTCAAAGTGACAAATGTTGATGCAGCCAAAGACACAACTGAGTTAGTAAGTCCAGCGAGAGGATAAAACAAATGCCACTTGAGGAGACAAACGGTAATAATGCAAATAAGGAGGAACAAAAAGATACTGGGGAAGAATATGGTAATAAATAGAATAAGGAAGATGACGATGGTAAGGTGTTAGAAGTAAAACAACTCATTAAGGACCCACAATTGATAGAAGAATCAAAAGCAACTCTTACTACTAAAGAACAGGTCGAAGGAGCTTTTGTAGCAGCAAAAGTTAATGAGGAGCGGAATGTTGACAAGAGTCAGGAGGTGTGTACCAATGGTAACAACTCTAATAATAGTAACACAATAATATTAAAGGAAGATGGGATAATGATGTCCAATGTGGAGCAGAATATGGCAGTGGAAGCGGATATGTCTATCCTAAATATATTGATCAACAGAGAAAATTAATCAGAGATAATATGAGGGATGATTAACATGACAAACTTAAGGACTCACTGGTGAAGGAGTTATATGAACTAGGTAGATATACTATGGTATATGCAAAGAGTGATGCATTGGGAAGGTTGTCTCTGGGATAGTTTTTACTATATTGTCAACGATATGAGAGATCTTTGGCTAGTTAGTGGGGATTTCAATGTTATTATAAATGGAAGGGAGCCATTAGGCGATCTTCATATATATCCTGCAGAGCGTGAGAATTTTTGCATTTTGTACTAATTCATGTGAAATGTTTGAAATTGAATTTAAATGGAGTCCTTTTAAGTAGTGGAATGAAAGAACCGATAATGACTGTACTTTTAAGAGGTTCGTTAGAATGTTGGCAAACATTTATTTTAGCTTGCTTTGGACAAATGGAAGTGGAACATGTAATAAGAACAAGTTTAGACCATGCCCTTTAGTTGTTAACTTATGGTGATCAATCTATGCATATGAGTAAACCATTTAGATTCCTCAAGTTTTGGACAAAATATGAAGCATTCTTTTAGGCGCTAAATCAAAATTGGCACACTGTTGTTGATTAAGATGATTTCGTTTCTTTTATACCGAAACTGAAGAATGTCGAGACTGCCCTATTATTATGGAGTAATGAAACTTTTGGAGATATTTTTAAGAAACTAAGTTTTAGGGAGGATATTGTTGAATTTAAAGAGGAGTTGTTTGAAGAATTTTCAACAGAAGCAAATAGAATGATTTTACAAAGAGTTACGGCAGACTTTGAAAGAGTATGAAGAGGCTTCTGGCCATTTGATAAATAAAATGAGAGTTCTGTTTAGATGCATGCTAAGACTCCTAGTAACTTGATTCGGCAAGAAAAATGTATTACTGATTTCACAAGGGGAACGTTTCCATTCATGTATTTAGGGTGTCCAGTACTACATGTTAGAAAGAGGAAGATAGACTATGTTGAATTAATTAAGAAGATTAAAGACAAGTTACAGGTTTGAGAAGAAAAATTGTTGTCACCATGAGGTAAAGCAGTGTTGATTACTAGTGTGTCACAAGTGTGCCTATACACATATTGCCTGCTATAAGACTTGCAAAATGTGTGATCAAAGATTTACATACAAATAGTTGTAATTTTCTTCTGGTATATAGTAAGGATGATGTTAAGGCTAAGCATTGGTTTACATGGTTAAAATGTACTTGCCTAAGGATGATAGTGGATTGGGGTTCAGACCTCATTTTGGATGTATTAAAGGCATTGTGTAAAAAGCTATGGTGGAAATCTCTGAACCACCAACTCTCTATGGGTTAACTTTCTAAGGAACATGTACTCTGAAGCATTACCCTCAATATGTGCAACGGGAAGGTGGTTCTCATGCCTTGAAAATGGTTGTTGAGATAAAGACCATATCCTTCTGATGGATATAGGTAAATGTGGGTTAAAAGAGTGTCATTCAAGATATATTTCTTCTATGGACGATGTGAAAATTTAAAAATTTCAGTGGATAAAGTGTTGCATAATATTAGAAGTAATATAGTATCAAGATACTGCTGATATAATGTCTTACATCAAGGAATGATAGATAACTTGTTTCGTACAAGGGAGTTGTCAAATATATATGGAGTTATGTTAACTATGCAGCGGGTATACACATGAATTGTCGTCATGTTAGGCATGCAATACAGATTTGGGGGAAACATTACATACCATTATAAATTGAAGCATGTGTACAAGGTAGTACCAGCCGGAATATTGCGGCAAATTCGGAAATAGAGGAATATAGCACCGCATAGAGACTCTTTAACTTTGTTCAAGGTATTACATAAGATTCAGTTGAATATCCACAGATGATTTGATTCCTTACTTAACTATGATTTGGTGAATGATATATGTGATGTATATTGAGGCTTGTGTGATATTTGTTGGTTGGCTGAATATAGGTGGATAGACATAGTTATAAAGGAGACTCGGCCGAAATTTTTCTAGCATAAGACTTATTATGAACATTCGAGGACGAATGTTTCTAAGGAGGGAAGAATGTTACACCTCGTAAGTTAAGACAAGGGTTAAGAACGTCATTAAGATTAAGATTCGGATAATTGATATAAGTTATATATACATAAGCTACGAGCACTTCAATGAGAACTTAATATGATAAGTTATATATATTCCCATTAAGGATTACCACATATTATAAGAATTACGACATGGAGAATACGGGACCTTATGGAATTTCCGGGAATTAAAGGAAACATAAATCAAGATTTAAAGAAATGGATTAAGGTTTATTACTTGGGGATTAATTTAGTTTAATAAGCACTTAGAGGGTTAAAGTGTAATATGAAGGGGGGCCTAAATGCACTTTTAAAAATCTGAAAATTGGAATTTAATTGCCCTAACAAGTTCATTTTTCCACTTTAACACAAAATCAAATCTTCTCTTCCTTTTCCCCCTACCCTGGTCGAAAATCCCCCCCTTTAGCAAGAAAAATTCAAGATTTTTACTTCATATTTCTTGGATTAAATTACCCTACCCAATTAAGCCAAGAATTAGAGAATTTTGGACCCGAAAACAGTGGGTTTCGACGGGACTGCTGAGCAGATTTTAGGGCCAAAAAAAATTCAAGTTTTGATGCAATTTTTGGAAAGAAAAACATGTGTAGATGATGGGTAAACGTTGTAGATGTTTTCATGTTGAATTGGAGTGGAAGAAGTGAAAATTGGGCAAGAAGAGGGGCCAAGAAAAATGGGCAGAAAATCGGGATTTTGGGCAGAACTTTAGTCAACTTTGGAGGGGTATATCTCCTCGTATATTAGGGTTTTTGGGTGTTTCAAAATCCTAAAATGAAGTTCGTCGAGTCTAATTTCCAACGCGACAAACCTCTAGTCGATATGACACCGGAGTAGAGATTATGGACGTTACAAGTTCAGCTGACAAAGCAGTGGCTAAAAATCGGGACTGTTTTGGGGATTAAATTAAGGTATGAAAATTCTTCCTTCTATGCTATAATTGAAGTTGCATATTGTTGTAGTTGAAGTAATGGACTTGTGTTAGGAAGAAATCTTGAATTTAGACAATGCATGTGTCAATTTTGGGTGTGAGCCGAATTGAGTTGTTTTGGGTATATGTTGGATTTGTGTGTTGTGTTGTAAATTTCATCACTAATTGCGTATTAAAAATGGAAGAAAGTGTGAAGATTAAAGATATAATCGTTATATGGAATTGTTGGAAAGGTAAAGTAAGATTAAGAGTTAAGAAAAGAGTTAAAATGGTTGCATGTTAATGGCCTAAAATTCATGGATAATTCTCGGACATTATGTGACCTTTGCGGGTTGTTTTGGTGCAAGATTAATTGTTACTATTATTATTATTATCGTCGTAATTGTATGGTAAGATTGAAAGAAATATTGGTACTTTGAGTTGTAATTAGTTATATAAGGTGACGCGAGATGAATTGGAATTTAAGGAACTAAGAAAAGAGTTTTGGAATCTCAGACATTGTTGTAACATTTTAAGGATTGAATGAACATGGTAAATAAGTGTGATAGTCACTTTGATGGTTGAAATTGTTGTCTTTCATAAATAAGGAGAAATGAGACTGTATGATGGCGTATATGCAGTATATGGAGCCTAATTAGATTACATATTGAAATGGTTGTGATGGTTGGTTTGATTTGAACTGTTGGTTAATTGTGGATACGCACATAAACAGAGAAAATGCTGCCCAATTTTTTATAGAAATAGGAAGCTATTATTCTATATAACTTACGTTAGAAGCCATAGAATTAATGGTCGTATTATTATTATTATAGGCTGACATACTAGACGAGGCGTATTCTAGTATTGCATTGATTGCGCGACTAAGAGGTATGTGAACTATTCTTTATTTCTTTGACATGATTTTGTGAAAATCTTTCTTCTTTCTTTTGGTATAATTTTAATGAAGTATAGCGGACGTACGTGATTCCTTCAAAGTCTAGTTTTACTAAAATAATGATTTATGATATGATAAGTGCCTTGACTTTCCAAAGGATGTTTTAAAATGATAAATGATATGATAAGCGTCTTGATTTTCCAAAAGATGATTTAAAGGATATATGATATGATAATGCTTTTTTCTTATTCCATTGAGAGTCAAATGATAATTTAAGTTATATATGGTTGCTCATGATATTCTGCTCGTGCCAAGTATTTACTCATTTCACTGAGTCCCTCACTAGAGGGTCGGGATACGTTATATGTACATATAAGATGATGAAGATTCCATTGAGTCCCTCACTAGAGGGCTGAGACATGTTATACAAATATGATTTCACCGAGTCCCAGACTGGGTCTGGACACGTTATATTGATAATTCCATCGAGTCCCTCACTACAGGGCCGAGACATGTTATATTGATAATTGCATCGAGTCCCTCACTAGAGGTCCGAGATATGTTATATGCATACATATGGACATGATGACTCTATGGGTAAGCATTCAGGATTACTGATATGATTCTTTATTTCACATGGCACAATTATGATTTCATTTTCAGTATTTCTTGTTTTCATACTCAGTACATTATTTCGTACTGACCCCCCTTTTCTCGGGGGGGGGTTGCGTTCATGCCCGCAGGTACAGGTGATCGGTTAGGTGACCCTCCAGTTTAGGACATCTACCATTGCTAAAGAAACTCCATTGTTCGGAGCGATTATTTTAAATGACCTTTACATTCCGGACTTATGTATATTTTGGGCAGCGGGGCCTGTCCGTCATATGTCGATTGTACTCTTAGAGATCTGTAGACAGTTGTGGGTGATAGATGTATTTTGGACTTGTGTAGAACGTTTATGCGGTTGAGCTAGCTGTATTGCTGCACTTATTTTGGGATGTTCCCGTATATAGTGGAAGACTTGTTGGCTTGCCTATTGTGATTACTCATTTGTTTATGTGATGTTATTTGGTGGCAGCCTAGTCGACTAGCCTGTTTTGATGGTTGGATAGTTGTGTAAGGCAGCCTTGTTGGCTTGCCTATTTTGGGTATATGTTATAAATGCAGCGTTGTGCTGTCAAAATTTTCTATTACCCTTAAGGGTTAGTTGATTACGTGACGGGTTAGTGTAATGGCGTCCAATTAGGGCGTCGGGTCGCGGCCCGTCGGGTCGTGACACATCCCAGATTATGACGTGACTCGATTCGCCAACAAACAGATGGAGGATCGATATAACAAGATTAGCACTAGGGCATTGATACCAGAAAGAGGCATGGATTACCAGGCCAGGCCATTTGATGATGATGATGACTACGAGCCTATTAGGGCCATGATCGAGGCAAATGGGTGGAGAAGGTTCACCAATCCATAAAGGATCCAACTTCAAAATTCTAGCCTTGTGAGGGAGTTCTATGCGAACTACCCCAAGCAAGAGGATGGGTGGTGCTTTGTTAGAGTGAATATGTGTCTGTCAGTTCTGAAACAGTGAATGTGATACTAAGGACCTATGATGTGGAGGACCGAGGCGATAATCCAAACTATTTCAGAAGTTGGTCACGAGACGCCAACCACATCCTGTGGGACGTAGTAGCACATACATTGTGCTACCCAGGCGCTGAGTTTAGTTTTTGCCCGCAACGGATCCAGGAGACTTGCCCGATGCCAATTTAATAGAACAGTCAAAGGATGACTATATTTCATAAGTGCACGCTTGAATCCGTCAACTTATTTTATAAATGTGCCATTAGACAGAATCAATCTCATTTATGGCATCATGACGGACACGACAATAGATATGGGGAGAGAAATAGTGCAGAGCATAAGGGAGATTAGTAGGTTGATGACTACTGGCGAATTGGGACATGGTTCACTCATTACTGCCTTATGTGATAGACATGGAGTCCTAACATTCGCCACTGATATCCTAGAGAAGAGTCAGTTTGTTGTGACCTACAGTTTAGTGCACTCCTTCCTTGACCCCCACCCAGGACCAACAACAATGGGAAGGGGCCCAGCAGCAGCAGAACCAGAAGCCATGTATGAAGAAGAGCCAGAGGCACACAATGAAGCGGTAGCGGCCCATGACCTCGCATCCCAGAGCCTTCAATGCCAATGATGGAGTAGATGCTCTTGAACCAACAAAGGATGTTGCGGAAGCAAGAGCAAATGATACAAGACCATCAACACCTGACCCAACGTGTTGATAATTTGAGTTTCATGTTCACCCAATGGACAATGCAGTATCCGCCGCCACCACCATCATTTTGAGCCGATGTATGTCTGTAAGTCGTCTCATTTTAATTTTTGAGTCTTTTACACATTTCGGACAATGTGTAGTTTAAGTTTGGGGGGAGTTTTCATTTTATTTTATTTTTGTGAGTCTTCTGTTATTTTTGTATTTTATGTGAGTCAATATTTTTTATATATCATGCATGATGTGCTTATTTGGAATGTCTAGTGAACTAAGTGGGATAATGTAATGAAATGAGAAGCTAAAATTTGTGTGTGTAAGTTAGATATGCCAAAAATTCAAGAAAATCTGATTATTTGGAATATTTGATGCTTAGCCTATGTGTTGTCAATTAAAAAATATCTGTGAAGTCTGCTTGCTTGTTATTTGAGGCGAAATAGTTAAGATGTACATGTTAGGGAGATGATTCATGCATTTCTTTGTTAGCCCTTCTTACCATTCATTACCTGCCTTGTAATAAATTGTATCTCTAATCAGCCTCTTTGAGCCTAAACTAAGTTATTTTTTTGACACCCTATGATTCCCTTGTGTGTCATAAGCAGTATTTAAAAAAAATTGGAATGAAGAAGTGTGAAAAAGAAATACAAAAGAGAGTGAAAAATTGATGCACCCCAATAAAAAAATATATGTTAAAGCTTAAGTTTGGGGGTGCCTATGTGAATGTGTTTCATGCTCTCAAAAAGTGAAGAGGGGAACGATATGTATGAACTGAAAAAGAATACCAAAAAGAAGAACCAAATGGTTGAATGAGAACAACGCTTATGGTACGTAATTTGAGCCTAAACGCCGACTTTTACCTACCCCTGTCTAAGCCTATATTACAACCCTGAAAAGTCCTGAGGATCTCTAGTATGTATGTCTATGATTAGTGGAAAATAGCAAGTACACAGGCCCGTAGAACTAAATAAAATTGGCATGCATAGTTTAGGTATTCATGCTTCCATTACTTGTGATTGAAATGAATTTGCGAAATATCTGACTTGAAATTCTAGATTACTGAATTCATGTTATATTTGTTCCTGCATATTATCCCAACTGACGTTCATATGTTTCTAAGTCTTTGTGCAGCTGCTTGATTTGAATCTTAGAGTCTTTTATTTCTGTGTCTTTATTTTTGTTTTGATCTTTGCTCGAGGGCGAACAAAAATTAAGTTTGGGGGTGTTTGTTAGGCGTATTTTGTATACGCCTTTTGAGTCATTTTTAGTTGGTATTTTACTCATTTTTGTTGTGTTTAGTATAGTAGTAGGTTTGTTTTTCTTTCTTTTGAATCACAGCGGTGCAAAAAGGCAAAATGGCAAAAAGGAACGAGAAATAGGCAGAAAAGGTGCTCCCGAGGCGAAACAGAGCGAAAGAAGGCAGCATCGCGGTGCCATATTTACCGAGGAGTCACGGGACTTTCAAAACCGCGGTGCCATCAGGAAGTACCGCGGTGCCATTTGTCTTTGAGAAGGCTGCGGGAGTTTCGCATCTTGCATTATCTGATGCAAGTAGTGTAAGCCGGAAATTTGATTCAGAAGGCAAATTGGCTAAGGGTAGATTGGTCCATAGGGCACGAAAATTAGAGGATATTTAAGCCCTATGAATTAATGCTATGATGGAGGTTGGTCATTCTATAACACAACACAAAACAACACAAGACGGATTTGGAGCTACAATTGGAGACGTTGTTCTACGTAATTTTTTTTTTCTTTCGTTTTTAATTCAGTTTATGTATGGATTTTGTGTTAGTTCTTAGTGTGACTATGGATAGGAGCTAAACACTCTATTAGGGCTTTCCTTATGAATCGCTTGAAACTTTTATTCATGAATTAATGCAGTAGTTTGATTTATTCTTCACTTGATTAAGATTTAGCCAATATTTGGTATGAATATTTGATAATTAATTGATCACTAATTATCATAACCTATATGATTTCGAATCAAAATTCTGAAAGGTGAGATTTGAATATGCTGTAATTGACTAGACATATGTTAAAATCGCGGACGAAAGTACCCCGATACTTGTGTAGCATTATAGGTTACTGTTCTTAATCCTCCTATGTGGTAAATCCTATCATAGAAATATAGAAGGGTTTTGCACTAGGATTGAGTGATTATAGACAAAAGAAGCAAAACATTGAATAGTTGCAATCACCTATGCCCTAACAGCAAGACCGAGTGTACCTTATGTCCTAACCAGAATATAAGACAATCTAGTTAACCGTTATCTTAACAAAGAAGAAGAATCATTCTAGTTGCATTAAGGATTGAATAAAGTGGATAGTCGAGGATTTTGGAAGCTCTAATTCATTCATAACTGATTACAACTTTATTAGTTTAAACCTTGCAATTATTCTAGTAGTTAAACAAAAACTCCAATCAAATATCGATTGCCAAATACATAACATAAAATAGATGAACGGTACTTAGAAACCAGTCTATGTGGACGATATTCGGTCTTACAGACTATATTACTTGTGAACGATGCGTACGCTTGTGTGAGCAGTCGAAATATCGCTAACAGTATTTTCGTCCAACTAGTTTTGTGGCAAAAATTGAAGGATGGGAGTGGTAGATAAATGTAGAGCATATGAAGGTGAGTGTAGTGATACCAATCACGACCGTCAATTTCCTCACAGGTCGCCAGAAATTGGCCGACGGCGCCTAGGGTTTCTGATTCAATCGATCTGTGCATCGTGGCTTTTCGAGCAATGTCGAGGCACGGGGATGGTATGTAAATGACGGTGAGATGATGGTGGTCACAGTGGTATTACCCACTCCCGTAGACACCACCTCAAGCCGCCGGAAAAAGCAACAACACTGAACCCGCATTTCGAACTGAGCTTTGATGGTAAATCGACTAAGATAATGGCATAATCGAGTGTCTAAATTGGTATAGATTGGAAGAGCTGGGCGAGAAGAGTCTTTTGGTATATGGGTGTTCGCCGAAAGTTGCCTGAGTCGACCGAAAAATTGAATTTTTCGGCGACGTTACTATAGCGTCACAATTTCGCCCAAAATTGAGAGCATTTTTTAATACCCGTACTATACCGTAACATCTGGGAGTTGGGTTTGGGTAAGGGATTTAGGTGGTTTTTTGAAGTCTTGGTAGTTTTAGTATTTTATTTTATTCATGGGTTATGGTTTAAAATAATTTATTATTAAAAGATGTGCACAACTATAAATTATAAAGATAAAAATACCCATGTGATAATATAATATTTAAGAAATGTTTAGTGCTTAATGTAAATGTGATGTTATTACAAAAAAAAAATTATCTTTACTTTTTAAAATATTAAAACGACAACGTTTAGTTTGTTTTTATTAAAAATGATTTAAAAAAAGAAATAAAAATCGTGTAGGTCTTGATTTGAATTAAAAAGAAATGCTAAATAATTAATAAAAATGGTGTCATTTTAATTGGTCAAACGTGTCATTTTTGGTCAATTTAAAACACAAGTCACTTATTTATGTGACACTTCACAAACCCGTCACACAAATGTCATAAATAAATGACACTTAAATAAACCGTCACACAAATGTCATAATTTTATGACACTTAAAAAATTCGTCACACAAATGTCATAATTTTGTGACACTTTAAAAAATCGTCATACAAATGTCATAATTTTGTGACACTTTAAAAACTGTCACATGAATGTCAAGAAAAGGCATAAATTTAGTAAAAAGATGTGAACGTTGCATTTCTGTCACACATGAACTGTCACTGTAGGATGTTTTTCTTGTAGTGCATCAAGAACCATCTTCATGCCATTTATAACATGGATACCTTGGCCCCCTTCAGCCGTTTTATTTAGCTGAGGGTCCACTTCATCTCCAGTTTGTGGAGATCTCCGGTTAGGAAATGAGACATTCCCATAACCGTAAAAAAGAACAACATATTTTGCTGCCATCTTTTGAAATTTGTCCCCATGAACTTCTCTGGGCGTTCATGGTGGAATCCGGCGGGTGGTGGAATGGTAGCGTTCCCATGAGCAGTGGAAAAGGTGTTGTGAGCGCCTTGAGCAGTAGTGGGGTTGCCACTAGTTGTGCCTTAAGTAGCGATGGAAAAAACATTGGGGTTGCCTTGAGCAGCAGCAGACGTTTCAGTGTTGAATTGTCCTCCTCCAGTCATCTTGTTGTTACTTACAACAGATATTGTCTTAAGATTGTGAGTTGTAAGTTACAAGGAAGTGGGAATGTACGCCACAACACCAAAGATTACAAATCTGGAAATAAGAACAAGAACAATGGGTTTGCTGAGTCGAGTGATATTCACTATGTCCTTAAGACAATATTCCCCCATATAAATCCTTTAACGGTGATTGACAACTTGTCTCCCAAGATAAAACAACAACAAACAATTGAGCAAAGGAAACTCAAATTTTTATTAGAAAAGAAGAACCTTTTGAGTGTATGAAAGAAAGCTAGAGAGGAAGAAAGATTCAGAAAAATATGATTGCAAGTGTGTTCTTCAATTGAGCCTAAGACCTCAATTTATAGTATGTGTAAAATGACCTATCATCTAGCCAACTAATGGCAATCAAAGCCGTGTAATGACACTTATTGAGAGGGTATAATTCAACCAAATAATGGTTGAATTCAAGTGTCAAGTAATGGAGGATCAATGCTCCAAAGCCAGCCCAAAAGTCAGAAACATTTCGTCTTCCGTCGACCCCACTTCCATCGAAGCCTCGCGGCGCCTGAATTCCAGTAGCCACTGTCACCAAAGCGCCGCGGCGCTCCGGCTCCGCGACTCAGACGGTGGTTGCGCCGCGGCCCTTCACGTCTCCGCGGCGATTTCCGACTCGTTTCATCTTTTTACACATCATACACTTCTTCCTTCATTTACCAACGTGAAACACTCATCATATGTTCAATAACCGTCTATCATTTTATGTCTCAAACATTTCGTTTATGTACCAATATCTCTTTTACTAAGGAAATTTTACAATCCTTGATACAACGTGTGCACGTGTGTGGAAACGACGTTTCCAACGTGCGAAGCCCCAATTATTCGAGTCATAAATAATAGGATTAACTTTATACACGTTAATAAATTTCCAACAACAATTACATAACATCAAATATGTGCATATCAATGTTAAACTAGTCTCCAAGATTTTCCATAAAACAGGCACATAAACATATATTATAGGTTTTGTCCCTCAACAAGCTAGTGCATATATACAATACGTATGTAACTGTAAGTATATAACATGTAGCACTATCTATGCACAAGAAACATTTCTATATCAAAATAGGCTAAGGGTATAGCCATCATTTATCTCTAACCTCTTCAACTATCCAAACCTGGATAAGCACCTTGAAAACATTTTATTACGTACTCACAAAACTAATATGAGGTTTTCTTTTGTCTCATAAAAAAGTAAATTCAACTTTTGAGGACCCAAAAGTGTGAGATTAAGTCGACTCTTTCATAAAATAAAAAGAAGTCTCACACAACTACTAATGTCATTGTATGAAATACATAATAAAGTTCTTCAGGCGCACCTTGCTAGTATGCAACAACATTCGGACTCCAGCAAAAACAATCACAAATTGGATGTGGCTATAGGCTTGGTGCAGTCAAAGTTTGAACAGCAGATGAATAATATACAAGGAATATTAGTGTATAGGGATTTTATACTTTAAGAGTATTTTTTATCCTTAAAAACGTTTATCTTTGCATTGATTTAGCCTAATATATAGCTATATTATAAACATGTATTCTCAATTTACATTGAAATTATTTTTCCTAATCTTTTAATTCATGTCTGGTTGGCCTGGGCACACAAATAAAGATATATCATTAAACTTTACCTAAGTAATACAATGTTTGGTTCGTCATTGAATAAAATACTATTTTTTGCATATCTAAAGCAACAACTGTTTGAAATATTAAATTCGACATTGATAATATCTGCATAAATTCTGGTTGAATCTATATATTATTTAATAAGTACTAAATATCATGTGAGATAAGAAAAATTATATTAGCAATACATTGATAAATATTACTATCTAAAAGCAAAACTCCTTTAAATTAAAGTACATAATATCTGCACAGTATCCCTACATTATTGCTCATGGCATAACGAGTACGTGACTTTACCTCGTAACAATTCGTATATTATAACAATTCGGATGTCATAATATTTGTATTATTAGTAAATCAAATGACCTAAGTTCTTGTATAGGGATGTCAGTGGGGCGGGTAAATGCGGGTACAGCCCCGCACCCGCTCCAATTGGGGCGGGTATAGGGGATGGATTGGTGGGTGGTGGGGGCAAGTAGAAGCGCTGGAGTTTTTGTTAAATATTTTCATCTTTACTGTTTTTTAATATTCATAATATTTTGACAAGGTTTTAGACTTGATATTCGATACACCATTGTGGAAAGGTTCCTTTTTTTCCTTTTTCTTATATAACTTTCATTTTGGTGACTAAAACAATTGTTAGACATTATTTGAACATTTTATTAATGGGTACCCGTCGGATAAGTGGGTATCCGCGTGAACTAAGTGGGGCGGGGGCGGGTGGAGGAATTACTACTCGTGATGGGTGGTGGGCCGGGGGTGGGGATGTGTTTTAAGTGGTGGGTACGGGTATGGGATACCCTTCCCCCGCCCCCGCCCCATTGACATCCCTATTCTTGTAACCATTTCCGTGGTTGTTCATTTGACTTACACCACAACTAACAACTAAATTGGAAAATCCAACCTTCCTCTATTATATCTGTTAAGAATCCTACATCGAAAATGGAATGAAAATATGAACTTGGACAATCTTCACCCTACAAGTTAGCTTTTGGGGTTGAGTTAGACCCAATATCCATTTTTTACATGGTATCAGAGCCAGACCCATTTCAATTCTTTGTTCACTGATGTTGGGCTCCCAAATTATATTGTCCACGCTCCAGTTAACGAGGTATGGACGTGCAGGAGAGTGTTAAGAGTCTCACATCGAAAATGAAATAGGAACATGAACTCCTTATATGGACTTGAACAAGAAAACCGAAAAGATATGCCATGAGTGTCATAAAATTCCCGAAATGGTCCATTATCATATTTCCTACCATTATCACATTGAATGTTTTTAATTTCCTGTTTAAATTTGGTACGGATGAAAGCTCTAAATTTTAAGAATGTTGAAAAAACTTGAGACTTTTTAGACAAAGGAAAAGTCCACAAAAAATTAGAATAATCATTCAAAAATAAAACATAATAACGGTGTCCCAAAAAACTCAAAATGGGAGATGTCCATAAATCATTATGAATAATGTCAAAAGGCATCGATGCACTAGAAGTAGAGGCTACAAACGGTAATCTAACATGTTTCCCTAGAGGACAAGAAGGACAAATATGAGTAATACGTGTACTCTTACAATCAATAAAACTATTATTTTTAAGAGAAGAAATAATAGATGACCCAAATGTGCATGCCACAAAGAAGGAGCAAGAGCGGCAAATGTTGAAGGTGTGGCTTGACTCGTGAGAATGGTGGTGGTGGTGATTGGATAAAGTTCTCCCCGACTATTACATCTCATTAGAGGTATCCCCATTTTAAAATCCTTCACAGAAAATTCAAAAGGGTCAAAGTTAACAGAAACTCAATTATCAGTTGTGAATTTTCGGATATACACCAAATTTTTAATTAAGTGAGGGGCATGAAGGTCATTTTTAAGGACTAAAGGTGGATGTGGGAGGGGGGCTATCTTGTGCGGACATCATATGAGAAGTGGCTCTGGTGTCAATGTATCAATTTGCGTCTGGGATTTAATCCAAATGTATGTATCGCAACCTCAATATCCGTAGGTGTCAGACAAGACACTGGTCCCGCAGCAGCGAAGGTCTGTTGAGGCAGAAGCCTAAGCAGCCACCGTATGGCCGAATGCCGAATCGCGACCGCATTGGCCGCCATCGCCACCGCCCACCTACCGAAAGCCCAAAAATAAGGAAAAGCCAAGTTGGGCCACTGGCCCAGCAACCCCACGACCATTGTGCATTGGCCCAAGGTTGTGTCCAGTGGTGTTGCGGCCCAGCCGGCCCACTGCCACCACGTCCGCTACTGCCGTCACTACCCTGCCACCACCGCGACCGCCGTCGCAGTTCTTGTCACAATTTTTCCGATTTTGACCCTTTTTGTTGTCACCGTTGTTACGATTTGAATAGAATTATCTTAGAATGAGTGAGGGTCATCGGACGTGGCCATCATTACGGAATTAGCTCTAGTAGCCGTCTTCTTAGCCAAATTGGCCTCTTCTAATGTGAGCATGGAGCGGTCCTGGTAGAAAGGTGGAAGAGGATTACTCTGACGAAGAAGCGTCCCAACACCATTATAAGCCTCAGATAGGCCTGCAACCATCTGAAGAACAAGATTATCATTGGTGACGGGCGCACCAACGTTCTTGAGTTGATCCGCCAATTTCTTCAGTCGTTTACAATAGGTAAGACATTCAGAAAATCCTCCATATTGACATAGGAAAATTCCTGCTCAAGAGTGACGACACGTGAATTTTTGTTATCTTGTAATATATCACGCACCCTATTCCAAGTTTCCATCGTCGTGTCGTCGTGTTCAATAATAATCTATAAAAAGCCCGTAGAGATAGTTGAATATATCCACTAGAGTATTGTAGCATCAAGAGGCGTCCATAACGCAGGGTCATCATCAGCGGCAGGTACCTTCTCCTTGCATGTATCCGCGAGAATGATGTGATGAAAAATTTGATGCGAGCGTGCGTGAACTTTGAATAATTCTACCCATGTCGTGTATTGGACATTTTTCATCTCAAGAATGATAGGGATGTGATTCTTGATGTTGAAAACTATAAGTACGTGATTAAATGTATTCTTTGAGGTAGACATGATGAAAGAACAAGAGGAGAATGAGGGATTCAGAAAAAAGTTTTGGGAGAAAAAAAATCTGGTCGTCGGCCTGCTTCTCGGTTTCCGAGAGGAAGAGGGTTGCGGAAGGTGTTTGGGAGAAGGTATTTTTGTCCTAGACTTCTGAAATGGACTGGGAACATGGACTCCTTATATGAACTTGGACAATCATCACCCTACAAGCTAACTTTTGGGGTTGAGTTAGGCTCAAGATTCATTCTTTACAATATCATTAACAGTTATTTGCAGAAGAGAATCTAAAATTTCTAGAACATGAGTGCATCATTAAAAGAAAAAAGGAAAAAATATATTTAGTCGGTAATGATCCCTAGCCTCTAGATAAATAACTCAATGTTCATGTAAACGTGTATAGTCAATATTATATAATCCCTACCCATAATTAGAATATATTTCATATATTGTGTAAATATAATTATGGTAAGACTAGGACTACGATTTCTCTTGTATAAGAAATGAATATTGTATACTATATATATTGATATTAATGAGAAAGCCTCCTCAAGGGAGATTAATATCATCTTACATGGTATCAAGAGCCAAAATCTTACTTTTCTTCTAAAGGAGCCCCCCTCCCCCCTTTCCCGGCTTACAGCCGAGGCGCAACCCCTCCCTCTTCCTAGGGTTTCATATTTCCCTAACTTATCTTCTCTCCTAAATTACATCCACTATCATGACTCCTCTTAAATCCCCTACATCCTCCTCCTCCACCGATATCACTCTCGAAATACCAAAACTATCTTTTCACTCAGCCCTAACCGTTACCAACATCAAAAACTGCATTCCCATTCTTCTTGATCAACAAAACAATCAGTATTATCCTTGGGTTGAATTGTTTCGCATTCATGCATGTGTCTATAACGTGCTTGATCATATCGATAACACTATTCCTCGCCCCCGAAGGTTGATGATTCTACATGGCATCGTTTCGACGCTGCCGTCAAACAGTGGGTATATGTAGTATCTCTCAGGATCTTCTCCTGACTATCATGAAATCAGGCGCCACCGCCAGTGAATTGTGGATTCATTTGGAGGAAATTTTTTAGGATAACACGCACACTCGTGCTGTGTATTTGGAGGAACAGTTTAATAAAACACGTCTTGAAAACTTCTCCAACGTGACTGAGTACTGCAAGCAGCTAAATCTTGTGGCGGATCAACTATTCAACGTCGGCACGCCTGTCTCTGAAACTAAAATGGTGTTACAAATTATTGTAGGCCTCCTAAAGGCGAATATGATACTTTGTCCACCATGATTCAACAGGCGAATCAGTTACCCAGTTTTAACAAAGCTCGCTCGCAGTTATTGCTCGAAGAAATATGTCGTGCTAAGCAAGATGAGCATAATCAGCAGGTGTTAGCTGTTGACACGCAACCCCAAGACCCGATGCCGCCGGAAAACCCTCAACCGCGGCAGGGCCCCGGCGGCAAGAGGCGGCGGCGTGCGGCCGCGGCGGCAGGAAGTCATGGTCGTGGCAAGTGCGGTCGCGTCAGAAAACCAAGAAGAAGAATAATAGCAAGGTCCGCAGAACAACTGGGCCGCGACACCTCAATAGTACTAGTATAGCGCCGTGGTGCCTACAGAGTCGCGGCTCCGCCCCCATTCCAGTACCAGCGACCCTTCAACCAGTATTCTTAACACAGGTTGTTGGGCCCAGCTCCAGCCCCTCGACAAGCCTAGTACCCACAGCAAGCCCACTTCATGCAAAGCCAATTCCAACAGCCTGCTTCGGCTTGACATACACTGAGTTGGGTCAGGCTTTCAGCAGCCTCAATCTGCAACAACCAGACAATAATTGGTACATGGACTCCGGAGCCACATCTCACCTCACACGGTCTGTAGGTAATATTCTCAAACTGTTCAGTTTAAAGCATCCACAATTTATAATAGTTGGTAATGGCCACCGCATTCCAATAAAGATTTATGACACATCCTATACACAACCTCCTCATCCACCCTTCTCCCTTAAGAATGTCCTATATGCCCCAAACATCATTAAGAACCTAATTTATGTCCGCAAATTTACTCGTAATAACTCTGTCTATGTTGACTTTGACCCTTTTGATTTCACTGTGAAGGATTTATATACGGGGACACCTCTTACGAAATGCAATAGCACGAGGGATCTCTATCCATTCTCATCCACCTCCGATGTCGTATCTCGCTCTCCCGTCTCTCTAACGGCTATTTCTTCATCCACATGGCATAATAGGTTTGGTCATCCAGGAGCCCCAGTTTTTAATTTCCTTAGATGCAATAATTTTATTACTTATAATAATGGGAAGCTTGCCCAAAACTGTGTTTCTTGTTCTTTAGGCAAACATACTCGTCTTTCATTTAAATCATGTACTAGTGTTACCTTTGCACTATTTGATATTATACATGCCGATTTATGGACATCACCTATTGCTAGTTCTCGGTCATAAATATTATCTTGTCTTACTAGATAATTTTTCCCACTATGTTTGGTTGTATCCTCTTAAATTTAAATCGGAAGTGTTTGCCAAATTTTTTGAGTTCCGAACGTTCATTCAAACATAATTTGAAAAAGGTATTAAATCATTTCAGTGCGATAATAGTCGTGAATTCAACAACTCTATGTTTCACCATTTTTATACTAATAATGACATGGTTTTTCTCTTCTCCTGCCCTCACACATCCCCACAAAACGGTAAAACTGAAAGAATCATTCGCACCATTAACAATATGATTCGCACTTTATTGATTTATGTCTCCCTCCCACCGTACTTCTGGGTATATGCTACTAAAATGTCAGAATACATTCTAAATATTCTACCAACTAGCACCCTTCACAATATGACCCCTACCGAAATCCTCTATCATAGAGTCCCCTCTTATGATCATCTACGGATATTCGGTTGTCTATGCTATCCTAACATTGCCTCTACCGCCCCTCACAAGCTAGATCCCCGGTCCACTCCATGTGTCTACCTAGGCTTCCCGCCGAACCATAGGGGCTATCTATGCTACGACTTGTCCACTCGTCAAATCCACATCTCTCGTCACGTCACATTCGACGAGATCACATTTCCGTTTTCGAATCTTCAAAAATTCAAAAAACCAGATTACTCCTTTCTTAACGAGCCTACCATTTCTCCCATCATTCTCAGTCAACTACAGTTATCACCGTCATCAGTGCCGCGGCGCCATTCTTCCAGTGACCAAGATGTTTATGTCCCGTCGTCAGCGCCACTACCCAGTGTTGAGGCGCCGCGGCGCCAAAATTCCAGAGAGCACTTTACATCCATACCATCGTCAGCACCACGGTGCCAAAACTTCAAAGAAGATTGTTCATCCAGCGCTGCGTCCCTTACCATCTCCATATCTAACCTTACCATCCGTCTCGACCTCACCACTCAGCTGCCTCAGCCACCCACTGTCCCTACTCACCAAATGGAGACTCGTTCCAAACACGGAATCTTCAAATTCAAAGTCCAATTCAACTTGTCTGCCCAAACCATCTCTCCAATTCCCAAGAACCCCAAATTGGCCAAACAAGACCCTAATTGGAATGCGGCTATGTTTGAGAAATTCAATGTTTTGACTAAACAGCACACGTGGGATCTAGTACTTAGACTTGAGGGGGTGAATGTGATTCGTTGTATGTGGTTATTTCGTCACAAATTCATAGATAATGGGGATCTTGAGAGGTATAAGGCACGTCTTGTGGCTACTGGCAAAAAATCAGCATGAGGGCATTGATTATGGTGAGACATTCAGCCCTGTTGTCAAATCGGCTACCATTCACACAGTTATGAGCATAGCTATGGGCAAACACTGGTCGATACATCAACTTGATATGAAGAATACATTTTTACATGGGGACCTGAGAGAAACAGTCTACATGCATCAGCCGTCTGGGTTCACCCATCCAGTAGTCCCTCACTATGTGTGTCGACTCTGTAAGTCACTATATGGCCTGAAACAGGCCCACGTGCGTGATATGATCGCTTTGCCATGTATATTTTGCAGATTGGATTTGTATGCAGCAGGAGTGATACTTCACTTTTCATCTTTCATCTAGGTAGTAGCATTGCTTACTTATTACTGTATGTGGATAATATTGTTCTAACTGCATCCTCCGATGGGTTGAAAAATGAGATTATTGTTGTACTTAAGACTGAATCTGCAATGAATGATTTGGGAAAACTGAGTTACTTCTTGGGGATATCAGACTAGGTCTGCCAATCACATGTTCTTGTGTCAACGTAAGTATGCAGAGGGGATTGTGTACAGTGCTAAGATGGCGAATTGCAAAGTTATGCCTACTCCAGTTGATTCAAAATCTAAGCTCAGTGCAATGTATGGTGCTCCAGTCTCCGATCCTACTATCTATAGGAGCCTTGCAGGTGCACTTCAGTATCTTACATTTACAAGGCCCGACATTGCTTATGTTGTTCAGCAGGTATGCCTATTCATGCATGCCCGCAAGGAGTCTCATTTTACTTCCCTTAAGCGTATCATCTGATACAATAAGGGCACACTAGATTATGGTTTGCACCTATACCCATCTGCACCAAACAAGTTGCTCTCTTATACGGATGCAGATTGGGCAGAGTGTCCGGATACGCGACGCTCCACCTCCGACTTTTGTGTTTTTTAGGGGATAATCTGATTTCTTGGTCTGCCAAGCGACAGGCTACCCTATCTCATTCCAATGCCGAGGCTGAGTACAGAGGCGTTGCAAATGTGGTAGCTGATATTTGTTGGCTCGGAAATTTACTGTTAGAGCTTCAGTGTCCTTTGCGTCAGGTATCCATTGTGTACTGTGATAACATTTATGTCATCTATCTTTCTCACAATCCGGTTCAACATCAGCGAACCAAGCACATTGAGATAGACTTACACTTCGTTCGTGAGAAAGTTGCGCTAGGCCATGTCAGAGTGTTACATGTTCCCTCATCCTATCAGTATGTAGATATATTTATCAAAGGACTTTCAGACAGTTATTTCTTGACTTTAGATCCAGTCTCAGCGTCCGGCCTCCTCCTGCTCCGACTGAGGGTGTGTGTAAATGTGTATAGTCAATATTATATAATCTCTACCCATAATTAGAATATATTTCATATATTGTGTAAATATAATTATGGTAAGACTAGGATTCCTCTTGTAATTAGGACTAAGATTCTTCTTGTATAAGGGATGAATATTGTACACTATATATATTGATATTAATGAAAAAGACTCCTCAAGGGAGATTAATATCATCTTACAGTTCAATCAAGTGCACTATTTAACCTTCTTGTAGCATGTGTTTATGGGGTGTCAACATATAATATTATATTTAATATATATATAGAGGGAGAGACCTAGTCTTCATCAGTGCGGCAGGCACTTTTTGTATGTGTCGGGGCCGTTTATTTTTCACACCTAACACCGTCCGAGTTCTTTACTAAAAATAGAGGGATACAGAGAACACTGGTCATAAAACCTTAAGACCGGTTTCTGTGGATTGATGACAAGACATGAGTTTTATTAGAATGTAGAAAGGAGAATGGAGAAGGGAGTGTATCAACATTCAACTTCCCTCTGAAGCCCTAATAAATTTTGGTGGTTGTTAGTTTACATTTGTTTCCAGAAGTTCAGGTTCTTGAGATTTTGCTAGTAGTGCTCCACGTGTCCTTCATATTTGATTAATTCAGTGAAATAGAAGCACCTATACATCCCTACCCTACCCCTTTCTTCTATGTCATGGGTCGCAATACTCTAATATCATAAAATTTATCATCAGGTGTTCGGTAATTGGCACCTAACTAATTCAAATTGGTGTCAAGAAATCTCAAGTAATTTACCGGATAGTCCCTATTTTGGGAATATTCAGTACCAAAGTCACTAAATGGATGAGTCGCCAACTTCTGGACTATGTAATGTATATGCTGAGTTACGAACAGACATATTTATCAGCTTTCTTATCTATTTTTATGTGATTTCTGTTGAAGCATATACTTGAGGCTGGGGGCAAGGCGGACAATCTTAAAGCAGGTTTCTCATTCATTAAATAGAAGCGATCACCAAAATTTCACGATCCACTGTCAAATTTATTCTAATTCTAATAGTTTGAATCGAATTGGTATATTGATGATATCTACTTAAAAAGAAAATAAATTCTGCTATTTTGTAAAGGTAGTTCGTTCCTCTCTACAATATTGAGGATGACACAAATTAACATGTACTCTGCGTAGATATATAACATGTTATAACACGGTCTCACTCATGAACATAAAGTTTAAAAAAAGAGAAAGATTTTTAAAATTTGTGTTTTAAAATAAGTCATAATAGTTGTGTGGTTATAAATTATTTTATTAAAATTTTAAATTTAAATTATTTATGAAATTGTCCTTTTTAGGATAGATTAAAAAATAAAACGAGTCACGTAAATGATAAAGGTAGATCATGTGAAGTGTTACAATCTATCACTTTCGAGGTTTTCACTTTTTTCTTTTCTTTTTACTATTTATTACATGGCTATGTGTATTCTTAATACATATTACCCTTTCTAAATCTCACGGCGTGAGATTGATATGTTATTGTTGTTGTTGTTAATGTATTTAGGAAATCCAACCCTTAAGCTTATATTGAGAAAACTAGCTAAATATTAACATATATGCTAATTAGATTAAATACTAAAAGCAATTATTTTTTGTCTTTTTCCTCAATTATCAATCTCCTTTAATTCTATTAAGGTTAAAAATAAACTCATATTTTATATTTTATCCTATATATTCACTAGTACAAAGAATCAAATTTCTGATAATATTTTTTGAATTATAGTTCCTGCATAATTTAGTTTCTAAACCAAATTGAACAGTTGAGACAAACGAAACAGGATAATGATTTCTATTCCTAAAATATTGAAGTTATCCGTATACGAAGCTTCATTAAAATACTACAAAAAGTTTGGTAAATATGAAGACAAGGGGAGTACTAATGGGAGGGCTTTCTAAGAATAGGCCTACTCAGTGTGAGATATCGGATACCAGATGAAAAAAAAAAGGAATGAATGTCACAAATTGGGGTATACGTACTTTACCAAGTACCAGCCAACCTCCAGCTCCCAACCCTTCTGATGGCAACCCTTACGTACCTACATTATCTCATTTGCATTGAATGATGTGGAGGGCGGAAGGCAAAAACAGATGGAAGTAATTTAATTGAGATAGTAGGTGATGTTTTGCTTTTTTCACTCTTTTACTCTATTCTTTGATGAGGGGAAAGTCCCGAAGGCGAAACCCCCCCACCTGTACCAGAGGCCTCTTAGCCAGGTGGGATGTAAATCGAGGGATATGCGCGAGTGGTAGCCCTGCAAGGGAGAGGACCAACGGGACACGAACCCAGCAACAACCCTTGCAATATTTCAGCAAAGTATTGTTACCACACGAGTTCGAACCCGCGACGTCGGGGTGATTATATCCCAATCACCTTGCCACTTACCAACTCGCCTGTGCCCCTGGAGGCCTCTTTTACTCTATTCTTATACTTGTACTTAATAGTTAGCGTAAAATTATGAAATTTTCCTTGTTGGCGACTTTTCATTAATATAATATATATAAGTGTTTATAATTACAAACTTAATTGTATAAGGATATTTACTTTATATAATTATATCAAATTAATAATTACAGAATATATGAAGAATATATATGTAAACTATACGTATTATTATCTATCACACACTCTCAATCGGAGCGGAAGGAGGTCAGACTGGATATGAAGTCAAGGAACAGTTGTCGAGGAAGTCTCTTAGTATATATACATATATATATATATATGCATATTGATAGGAAGAAGGAACATGTAAAACCCGAACGTGACCTATGGAAATCTTCCCACGAACAAAATGAATATACATCTCAATATGTTTGATTCACTAATATTGAACCGGGTTATGAGACAAGTAGACAGCGGATACGTTATCACAGTAGACCATACATTCCTTACACAAGGGACAATGAAGCTCTAGAAGAAGGTTTCTAAGCCAATAAGTTTAAGAACAACGTCGCAACGCCTATATTCTCGCTCGCACTCGAACCGGAAGTGTGGCTTCTTTGTTTGCACTACGAGATGAGGTTATCACCCAAGAATACATAATAGTCGGGGGTAGATCGACGAGTATCGGGACAGCCGCCCCAATAGGCGTCCGTGCAGGATATTAGTCTGGTCGGTGCAGATGAATAAAGATGTAATACATAGTCAAGAGTACTCTTAACGTACCGAATGATACATTTCAGAGCGGTAAAGTGAAGCTCTCTGGGAGCATGCATGAATAAGCACACCTATTGAACGACATAGGCAATTTCGAACCTAGTTAAGGTAGGATACTGAAGTGCATCAACGAGACTCTTATAAAGGGAAAGATCAAGAACTAGATCCACATCATTGGCGATGTGTTTCGACTTTGAGTCGACTGGAGTAGGTATAATCTTGTAGTTTGTCATTTTAGCCCTGTAAACAATCTCTGTGGCACTTATGCTGACTCAGGAACATTGTATTCTCGGATCTGGTCAAGGAAATCCCCAAGAAATAGCTCAACTTACCCAAGTCTATTATGGAAAATTCATCTTTGAGCAATGCATTGATCAAAATTTTCAGCATATCAGAGGAGACAGTCAGGACAATGTCATTCACATATAGTAAAAGATATGCAGTGTCATTACCTCAATGAAATATGAAAAGTGAATTATCACTTTTGATGCACACGAATCCAATTTGTATGGTATAAGTGGCAAATCGCTCATACCAAGCCCGGGGGGGTTATTTCAAACCATAGAGTGATTTTCAAAGACGACGGACATATTGAGGAGCTAATGGATACACAAAGGCAGGTAAGAATACATTTTTCACATCAAGTTGATGAATAAGCCAGTTCTTTCCCATAGCAATACTCAAGACTGTACAAATGGTGGAAGGTTTGACCACTGGACTGAAGGTCTCACTATAATCAACTCCCTCTTGTTGCCCCATGTCATTTCCCACAAGTCTCGCTTTATGACGTTCAAGCTTACCAGTATCCCTGAATTTGTGATGATATAGCCACATACAATGAATCACATTGACCTCTTCTGGTTTCGTAACAAGATCTCATGTGTATTGTGTAGTGAGCACATCAAAATCCTCACGCATGACCGCATTCCAATTTGGGTCCAGTTTGACTAATTTTGGGTTCTTGGGGATATGTGAGATAGCTTGAGTGGATAGGTTAAAATGAATGTTCTGTTTGAAAATCCTATGTATAGGAATAGAGACTGGTTGAGCAGTGGCGTCGGTGACGATATATTCGGGTTGTGAGGTTGGTCGCGGTGGATTACGGGCAGTAGGACAATGGTGGTTGTGGGATTACTGGGGTTTTTTTATGGGAAAATTGGGCAGTGCGGAGGTGAGGCAGTGACGGTAACGGGGGAGGGGGGCAGTGGGGTGGTCTATGAGATGAGCGAGGGGGTGGTCGATGAGTGGGGGTGGTCGATGGGTTGTGGGGCAGTAACAGGACAACAGGGAGGTGTTGTGATGGGACAGCTGAAATACTAGCATTATGTATTGTCGTTTGAATGAGAGGGGATATATTCGTATCATCAAGAAAGTCGTATTCAGTGACTTGAAATTTTTGAAGCTTTGCAAATGGCAAAACGTTCTCCTCGAATGTGACATGGTGAGAGACTAGGATTTTATTTGTGGAAAAATCATAGCATAAGTACCCCCTATGGTTCAACGGAAAACTTAAGAAAATGCAAGGGATGTCATTGGTGCTAATTTATCAGGGGCCGTGGAGGCGAGATTAGGGTAGCATAGACAATCAAAAGTCCAAAGGTGACCATAAGAAGGGATCCGACGTAATAGAATTTCGGTAGGGATTTTATTTTGAAGGATACATATAGGTAATATATTAAGAATGTATGCTACCATTTATAGCGCATAGACCCAAAAGGGAGAGGGAAGATAAGCGTGAAAAAGTATTGTACATATTATATTATTAACGGTACGGAAGATTCTTTCGTCTTTACCATTTTGAGGTAAGGTATGGGGGCACGAGAATCGAAACACGATGCCATTGTCTGCACATAATTTGTGAAAGGGGAAATTATCAAGCTCACGACCATTGTCACATTGAAATGATTTTATGTCCTTCTCAAACTGTGTTTTAACATATGTTCGAAATTCAAGAAACATGGAGTAAACTTGAGACTTATTTTGAGCGGATAGACACAAAGAAAATGAGAGAAATTATCTAATAATACCAAATAATATTTATGACCCAATTTGCTAGTAATGAGAGATATCTATAAATTGAATGATGTCAAAAGGAGAAAAAGTAACACTTAAAGATGACGTAAAAGGAAGTCTAACATGTTTGCCTAAAGGACACGAATAGCAATTTTGGGTAAATTTTCCTTTATTACATTTAATCAAATTTTGACTTCTAAGAAAGTTAAAAACGGGTGGTCCCGGGTGCCCATGTCTAATGTGTCAAGTTGATGGAGAGATTGCAGTTAGAGAGGTATGTGGATTGACACTTGCAGTGGAATTGGATGAGAAAGGATATAGGTCCCCCACACTATGCATCTCGTAAGAATTATCTCAGTACGTAGGTCCTTCACATAAAAAACCAAAAGGGTCAAACTCAATAGATACGGAATTATCACTAGCAAATTTCTTAACAGAGATTAAGTTCTTAATGAGGTTAAGAGCATATACAAAATTTCTGAGAAAATGAAGGGTGAGGTGGTGGAGTTTGTGTGGTGCCATAGCCTTGAATTGAAATACGATTGCCATTTCGGAATAAAAAAATGAAGATTATTCAATTAAACAGTTGAGGAAGATTACTGGAGTTACGAGTGAGGTGGGATGTGGCTCCCGTATCCATATATCATGCATTATCGGGTTGCTGTAAATTCATGGTGATATATGCCTAGCCTAATTCGGTAGGACTAGGGAGGTCGTATGTGTTACACCCCGTAAATTCAAGAGGATAAGTTAAGAACGTACGAAAGGAAATAAGATTTGAATTTGGAAAGTTGGGTTGGCAAAATGTTGTAGGCAGACGTTCAGTCAACTTTGGAGCGGTATATCCCCTAATTCTTTAGGAGTTTTGAGGAGTTTTAAAAGACTAGTATGAAGTTTATTGAGTCTAGTTTCCAACGCAACAAACCACTCGTCGATTGGACATCGGGGTAGGAAGTTACGGGCGTTAGAAGTTACGTGGTGACGCAGATTTATGATTTCCCAAAGCGTCGCAGCGCCGCGGCGCCGTCAGCAGGGCCGCGGCGCCGATATTTTTGAAGATCCTCTGAGGTTGCAGCGCCGCGGCGCCGGAGGCAGGGCCGCGGCGCCAAGGCAGAATTTTTACGCGAAAAGGGGCGAAAACAGGGGATATTTTGATAAAAGGCCTATGGGAGGGTGACAAGTGTTCCTCCCATCTTTTTGACCAAAGGAGGGTCTTATTTTAGGACCAAGTCTTCAAGACTTGGCCATTTTCAAGGGTTTCCTTAAGAAAAATTCCTCTCCTCTCTCTCAAATTGATGAACCCCGGTGAGATTTTTGGAAAGGCTTCAAGAAGGAAAAGTGTTGGCAAGCTTGTAGAGGGTTCGTGTGGGTAATTTTAAAGTGAAGAAGATTTCGGAAAGAGGGCTTCTTGAGGTAAAAATCTTCACCTTCTTGTGTAAATGAAGATTTCAAGTTATAGTAGTTAAGAAATGAGCATGTGGTTGTTATATTAAAGTTTGAAAAGATTTGGATCTTGTCGTCTCGTTGAAAACCGAAAATGGTATGTTAGCCACTCATGTTGTAATCAATTCGGTTGCTAGCTAAAAATCGTTACATGTTATGAATAGAAGGGTATATAATTGGTTATGATTTATATAACATGTTGGAATAACGAGTTGGATTAAACGGAAATTGAAAGGAAATTGATAATTGTTGTGATATTGTAGCCGAATGTGGCTTGGAATTATTGGATTGTTTTGTATTATTGTGGGCAGAATTTTACGCGTCCTGTAAAGGCGTGTAATCCCCTTTTTGGTTAGCTGAATTGTTGTGCCTTAAATGCGGCGTTTGGTTATTGAATTCGGACCTTGAAAAAGGTGGAAAAGTACGTAGAAACAAAGGAAGTGCTGTCCAATTTTTCCCGTAGGACAAGGAACTTTACATTAGAATATTCTACGTTGAAGCTAGAAGCTAATAGACGTATTATGGTCATTATAGGTTGACATCTACGGACGACATATTGGACTTGGCAAGTGGATTTAACAGAAGAGGTATGTGGAAACTTTCTTATCTCTTGAGCATGAGTAGTTATAACTGTATGGTACGGTAGACGTACGTGATTTAAATAAGGTAAAGTCATTTGATATACTTGACTTGTTTTAAAGATGCCTAGTCGGTTGAGTTAGAGGATTAACTCACATGTCCTTGAGAAAAGGTTATAAGAATGAGTTATTCTAATGGGGTAGACAAGGACTTCTTGATGTGAAAAGTATGGAATACTCGATTTGAAAGTATTGATTCTGGAACTATTACAAAGTTAAGAACTTGTTTTCTAAGTTAAGAATTTTGTCTTCCAAAGTAAAGAGACTTGAAGCATTTTGAAAGTGGTGTAACTTGATTTGAAGTACAAGTCTCTTGATCATAAAAAGAATGAAGTTGTCTAAGACATAAGGAGTTATAACGGCTTTATGGGAAGTTAGTTATGACGGCCTTATGAAAGGATAGGATGGTCTTAGTTTCTAAAGCATAAAGTTAGTATAACGGCTTTATGGGAAGTTGGTTATAGTAACTTTATGAAAGGTTAAAGAAATGGTTTTTCTCGAATAAGGTAGGCCTAGATGAAAGAATTGAAACTAAGAAGAGCAATTTGATTTAAAGGCATCAATTGCTTAAGGTTAAAATGAGGGTCACTTGATTTAGAAGCCCGAAGCATATTTCTAAAAGTATAGTGACTTGTTTGAAATGTAGATAAGCCTCGATACTACGGGTGTTAGTATCTTGGGGTCTTATGTGGAAAAGGGATCTTTGGAAAGAATAGAAATACATAGTACTTTGGGTTGAATTTCCCCGGACTTGTTAAGTGATATGAAAAGCGCCTTAAGGTCATAAAATGAGATCCATTTTGTATGTTAATGAAAGTCTAGAAGTTATGAATTTACTTGACGCGTCGGCGGTGATGTGGGATTCCACGGGTATGCTTCCATTGTCTTATTGTGAACTTACTTGGACGTACCGACAGTGATGTGGGATTCCACGGGTATGCTTCCATTGTCCTAGTATGAGTTTACTTGACGCGTACAGCGATGGGGATTCCACGGCATGCTTCCCTGTGATTGATCCTGGACATGCTTACGATGAGGATTACGAGGCACGCACCTCGACATGCTTACGATGAGG
Organism: Przewalskia tangutica; assembly: GCA_029844215.1. Taxonomy (NCBI): domain Eukaryota; kingdom Viridiplantae; phylum Streptophyta; class Magnoliopsida; order Solanales; family Solanaceae; genus Przewalskia; species Przewalskia tangutica. Next base: position 79,331,229 of record CM056732.1, on the reverse strand, counting down.
ATTATGAGGCATGCGATGAAGCCACCCGACGCATCGGTGATGTGGATTCCACGTATGCTTCCATTGTGGTTGACCGTGGACATGCTTACGATGAGGATTCCGAGGCACGCACCTCGACACGCTACGATGAGGGATTCCGAGGCATGCGACCAGGATGCGGTTTAAATTCCCGGATACGACTATTACCCCATGGGTTAGCTCCCCATGAAGTCATGTACCCGAGATGAGGGATTCCACGGGCATGAGATATATATATTTATGTATTGTGTATGTGTACGCCGACAGTGAGGTAGGATGCCACGGGTAAGTCACATGGTTATAGTTTACACTTACGGCTGTCGGAAGTGATGGGGGATTCCACGGGCAGGAGGTATATATACGTGTTGTGTGTGTACGCCGACAGTGAGGTAGGATTCCACGGGCGCGTCACATGGTTAGATTTTACACCTAGCGGTCGGCAGTGATGGGGAATCCCACGGGCGCGCTGTGATATTTGAGGGCCGGTGTTCATAGCCCTGGTGTGACTATCGTTCATATGTTGAAACAGGTTGTACAAGGTAAAACTGACTTTCATTACTTCCACTTCAGTAAGGCACAGTGTACTGTTAATTGGGTTGTCATATATGTCTTCAGCTGTATTTTTTACTATTATGATTTAAATTACAGTACCTTCAGTTTTGCATACTTGGTACATATTTTGTACTGACCTCCTTCGGGGGGCTGCGTTCATACCGCAGATTGAGGTACATAGCTTGTTGATCCGCACTCCTAGGATCACGGTTCAGTTCTCGGAAAGCTCCATTTCTCCGGAGGCTTTGTCTTTGGTATGGTTCCCTGAAGTTGTTGACTTTTGTGCATTCAGGGGTATGGCGGGGCCCTGTCCCGTCACAGTTGTTATGTAAATTCTTAGAGGTCTGTAGTCATATCTTGTGGGTCACTTATAAAAAAAAATTGAGGTAACTGCTTTTGGATTTGTTTATATCTAGGGAGGTAGCCTTATCGGCTAACCTAATATTTATTTCATTATTAAGTTTGTGTATGTTCCGCTGATTATCTCGATGTATCTCATGTAAGGGTGCCTGTGTAGGGCACGACCGGGCCGAGGTCGGGTCGTGACAGTATGGTTGATGTTGGGCCACGGAGAAGTGGGCCTGATGTGTTTGGCTCATCGGACGTGGGCCTGGATGGGGCCCCAGAATACTAGGTTACAACCACTGGCCCGAGACTGTTGGAAAGGGGCAGGGGGCGAGGCCTAATAGAAATCGGCCAGGGCAGTGGGCTAGCCCACTAAGATGGTATTGGGCATGCTATGTTTGGCCTACGAAATTTATCGTCCCCCACGTCATTTTCCTCTGCCACCGCGTTCTCCACCGCGGCTGCCCCATGGCTATTAATTTTTGGTGTGTTACGGCTGGCCTACAGGTGTAGTGGTTTTCACCGGTGCATCAACCACCAATGTCTTTTGATTATGTTTATCCCGTTTGACACGCCTGGTCTCCTCCAAGAGCAATTGTGATCGGGTCTTGTTGAAACTAGAAAGGGGATCGACTTTTTGGATTATCGTCGCAAGTGTATCGTACTCACCTTGGTAAACAATTAATTAGTTGTAAAACCATCTTCGTTTCGGAAATTGGTGTGCCCACATTAGATAATTGATCTGCAACTAATTTCAATTGTTTATAATAGTCTGACATATTCGCAAAGTTCTCAAGACGGGTGTTATTGAATTATTCCTCCATATACACGACATGTGTATGTTTGTTGTCTTGAAATATTTCCTCTAACCTTGTCCATAGTTCGTGAGCCGAATCACCTGTCTTCAGAATAGTATGAAGTAGATCTTTGGATATGGTGTCATATATCCGTTGCTTGACGATAGCATCAAGCCTTTTCCAAGTTGTGTTGTCAACGTCGGGTGGACGGGGTGTGGTGGCGTCGATGTGATCTAGAATGTTGTAGGCACAAGCATGTATTTGGAATGATTCCACCCACGAAGAGTATTGTCCATCCTCTTGATCAAGAATCAAAGGGATAAAGTTCTTGATATTTGTTACGGTGAAGGCCGGATGAAAGGAGTTAGGAGAGGAGGATGGAGGATGAGGATGTGACGTCGGAGGTGGAGGAGGAACCCTCGGGAGATTCGGGAGAAGCCATGAAGTGGTTGTTGTCGGTGGCAAGAAGAGAAAAAAAATTAGGGTTGGGGGATGCTGCCGAAAGCCGAAAGGGTAGGGTAGGAATGGTGTTTAGGGTTTGGCTCCTGATACCATGTAGAATTACGAAATTCTCTTTGTTGGATGCTTCTCATTAATGCAATATATATATATATATATATGTTTACAATTACAAACCTAATTGTATAAGGATATCTGTTTTGCATAATTACATCAAATTAATAATTACATAATATATATGTAATCTATACGTATTATTCTCTATCATGTTAAGAGTCACACATCGGATATGCAATGAGAACATGAACATCTTATATGGACTTAGACAATCCTCAATTTACAAGCTAGCTTTACTTAATAGTTTGTAATATTGTTCCCTTATAAATAGTGCTCCAAATACCCCCCTCTTTCCAATCCAACTTTCTGTCTTAGCAATATAATCTATATATCCTCTTACAATTAGAATTCTCTTTCTCTGCTTAAGTTCAATCATGGAGTTGAAGTTACTTCACATCCTTACATACCTTTCTGTGAGTACTACTTCCATTAAAAAACTCATCCCAATGTTCTTTTTTTCCTAATATATAATTAAATGATCTAATGTTTGCATTATCTTTTTATTTTTTTAAATATTGCAGTTGGCAGTAGTGGCAAGTTATGCAGCTCTTCCAGCATCGACCGGTGAAACATATTGGAATACTAAGCTGCCTAATACACCCATGCCTAAGGCAATCAAAGAATCTCTGCAGCCTTCTGGTAATTTGTCTATAAATACTTGGAATCAATTAGAAGTACTCTTTTTTTGCACTTCTGTATTTAATTATTTAAAAACTTTAAGACAAATCCTTAAGTATATACCAGTTCGTAGGTTTAATATTTTTGCTTTCAGTAGTCTGCAAATTAATATTACTAACATAGTTTGAATTTTGATAAAAAAAAATGGTAACACCAAATAAATAACTGAGATGTTTTTCAAAAGAAACATGTGGTTCTTTTAGAATATACTTGTATACCTTGACGTAATACCTTTTTTCTTACACATAGTGACCACTTATTGTCAATATTTATATACTAACACTATCGATAAATTATGTTATACACAATATTGATGGTATAAAGATTTTTGATGCTTTAATGATAACAAGTTAGTAATTCATTTTACGTTAATGCTTCTTTGTAATTAGTTTATGTAACCTAATTATGTAAAACAACAATTACACCATGAGTACGTATAACTTGTTGGTATAATAATTTGTATTTGGCTAAATAATGTTTCAAAACAATATGTTAATCAATTAGTGAAACATATAACATTAATGAAACAATAAACGAAAACATAATCTGTTTTGGAAAAATAATTTCAGAATGTAATCGAGCCCACTTAGTTCAAAGTGTGTCCTTAAGGAAATTATTCCCCTCACAGTACTCGAGGTTAACGGAATATCGCCTCCCAGGATAGAACGATTATCTTACCAGAATAGTAGTAGTACTCAAATTCAGAGCAACAAACCACTCAACCAGCGGATATCACACGTAATGAAATTTTGGGTTAGATCGATTCTGAATGGTTGCAACCATTCAGAATAGTCACCTCATTTTGGAGGGAAATTCGAAAAAGAGAGGGAGAGCCGGATCGGGTCGCGGGTCGATCCGTTTGGATTTGTTTTTTTAATTAAATAATTAATTAATTAAAGAAACGTTTGTCCAAAAAGATTATCAATCAATCTTTTTCCAAATCCAAATCCAAATCCAAATCCAAATCCAAATCCAAAGCCGAAGCCGAGTCGAGCGACGACGACGGCGCGAGGGGTCCTTGCCCTCTCAACCCTTTTAGCAGCTCGAGAAGGTGTAATGTAATATATACACCTCTCTTTCCTTCCCTTTTTTCGATGTGGGACAAAAGAGCCTTTTACCCTCTTTAATTTTTATCCCATCATTTCCTATTCACCAATATCAAAACTCAACAATCCCCCACATGAATGGGGAATGATTATAAGATAGAAGAATGTACGGACGAGTGTGATATACAAGCGAGAATTGATCGTGATCCGATAAGTAGGTTTCCCTTTGAACTTTCCGTAGTGAACTTATATCGGATATACTCGATCAATCGGTAGATTTGATATCTTTGAACCGTCGAACTTTGTTGTATACCTAGACAACATAAGACACACAATCAACCCTCAACCGTTTATGGTTCTCACGGTTGTGTTCGTTTCAGTCATGAACACCGCCTGGTCTCATGAGTGCATAGAGAATGGGCCTTTACTGTCATTCCCCTTTAAAGCGGCTTACACTTAACACTCACATAGGTGATTTCTAAACATGTGGTCCTATAGCCACATTATCTGGTCATACATCGCCAGATTTTAAAAACCTTAATGCTTTATTAACTCATTAACAAGCCATAAAGTCTTATCCTTATTTCTGAACATTGTCTTCATCCGAGAATGGGTTGAGTTATTTGACAATGTTGAACCGTCAGTCACAACTTTGTTTGATCTCCTTGAACCTAGCTCTTGGGATCTCCATGCGCTAGGTAGAGTTACCGCCATGATGACTTGTCCTGGCCTTAACCCCATTCCCATTGATGATCTACCAACTCCTCTCTAGATAAGCCTTTTGTAGCGGATCCGCCACGTTATCTCTTGACTTTACATAATCAATTGTGATAACGCCACTAGAGAGAAGTTGTCTAACAGTATTGTGTCTCCGTCAGATGTGACGAGATTTTCCGTTATACATTACGCCCCGCCCTACCTATTCTTTGCTGATCACGGTGTATACATATAGGAGCCAAAGGTTTGGGCGAATGGAATATCTTCTAAGAAATGCGGAGCCATTCGAACCTTCTTCACGGCCTTGTCTAAAGCTATAAATTCGATTCCATTGTAGAGCGGGCGTCGTGTCTGCTTTTGATGATTTCCAAGACACCGCTCCTCCGGCGGTGAAAACATATCCACTCGTGGATTTAACTTCAAACGATCCGGTGATCCATTTGCATCACTATATCCTCAAATCGCGGGATATTTATTATAATGCAAAGCATAGTTTTGGGTGTGTTGTAAATATCCCAAGACTCGTTTCATTGCCATCCATGAGTTTGATTGGGATTACTTGTGAATCGACTCACTTGCTTATAGCACATGCTATATCCGGTCGGTGTACAATTCATAATATACATCAAACTTCCCAAAACTCGTGCATAGTCCATTGTGAGTCACTTTCACCGTTCTTTTGAAGTGCAAAACTTACATCAATTGGAGTCTTTGCAACATTGAAATTTAAATACTTGAACTTGTCAAGTACTTTTTCAATATAATGTGACTGTGATAATGCTAGACCTTGTGGAGTTTTATGGATCTTAATTCCTAAGATCAAATCGGCAACCCCTAAGTCTTTCATGTCAAATTTGCTAGTGAGCATACGCTTCGTAGCATTTATATCGACAATATTTTTACTCATTATCAGCATGTCATCAACATACAAACAAACAATGACTTCATGATTTGGAGTATTTTTAATGTAAACACATTTGTCACACTCATTAATCTTAAATCCATTTGCCAACATTGTTTGGTCAAATTTTGCATGCCATTGTTTGGGTGCTTGTTTAAGTCCATAAAGTGACTTCACAAGTCTGCACACTTTCCTTTCTTTACCAGGAACCACAAAACCCTCAGGTTGTTCCATGTAAATTTCTTCCTCCAGTTCTCCATTTAAGAAAGCTGTCTTGACATCCATTTGATGGATTTCAAGACCATATCTGACGCCGATGCCACTAACACCCGAATAGATGTTATTCTTGTCACCGGCGAGTATGTGTCAAAGTAATCAAGACCTTCTTTTTGTCTATAACCTTTGACCACAAGTCTTGCCTTGTATTTGTCAATAGTGCCATCAGCTTTCATTTTCCTTTTAAAGATCCATTTTGATCCTAAAGGTTTATTTCCAGGAGGAAGATCAACTAACTCCCATGTATGGTTGTTTCAAATTGATTCACTCTCACTTTTGACTGCTTCTTTCCAAAATGTTGAATCAGAAGATGACATTGCTGCTTTAAATGTTTGAGGCTCATTTTCAAGCAAGAATGTTACAAAGCTGGTCCAAAGGAAGTAGATGTCTTTTACGTTTGCTACGCCTTAGATCCTCTTTGCTTGGTATACTTTCCTTTGGTTCTTCCGCGATCGTTTAGATCTTTCACTTGACGACTCACATTCGGTTTATACGGATAGATGTTTTCAAAGAATTCAGCGATTATCGATTCAATTACCGTATTAACATGAATTTTGATTGTCCGATTTGTGAACCAAAACCGACAAGCTTTCTTTGTTTGTAGCATAGCCAATAAAAACACAATCCACGCTTTTGGTCCGATTTTTACCCTTTTGGGCAAAGGAACTTGGACCTTTGCTAAACACCCCCACACTTTGAAATATTTCAAGTTGGGTTTTCTTCCTTTCCATAGATCATATGGAATAGATTGTGTTTTGCTGTGGGGTACTCTGTTGAGTATTCGATTAGGTATGAGATAGCTTCCCCATGAGCTCTGCGATAGCAGGAACTAATTAGTAAGGCATTCATCATTTCCTTTAATGTTCGGTTTTTTCCTTTCCGCAATTCCATTTGATTGTGGTGTGTAGGGGGCAGTAGTTTGATGAATAATTCCATATTCCAAACATGTCTCTGCAAAAGGAGATTCGTATTCTCCACCCCTATCACTTCTAATCATTTTGATCTTTTTATTCAATTGATTTTCCACTTCGTTCTTGTATTGCTTAAATGCATTAATTGCTTCATCCTTACTATTAAGCAAATACACATAATGATGTCGAGTGCGATCGTCAATGAAAGTTATAAAATACTTTTTCCCACCACGAGATGGTATTGACTTCATATCACATATATACGTGTGAATTAAGTCTAAAGGATTTGAATTCTATTAATAGACTTATATGGATGTTTAACAAACTTAGATTCAACACAAATTTCACATTTTGATTTGTTGCACTCGAATTTAGGCAATACTTCTAAATTGATCAATTTTCGTTGTTTGTAATTGACATGTCCTAAACGAACATGCCATAAATCATTTGACTCGATAAGTAAGCATTTGAATTTTCATTAATATCACAACAACCATTACATTGAGTTTGAAAAGGCCCTCGAGGTAGCCCTTTCCTATGAACATATCATTCTTACTTATTACAATTTTCTCTAACCAACACACACTTAAACCCGCTTTGACGAGTAGTCTGGTGAAACTAAATTCTTCCGAATTGTTGAACGCGTAGAACATTGTTGAGAGTCGACCTTGCCTAAGTCATCCTCGAAGTATCTTCCCATATCCTTCAACCTCGGGCCATTGCAAGATTTCCATAAACAAGACTCTCTTCTGGTCCAAATGGAGCATATGTTGCAAATGCTTCTTTTGCAGCGCAAACATGTCGAGTGGCACCAGAATCCAGCCACCACTCCTTTGGGTTTCCAACCAAATTGCACTCTGACAGCATTGCACACAGATCATTCAGATCAATTGCCATTATTTGTTTGTCATCACAATCGACAAACCGCTTTTACTTAATAAAACCGAATAGCAATTAAATCACGCACTCAAACGATGAAGATTTTATTTCTTCAAATCGGAGTATAATTGTGAAACTTAAACGATGAAGATTTTATTTCTTCAAATCGTAATTTGAACGATGAAGATTTTATTTCTTCAAATCACAGTATAGTTATGAAACTTTAGTATTCCAACGAAGCTTTTATATCTTCGAGTCAGAATACTAATATTCATATGGAGTAGAAAACTACACAAGTTTTAATCTCCTTAAACAGAACGATGAAGATTTTATGTTCTTCAAATCGTTGTGTAATTATGAAACTTTAGTATTCCAACGAAGTTTTTATATCTTCGAGTCAGAATACTAATATTCATATGGAGTAGAAAACTACACAAGTTTTAATCTCCTTAAATGAGCGATGAAGTTTTTATGTTCTTCAAATCGTCGCAACAAATATCATACACAACGGCGAAGATTTTATTTCTTCAAACCGAATCAATTTTGATAGAAACAAATATAATACACAACGGTGAAGATTTTATTTCTTCAAACAGATCAAAATTGATAGAAACGAAGTGCAGCAGATTGTATGTTGTATACTTGATGAAGTTTTTATATCTTCAAATCAAGTATCCAAATGAGTAGAAAGTTATGAAAACTTTAATCTCAACCGGAGTAGAAAATCCGAAGATTTTAGTCTCCAAACAACATACAAGAAAAACACTTTTTTTTTTTTTTCTTTCCTGAAAAAAATAAAAAAAACACTCTTTTTTTTTCCTTCCTGAAAAAAAAAACACTTTTTTTTTTCCTTTTTGGAAAACACTTTTTCCTGGATTTTAATATTCCAACGAAGTTTTTATATCTTCAAGTTAGAATATGAAATCTCATACTGAGTGAAAACCACACTGTTTTAATCTCCAAACCAGATCTGATTAAAATACAATAAATATAATTTCCTTAAGATTGTTGGTATAATAATCTGTATTTGGCTAAATAATGTTTCAAAACAATATGTTAATCAATTAGTGAAACATATAACATTAATGAAACAATAAACGAAAACATAATCTGTTTTGGAAAAATAATTTCAGAATGTAATCGAGCCCACTTAGTTCAAAGTGTGTCCTTAAGGAAATTATTCCTCACAAGACTCGAGGTTAACGGAATATCGCCTCCCGTGATAGAACGATTATCTTACCGAATAGTAGTACTCCAAATTAGAGCAACGAACCACTCAACGGCAGTATATCACACAGAATGAAATTTTCGAGTTGAAGAGCAACTTCAGAATTGATTAGAATATGAATTTGTTAATAAATTCTTGAAATGATCAAGAATTTATAGGGTTAGAGGTACTGATTCTGAATGGTTGCAACCATTCAGAATAGTCACCTCATTTTGGAGGGAAATTCGAAAAAGAGAGGGAGAGCCGGACGGGTCGCGGGTCGATCCGTTTGGATTTGTTTTTTTAATTAAATAATTAATTAATTAAAGAAACGTTTGTCCAAAAAGATTATCAATCAATCGATCCAAATCCAAATTCAAAGCCGAAATGAGCGACGACGGCGGCGAGTCCTGCCTCTCAACCCTTTTAGCGTTTCGAAGGTGTAATGTAATATATACACCTCTCTTTCCTTCCCTTTTTTTCGATGTGGGACAAAAGAGTCTTTTACCCTCTTTAATTTTTATCCCATCATTTCCTATTCACCAATATCAAAACCCAACATAACTTAAACTAGTACTAGTAATAAACATATTAATGACCTAAAGACTGAAATTGTTGGCAAATATTTGTGTAGGATTGACAGAGGACAAAAGCACTTCCGTGGACGTAGGCAAAGGTGGAGTGAACGTCAACACCGGCAAGGGGCACTCCGGCGGAACAAACGTCAACGTCGGCCATAAAGGCGTCGGTGTGAACATCGGCAAGAGTCACCACGGCACCAACGTCGACGTTGGCCACAAAGACGTTAACGTAAATGCCCCGGGAACCCACGTAGGTGTCGGTAATGGAGGAGTTGGCGTCACCAGCCCCGACCACCACGGACACCCACCGGTCCCGTCGGTGTCCACCCCGGACCGTCACCGTTTAATTATCTTTACGCTGCTAAAGATGATCAACTTCACGATGACCCTAACGTGGCATTATTTTTCCTTGAGAAAGATTTGCACCAAGGGAGTAACATGAAGTTGCAGTTTGTGAAAACTACAAACGATGCCGCTTTCTTGCCTCGCCAAGAAGCAAATTCTATTCCATTTAGCTCAAACAAGATGCCGGAAATTCTCAACCAGTTTTCTGTTGACCCCAACTCTGAAGATGCTCAGATCATGAAGCAGACTGTCCAAGAATGTGAACAGCCAGGTAAAATCAAACGCGAAACCAAAATTTAAAATTTAAATTTTATGGGTTAAATTTTTCACTAATCCAGAGTCATCATAGTAAATGGGTTTGCAATGAAATATTTCTCTCTATATATATATAGAGAGAGAGAAAGAGAGGGCCTTCTCAAACATTCTCAATTAAGGGATCACTTTTACGAATTATAACATGATCTTCAAAATATTTGAGACGACCCTATATATATATATATATATATATATATAATTGGCTAAGACCTGCGAATTGCGAGTTTTTTCAGTAAATTCTGGCTATTACTACTTAATAAAAAATAAAAAAAAGGGCCCTAAAATTTTTCTCTTTTCGAAGGCCATATGCGGTAGCACACCTCGCACGGATTCAAAGACGGCCGTAATAATATATATATATATATAAAATCTAATACAAATACAACCTTTAAACAAAAATTAGAGTGTTCATCCGAACTCCTAACTAATGCTCTCCCTCCTCCTCTACAGGTATACATATGCAGTTATTATTAAATAAATTTTACACTATCAATATAATTTATTAATTTTTAACTATTAATTGAATATCAATAACACTCTATTTTTCAGTTATTATAAAGAATTAAGTACTTCTTATTATAAATGTAAATTTAAGTTTTAGATTTAAACAAAAATGTCTGAAATAAGATGATTCCGAAATAGTTTATTTTGACCTTTATAAATTCATGACTTCTTTTTTAAGTGACTAGATAAGTCAATTACAGTATACAATGGCTTTGTTATATCCTCAAGATACATCATCTGTAACACTAATAATGTAGTATATCTTTAATGAAAGTTAATTTTGCGTCTCAAAGCCTTTCTTCTTACTTTCTTTATTATTTAATTTTCTAACAGGTGTTAAAGGAGAGGAGAAATATTGTGCTACTTCATTGGAATCCATGGTTGATTTCACCACATCAAAGTTAGGAAACAAAGTGCAACCACTATCAACAGAGGCAGAGAAACAAACCCCAATGCAAAAATACACAATCCTAGGAGCCAAGAAAATGGAAAACAATGGAAAATCTGATGCATCTGTAGTTTGCCACAAACAAAACTATGCATATGCAGTATTTTACTGTCACAAAACAGAGACAGCAGAGTCATTCATGGTCTCATTGGTTGGTGCTGATGGAACAAAAGCTAAAGCAGTAGCTGTTTGCCATAAGGACACGTCAGCATGGAACCCTAAACATTTGGCTTTCAAAGTACTTAAGGTTACACCTGGATCTGTTCCTGTTTGCCATTTCCTTCCTGAAGATCACATTGTTTGGGTTCTTAAGAACTAGAGATGTTATGTTATATACAAGGTCGTCTCAAATATTTTGGAACCCTGTTATATCCAAAGACGGCCCTGGTTACATAGTAGATGATGTTTGATTATCTTTTTCATTTGGGTTGTTTTTATGTATTATGTAATAATTCAGAGTATGTTGTGCTTGTTACACTTTTGGTTTGGTGTATAATCATACTTCAGTATACAAATAAATAATATGTCACATTTTCACACTTACAAGTTCTTTTCTATCACTCTTGTCTCTTTTTCTTTTTTTTTTGTCTCAGTTAATAAATATCCGGAATCTTCGATTATTAATTGGTGGTATATTATGTATATCAGTATATACATGTGTGTGCGTGTACGCCCTTCTTACTACATATTGGAACAATGGCGATGAATTCAATTTCTGGCTTTGAGGTCTTGAACATGAAAGATTCAATACAAAAGGGGAAAGAGTCAAAAAATAAAATGTCTTCATACATTTAGCTAATTAAGCTTCTTGATCAACTTGTCCACGGCCTGATTGATACATATATCAAGGGGTCGTTTAGGTAAATATAATTTTTTTACATATATATATATAAGTTATTGAATTTCCTTTACATAAGATTTGTTTTTGAATCCACTATTTTGAATGATAAAGTTGATATCTTTTGTGTGTCTATGTATCTATTGTGAGTTCTTCTTCTTAATGGCCAAAGTACTAGTATTATTCATGGATCAATAGGGGTGTGTCTTTTTCGTATAACAGAGTACATATTACAGGTAGAATCTTTCCCGAATGTTTTAGAAGAAAGAAACACATTAAGCTCTAAAGTTAAAAGATGTTCATTCTCCTAATGTTTTTTATCTGCATTGTGTTAACCTCTTCATTGAAGAATATCACTTTTTTGTACTCATTTATTACTACTTACTACGGGATAAAAAAAAAGTGTTCACTTAATCTTTATTTTCTTATTCAAAAAAAATGTGTACTTACTAAATCAAGAGAAAATTAACCTTATTTTTTTAGATTTGTCCTTATTAAGCGTTAGGTGATCAAATTCCAATACATATATAATTAAGGGCTATTTAGTTAAATTACATATTTTTACCTAAAAATTAGTATTTCCTTAAGGGGTGTGCAAATGGCTAAGTAGACACTCTTTTTTATCCGGAGGGAGTAGTTTGTAAAGCACTACTTATTCACATGTGAATGATATTGTTAGGTCCTGGGTATGCTATGACAGTAAAAATAAACTGAAGTAAAAATAAATCGAATGTCAATACAGTTTGCAAATGTCAGCGATAATGTTGTCGGTCACAACTGACAACACTTCGATAAAACAGAAAAACCTTTGAAGAGTAAAATGCAGCGGAAATAATAAAGAACAACGGTTTAATGTTTACATAGGTTAGTGACCGAAGGTATTGTATATATTTATGTACAATTGAATAAATTCCTTCTTGTACAATTTTACAAAATAAAACAAAAGAAATTAAAAAGTTGAAGTCGCAGATGACTTCTGCCTGAAAAATCTACCTAAATAGACATAGACAACATCTCATTACAATTTCTTCAATAAAGAATAAATCTAGAATCTAGGCAACAATTATAATGTTGGACAGAATGTTGTCGACACGGTCAGACAACATTTGTGATCCAGATTTCTGAGATGAAATCCCGAGAGCTCTCTTGATATTTATACATTTTGGTTCTAGATATCGATTCACTCTTCTTCCCTCTCTATTTATAGTAGAGAGTCTTCCTTGAAAAGCTCATCGACTTGTTGTAGATGTTGAGGGAAAAGTGGGCAAGCCGATAAGGTTTGTTGGAGAAGATCATGGAACAAAATCCTCTAACTTCTTTGATTTATTCTCCAAGATTAGCAACAGCTTTGACTTGTTCTTCCCATATTTTTCATCGGCTTTTAATTACCTTGCCAAGTCACTTTTCCATCGTGGTAAAAATCCCACGAGATTTACTTCAATTCTGTGAAGTAAGACAAAATTGTTTTACATAATGTTGGTCCAAATGTCGTGACATTTGTTCCAACATTTCTGAATTTAACTTAGTGCTAAAAATGATATGTTGGGCAAAATGTCAAAACACCAAACCCAATATTAACATTCTCCCCTTTTTGCATTTCTTCACAAAACCTATTATAATTTGTGTGACTTACGGCAATGTCATAGATGTTGTCTCAACATCTATGATTACAATACTGCTTCCCCTTAACCTATGACGGCATACAAACAAACATATGTACACCAGTGTATACTACTATATAAGATTAAATACAATGTTAGCACAAACATAGATATACACATCATAAAGGATTAGAAAAAATAACTTAGCATATTAACATATCATCCAAATATAGTCAGAATCATTGTCAGTTACATCATCCAATATCTAAACAAAGCAGAGTCAATTCATTAACCAATTATGCAGCAGTAGTATCTTCCATATTATGCAGCAATTTTCCCTTTCATATTATGCAATGAGAGTAGCTTTTCTACTTACTGCATAATTTCACGCTTCTCTCTGCTCGACTTTCAAAGATGTGCTTCAGCCTTTCGCATAGCAGCTTCAGTTTCGGCCTTCAACCTTAGCCTTGTTAGCAGGAATTTACTTCCAACAACTTCTTCTCTTTGCATGGCAGCATCCACAGCTTATTCTGCAGCAACATCTTCTCAACCTTTTCCACTTGTGCCTTCACCAGCCTCTCTCTGCTCCCCTTGTATCTTCTCCCCTTGTGTAGAGTCATCTCCCATTTTTTGTGAAGAAAACAGAAGTAGGAAATTGTCTCTGGCTTGAACTAGTGCATCTATAACATTATCAACTCCAGCAATTTGTAAGTTGATTTTAACAATCTGTTCCATAAGCCAATTTGTAGACAGTACAGACTGTCTTAGACCGGTGTTGCCCTGAATGTTGGAAACATCCTAACAATATTGTCCCTATCTGCTTCTTTTTTCCAAGAGAGATCAACCACTCTCTCTTTTCTCTTTAGAATAGCTTTATTGACAGTGTAGAGTTCAGGAGCTTTCCCCAAAATATCTCCTCTCAAAGGCTCTAGGCCTTGGCTAGTTAGTACTTTAAAAATCAGAGAGGGAAAAGGAATGATAGAGGTTGATTCTTTTTGTGTCAAGTTAGCAACTTGATGGAAGATCATTTTTCCTAGATCAACTCTCAAACCTTTTCCAATTTTATACTGCAGCGTGACTTGTTCTGTAGTTACAATTGACTCATTCATTGAAGGAAGCCAATTGTGTATAGCAATTTGTGAAGGGTGGCAAACGTGGTTGTTAATTTAGAGGCTGGACATCTAGAGATACACTTATACATTATACCTCATGTGAGGTACTCATTTACTTCATCTCTATTGTCCATTGCAGGTCTGCTTTTCTAACATTCTCCTCAGCATTTAATCCCATAAATTGATTTATAACAACATGTGTAAAAAATATATTATATTATTGAGATATACCTTCCAAATTTCTTTGAGTCGATATACTCTATAGCAGAACTCAAATTAACACAAAACAACCTAACTATTTTATCAACATATGGTCCTTTCTCAGTAACAGATCCTAAGATCTGTCTTTCTTTTAAGACCTCTACCAAATCATATTCTGAACATGGAAATGTCTAATACTTTTTCAGACCTAATAACTATATTCTTGTACCAGTCTCAATTATCAGAATTAGCTTTAGAATAGAATTTGTCCAAGTAGATAAGTACCTCAAGGTCTGAATCAAATTCAGTTTTGATGGAGGATGTTGGTGTTCTCTTTTGATGTTGCCTGAGATGTTGTGGCATCAATGACAATATTTAGAGCACCACTTGATTTAAAATATCTGAGAATTTCCTTTGGAAAGAATTGCTTCAGGGGTGTTTCATCTGAGATTTCCCTTTATTGAGACACATCTTGCGGTATAGAAGTAGTTGGTTCTTCTTCACTCTCTTCAATTGAGAATATCAAATATGTGTCGTCAATGTCACTACTCGAGCAAATAGGTACAGATGTGTTACATTTGGACCTTTTGTTGCTCGACTCTCCACGAACTATTCTCTCAAACATTCTACTCGATTGACGAGTAGGAAAGGTGGAGAATCTTGGTCTCTTACCCAATGCTGAAATATCATATGTTTCATCAACATTTATTGAATTGTTGTAATCATCTGGGTAGTTGATGTCTAAAGGTTCATCTAAACCTTTGAATACTATAGCTTTAGACAAGTCATTTGTGGAAGGTGAAGAAGGAAACTGGTAGGGTTGTTGTGGTTCAATATGCTCAGAAGATTCAGTGTTTATAGAAGGGCTAGTGGTCGGTGTGTTGTCTATCATTAGTGTTGACATTGGAGATGTTTCTATTGGTGAACATTTTGGAGAATATTTTAGAAATTAAGATTGAGAATGAAGTTTGGAATGGTGATGATTCCATCGGGTAGGTAGGGTTATACCCGAGGTGTGATGTGATTTCCCTTTTTTTTTAGGGAAAATCAGAAATGATAAAAAAACAAATGAGAGAATATTTATATACATGGCAAACCTTTTTCAGCAACAAAAATTCCTTAGTTCTAGGAGTTTCAGATTTATCTATTAACTTACACTTAAATTTTGGGATAAAAAGATAAACATCACGGTAGGAATTCAAATTAATCTTATCATCTTCAAGTTTGAAATTCCTATTAAAATAAGGCATAAAAATAGGGAGAAAATATGATTTTTCTGAAAACAGTTAAGAACAACATCCCAACAAATATCACAATCTGAAAATGTCAACATCAATGTTGGCAACATTTTGGATGACACGAGAACTTTTCATTTTGGCAACAAATCAAGACACGTTTTATATGTATTTTATGAGTTTGACCACTGGACCAATGTAATATTTTCCCATCGTGTCGTTGGTTTAATCATATAATACATATACAATAATTTTTTGTGTAAAAAATAATAATACTTATTTAGCATTCTCACAATTCTTTTGAAGCACTTGATACTCCTATTAGAATAGGAACAACATCTTTTCAAGGGTTTTGCCCATTTTTCACAGTTGTCAAATATTTGTAAAGGTTTTGTCTTATTTTGATATTCCCTTTTTATGATATATATATATCGCAGAGAACGGTATCACATTAAAAACATATTCTTATTGAAGTCTCATGCTTGTGTGACCAAAAGTTATGCATCATACATCAACAATAATCAGTTAATGATATAACATAGTTAAATGTCACCCGAAATGTTAGACAACGTTTCAGCCGACATTCACCAAAAATGCCTTTTAGAGATTACAAAGACCAAGAGATTTCTTCAAACTAGAAAATCTCTTATGGTCCAAAGCTTTTATAAAAATATCAGCTAGTTTATGAAGAGTGTCAACATGTTCAATTTGAACTAGCTATTTTTTTACTTAATCTCTTAAAAAGTGATGTCTAATATCAATATGTTTTGTCGAGAGTGATGAACTGAATTTTTAGAAATATTTATAGCACTCAAATTATCACAGTACAAAATCAAAATATTGCTAGAAAATCCATAGTCGTCTAACATGTGTCTTAGCCATATTAATTGAGAGCACCAACTTCCGGCTGCTACATATTCAGATTCAGCAGTTGAAAGTGAGACACGATTTTGTTTACGACTATACCATGAAACAAGGTTATTGCCAAGATAAAAACATCATCCACTTGTATTTTTTCTATCATCCACATTTGTAGCTCAATCTAAGTCACTAAATCCTATTAAGTTATAATTAATGTCTTCGGAATACCAAATTCTCAACTCACATGTGTCGGCAACATATCTAATGATATGTTTCATGACATTTAAGTGGGAAATTTTGGGACAGGCCTGAAACCGTGCACAAACACAACACTAAACATTATATCAGGACGACTAGCAGTGAGATATAGAAGGCTACCTATCATAGATCGATACAATGTTGGATCAACATTTTCACCAACATTATCCTTACATATCTTCTGTGACGATCCCATTGGAGTTTTCATCTGCTTAGCATTTTCCAATCCAAACCTCTTAACTAGATTTTTGACATATTTACTGTGGGAGATGAAAATTCCATTTTCACTTTGCTTAATCTGCAAGCCTAAGAAAAAAGTTAGTTCCACAATCATCCTCATCTCAAATGTTGATGGCATTGTTTCAACAAATGTTGTTAGGTAAGACTGTGAGGTCAAACCAAAAACTATGTCATCTACATAGATTTGAGCAATAATAATATCTACACCATAATGTTTAATAAATAAAGTACGATCAGATTCACCACGGTTAATACTAAATTCAAGAAGAAAATTAGTTAAACAACCATACCATGCACGAGGAGCTTGTTTTAATTCATATAAAGCATTTTTGAGCTTGTATACATAGTGGGGATGGTAAGGATCTTCAAATCCTTTTGGTTGTTCAACATACACTTCCTTATCTAGAAAATCATTTAAGAATGCACCTTTTACATCCATTTGGTGTAAGTTAATTTTTAGAAAGCAGGCAATGAGAAGAAGCAGTCTAATTGATTCAATTCTATCCACAGGTGCGAAGGTTTCATCATAATCAATTCCTTCAACCTGAGTATAGCCTTGTACAACTAGACGAGCTTTGTTTCTAACAACGGTTCCCGGTTCATCTAATTTATTTTTAGAAATCCACTTAGTTTGTATTATTTGGATGTGGAACTAAGTCCCAGACTTAATTTTGAGAAAATTATTCAAGCTCTTTTTGCATTTCTTGAATCCAAAAATCATCTTTAAGTGCTTCTAAAATATTTTTTGGTTCTAAAGTAGATATAAAACAAGAAATACTAACCTTCTGGTATATGGTAGACATACACACATACCTTACCCCATCTCTGTAATTGAGTGGCTCTTTCCTTCTTGTTATAAATCCCTCAAAAACTTCTCCTATCACCTGACATGTTGGATGATTCTTCATAATCCTTGATGAGGGATCCCTTCGAACATGATCTAGCAATTCAACATTTTACTCCTCATCCGCACCTTTTGTGATCTCTGGTTCAGGTTCAGATGTTGCTTCGAATGTGGTAATATTTGGGGCAACATATGGTTCTTCAGTAGTCTGCACATTTTTCACTGAAACTACAGTGTTATTTTCAATTACTTTCTCTGTAAAATCAGAAAAATCATCAAAAATAATATTTACAAACTCTTGTACAATTTTTGTCCTTAGATTGTACACTTGGTAAGAATGACTCTTTTGGGAATAGCCAACAAAAATTTCTTTGTCACTCTTAGATTCAAACTTTGTCAATTGATCTCTATCATTTAAAATGTAACAAATACACCCAAAAATATGAAAGTAACGCAAGTTAGGTTCTTTTCATTTATAATCTCATAGGGTGTCATCTTTGTTCCCGGCCTTAGATACATTCTATTAGTGATGTGACAAACAGTATTTAAGGCTTCAGCCCAAAAACGTTTTGACAATTTTTTAGAACTAAGCATAACTCTAGCCATTTCTTGCAATGTTCTATTCTTCCTTTCTGCTACCCCATTATGTTCAGGAGTTTTGGGAGCACAAAACTCATGGAAAATTCTTTTTTTCTCACAAAATTTTATGAAAGAGCTATTTTCAAATTCTTTTCCACGGTCAGATCTAATCCAAAAAATAGGAGAATAGAACAAGTTCCTAATTCTAGAGTGCAAAATTTTAAAATGTCAAAAGTTTGTGATTTTTCTTTCAAAAAATATATCCAAGAGTATCTAGAAAAATCTACTATCACATAGGAATATCGCATGCCTCCTAAACTGTCTACCTCAATTTGACCCATAAGATCCATATGCAATAATTGAAAACAGTGAGACGTACCTGAATGTTGTCCAGAATGACTGGACAACATTATGGAAAACACAGGTTTTCTTACCTTGTAGACAATCTGCACAGGTTGTTTTACCTTTTTGGCTAAGGTTGGGTAAGCCTCTAACCGCTTCATATGAGATCAATTTTTTGATATTGCGGTAGTTGGCATGCCCCAACTTTTGATGTCATAGTGTTGTGTCGTCTATCTTGTCATTATTGAATGTTTCTTGTCTTGCAACAATATAGCAATTATCATATGTTCTAGTACCTGACATGATACATTCATTAGCTTCATTCGTAACCTTACATGCATTCTTATTAAATTTTACCTCAAGATTGTCATCACACAATTGACTAATACTAATTAAATTAACCAATAAACCTTCAACATGTAAGACATTTCTTAAAGCTGGAAATCCAGGAACATCCAACATTTTTTCCCAATTATTTTGCTTTTACTGCCACATCTGTAAGTTACGTTACCTCCATTGAATGACTCATAGTTCTTTAGAAACTCCTTTGTACCTATCATGTGGCGAGAACGTCCACTATCAAAGTACCAAGAACCTAAAATGTTAGTTCTTAAAGTAGGTATCGCAACATTACAAGTTATATCCATTTTGGGAACCCAAACTTTTTTAAAACATTTTTACCTTTCGGCTCAGAAATGTTGCTTCGAATGTTGTCTGAGATGTTGGACAGCCTTTTAGGCAACATTTTGCTCATAGAATCTTGAAGTTTGAAATAATATGGTTTTAAGTGTCAGGGGAGTTACAGTGATGACATACAAACTTCATATTCTTTGGCATATATGAGAACCTATTACTTATTCCTCTTTCAAAGCATATTTTCTCATTTTTTTCAAACAAACTAGAGCATATATTTTTAAGAGAGTTTTCGTACCCAATACCTGCATGTGAAAGTTTACTAAAGTTGAGTATCTCATTTAATTTAGAAGTCCCTGAGTTGAGCTTACGGAAGGTTGCTCGGCTAAATCCAATGTTGCATGAATCTTACCAAATTTAGTATCATTTTTGGTAAGTGCAACATCTAGTCGGGTTATTGTGCCTTTTAGATCTACATTCTCACGAGTTAATGATTTTACCTTTGTATTGAGTTTCTTGGATTATATGATTAAGGCTTTACAAATGATTTGTAATTCATTATCATGTCATCGTTGCATTCAACTTGATCCATACACTCAGCCTCACTACTAGAAATAAAATCACTAAAGCAATTTATATTAGGATAGTTAAAGAATATATACCTTTCATATGTTACTGGAGATGCAGATGTTGCCTGAAATGTTGTGACATCTTAGGCGACATCTTCATTATCAGACATAGATTATTCGTAAACAGTGGCCATCATTTCTTATGATTTGACTTCTTGATCTCCTTCATTTTCTCCTTCATCGTCACTAAGAGAGACCCACATATTCTTACCAAATTTCCTAAAAGTATTAGCACATTCATTAGCATAATGATCCAACCTAAGCATGCATGACATTGCACAGACTCTACTTGTTTGGGATTAAATGTGGTACGATCTGAATTGATTCTTCTTAGTGGACTTCCTTTTTGAGTACTTGGAAGAAACTTGATGGACTTTTGATTGAAGCCTTGGTTTTGATGTTGTTTAGATTTAGATTGATTTCTCTCATTGTTGAATTTTCTCACCATCGAATTGTATTTATGAGTGAGGAATGCAACATTAGCACCTTGACCAAGTTCTTCAAGATTCTCATCATCTTCATTGATTTGATTCTCTGAGGATTGAACTTGAAGTGTCACATTCTTGCTCATATATAGCTCCCTTTGATTTTCAATGTTCATCTCATAGGTTTTGAGAATTCTCATCAAGGTATGAAGGTCCATAGTAGCAAGATTGTGAGCTTCTTCAATGACACAAATCTTTAAATTAAACTTTTCAGGAAGAGAACAGAGAGCTTTTTCAATAAGTTGAGTGTTGGTTAATGGTTCACCAAACACTTGATATTCATTACAAATGTCAATTAATTTTTTAAAATAGGATTTAGTATCATCCTCTTCCATCCGTAAACGTTCATATTTGCTCATGAGCATGCGTAGCTTAGTTCGACAAATACTTGACCTACATTCACAATGGATTTATAAATTATCTCATGCATCCTTAGCCGTTGGGCAATTTTGAATGAGCTCGAACATGTAAAGATCAACTCATCCAAAAATTGCATTTAAGGCCTTTTCGTTAAAGCTAGCATTATTGGTTTCTTCCGCCGTCCATTCAGATTCAGGTTTAAAAAGAATGTCACCTTCCTCATCCGGCGGCAACATTGGAATACCATACCAATTGGTTATAGATCTCCATGCCTTAACATCAATTGATTTGATATGAGAACGTAGGCAAATCTTTCAATAGGTATAGTTTGTACCATCTAAAATGGAAAGTATATCAATATTTGGATTAGTCGGATCCATAGTTTTGAATAACAGGACCAAACACTTATTGTGTTAAGTGTTGGCTCTGATACCACTTGTTAGATCCCGGGGTATGCTATGGAAATAAAAACAAACTGAAAGTAAAAATAAATCAAATGTCAATACAATTTGCAAATGTCAGCGATAATGTTGTCCGTCACTGACAACACTTCGATAAAACAGAAAAACCTTTGAAGAGTAAAAGACATTGGAATCAATAAAGAACACAAATGTTTAGTATTTACATAAGTTATATTGAATATATAACCTATGACGGTCAGTGACAAAAGATATTGTATATATTTATATTCAATTGAATAAATTGCTTCTTGTATACTTTTATAAAATAAAACAAAAGGAATTAAAAAGTTGAAGTCGCAGATGACTTCTGCCTGAAAAATCTTATCTAAATAGACATAGACAACATCTCATTACAATTGCTTCAATAAAAAATAAATCTAGAATATAGGCAGTAATTATAATGTTGGACAGAATGTTGTCGACACGCTCAGACAACATTTGTGATCTATATCTCTGAGATGAAATTCCGAGAGCTCTCTTGGTATTTTTACATTTTGGTTTTGTATATCGATTCACTCTTCTTCCCTCTTTATTTATAGTAGAGAGTCTTCCTTGAAAAGTTCATCGACTAGTTGTAGAGGTTGAGAGAAAGGTGGGCAGCCGATAAGGTTTGTTAGAGTAGATCATGGAGCAAAATTCTCTAACTTCTTGGACTTGTTCTCCAAGCTTAGCAACAATTTTGACTTGTTCTCCAAGCTTAGCAACAACTTTGACTTGTTCTTTCCACATTTTTCATCAGCTCCTAATCACCTTACTATGTCACGTTTCCATCGTGGTAAAAATCCCACGAGATTTGCTTCAGTTCCGTGAAGTAAGGCAAAACTGTTTTACAGAATGTTGGTCCGAATGTCGTGACATTTGTTCCAATATTTCTGAATTTTAACTTAGTACTAAAAATGATATGTTGGGCAAAATGTCACAACACCAAACCCAACATTAACAGATATGAATTGAAACTCGAACCCAGAATTTAGCCATCTTTAAATTATAATATGAATTTCTCATTAACAACTTATACTCAGTTGGGGATAATTTGATTTTCTTTGTTTTGGAATACTTGTAATTGATTTCACAAGTTGAGGTTCATAACTCTAGCACACTTGCACAATTTGAAATTGAAACATTTATTTGAGTGGAGTAATTGATCAATTTGTAAATTATAAACCATTAAGTCTTTAATATTTGAAAGTCGTGGATCAATTCCTTAATGGTTCATTAATAAGCCGGTTAGGAAAAGCATGATGTTAGTGCTAACAATTAAATTAAAAGCCTTTTAGAAAATTCTTGATGATAAAGATACATTTGTCATTATAATATGTAGGCCACATTATTCACTAATTAAGCAAACAACATACTTATTTTCCATTCTACATAACCCCTCCTAGAAGAAGAAAAAAAGTGAAGTAAGAAAATGCATGGGCAAAAATATTAGTCTTCCCAAATTTATTGGCATTAAGAAGCAAAACTTCCAAAACACTTTATTGGCATTTAGTCTACAACAAGTCGGTGAGCTTTTCAAGGAAGACTCTCTACTATAAATAGAGAGGGAATAAGAGTGAATCGATATCTAGAACCAAAATGTAAAAATACCAAGAGAGCTCTCGGGATTTTATCTCAGAAATATGGATCACAAATGTTGTCTGAGCGTGTCGACAACATTTTGTCCAACATTATAATTCTGCTTAGATTCTGCATTTGTTCTGTATTGAAAAAATTGTAATGAGATGTTGTCAATGTCTATTTAGGTAGATTTTTCAGTCAGAAGTCATTTGCGACTTCACCAGTTTTTAATTTCTTTTTGTTGTATTTTTATAATATTATAAAAGAAGAAATTTATTCAATTGTATATAATATATACAATAATTTCGGTCATTGACCATCATAGTATGTAAATTTTAAAACCTTTGTGTAATTTAATTTTCGCTGTTTTTTACTCTTCAAAGGTTTCTGTTTTTACTATTGTGTTGTTGCCGTTGTCAGACAACATTATTCCTGACATTCGAAAATAAAATTGCATTCAAATTTTATTTAATTTATTTACATTTTATTTATTATTCCATAGCCCCGGAACCCAATAATTAGTTAATTACTAACTTTATTACTCCGTTCATCCCAATTTATATAGCGGTGGAAGAAAATTGCCCCAATTAAGGATCCTCTTTGGCCTCTTGGAATCTTAAGCATTTTGCTTCATAAGTTTGTCGTTAGACATCAGTGGTTGTTCATCTAATGGTCCTTTCGTCTTATATAAATCTATGTAAAATTTTAATCTTTATCACTATCGTATATGTGTGTGTCTTGAAAATCAATTTATTGGTCATAGATTTGAGAAAGAAAATTGGCGTCCTCTTCGCTTTTGCAAGAAACGTAGAATTAAGATGGTCTGGAAAGCTGATACTCAAAATCCTGAGATGGGATTTCATTGGATGTTTAGATGCAACTACTCTTTTCAATTTCATAAATCTTCGCCAAATAATGTTCTGTGTAGTGTGAGTTGATGTTCTTTGTGCTATTTTGACTATGAGTTCCATAAACTTATGTCATTCCAGTTGAACATTTGTTTTGTCTGGATTGAAATATTGAACAAAGAATAAGGTTGCAATGTCATTGTCTACAGAAGTTTATTGATGAAACTGTTTAATTTCCTTTGGTAACAAAGAGGGGTGTAAGAGAAAAAATTGTTGGTGTACCAAATTCAACCCCAAAATTAAGCTTAGCTTATAGGGTGAGTATTATCCAAGTACATATAACTATATAAGGAGTCTCATGTTCTCATTTTATATCCGATGTGGGACTCTTAATACTCTTCCGCACGCGCAGCCGTTGTTAATTAGAGCATGATATAATTTGGGGGCCCAACATCGGTGAACAAAGAATTGAAATGAGTTTGATACCATGTAAAGAATGAATCTTGGGTCTAACTCAATCCCAAAAGATAGCTTATAGGGTGATGATTGTTCAAGTACATATAAGGAGTCTATGTTTCATTTCATATCCGATGTGAGACTCTTAACCGTTGCAATGATAATTTTGTTTAGAGTTGATTTTCTTTGTAAGAGAAGATGGCTTTGTTGTTTGAATCTAGTTAATCTTAATGGAAATAATTATTTCTTCTTTCACTTGTATTTGACATGATATTTTTTGTCTTGAATGCTTTCAATTCTTTCTTTCCCTAATCTTTTCTCCAGTTGGTATGGTTACGTTGGACACAAAAAAGGGCGTAGTAGAGGCGAGTATACTTTAACACTTCAAAATTATGTACAGTATAGGTTAACAAATTTAAAAGCTCTATAATCGGAAGACTACTGCTATTATTCTTTTAACGAAAAAGGGTTAAATTATGTCATTAAAGTAAACAAAATTGAGCAGATATGCATTTCTTTAATAGTTTAGCTCACTCGTGTCCTTATTGTTTAATAGTTGGTCCAAATACATCTTTAATTCAGCTGAAGTCTCCAATAACCTAATTAGCTGATTAATAAGCGAAAAGGAGTCAATATACCCTTAAAGTATACAAAATTGAGTAGATATGTTCTTCGTCAATAATATACCCCATGAATGATAATGAATTCTTATTCTCAAATTTAACCAAGTTAAAAATATATTTATATTACAATTTTCATCACCGAATATATAAACATATTTTACATCGATATATTATTTTACATAGTTGGTATGTAAAAAACAATATTAACTTATTAACCACTCACCCCGATTCTTTTCTTCTTATTCTTCTTCACATATTCCTCCAAATACTATTATTTCTTTTAATTAGAATATAGCAATTAATTAATGGAGGACTAGGGATTGGTATGGTATCATTTGTATCAACGGCCGAGAGTCACTGGACTTGTGCAAGAGAATAAACTAGGGGATGCAATATTTTTTTTCTGATCTGCCATAAAGTGTTGCCCTGATATAAGTATCAGTTACTATTGAGATATACCCCCCCACACACATATATATATATATATATATTTATATATATATGGTTAGTTGGATAGTAGTTTGTTATAAGCTAATTAGATATTTTGATTAATTTTGATTAGATATTTTGTTAAGTAGGATATTATTAGTGGGTATTATAAATACACCACATGTTTTGTAATTACAATTGAGCAGAAATAAAAAGACTTCAGAAGAGCACATTTTGCTCCCAAAGTATCGCCTTCGTTTCACTTCGTTCTTCTTTGCTATTCTACTTTTCTTCACGATTACAACTCCTCTGCTTGATCCTCTGCAAGTTTAACATGGTATCAGAGCCGGATAGATCTGAGAGGCGCGATTAAAGAAACTAAAAATATCAGAATCACAATTTTTGAAAATCAGAATCGCAATTTTCGTCTGAAAATCAGAAAATCGAAATCGAAGAAACTGAAATTGTTGTGAATCGATCGAGACTAAGCAATTGATTCAAATCGAAGGGAGAGATCGAGGAATCGAAGGAGTTCCTTCTGTAATTGAAATTGCGAAGGAGTCGAGCACTTTCTTCTGAAAATAATCCGAATTGAAATCGAGGAACTATAATATTGAGGTAATCTCTGTAGAATATACTTTTCTTCTGAAAAATAAAAAATAGAGAATCGAAGAACTGAAAATTGAAATCGCGATTTTCTTCTGAAAATCAGAGAATCGAAGATCGATTCATCTTATTTGTTCCGCTATAGAGATGTTATCATTTTCTGCGGATACATTCCACCTTTGGCTATCATTGAGACATCGAATATCCGTCGAAAATATTTCTAAAAGCCATTTTCGTATTGTTTTGTGTTGGTGAATCATTTTGTATTGTTAAAGTTGTATTCATGTTAGTGAATGTTGGATTGTTGTTGTTATTTCACTGTGGCTATTAATGTTGTTCATAAAGCAGCAACTGCCATTGAGTTTGTGTTGACGAATTGAAGAAAAGTGTCGTTCGGCGTTTTTGTGTTGGTATTATTGTTGTTGGACACTGTGTTTCAGCTGTGAAAAATGCTGATGTAGTTGACTGGTGTAGCTACTGCTGAAGGTAATAGAGGTGCTTCTAAGCTACTGTTGAAGGTGATATGGGTGTTTCTACTTATTTTGTGAACGTTGGTGGACCTACTACTGTTGCTGGTATGATTGTTTAAGGGTGAGCAGTTGGTGTAGGCGATACTATTATAGCTTATGATAGGGATGTTAATGAAGACTATGAGTTGAGAAGACCATAGAGTAGGAAATTTCTATCGATAGAAGGATCGAGGAGTTCTTAGCGACAAATAGACTAAGAATTGAGAGATACTTCGTCGAATACAATATGGAGTGAGTTGAAGCTCAATTCAAAGAGTTATTCACAGGTCGATCAAGTGTTAGATTTCCTGTTTTTATATGTGTAGCTCAGGATAGGAGAATAGAAGAATTTCTAGCCGGAATTGGACTAGAAATTGAGGGAGACTCCGCTGCATATCCGAACTTATTATGATAGCTTGCGTGATGAGAATCGAGAGATTCTCTAGTCCAAGCGAGACTAGAGAACGAGGGGTTCTTACCGCTTATTAAAATAGCTTGCGTTGATGAGAATCTAGAGATTTTCTAGTCCGAATGAGACTAGAGAACAAGGAATTCTTGTCGTGGGTTGCATAGGGAGAATAGAAAGATTCTCTAGTCCGAGTGAGACTAGAGAACGAGGAGTTCTTCATTATTACTGTTGGCAAGATGAATCCAGTGGTTATTCTGTCGAATTAAGGACATAAACTGAGAGATTCAACTTGTAAAGGTTGTTATTATTGCTGATGTTGTTGGCTTGTTGCTGACTGTTTCAGCTGATGGGATCACTATTGCTGCTAAGTGTTGGTGATAGTGTTAGAGTTGGAGTTATTGTTGAACCTACTGGAATTAATATGCAGGTGCTGCTGCTGATGGATTCTGGAAAAAAACTGAGTTCTGCTTCTTAATCTTGCTGCTGGATTGTTGGGATTGTGCAGCAGGTGTTGCTGCATTAACTGCTGGGATTGTAGAGCAATGGTCGATATTAAATGATGTGGTTCAGTTGGATGGGATAATTGTTAGGACTGCAGGACTAATTCAAGCATTTGTTGTTGCTGGTTTTTCCTGCTGCTGCAGGACTATTTTTTGTCTACTGTTGTTAAAATGTTGTTGGTGTGTGGCTGATGGGCATGCTTAGTTCCTGCTGGTGTGTGGCTGGTGATATGTTGTTGTTGGGCAGAGCTGGATTGTTCTTGCTGTAGCTGCTGGAATTTTGCTCAGAGTGATGTTGGTGATGCAGTGTATGATGGCTGCTGGAATTTTGTTGTGCTTTGCTACTGCTGAAGCAGTTGCGGTGGAGATAATGCAGCTGATGCTTCTCATGATGCTGATATTGCAGCTTTTATGCTAGTTGTTAATGATGCTAGTTATTTTCAAGCTAAGACTGACAAACTCTGTTTTCAGTGCCTAGCTTGAGGGAGATGTTGAGATCTATATATATATATATATATATATATATATATATATATATATATATATATATATATATATATGTGGTTAGTTAGATAGTAGTTTGTTATAAGCTAATTAGATGTTTTGATTAATTTTGATTAGATATTTTGTTAAGTAGGATATTATTAGTGGGTATTATAAATACACCATATGTTTTGTAATTACAACTGAGCAGAAATAAAAAGACTTCAGAAGAGCACATTTTGCTCCCAAAGTATCGCCTTCGTTTCACTTCGTTCTTCTTCGCTATTCTGCTCCTTTTCACGATTACAACTCCTCTGCTCGATCCTTTGCAAGTTTAACAGTTATCGCAATGTTTTGTGTAATAATGTATGCCCTGATGCAAGTATGGTTTAGCTGTGTAAGTAGGCGTTTGGATATGCAATTTCATCTCATGAGATGAAATCAACGTTTGAATCCAAATTATCCAAAAAGTCATGATTTGAGATTTCAAATCATGATTTCAAATTTTTTAAATGTAAAAGTTGACTTATAAATTTATATTTTGTTAAAGTATATCCATAGTTGGTAAATATATTTACCAATCATATTTATCAGCTATTTATGTCAAATATTAAAAGATCTACAAGTTGGTAGTATATTTATAACAAACTTACTCTTACCAACCATGTGGATGATTATATTAAAGAGTAGTTATACTACAATTTCATGTTCAATTTCTCATGATGGTTTTCACAATTTATGGAGGATTTTATGTCCATAAGAAAAAAATACAATTTAAGAAACTCAAATTTCATGTCCAAACAGAACTTTAACTTCAAATCATGTCTAAACGACTCCTAAATCACAGTTAATCATGAACGATGTATGCATGTGTGGATGAATATGTTTGGTTGGTATTCAAAATATGGTACAAAAACATCAGCAATCTGGATTAAAGCAAATATAGACTACAATTAATCTAGATTCGACCTTACCATTAAAACACCTTCGATTGTCTCCCTCTAGCACCAAGAAGATTCAAAGTGCCAGTGCATCTTCCTGATATAAACATCACCCTAAAGAAAAAGTCATCCCAAGATGCAAGTCACAATTGAAGTCCCTTCTGCAGGATCATTAACCAAATGACAACTTCTTCGCTAGTTGTATATCATAGTAACTTTCTATGTCTTCCAAGCAATGAGAAGGGATTTTCTGGGTGAGCTCTATATTTCCTTGCCCAGGAAAGCATGCAAAAACTTATCCTACCGAGGACTTTCTGGATTTCTCTCTGTTCTAATTCGTAAAAGTTGACTCTTAATTGGGCTAAGACCTGTGAATTATGGCTTTTTACAGTAAATTTTGGTTAATACTACTTAATAAAAAATGAAAAAAGGGGCCCTAAAAATTTTCTAAATTTTTGGGCCTGTGCGGTAGCACACCTAGCACGGGTCCAAACGGCCCTGCTTATCTCTACCCTCTACTAACGATATGACAGGATGTGGGACTTCCAGGTCCCGGATTGTTCCTCCATAAGAGACACAAAAACAACAATTAACACTCTCAAACACCATTAACAAATTCCACATGCATCAGATGTCAGGAAATATACAACATAAAATGCACCAGAAGACTTTCAATATCCTCGCACTATAATTCATAGAGACCCTAAATGTTGTGGGGATCCGCATAGACTAAATTTTGAGGGCTTAGCTGTAACAGGTCTCGTTCCCTGCTACGTCGTTTGGATCGAATGGAAAGAAGAGAGAGAGAGAGAGAGAGAGAAAGAGAGAGAAGTTTAGGTTTAATATTCTGAATAAAATGAAAGGCAAGCAGTCGATGGCTTTTTAGAGCCTTACAGGCTTACAGGGTGCAAAGTGCAATAAGCAAAACTTAGGGATTTAAAATTCTAACTATTACAAAAGTGGGGCTAAAGTGACTTAATTAACTATTGTCACAATTATAAGTTTGTGACACCATCCTCCTTCGAACTGGACCTCTGTTCTCAAAAGATTGCGATTTTTGGAAATTACGATTTGATGAAGTTGTAGTCCTCCCAAGTGGCTTCTTCAGGTGCAAGGTTAGCCCATTGTATCAGAATTTGAGTGACAACCTTGTTTCCTCTCTTTATCAGTCTTCTGTCCAACACAACTACATATTCTGTTCTAATTTGACCTTCAGCAGAGCAAAAGGGAGGATCCATTGAAGGTGAAATGTGGCTTCCAATCCTCTTCTTCAGTTGTGAAACATGAAAGACTGTGTGTATCCTAGTTGTTGGAGGCAATGCTAGCTTGAGTAGGCTACAGGTCCAATCCTTTGAATCACCTTGTAAGGGCCATAGGACTTGGATGCTAACTTGAGGCTCTTTCTGATGGCAACTGAAGTTTGTCTGTATGGCTGTAATTTCAGATATACCCAGTCACCTTCTTCCAATTCTCTTTCGGACCTCTTCTTATCAGCATTTACTTTCATTCGGTTCTGAGCTGCTAGCAGGTTTTCCTTTAGCATTTTTACAATCATTTGCCTCTCCTTGAGCAACTGGTCGACTGTGTCTACTTTGGATTGAGTGAGAAGTTCAAATGTTAACTGAGGTAATTCATATCCATACAATACTTTGAATGGTGTTATTTTTAAGGTTGTATGATAATTACTGTTGTACCAAAACTCCGTCTGTGATAACCACTTATGTCAATCCTTGGGTTTGTGACTAGTCATATACCTCAAGTAGTTTTCCAAGCATCTGTTGAGCCTTTCTATCTGTCCATCAGTCTGTGGGTGGTATGCTGAACTGTAGCATAACTGCACTTGCAATAGTTTGAATAGTTCCCTCCAAAAGTTACTAAGGAACACCTTATCTCTGTCTGAAACTATGCTCTTGGGTAGACCATGCAACTTATATATGTTGTCTAGGAACAGCCGAGCCACTTGTGGTGAAGTAAAAGGATGACTCAAACCAAAGAATGGGCATACTTGTTGTACCTGTCAATGATTACCAATACAATGTCTCTACCTTCATATTTAGGCAATCCCTCTATGAAGTCCATTGATATGTGTTCCCAAGCCCCTTCAGGTATGGGCAGGGGTTGTGGCCGTACCCTGGAAGTTAGTTAGCCTGTCCCCCAAAAGAAGACGGGAAGTCTGCTTGAGGGGTTGTAGTAGTCCCGGATAAGCTACTTGCTCACTTTTGCACCTCTAGCAAACATCACAATTCTGGACTGCAGTCTTTATGTGTTCTATCATGGCAGGCCAGTAGAACACAACCTTAAGCCTCTGATAGGTTGCCGAAGCTCCTGAATGCCCACCCAATCCAGACTGATGTACAATAGCTACCAAATTTTGCCTTAAAGATCCATTCTGCCCTATCCATACTCTTCATTTGTATCTAAGCAACCCTTGTTGTAGTGAAATGCTCAACTCTGGATCAGGATGGGTACTAACAGTAGTCATGGCTTGTAAGACCTCTTGATCATCTCTATAGCTTTCCAGGATTTCTTCCACCCATTTAGGCTGAATTTGTGTGATGACCCTCTAGTGCACTACGTATGTTTCCCTGTTAGCTTCTCCC
The DNA here is from genome assembly GCA_029844215.1 of Przewalskia tangutica. Lineage (NCBI taxonomy): Eukaryota > Viridiplantae > Streptophyta > Magnoliopsida > Solanales > Solanaceae > Przewalskia > Przewalskia tangutica. Next base: position 79,299,490 of record CM056732.1, on the reverse strand, counting down.
TGATAGGGCACTCTCCTAGACAGTGCATCAACTATCATATTTTCGACCCCTTTCTGATATTGGATGTCAAAACTCAATCCCATCAACTTAGTTAACCCCTTATCCTGTAGTGTAGTAGTTATCCTTTGTTCTTGCAAGAATTTAAGACTGAAGCGATCAGTCTTTATGATAAAGTGTTTGGGAATCAGATAGTGCCTCCATCTTTCCACAGCTTGTAGTAGAGCTATTAACTCTTTCTCATAAGTTGACAGTCCTTGGTGTTTGCTACTTAGAACTTGGCTCATAAAAGCTAGTGGTCTCTTCTCTTGCACCAGTACAGCTCCAATGCCAGTGTTATATGCATCCACTTCTAGCACAAAAGTTTTATTAAAGTCTGGTAATGCCAACACAGGTGTGCTTGACATAGCTACCTTCAGTTTATTAAAAGCAATCTCAGCTTCAGTATTCCATCCAAACTCTCATTTCTTCAACAAACTTGTTAATGGTTTACTAATGTGGGCATAATTCTTTACAAATATTCTGTAATAACCAGTCAGCCCCAAGAATCTCTTAGCTCTCTGATAGTTCCTGGTATGGGCCACTCCATTATTGCAGCAACCTTATTAGGATCAGTGCTCACCCCATTGTGAGTAATGATATGCCCCAAGTATCCCACTTGATTCTGTCCAAACTCACATTTACTGAGCTTGGCATGCAGCTGATTATCTTTAAGCAGCTGCAGGGCAATTTCTATGTGCCTCAGGTGCTCCTCCAAGATTTTGTTGTATATTAAAATGTCATCAAAGAAAACTAATATGAACTTCCTCAGTTGATCCTTGAACACATTATTCATAAGAGCTTGAAAGGTGGCAGGTGCATTAGTAAGGCCAAAAGACATCACTCTGAATTCTCAGAGTCCATGGTGTGTCCTAAAATCAGTCTTGTATTCTTCCCATTCCTTCATTCTCACTTGATGGTACCCTGCCCTAAGGTCCATCTTAGAAAATATTCTAGCCCCAGACAGCTCATCCAATAGGCCCTCCTCCATCATAGGTATGAGATATTTATCTTTCACTATTAAGTTGTTTAACCTCTTGTAATCCACACACAATCTCCATGTAGTATCTTTCTTCTTAACCAGTAAGGCAGAAGATGCAAAAGGTGACTGGCTAGGGGTCACAGTTTCAGCTTTAACCATTTCTTCTATAATGGATTCAATAGCATTATTTTTATCAAAAGAATACCTGTAGGGTCTTAGTTTGAAGGGTTGGGCCCCCGGAATGAGGTTGATCTTATGGTCACACTCTCTTTTGGGTGGAAGATCAGTAGGCTCCCAGAACACTCTCTTGTACCTCTGTAACATCTTACCAATGACTGGTATCCTCTGTCTTCCTATTATGCTTTCCTTGAGGTTGATCAAGGATAATTCAGTAATTATCTGGCAGCTCCCACATTGCAACATCCTTCTCAATTTCTGATCGGTGTATTTTATATACACCTCTTGAGTCATTTTTAGTTAGTATTTTACTCATTTCATTTATGTTTAGTATAGTATTAGGAACGTTTTCCTTTCTTTTGTGTCACATCGGTCAGAATTGGAGAAATGGCGAAAAGGAGATGAAATTAATTGAGATGGAATTGCACACTAAAAGGGCCAAGAAATGAAGCCTAAGAAGTTCCGGGAAATATAGAAGAAATCAGACGAAGACCGGACGAACAAAGGACGAAGAAACGAAAAATCCGGAAGAATGCCGTCGCGGCGCCGCATTTGGCCCGCGCCATGGCCATCGAAGATGTTCAAAGCCTCGATTTTCAGTAGCGCGCTGATCTGCAGGCGCGGCGACGGGATTTCTGAGTTTTGGGCCGAATTTGACACATTTTCAGAATCCAAAAGGGATAACTTTTCCTACCTACATATTCCTTAACCCTTTTCCATAACTTTTCCTAAAACCTTTACCTAAAAGGATTCCATAACCTTTCCTACCTACATAATCCCTAACCCTTTACCTAAAGGATTCTTGGTCTATAAATAGTCTCTACATCATTAGAAGAATTCATTCTACATCCACCCATCATTCATCCTACAAACCATACCACATTCCATTCTCCATCCACCATTCCATTCCATTCCATCTTGTAAATATTCCACAACACAATCCTTGGATGCTAGAAGGCTTGGAGACTTGTTCTTGAGTATTTTCTTTTCTTTATTTTTGCTTTGTTTATTTCAGTTCATGTATGGAGATTATATTAGTTCTTAGCGTGACTATGGCTAGGAGCTAATTACTTTGTTAGGGATTTCCTTGTGATTCACTTGAAACTCTATTCATGAATTAATATATTAGTTTGGTTTCTTCTTCACTCATTTAAGATTTATTCAATAGTTGTTTTGATTGCTTGGTAATTAATTGATCACTAATTATCATAACTTATATGATTTCTAATCGAAAGCCAAAAGGGGAGATTGTGAATATGCTATAGTTGAATAAACATATGTTTAAATCGTGGACGAAAGTACCCTGATACTTGTGTAGCTTAATAGGTTATTGCTCTTAATCCTCCTTTGTAGTCAATCTTGTCACCGAAAGGTAGAAGGGTTCTCCATTGGGGTTGAGTGTTTATATTACCTTAACAGGAGTATAAAACGGTCTAGTTAACCTGCTATCTTAACGTAGAAGAAGAAGTTAGTCTAATTGTATTAAGGATTGAATAGAGTGGATAGTTGATGATCTTGGAAGCCCTAATTCTCCATCATAACTGATTTAAATCAAAGTATTTTTATAATTAGTTTATTTCCTGCATTATTAGTTTAGAATTCCAATTCAATTGACGTTACCAAATAGAAACTAAAGGATAGATAATCGGTACTTGAAAACCAGTCCTTGAGGACGATATTCGGTCTTACCTAGACTATATTACTTGTAACGATACGTGCACTTGCGTTTAGTGTGTGCATAAATCGCGCATCAAGTTTTTGGCGCCGTTGTCGGGGATTGGCGTACTTTCAATATCGATTTATCTATTCTTATTTCTAATTTGGTTGCTCCAAGGACAAGTTTCTAACTTGTTCTGCGAGCATATTTTTATCACCTTTTGTTGTTTTCTTATTTTGCAGGTTAAATTCCGGGAAAAAAATTAAAATTCAGGACACATGGACTACTACTATCAGAGACAATGGAGTCATCAACAGCAGCTTAACCCACAGATTCTAGAGGAAGATCTAGATAAGTTGCAGGCAGGCATACTTAGGCTCACCAAGTGTCAGACTCAGTTTATGGCTGAGACAAGAGTGTCCCTCAGAAATTTGGAGACATAAATAGGGAAACTAATGGATAGGATGAGCAATACACTCCAAGAAAATCTGCCTAGCGACATCATTATGGGAGGTGGTAAGCAAATTGAGGAGCCTGAACCACACCCAGCTGTTGAGGAATCTGGCGGGATAATTGGTGTAGAGAAGGAAAATGTTACTGAGATCCAATCATTCATCTTTTTGGATTCCTTGGAAAATCTTTTTCTTGTACCTATTGCAGAAGAAACACCACCAGCTGTCAATGTTGATCCCCAAAAAGAAAGTCCATATCATCAAGGGCACCCCCTAGAGTTGAGATATGTTGGGAATCTCACTGATCCCTACATTAGAGAGAGCCTAAAAGACAAGCATGTCTTGTGTACTTGGGGGATAATTTTATATCTAAAGTCCTTAGTTGAAAAGATTGTTGTAGGAAAAGTGAGACCTGCAACAATAACTTTGCGGATTGCAAGCAGTTCGCAGAAGGATCCAATGGGCACTCGTAAAGGTTAACTGCGTCTGGCTAAAAGACGTTAAAGACATCGCTTGTTGGGAGGCAACCCAATGTTTTTTAATTATGTTATTTTAATTTTTGTTTTAGTTGTTTTATTTTGTCTTGAACAGTCTCACGGTCTTGGGTTCTTGTTTTGTGTTGTTGGATAATAGGTGGACTGAAAGCTAAATCTGAGGAAAAATGAGCAAAAACGCTGGGAAAAAAAAGAAAAAAAGAAGGAAAAGCAGTCGTCAGCGCCGCGGCGCCGGAACTTCAGAGAGCCATATTTCGTGCAAATTCCAGAATTTTTCCTCCTAGACCTCCGTTATGACCGTTGTGTTGTGTCAGTAAGTTGTCCCTATTTTTTTTAGTCTTGCACACATTGGGGACAATATGTGATTTAAGTTTGGGGAATGTTTTATTATTTTTGAGTCTTTTTGATTTGTTTTGTGTGTTTTTGAGTATTTTTGAGTCATTTTTTATTATTATTATTATTATTTTTATTTTTATTTTTTTGATTTGATGGATCATGCATGTTGTAGTTGCTAAAGATATTGAGTGGATAAAGTGGGATAATGTAATAGAATTAAAAGCGACAATCTGTGTGCTTAAGTTAGATATACCAAAAATTTCTGACATCTAATTATTTGAAATATTTGTGCTTAGCTTATGTGTGTCAGTTATGGAAAGAAGGTTGAAAAAATGTCTAGAAAATTTGTTTGTTTGTTATTTGAGTCGAAATAGTTAAGATGTACATGTTTAGGGAGATGATTCAGGCATTTCTTTGATAGCCCTTCTGACCATTCATTACCTACCCTGGCATAAAATGTATCACTAGTCAGCCCCTTTGAGCCTAAAATAAATATCTTTCTTTGACACCCTATGATTCATTTGTTGTGCCATAAGTAATAATGGAAAAGTATTGGGATGAAAAGCGTGAAAAAGAAACAAAAAGAGAGTGAACAAATTTGATGCACCCCAATGAAAAATATGCAAAAGTCTAAGTTTGGGGGTGCCTGTTATTTATAATACATATCATTCTCTCAAAAGAAAAGAGGGGAGAAAGTGGGTACGAAACTAAAAAGGAAATCAAAAAGAAGGAAAAATAGTTTGAATGAAAAGTGTTTATGGTACGTAATAGAGCCTAAATGCCTATTTTTACCTACCCCTGCCTAAGCCTACCTTAAAACCCTTGAAAGTCCTGATGATCTTTAATATGTATGTCTATGATTAGTGGAGAATAACAAGTAAACAGGTCTATAGCATTTGGGAAAGATGGAATGAAATTGACATGCATAGGTTAGGTGTTTGTATTTCCATTGAACATGATCTAAGTGAATTTGCGAAATATCTAACTTGAAATTCTAGATTGCTGATTATTCATGCTATATATGTTCTAACATATTATCTCATCTTTCATCCATGATTTTGAAGAAGCAATATTATAACTACTTGATCCATCTCTTTGAGTCTTTGTTCGTTTTGTTTTATTTTTGTTTTGAGCTTTGGTCGAGGGCGAGCAAAGGTTAAGTTTGGGGGTTTTTGATTGGTGTATTTTATATACACCTCTTGAGTCATTTTTAGTTAGTATTTTACTCATTTCATTTATGTTTAGTATAGTATTAGGGTCGTTTTTCTTTCTTTTGTGTCACAGCGGTCAGAATTGGAGAAATGGCGAAAAGGAGATGAAATGAGCTTAATTGAGATGGAATTGCACACTAAAAGGGCTAAGAAATGAAGCCTAAGAAGTTCCGGGAAATATAGAAGAAATCAGACGAAGACCGGACGAACAAAGGACGAAGAAACGAAAAATCCGGAAGAATGCCGTCACCGGCGCCGCGGTGCCTGGCAGCTGTCGCGCGCCGACCATCAAGATGTTCGAAAACCTCGATTTTTGAGCGCTGGCTGATCTGCGCCGACGCGGGATTTCTGAGTTTTGGGCCGAATTTGACACATTTTCAGAGTCCAAAAGGGATAACTTTTCCTACCTACATATTCCTTAACCCTTTTCCATAACTTTTCCTAAAACCTTTACCTAAAAGGATTCCATAACCTTTCCTACCTACATAATCCCTAACCCTTTACCTAAAGGATTCTTGGTCTATAAATAGTCTCTACATCATTAGAAGAATTCATTCTACATCCACCCATCATTCATCCTACAAACCATACCACATTCCATTCTCCATCCACCATTCCATTCCATTCCATCTTGTAAATATTCCACAACACAATCCTTGGATGCTAGAAGGCTTGGAGACTTGTTCTTGAGTATTTTCTTTTCTTTCTTTTTGCTTTGTTTATTTCAGTTCATGTATGGAGATTATATTAGTTCTTAGCGTGACTATGGCTAGGATCTAATTACTTTGTTAGGGATTTCCTTGTGATTCACTTGAAACTCTATTCATGAATTAATATATTAGTTTGGTTTCTTCTTCACTCATTTAAGATTTATTCAATAGTTGTTTTGATTGCTTGGTAATTAATTGATCACTAATTATCATAACTTATATGATTTCTAATCGAAAGCCGAAAGGGGAGATTGTGAATATGCTATAGTTGAATAAACATATGTTTAAATCGTGGACGAAAGTACCCCGATACTTGTGTAGCTTAATAGGTTATTGCTCTTAATCCTCCTTTGTAGTAAATCTTGTCACCGAAAGGTAGAAGGGTTCTCCATTGGGGTTGAGTGTTTATATTACCTTAACAGGAGTATAAAACGGTCTAGTTAACCTGCTATCTTAATGTAGAAGAAGAAGTTAGTCTAATTGTATTAAGGATTGAATAGAATGGATAGTTGATGATCTTGGAAGCCCTAATTCTCCATCATAACTGATTTAAATTAAAGTATTTTTATAATTAGTTTATTTCCTGCATTATTAGTTTAGAATTCCAATTCAATTGACGTTAACCAAATAGAAACTAAAGGATAGATAATCGGTACTTGAAAACCAGTCCTTGAGGCTGATTAACTCCTCGAATCTATTTTGATATTGGTCTACCCTACCATACTGAGTAATGTTATTAAATTCCTCCACCACATCCTGTGGTCTTAAGCTCCCAAACTTCCTGCAAACTTCATCACAGAATTTGCCCCATGATGGAACCTCTTTTTGGTGTAATGTGTAACCATCCAACCACATGTCTACCCTATCACCAATATATACCGACGCATAACTTAATTTTTCGTGATCTGGGATATTATACAACTCAAAACAATTCTCACATTTTCTCAACCAGCTTTTGGGGTTAATTCCTTCGAATTTCGGGAAGTTAATTTTAGGTTTTTGGGGTCTCTGGTGGTTAGGATTTTCTGGGGTATGGACTATGGTTCCGGATAAGGTTAGTGGTGAGGTTGAGTACATAGGGTTTCTGAAAATACGGGGGCTCAATAAAAGGGGTGCTGGGGAAGGTAAATCATCTGTCAACACTATTACTCGATGATGCAAAATTCTGATAGTAGGAGTTAGGGTTTAGATTACCTTCTGTCTGTTCGATGTCGTACCCCGATGGTACAGTTTGCATATTGGTTGGTATGGTTCTGATAGTGAAGGGTTCCTGCATCGTTGCTGGCGTCGCCGGAGTTGAGTTTCCGGATGGATTTTGATGTGCGCCTGATAGAAATAGGTCGATCTTCCTATTTAGTTCGCGATTTGCTTCTGAATGTTTCAGATCGAAAGCTTCCAGTCGTTTGTTGGTTTCATCGGATCTTTTTCCGGTTTCTTCCACCACTGTTAACTAAGCTTTCAACACTCTCACGTCGTCATATAGGTGTTGTAGTTCCGGCGGAATGTCGGTCCCCGGCGTTGGAAGGACATCTGATACCATTTGTAACAGGTCTTGTTCCCTGCTACGTCGTTTGGATAGAAGGGAAAGGAGAGAGAGAGAAGAAAAAAAAGTTTAGGTTTAATATTCTGAATAAAATGAAAGGCAAGCAGGCTTTTTAGAGCCTTACAGGGTGCAAAGTGCAATAAGCAAAACTTAGGGATTTAAAATTTTAACTATTACAAAAGTGGGGGCTAAAGTGACTTAATTAACTATTGTCACAATTATAAGTTTGTGACATTAGCCAATGGAAGAGTAATTATCGTATGCTCATTGCTTCCCCGGAGATTTTATTTTTCCCTTGTGTTTTGGGTTTTTGGACTAATAACCCCCATGAAACCATTCATGGAAAGACTAAAGAGCATGAATCATCCCCACAAGATTCGTATCCCAGGACGAGCACAAACTTGAATAACGAATATGGCTCCAGTACGATTTGAAACCTAAGCATCAAGCACCAAGAAATCTTCAACCACTTGGACCAACTCCTTGGTTCTCTTGATAGGTATTCCCCTGTTATTATTTGACACTTCAATATTAAGCATCCGTTTTCTCTGAGATCTACTTGAATGGGGTAAACCCTTATCATCATTAATTAAGCACATTCCCCCTCTAAGATGTTTGTCGGCTTCCAACATGGTGAAGCAGCATGCTCAGGAGAGAATCAGGAAAATCTCATTAGTTGAGTCTTGACATCTCATTCTCTCAAAAATATTGAAATCGGCCTTAGTTCTGAGCACCCTAATCAAAATATTACTTACTTCCTGTCACAGTTCCAAAAAATTGTCAGACCACCAACAAGTGCATCTTTGTTCAATAAAGTGAAAAGTCCATTCCTCTGTCCTTCTGACTTCCTTCAAGTAACCTGACCCAGCAATAAGATCCTTTGCTAGTACAGAAGTGAGATTTTGAGACACGCCAACAAAGGGCACATTATAACATTGACAAAAGCTAACTCACATAGAGGTATACCGTTGCATGCCATGTGAACATCATCGCTTGGTCTGTTAGGCAAAGACTATCTTGTTTGAGAGGAAACTGCTTCACCAAAATAAAGATTAGTGCCGCAAAAATAGCATATAGTGTATTAACAATCAAGACACCCGAGAATTTTCAGGTTACCTGAAAATAACCGTTGTTGATATTGTTCAAACAGCATGAAGCAACTGATAGTTTTAAACTTTACCAACAAATGTCCACACTTAAACAAACTTATTCATTCTCTGGCCTGGAAAGGCTCCAAAGATCCCCATGTGCTCCCAATCTTCAGTTTCACATGCAGTGGGACTGGCAGACAAAATCGTAGAAACTACTATAAGCACAAACTTCAAGAAGAATATCAATTCTACAAGAGGGAAAAAGTACAAGAAAGTACAACATAAGATCATTTAGTCCACCAAAAGGTTTAAATAAGGTTAAGTCAATCAGAGGATCTTCCACAGCATCCTCCAAGAAAATCCTGCAATTGACAAACCTCAGATAAACTATGACTTAAGATCCAGACATGCATTTGTTTAGTTGCTATGATCCCTTACCAAGAAGAGAAACACCATTTTCCATGCTCATCTGCAACAACAATCCAGCTTCCTTTGTGACAGAGGGATCAACCTCAGGTACTAATTCCTCGTGAACCTTAGCAATGTCCAAAGCAAGTGCTCAGTTTCTAACTGAACAAACTCAAATGCAAATGTAAGCAAATAGCTTCAGAACTAACAGGGGGATGAGATATAGACATTTTTTCTCCTCATATTAGGGATTTTAAGCACTTCCAATACATGAAATTTCTCATAGAATCATCCAAACAGTATAAATCAACCAACTACATGCTTCTTGACCAAACTAAACCACATTTCAGTTCACAAAAACAAAATAAAAAGTTCGTAATAATATTGAAAATTGCTCCTCCTGTCGCATTATTATGATACATTTGACAAGCACACAAGTTTACCAATCAACTAGAACTGTATCAGTGTAATAAAGAAAACATTTAGTTGAAACAATGAAATAAGTATATCAATCTCAATTCCAATTTGAGCTTTTAAACTTCTGAGATTCTCATTGTTATACAACTCATACAGGAGTGTTAAACATTATGGAACATCCCAAATGAAGAAACCTAAATAGCAACAGAGAGTAATGATTATGAGCACTTGAACCACAACATAAGTTGTTACTATAAAAAGAATGCGGACTGCTTTATTCCTCTTCGTATTTAGAGACAAATAAGTGCTTTCTGAGAGTACCAGAAATTGACAAATTGGGGATGTGAATTGTCAGTCTCATAATTGAAAACAGATGAAGAATCAAGTGAAAGATTTTCTGTTCAGGAAGATAATACTCAAAAACTACCTGTAAAATGACGTGATAACGTCCTTTAAGCACATGAAACTTTTCATCAACCGTAGAATGGGACGGAGACTTCACAAAATTATCAAGCACAGAGTGGATGTTTATCATTACAATCTTGATAATATCTGCAGCTGACCCCTAATTGCAGCCATAGAAACAAAACGGCAATGATAAAATGGGAAATAAAGAAGACAAGATTGAGGAAGGGAAGGATGGGCGCAAGAGTGGAAAGACAAGCAAAACTACCTGGCAGATAGAATTCACAGCTTGCCTCTGAGCTTTAGACTTTTCCTTATTGTTTCCAAATTTTATATTTGCCAAGAAACACTTTCGTCCCTTGAGGGTCTCTATATAACTGCATCACAAAAGGAAGGAGGGCAACAATTCAAGAAGATAGCAATACAGAAGGTTGTATATGTAACGAAAATTAATAACGTCTGACTGCATCAACTACAAAAAATGAGTAATTGGAGAGAACGAAGATCAAGCTATATTAAAAGAAGACACAGTTGAAAGCCATTCATTTTCAGTTTTAAGCAGATAAACATGGCCATCAACAATGTGTGTGCAACATGTGAGGCCTAGCAACCACCTACAATGTCTTATAAAACAACAGAACATGTATAATATGGTCGACATGATCTTCTAATTTTCAGCCTAAACTGAGAAAAGTCAAGTCAACATCTATTAAAGAAAGAATAGTAACATTACTCCTAGGTGTAATGACTCGAATGCATGATGTACAACCAGAAGGATATAAGGAAAAAATACAATGGGAAGATTTAAGAGATGTGAGAAAAGATATATAATAAAGAGAGAAGATATAGAACGAGGGAGAGGATAGAAAGCAATAAAGAGAATGAAATAGAGAGATAGAGAATACGAATAAGAAACATAATATAAAATCTTAAAGATGAATACAACAATCCATTAAAAGATACCTAGAATGAGAAGATCCCCCAGTTAAGGAAGGAGATCAGATACTTTCTCATTCAAAGGATAAGAAGTTTTCAGCAAGTGCACGGGAGAAGGAAAGAAAATATGTATCTTATAATCCACCACATGCCACTCCAATAAAGTGACCCATAATGTGAGCCCTTGCAATAAATTTATAAGAAACACATAAATGCATGAACAATGATTTAAGATATTTTGTCTTTAGGCTGATCTGCGATTTCGTTTTTGTAATTTCTTTTTATTTTATTTCTACAAATTGTAATAAGAAATTCAATTGTAATTGTATATAATATACATTACTTTGGTCACTCACCATCAAGGGTTATATTAATATATACCCTTGAAAATATAAATTTTGTATTTTTTACTTTTTCCGTTGCATTTACTCTTTAAGGTTTATTACTGTTTTATCGAGTGTTGTCTCAAGTGTTGACACAACACTGAAAGCAATATAAAGAAACTGTTTAACTTTTCAGCTTTCGAATGTTTATTTTTCTTACGTTTATTTGTTTATCCGTAGCTTCGGACCTAACAAGTGGTATCAGAGTCAACACTTAACACAATAAGTGTTTGGTCCTGTATCTAAAGGATATGGACTCAGTTATTCAAAATGTTGGTCGACTCCGATTCTTGATGGAACAAATTATGCCTAATGAAAGATCCGGCTACGCTCGCTGATGCGCGAAAAGATGCACACACTTTAACGCAAGTGCACGTTATCGTGACAAGTACTATAGTCTTGATAAGACCGAATATCGTCCACAAGGATTAGAGTTCAAGTACCAACTATCTATCTTTTGGTATCTATTTGGCAATCGATATTTGATTTTGTGGTTTATAACTAATAATTATAAAAGCTAATTAACTATAAGTTTACTTCAACAGGATGGGAATAGGGCTTCCATGTCTCTTCAACTATCCGCTATGTTATTTATTAATGCAATGAATTATGGTCTTCTTCTCTGAGCTAGCGAGTTTACGAAATCGCTTTATATTCCCAAGTATGATATATAAACACTCAACCTCGTGATTGCACCTTTCTACCTTTCTGATAAGGATAACTCTATAAGAGGATTAAGAACAAAACCTAGTTAATCACGCACTACGCGTAAAATTAGGGTTGTTAAGCCTCTCATTAACGCTTACATAAATAATTGAGGTATTTTCATCCCCAATCCAAAATATGTCTACCCAACTTACAACATATTCACAACCTCCTCCTTTCAAGTTTGATTAGAAATCATATAATGATAATTAGTTGTCAATTAATTACCAAGCATTCAAAGCAATTATTGGATAAATCTCTCAAAGAAGAATAATAACCATGTATACGCATTAATTCATAACATAAGTTTCTAGTTAATCAACATGAAAGCCTATAAAAGAATTAGTTCCTAGCCATTGATATGACAAGAACTAATTCAAAGTTCATCATACAAAATCAAATAAAAGAAAGAAAAGAAAAGGAAATTACTAAGTTTAGGTCTCCAATCTTCAATCCAAGAAAACCTTGTGTTGTGCGAAGGAACCCTTAAAATATGCTTAGGGTTCTCCTTTTATAGCCGAAACCGCCTCTAACTTTTCCCTCAAAGCTCGCCTGTAAAAATCGTCATTAACCTCGATTTTCCGCGTCGCTGCCCGATTTCGGCGCAGGTTTAACTTCGCAAAGACTTCGGTGATTTGGCGTCGCGACACTCGACCGTTGTCGCAGCCATACTGGAACCTCTGCAGCTCTCCGATGATTAGCGTCGCGCCCTCGCTTCGATCGCAGGAGCGCCGCGGCTGGTCCGGGTTTTTGCCTCGTTCGCCACTTTCTCTGTTTTTAGCTCTGGAACCTCCTCTTTTGCCCTCTTTTAGCTCCTTTTTCCGCCATTTGGCCATTTTAACCACTTTGACTCAAAAGAAAGAAATTTTATCCTAATACGACACTTATTTGTACAAAAAGGGACAAAAGACTAACTAAAAATGACTCGAAAAGTGTATATAAAATACACCGATCAAATACCCCCAAACTTAACATTTGCTCGCCCTCGAGCAAAGATAGAAAGAAAGAAATAAAAACTCAAAGAAATGAAAATAAAAGACTCACTGACATTGATCACTTTTGCTGCATTAGTGTTATCTAGAAAGACATGAAGGTTAGCAGAATAATATGCAGGAACATATAGCATAAAGTTTTAGCACACTAAACACATTAAGCTAGATATTTCGCAAACTCATTTTTATCATGCTTAATGGAAGTCAACTTACTGAATCATGCATATAAATTCAAAAATCCTATGACATTTTTACTTGCTATTCTCCACTAATCTTGGATATGCATAAAAGAGATCTTCAGGACTTTAAGGGTTGTAATGTAGGCTTAGGTATATGTAGGTAAAAATAGGCATTTTAGACTCATTCTGTGTACCATAAGCTCTTTAGCTTTTCCATTTTTCCCTTTTCTTTTGGTTCTTTTCTTCACTTCAATTCTATCTTTTCCCTCTTTTGTTTTGGGAGAGTGAAGAGTATTGTAATAACAAGCACCCCCAAACTTAGGCTTTTGCCTATTTCTTATTACTTTTTTATTGGGGTGCAACAAGTTTGTTCACTCTTTTTGTCTCTTTTTTAACACAATTTATTCTACTATTTCATATTTTTACTTATGGCACAATTTATGGGAATATAGGGTGTCAAAGAAGAAGTTTCAATTTTTAGGCTCAATGGGGCTGACTAGGGATACTTTTAAAGTCAGGGATAGAAAAGAATGGTAAGAATTGGCTATCAAATAAATGTCTGAGTCATCTCCCTAACATGCATATCCTAACTATTTCGCCTCAAATAGCAAGCAATCATAACACATAAGTATTCATTATTTAGCATGCATAATTTAAGCAAGAAACGCCAAATAGACAGATTTTGTGAGTTTTTGGCATATCTAACCTAGGTGTTTAGATAGTTGTTTCAATTCCATTACATTATTCCACCTTACTTAACTAGGTGTTTCTAGCAACTACATCATACATGATCTTTGACAGACAATTATGACTTAAAAGAAAAAAAATTGTGACTCAAAAATACATAAAAAAAACAACAAAAACACAAATAAAACACAAATAGAACACCCCCCCCCCCCCAAACTTAAATCACACATTGTCCCAAATGTGTGTAGACTCAAAGACAATAAAAGAAATAAGACACTTACAGACTTTGGCTAAAATGGTGGTGGTGGTGGATAATGCATCGACCATTGGTTGAACAGGGAACTCATCTCGTCAAACTGCTGGTGCAATTGTTGTTGCTTCCCGCCACCTTCTTGTTGCCCTTGTCTCAACTCATGTTGTCCTTGTATTATCGTGGTCGAAATGTTGCATCATCATTCTACGGTTTTGGAGCAACCGCCCATCATAGGCAATCGGAGGTTACGATTACGTGGTTGCTGCTAGGCTCGCCGCATATCGAGCCTCTATTTCGTGCTCATCTTCGCTCATCGCGCTCACGCTTCGCCGCTGGTGGTTGTGCTCTTCTTCTTCACACGGGGCTTGGAGTGCGGGAAAGAGTGCACTATCCCATAGGACACAGGCAGTTGGTTTCTCTCATTAGTATCAGTGGGTAGGACTGAGACCCCATTCATGTGGCATAAACTGGTGATAAGTGAGCCATGTCCCAATCCACATGTTGTCACCAACCTGCTGATTTCTTCAATGCTCTGCACTATCTCTTTCCCCACATCAATCGTCAACCCCCTCATAATTCCATATATCAGCTTAATCCTATCTTTTGGCACTCTGGTGAAGTGCGTGGATGGAATCATGTGGGCACTGACGAAATATAGCCAACCCTTGGTCGCTGTTGAATCGCACCGCCAAGCTCTTGACCCATTTCTCGCAATATCAAAAGCAGCCCCAGGGTAGCTCACTGTGTTTCCGACGGTATTCCAGTTGATGTTGTCGGTGCTCCTAGACCATGTTCTAAAATGGCTCCGATCACCAATTCCTCCTTCAACATCAACTGTTTTTAGAGTCATATTTATTGTTTTTGCCGTCACAGGCATATATCTTCCCCTTACAAAGCATTCGTTGTCCACCCTCTCCGGGAAGTTGGCATAGAATTCGCGCACCATTGTTGTGTTCATTGGTGCTATCTTCTCCGGATTTACAAATCTCCTCCACCCCATTATCTCAATCATTGCCCGAATGGGCTCATAAACATCCCCTTCCCCAAACGACTCCCTTTGATAGTCCATTCCCCTTTCAGGGATTAAGGGCCTAGTACTAAGCTTTTTGTATCTTTGGAAGGCTTGGTAGCTCACAAACCTAGTATTATCGTAATGTGGGGTTGGAGTGGATGTAGAGGCTCTTCTCTTTCTGGCGGATATGGTTAAAAATACTTTCTGCAGCTTACAACTTATTAGCACAAGTGTTCCCCAACACAATCAACAATCTAGCAGCTAAAACACAAACACCCCCAAACTTCAACTCTACTACCCAATACCCACACCCTCCTTGTCTACTCCTTCTCCAAACTTCACAATCAATTTTTCAGCACCCAAACTACTTCACAATGCAACACTTCTCCAAACTATTACCTCCTTTGACTACTAGCAACTTTCAAGAAAAGGTGAAGATTACCTTTTTGATGGTGTTCTCCACGATGTTCTTGCTTCTAATGGTGATTTGAGGCTATGGAATGGAGCTTTGTTGGTTGAGATAGCTAAGGGTTTTTAGGAATTTAAGAGTTTTGGTTGTGGTTGGGTTTGATTTGTGGAGGATTTGTGGGTAACTTGTGGATTTTCGTGGGTTTTGTGGAGAAGAAGGATTAGGTTTTGGTTTTGAAATTGGGGCAAATCTGATTTCTGGGCATTTTTAAGTTTCGATTTCGCCGCGCCATGTTCGCTTTAGCCGCGGCGCCAATGTTCGCAGACTCCTTCGAATTTCGCGCATGGCCATACTGGAAATGCGCGCTAGACTTGGCAATTTTTCTCGATTGCCGCCGCGCTCGCTTTCATGCGCGCTTAAACTTCAGCGCTTTTCGCTTCTTTCGCGCCATGCCTCGCTTCCCAGCGCTACCCGCTTTTTCGAAATCCCGCTTTTCTTCGATTTTCGCTTTAGTTTATTTGCCTATACCTGTCAATCACAACACAAACACTACCTCCGTGAGACCGTTCTTAAAAAATTACTATATTAAAGCAAAATAAATCAAAAATACCTTGGGTTGCCTCCCAAGTAGCGCTGTCTTTAACGTATTTTAGCCGGACGCAAGTTCCTTAGTTTAATAGACGTGGGGTGGGTCAAGCCCACAACTAATTCATTTTCTCCACATTTTGCGTTTTCATTTTCTTCTTCTCCTCTTAGCATTATCATTAAGGGGGAGTTCAGGAACACATACCTGCTGTTGTGGAGGTTTGACAAACCATGCCTGTTTTCGTGGGCTCATCTCTCTTTTGTTGACCTGTATGGGCTCACAGGGGGGGGGTTGATGGTGCTGATTGCAAAGCACCTACTCATGGTTGGTGGCTCAATGATGTGTTTAAAAACTTTAAACACTATTTCTTCCTTCTCCACCCTCAATGTCAACTCTCATCTTTCTACATCGATCAAGGATCTCCCCGTCGCTAGGAATGGTCTCCCCAATATGATAGGGATTTCTGCATCTTCTTCCATGTCAAGAATGAGGAAGTCTGCAGGAAAGAAGAATTTTCCTACTTTAACAATCACGTCCTCAATCTTCCCTCTTGGATGAACCATCGCCCCATCGCCACCGCAGCTTATCGCGTTGGTTTGGCCTCACTCAACTCCAACCGCTTAAACACCGATAGAGGCATCGATTTATACTTGCCCCTAAATCGCATGTGCAGCCCTGTTGCATGTCACCGCTTCACCGCAAGGTGCGTAGTGTAAAGCTCCTCGGTCTTTTAGTTTTGGTGGCAACTTCTTTGCAAGATAGCACTACATTCCTCCGCTGCTACTATTTCGCATCGCCGCTTTCTTCTTCTTCCCCAAGATCTCCTTCATGAACTTGAAATAGGAGGGCATCTGCTCCAAAGCCTCTATAAAAGGTATGTTGATATGCAGCTTCCTGAATGTCTCCAAGAATTTGGAGAATTGTTTATCAACCGCCTTCCGATGTAATCTCTGGGGGAATGGGATCTTCTCTGTATACTCATTCTCTGGAGTTTTCTCTACTACTGGGCTAGGTTCAACCACCTTCTCTTTTTCTATCTCTCGCCTCTTTCTCAACCATCGGCCGAGCGATCGCCGCTCCAACCGCTTGCCGCTTCAATTGTACTACCCGCATTGCTTCTCGATTCACCTCTGTGTTGCTTGGCAATGTACTTGTGGCTCGCCGTTGCTCGCTTTGCTAGCCGACCCACTTGTGTTTCCAAGTTCTGAACGAGGATCTAGCTTCGCCACGAATCGGTCAGGCGTTGGTAAGTGCCAACAAAGCCGCTCACTGTTCGCTTTCACGAATCGCGCATTGAACCGCTGAGGCCGCTGGGCCCGAGTGAAATGTCACGACTGCTCCGTGGTTCTCGACCCTATATTGATTCTCGCTGCCTCGGCCCTCTCCATGAGAAATTTGGGTGATTCTCCACCGGATTATAAGTGTTGGAGTATGGATTGTTTTGTGGCCTCGATAGTTACCCACTACCGACACTCGCCGCCCATCGTATATTATTAGGATCACCAAGTACACCTATCGAATGTATGTGGCCACCACATATCTCACAGCTTTTAGGCATCTGCACCGCATTCATCGACATCGTATGTTGCCGCAATCGCTTCGCCAAAAGCGGCCACTGGGCATTCAGGAAGCAATGGCATCTATTTCGTGGACTCCCATCGTTTCTCCTCCCACTTGTCGACCTCTCTTCGTGATACGGTTGTTGGTGGCCATATCTTCTAATAACTCGTGAGCGCCGTGGTCGTTTTCCTCATGAATGCCCCACCACTGCATCTATAATGGTTCGTTGTCAGCTCGCCACCACAGAAGATGTGGACCAAGTTCCACAACTCAACGAATGGTGTGGCATTTTCTCTGCAAATCTTTGACCTTTCCCAAGCTTCATATAAGGACTCTCCATCACCGGTAGAAGTTGTTCAACTCCCTCTCAATTTTGTCGCTTGCATGGGGAAAGAACTTGGCTAGGAATTTACGCGCACTCTTGCCATGTAAAAATCGAATCGGCCACAGGAATTCAACCATACTTTTGCTCTATCCCTGAGTGAGAAGGGAAAGAGCATCAATCTGACGGCATCATCAGTAACGCCGTTATATCTGAAAGTTGCACATAGCTCCAAGAAATTAGTTATGTGGATGTGTGGATCCTCCGATGGCAGTCCTCCAAATTGCACTGTGTGTTGTACCATGCTCAGAATCGCCGGTTTTATCTCAAAGTTGTTTGCTCCTATGGCAGGGAGCCTAATACATGTCTGTGCTCCATTCACTCTAGGCAGCACATAGTCTCCCAAGCTTCTTTCTGCCTGGACTTGAACTCTTTCCTCGACATCCATAGGTAGTTGCCGAGGTATTCCTGGATTGGGTTGATTTTCACCTAACCCTTCTCTCATCATGTTGTTGTTTTGAACACCGTCCATCTCTATCAAGGTTGTAATCCGTTGATTCTTTCTGTTCTGTTTACAGGTTTTCTCAATCTCTGGATTGAAGGGAACAAGAGTGTATGCCCCTCTTCTTCTTTGCATAAACTGATTTCCTGAAATAGATCAAAAACAGACAACAAATCACGGCACCCTGTTTTTTACCGAAAATAACAAAAAAAACGTAAAAAAAATAAAATAAAATTAAATTAAAAACCAAATTAGAAATTAAAAATAGATAAATTTGATATTGAACTATGCCTAATCCCCGGCAACGGCGCCAAAAACTTGATGCGCGAAAAGATGCACACACTTTAACGCAAGTGCACGTTATCGTGACAAGTAATATAGTCTTGATAAGACCGAATATCGTCCACAAGGATTAGGGTTCAAGTACCAACTATCTATCTTTTGGTATCTATTTGGCAATCGATATTTGATTTTGTGGTTTATAACTAATAATTATAAAAGCTAATTAACTATAAGTTTACTTCAGTTGTGATGGGAATAGGGCTTCCATGTCTCTTCAACTATCCGCTTATGTTATTTATTAATGCAATGAATTATGGTCTTCTTCTCTCGGAGCTAGCGAGTTTACTTAAATCGCTTTATATTCCGTTAAGGATATATAAACACTCAACCCAAAGATTGCACCTTTCTACCTTTCTGATAAGGATAACTCTATAGGAGGATTAAGAACAAAACCTAGTTAACCGTCACGCACTACGCGTAAAATTAGGGTTGTTAAGCCTCTCATTAACGCTACATAAATAATTGAGGTATTTCCATCCCCAATCCAAAATATGTCTACCCAACTTACAAAGATATTCACAACCTCCTCCTTCAAGTTTGATTAGAAATCATATAATGATAATTAGTTGTCAATTAATTACCAAGCATTCAAAGCAATTATTGGATAAATCTCTCAAAGAAGAATAATAACCATAGATACGCATTAATTCATAACATAAGTTTCTAGTTAATCAACATGGAAAGTTATAAAAGAATTAGTTCCTAGCCATTGACATGACAAGAACTAATTCAAAGTTCATCATACAAAATCAAATAAAAGAAAGAAAAGAAAAGGAAATTACTAAGTTTAGGGTCTCCAATCTTCAATCCAAGAAAACCTTGTGTTGTGCAAGAAGGGAACCCTTAAAATCTGCCTAGGGTTCTCCTTTTATAAATGAAAACCGCTCTAACTTTTCCTCAAAGCCCGCCTAAAATCGTCATTAACTCGATTTTTCCGCGCGCCGCTGCCGATTTTCAGCCGGCGCACGAACTTCGCAAAGACTTGGTGATTTGGCGCCGCGCCGATCTCTATTGTTCGTAGCGCGCTGGAACCTCTGCAGCCTCTATGATGATTAGGCGCCGCGACCCGCTTCGATCGCAGTGAGGCGCCGCTGGGCTGTCGAGCTTTTTGCCTCGTTCGCCACTTTCTCTGTTTTTAGCTCTGGAACCTCATCTTTTGCCCTCTTTTAGCTCCTTTTCCGCCATTTGGCCATTTTAACCACTTTGACTCAAAAGAAAGAAAATTTATTCTAATACGACACTTATTTGTACAAAAAGGGACAAAAGACTAACTAAAAATGACTCGAAAAGTGTATATAAAATACACCGATCACTCGCACATCAAATCCATTGATGTTCGGGCATGGAGATTTGTCACTGAAGGATATGGTGTTCCCAAGTATACAACGGATGAGGATGGTAATATTCTTACCAAATCCGAATCTGAGTGGACTGCATAAGAAATCAATAATGTTAGTTTTAACGAAAAGGCCTTGAATGCTATATTCTGATGGGTAGATCTGTACATGTTCAAACTCATTCAGAATTGTACATCAGCTAAGGACGCCTAGGAGACCCTGCAAACTCATTGTGAGGGTACCTCGAGTGTGCGACGAACAAAGCTATGCATGCTTTTGAGCCAATATGAGAGCTTGAGGATGGAAGAATCTGAGGATATAAAGTCCTATTTTGAAAAGTTAATTGACATTGCTAATCAGTGTCAATTGTTTGGTTTTCCTTTGACCAACACATAACTTGTTGACAAAGCCCTCAGATCTCTTCGTGAAAGGTTTAACACAAAGATTTGTGTTATTGAAGAGACTCATAATCTTGCCACAATGGATCTACATGCCTTGATGAGCATCTTTCAAACTTATGAGATGAACATCAACTGCCAAATGATGAAAACCTTGGAGACGAGGATGAAAACCTTGAGGAACTAGGTGCTGGTGCAACTGTTGCCTTACTCACTCGACGATTTAATTCAATGATGAGGAAGATCAACAATGATCGAAGTAAAGCTAAATATAAGCAACATTAAAACCCACTCTTCAATCAACAACCAATATCACCTTAAGGGCAAAGAAGTGAGAATCCACTGAGAAAAACAAACTCAGACAATACCAATTTTAATCTCAAACAACTCTAGGGAGTGCAATGTCATGCATGCTCTGGTTGGAGACATTATGCTAATGAGTGTGCAAACACCCTTAGAAAAGTAAAAGTATGTGGGTGTCTCTCAGTGATGATGAAAACGAAGAAGATGAAGAAGATCGAGAAGAAGAATCACAGGCGATGCTGACAGCAATGTTTGAACATTCACTGTCCGACAATGGAGATGTTGTTGATAATGAAGTCACAACATCTGTGACAACATTGGATACAACATCTGAAATCCCAGCAACATCGGAAAGGTATGTATATTCTGAATATTCTGATGTTAATTTTTTTAGTGGTTTAATTTCTTCATGTGAAACTGTAAACCTGGAACTAGTTGACTCTAAAGGTGAAGTGATAAAGAAATTACAAGATCTTTGTAAAGTCTTGATCACAGAATCTGAGCAACTAGATTCAAAAGCAAAATATTTAGCTCTTAAAAATAACAATCTTAAAGGCACTATTAACCGGTTTGAGGTAGCACTTATCAAGAAGGACCTAGAACTTGCTAAGATCCATGCAAGATTGAATTTAGTTGAGACCACCTTCCAACATATGCTGGGCTTGGGTATCAAACACTTCATAAACCAAACACTTCTAAGATCCATAGTAAAAGTGAGAAAATAAAGTTTGTTAAAGAAACACACAATGCTAGTAATAACTCACATAATACTAAGGATAGATTGAGGTCTGTGCTCAGATCGTTGTCGAAAATGTCATCACCAATGTTGTCCAACATTGCTAACAACATTCAAAACAATCTCGCTGAGAACAGAAAGAAGAAGAGTTTTGAAACAATGTGGGTACGTAAACTAAATATGTGTTGTAATGTGTGCATAACTGCTCTACATACTAACATTACAGGTTCTTGGTATTTCGATAGTGGTTTTTCATGACACATGACTGGTACCAAAAGCTTACTGAAGGATTATGATGTATTCAACGGAGGATACGTGACCTTTGGTGGGGGAAGCAAGAGTATGATAATTGGTAAAGGAACCCTCAACGTTCCTGACGTACCAACCTTGAAGAATGTTCTTCATGTAGAAGGCTTAGTGGCTAATCTACTTAGCATAAGTCAACTATGTGACGATGATCTCGAGGTAAAATTCAACAAGCGTGAATGTAGAGTTACATATTCTGTCAATAAATGTGTTATGTCAGAGATCCGAACTAGAGACAATTTATATCTCATCGGTGGACAAGAATTCTGCAATTCTGCAGGGATCAATGACACAACACTCTAGCATCAGAAGTTGGGACACGTTAATTATCGCAACTTGGAGAGATTAATCTCTTATGAAGCAGTTAAAGGCATTCCCAAGCTGAACCCAAAGGATAAGACATTGTGCGAAGATTGTTTAAAAGGTAAGCAGACTCGTGTTCCCCATAATGTTGTCCAACGCGACGGACAACACTCAGGTACGTCTCATTGCTTTCAATTAGTACATATGAATCTTATGGGTCCTATTGAAGTAGATAGCATAGGGGTATGAGATATTCCTTTATAATAGTAGATTATTTTTCTAGATATACATGGATTTACATTCTAAAAGAAAAATCACAAACTATTGACATGTTTAAAGTACTATACTCTAGGATTAGGAACCTGTTTTGTTCTCCTATTTTTCGGATCAGATCCGACCATGGAAAGGAATTTGAGAATCAATCTTTTGCTAAATTTTGCGAAAAGAAATGTATCTTCCATGAATTCTCAGCACCTAAAACTCCTCAACAGAATGAGGTAGCTGAGAGGAAGAAAAGAGCATTGCAAGAAATAGTTAGAGTAATGTTATGTTCCAAACAATTGTCGAAAAGGTTTTGGGAAGAAGCCTTAAACACTGCATGTCACATCACTAATAGAGTTTATTTAAGGTCATGTACCAGAATGACTCCCTATGAAATTTTAAATGAAAAGAAACCAACTCTGTGCTACTTTCATATTTTTGGGTGTGTCTGCTACATTTTAAATGACAGGGACCAATTGGTGAAATTCGACTCAAAAAGTGATAAAGGGATATTTATTGGCTATTGACAGAACAGTCATACTTACCGGATATACAATCTGATGACTAAGACCATACAGGAGTCCGTTAATGTTATCTTTGATAATCTTATGGATATCTTAGGGAAGTCATCATAAAATAACATTGTGGTTACAGTAGAAAAAGAGCAACAAACTGAAGAAGCAGATGTTGTCCCAAATATTGTCACAACATCAGAGGAAACATCTGAACCACAAGAAGAGACCACAGAGGTTGAAGTGGAGGAGGAGTCTGTAACTGAATTGCATGACCACAGACGAGACCCTCCGTCAAGGATTAGGAGGAACCATCCACCTGACTAGGTGATAGGGGAAGTGTTTGAGAAGATGCGTACAAGAGAGAAAGAACCAATCAACTATCGTGAAATGGTAAGATATGTGTGTATATCCACCATATACCAACATGTTAGTCTTTCTTATCTCATATCTACCTTTGAACCAAAGAACATTGAGGAAGCGTTAAAAGATAATTTTTGGATTCAAGCAATGCAAGAAGAGCTTGAACAGTTCACCCGAAATGAAGTCTGGGACTTGGTTCCATGTCCTAATAGCACAAATGTTATTGGAACCAAGTGAATTTTCAAGAACAAATCAGATGAATTAGGGACAGTTGTTCGAAATAAAGCTCGTCTTGTTGCTCAAGGCTACACACAGGTTGAAGGAATCGACTACGATGAAACCTTCACACCTGTGGCTAGAATTGAGTCAATAGGATTGTTACTTGCTATTTCTTGCTACCTAAAAATTACCTTGCATCAAATGGATTATAAAGGAGCATTTCTCAATGGTTATTTGGACAAGGAAGTTAATGTTAAACAACAAAAAAGAATTGAGGATCCGCACCATCCAGATTATGTATACAAGATTAAAAATGTTTTGTATGTTAAAACAAGCACCTCGTGCATGGTATGGTCATCTAACAAACTTCCTTGTAGACTTTAGTTTCATCCGTGGAGAAGTCGATAGAACATTGTTCATCAAAAGACACGGCGTAGATGTAGTGATTACTCAAATCTATGTTGACGACATTGTTTTTGGATCGACTTCAAAATCTCATTTGGAGTCATTTGTTGAAGCAATGTCAACAACGTTTGAGATAAACATGATCGGGCAACTAACCTTTTTCTTAGGCCTGCATATAAAACAGACTGAAGATTGGATTTTTGTATCTCATAGCAAGTATGCCAAGAATCTGATTAGGAAATTTGGACTTGAAAATGCAAAACATATGAGGACATCTATGGAATCTACACAGCAGGTATGCAAAGACGATGTTGGTCAGGATGTTGACCTAACATTATACCGATCAATGATAGGTAGTCTTTTATACCTTATTGCTAGTAGCCCTGACATTATGTTTAGCGTGTGTGTTTGTGCTAAATTCCAAGTCTGTCCCAAACTATCCCACCTAAATGTCGTAAAATGTATCATTCGATATGTCTCCGACACAAGTGAGTTAGGTATTTGGTACACCAAAGATGCTAATCCTAACCTTATATGATATAGTGACTCGGATTGGGCCGGTGATGTAGATGATAGGAAAAGCACTAGTGGTGGTTGTTTCTATTTAGGCAATAACTTAGTTTCATGGTATAGTCGGAAACAAAACTGTGTCTCACTTTCGACTGTCGAATTTGAATATGTGGCAGCCGGAAGTTGTTGTGCTCAATTGATCTGGCTACGACACATGCTTGATGACTATGGCCTATCAAGCAATTCTATGATTTTGTACTGTGATAATCTGAGTGCCATTAATATTTCCAAAAATCCTGTTCAGGATTCACGTACAAAACACATAGATATATGACATCATTTTTTAAGAGACTTAGTTGAAAAACAGCTAGTTCAGATTGAACATGTTGATACACTTCACCAGCTAGCTGACATTTTTATCAAAGCTCTAGATCATGTGAGATTTTCTAGTTTGAAGAAATCTCTTGGTCTATGTTTTCTTTAAAATAAGGCAGTTTAGGTAGATGTTGTCTTAAATGTTAAATCAACATTCTGGGTAACATGTACTATTTTCTCAATATACATGGTAAGTGTTGTAATCTTGTGCACATGTTTGATCAACCAAGTATGATTCCAGAAGGACAGGGTTTGAAAATGATATTGTTCTCTGCGATGGTATATATAAATCAATTATATATAGCATAAAAAAGGAGTATCATAAGAAGGCAAAGCATGTACAAAAGATTTGACTGTATTACAAAAAGAGCAAAGCTTTAAAATTGTAACCGTTCCTATTGTATAGGAGTACCATGTGCTTCAAAGAAGGTTGAAAATATCTCAAAAATTATTTTCATTTTTAGACATAAAAGAATTTTGTATGTGTTCAACTTAGTTGATTTAGGACACGATGGAAAAATATTACATTGGTCCAGGAGTCAATCTCATATGGAATATATACATAATATGTCTATTGTAAATGACAAATCCGAAAGCCCTTGAAGTTTCACATTACTTGTGTTGTTCAAAATGTTGTCAACATTACTAACAACATCCAGTATGTTGATTGTTTTGTTCAAATTTTGATTTTCTGTTTTTTATGCCCTATTTATTTTTAGGAATTTAAATTCGTACTGTTTAAACTTCAAAATCCCGTTAAATCTGGATATTGATAGCTTTTTAAATTCCGAAAGTGTATGATGTTGTGTGTTATGTTATCCCTTTGTTGTATGTATAGAGAGATTCAATTAATCTACACTACTTAAGTTTACGGGGGAGTCCGTTGAAATGTGTATAAGTTTTGCCATAATTGTGAAACATCCCACTTGTCTTCCTTTAGTCACATCAAATCACCACCGATTCAATCAATGGAAGCCCAAGGATCAAAAACATATTTTTCAAATCAAATCTTCCATAAAACCCCAAACTCTTCTAAACCCTCTCCTATTTCCATTTCTCTGAAATCCTCAACAACTTCTTCCAACACCAAAGAAAACACTCCAATGTCGATCAGCCAATCACATAAACAAAAGGTATACAAACACTATGTAGCAATTGATAACTAAAATCCTGACCCGAAAGATTTGTCACGAGCAGTTATTCTTAGAGGTTCTGATGAACCACTAGATATGAGCTACCCAAGTGAGAATGATAATCCTATTGATGTTGATGCAACATCAAATTTTTCAAAAACCTAGGTACTAGACCCTCAACATCGACCTTTCCATCTCGAAGGTCGAAAAGAGTTTTTGAAAGCATTATTCGTGAAAATCAGGCAAGAAATCCAAATTTGAGTCGACTTTCCCTGTTGCCTCAAGCAGCAGTAGTAGTACTGACTCGGAGTTTAATGTGTATGACATTCCAGCAACACCACCCATTGATAGTCCTCCAGCTGCACCTGAAGGTGAAGAATATGAGGTATTTGATGACACACTTCTAAGCAGGTTCATTCTAAATCGGGTCAAAAGAACATACAAAAATGTTGCTTCAAATGTTGCCTCAACATTCAAGGCAACATAAAAAAATTCATCAGTTGACCCGGACTATGTTGCCCCAACATCCCAGGCAATACCTGCAGACACACCAACAGATAACAACAATCCAGAATCTGAATCAGATTCTGAGGTAATGACTTACTCTCCCATGTTTCAAACTAAAACATGTGTTGATAACTGGAAATAGTTTCAAAACATAGTGATTAGAGCAGAGAGAGTCATTGACCTCAATTCATTTTCTGACAATGGCCTAGTCGGATTTTTTAGTAGTAGAAATTTCATGAACTCTGTAACTGGTAAAACACCCTACTGTGATAAGGTGATTGGAATGTTTTATTCTAATCTGTCACCGGTTGTTAAGGACATCTGTCACGCCCTTTTTCGACCGCGACATTATAAAACTCCTGCTTAAATAAAATGTTAGAAAAATAAAATAAATGCTAAAAGATGCTAAAGGTGCTAAAAAGGAGTGCTGAAATGCTAAAGTGGTGCTAGAGTTCGCGGAGTCGCCACCTAATTAGTTTGGGTGAATTAGGACACTTAAATGTCAACTAAGTTAAAGTCAACAATAACTCCATTTAAATGGTCTACTAAACTTAATGAGATTCTGGGTAAGGGTTCTTTATTATCCTAAAGGGAAGGGGTCAGGCATCCTAAAGGATCCGCTAACTTGCGGTTGTCCGTTCAAACCTAGGGTTAATTATTATTGCTAAGAAAATGCATTTTTTGAAAAAAAGTACTTTAAGCAAATATATTTGTAAATATAAAACGTATTAAAATTTAAAAAAAGTTGTAAGATTTGTTTAAAATATATACAAAACTAGTTCTGGATGTGCGAGATGAAATAATATGCCTTCAAGCTAGGATTTTAAAGAGGCGTAAGAATGATTTGCAAAAAATAGGTTTTTGTAGGCAAAAGATATGTATTATGTAGAAAAGTACTTACTCGATGATTGATGATAAAGGGAAGGTCAATTTACGCCAGGAGGCTGGTTTGTGCGAAAAGTATTCTAACATTGAATCCATTTTATTGCTTGGCGTGATTAATAGATGCAAGTAAGAGGCGACAAAATTAATTTTAGAAAATTGAAATCATGCATAACAAGGTTAGATTAAATAAACTAAGGATAAACTCCTAATGCCAACTATTTTCTCATTTTTATTGATTTAAAGTTTAACTATTCTAAGTATACTAATTTTAGAGTAAGGTTAGGCAATTAATTTACAATAAATAAATGCGGGGCGGGGAGGAATCAATAAAGACTCGAAGAATGACGATGTAATTCGCCGACGGGTTGGAATTTCCGATGCGGATAGAGAAATGCACATAGATGCGGGTCTTCATTTGTTGTAGCATGTGATGAGTCTCGCCGTGAGACTCTTCGTTGCTCCAATTTTCATGTAAAAAAAATAAAAAATAAAAAATAATAAGGATTAGTACGCTAAAAAAATATTAAAAATGCAAAAAAATAAAAATGACATAGCTAGCTCTCATTTAATTATAACGATCCAAACCAATAGGCAGACCAACAATCATTTCAGATTTACAATTCGGCCCAATTGTGTAATAGGCCCAAATAGCAAATATTCATGTATAAACCCAACGCATAGCTTTATACACCAAATATATAAGTATGTAACTATCATTCAATTGAAACAGCCGAGAGTAGCATTATAGGATGTTTTCAAATTATAAAAGATGGGCAATCTTCAAATCAGTGAGCAGTACATACGAAGACCCGCTGCAGTATATAAATTCTCAAATATGTTGTAAGTACACCAGAATTATGTGCATACTATGGCAGATGATGATTAGATGCAGGAAGGCCTAAAATGCTACATGTTGTCATTAAGGCATTACACATTTAGGCAAGCAAAGGAAAGTGTATGACCAATTCAAATACAACACATGAGACAAACGATAAGATTGATGACCATTTGAGGACATCATCTTAGGTGTGCAGGGCCATAGATATGAAAGACATGAGCCAGATTATCCAAGATAAGGGCATACAGTCAGTGACATATAGTAAGAGATAATCCACACATATTTAAAAGACAAACAGTTTTTTTTTATTTCCTTCAATATGCAAACATATAATGGTTCACAGTATGTTGGTTACTTTCGTATAACAGGGACCCAGATTCAAGGTATAAGATGAAACTTTTAGACAAGATAAGAGATCAGATACCAAAACCATATATCTCTAATTCACTTAAAACCATCAGATGGGGAAATCAGCAGAGACTGGTACACATTCTGAGAGGCAACATGACAACATTAAGATCTCCTTTCTATTCTTTACATATCATTCATGCTACAGATTTAGGAGAAGATTTATTTTTTTGTATTTACCGAAGCCTTGATGACATGGTGAATGAATAATTCAGAGTAGCCACATAACAGATAGGAACAAATACGCAGTTAGTTTAATATCAGCAAAGAAGGACATCAGACAAGAACATTATTATTATGAGAATTCGATTTCAGTCCTGTGACCAGTCTAGGAGTATAAAACTTAGAAATTAACTAATAAACTATTTAAGTGCAGTGGTTCAGTATACAGGGAATCACACAGCTAAACATCATTGGATATCCTAAAATGGACTCAAGGAGCATAACAAGGTTCATATCGATATTCAAGTGTAATGGTATCAATCTCAAATAGGGCATGTGATCCAAAAAACATATCACGGGAATATTCATATTTAGAATTTGAGGCAGCATATACGTGTTTGACTGCTTCACGGGATGAGTACTCAATGCACTAACGATTAATAAAATCCGGTGATATCTATGGATCTGCTGAACATAAGTAATATAACTCAATCGATCCCACAAATAGCTATTTCATTTAGCCACGCAACCAATGCCATCAAGACGCATCGACAAACACAATCGCAAACATTAATGACAGTTAATATTACCAAAGAAAGAAAGTCCATCAACTAATTTAATTAGCATAAACAACCATTGATACATGTATATATATATCACATCACACACGCTGTCATAGAGAGAATTTTAAACAGAAAAGGGGGATAATTTTACCTTCACCGGAAAGCGAGCCGAGGCAGCGTGTCAAGTCGTCGATCCACTCGGGGGGTTTTGTTGCGACGCGATTTAAAGGGACAAGATTTATTCCCGATTTTCTCAATGGTTTTCTCTGCGGAAATTCCTTTCTTATTGGGTTTTTACTGATTTCCTATGGATGTCGATGCCTGCGGACGCTGCAGGGTTCAGTATTACTCTGTAGAGATCGATGCCTATTTGTTCTAAGGGTTTTCCCTATGCTTTCTCGATCTTGAGGGGGTTCCTCTGTGTAAAACTCCCCTCTGTGTCAAACTTCCTTTTGCATGTATATATTGATTGGGTTTTGACATTGAAAGAAGGGGTCTGGACGGCTATCGACCCATGCCCCCTTGTCTTCTCCAAGTTCCCCATTTATACCTCTTTCGGGATGCTTAAGGGCGAAAAATCGACGGGTTATTTGGTTTGATTTTGGAGAGATTCTATGGACTGATTCGCGGATGATTTTCATGGTAAGATTTGATATGATTTTCGTGATTCTTGGAGATGATAAGGGGTGAGCTGGCTGGGTGTGCGTGGGTAAGGGAAACCCCGGATTCTCCGGCGAGAATCTCGGGCATGGCGGCGACGGGCTTGTGTGAAGTGTGTTGTTGAAGTCTAGGTTTAGGGTTTTTCTTTAGGTGAGAGAGAAGGACGTTTTAGGGGTGTGATATGGTAGTTGATTCGTGAGATGATTCGTCGGATTCTCCGACGAGAATCCCGGCATGGGCGATGGGAGCGAGGTGTCATCGACTGTACTTGGAATTAGGTTTAGGTGTATTTTGTATTGAGGAGGATGAAGTGAAAAAAGGCTGTTGGGCGTGTGAGCTAAAGGAATTGGGCTGGGGAATAATAAAAGGAATTTGGGCCTCAATTTGTTTTTTTAGACAAAAAATGGTTGGGCTTAGGAAGTTATTAAGAGGCTTGTGGGCTGGTAGTTATTTTGTGTATTAGTTTTAGGAGTTAGTTTTAGGTAAAAATTAATTAATGGAAAATAAATGGGGGTTTAAATTATTATTAAATTACTTAAATGCTAAATGCGGATATGATATTTAAAGATTGCTTAATGCTTTTATAAATGCGACGCATGTATTAGATTAAAATTAGTTTAATAGGAGTTTAAATTATTACAAAAATAAAGATGAGCGTGTTATTTAATTAGTGCTTAATATTTTATAATGCGATGTTGTTATTAAAATCTTATTTATTATGTGTATTTATTTATTTATTTATCATTAAGAATTATTTGAGTTTTAATTAATGAGAAATATGGCTTAAATTATGAATAATATTAATGCAATTGCTTGTTATTAAAATGATGGATGCGAATGTGAGACTCAAGGTGTGTTTAATACTCTACGTAAAAGTGCAGTGTCGTTATTAATCGCTTATTTATGCCCGTATTAATGTTTTATTGTTGCATTTTATTATTAAAAAATTATTTTAAAAATTAGTGTGATTTTATAGTTAATGACTGAACGGGAGGGTCAAAATTGGGTGTCAACAACATCACCTCAAAGAAATTTGGGAAGGTGTACTTGTATAGCAAGGTATATGACTTTACACCTGATATCATCAACACCACTTTAGGATTAGCCAAATATGAGAGAACTACTCAGCCTAATCCCACATCTAATGAGCTAAATGATATGATTAAATACATTACTGGTGGTTTGATCACTATCTGTGTACCTCGTTGTCAAGTATCCGAGTTTACTGTCTTGTTCACAACTCTACATAAACTTGACATATTTAACTGGCTACCTTCTCTAAATGAGACGGTAGTAACTTTAGAGCAAACAACATTGTTATTCAAAATGGGGAAGGGTTATAGAGTTGATTTAGAATCTATCATATTTTGATCATGATGCCAATCTGGCAGAAAAGAAAAATAACTTTGTCCTTTCATATCCCTCCTTAATTTATCAAATCTTAGTCGATCGAGGGTTTAAGACAAAAAAAGGGGATAGACTGGGTCCTGCATTAGAAGTATACTCAGTCCATAGAGCAATGTTGAACAGTAGGGAAATAATCATTGATCTGCCCTGGAAGAAAAAGAACTGGAACTCAGATGTTGCCAACATTCAAGGCAACACAGGACAACTCAGTTCTCCATGTTCAAATAATGGCTACAAAAGCACATTAGTGAACTCAACAGACAGATTGAAGAACTTGTGCGAGTCAGGAATTACTACATGGACATCATTTCTTCACAAAAATGGGGAGATGATGAAGCAGGGCCAAGTACAAACAAGGATAAAGTGGGAGATGACTGCTAGTGTCAAGAGATGAAGGTGGAGTTGATTGGGAGCTCATTGCGGATTGTTTGTCGAACAGAAAGCGAGTGGAAGCTAGTGTGCCATAAAACAATCTAGATAAGGTGACAGGATCATGCGAATGTGATGCTAATTGATACGTTGTTTTATATTTTCTTTACGCCTTGTTGGTTTGTAATATTGTTTTGGAAGCTGGAAGAATGTTTTGGTCGATAAATATTTTGATATTTTGTGGATGTTATATAACTATCGGTTTTGACTGCTTACAGTTGTGTTGTACGCAAGTTACGACTAATAGACATAAGTTCCAACTAACCCAATCATCGATACACAAAATACTTGAAATTTATAACTGCAGGTTGAGGGGGAGCATGACCACATTCTTACTAATTTATAGATTGTTATGGCAACATCTAGAATCAGTATCCTAGGCATTTTTAGGTTTGTATGGAGTTTTATGAAAAAAGACAAAAAGGGGGAGATTGTTGATGTTTGATGAGTGTTGTGACAACACAGACAATTAGTCAGGACAACATCGCTTATGAATATAAGGATGTTGTCTGCAGTGTTGTGACAACATCACATACAACATCTCTGTAAATGATTTTGCCTATTCTTTCGGCCAAAATAGTGATTGATACTGTGAGGTAAAGATTACCTAGGCAAG
The DNA here is from genome assembly GCA_029844215.1 of Przewalskia tangutica. Taxonomy (NCBI): domain Eukaryota; kingdom Viridiplantae; phylum Streptophyta; class Magnoliopsida; order Solanales; family Solanaceae; genus Przewalskia; species Przewalskia tangutica. Next base: position 79,267,067 of record CM056732.1, on the reverse strand, counting down.
CTAACTAGGAAGTCATGTTTAAAACGTGAAAAAATAAGAAGTAAAGCTTGGAAGGAAAGCAATGTGAAGACCAAGTCAATATAGTTGAGGATTTCATGGAGGCTTAATCGGTTCAAGCTGCTGCCTATTTTCTCTCAACTTCCGCAACCAACTATTGAAAATTTGAAGAAATTTTCACACTATAAATAGAGAAGGAACTTCAGAGTATCGGTATCCAGATTACAAAGAAAAGAATCACCAAGAGAGCTCTCGAAAATTCACTTTAGAAACTGGATCAAACACCACTGCCTAAAATAGTATAACAACATCTAGTCCACATTACTATTGTTGCCCAGATTCTAGATTAAGCTTATTGTTGAAGCAATTGTAATGGGGATGTTGTATGTTTCTTTATAGATGTTTTGTCTTTAGGCTGAAGTCATCTACGACTTCATTTTTGTAATTTTTTTTTATTTTATTTCTACAAATTGTAAAAAGAAATTCAATTGTAATTGTATATAATATACATTACTTCAGTTACTGACCATCAAGGGCTATATTAATATATACTCTTGAAAATATAAATCTTGTGTCTTTTACTTTTTCCGTTGCATTTACTCTTTAAGGTTTATTACTGTTTTATCGAGTGTTGCCTCAAGTGTTGACACAACACTGAAGGCAACAAAAAGAAATTGTTTAACTTTTCAGCTTTCGAATCTTTATTTTTCTTATATTTATTTGTTTATCCGTAGCCTCGGACCTAACAATTATGATTTAAAGTATCCCTAAATCTAAATAAATGCAGATGAGAATTTGAGTTAAGGGTAGAGAATGTGGTAAATTGGTAACTATTACTTTTTCAAGGTCACATTCTGCTTTTCAAGGTCAAGTTGAATTGAAGATTAGAAACATGAAGATTATATTCTCTTGTTTTGTTGATAAAAAGGTAACACGTAATTCTAAGAGATTGTAGATACAAATTTTCCAAAAATAAATATCAAAAGTGAATTCGTCCAATTTACTAGCACTTCCAAGTTCCAATTATTAGCTCAAGAAATAGATATAGTACTTGATCAATAAGACCAGATTATGCAAACGTATAAGAAAATCAAAGATACAATATATTAAAAGAAAAGTATAAGAGTGGTAGAACACTCGTCAGTTCCATCCCACATCAGCATTTGATAGAGAAGCGGAGCAAAAGCAGTAGTATAAGTAATGGGCTGAGCACACAGGACAACATACTTACCTGGATGGGGTCAATGGGCGATCAATAAGGCCCATGGCCTAGGCTGGTGACCTCCATTGCACTTTGGAGGGGTGTCTGCTTAAGGTCGGCTCAAGTGGTCGAGCCTACATCATAATTTGTGGCAGCAGGGGCCTGCGTTCGCGCGGCTCCTACCCAATTCTTAGCCCAAAATTTTCTGGTCCATTTATTAATTTTTGAAGTGTTACCAGATTTAATTCTGATCTTAAAAATTTCTGGTCTCATTAATGAAATGGTCTACTCCCTTAATCTTAGGATAATTATTTTGGGATACAGGGAGTAATGATTTATCGGATTTGCATACCAGAGATGTTAACTGTGTTAACATATATCATTGTGTGTGCTCTACTTTAAGTATAGTTTTTTTCTTTTACTTTTTTGCCACCCCTTCCATGTTATCTGGTAACTTACTCTTCATCATCTATATTAGAGAGAATATCGACGTCAGGAACACGAAGCAGCTTTGAGAGGTTAAGCATCAGTTTTAAGTGGGATCTTCGAGGTTGGGGATTCTGTTTAATGTCTTTAGTTTAACTTGGTTGGAGACCTAATGGGCTTCTGGTTTTATCATGTTACATGAGTTCCTGTTGTTTCCTTTGTAAATATTTAGAGTGAGATCAAGCTGAGACATGTACTAATTAAGGATTATACATGGAAGGAAAAGGAAGATGATATAGATGTTTCTTATTAGCTGATATCTTCTTTTAATAGAGACTTATCACTTCTGTTAGACAATGTTGTCAATTATCTCTACTTGGTGATTGTTGCTGTCAAACTCTGTGGATTTGGATGTACTATTAAGAATGGATCTGAAGGAGGTCGTTCTGCTGACTTTGTACTATGCATATAGAGCACGACTCTTAAAATTTTGAAGATCAGTGTTCTTGTGTTTTAGGTGATGCAAAAGTACTCCTTATTCTGTGAATACTATTGTCTTACAAGAGATTGAAGGCTTTGTTTCTTTGACATTTATGTCTTTGTTTTAGTTTGATCACAACTTCACCTCTTTGAAATTTACATCAGCCCAATTTTCCGGTTATCTTTTAAATTAATCTTTTACCTTATCAGAAAACTTACAAAAAGTTCATCCAAAGATCTTTGAAATCTGGTTCACTGTATGCCACTGGCCATTGCCACCTAAAGTCGCCAAAGTGGTTTATGGATGACTTTGGGTTTGATATGCCCCATGATCTATGCTGCTCAGCCTCTTCAAAATCTTGTCTCGCCCCATGTCGGGTCTTCAAAATATGCATTAATTTTGGAGGATTCGACACACAATTGGCAGGATTTTGAAAGAGTCGGAGCAACATTGTCTATGAATAAGGCATAAGTGTAGCTTAGCAAAGCACCATATACATATGTAATCTGAAGAAATGGTTTGCTCCGTGGGCTTCTTATCTAAACTGGTTATATTGTAGTTCCTTCTTATACTTTTTGTTGATCTTCATATTATGGCTGGAGTTGATAGCTCTCTTCATCTTCATCTTTTAGTTAAAACCTTCGTCATAAATCAGATTGAGCTTCAACTCAGCAACTAATTAGAAATTCCAAAGGAATATGAATTGTTAATAAAGAGTCTAATTAAGAAGTTTCCCATTTCTTGTTGGCAACATAGGTTTTTGAGTATGCAATTAAACATGATGAGAGATTCAATTTAAACATGCTCTCTTAATTTGGTAATTCAATCATAATTTGTTCAATACCTTATAAATCTGAAAGGAGCTTACATTTGCCTTTTCAATAGTACTACGTTGTTTTGGTGAAAGACATGAGAACACACTGAGTTCATTACTTGTGGGACGATTCTTTTTTATAAAATGAAATGACAATTTTTAATTAACTTAAATTTTTCCCACCAACTATCAATTATTTCTGGAAACACTATGGGCATCCAAATTCTCTTTATTTAATCATCTTTTTAACTATTTTGATTATGCTTTATCTTGAGCCGAGGATCTCCCGAAAAGTGAGGTCTGTGTACATTCTACCCTTCCAGACCCCACATTATGAGATTTCATGTTGTTGTATCTTTTAACTATTTTAACCAAGTGTAGAGTAGAAGACTCTCTACATGATGTGAATTTGTCTTTTCAAATTAACATAAGAGTGGTCGTTACTCTCAAATTAACATAGTATTTGCTCTACAAAACTTAATAGTAACAGATTTCCCCATTATCTTCCAAATGAACAACAAAAGGTTCACTCTGATATTAGATAAGAATTCAGCCTTCGACGTATTTCTTAAAGGTCCAGAATAGTTTGAACTTAGAATTGGGTAGGGACCGCGCGAACACAGGCTCCCCGCTGTCACAAATTATGACGTAGGCTCAACCACTTGAGCAGACTTTAGGCAAGCACCCCTCCTAAGTGCAATGGAGGTCACCAACCTAGGCCATGGGCCTTGTTGATCGTCCATTGAACTCATCCAGGTAAGTAAGTTCCCCTGTGTGCTCAGCCCATTATTTATCCTAGATCTTTTGCTCCAATTCTCTTCACTGCAGGCGATGTGGGATTATCACTCACTATTACTCTCTTTGCCTTTGGCTTTCTGTCTGGGAAAGTAAAAGAAAATAAATAAAGCCTATATATAATAGAGTGTACCCCTATTATATAAATAGATGTTCAAAATTCAAGTCTCATCCTATAGATACATAAATCGACAACCAGCAATTCAACCTCCTTCAGGTCTTTCTATTCTTATTTCATCCAAATCCACAGTGTTTGATAGCAAAATAACTTAGTAGAGTGAACAACAAAGGTTCCTCAAACAATCTGTAACAGTAGTCTCTATTAAAAGAAGGAATCAGCGACTACTAATACTGGAGAAGCTCATAAGGAGAATCACAGTAAAAAAGAAAGAACAAATACTGAAAGTAGAGCAAAGAAAAAAAGGACTACTGAAAGTAGAGCATATATGAGACAAAAATCAGACTTGAGTTACAAGTGGTTATGGAAAAGACTTGAGAAACACCTCTCTGCTTAACTCAGACCCAGGGTTTCTGTGATTACTGGGGCAGGCACAAGGCAAAATATGGAGTGATATTACTACCACTAACTAGATCTTACCAGCTTAACATGAAAAAGAAAGAAGGAAAGATCAAGTAGTAAACATAAACCAGAGTGCCTTCTTGTATAAAAATTAAAACATCAAACAGAAACCTACAGTGCCTTGATTTTAGGAGGATCAAATTAGTTTCAAGTACTTTCAACCGGAAATTCTTATCTGCATCTAATACATCATAACAAAATGGAAGAAATAAAGAAACTATAGACAGACAATTATTTTAAAATGGTGAAACTAATTTTATATCTCACCCTTTCTCACGGCAGGATGTAACTGCTTCCTGTATCCGGGAAGCAACACCGGGAAAAGATCTTTTAAAGCTTTCGATTCTTTCAGCAGCTTCATCTGAACTACAATCGATTTGTTCTGCAAGGATCTTACCTCCCATTCCATAAAGAATGCCGTAAACCAACCTTTTAGTCTGATCTTGCACCTCTTGACTCACTATAGACTCTATTTTACCTGTCCATTATGCAGCAATCATGGTGAAGACATCACCTTGGGGTTCACTAAGCAGCTCGATCAACGAGGAATCTTTAGAGAAATGGGTCATCAATCTCAGTTCTATCTATACCTGTCTAACGGATCGACCAGGACCGGACCGGTAGCTCGTTACCGGGTTGAACCGGTTCCGGACCAGTTCATTACCGGATTTCCGGTCGGCCCGTGCGGGTCCGGGTTAAACTGGGCATACTGGTCCGGGTTTTTTTTGTAAATTTCGAAAATATAACTAAATTCAAATTAAATATGTAATTTAATAATATAATATAGTTTATAACTTTATACTTTATTGTTATATTGTAGTTATATAAACTATATTAATTTTTTTAATTTTTTTTTATTCCGAAAATTTATTAATTTATTAATTTATTAAATTAGTAGACATAAGATAAGTTAACAAATAACAACTAAAGAGATAATAAAATAAAAATTAATGATAAGATGTAAACTTTCGAACTTTCATTATTCATAATGTTAATTGTTAATAAGAGTACATAATGAAGTAATAATAATTGTTATTTACATATTATGCATCCTTCTTGCAAGTTTTTCGTAATTTATAGGTTGCTCCATAGTCTCAAAATCTAGAGTATTAATTTCAGTCCCGGTTGCGCTCCCGGTTTCCAAAATATTGTCGATTTCTTTATCTTTCGGAGAGTCAACGTCTTCATATCCTTGATTTCTTCTCTCTGATCTGATTCAATCCCTTGAGCATACTAACACTTCTAATGTGCTTCCGTCCAATGAGTGACGTGTGTCTCCTATTTGGCTGAATGCACTTTCAGAAGCCACTGTTGAGATATGCACATTAAGAACATCCCGTGTCATAGCTGCTAGTACCGGAAATTGTCTTTTGTTATCCTGCCACATTGTAAAGGTTGAAAGTTCTTCTTCGGCTCAGTTGACTTTTGCAAATAAAAATGCATCTCATCACAATTTCGAGTTGTGCTTGCTTGTGTTGTTGCAAAAGTGCTCCATATAGATAAAGATTCATTTTCATCGTCTTTATCGAATCCTGAAGATGTAGACACAGAAGCAGATTTAGAAGGAATATTAGTAGCAGAGTTGATGTTGTCATGTAATGTAGCATAATAATCATATAATTTAGCTAAATTAGTATCAAGTTTACATATGCAATCAAATGAAGATGGAGTTTCTGTTTCACCTACTTCCATATAAGTATATAAACTAAATATTAAATTATGACAATCTACTTTTTTAACAGAAGAATTTAAGACTGCACCAATACAATAAATATCAGGAATAGAAAAAAAAATTAAAACTTTTCAAACATAACTGTAACTGCAGCTTTATATTTTATATTTGATTTTAAACCATAAAGTAAATATGAAATTTCAGCTATATGAGCTAAAGCATTACAAATCATTGGTAATAAGATCCGAAAATTCAACAAAGAGCAGTAAAATTTACGTAAATTTTTTAAAAGTTCAGCAATTGATTTCCAAACATCACCGGTTAACATATAAATCGCGTTCTTACAATGAGCATTTGAAACATGTGTTATGAGGTCTTTATACTTATAACATTCTTTTAAAAATAAATAAGTATAATTCCACCGTGTAATAATCTCTTATGACATGAATTTAGGTCTCAAATCAAATTGTTTACATTTTCTTTAAATTCTGTAAGTCTATTTTTTCTATTATTACCTTGAATAACTCCAACAGCTCTTTTGACAATTTGTATTTCAGTTGTTAATTCAAGACCACTTTTAACAATTAAATTATAAATATGACAAACACAACGAACATGAAATATATCAGGAAGTGACGGTTCTAATTCCACTTTTAAAAGATCTACAGCAACAGTATTATTAGATGAATTATCGAATGATATACAAAGTATTTTTTTATAAAGATTATAATTTTTGGCTTAAGCACAAATAGTTTCACTTATATATTTTCCAATATGACTTTGATCCTCGTCATACGCAAAAGCAATAATACGTTTTTCCATTTTAAAATTTTCATCAATCCAATGACAAGTAATTATTAAATAATCATAATCGTTTAAAGCATGCCCAATGTCTGCAGTAAAACTAACTAGACATGGAAGATTAGTGAACAAATATTGCAAAAAAATAACATAATCATTATAAGTATAAAAACATCGGCTCTACAAGTACTACGAGGAACACCTGTAAAACAAGGATTATATACTCTTTGAATATATGTAATTAAATATGAAGAAGAAGTAAAAGAAAAAGGTAAACAACCTCCGACAATCATTTTTGCTAATTCAATGTGATCCTTCTTTGAAATATACTTAGCCAACCCCCCCGTTAATGGATTAAGTTGTTGTTGACCGGGTTCTAAATCAGTGGCAACACCCCATTATATCGGATGATCTTTCAATAAATGCCTACATATAGTGCTCGTCCCCCGGTCACCACCCCCTCTCTTATGTTTGTAAGTTTTCCCACAAATATTACATCTAACTCTATCAGTGTCCCCAACTCTATCATAAAAGAGTCATACTTTACTCATTTTTCTCCTTACTTCTGGTTCTGTAACTTCTGGTAAAGGATGTCTACGACTACCACTAGCAGTACCAACATTGACAGAAGGAACACTGGTAGGTGTAGGAGGTTCAGTTTCTTCGACTTCAACAATATTATCTAATTGAACGTTATCATATTCATTATCTTCTATTCCAAAATCTTCTTGCATTTGATCATAATCTATATTTTGATTAGATGATAAAAACCTACAGATGTTTTACCCCTTTAACTAGATTTACGACGCAGTCCCGACACAATTCCCCTTAGCGAAGACATTATAAAATATTTAAATAATCAACAAATAAATATGACAATTTAATAAAAATAATTAGAGAATGAAACGAGTGTACCAAACTTCGAGATTCAGAATTCAATTGAAACTCGTAGGCCGAAGCTCAAAATCTTGCTACTTTACAAATTAATAATAATAATAATAATAACTTTAGAATTGATAATATAGAGAATTAAGAGAGTATGAGAATTGAGAATTGAGAGAATTGTAGAAATAATTGTGTGATAAAATGAAAAGATTGTAGAGTATTTATAGATTTTTTAAAGGATAGAAATGTAATTAACAAAAAATTTAAAAACAAAAAAAACAAAAAACAATTAAGCCAAACGGTCCACTAACCGTTGGCCCCTCCCCCAGCCCCAACGGTAATGTTACCGTTGGGCACCAACAACCCTTTTTTTAATTTTTTTTTTGTTCCTTACCGGTTCGGACCAGACCGGTTAACCGGTAAGGTTACCAGTTTCCCCTTATCGGTTCAACCGGTCCGGATCCTTACCAGATTTTTGTATTACCCGTGCGGGTTGGGGTCGGGGCCAAACCAACCCCAACCCAGAAATCTTATCGATGCAGACCGACCGATTTTGTACCGGTCGGCCGTCCGGTTTGGTCAACCCTACTTAAACAGGTATAATTACGCCCCTTTTACATATATTTATTGATATGCACTATGTTACATAAATTCTGTATTGACTATGTTTCTTTTGAGCTGAGGGTTCTATCGAAAATAATCTCTCTACCCCCAAAGTAGAGGTAAGGTGTGCGTACATCTTATCCGCTCTAGGCCCCACTTGTGGGATTACACTCGTTATGTTGTTGTTGTACTATGTTACATGAATTTGTTAATGGATATATACCCTTTATGAGTTTTTTTTTGCTTTTTCTTGAGCTAAGAGTTTTTCAGAAACAACTTCTCCACTTACCAAGGTAGAGGTACTCCCCAGACTATGTTATTGTTGTTGGTAAGTGCATTCAAGAATTTTCTCAAAATTGACGTAATCTTGGAATATAGGAGTATATGGTATTATGGTAATTGTATAAAGTTGTTATTTTGGGCTGCATATTTGTAATTCTCATACTCGAAGGATGGATAGTTTGGTTTGTGCTTTGGCGGCTGATAACAAAGTGATGCCTGATGATAGAATGCTGGTACATTTGTTTGTCTTACTTTCCTTTTTAGTGTCTCACACAAATATTATTTTTTCCTTTTTTGGCAACTCTTTAATTTCAACTTTCCACGTGACATGTTTAAGACCATAAGATTAAAGGACATTTTGGTACATTCTATATATCTTTGATTTAAGATCACGAGATTCAAAAGTGTTCTTTACTTTCTTAAACTCCGCGCCAAGTCAAAACCAGACAAACAAATTAAAACTAAGGAAGTGTAAAGTTTTCTCTTTTAAGGCTTTGGTTGGTTGTTTCAAATATGGGTTTGATAAGGGATGTAATGTAATGGAATCTTTTGTTTTGGATTTTCTTTTAACTCTTTTAGGCTCAAAGGGGCTAACTAGTGATACAATTTATGTTAGGATAGGTAATGAATAGTCAGAAGGGCTATCAAAGAAATGCCCGAATCATCTCCCTAAATATGTATATCTTAACTATTTCGCCTCAAATAACAAGCAAACAGATTTTCTAGACACTTTCAACTTTTCTTTTCATAACTGACATACATAGGCTAAGCACCAATATCCAAATAATTAGATGTCATGAATTTTTAGCATATCTAACTTAACCACACAGATTCTTGCTTTCAATTCCATTACATTATCCCACGTTATCCACTCAATATCTTTAGCAACTACAACATGCATGATCCATAAAAAAAAGACTCAAAAACACATAAAAAAGACTCAAAACAAAATAAGATACCCCCCAAACTTAATCGACACATTGTCCCCAATGTGTGAAGACTAAAAATAATGAGGGACAACTTATTGACACAACAGCGGTCATGCATAAGGTGCGGGAGGAAGGCCAAATTATTGTGCCTGGCCAGAAGGAGGCACCGCGGTTCTGCTCCAAGCACCGCGGTGCTAATTGCCGAAAAATTCTAGTGTCTTCAGTTTTCTGCATTGTTAACCATTCGCCCTTCGGAGTGAGTCCTGCCCTTCATCTGTCATCCAAAAAATACTAGCATACCAGATCGTGAGACTGTTCAAGATAAAATAAAACAAATTGAAACAAAAATTGAAATAACATAATTAAAACAGTTGGTTGCCTCCCAAGTAGCGTTGTCTTTAACGTCTTTTAGCCGGACGCAGGTTACTTACTAAATTAAGGGGGTAGATTTCCCCCTCCACATATCCACTTTAGCACCATTTTCCTCCTCCTTCTCCTTTTCTATTTCACAGGGCTCATTTCAGGAGGGTTCATTCCCTTGTTCTTATCCACCACATCATTTACGGGTGCAAAATTCTTACCATCAAGGGCATCGGTACCCTTGGAACTTTCATGAGGAGCCTTTTTATCAACTACACCAACCACAAAACATCTAGCATCGACTTGAGGTTCAGTGGGCTGCTTGAAAACTTTAAACACAATTTTCTCACCTTGAACTCTGAGTTTTAACTCCCCCTTTTCAACATCAATGAGGGCTCTCCCTGTGGCTAGGAATAGTCTCCTAAGGATCATGGGCATATTTTCATCTTCATCCATGTCTAAAATGAGAAAATCAGTAGGAATGATGAATTTAGCCACTTGTACCAATACATCTTCAATAATTCCTTGGGGATGCACAACTGAGCGATCAGCTAGCTGCAAGGTGACTGTGGTTGGCCTTGCCTCCCACAAACCAAGTCTTTTGAACACAGAGAAGGGCATTAGGTTGACACTTTCCCCCAAATCACATAAGGCTTGCTTGCATGTCACATTCTCTATGGTGCAAGGTAGGGTGAAACTCCCTGGATCATTCAACTTTGGGGGAAGTTTCTTCTGAAATATGACACTGCACTCCTCCGTCAGCACCACTGTCTCATAATCTGCCAGCTTCCTCTTCTTAAAAAGGATGTCCTTCATGAACGTCACATATGCTGGCATTTGCTCCAAGGCTTCAATGAAATTAAGGTTAATGTGCAGTTTTTTAAATACCTCCAAAAAATTTGAAAACTGCTTATCCAAAGCCTTCTTCTGCAGTCTTTGAGGGTAAGGGATTTTGTCTGTGTACTCCCTCATCACTGCGGGTGGAACCTTCTCTAAAGTATGGCGGTCATCAGTAAACCCCTGCTTTACTACTTCAACTGTTTGCCACACATCCTTCTCCTTTTCAACCACTGCTTGGGGTGCCCTCTGCTCTAACTGTTTCCCACTTCTCAAACTGATTGTTTGGCATTGCTCCCTAGGGTTCATCAATGTATCACTAGGGAGAGTTCCCTGAGGTCTGTCATTCAACTTTCCTGCCAACTGTCCCATCCGAGTCTCCAAGTTTCTAATGGAGGATCTTGTTTCTGTCATGAACTGCTTGGTCTCTGTCATAAACTGTGCCTGTGTATTGGCCAATGATGAAATTGAGGACCTAGTTTCTGCCATGAATTGAATCTGAGAATTGACCAAGGTCAACAATGCTGCTTTTATGTCATCCGCTTGCTTGTAGATGCGGTGAAGCTAGCACATTAGCGATATTTCGAATGCTCACGCAAGCATACGCATCGTTGACAAGTAATATAGTCTGATAAGACCGAATATCGTCTTTAAAGACTGGTTTCTAATTACCATTCATATATTTTATGTTATCTATTTGGCAATCGATATTTGAGTTGAGTTTTTGTTTAACTACTAGAATAATTGCAAGAATTACTGAACTATCTAAGTTGTAATTAGTTATGAATGAATTAGAGCTTCCAAAATCCTCGACTATCCACTCTATTCAATCCTTAATGCAACTAGAATGACTTCTTCTTCTACGTTAAGATAGTGGTTAACTAAACTGTCTTATATTCCGATAGGACATATAATCACTCAACCCCAGTGCAAAACCCTTCTATATTTCTATGATAGGATTTACCACATAGGAGGATTAAGAACAATAACCTATAATGCTACACAAGTATCGAGAATCGTCGTCCGCGATTTTAACCTATATCTAGTCAATTCTGAGATATCCAAATCTCTCCTCTCGGTTCTTGATTCGAAATCATATATATTATGATAATTAGTGATCAATTAATTATCAAACATTCATACCAATTATTGACTAAATCTTAATCAAGTGAAGAAGAAATCAAACTACTGCATTAATTCATGAAATAAAGTTTCAAGCGATTCATAAGGAAAACCCTAATAAAGTGTTTAACTCCTAGCCATAGTCACGCTAAGAACTAACACAAAATCCATACATAAACTGAATTAAAAACGAAAGAAATGAAATTACTGCGAACTAAGTCTCTAATTGTAGTCTCTCTTGTTGTCTTGTGTTGTGCTATGTTGTAGAATGACCAACCTTCTCATAGCATTAATCCCTATGGCTTAAATATGTTCCAAATTTTGTGCCCTATGGTCCAATCTGCCCTTAGCCAATTCTTCTTCGGAACTGATATTTTCCGCACCGACACCGCGGTTCTGCATAAACTCCTGCACCTTCTCAACAAATATGGCACCGCGGTTCTGCATAGTGGCACCGCGGTGCTAAAAGTGTTGTGGCTTCTCAGTAAAAATGGCACCGCAGTGCTGAAAATCCTTCATCACGATTTGCCAACTTTCGTCCTTTTTGCCTCGAGAGCACTTTTTCTGTCCAATTCTCGCTCATTTTCGCCATTTTTGCCTTTTGGAACCGTTGTGACTCAAAAGAAAAAAAAAACATAATACTATACTAAACACAACAAAAACGAGTAAAATATTAACTAAAAATGACTCAAAAGACGTATACAAAATATGCCTAACAAACACCCCCAAACTTAGCCTTTGCTCGCCCTCGAGCAAAGAACAAAACAAAACAAAGACACAAAAACAAAAGACTCAAAGACTCAAATCAAGCAGTTGCACAAGTACTTAGAAACACATGAACGTCGGTTGGGATAATATGTAGGAACATATATAACATGAATTTAGCAATCTAGAATTTCAAGTCAGATATTTCGCAAATTCATTTCAATCATAAGTAATGAAAGCATGAATATCTAACCTATGCATATCAATTTCATTTAGTTCTATGGGCATATTTACTTGTTATTCTCCACTAATCATAGACATACATTTTAGAGATCATCAGGACTTTTCAGGGTTGTAATGTAGGCTTAGGTAGGGGTAGGTAAAATTATGCATTTAGGCTCAATTTCGTACCATAAGCATTTTTCATTCAACTCATTTGTCCTTCTTTTTTATTTTCTTTTTCAGTTCATACCTATATACTCCTTTCTCTTTTTGAGAGCATGAAATAATTCACATAGGCACCCCCAAACTTAAGCTTTTACATTTTTTTCATTGGGGTGCATCACTTTTTCACTCTCTTTTTGTATTCCTTTTTCACTTTTTTCATCCCAATTTTTCAATTACCGCGTATGGCACACGATGGAATCATGGGATGTCAAAGAAAATAACTTATTTTAGGCTCAATGAGGTTGACTAGGAATACAATTTATTGCAAGGTAGATAATGAATGGTAAGAAGGGCTAACAAAGAAATGTCTGAATCATCTCCCTAACATGTACATCTTAACTATTTCGTCTCAAATAACAAGCAAGCAGACTTCACAAACATTTTTCAATTGACAGCACATAGGCTAAGCACCAAATATTCCAAACAATCAAATTTTCATGAATTTTTGGCATATCTAACTTAAGCACACATATTTTAGCTTCTCATTCCACTACATTATCCCACTTAGTTCACTAGGCGTTCCAAATAAGCACAACATGCATGATCATAAAAAGAAATTGACTCACATAAAACACAAAGACAAACAAAAGACTCAAAAATAAAATAAAATAAAAAAACAAACAAAAGACTCAAAAATAAAATAAAATAAAATAAAAATTTCCCCCCCAAACTTAAACTACACATTGTCCCAAATGTATAAAAGACTCAAAAATTAAAAAGGGACGACTTACAGACATACAACGGCTCAAAATGGTGGTGGTGACGGCGGATATTGCACTGAGACGGTATCTGCGGGAGGAGATTTGGCGATTCAGGACCTTTTTATTATTAGGAAATCTCGTCCCGACACCGCGGTACTGTGGCCCTCTGGTTATTCAGCACCGCGGTTCTGCATAATGACATTACGGTGCATAAACTCCTGCGACCTCTCTGAACATTAGGCACCGCGGTCCTGCACAATGGCACCGCGGTGCTTCCCCGATTTCGTGTTTTCCATCATTTTCGTCGTGCTTAGTGTCCATTCCTTCACCTGGCTTCACAACACAACAAAAATATACCAAAAGTGAGACTGTTCTAATTAAACTAAATTGCATAATTTAAAAATTGGGTTGCCTCCCAAGTAGCGTTGTCTTTAACATCTTGTAGCCGGACGCAGGTTCTTTATCAAATCATTGGGGTAAATTAACCCAACAACCTATCCACTTAAAAATCATTCTCCTCTTCCTCACTTTATTTTTCTTCTTCACAATAGTAGGTTCAGTAGGATTTACATGTTTGTCAGCTTTCATGTCATCTACTTTTGTTGCAGCTTTTAAACTAGCATGTAGGTTCACAACTGTAGGGATGATCTCCCTAGTTTTGGTCTGAGCCTGCTGAACTGTTGTGTCAGTTGTGCTTACTGCGAAGCACTTGTTGCTGGCCTCTGACTCAATGGTGAATTTAAACACCTTAAATACCATCTCTTCTTCCTGAACCCTCAATCTCAATTCTTTCTTCTCCACATTGATTAAGGCTCTACCCGTTGCAAGGAATGGTCTCCCCAAAATGATAGGTATTTCATCATCCTCCTCCATGTCAAGAATGAGGAAGTCTGCTCGGAAGAAGAACTATCCCACCTTGACAAGCACATCTTCCACTATGCCTCTGGGGTGCACCACGGTTGGGTCAGCCAGCTGCAGATTAACTGTAGTTGGTTTGACTTCTCCCAAACCCAATCTCTTGAACACAGACAGAGGCATGAGATTGATATTTGCCCCTAAGTCACAAAGTGTCCTGTTGCATGTTACTTTGTCAATAGTGCAGGGCAGGGTGAAGCTTTCTGGATCATTCAACTTAGGAGGTAATTTCTTTTGTAGAATGGCGCTGCACTCCTCTGTCAGTGTTACTGTCTCATAATATGTCAACCTTCTCTTCTTTCCAAGTTTCTCCTTCATGAATTTGAAGTATGCAGACATTTGTTCTAACGCCTCAATGAAGGGGATATTGATGTGAATCTTCTTAAACACCTCCAAGAACTTAGAGAACTGCTTGTCTATGGCCTTCTTTTGGAGCCTCTGCGAGTAAGGGATTCTATCAGTGTATTCCCTCAAAGGTGCTGGTGGAGCTTTCTCAACTGTAGGGTGGTCCTCAGTGACCCCCTCTTTTTCTTCCTGAACTGCTTTCTCGCCCCCTTTCTCGTGAACTATTGTGGGTTGGGGAGCAACCTGCTCTAACTGCTTTTCACTCCTTAACAACACTGCCTGACACTGCTCTCTTGGATTAACCTTTGTGTTGCTTTACGGTCTATTGGTTACCATCTATGCCAGTTGCCCAACCTGCATTTCCAGATTCCTGAGAGAGGACCTGGTTTCAGACATGAACTGATTCTGCGAATTAGTGAGTGTAAGCAATGTAACCCTCAGCTCATCAGGCTTCTCCTGCTGTGTAGGTGGTCTAAACTGCTGTGATGAGGTAGCCTGATTCTGTCCTTGCTGGTTCTGGTAACTACCTTGATATGGTTGCTGCTGGGCCTAGTCATTCCTCCACGAAAAGTTAGGGTAATTCCTTCACCCTGGATTGTATATGTTGGAATTATAAAGTCGCTGAAAGTCCCAACTGCCTAAACCTGCTCCATTGACACAATATTAGGGTCCATCGATGTGCATCTATCAAAGGAATGCGGTCCACCACAAATCTCACAATTTATAGGCATCTGGACTGCATTCACAGACATGATGTTCTGCTGCAGTTGCTTCGTCATAAGGGCCACATGTGCATTCAGGGCAGTGATGACATCTAATTCATGTATGCCCATAGTCTTTCTGTTATTCACTGACCTGTCATATGCTCCTTGATGATTGTTGGCAGTCATGTCTTCTAGTAACTCATGTGCCTCATTGGCACTCTTTCTCATAAAGGCTCCCCCTGCTGCAGCATCAATGGTGGTACGAGTAGTATCACTCAACCCATTATAAAAAATGTGGACTAACATCCACTTCTCTATGCCATGATGGGGGAATTTCCTTTGCAGGCCCTTAAATCGCTCTCAGGCATCATAGAGTGACTCACCATACACCTAGTAGAAATTGTTCAACTCTCCCCTTAACTTTGCTGCCTTTGAAGGAGGGAAGAACTATGCGAGAAACTTTTGGGCTAAATCCTGCCAGGTGGTGATGGAATTGGCAGGTAGTGAGTTCAACCAACTCTTGACTCTATCCCTAAGTGAGAACGGGGAGAGCCTCAGTCTAATGGCATCGTCAGTAACGTCATTGTATTTGAAAGTGACACACAGCTCCAGAAAGTTGGCAATGTGCATGTGGGGGTCTTCAGATGGCAATACCCCAAACTGTACTGTGTTCTGTACCATGCTCAGGATGGTTGGCTTGATCTCAAAGTTGTTCGCCCCTATTGTTGGGAGCCTGATGCATGTCTGTGCACCAGTAACCGTGGGCAGAACATAATCTCCCAAGATTCTTTCTGGAGGTGGTGGAACTTATCCCATGCCAGCCGGTACCTCATTATTCAACCCCTCGTCAGGTACCCCGTTGTTGTTCTACTAATTTTTCATGGCTAGTAAATCAACAATTCTTTTCTTACGCCTGTTTTGCTTGCATAATTTTTTGATTTCAGGGAACAAGTGTATATGTTCCCTCCTTCTTCGCATACACTAGATTCTTGAAATAGACAAAAATCAACAAACAAAATCAAAGCAACAGGGTTCTAATAGTAAAAATAAAAATAAAAATAAGGCCAATTTAGAAATAAAAATAGATGGTTCGATATTAGAAGTACGTCAGTCCCCGGCAACGGCGCCAAAAACTTGTTAGCGATATTTCGAATGCTCACGCAAGCGTACGCATCGTTGACAAGTAATATAGTCTGATAAGACCGGATATCGTCCTCAGAGACTGATTTTTAATTATCGTTCATCTATTTTATGTTATCTATTTGGCAAACGATATTTGAGTTGAGTTTTTGTTTAACTACTAGAATAATTGCAAGAATTACTGAACTGTCTAAGTTGTAATCAGTTATGAATGAATTAGGGATTCCAAAATCCTCGACTATCCACTCTCTTCAATCCTTAATGCAACTAGAATGACTTCTTCTTCTACGTTAAGATAGCGGTTAACTAAACTATCTTATATTCCGGTTAGGACATATAATCACTCAACCGATGCGAGTAACCCTTCTATATTTCTATGATAGGATTTACCATAGGAGGATTAAGAACGAGAACCTATAATGCTACACAAGTATTGGGAATGCGTCGTCATGATTTTAACATATATCTAGTCAATTACAACATATCCAAATCTCTCTTCTCGGTTCTTGATTCGAAATCATATATATTATGATAATTAGTGATCAATTAATTATCAAACATTCATACCAATTATTGACTAAATCTTAATCAAGTGAAGAAGAAATCAAACTACTGCATTAATTTCATGAATATAAGTTTCAAGAGATTCATAAGGAAATCCCTAATAAAGTGTTTAGCTCCTAGCCATAGTCACACTAAGAACTAACACAAAATCCATACATAAACTGAATTAAAAACGAAAGAAAAGAAATTACTGCGAACTAAGTCTCCAATTGTAGCCTTCAATCTGTGCATTGTGTTGTGTTATATTGTAGAATGTCCAACCTCTCATAACATTAATTCCTAGGGCTTAAATATGTTCCAAATTTCGTGCCCTATGGAATCTGCCCTTAGCCAATTTTTCTTCGGAACTGAGATTTTCTGCACCGGCACCGCGGTTCTGCATAACGACACCGCGATGCCGAAACTCCTGCACCTTCTTAGTAATTATGGCACCGCGGTTCTGCATAGTGGCACCGCGGTGCTGAAAGTCCTGTGGTTTCTCAGTAAATATGGCACCGCAGTTCTGCATATTGGCACCGCGGTGCTGAAAATCATTCGTCCTTATGTGCCAACTTTCGTTCTTTTTGCCTCGGGAGCACCCTTTTTGCCCAATTCTCGCTCCTTTTCACCATTTTTCCCTTTGGAACCGCTGTGACTCAATGGAAAGAAAAACAAACCTAATACTATACTAAACACAACAAAAATGAGTAAAATACTAACTAAAAATGACTCAAAAGGTGTATACAAAATACACCTAACAATTGTTGTGAGTATGATGCCTGAAATGGTGGTTGCTACCCTTGTTCATTCTTCCATGAAAAGTTTGGGTGATTTCTTCACCATGAATTATATGTGTTGGAGAATGGATTGTTGTAGGGTCTCTGAAAATTCCCCATTGCCTGAACCTGCTCCATGGCACATTATTTGGGTACACTGCTGTGCATCTATCAAAAGTATGGGGACCCCCACAAATTTCGCATCTAGCTGGTGTCTGAACTGCTTTAACTGTCATGGTACTCTGTTGCATCTGCTTTGTCAAAGTGGCTACCTGCGCAGTCAATGCAGTGATAGCATCTAGCTCATGAATCCCAACCACTTTGCTGTTGTTTATTGCTCTCTCATCTACCCCCTGATGGTTATTTGTGGCAATGTATTCTAACAGATCATGTGTCTCATTGGCACTCTTTCTCATGAACGTACCTCCTGGTGCAACATCAATGATGGTACGAGTTGTACGACTCAGCCCATTGTAAAATATGTGGACTAGCATCCACTTCTTAATCTCATGATGTGTGCACTTCCTCTGAAAATCTTTGAACCGCTCTCATGCATCATAGAGTGACTCTCCATCTATCTGATAGTAATTATTAAGCTCTCATTTGAGCTTTGCTGCTTTGGATGGAGGGAAGAACTTGACAATGAACTTCTGGGCTAAGTCTTGCCATGTAGTGATGGAGTTTACCTGTAAAGAGTTCAACCAACACTTTGCTCTATCCCTGAGTGAGAATGGGAAGAGTCTCAACCGTATGACATCATCAGTGACACCGTTGTATTTAAAGATTGCACACAACTCCAAAAAATTTGCTAGATGCAAATGAGGATCTTCAGACGGTAATCCCCCAAACTGGACTGAACCTTGGACCATGTGCATGATTGTTGGTTTGATTTCGAAATTATTGGCTTCAACAGCTGGAAGCCTGATGCAAGTCTGCACACCTGTAATAGTAGGCATCACATAGTCCCCCAAGCTCTTTTCTGCAGGGACTTGTCTTAAGACAGGCGGCAACTCATCATCCACAAAATTGTTGTTTCGCTGATCTCCCATTGCTAAGGAATCAGGTGCTCTTTTCTCTTTCATGTTTTGTCTGCACAATCTTTCAATCTCAGGGTTCATATGGATAGTAGTGTCTGCTCCTCTCCTACTTCGCATAAACTAAGTTCCTGAGACTAATAAAAAACAGCAAACAAATCACGGCAAACAACATTAAAGAAAAAAACTGAAAAAAAAAATCAAATTAGAAATAAGAATAGATAAATCGATATTAACAGTACGACAGTCCCCGGCAACGGCGCCAAAACGTGTAGCGATATTTCTAAGTGCTTACGCAAGTGTACGTATCGTTCAAGTAATAAATATCTGTAAGACCAAGCTTATCGTCCACAGAGACTGATTTATTAAGTACCGATTATCTATTCTATGGTATCTATTTGGTTGACGTTCTTTAGTTTGAGGATTATAACTAAGAATTATAACTAATTGCAGAAAATAAACTAAAGATTATAAGACTTTTGGTTTATAACAGTTATGAAGGATTCCAATCTCCTCAACTATCCACTCTTTCACGTGTTAATGCAATGTTAATGATTCTTCTTCTTATTAAGATAGCAGGTTAACTAATCTGTCATTATATTCCGGTTAGGACATACAAGAGCTCAACCTAGTGCATAAACCTTCTATATTTCTATGATAAGTTTTACCACACAGGAGGATGAAGAATAATAACCTTTAAATACTACACAAGTATCGGTGTACTTTCGTCCACGATTTTAACCTATGTCTAGACAATTACAGCATATTCAAATCTCCCCTTTCAGACTTGATTCGAAATCATATAAGTGATGACAATTAATAGCTAGTTAATTATCAAGCAATCATAATAATATTGAATAGATCTTAATATGCTGAAGTAGAATTCAAGAACTATGCATTAACTATATGAAAGAGTTCAAGAAGATATGATGGAAAACCCTACTAAAGTAATTAGCTCCTAAATATTGTCATGTCAAGAACTATATTACAATCCAACATAAACTGAAATAAAGTAAAGAAAAGAAAATAACTTGAACAATGAGATGTCTCCAATTGTAGCTTGTAGATGTCATTCTCTTCTCCAAAGTTGAATCCCCAAATAATGACAGGGTTTAGGGTATTTATATATGAGAAAAACCTTGCTTCAGACCCCTTTACCCTTGTCCAATTTCGACCCAACTTTTTTGAAAATATGCGTCGAAACCGCGGTGCTAATTCTTCTGAAACCACTGTAGCTCACTGGACATAGAACCGCGGTGCTACTTGGCCAGGCACCGCGGTGTCTCTTTGATTTTTGTTCAGAATCTGCCAGATTTCTTCTGTTCATCTTGACACTTCTTAAGCTTCATTCCTTTGGTTGTGCTTATGCAATTTTCATCCTCAGTTAAGCTCATTTCATCCTCAAAAGTAGTATCTTCTCATTTATGACCACTGTGACACAAACGAAAGAAAAACACACCTAACACTATACTAAACGCAAAATAAAAGAGTAAAATACTAACTAAAAAGGACTCAAAAGAGTGTATAAAATACACTCAACAATTATACACAGACCGAGAGACCCTCGGCTCAAGACAGTTCATATGCACAAGCAAAAATAAGAGAAAACAGTCAGATCCGGTCAAGAAATTTAAAGCAATATGAAAATGATGGTATCAAAAGAGAATATGTACTGATAGCGCATTGTGAAAAAAAAAGCAGTAACTAACACATAGCACAGGGGCCTATAAAGCAATACTACGCATATTCGTACGATATGCTAAGCGGACCTACAATAATAACACTACAATTACTAGGCGTAAGTAGGACTACGCTCGACTACCTACTACCCTTCTACCATAATCCGTGTCCTCCACAACCTCCTATCTAAGGTCATGTCCTCAGTAAGTTACACTTGTGTCATATCCCGTGTAATCACCTCTCCCCAATATTTCTTCACCCTACTTCTACCCCTCTTGAACCCGTCCATAGCCAACCTCTCAAACCTCCGTACTGGGTCATTTGTGTCTCCCCTCTGCACATGCCCAAACCATCTGTGTCTCGCTTCCCGCATGTTATCCTCAACCGAGGTCACTCTCACTCTGTCCCGATATATCATCATTTCTAATTCTATCCCTCCTTGTATACCCACACGTCCATCTAAGCATCCTCATATCCGCTACTCTCATTTTTTAGATGTGCAACGTCTTGACTGGTCAGCACTCCGCCCTATACAACATAGTCGGTCTAACCACCACCCTATAAAACTTGTCTTTAAGTTTTGGTGGCACCTTTTTTTGTCGCATAAAACTCCAGATGCGAGCATCCATTCCATCCACCCTTCCCCAATACGATGTGTGACATCGTCATCAAACTCTCTATTCTATTGGATAATAGACCCGATGTACTTAAAGCTTTCTTTCTTCGGAATGACCTGAGTACCAAGGCTCATCTCCTCGCCTGTCTCAAGCCCGTTCCCGTTGCTGAACTTGCACTCCAAGCATTTTGTCTTGGTCCTACTCAGCCTAAACCCTTTAGACTCCAGAGTCTGTCTCCAAACCTCCAGCTTAGCATTCACTCCGCTGCGAGTCTCATCAATCAGGACTATGTCATCAGCGAATAACATACACCATGACACCTCCCCTTGGATTTATCGCGTAAGCCCATCTATCAAGGCAAATAAGAATGGACTAAGAGTTGATCCCTGGTGCGCCTCATCATTACTGGGAAGTGCTCCGAGTCTCCTCCTATTGTATGTACCCTGGTCTTGGCTCCATCATACATATCCTTGATTGCCCTAGTGTACGTTACATGTACAACTCTAGCCTCCAAACATCTCCATAGAACTTCCTTAGGTACTTTGTCGTACGCCTTTTCGAGGTCGATGAAAACCATATGTAAGTCTCTTCCTCTCCCTATATTTCCTAGGTACTTTGCCGTATGCCTTTTCGAGGTCGATGAAAACCATATGTAAGTCTCTTCTTCTCCCTATACTGCTCCACCAACCTCCTAGTAAGATGAATGGCTTATGTGGTCGAACACCCCGGCATGAATCCAAACTGGTTCTCAGAGATAGACAGGTCTTTTCTCACCCTCATCTCCACCATCTCCAGTCGGAACGCCGAGAAGGAAATTCAAGTGACCATTTCCATCACCATCGCCGACCATATCAAATTAGTTTGTCGTCCATATAACAACCACTCGAATTCTCTAATTACAGACTAAGCTAAGTAGTAAATGTTATCCTCATATACAATACAAAAGCACTATAAATTAGTCTTTTTACTCAACAATGAAGATCACTCAGCCCAGAAAGAAGAATGCAAAAAGATGGATTTCTTGATAGGGTGGTTGCCCTCTCAATTTGGCCAATGATTTCTCCAACCAAATCAACAACCCTTCATTGGTATACTTGTGAAATTTCTCACAAAATAATAACAATAATAAATTTGTTGCAGGGCCAAACCCGATTCATTTTGCAGCCATGTCGTTGTCCTCTTAGTTTCTGAGATTATACCCGTCCAGATCATATTTGCCTATTGAAGAAATTTTTATATGGTTTGAAACAAGCTCTTCGGGCATGGTATAACAGGTTTGCTAGATTTATTTCCAAATTGGGATTCTCTCACATCAAGTCTGATCAATCATTGTTCATTTATCAGAAAGGCGCTGACATGACGTATATCTTTTTGTATGTCGATGATATTATTCTCACAACATCATCCGTTATGCTTCGCCAGTCAATTATGTCCCTTCTTGCAACATAATTTGCAATGGAGGACTTGGGTCTGTTGAATTATTTTCTTAGCTATGTTGTCTCACAATACGCAGGTGGTCTGTTTCTCAGTAAAAAAAACATGTCGAAGAAATAATTGACAAAGCAGGGATGACGTCCTGCAAACCCTCACATACTCCAGTGGATACAAAGGTGAAATTGAGTAATGATGTCAGAACTCCATACAACGATCCTACCCATTACCGGAGCCTAACAGGGGCCTTTCAGTATCTGACTTTTACAAGATCAAATATTTCATATGTGGTTCAACAAGTTTGCTTACACATGCATGCTCCAAAGGAGGACCATATGGGGCTCTCAAAAGGATTATGTGGTATGTTAATGGTACTTTCCATTTCGGACTTCATCTGTATAAGTCCTTCATCTCGAGTCTTTTGGCCTACACAGATGTAGATTAAGGTGGCTGCTCAGACACGCGTCATTCCACTTCCGGTTATTGTGGGTTCTTGGGTGACAATCTTATTTCATAGTCCTCAAAACACCAGTCCACACTGTCTCGATCAAGCGCCGAAGCAGTATACCGATGGTGGACAATGATGTTATTGAATCATGTTGGCTCTGTAATTTACTATTGGAGCTCCATTGTCCGATTAAAAGGGCAACATTGGTCTATTATGACAATGTGAGTGTGATCTACTTATCTGGCCATCCTGTTCAGTATCAACGCACGAAACACATTGAAATGTATATCTTATTTGTCCGCGAAAAAGTTGCTCGTGGTCAGGTCCGTGTTCTCCATGTACTGTTCCGTTATCAGATTGTTGACATCTTGTCTTCCGCGCATAGTTTTTGATGATTTGAGGGACGGGAACCTCCAGATAAGACTGTGAGGGTACTATTAGAGTAATTATGGGGCACATATATTATAATTGATATTATAATATATTATAATTATTGTAATTATAATTAATATCTTATATTTTAGGTAAAAGTAAATTAATCTTCCATTATTCATGTTGACACCCAATTTTGACCCTCTTGTCCAGTCATTAACTATAAAATTACATTAAATTTTCACAATAATTTTTAATAATTTTATAATAATAAAATGCAACAATAAAAAAATTAACACACGCATAAATAAGCAATTTAATAATGGCACCGCATTTTACGTAGAGTTAAGTATTTCTTGAGCCTCACGTCCGCATTCGTCATTTCAATAACAAACATTTTCATGAATATTATTCATAAGCCCTATTTTCGATTAATTAAAACCCAAATAATTCTTAATGATAAATAATAATAATAAATACGTAAATAAATAAATAATTTAGCAATGACGTCGCGTCAAATAGCATACTCGCATTTATTAATACGCAAAGCAATTTTATAATTATGATTTGTAATTTAGATTAATCTAATACATGCGTTTTAATGGCGTTGCATTTATAAAAGCATTAAGCAATCCTTAAATGTTATATATGCATTTACCATTTAAATAATTTAATAATAATCTAAACCCCATTCAATTTTAGTTTAACATCGCAAAATACGCATAATAAATAAGATTTTAATAACGACATCGCATTATAAAATATTAAGCACTAATTAAATAGCACGCCCGCATTTATTATTGTAATAATAAAAATCCAAGCTAAAACTAATAAAAAACACCTAGGGTTGTATTTAAATAATTTAATTTACCACTAATTAAATAATACACCTAAAACTAATAACACACTACCCAAATTAAATATCTAATCCCTAAATTCGACCAGCCCACCACCCAACCCAAAACCCGCTGACCCGGCCCAACTCACCCCCAGCCCCTATTTCTCTTCCCCATCGTCCAACAACCTTCATAAAAAAACGCAAACCTAAACCTAGAACAAGAACCCTAGCAGCCTAAGGTAATCCGCCGCCAGCACCTCGCACCCCATCGTCCTAGCCAAGATTCTCGCCGGAGAATCCGGCGAATCCTAAACCAAATCCTTCCAAAATCAGTTCCTTACCATAACCAAGAACCATAAAATCAGTCATAAAATCGTCCTTAAGAATAACACCATAAAATCGAACGAAATCCTTACCAAATCTGAAGAGAATCGGTTCATACCAAAGCTTACCATATATGTACCAAGAATCTTGCTAACAAATCCAGGAAAAGAAAAGCCAGTAAGAAAATCAGTCCAAAAATCTCATCAAGAATCACAACTAAATCTGCCCAAAGTCGTCATAAAACTTTCCATAAATCAAAACCTAAATCAAGGCTATAAAGGGAGGTTTATACACATGCATCGAAGAGGGAGGAGAAAAAAAACACTAGAGAAGCAGATCGAAAACCAACAGGGAGGGTTTCTTACCAGCAAAATCGGGAACCCAAAACACAAATCCGAAACCTTTCTTTTCAATAATAGCCTAGAATCGACCACAGACCGCATCGCTTTCAATCGCATAGCATAAAACCTCCGAGCGGATCGACGACTTGATACGCTGCCTCGGTTCGATGTCCGGAGAAGGTAACTTCATCTCTTTTCCCAAACCTTCTGTTCATTTACATTCTCACAATCTGTATGATGTCTGTTTTCTCGAAAAATGTTAGTTATCGTTTATGTGCGTTAAGTTAACTCGAAGCCTGTTTGATGAAGATTATGAGGGGGGGTTTGAAACTGTTAGCATAATATCAAGCATTTGGCATAGTTCCTGTGTTCATAATCTGCCTACTATGTCGTTGTGTTAAATTATATGTTGATCTACTAACGGGGCCTCTGTGTCCATTTTGTGTGCCAATATAACGATAGTCGCCTTGAGTTTGGGTCGTTAAGTTAAGTGTTGTGGTTTAGCCTTATGACTTGTCTATACTTGATTTAAGCCTTATTTACTTAGTAAAATGCGTGTTATTAATCATTTTGACTATTCAGATAATTTCATGAAAATGATCAAGTCAGTTAGTCTGTTGTACAGTGATTTGTTTGACCTTGCTATATGTATTTCTAGTAAATTATTTAGTCTATTAGGGTAGACTGAGTATGTAGCCAGTTAGTCTTGTTATGATTTGTCTAATTTGCATTAGTTTAACACGATAGGCTAGTATAATACAATACTTGCGCTCCATGCTATCTAAACCAGTGTCAATGTATTTTAAATCTTGGATTATGCATGTTTAATCATATACTCGTGTGTCGTTGACCCTTGTGCTAGTAAAATTAGGTTAAGGAGAAGTATGTGTATCTTTGGTGTTTGTTTGAGCCAAATCTACTGTAGCAAACACTTGTTGTGGGCTGTGTGATTAGTAAAGGTTTGTCATGTGTTTGTTTAAGTAGCCTAGTTGTTGATAACTTGAGCTATGACTGAGCCTGTGTTAGCATGAAATTGAATATTCCGTCATCAGCATATTGCTTAAACTGCATAGTCTGTTATCAAAATTGTTGGCCATTATATGGTATTATTTTTCTGTGTGCAACTGTTTAAATGGCCTTTACACCTTTGAGTATCACTTTAGTAAACTGATAGACATTTATCTCTGCTTTGGATAGTGACCCTGGATAGTAAACATAACCCTGCATTTATTTAAATCTCACCATGTATTCCTGTCGCCATTTATAATTGAGAACGAGGCTGCGTTGTCATTTCCAATCAACTATGTGAATCGCTGTTTTTTTGTTTGTTTTGTTTTTGCTTTGGTGTTGCTGCTACTATTATTTTGCATTAGAACCTACTCATGTTATTTTGTTGCTCTTTCTTTTGACGTGGCTGTTGTAATGGGCTACCCCAATGGAAACCCAAAAGTTCTAAAATTAGTGGATCTGCATAATTTTCCTAGGCATGAGCTGAGATTCCTTTTTTATTTTATTTTTATTGATGTATGGGTTTGTTATTATCCAAGTGACGTGATTTATATGTCGAGCTTATATTTCGATGCTTACTTATTGTGTGATATTGTTGGAACGTATACTAATCCTTTTCCTTTCTTTTATTTCACATGAAATGCCTTGGAGCAAAAAGGAAGAGTCTCAATACGAGACTCATCGTGGCAAATGAAGACCCACATCTATGTGCATTTCTCTATCCGCATCGGAATTCCAACCCGCTGGCAAATTACATCGCCATTCCTCGAGTCCTTTTATTAGTTCCTGCCCCGCCCCATTCATTTATTGTAGATTAATTGTCTAACACTAACATTACACTAGTAAGAAATTTAGTAGGACCTCCCTGAGCTTTAAGTCGCTATTAGAAAATAATTCGACACTAGAAATTTACTTCTCATTAAGTTAATTATTCTAGCTTGCTTAACTTATTTTGAATATCTAATCACGAGACTAATGCATCTTAAAAGAATTAGTAACTCTTTATTAATACTATATAATTTATTATCAAAACCAATTTTGCAAAACAAAGGCCTAACTTTAATCACTAAGTCAGCTTTGCACAGGTATATTTTTTTCTTATGTATGTTAGAACACCTATATAAATTTCTTTCGAAAATTAACTTTATAAACAAATGTCAAATCTTTTCAGGTTATAAAAATGCATCTTTTTTATATTTGCAAGCGCCTCTTTACTTAAACATTTTAAAACATACATTTTAGCATAAATAACTACCCTAGGTTTGGCAGGACAATCGCAAGTTAGCGGATCTTAGAGGGTGCCTAATCCCTTCCCTCTAGATTAATAAAGAACCATTTCCCAAGAATCTCATACTAATCTCGCAGACCATAAAAAATGGAGTTAATGTTAACTTTAACCTAGTTGACATATAAGTGTCCTAATTCACCCAAATTAATTAGGTGACGACTCCGCGAACCCTTTAGCATTATTTCTAGCCCACTTTAGCACTTAGCACCTTTTTTAAACTTTAGCATCCTTAACACCCTACTTTAACTTTTAGCACCCTTTTTTACATTTTTAACATTTTTTATTTTATTTCCTAACATTTTTATTTAAACAGGAGCTATAGTTAATAATGTCGTGGTCGAAAAGGGGCGTGACAGAAATGGAGACTCCGCTGGGGAATTAGGTTCTTAACCACAACAGACCTAGGGTTATTATTTGGCATCATTTTTTGCATTTAATTTTTGTGTGCTATATTTTGTTTTATTTATTTTAATTGCTATTTGTTTTACTGCTTTCCTTAAACTGACATTCCTCTTATATTCCTTCCACTCTGGAAAATTCACACTATCACACACTCACGAGCTGGTGTGCCTCGCGCACCCGCAAATTTCTTTCAAAATATCCAAATTTTAGGAGAGTTGGCGTCTGCACGGAGTTAGATCAGTTCGTCTAATCAGGCGCGTAGCCTTCTCACTCGAGTTGTCCGCTCGGGAACCTTGCGTCTAGTAAAGTCAAATCTTAGAAACTCAGGATAGAGCTATACCACCATTTATTTTAAGGCATGCATGCATTTACCTTAGGTGAGTCAGTCCTGACATTGACACCACAATTAGGAAGACACCAAATTGGTCAACGGGTTTTTACAACCCCGCGGCCTAATAGCATATTATGTGTTGCATAGTCATGATGAACGAAACCAAGCCTAAAGTTGAAATGCCTAAGTTGGAAAATGCATACTCATTTTTTGTATTATTTATTTTTAGATGGAACCTATCCCTCAGATCGGAATGGTGAATGAGATTCCGAGTAAATTGAGGACGTGGTGGTCAAAATTCGACTTGGGTAGTCAGATGATAATCAGAAGGAGGTTGGGATGCCTCATCTCATTATTCGACATCTCTCCCGATCATGGTCAGAGCGTTGATCCAATTTTGGGATCCGGATCGAGTCGTCTTCAAATTCAGGGATTTCGAGATGACCCCCACCTTAGAAGAAGTCAGCTATTTTACTACTTTAGCATATGATGACAGAAACCCAGTTATTCCGCATGGCCAGTCGGGGAAAAAGCTCATTCGTTATTTGGGTTTAAAGAATACCAGAGAATTGCGTTGCTTCGAAAACAATTGAGTTTCTCTAGACTACATGTACGAGAGATATGGTTGCCGAGACGGATACAAGTTGTTTAAAAATGAATTTTGCTGCACTGCGGACCATTGGAGAGTCAGGCGTCCTATTGCATTTGCTATGGCTTTCCTAGGGACTCTTTTATTTCCACTCGAGCATGGAAGGATTAGTACATGCATATGTTCAGTAGTTAGAGCAGTGTTCGTTGAAGTTGGTGACAAACGGCTCACTTTGACGCCCATGATTTTGGCAGAACTGTTTAGAGCCTTGAACCGATGCAGAAGGGGTGAATCAAGCTTCTTTGAAGGCAATAATCTTATCTTACAGATATGGACAATAGAACATTTCTATCAGCGTTCAAACATGACCGATGTATGCCACATCGCAGACAACAAGATCTCCACCTTTTATGAAAGAACAAAGCATTATGTGTCACCAGTCGGCACAAAGGATTGGTACAAGTACTTAGCATCTCGCAGTAGCAGTCAGATTCAATAGAAGTATCCATTGCTTCATATGGTCAAGAGGGTCTACTTGAGACATAAGGGACTTTATTATATCAGACTTATAGGTCTAAAGGGACTGCAACCATATGCTCCACTACGTGTACTCCGACAGTTTGGCCATACGCAGGTAATTCCTCTCATAGCTGACATGAGGGCCTCCGAAATCCAATTCGGACCGGAATTCATCGTTCCCGAAGCCAAACAAATCCTTTATGAATGGCATCATATTGATCAAATGGAAGTTGGGAAGGACCAAGCAGGGGTCTCCCCAGAGTATCAAGCATGGTTTCTAGACCGCACAGAATATAGTTCAGAAGGGGAGCAAGGCATTGAAGACATTGGTGCAAGGAACAGAATAAAGGATAATCAACTCAAAGAGAAGGTCATCACCCCAGACATGTGGGTCCTAATGCACGATGCAGTACAGTACTTGGAACAGGCAGGGGCTATACCGAAGAAAACTTAAGCTTCACTATCACATCGGCGACTTAGTTATAGGCTTTTGATGTTTTATTGTTATTTCAATAAATTGCAACTTATTCCCGATTAAAGCATTTCAATCTAAGGGCTTGGATTTTTATTATCATAATCTTGCATATGTGACGTTTAGGCCTACACCTGGCATAAGGGGTCCCCATGCATGATTAGGACCCACCTGCAGCATGACAATTTATGTGCAATATATACTTGCTAATTGTTATTCACCTTTAAAATCATGTGCTAACGCAGTTTGTTGCATTTTTAGAAGGATTTATTACTTCCCCCAAAAGATCGGTTCGCATTTGATTCAGCAATCTCAGAGCATCCACACTTTACCATGTCCAAGGCACGAAATGATGACATGACTGGCTCGGGGGCGTCTGAGCCAAATGGTTTGGGAATTATTCCTGTCGGCGAAACGGAACCTTCAGAAGGGAGAAATGTCACTAGTCAAGAAGAATGCATCGCACAGCTACTACAACAAATTGCCGACATGCAGGTTGAGATGGAAAAACTACGGAATCTGACAAACTTATCCATTAGTTTGAATACCCATATACCAGAGCAAAGGGCCACTACCTCACAAACTATCCCGAATCGACCTCTGCCACCACATATCTTCCAAAACTCCCCGCAAAGACTACCGGTTACCGATCAAACTATCCCTCGCCCAGCTAATCCTCAACCCCACCCTCAAAGTGATCCTTTTACTACCCATGTATCTCAGTCCCCGCCTACATACTTCATCCCAATTAGCCCAAATCGCCAAACTACCCAATACCTACACACCGTACCTATTACCAGCCCCAACAAACAACCCAGACCACCAACATACACAGCAGAAACCCAGCCTTTTACCGTCCCTGTGCTCCCCTAGGAAACGGATCATTACGAGGAAATGGAGAGGGAAGCTCGAGCCAAAATGGACGAGGACGTGGCCAAAGAAATTCATAGCTTAAAAGAAGTTGTTCGGAGCATGCGATCGGATAAGGGTCATGAAAGATTAGATTACGAGGATCTTTGCATGCATCCAGATGTGGAGCTACCTGTGGGGTACAAGGTGCCCAAGTTTGATTTATTTGATGGGAAGGGGAACCCCCGTGCACACTTGAGGTCATATTGTGATAAGCTGATCGGAGTAGGAAAGAAACCAGCAGTCGTTATAAAGTTATTCATTCGAAGTTTGACTGGCGAGGCATTAGATTGGTATACTAGACAGGACCCGCAGAAATGGCATATCTGGAATGCATTGGCCCAAGACTTTGTGGAGCAATTCAGGTTCAATACAGAAACCGTTGTAGACAGGTTTTATTTAATGAAGTTAGAAAAGAAGTCTACGGAGACGTTCAGAGAGTACGTCATGAGATGGCGTTCAGAGGCAGCAAAAGTACAACCACCCATAGCGGAGAGTGAGATGACCACACTATTCGTACAATCTTTGAAGGACGCAACCTACTATGAGCGAATGATAAGCGTCATCAGACGGAATTTTGCGAAAGTTGTCAGAATGGGCGACTTCGTGGAGGAAGGTATTAAAACTGGTAGGATTACGAATTTGGCAGCATTACAGGCAACTAATAAGGCAATTCGATCGTGACACCTGGAGTACTTCACAAAAGAAGAAAGAGACAGTTTCCCCTTCCATGTCCATACAAGAACGTAAACCCGAAGCATTCATAACATACCAAAACCCATCCTATCAAACCCCATACTACCACACAAGTAACCAAAACTTCACACCTCACTATACACCTGCCCCACACCCCAACTACCACACACATCCAATATATAACGCTTCCCAAACACCCATTTATCCTGCCCCGCATCAACCCGCCCATCAAGCCCGCCAACAAAATAGAGCGCCCAATGCACCCAGACCAAACACGAATTTTAAAGGAAGACCACCCAAAGTTCGCACCCCACTGGCTGAACCCATACCCTAAATATACGAAAGGCTGCGAGCTGCAGGCTTGATCCAACCAATTCCAGGGAGGATTCCTAACCCTATCCCAAGATGGTATGATAAGAATAAGCGCTGCGCGTATCACTCCGATAGCCCAGGGCATGACACTAAAAGTTGCTACTCCCTCAGGGACAAAATCGAAGCGTTGATCAAAGAAGGGGTAATTCAGCTGAAGGATCCTGCCCCAAACGTGCATGATAATCCTTTGCCAAACCACAGCGACGCCAATGTGCACTTGATAACCTTAGATGAGGAATGCAATTTGGAGGGAACCATCCGATCAGTTCGAAGTGAAGGAAAAATTGAACCTTCTGCTTTCGTCGCCCCTGTTGCCAATATTCGAAAGAAAGCAGTATTTGAGCTGGAAAGGGCGCCGCCGAAATATAAGGGTTCAATCACAGTTGCACAGATGCCCGGCTGGGGGCTGCCAATCAGAGTAGATCGCAAATAATTTGGGAAACAAGCCATAGAAGTCACCGCAGTATAACTGTGTCGGGAGATATTACACACTGCAGAAGCGACGGGAGGCACCACAAAAGAAACCCGTGACAGAGGCTGTAGTTGAGGAGTTTTGGAGGAAGATGCCCACTAAGGAATATTCTGTCGTGGAGCAGTTGAAGAAAACATCAGCACATATTTCTCTATTTTCATTGTTAATGCATTCGGCCCCACACAGGATTGCGTTAATAGAGGTACTGAAAGATGCATATGTTCTAGAGGGTACAACATACGAGAACTTGACAGCTTTAGTCGGACAAGTGCTAGAGGCCCGCAGAATCGCCTTTCACGATGATGAGTTACCTGCTGGTGGCGCCGGACACAATCTTGCATTGAATATCACCATCCAGGTCGCAAACAAGATCGTTTCAACGGTGCTGATTGATGGAAGCTCGACCGTCAACATTTGTCCCATGTCGACGCTGATGAAATTGGGGACAGACTGCAAGAAAATCCGTAAAAGTCATATCAGGGTCAAAGGTTTCGACGGAGTCCATAGGGGTGTCGAAGGCAAAATTGACGTCACACTGCTGATCGGATCTGCATAATTCGTTGTGGAGTTTCAAGTATTGGATATTGCTACATGTTATAATCTGTTGATAGGAAGGCCGTGGATTCACGAGGCTGGTGCAGTCCCGTTTACCTTGCATCAGTGCCTAAAGTTTATGTGGAATCACCGCGAAGTAGTAGTACTTGGGGATAAAAAGGGGAACATCAACACCGATTATGCAGTCCCTGTCATAGAGGACATAAAACAGTTGGATGGTTCAGTCTTTCATGTTAATGAGATCAAGAGTGCCAGCAAGGTCAGACCGTTGCAGCTGCCACGTTCTCTCACAATGGTGGCCAAGGAAATGCTAAGGAATGGGTTCGAGCCCGTCAGAGGTCTTGGATCCGGTATGAAGGGAATCACAGAGCCTATCCAGTTGTTTGGGAAGAAGGACACTTTTGGTTTGGGGTACCAGCCCACCTCGAAGGATTCGGTGACTACGAGTCTCCGGAAAAAGGGAGACATTCCCTTGCCTATGCCCATTCCGCCCCTGAGTCGACTGCTCATCAAAGCTCGCACCATCCAGATGAAAGAAGATGACCTGCAGGATCTTGGCAAAGAAGGTTCCGTAACTGCTCAGAGTGAAGATGAAGCAGAGTGTTGCATGATCACAGGAGATCACGAGGAAGAGCCCACCATTTGGGACGCAGAACATGGATACAACCTGAATAATTGGACTTGCACCCCTGTCTTGACCTTCCGAGGAGCTTGGTAGAGTTTATGATAGTTCTAGCGATATGACTTTATATCTAAAAAAGAAAAACAAACATGCATTTATGTTTCTTTAATATGTTTTTAATCTCGCATTTTGCTTTCATCATAAAATTCCAGGATATTTTTGCAGCTTTAAAACTTGCTTGTGTTAAATTAAATTTTACGCATTCTTCTTTCAGCGATCATATTAATAAACCTGTCGATAATGCGAATATGACATGTAATGAAACCAGCGAACAAAGTTCAAATGGCAGGCATAACCCCAAGAAACAGGAAGAATGTCCACAATCAGAGCTTAGCCAAGAGCTGGAACACTTTGAGAATAGGCCTAAACCGAATTTAGAAGAAACTGAGTTGATAAACTTAGGCGATGAGGAAGTTGTAAAAGAGACTAGGGTCAGTTCCCACCTAAGTGTCACACAGAAGAAAGAGTTGATTGAGCTCCTGAAACAATACACCGACGTGTTGGCTTGGTCGTATGACGACATGCCAGGTTTGAGTACGGATATCGTCGCACACAGGTTGCCTATTGAGCCCTCTTATCTTCCCGTAAAACAAAGGCCAAGAAAGATCAAACCAGACATGAGTTTGAAGGTCAGAGAGGAGGTGTCTAAACAGTTCGACGCAAAGGTAATTCGGGTTGCAAAGTACCCTACTTGGTTAGCAAATATCGTGCCGGTAAAGAAGAAAGATGGAAGGGTCCGAGTCTGCGTGGATTATTGGGACCTCAACAGAGCTAGCCCGAAGGATGACTTTCCTCTTCCAAATATTCATATACTCATCGACAATTGTACGAAGCATGAACTACAGTCGTTCGTCGACTGCTTTGCTGGTTATCATCAGATCCTTATGGCAGAGGAGGACACAGAAAAGACAACATTCACTACCCCGTGGGGGGTGTACTATTATCGAGTAATGTCGTTCGGTCTCAAGAATGCGGGCACTACATACATGAGAGCCATGACTACCATCTTTCATGACATGATTCATAAGGAAATTGAAGTTTATGTAGACGATGTCATCATCAAGTCGCAAAAAGCGGAGGGCCATTTGGCGAACTTGAAGAAATTCTTTGAGCGGCTGAGACAAGATAATCAAAATCAACTCGCGAAGTGCATTTGGCGTTCCTGCTGGGAAGCTGTTGGGTTTTATAATAAGTAGAAGGGGGATTGAGCCGGACCCTTCGAAAATAAAAGCCATCCAGGAGCTACCTCCTCCGAAAAGCAGAAAAGACGTAATGAGCTTCCTTGGTCGTCTCAACTACATCAGCAGGTTCATAGCTCAGTCCACCGTGATACGCGAGCCGATATTCAAATTGTTGAAAAAGGATGCAGCTACCAAATGGACAACAGATTGTCAGCAGGCTTTTGATAAAATCAAAGAGTATCTTTCTAATCCGCCAGTTTTAGTACCGCCAGAACCGGGGAGACCTTTGCTACTCTATTTGTCTGTATTAGAAAATTCTTTCGGATGCGTGTTGGGGGCAACACGATGAAACAGGGAAAAAGGAGCAGGCAATATATTATTTAAGTAAGAAGTTCACAGTGTATGAAGCTCGTTACACTCTACTAGAACGTACTTGTTGCGCATTAACTTGGGTCGCCTAGAAATTCAGGCATTATCTATCAGCATACACCACTTATCTTATTTCGAGGATGGACCCGCTTAAGTATATCCTTCAGAATCCCATGTCCACCGGAAAACTAGCAAAATGACAAATTATGTTGAGCGAATTTGATATCGCACGCCACACGTAAAGCCGTAAAGTGCGGCGTGCATTAGCTGATCATCTTGCTGAGAACCCGGTCGATGAGGAATATGAGCCTCTTCGAACCTATTTCCCTGATGAGGAGGTATTGTTTGTCGGAGAAGATATCTCAGAGGATTACCCAGGTTAGAGGATGTTCTTCGACGGAGCGGCAAACTTCAAGGGAGTTGGCATTGGAGCAGTTTTGGTTTCAGAAACAGGTCAGCATTATCCGATCTCCGCGAAGCTCAGATTTCCATGCACCAACAATATGGCAGAATATGAAGCTTGCATATTGGGACTCAGAATGGCCATAGACATGAATATACAAGAGTTACTGGTCATAGGTGATTCAGACTTGCTGGTCCATCAAGTACAGGGTGAATGAGCAACCAAGAATATGAAGATACTCCCCTACCTGCATTGTGTGAAGGAATTGCAGAAGAAGTTCAATAATATAGAATTTAAGCACGTCCCAAGGATCCAGAATGAATTCGTTGATGCGTTGCCAACCTTATCCTCCATGATTCAACATCCGGATAAGAATTACATCGACCCGATCACAGTGACTGTGCTGGAACGACCGGCTTATTGCTCTCATATAGATGAAGAAATAAACGGGAATCCATGGTACCATGACATCAAAAGATACCTCAAAGCAGGAGAGTATCCGGAAGGCATAACCAACATTCAGAAGAAAACACTTCGAAGATTAGCAAACCATTTCTTCTTGAATGGGGAGGTTGTATACCGAAGGACTCCAGATCTGGGCTTACTGAGATGTGTCGATGCTCAAGAGGCGAGCAAGCTAGTAGAAGAGATACACGGAGGGACATGTGGACCTCATATGAACGACTTCACTTTGGCAAAAAAGATTATGTGACCAGGTTATTTTTGGATGACGATGGAAACAGATTGTATCCGCTTTGTGCAAAAATGTTGGCAGTGCCAGATTCATGGGGATTTGATTCGAGTACCTCCGAATGAACTTAATGTGACAAGTTCTCTTTGGTCATTCACAGCTTGGGGCATGGATGTCATCGGCCCTATCGAACCCGCTGCCTCAAATGGGCACAGATTCATCCTCGTAGCAATTGACTGTTTCACTAAATGGGTAGAAGCATCATCACACAGATCAGTGACGAAGAAGGTGGTAGTCGACTTCGTTCACAACAACATCATTTGCCGATTTGGAATTCCTGAGTCGATTGTAACCGATAACGGAACCAATCTCAACAGTAACTTGATGCGTGAGATATGTGGGAATTTTAAGATCACTCACCGTAATTTCACTCCGTATCGGCCTCAGATGAATGGAGTAGTAGAAGCGGCCAACAAGAACATCAAGAGGATATTGCGCAAGATGATCAACAACTACAAACATTGGCATGAGCATTTTTCTTTTGCACTTTTGGGTTATCGCACCACAATCTGGACTTCTACCGGGGCAACGCCATATCTTCTGGTCTATGGAACAGAAGCTGTGCTACCAGCAGAGGTGGAAATACCATCGTTGAGAATTATCCAAGAAGTCGAGTTGAGCGAAGCCGAATGGATACGAGATCGTTGTGAGCAGCTGATGCTGATTGACGAAAAGAGGTTGAACGCATCACATGGGCGACTTTATCGTAACGTAATGGCTAGAGCTTTTAACAAGAGAGTAAGGCCAAGGTTATTCAAACCGGGATAATTGGTTTTGAAATGCATATTTCCGAATCAAAGTGAAGCTAAAGGAAAGTTCGCACCTAATTGGCAAGGGCCCTACATGGTTCATCGAGTATTAAGTGGAGGAGCTCTAATTTTAGCTGAGATGGATGGCGAAGTATGGCCTAAAGCTATCAACGCAGATGCAGTAAAGAGATATTACGTTTAGGAGCATTTGTTTCCCATGTAATCCCCTTTACATTGTAAAAAGTTGCATTCCCTCGGTGGGATATGCATAGAGCCCATATAGGGTCTCACCGCTTCAAATTAGAAAGCCCTTTTACTTGTAATTGGAACTACGTTCGACCTGATTCCCTTGGCGGATACGTAGGCGGCCACATCGACCTCGGTCCCACATTTAGAAATGTTAGCTTTATCAAGTTTCACTTGTAATGAACTACACCATGACCTGATTCCTTCATGGGGATACGTAGGCGGCCTAAATCGGCTTCGGTCACACCATTAGGAATCTTCCCATTGGCCCGCGTGCAACAGAATGTGTTGGTTATTCCAAAAGAGATATGAGCAATTCCCGCCAGAGTTAAGTCTTGCCCACACGCCCGCATAACGAAAACTGAGACAATCTCGGGAAACGCACCATGAAGAGATAATAATAAAAGATGCTCGTTTGGTCAGAATACGTGTCATATTCGGCAAAAATCGACAAGGCTTTTACACTTTATACGCAAGTCATATAAATGTTTATTTCTAAAAAATGTTTTGTGCATACCTCGTGAAAATGTTTCGTTTTGGAAAATACTTTTGGGACGTTATGTCAAAAAATTCTCGCTACCAAACATCCCAACAAGATCAGACAGGGGTCACAGGTCCAAACAAATCAGGCGCATGGACAGAAAGGATCAAGGCCGCAAAGTCAGCACGAACCGACCCCCCCCCCCCCCCCAAAAAAAAAACTCACAAATTTTCTTTGAGCGCAGGTCTCTTCATATTAGCAGAGGAAGAAAGAATGCATCAGAAGCAGAAAGGGACATCGACGATCAACAATCAAAGTCCAAAATCCACAACAAAGTCTAGCGCATCAGCTCGGGTGTAAAGTCAAATTTGCAACCCACGCATCGCACACAACAAAGGCATCATGACAACTCGTCAGTTGCATCGTTTAGCGTGTTCGTGCAGGGACAACATCTTAGTATTCACATCATCTTGCATATCAGGGACGACATCTCTACCCATAGAATTGCATTTCTCATATATATTTATCATTTCGTTTTAACAGGCATACACTAATTTTTTCTCAAACTTAGCTTGTAGGAGCATTTATTCTACAGGGGCATCAGCAACACGTCCAGACAACGACGTCATCAGCATTACACGTCCAGGCAACGACGTCATCAGCATTACGTCCACGCAACGACGTCAGCAACAACACGTCTAGGCAACGACGTCAGCAACAACACGTCTAGGCAACGACGTCATCAACATTACACGTCCAGGCAACGACGTCATAAGCATTACGTCCACACAACGACGCCAAGAAGAACACGCCTGCACAACGACGCCACCAAAGATTATACGCCCGTGCAACGACGCCATCGCGATTACGCCTACGCACGACGCCATCAAGATTGCGTCACGCAACGACGCCAAAGAAGAATACGCCCGTGCAACGACGCCATCAAGATTACATCCGCATAACGACGCCAAGAAGAATACGCCCGTAACGACGCCATCAAGATTACGCTCACGCAATGACGCCAGCAACATTACGTCTACGCAACGACGTCAACAGCAACACGTCCAGGCAACGACGTTATCAGCATCAACACGTCCAGGCAACGACATCATCAGCATTGCGTCTACGCAACGACGCCAACAGCAATACGTCTAGGCAACGACGTCATCAGCATTACGTCTACACAATGACGCCATCAGCATTGTGTCTACGCAACGACGCCAGTAGCAACACGTCCCAAATACGACGTCATCAGCATATCATATCTACGCAAGGACACTTTCTCCACTCTCAAAATTGCATTTCTTATTCATGCTTTATTATTTTGTCTTAGCAGTTACGCACTAACTTTTTCTTGAGCTTTAGTCTATAGAGCTTCAATATAAAGGGGCAGTTGCAGCAAGGACAACACATCTGCATTCACAATCACAACGCGCCCGTGCAAGGACAAAAATCACAGCATTTGCAGCATCACATCAACAGGCATCACATTTCTACAGGATAACATTTTCTACTCACACAGTTACATTGCTTATAAATTCATGCGTTATCATTTGTCGTAACAGTTATGCACTAACCGTTTGCTTAAGTCTTAGCATGCAGGAGCAGGAGCACACCGTGGATTTTCTCTTACAGCGAACCGGGGCAATTTGTTGGGGGGCCAACCTTCCCAACGAATGGCAGAAGCGGCCTCAAACGTCGGTTCACTCATTCCACATCACCAATAAACCCAGCATCATCATAAGTCGATACCGGTACACCCCAGGTTCAAGCTAATTTATTTTTATTTTATTTTAACATCACGTCGATCCAGCGTCGTCATAACTCGACACTAGGACATTTTTTGAGTCCGCGTTAGCCCACCTTGGTTTTTTTACCATGGTAGCCCAGTGTCGTCATAACTCGACACTGGGACAAATTTTGAGTCCGCGTTAACCCACCTTGGTGTTTTGACCATGGTAGCCTAGTGTCGTCATAACTCGACATTGAGACAAATTTTGAGTCCGCGTTAGCCCACCTTGGTGTTTTGACCATGGTAGCCCAGTGTCGTCATAACTCGACACTGAGACAAAATTTTGAATTTGCGTCAGCATTGCCCAACTTTTTTAAATTCTGAGGATCGAGACAAAATTAACTATAAGTCAACGTCTTTGTCCGAAGACTCTTCTATCATCTCCATACAAAGAGGGACAAGTCATTAACTATAAATTACATTAAATTTTCACAATAATTTTATAATAATAAAATGCAACAATAAAAAAATTAA
The DNA here is from genome assembly GCA_029844215.1 of Przewalskia tangutica. NCBI lineage: Eukaryota > Viridiplantae > Streptophyta > Magnoliopsida > Solanales > Solanaceae > Przewalskia > Przewalskia tangutica. Next base: position 79,227,180 of record CM056732.1, on the reverse strand, counting down.
CACACGTATAAATAAGCAATTTAATGATGGCACCGCATTTTACGTAGAGTTAAGTATTTCTTGAGCCTCACGTCCGCATTCGTCATTTCAATAACAAACAGTTTCATGAATATTATTCATAAGACCTATTTTCCATTAATTAAAACCCAAACAATTCTTAATGATAAATAATAATAATAATAAATACGTAAATAAATAAATAATTTAGCAATGATGTCGCGTCAAATAGCATAGTCACATTTATTAATACGCAAAGCAATTTCATAATTATGATTTGTAATTTAGATTAATCTAATACATGCGTTTTAATGGCGTCGCATTTATAAAAGCATTAAGCAATCCTTAAATGTCATATCTGCATTTAGCATTTAAATAATTTAATAATAATCTAAATCCCATTCAATTTTAGTTTAACATCGCAAAATACGCATAATAAATAAGATTTTAATAACGGCATCGCATTATAAAATATTAAGCACTAATTAAATAGCACGCCCGCATTTATTATTATAATAATAAAAATCAAAGCTAAAACTAATAAAAAACACCTAGGGTTGTATTTAAATAATTTAATTTACCACTAATTAAATAATACACCTAAAACTAATAACACACTACCCAAATTAAATATCTAATCCCTAAATTCGACCAGCCCACCACCCAACCCAAAACCCGCTGACCCGGCCCAACTCACCCCCAACCCCTATTTCTCTTCCCCATCGTCCAACAACCTTCATAAAAAAACGCAAACCTAAACCTAGAACAAGAACCCTAGCAGCCTAAGGTAATCCGCCGCCAGCACCTCGCACCTCATCGTCCTAGCCAAGATTCTCGCCGGAGAATTCGGCAAATCCTAAACTAAATCCTTCCAAAATCAGTTCCTTACCATAACCAAGAACCATAAAATCAGTCATAAAATCGTCCTTAAGAATAACACCATAAAATCGAACGAAATCCTTACCAAATCTGAAGAGAATCGGTTCATACCAAAGCTTACCATATATGTACCAAGAATCTTGCTAACAAATCCAGAAAAAGAAAAGCCAGTAAGAAAATCAGTCCAAAAATCTCATCAAGAATCACAACTAAATCTGCCCAAAGTCGTCATAAAACTTTCCATAAATCAAAACCTAAATCAAGGCTATAAATGGAGGTTTATACACATGCATCGAAGAGGGAGGAGAAAAAAAAACACTAGAGAAGCAGATCGAAAACCAACAGGGAGGGTTTCTTACCAGCAAAATCGGGAACCCAAAGCACAAATCCGAAACCTTTCTTTTCAATAATAGCCTAGAATCGACCACAAACCGCATCGCTTTCAATCACATATCATAAAACCTTCGAGCGGATCGACGACTTGATACGCTGCCTCGGTTCGCTGTCCGGAGAAGGTAACTTCATCTCTTTTCCCAAACCTTCTGTTCATTTACATTCTCACAATCTGTATGACGCTGCTTTTCGAAAAATGTTAGTTATCGTTTATGTGCGTTAAGTTAACTCGAAGCCTGTTTGATGAAGATTATGAGGGGGGGTTTGAAACTGTTAGCATAATATCAAGCATTTGGCTTAGTTCCTGTGTTGATAATCTGCCTACTATGTCGTTGTGTTAAATTATATGTTGATCTACTAACGGGGCCTCTGTGTCCATTTTGTGTGCCAATATAACGATAGTCGCCTTGAGTTTGGGTCGTTAAGTTAAGTGTTGTGGTTTAGCCTTATGCCTTGTCTATACTTGATTTAAGCCTTATTTACTTAGTAAAATGCGTGTTATTAATCATTTTGACTATTCAGATAATTTCATGAAAATGATCAAGTCAGTTAGTCTGTTGTACAGTGATTTGTTTGACCTTGCTATATGTATTTCTAGTAAATTATTTAGTCTATTAGGGTAGACTGAGTATGTATCCAGTTAGTCTTGTAATGATTTGTCTAATTTGCATTAGTTTAACACGATAGGCTAGTATAATACAATACTTGCGCTCCATGCTATCTAAACCAGTGTCAATGTATTTTAAATCTTGGATTATGTATGTTTAATCATATACTCGTGTGTCGTTGACCCTTGTGCTAGTAAAATTAGGTTAAGGAGAAGTATGTGTATCTTTGGTGTTTGTTTGAGCCAAATCATCGTAGCAAACACTTGTCATGGGTGTGATTAGTAAAGGTTTGTCATGTGTTTGTTTAAGTAGCCTAGTTGTTGATAACTTGAGCTATGACTGAGCCTGTGTTAGCATGAAATTGAATATTCCGTCATCAGCATATTGCTTAAACTGCATAGTCTGTTATCAAAATTGTTGGCCATTATATGGTATTATTTTTCTGTGTGCAACTGTTTAAATGGCCTTTACACCTTTGAGTATCACTTTAGTAAACTGATAGACATTTATCTCTGCTTTGGATAGTGACCCTGGATAGTAAACATAACCCTGCATTTATTTAAATCTCACCATGTATTCCTGTCGCCATTTATAATTGAGAACGAGGCTGCGTTGTCATTTCCAATCAACTATGTGAATCGCTGTTTTTTTTGTTTTGTTTTTGCTTTGGTGTTGCTGCTACTATTATTTTGCATTAGAACCTACTCATGTTATTTTGTTGCTCTTTATTTTGACGTGGCTGTTGTAATGGGCTACCCCAAAGGAAACCCAAAAGTTCTAAAATTAGTGGATCTGCATAATTTTCCTAGGCATGAGTTGAGATTCCTTTTTTATTTTATTTTTATTGATGTATGGGTTTGTTATTATCCAAGTGACGTGATTTATATGTCGAGCTTATATGTCGATGCTTACTTATTGTGTGATATTGTTGGAACATATACTAATCCTTTTCCTTTCTTTTATTTCATATGAAATGCCTTGGAGCAAAAAGGAAGAGTCTCAATACGAGACTCATCGTGGCAAATGAAGACCCACATCTATGTGCATTTCTCTATCCGCATCGGAATTCCAACCCGCTGGCAAATTACATCGCCATTCCTCGAGTCCTTTTATTAGTTCCTGCCCCGCCCCATTCATTTATTGTAGATTAATTGTCTAACACTAACATTACACTAGTAAGACATTTAGTAGGACCCCCCTGAGCTTTAAGTCGCTATTAGAAAATAATTCGACACTAGAAATTTACTTCTCATTAAGTTAATTATTCTAGCTTGCTTAACTTATTTTGAATATCTAATCACGAAATTAATGCATCTTAAAAGAATTAGTAACTCTTTATTAATACTATATAATTTATTATCAAAACCAATTTTGCAAACAAAGGCCTAACTTTAATCACTAAGTCAGCTTTGCACAGATATATTTTTTTCTTATGTATGTTACAACACCTTATATAAATTTCTTTCAAAAATTAACTTTATAAACAAATGTCAAATCTTTTCAGGTTATAAAAATGCATCCTTTTTATATTTGCAAGCGCCTCTTTACTTAAACATTTTAAAACATACATTTTAGCATAAATAACTACCCTAGATTTGGCAGGACAATCACAAGTTAGCGGATCTTAGAGGGTGCCTAATCTCTTCCTTCTAGATTAATAAAGAACTCTTTCCCAAGAATCTCATACTAATCTCGCAGACCATAAAAAATGGAGTTAATGTTAACTTTAACCTAGTTGACATATAGGTGTCATAATTCACCCAAATTAATTAGGTGACGACTCCGCGAACCCTTTAGCATTATTTCTAGCCCACTTTAGCACTTAGCACCTTTTTTAAACTTTAGCATCCTTAACACCCTACTTTAACCTTTTAGCACCCTTTTTTATATTTTTAACATTTTTTATTTTATTTCCTAACATTTTTATTTAAGCAGGAGCTATAGTTAATAATGTCGCGGTCGAAAAGGAGCATGACAATTCAAGCATAGGATGATTGTATATATATATGGTACCTTTGGAAGAATATTAATCAAGGAATCAATTCTCTACCACCTTTACCATTTGTTTTCTCCTTCACTTCCTTAATAATATATGTTTGCACCTCTGGAGTTTCCTTCTCTACTTGGGTAGAGATTGCTAAAATATTGTTTGTTCTCAGTTGAGATGAGGTGAAATCCACCATAGATTCCAAAGAAGTGGCACAATATTTCACCTCTCCGTCACCTCACACATTTTGATTGTTTTCATGATCGTTTGTGCACTTTCTGAGTCTTTATCAATGGAAAAGTGATTAAAAATTTCCTCAATCTTGTCCGATGAGAAAGGAATAGAATCTATAACTTTGCGAGGCAATATAGGAGCTGGATTATAATTTTTGAGAGACGGAAGATTCATCTTTTTTCCTTTATGTAAATCTGTTTCAAAAAAGTATTGGGCAGTTTCACCTTTCAATAGACTTCAGGAGATAAATTTGATGCATGACTTACTACACAAAAAACCTAAACACAACAAAAAACAATTAATCTAAATTCTAATAATACGTACATAAGGCTTAATCCTATACTTTTGTTGTTTTTCTCAATGACAATGGTATTTCAGTCGGTTTATGTGCATCTAGACTATTTTAGTTAGTTAGTTTGTGTGCATCTAGACTATTTTACCTAATGTATCTTCTAGACTTTTACCTCCAACCAATATACAACAACATACTCAGTGAAATCTCACAACGTGAGGTTTGGAGAGAGTAGAATGTACGCAGACATAACCTCTACTTTGATAAGTAGAGAGAATGTTTCCGAAAGACACTTGACTCAAGAAAAGCATAAGCACAAGCGAAAGCAAGAAGAAACAGTAAATATCTACCTCCAACCAATATAGGTAGGATAATTAAATACTTAACCATAGCGGAGTTTTAGTTATCTTCCTCTTTGCCGTTTTTTGATATTATGGTGGAAACGTGAGTACTAATTTTCCAAGGACTAGAATTCAATATTAAGAGTAAAGATCATCTCTTATTGTACTTGTACTTTTGTACAAAAAAGGAAGTTAAATATCCTTTGGATCACGTACAGAAAAGTGAACCAAATATATAACTCTTTTTTCAGCTACATATTATAAATACACAATTTTTTGGAGCAATTCGTAACACCACGTCTATAAAGTCCTGGAATTGTTTTTAAAAAAAAAAACAGAAAAAGAAAAGAAAAGAAAAACCTAAAACTACCCCACCTTCTACTCCCTCAAACCCTTCTTCCACTCCCTCAATTCCCTCCACTCTCACACCACACACCATGTACTATATATATATTTTTCATCATATATTGATCTCATCAAAAAGAACAAAAATCAGAAAAAAAAATATAAAGAACAAAGAAATCAGAAAATACGAAGAGCAAAAAAGGAGAGGCTTGGTTGAAGGATAAGTTGAAGTTGAGAATTATATTCGCGATTACGAAGCAACAAAGGTGAGTTTTTCTCACTCAAAATTCTTGGTGAAATCCTGTATTTTAAGTTCTATACATGTTAGAATATAATTTTTTTATGTTTAAAGAAAAATCATAAACTTTGATTGTTTAAACAACTAGTTCGGGTTATGAACGCTCCGAACTGTTTTTCGGAGTTATACTTATTATAATTAGATAAAATTTTGTATGGTTGTAGATATCTCAGATACGAACAAATCGAACTAAAGATAAGATGAAACGGATTTACGGTTTAAGAGTTATCATAGTTTAAACTTTCTGTCACAGATTTGGACGAAATCTGGGAAGGCAGAATTACAAACTATTTTACTTGAGTTGTACTTATTAGAATTATATGAAAATTTACATGGTTGTAAACCTCTATGTTAAGGACAGATCTAGCTAAAGAAGAGTTAAAACGGACTTACGGTTTGATAGTTATTGCGCTTTAAAGTTTCTGTCCCGAACTGATTGAAATCCGTAAAACAGTGGGTAAAATGGTAAAATTGTAGCAATTGGTACAGAATATGAAATGTTGATTCAAATGAAAGTCCTAGATTTGTCTTTTCTCGTCATTTTGAAAATTTACGGGGCTTAATCTGACTTACAGATAAGAAGTTATGACTGTTTTAAGATTGTGTATCGTTCTGATAATAAATTCGGCGAAACAGTTCTTAATGTAATTGTTAAAACTGAAAAACTGAATGTTTCGGGGACTTTAAAATTTTGTGCTGAATAAAAGTTCTAGGTTATTCTGTTCTCGACAGTTTGAGACTTTACGTACATAAATCCGACTTACGGTTTGAGAGTTGTAACTCATACAAGTGGGAAGGGCGGAATATTGAAAGAAGAAAATATTAATTGAGCCTTTTGAACATATAACATATACAAATACAAATAAATAAATGCATTTGTAAATGCATCGGATCGGGTTGCGCGCCGTAACAAATATGTAAATGCATTTGTAAATGCATCGGCTCGGGTTGCACGCCGTAACAAATATGTAAATGCATTTGTAAATGCATCGGATCGGGTTGCACGCCGCAACAAATATGTAAATGCATCGGATCGGGTTGCACGCCGCAACAAATATGTAAATGCATTTGTAAATGCATTGGATCGGATTGTACGGCACAACAAATATGTACATGCATTTGTAAATGCATCGGATCGGGTTGAACGCCACAACAAATATGTAAATGCATTTATAAATGCATCAGATCGGGTTGTACGCCACAATAAATATATAAGTGCATTTGTAAATGCATCGGATCGGGTTGCACGCCGCAACAAATGTATAAACACAAAGGAATATCTTAATATGTAACATGAGATAAAACATATATGTTGGTTAAGCTGAGTACGTCCTGAAACGAATTGAAAGAGAATATTATTGTGTGAATACTTGATTATGAAACGTTGAAAATGTTGAAGTTTGTTTCATAACATGGTTATTGTGTCCTAATATGTTTGTACTTAAAATATTGTGAGATTACTTTGAATTATAGGGTGAGGTTCTCACTCAGCCCCGGATGGTAGGGCTGACTCTTTTATTTAACATATTTCAGGAAAACGTGATAGAGGAAAAGCTCCGCAACAGGGCTAGCGATCGTCCCGCAACCTCTTTGACCCACCAATCCATTATTTCGGATTTGGTGAAAGTTATTCTCATAAAGTATGTTTAAAGAACTAGGTTCCATTATCTCGGGAATGCCCCACACAAGATTATTCTTTGTAAGCTTTGAATTGCTTATTATTATTATATATATATATATATATATATATATATATATATATTATTTTCGCACTTAAATACATGTTTAATCTAGGAAGAAAAGAAGTTAACGGTTCACCTGGAAAATAAATAATTGTCCAGGTGCCATCACGCCTTAAGGAAAGACTTAAGAAAAGTCGGGGCGTGACAAGTTGGTATCAGAGCTAAACCAGGTTAAGAGATTCTAGGAAGTTTTTTTCGAGTTGGGTGTTTGAACGGTTATTTATTGCGACGGTGTGCGCGCCACCTTAGTAATAAGTGAACGGAATAACATCCTAAATTTTCTCTTCTTTCGTACTCTTCTCGTGCCTATCTTGAGTCTTTTCAAATACTTGGTTTTCGTACTACCTCCTTCAAATGATTGTTGAAGGGGATGCACAACGATAAACTATGGAAGACGCAGGGGTGAGGTGGAGAAATTTTAGAAGAAATCGTCCTCCGTTGTCACCACCAATGACTTGGAGGGAGTTCAGGGCTGCATTCATTGAAAAATTCATGCCTAATACGCACAAGGATGCACTCAGAAGGGAATTTGAACAGTTGAAGCAAGGGGACCGCAGTGTGCAAGAATATGATACACAGTTCGTGAGGTTGTCGGCATACAACACACATGTCGTTCCTACAGAAAGGGAGAGAGTTAAGATATTTGTTGAGGGTTTAAACCCGAACCTGGCAGAGAAGGTAGTGGCGTTAGCCAACGATCGAACTTACCTTCAGATTGTCGATATGGCTATGAGGGTAGAAGATTTTGCCAAGGCAAAGAGAGAGCATTCACAGAAAAGATTTCGGACGTCTGGATCATTTAATCAGAGTCAAAATTCGAAGCCGGAGTTTAGTAAGGGATCTTCAAGACCGAATCAGTCTGTGGGCCAGTTTCATTTCAAACCTAAGGGAAATAGTTGGTTTAATAACCAAGGTAGCAACGACAAGGCCATCAATCCTAACACAAGAGGTGACAAACCAGTTTGTAAGATTTGTCAGAAGAAACATGTTGGAGAATGTTGGCTCGTAACGAAAGCATGTTTTAACTGTGGAGGATCAGGACACTTTGCCAGGGATTGCAAAAAGGGAACCCAAACCCACTTATTCAGAAGGTCGAAGAAACCACACCGCATAAAGGAATTCAGGGAAACCAAGATGCATGTGGTCGTGGAGGTCAATGCCTAACAATCCTAGTCGGCTCTATGCTTTGCCCCAGAGGAATTGTCACGACCCGCGAATCCGGGCCCGTGACTGGTGCCTTACCCCGGGCACCCTAGTGATACAACATCAGAGAAAATCAGCGGAAATAAAACATAATCATGAAATGAGAGATATTATAAATAAACAAGTCAACCAAAACAGTTGCCTTTCAACATATATATATAAACGTTTGAACAGTTACAATCCTTACAACCCCGCCCACAACGGTTATAGACTTAAGATTTTTTCAACAACTATGACGGACAGTGGCTCGCCATACCCCGAATGTACAAGAACCTACTGCATATCGTGGTAACATACCAAAGATAAGCCTCGAAGGAACGGAGCTTCCCAATACTGGAAAGGTGATCCTAAATGGATCGACACCGATGATTTACTACCGCAGATTTAACGCACCCGGGCGAGGTCGATAACAGTACCAAGTATGTGAAATCAGAATATCAGAATGAAATCATAATAGTCTATATAAAGCAGAGACATGTATGATAACCAAACTACAAGACACACATATACGCTTATATCAAGTCGTGGTCTCACGCCTCCGGTCATTTACTCAAATATAATTACGGGTCTCACGCCACAACATCGCCATGCCCGTGAATACCTTCCTCACCGGCTAGCCTATGATATGATAACATCAAGAAGTACACCAACACCAAGTCCTACCGATGCCAAAGCCGTAATAACAATACATTACAACCAAACCACGGCCGACACGGCAAGTGCAGAGCCGACTATCAGATACCAAGGCCGGCCACGAATGACCGGCAAGTACGAGGTCGACCACTGGTACCAAGCGTCAGATCACGAGACTTCACTACACCGAAGGGCAAGTGCGAGGGCTAACTACTGTGTACTAAGGCCGAATCACCACGAAAGCGGCAAGTACGAAGCCACCACCGTGTACCAAGGCCGAACAAGAAGAACCTCATAGAGAGCTAGTCCATGGAATAACACTATCAGCGAGCGCACTGCGGAATTCTCCGTCACCGCCAGACGCCCAAGTAAGTCCTCAACGAGTCAACCGCCCTCCATCGAGACGCAGTAATATAGAACACAATTCTTGCACGACAAAGGCTATCACAACAAGCATAGGCAAGTTACACAACAACAAGCATAGGCAAGTTATACACAACTCAAGGTACTTTCAATTATGTCAAGTCCGGGTTTTAACCCTAAAGTACTACGTACGTTAAATTCCTTTTAAGAGATTCATTCCTTTTATAAAAGTCACCGATACCGTAGTATAAAAATAGAGTGACTTACATCTTTTAAGTAAACCAAAACAACTTCCATACTTTCCCTTTTTTTTTTAAAACCAATTAAGGCAATACCATGCCTTCTCTTTAGACCAAAGCACTTCTCTTTTTAAAGTCAAGTTACCACATTAAAACCAATGATAAAACCCTTCTTTTGTTTTCATAAAGTCGTTATAACCAACTTCCCATAAGTCGTTATAACACTTTATGTTTTAAACCATTTTAAGACAACACAATGCCTTTCTTTACCCTAAAGTTCCGGTTTGCCTAATTTCAATTACGCTACTTTTTTAGAAAAGTTTCATAGTTCAATGTATTAATCTCTTTTAAAACAATTGAGTAACATATGCCCTAAAGTAGGTTATTCTTGTTCATAATCAATCTTATTAAGCCATGATCTAGAAAATGTAATCTCATTTTGTCTCATCTTAGCTTCATGCGGATGGAGGTTTCTATCGGGTTTTAATAATACTTCATTAGTCATTACATTTTCCTTTATTAGCGCTATGATGGTTTGTTCGATACTTATTCGATTTCGAATCAAGAAACATTATTCCTTTTACAACCAGGTACTCATTACTCACAAATGAGGTTTCACACTAACATCCATATCAAGTCAAGTCTCTTATCTTTTAAGATTAAGTCTCTTAACTTCTAAAAATCAGTAAAACCATTCTCTCTTAAGACGTTATACCTAACTTCCCATAAAGCTAGTATAACTCTTATGTTTTCAAAACCAAGTATTACTCTTCATAAAGATGATTCAAAGATTCTTTTGAAATACATCAAGATTCTTTACTATTACACAACAAGTCAGTTATAAGTCAAATCAGTTACCTTTTTAAAACCACAAAGCATTTCCTTACCTACATAAAGCTGTTATAACCAACTTCTCATAAAGCTGTTATAACACTTTATGTTTTAAACCAATCAATACATTTAGCACATGTACGTCTACCGTACTACATAGTTACACACATATCATGCTAGAAAAGATAGGAAGAGGTTCACATACCTCGCGACGATTATCGACTAATAGCAAAACGCTCCAAGTACCTCAAACCGTCGGCTACACCTTAAGCCAAGTAGACCACGCCACACGCAGTATTTCAACCTATAGAGGCCACAAGGCGCCTATTAACATCTTAGATCTCAATGTAGAATAATCTACAGAAAATTCAAAGACCTCCCTCTCCCACCCTCCCCGCAACGGCGTAAATCTCCTCCTCATCGAGGCCGGCCACCAAGCCAACCGGTGGGGGTTTGCACGCCTAACCTGACGTGTACAATTCTACTCACAAGAATACTACATGTCATCAGAATACGCTTCTATGTAATTACAGTTCGCTTCTCTTTAAAATTCAGCTTAAGTCAAAAGACATTGCCGCACAATTATAATGTTCATTCTATATATAGTATACTTCAACTATATATTCCTACAACATGTAATTTCCAATTACAACAGAAGGTCAAGAGTGTTTACCTTGATAAGCCCAAAATTATCCGAGTTTATATGCCGATCCTGAGCAAGGTTTAGCTCCTACTCCGTGCGCTCCAACCCGCTCCAAACAACCCTTAGAAGTTCTAACCAACTCCTACTCAATTACTTCAACTATCAATGAAGATTTCCTTAGGGTTTAGTTTAGTGGCTAAAGGAAGTATAATAGTATTTTCAGGCTTTTGTATAAGTGTAACCTTGGGAAAACTACAAGGGATGTGGGCCAGGGTATGTGGACATTAGAACAATCCGAGGAGAGTATTTATATACCACAACAAGGGGTATTATACGAAAACAACTAGGCAGTGGTACCCCACGGCCAAGCCTCACTCACGGGGGGGGGTTGCCTCGGCTAGGCTCTCAAAGGGGGAGGGTACTTTCGGCAAAGGGGGGAGGGGGTGTGGTGGACGAAACTCAAGAGGAAGGGAGTATTTTGAGACTTAGAGAAATGCTCAAGTTTTGGATGAAGAATGTCTTCAACTAGAGGGGTATTTATAGGTCAAGCAAAGGCCAACCAAGGGGCAAGATGAAGACAAGTGCATAGCAAGTGTAAGGCCAAGATTTAGCCATGTGCTACCTTATCCATCTACACAAAATATCCTACCTAACCCTTGACCAAAATTTCAACACAAAAACGTGCTAACGGTCTAGCTTTGCCGCCCACTTGTTTCCAATGTGAGGTGACACTTGTCACCCTCCCGTTGGTCCAAAATGTTTCTCTCGGAAAAATCCGCAAAAATTATTAATGACATAGCCGGAATTTTCCTACGTAAGTCGTGGAAACGCTTCGTCGGAAAACGACTCTTTCTAAGACTTGCGTGCCCAATTTCGAACCTTGCCTAATCTTAAGGCTCAAATTCTTATACGCACGCCTCACGCACATACTGGAAATACGGGATATAACATTCTCCCCTCCTTAGAAACATTCGTCCTGAATGTTCCTTCTCAAGACGGATAACGATGAAGTTCTTCTAACAAGTTGCCAACGCCACACCTGGCCACGAAATAACACACATTCTCTTCCTTCCTTACTCGTCGTGCCCTTCTCGAACACCTGAACTCTTCTAGTATACGTACCACACTTCAGTCATCGCTACAGTTCCCAAAACTTTGGAGTCACCACCTCTAAACTTGGTCATCTTACTAGCTTCACTTCTCTCTAAGGCCATTCCCGGCCTTCACGATCCGCTTCTGGTCGAATATAACCACGAACTCATACGACGGTCATCTAAACTTGGGCCTAGCACCCTCGTGACCCTACCACCTGGCGGGACCACCTCGATCTGACCCCACCTCATTCCGGCCACGGGTTGACACGCAACACGCCCTCAACCCGAGCCTCTGTCACGCCGACTCTCTCGTTTATCGATCCGGAACAATCTTACCTATACAGGTCATGAAAGCTACCACTTCCATTTACACCACCCAAGGAAATTTTTCCACAATTACACCACGCATACTTACACATTCTGACAAAGATCCCCCGCAAAATCTTGTACTCAAGATGGCCTTACATCTAAGGTCTCAACTGTAATATTCTAAGGTTCATCACTTTCTCACCCCCAGGCTTACCCTTTTTACCAACCAGGTTTCTAAATCACATTTTAGCACAAAGCTATCCGAACATAACACTAAACACATCATCATAACATCAATACATACAAAACTCTAGAGGGTTAAGGATATACCTGAAAATAGGCGGTTCAAAGGACCGCTAAAACTGGGAACTCCCACCGCGACCTCTACCGGCTCGCTGCACGAACATCCCGCTGGCTATGGAAGGTGTAACCCGCAAATCGCCTAGTAGTGCGTGCTATCCTACCGCGCTACCCACAGTGGACAGTCTCTCTGCGATGGCCACATTGGCCGCAAGAATAACAATCTCCCAAGTCGACGACACTCTCCCTTATGAAGGTTTCCAATACGGCCACACTGAGACAAGGGCAACATAACCAGGCGAGCACTCCTACTCCCCGTAAAATCTGAAACCCAGAGCACGACCGCTCTCGAATATCCCAAAGGTCCCGGCTGTCGCGAGGACCACTCTGTCTTGGCGAGGCGCATAATCGCTCGGCTTCTTGGCGGTCCGCCTCGAAAGTCACCAAAGGACCCTGCTGTTCTGGCCCTCTTCTGCTGACCCTGGTCATTCCGCCGATTTATCCGCTCCTCACATCCAAGTGCATACGCCTGCATGCGGGCAATGTCCATGCCCGGCTGAAGAGCTACACCCGAACAACTCTCGGCTAGGTGATCATCGAGCCCTGTAACATATCGGTGCACTCGATCCTCCATACTAGCTACCAACGCGGGACGCACGCCGATGAGTCGAACTCCACATTGTACTCCCAACCGCACGCCTGCTTCGCCGCAACACCAAAAATCTGTTTACCGAGCCCTCTCATCCGCGAGGCAAGAAATGTGCAAGAAAGGCCTCTGAGAACTCGTCCCATAAAGCTGGAAGTGCATTCTCTCCCCGGGACAGCTCCCACGAATCAAACCAGTCAACTGCGGTATCACGCAGCTGACGCGAACTTAAGACCACTGACTTGGTCTCCGATGCCTTGATCACTTACGATCCGTCAGAATCGCTTGGATGAACTCGCGGATCATCCTCACGCCGACCCATAAAACTCGCGCCTACAACTCGGAAAATCCGTAGCCTCGAACTATCTCGATCTAGGGTGAACCATGGTGCATCGAACTGCTGCTGGCCCACTTATCCTCAAGTTCGCCTGACAACTCGCCATTAATCGCCCACTTGTAACTCATCTCTCCGCTCCGCATCGCGGATGGAGGCTCGTGTGTTGTGGTCTCGCCGCCGCTTACTCGCGACTCCTTCGCTACCATGCCCTTCGGGCCGGGTTGCTTTACGCGAGGCATAATCGGTAAAACGGAAGTATGTCAGAGGGGTCCAATCTTATTACACAACTCTAAGGCACGATCTCAGAATGAGAAGAATGGAAACCAACCCTAAATGTCTCGCAGCCTCGATTATAGATGGTGCACAACACACCGATAATCAAGACTTACTAGACACGATGCGTAGACACTTCCGAGGACTAATCGCTTCCGATACCACTTTGTCACTTTGCCGCGAGTCTCACTCCGAGACCCAACAAATGGTACCGGCTGCTTGCGATCCCATACACAATGGACGTGCCATACGGAGAGCCACGGTTCGGTGTTTCGTGGTAGGCTCGCCTCTTTATACGCCACTTCGGCCGAAGGAGGTCAAGACAACAGTACTAAGTATGTGAAATCAGAAATCAGAAATGAAATCATAATAGTCTATATAAAGCGGGAGACATGTATGATAACCAAACTACGATACACATATATGATTATATCAAGTCGTGGTCTCACGCCTCCGGTCATTTACTCAAATATAATTATGGGTCTCACGCCCACAACATCGATCATGCGTGGAATACCTTCCTCACCGGCAGCTATGATATGATAACATCGAAGTACACACGAACACCAAGTCCTACGATGCCAAAGCCGTAATAACAATACAATACAACCAAACCACGAAGGCGACGGGGCAAGTGCGAGCGGCCGACTACGGATACCAAGGCCGGCCACGTGTCGACCGGCAAGTACGAGGTCGACCACCAAGTACCAAGGCCGTATCACGAGACTTCGTCACTACACTGAACGGGGCAAGTGCGAGGGCTAACTACCAGGTACCAAGGCCGAATCAGCCACGAAACGGGGCAAGTACGAAAGCCGACCACCAGGTACCAAGGCCGAACAGTAAGAACCCTCATAGAGAGCTAGTCCATGGAATAACACTATCAACAGGAGAGTACCCGTGGAATTCTCCGTCACTGCCGGTACGTCCAAGTAAGTCCTCAACGAGTCAACCGGCCCTCCATCGAGAGACGCGGTAATATAGAACACAATTCTTGCACGACAAAGGCTATCACAACAAGCATAGGCAAGTTACACAACAACAAGCATAGGCAAGTTATACACAACTCAAGGTACTTTCAATTATGTCAAGTCCGGGTTTTAACCCTAAAGTACTACGTACGTTAAATTCCTTTTAAGAGATTCATTCCTTTTATAAAAGTCACCCGATACCCGTAGTATAAAAATAGAGTGACTTACATCTTTTAAGTAAACCAAAACAACTTCCATACTTTCCCTTTTTTTTAAAAACCAATTAAGGCAATACCATGCCTTCTCTTTAGACCAAAGCACTTCTCTTTTTAAAGTCAAGTTACCACATTAAAACCAGTGATAAAAACCCTTCTTTTGTTTTCATAAAGTCGTTATAACCAACTTCCCATAAGGCTGTTATAACACTTTATGTTTTAAACCATTTTAAGACAACACAATGCCTTTCTTTACCCTAAAGTTCCAGTTTGCCTAATTTCAATTACGTCAGTCTCTTTTTAGAAAAGTTTCATAGTTCAATGTATTAATCTCTTTTTAAAACAATTGAGTAACATATGCCCTAGGCGAGTAGGTTATTCTTGTTCATAATCAATCTTATTAAGCAGCCATGATCTAGAAAATGTAATCTCATTTTGTCTCATCTTAGCTTCTATGCAGATGGAGGTTTCTACTGGTTTTAATAATACTTCATTAGTCATTACATTTTCCTTTATTAGCGCCGATGGGTTTGTTCGATACTTATTCGATTTCGAATCAAGAAACATTATTCCTTTTACAACTGTGTACTCATTACTCACAAATGAGGTTTCACACTAACATCCATATCAAGTCAAGTCTCTTATCTTTTAAGATTAAGTCTCTTAACTTCTAAAAATCAAGAAACCATTCTCTCTTAAGACGTTATACCTAACTTCCCATAAAGCTAGTATAACTCTTATGTTTTCAAAACCAAGTATTACTCTTACGGTAAAGATGATTCAGATTCTTTTGAAATACATCAAGATTCTTTACTATTACACAACAAGTCGGTTATAAGTCAAATCGATTACCTTTTTAAAACCACAAAGCATTTCCTTACCTACATAAAGTCATATAACCAACTTCTCATAAAGTCGTTATAACACTTTATGTTTTAAACCAATCAATACATTTAGCACATGTACGCTCACTACTACATAGTTACACACATATCATGCTAGAAAAGATAGGAAGAGGTTCACATACCTCGCGACGATTATCGACTAATAGCAAAACGCTCCAAGTACCTCAAACCGTCGGCCACACCTTAAGCCAAGTACCACGCCACACGCAGATTTCAACCTATAGAGGCCACTGGCGCCTATTAACATCTTAGATCTCAATGTAGAATATTCTAAGAAAATTCCGCAAGACCTCCCCGCAACACAGTAAATCTCCTCTCTATCGAGGCCGGCCACTACCAAGCCAAGTGCGGGGTTTGCACGACTAACCGGGAGTGTATAATTCTACTCCCCGTAATAACACACAAGTCTCCTGTAATACAGTCTATGTAATTACAGTTCGATTCTCTCTTTAAAATTGGGCTTAAGTAAAAAGACATTGCCGCACAATTATAATGTTCAGTTCTATATATAGTATACTTCAACTATATATTCCTACAACATGTAATTTCCAATTACAATAGAAGGTCAAGAGTGTTTACCTTGATAAGCCCAAAATTATCCGAGTTTATATGTCGATCCTGAGCAAGGTTTAGCTCCTACTCAGGCGCTCCAACCCGCCTCCAAACAACCCTTAGAAGTTCTAACCAACTTCTACTCAATTACATCAACTATCAATGAAGATTTCCTTAGGGTTTCGTTTAGTAGCTAAAGGAAGTATAATAGTATTTTCTAGGCTTTTGTATAAGTGTAACCTTGGGAAAACTACAAGGTATTTGGGCAAGGTATTTGGACATTATAACAATACTAGAGAGTATTTCTATACCACAATAAGGGGTATTATACGAAAACAACTAGGCTAGTGGTACCCCATGCCAAGCCTCACTCTGTGGGTTTGCCTCGGCTAGGCTCTCAAAGGGAGGTACTTTCGGCCAAGGGGAGGGGTGTGGACGAAACTCAAGAGGAGGGAGTAGTTTGAGACTTAGAGAAATGCTCAAGTTTTGGATGAAGAATGTCTTCAACTAGAGGGTATTTATAGTCAAGCAAAGGCCAACCAAGGGCCAAGATGAAGACAAGTGCATAGCAAGTGTAAGGCCAAGATTTAGCCATGTGCTACCTTATCCATCTACACAAAATATCCTACCTAACCCTTGACCAAAATTTCAACACAAAAACGTGCAACGGTCTAGCTTTGCCGTCCACTTGCTTCAATGTGAGGTGACACTTGTCACCCTCCCGTTGGTCCAAAATGTTTCGTCTCTCGGAAAAATCCGCAAAAATTATTAATGACATAGCCGAATTTTCCTACGTAAGTCGTGGAAACGTTTATGGAAAACGACTCTTTTCGGCACTTGTGCCCAATTTCGAACCTTGCCTAATCTTAAGGCTCAAATTCTTATACGTACGCCCTCACGTACATACTCTGGAAATACGGGGTATAACAGGAATGAGGCGGAGGCATCTAATGCGGTGGTTACAAGTATTTTGCTGGTCTCGAGTATTCCTGCATTTGTATTATACGATCCCGACTCTACATTTTCATATGTGTCTATGGGTTTTGCTAAGAATTTACACATGGAACCTTCCTATTTAAGTGAATCGTTTGAGGTTATGACACCAGTAGGGGCCTCAGTTTGGGTCACTCAAGTAATTAAAAAATTCCCTTTAGAAGTGAATGGTAGAGGAACAATAGTAAACCTAGTACTACTTGATATGGTAGACTTTGACATCATTTTGGGTATGGATTGGTTGTCAGCATGTTATGCCGTGTTAGATTGCCGACGAAAAATAGTGAAATTATCTTTTCCCGGGGAACCAGAAGTTGTTATAAAGGGTAGGATTGGAATATCCTCACGTCAGCTTATTTCCTACCTTAGGGCTCAAAAATTATTAAGAAGTCACAAAGTGGAGTACGCATATCTGGCTAATATAGTAGATACCCAAAAAGAGTCCCCGGCAGTGCATGATGTCCCTATTGTTCGAAATTTTCCAGAGATCTTCCCTGAAGATCTTCCAGGCATGCCTACTGACAGAGAAGTGGAGTTCGCTATAGAATTAATTCCGGGTACAAGACCTATTTCTATTCCTCCATATCGAATGACCCCAACAGAATTGAGAGAGTTAAAAGAACAGTTGAAGGATCTTCTGGATAAAGGATTTATAAGGCCTAGTGTTTCCCCCTGGGGAGCACCAGTCCTTTTTGTGAAGAAGAAAGATGGATCGCTCCGAATGTGCATTGATTATCGACAACTCAATAAGGTCACGATCAAGATTCAATACCCATTACCAAGAATCGATGATCTTTTTGACCAACTTCAGGGAGCCCGTTATTTTTCCAAGATTGATCTTCGTTCAGGATATCACCAACTGAAAATAAATCCATATGATACATCCAAAACAATCTTTAGAACCCGATATGGCCATTATGAGTTCTTGGTCATGTCTTTCGAGTTAACCAATGCCCCAACAACTTTTATGGATTTAATGAACATAATCTTCAAATCATTCTTAGATTTTTTCGTGATTGTATTCATAGATGATGTCCTAATTTACAGCAAGAGTGTTGAAGAACATGAAGAGCATCTGAGGGTAGTGCTCCAAGTCTTAAAACAGGAGAAATTGTATGCTAAATTTTCAAAGTGTGAATTTTGGTTGGAAAAGGTAGCCTTCTTGGGCCATGTTGTGTCAAGGGATGAAATTAAGGTAGACCCCCAAAAGATAGAAGCATTGATGAACTGACCAAAACCTACCACTCCGACAGAAGTTAGGAGTTTCTTGGGTTTGGCTGGGTACTATAGAAGATTTGTAGAAGGTTTCTATAGTCTTGCTACTCCCTTGACCCGGTTGACTCAGAAAGCGGTTAAGTATCAGTGGTCAGAAGCTTGTGAAGCAAGTTTCAGAAACTGAAGGAATTATTGACTACAACACCAATTCTAACCTTACCATCGGGACAAGAAGGGTTCACAGTATATTGTGATGCCTCTAGGGTTGGGTTAGGATATGTCTTGATGCAGTTTGGAAAAGTTATTGCGTATGCATCTCGACAATTGAAGGTACATGAGAAAAATTATCCAACTCATGACTTGGAATTGGCCCAAGTAGTGTTTGCCTTACGAATATGAAAACAATATTTATATGGGGTTCATGTGGATATATTTACAAATCATAAGAGTTTACAGTACATAACCACACAGAAGGATTTAAATCTCCGACAAAGAAGATAGTTAGAGTTGCTTAAAGATTATGATCTTAGCATTATTTACCATCCTGGAAAGGCTAACGTGGTGGCGGACGCACTCAATAGGAGATCAATGGGTAGCTTGGCCCATTTGGCAATACTAAAGAGAGGCATTGTTCGTGAGGTACAAAAGTTAGGGAACCTCGGGGTTAGATTAACTGAGGTCGGTGAAGGTAGGGTGGTGATACATGATACCTCGCAGTCTGCCTTAGCTTCAGAAATAAAGGAAAGTCAGTTTGAGGACAGAGAATTTGTTAGATGTCGAGAGAGGATTCAACAGGGAAAACCTTCACATTTTACATTAGGAGAAAATGACGATACCCTTCGGTATAAGGGTAGATTATGTGTTCCTAAGGTAAAAGATCTAAGAAGAAAGATCTTAGATGAAGGTAACAACACCATGTATTCCATTCATCCAGGATCAACGAAAATGTATCATGATCTCAAGGCAAATTATTGGTGGGAAGGAATAAAGAGAGATGTTGCAGAGTTTGTCAGAAGATGTCTTACGTGTCAACAGGTGAAAGCCGAACATCAAAAACCTGACGGCCTACTTCAGGACATTGGCATCCCCATGTGGAAATGGGAGACGATTCATATGGATTTTTGTGACTGGTCTAGTAAAAACACGAGAAGGTTATGATTCTATATGGGTGATTGTACATCGACTTACAAAGTCAACTCATTTCCTACCGATCAAGACTACATATCGGGAGCCACAGTATGCGCAAATTTATTTGAAAGAAATAGTGAGGTTACACGGGATTCCATTACAAATTATTTCGGATAGGGGTTCCCAGTTCACCTCACACTTTTGGAAAAGTTTCCAGCAGGGCCTCGGGACAAAGGTCAAGTTGAGTACGTCTTTCCATCCGCAAACCGACGGACAAGCTGAACGAACAAGTCAAGCATTGGAGGACATGCTGCGTTCTTGTGTGTTGGACTTCCAGGGCAACTGGTTGGACCACCTATGTCTAATTGAGTTCTCCTACAACAACAATTTCCATGCTAGTATACAGATGGCTATGTTCGAAGCATTGTATGGGCGAAAATATAGATCTCCACTTGTGTGGTTCGAAATGGGTGAAACACTACTGTTCGGACCCGAAGTCATTCAGGAAACAAATGATAAAGTGCAGATAATTCGGGAGCGAATCAAGACAGCTCATAACCGCCATAAGTCTTAAGCGAATCATCGCAAAAGAAATCTCGAATTTTAAAAAGGAGAGAAAGTATTTTTAAAAGTCTCCAATGAAGGGAGTGATGCGATTTGGCAAGAAAGGGAAGTTGAGCTCAATGTTTATTGGACCATATGAAATCTTACGAAGAGTGGGGAATGTGGCTTACGAACTAGCCCTTCCACAAGAATTGGAAGCGGTGCATCCGGTGTTTCATGTGTCAATGCTATGAAAATACTTGCATGATCCAAGTCACGTAATCTAACCCCAAGAGATAATCCTGAATGAAGAACTTCAACACGAGAAAATTATGGTAGAAATACTGGATAGACAAATTAAGCGTCTTAGGAACAAAGACAGTGTCTCCGTGAAAATTCTATGGAGTAATCACTCCACAAAAGAAACAACCTGGGAAGCTGAGGACGCGATGAAAGTCAAATATCCATTCCACTTTGAGTAAGGTAATAAAATGTGTTAAATTGTACTTGTGTGTGCAATTTATATGTCTATGTGCATGTGTTAAACCTTATACATTCGATGAAGAATGTTGATTAAGGAGGGAATAATGTAAAATCCGATGCATGTGTTGTGTTACATATGTATTCACATTCGGGGTCGAATGTTTTTTTAAGGAGGGGAGAATGTAAAATGTGTTAAGTTGTGTTCATGTGTGCAGTATGTGTGTCTATGTGCATATGTTACGACTTTATTCGCATTCGAGGACGAATGTTGTTTAAGGGGGGAGAATGTAAAGTCCTGGAATTTTTTTTAAAAAAAAAATAGAAAAAGAAAAGAAAAAAAAAACCTAAAACTACCCCACCTTCTACTCCCTCAAACCCTTCTTCCACTCCCTCAATTTCCTCCACTATCACACCACACACCATGTACTATATATATATTCTTCATCATATATTGATCTCATCACAAAGAACAAAAATCAGAAAAAAAAATATAAAGAACAAAGAAATCAGAAAATACGAAGAGCAAAAAGCGAGAGACTTGGTTGAAGGATAAGTTGAAGTTGAGAATTATATTCGCGATTACGAAGCAACAAAGGTGAATTTTTCTCACTCAAAATTCTTGGTGAAATCCTGTATTTTAAGTTCTATACATGTTAGAATATAATTTTTTTATGTTTAAAGAAAAATCATGAACTTTGATTGTTTAAACAACTAGTTCGGGTTATGAACGATCCGAACTGTTTTTCGGAGTTATACTTATTAGAATTAGATAAAATTTTGTATGGTTGTAGATATCTCAGATACGAACAAATCGAACTAAAGATAAGATGAAACGGATTTACGGTTTAAGAGTTATCATAATTTAAACTTTCTGTCACAGATTTGGACAAAATCTGGGAAGGCAGAATTACAAACTATTTTACTTGAGTTGTACTTATTAGAATTATATGAAAATTTACATGGTTGTAAACCTCTATGTTAAGGACAGATCTAGCTAAAGAAGAGTTAAACGGACTTACGGTTTGATAGTTATTGCGCTTTAAAGTTTCTGTCCCGGACTGATTGAAATCCGTAAAGCATTGGGTAAAATGGTTAAATTGTAGCAATTGGTACATAATATGAAATGTTGATTCAAATGAAAGTCCTAGATTTGTCTTTGCTCGTCATTTGGAGAATTTACGGGGCTTAATCTGACTTACGGATAAGAAGTTATGACTGTTTTAAGATTGTGTATCGTTCTGATAATAAATTCGGCGAAACAGTTCTTAATGTAATTGTTAAAACTGAAAAACTGAATGTTTCGGTGGGGAATTTAAAATTTTGTGCTGAATAAAAGTTCTAGGTTATTCTGTTCTCGACAGTTTGAGACTTTACATACATAAATCCGACTTACGGTTTGAGAGTTGTAACTCATACAAGTGGGAAGGACGGAATATTGAAAGAAGGAAATATTAATTGAGTCTTTTGAACATATAACATATACAAATACAAATAAATAAATGCATTTGTAAATGCATCGGATCGGGTTGCGCGCCGTAACAAATATGTAAATGCATTTGTAAATGCATCGGATCGGGTTGCACGCCGCAACAAATATGTAAATGCATTTGTAAATGACGGATCGGTCAGACGCCGCAACAAATATGTAAATGCATTTGTAAATGCATCAGATCGGGTTGTACGTCACAATAAATATATAAGTGCATTTGTAAATGTATCGGATCGGGTTGCACGCCGCAACAAATGTATAAATACAAAGGAATACCTTAATATGTAACATGAAATAAAACATGTATGTTGGTTAAGCTGAGTACGTCCTGAAACGAATTGAAAGAGAATATTATTGTGTGAATACTTGATTATGAAACGTTGAAGTTTGTTTCATAACATGGTTATTGTGTCCTAATATGTTTGTACTTAAAATATTGTGAGATTACTTTGAATTATAGGGTGAGGTTCTCACTCATCCCCGGATGGTAGAGCTGACTCTTTTATTTAACATATTTCAGGAAAGCGTGATAGAGGAAAAGCTCCGCAACAGGGCTAGCGATCGTCCCGCAGCCTCTTTGACCCACCAATCCATTATTTCGGATTTGGTGAAAGTTATTCTCATAAAGTATGTTTAAAGAACTAGGTTCCATTATCTCGGGAATGCCCCACACAAGATTGTTCTTTGTAAGCTTTGAATTGCTTATTATTATATATATATTATTTTCGCACTTAAATACATGTTTAATCTAGGAAGAAAAGAAGTTAACGGTTCACCTGGAAAATAAATAATTGTCCAGGTGTCATCACGCCTTAAGAAAAGACTTAAGAAAAGTCGGGGCGTGACAACGTCGTAGAGATTTAGTAGCTCAGTTGATTGACTACCTAAATTTTTCACCTTATTGGTGAGGGTTCGAACCCCCATGTTATAATCCCCTCCCCCAATTTCCCTCCCCGTCCCCCGATGTAATATAAAAAAAATTAAAAACAGAAACCACCACGTCAAATGAATAGTGAAGAGAAAAAGACGGTGAACTTTGCTCACACTAATCCAATTATCCCTTTTGGTTTCGTGGAGAGTTCATTTCAATTCCATTTCATAACAACAACTTTCCTTTAATATTTGATGAAAACAGTGACTAGGGAACCAAAATTACCTATGAACTTTCAAATATAGTCTATTTATAAACTTCATTATACTTTTTGGCTAATTAAGTCACTACCATTAATGTATTGGCCAAATATGCCCTTAAATGAGAAGACGGGTCAAGTGTCACCTGGTTCGTCCATTTCCACCCTTTAATTATACCCGAATTAAAAAACCCCGTCCGGATCCGACCCGCTGTTGAGAAACCAGAGAAATTGCATAAGGAGTTACCAATTGGGATAGAGAGTGAAAATGAGGAAATTTCTGAAAACGAAGGGAGCCAAGTGCTTGATGATTACTCCAATGGAGTTAAAGTTGAATCTCCCACCTCTATACCAACATTGATTGATGGTATTCTTATGGAAGCTCAAAATGAATTCGATTGTGAAAATTTTGTATTAGATGGGCTAGTGAATATGGACAGTGAATTGTTTGACACAGGGCAAGGAATTCTATTATTGGTAAATGACTATTGCAGGAATGGTGTGGTTGAGGACTTCACCCCTGATTTTGTAAGGTTTTGGCTTCATAATCCAAATCCGAGAGACCAGCTGAAGAAGCAAAACATAATGAATGATGTCAATAGAGTTGTGTGGCTCGAAAGTTATTTCGGTTTACATGTTCGTGAATTTCTTTTAACTGGACAATCCTCGGCTTTTACAAATTTTATGAAAGCCCTCAACTATTGTGATGTGAAAATATGCGAGGAGTTCGTGCAGAAAATAAATCATTATGTTTGTCTGCTAGAACTTTATATGAGCAATTCAATGCATTGAGAAGCACTGGAACTTCTCCATCAATTGATAGAAGAGTCAAAGTCAGAACAAACTCTTGTAGAGCTTTCAATGAAGTTCAAGCCTGATATGATCATGGAGTTCTCATTGCCTGTTCTTGAAAGTTGTCCTATGCAAACCATTGAGCTATTCTTGTCTGGTAATCTTCCAGCAGTCTTGATGAATTATTACTTAAAACAACATGCTCCAAACATGCAGGCAACATATCTGAAACTCATGCTTGCAATGAATGAAAATAGCATCTTGAAATTAACCATGAGAAATGGTGGCGACACAACAATTGATTTTCCCCACCTCGAGTTTTCATCATTTTTCGAGATTAATAAAAATGGAGCAATCGAGGATCAACTAAAGGTTGTTACGATCAAGGCTAAAACGAAGCTACAAAGTTTTTGGGAGTTCATACTTAAAATTTCAGATGCTGGCCAAATCGAAGAGAGGGATAAACTTCATGTGGTATGTGCTACCATGGAACAATTCAAACGGAAGAAGAAATACCAAGATGGGAAACAAATTTCAGTTAATATTAGAATTCTCTTGACTTCTAACAAGACTTCAGTAGTTGGGGTTGCCAATTGTCTAAATTATTTTTATTTGGTTGTGAAACATTACAGAATGCTATTAAAGACTCTTGGTGATGTTGGAGTAGAGAAAATACTTTATTTAATGCTAGGGTATGATGAGTTTATTTGTTTGAGGACTGTAAATTCAACAATCGATATCTTGACCACTAAAGCCTACATTGGTTTGATTGTTGTTGTCATGCTTACCTACTGGTTCTCTTTCATGATCATGAAAAGTCTCTGTTGTGCAGATATGAAGATGGTCGAGGAAGTTCGTTGGCAGTTTAATTAGCTCTTTATAATCGAGAATAGGAAAAGTAATGCTGTTTGGTTGGAAGAGTGTGATTGAAACCAAACTGAACATCAATTAAAATTTGTATCTGCAAACATGAGTATATCAGAATGTTTAGAGGTCCTTCCTGCTAGAACAATTGCAGGAACTAAGGTTCCTCCAGTGAACATCATTGTGATAAATGAAGTCGAGCAATGTTTATCCAATGCTTCAATTGTGGTGATTGAGTTCTGGGACCCTGAGAAGTTGTATAAACAAGTCATTAAAATTGTGGCGCCTATAATTATTGGTATACTCGATCACAAGGCCGGAGAAGCAGATAAATTTTATGGATCTCTGTCAATCCTAGAAGGTAGTATGCTGGAAGATGAGAACATTTCTGAAGAAGAGAACACTATTAAATGGCTAGCTATAAAATGTTGGGTTTATTCCGAAATTACAATACAAACAAGTGTCTCTATAAAATGTTGTAGTATGGGGGAAATGGAAGGCTACCATACAGGGCAAGAGTCTTTTCCTTACAGAGAGAATAAATGGAAATCAAAATCATAAAAGGTATGCTCTAATATGGTATGAATAAAGGGACTTTAAAGCGTCTGCTATGGCGAATAAAACCAGCCGGGGACTCAGAATGATCTTAAAGATTTAGCAGTGAACATTGCAATAACCAGGAGATTATGCAAAGAGGTACGAAAAGAACTTGGAATTGGAGAGCATGTGAACGTTGTAATTCTGAAATTTAGTGAACGTCCTGCAAGTTGGAAGTTGGAAGACGTGTACTTGCTAACTAGTTGGTGGACTTGTGTTGCATCGGAGAGACAACAACTACCTCCGAATTTCATAAAGCTTCCAAAATATGATTATGGTACTATTACCGAGGTCTTGACTTACAAGCTACAATTTCTATTTGCCCATAAAGACTACTTCAATGAAAAAATATTTCTCAGAAATAGGCATGAGTGCTATCAAAATGGGAAAGTTACAGCTCGTAATTTACAGGATGTTGCTTATGCTAAAAACTATACACTAGACAAGTTGAACAGGTTGTCTGAGGCCATAATTCTTGGATATCAGTTGCAAAGAGTTCCTGGAAGAGATATTTTTAGTCCAGTTTGGTGTACAAATGCATGCCCCACATATATGAGAAATTGCACCATTAAAGACCATGTAGTTGTTGCTGCTCTTTTAAATCGTGAAAAGGACTATTTTGTAGCAACAACACATGACATGGGTGGAATTTCTACTCTTCTGGAAGCTTACAAATGTCAATTAGAGAAGTCTAGTATGCTGATGTTTAAAGGTTTAATCCATGACGTGTATGTTAAGTGTATTTTGTATACACTTTTTGAGTAATTTTTAGTTACTATTTTACGCATTTCATTTGTGTTTAGTATAGTATTGTGGTTGTTTTTTTTTTCTTTTGAGTCACAGCGATCATAAATAGAGAAACGTCAAAAAGAAGATGAAATAAACTTATTTGAGATGAAATTGCACACTAAAAGGGCCAAGAAATGAAGCTTAAGAAGTCCCGGGAAGTATAGAAGAAATCAGACGAAGTCCGGATGAGAAAAGGACAAGGTTTCGGAAAATATTTGCTGCAGAA
This sequence comes from Przewalskia tangutica, assembly GCA_029844215.1. NCBI lineage: Eukaryota > Viridiplantae > Streptophyta > Magnoliopsida > Solanales > Solanaceae > Przewalskia > Przewalskia tangutica. The sequence continues at coordinate 79,200,301 of CM056732.1, read as the reverse complement.
ATGGCACCGCGGTGCCAAAATATCCACGAGTTCAGGTTGGCTACAGGACTTCCGGCACCGCGGTGCCAACATGGAATTTTGCAGATCCGAGCCGAAATTGGACAGGGGTATAAGGGTCCAAAGCAATATAGTTTATAAGTATAAAACCCTATACCCTAGGTGATATTATTCATTCTACTCTGAGGCATCTTGTACATATTCCACAATTCTACTTTGGAGGCTAGAAAAGGAGGCAAGACAACTTTGGAGGCTTTTCAAGTTATTTTCTTTTCACTTTTCTTTGTTTTTAATTCAGTTTATGTATGGATATTGTGTTAGTTCTTAGCGTGACTATGACTAGGAGCTAAACACTCTATTAGGGCTTTTCTTATGAATCGCTTGAAACTTTTATTCATGAATTAATGCAGTAGTTTGATTTCTTCTTCACTTGATTAAGATTTAGTCAATATTTGGTATGAATGTTTGATAATTAATTGATCACTAATTATCATAACCTATATGATTTTGAATCAAAAACCGAGAGGAAAAATTTGGATATGCTGTAATTGACTAGACATAGGTTAAAATCGCGGATGAAAGTACCCCGATACTTGTGTAACATTATAGGTTACTGCTCTTAATCCTCCTATGTGGTAAATCCTATCATAAAAATATAGAAGGGTTCTGCACTGAGGTTGAGTGATTATATGTCTTAACCGGAATATAAGACAGTTTAGTTAGCCGCTATCTTAACGTAGAAGAAGGAGAAGTCATTCTAGTTGCATTAAGGATTGAATAGAGTGGATAGTCGAGGATTTTGGAAGCCCTAATTCTTTCATAACTGATTTAAACCAAAGTATTATCATAGTTAGTTTATTTTCTGCAATTACTTAGCCTTAGTTACTAGATAAAAATACAAATCAATTAACGTTCACCAAATAGAAACCATAGCTTGGATAATCGGTACTTGATAACCAGTCTCTGAGGACGATATTCGGTCTTACCAGACTATATTACTTGTGAACGATGCGTGTGTTTGCGTGAGCATTCGAAATATCGCTAACAATGTACCATTTATGTCTCATTTTGAGAAAAGTTGCAACACGGTTTCGAAGAGCTTACTGTGTTGTTGGTAGCTTTTTGAAGTTCCATAACTATGGAACATTGTCTAATCTTGAAGAAAGCTTAACGTTTGGGTGCAGTAAATCTGCCAGGAGCTTCAGCCTTCACCTATTTTCACCTTTTCAACATTCCAACCTTGAGGACAAGGTTGTTCTAAGAGTTTTGTCACGAATAAAGAAGATGTTACCTTGTGGATATTGGTACATGGTGTTGATCCGTTGTCTGAAGAAGATACTTAGGGAGATAGACAGTTCATCAAATCACAATTTCCCTAAAGTGCTGAATTCTGAAGACATCAAGCACATTTTCAAGGAGAATGGAATGTCACAATATTCTATTTTGTGACCTTATTTAGTTTTATAAGAATAGCCCATTAAGTTTAGATATTGTATTAAGTCTACTTTAAGTTACATTTATGCTTTATTTAGTCATTATGTTAGCAAAAGTCCAGAATGACCCATGTAATGCCTTAAAAGGTTGGTTACTGTCCATCGAAGTATTCATCAATACAAAAATATAATTCTCTTATCTTCTTCCTTCTCTCTTCTTCTCCCTCTTTTCCCTGCGATTCAAGTAACAGAGCTCAACTCTTATTACAAAGAACCAGTCAAAACGCAAATGTAGGCCATATATGAACAAGAAAACATGATAACATAAAATCAAAACTCAGTTGATGATTCGCCGGAGAACAATCTAGCCAGATCTCCTCCGGCATAACAGTGGTAAAGAGGGGAGAGAGCAGCGACGTTGCTTCAACGGCGAAACACCGGAGCAACACCTACCAAAATAAAAAAACTTGACCGGAAAATTTGTGACACAGGCAGATCTAGCCTCTGTTTACTTTCACCTAAAAAAAGCACAAAATCATGTGAACCAGGAGGGGAAAGGGCGGTGGGTCGGTGAACTAAAGGGGAGCGGTTCAGGTCCGAGTGAGTTTTTAATTCGGATATAATTAAAGGGGGGAAATGGGCGAATCAGTGGGATGGTGACAGACTCGCCGTCTCATTTAAGAGCATATTTGATCAATACTTTAACGGTAATTACTTAATTAGCCAAAAAATATAATAAAAGGTATAAATAAATTATATTTGAAAGTTCAGGGGTAATTTTGGCCCATTTGAGATAATGTTATATGGTATTTTCACTTACTCCATAAGTCGCGAGAGCGGCATATGTCCATGCGTTATGGACTCTCAGAAATGCTTTTGAGCTCAAGACTCATTAGTAATTGATGGCATATTTATTTACCTAGCATTCAAAAAAGTTTGTTAGAATCTCCTACAAGTAGGTTAACGATTTTGACTTCCAAAGTGGAATCATTTAGGGTGTGTTTGGGTCTGAAATTATTTTTCTTGAAAAATGGTTTTCAATTTTTTTATATTCGATTAGTTAAAATATTTTAAAAGTAGTTTCTCTAGTAATTTTTTTTTGTAAATATTAGAAAAATGACTCCATAGTAGTAGAGAAAACAAGTTTCATAAGCGGCTTTCTAAAGCTCATTATCTAATCCCCATCCAACAACCCCCACCCTCCCCTCCTTGACCATCCCACCCCATTCCCGAACCGCTACTCCCCACCCCATCCAACTCATACAATGATTTGCTAGATCACAGTCCCCAACGGGCGGGTATACCGACCACGACCCCGCCTGCACTCAGATCGATATATCCAGATTCAAGATTTGCCGACGGGGCCGAGAAAAAAAACCGACCCCGACACCGACTCACTCCGCTCCAGCCCCGACCCCACCCCAACCCCAACCCCTTCCAGCTACCCCCGACCCCTTCTAGTCGTTGCAAAACGGCTTTGCCCAATTTGGCCGTTGTGCAACGATCAAATCCCCTCCCCTCCCCCCCCTCCCCCCCTCCCCCAACCCCCCAATCCCTAATATTATTTTTAACCCTTAAGTTATTATATTTATACTTTAACTCAATTTTTTCAACTATAAATACTTCATTTTCTCTTCATTATTTCTCACAAATCTTTCTACAATTACAATCTCTCTAATAATCTCTCAATCTATCTCTCATTCTCTTTACATTATCTTCTAAATATTCAATTTAATTTATTCATTTAGGAATTGAGAGTGAAGTTGGCAACTAGCTTGAGGATAATCCGTTGAACAAAGTTTCAATTTTCAACATCTCTCGATTACACGTCGACGTTACATCGGCGTTTGGTACATTTGTTTCTTTATTAAATTATTATTGTTTCTTTATTTTAATTAGCGCACTCATTATCTTTAACTGTGTAAGTATTTATTAGCATAAATTAAAATGAAAGGAATAAGAGGTATATTGGGTATGTCTGGTTCTAGTAGGGGTGACAAGGGCAAGAGTACTTCTAGTCATCATATTCCTCCTAGACAGGATGATTTTATTGATACTGAACATTTTCCTGAAGTACCATTAGAATTAGACGATGAGCTATTTTCTAGAAATCAACAAGAGTTTAGTTTAGAAGACACACCAACTAATCTAGATGACACGCCAACTAATGCACCTCAAACTGGAACGCCTCCTATTCCTCCTAGTATGAGACGAGGCCCACCAGAACGAAAATTAAAATCACATGCATGGGCTTTTTTTTTGATAGAGACTTACAAAATCAAGTTGTTACATGCAAAATTTGTAAAATTGTTTATAAATTTAAAATGGAAAAAGGTCAGAGCGGGACGGAAGGTTTAACTACGCATTTGAATACCAAAAACAAAGCTAGGTGGGATGAATATAAGGCTCAAATGAAGGGTGAGTCAACAATGCCATCTCAGTCGGGACAAGCTTCACATACTGTCCCGCACCAGGTACATGGTAAAATTAACCCTATGACGGGGGCAGTTGTAGGCCCTAAATATGATAAAATGAAAGATAGGGAAGAATTATCAAAATTAGTTGCAGTGGAGGGTTTGCCTTTTTCATTTTCTGATTCTCCTGGTTTTATTCATTACATAAGATCAATGTACAATCCTGCTTATAACGGTTTTTCTAGATCAACTGTTAGGAGAGATGTTTTTAAATTTGCACACGAATATCAACAATATTTACGTTATTATTTATATCATTACTCTGGAAAAGTATCCATCACATCTGATATAGGTCGTAGTACTAACGACCATGATTATTTAACGGTAACATGTCATTGGGTAGATTATAAATGGTGTATGCAAAAACGTATATTAGCATATAGATATATAGATAGTAGGCACACTGGTATTTTTATTCAAGAAAATATTTCTTTTGTTTGCGATTATTATGGCACAACTGATAAAGTCATGACTATTATATTAGATAACGCTTCTTCTAATATTTATGCTGTTAAATTATTAAAAATTATCTTAACTCCATCTTTTTCAGATCATTTTCATATAAATATGCATGTCATATTTATAACTTAGTTGTAAAGGATGATATATCATTTTTTGAAGACATTCTTGGAAAAATTCAATTTGCTATAAACTATATTTTTTAAAATAATCGAATAGAACGACTAAAAGAATATAAAAAAATTTGTCACGATTGTGGTCTACCTTATAGAAAAGTTCCCGAAGAAGTATGCACTAGATGAAATTCTTTATACAACCAACTACGTGTTGCTTATGAGTATAGACAACCTATAACCCAATTTTTTAATGCATGTAATCGAAATCCTAATGATATGCTTATAGATTTCGATTGGGATACAATTTTAGAACTTAATACATTTTTAGATTTTTTTTATCTAGCTACTAAAGAAATTTTCGGTATTTATTATCCTACTATTTTATCAATGTTATTTTATATAGCTCTAATATTTATATTACTTAGTGAATATATGACAAAATCAACTTATAAAGCACCTATTAAAAAATGTTTATAAAAATGAAAAAATATTTTATTCCTATTCCCCCAATATATTTTATTAGTGTTGTATTAAATCCGTCTATTAAAATAGACGGTTGTAAAAATCTTGTTGAAACTATTTACGATTGTATAGATACACTACCACCCCCAACTCCTAAAAATCCAAATGACCCACCACCTGTTGAAAAAACTAGAGAAGTGTTGTCTAGCATTCAAGATGAATGTAAAAAAGTATATACGCATTATCAACAAGATAGTGCTAGCAACCAACCGACTTCCATGCCATCTTTTTCTTCTTCTTCTTCAACACAACCTCAAAAACGACATGCTGTTTCTGCGGCTAGTATTCAAAGCCTCAGACAGAGAATGTTTAGTGGTACCATTTCTAACCAAGTTAGCGAGGTTGATGTTTTTGTTTTTATGGGTGTTGTACCGTACGAAGCAATTGAAAATGAATAGGGACGTGAAGACTTGCTAATATACTGGAGGGAGAATGAGAAGAATTTTCCAACACTAGCAAAGATGGCCCGAGATGTGTTGAACATTCAAGCGTCATCAACCGCGTCTGAAAGCGCATTTTCTGCGAGAAGATTTCAAATAGGGGAGTACATACATTCATTGGAAGGAGACTCATTAGAGATTGCAATTATATTCAGAGACTGGATTCGTGCTGAGCGTAGGAGGTGCGGCCAACCGGAGATCAGCGAAGAAGAAGACTACAACTACAACGAAATCTTATCCGACGGATGTGCAAGTGACGTCGACAAATTTGATCAAGATATACCAATTCCAACCGAAGAACCACAAGAAATTATAAAGAAACTAGAAAATGTGTTTCTTAAAATGTAATTCTTTTAATTGTAATTTGCCACTTTCAATATCACGAAGTTGCAATTTTGAAATTGTATTACCAAAAAAAAATCATACTTCTAGTCGAATAATATAAGAGGCACAAAAACAACCTTGGGATGTTTTTATTAAACTATTTTGTTGTGTGTCTGTGTTATTTGTTTATTTAATTTAAAGGCAAATAAAAAAATGACCCCACCCGACCCCACCCCAACCCCGACCCCCTCTGGATCGGGACGGGGCGGCGGCAAACCCCGCCAGCCCCCAACCCCGCCCTACCCCGTGCCCCGCCAGCCCCAACCCCGACACACCCCGCCCCGTTGGACAGCCCTAGATCACATGTAGAAGCCCTGAGAGTATTATTTATTTTTTGCTTACTTATGAAATACACTAGAAAATAAGTTTAAAAACTCATTTATTTTTCAATATAATTTCATTTTCTAGAAAAACATTTTTCTATAGAAAACATTTTCCTTTCCATCAAACACACCCTTAGTCAATTTGAAGTGGTTGAACTTTTTAAACACATGTTTGTTAATTTGTAGTCTGTTTTTTTTGGCATTTATCAAACATTAACAACAACCTTTTTCTTCACCATCAACACGTATGTATTTGTATTTAAGTAGCATTATACATTTATGATAATTGTAGAGTCCCAAATCGTGATATACACGGTTGTGTATACCGTGTATATCACGGTCCAAATATGGTAAAAACCATTCTGTGATATACACGGTATACACAAGGCGTTGTATATGCCATGTATATCACGGTATACTTTCAATTTCAAACAAATGAGCTCTGAAAAGTTCATTTAACCGATACTTGCCTACCTATTTTAATAAATTTTGGATTGTATAATTTTGTTCTAATTTAGTTTTAGAAACAATTTTTTAAATTGCAGAATGTATATTCTAGTATACCAAAAAAAGGTATATGTCGTTGGTATATCTATTGTCCATTAGACTTGGGATTCGTTCAGAGCTAAACTAAATAGACGTTGTTAAGAGTTGTATTGTTGAGCCCAACACAGAGAGTTGTATTGAGCCCAACACATGTCAGCCCAATATCAATACCATCCAACAGCGGCCCAAGCAGCAGCCCATAAAGGCTTTTTCCATATCATTCGAAGAAAGAGCTTCAACACCACTTCAGCAGTGGGATCTTTAGGAACTGAGCAGCAGCAACATTATCAGCTCATGTGGATCACAATACCAACATACAGCCTCACACACGAGAACAATACACTCAGTTTGTTAGGATGGTTGAGTTAGTTACACCAATTAGTTATATTCAGTTTCAAATTTGTATTCCATTTTGTTTTCTATTCTTCTCCTTTCTGTTAGAGTCGATTTTATGTTGAGAATAACTATATATAGTCGTGTAGTTCTTACTTTGAGGAATAAGAATAATATTTGAAAAACTTCCATAAAATTGGTGTTCTCTTCTTCTAATTCTTTTACTTACTTGAGAATGTATCTGGATTGCATTGTGTAGCTCTTGCATGCAAGTTGTAGATTGTCCAGATTGCAAGTTTTAACATGGTAACAAAGCTTTGGAGTATAGATCGAGGATGGTGAAGGTCGGAGAAGGTTGTTATTAGTGTCTAACAGGTTTTTCTGCATCTATTTTAAACAACACTGAACTGTGTTATTGCGATTTACTTTGACATTGTTGTAATTACATACAAGGCATAAATTGATGGATAATACTTCACTTGCTACTTTCAATCAGAAAAGGAAGATTGAGCAAGGCAATTCAATTGTTGGTGATGAAAGTTCGAATCCCAATTCGAACATTGTCGACCACAATCATCCATTTTTTTGAATGCTTCAAACACACCAAATGTTATACAAGTTGAGATTCAACTTGTAGGAATGAAGAATTATACATTGTGGAGTAGAGTCATGAAATTAAACCTGTTAGAAAAAATAAAATTGGATCCATTGACGGATCTATAACAAGAGATACATATGGTTCTAATTATGTGAAACAATTAGATCGATGTAATGCAATGGTCATGTCTTGGATTATGAGAAACTGTTAACAAAAAATTGCTAAGTGGAATCTTATACAGATTCACTGGATATGAAGTTTGGACAGATTTGAAAGAGAGATTTGACAAAGTAAATTTATCAAGGATATATCAGTTAAGAAAAGACTTAGCAATGCTGAATCAGGGAGTGTCACCAGTGTCAAGTTACTATTTCAAATTGAAGGACCTATGGGATGGAATTGATTCTATCATCCCTCCACCTACATGTAGATATGCAAATCCTAGGGAATATATAAATCACTTAGCAAATCAAAGACGGTTAGAATTTCTAATGGGACTCAATGATGGATATAGTCAAGCAAGAAGTCACATTTTATTGATGACTCCTACACCTAGTGTAAACCAGGCATATGCAATGATAATTCAAGATGAGAGGCAAAAGCATATTGTAGAAATTTACATGACCATGAGGGATACTACAAAAAATATGGCATTGAATAGCAGATTTTCTCAAAACAAGCAAAGGAAGGCATACATTCCAAATGCTTTCTGTGACTACTGCAAGATGAAAGGTCATGTCAGGAATAATTGTTATAAATTGATGTACTGTGATCATTGTAAAAATAAAGGACATGTTAGGGATACATGTTACAAGATTATAGGTTATCCTGAGGATTTCAAAGGGGGAAAAGGCAAATGTAGTAATGACCGGTGAGGGAAGAAGTTACATCCAAACTTATGATAGTTCTGGATATATGGCACCTTCAAACCAGCAGTGTGCACATTACATGGAGCAACAACCTCAGGGGAAACATGATCAAGTCAGTCATTTGTTGAGATCATGTACACCAGAAAGGTATCAACATGTTCTGAAAGTGCTCAGTCATGATGCAGTAGTCCCTAAGGACCATATGACATGCAATCCTATGTTTAATAATACGAGAAAAGAAAATTTCACTTGGATAGTGGATTATGGTGCTACTAATCACATGGTTGCTAATAAAAATGTGATTGAAAAAATGGATTTAGTAGAGGATGCAGGACAGGCCCAACTACCTACTGGAGATACAACAACAATAACTCACACAGGAAATTGCAGGTTATCAGGAAGTGATATCATAAAACATGTGTTGTGTGTACCAGATTTTAAGTTTAATCTTCTTTCTGTTTCAAAGCTAACGAAGGAGTTAAATTATTCTGCAAGATTTTTTTCTGATTTCTTTGTCCTACAGAATCTCTTCACTGGAAAGGTGAAGGAGATTGATAGAGAAATAGATGGACTATACATGCTGGAGAGTAGACGAGACATGCAGGCACAAACATTTGTTTCAGCTTCAGTCATATCAGCTGAGCTAAAGGATGGACTTTGGCATAGAAGAATGAGACATGTGTCAATGAGTGTGTTGAGGAAAATAAGAGGTTTTGGAGATAAAACTAGTTTTTCCATTCAACATTGTGAAGTTTGTTTTATGGCTAGACAAACTAGAACATCATTTACTCTTAGTATGAGCAAAATTGATACAACTTTTCAGGTTTTACACCTTGACGTATTGGGACCATACATGACCCCTACTTATGCTGGTATGAAGTATTTTCTTACTATTGTGGATGATTACACAAAGTGAACTTGGGTTTTCCTTTTAAATTTGAAGTCTGATGTATCTACTGTCCTCAAGAGTTTCTTTGTGATAATCAGAACACAATTTAACATGAATGTTAAGAGTGTTAGATCAGATAATGGGACAGAATTTTTTAACAATGCTTGTGATGACTTGTTTATGCAACTTAGAATAATACATCAAAGTTCATGCCCACATACTTCACAACAAAATGGAGTAGTGAAAAGGAAACATAGACATATTTTGGAGATTGCTTGGGACATAAAATTTCAACGCAATCTACCAGCAAGGTTTTGGAGAGATTATATGGAATCATCAGTGTATATTATTAATAGGGTGCCTTTTGTGGTGATAGAAAATATGTCACCTTTTGAGAGACTATACATGAAGGTCTTTGGTTTGTCTCATATGAGAGTGATTGGATGTCTTTGCTATGCCACAAATTTGACTAAAAGAGACAAATTTGATGATAGGGTAATTAAAGTTGTTCTGCTTGGATATGCTACCAAGCAGAAATGATATAAGCTACTTAATATAACTAACAAGACTATCTTTGTAAGCAGAGATGTTTTCTTTTATGAAGACATATTTTCTTTCAAGCAGCATGAAGGGAGCAACATTCAGCACAAGACACCTGTGTTGATGAAGGATATCCTGAAAGATTGGTTGATCTTATGAGAGAAGGTGAACTGCTCAGCACTGACAGTACACAAGTAATAACTAATGATGGAGCACAGGAAATGACATATGATGTAATGGAGGACAATGGAGTTGTAGAAGGTGATATAGTGATTTCTGAGAGTGAAGTAGTGGAAGGAAGTGACATACCCACAGATACAGAGGTAAGAATATCTAACAGAAACAGAAGACCACCATTATGGATGAATGACTTCATTCAGCCTCATGCTGGTTCAAAAAATAGACAGTCTTGTCCATATCCCTTATCTGATACCATCAGTTATGCTGGAGTGTCAATGGTCTATCAGAGCTTCATATCCAAACTTGGAGAAGAACACGAGCCACAATCATATTTTGAAGCAGCCAAATACCAAAGATGGATAGAAGCTATGCAGGCAGAAAGCAAAACTCTTGAGGATAATCATACATGGACAGTAGTTGATTTTCCTGCTCAAAAGAAGACAATAAGGTGTAAATGGGTATACAGACTAAATATAAGGCAACTGGTGAAGTGGAAAGGTTCAAGACAAGATTAGTGGCAAAAGGTTATAACCAAAAGGAAGGGATTGATTATCAAGATACTTTTTCACCAGTGGTGAAGATGGTAACAATCAGGTCAGTGATTTCTGTTGCTGCAGTAAATGGATGGATTGTTCATCAGATGGATGTGTTCAATGCTTTTCTGCAAGGAGATCTCAATAAGGAAGTCTATATGACTTTGCCTCAAGGGTTCACACACAAGAAAGAAAAGGTTTGTAGGCTGTTAAAGTCATTGTATGGACTCAAACAAGCCTCAAGGCAGTGGAACATTAAGTTTACCACTGCATTGATCTCTTCTGGCTTTACACAAAGTCATTTTGGTTACTCTCTCCTTACAAAAAAAAAATCAATAATACCTTGGTGATAGTTCTTATCTATGTGGATGATTTATTGATTACAGAAAATGATGAAAGTCTTATACAAGACACCAAAGCCATACTATAACAACATTTCAAAATCAAGGATCTAGGGGAGTTAAGGTATTTTTTGGGGTTTGAGTTTGCTCGAAACAAATCTGGCATTATTATGCATCAAAGGAAATATGCTCTTGAGTTGATAACTGAAATGGGATTGTCGGGTGCCAAATCTGGATGACCAATGGAGTTAAATAACAAGCTCACCATTGTTGTTTATGATAAGGAGGCCACTTCCAAGGGATTGGGAGGTGGTTCAGATGCTCGGGTTGATGATCCATTAATAAAATATCCTGCTGCATATCAAAAGTTGATTGGGAGGTTATTGTATTTGACAAACAGCAGACCAGATATTAGCTTTGTTGTTCAGAGTCTCAGTCAGTTTATGCAATCACCCAAATAATCTCATATGATAGCAGCTCGAAGAGTAGTAAGATACATTAAGCATGCTCCAGGGTTAGACATTTTTATGCCTACTGGTGGATCCAATTGCCTGAATGGCTACTGTGATACAGATTGAGCTTCTTGTCTTACCACCAGGAGGTCCATTACAGACTACTTTGTGTTTTTTGATTCTTCATTGATCTCTTGGAAGTCTAAGAAACAACCCACTGTTTCTAGGAGTTCTGCAAAGACAGAATATATAAGCTTGACCTCTCTTGTTGTAGAAATAGTTTGGGTCTCTAGTCTGTTTGCTGAGCTTAATGTCATTGTTAGTTTGTCTGTATCTTTATTCTGTGATAGAAGATCAGCCATCCAAATAACAGCTAATCCAGTATTCCATTGAGGGACTAAGCATATCGACATTGATTGTCATTTTATCAGAGAGAAGGTTCAGCAAGGTCTCATTTCCAACTGTTATATCTCCACATCAGAACAACAAGCTGATATTCTAACTAAAGGTCTTACTCGGAAACAACATGCATATCTTTTGTCCAAACTAGATATAAAAACTTGTTTTCAGTACCTAATTTGAGGGGGATGTTGAGAGTTGTTTTGTTGAGCCCAACACATGTCAGCCCAATATCAATACCATCCAGCAGCGGCCCAAGCAGCAGCCCATAAAGGCTTTGTCCATATCATTCGAAGAAAGAGCTTCAACACCATTTCAGCAGTGGGATCTTTAGGAACTGAGCAGCAACAACATTATCAGCTCATGTGGATCACAATACCAACATGCAGCCTCACACACGAGAATAGTACACTCAATTTTTTAGGATGGTTGAGTTAGTTACACCAATTAGTTATATTCAGTTTCAATTCTGTTTTTCATTTTGTTTTCTATTCTTCTCCTTTCTGTTAGAGTCAATCTCATCTTGAGAATGACTATATATAGTCGTGTACTTCTTACTTTGAGGAATAAGAATAATATCTGAAAAGCTTCCATAAAATTGGTGTTCTCTCCTTTTTCTCTTCTTCTGATTCTTTTACTTACTTGAGAATGTATCTGGATTGCATTGTGTAGCTCTTGCATGCAAGCTGTAGATTGTCCAGATTGCAAGTTTTAACCGACGTGCTATGAATTAATTGAATGTCAAAATCACATATGAATTTAATTTAGTAAATAACGTACTGATTCACAATAGTATTCAAGAAATCCCAAAGGGACTTATTACTCCATAGAGTGTGGTTTGGTTGGTGGAATATTGAATTGTAATATTGGGTGGAATTACGGAATTATCTTAGTTTGTAACTTTATATTTGATAGAATTTATAATCACGGGATTAGCAACTTCACGATTTTGTATATCATAACATAATAACACTTTATGCACGACAATTCTAAATTACTAATCCTGAAATAAAATAACAATCGGCACATTTATCCTTCTCCAAATCTTTTATCCCAAAGTTTTAAGTTAAAAAAGGTTAAAATTTAAATAAAGATTTGTTCCAATTTATCTAATTTAAACTAAACATATATTATATGATTATATCCTGTATATTCTATTTTTAGTTCAATGAACCAAATATATATCAATAAAAATAATTATTAAAGTAATTATATCATTATTTAATTTTTATTTTATTATCCCGCTATTATAAGAACGGAGTTGCTTGTTCTTCGACCAAACGAACAGTAAAAATCAATATTAGCATGATGTGCCAATGTTTCTCTACTATGTCATATAGGATTGTATTAATCTCTTGAGGAGTCTTTTTTATTAATACAAATATATATATAGTGTGTACAATGTGGAGTCTTAATACAATTAAGATCATAAAACTACCATAATTATACATCACTAATAATTACAAAATATGCAAAGAATATTATACTAATATTCACTAATACACCCCTCAGTCGGAGCGGGAGGAGGTCGGACGCTTTAGACTGGATTTGAAATCGAGGAATAGTTGTCTAGGTAGTGCTTAAAGGAAGATATCTGCATACTAATACGAAGAAGGCACATGCAACACCTTAACATGTCCGATAGCAACCTTCTCACGAACAAAATATATATTCATCTCAATGTGTTTGGTTCGCTGATACTGAATCGGATTATGAGATAAGTAAATTGCGGATATATTATCACAGTACACCAAAGACGCCTTGCACAAGGGACACTGAAGCTCCAAAAGGAGGTTTCAGAGCCAGCAGATCTCAGCAACAACATTGGCAACACCTCTATACTCTGCTTCTGCACTCGAACGGGATAGAGTGGCTTGCCGCTTGAAATACCATGAAATGAGATTATCCCCTAAGAACACACAATAGCCGAAAGTGGAGCGTCGCATGACAACCTGCCCAATCTGCATCCGTATATGATAACAACCTGGTCGGTACAGAGGGGTAGAGATGCAATCCATAATCAAGCGTGCCATTAACGTAACGAATGATACGTTTAAGAGCAATAAATGAGGCACCCTAAGGGCATGCATAAACAAACACACCTACTGAACATCATAAGAAATATCAGGCCTGGTGAAAGTAAGATGAAGTGCACCAGCAAGACTCCTATAAATAGTAGGATCAGATACTTGATCACTATCAATAGCACTACGCTTTGACTTAGAGTCAACCAGAGTGGGCATGATCGTGCAGTTCGTCATTTTAGCCATGTACATAATCTCTTTGGCATGATTATGCTGGCACAAGAATATAGTACCTGCAGATCTAGTCACTGATATTCCAAAGAAATAACTCAACTTTTTCAAGTCAGTCATAACAATTCAGATTTATGTAGAGTAATGATCTCATTTTTCAATACATCATAGGAGGCAGTAAGCACAATGTTATCCACATATAACAACAAATAAGCAATGTTACTACCTCGATGAAAAATAAATAGATAATTATCATACCTATTTCATACAAATCTAATCTGCGTAATGTACTGGGAAAAACGGTCATACCACGCTCTAGGGGCATGTTTCAAACCATAAAGTGACTTACGAAGACGACATGGGGCTGCTGGATGGACAAAATCAGGCGGCTGGTGCATGTAAACAATTTCTTGCAAATCCCCATGTAAAAAATGCATTATTCACATCAAGCTGGTGAATAGGCCAATGCTTACCCATAACAATACGCAGAACTATGCAAATAGTCACTGATTTAACAACCAGACTAAACGTCTCATCACAATTAACACACTCCTGCTGATTAGTACCATTAGTCACAAGTCTCGTCTTATAACGCTCTAAGTCACCACTGTCTCAAAATTTGTGATGAAAAAACCACATGCATCTGATCACATTCACCTCATTCAGTCTAGGAACCGAATCACAAGTGTGCTGTTTCGTCAAAGCATTAAATTTCTCACGCATTTCCGCATTCTAATTAGGGTCTAGTTTGATTAATTTTAGGCTTTTGAGATTGGAGATATGATTTGTGTGGATAGGTTAAACTGGACTATGGGTTTGAAAATCTCGTGTTGGGCACAAGTTTACATATGGTTCATGGAGGCAGAGGTGGGTCGAGTATTTTGGTTTGGTGTTGGGGCAGATATTCTGGTTACGATATCGGTGTTAGGTGGGTGGTGGGTGTGGTCGACATACTACGGGGTAGGACTGGTGGTGTCGGGTGTTTGGATCTGGTTGGGTTGGGTCGGGGAGTTGATCCGATCGGGTGAGTTGGGGCTACTGGATGCCGGAGTCGGCGACGGGGAACGGTAGGGTAGTATGTGACGGGGCTGGTGTGGGTCAAATATATTTTTGGTACAAGTGCTGATGTGGGGTTGGGTTACTGGTATAGTGGTGGTGACACTTGGGTTGACTGGAGCAGCGGCAAAAGGTGGCGGTGACACTGGATTTATCGGTGACGGTTACCGGTGAGTGTTTGGGTTGATGACCGATTGTGACAGAGAGACTTTGGGCCGATTGCCGGTAAAGGGAGAGGCAATCGGCGGTGACCTGGTCGGGTCGCCACTGCCGGTGAAGGACCTAAAAATTCGTTGTTAGTGGCAGTGTGGTTAGGTGGTGATGGAACAATGACATATATGATGAGATGACTTGGAGAGTTGAGGACGGGACTACCGGTGGTGGTAGTGACCTGACCGAGAGGTGACTGAGATGTGGTGGCAATGGGTACGTCAGTTGCTATCGGAGTAGTGACAGCACGACAGAGTGTATGGTGGACAAGTGGTGATGTGTCCGAATCATCGAGGAATTGGTAATCAGGGACTTCGACTTTTTTAATGTTGTCAAACGGAAAATCGTACTCAACAAAGGTGATATGGCGTGAGATTATAATTTTATCGATGGATATCTCATAGCAAAAGTACCTCATATGGTTTGACGGAAAACCTAGGAATGCATATGGAGTGGATCGATGTGCTAATTTGTGGGGGGTCGTGGATGTCAGGTTTGGGTAACACAAACAGTCGAAAATTCTAAGGTGAACATAGGTAGGGATCCGACGATAGAGAATTTCGGTGAGTGTTCTATTTTGAATCGCACGAACAGGTAAGATGTTAAGATTATGTTCTATCATTTTTAATGTATATACCAAAAATGTAGGGGGGGTGACGCATGAAAAAGAAGAGTACAAATCATATTATTAATGGTGCGGAGAATTCTTTCGGCTTTACCATTTTGAGGGGAGGTATGAGGCACGAGAAATGAAATATCATTTCATTAGCCGCACATAATTTATGGAAAAGAGAATTATTGAACTCACAACCATTATCACATTAAAACATTTTGATATCTTTTTCAAATTGCATTTTAGCCAGTGTACGAAATTCAACAAATTTGGAGAACACCTGAGATTTGAGTTTAAGCGAATAGACCCAAAGGAAGTGAGAGAAATCATCCAAAAATACTAAATAATATTTGTGGCCTAGGTTGATAGTTATATGAGAAGTCCATAAATTGACATGAATAATATCGAAGGGAGAGAAAGTAGTACTTAGAGAAGGCATAAATGGTAGTCTAACATGTTTTCCTAGATGACAAGAGGAGCAACTATGGAAATGTTCTCTTTATTATAGTGGATTAAATTTCGGTTTCTGAGGGAATTAAAAATATGAGCACCCGAATGACCAAGTCTACTATGTCACGTTGATGAAGATATTATTGTGAGAGTGGTTGGAGGAGTGACGAGGACAGCTAGAGATATGAGAGGGTTGATACTGACAGCGGACGTGGATAGAAAAGGATACATGTCCCCCTCACTATTGCACCTCGTAATAAGTTTCCCGGTACGGAGGTCAGTTACAGAAAACCTAAACGTGTCAAAATTAATTGAGACAAAATTATCGGTGATAAATTTTCTAACGGAGATTAGGTTCTTGATAATGTTCGGGGCATAAAGGACGTTTTTAAGGGAGAATTATGGATGGGGTGGTGGGGTTAGAGTGTGGCCAAATCCTTGAATTGGAATGTGATGATCATTTCCGGTCATAATAGATTGAGGAATATATAAATTTCGTAGTTGATGAAGATTATCAAAATTATTGGTGAGGTAAGACGTGACGCCCGTATCCATATACCACGCATTATCGGGCTGTCGACGAGTCAATGTGCTAAAAACCTGGCCCAAATTGGTTTGTGCAGTTCCTGTAGCAGACTACTGGGCTCCAGGATGTTGGGCCTGATGGTTATGGCCCGGTGGTGTTGATCCTAGATCGCGGGCATTTGGGCCGCAGATAATCGGGCATAATGACCGTGCCCGCTTCGGTAGCTTTCAGTGTTGGGCCACCGATGTTCTTTGCTGGGCCGCAGTTCAGGTATTTACTGAAAGCCTAGTCCCCCTTGTTACTCATGCCGCTGCCAGAAAAACCACTGTGGTTATTCTCCGCCATGAGGGCTTGCCGAAAAAAAAACCTTTGGGGGTTCGGGGCGTAGCTAAGGTGTATGTGAGGCAGGATCGATAGTATACGAAATGTATATCAGCTTAGGGAGACTGTATACGAGTAGTATACGACCCGTTGGAGAAATATGGAAGTTGGGAAGTCTGACTCTGATACCATGTAAAATTGTATTAATCTCCATTGAAGAGTATCTCTCATTAATACAAATATATATAGTGTGTACAATGTGGAGTCCTATTACAATTAGGATCTTATAACTATCATAATTATACATCACTAATAATTACAAAATATGCAACGAATATTATACTAATATTCACTAATACATTTCAATTTGCTTGTTTATACTACTTTTTCAATAGTTTACTCCATCAATTCACTAAGATAACTGTTATTCTTTTGTTAAGTTATTTTAAAATTGTATTTACCTTTCTAAAACAAGAAACTGTTTAGTTATGTAAGTTAAACCATTTTAAAAATATTCCATCATAATAAAAAGATATATTTTGTAATCAATAGAATAATCAACCAAATAAAATAAAATAATAGCCATCGCCGAAACTTGACGGTAGAGAAACTTTATAAGACGCCGTTATTGTCCCTCCTTTTGAATAAAAGAATTTTTTTCAAAAAGCTAGCTTTCTCTCTCATATAAAGACAATTTTGCTAGTACAAAGAAAAAGATTCTGAGTCAGAATCAACAGATCTATGACCGTATTTAGTTACATTTCTATTTAAACTTATATGCTCGACATGCGATTTCATCTCATAATTTCATTTAATGAGATGAAATCTCAAATCATCAAAAAAGCATGCTTTGGAATTCCAAATCATAATTTTAAAATTTTAAATATAAAAATTGACTCATAAATATATATTTTGTAAAAATAGATTCATAAGTTAGTAGATATATTTACCAATCATGCTTACTAATTATTTATATCAAATATTAAAAAGTTTACAAATTAATAATATATTTATAACAAATTTACTCTTACCAATCATGTGAGAGAATTATATAAAGAGTAATGACACTACATCTCACGTTCTTTTTTCAATTTTATTGAACTAAAGTTTGATCAATTGGTGTTGTATTTTTTAGAAAGAAATTTTAGTATCGTATTAATTTTGTTATGGACTATAAATTGCTCATTTGGTAAGATTGTATAAGAATTGATTTTTTTTTAATAATTCTCACAACTTGTGGAATTTTTATGTCTATAAGAAAAAATACAACTTAAAAAATACAAATTGCATGTCCAAATAAAATTTCTTCAAATCATCATGCTCTCATCTCATGATTTCAAATCATGTCCAAACGGCTCCTAAAAGAATACAACAACAACATACCAAATAGAATAACACAAAGTGTGGGTCTAGAAAGAATAAAATATATTCAGATCTTATTTTAATATTAATTACCCATTTTCAAGTGAATCATCAATTAATTTTTCTAGGTTATGCAATAACGACGTCGTAAACACCTCGAGAAATGTGACCGTTAATCCCAGGTGTAAAATAAAAACACACACTACTCTCCTGTGCTAACACTTTCCATTTGTGTTCATCTGAAATCACAAGATGGGTTGTGTTCAATCAAGAATAGATAACGTAGAATCAGTTTCCCGATGCAAAGAACGTAGAAATTTAATGAAAGAAGCTGTAAACTATCGCAATTTATTTGCTGCTGCACATTCAGCTTATTCCATAGCTTTGAACAACACTGGTGCTGCTTTAAGCGACTATGCTCAAGGTGAAACCCCACCTGACCCACAACCGACAGCTGTCAATGAGCCATCACCACCACCACCAATGGAAGCTAGTCCTCTTCCACCACCTCCACCACCCCCACCTACCTTCTCACCTATAACCCCACTTCAACGCGCCTTTACTATGCCTGAGTTGTTGAAACCCTTAGGTGGTGTTAGTAAAATGAAAGGCATTGCTATTGATGAACATGAACATGAGGAAGAGGAAGAGGAAGAGGAAGAGGAAGGAGAAGAGCTGACGCGAAAGCGAAATGGTGGGGCCCACCAGAAACCTATGAAGGAGGAGGAGCTAACTCCACCACCAGAGCCACCCCAACTTGGGGAGGCGTGGGATTATTTCTATAATGAACATATTCTGGGACATTCAGTAGACGAAGTCGAGGAAGAAGAAGAGGAGGAGGAAGATGAGGAGATAAACGAAGAGAATATCGAAATGCAAAACAAAAGATTCGATAATGTAGGTAGAAATAATGAGTATGGAGATGATGATCAGTTTAAGACACCAGAGAAGAAGGGGAAAGTAGTAGAGAGTAGTGAGGTTGATGAAGAGACTACCACACCAATGCCGGCTGAAAGAGAAATTGTATTTAAGCATTCAAATACCGCGCCTCCTGAGATGAGAGGAGTAGTAGTAATGGGAGGTGGGAATGTTGGGTATGGTAACAATGCTGATTTCTTTAAAGTTTTAGGTGAGATTGATGATCATTTCCTTAAAGCTTCTGAGAATGCACAAGAGGTTTCGAAGATGCTTGAGGCTACTCGATTGCATTACCACTCAAACTTTGCTGATAATCGAGGTAATTTGATGTTTAGTCATGCTTTAAGATGATATAGAATGGATAGATACCCTTATTCTTTTATCTTTCAGATGTTAACTGCTAAAGTTTAAACCTTTTTGTTGTAGATTCTTTACCTTTTGATATACCCCTTGTATATGGCCATGTTTATGAATGAAAATACTTTTACTTGATCAAAGTTTAAACCTTTTTGCACTGCAAAGGTTTTCTTTAAATTCTAGCAAAGTCTTTTTTTTGCTACTCAGAGAGAAAATGGGGAATATGCATGGTATTTTCACCCACATATGAATGACAGTTTGACACCTCTGTCTGTGTGACTGCTGCTTGGGCCTTTATTTAGCTTGCTGAAGACTTGATACTTGTGATGATGGGTACAAGGAATTAGGCTTTTCCAATCTTTTGTTTGACTAACTTGTTTTTTTCACAATGGATCTATCTACTTGTCTCATGGGAAGCAACAAGGAGCCTGTTTTCGTACAGTTAGTGTATATTATCCAAGCATTTAACAGCACAAAACTGAAGCAACAATGTTGTTTGATCTTCTTGGTATGTTAATAGTGAATAGTCCTTTTTTTGCAGGACATATTGACCACGCAGCTAGGGTGATGCGAGTCATTACGTGGAACAAATCATTTAAGGGTGTCCCCAATGGTGATGGTAGTAAGGATGCGTATGACATCGATGAATATGAGACACATGCTACTGTTTTGGACAAATTGCTTGCGTGGGAGAAGAAACTTTATGATGAAATGAAGGTGTGTTTACCGCTTCTTGTCTTACTTTCTCTTGGCTAAAATGTTCGATTTTATGTTTATGATTCATGCCCGAGATATGAGCTATAGTAAGCATTGTCACCAGATCATTGGTATTGTGCTCCCTAATTTTCCAAATCTTAGGTTGTTTAGATGTCCGCTTCAAACACCATTATCCTTGTTAGTTGCATATTCTGCACCTCCCATCTTATTCTGTTTCTCTCTGTAGCTTATCTTTTCCTTTTGTATTGAGGTTTCTATATGGCTTTCTGATGGCGCCTAGTCGTTGACCTTCATAATTTTGCAGTATTGTTCCTGTTTTCCAATAAGCTGACGGTTTACGAAAATGTCATTTTGTTGATTTCAATAGGCTGGTGAGCTTATAAAACATGAATATCAGAGGAAAGTTGCCTTGCTAAACAAGCTGAAGAAACGGAATGCAACCTTGGAATCACTAGAGAAGACAAAGGCTGCTGTTAGCCATTTGCATACGCGATATATAGTTGACATGCAGTCACTGGATTCGACAGTTAGCGAAGTAAATGACATTCGTGACAAGCAGTTGTACCCCAAGCTGGCTGCTCTTGTTCAAGGGTAAGTTCTCATGTTCCTAACTGTTCGTCATGATGAGGACTACAGTTATTAATACATGTGTTTCTAGTGGCCATTCTTATGTGTAAGCTTGCAACTACTATTGCATTTTAGATTTCTTCTCAAAAAAGACAAGGGCAAACATCTAGATGTTCTTTACCACAGATTATTACATCTAGAAGCTGTTGTTATCATACACGTTTTAGAGGTCAGTGTTCTGAGTCTTTGGAAACTGTGTCTGTTTAAAAACAAAAGTTGTGTTATATTGGGTTTGATCTATCTCACCATGACATCATTTTTCCTATTTCTGATAGGCAAGTATTCTTATGTTAAAATGAAACAAAGGCATGGAGGGAGGTGGGGATTATTATATTCTATGTGCTTTCTCATCTTCTGTTGGGGAGCTTCTTAGAGGTGTAAAACATCTAACTTACAATTGTCATTTAAGTGGAACTCCGGAGGGTCACCAACCGTTTGAAAAACTCTTTTAAGTAAGCCTTACACTTGAGTGATGGTTTTAATGTGCTACCTTTTCCACATTTAGATGCTCTTCATCCTATTATATCACAATATTGGTTTATGGTTCTGATATTATTAATCAGCAGTTTGCTCTGTGAGTCTTCCTCAGAGGAACAATGGCCTTATAAGCTAAACTCCTATGACAAAATTCTTATAACTAGATAGTATGCAAGAACAACTACTATGCCTTGATCACAAACTCCCAAATTTCTTGATTCACGACGTCAAGTGCACTTTAGATCTCATGACTCGACCTGTAGACTGTGATACCGCCACCTTTGGCGACGTGATCGTTTCTTATTCACTTGTGCTGGTGACGGAGAGGTCACCAACCATTTGAAAAGCTTTTTTTTAAGTAAGCCTTACACTTGAGTGATGGTTTAAAAGTGCTACCTTTTCCACATTTAGATGCTCTTCATCCTATTATATCACAATATTGGTTTATGGTTCTGATATTATTAAGCAGCAGTTTGCTCTGTGAGTCTTCCTCAGAGGGACAATGGCCTTATAAGCTAAACTTCTATGACAAAATTCTTATGACTAGATAGTATGCAAGAACAACTACTATGCCTTGATCACAAACTAGTTAGGTACTTAAAGTGAAACTTACAAGATTATCTTTTTGAAGATCGAAAAAATCCCGGTTATATGAGTTCTCACTGTACAATTACTCCATCTGGACCTGCCTAGATAGTATGCTAGTGGTTTTAAAATCAATGAGTTGTATATTATGACAACTTGACCCATCTAAATTTGACCAAACATTTGTCAGACACTCCTTGAGAACATCTGGCTTTAAAATGGCGTCCGTGTTACCGGAAAACCACATACTAGTTTCTCCGAATCTTTTGATCCTGAGAAAAACAGAAGTAAGCATGCTATTTAATGAAAGAGTGAATGAAACTTGGACTTTTTATACATATAAGAAAGAAAAAAAGCAGACGAGTGCTACAATAAAATGATGATTCTGATGTGATTTTAAGCTCCTTCATTTCTTTTCGAGATAGAAATTTTCAATAGTGACAAACATTAGTTCTTTTTTATTAGAAGCAATGCAGAGAAATTGATTCCCAGTTTTGTTGCTCATCAGACATAGCTTTTGTTTGGTTCTGATTGTCCAGTGTGTTATTGAGATTTGGGTACCTGTCTTTTTCTTAGATTACAATTGGCTTAATAGTAACTTTTCTTTTTACAGTTTCTAAGATAAGAGTAATTATCAACTGTTATAATGCAATTGGCCTCAATCAATAAGTTGTATATATCTACCCGGACCTGGTTTAGACCCGAAAATTTGGAAATCTGTTCGTTACTGCTGTTCTGATTGGTCCACCAATTCATTTTCGCATCTCAGAAAGTTCCTTGTCGAACAACAATTCAATTTGTGCGTTACTGTAGAACCAGTATTACCTGACCTGCCTCATGTTAGTAATATTGATTCATTTGGTTTGCCTTGTGCATAATTCTCCTCTAGCGATCAGTCTAATAAATAAGATTCTTTCTAAAGTTTAGGATTCTTTTTTTTTCTTTTAGCTTAAAACCTGTGTAAATGCATTTTCAAAAGTTTGGCAAACAAGCTGCATATGTTTAGTTATATTACTTCTGATGTTTTAGCAGAAAGTCTTCTCCTTTTACCCTCAATGATGAGTAATTTGCATAAGCAGACATATCCTTTCTAGGGCATCTGTGACGCTGTTTACTGAATTAATTTCCTATCATCTGTATATTCCATGATTTTTAGTTCAAAATTTGGCTGGGAATGGAGTATTGTGCTTGCAAGCATTCTTATATTGCTTCAACTCTGAGGATATATTTTGTTAATTCTTAAATTGTTACATCCCCTACAAAGTCCAGTCCTAATTATGAGTACTTGTGCTCTTTAGATATTCTCTGTATCTTCTTGTGCTTGCTTTTGTTTCTTTTTTCTCTTGGGTCATTATGGAACTGCAGTATAGTCGACCTTCCATGAATATCGGCTTTTTCTTCTGCTTGTCAGGATGGTTAGCATGTGGGAATTCATGTTTAGTCATCATAAGAACCAGCTGCAGCTGGCTACTGATCTCAAAGCCATTGAAATCTCCGGATTCCCCTTAGAAACAAGCAAACACCATCATGAACGTACGATCCAGCTCGGTAATGTTATCAAGGAATGGCATGATCATTTTGACAACCTTGTGAAAAATCAAAAAGTATACATCCAAACACTCCACAGCTGGTTGAAGCTAAATCTCATACCCATCGAAAGCACCCTAAAAGAAAAAATCTCGTCACCTCTTCGAGCACAGAGTCCCCCAATTCAAGCCCTTCTCCACTCCTGGCAGGAACTTCTTGAGAAGTTGCCTGATGAGGTCGCCAAAAGTGCCATTGCTTCCTTTGAAGCTGTGATAAGGACCATCATTATTCATCAGGAAGAAGAAATGAAGCTGAAGGAGAAGTGCGAGGAAACTAGAAAAGAGTACATACGCAAAAGGCAAGCATTTGAAGATTGGTACCAAAAGTATATGAATCGTAGAACTCCACCTGATTTGACAGATCCCGATAGAGCTGCAGAGTCCAACACAAAAGATCCTGTTGCGGAAAAGCAGCTTTTCGTGGAAACATTGAAGAAGAGGTTGGACGAGGAGACAGAAGCTCACCAGAAGCACTGTATTCAAGTTAGGAAGAAGTCATTAGGGAGTCTCAAGATCCGGTTGCCTGAGCTCTTCCGAGTCATGTCGGAGTATTCTTATTCATGTCTAGAGGCTTATGGTCGATTAAGATTGATCATACAGTCACAACACTCGAACGGGAGTTCATAAGGGTCTTAGCCTTTCCTCTTTTGATGTGTTGTTGTGATCTTATGTAGTAAAATGTAAGTTAAGCCTGGATAATGTCTTCTCTGTGTTGCAGATGTTTAGCCATGTATTGTATGAAAAGTGGCCTCTTAATTTATTTATCCACCTCATGAACAGCAGAAATTATTTGATGGCACTCCTGTTTCTTGGAGTCTCATCGTATGGTATAGTCCCATTTGAGCACTTGCAATCTATTTGAATTTTATTCCTCTGTGAAGGTAATTGATTCAAGGGAAAAGAACCCACCAAACAGTATACATATACACACCTAACAGTATACATATACACTAGGGGCCTGTTTGGATTGACGGTGGGCAGAAGTGTTTCTGGCAGAAGTGATTTATATTTGGATGCAACAATGTAAAAATGATTGTTATCAATGATGTTTGAATAGTTTTGATCAAAATTGCTTTTGAATGTAAAGTTACCAAAATGGACATTTAGTCAATACATATAAATAAAAATTATTAATAAATGAAAGTATGTAAATAAAAATTACAAATAGATAATAAAATTTAAAGTGTAATATAATACTTAAATATTAGTAGAATATTATTACAATACTAATTTAAAGTGCAAATAGTATTTAAATATTATTACAATACTAATTCTGCATGTACTCTATAATTTGATTGCGGACTAAGTCTCGAACGTGATTCATCTCTGATGAAGAAGCTACATTAAAAACCTGTGATTGATCCAAGTTAGATGATGTATGATAATCATCATTGTGAATGATTGTGCTTTCATCTTCATAAAGATCAAAATCAATATTCATTTCTGCATTTCTTCTGATAAAGTTGTGTATAATCATTGTTGCGACGACTATTTGAAACTGTGTTTCAAAATTGAACCTGGGCATGCGACGTAAAATTGCAAATCTGTTCTTTCATACCCCAAAAATTCTTTCTATTGTGGACCTTAAACTTGAGTGATAATAATTGAATACTTCATTATGATTTGCATACCCGTTAGAACGCCTAAAATCAGGAAGGTGATAGCGTTCACATCTGTAGGGACCAATGTACCCAATTGGTGTTGGATAACCAGAATCTACCAAATAATACTTACCTGAAGGAGGGTGTGGAAAATTAAGGTTCGCATTTGTGAGAGCATGCTAAAAACACGAGCATCATGGGCAGTACCTTCCCAACCAGCTAATACAAAAATGAAACACATATTCCAATCACATACAGCCATTATATTTTGTGTTGGATATCCCTTTCTTCCAATAAACCTAGGTTGCTCGCTGGCACTAAATACACATGAAATATGTGAACCATCAATTGCGCCTAAGTTCAGTGATTTTTCACGCCGAAGAAGTCGCGACCCTTGGGAGGAGGCGGTGCGACGCTCTTCAGGCAATTCTTCAAAAATAATAATTTTTTTCGATACTTCAACTTCGGTATATTTATTTCTTGTTTGTTCAAAATATAATGTATTATCGTAGTAATATTCAGAGTATTTGAAAGAAGACAATAGAAAAAAGAAAAGGATAATCCTCGTATAATCGGACAACGTTAGGATGTTTGAGGAGTTCAAAGTGTCAATCTGCAATTACACATGAATAAATGTTAACTTTAGTAGTATATTTAATTTTTTTTAAATTAAAACAGAACATGAGTAGTATATTTGAATTTTTTTAGTAATTATTTTTAGATATTTAAAGAGGGTAATGAAAGTTGTATATTTGATTTTTTTTAGTAATTATTTCTAGATATTTAAATAGGGTAATGAAGGTGGATAGAGTTGTTGATAAAAATTAAAGAGGGTAATAAATGAAATGATAAAATTTAATGTTAGAAGTGCTTCAAACCAAACATGTCAATTTTGTCATTTTTATGAAAGTGGGTACCCAGAAGCTAATCCAAACAGGCACTAGACCAATACTACTACATGTCAAAGTCAGGAAAAGGGGTCACATCCTCAACATATTAACTTGTAAAATGGATGTCGTAAAGAATGGATCTTGGGTATAACTCAACCACAAAAGTTAAATTGTATGGTGAGAATTTTTCAAGTTCATATAAGGAGTCCATGTTTCCATTCCATATCCGATGTGAGACTCTTAACATTGTCTTATTTTGTATTAACAAGAAGTGACAGTTTTCTAATAATAGAAATATTTATCATCAAAATATAATATTTTCTTTATTTCCCCCCTGAGTCAAGTTTGGTAAATATGAATTATATTACCAAGTGCGAAATATGAACAGCAGTTTCAAGTTGGAATCTGTTGTTTTTTTAAAAGATGGTGCAGCAAAAAAGGTTGAAAGAATGTTGCTTGCCATGTTTGAAAAATAGGTTAAAAAATGGTATCGGTTAAAAATAGTTTGA
This sequence comes from Przewalskia tangutica, assembly GCA_029844215.1. Lineage (NCBI taxonomy): Eukaryota > Viridiplantae > Streptophyta > Magnoliopsida > Solanales > Solanaceae > Przewalskia > Przewalskia tangutica. Next base: position 79,173,413 of record CM056732.1, on the reverse strand, counting down.
TAAAAAATAGTTCTTTAGATGAACTAACAAACTCATAAGTGATAAGACTAATGAGACTCTTGATACCACTATTGGTTTTTTAAAAAGATGATATAGCGGTTCGAAGAAATTGAGAAACAGAGTCGCACATACCATCGTACGCTATTTTAAGATACTCGGTTTAGTATGTATATCTAATATATATATATATATATATAATATACATGTATATCATGTGTATATTATATGTATATCTAACAGAAATATGTAAACAAAAGCTAGCCTTGGAAGCATAGCTATGTGGAGCTTTTTGTGTTCATGAGTAGCCATCGGAAAAGATTGAAGACTCACTTGATTATTTTTATGTGTGATATTGGCTTTTCGTTTATCCTCATTTATATAATGAAGAAAGGAAACGTGTACGTAGGCTATGCAGTATGTAGTAAATGGACACAACTAAAAAGGGAAAGATTGTTTGCCATGCATGCATTCAATACAGAGGAAAGATTGGGTTCTGCCGCAGTAGGCAAAGTTGTAGCCCCTCCCAGCTGATTCAAATATATATATATGTTAATTAGTACACATGTTATTCATGAAGTTATAGATAATTGTTCAAATATTATAATGTTTTATTTGTAAAAAGGTAAAGTAGTATTTACATAAAATATATATATATCAAAGAAACAGGTAAACTAAACCTCTTGATAAATGTAAACGTGTAAATACAGATAATATTATTCCCTACTCATAATTAGAATATTTTTATATATTGTGTAAATATAATTATGGTAAGACTAGGATTCCTCTTTTGTATAGGTTTGGATTCATATTGTTTAAGGGATGAACATTATAATATATATATACTTTGATATTAATGAAAGACTCCCCAAGAGAGATTAATATCATCTCACATGGTATCAAGAGCCAAACACCCAAAACCCTAGAACTTTTTTCTTATCGCCGTCGAGACCCCCCCCCCCCTCGGAACTTTCTAGGTTTTCTTCTTCATTCCTATCTTCTCTAAATGGCTATCCCTGAATCATCCACACTTTCTGAATCTTCTACCTCCACAAATTCCACCACCACGTTGTCATCCTCTTTCATCCAAATTTCTAATCACATAAACATCAAGAACTCTATTCCCATTCTTGATCAAGAAAGCGATCGAGATTCTCCCTGAGTTGAACTGTTTCGTAATCAGGCATGTCTCTATAACGTGCTTGATCACATCGATGACACCATTCCGCGCCCTCCGGAGGTTGATGAGTCTACTTGGCGTCGTCTAGACGCCGGCGTCAAACAGTGAATTTTATGGTAGTATTTCTCAGGATCTTTTTCTTACTATAATGAAATTTGGCGCCACAACCCTTGAGTTATGGAACTGCTTGGAGGAAATCTTTCAAGATAACAAGCACACTCGTGCAGTGTATTTGGAGGAACAGTTTAACAATACACGCCTTGAAAATTTCTCCAACATGACTGAGTACTGCAGACAGTTGAAACTCCTGGCGGATCAACTCTCCAACGTTGACACGCTTGTCTCGGACACTAAATTGGTGTTGCAATTGATTTCAGGTCTCCCCAAAGGTGACTATGATACGTTAGCCACCATAATTCAACAGGCAGATCCGCTTTCCAGTTTTAACAAAACTCGCTCGCAGTTGTTGCTCGAAGAAACTCGATGTGCTAAGCAGGATGAGCACAATCAGAAGGCGCTAGCTGTCAAAACGCGCCCTCAAGATCCAACGCCGCCAAAAAACTCTCAACCGCAGCAGGACGCGTGGCGTGGCCGCGCAGAGGAGGTCGCGATCGTGGAAGAAGTCGCGACAAAGAAAATCAGCAAGCAAAGAACAATGCGATCCGTAGACCGCCGGGCCGCGACGCCCCAACAATATCCATACAATGCACGCGCCGTTCAAAGAACCCTTCCACCAATTCTCCCATCACAGTGTGTTGGGCCCTGCTCTAGCCCCTCGGCAAGTCCAGACCGCGCAGCAGCTCACTTCACGCACGACTGGGCCAAGAAATTTCATCCAAAGATGACACCCACTGAGTTAGGTCAGACCTTCAGCAGTCTCAACATGCAACAACCTGACAACAACTGGTATATGGACTCCGGAGCCACTTCTGACCTCACCCGGACTGCAGGTAATATTCTCAAACTGTTTGGTTTAAAGCATCCTCAATTTGTGATAGTTGGTAGTGGTCACCGCATTCCAGTAAAGGGTTTTGGTACATCATATACACCACCTCATAATCTATTCCCACTTCAAAATACCCTATATGCCCCACATGTAATTAAGAATCTAATCTCTATCCGCAAATTCACTCGTAATAATTCTGTCTCTGTTGATTTTGACCCTTTTAGTTTCACTGTAAAGGATCTTCATACGGGGACACCTCTTACGAGATGCAATAGCACGGAGGATCTATATCTATTCACTCCCACTCCGCTGCCAGATTTAGCTCTCTCGTCTCTCTAGCATCCATTTCTTCTTCAACATGGCATAAATGGCTTGGTCATCCAGGAGCTCCAGTTTTTTGTTTTCTTAGAGGCAATAATTTCATTACTTGTAATGGGAAGCTTGCCCAAAACTGCGTTTCTTGTTCTTTAGGCAAACATACTCGTCTTCTATTTAAATCATCTACTAGTGTTACTTTTACACCTTTTGATATTATACATGCCGATTTATGGACATCACCTGTTGCTAGTTCTATCGGTCATAAATACTATCTTATCTTACTAGATGATTTTCTCACTTTGTTTGGTTGTACCTCTCAAATTTAAATCGGAAGTGTTTGTCAAATTTCTTGAGTTTCATAAATTCATTCAAACACAGTTTGAAAAAGGCATAAAATCTTTTCAGTGCGATAATTGTCGCGAATTCAATAACTCTATGTTTTACCGGTTTTGTACCAATAATGGCATGGTCTTTCGCTTCTCCTGCCCCCACACCTCCTCACAAAACGGTAAAGCTGAAAGAATCATCCGCACTATTAATAATTTGATTCACACTCTTTTGATTCATGCATCCCTACCTCCATCTTTCTGGGTCTATGCTGCTAAAATGTCGTAATACGTTCTAAATATTCTCACTAGCACCCTTCACAATATGACCCCTATCGAAATTCTCTATCATAGAGTCTCCTCTTATGATCATCTTCGAATATTCGGTTGTCTATGCTATCCTAACCTTGCCTCTACTACCCCTCACAAACTAGCCCCTCGATCCACTCCTTATGTCTACCTAGGCTTCCCGCTGAACCATAGGGGCTATCTATGTTATGACTTGTCTACTCATCAGATCTACATCTCTCGTCACGTCATATTCGACGAGACCACATTCTCGTTTTCGAATCTTAAAAAGTTTCAAAAACTGGATTACTCTTTTCTTGACGAGCCTGTCATCTCTCCCATCATCCTAAGTCAACTAGAGCATATCAGTTCTTCTTCAGCGCCGCGACCCGATCTTTGGCGCGCCACATCGCCAAAATATCGAGAGTGCAGCCGGTCCTCGGCGCGACACTTGATCACGGCGCACACCACCGACGGTTCCCTCCAGCGCCGCGGTGCCTACTCCGGCGTCTGTCCCTCGTTCTCCGTACCAACAAATCCCTTCGTCTTGGAACCTCCCACTATCCCCACTCACCAAATAAAGACTCGTGCAAAACATGAAATCTTCAAACCCAAAGTCCAATTTAACTTGTTTGCCCAAACCATTTCACCAATTTCCAAGAACCCTATATTGGCCAAACAAGACCCTAATTAGAATGCAGCTATGACTAAGGAATTGAATGTATTAACTAAACAACACACATGAGATCTAGTACCTAGACCTGAGGGGGTGAATGTGATTCGTTGTTTGTGGCTATTTCGTCACAAATTCAGAGACAGAGGAGATCTTGAGAGGTATAAGACAAGACTTGTGGATAATGGCACAAATCAGTAGGAGGGAATTGATTGTGGTGAGACCTTCATCCCGGTTGTCAAACCGGCTACCATTCACACAGTTTTGAGCATTGCCATGGGCAAACACTGACCGATCCATCAACTTGATGTGAAAAATGCATTCTTACATGGGGATGTGAGAGAAACAATCTACATGCATCAGCCGCCAGGGTTCACCCATCCAGCAGTTCCTCACTATGTGTGCCGTCTCCGTAAGTCACTATATGGCCTGAAACAGGCCCCCCGTGCATGGTATGATCGTTTTGCCAGGTATATCTTGCAGATTGGGTTTGTATGCAGCAAGAGTGATACATCACTTTTCATTTTTCATCGAGGTAGTAGCACTGCTTACTTATTACTTTACGTGGATGACATTGTTTACTGCCTCATCCGACGGATTGAAAAATGAGATTATTGCCTTGCTTAAGTCAGAATTTGCAATGACTGATTTGGAAAGCTGAGTTACTTTTTGGGGATATCAGTGACCAGGTCTGCCAATCATATGTTCTTGTGTCAGCGTAAGTATGCAGAAGAGATTGTGTACAGGGCTAAGATGACGAACTGCAAAGAGGTGCCTACTCTAGTTGATTCCAAATCTAAGCTCGATACATGGATGGTGCTCAGTCTCGATCCTACTCAGATAGGAGCACTTGCAGTGCACTTCAAGATCTCACCTTCACCAGCCGGACATAGCTTATGTTGTTCAAAGTGTGCTTATTCACGCATGCCTGGGAGTCTCATTTCATCGCTCTTAGCGTATCATTCGATACATTAAGCGCTTCTTGATTATGGTTTGCACTATACCCTCTGCGCACCAAAGCAGGTTGCTTCATATACGGACGCAGTTGGGCGGTGTCGGACACGCGACACTCCACCTCCGGCTTTGTATTTTCTTGAGGATAATCGATTTCTTGGTCCGCGGCGTGACTACTATCTCGCTCCAGTCTGAAATTTGAGTCTGAGGCGTTGCAAATGTAGTAGCTGAGATTTGTTGCTCAGAAATTTACTGTTAGAACTTCAGTGTCCTTTGCGTCAGACATCTATTGTGTATTGTGATAACATCTATGCCATCTATCTTTCTCATAATCCGGTTCAACATCAGCGAACCAAGCATATTGAGATAGACTGCAACCGTTCGTGAGAAAGTTGCGGCCCAGCGTATCAGTGTTACATGTTCCATCATCCTATCAGTATGCAAACATATTTACCAAAGGACTTACCAGACAGTTATTTCTTGACTTCAGATTCAGTCTCGTTCGGCCTCCTCCCGCTCCGACTAAGGGTGTGTGTAAACGTGTAAATACAGACAATATTATTCCCTATCCATAATTAGAATATTTCCATATATTGTGTAAATATAATTATTATAAGACTAGGATTCGTCTTTTGTATAGACTTAAGATTCCTATTGTATAAGAGATGAACATTATACTATATATATACTTTGATATTAATGAAAGACTCCCCAGGAGAGATTAATATCATCTCACAATAAACATTAATCAATAATGCGGTAAAAAATGAAATCTAGCTTATTATCACATAATAAAATTCATCAATAATATAATTTTTATAATATCGATATAGTATATAATTTAAATTCTTAGAACAATATGTGATCATACATACGATCATTAACCTTTTTTCTAGAAAGTTTTGCCTCCAGGGTGGTAGATACTATTGATTGTGACCGGACAGTTACAATGAATCAGTGTGAAACATGAGTTATAGATGATTGATGAGAGTGGCCCTACCTACCACTTAGACATCTCCAACGGGAGATAATTTAAATCATCTCTCCTGCCGCATAATATCTTCATTATCACATACACTTCACAACATAAGATATTTTATAAAATAATTTTTTTTCCTCCATATCAATATATATACCCCATCATATATATTCATTCTATCTCATTTTCTATTTTGTATATGATATTATTCTTGTAATTCATATTATTACACATATAATAATAAAATTATAAATTACTTATATTCATTTAATTTTGACATTTATTATTATAATATTAAAACACAACAATACATGATTTTATTAATAAAGATAAATTAATCGTACAATTGATAAAAAACACACTAAATGAAGATTAGGATCCATATTTAAAAAAATAGCAAATAATTTGAAAGAAAGATAGAAATTTGGAGAAAATAGCTAAAATATTTCGATGTCCAAATGAAGTAAACTTAGTCTCTTTTTATAGATCTTGAAAAATAAAAACAATTGGTATTTTTTTTAATTCAGTCAAATTATTGGTAAAAAATAACAATTAAAGTAGTGATGGAAAATGAATTTGTGGCATCCAATCGCTGGCTGCCACATGGCGCGAGCAGAGAGAAAGCCATTTCACCTTTAGAAATTATGTGCAGCAGTGGACATTATCTTCACGTGGCGTTGCGTGATTGATTCGTGAAAATTATGTAAAGAATTATCTCTTATATATTCAATAATTTCTATCTTAATCCACCTCAACATGATCCTCCAAATATCTTCTATTGTGTATATCTTTGAGATTGTCTCCTATTGGAAATGGTCTTAGGATTTTACTGAATATTAAAAGTAGAATTTTTCACCTTGATAGGACTTGAACTCTAAGAATTAAAAAAAATACTTTTTCATATAATGGACTAAGGGTGATAAGTGGGATGGGTCGGCCCGGTCCAGTCCCGGACCCGGCATGTATAAGTGGATAGGGGGATCGATCCAAAACCCGACCCCGATCCCGTCCAACTTTATTATAATTTTTTTAAAATTGTAGCCGTTGGGCGGGGGCCATCAACCCTTAAATTGCCAATGGTATTATAGCCGTTTGGCCTTACCCCCCAAACAACCTTATCCCCTACCCCCAATATTTATTTAACCTCTAACATTTATTTATTACACTTTGACTCATATTCTACACTATAAATACCCCCGACCTATTTTATTTTCACAAAATTCTCTCTCTTCTCTATTTCTCTCTAAAATTTGCTAATCGTATTTATTATTTAGACAAATTTTTATATTTTTGAGTGAATTTGGAAATATTTGGAGCAACTTTCAAGCTTCAACATCTCAAGTCTCAAATTCAATATTTTTGGTTACATATGCTTTTACGCAGACATTTGGTACACTTGTTCCATCCTTTATTAGTTTAATTTCTTGCATTTAATTTGCGTCTTTTATTTAATTTTTTGATGCTTTATTTTATTACTTTATTTGATTATCAACTATGTCTTTCCCAAAAAAAAAAGTGATAAAAGTGGCAGTAGTAGTAAGATTAACCGTGGTAGGAAAGCTATTGATGAAATCTAAAAAGTATTTTTTTCCTATTTCTGAAATATATTTAATTGCTTGGGTACTTGATCAGAAGGGACTTGTTTAAAAAAATTATATAAATTTAGAAATTAAGGAATTAAAAGAAAGTCCATCTTGTGTACAATGTAAATGTAGCATATATCATTATAAGAAAAATGACCTACGGTGACGATGTGAATAGCGATTTTTCAATCGCTACATAACGAGCTTTTTCCTTGACTTCTTGGTCAATAAACACTTATGATATTATTATGATAGTCATATGATGAATATTTGTACCGTCACATGTTGTGTGGCGATTTTATAGAGTTGACCCATTTTTTTTAATTGACTCGACCCTACACGTAAAAATTGGTCGAGCCAAAAGCATTTTAGCTTAAGACCCGACCCAAACCCATCAAAATAGAGCATAAATGTGAAAGTCCTTCACTCTTTCTCACTTTACTATTTGGTTCCAAAGAAACCCTAGCTGTTGCCTTCTCCATTGTCTTTAATGGCAACTGTGTGCAGTACTTGGTCGCCTCTAGTTCTCTTGCTTGGCTGGAAGAGGAAAGTGTTGAGATATTTAGATATTTTGATTAAGTTCATTAGATATTTTGTTAAGTAGGATATTATTAGTGGGTCTAATATTTCCTATAAATAGGACTATTTTCTTTGTAATTCATTTGAGCAAAATAAAGAGAACGCAGAAGAGCACTTTGCTCCCAAAACCTTTCTGTTCTTCTCGTTCATATCAACCCCTTCTTCTCATCACTGTTCTTCCATTGCTGATGGATTGACTGAAATTTAACATGGTATCAAAGTTATGGTGATCGAATCAAGGTGATCGAGAATGAAGGAACAGAGAATCGAAAAACAAAAAAAAATGAAATTGCGATTGAAGATTTCCTTTATGGAAATCAAAATTGCGAAAGAACTGAACATCGAGGAGTTGATCTTTAACATATTGAGGTGAAATTCAGAAGAAATTGGAAATGAAATTCGAAATCGCGATTTTCGACTGAAAATCAGAATTGAAGATTGATTGAGAGATCGAAGAGGTTGTTTTCCAGATTAGAGTGACAACACAGAGTGATTCTCTCTGGAACGATCGATTTCTGAAACATATTGAGGAGAAATTGGCGATCGCGAAGGGACTGAGGATCAGAATCGCGACGCAATCGAAATCAACAGAGTATTGAGGTAATCTCTGTAGGATATAGAGGATATAGATCGATTCTGTTGCGAGTGACACATGATCGACAGAAAATCGAAGTTCGCCGAAAATATTTCTGAAAATCATTTTCGTAGCTGTTGTGTTATTGTTGATGTTGTTTTCTGTTCAGTACTGGTTCTGTGTTGTTAGAATTGTATGTGTGTTGGTGACTTGACAAATTGGAGGATAATTGTCGAGTTCGTCGTTGTCGTGTTGGTGTGTTAGTATTGCTTAAGTTCAGTGTTGATTTCCTGTTGGTGTTGTTACTGAAGTTGTCCAGAGGAGGTGAAGGTGTAGGCTCCTCAATTATCCTAACCTTCACTGCTGGCAATAACAGCTGCAGGGCAGAGTATTGCTCTGCTGAAGTTGATGCTGCTGCACCAACTGTGGTTCATTACTGGTGCTGCTATTACTGTTAATGCTTAGGTGTAGCAGAGATATTGCGGTTGTGGTGTAGATGCTGCTATTGCAGCTCATGTTAGGGATATTAATGAATTTCTATGGTTGAGAAGATCATAGAATAAGAAATGTCTATCGATAGAAGGATCGAAGAGTTCTTAGCGACAAATAGACTAAGAATTGAGGGATACTTCGTCGAAGATGATATGGATTGAGTTGAAGCTCAATTCAAGGATTCAAAATGTGTTTGACAGGTTGATCACTTATTAGATTTCCTGTTTTCATATGTGTAGCTTGCTATAGGAGAATCGATGGATTCTCTAGTCCGAGCGATACTAGAGACGAGGGTATCTTCATAGCATTGATATAGGAGAATCGAGGGATTTTCTAGTCCGAGTGAGACTAGGGAACGAAAGGTTCTTCGTTATTGTTGTGGGAGTTGAAGCTCCTGTCGTTAAATGCAGAAACTGCTGATGTTGATGCTTTTACCTACTATTATTGTTGCTTAGGATCAGTGGGAATTTTGTTGCTGGAAATAGTTGCTGGAATTAATATGCAGCTGCTGGAAAGTGTTAGCTGCTGCTGCAATAGAAGGGAATATGGCAGTAGAAGGGAGAAACCGAAAGGTGATTGGTGATATAGGGAATTTTGGCTACAGGTTGTGTGGTCGAAGAAAACCACTTCCTCATAAATGTGTGGTTGTTAATGTATGGTTGGGCAGCTTGAAAAGGAAGCACTGGAGCAGAGAGTGAGATAGCTACTGATTTTTCTCTCTTGTTTGCTGGTATGCATTTGGTAGCTGAAAAGGGTATGATGCTGCTTGTCATGCCCCGAACCCCGGGCCCGTGACTGGTGCCCTACCTGGGCACCCTTCTATTCATACAACATAAGTAAAATGCGGAAGATAAATATCACTCATTGATTTATTAAAAAAACAAAGGCAAAGCCGATAAGGCTGTCACCATAACATATCACTGTATAACAACATACAACCCTTGCAGTCTAACCCACATATGAATACAAACCTCTAAGAGTTTGAACAACAACTATGACGGGACAAGGCCTCTTCGTACCTCTGAATATATCTAGCTATAGTGACAAGCTCCGGAACATCGAAACTATCCACAAATACTGAACAGAGATCCTAAAAGCAAGGATCACCAACCTGTGTACCTAATACCTGCGGGCATGAACGCACTGGCGAAGGGTCGATAACAAAAAGTGCAGAATATGGAACTAAAATAAGGTGCGAGAAACAAATCATAATTGTACAAAAGAATGACAGGGGTAAGTATAAAAAGTAAATACCAGATCCTACCGTGCCATTACAACTCATGAACTTAATCGCACATTATTATCTTTGCCCATTTTCAATAAGTATTATAATCAAATTCTTACATACCTTCTAAGGAAAAAAATCATCAAGTTCATAAACACATAGCTTGCGTATCTTGCATAACATAATCCGGCCCTTTATGGAGGGACGTCTCATTTTGGAGTTCACTTTGATTATCCATACGTGATAACGTAACTCGACCCATTTGCGGGACACGGTGAATGCATAAAAAGTCTTTCCACGAAGGTATACTGCCCGACCCATTCTGGGACGCGGTAAAGTCACACAAGTCTGCCCATAAAGGTATACTGCCCGGCCCATTCTGGGACGAGGTAAAGTCATATAGTCTGTCCATAAAGGTATCTCGCCCGCCATTACGGGACGCAGAAAGTCACATAGTCTGCCCATAAAGGTATACTGCCCGACCCATTCTGGGACGCGGTAAAGTTATATAGTCTGCCCATAAAGGTATACCGCTCGGCCCATTCTAGGACGCGGTAAAGTCATATAGTCTGCCCATAAAGGTATACTTCCCGGCCCATTATGGGACGCGGTAAAGTCATATAGTCTGCCCATAAAGGTATACTTCCCGGCCCATTTTGGGACGCGGTAAAGTCATATAATCTGCCCATAAAGGTATACTGCCCGACCCATTCTGGGACGCGGTGTGTCTCATAACATAACCCGACCTATTTTTGCGGGACCCGATGTAATTTTCCTTACATAACATTTTAAACCATCTTTTCACTTCTTCTTAAGTCGTTATAACAACTTCCCATAAAACTATTATAACAACCTTTCACTTTAGAGAACTTAAGGCACTTTTATTTCTTATTACATTAGGGAAAACTAAACCCAAAAGTACTACGTATATACATACTTAAAAAGAATCATAAAACTCCTTCTCTTTTAAATCAATAAACTTCTTCTTCTGATAACTCAAGTTACATTCTCTTTTGAAATCAAGCCTCTTAATTTTTGAAATAATTAATGGAAACCATACTTTTTAAATCAAGTCATTCCTTTCTTTAAGAATCAAGTCCCATAAATTGACAAATAAAGTCTCATAACCTTTTAAGAAATCAAGGTTCATAGTCTTAAAACTTCATAGCATAAACTCTTTAAATTAAGCAACATATATTTTTATGAGTTGTGAATAGGTTATACTTGTTTATAACGATCTTATTAAAGCAGTCATGATCTAGAAAATGTAGTACAATTTTGTATTATCTTAGTTTCTATGCAGATGGAGAATTCTACTTATTTTAATATAATTGATTGTCGATACATTTTTATTAACGCTGCAATGGCTTGTTCGATACCTATTCTCATTAGTTCAGTAAATTAGCAAAGTCAACTCGACTCCAAATACTTCCTAACGACTCTTACCAACATCCCCCATAAGATTTGGTAAGAACTTAGGATTACTTAGACATACCTTTTACATAGAGTAAGTCAACATACGTACCTCTTAACTTCTAAGAGTAGAATGAATCATAAAATAATACCACATGTATATTTCATACGTAGAATCATGCCAAAAGAAGGAAGAGGTTCACATACCTCGCGACGACTATCGACAAGTAGCAAAATGCTCCCAAGTACTTCAACCTTGATAGCTATTCCACCCTTCAAGTAGGATATGCTATACGTAGTACTTCATCCTATATTAACCATAACATGTCTATCTACTCCTAGCTTATCAACGTGGAATAATACTAAGTGCTAGGTCTCTTATTCTACAGAAATTTGGGCAGCACTTCCTTTGTTTCTACGTACTTTTCCACCTTTTCCAAGGCACGTATTCATCAACCAACAAGCCACATTTAAGGCGCAACCAACAGTTAGCCAAAGGGAATTACACGCCTAACTGGACGTGTAAAATTCGGCCCCACATTTATACAAAATAGTCCACAAATCAGCCCATAAAAACAGTCTGTAATCCAACAATAACGAGGGTAAAATGTGAGGCGTTTCAACACCTTTCCACACCCCTATTTCCTTAGGACTTTCATTAGAAACTACTACACTTAAACATGCATATTAGGGGCTTAATTTCCAGCATTATGCACACCCAAAACAGTCCATAAAATGATACGACAACGTCTAACGCTTTAAGCGCTTTTCGGCTAAAACAACTACAATCCTATAACTCTTTCCTTAATCCATTTTATTCCAATTCGAGTTCCAACACTTCCATATATGACATACCAACTTATCAACAACCATATTACCTTATTTTAACGTGCGACAAGTGTGGATAACAACAACCATATAACAAACGAAACCAAGGGCACAAAATTGCCTCAAATCGGTCAACAACATATCTACCTCATACACATCTTATTTTCCATTTCTTCCTTAACATGAATTCATCTATACATTATAACAATAAGTAATATCCAATTACATTAATTTAAGAAGAACTATTACCTCATTTTTGTGCCCAAAAATATCCCGGGCAGAATGCTAAACAATGGCCCGTAGTTTTCGTTTCGCTCCGCTTCTTCAAGTTCCACTTACATATATGTATCCCCTACAACCTTGGGAGAAACTTCTCTTCACGTTTCGCTTCCAAAAAGTCGACGGAAACCCCTAGGGTTTCATCACCATTTTTGGCCCAATCCTAGATTTAGGGGTTAAGGGTGCTTAATCTTGCTAATCACTTGGTTAGGGACCTTAATCTTGTATAATGAACTAGGCTTGGAAGATTTGAAGTCTTGTTCTTCCATTTTTAGCCCTAAGATCGAGATCAATGGAGAGGGAGATATATTTGCTTGATGAAGAATGGCTAAGTGTTGACTAGGTCTTGCAAGACATCTCTATGTATATATAATGTATCACCTAGGCTTGGATGATGACAAGTGGAGGGTGAGATGGTGGACAAGTGTGGGTGGGACCCACTTGTCCACTTGTCTTCATTTTCATGAAAATATCTAAAGTCAAAAAGTCAATAGTCATAGTCTTCCAAGATCAAGACAAGGGAGGGGGGGTGGGGTGTGCCACGGCCCACGTGTCACCCTATGATTCGTCGAAAAATATTTTCATCTCCCAAAAAGTCCATAATTGGCCAAAATATCGAAAAACTTGTGGGCCCCACAAAAACGTAAAATTTCCCGGGTGGGCCCCACATGACCAAATTCGAAAATTAAAATCCATAATTTCAATATATTCTCTAAGTCCCAAATATCAAATTTGAGAATCAAACTCCACTTTATAAACCTTTTTCCTTCACGAGGTTCGGAGGATTTTCCCGGAATTTTTCATTCTTTTCAAAATTCAAATCTCAATTTCTCAGGTACGTTCTTATATTATTGCCTTGGAAATTTCGGGGTGTAACATTATTCCCCCCTTAGAAACATTCGTCCCGAATGTTCCTTCTAAGTCTCCAACTACACATGCACCGGTATATCTTCACTACTATACTTACGAAACCCATAATGCCACATATGGCCACAATCTCACACATGCATATACGTAAGTCAAAGCCAAACGAGGAATCAAATCTAAGGTGAGTATCACCACTATTAACTCCCTTTCATGGCCTAAAAGGATTCTCCTTTCGTACCTTCATTAGTCATAACTATAAACACTTCAATTCTTTTAACACTTGTTCGCTTCTTTTCTTACTTGTCGACTCTTCAGACTTCCAAACTTATTCTAGTATACGTACATAATCTCACATATTGCTTCTGTTTTCAAATCCTTGGAGTTACTATATCCAAACTTGGTCATTATACTTAGATTCAATTTCCGTTAAGGCCCTTCTCGGCCCTCACGACCTGGTTCTGGTGGAACGCGTCCACGAACTCGTACAACGATTAACTAGACTTGGGCCTTGCACCCTCATGACCCTATCACATAGAGAGACCACCTCCAACTGACCCCACTCTATTTCGGGCTACGGGTTGACCCCCAATCAGCCCACAACCCGACCCATTGTCGCACTTAATTCTCATTCTTGGTCTGAAATAAATCTTACTACCCAAGAAGGCCTTATACATCTAAGGTCTCAACGGTCATCAATATTCTAAAGTTCACAATCATTCTACGTTCCAAACTTACATTATTAGTCCCCACATACGGATAAGGTAGCTTCTCATAATCTCAAGACCCTGTTGTCTTAATCACAACAACTCTATTTACTACATACCATTATTATTCACATAATCCCTTAAGCGTATAACACAGCTTAATCTAACAACATAGTATGTCCTTAAATCAATCGAACCTGATCTTCTAAGAGTCTATCACACTCTTAGTCAGTTCATTACCTCCTGACTATTCCAAATCAGTACATATATTAAGCCTAGGTGTGGATTCAACAAACTGTTTCACACCTTCCAAGAAATTTCTAAGGCTTAACCGACTCCTGGTAATTCATAACCATTCTAGGCAACACATATAGCCCCGAATAAATACGCTCGTACAGATATACATCATATTAATACCATTTATACGATAATTTTACCAACATGGATACGCAATCCATATAATCCTTTCTGGGTCACTGTTGCCTTTCTCAAAGCTGCAATCACAATAATACGTTAGGGAGAGACTACCCTAACAACACAGCTCTATCGCACGATCTCAGAGTGAGAAGAAGGGAAACAAATCCTAAATGTAATATAGCCTCCTGTTTATAGATGTGGTGCACAACACACCGATAAACAAGACTTTACTATACACGGTCTGTAGACATGCCGATGACTAATCGCTTCGATACATCACTGTCACGCCCGAACCTCGGTTCGTGGATCGGTGCCTACCCGGCACCCTTCTATTCATACAACATAAGTAAAACGCGGAAGATAAATACCACTCATTTTTTTTTTAAAAAAAACAAAGGCAAAGCCGATAAGGCTGCCACCATAACATATCACTGTATAACAACATACAACCCTTGCAGTCTAACCCACATATGAATACAGACCTCTAAGAGTTTGAACAACAACTATAACGGGACAAGGCCCCGTCGTACCTCTGAATATATCTAGCCATAGTGACAAGCTCCGGAACATCGGAACTATCCCCAAATGCTGAATAGAGATCCTAAGAGCAAGGACCACCAACCTGTGTACCTAATACCTGCGGACATGAACGCAGCTGGCGGGGTCGATAACAAAAATTTCGAATATGGAACGAAAAATAAGGTACAGTAAACAAATCATAATTGTACAAAAGAATGACAGGGTGATCGGTGTATTTTATATACACTTTTTGAGTCATTTTTAGTTAGTATTTTACTCATTTTATTTATGTTTAGTATAGTATTAGGGTCGTTTTCCTTTCTTTTGTGTCAGCGGTAAAAAATGGAGAAATGACGAAAAGGAGATGAAATGAGCATAAAAGAGATGGAATTGCACACTAAAAGGGCCAAGAAATGAAGTCTAAGAAGTTCCGGAAATTATAGAGGAGATCAGACGAAGTCCGGACGAAAAAAGGGCGACGAGACGGAATCCGCCAGAAAAATGTCACAGGAGCCGCGGCGCTGGCGGCCAATACCAACGTGGCCGAAGTCCCGAGAGTTGCCGACTTTTCGGGCCATGGCCGCTGTCATGGCCGACGCGGGATTTATGAAGTCTGGGCCGAATTTGACATGTTTTCAGAATCCTAAAGGGATAACTTTTCCTACCTAAAGGGATAACTTTTCCTACCTTAAAACCCTTACCTAAAAGGATTCTAATAACTTTTCCTACTTACAAATCCTTAACCCTTCACCTAAAAGATTCTTGGTCTATAAATAGTCTCTACATCATTAGAAGAATTCATTCTCCATTCCACCATTCACCATTCTACATCCATCCATCCACCAATCCATCTTGTAAATATCCCACAACACAACCCTCGATGCTGTAAGGCTTGAGACTCGTTCTTAAGTATTTTCTTTCTTTCTTTTTCTTTATTTCGCTTTTCATGTTGATATTGAATTAGTTCTTGTCATGTCAATGGCTAGAACTAATTCCTTTATGTGGCTTTCCATGTTAAATCACTAGAACCTTATATTATGAATTGACGACGCTTTATGGTTATTCTTCTTATTGTTGAGATTTACCCAATAATTGCTTTGAATGCTTGGTAATTAATTGATCACTAATTATCATTATTTATATAATTTCTAATCAAACTTCGAAAGGAGGAGGTTGTGAATATGTTGTAAGTTGGGTAGACATATTTTGGATTGGGGATGAAAATACATCAATTACTTATGTAGCGTTAATGAGAGGTTTAAACACCTAATTTTACGCATGGCGCGTGACGGTTAACTAGGTTTTTGGTCTTAATTCTTCTATAGAGTCATCCTTATTACCGAAAGGTAGAAAAGAGCGATACTGGGGTTGAGTGTTTATATAGCCTTAACGGGAGTATAAAACGATTTAGTAAACCTGCTAGCTCCAAAAGAAGAGGAACCATAATTCATTGCATTAAAAGTAATATAAGCGGATAGTTGAGGAGACGTGGAAGCCCTATTTCCATCACTACTGAAGTAAACACATTAGTTAAATTAGTATTTATAATTGTTAGTTATAAACAACAAAATCAAATATCGGTTACCAAATAGATACCAAAAGATAGATAATTGGTACTTGAACACTAATCCTTGTGGACGATATTCGGTCTTACCAAGACTATATTACTTGTCACGATAACGTGCACTTGCGTTAAAGTGTGTGCATCTTTTCGCGCATCAAGTTTTTTGCGCCGTTGCCGGGGATTAGGCATAGTTCAATATCAATTTTATCTATTTTAATTTCTAATTTGGTTTTATTTCTGTTTTTGTTTTTATTTGTTTTTTTTTGCTCCAAGAAAACTTGTTCTGCGAGCATCGTTTTATCACCTTTTGTTGTTTTCTTATTTTGCAGGTTAAATTCGAAAAGAAAAGAAAAAGAAAACGAAAATATATATATATATATATATATATAATAAAATCAGGACACATGGACTACTACTATCAGAGACAGTGGAGTCATCAACAACAGCTTAACCCACAAATGTCAGAGGAAGATCGAAATGAGTTGCAGGCAGGCATACTTATGTTCGCCAAGTGCCAGGCTCAGTTTATGGCTGAGACAAGGGAGTCCCTCAGAAAGTTGGAGACACAAATAGGGCAATTGATGGATGAGATGAGCAATACAACTCAAGAAAATCTGCCTAGCGACATCATTATGAGAGGTGGTAAGCAAATAGAAGAGCCTGAACCACACTCAGCTGTTGAGGAATCTGGCGAGATAATTGGTGTAGAGAAGGAAAAGGGTACTGAGATCCAATCATTCATCTTTTTGGATTCCTTGGAAAATCTTTTTCTTGTACCTATTGCAGAAGAAAAACCACCAAATACAATGTTGAATTTCAAACAGGGTCCATACCATCGGGCACCCTAGAGTTGAGAGATGTTGGGAATCTCAGTGATCCCTACATTAGAGAGAGCCTAAAAGATAAGCACGTCTTGTGTACTTGGGGGATAATCGTATATTAGAGGCCCTTGTTTGAAGCAATTGTTGTAGTTGAAGTGAGACCTGCAACAATAACTCATGAGGATCGCTGTTCGCGAAGGATCCAACGGGCACTCGTAAAGGTTAATTGCCCGCTTAAAAGACGTTAAAGACAACGCTTGTTGGGAGGCAACCCAATGTTTTTAATTATGTTATTTTAATTTCTGTCTTTATTTCATTTTATTTTGTCTTGAACAGTCTCACGGTCTTGGGTTCTTGTTTTGTGTTGTTGCATGACAGGTGGATTGAAAGCTAAAACCAAAGGAAAAAAAGGAGCAAAAAAAAAAAGGAAAAGATCGTCACGGCTGCTCACGTAAACAGGCCACGCGATGTAACTCGCAGAGCCACAGAACATGTAGCCATGGGCTGATGGGCCGCGCGCCGAAAAGTTCGAAACCTAGATTCCGTGAAAATTCCAGAATTTTTCCTCCTAGACCTCCGCATGCATTGGCCGTTGTGTCAGTAAGTTGTCCATATTTTTTTTTGAGTCGTGCACACATTGGGGACAATGTGTGATTTAAGTTTGGGGGGATGTTTTATTATTTTTGAGTCTTTTTGATTTGTTTTGGTATTTTTTTTTAAAGTATTTTGTTTGAGTCATAATTTTTTTTTAAGATCATGCATGCTGTAGTTACTTGAAACGCCTAGTGAAGTAAAGTAGCATAATGTAATGGAATTAGAAGCAACCATTTGAACACTTAGCATATATATGCCAAAAATTCATGAAATCGAACTATTTGGGGTATCTTGCTTGATTTATGCATTGTAAATGATTAAAACCTATGTGTTATGATTGCTTGCTATTTGAGGCGAAATAGTTAGGATATGCATGTTTAGGGAGATGACTCAGGCGTTTCTTTGTTAGCCAATTCTTACCACTCTTTTCTATCCCTGACTTTAAAAATATCCCTAGTCAGCCCCATTGAGCCTTAAAAATTGAACTTTTTCTTTGACACCCTATATTCCCACAATTGTGCCATAAGTAGAAATGTGAAATAGTTGGAATAAAGTGTGTTAAAAAAGAGACAAAAAGAGTAAACAAAAGTGATGCACCCCAATAAAAAAGTAATAAGAAATAGGCAAAAGCCTAAGTTTGGGGGTGCTTGTTATTATAATACACTTCACTCTCCCAAAACAAAAGAGGGGAAAGATAGATTTGAAGTGAAGAAAAAGGGAAAAATTGAAAAGCTAAAGAGCTTATGGTACACAAAAATGAGCATAAATGCCTATTTTTACCTACCCATGCCTAAGCCTACATTACAACCCTTAAAAGTCCTGAAGATCTCTTAGATGCATATCCATGATTAGTGGAGAATAGCAAGTGAAAATTCCATAGGATTTTTGAATTTTACAAGCATGATTCAGTATGTGATTTCCATTAAGCATGATAAAAATGAGTTTGCGAAATATCTAGCTTAATGTGTTTAGTATGCTAAAATTTCATGCTATATGTTCCTGCATATTATTCTGCTAATCTTCATGTTTTTCTAAAGTAACACCAATGCAGCAAAAGTGATCAATGTCATTGAGTCTGTTTATTTTTCTTTTTCTTGAGTTTTTATTTCTTTATTTTGATCTTTGCTCGAGGGCGAGCAAAGGTTAAGTTTGGGGGTATTTGATCGGTGTATTTTATATACACTTTTTGAGTCATTTTTAGTTAGTATTTTACTCATTTTATTTAAGTTTAGTATAGTATTAGGGTCGTTTTCCTTTCTTTTGTGTCACAGCGGTCAAAAATGGAGAAATGACGAAAAGGAGATGAAATGAGCATAAAAGAGATGGAATTGCACACTAAAAGGGCCAAGAAATGAAGTCTAAGAAGTTCCGGAAATTATAGAGGAGATCAGACGAAGTCCGGACGAAAAAAGGGCGACGAGACGGAATCCGCCAGAAAAATGTCACCGGAGCCGCGGCGCCTGGCAGCAGCGCTACCAACGTGGCCTTGAAAGTCCCGAGAGTTGCTGATTTTCAGCCGCGCCATCATAGGCCGCGACGCCGACGCGGGATTTATGAAGTCTGGGCCGAATTTGACATGTTTTCAGAATCCTAAAGGGATAATTTTTCCTACCTAAAGGGATAACTTTTCCTACCTTAAAACCCTTACCTAAAAGGATTCTAATAACTTTTCCTACTTACAAATCCTTAACCCTTCACCTAAAGGATTCTTGGTCTATAAATAGTCTCTACATCATTAGAAGAATTCATTCTCCATTCCACCATTCACCATTCTACATCCATCCATCCACCAATCCATCTTGTAAATATTCCACAACACAACCCTTGGATGCTAGAAGGCTTGGAGACTCGTTCTTAAGTATTTTCTTTTCTTTCTTTTTCTTTATTTCAGTTTTCATGTTGGATATTGAATTAGTTCTTGTCATGTCAATGGCTAGGAACTAATTCCTTTATAGGGCTTTCCATGTTAAATCACTAGAACCTTATATTATGAATTGATGCATGTTTATGGTTATTCTTCTTATTGTTGAGATTTACCCAATAATTGCTTTGAATGCTTGGTAATTAATTGATCACTAATTATAATTATTTATATGATTTCTAATCAAACTTCGAAAGGAGGAGGTTGTGAATATGCTGTAAGTTGGGTAGACATATTTTGGATTGGGGATGAAAATATCTCAATTACTTATGTAGCGTTAATGAGAGGTTTAAACACCTAATTTTACGCATGGCGCGTGACGGTTAACTAGGTTTTTGGTCTTAATTCTCCTATAGAGTCATCCTTATCACCGAAAGGTAGAAAGGAGCGATACTGGGGTTGAGTGTTTATATAGCCTTAACGGGAGTATAAAACGATTTAGTAAACCTGCTAGCTCCAAAAGAAGAGGAACCATAATTCATTGCATTAATACGTAATATAAGCGGATAGTTGAGGAGACGTGGAAGCCCTATTTCCATCACTACTGAAGTAAACACATTAGTTAAATTAGTATTTATAATTGTTAGTTATATACAACAAAATCAAATATCGGTTACCAAATAGATACCAAAAGATAGATAATTGGTACTTGAACACTAATCCTTGTGGA
The DNA here is from genome assembly GCA_029844215.1 of Przewalskia tangutica. Lineage (NCBI taxonomy): Eukaryota > Viridiplantae > Streptophyta > Magnoliopsida > Solanales > Solanaceae > Przewalskia > Przewalskia tangutica. The sequence goes on along the minus strand of CM056732.1, from coordinate 79,152,702 downwards.
CGATATTCGGTCTTACCAAGACTATATTACTTGTCACGATAACGTGCACTTGCGTTAAAGTGTGTGCATCTTTTCGCGCATCACAGGGGCAAGTATAAAATGTAAATATCAGATCCTACCGTGCCATTACAACTCATGAACTTAATCGCACATTATTATCTTTGCCCATTTTCAATACATATTATAATCAAATTCTTACATACCTTCTTAGGAAAAAAATCATCAAGATCATAAAGACATAACTTGCGTATCTTGCATAACATAATCCGGCCCTTTATGGGTGGACGTCTCATTTTGAAGTTCACTTTGATTATCCATACGTGAAAACGTAACCCGACTCATTTGCGGGACATGGTGAATACATAAAAAGTCTTCCCACGAAGGTATACTGCCCGACCCATTCTGGGACGCGGTAAAGTCATATAAGTCTGCCCATAAAGGTATACTGCCCGGCGCATTCTGGGATGCGGTAAAGTCATATAGTCTGCCCATAAAGGTATACTGCCCGGCCCATTCTGGGACGCGATAAAGTCACATAGTCTGCCCATAAGGTATCGCCTACCATTCACGGGACGCGGTAAAGTCATATAGTCTGCCCATAAAGATATACTGCCCGACCCATTCTGGGACGCGGTAAAGTCATATAGTCTCCCCATAAAGGTATACTGTCCGGCCCATTCTGGGACGCGATAAAGTCATATAGTCTGCCCATAAATGTATACTGCCAGGCCCATTCTGGGACGCGGTAAAGTCATATAGTCTGCCCATAAAGGTATACTTCCCGTCCCATTCTGGGACGCGGTGTGTCTCATAACATAACCCGGCCTATTTTTGCGGGACCCGGTGTAATTTTCCTTACATAACATTTTAAACCATCTTTTCACTTCTTCTTAAGTCGTTATAACAACTTCCCATAAAGCTATTATAACAACCTTTCACTTTAGAGAACTTAAGACACTTTTATTTCTTATTACATTAGGGAAAACTAAACCCAAAAGTACTACGTATATACATACTTAAAAAGAATCATAAAACTCATTCTCTTTTAAATCAATAAACTTCTTCTTCTGAAAACTCAAGTTACATTCTCTTTTGAAATCAAGCCTCTTAACTTTTGAAATAATTCATGGAAACCATACTTTTTAAATCAAGTCATTCTTTCTTTAAGAATCAAGTCCCATAACTTGATAAATAAAGTCTCATAACCTTTTAAGAAATCAAGGTTCATAGTATTAAAACTTCATAACATAAACTTTTTAAATTAAGCAACATATATTTTTATGAGTTGTGAATAGGTTATACTCGTTTATAATGATCTTATTAAAACAGCCATGATCTAGAAAATGTAGTACAATTTTGTCTTATCTTAGTTTCTATGTAGATGGAGAATTCTACTTATTTTAATATAATTGATTATCGATACATTTTTATTAACGCTGCAATGGCTTGTTCGATACCTATTCTCATTAGTTCAGTAAATTAGCAAAGTCAACTCGACTCCAAATACTTCCTAACGACTCTTACCAACATTCCCCATAAGATTTGGTAAGAACTTAGGATTACTTAGACATACCTTTTACATAGAGTAAGTCAACATACGTACCTCTTAACTTCTAAGATTAGAATGAATCATAAATAATACCACATGTATATTTCATACGTAGAATCATGCCAAAAGAAGGAAGAGGTTCACATACCTCGCGACGACTATCGACAAGTAGCAAAATGCTCCCAAGTACTTCAACCTTGATAGTTATTCCACCCTTCAAGTAAGATATGCTATACGTAGTACTTCATCCTATATTAACCATAACATGTCTATCTACTCCTAGCTTATCAACGTGGAATAAGACTAAGTGCTAGGTCTCTTATTCTACAGAAATTTGGGCAGCACTTCATTTGTTTCTACGTATTTTTCCACCTTTTCCAAGACCCGTATTCATCAACCAACAAGCCACATTTAAGGCGCAACCAACAATTAGCCAAAGGGAATTACACGCCTAACTGGACGTGTAAAATTCGGCCCCACAGTTATACAAAACAGTCCACAAATCAGCCCATAAAAACAGTCCGTAATCCAACAATAACGAGGGTAAAATGTGAGGTGTTTCAACACCTTTCCACACCCCTATTTCCTTAGGACTTTAATTAGAAACTACTAAACTTAAACATGCATATTAGGGGCTTAATTTCCAGCATTATGCACGCCCAAAACAGTCCATAAAATGATACGACAACGTCTAACAGTTTTAGGCAGTTTTTCGGCTAAAACAACTACAATCCGATAACTCTTTCTTTAATCCATTTTATTCCAATTCGAGTTCCAACACTTCCATATATGACATACCAACTTATCAACAACCATATTACCTTATTTTAACGTGCGACAAGTGTGGATAACAACAACCATATAACAAACGAAACCAAGGGCACAACATTGCCTCAAATCGGCCAACAACATATCTACCTCATACACATCTTATTTTTCATTTCTTCCTTAACATGAATTCATCTATACATTATAACAATAAGTAATATCTAATTACCTTAATTTAAGAACAACTATTACCTCATTTTTGTGCCCAAAAATGTCCCGGGCAGAATGCTAAACAATGGCCCGTAGTTTTCGTTTCGCTCCACTTCTTCAAGTTCCACTTACATATATGTATCCCCTAAAACCTTGGGAGCAACCTATTTTCACGTTTCGCTTCCAAAAAGTCGACGGAAACCCCTAGGGTTTCATCACTATTTTCGGCCAAATCCTAGATTTAGGGGTTAAGGGTGCTTAATCTTGTTAATCACTTGGTTAGGGACCTTAATCTTGTATAATGAACTAAGCTTGGAAGATTTGAAGTCTTGTTCTTCCATTTTTAGCCCTAAGGTCGAGAGCAATGGAGAGGGAGATATATTTGCTTGATGAAGAATGACTAAGTGTTGGCTAGGTCTTGCAAGACATCTCTATGTATATATAATGTATCACCTAGGCTTGGATGATGACAAGTGGAGGGTGAGATGGTGGAAAAGTGTGGGTGGGACCCACTTGTCCACTTGTCTTCATTTTCATGAAAATATCTAAAGTCAAAAAGTCAAATAGTCAAAGTCTTTCAAGACCAAGACAAGGGGGATGTGGTGTGCCACGTGTCACCCTATGATTCGTCCAAAATATTTTCATCTCCCAAAAAGTCCATAATTGGCCAAAATATCGAAAAAATTGTGGGCCCCACAAAAACGTAAAATTTTTCGGGTGGGCCCCACATGACCAAATCCGAAAATTAAAATCTATAATTCCAATATATTCTCTAAGTCCCAAATATCAAATTTGAGAATCAAACTCCACTTTATAAACCTTTTTCCTTCACGAGGTTAGGAGGATTTTTCCGGAATTTTTCATTCTTTTCAAAATTCAAATCTCAATTTCTCACGTACGTTTTTATCTCATTGCCTTGGAAATTTCGGGGTGTAACACTGATGGTATTTCATGTTTCTGCAGGACAACCACTAAAATTGATGTTGTAGGGGATTCACCTTCAGGTGAATCTGTTACACCCCGTAGTTCCAGGGTATGTATATAAGGACGTACGTACGAGAATACGACATTAAATTGGAAAGGAAGAAAAAATGTGATTTTTCGACGAAAAAGTTTCCGGATTTTGTGAAGGAAAAAGGTTCGTTAATGGGAATTGGATTCCCAGATTTGGTATTCGGACTTCTTGGAATATTAGAGAATTATGGAATTTTATTTCCGGAATTGGTCACGTGGGGCCCACGGGGAAAATTTACGGTTTTGTGGGACCCACTTTGTTTTCGAGATTTTCGATATTTTGGATATTTTCGGGAGATGAAATATTTTGGACGAGTAGGGGGCGACACGTGTCACCCCTTAGTGGCCTCGCCGAATTGGCATGACACTCGCCTCGGGCCGATTTTCCTTGACATGTGGCTAGCCACTTGTCTTGCTTGGACAAGTGGCTTGTGGCACACACACATGTCCCAAGATCTACCACACACTTGCTTTAATCTTGGCCATTGATTATTCTATAAATACCCCTTGAGTGCAAGACTTAATTCATCCACACTTAAGAGTTTCCAAGGAAAAATATATACTCCCTCCCTTGTTGTGATTTCGTCCACCCTCCCCCACTTTGTGTAGAAATACTTCAATTGTTGTGGTATAAATCCCAAATACCTTAGCCTAGTGTCCCTTGTAGTATTCTAAAGTAATCCCAACATAAGAGCAGGAATACTACTTTATTCCTTGCATACAAATGAAACCTCAGGAAAATCTTCATAGCTTGGATGAAGTGTTAAGAAGTTGTTTAGAAACTTCTAAGGGTTGCTTGGAGCGGATTGGAGCGTAAGGAATAGGAGCTAAACGTTGCTCGGATCGACTTATTAATCTTGGATAATTTTGGGCTTATCGAGGTAATGATCTTTGTCTTCTATCAGAATTGGAGATTACATATTGTAGTGGTTTAGAATTGAGTATAAGATAGATGGAAGGATGTTTATAAAGAATTGAACTGTATTTACATTGATTGTATTCTGAGACTTGTGTAGTATTCTTTGGGCGCTTTGTACACGCCCGATGGCGTGTACTTCTTGAGTTGTTGGCTATTGGTATCGAGCCTTGAAAGAGGTGGTGGTAAGTAATTGCAGGGGAGGTGCTGCCGAATTTTCCGTAGAATAAGGAACCTTGTACTTAGAAATGTTCTACGAAGAGATCTAGAAGTTAATAGAAGTTTTATGACCATTATAGGTTGAAGTACTACGAGTAGCGTATTCTACTTGAAGGGTGAAAAAGGCTAGCAGGGTTATAGTACTTTGGAGCATTTTGCTATTTGTCGATAATCGTCGCGAGGTATGTGAACCTCTTCCTATCCTTTTTAGCATGACTGTTGTGAACTATGTAGTACGGTAGACGTATGTGTGCTAAACGAATTTGGTTGGTTTAAAACATAAAGTGTTATAATGGCTTTATGGGAAGTTAATTATAACGACTTTATGTAGGTAAAAGAATGGTTTGTTGATTTTAAAAGATAAGAGACTTGACTTATATTTGACTTGATATGAAATGTGAAGAACTTGAATTGTGTTAGAAAGTGGTGAAACCTCATTCGTGAGAAATGAGTACTTGATCAAAAAAGAAAAAGGAATAAGTTATATTGATTTCGGAAATGGGAATAACTATCGAACAAGCCATTGCAGCGTTAATAAAGGAAAATGTAACGACAAATAATTATATTAAAACAAGTAGAATCTTCCATCTGCATAGAAGCTAAGATAAGATAAAATTGTATTACATTTTATAGATCATGGCTACTTTAATAAGAATCATTATAAACAAGTATTAAATTTCTTAAATTCCAAAGTAAGAAACTTGTTTTATAAAAAAGAGAGACTTGAGAAATTGAAGTGTTTTTGTTTAATAGGAAGGCATGGTTTTGCCTTAAGTTGGTTTAAAAAGAAGGCATGGTATTGTCTTGGTTTATTCGAAAAGAAGGTATGGAAATTGTTTTGGTTTACTTAAATTGATAGTCACTCTATTTTGATACTACGGGTATCGTGTGACCTTTGTAAAAGAAATGGATCTTTTGAAAGAATTTAAGTACATAGTACCTTGGGGTTAAAACCCGGATTTGTTGTCATAAAATAGAAGTCTAAAAGTATGTTAAATTTGCCTATGCTAGTTGTGATAGCCTTTGGTGGTATTACTATGTTACCGCGTCTCTCGGTTGGAGGGCCGGCTGACTTGTTGTGAATTTATTGGACGTACCGGCAGTGACGGAGGATTCCACGAGTATGCTTCCATTGAGATTGATCTTGGCCATGCTTATACGATGAGGGATGCCAGGGCATGCGACCAGGATGCGGGTTAGATGCCCGGACGTTTTATTGGACTTACCGGCAGTGACGAAGGATTCCACGGGTATGCTTCCATCGTTGTTGTTACATGGACATGTCTACACCGATGAGGGATTCCGGGGGCATGCGTCCATTATTATTACTCCATGGGCTAGCTCCCCATGAAGACGTGTCTACACCGATGAGGGATTCCGGGGGCATGTTATATACGATTATTACTCCATGGGCTAGCTCCCTATGAAAACACATGCATACCGGGTGAGGATTAGGGCATGGTATATACGATTATTACTCCATGGGCTAGCTCCCCATGAAGACGTGTCTACACCGATGATGGATTCCGGGGGCATGTTATATATATATATATATATTGTATATGTGTACGCCGATAGTGAGGTAGGATGCCACAGGCGCGTCACCTGGTTATATGTTATACCTACGGCTGCCGGCAGTGATGGAGGATTCCACGGGCAGGAGGTATATATATATGTATTGTATATGTGTACGCCGACTGTGAGGTAGGATGCCACGTGCACGTCACATGAGTATGATTTATGTCATAGACTGCCGGCAGTGAGGAAGAAATTCCATGGGCTTGTGTGATGACTTTGAGGGCGTGAGTCTTTGACTTGACATGACTGCTTATATGTTGTGTACTGTAGTCTGGTTATCATACATGTCTCCTGCTTTATATAGACTATTATGATTTCATTTACAGTATTTTTAGTTTCACATACTTGATACCTGTTGTGCTGACCTCCTTCGGGGGATGCGTTCATGCCGCAGGTAGAGGTACACCGGTTGTTGATCCTCGCTCATAGGATCACAGTTCTACGTATTGGGAAGCTCCGTTTCTCCGGAGGCTTATCTTTTGGTATAGTCACCTGTCATTGTAGGTACTTGTACATTCAGGGGTATGGCGGGGCCCTGTCCCGTCATAGTTGTTATAAAAACTCTTAAGTGCAGAAATCGTTGTGGGCAGGGTTTGTAAAGGATGTAACTGTTCGGTTTTGATATATATATACAGAAAGGTGACCGTTTTGGTTAGCCTGTTTTTTATATTTCATTGTTTCATATATGTAAGTTTTTATTTCCGTTGGTTTTTCTCTGATGTATTATCACTAGGGTGCCCGGGGTAAGGCACCAGTCGCGGGCCCGAGGTCGGGTCCTGACAAAAGTGGTATCAGAGCAGTTAATCCTCGGAAAGTGTCTACAGACCGTATCTAGTAGAGTCTTGATTATCGGCGTGTTGTGCACCACACCTATAATCAGGAGGCTGCAGGATATTTAGGATTGGTTTCCATTCTTCTCACTCTGAGATCGTGCCTTAGAGATGTGTGATAAGTTGGACTCCCTCTGGCGTATTCTTATGTACCAGTTATGCCTCTACGCAAGGCAACCAAGGTCCAGAAGGGCAAGGCAGCAGAGGGATCTACGAGTAGAACACAGAGGGTTACGAGGGCACAGGCTCGGTCATTACCTGAGATAGTACTTCAGACGGCGAGTTTTATGACGCCGCTAGCCCCAGCAGAGTTAGAGCAGCAGTAGTATCTATTGAGACCACGATACCTGGGTCTCCAGTTCCACGGCCAGGAGCCGAGGATATGAATTACAAGGAGATGACCCAGTTACTAGCTAGGCTTGTGGCTAGGAATGAGGACATACGTGAGGCGGCCGATTCGGTAGTACGATGGTTCACCAGATCCGATAGTTTGAGACTTGGGACTTCGAGTTCTGATCCACCGAGTTCTATGGATCGAGCGAGAAGATCCTCGGGAGTTTATTTGTGATTCTGTGGATCATGAAAGTGATCAAGGCCTCAGAGACAGAGTCGGTGGTATTGGGTTCACATCGGCTGCGTGATACTGTAGTCGACTGGTTTGATTCATGGGAACTATCCCAGGGGGAGCATGCGCTTCCAGCTGTTTGGGACGAGTTCTCAGAGACGTTTCTTAGCCATTTCTTGCCTCCGCAGATGAGGAGAGCTCGGGCAGATAGATTGGTGATGCAGGGCAGGATTATGATTAGAGCGACAAAGGGGAAAGTGAGGCAGTAGTTACAGGTATATCTTTAGCCCTTAAGAGACTTGTTTATGTTGTTATGGTAGATACATGTGGAGTGCTATGTACGGATAGCATTGTGTTAAGTGTGAATTAGAAAACATGGGTAGTGGAAAAGGTAAGTATGGGGACATGGAAGGTGTGAACCTTAGAATATTACACGTTGAGACCTTAGATGTAAGACCGTCTTAAGTAAAAGATTTTTACGATTGACCTTTGTCAGGAGTGCATAGTATACGTGTGGTATATTTGTGTGATAAGTCCCTGAGTGGTGGGAAATGAAAGTGGGTAGTTGAGCTAAGAAGACCACTAGGTTTTCGTGACTTGATTAGTGAGATTGTTCCAGACCGGGAACGAGAGTTTGGCGCGAAGTGGGTCGGGTTGAGGCCATATCGCGGGTCAACCCGCAGCCCGGAATGAGGTGGGATCAGTTCGAGGTGGTCCCGCTAGGTGGTAGGGTCACGAGGGTGCTAGGCCCAAGTCTGGTTAATCGTTGTACTGGTTCGCGGATGTGTTCGACCAGAATCGGATCGTGAAGGTCGGGAATGGCCTTAAGAGAAATTGAAGCTAGCGTAATGACCAAGTTTGGAGGTGGTAACTCCGAGGTTTTGGAAATTGAAGCAATGACTGAAGTATGGTACGTGTACTAGAAAGAGTTCGGGTGTACGAGAAGTATACGACGAGTAAGGAAAGAAGTGAACATGTGTTAAGAGATGGAAGTGACCATTCTTGTGAAGTGAATGTGCAAAGAGAGTATCCTTTAGACCTTGGGTAGGAGCTTATAGTGATGCTATGCACGTTAGAGGTGATTCCTCGTTGGCTTGGATTGGAGTTTTGCGCATGTGTTATATTATGGCCAGGTGTGGCATAATTGGTTTTGTAAGTAGTAGTGAAGACTATACCGGCGCATGTATGTTTTGAGACTTAGAAGGAACATTCGGGACGAATGTTTCTAAGGGGGGAATAATGTTACACCCCGTAGTTCCAGGGTATGTATATAAGGACGTACGTACGAGAATACGACATTAAATTGGAAAGGAAGAAAAGATGTGATTTTTCGACGGAAAAGTTTTCGGATTTTGTGAAGGAAAAAGGTTCGTTAATGGGAATTGGATTCCCAGATTTGATATTCGGACTTCTTGGAATATTAGAGAATTATGGAATTTTATTTTCGGATTTGGTCACGTGGGGCCCACGGGGAAAATTTACGGTTTTGTGGGACCTACTTTGTTTTCGAGATTTTCGATATTTTGGATATTTTCGGGAGATGAAATATTTTGGACGAGTAGGGGCGACACGTGTCACCCCCTTAGGTGGCCTTGGCCGAATTGGCATGACACTTGGCCTCTTGGGCCGATTTTCCTTGACATGTGGCTAGCCACTTGTCTTGCTTGGACAAGTGGCTTGTGGCACACACACATGTCCCAAGATCTACCACACACTTGCTTTAATCTTGGCCATTGATTATTCTATAAATACCCCTTGAGTGCAAGACTTAATTCATCCACACTTAAGAGTTTCCAAGGCAAAATATATACTCCCTCCCTTGTTGTGATTTCGTCCACCCTCCCCCACTTTGTGTAGAAATACTTCAATTGTTGTGGTATAAATCCCAAATACCTTAGCCTAGTGTCCCTTGTAGTATTCTAAAGTAATCCCAACATAAGAGCCCGGAAATACTACTTTATTCCTTTAGACACAAATGAAACCCTAGGAAAATCTTCATAGCTTGGATGAAGTGTTAAGAGAAGTTGTTTAGAAACTTCTAAGGGTTGCTTGGAGCGGATTGGAGCGTAAGGAATAGGAGCTAAACGTTGCTCAGGATCGACTTATTAATCTTGGATAATTTTGGGCTTATCGAGGTAATGATCTTTGTCCTTCTATTGTAATTGGAGATTACATATTGTAGTGGTTTAGAATTGAGTATAAGATAGATGGAAGGATGTTTATAAAGAATTGAACTGTATTTACATTGGACTGTATTTCTGATAGACTTGTGTAGTATTCTTGTAGGGCGATTTGTACACGCCCAGTAGGCGTGTACCCCCTTTGAGTTGTTGGCTATTGGTATCGAGCCTTGAAAGAGGTGGTGGTAAGTAATTGCAGGGGAGGTGCTGCCGAATTTTCCGTAGAATAAGGAACCTTGTACTTAGAAATGTTCTACGAAGAGATCTAGAAGTTAATAGACGTTTATGACCATTATAGGTTGAAGTACTACGAGTAGCGTATTCTACTTGAATGGTGGAAAAGGCTAGCAGGGTTATAGTACTTTGGAGCGTTTTGCTATTTGTCGATAATCGTCGCGAGGTATGTGAACATCTTCCTATCCTTTCTAGCATGATTCTTTGTGAACAATGTAGTACGGTGAGCGACGTGTGCTAAACGAATTTGGTTGGTTTAAAACATAAAGTGTTATAATGGCTTTATGGGAAGTTAATTATAACGACTTTATGTAGGTAAAAGAATGGTTTGTTGATTTTAAAAGATAAGAGACTTGACTTATATTTGACTTGATATGAAATGTGAAGAACTTGAATTGTGTTAGAAAGTGGTGAAACCTCATTCGTGAGAAATGAGTACTTGATCAAAAAAGAAAAAGGAATAAGTTATATTGATTTCGGAAATGGGAATAACCATCGAACAAGTCATTGCAGCATTAATAAAGGAAAATGTAATGACAAATAATTATATTAAAACAAGTAGAATCTTCCATCTGCATAGAAGCTAAGATAAAAATTGTATTACATTTTATAGATCATGACTACTTTAATAAGAATCATTATAAACAAGTATTAATTTTCTTAAATTCCAAAGTAAGGAACTTGTTTTATAAAAGAGAGAGACTTGAGAAATTGAAGTGTTTTTGTTTAATAGGAAGGCATGGTTTTGCCTTAAGTTGGTTTAAAAAGAAGGCATGGTATTGTCTTGGTTTATTCGAAAAGAAGGTATGGAAATTGTTTTGGTTTACTTAAATTGATAGTCACTCTATTTTTATACTACGGGTATCGTGTGACCTTTGTAAAAGAAATCGATCTTTTGAAAGAATTTAAGTACATAGTACCTTGGGGTTAAAACCCGGATTTGTTGTCATAAAATGGAAGTCTAAAAGTATGTTAAATTTGCCTATGCTAGTTGTGAGAGCCTTTGGTGGTTTTACTATGTTACCGCGTCTCTCGGTTGGAGGGCCGACTGACTTGTTGTGAATTTATTGGACGTACCGACAGTGACGGAGGATTCCACGGGTATGCTTCCATTGAGATTGATCTTGGCCATGCTTATACGATGAGGGATGCCGGGGCATGCGACCAGGATGCGGGTTAGATGCCCGGACGTTTTATTGGGCGTACCGGCAGTGACGGGGGTTCCACTGATATGCTTCCATCGTTGTTGTTACATGGACATGTCTACACCGATGAGGGATTCCGGGGGCATGCGTCCATTATTATTACTCCATGGGCTAGCTCCCCATGAAGACGTGTCTACACCGATGAGGGATTCCGGGCATGTTATATACGATTATTACTCACGGGCTAGCTCCTATGAAAACGCTTCACACCGATGAGGATTAGAGGCATGGTATATACGATTATTACTCCACGAGCTAGCTCACGTGAAGACGTGTCTACACCGATGAGGATTAGGGCATTATATATATATATATATGTATTGTATATGTACGCCGACGGTGAGGTAGGATGCCACGACACGCCACTGGTTATATGTTACACCTACGCTGCAGATGATGGAGATTCCACAGGCGGGAGGTATATATATATGTATTGTATATGTATCTGGCAAGCGATGAGGTAGGATGCCACGCGCGTCACGTAGTATGATTTATGTCATAGATGGCGATGAGAATAAATTCCACGGCGTAGTGATGACTTTGAGGCGTGAGTCACGACTTGACATCGCTTATATGTTGGTAATCTTGTAGTCCAGTTATCATACATGTCTCTGCTTTATATAGACTATTATGATTTCATTCTGATATTTTGATTTCACATACTTGGTACTGTTATCGACCTCCTTGTTTGCGTTAAATCCGCAGTAGAGGTAGCGGTTGTTGATCCTCGCTCATAGGATCACGGTTACGTGTATTAGGAAGCTCGTTTTCCGAGGCTTATCTTTTGGTATAGTCCTCTGTCACTGTAGGTACTTGTACATTCAGGGGTATGGCGGGGCCTGTCCCGTCATAGTTGTTATAAAACTCTTAGAAGTGCATAGAATGCTTGTTGTGGGCGAGTTTGTAAAGGATGTAGCATCGGTTTGATATATATACAGAAAGGTGACCGTTTTGGTTAGCCTGTTTCTTATATTTCATTGTTTCATATATGTAAGTTTTTATTTCCGCTGGTTTTTCTCTGATGTATTATCACTAGGGTGCCCGGGGTAAGACACCAGTCGCGGGCCCGAGGTCGGGTCGTGACAGAATCATTTTGTGATAAGGAAAATAATGATAGTCATTGGTTATATTACTGGTGTTGCTTACTGATGTTGGAGCTACTGATGTCGAGCTGCTGATATGTTGAGAAGAAGCTTATGGTATGAATGCTGCAGAGTTACATAGTGATCTCAACAAATGTGTGCTGCAACTGTGTGTCTGAAGTTTATGATGGAATGTGCAACATTACATAGGATTATGTTGTGCGAAAGTTGTTATGAAGCTTTTATATGGAGCTTGTTGGTTAGGCTGCTGCTAGTGCTATTTCTGATGCTGCTGCACCTGGTTGTGCGACTGTTGCACCTGCAAATACTACTACTACACCATCTATCTTAGTTGGTACTGCTGTAATGTCTAACACTGTGAAATAGGAGAGAAGACCAGTTCAAGGAAGACAGGAGAGAACTTGGCTTACTGCGGCTGATATTTGGATATATGCTGCACCAGATGGGAAACTACTGATATTACTGTTGCTTGTTTTTGTTTCTTGTTTCCAAGCTAGGACTGAAATCGATGTTTGATGCCTCAGCTTGAGGAAAGCTGTTGAGATATTTAGATATTTTGATTAAGTTCATTAGATATTTTGTTAAGTAGGATATTATTAGTGGGTCTAATATTTCCTATAAATAGGACTATTTCCTTTGTAATTCATTGAGCAAAATAAAGAGAACGCAGAAGAGCACTTTGCTCCCAAAACCTTCTCTTCTTCTCGTTCATATCAACTCCTTCTTCTCCTCACTGTTCTTCCATTGCTGATGGATTGGCTGAAATTTAACAGAAAGGGCATTACTTGCTCTCGTCTTCTTCCCTTGCGAGGTGAGGTTACCCCCTTCTGTTGCTTTTTCTGCTAGCAATTAATGTTCTTTGTCCGATTCTAATTTCAAACTTTGTTTTTTCATCGTCCGAGAATGATTTGGAGGGATATTTCCCCCCAAAATCAGTTCTGCCACATCGATGGGTTGTCTGATTGGTCTTCCTAGTTTTAAAACCTTTGTTTCTGTGTGTTTGTGAGTGATCGAGGTCCGAGAGTGAAAAACAAGCTCCCTTCGACCTTTCGGCTGCCTCCACACAAGGTAAATCAACTTCCTTTTTATTTTATTTTATGTTTAGTTTAAATTACATGATTATGTTATTAAGTGTTTTATGTGTTTGTTTAGATGATTAATGAATGTTTAGATTCATTAGGTTATTTGTTAAGCATGTTTAGTTAAGTTATGATTGTCTAAAAGCCTTTTAGGTTAGCTATTAACATATGTTAGCTCAATTTAGTTGTTGCTTAAATCAGTTAAGGTTAGTTTAAAGTATGTTTAGTTGATATTAAGCTTTGTTTGAGCCGGCTAAGTTAGTGATTAGTCATGCCTATTTAGTTTAGGTTTATTTATGCCATTTAGGTTAACTGTTAAGCCTATATAATTGAAACTGATTGATTGTTTATAGTTATTAAGACAATTTGAAAATGTTCAGTTGAGTATTAGTGTTTGTTTGGATTCACTATGTTGACTGTTAGTATGTTTAAGCCCCTGCTTTCACTATTTGTGATAATATCAATCTGATTAGTCTTAACTAGTAGTTGTTTGTACTCATTATATAATATTTAACATGTTCAAATCAGATTATATATTGTTTAAAACTTGGATTAGTATGTGGGATTAAGTTAAGGCCACTGTTAGCTATCCATTATAATTATCTGTGAGTTTAAGTATTTACCATGTTAGTTTTAAGTAGTATAAACATTTATGAACCTCTTAAAATATAACACTTCGTATTTAGGCCATTTAGGTATTAGTTAAACATATTTTAGTAGCTTTGATTTCTATTTACTGATTGTTGTATGTGGTTAAATAGATTGATATCTAATCATACTGGTTCAAAATTGGTTCTGTGCATATATAAGTTATTTAGTTTGGGTTAGCACCTAGCTTGGTTTTGTTCAAACATGTTTAACCTGTTTTGAGTGCTTATCATGATAGTGAGGACATGGTTTAACCAAATGTAGGTTGTTTTCTACATTTTATTGCAAATTGGTTGCTGCATTTTGTGGGACTGATTTGCTGCTGCATTTTAGGGCCGAAAAATGCCATCTTTGAGTAAATTTGCTGTTGTTACTGGGTTTGTAATTGCCGCACTTCAAGGCAGCCAACTGCTGCAATTTTAGACCAAAATGTTGCTGCACTTAAGAGGCTAAAAATGTGCATCCTTGAGATGAGTTATATTCTACAATTATGGATCAATTTGCTACTGTTGAGGCTGAATGACTGCTGCTCTTTAAGCCAATTTGAAACTGAAATGACTGCTGCGACTTTCCTAGTTTTAAGGCTATATTTTGATATCAACAGATGCTACACTTGATGAGAATAATTGTTGCCACGTTCTCTGAAACAGCATTGCTACACTTCTGATGTTGAATTGGTGTGAATACGATACTATACTTGGGCCAATGAAAATGATTTTGAGACCTATATTCATTTTGAAAAGTTGTCCCTCTGTTTGCTTCCTTCGAAAAACGGGCGATGACGAGACTTATTGGGAACATTTTATTTTGGTTACATTTAAAAGCATTTTGTTTTGTAAAACAATTCGTAAATGTTTCAATATTGTGTATTAAAATAATTTGATTAATCAGTTACAATATGCTATTTCCCACCAATTTAACTATTATTGAAAAAAAAAACAATTAATTAGATTAAATTAATTATTAAATAAAAAATGCGCTAAATTAATTTTCCCGCAATTTTTTTATATTTAAATTAAATTAATTAAAATTAAATTTAATTAAAAATTTACAGCAAAATAAATATAAAATAAATAAAATTTAAATATTTTATCGCCAAAGTTTTTAAATACCCGAGAAAAATAAAAATAAAAAAAGCGGGAAATAGTCAAAGTCAAAGTCAACGAGCAATTGTTTTAAATAGTAAGTCAACGAACAAACTCGCGGTTTATGCCATTACATGTTTTGTGATTGGTAAATGCCATCTATTCATAATCGACTACAATAACACTTATAAAAACCGTCATTCACCTCTTCAAATAATAGTTTTTAACCGTCACCGTCGATCTTTTTTCTTGTAGTGTATTCTGGTATTAAACTACTGTATGATAGGTATAAATCTTTTGAAAGAAATGAAGTTTTACGTCCTTCGCAAAAAAAGAGGCCTACAATAGGTAACCGAAAATTTGATAGGGATTTGAATAATGATTATATTGGTATTGATTCTACTCAAAATGAAAGTGATCTTAATTCTTATATTTCAGAGTGATTTGAATCTATTAGAGATGACGACGAGATTGATGACGTTTTGGGATGGTGGAGGGAGTGTGGCAAGTTATTTCCATTACTAGTAATGGTTCGAGATATACTAGCTATTCAAGCATCATCAGTAGTTTTGGAGGCAACTTTTAGCGCGACAAGATTTCAACTTAGAGACCACATACAACAGAAGACAACTTAGAGATTTATGTCTTATTCATAGATTGGATCAATATAGAAAGGAGAAACTATGGGCTAATTCCAACTTTAACTCATCACGAAGAAGAACAATTCTATGAGATAATCAACACTAATAGCGATGGCGGCATGGAGCTTATGGATCGTCAAGCAAGAATGCCAATTCCAGAAATGACTCCAACGGAAACAATACAAAAATTAGTAAAACTCTACATATAATTGCTATGCTTAGTGTGTGACTCGTTGGTTTTTTTAGGATTAGGATTATAAAGACCAGCCCACATAGTATGAACTTAAAATTATAGAACTAATAACCAACCCATCACTTCACATTATTTGAATCTAAAGAACCAGTCAAGATATGATATATATGTCATATATTTGGAGCAACTGAAATCTTTTGCATAAACAAAAAAAGAAATCTGATTCTAAGTTGTAAAGCAAAATAGAAAAAAGTATAAATTTTAGTAGATGCCTAGTTGAAACAGAACCTTTCCTAGAAGGTGACTGTCTAAATTAGGTGATTTTATTGTAACTTAGAGACCTAATTGAAATAGAACTCTTCCGACAAGGTGGTTTTGTAAATTAGGTGCTCTTCTTGTATTTGAGATTTTAGAGTCTTATGAAATTTGAAGTTATATTGAATAAGTAAGTCTTATGGAAAGTTCTATTTAATACTTGAAATTATTTTTCTTTCATTAAATTTCTATAATAATTCAATTCTTTAAAATTTTCATAAAAACTTGAATTTATATTTAAAATCATCTAATACATTAAAAAAAATAACCCTTAGAAGTTCAAAAAATAGGCGGCTGAAGTTCAAAAAAATATAAAACAAACAAACTTGAAAGTTGGAAACTTGAAAATGAAACAACTTCATAAATCTAATATGAAACAAACAAACTAACATAACATTACAATATGAAACATTACAAACTTTAAGTAAAAACTTAACATTACAAACTTTAAGTAAAAACTAAAGACATGAAACAAACAATACAAACTTGAAATTTGAAAAATGAACGGCAAACATCAACAATAAATTTAATTAACTTCATAAATTTTGGACTTGTGCATCCACATCCGGGTGCCTATGCTTCAAGTGGCGAGACATCCACAAAGTTTGCATTTAACTTTATAATCTTCCAAATCGTCAAAATACCTCCACACAAAACTTGTTTTAGTTCTTCTTCAACGAGGATGAAAGGGAGGAGGAGGATTATCGTTATCCATTGATTTGGAATTTGAACTTGAAAGGTAAAATTTGGGATTTGAAAGAAAGAAAGAAGTAAAGTAGATTGTTTCCAAAATCTTGAAAACTAATGAGTATTTATAAATTGAAAATTCATTAGTTAAAAAAACTAACCGTTATAAGTTTAAAAAATTAGTCGTATAAGTGTGATTTTTTAAAAAAAAACCCAGCCCCGCCCCGCTCACCATATCCCACTGTATAGTGGGATAGGTCGCCCCCCCTAAATATCCCCTCTAAGCCTGGTCCCCCCTGTTTTAGACCCCCGTCCCGTCCCATCCCCCCCCAAATCCTGTCCCATCCCACCTTGTTCTCTTCGACAGGCTTATAATGGACCTTACGTGACTAGTGTTTAGACAAGTTGAAATCTCAAAACGGATATCGGACATCGAATAGGAAACTAGAAGAGAAAAAAAGTAGGCCCTGAATTGTTTAAGCATATTAAATCAAGAACTGAGAAGCATGTGCTACCAGTGCGGATTCAAGATTATTGCTAAGAGGATTCGAAAATAAAATAATAGTGTCTGAGAATTAAAATTGGAATCTCAAACTGAAGCTTGAATCCTTAAACCACTAAGTTAACTTCTAGGCTTGTGTTTAATATTTTCAAAATCTATATATATACATAAAAAATAATAAAATTACCTTATATATACAGTATAATTTTTTGAAGAATGTGTTCGAGTGAACACCCTGCTCCCTCCTAGATCCGTCCCTGTGTATAACATACATTAAAATATATTGATAGCGTAAAAATACTTATTGCGTACATGAGTTAAACTCATTAAATTCCATTGTCTACTTGAATGAAGTTTGTTGTATCATAATTATAAAATTGCGAATTCATATCTAAACATTTTTTGAAATTTTGTGAATTATAGCGGCTATCAGATTGCATTTGAGCTTCTCATGCAAACGTTGTGTTTTTCCTTTGCAATTTGGAAAGACAAATATAATACTCAATCTCACTAATTCACATTAATTTCTATTCAATTATTGATCCTTTTTTTGGCACAAAAGTTAATGCTCTGTGAACTCTCTGTGTCTTATCTTCTTCTTCTTGTTTCCCAATATATTATTTTCCTGTGGATGACCCATCGCTGTGGAGATCCAAGGATAGGGCCACAATATGGAATCTTGTCATAAAGCAATTGATGTTATGCGATTCGTCTTTTTCGGAAGACATTATTCTTTAGAGCATTTAAGTTATATATGTTAGCTAAAATGTAAAAACAACTCAAAATAGTAAACACCTATTACAAGAATTAGGAAAGATGAAGAATATCAGATTAAAATAAAATAATATTAACAAACAACTAGAAAAAGGAACGAACACTTGATATGAATATCTCTTTCACTAAGAAAATTTACGACCATTGGTACAACGTCTGCACGTGTGTGGAAACTACGTTTCCGACGTGCGGGCCCCCAATTGTTCGAGTCATAAATAATGGGATAAAATTTATTCCACATTAAGAAATTTCCAACAATCCCCTATTGGAAGATATTTTGGCGCACGCATAAGGTGCATTTCTAGCAATCTTTCAGCGGACCGATGTTGAATCAGGAGAGGTATATTCAGCTTTGAACCTTTCTTCGTTGAATACCATCAGACTTACTTATTGCGCGGTGAATTTGATGTCTTGAACGTCAGTATTTAGTGTAATCCAAGTCAACGGTACCAACACAATAACTTTCCTTACTCTGTTCTTCTTAATATTTTTTCTGTTGTGGGCGTGGACACTCTTGAATTCTTAAGTGCGTTCATTTGAGGCGGCATGTCCCCGCACTTAAATAAGTGGCCTCCTACAAGGTATCCTGCTATACCCCCAGATCACAAGTGTTAAGAACCATTAAAAATTTCTCCAAACCTAACCTCAACAGTTGAGGGTCATTAAAGGTTTTGGAAACTTAACCTCTACCCACACTGCAAATAACACTTAATGTCTATCGCGGGAACAACTTTGGGTTTATGTTCCTTATAGAAATCATAACCGGAAGTGCTCTTGCTTTCACCGCAGCGCTCAACCGAACCTTTACAACTTAGTTTTTCCATTGAACTTAATTCCTTAGATCTTCAGTCAGTAAGGTTGGGTTACACCGTATCAGTCCTTATTGTTTGGGTTTTAAGCCCATTTCCCTAGACAGGCAGAACATCTGATATCTGGGTATGCCTTTTGTCAAAGGATCTGTTATGTTATCCTTTGATTTTACATAATCAATGAAAATAATATCCGTTGTGATCAGTTGCCTAACGGTTTTATGTCTCCGTCAAATATGATGAGATTTATCGTTATACATAGAACTCTGTTCCCTTCCTAGAGTCGACTAGCTGTCGTAGTGGATCATTACAGAAGGTACGGGTTTATCCCAATAAGGGACATCCTCTAAGAAGTCATGAAGCCACTCAACTTCTTCTTCTGCTTTATCTAAAGCAATAAATTCCAAATCTATCGTGGATCGGGCGATGCAAGTTTTCTTATAGGATTTCCAAGACACAACCCCACCACCAATTGTAAATATATACCCGTTTGTTGACTTGTTGTTCTCTATATCAGATATCCTGTTTGCATCATTATACCCCTCTAGTACATCTGGATATCTCAAATAGTTCAACCCATAAGTTAGCATGTATTTCAGGTACCATAGTACCCGATTCAACGCTTTCTAATGATCATTACTCAGATTACGAGTAAACCTAGCCAACTTGTTGACTACATGAGCGATATTGGGCCTTGTGCAGTTTGTTATGTACATCAAACTACCAATCACATGCTCATATCGTTCCTGGCATACAGGCACATCACGATTTTATCAATCTTCTGATTCATATCTAGTGGTGACTTTATCGGCGAACTGTCGAACATCTCAAACTTTTTCAACACATCATTGATGTAGTGAGACTGAGATAAGACCAGTCCGTCAGATGTATTAGATATCTTGATCCCTAATATGACATCTGCAATACCCATATCCTTCATATCGAAATATTGTTTCAACATATTCTTAGTCTGTAGGATCAAACTAGGACTTCTACTTGTGATCAACATGCCCTCTACGTAAAGGCATATCATGACGAACGAGTGAGCATTACCTTTCATGTAGACACATTTGTCACATTTATTAATAGAGAAAACCTTCGATAATAGAGTACTATCAATTTTTTCGTGTCATTACCTCGGGGCTTGTTTCAGCCCGTACATATATTTGGCAAGTCAATAGACTTTCTTCTCTTGCCCTGGAACTACATACCCCTCGGGTTGTGTTACACCCCGTAGTTCAGGTCATGCGTTTGAGAGCGTACGAAAGGGGGTAAGACTTAAAATTTTCGAAGGATAGGTGGACGGATTGTTCCGGATGGGTTTTAGTCAACTTTGAGGCGGGTTATGACCCGGTACATTGAGAGTTCCTAAGTGTTTCAAAGGCCTAGGGCATAGTTCGTTGAGTCTAGATTCCAACGCAACCAACCTTTCGTCGATAGGACATCAGAGTAGGAAGTTATGAGAGTTACAAGTTCAGTGCGCAGTCGGCCAAAAATGTGTTTTGGACAAAGGCGACAGGGCCGCAGCGCCGGATGCATGGCCGCGGCTCCGGAAGTACTGAGGGGTCGCTGAAATTGCAGCGCGCCAGCTGGACAGCGAGCGCGCGGAAGTTCAGAGAGGCTGCGGAGGTTTCAGCGCCGCGGCGCCGAGACGGGATTTTTGGGCGGAAAAACTTAGGAAAAGTCAGATTTTTCTTTTAAAAGACCTTGGGAGGGTGACAAGTGTCCCCCCCCCCCCCCATCTGATTTTTGCATGTATTATATTGACTTGGTCATATTTCATCTCTCTCTCTTAGACAAAAGCTCCTCCTTCTCTCTTAAAAGTTCAAGCTCCTCCTTCTCTCTAAAATCCCAAGAGACATTCTAGCCTTAGGAAAAATCTGAAAAAGTAAAAGCAAGAAGAAAGCTTGTGGCTAGCTTGTGAAGGTTGTTGTGGTGGTGTTCTTGAAAAGGAAGCTAGCAAATTGTTGGAAAAATTTGGCTAAAGCTCTAAGGTAATGATTCTTCCTTTAGAATTAGTTTTTAGTGTTGCATGTTAAGAATAAAGAACTTGTGATAGTGAATAATGCTCTTATAGTCATTGCATGCAAGAAATGTGGTTTGGATATGGAAGAATTGGTTAAGAAGATATAATGAGCATGTTGTAGCCTAAACTACCTTAGAATTGTTAAGTGAATTGGTGTACCTTATGAGGCAGAATTTTACACACCCAAGTTTAGGTGTGTAATCCCCTTTGAAATGTTGGATTGTTGAGCCTTAAATGTGGCGTTTGGATGATAAATTCGGCCTTGTGAAAGGTGGCAAAGTATGTAGAAACAAAGGAAATGCTGCCCAATTTTCCATAGAATTTAGTGGCTTTGAGTTTAGATTATTCTACATTGAAATTAGAGGTTAATAAACGTATCATGGTTATTTTAGGTTGACATATTACTTGCGGTAGTTTGGACTTAGCAAGTGGATTGATCAAAAAGGTATGTGAAGCTTTCCTATCTTTTGAGCATGAGTATTTGTATCTATGTAGTACGGTAGACGTACAAGATTTAGTATTCTTACTTGTTTAAGTATAAATAAAGACTTGTTTTGTTTTAAGAAGTATAAGTCCCTTGGTTAAGGGAAAAGTATGATTTTACAAAAGTATAGAGTACTTGGTGTGAAAGTATTGAGTATTGAATTATTCTAAAGATAAGAGGCTTGAAGTATTTTTGAAAGTTGTGTAGATTTGTTTGAAGTATAAGTCTCTTGGTTAGTAAAAGAACAAAATGGTTTATAAGGAGTTATAACGGCTTTATGGGAAGTTAGTTATAACGGCCTTATGAAAAGATAAGGTCTTAATTTCTAAAGTATAAAGATAGTATAACGGCTTTATGGGAAGTTAGTTATATTAGCTTTATGAAAGGTTAACAAGAAGAGATTTACTCTAAGTAAGATAAGCAAGGACAACTGATTTGATTTATGAAAGGCAAATTGATCTTTAGGCATCAATTGCCCAAAGATTTTATGTATGAAAAAGAGTCACTTTTAAAAGAGTTGAAGTATGTGGTACTTGGGTTAAATTCCCGGTTTTCTTTTATTAAAGATATGATTAAGTGCCTTAAGTAAAGATTAATGAGAGGGTATATGGACAAAGCTAATAAGAAGTTATAAGTTTTCTTAACTTATTTATGATTATGATATGATGACAGTTTGAGCTAGGGTATGAGTATATCTGAGGGGTAAGTCCCCAAGATCGTTATACCACCTTCTCCAGGGTAAGAGTATGTCTGAGGGGCAAGCCCCAAGATCGTCATACCACCTTCTCCAGTGTAAGAGTATATCCGGCGGGCCCAGATCGTTATACCATCCGCACGGTGTAGAGTATATCCGAGGCAAGCCCCAAGATCGTTATACCATCCGCTCGGTGTAAGAGTATATCCGGCGAGTCTGACCCAAGATCGTTATACCATCTGCTCCAGTGTAAGAGTATATCTGAGGGGTAAGTCCCCAAGATCGTTATACCATCTGTTTCAGGGTAAGAGTATTTCTGAGGGGTAAGTCCCCAAGATCGTTATACCACCTATTCCGTGGACTTGCTACCCACGATGCGAGGAATACCTCATGCGAGTCCTTATGGGCTTATGCAGTGAAATAGTCCCGTGCTTGGTACACCTATGCGAGGAATACCTCGTGCGGGTCCACGGGACCCGTGCGGGTGAAATAGTCCCGCGAGTAGGATTGCTTATTGATACTACGGGCGAGGACCTGTTTTGATCACGAGCCTCCTATTTTATGCGATATTATATATATGTTTGTTACTCTCATTGTTAGTAAGGCCGCAGAAAAAAGGTAAGTTGATTTCATCACGACCCGACTTATTTTGGACTTATGATTTCATTACGATATTTTGATTTCACATACTTGGTACTGTTGTCGACCTCGCCGAGTGCGTTCATTCCGCAGTCGAGATCGTAGCTTCTTTGGTCCGCACTCTTAGGATCACTGCTCATTTCTGAAAGCTCCATCCTCCGGAGGCTTTGTCTTTTGGTATGATTCCTCGAGGTTATAGACTTTTGTACATTCAGGGTATGGCGGGGCCTGTCCCGCCACGATTGTTATTCCTGAAGTGCGTAGTCACGTTTGTGGTTTGGTGTAAGAACGGTTATCTTGTTTCACATTCGATTAAGTTATTTTATGAAAGCGGCGCTTGCTGCTAGTGATGTTTACCTTATACTGATTTTGTATTATGTATGTTCATTGCTATTCTACGATGTGTACTGACGGTGCCCCGATAGGGCACCGATCGCGCTCGGTCGGTCGTGACAAAAGTGGTATCAGAGCAGTTAGTCCTCGGAAAGTGTCTACAGACCGTGTCTAGTAGAGTCTTGATTATCGGTGTGTTGTGCACCACATCTATAATCAGGAGGCTGCAGGACATTTAGGATTGGTTTCCATTCTTCTCTCTTTGAGATCGTGCAGTAGAGCTGTCATAGTAGGTTGAGTCCTCTCTGACCTATCCTTGTGTAACAGTTATGCCTCCACGGAAGGCGACCAGAGCCCAGAAGGGCAAGGCAGCGGCAGGAGCTGCTAGTGGCACGCAGAGAGTTACCAGGACTCGGGCACGGACTATGCCTGAGGCAGTAGGCGGGTCGGCGAGTTCAGCTACGCCGGCAGTATTAGAGGAGCCGAGAGCGGCAGTGGCTCCAGAGGTTCCGGTACCCGAGCCTCCAGTTCCACAGCCAGGGGCAGAGTATAGGGATTACGGAGAGCAGATCAGGTTGTTGACTAGCATCGTGGCAGGGCAGCACCGCCAGGGGCCGGTGGCTAACCCTAGGGCCGACAGTTTAAGGATTCGGGACTTTCTGAGTTGTGATCCACCCGAGTTCTATGGTTCGAGGTCTGAGGAGGATCCTCAGGAGTTTATTCGACAGGTGCGGCGGACTACGCAGGTGCTTAGGGCCTCGGAGACGGAGTCCGTAGTGTTAGCTTCTTACCGGTTACGCGATATTGCGTTGAACTGGTTTGAGTCATGGGTGTTGACGAGAGGTGAGGATGCTCTCCCAGCTGTTTGGGAGGAGTTCACAGAGGCTTTCCTGGATCACTTCTTGCCTCCTGAGATGAGGAGAGCCCGCGTAGATAGATTCTTGACCTTGAGGCAGGACGGAAGGACTATCAGAGAGTACAGCCTGGAGTTTGACTCCTTGGCCAGGTATGCGCACACCATTGTAGCGGACATGGCAGACAGGGTTCATCGATATGTGATGGGGTTAGACCGTCATATGATTACTGCATGCTTGGGGGTGGCTCTTCAGCCAGGGATGGATATTGCGGAGATGCAGCATATGCGCGAGGATAGAGGCGAGAAAGGAGGGTCGGCTTGATTCGAGCCGGCCAAGAGGCGAGGCAGCGAGATCTCGTGGCGATTTTCAAGCGGACCACCTCAAAGAAGAGCTATTTATGCGCCTCAGCCAGTACGGAGTACTCCACCACAGTCTTCAGGACATTCGGGAGATTCGGGAGCAGGTCAGGGCTCCGAGGGTTCAGGTTTTCAGGGGAGTAGGGGTGTTAGTCTGAGGAGGCCACCTCTACCTCGGTGTAGTCGATGTGGTAGGACCCATTATGGGGAGTGTCGTGCTAGTTTGGGTAATTGCTATACATGTGGCCAGCAGGGCCATTATGTGAGGAATTGTCCGACCAGGGATAGCGCGGATGTAGGGATTCAGCCTTCGGGATCAGTGGATGGTTCATCGCCTTCTTTTGTTATGCGTCGTGCAGGGCAGGATCATGATTAGGACGACAAGGAGAATGCGAAGCAATAGTTACAGGTACATCTTTGACCCTTTAGAGATTAGTATGTGTGATAGGATTGTTGTATGATTTAGTGTTATGAACAGAGGATATTGAGACTATGTACATGTGTTAGAATAAGTTGGTAGATACGAACGGGCAATTCTGTTAGGCCGTGAACGAGAGTAAGTGGTAATGGGTCATACGTTGGATTCGTTTTCCTGTTTGATTTATGAGGAATGATTGAGCGTGTGCGATATCTTATGGTCACAAGTGGCATAGTAAGGTCCTATTAAGCGTGAAGTACGAGGATGTACCGAGGAATAGTAGATTGGCTCCAAAGGAACATTCGGGGACGAATGTTTCTAAGGGGGGGAGAATGTTACACCCCGTAGTTCAGGTCATGCGTTTGAGAGCGTACGAAAGGGGGTAAGACTTAAAATTTTCGAAGGATAGGTTGACGGATTGTTCCGGATGGGTTTTAGTCAACTTTGAGGCGGGTTATGACCTGGTACATTGAGAGTTCATAAGTGTTTCAAAGGCCTAGGGCGTAGTTCGTTGAGTCTAGATTCCAACGCAACCAACCGTTCGTCGATAGGACATCAGAGTAGGAAGTTATGAGAGTTACAAGTTCGGCGTGATCGGCGAAATGTGTTTGGACAAAGCGCGCAGCGGCGCCGGACGCAGGCCGCGGCTCGGAAATCGAGGTCGCTGAAATTGCAGCGTGGCTGAGCAGCCGCGCCGGAAGTTCAGAGAGGCTGCGGAGGTTTCAGCGCCGCGGCGCCGAGGCGGGATTTTTGGGCGGAAAAACTTAGAAAAAGTCAGATTTTTCTTTTAAAAGACCTTGGGAGGGTGACAAGTGTCCCCCCCCCCCCCCATCTGATTTTTGCATGCATTATATTGACCAAGTCTTCAAGACTTGGTCATATTCCATCTCTCTCTCTTAGACAAAAGCTCCTCCTTCTCTCTTAAAAGTTCAAGATCCTCCTTCTCTCTAAAATCCCAAGAGACATTCTAGCCTTAGGAAAAATCTGAAAAAGTAAAAGCAAGAAGGAAGCTTGTAGCTAGCTTGTGAAGGTTGTTGTGGTGGTGTTCTTGAAAAGGAAGCTAGCAAGTTGTTGGAAAAATTTGGCTAAAGCTCTAAGGTAATGATTCTTCCTTTAGAATTAGTTTTTAGTGTTGCATGTTAAGAAGAAAGAACTTGTGATAGTGAATAATGCTCTTAGAGTCATCAAATGCAAGAAATGTGGTTTGGATATGGAAGAATTGGTTAAGAAGATATAATGAGCATGTTGTAGCCTAAAAACTACCTTAGAATTGTTAAGTGAATTGTTGTACCTTATGGGGCAGAATTTTACACACCCAAGTTTAGGTGTGTAATCCCCTTTGAAATGTTGGATTGTTGAGCCTTAAATGTGGTGTTTGGATGATAATTCGGCCTTGTGAAAGGTGGCAAAGTATGTAGAAACAAAGGAAATGCTGCCCAATTTTCCATAGAATTTAGTGGCTTTGAGTTTAGATTATTCTACATTGAAATTAGAGGTTAATAAACGTATCATGGTTATTTTAGGTTGACATATTACTTTCGGTAGTTTGGACTTAGCAAGTG
Source organism: Przewalskia tangutica (assembly GCA_029844215.1). Taxonomy (NCBI): domain Eukaryota; kingdom Viridiplantae; phylum Streptophyta; class Magnoliopsida; order Solanales; family Solanaceae; genus Przewalskia; species Przewalskia tangutica. The sequence continues at coordinate 79,126,229 of CM056732.1, read as the reverse complement.
GATTGATCAAAAAGGTATGTGAAGCTTTCCTATCTTTTGAGCATGAGTATTTGTATCTATGTAGTACGGTGAGCGTCAAGATTTAGTATTCTTACTTGTTTAAGTATAAATAAAGACTTGTTTTATTTTAAGAAGTATAAGTCCCTTGGTTAAGGGAAAAGTATGATTTTACAAAAGTATAGAGTACTTGGTGTGAAAGTATTGAGTATTGAATTATTCTAAAGATAAGAGGCTTGAAGTATTTTTGAAAGTTGTGTAGATTTGTTTGAAGTATAAGTCTCTTGGTTAGTAAAAGAACAAAATGGTTTAAAAGGAGTTATAACGGCTTTATGGGAAGTTAGTTATAACGGCCTTATGAAAAGATAAGAAGGTCTTAATTTCTAAAGTATAAAGATAGTATAACGGCTTTATGTGAAGTTAGTTATATTAGCTTTATGAAAGGTTAACAAGAAGAGATTTACTCTAAGTAAGATAAGCAAGGACAAATGATTTGATTTATGAAAAACAAATTGATCTTTAGGCATCAATTGCCCAAAGGTTTTATGTATGAAAAAGAGTCACTTTTAAAAGAGTTGAAGTATGTGGTACTTGGGTTAAATTCCCGGTTTTCTTTTATTAAAGATATGATTAAGTGCCTTAAGTAAAGATTAATGAGAGGGTATATGGACAAAGCTAATAAGAAGTTATAAGTTTTCTTAACTTATTTATGATTATGATATGATGACAGTTTGAGCTAGGGTATGAGTATATCCGGCGGTAAGTCCCAGATCGTTATACCACCTTCTCGAGGGTAAGAGTATATGCGAGGCAAGCCCCAAGATCGCCATACCACCTTCTCCATGTAAGAGTATATCGAGGCGGGCCCAAGATCGTTATACCATCCGCACGGTGTAAGAGTATATCCGGCGGCAAGCCCCAGATCGTTATACCATCCGCTCAGGTGTAAGAGTATATCCGGCGAGTACAACCCAAGATCGTTATACCATCCGCTCCAGTGTAAGAGTATATCGAGGGTAAGTCCCAGATCGTTATACCATCTGCTTGGTAGAGTATATCGAGGGTAAGTCCCCAAGATCGTTATACCACATTAGTGGACTTGCTACCCACGACGCGAGGAATACCTCACGCGAGTCCTTATGGGCTTATGCGGGTGAAATAGTCCCGTGCGGCGGGTCTGACCTATGCGAGGAATACCTCATGCGGGTCGCGGGACCCGTGCGGGTGAAATAGTCGGGAGTAGGATTGCTTATTGATACTACGGGCGAGGGACCCTGTTTTGATCACGAGCCTCCTATTTTATGCAGTATTATATATATGTTTGTTACTCTCATTGTTAGTAAGGCACAGAAAAAAAGTTAAGTTGATTTCATCCCTGACCCGACTTATTTTGGACTTATGATTTCATTCTGATATTTTGATTTCACATACTTGGTACTGTTATCGACCTCGGGGGGGCTGCGTTCATGCCGCAGGTCGAGATACGTAGCTTGCTAGTCCGCACTCTTAGGATCACTGTTCATTTCCTGGAAAGCTCCATCCCTCCGGAGGCTTTGTCTTTTTGGTATGATTCCCTGAGGTTATAGACTTTTGTACATTCAGGGGGGTATGGCGGGGCCCTGTCCTGCCACAGTTGTTATTCCTAGAGGTCTGTAGTCACGTTTGTGGTTTGGGCTGTAAGAACCAGTTGTACTGTTTCACATTCGATTAAGTTATATTATGAAAGACGGCCTTGTCGGCTTGCTAGTGATGTTTACCTTATACAGATTTTGTATTATGTATGTTCCACTGCTATTCTCTGATGTGTACCTGACAGGGTGCCCCGATAGGGCACCAGTCGCGGCCCCGGGGTCGGGTCTTGACAGGTTGTTTCATATAAATTTCTTTTTCCAAATCACCATTTAGGAAGGTTGTCTTGACATCTATTTGATGTATCTCCAGGTCACGCAATGATGTGATCACAATGAATACTCGTATGGATGTCATTCTAGACACCGAGGAGTACGTGTTAAAATAGTCAATGTTTTTCTTCTATCGATAGCCCTTGACTACCAACCTGACCTTATCTTGTCTATATACCCATCTGCTTTATACTTTCGTTTGAGTATCTACTTACAACCCAACGGTTTATTTCCCGGAGGAAGATCAACCAACTCCCAAGTATGATTTTACAGGATGGAGTCTATTTCAGTCTCAATAGCTTCTTTCCAGAGCGGTGCTTCTGGAGTTGACAACGTTTCAACAATTATCCGTGGTTCATCATGAACCATATAAGATACAAAGTTAGGACAAATGATTTATCTTTCCTGGCCCTTTTACTTTGTCTTGGTTCCATTTCTAGAGTCTTTAAATTCTGAGAATCTGGAACACTAGATTCCGGATATTCAGCCACTTCGAAGTCCACTAGATCTGAACCATCTAGATCCTCACAGTCAACGACTCTTCGATCATGATAGCTTTGTTCATAACTTCATTTGCGAGGGGTTATGTCTCTTTCCTTTCTAGGAAACGTATCCTCAAAGAATTGGGCATTCTTTGATTCCATGATTGTACCCCCGTGGATATATGGTACATCTGATTTATGCACTAAGAAGCGATAAACACTACTGTTATTTGCGTATCCGATAAAAATGCAATCTACAGTCTTAGGCCCAATATTGACATGCTTTGGCTTAGGTACTTCAACCTTTGCCAAACAACCCCACACCTTCAAGTATTTATAGGTGGGTTTTTTTCCTTCCATAACTCATATGGAGTTTTGTCCTTACCCTTATGTGGGCCTCTATTAAGAATAATGTTAGCGGTAAGGACAGTTTTCCCCCACATGGTTTGGGAAAGACCAAAATTGATGAGCAAGACATTCATCATTTCCTTCAATGTACGGTTCTTGCATTCATCGACACCATTTGACTGAGTTGAGTATGGAGCCGTCGTTTGATGAACAATGCCCGATTGGGCACAGTATTCCTCAAATGGCGCTACGTATTCTCCCCGCTATCGCTAGGAATTAATTTAATCCGTACATTTAGTTGGTTTTCAACTTCTGCTTTGTAGCGTCTGAACGCTTCATCTTTACTTTTCAACAAGTAAATGTAAAAATACCTTGTGTTATCATCTATGAATGTCACAAAGTACTTGTTCCCCTTCAAGTTTGTGCAAACTTTAAATCACATATATCTGTGTGAATAAGTTCTAAAGGAGCGGTATCCCTTTCGACGGATCTAAAGGGTTGTGCGTTGTACTTCTCCTGAAGCTTCTCCCACAACTCTTTGGCGGTGCCTATGTTATAATTCACCGTGTAGAGCGAATCTGACAAGCAGTTCAAGATTTAGTTCTTACACATGAAATCATTATGTTTCCATGCATCAAGAATTATTTCCAGGCGAGCCTGGAAATCTTGCCCCCTTCAGCTGTATCAATAAACTGAGGGTCCGCACCATCTCCTGTTTTAGGAGGGTCTTCTGTGACACATCGTGCCACTCCCATTACGGTTAGGAAAAACAACATCTTCTATTGCCATCATTTGGAATCAATTCCTATTAACTTATTAGGATGTTCATGGTGAAACCCGGCAGAAGGAGGGATTCTGACATTCCCTTGAGCAACAGTGGGGAAGGCAGAGGTGTTTCCTTGAGGAGCAGCAACAGAGGGAGAGGCAAAAATATTGTCTTGAGGAGGAGCAGCAGCTGAGGGAGAGACAAATGTATTGCCTTGAGTAGCAGCAGCAGATTCAGAACCAAATTGTTCTTGTCGAGTCATTTTCACTAAGTACTAATACAATCTTATTTTAAAATTGTTAGCTAAAATGTAAAAACAACAACGAAAAATAGTAAACACATATTACAAGAACTAGGAAAGATGAAGAACAAAAAATTACAACAAAATAATCTTAACAAACAACTGGAAATAAAAACGAACACTTGATCTAAATATTTGATTAGTCGAGTGATGACACTCTGTCTTTAAGACAAAATTGCCCCGTATATATCCTTTTACGTTTGCTAGACAATAGTCACCCAAGAAAAACAACTACTAAACACTTGAGTAAAAGAAACTCAAGTGTTTTTCTTGAAGAACTTTGAGTATTGAAATATGCTAGAGAGGAAGAAGTATTTCAGAATTTCTGTGCAAGTGTATAGCAATTTAGCCAAAGACCTCAATTTATAATGTAAGATTTAGTCTCTTCAAGTGACAAATAATGTCATTGAATCACCCATGAAATGACAATGAATTGCCCAAGTAATGACAACCATTTATCATCAAAGTAATGGCTGAATAATGCTGAAATGAATGCCATTGAAGGAGCTCAAAGGTCTCTAAAATCAGATTTTTGGTTTCTGACTTTCTGCATGGGCATCGCCGAATTAGCGTCGCGGCTGAGCCTCGGAGGCGCCGCGACTCCAGTTGCTCAGGCCGAAATTAGTGTCGCGGCTCACCGGCGCTGCGACCCTGATGGGGTTAGCGCCGCGACGCTCCTTGGCTCCCCGGTGGCGCCGCGACCCTTCTCTGCTCCGCGTGCCTTTCCGACCCGTTTCAATCTTTACACTATGCACACTTCTTCCTTCATTCACCAACGTGGAACTTGTCATTTGGCCAACGACCGTCCATCATTCTATGTCTCAAACATGTTACTTACGTGTCATTATCTCGTTGACTAAGAAAATTTACGATCCTTGATACAACGTCTGCACGTGTGTGGAAACTACGTTTCCGACGTGTGAGGCTCCAATTGTTCGAGTCATAAATAATGAGATAAACTTTATTCCCCCATTAATAAATTTCCAACAATATATAGGGGTATTTATGAAAAATCAAATCAACCTAAAGTTGAATCAAATTGAAAAAAAATAATACTTTCTTATTTGGTTTGGTTTTGATTTGTAATTCTTAAAATCGATAAATTTAGGTTTAGTTTTGGTTTTAAGCAAAAAATAACTGAAAACATCAAATCAAACCGTCTATAAAAATATATATTTATTAATTATAATTACACACATGTATATTTTTATATAAAATTATAAGGTATATATTAATTTTTTGCACTATTGATTTGTAGTGTTTGCCTGTGTCGTAATTCAATTCTTTGTTATTATATTCTAGTTCGGTTTGTATTTTTTATTGGATAATTCAAATTCATATTCAAAATAACTTGTCTTTGAATCTTTAATTATTCATCACTAGTGAACTTACCGCACTTTTCACGGTTGCTAAAATTATTAGTAATTTAACCACAAAAATAAAATATTTTTCACTTTATTTAGAATTTTTTAAATTGGAGTTGAAGATGGATTGAGTCGTGTTTGGATATATTTTTTGCAAAGAATATCTGATTGTTTAAATATACTTTTCCTAAAAAAAACATGAAAAATGATTTAAACCCCAAATTTAAAAATTAGCAAAATAACACAACTTGATTAATTTACATGAAACATACAACCAAATCTGCTCTAAAAGAGTAATATCTCATAATGGATAATCACATAATGTCAAAAATTGAATCACATATAGTTTTCTAAAGTACAAAAAAATTACTTCACTAATTCAAATGCCATGATTAATACATTTTTAATGTTTTTTTTAATCTATCTAATAAATAAAACTCAATTAAAAAGATCAGATCCAAAACGCAAACCGGTGTGGGGTCCTATGATTCTATCATTTATCTGATTTATTTGAATTTTATTCCCTTATGAATGTATTGATTCAAGGGGCAAGTATCCACCTTTCAAGAGAAAATAAATAAACTCTAAAGGGCAAAATATTAATCGATTTTTTAATAATAGTTAATAAAAACTCTTTGTAAAAAAACAAACAACAAATCAGAGTGGCGCAGCGGAAGCGTGGTGGGCCCATAACCCACAGGTCCCAGGATCGAAACCTGGCTCTGATATTTAGTGCAGCTTCCATGTATTTCTTTTCTTAAATTCTTCTTTTGCTCTTTGCATCTGTGTCTGTCACTTGCTAAAAAGCTTAAAAAGCAACTTGTTTGAAATCTACGGACTAATCTCATATTAGCATCTTAAACGTGAAAAAAGAAACGTATTAATATGTCAATCATCTTATAGTTAAATATTGACACCTAGTCGAGTCAAAAGGAGCACTCGATCATTTAAAAATTTACCTGTAACTTAATCATAGTTACAAGTTACAACGACAACAAAAACATACCTGCAATCCCACAACTTTTTTCTTTTCCATTAGTCGTATGATCATGAAAATATGAGTTCGTTCTTAGATTAATTAATTTTACAAATTTATCAACATATTCATTTATTATACTTCTATTTCATCTCCAATATCTTAACTGTCACCTAATTAAGAGTATGAGATGTGATAGATAACCATATGTAGGGTTTTGTCGGGTTTGTACACGTAACAAAATTTGAATATTTATGTTTCAAATTCGACGACGGTCAAATTGTAGGATGATTATACAATGTAAAGCAATACACAAAGCATTAATGTAATACTTCGAATGAAGACTTACATTGATTAGCAATCTGGATTGTTGAAACTTTGTGTAGTCCGAGGGTGCGCACGCAATAGTCCCTCGATTTGCAAGTCAGAAACTGTGATGTAATTTCTCCTTTGGAAATCTAGGAATTCCAGCAGAGTTTCAGTAGAGTTTAATCTTATGAAAAGATGGTGTGTAAAATATGAGGTTAAACCCTGTATATATAGCTGAATAAATCAGCTAGTGTTTCCCCTTGGGCCAGGCCTAAAAATCGAAACAAAGTGGGTCATTTCGGACCCACTGGATGTGTGTTGGCGCCGCGGCGCTGAGTAAGTGGCACCATGACACTATCACCATGGCCCTGACTCACCTGCGCCGTGACCCTGCTCCATTTTTGCTTCGTTTCTATTTTATTCTAATATCTCAATTATCAACCGAACATTTATGTACTCTCTGATTACATCTTTGAATCAATGAAATAATTGACTTAATGTTACCCTTCAGGTCTTTACACATTGACACTAATAACATTACGGTCTACACAAAACTCCTAGAATGCACCGGAAGACGAACTCAATATGTAAAGTTTAGCTACACGAAACATGTGAACTGAACCTCTGTGTGACAAGATAAAATCATTTCATTCATGACACACTCAATCAAGCTTAGAATTTTTCAAGTGTCTATCCAAATGTCTTGATCATTATAACTCATCTATATTAGTTTACAACACGACCGTATCAAAGACATGTCCATTGCATTGACCAATGACTTAGTCAACCTAATACCATCTGAGTACCTGAGCGTTCACTCAAATATACATTCAAGGAATGAATCCTAATTTTGGCTCACAAACCACCTTTAATCTACTTCGTAATGCATCCAAAACAAGCCGCGTCTCAACCTATAAGGAATTTGAGCTTAGGAAAGGATTAAAGTACATTACTCCGTAAATAAGGTGATATTGACCTCAAGTCTAAGGACTTTTATCTCCCACATGCCGATGACATTATAGACATATAACAAATAGTGCATCAGCAGGGTATACCAATACTTCAACAAGTATCCATGTGTCCATCACGAGTTGCCATAACTCGTAGCAAGTGATACATAATACATCCCTTAAGGATATGTTGCAGACCACATGTCGACGTATCACATATCATCGATATCCAATCTTGATAATCATTAGTCGAGGTAATTAAAGAGTTACGTTATAACATTAATTTTCACATCATTAATAAACACGTAAACTCTAGGGATGCATTTATAGAATATTATAAACAATCAACTAATAATTTAACAAATGCAAATGCCATATTATTAATCATCATTAATATAAATACGAATATGTATAAAGTACATTTTGTCCTAATACAGATTGTCTCTAGGACATACATATACTTTCAATCTCCCATTTGGCCTAGAGCCAATCACCAACATATCTAATACTCATGTTCTCAAAATGACCATTATGCTTAACTAAGCTTAATGGTTTAGTAAACAGGCCTGCTAGATTATTGTTTGTGGAAATATAATCTATCATAATATCTTCAGCTTCCACCATCTCTCGGAGAATGTGGTACTTCCTCGGTACATGCTTGTTTCTGTTAGTTGATCTTGGTTCCTTTACTTGTGCAGTGTTGTCACAATAAATGGTTATTGGACAACTAGCACTCGGAACAACCCCTAGTTCCTTCAGGAACTCAGAAATCGCGACAGCTTCCTTAGCAGCTTCCGATCCAGCAATGTACTCCGCTTCAGTAGTCGAGTCAGCAGTAGTAGCTTGTTTGGAACTCTTCCAGCTCACTGCTCCTCCATTGAAAATGAAAGTGTAACCAGACTGAGATTTGAAATCATCAACATCTGTCTGGAAACTAGCATCGATGTACCCAGTGACAATCAACTTATCTCCTCCACCATAGACTAAGAAGTAATCTTTAGTACGCCTGAGGTACTTGAGAATACTCTTGTCTGCTTTCCAGTGTTCCTCGCCAGGATTCTGCTGGAACTTGCAAGTCATACTAAGTGCAAAGGCCACATATGGCCTAGTACAGGTCATGACATACATGATTGATCCTATAGCCGAAGCATATGGAATCCTCTTCATGCGCTCAAGTTCAATAGCATTAGAAGGGCAACCCTTCTTCGATAACTTGATGCCTTTACCCATCGGAAAACCGTATTTCTTGGAATTCTCCATTGAAAAACGTCTAAGCACTTTGTCTATGTAGACTGATTGTGACAACCCCGACAATTTATTAGGTCTATCTCTATAGATCCTAATTCCCAGAATGTAGCAGACTTCACCTAAATCCTTCATCATGAAGGTTTTTGACAACCAATCCTTAACTAACTGCATGAGAGTCTTATTATCTTCCAATATCAATATGTCATCAACATATATAATAATGAAGATAATACCCTAATCCCTGCGTTTGATATAAACACAAGGATCCTCTTTGCTTCTGACGAAATCAAAAGATTTGATAGCCTTGTCAAAGCAAATGTTCCAACTCCAAGAGGCTTGCTTAAGTCCATAAATGGATTTCTGTAGCCTGCACACATCATTCGGTCTGGACTCGGATGAAAAACCCTCAGGTTGTTTCATATACACTTCCTCAATTAGATTACCATTGAGGAATGCAGTTTTGACGTCCATCTGCCAAATGTCATAATCGTAATGTGCTGCTATAGCAAGCTAAATCTGAATAGACTTTATCTTAGCCACCGGTGAAAAGGTTTCATCATAATCCATGTTAGGACGCAAAGTAAAACCTTTAGCCACTAGTCTAGCTTTATAAGTCTGAACCTTGCTAGATGCATCAATCTTCTTCTTGAAGACCTATTTGCATCCTATGGGTTTAACCCCATTTGGAAAATCAACCAAGTTCCACACTTGATTGATATACATAGATTACATTTCGGATTTCATGGCTTCTTGCCATATCTTCGAATCAATGTCTAGCATTAATTTGTTGTAGGTTCTAGGTTCGTCATCATCTGGAATATCTAACTCATTTTATGTTTCCACAAGTAGATTTAGTCTTTTCGGAGGACGATGAGTTCTAATAGACCTGCGGAGTTGAGTGTCTTGCAGTTCAGTTACAGGTATGTTCTGATTGTGAGAAGGTTCTTGTGCGGTCGATCCACCAACATTAGAGCTTTCAGGAATATCATTTTCATGTCTTTCCTGAATGGGAAAAGGTGCAACTGGCGCACTTGCTCCCAAGGTCTGTGCCAGAGGATCTTGCATTTCTGCATCTCTCCTTGTAGCACTCCCACTGGCCGAAGGGCGTACCCTAAGTACCCAATCTTCTCCATAAGCTCCCACTGAATCTTTGCCTTGTTCATTCGGCAAGGGTTCAACCTCTATGTTACTTTGTTCTTGAATTTCGTCAAGTTCTATCTCTGTGCAACTCTCTTCCTTGTAGACATATTCCTCTTTAAGAAAGTTGCGTTCCTAGAAATAAATATCTTATGTTCTCCAGGAAGATAGAAACAGTATCCCTTAGTTTCCTTTGGATACCCAACGAAGTAACATTTTTCACTTTTAGACTCCAACTTACCAGTGATCAACTTTTTGACATATGCAGGACACCCCCAGGGCCTTATGTGTCTAAGTGATGACTTCTTGCCACACCCTATCTCATACGGTGTCTTTTCAACTGATTTAGAAGGAACTCTGTTCAGAACATAGATCGAGGTTAGAATAGTGTATCCCTAAAGGTATGTAGGAAGAGCTAAAAAGCTCATCATGGAACGAACTATGTCAAGCAAGGTTCAGTTTCTCCTCTCGGAAACACCATTCATTTGAGGTGTCCATTCAAAATGAACTTCATGTAGGTTTAAGTATTCAAGAAATTCGTTACTTAAGTATTCACCCCCTCGATCAGATCGGAGAGTCTTGATACTCTTTGAGAGTTGTTTCTCAGCTTTACACTTAAACTCCTTAAACTTCTCGAAGTCCTCAGATTTGTGTCTCATAAGATACACATATACATACCTCGATAAGTCATATGTAAAAGTAATGAAGTAAGAGAAACCTTCTCTAGCTTGAGTCGAAAATGGTCAACATACGTCAGTATGTACCAACTCAAGCACCTCCTTGGCATGGATCCCCTTTCCAGAAAGAGGTTTAATGACCATCTTACCTTTCAAACAAGATTCACAGTTACCATAAGATTGTAAGTCAAATGGTTCAAGGTAATTTAATTTCCTCAACCGTTCTATCCTCGTTTGATTGATATGACCAAGTATGCAATGCCACAAGTAGGTAGAATTTCTTTCATTTAACTTAACTCTTTTATTTTGTACATTGAAAATTTTTCTGCGGCAGTTTAATGTATACAATCCATTCACAAGAGGCGCAATTCCATACACAATATTATCATAAGACAAAATCATATTGCTAATTAATGCTTGAGGAAAAGCCCTCAGTGTCAAGAACATGAATGGAAATAATGTTTCTTGTCAAAGAAGAAACATAATAACAATTGTTTAACATTAAAATATTGTCGGAAGGTAAATCTAATCTATAATCTCTCATGTGTTCAGCATCAACACGTGCTCCGTTTCCGACACGCAAGTCCACCTCTCGAGGTCCGACCTTCCTGCTATTAGTTAGCCTCTGCACATTTGTACAAATGTGTGAGCCACAAGAGGTATATAAAGCCCAGGAATGAGAATCATTTATAGATAGATTAATTTCAATTACAAACATACCTTGTCCACTAGAGGATGGTGCACCTGGTGTCATCCCTCCTCCTGGAGCTGTACAGTCCTTCCTCCAATGCCCCTTCCTGTTGCAGTTCATGCACACATCCGATGCTGGAAGTTTCTTCTTCTTCTTCGCCCCTCCTTTGGACTTCATTGCTGCTGTCGGAGCAAAAAAATTTCCCTTCCACTTCTGTTGTCCCTTACCTTTCGGTTTGGGATGACTAGAGAAGCCCACCATCAGAATAGGTTTGCTTTTGAAGACCGAAGATTCAAAAGTTTTCAGCATATTGTGCAATTTTGGCAACTTCGCCTTAGTTTCATTCATATTGTAATTTATAATAAAACTCTCGAACGAACGTGGAAGTGAATGAAGGATGAGTGTGGTAGCAACTCTGTCGTGAAACTTTATTTCAATGGATGCCAACCTTTCTATCAACTCAATCATTTTCAGCACATGTGGTGACACTTGCCCCCCTTCAATGAGTTTACACTTAAAAAGTTCTATGAGCAGCTCATACTCCATTGTCTGAGACTAAGAGTCATAGAGACTCTTCAAATGTAAAAGCATTTCATTGGCCCCCATGTTCTCACGCTGTCTTTGTAATGTAGGTGACATAAAAGACAACATCAAACACTGAGCTGAAATGTCATCATCATAATGTTTCTGATAAGCCACTTTATCAAAGGTTGCATATTCGGCAGAGTCCTCCGTCGTTGTAGAATACGGTCGATGTATATTCAATTTTCTCTTGTCTCAGGAATATTCTTACATTTCTGATCCAATCTATAAAGTTGGGTCCAGTTAATCTATTGGATTCCATTAGCATTTTCATTGAGAAGTTCGACATTCTGAAGATCTGAAGATATAGGTAGACAAAAAAATGCAATCAAAATTCATTCTCCTAATTATACACATTTATTATATGCTAATTTAACATGGCCTTTTATTTAATTAGCTCCCACTATTTTGCATACTTCTATGACCCCAAGGTAGAATACGGACCTAAAAAATCTAAGGTCATAATGAGCCAAGATCCAAACATATGCTATATCCGCGTTTGCTTTGGCTGATAACTTTAATAGCATACTTCGGTAGGTTCTCAACCAATTGTAAAACTTATTCACAACTCTTGGTTTGATTAAATATCTTTCATTTTAATCTTGCGTATTTAAATTAGTCTGACATTTTGACGCCAAGATTCATCTAAACAAGCCAACTGTTATACCTCGTGATTTTAGGGCAATAAATTGAGAATGTAATTAAGAAAATAAGATTCAAGTGTTGGAAGAAAAATATATTTACATATGCTAATAAGGAAATTAGTATACAAAGGATGTGATCCCGAAATAATTTTGGATACAACAAATGTGACGATAGAAATTAATAATAATGGTTGTGTATTCCCAAATGGGTTATGGACTAGTGTCATATTATAAATTTTGATATCGAGAATATGAGGTTTTATGAAATTTCCAGGATTTAATGAAGAGGGATCTAAGATTAATTAATTGTGAGATTAATTTTAATGGAAAGGATAATAAGTGGACGTGTGGGAACTTGTGCCAGCATGCAAGACATTTTCATGCCCATTTAGACCAATGTTCCTCTCATTTTACACTTTAATTCAAATCTCTCCTTCACATACCCCTCCTATCTTCTCCATCCGATTTCCCCCATCTTCCATAGCTAAGTTAAAGACTACATCAACTCCCCCATCCTAGATTAAGTTCTTCTACTAAGTCTAAGCCATGGTAAACTCCTCATATGGACTGTTACAGTAATTTATGGGATCAATTATAGCCCAAGAAACTTTAGATTTGGGGATGAACATTTTGGAAGAAAAATATGTAAGTAAGATGAGTTTAAACTTGTAAAGGATGCATGCATGTCATGTATTTAACAGGTTCGTATACGGGTGTCCAATTAGGGCACCAGCCACGGCCCATCGGGTTGGGTCGTGACAAAATTTGTATCAGAGCAGTTCATCCTCGGAATGTCTACAGATCGTGTGCCGTAGAGTCTTGTTTATCGGTGTGTTATGCACCACATATATAAACAGGAAGCTAAAACACATTTAGGATGTCATCTATTCTTCTTACTCTAAGATCGTACGTTAGAGCTATGTTATTAGGATAATCCCACTCTAACGAATTATTGAATTTTCAGCGATGCCTCCAAAGAAAGCGACAACTGTCCAGAAGAAAGCGACAGCTGCCCAGAAGGGAAAATCAGTAGTAGGAGATACTAGTTAGATCCGGAGAGTTACAAGGGCCCATGCCCAGTCTATGCCTGATATTGTACTCCAGTCGGCGAGCTCTGCTACACCGTCACCTCCAGAGGAGCTTAGAGCAGCAGCAACTACAGTTCAGAGGGTAGCATCACCGCCAGCTCCCGAGGCCCCAGCACCTGAGTCTCCAGCTCCTCAGCCAAGGGCGGAGGATAGTGCCATGAGAGATGTAGTTTATCTGCTGACCAGATTAGTGGCAGGGCAGACTCGCAGGCATGGACTAGAAGTTGACTATAGATCTGATAGTTTGAGGGTTCGTGACTTCTTAAGTTGTAATCCTCCAGAGTTTTTCGGGTCAAAGCCCGAGGATGATCCGCAGGAGTTTATTCGGCAGATGCAGCGTACATTGAGGATAATCAAGGCTTCTTAGATTGAGTCTGTTGAGTTGGCTTTGTATCGGATGCGGGATGTAGCTACTAATTGGTACGAGTCTTGAGAGTTATCTAGGGGCGAAGGTGCTCCTCCAGCAGTATGTGATGAGTTTGCAGAGGCCTTCCTTGGCCACTTCCTGCCTCCAGAAATGAGGAGAGCTAGAGTTGATAGATTCTTACAGTTGAGGCAGAATGACAGGAACATTCGAGAGTATAGGCTTGAGTTTGATTCGCTGGCTAGATATGCGCCTACGATTGTAGCTGATATGCCAGATAGAGTGCATCGTTATGTGATGGGACTAAATCGCTATTTGATTAATGGTTGTATGGCAGTGGCTCTTCAGCCAGGTATGGATATTGCCCGGGTACAGGCCTATGCACAGGGGGTAGAGGATCGACACAAAGGACGTCAGCCAGATAGGGATCACGATAGAGGCCAGCATAAGAGGGATAGATCGGCTGGATTTCCTGGTGAGTTTCTAGGTGGGCAGCCTCAGCAGCATGTTAGATATTCTTCCCTGCCAGCACAGAGTGCACCCCCACAGTCCACAGGTAGGAGATTTGACCGCACAGGGTATTCAGGAGCTGGTCAGAGCTCCAAGGCTTCAGGTTCACAGATGAACAGGGGTTCGAGTCAGTCGAGGCCACCTTTGACTCTGTGTTCTCAGTGTGGTAGGTCCCATTTTGAGGAATACTGTCTTGCTACAGGTGCTTGTTTTTCTTGCGGCCGTCAAGGCCATATGATGAGAGAATGTCCTTATGGAAGTGGTACTTGCGGTATGGCTCGGCCTACTGGATCGGTTGCTGGTTCATCTTCTTCTATAGTTATGCACCTCATAGGGCAGGGTATTCATATGCCAGCAGGATGTGGTAGAGGTCGTGGCGGAGCTTCCAGTTCTAGCGGTCCTTCAAACCGCATATATGCTTTGGCTAGTAGACAGGATCAGGAGGCGTCACCAAATGTGGTTACAAGTATATTATCGATCTTTTTCCGAGACGTATATGCATTGATAGATCCAGGTTCCATCTTATCATATATATCTCCCTTTGTTACTAGTAGAATCATAATAGAACCATTTGAGGTAGCTACGCCGGTAGGAGATTATGTCATAGCTAAGCGAGTATATAGAAATTGTTCGGTGGTTATATATAGTCGACATACCATAGCAGATTTGATAGAGTTTGTCACGACCCGACCTCGGGCCCGTGACTGGTGCCTTACCCCGGGCACCCTAGTGATACAACATCAGAGAAAAACCAGCGGAAGTAACTCATAAACATGAAACAATATAAAATAAGAAACAGGCTAACCAAAATGGTTACCTTTCTGTAAATATAAATATAAAAAAAAAAAAAAAACTGAACAGTTATATCCTTTACAAAACCCAATTTACAACAGGACTACAGACCTCTAAGAGTTTGTAACAACTATGACGGGACAGGGCCCCGTCATACCCCTGAATGTACATGAATCTACAATGACAGGGAATCATACCAAAAGATAAGCCTCCGGAGAAACGGGGCTTCCCAAAAGCAGAACGGTGATCCTAAGAGCGGGGATCAACAATCGATGTACCTCGACCTGCGGCATGAACGTAGCCCCCCGAAGGAGGTCAGTACAACAGGTACCAAGTATGTGAAACTGAAAATACTGTAATAAAATCATAACATTTCCAAACCAAATCCACAGATATGTATGAGCAACCAATTAACCGCATACAGTGCCACAACATAAATAAGAGTAAACAGGTGTAACGCAACCGGTCTTTTCTAGGCCGCTAATGATCGAAGCAGGGCCATTCGCCCATAGTATCATTAGACGAGCCTAATCCTGGACTTCCGTAGTCCGCATAGGTCCCGTGGACCCGCATGAGGTACTCCTCGCATCGGGGGTAGCTAACCCGCGACATTTCCTGGACTACCGTAGTTCGCATGGCCACTAGGACCGCATGAGGTATTCCTCGCATCGACGTAACACACCCGGAGTGATTCCTGGACTACCGTAGTCCGCATAGGTCATGTGGACCCGCATGAGGTACTCCTCGCATCGGGGGTAGCTAACCCGCGGCAACATAAACAAGTTAGGGGGGGGGTAGGTGATATATGGTGGCGCGTAATATGCACACACTTTTAAACGCAAGTGCACGTTATCGTATCAAGTAGTATAGTCTTAGATAAGACCGAATATCGTCCTCTAGGATTAGGGTTCAAGTACCAACTATCTATTTTCTAGTATCTATTTGGTGAATTAATGATTGATTGTTTTGTTTATAACTAAGAATTATTAAAGACAAGTAAATATAAAGAATTACTTCAGATGTGATGAGAATAGGGCTTCTATGTATCCTCACTATCCGCTTATGCTACTTACTAATGCATTACTTATGGTGTTCTTCTTTTGGAGAAAACAGGTTTACGAAATCGTTTTATACTCCCGTTAGGGTTATATAAACACTCAACCCCAGTATTGTTCCTTACCTAACTTTACGATAAGGGTAACTACATAGGAGGATTAAGAACAAAAACCTAGTTGGCCGTCGCACAATGCGCAAAATTAGGGTTGTTAAGCCTCTCATCAACGCTACAAAACTAATTGAGGTATTTTCATCCCCAATTCAAGCCTGTCTACCCAACTTACAGCATATTCACAATCCCCCCTTTTCAGAATCTGATTAGAAATCATATAGTGATAACTAGTTGTCAATTAGCTACCAAGAATTCAACTCAATTATTGGATAGATCTCTCAATAAGAAAAATAACCATAAGCATGCATTAATTTATAACATTAGTTTCAAGAAGTTCAACATAGAAAGCCCTATAGGAGAATTAGTTCCTAGCCATAAAGATGACAAGAACTAATTCCAAGTTCATCATCTGGCCGAATTAAAGAAAAGAAAAAGGAAAGAAATTACTAAGTTTAGGTCTCCAATCTCCTAGCAAGAAAATCTTGTGTTGTCAAGAAAGGGGAACCCTAAAAAACTGCCTAGGGTTCTCCTTATATATGTTTAAAAACGCCTCCTTCTTTTCCCTGCAGGCCTGGCCCAAAAATCCGTCAAAAGACCTAATTTTTCCGCGTCGGCGCCGCGGCCCTGCAGATAGGCACCGCGGCGCCGGAAGTTCTGCGATCTGTCGGGTGTTTTGGCGCCGCGGCCCTGATATCTGGCTGCGAGGCGCGCGGCTGGATCTTCTGTAGCTCCTCGGATGTTTAGCGCGCGGCCTTCGTCTTCGAGGCGCGCGCGGCGAGTTTCTGTCCTCTTCGGATAGTGGGCGCGCGACCACTGTTTTAGCGCGCGGCGCTGGATCTTCGCGCCTTCTACGAATGATGGCGCGCGACCGCTTACATTGCGAGGAGCGCGCTGTCTGATTTTTGCCTTGTTCGCCACTTTCTCTGTTTTCATCTCTGACATCTCCTCTTTTGCCCTCTTTTTGCTCCTTTTTCGCCATTTGGCCATTTCAACCACTTTGACTCAATAGAAAGAAAAACTATCCTAATACGACACTTATATGTGCAAAATGGGACAAAAGACTAACTAAAACAGACTCAAAAGGTGTATACAAAATACACCGATCAAATACCCCCAAACTTAACCTTTGCTCGCCCTCGAGCAAAGATTGAAAGAAATAAAATAACAAGACTCAAAGAACGAAAAATAAAAGACTCCCTGTCATTAATCACTTTTGCTGCATAAATGTTAGCTAGAAAAACATGAAGGTTAGCAGAATAATATGCAGGAACATATAGCATGAAATTTTCAGCACACTAAACACATGAAGCTAAATATTTCGCAAACTCATATTCATCATGCTTAATGGAAGTCAATATACTAAATCATGCATATAAATTCAAGAATTCCTATGACATGCTTACTTGCTATTCTCCACTAATTCTGGATATGCATAAAAGAGATCTTCAGGACTTTGAGGGTTGTAATGTAGGCTTAGGTAGGGGTTGGTAAAGATAGGCATTTAGGCTCATTTTTTTTTTTGTACCATAAGCTCTTTGGCTTTTCAAATTTTCCCTTTTTTTTTTTGATTCTTTTCTTTACTTCAATTCTATCCTTCCCCTATTTTGTTTTGGGAGAGTGAAGTGTATTATACTAATAGGCACCCCCAAACTTAGGCTTTTGCCTCTTTCTTATTACTTTTCCATTGGGGTGCATCAAACTTGTTCACTCTTTTTTTTTCTTCTTTTTAACACAATGTACTCCACTATTTCATATTTTTACTTATGACACAATTTGTGGGAATATAGGGTGTCAAAGAAGAAGTTTCAAATTTAGGCTCAATGGGGCTGACTAGGATATTTTTAAAGTACAGGATATAAAAGAATGGTAAGAATTGGCTATCAAAGAAATGCCTGAGTCATCTCCCTAACATGCATATCCTAACTATTTCGCCTCAAATAGCAAGCAATCATACACATAAGCATTTATCATTTAGTATGCATAACTCAAGCAAGAAACTCCAAATAGACAGATTCTGTGAGTTTTTGGCATATCTAACCTAAGTGTTTAGATAGTTGCTTCAATTCCTTTACATTATTCCACCTTACTTCACTAGGTGTTTCTCGCAACTACATCATACATGATCTTTGACAGACAATTATGACTCAAAAAGAAATTTTTTTTTGGTGACTCAAAATAAACATAAAACAATTAAAAAGACTTAAATAAAACATAACATGACACACAAATAAAACACCCCCAAACTTAAATCACACATTGTCCCCAATGTGTGCAAGACTCAAAGACAATAAAAGAAAATAGGATACTTACAGACTTTGGCTAAAATGGTGGTGGTGGCGGTGGATAATGCATCGACCATTGGTTGAACAAGGCACTCAGCTCGTCGATTTGTTGCCTTGTTTCTTGCTGTCCTTGTACTACTGTTTGCAAGGTCTGCATCATCTCCCTCTGGTGTTGGTACAATTGCCCCATTGTGGGCTCTGAAGGTTCTGCTCTTGTGGTTGGCCGGTGGCTGGGTCCTGCCTCATATTGAGCCCCTATTTCAGGCTCATCTTCATCCATGGCGGCCTCCGCTGCTGCTATCTTCTTTGGTGCTCTCGTCTGGCTCTTTGGGGTGAGTGCGGAAAGAGTGCACTATCCCATAGGACACGGGCAGTTGGTTTCTTTCACGAGTATCTGTGGGTAGTTGTGGGACCGCACTCATGTGGCATAGACTGGTAATAAGCGAGCCGTGTCCCAATCCACCTGTTGTCACCAACCTGCTGATTTCTTCGATGCTCTGCACTATCTCTTTCCCCACATCAATTATTTTTCCCGTCATGATTCCATATACTAGCTTAATTCTGTCTTCTGGCACTCTGGTGAAGTGCGTGGATGGAATCATGCGGGCGCTGATGAAGTATAGCCACGCCTTGGCTGCCTTGTTGAATTGGCACCTGCTCAGTGCTCTAGATCCATTTCTTCCAATCTCAAAAGCAGCCCCAGGGTAGCTCACTGTGTCTGCAATGTTATTCCAGTCGATGTTGTTGCTGCTCCTAGACCATGTTCTAAAATGGTTCCAATCGCTACTTTCTTCAACATCAACTGTCTCCACTTGTGCATTCTGACTCCTGTCACAGACATATAAACTCCCCTTACAAAGCACCCCCTTTCCACTCTCTCTGGAAAGTTCGCATAAAATTCACGCACCATTGTTGTGTTGACTGGTGCTATCTTCGCTGGATTGACAAATCTCTTCCACCCCCTTAGCTCTATCATAGCCCGGATGGGCTCATAAACGTCTTCTTCCCCATATGACCCCCTTTGGTAATCCATTCCCTTCGGAATTACTGCAGTATCAAGCCTTTTGTATCTTTGGAAGGCCTGGTAACTCACAAATCTATTTTCATCGTATTGTGGGGTTTGGGTGGATGTGGATCCTCTTCTCTTTCTGGTGGCCATTTTAAAACAAAATCTGCAGCTTCTAATTTTTGTGGCACAATGTCTCCTACACACTCAACAACTAGCAGCGACAACACCCCCAAACTTCAACAATGCCCACAACCTCTTTTTCTACTTTTTTCTCCAACTTCACAACCAACTTTTCAGTACCCAAACTACTCCAACTACAATACTCTTCCCAACTACTACCTCCTATGACTTCAGTGAAAGGACTCAAGAACAAAGATAGGGATTACCTTTTGATGAGAAGATTCAAGCTTGTTCTTGTTTCAATTGGTGGGTTGAGGCTATGGAATGGAGCTTTGTTGTTTGAGATAGTTGGGGGTTTTTGGGAATTTAAGAGTTTAGGTTGTGGTTGGGTTGGATTTGTGGAGGATTTGTGGGAGAGTTTCTGAAATTTCGTGGGTTTTTGGAGAGGGAAGGTTAGGTTTTTTTGAAATTGGAATTGGGGAAAATCTGATTTTTGGGCGTTTTAAGTTTCGATTCGCTCGCCGCGACCTGCTTTTGGCGCGCGGCTAAACATCTGCGCTCGCCGGGACTTTCTGCGCGACCACTGCCTCAGCGCGCCTAAATTTCTGCAAACTTTCTGGAATTCTACCGCGGCCTGCTCTGGCGCATGGCCTAAATTCTGCGCTGTTCAGCTCTTTTTGGCGCCGCTCACATCATGGCGCTACCCGCTTTTCTGGAAATCCTTGCTTTTCTTTCAGTTTATTCCCCTGTACCTGTCAATCACAGCTCAAACACAAGACCCCATGACCGTGAGATTGTTCTACACAAAATAAAATAAACTAAAGACAGAAATTAAAATAACATAATTGAAAACGTTGGGTTGCCTCCCAACAAGCGCTGTCTTTTACGTCTTTTAGCCGGACGTAATTAACCTTTCTGAGTGCCCATTGGATACCTCTACGAACTGCTTGCAATCCACAGAATTATTGCTATAGGTCTCAATTTTCCTATAACTATTTGTTCAAACAGGGGCCTTAAACATACAAGTATCCCCCAAGCACACAAGATGAGTTTGTCTTTTAGGCTTCTTATTTTGTAGGAAACCGTGAAATTCTCTACATCTCTTGACTCTGGGGGTTGCCCTTGATGGTATGCAATTCCTAATTGGGAGTCATTCGTGATAGCTAGTGGTGTTTCTTCTGTGATAGGTGCATGAAAAAGAATTTCCACAGAATCCAAGAAGGTGAATAATTGGATTTCTGCAATCTTTTCCTTCTACACGGCTATCTCACCAAATTCCTCAATAGTTGGGTGTGATTCGTGCTCCTCAACTTGCTGTTATTTGTTGAATATGATCGCGAGTTCGCTATTTGCGTTTCCAACTTCTTTATACCCAACCTCATTTCGTCCATGAATCGAGCTTGGGACCTCGTGATCGAGTAGAGTTTCTCGTAATTCCTCCCTCTCTTCCTCTATGGTTGGAACTCGATCATATTGACAGTAGTAATCCATATCTTCAGGATCCCTGAGATGCATCAAAACCAACAAAGAATCACGACACCCTTGTTTTCACACAATAAATACATAAAACAAACAAAATTAAAAAAAACTATACATAAAACCAAATTAGAAATTAAAAATAGATAAATTTGATATTGAACTAATGTCTAATCCCCGGCAACGGCGCCAAAAACTTGATGGCGCGTAATATGCACACACTTTTAAACGCAAGTGCACGTTATCGTATCAAGTAGTATAGTCTTAGATAAGACCGAATATCGTCCTCTAGGATTAGGGTTCAAGTACCAACTATCTATTTTCTAGTATCTATTTGGTGAATTAATGATTGATTGTTTTGTTTATAACTAAGAATTATTAAAGACAAGTAAATATAAAGAATTACTTCAGATGTGATGAGAATAGGGCTTCTATGTATCCTCACTATCCGCTTATGCTACTTACTAATGCATTACTTATGGTGTTCTTCTTTTGGAGAAAACAGGTTTACGAAATCGTTTTATACTCCCGTTAGGGTTATATAAACACTCAACCCCAGTATTGTTCCTTACCTAACTTTCGCTGATAAGGGTAACTCTATAGGAGGATTAAGAACAAAAACCTAGTTGACCGTCACGGACAATGCGCAAAATTAGGGTTGTTAAGCCTCTCATCAACGCTACAAAACTAATTGAGGTATTTTCATCCCCAATTCAAGCCTGTCTACCCAACTTACAGCATATTCACAATCCCCCATTTTCAGAATCTGATTAGAAATCATATAGTGATAACTAGTTGTAAATTAGCTACCAAGAATTCAACTCAATTATTGGATAGATCTCTCAATAAGAAAAATAACCATAAGCATGCATTAATTTATAACATTAGTTTCAAGAAGTTCAACATAGAAAGCCCTATAGGAGAATTAGTTCCTAGCCATAAAGATGACAAGAACTAATTCCAAGTTCATCATGCAAAAACTGAATTAAAGAAAAGAAAAAGGAAAGAAATTACTAAGTTTAGGTCTCCAATCTCCTAGCAAGAAAATCTTGTGTTGTCAAGAAAGGGGAACCCTCAAAAACTGCCTAGGGTTCTCCTTATATATGTTTAAAAACGCCTCCTTCTTTTCCCTGCAGGCCTGGCCCAAAAATCCGTCAAAAGACCTAATTTTTCCGCGTCGGCGCCGCGGCCCTGCAGATAGGCGCCGCGGCGCCGGAAGTTCTGCGATCCGTCGGGTGTTTTGGCGCCGCGGCGCTGAATCTTCTGTAGCTCCTCGGATGTTTAGGCGCCGCGCCCGCTTCGTCTTCGAGTAGCGCGCTGAAGTTTCGCCCTCTCGATAGTGGCGCCGCGTTCGTTTTAGCGCGCGCTGGATCTTCGCGCTTTCTTCGAATGATGGCGCCGCGCTTCGATCGCAGGAGCGCCGCGCTGGTCTGGATTTTTGCCTTGTTCGCCACTTTCTCTGTTTTCATCTCTGGCATCTCCTCTTTTGCCCTCTTTTTGCTCCTTTTTCGCCATTTGGCCATTTCAACCACTTTGACTCAATAGAAAGAAAAACTATCCTAATACGACACTTATATGTGAAAAATGGGACAAAAGACTAACTAAAACAGACTCAAAAGGTGTATACAAAATACACCGATCAATATACACAAGCACAACCGGCTTATCGTAAACGACATAAGCACAACGAGAGAACCCCTACCACAACAAATCTCAAGGCACTAACACCCATAGTAACATAACACGTTTACTTTTCAAACCAACTTTCCACACATTCAGAAATCGTTACAAGGCTTCTACAAACAAGTAAGTAAACCATTCTTTTTATCTTCCTTAAGTCGTTATAACTAACTTCCCATAAAGCTAGTATAACACTTAAACTTTGTAATAAATCAAAACATTCACATTTGTTTGGAAAACCAAAAGAACTTATTCTTTTAGAACCAAGTATTAATTGCCTTCCGAATAATGATTCATAACTCCTTTTGAAATATTTCAAGATTCTTAACATTTAGAACTCAAGTCAAAGACATCAAAATAAAACTAAAATTCATTTGACACACGTACGTCTACCATACTATATATTTTACAACCATCATGCTAAAAAGGATAGGAATGATCACATACCTCCTCGGCTAAATCCATTTGCCAAGTCGAATATGCCGCGCGTAGAGTATCAACCTATAATAATAAAATACGTCTATTAACGTCTAGACTTCTTCGTCGAATATTCTAAGTATAAAGTTCCTTATTCTACTTAAAATTGGACAACACTTTCTTTGTTTCTACATACTTTTTCACCTTTTCAAGGTCCGATATCAACTACTAAACGCCACATTTAAGGCCCAATAATTCAGCAATACAAGCCTAACTTGGACGTGTAAAATTCTGCCCCACAATACAAATTAAATAATCCAATAAGTTTAAGGTAGTATCTTGGCTATAACATGCTCACATATCATCCTTATCCAATCCTTTCAAATCCAAATCGTTATTCCTACATGCAATATATCTAAAAGCAATATTGACAACTACAAGTCCTTTCTTCCACACATGCAACACAATTTACTTAAAAAGGAGAATGGATTGTTACCTTAGAGTTTACCCAAATCAGTCCAACCAATCTCACTTGCCCTCTTTCCACAATCACCTCCACAAACCTCCTACAAGATTGTCAACATATTTCCTTCTTGCCGCCACTCCGAAATTTCTCTAGGCCTTGGTTGTTCCTTGAATTTTTAGAGAGAAGGGAGAGAAATTTTTTTAGAGAGAAGGAAGAGGAAATTTTTAGAGAGAAGGGGTTTTTTGAAGAATGACCAAGTCTTCAAGACTTGGTCAATAAATAGCACTTCCACAAAAATCAGATGGGAGGGACACTTGTCACCCTCCCATGGCCTTTTAAAAAATATATCTTCTGATTTTCCCCCCAGATTTCGCAAAAATCCCGCCTCGGCCAGCGCCTCCACCCGGCCATGCGCTGAAATCTCCGAGAACTTCAGATTTCCGCGCGCGACCTCGCATTCGGCCGCGGCCTCAGTGCACGGCCAGTGGCGCTGCAACTTCGAGAACTTTCAAGATATCCGCGCCATGCGCTGTGGCACTGATGAAAATACTTTTTCTCGCTCCACAGACCGAACTTGTAACTTCCATAACTTTCTACTCCGATGCCCTATCGACGAGCGGTTTATTGCGTTGGGAACTAGACTCAACGAACTACATACTAGGCTTTTGAAACACCTAAGAACTCCTAATGTAACGGGACATAAACCACCCCAAAGTTGACTAAACCTGTCCAAAACATTCTGACAACCTATCTTTCAAAAAATTTAAATCTTAATTCCTTTCGTACGTTCTCATAAGCATGACCTAAATTATGGGGTGTAACATTCTCCCCCCCCCCCCTTAGAAACATTCGTCCCGAATGTTCCTTCTATGCTTACTCAATCACAATATCGACATAGACCCGCTTAACTATTCTTCTTGCAAAAAGAATGCTCTACACGACCACAATAATACTTAAACATAAATGCCAAATTAAAAACTAACAAGCAGGAAAGTGGGTTACCTGGAGGTGTAGGGAACAAGTGAGGATACTTCTTCATCATGTCCTCCTCTGCTTCCCATGTCATTTCTTCTCTGTTCTTGTTCCGCCATAAGACCTTGACGGAAGCCACATCCTTTGTCCGCAGTCGCCTAACCTGACGATCGAGTATCGCTATGGGACTCTCCTCATACGATAACCCCTCTGTCACCTGGACATCACACATCGGGTGCACTCTAGATGGATCTCCGATACACTTTCGCAATATAGACACATGAAAAACTGGATGTACTGCCTCCAGATCGGACGACAGATCCAATTCATAGGCAACCTTGCCTACCCTACGGACAATCTGATAAGGCCCAATGTACCTTGGGCTAAGTTTCCCCTTCTTCCCAAATCTCATCACGCCCTTCATGGGTGATACCTTCAGGAAGACCCAATCATCCATCTCAAACTCCAAGTGTCGATGCCGATTATCTGCATACGACTTCTGTCGACTCTGAGATGACAATAACTGCTCCTGGATAAGCTTCACCTTATCCACTACCTGCTGAATCAAGTCTGGCCCGACTAACTGAACTTCGCCCACATCAAACCAGCCTATTGGTGACATGCACTTCCTCCCGTATAAGGCCTCATAAGGCGCCATCTGGATACTAGAATGGTAGCTGTTTCTATATGCAAACTCCACAATAGGTAAATGATCCTCCAAGCTACCCCTGAAATCAATAACACAGGCCCGCATCATATCCTCGTTGTCCGATAGTACGCTCGTCTGTCCGGCCTCGAGGATGAAACGCAGTACTGAGACTCACCTGTGTCCCTAATCCCTTCTGGAAAGACCTCCATAAGTTAGCCGTGAACTGGGCTCCCCTGTCTGAAATAATCGATATAGGAACACCGTGCAGTCTCACAATCTCTCTGATGTACAATCTAGCATAATCCTCGGTGAAAGGTCGCCCCGATCGAAGAAAGTGGGCTGATTTCGTCAGCCTGTCGACAATAACCCAGATGGAATCATGCTTCCTCCGAGTGTGAGGTAACCCTGTAATAAAGTCCATATTGATCACCTCCCACTTCCATGTCAGAATCTCTATCATCTGCAACAACCCACCAGCCTTCTGGTGCTCCACCTTGACCTGCTGACAATTCGGACACTGCGCAACAAACTCCGCAACGTCCCTCTTCAGGCTATCCCACCAATACATACATCTGAGGTCGTGGTACATCTTAGTCGACCCCGGATGAATAGAGTAACGAGCACTGTGTGTCTCCCCCAGAATCTGCTGACGAAGTCCTGCTACATTGGGAACACATAACCTGCCCTCAAATCTTAGCACCCCATCAGGTGCCACTTCAAATAGACTCTTCTCCTCTCGAAGAGCCGTATCTCGATGCCGTACCATAATCGGATCCTCATACTGTCGCCTCTTCACCTCCTCGACGATGGACGACTCGGCAACCTCTCGAACCCGAACCCCACTACTATCAGAACCAACCAAACGAACCCCAAGGCTCGCTAGCTGATGTAACTCGCGGACCATGCCCCTTTTCTCTGGCTGCACATCTGACAGACTACCCATCGATCTGCGACTAAGGGCATCTGCAACTACATTGGCCTTTTCTGGGTGGTATAAGATATCGACATCATAATCCTTAAGTAGCTCTAACCACCGTCTCTGCCGCAAGTTCAGCTCCCTCTGGCTGAAGATGTACTGGAGGCTCTTGTGGTCTGTGTAAATATCCACATGAACTCCATATAAATAATGTCTCCAGATCTTCAAGGCATGAATCATCAGCCGAACTCTAAGTCATGTGTGGGGTAGTTCTTCTCATGCTTCGAGTCGAGATCGTAGCTATAACTTTACCGTCTGCATCAAAGACGCACTCCAAGCCCGACACCGACGCATCACAATAAACCACATATCCGTCTAAACCCTCCGGAAGAGTAAGAAGCTGGGCGATCGCCAATTTCTCCTTGATCGGAAGCTCTCTCACAAGCATCCGTCCACCGGAACATAGCCGCTTCGGGTCACCTAGTCAAAGGTCTTTGAAATGGAAGCAAACTTCTCCACAAATCTCCGATAATAACCCGAGGCCAAAATCGCACACTCCGCTCGGTAGTGGGTCTAGGCCAAGTCTTGATCGCCTCAATCTTTCTTTGATTAACGAATACCATCGGCCCCGATAACATGCCCTAAGAAAGCCATCAAGCCAACCAAAACTCGCATTTCGAGAACTTGGCATACAATCGCGGCCGGAGGACTCGATCACGTCGCCAAATGATCTGCATGGTCACCTGCGTGCGCGAATAAACCAGATATCATCAATGAATACTATAACGAACATATCCAAGAATGGCTTGAACACCCGGTTCATCAAATCCATGAATCTTCTTTGGGCGTTGGTCAACCCGAAAGACATCACCGAACTCATAGTGCCCATACCGGGTTCGAATGCGATCTTTGAGATATCTCGCCTCTCTAACTCGCACTGATGATAACCGCATCGCAGTCTATCTTGAGAAACACCTCGCACTCGCAATCGTCAAACAAATCGTCAATCCTGGGGAGGGGGTATCTGTTCTTGATAGTTACCTTATTCAGCTGCCTGTAATCAACACACATACGCAGCGTCCCATCCTTCTTCTTTACAAATAAAACCGGCGCTCCCCAGGGAGAAACACTAGGCCTGATAAAGCCTTTTCCAAAGAAATCCTTGGTGGTCCTTCAACTCTCTCAACTCAGCAGGTGCCATCCTGTATGGTGGAATAGATATAGGTCGAGTGTCTGGCGACATATCAATGCAAAACTCATTCTCCCTCTCAGGAGGGATACCCGGGAGATCGTCTGGGAATACGTCTGAAAACTCTCTAACAACCGGAACTGACTGAAGGTCTGGTATCTCGGCCTCAGTATCGAATACCCGAACCATATGGTATATACCCCTTCCGCACCATCTTCCTAGCCTTGAGGTAAGAAATAAACCTACCCCTCGGCGACGCAGTATTCCCCTTCCACTCGATAACCGGCTCCCCAGGAAATTGGAACCGTACCAATCTCTCTCTATAGTCCACATTGGAATAGCAAGACACTAGCAAATCCATACCCATAATCATATCAAAGTCCGTCATATCCAACTCTATCAAGTCGGCTAGGGTCTGACGACTGTATATAGTCACTGGGCAAGCCTTATATACGCCACGGCTACCTTTGAATCACTCCATCGCGTAGCCACCTCAAAAGGTTTTATGGACTCGGGCTCTATCCCTATTCTACCAGCAATATGAGGAGATATATAGGACAAGGTAGAACCTGGATCCATCAAAGCATACACATCACAATATGAAACCAATAATGTACCTGTGACGACATCTGGTGACGCCTCCTGGTCCTGACGGCTGGAAATAGCATAAATGCGGTTCTGAGGACCGCTGGAACTAGGACCCTTGCCACGACCTCTGCCGCAACCTTCTGGCCCATGGGTACCACGCGCCTCGGGGCGAAAACCGTAGGAGATGAGACCGACGAATGACCTCAGGTGAAACCTACCATCTGCGGCGCCTGGTGGACGGTCCCTCGAAATATGACCTGCGGCCTGAGTATAACAAGGCCCCGGTATTACCACAACTCCCGAAATAGGATCTACCACATCGGCCACACCGAGATGGGGGTGGTCTCGATCGGGTAGCATCCTCGCTTCGGAAGCCGAAGCCTCGACTCGCTCCGAATACTCGACATCCGGAAGGCGGTGGAGGCGCTCAACCGAATGAGGTGCAACTCGGTCTTCTTGAGGCCGCCTCGAAAAGCTACCAAAGGACCTGCGTCACGGCCTCTTCTCGCGATATCTGTCAATCCGTCGGCCCCTACGTTCCTCACACCCAAGTGCATAATTCTGCATGCGGGCAATGTCCATGCCCGGCTGAAGAGCTACTCCCGAGCAACCCTCTTTTAAGTAATCATCGAGCCCTGTGACATAGCGGTGCACTCTGTCCTCCATGTCGGCCACTAAAGCGGGGACGTACCGAGCCAACGAGTCAAACTCTACGTTGTACTCCCGGACCGTCCGCCCGTTCTGTCTCAACAACAAAAATCTATCGGCCCGAGCTCTCCTCACCTGCGGAGGCAAGAAATGGCTAAGAAACGCCTCTGAGAACTCGTCCCAAACAGCTGGAAGCGCATGCTCCCCCCGGGACAGTTCCCACGAATCAAACTATCAGCTGCAGATTACGCAGCCGATGTGAACCAAAGATTACTCTGACTGTCTCCGAGGCCTTGATCACTCGCGATCCATCGCAATCGCTTGATAAACTCACGAGGATCATACTCGGTCCTCGACCCATAGAACTCGGTGGCTGCAACTCAAAAGTCCGAAGTCTCGTTATCGATTCAGGGTGAACTACGGGTAACCGGAACCATGTCTCCGTCGTCCTCGCCTTGCCACGATCTCGGCTAATAATCGAGCCATCTCGCGTAGCCCATATCCTCCGCTTCCAGCCGTATCGGAGGCTCAGTCTGCGGTCTCGATGGCAGCTGCCGCCCGAACTCGCTGGCGACGTCGTGGAACTCGCCGTCCGAAGCATCACCTCAGGTAAAGACTGGGCCTGTGCCCTCGTAACCCTCTGCGTCCTACTAGCAGCTCCCTCAGCTGCCTTGCCCTTCTGGGCCGCGGTTGCCTTGCGTGGAGGCATAACTGATACATAAAAATATGTCAGAGGGAGTTCAACCTATAACACAGCTCTATTGCACGATCTTAGAGTGAATAGAATGGAAACCAATCCTAAATATCCTGTAGCCTCCTGATTATAGGTGTGGAGCACAACACACCGATAATCAAGACTCTACTAGATACGGCCTGTAGACACTTTCCGAGGATTAACTGCTCTGATACCACTTTTGTCACGACCCGACCTCGGGCGTGGATCGTGCCTACCAGGAACCCTAGTGATACAACATCAGAGAAAAACCAGCGGAAGTAACTCATAAACATGAAATAATATAAAATAAGAAACAGGCTAACCAAAATGGTTACCTTTCTGTAAATATAAATATAACAAAAAAAAAACCCTGAACAGTTACATCCTTTACAAAACCCAATTTACAACAGGACTACAGACCTCTAAGAGTTTGTAACAACTATGACGGGACAGGGCCCCGTCATACCCCTGAATGTACATGAATCTACAATGACAGGGAATCATACCAAAAGATAAGCCTCCGGAGAAACGGGGATTCCCAAAAGCAGAACGGTGATCCTAAGAGCGGGGATCAACAACCGATGTACCTCGACCTGCGGCATGAACGCAGCCCCCGAAGGAGGTCAGTACAACAGGTACTAAGTATGTGAAACTGAAAATACTGTAATGAAATCATAACATTTCCAAACCAAATCCACAGATATGTATGAACAACCAATTAACGCGCACGGTGCCACAAAGATAAATAAGAGTAAACATGTAACGCAACGGTCTTTTCTAGGCCGCTAATGATCGGCAGGCCATTCGCCCATAGTATCATTATACGAGCCTAATCTCGGACTTAGTAGTCGCGTAGGTCCGTGGACCCGCATGAGGTACTCGCGACGGGGTAGCTAACCCACGACATTTCCTGGACTACCGTAGTCCGCATGGCCACTAGGACCGCATGAGGTATTCCTCGCATCGGCGTAACACACCCGGAGTGATTCCTGGTCTACCGTAGTCCGCTTAGGTCATGTGGACCCGCATGAGGTACTCCTCACATCGGGGGTAGCTAACCCGCGACAATATAAACAAGTCAGGGGGGGTAGGTGATATACACAAGCACAACCGGTTTATCGTAAACGACATAAGCACAACGAGAGAACCCCCTACCACAACAAATCTCAAGGCACTAACACCCATAGTAACATAACACGTTTACTTCTCAAACCAACTTTCCACACATTCAGAAATCGTTACAAGGCTTCTACAAACAAGTAAGTAAACCATTCTTTTTATCTTCCTTAAGTCGTTATAACTAACTTCCCATAAAGCTAGTATAACACTTAAACTTTGTAATAAATCAAAACATTCACATTTGTTTGGAAAACCAAAAGAACTTATTCTTTTAGAACCAAGTATTAATTGCCTTCCGAATAATGATTCATAACTCCTTTTGAAATATTTCAAGATTCTTAACATTTAGAACTCAAGTCAAAGACATCAAAATAAAACTAAAATTCATTTGACACACGTACGTCTACCGTACTATATATTTTACAACCATCATGCTCAAGAGGATAGGAAGGATCACATACCTCCTCGGCTAAATCCACTTGCCAAGTCGAATATGCCGCGCGTAGAGTATCAACCTATAATAATATAATACGTCTATTAACGTCTAGACTTCTTCATCGAATATTCTAAGTATAAAGTTCCTTATTCTACTTAAAATTGGACATCACTTCCTTTGTTTCTACAAACTTTTCCACCTTTTCAAGGTCCGATATCAACTACTAAACGCCACATTTAAGGCCCAACAATTCAGCAATACAAGGGGATTACACGCCTAACTTGGACGTGTAAAATTCTGCCCCACAATACAAATTAAATAATCCAATAAGTTTAAGGTAGTATCATGGCTATAACATGCTCACATAACATCCTTATCTAATCCTTTCAAATCCAAATCGTTATTCCTACATGCAATATATCTAAAAGCAATATTGACAACTACAAGTCCTTTCTTCCACACATGCAACACAATTTACTTAAAAAGGAGAATGAATTGTTACCTTAGAGTTTAGCCAAATCAGTCCAACCAATCTCACTTGCCCTCTTTCCACAATCACCTCCACAAACCTCCTACAAGCTTGTCAACATATTTCCTTCTTGCCGCCCTTCCGAAATTTCTCTAGGCCTTGGTTTTTCCTTGAATTTTTAGACAGAAGGGAGAGGAATTTTTTTAGAGAGAAGGAAGAGGAAATTTTTAGATAGAAGGGGTTTTTTGAAGAATGACCAAGTCTTCAAGACTTGGTCAATAAATAGCACTTCCACAAAAATCAGATGGGAGGGACACTTGTCACCCTCCCATGGCCTTTTAAAAAAAATATCTTCTGATTTTTCCCCCAGATTTCGCAAAAATCCCGCCTCGGCCGCTGTGGCCAAACCTCCGAGAACTTCAGATTGCCGCGCTGCATTCCGTCCGCGGCGCTGCAACTTCATAGAACTTTCAGTATATCCGGCGCCGCGGCCTTGCATCCGGCGCCGCGGCGCTGTGGCACCTGACCGAAAATACTTTTCTGCTCAACTGCGCACTGAACTTGTAACTTCCATAACTTTCTACTCTGATGCCCTATCGACGAGCGGTGTGTTGCGTTGGGAACTAGACTCAACGAACTACATACTAGGCTTTTGAAACACCTATGAACTCCTAATGTAACGGGACATAAACCCCCCCAAAGTTGACTAAACCTGTCCAAAATATTCTGACAACCTATCTTTCCAAAAATTTAAATCTTAATTCCTTTCGTACGTTCTCATAAGCATGACCTGAATTACGGGGTGTAACAGAGTTAGACATGACTGGATTTGATGTTATTATGGGTATGGATTGGTTGACTTCTTGTTATGCTAATATCAATTGTAGATAAAGGATAGTTCGATTTCAGTTTCCAGGCGAACCAATTGTAAAGTGGAAAGGGAATACAGCATCGCCGAGGGGTAAATTTATTTCATACCTCAAGGCAAGGAAAATGGTTAGAAAAGGTAATATTTATCATTTGGTTCGAGTGCATGATATGAAAGCAGAGGTACCGGCTCTTCGGTCAGTTCCGGTAGTTAATGAATTCCCAGATGTATTCCCAAATGATTTTCCAGGTCTTTCTCCAGAACGGGAGATAGAGTTCACTATAGATGTACTGCCAGATACCCAACCCATATCTATTCCTCCTTCTAGAACGGCACCTGCAGAGCTGAAGGAGTTAAATGAGCAACTGAGAGACTTGTTGGGAAAAGGCTTCATCAGGCCTAGTACATCACCGTGGGGAGCACCGATACTATTTGTAAGGAAGAGAGATGGGTCGCTGCGGATGTGTATTGATTATAGGCAGCTGAATAAAGTAACAATAAAGAATAGGTATCCCCTCCCCAGAATTGATGATTTATTTGACCAGTTGCAGGGTGCAAAGTGTTTTTCGAAGATAGACTTGCGGTCAGGGAATATTATCGGAGCTGATGGTATTAGGGTAGATACGCAGAAGATTGAGGTAGTAAAGACTTGGCCCAGACCTACGATGCCTACTGAGGTACTGTTAGGCGATATTTCGAATGCTCACGCAAGCGTACGCATCGTTCACAAGTAATATAGTCTGATAAGACCGAATATCGTCCTCAGAGACTGGTTTCTAAGTACCGTTCATCTATTTTATGTTATCTATTTGGCAATCGATAATTGAGTTTGGTTTTTGTTTAACTACTAGAATAATTGCAAGAATTAACTAAACTATTTAAGTTGTAATCAGTTATGAATGAATTAGTACTTCCAAAATCCTCTACTATCCACTCTATTCAATCCTTAATGCAACTAGAATGACTTTTTCTTCTACGTTAAGATAGCGGTTAACTAAACTGTCTTATATTCCGGTTAGGACATATAATTACTCAATCCCAGTGCAGAACTCTTCTATATTTTTATGATAGGATTTACCACATAGGAGGATTAAGAACAGTAACCTATAATGTTACATAAGTTTCGGGGTACTGTCGTCCGCGATTTTAACCTATGTCTAGTCAATTACATCATATCCAAATCTCTTCTCTCGGTTCTTGATTCGAAATCATATATATAATGATAATTAATGATCAATTAATTTTCAAACATTCATACCAATTATTGACTAAATCTTAATCAAGTGAAGAAGAAATCAAACTACTGCATTAATTCATGAAATAAAGTTTCAAGCGATTCATAAGGAAAACCCTAATAAAGTGTTTATCTCCTAGCTATAGTCACGGTAAGAACTAACACAAAATCCATACATAAACTGAATTAAAAATGAAAGAAAAGAAATTACTGCGAACTAAGTCTCCAATTGTATCCTCCCTTGTTGTCTTGTGTTGTGCTATGTTGTAGAATGACCAACCTTCTCATAGCATTAATCCCTAGGGCTTAAATATGTTCCAAATTTCGTGCCCTATGGACCAATCTTTCCTTAGCCAATTCTTCTTGGCCCGAGATTTTTCGCACCGTGGCGTGATTCTGCATCTGCACGCATGATGCGAAACTCCTGCACCTTCTCAGCGAATATGGCACCGCGGTGCTGAAAGTCATGTGGCTTCTCAGTAAATATGGCACCGCGGTTCTGCATATTGGCATCGCGGTGCTAAAAATCCTTCTTCTTGATTTGCCAACTTTCGTTCTTTTTGCCTCAGGAGCACTTTTTCTGCCAAATTCTCGCTCCTTTTCACCATTTTTGCTTTTTGGAACCGCTGTGACTCAAAAGAAAGAAAAACAAACCTAATACTATACTAAACACAACAAAAACGAGTAAAATACTAACTAAAAATGACTCAAAAGACGTATACAAAATACGCCTAACAAACACCCCCAAACTTAACCTTTGCTCGCCCTCGAGCAAAGATCAAAACAAAAAAAAGACACAAAAACAAAAGACTCAAAGACTAAAAAATAGACACAAAAATAAAATAAAAACTTCCCCCAAACTTAAACTACAGATTGTCCCAAATGTGTAAAAGACTCTAAAATTACAAAGGGAAGACTTACAGACATACATCAGCTCAAATTGGTGGTGGTGGCGGCGGATACTGCATTGACCATTGGGTGAACATGGAACTCAAATTATCAACACGTTGGGTCAGGTGTTGATGGTCTTGCATCATTTGCTTTTGATTTTTCAGCATCCTTTGTTGGTTCAAGAGTATCTGCTCCATCATTGGCATTGGAGGCTCCAAGGACAAGAGAGGTTGATGGCTGCTTTCGCCTGCTTCATTGTGTGCCTCTGCCTCAGGCTATTCATCATCCATGGTTGTTGCGTCTGCTGGGCCCCTTCTTGCTGCTGGTCCTAGATTTGGGTCAAGGAAAGAGTGCACTAAATTGTAGGTCACAGGAGACTGACTCTTCTTAAGAATATCCATGGCGAATGTTGGGACTCCATGCCTATCACATAAGACAGAAATGAGTGACCCATGTAACAACCCGCCAGTAGTAGTCAGTCTGCAATCTCCCTTATGTTTTGCACTATTTCTCTCCTAACGTCAATTGTCATGCCCGTCATGATGCCATAGATGAGCTTGATTTTGTCTGTGGGCACATTGGTGAAATAAGTTGACGGAATCAAGCGAGCACTTACGAAATATAGCCATCCTCTGGCTGTTCTGTTAAATTGGCACCGGGCAAGTCTCCTGGATCCGTTGCGGGCAAAATTAAACTCCGCGTCTGGGTAGCACAATGTCTCCGCAACTACATTCCACATGATGTGGTTTATGTCTCTTGACCAACAACTGAAGTGGTATGAATTATTACATGGGTCCTCAACGTCATAGGTCCTCAGTAACACATTCATAACTTCAGAACTCACGGGCACATACTTCCCTCTAACAAAACATCTCCCATCCCTTTGCTCGGGATAATTCGCATAAAATTCCCTCACAAGGATAGAATTCTGAAGTGGGATCCTCTCCGGATTGGTGAACCTTTTTCACCCATTTGCCTCAATCATGGCCCTAATAGGCTCGTAGTCATCATCATCATCAAATGGCATGACCTGGTAGTCCATGCCTCTTTCTGGTATTAATGCCCTAGTACTAATCTTGTTATATCGATCTTTCGCCTGTTTGTTGGTAAATCGAGTAAAATCATAGTCTGGGGCTGATGGATTTGAGGAAGCTCTTGAAGTTCGTTTCTTAGAGGCCATAGTGAAGGTTGTTGGAAAATTTTCAGCAGCGTTTCCTTTGTTTCTTTGAGGTTTCCCAGTAACTCTCACACCACACAACAACAATAACCAAGCAAAATCGGTCCACAACAGCAATACACAACAACTACACCACAATACGCCTCAATCCACACAACTACACAACGAACAACCACCGCAGCAAACACCCACAACTACACAACACCCTACCACCACAGTACGTACCACCCCCAAACTTGCAAGTTACTTTCCCTACTAGCCTTGAAATTGCAAGAACAATGATGAAGATTACCTTTTTGAAGAGTCGTTCTTCACCAATTTCTTGACCCAAATGGAAGGAATGATGATGGTGTAAGATATGAGGGTTCTTAATGGGGTAGTGTGTAGGGATTTTTGAAGAATTTGATGGAGTTTGTGGGAATTTTTGTGGATAGAAGGAGAGGAATTTCAGAATTTATAGAGGGAGGAAGGGGTTGTGTTTGTGTGGGAAAGGATTTGGGGATTTAGAGCTTTTTAATTCTGAATCTCGTCCCGGCACCGCGGTGCCAAAAGTACTGTGGCCCCTCTGATCATTCGGCACCGCGGTATTGCATAATGGCACCACGGTGCATAAACTCCTGCGACCTCTCTGAACATTAGGCACTGCGGTCCTGCACAATGGCACCGCAGTACTTCCCCGATTCCATGTTTTCCATCCTCTTCTTCGTGCTCAGTCTCCGACTTCTTTACCTGACATCACAACATAACAAAAAATACCAAAAGTGAGACTGTTCTAATTAAACTAAATTGCATAATTAAAACATTGGGTTGCCTCCCAAGTAGCACTGTCTTTAACGTCTTGTAGCCGGACACAGGTTCTTTATCAAATCATTGGGGAAATTAACCCCACAACCTATCCAGTTAAAAATCATTCTCCTCTTCCTCACTCTATTTTTCTTCTTCACAATAGTAGGTTCAGTAGGATTTACCTGTTTGTCAGCTTTTATATCATCTACTTTTGTTGTAGCTTTCAAACTAGCCTGTGGGTTCACAGCTGTAGGGATGATCTCCCTAGTTTTGGTCTGAGCCTGCTGAACTGCTGTGTCAGTTGTGCTTACTGCGAAACACTTTTTGCTGGCCTGTGACTCAATGGTGGATTTAAACACCTTGAATACCATTTCTTCTTCCTGAACCCTTAGCCTCAATTCTCCCTTCTCCACATCGATTAGGGCTCTACCTGTTGCAAGGAATGGTCTCCCCAAAATGATGGGTATTTCATCATCATCCTCCATGTCAAGAATGAGGAAGTCTGCTGGGAAGAAGAACTTTCCCACATTGACAAGCACATATTCCACTATGCCTCTGGGGTGCACCACAGTTCGGTCAGCCATCTGTAGATTAACTGTGGTTGGTTTTGCTTCCCCCAAACCCAATCTCTTGAATACAGACTGAGGCATGAGATTGATAGTAGCCCCTAAGTCATACATCGCCCGGTTGCATGTTACGTTGCTAATAGTGCAGGGCAGGGTGAAGCTTCCTGGATCTTTCAACTTAGAAGGCATTTTCTTTTGTAGAATGACGTTGCACTCCTCTGTCAGCGCTACTGTCTCATAATCCGCCAACCTTATTTTCTTCCCAAGTATCTCTTTCATGAATTTGAAGTATGCGGGCATTTGTTCTAACGTCTTAATGAAGGGGATATTAATGTGCAACTTCTTAAATACCTTCAAGAACTTGGAGAACTGCTTGTCTATGTCCTTCTTCTGGAGCCTCTGAGGGTAAGAGATTCTATTAGTGTATTCCCTCAAAGGTTCTGGTGGAACTTTCTCAACTATAGGGTAGTCCTCAGTGACCCCCCTCATTTTCTTCCTCAACTGCTTTCTCTCCCTCTTTCTCATGAACCACTGCGGGTTGGGGAGCAATCTGCTCTAACTGCTTTCCACTCTTTAACAACACTGCCTGACACTGCTCTCTTGGATTGACATCTGTATTGCTTGGGAGTGTACCCTGCGGCCTGTTGGTTACCATCTTCGCTAGTTGCCAAACCTGCGTTTCCAGGTTCCTGAGAGATGACCTGGTTTCAGACATGAACTAATTCTGCGAATTTTTGAGTGTAAGCAATGCAACCCTAAGCTCATCAGGCTTCTCCTGTTGTGTAGGTGGTCTGAACTGCTGGGATGAGGTAGCCTGATTCTGTGCTTGCTGGTTCTGGTAATTACCCTGATATGGTTGCTACTGAGCCTGGTCGTTCCTTCATGAAAAGTTAGGGTGATTTCTCCACCCTGGATTGTATGTGTTGGAATTATAAGGCCGCTGAAAGTTCCCAACTGCCTGAACCTGCTCCATTGGCACATTATTGGAATCCACCGTTGTGCATCTGTCAAAGGAGTGCGGTCCACCATAAATCTCACAATTTACTGGCATCTGAACTGCATTCACAGACATAGTGTTCTGCTGTAGTTGCTTCGTCAGAAGGACTACGTGTGCATTCAGGGCAGTGATGACATCTAATTCATGTATACCCATAGTCTTCCTGCTATTCACTGACCTGTCATCTGCCCCTTGGTGATTGTTGACAGGCATGTCTTCCAGTAACCCATGTGCCTCATTGGCACTCTTTCTCATGAAGGCTCCCCCTACTGCAGCATCAATGATGATACGAGTAGTACCACTTAGCCCATTATAAAAAATGTGGACTAACATCCACTTCTCTATGCCATGATGTGGGCATTTCCTTTGCAGATCCTTAAATCGCTCCCATGCATCATAGAGTGACTCACCATCCACCTGGTAAAAATTGATTAACTCTCCCCTTAACTTTGCCGCTTTTGAAGGTGGGAAGAACTTTGCAAGAAATTTTTGGGCGAAGTCTTGCCAGGTGGTGACAGAGTTGGCAGGTAGTGAGTTCAACCAGCTCTTGACTCTGTCCCTAAGTGAGAACAGGAAGAGCCTCAGTCTAATGGCATCGTCAGTAACGCCATTGTATTTGAAAGTGGCACACAACTCCAGAAAGTTAGCAATGTGCATGTGAGGGTCTTCAGATGACAATCCCCCAAACTGTACTGTGTTCTGGACCATGCTCAGGATGGCTGACTTGATGTCAAAATTATTTGCCCCTGTTGCTGGGAGCCTGATGCATGTTTGGGTACCAATAACCGTGGGCAAAACATAATCTCCCAAGCTCATTTCTGCAAGTGGTGGGACTTGTCCCATGACAGTCGGTACCTCATTATTCAGCCCCTCGTCAGGTACCTCGTTGTTGTTCTGCTGATTTTCCATGGCTAGTAAATCAAAAATTCTTTTCTCACGCATGTTTTGCTTGCATAATTTTTCGATTTCAGGGTTGAAGGGAACACATGTATCTGCTCCTTTCCTTCTTCGCATACACTAAATTCCTGAAATAGACCAAAATCAACAAATAAAATCAAGGCAACAGGGTTCTAATAATAAAAATAAAAATAAAAATAAGGCCAAATTAGAAATAAAAATAGATGGTTCGATATTAGATGTATGCCAGTTCCCAAGCAACGGCGCCAAAAACTTGTTAGGCGATATTTCGAATGCTCACGCAAGCGTACGTATCATTCACAAGTAATATAGTCTGATAAGACCGAATATTGTCCTCAGAGACTGGTTTCTAAGTACCGTTCATCTATTTTATGTTATCTATTTGGCAATCGATAATTGAGTTTGGTTTTTGTTTAACTACTAGAATAATTGAAAGAATTTACTAAACTATTTAAGTTGTAATCAGTTATGAATGAATTAGGGCTTCCAAAATCCTCGACTATCCATTCTATTCAATCCTTAATGCAACTAAAATGACTTCTTCTTCTTCTATGTTAAGATAGCGGTTAACTAAACTGTCTTATATTCCGGTTAGGACATATAATCACTCACAAAGTGCCATGTTGCATGTTACTTTGCCAATAGTGCAGGGCAGGGTGAAGCTTCCTGGATCTTTCAACTTAGGAGGCAGTTGCTTTTATAGAATTGCGCTGCACTCCTCTGTCAGTGTTACTGTCTCATAATCTGTCAACCTTCTCTTCTTTCCAAGTATCGCCTTCATGAATTTGAAGTATGCATGCATTTGTTCTAACGCCTCAATGAAGGGGATATTGATGTGAAACTTCTTAAACACCTGCAAGAACTTGGAGAACTGCTTGTCTATGGCCTTCTTTTGGAGCCTCTGCGGGTAAGATATTCTATCAGTGTATTCCCTCAAAGGTGCTGGTGGAGCTTTCTCAACTGTAGGGTGGTCCTCAGTGACCCCCTCTTTTTCTTTCTCAACTGCTTTCTCGCCCTCTTTCTCATGAACCATTGTGGGTTGGGGAGCAACCTACTCTAACTGTTTTCCATTCCTTAACAACACTGCATGACACTGATCTCTTGGATTGACCTCTGTGTTGCTTGGGAGAGTACTCTATTGTCTGTTGGTTACCATCTTTTCCAGTTGCCCAACCTGCGTTTACAGGTTCCTGATAGAGGACCTGTTTTCAGACATGAACTGATTCTGTGAATTAGTGAGTGTAAGCAATGCAACCCTCAGCTCATCAGGTTTCTCATGCTGTGTAGGTGGTCTAAACTGCTATGATGAGGTAGTCTGATTCTGTCCTTGCTGGTTCTGGTAACTACTTTGATATGGTTGCTGCTGGGTGATGCGCGATTTATGCACACACTTAAACGCAAGTGCACGTGTCGAGTCAAGTAATATAGTCTTGAAAGACCGAGTTATCGTCCTCAGGGATTAGTGCTCAAGTACCAAATTCTATTCCTTGTGAGTTGTTGTTTATGATTCTAATTATGAAAACTAATTAAACTAATGTGTTTTACTTCAGTAATGTGGAAATAAGGCTTCCAAATCTCCTCAACTATCCGCTTAACTTACTTATTAATGCAATTGACTATGGTTCTTCTTCTATTGGAGATAGCAGGTTTACTAATCCGTTTTATACTCCTGTTAAGGTTATATAAACACTCAATCCCAGTACAACACCTTTCTACCTTTCGGTGATAAGGTTGACTCTAGAGGAGGATTAAGAACAAAAACCTTATTAATACTACACAAGTAATCGGAGTATTTTCATCCACGATTCAACCTATGTCTACCCAACTACAACATAGTCATAACCTCCCCTTTCGGATTTCGGTTAGAAATCATATAAGTTATGATAATTAATGATCAAGTAATTACCAAGCAATCAAAACATATATTGGATAAATCTCAACAATTAGAAGAAAAACCACAAACATGCATAATTCATAAATATAAGGTTCAAGTGAATTGACATGGAAAGCCCTATATTAGAATTAGTTCCTAGCCATAGACATGACAAGAACTAATTCAATATCTAACATAAACTGAAAATAAAGTAAAGAAAGAACAAGAAATTACTAAAGAAAGGTCTCCAATCTTGAACTCTAAGATGTGTTGTGAATTGGCAAGAAAGGGAACCCTTAAAACTGCTCTAGGATTCTCCTTTTATAGTTTCAAAAACGAGTTCAGGGTTTTCCTTCAGGCCTGGCCCATCATTCAGTCGAAATCTGATTTTCAGCGTCGGCCGACGCCGCAGCCTGAATCGTGCCGCGGCACCGAACTCGCAAGCCTCACGAATCTTGGCGCTGTGGCTCGCCTCGGCTGACCGAGGCTCATGAATCGCTTTTTGTGCCTGGTTCACCACTTTCTCGCATTTCGAGCTCTGGAACCTCCGTTTTTGCCCTCTTTTTGCTCCTTTTCCGCCAATGAGCCACTTTAACCAATATGACTCAAAAGAAAGAATCTATCCTAAGACGACACGTATTTGTACAAAAATGGA
Organism: Przewalskia tangutica; assembly: GCA_029844215.1. Taxonomy (NCBI): domain Eukaryota; kingdom Viridiplantae; phylum Streptophyta; class Magnoliopsida; order Solanales; family Solanaceae; genus Przewalskia; species Przewalskia tangutica. The sequence goes on along the minus strand of CM056732.1, from coordinate 79,084,818 downwards.
TAAAAAACTCACTAAAAACGACTCAAAAAGTGTATATAAAATACACCGATCAAATACCCCCAAACTTAACCTTTGCTCGCCCTCGAGCAAAGATCAAAAATAAAGAAATAAAAACACAAAGAGAAAGAAAAATAGAAGACTCAATGACATTGATCACTTTTGCTGCATTGGTGTTACTTAGAAAAACATGAAGATTAGCAGAATAATATGCAGGAACATATTGCATGAATTGTTAGCATTCTAAACACATTAAGCTAGATATTTCGCAAACTCATTTTAATCATGCTTAATGGAAGTAAGAATACTGAATTATGCATGTCAATTTCAAAATCCTATGGCATTTTTACTTGCTATTCTCCACTAATCATGGATATGCATATAAGAGATCTTCAGGACTTTTCAGGGTTGTAATGTAGGCTTAGGCATGGGTTGGTAAAAATAGGCATTTAGGCTCATTTTGTGTACCATAAGCTCTTTTGCTTTTCAATTCTTCCATTTTCTTATGATTTCCTTTCTTCACTTCGTATCTATCTTTCCCCTCTTTTGTTTTGAGAGAGTGAAGTGTATTATGAATAACAAGCACCCCCAAACTTAGGCTTTTACCTATTTCTTATTACTTTTTTATTGGGGTGCATCAAACTTGTTCACTCTTTTGTCTCTTTTTTTAACACATTCTATTCCAACCATTTCACATTTTTACTTATGGCACAAGTGTGGGAATATAGGGTGTCAAAGAAAAAGTTTCATGTTTAGGCTCAATGGGGCTGACTAGGGATATTTTTAATGTCATGGATAGGAAAAAGTGGTAAGAATTGGCTAACAAAGAAATGCCTAAGTCATCTCCCCTAACATGCATATCCTAACTATTTCGCTTCAAATAGCAAGCAATCATACACATAGGTTTTACTCATTTAACACTGCACAATTCAAGCAAGAAACCCCAAATAGACAGATTTCATGAGTTTTTGGCATATCTAACCTAAGTGTTTAGATAGTTGCTTCTAATTCCATTACATTATTCAACCTTACTTCACTAGGTGTTTCTAGTAACTACAGCATGCATGATCTTTGACAGAAAATTATGAATCAAAAAGATTTTTTTTTATGACTCAAAAATACACAAAACAATTTAAAAGACTCAAACATACTACAACAATAAGACATAAGACACCCCCCAAACTTAAATCACACATTGTCCCCAATGTGTGCAAGACTCAAAGAAAATAAAAGAAACAAGACACTTACAGGCTTGGTTTAAAATGGTGGCAGTGGCGGTGGATAGTGCATTGACCACTGGTTGAACAAAGAACTCATCTCGTCAATTCTCTGCCTTAATTCTTGTTGTCCTTGTATCACCGTGTCAAAATTCTGAATCATCCTTCTATGGTTCTGGAGCAACTGCTCCATCATAGGCACTGGAGGTTCTGATTCTGTGGGTGGCTGCTGGCTGCTTCCTGCCTCATAGTGAGCATCTGTTTCAGGCTCATCTTCATCATTGGTAGCCTCTGCTGCTGCTGCTGGTGGTGCTGCTGGTGTTGATTTTCTTCGTGCTGCTGTTGGAGGTATTGGGTCTGGGAAGGAGTGCACTATCCTGTATGACACAAGAAGTTGGTTTTTCTCATAAGTATCAGTGGGTAGGGTTGGGATCCCATTTATGGAGCATAACCATGTAATAAGTGAGCCATGTCCCAACCCACCTGTTGTTACCAACCTGCTGGTCTCTCCATTACTTTGCACTATCTCTTTCCCAACATCAATCGTCTTCCCTGACATAATTCCATATATCAATTTGATTCTGTCTTCTGGCACTCTGGTAAAGTGCATTGATGGAATCAGGCGGGCACTGATGAAATACAACCAACTCTTGGCTGCTTTGTTGAACTGACACCTGCTCAGTCCTCTTGACCCATTTCTGGCAAATTCATATGCAGCCCCAGGGTAGCTCACTGTGCTTGCTACGACATTCCAGTCGATGTTGTTGGAGTTTCTGGACCATGTTCTAAAATAGCTCCAATCGTCATCTCCTCCTTCAACATCAACTGTTTTCAATAACATATTCACCCCTTCTGCCTTCACAGTCACATATCGTCCCCTCACGAAGCATCTATCGTCCACCTTCTCCGGAAAATTAGCATAGAATTCTCTCACCATCACTGTGTTCATTGGTGCTATCTTTTCCGTGTTTACAAATCTTTTCCACCCCATCATCTCAATCATCGCCCGAATGGGCTCATAGACATCCCCCTCCCCAAGCGACTCCCTTTGATAATCCATTCCTTTTTCAGGGATTAAGGGCCTAGTACTAGGTTTTTTGTATCTATCATGAGCTCTTTGGCTGACAAACCTAGTATCATCATATTGAGGGGCTGAGGTGGATGTGGAAGCTCTTTTCTTTCTGGCAGATATTTTTGGATGACTTCTGCAGCGTTTCCTTTGTATCAACAATGTTACCCAACACTATCACCCAACAATCAGTAGATACAACACCTATCACCCCCAAACTTCACTTAAGAAGCTCATGCACAACACCCACACTCACTTCGTATACTCTTCCTCGAAATATCACCACCAATTTCAACACCCCAACACACCCTTACAGATACAACACCTCCTCCAATCTACTACCTCCTCTGACTACAGTGAAGCTCTCAAGAAAAGATAAAGGTTACCTTTTGATGGTGTTCTTCAAGCATTTCTTGCTCCTTATGATGATTTGAGGCAATGGGATGAGTGTTTGTTGTTTAGGATGATTAAGGGTTTAAGGAATTCAAGAACTTTGGTTGTGATTGAGTTTGGTTTATGGAAGATCTTTAGGTAAGAGGTGGATTTTCGTGGGTTTTGTGGAGAAGAAGGGTTTAGGTTTTGAATTGGAATGGGGAAAAATCGGATTTCTGGGTTTCCGCCTCGGCGCGGCTCTGCTCGGCCGAGGCACCCATTCTTGCACTCTTACGAACTTCTGCGCGCCACGAAAATGGCGCGCGGCTAGACTTCAAAATTTTTCTGGATTTTTGGCGCCGCGGCGCTGAATCTCCTGCGCTTTTCTGCTCTTTTGGCGCCGCGGCCCTGCTCCTGGGCGTCGCGGCGCTCTGCCGATTTTTTGGAAATCCGTGGCTTATCTTCAGTTTTCGCCCTCCAAATTGTTGGCCCTACACCTGTCATCACAACACATAACAATACCTCCGTGAGACTGTTCTTAGTGAAAACTAACTGCATTAAAGTAAAATAAATTAAAATACTTTGGGTTGCCTCCCAAGTAGCGCTGTCTTTAACGTCTTTTAGCCGGACGCAACTTCTTTAAATCAAGAGGTGTAGGGTAGATTAACCCCACAACCAATCTATTTTTTTAACATTCTCCTTTTTCTTCTTCTGTTTTTCTTCTTATAATTATTTTCAAGAGAAGGTTCAGTATCACATACCTGCTTTGGCGGAGGTTCAGCATCACGTACCTGCTTTGGTGGACTTATCTCCCTTATTTTGGCTTGCACTGGCTCACAAGAAGTTCTGACAGTGCTGATTGCAAAGCACCTGCTCATGACCGGGGGCTCAATAACGTGTTTGAACACTTTGAACATCATTTCTTCACTTTATACCCTCAGTGTCAGCTCTCCTTTCTCTACATAAATCAGGGCTCTCCCTGTTGCCAAGAACGGTCTCCCCAATATGATGGGAATCTCCGCATCCTCCTCCATGTCAAGAATGAGGAAATCCGCAGAGAAAAAGAATTTTCCTACTTTAACAAGAACATCCTCAATCTTCCCCCTGGGGTGCACCACCGTTTTGTCCGCTAGTTGCAAGCTCACCGTGGTTAGTTTGGCTTCACCTAATTCCAACCTCTTAAACACCGACAAAGGCATCAAATTTATGCTCGCCCCCAAATCACAAAGGGCCCTATTGCATGTTACTCTGCCAACTGTGCAAGACAATGTAAAGCTCCCTGGGTCCTTGAGTTTAGGGGGCAATTTATTCTGCAGGATAGCACTGCACTCCTCAGTCAGTGCCACCATCTCATATTCTCCCAATTTCTTCTTCTTTCCCAAAATTTCCTTCATGAATTTGAAATAGGAAGGCATTTGCTCCAACGCCTCGATGAATGGTATGTTGATATGTAACTTTCTGAATGTCTCCAAAAACTTGGAGAATTGCTTATCAACTACTTTCCTTTGCAATCTTTGTGGGAAAAGAATCTTCTCGGTGTACTCCTTTTCTGGAGCTTTCTCTACTATTGGGCGATCTTCAACAACCCTTTCTCTCTCTGTTTCTACCCTCTGTTCAACCACAGGCTGAGGTGCACACTGTTTCAACTGCTTTTCACTCTTCAGCTGTACTGCCTGACATTGTTCTCTAGGGTTCATCTCTGTGTTGCTCGGCAGGGTACCCTGTGGCCTGTTGGTTGCTAGCTTTGCTAGTTGCCCCACCTGTGTTTCCAAGCTCCTGAGAGAGGATCTAGTCTCTGCCATGAACTGGGTCTGGGAGTTGGTGAGTGTCAACAAAGCTGCTCTCAGCTCGTCTAGCTTTTCTAGTTGGACAGGGCCACTGAATTGTTGAGAAGATGAGGCCTGAGTGAATGGCTGTTGATTTTGGTACTGGTATCTAAACTGGTTCTGCTGCCCTTGCTCACCTCTCCATGAAAAATTTGGGTGATTCCTCCACCATGGATTGTAGGTGTTTGAGTATGGGTTGTTCTGGGGTCTCTGATAGTTCCCTACATCTTGGCACTCTGCTTGCTCGATCGAGATATTGTTAGGATCAGCTGATGGGCATCTGTCAAATGTATGTGGACCACCACACATTTCACAACTCATTGGCAGTTGCACTGCATTTACAGACATTGTATTTTGTTGCAGCTGCTTGGTCAAAAGCGCAACTTGGGCATTCAGGGCAGTGATGGCATCAATCTCATGAAATCCCACTATTCTTCTGCCACTCACTTGTCTATCCTCTGTGACATGATTATTGGTGGCCATGTCTTCCAATAAGTCATGAGCTTCATGGGTTGTTTTTCTCATAAAGGTTCCACCTGCGACTGCATCAATGATTGTTCTGGTCGTTCCGCTCAGCCCGTTATAGAAAATGTGGACCAAATTCCACAACTCAATACTGTGGTGTGGACACTTCCTTTTCAAGTCCTTGAATCTTTCCCAAGCTTCATATAATGACTCTTCATCGGCTTGATAGAAATTATTCAACTCCCCTCTCAACTTTGCTGCTTTGCATGGTGGGAAGAACTTTGCTAAAAATTTCTGTGCCAACTCTTGCCATGTAAATATCGAATCTGCTGGCAAAGAATTCAACCACACTTTCGCTCTATCCCTGAGTGAGAAGGGAAAGAGCCTCAATCTGACGGCGTCATCAGTAACACCATTGTATCTGAATATTGCACACAGCTCCAAGAAATTAGCTATATGCATGTGAGGATCCTCCGACGGCAATCCTCCAAACTGAACCGTATTTTGCACCATACTTAATATTGCAGGTTTTATCTCAAAATTATTTGCTCCTATTGTTGGGAGCCTAATGCAAGTTTGTGCTCCGTTCACCCTCGGCAGCACATAATCCCCCAAGCTTCTCTCCGCTTGGACCTGAACTCTCTCCTCTACATCCATTGGCACTCTCCGAGGCATTCTCATGTTAGGTTGATGATCACCTAACCCCTCATTCATCTCGTTGTTGTTTTGTACGCCTTCCATCTCAATTAAGGCTGAAATTCGTTGGTTCCTTCTGTTCTGTTTACAAGTTTTCTCAATTTCTGGGTTGAAGGGAACAAGAGTGTTTGCTCCTCTTCTCCTTCGCATAAACTGGGTTCCTGAAACAGATCAAAACAAACAAATGGATCACGGCACACTGGTTTTCACAAAAAATAAAAAAAATAATAACTAAAAATAAAAAAAAAACCAAATTAGAAATTAAGAATAGATAAAATTGATATTGAACTACGCCAATCCCCGGCAACGGCGCTAAAAACTTGATGCGCGATTTATGCACACACTTAAACGCAAGTGCACGTGTCGAGTCAAGTAATATAGTCTTGGAAGACCGAGTTATCGTCCTCAGGGATTAGTGCTCAAGTACCAAATTCTATTCCTTGTTATCTATTTGGTGACCGATAATTGAGTTGTTGTTTATGATTCTAATTATGAAACTAATTAAACTAATGTGTTTTACTTCAGTAATGTGGAAATAGGGCTTCCAAATCTCCTTAACTATCCGTTAACTTACTTATTAATGCAATTGACTATGGTTCTTCTTCTATTGGAGATAGCAGGTTTACTAATCCGTTTTATACTCCTGTTAAGGTTATATAAACACTCAACCCCAGTACAACACCTTTCTACCTTTCGGTGATAAGGTTGACTCTAGAGGAGGATTAAGAACAAAAACCTTATTAATGCTACACAAGTAATCGGGGTATTTTCATCCACGATTCAACCTATGTCTACCCAACTACATCATAGTCACAACCTCCCCTTTCGGATTTCGGTTAGAAATCATATAAGTTATGATAATTAATGATCAAGTAATTACCAATCAATCAAAATATATATTGGATAAATCTCAACAATTAGAAGAAAAATCACAAACATGCATTAATTCATAAATATAAAGTTCAAGTGAATTGACATGGAAAGCCCTATATTAGAATTAGTTCCTAGCCATAGACATGACAAGAACTAATTCAATATCCAACATAAACTGAAAATAAAGTAAAGAAAGAACAAGAAATTACTAAAGAAAGGTCTAAAATCTTGAACTCCAAGATGTGTTGTGAATTGACAAGAAAGGGAACCCTTAAAACTACTCTAGGGTTCTCCTTTTATAGTTTCAAAAACGAGTGCAGGGTTTTCCTTCAGGTCTGGCCCATCATTCAGTCGAAATCTGATTTTTCCCGCGTCGGCGCCGCGGCCCTGCAACTGGCGCCGCGACGCCGGAACTTCTGCAAGCCTCTGAATCATTGGCGCCTGGCCCTGCTGGCTGGAGGCGCCGACCTGTGTTTGTGCCTGGTTCGCCACTTTCTCGCATTTCGAGCTCTGGAACCTCTGTTTTTGCCCTCTTTTTGCTCTTTTTCCGCCAATGAGCCACTTTAACCAATATGACTCAAAAGAAAGAAAATCTATCCTAAGACGACACGTATTTGTACAAAAATGGATAAAAGACTCACTAAAAACGACTCAAAAAGTGTATATAAAATACACCGATCACTGGGCCTGGTCATTCCTCCACGAAAAGTTAGGGTAATTCCTTCACCCTGGATTGTATGTGTTGGAATTATAAAGTCGCTGAAAGTTCCCAACTGCCTGAACCTGTTTCATTGGCATATTATTAGGGTCCACCGATGTGCATCTGTCAAAGGAATGCGGTCCACCACAAATCTCACAATTTATAGTTATCTGGACTACATTCACAGACATGGTGTTCTGTTACAGTTGCTTCGTCAGAAGGGCCACATGTGCATTCAGTGTAGTGATGATATCTAATTCATGTATGCCCATAGTCTTCCTGTTATTCACTGACCTGTCATCTGCTCCTTGATGATTGTTGGCAGCCATGTCTTCTAGTAACTCATGTGCCTCATTGGCACTCTTTCTCATAAAGGCTCCCCCTACTGCAGCATCAATGGTGGTACGAGTAGTATCACTCAACCCATTATAAAAAATGTGGACTAACATCCACTTCTCTATGCCATGATGGGGGCATTTCCTTTGCAGGCCCTTAAATCGCTCTCAGGAATCATAAAGTGACTCACCATCCACCTGGTAGAAATTGTTCAACTCTCCCCTTAACTTTGCTATCTTTGAAGGAGGGAAGAACTTTGAGAGAAACTTTTGGGATAAATCCTGCCAGGTGGTGATAGAATTGGTAGGTAGTGAGTTCAACCAGCTCCTGGCTCTATCCTTAAGTGAGAACGGAAAGAGCATCAGTCTAATGGCATCGTTAATAATGTCATTGTATTTGAAAGTGGCACACAACTCCAGAAAGTTGGCAATGTGCATGTGGGGGTATTCAGATGGCAATCCCCCAAACTGTACTGTGTTCTGGACCATGCTCAGGATGGCTGACTTGATCTCAAAGTTGTTCGCCCCTATTGCTGGGAGCCTGATGTATGTCTGTGCACCAGTAACCGTGGGCAGAATATAATCTCCCAAGCTTCTTTCTGGAGTTGGTGGGACTTGTCCCATGCCAGCCGGTACCTCATTATTCAACCCCTCGTCAGGTACCCCGTTGTTGTTATATTGATTTTCCATGGATAGTAAATCAACAATTCTATTCTCACGCCTGTTTTTCTTGCACAATATTTTGATTTCAGGGTTGAAGGGAACAAGTGTATCTGTTCCTCTCCTTCTTCGCATACACTAGATTCTTGAAATAGACAAAAATCAACAAACAAAATCAAGGCAGCAGGGTTCTAATAGTAAAAATAAAAATAAAAATAAGGCCAAATTAGAAATAAAAATAGATGGTTCGATATTAGAAGTACGCCAGTCCCCGACAACGGCGCCAAAAACTTGTTAGCGATATTTCGAATGCTCACGCAAGCGTACACATCGTTGACAAGTAATATAGTCTGATAAGATCGAATATCATCCTCAAAGACTAATTTTCTAATTATCGTTCATCTATTTTATGTTATCTATTTGGCAATCGATATTTGAGTTGGGTTTTTGTTTAACTACTAGAATAATTGCAAGAATTACTGAACTATCTAAGTTGTAATCAGTTATGAATGAATTAGGGCTTCCAAAATCCTCGACTATCCACTTTATTCAATCCTTAATGCAACTAGAATGACTTCTTCTTCTACGTTAAGATATCGGTTAACTAAACTGTCTTATATTTCAGTTAGGACATATAATCACTCAACCCCAGTGCAGAACCCTTCTATATTTCTATGATATGATTTACCACATAGAAGGATTAAGAACAGTAACATATAATGCTACACAAGTATCGGGGTACTGTCGTCCGCGATTTTAACCTATCTCTAGTCAATTACAGCATATCCAAATCTCTCCTCTCGGTTCTTGATTCGAAATCATATATATTATGATAATTAGTGATCAATTAATTATCAAACATTCATACAAATTATTGACTAAATCTTAATCAAGTGAAGAAGAAATCAAACTACTGCATTAATTCATGAAATAATGTTTCAAGCGATTCATAAGGAAAACCCTAATAAAGTGTTTAGCTTCTAACCATAGTCACGCTAAGAAATAACACAAAATCCATACATAAACTGAATTAAAAACGAAAGAAAAGAAATTACTGCGAACTAAGTCTCCAATTGTAGCCTCCCTTGTTGTCTTGTATTGTGCTATGTTGTAGAATGACCAACCTTCTCATAGAATTAGTCCCTAGGGCTTAAATATGTTCCATATTTCGTGCCCTATGGACCAATATGCCCTTAGCCAATTCTTCTTCGGAACTGAGATTTTCCGCACCGGCACCGTGGTTCTGCATACCTGCACCGCGGTGTCGAAACTCCTGCACCTTCTCAGCAAATATGGCACCGCGATTTTGCATAGTGGCACCGCGGTGCTGAAAGTCCTGTGGCTTCTCAGTAAATATGGCACCGTGGTTCTGCATATTGGCACCGCGGTGCTGATAATCCTTCGTCATGATTTGCCAACTTTCGTCCTTTTTGCCTCGGGAGCACCTTTTCTGCCCAATTCTCGCTCCTTTTCACCATTTTTTCCATTTGGAACCGCTGTGACTCAAAAGAAAGAAAAACAAATTTAATACTATACTAAACACAACAAAAACGAGTAAAATACTAACTAAAAGCCGTATACAAAATATGCCTAATAGGTACGAAGTTTTCTGGGGCTAGCAGGATATTACAGGAGATTCGTAGAAAAGTTTGCCTCGCTTTTAGCGCCTTTAACAAGGCTAACTCAGAAGGCAACTAAGTTCCAATGGACTGATGCTTGTGAGCAAAACTTCCAGTTGTTGAAAGACAAGTTGACTACAACTCCAATTCTAACTCTTCCTGAGGGACCATATGATTATGTTATTTATTGTGATGCTTCAGGTATTGGACTAGGTTGTGTGTTGATGCATCATGGCAGAGTTATAGCTTATGTCTCTCGATAACTCAGGAAGCGCAGGAAGAATTATCCTACTCATGATCTGGACTTAGCAGCAGTGATTCACGCTTTGAAGATTTGGAGACATTATTTATATGGTGTTCATGTTGATATTTATACGGATCACAAGAGTCTCCAATATATCTTTAAGCAGAAAGAGCTGAATTTACGACAGAGACGGTGGCTAGAGTTACTAAATGATTATGATGTTGATATTCTATACCATCCAGGGAAAGCAAATGTTGTAGCAGATGCTCTTAGCCGTAAATATATGGGTAGCTTGACGGATGTGCAACCAGAAATAAAGGAGATGGTTCGTGAGATATACCAGCTAGCTAGCCCTGGAGTCTGTTTGGCTAATTCTGGAGATAGTGGAGTTTTTATTCGAGAAGTTGTTGAATCCTATATCATAGAAGAGGTAAAGAAACATCAGTACGAGGACCTTGTTATGGCATAATATAGAGATACAACACTTCGAAAGGAGAATACCCTATTCGAAGTTGCACCTAACGGAGTACTACGGTATGGCAGCAGATTGTGTGTACCTGATGTTGCAGGGCTACGACGACAGGTTATGGGAGAGGTACACTATGCCCATTATTCTGTTCATCCAGGGTCATCAAAGATGTATCATGACCTCAAATGTTTATATTGGTGGGATGGCATGAAAAGGGACATATCAGAGTTTGTTGCTCAGTGCCCGAATTGTCAACAGGTTAAGGTCGAGCATCAGAAGCCTGGTGGATTACTGCAGGAGATAGAGATACCAACTTGGAAATGGGAAGTGATTAATATGGAATTCATTACAGGCTTACCTCATACTCAACAGAAGTATGACTCTATATGGATTATTGTGGATAGGCTGACAAAATCAGCCCATTTTCTTTCAGTCAGGACTACGTATTCAACTGAAGACTATGTGAGGTTATACATCAGGGAGATAGTGAGACTTCATGGGGTTCCCACATCTATTATATCGGACATAGGAGCTCAATTTACAGGTAACTTTTGGAGATTGTTCCAGAAGGGATTGGGGACACAGGTGAGTCTTAGCAGGACATTTCATCCTCAGACTGATGGGCAGGCTGAGCGTACTATTCAGACACTAGAAGATATGTTGCGAGCCTGTATTATTGACTTTAGAGGTAGTTGGGATGATCATTTACCACTTATTGAGTTTGCTTATAATAATAGCTACCATTCTAGTATCCAGATGACACCGTATGAGGCCTTATATGAAAGGAAGTGCAGGTCACCTATCGGTTGGTTCGATGTAGGCGATACTAAGTTAATCGGCCCAGACATGATTCAGCAAGCTGTTGATAAGGTGAAGCTTATTCAGGAGAGATTGTTGGCAGCCCAGAGTCGACAGAAGTCATATGCAGATAGTCGACGTCGACACTTAGAGTTTTAGATTGGTGATTGGGTATTCTTGAAGGTATCACCCATGAAAGGTGTGATGAGATTCGGTAAGAAGGGGAAGCTTAACCTGAGATACATTGGGCCTTATCAAGTTATTCGTAGGGTAGGCAAGGTTGCCTATGAATTGGACCTACCATCTGATTTGGAAGAGATGCATCCAGTCTTTCATGTATCGATGCTACGTAAATGTATTGGTGATCCTTCTAGAGTATTCCCTGTAGATGATGTCCAGGTAACAGATGAGTTGTCTTATGAGGAGAGCCCCATAACTTTACTTGATCGCCAGGTTAGAAGGTTACGTACCAAGGATGTGTCTTCCGTCAAAGTATTATGGCGAAACAATAATAGGGAAGAGGTGACTTGGGAAGCAGAAAACGAGATGTAGAATAAGTATCCTCACTTGTTCCTTATGCCTGCAGGTAATTCAATTCCTTACTTGATTATATTGATTGGTAAATAATATATGTGGTATATTATGGCCCCGTGAGGCATCTATGGGTTTGCTGAATATAGGTTGGTAGATATAGTTATAGAGGAGACTATGCCAAAACATTTATATCATGAGACCTACTATGAACATTCAAGGACGAATGTTTCTAAGGGGGAATCATGTTACACCTCGTGATTTTAGGGCAATAAATTGAGAACGTAATTAAGAAAATAAGATTCAAGTGTTGGAAGAAAAATATATTTACATATGCTAATAAGAAAATTAGTCTACAAAGGATGTGATCCCAGAATAATTTTGGATACAACAAATGTGACGATGGAAATTAATAATAATGGTTGTGTATTCCCAACGGGGTTATGGACTAGTGTCGTATTATAAATTTTGACATCGAGAATATGAGGTCTTATGAAATTTTCAGGATTTAATGAAGAGGGATCTAAGATTAATTAATTGTGGGATTAATTTTAATGGAAAGGATAATAAGTGGACGTGTGGGAACTTGTGCACACATGCAAGACATTTTCATGCTCATTTAGACCAATGTTCCTCTCATTTCAATACACTTTAATTCAAATCTCTCCTTCACATACCCCTCCTATCTTCTGCATCCGATTTCCCCCATCTTCCATAGCTAAGTTAAAGACTAAATCAACTCTCTTATCCTAGATTAAGTTCTTCTAATAAGTCTAAAACATGGTAAACTCCTCACATGGACTGTTACGGTAATTTACGGGACCGATTCTAGCCCAAGAAACTTTAGCTTTGAAGATGAACATTTTGGAAGAAAAACATGTGTTACACCCCGAAATTTCAGGACGAGTATATAAGAATGTACGTAAGGATACAAGACTTGAAAATTTGAACGAAGGAAAGATTTGTTATTCTTAAGGAAAATTCTTCCGAACCTCGGGAAGGAAAAATAGTTGTTAATGAGAATTGGGTTCTCAAATTCGTTATTTGAGACTTATGGAATTTATCAGAATTATAGAATTTTATTTTCGGATTTGGTCACGTGGGGCCCACTCGGAAAATTTTACGTTTTTGTGGGGCCCACAAGGTTTTCGATATTTTGACCAATTATGGAAATTTGGGGAAATGAAATATTGTAGACCAATCGGGGGGCGACACGTGTCACCCCCACATGGACATGTTTGGTCGAAATTGACAAAAGTCAATTGGGCCAAGTTGACTTGACATTGTTGACTAAGATCTCATCCACACATTTGTTTTAATCTTGGCCCTTGGTTGTAGTATATATCACCTACTAGTGCAAGACTAGTTTCCAACACTTAGAAAAATCAAGAGAAATGGGTGTGTCTTCATAGGAGCTCTCGGCCAAGCTCTCAAGTAGAGAAAGAAATTCTTCAATCTTGCTCATAAATCCCAATATTCAAACCCAAGATCCCTAGAGGTATTCTAAGGATATCTCAACACAAAAATCCCGGAAAAGCTACATTTTTACGTTAGTCGCAACATGAAAACCTAAGGGGGTTTTCATAGTTGGAGTTGGAACTTGACGAGGAGTTCTTCATAAGCTTCCAAGGGTTGCTTGGAGTGGATTGGAACGTCGAAAAGAGGAGCTAAAGTTGCTAAGGATCGACTTTAAATCTTGGATTAAATTTGGGCTTATCGAGGTAATAATCTTCATCTCCTTAGTGTAATTAGAAATTACATGTTGTAATAGTTGAGAAATGAGCATGTAATATTTAGGATGAAGATTGAAAAGATTTGGACCTTGTTAAGAGCTTAAAACCGAAAATGGTATGTTAGCCGTTAAGATTGTAAGACAATTTGGTCGATAGTTACAATCGTTGCATGTTAAATAAGAAAGGATTTATAGTTGTTATAATTGTTACAATATATATAACAAGTTGGAATAACAACTTGGATTGAAAAGGAATTGAAAGGAAATTGATATTGTTGTTGGCATTGACTGTAGCCGAGAATGACATTGAATATTGGACTAATTGATATTAATTGTGGGGCAGAATTTTGCACGTTCTGTTAGGCGTGTAATCCCCTTTGGTTAGCTGATTGTTGAGCCTTAAATGTGGCATGTTTGGTTATTGATTTTGGGCCTTGAAAAAGGTGGAAAAGTACGTTGAAACAAAGGAAGTGCTGCCCAATTTTCCGTAGAATAAGAGACTTTATACTTAGAATTATTCTACGATAGAATGCTAGAAGTTGATAGACATATTATGGTCATTATAGGTTGACATTCTACGTGCGGCGTATTCAACCTAGCGAGTGGATTAAGTCGGAAAGGTATGTGGAACTTTCCCTATCTCTTGAGCATGATGTGTTATAAATGTATAGTACGGTAGACGTACGAGCTTTAAGTAAATTCGGCTTTGTTTTTGGTATCATTGCCTTGATTGAATTGTCCAAGTTGGTTGAGTTAGAGAATTAACTCACTTGATTTTAAATGATGGAAATGCCTTAGTTGTCTAAAACATAAAGAGTTATAATGGTTTTATGGGAAGTTAGTTACAACGGCTTTATGGAAAGTTAAGAGAGTGGTCTACTTGATTTAAAGGCATAAGATGCCTAGGTTGTGAAAGTAGAAGTGTTTGGTTTTAAAAGCTTTGAATTGAATTTCTAAAGGTGTAGTAACTTGATTTGAAAAGTAGACATACCTTGATATTACGGGTGTTAGTATCTTGTGGTTGTTTCATGAAAATAGTCATTTTCAAAGGAGTTGAAACACGTAGTACTTTGGGGTTAAATTCCCGGATTTGACGTGGCATACTAGTGCCTTGAGTTTTATAAAATGATAAGTGATTCACCTAAATCTAATGAGAGTCCTAAATGATTTAACTTGCATATGTTACTCACAATAGACATTCGTGCGAGTGTTATATTTCCATATCACAGCGTCCCTCGCACGAGGGCCGACAATCATGTGTTATACTACGGGTTCAATTCCCTTGACATTATTTTATTCCTTGGACTAGCTCTCCACGATGCCGGTATCCATATATACTCATTGCGGGACCACGTGACCTATGCGAATTCAATTCCCATGCGGGTTAAATTCCCATGACTATTCCGTGGACTAGCTCTCCATGATGCGGGTATCCATATATACTCATTGCGGGTCCACGTGACCTATGCGGGTTTAATTCCAATGCGGGTTAAATTCCCATGACTATTCCGTTGACTAGCTCTCCACGATGCGGGTATCCATATATACTCTTTGCGGGTCTACGTGACCTATGCGGGTTAAATTCCCATGAATAGGATTGCATAATGGTATTACGGGCGGGTAACCCTAAATTAATCTTAATCTTTCTACTTTTAAACGGCAAAGTTTACTCTCATTAATCTCATTGTTAATAAGGTGCGGGGTAGTGTTATTTGGTTATCATACTTGCCTCCAGCTTTATGTCTAGACTTATGATTTAAATTGCAGTACTTTCAGTTTCACATACTTGGTACATATTTTGTACTGACCCCCTTTCCTCGGGGGCTACGTTCATGCCGCAGGTAAAGTTAAACAAGTTGATGATCCTCACTCTTAGGATCACTGTTCAGCTGTTGAGAAGCTCTATTACTCAGGAGGCTTATCTTTGGTTCAGATCCCTGGTATTGTCGGTTGTTGTACATTCAGGGGTATGGCGGGGCCCTGTCCCGTCACAGTTGTTATGTCAAAACTCTTAGAGGTCTGTAGTCATATCTTGTGGGTCGGCTTGTAAAGAAAAAAAAATGTAACTGCTTTTGGCTATCTATATATATATATATATCCAGGAGGGCAGCCTTATCGGTCAGCCTGTTGTTTACTTCATATTGATTTAACTTATATGTTTTATGTATGTTCCGCTGATTTTCTCTGATGGTTACTGTAGCGGTGCCTGTGTAGGGCACGATCGGCCCGGGGTCGGGTCGTGACAAAAGTGGTATCAGAGCAGTTAGTCCTCGGAAGGTGCCTACAGACCGTATCTAGTAGAGTTTTGGTTATCGGTGTGTTGTGCACCACATATATAACCAGGAGGCTGCAGGACAATTAGGATTGGTTTCCATCCTTCTCACTCTGAGATCGTGCGATAGAGCTGTGTTGTTAGGGTAATCTCTCCCTAATGAGTTATGTTGATTGCAGCTATGAGAAAGGCAACAGTGACCCAAAAAGAGATTATGTGGATCGCGTATCCAGGTTGGTAAAAAAATTGTTGCATAGCTGGTATATTGATGTACAACTATACAGATTTATGTATGAGGGTCATATGTGTGTTGCCAAAAAAAATGATTTTAGATTACCAAGAATTGGTAAGGACTAAATAGATACCGGGAATGTATGAAACCGTTTAATGAATTCTCATCAATGTTTTATGTGTTAATTTGAGATAATTGGGAGATGATGAGCTGTCTCATAGGGTAATGAACCCTTAAGAAATCATGTTAAGGGACTTAATGGGAGACTATGTTAGTGAATTAAGCTACGATGTATGCTTAAGAGAATTATACGGATGAGATCCGTATGGAGTAATTATGGTTGTTATGATTAAGACAACACGATTGAGAGGTTATGCAAAACTATTTTACCCATGTATGCGGGGAGGGGCGATAAGGTAGGCTTGGAACATGGAATTGCGAGCCTAAGAATATTGATAACCGCCGAGACATTAGGTATATAAGGCCTTCTCGGGTAGTAAAAAATTTAAGTCAGACCAAGGATAAGAGTTAAGTGCGACGCCGAGTCAGTTATGACCTATTACGGGTCGACCCATAGCCTGTAATGAAGAGGGGTCAGTTAAGAGTTATCCCGCTATGTGACAGGGTCATGAGGGTGCAAGGCCTAAGTCTAGTTAATCGTGTTACGGGTTCGTGGACGCGTTCCACCAGAACCGGATCGTGAGAGCCGGAAATGGCCTTAAATGTCGGAGGTAGTAACTCCGAGGATTTGAAAGACAGAAGCAGTGATAGAAATTATGTACGTATATAATAAGTTTGGAAGTACGAAAAGAGTACGACCAGTAAGAAAGGGAGCAAACAAGTGTAAAGGAATAGAGCCTGAGGCCATAAGAACATTTCGAGGTAGCTACACCAGTGGCTGATTGGGTAGTAGCTGAGTAGGTATATAAGAATTGCCCGGTGATGATACAGTCGTCAGACCCTAGTAGACCTAGTAGGGATGGATATGACAGACTTGGAGGTACTTGGAGTCGACTTAGTGTGGCAGTCAGGGCCACGACTTTCTGAATAAACTCCAGAGAATGTACAAAGTAAGAATAAGATAAGTATGAGTGATACCGACCTACAACAGAATACATCATAGGTAGGTTTTGAAATCTACATGATTTTTAAGGCGATGCTTGATGATTTGAATTATGGAGGAAACCGCAACAGGACCCTGTGAATAGGGTTGTAACTTCAAGGAAAGATTATGAAAGGGAGATAAGCTCTCTCCCCCATGTAAAAGGATAGTTTTACGTATCTTTGAGTGTTATGCGTACCCATATTATTAGGTGATGTATATGAGACTGGTAAAGTCTTCAGTTTCATTATGCAAGGGGTTAAATTTTTTACATAACCTTTGGAAAAGTGTTGTGTTGGGGTAATTGAGGACGACACTAGAAAATGGTCGAAGAAGTGTCGTAAGGATAGAAATGCAGGTAGTAAGCATGAATGGGACTGTATGATCAAGAATCAAGATAGAAATATTTTGGTTAATAATAAGTATTATGAAGGGTTATGACAAAAAATCTTGGCAAGCCATTGGATTATGTAATACCGTGAGATGAGGTTTGAACACCTGA
Source organism: Przewalskia tangutica (assembly GCA_029844215.1). NCBI lineage: Eukaryota > Viridiplantae > Streptophyta > Magnoliopsida > Solanales > Solanaceae > Przewalskia > Przewalskia tangutica. The sequence goes on along the minus strand of CM056732.1, from coordinate 79,067,107 downwards.
CTATAAGCTCTATGAGCTGGGAAGAATAATAGGATTACTACTTGACGAGATCAAGGAAATCTCCCCCTAAATTGCGATTGGCAGGAAGTCTTAGCCATGAGACAAACGACGAAATTGAATCTAATTATAGTAACCAAGTTGGGTGTGACAACACCCAGGATGGGAAACAGGAATCATAATTGAAATTTTGGTTATACCCGAATATTTCGGAAGTATGAGAAACGCTTCCAGTTATTGGGAGATAAGCTGACTACGACTACAGTTCTAACCCCTCCCGAGGGACTAGAGGGTTAGGTTATTATTGTGACACTTTGAGTGTTGGGCTAGGCTGTGTGCTGATGCAACACGATAAGGTTATATCCTATGCTTCCCGGCGGCTACGGGAGCATGAAAGGAATTACGCTACTCACGATTTGAATTGGCGGAAGTTAGGCTTGCCTTGACGATTTGGAGGCATTACTTATATGGAGTTCATGTGGATATTTATGCAGACCACAAGAGCCTTCAGTATATCTTCAGACAAATGCAGCTGAATTTGCGACAGAGACGGTGGTTAAAGTTACTCAAGGATTATGATGTTGATATCCTATACCACCCAGGGAAAGCCAATATAGGTGCGGATGCTCTTAGTCATAGATATATGGGTAGTCTGCTAGATAGACCGGACATAGTCCGTGAGATTCATCAGCTAGTGAGCCGAGGGGTTCGGTTGTTTGTTTCCGATGATAATGGAGTTCGGGTCCGGGAGGTTGCCGAGTCTTCTCTCGCCGAAGAGGTGAAGAGGCGACAATATAAGGATCCAATTTTAGTACGGAATCGAGATACGGCTCTCCGATAGGAGAAAATCCTGTATGAGATAGCACCTGATGGGGTGCTAGGATACGAGGGCAGGTGGTGTGTACCCGATGTTGCAAGACTTCGTCAACAGGTTTTAGGGGAGGCACACAGTGCTCGTTACTCTGTTTATTCGGGGTCGACTAAGATGTATCATGACCTCAGATGTATGTATTGGTAAGATGGCCTGGAGAGGGACGTAGCAAAGTTGTTGCTCAGTGTCCAAATTGGAAGCGGGTCAAGGGTGAGCACCAGAAGCCCAGTGGGCTATTATCGACGATTGAGATCCCGACTTGGTTGTGGGAGGTGATTAATATGGATTTTGTTACAGGATTGCATCGAACTCAGAGAAAGTGCGACTCATTGTGGGTCATAGTAGACAGGCCGACGAGGTCAGCCCATTTTTCTTCCGGTCAGGACTACTTACTCGACTGAGGATTATGCTAGATTATATATCAGGAAGATTGTGAGACTGCACAGGGTTCCTACATTTATTATGGCAGGCAAATGAGCCCAATTTACGGCTAACTTCTGGAGGTCTTTCCAGAAGGGATTGGGGACACAGGTGGGTCTCAATACTGCATCTCACCCTCAGACCGACGGACAGACAGATCGTACTATCCAGACACTTGAGGATATGTTGCGGGCCTGTGTTTTTATTTCAGGGGTAGCTGGGAGGATTATTTTGCCTCTTGTTGAGTCACGCACGATAACAGATACCCTTCCAGTATTCAGATGGCCCTGTATGAGGCTTTGTATGGAAGGAAGTGTAAGTCGCCGATTGGTTGGTTTGTTATTGGCCAAGTTCAGTTAGTTGGCCCAGATTTGATTCAGCAGGCTGGGGATAAGGTGAAGCTTATCCAGGAAAGGTACATTGAGACTTATCAGATTATCCTTAAAATAGGCAAGGTTGCCTATAAGTTAGATCTGTTGTCCGATTTGGAGGCAGCACATCCGGTCTTCCATGTTTTTATGTTACATAAGAGTATCGGAGATCCATCCAGAGTTTTCCCAGTTAGTGATATCCATGTGACTGAGGGGTTATCGTATGAGGAGAGTCCTATAACGATACTTGATCGCCAGGTCAGACGACTACGGTCTAAGGACGTGGCTTCCGTCAAAGTCTTGTGGCGGAATGATACTAGAGAGTAGATGACTTGGGAGGTAGAGGATGACATGATGCAGAAGTATGCTCACTTATTCCCTACGCCTCCAGGTAATTCATTTCATTACTTTTCGATTATTATTGACGTGTTTGCATAAGTATTATTATGTGGCCATGTGTGGCACATGCGATTATGTTGAGTATAGTTAAAGGGGACTATGCCAATATCTGTTTAGATTAAGCCTCGAAAGAACATTCGGGGACAAATGTTTCTAAGGGGGGAGAATGTTACACCCTGAAATTCCAGGACGAGAATATAAGAATGTACGTAAGGATACAAGACTTGAAAATTTGAATGAAGGAAAAATTTGTTATTCTTAAGGAAAATTCTTTCGAACCTCGGGAAGGAAAAATGGTTGATAATGAGAATTGGGTTCTCAAATTCGTTATTTGGGATTTATGGAATTTATCGGAATTATGGAATTTTATTTTCGGATTTGGTCACGTGGGGTCCACGCGGGAAATTTTACGTTTCTGTGGGGCCCACAAGGTTTTCGATATTTTGACCAATTATGGAAATTTCGGGAAATGGAATATTGTAGACCAATCGGGGGGCGACACGTGTCACCCCCACATGGACATGTTTGGTCGAAATTGACCAAGTCAATTAGGCCAAGTTGGCTTGACATTGTTGACTAAGATCTCATCCACACATTTGTTTTAATCTTGGCCCTTGGTTGTAGTATATATCACCTACTAGTGCAAGACTAGTTTCCAACACTTTGAAAAATCAAGAGAAATGGGTGTGTCTTCATAGGAGCTCTCGGCCAAGCTCTCAAGTAGAGAAAGAAATTCTTCAATCTTGCTTCATAAATCCCAATATTCAAACCCAAGATCCCTAGAGGTATTCTAAGGATATCTCAACACAAAAATCCCGGAAAAACTACGATTTTACGTTAGTCGCAACATGAAAACCTAAGGGTTTTTTCATAGTTGGAGTTGAAACTTGAAGAGGAGTTCTTCATAAGCTTCTAAGGGTTGCTTGGAGTGGATTGGAACGTCGAAAAGAGGAGCTAAAGTTGCTAAGGATCAACTTTAAATCTTGGATTAAATTTGGGCTTATCGAGGTAATAATCTTCATCTCCTTAGTGTAATTAAAAATTACATGTTGTAATAGTTGAGAAATGAGCATGTAATATTTAGGATAAAGATTGAAAAGATTTAGACCTTGTTAAGAGCTTAAAACCGAAAATGGTATGTTAGCCATTAAGATTGTAAGACAATTTGGTCGATAGTTACAATCGTCGCATGTTAAATAAGAAAGAATTTATAGTTGTTATAATTGTTACAATATATATAACAAGTTGGAATAACAACTTGGATTGAAAAGGAATTGAAAGGAAATTGATATTGTTGTTGGCATTGACTGTAGCCGAGAATGACATTGAATATTGGACTAATTGATATTAATTGTGGGGCAGAATTTTGCACGTCCTGTTAGGCGTGTAATCCCCTTTGGTTAGCTGAATTGTTGAGCCTTAAATGTGGCATGTTTGGTTATTGATTACGGGCCTTGAAAAAGATGGAAAAGTACGTAGAAACAAAGGAAGTGCTTCCCAATTTTCCGTAGAATAAGATACTTTATACTTAGAATTATTCTACGATAGAATGCTAGAAGTTGATAGACGTATTATGGTCATTATATGTTGACATTCTACGTGTGGCGTATTCAACCTAGCGAGTCGATTAAGTCGGAATGGTATGTGGAACTTTCCCTATCTCTTGAGCATGATGTGTTATAAATGTATAGTACGATAGACGTACGAGCTTTAAATAAATTCGGCTTTGTTTTTTGTATCATTGCCTTGATTGAATTGTCCAAGTTGGTTGAGTTAGAGAATTAACTCACTTGATTTTAAATGATGAAAATGCCTTAGTTGTCTAAACATAAAGAGTTATAATGGTTTTATGGGAAGTTAGTTACAACGGCTTTATGGAAAGTTAAGAGAGTGGTCTACTTGATTTAAAGGCATAAGATGCCTATGTTGTGAAAGTAGAAGTGTTTGGTTTTAAAAGCTTTGAATTGAATTTCTAAAGGTGTGGTAACTTGATTTGAAAAGTAGACATACTTGATATTACGGGTGTTAGTATCTTGTGGTTGTTTCATGAAAATAGTCATTTTCAAAGAAGTTGAAACACGTAGTACTTTGGGGTTAAATTCCCGGATTTGACGTGGCATGCTAGTGCCTTGAGTTTTATAAAATGATAAGTGATTCACCTCAATCTAATGAGAGTCCTAAATGATTTAACTTGCATATGCTACTCACAATAGACATTCGTGCGAGTGTTATATTTCCATATCACTGCGTCCCTCGCACGAGGGCCGGCAATCATGTGTTATACTACGAGTTCAATTTCCTTGACATTATTCTATTCTGTGGACTAGCTCTCCACGACGCGAGTATCCATATATACTCATTGCGGGTCCACGTGACCTGTGCGGGTTCAATGCGGGCATCTATATATACTCATTGCGGGTCCACATGACCTATGCGGGTTCAATTCCCATGCGGGTTCGATTCCCATGATTATTCCGTGGACTAGCTCTCCACGATGCGGGTATCCATATATACTCATTGCAGGTCCACGTGACCTATGCGGGTTCAATTCTCATGCGGGTTAAATTCCCATGACTATTCTGTGGACTAGCTCTCCACGATTCAGGTATCCATATATACTCATTGCGGGTCTACGTGACCTATGCGAGTTCAATTCCCATGCGGGTTAAATTCCCATGAATAGGATTGCATAATGGTATTACGGGCGGGTAGCCCTAAATTAGTCTTAACCTTTCTACTTTTAAACGACAAAGTTTACTCTCATTAATCTCATTGTTAATAAGGTACGGGTAGTGTTATTTGGTTATCATACTTGTCTCCAGCTTTATGTCTAGACTTATGATTTAAATTGCAGTACTTTTAGTTTCACATACTTGGTACATATTTTATTTGACCCCTTTGGTCGGGGCTCGAAATGTCGCATGTAGAGTTAAACAGGTTGATGATCCTCACTCTTAGGATCACTGTTCAGCTGTTGATAAACTTCATTACTCCGGAGGCTTATCTTTGGTTCAGATCCCTGGTATTGTCGGTTGTTGTACATTCAGGGGTAAGGCGGGGCCCTGTCCCGTCACAGTTGTTATGTCAAAACTCTTAGAGGTCTTAGTCATATCTTGTGGGTCGGCTTGTAAAGAAAAAATGATGTAACTGCTTTTGGCTATCTATATATATATATATATATATATATATATATATATATATATATATATATATATATATATATATATATATATATATATATACGAGGGCATCCTTATCTACGACTGTTGTTTACTTCATATTGATTTAAGTTATGTGTTTTATGTATGTTCCTCTGATTTTATCTGATGGTTACCTGTAAGGGTGCCTAGGTAGGGCACCAGTCGCGGGCCCGGGGTCGGGTCGTGACAACATGTAAGTAAGATAGGTTTAAAATTGTAAAGGATGCATGCATGTCATTGTAAGTTGAAGAAATGATGCAAATTGGAGCAATGGGTGCCGATGCAAGTAGGGACTGTATTAGCTAAGCTAAGGTAAGATTTCTTCTTCTTATAAGATTAATTGGAGTAATGATGTTGTGATGAACTCGTGTTAAGAGAAATTGGATGTAAAAAATTGCATGTGACTGTTTTGGTGTTGTAATTGAGCCGATTTGGAGTTGTTTAATTACATTGGGTTCGATTGTTGTTGTTGTTACGGTAGTCCTTAATTATGTGCTAAATATTGAAGGAAATCTTGACACTTAAAGTGGTAGTTGTTATATGAAATTGTTGAAATATGAATTGGATTTTAAGGAATTATGAGAAGAGTTATGGTATTATGTCTTGTGGACCGTGACATCAATGAAATTGAGGGACATTGTTGTATTGTATTTAAGGGCTATTCTTGTTGAGCTATAATGCTGGAAATTTAGCTATGAACATGCATGTACATTGTGGTAGTTGCTAATATATGTCCTAAACGAATAAATATATAAAAATGTTGTACATTGCACTCTTGTTGTTGTTGGAGAATGGACCGTGCATGGTAGCTGTTTTAATATGGATAAGGGGCTGGATTAACATGAGAAATAGGTGTATAAATCACCTTGATTGCTGTGGTTGTTTTATTCCATGGATGTAAAGAGAAAAAAATATATAACAATGGTGTATATAGGGTATATGAGACTGATTTTGTTATATCCTTGATTCGTGCTTGGTTATTGGTGTTGTTGACCTTGTTTGTGAGTTGTGGATGTGTGTATAAGTAGGGGAAATGCTGCCCAAATTTTTACATAAAACGAGTTATCATTCGATATATAATGTATACTAGTAATCATAGAGTTAACAGACAGGTTACTATTGTTATAGGTTGAAGTGCTAACCGAGATGAAGTTAAGTATTGAGTTGGTATCGACGACAAACAGTATGTGAAGCTATCCCTTTCCTTCTTTTTGGCATGAGTTATATAAAATGAGCGTACGAAGGACGTACATAATTCTAATTCCTAGTGATACTGGATATGATAGTTGTCTTTGATTCTCCAGTGTTAGTTCATTCTAATTATTCCATTGAACCTCAAGTGATGACTTAATTTGTATATGGTTGCTCCTGATATTCTATTCGTGCATAATGTGATTATATCATTTCACCGAGTCCTGGGCCGGATATGTTCGTGCATAACTTCATTGCATTGTTCACCGAGTCCCTCACTAGAGGGCCGGGTACGGTATGTATACAGATGACTATTTCACCGAGACCCTCACTAGAGGGCCGGGTATGTATATATATATGTATATGACTTCATTTACCGAGTCCCAGAATGGGACGGGTACGATATATTATATGGACATGTATGACTCTCATTTCATAAGGCACATGTGCATTGGTATCTTGATTTATCATACTTGTCTCCTGTTATCTTTTGGCCAGTTATGATCTCTTTTATTGTATTTCATGTTTTATATACTCGGTATATTTTTCATACTGACCCCCTTTCTTCGGGGGGCTGCGTTTCATGCCCGCAGGTGCATACACTCAGTTTGGTGATCCTTCAGCTTAGGATTTCTGCTCAGCTATTTGGAGAGCTCCATTATTCCGGAGCCTAGTCATTTTGGTACAGATCTTTTGTTATAGCCTTATGCATATTCAGGGGTACGGCGGGGCCCTGTCCCATCATGTTTCACCGTTATACTCTTAGAGGTATGTGGACAGGTGTGGGTGGTAGATGTGTTTGGATATGTGTGGGTTGTAGTTGTGTTTTGGTCAGCTGTACGGTTGTTGTCCGTTTTAGATATTGCTATGTATAGTGGCGGCCTTGTCGTCTTGCCTATCTTGTTATGTTTGATTAGTTGTGACTCCTCAGGAGACAGGTTCATTTTGATATGTAGCGTTATGAGTCAGCGGCTTATTTTTACAGATTTCTACATTGTCCTGAGATTCAGTTTGATTATATTTAACAGATTCGTATACGGGTGTCCAATTAGGGCACCAGCCACGGCCCATCGTGTTGGGTCATGACACCCACCCCATTATGCGACTGCGTTTAAGTACCTAAGTAAATTTAGCCTTTGCAAGAAAACACTTTGGTGTAAATACCTACAAAAGTTTATCTTCTACTTTTACTTTAACACATCTATGAAAGGGCCTGAGTCCTCGTAGACTTAGAGCAAATGCTTTGACATAAGTACTTGTATCGCCGAAAAGGATTTTGCACCCTAACAATTATAATGGACGACACGTTTAATTAAACTTGTATTTTAATGTTTGAGGAACATTTTCAGTTTTGGAGATTTCAACCAAGATCAACAATTATGCCATACATCATATGTCATCCTATCATGCAATTTCTAAACACATTTAGATGGGTAACCATCAAACCCATTAGGCATGATATAAGATGATTTTAATCACATACGGGGCGCCGTCTACCCAAACAGTTATAGCGGTCATTGAAAGTAAATAATTACTGGGCGTTGCCTACCCACACAATAATTATTCCCAAAGCTAATTCAATTGCAAAGAGAACAGCCAGCGGCAACAGATATGTGCGGACGCTATGCTAATAATTTAAATGCATCACATTCAAACACTTAGCACATTTGTATATTATAGAATAATATACCATTAATGATAATCATGGGTCTATTTGTCTAAACTCTAAATCTATGTCTATGCCAAGAAGTCCCTAAACATTTTCTGATTTTAAAATTCTGATTTTCAGGAATTCTGCAAACTTTTAAAATTTACAGTTCAGTCCCTCAAGAATTTAAATGCTCAATTTGAACCCCATTAAATTCAAAAAACACAATTTTGACTCTCAGAAAATATTTTCAGGTTTCAGGGACCTGTTTACAATTTCCAGAACTTAAAATCAAATTTCCAGAAAGTTTTTTTAATTACATATTTGCCCGAAAGGACCAAATCTGTCCAATTTAAAATTTTATTTTCAGATTCTGAAATTCTTAAAACTTTCAGAATCAGATTCTGAAACTCTTACCCCTAATTTGGGAAAGCTGGTGGTCGCGTGTGAATTCTTTCAAGGCAAAGGCCGACCAAACTTCAGTTTCTGATTTTTTTTTAAAATTCCGTTGACATCGCCTTGGCCCTGTAGGGAGGCGCTACGACGTCGAAAGATCAGAGAACGGAAAATCTACAGTGAAATTTTCAAAATTTTATTTTAAGCTTTCTGGATGAACAACGTCGTGGCCCTATTGAACAGAACCGCGACGCCGCCGCAAAACATTAGTCAGCGTCGCGGGATCCATGGTGGAGCCGCGGTACCTCGACCCCAGAAACACAATTTCTGCAATTTCGAAACCCTAAAATTGGTTTAGGCTCAGATTTGTAGATCTATTTCATACCCGTTTCGCTATTTTACAGCACGTTCATCGACCATCATCAAATCTCTTATCGTTTTTCGTCTCAATGCACCATATTCGAGTCGAACCGGTTAAACATATCAACTTAGATGAGTTAGATATTAATGACTTTCTCGATTACATCACTGTTTAATAGATCTAAAGACAAAACTATGTGTTCTTGGGATTTTAAGGTTTTAAAACTTTTAAATGGCATAAATCAAATTTAAACAAATCCTAACCCATATTATCATTAATATTCATTGTATAATCACACAAAATAGCCCAGGCTCTAATACCACTGTAGGGTTTTGTCGGGTTCATACACGCAACGGAATTTGAAAATTTATATTTCAAACCCGACGACAGTCAAACTATGAGATGATTATACAATGTAAAACAATAACACAAAGCATTAATGTAATACTTCGAATGAAGACTTACATTGATTAGCAATCTGGATTGTTGAAACTTTGTGTAGTCCGAGGGTGCGCACACAATAGTCCCTCGATTTGCAAGTCAGAAACTGTGATGTAATTTCTCCTTTGGAAAGCTAGAAATTCCAGCAGAGTTTCAGTAGATTTTAATCTTATGAAAAGATGGTGTGTAAAATATGAGGCTAAACTCTGTATATATAGCTGAATAAATCAGCTAGGGTTTCCCCGTGGGCCAGGCCCAGAAACCGAAATAGAGTGGGTCATTTTGGACCCACTGGACGCGTGTTGGCGCCGCGGCGCTGAGTAAGTGGCGCCACAACACTATGTAGCCATGGCCCTCACTCACCTGCGCCGTGGCGCTGCTCCATTTTTGCTTCGTTTCTATTTTATTTTAATGTCTCGATTATCAACTGAACATTTATATACTCTCTGATTACATCTTTTAATCGACGGAACAATTGACTTAGTATTACTCTTCAGACCTTTACATATTGACACTAATAACATTAGGGTCTACACGGAACTTTTAGACTGCGCCGGAAGACGAACTCAATATGTAAAGTTTAGCTACATGAAACATGTGAATTGAACCTCTATGTGAGAAGATAAAATCCTTTCATTCATGACACACTCAATCAAGCTTAGGATTTTTCAAGTGTCTATCCAAATGACTTGATCATTATAACTCATCTATATTAGTTGACAATAGGACCATATCAAAGATATGTCCATTGCATTGGCCAATGACTTAGTCAATCTAATACTATATGAGTACTTGAGCGTTCACTCGAATATACATTCAAGGAATGAATCCTAATATTGGCTCACATACCACCTTTAATCTACTTCGTAATGCACCCAAAACAAACCGCGTCTCAACCTATAAGGCATTTGAGCTTGATCAAAGTACATTACTCCATAAACAATGTGATATTGACCTCAAGTCTAAAGACTTCTATCTCCCACATGCCAATGACATTATCGAAATATAACAAATAGTGCATCAACAGGGTATACCAATACTTCAACAAGTATTCATGTGTCCATCACGAGTTGTCATAACTCGTAGCAAGTGAGACATACTACATCCCCTAAGGATATAATGCAGACCATATGTCGACGTATCGCATATCATCGATATCCCAATCTCGATCATCATTAGTCGAGGTAATTTAAGAGTTGCGTTATAACATTAATTTTCACATCATTAATAAACACGTAAACTCTAGGGATGCATTTATAGAATATTATAAATAATCAACTAATAATTCAACTAATATTATGAGAATATATAAGAGATCATTTATTCTCATAAACAACACAATAACATCCACAATATAGTCGTTTAGAGAGTTTCTTTTTAAGGAGTGATTTTCTCTCAATAGATTTTATGCATTTTAATATTAGTTTTTTTAATATGTAAGTCACTTGACCAAACAATATTAATATTATGATTTTTAGTATATTTTCTGTGTCGTCTATCGCCACCAAAGTTTGCAATTATAAGCTTTCGCGTGACACCCTGATTATTTCGATCCCAACAATTGGTATCAAAGTCAACGATTAAATGGGTTGAAGACAAGCTTAAGACGGACGGTTCAAATCAAGCTGCAACCAATATCACAAGATCTTATCCAACGTACTACAAATGGAGATGATTTTTCAACCATATTTTCAACATCCCCACTGATGCATTTTTAAAAATAAAGTAAAATATTTTAAAAATGTTATGGATAATATCATATATTGTGGATGTCTATCTTTAAGAGAAATATTAGACCAATAACTTTGGGACCAAGTCAAAGTTCTCCTATAAATAGAGATGTTCTCATCAATGTATATCATCCATAAGTGAAATAAAGAACTCTCCTCCCTTTCTCCACAATATTCTTGTTCTAGTTTTATTATTTCATAACACGTTATCACCATGAGAGAGCCAATTCAGAAATTGGAAAATTTCGTAAAGCCGCTGAATGTTTATCGTTTGCTTTCTAGTCGTTCCAAAGGTATGATTTATTCAATTAATTACTTATTGTTGAATTTCATGATGTGATCACAGTTGCAATATGCACTGTGCAATTGGATACATTGCCTGAGTTATGAAGAAGAGAAAGGGAGATGAACACAAGATATTTGTGGGAGCTTTCCAATTTTTCTCTTAACTGTAAAAGTGTTGTGTGCACTTATTTATACAAGTCTCTAAACACTTTAATTAAGAAGGTAATCAACTAACCACTTATTATGCTATAACTAACAAACTAAACAAGGGAAATGCTAGAGAGTCTTGTTGTTGCATGCTACTTCAGTGCACCTTAGCTTGTTATGTGGCACTTCAACATCTTTACATTGCTGCACTCCAATACCCCTGCAAGCTAGGTACTGCAAACAAGTTCTTCATACCTAGCTTGAGTAACAAATGTTTGTGGACACCCTTAGTCAAGCTCTTTGTCAACAAATCAGTTGGCTGATTTTCAGTGGAAATGTATAGCGCAGAAACCAGCCCTTGTTGAATCTTCTCTCGAATGAAGTGGAAATCTATTTCAATGTGTTTAAATGCGCTCATGAAACACCGGATTCGCGACTATTTGGATGGCGATTTGCTATCACTATATATAGAGATGGGCAATCGCAAATGAACACCTAGTTACGAAAATAGTCACGAAATCCATACTATTTCTACAACCACGTAAGTCATACTACGTATTCATTCGAGAGAGCTCACGGATATTGTGATCTACTTCTTGGACTTCCAAGAGATGAGGAAGAACCAACAAACACGAGATATCCGAATGGCGATCTCCTAGTGTTTGGGCGGGATGCCCGATCACAAAAAAGCGATCCGTGTTGACCTCCCTGCGGCAGAAAACACCCGGCCACGGTGCTTGCTTCACATACTTGACCACCTCTCGGCGACCACTTGATGTGATAATTTAAGTTCCTGCATGAACTGACTCAGGCTCTGGACAACAAAGGCAATATCTGGCCTTGTGTTGGTCAAATATAAGAGTCTTCCAATAAGTTTCTGATAGCTAGATGGATCTTCCAAAAGTGGATCATCAGTCACCCCCTCACTGCCTCCAGATGACCCTGTAGCCTGCATATGTTGATCATAAACAGCAGTAGTCAACTTGACATTCTCTCCATTGGTGTCCATGCAGGTTTAGCCCTTGTGAATCCCATATCAGCAACCAATTCAAGGGCATACTTCTTTTGGTGCATTACAATACCACTTTTATTTCTAGCAAACTCAAAGCATAGAAAATATCTCAACTCTCCAGGTCTTTGATTTTGAAGTGTTGTTGTAATGCTTTCTTGGTCTCAGCAATCATCTCACAATCATTCCCAGTGATGAGTAAATCATCAACATAAACCAATACTATTACAATCTTATTTATGTCCTTTCTTGTAAACAAGGAATAATCCAAATGATTTTGACTAAAACCAGAAGACAATAGTGCAACAGTCAATTTAATGTTCCATTGTCTAGATGCTTGTTTAAGACCATAGAGGGATTTAATAAGCATGCACACCTTGCCTTGATTATGTGTGACACCCTGAGGTGGATTCATATAAACTTCTTCAGCAAGATCCCCTTGGAGAAATGCATTAGACACATCAATTTGATATATGGCCCATTCCCTTGCAGCAGCCAAAGCAATAACTGTTCTAATAGTCACCATCTTCACAACAGGAGAGAAGGTGTCTTAGTAATCAATGCCTTCCCTTTGGTTGTATCCCTTTGCGACCAACCTTGCTTTGAATCTCTCCACTTCTCATGAAGCCTTGTATTTGATCTTGTAAACCCATTTGCAACCTATAGCCTTCTTGTTGCTAGGTAAGTCAACTATTTCCCATGTCTTGTTGTCTTCTAAAGCCTGAATTTCTGACTGCATAGCTTCTATCCACCTCTTGTCCTTAACTGCTTCACTGTATGATCTTGGTTCATACTCCTCTGAAATTTTGGCATTGTAATTCTGGTATGACACAGACACTCCACCATAGCTAACTACATCAGACAAAGGATATGGACATGACTTCCCATTCTTTGTGGCAGCAACAGGTTGAATGAAATCTTTCAGCCAAGTTGGTGGTTTTCTGTCTCTGGTGGACCTTCTAGCTTCAGGTTGATTATGTATAGGAACTGTGCTATCAGGTGATGTAAGACAAGCAGCATAATCATCATTAGAAATTATAGGATCAACACTAGGAGGGGGATCAACTGCAGGAGGTCCTTGACCAACATCAGAGAGGACAAGATCAGGGACAGGATCAGAGCCTTGATCATCATGTCTTGCTGGAGGGGGATCAACTGCAAGAGGTCCTTGACCAACATCAAAGAGGACAAGATCAGGGACATAATCAATCAATTCATGTCCATCGTTATAACCAGGAAAATAATCTTCACTTGAACCAGCAACATGTGTGTCTTCTTCTTTCTGTTTAATCTGCTCAAAAGGAAAAATTTCTTCATAAAAGGTTACATCTCTACTAACAAAAAAAGTTTTACTTTTTAGATCAAGTAACTTGTATCCCTTTTGTGAGACTGCATAGCCAAGAAATACTGACTTAATAGGTCTAGCACTACATTTATCTCCTTTAGGCAACTGAGTTGCATAACACAGACACCTACTACTTTCATGTGAAGCAATGAAGGTGCCTTTTTGAATAACTTCTCATATGGTGAAACATCTCCTATAATAATAGATGGGATCCTATTGATAATGTAGACTGCTGATTCCACACAGTCTCTCCAAAACCTTGCAGGGAGATTACTTTGAAATCTTAGAGCTCTAGCCACTTCCAAAATATGTCTATGTTTCATTTCCACCACTCCATTTTCTTGGGGAGTGTATGGACAATATCTCTGGTGAATGACCCCATGCTGGCTGAATAATTCATCACAAGAGCTGTTAAGGAATTCTGTGACATTGTCTGACCTAACAGTTCTCACCAATGCACCAAACTGTGTTTTAATCAATGCAAATAACTTCTTCAGAATAGTTGACACATCAGACTTAACATTCATTAAGAATACCCATGTCCATCTAGTGTAATCATCTACTACATTAAGGAAATATGTCATTCCAGAATAGGTAGGAACTTGGTAAGGTCCCCATACATCAAGATGTATCAAAGAGAAGACATATTCTTATATGCTGTTACTAACAGGAAAGTAATGTCTTGTTTGTTTAGCAAGAGGACAAATATCACAATGTTTTATTGTAAAATTAGATTTATCACTAATACTACTAATCTTCCTTAGTGTACTCATTGGCACATGTCCAAGCCTTCTATGCCAAATCCATGTATGTAACTCAGAAGTTGTGACTCCAGTTGTCATGTGTGCTTGTGATCCTCTCCATTTGTGCTCTCCTCTGTGAGATTACAGCATGTACAAGTCATTCACTTCCCTACCAATCTCCTTCACCTTCCCAGTGAAGAGATCTTGTAGGACAAAAAAATCAGGAAAAAACATAGCACTGCAATTTAGCTCCTTTGCCAATTTTGATACTGAGAGTAAGTTAAATTTAAAACTTGAAACACACAACACATGCTTTATCATGTCACCCCTATTAACCTACAACTTCATGTTTGTGTAATAACTGCTGAGTCACCAGTGGGTAAATGTACTTTGCTTGCAATCTCTATGTGATCAACATGTTCCAGCATATGTGCAGTACTAACCATATGGTTTGTAGCCCCTGAATCTACTATCCAGCTATCAAGTTTCTTAGGGATCACAGGTATACCTCTCATGTGTACTCTGGGAGCATGTGAATTGGCTAAAGGATCTTCAGCCAAGATTGTCTGGTTTTGACAATATCCACTTATATTTGCCTGTTGACCCAGCACGGTAAGCACTTTCTCATATTTGTCTGGAGGACAAGTCTGTAGCAGGTGAGCAAATTACCTTTGCTGCTCCTGAGTAAGCTACCTCTGATGATGTGCTCCTGGATAAGCATGTAGTCTATCTTCATCCCCATATTGTGCTCATGTAACCACAATGTTTGCCTTCTTTTTTTCTTTAGTATCTGAGGGATAACATATGATCTTATAACATTTTTTCATTACATGTCCCTGTTTCTTGCAGAAATCACAGAACATTAGTTTGTAACATGTATTCCTGGTGTGTCCTTTAATTTTACAATGATCACAAAACATATTGGAAGAGTAGGGCCTCTGCTGCCTGCTCTGTAATAACTTGCTGAACAAAGCAGTTCCTTCAGCATTTTGATCTCCCAGACCTGCAAACCTTCCAGTAATAATTTTTTGACTCTCATCCTGAGCAATCATAGAGTAAGCTTGATTTACACTAGGTATAAGAGTCATTAGTAGAATATGACTCCTTGCTTGATTATAGCTATCATTTAGACCCATTAGGAACTCTAGCAGCCTTTGGTTTGTCAAGTATTCAATATATGCCCTTGGGCTATTACAATCACATATTTGAGGAGGAATAATAGAATCTATATCATCCCATAGATCTTTCATTTTTGAATAGTAACCAGAAACAGGCGACGTTCCCTGATGTAACATTGCTAAATCCTTTTTTAATTGATATACTCGTGACAAATGAATTTTGTCGAATCTCTCTCTTAAGTCTTTTCACAATGCGTATGCAGTGGATCTGTATAAAACTCCACTAAGCAAATTCTTATTTACATTCTTCATTATCCACGAAATGACCATCGCGTTGCATCGATCCCATTGTCTTACTTGAGATGCGCCAAAGGTGTCTCTCTTAACAATTCCGTCAATGAAACCAATATTATTCTTCGTCAACAATGTGAGCCTCATTGCCCGACTCCACAATGTATAATTTTCCATTCCTATTAGCTGTGTCTCCACTTGAACTGTCACAGCTGCATCCGAAGCACTTAAGAATAACGGATGGTTATGATCAACAATATTCGAGTTCAAACTCGAATTCTCATCCAATGTTACTGTGTGTGATGTGGTCGAAGGTTCATTCTCCATCAGTTACGATTATGAATATCAAATATTTGAAAATTAACACTCAATTATCGCACATGCAGAGATCCAGACCTAGAAATCAATTCGATCCAGGAAAAAAAATTCACAACTAGAAATTGATCCGAAATAAAAATCGGAATCGCAATTAGAGCTGCAACTTAGAAATTGATCCGAAATAGAAATTGAAATCGCAATTAGATCTGTAATTATTTGTCAATTGAAGACAGAAGACGACTAACCAATTCCTTATCGCAACACAAAATTCGTCGATCCTCAATGCTATGGCTTTGATACCATGTTGAATTTTATGATGTGATCACAGTTGCAACATGCACTGTGCAACTGGATGCATCGCCTGAGATATGAAGAAGAGAAAGGGAGATCAACAACTTTACATTGCTGCACTCCACGTATCATGGCTTTAATCTAAATGATATATATCAAAACATTCAACTGGAAAAGGATATCACCACCCACTTATTGAAGGTGGTAATCATTACGTCACTATTAATAATAAATAATAGTGGCACTGAGAATAGTAGTATTTGATACCTTTGAAATTTTCTGTTAAGCTACAAAAATAGCATCCATGTATATATGGATATTACCATTCTTTCTTTTTTTCGTTTGAAAATGTTGTTGCTGAAATTTGCATATTTATTTCCTGATTCCTTAAAAATTAATTTTAGGGTTATTTGGATTGTCTTCAGCTTTATTTTTGGTTGAAATCAGACTTGATTATATTTTACATGCTCATTGTAATTAAATTTGTTAACCATCGGAAGTGGTAAGGTTTGTAATTATAATTGAAAATATGTTAGAGAATTTGTTTTTTCTATATTTATGTCTCGATTTGCTCCTGAAGTAGCAATATCACAAAAGAAGTTCTAAGCGATCATAATTTTATATGGTTAAGGCACATTCATATGATTATGTTCAATTCCTGAAGAAAGAGAACTTTTGATAAATATTATAAGTACATTCATTCCCTGAAGTGAATGTGACAATATGTAGTAAAACTTATATATACGAACGTGCATTTGATTGTGAAGTTATCACGACTCACCTCCAGAAGAGGTATAATAATTGAGAAAAAATATTCTAACTATTTTATGCTTCACTCCCGAAGTAGTAAATTCAGAAATCCGCTCCCGAAGTAGCAAATTTTAAACTCTACTCCTTAAGTAATAAATGTTTGAACTCTACTCCGGAAGTAATAGAATTTTAAAAGTAGTAAAACTTTAAATTTTACTCTTGAAATAGTAAATCTGAAATTACTCTTGAAGTAGTAAATTCAAAATTTATTTCCGAAGCAGTAAGTCTCTGAAATTTACACCCGAAATAGTATAACTCTTAAATTTACTCTCGTATTAGTAGAATTTCGAACTTTACTCTCGAAGTAGTAGAATTTCGAACCTTACCCTTGAAGTGTTAAACCTTTGAACTTACTCCCCAAGTAGTAAGATTTTGAATTTTATTTTCAAAAGGGTTCAACTTTGAAATTTACTTCTTTTACTCTTTAAAATATGTTGTGAGTTTATAATGCATGTAAAGTTTTTTCTTAATTTTCTGCCAGCTTCGATTTTAGTTATTTATGGTGGCTTCAGATTTTTATATGAAGGTTAATATTCTACACAGGTCTATATATTAGACCGTTATTATCGCACTAGTTTTTGAGTAACTTGTTTCAAGGTGTATTAATTCTATATTATGTGAATGCATGTGCCTGATTCAACTAGATGCAATTTCGTATAACTTACTTAGTTTGGTCCTTTTCTTGACTTAGCCTGCGTGCATTATATGTCTTTCTTTGCCCTTTCATATGACATTTCATCCGCATGTTACATCTGATATTAGAAATACATGTTAGTCAACACATGCACTAATTTTCTTAAAATTGAATCTCTGTAAGATCACTTAAAGATTTGAGATTGTTACTATAGGATTTTACTGTAAGTCATACTAAAAATTGTAAAGTAGATAATAATAGGTTCACTTACTTTCCAGCAGAGTTTACAAGAAATATATTAGAGCAGTGTTTGTTTGTGCTTGAAAAAAAAAGGTGAGTTATTGAAAATTATGTATGAAGTGCATCTAAATGACCATTTTTCATTTCTCGAAGTGAATGAAGAAATAGCATAACACACCTCCTGAAGAGATAAAATTACAAAGAATGTAAATGTTATTTTGTAGTAGGAAAGTCATTGTTGCACGTACTTGTCGTACGTCAAATCATCTTGATTTTTTATTATGTATCATTCTAATGAAAAAGATACAAATTTTGTAGAATACTTTCTACTATAACCACATTAATATATTATTTTTACGACCGCCGCTTTGATGCAAAGTGTTCGAATGTTAATGGGTATTCTCCCTTAAGGAGATGTCTGAAATACTGAAGTTTAAAACTTACTTTTCTTCGTTTATAAATTGTATTGTCTCTAAATGTCTATTTAATTATTGTTTATTTTATGACACCAGTAGTGTCTAACTATAATTTCTCTTATGATACCAGCAGTTTCTAAGCAATATTTGGTTGTACAAAATTAATAATCAAGTGCTCCAGAAGTGCTAACTATTTATTTAGAAGATATTGACATCAATAGTGTCCAAACAATATGTGTGATTATGGAGAATAAAATGGAGGCTCCTGAAGAGCCTATATATTATGTCATTCGTTCTAGATTGTAATATACAAAGTTCTTATGATCGAAGCACGAGTTATAGTAAACCCGAAGTTTACTAAAGTAAATGACTATCATATTTTAGCTATAAATGATTGGATGACTAAATCAGAGTGGGTAAGGAATATGTATTTGAAATGTTACCCTCTTTATTCTCCAAATTGTATTGCACAAATATGAGCATTGATGAAATCATATGTCACGATAAACCAGAAGTTTATTGTACAAAATAGAATTCATGTAATAGTAAACCAGAAGTTTAGTAAAACAAATAGCACATGACATGGTAAACTTGAAGTGTACTAGTACAAATAATTTTATCAATTGACGTGATAATTTTGGTTGTCCTGATTTAAATTTAATGTGCTAAGTTTGTATTCGGAATATATTGAAGAACTAGAAAATTCTTCAAGAAGACAATACATAATGTAGTCGTTTAAAGATCAGTTTTTTAGGGAGATTTTTCTCTCAATAAATTTTATGATTTTTTATATTAGTTTTTCAATATGTAGGTAACTTGACCAAATAATATTAATATTATGCTTCTTTTAGTATATTTTCTGTGTCGTCTGATTTATCACTACCAAGATTTACAATTATAAGTTTTCGCATGACGCCCTAATTATTTTGATCCTAACAATTAAACAGATGTAACTATTACAAAGGCAAATTAACAATGTGCATATATAGAAGTATTCACACTTAGGATAGTTCAGTAGACATTAGTGTAAACGTGTATAGTACATCAATATAAATCTATACCCATAATTAGAATATATTTCATATATTGTGTAAATATAATTATGGTAAGACTAAGATTCCTCTTGTAATTAGGACTAGGATTCCTATTGTATAAGGAATGAATATTGTACACTATATATATTGATATTAATGAGAAAGACACCTCAAGGAAGATTAATATCATCTTACATGATATCAAGAGACAAAACCCTACTTCGTCTCTAAAAAAATTCAAGCGTCGCCAACCCCCCTCTCTTTCTCGTGCGCGGCGCCACCTCCCTCTAGGGTTCTTTCCTTCTATCCTAAATTATATCCACTATCATGAATCCTCCTACAACTCCTACAACCTCCTCTTCCACTGTTATCACTCCCGAAACACCGAAACCATCTTCTCACCCAGCCATAACCGTTACCAACATCAAGAACTGTCTTCTAATTCTTCTTGATAAAGAAAACGATCAGTATTCTCCTTCGGTTGAACTGTTTCGCATTCATGCATGTGTTTATAACGTACTTGATCATATCGATAACGCTATTCCTCGCCTCCCGGAGGTTGATGATTTTACATGGCGTCGTCTCGACGTCGTCGTCCAACAGTGGATATATGATAGTATTTCTCATGATCTACTTCTTACTATTATGAAATCTGGTGCCCCAACCCATGAATTGTGGGTCGTTTGGAGGAAATTTTTCAGGAAAACAAGCACACTCGTGTTGTGTACTTAGAGGAACAATTTAACAATACACGTCTTGAAAACTTTTCCAACATGACTGAGTACTGCAAATAGTTAAAACTTGTGGCGGATCAACTCTCCAACGTCGGCACACCTGTCTCAGAAACTAAAATGGTGTTATTGTTGATTGCAGGCCTTCCTAAAGGCGAATATGATACTTTGGACACCATGATTCAACAGGAGAATCTGTTACCCAGTTTTAACAAAGCTCGCTCGCAGTTGTTGCTCGAAGAAACCCGTTGTACTAAGAAGGATGAGCATAATCAGAATGAGTTAGCTGTAGAAACGCAACCCCAAGACCCGATACCGTCGGAAAATTCTCAACCGTGGCAGGGCCGCAGCGGCGGAGGTGGTCGCGATTGTGGCAAGGGTCGCGGCCAGCAGAACCAGCAGCAACAGCCACTGCCCAGTCCCTAGTACGGTTGGTCCGCGACGCCTCAACAGTACCAGCAGTAGTGGCTCAACCCGTATTCCCAACCAGGGTTGTTGGGCCCTCGGCAAGCCCAGTACCAGCAGCAAGCCCACTTTATGCTAGGTCAGTTCCAGCTGCCCGCACCCAGTAGCCACCGGATAACACTTGGTACATGGACTCGGGAGCCACATCTCACCTCACCCGATCTGTAGGTAATATTTTCAAAATATTTAATTTAAAGCATCCTCAATATATTACAGTTGGCAATGACCACTGCATTCCAATTAAGGACTGTGGTACATCCTACACACAACCACATCATCCACCTTTCTCCCTAAAAAATGTCCTATATGCCCCATACATCATTAAGAACCTAATTTATGTCCGCAAATTTACTCGTAATAACTCTGTCTCTGTTGACTTTGACCCTTTTGGTTTCACTGTGAAGAATCTTCATACGGGGACACCTCTTACGAGATTCAATAGAATGGGGGATCTCTATCCATTCTCATCCATCTTCGCTTCGCTGCCAGATCTTGCTCTCTCGTCTCTCTAGCGGCTATCTCTCAATTCACATGGCATAATAGACTTTGTCATCCAGGAGCCCCAGTTTTTAATTTTCTTAGAGGCAATAATTTTATTCCATGTAATAATGGGAAACTATCCCACCACTATGTTTCTTGTTCTCTAGGCAAACATACTCGTCTTCCGTTTAAGTCATCTACTAGTGTTACTTTTACACCTGTTGATATTATATATGCCGATTTATGGACATCTTCTATCCCTAGTTCCCTCGGTCATAAATATTATCTTCTGTTGCTAGATGATTTTCTCACTACATTTGGTTCTATCCTCTTAAATTTAAATCGGAAGTGTTTGTCAAATTTTTTGAGTTTCGCACTTTTATCCAAACACAGTTTGAAAAAGGTATAAAATCTTTTCAGTAAGATAATAGTCGTGAATTCAATAACTCTATGTTTCACTGCTTTTGTACAAACAATGACATGGTTTTTCATTTCTCCTGCCCTCACATTTCCCCACAAAACGGTAAAGCTGAACGAATCATTCGCACCATTAACAATATGATTCACGCTCTATTGATTCATGTCTCACTCCCTCCGTCCTTCTGGGTATATGCCGCTAAGATGTCAGAATACATTCTAAATATTCTCCCAACTAACACCCTTCACAATATGACCCCTACCGAAATCCTCTATCGCAGAGTCCCTTCTTACAATCATTTATGGATATTCGGTTGTCTATGTTATTCTAACCTTGCCTCTACTGCCACTCACAAACTAGCTCCCCGGACCACTACATGTGTCTACCTAGGCTTTCCGCCGAACCATAGAGGCTATCTCTGCTATGACTTATCCACCTGTCAAATCCACATTTCACGTCACTTCACATTCGACGAGACCACATTCCTATTTTTGAATCCTCAAAAATTCCAAAAACTGAATTAATCCTTTCTTGACGAGCCTGCCATCTCTCCCATAATTCTCAGTGTTGACACCCAATTTTGACCCTCTATTCCAATTATTAATCAGTAAATTAAACTAGTTTTTAAACACCGCAAAATAACTGTAATAATAACAATACACACATATATAAGCACATACATACATAAATAATTTAATAATGACACCACATTTATATAGAGCATTAAGCACTCCTTAAATATCATAATACTTAAAATAATTTTTATAATTAAAACCCAAGCTAAAACTAATAAAACACATAAAATCCTACCCAAAATAAATACACTTAAAACTCTACCCCTCAAACTAAAATCAATTCCCTAAACTCTAAAACCAGCCCATCTCCTAACACCTAGCCGCGACCCAAATAAACCCAAAGCCCAAAACCGAGGACCCCAAAAGCCCTTTTATGTTCATCCCAGAACATCACCCTAAACACAAAAACCAGCGAACCCTACATCTCCCATCCATAATCACCGCCGCACCTCATCTCCGCCACCATTCTCGTCGGATATTTCGACTGGAAAATCCGGCGCTTGCTGTCTTTCCATTACAAATCATGTACCGAAAGAATAGATTCAAAATTACCATACTAAGTTAACCCTAAAATCACCAAAAATCGATCCAAACTTACCATAATCAAGAAACCAAATCATCACAGATCTTCCCCAAACAAATAAAAAAAAATCAGCCTCAAAATCACAAGTAAACACCCAAAAAATCCTTAACCAAATGGTACCCAGAAAACTTACCATAATAAGAACAATATCAAGAATTCGCCCAAAATAATCAGCCCCAAATCATATACCATAACCAAAATCGTATCAAAGGCTTACCAAACTTGGAACCCAAATCATGGCTATATAAAGGCATCGATTTCCACAGAGTAAAATACTGGGGAAACAGATCGAAAACCAGTAGAAAACCCAATCAATAGGCATTGAGAATTGAGGAAAAAAAAGAGTGAATCCTTCAGCATCAGTGAAACACTTAGGGCAGCAGAGAGACCTTTTCTCACAAAATCTTTTCCCTTTCAAATCGCATAACAGCAAAGAACTTTCCGAGTGGATCGACGACTTGATACACTGCCTCGGTTCACTGCTCGGAGAAGGTAAATTTATCACCCTTTCCATCTTAGATTTCACTTGATATTAATATATGCAATATGAGTCGTGTATGACTGCTTAAGCGCATGTCAAGTTGGTGTGAAGGATTGGTTATGCTGTTTTCGTGACTGTAATGGTCAATTTGTTTTACTAGCGTTTGTCGTGTGGCTGAATGATGTAGCTATTGCTTGAATTTATGGGACCAACTGAGTTATATTGTTTATGTTCATTATAAGTATTACAACAATCGTTTGTATAAGTTAAATGCTCGTCATGTAAAACAGTCATATAAGAATGAGTATCTATGAGATATATGCTAAACTAGCATCCTGTCATGTGCCACTTCTGTGATATCTGGTCGTCCAGATTAGTCTGTATATTAGAAGCATGTGTTTATTACGTGCTTATAGTTTGGAAATGTCAAGGGTCCAGATTGCTTACGTTCGTTTGATCTATAAATCAGTCTAAAGGAACCTGTTTGGATAGTATCTGCTTAGGTAAATGTCAGATAATTAGTCCAGGCCTCGCTATACTGTCATCTCTATGTTTTCTTCGTAATGTCCTATTTTCTTTTTGTCAAAATTATGCAACCATGTCCAAACCTGTTAAAATGATTTTTCTTGTTACTGAAAACTTGATGTTGGCATGTTATTCTTTGTTAGCTCTTTTGGCTTGATCAGATACACATATGTCTAAATGATATCTCTTTGGGGCCATTTGTGTATCAGCTGGCCCTCTTAATTGTTAAAGTAATTACATATTTGTTTCTGTGTGATAAATGGTAAAACAGGTCCATGACAGTATATAGTGTCTTTTAAGTCATCTCTGTTTGGTCCCTCATCTCTGTCGGATCAACTACATTAATTACTTAAATTATTGAGTTTCATCACATGGTATGGTCAAAATTTGCATACTTAGCCTTATATGAATATTTCTGCATCTTTCGAATGTTGTTCGCATGAGGTCATTTACTCACATCCATGCTTTAAAGGTTACTCAAATTGTTAATCTTCTTGTCTACTCTGTTTTCTTCCATGTAATAGGAAACCCAGTTCTTGATAATTAATGTTTTGATTGTTGTATGGGCCGATAACCTTTGGCCTTAATACATGACATTTGAGCCTATTTGTATCTGATTTCTTTTCTAGGTTTGAAGCCCAATACATGCTCCGCTTTACTTTCGTTACTATGTCACTGCACAATATCTTGTCTAGCATTCCTTTATCTTTTTTTGTTATGTATATATTTTCAGGCTCAGTTGCTAATTCTTATCTTTTCTTTTTTATTTACATGAAATGCATCGGAGCCAAACGAAGAGTTTCATTGCGAGACTCATCGCGACTTTTGTCAAATGAAGACCCACATCTATGTGCATCCAAATCCGCATATGCAATTCCAAACCACATGCGGAATTACACTGTCATTCCTTCGAGTCTTTATTATTGATTCCCCTTTCCCCATTTATTTATTGTAAATTATTTGTCTAACATTACATTAGTAGGACACCTAAGCTTGAAGTCACTATTAGAAAGTAGTTTGATACTAGAATTCGTGTCCCTAAGTTAATTATTCTAGGTTTGCCATACATTGCTTAAGTTACATTAAACAACCTAATAATTTTCACTTGCATAACTTTTCACGTAGTTGAGGTATTATTTGCTACCAAATTCCTAACACAAGAAAACTCTCTTATTAGCCTTCATATATGAAAAGTAATTTTTGTACTTTTATTATCACTTGCAAAATTAGAGCTTTTACATGCTAGGCCTATTTTCAAAACATGCATTTTTTCTTAACATAATAATAATCTAGGTTTGAACGGACAACCGCAAGTTAGTGGATCTTATAGGGTGCCTAACCCCTTCCCTCTAGATTAATAAAGAACCCTTGCCCAGAATCTCACACAGTTTTGCAAATCATTTAAATGGAGTTAATGTTGACTTGACTTAGTTAACATTTAGGTGTCCTAATTCACCCAAACTAATTAAGTGGCGACTCCAACACCACTTTTAGCATTTTAGCACCCTTTAGCACACTTTTAGCATTTTATTTTATTTCTAACAGTAACAAGATTCGTTGAATATAATGTTGCGGTCGAAAATGGGCGCGACAGCATGGCGACTCCGCTGGGGATATTCAGGTTCTTGACCATAGCAAACCTAGGTTTATTATTGCTTGGATTTATTTGTTTTAAATGCCTTAAAATTGCTTACTTTAATTTTGTATGCTTAATTGCTTTAATTGCTTCTTTCTTTTACTGCTTTCCTTAAACTGACATTCCGCTCATATTTCCTCCCTTACGGAAAATTCACACTATCACACACTACAGGCGAGGTGTGCTTTGTGCACCCGTAAATTTCTTTCAAATACCCAAATTTAAGAGAGTTGGCATTTTGCGCGGAGCGTCTGGACCATCCGGTGGCCGTGTAGCCTTCTCACTCGAGTAGTCTGCTCGGAAACCTTGAGTCTAGTAAGCCAAATCTTAGAAACTTAAGATAGAGCTATACCACCCTTTTATATTAAGGCATACATGCATTTACCTTAGCTGAGTCAGTCCCTGGTATCGACACCACAATTAAGAAAACACCAAACTGGTCAACGGGTTTCATAACCCAACGATCCAACAACATATTATGTGTTGCATGATCATGATAAATGGATCCAAGCCAAAAGTGACATGCCAAAGTTGGGAAACGTAAATTCATTTTTCGCATTTGTATCATTACTACTGTAACATGACTATAATCACAATTTAGTCTTAGGCTTATTTTGTTATTATTTCCCAACCCAAAGCATCTCAATCCGATGGTTTGGACCCGTTTGTCATAATTTTGCATATGTGGCGTTTAGGCCTACCTCTGGCATAAAGAGACCCCAATACATGTTTATGACTCGCTTTTCTGCAACAAATATGATTGATATGTGTTGTATACATTTTTGCAATAATCATATGCCTTACGCTAACATGGTTTGCTGCATTTTGAAGGTTTTATTCCTTTTTATTTTCTCCAAACAAAGGTCGATTCGTATTTGATTGAGAGATGGTCGATCACCAATATTTCACGAGATCAAAGGTACGATCAAGTCACATGATTAATTCGGGAACATCTGAGCAGAATGTTTTGGGACTCATCTCTATGAACGAAGCAGAGGCTTCAGAAAAAGGAAAACATTACAGATCAAGTCGAATACCTCGCCCAATTACCGCAACAAATGGCAACCCTGCAGACCGAAATTAAAAGGCTCCAAAATCTCACCAAACTACTCATCAGTTCAAATAACCAAAAAAACCAAAATCCTCCAAATTATTACCAATACCCACTTACTCCATATCTCGTTTACCACACTCAACCCATATACAATGCATCCCAGACACCCATATATTTATCATCATAACTACCTACATACTAACAAAATCGAATACTCATCATACCCAAGCCAAATATAAACTATAATAATAGGCCACCAAAAACATACATCCATCCAGCTGAACCTTTGCCCCAGGTGTATGAAAAGTTGAGAGCTGCAGGGATACTTCAGCCGATTCCGGAGAGGATCCCCAATCCCATCCCAAAATGGTATGATGAGACCAAGCATTGCGCATACCACTCTGGAGTCGCTGGGCATGACACTGAAAATTGCCACACTCTCAAAGATAAGATCGAGATGTTGATCAGATAAGGAGTAGATAAGGAGTCACTCAGCGGGAAGAATTTTTTCATGATATATATGATAACCCCTTACGGTATCCACCCATATACACACCGTAGCCAAAAGCATGTCCACTAAATACACCCACACCCCATATAAATTCCAAGAAAAAGCCAGCCAAAAAATACAGCCATCTAGTCGAGCCTTTACCTCAGTTGTATGAGAGGCTGAAGATTGTAGGGATACTCCAACCAATACCTAGGAATATTCTCAATCCTAATTCCAAGACGTATGATGAAACTAAAAGTTGTGCATACCACTCCGGAGCCATCGAACATGACACGGGAAATTGTTATACACTCAAAGACAAAATTGAGAAGCTAATAAAAGAGAGAATCATTCAGCTGAAAGAAGCCTCTCCCAATGTGCACAATGATCCACTGTCAAATCATGGTAATCATGACAATGCCCATCAAAACATGATTACTGTCAATGAAGAAAATAGCTTGAATAGAACTGTTGGACTAGCCGAGAAAGATGAGAGGGTTGAATCATGGACCTATCCCCAAAGGAATAGAGATGTTCCCCTGCCAAAACCTGTTCAGCTCGAATCAGTCATTTATCCAAGCATGCACCACGCATGAGTCAAAAGAAGACGATACTGACAGCAAAGCATAATCGTGTTGAAGACCCAACCATCTGAGATGTAGAGCAAGGAGGCAGCTTGAAAATTGGACTTGCACCCTGTCGCACCCGATTTTGAACTCTCAGGCTTGAATGCACGACGGAATGGTTATCCTCCCCAAAATATAAAATGTTAAGTGTTAAGGGAGTCGCCACCTAATTAATTGGGTGAATTAGAACACCTAAATGCTAACCGATTAAAGTCAACATTAACTCCATTTAATGGTCTGTGAAACTAAATAAGATTCTGGGTAAGGGTTCCTTATTATCCTAAAGGGAAGGGATTAGGCATCCTTTAGAATCCGCTAACTTACGGTTGTCCGTTCAAACCTAGGTTAATTTATCTGGCTAAGAGATGTATGTTTTAGAAAAATCATTTAAGTAAAAAAGGATGTGGCAAATATCTAAAGAATGTATTTTTGATAACTTAAAAAGGTCTTATAAGATTCACAAAAATATGTAAAGTTAATTATGCATGAGATTACTTTATTGACAAAAGTAAAAATGATAAATTACTCCTATAAGTATATGCAAGGTTAAGACTCTTATATATGAAATTAATTATGACATTACTTTTGTAAGAGTATGTAAAACGTT
This sequence comes from Przewalskia tangutica, assembly GCA_029844215.1. NCBI lineage: Eukaryota > Viridiplantae > Streptophyta > Magnoliopsida > Solanales > Solanaceae > Przewalskia > Przewalskia tangutica. The sequence continues at coordinate 79,038,730 of CM056732.1, read as the reverse complement.
TAGTGATAATAAGAAGAGTGATAAATTACTCCTATGATATTTATGAAAAGTTTATGAGAAAATTTATTTCTTAAGAATTAGATATGGAGTGATATATTGACTACATGACTAAAACATAGCTAGGGTTAATTGAATTATTTTAGATTTAGATTTATATGATGAACCTAGAATAAATAAGGAATGGATTCACCTTTTAAACTACCCTTCCAATGTATTCAAGGACTAATAGAGTTAATTATCCTATTAATTACAAGGTTAACAAATATATTTATCACAACAATAAATAAATAAAAAAATAGGCAAGGAAGGAATGAGATTCGGAATTTAGAATGGATGACAACGTCATTCCATCCCATTGTTGTTTGGAAGCCCTGCGGCAAGAGTGTGGACGGCGATATGGAGATCATGATGAGTCTCATACCAAGACTCTTGATTATTCTCCCGATGCATGTCATGTAAAATAAGAACGAAAAGGATTAGTATATGCTATAAACCGTGTCAACAATGTAAATACATAAAGTGCTCATGTAATCTTAAATATGTATTGACTTAATTCTCACTCAACTATATCAGCCCAAAATATTAGCAGACCCCCCGAAGGATAAGAGCCCAATCGTAGGACAGATACCTCAGGTTTGAGACAAAACAGAAAGTAACAAAAGAAACAGAGCGACCACAATTCGGATCCTAAGAGGACTAATCATTGATATCTATGTGATGGTCCTGATCAGCAGATGGTCATATTCAGACCTATACCAACCTATTTTAACACTTAAGCATGCAGAGATCAATATTCAAAATATACATTATATGTATGAAACATATACACATATATATACTGAGTGTATACTGGACTATATCATTTATATACTTTGATGTGCATCACCTTAGAACACAATGTGCTAAATGAAAAGAAATAACATATTGCATGTTATACTAAAATATGGCCAATACAGAGGGATGCAAACGAGGTATATCATATGAGCAAGATAGGATTAAAAACAGATGGCCACATATGAAGCCAATTGATGTCAAATATAGAGAAATAAAGCTATATGTATGAATGCATGAGATACAAGGAGATACAAGAAATGAGATGAGAAAACACTCTAATAAAAGGAAGGTAGGTGGTACAGGCCAGCAACATGTTCAGTCTTAAGTAAAAAAAAAAGAAAGAAAAAAACAACAACATGCTAACATACGAGAGTATTGAGCAGGTACAATCCCAATTTAAACTATGCGCAGCATGGTGATATTACAACAATGATATTTATAGAATTGACATGCCTATAAAACAATATTTAGGATGACTATTACTCCAAAGCAGATTAAACTGAGTGCGAGGACTCAACCAAACAATCATCTGAATTTTTATAGACACACAGAACAGTTTTAAAGGACTAACATGCTATCCGAATTTCAAGCACACTACCAAGTTAACAGTACTGATATTCAAAGCAGTAATCATTCTTTTCCAAAGAGCAAATAGACTAATTCTTAGACCAGTTTCAAGAATGGAGATATGAATCATATACAAAATCCAGTCAGCATCAAATGTCAAGGTCTCGACTTAGATTGACTATTACTAGGAAAAGACCTTGAAGTAAAACAACCTTAAAGCTCTGGATTAGTTTCATCTTTTGATACTAATCAATTAGAGTATTAATAGCCATTCCAAACAACCAGTTATAATATTTTGATCATATGAAGGACATTTGAACTCGAAGCAGTTCACAACTGATCTTCATTAGCTAACATTAACTAAAAGGCAAATAATGCTAGATTTTAACTAACCGTACAAACAATGGACAAGATCCCTTATTTAGTTAAACAAAACCAAGATTACATCATTACAACTATCATACACCCATAATGAAGGAGTCGTAACATTCCGATCACTTGTTAATCAACAAACTAATAGTGTGATGATTAAGTAATCATTCTTGTTAACTATGATAATAGATTAATGACAAACAACCAACCAACCAAACTAATCACATAGTCAATAACTAAACATTATCCAAACCACAGTAGGGAGGAAATAACATCATAATTACAGACTATTAACGACGACTAGGAGAAGCGAAAACAGAACTGAAATGTAAACCAAAATAATCTTATACGGAAAGTAAAATGGACCAAAACTGAGATGATGAAGGAGAGATTACAGACCTTTTGTGGGTAGCGAACTGATGCGACGACAAATGTTCCCCAGAATCGTCGAAGGAAAGCTCGTAAAAGACTGGTTTGCGGAACAGATAGCAGTAAATTGAATAGAAAAGAGAGGGATTCTAGGCTCGATGCTGTCGGTATTCTCGATGATCTCTATTGCATGTCCAAACGTCGGTCTTTATAGCTCCTAGTTAGGCTTTGATTTATGGTAAGTTTAGGACAACTTTTAAGGACTAATCTTGGTGCGATTTTGAAGTTGATTCGTTGCGATTTGATTCCCAATATGGTAGTCTTGGACTTGATTTGAGGGGACGATTCGTACTGATTTTGTTAAGACTTTGTGGGCTATTTTTGGGTTGATTTTCGTACTGTTCTTGTTATGGTAAGGGCGAGCTGGCTGTGTGGCTGATTTCTTAAGGAATCTATTTTGGAAGGTTTGGACTCGATTCTAGGGAGATCTTGAGGAAGGTTACTGATTTGGTCGATTCAGTTATGAATGAGGAGGGGATTGATTTGGTTATGCCGGATTTTCCAACCTGAAAATCCGGCGAGATTCGTGGGTGAGGGGAGGGGGTGCATGCGGCGGTTGAAAGGTATTAGGGTTTGTCTTTAGGTTTTTCTGAGGTTAGGGGTGATGAAGGTTATAAGGCTTTGGGAAACTGGGCCTGCGGGTCGCGGGTTTGGGCCAGGGAATTTGTTGGGCTGGTTTGTTTTGGATGAAAAATAAGTGGGCTTGGGGTATTTTAATTAGTTATTTAATTTGTGTATTATTTTAGGTGTATTATTTAATTAATGGTAGATAAATGAAATCTAAATTGTGATTAAATTATTTAGGTGTTTTATTAGTCTAAGATATTATTATAATAAATGTCGGCGTGCTATTTAATTAGTGCTTAATATTTTATAATGCTAGACCGTTATTAAAACTTACTTATTATGTGTATTTTGCGATGTTAAATTAAAATTGAATGGAGTTTAAATCCTTTAACTGCTAAATGTAGATATGATATTTGAGGATCGCTTAATGCTTTTACGCAAAATGCGACGCTATTATTAAAACGCATGTATTAGATTGAAATTAATTTAAGTTGCGAATTATGAAATTGCTTTGCGTATAAATAAATGCGACTACGACGTCACTGCTAAATTATTTATTTACGTACTTATTATTAATTATCATTTAAGAATTATGACAGGGCTTTAATAACTGCGGGCGCGAGACTCTAGACGCGGTGTCATTATTAAGTTGCTTGTTTATGCATGTATTAATGTTTATTATACATATATTATTGGTGTAGAGATTGTTTTTGCGATGTAAAAATTTGCAGTTTTAAAAAAAGAAAATTGTTTAATTTATTGGTTATTGATTAAAGGGGATGGACAAAATTGAGTGTCAACAGTTGTTCCTCTTTGTATGGAGAAGATGAAAGAATCTTCAGACAAAGACGTTGACTTATAGCCAATTTTGTCTCGGTCATCGGAATTGGAACAAAGGTTAGGAGAAGTGAGGTCAAATGTCTATTCAAAAGTTGTCCCGGTGTTGGATAATGATGCTGGGTCATGGTGATAAAACTTATAATGTGTTGTTGATGTCTGAAAACTAAAGGTGGGGCTAACGCGGATTTAAAATCTGTCTCAGTGTCGAGCTATGGTGACAATGAGTTATTGTGGTGCTAGAATGTTGGGAGAGAGTAGGTCGACGTTCGGGGCCGCTTTTGCCTTTTGTTGGGAAGTCTGGCTCCCCAACAAATTACCTCAGTTCGCCGTAAGAGGTAGGTCCACGTTGTGCTCCATCCTTTGCAGTTTGTTAAAATTCCTGTAGATTGAAGCTAAGATAGAAGCATTAGTGCATAACTGTCAAAACAAAATAATGTAAGAATGTGAATTTTGTGTTGTGGTTGTAGTCAAATCGTATATACTACATAATGAAATGATGTGATGATGCACCGTCTTGTATAGGCGAGCTGCAGATGACGCCTTGTGTGGGCGTTGTCGTCTTGTATGGACGAAATACAAGTGACGCCTTGTATGGGCGTTGTCGTCTTGTATGGACGAAATGCAAATGACGCCTTGTATGAGTGTTGTCGTCTTGTATGGACGAAATGCAAATGACGCCTTGTATGGGCGTTGTCATCTTGTATGGACGAAATGCAAATGACGCCTTGTATGAGCGTTGTCGTCTTGTATGGACGAAATGCAAATGACGCCTTGTTTGGGCGTTATCGTCTTGTATGGACGAAATGCAAATGACGCCTTGTATGGGCGGAATCGTCTTGTACGGACGAAATACAAATGACGCCTTGTATGGGCGGAATAAATCTTATGCAGACGAAATGCAAATAGCGCCTTGTATGGCGTTATCGTCTTATACGGACGAAATGCAAATAGCGCCTTGTATGGCGTTGTAAATGCTGTATGGACGAAATGCAAATGACGCCTTGTATGAGCGTTGTCATCTTGTATGGACGATATGCAAATGACGCCTTGTATGGGCGTTGTCGTCTTGTATGGACGAAATGCAAATGACGCCTTGTATGGGCGTTGTCGTCTTGTATGGACGAAATGCAAATGACGCCTTGTATGAGCGTTGTCGTCTTGTATGGAAAAAATGCAAATGACGCCTTATATGGGCGGAATCGTCTTGTATGGACGAAATGCAAATGACGTCTTGTATGGGCGTTGTCGTCTTGTATGGAAGAAATACAAATGATGCCTTGTATGGGCGTTATCGTCTTGTATGGGCGGAATCGTCTTGTACGGACGAAATGCAAATGACGCCTTGTATGGGCGTTATCGTCTTGTATGGACGAAATGCAAATGACGCCTTGTATGGGCGTTATCGTCTTGTATGGACGAAATGCAAATGACGCCTTGTATGGGCGTTGTCGTCTTGTATGGATGAAATGCAAATGATGCCTTGTATGGGCGTTGTCGTCTTGTATGGACGAAATGCAAATGACGCCTTGTATGGGCGTTGTATGCGTTGTATGGACGAAATGCAAATACGCCTTGTATGGCGTTGTCATCTTGTATGGACGAAATGCAAATAGCGCCTTGTATGGCGTTTAAATGCTTGTATGGCGAAATGCAAATGCCTTGTATGGCGTTATCGTCTTGTATGGGCGAAATGCAAATAGCGCCTTGTATGGCGGAATCGTCTTGGCTGGACGAAATGCAAATGACGCCTTGTATGGCGGAATCGCTTGCACGGACGAAATGCAAATAGCGCCTTGTATGGCGTTATAAATGTATGCGAAATGCAAGTAGCGCCTTGTATGGCGGAATCGTGTTGTATGGACGAAATGCAAATGACGCCTTGTATGGGCGTTATCGTCTTGTATGGACGAAATGCAAATGACGCCTTGTATGGGCGTTGTCGTCTTGTATGGACGAAATGCAAATGACGCCTTGTATGGGCGTTGTCGTCTTGTATGGACGAAATGCAAATGACGCCTTGTATGGGCGTTGTCGTCTTGTGTGGACGGAATGCAAATGACGCCTAAGGTGTAGATAAAATTGTTCTATATGTGGGGTTGTGTCGTAATTCATGCGTAATCAAAACTAGATGAAATAATTAAAGTGTAAATGATGTAGTCTGAGTAAAGAAGATGTGGTTTTTTGCGAGATGTATTTGATGTAGACTTGTTGCAGATTGACTTTGTGAGCGAATCTGTTGTATTGGAATGTTGTTGTTATCCTTGTTCCTGTTGTCCTGCAAAATTCACTCAAAGAAAAATGGTGAGTTCGGGGAGGGGTCGGCCGATTTGTGTTGGCTCTTGATACTTGCACGTGTTGTCTTGTCTGGACATGTAACCCCTGTCTGATTTCGAGTCTCGGTCAAAACATTTGCTGAAAATATTCTATCTTGAGAAAATATACTCATATATACTAGTAGGAAATTATGTCGATCTTTGAATAGTGACATGTTGTGAAACAATGCGAACATCCTTATCTGAAATTGGTGGTATATTCTCCCATATTCTCGGTGCTTCGGTGCAGTGAAGTTCCTTAAAACTTTGTCCCAGTTTTGGGACATGGAACCCTTTGCGCAAATTAACCATGTCTATTGATGTCATTTGTAGTAAAACCCTTAAAATTGTCCCAATTTATGTCGATCTTTCAAGTATATGGAATCATATTGGTCGGTGTCTTTCCGTGGCGAAGTTCTTAAAAATTGTCCCGGTTTTTGACTGACGAAACTGAGTCGGATATATGTCGTTCATTTGTCTTGTCTGTATGACAAAACTGAGTATAACTCACTAAAATGCAAAATAATGAAATGAAGATTTACTAATTGGTGTGACCGAGGCCGATGTAGGCCGCCTACGTATCCGCTAAGGGAATCAGGTCAGACGTAGTTCGTTACAGACAAGATTTTGAAAAATTTAAAGACGGGACCGAGGCCGATGTGGCCGCCTACGTATCCGCCAAGGGAATCAGGTCACACGTAGTTCCGATTACAAGCAAAGTAATTACATGGAAAATAAAGCACTCTAAATGTAGTATCTCTTCACTGCATCTGCGTTGATGGCTCTCAGCCACACTTCGACATCCATTTCAGCTAAGATGAGGGCCCCCCTATAAGAACTGTCCTGGTTGGATGTTTCTTGGTCGTACCTTCTTATTAAAAGCTCTGGCCATTCTGTTCTGGTAAAGTTGTCTGTGACAGACTGCATTCATTCGTTTCTCATCAATAAGCATCAATTGTTCGTACCTACTCTGTATCCATGTGGCTTCATTTAGTTCGGCTTCCTGGATAATTCTTAAAGATGGTATTTCCACCTCCGCTGGCAGCACATCTTCTGTTCCATAAACCAAGAGATACGGTGTTGCTCCTGTAGAGGTCCGGATTGTAGTACGGTAACCCAAGAGGGCGAAAGGCAAATTTTCATGCCAATGCTTGTAGTTATCTATCATTTTCCTCAGTATCCTCTTGATGTTCTTGTTGGCTCGATCGCTCCATTCATTTGTGGTCGATATGGAGTAGAGTTGCGATGAGAGATCCTGAACTTCTCGCACGTTTCCTTCATCAGACCACTATTGAGATTGGATCCGTTATCGGTTATGATTGACTCTGGAATTCCAAACCGACAGATGATGTTGTGGTGAACAAAATCCACTACTACCTTCTTGGTCACAGACTTGTACGATGATGCTTCTACCCATTTTGTAAAGTAATCGATCGCCACTAGGATAAACCTGTGTCCATTTGACGCTGCCGGCTCAATAGGACCGATGACGTCCATGCCCCAAGCTGCGAATGGCCATGGAGAACTAGTGACATTGAGCTCATTTGGCGGCACGTGAATCAAGTCACCGTGGATCTGGCATTGATGACACTTTCGCACGAAACGGATGCAATCTGTTTCCATTGTCATCCAGAAGTAACCTCCTTGTAGTATCTTTTTTGCTAGCGTGAAATCGTTCATGTGGGGTCCGCACATACCTCCGTGTGTCTCTTCTAATAACTTGTTTGCTTCTTGGTTGTCAACACATCTTAGCAAACCCAAATCTGGAGTTCTCCGATAAAGGACCTCGCCGCTCAGGAAAAAATGGTTTGCTAACCTCCGAAGAGTCTTCTTCTGTATGTTGGTCGTGTCTTCCGGGTACTCACCTGCCTTGAGATACCTCTTGATTTCGTCATACCAAGGTTTGCTCTCTGGTTCTCCATCTATCTTAGAACAATAGGCTGGCTGTTCTAGCACATCTACTTTGATTGGGTCAATATAGTTCTTGTCTGGATGTTGAATCATGGAGGACAAAGTTGCTAAAGCGTCTGCAAACTCATTTTGAGCCCTCGGAGTATGCCTGAACTCTATCTTAACGAACCTTTTGCGCAATTCTTTCACGCAGTGTAGGTAAGGAAGTATCTTCCTATTCTTGATGGCACATTTGCCTTGCATTTGGTGAATCAACAGGTCTGAATCCCCTATGACCATCAACTCTTGTATGTTCATGTCAATAGCCATTCGGAGTCCTAGTATGCAAGCCTCATATTCGATACGTTATTGTGCACGAATCGAGCTTTGGCCGATATTGGGTAGTGTTGTCTGCTTACGATACCAAAACCGCTCCGATACCTACTCCTTTGAAATTCGCGACGCCATCGAAGAACATTCTCCAACCCGGATATTCTTCTAGGATGTCTTCTCCTACAAACATCACTTCTTCATCTGGAAAGTAGGTCCGCAAGGGGATATATTCCTCGTCTACCGGATTCTCCGCGAGATGATCTGCTAATGCCTGCCCCTTGACTGCCTTTTGGGTGACATATACGATGTCGAATTCACTTAAGAGGATCTGCCATTTTGCAAGTTTCCCAGTAGGCATAGGCTTCGGAAAGATATACTTGAGCGGGTCCATCCTCGAAATGAGGTAGGTGGTGTATGCGGATAAATAATGTATGAATTTTTGTGCGACCCAGGTCAAGGCGCAACATGTGCGTTCCAGCATTGTGTAATGAGCTTCGTAAGGCGTGAACTTTTTACTCAACTAGTATATTGCTTGTTCCTTCCTTCCCGTCTCATCATGTTGTTCCAACACACATCCGAACGCATCTTCCAATACGGATAAGTACAACAGCAAAGGCCTCCCGGGTTCTGGAGGCACCAAGACCGGCGGATTTGACAGATACTCTTTGATTTTATCAAGGGCTTGTTGGCACTCCAATGTCCACTTAGTGGCAGTGTCCTTCTTTAGCAACTTGAATATTGGTTCGCATATCACTGTTGATTGTTCTATGAACCTGCTGATGTAATTCAAACGACCTAGAAAACTCATCACTTCCTTGCGATTTTTCGGAGGAGGTAGTCCCTGAATGGCCTTTATCTTCGAAGGATCCAACTCTATTCCTCTTCTGCTCACAATGAAACCCAATAATTTTCCCGCTGGGACACCGAAGGCACACTTTGCCGGATTCAACTTCATGTTGTATTGCCTCAATCGCTCAAAAAACTTCTTCAGATGGACCAAATGTCCGTAGCCCTCCGTGATTTGATAATGACGTCATCCACGTAGACTTCAATTTCCTTATGGATCATATCATGAAAAATGGTAGTCATGGCTCTCATGTAAGTGGCACCTGCGTTTTTAAGTCCAAACGGCATGATTCGATAATAATATACCCCCCACGGAGTGGTGAACGCGGTCTTCTCTGCATCTTCTTCGTTCATTAAGATTTGATGGTACCCGGCGAAACAATCGACAAATGACTGCAACTCGTACTTCACACAATTGTCGATGAGTATATGAATGTTCGGAAGGGGAAAATCATCTTTAGGGCTTGCCTTGTTGAGATCCCTATAATCGACACAAACTCGTATCTTACCATCCTTCTTTGTTACTGGCACAATATTGGCTAACCAAGTAGGGTATCTTGCTACCCGAATGACCTTTGCGTCCAATTGTTTGGAGATCTCCTCCTTGACTTTCAAACTCTGATCCGGCTTGATTTTCCTTGGTTTTTGCTTCACTGGACGGCAGGATGGTTCAATGGGCAACTTATGAGAAACGATGTCTGTGCTTAGACCCGACATATCATCATAAGACCAAGCGAATATGTCAACATACTGCTTCAATAGGGCCACCAAATCTTCTTTCTGTGCGGCATTCAAATGAACGCTGATCCTCGTCTCCTTGACGACTTTATCATCTCCTAGGTTCACTGTTTCTGTTTCATCCAGATTTGGTTTCAGCTTATCCTCGAACTTTCCTAACTCTTCCGTTAATTCCTCTAATGGAAAATTTCCTTCGGGTTCTGTTGGATTATTTTCGCGGTTCTGACTTTGTTCGCTTGTTTCATGACATGTCACATTTTCATTATCGACAAGTATATTATTTTGTATGCTGAAATAAAGAGAATAAAGAACGTTGATTAAAACATAACTTGTTATTAAAACTTCAAAAGGTAAATAAACTCATAAAAAATGTGTTCCCATAATTCAGATTAAAAATACGAATTGAATTGTTTGAAAGCGACTAATTATTAATTCTACCCAGACTCGTGAAAAAGCGTGTTGGGTGCAGTCGATTGCTCAAGACATCTCCGCTCTGCACTCCAAATGGTGCGGTCATTCGTAGTCTTCCAAAATCGCATGACACTCTGCTTCTTCCTCAGAAATGAAAAGGCCTTGAAGTCCCTCTGCGAGAATGTCTGCATCCTCCTCTTCTGGTAGCTGAGCAGTGTATGCTTTGACAAATGAATGATTCAGGGGTGGAACAGGTCTTGGTAGATGAGACTCACCCTTCCTTCTGTGATCAAATAACAACATCTCATCGGCAGTGGGCTGATATCCGAGGCCAAAAGCATCCTTCTTCTCCGGCAGGTGAATCGGCTCTGTGATTCCTCCTAATTTTGGTCCAAGTCCTCGACCTGGCTCGAAACCATTTCTTAGCATCTCTCGGGCCACCATTTTGGGAGTGCGGGGTAGTCGCATTCCTTTAGCCTTGCTAACGTCTACAATCTTGTTCATATGGTAAACAGACCCATCCAGCCTTTCCATGCTCTCGATGACTAGAATTGCCCCTTTGGTGTTAGCAGTGTTGTCCTTGTCTCCCTCAACCACAACTTCATGATGATTCCAGATGAATTTCAAGACTTGATGCAAAGTGGAAGAGATGGCTCCGACCACGTGGATCCAAGGCCTCCCGAGTAATAAATTGTAGCATATGGATATGTCCAATACCTAGAATTCTATCACGAACTCTGCGGGCCCAATCTGCAGTGTCAAGTCAGTCTCGCCTGCGACGCTCCTCAGAGTCCCATCGAAACCTTTTACCCTCGTGTAGCTCTCACAGAGTTTCCCAATGTTGACTCCTAAAGTTCGAAAAGTATCCAAAGGGCATACATTAACAGCTGACCCCCCATCGATCAAGACTCGAGAGATGAACTTATTAGCACACTTGACTGTTATGTTTAATGCCTTATTATGTCCCCGACCCTCAGGAGGTAATTCACTCTCATGGAAGATTATCCTTTGCACCTCTTTAATTTGCCCGATCAGTGCTGAGAAGTTTTCATCATCAGTCTCGGCTGGCACATGAGCCTCTTTCAAAACCTCCATCAAAGAGATCCGGTGGTTCACAGAATTCATCAACAGTGACAATAGAGAAATTTGTGCTGGTGTTTTACTCAACTGTTCTACAATGGAATAGTCTCCTGTAGGCATTCTCCTCCAAAATTCCTCTACTTCTGGTTCGGTCACAGTCTTTTTCTGGGGCATCTTCCGTGATACTTCCTCAGATGCGTAATGTTTTCCGGACCCTGCCGCAACAACTTCTACCACCTGTTTCTGTTTACCCTCATTCCGTTGTTTGATCGAGTGGCTCCAAACTGGCACTAAGGCTGGCATTAGAGGCTTATGTCGGCTCAACTCTACTTCTAATGGCGCCCTGACCTTGGCGGTAATCACATGAGCAATGTGGGCTCCTGTCTCTTTCTCTTTGATTGGCACGATGGTCCCTTCCAGATCGTACACATCATCGAAGGTGATCATGTCCACACCAACATTGTCGTGATTTGGCAATGGATTGTTGTTGACATTAGGGGAAGGCTCTTTCAACCGAATAACTCCTTCTTTGATTAGCTCATCAATTCTATTTTTCAAAGCATAACAACCATCTGTATCGTGTCCTGATGCTCCAGAGTGGTATGCACAATGCTTATTCTCATCATGCCATGGTGGGAGTGGATTGGGAGTTCGCCCTGGGATCTTCTGTATAAAACCAGCGGCTCTCAGTCTTTCATATAGTTGGGAGTATGGTTCGGCCAACGGGGTGTATGGTTTTGTGAGCTTCTTCTCGGTGTTGGTTCGGGGTCTGGGTGTGTTTTGTGCGTGGTATTGTTGTGGGGGTGGGTATGCTGGTCGGTATTGTGAGGGATTTGTGTGGGCGAACGCCCGTGGCGGGTTGTATATTGGCTGGGTGGTGTAGACGGGTGAAGGTTGATGGTATGGGGAAGTATTTTGGCTAAAGTGATCATAGTGAGGGTTTTGGAACGTCGGACTTTGGTACGTGGGGGTTTGGTATGTTTGGGGTTGGTATGTCGGGGTTTGGTTTGGTTTGTGTTGTTGCACCGTCATGATAGGGGCTGCTCCATCCTTTTTCTTCTTATTCATTCCTCCGATTGACTCTGATTGTATTGCTTTGCTTGTTGCTTGCAAAGCAGCCAGGTTCGTGATCCTTCCTGTTCTAATTCCCTCTTCCACAAAATCTCTCATCTTTACTACTTCAGAAAAATTACGCCCAATGACGCTGATCAACCTCTCATAGTACGTGGGGTCCTTTAAGGATTGTACAAATAGTGTTGTCATTTCGCCGCCATAAAAGTGGACCTTTCGCCGCTGCACTTCCACCTCATCGCATATTCCCTAAAAGAGTCTGTCAACTTTTTCTCCAATTTCATGAGGTAGAATCTATCTAGGACGTTGTCGATTAAATCGAATCTGTCCCACAAAGTCTCGTACATCGCCCCAACTACGCCATTTTCTTGGATCCTGGCTAGTGTACCAATCCAAGGTTTCTCCAGTCAAGCTCCTAATAAACAACTTCATGATGATCGACTGATCCCTTCCCACGCCCACTAACTTGTCGCAGTAGGATCTCAAATGTGCAAGAGGATTACTTTTGCCATCAAACATGTCAAACTTTGGTACTTTATATCCGACGGGCAGCTCGACGTCGGGATGCATGCACAAGTCCTCGTACTCTAGTCCCTCATGACCCTTGTTCGCCTGAAGGCTCTTAAAGGCTTCCTTCAAATCATGGATTTCTCTAGCCATGTTTTCATCTGTCCCAGTTCTTGTCTTTTTCTCTATCTCTTCATACTGAGCAAACTCCGGGGAAGGTATTGGTATGGGTGTGTTGAGATGTGGGGCATGGGTCACATATATGGGCGGTCCGTATTGTTTGTTGTGGTATGTCATCGGTGCGGGTTGAGCGGGTTGGTTGTCTTAGGTGGGCAAGGTGGTTTGTATAATCTGGGGTTGAGGCATGTACGGGTTAGGGTCATTTGTGGTTTGTGGGTTAGGAGGAGGTGTGTTGTTGTGTTGTGGATTGGGGGGCTGCGGGTTATCTGTTGGGTGTTGGGGAGGGCGTCGAAAAGACGGTGAATTTGGAAGTGTGGGTATCTGTGCATTGAGGCTTATGGATAGCTTAGTGATATCTCGAAGTCTATCCATTTCCGCTTGCATGACCGCCATTTGTTGCAGTACTTGAGTGAGGTATTCGTCTGAAGATGTGGCATTCCCCTTTTCTGATGTTTCTGGTTCCTCTCGTTGAATGGCAATGAGTCCCAAGCCATCTTGTTCGTTTGCCCCTGAATCATTCATTTTTGTTGCTCGTGCTTTGGATCTCGTGAAATATGGGTGTCCAGCCAGTGCTTGCCAACACAAACCAGCCGAGGAGGGGAGTAGTACAACAAAATCCTTTTGTGTACAAAACACGTGTTAGAATCAACATAAATAGAAGAACATATGGGGCATACAATGAAGCTTCAAAAGATAGAGTAGATTAAAGCGCGTCCTAATATGCAAGGGGCCTCTATTATGCCAGAGGTAGGCTTAAGCGTCATATATGTAAAGTCATGTTAGATGTACCCAAGCCATCTTATTGAAATGCTTTTATTGGAAATGAAGCTAATTGAAATAACACTTATAAGAAAGACAATGAAGATCTCAAACTAAATAACTATGTTGTCGATGTGATAGTGAAGCTTATGTCTTCTTCGGTATTGCCCCTGCCTGTTCCAAGTACTGTACTGCATCGTGCATTAGGACCCACATGTCTGGAGTGATGACCTTTTCTTTGAGTAGAAGATCCTTTATCCTATTACTCGTGCCCACGTCCTCGAAACCTTGCTCTCCTTTTGGGCTGTAGGTTGTGTTGCTGTGATCCTCTTGCAACCATGTCTGATATTCGGGTGTGCGCCCTTCTTGTTCATCTCCGATGTCTATCTTGTTAGTGTCGTCCCATTCTCTCAAAATTTGTCCAGTTCGGGGCACGATAAAGTTTGGTCCAAATGTGACTTCTGAAACTCCCATGTCTGACTGGAGTGGGATTATCTGTTCTTGGCCGAATTGTCGGAGTACGCGTAGGGGAGCGTATGGTTGTAGCCCCTTTAGACCAATAAGCTCAATATAGTATAATTCTTTACCGCATATAAAGGCTCTAGTCTTGTGAGGGAGTAAGGGATATTTCCACTGGATCTGATCCTGGGTGTGGGATGTCAAAAACTTGCACCAATCTTTGGTGCCGACCGGTGACACAAACCGTTTCGTCCTATCATAGAAGTTGTCGATCTTATAAGATGCGCTGAAACAAACATCTGTCATATTTGACCGTTGGTAAAAATGCTCCATGACCCACATTTGTAAGATAAGATTGCAACCTTCAAAGAAGTTTGTCTGGCCTCTTTTGCATTTCCCAAGAGCTCGGAATATCTCTGCCAAGATCATAGGAACTAAAGTGGGTTGCACGCCGTCAATTCCCTCAAAAAGTGATCTGGCCACGGAACATATGCAGGTACTTATTTTGCCATACTCAAGTGGGAAAATCAAGGTGCCAAGTAAAGCGACAGTGAATGCAATAGGACGCCTATTTTGCCAATGGCGTAGAGTGCATGAGAATTCTGTTTTGCATGTCTTATAAGCGTTATTATGTCCATACCTCTCGTAAAGATAGTCAAGAGACACCCAGTTGTTCTCGAAACAACGCAATTCCTTAGTATTCTTTAGACCCATGTAGCGGAGAAATTTCTTCCCTGATTGGCTGTTGGGAATAATTTGTCTTCTACCTTGGTAAACTAGACTGGTGAAATAATGCACTTCTTCCAATGTAGGAGTTATTTCGAAATCCTTGAATCTGAAAACGACTCGGTCTGGATCCCAAAACTGGATTAAAGCTCGGATCAAATGCGGATCTGGCGAAATACCAAATAGTGAGATGAGACACCCCAACTTCTTCCTAATCATCGTCTGACTGCTGATGTCGAAATCCTCCCGCCATACTCTTATCTTATTAGGAACTCCGCTTACCATTCTTATACGATCCATGTTATGATATAAATGCTGGAAAAAATAATAGACTTACATTTCCAACTTTGGCATGTCTTTTGGCTTGGATAAATCTATCATGATTATGCAACACATAATATGCTTGATTTGGTCAATTGGGTCACGAGACCCTACTGACGACTTGGAAGGTTCCTAGTCGTGGATACGATTCCAAGGATCGACCCACCTAAAGTGTATGCATGCATGACTTAGTATAAAGGGTGGTATAGATCTATCTTAAGTTTGCTAAGATTTTGCTTACTAGACGCAAGGTTCCCGAGCGGACTACTCGAGTGAGAAGGCTACGCGACCACCGGTTGGACCGGATTCTCCGCGCAAAACGCCAACTCTCTTAAATTTGGGTGTTTGAAAGAAATTTGCAGGTGCGCAAAGCACACCCGCGTGTTGTGTGTGATAGTGTGAATTTTCCATAAGGGAGGAAGTATGAGCGGAATGCCAGTTCAAGGAAAGCAGTAACAAATAGCAGTTAAGGCAATATGCAAATATTTATATGTAAAGCAGAATAGTTTAGGCAAAACATAAAAGCAAATAAGCGTGAAACACAAAATAAGCAATTAAGCAAATAAGAAGAATAAAGAAAAATGAAGCCCAATAATTAACCTATGTTTGTTATGGTTAAGAACCTAAAATTCCCCAGTGGAGTCGCCATGCTGTCGCACCCGATTTTGAACTATCAGGCTTGAATGCGCGACGGAATGGTTATCCTCCCCAAAATGTAAAATGTTAAGTGTTAAGGGAGTCGCCACCTAATTAATTGGGTGAATTAGGACACCTAAATGCTAACCGATTAAAGTCAACATTAACTCCATTTAATGGTCTGTGAAACTAAATAAGATTCTGGGTAAGGGTTCTTTATTATCCTAAAGGGAAGGGATTAGACATCCTTTAGAATCCGCTAACTTACGGTTGTCCGTTCAAACCTAGGTTAATTTATCTGGCTAAGAGATGTATGTTTTAGAAAAATCATTTAAGTAAAAAAGGATGAGGCAAATATCTAAAGAATGTATTTTTGATAACTTAAAAAGGTCTTATAAGATTCACAAAAATATGTAAAGTTAATTATGCATGAGATTACTTTATTGACAAAAGTAAAAATGATAAATTACTCCTATAAGTATATGCAAGGTTAAGACTCTTATATATGAAATTAATTATGACATTACTTTTGTAAGAGTATGTAAAACGTTTAGTGATAATAAGAAGAGTGATAAATTACTCCTATGATATTTATGAAAAGTTTATGAGAAAATGTATTTCTTAAGAATTAGATATGGAGTGATATATTGACTACATGACTAAAACATAGCTAGGGTTAATTGAATTATTTTAGATTTAGATTTATATGATGAACCTAGAATAAATAAGGAATGGATTCACCTTTTAAACTACCCTTCCAATGTATTCAAGGACTAATAGAGTTAATTATCCTATTAATTACAAGGTTAACAAATATATTTATCACAACAATAAATAAATAAAAAAATAGGCAAGGAAGGAATGAGATTCGGAATTTAGAATGGATGACAACGTCATTCCATCCCATTGTTGTTTGGAAGCCCTGCGGCAAGAGTGTGGACGGCGATATGGAGATCATGATGAGTCTCATACCAAGACTCTTGATTATTCTCCCGATGCATGTCATGTAAAATAAGAACGAAAAGGATTAGTATATGCTATAAACCGTGTCAACAATGTAAATACATAAAGTGCTCATGTAATCTTAAATATGTATTGACTTAATTCTCACTCAACTATATCAGCCCAAAATATTAGCAGACCCCCCGAAGGATAAGAGCCCAATCGTAGGACAGATACCTCAGGTTTGAGACAAAACAGAAAGTAACAAAAGAAGCAGGCGACCGATTCGGATCCTAAAGAGGACTAATCATTGATATCTATGTGATGGTCCTGATCAGCAGATGGTCATATTCAGACCTATACCAACCTATTTTAACACTTAAGCATGCAGAGATCAATATTCAAAATATACATTATATGTATGAAACATATACACATATATATACTGAGTGTATACTGGACTATATCATTTATATACTTTGATGTGCATCACCTTAGAACACAATGTGCTAAATGAAAAGAAATAACATACTGCATGTTATACTAAAATATGGCCAACACAGAGGGATGCAAACGAGGTATATCATATGAGCAAGATAGGATTAAAAACAGATGGCCACATATGAAGCCAATTGATGTCAAATATAGAGAAATAAAGCTATATGTATGAATGCATGAGATACAAGAAATGAGATGAGAAAACACTCTAATAAAAGGAAGGTAGGTGGTACAGGCCAGCAACATGTTCAGTCTTAAGTAAAAAAAAAAAAAAAAAAAGCAACAACATGCTAACATACGAGAGTATTGAGCAGGTACAATCCCAATTTAAACTATGCGCAGCATGGTGATATTACAACAATGATATTTATAGAATTGACATGCCTATCAAACAATATTTAGGATGACTATTACTCCAAAGAAGATTAAACTGAGTGCGAGGACTCAACCAAACAATCATCTAAATTTTTATAGACACACAGAACAGTTTTAAAGGACTAACATGCTATCCGAATTTCAAGCACACTACCAAGTTAACAATACTGATATTCAAAGCAGTAATCATTCTTTTCCAAAGAGCAAATAGACTAATTCTGAGACCAGTTTCAAGAATGGAGATATGAATCATATACAAAATCCAGTCAGCATCAAATGTCAAGGTCTCGACTTGGATTGACTATTACTAGGAAAAGACCTTGAAGTAAAACAACCTTAAAGCTCTGGATTAGTTTCATCTTTTGATACTAATCAATTAGAGTATTAATAGCCATTCCAAACAACCAGTTATAATATTTTGATCATATGAAGGACATTTGAACTCGAAGCAGTTCACAACTGATCTTCATTAGCTAACATTAACTAAAAGGCAAATAATGCTAGATTTTAACTAACCGTACAAACAATGGACAAGATCCCTTATTTAGTTAAACAAAACCAAGATTACATCATTACAACTATCATACACTCATAATGAAGGAGTCGTAACATTCCGATCACTTGTTAATCAACAAACGAATAGTGTGATGATTAAGTATTCATTCTTGTTAACTATGATAATAGATTAATGACAAACAACCAACCAACCAAACTAATCACATAGTCAATAACTAAACATTCTCCAAACCACAGTATGGAGGAAATAACATCATAATTACAGACTATTAACGACGACTAGGAGAAGCGAAAACAGAATTGAAATGTAAACCAAACTAATCTTATACGGAAAGTAAAATGGACCAAAACTGAGATGATGAAAGAGATATTACGTACCTTTTGTGGGTAGCGAACTGAGGCGACGACAAATGTTCCCCAGAATCGTCGAAGGAAAGCTCGTAAAAGACTGGTTTGCGGAACAGATAGCAGTAAATTGAATAGAAAAGAGAGGGGTTCTAGGCTCGATGTTGTCAGTATTCTCGATGATCTCTATTGCATGTCCAAACGTCGGTCTTTATAGTTCCTAGTTAGGCTTTGATTTATGGTAAGTTTAGGACAACTTTTAAGGACTAATCTTGGTGCGATTTTGAAGTTGATTCGTTGCGATTTGATTCCCAATATGGTAGTATTGGACTTGATTTGAGGGGACGATTCGTACTGATTTTGTTAAGACTTTGTGGGCTATTTTTGGGTTGATTTTCGTATTGTTCTTGTTATGGTAAGGGTGAGTTGGCTGAGTGGCTGATTTCTTAAGGAATCTATTTTGGAAGGTTTGGACTCGATTCTAGGGAGATCTTGAGGAAGGTTACTGATTTGGTCGATTCGGTTATGAATGAGGAGGGAATTGATTTGGTTATGCCGGATTTTCCAACCTGAAAATCCGACGAGATTCGTGGGTGAGGGGAGGGGGTGCATGCGACGGTTGAAAGGTATTAGGGTTTGTCTTTAGGTTTTTCTGAGGTTAGGGGTGATGAAGGTTATAAGGCTTTGGGAAACTGGGCCTGCGGGTCGCGGGTTTGGGCCAGGGAATTTGTTGGGCTGGTTTTTTTGGATGAAAAATAAGTGGGCTTGGGGTATTTTAATTAGTTATTTGATTTGTGTATTATTTTAGGTGTATTATTTAATTAATGGTAGATAGATGAAATCTAAATTGTGATTAAATTATTTAGGTGTTTTATTAGTCTAAGCTATTATTATAATAAAGCGGGCGTGCTATTTAATTAGTGCTTAATATTTTATAATGCTAGACCGTTATTAAAACTTACTTATTATGTGTATTTTGCGATGTTAAATTAAAATTGAATGGAGTTTAAATCCTTTAACTGCTAAATGTAGATATGATATTTGAGGATTGCTTAATGCTTTTACGCAAAATGCGACGCTATTATTAAAACGCATGTATTAGATTGAAATTAATTTAAGTTGCGAATTATGAAATTGATTTGCGTATAAATAAATGCGACTACGACGTCACTGCTAAATTATTTATTTACGTACTTATTATTAATTATCATTTAAGAATTATGACATGGCTTTAATAACTGCGGGCGCGAGACTCTAGACGCGGTGCCATTATTAAGTTGTTTGTTTATGCATGTATTAATGTTTATTATACATATATTATTGGTGTAGAGATTGTTTTTGCGATGTAAAAATTTGCAGTTTTAAAAAAAGAAAATTATTTAATTTATTGGTTATTGATTAAAGGGGATGGACAAAATTGGGTGTCAACACACCCCTGTCCCGACCCAGCTAGAATCTTGATAAAAAGAGCGTATTAGTTGAATCCAAACTCATATTTAAGTTTTAATAATGTTTTGCTTCTGTTTGCTTGTAATTTGAATTACGTTTGACCTGATTCCCTTGTTGGGATACGTAGGTGGCCTACATCGGCTTCGGTCCCATCTTAGAAAATATTACAACTCTCTTTACTTGTAACGAACTACGTTATGACCTGATTCCCACGTTGGGATACATAGGCGGCCTAAATCGGCTTCGGTCACACCATTAGGAAACTTTCCCCTTGTTTTGGAAATAACAAAATACAAACTTTTGATAGGATAGACAAACAATCCCCACTAGACTCGTTTAGACCAAGCACCCTTACATGTTTGAAAGTTAAAACTAGGAAAATTTTGATAAAATGTTCATTTAGTCAATCCGATAAAACCTTTATCAAAATACACACTTAGTCACAAGCGATAAATATTTTCACTAACAGTTAGCCAAGGCATGAAACCAGACAGGGGTGGAGAATCCAAATAAGTCATGCGTGCAAATATCAAAGGATCGAAGCTGCAGAGTCAATACGAATCGACCCCCCTCAAACTCACAAGTTTTCTTTGGGAGCAGGTTCTTCATATTAGCAGAAACAGAGAATACAACAGTAGAAGCATAAAATACAATAAGAAGGTTCTTCATAATAGTAGAAACAGAAAAGACAACAACAATCAAAGTTCAAATTCCGCAGTTCTTCGGAAATAACAGAAGCGGAAAAGACAACATTCCGCAGTTCTTCATATTAGCAGGAGCAGCAGAAGAAGAAAAGAACAACAACAATTAAAGTTCAAATTCCGCAATAAAGTCCAGCGCATCAGCTCGGTCACAGAGTCACACTCCAGTCATGCGGAACACAAACGCACAATGCAAAAACAAAGACATCATGGCAACCAAATACGGTTCAGAAATGCGCAACGTACAGATAATGACGCCATGGAATCATTGTGGCTCATGCGGTTCACAGACGTGTAGCATCCTGACCAAAGGTTCTCCATATTAGCAGCAGCAGAAAATACAACTACGATCAAAGTTCAAACTCTGCAAGAATGTTCTTCATATTATCAGAAGCAGAAAGTACAGCAGAAAGATTCTTCATATTATCAGAAGCGGAAAATACAACAACAATCAAAGATCAAATTCTGCAACAAAGTTTAGCTCATCATCTCAGTCACAAAGTCACACTCCAGCCATGCGGATCACAAACGTGCAGCGCCTACGCAACGACATCATTACAACTCAATGTGGTTCACAAACACATAACATTCAGAGCAAAGGCATCATTACAACTCAAAGCGATTCACAAACGCATAACATCCAGAGCAAATACATCATTGCAATCTAGGCGATCCACAAACGCATCACATCCAAAGCAAAGACATCTTTGCAATCTAGGCGGTCCACAAACGCATCGCATCCGGGTCAAAGACATCATTGCAGTTACTCCATGTCTATGCAGGGACATCATCTCAGCATTCGCAGTATCCAACAAGTCCGAGCAGAGATGACATCATTCGCAGCATCCAACAAGTCCGTGCAGAGATGACATCAACATTCACAACATCCAGCAAGTCCATGCAGAGACGATATCAGTATTCACAGCATCCAGCAAGTCCGTCCAGTGACGACAGTTCAGCATTCACAACATCCAGCAAGTCCGTGTAGTGACGACATCTCAGCATTCGCAACATCCAGCAAGTTCGCGCAGTGACGACATCTCAACATTCGTAGCAACCAACAAGTCTGTGCAGAGACGATATCTTAGCATTTGCATCAACACATTAACATCATGACACCGCCAACAACATCGCCACCACTTTTCTATTCACCTGGACGCATTGATTGTATATTTATGCTTTATTACTTTGTCTTAGCAGTTATGCACTAACTTTTTCTTCAGCTTTAGCCTACATGATACTCAATTTACAGGAGCAGTTGCAGCACATCTATGCAAGACAACATATCAGTATTCGCACTGACAGCATGTCCATGTAAGGATGACATCTCAACATTTGCAACATTATATCAACACAAGGACGCCATCAATAACATCGCCAACACACTACGCAGGACGACATTCCCATTTACTTTATCGCATTGCTTATATATCTATACTTTATTATTTTTACCTTAACAGTTAGGCAATAATTTTTTCTTAAGCTTTAGCGTGCAGGTACAAGAGCAGGAGCGCAACGTAGATTTTTCTCTTACAGCGAGCTGAGGTAATTTGTTGGGGGGTCAGTCTTTCCAACAAAGGGCAAAAACGGCCTCGAGTGTCGATCCACTCTCCTCCGTCATCCCACAACACCAATAACTCAGTGTCATCATAATTCGACACTGGGACAAATTTTAAATCTGTGTCAGCCCGCTTGTTAGTCGTTCCATAATTTTCCAACACCAATAACCCAGTGTTATCACCACGACCAAGTGTCATCATAATTCAACACTGCGATAAATTGTTTGAATCGGTATTTGCCCTTACTTTTCTTAATTCTTGTTCTAATTCTGGCCAATCAGGACAAAATTGGCTATAAGTGAACGTATTTGTCTGAAAACTCTTCCATCGCCTCCAGTCAAAGAGGGACAAGTTGTTGACACCCAATTTTGACCCTCTATTCCAATTATTAATCAGTAAATTAAACTAATTTTTAAACACCGCAAAGTAACTCTAATAATAACGATACACATATATATAAGCACATACATACATAAATAAAGAATTTAATAATGGCACCGCATTTATATAGAGCATTAAGCACTCCTTAAATGTCATAATACTTAAAACAATTTATATAATTAAAACCCAAGCTAAAACTAATAAAACACATAAAGTCCTACCCAAAATAAATACACTTAAAACTCTACCCCTCAAACTAAAATCAATTCCCTAAACTCTAAAACCATTCCATCTTCTAACACCTACCCGCGACCCAAATAAACCCAAAGCCTAAAACCAGGGAGCCCCAAAAGCCCTTTTATGTTCATCCCAGAACAACACCCTAAACACAAAACCAGCAAACCCTACATCTTACATCCCTAATCGCCGCCACACCTCATCTCCGCCACCATTCTCGCCGGACTTTCCGGCTGGAAAATCCGACGATTGATGTCTTTCCATCCCAAATCATGTATCAAAAGAATAGATTCAAAATTACCATACTAAGTTACCCCAAAATCACCCGACAAATCACCAAAAATAGATCCAAACTTACCATAATCAAGAAACCAAATCGTCACAAATATTCCCCAAACAAATCAATAAAATCAGCCTCAAAATCACAAGAAAACACCCAAAAAATCCTTAACCAAATCGTACCCATAAAACTTACCATAATAAGAATAATACCAAGGATTTGCCCAAAATAATCAGCCCCAAATCATATACCACAACCAAAATCATACCAAAGGCTTACCAAACTTGGAACCCAAATCATGGCTATATAAATGCATCGATTTCCACTTAGTAAATTACTGGGAAAACAGATTGAAAACCAGTAGAAAACCCAATTTAAGGCATCGAGAATCGAGGAAAAACAAGAGTGAATCCTTCAGCATTAGTGAAACCCTTAGGGCAGCAGAGACACCTCTTCTCACAAAATATTTTCCCTTTCAAACACAAGAAAACTCTCTTATTCATATAGGAAAAGTTATTTTTGTACTTTTCAAAACATGCATTTTTTCTTAACATAATAATAACCTAGGTTTGAACGGACAACCGCAAGTTATTGGATCTTAGAGGGTTCCTAACCACTTCCCTCTAGATTAATAAAGAAATCTTGTCTAGAATCTCACACAGTTTTACAAACCATTTAAATGGAGTTAATGTTGACTTGACTTAGTTAACAATTAGGTGTCCTAATTCACCAAAACTAATTTGGTGGCGACTCCAGCACCCCTTTAGCCTTTTAGCATTTTAGGACCCTTCAGCACCCTTTTAACATTTTATTTTATTTCTAACAGTAGCAGGATTCGCTGAATATAATGTTGCGGTCGAAAATGGGCGCGACACTCAGTCAGCTCCATTCACCACCATCGTAAGCGTCATGACCTATTGATCAGGCGCCGCGGCGCCACCCCTCCAGTGAGCAAAATAATCTTTTACCGTCATCAGTGTCGCGGCCCCTCGGGGATGCGCCATGGCGCCAAACTTCCAGTGAGTACTGTCCCTCAAGCGCCGCGGCCCTTGATGGCGGTTTCTTCGATGACAACACCTCAATCCTCCCCATATCCGACTATACCATCTGTCTCGGACCCCACCACTCAGCTGCCACAGCCACCTACTGTCCCCACTCACCAAATGGAAACTCGTGCCAAAAATTATATTTTCAAACCCAAATTCTAATTTAACTTGTCTGTCCAAACCATCTCTCCAATTTCCAAGAACCCCAAATTGGCCAAACAAGACCCTAATTGGAATGCGACTATGTCTGAGGAATTCAATGCTTTGACTAAACATCACACATGAGATCTAGTACCTAGACCTGAGGGGGTGAATGTGATTTGTTGTATGTGGCTATTTCGTCACAAATTAAGAGACAGTGGAGATCTTGAGAGGTATAATACACGACTTGTGGCTAATGGCACAAATCAGTAAGAGGGCATTGATTGTGGTGAGACTTTTAGCACGGTTGTCAAACCGGCTATCATTCGCACTGTTATGAGCATAGCCATGGGCAAACACTGGCCGATTCATCAACTTGATGTGAAAAATGCATTTTTACAAGGGGACTTGAAAAAAACAGTCTACATGCATCAACCGCCTGAGTTCGTCCTTCATGACGTCCATCACTATGTGTGTAGTCTACATAAGTCATTCTATGGCCTGAAATATGCCTCCATGCGTGGTATGATCGATTTGCCAGATATATTATGCAGATTGGGTTTGTATGCAGCAGAAGTGATAATTCCCTTTTCATTTTTCATCGAGGTAGTAGCATTGCTTACTTACTACTGTATGTGGATGATATTGTTCTTACTGCCTCCTCCGATGGGTTAAAAATGAGATTATTGATTTACTTAAGACCGAATTTGCTATGACTGATTTGGGCAAGCTGAGTTACTTCTTGGGGATATCAGTGATCAGGTCTTCCAACCACATGTTCTTGAGTCAGCGTAAGTATGCAGATGAGATTGTGTACAGAGCTAAGATAGCGAATTGAAAAGTCATGCCTACTCCAGTTGATTCAAAATCTAAGCTCAGTGCTATGGATGGTGCTCCAGTCTCCGATCCTTTTCTTTATAGGAGCCTTGCAGGTGCACTTTAGTATCTCACATTTACAAGGCCAGACATTGCTTATGTTGTTCAGTACGTATGCCTATTCATGCATGCCCCAAGAGAGTCTCATTTTACTGCCCTTAAGCGTATCATCTGATACATTAAGGGCACCCTTGATTATGGTTTGCACATATACCCCTCTGCATCAAACATGTTGCTCTCTTATACGGATGCAGCAGATTGGGCAGGGTGTCCGAACACCCGATGCTCCACCTACGGCTTTTGTATTTTTTTAGGGGATAATCTGGTTTCATGGTCTGCCAAGCGACAAACCACCCTATCTTGTTCCAGTGTCGAGACTGAGTACAGAGGCGTTGCAAATGTGGTAGCTGAGATTTGTTGGCTCAGAAATTTACTGTTAGAACTTCAGTGTCCTTTGCATCAGACATCTATTGTGTGCTGTGATAACATCTCTGCAATCTATCTTTCTCACAATCCGGTTCAACATCAGCGAACCAAGCACGTTGATATGAACATACATTTCGTTCGTGAGAAAGTTGCGCTAGGCCATGTCAGAGTGTTACATGTTCCCTCATCATATCAATGTGCAAATATATTTACTAAAGGACTTTCCAGACAGTTATTTCTTGACTTCAGATCCAGTCTCAGCGTCCGGCCTCATCCCGCTCCGACTAAGGAGGTGTGTAAATATGTATAGTACACCAATATAAAGTCCCTACCCATAATTAGAATATATTTCATATATTGTGTAAATATAATTATGATAAGATTAAGATTCCTCTTGTAATTAGGACTAGGATTTATATTATATAAGGGATGAATATTGTACACTATATATATTAATATTAATGAAAAAGACTCCTCAAGGAAGATTAATATCATCTTACAATTAACTTATACCTAAAAAAAAAGTTCATCTTTTTAGATTTAGAATCTTCATCTTTCCATGTTTAGACGATATCCAACCATTTTAGATTTAAGTATTATGCTAATATAGTAATATTAATTGTTTTTCCTTTCAAAGTATACAGTTAAAAAATACGGTTCTTTAAAAATAATATATGTTAATGTTGGAAATTTGCCTTTGGTGGAGGTTGGGTCCGCCCATCTTTAATTGCTTAAACATCATGGTTCCACATGTTGGAGAACCTGGTTCTTCATACGTGCTTAATATACTAAGTGAGTAGATGATCGTAGGGCCAAGAATCGTCAAATTCCATTGAGAAATGGAAGAGATATTGGTCCGCGAAGTAAGGTGTTTGAGACATGGAAGAGTGGTATGTGACAAATCTACCACATCGGTAGGAAAAGGAAGATTTGTTCATAATATAAGCCTCAAAACTGAATAAGGGATTGAGACCCCAAGGGGTAACCCATGTGTTTGAAGGAGGGAGGACCTAGGTGTGCTTGGGTTCGAGACTAGGCCCATACGCGCGTCACCACCACCCGCCCGGGTTGGGTCGCGGGCTGATTGAGTTGTTCTGACATTATCTTTTTGGATCCCAGACTTTATTATAATTACAGTTTGGTCCCTGAAGTTTCTGGAAACCAAAGTTGGTCGGCGCCAGGCTTCAGGGCCACAGCGCTGCGAGCGTTTTTCAGAGTTTAATGTCATTAAGTTGTTGGAACGTTGAGCACTTATTCCTGAACGTTTTGGCTCTTCATTGAGCCTTTTAAACAACCTCTTAATAGTCATTAACACCCATTAATACCTGATGCGCGTTAAGATGCACACACTTTTAAACGCAAGTGCACGTTATCGTATCAAGTAGTATAGTCTTAGATAAGACCGAATATCGTCCTCTAGGATTAGGGTTCAAGTACCAACTATCTATTTTCTAGTATCTATTTGGTGCATTAATGATTGATTGTTTGGTTTATAACTAAGAATTATTAAAGATAAGTAAATATAAAGAATTACTTCAGATGTGATGAGAATAGGGCTTCTATGTATCCTCACTATCCGCTTATGCTACTTACTAATGCATTACTTATGGTGTTCTTCTTTTGGAGAAAGCAGGTTTACGAAATCGTTTTATACTCCCGTTAGGGTTATATAAACACTCAACCCCAGTATTGTTCCTTACCTACCTTTCGGTGATAAGGGTAACTCTATAGGAGGATTAAGAACAAAACCTAGTCAATCGCCACGCACAATGCGCAAAATTAGGGTTGTTAAGCCTCTCATCAACGCTTACAAAACTAATTGAGGTATTTTCATCCCCAATTCAAGCCTGTCTACCCAACTTACAAAGATATTCACAATCCCCTTTTGTAACTGATTAGAAATCATATTGTGATAACTAGTTGTCAATTAGTTACCAAGAATTCAACTCAATTATTGGATAGATCTCTCAATAAGAAAAATAACCATAAGCATGCATTAATTTATAACATAAGTTTCAAGAAATTCAACATAGAAAGCCCTATAAGAGAATTAGTTCCTAGCCATGAATATGACAAGAACTAATTCAAAGTTCATCATGCAAAAACTGAATTAAAGAAAAGAAAAAGGAAAAGAAAGTACTAAGTTAATGGTATCCAATCTCCAAGACAAAATCTTGAGTTGTGCAAGAAGGGGAACCCTCAAAACCGCCTAGGTTCTCCTTATATAGGTTTAAAAACGCCTTCCTTTTCCCTCGCAGTTCGCCCAAAAATCCATCAAACGACCTAATTTTTCCGCGTCGGCGCCGCGGCCCTGCAGAAAGGCGCCGCGGCGCCGGAAGTGCTGCAATCCGTCGGGTGGTTTTGCGCCGCGCCCGATTCTCTGGCATGCGGCGCGCAGTATCTTCTGTAGCTCCTCGGATGTTTAGGCGCCGCGGCCCTGCATCTGCTGTCTTAGGGCGCTGCGGCGCTGAATCTTCTGCCTCTCTGAATAGTGGGCGTCGCGGCCTCGCTGTCGCAGGAGGCCGCCGGCTGGTCCGATTTTAGCCTCGTTCGCCTCTTTCTCTGTTTTCGGCTCTGGCATCTCCTCTTTTGCCCTCTCTTTGCTCCTTTTCCACCATTTGGCCATTTTAACCACTTTGACTCAAAAGAAAGAAAAACTATCCTAATACGACACTTATATGTGCAAAATGGGACAAAAGACTAACTAAAACTGACTCAAAAGGTGTATATAAAATACACCGATCAAATACCCCCAAACTTAACCTTTGCTCGCCCTCGAGCAAAGATAGAAAGAAATAAAATAAAAGACTCAAAGAAAAAAAAAAGACTCCCTGTCATTAATCACTTTTGCTGCATAAATATTAACTAGAAAAACATGAAGGTTAGCAGAATAATATGCAGGAACATATAGCATGAAATTTTCAGCACACTAAACACATGAAGCTAAATATTTCGCAAACTCATATTCATCATGCTTAATGGAAGTCAATATACTAAATCATGCATATAAATTCAAGAATTCCTATGGCATGCTTACTTGCTATTCTCCACTAATTCTGGATATGCATAAAAGAGATCTTCAGGACTTTGAGGGTTGTAATGTAGGCTTAGGTAGGGGTTGGTAAAATTAGGCATTTAGGCTCATTTTTCTGTACCATAAGCTCTTTGGCTTTTCAATTTTTCCTTTTTTTTCTTTTGATTCTTTCCTTCACTTCAATTCTATCCTTCCCCTCTTTTGTTTTGGGAGAGTGAAGTGTATTATACTAATAGGCACCCCCAAACTTAGGCTTTTGCCTCTTTCTTATTACTTTTCCATTGGGGTGCATCAAACTTGTTCACTCTTTTTGTTTCTTCTTTTTAACACAATGTACTCCACTATTTCATATTTTCACTTATGGCACAATTTTGTGGGAATATAGGGTGTCAAAGAAGAAGTTTCAAATTTAGGCTCAATAGAGTGACTAGGGATATTTTTAAAGTACGTGATAGAAAAGAATGGTAAGAATTGGCTATCAAAGAAATGCCTGAGTCATCTCCCTAACATGCATATCCTAACTATTTCGCCTCAAATAGCAAGCACTCATAACACATAAGCATTTATCATTTAGCATGCATAACTTAAGCAAGAAACTCCAAATAGACAGATTCTGTGAGCTTTTGGCATATCTAACCTAAGTGTTTAGATAGTTGCTTCAATTCCTTTACATTATTCCACCTTACTTCACTAGGTGTTTCTAGCAACTACAGCATACATGATCTTTGACAGGCAATTATGACTCAAGAAAGAAAAAAATTTTGGTGACTCAAAATAAACATAAAACAAATAAAAAGATTTAAATAAAACATAACATGACACACAAATAAAAACTAAAACACAAAAACACACCCCCAAACTTAAATCACACATTGTCCCCAATGTGTGTAGACTCAAAGACAGTAAAGAAAATAACACTTACAAACTTTGGTTAAAATGGTGGTGGTGGCGGTGGATAATGCATCGACCATTGGTTGAACAAGGCACTCAGCTCGTCGATTTGTTGCCTTGTTTCTTGCTGTCCTTGTACTACTGTTTGCAAGGTCTGCATCATCTCCTTCTGGTGTTGGTATAATTGCCCCATTGTGGGCTCTGAAGGTTCTGCTCTTGTGGTTGGCCGGTGGCTGGGTCCTGCCTCATATTGAGCCCCTATTTCAGGCTCATCTTCATCCATGGCGGCCTCTGCTGCCGATGCTTCTTGGTGGTGCTCTCCGTCCGTCACGTGGGCTGGGGTCTGGGAAAGAGTGCACTATCCCATAGGACACTGGCAGTTGGTTTCTTTCATGAGTATCCGTGGGTAGTTGTGGGACCGCACTCATGTGGCCTAGACTGGTAATAAGTGAACCATGTCCCAATCCACCTGTCGTTACCAACCTGCTGATTTCTTCCATGCTCTGCACTATCTCTTTCCCACATCAATCGCCACTTCATAATTCCATAAATCAACTTAATCCTATCTTCCGCACTCTGGTGAAGTGTGTGGATGGAATCACGCGGCACCGACGTATAGCCAAGCCTTGGCTGCCTTGTTGAATTGGCACCTGCTCAGTGCTCTAGATCCATTTCTTCCAATCTCAAAAGCAGCTCCAGGGTAGCTGACGGTGTTTGCAACGGTATCCCAGTTGATGTTGTCGGTGCTCCTAGACCATGTTCTAAAATGGCTCCAATCACCAATTCCTCCTTCAACATCCACTGTTTTTAGAGTCGCATTTATTGCTTCCGCCGTCACAGGCATATAATTTCCCTTACAAAGCACCCTTCTGTCCTCTCGGAAAGTTTGCATAAAATTCCCGCACCATTGTTGTATTCATCGGTGTTATCTTCTCCTGATTGATGATCTCTTCCACCCTTAGCTCTATCATAGCCCTGATGGGCTCATAAATGTCTTCTTCCATATGATCCCTTTGGTAATCCATTCCTTCTCGGAATTACAGTCCAGTATCAAGCCTTTTGTATCTTTGGAAGGCACGTAACTCACAAATCTATTTTCATCGTATTGTGGGGTTGGGGTGGATGTGGATCCTCTTCTCTTCTCGTGGCCATTTTTAAACAAAATCTGCGACTTCTAATTTTTGTGGGCAGTGTCTCCTACACACTCAACAACTAGCACGACAACACCCCAAACTTCAACAATGCCCACAACCTCTTTTTCTACTCTTTTCTCCAACTTCACAACCAACTTTTCAAGACTCAAACTACTTCAACTACAATACTCTTCCCAACTACTACCTCCTATGACTTGGTGGAAGGAGTCCAGAACAAAGATAGGGATTACCTTTTGATGAGAAGATTCCCGCTTGTGCTTGTTGCAAGTGGGGGTTGAGGCTAGGGCATGGAGCTTTGTTGTTTGAGATAGTTGGGGTTTTGGGAATTTAAGAGTTTAGGTTGTGGTTGGGTTGGATTTGGAGGATTTGTGGGAGAGTTTCAAATTTCGTGGGTTTTGGAGAGGAAGGTTAGGTTTTGGAAGTTGGAATTGGGAAAATCTGATTGGGCGTTTTAAATTTCCGATTCCCGCCGGCCATGTTCGCTAGCCGCGGCTAAACATCTGCGCCCGGGACTTTCTCAGCCGCGCTACTAACTTGCAAACTTTCGAATTCTACCGCGCCTGCTCTGGCCATGGCGCTTAAATTCTGCTGTTCACTCTTTTTGGCGCCGCTTCGGGCGCCATGAGCTTACCCGCTTTCGAAATCGACTTTCTTTCGCTTTTCGCCTTGATTCATTCTCAGACTATCACTCACAAAGACAAACACAAGAACCCAAGACCGTGAGATTGTTCTAGACAAAATAAAATAAACTAAAAACAGAAATTAAAATGACATACTTGAAAAACGTTGGGTTGCCTCCCAACAAGCGCTGTCTTTTACGTCTTTTAGCCGGACGCAAGTTCCTTAGTCTTAATAACCTTGGGGTGGATTAAGCCCCCAACCTATCCATTTCCTCCACATTTGGCGTTTCCTTTTTCTCCTTTTCTTTTTAGCATTATTGGTAATAGGGAGTTCAGGAACACTTACCTCCTTTAGTGGCATTTCGGCAAACCATGCCTGCTTTTTTGGGCTCATCACTCTTTGGTTGACTTGTAATGGCTCGCATGGGGGTTTGATGGTGCTGATTGCAAAGAACCTATTCATTGGTGGTGGTTCGATGACATGTTTAAACACTTTAAACACCATTTCTTCATTCTCCACCCTTAATGTCAACTCCCCTCTTTCAACATCAATCAAAGCTCTTCCCGTTGCTAGGAACGGCCTTCCTAATATGATAGGGATTTCCGCATCTTCTTCCATATCAAGAATGAGGAAATCTGTAGGAAAGAAAAAATTTCCTACCTTCACAATCACGTCCTCAATCTTGCCTCGTGGATGAATCCATCTGTCGGCATTAGTTGCACTCACTGGTTGGTTTAGCCTCTCCCAACTCCAATCTTTTGAAAACCGATAAGTGGCATCGATTTATACTTGCCCCTAAATCGCATAGAGCTCATGCACGCCACCGCCCACTGCATGGTAGTGTAAAGCTTCCAGGGTCCTTTAGCTTTGGTGGCAATTTCTTTTGTAAGATAGCACTACACTCTTCTGTTAGTGCTACTATCTCATATTCGACCAGTTTCCTCTTTTTCCCCAAGATTTCTTTCATGAACTTGAAATAAGACGAGATTCGCTCCAAAGCCTCTATAAAGGTATGTTGATATGCAACTTCCGAATACCTCTAAGAATTTAGAAAATTGTTTATCAACCGCCTTCCTTTGTAATCTCCGGGGAAAAGAATCTTTCTCAGATACTCCTTCTCGGAGTTTTCTATCACTGGGCTAGGTTCAGCCACCTTCTCTTTTTCTAACTCTGCTTCCTTCTCAACTATTGGCTGAGGTGGCTGTTGCTCCAATTGTCTTCCACTTCTCAACTGCACTGCCTTACATTGCTCCCTCAGATTTACCTCTGTATTGCTCGCAATGTCCTCGTGGCTCGATGTTTGCTCGCTTTGCTACCGCCCTACTTGTGTTTCCAAGTTTCAACGAGGATCTAGCTTCATAAATCGCGCTCGGCGCGTTGGCGTCGCCATAGCCGCTAAGCTCATCCGACTTTTCACAACCGGTGCATTGAATCGCTGAGGCTATGGGGCTTGAATGGCGGTCACGATTCGCATCGACCGTATTGGTTCTCGCGTTCTTGATAATCGATTCACGCTTCGACATCGGTTCTCACGCTCGATATTGATTCTCCGCCCCGATCTCCTTTCCATGAGAGAAATTTGGGTGATTCCTCCACCGGATTATAAGTGTTTGAGTAAGGGTTGTTCTTGCCGCTCGTAATCGCCTACCGCTGACACTCGCTGCTCCATTGGTATATTGTTGGGATCCGTGGCGGCATCTATCAAATGTATGTGGCCACCACATATCTCACGCCTTTTAGGCATCTGCATCGCGTTCGACATCGTATGTTCTGCAATCGCTTTCGCTAGGCGGCCACTGGGCATTCAAGGCAAGAATAACATCTACTTCGGACCCCACGCTTCTTCTCCCACTAGTCGCCTCTCTCTACGATACGGTTGTTAGTGGCCATATCTTCTAATAGCTCGCGAGCGCCGCGAGTCAAGCTTTCTCATGAATGCTCCACCTGCTGCGGCATCTATGATGGTTATGGTTGTACTACTCAGCCCGTTGTAGAAGATGTGGACCAAGTTCCACAACTCAATGCAATGGTGTGGACACTTCCTCTGCAGATCCTTAAACCTTTCCCAAGCTTCATATAAGGACTCTCCATCAGCTTGGTAGAAGTTGTTCAACTCACCTCTCAATTTTGCTGCCTTACAAGGCGGAAAGAACTTGGCTAGGAATTTCGTGCCCGGCTACGTGAATATCGAATCGGTGGCGGGGAATTCAACCATACTTTGCTCTATCCTCGAGTGAGAAGGAAAGAGCCTCAACTCGACGGCATCATCGCAACGCCGTTATATTCGAAAGTGGCACATAGCTCCAAGAAATTAGCTATGTGCATGTGTGAATCCTCAGATGGCGATCCTCGAATTACGATTATCGTACCATGCTCAAAATTGTTGGTTTTATCTCGAAGTTGTTGGCTCCTATTGCAGGGAGCCTAATGCATGTCTGTGCTCCATTCACTCTTGGCAGCACATAATCTCCCAAACTTTTTTCTGGTTGGATTCAGACTCTATCCTCCACATCTATTGGCACTTGGTGAGGATCTTCTGGGTTAGGTTGATTTTCACCTAACCCTTCTCTCATCCTGTTATTGTTTAGATTACCGTCCATCTCTATTAAAGTTGCAACACGTTGATTCTTTCTGTTCTGTTTGCAGGTTTTCTCGATCTCTGGATTGAAGGGAACAAGAGTGTCTGCTCCTCTTCTCCTTCACATAAACTGATTGCCTGAAATAGATCAAAAACAGAAAACAAATCACGGCAACCTGATTTTCCGAAAAGTAGCGAAAAACGTAAAAATTAAAAATTAAAGACCAAATTAGAAATTAAAAATAGATAATTTTGATATCGAACTAATGCCTAATCCCCGGCAACGGCGCCAAAAACTTGATGCGCGTTAAGATGCACACACTTTTAAACGCAAGTGCACGTTATCGTATCAAGTAGTATAGTCTTAGATAAGACCGAATATCGTCCTCTAGGATTAGGGTTCAAGTACCAACTATCTATTTTATAGTATCTATTTGGTGCATTAATGATTGATTGTTTGGTTTATAACTAAGAATTATTAAAGATAAGTAAATATAAAGAATTACTTCAGATGTGATGAGAATAGGGCTTCTATGTATCCTCACTATCCGCTTATGCTACTTACTAATGCATTACTTATGGTGTTCTTCTTTTGGAGAAAGCAGGTTTACGAAATCGTTTTATACTCAGTTAGGTTATATAAACACTCAACCCAGATTGTTCCTTACCTTTCGGTGATAAGGGTAACTCTATAGGAGGATTAAGAATAAAAACCTAGTTGACCGTCACGCACAATGCGCAAAATTAGGGTTGTTAAGCCTCTCATCAACGCTACAAAACTAATTGAGGTATTTTCATCCCCAATTCAAGCCTGTCTACCCAACTTACAGCATATTCACAATCCCCCCTTTTCAGAATCTTATTAGAAATCATATTGTGATAACTAGTTGTCAATTAGTTACCAAGAATTCAACTCAATTATTGGATAGATCTCTCAATAAGAAAAATAACCATAAGCATGCATTAATTTATAACATAAGTTTCAAGAAATTCAACATAGAAAGCCGTTTATGAGAATTAGTTCCTAGCCATGAATATGACAAGAACTAATTCAAAGTTCATCATGCAAAACCGAATTAAAGAAAAGAAAAAGGAAAAGAAAGTACTAAGTTAATGGTATCCAATCTCCAAGCCAAAATCTTGAGTTGTGCAGAAGGGGAACCTCAAAACGCCTAGGGTTCTCCTTATATAGGTTTAAAACGCCTCCTTCTTTTCCTGCGGGCTGGCCCAAAAATCCGTCAAAGACCTAATTTTCGCGTCGGCGCGCGGCCTCGAGATAGCGCGCGGCCGGAAGTTCTGCTATCCGGCGGGTGTTTTGGCGCCGCGGCCCGGATATCTGCTGTCTGAGGGCGCCGCGGCGCTGTATCTTCTGTAGCTCCTCGGCTGTTTAGGCGCCGCGGCCCTACAGCTGCTGTCTTAGGCGCGCGGCCACATTTTAGGCTGCGAGGCGCGCGGCTGGTCCAGATTTTAGCCTCGTTCGCCTCTTTCTGTTTTTCGGCTCTGGCATCTCCTCTTTGCCTCTTTTTGCTCCTTTTCCGCCATTTGGCCATTTTAACCACTTGACTCAAAAGAAAGAAAAACTATCCTAATACGACACTTATATGTGCAAAATGGGACAAAAGACTAACTAAAACTGACTCAAAAGGTGTATATAAAATACACCGATCAATACCTCCTCTCTTCCTTACACTATATAATCAAGCCTTACTTTTAGATTTGAGGTGTACAAGAACAATGAACACAAGAGAAATACTCTCTACACTTGGATGATTTCAGATTTGATGAAATCTCTTCCTTTCTTGCAATCTTACACACTCAAAGATCCTTCTATTCTAGCGAACATTTGAGTTCCCTTTGCTCATTTGCTTGATTGATGTTTTATCTTGGGAGATAAGTTTTCATTACACCGTTGAAAGGATATACGGGGCAATATTATCTTAAGGATAGATCAAGAATTTGGTCGACTCAGCAAGCCAATTATGTTGTTATATTTCCAGATTCTAAACACATTGTTGTTGTTGTTCTCAAGGAGCTTGGTGCAGTTTCAACCAACATCTCAAGACTTCAAGGAAGGATCAAAGACCGAATATCAAGATCATCAACACTTATTCATGTTGTGACAACTGATGTGAGGCTTCAAGCTTATTATATTGAAATTGTAATTGATTATCCTTTCTAAGCACTAGTGATAGTTGTATATTATTCTCATACATCCACTGTAACACCAACAGTTAATATTAATTATGTTATAAAATACGGTTCTTTTTTCTTATATATAAGTTTTAAATAATTTCAATTGATTTTTCTTTCATAGAATTTTGGCTAAAGATGTACGTGCAAAATACGTGCACAAAAACTAGTATATATATATATATGAAAGGTTGTATTCATGCATAATGAACGGGACATATGATGTAGATGATTCATTCGATCAGAATATAGTTTTTTTTTTTTTGATAATCCAAGTCTCGGGGTGGCCTTAGTACCTGCAGGGCCACAGCGCTCCGAGCGTTTTTCAGAGTTTAATGTCATTAAGTTGTTGAAACGTTGGGCACTTATTCCTGAAAGTTTTGGCTCTTCATTGAACCTCTTAAACAACCTCTTAATAGTCATTAACACCCATTAATACCTCTTCTCTTTCTTACACTATATAATCAAGCCTTACTTTTAGATTTGAGGTGTACAAGAACAATGAACACAAGAGAAATATTCTCTACACTTGGATGATTTCAGATTTGATGAAATCTCTTCCTTTCTTGCAATCTTACACACTCAAAGATCCTTCTAT
Organism: Przewalskia tangutica; assembly: GCA_029844215.1. Classification (NCBI taxonomy): domain Eukaryota; kingdom Viridiplantae; phylum Streptophyta; class Magnoliopsida; order Solanales; family Solanaceae; genus Przewalskia; species Przewalskia tangutica. The sequence continues at coordinate 79,002,014 of CM056732.1, read as the reverse complement.
TCTAGCGAACACTTGAGTTCCCTTTGCTTATTTGTTTGATTGATGTTTTATCTTGGGAGATAAGTTGTCATTACACCGTTGAAAGGATATACGGGGCAATATTATCTTAAGGATAGATCAAGAATTTGGTCGACTCAGCAAGCCAATTATGTTGTTATATTTCCAGATTCTAAACACATTGTTGTTGTTGTTCTCAAGGAGCTTGGTGCAGTTTCAACCAACATCTCAAGACTTCAAGGAAGGATCAAAGACCGAATATCAAGATCATCAACACTTATTCATGTTGTGACAACTGATGTGAGGCTTCAAGCTTATTATATTGAAATTGTAATTGATTATCCTTTCTAAGCACTAGTGATAGTTGTATATTATTCTCATACATCCACTGTAACACCAACAGTTAATATTAATTATGTTATAAAATACGGTTCTTTTTTCTTATATATAAGTTTTAAATAATTTCAATTGATTTTTCTTTCATAGAATTTTGGCTGAAGATGTACGTGCAAAATACGTGCACAAAAACTAGTGTATATATATATATATATATATGAAAGGTTGTATTCATGCATAATGAATGGGACATATGATGTAGATGATTCATTCGATCAGAATATAGTTTTTTTTTTTTTTTGATAATTTAGGTCTCTGGGTGGCCTTAGTACCTGCAGGGCCACAGCGCTGCGAGCGTTTTTCAGAGTTTAATGTCATTAAGTTGTTGAACCGTTGGGCACTTATTAATATCAATTTAAAATTTACAATTTCACACCCACATAATAAATCGAAATAGAAAGAAAAGAATCTAATTGCAAAAGAAAAAAGGAGGGATGTCTTTTTATCAATAATAGATATCTATTTAGAAAATAAAAGACATCTCTCCTTTTAACATATGCTTGAAATTCAAGAAAAAATGTGTAGACTTGGGACTTATATTTTAGAGGATACACCTAAAGAAAGTGTGAGAAATCATCCAAGAGCACCAAATAATATTTATGACCTAGTTTGCTAGTAATGGGAGATGTCCATAAATCTGCATGAATAATATCAAAGAAAGAAAATGTTACACTTAATGAAGGTTGAAAAGAAAGTCTAACATGTTTTCCTAAAGGACAAGAGTAGCAATCAGGGTAAATTTCCCATTATGACATTGTATGAAATTCTGACTTCTAAGTAAATTAAAAATTGGTGCTTTCGAGTGCCCGGGTCTACTGTGCTAAGTGGATGGAGAGATTGCAGCTAGAGAGGTTGGTGGATTGACACTTGCAACAAAAGTGGATGAGAAAGGATATAGGTCCCCTACACTATTGCATCTCGTAAGAGTTGTCCCCGTATGTAGGTCCTTCACAGAAAAACCTAAAGGGTCAAACTCAATGGATACAAAATTGTCACTAGAAAACTTTCTAACACAGTTTAAGTTTTTAATGATGTTAGGAGCATATAGGATATTTTTTAGGGTAAAGGGTGGGTGAGGCAATTGTGTTTGAGTGGTGTCATAGCCTTGAATTAGAATGCGATTGACATTGACTACCACAATAAATTAAAGATTATTCAAATTAAACAGGTGAGGGAGATTACTAGAGTCATGAGTGAGGTGGGTTGTGGAACATGTATCCATGTACCATGTATTGTAGGGCTGCTGGAGGTTCATGATACTGTAGACCTGGGCCAATTCGGTAGGAGTGAGTAAGTTGAAAGATTGTTGTTGTTGTGGAGCCGACGTAATATGGGCCTGCTGTGTTAGGTAGGTGGAATTGTATCATCCTCTGTGGACCATTCCTATTTCTCCACCCTCATTGCCGTGGCCACGTCTCTACTGCTACCTCGGCCATCCCAGTGTGGTGGGTGGTCCGTGTGTGGCGGTGGTCCGGAGGGCAGAGTGGTGGTCGGCAGTACGTCGACCGCCAATGCTTATGGATTATGCTCGTCTTGTTTGGCTCGTCTAGTTTCCTCCAATAGCAATTGTGATCGGGCCTTATTAAATCTAGGGAGGGTATCGGCTTGTTGGATCATCGTGACAAGTGTATCATACTCACCTTTCGGTAAACCAGTAATGATTTGCAAAACCATCTTTGTTTGAGAAATCAGATTTCCAACATTAGACAAATGATTGCCCACTAGTTTGAGTTGTTTACAATAGTATGACATGTTAGCAAAATTTTCAAGACAGGTTTTGTTAAATTATTCCTTTAGATACACGACACATGTATGTTTATTGTCTGAAATATTTCCTATAACCTTGTCCATAAGTCATAAGCTGAAGCACATCTCTTCATGATAGTATAACGTAAGTCCTTGGATATGGTATCATATATCCATTGTTTGACAATTGCGTTGAGCCTTTTCAACGTCGAGTTGTCGACGTCAGGTGGATCAGGGTAGGTGGCATCAATGTGATCAAGCACGTTGTATGCGCATGCATGAATTTGAAATAATTTAACACATGATGAGTATTGTCCATCATCTAGATCAAGAACCAAAATGATAAAGTTTTTAATATTCGTCACAACAAAAATTGGATAAAAGGTGTTAGAATATGAAGGGGGAGGATGAAGAGGATGTGTGACGTCGTGGGTGGATGATGAGGAATCAGGAAAGCCATTGGGGGCTGCCAGCTTTTGTGAAAGGAACTGAATTTCCACTCAAGATACCAAAAAGAAAGAAGAGAAATCAGTTGACATGGAAGTATCCAACAACAGCAATGGTTGCACCAACAATGAGAAGCCGAAACACATGTTGTGCGGCTGTGTAGCCGCCGAAAGTAGGGAAAATTTTAGGGTTTGACTTCTGATATCGTGTAGAAAGAAAGTCTACCAAACGTGGGGTGGGGGCGGTCCCTTGGACATAGTCCTTTCAGGCAGTGGTCGTTTATTCCATGGTCCATTGGATGATCGATGCAAGGACATAAATTGGAACACATTGATTCTGCTCATTCCCGTCCTTCGCTTCATGGCATGTCGCTCGCTGTGGTCAGTACTCCATACTGTCGGGAAGCGAAGCTTACACTTGTTTACTAATTATGACGGTTAACCGGGGCGTCTTTCCTCCTCCATTTTTTGCTCACTCGTGGGGAAGTCGTGAACATCTCAGCCAATAGCGGGAATTTCGCCCGCATCCGATCCCTAATTCTTGTTCACCCCGGATGATCGTGTTTGGTGAATTGTGACCTCGTACGATCGTGTCGGGTGAGCAACATCCGCTTCGTCACAATACTTACTTATGGGCTAACAGGTCACACTTTGGCCAAGTATCCTACAAAGAGACTCCCGAGAGTCAGAAGTATTAATGGATGACATATATATATGTGCATGTTTACAATTACAAAACCTAATTAAAAAAGGATATCTACTTCAAATAATTATAAAATATATGAAGAATATTTATTTATTCTCTATCCCTCACTCCTTCCTTAATTATGATTCTTTTTGTCTAAGATACAAGGCATGTGGCAATCACTTTCATAGATAAATTATTAGTATCATAAAAAGATATTTTACCAAATAAATGGTCTTGAAAATACCAAGGCGGACTACCAACGAGACTAACTAATCCTTCACCATCTTAATTACATCATGTTCATAGGACGGAACATATGTAGTACCTCCGGATAAAAAAAAAGTGTTCACTTAATAATTTATATATTTAACAAAAAAAATTAACTTCTAGATAAAAATAGATAATTTAACTAAAATATTGGGATTTGGTCACCTAATACTTAATAAAGGCAAATCGGAGAAAATAATGTTAATTTTTTCTTGATTTAATAAATGAACACTTACTCAAAAAATAAATGCTAAGTGAACACTCTTTGTTATCCGGATGGAGTATTATTTAAATTACATTCCATTTTTAAATTGTTAAACTACAGTTTGTTTGGTCTCATATATAATTATTTTGACAAACTGAATTTGTTTTCAAATATTTAAGTTTAAGAAAACAAGAAGTGACTCATTTATTACTTTTTTAAATTTACCCTTAATTATTGCTCCAAATAATGGAGTGATAATTAAATAAGACGTCTCAGTGAGAGATAAATAATAGTTTAAATAAATATATTTATGATCAAAATTATTAAATATATTTCTTAAGATGTGTATAACAACTTTGAAAGACGCAAATAATATAAATGGAGATACTATCACACATTAAAAGTATAAAGCTACCTACTTGTAAGTTGTATACCTCGAAAAGAATGTTGCTCTTTTTCTTTTTCCAACATTCTTTTTTACTTTGTTTTGTTTGCTTTTACATTTCAGGTTATAGTACTAATCCATTCATCGTAGGGAAAAGGGTCAGATTTATCCTCCAACTTTCGATTAAGAAATAATCCGTTAAAGTATGAAATCAAATATACCCTTCATGTTAGCAAATTTATCACATATGCCTTCTGTTGGACGGAAATCTCATGTGGACACTACGTGGGATCCACGTGAGCGACAATAAACACACGTGGCTCAGATCTGTGCCATCTACATCGGCCGACAACATTAAATGGTGGCTCAGATCTGTTCCATCTCCACCGGGAACCATGGATCGACCACCCAGAACCAATGCTCGTCCTCCCTCATCACTCAGCTATCAGCCGTCGTGAGACCGGAAAGATTCGGCCGGATGCTTCGGCTCTCAGGCGTTGCTCTGGTGAAAGCCGTTGAAAAAATGTCGGAGCAACCAAACCACTGTCATCCACTACTTCGTTCTCACCCCCTTTTCCCCATCGCTGCTCCGATGAGCTACTACCAACAACACCCCTCGCCCCTATTTCCCTTGTCTCAGTTCACTCACCACCAGCGAACTTGTCGGGTTTTTCTACAACTGGCTGGTGTGGGATTTTCACGGCAAGTCATTGAACGAATTTGTGCTCTGGCGTTGCTCTGACGCTTGTCGTTGAAGCAACACCCTCTTCTCTCTATTGTCTCAAATGAATTGGTTTTTGATCTTACATTGTTCTTATGCTTATTTTGTAAAGGTTTTGGCCGGAAAATGTTTCTGATGACTGATTTTCTATGTGGTCTCTGTCATTGTTCTTATTTTGACGATGTTTAGGTGTTCTTGGTGATTTTGTGTTGGCTGCTACTCTGTTTATTATTGCTCTTGATAGTCGTCAATTATTTGGACTGGCTTTGACCGTGTTTGTATCTTTTTCGGTGAGTCAGATTTGTCGGTAAATGTTGTCGGCCGGTGGAAATGGCACATATCTGAGCCACTTGTGTTTATTGTCGCTCACGTGGATCCGATAAGGCATCCATGTCGATCCAACGTGGTGTCCATGTGGATCCGACGTGGCATCCACATGGATCTGACGTGACATCCACGTGGATCCGACGTGGCATCCACGTGGATCCGAAGTGGCGTCCACGTGGGATTTCCGCCCAACAGTGGACATATGTGATACCTTTGCTAATGTGAAGAGTATATTTGACCCCATACTTTAACGGAGGGCAAATCTAATCCTTAATCGAAAGTTGGAGGGCAAATCTGACCCTTTTCCCTTCATTTTATTTAACAATCCACGTGACTGGATGAATTATCTAAACCATCTATAGGTTAGTTATATACCCTTTTAGAAATTAGGTAATACTATTGTTTTGTTAATTATCTCTAAAGAATGTCTCCACACCACTAGTTTATAATTTGGTGAAAGAGAATAACTTCTTGATTGTTTTCATTAATGTAATTGATTTATATACATAATATACAATAGTAAACCTCGCCTATAATTACAGAAATCAAAATATACATTTTCATAATATAAAAGATTACTACCATAATTATCGATGTACAAGATCATTAATAATATCAAAGGAATATACGGTGTATATTTTATCACACCTCTACAGTCATAGCGGACGGTTGTCGTACGCTGAGACTGTTCCTAAAATATTCAAACAGAACTAAGGGAAGGCCCTTAGTAAATATTTCAGCAATTTGATAATGTGATGGGACATGCAAGACACGTACTTGTCCACGAGCTACCTTTTCGCGAACAAAGTAAATATCCATCTTGATATGTTTAGTACATTGATGCTGGACAGGATTCTCTGACAGATATATCGCACTAACATTATAGCAGTAGACCAATGTAGCCTTCTGAATAGGAAAATGATGCTATAAGAGGAGGTTACGCAACCAACAGGACTCAGACACTCATTGGCTACCCCCGATATTCGACCTCCGCACTGGATCGCGACAAAATAGTCTGGTATTTAGCCGACCAAGAGACCTAGCTATCACCAAGAAATATACAATAACCAGATGTCGAACGCCTGATATCTGGACATCCACCCCAATCAACATTTGTATAAGACATGAGAGTAGATATTGATGATGGATATAAGTGTAAATTGTAATCAAGAGTGTCCTGAATGTAACACACAATGCGTTTGCGAGCGTGCATGTGTTCTTCCCTAGGATCATGCATGAATAAACATACATGTTGCACAAGTACTATTGGGCCTCGTAAATGTGAGATATTGAAGAGCCCCTGCAAGACTACGAAAGTGGTAGGGATATTCGTATGGTGTACTAGAAGTAGCACTCAGCTTCGGTTTAGTTTCAATCGGAGTAGGAGATGACTTACAGGATGACATGCCAGCCCGTTCAATAATCATTGTTGCATAATTTCTTTGAGATAGAAATAGACCACTAGCATGACGAGTGACAACAATATCCAAAAAATAACTCAACAGCCCCAAGTCCTTCATAGACTTGCGCACTTTGTCAGAGGAAGAAACCAATATAATATCATCCACATATAACAGAATGTATTCCATAGAAGTACCATGACGGTAGATGAACAGAGAATGATCAGACCTGCTGTGAGAAAATCCAATAGTAGACACATAATCTGCAAACCTTTATTACCAGGCTCGAGGGGCCTGTTTTAGCCCATATAAGGACTTCTTCATCAAGCATACATGGTTAGGATGATCGGGATCCCTGAAAACCAAGGGTTGATGCATGTATAGAGTTTCCTTAAGTTCACCGTGTAAAACACATTTTTCACGTTCAGGTGATGAATGGGCCATGCTTTTTGTTATACCCCGTAGTTCTGACCCTACGTATGAGAGCGTACGAAAGCATGTAAGACTTAAAATTTTCTAAGGATAGGTTGACGGATTATTCCGGACGGGTTTTAGTCAACTTTGAGGTGGGTTATGACCCGGTACATTGAGAGTTCCTAAGTGTTTCAAAGTCCTAGGGCGTAGTTCGTGGAGTCTAGATTCCAACGCAACCAACCGTTCGTCGATAGGACGTCGGAGTAGAAAGTTATGAGAGATACAAGTTCAGTCTGACGTAAATGTGTTTCGGGCAGCGGCGACGCGGCGCGGATGCAGTGGTCGCGCGCCGAAAGTCGAGGGCCGCTGAAGTTGCAGCGCGGCGACGGAAGCGTGCGCTGACAAAGTTCGAAGAAGTTGCGAGGTTTGCACGCGCCGGAAGCAGCGGCGCCGAGGCGATTCAGGCGGAAAAACTTAGGAAAAGTCGATTTTTCTTTTAAAAGACCTTGGGAGGGTGACAAGTGTCCCCATCTGATTTCTTGCAATATATTGACCAAGTCTTGAAGACTTGGTCATCTTCCAATTTCTCTCTCTCTCTAAAGCTTAAGCTCCCACTTCTCTCTAAAATTCCAAGAGATATTCTAGCCTTAGGAGAAATCTGAAAAGTAAAAGGCAAGAAGGAAACTTGTGGCTAGCTTGTGAAGGTTGTTGTGGTGGTAATCTTGGAAAGGAGGCTAGCAAAATTGTTGGAATAAATTTGGCTAAAGCTCTAAGGTAATGGTTCCTCCTTTTTAATTAGTTTTTAGTGTTGCATGTTAAGAAGGAAGAACTTGTGGTAGTAAATTATGCTCTTAGGCTCATTGCATGTAAGAACTATGGTTTGAATGTGAAGGAATTGGTTAAGAAGATATTATGAGCATGTTGTAGCCTAAAAACTACCTTAGAATTATTTAGTGAATTGTTGTACCTAATGGGGCAGAATTTTACACACCCAGGTTTAGGTGTGTAATCCCCTTTGAAATGTTGGATTGTTGAGCCATAAATGTGGCGTTTGGATGGTAAATTCGGTCTTGAGAAAGGTGGCAAAGTATGTAGAAACAAAGGAAATGCTGCCCAATTTTCCATAGAATTTAGTGGCTTTGAGTTTAGATTATGCTACATTGAAATTAGAGGTTAATAAACGTATCATGATTATTATAGGTCGAAACATTACTTGCGGTAGTTGAGCTTAGCAAGTGGATTGACCAAAGAGGTATGTGAAGCTTTCCTATCTCTTGAGCATGAATAGATGAAACTATGTAGTACGGTAGACGTACAAGATTTGGTATTCTTACTTGTTTTAAGTATATAATGACTTGTTTCGTTTTAAGAATGTATAAGTCCCTTAGTTAGGGGAAAAGTATGATTTTACTAAAGTGTAGAGTTAATATAACAACTTCATGGGAAGTTGGTTTATTAGCTTCATAAAAGGTTAATGAGAAGAGATTTACTCTAAGTAAAGATAAGTATATGAAGAGGCAAATTGGTTTTAAGGAATCAATTGCCCAAGAGTTTTATGTATAAAGAAGAGTCATTTTTAAAAGAGTTGAAGCATGTAGTACTTGGGTTAAACTCCCGGTGTTCTTTTATTAAAGATATGATTAAGTGCCTTAAGTAAACTAAAATGAGAGGGTATATGAACAAGACTAATAAGAAGTTATAAGTTTTCTTAACTTATTTATGAGTATGATATGATGATAGTTTGAGCTAGGGTAAGAGTATATCTGAGGGGCAAGCCCCAAGATCGTTATACCACCTACTCCAGGGTAAGAGTATGTCTGAGGGGCAAGCCCCAAGATCGTCATACCACCTTCTTCAGTGTAAGAGTATATCTGGGGGGCAAGCCCCAAGATCGTTATACCAGCTGCTTCAGTGTAAGAGTATATCTGAGGGGCAAGCCCCAAGATCGTTATACCATCCGCCTGTGGTAAGTATATCCGAGGAGAGTCCCCAAGATCGTTATACCACTGTTAGTGGATTTGCTACCCACGACGAGGAATACCTCACGCGAGTCCTTATGGGCTTATGCGGGTGAAATAGTCCCACGCGGCGGTACACTATGCGAGGAATACCTCATGCGGGTCCACAAGACCTACGGGTGAAATAGTCCCGAGTAGGGTGCTTATTGATACTACGGCGAGGTACCTGTTTTGATCCTAAGGCCCCTATTTTATGCGATTATATATATATACTTGTCACTCTCATTGTTAGTAAGGCACGAAAAGGTATTTGATTTTCTTCCATGACTCACTACCTTTAGACTTATGATATCATTATTACAGATTTTCCGACTTTACATACTTGGTACATATTGTGTCGACCCTTCCTCAGGGGCTGCGTTCATGCCGCAGGTAAGGGTAAGTAGATTGAGGATCCTCGTTCTTAGGATCACTATTCCGGTGTCAGAAGCTCCATTCTTCCGGAAGCTTGATCATTGGTACGGATATTCCCTGATGCTATAGGTATTTTGTACATTCAGGGGTATGGCGGGGCCCTGTCCCGCCACAGTTATTATCTTTAGAGGTCTGTGGTCACATATATGTTTTGGGCTATAAGAACCAGTTGTATTACTATACTTTTGTTTAAAGTATGTTTTATGGAAGCCTTATCGGCTGGCCAGTGATGTTTACCCTTTTTATAAGTTATGTGTTATGTATGTTCCGCTGCTATTCTCTGACATATACCGGCAGGTACCCGTGCAGGTACCGCCGCGGCCGGTTGGGTCGTGACACTTTTGGTATCAGAGCCAGGTTGTCCTCGGAAAGTGTCCACAGACCGTGTCTAGTAGAGTCTTGATTATCGGTGTGTCGTGCACCACATCTATAATCAGGAGGCTGCAGGATATTTAGGATTGGTTTCCATTCTTTCACTCTAAGATCGTACAATAGAGCTGAGTTATAGGTTGAACCTCCTCTGATATTTTCCTTTATGTATCAGTTATGCCTCCACGCAAGGCAACCGCGGCCCGGTGAAGTGCTAGTGGACGCAGAGAGTCACGAGGCAACGCACTCAGCCCTACCGAGATGATGTTTAGGGCGGCGAGTTCCACGTCGTCGCCGCCTCCAGAGTTCGAGGCCGGACGCGGCTATCGCGATGCAGACGAGCCTCGATCCCGATCGAGTTACGAGTATAGAGATTACGGGAAGGTCGATTCTGCCATCGACCAAAGATAGCGGCGGCGCCAACAGGAAGCGGCGCCAACCCTAGAGCCGACAGTTTACGGATTCGGGATTTCCTGGGTTGTCACCCACCCGAGTTCTATGGTTCGAGATTTGAGAGGATCCGCAGGAGTTTATCCGGCGATTCTACGACCATGCAGTCCTTAGAGCATCGGGACCGAGTGCGTTATACTAGCTTCTACGGTTACGCGATATTGCGTTGAACTGGTTTGAGTCATGGGTATTGTCGATGGGTGAGGATGCTCTTCCAGCTGATTGGGAGGAGTTCACGAGGCGTTCCTAGACCACTTCTTGCCTCCTGAGGTGAGGAGAGCCCGCAGAGATAGGTTCTTGACCTTGAGGCAGGCGGGAGGACTATCGTGAGTACACTGAGTTCGACTCCTGGCCGAATATCGCACACCATAGTAGACATGACGCATGTGGTCCATCGATATGTGATGGGTTAGACCATCATATGACATCGCATGCTTGGGGTGGCTCTTCACCGAGGATGGATATTGCCGGGATGCAGCGTCTGGATTGAGGACAGAGAGGCGGGATCGGCTAGATTTGGGCCACCCAAGAGGCGAGACATCAGTTCTCGAGGCGATTTTGAGGTGGGCAACCTCGCAGCAGACTAGTCCACATTCCGGCCAAGACAGAGTGCTCCTTCTCGATTTCCTAAGGTCCGATCGCGAGGTTATTGAGGAGCAGTCGTGGGCTCGAGGACTTCAGTTTTCGCGAGGAGGCAGACCGACTAATCGAGACCACCTACCTCTCGGTGTGTTCGATGCGGTAGGTCTCATCCGGCGAGTGCCGTATGGGTTCGAGCATGTTACTCTTGTGGCCAGTGGCCATCCCCGAAGGATTGTCCGCCCCAGGCGGAGGGAGCGTTACGTTCACCGACGGGTCATTCTCGGATCTTCATCTTCGATGGTTAGACGCCCGAGGCGTGGTACTTATGGGCCAGAGCCGCGCAGAGGTCGTGGTAGGGTTCGATTAGCGGTCCTCGAACCGCATATATGCTATGTCCAATCGACAGACCGCGAGGCGTCACGGATGTCGTCACAGGTACTTTATTGGTTTCTTTCTGTGATGTATATGATTTGATAGATCGAGTTTCTACCTTGTAATACATATCTCATCATATTGCTGTTAGAATAGGTATAGAGCCCTAGTCCATAAGACCTTTTGAGGTGCTACGCCCGAGGTGATTCGATGTAGTGGCGGGTGTATAAGGCTTGCCTGTGACTATAGATAGTCGTCGGACTCAGCCGACTTGATAGAGTTGGATATGAGACTTTGATGTGATTATGGGTATGGATTGGCTGGCATCTTGCTATGCCAACGTGGGTAGAGAGAGATTAGTTCGGTTCGGTTTCTACGAGCTATCGAGTGGAAGGAATCTTTGCGTCGCCGAGGGTAAGTTTATTTCTTACCTCAAGGCTAGGAAGATGGTGCGGAAAGGGTATATCTACCATATGGTTTGGGTATTCGACATCGAGGTGAGACACGGACCTTGATCGATTCGGTCGTTAGGGAGTTTCCAGACGTATTCCCAGATGAGCTTCCGGGTATCCCTCCTGAGAGGGAGATTGAGTTTTGCATTGATTTGGCACCAAATACTCGACCGATATCTATTCCGCCATACAGGATGGCACCTGCCGAGCTGAAGGAGTTGAAGGACCAGCTGAAAGATTTGCTGGAGAAAGGCTTTATCAGGCCAAGTGTTTCTCCTAGGGGAGCACCAGTGTAATTTGTAAAGAAGAAGGATGGGACACAGAGTATGTGTATTGATTACGGTGAACAAGGTAACTATCAAAGCAGATATCCTCCCGGGATTGACGATTTGTTTGACGATTCACGAGGTGCAAAGTGTTTTTCCAAGATAGACTGCGATGCAGTTATCATCAGTGCACGAGTTAGAGAGATAGATATCCCAAAGATGCATTCGGACCGGTATGGGCACTATGAGTTCGAGGTAATGTCTTTCGGGTTGACAGCGCCCAGATATTCATGGATTTGATGAATAGGGTGTTCGAGACATTCTTGGACATGTTCGTTATAGTGTTTATTGATGATATCTTGGTGTATTCGCGCTGAGCGCGAGCATCTGATCATTTGAGGCGGTATTGGGAGTCCTCCGAGGCCGGCGATTGTATGCCAAGTTCTCGAAGTCACGAGTTACGTTGGCGGTGGCTTTCTTAGGACATGTTATCGGTAAGCGGTATTCGGGTTGTCTGATACTAAGATTGAAGCGATTAAGACTTGGCGCACCACTACACCGACGGAGTGCGCGGCTTTGGGCCTGCAGTTATTATCGGAGGTTTGTAGAAGTTTGCTTCTATTTCAAAGACCTTTGACTAAGTCGACTGAAAGCGATTATGTTCGGGGCGGATACTTGTGAGAAAGTTTCCGGTTGCTAAAGGAGAAGTTGACGACCGCCCCCGTTCTTACTCTTCCAGAGGGCTTAGATGGATATGTGGTTTATTGTGACGCGTCAGGTGTCGGGCTTGGGTGCGTGCTGATGCATCACGGCAAGGTTATAGCTTATGCATCTCGACAGCTTAGGAAGCATGAGAAGAACTATCCCACACATGACTTGGTGTTGGCGGTGATTCATGCCTTGAAGATGCGGAGACATTATTTATATGGAGTTCATGTGGACATTTACACGCACCACAAGAGTCTTCGTGATATCTTGACGCAGAGAGTGAACTTGCGGCGAGGCGGTGGTTGGAGCTACTTAAGGATTACGATGTTGATATTCTATACCACCCGGGAAGGCCAATGTAGTTGCGGATGCCCTAGTCGCAGATCGATGGGTAGTCCATGCGATGTTCAACCAGAGAAAAGGGATATGGTCCGAGAGTTACATCAGCTAGTGAGCCTTGGGGTTCGGTTGGTTGATTCTGATAGTGATGGAGTTCGGGTTCGAGAGGTTGCCGAGTCTTCTATCGTCGAGGAGGTGAAGAGGCGGCGATGAGGATCCGATTTTGGTACGATGCGAGATGCTGCTGTTCGAAAGAGAGAGAGTCTATTTGAGGTAGCGCTGATGGGGTGCTAAGATTCGAGGGCGGCCAGGTGTTCCCGATGTGGCGGGACTTCACGCCAGATTCTGGAGAGGCACACGGTGCTCGTTATTCTATTCATCCGGGTCGACTAAGATATATCATGACCTCATGCGTATGTGTATTGGTGGGATGGCCTAAAGAGGACGTTAAGGAGTTCGTGGCACGCGTGCGAATTGTCGCCAGTTAAGATTGAGCACGAAGCCCGGTGGTCATTGCGAGCTATTGATATTCGACTTGGAAGTGGGAGGTGATAAATATGGATTTTATTACGGGGCTACCTACCACTCGGAGGAAGCATGACTCCATTTGGGTAATTGTCGACGGTGACGAATCACCATTTTCTTCCGGTCGAATAGCGTTCACCGAGGACTATGCGATTATATATTAGAGAGATTGTGAGGCCGCACGAGTCGGTGTCGATTATATCGATAGAGAGCCCGGTTCTCGCTAACTGGAGGTCTTTTGAAGGATTAGGGACACAGTGAGTCTCAAGACGACATTTCATCCTCGCATCGACGGACGGGCGAACGCACTATCCGCACAACGAGGATATCTGCGGGCTTGTGTTATTGATTTCGAGGTAGCCGGGAGGATCATTTGCCTCTTGTGGAGTTTGCTTACAACAACAACTACCATTCCGGATTCGGATGACACCTTATGAGGCCTTATACGAGGAAGTGCAGTCACCGATAAATTTGGTTCGAGGTGGGAGAAGTTCAGTTAGTCGGGCCAGACTTAGTTCAGCAGGCGGTGGATAAGGTGAAGCTTATCCAGGAGCGGTTGTTGGCAGCTCAGAGTCGGCAGAAGTCGTATGTAGATCATCGGCGTCGACACTTGGAATTTGAGATAGATGATTGGGTTTTTCTGAAGGTATCGCCCATGAAGGGCATGATGAGATTTGGAAAGAAGGGGAAGCTTAGCCCAAGGTACATTGGACCGTATCAGATTGTCCGTAGAGTAGGCAGGGTTTCCTATGAGTTAGATCTGCCGTCCGATTTGGAGGCGGTACATCCAGTTTTCCATGTGTCCATGTTGTGGAAATGTATTGGAGATCCATCTAGAGTGCACCCGGTTCATGATGTCCAAGTGACAGAGGAGTTATCGTATGAGGAGAGTCCCATAGCGATACTCGATCGTCAGGTTAGACGACTTCGGACGAAAGACGTGGCTTCCGTCAAGGTCCTATGGCAGAACGAGAACAGGGAGGAAATGACGTGGGAAGCAGAGGATGACATGATGAAGAAGTACCCTCACCTATTTCCTATACCTCCAGGTAACCCACTTTCCTGCTTGTTAGTTTTGATTTAGCATTTATGCTTAAGTATGTTGTGGCTCGTGGAGCTTCTTTATTTGCAAAAGAACAGTTAAGAGGGTCTATGTCGATGTTGTGATTTGAGTAAGCCTAGAAGGAACATTCGGAACGAATTTTCTAAGGGGGGGAGAATGTTATACCCCGTAGTTCTGACCCTACGTATGAGAGCGTACGAAAGCATGTAAGACTTAAAATTTTCTAAGGATAGGTTGGCGGATTATTCCGGACGGGTTTTAGTCAACTTTGAGGCGGGTTATGACCCGGTACATTGAGAGTTCCTAAGTGTTTCAAAGGCCTAGGGCGTATTTCGTGGAGTCTAGATTCCAACGCAACCAACCGTTCGTCGATAGGACGTCGGAGTAGAAAGTTATGAGAGTTACAAGTTCAGTGCGAAGTCGGACAGAAATGTGTTTCGCAAAGCGGCGAGGGCGGCGCGGATCACGGATGGCGCGCGAAAGTACCGAGGCCGCTGAAGTTGCAGCGCGCGCCCAGCTGGCCGCGGAAGTTCGAGAAGTTGCGGAGGTTTCAGCGCTGGCATGGCCAGGAAGCAGTCCGCGACGCCGGCGGATGCAGGCGGAAAAATTTAGGAAAAGTCAGATTTTTCTTTTAAAAGACCTTGGGAGGGTGACAAGTGTCCCCCCCCCGCCCTCTGTTTTCTTGCATGCAATATTTTGACCAAGTCTTGACGACTTGGTCATGTTCCGATTTCTCTCTCTCTAAAGCTTAAGCTCTCACTTCTCTCTAAAATTCCAAGAGATATTCTAGCCTTAGGAGAAATCTGAAAAGTAAAAGGCAAGAAGGAAACTTGTGGCTAGCTTGTGAAGGTTGTTGTGGTGGTAATCTTGGAAAGGAGGCTAGCAAAATTATTGGAATAAATTTGGCTAAAGCTCTAAGGTAATGGTTCCTCCTTTTTAATTAGTTTTTAGTGTTGCATGTTTAAGAAGGAAGAACTTGTGGTAGTAAATTATGCTCTTAGGCTCATTGCATGTAAGAACTATGGTTTGAATGTGAAGGAATTGGTTAAGAAGATATTATGAGCATGTTGTAGCCTAAAAACTACCTTAGAATTATTTAGTGAATTGTTGTACCTAATGGGGCAGAATTTTACACACCCAAGTTTAGGTGTGTAATCCCCTTTGAAATGTTGGATTGTTGAGCCTTAAATGTGGCGTTTGGATGATAAATTCGGCCTTGAGAAAGGTGGCAAAGTATGTAGAAACAAAGGAAATGCTGCCCAATTTTCCATAGAATTTAGTGGCTTTGAGTTTAGATTATGCTACATTGAAATTAGAGGTTAATAAACGTATCATGATTATTATAGGTCGAAACATTACTTGCGGTAGTTGAGCTTAGCAAGTGGATTGACCAAAGAGGTATGTGAAGCTTTCTTATCTCTTGAGCATGAATAGATGAAACTATGTAGTACGGTAGACGTACAAGATTTGGTATTCTTACTTGTTTTAAGTATATAATGACTTGTTTCGTTTTAAGAATGTATAAGTCCCTTAGTTAGGGGAAAAGTATGATTTTACTAAAGTGTAGAGTTAATATAACAACTTTATGGGAAGTTGGTTTATTAGCTTCATAAAAGGTTAATGAGAAGAGATTTACTCTAAGTAAAGATAAGTATATGAAGAGGCAAATTGGTTTTAAGGCATCAATTGCCCAAGAGTTTTATGTATAAAGAAGAGTCATTTTTAAAAGAGTTGAAGCATGTAGTACTTGGGTTAAACTCCCGGTGTTCTTTTATTAAAGATATGATTAAGTGCCTTAAGTAAACTAAAATGAGAGGGTATATGAACAAGACTAATAAGAAGTTATAAGTTTTCTTAACTTATTAATGAGTATGATATGATGACAGTTTGAGCTAGGGTAAGAGTAAATCTGAGGGGCAAGCCCCAAGATCGTTATACCACCTACTCCAGGGTAAGAGTATGTCTGAGGGGCAAGCCCCAAGATCGTCATACCACCTTCTTCAGTGTAAGAGTATATCTGAGGGGCAAGCCCCAAGATCGTTATACCAGCTGCTTCAGTGTAAGAGTATATCTGAGGGGCAAGCCCCAAGATCGTTATATCATCTGCTTTAGGGTAAGAGTATATCTGAGGGGAGAGTCCCCAAGATCGTTATACCACCTGTTCCGTGGATTTGCTACCCACGATACGAGGAATACCTCATGCGAGTCCTTATGGGCTTATGCGGGTGAAATAGTCCCATGCGGGCGGGTACAGCCTATACGAGGAATACCTCATGCGGGTCCACAGGACCTATGCGGGTGAAATAGTCCCAGGAGTAGGGGTGCTTATTGATACTACGGGCGAGGTACCCTGTTTTGATCCTAAGACCCCTATTTTATGCAGTATTATGTATATATAATTGTCACTCTCATTGTTAGTAAGGCACAGTAAAAGGTATTTGATTTTCTTCCATGACTCCAGCTTACCTTTAGACTTATGATATCATTATTACAGTATTTTCCAGCTTTACATACTTGGTACATATTGTGTACTGACCCCCTTCCTCGGGGGCTGCGTTCATGCCGCAGGTAAGGGTAAGTAGATTGAGGATCCTCGTTCTTAGGATCACTATTCCGGTGTCAGAAGCTCCATTCTTCCGGAAGCTTGATCATTGGTACGGATATTCCCTGATGCTATAGGTATTTTGTACATTCAGGGGTATGGCAGGTGCCTGTCCCGCCACAGTTATTATCTTTAGAGGTCTGTGGTCACATATATGTTTTGGGCTATAAGAACCAGTTGTATTACTATACTTTTGTTTAAAGTATGTTTTATGGAAGGTAGCCTAATCGGCTGGCCAGTGATGTTTACCCTTTTTATAAGTTATGTGTTATGTATGTTCCGCTGCTATTCTCTGACATATACCGATGTGGTACCGGTAGGTACGATGGGCCCTGGTTGGGTCGTGACACTTTTGAGAGTGCCAGACTGAGAACAGTGTAAATAGTTGTCGATTTGACCATCGTTCTAAATGTCTCTCCACAATCCACGTCAACCTGTTGAGTTTTGCCATCACCTACATGACAGACCTTATGCCTCTCAAAACAACCATCATATTTTTTATGAGTAAAAATTCACATAAAATGAATCACATTGACACCAGGCGGACGGGGCACCAACTCCACATCTTATTATTAATAAGAGCATTATATTCATCATCTATGGTCATTTTCCAATTCGGGTCACGAAGGGCAAACACAAGGTTACGTAGTAGGGGTGATTTAGTGCCATTAAAGTTGATATTAAATTATTGTTATGGTCTAAAAATACCTTGTTTGCTACGAGTAACAGGCCCTTGACTTGGAATAAAAGTGGGTTGGACCTGGGTCGGTGTAGTAATGTCGGTAATGGTTCGGTTTGGGAGGAATCGCCGCCAGCAGCCGGGCACGCCGCGCATCTTGTGACCAACCGGCAGGGAGGACACGTTGAGCCAGCAACCAGTTGGCCTTCTGGCAGAGGGACTAGACCCAGAGGAGATGGACTATTTGGGCGGCATCATTGGTCTTGGCGGCGACGCGTGGGCCGTGATCAATTGGACCAAGAGCGATGGGCCCGCCGCGTAAAATTCGGACAAGGGTATTGGGCGGCCAGGAATTTGGCTGGCCGTACCTGGTCAGTTCGAGAATGGGATGTACTAAATAGTGGACCACATACGGTGATAGTCCATCATCCAAAAATTCATCAGACTTGGACGCGGAAATATACAACTAAGCAAACGAAAATTGAGTTTCATAAAAAATGACATGATGACTAATGATGATTTTATTAGAGGATAAATCAAAACATTTGTAACCACGATGATTATATGGGTACCCCAAAAACACACATGTGGTAGAGCAGACTTGAAGTTTGTTAATGGTGGTGGAGGGGAATAGAGGATAACATAAACACTCAAACATCCTAAGATGAGAATATGAATGGTCTTTTTGATAAAGAATTTTCAGTGGGGATTGGTATGCTAATCCTTTGCTTGGGAGTATATTAAGAAGGTAAGTTGTCATTTGTAATGCATGATGCCAAAATAAGGTGGTAATGATGGCATGGGCTAGTAATTTACGAACAATATTATTAATGATGCGGATTTTTCTTTCGTCTTGTCGCTCTACCTATCAAGGTGGAGGTAAGGTCTGTGTACACTCTACCCTCTCCAGACCCCCACAGTGTGGGATTTTCACTGGGAATGTTGTTGTTGTTATTGTTGTTTTTGTTTTCCATTTTGTGATGACGTATATGGACATCAAAACCGAAAAGATATACCATTAAACTTACAAAATTCTCTAAATGACTCATTATCAAATTCACTTCCATTATCACATTGAATATTCTTAATTTTTCATTCAAATTGTGTACAGATAAATGCTCTAAATGATAGAAATGTGGAATAAACATGAGACTTTTTAGATAACGGAAATATCCACAAAAAATTAGAATAATCATTCAAAATAACACATAATAACGGTGACATGTATAGCTCAAAATGGGAGATGACCAAAGATTACTATGAATAATATCAAATGACAACAAAATACTAGAATTTGAGGCAATAAACGGCAGTTTAACATGTTTATCAAGCGGACAAGAAGGACAAATATTAGTACTATGAGCACTATTACACTCAATAAATTTATTGTTTTAAGGAAGGAAACAACAGACGCTTCCGGATGACTCAAACGTGCATGCCATAAAGAATGTGCTAAAGCGGCAAACGTTGACGGTGTGGCTTGAGTAGTGGTGATGATGGGATATATCTCGCCCTGACTATTACATCTCATTAGATGTATCCCTGTCCAGAAATCCTTCACAGAAAATCCAGAAGGATCAAATTCAACAGAAACCGAGTTATCAGTTGTAAATTTCCTAACAAACACCAAATTTTTAGTTAAGTGATGAGCATGAAGGAAATTTTTCAAGGCTAAAAGTGGGTTCGGGGAGACAAATTGAGTGACAATAACTACGAATTGGAATTGAATTACCATTACCAACAATTATGTCATGATTTTTGCTCAAATTGAAATAAGACGAGAGATTACCTGGCGCGGATATCATATGAGAAGTAGCACCGGTGTTATGTACCAATTTGCATTCGGAGGATTTAACCCAAGTGAATGCATTGCCGCCTCGATATCTGTATGGATCGAAGACATGGGTGGGCCCGCAACATTGAAAGCCTGCTAAGAACGAGGCCCAATCAGGCCAATCTGTTATCAGGCCGAATTATTCCAAGGCCCAGTCTAGCCTTGCAGCTATCGCTGCTGTCCACTGGGCTTGGCCCAGTTTGGTGATGGGTACGGGTTGGGTGGCATAGACACTGCACACTGGCTCAAGGCATGCCCCATGTCCACTACCCCGAGGCCCATGTTTGTTGTCAGGGGTACTGTGGCCCGACCCCCTGCTGATCCACCACTGTCGTCTCCATGTCCGCCATTGCCACCCGTCATTTCCACTGTGACCACCACCCTTGCCACCCCCACGTATGCCATCGCGATGTTTTCCATGGTTATGACCTTTTTTTCCACCCTCGTTATTACAGTTTTGACCATAAGTTTCATAGAATGATTGAGAGTCATCAGTTTTGCGGGACGTGGCCACTATCATGGTAGAATTGGCTATGGTTGCCACCTTTTTAGCCAACCCTGCTTTTTCTAAGGTGAGTATGAAAAGTGTTTGGTTGAACGACGGGATATTGTTGCTTTGATGAAGAACAGTTCCAACCCCATTATACGCCTCAGAAAGGCCTGCAACCATCTGAAGAACGAGACGATCATTTGTACGGGCGCGCCGACGTTCTTGAATTGATCCGACTACTCCTTGAGCCTTTGACAATAGGCTGAGACACTCGAAAAATCCTTCATATTTATGTGAGAGAATTCTTTCTCAAGGGTTACGGCACCAAATTTTTTGTTATCTTGGAATATATCACACAACCTATTCCAAGTTTCCATTGTCGTGGCGTCGGGTTCAATAATTATCTGTAAGAGGTCCGTAGAGATGGTGGAATAAATCCATTGAACAACCATAACATCAAGAGTTTCCCACAACTCTATTTCATCATCGGTGGAAGGCACATTCTCCTTGTTTTATCCGGTTTGATGATGTGATGGAGGACTCTATGAGACCTGACATGAATTTTAAAAAGTTCTGCCCATGTTGCATATTGGATGTTCTCCATTTCAAGAACAATAGGGATGTTGTTCTTGATGTTAGAGACTACAAGAGAAGGATGAAAGGAATTCTTTATGTTAGACATGATTGAGGAACACAAGGAGAATTAGGGTTTCAGGAAAAAAAAGGGATGAAGGGATGACCGAGAGAGACCAATGGCAGCGGAATTGTGGTGGACAAGGAACGAATTTTGCCCTAGACTGTTGATACCATGAAAGAGAATAATCCCTTGATTATTTTCATTAATGTAATTAGTTTATATACATAATATACAATAGTAAACCTAGCCTATAATTACGAAAATCAAATATACATTTTTCTAATACAAAAAAATTACTACCATAATTACCGATGTACCAGATCACTAATAATATCAAAGAAATATACGATGTATATTCTATCATTTTCTTCTATCTAATCAAAAGGCAAATGAGGGAACATCCCATGTGAGTTTCTAAGGTTTCTATCTATAAAAGGTCAAGAGTTTATTGAATGATAGAAATATTCTGAAATCAAATTATTAGAGAAACATTATGTCGGGTCCCAAGGGTTATACTATGAAACAATAACAACAAACTGGAAATAAACAAACTCGAATGCCAATTCAGTTTCGGAATGTCGGCGATAATGTCGTCCGACACCAGTGACAACACTTTAGTAAAAACATAAAACTTAAGAATAAATGCATCGGAATTTAAAGAATACAAGAGTTTATATTTACATAGGTTATATATTGATATAACCTATGATGGTAAATGACCAGTATTGTATATATTTATATATAATCGAATAAATTCATTCTTTTACAATATTACAAAATAATACAAAACGAATTAAAAAATTGTGAAGTCGCAGATGACTTCATGCCTGAAAAATCTACCTAAATAGACATAGACAACATCTCATTACAATTGCTTCAATAAAGAACAAATATTGAATCTAGGCAACAACTGTAATGTTGGACAGAATGTTGTCAACACGCTCAAGCAACATTTGTGATCCAAATTTCTGAGATGAAATCCCGAGAGCTCTCTTGGTATTTTTACATTTTAATTCTGGATACTCGATTCCTTGATGTAGCCTCTCTATTTATAGTAGAGAGTCTTCCTCGAAATGTTCAATGAATCGTTGTAGAGGTTGAGCTAAATGTGGGCATCTTGATAAGATTTGTTGGAGAAGAATGTGGATCAAGATCCTCTAACCTCTTGAACTTGTTCCCCAAGTAGAAACGCCTTGGACTTGGTATTTCCACGTTTATAATCAGCTCAAAAATTCCTTGTCAGGTCACTTTACCATCGTGGTAAAAATCTCACGAGATCAGCTTCAGTCCGTGAAGTAAGGACAAAACTGTTATCAGAATGTTGGTCTGAATGTTGTCACGCCCTTTTTCGGCCGCGACATTTTTATTTTCTAAACTCCTGCTTAAATAACAATGTTAGAAAATAAAATGAATGCTAAATATGCTAAAGAATGCTAAAATATTTAAAAGTGTAAAAATGCTAAAGTGCTAGAAATGCTAAGGTGCTAAATGCTAAAGGGTTCGCGGAGTCGCCACCTAATTAGTTTGGGTGAATTAGGACACCTAAATGTTTAACTAGTTTAAAGTAAACATTAACTCCATTTTAATGGTCTGCTAAACTTAGTGAGATTCTGGGTAAGGGTTCTTTATTAATCTAGAGGGAAGGGGTTAGGCACCCTCTAAGATCCGCTAACTTGCGGTTGTCCTGTCAAACCTAGGGTAATTATTATGCTAAGATGCAATGCATGTTTTGAAGATATTTGAAGAGAAAGATGATGCAAGTGTTTATAAAAAGGATGCATTTTTTATAAAGATTTATAAGGCTACAATACATGTGAAGTCTGAAGATATGCATTTATATTATTTGTAAAAGATGATGCAAAGTTGATTTATAGACTAAATGTATGCATTTACTTGAGAATTTGATATTTTTTTTTTATATGTAGCATAGTGCAAAAGACGATTATCATTTGGCAAAGTTTAGTCATGCGTGGCAATCCTAAAATAATTAACTTAAAGGGAAGCAAATTTCTAGTATCCAACTACTTGCTAATTTATTGATTCAAGATTTAATTATTCTAAGTGTTCTACTAATTAATGTAGCGTTAGACGATTAATTACAACAAATGAATGAGGGCGGGATAGAAAACCAATAAAAGGCGACTCGAAGGAGTGGCGATGTGATTCCGCCTGTGGTTTGGAATTTCTGGTGCGGATAGCAAGATACACACAAATGCGGGTGAATGCAGATCGTCAATTGATGGAAGGCACAATGAGTCTCTCTATGAGACTCCTCATTTTTGCTCCGATGCATTTCATGTAGATAAAAGGAAACAAGGAAAGAATTAATACGTATCCCAAGCTTGTCAAATAACGCAAGTAAAATAAAGTAAAAAACGTTCACATGAATTCGACCATAGTAATCCAAAATAAAGTGGCAGGCATTTTTAGTTAAATATTTGGGCTTCGGATATAAATAACATGCAGAGACTATAAGCGAGTCCCATGTGAGGCGATCGATATTTCCAAAATGTTGGGCTTTGTTTTTTTTTAAGTAATATGAGAAGGAAGAACATGCCTAACATCATAATCATAAACATAGGGGAAGTTCAGCCCCCAAGATTATCACATAGCTCATTTACATTGATTCAAACAAATCATACATTCCACAAGTTCAAACTAGCACATAGACATCTGGTATAAAATAGGAGAAAATGACCATTTTAAGTTTGCGAGGAGTAAAATAGAAGCGGTTTAAAGACATTCACCCTTATCCTAGTTGAATCTTCACACCAATCTTATCCCTTCATGCTCGTATGAACCAAACTAACACACTATATGTATATATCGTTGATTAATCGATCTGAGGAGAGACATCAACCATAGGTAAAATATGATAACACATAACATGCTAGTCCAATCTAAGACACATGACTCAAAATCATAGCGACTGACCAGATTTTCATTAGTTCGAACTATCCATACCAAATTATTCTCCTTGTATGCTTGCTAATGAGGCCGCGGCCGATGTGGCCTAATGTGACACAACCGTCTATGTAAATACAATATGTTGGTGCAGTATCTAGTTTAGTGGTTCTGCTGGAAACAAAGATGGAAAAGCCTCGCGCGAGAATAAGATGTATATTGGGTATGGTGACACTTACGCAAGCAGGACATAACATGATTAATTTGGTGAACATGATAGACATGAAAATAGACAAGTAAATTATTCAGCAGCAGTGCAGCAACGACATTTAGTCTTCTGGATATTAATAATTATCAAAGGATTATGGAGGCATTTCCTCAACTAACCATGGCTAAGAAAGGAAAGCAAGTATGTTAACTCCATACAGTGATACAGGTCACTATGGTCAAATGACTTCAACTTTGTGGTTTCAACAAACCTCTCGACATGATAAATCCACATCGCATGAGTCTAAAACATGTAAGAAGGATATACATGAGCTACCAACAATCTTTAATGCACCATGGATAACTTAATTCATCTTATGTTATCTTAATCTAATCAAATCTAAGCAAGAGATTCAAACCAAATAAACAGATTGTTCCAATCAGGACTTTAAACTCACTACTAAACTAACACATAATTCTAAACACACAGGGAAAAACACGAATAAAATATGGAACAAATTAAGATCGAGGGGGAGTTGAGTTTACCTTCTCCGGACAGCGATCCGGAGCAACGTATCAAGTCGTCGGTCCACTCGACGGGCTTTGGGTTTGCGATGCGAATAGAAGGGCAAGGTTTAGCTGTTGGTTTCTTTGCTGGAACCTGAATAGACTCTACTGTGCTCTTCGAATGCCCCTTGACCTTGCTCTACTGTCTGTGCTCTGAATCGATCGATGCTATGGGTATCCTCGAAGGTAAAATGAAGGGTGTTCGACTTATGTTTCTGCCTTACTGTGCTCGACTGATCTCTGCCCTCCAAGCTCTGCCTACTGTGCTCTGCCCTGCTCCGCCTCTCCTCCTATTGCATGCCTAAACCTTCTGTCTTATAGCTAATAATCTGGGTCTAAGTTCGGTAAGTAATAAAGGCTAATTTGTGCTTGATTCGACGAGATTTCCTATTGATTCTGTATGGATTCTTACTGCTTTATTGACGAGCTTTGGGTAGGGATTTGGTTTATCTATGGTAAGAAGGGCTGGTTTCGTGCGCGTGGGTGAAGGGAAGCCCGGATTCCCGGGCGAGAAATCCGGGAGGCGACGAAAGTTTCTGAATGTTCTAGGGTTCGTTCTTAGCTTGTGGGTTGCAGAGGGTAAAGTATAGGGCTGGGCGAATTGGGTGATGGGCTTTATAAAGAGAGAAGGCTTGCGGGTGGGCCTGTGCGGGCTGGGGCGACGGGTAATGGGCTGGTTTAATTAGGGTAGTTAGTTTAATGTGCTATTTAATTAATAGTTTTAGGCTATTAATTAGTGACAAATTAATTAATTAATTGTGATTAAATTATCTAATTGTTATAAAAATAAATGTGGGCGTGCTATTTAATTAATGCTTAATATTTTAGAATGCGGCGCTATTATTTAAAATTCTATTATTGTGCATTATTGCGAAGTTAAATTAAAATCGAATTGAGTTTAGATTAAATTATTTAAATGCTAAATGCAAGTATGATTTTTAGGAATTGTTTAAAGTTTTTCATAAATGTGACGCTATTAAATGCATGTATTAGATTAAAATGATTTTAAAATTACAAATGATTATGAAATTCTCTTGAGTATTAATAAATGCGACTATGCTACTTGACACGACGTTGTTGCTAAATTATTTATTTATTATTAATTAAAAATCCTGACAGGGCTTGAAATCAATTAATGCGGGCGCGGGACTCTAAATGCTTAATACTCTACGTAGAAAAATGCGAAGTTATTATTAAATAATTTATTTATGCATGTATTAATATTCTATTGTTGCATTTTATTATAAGAAACCATAAAAAATTATTGTTGACACCCAATTTTGACCCTCCCGTTCAGTTCTTAACTATAAAATTACACTAATTTTGCAAAATAATTTTCTATAATAAAATGCATCAATAATATATTAATACATGCACAAATAAGCATTTTAATAATAGCGTCGCATTTATAAAAGCATTAAGCAATCCTTAAGTGTCATATCTGCATTTAGCATTTTAATAATTTAATAATGATCTAAACTTCATTCAATTTTTATTTAACATCGCAAAATACGCATAATAAATAAGCATTTTAATAATAGCGCCGCATTATAAATATTAAGCCCTAATTAAATAGCACGCCCGTCTTTATTTTTGTAATAATTTAGATTAATAAAGCACCTAAATAATTTAATCACAATTTTAATTCCTAATTTACCACTAATTAATCTTTGCCTAAAACAAACTCCTAAAACTAATACCTAATTACATAATTTACCGACCATGACCCACAACCTAAATAACTACCCGACCACCGACAATTACGTCGAGCCCCTAACCCGCGACATAACCCTATACCTTTCCTCTCCCCATCGTCAGCGACCCTCGAAGAAAAAGAAAAAAAGAACCTAGAAACCCTACTCTGCGCCATGACAATCCTCTCTCGCTCCCATCACCCTCCAAATCTGTGCCATACCCATACCTCTGTCCCAAACAACTCCTCTGTCACGACCACGGCCCATACCCTGCATCTCCCTATAACCCGCGATTTGAACCAACAAATCGTCCAAGAAATCAGACCTCTAACAACTATTTTTCGAATTCAAACCACAAGATTTCATCTATAAAAACCCCTTCGTTCTTCATTGGAGGGGAACCGGATTTTGAATAATTTATTTTGCATATCATCTATTTGTTCTTCATAGTCTAAAATCAGTAAATTAAAAGCCTCAAAAATCAGAATTTCAAAATAATTCTCCAAGCGGATTCGACGTTCAAAATACGCATCGGTTCGCCACCCGAAGAAGGTCCGTAAACACTAATTCCTCTCAATTCATTTTATGTATATATTTTGTGTGTTTTGTGTCGATTATGTACTGATTATTCATGTTGATGTGTTTTAATATCTAAATGTATTAAGTTTGTTAGCTTGCGTTAATTACTTGTTAAAGTTCAGAAATGCCTTTGTTTGTATTATTGGACTTGCGCATATTAGGATATGAGGCATATGTTTTAGTACCCACTCAGAATAATTGTGACTAGTTAAGCGTTTATGTATGATTGTTGTGTAAGTTTCCCTGTGCTTGGTCTAAGTAAAAATGATTGTTAAAGTTATTTCTATATCAATACAGTATGTTAAAGATGTTACTAGAAATCTGTTTTGAAAGGATTATGTCTGATTCGGTTAAATAGGTATATGATGTTTTATTTATCTAGTAGATTATACATATTTAAATCTTGTATTGGATTCCTTTTACAATATAATGTTTGAGTTAGTGTCATTAGAATAAAACTTTCTCTTGAAAAGATGCAAGATTCTTAGTTGGATGTCTTAAGTTATTAATTATTTAAGTGTTGATGTATGTCAAAACAGGTTAAGTATTAAAACTGATCATGTGTATATATAAGTTATCTTGTTGGTTCGATATCTTGTTTAAGAGTTATTTGATCATGTATGACTTGTTTAAATGATTTCGAGCTGATTGGCATGCTAGTTCTAAATTTGTTTTGACTAAGAGGCTGTGTTTAGTCAATGAGTACTCCTTTGTGTTCGCAGTGTCATTCAACATTGTTTTGAAGCCCAAAATAAGATGTTAAGTGTTGTGGTGTAACGATTAGTCCATGTTTAAACTAAAATGACCTATTGATATTTGTTGAGTAGTCTATTGATATGTTTAATCTATGTAACCTGATTTAGTAAGAAAATGCTGGATAAAGTCACTTAATAATCTTTCAATTGATGTGTATTTTGTTTTGGTATAGAATACTTTCATACTCGTCCTAAGGCCCTCCTCAAATGACTTAAAGGTGGTAGATTTGTTTTAACTTTAACAAGTTACGTATTTAATATTTAGTAACTTCATGATGAATATGATATTTGGTTTGGATATCTAAATGCTCTCTGTCTTGAAAATGAACATAGATATTGGTTGTTTTACTCGTTGTAATAAAGATATAGGCTGAACATGATATGAAATGACTTTAGAACGACTTAGAAGAAGCCTATGAATTCTAGGTCGGTTAAGCGGTATTACACCTAAAATTTTGAAATTGTACCATTTTTGGGACTGGTTTGGCCCTTTTGGCTCTGATTTCAACCATTTTACGGGTGATTTTGGCCTCACTTTGGCTCTTGGTTTCTCCCTTTTTGCAGCTCACGATTTCAACCATTTTGGGTGGTTTTGGCCCCAGCTCTTGATTTTGGTCTTTTTGACTTACGGTTTGGCGATATTTTGGGTGATTTTACCTTTGTTTGTTATTAGTTTTGGTCATTTCTGGGTGATTTTGATCACTTGGTTCTTAGTTTTCTAGCAATTTCGGACTGATTTTTAGCCCAGTTGTCATTGTTTTCTAGCAATTTCCGGATTGGCTTTTGGCCCCCTCGCTGATTTTTGGACCGTTTTGTTACTAATTTTGGGGCTGTTTTGCCTTGTTTAAAAATCTATTATTTTTGAAATTTGATTAGTTATTTTGGGATGATGTGGTTAAGATAAAATATATATTTGCTTAAGTTTACATGAATACTTTATTTATTTGCATTATCATGTAAGGTTTGAAATATATACTAATCTTCTTCCTTTTCTTTTCTTTGTTTTACATGAAATGCATCGGGAGCAACGAAGAGTCTCGTTACGAGACTCATCATAACTTTGTCAAGTGAAGACCCGCGTCCAATACGTTGCATCTTCCTGTTTCGGACTTCCAAACAAATAGGGCGGAATGATATCGTCATCCATTCTAGAGTCGCTGCTTTTTAATTCTTTAATTACACTTATTTTATACTGTTGTAATTTAATTTATGGCACTTGTACAATTATTGAAAAATGCTTAGAATAGTTAGACCTAGAACTATTAGGGGCGGGTAGTTAAATAATAAAATGTGTCGCTAGTTTAATCTATCTTTAGGCCGTTATGCATTTTCAAAACTTTTAAAAAAAAATAACTTAGCCTTTTCATTGATATTATAGAAATAATATGATTTCAATTTTCATTAAACTCCTAAAGACTAACCAATTTTTGCAATAAAAACCCTCTTTATTATCAATTGCAAAACCCAGTTTTAAATCAAGTTATGCAAATATGTATTTTCATAAAAGATTGATTTTTACATGCAACATATAAATTCCCAATAAACCATTTTTTGCACATTTTTTATAAACAAACCCCATGCAATTTTATGGAAACTATATATACATACATATATTTTAAATAATTATTTGCAACATCTTTTTATTAAAACCGCATCTATTCAAAACATACGTTTTCTAAAGCATAATAATTTTAAACCTAAGTTTGAACGGACAACCGCAAGTTAGCGGATCCTTTAGGATGCCTAACCCCTTCCCTTTAGGATAATAAAGAACCCTTACCTAGAATCTCACATAGTTTCACAGACCTTAAAAATGGAGATCATTTGTAGTATTTTATGCTACATTTTTTAGTGTCCTAATTCACTATAATAATTAGGTGGCGACTCCTTAAAATGCAATTTCAGGAATCCAACCATGCGCAGCAGTAATCCCGTTTCCGACTACGGTCGAAATGGGGCGTTACAATTATTTTGCAAAATTAGTGTAATTTTATAGCTACTGTCTGGACGAGAGGGTCAAAATTGGGTGTCAACAACTTGTCCCTCTTTGTATGGAGATGATGGAAGAATCTTCGGACAAAGACGTTGACTCATAGCTAATTTTGTCTCGATCCTCAGAATTGCAAAAATGTTGGGCAGGTAGACAAGGTTGACGCAAAAAATCAAAATTGTCCCAGTGTCGAGTTATGACGACACTGGGCTACCATGGTCAAAACACCAGGGCGGGCTAACGCGGACTCAAAATTTGTCCCAGTGTCGAGTTATGATGACACGGGGCTATGGTGCAAAAGTAAAAGAAAAATAACTGGCTTGAACACAGGGTGTCTGCTATGGCTTATGGTCTTTGGGTTACATGGTGATGTGAGCGAGTGGACCAAGCGGCAGGCGCTTACGCCGTTCATTGGGAAGGTTGGCCCCCCAACAAATTGCCCCGGTTCGCTGTAAGAGAAAATTCACGTTGTGCTCCTGCTCCTGCATGCTAAGACTTGAACAAACGATTAGTGCATAACTGTTAAGACAAAATGATGATGCATAATTTTTAAAAACAATGTAACTGTGAGTAGAAAAAGTTATCCTGCAAAAATGTGATGCCTGCTGTGTTGATGCGATGTTGCGAATGTTGTGATTTTCGTCCTTGCACAGACGTGTTGCGATTGTGAACGCGGATATGTTGTCCTTGCTGCAACCGTCCCTGTAGACTAAAGCTCAAGAAAGAGTTAGTGTATAACTGCTAAGACAGAATAATAAAGCATGCGTAAGAAATGCAATTTCGAGAGTATAGAAATCGTCCCTGCGTGGACGTGATATGCTGATGATGGCGTCGTTTTTGGGCTTGTTGTCTTTGATAAGCGTCATTTGCTCGGGCGATGTTCTTCTTGGCGTCGTTGCGTAGACTTCTTTGTCTTGATAACGTCATTACTGGGCGTATTCTTCTTGGCGTCGTTGCGTGGACTTCTTTGTCTTGATAATGTCATTACTGGGCGTGTTCTTCTTGGCGTCATTGCGTGGACTTGATGTGCTGATAACGTCATTTCCTGGACGTATTGTTGCTGGCGTCGTTGCGTGGACTTCTTTGTCTTGATAACGTCGTTATGCGGGCGTATTCTTCTTTGGCGTCGTTGCGTGGACATAATGTTGATCCGCGTCGTTATGCGGGCGTGTTCTTCTTGGCATCGTTTTGGACTTGTTGTCTTGATGCGTCATTGCACGGGCGTATTCTTCTTGGCGTCGTTGCGTGGACTTCGCGATCACGTCGTTATGCGGGCGTGTTCTTCTTTGGCGTCGTTGCGTGGACTTGTTGTCGCGATCGCGTCGTTATGCGGGCGTATTCTTCTTTGGCGTCGTTGTGTGGACTTCTTTGTCTTGATCGCGTCATTGCACGGGCGTATTCTTTGTTGGCGTCGTTGCGTGGACTTGATGATCACGTCGTTATGCGGGCGTGTTCTTCTTTGGCGTCGTTGCGTGGACTTCTTTGTCTTGATAACGTCGTTATGCGGATGTATTCTTCTTTGGCGTCATTGCGTGGACTTGCTGATCACGTCGTTATGCGGGCGTGTTCTTCTTTGGCGTCGTTGCGTGGACTTCTTTGTCGATAACGTCGTTATGCGGGCGTATTCTTCTTTGGCGTCGTTGCGTGGACTTCTTGATCACGTCGTTATGCGGGCGTGTTCTTCTTTGGCGTCGTTGCGTGGACTTCTTTGTCTTGATAACGTCCTTTGCACGGGCGTATTCTTCTTGGCGTCGTTGCGTAGACATAATGCTGATCACGTCGTTATGCGGGCGTGTTCTGCTTTGCTCTGTAGAATAAATGCTCCTGAGCTAAGCTTGAGAAAAGCGTTAGTGTATACTGTTTAAAAATGAAATACATATGAGAAGTGCAATTTTATGGGTAGAGATATCGTTCACGATATGCGAGATAGTGCGAGGTGTTGTCCTTGCGGACGTGCTAAACGGCGCAAATGATGAATTGCCGTGATGCGCTTTGTGGTGTGCGATCGTGGGTTGCCAATTTGACTTGATGCAGTTGATGAGCTAGGTTTTGTTGCGGAACTACGAACTTTGTTGCGATTGTTGATGCCCGCTGCTGCTGCTTTGCTCTTGCTGCGGACTTTGGATTGTTGTCATCCTCTGCCTTTCTTTGCTTTTCACCTTGCGAAGAGACTTTTGTCGTATTTTACGCACTTTACATTAATATGAAAAGACTGCGCTCAAAAAAAAATTGTGAGTTTTGGGGGTCGGTCGTATCGACTTGCGCCTTGTCCGCGATATCCGTGTGCTGACTGTTTGGACTTGCAACCCCATGCAGTTTCTACGTGGTCCCAGTTTTGAAAAGGGTGTCTGGCCTAAAATGGGTCTCAATGGGGTTGCTTGTATTCTTGTTATTTTCAGAACGAAGGGAAGGTTTCCTAATGGTGTGACCGAAGCCGATTTAGGTCGCCTACGTATCCCCATGAGGGAATCAGGTCATGATGTAGTTCATTACAAGCAAATTTTGGGGTGAAATTAAAATTTCTAAATGTGGGACCGTAGGTGGCGCTCACGTATCATGAGAGTCGGTCGAACGTAGTTCATTACAAGCAAAACAAAAGAAAACATTATTAAAGCTTAAATATGAGTTTTTAAATTATTCTGCTAAACTAAATTGCTTTTCTAATCCGGGCTCTAGGCGGACCAAAACAAGGGGCAAGTCCAACCCATACGCTTTCATGCTCTGCATCGTGGATGGTTGGGTCTTCATGCTCTGCTATCAGTATCTCCCTCTTTTGGCTTCTGCGTGGTGCATGCTCGGATAAATGGCGGTCGGCGGAATGGGCATAGGCGAAGTGTATTCCTCATCTAAGGTTATCAGTGCACGTTGGCGTGGCGTGGTTTGGCAAAGGGTTATCATGTACATTTGGGGCGGGATCCTTTGTTGGAATTACCGCTTCTCGATCGGCGCCTCGATTACGTCCATGAGGAGTGGCAACCGGTGTCATGTCTGGGCTATCTCCGGTGTCTGGCGGCGCTTGTTCTCATCATACCATCTTGGGATAGGGTCGGGAATCCTTCACGGAATCGGTTGGATTAGGCTGCGGCTCATGACCTTTCATATATTTGAGGTATGGGTTCGGCTAGTGGGGTGCGAACTTTGGGTGGTTTCCTTCAAAGTTCTTATTTGCTCTGAGTGCGTTGGGTGCTCTATTTTGTTGGCGGCTTGATGGGTGGATCTATGCGGGCGGGATAAGCGGATGCTTGGGAAGCGTTATATATAGTGTGTGTGGTAGTTGGGTAGTATGATGGGTTTGGTATGTTATGAATGCTTGGGTTTGCGTTCTTGTACAAACATGGAAGGAAAGCGTCTCTTTCTTCCTTTGTGAAGTACTCAGAGTGTCACTCGATGAATCGCCTTATTAGTTGCTGTAATCTTTGCGGTTGTAATCCTACCGGTTTAATACCTTAACCTACGAAGTCGCCCATTCTAATAACCATGCAAAACTCCGTCCAATGACGCTTATCATTCGCTCATAGTAGGTTGCGTCCTTCAAAGATTGTACGAATAGTGTGGTCATCTCACTCTCCACCATAGGTGGTTGTACTTTCGCTGCCTCTGAACGCCACCTCATGGCGTATTCTCTGAACGTTTCTGTAGGCTTTTTCTCCAACTTCATTAAATAGAATCTGTCCACAATGGTTTCTGTGTTGAACCTGAATCGCTCCACAAAATCTTGGGCCAATGTATTCCAGCCATGCCATTTCCCTGGGTTTTGGCTGGTATACCAATCTAGTGCCTCGCCGGTTAAGCTTCGAATGAACAACTTCATGATGATTGATGGGTTCTTCCCTACCCCGATTAGCTTGTCGCAATATGATCTCAAGTGTGCACGGGGATTTCCCTTCCCATCAAATAGATCGAACTTCGGCACCTTGTATCGGCTGGCGGCTCGCGTGCGGATGCGTGCAAAGATCTTCATAATCTAGTCGCCGTGACCTTTGTACGATCGCGTGCCACGGCGCTTCGCCCGGTGTGAATCTCTCGGGCTACGTCATCGTCCATTTTGGCTCGGACTTCCCTTTCCATTTCTTCGTAATGATCCACTTCTTGGTGAAGTGCGGGGACTGATAAAGCGGGTTTACATTGCGTAAGTTAGGTATGCAGGTTGTTTCTTTGAAATGGTAATGGGTATGGTGCGTGGGTATTGGTCGGCCTGGCGATTAGGGCTGATTGTGGGGAAGTGAGTAGGTGGGGGTTGAGGTACATGGGTAGTAGGAGGATCATTTTGAAGGTGGGGTTGAGGATTGGCTGGGCGAGGGGCAGTTTGGTCGGCAACTGGCGGTCTTTGTGGGGAATTTTGGGAGATATGTGGTGGTGGAGGTCGCTCTGGGATGGTTTGCGAGGTAGTGGCCCTTTGCTCTGGCATAGGGGTATTCAAACTAATGGATAGATTGGTCAGATTCCGTAACCTCTCCATCTCAACCTGCATATCAGCAATTTGTTGTAGCAGCTGCGCAATACATTCTTCCTGACTGGTGACATTCCTTCCTTACGAAGGTTACATTTGTTGGCGGGAATAATTCCAAACTATTTGGCTCGAGCGCCCCGAGCGATCATATCATCGTTTCGTGCCTTGGACCTGGTAAAGTGTGGATGCTCCGACATTGTTGAGTCAAATACGAACCGACCTTTTGGGGAGGATGATAAATCTTTCTAAAAAAATGCAACAAACGGTGTTAGCATAAAGCACATAATTTGCAGGTATGTAACAGATATATTGCACATAGCACATTCAAACGTTTCCTAACATGCAGGGGGGCCTCTTTATGCCAGAGGTAAGCCTAAACGTCAAATATGCGAGGTTATGATGGATTTGTCCAAGCCGCCCAACTGTAATGTTTTTTGTTGGAAATGGCGACCAAATGACGGTGCACTTTTCCCAATTTCAGCATGACATGATTGGGTTTGGATTTGTCTGTCATTGCCACGCTACACATAATATGCTGGTTGGTCGTTGGGTTGAGAAACCCGTCGATATGTTTGGTGTCTTCCTAATTGTGGTGTCGATACCAAGGACCGACTCACCTAAGGTAAATGTATGCATGCCTTAAAATAAGGGGTGGTATAGCTCTATCTTAAGTTTCTAAGATTTGTCTTTTCTAGACGCAAGGTTCCCGAGCGGACAACTCGAGTGAGAAGGCTACGCGGCTGATAAGACGAACCGATCTAACTCCGCGCAGGCGCCAACTCTCCTAAAAATTTGGATATTTTTTGAAAGAAATTTGCGGGTGCGCGAAGCACACCAGCGCGTGAGTGTGTGATAGTGTGAATTTTCCAGAATGGAAGAAATATGAGCGGAATGTCAGTTTTAAGGAAAGCAGTAAAGCAGGTAGCAATTTAAACAAAATACAGCACACAAAATGCAAAAAGTAATGCCAAATAATAACCCTAGGTTTGTTGTGGTTAAGAACCTAAAATCCCCAGCAGAGTCGCCATTTCTGTCACGCCCTTTTTCGGCCGCGACATTTTTATTTTCTAAACTCCTGCTTAAATAACAATGTTAGAAAATAAAATGAATGCTAAATATGCTAAAGAATGCTAAAATATTTAAAAGTGTAAAAATGCTAAAGTGCTAGAAATGCTAAGGTGCTAAATGCTAAAGGGTTCGCGGAGTCGCCACCTAATTAGTTTGGGTGAATTAGGACACCTAAATGTTTAACTAGTTTAAAGTAAACATTAACTCCATTTTAATGGTCTGCTAAACTTAGTGAGATTATGGGTAAGGGTTCTTTATTAATCTAGATGGAAGGGGTTAGGCACCCTCTAAGATCCGCTAACTTGCGGTTGTCCTGTCAAACCTAGGGTAATTATTATGCTAAGATGCAATGCATGTTTTGAAGATATTTGAAGAGAAAGATGATGCAAGTGTTTATAAAAAGGATGCATTTTTTATAAAGATTTATAAGGCTACAAACATGTGAAGTCTGAAGATATGCATTTATATTATTTGTAAAAGATGATGCAAAGTTGATTTATAGACTAAATGTATGCATTTACTTGAGAATTTGATATTTTTTTTTATATGTAGCATAGTGCAAAAGACGATTATCATTTGGCAAAGCTTAGTCATGCGTGGCAATCCTAAAATAATTAACTTAAAGGGAAGCAAATTTCTAGTATCCAACTACTTGCTAATTTATTGATTCAAGATTTAATTATTCTAAGTGTTCTAATAATTAATGTAGCGTTAGACAATTAATTACAACAAATGAATGAGGGCGGGATAGAAAACCAATAAAAGGCGACTCGAAGGAGTGGCGATGTGATTCCGCCTGTGGTTTGGAATTTCTGGTGCGGATAGCAAGATACACACAAATGCGGGTGAATGCAGATCGTCAATTGATGGAAGGCACAATGAGTCTCTCTATGAGACTCCTCATTTTTGCTCCGATGCATTTCATGTAGATAAAAGGAAACAAGGAAAGAATTAATACGTATCCCAAGCTTGTCAAATAACGCAAGTAAAATAAAGTAAAAAACGTTCACATGAATTCGACCATAGTAATCCAAAATAAAGTGGCAGGCATTTTTAGTTAAATATTTGGGCTTCAGATATAAATAACATGCAGAGACTATAAGCAGGTCCCATAACAGGGCAGTCTGATATTTCCAAAATGTTGGGCTTTGTTTTTTTTAAGTAATATGAGAAGGAAGAACATGCCTAACATCATAATCATAAACAGAGGGGAAGTTCAGCCCCCAAGATTATCACATAGCTCATTTACATTGATTCAAACAAATCATACATTCCACAAGTTCAAACTAGCACATAGACATCTGGTATAAAATAGGAGAAAATGACCATTTTCTGGTTGTAGGGAGTAAAATAGAGCAGTTTTAAAGACATTCACCCTTATCCTAGTTGAATCTTCACACCAATCTTATCCCTTCATGCTCGTATGAACCAAACTAACACACTATATGTATATATCGTTGATTAATCTGATACAGGGAGAGAGACATCAACCATAGGTAAAATATGATAACACATAACATGCTAGTCCAATTTAAGACACATGACTCAAAATCATAGCGACTGACCAGATTTTCATTAGTTCGAACTATCCATACCAAATTATTCTCCTTGTATGCTTGCTAATGAGGCACAGCCAGTAATGGCCTAATGTGACACAACCAGTCTATGTAAATACAATATGTTGGTACAGAGACTGTCTAGTTTGGTGGTTCTGCTGGAAACAAAGATGGAAAAGCCTCCACGCAGGAATAAGATGTATATTGGGTATGGTGACACTTACGCAAGCAGGACATAACATGATTAATTTTGTGAACATGATAGACATGAAAATAGACAAGTAAATTATTCAGCAGCAGTGCAGCAACGACATTTAGTCTTCTGGATATTAATAATTATCAAAGGATTATGGAGGCATTTCCTAAACTAACCATGGCTAAGAAAGGAAAGCAAGTATGTTAACTCCATACAGTGATATAGGTCACTATGGTCAAATGACTTCAACTTTGTGGTTTCAACAAACCTCTCGACATGATAAATCCACATCGCATGAGTCTAAAACATGTAAGAAGGATATACATGAGCTACCAACAATCTTTAATGCACCATGGATAACTTAATTCATCTTATGTTATCTTAATCTGATCAAATCTAAGCAAGAGATTCAAACCAAATAAACAGATTGTTCCAATCAGGACTTTAAACTCACTACTAAACTAACACATAATTCTAAACACACAGGGAAAAACACGAATAAAATATGGAACAAATTAAGATCGAGGGGGAGTTGAGTTTACCTTCTCCGGACAGCGACCCGGAGCAGCGTATCAAGTCGTCGGTCCACTCGACGGGCTTTGGGTTTGCGATGCGAATAGAAGGGCAAGGTTTAGCTGTTGGTTTCTTTCTTTGGAACACGAATAGACTCTCGTGCTCTTCGAATGCCCCTTGACCTTGCTCTACTGTCTGTGCTCTGAATCGATCGATGCTATGGGTATCCTCGAAGGTAAAAGGAAGGGTGTTCGACTTATGTTTCTGCCTTACTGTGCTCGACTGATCTCTGCCCTCCAAGCTCTGCCTACTGTGCTCTGCCCTGCTCCGCCTCTCCTCTTATTGCATGCCTAAACCTTCTGTCTTATAGCTAATAATCTGGGTCTAAGTTCGGTAAGTAATAAAGGCTAATTTGTGCTTGATTCGACGAGATTTCCTATTGATTCTGTATGGATTCTTACTGCTTTATTGACGAGCTTTGGGTAGGGATTTGGTTTATCTATGGTAAGAAGGGTTGGTTTCGTGCGCGTGGGTGAAGGGAAGCCCGGATTCTCCGGCGAGAAATCCGGGCGGCGACGAAAGTTTTTGAATGTTCTAGGGTTCGTTCTTAGCTTGTGGGTTGCAGAGGGTAAAGTATAGGGCTGGGCGAATTGGGTGATGGGCTTTATAAAGAGAGAAGGCTTGCGGGTGGGCCTGTGCGGGCTGGGGCGACGGGTAATGGGCTGGTTTAATTAGGGTAGTTAGTTTAATGTGCTATTTAATTAATAGTTTTAGGCTATTAATTAGTGACAAATTAATTAATTAATTGTGATTAAATTATCTAATTGTTATAAAAATAAATGTGGGCGTGCTATTTAATTAATGCTTAATATTTTAGAATGCGGCGCTATTATTTAAAATCCTATTATTGTGCATTATTGCGAAGTTAAATTAAAATCGAATTGAGTTTAGATTAAATTATTTAAATGCTAAATGCAAGTATGATTTTTAGGAATTGTTTAAAGTTTTTCATAAATGCGACACTATTAAATGCATGTATTAGATTAAAATGATTTTAAAATTACAAATGATTATGAAATTCTCTTGAGTATTAATAAATGCGGCTATGCTACTTGACACGACGTTGTTGCTAAATTATTTATTTATTATTAATTAAGAATCCTGACAGGGCTTGAAATCAATTAATGCGGGCGCGGGACTCTAAATGCTTAATACTCTACGTAGAAAAATGCGAAGTTATTATTAAATAATTTATTTATGCATGTATTAATATTCTATTGTTGCATTTTATTATAAGAAATCATAAAAAATTATTTTGCAAAATTAGTGTAATTTTATAGCTACTGTCTGGACGAGAGGGTCAAAATTGGGTGTCAACAAATGTCATGACATTTATTCCAACATTTTCTGACTTTAACTTAGTATGAAAATGATATGTTAGGTAAAATGTCATAACATCAAATCCAACATTAACATTCTCCCCCTTTTTTTCTTTCTTCACAAAACGAATCTTTTCAGTGCAAGTGACCTATGACAAATGTTAATGCTTCCCCTCAACCTGTGATGACATATAAACACAACATGTACAAGACAATATATATATATATATATATATATATATATATATATATATATATATATAGGATTAGACGTACCCAAATATAGTCAAATAATTACATCCCAAAATAAAAACAATTGTTAGATCGCAACATCCCAATTTTACATAGTGACTAATCAGTAAAAACCATTGTTTAGTACATGCCAAAAAAACAGTAACCAGTCAGTATCCAACCATTTATATCAGCACACATCCTTGCATATCATGAATCTGTAGTAGCTTCCAGCCGCTTTCTACTTTTCCATGATTTACGCATTCTACCTCAATCTGGCGATTCGCCGGTTTGACTCTTAGTCTTGCGGCGGTTTACGCGAGCCTTAGTCTTGTCAGCAAGACTTTTATTCTAACTACTTCTTATCTCTGCATGGCAGCATTAACAGCTTCTTCTGCATTAACATCAGCTTCTTCTGCAGCAACATCTTCTCTACTTGTACATTCACCAGCCATTCTTTGCTCCCTCTGTATCTGCTCCCTCTCAGCTTTTTCTCCCCCTTTTTGTGAAGAAATAAAAAGTAGGAAATGGTTTCTTGCTTGCACTAGTGCATCTCTAACATTATCAACTTCAGCAATTTGTAAGTTGAGTTTCGTAATTTGATCCACTAGCAAGTGCGTAGACAGTTCATAATGTCTTGGACCAGTGTTGCCCCGAATGTTTGGGACATTTGGGGCAACATTTTCACAGTTTGTTTCCTTTCTCCAGGGAAGATCGATAACTCTTTCTTTGCTCTTCAAGATTGCATTGTTCACTGCATATGTCTCAGGTTGTTTCCCTAACATCTCATTTCTTAGAGGTGTAAACCCCTGACTAACTAGAATTTTATAGATCAGTGAGGGATAGGGCAGTACCAGAGTTGATTCTTTTTCAGCAAGATTGGTAACTTGATAGAATATTACTTTTCCTAAATCAACCATCAACCTGTTGCCAATATTGTATAGTAGTGAAGCTTGATCAGAAGTGACAATCAACTCATTCAAGGAAGGAAGCCAATTGTGAATAGCAATCTTATGTAAGGTGGAAAACAAAGCTGTCAGTTTTGAGGCAGGACACCGAGAGGTCCACTTCTTCATTATACCTCCAGTGAGGTATTCTATAATCATGTCCTTGTTTGCTGGCATATGTTCCATAGTGTTTCTACTAGTTTCACATTCAGTACCAAGACACCTATTGATGATGAGAGTAGTAAAATTGTAAATTTTGTTATATAGATAGACCTTCCCAAAAATTTTGGAGGAAGTTCTGTCTATTCCAGAATTTAAATTAGCATAAAACAGCCTAATCACTTCATCAATATAAGGGTCTTTATTTGTCACATATTTTAGAAGCTTGCGGTCGTCCAGAAATTCAATCAATCCATATTCAGAGCAAGAAGTTAAATCTACCACCTTCTCTGCCCTAATCATTTTATTCTTGTACCAACTCTATCTATCATGATTTATTTGGGAATAGAATCTATCAGAAAAAGCAAGTACCTCATTTTTTTGGCTCGGACTCAGTGTTTGTAGATGAGTATGGAGAGGATATCTCTTCAGTGGCTTGAGATGTTGTAACATTGTTGTCAACATTTTGGGCAACATCTTGAAAGACCTCATATCTTGCAGGTCGGGGAATTCCTCTGGGACAGTACTTCTTCAGGGCTGTTTCATCAGGAATTTCCTCATCTTCAGATAAACTCTGAGGAATATAGACAGAGGATTCAGGTTGAGCATCTGAATGTTGAGGTTCTCTTTGATGATCAACAGGGGTTTCTTCATCAGTATCCTCGGAGGAGAGGTTGAAATCAGTGTCACATGTGTCACTTCTTGAACAAGCAGGGACTTGCGTCTCAACCCTAGATTTCTCGACAGCGGGCTGAGGGTCTACTGTTCTTTCAAAGATTCTATTGGACCTTCTTGAGGGAAACTAAGAAGTGCTTGTTATTTTGCCCAAAATAGATACATTTGGTGTTTCATCGACATCTATGGGGTTAGTATCATCCCCTGGATAGCTGATATCAAGTGGTTCCTGAAATTCACTAAGCACAATATATGTGCACATAGGAGGGCTTGTACTCATTGGAGTGTTTTCTGATATGTTGGAAGTCATGGTGTTGACATTGGGCTTGTATCCATTGGAGATTAATGAGGAGAGGATTCTAAGTTTTTAGGGTTTTTGGAAGATGAAGTGAATGTTGATGAGTCCATCGGCTTTGATGTATAAACCGAGATTGATGTGGTGTTTTTTTTCCTTTTTAAAAAAGTTTTTCGGAAGCAAAACAGAAGATTAAAAGTAGAACTAATGAAGAAGATTTTATACTTTTGGCAAAAAAATCTTAATTTTAGGTGTTTGAGTTGTAATCAAATACTTATACCTAAATTTATGAAAAAAATAGACATCAAGATTTTATTTTAGCAAAGAAAAAATTAAAATCAACGGCACAAAAAAAAAGGGAAAATAACCGAATTTTCAAAATTCAGTTACAAACAGTATCCCAAAAAATATCATTATCTGAGAATGTCAATAGTAATGTTGGCAACATTTTTTATGACACATGTATTATGATCCTACAAGAACTCTTTTGTTTTTTGCAACAAATAAAAACACGTTTTATATGTGATTTTATGAGTTTAACCTCTAGACCAATGTAACATTTTTCCCATTGTCCTTGATCTAATCATAAACCACATACAAAATTTATTTGTGTCAAAAAAAATAAGAATATGTATTTAGCATCCTCATAATTTCTTGTTTAAGCACTTGATACTCCTATAGTATAGGAACGGTATCATTTTCAAAGACCTTTGTTCATTTGCACAGTTGCCAAATAATTCAGAGAAGGCTTTGCCTTATTTTCATACTCCCTTTTTATGATATCTAATATCATCGCAGAGAACGGTATCACCTTTTTGAAACGTGTTCTTATTTTAGGATCCTACTTGTGTGAACACAAAGTTAAAGCCATCAAAACAGTAACAACAATCAGATTCTGATATTACAGAGGTAAATGTCACCCAAAATTTTAAAGACATTTCAGCCGATATTCACCAACCAGTATTGATTCAGAGATTACAGAGACCAAGAGAGTTTTTCAAACTTGAAAATCTCTCATGATCCAAAGCTTTTGTAAAAATATCAGCTAGTTGATGAAGAGTGTCAATATGTTCAATTTGGACTAGCTGTTTTTCAACCAAATCTCTTAAAAATGATGTCTAATATCAGTGTATTTTGTACAAGAGTGCTGAACTAGATTTTTTGAAATATTTATTGCACTCAAATTATCACAATACAAACTAAGATATTATTTGAAAAATCATAGTCGTCTAACATGTGTCTTAACCATA
This sequence comes from Przewalskia tangutica, assembly GCA_029844215.1. Taxonomy (NCBI): domain Eukaryota; kingdom Viridiplantae; phylum Streptophyta; class Magnoliopsida; order Solanales; family Solanaceae; genus Przewalskia; species Przewalskia tangutica. The sequence continues at coordinate 78,959,807 of CM056732.1, read as the reverse complement.
TCAATTAAGAATAACAACTTCCAACGGCTACATATTCAGATTCAGCAGTTGAAAGTGAGACACAATTTTGTTTACGACTATACCAAGAAACAAGATTATTGCCAAGGTAAAAACAACCTCTACTCGTACTCTTTCTATCATCCACATCACCAGCCCAATCCGAGTCACTATATCCTATTAAATTAGGATTATTGGCTTTGGAATACCAAATTTCCAACTCACATGTGTCGGCACCATATCAGATGACACATTTTAAGGCATTTAAGTGGGAGATTTTAGAATAGGCTTGGAATCGAGCACTCACACAAACACTAAACATTAGATCAGGACGACTAGTAGTAAGATATAAGAGACTACCTATCATAGATCGATACAATGTTGGGTCAATATTTTCGCCAACATCGCATTTGCATATCTTCTGTGTTGATCCCATTGGAGTCCTCATTTGTTTAGCATTCTCCAATCCAAACTTCTTAATCAAATTCTTGGCGTACTTACTCTGAGAGATGAAGATTCCATATTCATTTTTCTTTATCTGCAAGCCTAAGAAAAAAAGTTAATTCCCCTATCATGCTCATCTCAAATGTGAAGGACATAACTTCGACAAATGTCCCAAGGTGAGACTGTGAAGTCGAACCAAAAACTATGTCATCTACATAGATTTGAGCAATGACCATATCTACTCCGCGATATTTTATAAATAAGGTACAATCAGCTTCACCACGTTTAAAACCAAATTCAAGAAGAAACTGAGTTAAACGACCATACTATGCACGAGGAGCTTGTTTCAATCCATACAAGGCCTTTTTGAGCTTGTATACAAACTGTGGATGGTGAGGATTTTCAAATCCTTTAGGTTGTTCAACATAGACTTCTTTGTCAAGATAGTCATTCAAGAAGGCACGTTTAACATCCATCTGATGGAGAGTGATCTTCAGATAGCAAGCTACATCAAGTAACAATCTAATTGACTCAATTTTGGCAACAGGAGCAAAAGTTTCATCATAGTCAATTCCTTCTACCCGAGTGTATCCTTGAGCAACTAGTCTCGCCTTATTTCTTACAACAGTTCCAGATTCATCTGACTTGTTTTTAAATATCCATTTAGTTTCAATTACATTAGTATTATTTGGAAGTGGAACTAAATCCCAGACTTCATTTCTTGTGAACTGTTCAAGTTATTCTTGCATAGCTTGTATCCAACAATTATCCTTGAGTGCTTCTCCAACATTCTTTGGTTCTAATGTAGATACGTAACAAGAAAGACTTACCTTTTGATACATGGTAGACATACACACATATCTGACCATATCTCTGTAGTTCCGAGACTCTTTCCTTCTTGTTCTTACACCTTCGAACACTTTTCTTATCACTTGACTTGTAGGATGGTTCTTCCTAATTCTGGATGAGGGATCCCTGCGTACTGGGTCTTGCAATTCAGTATTTGATTTCTCATCTGCACCTTCTGTGTTCTCGGGTTCTGACTCAGTTGTTGCTTCGGATATTGTGACATTTGGGGCAACATTTGAATCTTCAGCATTCTACTCATTCTCCATTGTAATCACAACGTTATTTTCAGGCACTTTTCCTGTAATATCAAAACTATCATCGAAAACAACGTTAACAGATTCTTATACAGTTTTGGTTATAAGATTATACACACGGTAAGCATGACTATTTTGGAAATAGCCGACAAAGACTCTTTTTTCACTTTTAGAGTCAAATTTGGCTAGATGGTCTCTATCATTTAAGATGTAACAAACACACCCAAATATATGAAAGTAACGTAAATTGAGTTTCTTTCCATTTAATAGCTCGTAGGGTGTCATTTTTTATCCAGGCCTAAGATAGACTCTATTAGTTATGTGACTTGCAGTATTCAAGGCTTCGGCCCAAAAATGTTTTGACAATTTCTTTGAACTAAGCATGACTCTAGCCATCTCTTGTAAAGTCCTATTCTTCTTCTCTGCTACGACATTCTGCTGGGGAGTTTTGGGAGCAGAAATTAATGGAAAATACCTTTTTTCTCATAAATGTTGAGAACAGATTATTCCCAAACTCTTTTTCATGATCTGATCTAATTCGAAAAATGGAAGAATGATACAAATTTCTTATCCTAGAGTGTAACACTTTGAACATGCCAAAAGTTTGAGACTTTTCTTTAAAAAAGAATATCCATGAGTACCAGGAAAAGTCATCTACAATCACATATGAATTCCTCATGCCTTCTAGGTTGTCTACCTCGATTGAACCCATAAGATCCATGTGCAAAAGTTGAAAGCAGAGAGACGTACCTGAATGTTGTCCGTCATTATGAGCAACATTGTGTGAGACACGGGCTTTCTTACCTTTTAGACAATCTTCACAAACCACTATTTTATCTTTAGGACTTAGTTTAGGGATGCCTCTTACTGCCTCATAAGAAATTAATATTTCAAGGTTACGGTAGTTGACATGTCCTAATTTTTTATGTCACAAGGTTGTGTCATCTGTCCTAAAATTATTGCAAATCTCTTGTTCTCCAAAAAGATAGCAATTGTCGCCTGTTCTTGTACCTAACATTACACATTGGTTAGCTTCATTTGTAACTATACAAACATACTTATTAAACTTTACCTCTAGATTTTCATCACACAATTGACTTATACTGACTAGGTTAGCCATTAATCTGTCAATATGTAAGACATTTTCCAAGGCAGGAACACCAGGAACACTTAAGGTTCTCTTCCTATGACTTTACTTTTGCCGCCACCTCCATAAGTTACATTTCCTCCACTAAGTGACTCGTAGTTCTTTAGGCATTCCTTTGTCCCTGTCATTTGACGAGAACACCCACTGTCAAAGTACCAAGAACCTGAAATGTTAGTCCTTAAAGCAGTTATAGCAACATTACATCTCACATTCATTTTGGGCATCCAAACTTTCTTAAAACATTTCCCTTTTCTGCCGTCAGGAATGTTGCTACGAGTGTTGTCCGAGATGTTGGACAGTCGTCTTGGCAACATTCTACTCCTTGATTTCTGAAGTTTGTGACAATATGGTCTTATGTGCCCAGGGGAGTTACAATAATGGCACATAAACTTCATGTCATTTGACGTGACTGAAATCTTTTCTTTCGATCCTTTTTCTTTTACAAATCCTATCCTCCCAATTTTGTCAAATAGATTGGAGCATATTGCATTAAGATAGTTCTTATACTCAATACTTGCATGTGGTGGTTGACTAACACTTAAAATCTCATCCGATTTGGAGGTACCTGTATTGAGCTTATGGAAGGTTTCTTCAGCTAGATCCAACTTTGCACTAATCTTACCAAATTCAAGATCTTTTTTGGTAAGTGTAACCTCTAAGCGGGTTATTGTGCCTTTTAAAACCTGCATTCTCAAGAGTTAAAGATCTTAACTTTGAGTCAAGTTGTTTGGATTCTAGGATTAAGTCTTTACAAAGCTTTTGTAATTCCTTAATCATGTCGTTCTTGGGATCAACTTGATCGTCAAAGTTAGACTCACTACAAGAAATAATACTAGTAAAGCAATTAACATCATGATAGTTAAAATATTCATACATTTCGGATGTTTCTGGACCTGCAGATGTCATCGCTGATGTTGACGCAAATGTGGTGACATTTGGGACAACACTGTCGATGACATTTTCATCGCCTGAAAGAGACTGCTCGTAAACAGTGGCCAGTATTGCTTGTGACTCTATTTCTTGATCTTCTTCCTCTTCTTCTTCGGCGTCACTAAGAGAAACCTATAAACTTTAACCAATTTTTCTCAAGGTATTCACACATTCATTGGCATAATGACCCCATCCTGAACAAGCATGACATTGCACAGATTCTCGTTGTTTGGGATCAAATTTAGTTCGGTCTGAGTTGGTTCTCTTTAGTTGATTTCTTCTTTGTACTATAGGAAGAGAGTTAACAGACTTTTGATTGAAGCCTTGGTTTTGGTGCTCTTTGAATTTAAATTATTTTTATCATTGTTGAACTTCCTTACCATAGAATTGAATTTTCGAGTAAGGAGGGTAACATTTGCACCATCACCAATTTCTTCAAGATTTTCATCCTCTTCATCGACGTGACTCTCTAAGGATTTTGCTTTAAGTGCTGTATCTTTGCTTTTATACAATGTCCTTTGATTCTCCATATTCATCTCATAAGTTTTGAGAATACTCATTAAAGTATGAAGGTCCATTGTAGCAAGGTTGTGAGCTTCTTCAATCGCACATATCTTTATATTGAACTTTTCAGGAAGAGAACGAAATGTTTTTTCCACAAGTTGATTGTTGGTTAACAGACAAAGTACTTGACATTCATTAGAGATGTCAATCAACTTTCAAAATATGTTTTAATGTCCTCCATCTCTTCCATCCTTAAACGTTCATATTTACTCATGAGCATACGAAGCTTCGTTCGACGAACACTAGAGCTACCTTCACAATGAGTTTGTAAAGTATCTCAAGAATCCTTGGCCGTGGAACAATTTTGTATGAGCTTGAACATATAAAGATCAACCCATCCAAAATGACATTTAAGGTCTTTTCATTGAAGCTTGCATTGTTGGTTTCTTCCACACTTCATTCGAATTCAGGCTTACCAAGAATGTCGCCTTCCTCATCTGGTGATAGCATTGGAACAGTATATCCATTGGTAATAGATCTTCATGCTCTAACATCAATGGATTTGATATGAGAGCGTAGACAAATTTTCCAATAGGCATAATTTGATCTATCTAAAATAGGAAGCCTACCAATCGTTGGATTAGTCGAATCCATAGTTTATGAAACAGGATCAATCACTTATTATGTCAAGTGTTGGCTCTGATACCATTTGTTGGGTCCCGGGAATTATACTATGGAATAATAAAAACAAACTGGAAATAAACAAACTCGAATGCCAATTCAGTTTCCGTATGTCGGCGATAATGTCGTCCGACACCAGTGACAACACTTCAGTAAAAACAGAAAACTTAAGAGTAAATACAACGGAATTTAAAGAACACAAGAGTTTATATTTACATAGGTTATATATTGATATAACCTATGATGGTCAATGACCAAAAGTATTGTATAAATTTATATACAATTGAATAAATTTCTTTTTTTACAATATTACAAAATAATACAAAATGAATTAAAAAATGGTGAAGTCGCAGATGACTTCATGCCTGAAAAATCTACCTAAATAGACATAGATAACATCTCATTACAATTGCTTCAATAAAGAACAAATCTAGAATCTAGGAAGAAACTGTAATGTTGGACTGAATGTTGTCAACACGCTCAGGCAACATTTGTGATCCAGATTTCTGAGATGAAATCCCGAGAGCTCTCTTGGTATTTTTACATTTTAATTCTGGATACTCGATTCCTTGATGTAGCCACTCTATTTATAGTAGAGAGTCTTCCTTGAAATGTTCAATGAATCGTTGTAGAGGTTGAGCTAAATGTGGGCAACTTGATAAGATTTGTTGGAGAAGAATGTGGAGCAAGATCCTCTAACCTCTTGGACTTGCTCCCCAAGTTTAGCAACGCCTTGGACTTGGTCTTTCCACGTTTATAATCTGCTCAAAAATTCCTTGTCAGGTCACTTTACCATCGTAGTAAAAATCCCACGAGATCAACTTCAGTCCGTGAAGTAAGGGCAAAATTGTTATCAGAATGTTTGTCCAAATGTCATGACATTTGTTCCAACATTTTTCTAACTTTAACTTAGTACTGAAAATGATATGTTAGATAAAATGTCATTACCTCAAACCCAACATTAACACATTAAAATGCACATAATTGGGAAAGGGAAAGGGATTGGGAAAGGTTTTGATTGTACATTTAAAAAGTGCATTTGTCACTTTAAGCACTAAAATTAGTAGATGCAAGCCATTGTTGTAGAGAGTTCATGAGAATGGCCTCGTGTATGTATCTATAAGCTCTCACTGCGGGAATTGTATTAATGACAGCATAATTGAGAACATCGATTCTAATAATTGATCGAATGATCATCATAAGTCAATAATCACCATACATCATTGTTATTTCTATGATCAATTTTTGTTAAAGTTCATTCTGCAGCTGTCTTATTGGCAGCATGCTTACATGCAACACCCCGGTTTTGATTCTTTAACTCATCTCCAGCTACCAGAAAGAATGCAGTGTGCCTGAAAAAGTTCATCATTTTAATTTTGGAATCTTCGTCAATGTCTGTAACACTGTCTAGTGCTTGTTGCATATGTTGTAACCATCTCTCTGCTGCCTTATGAGTCACTGGGAACGGGCGGTGGCGTCCAATCAATGCTGGATGACCTGCAGAAAGTCCAAGTAAGAAAGGTTCTTAAAGTTTCTCAAACTACACGAAGCATTATGTAAGAGAAATGAAGCCACTTAAAATATAATGCAGAGGAGAAACATGAAATATTACATCCGACTAATATGTCCACCATTCATCCAAAGAAAGTATTAGAATTGTCGATGTTGACATCACATTTCGAGATTGTCTCATGGCAAGAAGAAACTTGATTTGAGTTTTGATTAGCTTCTAAACCTCAAATATCTATCAGCTCAACCATATTAAACACTGAGCAGTTGGAGGTTGACTTGCTGATGGCCTTCCTAACTGTGCTCAGTATAGGAGTCCCAGCTCAGTCCCAAGAAGCTTTTTCGATTTTTATCAATTTTTTGAAGTAATGCTTTCTCTCTTTTTTTTTCGGATTAACAATTGCTCGAGAGCAGTTGTTAAGCAGAATGAAGAGAGTTTTCTGGTTTTAACAGATATATAAGAAAAATGGATAATCTAGTCAAACCAAAACAACCCAAACTTCTGACCAAAACCTTCAACAATTAAAAAGCCTATCACAGTGACAGAGGAGATTTCTTCAGGCACACAAGAGTAATCATTACTGATTTAGCAAAACTCTTCAAAGCCACCATCATGGAGACTGGAGATAAGAACGCAGTGTAGTAATGGCTGATTGGAGAAATAGTGGGTTTGCAATAGATATGCATCACCAAAGAAGTTGGTTCATTTGCAAGAGTAGTAGCTAACTCTTTTTATGATCTAATACAATAAGAACAAGAAAACTAATAATAGAGATGAGAATGGATCCAAACAAATATAGTTACTATCTTCCAGCTGACAAAAGATTATTGGGACACAAGTGGAAGGTGTTGTTGGTTAGCAACGACAATGTTGATACAGGATAAAAGAGGGATAAACTAATTGTGCGTAAGTATGATTCGATGACCACACCTCATTATTTCTACACTTGAGAAAAGCTTAGGAACAAACTATTGGAAAAGAGGGAGAAACTAACTGTCTGTAATATGATTCAAAGACCTGACTCATCGATTCTACAGTCATCAAAGGTGAAAGCATAGGAAAACACTCTTTTGGAGTTTTAAGAGCAGAGGCCAATTAAAGTTCATGATCTAGTGAAAAAGGCACAGATGAAGAAAAATGAAAATATATGACTAATGATGAAAGAATTATTAACAGCAAAACTACAATCAAGTAAATGCATGAAGTGAAAGCCACATTAATCTTCAATTACCATTTTAAATTGTTGCTTTAGATGCAAAGATGAAAATATGAAGTCTTTAACTTGTACTAAGTTTCTTATTTCCTGTCCTCGTCACTAAGAAATTCATCTATAGATCTCGCTTCGCAAACAATATCTATTATTTACTTTTATCCTCGTCAACACAGAACCAATGAGGGCTAAGCTGCATGTCTTAGTGTTTTGGTGCCTGTCCTGAAACGCTGCCTAAGAACACAAAGTGACTACCTGAGATCCACCTAGCCCGACCCTCCTAAAATATTTATCTTATTAATCCAACAAACAACTTTTGACCTGTTTCTTGTCTCTGAAAAAATTAAATAAACGAAATTGGATAGTCTATCTTCCAAAACACTCCCTAACCTTGCCAATTGCGGAAAATGGCCTCGGAAACAAAGAAGAGAAACAAAGAGTGTAGAAAAACTACCTTTTACGTTTAACGATTTGATCAATAAATCAAGAAGTGGAGACTTATCAGCAGACTGTGAATCTCCAGTAATGTCATCGTTAAACAGGATGTTTTCATGGTATCATTATAGCACTCTTAAACTGTTCCGTTTGGTGAAGGAAAGAGTCACTAAAATATGTTTCCACCTGATATTTTGCTAAACTTTCCTATCATATTATTATCTTCCTTCTCTTTAGTGAAATTTTTCTGCTGAGATATCACAAGTAATATTAATGCACCAAGATGGTGAGAGAATAGTCATCAAAATAGTGTTTCAAGGTTAAAGACTCCAGAAAGGTCATCAGCATTAATAAATCCTAAACATCTGTACTACACAAAAAATTTAGAAAACATGAGTTTCTTTCTCCGGTGATTAACTAATTAAAAGGTCAACTAATTTTAATTCTGAAAAGGTTGTGGACATCCAGTAATACAAAGCATTAAAAGAATCCTTCTTATTTCATTTGCACCTTTGATGTTTGGAGATAATACTAGCATGTTGTATTGTTAGCTGGACAAGTTTAAGAGAAGTTGGTGAATGACTCGATTCGAATCACTTCCAAAGCTTGGTACTTTTTTCTTGCATCAACTTGGTGTTATTGATTTATCAAAAATCTGTTCTGGAAATTCAGAAAGGGAGAAAAACTTAGCCTTCAAAGGTGGTATCTTACGAACATCACAAGCTCTGGACAGAATAACCCTTGAAGAACATTATAAAAGGGGTACCATTTTGAACAAAAAGGTTTATTCCTGTCGCAAATAATCTTTATCATAGATATCAAGAAGTTAACTTTACGTTTTCCAATCTCAAGAACCCAACAAAAAGGTTCAATTTGAAGTTTTATGATAGAAAATAAATTAACCATCTCAAGAATTGAGGAAACCATAAAATTGCATCACAATAGAAGGATGTCACAAGGTAATACTTGCTTACCTCTCCTCTGCGAGAACAAAGGAGGCCCTCCCATTCTCTGGACAAAGAACTCGTATTGATTCCTAATGGCATCTTCTTTAGTTGAATTAGAGAAGATTGACCGAAACCACTCTTCCTCATCTTCATACACCCTATTTTCAATTCCAAAAAACAAGTGTCAAATGTCTTCGCTAATTGATTCCTTAACAACAAAGATTCAAGTGATCTTGCTTCCCCACCCCGACCCACCCAACACACACACACACACACCACACAACAACCTTATTTCTTAACCACCCAAAGGGGCATTTCAAACAAATATTATAGAAATTATAAAGCCTAGCTAGTTTCAATTTCTTGCAAAAACTAAAAATCTTTCCTCATGAGAAGAAAAAGTAGACTACTCTAATAGTAATTAATCTATAACTTCATTCCAAACAAGTAAACTAAACAAGAAATCCAGAACTTCAAAATACAGTTTATATTATTCACAGTAAATTTTATCACCCAATTGATTTCCTTAACATCAAAGGATGCTAATTGATAAAACTATGCAAAGCTCTGTTTATTGAGCTTTGCCATGGAAGTTTCGAGAAGCAGCACGAGAGAGGGAGAGAGAGAGTTGCCCAAGCTTTTCTTATTTTTCTATTTCTGTTAAAAAGAAGACAACCCAAATGTCTTACAAGTATATAGAATGAAGAAAATAAAAATAGGCCTAACAATATGGGCCAAGAACGTAAAGCATAACAGGCCTAATAACAGGCCTATCTATCAACTATCAAATAACATACTACTAGTGTATATGAATGTATATACTAGGTATCCTCAACACGCCCCCTCAAGCTAGGAACTAAAAACAAGTTCTTTAGGCCTAGCTTGGACAACAGATAATCATGGCGACCATGCGTCAAACTCTTTGTGAGAATGTCGGCAGGCTGCTCATTGGTGTGGATGTAACAAGTATGGATCAGTCCCTGCTGCACCTTCTCACGAATAAAGTGGCAATCGATGTCGATGTGTTTTGTCCTCTCATGAAAAACAGGATTGGCTGCAATCTGCAGTGCAGATTTGCTGTCACTGTGGACAGGAACTGGTAGTGAAATATGAACACCCAATGTCAGGAATAAGCCAGAAAGCCACACGATTTGACCGCTGCGGCTAAGCTTCTATATTCACGGTAGAGCTTACGGAAGCGATGGGTTGTTTCTTCGACTTCCTAGAGATGAGAGAATCCCCAAAAAATACGAGGTAACGATGAACCGATCTTCTAGTATTAAGGCATGATGCCCAATCAAGATCACGATAGGTAGTGAGGTTGGTAGTTGTCCTGCTGCGTATAGAGGCGAGGCACGGAGCTTGTTTCAAGTATCTAACTACTCGATGGCGACAAGAGATGGGAAGTTTTGGGGACATTGCATGAATTGACTTAGGCTCGGGCGACAAAGGAGATATCGTGGTCTCGTGTTTGTCAAGTATAATAACCTTCCAATAAGTCTCGATGGTATTGGATCATCCAACACCTGGATCATTGGTTGCAGATGAACCACCGGAGCGTCGATCATACACGATGTCAACTTAGTATTGAGCTCAGAGGTGATCTTCGGTTTACCGGTGAGAGCCCAAGATCAGAGATCAATTCAACTGTATACTTCCTCTGATGCATCACGATACCAGTGACATTTCTTGCAAATTCAAACCCCAGAAAATATCGCAAGAATCCCAAGTCTTTGATCTTAAAGTTTTGCTGAAGAGCTTGCTTTGTCTCCTGAATAAGATCTTCATCGCTTCCTGTGATAAGAAGATCATCCACATATATAAGTCTGATAAGCATTACGTCCCCAATACATTTAGTGAGCAAAGAGTGGTCTAATTGACTTTGAACAAATCCACGAATTTTGCAAGCGATTGTCAATTTTATATTCCATTGCCAGAAGCTTGCTTTAATCCATGAGTGACTTGCTCAACTTGCACCTTCCCACGAGTATCAAAACCTTGAGGCATACTCATATACACCTCTTCATTCAAGTCACCTTGTAGGAATGCATTGTATACATCCATTTGATATATGTTCCAGCCTTTAGCGACGGCTGAAATCACAGCTCTGCGATCATCTTGCGCTCGGTGAGAAGGTGTATCGTAATCAACTCCTCCTTGATTGTAACCCTTGGCAACCAATCTAGCCTTAAACCTTTCACTTCCCATTTGCCTTGTATTTGACCTTGTAAACCCATTTGCATCCAATGGCCTTATGTCTTTGGCCGAGATCAGTGACTTCCCATGTATTGTTGCTCTCTAAAGCCTGCATCTCCAGTTTCATTGCATCGACCCATCTGGCATCCTTCACTGCTGAAGAGTAGGAAGTTGGTTCATGCTCAGCCTCAGGCTTAGCAATATAACTCTGATATTTTGTAGCCAATCCAGCATAGCTAAGATTGTTTGACATAGGATATAAGCCACTACATTCTCTGCATCTTCTGTGTGTGGCACCTGTATGAAATCTCTCAACCAAGCAGGTTGCCTTTTATTTCTATCTGATCTCCTCAATGGTGGTTCAGCTGCAGAATCAGGCAGATGACTGTTATCTGCAGAATCAGGAAAAGGGCTGTCATCTGCAGGATCAGGAAGGGGACTATCATCTGGTTGTCTTATCAAATGCACATTGTTCTCTTCCTGTGTCCTTTCTTCAACTGTTGAGATATTATGGTCTGCTGCAACATCATCTGGAATCTGTTGGAAGGCATCAATGTTAGTGTCTATTTCACCTTGCTGTGATTGTCTTGAGTTCAGATTGGTGTCGTGATCGGTGGTTTCTGCCTTTGGAAAGAAATATATCCTCATAAAAGGCAACATCCCTGCTTACAAACAAAACATTGTTAGATAGATTCAGCAACCTATAGCCCTTCTGTCTGGTAGAATACCCCAGCAATACTGCCTTGATGGCTCTAGTATCAAATTTGTCAGCCTTTACTAGATTAGATGCATAGCAAAGACATCCAATAACCCTTAAATGAGATAGAACAGGTGCCCTTTTGTACAATTTTTCATATGGTGAGATATTACCCAACACCACAGATGGTAATCTATTCATGATGTATCTGACGACCTCTACAGTCTCCGAGAATCTGGCTGGTAGACAACTCTGAAACTTGATGGCTCTTGCAAGTTCCAGTATGTGCTTGTGCCTCCTCTCAACTACTCCATTCTGTTGGGGGCTATCGAGGCAGGATGTTTGATGTACAATTCCCAACTGTGTAAACAAGTCTTTACAAGAACTGTTTATGAATTCTGAGCCATTGTCTGTCCTGACAGATTTGACTTGGGAATCAAACTGAGTTTTGATCATCAGAAATAACTCTTTTATCATAGAAGGTACATCTGACTTTAAATGTAAAAGGAAAATCCATGTCCATCGAGTAAAGTCATCCACTACAGTTAGAAAAAATCTCATTTCAGTATATGTGGGAACCTTGTATGGTCTCCAAACATCAAGATGGAGTAACTCAAAAGGAAAACTAGTCATACTCCTGCTAGTAGGAAATGGCAACCTAGTTTGCCTTGCCATTGGACATACATCACAATGTTGAATTGTGAACCTAGAATCATTATTGAAAACATTAATTTTCCTAAGTATACTCATTGGTACGTGACCTAATCTTTTGTGCCATAAGGCAGCTTTCATTTCTCTTATCTCGACCGCGGCATATGAGCCTTTGCATCCACTAGTCTATCTGTTTCCTTCTTGAATCCAAAGACATACAAGCCATCTACTTCTCTGCAATCTCCTTCACCTTCCGGTGAAGAGATCCTGCAACCTGAAAGAAGTCAGGGAAGAACCTCGCACTACAATTCAACTCCTTAGTCAACTTAGACATTGAAAGTAGGTTAAATTGAAAACTTGGTACACAAAGGACATGTTCTATGAGTTCACCTCCTGTCAATCTACAATTTCCAGTTTGTGTAATTGGAGCAAAACCTCCATTAGGCAGTTGGACACGCCACGAGTTTTGTCCAGTGAGGTGTCTCAATCATATTCTTATTTTTACCATGTGATTAGTAGCTCACGAATCGACTATCCATGGACTCTTGTTACTCAACATGAGTAGATTTACCGCCATACACACTTTTGCAAAGAATAGCGAAGTGCGTACTGTTCCTTAAATTGATTCATCAGCGACATCATCCTCTCGAACATGCGGTGTCTGAGTCCTCACGTCGATGTAGTTGTTCCTGTTGGTAAGTAGAAAATTGAGTCGAACCATTCCCTTCATTCTGTGTTGCTACGACTGCATTGACCTTACTCTTCCCTTTATAATCTGTGGGATATCCTACTAGTTTGTAGCATTTTTCCTTAATGTGTCCCTGCTTCTTGCAATAGTCGCGATGTCTGACAATTTATGGCATCCTTCCCTATTGTGTCCCTTCATATGGCAATAATCACACGATGCGTATGTATTGTACTTCTTATTTTTGTTGTTATTGAAGGAGGCCCTGCCTGTGAGTGCAATATTATCGACTAAATTTCCCAAATAGGAGATCTGTTTTTGGCCTTCATCCTGTGCTATCATTGCATAGGCTTGATTTACACTAGGCGTAGGAGACATCAGCAGGATATGACTCCTCGCCTGGTTATAACCATCGTTCAGTCCCATAAGGAACTCCGGATCTCGATTTCCCGGATGAACGATGTATTCTCTAGGATTTGTGCACTCACGTGTAGGAGGTGGTATGATCGAGTCTATTTGCCCATAAATCCTTCATTCTAGAGTATCTTGAGCCATTGGTGAAACTCTCGATTGAGCATTGTTAATTCCTTTTTGGTGTCTGACTCGCGAGAGGTTGATTTTGTCAAACCTTTCCTTCAAATCCTTCCATACGTGTGGCACTAGATGCATGCAATTTCACTTAGCAGATTTTTGTCGACATTCTTCATTATCCACGACATCACCAAGGCATTGCACCTATCCCAATGCCTTATGTGATTGGGCCCATACGTGTCGCGCTTTATAGATCCGTCGATGAAACCAATTTTGTTCTTCATCAACAGTGTTAGTTCCATCGCCCTACTCCAGAGAGTATAATTTTTCATTCCTATCAATTGAATATCCACCTGCAGTACTCCAACGCTGTCTGACGCACTCAGGAACAGAGGATGGTTATGATCGATGGTTTCTGAATCTGCATGCGAACCTTTCTCTATAGTCGCCGATGGTGTATTCTCCATTGATCTTCTACTTTACAGCTAATTTTGCTGAATGTTTATCAGGAATTCAGGATCGAAATCAAAAAAAAAAAATGTAAACACAGAGATCGACGAGTATGTCGATCGCAAAGCTAAATCAAGAGCCTAACTGCTAGAACAATGTCTGATTCGTCCTGCATGGTTCTGATACCATGATAAAACTATGCAAAGCTCTGTTTATTGAGCTTTGCCATGGAAGTTTCGAGAAGCAGCACGAGAGAGGGAGAGAGAGCTGCCCAAGCTTTTCTTATTTTTCTATTTCTGTTAAAAAGAAGACAACCCAAATGTCTTACAAGTATATAGAATGAAGAAAATAAAAATGGGCCTAACAATATGGGCCAAGAACGTAAAGCATAACAGGCCTAATAACAGGCCTATCTATCAACTATCAAATAACATACTACTAGTGTATATGAATGTATATACATGATGCTAATACAAGCAAAGATTCAACAAATCAAGGATCCCCTCAACACCTCTTTTGCAAATGTAACAGGACAAATACATTTCCCACCCACCTCACACAGAAAATAAAACATAGAGCTCGCTGACCTTCACATTAATTCAAGAAAAAAATAGAACAACAAGAGAGAGGCACACAAAAAGAGAGCCCAACTCAAAATACTACTGTAGTTAATAATTCAATTCAATTCAATCAAAGTCCCAAACTTTAACGAGTTTTGTTGAACACCCACTTAAAAAAATTGAAAACCCATCAAGGAAAAACTTTTTTTTTTAATTCAGAGGCATTAGAAGGATGAACCTGTTGTAGAAACTGGTAGAGAGATTGATGAAAGCTTGAAGGCCTAGCTTTTCAAACAGATTAGTCTCATCAATGGCAAATGCATCATTCTGATCAACCCCACTCCAATCTGATGCCTTTTGTTGCAAAGACTGCATTTTTTCTTCTTTGTTGGCAATGGTTGAAGATGGAGGGGCTTTATATATGGGCTTGTGGCGGTCGCGTGGACGACACGCGAATATGGTCCTGTGGGGCCATATCAGATAGTGACGTAAAGTGAGACACAAAGGATATATAAAATAAAGATAACCCTAATACTATTGACAAATTTAAAATAATGTCGTTGGGAGGAGACTATTTAAAAACAAAATAAGATATCACATAAAATATTCTATATCCCCAGAACAGAGTAAAGTATTCCATCAGAATTTAAATTCATGCTACAAGTCTATAAATAAATTCTTAAGTTTACCTTATTTGTCATCCCGAAAACACGAGACATTAAATTTCAAATGTGATATGGTGAAGGCATCTTAAAATGGAAAATGCTTTTGGGCTCTTAGGTGGGAATTTCACTACTTTATTTTCTCACAAAAATCACGAGGGATACTGTGGGCCAGATTCCCATAGTTTTGGGTAGTAGACACTATGAGGTAACGATGTCAGAGTTTTGAAAATGATACTAGTCTTTTACTTAGATATTTCTTTTTATTTAAATGATTCCAAGTTCATTTAAATACTTTTATATTTTATAAATAAATAATCACACATTTGTGAAAAAGATAACGATAGAAATAGGATGAAGAAGAAATTTATTTTTAAAATGATATTTTAAAATTATAAAAGATATATGAATAAAATTATAAAAAATTTGATCAGACAAAAGTAGATGAAAACTCTTGTTGGAAATGTGTCTTTACTGGAGGTTGGGTTCACTCATCTTCAATTGCTTAAACATCATGGTTTCACATGTTGGAGACTCTGGTTCTTCACATGTGCATAATCTACTAAGTGAGTAGATGACCGTAGGGCCGAGAATCGTCAAATTCCATTGAGAAATGAAAGAGATATTGATCCGCGAAGGAAGGTGTTTGAGACATGAAAGAGTAGTGTGTGACAAATATACCACATCAGTAGGAAAAGGAAGAATTGTTCATGTTATAAGTCTCTAAATTGAATAAGGGATTGGAACCCCAAGGGGTAATCCATGTGTTTGAAGGAGGGAGGACCTAGGTGTGCTTGGGTTCGAGACTAGGCCCACACGCGCGCCACCACCACCCGCTCGGACCGGGTCGGGTCGTGGGTGGTGGGTTGTTAGGCTTCTACTGATATTATCTTTTGGACCCCAAACTTTAATTAATTACAGTTTGGTCCCTGGAGTTTGTGGAAGGCAAGCGCGATCCGCCGTGATTTGAGCGCGGTGTTGCGTGTCGATGAGCTCGAACAGCGGTAATAAATCAGATTAATGGTCATTACTTGCTAAAACGTTTGGCACTTAACAGCCCTCTTAACATCCATTAACACATCTCCTCATCCTTAAACACTATATAATCATTCCTTATTTTAGATTTGAAGTGACACAATATACACATTGAACACATAAGAGAAATACTCTTTACACTTGGATAATTTCATATTTGATGAAATCTCTTCCTTTCTTACAATCTTACACACTCAAATATCCTTCTATTCTAGCGAACACTTGAGTTCTCTTTGCTCATTTATTTGATTGTTTTTTTATCTTGGGAGATAAGTTGACATTACACCTTTGAAAGGATATACGGGACAATATTATCTTAAGGATAGATTGAGAATTCAATCGACTCAGCAAACCCATTATCTTGTAATATTTCCAGATTTCTAAATATATTGTTGTTGTTGTTCTCAAGGGGCTTGCTGCAGTTTCAACAAGGATATCAAGATTTCAAGGAGGATCAAATACAGAAGATCAAGATCATCAACACTTGTTGATGTTGTGACAACTGATATTTGGCTTCAAGCCTGTTATATTGAAATTGTAATTGATTATCCTTTCTAAGCACTAGTGATAGTTGTATACTATTCACATACATCCACTGTAACGCCAACAGTCTTAAGATAATATTGTACTAGTGCTATAAAGAGGTGGGCCAACAATTCTGGTCTGAGTTTGGGTCTCTCTGACGATAGTTACAAATCTATTTTCGTCAAAGATGAGATCTCAATTACTGATCTTCAATTTGAAGATAGAGTTGATAGTCTTGTTGGCAAGGCTAAGAGTCAAAGAAGAGTTGTTGTCACCACTCCCGAGAGTGGTGTAATCAAGTGTCCACGAGAGGTTGAAGATATCAACTGGGACATGAGGAGAAGGCTAAAAGAGATGATACACCTTCTAAGAAGAAGCCTCTATCTTATGGTAAGGAGGATTTGGACACGTGACGAACGTGGGCCAAATCCCAAAGGTATGAGTTAATTATTTATTCCTTGTAAAAAATAAGATTAAAAGATGTCTGATTAAATGAACTGAATAAGGCTACAAATATGAAAGTATATCTTTATATTTCCTACACCTTAAAATCAGAAAGTTTAATCTCACTTACCTTCCCGTTTAAATATTGGACTGTAATAAACAACGGCCTAAAAGATATGGACTTAGATTGTAATAAAATAATTTTATGGACAATCCTAAGCATGGGAAGAGGACTAAATGACTAAAGACAAGGACTAGATGACTAAAGACAAGGACTAGAGGACTAGTGGCAATCCTATCATCGTTTCTAATAGAAGATCCGTCTTTCGATAGGATAGTAGAGGACACTCAGTCATACAAAGCCTCCGGGCGACTGGAGTGGGCCAGATCCGTCATATGACTTGACGATGTTAGACACTCAGTCATACAAAGCCTCCGGGCGACCGGAGTAGAAGAGGGCTTACAAGATGACATGACAACCCTCTCAATAATATCATCGGTAAACTTTTTTTGTGATAAAAATAGACCACATGCATGGCGAGTGATATCAATTACCAAAAAATAACTCAAGAGCCCAAAGTTTTTCATAACAAAGTCTGAACTAAGAAGAGTCATGATAGACTTGCGCAGATTATAAGACGAGGCAATCAATATAATATCATCAACATATAATAAAATGTATGCCAGAGATGCACCACGTCTATAGATAAACAGAGAATGATCAGACATTCTGTGAGAAAACTCAATCGTAGACACATAATCTGCAAACCTTTTATATCATGCACGTGGGGCCTTCTTAAGCCCATATAAGGACTTTTTGAGTAAACACACATGATTAGGATAACTGGAGTCTCTGAAGCCAAGTGGCTGACGCATGTATACTGTCTCCTTGAGATCACCGTGTAAGAAAACATTTTTCACATCCAATTAATGTATTGGCCATGATTTCGAGAAAGACAGGCTTAGAACTGTTTGGATGGTCACTGACTTGACCACCAGGCTAAATGTCTCTCCACAATCTATGCCAACATGCTGAGTCTTACCATCACCTACAAGACGGGTCTTATGCCTCTCAAACGAACTATCCAAATTTTCTTTATAAGTAAAAATTCACATGGACTGAATAATATTAATACCAGAAGGACGAGGTATCAATTTCCATGTCTTATTTTCAATAAGAGTATTATATTCATCAGTCATGACTAATTTCTAATTCGGGTAATGAAGGGCAGATACATGGTTACGTGGTAGGGGGTGATTTAGTAACATTAAAATGAAGATTAAAATGTTGTTTTGGTTTAAAACTACCATGTTGACTATGAGTAACGGGTCCTTGACTCGGGGTAAAGCAGGCGCATGACCAGGGGATGGAGAGGTGGGTGGTGGTCAGAGATGAGGTCGACCGGCGAGGATTTGGGCTCTTTGGCACGAAATTTATGTGGCGATGGGCTGCTGGCACAGACGGTAAAATAGGCGATGAGAAATTGGGCGATAGATAGTTGCCACGTGTCCGGGCGTTACTGGCGATCCAAACAGTGGGTCAAAGGTCACTGAAATTTTGGGCCCATTGTTGGACGATATACGGTGATGGCCCATCATCAAATAAATTATAGGAACTCGACATGGGAGTATACAATTTAGCAAACGAAAATTGGGTTTCATAAAAAATAACATGGTGATTAATTATGATTTTATTGTAAGACAAATCAAAATATTTGTAACCACGATGATTATACGGATAACACAAAAATACACAAACGCTAGACTGGGCTTGAAGTTTGTTAATTGTAGTGGACGTCAGAAGTGTATAACATAAACATTCAAACACTCTAAGATGAGAATACGAGGGATCTTTTTTGTAAAGGATTTTAAGAGAGGATTTATATGCTAACCCTTTTTTAGATAGATTGTTAAGTAGCCATTTATAAAGCATATGCCAAAAAATAGGGGGTAAGGATGCACGGGCTAGTAATGTTCGGACAATGTTATTTATGGTACGAATTTTACGTTCGGTCTTCCCATTTTGTGAAGATGTATGAGGACATGAGAACCGAAAGTATATTCCATTATTATCACAAAATCACGAAATGGACCATTGTCAAACTCCCTATCATTATCCCATTGAATATTTTTAATATCCCATTCAAACTAGGTACGGATGAAGGCTCTAAATTTTCAAAAAGTGGAAAACACTTGAGACTTTTTGGACAAAGGAAAAACCCAAAAAGTATTAGAGTATTCATCCAAGAATAAAACATAATAACAATGTCTCATAGAACTTACAATGGGAGATGTCCATGTGTACGATAAGCAGAAGCTACAAATGGCAATCTAACATGTTTCTCTAATGGACATTACAGATAAATATGAGTACTACTCATACTCTTAGACGCAATAAAATTATGACTACGAAAAGAAGACAAAGATGACCTAAACAGGCATGCCACAAAGATGGTGCAGAGCAACAAATGTTGAATGAGAGGCTTGACTCGTGGGTATGGTGGTGGTGGTGGTGGTGGTGATTGGATACATCTTGCCCTAACTATTACATCGCATTAGAGGCGTCCCCATCTTAAAATTCTTCATAGAAAATTCAAACGAGTCAAAATTAATAGAAACCGAATTATCAGTTGTTAATTTTCGGACTCACCAAATTTTTAATTAGGTAGGGGGCATGAATGACATTTATTAGGACGAGGGGTGGATGTGGAGGGGAAAAATTTGTGTGACCATGACCTTGAATTAGAATTGTATTTCCATTATCAATAATTATGCCTCTAGGTTTGCTGAAATTAAAATAAGAAGAGAGATTACATTGGCCCGACGTCATATGTGAGTTGGCTCCGATGTCCACGTACCAATTTGTGTCATGGAGATTTATGCCAAGTGTATGCATTGCGACCTCGATATATGTAGGTGTCGGTTTTGTCGTTGGACTCGCAGCCACGAAGGCTTGCTGGGGCCGAGGCCCAAGCAGGCCAACCGGCTGGCTAGGCCCAACACTGAAATGAGGCGGGTGCTGGATTTGGGGAAACTAGGTCGTTATTGACCATCCAGTTTGTTCGAAATTGCGGGACAGGCCACGGTGGTTGGGCTAGTTAGGCCACTGTCAGGCCCAGCTGCCAGTGATATTATTAGCCAGCTGGCAGCACGCTCGCCCAACGGCTGGTGGTGCCCTACTACTACTATTGGAGTCCTGTTGTGCCCATTTGTTTCCACCGTATCGCCGTTTTCCCACCAAATTTCCGGTTTTGTTTCCGATTTCCACTCTTGTTATTCCAATTTTGAGGGGAATTTGAGGGAGTTCATCATCATGGATGAATTTGTTGTGGTGGGGGCCTTTTTAGCTAATCCGGCCTCTTCAAGCGTGAGCATAAACCGGGCCTTGTAAAATGGAGGAAGTGGGTTGCTCTGACGAATGTGGGTGCCCACACCATTATATGCCTCTGATAGGCCTGCAACCATTTGAAGGACGAGACGATCATTGGTGACTGGCGCCCCAACATTCCGGAGTTGATCCGCTAAGACCTTTAACCTTTTGCAATAGGCTGAGACATTTGAAAAATCTTCCATAAAGACATGGGAAAATTCTTATTCCAAAGTGACCGCACGAGAATTTTCGTTATCTTGGAAAATATCACGCACCCTATTCCAAGTTTCTATCGTCATAGTGTCGGGCTCAATAATCGTCTACAAAAGTTCGGTTGAGATAATGGAATAAATCCACTGAAGAACAGTTGCATCAAGTATTGTCCATAGCATTGGATCCTCCTTCGTGGTAGGAACGTTCTCTTTGTCTATGAACCTTGAGTAATTCTGCCCACGTCGTGTATTGGACGTTTTCCATTTCAAGAACAATAGGAATAAGGTTATTGATATTGGAGATTGTAAGTGATGGGTGAAACGTATTCTTAGAAGTAGACATATGTAAAGAAGACGAGAAGAATATATGATATGTTGGAAGAAAAAAGAGGTAAAATTTGTGAAGGGAAGTAGGTGGTCGTTGGCCACTGCACAGAGGGCAGCAGAAGCTGTGAAAAAATGGAGAAGGAAATGTTTGCCCTAGACTGCTGATACCATGAGAGAATAACCCCTTGATTATTTCTATTGATGTAAAGATATATATATATATATATATATATATATAATTGATATACAAAACTAATTGAGGATATTAAATCTACCGTTCCGACTACAAGACTAGTAATATTAATTACAATTGTACAATGACTCTACATGTATGGTAAATAAATATATGTAACTTTGGTAAGTCAATATACACGTGGGGGCGTGAATATTGCCTTGTATACACGTCTTCTGTCATAATTAACATGTTTATCTATTGGGTCTTAGGGCTCCCTTTGTCCCATAAGAAATGGAATAAGATTGATTGTCCTCATCATATTGGGAAGCTGGAAGTGATAAATTTCATCATCTTTTTCTTGCACAACTTCTAGGGTGTTGTGTTCATTTTACCCCATATTGTGAAGGAAGTGGATAAAAGGTGTATAACATTTTTATGAGAGAAGAATAAACTGCCTCTAGTAGTATGGTGGTTTGACTATTAAATGTTGCAGGATCTAGAATATGACAGGTATTGATAAATTGATTTGGGTGCTATTGAATAACAAAGAGCTATTATGCGTGATATGGATCCAGGAAATAAGTGATTTTGAACTATATAACACCAAATGACTGCAGTTGGTACTGAAAAAGGCTTAACAAGCTCAAACTGGACATGATAAGTTGGTACAATGCAAATAGGTATGTTCTTACTTCTATTGGCAAGTACTCGACCACCGATAGTTATGTGGCCATGGTAGGTGTTGGACCAACTTTGAAAACCAATGCTCTCGTACGGAGTAAGGTCTTACTGCCAAAATATAGATTCATATTGTGGTTGAGGAAGATTGATTAGCATGATAAATGGTTGTGCAAATGTTAATTATGTATTGTGTGATATGCGCCCCGCGTGCATCTCGTGCGCCCTCGTGCATTTCGTGCGCCACAAATGAATTTTTCTTTTATAATGTTTTCTTCAAGCATACGAATAACTTGGCTCATCTTTGATATCTTGTCCGAATCTCGATCAACATATCTCAGAGTTGTTAGAAGTGCTCTTTTGAGAATCTAGTTGGTGGCCTTGTTTCAATATTTGAATCTACTACTTCCTCGGAGCATCTGCTTCCAACCATCATTTCAATCAACAAGATTCACCTTTTAGACAGAATAACCATAGTTCACGGAATATCTTTCTGTGATTGATTCCATCAATATTTGTATTCAAGAGATCAGTATTTTCATATTCAGAAGCCACATACCCGTTAAATATTTAAAAATTTGTCTTTTGGCATGAAAAATTAAAATCAATTTCTCACTATTAATTATGTAACCTACACTTATATATATCTTATTTTTAATTTTTTTTTAGTATTTTAAGGATAAAAGTATATTTTTATAATAAAAAATAAAGATGGAACTACTAGAAATATTCTGCCAGTTAGGTGTCGCGGCGCCTCTGCTAGGCACTGGGGAGCTTCAGCGTCGCGGCTCTTGCCGTCTTGCTTCGCGTCTCTTAGTCATTTTCGTCCAAATTTTAGCCAGATTTCTTCTACGCTTCCAGGGACTTCTTTGACCGCTTTCTTGGGATTCGATTGTGCATTTTGTCCTCTGTAACCGCATATTTCTTTTGCATTCACCATATTCTTTCCTGAATCTCTTAGGGCCTGAAAACACAAAACAAACACATAATATTGTACAAAACAACTAAAGACAACAAAAGATTCCCTAAAACACACTCTAAAACAGTACTAAAATAGACTCAACACTTTCTAGCTAATAAATGATGAAACATTCAGTAACCATCAAGTGTAGCAGTGGTGGGATGATATCTTAAGGATGAAAGCATTGTGTTTTCATGGAAAACTAGAATCTATTTGGATAGGGATAATATGAGATTGTGGTGCTTAAATGCAAATTATTCAATATTGCTTAATATTTCTGGAGAATGAATGGTAGATGAAAATATAACACAACAATAACAACAAACTCAGTGTATTCTCACACGGTGGGGTCTGAGGAGAGTAGAGTGTACGCAGACCTTACCCCTACCTTGGGAGGTAGGGAGACCGTTTGCGAAAGACCTTCGACTCAAGAGAAAACATAACAAAAAAGTTAGATAAGGTTTTAAGAAAAGTAAAGTAAAGAGACCATGTCACAACAGATAAATAATACCAGGAATCAAATGACAAGAAACTATACGAGAAATACGAAGTGTGACATGCCCAACTACCTACTAGCCTTCTACCCTGATATGTGTCCTCCATACCTCTAACACCCTGTACTTTCAGGCGATGGTTGAGCATATTGACGTATGCAAGTAGACCCGAGCTTTGGAGAATTTATGCCATATTCACGTATTCAAATAAAGAGCTTAGTATATAAAAGGATGCGGTCCCTAACTAATTTAAGACTTACCAAGTGGGACCAACAATGATCGGTTAATTAACAACAATGATCGGCTAATTGTTAAATAGTGGGGACAAGATTATGTGGGAATATTTACGTGTAGAATTTAAAGGAATTACCAAAGTGACTAAGGCAATGTGATAAATTGGTGGCAGTATTTGGGATTAACAGGTAACTTTGTAACAAGGGGGTAATGTGGCATGATTTAGTGAGGTGTCTTCAAGTTAGACAAGGAAAAGTTTTGGGTGGACAAATTAAGTAGACATAATTCACTTCATAAATAGATCACATTTACTTTCAATCATAAAAATCTGCCGCATGTACTTGTCTAGTGGGTCATACTTATTAAATTGGTTCACATCTTTTTGTTAGATAATTAGATACATTCACATACCCATTCTATCTACTGCACTTCGCGAGCTCACACACACTTAGCCGATCATTTCGGGCTAGTCACCATTTAAGCTTGTCATTCGTCATATCATTTGAGATTTCGTGGGACTTCGGTTAGCTAGGAAACTCCCGAGAGTAAGCTTGTAAGAGATGGTAGTTTCCTTGTGGTTGGAGTATCAGTAATCAAGGTACGATAAGATAAATTCTTCTTTTTTATGGCATATTCTAAGTACGAAACGTGAATGTAATATTGTCCCATAAATAATTCTACTCTTAGTAGTTAAAGTTAAGGATATTCTTGTTATTGATTCCTATGTTAAAAGCATGTCTAAATATGTTCCTAAATCCTTATTGAGATATACGAAAAAGATGTTGCTACTCACAGTCTTAGCCGAAGGTACAAGGATATTATGTCGCCCGATAAGTTCAGAATGTTTTATTGCCATTCATGTATTACATTCATGTTACCGAGACCATATATTGGGGATGGGAAAAAGGGATACGTCGTTGTATATGAAGCCACTTGATCAGTTGGTATATGTGATGATAATTATGCCCATATAGGTCGATATGATATGATGCGCATGGGAGGAAGATTCCTGATGAGGCCAGTATATGTATATACCACATTATGCATGACATTTAGGCATTTACTACTGGTCGGTTGGTTATGTCGGCTATGTCTATTGGCTATTTTTGTCTCAATTTTTTTTTCATATCCCTGTTATGTTTTTTTTCATACCTGACATACTCGGTACATCAGTCGTACTGACGTCCCTTTTTTGGGGGGACACTGCATTTCATGACCGCAGGTTCACTTAGGCAAGGCGACAATCCATATTAGTAGGTTGCTGACTTAGTAGATATTGGAGCACTCCTCTTGTCCGGAGTATTGGTCTAATCTTGATACGGTATTTTTGCATGTACATATGGGTATGACATGGCCCTGTACCGACCTTATATTGTTGCGTACTCTTTTAGAGGCTTTTAGATAGTGTCATGTGTGTAGCAATCAAATATGGTCTTATCGGTCTTAGTATGTATATATATAAATATATATATAAGTTGGGTTTTCTAGTTAAGGATTTTACATAGTCTTTTTTCGGCTTAGTCTATATTAAATTATGATTAGGTGTTGATTGTATGGTTAGTGGTACTCGGCAGGTAAGGTTTGTGTGCTCGTCATGACCCTCCGGGTTAGGTCGTGACAAACTTTGTATTAGAGTATGTTTGTCGTAGGGAGTCTAAAAGCCATGTTTAGTAGAGTCCTGTTTATGGGTATGTTGTGCACGATGAGAGACTGCCTAGCATTTAGAGATGGTTTCCATTCTTTCATCTCATAGATCGTGCATTAGAGTTGAGCTATAAGTATTCCACTCATAATATGTCTCGTATTTATGATTTCAGCAATGTCTACAATAAGAAATAAGTTCAAGAGTATGAGGGTGTTAGATACGGATACAAGAGAATGTACTAGCCGAGTGTGACCTGCTAGACCCACAGTACGACTCATTTGTATGATTCCCCGACTTCACCACCTCCAAATGAGATTGGTGGGGCTGCAGTGCCTCCAGTTTCTCCACTTGATACTCTAGGTGAGGATCTTGATATGTGTAGTGTGGTACAGTTATTGACTCGATTAGTGGCCGCTCAGGCCCAACATCAGATTCCAAGTCCATCAGATAGAGCTACTAGCACAAAGAGCTTAGGATTTCATCAACATATACCCTCCGGTATTCATGGGATCAAATTTGAAAGTGGACCCGCGGGATTTTCTGGATCAGATACAGCGTACCTTGCGGGTAATGGATGCTACCGATATTGAGTTGGTAAAATTTTCTTCTTATAGACTGCGGGATGTCGCGGCAACCTGGTATGAGACATGGGAGCATTCCAGGGGACCTCATGCTCCACCAACAGGATGGAGAGAGTTTTCAGAGGCCTTCTTACAACACTTTCTGCCAGTCGAGCTCCGACGGGCCAGGAAGGATAGATTTCTACGTCTTGAGCAGGGCAATATGAGTGTTCGAGAATATAGCTTGCAATTTAATTTATTGGCCAGATATGCTCCTATGATTATAGCTGAGATGAGTGATCGGGTACATATGTTTGTTACTGGCTTGGGGCTGCACTTAGTCAACGAGTGTACTACGACTTCTCTGAATTTGAATATGGATATTGCTCGCATTCATGCTTATGCACAAAATCTGGAGGATCGTAAGGCACAACAACTGGTAGATCGATAGCGTGATAAGGGCCAGTATAAGAGGGCTCGATCCGTATGTTATGTAAGAGAGTTCAGAGGTAGACCCATGCCACAACTTTATAGACACTCATCCTACCTGAAAGCTAGCGCATTATCACCATTTTCAAGGTCGAGGGTTGATATCAGATCCTCTATTACTTCTTCGCCAATACCTTTTTCCTCGGGCCTGGTGCTTCATTTCACTAATAAATCCAACTTCCTCTGCGTTGTCAAGGATCTACACACGCATAATGTTATAGCTATAAGGTGTCGTAGCAGCAAGATAGGTTGTCTTTGCTCTGTCCTTGATAATATAACTGTCCATAAAACGTTTCACAACCGAGGTCAGAGCTTCAAGTCATCTTCGTGTGATATTTGTTTTGTCATTTTCATCTTTATACGAAGTCAACGCTATGCTTCAAAGGGAAGAGGTTCCAGCTTGTGAGCGGTATAGGGTGCAAGCAAGACGAGATCACCACTTCTCTCAGTAATGGCGTAAAGTGAAGATTTGGGGGAGTAGCCAAAATTTAGTATGTTCAATTGAGACAAGGTCAGAGTTCACAAGCGTCAGGGTCTTATTATAGAGGGAATTCTAGTCAGATGAAGCCGTCATTGGCTCGATGCGAGTAGTGTGGTAAGGCCCATTTAGGATTATGCCAACAAGGATAAAATATGTGTTATTCTTATGGTGAACCTAGTCATATTAGACGAAAATATCTGACAAGAGGCGAAGGTGTTAGGGCCCAACTGGTCGGATCTGCAACAACTTCATCACATTCAGTATGTCTGTTAGGCCAAAATCATCTGACATCATCCAGTCGAGGCAGAGGTAGGGGCCAGAATCGCATCTATGCAATGATGGGTTTAAAAGATCAGGAGTCCTCACCTGATGTTATTAAAGGTATATTATTAGTCTTTTCACATAATGTGTATGCATTGTTAGATCCAGGATCCAATCTATCATATATCACCCCTTTCATTACCTATAAATTTGGTATGGAGCTTTAGTTGATAAGCAATCCATTTGTGGTATCTATACCAGTTGGTGAGTCGGTAATTGCTAGACGGGTCTATCGGAATTGTATAATATTAATTTGTAGTCGTCAGACCCTAGCGGATTTGGTAGAACTAGAGATGGTTGATTTTGATGTTATTATGGGCATGGACTGGCTGGTGTCATGCTATGCTAATATTGATTGTCGAACAAAGATTGTTAAATTTCAGTTTCCAAGCAAGATAGTCCTTGAGTGGAAGGGTAATACGGTGATGCCAAAAGGTAGGTTTATTTCATACCTTAAGGCAAGGAAGATGATCTCCAAAGGTTGAATATACTATCTTATTCGGGCTAGAGATGTCAAAGTCGAACCACCTACTTCTCAATCAATTCCTGTGGTTAATGAGTTTCTTGATGTATTTTCAAACGAACTTCCAGGCCTTCCTCCCAAGAGGGAAATTAAGTTCGGTATAGATGTGTTGCCAGACACTCAGCCGATATCTATTCCTCCTTATAGAATGGATCCAGCTGAATTGAAAGAATTAAAGGAGCAATTAAAGGATCTGGTTGAGAAATGCTTTATTAGGCCCAACATATCTCCTTGGGGTATGCCGGTATTGTTTGTACGAAAGAAATATGGCTTGTTACGAATGTGTATCGACTATCGGCAGTTGAACATAGTCACTATCAAGAACAAGTACCCTCTTCCCAGAATTGATGATTTGTTTGACCAGTTACAAGGTGCAAAATGGTTCTCAAAGATCGACCTAAGGTCGGGGTACCATCAGCTAAGGGTCAAAGGAAAGGACATTCCGAAAACGACTTTCAAGACAAGGTATTGGCACTCGAGTTCTTAGTAATGTCATTTGGACTCAGAAATGCACCGGCGACATTTATAGATCTAATGAACAACGTGTTTCACCTATTTCTGGATGTATTTGTGATAGTATTTATAGATGATATTCTGGCTCACTCGGAAGCAGAACATGTGGATCATTTGCGGATAGTACTACAGAAGCTCTTGGATCATAAGTTGTATGTTAAGCTCTCCAAGTGTGAGTTCTGGTTGAATTAAGTGGATTTCCTTGGTCATATAGTGTTAGACGAGGGTTTAAGATTACTCAGAAGATCGAAGCGGTGAAGAATTGGCCGAGACCCACAACTCCATCAGAGGTTTGCATATTTCTAGGTTTATCCGACTATTATAGGAGGTTTGTAGAAAGGTTTTCTACCATATCAGCACCATTAGTTGACACAAAAGGCCATAAAATTCCAGTGGTCCGATGCTTGTGAGCAGAGTTTTCAAGAATTAAAGGATAGATTAACATCAACACCTGTCCTTACTCTTCCAGAGGGTCCAGAAGGCTACGTTGTGTATTGTGATGCCTCGGCAACATGTTTAGGATGTGTGCTAATGCAACATGGAAATGTAATTGCATATGCTTCAAGGAAACTGAGGAAACATGAGAAAAACTATCTGACACACGATTTAGAGTTAGTCGCGGTGGTCTATGCACTAAAAATTTGGTGGCACTACTTGTATGTTGTTCATGTAGACATTTTCACAGATCATAAAGGTCTGCAATACATATTTAAACAAAAAGAGCTAAACTTGAGACACAGAGTGACTTGAATTATTGAAGGATTATGATGTGGATATCCTATACCATCCCTACAAAGCTAATATTGTAGCAGACGCACTCAGTCTTAAGTCGATGGTTAGCTCGATTCCAGTGCAGATCGAGAAGGAGTTAGTAAGAGAGATCTATCAGTTAGCTAGTTTGGGAGTCCTACTAATGGATTCGGAGGATGGTGATTTTTTTATTCGGAATATGTCAGAGTCATCCCTCATATTAAAAGTTAAGGAACATCAGTGGGAAGACCCCAGTTTGAGGAAAGTCATAGAAGGCGTTCAACAGAAGAAGACTACAACCTTTGAGATTGACGAACATATGGTTCTTAAGCACCAAGCCTGTTTATGTGTTCCAAATGTAGCGGGATTGCGAGATAAAATTATGACGGAGGTCTATTGCTCACGATATTCCATTCATCCTGGATCTACCAAGATGTACCATAATCTCAAGCTTATCTATTGGTGGAATGACATGAAGAGAAGCATTGCAGAATTTGTAGCTCAGTGTCCTAATTGCAAACAAGTAAAAATAGAGCACCAAAAGCCCGGTGGCTTGACTCAGAACATTGATATTCTGGTGTGGAAATGGGAAATGATTAATATAGATTTTGTTACGGGTTTACCTCACTCTTATCGTAAATTTAATTCTATTTGGGTAATTGTTGACAGACTGATCAAATCAACTCATTTCCTGGCGGTCAAAATTACCTACACAGCCAAGGACTATGCAAAGTTATATGTTAAGGAGATTGTTCGTCTCCATGGTGTGCCTATTTCTATCATATTTGACCGAGGTGCACAATTTACAGCTCACTCCTGGAAATCATTTAAAAAGGGTTTAGGCACCTAAGTTAATCTTAGCACAACTTTTCATCCTCAAACATAAGGACAGGCCGATCATACGATTCAGACGCTCGAGGACATGCTACAAGCTTGCGTATTGGACTTTTAAGGGAAGTTGGGATGATCATTTACCCCTTATCAAATTTGCATACAATAACAGTTATCATGCTATCATTAGAATGACTCCATACGAGGTTTTGTATGAACGGAGATGTATATCTCATCTCAGATAGTTCGAGTAGGCGAATCAGAACTATTTGGGCCTGATTTAGTACACCAAGACATAGAGAATGTGAAGCTTATCCAAGAACGGCTTCTAACCGCACAAAGTCATCAGAAGTCGTATTTAGATGTGCGGCGCGAGACTTAGAGTTCCGGGTAGATGGTTGAGTCTTCTTGAAAATTTCTCCTATGAAGGGTGTAATAAGATTCGGAAATATGGGAAACTCAGTCCAAGGTAGATTGGGTCATATCGTATAATTCGACAAATCAGTCAAGTAGCTTACGAATTGAACTTTCCTTTGGAGTAGGAGTTTGTGCATCCGGTTTTCCATATTTCTATGTTGAGAGCATGTATTGGAGATCCTCTTAGAATTGTACTGATTGATGATGTGAAGATTACAAAGGACTTATCATATGAAGAGGTTCCTATTGCTGTCTTAGATCGACAAGTCCGCAAGTTGAGGACTAAAGAAGTATCCTCCGTAAAAGTTCTTTGGTGGAATAAAAATGTAGAAGAAATGACATGGGAGGCAGAAGAGAAGATGATATACAAATATCCATACATATTCAGACCAACGCCGAGGTTCCAGGAGAAGCATAAGGTGAGTTTTAATTCATAATATTATAATTAATGTTTAAGGACCATGTGAGGTCTGAGGTAATGAGGTATGTTACATTATATGGCCCGTGAAAAAGTAGTTGTATTTGTGGCTACGTGACGGGGATTAGATATGTCACCCAACATTCGAGGATAAATATTTCTAAGGGGGAAATGATGTAACACCCCATACTTTCGGGTGATGGTTGAGCATCTTGACGTATGCAAGTAGATCCGAGCTTTGGAGAATTTATGTCATATTCACGTACTCAAATTAAGAGCTTAGTATATAAAAGGATGCGATCCCAAACTAATTTTAGACTTTACAAATAGGACCACAATGATCGGCTAATCGACCACAATGATTGGCTAATTGTTAAATAGTGGGGGACAAGATTAGGTGGGAATAATTATGTAGCATTTAAAGGAATTAGCTAAGTGACTAAGGCAATGTGATAAATTGGTGGCAGCATTTGGGATTAACATGTAACT
Organism: Przewalskia tangutica; assembly: GCA_029844215.1. Classification (NCBI taxonomy): domain Eukaryota; kingdom Viridiplantae; phylum Streptophyta; class Magnoliopsida; order Solanales; family Solanaceae; genus Przewalskia; species Przewalskia tangutica. The sequence goes on along the minus strand of CM056732.1, from coordinate 78,928,575 downwards.
TTGTAACAAGGGGGTAATGTGGCATGATTTAGTGAGGTGTCTTCAAGTTAGGTAAGGATAAGTTTTGGGTGGACAAATTAAGTAGACATAATTCACTTCATAAATATATAACATTTACTTTCAATGATAAAAATCCGCCGCATGCACTTGGCTAGTGGGTCATACTCATTAAATTGGTTCACATATTTTTGTTAGCTAAGTTAGATAATTATATACATTCACATACCCATTCTATGTACTGCACTTCGCGAGCTCACACACACTCTCAGACTGATAAACAAAGAGCCATCAAATTCAAAGTTACAATTTGATTCACATGATATCTTTTCAACGTAAAAGTAGCATCAATCGGGAGTAGTATTTCGGGCTAGTCACCATTTGAGCTTGTCATTCGTCATATCATTTGAGATTCGTGGGACTTCGGTTAGCTAGGAAAATCCCGAGAGTAAGCTTGTAAGATACGGTAGTTTCCTTGTGGTTGGAGTATTGGTAATCAAGGTATGTTAAATTCTTCTTTTTTGGCATGTTCTAAGTACGAAACGTGAATATAATATTGTCTCATAAATGATTCTACTCTTAGTAGTTAAAGTTAAGGATGTTCCTGTTATTGATTCATGTCATGACCCAAATCGGAGGGTCGCGATGGGCACCTGGACCCCATCCGCCGGGTACCGCTAACCGTACAATCAACACATGATCATAATTAATTACAGACTAAGCTGAAATAAAATTATGTGAAATCTTTATCCAGAAAATCAACTTATATATATACATACACATACCAAGGCCATACAAGTCTACTACACCCACATGACACCATCTACAAGCCATTTAAAGAGTACACAACAACAACAGGTCAGGACAGGGCCCCGCCATACTCATATATATAAGCAAAAATGTACCGCACCAAAATTAGACCAATACTCCAAAATAAAGGGAGTGCTCCAAAAATTCGTTGAATCCGCAATTTAATAACGTGGACCGTCGCCTTGCTTATGTGAACCTGCGGGCATGAAATGTAGCATCCTCCGATAAAAGAAACGTCAGTACGACTGATGTACTGAGTATATCAGGCATGAATAATAGCATAACATGGATATAACAATAACTGAAATAGAAATAGCCGACCAGCAGTAAATGCCTATGAGACCCTAATACATATGCCTAAATGTTAGGCAATGCAAATGCGGTTTACATATAAATATTGGTCACACATGCATCTTCCTTACCATAACCGTCTCTGTGGGCATCAGGTTATATTGTATCAGCCTCTGTGGACATAATTGTTACGCCCCATAATTTTAAGAGAATAAGATGAGAATGTACGAAAGGAATTAAGAATTGAAATTGGAAAGATAAGATGACAAAATGTTTTTGGACAGATTTTCAGTCAACTTTGGAGCGGTATATCTCCTAGTATATAAGGAATTTTTAGGTGTTTCAAAAGCCCAGTATGAAGTTCGTTGAGTCTAGTTTCCAACGCAACAAATCACTCGTCGATAGGACATCAGAGTAGAAAGTTATGGACGTTAGAAGTTCTGTCGATCGAGGAGAAAGAAAGCTTCAGTGTGGAGCCAGCCACACGCCACGGGCCGCAGTGGCGCGCACAAAGCCCCAAGTGTTCGAGTTGCAGCCATGGCCAAGGCGGGATTTTTCGCGGAAAAGAGAGTAAAATCAGAAGATATTTTTGTAGAGGGCCTATGGGAGGGCGACAAGTGTCCCTCCCAACTTGTAAGGCAAGATAGACCTTATATTATGGCCAAAGTCCTGCAAGACTTGACCATTTGCAAGATTTCATTCCAAATAGAAATTGCTCTCCTCTCTTCTCTCTCAAAAGTTGATAAAGAACCCTAAGCCTAAATGAGATTTTTGGAAAGGCAACAAGAAGGAAACATGTTGGCGAGCTTGTAGGGGGTTCGTAGAGGTGATTTTAGCGGGAAGAAGAATTTCGGAAAGAGGGCTAAAGTGGGCGAGATTGTTGGACTGTTTTGGGCTTATCAAGGTAACAATCTTGTCATCTTTGTGATTGAAGATTTCATATTTAGTAGTTGTTAAAGGGGCATGTTAGCCACTAATGTTGTAATCAATTCGGTTGTTAGCTAAAATCGTTACATGTTATATATAGAAGGGTATATAGTTGTTATAATTGGTTATGACTTATATAACATGTTGGAATAACGATTTGGATTTGAAAGGATTTGAAAAGGATGATATGTGAACATGTTGTAGCCGAGAAGTTGCCTTAAACTTATTGGATTGTTTAATATGAATTGTGGGGCATAATTTTACACGTCCTGTTAAGGCGTGTAATCCCCTTTGAATTGCTGAATTGTTGAGCCTGAAAAGTGGCACGTTTGGTTGTTAAATTCGGGCCTTGAAAAAGGTGGAAAAGTACGTAGAAACAAAGGAAGTGCTGTCCGATTTTCCGTAGAAGTTGGTGACTTTACACTTAGTATATTCTACGTTTGAAGCTAGAGGTTAATAGACGTATTATGGCCATTATATGTTGAAGTACTACGTATAGCGTATTCTACTTAAAGGATGGAATAACTATCAAGGTTGAAGTACTTTGGAGCATTTTGCTACTTGTCGATAATCGTCGCGAGGTATGTGAACCTCTTCCTCCTTTTGGCATGATTCTATGTATGAAATATACATGTGGTGTTATTTCATGATTCCTTATACTCTTAGAAGTTAAGGGGTATGTATGTTGATTTACTATATGTAAAAGTTATGTCTAAGTTATCCTAAGTTCTTACCAAGTCTTATGGGGGGGGGGGGGGGGTGTTGGTAAGAGTCGTTAGGAAGTATTTGGAGTTGAGTTGACTTCGCTAATTTACTGCACAAATGAGAATAAGTATCGAACAAGCCATTGCAGCGTTAATAAAAGAAAATGTATCGACAATCAATTATATTAAAATGAGTAGAATTCTCCATCTGCATAGAAGCTAAGATAAGACAAAATTGTATTACATTTTCTAGATCATGGTTGATTTAATAAGATCGTTATAAACAAGTATAACTTATTCACAACGCACAAAAGTATATGTTACTTAATTTAAGAAGTTTACGTTATGAAGTTTTAAGACTATGAACCTTAAATTCTTAAAAAGGTTAAGAGACTTTATTTTTTTAGTTATGAGACTTGATTCTTAAAAGAAAAAATGACTTGATTTAAAAGTATAGAATACTTGATTTGGAAAGTATTGATTTCTCGACATTCTAAGATTAAGAGACTTGATATTCTAAGTTAAAGAGACGGGATATTCTAAGTTAAGAAACTAGATTTCTAAAGTTAAGAGACTTGAAGTATTTGAAAGTATAAGTCTCTTGGTTATAAAAAAAAAGGCATAAAGTTAGTATAACGGCTTTATGAGAAGTTGGTTATAACAACTTTATGGAAGGTTAGAAGAATTGTTTTCTCTAGTAATGTAAACAAAGAAATGACTTGAAATAAGGAAGGGCAATTTGATTTACCGGTATCAATTGCTTAAAGTTATAACGTAAGGGCCACTTGGTTTAGAAGCCTAAAAATGTATTTCTAAAAGTGTTATTGACTTGTGTAAAATGTAGACAAGCCTTGATACTACGGGTGTTAGTATCTTGGGATTTTTATATGAAAAGGAGTCTTTTGAAAAGAATGGAAGTACATAGTACTTTGGGTTAAATTCCCGGATTTTTATGTGAAACGAAAAGTGCCTTGAGTATATAAAATGAAAGTCTAAAGATTTTATGAACTTGCCTATGCTTGCTTGTGATAGAGTGCAAGTATTATATGTTTACGCTGCCGTGAGTCTCAGTTGGAGGGCCGGCTGTCTTGTTGCGAATTTACTTGGACGTACCGACAGTGACGGAGGCTCCACGGGTATGCTTCCATTGTGATTGATCCTTGGACATGCTTATACGATGTGGGATTCCGGGGCATGCGACCAGGATGCGGGTTAGATTCCCGGATTGTTTTTATTACTCCTTGGACATGCTTATACGATGAGGGATTCCGGGGCATGCGACCAGGATGCGGGTTAAATTCCCGGATTGTTTTTATTACTCCTTGGACATGCTTATACGATGAGGGATTCCGGGGAATGCGACCAGGAGGCGGGTTAGATTCCCGGATTTATTTTATTACCCCATGACCATGCTTATACGATGAGAGATTTCGGGGCATGCGACCATGTTATATACGATTATTACTCCATGAATTAGCTCTCCATGAAGACATGTACCCGAGATGAGTGATTCCACGGGCATGTTATATACGATTATTACTCCATGGACTAGCTCCCCATGAAGACATGTACTCGAGATGAGGGATTTCACGGACATGTTATATACGATTATTACTCCATGGATTAGCTCTCCATGAAGACATGTACCCGAGATGAGGGATTCCACGGGCATGTTATATACAATTATTACTCCATGGACTAGCTCCCCATGAAGACATGTACCCGAGATGAGGGATTCTACGGGCATGTTATATACGATTATTACCCCATGGATTAGCTCTCCATGAAGTCATGTACCCGAGATGAGGATTCCACGGCCATGAGATATATATATATATATATTGTGTATGTGTATGCCGACAGTGAGGTAGGATGCCACGGGCGCTTCACATGGTTATATTTTACACCTACTACCGTTTGGCATGATGGGGATTCCACGCGTGAGATATATATATATATGTATTGTATATGTTTACGCCGACAGTGAGGTTGGATGCCACAGGCGCGTCACATGGTTATATTTTACACTTACGGTTGTCGGCAGTGATGGGGGATTCCACGGGCACGCTTTGATAATTTGTGGGCTTGAGACCCTTACTGGACTGTGTGATGATATTTGAGGGCTTGTGTCCATAGCCCTGGTGTGACTATTTGTCACGACCCGATCCCGGGCCCGTGACAGGTGCCTTATCCGGGCACCCAAGTAGTCATACATCAGAGTAATCAGCGGAATATAAAAACAAGACATGAAACAATTATAGAATGAGAACAGTTTATCCATGAAAAATATCGCCTTTCGACATGTATATATACATAAAACTTGAACCCGAACAGTTACATCCTTACAAACCCCGCCCACAACAAGATTACATGCACCTCTAAGAGTTTTTATACAACATGACGGACAGTGGCTCCCGCCATACCCCGAATGTACAAGTACCTACAAAGGATGTGGACTATACCAAAAGATAAGCCTCGGAGAAACGAGCTTCCTAATACGTTGAATGTGATCCTATGGCGAGGATCAACAATCGTGTACTCTACATGCGGCATGAACGCAGCCTCGGCGAGGTCAAGACAACAGTACCAAGTATGTGAAATCAAAATATCAGAAATGAAATCATAGTAGTCTATATAAAGCGGAGACATGTATGATAACCAAACTACACCCACAATAAATAGCGAATATGTCAAGTCGTGACTCACGCCTCAAGGTCATCACTCAAATATAACTATGGGTCTCACGCCCACAACATCAATCATGCCCGTGGAATACCTTCCTCATCGCCGTGATTATGATATAATAACACCAAGGAGTACACATGAACACCAGGTCCCACCTGTGTCATAAAACCGTACGGGGCAAGTACCAGGGCTAACTACCAGATACCAAAGCCGCATCATCAACTGACCGGGGCAAGTACGAAAGCCAACTACCAGATACCAAAGCCGCATCATCAACTGACCGGGGCAAGTACGAAAGCCAACTACCAGATACCAAAGCCGTAGTACTAACAATACTATACAACCAAACCACGAAGCTGACACGGGGCAAGTACGAAAGCCAACTACCAGATACCAAAGCCGTGTCACGAGTCGACCGGCAAGTACGAGGCTAACTACCGATACCGCGTCAGATCACGAGACTCGCCACTAAACCGAACGGGCAAGTACGAAGGCTAACTACCGATACCAAAGCCGAATCAGCCACGACTTCGGGGCAAGTACGAGAGCCAACTACCAGATACCAAAGCCGAATCAGTAAAACCTCATGGAGAGCTAGTCCATGGAATAACACTATCAACAGAAGCGTACCCGTGGAACCCTCCGTCAATGCCGGTACGTCCAAGTAAGATCATAACAAATCAGCCGGCCCTCCATTGAGAGACGCGGTGGTATAGAAATACAATACTAGCACGACAAGGCTATCACACGCAAACATAGGCAAGTTACACACAACTCAAGGTACTTTCATTTTATGCCAAAGTCCAGGTTTTAACCCCAAAGTACTACGTACGTTAACTTCTTCTTAAAAGATCCATTTCTTTTACAAAGGTCACCCGATGCCCGTATTATAAAAATAGAGTGACTAACATTTTAAGTAGACCAAAACAACTTCCATACTTTCCTTTTTAAAATCAAGTAACAACATTCTTTTCCAAAGTTCAAGTTTGCCTAATTTCAAATATTCACGTCTCTTATTTTCGAAAGGTTTCGTAGTTCATAGTCTTAATCACTTAATAACATAATTCTCTTTTAAAACAATTTGAGTAACATATGCCTTAATTGTGAGTAGGTTAATCTTGTTTATAACAATCTTATTAAAGTAGCCATGATCTAGGAAATGTAATACAATTTTGTCTTATCTTAGCTTCTATGCAGATGGAGGTTTCTACTGGTTTTAATATAATTACTTATTTGTCAATACATTTTTCCTTTATTAACGTTGCAGTGGTTCGTTCGATACTTATTCTCATTTCCGAAATCAGTAAAACATTATTCTTTTTATCTCTCTTAAGTCGTTATACCTAACTTCCCATAAAGCTAGTATAACTCTTAAGCTTTCAAAACCAAGTATTACTCTTCTTTTAAAAACGATTCTTAATTCTTTTGAAATACTTCAAGATTCTTATCATTTAAAACTCAAGTCAAAAGACATCGAAGTAAAACCACGTTCAGTTAACACACGTACGTCTACCGTACTATATATATTCTTTTAAAATATCATACTCAAGAGGATAGGAAGAATCACATACCTCGCGACGATTACCGACAATTAGCAAAACGCTCCAAAGATCAGTAATCCTCGCTTAGCCTTTTCCACCCTTCGAGTAGAATACGCTACTCGCAGTACTTCAACCTATAACGGTCATATAAGTCTATCAACGTCTAGACTACTCTGTAGAATAATTCTAGATACAAGATTCCTTATTCTATGGAAAATTGGGCAGCACTTCCCTACCCGCCAAACTACACAAGTCTACTGTAAATACAGACCTATGTAAATACAGTCTTATGTAAGTACAGTTCAGTTCTCTTCTTTTATACCATTCTTAAATACGTCTTATACTCAATTCTATACTACTACAGTATGTAATTTCCAATTACAATAGAAGGATAAGAGTATTTACCTCGATAAGCCCAAAATTATCCAAGTTTAAAAGTCGATGCTGAGCAAGGTTTAGCTCCTATTCTGAACGCTCCAATTCGCTCCTAGAAACCCTTAGAAGTTCTACACAACTTCTACTTAATACTTCAACCAACTATGAAGATTTTTCCCTAGGGTTTCGTTTAGTGACTAAAGGAAGTATAGTAGTATTTTCCGGGCTTTTAGTATAGAGGTAACTTTGGGAATACTACAAGGTATTTGGGCCAAGGTATTTTGGAATAGTATCAACACTTGGAGAATACTTTTCTACCAAGGGGGTGTGTGTGTGTTTAGCACACAAGAGTGGGGGTTTCTACCAAGCAACTAGGAAGGGAGGTGTTAGGACGAGAGCTTTCTCTAAGGGGGAGGGAGTTTTGAGACTTGGAAAAATGATTTGTGGATGAAGAAGTCTTGCACTTCAAGAGGGTATTTATAGGGAAACCAATGGCCAAGATCAAAGCAAGTGGAGGGAGGAGATTTGGACAAGTGTGTGTGGGTCCCACCTTATCCATCTACCCACAAAATATCTCACCAAACATTGACCAAATGTTTTAGGCCACAAAAATGAAAAAAACGTGCACCCACTCGTCCACCAACCCGCCCACTTGAGGGTGACAAGTGTCGCCCTCTCGTTGGTCCAAAATATTTCATCTCTCGGAAAAATCCGTAAAAATAATAAATGTCGCAACCGTAATTTTCCCTTCGCAAAGTCCGGAAAACGTTTCGTCGGAAAAAAATTCTTTTCACTAGTTGTGCACAATTTCGTCCCTTTGCCTACTTAAGGCTTAAACTTTCAGACGACGCCTCACGTACATATTCTGAAAATACGGGGTATAACATTCTCCCCTCCTTAGAAACATTCGTCCCGAATGTTCCTTCTCAAGACGGATAACGATAAAGTTCCTCTTAACTTAAACAAGTTGCCAATGCCACACCTGGCCACAGAATAACACACGCGCAAATACTTAACCCAAGTCAACGAGGAATCACTCCTACATCACAAAAGCTTCCACCCTGGTCTAAAGGATACTCCCTTCGCATCTTCACTTCACAACAAAATGATCTCTTTTATTCTGTTAACACACGTTCACTTCTTTCCTTACTCGTCGTACCCTTCTCGTACACCCGAACTCTCTCCCTAGTACACACTCCATACTCCAGTCATTGCTTCCGTTTCCAAAACTTTGGAGTCACTACCTCCAAACTTGGTCATCTTACTAGCCTCAATTTCCTTCAAGTCCATTCCCGGCCTTCACGATCCGATTCTGGTCGAACATATCCACGAACTCATACGATGGTTACCTAAACCTGGGCCTAGCACCCTCGTGACCCTACCACCCGGCGGGACCACCTCGAACTGACCCCACCCCAAACCGGGCTGCGGGTCGACCCGCGAATGGTCCTCAACCCGACCCATAAACGTGCAAAACTCTTGTTCCCCGATCCGGAACAATCTTACCTATTCAAGTCCTGAAAGCTACCACTTTCATCTTACACAACCCATGGAATTATCCCACAATACATTTTTACGCATACCAAGTATTTTGACAAAGACTAACCGTAAAGTCTTTTTATTCAAGACGGCCTTACATCTAAGGTCTCAACGTGTAGTATCCTAAGGTTCATACCTTCCCTGTCCCCATACTTATCCTTTCAACTAACCATGTATCTAAACCACAATATACACAACGCTATCTGTACATAGTACTGATGCGCGGTAAGATGCACACACTTTAAACGCAAGTGCACGTTATCGTGACAAGTAGTATAGTCTTGATAAGACCGAATATCGTCCTCAAGGATTAGGGTTCAATTACCAACTATCTATTTTTTGGTATCTATTTGGTAAATTGATATTTAGATTTGTTGTTTTTAACTAAGGATTATAAAAGCTATTTAACTAAAAGGGTTTACTTCAGTGATGATGAGAATAGGGCTTCCACGTCTCCTCACTATCCGCTTATGCTACTTATTAATGCAATAACTTATGGTCTTCTTCTTCGAGAAAGCAGTTCACTAAATCGCTTTATACCCCGTTAGGTTATATAAACACTCAACCCCAGATTGCACCTTACCTACCTTTCGGTGATAAGGATAACTCTATAGAGGATTAAGAACAAGAACCTAGTTAACCGTCACGCACAATGCGCAAAATTAGGTTTTTAAGCCTCTCATTAACGCTTACATAAATAATTGAGGTATTTTCATCCCCAATCCAAGAATGTCTACCCAACTTACAGTATATTCACAATCCCCCCCTTTCGGAATCTGATTAGAAATCATATAGTGATAATTAGTTGTCAATTAATTACCAAGAATTCAACTCAAATATTGGATAGATCTCAACAAGAAGAAGAATAACCATAAGCATGCATTAAATCATAACATAAGTTTCTAGAGATTCAACATGGAAAGCCCTATAGAGGAATTAGTTCCTAGCCATTGACATGACAAGAACTAATCCCATGTTCATCATACAAAAACTGAAATAAAGAAAAGAAAAGGAAAAGAAAATACTTAAGAATGAGTCTCCAAGCCAAGCATCCAAGGGTTGTGTTGTGGAATATTTACAAGATGGATTGGTGGAAGGATGGATGTAGAATGGTGAATGGTGGAATGGAGAATGAATAATTCTTCTAATGATGTAGAGTATTTATAGCCAAAGAATCCTTTTGGTGAAGGGTTAGGGATTTGTAGGAAAGGAAAAGTTATTAGAATCCTTTTAGGTAAGGGTTTTAAGGTAGGAAAAGTTATCCCTTTAGGTAGGAAAAGTTATCCCTTTAGGTAGGAAAAATAATCCCTTTAGGATTCTGAAAACATGTCACCCGCCAAAGACTTCATAATTCAGCTACGCTGCGTTCGCAGATCATGGCCATACCAAATTCAGCAACTCGGGACTTTCAAGATTATGGCGCCATGGCTGCTGCCAGCGCCGCGTCTCGGTGACGTTTTCCGCGATTTCGCCTCGTTGCCCTTTTTCGTCCGGACTTCCTCAACTCTCTATAATTCCTTAACTTAGACTTTATTTCTTGGCCCTTTTTGTGTGCAATTCCATCTCAATTAAGCTCATTTTCTCTTCTTTTCGTCATTTCTCTATTTTTGACCGCTGTGACACAAAAGAAAGGAAAATGGCCCTAATAATATACTAAACATAAATAAAATGAGTAAAATACTAACTAAAAATGACTCAAAAAGTGTATATAAAATACACCGATCAAGTACTCAACATATAATCATCGTATCACGCATGCTAATCTCTAGAGGGTTAAGGATATACCTGAAAAAATTAGGCGGTTCAAAGGACCGCTAAAACTGGGAACTTCCACCGCGACCTCTGCCGTGGCCTGCCAGTATATGAACATCCTGCCTAGCTATGGAAGGTGAAGAACCCGCAACTGATCTCGTAGTCTGTGCTATCCCACCAGTGCTACCTATGGTCGGACAGTCTCTCGCCAAATGGCCCTGTTGGCCGCAAGCATAACAATCTCCCAAATTAGTACGACACTCACCCTTATGAATTTTTCCACAACGGCCACACTGAGACAAGGGTGGCCTCATCCGGCGAGCACTCCTACCCCCCAAAATCTGAAACACGGGAACCCCGACCGCTTCCCGAATACCCCGAACGCCCCAAGATCGCGAGGACCGCTCAGATCGGGCGGAGGTACATAACTAGCCTGCTGCTGAGGCGGTCCGCCTCGAAAGTCGCCAAAAGACCTCGCTGTCCCGCCTCTTCTCGTTGATCCCGGCCATTCCGTCGACCTCTCCGCCTCACACCTGCGCATAAGCTCGCATGCGGCAATGTCCATGCCGTGAAGAGCTACACCAACAAACCTCTCGCAGTAGTCATCGAGCCCGTGACGTAGCGGCACTCGCCCCCATGTCGGCTACTAACGCGGGGACGTACCGAGCTAGTGAGCCAAACTCCACATTGTACTCCCGAACCGTACGCTCGTCCTGCCTCAATATCAAAAATCTGTCGGCCTGAGCCCTCCTCATCTGTGGAGGCAATAAATGGCCGAGAAATGCCTCCGAGAACTCGTCCCAAATAGTTGGAGGCGCATGCTCCCCCCGGGACAGCTCCCACGAATCAAACCAGTCGACTGCGGTATCACGCAGCCGATGTGAACCTAAGACCACTGACTCGGTCTCCGAAGCCTTGATCACTCACGATCTCAGAATCGCTTCGGATGAACTCTCGCGGATCATCCTCGTGCCTCGATCCATAAAACACCGGCGTCGCAACTCGTAAAGTCCCGCAGCCTCAAACTATCCGCTTCGGGTGAACTACGGTACTAATGCAGACGGAATTGCCGATACGACTTATCCTCGTGCCTTGACACTATCCCGCCAATAATCGCCATCTCTTTGTACTTAACTCCTCCGCTTCCAGCCGTGGACCGGAGGCTCAGTATCGTGGTCTCAACAGCCACCGCCGCGCTCTAAACTTCTGGGTTGGCGGCGTCGCAAAACTCGTCGTCAAGCGTTATCTCGTAATGACCGCTCGCGCTCGCATTTCTCAGATCCTACTAGCGCTTTCCTACGCCTTGCCCATCTGGGCCCGGGTTGCCTTGCGCGGAGGCATAACTGGTGAAAATGAAATACGTCAGAGGGTTCCAACTTATAACACAACTCTAAGGCACGATATCAGAATGAGAAGAATGGAAACCAATCCTAAATGTCCTGAAGCCTCCTGATTATAGATGTGGTGCACAACACATCGCTAATCAAGACTCTACTAGACACGGTCTGTAGACACTTTCCGAGGATTAATCGCTCGATACCACTTTTGTCACGACCGATCCTGCCCGCGATCGTGCCTTACCCGAACCCAAGTAGTCATACATCGAGTAATCGCAGAATATAAAAACAAGACATGAAACAATTATAGAATGAGAATGCTTTATCCATGAAAATATCGCTTTCGCATGTATATATACATAAAACTTGAACCCAACAGTTACATCCTTACAAACCCCGCCACAACAAGATTTCTGCACTTAAGAGTTTTTATACAACATGACGGGACAGGGCCCCGCCATACCCCTCAAAGTACAAGTACCTACAATGACATCGGACTATATCAAAAGATAAGCCAACCAAGAAACGTAGCTTCCCAATACGCTGAATCGTGATCCTATGAGCGATCAACAATCGTGTACTTCTACCGCGGCATGAACGCACTTCAAGGAGGTCAAGATAACAAGTACCAAGTATGTGAAATCAAAATATCAGAAATGAAATCATATTAGTCTATATAAAGCAGGAGACATGTATGATAACCAAACTACAGTCCACAATAAATAAGCAGTCATGTCAAGTCAGTGACTCACGCCCTCAAGGTCATCACTCAAAAATAACTATGTGTCTCACGCCCACAACATCAATCATGCCCGTGGAATACCTTCCTCATCACGGCGATCATGATATAATAACACCAAGCGAGTACACACGAACACCAGTCCCACTGTGTTATAAAACCGCACGGTAAGTACGGCGCTAACTACCGATACCAAAGCCGATCATCAATCGACCGGCAAGTACGAAGCCAACTACCGGATACCAAAGCCGACTAACAATACTATACAACCAAACCACGGTCGACACGGCAAGTACGAAAGCCAACTACCGATACCAAAGCCGTGTCACGAAATGATCGGCAAGTACGAGGGCTAACTAACAGATACCAAGCGTCAGATCACGAGACTTCGCCACTAAACCGAACGGCAAGTACGGCTAACTACCGATACCAAAGCCGTGACGCCACGACTTCGGGGCAAGACGAGCCAACTACCGGATACCAAAGTCGAATCAAGAAACCTCACGGAGAGCTAGTCCGTGGAATAACACTATCACCGTAAGCGTGCACTGTGGAATCCTCCGTCACCGCCAGACGCCCAAGTAAGATCATAACAAATCAGCCCTCCATCGAGACGCTGTGGTATAGAAATACAATACTAGCACGACAAGGCTATCACACGCAAACATAGGCAAGTTACACACAACTCAAGGTACTTTCATTTTATGCCAAAGTCCAGGTTTTAACCCCAAAGTACTACGTACGTTAACTTCTTCTTAAAAGATCCATTTCTTTTACAAAGGTCACCCGATGCCCGTATTATAAAAATAAAGTGACTAACATTTTAAGTAGACCAAAACAACTTCCATACTTTCCTTTTTAAAATCAAGTAGCAACATTCTTTTCCAAAGTTCAAGTTTGACTAATTTCAAATATTCACGTCTCTTATTTTCGAAAGGTTTCGTAGTTCATAGTCTTAATCACTTAATAACATAATTCTCTTTTAAAACAATTTGAGTAACATATGCCTTAATTGTGAGTAGGTTAATCTTGTTTATAACAATCTTATTAAAGCAGCCATGATCTAGGAAATGTAATACAATTTTGTCTTATCTTAGCTTCTATGCAGATGGAGGTTTCTACTGGTTTTAATATAATTACTTATTTGTCAATACATTTTTCCTTTATTAACGCTGCAGTGGTTCGTTCGATACTTATTCTCATTTCCGAAATCAGTAAAACATTATTCTTTTTATCTCTCTTAAGTCGTTATACCTAACTTCCCATAAAGCTAGTATAACTCTTAAGCTTTCAAAACCAAGTATTACTCTTCTTTTAAAAACGATTCTTAATTCTTTTGATATACTTCAAAATTCTTATCATTTAAAATTCAAGTCAAAAGACATCGAAGTAAAACCACGTTCAGTTAACACACGTACGTCTACCGTACTATATATATTCTTTTAAAATATCATACTCAAGAGGATAGGAAGAATCACATACCTCGCGACGACATCGACAATTAGCAAAACGCCCAAAGCATCAGAATCCTGCTAGCCTTTTCCACCCTTCGAGTAGAATACGCTACTCGCAGTACTTCAACCTATAACGGTCATATAAGTCTATTAACGTCTAGACTACTCTGTAGAATAATTCTAGATACAAGATTCCTTATTCTATGGAAAATTGGGCAGCACTTCCCTACCCGCGAAACTACACAAGTTTCATCAGAATACAACATATGTAAGTACATTCAGCTTCTCTTCTTTATACCATTCTTAAATACGCCTTATACTCAATTCTATACTACTACGATGTAATTTCCAATTACAATAGAAGGATAAGAGTATTTACCTCGATAAGCCCAAAATTATCCAAGTTTAAAAGTCGATCCGAGCAAGGTTTAGCTCCTATTCGAACGCTCCACTCGCCTCCTAGAAACCCTTAGAAGTTCTACACAACTTCTACTTAATACTTCAACTAACTATGAAGATTTTTCCTAGGGTTTCGTTTAGTGACTAAAGGAAGTATAGTAGTATTTTCCGGCTTTTAGTATAGAGGTAACTTTGGGAATACTACAAGGTATTTGGGCCAAGGTATTTTGGAATAGTAACAACACTTGGAGAATACTTTTCTACCAAGGGGGGGGGGGGTGTGTTTCGGCTAGCACACAAGGAGGGGGGGTTTCGGCCGAAGCAACTAGGAAGGGGGGGGAGGTGTTAGGACGAGAGCTTTCTCTAAGGGGGAGGGAGTTTTGAGACTTGGAAAAATGATTTGTGGATGAAGAAGTCTTGCACTTCAAGAGGGTATTTATAGGGAAACCAATGGCCAAGATCAAAGCAAGTGGAGGGAGGAGATTTGGACAAGTGTGTGTGGGTCCCACCTTATCCATCTACCCACAAAATATCTCACCAAACATTGACCAAATGTTTTAGGCCACAAAAATGAACAAAATGTGCACCCACTCGTCCACCAACCCGCCCACTTGAGGGTGACAAGTGTCGCCCTCTCGTTGGTCCAAAATATTTCATCTCTCGGAAAAATCCGTAAAAATAATAAATGTCGCAACCGTAATTTTCCCTTCGCAAAGTCCGAAAACGCTTCATTTAAAAAAATTCTTTTCACTAGTTGTGCACAATTTCGTCCCTTTGCCTACTTAAGGCTTAAACTTTTGTACGTACGCCCTCACGTACATATTCTGAATATACGGGGTATAACACTATTGTTCATGTGTTGAAATAGTCTGTATAAGGTAAAACTGACTTTCATTACTTTCACTTCGGCAAGGCACCGTATACTGTTATTTTGGTTATCATACATGTCTCCATCTTTATATAGACTGTTATGATTTCATTACAGTATTT
This sequence comes from Przewalskia tangutica, assembly GCA_029844215.1. NCBI lineage: Eukaryota > Viridiplantae > Streptophyta > Magnoliopsida > Solanales > Solanaceae > Przewalskia > Przewalskia tangutica. Next base: position 78,913,035 of record CM056732.1, on the reverse strand, counting down.
TCAGTTTCACATACTTGGTACATATTTCGCATCGACTCCTTCGGGCCGGCTCATGCCGCAGTTGAGGTACATAGCTTGCCGATCCGCACTCCAGGATCACTGCTCAGCTTCGAAAGCTCCATTTCTCGGAGGCTTTGTCTGTTAGTACGGTCACGAGGTTGTAGATTTATGTACATTCGTGGTATGGCGGGTCCCGTCCCTACAGTTGTTATGTCAAAAATTTTAGAGGTGCAGAGTCATATCTTGTGGATGGGTTGTGTAAAGAAAAAAAAAGGTAACTGCTTTTGATTATTTTTTACGTATTTATATACATCCAGGGAGGTGGCCTTATCGGCTAACCTGTTATTTATTTCTTGTTAAGTTTATGTATGTTCCGCTGATTATCTCTGATGTATACCTGTAAGGGTGCCTGTGTAGGAACCACCATGCCCGGCCCGGGTCGTGACAAAAGTGGTATCAGAGTAGTTAGTCATCGGAAAGTGTCTACAGACCGTGTCTAGTAGAGTCTTGATTATCGGTGTGTTGTGCACCACATCTATAATTAGGAGGCTGCAAGACATTTAGGATTGGTTTCCATTCTTCTCACTCTGAGATCGTGCGATAGAGATGTGTTGTTAGGGTCGTCTCTCCCTAACGAGTTATGTTGATTGCAGCTACGAGAAAGGCAGCAGTGACCCAGGAAGGATTATGTGAATTGCGTATCTAGGTTGGTAATAATTGTTGTGTAGTTGGTATATGACATACAAGCTATACGGATTTATGTATGAGGGTCACATATGGGTTGCCTAGAACGATTTTAGATTACCAAGAGTTGGTAAGGACTAATTGGATACCGGGAAGGTATGGAACAGTTTAAAGAATTCTCATCAAGGTGTTACGAGCTAATTTGTGATAATTAGGAATGATGAGCTGTCTGAGAAGGTATTGAACCTTTAAGAAATCATGTTAAGGGACTTAAAGGAAGACTATGTTAGTAAAGTAAGTTATGTGGTATGCTTAAGAGAATTGTACGAATGAGAGCAGTATGGTGTAAGTAATGGTTGTTGTGATCGAGACAACATAATTATGGTATTATGAGAAGTTATTGTACCCGTTTTCGGGGGGACTGGTAAGGTAGGCTTGGAGCATGAAAATTGCGATCCTAAGAATATTGATAACCGTCGAGACCTTAGGTATATAAGGCCTTCTCGGGCAATAAGATTTTTTTCAAACTAAGGGTAAGAGTTAAGTGTGACGGTGGGTCGGGTTGAGGACCTATTACGGGTTTCCCCATAGCCTGAAATGGATTGGGATCAGTTGGTAGTAGTCCCGCTACGTGACAAGGTCATGAGGATGCCAGACCCAAGTCTAGTTAAATTGTTTTATGGGTTCGTGGACGCATTCCACCGGAACCAGGTCGCGAGAGCCGGAAATGGCCTTATATTGTTCGATATAGTAACTCCAAAGATTGGAGGCCAGACTCAGTATGGAAGTTATGTACGTGTGCTAGAATAAGTTTGTGAGTACGGAAAGAGTACGACCGGTAAGAAAGAGAGCAACCAAGTATAGATGAATAGAGCCTAAGTCCATAAGAACCTTTCGAGGTAGCTACACCAGTGGATGATTGGGTGGTAGCTGAGCGGGTAGATAAGATTTTCCCGGTGAGGGTACAGTCATCAGACCCTAGCAGACCTAGTAGAGACGAATACGACAGACTTTGAGGTCATTAGAAGTATGGACTAGTTGGCTTCGTGGGTGCCAAGGTTGACGGTAGAGAGAGGTTGGTTCGATTCCAGTTTCCCGGCGGGCCGGCTATCGAATGTAAAAGAAGGGGAGTGATTGTAACAAGTGAATTATCCTTCCTTCTTTGGCATCATTGATTGAAATTTTTTGTGTGACTTGTTCAAAAGAATTCGATGTAGAGAGTATGGAATAGTTGAATTTGAAGAAGTTAGAAATGGAAATGAAAGCGTGCGGTCATTGAAAAAGTTCATGTTAAGTGCCCTTGGAGATACTTGGAGTTCAGGTTAACGTTTTAGTATAAGTATGGTTATGTGGCCGTGGGTGGCATATTTTTGTATGAAGGGTGTAGCAAAAGGAAACTATGTCGCTACCTATTAGATTGACTCCGAAGGAACATTCGGGGACGAATGTTTCTAAGGGGGGAAGAATGTTACGCCCCGTAATTTCAAGAGAATAAGAAGAGAACGTACGAAAGGAATTAAGAATTGAAATTGGAAAGATAAGATGACAAAATGTTTTTGGACAGATTTTCAGTCAACTTTGGAGTGGTGTATCTCCTAGTATATAAGGAGTTTTTAGGTGTTTCAAAAGCCCAGTATGAAGTTCGTTGAGTCTAGTTTCCAACGCAACAAACCGTTCGTCGATAGGACAACGGAGTAGAAAGTAATGAACTTTAGAAGTTCTGTCGACGGAGGAGAAAGAAAGCTTCAGTCAGGCGCCACAGCCACGGGCCGCAGGGTCGCGCACAAAGCCCCAAGTGTTCTGAAGTTGCAGCGCCGCGGCGCCAAGGCGGGATTTTTCGCGGAAAAGAGAGTAAAATCAGAAGATATTTTGTAGAGGGCCTATGGGAGGGCGACAAGTGTCCCTCCCAACTTGTAAGACAAGATAGACCTTATATTATGGCCAAAGTCTTGCAAGACTTGACCATTTGCAAGATTTCATTCCAAATAGAAATTGCTCTGCTCTCTTCTCTCTCAAAAGTTGATAAAGAACCCTAAGCCTAAATGAGATTTTGGAAAGGCAACAAGAAGGAAACATGTTGGCGAGCTTGTAGGGGGTTCGTAGAGGTGATTTTAGCGGGAAGAAGAATTTCGGAAAGAGGGCTAAAGTGGGCGAGATTGTTGGACTATTTTGGGCTTATCAAGGTAACAATCTTGTCATCTTTGTGATTGAAGATTTCATATTTAGTAGTTTTTAAAGGGGCATGTTAGCCACTAATGTTGTAATCAATTCGGTTGTTAGCTAAAATCGTTACATGTTATATATAGAAGGGTATATACTTGTTATAATTGGTTATGACTTATATAACATGTTGGAATAAAGATTTGGATTTGAAAGGATTTGAAAAGGATGATATGTGAGCATGTTGTAGCCGAGAAGTTGCCTTAAACTTATTGGATTGTTTAATATGAATTGTGGGGCATAATTTTACACGTCCTGTTAAGGCGTGTAATCCCCTTTGAATTGCTGAATTGTTGAGCCTGAAAAGTGGCACGTTTGGTTGTTAAATTCGGGCCTTGAAAAAGGTGGAAAAGTACGTAGAAACAAAGGAAGTGCTGTCCGATTTTCCGTAGAAGTTGGTGACTTTACACTTAGTATATTCTACGTTTGAAGCTAGAGGTTAATAAACGTATTATGGTCATTATATGTTGAAGTACTACGTATAGCGTATTCTACTTAAAGGATGGAATAGCTATCAAGGTTGAAGTACTTTGGAGCATTTTGCTACTTGTCGATAATCGTCGCGAGGTATGTGAACCTCTTCCTCCTTTTGGCATGATTCTATGTATGAAATATACATGTGGTGTTATTTCATGATTCCTTATACTCTTAGAAGTTAAGGGGTATGTATGTTGATTTACTCTATGTAAAAGTTATGTCTAAGTTATCCTAAGTTCTTACCAAGTCTTATGGGGGGATGTTGGTAAGAGTCGTTAGGAAGTATTTGGAGTTGAGTTGACTTCGCTAATTTACTGCACGAATGAGAATAAGTATCGAACAAGCCATTGTAGCGTTAATAAAAGAAAATGTATCGACAATCAATTATATTAAAATGAGTAGAATTCTCCATCTGCATAGAAGCTAAGATAAGACAAAATTGTATTACATTTTCTAGATCATGGCTGCTTTAATAAGATCTTTATAAACAAGTATAACTTATTCACAACGCACAAAAGTATATGTTACTTAATTTAAGAAGTTTACGTTATGAAGTTTTAAGACTATGAACCTTAAATTCTTAAAAAGGTTAAGAGACTTTATTTTTTTAGTTATGAGACTTGATTCTTAAAAGAAAAAATAACTTGATTTAAAAGTATAGAATACTTGATTTGGAAAGTATTGATTTCTCGACATTCTAAGATTAAGAGACTTGATATTCTAAGTTAAAGAGATGGGATATTCTAAGTTAAGAAACTAGATTTCTAAAGTTAAGAGACTTGAAGTATTTGAAAGTATAAGTCTCTTGGTTATAAAAAAAAAAGGCATAAAGTTAGTATAACGACTTTATGAGAAGTTGGTTATAACAACTTTATGGAAGGTTAGAAGAATTGTTTTCTCTAGTAATGTAAACAAAGAAATGACTTGAAATAAGGAAGGGCAATTTGATTTAACGGTATCAATTGCTTAAAGTTATAACGTAAGGGTCACTTGGTTTAGAAGCCTAAAAATGTATTTCTAAAAGTGTAGTGACTTGTGTGAAATGTAGACAAGCCTTGATACTACGGGTGTTAGTATCTTGGGATTTTTATTTGAAAAGGAGTCTTTTGAAAAGAATGGAAGTACATAGTACTTTGGGTTAAATTCCCGAATTTTTATGTGAAACGAAAAGTGCCTTGAGTATATAAAATGAAAGTCTAAAGATTTTATGAACTTGCCTATGCTTGCTTGTGATAGAGTGCAAGTATTATATGTTTACGCTGCCGTGAGTCTCAGTTGGAGGGCCGGCTGTCTTGTTGCGAATTTACTTGGACGTACCGACAGTGACGGAGGCTCCACGGGTATGCTTCCATTGTGATTGATCCTTGGACATGCTTATACGATGTGGGATTCCAGGGCATGCGACCGTGACGCGTTAGATTCTGATTGTTTTTATTACTCCTCGACATGCTTATACGATGAGGATTCCGGCATGCGACCAGGATGCGGGTTAAATTCCCGGATTGTTTTTATTACTCCTTGGACATGCTTATACGATGAGGGATTCCGGGGAATGCGACCAGGAGGCGGGTTAGATTCTCGGATTTATTTTATTACTCCATGGCCATGCTTATACGATGAGGATTCCGGAGCATGCGACCATGTTATATACGATTATTACTCCATGGATTAGCTCTCCATGAAGACATGTACCCGAGATGAGGGATTCCACTGGCATGTTATATACGATTATTACTCCATGGACTAGCTCCCCATGAAGACATGTACTCGAGATGAGGGATTCCACGGACATGTTATATACGATTATTACTCCATGGATTAGCTCTCCATGAAGACATGTACCCGAGATGAGGGATTCCACGGGCATGTTATATACAATTATTACTCCATGGACTAGCTCCCCATGAAGACATGTACCCGAGATGAGGGATTCCACGGGCATGTTATATACGATTATTACCCCATGGATTAGCTCTCCATGAAGTCATGTACCCGAGATGAGGATTCCACGGCGATGATATATATATATATTTATATATATATATTGTGTATGTATATGCCGACAGTGAGGTAGGATGTCACGGGCGCTTCACATGGTTATATTTTACACCTACGGTTGTCGGCAGTGATGGGGGATTCCACGGGCAGGAGATATATATATATATGTATTGTATATGTGTACGCCGACAGTGAGGTAGGATGTCACGGGCGCGTCACATGGTTATATTTTACACTTACGGTTATCGGCAGTGATGGGGGATTCCACGGGCACGCTTTGATAATTTGTGGGCTTGAGACCCCATCGGATCAGTGTGATGATATTTGAGGGCTTGTGTCCATAGCCCTGGTGTGACTATTGTTCATGTGTTGAAATAGTCTATACAAGGTAAAACTGACTTTCATTACTTTTACTTCGGCAAGGCACCGTATACTGTTATTTTGGTTATCATACATGTCTCCAGCTTTATATAGACTGTTATGATTTCATTACAGTATTTTCAGTTTCACATACTTGGTACATATTTCAGATCGACCTCCTCGGGGCCGCGTTCATGCCGCAGTTGAGGTACATAGCTTGCCGATCCGCACTCCTAGGATCACTGTCGTTCTTGGAAAGCTCCATTTCTCCGAGGCTTTGTGCATAGTACGGTCACGAGGTTGTAGATTTATGTACATTCAGGGGTATGGCGGGGTCCTGTCCCGGCACAGTTGTTATGTCAAAAATTTTTAGAGGTCTGTAGTCATATCTTGTGGATGGGTTGTGTAAAGAAAAAAAAAGGTAACTGCTTTTGATTATTTTTTACGTATTTATATACATCCAGGGAGGTGGCCTTATCGGCTAACCTGTTATTTATTTCTTGTTAAGTTTATGTATGTTCTGCTGATTATCTCTGATGTATACCTGTAAGGGTGCCCAGGTAGGGCACCAGTCGCGGGCCCAGAGTCGGGTCCTGACAAAAATATGCCCAAATGTCATGCATGATGCAAATAAAAATGCATGAGTGACAATAAAACATCATGAGTACATAGTATCCTTGTACCCTCATCTAACAAGATGAATATCAACACATTTTCTGTATGCCTCAATAAGAACTTAAGAACATATTTTGACATGCTTTCAATATAGGAATAAAAAATATGAATTCTTAATTACTAATAGTAGAATAAATTATGGAGCAATATCACGATTACATTTCGTCACATGAAACATGCGAAAAGAAAAAAAATTGCCTTAACATACTTTGTATATCGAATTTTCCGAAACACTGCTTTGAACGTTGCAATTTCTAAATCCTAGCCAAGTTTTTCTTAACTTGCTCTAATTCGTCATATTACACTGAATGCTTAGTAAAGGATTTGGCTTGGCCTTCAATTCTTTTAATACTAAGAACGAAACAGATTTCATTTCTTTTTAATAGTAGGAATGAAGTAATAACTCCTCATAATGTTGTCTAGTAACGTGTCCACTTAGTAGATTATTCTAGCCTAGTTACTTAAGCACTCCCTTAGTAAATTACACGTACATAACTCCCCACCTAGTTTTGTCCCCCACTTAAATTAATTAATCTCACTATTAATCAACCACACATAATTAATCTCGTAATCTCAATTCACTTAAATCTTGATGATTTATAAAATATTTTTATCCTCAATGTCATAACTTTATAATATGTCAATAGTCCATAACCTCTTTATGCATACATAAAATTTATTTTCGATCCCCATCGTCACACTTGTTACGTCCAAAATTATTTTGGAATCGTGTTCTTTTGTATACTAATCTCTTTATTAGCATACGTAAACATAACATAAAGTTTTCCAATGTCCGGGTCTATTTACACACGCCTAGTGATTTTACATACGTCTAGCGGTTCAAACTGTGACCCAAAAGTACGGGATGTTACAATTCCTATGTTAATAGCATGTCTAAATATGTTCCTAAATCCTATTGAGGTATACGGAAAAGATGTTGATACTCACAGTGTTAGCCGAAGGTACAAGGATATCATGTCACCTGATAAGTTCAAAATATTTTATTGTCATTCATGCGGTACATTCACGTATTACCCGAGATCATATATTAGGGATGAGAAAAGGGATACGACATTGTATACGAAACTATCTGATCAGTTGGTATATGTGATGATTATTATACCCACAGAGGCCGATATGATATGATCTGCATGGGAGGAAGATGCCTGATGAGGCCAATATATGTATATACCGCATTTTGCATGACATTTAGGCATTTACTACTGGGCGGCTGGTTCTGTCGGCTATTTTTGTCTCAGTTTATTTTCATATCCCTGTTATGCTATTTTTCATACCTGACATACTCGATACATTAGTCGTACTGATGTCCCTTTTTTTGGGGGACGCTGCATTTCATGCCCGCAGGTTCACATAGGTAAGGCGATGATCCGCATTAGTAGGTTGTTGACTCAGCAGATATTGGAACACTCCTCTTGTTCCGGAGTGTTGGCCTAATCTTGGTACGATATTTTAAATGTACATATGGGTATGGCGGGGCCCTTTCCCGACCTTATAATGTTACGTACTCTTTTAGAGGCTTGTAGACAGTGTCCTGTATATAGCAGTCAAATATGGTCTTCTCGGTCTAAGTATGTATATATATATATAAAAGTTGAGTTTTCTAGTTAAGGATTTAACATAGTCCTTTTTCGGCTTAGTCCACATTTAATTATGATTAGGTGTTGATTATATTGTTAGTGGTACTCGACAGGTAAGGTCCGGGTGCTCGTCATGACACTCCGAGTTTGGTCATGATAATACCCTCCTATCTAAGGTTATGTTCTCGGTGAGCTGAAACTGCGACATGTTTTATCTAATCACCTCTCCTCAGTACTTCTTTGGCCTACCTCTACCCCTTCTGAATCCATCCATAGCAAACCTCTCACACCTCCGCACTGGGGCATCCGCGCCTCTCCTCTGCACATGCCCGAACCATCGCAACCTCATTTCCCTCATCTTGTCCTCCACTGAGGCTACCTTACCTTATCACGGATATCTTCATTCATAATAATGGCTCTTCTCGTGTGCCCACACATCCACTGCAACATCTTCATTTCCGCCACCTTCATCTTCTGAACATGAGAGCTCTTGACTTGTCAACACTCCGTCCCATATAACATAGTTGGTCTAATCACCAATCTGTAGAACTTGCCCTTAAGTTTTGTTGGCACCTTCTTGTCACACAGAGGCTACCCCTACCTTATCCCGAATATCTTCATTCATAATCATGTCTCTCCTCATGTGCCCACACATCCACCGCAACATCTTGATCTCCGCCACCTTTATCTTCTAACATGAGAGTTCTTGATTGGTCAACATTCCGCCCCATATAACATAGTTGTTCTAATCACCAATCTGTAGAACTTGCCCTTAAGTTTTGGTGGCACCTTCTTGTCACACAAGACTCCGAATGTGAGCATCATTTCATCCACCCCGCACCAATATTGTGTGGACATCATCGTCAAAATCTCTATTACCTTGGATAATCGACTCAAGATATTTGAAACTTCCTTTCGTTTGAATTGTCTGATTATCAAGCATCACTTCCACGCCAACCTCATACAATATACTATTGAACTTTCACTCTAAGTACTCTGTATTGGTCTTACTCAACCTAAACCCTTTAGACTCGATAATATGTCTCCAAATCTCTAACTTAGCATTCACTCTGTTGTGAGTCTCGTCAATCACAACTATTAAACCATGGTACCTCACCTTAGACTTGCAGCGTCATTGTCACGACCCGACCCCGGGGCCGCGACTGGTGCCCTACCGGGGCACCCCGTCAGGTATACATCAGAGAATAGCAGCGGAACATACATAACACATAACCTGTATAAAGTAACCATCACTGGCAAGCCGATAAGGCTGCCTTCCATAAAAATACACTTAATCAAAAGTACAACTTGTTCTTACAGCCCAAAACCACAAACGTGACTACTGCACTTCAAGAATAACAATCGTATGGACAGGCCCCGCCATACCCCTAAATGTACACAATACCTATAGCATCGTGGAAGAACTGCACTAACAAAACAAGCTTCCGAGGAACGAGCTTCGACACCTAAAGCTGATCCTAAGAATGAGGATCCACCACCGCTTACCTCTACCGCGCAGATTTAACGCAGCCTCGAGAAGCGGGTCGCATACACATGTACTAAGTATGTGAAATCGAAAATACCGAAAATACCTCATAAGTCTAAAATAATCGAGACATGTATAAAAGCGCTTACGTAACACTGTGCCTTACTAACAATGAGAATATCAAACATATATTATGCTGCGTGAAAATAGGAAGCTCATGGTCAAAGCAAGGTCATCTGCCCCGCAGTATCATTAAGCACTCCTACTCCTGGGACTATTTCACCCGCATGGGTCATGTGGACCCGCATGAGGTATTCCTCGCATAGGCTGTACTCATCCGCATGGGACTATTTCACCCGCATGAGCCCTACGGACTCGCATGAGGTATTCCTCGCATCATGGGTAGCAAATCCACGGAATAGGTGGTATAACATCTTGGGGGTTTACCCCTCATTTATACTCTTACCACAAGACGTGGTATAACGTCTTGGGGATTTACCCCTCATTTATACTCTTACCCTGAAGAAGGTGGTATAACGTCTTGGGGGTTTACCCCTCATTTATACTCTTACCCTAGCTCAACTGGCCATCATACATAACATATATAAGTTAAGAAAGCCCCTAACTTCATATTAGTCTTATTCATATACCCTCTCATTTTAGTTTACTTAAGGCACTAACATATCTTAATAAAAGAAATCCGGGAATTTAACCCAAAGTACTACATACTTCTACTCTTTTAAAAATGACTCTTTTTCACATAAAACTTTTGGGCAATTGATGCCTTAAAACCAATTTGCCTTTCACAACCTCATATCATTTATCCGTACTCATTTTACTTAGAGTAAATCTTCTTTTATTAACTTTCCATAAAGCTAATATAATCAACTTTCCATAAAGTCATTATATTAACGTTATACCTTAGTCAAATACATTTTCCTAAAACCCAAGGGACTTACACTTTTAAAAGGAAACAAGAATCATATACTTGAACACATCAAGTCCCTTAACTTTGAAAACTCAAGACATCCTTAGTACTTTTTAAAGAAATGAGTTAATCCCCCCTTACTCACAAAACTTGACCATCCTTAAAACAAGTAAGGGATATCAAACCTTGTACGTCTATCGTACTACATAGGTAAAACCATTCATGCTCAAGAGATAGGAAAGTTCCACATACCTCTTTGGTCAATCCACTTGCTAAGTCCAAAATACCGCACGTAGTATGTCAACCTATAATGACCATAATACGTTTATTAACCTCTAGTTTCAATGTAGAATATTCCAAGTTCAAAGTCACTAAATTCTATGGAAAATTGGGCAGCATTTCCTTTGTTTCTACATACTTTGCCACCTTTTTCAAGGTCGAATTCAACATCCAAACGCCACATTTAAGGCCCAACACTCCAAACATTTCAAAGGGGATTACACACCTAAACTTGGATGTGTAAAATTCTGCCCCACAATGTACAACAACTAACTTAACAAGTTTAAGGTAGTATTTAGGCTACAACATGCTTACATATCATTCTTATCCAATCCCTTCATATCCAAACCATATTTCTTGCATGCAATGTATCTAAGAGCAATATTTACCACTACAAGTTCTTTCTTCTTCACATGCAACACCAAAAACTAGCTACAAGAGAAGAATTGTTACCTTAGAGCTTTAGCCAAATTATTCCAAAAAGTTTGCTATCCTCCTTTCCAAAAACGCCACCACAATAACTCTTACAAGCTAGCCAACAAGCTTCCTTCTTGCCACACTTTTTCAGATTTTTCTCAAGCTTTGATTTCCTCTTGAATTTCTAGAGAGAAGGGAGAGCTTTTATCTTTAGAGAGAGAGAAGAACTTGAAGAATGACCAAGTCTTCAAGACTTGGTCAATAAGTAGTGCATGCAAAATCATATGGGGGGGGGGGGGGACACTTGTCACCCTCCCATGGCCTTTTTTAAAACAAAACAGTTCAGATTTTTCCACTCAACTTCGCAGAAACCGCCTCGGCGCCGCGGCCCTGCATCCGGCGTCGCGGCGCTGAAACCTTTACCGACTCCCAGGACTTTCCGACGTCGCGGCCCTGCTTCTCGGCGCCGCGGCGTTGCAACATCAGCGAACACTCAGATTATCTGGCGTCGCGGCCCTGTGGCTCCAGACCGAAACACTTTTCTTCCCCACTGCGCACTGAACTTGTAACTTCCATAACTTTCTACTCCGATGTCCTATCGACGAACGGTTGGTTGCGTTGGAAACTAGACTCAACAAACTACGCACTAGGCTTTTGAAACACCTAGGAACTCTCAATGTAACGGGTCATAACCCGCCTCAAAGTTTACTAAAACCCATCCGAAACAATCCGTCAACCTAACCTTCTAAAATTTAAGTCTTAATCCCTTTCGTACGCTCCCATACGTATGGCCAGAACTATGGGGTATAACATTCTCCCCCCCCCCCCTTAGAAACATTCGTCCCGAATGTTCCTCCTAGGCTTACTCAAATCCCAATATCGACGTAGACCCTCTTAACTATTTCTCTTGCAAATAAAAACGCTCCACTTAGCCACAACATTACTCAAGCATAATTGTTAAATTTAAACTAATAATCAGGAAAGTGGGTTACCTGGAGGTGTAGGGAACAAGTGAGGATACTTCTTCATCATGTCCTCCTATGCTTCCCACGTCATTTCCTCCCTGTTCTCGTTCCGCCATAAGACCTTGACGGAAGTCACATCCTTTGTCCGAAGTCGCCTAACCTGACGATCGAGTATCGCTATGGGACTCTCCTCATACGATAACCCCCCTGTCACATGGACATCATGAATCGGGTGCACTCTAGATGGATCTCCAATACATTTCCGCAACATAGATACATGAAAAACTGGGTGTACTGCCTCTAGATCGGACGGCAGATCCAACTCATAGGCAACCTTGCCTACCCTACGGACAATCTGATAAGGCCCAATGTACCTTGGGCTAAGTTTCCCTTTCTTCCCAAATCTCATCACGCCCTTCATGGGTGATACCTTCAGGAAGACCCAATCATCTACCTCAAACTCCAGTTGTCGACGATGATCGCGATACGACTTCGCCGACTCGGAATGACAATAACCGCTTGGATAAGCTTCACCTTATCCATCGTCACGAATCAAGTCCGCCCGACCAACTGAACTTCTCCCACCTCAAACCAACCTATCGGTGACCTGCACTTCCTCCCGTATAAGGCCTCATAAGGCGCCATCTGGATACTAGAATGGTAGCTGTTGTTATAAGCAAACTCCACAAGAGGTAAATGATCCTCCCAGCTACCCCTGAAATCAATAACACAAGCCCGCAAAGATATCCTCGTTGTGCGATAAGGCGCGCTCCGTCCGCTTGGCCCGAGGATGAAACGCGATCGAGACTCACCTGCGTCCCTAATCCCTTCTGGAAAGACCTCCAGAAGTTAGCCGTGAACTGGGCTCCTTTGTCTGAAATAATCGATACAGGCACTCCGTGCAGTCTCACAATCTCCCTGATATACAATCTAGTATAATTCTCGGCCGAAAAAGTCGTCATGACTGGAAGAAAATGAGCTGACTTCGTCAGCCTGTCGACGATAACCCAGATGGAATCATGCTTCCTCTGAGTGTGAGGTAACCCTGTAATAAAGTCCATATTGATCACCTCCCACTTCTACATCGGAATATCAATAGCCTGCAATAGCCCACCAGATTCTGGTGCTCAACTCGACTCCGACACCGCATCGCGCCACAAACTCCGCAACGTCCCTCTTCAGGCCATCCCACCAATACACACATCTGAGGTCATGGTACATCTTAGTCGTCCCCGGATGGATATAATAACGAGCACTGTGTGCCTCCCCCAGAATCTGATGACGAAGTCCTGTCACATCGGGAACACACAACCGGCCCTCAAATCTTAGCACCCTATCAGGCGCTACCTCAAATAGACTCTTCTTCAAAAAGCGGCATATCGATACCGCACTACACCTGCTCATCATCGCCGCTTCTTCACCTCCTCGACGATGGAAGACTCGCAACCTCTCAAACCCGAACTCCATTACTATCGAATCAACCAAACGAACCCCAAGGCTCGCTAATGATGTAACTCTGACCATATCCCTTATCTCTGGTCAGACATCGCATGCACTACCCATCGACCGCGACTAAGGGCATCCGCAACTACATCGCCTTCCCCGGGTAATATAGAATGTCGACATCATAATCCTTAAGTAGCTCCAACCACCGCCTTCTCGCCGTAAGTTCACTCCTCCCGGTGAAGATATACTGGAGGCTCTTGTGGTCTGTGTAAATATCCACATGAACTCCATACAAATAATGTCTCTAGATCTTCAAGGCATGAATCACCGCTGCCAACTCCAAGTCATGTATGGTGTAGTTCTTCTCATGCTTCCTGAGCTATCGAGATGCGTACGCTATAACTTTGTCGTGCTGCATCAGCACGCACCCAAGACCGACACCCGACGCATCACAATAAACCACATATCCGTCTAAACCCTCAGGAAGAGTAAGAACTGGGGCGGTCGTCAATTTCTCCTTCGAATCGGAAACTCTCCCACAAGCATCCGCCCACCGAACATAGCCGCTACGAGTCACCTAGTCAAAGGTGCCGAGATGGAAGCAAATTGTCACGACCGACCTCGATCGCGATCGTGCCCTACCCGGGCACTTTACTGTAAACATCGAGAAAATCAGCGAACATACATGAAACTTAAAAATAAAACATCGTAGTAAAACAACAGTTAGCCGATAGGCTACCTTCCGAACATATATAAAAACAACCAAGCTGCCTCCTTTCTTTTACAAATCGACCCACATATGTGACTACTGCACTTCTAAGAGTTTTGACATAACGATCGCGGGACAAGGCCCCGCTGCACTTCAATAAACATAAACGTGACAACTCCGAACACTGGAGCCATCTCAACTTCTGAACCGATCCTAAGCTCGCGATCCACAATCGTGTACCTAAACTCATGCGATTTAACGCACTTCGGCGGCCGCATAACAAAAATCGAATATGGAACAGAATATAACGTCTGAGAAACAAATCATAATCAGATAAAAGAATGACAAGGACAAGTATAAAAATACATACCGATCTGCCGTGTCATTACCACTTATGAACTTAATCGCACCTTATTATCCTTTCCATTCCCAATAAAAGTTATAGTCACATTCTTACGCACATTATTAGAAAAAGAATCATTAAGTTCATTACCATATAACTTACTTATCTTTCGTAACATAGTCCGCCCATTACGAGGGACACATATACTACCCGCCAACTGGGACGCGATCAAGTCACCCTAATATCAAAGCATGCCCGTGGAATCCCCATCACCGCCGATACCTATTAGTGTAAAATATAGCCACGTGACGCGCCTGCGGCATCCCACCTCACCGTCGCGCACACATACACAATACATATATATATATCCCGCCTGGAATCCCACATCATCGCCGATACCCAGGTATAATAATACACCCATAGCATACATGAACACCAAGTCCCACCGGTGGTATAAGGCCTGGGGGTCTACCCTCACTTATACTCTTACCCCGAGAAGGTGGTAAAGCGGGTGGTATAGCATCTTGGGGTCTACCCTCACTTATACTTTTACCCGGGAGAAGGTGGTATAACGTCTGGGCTTGCCTCATTTATACTCTTACCCTATCTCAACCGACCATCAAACAAAACAAGCAGTGGGTATAATGTCTGGGGTTTACCTTCACTTATACTCTTACCTGGAGAAGGTGGTATAACGCCTGGGCTTGCCTCATTTATACTCTTACCCTATCTCGACCACCAGTCAAACAAATGTAAGCACTACCATGTCTTCTATAAAAATCCGGAATTTAACCCAAGTACTACAAATAACTAAGCATACCCGTGGAATCCCACATCACCGCTGGTGCGCCCAAGTACTTATAACAAGGCAAATTCTCCAACCGAGAGTCGCGGCAACGTATTAAAACATAATACTTGCACTCAAATGCTATCACCAGCACATATAGGCTAATTCTCAGTTAACCAAGCCAAAGTATTTATCAAGGCACACATGGAATAATTCTCATTTAATCAAGCCAAAGTACTAATCAAGGCACAAATAGAATAATTCTCATTTAACAAGCCAAAGTACTTATCAAGGCATACTTAGACTAATTCTCAATTAATCAAGCCAAAGTACTAATCAAGGCACAAATAGAATAATTCTCATTTAACAAGCCAAAGTACTTATCAAGGCATACTTAGACTATTTCTCAATTAATCAAGCCAAAGTACTAATCAAGGCACAAATAGAATAATTCTCATTTAACAAGCCAAAGTACTTATCAAGGCATACTTAGACTAATTCTCAATTGATCAAGCCAAAGTACTTATCAAGGCATACTTAGACTAATTCTCAATTAATCAAGCCAAAGTACTAATTAAGGCACAAATAGAATAATTCTCATTTAACAAGCCAAAGTACTTATCAAGGCATACTTAGACTAATTCTCAATTAATCAAGCCAAAGTACTAATCAAGGCACAAATAGAATAATTCTCATTTAACAAGCCAAAGTACTTATCAAGGCATACTTAGACTAATTCTCAATTAATCAAGCCAAAGTACTTATCAAGGCATACTTAGACTAATTCTCAATTAATCAAGCCAAAGTACTAATCAAGGCACAAATAGAATAATTCTCATTTAACAAGCCAAAGTACTTATCAAGGCATACTTAGACTAATTCTCAATTAATCAAGCCAAAGTACTTATCAAGGCATACTTAGACTAATTCTCAATTAATCAAGCCAAAGTACTAATCAAGGCACAAATAGAATAATTCTCATTTAACAAGCCAAAGTACTTATCAAGGCATACTTAGACTAATTCTCAATTAATCAAGCCAAAGTATTTATCAAGGCACACATGGAATAATTCTCATTTAATCAAGCCAAAGTACTAATCAAGGCACAAATAGAATAATTCTCATTTAACAAGCCAAAGTACTACGTACGTCCATTCTTTTCAAAAGACTCCTTTCCGAATAAAACTTCCCCGATACTAACAACCGTAGTATCAAGTCCTATCCACCTTTCGAGACAAGTCACAATACCTTTTTAGAAATACAATTACCGGCTTCTAAATCAAGTGACTTCTTTATTAAAAACCTTAAGCAATTGGTACCTTTAAAACAATTTGCCCTTCCTTAACACAAGTTATTCCTTTGATTACTTTACTAGAGAAAACCATTCTCTTAACCTTCCATAAAGCCGTTATAACCAACTTCCCATAAAGCCGTTATAACCCTTTATGGTTTAGACCAATACGTTCCTTTTATAATCAAGAGACTTCTACTTTTTGAAACCAAGTATTATATACTATCCCATCAATTCTCTTAACCATCCAAAATACCAATTGTCTCTTAACCCTGAGAAAACAAGTGACTCCTTTTATTATAAAACAATAGGCAATTGATGCCTTAAAACAAGTTGCCTTTTCACTTAAAATCAAGTCATTTGTCTTTCCATAAAGCAAATATAACCAACTCCCATAAAGTCGTTATATTTACTTTATACCTTAGCCAAAATACAATTTCCTATCCAAGGACTTATACGTTTAAAACGGAGCAAGTATCACATACTTTAAAACTCTTCAAGTCCCCTAACTTTAAAATCAACTTAAGACATCCTTACTATTTTCAAAGAAGTGAGTTAATCTCCTAACCCACCCGACTTGGCATTACATAAAATAAGTAAAGAATGTCATAGTATCAGACGCTCACCGCACTACACATAATGCAACTAGTCATGCTCAAAAGATAGGAAAAGTTCTACATAGAGTAAATCACACAACTACCTCTTAACTTCTAAGAGTAGAAGGAAACATGAAATGATACCACAAGTATATTCCATACATAGAATCATGCCAAAGGAAGGAAGAGATTCACATACCTCGCGACGATTGTCGACAAATAGCAAAAATGCTCCAAAGTACTCCAACCTTGATAGCTATTCCACTCTCCAAGTAGGATACGCTATACTTAGTACTTCAACCTATAATTGTCACAATATGTCCATTAACCTCTCACTTCTAACGTAGAATATTTTAGGTGCTAAGTCGCTAAATTCTACGGAAAATCGGACAGCACCTCCTTTGTTTCTACTCACTTTGCCACCTTTTTCAAGGTCGAATACAATAACCAAACAGCCCCAATTGGCTCACAACAATATAGAAGGTATTCCAATACAATGAATAACTAAACAGCCCCAATTGGCTCACAATTTAGAAAGTAGTCCAATACAAATGAATAACAAACTAAAAGTCCAAATTCGGCCACCTTGAGTTCAACCATACCAATTCTTATCAAATTTCCATTTCAATCCAAATTGGTAGCATAACATGATATCAAGTCGCATTTGATTATAACAATCCATAATCTCTAAGTAGGTAACGTGCGACGATTTCTAATAAACGACCAATTAGTAATCCAATTTTCAAGTGGCTTATATAACATTTCGAATTTAGCTACAAGCACTCCATAATACTTATAAACTTCTACATATCAACTTCATGCTAGCAACATGTAAAGCTAACAACACAAAAAAAAATATATAACCTTGTAACACTTTAAAAGACAAGATTATACCTCAACGACTCTTAATCCAACTCCAATCCGAAGTCGCTCCTTAGTAGTTTAGAACCTCTCCCAGACACTTCAATCCGCATTGAGACCCTTAGAACCACACCAACAACTTTCCTTCAACTTACAATCCAAAACCTAGAAAGTCTCTAGGTTTTCACTTGCGACTAACCCAAAAACTATCTTTTCCGAGATTTTTCTATTGAGATACGCTTACACTACCCTCAAGGACCTTGGTTTAAAGTGTGGAGTTGAATGGACAAAGGACAAAAATTTCTTTCTTGATGAAGAGCACCTCCTCTTGTTCATCCAATTTCTTTTGTGAATTTGGCTAAGTATGGAGCTACTCTCACTACTAGTTGTATTAGAAAGGGGCATGGAGGCGTAAGATGCAAACAATTGGGTCGCTTGGATGAAGTCTTACTTAAATAACAAGCTTGTGGACCCATTGACCAAGTCAATAATGTCAAGCTCACTACATTGCAAGACTTGTCTTCCTAACAAGGTCAAATGACCTGTGCCCATGCATTTCGTCCCAAGACATCTATAAGGGGGTGACACGTGTCGCCTCCCATTCGTCACAATAAAACGTTTCAAAATTTCATAATTAGAAATTTTTACAAGTCTCAAATCTTAACATCGTGAGTTCTACGCACGTTCTTACACCACGTCCCGTAAATACGGGTGTAACATTCTTCCTCTTAGAAACATTCGCCCTCGAATGTTCTTTCTGAGTCAAACTTATAATTACCGACATAGTTTCCTCACACAACCCCGTCATACCAACAATGCCACACATGGCCCTAATACTCAGACACGCATACTCGCCCATCTTAAGCCCAAAAGAGATTATCTTTTCGCATTTCCAACTCATACTAGCATACATACATAACTTCCATACCGATTCGCCTCAAATCTTTGGAGTAACTCTATAAAACAATATAAGGCCATTTCCGCCATGACTGGTTCCGTGGAACGCGCCCACGAACCCAGAAACAATTAACTAAACTTGGGCCTTGCGCTGCGTGACTGCCACGAGCGAACTACTACCAATCGATCCCACTCCATTCCATGGGAGACCCAGAACAGTCCTCAACCGACTGGGTCCGCACTTAACTCTTATCCTCGTCCGACTTAAAATCTTATTGCAGAGAAAACCTTATACATCTAAGGTCTCGGCTTATCAATATTCTTAGGCTCGCAATTTCCATGCTCCCAAATTTATCTTATCACCCCAAGAACGGTACAAAACTTCTCACAAAACCATAACCATGTCATTCTCGATCACAACAACCATTATTTACTCTATACAGCCTCATCCAGTATAATCCTCTTAAGCTTACTACACGACTTAATATATTAACATGACATTAGTTAGGTTCCTTAATATGGCTTCTTGGGGTTCACTACCCTATCGCATACCTCATCCTTTCCCAATTATCTCAAATAAAACACAAAACCTTGGCGAAAATTCATTAACTAATCCATACCTTCCCAGATCTAGTTAGTCTTTACCGATTCTCGGTAATCTAAAATCATTCTAGGCAACACGCGTCGACCTCATACATAACTCCGTATAGATGTATGTCACAATACCGACTATACTATAATCATTACCAACCCGATACGCAATCCACAACATCTTTCTGGTCATCACGCTTTCTCAGTGCAAACAACATAACTCGTTAGTGAGGGACGACTTAACAACACGACTCTATCGCAAGATCTCGAGTGAGAAGAATGGAAACTAATCCTAAATGTCCTGCACCTCACGATTATAGATGTGGCACAACACACCGATAATCAAGACTCTACTAGACACGGTGCAGACACTTTCCGAGGACTAATCGCTTCGATACCACTTTTGTCACGACCCGACCTCGATCGCGATCGTGCCCTACACAGGCACCCTTACAGTAAACATCGAGAAAATCAGCGAACATACATGAAACTTAAAAATAAAACATCGTAAGTAAAACAACAAAGTTAGCCGATAGTGCTACCTTCCCGAACATATATAAAAACAACCTAGCGATTGCCTTTCTTTTACAAATCGACCCACACATGTGACTACACCTCTAAGAGTTTTGACATAACGATCGTATGGACAAGGCCCCGCCGCACTTCGAATAAACATAAACGTGACAACTCCTAACACCGGAGCCATCTCAACTTGCTGAACCGGGATCCTAAGTCATCGCGGATCACAATCACAGTACCTAAACTGCGGCATTTAACGCAGCCCGAAGGGCCGATAACAAAAATTTAATATGGAATGTAATATAACGCATAAGAAACAAATCATAATCGCATAAAAAGAATGACAAGGACAAGTATAAAAATACATACTGATCCTCGCCGTGTCATTACCACTTATGAACTTAATCGTACTTATTATCCTTTCCATTCCCAATAAAAGTTATAGTCACATTCTTACGTACATTATTAGAAAAAGAATCATTAAGTTCATTACCATATAACTTACTTATCTTTCGTAACATAGTCCGGCCCATTACGGAGGGACACATATACTACCCGGCCCAATCTGGGACGCGATCAAGTCACCCTAATATCAAAGCATGCCCGTGGAATCCCCCATCACTGTCGACAGCTATTAGTGTAAAATATAGCCATGTGACGCGCCCGTGGCATCCCACCTCACTGTCGGCGTACACATACACAATACATATATATATATCCTGCCCGTGGAATCCCACATCATCGCCGATCCGGTATAATAATACACCCATAGCATACATGAACACCAAGTCCCACGGTGGTATAGCGTCTTGAGGGTCTACCTCACTTATACTCTTACCCTGGAGAAGGTGGTAAAGCAGGTGGTATAGCATCTTGGGGGTCTACCCCTCACTTATACTTTTACCCTGGAGAAGGTGGTATAACGTCTTGGGGCTTGCCCCTCATTTATACTCTTACCATATCTCAACCGACCATCAAACAAAACAAGCAGGGGGTATAATGTCTTGGGGGTTTACCCCTCACTTATACTCTTACCCTGGAGAAGGTGGTATAACGTCTTGGGGCTTGCCCCTCATTTATACTCTTACCCTATCTCGACCGGCCGTCAAACAAGCGAAGCACTACCATGTCTTCATAAAAATCCGAATTTAACCCAGTACTACAAATAGCAAGCATACAGTGGAATCCCACATCATGTCGTGACGTCCAAGTACTTATAACAAGGCAATGGCCTCCCGAGTCGCGGCAACGTATTAAAACATAATACTTGCACTCAAAGGCTATCACCAGACATATAGGCTAATTCTCGCTTAACGAGCCAAAGTATTTATCAAGGCACACATGGAATAATTCTCATTTAATCAAGCCAAAGTACTAATCAAGGCACAAATAGAATAATTCTCATTTAACAAGCCAAAGTACTTATCAAGGCATACTTAGACTAATTCTCAATTAATCAAGCCAAAGTACTAATCAAGGCACAAATAGAATAATTCTCATTTAACAAGCCAAAGTACTTATCAAGGCATACTTAGACTAATTCTCAATTAATCAAGCCAAAGTACTAATCAAGGCACAAATAGAATAATTCTCATTTAACAAGCCAAAGTACTTATCAAGGCATACTTAGACTAATTCTCAATTAATCAAGCCAAAGTACTTATCAAGGCATACTTAGACTAATTCTCAATTAATCAAGCCAAAGTACTAATCAAGGCACAAATAGAATAATTCTCATTTAACAAGCCAAAGTACTTATCAATGCATACTTAGACTAATTCTCAATTAATCAAGCCAAAGTACTTATCAAGGCATACTTAGACTAATTCTCAATTAATCAAGTCAAAGTACTAATCAAGGCACAAATAGAATAATTCTCATTTAACAAGCCAAAGTACTTATCAAGGCATACTTAGACTAATTCTCAATTAATCAAGCCAAAGTATTTATCAAGGCACATGGAATAATTCTCATTTAATCAAGCCAAAGTACTAATCAAGGCACAAATAGAATAATTCTCATTTAACAAGCCAAAGTACTACGTACGTCCATTCTTTTCAAAAGACTCCTTTCCGAATAAAACTTCCCCGATACTAACAACCGTAGTATCAAGTCCTATCCACCTTTCGAGACAAGTCACAATACCTTTTTAGAAATACAATTACCGGCTTCTAAATCAAGTGACTTCTTTATTAAAAACCTTAAGCAATTGGTACCTTTAAAACAATTTGCCCTTCCTTAACACAAGTTATTCCTTTGATTACTTTACTAGAAAACCATTCTCTTAACCTTCCATAAAGCCGTTATAACCAACTTCCCATAAAGCCGTTATAACCCTTTATGGTTTAGACCAATACGTTCCTTTTATAATCAAGAGACTTCTACTTTTTGAAACCAAGTATTATATTCTTTCAAATCAATTCTCTTAACTTTCAAAAATACCATTTGTCTCTTAACCTTTAGAAAACAAGTGACTCCTTTTATTATAAAACCTTAGGCAATTGATGCCTTAAAAACAAGTTGCCTTTTCACTTAAAATCAAGTCATTTGTCTTTCCATAAAGCAAATATAACCAACTCCCCATAAAGTCGTTATATTTACTTTATACCTTAGCCAAAATACAATTTCCTATCCAAGGAACTTATACGTTTAAAACGGAGCAAGTATCACATACTTTAAAACTCTTCAAGTCCCCTAACTTTAAAATCAACTTAAGACATCCTTACTATTTTCAAAGAAGTGAGTTAATCTCCTAACCCACCCGACTTGGCATTACATAAAACAAGTAAAGAATGTCATAGTCTTGACGTCTGGTACTATATACGTGCAACTAGTCATGCTCAAAAGATAGGAAAAGTTCTACATAGAGTAAATCACACAACTACCTCTTAACTTCTAAGAGTAGAAGGAAACATGAAATGATACCACAAGTATATTCCATACATAGAATCATGCCAAAGGAAGGAAGAGATTCACATACCTCGCGACGATTGTCGACAAATAGCAAAAATGCTCCAAAGTACTCCAACCTTGATAGCTATTCCACTCTCCAAGTAGGATACGCTATACTTAGTACTTCAACCTATAATGGTCACAATATGTCCATTAACCTTTCACTTCTAACGTAGAATATTTTAGGTGCTAAGTCGCTAAATTCTACGGAAAATCTGACAAAGACCTCCTTTGTTTCTACTCACTTTGCCACCTTTTCAAGGCCGAATACAATAACCAAACAGCCCCATTGGCTCACAACAATATAGAAGGTATTCCAATACAATGAATAACTAAATGACCCCAATTGGCTCACAATTTAGAAAGTAGTCCAATACAAATGAATAACAAACTAAAAGTCCAAATTCGGCCACCTTGAGTTCAACCATACCAATTCTTATCAAATTTCCATTTCAATCCAAATTGGTAGCATAACATGATATCAAGTCGCATTTGATTATAACAATCCATAATCTCTAAGTAGGTAACGTGCGACGATTTCTAATAAACGACCAATTAGTAATCCAATTTTCAAGTGGCTTATATAACATTTCGAATTTAGCTACAAGCACTCCATAATACTTATAAACTTCTACATATCAACTTCATGCTAGCAACATGTAAAGCTAACAACACAAAAAAAAATATATAACCTTGTAACACTTTAAAAGACAAGATTATACCTCAACGACTCTTAATCCAACTCCAATCCGAAGTCGCTCCTTAGTAGTTTAGAACCTCTCCAAGACACTTCAATCCGCATTTGAGACCCTTAGAACCACACCAACAACTTTCCTTCAACTTACAATCCAAAACCTAGAAAGTCTCTAGGTTTTCACTTTCGACTAACCGAAAACTATCTTTTTCGAGATTTTTCTATTGAGATACGCTTACACTACCCTCAGGACCTTGGTTTAAAGTGTGGAGTTGAATGGACAAAGGACAAAAATTTCTTTCTTCTTGATGAAGAAGCCGAGCACCTCCTCTTGTTCATCCAATTTCTTTTGTGAATTTGGCTAAGTATGGAGCTAGTCTCACTACTAGTAGTATTATAAAGGGGCATGGAGGGTTAAGATGCAAACAATTGGGTGGCTTGGATGAAGTCTTACTTAAATATCAAGCTTGTGGACCCATTGACCAAGTCAATAATGTCAAGCTCACTACATTGCAAGACTTGTCTTCCTAACAAGGGTCAAATGACCCTTGTGCCCATGCATTTCGTCCAAGACATCTATAAGCGGTGGTCACACGAGTCGACCTCCCATTCGTCACAATAAAACGTTTTCCGAAAATTTCATAATTCCGAGAAATTTTTACAAGTCTCAAATCTTAACACTGTGAGTTCTTACGTACGTTCTTACACCATGTCCTGTAAATACGGGGTGTAACACAAACTTCTCCACAAACCTCTGATAATAACCTGCAAGGCCCAAAAAGTTGCGCACCTCCGTCGGTGTAGTGGGTCTAGGCCAAGTCTTGACTGCCTCAATCTTTGCTGTATCTACCCGAATACCATCGGCCCCGATAACATGCCCTAAGAAAGCCACTGAAGCCAACCAAAACTCGCATTTCGAGAACTTGGCATACAATCGCGGCCTCGGAGGACTCCCAATACCGCCTCAAATGATCCGTGTTCTGCTGCTCGTGCGCGAATAAACCAGGATATCATCAATGAATACTATAACGAACATATCCAAGAATGGCTTGAACACGGTTCATCAAATCCATGAATCGGTGGGCGTTGGTCAACCCGAAAGACATCACCCTGAACTCATAGTGCTCATACCGGGTCCTGAATGCAGTCTTTGGGATATCTGTCTCTCTAACTCGCACCTGATGATAACCAGACCGCAGGTCTATCTTGGAGAAACACCTTGCACCCTGCAACTGGTCAAACAAATCATCAATCCTGGGGAGGGGATATCTGTTCTTGATAGTTACCTTATTCAGCTGCCTGTAATCAACACACATACGCAGCGTCCCATCCTTCTTCTTTACAAATAACACTGGCGCTCCCCAGGGAGAAACACTTGGCCTGATAAAGCATTTTTCCAGCAAATCTTTCAGCTGGTCTTTCAATTCTCTCAACTCGGCAGGTGCCATCCTGTATGGCGGAATAGATATCGGTCGAGTGTCTGGCGCCAAATCAATGCAAAACTCAATCTCCCTCTCAAGAGGGATACCCGGAAGCTCATCTGGGAACACGTCTGGAAACTCTCTAACGGCCAAATCGATGAAGGTCAGGTATCTCACCTCGATGTCGAATACCGAACCATATGGTAGATATACCCTTCCGCACCATCTTCCTAGCCTTGAGGTAAGAAATAAACCTACCTCTACGACGCAAAGATTCTTCCACTCGATAAGGCCACCGAAAACGGAACCGAACTAATCTCTCTCTACAGTCCACATTGGCATAGCAAGACGCTAGCCAATCCATACCCATAATCACATCAAACTCCGTCATATCCAACTCTATCAAGTCGGCTAGAGTCTGACGACCGTATATATAGTCAGGCAAGCCTTATATACCCGCCGCTACCGAACTACCATATCGCGTAGCCACCTCAAAAGGTTTTATGGACTCGGGCTCTATCCCTATTCTACCAGCAATATGAGGAGATATATAGGACAAGGTAGAACCTGGATCTATCAAAGCATATACATCACAGCAAGAAACCAATAATGTACCTGTGACGACATCTGGTGACGCCTCCTGGTCCTGACGGCTGGACATAGCATAAATGCGATTCGAGGACGGCTGAATCGGGACCCTACCACGACCCTGCTGCGGCTGCTGGCCGTGAACACCACGCCTCGGGGCCTCGACCACCAAGACGAAGATCCAAAGCGACCACTTCGGCTGAACCATAACACTCCCGCCGCCTAAGGACGGACAATCCCTCTTCAGATGGCCCTGCTGGCCACATGAGTAACAAGCTCCCGAAGCCATACGGCACTCGCCCGGGTGAGACCTACCGCATCGAACGCACCGAGATGTGGGTGGTCTCGATTGGTGACGGTCTCTGCCTCCCTGAAACCCCGAAGTCACGAGCTCGACTGCTCACCGAATGACTGGCCGATCGGACCTCCGCGGAAAATTGAGAAGGAGCACTCTGTGCTGGCTGAAATGTGGACCTAGTCTGCTGCTGAGGCGCCGCCTCAGCGCCTGAGACCCTGTTGTCCTGGCCCTCTTGGGCTGGCCTAAGTCTAGCTGATCCTCCCTCCCTCTGTCCTCAATCCCTTGCGTATACGCCTGCATCCTTGCAATATCCATACCTGGCTGAAGAGCCACCCTCAAGCATGCAGTAATCATATGACGATCTAGCCCCATCACATATCGATGAACCCTGTCTGCCATGTCAGCCACAATGGTGTGTGCATACCTGGCCAAGGAGTCAAACTCGGTGTACTCTGATAGTCCTCCCGTTCTGCCTCAAGGTCAAGAATCTATCTACGCGGGCTCTCCTCATCTCAGGAGGCAAGAAGTGATCCAGGAAAGCCTCTGTGAACTCCTCCCAAACATCTGGAAGAGCATCCTCACCTCTAGACAATTCCCATAACTCAAACCAGTTCAACGCAATATCGCGTAACCGGTAAGAGGCTAGCATGACGGACTCGACTCGAGGCCCTAGCACTGCATAGTCCGTCAGAATCGCCGAACAAACTCCTGAGGATCCTCCTCGGACCTCGAACCATAGAACTCGGGTGGATGACAACCCAGGAAATCTCGAATCCGTAAACAGTCGGCTCTAGGGTTGCCGCTGCTCTGTCGGCGCCGCCACTATCTTTGGTCAATAACCGGACCGCTCCCGTAATCTCGTACTCGACCCATGATGTGGGATCGAGGCTCGTGTACCGCGGTCTCGATGGCCGTGCCACGCCGAACTCCGAGGTGGCGACGTCGTGGAACTCGCCGCCTGAAACATCATCTCTAGTAAAGACTGGGCTTGTGCCCTCGTGACCCTCCGCGTCCTACTAGCAGCTCCCTCCGCTGCCTTGCCCTTCTGGGCCGCGGTTGCCTTGCGTGGAGGCATAACTGATACATAAAGGAAAATATCAGAGGAAGTTCAACCTATAACACCGCTCTATTGCACGATCTTAGAGTGAAAGAATGGAAACCAACCCTAAATATCCTGCAGCCTCCTGATTATAGATGTGGTGCACAACACATCGATAATCAAGACTCTACTAGACACGTGCTCAGACACTTTCCGAGGACTAATCGCTCTGATACCACTTTTGTCACGACCGACCGGGGCGATCGGTGCCTCACCGGGCACCCGTCAGTATACATCGAGAGAATAGCAATGAACATACATAACACATGCTTTGTATAAAGTAACATCATCGGCAAGCCGATAAGTGCGCTTCCATAAAAATACACTTAATCAAAGTACAACTTGTTCTTACACCCCAAAACCACAAACGTGACTACGCACCTAAGAATAACAATCGTGAGCGAGGCCCGCCATACCCCGAATGTACACAATACCTATAGCATCGGGAAGAACCGTACCAACAAAACAAGCTTCCGAGGAGAATGGAGCTTCGACACCTAACGGTGATCCTAAGAATGAGGATCCACCACCGCTCTTACCTCTACTGCGGCATGACGCGGCCAGGAAGGGGTCGATACCATATGTACTAAGTATGTGGCGGAAAATACCGAAAATACCTCATAAGTCTAAAATAGCGGAGACATGTATAAAAGCGGTTCTGTAACATCGTGCCCTTACTAACAATGAGAATATCAAACATATATTATGCTGCGTGAAAATAGGAAGCTCATGGTCAAAGCAAGGTCATTCGCCCCGCAGTATCATTAAGCACTCCTACTCCTGGGACTATTTCACCCGCATGGGTCATGTGGACCCGCATGAGGTATTCCTCGCATAGGCTGTACTCACCCGCATGGGACTATTTCACCCGCATGAGCCCTACGGACTCGCATGAGGTATTCCTCGCATCATGGGTAGCAAATCCACGGAATAGGTGGTATAACATCTTGGGGGTTTACCCCTCATTTATACTCTTACCCTGAAGCAGGTGGTATAACGTCTTGGGGATTTACCCCTCATTTATACTCTTACCCTGAAGAAGGTGGTATAACGTCTTGGGGTTTACCCCTCATTTATACTTTTACCCTAGCTCAACTGGCCATCATACATAACATATATAAGTTAAGAAAGCCCCTAACTTCATATTAGTCTTATTCATATACCCTCTCATTTTAGTTTACTTAAGGCACTAACATATCTTAATAAAAGAAATCCGGGAATTTAACCCAAAGTACTACATACTTCTACTCTTTTAAAAATGACTCTTTTTCACATAAAACTTTTGGGCAATTGATGCCTTAAAACCAATTTGCCTTTCACAACCTCAAATCATTTATCCGTACTCATTTTACTTAGAGTAAATCTTCTTTTATTAACTTTCCATAAAGCTAATATAATCAACTTTCCATAAAGTCATTATATTAACGTTATACCTTAGTCAAATACATTTTCCTAAAACCCAAGGGACTTACACTTTTAAAAAGGAAACAAGAATCATATACTTGAACACATCAAGTCCCTTAATTTTGAAAACTCAAGACATCCTTAGTACTTTTTAAAGAAATGAGTTAATCCCCCCTTACTCACAAAACTTGACCATCCTTAAAACAAGTAAGGGATATCAAACCTTGTACGTCTATCGTACTACATAGGTAAAACCATTCATGCTCAAGAGATAGGAAAGTTCCACATACCTCTTTGGTCAATCCACTTGCTAAGTCCAAAATATCGCACGTAGTATGTCAACCTATAATGATCATAATACGTTTATTAACCTCTAGTTTCAATGTAGAATATTCCAAGTTCAAAGTCACTAAATTCTATGGAAAATTGGGCAGCATTTCCTTTGTTTCTACATACTTTGCCACCTTTTCAAGGCCGAATTCAACATCCAAACGACACATTTAAGGCCCAACACTCCAAACATTTCAAAGGGGATTACACACCTAAACTTGGATGTGTAAAATTCTGCCCCACAATGTACAACAACTAACTTAACAAGTTTAAGGTAGTATTTAGGCTACAACATGCTTACATATCATTCTTATCCAATCCCTTCATATCCAAACCATATTTCTTGCATGCAATGTATCTAAGAGCAATATTTACCACTACAAGTTCTTTCTTCTTCACATGCAACACCAAAAACTAGCTACAAGAGAAGAATTGTTACGTTAGAGCTTTAGCCAAATTATTCCAACAAGTTTGCTATCCTCCTTTCCAAAAACACCACCACAATAACTCTTACAAGCTAGCCAACAAGCTTCCTTCTTGCCACACTTTTTCAGATTTTCCTCAAGCTTTGATTTCCTCTTGAATTTCTAGAGAGAAGGGAGAGCTTTTATCTTTAGAGAGAGAGAAGAACTTGAAGAATGACCAAGTCTTCAAGACTTGGCCAATAAGTAGTGCATGCAAAATCAGATGGGGGGAGGGGGGGGGACACTTGTCACCCTCCCATGACCTTTTTTTAAACAAAACAGTTCAGATTTTTCCACTCAACTTCGCAGAACCCGCCTGGCGCGATCTCAGATCCGGCACTGCACAAAACCTCTGCGACTCCCAGACTTTCTCCGCGCGCTCGCTTCCCGGGCCGCGCGCTGCAACATCAGCGAACACTCGATAACTGCACCGCTGCCTCGCATCCGGCGCCGCCCCCGTGGCTCTGCATCAAACATTTTTCTTCCCCACTGTGCACTGAACTTGTAACTTCCATAACTTTCTACTCCGATGTCCTATCGACGAACGGTTGGTTGCGTTGGAAACTAGACTCAACAAACTACGCACTAGGCTTTTGAAACACCTAGGAACTCTCAATGTAACGGGTCATAACCCGCCTCAAAGTTGACTAAAACCCGTCCGAAACAATCCGTCAACCTAACCTTCTAAAATTTAAGTCTTATTCCCTTTCGTACGCTCTCATACGTATGGCCAGAACTACGGGGTATAACAGTCATACCATCTATCACCAAGACAAATAAAAATGAATTAAGAGCTGATCTCTGGTGCAACAGGGTTAAAATATACCACATACAAATAAAATAGGATGGTTGAAATAGAGAAATACTATTATAGTGTTATGGGATTAGAGGATACCTACCAAAGTGAAAGTCGAGTTGCCTAGTTCTATATAGAATGGTTATAAGACTATAATGTTAGATGGAATGTTGGGCGTCACGTTTAAACACTTCTCTTTCCTTATCGCAAAAAAAATGGAGTGAATATTGGCCCTCTTGTCTAACATATCTGCAACATGAGTGTCACGAAGTGTGATGTTAAGATGGATTTGTGGTCATAGAAGATTGGACAAAATTAGAAATAATTGCGGTTAGCAGAAACCAGAAGGTGCGAGTAGCATACATAGACGATAAAATGAAAAAACTAGTTTGAGATTGTTTTGGTCTTGTCCTACGTCAACCTGCAAATGCATCGGTCCATAAGTTCGAAATCATAGTAATTGAAGGAGTTACGCAATGGACCTAAAATCATAAGAAATAAAGTTATCTAGAAAGACCTATAATTCTCGAAATCCATGCAGATTTGATGAAAAATAGGACATAATATAAGAGAAAGATACATATAGATGATATCAATTAGTTGAGATTAAGGTTTAGTCATTTACTACGCTAAATTTAAGCCTATTGTTCACTATGAGTCGTTTAATCTTGTCGCAGATTTGTATACCAATATAAAATGTAGAGAATTTATATGTTAGAGAACCTAAATTATCGCATATTGAATTGAGATGAGTCTAAATGGAGTGAATGTATAGTAAAGAATCATAAAGCTGACCCTCGGGATTGAGGCATAATTGTTGTTTATTTAGCTCGGGGTTCTGGCTAAATAGCAGTGCCTTGTTGGTAGTCAGTTGTAACATTTCGGAATTTTTGGCAATAGTGTGAGCACCTAAACGTAGGCAAGTAGACCCGAGCCCCGGAGAATGTATGACAATAAAGAGATTAGCATATAAAAGGATAAAATCCCGAAATAATTTTAGACGTAACAAGGATGACGACGGGTATCAAATAATTTGGGGTGCGCACAAAGAAGTTATGGATTAGTGTCATGTCACATAAATTATGACATTGAGTATATGAATGTTTTATAAGTCGTCAGAATTTAAGTGAATTGGGATAAAAAATTAATTGTGTGTAATTAATTAATTATGTATGAGATTGATAAATTATACGGAGGCATGTCACTTGGCGTTGATTTGGGGCTCCCCACCACCAAAGGTTGGCTAAGGTGGGAGACACCATGATTAGGGTTCATTATTCTTGCAACTTGGGAGATTTATATCTTACTTGAGAGTTCATTTTTTTAGACCCAAACGTGGCTGTTTAATTGTGCAGTAGCCTCCATGCCCAAGGTTATTCACAGAATTCTTTTGATTAACATCACCTTGAAATTCCAAATGAGAATAGAGATTTTGAAGATTCATTTGTAGTAGCTGCTCTTCTTGCTCGTCCAGGGACAAGTACAGTGGTCCCCTAACATTATGTAGATTTGAAGGCAGTGAATTCTCATCTAGAGAATTAAGTGAAATCGAGGTATGTGAAGGCAAATTCATTTCTTTCTCTTGGCACGTTTCATATAACGAAACGTAACCGTAATATTGCTCCATAAATTATTCTACTACTAGTAATTAAGAATATTCATGTTATTGATTCTTATGCTAAAAGCATGTCTAATATATTCCAAGTCCAGGATGTTGATATTTACAGTGTTGGCCGAAGATATAAGGATATTATGTCACTCATGTATTGTCATTCGTGCATTTTCATTTAAATTACATTCATATATTACCTGGACCACTTGTGCTATGCACACTACTATATGGTAAATATTATATATATAGGGGATATGGGAAAAGGGAAAGGCGTTATGTACGCACACCACCTGCAGCTGGTACTGACTATCACAAAAGAGCCCTACGAGGCCAAAATGATTCAATGGTTGTGTGGCCAATATTGAAGCCTATATGGCTCATATGATATAGCCTGTGTGGACATTAGTATACCGCATTTGCATCATGCATACATTAATTAACCATTATAAGGTATGATGCCCACAGAGGCGGTTATGAAAAGGGAGATGCATGTGTGGCTTATTATACCGCATTTGCATTGCATAACATATAGGCATATGTATTAGGGTCTCAAAGTTATTTATTGCCGGTCGGCTGTTTCTATTTCAGTTATTGTTATATCTCTGTTATGCTATTATTCATGTCTGACATACTCAGTACATTTGTCGTACTGACGTCCCTTTTGTCGGGAGACGGTGCGTTTCATGCCCACAGGTTCACGTAGACAGGACGACGATCCATGTTAGTAGGTTGCAGACTCAACGGATTTTGGAGCACTCCTCTTGTTTCGGAGTGTCAGTCTATTTTGGTACGATATTTTTGCATGTCTATATGGGTATGGAGGAGTCATGTCCCGACCTTTTGATGTCGTATACTCTTTAGAGACTTGTAGATGATGTCATGTGGGTGTAGTAGATTTGTATAGCCTTGTCGGTCTTGGTGTGTGTATGTATACATAAGTTGTTTTTCATTTCACATAGTTTTCTTTTGGCTTAGTCCGTATTTAATTGTGATTAGAAGTTGGTTGTATGATTAGCGGTACCCGGCGAGTGGGGTCCGGGTGCCCGTTGCGGGCCTCCGGTTTGGGGTCGTGACATCAGTACTTTATCTGGACTAGTGTTTCTTCCTCTGATACTCTGATGATATTTTTCCTGAACAACGATACTTTTAAAACAAAACAAAAAATCCTGAACAAAGGGATATTGTGGAAAATTGGTTTAGCAAGGCAGATAACGAGTGTTTAGTTTCTTTGGGGAAATTTAACCTGGTTATCACGAAATCCAAATATGCCTATAGTTGCTTTAAACTTTTAGTTGGCTTGTAATTGCTGGTATATGTGTAGTCTGTTGCCTATGGATCATAGTTGTTTCTAGCTACTTTAGTTCCCAGATAAAAAGAAGGTCCGATCTTATGTAGTGAATCATAATAGTGTGACTGTTTACTTTCTCAAAAGAATAACAGTGTGATTGTTTATGAACAGGTCGAGGAGGAATTGGAAGCCTAATGTACAAGAGAAACGGCTTTTCAGTTATATCCTAGATCGTCATATTTGTGTGAAGGTTACAACTCATGCCCTGCGATGTATCGACAAGGCAGGTGGTATTGATGAGTACCTGCTGAAGACACCTTACCACGAGATGGACACTGAATTAGGCGTCTTCTGGAAATCTAAGATTGAGAAGTTGTACGAGGAGCTCGGGAAAATGGAGGTAGTTTTCTTTACACCTGAGGATGAAGCAAAACCTGAAGAGCAATTTAGGGAAGTAAAGTTGGAAGAACGAGCAGCCCGTAGGAAATTCAGGAGACAGATGTATGGTTGGTCACCCAAATCCGACCTAAAAGCAGATTCTGAAGGAACTGACGGAGAATGAAGCTTACCTGCTGACTTCCATGAAGGGATGGTCGCCAATGCTTGAAAAAATTCATGTGGCAAAATGTAGTTGGTTCCTGAGGTGCTTGCTGATATTGAAGGGCTTCTTTTGTTGGTCCTAGAATGTTTTTGTATTCCTGACAAATGTGTCTAGAGTACCATGAAATTTTTGCCTTACATCTGGTTGTGTAAAACTTTTCTGCCTTGATAGCAAGCCTAGTAAAGCTGCTGTTTGGATATACATAATAACGAGAAGTGCTACTAGATCTATCACAATATTATGTAGTTTGCTTAATTAAATTATTTATTTTTGCAGGTTCATATGATATTTTGAATTTAAGTACCACGTTCAATGTAGTAATAGAAACTGATGTTGCATCATTCTTACAGATTTATTTTTTATATATAAAAAAAAACACTGACAAACTCATTTATTTTGCATTCAAGTATTTAATGATTGATTCTGCAAGCATGTACAGTAGAAAGTAATAGAAAAATGAAAAGAAACAAAAAACCACCTAATTTGGAATTGCTCTTTAGGTTTCTTTGGATACCCAATCAATGCTTACTTGGGTTAATGATTTAATGATTTAATGATTGTATAAAGAATTGCTTTACATTCTTCCTTGGGTTTAATACTTCAACTGCGCGAATGTTTATATGACTATCCAGCTTGCAAGCTGCATGCTTCTCTGGCAAGTAATATTGACAAAAAGCTTATTAAAGATGATACAGCTACTAAGATCCTCCAGCCAGGGAAAACTTTACCAGCCAAGCTTTTGTATTACTGAAAGGCCACATACGACTGTTATGGAGTAGATACTACAATCCATAAACACTGCACCCATAATGTTTTGCAATAACAATCCTAGCTCCAGAGCCTTCCCGATTTGATCAACAATACCAGCACCAGGGATACTGTTTGCCGCTGCTTTTTTATTCCTCTGCGACCCTGCTTCTTCAGCGAAAAGGCGTGCAACAACAATCGATATGTTGGTCAACAGCAGTAGCAGAAGAGGTCTGAAAAATATGACCACATTGAAGAAGTGGCTGTTATAGGACACAAGAACCAAAATGGCAGCCACAAGAGAAAAGTTGAAGCGAATACTCTCGGAAGCTGCAATTGCAGAACTAATTTTATTTGGGGCAAAAATGTTGTCATAGTTTCTCTGCAAGTTAGAATAATGACCCCCATCAGAAGCAGAAAGGCGTGGAGGATTCAAAGGAGATGAGTCCGTAAATAATTGCTCTTTGCCATCAAGATCCAAGGCAGGTGCACTTGAGGTTTCAATGTTTGACTCACATTTTCGCATAAATGGAGTTGTTCTGCTTTTTTGATCAGGATCATAGTGCTCGCTAGGCTCAATTCCACGGTCTCTATCAGGCAAAAATGGTCCAGAGGCCTCACTCCCACTAATAGAAACTGTGAAGTAGCAATAAATAAGTGACAAGCATAATAAGCACCCTCCTTTATCAAAAAAGATATAACAAGCACTCTCAAAAAGAGTAACGACAAGAATATGGAAGTGCCAATAGCATGCTTTATATGCCTAATTTTTTTAACAAGGAGATTATGCGCTAAGACAGCATGCCTAGTTTTTTCTAACCAAAGCTAGGAGGATATATCTGTTAGCAAGTTTAGGATCTACCAATAGTACAATTTAGCTCTTATAACACAGGCACTAGAAACAGCGGCACACAATGTGACACTAATAACACAAGTGCCATGACATTTAGCTCTCACAAAGCTCACACATTCTTTCCTCACATTGGACAAATTAAATTTTATAACGAAAAGCTATGGTAATATTTTCTGACTCGTGAGAGGGAGGCAGGGAGTACCACTCAGTTAAAATTTTGCCTTATAGAATGAGCTGGAAACCATGATCATCGACATGCAACATTTTTCTGTGAGGTTAAGCAGAGGCTTCTAGCAGACTTATTGACATGTTTATAGTCCAAACTAACAAGAAAGATGTTGTAGGAATGTGAGGAAGCAGCAGCTAAGCACTGGTGGGGTTGGGAAGGGTATTTAGATTCTTTTTAGCTGTAATGATGATCTGACATGAATCCGACAATCATTATAATCAGATCAAGGCAAAAGCTTTTGAGGTAAAGGAAGTTCACAGATGTGAAGGGTGTATCTCCTCAATACTTGGTAGTGGGGTTATCTAAAGGACATATTGGTGTAAGGGTGGACCTCCTGATTACATGTCAGCAACTTTATCAATTACTACAAAGCTCCCCTTCAAGGTATTGCATAATAGTAAACTTATTTATCTTATCCTATACGTAGGGATGTTATCGGTCCGAATACTCCCGGTAATTACCCGAGAACCGGACCTCCTGATTACATGTCAGCAACTTTATCAATTACCACAAAGCTCCCCTTCAAAGTATTGCATAATAGTAAACTTATTTATCTTATCCTATACGTAGGGCTGTTATCGGTCCGGATACTCCCGGTAATTACCCGAGAACCGGACCGGTAAACCCGGACCGATACTCGAACAGAAACCTTAACGGTCTGGATATGAGTACCAAAAAAATACCCGGACCGATAAGGAGCCGGACCGTATCCAGAAAATACCCGTAACACCCCTCCTCCCCTTTGATCCCCTCCGGCGGTCCCTCGCACCTCTAATTAGTTGTAAATTAATGAAACTTTAAAAGTTCATAAATTTTCGCTAGGAAGTACGGTTGACCTAATGTTTTTTTGATTTCGCGTATTTTTTCGAGATAAGGCCGGACAAACAACTAAAGCAGTTTTGGAGCAGCCAATTTCTCAAAAAACATTCGTCTTGCCAATCAATTTCACTTTTACCCCAAATTGTTACCAATTGTCCATTTTCAAATCTAAATATCTCGCGCTATACAATATATTTCAACGTAAATATTTCGTGGTAATGTGTCCGAGAATGTCAATTTCAGTATTGAAAATTTAATTTTAAAAAAAAAAATCGGTCCGGCAGGAAAAATTCTTACGGTCCGGACGAAATCGACCGATAAGGTTTGGTCCGACCGGATCTCGTTCGGGACCGAAACCTTATCGGTCGGGACCGTCGACCGATGGCTTATCGGACCGGTTCCGGTAAGTGGATACCCGGACCGGTTCCGATAAGTGGATACTCGGACCGGTCCGGACCGATAACAGCACTACCTATACGTATTTTTAGTATTTTTGCTGTGAAAGAATCCATATTTTGGTACTTATTAAGTTGTATGCAAGATCCAAATAACTAAATAATCACAATTTTCCAAATTGACACTCAACAAATCAGGTTATCTGGGAAGGATGGAGGAAAAATAACAAGATCTGCGCAATATATTGTACCTGCAGACGATATATATTTTGTTTCTTGTTTATAAGAAATTAAGAATTGTCTTCCTCTTGTAAACGTCCTCCTTTTAGCACTATCTTGAATAACATCGATTACTTTTATGTCAGCGATGGCGGTAGAGTGCGAACTAGTGTTTTCAAAAGCAAAAAACACAAAAAGAAGCGACAAGGTCCAAGGAGCTTGAAGCAAAAAAACAAGAAGTAAAAGCGCACACTTCATTGAGATGAAATCAATTACGGAAAATAAAAAAAATCAAACATATTTGAATTTAGTTCTATGATAATCAAATTGTATTTAAAATGACGAATTTCACTATTTATTCCGAAAAATAACTAATTTTACCATCCAATATGTAACAATGCAGATA
The DNA here is from genome assembly GCA_029844215.1 of Przewalskia tangutica. Classification (NCBI taxonomy): domain Eukaryota; kingdom Viridiplantae; phylum Streptophyta; class Magnoliopsida; order Solanales; family Solanaceae; genus Przewalskia; species Przewalskia tangutica. The sequence continues at coordinate 78,875,693 of CM056732.1, read as the reverse complement.
TCGATTCAACTCATCAAAATTGAGATTTAAAGATTTAAAGAACCAACATCTTTTTTTTCAAAAAGGAAAGAATCAACATCATCTCTGTTAGAATAGGAATAGGAATAAGATTTGTATATAGTATCCTACGTGAAAAAGAATTGGGATGTAGTATCTATAAATAGGGTTCAATGTAATAATGTAGATATACAATTCAATAATAATATTTTCTCTCATATCTTCTTACATGGTATCAGAGCTACAATGAGACATCGGGACATAAAATAGTCATTCGCCACTTTTTCCGCGACTGTTTTGAATCTCCTCTCTTCTGGTAAGTGTTGTAAGAAAACCAACACTGCCGCAAGGTCCATGAAGCTCCGGCGAGCAAACCCCAGCAAAGAGCTCCGACAAGTTTTCCGATCAGATTTCAGATTCTAAGTTATTCTTCCCGTCATATTTTGCTATGTCTCTCGGATTTGATATGTTTAACTCCAAAAATACGGGAATCGGAACTTCAAGCCCTCTGATTACTTCTGAACCGTTAATGGAAAGTTCAAACTATTTAGCTTGGGCTTCCTCGGTTGAGTTTGGTGCAAGGGTCAAGGTGTTCAAGATCACTTAACGCAAAAGGCTATTGTGGTTGACGAAAAGGAAAGGCTAGTGAGACAAATGGAAAGGCCAAAGCACGAGAAGGTTGATGTTCAATGTAGTTATTGTCATAAGTTTGGACACACTCATGACGTATGGTGTGCTCTGTATGGTCAACCACCCAACAAATGTTCATGTTGCTCAAACTGACACTATAGAAAATCCGAGGCTTTTATCTGAAGGGAAATATAATATCGTACCTTCAATATCGTACCTTCAATATCGAGCAAGTAAGCAGACATCTCCACAGCCGCCGCGAATTCTCAACCTAATACTTTTGTTGCTGATAATTCTTTCGCTTGTATTTCACAGTCTAGTATCCCTCCGTCGTGGGTCGTTGACTCGAGCGCTTCTGATCATATTTCTAGTAACAAATCACTTTTGTCAAATATTATTTATTCACAGTCTCTTCCTCCGATTACTTTAGCCAATGAGATTCAAACAAAACCCAAAGGGGTTGAACAAGCTAATCCCCTATTTTTTGTCACTCTAAACTCTGTTCTTTATGTCTCTGGTTGTCCTTTTAATCTTGCATTTGTAAGTCATTGGACACGTGCGCTAAATTGTGTCATAATATTTCTTGATAATTCTTTTGTTATGCAAGAAGACATGATGCAGAGACGGTGATTGGTGCAGGATATAAAGCACAAGGCCTCTACTATCTTACCTCTCCTAATGCCTCCATAACATGCTTTGTTAGAGGTCCTCCAGACTTAATCCATAAACGATTGGGACATTCGAGTCTGTTCAAGCTACAAAAGATGGTGTCTAGTTTTTCTAGTCTGTCCAAATTAGATTGTGAGTCGTGTCAGCTTGGGAAACACACTCGCGCTAGCTTTCCACATAGTGCGTGCAGAGTCTATTTTTCAATAGTTTATTTCCTAGTAGATTCAGTTCACCTTTAGGATTTTGTTAGTTTCATTAATGATTTTTCCAAATGTACTTGGTTGTTCTTAATGAAATATCGTTTTATTCTCTATATTAAAGAGTTTTATGCTGAAATACAAAATCAATTTCATGTTTCTATTTGTACTTTTCGTAGTGATAATGCCTTAGAATACAAATCCTTTCAGTTTTAGCAGTTTATGACTCACCGAAGAATTATTCATCAAATATCTTGTCCCTACACCCCAGCAGAACGAGGTAGCAAAAAGGAAGAATAGGCATCTCATTGAGACTACTCGCACTCTTCTTATTGAATCTCATGTTCCGCTGCATTTTTTGGGCAACGCAGTCCACGTCTTGTCATTTATTAATCGAATGTCCTCCTCTTCCATTCAAAATCAGATTCCATAGTATATCCTCGGTCTATCTCTATAAGAATACAAAATCAATTAAAACTTTATTAAAGATGATACAGCTACTAAGATCCTCCAGCCAGGGAAAACTTTACCAGCCAAGCTTTTGTATTACTGAAAGGCCACATACGACTGTTATGGAGTAGATACTACAATCCATAAACACTGCACCCATAATGTTTTGCAATAACAATCCTAGCTCCAGAGCCTTCCCGATTTGATCAACCATACCAGCACCAGGGATACTGTTTGCCGCTGCTTTTTTATTCCTCTGCGACCCTGCTTCTTCAGCGAAAAGGCGTGCAACAACAATCGATATGTTGGTCAACAGCAGTAGCAGAAGAGGTCTGAAAAATATGACCACATTGAAGAAGTGGCTGTTATAGGACACAAGAACCAAAATGGCAGCCACAAGAGAAAAGTTGAAGCGAATACTCTCGGAAGCTGCAATTGCAGAACTAATTTTATTTGGGGCAAAAATGTTGTCATAGTTTCTCTGCAAGTTAGAATAATGACCCCCATCAGAAGCAGAAAGGCATGGAGGATTCAAAGGAGATGAGTCCGTAAATAATTGCTCTTTGCCATCAAGATCCAAGGCAGGTGCACTTGAGGTTTCAATGTTTGACTCACATTTTCGCATAAATGGAGTTGTTCTGCTTTTTCGATCAGGATCATAGTGCTCGCTAGGCTCAATTCCACGGTCTCTATCAGGCAGGCAAAAATGGTCCAGAGGCCTCACTCCCACTAATAGAAACTGTGAAGTAGCAATAAATAAGTGACAAGCATAATAAGCACCCTCCTTTATCAAAAAAGATATAACAAGCACTCTCAATAAGAGAAACGACAAGAATATGGAAGTGCCAATATCATGCTTTATATGCCTAATTTTTTTAACACGGAGATTATACGCTAAGACAGCATGCCTAGTTTTTTCTAACCAAAGCTAGGAGGATATATCTGTTAGCAAGTTTAGGATCTACCAATAGTACAATTTAGCTCTTATAACACAGGCACTAGAAACAGCGGCACACAATGTGACACTAATAACACAAGTGCCATGACCTTTAGCTCTCACAAAGCTCACACATTCTTTCCTCACATTGGACAAATTAAATTTTATAACGAAAAGCTATGGTAATATTTTCTGACTCATGAGAGGGAGGCAGGGAGTACCACTCAGTTAAAATTTTGCCTTATAGAATGAGCTGGCAACCATGATCATAGACATGCAACATTTTTCTGTGAGGTTAAGCAGAGGCTTCTAGTAGACTTATTGACATGTTTATAGTCCAAACTAACAAGAAAGATGTTGTAGGAATGTGAGGAAACAGCAGCTAAACACTGGTGGGGTTGGGAAGGGTATTTAGACTCTTTTTAGCTGTAATGATGATCTTTCTGACATGAATCCAACAATCATTATAATCAGATCAAGGCAAAAGCTTTTGAGGTAAAGGAAGTTCACAGATGTGAAGGGTCTATCTCCTCAATACTTGGTAGTGGGGTTATCTAAAGGACATATTGGTGCAAGGGTGGACCTCCTGATTACATGTCAGCAACTTTACCAATTACTACAATGCTCCCCTTCAAGGTATTTCATAATACTAAACTTATTTATCTTATCCAATACGTATCTTTAGTATTTTTGCTGTGAAAGAATCCATATTTTGGTACTTATTAAGTTGTATGTAGGATCCAAATAACTAAATAATCACAATTTTCCAAATTGACACTCGACAAATCAGGTTATCTGGGAAGGATGGAGGAAAAATAACAAGACCTGCGCAATATATTGTACCTGCAGACGATAACTTATATTCTGTTTCTTGTTTATAAGAAATTAAGAATTGTCTTCCTCTTGTAAACGTCCTCCTTTTAGCACTATCTTGAAGAACATCGATTTCTTTTATGTCAAGCAGTAGCCGGTAGGGGTAAGAACCAGTGTTTTCAAAAGCAAAAAACACAAAAAGAAGCGACAAGGTCCAAAGAGCTTGAAGCAAAAAAACAAGAAGTAAAAGCGCGCACTTCATTGAGATGAAATCAATTACGGAAAATAAAAAAAAATCAAACATATTTGAATTTAGTTCTACGATAATCAAATTGTATTTAAAATGACGAATTTCACTATTTATTCCGAAAAATAACTAATTTTACCATCCAATATGTAACAATGTAGATATCAATTCAACTCATCAAAATTGAGATTTAAAGAACCAACATCTTTTTTTTCAAAAAGGAAAGAACCAACATCATCTCTGTTAGAATAGGAATAGGAATAAGATTTGTATATAGTATCCTACGTGAAAAAGGATTGGGATGTAGTATCTATAAATAGGGTTCAATGTAATAATATAGATATACAATTCAATAATAATATTTTCTCTCATATTTTCTTACATGGTATCAGAGCTACAATGAGACATCGGGACAGAAAATAGTCGTTGTGCCTCTTTTCCCGCGACTGTTTTGAATATCCTCTCTTCCGGTAAGTGTTGTAAGAAAACCAACACTACCACAAGGTCCATGAAGCTCCGGCGAGCAAACCACAGCAAAGAGCTCCGACAAGTTTTCCGATCAGATTTCAGATTCTAAGTTATTCTTCCGGTCATATTTTGCTATGTCTCTCGGATTTGATATGTTTAACTCCAAAAACACGGAAATCGGAACTTCAAGCCCTCTGATTACTTCTGAACCGTTAATGGAAAGTTCAAACTATTTAGCTTGGGCTTCCTCGGTTGAGTTTGGTGCAAGGGTCAAGGTGTTCAAGATCACTTAACGCAAAAGGCTATTGTGGTTGACGAAAAGGAAAGGCTAGTGAGACAAATGAAAAGGCCAAAGCACGAGAAGGTTGATGTTCAATGTAGTTATTGTCATAAGTTTGGACACACTCGTGACGTATGTTGTGCTTTGTATGGTCAACCACCCAACAATGTTCATGTTGCTCAAACTGACACTATAGAAAATCCGAGGCTTTTATCTGAAGGGAAATATAATGAGTACCTTCAATATCGAGCAAGTAAGCAGACATCTCCACAGCAGCCGCGAATTCTCAACCTAATACTTTTGTTGCTGGTAATTCTTTCGCTTGTATTTCACAGTCTAGTATCCCTCCGTCGTGGGTCGTTGACTCGAGCGCTTCTGATCATATTTCTAGTAACAAATCACTTTTGTCAAATATTATTTATTCACAGTCTCTTCCTCCGGTTACTTTAGCCAATGAGATCCAAACAAAACCCAAAGGGGTTGAACAAGCTAATCCCCTATCTTCTGTCGCTCTAAACTCTGTTCTTTATGTCTCTGGTTGTCCTTTTAATCTTGCATTTGTAAGTCATTGGACACGTGCGCTAAATTGTGTCATAATATTTCTTGATAATTCTTTTGTTATGCAAGAAGACCGCAGTACGGAACAGGTGATTGGTGCAGGATATAAAGCACAAGGCCTCTACTATCTTACCTCTCATAATGCCTCCATAACATGCTTTGTTAGAGGTCCTCCAGACTTAATTCATAAACGATTGGGACATTCGAGTCTGTTCAAGCTACAAAAGATGGTGCCTAGTTTTTCTAGTCTGTCCAAATTAGATTGTGAGTCGTGTCAGCTTGGAAAACACACTCGCGCTAGCTTTCCACATAGTGCGTGCAGAGTCTATTTTTCAATAGTTTATTTCCTAGTAGAGTCGGTTCACCTTTAGGATTTTGTTAGTTTCATTAATGATTTTTCCAAATGTACTTGGTTGTTCTGTGAGGTTAAGCAGAGGCTTCTAGTAGACTTATTGACATGTTTATAGTCCAAACTAACAAGAAAGATGTTGTAGGAATGTGAGGAAGCAGCAGCTAAACACTGGTGGGGTTGGGAAGGGTATTTAGACTCTTTTTAGCTGTAATGATGATCTTTCTGACATGAATCCGACAATCATTATAATCAGATCAAGGCAAAAGCTTTTGAGGTAAAGGAAGTTCACAGATGTGAAGGGTCTATCTCCTCAATACTTGGTAGTGGGGTTATCTAAAGGACATATTGGTGCAAGGGTGGACCTCCTGATTACATGTCAGCAACTTTACCAATTACTACAATGCTCCCCTTCAAGGTATTTCATAATACTAAACTTATTTATCTTATCCTATACGTATCTTTAGTATTTTTGCTGTGAAAGAATCCATATTTTGTGAAAGAAGGACTACTTTTTGAAGATCGAGGTCATGAGTAGATCGTTGAATATACATACACTGATTATATAGGATCACCCTCTACGTCCAGATATTGTGTGTTAATAGAAGGTAATTTGGTGTCCGGAAAGAGTAAGAAACAAAGTGTCGTTGCACGATCTAGTGTTGAATCAGAATATCGAGTAAAGGTGGTAGCAACTTGTGAGCAAGTTTGGATTAAGCAGTTGCTCAGAGAACTAAAATTTGGAGAAATCAGTCAAATGAAACTTATGTGTGATAACAAAGCGGCTCTTCATATCGCATCAAATCTGATATTTCATGAGAGGACTAAGCACATTGAGATTGATTGTCACTTTGTTTATAATATATTCCAAGTCTGACTTTTAAAGCATACGCATTGAAAAAAACCTTTGGCTTTGGCTCCGGATATATTGTTACTAAATTTGTAAAGTCGAGTGATCAGCTTATGGATATTTCACCAAGTCATTCAGTGGTCCTCGTATTAGATACATCTGTAACAAGCTCGGTATATGTGACTTGTATGCACCAGCTTGAGGGGGAGAGTTAAAATAGGAATAGGAATAGGATTTGTATATAGTAGCCTACATGGAAAATGATTGGAATGTAGTATCTATAAATAGAGTTCAATGTAATAATGTAGATATACAATTCAATAATAATATTTTCTCACAATCTCGTTTGGATCATTTTGCGCATCATTGTTTGAAAGCGCAGTGCTATACTCATTTGTGGTAACTCCTCACTTCGCATCATTTCACAGCTTTAAGTGACAAAACGATAGCTTTTAATAACACTGACTCATTTCAATTTCATTCCAATCAATGGTAGGAGTATAATTTTCATATTAACATACTACCAACTTATAAATTGGACATAAACTATGTAGAGTTAACACTGGATGTGCGATAAAATAATTTCAGTTCTAAAAAAAAAGTATGTATAACAATAACACTATACTTCAACATTGAACTTGAGACCCTTACCAACCTCCTTGACCTGAGAATCCATAGGGCCATTCCCAGACACGCATTTTCCAAGGCATATTGTGGAGCCAATATATACACAGATACATCAACATTGCTAGTTTTTCCAAGCCTACAATTTCTAGTGCTTCCTTTAAATGTAATTTTCTAGAAGCTTTCATAAACTCACAATATTCTAATAGAACAATATAATACACCAATTAACTGTAAATAATCCCTCTTAGTCAAATTGAAATATCACTTTCCAATCGAGCATTAACAAATGTCAATAAAAAATAGAGAGAAAATTCTAGTGCTTCCTTTAATTGTAGGGAAAAGGGTCAAATATACCCCTCTACTTTATTTTATTAGTCAATTTTATCTCTGTTAGTGAAAGTGAACAAATATACCTCTGCCGTCAATAAAGTTTACACGTATACCCCTATTTGAATGGAAAATCCCAAATCAAATTAAATTATCCGATTTTAAAAAATTACTCAATTTCTTCCACGACCCGCCCCAACCCAGCCCCGATTTCATCTGCTTTCCCAAGAAGAATGCTCACAAAAATTGATCCAATCTCCTTCAATTCTCAATTAAATGAGCTCAAATTTGATACGCAACTTCCTCAAAATTCAGTGAACAAATCCCAATCACCAACTTCTTCAAACAAACATTTAGAAATTGGTAATTTTCTGCTTTCTTGATTTGTTTGTTGTTCTGTAGTGGAAGTGTCATTTTTGAGTCTCTTGCAATTATTCTAGCATTTCATTAGATGCTCTGTTCTGGGAATATTTTCCTAGCAATTTAGAGTCAGTGGTCTAAGGTTTAGAGTGGCCATGTTTATTGTGTATGTACATTTTTAGAATTCCTTTTCTCCCAAATATAACCAAGCTGAAGCTAGATCTGTACATAGTTCTTCCCTTCTCTCTCCCTTTTATGTGTCGTATCTTGCTTTTTATATTTCCATGTCGGTGAATATTTAAAGAAACAGTGAAATGCGAGAAGCAACACCAACTTAGTAGGCATTTGTCCATACAATTATTACACAAGGGACTATGGTTAGTGTGTTGATTCAATGTAAATTGGTGATTGGGATTTGTTTACTGAATTTTGAGGAAGTTGCATTTCAAATTTGAGCTCATTTGATTGAGATTTCAAGGAGATTGGATCATTTTTTTTTTAGCATTCTTCTTGGAGAAGAAGATGAAATCGGGGCTGGGTCAGGTCGTGGAAGGAATTGTGTATTTTTTTTAAGGGAAAAGGGGCATATTTGCCCTCCAACTTTGAGAAAAGGGGCATATTTGCCCTCCGTCAAAGTTGGGGGACAAATATACCCCATCTGTTAATAGACTTCCACCATTTGCCCTTTTTTCCATAACCTTGACTTTGCACGGTGGCATCCACGTGGGCGCCACTGCGCGCCATCGTGACCGTCGTGTAACAGGCAGGCCAGTAACGACGGACGAAATAAAACGACAACAAACCCCCCCATTTATTCATCAGCAAAGATTGAATAATTGATTCCAACTAGAGGAACATTATTTTTTCCTAAAGGGGCGGGGGGCGGGGGTTTGAATAGACCAACGTATAACGGAGACTAAACTTGAGCAATTTCGTAGTACAGAGGCAATTTTTGACTGTTTTCCCTTAAAAGATATAGATTAAAAGCCCTCGGTAACTCTCAGCTGCTGCGACTTGGAAATTAAAGCACGTATCTAAAGACCATTTCAAAGAATCTGATCAGGAATGCAACCTGATATATTAACAGGTTACAAAGTCACAATACACCATGTTTGTCAAGTCGAAGACAATTGGTGTAGGATTTCAGAAGTAAAAGCTGGGAAAGCTTAAGGTAAAAAGGCAGACATGTCTATCTCTATGTGCAAACCTGTGGGTATCATGTATTAGAATTTGTCAACATTACAAATTCGACATATTCATGTTTGTATAATTAACATGAGAGGTTATCTTGAGAAGAATCGCTATTATTGTTTAACAAACCCAGCCATACTTTTGTTATCTTTTAATTTCGTCCGGGTCGGGTTACGGGTCGGGCCGGGTTACACGACGGGTCAGTCATGTGGCGCACAGGTGGCGTCCACGTGGATGCCACCTGTGCAAAGCTGTTAAGGTTATGAAAAAAAGGGCAAATGGTGGAAGTCTATTAACAGATGGGGTATATTTGTCCCCCAACTTTGACGGAGGGCAAATATGCCCCTTTTCTCAAAGTTGGAGGGCAAATATGCCCCTTTTCCCTTTTTTTAAAATCGGATAATTTAATTTGACTTGGGATTTTCCATCCAATTAGGGGTACATGTGTAAACTTTATTGATGGCAGGGGTATATTTGTTCACTTTCACTAACGGAGGATAAAGTTGGCTAATAAAATAAAGTAGAGGGGTATATTTGACCCTTTTTCCTTAATTGTAAGCTTCACGAAGCTTCCATAAACTCACAAAATTCTAATTGGAATAACAAAATACGCCAATTAACTGCAAATAATATCTCTTAGTAAGAAACTTTAGACAACAAAACAGACAAAACACGGAATTTAAAATTGAAAAAAAAAATCAATTTCCTCCAAACATTAACAATATCATTCAAAAATTGAAAGCACAGCAAGCAATTCAGAAACAACTGATGTGAATACGAGGGCGTCACAATAAAAATAGTGAAGGGATGGAAGAAGAATACCGGGAGAGGGCTGATGATCTTGAGAAATCCAAGTAGGGCAAGAGGCGGTGTGAGAATGGCGAGTTTCCGATCCCGATCCTGTTTCCGATGTTAGGGTTGGGATCCGCCCCGTAATTAGAGCCAATCGATCATTTCCACATTCTACAATACGACGTCGTCTTTCTCTGCCGCTCGAAGCCATTATTATCCTTAATAGAATTGAAGTATCTGTGACGGAAAGGAACGAGTTCTTTCTTTCTTATTCGAGTTGCGTTTTCATTCTTTGTTTTCCTATTAACAATATTTATCTTTCTATATTATTACGCGTTATGTCCCCAATACTTGGGGAAATCCCCTACATATCCCACTATTAGGCCCTGTATCCCACTATTAGGCCCTCTTTGTGAATCGTGATATTGCGCAGGTCTCAAAAAACGAAAAAATTTAGTGGCTTTTTTTTATTTTTTGTTAAGTAATATTAGTCAGAATTTACTGTAAAGACTCATAATTTGTACGTCTTAGCTCAATCAAAGTAGGGGTTGATTAACTTGAAGTTGTATTGGGTTGTTATTTACAATTTAAAATAATTTCTAATTATTGAAATCGTATATTTACTTATATTAAGGGTCCACTTTTACGAATTATAACAGGGCCCCAAAATGTTTGAGACGGACCTGCCACTATTTATACTCATTCCGTCCCAATTTGTGTGAGTATCATTTCCTTTTGGACAATCAATTTGAATTTTCTTAAGTTGTATTTTTTATATAGACATAAAATCCACAAGCTAGTGAAAATCATCATAACTTTCTCAATTCTTATACAATCTTATCAAATGAGCAAGTCATAATTTATAACAAAATTAATACACTACTAGAAGGTCTTTCTAAAAAAATACAACATCAATTGATCAAATTTTAGTTCAATAAAAGAAAAATTGAACATGAGTTATAGACTTGTAGTGTAACTACTCTTTAATATAATCCTCTCACATGGTTGGTAAGAGTAAATTTGTTATAAATATATTACCGACTTGTAGATCTTTTAAAATTTGATATAAATGGTTGATAAACATGATTGATAAATATATCTACCAACTTATGGATCTTTTTTTACAAAATATAAACTTATGGGTCAACTTTTATATTTAAATTTTTTGAAATCATGGTTTGAAATTCCAAATCATGCATATTTGGATGATTTGGAATTTTATCGCATGAGATGAAATCGCATGTCCGAACACCTACTTAGTTTGTCTTAAAAAGAATGTCATCTTTCTATATTTAGAATTCATTTAACTTTATGAGATTATTTACAACCACACAAATATCCAATGCTGGTTTTGAATCACAAATTTCAAAAATCTACTTGTATTATTAAACTCCGTATCAAGTCAAATAATATCACATGAATTGAGACGGAGTGAGTAATTTATTTTCGAAACAGGGTAAAAGTATATCTCTAATGTATTGAAAATGTCTTATATCTATTCTCCTCTCACCTAGGGTTCCAATTGCATTTCAGGTAAAAAAAATGCCCCTTTCACCTATTAGACTCAATTGCTCTTAATGTTAATTTTTTAAGTTAAAAATATCTCTCATTTTAACAAAAATTATAAAATCACTCATGTGTGGCTTTAATTAAAGAAAAATTACGCGACTTGACAAATATTATATTGTATCTATGATATATTGCTATAGTTTTAAAAAATTACGAAACATAATTGCATTTGAGTATTGTAGCAAATACATAATATAAATGTGTAACTATATGCGCTAATATAGTACTCATTGATACAACTCTTTCGCGCGATTTTAATTGATACAATGTATGTTGATACATGACGTCTGATACAACTCTTTTGCTGATACATCAATTGTAGCTACGTTTCGTAGTTACTCTCTAAACTAGAATTGTTTATGAAATTTTCTCTTAATTAGATAGTGACATTGATTTATTAATCCACATGGCCCAATCATAAATAGTCAGACCCTTCTAAGATGTACCCTAAAACAATTGAAAATCATTTGTTCATACTCAACTTCTACAAGACTGAATGGATTCAAAAGATAACAATGTCTTCTTTCGTTTAAAGCTGCATTTTTTTGTTTAAAATCGGTCAAATCAAGCTCCAACAGATTCCAGATTGAGGTTCAAGACATCTTTTCATCCTTTACTAATAATGAATTCTTAAAAGTCTCACTCAAACGATTCGAACAAATAAATTCGAATGAATTGAGTTATTTATGTGTTGAATCTAATATTCAATGTGCACCAATATATCAATATTACATTTTTAATTAAAGCTTCAAATATGGTATCTTATCATTTGAGGGGCATTTCTAACCCAAAAAGTAACATTAAAGATAATTGGGGTTCAACAAGTGAATTATTCTAATAAAAAGGAGTTGATTACCGACAAGTGAAGGTTGTAAGTTGTAACTAAGGCTGAATGATCAACCTCAACTGGAAACAAAACAAGAAAAGGAAATTGAAAACAAATATCTATATTGTTATAAAATAATAGCAATATCAATATAAGACAAGAGATGTAGACAAACAAGTAGAGAGGAGGAGGAGGAGGAGACTTTCTTCTTATTTCAATTGTATGTTCATCATTCTTCAAAGGTGAATAACATCTCAATTTATAGAATGAAACCACCCAATGGAGGTTACAAATATTAAGTTCTCAAATTAATAGGTACATGTAACCACCCAATGGAGGTTACAAATATTAAGTGTCCATGTAACATACAAAAAGTTAGTGAATGTGTATGGACATTCATACAATGGATATGTATTTCATAACACTCCCCCTTGGATGTCCATTGATAATGTATCTCGTTAAAACCTTACTAGAAAAAACTCAGTGGAAAAAAATTTCTAGTGACGGAAAAAGAGTACACATTTCTAATAATACATAGTTTGGTTGTCTCATTAAAAACCTTATGAGGAAACCCCAGTGGGACAAAACCTTATACGAAATAAAGAGTACAACATGTATTAACTCCCCCTGATGAGAACTTCAGGCCAAATGTTTGAGTCTTCGCATTCCAATCTTGTGTACCATCTTCTTAAAAGTTGCAGTTGGCAGAGACTTAGTGAACAAATCCGTCATATTATCACTTGAACGAATCTGTTGCACGTTGATATCACCATTTTTTGGAGCTCTTGTTGCGAAGAACAACTTTGATGAAATGCGCTTTGTCCTTTCTCCTTTTATGAATCCTCCATCAATTGGATTTATTGATATTTCTTCATTTTCTTGAGTTTGCGGCTCATTGATTTCTTCAAGAATATCAGGATTGATCAAATCTTGTATCTCTTTATGAGATTCTTTCTTAGTGTCATCTTGACCATTTATTTTCCTTTTCTAGGATTTCGATCCTTAGAACCCAATGTTCTATCATGCTTCAAGCATGCTTTGGACTCATTTATTATGACACTAGTAGATGGTCCTACATGGACATCAATTCAAATTGCGACATTTTCTGCAGGGATATGTGATTTGGTAATCCCTTTTAGATCTGTAAATGCGGCTGACATTTGATTTGCTATTTTCTGCAAGTGAATAATCTTTTTGCTCCACAAATAAAAGCGCGTGGATCAAGATGAAACAATGATGGATTATTTCACAAAATTTCCCTTATCATGTTTATAGTTATAGCAAGATAAATAAATGCATCAATTGAACAAATATATGGTACTTCAGGACCAATCTAATTTTCTCATTTCAACTTCTTTTAGTAGGTAGTCTACTGCTTTTCGAAAACTCTAAAGCTTCAATAATATTTAAGTCAACAACCTGCATAACATTATGAAAGATTTTGAATATCATAAAGGGATAATGGTAAATAGTCATCTTTATACCCCCCCCCCCTCCCTCCCCCATCGATAAATATTTATTAAGGTGATTTCAGTACATCAACCTTAATTCATTTAATTCATTAATGGGTTACAAACAAGTTTTTTAATAACTTGTATATACTTCAGGCATTTTAAATCCTTTAAAAAAAATCATATACTTTTATCACGTGAGTCATATAGACTGAGATAATTTTCATTTAGTATTTAATTTACATGACATCTTCTCATATCAAGACTGCAGGTCCAGTAAATTTACCAAGATGTATCTACTTGATAATTATTCCTACATCAATATGCTTTAAGAGACGTAGAATTCAGATCCTCATAATATTATACAATATTGTGCACTATATTGTATCAAATATATCGTCGACGAGATATCTTTTTGTATCGGTTTGCAATTAGACACAACTTACTGAGATCTTATCACTTTATTATTTTTTCAAGTACTTGAACCTCGTATGAGGTTTTATGAAGTGTTATGTCGTAGGCTCTTCAATAGCACATTGCCTCCTCATTATAATCATTTTGATCAATTGCTCATCTCTTTTTCCAAGGATTATTGCGTTTGAAATCGATTTATCTACCATGCTTCACGCATGTTGTAAACCCTGTCCTTCAGGGACATTTAGAAACATCTTGCAGCTGGAATATGAAATAGTTGGGTCAGCAAATGCTTCTAGCATTTGACTTAAATTATCGTTTGAACGAAGATCATACTGGTGATGATTCACAATATATTTCTTAGCTGTTTATTTTCTCTACCCTTATGTTATAAAAACTAACATACATTTTCACATTCTTTGGGAAATCCATATGTGTGCATCGTGGTAGATTCATTAATCATATACCACACAACAAAACTATTAGAATGAAAACATTTGGTTCCTGACCTTAAACCAATTATGAGGCGGAAATTTATCATAATTTATTAGTCTGAAGCATACAAACATCGTTGTATGCAATATATCATATTTCAGATCAACACATGAAACTTTATTCTCATTCGCAATAGTTTAACTATTTATCGGAGGCATTCAACGCTAAACCCACTTGAATATAAATCAGCATTAACAAGATGAATTATCTTGATTACATAATCTGAAAATTGTGCTCTCAACTCAATTATTTTGAGCAAGCAATTTTGCATATGTCAAACTGCGGGTTGACAATAAACACATATGTGACTGTCTTATCGATACATCTTATTTAAGACATCACATACATTTGAACAGGCCCTTATTCACCTTTTATATTTTTCAGAATTTAGGAAATGTAATCCCAGCATTAGCTGGTGTAATCAATTTATCATGAGAACAAGCAAATTAATTCTTGAAGAATCTTCTAGTTCTTCAATATATTTTGAATACAAACTTAGCACATCAGATTTAAACCAGGACAACCAAAATTGTCATGTCAATTGATAAAATTATTTGTACTAGTAAACTTCTGGTTTATGAATTCTATTTTGTACAATAAATTTCTGGTTTATCGTGACATGTGATTCCATCATGCTTATATTTGTGTAATACAATTTGGAGAATAAAGAGGGCAAGCTTTCAAATACATATTTTTTACCCACTATGATTTCGTAGATATTCAGTCATCCAATCATTTATAGCTTCAATATGATAGTCATTTACTTTAATAAACTTCGGGTTTACTACAACTTATGTTTCGATCATAACATTTTTTTTACAATCTAGAATGAATGACATAATAGTATATAAGCTCTTGAGGAGCTTCTATTTCATTCTCCATAATCACACATATTGTTTGGATACAATTTGTGTCATGATCTTTTAGATAAATAGTTAGCTCTTCTGGAGCACTTGATCATTAATTTTGTACAACTAAATATTGCTTAGATATTGATGATATCATAAAAGAATTTATAGTTAAACACTACTGGTGTCATGAAGTAAATTTTGCTTAGATATTTCTGATATCATGAAAACAGTAAACGAATGGACACCTACAAATGATAAATTCATAACTGATTTTTAATCCAAACATGTTATGAGAAGTATTCATTTCTTCAAATAGAATGACATACACAAAGTAAAACTAATACACATTAACTACTAGCGATGACATAAAATATAAAATGAAAACTAAGTAATATAACGAAGTAATAGTTACTGAATGAACTACATGACATATTACTAAATAAACATAGTAAGAAATTCCAAAGTTGATTCTTATTCTTTTTGAGATATTAGTAATATTTTATTAAAGGCCATAAAGGCATTGGCCATAAAAAACATTCAGAAGAAATAAATACACACCAATGCAAAACTCTCGGCAAGCCATGATCCGTATAATTATTATCATTCTTTAAAAAAAATTGTGTCTTTTCCTTTAATTGCTACCTTAACATTTTGTAAGACTTAAACTCATTTAATTCTCATTAATCACCCTCTCAAATGTAACGTCCATACCTTTAAATTCATTTATAAACTACTACAAATTAAATTCATTAATTTACATCAAATCATTCTCACCACATACCAAATATATACTCCGTACATAATATTTTTATACACCCAACAAACTAGCGTTAAAAAAACAGTAATATAAAATTATAAACATAGAACTATATATAAGCCAACGTTTCATTTTGAAATAAAATATAAGCCAATGATGGTTATTTAATAGGTCAAATACGTTATCAATTGAATTGCAACAAATTCAAATGATATGTTACAAACTGACAATATACTGTTCATTAAAAATAATATATGACATTCAATTATTTGAAGAAAATCATCTGGCAAACGGATCAAATATTCTCATAATAAATGTCATTAAGACAATTCAATATTTGTATCAATTCAATTAAATACAAGGGCTTAATTGAGGAATATTAAGACTCATAATTGTATGATATTATATTAAAGAACATGTTAAACTTATTTTGAGATATAATAATTATTTTATTAATATAATCGTGACATATCTACCCGTGTAAATATAAAAATCACAATAATTGCATTATATATGATCGTGATGGCTGATTTAAACAAAAATAAAAAGAACTTGAAGTATTCAACTAATCACGCCATTATTTTTGTAAAGGAGAAATAGTTCATACATATTTTATTACTTGAGGAGTAAAGTTCAAAGGTTTACTATTTCAAAAGTAAAATTCAGAGTTCTGCTACTTCAAGAGTAGAGTTCAAACTTCTACTACTTTGAGAGTAGAGTTTAAAATTTGCTATTTCGGGAGCAAATTTATGAGTTTACTACTTCAGGGGTAAATAATAGAATATTCATATATTATTTTTTTCTCAATCATTCTACCTCTTCTGGAGGTGAGTCGTGATAACTTCACAACCAAATACACATCCATATATATAAGCTTTACTAAATAATATCACCACATTCACTTCAGAGAATAAATATGTATTTATAACATTTATCAAAATTTCTCATTCTTCGAGAATGAAACATTATCATCTGTAATGATATTACCACTTCTAATGGTTATTGACATATATGAATTTAATCATAACGAGATTTAAGATTTATTATCACCTATGGTAATCATGTATTTCTTGTAAACATTCATTCTTAGTCATTAAGGAATAAGAAATTAATATCATAATTCCTCTTAATAATATTGTTCTTCAGGAATAAATTTAAGGCATAAATGATCAAGCGAACCATTTAAGATTCGGAGATCAAAAGAATCCATACGAAATAATGATAACAGACATCCAAAATACATTAAGGATGCTATATAATATACTACCAATGCTATGAATTCATTAGCTATTTCCCATAATAACAATTTTACTTATGGCAAAATACATATCAAAGATTTAGTCAGAACTAACAAGTAAGGTTGTAAATCATCTTTCTTCGAGCCACATAGTCAGAATATCAAATATCTCATCAAAGAGAACTTATGTCCCTTACGATATTATATACAACGGAGGGAATAATAAAAAGAAACGAAAGATGCTAAAAGGAATACCTGATGCAGTTCTTACTTTCATCATTATTTTCAAAATATTTGCCCAAGACGGTAGAGTCTCGTGCTGATAACGTGTTATAATGATAGCAATAGCAATATAAGACAAGAAATGTAGACAAAGAAGTAGAGAGGAGGATGAAACTTTCTTCTTATTTCAAATGTATGTTCATCATTCTTCAAAGGTGAATAACATCTCAATTTATAGGATGAAACCACTCAATGGAGATTATAAATATTAAGTGCCCAAATTAATAGGTACATGTAACCACCCAATGGAGGTTACAAATATTAAGTGTTCATGTAACATACAAAAGGTTAGTAAATGTGTATGTACATCCATACAAAGGATATTACATATCATATATATTATTAAAAGAGGATAGTTTGGCCTAAGATTGTGACAAGTGACATCATAGGATTATGACAAGTGGTAGTTTTAGGACAAAAAATAGTTAATTAATTAATAATTAGTTATTAGTTATTATTTTTTAATTTAAAAATGAATATATATATATATATATATATATATATATATATATATATATATATATATAATATATATATAATTTGTCTTCTGATTCTGTCTTTACTTACTGTATTTTATATTATCTTTTAATTATTCAATCCCTTATATATCAATTCTTTTCCTGTTTATTATCTCCTTTAGATCACCGGCCTAACTTGGTATCAAAGCCATAAAGGGTAGAGATATAGAGAGATATGATATCCAGATCAGATGAAATCTCAGTTTATATTTCCGGATAAATTCGCCCACGGGTGAACCTTCTAAGTTAGATAAAACCCAGAATTTCGAGCGATCAGGCCATAGGGTTCTGATGAAGTCCTCATGTAAAGTGCACGAATACCCAGTGGTATACTGAGATTGGTAGGGGTTGTAGGAAGGTAAGAGGGTTTGAACTCGGATTCCATACACATGGATCCGTTTCTCCGTAGAACTACTTATGATTTTGGATCATCTTCTTCCATGGATTCAAAGAAGATAATAAATTTCGAAGAAATCGTCATATAAAACTTTGAATAGTAAATTGATAATTGAGAAATACAGATAGTAATTACAAAGATCAATTTTACAAATTCCAGGTCTTACCATTTTTCAATTTTTTTTCTATGAAATACCTCAAAACCTGAATGAAAACTCATCCATCATTCCATAGCATAAATCATGCTAATTCGACTAGATGGTGACACATAAAATATAAAGGAAATTCTCTAAAAGAAAAAATTCGAGTTCAAAATTTGCTAAACTATTACTCAAAATTAGTGCCCTCTGAGTCATTAGATAACTATTGTAGATAAATTGCTGGGAAAATAATTCTAGATAAAATCCTTGATCTATATCGCAGACTAGATAACATCAATCTAAATACTTCTATCCAACAAAGGCAGCTAGACTGGTGCTCCAATATACTCAATATGTCCAATGCTCAATTTTAAGATACATAGGATAAGGTTAAGTAAGTAAAGACAAAGATCAATTTTAAAATACCAATATTTAAAGAAGATCTCATAATGAGATATCCTGACTATTAATGAATACTCATCCCTCATTTCGTAGCATAAAACATGCTAATTCAACCAAGTGGTTACATTCAAAAATAAAAAGAAAATTCCTAGAGAAAAGGAAGCAAGTTCTAAATTTGCTAAGTTACTACTCAAAACTAGTGCCCT
Source organism: Przewalskia tangutica (assembly GCA_029844215.1). Taxonomy (NCBI): domain Eukaryota; kingdom Viridiplantae; phylum Streptophyta; class Magnoliopsida; order Solanales; family Solanaceae; genus Przewalskia; species Przewalskia tangutica. The sequence continues at coordinate 78,856,407 of CM056732.1, read as the reverse complement.
CTGAGTCACTAGATAGTTGTAGTAAGAAAATTGTTAAAACAATAATCTTACATAAAATTGTAACACTATATAGTAAATTAAATAATATTAACTTTAACATTACTATCCAACAAATGCAGCTAGATTGGTGCTCTACTGTACTTAAAATATATACTGCTCAATTTTAAGATGAATAAAGAATTCCTCCATAAAGAATTTTATGGAGAACAAAACCTAGAAAAAAAGAATTTGGTTCTTTAAAAAATTCTTAAATACCAGGAAACAAATACAAGATAAATTTTATGAATTTGTTCAAGAAAAGGAAATAAACATTCCCTTTTTTGACTGGTTTGAAATATACTCCTCTCAAAACTCCATAGAATACTCTTTTTCTAAATTAATAAATCCCGTCATAACTAGGAATAAAACGCCAAAATGGGAAACCTTAATTGATTCAAGGAAAATCCAGTCCAATCACCCCCTCTACAAGGGATTAAGTTTGACGTCCATGGACACCCTATAGACGCAATCCCTTTTAAGACTCATTCAGAAGATGAAAACACAAATACAAAAAACATCCTTGCACAAAATAATTTTACTAATATTAATTTAAATACCATAGGAAAACAATTAGATAAAATTGCAAATTACATAAAAAATCAACCTATAGTCACTATAGGTTCTCCGGAAACACCTAAAGAAATAAAATTAAAAAGTCCAATCTTCAAACCCTTTCAGGTATTCAAAGATAGTGTCAAAAATATCCAACAAGGTAAGTCTGAATTTGTTCAGGCTTTACAAGACCAATTAAGTAAAATTGGAACATCCAGTAGTTCTAATACAGAGGCCATTGTTCCAGATACACCACAGTCTACTGGAAAAAGGGTAGAGACTTTAACACATAAATCCTCAAATCTTCTAATAGATTCCAACATCAGAACAGAGCCTGACAGATCTTCTCTGATTTTTTATATAAATAAACCCCTCCACATAGGTAAAATGGTCACAAATAGCTCGTCTAAAAACTCTGAAAAACGCATATGTGTATTAATTAATAGTGACCAAGAAAAAGGGAAAATGACTGGTAACGTAATAACAACTCAAGATTTACAAAAATAAATAAAGCAAGTAAAATTAGAGATAAAAGAATTAAAACAAAAACAAAAAGAAGATTCTAAATTAATAAAAATAATCCTTCTAAACTTTGATTCTAGTAAACCAAAGAATCTAATTCGGTAAAACCCATAGAATGAAAAAACCTAGAAGAAATCCCAAAAAACTTTCTAAGTGTCTTAAGACAAATCACGTCAAAGAGATACCTAATAAAAATAACTCTTAAATTTTCAGATAACTTTAAAATTCAAACAATTGCACTTTTTGATACAGGTGCAGATTTACCTGATAAAAATAGACATTGTACCAGAAAAGTTCAAAGAAAAAACTCGTGAGAGAATAACGGCCGCTAATAACACTAAAATCAAAATTGATTCAAAAATCAGTGCGTCCATTGAAAATGACGGAGTTTTTATAGCAACACCGTTTGTTTTAACAGATGACATATACAATTTCGTCATCTTAGGAACCCCATTTATAAATCTTATCACTCCTTATAAAATAGACAGTGATTCCGTATCTTTTAGTTTTAATAAAAAGAAATTAAAATTCCATTTCATAACAAACCAAAAACAAAAAATCTAAACCTAATAAGAGCAAACTCAATACACAAAGATAGTATAAACGCAAAATACAAGGAAAAACATACCACCTACAAGAACTGGAAAAAAAAATCTTCTAAAAGATTAAATACACAATTAGAAATGCCAGAAGTTAAAGACCAAATTTCTAAACTCCAAAAAACCTTCGAAGCCGAAGTATGTTATGATATTCCAAATGCTTTTTGGAGCAGAAAACAACACATAGTAGATCTTCCTTATGAAAAGAATTTTGACGAAAAACAAATTTCAACAAAAGCCAGACCTATTTAAATGAATAGTGACCTTGAACAACATTGCAGAAAAGAAATTCAAGATCTTGAAAATTGTTGAATCTGAGCATTAACGAGTCTTCAGAGGCTTATCCATGTAGTGTGACTACTGGAATACACATGCAAGGTAAGGGAAGGTAGGACAGTGGGAAAGAAGAAGAAGAAGTTTAGGGTTTCTACCCTTTCTCATTACTTTTGAGAAGCTTCTCGAGCGTATCGGTTGAAAAGAATACAGAATAAAAATAATGAATCATTAGGTCATGGACATTTGACCTTATAGCAGTACAGAAAATAAAGGGCCTTCTGCCTTATGGGCCATTATACAAATAGTCGAATCCTAGGGCAGTCTGGGCTGTTGTATTGGGCTCCCTTAATGGGCTATAATACTAACAACCCATTACATTATTTATTTTAACAGGCTCCCTCAAGCTGGATGGTGAAAGATGTTCAGCAGTCCAAGCTTGGAGCAAAGATGAAAATGCTGATATCTGTTTAGCCCTTTTGTGAGCAGATCTGCTGGCTGTTCTGCAGTAGGAATATACTCTGTTCTCACTTCTCCTTTCTGAATTTTCCCCCTTATAAAGTGTAGATCAATTTCTATATGTTTGGTCCTTTCATGAAAAGCTGGTTTCCGCCATCCGTATTCTTGATTTCTTTGTCGGTGAAGATTATGGCGGTTGTATAATAGTAAGGTCAATGTCTCTTACTTGAGTAATCCGTGTTATCTCAAAGCAATAGCGAAAGTGCTCGTATTCAGACTCTGCAGAACTCCTGGAGATAGTAGACTGCTTTTTGGACTTCCAGGAAATGAGGGAATCACCCAATTTTACTAGATAACATGTGTTGACACCCAATTTTGACCCTCCCGTCCAGTCATTAGCTATAAAATTAGACTAATAATACAACAATAATTTTTTATGATTTTTTTATAATAAAATGCAGCGATAAAACATTAGTACATGCATAAATAAACAATTTAATAATAGCGCCGCATTCTAAAGTATTAAGCATTAATTTTTATCTCAAACATAGATTAATGAAGCACCTAAATAATTTAATCAATTAATTTTTACCACTAATTAACTAAGCCTAAGAACTAATTAATTAACTCCTAAAACTAATACCCTAATTTAACTACCCAGCCCAAACCTGCGGCCCATTATTTTCCCTGACCGTAGGCCCGGTCACTTGACCTCTTTTCTTTCCTCAACTCGCCACGATCTTCCCTTACCCTAGCAACCCTTTAGCATTTTTAATATTTTAAACACTTCTTTAACACCTTTTACTTTTAAAAAACGAACCTTTTTAATACTTTTAAAACTTCTAGCATTTTAATTATTTAGCAATTTATTTCCTAACATTTTATTTAAGCAGGGTCCATTCTAGTTTAGAAAATGTCGCGGCCGAAAATGGGCGCGACAGAATGTCGACTCCACTGGGGATTTTAGGTTCTTGACCATAACAAACCTAGGTTTATTATTGCTTAGCTTTATTTGTTTGTTTTAAATGCCTTAAAATTGCTCGCTTAATTTTGTATGTTTAACTGTTTTAATTGCTATTTGTTTTACTGCTTTCCTTAAACTGGCATTCCGCTCATATTTCTTCCACTCTGGAAAATTCACACTATCACACACAACACGCGGGTGTGCTTCGCGCACCTGCAAATTTCTTTCAAACACCCAAAATTAAGAGAGTTGGTGTTTTGCGCGGAGAATCCGGTCCAACCGGTGGTCGCGTAGCCTTCTCACTCGAGTTGTCCGCTCGGGAACCTTGCGTCTAGAAAAGCCAAATCTTAGAAACTTAAGATAGAGCTATACCACCCTTTATTTTAGGGCATGCATGCATTTACCTTAGGTGGGTCGGTCCTAGGCATCGACACCACAATTAGGAAGACACCAAACTTGTCGACGGGTTTCTCAACCCAACGGCCAACCAGCATATTATGTGTAGCATGGTGATGACAGACAAATCCAAACCTAATCATGTCATGCTGAAATTGGAAAAAGTGCACCGTCATTTGGTCGCCATTTCCAACAAAAGCATTACAGTTGGACGGCTTGGACAAATCCATCATGGCCTCGTATATGTGACGTTTAGGCCTACCTCTGGCATAAAGAGGTCCCCCCTGCATGTTAGGAAACGTTTGAATGTGCTATGTGCGATATATCTGTTACATACCTGCAAATTACGTGCTTTATGCTAACACCGTTTGTTGCATTTTTTTAGAAAGATTTATCATCTCCCAAAGGTCGATTTGTATTTGACTAAACAATGATGTAACATCGATATCTCACAAGATCAAAGGCACGGTCGGTGACATGACCGATTCAAGCGGCATCCGGAGCAGTCGGAACCTGTCTTGGTTCCTATAGGCAAAGCAGGGGTCTCAGAAGAGAAAGGCAGCATAGATCCGGTCGAGCAGCTCGCCCAAATACCGCAGCAAATAGCAAACCTGCAGGCCGAAATCAGAAGGCTCAGAAACATCACTGAAGTACTCGTCACTGCAAACAACCAAAACAGTCAAAATCCTCCAAATTACTACCAGTACCCTCTTACTACATATCCCATTCAGCCAATATACAATGCACCCATACATCCCACACAAAACCAAATTATGCTCCAGCCAAACACAAACCAAAGGCCACCACAAACCCACTTTTGCAATGCATACGACAACCCCTTACGATACCCATCCGTGCATACGCCACAGCCAAATGCCCGTTCACTAAACACCTTCAAACCCCGTGATAAAAGCAAGAGAAAACCAACCAGAACCTATACACCTTTAACCAAACCCATAGCCCAAGTGTATGAGGAGCTGAAAGCCGCAGGAATACTCCAGCCAATTCCCAGAAATATCCCCAGGCCTACTTCCCGAGGGCACGATAAAACCAAACATTGTGCATACCACTCCGGTGTCGAGGGGCACGACATCGGAAATTGCTACTCCTCGTGACGTAATCGAGGCGTTGATCAAAGAAGGGGTAATTCAGCTAAAGGAGTCTGCCCCAAATGTGCATGATAATCCCTTGCCAAACCACGGCCACGTCAATGTGCACCCGATAACCTTAGATGAGGAATACACTCCCTTGCCTAGGCCAATTCCGCCTGAATCAATCACTTATCCGAGCATGCACCACGCAGAAGCCAAGAGAAGAAGATATTGATAGCAGAGCATGAAGACCCAGCCAGCCATGACGCAGAGCAAGAAGGCGTATTGGTTGGATTTGCACCCTTGTTCTGGTCCGCCTAGAGCCCGGATAAGAAAGAACAATTTAGTTTGGCAGAATAATTCAAGACTCATATTTAAGCTTTAATAATGTTTTCCTTTGTTTTACTTGTATTGGAACTACGTGTGACCTGATTTCCTTGGCAGATACGTAGGCGGCCACATCGGCTTCGGTCCCACCTTTTAGAAAATCCCAATTTTTCTTTTGCTTGTAATTGGAACTACGTGTGACCTGATTCCCTTGGCGGATACGTAGGCGGCCACATCGGCTTCGGTCCCACCTTTTAGAAAATCCAAACTTAGAACCCAAAGGAGGGCTATATAAAAAGCACATGCAATAGAACAAAGGCACCCAAAGCTCAGTGGGTCATCGAACATGTGGCATCGATTGAGGCATCACCAAGACAGGGAAGAGCTCGATGTAAGACGACGAGCTCGAGAGATTCACACATGAGTCGAGCACAGTGAAGAACAGCAAGAACACAAAACTAAAACTCTCTATTTTTTCGCACAAACAAGCAAAATCGTCCTGGCTTTGCTTTTCTTCCAAATCTCATAGCAATACACTCCGAGTGGAACGACGACTTGATACGCTACCCCGATTCGCTGTCCGGAGAAGGTAAATCTATCACCCTTTTCGTTCTCGATTCCATTTACTGGTTGTGTGTTTTAAATGATTGATTAAGTACAGATTATTGGCTGTTTGTGTGTGTTGAATCGACAGTCTGAACCTGTTAGTTAAAATCGATCGTTATTGATGTTCGCGACTGTAATCACTATTGTGACTCAGATAGTATATGGCGTTAGTAATGTATTTATTTATATGGCCACTGAAGCTTTCTTCATCCCTTCTTCATGTTTGCTATGATTAGTTGCCTATTTGTTAGTTTGGTTAAATAGGATTAAGGATGATACATATGCGTCTTAGGCTTTCTTGACTAATATGTTACGAGGATGGGGGGGTAGCTTTAAGTTAAAACATTACATTTAATTGATTTAGAATCGTATGTTGCGGCCCTCATGTTAGTAAGCAAGAAAACTGCATTTATTGTGAATATGAGTCCAAGGTGTGGATCTGGTTTTGGCTTGTGTAAGAGTGGTGTAAATTGATTTCTCCATTTGAATATGTCTAAACCATAAGGTTACGAGACCTGCCTTTCCCCCTTTTTGTTTTAAACCACTTTACTTTCAACTGACGGCACCCCTGTCTGTTCATCTTTGTTTAAAACAAGAGATTGAGTATGTAAATTCCAGTCCAGGGAAGTCATGTTGAACTCGTCTATGTATCTCCTCTGGAATAGGTGTACCTGCCTATTGTAGCTGGACACTGTTGAAGCCTTTGTCTAAATTCATGTATAGCTATCTCTTTCCCCGTTGCCCAAAAATGTTAGCCGATAATACCGCTCGATGGCGCCTTTTTACAAATGGTTTACATACATCACCCAAGGATGAGTAGAAATGTCCCATTAGAGCTTCTTGTATGATTCATAATATCTATCCCTTAGGATAAAGTATGGACATATGTGTTTAAATTGCAGGCCAAACAATGTTTACTGCATTTGATTATTAAAATGGTTTATGTTAAATTTGTCCAGTTAATACTTGTTTCTATGGGCTAGTTTGATTGTCAATATGTTTTAGCCAACACTAGCATTTACTGTACACAAGGCCACTAGAGTAACTGTGTGTCTAGGCTTTAAATTATGCCCCCTTATGATAGATAAACTCATAATCGCCGGGAGCATTATAGTAGATATTCATCAGGTTGCAACAATTAAAATATGAACAAATCCATGGAATCATGTGACTGTTAAGGCTCTTAAAAAATAATTCTTGTTAAAACTCGATGTCAGTATTCTGTGTTAGCTTGCAAACAGGAATCTCAATACATTATCAAGTACCCTTATCATTTTAGGAATCATGTGTTTGAAGTTTGGCCCATTTGATTTCCTCTTCTGCTTTGTCGTTTCCTCAATGTAACTTGAATCTCCCTTTGAATCTACATTCTGGTCATTTGCTGACTTAGTGATTTAATCACTCACGTATGCTCATTTTTTAAAATATGCTTATCTGGCTTCTGTGAACCGACAGTCACGTTATAATTTTAAGTCTAAAATGCTTCAATATTTGAACAAGACAGTGTTGTTTTGGACTTTTACATTGGGACCTGCCATCTCGTTTGGATTTTAATAATTAAAAGCATGTTTTGAGTATGTAATCATTTATTTGGCTTAACGTGTATTAATCCTTATCTTTCTTTATTTTATTTTTACATGAAATGCATCGGAGCAAAACGAAGAGTCTCACGGCGAGACTCATCATAAGCTACAACAAATGAAGACCCGCATCTATGTGCATTTATCTCTGCCTCAGAAATTCCAAGCCGCAGGCGAAAGACATCGCCATTCCTCGAGTCCTTTAAATTATTTTCTACCCGCCCCCATTCATTTACTTATTGTAAATTATTTGTCTAACGCTATATTAATTAGTAGAATAATTAGAATATCTAAACCCTGAACCTCTAGATTAGAAAACAATTCTCTTTAGGTTAATTACTCTAAACTCACTACATATTGCTTAAGTCATACCAAACTATTAAATTTTATTTATCTTCAGAATCGTCACGCTAGCATTTTATTACTAGATTTCCAACCCATTTTGTTATAGACCCTCGTTAACATTTGCATAAAAGCCTTATTTCTTTTATTAAAAACCTCCTAAACATTTGGCATACTATGATATGCTAATAAAAGTATAAATCGTCTTTGCATATATAATAATACATGTTTTAAATCTCACATTTTATGTTAATAAGAAAACTTCCTATATTTTTTACTTAAATACTTTTTCAAAGACATGTATTGCATCTCAGATAATAAACCCTAGGTTTGAACGGACAACCGCAAGTTAGCGGATCCTTTAGGGTGCCTAACCCCTTCCCTTTAGGATAATAAAGAACCCTTACCCAGAATCTCATTAAGTTTAGCAGACCATTAAAATGGAGTCAATGTTTTACTTTAAACTAGTTAAACATTTAGGTGTCCTAATTCACCCAAACTAATTAGGTGGCGACTCCCGAACCCTTTAGCACTTTTTATATTCTAGCACATTTTAGCATCCTTTTATATTTTAGCATTCTTTAGCACAGATTAGCTTTTAGCATTTATTTTATTTTCTAACCTTTTATTTAAGCAGGACTCGGTCCCACCTTTAGAATTTTACCCAATATTCGCTTGTAATGAACTACGTCATGACCTGATTCCCTCATGGGGATACGTAGGCGGCCTAAATCGGCTTCGGTCACACCATTAGGAAACTTTTCCCTTCGTTTTGAAAATAACGAGAATGCACATAACATACAAGCAACTACATTGAGACCCACTTTAGGCCAAACACCCTTTTCAAAACTGGGACAATGTAGGAAACCAGACAGGGGTTGCAAGTCCAAACAGGCCAGGCACGCAGATATCAAGGAACAAGGCGGCGAAGTCAAATACGAATCGACCACCCCCCCAAAACTCACAAAATTTTCTTTGAGCGCAGGTCCTTCATATTAGCAGAAGATACAACAAAAGTTCTTCATATTAGCAAAAGCAGAAAGAAACAACATAAGCAGAGAGGGGCACCGACAATCAACAGTCAGAATTCAAAAGTCCGCAACAAAATCTAGCGCATCAGCTCGGGCATAAAGCACACAACAAAGGCATCATGGCAATTCGCCAGTTGCAAGGAAACATCTCAGGGACGACATCTCTACCCACATAATTGCCTTTCTCAAATATTTATCATTTTGTTTTAACAGTTATACACTAACCTTTTTCTCAAGCTTAGCTTGCAGGAGCATTTATTCTACAGGAGCAGCAGCAACGCGTCCAGGCAACGACGTTATCAGCATTATGTCCAGACGACGACATATATCCGACCCAGTTTCGTCAATCAAAACTGGGACAATTTTTTAAGGATTTAGCCACAAAAAGACACCGACAAATATGATTCCATATGCTCGAAAGATCGACATAAACTGGGACAATTTTAAGGGTTTTACTACAAATAACATCAATGGACATGGTTAATTTACGCTAAGGGTTCCATGTCCCAAAACTGGGACAAATTTTAAAAGAGAGCCTGACGGCAGCGGAGCACCGAGAGTATGGGGGAATATATACCGCCGATTTCGGATAAGGAGGTTTACTTTGTGTCACAACATGTCACTATTCAAATATCGACATAATTTCCTACTAGCACATATAACTATATTTTCTCAAGATAGAATATTTTTCAACAAATGTTTTAGACCGAGACTCGAAATCAGACAGGGGTTACATGTCCAGACAAGACAACGCGTGCAAATATCAAGAGCCAACACAAATCGGCCGACCCCCTCCCCGAACTCACAATTTTTCTTTGAGTGAATTTTGCAGGACAATAGGAACAAGGAGGACAACAACATTCCAATACAACGAATCCGCTCACGAAGTCCATCTGCAACAAGTCTACATCAAATACATCTCGCAAAAACCACATCTTCGTTACTCAGGCTACATCATTTACACTTTAATTATTTCATCTAGCTTTGATTATGCATAACACGATTTTTATCTATGCATCTCGTCCATACAAGACGATTCCGCCCATACAAGGCGTCATTTGCATTTCGTCCATACAAGACGATAACGCCCATCTGGCGTCATTTGCATTTCGTCCATCTGAAGCGATAACGCCCATCTGGCGTCATTTGCATTTCGTCCATCTGAGACGATAACGCCCATACTGGCGTCATTTGAATATCGTCCATACAAGACGATACCGCCCATACAAGGCGTCATTTGCATCTCGTCCATACAAGACGATAACGCCCATACAAGGCGTCATTTGCATTTCGTCCATACAAAACGATAACGCCCATACAAGGCGTCATATGCATCGCCCATACAAGCGATAACGCCCATACTGGCGTCATTTGCATTTCATCCAGACAAGATGATAACGCCCATACAAGGCGTCATTTGCATTTCGTCCATACAAGACGACAACGCCCATACAAGGCGTCATGTGCATTTCTTCCATACAAGACGATAACGCCCATACAAGGCGTCATTTGCATTCGTCCATCTGAAGCGATAACGCCATCTGGCGTCATTTGCATTTCGTCCATACAAGCGACAACGCCCATACTGGCGTCATTTGCATTTCGTCCATCTGAGCGATAACGCCCATACTGGCGTCATTTGCATTTCATCCATACAAGCGATAACGCCCATCTGGCGTCATTTGCATTTCGTCCATACAAGCAGCAACGCCATACAAGCGTCATTTGCATTTCGTCCATACAAGCGACAACGCCATACAAGGCGTCATTTGCATTTCGTCCATACTGAGCGATAACGCCATACTGGCGTCATTTGTATTTCGCCCATACAGCGATAACGCCCATCTGGCGTCATTTGCATCTAAATCCATACAAGCGATAACGCCCATACTGGCGTCATTTGCATTTCGTCCATACAAGCGATAACGCCCATACTGGCGTCATTTGCATCTCGTCCATACACGTTTATAACGCCATCTGGCGTCATTTGCATCTCGCCCATACTGGCGATAACGCCCATCTGGCGTCATTTGCATCTCGTCCATACAAGCGATAACGCCATCTGGCGTCATTTGCATTTCGTCCATCTGAGCAACGCCCATCTGGCGTCATTTGCATTTCGTCCATACAAGCGACAACGCCCATACTGGCGTCATTGCATTTCGTCCATCTGAGCGACAACGCCCATCTGGCGTCATTTGCATTTCGTCCATACAAAGCGATAACGCCCATCTGGCGTCATTTGCATTTCGTCCATAAAGCATTTACAACGCCCATCTGGCGTCATTTGCATTTCGTCCATCTGAGCGACAACGCCCATACTGGCGTCATTTGCATTTCGTCCATCTGACGACAACGCCCATACAAGGCGTCATTTGCATTTCGTCCATACAAGCAACGCCCATACTGGCGTCATTTGCATTTCGTCCATACAAGCGACAACGCCCACAAGGCGTCATTTGCATTTCGTCCATACAAGCGATAACGCCCATCTGGCGTTATTTGCATTTCGCCCATCTGAGCGATAACGCCCATACTGGCGTCATTTGCATTTCGTCCATACAAGCACAACGCCCATCTGGCGTCATTTGCATTTCGTCCATACAAGCGACAACGCCCATACAAGACGTCATTTGCGTCTCGTCCATACAAGCGATAACGCCATACTGGCGTCATTTGCATTTCATCCATCTGAGCGATAACGCCCGTACTGGCGTCATTTGCATTCGTCGATACAAGGCGACAACGCCCATACTGGCGTCATTTGCATCTAAATCCATACAAGCGATAACGCCATACAAGCGGCGATTTGCATTTCGTCCATCTGAGCGACAACGCCATACAAGGCATCATTTGCATTTCGTCCATACAAGCGCAACGCCCCATCTGGCGTCATTTGCATCTCGCCCATACAAGACGACAACGCCCATACAAGGCGTCATTTGCATCTCGTCCATACAAGCAACGCGCCCATTCAAGGCGTCATTTGCATCTCGTCCATACAAGCGACAACGCCCATCTGGCGTCATTTGCATCTCGTCCATACAAGCGGCAACGCCCATACAAGCGTCATTTGCATCGTCCATACTAAGCGATAACGCCCATCTGGCGTCATTTGCATCGTCCATCTGAGCGATAACGCCCATACTGGCGTCATTTGCATCTCGCCCATACAAGCGATAACGCCCATACTGGCGTCATTTGCATCTCGTCCATCTGAGCATTTATAACGCCATACTGGCGTCATTTGCATCTCGCCCATACAAGCGATAACGCCCATCTGGCGTCATTTGCATTTCGTCCATCTGAGCGATAACGCCCATCTGGCGTCATTTGCATTTCGTCCATCTGAGACAACGCCCATCTGGCGTCATTTGCATTTCGTCCATCTGAGCGACAACGCCCATACTGGCGTCATTTGCATTTCGTCCATACTGAGCGATAACGCCCATCTGGCGTCATTTGCATTTCGTCCATCTGAAGCGACAACGCCCATCTGGCGTCATTTGCATTTCGTCCATACAAGCGACAACGCCATCTGGCGTCATTTGCATTTCGTCCATCTGAGCGACAACGCCCATCTGGCGTCATTTGCATTTCGTCCATACAAGGCGACAACGCCCATACTGGCGTCATTTGCATTTCGTCCATCTGAAGCGACAACGCCCATACTGGCGTCATTTGCATTTCGTCCATCTGCAAGCGATAACGCCATACTGGCGTTATTTGCATTTCGTCCATCTGAGGCGATAACGCCCATACAAGGCGTCATTTGCATTTCGTCCATACAAAGCGACAACGCCCATCTGGCGTCATTTGCATTTCGTCCATACAAGCGACAACGCCCATACTGGCGTCATTTGCATCTCGTCCATACTGAGCGATAACGCCCGTCTGGCGTCATTTGCATTTCGTCCATACAAGCGATAACGCCCGTCTGGCGTCATTTGCATTCGTCGTCTGAAAGCGACAACGCCCATACTGGCGTCATTTGCATCGTCCATACAAGGCGATAACGCCCATACAAGGCGTCATTTGCATTCGTCCATACAAGCGACAACGCCCATACAAGGCGGCATTTGCATTTCGTCCATACAAGCGATAACGCCATACAAGGCATCATTTGCATCTCGTCCATACAAGCGACAACGCCCATCTGGCGTCATTTGCATCTCGCCCATACAAAGCGACAACGCCCATACTGGCGTCATTTGCATCTCGTCCATCTGAGCGACAACGCCCATACTGGCGTCATTTGCATCTAAATCCATCTGAGCGACAACGCCATACAAGCGTCATTTGCATCTCGTCCATAAGGCGACAACGCCCATCTGGCGTCATTTGCATCTCGTCCATACAAGCGACAACGCCCATACAAGGCGTCATTTGCATCGTTCATACAAGCGATAACGCCATACAAGGCGTCATTTGCATTCGTCCATACAAGCGATAACACCCATACAAGGCGTCATTTGCATTTCGTCCATCTGAGCGATAACGCCCATCTGGCGTCATTGCATCTCGTCCATACAAGCGATAACGCCCATACAACGCGTCATTTGCATCTCGTCCATACAAAGCGATAACGCCCATCTGGCGTCATTTGCATCTCGTCCATACAGACGACAACGCCCATACAAGGCGTCATTTGCATTCGTCCATAAGCGATTCCGCCCATACTGGCGTCATCTGCATTCGTCCATACAAGCGATAACGCTCATACAAGGCGTCATTTGCATTCCGTCCATACAAGCGATTCCGCCATACTGGCGTCACTTGCATTCGGCCATACAAGCGATAACGCCATCTGGCGTCATTTGCATTCCGTCCATAGCGATAACGCCATACAAGGCGTCATTTGCATTCGTCCATACAAGACGATTCCGCCATACAAGCGCCATCTGCATTCGTCCATCTGAGCGATAACGCCATCTGGCGTCATTTGCATCTCTCCATACAAGACGACAACTCCATACAACTGGCGTCATCTGCGTCGTATCTGACGCACGCGTATCATCACATCATTCCATATACGATTTGACTACAACCACAACACAAAATTTACATTCTTACATTATTTTGTTTTGACAGTTATGCACTAATGCTTCTATCTTAGCTTCAATCTACAGGAACTGCACAAGATGGAGCATAACGTGGATTTTCTCTTACAGCGAACCGGGGTAATTTGTTGGGGGGCCAACCTTCCCAATGAATGGCAGAAGCGGCCTCAAACGTCGGTCCACTCGTTCCACATCACCATAAAACCCAGTACCATAAGCCATATCCATACACCCAGGTTCAAGCCAATTATTTTTATTTCTTTACTTTTTGCACCATAGCCCAGTGTCATCATAACTCGACACTGGGACAATTTTTGAGTCCGCGTCAGCCTTGCCTAAATTTCCCAACATTCTAGTTCTGAGGGTCGAGACAAAATTGGCTATGAGTCAACGTCTTTGTCCGGAGATTCTTCCATCATCTCCATACAAAGAGGGACAACTGTTGACACCCAATTTTGACCCTCCCGTCCAGTCATTAGCTATAAAATTAGACTAATAATACAACAATAATTTTTTATGATTTTTTTATAATAAAATGCAGCGATAAAACATTAGTACAGGCATAAATAAACAATTTAATAATAGCGCCGCATTCTAAAGTATTAAGCATTAATTTTTATCTCAAACATAGATTAATGAAACACCTAAATAATTTAATCAATTAATTTTTACCACTAATTAACTAAGCCTAAGAACTAATTAATTAACTCCTAAAACTAATACCCTAATTTAACTACCCAGCCCAAACCTGCGGCCCATTATTTTCACGACCCGAGGGTCACTTGACCTCTTTTCTTTCCCTCAACTCGCCATACGATCTTCCCTTACCCTAGCAACCCTTTAGCATTTTTAATATTTTAAACACTTCTTTAACACCTTTTACTTTTTAAAAACGAACCTTTTTAATACTTTTAAAACTTCTAGCATTTTAATTATTTAGCATTTTATTTCCTAACATTTTATTTAAGCAGGGTCCATTCGAGTTTAGAAAATGTCGCGGCCGAAAATGGGCGCGACAGAATGGCGACTCCACTGGGGATTTTAGGTTCTTGACCATAACAAACCTAGGTTTATTATTGCTTAGCTTTATTTGTTTGTTTTAAATGCCTTAAAATTGCTCGCTTAATTTTGTATGTTTAACTATTTTAATTGCTATTTGTTTTACTGCTTTCCTCAAACTGGCATTCCGCTCATATTTCTTCCACTCTGGAAAATTCACACTATCACACACAACACGCGGGTGTGCTTTGCGCACCTGCAAATTTCTTTCAAACACCCAAAATTAAGAGAGTTGGTGTTTTGCGCGGAGAATCCGGTCCAACCGGTGGTCGCGTAGCCTTCTCACTCGAGTTGTCCGCTCGGAAACCTTGCGTCTAGAAAAGTCAAATCTTAGAAACTTAAGATAGAGCTATACCACCCTTTATTTTAGGGCATGCATGCATTTACCTTAGGTGGGTCGGTCCTTGGCATCGACACCACAATTAGGAAGACACCAAACTTGTCGACGGGTTTCTCAACCCAACGGCCAACCAGCATATTATGTGTAGCATGGTGATGACAGACAAATCCAAACCTAATCATGTCATGCTGAAATTGGAAAAAGTGCACCGTCATTTGGTCGCCATTTCCAACAAAAGCATTACAGTTGGACGGCTTGGACAAATCCATCATGACCTCGCATATGTGACGTTTAGGCCTACCTCTGGCATAAAGAGGTCCCCCTGCATGTTAGGAAACGTTTGAATGTGCTATGTGCGATATATCTGTTACATACCTGCAAATTACGTGCTTTATGCTAACACCGTTTGTTGCATTTTTTTTAGAAAGATTTATCATCTCCCCAAAGGTCGATTTGTATTTGACTAAACAATGGCAGAACATCGATATCTCACAAGATCAAAGGCACGGTCCAGTGACATGACTGATTCAAGGGCATCTGAGCGGAACGAGTCGGAACCTGTCTTGGTTCCTATAGGCAAAGCAGAGGTCTCAGAAGAGAAAGGCAGCATAGATCCGGTCGAGCAGCTCGCCCAAATACCGCAGCAAATAGCAAACTGCGCAGAAATCGAAGGCTGAAACATCATCAAGTACTCACATCGCAAACAACCAAAACAGTCAAAATCCTCCAAATTACTACCAGTACCCTCTTACTACATATCTCATTCAGCCAATATACAATGCACCCATACATCCCACACAAAACCAAATTATGCTCCAGCCAAACACAAACCAAAGGCCACCACAAACCCACTTTTGCAATGCATACGACAACCCCTTACGATACCCATCCGTGCATACGCCACAGCCAAATGCCCGTTCACTAAACACCTTCAAACCCCGCATAGGTGCTAAGAGAAAACCAACCAGAACCTATACACCTTTAACCAAACCCATAGCCCAAGTGTATGAGGAGCTGAAAGCCGCAGGAATACTCCAGCCAATTCCCAGAAATATCCCCAGGCCTACTTCCCGAGGGCACGATAAAACCAAACATTGTGCATACCACTCCGGTGTCGAGGGGCACGACATCGGAAATTGCTACTCCCTCAGGGACAGAATCGAGGCGTTGATCAAAGAAGGGGTAATTCAGCTGAAGGAGTCTGCCCCAAATGTGCATGATAATCCCTTGCCAAACCACGGCCACGTCAATGTGCACCCGATAACCTTAGATGAGGAATACACTCCCTTGCCTAGGCCCATTCCGCCTGAATCAATCATTTATCCGAGCATGCACCACGCAGAAGCCAAGAGAAGAAGATATTGATAGCAGAGCATGAAGACCCAGCCAGCCATGACGCAGAGCAAGAAGGCGTATTGGTTGGATTTGCACCCTTGTTCTGGTCCGCCTAGAGCCCGGATAAGAAAGAACAATTTAGTTTGGCAGAATAATTCAAGACTCATATTTAAGCTTTAATAATGTTTTCCTTTGTTTTGCTTGTATTGGAACTACGTGTGACCTGATTCCCTTGGCGGATACGTAGGCGGCCACATCGGCTTCGGTCCCACCTTTTAGAAAATCCCAATTTTTCTTTTGCTTGTAATTGGAACTACGTGTGACCTGATTCCCTTGGCGGATACGTAGGCGGTCACATCGGCTTCGGTCCCACCTTTTAGAAAATCCAAACTTAGAACCCAAAGGAGGGCTATATAAAAAGCACATGCAATAGAACAAAGGCACCAGTCAGGCTCAGGGGGGTCAGTCGAACACAGGGCATCGATTGAGGGCATCAGTCAAGCACAGGGGAAGAGCTCAGTCAGAAGACGACGGAGCTCAGTAGGAGATTCACACATGAGTCGAGCACAGTGAAGAACAGCAAGAACACAAAACTAAAACTCTCTATTTTTTCGCACAAACAAGCAAAATCGTCCTGGCTTTGCTTTTCTTCCAAATCTCATAGCAATACACTCCGAGTGGAACGACGACTTGATACGCTGCCCCGATTCGCTGTCCGGAGAAGGTAAATCTATCACCCTTTTCGTTCTCGATTCCATTTACTGGTTGTGTGTTTTAAATGATTGATTAAGTACAGATTATTGGCTGTTTGTGTGTGTTGAATCGACAGTCTGAACCTGTTAGTTAAAATCGATCGATATTGATGTTCGCGACTGCAATCACTATTGTGACTCAGATAGTATATGGCGTTAGTAATGTATTTATTTATATGGCCACTGAAGCTTTCTTCATCCCTTCTTCATGTTTGCTATGATTAGTTGCCTATTTGTTAGTTTGGTTAAATAGGATTAAGGATGATACATATGCGTCTTAGGCTTTCTTGACTAATATGTTACGAGGATGGGGGGGTAGCTTTAAGTTAAAACATTCTGTTTAATTGATTTAGAACTGTCATATGTTCTGTGCCCCTCATGTTAGTAAGCAAGAAAACTGCATTTATTTTGAATATGAGTCCAAGGTGTGGATCTGGTTTTGGCTTGTGTAAGAGTGGTGTAAATTGATTTCTCCATTTGAATATGTCTAAACCATAAGGTTACGAGACCTGCCTTTCCCCCTTTTTGTTTTAAACCACTTTACTTTCAACTGACGGCACCCCTGTCTGTTCATCTTTGTTTAAAACAAGAGATTGAGTATGTAAATTCCAGTCCAGGGAAGTCATGTTGAACTCGTCTATGTATCTCCTCTGGAATAGGTGTACCTGCCTATTGTAGCTGGACACTGTTGAAGCCTTTGTCTAAATTCATGTATAGCTATCTCTTTCCCCGTTGCCCAAAAATGTTAGCTGATAATACCCTGCTCTGATGGCAGTTCCTTTTTTACAAATGGTTTACATACATCACCCAAGGATGAGTAGAAATGTCCCATTAGAGCTTCTTGTATGATTCATAATATCTATCCCTTAGGATAAAGTATGGACATATGTGTTTAAATTGCAGGCCAAACAATGTTTACTGCATTTGATTATTAAAATGGTTTATGTTAAATTTGTCCAGTTAATACTTGTTTCTATGGGCTAGTTTGATTGTCAATATGTTTTAGCCAACACTAGCATTTACTGTACACAAGGCCACTAGAGTAACTGTGTGTCTAGGCTTTAAATTATGCCCCCTTATGATAGATAAACTCATAATCGCCGGGAGCATTATAGTAGATATTCATCAGGTTGCAACAATTAAAATATGAACAAATCCATGGAATCATGTGACTGTTAAGGCTCTTAAAAAATAATTCTTGTTAAAACTCGATGTCAGTATTCTGTGCTAGCTTGCAAACAGGAATCTCAATACATTATCAAGTACCCTTATCATTTTAGGAATCATGTGTTTGAAGTTTGGCCCATTTGATTTCCTCTTCTGCTTTGTCGTTTCCCTTGAATGTAACTTGGAATCTCCCCCCCCCCCCCTTTGAATCTACATTCTGGTCATTTGCTGACTTAGTGATTTAATCACTCACGTATGCTCATTTTTTAAAATATGCTTATCTGGCTTCTGTGAACCGACAGTCACGTTATAATTTTAAGTCTAAAATGCTTCAATATTTGAACAAGACAGTGTTGTTTTGGACTTTTACATTGGGACCTGCCATCTCGTTTGGATTTTAATAATTAAAAGCATGTTTTGAGTATGTAATCATTTATTTGGCTTAACGTGTATTAATCCTTATCTTTCTTTATTTTATTTTTACATGAAATGCATCGGAGCAAAACGAAGAGTCTCACGGCGAGACTCATCATAAGCTACAACAAATGAAGACCCGCATCTATGTGCATTTATCTCTGCCTCAGAAATTCCAAGCCGCAGGCGAAATACATCGCCATTCCTCGAGTCCTTTAAATTATTTTCCACCCCGCCCCCATTCATTTACTTATTGTAAATTATTTGTCTAACGCTATATTAATTAGTAGAATAATTAGAATATCTAAACCCTGAACCTCTAGATTAGAAAACAATTCTCTTTAGGTTAATTACTCTAAACTCACTACATATTGCTTAAGTCATACCAAACTATTAAATTTTATTTATCTTCGTAACTGCTCGCCGCTAGCATTTTATTACTAGATTTCCAACCCATTTTGTTATAGACCCTCGTTAACATTTGCATAAAAGCCTTATTTCTTTTATTAAAAACCTCCTAAACATTTGGCATACTATGATATGCTACTAAAAGTATAAATCGTCTTTGCATATATAATAATACATGTTTTAAATCTCACATTTTATGTTAATAAGAAAACTTCCTATATTTTTTACTTAAATACTTTTTCAAAGACATGTATTGCATCTCAGATAATAAACCCTAGGTTTGAACGGACGACCGCAAGTTAGCGGATCCTTTAGGGTGCCTAACCCCTTCCCTTTAGGATAATAAAGAACCCTTACCCAGAATCTCATTAAGTTTAGCAGACCATTAAAATGGAGTTAATGTTTTACTTTAAACTAGTTAAACATTTAGGTGTCCTAATTCACCCAAACTAATTAGGTGGCGACTCCCGAACCCTTTAGCACTTTTTATATTCTAGCACATTTTAGCATCCTTTTATATTTTAGCATTCTTTAGCACAGATTAGCTTTTAGCATTTATTTTATTTTCTAACATTTTATTTAAGCAGGAGTTTAGAAAATGTCGCGGCCGAAAATGGGCGCGACAACCTGTAATGGATTTTCTTGTATTTGGGCATGCAGCCCAGTCTGCATCACAGAAAGCAGTTAGTGTATTCTGTTCACTACTAGACATAAGTACCCCTTGTCCTGGTTGATTCTTTAGATACCTTATAATTCTAAAAACAACATTTAGGTGAGACTGTTTAGGTTGTTGTAGAAACTGACTGAGAGTTTGGACACTATATGCTATGTCTGGTCTTGTAATAGTAAGGTATAATAATTTGCCAATCAGTCTTTGGTAGGTCCTAACATTATCTAAGAGTTCATCAGAAGTGGCAGTATTGTTTTTCTGAATATTCTGCTGCTTAACAGCTAGTTCATCTAGTTCTTTAGTAGTCGTTTTGGTATTACAATCAGTAGGTGTGTTAATAGGCTTAGCCCCAGCAAGTCCTGATTCTGAAATTAGCTCCAATGCATATTTCCTTTGATGCATTAGAATTCCTTTATTTGATCTAGTAAATTCAATTCCTAGGAAGTATCTTAATTCTCCTAGGTCTTTCATTTTAAACACATTTTGAAGAGACTGCTTTGTCTCTGTAATTAGCTTCACATTGTTCCCTGTAATTAACATGTCATCTACATAGACTAGTATAATAATAATACTCTGACTAGTTTGTTTTATGAACAAGGAGTGATCATAGTGAGATTGCCTGAATTCCATTTGAATCAAGGCTGCTGTTAATTTAGAGTTCCATTGTCTAGGAGCTTGTTTGAGCCCATACAAGGATTTATGTAGTCTACACACATGTTTCCCCCTTTGACTAATGAAACCTTGAGGGAGATCCATATAAATTTCATCATAGAGATCACCTTGAAGAAAGGCATTATACACATCCATTTGATGAATATGCCAGCCTTTAGATGCATCTGTAGCTAGTATAACCCTTACAATAACCATTTTTACTACTGGAGAGAAGGTTTCCTGATAATCTATCCTTTCTTGTTGATTGTAACCTTTAGCAACTAACCTAGCTTTTAATCTTTCTATCTCACCAGATTCTTTGTATTTTATTTTATAAATCCATTTACATCCTATGGGGTACTTTCCTGCAGGTAAGGGAACAATTTCCCAAGTTTGATTATCTTGTAAGGCCTTTATTTCAGTTTTCATAGCTTCCACCCATCTAGGATCTTTTGAAGCTTCATTGTAGTTTTGTGGTTCTGTTATTTCAGAAAAGGCAGTTAGAAAATCCTGATATCTATTACTTAAGTGTTCATAGTGCATATAGTTCTGTATAGGATAGAGGACATTGTTAACATTGGAAGTGACAAAGTCCTTGAGCCATATGGGAGGTTGTCTGGGTCTACAAGATTTTCTGACATGCGTATTTTCAGTTCTTTGTTGATTCTCAGACAACTCAGAGTTATTGGTGTTATTTTGGTGCGATGAGAGTTTTAGCTGTAGTAGGAATGGTAGTATTTGTGGATTCTTTTTGAGATTCAATAGGTGTGTTCAGAGTAATAGGTTGTGGTATACCATCTGGTTGAGTTATGTGGATGTTCTCCTTCAGATTAGTGAATACAGGTACAGTGGCTATATCTTTCTTAAAGGGATACTCTGTTTTCCTAAAGGTAACATCCCTACTAACCAGAAATACTTTAGCATTCATGTCATACAGTATGTAACCTTTTTGAGTCTCTGAAAAACCCATCAGAACACAGAATTTAACTCTAGATTGGAGTTTATCAGTTACAGTGAGATCTTTAGCAAAGCACAAGCAGCCCATAGTTCTGATGTGACCTATGGAAGGTTTCTGTCTGTACATGCTTTCATAGGGTGTCTTTCCTGTAATGGAAGAAGGCATTCTATTTATCAAGTAAACTGCAGCTAGCACACATAGACCCCAAAATTTGATAGGAATATTGGCTTGAAGTCTTATAGCTCTAGTTACCTCTATAATGTGCCTATGTTTTCTTTCAGCTATACCATTTTGTTGAGGTGTGTAGGCACAAGATCTTTGGTGGATTATCCCTAGCCTCTGAAAGAGACTGCTACAGATATCATTAACAAACTCTGTGCCATTGTCAGTCCTAACAACCTTAATGGTTTGTTTGAATTGAGTAGACACATAACTAAGAAATTGCTTAATAACCACACAAGTTTCTGATTTTAATTTCAGCAGGTAAACCCAAGTCATTCATGAAAGGACCAAACATATAGAAATTGATCTCTCAATCCCCTTGGAGTTGTGCTACTTTCTATGTAAACAAAAATTCCGAAATAGAAAGAGGAATTCCTAGATTGGTAATTAATTATAAACCCTTGAACAGAACCCTAAAATGGATTAGATACCCAATTCCAAACAAAAAAGACTTGTTACAAAAATTGCATTCTGCTTTGATATTCTCAAAATTCGACATGAAATCATGTTTTTGGCAAAATCCAAATTTCTGCGAAAGATCGTTATAAAACCGCTTTTACGGTACCCTTTGGGCAATACGAATGGAACGTAATGCCTTTTGGTCTTATGCCCCTTCAGAATTCCAACGAATAATGAATGATATTTTTAATGATTATTTCAAATTCTGCATAATTTATATTGATGATGTTTTAATCTTCTCAAAATCATCTTAAAACATTCTTTTATGTCACTAAGAAAAATGGATTGGTAGTATCCAAGTCAAAAATGAGTCTGTTTCAGACTAAGATAAGATTTCTAGGACATTATCTATCCCAGGGTAAAATCACCCCCATAGAAAGATCCTTAGAATTCGCAAGTAAATTCCCTGACAAAATCCTAAATAAAACTCAGTTGCAAAGATTCTTAGGCAGCTTAAATTATGTTTTAGATTTTTTCCCGGAAATCAATAAGATGGCAAAACTACTCCATGATAGATTAAGAAAAAACCCTGCTCCATGGACTAGCAACCATACTATCTGTGTCCAGAAAATCAAGAAAGTACTAGAAATACCGTGTCTCCATATTGCAGACCCTCAGTTACCTAAGATAGTAGAGACAAATGCCTCAGACTTAGGATACGAGGGGATCTTGAAACAAAAATCGGAGGGAAAATAATGTATAGTCTAGTACACCTTTGCCCATTGGAATGATACCCAGAAAAACTATTGTACCATTAAAAGAGAAATTTTGAGCATCGTCTTATGCATACAAAAATTTCAAAGTGATTTACTAAATCAAAAAAATTTACTTAGAGTCGACTGCAAAAGTGCTAAAGAGGTTTTACAAAAGGATGTTCAAAACCTTGCATCAAAACAAATTTTTGCACGATGGCAAGCAATTTTCAGTATTTATGATTTTGATATTGAATATATTAAAGGAGAAACAAATTCCATTCCAGATTTCCTAATCCGTGAATTCCTCTAGGATAGAGGAAATACCTAAAAAATCCTCTTATTCCTTCACAAAATCCCCGAAAGCTACAGAGAGTTGATACAGTTACTGGTTCATAAAAGAATCATTCGAAGTTCAATAAAGGATCATCCAAAGTATAAAAGATGATTAAACTAAGAGTTTTTCCCAAAAATAGAGAAAGAAGAATTTTTCAAAATCCTTTCTCAAAATATTTTCTAATTTTCTAACTTGTAGTAAATACGAGTTACTTTAAAATAAATTTTTAGACAAAAATGGTGTTACAAATCATGAGACATTTTAAAAACCCCAGATTTTTACCAAACTAATTTTTTAAAATATTTCTTTTTAAATACTGGGATTACCAACAAGCTTGGTTCAATTTCTTTTTGTGTCATTACACTTGTTGCACCCAAAATTCCATTGGACATGAGTATTCATATGGCTTGCAGAAGATAAATACAACTGTCCAAAGAAGACTCAAAATCAGATGATGAGACAGTTTCAAAATACCAGCAAGTCTTACTCCACACAGAGTACAAGAATGGCTAAATGCTCAGAAATCCCTTGTATTACAGGCGTCAATAGAAACAACACAAAAACAACTACAAACACCAGAGCATACCCAGTTCCTTTCACAGAAATCCAGGATGGCTTTCAAGCTTGCAGCAGCAAAAAATCCAGAAGAAATGCATGCAATAATCCTACAGTTCGCTCCATCTTCATCAAAACCAGGCTCCTCCTCAGAAGAAGAAGAACCCGTAATTGAAAATGAAGATAGTCCGATTTTTGGCAATAGTGAATTATGAAAGTTGCCAAGAAAAGACAAAATACCCGGAGTGGAGATTAGTCAAGATTTCGACAAAAGCAGATGCCCGACAAAAGTCCAGAGGAAAGATGGGACAAAATTCCTTCGGTAGTTGCAAATGCCAAAACAGTAAAAGCACAAATTCCAGCAATAATTCGAGAAGAGGACAAAAACAATGATGTCATGGATGATGTCACTCTCCACTCGGATGAATAGTTAAATTATTAAAATATTATTTGTAATACTTAAATCCCACTTTGTAATTTTCCTATAAAATGAGACCCCCTCTCCCTTAGTTAAACAAGCTTTTTCTTTCCTAGTTTTCTCTCTTCCTTCTCTCTAGAAGTTTGAAGTTCTCTCAGATTATCCCCTTAGTAGATTAGGATAAATTCCCAAATACCTTCATATGACCCATATGACTCATAGCATATGAACATCAATACCGTTCACCATTAAACTCCTTGTAAGTTTTTAATATTTTGAATAAATATGATTATGGATGGTACTACTACCTCATAATCTTTTATATATTCATGCTTTTAATTACTTGCATACTTTTAATACCTGCATTAAATACCATGGTCGGTTCAACCGCCTAAATTACTTTATGTTTTGAACGAATTCTGGATTCCTCCACAGGAACCTTAATTTGTCTTTTGATTATGTCTTTACTTACCGTATTTTATATTATCTTTTAATTATTCAATCCCGTATATATCAATTTCTTTCCTGTTTATTATCCCCTTTAGATCATCGGCCTAACTTGGTATCAAGTAAATAGAGATCAAATATGGTTCAGTTCTTGTAGGTGGTATGTTTTTCCTTGTATTTTTGCGTTTATACTATCTTTGTGTATTGAGTTTGCTCTTATTAGGTTTAGATTTCTTGTTTTTGGTTTTGTATGAAATAGAATTATATATATATATATAATATATATATATATAGTTATATATATATATATATATATATATAGTTATATATATATATATATATATAGTTATATATATAACTATATATATATAGTTATATATATATATATATATATATTAACTATATATATATATATATAGTTAAATTATTTATCTTTAATTGTTTACATCAAAATAACTGCTACCCAATCAACAGAGGAGAATCCACGTTCTAACAAATTTAAATAATGTGAAAGGAAGAAACATAACTGATATTCTGAAATAATGATAACAGACATCAAAATATGTTTCGGTCAAAGGTGGATCTTTGGATCTGATGATGAACTTCAAGACACTGTTGATAGTCATGCTAGTACGACTAAGGATCAAGGAAGAGTTGGGGTCACCGCTCCCGAGAGTGGTGGAAGCAAGCGACCACGAGAGGTTGAGGATGTCAACTGGGACAAGAGGAGAAGGCTGAAGATGATGTTCTACCTTGTAGCAGAAGGCCTACATCTGTCCCAAATAAAAGATCTAAACCATGGTAAGGAGGATTTGGACACGTGACTAACGTGGGCCAGAATCCAAAAGGTCTACGTTAAATTTCTTCCTTGTCAATAATGAGATTAAAGGGCTTGAATTAAAGTTAGGAATATAAAGAGGTTTTCCTGAAAAATTATATTCCTTATGTTTTAAAACCAGAAGTTTAATCTCACCTTCCTTCCCATTTAAGATTGGACTATTGTAAACAACGGCTTAAAAGATATGATCTTAAGTTGTAATAAAACTAGAATTATGGACAATTCTAAGTAAGCGCCAGGAATTTCCCTGGGCACCAATCACAAGGGAAGATGACTAAAGACAAACCTATCACCGTTTCCGATAGAAGATCCTTCATTTGACAGGATGGTATTGGACACTCAGTCATACAAAGACTACAGACGACTGGAGTGGGCCAGAGTTTCCAGGTCTTAAATGATCTGAAGGCCAAAAGAAAGGCAGAAAATAAATTGGATACTCAGTCTGCCAAGAAAACTGGAGTGGGCCAGAGTATCTAGATTACATATGATCCAGTTACGCCCTAATCACGGACAAGAGGTTGTTCAAGTGAAGCAACTCCACCTCTAATGTTAAGGGGTTGGAGAAGTTGTCCTGAAAAGGACTTAAGGGAATGAGATCACTCTAATAAGAGATGATACATGTCTCAAACTTAGTTTCAGGGACGCTGTTGGTCAAATTGGTTTGAGTCTAGTCCAACAGACCTGTAATAACTAAGAATGGTACAATATGTCTATATCCAAAATGAATGATGTATTTGTAATTTGTGCATCTATGCCATCTTAGATTAAGACACGTCAAATAGAAAGTCATTCAAAAGCTAACTAAGTTGAGATTGTTACCATTTGTCGACATAAACCATCAAAATTAATGTGAGGTGGGCGAAGAGGCAAAATCACCTTTCCATTCCGTCAACGGAATAACGAAAAAAGAACTGCTCTTCTAGAACTTAGTCACACCTACATGGGTGATTTGAAGTTTGTACCAAATAGAGGGGGAGACAAGTACGTTGTGACCTTCATTGATGATGGTACAACATATTGCATCCTTTGTTAGTTAAAAATCAAAGATGAAGCTGTTGAAGCAGATAAGCGCTACAAAGTAGAAGTTGAAGAGACTACGTAGTGAGGAATTCGTAGTGATAGATGGGGAGATTGCGAATCATCGTTCATCAAATGACTGCTCCTTACTCACCTCAGTCTAACGGTGTTAGCTAAAGCGTAAAGCTATACGCCCAAGATATGTGGGGCAAAGCGATCCTTACCGCTAATGTGATTCTTAACAAGAACTCCGCATAAGGATAATGATAACCCTCCATGTGAAATATGGAAAGGATCCCACATACAAATGTTGTTATGTGGGGTGTCTTGGTAGAGGTTAGATACCGAAACAAGTCAAGTTGGACCTAAGACTGTAGATTGTAAGTCCACTGGATCTGTAAAATAATAGTAGTGCTAATCGCATCCTGGTGTCAAAGAATGTTGAATTCTTTGAAGATAACTTTCCTTGAGAAGGAAAAAGAAGTAATTGCTCGAGGTTAACAAGAACCCGTGAGTGCCTGACTATCCAGAACTAGACGTTCCAGAACTATAGTACTCAGAAATTGCTGACTATCCGAAACTTAATGTTCCAGATCTACAGAACTCAGGGATTCGAGATGTTAAACCGAGACAGAGCAAAAAGAGGGGACAAAAACTTGTTCTAGGCCTTTTAGGTTGTATGGTTAATAATGAACCATGGACAATTAACAAAGAATTGTCATCTCCAAAAGCACTGCTTTGGAATGAAGCTACAAAGAGAGAAATAAATTCCATCAGATAAAACCATGCTTGTGTGATGGTTGATCTTCCTCCGGGAAAAGAACCTTTGAGTTGTAAAAGTGGATACTCAAATTGAGTATGAAGTAGATGGATCTATTGACGAGTATTAGGCCTCGACTACTTGGACATGTGCTCCTCTATGAATTGCTTAACATCCAGGGTCACCGCAGTCTTGCGTGACATGGATGTTGAGACAGCCTTCCTAATCGGAGAGTTGGTTTGGTGGACTATTGGGCTTCTTCCTGAACTTCCTTTTTTGGTCCCTGAAATGTTTACATTTTAGTTTTGAAAGTTTCAGTTGAAACAGAAACAATGAATCTAACAACAGAAACATTGACTCTGAAGTTAGAAACCGAACAGTTGGAAAACCAATAGTCCGAAAGTGGAAGAAGAAAGTAATACGGAACAACCCAATGAGTTTGTAGTTTCAGGGAAAAGAAGAAAGTCTATCTACTTGTCAAGTCTCTGTACGGGCTGAAATAGGCTCGAAAATGACACAAAACTTTGATAGTACTCTTCTATCGAATGGTTTCTCCATTAATAAGTGTGACAAGTGTGTCTACATGAAAGGTAATTCTGACTCGTTCGTCATAATATGTCTTTACGTAGACAACATGTTGATCATAGGAAATAGTTCTAGTGTGATCCTAGATACTAAGAGTATGTTGAAATAATGTTTCAACATGAAAGGATATGGTTACACTTGAGAAGAATGAGACATGGGAGATTGTTGATTTACCTCCTGGAAAGGTTGCAGATAACATCTTAGGAATTGGAATTTCTAAGACATCTAATGGACCGGTCTGATTCTGAACTCGTTTGTGAGGTGTTTGAAAATCTCGCTGAAGTCACAAATGGATATGAATCATATAAGTGATTGGAATCATGGTGCACCCATATACCAGGAGAGATATGTGCTTGTCATATGTAGTTCAATGTATTTTACACACTAAAAACGACTTGGCATCGGCTCATAAAGTAGATCAGTTGAACTAAGGTTCATTGGAAATAATTGATAGAAGGCGTTAAATCAGATATGACGATATCTGAAACAGTCGCTTATCTACGAATTATGGTATTCTGGGTGTCCATCGGTTCTGGGAGAACACAGTGATGCAAAATGGACATCCGACTTAAAGAACACCAAAGCCACACATGGATGTGTGTGGTGTGTCATTGCAAAATCCTCTAAGAAAATTTGCATCAGCCGATTCGTGATGGAATCGAAGTTTATCGCTTTGGAAAAAGCATGAATAGAAGTTGAATAACTTCACTACCTCTTAGAGGATGTCTCTTATTGGGAGAAACTCGTGCCTTTGTCAGTTATACACTGTGAGGGCACGGATGACGGCATCTGGATAGTTTAGTCAGAGGCATAAGACCGTTGTGCAGTTGATCATCACGAGTGACACTTCCTTGATTACTAATCAAAGGATATAGCGGATCATTTAACTAAAGAACTACCCGAAGATCAAGATTCTGCCTGTCTAGGGGAATAGGCGTAAAACCAAAAAAATAAGAACTGATATGGTGGAAACCCAACCTTATTGACTGGAGATCCCAAGAATTAGGTTTAGTGGGAAAACTAAATCATAAAGGTCCAGTTGAGCGCTTTGGTGGAAGCAAGAGCACTTCAGATGATGATTTCTGTAAAGAAACATGAATCCAAAGTCGTTCCTGCGATAGACCTTAAAGTGCTACCTGTATGGTGGGTAGATGTTAAGTTTTCAAAACCTTTAATGATCCTCACCTATTGAGGTTAGGTTTGGAGAAACTTTTAATGGTGTGTAACACCTATGAAGTGGGGTATAGCAGGATACCTTATAGAAGACCATCTATTTAAGTGCGAGGACAATCCACCTCAAATGAACGCACTTAAGAATCTAAGTGTATCCACGACCACAACGGACAAAACATTAAGAAGAACAGAGTAAGGAAAGTTGTTGTGTTGGTACCATTGTCTTGGCTTACACTAAATACTGACAGTTCAAGGCAGCACGTTCACCGCGCAGTAAGTAAGTTCGACGGTATTCAACTTTGGAATGTTTAAAGCTAAGGCTACCTATTCAGATGCAACATCGGTACGCCGAAAGATTGCTAGAAAGACATTTTGTGAGGTGCACTAAAATCTCTTTCAAGATGGGATTGTTGGAAATTTACTAATGTGGAATTAAGTTTATCCCATTATTTATGACTCGAATAATTGGGGGCCCGCACGTCAGAAACCTCATTTTCACACACATGTGCACTCGTAGTGCCAAGTATCATAAATTTTATTAGTGAAAGAGATATTGGTAGGTAAGTAAATGTTTGATACATAAAATGATGGACTGTCGTTGGTTAAATGACGAGTGTTCAACATTGTTAAACGAAAGAAGAAGTGTTTGAAGTATAAGATGAAGCAAGTCAGAAATCACCGCGGAGCCGTGAAGGGCTGCGGCGTGTCCTCGTCGGAGTCGCGACCCTGGAGCATCGTGGCGCCTCCCAAGCAGCGTCGCGACACTAATTTGTTGGTTGGTCATTGGAGTCGAGGTGCCGCGGTGCTAATTCGCAGATCTGCGGTGCTTCGAAGGAAGAATTGTTTGACAGGAGACGAAAAGTTCCTGACTTTTGGGCTGGGTTTGGAGCATTGAACCTCCATTACTTGGCATTTGAATTCAACCATTATTTAGCTGAATGTAACCTCTCAATAAGTGTCATTGCATGACTATTGAAAGCCATTAGTTGGCTAGTTGGGAGGTCATCTTCCTTATACTATAAATTGAGGCCTTTGGCTCAATTGGAGATGTACTTCACACTTGACACCAAATTTAGATTTCTGAAAATCCTCTTCCTCTCTAGTATTCTTTCACACACTTAAATGTTCTTCTTTTAGTAAACACTTGAGTTTCCTTTGCTCATTTGTTAGTTGTTAATTTATCTTGGGAGACAATTGCCCACTAACGTAAAATGAAATATACGGGGCAATCTTGTCTTAAGTACAGAGTGAATATCACTCAACTCTACAACGCCCTTGTAACGCTACCATATTTAGTGTCTCTTAGTTTCAGGTTATCAAGATTTAGTGTCTCTAGTACTCAATAGCTTGTTGAATCTATAATCCTTGTTGGCTACAAGTCTGTTGTTACTGTAATTCTCATTGCATACCCTTTCGAAACATTTGTAATAGTAGTTTACTATTTCCGTATATCTAATATTTTTCCAACAAAAAAAACATCACCTTTATTGCTTAGATTTCATACCTTAACTGAAATATATCAATTAATAAACATGATCCTACTATATTTGATGTTGAGTTAGGAATGTTGATGTGTTTTGTTTGAAGATGTCAAGCTTTATGAGTAGATTTTTCATTGCTTAACTGAAATATATCATGCAAATCTAATGAAAGTTCAATTTGGGTTCCCCGTTCCCCTTATACACATTACCCGTGTTTCTTTTGGAAACTTTTGAATAGGAAAAATATCACAGCATAGTGAAGAATTGCTGAGATAAGTATTAGTTTTTCATAACAATGCGTGCTAATAAGGTTTTTATTTTTTAAATATTTACAGTACGAAGAGAAAATGAGAACACACTCCATTTGTTAACAATAAAAATAATTTAAGTGTTTTGCTGAAATTCAGTGACAGTCGAACTACTCTGAAGGCGAATTACAAGAACTTCATCGGCTACCAAGGCATCTTAGCCGAAGTCGTTAGTTAGAGGTACGACTGGGACTCACTCAGATGCAGACGCCTCAACGACCAAGTCAAAAGGGTTTCTAGACCCCTAAAAGCGGTAACGACCAACAACAGCTGAAAACAAGGACCATTACCCGAGTAAGAAGAGTAGAGGGAGAGAAAATCGACACCACCTCCCCCATGGTCGGCCATTGAACTTAGTGGATTACTTGATGGCTCACATGGGGGGCACATGTGTACAAATTTTTTTCTTTTTGTATTATAAATAGGAACATTCTTTTGTATATACACACACAATAAATCAAACAACTCAAATTTTATCTATCTTCATCTTTGATCCTGTCTTTATCTTTTATCATCTACTGTACTCAGTTGCATTCATGTTTCTTACCTCTTAGTTTACTAATACCACCATCCTAACGCTTTCTGAAGTAATTGGGGAACCCGTTGCTGGAAATTAGAGCCAAATCCAACACCACCGAAGCTGCAACTCGTGCACGATGACATACGTATGATTGAAACACAACTTGAGGTGTTCGTCGAGGACACCAGCAAGAGATTTGAAGCCTTGGAGCAAAACCAAGCACGATTTCAGTCACAACTGGAGGAGAATCGCGAAACCAACAGAAGGTTGAAGTTCATTATAGCGAACCTGAATATGGTCCCATCGGGGGGATCAACGCAAAACACACCGGTGATAACACATGCAAACACAACGGGTATACTACCAGTACCCACGACACATAAGTACGGCCAAACTACAGGTAATAAAACCCCTATCGATAACTCGCAAGCTGTTTATACACCCTCAACTTTTCCGACAGGGAGATGGTTTACCTTTCCCCCGGCACCCTCAATATTTTCAAGCCCACCTATCTACCGAAACCCTAATCTCTCTTTGACACCCCCAACATCTCCAAATATTACAGTCCAAAACCATGAAACCAATACAAGCCACAAAACCCTCAAACCTAAAATAAATTTCCCAGAATTCGATGGCCCTAACCCCAGAAGCTGGCTCAGAAAATGCGAGAAGTTCTTTGAATTATATGACATAAATAAGCAGGGGAAGATGAGTTATGCTCCGGTTCACATAGGGGAAAAGGCTGATGTGTGATTTGAGAGTTGTATGATTAATAATAGGGGAAATGACATAGTCGAGGTTCAGCAGTGAGGTGTGCAAAATATTTGGTAGTATTAGACCATAAGACATTGTGGATGAATTCAATAAGATCATACAAACTGGTACTGTGGAGCAATATCAAAGTAAGTTTGAAGAGCTTGCATGTTATATGACTATAATCAACCTTCTACTTAATGAAATTCATTATGTGTCTAGTTTCATTAGTGGGTTGAAGCCTGAACTTAAACCCCTAGTTAAGATGACCAATCCCCATACAGTTTTAGATGCATATGAGACTGCTAAACTCTACGGGGAGTCTTTCAAGGCCATCATTCCCTCTGTACAACCAAAGCCTATAACTACCCATTACACCAGAAATATCCCCACCACCTCTAAATATCCTAATACCCAACCACCTAACAGACCTTCATACCCAACCAATAGACCAATAAAGAAAATTCCCTACAAACTCAATACACTTCCACCCAATCTGGAGAACCTCAGAGAACATGGACTGTGCTACAGGTGCAAGGAAAGATACTTCCCTGGACACCAATGCAAGCTAAGAATCTTAAAAACTATGGAGGGAATGGTTGTGGAGGGAGATTGGGGAAATCAAGAGGTATTTGTGGATGTGACTGAGACTCTGGAAGAGGCAGGGGAGGAGCAAATGGAACAAGCTGCAGTGTCTATAAATGCCTTATTGGGCATAAGTTCATCCAAAGGAAAGGTATCAACTATAAAGATCATAGGGTATGCTGGTAAAACACCTATGACAGTCTTGATAGATAGTGGATCTACCAATTCATTCATAGATCCCTACATTATTAAGAAACTGAGATTACCAATACAACCTATGGAAAGGCCTATGAGAGTTTATGTAGCTAATGGGCAAAAAATGAACTGTCACCTGGAGAGTCATGTGTTTAAGTGGAAAATGCAGAATGAACCTTTCACTTTCAGATTAAGACTAATGAAGGTGGGGGGTTGTGATATGATATTGGGCATGGATTGGATAGACAGAGTAGTACATGTGATACTACATACCAGACCTCATAGTTTGAGCTTCATGTGTGGAGAAAGAATGATTACATTATATGGGGAACAAGAAGATGTTGGAATGATTACATTATATGGGGAACAAGAAGATGTTGGAATAACAACAATGAATAATGAGGAATTGAAGAGAATGTTATAGCGTGGCACTGGTGAAGTGGTTGCTGAAATAGCCATGATCAATCCAGTGATACCAAGTATGGAGAAACAGTATATACACCCTACTATCAGTACATTATTACAAAAATACAAATCCCTTTTTCATGAGCCCACTGAACTACCCCCAAAGAGAACTTGTGATCATACAATCAACCTAATTCCTGGAGCCCAACCCTTTAACCTTAGACCCTACAGGTATTCCTATGATCAAAAGAATACCATTGAAGCCATTATCATTGACATGATCAAGGCTGAGACAGTAGTACCCAGTCAATCAGCCTTTGCATCTCCTGTCTTGTTGGTTAAAAAGAAAGACTTTACATGGAGGTTGTGTGTAGATTACAGAAGGTTAAATAGTCTGAAGAACAAATACCCTATACCTATGATTGAGGACCTGCTGGATGAATTATGTGGAGCTAGGGTGTTCTCTAAGATAGACTTGAGGTTTGAATATCATCAGGTGAGAATGAAGAAAGGAGATGAGTACAAAAATGCATTTAGAACCCACCATAGCTTGTGGAAATATAAGGTAATGCCCTTTGGATTAACCAATGCACCTGCTACCTTCCAATCACTTATGAATTGTGTATTAAAGGAACATTTAAGGAAATTCATATTGGTGTTCTTTGATGACATACTAGTCTACAGTAAAACTATGGAAGATCATTTAAGACACCTTGAGTTTGTGTTAAAACTGCTGATAAGACACCAATTGTTTGCCAAGCTTAGCAAATGTGAGTTTGGGCAATGTCAAGTGGAGTATCTGGGACATATCAGAATAATTGTGTAAGTACTGATCCTAGCAAGGTGGTTGCAATGTTAGATTGGTCCTATCCAAAAACAATGAAGGAACTGAGGAGTTTTCTGGGATTAACAGATTATTATAGAAAGTTTGTTAAGGAGTATGCACATATTAGCAAACCATTGACAAACTTACTAAAAAGGGGAGTTCCAGTGGAGTGTGGAAGCTGAAGCAACATTTGATCAACTAAAAGAGGCTATGTCCAGCACACCTGTATTGACACTACCAGACTTCACTAAACCCTTCATTCTGAAAGTGGATGCTTGCAACACAGGGATTGGTGTTGTGTTAATGCAGGACAAAAGACCTTTTGGCATTTATGAGCCAAGTTTTGAGCAAAAGACACCAGGCCATGTCTACTTATGAGAGGGAGTTAATAGCATTACTACAGGCTGTTGATAAGTGGAGGCATTACCTACACCCACACCACTTCATCATCAAAACTGATCATTTCAACTTAAAGTTCCTACAAGACCAAAAGATAACCACTTCTCTGCAGCATAAAAGAATAACTAAGCTAATGGGCTTAAGCCTTGAAATACACTACAAGAAAGGAGTGGAGAATATAGTAGTTGATGCCTTATCCAGGAAAAATATGGTTCAGCAGGATAGTACGTGTTCTGTAAATAACTCAGATACAACCCAAATGGATAGAAGACATTCTGAACAGCTACAAAGGAGATCCTGAAGTGTTACAAGCTATAACTACAATTGGGGTCAATGGTAACAAGGAACAGAAGCTCTCAATGCAACAAGGAGTGTTGAAGTATAAAGGGAAAACATGGGTGGGAAAAAATGGAGCTTTGAGACAGCAGTTGGTTCTAACAATACACCAATCTGGCTTAGGAGGACACTCAGGGGTGTTTGCCACTTACTAAAGGCTCAAATCAATATTCTATTGGCCTGCAATGAGAGAACAAGTTAAAAAGGTGGTACAAGCATGTGAAGTATGTCAAAGATGTAAGGATGAGCAGGTGGCTTACCCAGGATTTCTGCAACTATTACCCATCCCTGAAGGAACTTGAGAGCATATCTCCATGGACTTCATTGAAGGTTTACCAACATCTGAAGGGAAGGATACCATACTAGTAGTTATTGACAGATAAAGTAAGTATGCACATTTCCTAGCTATTGCCCATCCATTCTCAGTTTCACAGATAGCCAGATTATTTTTGGATAACATCTACAAGTTGCATGGCCTACCCAAAAGTATAGTGTCTGACAGAGATAAAGTATTTACTAGCATTTTCTGGAAGGAAATTTTAAACTACTACAAGTTCAAATGTGTTACAGTTCAGCTTACCACCCTCAAACAGATGGTCAGACTGAAAGGCTCAACAGGTGCCTAGAAAACTACTTGAGATGTATGACTGGGCACAAACCAAAAGAGTGGCACAAATGGTTATCCCTGGCAGAGTATTGGTACAACAACAACTACCATACTTCATTGAAGATGACCCCCTTTAAGGTACTATATGGTTATGATCCTCCTCAACTAACTTTTGAACTCATTGCCCAGACTAAAGTGAATACAGTGGACCAATTACTTAGAGAAAGACAACTAGTGGCCAGGGTTTTCAAAGAGAACTTGAAGAAAGCACATAACAGAATGAAGGTGAATGCAGACAAAAGGAGGACTGAGAGAATTTCAGGAAGGTGACTGGTATTCTTAAAATTACAACCTTACAGACAGACATCAGTAACCATCAGAAAGAGCCTCAAATTATCATCTAAATTCTATGGTCCTTATCAGATCACTCAGAAGATTGGGCCAGTAGCATACAAGTTGGCACTGCCTAATAATACAAGGATACATCCAGTTTTTCATGTGTCTAAACTCAAGAAGAAGATAGGAGCTCACATAGTAGCTTCTATTGACCCTCATTTCTGCTCCGCAGAGGGTCAATTGAGAACAGAACTAGTAGCCATATTGGAGAGGAGGATGATCAAGAAAGGAAATAGAGTTGCTACTCAGTTGCTAGTATAGTGGGCTAATTTACTACCAGAAGAAGCTACTTGGGAGGATTATCAATTCATGAAGTCTCAATTCCCTGACATGGCTGATTTTTGAGTGGATAAGTCTGTTTTTAAGGAGGATGGATTGTCACAATATTACATTGTGACAGAGTCTTTATTATTAATTAGGCATTAGTATGTTTAGTATTGGGCAGTACGGTCCAAAAGTATGTTTTAATTATATTTCAGTACTGTAGTCCTTGTATTTGCTAATAGGCCTTTGTAACTCTTTAAAAGAGTGTAACCCTCATTTGAGAATATTATCCAGAATATATCAAATATCTCTCTTCTTAATCTCTCTTCTTCTCTTCTTCTCTTCTCAACCCTCCTTCTTCAGTAACAGACCTCCAAATCTGTTACACTTTTATTTTTACGTGTACAATTACACATACATATTAGGTGGATATATAACCAACCAAAAAAAATGTCAAATATGAAATTTCTGAATAAAAGGTGTTACTCTTTGTAAAATGCTAAGAGACTTACGGTGAGAAAGTTGAGAACGGAGGCTAACTCCCACATTTGACGGAGCTGACGACGTGCGAGTTTCGTCTCTGAATCTACTATTTCCATGTCGACGACGTTTGTTTTTCCGATGGTCGCCGATAAGTTGTTTCAAGGGCTTTTAACTTTCCCGCCTAATTGCTTTATCTTAGGGTAAATTATTTACTCATAAAATAAAATATATAGACACATGATAGACGGGTCGGATCGGCACCTTCCTACGCCCATGTTTCAAACTTTGAAAATTTGAGTTTTGTATCAAAAATGGTTTCTTATGTTCGGAAGTAAAAGTCTGGTACTCCAATTTTCTTTTGAAACGTAAATATTCAGTCAATTATATTATGTATAGGAAGAAAAATTGGTTGTAAAACACTTGATGTGAGAAAATGCAATAATTATATATCAATGATATTAAAGAAATATATTTCTTGATTTTATTAATAAATGATTTACAATATATATATATATATATATATATATATATATATATATATATATATATATATAAGGTTACAAAAAAATTTACTTTGATACAAACTAAGTGTGTCCAACGGGTCGGGGCGGGTCCGACGGGACGGGACCCGATGGGATGGGGGAGGGGGGAAGGTCGGGACCGGCGGGACAGAGAGATGTCCCGTCCCCCATCCCGCCGGAAAAGGGGACCGGTGTTGGCGGGGCGGGTCGGGTTCGAAGTTTTTTTTAGACACTTCATTTAAAAAAAAACGGTTAATATAAAATTATAAACACTTAAATAATTGAACAAAATAGTGTAATAAAAACATCTCAAGACTGTTTTTGTGTCTTTTATATTATTTAATAGAAATATGATTTTTTTGGAATACAATTTCAAAATTGCAACTTTGTTTCGTTATTCAAAAATTGCAAATCACATAATAAAATTGCAATAAAAAATTACATATTTAAAAATACATTTTCTAATTTCTTCACAATGTCTTGTGGTTCTTCGGTTGGAATTGAAAGTTGTTGGTCAAATTGGTCGACATCGCTTCCAGTTCCCTCGGAAAAGATTTCGTTGTAGTTTTCGTCGTCTTTTTCGTTGATCTCTGGTTGATCGCATCTTTTACACTCCGCTCGTATCAATCTCTGAATAGAACTATAATCTCCAAGTTGTCTCTCGCTAATGAGTGTATGTGCTCTCCTATCTGAAATCTTCCGACAGAAAAAACACTTTCAATGTTCAACACATCTCGAGCCATCTTTGCTAGTATCGGAAATGTCTTCTCATTTTTTTCTCCAGTATTTAAGCAAGTCTTCACGTCCTTCTTCATTGAGAACTGTTTGGTACGGTAAAACACCCTACAAAACAAAAACACC
Source organism: Przewalskia tangutica (assembly GCA_029844215.1). Classification (NCBI taxonomy): domain Eukaryota; kingdom Viridiplantae; phylum Streptophyta; class Magnoliopsida; order Solanales; family Solanaceae; genus Przewalskia; species Przewalskia tangutica. Next base: position 78,818,369 of record CM056732.1, on the reverse strand, counting down.
AAACTCACTAACTTGGTTAGTAGTGGAACCACTAAACATTCTATTTATAAGGCTTTCAATACTAGCCGCAGAAAACAAGTATTGTTGAAAAAGAAGAAGAAGAAGAAGAAGAAGAAGAAAAAGAAGAATGTATAGAAGTTGGTTGGTTGGTAGCACTTTCTTGTTGGTAATGTATATATACTTCTTTGCATTGATCGTGTATGCTAGACAAAACTTCTTCTTTAGTTGGTTCGTTAGTTGATTGTTCATTTGGGTTTTTTAGAGTTGGAGGTGGAAGTACTGTTATACAATCGTAAAACATTTCTATAAGTGTTTTACAACCGTCTATTTTAATAGTCAGATTTAATATAACACCAATAATATAAATAGTGGGAATAGGGAAAAATATTTTTTAATTTGATAAACATTTTTAATAGGTGCCTTAGATGGTTTTTTCATATATTTAGTAAGTAACAAAAATATTAGAGCTATATAAAATAATATAGTTGAAATAGTAGGATAATATATACCAGAAAATTCTTTAGTTGCTTGAAAAGATTTTTCTAAAAATCCAATAACTTCTAAAAAAAAATCCAATCATTATCTACAAGCATATCACTTGGATTTCGATTATGGACGTTAAAAATAAAGTTATAGGTCTTCTATAATCGTAAGCAACAAGTAGTTGTTCATATAGAGAATTACACCTAGTCGCTACTTCTTTAGGATTTTTTTCTAAATGGTAATCCACATTCGTGACAAGTTTTTTATATTCTTTTTTTTTTGTATTTTATTACTTTTAAAAATAAAGTTTATACCAAATTGTACTTTATTAAGAATGTTTTCAAAAAGTGATAGACCATCTATTACAACTAAGTTATAAATATAACACTCACATTGTATATGACAATGATCAGAAAAAGATGGAGTTAATAAATCTTTTAATAGTCTAATCGCTCAATTATTAGAAGTAGCATTATCTAACGTAACATACATAATTTTGTCAGTTATACCATAATAATCGCAAACTTCATGAATATTTTGTGCAATAAAAAACCTAATGTGCCTATCATCAATATATCTATATGCTAAAATACATTTTTGCATAGACCAATTATGATCTATCCAATGACATGTTACAGTTAAATAATCATTGTTGTTAGTACTATCACCTATATTAGAAGTGGTAGGTATTTTGTCAAGAAAATGATATAATGCATAACGTAAATATTATCGATATTCGTCTGCAAATTTTAAAACGTCTCTCCTAACAGTTGATCTAGAAAAATCGTTAAAAACAGGATTATACGTATCTCTTACGTAATGAATAAAACAAGGAGAAGAAGGAAATAAAAAGGGCAAACCCTTCACCGCAACTAATTTTGCCATATTTTCCCTATCTTTATTTTTATTATATTTAGGACCAAAAATTTCCTCCGTCGTCGGATTAATTTGACCATGTACTTGATCTGGGACACTATGCGAACCTTGTCCTGACTCAGAGCACATTGACGCACGCGACTTTCTAGCTTCACATTCATTCCACTTAGCTTTGTGAAAGCTTTGTACATGTCTCAATAAACCTCCCGTCCCACCCTGATCTTTTCCCATTTTAAATTTATAAATATTTTTACAAATTTTACATATAACTACTTGATTCTCTTGGTCCCTATTCAAAAAATCTCATGCAGCTGATTTTAATTTTCGTTGTGTGGGGCCTAGACTCATACTAGGGGGAATAAAAGACGTTCTAATTTTAATTTGAGGCTTAGACTCAGTTTGAGGTTGATGTTCTTCAGGTGCACTATTGGGTGTGTCATCTAGATTATCGCCTAGATTAAAGTCTAGTTCAGTTGCAGAATATATCTCATCATCTAATGATATATCATTAAAAATAATAATTTCATTTATATGAGTGTAATCGATCAAATCATCCTGTCTAGGAATAGGATGACAAGAAGAAGTAGCTCTGCCCTTGTTACCCCTACTAGAAGAGCACCATTACCCTTACCCATAACCGTACGTCTAAATCCTTTCATTTTAATTATGAAAATAAATATTTAAAGATAATGAAATTAAGTGTGATAATTAAAATAAAGTAACAATAATAATTTAAAGAAGGAACGAATGTACCAAACGTCGACGTAACATCGACGTGTAATCGAGGTTAAAAATTAAAACTTTGCTCGATGGATGATCCTCAAGCTAGTTGTCATTTTCACTCCCAATTTTTGAACTTTGATACAATTATATAAATGAACAAATAAAATATAATATTTAGTAGGCAATACAGACTTGTAGAGAAATAGATTGAGAGATTAGAGATTGTAGGAAGATTTGTGAGAAAATGAGGTATTTATAGTTGGAAAATAGGGTAAAAGTGTAAATATATTAACTTAGAGGTTAAAAATAAATATTAAGGGGGTAGGGGGTTGTGGGGCGGGGGAGCTCAAAAATGGTCGTTGCATAATGGCCAAAATATAAAATGGTCGTTATGCAACAATCATTTTTGCAAAGAGGAGGGGGCGGGCGGGATCGGGGCGGGGTGGGACATGGGGATTGGGTCTAGGAAGGATGGGCCCGGGCGGGATGAGCCTAGGTCCCATCCTGGTTTTAAGTCTCGTCCCCATTTTTTAAAGGGGACCGGGGTCGGGGCGGGATCGGGTCGCGCTGCCCCGTTGGCCGCCTTAATACAAAGTAGATAACTAATTAACCTAATTACAAAATGATTTTAATTTTACCTAAAATAAGAGATATACAATTAATACAATTAATGAAAAAATATTGAGAAATATTTTATTATACCCCTGCAGTAGAAACGGGAGGTTCTCGAACACTGAGACTGGCTCGAAAATCATCAAATAGTATGCGCGGAAGTCCTTTGGTGAAGATGTCAGTAATCTGATATCTGGGAGGAACATGAAGGAGACGAACTTGACCACGAGCCATTTTTTCGCAAATGAAATGAATTTCCATCTCAGTGTGTTTAGTGCGCTAATGTTGGATGAAATTGTCGGAAAGATATATCACACTAATATTATCACAGTAGACCATTGTTGCCCTTTGAATCAGACAGTGAAGCTCAAGTAGAAGGTTACAGATCCAACAAGACTCAGAGACGCTGTTGAAAACACATCTGTATTATGCTTATGCACTAGATCGGGATAGTGTAGGTTGCCTTTTGGAAGACCAAGACAATATGTTATCTTAGAGAAAAATGTAATAACCAGACGTGGAGCGTCGGGTGTCAGGAAATCCACCCCAGTCAGCACCAGAATAAGTTGTGAGACCAGTGAGCGAAAATCTATATAGATGTAATCCGAAGTGAAATGTACCTTGAACGTATCGTAAAATACGTTTGAGAGTATGCATGTGTGCTTCCGTCGGACTGTGCATGCGCAAGCAGATTTGTTGCACGACATAAGATATGTCGAGTCTCATGAATGTGAGGTACTACAAGGCCCCAGCCAGGGTACAATAGTGAGTCGAGTCTGAATACGAAGGGTCGGAATCAGCGCTGATCTTGAAATTGGTGTCTATTGGCCTGTGGGATGATTTGCAAGATGTCATGCCTGCACGGTCAATGATCTCTTCGGCGTACTTCTTCTGACATATAAATAGGTCGCCAGAATGTCAGGTGACAAATATGCCCAAGAAATAACTCAGAGGGCTCAAATCTTTCATAACAAACTTAGAGGAAATGAGAGATATAATGGACCGACAGAGAGCATCAGATGATGTGGTGAGGATGAAATCATCAACATATAATAATATGTAAGCCATGTTTGTACCCTTCTTGTAGATGAACAGGGAATGATCAGATCTGCTGTGAAAAACTGATAGAGGAAACATAATAGGCGAACCGCTGGTACCATGCTCGAGGAGCTTGTTTTAGTCCATAAAGATATTTCCGCAACAAAAACACATAATCCAGATGAATATGATCCATGAAACACATATGCTACACGTCGTCTTATATTGTTGCTAGCTATTTTCGGCTGGCAACACACCGCTATTGGTGCCGAAATTTCTTTCGGTGTGGCCCTTGCCAGATTTCCTGGTCCGACAGTTATTACGGAAGGAAGCGAACTGTTGTGGGTCCTCTGGCCAACAGTTCTGGTTGTCGGACCGAGAGGCCTTACCATCGGCGGAGGGCCCGACGATGGTGGTGAGTGTAGCATCGACAATGCTGACATGAGTAGTGTTGCACTTGATTTTATGGGTTTCCTAAAGGATAAGTTTCGAACAGACCTCATAAAACGGAGGTAACGACGTGCATTGCTGAAGAATGGTGGCAACACCTTCATAAGATTTGTTCAAACCTGCAACAAGTTGCATGACCAATCGTTGATTGGTGACTGGTGCACCGACGTTGCAGAGTTAGTCGGCAAGCATCTTAAGTTCTTGACAATAGGCAGATACGTTTGGGAAATTGTCCCGATGAACGTCCTTGAACTTATTTTCAAGGTATAACGCTCGTTGAGTTTTGTTGTCGTGGAAAATATTGTCCAAACGTTCTCATGTTTGGCGGGAAGTGACATCAGCCTCAATGATGGTGTGAAACAGATCATTAGATATCGTGCCGTATATCTAGTGGAGGACGGTTGCGTCCAAATGAGACCAAAGTGCATCATCAGAGGTCGAAGCCGATGGTACGTCTGTGGAGTTCGGCGTGGGAGAAATGATGTGGTCGATAACTTCATTAACACGACAATGGATCTTAAAAGGTCTGCCGGTCTGCCCACAAGGATTATTGACCCTTTTTTATCTCAAGAGTCACAGGGATGAAGTTTTAAATATTTTTTACCGCAAGTGCCAGATGAAATTTGGTTTTATCAGCCATGGAAGAGAAATTTTAGGAGGAAGAGGGAGGGAGAATGACCAGAAAAACTAGGGTTCCGTTGTGGGAAAAAGAGGGGGGGCAAGAGAGGTCGGCGGCTAGGGTTCTGACGTGGGCTAGGTGCCGATGTGGAAAAAAATGGTGGTCGAGAAGGTGTATCGGCGGGGTTTGTAGTTTTAGGCTCTAATATCATAAAAGAATATGTTCCCTTGATTTTATTGATGAATGATTTACATATATATAAGGTTATAAGAATATTTACTTTAATACAAATTAGGTAACTAATTAATCTAATTACAAAAGGATTATAATTATATCTAAAATAAGATATATACAATTAATGAAAAAATATTAGAAAATATTCTATATATTATTTGAATTTAAATGATTGGATATTATTTGAACCTGAAATCAATTTAGCTAGGTCAGTTAGATAGTATATATATATATATAGTTGTAATATAAAAATATAGAGTGTGATCGTATCTTACCTTATTGCATTTTAATTTGATGTCATAATTATGATTTTACCAAATCAGTATTTACTATTTCTAATTTCAATTTTTTAATAATACTCGAAGGAAATTGCCTCAAAAATATTAATTTCTCGCTAAACAATTAATCGACGTCCATTGCATCTCTAACACTCCTTTCAACTGTTTTGATTGTCCGATTCTTTATTATAAGTGTTCAGTCCGAATTATAAACTTTGCTTTATATTAATTTAGCACTACCACGCTGCTTTGATGCATATATAATTTTTCTTTTTATCAGAACTACATTTTATTCATCTTTCCAAAAAGCTTGGAGTTGACCTAAGGGAGTGTACATATGTGATAACCGTAACAGTTTTTTGAAAATATATGTATGTTTCTCGTATATTTTATCTAAAGTGAAAGATAATAAAAGAACTTCATTTTACGAATTTGATTCATCTTTGAAAGAAATAATCCCTTGATTATTCTCCTTAATGAAAGGGGTATATATACAAGTTATATATAGGAAAATCATTTTCTTATTCTACATCTAAAACCCTATTTTATTTGGAGACTAACTATACAATTATGGTAATAGTACAAGACTAATTAATATACAAAATATATACCAAAATCGGATTAATATGGGCAAAACCGTGATATAACATAACTGTATATCACATTATATCTATGTACAAAACCGAGATCAACCACGTGATATACATTGAGGGTCTATCACGTGTATATCATGTATCTTTAACACACACCCGCAGTCATAGCGGACGGTTTTCGAATGCTGAGACTGATCCTAAAATCTTTAAAAAAGACCAAGGGAAGACCCTTTGTAAAGATGTCTGCAATTTGATACCTGGAAGACACATGACAGACGCATACTTGTCCCCGAGCTACCTTTTCTCGAACAAAGTGAATGTCCATCTTTATATGTTTAGTGCGCTGGTTTTGAACTGGATTATCAGAAAGGTAGATGGCACTAACATTATCACAATACACCAAGATAGCTTTCTGAATAGGACAATGGAGCTCTAAAAGAAGATTACGTAACCAACATGATTCAGAAACCACATTGACTACCCCTCGATACTCGGCCTCTGCACTAGAACGTGATAACGTTGACTGACGCTTGGCAGACCATGAGACCAAGTTATTGCCAAGAAACATAAAATTGCCAGACGTAGACCGTCTGGTATTTGAGCAACCATCCCAATTAACATCTGTATATGAGACAAGTGTAGACGTCGACAGAGGATATAAATGCAAGTCATACTCAAGTGTCCCCTGGATATACCTGATAATGCATTTTAGCGCATCATGTGCTCAATCATGGGATCATGCATAAACAAACACACCTGTTGTATGCCATATGTAATATTCGGTCACGTGAATCTAAGATACTGAAGGGCCCTTGCCAGACTGCGATAGCGGGTCGGATCTTCATAAGGTGAGCCAACTGTAGCCCCTAGCTTGAGTTTAGTATCAACTGTAGTGGAAGTTGACTTACAAGATGACATCTCAGCCCTCTCAATGATCTCAGCTGCATACTTCCTCTGTGATAAGAACAACCCGCCTGCATGACGAGTGACAACAATTCCCAAAAAATAACTCAAGGGTCCCAAGTCATTCATAGCAAACTCAAAACTGAGCATTGTCATGATAGACTGACGTAATTTATCAGATGAAGCAGTCAAAATAATATCATCCACATATAAGAGTATATAAGCCAATGACAAACCACGACGATATATGAATAACGAATTATCAGACCTGCTGTGAGAGAAACCAATAGTCGACACAAAATATGCAAACCTCATATACCATGCCCGTGGAGACTGCTTAAGCCCATACAAGGACTTCTTCAACAAACAAACATGATGAGGATATTTAAAATCTCTAAACCCCAAGGGTTGATGCATATAAACTGTCTCCTTGAGATCACCATGTAAGAAAACATTTTTTACATCTAACTGATGAATGGACCATGTTTTCGAAAGAGCCAAGCTGAGCACAGTACGAATGGTAGCCGGCTTGACCACCGGACTAAACATCTCACCACAATCCACACCAACCTGCTGAGTCTTACCATCACCTACAAGATGAGCCTTATGCCTTTCTAATGAACCGTTAGAATTGTCCTTATGAGCAAAAATCCACATAGATCGAATAATATTAACATCATATGGACGGGGCACCAACTCCCATGTTTTATTATCAATAAGAGCATTGTATTCATCGGTCATAGCAATTTTCCAATTCGGGTCATTTAAAGCAGATACATGATTACGAGGTAAGGGTGATTTAAGAACATTAGAATGTAAAGTAAAATATTTTTTTGATTTAAAAATATCTTGTTGACTACGAGTGACCGGCCGATGACTCAAGGGAGAATTGTGTGAATTTTGGGAAACATCGGGACACGTGACAGACGAGCCAGTAGGCATTGGGCCTGCTGGCCCAGAACGGTAACTGGAAATTCCCGAGACTGGAGCAGTTTCGGTACTGGGCTGGGTAACTGGCCCAACATCCGAGACTGGCCCAGTCACGGGACTGGGAACAGTAGTATTCGACGGTACAGTGGACCCAACAGGCAGTGGGACCGCTGGCGGATTTGAGTGCGGGACATATCCAAAAAATAGTGAATAATATACGGGGATATACCATTATCCAAAGAATTATACGAACTAGGCACGGGAGAACCAACATTAGAAAATGGAAATTGGGACTTATCAAACAAAACATGGCGACTAATGATTTTATTAGACGATAAATCAAAACACTTGTAACCACGATGATTAAGCGGATAACCCAAAAACACACAAGGAGTAGAACGGGACTGAAATTTGTTAATTGTGGTTGACGGATAACATAAGCATCCAAAGACCCTAAGATGTGAATACGAAGGAGTCTTATTAAATAAAATTTGAAGGGGAACGAATATGTCAAACCTTTGGAAGGAAGAATGTTAAGAAGATATGTAGCCATTTGTAGAGCATGATGCAAAAAATATGGGGATACGAAAGTATGAATTAATAAAGTTTGAACAATGTTATTAATGGTACGAATTTTGCGTTCGGCTTTTCCATTTTTTGAAGAGGTATGATGGCAAGAAAACCGAAAATTGATCCCATTATTAGCACAAAATTCCCGAAATACCCCATTATCATAAACTTTGTCATTATCACATTGAATATTTTTTATTTTCCGTTCGAATTGAGTTCTAATGAATGCTCTAAATTTTAAGAAGATGGAAAAAACTTGAGATTTTTTCGCTATTGGAAACGTCCATAAAAATTTAGAATAATCATCCAAAAAAAGAACGTAATATCGATGACCCAAAGAACTGAGAACATGAGATGTCTATAGATCACTATGAATAATATCAAATGACATTGAAGTATGAGAATTAAAATCTACAAATGACAACTTAACAATTTTTCTAAAGAGCAAGGTTGACAATTCGGAGTACTACACGTACTCTTACAAGAGATACTTTTTTTTTTATCTAAGGAAGACAAAATGGACGACCCTGGATGACCTAGATGAGCATGCCGCATGGAATGAGCAAGGGCTACAAAAGTGGAAGGCAATGCTTGACTCCAGAAACCGAAAATTACCGTGATAGGATAAAGATCGCCATACTATCACACCTCATGAGAGGAATTCTTGTCTTGAAATCCCTCAGGAAAAACCCAAATGGATCAAAATCAATAGAAACAGAATTATCAGTGGTGAATTTACGGACGGACACCAAATTTTTAATCAATTTAGGGGCATGAATGGTATTTTTCAAGATAAGAGGTGAATTGGGGGGTGACAAAGTCTTGTGACCATAACCATGCATCGGAATTGAATTACCACTACCAACAATAATACCACGATTAGTGCCAATTTGGAATAAGTCGAGAGAGTACTTTGGTCGGATGTCATGTGGGTAGTGGCTCTGGTGTCCATGTACAAATTCGGGTCCGGTGGCGTTATACCAAGTGTGTGCATATTGGCTTCAATGTCGAACGGGGTGGGACCCGCTGTATGATGGGCTTGCGGAGGTCGGGGCCCAAGAACACCTGCATTCTGCCCCGGCCCGTGACTGCTTCGGAAACCACTGGGCCAGTGGGCAGTGGGCCGATAGGACTGCTGGGAAGCCCACTGGCCAGTGGCTGGGACGTACACTGGAGATGGGCCGTAAGGCCACTGCCCACTGTGTCCAGCCCACGGCCAAGGGGCCCAAGACTGAGACCAGTGGGTCGGTGGCCCACTGTATCTGGGATGGGGTCCACCGCCCCTATTTTGGACACAGTTATCGCTACCGGAACTACCACATATGCCCCCGTGGTTTTTTCCATTATTTTTCCAATTATTTTTGCCTCAACCGGGAGCATGATTTTGGCTGGAAGTATTAACAAAACCTGGAGAGTTGGTGGAGGACATCATCATGATGACTCAACTAGCCCCGGTAGCCTCCTTCTTAGCCAAACCGGCTTCTTCCAAAGTAAGCATGAAACAGGCTTGATAAAACTTTGGGAGAGGGTTACTTTGACGAAGTAGAGTCCCAACACCACTATAGGCCTCAGAGAGGCCGGAAACCATCTGTAAAACAAGACGATAATCACTAACAGGCGCACCAATGTTGCAGAGTTGGTCCATCAATTCTTTCAACCTTTTGTAATAAGCTGAAACATTCGAGAAATTTTTCATGTTGACGTGGGAAAATTCCTGCTCAACTGTAACAACTCTGGAGTTCTGATTATCTTGGAATATGTTATGCAACCTATCCCAAGTAGCCTTTGTCGTAGCGTCCAACTCAATAATCGTTTGCAACAAGACGGTAGAGATAGTGGAGTAAATCCATAATAGTACGGTAGCATCAAGTGTTGTCCATAATTTTGGATCATCCTCGCGTTTTAGAACCTCTGTATCCTCAAGAGCCGCGGGAATTATGTGATGGATGACTTGATGCGAATGTGCGTGAATCGTGAACAGTTCGGCCCACGTCGTATATTGGACATTTTATATTCAAGAACAAGAGAGATGTGATTCTTGATGTTAGAAACGGTAAGGGCAGAATGGAACGTGTTCTTTGATGTAGACATACTGACAGAACAATATGTGATTTGAGAGATTTTGGAAGAAATATCTAGGTTAGAGAACAAAAACCTCTCAAAAATTGAGAAAGAATTTTGGCGGAAGCAAGGAAGAAAATTAACCTAGACTTGTGATATCATGAAAAAAATAATCCCTTGATAATTCTCCTTAATGAAAGGGGTATATATACAAGTTTCATATAGGAAAATCATTTTCCTATTCTACATCTAAAACCCCATTTTATTTGAAGATTACTATACAATTATGGTAATAGTACAAGACTAATTAATATACAAAATATATATCAAAATTGGATAACTAAATATGGGCAAAGCCGTGATATACCATAAATGTATATCACGGTATATCTATGTACAAAACCGAGATCAACCACGTGACATACATTGAGGGTATATCACGTGTATATCATGTATCTTTAACAATCTTAGATTAGGATTTGGACTCAAAATACAATCTTAAATTGAACATATATATTAAAAGCTCAACCAAATTTAACAGTAAATGATCTATTTCAACAAATAATGGAGAATTCAAATGGTATTAAAATTCATTTAGACACCTTTCGTTGACTTGACAAGTTGTGTAGAAAGACCAAAATACTTCTTCTTCTTCTTCTTCTTCTTCTTCGAATTCTTCTTCTTCGAATTCTTCTTCGAATTCTTCTTGTTCGAATTCTTCTTCTTCTTCTTCTTCGAATTCTTCTTCTTCTTCTTCTTCGAATTCTTCTTCTTCTTCTTCTTCGAATTTTTCTTCTTCTTCGAATTCTTCTTCTTCTTCTTCGAATTTTTCTTCTTCGAATTCTTCTTCGAAAAGAAAAAAAATCAAAGAAACTCATTGAAATATTATTAAAGGTTCTTTAGAATGCTTGAAGGTTTTAAATGAATTACTTTATTTGATGAATATTTTGAGAAATTAATATTAGGGTTGTATTCAGGTCTTCGTGGGAAATATTTAGCTGAAGTTATAACAAATTTGAAGGATTTTTTCTTAAAATTTTAAATTAAATCGTGATTGAAACAAGAACACACATGAACATGGTGAAGAACACCAAGAACATGGTTTCAATTTTTTTTTCTTTTGTTAGTAAATGTATTTTTTATGTTAATAATGTGAGGGTTTAGAATATAGATTATTTTTCCTTTTTTGAAATATTAGTTTTACTCAAAGTTTATTTTTATAATATTATGGGATAAAAAGACATGTCATAATTTAATTTATCAATTTTCCATGTTATCGGTGAGTGTAACATGTTACACACATTACATATTTAGCGGATTCAGCGAAAAATGTCTAAATGACATAGTCGGACCCAACCTCATGTGTCCTAATGGAACAATATTTAGTTAAATCTAAGTGAAAAATCTTGACGACCACCCAAGCTGCCGATGAGTTTGGCCTAAACTAAATATATGTTGCACCTCCTTGTAAAATCTTTTATATTTCTCGAGGGGTCCTTCGAATGTTATTGGCAAAAAGGATCCAATTGTACAGAAGTATATAACGAGAAAAGTTTTAGCAAAAAATCAAAATTATCATTGTGATATTGTCGAATCACTACTAAAAATATCATTTTCAATTAACTTCGTCTAAAATTAAATTAATTTCGCTGGAAATTAAATTAATTTAGTGGATAAAGTATTGTGAGCGTATTATAGGCTTTTCATTTGCTTTTTCTAATTAAACTTGTTAGAACTCTTATTCCTCTTTCCTTCTATAATGTGTAAATTTTCTGACTGATTGAATTAATATTGTTTTTAAACAAAATATTACAAAATGCGAATTTTTTTATTGATTGAGGGGGTAAATATCTAGAAAGGTAAAATTGACAAATTCATAGTTGACTTCAAATTATGCTTTTGCTGAAAAATAATTTATGTGTTTTATGTTGGAATATATTGGTAATAACAAGGAATGAGAAAGTCACAACAACAATCAATGTGAACAAGGAAACTTGTCTCGCTGAGTCGATTGATGATCAATCTTTTTTTAAGATAATTTTGCCTCGTATATTCATTTCAACGGAATAATGACAACTTATCTCCCAAGATAAAACAGCAACCAAACTAATGAGCAAATGAGACTCAAGAGTTCGCTATAGGAAGAAAGATCTTAGAGTGTTTAATTGCTAAAGAGGAAGAACAATTTCAGGAAATTGTCTAGAGAATGTGTTAAGTGTGTTTTGCAAATGAGCCAAAGACCTCATTTTATAGTGTTGAGAAGATGACTTTCCAATTGTCCATGTAATGGTCTTGATTATGGAGTGTTAATTCAGCCAAATAATGGTTGAATTCATTTGAGTTGTAATGGAGGTTTAATGCCTCAAAACCCATTGAAGTCATGTCTTTCGTCTCTCGTCGCGACCTCTGGACTACGGTAGCCTGGCGCCTCCTGCTGAGGCGCCGCAGCGCCATAACTTCAGAGAGTTGGCGCCGCGGCCCTGCAGTTTGGCGCCGCGGCCCTGCAGTTTGGCATCGCGGCTTTATCGGGCCGCGGCGATTCATGACTCGTTTCATCTTTAAACATATTGTACACTTCTTCCTTCATTTACCAACGTGAAATCAACGTCATTTGGCCAATAACCGTCTATTACCTTATGTCTCAAACAATTCATATTTGTACCAATATCTCTTCCATTGAGGAAATATGATCCTTGACATTACGTGTGAACGTGTGTGGAAACAAGGTTTCCCACGTGCGGGGCCCCAATTATTCAAGTCATAATTGAATAAAATTAACTTTCTTTCACGTTTAATAAATATTTCCAACATTTTATTGATTCAAAGCATAAAAACGAGAAAGTAAAAGTAAAAATTTATAATTAACATATCTTCAAGCTTAAATATATTAATAGCAATTACAATTTCCAACAAAAGAGGCTTCCAGTTGATTCGACAAAGTTAAATTGATACTCTATTCGTCCGATTTTAACCATGGTAGCCATGAATAATATTCAACAAAAGAGTTTTCTAGAAAACTTATGATATTATTGGCATATTTGGTCGTATAGATTTAAGCCAAATATTAAAGAAAGTTATACATGAATTTATGTATAATTTTAGGATTTTTTTTTAAAAATATACAATTTGCTCAGTTACATCGTAAAAAAATAGCCCAAAATTTACATTGCAAAACATTTGCCCAAAAGTACTTTTATAATGTGTTATACACTTCTATACAAAAGATAGATACATTATGTATATAGATGTTTGAAGGTGTGTAATATGTAGGTGTATATATCAAAAAATATAATTATACAATATGTAGCGCGGAAATACGCATGTATATACAATTATATAATTTATAAGTAGGTATAAAACATTTTAAATAAAAATTACAGTTTTATACAAGACATATACAAGAAAGAAGCATCTCCCTAGGATACACATATTCCATGTATTGGTCTGTTGTTACCCTCACCACAGTCGGCTATGACGATCTCCGCGCACATAATACAGGAGAGAAGGTTTTCGCCATCTTCTACATGCTTTTCAACATTGGCCTCACTGCTTACATAATTGGCAACATGACCAATCTTATTGTCCATAGTGTTGCTCGAACCTTCACGATGGTAATGTGCTCTAGCCCTTTCTCAGTTCTATATTAGATCCTAGCTTATAGAATCAAACGTCGTCAGAACAATATGATAATCGTTTTTAAATGCAGAGGGATGCCATCAACAAGATACTGCAGTATGCAAGAAAGAATAGACTTCCAGAAGGCATAAAAGAGCAAATGCTGGCACATGTAACACCCAGATTCAAGACCGCAGAACTACAACAAGAGGAAATATTGTTGGAAATTTGGAAACATCGTTTCTTCGCACATGCCTAATCTACTAAATGAGTAGATGATATTAGTGTCAAGTATAGTCAAATTTCGTTAGGAAATGAAAGAGATATTGGTACACAAAGTAAGGTGTTTGAGACATGAATAAATTGAATGTTTTGGCCAAATAACCAAATCTCCCACATAGGTAGAAGATGGAAGGATTGAACACTATATAAACTCTAGTTTTGAATAAAGGTTTGGAACCCCAAGTGGTAACCCATGTGTTAAGAAAAAGGAGGACCTAGGTGAGTTTGGGTTCGGGGCTAGCCCTGCATGCGCGCTTCAGTCTTGGGGTTTACTTTTTGGTCCCTGAAATGTTTCTTATTTACATTTTGGACCTGAAAGTTTCGGAGAGAACCAAACGTTGCAACTAATCTGACTTCAACAGTCAGAAACACCCTCCTCTTTCCTATAAATTAAATCCTTTTGTTCAGTTCTAATATACGAGTTTAAAGAGTATATAGAAACACTCACAGATCCTCCCATCTTCAACAGTCTATTCTATATTTATTTTCTTCGCTCTATCAACCTTACTTGCTTTGTATTATTGATTGTTGTTGTTTTATCTTGTGAGACTATTGTTATGTTTAACCTTTTTGACACTATTAATACCTACAGTTTAAGACAATGTTTTCTAAGTGTTCAAAGATGAATACTTCGACCGTTACCAATGGTTCTGTTATGTTGTTCAGGGAAATGTTGTTGTCCCTGCTCATGCCATTTTCCAAAGCGAACGTCCAAAAAAATTTATGGGTACCAATTTCAAGAGATGACAACAAAAGATGTTGTTCCATCTTACCACGTTGAACCTGTCACGCTTTCTGACAGAAGATCCTTCTTCTGGTGGGGATGCAATAGACACTCAATCTAACACAATGACTGAAGTGGGCAAAGATATCTTGGTCACAAATGCCCTGAAGTTAACACTAGATTCCTGGAATTATAGTGATTTCATGTGCAAAAAAATGCATTTTGAACGGTTTGTCGGATACACTATATACTGTGTATTGCACCGTGAAGACGACAAAGAATTTATGGGAAAAACTCAAAAAAAAAAATACAGTGTATAGGATGCGGGTACTAAGAAATTCATCATTGGAAAGTTTTTGAAATTTCAAATGGTGGATGGTAAATCAGTGATGTCCCAAATCCAGGAGTTTCAAATGATTCTTCATCATTTGGATTTGGAAGGAATGAAGCCAAATGAGCAGTTTTTGGCTGCGTCTTTGATTGAGAAATTGCCTCGCTCTTGGAATTAGTTAATGAGTTATCTCAAACTAAAGAAAAAGGAAATGAGGTTTGAAGACTTTATCATCAAACTGCAAATACAGGAGGACAATAAAAGGGTTATATCTAAGGGAAAGCAGTCAATAGAGGCAAAAGCGAATCTGGTTGATTCGAAGGGAAACTCTAAAAAAAAACGCAAGTTCCAGGGAGACGGCAAAATCTAATTGGTGAAAAAGTTCAAAGGAAACTACCATCACTGTGGAAAACCTGGCCATATGATCAAAAAGTGTCGCAAACTGAAGCGAGAGTAGAAGGAAAAGGCCAAGAACAAAGGCAAGGCCAATGCTAACATTGTACAAGACGAGAGTGATCCTTCGAACCTTAACGACATGATTGTGGATTTCTCATCTGTAGTGCTGGAGTCAAATCTGATAGAGAATCCAAGGCAATGGTGGATAGATACGGGGGAAACTCGTCACATCTGCTCTAACAAGAGTGTATTATTCTCTTACGCCCCAGTCACAAGAAAAAAGTTATTCATGGGCAACGACGCTACCTCTGAAGTTCAAGGGGTTGGAAAGGTTGTCCTCAAAATGACTTCAGACAAAGAGCATACTCTGAAGGAAGTGATGCGTGTCCTTAATATCCACAAGAACTTTGTTTCAGGGCCACTGTTGGTTATGGCTGGCTTTAGAGTAGTTATTTAGTCCAACAAATTTATAATAACTAAGAATGTTATATTTGTAGGAAGAGGCTTCGCGTGTGACGACCTCTTCAAAATGAATACTATATTTGTAATCCATTAATCTAATGCAATAAAGTCTTCTACCTACTTGCTTGAGTCCTCTAATTTATGGCATCATGGATTAGGACACGTTAACTACAAATCCATTCAAAAGTTAGTAAAGTTGGAATTGTTGCCTTCCTCACGTAAACCCTCAACATAAATGTGAGGTGTGCGTAGAGGCAAAATTAACTAAATCGTCTTTCCATTCAGTCGAAAGAGACATCGCTCCTCTAAAATTATTTACACTGATATATGTGATTTAAAGTTTGTACAAACTAGAGGGAGAAACACGTACTTTGTGACTTTCATTGATGATAGTACAAAGTATTATTACGTTTACTAGTTAAACAATAATGATGAAGCGTTTGAAGCTTTTAAACGTTACAAGGAAGAAGTTGAAAATCAACTAAATCTACAGATTAAGGCAATTCATAGTGATAGAGGGGGAAATACATAGCACCGTTTGAAGAATATTGTGCTAAATTTGACATTGTTCATCAAACGATCGCTCCTTACTCGCCTCAGTCTAACAGTTTTGCCGAGCGCAAAAACCGTACGTTAAAGGAAATGATGAATGTCTTACTTATTAACTCCGATTTAGCCCAAAACATGTGGGGCGAATCGATTCTTACCGCTAATACAATTCTCAATAGAATTCCGCATAAACGTAAGAATAAAGTTCCATATGAATCATGGAAAGGAAAGAAACCACTTATAAATATTTGAAAGTGTGGGACTGTTTGGCAAAGGTCGAAGTACCTAAACCAAAACAGATCAAAATTTGACCTCATACTGTAGATTGCATATTCATCGGATATGCAAATAACAATAGTGTTTTTCGCTTCTTAGTGTATAAGTCAGAAATACCTGATATTCATGAGGGTACGATCATGGAATCAAGGAATGCTGATGTCACGACCCAAATCGAAGGACCGCAACGGGTACCGGGACCTTACCTGTCGAGTACCACTAACCATATACTCAACGTCTATTCATAATTATATACGGACTAACCCTAAAAAGGACAAGGACTATGTAAAATCTTAATCATAAAAATCAATATATATATAAATCCCCAAGGCCGACAAGGCCATACAAGACTACTACACACAGGACATCCGTCTACAAGCTTCTAAAAGAGTACATGACATCAAAGGTCGGGACAGGGCCTCGCCATACCCATATATGCAAGCAAAGATATACCATACCAAGATAGATCGACACTCCGAAACAAGGGGAGTTCTCTAAAAATCTACTGAGTCAGCAACCTATTAACGTGGATCGTCGTCATGTCTATGTGAACTTGCGGGCATGAAACGCAGCGTCCCCCGACAAAAGGGACATCAATACGACTGATGTACTGAGTATGCCAAGCATGAATAATAACATAACAGAGATATAACAATAAGTGAAATAGAAACAGTTGACTAACAGTAAATGCCTTTGAGGGCCCTAATACATATAAATATTGGCCACACAAGGGCATCTTCCTTCTCATAACCGCCTCTGTGGGCATCAGGTTATATCGGCCACACATGGGTATCAAATCATTTTGGCCTCTTCGGGCACTTTTGTGATAGTCTGTACCAGCTGCAGGTGGTGTGCGTATATAACGCCTTCGCTTTCCCCATCCCCTACATATATATAATATTTACCATATAGTAGTGTGCATAACACATGTGGGTCCAATGTAATACACGAATATAATGCAAATGAAAATGCATGAATGACAATAAAATATTATAAACTTATCGGATAACATAATATTCTTGTACCTTCGGCTAACACTGTGAATATCAACATCTTTTCTGTATGCCTCAATAAGGACTAATGAATATATTTATATATGCTTTCAACATAGGAATGAATAATAATAACATCATTAACTGTTAGGAGTAGAATAATTTATGGAATAATTTCACGGTTATATTTCATTACATGGAGCATACAAAAAGAAAGAAATAATTTGCCTTAACATACCTCGATTCCACTTAAAAATTAATCACGACCAATTAGAAAGGAACAATCCTTTCTTTTTCCTTGTTACTGGAACGAAGAAACAATGGACATTGGTATTTTTTTTAAATGAAGAAGGTTTCACTGGAACGAAATGGGCAATTGGGAATGTTTCTTAAGATATAAAAGTATTTGGAATCTTTGGCTGCTTCATGTAATACATATATACTCTACACCTATGCATATATAATCAATTCTAGGTAGATGATTTGGACATCCACGCATACTCGCTCCTTTACCTGTGGCCAACCTTGCACTCTTACTTATTAATGTAATGCCATCTCATTAACTCCATTAAATGAGCCCTCATAATGTTGCCTTCCACCCAACCAATCTTTGGTGGTGGAACATCTTAATTGACGCCACATACCCCAATGTGCCACCTTGATTCTCAACTAAATGACTTGCCTCCCACTCTAATTAATCAATCCCATAATTAATTCATTGATCCCAATTCACTTAAACCTTGATAACTTATAAGACCTTCATATACTCAATGTCATAATTTATGATATAACATTAATTCATAACCTCTTTAGGGATATACAACTATTATTACTAATCTCCATCATCACACTTGTTACATCCAAAATTATTTTGGAGTTTAATCCTTTTATATACTTATCTCTTTATTAGCATACGCAAATATAACATAAATTCCCCGAGGCCCGGGTCCACTTGCATACGTTTAGGTGTTCAAATCATTTTCCAAAAATTACGAGATGTTACATCTTTCCCCCCTTAGAAACATTCATCCTCGAATGTTGGTGTGACATAGTTAATCCCCGTCACGTAGCCAGTGAATACAACTACCTTTTTCACGACCGTATTACCCTTTCATTCAAGAATTAGCTTGCATGAGAACTAAAATTTAACAATCTTTGTTCGGCAATCAACATTAGCATAACATGATGCTAGTCAGTCTATGCCCATAATAACATCAGAATCAACCATCTCTAATTCTACCAAATCCGCTAAGGTCTGATGGCGACAAATTAATACTGCACAATTCCAATAGTTTCGTCTAGTAACTACCGACTCACCAACTGATGTAGATATCACAAATAGATCTCTTATCAACTCAGGCTTCATACCAAATTTACAGGCAATAAAAGGAGTGATATACAATAGATTGGAGCATGTATCTAAAACACATACACATTATGTGAAAAGACCGATAAGATACATGTAATAATATCAGGTGAAGACTCATGATCTTGGTGTCTCATTAATGCATAGATGCGGTTCTGGCCACTGCCTCGACCGGATAATGTCTGATGACTCTGCCTTGACGGGCGTACTAACTATGATGAAGCTGTTGCAGATACGATCGGCTGGACTCTAACATCTCTGCCTCTTATCGGACAATCTCACCTAATACCAGGTTCACTATAAAATTATCACATATTTGATCCTCGTTGGCACGACCCTGCATGGGTCTTACCACGCTGCCCGTATCGAGCCAACGGTGGCCTCTTCTGAATAGAATCCCCTATATAATAAGACCATGATACTCGTGAACTTTGACATAGTCCTGATTGACCATACTGATCATCGCTTGACCTCAAAGATAGTGATTGTTGACACCTAATTTTGACCCTCCCGTCCAGACAGTAGCTATAAAATTACACTAATTTTGCAAAATAATTTCTTATGAATTTTTATAATAAAATGCAACAATAATACATTAATACAGACATAAATAAATAATTTAATAATAGAACCGCATCTTACGAAGAGTATTAAGCACTTGGAGTCTCGCGCCCGTATTTATTAATTTTAAGCTCTGACATAATTCTTAAGTGATAATAAAATAAATAATCTAACACACGTGTTTTAATAGTGTCGCATTCATAAAAGCATTAAGCAATCCTTAAATACCATACCTGCATTTAGCATTTAAATAATTTAATCTAAACTCAACTCAATTTTAATTTAACTTCGCAGAATACACATAATAAATAAGTTTTAATAACGACATCGCATTATAAAAATTAAGCACTAACTAAATAGCACACCCGTCTTTATTGTTATAATAATTTAAACTTAAACTTAGATTAATAAAGCACTTAAATAATTTAATCACAATTTAAATAATAATTTACCACTAATTAAAACATAACATTAAAACTCTACCCCTTAATTAAACTAATACACTAACTAAATAATAACAAGCAGCCCAACTTCCCAGCCCAATAAAATGTACAACCGGCAGGCCCAACACCCCCATGGCCCAAATCATTTTATTTATCACCCCCTCCTTTAAACTAACCCTAAAACAACAACAAAAAACCTAAGAGAACACTAAATCCAAAACGCAGTTGCTTTCATTTTCATCACAAAATCTCCCCAAATCGTGTGGAACTTAACAAACCTCACCAAATTATTATACCTCATAATCAAACCTTACCAATATACCATTTTCATCACCAAATCTCCCCAAATCGTTGCTAATTGACACCAAAAACGATACCCAAATCTTCCTAATATAAACTTACCATAAATCAAGATTGTACACCAAATGCAACACCAAATCGATCCAAAATTATGATCGAATCTTACCATATATGTTTGGGTGAAAAATATCGTCCAAATCGGAAAAAAACTGCACCAATTCGTGTAAAGAAACCAGCCATAAATGGTCTTAAACTTGGCCTAATTTAGAACCTCAATTGGAGGCTATATAAATCAAGCAAATGTCTACATACATGGGGGGCAGGAAATTTGGCTAGAAGGCATCAGGGGAACCTTCCTCACTGTCGAATACCCAGCAAAGGCATCAAAAAAATATAACCGTCTAAGAGCAAGAATGGAAAATTCGAAACCTTCTCTTTCAATTTCAGTCAATAAATCAGCAAACCATCTCTGCCTTTTCAATCGCATCGCAATAAATCTTCCGAGTGGATCGACGACTTGATACGCTGCCTCGGTTCGCTGTCCGGAGAAGGTAAACTATTATCCCTTTTTAGATTTTGTCGGATATTAGTGTATATAATATGTTTCATGTGATTGATTAAAGCTGTGTTATGTTGATATTAGCGGCTGTTAGATTTATTAGTTGAACCTTTGAACATGTTCAGTTAACACTGATTACTGTTAATATTCATGACTTGGCTTAAAACATAAGCGGGACGAATTATGTTTTTTTTTTAAATGCTTATTCAGTGAGGATGCTCTGGGGTTACTGATTTATCTTCTGGCCCTCACGATCGTCAAAATAATCACATTCGCATGTTAAGTGATAAAATGAGTCTAGGACAGCATAATGTCCTTTTATGCTATATTAATCTGTTAAATCGGTCTACACAACACCTGTGTTAGCATCTGGCGTCCATTTGAGTTGGCTTGCTGTGTTAGGGTCATACTTACATTTTCATGTGTTAACAAGGCATATCTTATCATCGAAACTTTTCAAATGAGTTGAAGATCTAAACAATTAGGGGATTTGAGACTTTACTTCTTGCTAAGGTTATGACTATGTTTTGATTATTATTTAATATGTATGTTTCTGTCTAAATCAGCAAGTATACATGTTCTCCCTTTTGTCGACTTTCTTCAGTTTCTTGTCTAAAATGATACCTCAAAATATAAACTGCATCTAGTGTATACGGGGGCTGTGTATGTGCATCCATTTTCAAGTGAGTCACATATGTAGCAATCAGTCCCCTGTCATGTTCAATGTGGGCTTGCATGTTTTTTTTTATATAATATTTGAACATATGTTTGGGTTTTTATATCATAGTTAGGCCGATCTATTCTCTCTAAAGTTGGTAATTGTTACATCGGGCTCATGTTCCGCTTTCCTGCAAATCTACATTACTGGGCCCGCTTGCATGTCGACATTGTCATGGTCTGTCCAAAGCTCGGGTCTGAATTGAGTTGTCTGAATTTCCGTTTGTTTACATGTTTTATACGTAAAGGTTGAATGTGTATACTAATCCTTATCTTTCTTTGTTTTACATGAAATGCACCGGACCGGAGCAAAATGAAGAGTCTCATGGCGAGACTTATCACGAGCTACTTCAAATGGCAACCCGCATCTTATGTGCTTCATCCTCTCCGCATCACAAACTCCAAACCATAGGCGAGATGGCCTCGCCGTGTCTTCGAGTCATTATTAATTCATATCCTCACCCTATTATTTGTTGTAATTATTTGTCTAACATTACGCTACTAGTAGTACACTTAGAATAATTAAACTTTGGCTGTCATTAGAAAAATAGTTTGACGCTAGAAATTCACTCTCCTTAAATTAGTTATTTTTATGACTAGTTATGCATTGCGTAAGCCATACCAAAATGACATAAATATTCACGTAGCTAAAGCGTCACTCGCTATTAAATACTTAGCATAATAAATTAATTTCTTCATAAACTCTTACTAACATTCATAATTAAAATTATTTTGTTAGCCTTTGCATAATAGATATTTTATATCTTATTTTATAAGTACACATTTCGTCGTAATAAGATTTTGCATTATTAAAACACATGTATCTTATCTAATACGTCATAAATGCATAAATCATCTTGACATATATAATAATACATATTTTAGCTAGACTAGCTTTATATATTTTAAAACAAATCTCACATTCTTATGCTAGCAAAAATACTTCCTACTTAAATACTTTTCAAGACATGTAATGCATCTTAGCATAATAATTACCCTAGGTTTGGCAGGACAACCGCAAGTTAGCGGATCTTAGAGGGTGCCTAACCCCTTCCCTCTAGATTAATAAAGAACCATTACCCAGAATCTCATTAAGTTTAGCAGACCATAAAAATGGAGTTAATGTTTACTTTAAACTAGTTAACATTTAGGTGTCCTAATTCACCCAAAATAATTAGATGGCGACTCCGCGAACCCTTTTAAACCTTTAGCACTTTAACATTTTAACACCCCTTTTAACACTTTAGCATTTATTTTATTTTCTAACCTTTTTTATTTAAGCAGGAGATTCGCTAAAAAAATGTCGCGGTCGAAAACGGGCGCGACAGAATGGCGACTCCACTGGGGATTTTAGGTTTTTAACCACAACAGACCTAGGGTTATTATTTGGCATTACTTTGCATTTAATTTTTTTTATGTACTGTATTTTGTTTTATTTGTTTTAATTGCTATATGCTTTACTGCTTTCCTTAAACTGACATTCCGCTCATATTTCCTCCCTTATGAAAAATTCACACTATCACACACAACACGCGGATGTGCTTTGCGCACCTGCAAATTTCTTTCAAACACCCAAATTTAAGAGAGTTGGCGTTTTGCGCGGAGAATCCGGTCCAACCGGTGGTCGCGTAGCCTTCTCACTCGAGTTGTCCGCTCGGGAACCTTGCGTCTAGAAAAGCCAAATCTTAGAAACTCAGGATAGAGCTATACCACCCTTTATTTTAAGGCATGCATGCATTTACCTTAGGTGGGTCGGTCCTTGGTATCGACACCACAATTAGGAAGACACCAAACTTGTCGATGGGTTTCTCAACCCAACGACCAACCAGCATATTATGTGTAGCGTGACAATGATAGACAAATCCAAGCCTAATCATGACATGCTGAAACTGGAAAAAGTGCACCGTCATTTGGTCGTCATTTCCAACAAAAGCATTACAGTTGGACGGCTTGGACAAATCCATCATGACCTCGCATATGTGACGTTTAGGCCTACCTCTGGCATAAAGGGGTCCCCATGCATGTTAGGACTCACTTGCAATGTGACAATTTATGTGCAACATGTACTTGCTAAATGTTTTTACACTTCTGCAAAATCACGTGCTTTACACTAACACAATTTGCTGCATTTTGTCTAGAAGGATTTATCATCTTCCCCAAAGGTCGATTTGTATTTGACTAAGCAATGGCAAAGCATCGATATCTCACAAGATCAAAGGCGCGGTCCAGCGACATGACTGATTCAAGGGCATTTGAGCAGAATGAGTCGGAACCTGTCTTGGTTCCTATAGGCAAAGCAAGAAGAAATGGACTCATGCCCCTGCCTTGGCCCGCCGAGTCCTGAAATAGTTAGTTTAATATATTTTGCCCTTTATATGTAATAAATTGGAACTACGTGTGACCTGATTCCCTTGGCGGATACGTAGGCGACCACATCGGCTTCGGTCCCACCTTTTAGAAAAATCTCAATTTCTCTTTTGCACCATTGGAACTACGTTCGACCTGATTCCCTTGGCGGATACGTAGGCAGCCATATCGGCCTCGGTCCCACCTTTAGAATTTTACCCAATATTCGCTTGTAATGAACTACGTCATGACCTGATTCCCTCATGGGGATACGTAGGCGGCCTAAATCGGCTTCGGTCACACCATTAGGAAACTTTCCCTTCATTCGGAAAATAAATACACATAACACACATAACCCCATTGAGACCCACTTTAGGCCTAAACACCCTCTGCATATTCAAAACTGGGACAAAATAGGAAACTAGACAGGGGTTGCAAGTCAAAGCAGGCGGTAGCGCGGATGTCAAGAAACAAAGCGACGAAGTCAAATACGAATCGACCACCCCCCAAACTCACAAAAGTTCTTCATATTAGCGAGCGAGAAAATCTGACAAAAGCGAGAAAGAAACAACATAAGCGAGAGAGTGGCAAACGATCAGTGATCGGAATTCAAAAGTCGCAACAAAGTCTAGCGCATCGGCTCGGGCATAAAGCACACAACAAAGGCATCATGGCAATTAAATCGGTTCTGGCGTTTAGCATGTCGTGCAAGGACAACATCTCGATATTCATCCGGCGTACCGGGGCGACATCTCTACCAGCATAATTGCCTTTCGTATATTTATCATTACGTTTTATGATTATACACTAACTTTTTCTCAAGCTTAGCTTGCGGGAGCATTTATTCTACGGGAGGCGGAAGAACACGTCCGGACAACGGCGTTATCGACAACAAGTCCAAAGCGGCGTCAAGTCCGGCGACGCCAAGTCAGAAAATGGCGCCAGTCGAAAATGGCGCCAACGAATACGTCCGGTGCGACATCATCAAGACAACAAGTCAAAAACGGCGACAAGTCAAAACGGCGCCAAGTCCGAAACGCGCCAACAACAAGTCGAAAGCGGCGCCAAGAAGAATGAGTCAAAAGCGGCGCCAAGTCGAAAGCGACGCCAAGTCGGCAGCGCCATCATCAGCATATCACATCTACGCAGGGACGATTTTCTCATTCATACTTTATTATTCTGTCTTAGCAGTTATGCACTAACTCTTTCTTGAGCTTTAGTCTACAGGAGCGGCGGAACACGCGTCGACAACGGCGTCATCGGACAACAAGTCCAAAACGGCGACAAGTCCAAAAGCGGCGCCAAGTCCGAAAGCGACGCCCGGCAACACGTCGTGCAGCGGCGTTATCGGCCTGACAAGTCGAAAACGATGTCAAGTCAAAAAATGACGTCAAGTCCAAAAACGACGCCAAGTCCGAAAATGACGACAAGTCCGAAAATGACGCCAAGTCCGAAAACGACGCCAAGTACGAAAACGACGCCAAGTCCGAAAACGACGCCATCATCAGCATATCACATCTACGCAGGGACGATTTCTCTGTTCTCAAAATTGCATTTTTCTCATTCATGCTTTATTATTCTGTCTTAGCAGTTATGCACTAACTCTTTCTTGAGCTTTAGTCTACGAGGCGATTGCAGCAAGGACAACATATCCGCGTTCACAATCGCAACACGTCTGTGCAAGGACGAAAATCACAGCATTTGCAGCATCGCATCAACACAACATGCATCACATTTTTGCACAATAACATTGTCTACTCACAGTTACATTGCTTTTAAAATTATGCATCATCATTTTGTCTTAACAGTTATGCACTAACCGTTTGCTTAAGTCTTAGCATGCAGGAGCATGAGCACAACGTGGATTTTCTCTTACAGCGAACTGGGGCAATTTGTTGGGGGGCCAACCTTCCCGACGAATGGCAGAAGCGGCCTCAAGCGTCGGTCCACTCACTCCGCATCACAAAACCCAGCATCATAAGTCGATAGCGGTACACCCCAGGTTCAAGCCAGTTATTTTTATTTTTACTTTTAGCACCACAGCCCAGTGTCGTCATAACTCGACACTGGGACAAATTTTGAGTCCGCGTTAGCCCGCCTTGGTATTTTGACCATGGTAGCCCAGTGCCGTCATAACTCGACACTGGGACAAATTTTGAGTCCGTGTTAGCCCACCTTGGTGTTTTGACCATGGTAGCCCAGTGTCGTCATAACTCGACACTGAGACAAATTTTGAGTCCGCGTTAGCCCGCCTTGGTGTTTTGACCATGGTAGCCCAGTGTCGTCATAACTCGACACTGGGACAAATTTTGAGTCCGCGTTAGCGCGCCAGTGTTTTGACCATGATAGCCCGGTGTCGTCATAACTCGACCGAGACAAATTTGAGTCGCGTTAGCGCGCCAGTGTTTTGACCATGGTAGCCCAGTGTCGTCATAACTCGACACTGGGACAAATTTTGAGTTCGCATTAGCCCGCCTTGGTGTTTTGACCATGGTAGCCCAGTGTCGTCATAACTCGACACTGGGACATATTTTAAATTTCGCGTCAGCCTTGCCTAATTGACCAACATTTTAATTCTGAGGATCGAGACAAAATTGGCTATGAGTCAACGTCTTTGTCCGAAGATTCTTCCATCATCTCCATACAAAGAGGACATTTGTTGACCAATTTTGACCCTCCCGTCCAGACAGTAGCTATAAAATTACACTAATTTTGCAAAATAATTTCTTATGATTTTTTATAATAAAATGCAACAATAATACATTAATACAAACATAAATAAACAATTTAATAATAGAACTGCATCTTACGAAGAGTATTAAGCACTTGGAGTCTCGCGCCCGTATTTATTAATTTTAAGCTCTGACATAATTCTTAAGTGATAATAAAATAAATAATCTAACACACGTGTTTTAATAGTGTCGCATTCATAAAAGCATTAAGCAATCCTTAAATACCATACCTGCATTTAGCATTTAAATAATTTAATCTAAACTCAACTCAATTTTAATTTAACTTCGCAGAATACGCATAATAAATAAGTTTTAATAACGGCATCGCATTATAAAAATTAAGCACTAACTAAATAGCATACCCGTCTTTATTGTTATAATAATTTAAACTCAAACTTAGATTAATAAAGCACTTAAATAATTTAATCACAATTTAAATAATAATTTACCACTAATTAAAACATAACATTAAAACTCTACCCCTTAATTAAACTAATACACTAACTAAATAATAACAAGCAGCCCAACTTCCCAGCCCAATAAAATGCACAACCGGCAGGCCCAACACCCCCATGGCCCAAATCATTTTATTTATCACCCCCTCCTTTAAACTAACCCTAAAACAACAACAAAAAACCTAAGAGAACACTAAATCCAAAACGCAGTTGCTTTCATTTTCATCACAAAATCTCCCCAAATCGTGTGGAACTTAACAAACCTCACCAAATTATTATACCTCATAATCAAACCTTACCAATATACCATTTTCATCACCAAATCTCCCCAAATCGTTGCTAATTGACACAAAAAACGATACCCAAATCTTCCTAATATAAACTTACCATAAATCAAGATTGTACACCAAATGCAACACCAAATCGATCCAAAATTATGATCGAATTTTACCATATATGTTTGGGTGATAAATATCGTCCAAATCGGAAAAAAACTGCACCAATTCGTGTAAAGAAACCAGCCATAAAGGGTCTTAAACTTGGCCTAATTTAGAACCTCAATTGGAGGCTATATAAATCAAGCAAATGTCTACATACATGGGGGGCAGGAAATTTGGCCAGAAGGCATCAGGGGAACCTTCCTCACTGTCGAATACCCAGCAAAGACATCAAAAAAATATAACAGTCTAAGAGCAAGAATGGAAAATTCGAAACCTTCTCTTTCAATTTGATCGAAATCGACAAACCATCTCGCCTTTTCAATCGCATCGCGATAAATCTTCAAGTGGATCGACGACTTGATACATTGCCTCGGTTATTTGTCCGGAGAAGGTAAACTATTATCCCTTTTTAGATTTTGTCGGATATTAGTGTATATAATATGTTTCATGTGATTGATTAAAGCTGTGTTATGTTGATATTAGCGGCTGTTAGATTTATTAGTTGAACCTTTGAACATGTTCAGTTAACACTGATTACTGTTAATATTCATGACTTGGCTTAAAACGTAAGCGGGACGAATTATGTTTTTTTAAAAAAAATGCTTATTCAGTGAGGATGCTCTGGGGTTACTGATTTATCTTCTGGCCCTCACGATCGTCAAAATAATCACATTCGCATGTTAAGTGATAAAATGAGTCTAGGACAGCATATGTCCTTTTATGCTATGTTAATCTGTTAAATCGGTCTACACAACACCTGTGTTAGCATCTGGCGTCCATTTGAGTTGGCTTGCTGTGTTAGGGTCATACTTACATTTTCATGTGTTAACAAGGCATATCTTATCATCGAAACTTTTCAAATGAGTTGAAGATCTAAACAATTAGGGGATTTGAGACTTTACTTCTTGCTAAGGTTATGACTATGTTTTGATTATTATTTAATCTGTATGTTTCTGTCTAAATCAGCAAGTATACATGTTCTCCCTTTTGTCGACTTTCTTCAGTTTCTTGTCTAAAATGATACCTCAAAATATAAACTGCATCTAGTGTATACGGGGGCTGTGTATGTGCATCCATTTTCAAGTGAGTCACATGTACCATAAATGTTATATGTAGCAATCAGTCCCCTGTCATGTTCAATGTGGGCTTGCATGTTTTTTTTTTATAATATTTGAACATATGTTTTGGTTTTTATATCATAGTTAGGCCGATCTATTCTCTCTAAAGTTGGTAATTGTTACATCGGGCTCATGTTCCGCTTTCCTACAAATCTACATTACTGGGCCCGCTTGCATGTCGACATTGTCATGAGTCATCCAAAGCTCAGTGCGAATTGAGTTGTCTGAATTTCCGTTTGTTTACATGTTTTATACGTAAAGGTTGAATGTGTATACTAATCCTTATCTTTCTTTGTTTTACATGAAATGCACCGGACCGGAGCAAAATGAAGAGTCTCATGGCGAGACTCATCACGAGCTACTTCAAATGGCAACCCGCATCTTATGTGCTTCATCCTCTCCGCATCACAAACTCCAAACCATAGGCGAGATGGTCTCGCCGTGTCTTCGAGTCATTATTAATTCATATCCTCACCCTATTATTTGTTGTAATTATTTGTCTAACATTACGCTACTAGTAGTACACTTAGAATAATTAAACTTTGGCTGTCATTAGAAAAATAGTTTGACGCTAGAAATTCACTCTCCTTAAATTAGTTATTTTTATGACTAGTTATGCATTGCCTAAGCCATACCAAAATGACATAAATATTCACGTAGCTAAAGCGTCACTCGCTATTAAATCCTTAGCATAATAAATTAATTTCTTCATAAACTCTTACTAACATTCATAATTAAAATTATTTTGTTAGCCTTTGCATAATAGATATTTTATATCTTATTTTATAAGTACACATTTCGTCGTAATAAGATTTTGCATTATTACAATACATGTATCTTATCTAATACGTCATAAATGCATAAATCATCTTGGCATATATAATAATACATATTTTAGCTAGACTAGCTTTATATATTTTAAAACAAATCTCACATTCTTATGCTAGCAAAAATACTTCCTACTTAAATACTTTTCAAGAAATGTATTGCATCTTAGCATAATAATTACCCTAGGTTTGGCAGGACAACCGCAAGTTAGTGGATCTTAGAGGGTGCCTAACTCCTTCCCTCTAGATTAATAAAGAACCCTTACCCAGAATCTCATTAAGTTTAGCAGACCATAAAAATGGAGTTAATGTTTACTTTAAACTAGTTAACATTTAGGTGTCCTAATTCACCCAAAATAATTAGGTGGCGACTCCGCGAACCCTTTTAAACCTTTAGCACTTTAACATTTTAACACCCCTTTTAACAGTTTAACATTTATTTTATTTTCTAACCTTTTTTATTTAAGCAGGAGATTCGCTAAAAAAATGTCGCGGTCGAAAACGGGCGCGACAGTGATGATGCGCTATTTGCTGGTAGGATGGGTGTCCATACGACTGTGGCTTGGTCCCACCTCTGAAATCCCTCACACCTCTACAGATTGAGCCCTCTTATGCTGGCCCTTATCATGATCTTGATCTACCTGTTGTTGCCTCTTACGATCCTCCAATTCTGTGCATAAGCCTGGATGTGAGCAATATTCATACTCAGATTCAAAGAAGTCGTGGTACACTCGTTGACTAAGTGCAACCCTAAGCCAGTAACAAATCTATGTACACGATCACTCATCTCACCTATAATCATAGGAGCATAACTGACCAATGAAATAAACTGCAAGTTATATTCTCGAGCGCTCATACTGCCCTACTCAATACGTAGAAATTTATCCTGCCTGGCCCGTCGAAGCTCGAATGGCAGAAAATGTTGTAAGAAGGCCTCTGAAAACTCTCTCCATCCCGCTGGTGGAGCATGAGGTCCCCTAGATTCCTCTCATATCTCATACCAAGTCATCGCGACATCCGCAGTCTATAAGAAGTAAACTTTACCGACTCAGTATCGGTAGCATCCATCACCAGCAAGGTATGATGTGTCATATCCAGAAAATTATGTGGGTCCACGTTTAAGTATGATTCTGTGAATACCAGAGGGTCTAGATTAATAAAATCATGAGCTCTCGCGCTAACAGCTTTATCAGAAGGACTGGGAACCTGACGTTAGGCCTGAGCGGCCACTAATCATGTCAATAATTGTACCACACTTCGCATATCAAGATCCACATATGAAGTATCAAGCGATGGAACTGGGGGTACTGAAGCTCCACTAATCTCAACTAGAGGTGATGAACTGGGAGAATCATATGAAGGAGTCGCACTGAGGGTCTCACTCTGGCCCTCGCTAGCGGGTGACAATCGACTGATACCTTTACCTGCAGCCGTATACAACGCCCTCACACTCTTGAACTTTTTCCTTGCTGTAGGCATTGTTGGAATCATAAACACGAGACAGATTAGGAATAGAATGCTTATAACTCAGCTCTACTGCACAATTTATGAAATGAAAAAAAGGAAACCATCCCTAAATATCAGGCAACCCCTACTTAAAAGTATGGTGCATAACATACCCATAAACAAAACTCTACTAGGCACGACTTGTAGGCTCCCTAGGACAGACATGCTTTGATACCAAGTTTGTCATGACCCAAATCAGAGAGCCGTGACGGGCACCCGGACGTTTCCTACCGCATACCACTAAGCATACACTCAACGTCTATTCAAAATTAAATACGGACTAACCCGAAAAAAACTATGTAAAATCTTAATCAGAAAATTCAACTTATATATATATATATATATATATATATATATATACATCCGTCTACAAGCCTCTAAAAGAGTACATGACATCAAAGATCGGGACAGGGCCTCACCATACCCATATATGCAAGTAAAGATATACCATACCAAGATAGACCGACACTCCGAAACAAGAGGAGTGCTCTAAAAATCTGTTGAGTTAGCAACCTATTAACGTGGATCGTCATCCTGTCTATGTGAACCTGCGGGCACGAAACGCAGCGTCCCCCGACAAAAGGGACATCAATACGACTGATGTACTGAGTATGTCATGCATGAATAATAACATAACAGGGATATAACAATAAGTGAAATAGAAATAGCTGACCAACAGTAAATGCCTTTGAGGTCCCTAATACATATGCCTAAATGTTATGCATAATGTAAATGCGGTATACATATAAATATTTGCCACACACGGGTATATTCCTTCCCATAACCACCTCTGTGGGAATCAGGTTGTATCGGCCACACATGGGCATCAAATCATTTTGGCCTCTTCGGGCTCTTTTGTGATAGTCTGTACCAGCTGCAGGTGGTATGCGTATATAACGCCTTCCCTTTTCCCCACCTCTATATATATATACTATTTACCATATAGTAGTGTTCATAGCACATGTGGGTCCAGTGTAATACATGAATATAATGCAAATGAAAATGCATGAATGACAATAAAACATTCTGAACTTATCGGATAACATACTATCCTTATACCTTCGGCTAACACTGTGAATATCCACATCTTTTCCGTATGCCTCAATAAGGACTTTG
This sequence comes from Przewalskia tangutica, assembly GCA_029844215.1. Taxonomy (NCBI): domain Eukaryota; kingdom Viridiplantae; phylum Streptophyta; class Magnoliopsida; order Solanales; family Solanaceae; genus Przewalskia; species Przewalskia tangutica. Next base: position 78,785,886 of record CM056732.1, on the reverse strand, counting down.
GAATATATTTATACATGCTTTCAACATAGGAATGAATAATAATAACATCATTAACTGTTAGGAGTAGAATAATTTATGGAACAATATCACGGTTATATTTCGTTACATGGAGCATGCCAAAAGAAAGAAATAATTTACCTTAACATACCTCGATTCCACTTAAAATTAATCACGACCAATTAGAAATGAGCAATTATTTCTTTTTCCTTGTTACTCGAACGAAGAAAAAATGGACATTGGTATTTTTTTGAAATGAAAAAGGTTTCACTGGAATGAAATGGGCAATTGGGAATGTTTCTTAAGATAACAAAGTATTTGGAATCTTTGGATGCTTCATGTAATACATACATACTCCATACCTATGCATATCTCATCAATTTTAAGTAGATGGTTTGGACATTCACGCATACTCCCTCCTTTACCCGTGGCCAACTTTGCACCCCTATTTCTTAATGCAATGTCATCTCATTAACTCCATTAACCCTCATAATGTTTTCTTCCCCCCAGCCAATCTTTGCAGTGGAACATCTTAATTAATGCAATATACACCAACGTGCCACCTTGATTCGTAACTAAATGACTTGCCTCCCACTCTAATTAATGAATCACATAATTAATACCTTGATCCCAATTCACTTAAACCTTGATAACTTATAAGACCTTTATATACTCAATGTCATAATTTGTGATATGACACTAGTCCATAATCTCTTTAGCGATATACAACTAGTATTATTAATCCTCATAGTCACACTTGTTACATCCAAAATTATTTCGGGGTTTAATCCATTTATATACTAATCTCTTTATTAGCATATGTTAATATAACATAAATTCCTCGAGGCCCGGGTCCACTTACCTAAGCTTAGGTGCTCAAACCATTGCCCAAAATTATGGGATGTTACATCCTTACCCTCTTAGAAACATTCATCGGTGACATAGCTAATCCCCGTCACATAGCCAGTGAATACAACTAGGGGTTCTAGAGGTTGAACCAAGATGGAGTAAAAGAGCCTAAAAGGATAAAACTGTTAGTCCAGATACCTATATGATTGAAAATGAACCGAGGACAATTAAGAAAACAATGTCAACTCCAGAAGAACCGCTTTGAAAAGAAGCTATAGAAAGCAAAATAGATTCCATCATGCAAAATCATACTTGAGAAATGGTTGATCTTCCTCTGGGAAGCAAAACCTTTGGGTTGTAAGTAGATACTCAAAATAAAGTACAAAGCAGATGGAACTATTGACAAGTATAAGGCAAGATTAGTAGTCAAGGCTACAGATAAAAGGAAGGCCTCAACTACTTCAACACATACTCCCCTATGTCTATATTAACGTACATAAGGGTATTTATAGCCATTGCAGCTTTACGTGACATTGAGATACATCAAATGGATGTTAAGACGGGCTTTCTAAACAGAGAGTTTGAAGAGAAAATATACATGGAACAACCAGATGGGTATGTGGTTCCAGGACAGGAAAAGAAAGTATGTTGATTTGTTAAGTCTCTGTACGGACTCAAACAAGACTCGAAACAATGGCATGAAAAGTTTGATAATACATTATTATCAAAATGTTTCTCTAAAATGAATGTGATAAATGTATCTATATCAAATGGAACTCTGACTCATTTATCATGATATGCCTTTACATAGATGACATGCTCATCACTGGAAGTAGTCTAAACTTAATCCTGGAAACCAAGAATATGTTGAAATAATGTTTTGACATGAAAGATATGAGTATTGCAGATGTAATCTTAGGAATTAATATTTCTAAGACATCAAACAGACTGGTCTTATCTCAATCTCATTATTGAAGATGTTTTGAGAAAATTAGATGTATTTGACAGTCCCCACCCTATGAAGTCACCAATGGATATGAATCATATAATTGATAAAAATCGTAGTGCACCCATATCCTAAGAGCGATATGCGCAGGTCATTGGTAGTTTAATATACATTACAAACTGCACGCGACCCGATATCGCTTATCTAGTCAATAAGTTGGGTTGGTTTACTCGTAATCCCGAAATTGATCACTGGAAGGAGTTAAATCGGATACTATGATATTTGAAATATTCGCTGACTTACAAATTAAATTATTTTAGATATCCAGTCGTATTGGAAAGATATATTGATGCAAACTGGATATCGAACATAAAGAACACTAAATCCACCAGTGGGTATGTTTTTACAATGTGTAGTGGGGCTGTGTCTTTGAAGTCCTCTAAGCAAACATGCATCACCCGTCCACGATGGAATCAGAGTTTATTGCTTTGGATAAAGCAGGAGAAACATAATGACTTCAGAACTTCTTAGAGGATATCCCTTGTTGGGATAAATCCGTACCTTCGGTGATGATTCACTGTGACAGCCAATCGACTTTAGGAAGGGCACGAAATAGTATGTACAACGGCAAGTCTAGACATATTCGTCGGAGACATAGGACTGTTAGGCAGTTGATTACTATGGTTTTCATTTCCATTAATTACGTCAAATTAAAGGATAACATAGCAGATCCATTAACTAAAAGCCTACCCAAAGATCAAACATTCTGCATGTCTAGGGGAATGGGCTTAAAACCCAAGCAATAAGAATCTTTATGGTGGTAACCCAACCTTACTGACTAGAGATCCCAGGAATTTGGTTCAATGGGAAAATTAAATCGTAGAGGTTCAGTTTTAGCGCTTCACTTGAAGTAAGAGCACTTCAGATTGTTATTATTTAAAGAAATATAATTCCAAGGTTATTTCCGCGATAGACATTAAGTGCTACCTACATAAATGGTAAATGATAAGTTTCTAAAAAATTTAATGATTCCTAACACTTGCGAATGAGGTATAGCAGAATACCTTATAGAATATCACCTATTTAAGTGCGAAGACATGCCGCTTCAAATATACACACTTAAGAATCCAAGAGTTGTCCATGACCACAACGAACGAAACTATAAGAAGAAATAAATAAGGGGAGTTATTGTGTTGATATACTTGTTTTGGTCTATACTAAACACTGACGGTTCAAGACATCACTTTCACCGCGTAGTCATTCAATCCGATGGTAATTGACTAAGGAATGTTTAAAGCCGAAAGCTACCTTTTCTAATGCAATATCGTTCCGCTGAAAGATTGCTGAACTTTGGCACCCTGTGTGCACCAATTCTCTTTCAAGAAGGGATTGTTGGAAATTTAACTATGTGGGATTGAGTTTCTCCCATCTTTAGTGACTTAAACATGTGGCCCCGCATGTTAGAAACATCATTTATTCGCACATGCCTAATCTAATAAATGAGTAGATGATATTAGTGTCAAGTATCGTCAAAATTCGTTAAGAGATGAAAGAAATATTGGTACACAAAGTAAGGTGTTTGAGACATGAATAGATAGATTGTTTGGCCAAATAAACATATCTCCGACATAGGTAGAAGACGGAAGGATTGAACACTATATAAACTCTAGTTTTGAATAAGGGTTTGAGACCCCAAGGGGTAACCCATGTGTTAAGAATAGGGAGACCTACGTGAGCTTGAGTTTGGGGCTAAGCCCTACACGCGCACTGCCGTCACCCGTCCGGTCCGACTCGGGCTCAATCTCGGGCCGCGGGCTGTCTTCTGGATTTTTTTGGTTCCTAAAATATTTCTTATTTACATTTTGGACCTGAAAGTTTTGGAGATAACCAAATGTTGCAACTAATCTGAAACATTACAACTAATCTGACTTCAACAGTCAGAAACACCCTCCTCTTTCTTATAAATTAAATCCTTTAGTTCTATTATAATATACTCCCTCCGTTCCAAAATACATGATTGTCTAGAAATTTTTTACTTTTTCACAATAGTTGATTGTTTGCAATTTCAATGTAGTTTTAATCTTATTTTCTCCATTTTACCCCTAATCCATAATACTTTAAAAGTATTTTTTATGAGATAAATATATAATGATTGATTTGCTTTTAATGATTGTAGGGTATATTAGTAAACTATCACAATCCCTTAATAAAACACTTCATTCTTAGACAATCATGTATTGTGGAACAAAGGGAGTACAAGTTTAGAGAGTATACAGAAACACTCACAGATCATCTCCTCTTTAACAGTCTATTCTATATTTATTTTCTTCGTTAGAATCAACCTTACTTGCTTTGTATTGTTGATTGTTGTTGTTTTATCTTGGAAGACTATTGTCCATTACCGTAAAAGTATATATACGGGACAATTTTGTCTTAAAGATATAGAGCCACCTCTCGATTCAACTTTTGTTCTGTTTAACCTTTCTGACACTATTAATACCTACAAATACTAGAAGACTTGCCAAAGGCAATAAGAGCTAGCATTGCACAACATCTCTTCCATATAACCCTTGAAAATATCTACCTTTTCAAAGGGGTTTCCGAAGACTTCTTAGTCCAGTTGGTGATGTATTCTCTTACCTGCCTACTAAGTAAACATCAAAATGTGTTCATCGTCTGTATGTTGTTAGCAAAAGAAGACACAAAACACATATCAAGAGGATAGTAAATTTCTTCACGCCAACAATCTGCACAATCCAAAACAATGTTGAGATTCTTTATGTTCTTTGTAATTCAAGGAAAAGATATTTTGCCAATTGAAGTTAATTAATACTTTGGTTATCTCGAACTAAGCAACAATCCTGTTTCCATCCATCTTAACCTAACTTATATAGCTCCACAGAACTAAACTATGTCCTTTTGCTTTTGACCTTATATGTTTCCGAGATAAAAGCAGAATACTTTCCACTAAAAGTTGACATTGTTATTCAAAATGAGATACCAACAGATTTCTACATTATTGTCTCTGGAGCTGTGGTAAATGCAGTTCCCGTCAACTTTTGCTATTACTATTCCTATATAGTTAACTGCTCAGTGGTTGAAAACTGCAGGAAGTGGTTACATACAAGAATGTAATTGAACAGGTTAATACTCCCATCTTGACATTGCTCGATGTTGTTCCTAATTTTTCTTTGACATCCTAGTAACCATAGACAAAGTAAATATTGACCAAATTTAAATAATGGAAAAGAGAAGGAAAAAAGAATAGCCAAGTGGCCAGAGAGCCAGAAGTACATACTGGTCTCAATTATTTTGTTGAACAGTTCCTGTGAATCAGGTTGTTCGAATCAGTCATCACCATTTCAATCAACGCGTGCATGTTAGAAGAAATATTTTCCTCATGCATTCCTCCACAATAATGTGGTTAATATACCAACATACATCATAAAGATTGAAAAAAAATCATGCCTAAACATCTCCCTAATAATTGTGATAAGATTGCTAATCTACCTATTCAATATTTTACATGCTACAATATATACAAGATACTAATTAATTACAAGGATAATAATTATTAATATAAATATTACTAATTATTATTCTATTACTCCCCCGCAGTTGAAGCGGGAGGCAGACGGATGCTGAGACTATCCAAAAAATCTTCAAATAATATTAGCGGAAGGCCTTTGTTAAAAATATCTACAATTTGATGGCGCGAGGGGACATGCAGCACCCGTACTTGACCGCGTGACACCTTTTCACGGACAAGTGGATATCCAGCTCAATATGTTTTGTGTGTTGATGATTGACTGGATTACTGGACAGATAGCACTAATGTTATCATAATACATCAAAGTGGCTTTCATAATCGGGCAGTGAAGCTCAAGAAGGAAATTATGAAGCCAATAAGATTCAGACAAAACATTGGCAACACCTCTGTATTCTGCTTCGACACTTGATCTGGATAATGTGGCTTGCCTTTTTGAGGATCAAGAGACCAAGTTATCACCAAGAAAAATACCATAGACGGAGGTGGAGCGTCTCGTGTCTGGACAACCTCTCCAGTCTTCATCTGTGTAGGAGACTAGTGTGGATGTGGACGATGGATACAAGTGTAGACCGTATGCAAGAGTACCATGTATATAGCGCACAATGCATTTTAGGGCATGCATATGCTCATCCATCGAATTATGCATGAATAGGCACACTCACATCATACAAAATATATGGTCTGGTGAAAGTTAGATATTGCAGTGCTCCTGACAGGCTGCGGTAAAGTTTCGAGTCGACAAAAGGCTTGCTGGAAGATGCACTCAATTTTGGATTTAGCGTCTACCAGAGTTGCAGATAGTTTACAGGAGGACATGTCAGTTCATTCCACAATCTCTGTTGCATACTTCTTTTGGGAGAGAAACAAACCAACTGCATGTCGTTTCACTGCTATGCCAAAAAAATAGTGTAATGAACCTAGGTCCTTCATTACAAATTCAGATCCAAGCTGTGGCATGATGTCCTTTCTAAGAGCATCTGATGAAGTAGTCAGTATAATATCATCCACATATAAAAGAAGATAAGCATAGTTATTACCCTGATGATAAATAAACAGAGAGTGATCGGAACGACTATTTGAAAAATCAATCTTTGAACAAATCCGCAAACCATTTATACCATGCCATGGGAGCTTGTTTCAGACAATATAATGACTTTTTGAGAAGGCACACATGGTTAGGATATTTAAAGTCCCTGTACCCCAATGGTTGGTACATGTATACCATCTCATTTAGTTTGTCGTGGAGGAAAGAATTTTTGACATCTAATTGATGAAGTTTCCAACCTTTTGAAATTGCCAAGCTAAGTATTGTTCGGATAGTTGCCGGTTTGACCATTAGATTGAATGTCTCACCGCAATATATGCCAATACGCTGCATTTTTCTATCACCTACAAGACAGACTTTATGCCGCTCAAAAGAACCATCAAAGTTTTCTTTGTGACTAAAAATGCACATAGACTGAATTATATTAGCATGAGGTGGATGAGGTACCAAATCCCACGTACTATTTTTAATAAGAGCATTGAATTCATCGTCTATGGCCAATTTCCAATTCGGGTCATGAAGGGTAGTCACATGATTACGGGGGTAATGATGATTTTAAGATTTGAGTGTGTAGGCTATATTTGGTGTTGGGCTTGTGAATGTCGTGTTGGCTTCGGGTCACGGGTCAGTGAGTAGAACTATCCAACTGGTTGGGTGTTAAGGGCCTCGGCCTAAGTCACCGTCCAGTTGTGGTACCAGGACAGTAGGCTTGGCCACTGATATTGGAATACGGATTGAAGGGGTTTTGGGCCTTGGAACTGGAGGCCCAGACTGTTGGATCGAATGATCTTGTTGCTGGACCACTATTTCGGGGCCCAAATGGCCCAACTCTTTCGATACCTGAAACAGTAGGCGGTGAGGGAAGAAAAAATTGGGTTAAGTACAGGGATCGGTTATCATCAAGAAAATCATATGTGTCGGATCCAGACTTATATGTAGAGGCAAATGAAAAATTCGTTTCATAAAAAATGACATGACGACTAATGATTATTCTATTGGAAGAAAGATCATTACATTTATAGCCTCTATGGTTAGACGGGTAGCCCAAACAAATACAAGGAGTGGACCATGGATGAAGTTTAGTGATGGTAGTAGATGGAAACAAGGGATAACATAGACACCCAAAAATCCTTAAATGTGAGTAGGATGGATCCCGTAGGTAAAGTATTTTTAGTGGAGCTTGGTAGACCAAGTTCTTGTGAGGTAGTATGTTCAATATGCGTGTAGCCATTTCAAGAGCATGGTGCCAAAGATTTGTCGGTACTTGAGCATGAGTAAGGGATGCACAAATTATATTGTTTAGGGTTTTATTTTTCAAAATTTTCTATTATCAAATTCCCCACTATTATCACATTGAATATTATTTATCTCCCGTTCAAATTAATTTTTGATATAAGCTCAAAATTGAAGAAATGTGGAAACACTTATAATTTTTTAGTCAAAGAAAAAGTTCACAAGAAATTCGAGTAATCATATAACATAAGCAAATAATATTTGTGACCCGAAGAGCTCAAAACAGGAGAATTCCAAATATCATAGTGAATAATGTCAATTGGCAAAATAGTGCATGAAGTAGAAGAATTAAATGGCAATTGCACATATTTACCAAGGGGCATGAATGACACTTATTCAAAGCTGATGTTTGAGTACATGAAATACAATTATTATTTTAAGGAATGCCAAAAATAGAGGCTCCCGAGTGTCCCAAACGTTCATGCCAAACAGAAGATGCTAAGGCGGAAAATTAAAAGGAAAATTGACTGTTGAATAGACGATGTTATTGGGTATAACTCTCATGTGGTATCACATCTCATGATTTTCTTCCCCGTCTGAATATGATAAACGAAAAAACCAAAAAGATCAAACTTAATCGATACCCAATTATCAGTAGTAATTTTTTTACCAGAAACCAAGTTCTTAATTTATTTTGGGGTATATGTTACACCCCGTAGTTCAGGTCATGCGTTTGAGAGCGTACGAAAGGGGGTTAGACTTAAAATTTTCTAAGGATAGGTTGACGGATTGTTCCGGACGGGTTTTAGTAGACTTTGAGGCGGGTTATGACCCGGTACATTGAGAATTCCTAAGTGTTTCAAAGGCCCATGACGTAGTTCGTTGAGTCTAGATTCCAACGCAACCAACCGTTCGTTGATAGGACGTCGGAGTAGAAAGTTATGAGAATTACAAGTTCAGTCTTGTGATCGGACAAAAATGTGTTTGGACGAGCGCGGGGCGCGGCGCGGATGCGAACAGCGGCGCGAATGTGCGAGGTCGCTGAAGTTTCAGCGCGCGCCAGGAAGCGAGCAGGCGCGGAAGATCTGAGTCCGCAGAGATTGCGGCCATGGCCCGAAACGAACATGGCCCAGATGGGCGGAAAAACTTAGGAAAAGTCAGTTTTTCTTTTAAAAGACCTTGGGAGGGTGACAAGTGTCCCCATCTGATTTTGCATGCACTATATTGACCAAGTCTTGAAGACTTGGTCATATTCATCTCTCTCTTAGACAAAGCTCTCCTTCTCTCTTAAAAGTTCAAGCTCCTCCCTCTCTAAAATCCCAAGAGAAATTCTAGCCTTAGGAAAAATCTGAAAAGTTAAAAACAAGAAGGAAGCTTGTGGCTAGCTTGTTGGTGGTGTTCTTAAGGAAGATAGCAAAAATATTTGGAATAAGTTTGACTAAAACTTTAAGGTAACATTTCTTCCTTTAGAATTAGTTTCTAGTGTTGCATGTTAAGAAGAAAGAACTTGTGGTAGTGAATAATGCTCTTAGAGTCATTGCATGTAAGAAATATGGTTTGGATGTGAAAGAATTGGTTAAGAAAATTATGAGAGCATGTTGTAGCCTAAAAACTACCTTAGACTTGTTAAGTTAATTGTTTTACCTTTTGGGGCAGAATTTTACACACCCAAGTTTAGGTGTGTAATCCCCTTGAGATTGTTTGGATTGTTGGGCCTAAGAAGTGGCGTTTGGATGTTGAATTCGGACCTTAAAAAGGTGGCAAAGTATGTAGAAACAAAGGAAATGCTGCCCAATTTTCCATAGAATTTAGGGGCTTTGAACTTAGATTATTCATACATTGAAATTAGAGGTTAATAAACGTATTATGGTTATTATAGGTTGGAATATTACTTGCGGTAGTTGAGCTTGGCAAGCGAATTGACAAAAGAGGTATGTGGAGCTTTCTTATCTCTTGGGCATGAGTAATTTGAACTATATAGTACGGTAGACGTACGTGTTTTAAATGAAGTAAATCTACTTGTTGTACTTGACTTGTTTTAAGAAAATGTCTAAGTTGGTTGGGTTAGAGAGTTAACCCACTTATTCCTAAGTAATGGTTTAACCTAAATAAGGTAGATAAGGATTTCGTGACATGAAGAAGTATTACGGAAATGGTGTGAGTTTGATTTGAAGTATAAGTCTCTTGGTTAATAAAAAGAACGAAATCTTTTGAAACATAAGGAGTTATAACGGCCTTATGGGAGGTTAGTTATGACCTTATGAAAGAGTATGAACGTCTAAAGCTTTAAAGCATAAAGTTAGTGTAACGGCTTTATGGGGAGTTGGTTACAATAACTTTATGAAAGGTTAAAGAGTTGGTTTTCTTGGATAAGGTCATGAAAATGAGATTCATTTTGTGTGTTAATGAAATCCTAAAGAAGTTATGAGTTTACTTGGACGTACCGCCAGTGATGAAGGATTCCACGAGTATGCTTCCATTGTTCAGTTATGAGTTTACTTGGACGTACCTCCAGTGATGAAGGATTCCACGGGTATGCTTCCATTGTTCAGTTATGAGTTTACTTGGACGTGCCGCCAGTGATGAAGGATTCCACGGGTATGCTTCCATTGTTCAGTTATGAGTTTACTTGGACGTGCCGCCAGTGATGAAGGATTCCACGGGTATGCTTCCATTGTTCAGTTATGAGTTTACTTGGACGTGCCGCCAGTGATGAAGGATTCCACGGGTATGCTTCCATTGTTCAGTTATGAGTTTACTTGGGCGTCTGCTTGATGATGAAGGATTCCGCAGTGCGCTTCCATTGTATTTGATTTATGAGCTTCCTATTCCCGTGCAGTGTAGCGTATGATTGATGTTCTTATTGATGGTAAGGCACGATAAAGGTAATTTGATTTCATCACGATCCTAGCTTGTTTCGGACTTATGTTTTCATTCTGATATTTTGATTTCACATACTTGGTACTGTTATGCGACCTCGCCCGAAGTGCGTTAATCCGCAGTCGAGATCGTAACTGGCGATCCGCTCTTAGGATCATTGTTCATTTCTTGAAAGCTCCATCTCTCGGAGGCTTTGTCTTTTGGTATGATTCCACGAGGTTATAGACTTTTGTACATTCGGGGTATGGCGGGAGCCCTGTCCCACGATTATTATTCTAGAAGTGCGTAGTCACGTTTGTGGTTTTGGTTTGTAAGAATAAGTTGTACTTACGATTAAGTATGTTTTTATGGAAGCGGCCTTATCGGTGGCGATGATGTTACCATTTTTATAAGTTATGTGTTGTGTATGTTCATTCTTTATTCTCGATGTATAGGCGAAGTACCGGTAGGAGTACGGTCGCGGCCGGGTGAGTCGTGACAAAAGTGGTATCGAGCGATTAGTCCTCGGAAAGTGTCTGGCCGTGTCTAGTAGAGTCTTGATTATCGGTGTGTTGTGCACCACATCTATAATCGGAGGCTGCGGGACATTTAGGATTGGTTTCCATTCTTCTCGCTCTAGATCGTGCGATAAATGTGTGGTTAGGGTCGTCTCTCCCTAACGAGTTATGTTGTTTGCAGCTACGAGAAAGGCAACAGCGACCCAGGAAAGATTATGTGGATTGCATATCCAAGTTAGTTATGATGGTAGTATAGTGGGTATAGTGACATACAACTATACAGATTTATGTATAAAGAATTCGGACACGTGTTGCCTAGAATGATATTGGAATACCGAGGATTGATAAGGACTAATTAGATCTGGGAAGGTATGGAGTGGTTTGATGAACTCTCATCAAGGTGCATGCGTACTAATTTGAGCTAATTAGGAGATGATGAGTTATGCGAGAAATAAATGAACCCAAGAAGTTTAATTAAGAGACCTAATGGGAGACTATGGTTGTAAATTAAGCTACGTGGTATGCTTAAGAGGATAGTACAGATGAGATTCGGGTGGAGTAAGTGATTGGATTGTTGTAAGATTTAGTATCATGAACGAGTGATATTGAGACTATGTACATGTGTTAGAATAAGTTGGTAGATACGAGCGGACAAATCTGTTGGCGTGAGCGAGTAGGTGGTAATGGTTCATACTTTGGACTCGTTTTCTGTTTGATTTATGAGGAATGATTAAGCGTATGCGATATCTTGTAGTCATGAAGTGGCATAGTAAAGTTCCATTAGTGTAAAGGCGAGAGGTGCAGGAATATTAGATTGGCTCCAAAAGAACATTCGGGGGCGAATGTTTCTAAGGGAGAATGTTACACCGTAGTTCAGGTCATGCGTTTGAGAGCGTCTGAAAGGGGTAAGACTTAAAATTTTCTAAGGATAGGTTGTGGATTGTTAGGACGGGTTTTAGTAGACTTTGAGGCGGGTTATGACCCGGTACATTGAGAATTCCTAAGTGTTTCAAAGGCCCATGGCGTAGTTCGTTAGTCTAGACTCAGCGCAACCAACCGTTCGTCGATAGGGCGTCGGAGTAAAGTTATGAAAATTACAAGTTCGGTCTGTGATCGGACAAAAATGTGTTTCGGACGAGGCGAGGCAGCGGCGCGGATGCGAGTTGGCGCCGAATATCTTGAGTCGCTGAAGTTTCAGCGCCCATGGCCAGGAAGCGAGCGCGGTATTACACCCGTAAGTCGAACACAAAAGAGAATGTACGAAGGAAACAAGACTTGAAAATTGAGTGCGAAAGGAAGAATTGTTTCCGAGCGGAAAATCTTCGGACGTCGGAAAGGAAAAATGTTCGTTATTGAGAATTGGATTCTCAACATGCATTATTTGAAGAGTATGGAACTTATTATATTTATGCAAATTTATTTTTACGGATTTGGTCAGGTGGGGCCCACCCGAGAAATTTTACGTTTTGTGGGGGCCACGAGGGTTACGGAATTTTATGGACGAATGAGAGGGCGACACGTGGCACCCCCACATGTGGTCTTGGACGAAATGGTGAGGGGTAAAATGGTCATTTGACCATTGTGTAGATGAGAAAGTCTTGCTAATTAATAGCTTGACATTGTTGACCAAGTCGAGCCGTTTGGCTTGATCTCTTCCCTCGATTTTAACAAGTGTTGTTATCCAAGCCCTCGTTGTGTTATAAGTATACTACTAGTAGCAAGACTTGGCATTTCTACACTTAGAAAAATTAGAAACCTTGTTGTCCACTATAGTTGCTCTCGGGTTTGCCATGTTCCCACAAAAAATTTGTAGTTTTGATCCTTTGTTCACAGACTTTAACCCAATGTTCCCAAGGGTATTGTAAGGTTATCTCAATAGAAAGATTTGAAAAAGCGGAGTTTTCACGTTAGTCATGGCGGAAACTAAGGGAGTTCTTCAACTTTGAAGTTGGAACTTGAAGATGGGTTCTTCATAGGCCTCTAGGAGTGCTTGGGCGGATTGGAACTTAAGGAAAGGAGCTAAGAATTGCTAAGGCGCGACTTCGAATCTTGGAAATTTTAAGGGCTTTGAAAGGTATAAATTTTGTCGTTTTAATAGTTAAGGCTTACTTATTGTTGTAGCTATGGATTTTAGCAAGCATGTGTAATATAGTATGAAGTTTGATATGTTTATTGGCTATTGGAACCTAATCAGAAATCTAGCATGTTTAACTTTAAGATTTCAATTCTAGTCGATTATTAGTTTAAGCGTCGCATGTTGTATAAAGAAGGAAAGTGTAGTTGTTGAAGTTGTTTAGACTATATAACATGTTAGACCTTAGAACTTGGAATTGGAAAAGGATTGGAAAAGACTTAGTGTTCTTATGTAAGTTGGTAGAGAATTGGCTAGTGTGCCTTAGACTATTTCGTATGAATTGTGGGGCGGAATTTTACGTATTGTAAGGCGTGTAATCCCTTTTGTTTGGTTGTTGTTTGGAGCCTTAAATGTGGCGTGTTGGTTATTGTATTCGACCTTGAAAAGGTGGCAAAGTGAGTAGAAACAAAGGAAGTCTTGCCGATTTTCCGTAGAATTAGAGACCACATACTTAGTATTATTCTACGTTGAGACTAGAAGTTGATAGTCTTGTTGTGACCATTATAGGTTGACAACTTCTCGTGCGGCGTATTCGGCAGCTTGTGGATATTAGCGAAAGGTATGTGAACTATCTCCTCTTCTAGCATGATTCCTTAGAATAAAGAAAGTAAGTTCTACTCATGAATGATCCGTTCCTTGCTTGTATTTGGATTGCCTAAAATAGAATTTGTTCTATGTACTTCATGAGTGTACTTTGATGTTTAAATTGTAAGTAGTATAATCCCTTTCCTTAGGGAAGTTTGGATTCTTAAAAGTGAAGGTATTTTTCTTAAAGTGCATAGAGACTTGAAAAGGAAGTGGTTTTCAAATCTTTTGGCTAGTGCCTTAGTTCTAAAACCTAAAGGTCATTATAATGACTTTAGAAGTCAAAGGTGATTTACTTATTTGATTTAAAGAGGAGAAATGACATGATTTAAGAGAAGTAACTTGTGCTAAGGGTGAAGTTACTTGAGGTTTAAAAAGTAGAAGAAAACTTGTTTTCTAACTATTAGAGACTTGAAGTATTTTTGAAAGTTAAGAACTTGATTTGTAAGTATGTGATACTTGGTTTTAATAGTATAAGTCTCTTGGTTATTGAAGGAATGGATATGTCTAAAACCATAAAGGGTTATAACGGCTTTATGAGAAGTTGGTTATAACGGCTTTATGGAAGGTTAGAAAGTTGTCTATTTTGATTAATCGGCATAAGTTGCCTAGATTGTGAAAATTTGGAGTTACTTGATTTCAAGCTTTGAAATGAGTTTTCTAAAAGTGTAGTAACTTACTTTGAAAAATAGACACACCTTGATACTACGGGTGTTAGTATCTTGGAGCTTTACATAGAAAGGAGTCTTTTATAAAAGAATGTACGTATGTAGTACTCTGGCTTGATAAATTGAGAATTTGTCTAAAGTGTGCCTTGATAAGTACTTTGACTTGTTAAAAGAGAATTATTCTATGTATGCCTTGATTAGTACTTTGGCTTGATAAATTGAGAATTTGTCTAAGTGTGCCTTGATAAGTACTTTGACTTGTTAAAAGAGAATTATTCTATTTATGCCGTGATTAGTACTTTGGCTTGATAAATTGAGAATTTGTCTAAAGTGTGCCTTGATAAGTACTTTGACTTGTTAAAAGAGAATTATTCTATGTATGCCTTGATTAGTACTTTGGCTTGATAAATTGAGAATTTGTCTAAGTGTGCCTTGATAAGTACTTTGACGTGTTAAAAGAGAATTATTCTATGTATGCCTTGATTAGTACTTTGGCTTGATAAATTGAGAATTTGTCTAAAGTGTGCCTTGATAAGTACTTTGACTTGTTAAAGAGAATTATTCTATGTATGCTTTGATTAGTACTTTGGCTTTATAAATTGAGAATTTGTCTAAGTGTGCCTTGATAAGTACTTTGACTTGTTAAAGAGAATTATTCTATGTATGCCTTGATAAGTACTTTGGCTTGATAAAATGAGAATTATCCTATGTATGCCTTGATTAGTACTTTGGCTTGATAAATTGAGAATTTGTCTAAAGTGTGCCTTGATAAGTACTTTGACTTGTTAAAGAGAATTATTCTATGTATGCTTTGATTAGTACTTTGGCTTGATAAATTGAGAATTTGTCTAAGTGTGCCTTGATAAGTACTTTGACTTGTTAAAAGAATTATTCTATGTATGCCTTGATTAGTACTTTGGCTTGATAAAATGAGAATTATCCTATGTGTGCCTTGATAAGTACTTTGGCTTGGTTAATTGAGAACTTGCCTATATGTCTTTGAAATAGCCTTTGAGTGCAAGTATTATGTTTTATTAAGTTGTCGCGACTCTCGGTTGAAGGGTGTTTGTCTTGTTGTAAGATTCTTGGGACGTCGAAGCGATGATGTGGGATTCCACGGGTATGCTTCCGTTACTTGTAGTACTTGGATTAAATTCGGATTTTTATAGAAGACATGGTAGTGCTTATGTCTTGTTTGATGGTCGGTCGAGATAGGGTAAGAGTATAAATGACAAGCCCAGGCGTTATACCACCTCATCGGTAAGAGTATTAGTGAGGGTAAACCCCAGGCATGTACCACACTTTATGTGTTGTTTGTGGCCGGTTGAGATAGGGTAAGAGTATAAATGAGTGAGCCCAGGCGTTATACCACCTCCTCCAGGTAAGAGTATAAGTGAGGGTAAACCCAAGATGCTATACCACCTTTACCATACTCGGGGTAAGAGTATAAGTGAGGGTAAACCCGAGATGCTATACCAGGTGGGACTTGATGTTATGTTATATCATGGATGCTTGGCGGTGAGAAGGATTCCACGGCATGATTGATATTATGGGCGTGAGACCCGTAGTTATATCAGTAGTGACCTTGAGGCTTGCGTCCACGACTTGATATGGCGCTTATGTGTTTTTATCTTGTAGGTTGGCTATCATACATGTCTCTGTTTTGTTTAGTGTTATGATTTCATTCTGATACTTATTGTTCACATACTTGGTACATTCGTCTTGACCTCCTTGAAGCTGCGTTCATCTGCGCGAGTTTAGGTCTGTTGTTTGGTGATCGGCAGTGTAGGATCTGCTCGGGGTTTTGGATAGCTCCTCTACATCCGAGTTTATCTTTTGGTATATGTCGCCCTTGATGCAGGCTTTATCTGATTTTGGATGCAATGGGGCCTTGTCCGTCACATTGATTTAACTCTAAGTGCGTATTCGTATGTGGGATTAGACTTCGTATGCGGTGTAGTGTCTTTTGGTTATGTATATATGGCGGCTTGTCGGCTTTGCCACTTGCAAATGCGGTTGTTTTAAAGAAAAAAAAAAATGAGGTGTTATTTAATTTCATGATTTACTTGTATTGTTAAGGTAGAAGGGTGCGGTAGGGCACGATCCTGAGCCGGGGTTCGGGCGTGACATGGCAGCCGGAAGATCGAGGTCGCGGGGAGTTGCGGCCTTGGCCGCAGGCCTTGAAAGCTGAGGCGGAAAAACTTAGGAAAAGTCGATTTTTCTTTTAAAAGACCTTGGGAGGGTGACAAGTGTCCCCATCCGATTTTGCATGCGCTATATTGACCAAGTCTTGAAGACTTGGTCATATAAATCTCTCTCTTAGACAAAAGCTCTCCCTTCTCTCTTAAAAGTTCAAGCTCCTCTTTCTCTCTAAAATCCCAAGAGAAATTCTAGCCTTAGGAAAAATCTGAAAAGTTAAGAACAAGAAGGAAGCTTGTGGCTAGCTTGTTGGTGGTGTTCTTGGCAAGGAAGATAGCAAAAATATTTGGAATAAGTTTGACTAAAACTTTAAGGTAACATTTCTTCCTTTAGAATTAGTTTCTAGTGTTGCATGTTAAGAAGAAAGAACTTGTGGTAGTGAATAATGCTCTTAGAGTCATTGCATGTAAGAAATATGGTTTGGATGTGAAAAAATTGGTTAAGAAAATCATGAGAGCATGTTGTAGCCTAAAAACTACCTTAGATTTGTTAAGTTAATTGTTTTACCTTTTGGGGCAGAATTTTACACACCCAAGTTTAGGTGTGTAATCCCCTTGAGATTGTTTGGATTGTTGGGCCTAAGAAGTGGCGTTTGGATGTTGAATTCGGACCTTAAAAAGGTGGCAAAGTATGTAGAAACAAAGGAAATGCTGCCCAATTTTCCATAGAATTTAGGGGCTTTGAACTTAGATTATTCATACATTGAAATTAGAGGTTAATAAACATATTATGGTTATTATAGGTTGGAATATTACTTGCGGTAGTTGAGCTTGGCAAGCGAATTGACAAAAGAGGTATGTGGAGCTTTCTTATCTCTTGGGCATGAGTAATTTGAACTATATAGTACGGTAGACGTACGTGTTTTAAATGAAGTAAATCTACTTGTTGTACTTGACTTGTTTTAAGAAAATGTCTAAGTTGGTTGGGTTAGAGAGTTAACCCACTTATTCCTAAGTAATGGTTTAACCTAAATAAGGTAGATAAGGATTTCGTGACATGAAGAAGTATTACGGAAATGGTGTGAGTTTGATTTGAAGTATAAGTCTCTTGGTTAATAAAAAGAACGAAATCTTTTGAAACATAAGGAGTTATAACGGCCTTATGGGAGGTTAGTTGTAACGGCCTTATGAAAGAGTATGAACGTCTAAAGCTTTAAAGCATAAAGTTAGTGTAACGGCTTTATGGGGAGTTGGTTACAATAACTTTATGAAAGGTTAAAGAGTTGGTTTTCTTGGATAAGGTCATGAAAATGAGATTCATTTTGTGTGTTAATGAAAGCCTAAAGAAGTTATGAGTTTACTTGGACGTACCGCCAGTGATGAAGGATTCCACGGGTATGCTTCCATTGTTCAGTTATGAGTTTACTTGGACGTACCGCCAGTGATGAAGGATTCCACGGGTATGCTTCCATTGTTCAGTTATGAGTTTACTTGGACGTGCCGCCAGTGATGAAGGATTCCACGGGTATGCTTCCATTGTTCAGTTATGAGTTTACTTGGATGTGCCGCCAGTGATGAAGGATTCCACGGGTATGCTTCCATTGTTCAGTTATGAGTTTACTTGGACGTGCCGCCAGTGATGAAGGATTCCACGGGTATGCTTCCATTGTTCAGTTATGAGTTTACTTGGATGTGCGCTTGATGATGAAGGATTCCACGGTATGCTTCCATTGTTGATTATGAGTTTACTTGGGCGTGCGTCGATGATGAAGATTCCACGGGTATGCTTCCATTGTTCAGTTATGAGTTTACTTGGATGTGCCGCCAGTGATGAAGGATTCCACGGGTATGCTTCCATTGTTCAGTTATGAGTTTACTTGGACGTGCCGCCAGTGATGAAGGATTCCACGTGTATGCTTCCATTGTTCAGTTATGAGTTTACTTGGACGTGCCGCCAGTGATGAAGGATTCCACGGGTATGCTTCCATTGTTCAGTTATGAGTTTACTTGACGCGCCGGATGATGAAGGATTCCACGGGTATGCTTCCATTGTTGATTATGAGTTTACTTGGGCGTACCGCGGATGATGAAGGATTCCACGCACGCTTCCATTGTATTTGATTTATGAGCTTCTATTCTTCATGCGTGTAGCGTATGATTGATGTTCTTATTGATGGTAAGGCACGAAAAGGTAATTTGATTTCATCCACGATCCTAGCTTGTTTCGGACTTATGTTTTCATTACGATTTTGAGTTTCACATACTTGGTACTGTTATCGACCTCCTTCGGGCTGCGTCATGCCGCAGTCGAGATCGTAACTGGCGATCCGCACTCTTAGGATCATTGTTCATTTCTTGGAAAGCTCCATCTCTCCGAGGCTTTGTCTTTTGGTATGATTCCCTGAGGTTATAGACTTTTGTACATTCGGGGGTATGGCGGGGCCACTTTCCACCACGATTGTTATTCTGAAGTGCGTAGTCACGTTTGTGGTTTTGAAATTGTAAGAATAAGTTGTACTACGATTAAGTATGTTTTTATGGAAGCGACCTTATCGGTGGCGGTGATGTTTACCATTTTTATAAGTTATGTGTTGTGTATGTTCATTGCTATTCTCGATGTATACTGACAGGTACCGGTAGCAGGTACCGCCGCGCCCCGGCTTGATCGTGTGAAGATAGGACATTTTTTTAAAGTTAAGAGAGGGTTTGGTGGTGATAATTTTGTAGAATCATAACCCTGAATTGGAATGGAATGACCATTTCCGACAGTAATACCATTAGTTTTGCTCAAATTAAAATAGGACGAAAGATTACCTTGGGAGGACGTCATGTGAGACGTCGCTCCGATGTCCATATACAAATTTGAGTTGGGTGGATTAAGTCGGAGAGAGTACATTGCAGACTCTATATCTGTCGGGTGGACCACTGTCGAGTGGGCCTCACGCATCTAGTCGTGATGGTCCATTTGCCATCGAGCTATTCTTTGGAATTTCACATGCGCCTAAAAGCGAAGGTCGGATCATTTGAAAATTTGGGTAGTAGCCACTGGGCTGCCAGCTGGCAGCCGCTATACCGATTTTGATTGGGAATAGGGGTGCACAAAAATCGGTCCGGACCGAAAAATTAGATCGGACCGAGAAATTCGATCCGGTCTTCGATCCTCATAATTTGAGTTTTTGATTTTCGGTCGGTCAGTTCGAGTTTGGTTGATGCAGACCGATTTTTATTTTTATTTTTATAATATATATAATATATATAATTCCTAATATATATTGAATTATATAATTCCTAATATATATAATATGTATAATTTATAATATATATTGAATTATATAATTCCTAATATATATAATTTCTAATTTTCTAAATTTCTAATATATAATATTATATAATTTGCCTAATTAGGGTTAGGGCTTTTTAAAATAAAATTGAATTTCTAATACTGAAATTGACATTCTCGGACGCGGTGCCATGAACTTTTTACGTTGAAATCAATTGTACATCGCGAGATATTTAGATTTGAAAAGGGGAAAACATAATGATTTGGGGGAAAAGTAAAATTGAGGGGCAAGATGAACGTTTTTGGAGAAATCGGCGAAATCAAACCGCTTCAGCAGTTTGGCCACTCCCGTATCGAAAAAATACGCGAAATCAATTTTTTGTTTAGGTAAAACGGACGTCCGAGCGCAAAGTTATGACCATATAAAGTTTGATCAATTTATAACCTATATTTGATATGTCAATACGTCGTCCCGTTTGGGAGGGGGCGGGGGGACTGGGGCTGGCAAATTCGGTCCATTCGGTCCAATAGACCGGACCGGACCGAGAATTTCGGTCTTCGGTCCTAGTAATCTCGATTTTCGGTCTTCGGTCCGGTCCGATTTTAACCTTTTGTGCACCCCTAGTTGGGAATGGACTGGGTGGTACAGCCCACGACCACTGTCAGGTCCAGTGGCACACCACTTTTTGATAAAATTGATAATCTACCTATTCAATATTTTACATGCTACCATATATACAAGATACTAATTAATTACAAAGATAATTATTATTAATACAAATATTACTAATTATTATTCTATCAGTGCAACCCCTTAAAGCAGATGAAAGATAATCCTCTCCAATTTTCTTCAGGTATTGTGGTATTTTTTAGCTACTAGTCTAGAACATCATGAGAATTCCTGTGACAAGCTAGTTATCCACATTCCATGCGCTGTTAATTCAAAGATCAGAGCATCAGTAACACTGAGCTTATAATGGCATTTCCCATTTAGATGACAGCTCACCAGATTAGCTTGAAATGAGTAAGTGCTTGAAGCTGACTTGAAATTTTAATTACATTCTTCATCTTCTTCCTTTTATGTGTGTGTTGGGGAGCGCCAAGAAAAATAGAATTGTTAGAAGATTCAACAAATCTGCTCTTGCAACGACTACAGACCTCAAGTGTAATAGTAAAATTAAAGCTAAAGGCTAATGAGAAAATCTAATATTCTTCCGTCAAGGAAAACAATTTCCATCAAAACACTTGCTAAAATTACTATAAATCTAAATATATCTTCGTTAGAAATACTTTTCACTCACAAACCTGAAAGTATGTATGTCCTAAAGACAATCATTTTAGGGACGATTGTACTTGAACACATTCGTATTATTAATAAGATTAATATTTTATGGTATTTACAATTATTGGATAATTATTTAATTGTTTGTAATTATTCATTAATGTGCATCCCTTGAGCTTACGTTGTCATTAATAGAGTGAAATATTTATGATAGGGCGTACTCAGAAAATAGCCTCGACTAATGATCATCGAGAATGAGATATCGATGATATATTATAAGACGACATGTGGTCTGCATCATATTCTTAGAGAATGTAGTATGTCTCACCTGTAACTAGTAATGATTACTAGTGATGGACACATGTATACTTTTGGAAAGTATTGGTATGCCCTACTGATAAACTATTTGTTATACATGTCTAAAGTGTTATCAGTGTGTGTGAGAGATAGAGATCCCTATCCATATGTTTATGCGCAGGGGCATCCAAAATCCGAATATGTAGAATCTATTGGGGAATCCCCATCCGCACCCGAATTAAATCTAGTATAGTGGGTCTTGTTCCGATGCAACAAGCAGCGGATGAGCGCACTAGCGCGAAAGCCGTTGCGCAACAAGCAGCGGATGAGCGCACTAGCGCGAAAGCCGTTGCGCGTTAGTGTTAGTAGTTAGTCTTATCCTCTTTTGACTTGAGGTCAATACGCACATTGTTTGCAGAGTAATGTACTTTGACCCTATCCTAAGCTTAAATTCATTATAGGATAAGACACGACTTATGTTGGGTGCATTACGATGTAAACTAAGGTGGTAGTTGAGTTTAGAATATGATTCATTCCTTGATTGGATATTCGAGAGAACACTCAACTTCTCAGTGATGTTAGGTCGACCAAGTCATTGGCCAATGCAAGAGATATATTTAGAATATGGTCTAGTTGTCGACTAACATGGATGAGATAGAGTGATCAAACTGTTTGGATAGACACATGACAAATCCTAAGCTTGATCGAGTGTGTCGCGAATGAAAGAAATTTATCATCTCACATAAAAGTTATGTTTGCTGGATTTATGTAAACGTACTTCACATATTGAGTTCGTCATATGACACAGCCTAAGAGTTCCATATGGACCTTAATTTGATTAGTATCGATATGTGAAGGCCTAAAAGGTCACACTATGTCGATTGTCTTTTCTGTCTAAGAGTATATTAAGAGAATATTAAATATTCAATTTAGAATCGAGATATTTAAATTAATAATAAATTATGGGATAATTTCTATTTGATTGAAATTATTTAATTAAGTCAAAATTAGATTTTTGATTTAATTAAATGTTCAGAATATTAAATGATGGGACGTGAAGGGCCGCGACGCCTGCTGGGCTGCTCCGACCCGGTAGCAGTCCCATTCCGACTGACCCACTACACCTCGAGATTTGGGTCAGGCTTGGAGCCCAACCCTAATATGATAATTAAACATAATTGTCCCTATATAAACAACACTTAACCCCATAATTTACATACACTTAATTCATACTTTCTGAACTCAGAGTTTAGAAAAGAAAATCCTCTCGAACCTCTACCAAGATTTCCAGGATTTCTTGACAGAGGAATTGTCACGACCCGACCTCGGACCCGTGACTGGTGCCTTACCCCGGGAACCCTTGTGATACAACCTCAGAGAAAACCAGCGGAAATAAACTCACAAACAAGAAACCATATAGAATATGAAACAGGCTAACCCAAAATGACTACCTTTCCGTAAACATAAATATAACAAAAACTGAACAGTTACATCCTTAACAACCCAATTTATAGCAGGACTACATACCTCTAAGAATGTGTAACCACTATGACGGGACAGGGCCCCGTCATACCCCTGAATGTACATAATATCTACAACATCAGGGAGAACAGTACCAAAAGTCAAGCCTCCGGAGAAATGGAGCTTCTGACACCTGAGCAAAGATCCTAAGAATAAGGATCCACCACCTGCTTACCCCTACCTGCGGCATGAACGCAACCCCCGAGGAAGGGGGTCAGTACACAATATGTACCAAGTATGTAAAACTGAAAAATACTGTAATAATATCATAAGTCTAAAAATAAGCTGGAGTCATGGATGAAAATCAAATTACATTGCACTGTGCCTTACTAACAATGAGAGTAACAAGTATAAACTTTACTGCATAAAAATAGGAGGCTCATGATCAAAGCAGGGTTCCTCGCCCGTAGTATCATTAAGCAATCCTACTCCTGGGACTATTTCACCCGCATAGGTCCTGTGGACTCGCATGAGGTCATCCGCATCGCATGGGACTATTTCACCCGCATGGATCCTGTGGACCCGCATGAGTACAAGCGCCACACTCGCATCATGGGTAGCAAATCCATGGCATAAGTAGTAACCCGGGGTCTACCCCGTAATAATAATAATAATACATAACATAGCACAACCGGCTATCATACATAACATAAGCGCAACCGGCTTATCATAACATAAGCAAGTTAAGAAAATCCCCTAACTTCTTATTAACATTAGTGATATATCCTCTCATTTTAGTTTACCTAAGGCACTAACATGTCATTTAAGAGAAAATCCGGAAATTCAACCCAAGTACCACGTACTTCTAACCTTTAAAGAAATGACTCATTTTTATATAAAACTTCCAAGATACTAATAACCGTAGTATCAAGTCACGACTACTTTTCAAGACAAGTCACATTTTCTTTTAGAAATATCATAGGCTTCTAAATCAAGTGACTTCATTTCTTTTAAAACCTTAGGCAATTAATGCCTTAAAATCAATTTGCCTTTCACAAATTCAAATCATTTATCTGTACTTATTTTACTTAGAGTAAATCTTTCTTTGTTAACCTTCCATAAAACTAATATAACCAACTTCCCATAAAGTCATTATATTAACGTTATACATTAGTCAAATACATTTCCCTAAATCCAAGGGACTTATACTTTTAAAACGAAACAAGTATCATATCCTTAAAACACATCAAGTCCCTTAACTTTGAAAACTTAAGACATCCTTAATACTTTTTAAAGAAATGAGTTAATCCCCTTACTCACCAAACTTGGCCATCCTTAAAACAAGTAAGGGATATCAAAGCTCAGTCGTCTACCGTACTACATAAGTGCAACTAGTCATGCTCAAGAGATAGGAAAGTTCCACATACCTCTTCGGGTCAATCCACTCGCAAGTCCAATATACCACGCGTAGTATGTCAACCTATAATGACCATAATACGTCCATTAGCCTATATCTTCAACGTAGAACATTCTAATTGAAAAGTTCCTTATTCCTACGGAAAATTGGACAACACTTCCTTTGTTTCTACATAGTTTGCCACCTTTTTCAAGGCCGAATTCAATAACCAAACACGCCACCTTTAAGGCTTAACAATCCAATCAACACAAAGGGGATTACACGCCTAACTTGGACGTGTAAAATTCTGCCCCACAATATATAACAACTAATACAACTACAAGGTCCAATTCGACAACTTTGAGGTATAACAACATAAATTCTTATCCAATTCCTTTTTAATCCAAATTCTTATCCAATTCCTACATGCAATATATCTAAGAGCATTATTGACAACTACAAATCCTTTCTTCCACACATGCAACACAATTTACTAGCAAAAGAGAAAAGATTGTTACCTTAGAGCTTACCCAAATTAATCCAACAAATTTCACTTGTCTTCTTTCCACAATCACCTCCACAAAACTACTACAAGCTTGCCAACAAGTTTCCTTCTTGCCACTTTTTCTGAAATTTCTCTCTAGGCTTTGGTTTCTTCTTGAATTTCTAGAGAGAAGGGAGAGGAATTTTAGAGAGAAGGAAGAGTTTTTTAGAGAGAAGGGAAAGCTTTCAAGAATGACTAAGTCTTCAAGACTTAGTCAATAAATAGGACATCCAAAAATCAGATGGGGGGGGGGGGCACTTGTCACCCTCTCATGGCCTTTTTAAAAGAAAATATCTGATTTTTCCTCAGTTTTCCGCAAAAACTCCGCCTCGGCGCCGCGACGCTGAAACCTCTGCGAACTTTCGAAACTTCCGGCGCCGCGGCCCTGCTTTTCGGCGCCGCGTCGCTGCAACCTCAGAGAATTCTCAGCATAACCGCGCGGCTCGCTTCCGGCCGCGTACTGTGGACCTGACCAAAAATGTTTTACGCCATTGCGCCGAACTTGTAATTTCCATAACTTTCTACTCCGATATCCTATCGACGAACGGTTGGTTGCGTTGGAAACTAGACTCAACGAATTACATACTAGGCCTTTGAAACACCTAGGAACTCTCAATGTAATGGGACATAAACTGCCTCAAAGTTGACTAACAACCCGTCCGAAACATTCTGTCAACCCATCATTCTAAAATTTAAGTCTCAATTTCCTTTCGTATGTTCTCAAAAGCATGACCTGAACTACAGGGTGTAACATTCTCCCCCCCCTTAGAAACATTCGTCCCGAATATTCCTTCTAGGCTTACTCAAATCACAATATCGACATAGACCCTCTTAACTATTCTTCTTGCAAATAAAAACGCTCAACATGGCCACAACAATACTTAAGCATAATGGCAAAATTTAAAAACTAACAATCAGGAAAGTGGGTTACCTGGAGGTGTAGGAAACAAGTGAGGATACTTCTTTATCATGTCCTCTTCTGCTTCCCATGTCATTTCTTCCCTGTTCTCGTTCTGTCATAAGACCTTGACGGAAGCCACATCCTTCGTCCGTAGTCGCCTAACCTGACGATCGAGTATCGCTACGGGTCTCTCCTCATATGATAGCCCCTCTGTCACCTGGACATCACAAATCGGGTGCACTCTAGATGGATCTCCAATACACTTCTGCAACATAGACACATGAAAAACTGGATGTACTGCCTCCAGATCGGACGACAGATCCAACTCATAGGCAACCTTGCCTACCCTACGGACAATCTGATAAGGCCCAATGTACCTTGGGCTAAGTTTCCCTTTCTTCCCAAATCTCATAACGCACTTCATGGGTGATACCTTCAGGAAGACCCAATCGTCCACCTCAAACTCCAAGTGTCGACGCCGGATGATCTGCATCGACTTGCGACTCACGGTGACAATAACCGCTCTGGATAAGCTTCACCTTATCCATCGTCTGTGAATCAAGTGCGCCCGACTAAGCGAACTTCTGCCACCTCAAACCAGCCTATCGGTGACCTGCACTTCCTCCCGTATAAGGCCTCATAAGGCGCCATCTGGATACTAGAATGGTAGTTGTTGTTATATGCAAACTCCACAAGAGGTAAATGATCCTCTCAGCTACCCCTGAAATCGATAACACATGCCCGCGATATCCTCGTTGTGCGGATAGTGCGCTCGGCACATCCGTCGATGCGAGGATGAAGCGTAATCTTGAGACTCACTGTATCCTAATCCTTTCTGGAAAGACCTCGAAGTTAGCCGAACCGGGCTCTCTGCGAAATAATCGATCAGAACTGCATGCGATCTCACAATCTCTCGGATATACAATCTAACATAATCCTCGGCCGAAAAAGTCGTCCTGACTGGAAGAAAATGGGTTGATTTCGTCAGCCTGTCGACAATAACCCAGATGGAATCATGCTTCCTCTGAGTGTGAGGTAACCCTGTAATAAAGTCCATATTGTTCACCTCCGTTTCCATGTCGGAATCTCTAAATGCGCAACAACCCACGGGTTTACGGTGCTCCATGACTGCGACAATTCGGACAACTGCGCCACAAACTCATGGCGTCCTCTTGAGCCATCCCACCAATATATACACCTGAGGTCATGGTACATCTTGGTCGACTCCGGATGAATAGAGTAACGGGCACTATGTGCTTCCCCCAGAATTTGCTGACGAAGTCCTGCTACATCGGGTACACATAACCTGCCCTCAAATCTTAGCACCCCATCAGGTGCTACCTCAAATAAACTCTTCTCCTCTCGAAGAGCCGTATCTCGATACCGTACCATAATCGGATCCTCATACTGCCGCCTCTTAACCTCTTCGACGATGGAAGACTCGGCAACCTCTCGAACCCGAACCACCTTGTCGAGAACCAACCAAGCGAACCCCAAGGCTCATTGGCGATGTAACTCCGGACCGTGCCTCTTCTCTGCTGCACACGGACTACCCATCGATCTGCGACTAAGGGCATCTGCAACTACATTGGCCTTCCCTGGGTGGTATAGGATATCAACATCATAGTCCTTAAGTAGCTCTAACCACCGTCTCTGCCGCAAGTTCAGCTCCCTCTGGCTGAAGATATACTGGAGACTCTTGTGGTCTGTGTAAATATCCACATGAACTCCATATAAATAATGTCTCCGCATCTTGGCGTGAATCACCGCCAACTCTAAGTCATGTGTGGATAGTTCTTCTCATGCTTCCCGAGTTGTCGAGATCGTGGCTATAACTTTATCGTCTTTGCATCGACGCACTCCAAGCCCGACACCGACGCATCACAATAAACCACATACCCGTCTAAACCTGCGAAGAGTAAGAATCGGTGGTCGTCAATTTCTCCTTGATGAATCGGAAAATCTCTCACAAGCATCCGTCCACCGAACATAGCCGCTACGAGTCGGCTAGTCAAAGGTCTTGAAATGGAAGCAAACTTCCACAAATCTCGATAATAACCCGCAAGGCCCAAAGCTACGCACTCCGTCGGTGTAGTGGTCTAGGCCAAGTCTGATCGCCTCGATCTTCGTTGTATCAACCCGAATACCATCGGCCCCGATAACATGCCCTAAGAAAGCCACTGAAGCCAACCAAAACTCGCATTTCGAAAACTTGGCATACAACTGCCGGTCTCGGAGGACTCCCAATACCGCCCTCAAATGATCTGCATGCTCCTGCTCTGTGTGCGAATAAACCAGGATATCATCAATGAATACTATAACGAACATATCCAAGAATGGCTTGAACACCCTGTTCATCAAATCCATGAATCTTCTTTGGGGCATTGGTCAACGAAAGACATCACTGAACTCATGGTGCCCATACAGGTCTGAATGCGATCTTTGGGATATCTGCATCTCTAACTCGCACTGATGATAACTGCACCGCAGTCTATCTTGAGAAACACCTCGCACCGCAATTGGTCAAACAAATCATCAATCCTGGGGAGGGGATATCTGTTCTTGATAGTTACCTTATTCAGCTGCCTGTAATAAACACACATACGCAGCGTCCCATCCTTCTTCTTTACAAATAACACTGGCGCTCCCCAGGGAGAAACACTAGGCCTGATAAAGCCATTTTTCCAAAGAAATCCTTCACAGTCTTTCAATTCCTCAACTCAAGAAAGCATCCTCGTATGGTGAAATAGATATCGGTCGTCAGTGTCCGCGACATATCAATGCAAAACTCAATCTCCTCTCGGGAGGATGCGAGCTCGTGCGGGAATACGTCTGAAACTCTCTAACAACCGGAATCGATCAAGGTGCGTATCTCTACCAATATCGAATACCCGAACCATATGGTAGATATACCCCTTCCGCACCATCTTCCTAGCCTTGATGTAAGAAATAAACCTACCCCTCGGCGACACAGTATTCCCCTTCCACTCGATAACCGGCTCACCAGAAAACTGGAACCGTACCAATCTCTCTCTACAGTCCACATTGGCATAGCAAGACGCTAGCCAATCCATACCCATAATCACATCGAAGTCCGTCATATCCAACTCTATCAAATCGTCTAGAGTCTGACGACTGTATATAGTCACTGGGCAAGCCTTATATACCCGCTCATCTACCACCGAATCACCTACTGGCGTAGCCACCTCAAAAGGTTTTATGGACTCGGGCTCTATACCTATTCTATCAGCAATATGAGGAGATATATAGGACAAAGTAGAACCTGGATCTATCAAAGCATATACATCACAACATGAAACCAATAATGTACCTGTGACGACATCTGGTGACGCCTCCTGGTCCTGACGGCTGGACATAGCATAAATGCGGTTCTGAGGACCGCTGGAACTGGGACCCATACCACGACCCCTGCCGCGGCCTGCTTGTCCGTGAACACCCAGCCCTCCGGGGCGTATGACCACCGAAGACGAAGATCCAAAGAATCGACCGCTTGGTGAACCATAACACTCCGGCCGCTGCGGTCGCAATCTCTCTTCAAATGGCCTGCTGACACAAGAGTAACAAGCTCACGGAGGAATCGACACCCCGTGATGGTAATCACCACATCGACCACACCAGGCATAGGTGGCCTCGTCGATCGGAACTCTGGTTCCTCCGGGAACCAAGCCTCGCCCCGCCTCAATACTCGGACGCCGAATACGGTGGAAGAGCGCTCTGAACCGGCTGAGGTGCAAACCCGGTCTGCTGCTGAGATTGTCTACCTCGAAAACTACCAGAGAACCCTGCTGTCCTGGCCCTCTTCTGCTGATATCTATCAATCCGTCGGCCCCTACGTTCCTCACACCCAAGTGCATACGCCTGCATGCGGGCAATGTCCATGACCGACTGAAGAGCTACTCCCGTGCAGCTCTCTGCTAAGTAATCATCGAGCCCTGTGACATATCGGTGCACTCTGTCCTCCATGTCTGCTACTAAAGCGGGTACATACCGAGCCAACGAGTCAAACTCTACGTTGTACTCCCGGACCGTCCGCCCACTCTGTCTCAACGTCAGAAATCTATCGGCCCGAGCTCTCCTCATCTGCGGAGGCAAGAAATGGCTAAGAAACTTCTCTGAGAACTCATCCCAAACAGCGGGAAGCGCATGCTCCCCCCGGGACAGTTCCCATAAATCAAACGATCAAGCTGCGGATCACGCGGCGATGTGAACCCAATACTACCGACTCTGTCTCCGAGGCCTTGATCACTCTCATAATCCGCTGCAACTGTCGGATAAATTCCTGAGGATCGTCCTCAGGCCTCGACCCATAGAACTCTGGTGGGCTGCAACTCAAAAAGTCCCGAAGTCTCGAGCTATCAGATCTGGGGTGAACTACGGGTACAACCGGAACCGCTCTCTGCTCTCCCCGCTTGCCACGATCTCGCAACAATCGGGCCATCTCCTTGTCGCCATATCCTCTCGCTTCCAGCCGTAATCGGAGGCTCGTACCGTGGTCTCGATGGCTGCCGCCGCTTCCGAACTCGCTGGGTTGAGGCGTCATGGAACTCGCCGTCAAACATCATCCTGTAAGTGGCGGGCCTATGCCTCGTAACCTTCTCAGATCCTACTAGCGGCTCTCACCGCTTTGCCCTTCGGGCGCGGTTTGCGTGAGGCATAACTGATACATAAAAATATGTCAGAGGGAGTTCAACCTATAACACAGCTCTATTGCACGATCTTAGAGTGAAAGAATGGAAACCAATCCTAAATATCCTGCAGCCTCCTGATTATAGATGTGGTGCACAACACACCGATAATCAAGACTCTACTAGATACGACCTGTAGACCCTTTCCGAGGATTAACTGCTCTGATACCACTTTTGTCACGACCCGACCTCGGACCCGTGATTGGTGCCGTACCCCGGGCACTCTTGTGATACAACCTCAGAGAAAACCAGCGGAAATAAACTCACAAACAAGAAACCATATAGAATATGAAGCAGGCTAACCCAAAATGGCTACCTTTCCGTAAACATAAATATAACAAAAACTGAACAGTTACATCCTTAACAACCCAATTTATAGCAGGACTACAGACCTCTAAGAATGTGTAACCACTATGACGGGATAGGGCCCCGTCATACCCCTGAATGTACATAATATCTACAACATCAGGGAGAACCGTACCAAAAGTCAAGCCTCCGGAGAAATGGAGCTTCTGACACCTGAGCAATGATCCTAAGAATGAGGATCCACCACCGCTACTCCCTACTGCAGATTTAACGCAGGCCAGAAGGGGGTCAATACACAATTTGTACCAATTATGTAAAACTGGAAAATACTGTAATAATATCATAAGTCTAAAAATAAGCTGGAGTCATGGATGAAAATCAAATTACATTGAACTATGCCTTACTAACAATGAGAATAACAAGTATAAACTTTACTGCATAAAAATAGGAGGCTCATGATCAAAACAGGGTTCCTCACCCGTAGTATCATTAAGCAATCCTACTCCTGGGACTATTTCACCCGCATAGGTCCTGTGGACCCGCATGAGGTCATCCGCCTCGCATGGGACTATTTCACCCGCATGGTACTATTTTACCCGCATGGATCCTGTGGACCCGCATGAGTACAAGCGCCGCACTCGCATCATGGGTAGCAAATCCATGACATAAGTAGTAACCCGGGGTCTACCCCGTAATAATAATAATAATACGTAACATAACACAACCGGCTATCATACATAACATAAGCGCAACCGGCTTATCATAACATAAGCAAGTTAAGAAAATCCCCTAACTTCTTATTAACATTAGTGATATATCCTCTCATTTTAGTTTACCTAAGACACTAACATGTCATTTAAGAGAAAATCCGGGAATTCAACCCAAGTACCACGTACTTCTAACCTTTTAAGAAATGACTCATTTTTATATAAAACTTCCAAGATACTAATAACCGTAATATCAAGTCACGACTACTTTTCAAGACAAGTCACATTTTCTTTTAGAAATATCATAGGCTTCTAAATCAAGTGACTTCATTTCTTTTAAAACCTTAGGCAATTAATGCCTTAAAATCAATTTGCCTTTCACAAATTCAAATCATTTATCCGTACTTATTTTACTTAGAGTAAATCTTTCTTTGTTAACCTTCCATAAAGCTAATATAACCAACTTCCCATAAAGTCATTATATTAACGTTATACATTAGTCAAATACATTTCCCTAAATCCAAGGGACTTATACTTTTAAAACGAAACAAGTATCATATCTTTAAAACACATCAAGTCCCTTAACTTTGAAAACTTAAGACATCCTTAATACTTTTTAAAGAAATGAGTTAATCCCCTTACTCACCAAACTTGTCCATCCTTAAAACAAGTAAGGGATATCAAAGCCTTGTACGTCTACCGTACTACATAAGTGCAACTAGTCATGCTCAAGAGATAGGAAAGTTCCACATACCTCTTCGGGTCAATCCACTCGCAAGTCCAATATACCACGCGTAGTATGTCAACCTATAATGACCATAATACGTCCATTAGTGTCACGACCCGAACCCGGACCCGTGACCGGTGCCTTAACCCGGGCACCCTAGTGACACAGCATCAGAGAAAACCAGCGGAATGTAAACTCAAGATAAACAACCATTAAGATATAGAATAGTCTAGCCTAAACTGGCTAACCCAAAAGTACATAAACCGAACAGTTACATCCTTAACGAACCAAGTTCTGACAAGACTACAGGCCTCTAAGAATGAATAACACTATGACGGGACAGGGCCCGCCATGCCCCGAATGTACAAAATAACAACGACTGGGGAGAACCGTACCAAAAGTCGAGCCTCCAAGAAATGGAGCTCGACACTGAGTACAAGATCCTAGGAACGAGGATCTACCACTGCTTCCTTACTGGCGGATTGAACGCAGCCCAGGAGGCGGGTCGACACAACGTACCAAGTATGTAAAGCGAAAATACTGTAGTAATATCATAAGTCCAAAATACTGAAAGTTATAGATAAAACCAAATTATGTCAGACCGTGCCTTACTATTTATGATAGTAACAAGTATACATTTTATAGCATAAAAATAGGAGGCTCGTGATCAAAGCAGGTACCTCGCGTAGTATCATTAAGCAATCCTACTCCTCGGGACTATTTCACCCGCATAGGTCATGTGGACCCGCATGAGGTCATCCGCCTCGTCATAGGACTATTTCACCCGCATGGGACTATTTCACCCGCATGGATCCTGTGGATCCGCATGAGTACCATCGCGTACTCGCATAGGACTATTTCACCCGCATGGATCCTATGGTCCAGATCCGCATGAGTACAAGCGCCGCACTCGCATCATGGGTAGCAAATCCATGGCATAAATAATAACTCGGGGTTTACCCGTAATAATATAAATATATATAACATAGCTCATCCGGCTATTAAACATAACATAAGCACTACCTATCACATCACAACATAAGCACTACCGGCCTATCATAACTTAAGCAAGTTAAGAATCACCTAACTTCTTATTAATAATATTAATACATCCTCTCATTTTAGTATACCTAAGGCACGATCATGTCTTTTAATAAAAATTCGGGGATTTAACCCAAGTATCATGTACCTCTAACCTTTTAAGAAATAACTCTTTTTATACAAAAAATCCAAGATACTAATCACCATAGTATCAAGTTACGATTTCTTTTCAAAACAAGTCACATTTCCTTTTAAAACTATCTCAAGCTTCTAAATTAAGTGACTTCATTTCTTGTAAAACCTTAGGCACTTCATGCCTTAAAACCATTTTCCTTTCACAAGTTCAAATCATCAAAACCTTTCTCCATTAAACTTTCACAAACTAATATAACCAACTCCCATAAAGCCGTTATACTAGAGTTAAACAATAGTAAAACACATTCCCTTAAGTCCAAGGGATTTTTCTACTTTTCTTTTAACGAAGCAAGTATCAAATACTTATATCAAACGAAGATTTCCAAATCTTGTCGCTCACCGTACTACATAGGTACAACTAATCATGCTCGAGAGATAGGAAAGCTCCACATACCTCTTGGTCAATCCACAAGCTAAGTCCAATTTACCGCATGTAGTATGTCAACCTAAAATGACCACAATCGTTTATCAAGCTCTAATTTATAATGCAGAATTTTTCCAAGTTAAAGTCACCAATTTCCTACGGAAAATTGGGCAGCGTTTCCTTTGTTTCTACATACTTTGCCACCTTTTCCAAGGTCGATTTTTAACGCTCAAATGCCATGTTTAAGGCTTAACAACCAACCAACACCAAGGGGATTACACACCTAAATTTTGGTGTGTAAAATTCAGCCCCACAAGTTACAACAACTAACCCAACAAGTCTAATGTAGTATTTAGGCAACAACATGCTCATAAGATCCCCCTAACCAATTCTTTCATAACCAAACCCCATTTCTTACATGCAACTACTCTAAGTGCATTTTTCCAACTACAAGTTCTTCCTATTAAACATGCAACACCCAATACCAACTACAAGAGAAGAAATGTTACCTTAAGTTTTAGCCAAACTTATTCCAACACCTTGCTAGCCTTTTTCTCCAAGAACACCACCACAATAGCACTTCTAAGCTAGTCACAAGCTTCCTTCTTGCCTTTAACTTTTCAGATTTTCTTAGGCTAGAACACCTCTTGAGGTTTTAGAGAGAAGGGGGAGCTCAAGCTTTTGAGAGAGAGAGAGAGAGAGATTAAAGATGAAAGATGGAAAAAGTGTCCCAGCCTTGGTCATTTATATTGCATGCATTCTGAAATCGGATGGGGACACTTGTCACCCTCCCATGGCCTCTTTTAAAACACAAATCAGATTTTCTAAGTTTTTCCAAATTTCCGCCATGGCCTCGCTTCCCGGAGCGCGGCCGCAACTCCTGCGGACTGGATCTTCGGCGCCGCGCCTGCTTCGGAGCCGCGCTGAAACTCAGCGACCAAGATTTCGGAGCCGCGGCGACTTCCGCGGCCTGCAATCACTTGCAGCGCCGCGCTCGCCTCGGCGCGCGCTGAGACTCGACCGGTCCAGCCCGAACCACGGGTATAACATTCTCCCCATAGAAACATTCGTCCGAATGTTCCTTCTAGCCTCACACAAAACACAATATAAACATATCTTCTTAACTATTCCTTTGCAAATAAGAATGCTCCCGAGCCACAACATTACTCAAGCATAATCAACTAAATTAACACCAATCGGTAGGAAAGGGGTTACTGGAGGTATAGGGAATAAGTGTGGGTATTTCTTCATCATATCATCCTCCGCTTCCCACGTCATCTCCTCTCTGCTCGTTCGCCATAAAACCTCGACGAAGCCACCTCCTTCGTCCGAGTCGTCTAACTTGACGATCGAGTATTGCTGGGACTCTCCTCATAAGACAACTCCTCACACTGGATATCTGAATCGGGTGCACTCTAGACGGATCTCCAACGATTTCCGTAACATAGACACGTGAAAAAGCGGATGTACCGCCAAGATCGGACGGCAGATCCAACTCATAGGCAACCTTGCCCACTCTTGGACAACTGACACGCCCAATGTACCTTGGGCCGAGTTTCCTTTCCTCCCAAATCTCATCACACCTTCATGGGTGACACTTTCGAAAAGACCCGATCATTAACCTCAAACTCTAAGTGTCGCCGATGATCTGCGTATGATTTCATCGACTGGTCGCTGCCAATAACCGCTCTGGATAAGCTTCACCTTATCCATCGCTGTGAACCAAATCGCCCGATTAATCGCACTTCTCCCACTTCAAACCAACCTATCGGTGACTGCACTTCTCCCGTATAAGGCCTCGTAAGGCGCCATCCGAACACTAGAATGGTAGCCGTTGTTATAAGCAAATTCCACAAGAGGTAAATGATCCTCCCGGCTACCCGAAATCAATAACACAAGCCCGCGATATCCTCGAGTGTTCGATAGTGCGCTCGGCCCGTCCGTCCGTCTCGAGGATGAACGCAGCACGAGACTCACTGTGTCCTAATCCTTCGAAAGACCTCAGAAGTTAGCCGTGAACGGGCTCTCTATCTCGATATAATCGACACCGACTCGTGCAATCTCACAATCTCTCTAATATATAATCCGCATAGTCCTCAAAACGCCGCCCCGATGGAAGAAAGTGGGCTGATTTCACACCGTTAACAATAACCCAAATGGAATCATGCCTCCTGCGTGCGAGGTAACCCGTAATAAAGTCCATGTTGACCACCTCCCACTTCCACATCGGAATATCAATAGCTGTAATAGCCCACCGCTTCTAGTGCTCAACCTTAACTCGACAATTAGGACATCGGGCAACAAAACCGCCACGCCCTCTTCAAACCATCCCACCAATATATACACCGAGGTCGTGGTACATCTTAGTCGACCGGATGAATCGAATAACGAGCACCGCGTGCCTCCCTGAATCTGGCGACGAAGTCTCGCCACATCGGAACACACAACCGCCCTCGAATCTTAGCACCCCATCCGGCTACCTCAAATAGACTCTTCTCTTCCCGGAGAGCTGCGTCTCGATCGCATGCAAAATCGGATCCTCATATCGCCGCCTCTTCACCTCCTCGACGATGGAAGACTCGCGACCTTCGAACCAATTCGCATTAACTGAATCAACCAAACGAACCCCAAGGCTTGCTAATCGTGTAGCTCTCGGACCATATCCCTTTTCTCTGCTCAACATCGATAGACTACCCATCGATCGCGACTGGGCATACGCCACTACATCGCCTTCCCCGGGTGGTACGAATATCAACATCGTAATCCTTAAGAGCTCCAACCACCGTCTCGCCGCAAGTTCACTCCTCCGTGAAGATGTACCGAGACTCTTGTGGTGCGTAAATGTCCATGAACTCCATATAAATAATGTCTCCAGATCTTCAAGGCATGAATCATCACGCTACTCAAGTCATGTGTGGGATAGTTCTTCTCATGTTTCCTAAGCGTCGGGACGCATGTTATAACCTTGCCGTCGCATCAGACGCACTCCAAGCCCGACACTGACGGCCACAATAAACCACATATCCATCTAAACCTGCGGAAGAGTAAGAACGGGGCGATCGTCAACTTCTCCTTTAGCAATGAAAACTTTCTCACAAGTATCCGTCCACGGAACATAGCCGCTTTACGAGTCGACTTAGTCAAAGGTGAAATAGAAGCAAACTTCTCCACAAAGCTCAGATAATAACTGCAAGGCCCAAAAGCCGCGCACTGCTGTGTAGTGGTCTAGGCCAAGTCTTGATCGCCAATCTTTCTTTGTCAGACAACCGAATACCATCGGCTCGATAACATGTCCTAAGAAAGCCACCAAGCCAACCAAAACTCGCATTTCGAGAACTTGGCATACAAATGCCGGTCACGAGGATTCCCAACACCGCCTCAAATGACGTGTGCTCTCGCTCGCGCGAATACACCAAGATATCATCGATGAAAACTATAACGAACATATCCAAGAATGGCACGAACACCCTATTCATCAAATCCATGAATACCGGAGCGTTGGTCAACCCGAAAGACATCACCACGAACTCATAGTGCCCATACCGGTCTGAATGCGATCTTGGGACATCCGCCTTCTAACTCGACTGATGATAACCGTAACGCAGTCTATCTTGAAAAACATCTCGCACTCGCAAATCGGTCAAACAAATCATCAATCACGGGAGGGATATCTATTCTTGATAGTTACCTTGTTCACCGCTCGTAATCAATACACATACGCAGCTGCCCCATCTTTCTTCTTTACAAATAACACCTGCTCCCGGGGAGAAACACGGCACGATAAAGCCTTTCTCCAAAGAAATCTTTCACCGGTCCTTCAATTCCTTCAACTCGCAGTGCCATTCGTATGGCGGGATAGATATCGGTCGAGTGTGCGGTGCCAAATCGATGCAAAACTCAATCTCCTCTCGGGAGGATACGGAAGCTTCGTGCGGGAAAACGTCTGAAACTCTCTAACCACCGAATCGATCAAGGTCGGTATCTCGACCTCGATCGAATACCCAACCAAATGGTAAATATACCCTTCCGCACATCTTCCTAGCCTTGAGGTAAGAAATAAACCTACCTGGCGATGCAAAGATTCCTTCCACTCGATAACAGGCTCACCAGAAACCGGAACCGAACTAACCTCTCTGCGGTCCACATTGGCATAGCAAGACGCTAGCCAATCCATACCCATAATCACATCGAAGTCCGTCATGTCCAACTCTATCAAGTCGGTAGTCCGACGACCATCTAAAGTCACCGGGCAAGCCTTATATACCCGCCGCTAACACGAAGCACCTACGCGTAGCCACCTCAAAGGATTCTATGGACTCGGCTCTATCCCTATTCTACCAAAGAATATGAGGAGATATATAGGACAAGGTAGAACACGGATCTATCAAAGCATAAACATCACAAAGAAGAAACCAACAATGTACTGTGGCGACATCGGGTGACGCCTCCGGTCCCGGGCGGCCGGACATAGCATAAATGCGGTTCGAGGACCGCTGAATCGAACTCTACCACGACCGCCGCGCCTGTCGTCCGTGAACACTCGCCTCCGGGCGCATCGCCATCGACGATGAAGACACTTCCATCGACTTCGCCGGCCGAGCCATCATATTCCCGCCACCGGACGGATAATCTCTCTCAAATGGCCCCGCCGCCGCAAGAATAACAAGCTCACGGAGGAACACGACACTTCATAATGGCAATCACCACATCGACCACACCGAGGCATAGGTGGCCTCATTCGATCGGAACTATGGTCCTCCGAAACCCAAGCCACGAACCCCGCCCCGCTCCGAATACTCGCCCGTCCGAAGATGGTGGAGAAGCGCTCGACCGGCCGTGGTGCAAATCGTTTCTTCTTTGGGGTTTACCCTAAAACTACCAGAGGACCTCGCGCCCCGCCTCTTCGCTGGTACTGCCGATCCGCCCGCGCTCTCACACCCGAGAGCATGTGCTCGCACGCGCAATGTCCATGCCCTACCGTGGAGAGCCACCCCGAGCAACTCTCGCCAAGTGATCATCGAGTCCGTGACATAGCGGTGCACCCGCCCTCCATGTCTACTACCAATGCGGCACATACCAGCCAATGAATCAAACTCCACGTTGTATTCCCGACCGTCCGCCCATTCTGTCTCGGCGTCAAAAATCTATCGGCCGAGCCCTCCTCATGCGGTGGCAAGAAATGGCCAAGTAACGCCCGAGAACTTCGTCCCAAACACCGGATGTGCATGCTCCCGACGCTTCCCACGAATCATACCGGGCCAATCGCAGCTGTCCCGCGGCCGACGCGAACCTAATACCATCGACTCGGTCTCAAGCCCGATCACCCTCGCGATTCTCTCAGAATCGCTTGATAAACTCGCGATCATCCTCGTGCCTCACCCATAAAACTCGGTGGCTGCAACTCAAAAGTCTTCGCCTCAAGCTAGCACTGGCCGAACTACGGTGCAAATGAATCGCTGCTCACTTATCCTCCTGCTTTGCCACGATCTCGCCGAATCGGCTATCTCTCAGTAGCCCATATCCTCTCGCTCGGCCTGGATCGAGGCTCAGTACCGCGGTCTCGCAGCCGCCGCCGCTTCCGACTCTTTGGGGTTGGCGACGTCGTAGAACTCGCCGTCCAAACACCTGCTCGTAAGCGACTGCTCGTGCTCGTGACCTCGGTGCCCTACCGTAGTTCTCATCGCTTTGCTTCTTCGGGCTGCGTTGCCTTGCGCGAGACATAATCGATACAGAAAAAATACGTCGAGGAAATTCAACCTATAGCACGGCTATTGCACGATCTTAGAGTGAAAGAATGGGAACAAATCCTAAATATCTCGCAGCCTCACGATTATAGATGTGGTGCACAACACATCGATAATCAAGACTTACTAGATACGGCTCAGACTCTTTCCGAGGATTAATCGCTTCGATACCACTTTTGTCACGACGAACCGGACGTGACGGTGCCTTAACCCGCACCCTAGTGACACAAAGATCGTGAGAAAACCGGAATGTAAACTCAAGATAAACAACCATTAAGATATAGAATAGTCTAGCCTAAATCGGCTAACCTAAAATTACATAAACCAACAAGCATATCCTTAACGAACCAAGTTCGACAAGACTACAGTGCCTCTAAGAATGAATAACACTATGACGGACAGGCCCCGCCATGCCCCGAATGTACAAAATAACAACGACTCAGTGGAAAACCATACCAAAAGTCGAGCCTCCAAGAAATGGAGCTCCCGACACTGAGTACAAGATCCTAGGAACGAGGATCTACCACCGCTTTCCTTACCTGCAGATGAACGCAGCCCCGAGGAAGGGGGTCGACACAACGTGCAAGTATGTAAATCGAAAATACCGTAGTAATATCATAAGTCCAAAATACAAGAAAGTTATAGATAAAACCAAATTATGTCAGACCGTGCCTTACTAATAATGAGAGTAACAAGTATACATTTTATAGCATAAAATAGGAGGCTCATGATCAAAACAGGTACCTCGCCTGTAGTATCATTAAGCAATCCTACTCGGGACTATTTCACCCGCATAGGTCCCCTGGACCCGCATGAGGTCATCCGCCTCGTCATGGGACTATTTCACCCGCATGGGACTATTTCACCCGCATGGATCCTGTGGATCCGCATGAGTACCATCGCGTACTCGCATGGACTATTTCACCCGCATGGATCCTATGGTCCAGATCCGCATGAGTACAAGCGCCGCACTCGCATCATGGGTAGCAAATCCATGGCATAAATAATAACCCGGGGTTTACCCGTAATAATATAAATATATATAACATAGCTCATCCGGCTATTAAACATAACATAAGCACTACCGGCCTATCACATCACAACATAAGCACTACCGGCCTATCATAACTTAAGCAAGTTAAGAATCACCTAACTTCTTATTAATAGTATTAATACATCCTCTCATTTTAGTATACCTAAGGCACGATCATGTCTTTTAATAAAAATTCGGGGATTTAACCCAAGTATCATGTACCTCTAACCTTTTAAGAAATAACTCTTTTTATACAAAAAATCCAAGATACTAATCACCATAGTATCAAGTTACGATTTCTTTTCAAAACAAGTCACATTTCCTTTTAAAACTATCTCAAGCTTCTAAATTAAGTGACTTCATTTCTTGTAAAACCTTAGGCACTTCATGCCTTAAAACCATTTTCCTTTCACAAGTTCAAATCATCAAAACCTTTCTCCATTAAACTTTCACAAACTAATATAACCAACTCCACATAAAGCCGTTATACTAGAGTTAAACAATAGTAAAACACATTCCCTTAAGTCCAAGGGATTTTTCTACTTTTCTTTTAACGAAGCAAGTATCAAATACTTATATCAAACGAAGATTTCCAAATCTTGTACGTCTCACCGTACTACATAGGTACAACTAATCATGCTCAAGAGATAGGAAAGCTCCACATACCTCTTGGTCAATCCACATGCTAAGTCCAATTTACCGCATGTATTATGTCAACCTCAAATGAACACTCTACGTTTATCTAGCTATAATTTATAATGCAGAATTTTTCCAAGTTAAAGTCACCAATTTCCTACGGAAAAATTGGGCAGCGTTTCCTTTGTTTCTACATACTTTGCCACCTTTTCCAAGGTCGATTTTTAACGCTCAAATGCCATGTTTAAGGCTTAACAACCAACCAACACCAAGGGATTACACACCTAAATTTTGGTGTGTAAAATTCAGCCCCACAAGTTACAACAACTAACCCAACAAGTCTAATGTAGTATTTAGGCAACAACATGCTCATAAGATCCCCCTAACCAATTCTTTCATAACCAAACCCCATTTCTTACATGCAACTACTCTAAGTGCATTTTTCCAACTACAAGTTCTTCCTATTAAACATGCAACACCCAATACCAACTACAAGAGAAGAAATGTTACCTTAAGTTTTAGCCAAACTTATTCCAACACCTTGCTAGCCTTTTCTCCAAGAACACCACCACAATAGCACTTCTAAGCTAGTCACAAGCTTCCTTCTTGCCTTTAACTTTTCAGATTTTCTTAGGCTAGAACACCTCTTGAGGTTTTAGAGAGAAGGAGCTCAAGCCTTGGAGAGAGAGAGAGAGAGAGTGTAAAGATTATAGATGTAAAAGTGACCAAGCCTGTGTCAATTATATTGCATGCATTCTGATAATCAGAGGGGGGGGGACAATTGTCACCCTCCCCTGGCCTCTTTTATATCTTAAATCAGATTTTCTAAGTTTTTCCGCCCAAATTTCCCGCCTCGCGCGCCCTCGCTTCCGGAGGCCGCGGCGCGCTCCTGCGGACGCCGGATCTTTCGTGGCGCGGCCTCGCTTCCCGAACGCGGCTGAAACAGCGACCACCTCGTCTTTCGAGCGCGCACGACTTCGCGCCATGCCCTAATCACGCCGCGCCGCGCCGCCTCGTGGCTACACGAGACTTCGATCATGGCCAGTTCGAACCACGGGGTATAACAATTAGCCTCTATCTTCAACGTAGAACATTCTAATTGAAAAGTCCCTTATTCCTACAGAAAATTGGACAGCACTTCCTTTGTTTCAACATACTTTGCCACCTTTTTCAAGGCCGAATTCAATAACCAAACACGCCACCTTTAAGGCTCAACAATCCAATCAACACAAAGGGGATTACACGCCTAACTTGGACGTGTAAAATTCTGCCCCACAATATATAACAACTAATACAACTACAAAGTCCAATTCGACAACTTTGAGGTATAACAACATAAATTCTTATCCAATTCCTTTTTAATCCAAATTCTTATCCAATTCCTACATGCAATATATCTAAGAGCAATATTGACAACTACAAATCCTTTCTTCCACACATGCAACACAATTTACTAGCAAAAGAGAAAGGATTGTTACCTTAGAGCTTACCCAAATTAATCCAACAAATTTCACTTGTCTTCTTTCCACAATCACCTCCACAAAACTCCTACAAGCTTGCCAACAAGTTTCATTCTTGCCACTTTTTCTGAAATTTCTCTCTAGGCCTTGGTTTCTTCTTGAATTTCTAGAGAGAAGGGAGAGGAATTTTAGAGAGAAGGAAGAGCTTTTTAGAGAGAAGGGAGAGCTTTCAAGAATGACCAAGTCTTTAAGACTTGGTCAATAAATAGGACATGCAAAAATCAGATGGGGGGGGGGGGACACTTGTCACCCTCCCATGGCCTTTTTAAAAGAAAATATCTGATTTTTTCTCAGTTTTCCGCAAAAACTCCGCCTCGGCGCCGCGGCGCTGAAACCTCTGCGAACTTTCGGAACTTCCGGCGCCGCGGCCCTGCTTTTCGGCGCCGCGGCGCTGCAACCTCAGAGAATTCTCAGCATAACCGGCGCCGCGGCCCTGCATCCGGCGCCGCGGCGCTGTGGACCCTGATCGAAAATATTTTCTGCTCGACTGCGCACTGAACTTGTAATTTTCCATAGCTTTCTACTCCGATATCCTATCGACGAACGGTTGGTTGCGTTGGAAACTAGACTCAACGAATTACATACTAGGCCTTTGAAACACCTAGAAACTCTCAATGTAACGGGACATAAACCGCCTCAAAGTTGACTAACAACCCGTCCGAAACATTTCGTCAACCCATCATTCTAAAATTTAAGTCTCAATTTCCTTTCGTATGTTCTCAAAAGCATGACCTGAACTACGGGGTGTAACAGGAATATACCATAGCAAATCTTGAACCCGAAAGGACAGTCGTGTGCACTCCCTCTAGTAGAGTCTCCAAAATAACAAATTTTAAG
Source organism: Przewalskia tangutica (assembly GCA_029844215.1). NCBI lineage: Eukaryota > Viridiplantae > Streptophyta > Magnoliopsida > Solanales > Solanaceae > Przewalskia > Przewalskia tangutica. The sequence continues at coordinate 78,742,387 of CM056732.1, read as the reverse complement.
TTTTTTGTTATGTCTTTACAAGTTTCAATTGTAACGAGAATTGTTGGGGTAAGTAATAATATGAGTTAAACGTAAAATTGATTTTAAACTGAATTAAAACAAGGCTACTTGAAATCCTACATACCTTGACTAAACAATTGACCTTTGTAATCACCCTAAATTATCAACAACGCTAAATCGAGGAAGTCACTCCGTTTTAACTCGAACTAAGCCTAGTACAGAAAACCGGTTCATTGCAAACATGGTGCACGACGAAGAATGGGTAGGAATGGATGATGGTCGATATGTGCGTTATTGATATTGGTGGGTGATAATGAGGGACCCGTGATCTGATCCCTAAATTGTATTTAGGGTTTGGACGATTTTAACACGGATTCGTTTATGTCAGGACGTCAGCATCGTGACCCTACTATAGGGCACCGCGACGCCTGCTAGGGTTTGGAGGAGGCGTTGTGACGCATGTCACGATCATAGGCAGTGCCGCGACTCCTGTCCGAAATTGCGATTAAAAGCCTCGGTTCTAAAATTCATAACTTAATAGACCTGAAGCGTCGCGGCCCCATGGTGGAGAGCTGCAACCCTAATTCACAAAACAGAAATCGAAAGGTTTCTGTCGTGCAAGCGTCGCGGCTCCTTGGAGGAGCGTCACGACGGCGTCGCAGTTCTAATATAAAGCAGAAGCCGAAAGATTTCTACCTCACTGGCGCCGCGGCCATGGCCGTTCCTATACTTTTAAGGGCCCGGTGCGAGAAATAAAAATAGACCCTTTTTTATTCACATGAAAAATTAAAATTAACTAATTAATCAATATTAAAAAAATTATTGATCAAAACATCAAATAAATGTATAGTAAACACTATATTCGATTCAATGTTTTCAAATTCAGTACAATAAATTATAATGTTACGCAAGAGATACCTTTATGTCATTACATGAAAGATTTATAAGAAAAACTATCATTACATTAGACATAGAAAATTGATACCCTTGCATTTTTATCTGCAAAGTTATCAAGCAATCTTTCATAATCAAGAATGTGACAAATCTATCTAATGTCCCTCTTTGAGACTTGATGAACTCTTTTTCGTGTTTTTTTTTTTTACGTTTTTAATGTCCAGATGGAGACATTTGTAATTCTCCTATTGAAATAAAAGACAACCCAAATTTAATGTAATTATGTAAAATACAAGTCATCCATTACAAATAAAATTAATGTAAAATTTAAGCAAAATGGAATAAACATTGATGCAATCAATCCATGTTAATAGTAAATTATAGCAAAATAATTCTCAAAACAATAAATTACCAAAAAAATCTTTACTTGAAAGTTGAGATTTCTATAATAATTAATGGGGGAATTTTTTTTGGATTGTATTTGTGGTGTTTTTAAAGAGGGAGAGGGACCTGTTTTTTTTAATTATTTAAAGAGGGAGGGGGCTTCGGGCCGACTGGTTGGGTTGGTAACTTGGAAACCCAATGTATATTTATTTTTTTGTTTAAAGATGGAGGTGGACCTGTTTTTTATTTAAAGAGGGAGCGGGGCAGTCGGGCCGATGACTTGTAACTTGGGCCTAAATTTGTTTAAAGAGGGAGGAGGAGCCTGGTTTTAGTGTTTTAAAAACAAATATTTTACGTTGCTCATTGGATTCGAACACGCGACCTCTCACTAGGGAATGAGTTTTGGAGGAGCCCTCAACCACTAAGCTACAGATCTCACAGATAAGATTATATACATACATTTTTAATACATATCTTAATATTTGAAATATATAAAATAAAAATAAAAATTCTGGGGCGGAGGCCCCACCGGTCGGGGGCCCTGTGCGGCGGCACCACCTTGATCGCCCCAGGGACGGCCCTGGTCGCGACCCTAATTATGGGCGCCGTGGCACCACCTGTCCAGTAAGTGAAAATTTCAGTTTCAGAATTTTTAACCTATGATTATTATTTTGCAGTATATTATTTGATAAGTATACTGTTTTATGTGCTAAATTATTGTCATTTAGATTGCTAGAATAATGTCCGCAAATAATTGTTTGGGTAGGCGGCGCCCAGTACGTGTTTAACCGCTTAGTATCATGTTTGGAAATGCGGTACCCAATATGTGCTTAAAACCGTTGCATGATGCTTTATTTGATAAAGCATGTTAGAGTTGATCTTGGTTAATACCTTGAATTAAAATGCTCCCCAAAATTTAATACAATTCTCTTTTTAAAATGAACGCATCATCCGTTATAATTGATTGTAGTGCAAAATCCTTATCGTCGAGATGAGTATTTATGCCACAACATTTGCTCTAAGTCTACGAGGACTCAGACTCTCATAGATGCATGTTAAATGTAAAAGTGAGTGATAAACCTTCATGAGTATTTACACCATAGTGTTTGCTCTATGAAGGCAAAATTCACTTAGATACATAATTGTAGTCACATAACGGGGTTGACTTGCTAGGCTCTCTTGGCGCCACAATGTCGGACAAGGCGAGGGACACAAATCGTTTGTTTAGAACATTCGGTCAACCAAGAGTTGCGAATTGTTTGTAATTGGTTTAGAGATCTACTAGGCTGTGTTGTTGAAGTTATCAGCCACAACAAACGCAGAGATAACATAAACATGGATCTTGGCTCATTATGATCGTATTTGATATGAGTTCGTATTCTTTCATGGGGTCGAAGAGTATGTTAAAATAATGAGAGTTATTTAAACTAAAGACCAAGTTATATTAGTTAACGAATGTGTTCAATAGAAATTACATTAAAGTTTAATTTTAAGTATATCTTTTTCTTCAGTATACAATGTCGATTCTGTCACTTAAAATATTGGTTGAAACGAACAAGCTGACTGGATCAAACTTCCCGTCTGGTTAAGAAATCTGCGTCTAGTGTTGCGATTGGAAAGGATTGAGTATGTATTAGATAAAGTATTCCCAACAGTCCCTGCCAAAGATTATGAAGAGTATGCCCTGTTTGACAAGGCAGCCTATCAAAAACATCTTTGTTACACCTCGTAAGTTAAGACAAGGATTAAGAACGTCATTAAGGAATAAGATTCGGATATTGAATATAAAGTATAATTATACAAACTAAATCCGGAAGTTGGTGTTCCAAAGGATGTGATGTCGGAAAGAAAAAAAATGTTAGTTACAACTAATGTGACAACGAGAATTAATACGGGTAGTAGAAATTGCCCCAATGGAGTTATGGATTAAGTATGGTATTAAAAATCTTGACATGAGGAGTATGGGGACTTATGGAGAGCTTGTTTTAATAGAGGGGTCCTTTTTAATTAAACAATTAAGAGAAGGGGGTTAAAAGACAATTTGTTTTTCATATTTCCCTTCTTCTAAAACTTAAAATCAAACCCCTTCATCTTCTTATTCTCATTTTCATTTCAAAATACACTCCACTCCTCTTTCTCTTTCCCCAAAATCGAAACCACTCTCCCCAAAGCAAGAATTTAGGGTTCAATTCACTTCTTTCCCTAGATTAAGTCTCCCACAAAAATTTTAGCCAAGAAAATTTCACAAAAAAACAGTGGGTCTCGACACCACTGTTACCGTGAGTTTTAGCCCAGAATTTTCAAGTTTAAGATGAAGTTCTTGGAAAGAAAAACATAAGGAATGATAGAGTAACATTATTGAATTGTTGCATGTCGATTTGGAATTGAAGAAGTGTGAAATTGAAGCCAAAATTGGAGCGAAAATAGTGGCAAAATCGGAACTGCTGGGCAAATTTTTAGTCAACTTTAGAAGGGTAGATCTCCTAATATATTAGGAGTTTATGGGTGTTTCAAAAGCCTAAAATGAAGTTCGTCGAGTATAGTTTCCAAAGATACAAACCACTCGTCGATAGGACACCGGAGTAGAGAGTTATGGACGTTACAAGTTCAGCTGATGAAGCAGTGGCTAAAAATCGGGACTGTTTTGGGAATTTAATTAAGGTATGAAAATTCTTCAATCTATGCTATAATTGAAGTTGCATATTGTGGTAGTTGAAGTAATGGACTTGTGTTAGGAAGAAATCTTAAATTTATACATTGCATGTGGATAATTTGAATGTTGTAGCCGATATTAGGACTAATGTTACTAATCTTGGATTTGTCGTATTCGATTATTGTGTTGTGAAATTCGTCGCTACTTGACATGTTGATATTGGAGGAGAATCTTGACATATAAGTTATCATTGTTCATAAAGAATTATTGGAACAAGATTGGACTCTAAGGAATTAAGAAAATGATTGGTTTTGTAAATATTGGCCAAAGACTTGCTTGGAATTTTTGGATATTATCGCGTCAAGTTAGGAGATGATTTTGTGAAGTTTAAATGTTGGGAATTTGACTATGAACATGTATATAAGTTATGATAATTACTAATACATGTCTTAAAGGAAGTAAAGTATAAAAAGGGTGTTATGTTACAAATTATAGAACTTGGTTATTGTTGTTGTCATTAGAGTTGATGGATTATTTTAAGATTGTTCTAATATGGACTAAGGACTGAATTAACATGAGAAATAGGTGTAGTAATCACCTGGTTTGTTGTAGTTGTGATATCGCTTAAAAATAAAAGAGAAGGAATACGTTATGATGACATAAATGGAATATCTGAGATTATTGTGGTTATATATTTGAGTTATGACTTGCTGTTGGTATTGCTGGCTTGGTTTGAAATTTGTGGATGTACATATAAACAGGGGATGTGCTGCCCAAATTTCTGTAGAATAGGAAGTCATCATTCAATTTAACTTACGTTAGGAATCATAGAGTTGACAGGCCTAATGTTATTATTATAGGTTGGAGTATTAGACGAGACATATTCTAGTAGTGAGTTGGTTAGCTCGACTATAAGGTATGTGAGTCTATCTTCCTTTCTTTTGGAATGATTTTGTGACTTATTTATTCTTTCATTTGACATGAATATTATACAAGAGAATGTATGACAGACGTACATGATTTCTTCACAGTCGTGTTCTTAGTAATCTGAGTTATGAAAAGTACATGTGATTTTTAGTAAGAAGTTTACTTAATGATTTTAATGAGAGTCAAAGAAATGATTTAAATTGCATACAATTGCTCATGATATCTACTCGTGCTAAGAGTCATTTCTCTACTTCACCGCGTCCCGGGCCGGGCAGATTCGTGCGCAGATTTCAGGATGATTCACCGCGTCCCTCCTTAGAGGGTCGGACAGTTTATGTATATTTATATGATGATTCCACGGACAGACATCCGTGATACGGGTACAAATACTCATGACAGTATATTTCACCGCGTCCCTCATCCAAGGGCCATGCAGTTTATGTATATTATTATGATGATTCCACGGACAGGCATCCGTGATGCGGGTACAGATACCCATGACAGTATATTCCACCGCGTCCCTCACCCAAGGGCCGGACAATTTATTCATATATGATGATTTTATGACTAAGCATGCATGATTACGGGTATGACTCTCATTCTTTTATGATACAGTTGACTCTCTACCTTACAGGACACAATTATGATCTTGATTACAGTATTTCATGCTTTCATACTCGTGACATTATTTGTCGACCCGCTTTCCTCGAATTTGCGTTAAATGCCGCAGTCCGTGTGTTGAATAGGTGACCCTCCAGTTTAGGATGTCTGTACAGCAGTTGGAGAGCTCATTTGTTCCGGAGCCAGCTATTTTGGTACAGACCTTTATCTTTCAGACTTATGCATATTTTGGGCACGACGGGGTCCTGTCCCGTCATATGTCAGTATTGTACTCTTAGAGGTCTGTAGACAGTTGTGGGTTGGACATTTGTACCTTGTTTTGGTTTTTGATGTTGTTATACTCTGTGTTGGGATGTTCCCAATTATACTTGTTGTTATCTAATGGCAGCCTTGCCGGCTTGCCTATTTTGATTATTCTTTTGAGTATATGTTGCTATTTGGTGGCAGCCTAGTCGGCTAGCCTGTTGTGATTGTTGATTAGTTGTGTAAGGCAGCCTTGTCGACTCGCCTATTTTGGGGATATGTTATATAATAAGCGTTGTGCTGCCGAAATTTCTATAGATCTCAGTATTAAAGGGATTGAGAGTGACAGGTCAGTAATGACGTCCAATTAGGACGTTTAGTCGCAGCCCGTCGGGTCGGGTCGTGACAGACGTGGTATCAGAGCAGTTAGTCCCCGGAATGTCTACAGACCTTGTCTAGTAGAGTCTTGTGTATGGGTATGTTATGCACCATACTTATACACAGGAGGCTGTCGGACATTTAGGATTGGTTTCTACTCTTTCATCTTATAGATCGTGCAATAGAGCTATGTCAATAGGATAATCCCCCCTCTTCCTAATAATTATTGTGGTTGCAGTTATGTTCCAAAAGACAGCGATAGTGGCCCGGAAGGGGAAAATCAGAGTAAATCGGACTTGACCTGGTGTGTCAAGTCATAAGGAAAGTGGAAGAGTTTGAATAGAAGTATGATGATCAGGTTTGAAAATACTGGGTCAACGTCAGGTAAGGTAACTCTTCAGAGTCTTTTACATATCAAATAAGAAAATAAGTTAACAATTCATCACTTAAGGGATGGTATCATCAAGGATTGGAACCAGGAGCAATGTCCGAGATTACATATGTATACTAGAATATGTTGGAGTTATGAAAAGTATGACAAGTAAGAAATGAGTGAACAACTGTTAAAGGAAATGAAGTTGTTTATAATTACGAATAGTGATAAGATCCCTTTCAGACCATGAATGAGGTGTCAACTTGTGAAATGAATTGCAGTAGTCTCTATCTTACGAATGAGTACTCTGTTGTGCTACGTTATCTGCTCTATAGTTACAGAGATTGAACTTTTCCTTTCAAAGATAGAAAATGAAGTTTACCTACTCTTTTCTCATTCATACCTTTAATTAAATGTTGAGCTCTAATTGTTAGAATCTGAGACTGCAGAGTTAATGACAATCTTGATGACGCTACACTGGCATAATGTGTCATGTTGTCATTTATGACTGCAGAGTTAATGAGGCACCATGAAAACATGGGCCCTAACGAAATGCTCGAACATTTGAGGAGTGTCTATAAATCACAGTCTCAGACCATGGAGTATGAACTGCTGAGAGACCTCTTCAAATGTAAGCTGAACGAAGGGGGTTAGGTGTCACAACATGTTTTGAAGTTGATTGAGTTAATATAGAGGTTGGCTTCAATTAGAACGAAGTTGCCCGTGAATGTTTCTGTCAACCTAATTCTGAACTTGCTTCCTGATTCGTTTGAGAACTTTATTGTAAATTTCAATATGAATGGAACCAAGGCGAGTCTCCCAAAGCTTCACAATATATTAAAGACCTTCGAATCATACACCTCCAAAGGTAAAGTTGTGCTCATGGTGGACTCCTCTATCAAGTTCAAATCCAAGGGTAAGAACATGCAAAAGAAGAAGGGTAAGACAGTTGCTGCCGCACCTCCACTTTTAAGACCTCGAGGAGGTGCTCAGAAGAAGGCGAGGGTAGCTGGAGATGTGTGCCTCAACTTCAAGAGTAAAGTGCATTGGAAGAAAGATTGCACTGCACCAGGGTGAGGTAAAGCACTAAGTGCTCCTGGTCTTGCTGGACAAGGTATGTTTGTCATTGAAATAAATATGTTTATAGCTAACTCTCACTGCTTGGTATTAGATACCGTTTGTGGCTTATACATTTGTAACAATGTGCATGGGCTGACTGACAACAGAAAGATTGGATCGTGAGAGGTATATCTACGCATTGGAAATGGAGTGGATGTTGAACGCGTGGGAACTTATAGACTAAATTTACCTTCTGGCTTTTGTTTAGAACTTAATAATTGTTATTTTGTTCCCTCGTTGACGAGGAATATTATTTCTGTCCCAATGTTAGACATTAAGGGGTTTTCCTCATTTATTACAAATGGTAGCTATGTGATGTCTTTTAATGGTTTTATTTGTGAAAATGCACCGCTTGTGGATGGATTGTATATTTTAAACTGTAGTTGTGAAAGTTTCAAAGTACAAAATAAACGAGCTAAAATAAGTAATCCAAGAAAACCCACCTACGTATGGCACTGTAGACTTGGTCACATCAATGAATCAAGGATAGCATGGTTAAGGAAGTTAGACTACCTAGAACCATTTGACTTAGAGTCCTATGGTGATTGTGAATTTTGCTTGAGAGGAAAGATGACCATCAAGCCACTTTTTGGGAAGGATGTCCGTGCCAAATAAGTGCTTGAGTTAGTCCATACCGATGTATGTAGGCCATTTTCAACTCAAGCTAAGAGAGGCTTCCCGTACTTCATAACTTTTACAGACGATTTCACAAGGTTTGGGTATGTGTATCTTATGAAACATAAGTTCGAAGCCTTTGAGAAATTCAAGGAATACAAATCAGAAGTAGAGAACCAACTTGAAACAAGTATCAAGACCCTTCGATCAGATCGAGGTGGTGAATACTTAAGTAAAGAATTTCTAGATTACTTGAAGCTTTATGGAGTTCAATCACAATGGACACCTCCTGGAACGCCACAAATGAATGGTGTTGTTGAAAGGATAAGTCGAACCCTATTAGATATGGTTATATCCATGATGAGTTTCTCATCTCTACCAACATACCTTTGGGGATATGTAATACAAAGCTCAATCTATATTCTGAACATAGTTCCTTCAAAGTCAGTAGAGAAAACTCCATATGAGATATGGAATGACAAGAAGTCAACACTTAAAACATATGCGACCCTGGATGTGCCATGCATATGTAAAGAAGTTGCTTACTGACAAGTTGAAATCTAAAAGTGAGAAGTATTATTTTGTGGGGTATCCAAAGGAAACTAAGGGATACTATTTCTATCTTCCTGGAGAACATAAGGTCATTGTTTCCAGAAATACAACTTTCATTGAAGAAGACTACATCTACAAGGAACAGAGTTGCAATAAGATAGAACTTGAAGAAATTCAAGAACCATAAGATAATAAAGAGGTTGAAACCTTGTCGAATGACCTAGTCAATGATTCATTGAAAGTATTTGGTGAAGATTGGATACTTAGAGTACGCCTTTCAGCCGGTGGGAGTGTTGTGAGAGATGATGCAAAAATGCAAAACTCTCATACACAACTAATGGAAGATGATACAATAGTTGTACATTATCCCATTCAGGAAACACATGAAATTGGCATTCTTGAAATCTCTCAAGGTAGTGTATTGTCCAACACACAAAGACATTCTCACAATCAGAATACAACGAACACTGAAACGTAGAATATTCAACTCTGTAGGACTATTAGGACTCATCGTCTGCCCGAAAGACTTAATCTCCTTATTGAAATAAACAGTGAGATAGATATTCCTGATGAAGATGAACATACGACCTACAACGAAGCTATGACAAGAATCCATGAAATCTTAGATGGGCTAGATGTACGTCAATTAAGTTTGGAACTTGGTTGATTTTCCAACAAGGGTTAGACCCATAAGATGCAAATGGGTCTTCAAGAAGGATATTGATAAGTATGGCAAGGTACAGACTTATAAGGAAAGATTGGTGGCTAAAAGATATAATCAACGGCCTGAGGTCGATTGTGATGAAACCTTTTATCACGACCCGACCCGACGGGCCGTGACCCGGCGCCCTAATTAGGCACTCTTTTACCCACCTATCACATGTAATCAGAATGACCATATGGACAATATGAAATTTGGCAGCATAACGCTGCAATACCAACACATGTCAGAATAGGCAAGCCGACAAGGCTTCTTCTGTACGCGAATGAACCTGTCTCCCGAGGGAGTCACAACTAGTCAATATATCAAACATGCTGCCACTATATACAGGAACATCTCAAAACAGAGTACAACAACATATATACAAAACACATTTATCCCCCATAACTATCTACAGACCTCTAGGAGTATAATAATGACATATGACGGGACAGGGCCCCGTCGTGCCTCGAAATATGCATAAGTCCAAAAGTAAAGTTCTGTACCAAAATAACTAAGCTCCGAATTAATGGAGCTCTCCCAATAGCTGAACATGAATCCTAGACCAGAGGACCACCAACTAAGCACCTGTACCTGCGGGCATGAACGCAGCCCTCTGAGGAAAGGGGGGTCAGTATGAAATAATGTACTGAGTGTGTAAAACATGAAGTACTGTAAGAAAGATCATAACTGGTCAGAGGATATCATGAGACAAGTAAAATAATAAAATTACCATTTCAAATGTGTCATAAACAGACGAGAGTCAACTGTGCCTTATAAAGTGAGAGTCATGTATGTCCATATAAAATCCTCATATATACATAAACTGCCCGACCCTCTAGGACGCGGTAAAGTCGTGTAAGGTATATGCCCGACCCATTCTGAGACGCGGTAAAGTCATATAAGGTATACTGCTCGGCCCATTCTGGGACGCGGTAAAGTCATATAAGGTATACTGCCTGGCCCATCCTGGAACGCGGTAAAGTCATATAAGGTATACTGCCCAGTCCATCCTGGGACACGGTAAAGTCATATAAGGTATACTGCCCGGCCCATCCTGGGACGCGGTAAAGTCATATAATTATATCAGCACGAATAGAATATCATGAGTAACTTTATACATATCAAATCATCACTTGTCTCTCAATGGAATAGATAAAAGACACTATCATATCATGTATCATTTTAAATCTTCCTTTGGAAAATCAAGACACTTATCATATATCATTTTAAAACATCATTTGGAAACTCAATAAAATCATTAAATGAACTTTTTACTAGAAAGTCAAAGGCACTTCTCATGACACATATCTTTAGGAGTTAAACTGTGTAGAAATCATGTACGTCCGCCGTATGTTCATTAGATCATGCCAAAAAGAAAGAAGGAAGAGTTTCACATACCTTTTAGTCTAACTAGCCAACTTAATATTAGAACACGTCTCGTCTAATACTTCAACCTATAATAAAGGGCAATACATCCGTCAATTCTATGATTTCTAACGTAAGTTATACTGAATGACGACTTCCTATTCTATAAAAATTTGGGCAGCATTTTTCCTATTTATATGCAAATCCACAACTTCCAAAAAAATCCAACAATACCAATAAGAAGATACAACTTCAAGATATAACCAACATAATCTCAAACATTCCATTTACGCCATCATAACACATTCCTTCTCTTTTACATTTATGTAAAACAACAACTACATCATCCAAGGTGATTTATACACACCTATTTCTCTTGTTAATCTAACTCCTTTAACCATATTAAAACAACCCTTAAAGCAGTCCACAATTCTAGCAACAACAACAAGAGTTCAAGTCTTCTAGTTTGCAACATATCACCTTACTACACTTTAATTTATTTTAAGATATTTATGGCAATTACCACAACATATTTACAGGTTCATAACTTATATTTCCATCATTATAACTTAACAAAAACAGCCTTTAAAACAAGACAACCACGTCCAACAATTTCATGGAAGTTTCGCCCAACAACAACATAATTCCATACTCTTTTCTTAACTTCTTAAAATTCAATTCATGTTCCAAAAATTCCTTATGAACAACTATAAATTAAATATCAAGATTTTCTCTCAACTATCATCATGCAAATAGCGACGATAATAGCAATAACACAATATATCAATAACACAATCGAACACGACAACTTCAAAATTAGTAAAATTAGTAAAATTAGTAAAATTAGTCCCAACAATCAACAACAACATATTTCAACAATCACATGCATTGTCTCACTCCCATTTCCTCTTAGTCTAAATTCAATTCTTAACACAAGTTCAATTCCTAAACTACAACATTAATTAACTTCCAATAACTCAAATAAGAAGAAGAATCCTTACCTTAAATTGTCCAAACCAGCCCCTACAATTTTCGTCCACTGCCCTCCTCTTTTTGCACCATTTTTATCACTTTTTCAACTCCAAATTGACATGCATGAATCTACAAGTTTAATCTACATTTCTTACATGTTTTTCTTCCAAATACTTCAACTTAAAATCTGGAAATTCCAGCTTAGAATTCGGTCCAGTGCAGCGTTGTTTTGCCACTGTTTGGTGCTAGTTTTGGCTTATAATTTGTAGAAGAATTTAGGCTAGGAAGGAGGAATAAAAAGCTTCAATTCTTGGCTAGTGTATTTTCGGTCAAAGGGAGAAGAGGAAGAGAGGGATATAGTTTTGTGGAAGACATCTTCAATAGAAGGTGAAAGGTTTAAGTATTTAGGGCAAAATCTGAAAAAATAAAATTACACTTTGGCCCACCTCACTTAATTGTCTATTTAATTTAATCCCTCAAGTAATAATTAAAGCTTAGATCCCACTTCTTTTTAAATCTTGAAAATCTCATAAGACCTCGTATCCTCGTTGTCGTAACTTATATAATACACTACTAATCCATAACAACAATATACAACTTCTTATTACCAATTTCAACGTCACACTCGTTGTCACCAAAAGTTTCCGAAATCGCATCCTTTTGTATACTAATTTTCGTATTAATATGTAAGTATACTTGATATCCAATATTCGAATCTCACTTCCTTAATGATGTTCTTAATTATCACCTTAAACTTACGAGGTGTAACACCTTTTCACCTGTTGCGAAAATCAAGTCCATTCGGATTTTGCTTGCAATAGCTGCATACTATGATTATGATATTTGGCAGATGGATATTAAAACCGCTTTCCTTAATGATAACCTAATTGAGGAGGTGTATATGATACAACCTGAGGGTTTTACATCCAACACTAAGCAGTATGCAAACTACAGAAGTCCATTTATGGACTTAAGCAAGCCTCAAGGAGTTGAAATATTTGCTTTGACAAAGTAGTCAAATCGTTTGACTTTGTTAGAAGCAAATAAGATCCATTAGTTGATAGTAAAGGCAATGCTGGGAGTATTGTATTCATTGTTATATATGTGGATGACATATTAATAATGAGAGATAATAAAACTCTCATGCAATCAGTTCCAGCACATTCATGATGAAGGACTTGAGTGAAGCCTGCTATATTCTTGGAATTAGGATCTACAGAGATAGACCTAATAGATTGTTGGGGCTGTCACAATCCGTATACATAGACAAAGTTCTAAGACGATTCTCTATGGAAAATTCCAAGAAGAGAGTTCTTACTATGGGTCAAGGCATCAAGTTATCAAAGAAGGATAATCTTTCTACTGTTGCAGAACTTGAACGCATAAAAAAAATCCTTTATGCTTCGGCTATAGGATCAATCATATATGCCATGACATGTACGAGGCCAGTTGTGGCCAATGCACTTAGTTGACTTGCAAATTCTAGCAGAATCTTGGGGAAGAATATTGAAAAATAGTCAAGAGTATTCTTAAGTATCTTAGACGAACTAAAGAATATTTCTTAGTCTATGGTGGACAAGAGAAGCTAATCTCTACTGGGTACACTGATGCTAGCTTTCAGACTGATCTTGATGATTTCAAGTCTCAGTCTGGTTATACCTTCATTTTCAATGGTGGAGCAGGGAGTAGGAAAAGTTCCAAGCAAGCTACAACTGCTTATTCCAAGTACCACTTATCCAATAACGATTTATTGTGACAACACTGGTGCGATTGCGCAAGCTAAGGAACCAAGATCAACAAACAGAAACAAGCATGTATAGACGAAATACCACATACTCAGGGACATGGTGGAAACTAATGAAATAATATTAGACTATGTTCCCACAGATGATAATCTAGCTGGCCTATTTACTAAACTATTAAGCTTAGTTAAGTATAATGGTCATTTTGAAAACACGGGTATTAGATACATTTGTGATTGGCTCTAGGCCAGGTGGGAGATTGAAAGTATGTATGTCCTAGAGACAATCATTTTAGGGACAAATGTACTTGAACACATTCGTATTATTAATAAGATTAATATTTTATGGCATTTGCAATTATTGGATTATTATTTGATTATTTGTAATTATTCATTAATTTGCATCACTTGAGCTTACGTTGTCATTAATAGAGTGAGATATTTATGATAGAGCGTAACTCAGAAATAGCCTCGACTAATGATCATCGAGAATGAGATATCGATGATATATTATAAGTCGACATGTGGTCTGCATCATATTCTTAGAGAATGCAGTATGTCTCACCTGTAACTAGTAATGCTTACTAGTGATGGACACATGTATACTTTTGAAAAGTATTGGTATGCCCTACTGCTAAACTATTTGTTATACATGTCTAAAGTGTTATCAATGTGTGAGAGATAGAGGTCCTTTGACTTGAGGTCAATACACACCTTGTTTGCAGAGTAATGTACTTTGACCATGTCCTAAGCTTAAATTCATTATAGGATAAGACACGACTTGTGTTGGGTGCATTACGATATAAACTAAGGTGGTAGTTGAACATAGAATATGATTCATTCCTCGATTGAATATTCGAGAGAACACTCAACTTCTCAGTGATGTTAGGGAGACCAAGTCATTGGCCAATGCAATAGACATATTTAGAATATGGTCTAGTTGTCGACTCATGGATGAGGTAGAGTGATCAAGCCTTTTGGATAGACACATGACAAATCCTAAGCTTGATCGAGTGTGTCGCGAATAAAAGAAATTTAGCATCTCATATAAAGGTTATGTTTGTTGGATTCATGTAAACGTACTTCACCTATTGAGTTCGTCATACGATATAGTCTAGGAGTTTTGTATGGACCTTAATTTGATTAGTATCGATAGGTCACACTATGTCGATTGTCTTTTCAGTCTAAGGGCATATTGAGAGAATATTAAATATTCGATTTAGAATTAAGATATTTAAATTAATAATAAATTATGGGATAATTTTTATTTGATGGAAATTATTTAATTAAGTCAAAATTAGATTTTGGATTTAATTAAATGTGCTGAATATTAAATGATGGGACGTGAAGGGCCGCGACACCCACCAGGACTGAGTCGCAAGCTGGTCTACTGGGTTGCGCCGACCCGACAGTAGGCCTAGTCCGACTGGCCTACTATACCTCAGGATTTAGATCAGGCTTGGAGCTCAACCCTAATATGATAATTAACCTAATTGTTCCTATATAAACAACACTTAACCCCACAATTTACATACACTTAATTCATACTTTCTGAACTCAGAGTTTAAAAAAGAAAATCCTCTCGAACCTCCGCCAAGATTTCCTGGCTTTCTTGACAGAAAAATATACCATAGCAAGGCTTACACCCGAAAGGACAGTCGTGTGCGCTCCCTCTAGTATAGACTCCAGAATAACAAACTGTAAATTTTATGTTATGTCTTTATAGGTTTCAATTGTAACGTAACCATATCAGAGATAATTGTTGGGGTAAGTAAGTTGAAATAAAATTTTAAATTTCCGTTTTACCTTACATATGTATTTTGAACCCAACAAATCCTTACACAACCAAATACCAGAAAACATCTTCCGGAAAAACGCTTTTCATGGAAATGACTTTTGTCATACCAATTATGAAATATACATCTATCTCGATGAATCTCATGAATTCGATCTGAACTATATTAGAATTATGATATAAAATAATTTTGCTCTTATTTATATAGAAGAAAAAAATCGAACCAAATGTGAAAATATAATTATAAATTCTATATACATACTTATCCCGTTAACTAACGATTCCTTTTTTTTTTTTGCATTTGTGTTCAAACGTAGATTAGATAATTTAAATTTAAAAAGTTATATTGGTAATACAAATTAATTTTCTCATAACTAAGCTATTAAAATTTACTTATGTTAAAGTGAGTAATTATCAACTTGCATGTTTGATCCAGTTTATGGATTAAACTGCAGGAAATGGACGAAAATGAAGATGAAGGTGAAGAGAGGAAAGAGGAAAACGTTGAGGAAGCTTTTCTCTTTTTTATTTTCAGTAAATGAACAAAAGGTTACATGTTTTCCTTTTATACTATAACCTAATTAATTCCAAATGTGGGCTGACTAAGTATTACAAATGTGGGCTGATAAGTGGGATTCTCAGTGGATGAGCTGCCCTTCTCAGTGAATGGGCTGCCCTTCATCTCATCATCCTCCCGCAAGCTAGGTACTAAGAACAAATTTTTGACACCTAGCTTGGACAACAAATGCGTGTGTTGCCCTTGCAATAATCCTTTTGTGAGTAAATCTGCGGGCTGATTTTCTGTGTTGATGTACAGTGGTGATACCAAACCTCGTTGGACTCTTTCCCGAATGAAATGACAATCTATGTCGATATGTTTCGTGCGCTCGTGGAAGACTGGATTTGACACAATTTGGATCGCCGACTTGCTATCACTATATATAGGAATAGGCAGTTGCACCTTTGTGTTCAGTTCATCAAACAGCCCAGAAATCCACACAATCTCAGAAACCACAGATGCCATGCTCCTCAGATTACGCCACCGAAGCCGCGAAATGGTATGCTGCTTCTTCGACTTCCAGGAGATAAGGGAAGCACCAAATAATACCAAATACCCTGTAACTGACCTCCTTGTGTGAAGGCACGAAGCCCAATCTGCATCGCAATAAGCAGTCATGATCCCAGAATCTGCAGCTGGCATGAAAATGCCTAACCACGATGCACGCTGACGACTCACCACCCTTTCAGCTGCTATAATATGTGAAGTCTTGGGTGCTTGCATAAATTGGCTAAGATTTTGGACTGCAAAAGCTATATCTGGTCTCGTGTTGGTTAAGTATAACAGCCTTTCAACCAGTCTTCGATACTCAGGGGGGTTAGTCAGAAGAGGATCGGGAGGACCACCTGAACCATCTGCTTTATCTTGCAACTGCTTATTATACACATAAGATGTTAATTTGGAATTCCACTCCATAGGGGATCCTGCTGGCTTAGCTCCTGCCAGCCCCATGTCAGCCACCAACTCCATAGAATACTTGCGTTGATGCATTACTATCCCACTTTTGTTCCTGGCAAACTCAAAACCCAGGAAGTACCTTAATTCACCCAGGTCTTTGATTTTGAAATGTTTCTGCAGTGTGGCCTTAGTCTCTGTGATCAACAGATCATCATCTCCTGTGATGAGCAAGTCATACACATACACTAAGATCACCACTATCTTGCCATCTACCTTCTTTGTGAGAAGAGAGTGATCCAGAGGACTTTGATGAAAACCAGCAGACACCAATGCAGTGACAAGCTTTATGTTCCATTGCCTTGAGGCATGTTTCAAGCCATAGAGTGATCTGACAAGCTTGCAAACCTTTCCTTGCTTATGCATCACCCCTTGTGGAATACACATGTAGACCTCCTCATGTAAATCTCCTTGCAAAAATGCATTAAATACATCCATCTGTTGTATACTCCATCCCTTTGCTGCAGCAATTGAGATAACAGCTCTCACAGTGACCATTTTTACCACTGGTGAAAATGTATCTTGATAGTCTATTCCTTCCCTTTGGTTATATCCTTTGGCAACCAATCTTGCCTTAAACCTTTCTATCTCTCCATTGGCTCTATACTTGATTTTGTACACCCACTTACAGCCAATAGCCTTCTTGCCAGTAGGCAAATCTACTATGTTCCAAGTATTATTATCCTCCAGGGCTTTAATCTCTGCCTTCATGGCATCTACCCACCTCTTGTCTCCTGCTGCCTCAGAATAGCTTTGTGGTTCATAATCCTCAGACAACTTTGCTACACAACTTTGGTAAGATATTGATAGGCCTGCATAACTGAGATAATTAGACAATGGATATTTGACAGTGTCTGAGTGTGAGACAAAGTCTTTCATCCATGTTGGTCTTCTCGCCTAGATGATCTCAGTGTAATATGTGATTGATCAAGATTATCCTGCATATCTCAGATTCTCGTATTAGCATCTGAGCAAGAAGAAGGACTGTGAGGTCCTCCTGATGTCTGAATATTTTCACCTGCAGCAGATCCTCCTGGTGTCTGAACAATTTCACCTGCATCAACATCAACAAATTCTTCAACAGGGTTAATTGTATTAGACTGCCTTGAACCATCTCCAAGCGCCTCAGTTGAGGAATCTCCAGAACCACCAGACAATCCAGAATAGAGATCAAAACTAGAATTGTCTAGATGTGACCCATCATTCCTTTCAGCTGCCTTGAATGTCTCATGGAAATATATCTTCATGAAAGTTAACATCTCTGCTTATAAAGATGTTCATACTGTCCAATGCCAACAGTCTATAACCTTTCTGAGTAGTAGCATATCCAAGCATAACTGCCTTGGTTACTCTACTATCAAACTTGTCCTTCTTCATTAGATTAGTTGCATAACACAAACACCCTATAACTCTCATGTGAGCTAAGGATGGGGTTTTGTTGAATAATCTCTCATAAGGTGAGATGTTCCCAATCACCACAGATGGTATTCTATTAATTACATATACTGCTGCCTTGATACATTCCCAGTAACTCACTGGTAAGTGCCCCTGGAACTTGATTGCTCTTGCAATCTCTAATATATGTCTGTGCCTTCTTTCAACCACCCCATTTTGTTGAGGAGTATAGACACAAGAACTCTGATGTATGATGCCTAATCGACTAAACAACTCAGAACAGGCAGAATTAAAGAATTCTGTCCCATTATCAGTCCTTACACATTTAACAATCTTGTCAAATTGAGTTTTTATTTACGAAATGAGTTCTTGAGGATAGTAGACACATCAGACTTGACACACATAAAAAAAAACCCAAGTCCATCTGGAAAAATCATCTACAACAGTTAAGAAGTATCTCATACCACTATGTGTGGGAACCTTATAAGGCCCCCATACATCAAGGTGCATAAGCTGAAAAGGATACTCAGTTCTACTTATACTAATAGGGAGTGGTTTCCTAGTCTGTCGAGCCCTAGGACATATATCACAGTGTCTTATTGTAAATCTGGACTTATTATGAAACTCATCTATTTTTCTGAGCATAGACATTGGAACATGTCCCATCCTTTTGTGCCATAATTCTGCTTGTGTCTCCTCCATTGTGTGTGTAATAGCTGAATGAACCTGTCCTGTTATCCCTCTTCTAGACTGCAGCATGTAGAGGCCATCTACTTCTTTACCAATCTCCTTCACCTTCCCAGTGAGGAGATCCTGTAAAACAAAGAAATCAGGGAAGAACTTTGCACTACAATGTAATTCTCTGGTCAACTTCGAAACAGACAATAAGTTGAAGTTGAAAATTGGTACACATAGAACATTCTGAATTAGTTCACCTCCATTTAGCTTGCAACTACCACCGGTAATTGTTGCCTCACACCGTAGCATCTGCATAACCTGTGTTATCTGTAATCTCAGGTTTATCAATCAACTTTTCATCAGTAACCATATGGTTAGTTATCCCAGAATCAACAATCCAACTATAAGTATCCTCATTAGTAGGAATACCTGCCATATGAGCTTTAGGAGTCGAAGTATTACCATGAGGTCGACCAGCTTGATGATTGAGCAGTGTAACCACTTGCTGATATTTCTGGAGAATGAGATCTCAAAGATGTCGATCACGCCGCTTCCCGAGATAATTTTGTCATCCCTGTCTGATAGTATTTTAGTTCTG
This sequence comes from Przewalskia tangutica, assembly GCA_029844215.1. NCBI lineage: Eukaryota > Viridiplantae > Streptophyta > Magnoliopsida > Solanales > Solanaceae > Przewalskia > Przewalskia tangutica. The sequence continues at coordinate 78,722,868 of CM056732.1, read as the reverse complement.
TCTGCTTGCCAAGCTGAAAACCTCTGTCCTGTGGTTCCCCAGCTATGGCCACATTTGCTGTCTTCCTGTTCCTGTTGTTGTTGTCATCTGGATAACCATTGAGTTTATAACACTTTTCTTTAACGTGACCATTCTTCTTGCAATAATCACAGTAGTATAGTAGTTTGTAACATATCTCTCGATGATGGCCCTTCATTTTACAGAAATCACAATAAGACTTCGATTTATAATTCTGTGAAGTGGAAGCCTTACTGAGCATAGCTGAATGTTCAGAAATTTCACTCCCTGTATATTTCCCGTTGAGTAGCCTTTGACTTTCATCACGCGACCATCGCATAGGCACAGTTCTGATTGAACAGTGCCATTAGGAGGATATGACTCATAACCTGATTATACCCGTCATTCAGTCCCATTAGAAACTCCAGCAATCTCTGATGTCCTAGGTGAGTTACATACTCCTTAGGACTTGTGCAATCACAGATTGGAACTGGAACTATAGAGTCAACTTCATCCCATATGTCCTGCATTCTAGAGTATTAATTCGCCACAGGAGATACACCTTGATGAAGCATAGCTAATTCTTTTCGCAGCTGATAAACGCGAGATATGTTTATTTTATCAAATCGTTCACGCAGATCTTTCCAAACTGCAGATGCGGAAGACTTGTAGAGAATTCTGCTAAGCAGATTTTTGTTTACATTTCGTATTATCCATGACATGACCATCGCATCACATCGATCCCATTGCTGAGTCAAATCAGCACCGTAAGTACCTCGTTGAATCGATCTGTCAATGAATCCAATTTTGTTCTTAGTCAGTAAGTTCAACCTCATCATTCTACTCCACAAGGTGTAATTCTCCATGCCTATCAATTGTATTTCAATTTGTAATCCACCAGCTGAGTCGGATCCACTTAAAAACAGTGGATGATTATGATCCACTGGAATTGAAAACGAATTTGAAGTTTCCTCCACATTTACTGTCGTTACAGGAGCCATATTACTGCAACAGAACTTGAGATTGATATTAAATACATGAAAAAAACATTATATTATAAAATTATAATTATTTTTATAGTTATAAAAAATATTAAATCATTTTAATTTATATATTTTGAATTGCTTAATAAATTTTAATTCTGCGTGAGGTTGGATCAGGAATAACAAATTATGCAGGTAGGTCCATCCTCCCTTAGTGAGAGATGTCGGTTTTGATAAAATTGTTTAATATAAGATTCTTTTATGCTATTACTATAAAGGTAAACTTTTTAAAATTTCATAACGTACTTTTTAAAGAGATTTTAATATTTTAAGTTAGTTGACTATATTTCATCCATTTAACCGTGTAACAGTTGTTCATCGTCTGTGTATAACAAGTGTATAATTAATCTATACATATAGATTACACACAAAAATAATTTAGTGATTATATGCTGCTTTACACTGATTAAAAAATTGATTTTTTTTATTGTGGACTTTGTTCTGCATAGTCACATGTGCCCCAATATTATTGTTTGCAAAGTTATCGTTTTTCTATTGTAAAATTTGTATCAATTGCAAAAGCTTAAACAGTCACTGCAGATATTTGGTCCAGACACACGCGCAAACAAATTTTCTACTCGACGTTTAAGTTAATAGACACCAATATTTCAAATAATTTACACTTAGATTTGTGATAGTAGATCATTTTATTTTCATCAAATTATCATTTAATGTTTAAGTTAATGTTTACTATTTTCGATTTATCCACACGCTTAACGCAAGTGCACGTATAGTGACAAGTAATATAGTCTGGGTAAGACCGAATATCGTCCTCAGAGACTGGTTTTCAAGTACCGGTTATCTATTCCATGGTGTCTATTTGGTCAACGTAAATTGGGTTGGGTTTTTAGACTAATAATAAAAACTAATGCAGAAAATAAACTAATTATGAAAATAGTTTGATTTAACTTAGTTATGATGGAAATAGGGCTTCCAATCTCCTCAACTATCCGCTCGCTTTAATCTTTAATGCAATAATAAAGGTTCTTCTTCTATATTGAGATAGCAGGTTAACTAATCCGTTTTATATTCCGGTTAGGATATATAAACACTCAACCCCGATGCAGAACCCTCTATCTTTCGATGATAGGATTTACCACAAAGGAGGATTAAGAACAATAACCTATTAAACTACACAAGTATCGGGGTACTTTCGTCCACGATTTTAACCTATGTTTATTCAACTATCGCATATTCACAATCTCCCCCTTCGGATCTCGATTAGAAATCATATATGTGATGATAATTAGTGATCAATTAATTACCAAGCAATCAAAGCAATTATTGAATAAATCTCAACTATATAAAGAAGAAACCAAAACCATGCATTAAATCATAAAAAAGGTTCAAGCGATTCGAATGGAAAACCCTAATTAAAGTTTAGCTCCTACCCATAGACATGCTTAAGAACCAATACAAACCAACATAAACTGAATTAAAACAAAGGAAAGAAGAAAAGAAAATAATACTGAAAAGCCTCCAAAGTTGCATTGTCTCCTTGAATGGTGTTATGGAATATTTACAAGATGGTGGAATGATGGATTGTAGAATAAGGTCTAAGGAGGTATATTTATAATGAGCAGGGTTTTAGAGATTTTATAGGTTTTGTAGGTAGGAAAAGTTATCCCTTTTGGACTCTGAAAACGTGTCAAATTCGGCCCAGAACTCAACTAATACTATACTAAACATAAATGAAATGAATAAAATACTAACTAAAAATGACTCAAAAAGTGTATATAAAATACACCTAACAAATACCCCCAAACTTACACTTTTCTCGTCCTCGAGTAAAGCACTAAACAAAGACAAAACAAAACGAACAAAGACTCTATGAAATGGATCAAGTAGTTATAGCGATGCTTCTTAAAAATCATGGATGAAAGATGAGATAATATGTTTAAACATATATAACATGAATAATCAGCAATCTAGAATTTCAAGTTAGATATTTCGCAAATTCACTTAGATCATGTTCAATGGAAATACAAACACCTAACCTATGCATGTCAATTTCATTCCATCTTTTCCAAATGCTATAGACCTGTTTACTTGCTATTCTCCACTAATCATAGACATACATATTAAAGATCATCAGGACTTTCAAGAGTTGTAATCTAGGCTTAGGCAGGGGTAGGTAAAAATAGACATTTTGGCTCAATTACGTACCATAAACACTTTTCGTTCAACTCTTTTTTCTTATTTTTGATTTCCTTTTTAGTTTCGTACCCACTTTCTCCCCTCTTTTCTTTTGAGAGAATGATATGTATTATAAATAACAGGCACCTCCAAACTTAGACTTTTGCATATTTTTTATTGGGGTGCATCAAAATTTTTAATTCTCTTTTTGTTTCTTTTTCAACACTTTTCATCTCACTAACTTTCAATTATCACTTATGGCACAAGCTTGGAATCATAGGGTGTCAAAGAAAGATCTTATTTTAGGCTCAAAGGGGTTAACTAGTGATACAATTTATGTCAGATTAGGTAATGAATGGTCAGAAGGGCTATCAAAGAAATGCCTGAATCATCTCCCTAAACATGTACATCTTAACTATTTCGCCTCAAATAACAAGCAAACAAATTTTTTAGAAATTTTTCCACTTTTCTTTCCATAACTGACACACATAAGCTAAGCACAAATATTCCAAAGAATTAGATGTCATGAATTTTTGGCATATCTAACATAAGTACACAGATTGTCGCTTTTAATTCCATTACATTATTCCACTTTATCCACTCAATACCTTTAGCAAATACAACATGCATGATCCATAAAAAAAATTATGACTCAAAAACACAAACTAAAAAACAACAAAAAGACAAAAAATAAAAATAAAAAAATAAAAAAGATTCAAAAACAAGACCATAACAAAATAAGACATCCCCCCAAACTTAATCGACACATTGTCCCCAATGTGTGAATACTAAAAATTATGGACAACTTACTGACACAACACAGCGGTCATAACGGAGGTATGAGAGGAAACATTCTGGAATTTGCACTGCGTCTGGGCCTCTGTACTTTCGACGTCGTGGCCCTGCATTTTGGCGCCACGGCGCTGTCAACGGGAATTGCTCTCTGAACTTCTGGCGCCGTGGCCCTGCATGTGGGCGCCACGATGCTGATGACGACTTTTCCCTATTTTCAGCGTTTTTGCTCCTTTTTCTGTCCGGGGTCTGCTCTTAGTCCACCTGCCATCCAACAACACAAGACAAGAACCCAAGACCGTGAGACTGTTCAAGACAAAATAAAATAAACTAAAAACATAAATTGAAATAACTTAATTAATAAATATTGGGTTGCCTCCCAACAAGCGATGTTTTTAACGTCTTTTAACCAGACACAGTTAACCTTTACTAGTGCCTGACAACTGCTTCTGCGAACTGCTTGTAATCCGCACAGTTATTGTTGCAGGTCTCACTTTTCCTACAACACCTTTGTCAAACAAGGGCCTCAGATCTAAGATTGTCCCCCAAGTACACAAGACAAGCTTGTCTTCTAGGATCTCTATAAGGTAGGGATCAGTGAAACTCCTTACATCTCTCAGCTTTCGGGGGTACCCTTGAGGGTATGGACTCTCTGGTTGGGGCTCAGTGATGATAGTTGATGGTATTTCTTCAGCCATGTGTACAGGAAAAAAGAATTCCAAGGAATCCAAAAAGGCGAAAAATTGGATCTCGGAAACCTCATCTTTCTCTACACCAACTATCTCTCCAAATTCCTCAACGGCTTGGTGAGGTTCAAGATCTTCACCTTGCTTACCACTTCCCGCAATGGTGTCGCTAGGCATATTTTCTTGAGGTGTATTGATCATCATATCCATTAGCTGCCCTATTTGTGTCTCCAAATTGCTGAGGGACACCCTTGTCTTATCCATAAACTGAACCTGACAATTGGTGAGCCTGAGCATGCCTGCCTGCAACTCATCTAGATCTTCCTCTAGAACCTGTGAGTTAAGCAAATGTTGATGACTCCACTGCCCCTGATAGTAGTAGTAGTCCATCTGTCCTGATTTGTTTTTTTTGAACACACGAACTTTACCTGCAAAATAAGAAAAACAAAAAAAACTGATGAAAAGATGCACGCAGCAACCAAATTAGAAATAAGAATAGATAAATCGATATTGAAAGTACGCCAGTCCCCGACAACTGCGCCAAAAACTTGTTAGCGATTTATCCACACGCTTAACGCAAGTGCACGTATCGTGACAAGTAATATAGTCTGGGTAAGACCGAATATCGTCCTCAGAGACTGGTTTTCAAGTACCGGTTATCTATTCTATGGTGTCTATTTGGTCAATGTAAATTGGGTTGGGTTTTTAGACTAATAATCAAAACTAATGCAGGAAATAAACTAATTATGAAAATACTTTGATTTAACTCAATTATGATGGAAATAGGGCTTCCAATATTCTCAACTATCCGCTCGCTTTAATCTTTAATGCAATAATAAATGTTCTTCTTCTATATTGAGATAGCAGGTTAACTAAGCCGTTTTATATTCCGGTTAGGATATATAAACACTCAACCCCGATGCAGAACCCTTCTATCTTTCGATGATAGGATTTACCACAAAGGAGAATTAAGAAACCTATAAAACTACACAAGTATCGGGGTACTTTCGTCCACGATTTTAACCTATGTTTATTCAACTATAGCATATTCACAATCTCCCCTTTCGGATCTCGATTAGAAATCATATATGTGATGATAATTAGTGATCAATTAATTATCAAGCAATCAAAGTAATTATTGAATAAATCTCAACTATATAAAGAAGAAACCAAAACCATGCATTAAATCATAAAAATGAGGTTCAAGTGATTCGAATGGAAAGCCCTAATTAAAGTTTAGCTCCTAGCCATAGACATGCTTCAGAACTAATACAAACCAATATAAACTGAATTAAAACAAAGGAAAGAAGAAAAGAAAATAATACTGAAAAGCCTCCAAAGTTGTCTTGTCTCCTTGAATGGTCTTATGGAATATTTACAAGATTGTGGAATGATGAATTGTAGAATAAGGTCTAAGGAGGTATATTTATAATGAGCAGAGTTATAGGGATTTTATAGGTAGAAAAAGTTATCCCTTTTGGACTCTGAAAACGTGTCAAATTCGGCCCAAAACTCAAAAATCCCGCGTCTGCGCCGTGGCCCTGCAGACTTGCGCCACGGCACTGAAAAATCAGAGAAAATCAGACTTCGCAGATCATTGGGCGCCGCGGCGCTGCTGGCAGACGCCACGGTGCTAGAGGCGTTAATTGGACAATTTTCTATTTCTTCGTCCTTTTTTCGTCCGGACTTCGTCTGATCTCTTATATACTTTCCGAGACTTCTTAGACTTTATTTATTGGCCCTTTTAGTATGCAATTCCATCTCAATTATGCTTATTTCCTCTCCTTTTCGTCATTTCTTCATTTTTGACCGCTGTGACACAAAAGAAAGAAAAACACATCTAATACTATACTAAACATAAATGAAATGAATAAAATACTAAAAAATGACTCAAAAAGTGTATATAAAATACACCTAACAAATAACCCCAAACTTAAACTTTTCTCGACCTCGAGTAAAGCACTAAACAAAGACAAAACAAAACGAACAAAGACTCTATGAAATGGATCAAGTAGTTATAGCGATGCTTCTTAAAAAGCATGGATGAAAGATGAGATAATATGTTAGAACATATATAGCATGAATAATCAGCAATCTAGAATTTCAAGTTAGATATTTCACAAATTCACTTAGATCATGTTCAATGGAAATACAAACATCTAACCTATGCATGTCAATTTCATTCCATCTTTTCCAAATGCTATAGACCTGTTTACTTGTTATTCTCCACTAATCATAGACATACATATTAAAGATCATCAGGACTTTCAAGAGTTGTAATCTAGGCTTAGGCAGGGGTAGGTAAAAATAGACATTTTGGCTCAATTATGTACCATAAACACTTTTCGTTCAACTCTTTTTTCTTATTTTTGATTTCCTTTTTAGTTTCGTACCCACTTTCTCCCCTCTTTTCTTTTGAGAGAATGATATGTATTATAAATAACAGGCACCTCCAAACTTAGACTTTTGCATATTTTTTATTGGGGTGCATCAAAATTTTTAATTCTCTTTTTGTTTCTTTTTCAACACTTTTCATCCACTAACTTTCAATTATCACTTATGGCACAAACATGGAATCATAGGGTGTCAAAGAAAGATCTTATTTTAGGCTCAAAGGGGCTGACTACTGATACAATTTATGTTAGGGTAGGTAATGAATGATCAGAAGGGCTATCAAAGAAACGCCTGAATCATTTCCCTAAACATGTACATCTTAACTATTTTGCCTCAAATAACAAGCAAACAAATTTTTTAGACATTTTCCCACTTTTCTTTCAATATCTGACACACATAAGCTAAGCACAAATATTCCAAAGAATTAGATGTCATGAATTTTTAGCATATCTAACGTACACAGATTGTCTCTTTCAATTCCATTACATTATTCTACTTTATCCTCTCAATACCTTTAGCAAATACAACATGCATGATCCATAAAAAAAAATTATGACTAAAAAACACAAAATACAACAACACAAAGACAAAAAATAAAATAAAATAAAAAAAAACAAGACCTTAACAAAATAAGACATCCCCCCAAACTTAATCGACACATTGTCCCCAATGTGTGAATACTAAAAAATAAGGACAACTTACTGACACAACACAACGGTCATAACGAAGGTATGGGAGGAAAAAATCTGGAATTTGCACTGCGTCTGGGCCTCTGAACTTTCGGCACCGTGGCCCTGCATTTTGGCGCCACGGCGCTGTCAACGGGAATTGCTCTCTGAACTTCTGGCGACGTGACCCTGCATGTGGGCGCCACGACGCTAATAACGACTTTTCCCTGTTTTCAGCGTTTTTGCTCATTTTTCTGTTCGGGGTCTGCTCTTTGTCCACCTGCCATCCAGCAACACAAGACAAGAACCCAAGACCGTGAGACTGTTCAAGACAAAATAAAATAAACTAAAAATAGAAATTGAAATAACTTAATTAATAAATATTGTGTTACCTCCCAACAAGTGCTATCTTTAACGTCTTTTAGCCGGACGCAGTTAACCTTTACTAGTGCCCGGCATCTCCTTCTGCGAACTGCTTGCAATCCGCACAGTTATTGTTGCAGGTCTCACTTTTCCTACAACACCTTTGTCAAACAAGGGCCTCAGATCTAAGATTGTCCCCCAAGTACACAAGACAAACTTGTCTTCTAGGCTCTCTATAAGGTAGAGATCAGTGAAACTCCCTACATCTCTCAGCTTTTGGGGGTACCCTTGAGGGTATGGACTCTCTGGTTGGGGCTCAGTGATGATAGTTGATGGTATTTCTTCAGCCATGTGTACAGGAAAAAGGAATTCCAAGGAATCCAAAAAGACAAAAAATTGGATCTCGGAAACCTCATCTTTCTCTACACCATCTATCTCTCCAAAGTTCAGGATCTTCACCTTGCTTACCACTTCCCACAATGGTGTCGCTAGGCATATTTTCTTGAGGTGTATTGATCATCATATCCATTAGCTGCCCTATTTGTGTTTCCAAATTCTTTGAGGACACCGTATCTCACCGTAAACCGAGCGACACTTGGTGAGCACGGCGTACGCTGCGCGCAATTCATCTAGATCTTCCTCTAGAACCTGTGGGTTAAGCAACTATTGATAACTCCACTGCCCCTGATAGTATTAGTAGTCCATGTGTCCTGATTTTTTTTTGAACACACGAACTTTACCTACAAAATAAGAAACACAAAAAAAACGGATAAAAAGATGCTCGCAGCAACCAAATTAGAAATAAGAATAGATAAATCGATATTGAAAGTACGCTAGTCCCCAGCAACTGCGCCAAAAACTTGTTAGCGATTTATCCACACGCTTAACGCAAGTGCACGTATCGTGACAAGTAATATAGTCTGGGTAAGACCGAATATCGTCCTCAGAGACTGCTTTTCAAGTACCGGTTATCTATTCTATGGTGTCTATTTGGTCAATGTAAATTGGGTTGGGTTTTTAGACTAATAATCAAAACTAATGCAGGAAATAAACTAATTATGAAAATACTTTGATTTAACTCAATTATGATGGAAATAGGGCTTCCAATCTCCCAACTATCCGCTCGCTTTAATCTTTAATGCAATAATAAAGGTTCTTCTTCTATATTGAGATAACAGGTTAACTAAGCCGTTTTAAATTCCGGTTAGGATATATAAACACTCAATCCCGATGCAGAACCCTTCTATCATTCGATGATAGGATTTACCACAAAGGAGAATTAAGAAACCTATTAAACTACACAAGTATCGAGGTACTTTCGTCCACGATTTTAACCTATGTTTATTCAACTATAGCATATTCACAATCTCCCCTTTCGGATCTCGATTAGAAATCATATAAGTGATGATAATTAGTGATCAATTAATTACCAAGCAATCAAAACAATTATTGAATAAATCTCAACTATATAAAGAAGAAACCAAAATCATGCATTAAATCATAAAAACGAGGTTCAAGTGATTCGAATGGAAAGCCCTAATTAATGTTTAGATCCTAGTCATAGACATGCTTAAGAACTAATACAAATAAACATAAACTGAATTAAAACAAAGGAAAGAAGAAAAGAAAATAATACTGAAAAGCCTCCAAAGTTACCTTGTCTCCTTGAATGGTGTTATGGAATATTTACAAGATTGTGGAATGATGGATTGTAGAATAAGGTCTAAGGAGGTATACTTATAATGAACAGAGTTTTAGGGATTTTATAGGTTTTGTTGGTAGGAAAAGTTATTACTTTTGGACTCTGAAAACGTGTCAAATTCGTCCCAGAACTCAAAAATCTCGCGTCGGCGCCGTGGACCTGCAGACTGGCGCCACGGCGCTGAAAAATCAGAGAAAATCAGACTTCGCAGAACATTGGGCGCGTGTACTCTTTGCGGCGCCACGGCGCCGGAGGCGTTAATTGGACAATTTTCTGATTTTTCGTCCTTTTTTCGTCCGGACTTCGTCTGATCTCTTCTATACTTCTCGAGACTTTTTAGAATTTATTTATTGGCCCTTTTAGTGTGCAATTTCATCTCAATTATGCTCATTTCCTCTCTTTTTCATCATTTCTCCAATTTTGACCGCTGTGACACAAAAGAAAGAAAAACACACCTAATACTATATTAAACAAAAACGAAATGAATAAAATACTAACTAAAAATGACTCAAAAAGTGTATATAAAATACACCTAACAGTTGGTTCAGAATTTTGGGCCGAGGTAGTGAGCTTGGTATAACTACTTGACTGAGCCATTGTATCATGGGAAGGAGGTTGGGTGATGGGTATAGGTGTATAGTTATTTCTGTGTTGGGTCGGTCTGCCCCTAAATGTGGATTGGGTCATATTGGTAGGATGCGGGTTTGATGATGGCCCTATACTATTATTTTTTTTGATGATACCTCAAAATTGGATGAATTCCGTCGTCGATAAAATTATATGAAGGTGAGGATGTCGTTCATGAGATGTAATAGCACGAGACCATTCCATATCCGATATGAGACTCTTAACAAAAAATAAGTGAAAGCCAAAAATTGGATATGATCAACTTATTACTTTTAGCTTATCAACCACTTTTAAAAAGGTTGTTGATGTTGGATAGCATATTGTGACAACATCTGCGAAAGCTCAGGACAACACCTTCAGGATGTTACCTGGGATATTGTGACAACATTCCTTACAACATCTCTGTACTAGTTTTGCCTAATCTTTCGGCCTAAGCAGTTGAAGTTACTGCGAGTAAAAATGACCTAGGCAAGATTACTAGATTGTTGTGTTTAAAACGTGGTGAAAGACGAAGTCAAAGTGTGAATAGAAAGCATCAAATGACCAAGTCCAGATCTGAGGATTTCCAGGAGGAAGACTCGATCCAAGCTGCTGCCATCTTTTGCTCAACCTCCGCAACCATCAGTGAGAATTTTAAGGGAAGTTCCACCCTATAAATAGAGGGTAACTTCAGAGTATCGTTGATCCAGTCACTTCAGATAATTCAGAAGAAGAATTTCCAAGAGAGCTCTCGGACTTTTCCTTAGGAAACTGGATCCATATTTTAGCCTAAAGTTGTTTTAACAACATCTTGTCCCACATTACAAGTGTCATCTTTATTCTAGATTAAGCTTATTGTTCAAGCAATTGTAATGTAGATGTTGTCTTTTATCTTTTAAATTTTGTAACTTTAGGTGAAGTCATCTGCGACTTCATTTTGTTTGTAATTTCTTTTTCCATTTGTAACGCTAAATTTGTAAAAAAAAAAAATCTTTGTAATTGTATATAATATATACAATTCTTATGGTCATCGACCATCAAGGGATATATTTATATATACCCTTGAAAATATAAACCTTGTATCTCTTTACTTTTTCCGCTGCACATACTGTACAAGGTTTATTCTGTTTTATTGCAATGTTGCCTACGATGTTGACCCAACATCCAGTGACTATTTGTTTTTGTTCTAGTTTGCGATTTTAATCTTACGTTTTAATAATCCATAGCTCACGGGACTCAACAAGTGGTATCAGAGCCTTCACTTGATACAATAAGTGTTTGATTCTGAATATTACGGCTATGGACTCAGCTTTACAGAACATTAGTAGACTTTCAATACTTGACAGATCTATCTACGCCTACTGGAAAATTCGACTACGTTCGCACATCAAATCCATTGATGTTCGAGCTTGGAGATCAGTTTTCGAAGGCTGTGTAATCCCTAAGTACCCAACAGACGAGGATGGTGATATACTCACTAAACCCGAGTCTGACTGGACACAGGAATAAATCAACTCGGCCAGCTTTAACGAAAAAGCCCTAAATGTGATATTTGGATGGGTAGATCTATATATGTTCAAGCTTATCCAGAATTGTACAACGGCAAAGGATGCTTGGGAAACCTTACAAACCCATTGTGAGGAAACCTCAAGTGTTCGACGTACAAAGCTTCACATGATCTTGAGTCAATACGAGCGCTTAAGGATGAAGGACTCTGACGACATAAAATCCTATTTTGAAAAGTTGATTGACATTGCAAATCAATGTCAAGTGCTTGCGTCACCATTAACCAACACACAACTTGTGGATAAAGCTCTCAGATATCTTCCTGAAAGATTTTATACTAAGTTTTGTGCTATTGAAGAGACCCATAATCTTGCTACTATGAATCTTCATGCTTTAATGAGCATCTTTCAAACGTATGAGATGAACATGAAAAGTCAAAGAGATCTATATAAAGACAATACTTTGGCCCTCCAAGGACAAACCTCGGAATCTGAAATGGAAAACGAGGAAGAAAACCTGGAGGAACTGGGAGACGATGCAATTGTTGCCTTGCTCACTCGTAGATTCAATTCGATGGTGAGAAAGATCAACACTGATCGTAACAATAAGCATCAGAACCCTCTCTTCAATAAACAGTCAAATAGGTCAATTTATGAGCAAAGAAATCACAATCCACTGAGGAAATCCAATTCCGATGGTACCAATTTTAGTCCCAAACAACTCGCGGGAGTGCAATGTCATACATTGTCACGCTCCGAACCCCGGGCCCGCGACTGGTACCCTACCTGGGCACCCATCTACCCGTACAACACATGTAACTCGCGGAAGCTAAATAACACTTTTTTTAAAACAAAGGCAAATTCGATAAGGCTGCCATAATATATAACACCCCAATGGGACTACAACCGTACAACAATATAAATAAAACTCACGCCAGTCCAGCCCACATATGAATACAGACCTCTAAGAGTTTGGACAGTAAACTATGACGGGACAAGGCCCCGCCGTACCCCTGAATACACCTAGCCATAATAACAAGCTCCAGAACACTGGAGCTCTCCCAACACACTGAACAAGAATCCTAAGCTCGCGGATCACCCAACTGAGTACCTATACCTGCAGGAATGAACGCAGCCCCCCGAAGGTGGTCAGTACAACAGGTAACAAGTATGTAAATATGAAGTACAGTAAACAAGATCATAACTGTACAGAAGAATGACAGGGACAAGTATGAAAATCAAATACTAGATCCTACCATGCCATGTAAAATAAGAGCCAATTGCACCTTGTATCGTTGTACCACTGTACTACTGTATCACTGTACTACTGTATCCTTTTAAAAATAAGATTTAACTGTGCCTTTAAATACTATTTTGACTCTCAAAGAAATAAAACCAAGTTACCATCATGTCGTGTACCAATCATTAAAATGAACCCTCTTTTTATAAAAAAACTGGACGCCAAAATATCATGCACCCAATAATCTAAGTAACCACTTTTTAGAAAATCTGGGCACCAAAGTATTATGCACCCAATAATCTAATCAACTATCTTTTTAGAAAATCTGGGCACCAAACTATCATGCACCCAATAATCTAATCAACTATCTTTTTAGAAAATATGGGCACCAAAATATCATGCACCCAATAATCTAATCAACTATCTTTTTAGAAAATGTGTGGAACCACATATCATGTACCAATCACATATAAAAACTTTCTTTTTAGAAATGTGTGGCACCACATATCATGTACCAATCACATATAAAAAAACTTTCCTTTTAGAAATGTGTGGCACCACATATCATGTACCAATCACATAGAAAATCTTTCATTTTTGAAACTCAAAGTACTATCAATAGGATATATCACTAAGGATTAGGTTCCAATAGAACTCTATAAAGATCAAGTGAAGTATCGCTAAGGATTAGGATCCACTCGTCGTTTGTACCAACTCGATAATCTAATTCGTCTCGCTCCTCTGGCTAACTTTATGGAAACATTTGCATGGTAATAACTGATCCGAATTGCCAAATTAATCCATTTTATGAGCCATTAGGTTATATATTAATCACGATCTTTATCTAATCAGCTGTGAACCTAGAAAATGTAAAACGAACTGGTTATATCTTAACTTCTATGCAGATGGAAAATTCTACTCATTTCAATATAATAGATTGTCGATTTCCTTTTTCATTAGAGCTGCAGTGGCTCGTTCGATACCTTTTCTCATTAGTGATGTAACTAGCAAGATCAATCGACTCCAACGTTTACTAAAAGCTCGTACCAACATCTTCCATATGACTTGGTAAGGACTTATGAATAATTTAGACATGCCTTTAGCATAGAATCAATAACATGAATACTCCCTAACTTCTAAGAGTAGAATAACTTTCGAAACAATACCACAGTTATGGTTCAAACGAAGAACATGCCAAAAGAGAGAAGGAAGAGGTTCATATACCTCATTGACGACTAACCAACATGACAAGTAGAATACGCCCCAATGTACTTCAATCTTATCGGCTATTCCACATGCCAAGTAGAATATGCCACACGTAGTACTTCAGACTAAAATGACAATTGCACTTCTATCAACTTCAATCTTTCAAGTGTAAGACTTATACCAAGTAATGGTCCTCTTATTCTACGAAAATTTGGGCAGCACTTCCCCCGTTTATACATACTTTTCCACCTTTTCCAAGGCCCGAATTCAACACCAATCAAGCCACACTTAAGGGCACAACCAACAGTTAACCAAAGGGGATTACACGCCTACTAGACGTGTAAAATTCTGTCCCACAACGATATTAAAACAATCCACAAAACAGTCCATAATAAATCAATATTAAGGATACAATATGAAGCCTTTAACACCCTTATTCCTTAGGACTTTCATTAGCCATTTTACCACATTAATCATGCATGTTGGGGGCTGATTTTCCAGCATAACAACACCCCAAAATAGTCCATAAAAACGACATCACAACGTCTAACAGTTTTGGGCAGGTTTCGGCCAACAACAACTACAACAATCCAAAGTCCTTTTTCCTTAATTCCTTTTTAATCCAATTCTCATTTCAACATGTTATATAAATCATATCAACTTGTAATAATAATATTCCTTCATAATATCATGCAACGAGCAATGATAATAACAACAATAATCGACGAATCCAACGACATTCCAAATTACCTAGTTCTCGGCCAACTTGCCAAAATGGCACATGCATGTCTTATTTTTCATATCTTCCTTAACCCAAGTTCATCTACTAATCATAACAATAAGTAATATCTAATTACTTTAAGAGGAGAAGAACTCTTACCTCAAAAATTGCACAAAACAACCCCAAGCTCACACGGCCTTAGCCTCACTTTTTGCACCACTTCTTCAAGTTCCAATCACACACACACACTCCCTACAAGCTTGCAACCATCTTTCTTTCATATTTTGCTTCCAAAAAGTTCACACAAACTTAGGGTTTTTCTTGGCAAGTTTCGGCCAACACCTTGGCTAGAACACTTGGAGAGTTAATCTTGGCTTAACACCTAATAAATGTGCTTAATCTAGGAAGATTTGCAACTCTTAATCTTCACTTTTGGTCTCATAATTTTCGAGAATCATTGGGAGAGAAATGGAGAAATGATGAATTCTCAAAGTGTGAGATATTTGTGAAATGAAATGTGAGCTAAGTCTTGCAAGCTCTCTCTATATATAAATATCTCCAAGTATAGCAAGACAAGTGGAGTGGGACCCACTTGTCCACTTGTCTCCCAAAATATCTAAAAGTCCAAGTCTTCCAAGACAAGTGGAGGGGTGACACGTGTCACCCTCATATTGGTCCAAAATACTATAATTTTCGAATCCCCCCCAAAATTGTGAAATTTTCGGCGGACCCCATATTATCAATTCTGATACTTCATAATCTAATACTAAATCCATAAATCCAATTATAAGTATTAAACTCCAAGTTAATAATTTTTCGTCGTCACATTTGTTCCGAAATTTTCCTTAAGAAAATGTAATTATCCTTTTCTTCCAAAATTCAAATCTTAAACCCTTAATCACGTTCTCAATTAGTAGTCCTGGTATTACGGGGTGTAACATGCATGCTCCGGTTGGGGACACTACGTTAATGAGTGTGCTAACACCCTTAGGAAAATTTGTAAGGTCATGTGGATAACCCTCAGTGATGATGAAAATGAAGAAGAAGAAGATCAAGAAGAAGAACAATGTCACGACCCGACCCCGGGGCCGCGACTGGTGCCCTATTGGGGCACCCTCTCAGGTATACATCAGAGAATAGCAGCGGAACATACTTACACATAAACCTGAACAAAGTGAACATTACTGGCAAGCCGACAAGGCCACCTTCCATAAAATAAACTTAATCGAAAGTGAAACAGTACAACTTATTCTTACAGCCCAAACCGCAGACGTGACTACACTCCTGCACAGAATAATAATGGCGACAGGACTCGCCTTACCCCCTAAATGTACAAAAGTCCATAACCTCAGGGAACCATACCAAAAGACAAAGCCTCCGGAGAAATGGAGCTTTCCCAGAACTGAACAGTGATCCAAAGAGTGCGGATCAACAAGCTACGAACCTCAACTCATGCAGATTGAACGCAAATCGGGCGAGGTCAAGACAACAGTACCAAGTATGCGAAACTGGAAAAATACTGAAAATACCTCATAAGTCTTAAAATAACTGGAGACATGTATAAAAATCAGTTTACAGAACCCTGTACCTTACCAACAATGAGAATATCAATCATATACTATACTGCATGAAAATAGGCAGCTCATAATCAAAGCAAGGTCATCCTCCTCACAGTATCATTAAACACTCCTACTCCTGGGACTATTTCACCCGCATGAGGTATTCCTCGCATAGGCTGTACTCACCCGCATGGGACTATTTCACCCGCATAAGCCCAACGGACTCGCATGAGGTATTCCTCGCATCGTGGGTATCAAATCCACAGAACAGGTGGTATAACGATCTTGGGGATGTACCCCTCAGATATATTCTTACCCTGAAGCATGTGGTATAACGATCTTGGGGATGTACCCCTCAGATATACTCTTACCCTAAAGAAGGTGGTATAACGATCTTGGGGGTTTACCCCTCAGATATACTCTTACCCCTCATACTGCATGCCTCGGAATCCCTCATCGTAAGCATGTCCAAGGTGCATACCCGTGGAATCCCACATCACTGACGGTACGTCCAAGTAAACTCATACTAAATAAATGGAAGCATACCCGTGGAATCCTTCATCACTGGCGGCACGTCCAAGTAAACTCATATAAAGACCATGGAAGCATACCCGTGGAATCCTTCATCACTGGCGGCACGTCCAAGTAAACTCATACTAAATCAATGGAAGCATACCCGTGGAATCCTTCATCACTGACGGTATGTCCAAGTAAACTCATAACTTCATTAGACTTTCATTTCTATGTTTACCTTATTCAAGAAAGACCGACTCTTTAATCTTTCATAAAGTTATTATAACCAACTCCCCATAAAGCCGTTATACTAACTTTATACTTTAAAACTTTAGACATTCTTACTCTTTCATAAGGCCGTTATAACTAACCTCCCATAAGGCCGTTATAACTCATTATGTTTCAAAAGATTTCGTTCCTTTTTATTAACCAAGAGGCTTATACTTCAAATCAAACTTACACAATTTTCGAAATACTTTTTCATGTCAAGAAATCCTTGTCTACCTTATTTAGGATAAACCATTACTCAAGAACAAGTGGGTTAACTCCTTAACCCAACCAACTTAGACATTTTCTTAAAACAAGTCAAGTATAACAAATAGATTTACTTCATTTAAAACACGTACGTCTACCGTACTATATAGTTATAACTACTCATGCTCAAGAGATAAGAAAGTTTCCACATACCTCTTCGGTTAATCCACTTGCTAAGTCCAATACACCACACGTAGTACGTCAACCTAAAATGACCATAGTACGTTTATTAACCTCTAGTTCAATGTAGAATAATCCAAGTTCAAGTCACTAAATCCTATGGAAAATTGGGCAGCATTTCCTTCGTTTCTACATACTTTGCCACCTTTTTAAAGGCCGAATTCATCATCCAAACGCCACATTTAAGGCCCAACAATCCAAACATTTCAAAGGGGATTACACACCTAAACTTGGGTGTGTAAAATTCTGCCCCACAATGTACAACAACTAACTTAACAAGTTTAAGGTAGTTTTTAGGCTACAACATGCCCACATAACCTTCTTAACCAATTCTTTCACATCCAAACCATATTTCTTACATGCAATGAATCTAAGAGCATTACTTACTACTACAAGATCTTTCTTCTTCACATGGAACACAAATAACTAGCTACAAGAGAAGAATCTTTACCTTAGAGCTTTAGCCAAGTTAATCCAACAAAAAGCTAGCCTCCTCTTCCACAACCACCACAATAACTCCTACAGGCTAGCCACAAGCTTCCTTCTTGTCCTTAACTTTTCAGATTTTCCCTAGGCTTTGAATTCCTCTTGGAATTTTAGAGAGAAGTGAGAGCTTTAGCTTAGAGAGAGAGAGGGATTTGAAAGATGACCAAGTCTTCAAGACTTGGTCAATATAAGACATGCAAGAATTCAGATGGGGGGGGACACTTGTCACCCACCCATGACCTATTTTAAAACAAAACAGTGCAGAAATCCCCACTCAACTTCGCAGAACCCGCCTCGGCGCCGCAGCCCTGCAGCCGGCGCCGCGGCGCTGAAACTTCTGCCGCCTCTCAGGACTTTCCGGCGCCGCGGCCCTGCTTCCCGGCGCCGCGACGCTGCAACTTCAGCGACCCCTCAGAATATCCGGCGCCGCGGCCCTGTCGCGTCTGTCCGAAACGCATTTCTGTCCGTCTGCGCACTGAACTTGTAACTCCCATAACTTTCTACTCCGATGTTCTATCGACGAATGGTTGGTTGCGTTGGAAACTAGACTCAACGAACTACGCGCTAGGCCTTTGAAACACTTAGGAACTCTCAATACATCGGGTCATAACCCGCCTCAAAGTTGACTAAAACCCGTCCGGAACGATCCGTCAACCTATCTTTCGAAAATTTTAAGTCTTACTCCCTTTCGTACGCTCTTATACGCATGACCTGAACTACGGGGTGTAACATTCTCCCCCCTTAGAAACATTCATCCCCGAATGTTCTTTTAGAGCCAATCTAATATCCCTCGGCACATCCTCGTACTTTACATTAGTGGAACTTCATTATGCCACACATGGTCCTAAGATATCGTACACGCATATCCACCCATCACTATCACACAAGAAAACAGATCCCAAGGGTGCACTAACGCTATCTTACTCCCATTCAAGGCCTAAAAGGATTCTCTTAACGTACTTCCTACCTACTGCTAGCATACATACATAACCTTAATATTATCCACTCATGGCATTCCATCATACAACAATCCTATCATGCATACTAATCTCTAAAGGGTCAAAGGTATACCTGACGTCATATAGGCGGGTCAAAGGACCGCTAAAACTGAGAACCGCTACCACGACCTCTGCCGCGTCCTGCCGGTGTATGAATATCCTGCCTAGCCATTGAAGGTGAAGAACCCGCAACTGATCCAATAGGTTGTGCCATCCCACCAGTGCTACTCACAGTCGGACGATCTCGCCAAATGGCCCTGTTGGCCGCAAGCATAACAAGTTGTCGACCTAGTCCGACACTCCCCAAAATGAGGTCTACTACAGTGACCACACCGAGGCAAAGTGGCCTCCCCTGCATACTATCTTGGATACTGTGAACTCGCCGCCCGGAGCTTTGACTGCCTCGAATATCCCCGGTCAAACCACCCGCCGGAAGACCGGGAAGGGGCACTCTGCGTCGGCGAAAATGTAGACCCAACCTGCTGCTGAGGCTGTCCACCCCGAAGCTATCACGAACCCCGCCTTCCGGCCTCTTGGCTGGACGACTACCGCCCTCACTCTCCCTGTCCTCAATTCCCTGTGCATACGCATGCATCCTGGAAATATCCATACCTGGCTGAAGAGCCACTCCCAGACATGCAGTAATCATATAACGGTCTAGCCCCATCACATAGCGGTGAACTCTGTCCGCCATGTCCGCTACAATAGTGGGCGCATACCTGGCCAATGAATCAAACTCCAGGTTGTATTCCCTGATGGTCCTCCCATTCTGTCTCAATGCCAAGAACCTATCCAAGCGAGCTCTCCTCGTCTCAGGGGGCAAAAAGTGACCGAGGAAGGCTTCCGTGAACTCATCCCAAATAGTTGGAGGAGCACCCACACCTCTAGACAACACCCACGCCTCAAACCAATTCAACGCAATATCGCGTAACCAGTAAGAAGCTAACACAATGGACTCCGTCTCCGAGGTCCTAAGCACCTGCATAGTCCGCTGCACCTGCCGAATGAACTCCTGAGGATCCTCCTCAGACCTTGACCCATAGAACTCGGGTGGATTACAACTCAAAAAGTCCCGAATCCTTAAACTGTCGGCTCTAGGGTTAGCCACCGGCTCCTGGCGGTGCTGCCCTGCCACAATGCTAGTCAACAACCTGATCTGCTCTCTGTAATCCCTATACTCTGCCCCCGGCTGTGGAACTGGAGGCTCTGGTACCGCGGTCTCGATGGCCGCCGCTCGAACTCCGCTGAGGCGGCGTCGTCGAACTTCGCCGCCAAACATCATCTCCGAAAGACCGGGCTGTGCCTTGTAGCCTCTGCGTCCTACTCGCGACTCCTCAATCGCCTTGCCGCCACGGGCCTGGTTGCCTTACGTGGAGCATCGGCTGCTGTAAAAGAGAATACGTCGGAGAGTCCAACTTATAACACAACTCTAAGGTGCGATCTCGGTGAGAAGAATGGAAACCAATCCTAAATATCCTGCGACCTCACGATTATAGATGTGGTGTGCGACACCGATAATCAAGACTCTACTAGACACGATGCCGTAGACACTTTCCGAGGACTAAGCGCTCGATACCACTTTTGTCACGACCCGACCCCGGGGCCGCGACTGGTGCCCTATTGGGGCACCCTCAGGTATACATCAGAGAATAGCAGCGGAACATACTTACACATAAACCTGAACAAAGTGAACATTGCGGCAATGAGCGGGCGCCTTCCATAAAATAAACTTAATCGAAAGTGAAACAGTACAACTTATTCTTACAACCCAAACCGCAGACGTGACTACAGACCTCTAGGAATAACAACTGTGGCGGGACAGGGCGTCGCCTTACCCCCTGAATGTACAAAAGTCCATAACCTCAGGGAACCGTACCAAAAGACAAAGCCTCTGGAGAAATGGAGCTTTCCCAGAACTGAACAGTGATCCAAAGAGTGCGGATCAACAAGCTACGAACCTCAACTTGCGGCATGAACGCAGCGGCCGAAGAGTCGATGACAGGTACCAGTATGCGGCGGAAAAATGCGAAAATACCTCATAAGTCTTAAAATAACTGGAGACATGTATAAAAATCAGTTCTGAGAACCACATGCCTTACCAACAATGAGAATATCAATCATATACTATACTGCATGAAAATAGGCAGCTCATAGTCAAAGCAAGGTCATCCGCCTAACAGTATCATTAAGCACTCCTACTCTTGGGACTATTTCACCCGCATAGGTCATGTGGACCCGCATGAGGTATTCCTCGCATAGGCTGTACTCACCCGCATGGGACTATTTCACCCGCATAAGCCCAACGGACTCGCATGAGGTATTCCTCGCATCGTGGGTATCAAATCCACGGAACAGGTGGTATAACGATCTTTGGGATGTACCCCTCAAATATACTCTTACCCTGAAGCAGGTGGTATAACGATCTTGGGGATGTACCCCTCAGATATACTCTTACCCTAAAGAAGGTGGTATAACGATCTTGGGGGTTTACCCCTCAGATATACTCTTACCCCTCATACTGCATGCCTCGGAATCCCTCATCGTAGCGTGTCGAGTGCATACCCGTGGAATCCCACATCACTGACGGTACGTCCAAGTAAACTCATACTAAATCAATGGTAGCATACCCGTGGAATCCTTCATCACTGGCGGCACGTCCAAGTAAACTCATATAAAGACCATGGAAGCATACCCGTGGAATCCTTCATCACTGGCGGCACGTCCAAGTAAACTCATACTAAATCAATGGAAGCATACCCGTGAAATCCTTCATCACTGACGGTACGTCCAAGTAATCTCTTAACTTCATTAGACTTTCATTTCTATGTTTACCTTATTCAAGAAAGACCGACTCTTTAACCTTTCATAAAATTATTATAACCAACTCCCCATAAAGCCGTTATACTAACTTTATACTTTAAAACTTTAGACATTCTTACTCTTTCATAAGGCCGTTATAACTAACCTCCCATAAGGCCGTTATAACTCCTTATGTTTCAATAGATTTCATTCCTTTTTATTAACCAAGAGGCTTATACTTCAAATCAAACTTACACAATTTTCGAAATACTTCTTCATGTCAAGAAATCCTTGTCTACCTTATTTAGGATAAACCATTACTCAAGAACAAGTGGGTTATCTCCTTAACCCAACCAACTTAGACATTTTCTTAAAACAAGTCAAGTATAACAAATGGATTTACTTCATTTAAAACACGTACGTCTACCGTACTATATAGTTATAACTACTCATGCTCAAGAGATAAGAAAGTTTCCACATACCTCTTCGGTTAATCCACTTGCTAAGTCCAATACACCACACGTAGTACGTCAACCTAAAATGACCATAGTACGTTTATTAACCTCTAGTTCAATGTAGAATAATCCAAGTTCAAGTCACTAAATCCTATGGAAAATTGGGCAGCATTTCCTTCGTTTCTACATACTTTGCCACCTTTTTAAAGGCCGAATTCATCATCCAAACGCCACATTTAAGGCCCAACAATCCAAACATTTCAAAGGGGATTACACACCTAAACTTGGGTGTGTAAAATTCTGCCCCACAATGTACAACAACTAACTTAACAAGTTTAAGGTAGTTTTTAGGCTACAACATGCCCACATAACCTTCTTAACCAATTCTTTCACATCCAAACCATATTTCTTACATGCAATGAATCTAAGAGCATTACTTACTACTACAAGATCTTTCTTCTTCATATGCAACACAAATAACTAGCTACAAGAGAAGAATCTTTACCTTAGAGCTTTAGCCAAGTTAATCCAACAAAAAGCTAGCCTCCTCTTCCACAACCACCACAATAACTCCTACAAGCTAGGCACAAGCTTCCTTCTTGTCCTTAACTTTTCAGATTTTCCCTAGGCTTTGAATTCCTCTTGGAATTTTAGAGAGAAGTGAGAGCTTTAGCTTAGAGAGAGAGAGGGATTTGAAAGATGACCAAGACTTCAAGACTTGGTCAATATAAGACATGCAAGAATTCAGATGGGGGGGGGGGACACTTGTCACCCACCCATGACCTATTTTAAAATAAAACAGTGCAGAAATCCCCACTCAACTTCGCAGAACCCGCCGGCGCGCGGCCTGCGGCGCGCGGCGCTGAAACTCTGCCGCCTCGGGACTTTCCGCGCGGCGCTGCAACTTCAGACCCACCGAATATCCGTGGCGGCCACGCCGCGTCTGTCCGAAACACATTTCTGTCCGTCTGCGCACTGAACTTGTAACCTCCATAACTTTCTACTCCGATGTCCTATCGACGAACGGTTGGTTGCGTTGGAAACTAGACTCAATGAACTACGCGCTAGGCCTTTGAAACACTTAGGAACTCTCAATGCATCGGGTCATAACCCGCCACAAAGTTGACTAAAACCCGTCCGGAACGATCCGTCAACCTATCTTTCGAAAATTTTAAGTCTTACTCCCTTTCGTACGCTCTCATACGCATGACCTGAACTACGGGGTGTAACATCCGCAAGCAATACTTTGCAGCCATGTTTGAACATTCACTGTCCGACGATGAAGATGTTGTTGACGATGTTGCCACAACATCAGGCACAACATCAGACTCCACATCCGGAATGTTTGCACCATCAGAGAGGTATATACACTTTGATTATTCTGATGTAAATTATTTTAGTGGATTTATTTCATCAACTGAGGCTGCAAATTTGGATCTAGTTGACTCCAAAGACGAAACGATAAAGGAATTACAAAATATTTGTAAAGCCTTAATCACTACATCTGAGCAACTAGACTCAAAAGCAAAATCATTGGCTCTTGAGAATTGCAATTTGAAAGGCAAAATCAACCGACTAGAGGTGACACTTACCAAAAAGGATCTTTAGCTTGGTAAGATTCGTGCATGACTATATACAGCTGAGACCACGTTTCAATGGCTAAACATGGGAACCTCCAAACTGGATGAAATATTGAACTCAACAATTCCACAAGGACTGACCTTGGTTATCAATCCCCTAGGAAAACCAATACTTCCAGGATCCAGAGTTAATCTTAGAGGATTAAATTTGTCAAAGAAAATGCTAGTAACTCTCAGACCACTATGATTGGATCGAAGTTTGTATGTAGCTTCTGTAAAAAGTCAGGACATCTTATGCCCTACTGCTAAAAGCTTCAAAATTCTACACACGGCCAATTGCCTAAAGTGTTGTCACCAATGTTTCCAAACATCACTGACAGCATTCAAAGCAACAAGCCTGGAAGCAGAAGGAAGAAAAGGTTTGAAAATGAGTGGGTACCCAAACTTAATCTGAAATGTAATGTGTGCATAACTGCCTTACGTACCAACATTACAGGTTCTTGGTACTTCGGTAGTGACTGCTCACGTCATATGACATGTATTAAAAGTCTCTTGAAGGAGTATGAAACATTCAACGGATGGTACATGACCTTTGGAGGAGGAAGTAAGAGTAAGATTATTAGTAGATGAACTAATAATGTTCCAAATGTACCAGCCTTGAAGAATGTGCTTCACGTAGAAGGTTTAGTTGCTAATCTCCTTAGCATAAGCCAACTATGTAATGCCGATCTAGAGGTGAAATTCAACAAACTTGGATGCAAAGTTACGGATTCTGCAAACAAATGTGTCATGTCAGGAACCCGAACCGGAGATAACTGCTATCTAGTAGGTAGAGAAGAGTTTTGCAACTCCGCAAAGGTAGGTGACTTGACAGTTTGGCACCAGAAGTTGAGACATGTCAACTACGACACCTTGGAGAAACTGATCTCATTTAAAGCTGTCAAACGCATTCCCACTGGATACAAAACATAAAACACTATGTGAAGATTGTTTGAAGGGAAAGTAGACCTGAGTCTCTCACAATGTTGTCCAATATGACAGACAATATTCAGGTACATCTCATTGTTTCCAATTATTGCATATGGATCTTATGAGTCCAATTGAGGTAGATAGCCTAGGAGGAATGCGATACTCTTATGTGATTGTTGATGATTTTTCCATATTTACTTGGATATATTTTTTAAAGGAAAAATCACAAACCTTTGAGATGTTTAAAACACTTTACTCTAGAATTAGGAATTTTTTTTTCTTCAATTTTCAGAATAAGATCTAATCATGGAAAGGAATTTGAGAATCAAACCTTTGTAAAATTCTATGAAAAGAAAGACATTTTCCATGAATTTTCGGCACCAAAAACACCTCAATAAAATGGGGTTGCCGAGAGAAAGAACAAAACTTTACAGGAAATGGCAAGAGTAATGTTGAGTTCTAAGCATTTATCAAAGAGGTTTTGGGCAGAATCCTTGAACACACATGCCACATAAGTAATATAGTCTATCTTAGGCCAGAGACCAAGATGACACCCTATGAACTGTTAAATGGAAAGAAACCTACAATGAGGTACTTCCATGTCTTTGGGTGTGTGTATTATATTCTTAATGACAGGGATAAACTGGCCAAGTTCGACTCCAAGAGCGACAAGGGAATATTCATCGGCTACTCTCAAAATAGTTATGCTTACCGAATATTACAACCTTCAGACAAAGACCATCTAGAAGTCTGTCAATGTGATTTTTGATGATCTGCTAGACATGTCTGGAAGATCTTCAGAAAACAACATTGTAGTTGCAGTTGAAAATGAGCAACTCACTGATGCAACAGATGTTGTCCCAACATCTGAACCTCAAAGAGAGAACACTGAAGAAGATGTCGATGAGGAGTCTGCTACTGAGTTGAATGATCAAGTTAGAAGAGATCATCCATCGAGGATTAGGAGGAACCATCCACCCGACCAAGTGATAGGGGAAGTTTTTTAGCAGAGGCGAACAAGAGAGAAAGAGCCAGTCAATTACCGAGAGATGGTAAGGTATGTGTGCATGTCCACCATATATCAACATGTTAGTCTTTCTTATTTTATATCTACATTGGAACCTAAGAATATTGGGGAAGCATTGAAAGATAATTTTTGGATACAAGCTATGCAAGATGAGCTTGAGCAGTTTACCCGAAATGAGGTTTGAGATTTGGTACCACGACCCAACAACACTAATGTTATTGAGACTAAGTGGATATTTGAAAACAAATCAGATGAGTTATGCAGATTTAAGGAATAAAGCTCGACTTGTTGCTCAAGGATATACACAAGTTGAAGGTATCGACTATGACGAGACCTTTGCACCTGTGGCTAGACTTGAGTCAATAAGGTTACTTCTTGCTATTGCTTCTTACTTGAAAATTACCTTGCACCAAATAGACGTCAAATGTGCCTTTCTCAATGGATATGTCACGACCCGAACTCCGGGCCCGCGAATGGTGCCCTACCTGGGCACCATTCTACCCATTCATCCCAAGTAACCCGCAGAAGATAAAGATACTCATCATCATCATTTTTTTTACAAACAAAGGCAAAGCCGACAAGGCCGCCGCTATATATATATAAGCCAAAATGAAACTACACTGTACACAAGTCCAATCCCACATATGAATACAGACCTTTAAGAGTTTGGACAATATACTATGACGAGACAAGGCCCCGCCGTACCCATAAATGTACAAAAAACCTTTAATGAAAGATCATTACCAAAATGATAAACTTCAGAATAATGGAGCTATCCCAAAACTCTGAGCAAGGATCATATACTTGCAAATCACCAAACTGCATACCTAAACCTGCGGCATGAACGCAGCCCCCCGGAGAAAGGGGGTCAATACGAAAAATATACCAAGTATGTGAAACAATAAGTACTGTAAATGAGATTATAACATGCCAAAAAGATAACAAGAGACAAGTATAATAATCAAATACCAGTACACTGTGCCTTTTCAAAGTAAGAGTCAACTGTATCCTTTTTAAAATGAGAGTAATGAAAATCAACTATACTTTTTCAAATTATGAAAGTCTGTCCATATAAACAAATACTATCAGGGGAGTTGAACCCGAACATTATCCACAAATACAAATAACAAATGCCAGCCCTTTAGTGAGGGATGGAAATATATATAATCGACTGCATGAGTATTTATACTCGCATGATGGAAGTATGTCCATGGAGCATTATATAAAGGAAGCATGCCCATGGAATTACTCCATCACGGAACATGTCATCATGGAGATCTAGTCCATGGAATAATATAATCACCCGGGGATTGAACCCGCATCATGGCCGCATGCCCACGGAATTCCTCCATCGTGAAAACATGTCCATGGAACAATATGGTGGAAGCATGCCCATGGAATTCCTCCATCATGTAAGCATGTCCATGTAAATAATATAATAATATTGACAGCCCTCCAGTGAGGGACGCGGTCCAAATATCAAGAAATATACACATATAGCTATCACAAGCAACTATGTACAATTTAAATCATCTCCGACTCTCATTAGCACAAATAGAATGACTATCATTTTAGAAGAACTCAAAGCATTATCACATCTTGTAATATTAGGGAATTGAACCCAAAGTACTATGCACATCCACCGTACACACCAAGTAATATTAGGGAATTGAACCCAAAGTACTATGTGCATCCACCGTACATTCCTTTCCTTTATAATAAATCCTTTGGCTCTCAATGAACCAAAATAAAATAACTTTCATTTAGACAACCCAAAGTATTATCAAGAGAATATATATAACAATCTTTCATTTTAGAAACCCAAAGTACTATCAAGAGAATAGATATAACAATCTTTCATTTTTGAAACCCAAAGTACTATCAAGAGAATAAATATAACAATCTTTCATTTTAGAAACCCAAAGTACTATCAAGAGAATAGATATAACAATCTTTCATTTTAGAAACCCCAAGTACTATCAAGAAAGTATATAGAACAACTTCTATTTTAGGAATTTCCAAAGTACTATCAAGGAAGTATATAGAACAACTTCTATTTTAGAAAAACCAAAGTACTATCAAGGAAGTATATAGAACAACTTCTATTTTAGAAAATCCAAAGTACTATCAAGGAAGTATATAGAACAACTTCTATTTTAGGAAATCCAAAGTACTATCAAGGAAGTATATAGAACAACTTCTATTTTAGGAATTCCAAAATACTATCAAGGAAGTATATCACTAAGGAGTAGGATCCACTCACTTTATAAAAAGGAATCATGCTAGAAGAAGAAAGGATAGTTCACATACATTATTGGCGACTAACCAACTCTACAATCTAGGATACGTCTCAATGTACTTCAACCTATAACAACAATAACACGTATATCAACACGTGCTTACTAAAGTAGGTTAACACCAAGTAAAGGTTCTCCTTTCTCTACGAAAATTTGGGCAGCACTTCCCCTATAAATACGACTTTTCCACCTTTTCCAAGGTCCAAATTCAACAACAATCAAGCCACATTTAAGGCACAATCAAAACATCAACCAAAGGGGATTACACGCCTACATGACGTGTAAAATTCGGCCCCTTAATCTATACAAAATAGCCCATAAAAACAGTCCACAATTCTATCAACGATAAGGGTAAAATGTGAAGTCTTTAACACCCTTTTACACCCTTATTCCTAGGGTTGGCCAGTGGGTCGGGCCGACCCGACCCGACCCCTTCCCGGTCCCGACCAAACCGACGACACGACCGGTAAAAAAAGCGGGGCCGGGGCTCGAGCAAGGCGGGGCGAGTATGGTCGCCAGGCCGACCACCGAGCCCCAGGCCACTTGATCCGCCGCTGCGAGAAAATAGTCGTTTTCTAACGACCATTTACAATTTTGCCGTTAGACAACGGCCATTTTAACTTCCTCTCCAACCCCACCCCTTTATATTTATTTTTAACCCCTAAGTTATTATATTTACACTTTAACCCAATTTCCCAACTATAAATACCTCATTTCCTCCTCTTATTATTTTCACAAATCTTTCTACTCTCTAATCTCTCAATCAATCAATCTCTATTCTCTATACAACATTGTCTACTACATATTCAATCTATTTATTAATTTGAGAATTGGGAGTGAAGTTGGCAACTAGCTTGAGGATTATCTATCGAGCAAAGTTTCAATTTTCAACATCTCGATTACACGTCGACTCTACGTCGGCGTTTGGTACATTCGTTCTCTCATTAAATTATTATTTTGTTTTTATTTCATTTAGCACATTTAATTTCATTATCTTTAAGTCTTTAACTATTTATTACCATGAAAAGAGTAAAAAATGTTTTTGGCAAGGGTACTTCTTCTAGTAGGGCGGGTAACAAGGGCAAGGGTACTTAACACAGTATTCTTAGACAAGATGATTTTATAGATCTGACTGTTTTACGAAATACCATATGATCTTGACACAAATGATTATCCTCAAATTGAAGAAGATTTTAATTTAGATGACACTCTAGATGATGATACACCTACTAATGAAGATGATGATACACCCACTAGTGAAATGCCACCTATCCCCCCTACTATGAGACGAGGTCCGACAAAACGACCATTAAAATCAGTTGTATAGAAATATTTTGATAGAGACGTACCGAATCAAGTAGCTGTATGTAAAACTTGTAAAAATGTTTATTATTTTAAAACTGGACAAGGTCATGGTGGGACGGGGGGTTTAGGAAGACACCTATTGCAAAAACACAAAGCCTTGCATACCCAATACATGATTGAAAAAAATGGTGAGCAAGCGTCCTCTCAATCGGGACAAGGTTCACATACTGTCCCGGACAAAGTACAGGGTCAAATTAACCCTATGACGGGGGGAGTTTTAGGCCCTAAATACGATAAACATAAAGATAGGGAAGCACTAGCAAAATTAGTTGCTGTGGAGGGTTTGCCTTTTTCATTTCCTGAATCTCCTGGTTTTATTCATTATATTAGAGATATGTATAATCCTGCTTATAAAGGTTTTCCTAGATCAACTGTTAAAAGAGATGTATTTAAATTTGCACATGAATATCAACAGTATTTACGTTATGCATTATATCATTTAAATTGCAAAGTCGCTCTAACTTCTGATATAGGTCGTAGTACTATGGCCATGATTATTTAACGGTAACTTTGTCATTGGATATATTATAAATGGTCTATGCAAAACGTATTTTAGCATATAGATATATATATAGTAGGCACCTTTGGTGAGTTTATTTGAGAAAATATTTATTGATCTGCGATTATTACGGAATAAGCGATAAAGTTATGAGTATTACATTATATAATGCATCTTCTAACAATTCTGCTATTAGTATTTTAAGAGATGTTTTAACTCAGTCTTTTCCAAAACATTTTCATATCAAATGTGTGTGCCATATTTATAACTTAGTTGTAAAGGATGGTCTTTCACTTTTTCAAGATATTCTTGAAAAAATACAATTTGCTATACACTTTATTTTTAAAAATAATAGAATTCAACAGAGAAAAGAATATAAAAAAACTTGTCACGATTGTGGACTATCTTACAGAAAAATTCCCGAAGAAGTACCAACTACGTGGAATTCTTTATATGACCAACTAGTTGTTGCTTATGACTATAGAAAACCTATTACTTTATTTTTTAACGCCCATAATCAAAATCCAAATGATATGATTGTGGATAATGATTGGGACAAAATTAGAGAACTTATTGTATTTCTAGAAAATTTTCAACGAGCAACAAAAGAATTTTCTACTTTATATTATCCTACTATTTCAACTATGTTGTTTTATATAGCTATAATATTTTTACTTCTTAAAGAATATATGGAAAAACACCTTATAAAGCGGCTATTAAAAATGTTTATGAAATTAAAGAAATATTTTATTCCTATTCCCCCTATTTATATTATTGGTGATGTATTAAACCCGACTATTAAAGTAGAGGGTTGTAAAAGTCATATTGAAAATATTTATACCTGTATGGACGTACTACCACCTCCAACTCTCAAAAATTTAAATGTTGAGCCACCTATTGAACTAACGCTAGAAGAATTGTTGAATAGCGTAGAAGATGAATGCAAAAAAGTATATCGGCATTACCAGCAAGAAAGTGCTAGTAACCAACCGACTTTTGTACCATCTTCTTCTTCAACACAGCCTAAAAAAAGACATGCTGTTTCTGGGGCTAGTATTAATTCTATTGAAAGCCTCAGAAATAGAATGTGCGGTGGTAATAGTGCTAACCAAATTAGCGAGTTCGATGTTTTTGTTTTGCAGGGTAATTTACCTTACCAAGCAGTTATCAATGAAGAAGGAAATGAAGACTTGCTGAAATATTGGATGCAGAATGAGAAGACATTTCCGACACTTTCAATGATGGCCTGAGATATTTTGAACATTGGCGTCATCAATCGCTTACGGCGCTTTTAAGGCGATTTCAAATAGGAGAGCACATACACTCGTTAGCGGAGCGGCTTGGAGATGGCGGTACTATTCAGAGATTGGATACGAGCGGAGCGAAGGAGGTGCGGTCAACCAGAGATTAACGAAGAAGAAGACGACAACTACAACGACATTTTATCTGAAGGCATGAGTAGCGACGTGGAACAATTTGACCAAGATATACCAATTCCAACCGAAGAACCACAAGAAATTATAAAGAAACTAGAAAAAATATTTTCAAATTGGTAATTTATTTCATTGCAATTTTTTAATTTTTTTATGTCTTTTGCAATTTTTTTCAACAACAGTACACTACAATGTTGTAATTTTGAATCTTGTATATTTCAATGAAATAATTAATAATATAAGAGGCACAAAAACAGTCTTGGGATGTTTTTTTTACACTCTTCTTGTCTTTGTTTAATTATTTAGTTTATACTTTATAGTTTATACTTTATAGTTTATACTTTATAGTTTATACTTTATAAATATATTATATATATGAGTATAATACTATAATTATAATACTATAAGTCTATAATATTATAGTATATGTATATGACTATATGACAAGTATATGTTAATGTTACTTTGTTAGTAATTTAGTATTTTTAATTTAGTGAAAATTTTAAAAAAAAAAAAACAAACAAAACCCGCTTTGACCGTCCGTCAGGACCAGGCCCGTCAGGCCCTACCCAACGGGACCGGGACCGGGATGGGACACGGTATGGTCCCGCCCGACCCGACCGCCAGGCCGCGGCCACCGACCCGCCTCTTCGCCCGACCCGTCCCGATCCCGCTAAACCCGACTGGGCCGCCCAGCCATTTGGCGATCTACTTATTCCTTAGGAATTTCATTAGCAATTTTACCACATTAATAATGCAAGTTGGTGGCTGATTTTTTAGCATAATCGCACCACGAAACAGTCCATAAAATGACACAACAACGTCTAACAGTTTTGGGCAGTTTCTCGGCCACAACAACTACAACAATCCAAATTCCTTTTTCCACCATTCCTTATAATCCAATTCACATTAAAACATGTTATATAAATCATATCAATTACGAACAACAATAATGACCAACGAATGCAAGACACCAAATCTGTCCCATTCTCGGCCAACTTCACAAAAATTGTCCAAACACTTTTTATTCTTCATTATTTTTAGCACGAGCTCATCTATACATTATAACAATATGCAATATCTAATTACTTCAAGAGGGAGAAGAATTTTTACCTTAGTTTGTATCCAAAACCGTCCAAAACAGTCCCTAGAGATTCGGCCCACAGTTTTCGTTTTACTTAACTTCTTCAAGTTCCAATCCCACACATGTATCCTCTACAAGCTTATAACCAACTTCCCTTCTTGTTTTACTTCCAAAAAGTCGACGAACAAGCTAGGTTTTTAATGGTCATTCTCGGCCCAAATGGATTCTTGGAGGGTTTTGGAGAGTTAACTTGGTTTAAAACTTGATTAGGTTTCTTAATCTTGGATAATAATCAACCCTTGATCTTCTCTTTGGCTATGGAAGTTTTCGAAATCTTGTAGCTCAAGAAAGATGAGAGAATGAGCTTTGGAGGAGATGAGATATTATGTCTCAAAGTCTTGCAAGACTTATCCTCTATAACACAACTTGTAATGACAAGTGGAGAGGGACTCATATCGCCCTCTCATTGGTCAATAATTTCCTCTTCAAAATATCAAGATATGTAGCCCAAAATATCTTAAAATCGAAGGGCCCCGCGAAATTGTGAAATTCTCGGCGGACCCCATATTATCAATTCCAATTCTTCGTAATCCAATACTAATCCCATAAATCCAATTAGAAGTATTGAACTCCAAGTTAATAATTTTTCCGTCGTCACATTTTTCCGGAGGAAAATGTAAATATTCTTTCCTTTCAACCTTCAAATCTTGATTCCTTAATCACGATCTCAATTAGTAGCCCTGGTATTACGGGGTGTAACAGGATACTTGGACAAGGAAGTATATGTTGAACAACCAAAAGGATTCGAAGATCATCACCATCCACAACATGTATACAAGCTCAAGAAAGCTTTGTATGGTCTAAAACAGGCACCACGTGCATGATATGGTCGTTTAACTAACTTTATTATTGATTTTGGTTTTATCCGTTTAGAAGCTAACAAAACTTTATTCATAAAGAGACATGTAGTAGATGTAATCATAGCTCAAATTTATGTTGATGACATTGTCTTTGGCTCGACTAAAGAATCCCTCTTGAAGTCATTTGTCGAAGCGATGTCGACAACATTTGAAATGAGCATGATTGGAGAACTAATATTTTTCTTAGGCTTGCAGATTAAACAGGTTGAAGAAGGGATTTTTGTATCCCAGAGCAAGTATGCCAAGAATCTTGTTAGAAAGTTTGGTCTGGAAAATGCTAAACACATGAAGACTCCAATGGGGTCTACGCAGCAGGTATGTAAAGACGATGTTGGACAAGATGTTGACCCAACATTGTACCGATCTATGATAGGTAGCCTCTTATATCTTACTGCCAGTCGCCCGGATATCATGTTTATTATGTGTGTTTGCGCCAGGTTCCAAGCCAGTCCCAAGATATCTCATCTTAATGTCGTGAAACGTATCATACGATATATTGCCGGTACAAGTGACTTGGGAATTTGGTACTCTAGAGACACTAATCCTAATCTAATAGGGTATATTGACTTAGATTGGGCCGGTGATATCGACGATAGGAAAAGCACTAGTGGTGATTGTTTTTATCTTGGCAACAATCTAGTCTCATGGTATAGTCGTAAACAAAATTGCGTGTCACTTTCGACTGCCGAATCCGAATATGTGGCAGCGGAAGTTATTGTGCTCAACTGATTTGGTTATGACATATGCTTGATGACTATGACATTTCTAATAACTCTATGATTTTGTACTGTGATAATCTGAGTGCTATTAATATTTTCAAAAATCCTGTTCAACATTCACGTACAAAACACATTGACATAAGACATCATTTTTTAAGAGACTTAGTGGAATGAGAGATTTTCTAGCTTGAAAAAATCTCTTGGTCTCTATTTTCTCTGAAAATAAGACAGGCAAAGTAGATGTTGTCCTAAATATTGACCTAACATTCTGGATAACATTTACTGTTTTAGTCAATGTACATGATATGTGTTGTAAGTAATGTTGCACTATTTTTCAAAAGAATCAAGCTTGACTTCACAAGGACAAGGTTTGAATGTGATACCATTCTCTGTGATGATGTATATCATAAAAAGGGAGTATCATAAGAAGGCGAAGCCTCAACTAAAGATTTGGTTTTATACAAAAAGAGCAAAGCTCTAAGTTTGGTATTGTTCCTATTCTATAGGAGTACCATGTGCTTCAAGAAGGTTTGAAATTTCTTAATATTTTTTTTATCCATATATGTTCAACTAAGTTGATTAAGGACAATGGTAAAATGTCACATTTGTCCTGCGATCAGTCTCATAGGGAACATATACGAAAAACCATTTTCCAAATAAAAAAATCCTTGAAGTCTCAAAATGCTTGTTGAACTTTGAAATGTTGCCAACATCACTCACAACATCGTATTCTAGTACATTGGTCAATCTTGTTTTTCTTATTTCTTTTTTGGGTTGTGGTATGTAACTCGTCTCTTTGAATAACGAAAATTCAATAATCTGGAGGACCGTTTCTTTTTAATTTTTAAAGATGTCTTGTGCCATATAAAATCCTTTGTTTTGGGTATGTGAAGAGTTCAAATATTTTCCACTACCTAAATTTAAGGAAAGAAGTTTGAGTGTAAAGTAATGTTTGCCATGATGAAAATTCTCATTTTTGTCTCAGCATTGTCATATCAGCCGCTAGTCGAACCAAGAAATGGAAGCCCAAACATCACCGCCAGATTTTCAAATCCAAAACTTCCCAAATACGCCAAAATCTTCAAAACCCTCTCCCATGTACATAACCCCCAAATCGTTTAATTCTTCGAAATCAAAAGATTACTCTCCAATGTCAACAAGCCCACCGAATAGCAACAAAATGTATAAACATTATAAAGTCATCAATGAACTAAAGCCTGTTGAGGAAGACGCAAGTTTATCACTGATTTTTCTGGGTTCCGACGAACCCTTAAATGTATGTTACCCTGGAGATTCGGAAAACCCAATAGATGTTGATACAACATCTAAATTTACAAACCTTGCGTCAAGAGGATCACAGTCAACGATGCCGACAAGAAGGTCGAAAAGGGTTTTTGAAAGCAGATTCGGTGAAGAGCAAACTGCCAAAAGGACCAGGGCAGAGTCGACTTCTCCTGTTAAAGAGTCGACTTTCCCTATTGAGTCCACAACTTCCACCAGTACTGATTCCGACTTCAATCTACCCAGAAGTCCGACACCTTCAGCCACCACTCCAACCACTCCAACTGAAGCCGAGAAAGAGAGAGAAGAGAAAATGTCTGACGACATTCCTCTAAGGAACTTCATGCCCAAGAGACTGCGAAGAACATACTGGAACCTAGGTTCAAATGTTTCCTCAACATCGAAGGCAACAGAGGAAAAAGAATCTGATCCTGAATATATTTCCCCAACATCCGAGGCAACACCAGAACCCACCTCATCAGGACAGGAGCACACAAAATCTGAAGCAAATTCTGAGGTAATGCCTTATTCTCTCTTGTTTCTAAATAAATCATGTTCTAGTAGATGGAATTGGTTCAAAAATAGAGGAGTCAGAGGTGAAAAGGTGGTTGATCACTCTTCATTTTCCACCAATAACTTAGTCGAGTTTTTAAGTAGTCACAAAGTATTAAGCTCTATGTTTGGAAAGAGACCGTACTGTGAGAAGGTAATTATGGTTTTCTATGCTAATCTGCAACTTGTTGTGAGGGACACCAACTCGATGAAATTCGGGAAAGTGTACCTTTACAACAAAGTATATGACTTTACACCCTATATTATCAACTCCATCCTTGGGATATGCATTAATAAAAGAGAGTCTCAAACAAACCCTACTGTCGACGAGCTCAATACGATGATCAAATACCTTACGGGGAATCTGATCACTGTTTGGGCCCCTCGTAGTCCTGTCTCTAAGCTCACTGTCCTGTTTGCCACCATGCATAAACTGTCCATATACAACTGGCTACCCTCTCTCAATGAGACAGTTGTAACCCTTGACCAAGCATCACTGCTTTACAAACTTGGAAGGAACCATCAAGTTGACTTAGGAACCATTATTTTCAACCATGTTGCCAATATGGCAGAAAGACAAAGCAACTCTGCCCTTCTATACCCCTCCTTAATCTTCCAAATACTGCTTAACCAAGGCCTTAAGACTCCAAAAGGAGAGAAACTGAATCCAGCCTTAGATGTCTACTCAGTACAGAGAGCAGTCATAAATAACAAAGATAAGGTGATTGATCTGTCCTGGAAGAGAGAAGAATGGAATTGTGATACATCGAAGGATGTTTCCAACATTCCTGGCAACATTGATCATGAAAAGTTCCCGATGTCCCCAGACTGTCTTAGAAAGTACATTGCCGAAATTGACAGGCAAATTCAAGAACTTGTGCGAGCCAAGAGTTATTATGAAGATATACTTTCTTCACAAAAAAGGGGAGATGATGTTGATGCTGAAAGAAGACAATCAGGGGGAGCAACTGAGGGTGCAGGGCCAAGCCATGTTGCAGGGGGATAGGAGTTGAGATGATGCTTTGACTACTGACTACCAGCGTGGAGATGATGATGTGGATAGCTGCTGTTGATCCAGATTTAGGTGCAGGAGATCAATGGATGATGTGTTGAAGGCTGAAAATGTGTTATCATGTTTTAGTTGTTTTGATGTTTTGGTTTTAACTGACATTTGGATACTATCTAAATTTTTTGGTTTTGTAATAAGTTTTGGGATATTTTTTGGTTAATGCTAATGCTATATCTGGATACATGTTATGGTATGTTATGAATATTTACTGCACATCTGCTGTAAGTAATGAGTAACAGAACGTAACACCTAACTAATCAAAACATCGATCGATACCACATTGCTTGAAAGCTGTAACTGTATGTTAAGGGGAGCACGACACTGATCTTACTGTTTCTTAGATTATCGAGGAATACATCAAGAATCAGTATCCTAGTCATTTTAGCATCGTATGGAGTTTTGTGAAGAAAGACAAAAATGGGGAGATTGTTGATGTTGGATAGGATGTTGTGACAACATCTGCGAAAGCTCAGGACAACACCTTCAGGATGTTACCTTCGATGTTGTGACAACATCTTTGTACTAGTTTTGCCTATTCTTTCGACCTAGGCAGTTGAAGTTACTGCGAGTAAAAATGACATAGGAAAGCTTACTAGATTGCTGTTGTTACGCCCTTTTTCGACCGCGACATTTTTTTAAAACTCCTGCTTAATAAAAAGGTTAGAAAATAAAATAAAATGCTAAATGTTAAAAGGGTGCTTAAAAGGTGCTAGAATATTAAAAGTGCTAAAAGGTGCTAAATGCTAAAGGGTTCGCGGAGTCGCCACCTAATTAATTTGGGTGAATTAGGACACCTAAATGTTAACTAGTTTAAAGTAA
This sequence comes from Przewalskia tangutica, assembly GCA_029844215.1. NCBI lineage: Eukaryota > Viridiplantae > Streptophyta > Magnoliopsida > Solanales > Solanaceae > Przewalskia > Przewalskia tangutica. Next base: position 78,684,671 of record CM056732.1, on the reverse strand, counting down.
ACATTAACTCCATTTTAATGGTCTGCAAAATTGTGAGATTCTAGGCAAGAGTTCTTTATTATCCTAAAGGGAAGGGGTTAGGCACCCTAAAGGATCCGCTAACTTGCGGTTGTCCGTTCGAACCTAAGGTTAGTTATTTATGCTAAGAATGCGTATTTTGAAAATATAAAAGATGCTTCCAAATATTTTATAAAAGAAGGCATGTTGATAAAAGTTTGTAAGACTAATGCTATAAAAATATATATAAAGTTTTAAAGTGTGCATTTATATTATTTATGGTGCAAAGTTGATTTATGGATTGTAGATATGCATTTATCTGCGAAATCAAAGAAGTGGTGCGTTAGTTTTAGATATGCAATTTTAATGATTAGGCAAAAGATTAGATATGAAATGATAAGCCTAAGATAAATAATTAGAAGTGCATTTAATTCTAAATCACTTTTCCCCCTTTTATGTTCAAAGGACTAATTGAACTAGCTCTCCTATTAATTACAAAGTTAAATAGTAAAATTGCAATAAAAAAATAAAGGCATAAAATGAGGCAATCAGATTTAAAGAGTAAGAGGAGTTGAGACGGATGACAACGTCATCTTGTCCTATTTTTTGTTTAGGGATTTCTGAAGCGGGAATGCGAATGCGGATGTACATAGACGCGGGTTGCCATTTGAAGTAGCTCGTGATGAGTCTCGCCATGAGACTCTTCATTTTGCTCCGATGCATTTCATGTAAAAATAAGGAAAGATAAGGATTAGTATACGCCCAAAATATCGAATCAAAGTCTGAAGCATGTAATGTGACCTAGGCATAATCAGCAGATAAGGTTATACAAATCCGTAAATAAAATAATGCAGTTGTATGAAGATGTAATAGTCAGCAAGTAAACTGAATGGGCCTAACCCACATATGCAAAAGCGAGACTTATAGACTCTGGACAGCCTATGTGCAACTTTTAAACGAGGCAGTGGATTTTGACAAACCCCAATAACTGAGGCTAATTTAATAGTACACACACAGATGGTGATCGCTGAGCGAAACAGTCAAGTATACACCCAAAATACATACAGTAAACCTACAGATCTGTTGCAGTAAGTGCTCAAATATGATGTAAATACACTAGTCAGATGTATGCAGTAGGCAGGGACAAAAATAAGCCCCAAAACGTAACATTTTCAGTTTCAAAGAAAGACCAATTAATCATACATGTGATAGAGTTACAAACTGAAGGCGAGATGCAAACAGGGGATATAATACGACATGACATAGATAATGCAATATGTTAATGCCAACATCATTTAGCGACTTAATGACGGGATTCAAAATAGCTGCCAGGACTTCCCGACATCGTGACATTTAAACACTTAGATATGCATATTTGTTTACTAACCAATTTTAAGATAAACATGATGCGATTCTGATATACTGCAGACTGCTGCGATAAGTGCTCACATATCTTTGTGAATACACCGGTCGGATGTAGCGATGGCGAGACAGAAATAAGAAGCAAAACAGGCCAAAGACATAAAAATACGATATACATGTTAACATACTAAACATATGGGTAATCCAGTTATTATTCAGTTGTAGCAATCGAGAGTAAAGATGCATATTCAACTCATAACTTTCAAATTTTAGAGAAAAGATGGTAAGCCTACACATAATGCCCCGACAAACAAATCAGGAACATGATGGCCCAATCTGAGCAATTTGCGAAGAGGGATTTCAAACACACCAACTGGCCATGGTCGAGTAAAAGGCGAAGTCTGACCCCCCTACATGTATGTCCAAACATATCCTTGCCCTTTTAAAATGCTTAGAACCTATCTGATGCACACTTGAATATACATTGCAATGAGTACTCACAGAATGTTTGTATTATATATGATGTATATAGGGAGGCTCTGTTTCAGATTAAGGAAATATCCTTGCAGCAACTTAGCACTTCAACAAACGAGACGATGCAACATTATTTAATTTTCTTCTAGGCTTAATCCATTACTGGGTGATATGACGAACAATACAGGACATTTAATTGACCAAATATAATCCTCAGACAAAATAAACATGCTTTTGAGCATTCAAACGAGTTCGGATAATTTACGACAAACATATAATTACTGCATATGACACACAATACATTGCGACACCGTTACAGATTTCGAACGACGACTAGATTAAGCTTAAACGCCATTTTCCAAGAAAAGCACATACACATATACAGGACATGCAACATGAACAGAATGCTAAAAAGAATGATTTTACCTTCTCCGGGCAGCGAACCGAGGCAGCATATCAAGTCGTCGATCCGCTTGGGTTTTGGTTCTGCGATGCGAATAAAAGGGCAAAGTTTGTTTGCTGATTTCTTGGCTGAAATTGAAAGAAGGGGTTTCGAACTTCCTGTTCTTGTGATCCTAATGGTCTGGGTGCTGAGCCCTCTAACTCCCTATGCCTGTCGGTTCTCCCCCGCCTTATGCGAATCTGCTGGGTTTCCCCCTTCTCTGTCTTGCATGTGCTTGACCGTGAAGAAGGGTCTGGATTGCTGTATTATACTGTGCTTACTACTGGTTTTCTCATTGAGTCAGGGATGCCCTTCTTGTGCAGATCGACCTCCTTTTATAGCCCTGATTTAGGTTTCAATTTTAGGGAAAGTCTTTATGACGATTTTGGACTGATTTTCTTGTTGGCTTTAGCGATTTGTTAGCAAGATTCTCGGTGTATACATGGTAAACTTTGGTATGAATCGATTTGCTTATCGATTTGGTAAGGAATCACTACTGATTTAGTGCGATTCGTGCTTGATTTGGCAATGATTATGGTTGGATTTTGTTACACCCCGTAGTTCAGGTCATGCGTATGAGTGCGTACGAGAGGGAGTAAGACTTAAAATTTTCAAAAGATAGGTTGACGGATTGTTTCGGACGCGTTTTTAGTTAACTTTGAGGTGGTTTATGTCCAGTTACATTGAGAGATTGTAGGCATTTCGAAGGCCTAGCATGTAGTTCGACGAGTCTAGTTCCCAACGCAACCAACCGTTCGTCGATAGGACATCGGAGTAGAAAGTTATGGAAGTTACAAGTTCAGCGCGCAGTCGGACAAGAAAGGTGTTTGATCGAGCCACGCAGGCGGCGCGGATGTAGGACGCGGCGCGGTTGTCGAGGCGCTGAAGTTGCAGCGCGCGGCTGACGAGAACGCGGCCGGATAGTTAGGTGTCGGCGGGAGTTTCAGCGCGTGGCCCGCAGCGTGGCCAGTAGGCGGAACTTTTGGAAAAAGCGAAATCGATATTTTCCTTTAAAGAGGCCATGGGTGGGTGACAAGTGTCCTCCCCCATCTGATTTTGCATGCACTACTTATTGACCAAGTCTTGAAGACTTGGTCATTCTTCAAGTTCATCCCTCTCTCTAGAAAAATTAAGCTCTCCCTTCTCTCTAGAAAATCAAGAAGAACACAAGACTTGAGAAAGATCTGAAAAGTGTGGCAAGAAGGAAAACTTATTTGCAAGCTTGTGGGAGTTGTTGTGGTGGTGTTTGTGGAAGAGGAGGCTAGCATTTTGTTGGGTTAATTTTGGCTAAAGCTCTAAGGTAATAATTCTTCTCTTGTAGCTAGTTATTGATGTTGCATGTGAAGAAGAAGGAACTTGTAGTAGTAAATAATGCTCTTAGATTCATTGCATGTAAGAAATATGGTTTGGATGTGAAAGAATTGGTTAAGAAGGTTATGCGAGCATGTTGTAGCCTAAAAACTACCTTAGACTTGTTAAGTTAATTGTTGTACCTTATGGGGCAGAATTTTACACACCCAAGTTTAGGTGGGTAATCCCCTTTGAAATGTTTGGATTGTTGGGCCTTAAATGTGGCGTTTGGATGTTGAATTCGGCCTTAAAAAAGGTGGCAAAGTATGTAGAAACAAAGGAAATGCTGCCCAATTTTCCATAGAATTTAGTGACTTGAACTTGGATTATTCTACATTGAACTAGAGGTTAATAAACGTACTATGGTCATTTTAGGTTGACGTAACGTGTGGTGTATTGGACTTAGCAAGTGGATTAACCGGAGAGGTATGTGGAAACTTTCTTATCTCTTGAGCATGAGTAGTTATAACTATATAGTACGGTGAGCGTCGTGTTTTAAATGAAGTAAATCCATTTGTTATACTTGACTTGTTTTAAGAAAATGTCTAAGTTGGTTGGGTTAAGGAGTTAACCCACTTGTTCTTGAGGAATGGTTTATCCTAAATAAGGTAGACAAGGATTTCTTGACATGAAGAAGTATTTCGAAAATTGTGTAAATTTTATTTGAAGTATAAGCCTCTTGGATAATAAAAGAACGAAATCTTTTGAAACATAAGGAGTTATAACGGCCTTATGGGAGGTTAGTTATAACGGTCTTATGAAAGAATAAGAATGTCTAAAGTTTTAAAGCATAAAGTTAGTATAACGGCTTTATGCGGAGTTGATTATAATAACTTTATGAAAGGTTAAAGAGTCGGTTTTTCTTGAATAAGGTAAACATAGAAATGAAAGTCTAATGAAGTTATGAGTTTACGTGGACGTACCGTCAGTGATGGAGGATTCCACGGGTATGTTTCCATTGTCTTAGTATGAGTTTACGTGGACGTACCGTCAGTGATGGAGGATTCCACGGGTATGCTTCCATTGTCTTAGTATGAGTTTATGTGGACGTACCGTCAGTGATGGAGGATTCCACGGGTATGCTTCCATGGTCTTAGTATGAGTTTACTTGGACATACCGTCAGTGATGTGGGATTCCACGGGTATGCACCTTGGACATGCTTACGATGAGGGATTCTGAGGCTTGCAGTATGAGGGGTAAGAGTATAAATGAGGGGCAAGCCCCAAGATCGTTATACCACCTTCTCTAGGGTAAGAGTATGAATGAGGGGCAAGCCCCAAGATCGTCATACCACCTGCTTCAGGGTAAGAGTATAAATGAGGGGCAAATCCCCAAGATCGTTATACCACCTGTTCCGTGGATTTGCTACCCACGATGCGAGGAATACCTCATGCGAGTCCGTTGGGCTTATGCGGGTGAAATAGTCCCATGCGGGTGAAGTCTGACCTATCACGAGGAATACCTCATGCGGGTCCACGCATGACCCGTGCGGGTGAAATAGTCGAGGTAGGAGTGCTTTAATCTTGTGAGGCGGATGACCTTGCTTTGATTATGAGCTTCCTATTTTCATGCAGTATAGTATATGATTGATATTCTCATTGTTGGTAAGGCACAATGTTCTGTAAACTGATTTTATACATGTCTCCAGTTATTTTAGGCTTATGAGGTATTTTCCCAGTTTCGCATACTTGGTACCTGTTATCTTGACCTCGCCCGAGCTGCGTTCATGTCGCAGGTTGAGGTACGTAGCTTGCTGATCCACATTCTTAGGATCACTGTTCAGTTCTTGGAAAGCTCCATTTCTCCGGAGGCTTTGTCTTTTGGTACGGTTCCCTGAGGTTATAGACTTTTGTACATTCAGGGGGTATGGCGAGGCCCTGTCCCGCCACAGTTGTTATTCCTAGAGGTCTGTAGTCACGGTTGTGGTTTGGGCGGTAAAAATAAGTTGTACTGTTTCACTTTCGATTAAGTTTATTTTATGGAAGGCGGCCTTGTCGGCTTGCCAGTGATGTTTACTTTATTCAGGTTTATGTGTATGTATGTTCCGCTGCTATTCTCTGATGTATACCTGACAGGATGCCCCGGTAGGGCACCAGTCGCGGCCCCGGAGTCGGGTCGTGACAGATTTGTACTGGGAAAGACAAGTGATTTGGTAGGTGACTCGCCGGATTCTCAGGCGAGAATCCCGGCTGGGGCGATGGTGCAGTGATTGTTACTTTTAGGTTTAGGGTTTTCTTTTCTGTTCGTTTTTTAGGGCTGTTGATGATGGAAATGGATAAGGTAAAGGGCTGAGGGGGGAAAATGAGAAGGTGGGTGAAATAAAGGCTGGGCGAACATGCGCCTGCGGGTGTGGGCTGGGTAGGTAGTGGGCTGGGTAGTTATTTTAATTAGGGGTAGAGTTTTAAGTGTATTAGTTTAGGTGTATTATTAGTATTAATTAATTAGTGATAAATTAAATTAACAAATTGTGATTAGATTATTTAGGTGATTTGTTAGTCTGAGTTTGAGTTTAAATTATTACAAAAAATAGAGACGCGCTATTTAATTAGTGCCTAATATTTTATAATGCGGCGCCGTTAAAAACTTATTTATTATGCGTATTATGCGAAGTTAAATTAAAATTGAATTATTTAAATGTTACATGCATATATGACATTTAAGGACTGCTTAAAGTTTTTCTTATAAATGCGACGCTATTAATTTAAATTACGAATCATGAAATTGTCTTGCTATTAATAAATGCGAATATTTTATTTAACACAACGTCATTGTCAAATTATTTATTTTATGTATTTATTTATTTATTTATTTATTATCATTTAAGAACTATGACAGAGTTTAAAATTAATAAATACGGGCGCGAGACTCTAAGTGCTTAATTTTCTACGTAAGATGCGGTATTGTTATTAATTGTTTGTTTATGCATGTATTATTGTTGCATTTTATTATTATAAAATTGTTTTTAAAATTAGTGTAATTTTATAGCTATTGTCTGGACGGGAGGGTCAAAATTGGGTGTCAACAGCTGTGTTTAAAACGTGGTGAAAGACGAAGTCAAAGCGTGAAGAGAAAGCAACGAATGACCAAGTCCAGATCGTTGAGAATTTCCAGGAGGAAGACTCGGTCCAAGCTGCTGCCATCTTTTGCTCAGCCTCCGCAATCATTAGTGAGGATTTCAAGGGAAGTTCCACCCTATAAATAGAGGGTACCTTCAGAGTATCGTTGATCCAGTCACTTCAGATAATTCAGAAGAAGAATTTCCAAGAGAGCTCTCGGACTTTACCTTAGGAAACTGGATCCATATTTTAGCCTAAAGTTGTTTTAACAACATCTTGTCCCACATTACAAGTGATATCTTTATTCTAGATTAAGCTTATTGTTCAAGCAATTGTAATGGAGATGTTGTCTTTTATCTTTTAGTTTTTGTAACTTTAGGCGAAGTCATATGCGACTTCATTTTGTTTGTAATTTCTTTTTCCGTTTGTAACGCTAAATTTGTAAAAAGAAATTCTTTGTAATTGTATATATATATACAATTCTTTTGGTCATCGACCATCAAGGATATATTTATATAAACCTTGTGTCTCTTTACTTTTTTCACTGCACATACTCTACAAGGTTTATTCTGTTTTATTGCAATGTTGTCTAAGATGTTGACCCAACATTGAAGGCAACATTCAGTGACTGTTTTTTTTATTGTTCTAGTTTGCGATTTTAATCTTACGTTTTAATAATCCGTAGTCCACGAAACCCAACAAAGGTGATCCAAACAACCTCGCAGCCTAATTCCGGACTATGACTTAGGTTGAGTAATGAGTATTCGTCTGTCCTTTTTATTTTTCACCTTTACTTCTGTGAAGTATAGTTAGCTATAATTAGGTATATATATTCGATCGTGCGCATTATCTTGTCTAAAAGACTAAAATATTACACTAATCATAAAGGCTATTGAATAGAGTACACACATGATTTTGATAGTAACATGTAACAAGTTTGTGACTAGCTCTAGTGGAAAACGGTACAACTTTATGTAAACTATACCATCGCTTGGGTACTTTAAGCTATGGACTGAATTAATTAATCATGAGAGAAATCACCCTTTGAACATGCGATTTCATATTATGATGAAATCTGAAATCATCCAAAAATACATAATTTGGGATTCCAAATTATGATTTCAAAATTTTTAAATATAAAAATTGACTCATGAGTTTATGTTTTGTAAAATAGATCCATAAGTTGATAGATATATTTACCGATAATGTTTATTAATAATTTATATCAAATATTACAAGATTTACAAGATGGTAGTATATTTATAACAAATTTACTTTTACTAACAATGTGAGAAGATTATATTAAAGACTAGTTACACTACCTATAACTCATGTTTCATTTTTCATTTTATTGAACTAAAGTTTGATCAATTCATGTTGTATTTCTTAAAAAAGTCATCTAGTAGCGTATTAATTTTGTTATGAACTATGATTTACTCATTTGGTAAGATTGTATAAGAATTAGAAAAGTTTTGATGATTTTCACAATTTGTGGGGTTTTATGTCTATACAAAAAATACAACTTAAGAAATCAAAATTACATTTTCAAACAAAACTTTAACTTTAAATCATCATAATTTCATGATTTCAAATTATGTCTAAACGAATTCTTCGGGAAAAGGGGTTGTCACTTCACTTAAAAGTAGATTTTTGAGGCCTCAGCACAATCCTTATCAAATAGTGCATCAACTAACAATCTAACATCCTCCAAATTTCATCATAATATTATGATAAAAATTCAAAAATAACTCTAATTTGTATTTATGGTCAAACACAACTCCAATTTTCATTTTTTTATACAATTAAAAAAAATATTATAATTTTTATGTCCAAACGTCCACTTAGTTGTCATGACCTTAGTGGAATATCAAGCTGTGTTTCACTTCTATTATCCAGCAACCACGGGCATAAGAAGTTTCTTTTCTTTTCCCCCTCAATCCATCCAATTATTAGTTACCTTTTATTTTTATTAAATTCATGGAATATTGCAGCTAGTAGGAAAATGGTTTTGTGTCACTAAATAGGACATCTGAATTTCAGATACCAAATTTCTAAAGTAAAAAAATGTAATTAAATTATTGGAACCCTTCATCCTTCAAAAAATGTGATTAAATTGTTTCGTCATCGGTGACACTACATGGGTAGTTGGATGAATAGAATCGCTTTAGAATATGGGAGACAAAAGGTATATGGGAAATGTAGTTGATAAAAGCTCAGGTTCACTAAATAGTTTTTTTTGTTGACGAAGGAACCCGCAGCCGCTACTCTTTCGAGTGCGCGAGGTAAACCGGTTGCGATAGCACGCAAACCACGTCAGCCATGTAAACCACACTTGGCAAGCCATGTGTGACAGGCTCAACCAAGAAGGTTTATGCAGGGGATCGAACTCGTGACATTGCGGTCCCGCGCTCTACTGCTACACCAACTTGGCTACCCTTGCGGGTAGGTTCACTAAATAGTTGTTGCAAAGAACAGTGGAGTTGGATAATAGAAGGAACTAAATGCATATTTTAAAGAGTTAAGAGTGAATAGAGGCGGTCTCACGATTTTTAGTTTATAAATTTTGAAACACAATTTATAACGCAAACTACAAAGGAGGTAATTAGTATTACGAGGTAAAACTTGATGGAAGTGTAAAGAATGGATCTTGAGCATAACTCAACCCCAAAAGTTAGTTTGTAGGCTGAGGATTGTCCAAGTCCATATAAGGAGTTCATGTTCTCATTTCATATTTAATGTGAGACTCTTAATACTCTCCGCACGCGCCAGACTTTGTTAACTGAAGCGTGAATAGTATAATTTGGGGTCCTAACATCAGTGAATAAAGAATTGAAATGTGTCTAACTTTGATACCATGTAAGAAATAGATATTGGGCCTAACTCAACCCCAAAAACTAACTTGTAGGGTGATGATTATCTAAGTCCATATAAGAAGTTCATATTCTCATTCCATATCCGATGTGAGACTCTTAATAGGAAGGTCTCTGAAATTAGGTTAAAAAAATTACTACAAAAAATTTAAACAAGAGAGGTAAGCGTAATATCACAAACCACAAGGGAGATTAGGGTTACGGAGTCACATATGTTAAGTTTGCAGGAGCAAACGATCATGAAGAAGAAGACGACAGTGAATCGAGAAGAAAGTGTGAAGAGAAGAGGCTCGTGAATGAAGAGGAGAAGACAATATATTTTGGGAGCAAACCAAAGTGCTCTTCTGTGTGATATTATTTTCTCTTCTAATGAATATTACAATTAATACACTTATTTATAATAACTAATTTGCAGAAATAGTCATTGCAGAAATAACCACTAACTAACTATTAATATCCAACTAACCAACCACATATATATACAATGTATATATGTGTTATATCTCAACACACCCCCTCAAGCTAGGCGCTGAAAACATAGTTTTCAGTCCTAGCTTGGAAACAATGTCCTTAAGGACTTCTTGAAACTCTTTGACTGTAAGTGTTCCAGATTTATCCCTGTTTGCCTCATGAAATACGCAGCTACTTCAACTTGACTGCTGGAGGTCGCAGTTGTGAGGGCCAGACATAGTTCCATATTGTTATACCCCGTAGTTCTGACCCTACGTATGAGAGCGTACGAAAGCATGTAAGACTTAAAATTTTCAAAGGATAGGTTGACGGATTATTCCGGACGGGTTTTAGTCAACTTTAAGGCGGGTTATGACTCGGTACATTGAGAGTTCCTAAGTGTTTCAAAGGCCTAGGGCGTAGTTCGTGGAGTCTAGATTCCAACGCAACCAACCGTTCGTCGATAGGACGTCGGAGTAGAAAGTTATGAGAGTTACACGTTCAGTGCGCAGTCGGACAGAATTGTGTTTCGGACAAAGCGGCGAGACGCGGCGCGGATGCGAGGCATGGCGCCGAAATCTTGAGGGTCGCTGAAGTTGGCGCCGCTGGCGCAGGGCGCTGGCGCCAAAAGTTCGAAGAAGGCTGCGGGGTTTCAGCGCGCATGGCCGAGATTTTGGGCGGAAAAAAACTTAGAAAAGTCAGATTTTTCTTTTAAAAGACCTTAGGAGGGTGACAAGTGTCCCCCCCCCCATCTGATTTCTTGCATGAAATATATTGAAGACTTGGTCATCTTCCAATTTTTCTCTCTCTCTAAAGTTCAAGCTCCTCCTTCTCTCTAAAATTCCAAGAGAAATTCAAACCTAAGGAAAAATCTGAAAAAGTAAAAGAAAGAGGGAAGCTTGTGGCTAGCTTGTTGGTGTTGTTGTGGTGGTGTTCTTGGCAAGGAAGCTAGCAAAATATTTGGAATAAATTTGGCTAAAGCTTTAAGGTAACATTTTTTCCTTTAGAATTAGCTTCTAGTGTTGCATGTTAAGAAGGAAGAACTTGTGGTAGTAAATAATGCTCTTAGACTCATTGCATGTAAGGACTATGGTTTGAATGTGAAGGAATTGGTTAAGAAGATATTATGAGCATGTTGTAGCCTAAAAACTACCTTAGAATTTCTAAGTGAATTGTTGTACCTATTGGGGCAGAATTTTACACACCCAAATTTAGGTGTGTAATCCCCTTTGAAATGTTGGATTGTTGAGCCTTAAATGTGGCGTTTGGATGATAAATTCGGCCTTGTGAAAGGTGGCAAAGTATGTAGAAACAAAGAAAATGCTGCCCAATTTTCCATAGAATTTAGTGGCTTTGAATTTGGATTATTCTACATTGAAATTAGAGGTTAATAAACGTATCATGGTTATTTTAGGTTGACATATTACTTGCGGTAGTTTGGACTTAGCAAGTGGATTGATCAACAAGGTATGTGAAGCTTTCCTATCTCTTGAGCATGAATAGATGAAACGATGTAGTACGGTAGACGTACAAGATTTGGTATTCTTACTTGTTTTGAGTATATAATGACTTGTTTCGTTTTAAGAATGTATAAGTCCCTTGGTTAGGGGAAAAGTATGATTTTACTAAAGTATAGAGTTAATATAACAACTTTATGGGAAGTTGGTTTATTAGCTTCATAAAAGGTTAATGAGAAGAGATTTACTCTAAAAAGTAAGATAAGTATATGAAGGGGCAAATTGGTTTTAAGGCATCAATTGCCCAAGGGTTTTATGTATAAAGAAGAGTCATTTTTAAAAGAGTTGAAGTATGTAGTACTTGGGTTAAATTCCCGGTTTTCTTTTATTAAAGATATGATTAAGTGCCTTAAGTAAACTAAAATGAGAGGGTATATGAACAAGACTAATAAGAATTTATAAGTTTTCTTAACTTATTTATGATTATGATATGATGACAGTTTGAGCTAGGGTAAGAGTATATCTGAGGGGCAAGCCCCAAGATCGTTATACCACCTACTCCAGGGTACGAGTATGTCTGAGGGGCAAGCCCCAAGATCGTCATACCACCTTCTCCAGTGTAAGAGTATATCGAGGCGGGCCCCAAGATCGTTATACCATCCGCACGGTATAAGAGTATATCCGGCGGCAAGCCCAGATCGTTATACCATCGCTCTGATGTAGAGTATATCCGGCGAGTCTGACCCAAGATCGTTATACCATCTGTTTCAGGGTAAGAGTATATCTGAGGGGAAAGTCCCCAAGATCGTTATACCACCTGTTCCGTGGACTTGCTACCCACGATGCGAGGAATACCTCATGCGAGTCCTTATGGGCTTATGCGGGTGAAATAGTCTCATGCGGTAGTCTGACTATGCGAGGAATACCTCATGCGGGTCCACGGGACTATGCAGTGAAATAGTCCCGAGTAGGGGTGCTTATTGATACTACGGGCGAGGTACCCTGTTTTGATCCTAAGGCCCCTATTTTTATGCAGTATTATATATATACACTTGTCACTCTCATTGTTAGTAAGGCACAGTAAAAGGTATTTTATTGTCTTCCATGACTCCAGCTTACTTTAGACTTATGAGATCATTATTATAGTATTTTCCAGCTTTACATACTTGGTACATATTGTGTCGACCCCTTCCTGGCCGGGCTGCGTTCATCTGCGCGGTAAGGGTAAGCAGATTGTGGATCCTCGTTCTTAGGATCACTATTCCGGTGTCAGAAGCTCCATTCCTCCGGAAGCTTGTTTATTGGTACGGACATTTCCCTGATGCTATATGTATTTTGTACATTCAGGGGTATGGCGGGGCCCTGTCCCTTGATTGTTATCTTTAAGTGCGTGGTCACATGTATGTTTTGGGCTATAAGAACCGGTTGTACTACTATACTTTGTTTAAGTATGTTTTATGGAAAGCGACACTTATCGGTGGCGATGATAATTACCCTTTTATAAGTTATGTGTTATGTATGTTCCGATGCTATTCTCTGACATATACGGCGAAGTACCGGTAGGTACCATCGCGGCCGGTCGGGTCGTGACACATGTCTCTGCATCAATGGCATAAAATCCAGCTTTAATAGCTGCAGGTACATCCGCAACTGCTTTATTATCCATCGTCGTTGACGATAAAATCTCAGCAAGATGTAGTGCATCAGGTAGAGGATCTTCTACCATAGCACGCATCTCCAATGAACTCAATTTAAGTGCTTCCTCAGTTAATTGGATTACAGGTGAAGTAAATCATCCTGGATTACAGGAATTCAATTTAAGTGCTTTTTGGGCTATGTGTTTCCTTTGCGCACTTCTCTGTTATTCTTCCTGCAAGTCAACAATGTCTTCACTGTATCATTATTCTTATGTCAATCTCTCTAATTATATCATTCAATTCAACAAATTCTATGCAAGCCTGCTGAAGCTCATCGGTGGTGGTATAACCACTGCCATCCTGAAGTTCATACTAAGGCCAAAAAGTGCATTGAGGATAACCACTGTAAGTGAGAGGATAACCACTATAAGTGAAGACAACCACATAAGTTGATGTTTCAGTAGCAGCAACAACAACTGCAACAACAACTGATGTAGTAATACCAGTCAAAACATCCACCACAGAAAAAAAACCAGCGTAAAGCAGTCCGACTTAGTAGTGATAATGATCCCGGAATTGAAAGCGATCCACGCGTGACCCGAACTACTCGATCTTGGGAGTGATTTTTAGGATAAAATGGACTGCGAAACAATCTTGTTACGCGCTTTTATATCTGAGGAAGATTCTGAAGTTCTATCCCCTGAATGTACTCTCGACAACTAGGAGGAAAAAAAATAACAACACAGCTGCATCAAGCAGGAGCTTCAACTCCCACAACAATAATGAAGAACCCATCGTTCTCTAGTCTCGCTCGGACTAGAGAATCCCTCGATTCTCCTTATATCAATGCTATGAAGAACCCCTCGTTCTCTAGTCTCGCTCGGACTAGAGAATCCATCGATTCTCCTATAGCAATTTCTATAATAAGCTCGGACATGCCTTGGAGTCTCCCTCAATTTCTAATCCATTTTCGGCTAGAAACTCCTCGATTCTCCTATCCTGAGCTACACATATGAAAACAGGAAATCTAATACTTGATCGACTGTGAATAACTCTTTGAATTTTTGAATTGAGCTTCAACTCAATCCATATTGTCTTCGATGAAGTATCCCTCGGTTCTCAGTCAATTTGTCGCTGAAAACTTCTCGATTCTTCTATCGATAGAAATTTCCTACTCCTTGATTTCATGGTTGCACTAGGAGAAGAATTTTCAACAACAACCACATCAGCAGCAGCAGGAGTCCTCATAATACGTAACATTTTCATCCCCACAGTAGCAATAATTTTAGCCACTACAAAAGCAGCAACACAATACAAACCACTACACCAGTAACAGAACCAACAGTGGCTCGACAATACCAACTTTAGTAGACACACACGAATAGAAACTAACATAACAACAACTATTAACAACAAGCCACATTAGTAGCCACAATAGAACAACAACAACAAGCCAACACAACAGTTGCTGGTTTTTGAGCAACATTTACACTAACTAACCAACACAACAACAACAAACAACACTTTTCTCCAATTCTCCAATTCACCAACATATAAACAACAATAGCAACAACAACAAACGACACTTTTCTCCAATTCTCTAATTCACCAACACAGAAACAACAACAGTATTCACAAGACACATATATACTCTCTTCAATTTCATCCAACTCAGTAAAGACTGGAACTCCGGCGATCTTCGTCGCCACAATGACAGCCAAAGACGGAGTCTATCCGCAGAAAACGATAACATCTACATCCGACTAAATCGACAAATGCGATAATCGAAACAGTAAACAAAAATAGAATGAATCGATCTTCGATTCTCTGTCGATTCTGTGTCTCTCGCACATAATCGATCGATATTCTACGGAAATTACCTCAATACTCTGTCAATTTTGCAGTTTGATTTTTCAGAAGAAATCGCGATTTCTGATTTTCAGAAAATCACGACCTCTGATTTCTCCTCTGCTTGATTTTTAATCTCGACGTGATAATCGTCAATGTGTATATGAGAACACGGTGATTGTTCAATATCAGTTATGCAATTGTGCTACTCTCGATCTCGCGATCTCGATTTGAATCGCCGAATCTCGAATTCAATATCCCCGATCTTCCTAGGACTTTGATACCATGTTAAGTTTGTAGGAGCAAACGATCGTGAAGAAGAAGACGACAGTGAATCGAGAAGAAAGTGTGAAGAGAAGAGGCTCATGAATGAAGAGGAGAAGACAATATATTTTGGGAGCAAACCAAAGTGCTCTTCTGTGTGATATTATTTTCTCTTCTAATAAATATTACAATTAATACACCTATTTATAATAACTAATTTGCAGAAATAACCATTGCAGAAATAACCACTAACTAACCACTAATATCCAATTAACCAACCACATATATATATATATATAATGTTTATATGTGTTATATCTCAACAAAATATGAGAGGACGTCTTTAAAATTATCCCTTTTATTTAGTTAGCCTCCCTTAAATACTGACCTTTAATGTTTTTTACTTTTTAGATATCACAAAATATTTCAAAAATTCAACATGTGATTTCTTAATACAATTTTGTATTGTGCTCTACTTTTGACGTACGATACCAAAAGTTAAATCTCATATGTTCTAAAAAAAATATTAATAAGTTCATGTATATTGTAACTTCTCTTAAAAAAATATTTTTCAAAAGTGTTTTTCAAAAAATTACTTTTAGTGAAAAACGATTTGTGTTTGATCAATTAATTTTTAAAAAAATACTTTTTAGCAACAATTAGTATTTGATCAAGCGTTTAAAAAGTTTTTTTAAGTGTTTTTATTCTCAAAAGTATTTTTCAAAAAAGTGCTTCCGGGTAAAAACTATTTAGCTTCTGAAAAACTGCTTCTCCAACACCTCAAAAGTACTTATTTTCTCAATCTTCAAATATAGCATAGTTTGTAAATACTCCTTTTGGTGATTAAAGAAAGTTACTATTAATTACCAAAAGAAAAAGAAAATACTATCCTCAAATTCTTAAACTCAAGACCTTTGATTAAAGATGGAGAATTTCAAATGTTTCACCACACCTTTAATTGTGATGCTTTTAATTGCTTTGATAGTATCATGACGTGTTTACTTAAAATCTTCCCATTTTATTGTCTTGGTTCTCATACATAATATAGAACTTAATAGTAGCCTCCATTTAAAGGCACCAACAGTCGCTTTGGCCGAGTGGTTAAGGCGTGTGCCTGCTAAGTACATGGGGTTTCCCCGCGAGAGTTCGAATCTCTCAGGCGACGTTTAGTTTTTTTAACCTCTTTTTAGTTTTTCCTCTAATTCTGTTTCCGGGTACTGATTCTGCAGACTATGAAGTACTCCCTCCATCTCAAAATACTAGCGTTTGGTTTGGTATATTAGAAATAACATCTATTGCATAATTTCTAAATAATATCAAATAGAGTGTATAACCTCGTTTTAGTTTTTTCTCTAATTTTGTTTTTCATTTTCGGGTACTGATTCTGCAGACTATGAAGTACTCCCTCCATCTCAAAATACTCGTCGTATTTTTCATTTGCACGCCCCTTAAAAATATTAATTAGGAGGGATGTTTGATTATTTTATCCTTATTTATTGTCGTAAGATATAATATTTCTTTATTGAATGTTTAGACATAATTGAGGTGTTTATAGTTTTCAAGAATAATTATATTAAGATTAAGAGAAATAAGAAAATAATAATTAATTTTGTCTTGAACGTCTAAACTGATAAGTATTTTGAGACAAATACTTTTTAATAGCACAACAAGTATTTTGAGACGGATTGAGTATACCACTTAGGGGTCGTTTGGTAGAGTGTATAAAAATAATGTTGAATAGAGTGTATTCGTAATGTTGGTATTAGTAATGCTGACATGTTATGCAGAGATTATTTGTTATCCACAATTTGATTTGGTGTATTAGAAATAACATGCATTGCATAATTTCTAAAAATAATTGGTTGTTTACGAAAATACCATCCATACTACACATTGTGAGAGACTTCATGGGCAATTGTGTCTTTAACTATGTTTATGCATGCATTAAAATCCATTGCATTAGTTATACATAGGATAAAAAAGTGTACCAAACAAGATAATAGTAATAAACAAAACTAATACTGCATTATTTTACTTAATACACTATTGTTCTCGCCCTAAATTTTGTTCTCTGTCGTTTTATCGGCTGACCGTATCGGGAGACAAATTGATTTCTGAACTTAAGCGATTTGGGCTGGAAATAGAACTCTAATTTTCAGCAATGGGTTCCCCAACTAATCCAGAAAGCGTTAGGACGGTGGTATGCGTAAACTAAGAGGTAAGAAACATGAATGCAGTTGAGTACAATAAAGTAAAGGATAAAGTAAAGTAAAGGATAAATATAGATAAAAATTGAGTTGTTTGATTGATTGGTTGTGTCTGTATATACAAAGATTGTTCCTATTTATAGTACAAAAAGAATAAAAAACTGTACAACATGATTCCCCCTATGTCAGCCATCAAGTAACCCACTAAGTTCAATGGCCAACTATGAGGGAGATTGTGCCGATTTTCTCGCCCTCTAATCTTCTTGCTTGGATAATGACCCTCTCTTTTAGCTGTTGTTGGTCGTTACCGCTTCTAGGGGTCCGGAAACCCTTTTGACTTGGTCATTGAGGCGTCTGCATCTGAGTGGGTCCCAGTCGTACCTTTAACTAACAACTTAACTAAGATGCCTTAGTAGCCGATGAAATTCTTGTATCCGAGGGCTAGAAGTAAATTATGCTCTGGAACAATTTGGCTGTCACTGAATTCGGCTAAACACCTAAATTATTTTTGAGTGTTAACAATTGCCCCTACATTAACTCGAGTGTGACTGTTGAGTTGATGTATCCGAAAGTAGCCGTTGTTTTAGTCTGACAGCCGCGCATGTCACTTCAATCGTCTCCAGTACATGCAATGTTGATTACTTCTGAATTTGATTTCCCCTTCAACCGAGGTGTCTTTATTACCACAAATCGGTTCCAAGACTGTTACTTATTCATGCATGCCCCAAATCGAAGGATAGTACTTTTTAGATACTTGTAGTTTACATTCCTGTCCATTTCTTCGTCGTGCATATTTATTAGTCGATATGCGTTGTCGGCGATCCGTTGGCTTACTACGAAAGGTCCTTCCCAATTTGGTAACCATTTGCCGAATTTACGATCTTTCATCCCAGTCGGCAAAACAATGTTCTAAACTAAGTCACCTTCGGCAAACCTCTTAGGCTTGACATGTTTGTTGTATGCTTTAGCCATTTTACTTTTACCGGCTTCAATTTTCTCTAGGGCCACCAGTCGATCTTCGTATAGCTGGTCTAACTCCATTAGCATGACCTGTTGATATTTCTCTAAACTTAGAGAGTTCTTCTTGGCCACCCGTAAGGATTTGACATTAATTTCCAACAGCAACACTGCATTTTGGCCATAGGTTAGCCAATACGGTATCGTCCCGGTGGCTGTAGATTTAGAATTCCTAATCGCATAAACAACTTCATCCAGAGTTAGATGACACATTCCTAGTTTATCCTCCATGTTCTTACTAATTATGTTCACAATAAGTTTGTTGGTTGTTTCGGCTTGCCATTCACATGTGCGTAATAAAGTGAACATGTGATCATCTTGATACCAAACTTCTTAGCAAAGGCTGCCACCTTAGAACCAGTGAACATCGTCCCTTGATCGGTGGTAATTATCTCAGGAATACCATATTTGTATATGATATGGTTTTAGATAAACTAAATGACATCTTTATGATGGACCCTATTCATCGGCTGAGATATCAAACTGACTGCAATTTTTTTCTGTCCGTGAAGATCCCACCAGAGCGCCTTTTACTTCTAATAGGCTATGAACTAGATCAGAATCATTCTCAACGAGTCCATAAGAAGTGATCCTATTTTTTTCATCGGATCCGGATAAAGACCAAAGATCTTGAGCGACAGATCCGGTAGAATAACTCAAAAGATAAAGAAGTATCGTTAATCTCTTCATGCTCGTTCCAAGCTCGAAGTACCATTTGTACAAATAAGAATACCCTTCATTACATGATTTATTCTTCATGGTAGTTAGGATATTGAGCTACAGGGGATTTAGTGTGAAACTTTTGTAAAGCCATTAATCTGCCTCCACCCATTTAGTGAAGTAATCGGTAGCCACGATAATGAAATTGTAGCCTTTAGCCAATTGTGGGTGAATCTTGCCGATGAGGTCCATACCCACCCTCTGAAGGGCCAAGGTTTTACGATTGGGTGCAACAACTCAGCTAGTACCCGTTGGATTGGTCCATGTTTCTCACATTCTTCACATCTTTTTGGATACTGGAAGTAGTCCGCTGTGATAGTAGGCCAAAAATAGTCGTGGCAGTAGATCAACTACTTCATCGCTGGCCCCGCTCTGTGTGATCTGCATACTCCTTCATGGACCTCTCCATGACCCTCAAGGCATTTTCTTTGAAAATACACTTGAGTAGTACCCCATTCACGTCCTTTTATAGAGGTCATCGTCAATGAGCACGTATTTCAATGCTCTTCTTTTAACCTTGAGGTCCTTGCAACTGGAGGGATCTTTTAGGTAGTCAATCAGTAACTACCTCCATGAGTCGATTTGATCAACGACTAACACTTCGGCTGGTAATTCATCGTGCTCTAGGGTGAGTAGAGACTTCCTAAAACCTAAAACTTTTTGTGCTAAGTCGTTAGCCTCAACATTCATTTCTTTGGGAACATAACTTAACATGGATAATGCGAACCCACTAAGCAACCTGCTAGCCATCCTGTGACGAGCCAGCAAATTTAGGTCTTTGTAGTCATATTCTCCGTCCAGCTGTTTGATCACCAGCTAAGAGTCTCCTCGGATCTCGATGCACCTCGCATTCATAGAAACTAGGAGTTTGAGCCCCATGAAAAGAGCATCTTATTCGGCTTGGTTGTTCGTTAATTCAAGATCTAGCCTATAGGAGAACCTACACATTTTATCTCTCAGATTTGTTATCGTGACTCCGGCTCCAACTCTTTTCTGGGTTCTAGACCCGTCAAAGGTTAGTACCCACGACACGACATCTATACATATAGTAGGAGGGGTGCATGGATATTTTATGTCTACATAAGGGTGTTCTACCAAGAAATCGGCTACTGTTTGGCCATTGATGGCCCTGCGTGGCCTATACTCGAGAGAGAATGCAATAAGCTTGATGGCCCATTTGATTAATCAACCTTTCAAGACATGTCTATTTAGTAAGTACCAGACAATATCAACTTTTCACAAAACATATATAACGTGAGGCATTAGATAATTTTTGAGTTTTGTGCAAGCATAGAACAAAGACAAACAAAGTTTCTCCAAAGGAGTATATCTAGTTTCAGCATCGTTGAGCATTCGAATAAGATAATAAATCGCTCTTTCAGTTCCATCATGGGCCTTCTGTGCTAGCAAACAACCTATAGATAATTCTGCAGCCGAAATATACAATTTCAACGACTTCACTGGCATGGGAGGCACCAGTACGAGGGAAGTATCTAAGGCCTTTTTAATTTGATCAAAGACCTCTTGTTGTTTTGGGCCCCATACTAGCTCTTGTCTTAGCAAATGTGAGAAAGTCTTCACCTTGCTAGTCGAGTTAGATATGAACCTCTTTAAGAAATTGATCTTTCCCAATAAGCTTTGTAACTCCTTATTTGTCTTCGGTGGTGCAGATCCCATTACTACCTTGGTTTTGTTACGTATTTCTCGATGCTTTTCTTGTGTAGCAAAAATCCAAGGAAGTTGCCAGCCGATACTCTGAACATGCACTTGGCTGGATTTATTTTGAGATTATGAATCCTCATTCTTTTTAATGCTTGTTGAAGATCGGCTAAATGATCCTTGAAGTCCTTAGACTTCATTACTACATCATCGATATAAACCTCCATAGTCTTACCGATCAAGTCATGGAAAATGGTATTCATTGCCCTTTGATAAGTGGCACCAGCATTCTTCAAACCAAACGACATAACTACCCACTCGTAAATGCCCAACGCTCTTGGACATCTGAAGGCGGTTTTGTGAATGTCGTCCTTGGATACCGACATCTGATTATAGCCAGAGTATCCATCCATGAAGGTCAATACACCATTAGCAGTTGCTGAGTCGACTAGCATGTCGGCTATTGGCATAACATACTCATCTTTAAGAGTGGCTAGATTTAGGTCCCTGTAATCAATACATACCCGCACCTTGTCATTATTATTCTTGACTGGTACGATGTTTGCCAACCATTCCACATACTTAGGCGTTTTGATAAACCCAGCTTTCAGCAGTCGCTTGATCTCGGCTTTGATTTGAGGCATCAACTGAGGGTGATACCTTCTGGGTGGCTATTTTTGGGGTTTAAACCCTCCTTGATTGCAATCTATGTTCTACCAAAGTACGTGCAAGCCCAGGCATCTCATGATAATCCCATGCGAAACAGTCTTTATACTGCAGTAGAAGGGTCGTTATACCTTATTTGTCTTATTCCTTTAGCAAGCCACTAATATGTGTTAGCCGAGGGATTTCGTCAGTTCCCAAGTTAATATCTTCCAAAGGATCCCGAGACTCAAAACTAGGCATAGCCCTTCTTATGGGCGATTCAAGTTCCATCGGTGACTAACCTTCATCGGCTGCAAGCATTGGTTCGTTGTCATGGTTCCCCATCTGCGATGCCTCGGCTATCCTTGCCTTAGAACTTAGAGCAGTCAGCCGATGCCATATGTCACATATGATTTGGGTTTCCTCAACCATTTAAACCTCCAAGGTAAGTCGTGGTTTGACTAATTATTTTATTTCAAACCCTTGTGAGGTAAGATTACAAGATTCCCAAGATCATTCTTCATACTGATCTGTGACGGCTATGAGAGCCACATAGGGTTAATAGATGACAACCTCTACTTTTTGAATTCCTATCGGAACAGGTTATCATCCACTGGGACGATTTCTATCTTATCACCTTCCCAAAAGATGAGATTTTAATGCATGGTAGAAGGAAGGCATCAGTTGGTGTGAATCCAGTACCTGCCCAACAGAATGGTGTAGGATGACTTCCCATCTATTACAAAGAAGACAAACCTGAACGTCTTAGGACCTACGGTGATTTCTGCTACTAGAATCCCCAATGCTTCAGAGGCTTCTCCCATAAAGCTAGCCAATTTCATGTTAGTTGGGATGAGATCCGCCTTTGTTTTGTTAAGATCCTTCAAGGTAAGAAACAACATTACATTCAACACAACCCCATTGTCGACAAACACCCAACTAATAATTTTGCCATTAATGTAAGCCTTGACGTAAACAGGTTTGAAGTGTTTAACCATAACTTTTGTAGGTGCACCAAATACGGTGCTCAAAGTGTCCCTATATGGGGTATCGACTATTGTTGCCCATTCTGCATTTTCTACGCAAACATCACCTTCTAAGCTATCCAGTGCGGAGCAGATGGCCTAAAACTCACATGGGATTAGGCTGACCCATTCAATGTCTGCTCACATCTCATCAACTAGGTCATGGCTAAATAAATCGAGGATAGAGTCCCCTCCTTTATCCAATTCGGCTGACCAGAAACTCATATATTCCATTTCCTGGAGACAAATGAGGATCAGCTAGGGATCCTCTGACTGAATCCTCTGCATGATCTGTGGGGTTGCCTCAGTTAGAAGTCCATTCGGGGCTGCATTCTCTTGTCGAGCGACATTACCATTGAAGCAACTGAGCTGAATACCCGCTCGATAGCCTCGACTAGGCAGATTCAGGAATCTCATGATTTTCGACTGCCTTGGTATTGGAAATTAGATGCAATGTTTATTGCATCTTATGCAAGGCCTTGACACGTTGCATCCTTCTTTTTTGAGTCTTGGATATGACTCTCGGTGGTGCCTCTTTCTTTTTGGGAGCCTGATTGACAGACCACTTCCCCTCTTCTGTGTTGGCGGCTGGTTTAATCATTCTCTGGGGTCTTTTATGGCCCTCATTTCTCGTCGTGATACGTAAGGACGAAACACCCTCATTTACATTAAACTTGACCACCCTATATTTGGGTTTAGAAAGTGGTACTTCATCTATTTGAGGCATGCTCTGCTGCCGATTGGCATCCGTACTTGCCCCCCAGGCCTACGCCTGACGCCGATAGGGACCCTTCTAAACATCATGATTTATTTTTGAAGTTCTCGTTGAACGTCCCTCGAGTATTTAGGGTGGCCATTAAAATTCATCCTAGTTAGCTTTCTGTCATCACGAATGTCATGTAGGCTGCCTAGTCGGTTGAACACAGAGGTCTTTGTGGCCTTATCCCCTTCGATAGGTTTCTTTGGGACCCACACCCTTCTCATCGGCTGTCTCTATTTGGTGTCCCTTGACTCATTAGTCTTAGTAAAAGATATCATAGATATTGGTACTGTGGGAAATGGGTCGGTATCAATGAACATTTCAGCCATACTCTTGTCGGCTAGCTTGAACCTTTCCATTTTGATGCCCTTTTGGATCGCATTTCTGAAGACAATACAATTAGAAGTAGAGTGTCGGTATGAATTATGCCACTTGCAGTACTTCTTATCTTTGAGTTTCTCGGCAGGAGGAATCCTATGACCATCAAGCAGGTGAATTTTCTTATCGTTGAGCAGATGATCAAATATCTAATCTGCCTTCGTGATATCAAATGAGTGTCACGCCCTTTTTCGACCGCGACATTTTTTAGCGAACCCTGCTTAAATAACACGTTAGAGAAATAGAATAAAATGCTAAAGTGTTTTAAAAATGCTAAAAGGTGCTTAAAAGGTGCTAGAATATTAAAAGTGCTAAAAGGTGCTTAAAGTGCTAAAGTAGGTGCTAAGGGTTCGCGGAGTTGCCACCTAATTAATTGGGTGAATTAGGACACCTAAATGTTAACTAGTTTAAAGCAAACATTAACTCAATTTTAATGGTCTGCTAAACTTAATGAGATTCTGGGCAAGGGTTCTTTATTATCCTAAAGGGAAGGGGTCAGGCACCCTAAAAGATCCGCTAACTTGCGGTTGTCCGTTCAAATCTAGGTTATTTATTATGCTAAGAAAAGACATGTTAAAGGAATTTGAGTAAAAGAATTTTGAAGATATAAGATATTTTGGTCTAAAATTAATTGCGAGATTTGTGTAGAAAAGTCAAAGTTAGTTTTGGAAAATATGTCATTAGGGTACCTAAATACCATATTAGATACATATCATGTATAACAGGAGTAAAAATTTATTATGACACAGGGTGTGCTTATGAGATAGGATTGTAAGATGGTTATCGATGTTTTAGATAATTTTC
This sequence comes from Przewalskia tangutica, assembly GCA_029844215.1. NCBI lineage: Eukaryota > Viridiplantae > Streptophyta > Magnoliopsida > Solanales > Solanaceae > Przewalskia > Przewalskia tangutica. The sequence goes on along the minus strand of CM056732.1, from coordinate 78,660,248 downwards.
TTATGTGAAGGCTAATGAGGATTTATAAAAAAAAACGGGTTTCATGTTGAACTAATATATTAACTATCTAAGTAATTATGCAAGTGAAAATTATTAACTGATTTCTTAGGACTTAAGAAGGGGAGGTTATCTTCTAATTTATTGCTTCAATATTATATTCTACTAGTAGCGTAATGTTAGACAAATAATTACAATAAACAAATACGGAAAGGGGAGGCAATAATAAAGACTCTAAGGAATGGCGAAGTCCTTTTCGCCTATGGCTTTAGAATTTCTGATGCGGAGAGGGTGAAGCACATAAATGCGGTTCTTCGCGTTTGCCACGACGAGTCTCACCATGAGACTCTTTGTTGCTCCGATGTGTTTCATGTAAACACAGAAAATGATAAGGATTAGTATATGCTTTATATCAGCTTATCACATAATAAATGAATGGGCATCAAATCTAAACATACACGATCCAGTTCAGGCATGGGTACGCATAAATTAGCGTGGATCTTTGGCGATTAACAAATCAATGAGAAGCAGGCATAAAAGGCTCGGCCCAGACATAAACTCGCAGCCCAGCAAGGCGATGCAGGCATACATATAACTATGTGAAGGCAATGCGAAAATTATATAATATGGACTGGCCCAGTAGGCATGCGCAGGGCCTAGATGTGAATACTGCAGAGATATTCCCAACTTATGATGAACCCACTGAAACACAAATTCACAAATGCAAATACCAAGGCAGGGGTATTTAGAGTTACATGAGCATGCTAAAGATTCAAAGGCAAACTAAAATCCTACGGGAATACCCATATTTTAGTGCTAAATTCAGACCATAAAGGCATGAACAAGGTCACTGAAATGTATAACAAGATTCATACAATCACTACACACTTGGAGGACTTATCAAAACATAGCTCTTAAGCAAAAATCAACTATTAACCTAGCTACTTATTTAATAAGCTCACTTAATGAACACACATCGCATAGGCCAGATTCTAAATTCAAAATGACATATTTGACCATAGATGGACTACTAAGCAGACATTAGCAGGCTGTTCAACTTCTAAACTATGAGGCACATGCTCTTCTAGATCACAGTGAGAATGGAAATAAATAGGCAACATCATTTTATTACTACTTAGGGACTACTGGGAGGATGTCCTACAGGGCAAAACGCGCAAAATTCAGAATATTCCCTCAAATAGGCAATTGAGAACTTGTACCATATACAGAGAAACATTAACATATTAGCTTAAGATGAGATGTCAAGAAGCAGTTATCAGGAAGGAACACACTAGTTTGCAGGTCAACAAAAGAAGAAGACTTCGTATTCATGTATTAAGTATGTTAGATCAGTTCCTGGCTAATAATGATTTAATCTAACATGTCTTAAACACCAAAACACTTGCGCAATCCAATATTGGTTAAAATAGACGAAAACTAACATACTATTCAACTCAAAAGCCATTTAAATAGATAAACTAATCCTTAAACTAATAAGATAAGAATTGGACACAGTGCGTTTGGGCATGGCCAGTTAACCAAACATATAGACTACATCAAACCAACTGGTTATCATCAGTCCCTTTGCAAACACATATTTAAGCAACATAATAAGCTTAGTATATTAAACATCAATCCTAATCGATAACTTAGAAAATCAGAATCTTGCTAAGATAAACTAAGACATGTCGAACACTTATATAACAATGTTAACAAATTTATCAAGAAGTATATAACAGAAATCACATAAATTCACATAAAGAATCGAAATTCGACAGGAAATTGAGTTTACCTTCTCCGGACAGCGAATCGGGGCAGCTTACCAAGTCGCCGATCCACTCGGTGTTTGGTTGTGATGCGGGAAGCAAAACTTAGACGATTTTGCTAGGTTGTGCGAAAATAAAGAGTTTGACCTTGTTCTTGTTCTCCTTTCTGTTTTCCCTCCTTTTGTCTGCTACGGTTCTTACTCGTTTTGTCTTGTGATTTCCTTATGCTCTCTCTCATTTTTTTTTTCCTGATTTCTTGCTCTCTATTTCTCTCCTCCTCCCTCCGATTCTTGTTTGATTGTGGATGAAGAGTGACAGGTTTAAGGGCTTTCTCCCTTCCCTCCGGATGTCTTTGCATGTGTAAATCGACCCATTTATATAGCCCAATTTGGGTTTCAAGTTAGGTAAACCCTTAAATGTGAATTGTGGTATGATTCTATACTGATTTTCGAGTGATTGTTTACCAAAATAGGTGCTGATTTGGTTCGATTTTTTGGGATGAAATATGGTAAGATTCTTGCTGATTTTATGAGATACGGTTTTGAGTGTTGATCTGGTGAGTTATATCTTTCTTGAGTGTCGAAAGTGAGGGTTTGCTGGCTGGGTGTGCATGGGTAAGGAAGGTCGCCAGATTCTCAGGCGAGAATCTCGGCAAAGGGAAGGAGCGGCGATGGGGGGGGGGGGGGGTGTGCGAGGTGCGGCGATTGTTGGTTTTTCTTTTTTAGGTTAGGTTTTTTTTTCTTTTCTTAGGGCAAATGCTGGGTGAGGGGAATGACATAAGGGCTTGGGCGAGTTGGGCCTTCAGGTAGTTGGGCTGGGTAGTGGGCTGGGCGGGTTTATTTAGGTAGGGAGTGCTGGGCCAGCGGGTTAAAGGTTTTTGGGTTGGGTAGGTATTAATTTTTTAGGTGTTTTAATTAATTTTAGGTGTATTAGTGCTAAATAAATGGAATCTAAATTGTGATTAAATTATTTAGGTGCTTTATTAGCCTAAGCTTGAGTTTAAATTATTAATAAAACTAACGACGGACATGCTATTTAATTAGTGCTTAATATTTTATAATGTGACGCCATTTTTAAAATCTTATTTATTATGCGTATTTTGCGATGTTAAATTAAAAATTGAATGGGGTTTGGATTATTACTAAATTATTTAAATGCTAAATGCAGATATGACATTTAAGGATTGCTTAATGTTTTCTGAATGCGACGCTATTATTAAAACGCATGTGTTAGATTAATTTAAATTACGAATTATGAAATTGTCTTGCTATTAGTAAAATGCGAGTATTTTATTTAACACGACGTCATTGTCAAATTATTTATTTTATGTATTTATTTATTTTATTATCATTTAAGAATTATGACAGGACTTAAAATTAATAAATACGGGCGCGAGACTCTAAGTGCTTAATTTTCTACGTAAGACACGGTGCCATTAATAAATTGCTTATTTGTGCATGTATTAATATTTTATTTGCTGCATTTTATTATTTAAAAATTATTAAAATTATTGTTGAAAATTGGTGTAATTTTATAGTTAATAACTGGACGGGAGGGTCAAAATTGGGTGTCAACAACTTGTATCTGCCCCTATCATTGGATAAACTCGTCTTATTGCCTTTTACGGCCGGGCAAGAGTAAACCTTACCCCTAATAATCTCGGCCATTAAATGCATCGTGCGATTGGTGACTACGATTCGTGCTCATCTGTTCAACGATGGATACCAAGTGGGAGCCTTGATTTCGGTTGGTTCTTCTCCGCTCCTTTTCCTGGACGTACTGCTCTATTTGGCTAGCCTTTTCGGCTAACTGTCTCAGGTCAGAACAGTATTATCCCACCAACTTCTCCTTTAACTGAGGGTGTATGTTGTTGATTATCATATGGGCACACTCAGGCTCGGGGAAATTTACAGTGCATTTCCCAATACCAATAGGTGGGGTAATGCCCCATTGTTGTTGTTGGGTATGGCTACCAAAGCCTGCAACCTGAGCTTCTATAATGGGTAACGGAGCCTGAGGACTAGGGATGTCAATGGGGAGGGGGTGGGGGAAGGGTACCCCATACCCGTATCTGCCACCTAAAACTCACCCTCACACCCGCCCCACCACCCATCACGGGTAGTAATTCCTCCACCCGTACATGCCTGGCGAGTATAAGATTATACCTGCTCCCGCCCCACTTACTCGGCGGGTACCCATTACCCGCCTCACCACCCGTTAGGTACCCGCATACCCGCCTAAAATATTCAACTAATCAATGGTCTACACTTCTACACCACTTGTATCAAATCCAGCATCAGTAAGTTAATTCTTCAATATTTGATTAAAACATTCTACACTGATTGATACCACAATGTACCAAAGTTCATTTAACAAAGCAACTAAAAAAACAACTCCCACAAGTTTTTTTAAAGCAACTAAAAAAAACAAACGTTCTACATTGATTGATACAACTCTTCAGCTGCTGAAGTTCAACATTTGCATCCATGACTTCTTCAATCAATCCTTATCATACATCAACCTCCTTCACCTAAAATATAGAAATTTAAAAATTTAACAATGTTTGGCGGATATATGACAAATGATTAATTAAGTTGAACAATTTAAAACACTTAATACCTTTTCTTCGGTAATACATTCTTTCTCCTCTATTTCGTCAATAATTTGCCGATACTCAACTTTTTTTAGCCCACCATCACCTAATAATTAAAATTAAGGTATCAGACAAATTTAAAATAATGCCTTATATAAAGAAACAAGTTGAATTGAGTTTAAAATAAAACTTCTACTTACCTTTAATATTAGTCCAAATCTAGTTTTGAGCACAAATTAAAGCCTCGACGGTTGACGGAAGAAGGCGACTACGATGATTACTCAACACACGACCACCTATGCTAAAAACCGACTCAGAAGCAACACTAGAAACGGGGATACTTATGATGTCCTTTGCTATCCTTTGAAGAATCGGGAATGTCGATCCATTGGTTTTTCACCAAACAAGGATATCAAAATTATCGTCAAGAGGTACATAAGGAGTCTCAAAATACTTCTCCAACTCCGATTTTTCTTGAGCTTGATTCTCCTCCACCTCCAACTATTTAGCAAAGCCACTCATCCTTCTTTTCCACTAACTTTACTAGATGGTGGTAGCTTGAAATTAAAAGTTGGTTCTTTTCCTTTACCCTTTTCCATACTTTAACGAATATTCACTCGTCAAATTCTTCAAAACATCTTTCACCTTCTCCACCTCCAAATCAACTTCATATTCCTCGTAATTTTTTTTGTAGTAATAGCGAACAAGTGGTATCTTATATCAAGGATCTAATACGGTTGCCACAGCTAGAAGAGTATTCACATCACCCCAATACTTTTTATATTTTTCCAACATTTTTGTTGCCATATTTTTTATCAGAAGATCAGAGGATGTAATCCAATTATTCAATGCACATTTAATTTCAGATATATTGCAAAAATAAACATTGGCAGTAGGATACTTAGTGACAAAAAAATCATAAGTGGCATCATTAAATAACTCTAACTTCTCACAAATTCTTTCAGCTTTCTCCCAATCTTCTTTAAGCGGCACACACTTTTAAACTTTCGACTCTCGTCCACTTAAAACATTGAAAATGCTTTTGTACATTATTGAAACTTTAAGAATTTTATGGTTTAATTGCAACGAGTTTTGCAATCAAGTACAAGCTTCTTCGAGCAATTTTTAGCATGAGTCCTAGCTGTGCTTTCAAATTTTGTCACTCTTAAAACAGAAGTTGTCCAAAAATTCACACTATTTCTAACCATTTCAATGCCCTCACCAATTATGTTTAAACCATCTTGGACAATCAGATTTAAAATATGGGCACAACAATGCATGTGTAGAAATTTTCCATGCAAAATAAGTGAATCATTAGAAAGTTTACCACGCAAAATTTCCATTACGACATCATTTATTGTGCAGTTATCTAAAATGATGGAATAGATAGAACAATCAAGATTCCAATTGTAAATACACTGACACAAAGCTTCAGCTAAGACTTCCTTTGTATGAGGTGCCTCCACGTATAAAAATCTAGAAAAAATGGCATGTAAGGCACAATACAATCCATTTTAGGCTGAAAACAACAATATCATGCTCAAAACAGCTGATATCGTGCATAAAACAACAAATATGTCCCTAAACAACACATATGTCCCTAAAAAACACATTTCAGGCACGAGATAACCAATTTCAGCACAAAAAACACAAAACAGAACATTATAGACAAAAAAACAACACATTTCAAACAGAAAACATGCGCATTTGAAATATGTATATACCTCAGAATACGACTTTGTAGCTTCCATATATTACTAATAAAGTGAGCAGTGACTGCCATGTAGCCTTTCCATTGATTACTTGAAGTCCACATATCCATTGTTAAAATAATCCTACTATTGGCCTTGTCCAATAATTGAATCATTAACTTCTTCTCAGTAGCATACCTTTTCATAATATCATTCCTAGTCGTGTTACGATATGGTACTTTGAAACCCGATTGCAATGTCTTACAAAGTTTTCTAACCCCGTAATTCTCAACCATATTTAATGGGTATTCATGGAGGATAATCATTTTGTCAAATCTCATCTCTCATTCGCTTGGTGAAACTTATATGTCGCCAATCATAGTGTTTCACCATTATTAGCGGAATTAGATAGTGACCCAAACAATCTAGTTTGTCGAAGATCTTGGCATACTCTCTTGGGACAAGACTTAGTGTGATCTCTCAAATGAGATGTTCCAGCTTTTGGCCCTCCTGCCAAAAGATTAGCACAAAAGTTACATTTGTCTTTCGTTTCACCATTAACCTTCTTCCTTTTATAATTTTTCCAAACTTCCGATATATGCCTACTAGTAAGAGGTATAATAGAAGAGTCTAGGTCTGATTCTGTTTCATTTGGACCCTCTAAAGGAATCAGATTTGCACTGGAAGAACCTTATAAACCATTTTCTGTTCCGGAAGGTCTGTTGACACCCAATTTTGACCCTCCCGTCCAGCCATTAACTATAAAATTAGACTAATTTCGTAAAATAATTTTTTATGATTTTTTATAATAAAATGCAGCGATAAAACATTAATACATGCATAAATAAATAATTTAATAATGGCATCGCGTCTTACGTAGAGTTTTAAACACTTAGAGTCCCGCGCCCGCATTAACTAATTGTAAGCTCTGTCGTAATTCTTAATCATTAATAAATACATTAAAATAATTAATTTAGCAATAACGTCGTGTCAGGTAGCATAGCCGCATTTATTAATACGCCAGAGAATTTCATAATCATTTGTATTTTAAAATCAATTTAATCTAATACATGCATTTAATAGCGTCGCATTTATAAAAAGCTTTAAACGATTCTTAAATATCATACTTGCATTTAGCATTTAAATAATTTAATCTAAACTCAATTCAATTTTAATTTAACTTCGCAATAATGCAATAATAAGGTTTTAAATAATAGCACCGCATTTTAAAATATTAGTTATAATAATAACTTAGGCTAATAAAACACCTAATTAATTTAATCACATTTGTTAATTAATTAATTAACTATCCTAAAACTAATTAAACTCCTAGAATTAAAAACCTACCCAGCCCAAACCGTCGACCCGCACCCCGGCCCACGCCTCTTTCCCTTGGCCCAAACCCGCAAGCCTTCTATCCTATAACCCTCAGGCCCCAACGTCCACAATACAAAGAGCTCACACAAAAAACGAAAACAAACCTAGGCGAAACCCTAAGCCCTCAATCGCCGCATATCTTCCTCCCCCCTACCCGCGAAGCTCGCCGGATTTTCAGGGAGGAAAATCCGGCATAACCTTACCATAACCCCTTCGAAATCAACATACAATATTTACCTTCCAAAATCAATTCAACCAGATCAGTAAATCTCACCCAAATCGCACCCCGAATCGCGGCTAAGAATGTACCCAAATCTTCCATCTTCTTACCATAAACGCCACCTCATATATACCCTATATAAAGCACATGCAATAGGCATAGGAGGGGGCATCGACAGAGGGATTCAGAAATCGATCGAATTCAGAGCTTAGTCAGGGGGGATCAGGAACAGAGAGCAGGGCATAGGAGATAGCATCGAACCCTTAGCGTGATTAAGAACCATTAGAGCAGTCGAACATAGGTCAAAAGGGGGGTCGACAAAAAGACCTGTTTAGTAATATAGCAATCCAGAGAACTGGACGGGAAGATCCCGGAGTTTACATAGAGGAAAAGCACTAGAAAACAGAGAAGAATGAGTAGGTGAGGGTCTCTTACCAACGAAATCAGGAACCCAGCAAATAAGCACAAATCCGAAACCTTTCTTCTCAATAATAGCCTGGAATCGACCACAAACTGCGTCGCTTCAGTAGCATAGCACAAAATCTCCGAGTGGCTCCGACGACTTGATACGCTGCCTCGGTTCATTTGCTGCGAAGGTAAACCCAAACTCTTTTCGATTCATTTGGTATTTCGGGCATTTTACGTATTAAGCGTGTAGTAGTTTAGTTTTATTCGCATAACTGAGATTAATATAGGATCTGATGATGTATTATGTCGTATTGAATAATTATGTGTTGTTGGTAAGTTGTATGAACTCGTTTGGTCCGTGTGATGACCATGTACTTTTGTTAAAAATGCTTAAATGCATTGATTTAAATAAATGCGAAGTATATTTATTTGGTGTTGAACCTGTTTAGTTAATATTAGCGGTTATTAATGTTCGCAACTATGTCTGATAATGTGATTCAGTTAAAGTTAACAGATATTAGTATGTGCGAGACGCGACTATGCTTGTTAATGTGATTTGGCTAATACTGGCATTGGTAATGTGTTTGTAGATAGGGTTGATAATACCTGATTCATTGTGTGATTTGTGTCATTGCTAAAGGAATTGTAGCTCTGTCGCATCTTATACCGGAAAGGTAATAATGCCTTAGGGTTTTAATATCGCTAAGATCTATCCCAAATGGATCCTAAAAGCAAGTAGCAAGATGCTAAATGGTTATATAATCTAGAAAATATCATGATATACATATTTGGATGACTGAAAGTTGTCTAAAACCTGCTTGAAAGCCGACTTGTGTTTTAAAATGATTCAAAGTGGTAGCTGGCTGATTTTATCGGAGGCAGGTGACCTTCTAGGCTTGAATGTACCCTCAGTGTTTGGATTAAACATACGCGACATCGGGTTGTAACTTATATAAATTAGCGTTGTTAGGATGTAAAAGAGGCAGAGTAAAAGATCAATCGTTCGGGTTGTTGTTAGCGGGTGTCTGGTATGTTCTGTTTTTTTAGACTGAAATTGAATCTCATAGTCTCTTTCCTTGTATGATTTCCTGTCCAATGTTTTGTCCCTTCATGCTTCCTGTCTCTTGCCTGATTTGCTTAAATAAAGTGTGTTGTTGCCCATCATATGTTCTAAAATGCTTGTTAACACTAATTGAAGCCACATCAAGTCATATATTCACGTCGAATGCAAACTCGGCGACCTTTGTCATACTGTTTAATCCTGCCCATTTTCTTTGTGTGACTGTTAGTTGCCATGATTAAAAGTATGCCTTCATTGACTGTGAAATGTGCAGTGTCACGATATATCCACCACGTCGTGTCTTTGTATTACATTTTTGTGTGCCTTAATAAGCTTCAGAATACATCTTGGTTTGATTAATCATACCCAACTCTTTTAACTACCTGAATCTCCTGCCAAGATGTACATGATTGTCTTACTTGGATTGCTGAACCGCATATCGAAGAGTCTCATAAGCCATAGAAATAGTTGGTTAGCATTAGTGTCATTATTCTTTGTTGGCACTATTGTCATGTTGCCTTTGTTTTGGTATTCTTTGTCATTCTTATTCGGTGTTATCACTCTTCATTAGGTTCGTCCCGCCTCTGATTTGCCTTTTGTTAATTTCTTACTTGATCTTGGAATTTATTTCTCTTTTCTGCATCTTGCGGCACTGTCCCATATGTATGACATATCGGGTTCGGCTCCTTGGATTTGCCTCTTTTGCTATTTCGCTATCCATGATTCAATCATGCATACATGTTTTAAGTATAAATCATACGTGCTAATTCTTATGTCTAGTACTTGTTTATTATTTGGGTTCTTACTAATCCTTATTTTTCTTATTTTTACATGGCACGTCGGGAATGAAGCGAAGAGTCTCACGGCGAGACTCATCACGAGCTACTCCAAATGAATACCTGCATCTATGTGCATTTCTCTATCCACATTGGGGAGTTCCAACCCGCCGGCGAATAGCATCGCTACTCTGTCGAGTCCTTTTATTTCTTATCCCGCCCCGTTTATTCGTGTAATTAACTGTCTAACACTCGTACATTAGCAGTAAGTTGCCTAGAATATTTAAACTTTGGGTCACCATTAGAAATTAATTCGACATTAGAAATTGGCTTGTTCCTTTAAGTTAATATTTTTAACATTTGCTTAAATCATATTAGATTCTTACAATTTTCCACCTAGCATAAATATTCGTGTAGCTAATATATTATTAAGGAGAAATCTATTTTTTATGAACTCTTGCTAACATGCATAATAAATCTTTTTTTTAGTCTTTGCATAATAGGTATTTTTCATATGATTTTGTAAACACACATTTTTCATGTCATTAAAACATTTTTATGAACGCATGTTTTCCACTAAGGACATTTTAAACATAATCTTACATTTTCTCTTAGTCAAAAATACATCTTAAGTGTTTTAAATATTTTAAATACCCTTCAAAACATGCATTCTTTGAACATAATAATTACACTAGGTCTGACAGGACAACCGCAAGTTAGCGGATCTTAGAGGGTGCCTAATCCCTTCCCTCTAGATTAATAAAGAACCCTTACCCAGAATCTCATTAAGTTTAGCAGACCATAAAATGGAGTTAGTGTTGACTTTAACCTAGTTGACATTTAGGTGTCCTAATTCACCCATTTAATTAGGTGGCGACTCCGCGAACCCTTTAGCATTTTAGCACCCTTTTAAACTTTAGCATCTTTTGCAATTGTAGCATCCTTTAAGCATTTTTGAACATTATTAGCATTTTATTTTATTTTCTAACCTTTTATTTGAGCAGGAGTTAGAAAATAAATGTCGCGGTCGGAAAAGGGCGCGACAGAATGGCGACTCTGCTGGGGATTTTAGGTTCTTAACCACAACAGACCTAGGGTTATTATTTGGCAATTATTTTGCATTTAATTTTTTGTGTGTTGTATTTTGTCTTATTTATTTTTGATTGCTACCTGCTTTACTGCTCTCCTTAAACTGGCATTCCGCTCATATTTCTTCCATTCTGGAAAATTCACACAATCACACACTCACGCGCTGGTGTGCTCCGCGCACCCGCAAATTTCTTTCAAAAAATATCCAATTTTAGGAGAGTTGGCGCCTGCGCGGAGTTAGATCGGTTCGTCTGATCAGCCGCGTAGCCTTCTCACTCGAGTTGTCTGCTCGGGAACCTTGCGTCCAGAAAAGCCAAATCTTAGAAACTTAAGATAGAGCTATACCACCCTTTATTTTAGGGCATGCATGCATTTACCTTAGGTGGGTTGGTCCTTGGCATCGACACCACAATTAGGAAGACACCAAACTTGTCGACGGGTTTCTCAACCCAAACGACCAACCAGCATATTATGTGTAGCGTGGCAATGACAGACAAATCCAAACCCAATCATGACATGCTGAAATTGGGGAAAGTGCACCGTCATTTGGTCGCCATTTCCAACAAAGGCATTATAGTTGGGCGACTTGGACAAATCGTCATAATCTCGCATAAGTGGCGTTTAGGCTTACCTGGCATAAAGAGGCCCCTGCATGTTAGGAAGCGTTTGAATATGCTATGTGCAATATATCCGCTACATACCGCAAATTATGTGCTTTATGCTAACACCGTTTGTTGCATTTTAGAAAGATTTATCATCTCCCCAAAGGTCGATTTGTATTTGACTTAGCAATGGCGAGCATCAATATTTCACAAAATCAAAGGCACGGTCCGACATGACCGATTGAGGGCATCCGAGCGGAGCAGTGAACTCTTCGTTCCTATAGGCAAAGCAGTCTCGAGAAAGAAGAAGCGGATGACACCTTCTCAAAGCGGGACAATGTAGGAAACTGCAGGCTGCAAATCCAAGCACTGCACGCAGATGTCGAGGACAATGGCGAAGTCAAATACAAATCGACCCCAAAACTCACAAAATTTTCTTTGAGCGCAGTCTTTTCATATTAATGAAGCGGCAAATGCAATAGCGGCGAAAATACGGCAAGAATTTTCTTCGCGAAAAAGCAGCGAGGCGTAAGATATGACAAAAATCTCAAAATTCAAAGTCCGCATCGAAGCGGCAGCGAAAGAAGGCATCAACAATCGGCAATCAAAGTTGAGTTCTGCAACAAAACCTAGCGCGTCAACTCGGGCATAAAGTCAAACTTGCAACCCGCGCATCGCACACAACAAAGGCATCATAACAATTCGTCAGTTGCAGTGCAAGGGCAACATCTCAGTATTCGTCAGGCATATCAGGGACGACATCTCTATCCATCAAATTGCGCGTCTCATATATATTTATCATTTTTGTTTAGCGGTATACACTAACGTTTTCTCAAGCTTAGCTTGCGGGAGCATTTATTCTACGAGGAAGCGGAACACGTCGAACAGCGGCGTTATCGGCCGCAAGTCTACGACGCGACGCCCGGCCAATACGTCCGAACGGCGGCGTTATCGGCCGCAGCAAGTCCACGCAACGGCGCCCGGCGGCAACACGTCCGCACAACGGCGTGATCGGAAGTCCACGCAACGGCGCCAGGAAGAATACGTCCGCATAACGGCGTTATCGGCCAAGCAAGTCTACGCAACGACGCCCGGAAGAACCGCCCAGTAACGACGGCGTTATCGGCCGCAGAAGTCTACGCAACGACGCGCGGCGGCACGCCCGCATAACGGCGTAATCAAGAAGTCCGTGCAGCGACGCCCGGCGAATACGTCCGAGCAATGGCGTTATCGGCCACAACAAGTCTACGCGGCGCCCGGCAACGCGTCGGACAACGGCGTGATCGGCAAGTCCACGCAACGACGGCAAAGAACACGTCGCATAACGGCGTAATCGGCAAGTCTACGCAACGACGCCCGGAAGAACACGTCCGCAACGACGGCGTTATCGGACAAAGAAGTCCACGCAACGACGCCCGGCGAACACGTCCGGACAACGGCGTGATCGGCAAGTCCGCAGCGGCGCCCGGAAGAATACGTCCATCTGGCGTCGTTATCGGCCAAGAAGTCCATGCAGCGACGCCCGTGAATACGTCCGCATAACGACGGCGTTATCGGCCGCAGAAGTCTACGAATGACGCCAAAGAAGAACATCGTCCGTGCAACGGCGTTATCGGCCGACATCAAGTCCGAAAACGACACCATCATCAGCACATCACATCTACACAAGGAAGATTTTCTCTGTTCCCAAAATTGCATTATCATTCATGTTTTATTATTCCGTCTTAGCAGTTATGCACTAACTCTTCCTTGAGCTTTAGTCTACAGGAGTAGCAGCAACAAGTCCAAAAACGACGCCAAGTCTGAAAACGACGCCAAGTCCGAAAACGACGTCAAGTCCGAAAACGACGCCAGGTCCGAAAACGACGCCAGGTCCGAAAACGACGCCAGGTCCGAAAACGACGCCAGGTCCGAAAACGACGCCAGGTCCGAAAACGACGCCAGGTCCGAAAACGACGCCAGGTCCGAAAACGACGCCAGGTCCGAAAACGACGCCAGGTCCGAAAACGACGCCAGGTCCGAAAACGACGACAAGTCCGAAAACGACGACAAGTCAGCATATCACATCTACGCAGGGACGATTTCTCTGTTCTCAAAATTGCATTTTTCTCATATATTATTCTGTCTTAGCAGTTATGCACTAACTCTTTCTTGAGCTTTAGTCTACAGGGGCAATTGCAGCAAGGACAACGTATCCGCATTCACAATCGCAACACGTCCGTGCAAGGGCGAAATCACAGCATTTGCAGCATCGCATCAACACAGCAGGCATCATATTTTTGCAGGATAACCTTTTTTACTCACAGTTGCATTACTTTTAAAATTATACATCATCATTTTTCGCCTTAACAGTTATGCACTAACCGTTTGTTCAAGTCTTAGCATGCAGAAGCAGGAGCACAACGTGGATTTTCTCTTACAGCGAACCGGGGCAATTTGTTGGGGGGCCAACCTTCCCAACGATTGGCAGAAGCGGCCTCAAGCGTCGGTCCACTCGCTCCACATCACCGTAGAACCCAGCACCACAAGCCATAGCAGTACACCCCAGGTTCAAGCCAGTTATTTTCTTTTACTTTTGCATCGCGGCCCGTGTCATCATAACTCGACATCGGGGCGGCTAGTCGCGTTAGCCCGCCGTGTTTTGACCATGGTAGCCCGGTGTCGTCATAACTCGACCGGGGCGATTTGAGTCCGCGTTAGCCCGCGGTGTTTTGACCATGGTATCGGTGTCGTCATAACTTGACAGGGGCTTTTTGATTTTGCGTCGGCACTTGTCTACCGCCAACATTTTTGTAATTCTGAAGATCGAGACAAAATTGGCTATGAGTCAACGTCTTTGTCCGAAGATTCTTCCATCATCTCCATACAAAGAGGGACAGCTGTTGACACCCAATTTTGACCCTCCCGTCCAGCCACTAACTATAAAATTAGGCTAATTTTGTAAAATAATTTTATGATTTTTTATAATAAAATGTAGCGATAAAACATAAATACAGGCGTAAATAAACATTTTATAATGGCATCGTGTCTTACGTAGAGTTTTTAGAGTCTCGCGCCGCATTTATTAATTGTAAGCTCTGTCGTAATTCTTAAATTAATAATAAATACATAAAATAAGTAATTTAGCAATGGCGTGTAATCGTAGCATAGCCGCATTTATTAATAACCATTTGTAATTTAAAATCAATTTTAATCTAATACATGCATTTAATAGCGTCGCATTTATAAAACTTTAAACAATTCTTAAACACCATACTTGCATTTAGCATTTAAATAATTTAATCTAAACTCAATTCAGTTTTTTAACTTAATAATAATGCACAATAAATAAGGTTTTAAATAATAGCACCGCATTTTAAGATATTAGTTTATAATAATAACTTAGGCTAATTAAATACCTAAATAATCTAAGCACAACTTATTGATTAATTTATCACTAATTAAAACTAATTCCTAAATCTAATACCCATTTAACTAACCCAATTCTCATCCCTTAATTAAATAACTAACCCAGCCCACTCCCTAACACTTAATACTAACCTAACTACCCAGCCCAAGCGTCAGCCCATACCCGCGAAGCCCATTTCCCGTGCCCTTATTGTTTCCTTATCCCCCCCTTTGCGTCACAGAAGCCTTACCTTATACCCATCGTCCTCAACGTAAAGAAGCCCACAACAAGAAAACCTAAAAATAAAGCTTAACCGCCGCACCTCACCATACCCGGATTTCTCGCCGGAGAATCCGGGGTTTCCCTTTACCCACGCACCCAGCCAACGATTTCTTACCTTAAACTCATTATCCACTTTCCTTCCTATTGGGAAATCTTCCACAAATCCCGATCAAATCAGCTACCATCGACACCCTGTCCTTACCATAGAAATCGAACCAATTTCTTACCAGAACCTGCTCAAATCGCACCAAATCATCCGCGAATCAGTCCACAAAATCGCGTCAATAGCTTACCAAATTCAGAACACGAGTTAGGGCTATAAATACAGGTTTATACGCATGCAAGAAGGCGGTGGTTTTAGGGGGGATAGCATCGAACCCTTAGCAGCAGTTAAGAACCACCAGGGCAGGACATAGCATTGGGGCTCAGAAATTGAATCAGGAGTCGAACATAGGTCAGAACGGGGTCGATGCAATCGTTTTCTTTACGAGTAGAAGCAAGAGAGTTTATTCGCGAATACGAGAATCAAAGACCCATACCTTTAGTTTTCATAAGAACAGGAGGTTTGAATACCTTTCTTAGTTCCAGCAAAGAAACCAACGACTAAACCTCACCCTTCTATTCGCATCGCAAACCCAAAACCCGTCGAGTGGACCGACGACTTGATACGCTGCCCCGGGTCGCTGTCCGGAGGAGGTAAATCCATTTCCTTTCAGTTCTACTCGTTAATTTCGGTTGTGTGTTTCTTATGAATCAATCCTGTGACAAACATCATTTAGTTTAAGTTCTAGTTCAGTTTTAGAACTGTTAATCTAGTATTCAAGTATGCTTAATATGTGTTAAATGGTGTTCGAATCCCTGTCTGTAAACATACGAACCCGGAATTAGGAACTTTGTGTGTTTGATGTTGAATGTGTGTTGGCTTGGTTCATTCAGGTCGAGGCCCTCATTAATGCCTAAATCTGTTGTTGAATGATCTTAATCCATGGATAGTCTCACTTGAATTGTTAATTAAATTTATACTTACTGCGATATGTTGATTAATGATATAAATGTCATAAGTTTGATGGATGGGTATCAGATTGCGACGAGGGATATACGTGTATGTCTTGGATATTTCAATGTCTACCAGTTGTATATTGAGGTTGAGTCAGTGTATACTTCTGCATATATCACATGTACTATCCTGAATATCTCGTATGTATCTATCTCGGTATGCTAAAGTGTCAACTGTGGGTTCGTATATGTCTAAATGATCCTTCGTCTGCTTCCTTTGTTGGTTTTTCTGTGATTTAAGACGATGTATATCAAAGCATATGAAATATATACATGCCCATCCTCATTTACTTTCACCACTTGTTGGCTGCATATTTCCACTGCATACCGTCACCTGCTGATCATTAGCATATACATACTGAGTGGTCCTTCCTTCAAAGATCTAAAATTTAAACCTGGGCCCTGCCATTTCGTTACTGTCCTGTAACAAAATTTGAAAAAAAAAGGCCATTGTCTTAGACCTGTTTCATGATTCTGTGTGCAGTTCACATCTAAGGCCCAATAGGTGGTTGTATAACATTGAACTGTTTTCCGCTTGTGCTTTGGTATATACATATATATGCATCAGATCATATATGAATTTGTCTACTTGTTTGGTCCATGTACTGCCCATATTCATGGCCCAACTGTTTCTTGTCCTTTGTCCGTAATGGGAGATCTAAAAATAGTGTAGTCTGGGCCAGTTTATTGTCCTCTGTTTATAACAAGGAAACGGAAAATTGCGTGCTTAGGGCCTGCATTATATTTTCTGTTTGTGATTTATACTTGAAGCCTAATCTTTAATTGAATCATCTTGAGATATCCTTTGCTTGTTGCCTGCCACCTATTCCATACTGCCATAATCAAATTACATATATGTTTAACTCGCGCGAATATTCACCGGCATTGTTAATATAACTTGGATGTATACTAATCCTTATCTTCTTTTTTTTTACATGGCACGCACCGGAGCAACAAAGAGTCTCATAATGAGACTCGTCGGGGCAAACGCAAAGGCATGCATATACATCCATCGAGTCCCTCTTCGGCAATTCCTAGAAAAACAAATAGGACGGGGTCATCCGCTTCAATCTCTTTGCTCTCTCTCTTATCTCATTTATGCCCCTATTTGTTTGTTGTAATTTTATTACTTAATTTTGTAATTAATAGGGGAACTTATAGCAATTAGGTCTTTAAATATATGAGACGGGAAGTAATTACATTTTAGGAATACGCTTCTACTTTATTTGTCTTTTGGGGCTATTAGGCATGTTTAAAATCGGCAAAAAATAATAATCTAATTTGCATCATAAAACCAACAATTTGTTAAAATCCATAAACATATTTTTTCTTAAACTCTCAAAATAGCATCTTAACATTTTGCATTCCTTAGCACCCTTTAGCCCCTTTTGATACTTTAAGCACCTTTTAAACATTTTAACATGCTAGCATTTATTTCCTAACATTTTATTAATTATTCGGCGCTTTAGCATTTAGCACTTTTAAGCACCTCTTATCACCTTTAGCACCCTTCTATCATTTAAAACCTTTTAGCAACCTTTAGTATTTTAAGCACTTTTTAAACACTCGGCATTTGGCTCTTTTATTTATTTATAACACCTTTCGCCCCTTTTTATACTTTAAGCACCTTTTAAACATTTTAACATTTTAGCATTTTTATTAAGCAGGAGGAGCTTTCATTTTGCATTTTTTAAATATAATAATTACCCTAGGTTTGGCAGGACAACCGCAAGTTAGCGGATCTTAGAGGGTGCCTAACCCCTTCCCTCTGGATTAATAAAGAACTCTTACCCAGAATCTCATTAAGTTTAGCAGACCATTAAAATGGAGTTAATGTTTTACTTCAAACTAGTTAAACATTTAGGTGTCCTAATTCACCCAATTAATTAGGTGGCGACTCCGCGAACCCTTAGCATTCTAGCAACCCTTTAGCATTTTAGCACCCTTTTATATTTCAGCATTCTTTTAAATATTTTAGCATTTATTTTATTTTCTAACCTTTTATTTGAGCAGGAGTTAGAAAATAAATGTCGCGGTCGGAAAAGGGCGCGACAGAATGGCGACTCTGCTGGGGATTTTAGGTTCTTAACCACAACAGACCTAGGATAATTATTTGGCAATTACTTTTGCATTTAATTTTTGTGTGCTGTATTTTGTTTTGTTTATTTTAAATTGCTACCTGCTTTACTGCTTTCCTTAAACTGGCATTCCGCTCATATTTCTTCCACTCTGGAAAATTCACACAATCACACACTACATGCGAGGTGCGCTTGGTGCATCAGCAAAATTCTTTCTTCAAAATCCAAATTTAGGAGAGTCGGTAATATACGTGGAGTGCCCGGTCTAACCGGTGGCCGCGTAGCCTTCTCACTCGAGTTGTCCGCTCGGGAACCTTGCGTCTAGAAAAGCCAATTCTTAGAAACTTAAGATAGAGCTATACCACCCTTATTTTAGGGCATGCATGCATTTACCTTAGGTGGGTCGGTCCTTGGCATCGACACCACAATTAGGAAGACACCAAACTTGTCGACGGGTTTCTCAACCCAACGACCAACCAGCATATTATGTGTAGCGTGGCAATGACAGACAAATCCAAACCCAATCATGACATGCTGAAATTGGGAAAAGTGCACCGTCATTTGGTCGCCATTTCCAACAAAGGCATTATAGTTGGACGACTTGGACAAATCCGTCATAATCTCGCATAAGTGACGTTTAGGCTTACCTCTGGCATAAAGAGGTCCCCCTGCATGTTAGGAAACGTTTGAATGTGCTATGTGCGATATATCTGCTACATACCTGCAAATTATGTGCTTTATGCTAACATCGTTTGTTGCATTTTTTAGAAAATTTATCATCCTCCCCAAAGGGTCGGTTCGTATTTGACTCAACAATGTCGGAGCATCCACACTTCACCAGGTCCAAGGCAAGAAATGATGATATGACTGGCTCGGGGGCGTCTGAGCCAAATGGTTTGGGAATTATTCCTGTCAGCGAAACAGAACCTTCAGAAGGGAGGAATATCACCAGTCAGGAAGAATGTATTGCACAACTGCTGCAACAAATTGCTGATATGCAGGTTGAGATGGAGAGGCTACGGAATCTGACCAACCTATCCATTAGCTTGAATACCCTATGCCAGATCAAAGGGCCACTACTTCACAAACCATCCCAGATCGACCTCCACCACCACATATCTCCCAGAACTCTCCACAAAGGCCACCAGTCACCGAACAAACCGCCCCTCGCCCAGCCAACCCTCAACCCCACCTTCAAAATGACCCTCCTACTACCCATATACCTCAGCCCCCGCCTGCTTACTTCACCATAATCAGCCCTAATCGCCAGGCCAACCAATACCCACGCACCACACCCATTACCAGCCCCAGCAAACAACCCAGACAGCTAACTTATGCAACAGAAGCCCAGCCTTTTACCGTCCCCGTGCTTCACCAAGAAGGGGATCATTACGAAGAAATGGAGAGGGAAGTCCGAGCCAAAATGGACGAGGACGTGGCCAAAGAAATTCATAGTCTGAAAGAAGCGGTTCGGGGCATGCGATCGGACAAAGGTCACGAAGGACTAGACTACGAGGATCTTTGCATGCATCCAGACGTGGAACTGCCTATGGGGTACAAGGTGCCGAAGTTTGAACCATTTGATGGAAAAGGGAACCCCCGTGCACACCTGAGGTCATATTGCGACAAGCTAATCGGGGTAGGGAAGAACCCAGCGGTCATTATGAAGTTGTTCATTCGGAGCTTGACCGACGAGGCACTAGATTGGTATATCAGCCAAGATCCGCGGAAATGGCACAGCTGGAATGCATTGGCCCAAGATTTTGTGGAGCGGTTCAGTTCAACACGTAAACCGTTGTGGGCGTGTTCTACTTAATGAAGTGGAGAAGACTACGTAAACATTCGGAGAATACACCATGAGGTGGCGTTGAGAGGCGAAGTGCAACCACCCGTGGTGGAGAGTGAGATGACCACATTATTCGTACAATCTTTGAAGGATGCAACCTACATGAGCGGATGATAAGCGTCGTGGGCGGAATTTGCGGAAGTTATTAGAATGGGCGACTTCGTAGAAGAAGGTATTAAACCGGTAGGATTACAAATCGCGGCGTACAGCAACTAATAAGGCGATTGATCGGGGACACTCGGGAGTACTTCACAGAGGAAAGAGAGCGCTTTCCCTTCCATGTTTGTACAAGAACGCAAACCCAAGCATTCATAACATACCAAAACCAATCATACTACCCCAACTACCACACACATTTATATATAACACTTCACAAGCACCGTTTATCCCGCCCCGCATAGATCCACCCATCAAGCCCGCCAATAGAGCACCCAATGCACTGAGCAAATAAGAATTTTGAAGGAAAACCACCCAAAGTTCGCACCCCACTACCGAACCCATACCTCAAATATATGAAAGGTTGAGCCGCAGCCTAATCCAACCGATTCCGGAAGGATCCCGACCCTATCCCAAGATGGTATGATGAGAACAAGCCGCGCGTATCACCCAATAGCCCGGACATGACATCGAAGGTTGCCACTCCTCGTGACGTAATCGAGGCACCGATCGCAGAAGGGTAATTCGGCTAAAGGATCCCGCCCCAAATGCGCATGATAACCCTTGCCAAACCACGCCACGCCAATGTGCACTGATAACCTTAGATGAGGAATACACTTCGCCTATGCCCATTCCGCCCTCGAATCGTCATTTATCCGGCATGCACCACGCAGAGGCCGTAAGAGGAGATAGCGAGCATGAAGACTCACCATCCACGAAGCATGAAGGCATATTGATTGGATTTGCACCGCCTTGGTCCGCCTAGAGCACGGATAGGAAAAACGATTTATTTTAGCGAATAATTTATAAACTCATTTAAGCTTTAATAATGTTTTCTTCGCTTTGCTTGTAATGAACTACGTTCGACTGATTCCTCGTACGGGATACGTGGCGCCTAAATCGGCTTGGTCACACCATTAGGAAACTTTCCTTTGCTTTGAAAATGACAAGAATACACATAGCCTACAAGCAACTACATTGAGACCCATTTTAGGCGGACACACTTTTCAAAATCGACAGTGTAGGAAACTGCATGGGTTGCAAGTCCAAACAAGCGTGCACGCAGATATCAAGGAACAAGGCGAAGGTCAAATATGAATCGACCCCCAAAACTCACAAATTTTCTTTGAGCGCAGTGTCTTTTAATATTAATGTAGAAAGTGCAACACCAAGCGTAAAATACGACGAAAAGTCTCTTCGCGAAGGTGAAAAGCAAGAAAAGCAGAGGATGACAACAATCCAAAGTCGCAAAGCAAGAGCAAAGCAGCAGAAGCGGGCATCAACAATCGAAATAAAGTTGAGTTCGCAACAAAACCTAGCGATCAACTCGAGCATAAAGTCAAATTGGCAACCCACGATCGCACACAAAGAAAGGCATCATGGCAATGCGTCACCGCAACGTTCAAAGATGTCCGCAAAGACAACATCTCAGGGATGACATCTCTACCCATAAAATTGCACTTCGCATATGTATTTATCATTTCATTTAAACAGGTATACACTAACGTTTTCTCAAGCTTAGCTTGCAGGAGCATTTATTCTACAGAGCGGCGAATGACACGCCCGTGCAACGGCGTGATCGGCAAGTCCACGCAACGACGCCCGAAGAACACGCCCGCATAACGGCGTAATCAAGAAGTCTACGCAACGACGCCAAGAAAGAACATCGCCCGCATAACGACGTAATCGGCAAGTCCATGCAACGACGCCATCAAGAACACGCCCGCATAACGACGTAATCGAAGTCCATGCAACGGCGCCCGAAGAACACGCCCGCATAACGGCGTAATCGCAAGTCCATGCAACGACGCCAAAGAACAACACGCCCGCATAACGGCGTAATCAAGAAGTCCATGCAACGGCGCCGAAGAACACGCCCGCATAACGGCGTAATCAAGAAGTCCACGCAACGACGCCCGAAGAATACGTCCGCAGCGGCGTTATCGGACAAAGCAGTTCACGCAATGACGTCGCAAAGAACACGCCCGCATAACGGCGTGATCAAGAAGTCCACGCAACGACGCCAAAGAAGAATACGTCCGTG
This sequence comes from Przewalskia tangutica, assembly GCA_029844215.1. NCBI lineage: Eukaryota > Viridiplantae > Streptophyta > Magnoliopsida > Solanales > Solanaceae > Przewalskia > Przewalskia tangutica. The sequence continues at coordinate 78,637,819 of CM056732.1, read as the reverse complement.
CAATGACGTTATCGGCAAAGAAGTCTACGCAGCGACGCCAAAGAAGAACATCGCCCGCACAACGGCGTGATCGAAGTTCACGCAACGACGCCAAAGAAGAACACGCCCAGTAACGACGTTATCAAGACAAAGAAGTCCGAAAACGACGCCATCATCAGCATATCGCATCTACACAGGGACGACTTTCTCTGTTCTCAAAATTGCATTTTTTCTCATTCATGCTTTATTATTCTGTCTTAACAGTTATGCACTAACTCTTTCTCGAGCTTTAGTCTACAGGGGGAAATTGCAGCAAGAACAACATACCAGCGTTCACAATCGCAACACATCTGCGCAAGGAAGAAAATCACAGCATTCGCAACATCGCATCAACACAGCAGGCATCACATTTTGCAGGATAACCTTTTCTACTCACAGTTGCATTACTTTTAAAATTATGCATCATCATTTTGCCTTAACAGTTATGCACTAACCGTTTGTTTGAAGTCTTAGCATGCAGGAGCAGGAGCACAACGTGGATTTTCTCTTACTAACCGGCAATCTGGGCCAACCTTCCCAACGACGCGGCGGCCTCAGCGTGGCCCACTCGCCCACACCACCATGAACCCAAAGACCATAAGCCATAGCGGTACACCCTGAGTTCAAGCCGCTTATTTTCTTTTACTTTTTGACCATAACCCGGTCGCCATAACTCGACATCGACAGCTTTAAGTCCGCGTTAGCCCGCTTGGTGTTTTGACCATGGTAACCCGGTCGCCATAACTCGACACCGACAACTTTGAGTCCGTTAGCCCGCCTTGGTGTTTCGACCATGGTAACCCGGTCGCCATAACTCGACATCGACGCTTTTAAGTCCGCGTTAGCCCGCCTTGGTGTTTTGACCATAGCCCAGTGTCATCATAACTCGACACTGGGACAGCTTTGAGTCCGCGTTAGCCCGCCTTGGTGTTTTGACCATAGTAACCCAGTGTCGTCATAACTCGACATCGACGCTTTTTGATTTTTGCGTCCACTTTGTCTACCGCCAAAGATTTCGCAGTGCGAAGATCGAGACAAAATTGGCTATGAGTCAACGTCTTTGTCCGAAGATTCTTCCATCATCTCCATACAAAGAGGGACAGCTGTTGACACCCAATTTTGACCCTCCCGTCCAGCCATTAACTATAAAATTAGACTAATTTCGTAAAATAATTTTTTTATGATTTTTTATAATAAAATGCAGCGATAAAACATTAATACATGCATAAATAAATAATTTAATAATGGCATCGCGTCTTACGTAGAGTTTTAAACACTTAGAGTCCCGCGCCCGCATTAACTAATTGTAAGCTCTGTCGTAATTCTTAATCATTAATAAATACATTAAAATAATTAATTTAGCAATAACGTCGTGTCAGGTAGCATAGCCGCATTTATTAATACGCCAGAGAATTTCATAATCATTTGTATTTTAAAATCAATTTAATCTAATACATGCATTTAATAGCGTCACATTTATAAAAAGCTTTAAACGATTCTTAAATATCATACTTGCATTTAGCATTTAAATAATTTAATCTAAACTCAATTCAATTTTAATTTAACTTCGCAATAATGCAATAATAAGGTTTTAAATAATAGCACCGCATTTTAAAATATTAGTTATAATAATAACTTAGGCTAATAAAACACCTAATTAATTTAATCACATTTGTTAATTAATTAATTAACTATCCTAAAACTAATTAAACTCCTAGAATTAAAAACCTACCCAGCCCAAACCGTCGACCCGCACCCCGGCCCACGCCTCTTTCCCTTGGCCCAAACCCGCAAGCCTTCTATCCTATAACCCTCAGGCCCCATCGTCCACAATACAAAGAGCTCACACAAAAAACGAAAACAAACCTAGGCGGAACCCTAAGCCCTCAATCGCCGCATATCTTCCTCCCCCCTACCCGCGAAGCTCGCCGGATTTTCAGGGAGGAAAATCCGGCATAACCTTACCATAACCCCTTCGAAATCAACATACAATATTTACCTTCCAAAATCAATTCAACCAGATCAGTAAATCTCACCCAAATCGCACCCCGAATCGCGGCTAAGAATGTACCCAAATCTTCCATCTTCTTACCATAAACGCCACCTCATATATACCCTATATAAAGCACATGCAATAGGCATAGGAGGGGGCATCGACAGAGGGATTCAGAAATCGATCGAATTCAGAGCTTAGTCAGGGGGGATCAGGAACAGAGAGCAGGGCATAGGAGATAGCATCGAACCCTTAGCAGCAGTTAAGAACCATTAGAGCAGTCGAACATAGGTCAAAAGGGGGGTCGACAAAAAGACCTGTTTAGTAATATAGCAATCCAGAGAACTGGACGGGAAGATCCCGGAGTTTACATAGAGGAAAAGCACTAGAAAACAGAGAAGAATGAGTAGGTGAGGTCTCTACCAACGAAATCGGGAACCCAAAGAAATAAGCACAACCAAACCTTTCTTCTCAATAATAGTCCGAATCGACCACAAATCGCCGCTCAAAGTAGCATAGCACAAAATCTCCGAGTGGCTCCGACGACTTGATACGCCGCGGTTGCTGCTCGAGAAGGTAAACCCAAACTCTTTTGATTCATTTGGTATTTCATTGCATTTTACGTATTAAGCGTGTAGTAGTTTAGTTTTATTCGCATAATCTGAGATTAATATAGGATACAGTGATGTATTATGTGTCGTATTGAATAATTATGTGTTGTTGGTAAGTTGTATGAACTCGTTTGGTCTGTGTGATGACCATGTACTTTTGTTAAAAATGCTTAAATGCAATTCAGTTTCATCATCTGCGAAGTATATTTATTTGGTGCTGAACCTGTTTAGTTAATATTAGCGGTTATTAATGTTCGCAACTATGTCTGATAATGTGATTCAGTTAAAGTTAACAGATATTAGTATGTGCGAGACGCGACTATGCTTGTTAATGTGATTTGGCTAATACTGGCATTGGTAATGTGTTTGTAGATAGGGTTGATAATACCTGATTCATTGTGTGATTTGTGTCATTGCTAAAGGAATTGTAGCTCTGTCGCATCTTATACCGGAAAGGTAATAATGCCTTAGGGTTTTAATATCGCTAAGATCTATCCCAAATGGATCCTAAAAGCAAGTAGCAAGATGCTAAATGGTTATATAATCTAGAAAATATCATGATATACATATTTGGATGACTGAAAGTTGTCTAAAACCTGCTTGAAAGCCGACTTGTGTTTTAAAATGATTCAAAGTGGTAGCTAGCTGATTTTATCGGAGACAGGTGACCTTCTAGGCTTGAATGTACCCTCAGTGTTTGGATTAAACATACGCGACATCGGGTTGTAACTTATATAAATTAGCGTTGTTAGGATGTAAAAGAGACAGAGTAAAAGATCAATCGTTCGGGTTGTTGTTAGCGGGTGTCTGGTATGTTCTGTTTTTTTTTAGACTGAAATTGAATCTCATAGTCTCTTTCCTTGTATGATTTCTTGTCCAATGTCTTGTCCCCTCATGCTTCCTGTCTCTTGCCTGATTTGCTTAAATAAAGTGTGTTGACTGCCCGCCATATGTTCTAAAATGCTTGTTAACACTAATTGAAGCCACATCAAGTCATATATTCACGTCTGAATGCAAACTCCTGACGACCTTTGTCATACCTGTTTAATCCTGCCCATTTTCTTTGTGTGACTGTTAGTTGCCATGATTAAAAGTATGCCTTCATTGACTGTGAAATGTGCAGGCTGTCCCTGATATATCCAGCCACCTCGTGTCTTTGTATTGCTTTTGTGCCTTAATAAGCTTCAGAATACATCTTGGTTTGATTAATCATACCCAACTCTTTTAACTACCTGAATCTCCTGCCAAGATGTACATGATTGTCTTACTTGGATTGCTGAAACTGCATATCTGAAGAGTCTCATAAGCCATAGAAATAGTTGGTTAGCATTAGTGTCGCTATTACTGTTCTGTTGGCACTATTGTCACTGTTGCCACTGTTTTGGTATTCTTTGCCATTATCATTCATCGTGTTATCACTACTGTTAGGTTCGTCCCGCCCTCGGATTTGCCTTTTGTTAATTTCTTACTTGCTGATCTTGGAATTTATTTCTCTTTTCTGATAACGCTCAAGACCGTCCCATATGTATGTACATCTGGGTTCGGCTCCCTTGGATTTGCCTCTTGCCTATTTCGCTATCCCGCAATTCAATCATGCATACATGTTTTAAGTATAAATCATACGTGCTAATTCTTATGTCTAGTACTTGTTTATTATTTGGGTTCTTACTAATCCTTATTTTTCTTATTTTTACATGGCACGACGGAATAAACGAAGAGTCTCACGGCGAGACTCATCACGAGCTACTCCAAATGAATACTGCATCTATGTGCATTTCTCTATCCACGTTGGGAGTTCCAACCACGCGAATAGCATCGCTACTCTGTCGAGTCCTTTTATTTCTTATCCCGCCCGCTTATTCGTAATTAATCGCCTAACACTCGTACATTAGCGAAGTTGCCTAGAATATTTAAACTTTGGGTCACCATTAGAAATTAATTCGACATTAGAAATTGGCTTGTTCCTTTAAGTTAATATTTTTAACATTTGCTTAAATCATATTAGATTCTTACAATTTTCCACCGGCATAAATATTCAGGTAGCTAATATATTATTAACAGGAGAAATCTATTTTTTATGAACTCTTGCTAACATGCATAATAAATCTTTTTTTTAGTCTTTGCATAATAGGTATTTTTCATATGATTTTGTAAACACACATTTTTCATGTCATTAAAACATTTTTATGAACGCATGTTTTCCACTAAGGACATTTTAAACATAATCTTACATTTTCTCTTAGTCAAAAATACATCTTAAGTGTTTTAAATATTTTAAATACCCTTCAAAACATGCATTCTTTGAACATAATAATTACACTAGGTCTGACAGGACAACCGCAAGTTAGCGGATCTTAGAGGGTGCCTAATCCCTTCCCTCTAGATTAATAAAGAACCCTTACCCAGAATCTCATTAAGTTTAGCAGACCATAAAATGGAGTTAGTGTTGACTTTAACCTAGTTGACATTTAGGTGTCCTAATTCACCCATTTAATTAGGTGGCGACTCCGCGAACCCTTTAGCATTTTAGCACCCTTTTAAACTTTAGCATCTTTTGCAATTTTAGCATCCTTTAAGCATTTTTGAACATTATTAGCATTTTATTTTATTTTTCTAACATTGCATTTGAGCAGGAGTTTAGAAACGAATGTCGCGGCCGGAAAAGGGCGTGACAAGGTCTTGTCCCAGAATTAAAGTTTTTATCTCTCATGGTCATAACACTGTTACTCTATCCAACAAAATAAAACAAAAAGTAAAGAAATATGTCAGACTATAAAATTTTGAACAAAAAGAATGGCATAATAATATTTGATTTTCAGATTGAAAATATGGCTGATTTTCTACCAACAGAGTAAAGAAAAAAAAGAATGGCATAATAATACTTGTAACCGATAGTATCAAATCATTTGATGATCCTGGTATGCATTTTTACAGATAATATAGGAGCAGAATTGGCGAGCAGATTTGAAAATATTACTGGAATAGAATAAAACACCATTAACTCCACTGAGTTGCTGGAGTGCGAATAGTCCAATACCTACCTGAAAACAATCACCATAAAATGAGGCTTGACAAGAATAAGGGGTTTCAAGTCCTTGTCTAGTCAAGAATACCAGAAAATCAGCATTATTTTTTCGACTATTTTTGTCCGCCCCCATGAGAACAGTTTTGGCCCAAATTATCAACGAACCCTTGAGAAGTAGGGGAGGACGTCATCATGACCATGGGACTAGAACTAGTAGCCGCTTTTTTAGCCAAACTGGCTTCTTCCAAAGTAAGCATGGAGCGGGCTTAATAGAACTTCGGGAGAGGATTACTTTGACGAATGAGAGTTTCAACTCCACTATAGGCCTCGGATAGGCTAATGACCATCTGTAAAATTAGACGATCTTCACTAACGGGCGCACCAATGTTGAAGAGTTGATCCCAAGTTCTTTCAACCTTTTGTAGTAAGCTAAAATATTTGGGAAATCTCCCATGTTGACGTGGGAGAATTCCTGCTCAAGGGTAACAACTTTGGTATTTTGATTATCTTGGATTATGTCACGCATCCTATCCCAAGCAGCCATTGTCGTAGCGTCCGACTCAATAATTATCTGCAACAGGTCAGTAGAGATAGTGAAGTAAATCCACTAAAGGACGGTGGCATCAAGAGTCGTCCATAACTTAGGATCATCCTCGCGTTTAGGCACCTCCGTATCCTCAAGAGCAGCGGGGATTATGTGATGGATGACTTGATGCGAGCTTGCGTGAATTTTGAACAGTTCGGCCCACGTCGCGTATTGGACGTTTTCTATCTCAAGTAAGAGGGATGTGATTCTTGATGTTAGAAACAACAAGGACATGGTGAAACGTGTTCTTTGACGTAGACATAATGAAATAACAAAGGGATTGGGAAGAAAAATTGGGAAGAGATGAGGTAACTTAGTCACAAAATCTGAGATAGAGGGAACGGATTCCGATGCAGTTTTCAGCCGAGAAGGGTCACGAAAACCGAGGACAAATTTGGAGAAGAGCAGAAGTAATTTAGTCCTAGACTTCTGATACCATAAAAGAAATAATCTCTTGATTATTGTCATTAATGAAAGAGTATATATACAACTTACAATTTTCCATAATAGGAAAATCTTATTCTTATTCTACTTCCAAAACCCTATTCTAGTAATACAAGAATCATATAATTATGGCAATTGTACAATACTAATAAATACAATATTTACACTAAAAATAATACACAAAATCAGCCCATAAACCGTGACCAACATGTGATATACACTACTTATGGTAAGTGTATATCATGTGTGTATTTAACAGTTACTCCTACAATAGGAGAGCCAGTCGCTGCGCCATATCCTGAGGGAAGCTAATATGATCGCGGATCTGCTGGCGGAATTCAGAAGGAAATCTATGGGATAAGAAATGGAAAGGAACAATCTACAAGTTTTTGCTGCTATATCCTTCTTTTGTAACTCACGTTCTTGATAGAGATGCTAGTTCCTATCATTTAGATCAGTTCCTTATTGTATGAACGAACCTTAAAAATAAATAAAATTCTTCTGTTAAGCAAAAAAAAAAAACTTAATATTGAAAAGAAAAACACCCAATGCAGATGCAACACCAATTTTTTCAAGAAGAAGAGAAAATAATGAAGAATTCAATGTCAAAAAGTAATATAGGACGTTTATAATGAGACAAAGATTTTGGGGAGTGAGATTGAAAGAAATTTGGAGAAAAATATTAGTCGAGAGGGAGAGAATAGGAAATATTTGAAGCTACTTTCATGGAGGTTACCTATTATCAATGTTTTAGGGTTAAATATAAACTGTCAGGTGCTGTAATAGCAATTTGAATTGTTTTTAGTATCATTTATTGAGCAAGTTGTCATGGAGAAAATGCTCATAAAATTATAGTAATCTAATTGTCAACAATCGACCTAGCCACTTGGCCGAGCATGTTTGTGCTTGGATCGCTTTGAATTGATTAAAGTTTGGTAAAGCTTTGATCAATCGAATTGGCTCGGTTTAGTTCATCTCTTGGAGACTTAGGAGAAGTATTAGCAAATTAAAAGGGATTTTAAAAATATATATACAACCCAACACTATATATTGCACCCACCTAGCCATATTGTTAGTTTACATCAGCATAACTATTTTTTTTTGAAACAATGTATATACACTGTATATACGATATTATATAATATGATACACTTATTGTAAACAATGTATCTACCTTGTATATTTGTGTATAATAATGTATAAATGGTGTTTATACACACTTTTATATTATTATGTGTGATCTACACAATGGATGTACGAGAATAGTATACAACTACTACTAGTGCTTTGAAAGGGTAAACAATATGATTATAATACAATAGGCTTGAAGCTAACAAGTGTTGTGACAACAACAAGAGTTTATGAGGTCTTGATCTTCTGTCTTGTATGATTCTTGAGTCTTCGTTCCAATTGCAACAAGCTCCTAGATCTTGATACCTTAAATCAAGAGACACTAAATCTGGTAGCGTTATAGTTGCGCTGCTGAGTCGAGTGATATTGACTATGCCATTAAGACATTATTGCCCTGTATATATCCTTTTACGATATGGGCACCATAAGAAAAATGGTCTACGGTGACAGTCTTAGTGTGACGGTTTTTGAAACTGTCACATAGTATGACAGTTTTTCCGTTGACTTCTCGGTCAACAGACACTTATGACATAAGTGTGACAGTTATATAAACTGTCGTAAATTTATGAAAGGAATATGACAGTTATTTAAACCGTCACATATTGTGTGACAGTTTTTTGCGTTGGGCCATTTTTTTGGAGTCGACCCGACCCAATCCTTAAAATTCAGCCCATCTAAATAAATCATTTAGGTCGAAAAAAGGCTCAGGCCCATCTAACACATTTTTCTTAACATTCAGCACATTCATCTTCATTTCTTAACATTCAGCACACTCAGCCAAAAAAACGCTCTCAGTTTTTCCACCAAAAAATTTCATCACCAAAAATTTTCATGCTTTCTTTCCTAAAATATGAGCCCTAAAATCGAAATCTGAGTTATTATCCCTAAATCTTACTTTCTTCCTTGGGTCTTTTGTTCATAGCCCTAAATTTGAGCCCTAAAATTCTCACATGCAAATCGAAATCTGAGCATATGCAAACTAAAATCTGAGCTTTAAAATTGTTCTAAGCTAAGAAAAATCACTGTGTGTCCTAAAATTGTTGGTTTCGTTGATGAGCAACATGTATATCAAATTAAAAAAATTGCAGTGGTTTTTTTTAAATGTGGTTGAATGATATGTGTGCATGTCTTTTGTTGTGTGTCAGGTGTTGTTCTTATAATTGTTCGTTGATGAATAAGTCTTGGATGTCATGTTCTCGATTATCACATGAATATGATAAAAGCGTTAAGAAATTTTTGCAATTTGTTGTAGCCAATGATGTAGACAGTAATGTGATTAGGTGTCCTTGCACTCAATGTGAGAATTTGTCTTTTCATTCAATGAAAGTTGTATCTGAACATTTGTTTTTTTATGGGATAGATAGTGAATATAAAATCTGGTTTTGGCATGGAGAAAGGTCTGGAAACATGGACTCTAGAATAAGTGACCAGTTTGAGTCTAACTACAATTATGGGACACTATAGATATGGTTACTGATGCTTTTAATAATTGTGTCGATAATAAAACTTTTTAAGAGATTCTTGAAGACGCAGAGAAACCTTTATATTCATGATGCACAAATTTCACTAAGTTAGGTGCTCTAGTTAAACTTTATAATATCAAGGGTAAGTTTGGTTTATCTGGCAAAAGCTTTTCTGAGATATTGAATCTTTTATCTCAAATTTTGCCTAAGGGAAATGAATTGCCTGTGTCTTTTTATGATGCTAAGAAAACAATGACTGTTTTAGGGTTAGAGTATATTAAAATTCATGTATGCCCTAATGATTGCATACTTTATAGAAAACAGTATGAAAAATTAGAAAAATGCCCTACATGTTCTGTTTCAAGATGGAAAAACAAAAATGGGAGTGAAGAAGATAGAGTAGGGATACCCTCTAAGATTTTATGGTACTTCCCTATTATCCCTAGATTTCGTCGAATGTTTCAGTGCTCCCAAACAGCCAAAGACTTAACTTGGCATGCAAAAGAGATTATCCGAGATGGGAAGCTTCGACATCCAGCGGATTCAAAATCTTGAGAGTTAATAGATGAGAAGTGGCCTAAGTTAGCAAAAGACCCTAGGAACCTCCGTCTAGCTTTATCGGCAGATGGAATCAACCCACATAGCTCCCTTAGTAGTACATATAGTTGTTGGCCAATTGTTCTTACAACCTACAACATTCCCCGTGGCTTTGTATGAAAAAGAAATTCTTGATGTTATCTCTCCTAGTATCTGGTCCACAACAATAGGGGAATGACATTGATGTCTACTTAGCACCTTTAGTAGATGATTTACAAATCTTATGGGAAGACGGGATTGAGTGTTTGGATTCTTTCAAGAAAGAGGTATTCAATTTGCGGGTTGTCTTGATGTGGACTATAAATGACTTTCCTGCATATGGGAATTTAGCGGGTTGTACCGTTAATGGTTATTATGTGTGTCCATATTGTGGTGTTAATACTCCCCGATGTAGACTTCGACATAACAAGAAAAATGTGTATCTTGTTCATCGTCGTTCGCTTCCAGAAGGACATAAATACATATGGAAAAATTCTATCTTTGACAATGAAATAGAAGAGCAAAATGCCCCTGTACAGTTGAATGGTGAGGAAATATTACACTTATTAAATGTGTTGACAATACATGGGGGAAGAAAATTGGGAAGAAGCGAAAATATGGGGATGATTCTGATGAGAGATTATGGTGGAAGAAGAAATTAATATTCTACAATTTAGAGTATTGGAAGCATTTACTTGTGAGACACCAATTAGATGTTATGCACATTGAAAATAATGTGTGTGAGAGTGTATATGGGACTTTGCGTCATATTCCGGGTAAGTCTAAAGATGGCTTGAAGTCGAGGATGGACCTAGTTGCTTTGAAAATTAGGGAAAAGTTAGCACCGCAAGTTAAGAAAAAAATAAGATTTCACTTCCTCCAGCATCTTACACATTGACAAAGGAAGAGAAAAGGATCTTTTGTAAATGTTTAAGAAACATTAAAGTTCCGAAAGGATATTCTTCCAACATTCGGAGCCTAGTTTGTATGAAGCAATTGAAACTTCAAGGACTGAAGTCTCATGATTGTCATGTTTTAATGCAGCAACTTTTGCCGATTGCATTAAGGTGTTTGAAGAATAAGCATTTTTTTTTAATGATTTATGTGCAAAAGTTGTTGATGTCACAATATTAGATCAGTTACAGAAGGCTTGTAGTAACTTTGTGTTTGCTGGAAAAATGTTTTCCTCCGTCTTTCTTCGATATAATGGTTCATTTAATTGTGCACTTGGTAAGTGAGGTGAGACAATGTGGGCCTGTTTTTCTTCGTTGGATATATCCCTTCGAGAGAAATATGAAAATCTTGAAGAGTTATGTGATGAATCGCAATTGTCCAGAAGGTTGTATTGCTGAGAATTATATTGCTGAGGAAGGCTTAGATTTTGCTCCACATGCATGTCATATATGAAAATAGTTGGTGTACCGGAAGGACACATGCAGTGTATATCAACTGAAAAATCAACTGGTGGACTGAAAATAATCCAGCCTGATTCAGCTTTGTTATTCCAAGCCCACTTGTGGATTTTGGAGAATACAGTTGAAATTCAACCATTTATTGGATAATTTATTATTTTCTTAGTTGAAATACATGTCTTGTTGCTTGCTTTTTTATACACAGTATCACTGAAATTTGTTCTATTCATTTAATGGGGAAGTGAGCATTTTGAGTGCATAAGATTAAAGCATTCAAAGAGATCTGAGCAGTGGTGTAAGACTGAACTCAACAAACCCTTTGTTGCTTGGCTCAAGAATAAGGTCAAAATCATAAAGTTATATTATGGTTCTCATTTTTTATTTTAGTTAGGTTTATTAATTAATACGCAATGGTATTGAAGTTTCATAAACTTTATGTTGATCGTCTCATGGTCTTTCTCTCATTGTTTACAAATATTCTGAATATGATGTGAATGGTTATCATTTTCAAACATGTGAGCACGACGCAATTCGAAAGACACAGAATAGTGGTGTAACTATTATTGCTTCAACCGCAAGTTGCGAGTTCTAAGGATCAAAATCCTAAAACTCGTGACATAAAATTTTACGGAGTTATAGATCAGATTTGGGATATCAATTACAATATATTTATAGTTGCAGTTTTCAAGTGTGATTGGGTAGAGAATGCTGGTGGTGTCATAATAAAATATGAGCTTAGATGTACACTTGTAAATTTCAAATGATTATGCCATAAGTCAGAACCATTCATTTTGACTTCGTAGGCAACACAAGTGTTTTACGTATCTGATCCAAGTAATGAAAAGTGGTCTGTAGTGTGTTGTATGTCGAATAAAGGTACTGATGATGATATAGACAATGTGATGGATCATGCTCCCACTGCAAATGCATTACCGGTGAATGATGATGATGACTTTGGTGTATACTTAGGAGATGAAAAAGATGGAATTTAGGTGTAATTAGTTGTGCATGTTTCGGTGCAAGTATAGATTAGTTTTTTTATGTTTTGACTTGATTATGATCAATTATGAATCATATTTGATGTTTTGACTTGGTTATGATCAATTATGAATCATATTTGCTGTTTTGACTTGATTATGATCAATTATGAATCATTTTTGTTGTTTTCACTTGATTATGATCAATTATAAATTATCTTTGCAGTTTTGACATGGATAAGAAGAAGACGAGTAAAAAGGAGCATATTGTAATAATGATGATGACCAATTGTCGGATGGTGTATCTGATGAAAATGAAGAGCATGTTGTTGCTGCAGTGCAATACAAACTTAAACGCATTCCTAATTTTCTGCTGGAGAAAATTCAGAAAACATCGAAGATGATGGAGACAAACCAGATGATAGCATCCGTAGTAGAGGTGCTTCTGTTGGCCATAAACAAAATATGAAAAGAAAAAATGTGGAAGAATTGTGGTTAAGTACAATAAGTTAGGGATTCCAATAGGCGAATCAGGCAATGATTTATGCACTCATTTAGGAGTTTTGGCCCGTACAACAGTGTCTATACTTCATGATGATTGGCAGTTGATTTCGGAAGAAGAAAAAGACTGGCTTTGAGAATCTGTTAAGGTAAGTTCGTGTATGATTACTTGTATCTCTTCTTCTCTTCACATTCAATCTCTTCTTCTCTTCACATTCAATTTCTTCTTCTCTTCACTTTATTGCGTCTGATGGGCTGATTGTAGAAACTTGTGACTGGTGATGTATAAGAGGCTGAAAATTTTGTGTAAATATCATTCCAGGTACATTTTGTGGTTCATCCACGAAGTAAGAAGTAAATTGTACAAGGAATTGGACATATGTTTCGAAACATCAAATACAGACTGACAAAAAAATATATTGTCCAACGTGTAAATGATCATCAATCGTCGTATACTCCTCCACTTGAACACAAACATATTACCAAATCTGATTGGGAGAAGTTTGTCAAGTCTCGTCTTTCTGAAGACTTCCTGGTGAGTAAATGAACAAAACTAAATAACTCATTTCAGATGTAGTTCAATAAATGAAAAAATAATTCTTTTCAAATTTTCTTTAATCAGAAAAAAGTAAAGTTGCAAAATAAATAGTGCAATGAATAATTGAATCATCGCTTGAGCAGAGCAGGATATACGGTGCTTATAGAAAAAATTGTAAGTATTAAATTTTTGTTTCAATGTAGAAAAGTGTGCTTGAACTTAAACCATCTGACTTCTTTTTTGTTTAATATATAGTGCTCTTCATCCGGCGTTTCAGAGGAGCAGATTGATAGGAGTGAGCTTTGAAAGCAAGCTCGGATGATAAGAGATGGAAAACTTGACCCGTAAGTAGAAGTTATTGTCAACGAAATTGTAAGCTCTCAATTATAAGAATACAGAATGCCTTAATTGACAAATGTAACTTTATTCAGAAAATGTCTCACCTGAATTCTATCTTACAATATTGTATTGACATGAAAGGATTATAAAGGATGTCGAAGAGGGTAAACTCAAGGTTCGTGGAAAGAACGACATACTTGCAAGAGTTATGAAAAAGATTTCAAAAAATGGTCATATGCAAGGGACAGGTAAATTTTATACTATTACTTTGAACTTTCACATATTTGATGGATCTGGAAGCAATAAGATATTAGAGCAGTGACTGGTTAACATTGTGAGTGAGTTGGAGGAACTGAGGAGCTAAGTTAAAGCAGCGATTGTTAAACATTTAGACATGGCCACTTGTTCCTATGCACCTCCAGATGCTGACAATGATAATAAGGACGACGTTGGTGGCCAGGAAAAATCACCAAAGAAAGATCAAATGCTTGTCGTTGATGAAGTACATCAACCTACCACCAACCAATAGTTGCTGGTAGATGATGGTGATATGGTGGTGTTGAATGATCAGATAGATCTTTTAGAAAATGAGAAGAAGAAAGGGAAAAAGAAAATTGGAAATCTTGATCAGATAGATGTTTTAGAAAATGAGAAGAAGAAAGGGAAAAAGAAAATTGGAAATCTTCCATAGCCAATGAGAAAAACACGGCATTCAGGAGCGCAACAACGAGAACATAATGAAGTGTTTGCTCTTTTTGGGGACATTGTGGACATGAGGTTGCCAGCAAATTATTCTGTGTCATACCTTATGGATGATTCTGTTTTTGAAACCACTAACTCTGTCAAAGCTCATATTAGCAAGGACGAATGTGAGGCATTACTCAAAATGGATTGGTTAGGTGTTAATCAAATTGAAGTTTACATTTGGTACATCTTTTAATTTATTGGCTGTTTTTTTTACATTCTGTTCTGTTGTGATGTGTGCATTTGACATTTATTGGCCATGTTTCTATTTTAGCTTGTTACGTGATAAATACAACCAGCTGAGAAGAGGAAGAGTGCGGACATTTGGGTTTATACTGCCTGGTTTGGTGTGTGCAAATATAAATTCAAAAGATAAACCAAACAATCCACCTGAAAAAAGAGCAACAAGTCTATGTGATCGTTTGTTGAAAGGAAAAGACAGACAATATATCTTCATGTCATATAATCCTCAGTATGTCAATTCAGTTTTCTTTATATGATATATTTAAAGTCTCTTTTTCCCTTAATTAGCTTGACAAATACTGAATATACATGATTTGTAGGAATCATTGGGTATTGGTTATTTTTTATCTATCTAAATTTGAGGTATACTATCTGGATTCTCTTAATATTTCTCCTCATCAAGACTTGGTAAAACTTATCATACAGTACGTATTGTTTACTTGTTATTATTTACTAACTTGTTTTAATAATATTAGTCAATTATATTTCAAGAATGTTGACAAGCATGTTCTAATATTTTGTCATTTTTTATAGCGTCATTGATGCGCGGTAAGATGCGCACACTTTAAACGCAAGTGCACGTTATCGTGACAAGTAGTATAGTCTTGATAAGACCGAATATCGTCCTCAAGGATTAGGGTTCAATTACCAACTATCTATTTTTTGGTATCTATTTGGTAAATTGATAGTTAGATTTGTTGTTTTTAACTAAGGATTATAAAAGCTATTTAACTAAAAGGGTTTACTTCAGTGATGATGAGAATAGGGCTTCCACGTCTCCTCACTATCCGCTTATGCTAGTTATTAATGCAATAACTTATGGTCTTCTTCTTTTGGAGAAAGCAGGTTCAATAAATCGTTTTATACTCCCGTTAGGGTTATATAAACACTCAACCCCAGTATTGCACCTTACCTACCTTTCGGTGATAAGGATAACTCTATAGGAGGATTAAGAACAAGAACCTAGTTAACCGTCACGCACAATGCGCAAAATTAGGGTTTTTAAGCCTCTCATTAACGCTACATAAATAATTGAGGTATTTTCATCCCCAATCCAAGAATGTCTACCCAACTTACAACATATTCACAATCCCCCCCTTTCGGAATCTGATTAGAAATCATATAGTGATAATTAGTTGTCAATTAATTACCAAGAATTCAACTCAAATATTGGATAGATCTCAACAAGAAGAAGAATAACCATAAGCATGCATTAAATCATAACATAAGTTTCTAGAGATTCAACATGGAAAGCCCTATAGAGGAATTAGTTCCTAGTCATTGACATGACAAGAACTAATCTCATGTTCATCATACAAAAACTGAAATAAAATAAAGAAAAGGAAAAGAAAATACTTAAGAATGAGTCTCCAAGCCAAGCATCCAAGGGTTGTGTTGTGGAATATTTACAAGATGGATTGGTGGAAGGATGGATGTAAAATGGTGAATGGTGGAATGGAGAATGAATAATTCTTCTAATGATGTAGAGTATTTATAGCCAAAGAATCCTTTTGGTGAAGGGTTAGGGATTTTGTAGGTAGGAAAAGTTATTAGAATCCTTTTAGGTAAGGGTTTTAAGGTAGGAAAAGTTATCCCTTTAGGTAGGAAAAGTTATCCCTTTAGGTAGGAAAATTTATCCCTTTAGGATTCTCAAATTCGTCACCCGCCAAAGATTTCATAATTCCAGCGCTGGCATGCTTCAGATCAGCGCGCGCTGAAATTCAGCAACTCGGGACTTTCAAGACTATGGCGCGCGCCGCTGCCAGCGCCGCGGCTCGGTGACGTTTTTCGGCGATTTCGCCTCGTTGTTCTTTTTCGTCCGGACTTCGTCTGAACTCCTCTATAATTTCCGGAACTTCTTAGACTTTATTTCTTGGCCCTTTTTGTGTGCAATTCCATCTCATTTATGCTCATTTCATCTTCTTTTCGCCATTTCTCCATTTATGACCGCTGTGACACAAAAGAAAGGAAAACGACCCTAATACTATACTAAACATAAATAAAATGAGTAAAATACTAATTAAAAATGACTCAAAAAGTGTATATAAAATACACCGATCAAATACCCCCAAACTTAACCTTTGCTCGCCCTCGAGCAAAGATCAAAAGAAAGAAATACAGACTCAAGGAAAACGAAAAATAAAAGACTCAATGACATTGATCACTTTGCTGCATTCGGCGCTACTTAGAAAAACATGAAGATTAGTAGAATAATATGCAGGAACATATAGCATGAAATTTCAGCATTCTAAACACATTAAGCTAGATATTTCGCAAACTCATTTTTATCATGCTTAATGGAAGTCAGTATACTAAATCATGCATATAAATTCAAAAATCATATGGCATGCTTACTTGCTATTCTCCACTAATCCTGGATATGCATAAAAGAGATCTTCAGGACTTTAAGGGTTGTAATGTAGGCTTAGGTAGGGGTTGGTAAAAATAGGCATTTAGGCTCATTTTTGTGTACCATAAGCTCTTTAGTTTTTCAGTATTTCCCTTTTCTTTTTGTTCTTTTCTTCACTTCAATTCTATCTTTTTCCCTCTTTTATTTTGGGAGAATGAAGAGTATTATAATAACAAGCACCCCCAAACTTAGGCTTTTGCCTCTTTCTTATTACTTTTTTATTGGTGTGCAACAAGCTCATTCACTCTTTTTGTCTCTTTTTTTTAACACAATTTATTCCAACTATTTCACATTTTTACTTATGGCACAATTGTCGGAATATATGGTGTCAAAGAAAAAGTTTCATGTTTTTAGGCTCAATGGGGCTGACTAGGGATATTTTTAAAGTCAGGGATAGAAAAGAGTGGTAAGAATTGACTAACAAAGAAATGCCTGAGTCATATCCCTAACATGCATATCCTAACTATTTCGCCTCAAATAACAAGCAATCATAACACATAGGTTTTAATCTTTTAATAATGCACAAATCAAGCAAGATACTCCCAATAGACAGATTTCATGAGTTTTTGGCATATCTAACCTAAGTGTTTAGATGGTTGCTTCTAATTCCATTACATTATTCAACCTTACTTCACTAGGCAATTCAAGTAACTACAGCATGCATGATCTAAAAAAAAATTATGACTCAAAAAATGACTCAAAAATACACAAAACAATTCAACAAGACTCAAAAACAATAAAACATCCCCCCAAACTTAAATCACACATTGTCCCCAATGTGTGCAAGACTCAAAGAAAATAAAAGAAAAAGGACAACTTACTGACACAACACAGCGGTCATAACGGAGGTCAGGAGGAAAATTCGAATTTGCGGAAATATGGCTCTACGAAGTTGGCGCCTGGCACGAGATTCAGCGCGGCCTTGCTAATCTTGTAGCTCTTACGAATTACTTAGCGCGCTAACGACTGCTTTTCCTTTTTCAGCGTTTTTGCTCCTTTTTCCTCGGTTTTAGCTTTCAGTCCACCTGTCATCCAACAACACAAAACAAGAACCCAAGACCGTGAGACTGTTCAAAGCAAAATAAAATAAAATAAAGACAGAAATTAAAATAACATAATTAAAAACGTTGTGTTGCCTCTCAACAAGCGCTGTCTTTAACGTCTTTTAGCCGGACGCAATTAACCTTTTCGAGTGCCCATTGGATCCTTCTGCGAACTGCTTGCAATCCGCAGAGTTATTGTTGTAGGTCTCAATTTCCTACGCCATTTGTTCAAACAAGAGCCTTACATATACAATTATCCCCCAAGTAGGCTTGTCTTTTATGCTTTCTATAATGTAGGAATCCGTGAACTTCTCTACATCTCTCAACTCTAGGGGGTACCCTTGATGGTATGGGCTTCCTAATTGGGAATCAGCCGTGATAGCTAGTGGTGTTTCTTCTACAATAGGTGCAAAAAAAAGAATTTCCACAGAATCCAAGAAGGTAAATAATTGGATCTCTGCAATCTTTTCCTTCTCTACACCAACTATTTCACCAGATTCCTCAATAGTTGGGTGTGGTTCAGGCTCCTCAATTTGATGTTCGCTGTTCAAAATCACCTTGATTTACAGGTTCGGGCGTCGCGGCCACGCTCATCGGCCGGCCACACGCCGCCGCGAACTCTCTATCTCCCCTGATTCGGCATCCTTCAGGTCAATTGTCTGACATTGTGTTTCCTCATTGCCTACCCCAGGTGCAGATTGCTCTTCTTGCGTTTCGCTGTTGAATATGATCGCGAGTTCTGCTATTTGCGTTTCCAAATTCTTCATGGCCATTCTCGTTTCGTCTATGAACTGATTGTGGTACCTCGTGAGACTGAGTATAGCTTCTCGTAATTCCTCCCTCTCTTCCTCTATGGTTGGAGCTCGATCATATTGACAGTAGAAATCCATGTCTTAAGGATCCCTGAGATGAATCAAAACCAACAACGAATCACGGCACACTTTTTTTTTTTTTTTAAAGAAAATAAAATAAATAATTTAAAGAAACAAAAATAAAAACCAAATTAGAAATTAAAAATAGATAAATTTGATATTGAACTATGCCTAATCCCCGGCAACGGCGCCAAAAACTTGATGCGCGGTAAGATGCGCACACTTTAAACGCAAGTGCACGTTATCGTGACAAGTAGTATAGTCTTGATAAGACCGAATATCGTCCTCAAGGATTAGGGTTCAATTACCAACTATCTATTTTTTGGTATCTATTTGGTAAATTGATATTTAGATTTGTTGTTTTTAACTAAGGATTATAAAAGCTATTTAACTAAAAGGGTTTACTTTAGTGATGATGAGAATAGGGCTTCCACGTCTCCTCACTATCCGCTTATGCTACTTATTAATGCAATAACTTATGGTCTTCTTCTTTTGGAGAAAGCAGGTTCACTAAATAGTTTTATACTCCCGTTAGGGTTATATAAACACTCAACCACAGTATTGCACCTTACCTACCTTTCGGTGATAAGGATAACTCTATAGGAGGATTAAGAACAAGAACCTAGTTAACCGTCACGCACAATGCGCAAAATTAGGGTTTTTAAGCCTCTCATTAACGCTACATAAATAATTGAGGTATTTTCATCCCCAATCCAAGAATGTCTACCCAACTGATGCGCGGTAAGATGCACACACTTTAAACGCAAGTGCACGTTATCGTGACAAGTATATAGTCTTAGTAAGACCGAATATCGTCCACAAGGATTAGGGTTCAATTACCAACTATCTATTTTCTAGTATCTATTTGGTGAATTGATAACTGATTTGTTGTTTATAACTAAGAATTATGCAAGCTATTTAACTATAAAGATTTACTTCAGTGATGATGAGAATAGGGCTTCCATGTATCCTTACTATCCGCTCATGCTACTTACTAATGCATTAACTTATGGTATTCTTCTTTTGGAGAAAGCAGGTTTACGAAATCGTTTTATACTCCCGTTAGGGTTATATAAACACTCAACCCCAGTATCGCACCTTACCTACCTTTCGGTGATAAGGATAACTCTATAGGAGGATTAAGAACAAAAACCTAGTTGACCGTCACACACAATGCGCAAAATTAGGGTTGTTAAGCCTCTCATCAACGCTACATAAATAATTGAGGTATTTGCATCCCCAATCCAAGAATGTCTACCCATCTTACAGCATATTCACAATCCCCCCCTTTCTGAATCTGATTAGAAATCATATAGTGATAATTAGTTGTCAATTAATTACCAAGAGTTCAACTCAATTATTGGATAGATCTCACAATAAGAAAAATAACCATAAGCATGCATTAATTTATAACATAAGTTTCTAGTAATTCAACATGGAAAGCCCTATAAGAGAATTAGTTCCTAGTCATTGACATGACAAGAACTAATTCAAAGTTCATCATACAAAACTGAAATAAAAAACAAGAAAGGTAAAGAAAATTACTAAACTAATGGTATCCAATCTCTAAGCAAAAGTCTTGAGTTATGCAAGAAGGGGAACCCTTAAAAACTGCCTAGGGTTCTCCTTTTATAGGCTGAAAACCGCCTCCCTCTTTTCCTTCAGTTCGCCTGTAATTTCGTCAAAAGACCTAATTTTTCAGCGTCGGCGCGGTGCCTGCGACGAGCGCGCTGAAAGTTCTGCAATCCGTCGGGTGTTTTGGCGCCGCGCCCGATATCTCTGCTCAGCGGCGCGCGCTGGAACTCTGTAGCTTCCGGATGTTTAGCGCCGCGCCGCATCTGCTGTTCGGTAGCGCGCGGCCTGGATCTTCTGCAGACTCTCTGAATAGTGGGCACCGCTACCGCTGATCGCAGGCGAGGCCGCTACCGTGCAGATTTTATCCTCGTTCGCCACTTTCTCTGCTTTCCACCGCATCTCCTCTTTTGCCCTCTTTTTGCTCCTTTTCCGCCATTTGGCCATTTTAACCACTTTGACTCAAAAGAAAGAAAAACTATCCTAATACGACACTTATATGTGCAAAATTGGGACAAAAGATTAACTAAAACTGACTCAAAAGTTGTATATAAAATACACCGATCAAATACCCCCAAACTTAACATTTGCTCGCCCTCGAGCAAAGATAGAAAGAATGAAATAAAAGACTCACTGCCATTGATTACTTTTGCTGCAATAGTGTTAACTAGAAAAACATGAAGGTTAGCAAAATAATATGCAGGAACATATAGCATGAAATTTTCAGCATACTAGACACATGAAGCTAAATATTTCGCAAACTCGTATTCATCATGCTTAATGGAAGTCTATATACTAAATCATGCATGTAAATTCAAGAATTCCTATGGCATGCTTACTTGCTATTCTCCACTAATTCTGGATATGCATAAAAGAGATCTTCAGGACTTTAAGGGTTGTAATGTAGGCTTAGGTAGGGGTTGGTAAAAATAGGCATTTAGGCTCATTTTTGTGTACCATAAGCTCTTTAGCTTTTCAGTATTTCCCTTTTCTTTTTGTTCTTTTCTTCATTTCGATTCTATCTTTCCCCTCTTTTGTTTTGGGAGAGTGAAGTATCTAATAATGACAAGCACCCCCAAACTTAGGCTTTTGCCTATTTCTTATTACTTTTGTATTGGGGTGCAACAGACTTATTCACTCTTTTTGTCTCTTTTTTAACACAATGTATTCCACTATTTCATATTTTCACTTATGGTACAATTTGTGGGAATATAGGGTGTCAAAGAAGAAGTTTCAAATTTAGGCTCAATGGGGCTGACTAGGGATATTTTTAAAGTACGGGATAGAAAAGAATGGTAAGAATTGGCTATCAAAGAAATGCCTGAGTCATCTCCCTAACATGCATATCCTAACTATTTCGCCTGAAATAGCAAACAATCATAACACATAAGTATTTATCATTTAGCATGCATAACTCAAGCAAGAAACTCCAATAGGCAGTTACGTGAGTTTTTGGCATATCTAACTTAGGTGTTTAGATAGTTGCTTCAATTCCGTTACATTATTCCACCTTACTTCACTAGGTGTTTCTAGCAACTACATCAATTATGATCTTTGAGAGACAATTATGACTCAAAAAAGAAAAAATTTTGGTGACTCAAAATAAATATAAAACAATCAAAAAGACTAAAATAAAACATAACATGACTCAAATAGAACACCCCCAAACTTAAATCACACCTTGTCCCCAATGTGTGTAGACTCAAAGACAGTAAAAGAAATAAGACACTTACAAACTTTGGCTAAAATGGTGGTGGTGGCGGTGGATAATGCATCGACCATTGGTTGAACAAGGAACTCAACTCGTTGATTTGTTGCCTTGTTTCTTGTCGCCCTTGTACTATCGTGTCCAAGGTCTGCATCATCCTCATCTGATTTTGATACAATTGCTCCATTGTGGGCGTTGGAGGTTCTGCTCCTGTGGTTGGCCGGTGGCTAGGTCCTGCCTCATATTGAGCCCCTATTTCAGGTTCATCTTCGTCCATGGCGACCTCTGCTGCTGCTGCTGCTGGTTGTACTCTCCGTCTGCTCTTTGGGGCTTGGTCTGGGAAAGAGTGCACTATCCCATAGGACACGGCGGTTGGTTTCTCTACGAGTGTCGGTTGGTAGTTTTGGGACCGCACTCATGTGACATAGCTTGGTGATAATCGAGCCATGTCCTAATCCGCTGTTACCAACCCGATGATTTCCTCAATGCTCGCACTATTTCTTTCCCCACATCAATCGCCAACCCTCATAATTCCATATATCGCTTTAATCTCTATCCTCCGCACTCGTGAAGTGCGTGGATGGAATCACGCGGCTGATGAAATATAGCCAACCTTTGGCTGCTTTGTTGAACTGGCACCTGCTCAGTCCTCTTGACCCATTTCTTGCACTATCAAATGCAGCCCCAGGGTAGCTCACTGTGTCTGCAACGGCATTCCAGTCGATGTGGTCAATGCTTCTAGACCATGTTCTAAAGTGATTACAATCACTTCTTTCTTCAACATCAACTGTTTTCAATTGTATATTTATATCCTCTGCTGTCACAGGCACATAACGTCCCCTTACAAAGCATCCCCTTTCCACCTTCTCCGGGAAATTGGCGTAAAATTCACGCACCATTGTTGTGTTTACTGGTGCTATCTTCTCCGGATTCACAAATTTCCTCCAATCCCTTAACTCAATCATCGCCCGAATGGGCTCATAAACATCTTCTTCCCCATATGACTCCCTCTGGTAGTCCATTCCCCTTTCTGGTATTAAGGGTCTGGTATCAAGCTTTTATATCTTTGGTAGGCTTGGTAGCTCACAAACCTATTTTCATCGTATTGTGGGGTTGGGGTGGATGTGGAGCCTCTTCTTTTCCTGGTGGCCATGGTTAAAACAGTTTCTGGAGCTTACAATTTAGTGGCACAAATGTTTCCTACACAATTGACAACTAGCAGCGAACACAACACCCCCAAACTTCAAATTTTCTACCCAATACCCACACTCCTTTTCTACTCTTTTCTCTCAACTTCACAATCAACTTTTCAGTACCCAATTACTTCAACTACAATACTCCTTCAAACTACTACCTCCTGTGACTTCAGTAAAGGATTCAAGAACAGAAAAAGATTACTTTTTTATGAGAAGCTTCAAGCTTGTTCTTGTTTCAATTGGTGGTTTGAGGCTATGGAATGGAGCTTTGTTGGTTGAGATGGCTAAGGGTTTTTGGGAATTTAAGAGTTTAGGTTGTGGTTGGGTTGGATTTGTGGAGGATTTGTGGGCAAATTTCTGGAATTTCGTGGGTTTTTGGGGAGGGAAGGTTAGGTTTTTGAATTTGGGGAAAATCTGATTTTTGGGCGTTTTTAAGTTTCTGGATTCCCGCTTCGCCAGCGTTCATTTTTAGCCATGGCTGAAACTCTGCGCTTCCGGGATTTTCACATGCCATGGTATGGCGGCTAAATTTGGCAAATTTTCTGGAATTTTTAGCCATGCGCTAAACTCTGCGCTGTTCGATTCTTTTCAGCGCGGCGCTTACCCGCTTTTCTGGAAATCATGGCTTTCGTTCAGCTTTTCGTCCTTCAGTTTATTTGCTTATACCTGTCAATCACAACACAAATACAAGAATCCAAGACCGTGAGACCGTTCTAAAAAAAATAAAAAAATAAAGACAGAAATTAAGTTAACATAATTGAAAACGTTGGGTTGCCTCCCAACAAGCGCTGTCTTTAACGTCTTTTAGCCGGACGCAAGTTTCTTAGCCTTAATAACCCTGGGGTGGATTAAGCCCCCATCCAATCCATTTCCTCCACATTTGGCATTTTCTCTTTCTTCTTTTCTTCTTAGCATTATCGAAGTGGGAGTTCGGAATACTTACCTCCTTTAGTGGCATTTCAAAGAAACCATGCTCGCTTTCGGGCTCATCGCTCTTTGATTGACTTGTATTGGCTCGCATGGGGTTGATGGTGCTGATTGCAAAGCACCCACTCACCGTTGGTGGCTCAATGACGTGTTTAAAAACTTTAAACACCATTTCTTCGCACTCCACCCTTAGTGTTAATTCTCCTCTTCAACATCAATCAAAGCTCGCCCGTTGCTAGGAATGGCCTCCCAATATGATAGGGATTTCGCGCCTTCTTCCATATCAAGAATGAGGAAGTCTGCAGAAAGAAGAATTTTCCTACTTTTACAATCACGCCCTCGATCTTGCCTCTTGGATGAACCACCGTCTTGTCGGCTAGTTGCAGCTTATGTGGTTGGTTCGCTTCACCCAACTCCAATCTTTTAAATACCGATAGGGCATTAGATTTATACTTGCCCCTAAATCACATGAGCTCATTGTGCAAGTTACCCCGCCCATCGCAGGTAGTGTAAAGCTCCCGGATCTTTTAGCTTTGGTGGCAACTTTTTCGCAATATAGCACTACATTCTTACATCGGTGCTACTATTTCAGATTCGCCACCTTCTTCTTTTTCCCAAAATCTCCTTCATAAACTTGAAATATGAGGGCATCCGCTCTAATGCTTCTATGAAAGGTATGTTGATACGCACTTTTCAATGTCTCCAAAATTGGAGAATTGTTTATCAACCGCCTTTATTGTAGTCTCTGGGGAAAGGGATCTTCTATATACTCCTTCTCCGAGTTTTCTCTACTATAGGATTGGGCTCAACCACCTTCTCTTTTTCTAACTCTGCCTTCTTCTCAACATCGGGCCGCGGTTCCAATCGCTTGCCGCTTCAATTGCACCGTTCGCATTGCTCTCGGATTTACCTCTGTGTTGCTTGGCAATGTCCCGTGGCTCGCTGTTTGCTCGCTTTGCTACCGACCACTTGAGTTTCAAGTTCTGAATGAGGATCTAGCTTCGTCATGAACTGGTGCAGGCATTGGCGTGCGTCGCCGCTGCTACCGCTTTGGCTTTTCTTCTTGAACCGGTGCATTGACCGTTGACGCCGGGGGCTTGAATGAAGGGTTGCCGATTCTTCTGGTTCTGCATCGCCCTGTATTGGTTCTGCTGCCCCTGGTATTGATTTTGTTGCCCTTGGTATTGGTTCTGCTGGTTCTGGTGCTGGTTCTGCTGCCCCTGGTCTCCTCTCTATGAGAAATTTGGGTGGTTCCTCCACCCTGGATTATAAGTGTTGGAGTAGGGGTTGTTCTGTTGCCTCTGATAATTACCTATGGCCTGACACTCTGCCTGATCCATGGGTATATTGTTGGGATCCGCTGAAGGACACCTATCAAATGTATGTGGGCCACCACATATCTCACAGCTTTTAGGCATCTGCACCGCATTTACTGACACTGTATGTTGCTGCAACTGTTTCGCTAGAAGGGCCACTTGAGCATTCAAGGCAGCAATAGCATCTATTTCGTGGACTCAACGTTCTTCTCCCATTTGTCGACCTCTCTTCCGTGACATGGTTGTTAGTGGCCATATCTTCTAATAACTCATGAGCGTCGTGGCTGTTTTCCTCATGAATGTTCCACCCGTTCTTTGCATCTATGATGGTTACGGTTGTATCTTGCTCGGCCAGTTGTAGAAGATGCGGACCAAGTTCCACAACTCAACGAATGGTGTGGGCACTTTCTCTGTAGATCTTTGAACCTTTCCCAAGCTTCATATAAGGACTCTCCATCCGCTTGGTAAAAGTTGTTCAACTCCTCTCAATTTCTTTGCTTTACGGGAAAGAACTTGGCAAGGAATTTTTGTGCCATTTCTTGCCATGTAAAAATCGAATCGGCAAGGAATTCAACCATACTTTTGCTCTATCCTAAGTGAGAAGGAAAGAGCCTCAACTGACGGCATCATCGATGAAGCGTTATACGAGCGTTGCACATAGCTCCAAGAAATTAGCTATGTGCGTATGTGAATCCTCCGGCGATCCTCGGCTGCGTGTGTCTGTACCATGCTCAGAATTGTCGGTTTTATCTCGAAGTTGTTAGCTCCTATTGCAGGGAGCCTAATGCATGTATGTGCTCCATTTACTCTTGGCAACACATAGTCTCCCAAACTTCATTCTGGCTGGACTTGGACTCTCTCTTCCACGTCTATTGGCGCTTGCCTAGGTATTCCTGGATGGGGTTGATTCTCCCCTAACCCTTCTCCCATCCCGTTGTTGTTACGAGCCGCTCATCTCTAACAAGGTTGCAATTATTGATTCTTTCGCTACGTTTGCGAGTTTTCTCAATTTCTGGATTGAAGGGAACAAGAGTGTCTGCTCCTCTTCTCCTTCGCATAAACTGACTTCCTGAAATAGATCAAAAACAGACAACAAATCACGGCACCTCGAATTTTCAGAAGAAAAAAAAAACGTAAAAATTAAAAATTAAAATAAAAACCAAATTAGAAATTAAAAATAGACAAATTTGATATTGAACTATTGCCTAATCCCCGGCAACGGCGCCAAAAACTTGATGCGCGGTAAGATGCACACACTTTAAACGCAAGTGCACGTTATCGTGACAAGTAATATAGTCTTAGTAAGACCGAATATCGTCTATCTATTTGGTGAATTGATAACTGATTTGTTGTTTATAACTAAGAATTATGCAAGCTATTTAACTATAAAGATTTACTTCAGTGATGATGAGAATATGGCTTCCATGTATCCTTACTATCCGCTCATGCTACTTACTAATGCATTAACTTATGGTATTCTTCTTTTGGAGAAAGCAGGTTTACGAAATCGTTTTATACTCCCGTTAGGGTTATATAAACACTCAACTGAAGATCGCACCTTACCTACCTTTCGGTGATAAGGATAACTCTATAGGAGGATTAAGAACAAAAACCTAGTTGACCGTCACGCACAATGCGCAAAATTAGGGTTGTTAAGCCTCTCATCAACGCTACATAAATAATTGAGGTATTTTCATCCCCAATCCAAGAATGTCTACCTAACTTACAACATATTCACAATCCCACCCTTTTCAGAATCTGATTAGAAATCATATAGTGATAATTAGTTGTCAATTAATTACCAAGAGTTCAACTCAATTATTGGATAGATCTCACAATAAGAAAAATAACCATAAGCATGCATTAATTTATAACATAAGTTTCTAGTAATTCAACATGGAAAGCCCTATAAGAGAATTAGTTCCTAGTCATTGACATGACAAGAACTAATTCAAAGTTCATCATACAAAACTGAAATAAAGAACAAGAAAGGTAAAGAAAATTACTAAACTAATGGTATCCAATCTCCAAGCAAAAGTCTTGAGTTGTGCAAGAAGGGGAACCCTTAAAAACTGCCTAGGGTTCTCCTTTTATAAGCCTGGCCCAGAATTTCGTCAAAAGACCTAATTTTTCCGCGTCGGCGTCGCGGCCCTGCAGACAGGCGCCGCGGCGCCGGAAGTTCTGCAATCCGTCGGGTGTTTTGGCGCCGCGGCCCTGATATCTGCTGTCTGAGGGCGCCGCGGCCCTGATATCTGCTGTCTGAGGGCGCCGCGGCGCTGGAACTCCTGTAGCTTCTCGGATGTTTAGGCGTCGCGGCCCTGCATCTGCTGTCTGAGGGCGCCGCGGCGCTGGATCTTCTGCAGCCTCTCTGAATAGTGGGCGCCCGCTGCAGGAGGGCCGGCCTACAGTCTGGATTTTATCCTCGTTCGCCACTTTCTCTGTTTCCAGCTCTGGCATCTCCTCTTTTGCCCTCTTTTTGCTCCTTTTCCGCCATTTGGCCATTTTAACCACTTTGACTCAAAAGAAAGAAAAACTATCCTAATACGACACTTATATGTGCAAAATTGGGACAAAAGATTAACTAAAACTGACTCAAAAGGTGTATATAAAATACACCGATCACCAACTTACAGCATATTCACAATCCCCCCTTTCGGAATCTGATTAGAAATCATATAGTGATAATTAGTTGTCAATTAATTACCAAGAATTCAACTCAAATATTGGATAGATCTCAACAAGAAGAAGAATAACCATAAGCATGCATTAAATCATAACATAAGTTTCTAGAGATTCAACATGGAAAGCCCTATAGAGGAATTAGTTCCTAGCCATTGACATGACAAGAACTAATCCCATGTTCATCATACAAAAACTGAAATAAAGTAAAGAAAAGGAAAAGAAAATACTTAAGAATGAGTCTCCAAGCCAAGCATCCAAGGGTTGTGTTGTGGAATATTTACAAGATGGATTGGTGGAAGGATGGATGTAAAATGGTGAATGGTGTAATAGAGAATGAATAATTATTCTAATGATGTAGAGTATTTATAGCCAAAGAATCCTTTTGGTGAAGGGTTAGGGATTTTGTAGGTAGGAAAAGTTATTAGAATCCTTTTAGGTAAGGGTTTTAAGGTAGGAAAAGTTATCCCTTTAGGTAGGAAAATTTATCCCTTTAGGATTCTGAAACATGTCAAATTCGGCCCAGCACTTCATAATTACCGCGTGCGCGCGCTAGATCAGCCATGGCCCTGAAATTCAGCAACTCTCGGGACTTTCAAGACTATGGTAGCGCGGCTCGGTGGCGTTTTCGCGATTCGTCTCGTTGCCCTTTTTTCGTCCGGACTTCGTCTGAACTCCTCTATAATTCCCGGAACTTCTTAGACTTTATTTCTTGGCCCTTTTTGTGTGCAATTCCATCTCATTTATGCGCATTTCATCTTCTTTTCACCATTTCTCCATTTATGACCGCTGTGACACAAAAGAAAGGAAAACGACCCTAATACTATACTAAACATAAATAAAATGAGTAAAATACTAATTAAAAATGACTCAAAAAGTGTATATAAAATACACCGATCAGCCATGCGCATGTACACAGCTCAAAAAGGTTATAATCAGAAATGGGCTTTTTCTAGAATGCTGAAAATTGTTAAGGTACTTCATTTTATTCAAGTCTTTAATTGCATCTAATGTAAGTTTAAATTTGTTCAGTTAAGATATTGTTTGCATCTATCTATATGTTCACGCTACCGTTGTATGTTTAAAATACATCCAATTTTGTTTCTATCTTACATATCTAATGTATATCTAGGTAAAAGATGAGTTCAGAATATTTGTTCTAACTGTTGTGGTTCTAAAAAATATTATACTTTGAGATTCATTTTGTTGGTGTATCGTTGAGATGAACTGTTGCTGCTTCCGAGAATGTTGACTGCTATATTTTTGGGCTGAATTGCTGCTATGTTTGAACTGCTACACTTGTTACTATTTTTATGCCACTTATGGCTACTATTTAATACTACTTGTTTCTATTGTTTGGCACTGCATTCTGGCCAAACCATTGCTTCACTTTTAAGCACAATTGATGTTCACGATTGTTGTATTTCCGAGCCTAATTGTTGCTGGTTTCTTTGCTAAAATATGATGCTATTAAGTGTTGCTAAATTGCTATATTTAGTTGTCGCTCTTGATGAAATGATTAGCTACATTCTTGTCCTATGGAAGCTACTTCACTAAGGTCAAATGTTGCTACTTATCTAAAGTCAAGTGTTGCACTTTCTGGTATTATTTTGGTGTGATATATGAGAGTAGACTAGCACTACAGATTACTCTTGCTTGCTGCCACTTAATCTAGGTGTGTGATTAGTTTGCTACCAGATTACTACATCAATGGATGTATCATACAAGAGGCTAATAGTTGTTGCCTTTTTTCTTTAATTCTCCTATTTGCATTGTGTCGATGGTGTATCTGTTCTTATCTTGTTTACCTTCCTGTTATTTACACCATTTATTTACTTTCCTGCTATTTACGCCATCATACACCTAAAAAATTCTTGATTAATTCACTTGCATGTAATGATTACATGTAATGTAAATTCAAATTTATTCGGTTAAGTAAATGTTTGAGTTAAATTTGCTTTAAGGTACCACAACAACCTAATGGATACGAGTGCGGTTATTATATGTTGCATTTCATTAAAGACCTCATGAATTATTTATCTCTGCTGCCAAAAATGTAAGTATCTAACATTATTTCTTGTTTATATACTTGTCTATATATAGTTTAATTGATCTCTATTGTGTATTATAATTGATCTAACATGTTGAATTATATTTGGATCTAATTACATTAGAATGGCCTAATTATGATTAGAAATTTTAATTGATCTCTATTGTGTTTAACAGTACAGTGGAAAAGAAGTTTTTTCACAGCATGAGCTTGATGAGGTCCGGATTGAGTGGGCGCATCATTTTTCAAAGATTCTTCGTACTACAGAAGTTGTGTCACCTTCGTGATGTTTGGATAATATGTATTTAGGCTTATTTTGTTTTGGATACATTTGGGAACAAGAAGATTTGTAACATGTTTGATTAATTAGTTACATTTTAGTTACAATCTTAAATGTTTCAATATTATGTATTAAAATGATTTGATTAATTAGTTACATTTTAGTTACAATATACCATTTTTCCACCAATTTAACTATTATTGAAAAATTAAAAAAATTAAATTAAATTAATTATTAAATACAAAATGTGTCAAAATCCAATTTTCCGCAATTGTTTTATATTTAAATTAAATTATTTAAATTAAAATTTATTTAAAAATTTACCGCCAAAAAATATATTAAATTAATAAAATTTAAATATTTACCACCAAAATTTATAAATTCCCGGGAAAAAAAATAAAACGTGAAATGTGTGACGGTTTATGCCCGTCACACTATGTGACGGTTATTTAAATTGTCACTGTAGGGATGACCTACGGTGACAAGCTCTACTATGACACTTAATCATCCCCTCTGGTGTGATTTGGGCCGTCGCGTAGGCGTTTTTCTTGTAGTGGGGCAACTGTCTCCCGAGATAAAACAACAACTAAACAAATTAACAAAGGAAACTCAAGTGTTTTTCAAGAAGAACATTTGAGTGTGTGAGAGTATGCTAGAGAGGAAAAAGTTCAGAAAATCTGAGCTATACAAGTATATGGTGTGTTCTACAAATGAGTCTAAGGCCTCAATTTATAGTAGTGTAAGAATGTCTCTTCAAGTGCCCGTGTAATGGTCATTCAAGTGTCATGTAATGGCCACTTAATACACAAGTAATGCAGCCAAATAATGGATGATTTATGGAGGAAAAACTACAATTTGAATGCTTCAAAACGTTCCCATAATCAGCCAAATTTTTGGACTTTCGTTCACGCACCTTTGTCAGGAAGAAGCGCGACGCCAGGCTCGATGGCAAAATCCACTCAGCGTCGCGGCCGCGTAGTGGTGGCGAAGTGGCGCCGACTCCGTGGCAACGCCGCGACCCTTTTCTGCCCCATTTCGATTTTACACTTCTTCCTTCATTTACCAACGTGGAATATGTGTCATTTAACCAATGACCGTCCATCATTTCATGTCTCAAACGTTTACTCACGTACAAATATCTCTTTCACTAATGAAATTTACGATACTTGGCACTACGTGTGCACGTGTGTGAAAACGTCGTTTCCGACGTGCGGGATCTCAATTTTTCGAGTCATAAATAATGGGATAATCTTAATTCCACATATTAGTAAATTTCCAACACTATGTAAATTATACAATATTATATAAATATCGGAGTTTGCCTCATACGAACTTTAACCACCAAATTCCATCCGAAATAGATCAAATCTTCATCAAATAGCTTCAAATTTATCACAACTTCAAAATAACATCCCCGCGAACTCTAATCATCAATTTGTCCAAAGATTACCAATTTCCCTCCCAGAACGATACATGACGTGGGACTTCTACACTCTCAATTTGCACCATATTGAATAAATATGACGCTAAGTAAATTAGAGTGGTCCTAGAATCAATGTATTATGAATAGTAGCTCTATCGAAAACATCTTTTGCATTTAAAAAGAAAGTGACTTTTATTCTAATTAATTGTTCCATTAACAAGTAAATAACTTTCATTCCCACTATCATTGAGAAAGCTAACTAAGCACAAGTGGCTCGGACACCACCATTATATATATATATATAACAAAAAAATGATAAGTACAACTTCCATTCAACAGAAAAAAAGGAGGACTAAATCCATAAAAAAAAATCTAATAAAAAAAAGAAGAGCTTTAGCTCAAATATTTGAAGTATTACCAAGTTAAACAAGATTAAAAGAACCGAGAGGTGTGAGTATGATTCTCTAACTAATGTATTCATATACAGTTAATGATAAAAAAAACCATCTAAGATCTCTTGAAACCATTGTTCAATGGTGAATTTGGACTTAGTCTCTTGTGTAGAGCTGTTTCTGAGTGAATAGTTGGAGATGAAGGAGTACTTCTTCTATTATTATTATGATGATGACGATGATGTTGTTTTTGCTGGTGATGATGATGACGATGAGGACTACTACTTTCTTTCTTCACTTCCTTTTGACCTTGTTCCCCTAGAACATCATTTTCACTAACTTCTTTGCTTTCTGTTGGAGCAGTGTACACAAATGTTACCATTGAGTTATCTTCATAGTCCTTCAAAGGTTCTAGGGTTTTGACCACAGTGCTCATGTCTGGTCTTGCTTTTGGCCTTTGACTTAGGCATTGGTAAGCTACTATAGCGGCCTTTTGAACACCTTCTTCCGAGTACATGCCTTCTAGCCTCGGATCCATTATTCTACGTAGCTTTCGAGGATCTTTCAGTTGCGGTCTTGCCCAATCTACCAAGTTTTGTTCTCTGTGTGGACGACCTTTGTCAACAGATCTTCGGCCAGCTAGAAGCTCCAAGAGTACTACTCCGAAGCTGTACACATCACTAGCTGCAGTCAAATGACCTACACAACATGTGAATGAAATTAGCACATCTATGCCTAATAATGTTTAAGTTTTTAAATGAAATGATCACAGTAATATTTTAATTACCAGTCATAATGTATTCTGGAGCAGCATAACCGTGTGTTCCCATGACGCGAGTGGAGACGTGTGTGTCATCGCCTTCCGGACCATCTTTTGCAAGTCCAAAATCTGAGAGTTTGGCAGTGTAATCCTGATGATTAAGAAAAGACAACAAGGAAATTATTTAGTAATTAACTAGTGAACAACTATTCTACATGTGAAACTAGTTAATTAGGGTTTTACTATAATAATAAAAAAAAATGAGTACTTACGGAGTCTAACAAGATGTTTGAAGCCTTGAAATCACGATAAATGACAGATTTTTTAGCTTCATGGAGAAAAGCCAGACCTTTTGCAGCACCAACAGCTATTTGCATACGTGTTGACCATGAAAGTGATACTGAATATCCTGAAAAAACAAATCAGTAATAAATAAAATTCTTTAGTTCAATAATTATATATTTAAAAAAAAAATTATCTTGCATTCGTTATACAACGTGAACAATTTTCCTTTTTTATTTTATGACAATTGACAATATCAATATAAAGTGAGACTTTCTACGTACAAAAACGATAGTTGTTTTGTAACTTAACTTTAGTTGACCTACTCCTATTCGTAGCCAATTCACAGTCGGAATTGGTAAAACAAAGAAAAGTGTGGTACACCAACCCCCGGTCAACTTTCACAAAATTATATGTAAAATTGACTTTTTGATATTATGAAAATACTTAGGGCACGTTTGAGTGCATTTGACCTGAAAAAATAATATAACGTTTGGTGGCGTTTTATTGGATTAAGCTATCTTATTTTTAAAAATAAGACACTCCAATCGTTTTGAGACTCAATCTAGTATATGGGTCTCCCGATCATTATATATTAATACGATTGACCAAATCTGATACACTCTGATTCATATAAAATTATACAGTCCAGTACGACGTATCGAACCCTTACTTCTCTTCTTCTTCAAATTGAACAGTATTATATTTTAGAATATATATGACCGATTACTTTTAAAGTTTAAACTAGCAATTTGATTAATTACAAAAAAAAAAAGAAAAAAAAGAGAACATACTTCTAAACAGCTGATTCTCCAAACTTCCTCTGGGCATGTACTCATACACTAGCAATCTGTGTTCTTCTTCACAACAATATCCTATCAACTTCACTAGATGTGGATGCCTCAACTGCCCAAGAAATATCACTTCCGTCTGTTCACAATAATAAAACATTTTAACATAGTTAATAACGATAATAATAGTATCAAGTCAGTTAAAAGATAACTACAAATACAATCAGACTCTCTATGAAAGTCATATATCCTCTATAACAATCTTATTTTTTCTGGAGCCAATCTTTCATATTTCATGTTATATTATATGTTCTCTATAACAGCAAAAGAAGATCAAAACAAATGATGTTGTTATATAGATGTTTGATTGTATATGCATAGTTTATACGTACCAGCCATTCTCGATGACCTTGTGAGCCATCTAAATCGAGGAGTTTAACAGCAACAGGCTGAGCTTTGAGAGCATTAGGTCTAAGTTTATCGTCAATGAACCCCTTGTGCACCGGTCCAAACCCTCCCTCACCGATGAAATTACTCGTCGAAAAGTTCTGTGTGATCACTCTCAGTTCTTGAAGTGTGAAAGCATGAATATTAGAACCAGCTAGAGAGATCGAAAGATCTGATGATATCGTAGAAGAGCTAATATCCGATACAGGAATCCCATGAAATGAAATTTGTTTTGTGACAGACAATTTCACTTTTGGATTATTTTTCTTTGGATTCTCATGAGACTTAACACAGCCAGGAAGAAATGTTTCCCACGCAATCTTCATCACTGTCATTTGTTGTTATATATCGAACGTTAAATAAAAATACTTCAATTTCGCTCTTCTCTATGTTTGTATATATAAAAAAGATCTGATATCTTTGGAATGTTGTTGTTGTCCTAAGAGGGGAGAAAGAAAATTGAAGTTGTTTGGATATGTAAATGGAAGAATGGTTTGCTAAGGACTTATAAGGAGAAAGCAAAGGGCAAATATTCAAAAATACACATCTGCTATAGCTACCAGAAACAAAGAAAAATGTTTGGGAACACCTTTATATGCCATCATGATCTCATGCACTGGCCTTTAATTTAATTAGTTTCTGTATTTTGTGTTTTCCGTTCACATAGTATTTAAATTCGTGGTACGTGTTTTTGAGTGGTCCAATTATATAACATTATTCTTTTACAAGTGTATAAAGACGTGGAGATAAAGTAAGAATATTTGAAGGACGAATAAGAAGAGTGGAGTAATATTTATGAAGAAGTGGGCAAAAGAGAGAGTCATTACTTGGCTGCACCCTTATCTTGACTTTGTTTATCTATAGGATTATTACTTGATTTTAGGAAGCTTTGGAAGAAATTTGTTTCGAGACCTTCTACATTTGTGTTTCCATTTTCCAACGGTTCCATATCTGTAAAGTGAATTTTCCTAGTTGGACCATCCTTTAATTTATTTATTTATTCATCAAATATATATTTCGAAAATAAATTTATGGTGAAGGGATGAATGTTGAAAATTAGTATGAATAAATATGAAGTGATTTCTTTTATATACTTATACTATGATTGATAGAGTTATCGAATATATAAGACTTTGATATTATTTTTCTCAAATATTTTTCTTTTCATTAGGTAACAATATATACACTAATTACAATCATTAGGAAGAATAAGACTTCCTTAGAATAATGCTAGAATATTCCCTATACAATAATTTTCTACCATATATGAAGAGATCTACATTAATATAAGATATACACATAATATTTTATTAATGACCCTATTCTAGAATATTCTAACTAATATTCTAACACTCACCATGATCGAAAATTTGGAGGCGGCGAATCTTGAGGCTCTCGAAATTCTTCAAATAATATCAGCGGAAGTCCTTTTGGAAGATATCAGCAATCTGATGTCGCGTCGGAACATGTAACACTCGCACTTGTCCGCGAGTCACTTTTTCACGGACAAAATGAATATCTAACTCAATATGTTTAGTGCGTTGATGATGGATTGGATTCCCTGATAGATAGATTGCACTAATGTTATCATAGTATACCACATTATTTGTCGAGAATAGAGGCGATGAAGCTCGAAGTGATTACGAATCGGCGTAGTCGGATACTACATTGGCAACCGCGGTATTCGAACTTCAGACTCGGCGTGATCGTGGGTTGTCATTTAGAAGACGGGAGATCAAATTATCACGAAAGGCCTTGATAGCGGAGGTGGGCGTGCAGTGTCGGACACCCTGCCCAGTCTGCATTTGTGTAAGTGACAAGTTGGTGATGGACGAAGGATATAAATGTAATCCATACTCCAGAGTGCCCTGAATATACCGCACAATATGTTTGAGGGCATGCATATGTTCTTCCATCGGATTATGCATGAATAGACACACTTGTTGTATTGCATACGTAATATCCGGTCTAGTGAATGTGAGTCTATGGCGCTCGGCCCAGTGCGGTATAATGTAGAATCAGCATAGGGTTTGCTAGATACAACACTCAACTTCGACTTTGTGTCCACCGGAGTTGCCGAAGATTTGCATGAGGACATACCCGCTCGTTCCAAAATCTCAGATGCATACTTCTTTTGAAAGAGAAATAACCCACCTGCATGTCGTGTCACATCAATGCCTAGAAAATAGTGCAGTGGACCAAGATTTTTCATAGCAAATTCGGACCCAAGCTGAGATATGATATTTTTGCGTAGGGAATCTGAAAATGTTGTAAGAATGATATCATCCACATATAAAAGAAGATAAGCAGTGTTATTACCCTGACGATAAATAAACAGAGAATTGTCAGAACGGCTGTGAGTAAAATCCATGTGTGACACAAAATCTGTAAACCGCTTATACCAAGCCCTGGAGGCTTGTTTGAGGCCATGTAATGATTTCTTCAGCAAGCACACATGATAGGTATAAGTAGGATCTCTGTACCCCAAGGGTTGGTACATGTAAACTGTCTCATTCATATGACCATGAAGAAAGACATTTTTGACATCCAGTTGATGAAGTGACCATTCTTTTGAGAGTGACAGACTTAGAATTGTTCGAATGATAGCTGATTTGATCACTGGGTTGAACGTCTCCCCACAATCTATGTCAATCTGCTGGGTCTTCCCATCACCTACAAGACGGGCCTTATGCCGCTCAAAAGAACCATCAGATTTTTCTTTATGGCTAAAAATCCACATAGACCGAATAAAGTTAGCATTAGATGGACGAGGTACTAAATCTCATGTCCTATTTTTAATTAGAGCATGCTATTCATCATCCATGGCCATTTTCCAATTCCTGTCTTTGAGAGCCGACACTGGGTTACGAGGAAAAGGTGATTTGGAAATCTGTGTGTGAAGGTTGTATTTGATATTTGGTTTAACAATACCATGTTGACTGCGGGTGACCGGACGGGAGACTTGGCCGATGGGTGGGCGATAGAATCGATGGTGGGCCTTGCTGTTACTGTCTAGGAAAGGTGGGCGAGATGAGGTGGGTAGGCGGTGGGCCTAGAGAATTTGGAGGTTGGCCCATCTGCTGAAGCAATGCACCATTGGTAGTGAGTTAGCGAGCCACCGGCTGACGATTTGATCCAGTGGTTGGGCTGCTTGTTCGCGGTCTAGTGGGCCCACTTGTTGTGTACCTGCGGATCCCGGGCTATGAATAAAATGTGTTAAATATGAGAGCTTATCATCATCCAAAAAATCATAGGTATGGGTCCCGGTTTCATGTATTTTAGCAAAGGGAAAAAACGTTTCGTCAAAAATAACGTGGCAACTTACAAACATTCTCTTTGAAGAAATATCATAACATAGGTAACCCCGATGATTAGTAGGGTATCCCAAGAAGACACATGGAATGGACCGGGCTTGTAGTTTTGTGATTGTGGTGGATGGAAAAAGTAGGTAGCAAAGACAACCAAACACTCTTAGGTGATGATATGAAGGCTCTCGTAAGTAAAGCATCTTTAATGGAGCTTGGTAAGACATGTGTTTATGAGGAAGGATATTAAACATATATGTAGCCATTTGAAGAGCATAATGCCAAAATATATGGGGTATGGATGCATGAGCAAGGGATGTTCTAACAATATTATTGATTGTTCTAATTTTGTGTTATGCCTTCTCATTCTGTGAAGAGGTGTGAGGACAAGATAGACGA
Organism: Przewalskia tangutica; assembly: GCA_029844215.1. Lineage (NCBI taxonomy): Eukaryota > Viridiplantae > Streptophyta > Magnoliopsida > Solanales > Solanaceae > Przewalskia > Przewalskia tangutica. The sequence continues at coordinate 78,599,366 of CM056732.1, read as the reverse complement.
AAATTTAAACCATTTATTTTGAAAAAATCTCAAAACTGATTATTATCAAATTCCCTCTCATTGTCACATTGAATACTTTTAATCTCCCGTTCAAATTGAGTTTTGATGAATGCCCGAAAAATGAGGAATGTGGAAAACACTTGTGATTTCTTTGTTAGAGGAAATGTCCACAGATAATTAGAATAATCATCAAGGATAAGCAAATAATATCTATGACCAGAAGAACTCAAAACAGGAGAGGTCCAAATATCACAATGCATAATATCGAAAGGCATAAGAGTGCATGAATTAGAAGCAATAAATGGCAATTTCACATGTTTACCAAGTGCACAAGACTGACACTTATTCAAAATCCGAGTTTGATTACAAGAAATAAGATTATTTTGTTTAAGAGAAGCTAAAACAGCCTCCCCCGGATGTCCCAAACGTTGGTGTCATAAGGATGGTGTCAAAGCTGCAAAAGTAGAAGGAAACTTGGATTGATGACTAGGAAAATTTATTGGATAGATCTCCCCCTTGCTATCACATCTCATGAGAAGCCTCCCCGTCTGAAAATCACGCACGGAAAATCCAAAGAAGTCAAAATTAACAGATACCCAATTATCAGTTGTAAACTTCCTAACAGATACCAAGTTTTTGATTAGATTCGGAGCATGTAGGACATTATTTAGTGATAGTGATGGGTTAGGTGGTGACAATGTAGTAGAACCATACCTTTTGATTGGAATTGAATGGCCATTTCCGACAATTATACCACTATCATTACTCAAATTAAAATAGGACGTGAGATTACCTTGGGAGGACGTCATGTGTAACGTTGCCCGGAGTCCATGTACCAATTTTAATCCGGTGAATTGAGTCCAAGAGTGTGCATGACGGACTCAATATCTGTTGGATAGGCCATGGTTGAGTGAGCCACGTATCCTTTGGGTCGGGTGAGGCCCGATTCCATTCTGGTAGCTCTTGGTGGGCTCTTGAAAAATACACCTGTTGATGGGCCGGGCCGAAATGTGGCCCATTCTGCGCGAGGATGAGGCGGGCCGCCTTGAGCCCAATCGGGCGTTCTGCTGCCATCTGCTGAGTCAGCCACTGGGCGCCACGAGCGATTCGGTCGATGTCCTGCGCCATTCGACCGCCGCGCGCGATTACGCCACCGTTACGCCATTGTCCGCCGGAGTTGGTGGTGCCGCCATTTCCGCCGCCATCAGAATTATGATGTCCTCCTCCTTTGTTATTTCCACCCTTATTTTTGTTATTATTACGTCTTTTTTGCCCCTTATTTTGGTGAGAGGGATCAAAACAATTACCATCATTCGAAGGAGAGGCAAGGAAGGCACAATTTGACGTATTTGAGGCTTTTTTCATCAAGCCTGCTTCTTCAAGTACAAGCATGGATCTTGCTTGATAAAACTGTGGTAAAAGATTACTCTGACGGATGAGAGTTCCCACTCGCTATCTGACACGTGAGACCTGACCAATTGCAACTAGTCGGTTATTAGCGCCGGTGAACCAAGCGTTCCTTATGCCAACACTTTGAGGCGTTGTGATAACGAAATATTGGAAAAATGCATCGTATCAGCGGTGGAGAATTCTGTTCCAATGTAACGTGCGAGAATTTAGATTATCTTGAAAGATATCTCTCAGCGGTCCCGGCGACGCCATTTGTTGAATCGGCTCCGTTATGGTGTCGCAACAAGTCAGTGGAAATTGTTGCATAAATCCAACCAGGCGTGACATCAAGCATATCCACAGTCGCATGCTGCATCGATGGGCTCCTTTCCCTTCCCATATTTTGGTGGAATGATATGATGAAGGACTTTGTGAGCCCTACAACATATCTTAAACAATTCTGCCAAAGAAGCATAGTTCACGGTTTCCATCTCCAGTTTAACAGGGATATGTGTCTTAATGTTTGAAATGGCTAGAGCAGGATGAAAAGAGGATTTTGATTCAAACATATTTTGGTTGAGAAAATGATTGTGCAACAATGAAGGGATGAAGCAAAAGAAACTAAAAATTTGGAAAACAATTTTCGGCCAAGGCTAGGGTTGGTCGGAAAAAAAAATTGGTGGAGAGAAAATTGGATCTTTTCCTTAAACTCTTGATACCATGTAAGACTTTGAGATTATTTTCCTCAAATGTTCTTCTTTCATTAGGTAACAATATATACACTAATTACAATCATTAGGAAGAATAAGTCTCCCTTAGGATCATGCTAGGAATATTCCCTATACAATAATTTTCTACCATATATGAAGAGATCTACATTAATATAAGATATACACGTAATATTCTATTAATGATCCGATTCTAGAATATTCTAACTAATATTCTAACAGAATATCTGTGCTCAGGAGTGAAGTTAGGGGGTACAAGTGGTCTAAATCCCCTTCATCAGAAAAGTACAATGTATATACAAGGTCAAATTATATTTTTTTTAAGTATATATAGTAAATATTGAATATTTTGCCTTCTAGTGTGTTTATTTTCTTATATTCAGGATCCCTTTAGTGGAAATCACTATTTTCCCACTGAAATATATTTAGTGGCTATTTCCACAGATATCCACTGAAAGAAAAAAAAATAGTGTTTTCACACGAAAAAATTAGAAAATTTCTCAGCGTTTTATTTGAAACCCATTTCCTACCATATTTTCCATTGAGCTGGTTATGTGAAATGAGATAGGAAAATCGTATTCTAGAAAATAAATTTCATACTGATTGGCGGTGGGAAAAAACATCTATTTCTAGTAGTGAATTCTAGCTCCATCACTGCCTATGCTGACTGAAATTATTCGAGATGCCCAAACTAACCGGACACCACCGTTATCAATTAAATCGAAGAAATTCATCGTGAGAAATTTAAAAATTGTAGTGAGATTTCTACGAAATATACATACAAATTCTTAGTAATAAAGAAATTCAATGAAATCTCAGTCACTCTGGTTTGGCCCATTCTCCAGCGCGTTTCCACGCCCGGGTTCTTTGATTTTAGACGACTTGCCGATCATCCACCAATAATTAAAATATATTGTTGAAAATAGCTAATAGGACAAAAAATATGTCTTACAAAAATCTATAAATGATAGGGACAAGGAGAAGCACTATATTTGGACAAACATATGTTTTAATGTGTATCACTTTCTTAGAGTCTGTTAGGACAGCCTGTGAAAGTTAAAGTAAATACGTCTATTTGATTAGAAATATGCACTGAGCTATCGCATGGTATAATAACCATGATTATTGAAGTGTTAATAGCACATGTTTATCACACTTACGTATTGAGATCACCTTTGATAATCACGCTAGTAATTACATCAAATTCAATTATATATTAGATAGCTTTTCAAACGGAGCCTAAAGTTTTAGAGCCACAATCTCCGGTCCAAAAATATTGACGAAAACGTTAAAAACTTCAATATGTTAACTAACATGTTAGTTTTATATCACGAGCATACTATAAGGTAACAAGAGAGCTCTCATAAAGCATACTACGTATATAACACGATTGGTATAGGAGATAGAGCTGGTAAAGATGACCAACAGAAGCCTCAATAGAGGAAGAATTTTGCGCTAAGATAATAAGGTACGCTAAGGAGGACGTATGGTAGAAATGATAATTAACCATCACGTGTGCCCAGGAGATGGCGATTAACATCAAATTTCCTCTTCTGATTTTAATATGAATTGACTTCTCTTTGATTCCTAGCTATCAAAAAAGCATTACCACAAAAAAAACTATGTAAGTAACTCTTATTATAACCTGACTATATAATTAAGTAGAAGATTATTTACCTAAGTAAATAATTTAAGTAACGTGAGATATTTTGAAGTCTTTTTAAAAGGGATACATTCTATGGTAACTTTGTCATCAGAAGGTCACAATTCAAAACGCAAACAAGTTGGATCGCTCTTTGCCGGTTAATTTTGTTAAAGAAATTATACTTGTTGGTCTAATTGTCGTTGATTTTGATTAATGTTTTTGAAAGAGAATAATCCCCTGATTCTTTTCATTAATGAGAAGGTATATATACATGATATACAATTTCTAATTATAGAAATTAAATCTACCTTTTCCTAATACAAGACTATTATAATACAAAACTACTACCATAATTATACATGTACAAGAATTCTAATAATTATGGTAAGGAATATATAAAATTTACACACCATATACACGGTACACGATTTTGACCGTGTATACCGTGGTAGTCTTTCACACCCCCGCAGTCATAGCGGGCGGTTGTCGTACGCTGAGACTAACCCTAGATTTTTCAAACAGAACTAAGGGAAGATCATTCGTAAAGATGTCAGCAATTTTGTACCGTAAAGGGACATGCAAGATACATATTTGTCCACGAGCGACCTCTTCGCAAACAAAGTGAATATCCATATCGATATGTTTAGTGCGCTGATTTTGGACCGGATTTCCAGAGAGATAGACTGCACTAACATTATCGCAATAGACCAATGTAGCTTTCTGAATCGGAGTGAAGCTCTAATAGGAGATTACGACAGCGGGACTCGGACACGCGTTGGCTACCGCCGATACTCGGTCTCGTATTTGGATCGCGATAAAGTAGTATGGTATTTAGTCGACAAAGAGACCAAGTTATCACCAAGAAACATACAATAAGTAGATGTCGAACGTCTGGTATCTGGACATCCACCCCAATCAACATTTATATAAGACACAAGCGTAGATACAGAGGATGAATATAAGTGCGAACCATACTCAAGAGTGTCATGAATGTAACACACAATGCGTTTAAAAAGTATGCACGTGCTCGTCCCTCAGATCATGCATAAATAAACATATATATTGCACTGCATATGTAATTTCAAGCATCGTGGAGGTAATGTACTGAAGAGCCCCTTCAAGACTGAGATAATGGGAGGGATCCTCGTAAGGTGCGCTAAAAATTAGCACTCAGCTTCGATTTGGTGTCAACCTGAGTAGGAGAGGAGTTACAGGATGACATTTCAGCCCGTTCAATAATCTCATTTGCATACTTCCTCTGGGATAGAAAAAGACCACCTGCATGACGAGTAACAACTATACAAAAAAAATAACTCAAATGTCCCAAGTCTTTCGTAGCAAATTCTGAACTGAGAAGAGACATGATAGACTTGCTCAAGTTATCAGAAGAAGTAGTCAATATAATATCATTCACATATAACAGAATGTATGTCAGAGAAGTACCAAGACGATAGATGAACAGAGAATATCAAACTGAGGGGTCTGTTTTAGCCCATAAAAGGACTTCTTTAGCAAACGGATATGGTTAGGATGAACGGGTCCCTGAAACTCAAGAGTTGATGCATGTATACTATTTTCTTGAGATCACTGTGTAAGAAAATATTTTTCACATCCTGTTGATGAATGTGTCATGCTTTCGAGAGAGCTAGGCTGAGAACAGTGCGAATGGTTGCCGATTTGACCACTGAATAAATGTCTCTCCACAATCCACGCCAACCTTTTGAGTTTTGTCATCTCGTACAAGACGGGTCTTATGCCTCTCAAAACAACCATCATATTTTTCCTTATGAGTAAAAATTCACATATAACGAATAATATTGACACCAGGCGGACGGGGCACTAACTCTCACGTCTTATTTTCAATAAGAGCATTATATTCATCATCCATGACTATTTTCCAATTCGAGTCATGAAGGCAGACACATGGTTACCTAGTAGGGGTGATTTAGTGACATTTGAATTGAGATCAAAATATCATTTTGGTATAAAAATATCTCGTTGGCTATGAGTAATAGACTCTTGACTCGGAATAGAAGTGGGTCGAAATTGGGTCGGTGTAGGGATGTCATGGACTGGACTGACGGAAGATGTAGAAACTAGGCCAGCTGGCAGTGGGTCTGCTTGCCGAGACGTTGGACCGAATTTCCAGAGAGATAGACTATACTAACATTATCGCTTTCCAAGCTTCCATTGTCGTAGCGTCGGGTTTGATAATTGTCTGTAAGAGGTCCATAGAGATGGTGGAATAGATCCATTGAAGGACCGTAGCATCAAAAGTTGCCCACATCTCAATTTCACCATCTGTGGAAGGCACCTTCTCATTGTCTGTCGTCGATGGGACGATGTGATAGAGGACTCTATTAGATCGGGCGTGAATTTTAAACAGTTTTGTTCACGTCGCGTATTGGACATTTTACATCTCAAGAACAACAGAAATGTTGTTTTTTATATTGGAGACTACAAGAGCGTGATGAAAGGTGTTCTTTGTGGTAGACATGATGGAAGAATAAGAGTAGAATTAGGGATTTGGAAAAATAAAATTGGAGGGGAGGGAGTCGTCGGTCGGCGGTGGGCGAGAGGTTGCCAAGCTAGGGTGGCGGAAGCTAGGTTTTGGAGAAGGAAATATTTCCCTAGATTGTTGATACCATAAAAGAGAATAATCCTCTTATTTTTTTCATTAATGAGAAGGTATATATACATGATATACAATTTTTAATTATGAAAATTAAATCTATCTTTCCTAATACAAAACTACTATAAGATAAAATTACTACCATAATTATTCATGTACAAGAACTCTAATAATTATAATAAGGAATATACAAAATATACACATCATATACACGGTACTCGGTTTGACCGTGTATACCGTGATAGTCTTTCAGATTTACTTATTCTTCAAACTCATCGTCCAAAAATAAAAAGAAATTGCATTTCTTCTAAGATTATCAAAATGTTTATAAAACCTGTTACATATTTTCTCAGCTTTCCCTATTCTAACTTCTAGAAAGATCCAAATTTGCAGTGATTAAGTTAAATTTAGCAAGCATTGGTAATGGCGCTATACTTTCCTATCTAAAATAGTAGTGGTGGTATGAGACACGCTTTCCTTGCAATGATTTAGTCAGAGGTCAAAGCATGAATACTATCCGCAAGGACTTTGTAAGCAAACGGTAGGTTTGTTAGCACAGTGGTTGATGTTCTAGAAGCTTAGCTCATGAACAAAATACTAATTAATTTATTGGTTTGACCTTTGTATATATTTTGTTCAAGATTTTGTACAAGGGAGTATTATATGTGATAGAATATTTCCACGTGTCTCTCCTCCTTTCACCTACATACCGAATGATATTTGAGGCGGTTATAAACACAATATCCCTCAACATTCCAAACAACAGTTGCTACATGAATACTTGCGTCACATATCATATGACGGCATCCCAAGATACTCTATCGTCTTATTTTAGCAATTTAAATCGTAATATTATTGTTGGCAGTGGATAAGGCATTCCTATTCGAGGTTGTGGACAATCTCGTCTCTCCCAACCACACACCCCATTAGCTTTAAACAATGTCCTATATGCCCCAAAACTTATCAAAAATTAAATCTTTGTGCGTCGTTTCACAACCGACAATAATGTTTCCCTTGAATTTGATTATTTTTGTTTTTCTGTGAAGGACCTTATGACAGTGATGCGAATAATGAGATGTGATAGCACCGGGGACCTCTATCCTATTACCACCACTGTCGGTCATCCAGACTCCTCTCCGTCATCCTTTACATCTATTTCCTCCTTTTTATGACATAATAGATTAGGACATCCAGAGACTCTGTTTTACACTCCCTTCGCAACAATAAATTTATAGATTGCAAACATGTATCTTATCCTCATGTTTGTGAATTTTGTGTTTTTGAGAAATATGTCAAGTTGTCATTTTATTCTTCATCCACTCGTACTTTAATGTCTTTTGATATAATACACAATGATTTATGGACTTCTCATATTTTAAGCACAGTCAGACATCGATACTATATGTTGTTTTTAGATGATTATTCAAACTTTCTGTGGACTTTTCCCATTGGTAATAAATCTCAAGTCTATTCTATTTTTTCTTCATTCAGCGCTTTCATTAAGACCCAATTTGAAAAGAACATCAAATGTTTTCAATGTGACAATGGGAGAGAATTCGATAATAACCAATTCAAACTTTTATGTGCCAAACAGGACCTTGTTTTTCGTTCTTCCTGTCCCCACACATCTCCACAAAATGGCAAAGCTGAATGAAAAATTAGAATCATAAACAACGTAGTTCGTGTCCTTCTTGCTCACGCCTATATCCCCCTTCTTTTGACATTACACTCTATTCATGGCAACCTATCTCTTAAACATTTTCCCCAACAAGTATCTCAACACAAGTCTCCTACTCAAGTTATCTATATTTATCCTTCCTATAAGCATTTAAGAATTTTTTGTCACGATCCGACCCGACGGGCCGCGACCCGATGCCCTACCTGGGAACCCTTATACCCACTTGTCACATATAATCACACGGATATCAAGGATGATGTAGTAATATGTAAATCATGTCAAAATAGGTAAGCCGGCTAGGCTGCCAATATGTACATAGAGATATCCAAAACGGATCACAACCGTACACATATACAAAAACACATCTACCACCCACAACTGTCTATAGACCTCTAAGAATACGATAATGAAATATGACGGGACAGGGCCCCGTCATGCCCCTAAATACGCATAATTCCGAAAATAAGGCTCTGTACCAAAATGACTAAGCTCCGAATCAATGGAGCTCTCCAAACATCTGAACAGGAATCCTAGACTGGAGGATCACCAAACTGAGCACATGTACCTGCGGACATGAACGCAGCTCTCCGAGGAAAGGGGATCAGTACGAAATAATGTACTGAATATGTGAAACATGAAGTACCGTAAAGAAGATCATAACTGGCCAAAGATAACAGGAGACATGTATAATAATAATAATCAAAAATACCAATACCAATGTGCCATATAAAATTGACAGTAAACCGTGCCTTATAAAAATTAGAGTCATGTATGTCCATATATTATACCGTACCCGGCCCAATGTGGGACTCGGTGAATGAAGTCATATACATATATATATCGTATCCGGCCCCCTAGTGAGGGTCTTGGTGAAATCATCATCTGTACACAGACCGTACCCGGCTCATCATGGGACTCGGTGAAATAATCATATTCGTGGATGCCTGTCCACATAAAATCATCATATTTGTGGATGTCTGTCCACATATATCGTACCCGACCTATTCTGGGACTCGGTGAGATAATCATATATATATATATATTGCGCACGAACATACCCGGTCCGGGACTCGGTGAAATGATATAATCACATCAAGCACGAATAGATTATCATGAGTAACTTTATACAAATTAAATCATCATTTGACTCTCAATGGAATAAATATAATAACTATTACTTAGAAAATCACGACACTATCATGACATGTATCATTAGGAATAAGGATTCAATAGAATTATGTACGTTCTCCGTATACTCATTTATATAAATCATGTCAAAAGAAGAAAGGATAGTTTCACAAACCTTATTGTCGAACCAACCAATTCTATAACTACAACTCGTCTCGATTGGTACCTCAACCTATAACAATAGTAATTCGTTCGTCAACTCTATGATTTCTAACGTAAGTTATGTCGAATGACGACTCTCTTTTCTATAGAAATTTGGGTAGCACTTCCCCTATTTATATGCACATCCACAACTTACAAACAAAGCCAAAAATACCAATAACAAGATACAACTTAAAGATATAACCAAAACAATCTCAAATACTCCATATACGTCATCATAATACTTTCCTTCTCTTTACGTTCATGGAAGACAACAACTACAACACCAAGGTGATTAATACACCTATTTTTCTTGTTAATTCAGCCCCTTAAACCACATTAAAAAATCCTTTAAAAACAATCAATCAATTCTAGCAACAACAACAACAGTGCAAGTCTTATAGTTTGCAACATAACACTCTTCTACACCTTAATTCCTTTAAGACATACTTTAGTAATTACCACAACATATATACATGTTTATAACTTATATTTCCAGCATTCCTACTTCAACAAAACAACCTTTTAAAATGAGACAACCACGTCCAACAATTTCATGGAAGTCTCGGCCAACAACAACATCAACAACAATCACATGCATTCTCTTATTTCCAATTCCTCTTTACATGAGTTCATCTCTTAACTACAACATTATTTAACTCCAATAACTCAAAAAAGAATAATTATTACCTTAACTTAGCCAAGAAGTCCCAAATCGGCCACTGTTCCAATGTGCACTACTTTTGCTCCATTTCACCACTTCTTCAACTTACAATGACATGTGTGCATTCTACAAGTTTGAGACCATCTTACTTACTAGTTTTTCTTCCAAAATGTTCATCTCCAAAGCTTAAAGTTGTTGGAGCTAATTCTCGGCCAGCATGTCCCAAAACAGTCACTGCTTTACCGTGACTTCACTGTTTTGGAGTTTACCGTGACTTTAAACTTGGTAGAAGAACTAAATCTTGAAAGAGGGAGGTTTAATAACTCTTCACTTAGCTATGGAGATTAGAAATATGACGGAGAAAGGTAAAAATCTGAGGGATGGAGAGAGAATGAATATTTGGAGAGGAAGTTTTTGAATTAAAGACATTGCAATGAGTGGAGACATTGGTCTAAGTAAAATCTGAAAATTTGTTTTGCATGTTGTCTATGTGGCGGACGAGAATTTCCACTTGTTTTATCCACACATTTGTCATCCTCTCCACTTAAATTAATCCCACAATTAAATAGTCAATCTCCCACACTCAATAGAATCCTGAAATTTCTGTAAGACCAGATTCTTGACGTCATAATCTTTATAATACGATACTAATCCGTAACCCCATTGGAAATATAAAACTATAAATATAAATTTCCGTCGTCATACTCTCTGTATTCAAAAATCATTCCGGAATTACATTCTTTGTATACTAACTTCCGGATTAACATATATACATATACTTTATTTCCAATATTCGAATCTTATTTTCTTAATTACGTTATCTAATTATCGCCTTAAACATATGAGGTGTAACACTTTTGAATGTCTATGCTATCCCATTCATCCCTCCACACAAATCAACAAGCTGCAACCTAGGTCCACCCCATGTGTATTTTTGAGTTACCCCCTAATCATCGTGGTTACAACTATTACGACTAGTCCAGCCGAAAAATAATCGTTTCTCGGCATGTCATATTTGATGAGTCTCAATTCCACTTTGCCAAACTAAATTCACCACTTCTGAATTCCTATGACTTCTTAAATGATGACTTCTTAAATGATCTACCATCACCAGCGCTCGACCCACCTCCTTCTGTACTGTCTTGGGTGGGCCATTTGGCCTTGCCACATGCTCCTCGAAACATCCACTCTCGACTACCCAAGGTCACTGCCTTCTCGGCCAGTGACGATGCACCTTCTCCCCAATTCTGCAGCCCCCTCTCGGCCTACCAATCTGACACAACAAATTTTTGATCCCATCCACCCTCATGTGTCACCCATATGTACAATGGAAACCCGCGCATAGCTATGCACAACATTTCCAAACCCAAACGTTAATTTAATTTATCGAATTCGATTGCCCCTTCACCTCTTCCTCGCAATCTGAAACATGTATTTTCCAATCCCAATTGGAATTCTGCCATGATTGATAAATATAATGCTCTTATTAAAAATAAGACGTAAGCTCTAGTGCTCGGTCCTCTGGATGCTAATTTTATTCATTCTATGTGGATTTTTAGATATAAAAAGAAATCTGATGATTCTTTTGAGAGGCACAAGATTTCATCTTGTAGGTGATGTCAGGTCTCAACTAATGGGCATGGATAGTGATGAAACCTTCTGTTACAGCCCGTAAGTCCAAGACATGTATTAGAGAATAGACGCGAGAACACAAGACTTGAAAATGGGTACGAAGGGAAGAATTGTTTTTTTCCGACGGAAAATCTTCCGAACGTCGGAAAGGAAAAATGTTTGTTGATGAGAATTGGATTCTGAAAAAAATGCATTATTTGAGGATTATGGAACTTATTAACATTATGGAAATTTATTTTTACGGATTTGGTTACGTGGGGCCCACCCGAGAAATTTTACGTTTTGTGGGGCACACGAGGGTTACGAAACTTTATGGACGAATGGGAGGGCGACACGTGGCACCCCCACATGGTCTTGGACGAAATTAGACAAAGTTATTATGGTCATTGACCAAGGTAGAAGATCAAGTCTTGCTAGCTTGAGATAATTGACCAAGTCAACTTGCCACTTGGATAGTTATCTAAGTATTCTTCATCCTAGCCACCCATATGTTGTAATCTAAGCCCTCCATTGTGTTATTTATACACACTAGTGCAAGACCAAGTCTTCAACACTTAGAAAAAAAATTAGAGAACCTTGTTCTTCACTTAAGAGCTCTCGGGTTTGAGAAAGGTTCCACACAAAATTTTTGTAGTTTTGGTTCATTATTCACAAGACTTTAACCCAAGGTCCCTAAGGGTATTGTAAGGATATCTCAATAGAAAGATTTCGTAAAAACGACGTTTTCACGTTAGTCGCAAGGCGAAAACCTAAGTCGTTTTCATAGTCTTGGATTGGAAATGGAAGAGAAGTTGGTTGTGAACTTCTAAAGGCTTTAAATAGCGGATTGGAGCGTAAAGTAAAGGAGCTAAGAATTGCTAAGGAGCAACTTTGAAACTTGGAATTTTATAAGGGCTTAACAAGGTAACAATCTTGTCGTTTTAGTAGCTAAAGATTACTATTGTTGTAGTTATGGATATTAGCAAGCATGAGGTATATATAATGAAGTTTGATAAGTGTATTGACTATTGGAACCCTAATCCGAAAACTAGTATGTTTAGCCCTTGAGATTACAATTCAATTTGGTTATTAGTTTAGTCGTCGCATGTTATATAAAGAAGAAATTGTAGTTGTTGAAGTTGTTTATGACTATATAACATGTTAGACCTAAGAACTTGGATTGGAAAAGACTTTGAGTTGTTGTTTATGTTAGCCGAGAATGGCTTTGGATATTGAACTACTTAGTATGAATTGTGGGGCAGAATTTTACACGTATTGTAAGGCGTGTAATCCCCTTTGATTGGTTGTTGTATTGAGCCTTAAATGTGGCATGTTGGTTATTGATTATCGGGCCTTGAAAAAGGTGGAAAATTATGTAGAAACAACGGAGGTTCTGCCCGATTTTCCGTAGAATAAGAGACTGTATACTTAGTATTATTCTACGTTAGAAACTAGAAGTTGATAGTCGTGTTGTGGCCATTATAGGTTGACGATTCTACGTGCGGCGTATTCGACTTAGCTTGTGGATTAAGCCGAAAAGGTATGTGAACCATCTCCTCTTCTTCTAGCATGATTCCTTATGGTAAAGTAAGTAAATCCTACTCCTTAAATGATCCACTCCTTTTTTGTACTTGGATTGCCTAATATAGAAGTTGTTCTATATACTTCCTTGTTTGTACTTGGATTTCCTAACATAGAGGTTGTTCTATATACTTCCTTGATGTACTTTGGATGTTTAAATTGAAAGTTGTTATAATCCATTACCTTGATGAAGTTTGGATTTTCAAAAGTGAAAGTATTTTATTTGAAGTACATAGAGTCTTGAAAAGGATGTAGTTTCCAAATCTTTTCGATAGTGCCTTAGTTCTAAAACCTAATGGTTGTTATAATGACTTTAGGAGAGTCAAAGGAGTGATTTTCTTAGTTGATTTAAAAGAGGAGAAATGACATGATTTAAGAGAAGTAACTTGTTTTAAAGGTGTGAGTTACTTGAGATTTAAAAGTAGAAGAAACTTGATTTCTAAAGTTAAGAAACCTGATTTCTAAAGATTAAGAGACTTGAAGTATTTTGAAAGTTAAGAAACTTGATTTGAAAGTATGTGATACTTGGTTTTAAAAGTATAAGTCTCTTGGTTATAAAAATAAGAAATTTGTCTAAAACCATAAAGGGTTATAACGGTTTTATGGGAAGTTGGTTATAACGGCTTTATGGAAGGTTAAGAAAGTTGTCTATTTTTAATTGATAGGTACGAGTTGCCTAGGTTGTGAAATTAGAAGTTACTTGGTTTCAAAGTCTTGAAAGGAACTTCTAAAGGTGTAGTCACTTAATTTGAAAAATAGACATGCCTTGATACTACGGGTGTTAGTATCTTGGGGTTTTATATAAAAAGGAGTCTTTTGAAAAGAATGGAAGTACGTAGTACTTAGGGTTAAAATCCCGAATTTTTTATATAAAACGAAAGTGCCTTCAGTTTATAAAATGAAATTCATTTTAGTATGATAATGAAAGTCTAAAGATTTTATGAACTTGCCTATGTGTGTTTGTGATAGCCTTTGAGTGCAAGTATTATATTTTTACGCTGCCGCGACTCTCAGCTGAAGGGCCGGCTGTCTTATTGCGAGTTTACCTGGACGTACCGACAGTGATGTGGGATTCCACGGGTATGCTTCCATTATGATTGATCCTTGGACATGCTTATACGATGTGGGATTCCGGGGCATGCGACCAGGATGCGGGTTAGATTCCCGGATTGTTTGTATTACTCCTTGGACATGCTTATACGATGTGGGATTCCGGGGCATGTGACCAGGAGGCGGGTTAGATTCCCGGATTTGTTTGTATTACCTCATGGTCATGCTTATACGATGTGGGATTCCGGGGCATGCGACCATGTTGGATATTGTTATTCCATGGACTAGCCCTCCATGAGATTTAGTGACGCAGGATGGTCTGGTAGAGAGCTTTCGTACTTGCCCGATCGATGCATTTGTCTTAGGATGGACTGGTAGATAGCTTTCGTACTTGCCCCCGTCAGTTCTATTGCATAGTTTGGTGCGGTAGGCTCCGGTAGATAGCTTTCGCACTTGCCCCGGTCATATCTCGTGACGACAGGCTGGATCTGGTAGTTAGCTTTCGTACTTGCCCGGTCAGTTGTTGACACAGTGGATCCGTAGTTGGCTTTCGTACTTGCCCCGGTCAGTTTTATGATGCAGGCTGGATCTGGTGGTTCGCTTTCCTACTTGGCCCGTACAGTTTTTAGGACACAGGTGGGACTTGGTGTTCATGTATGCTTATTGGTGTTATATTATATCATGGACTGCCGACAGTGAGGAAGGATTCCACGGGCATGGTTTATATTATGGGCGTGAGACCCATAGTTATATTTGAGTAGTGACTTTGAGGCATCGTCCACGACTTGATATGGCCTTATGTATTGTGTCTTGTAGTCCGCTATCATACATGTCTCCTGTTTTTGTATAGATTATGATTTCATTCTGATATTTTGATTCACATACTTGGTACATTCTTCGTCTTGACCTCGCCCGGAAGTGCGTTCATCTGCTTGAGTTTAGGTCATGATTTGGTGATCTGCAGTGTAGGACCGCCTTTCGAGTTTTAGGATAGCTCCATCTGTTCAGGAGTTTATCATTTTGGTATAGATCCTTCAGATGAGCTTTATACGATTATGGATGCAGCGGGGCCTTGTCCGTCATATTTGATAAAACTCTTAGAAGTGCGTATTCATATGTGGGATTGGACTCGTTATGCGATGTAGTGTCTGTTGATTATGTATATTATATGGCGGCCTTGTCGGCTTTGCCCTTGCATGTTCATTGGTTTTAAAAAAAATGAGGTGTTGTTTAGTTCCGCAGTTTACTTGTGTCAGTTAAGTAAAAGGGTGCCCAGGTAGGGCACTAGTCACGGGCCCGGGGTTCGGGGCGTGACAGAGTGGTATCAGAGCAGTCAGTCCTCGGAATGTCTACAGACCGTGTCTAGTAGAGTCTTGATTATCGGTGTGTTGCGCGCCACACCCATAAACAGGTGGCTACAGGATATTTAGGAGTTGGTTTCTATTCTTCTTACTCCAAGATCGTGCCATAGAGCTGTGTTAGTAAGATAATTCCTCTCTGACGTATTGTTGTGTTCTGATTATGCCTCGAGAGGACAACAGCCTTGAAGGGCAAAGGAGTAGCAGGAGCTACTAGTCGGACTCGAGAGAGTTGATAGGGCTTATGCCTGTGTTATACCGGATGTTGTTCGCGATCGGCGAGTTAACCTGCGCGAGTTTTGAGGCCCCAAGCACGGTAAGCGGTTTCTCAGATAAGAGAAGACTTTAGGGTCATGAAGGAAGCCATTATGTTATTGACCAAGATAGCAGTGCTACAGTTTCATCAGCAGGAGGTTATTCGGCCAGTACAGACAGATGTACATGGGGTAGAGAGCCAACGCGGAGATCAGCGTAAGAGGGCTAGACCGGTTGGTTATCCCGGTGAGTTTTTGGACGAGCAGCTTCAGCAGCGAGTGAGATATTTGTCCCAGCCTACCCAGTACATACCCCCGCACCTCACAGGTGGGATATTGAACCCCACAAGGTATTTAGGAGCCGGTCCAAGATCCAGGGGTCGAGGTTTTCAGAGGAGCAGAGGATTTTCTCAGTCGAGGCCACTTATTCCTCATTGTTTCTGATGTAGTAAGCGTCATATGGGGAAATGTCGTTATGGAACAGGTGTTTGTTTTTACTGTGGCCGTCCGGGCCATATACAGAGGGTATGTCCTTTTAGAAAGAGCACCAGTGAGGTGGCTCAGTCTATGAGGCCGGTGGTTGGTTCCCTTTCCTCGCGATTGTGCGCCCCGAGCGGGGTGTTCAGATGTCGGCCAGTAGTGGTAGAGTCGAGTGGAGTTTATAGTTCTGGCGGTCCTTCGAACCGCATAGATGACGTGGCTACTAGGCAGGATCAGGAGGCAACATCGCATGGGGTTACAGGTATATTTCGATTCTTTTGAATCATACGTGCATTGATAGATTCAAATTTAACCCTAGCGTATATTTTTCCCTTTGTTGCTAGCAGTTGCAAAGTGATGGTACCCCAGAGGTGGGGATACTTTGATTAGTAAAGTGAAAAAGTTAAGAATGTTGACAAGAATGATAAAGTGAACTGAGACTATAGTTGTGTAGGGTTCACAAGTTGTAATTACCCCATAATAAGTGTAAGACCGATAGGGAAGAATGTACAGTAGAAATACTTCGGCCGATGTGACGAACCTCTAGTGAATAGGGGGATAGGGTGAGAAGTACCTTGAGATAAGAGAGAAATTTATTTCAGACTAAGAATGAGAAGTTAAGTGTGACGATGGGTCGGGTTATGGACTCATTTCAGGTCAGCCAGTAGTATGAAATGGGGTGATGTCAGTTAGAAATGGTCCCGCTATGTGATAGGGTCACGAGGATGCGAGGCCCAAGTCTAGTTAATCGTTGTACGAGTTCGTGGACGCTTTTAAACCGAAACCAGGTCGTGAGGGCCGAGAAGAGCCTTAACGGGAATGCAAGTAGCATAATGGCTAAGTTGGATAGTAACTCCAAGGATTGGAGAACAGAAACAATATTTGAGATTTTGTACGTGTACTAAATAAGTTTTGAAGTACGAGAAAGTATGATAAGTAAGAAAAGGAAGGAACAAGGGTTAAAAGAACTATAGTGATTATAGTTATGAGTAATGAAGGTGCGTAGAGAAAATTCCTTTTTATCCATGAGTGGAGGTTAATGGTGATGTAATCCAGTTGTAATTAGGAGGTGTAGTCCAATTGTAATTAGGAAGATTAGTTACCTAGTTTGTAAAGGAGTAAGTAATTATATAACATTGTATATATTGTACATAATAATTAATGAAAGACAGGAAACATATTCTTTTAATATGATTTACTAACAGTGAATTTGCCAATATAAGTTTTAATGAAAATAGAGACAATTATGCACTGAATTGAGAGTTTTACAATACATAGCAGTCCAACAATGTCCACAACAAAAAATTACCTTAATATATATGTGTGTTATAAATTTTAGTCAGTATGCACTGTGTAATCACAGTATAAACTTGTATAAACAATGTGTATATTGATGATTCCTTGAAAACAATCATTTTGTTGAGCTGACTTTTACCCGTGATAAAAGACTTTCCACGGAGTTGGGACTCTTTGGACATGACTAGTTGGTACGATTCCACTCATGTCAGTTCATAAATTCGCTTCCGCATTATGGAGAGCATGAAGAAGACAATAATGGTTATTCTAATTGAATGTCAATCCACATATTCTGATTCGTTTTACCCACTTTATATTTTACTTCTTATACAATTGCTATATATTTTGCTCCACTAGAATTGAGGGTCTTTCGGAAATATTTTTTCTATCTCCACGAGGTAAGGGTAAGGTCTGTATACACTCTACCCTCCCCAGACACTACAAGAAGAAAGATATTTGGTAACAACATTTCTTGTTGTCGTATGTTGGATGTTGTTGCCAAAAGTACTTTTCGCAATACAAAAATGGTTGCATGCCGTTGCAAAAACTTTCGATGCGAAAATATTTTGCAACAACAAGTTACTTTTTTTGTTGTCATTTATGGTTTTTAGCAACAATATATTTAATGTTGTCAATTCTATACTTTCTCGTAGTAGTAGATACCGCTTGTGGGATTACAGTACTAGGTACGTTGTTGTTGTATACAATTGTAATATATTATGTATATACGGATGATGATTATGTTGGAAATTTATTAACGTGAATTAAGTTAATCCTATTATTTATGACTCAAACAATTGAGGCCCTGCACATCAGAAACGTCGTTTCCACACACGTGCACACGTTGTACCATGGATCATAAATTTCCTTAGTGAAAGAGATATTGGTACGTAAACGAAATTTTTGAGACATGAAATGATGGACGGTTATTGGCCAAATGACGAGTGTTTCACGTTGGTAAATAAAGCAAGAAGTGTACAATGTGTAAAAGATAAAACGAGTTGAAAATCATCGCGGAGTTGTGAAGGGCCACGATGCAACACCATCGGAGCCGCGGTGCCAGAGTGTCGTGGTGCCTCCACCATTAGCCGTGGTGCTTGAATAGTGGTTGGGCTATTGGAATTTTGGTGCCGCGGCACCTCCCAGGCAGGGCCGCGGCTCTTCGGAGGCAGAAGGGTTGACGGATGACGAAAAGTTTCTGACTTTTGGGTCGGTTTTGGAGCATTGATCCTCCATTACTTGGCACTTGAATTCAGCCATTATTAGGCTGAATAACACCTCTTAATAAGTGTCATTACATGGCCATTGATTGACATTAGTTGACTAGATTAGAAGTTATCTTACACACACTATAAATTGAGGCCCTTGGCTCAATTTGAAGAACACACTTACATTCAGAAAATTCTGAGAATTCCTTCCTCTCTTGCTTTCTTTCACACACTCAAAAGGTTCTTCTTGTTAGTAAACATTTGAGTTTCCTTTGCTCAATTATTTGTTGTTATTTTATCTTGGGAGACAAGTTTCCAATCACCGTAAATGGATACATACGGGGCATTATTATCTTAAGGACAGTGAATATCACTCGACTCAATAAACCCCTTGTTTTTATTCTTATTTCCAGATTTTAATCTTTGTTGTTGTTAGTTACTTCTCATTTCCTTGTAACCTTCATTGTAACTCACAAGCTTAAGACAATATTTGCTGTAAGTAACAAACAAGATGACTAGAGGCAAATAATTCATTGTTGGATCTTCCACTACTGCTCAAGGCACACCTGGTGCCTTCCTCACTGCTGCCACCACTGCACAAGGCTCAACCAATGCATGTGCCACTGCCCAAGGAAATGCTCCTCCCGCCGGATTTCACCATGAACGCCCTGAGAAGTTCATGGGTACAAACTTCAATAGATGACATCATAAGATGCTGTTCTTTTTTACTGTTATGGGAATGACACGTTTCCTAAGAGAAGATCCTCCACAAGCTGGATATGAAATGGACCCTCAGCCAAGTGAAACGATTGGAGGGGGCCAAGGTATCTATGTTGTTAACAACATGAAGATGGACACGGGTGAAACACGTCACATCTGTTCCAACAAAGACGCCTTCTACACATATACACCAGTCACGGCTAAGAAGTTGTTTATGGGCAGCAACGCTTCGTCTGAGGTGTTGGGGGTAGGAAAGGTAATCCTGAAGATGTCTTCCGGAAAGGAGCTTACTCTGAAGGGGGTGATGCATGTCCCAGAAATTAGAAGAAATTTAATTTTTGGTAATCCTGAAGATGTCTTCCGGAAAGGAGCTTACTCTGAAGGAGGTGATGTATTTCCCGGAAATTAGAAGAAATTTAATTTCTGGACCTTTATTGGTGAATGATGGTTTTAGGCTAGTGTTTGAGTCCAATAAATTTGTAATAACTAAGAATGGAACATTTGTAGGAAGGTTCTTCGTCTGTGAAGGCCTCTTTAAAGTTAATGTTTTGTCTGTAATGCCTTCGTCTATTAATAATAAACTTGAGTCTTCTTCTTATTTGCTTTAGTCGTCTAATTTATAGCATCATAGATTATGACATGTAAACTATCAATCTATCCAAAGGTTGGTAAATTTGGAGTTTTTGCTAACTATCAACGTAAACCCTCAACGTAAGTGTGAGGTGTGTCTAGAGGTAAAACTTTCAAAGAGTCTCTTTAGATCCGTCGAAAGAGAAATTGCTCCTCTAGAACTTATTCACACAGATATATGTGATTTAAAGTTTGTGCAAACTAGAGGGGGGAAAAGTACTTTGTGACATTCATAGATGATAGCATAGGGTATTGTTACCTTTACTTATTAAAAAGTAAGGATGAAGCCTTTGAAGCATTCAAACCTACAAAACAGAAGTTGAGAACCAACTAAGCAGACGGATTAAATCAATCCATAGTGATAGAGGGGGAGAATATGTAGCGCCTTTTGAAGAATATTGTGCCCAATCGGGCATTGTTCATCAAACGACGGATCCTTACTCACCTCAATCAAACGGTGTCGCTGAACGCAAAAAATGTACGTTAAAGGAAATGATGAATGCCTTGCTCGTCAATTTCGGTCTTCCCCAAACACGTGGGGAGAAGTTGTACTTACCGCTAATAAGATTCTTAATAGGGTCCCACATAAGGGTAAGGACAAGACTCCATATGAGCTATGGAAAGGAAATAAACTCACCTATAAATACATGAAGGTGTGGGGTTGCCTGACAAAGGTAGAAGTACCTAAGCCAAAGCAGGTCAAGATTGGGCCTAAGACTGTAGATTGCGTATTCATTGGATATGCAAATAACAATAGTGCTTATCGTTTCTTAGTGCATAATTCAGATTTACCAGACATCCATGTGGGTACAATCATGGAATCAAGGAACACCAATTTCTTTGAAGACTCGTTTCCTAGAAAGGAAAGAGACATAACCTCTCGCAAACGAAGTTGCGAAAAAAACTCTCAGGATCCAGGAATCGTTGACTGCCCGGATCTAGGCTGTTCAGATCTAGTGAACTCCGAAGTGGCTGATTATCCGGAATCTAGTGTTCCAGATTCTCAAGACTTGGAGGTTCTAGAGATGGAACCGAGATGAAGAAAAAGGGCCAGGATAGATAAGTCCTTTAGTCCGGACTTTGTAGCTTATATGGTTTATGACGAAACATGGATAATTGCTGAAGCATTATCAACTCCAGAAGCACCGCTCTGGAAAGAAGCTATATAGAGTGAGATAAACTTCATTTTGCACAACCATACTTGGGAGTTGGTTGATCTTCCTCCGGGAAACTGTTACACCCCGTAAGTCCAGGACATGTATAAGAGAATGTACGTAAGGAAACAAGACTTGGAAATTAGTACGAAAGGAAGAATTGTTTTTCCGACGGAAAATCTTCCGAACGTCGGAAAGGAAAAATATTCGTTGTTGAGAATTGGATTCTCCAAATGCATTATTTGAAGAGTATGGAACTTTTAACCTTATGGAAATTTATTTTTACGGATTTGGTCACGTGGGGCCCACCCGAGGAATTTTACATTTTTGTGGGACCCACGAGGGTTACGGAATTTTATGGACGAATGAGAGGGCGACATGTGGCAATCATCCCACATGGCCTTGGTCGAAAAGTTGCAAGGGCAAAATGGTCATTGACCATGGTAGAAGATAAGTCTTCCAAAGCTTGGTATTGTTGACAAGTCAACTTGTCCACCTAGGCTTGATCCAAGTGAAATCCATCCTAGCCTCACATTTGTGATAATCCAAGCCCTCCAAAGTGTTATATATACCTAGCTAGTGCAAGACAAGCTCATTTTACACTTAGAAAATTTAGAGAACTTGAGCTTAGCCTTAAGAAGCTCTCGGGTTCCCCTATCTCCCACACAAAAAAATTTGCAAATGTTGTCCTTTAGCCTCAAGACTTTAACTCAATGTTCCTAAGGGTGTTGTAAGATTATCTCAATAGAAAGATTTCGGAAAAACGGAGTTTTCACGTTAGTCGCAAGGCGGAAACTTAAGAAGTTCTTCAACTTTGAAGTTGGAACTTGAAGATGGGTTCTTCATAAGCCTCTAAGGAGTGCTTGGAGCGGATTGGAACCTAAGGAAAGGAGCTAAGAATTGCTAAGGCGCGACTTTGGAATCTTGGAAATTTTAAGGGCTTATAAAGGTATATTCTTGTCGTTTTAGCAATTAAGGTTTACTTATCATTGTAGCTATGGTTTTAGCAAGCATGAGTTATATATTATGTAGTTGGATTAGTGTATTGGCTATTGGAACCCTAATCCGAAAACTAGCATGTTAGCCTTAAGACTACAATTCAAGTTGATTATTCGTTTAAGTCGTCACATGTTGTGTATGAAGGAAATTGTAGTTGTTGAAGTTGTTTATATATATATAACATGTTAGACCTTAGAACTTGGAATTGGAAAAGGATTGGAAAAGACTTAGTGTTGTTGGTTGTAAGTTGGCCGAGAATGGCTTTAATTATGGAACTACTTTGTATGAATTGTGGGGCGGAATTTTACACGTATTGTAAGGCGTGTAATCCCCTTTGTTTGGTTGTTGTTTGGAGCCTTAAATGTGGCTTGTTGGTTATTGTATTCGGCCTTGAAAAAGGTGGCAAAGTGAGTAGAAACAAAGGAAGTGCTGCCCAATTTTCCGTAGAATTAGAGACCGTATACTTAGTATTATTCTACGTTAGAGACTAGAAGTTGATAGTCTTGTTGTGACCATTATAGGTTGACACTTCTACGTACGGCGTATTCGGCTTAGCTTGTGGATTTAGCCGAAAAGGTATGTGAACTATCTCCTCTTCTAGCATGATTCCTTAAGATAAAGAAAGTAAGTTCTACTCCTTGAATGATTCATTCCTTGGTTGTACTTGGATTGCCTAAAATAGAATTTGTTCTATGTACTTCCTTGATTGTACTTTGATGTTTAAATTGTAAGTTGTATAATCCATTTCCTTAGTGAAGTTTGGATTCTTAAAAGTGAAAGTATTTTACTTAAAGTACATAGAGTCTTGAAAAGGAAGTGGTTTCCAAATCTTTTGGGCTAGTGCCTTAGTCCCAAAATCCTAAAGGTCATTATAATGACTTTAGGGGAGTCAAAGGAGTGATTTACTTAATTGTTTTAAAAGAGGAGAAATGACATGATTTAAGAGAAGTAACTTGTTTTAAAGGAGTGAGTTACTTGAGGTTTAAAAGTAGAAGAAACTTGTTTTCTATATATTAAGAGACTTGAAGTGTTTTGAAAGTTAAGAACTTGTTTTGTAAGTATGTGATACTTGGTTTTAATAGTATAAGTCTCTTGGTTATAAAAGGAATGGATATGTCTAAAACCATAAAGGGTTATATCGGCTTTATGGGAAGTTGGTTATAACGACTTTATGGAAGGTTTAGAAAGTTGTCTATTTTGATTAATCGGCATAAGTTGCCTAGTTTGTGAAAATTTGAAGTTATTTGATTTCAAGCTTTGAAATGAGTTTCCAAAAGTATGGTAAATTACTTTGAAAAATAGACACGCCTTGATACTACGGGTGTTAGTATCTTGGGATTTTACATAAAAATGAGTCTTTTGAAAAGAATGTACGTACGTAGTACTTTGGCCTGTTAAATGAGAATTATTCTATTTGTGCCCTGATAAGTACTTTGGCCTGTTAAATGAGAATTATTCTATTTGTGCCCTGATAAGTACTTTGGCTTGTTAAATGAGAATTATTCTATTTGTGCCCTGATAAGTACTTTGGCTTGTTAAATGAGAATTATTCTATTTGTGCCCTGATATGTACTTTGGCCTGTTAAATGAGAATTATTCTATTTGTGCCTTGATAAGTACTTTGGCTTGATAAATTGAGAATTTGTCTAAGTATGCCTTGATAAGTACTTTGGCTTGTTAAATGAGAATTATTCTATGTGATGCCTTGATTAGTACTTTGGCTTGATAAATTGGGAATTTGTCTAAGTGTGCCTTGATAAGTACTTTGGCTTGTTTAGTTGAGAACTGCCTATGTGTGCTGGAAATAGCCGGTTGTGTGCTATTGTTATATCAGTCGTTTCGGGGTCATTCCCCGGGTTTGTGGCATTTGCAGATTCCGTGGAATTGCTACCCACGATGCGAGGAATACCTCATGCGGGTCCGTAAGGACTTATGCGGGTGAAATAGTCCCATGCGGGCGGGTCCAGCCTATGCGAGGAATACCTCATGCGAGTCGGTAAGGGCTTATGCGGGTGAAATAGTCCCATGCGAGGAATACCTCACGCGGGTCCACGCGGCCTATGCGGGTGAAATAGTCCCGAGTAGGATGGTTAAATGATCCGCGGGCGGATGGTCTGTTTTGATCATGAGCTTCCTATTTTATATTGTAAGGATACTCCGTTTACTCTCATTGTTAGTAAGGCACAATGTGTTGTAATTTGATTATCATATATGTCCCGGATTTGATTGTGTTACCCTATGGTCATGCTTTTACGATGTGGGATTAGGGCATGAGACCACGAGGCATTTAGGACACGGTGGGACTTGGTGTTCATGTATCCTTATTGGTGGTAGTACATCCTGGACTGCCGGCAGGGAGGAAGGATTCCACGGGCATGATTGAGATGATGGGCGTGAGACCCATGGTTATATTTGAGTAGTGACTTTGAGGGCTGCGTCACGACTTGATATGATCGCTTATGTGTTATATCGTAGGTTGGCTATCGACATGTCTCTGCTTTTGTTTAGATCGTTATGATTTTATTACGATTTCATCGTTCACATACTTGGTACATCCTTCGTACTGACCTCCTTCGGGGGGTTGCGTTCATGCCGCAGGTTTAGGTATGCTGTTTGGTGATCGGCAGGTGTAGGACCACTTTCGAGTTTTGGATAGCTCCTTCATCGGGAGTTATCTTTTTGGTATAAGTTCTTTCGTACAAGCTTTGTCTGATTATGGGTACGGCGGGGCCTTGTCCCGTCATAATTCAGTAAAACTCTTAGAGGTCTGTATTCATATGTGGGATTGGACTCATGTACA
Source organism: Przewalskia tangutica (assembly GCA_029844215.1). Classification (NCBI taxonomy): domain Eukaryota; kingdom Viridiplantae; phylum Streptophyta; class Magnoliopsida; order Solanales; family Solanaceae; genus Przewalskia; species Przewalskia tangutica. The sequence continues at coordinate 78,574,160 of CM056732.1, read as the reverse complement.
GTGTAGTGTCTTTTATTATGTATATTATATGGCAGCCTTGTCGGCTTCGCCCTTGCACGTACGATTGGTTTTAAAAAAAAAAAAAAAAAGCTATTTAATTTCCGCAGTTTCCTTGTGTTGTTAAGGTAGCAGGGTGCCTAGGTAGGGCACCAGTCACGGGCCCGGGGTTCGGGGTGTGACAGAGTGGTATCAGAGCAGTCAGTCCTCGGAATGTTTACAGACCGTGTCTAGTAGAGTCTTGATTATCGGTGTGTTGCGCGCCACACCCATAAACATGAGGCTACAGGACATTTAGGAGTTGGTTTCTATTCTTCTTACTCCAAGATCGTGCCATAGAGCTGTGTTAGTAAGATAATTCCTCTCTGACGTATTGTTGTGTTACAGTTATGCCTCCAAGGAGGACAACGGCCTGTAGAAGGGCAAAGGAGTAGCAGGAGCTACTAGTCGGACTCGAGAGAGTTGATAGGGCTTATGCCTGAGTTATCTGGATGTTGTTCGCGATGTGAGTTCTTCTCCGCTGAGTTTTGAGGCCCAAAGCACGTGAGCCGTTTCTCGATAAGAGAAGACTTTAGGGTCATGAAGGAAGCCATTATGTTATTGACCAAGATAGCAAAGCTACGCTTTCATCGCGGAGGTTATTCGGCGATGCAGGACGGATATGCGGGGTAGAGGCAACGCGAGATCAGCGTAAGAGGGCTAGGACCGGTTGGTTATCGGTGAGTTTTTGGACGAGTCGCCTCGGCGTGAGTGAGATATTCGTCGGCCTACCCGGTACATACCCCGCAGCTCACGGTGGGAGATTGGACCCCACAAGGTATTTAGGAGTCGGTCCAAGCTCCGAGGGTCGAGGTCTCGAGGAGCCGAGATTTTCTCGATCCAAGGCCACCTATTCCTCGGTGTTTGAGATGTGGTAAGCGTCGTTCGGGAAATGCCGTTATGGCACGGGTCTTTGTTTTTATTGTGGCCGTCCGGCCATATTCGGTGGTATGTCCTTTTAGAAGGAGCAGGTGAGGTGGCTCGGCTATGAGGCCGATGGTTGATTCCCTTTCCTCGTATGCGTTCCCAGGCGGGGTGTGCGGATGTTAGCGTGGTGGAGGTCGGTGGAGTTTATAGTTCGCGGTCCTTGAACCGCATAGATGACGTGATTCTCGGGCGGATCAGGAGGCGACATCTCATGGGGTTACAGGTATATTTCGATTCTTTTGAATCATACGTGTGCTGATAGATTCAGATTTTACCCTAGCGTATATGTTTTCCCTTCATTGCTAGAGTTGTAAAGTGATAGTACCCCAGAGGTAGGGATACCTTGATTAGTAAAGTGAGAAGTTAAGAATGTTGACAAGAATGATAAGTGAACTGAGACTATAGTTGTGAAGAGTTCACACGTAGTAATTACCCCGTAACAGTGTAAGACCGATAGGGAAGGATGTACAGTAGAAATACTTTGACTTATGTGACGAACCTCTAGTGAATAGGGGGATAGGGTAAGAAGTACCTTGAGATAAGAGAGAGATTTATTTCAGACTAGGAACGAGAAGTTAAGTGTGACGATGAGTCGGGTTGTAGACTCATTTCGGGTCAACCGATTGTATGGAATCGGGTGATATCAGTTAGAAATGGTCCCGCTATGTGGTAGGGTCCCGAGGATGCCAGGCCCAAGTTTAGTAAATCGTTGTACGAGTTCGTGGATGCGTTCCACCGGAACTAGGTCGTAAGGACCGAGATGAGCCTTAGCAGAAAATTCAAGTAGCATAATGGCCAAGTTTGGGTAGTAGCTCCAAGGATTGGCGAACAGAAACAACAATTGAGATTTTGTACGTGTACTAGATGAGTTTGAAAGTACGAGAAAGTATGACAAGTAAGGAAAGAAAGGAACCTCTAAGGATCCCGTGTTTTAGAAGACTGTAACCTTCGAGTTTTGGGAGAAGGGGTCGCGGACGGAAGGTCCATTGATATGTTTACATATGTTAGGCGATGGCCATGTGTGGCATCGTTAGTCTTGTGAAGTTTTGGTTGATAGGCATAGTATAGAGTTTATGCCGGAGTTTGTATAGCTTGACAACCGACTAAGAACATTCGGGGACGAATATTTCTAAGGGGGGAAGAATGTTACACCCCGTAAGTCCAGGACATGTATAAGAGAATGTACGTAAGGAAACAAGACTTGGAAATTAGTACGAAAGGAAGAATTGTTTTTCCGACGGAAAATCTTCCGAACGTCGGAAAGGAAAAATGTTCGTTGTTGAGAATTGGATTCTCCAAATGCATTATTGAAGAGTATGGAACTTTTAACCTTATGGAAATTTATTTTTACGGATTTGGTCACGTGGGACCCACCCGAGGAATTTTACATTTTTGTGGGACCCACGAGGGTTACAGAATTTTATAGACGAATGAGAGGGCGACACGTGGCACTCATCCCACATGGCCTTGGTCGAAAAGTTTCAAGGGCAAAATGGTCATTGACCATGGTAGAAGATAAGTCTTCCAAAGCTTGATATTGTTGACAAGTCAACTTGTCCACCTAGGCTTGATCCAAGTGAAATCCATCCTAGCCTCACATTTGTGATAATCCAAGCCCTCCAAAGTGTTATATATACCTAGCTAGTGCAAGACAAGCTCATTTTACACTTAGAAAATTTAGAGAACTTGAGCTTAGCCTTAAGAAGCTCTCGGGTTCCCCTATCTCCCACACAAAAAAATTTGCAAATGTTGTCCTTTAGCCTCAAGACTTTAACCCAATGTTCCTAAGGGTGTTGTAAGGTTATCTCAATAGAAAGATTTCGGAAAAACGGAGTTTTCACGTTAGTCGCAAGGCGGAAACTTAAGAAGTTCTTCAACTTTGAAGTTGGAACTTGAAGATGGGTTCTTCATAAGCCTCTAAGGAGTGCTTGGAGCGGATTGGAACCTAAGGAAAGGAGCTAAGAATTGCTAAGGCGCGACTTTGGAATCTTGGAAATTTTAAGGGCTTATAAAGGTATATTCTTGTCGTTTTAGCAATTAAGGTTTACTTATCATTGTAGCTATGGTTTTAGCAAGCATGAGTTATATATTATGTAGTTGGATTAGTGTATTGGCTATTGGAACCCTAATCCGAAAACTAGCATGTTAGCCTTAAGACTACAATTCAAGTTGATTATTCGTTTAAGTCGTCACATGTTGTGTATGAAGGAAATTGTAGTTGTTGAAGTTGTTTATATCTATATAACATGTTAGACCTTAGAACTTGGAATTGGAAAAAGATTGGAAAAGACTTAGTGTTGTTGGTTGTAAGTTGGCCGAGAATGGCTTTAATTATGGAACTACTTTGTATGAATTGTGGGGCGGAATTTTACACGTATTGTAAGGCGTGTAATCCCCTTTGTTTGGTTGTTGTTTGGAGCCTTGAATGTGGCTTGTTGGTTATTGTATTCGGCCTTGAAAAAGGTGGCAAAGTGAGTAGAAACAAAGGAAGTCGCCTGATTTTCCGTAGAATTAGAGACCGTATACTTAGTATTATTCTACGTTAGAGACTAGAAGTTGATAGTCTTGTTGTGACCATTATAGGTTGACACTTCTACGTACGGCGCATTCGGCTTAGCTTGTGGATTTAGCCGAAAAGGTATGTGAACTATCTCCTCTTCTAGCATGATTCCTTAAGATAAAGAAAGTAAGTTCTACTCCTTGAATGATTCATTCCTTGGTTGTACTTGGATTGCCTAAAATAGAATTTGTTCTATGTACTTCCTTGATTGTACTTTGATGTTTAAATTGTAAGTTGTATAATCCATTTCCTTAGTGAAGTTTGGATTCTTAAAAGTGAAAGTATTTTTCTTAAAGTACATAGAGTCTTGAAAAGGAAGTGGTTTCCAAATCTTTTGGGCTAGTGCCTTAGTCCCAAAATCCTAAAGGTCATTATAATGACTTTAGGGGAGTCAAAGGAGTGATTTACTTAATTGTTTTAAAAGAGGAGAAATGACATGATTTAAGAGAAGTAACTTGTTTTAAAGGAGTGAGTTACTTGAGGTTTAAAAGTAGAAGAAACTTGTTTTCTATATATTAAGAGACTTGAAGTGTTTTGAAAGTTAAGAACTTGTTTTGTAAGTATGTGATACTTGGTTTTAATAGTATAAGTCTCTTGGTTATAAAAGGAATGGATATGTCTAAAACCATAAAGGGTTATAACGGCTTTATGGGAAGTTGGTTATAACGGCTTTATGGAAGGTTTAGGAAGTTGTCTATTTTGATTAATCGGCATAAGTTGCCTAGTTTGTGAAAATTTGAAGTTACTTGATTTCAAGCTTTGAAATGAGTTTCCAAAAGTATGGTAAATTACTTTGAAAAATAGACACGCCTTGATACTACGTGTTAGTATCTTGGGATTTTACATAAAAGGAGTCTTTTGAAAAGAATGTACGTCACGTAGTACTTTGGCCCGTTAAATGAGAATTATTCTATTTGTGCCTGATAAGTACTTTTGCACGTTAAATGAGAATTATTCTATTTGTGCCCTGATAAGTACTTTGGCTTGTTAAATGAGAATTATTCTATTTGTGCCCTGATAAGTACTTTGGCTTGTTAAATGAGAATTATTCTATTTGTGCCCTGATATGTACTTTGGCCTGTTAAATGAGAATTATTCTATTTGTGCCTTGATAAGTACTTTGGCTTGATAAATTGAGAATTTGTCTAAGTATGCCTTGATAAGTACTTTGGCTTGTTAAATGAGAATTATTCTATGTGATGCCTTGATTAGTACTTTGGCTTGATAAATTGGGAATTTGTCTAAGTGTGCCTTGATAAGTACTTTGGCTTGTTTAGTTGAACCGCCTATGTGCCGGAAATAGCGGTTGTGTGCTATTGGTATATCGGTCGTTTGGTCATTCCGGGTTTGTGCATTTGCAGATTCCGTGGAATTGCTACCCACGACGCGAGGAATACCTCACGCGGTCCGTAAGGACTTATGCAGTGAAATAGTCCCACGCGGCGGGTCCAACCTATGCGAGGAATACCACGCGAGTCCGTAAGGGCTTACGCGGTGAAATAGTCCCATGCGAGGAATACCTCACGCGGGTCCACGCGCCTACGCGGTGAAATAGTCCCGCGAGTAGGATGGTTAAATGATCCGCGGGCGGATGGTCTGCTTTTGATCATGAGCTTCCTATTTTATATTGTAAGGATACTCGCTTTACTCTCATTGTTAGTAAGGCACAATGTGTTGTAATTTGATTATCATATATGTCCCCGGATTTGGTTGTGTTACCCTATGGTCATGCTTTTACGATGTGGATTCCGGGGCATGAGACCACGAGGCATTTAGGACACAGGTGGGACTTGGTGTTCATGTATCCTTATTAGTGTTATTACATCATGGACTGCCAGCAGTGAGGAAGGATTCCACGGGCATGATTGATATTATGGGCGTGAGACCCATAGTTATATTTGAGTAGTGACTTTGAGGGCTGCGTCCCCGACTTGATATGATCGCATGTGTTATGTAATCGTAGGTTGGCTATCGACATGTCTCTGCTTTGTTTAGATCGTTATGATTTTATTACAAGATTTCATCGCTCACATACTTGGTACATCCTTCGCATCGACCTCCCGTGGCCGCGTCATGCCGCAGTTTAGGTACGTTGTTTGGTGATCGGCAGTGTAGGACCGCTCGTAGTTTTGGATAGCTCCTTCGGGAGTTATCTTTTGGTATAAGTTCTTTCAAGATGTGCTTTTGTACGATTATGGGTACGTGGGTCTTGTCCGGCCATAATTCAAGAAACTCTTAGGTCTGTCTTCATATGTGGGATTGGACTCATGTACAGTGTAGTGTCTTTTATTATGTATATTATATGGCAGCCTTGTCGGCTTCGCCCTTGCACGTACGATTGGTTTTAAAAAAAAAAAAAAGCTATTTAATTTCCGCAGTTTACTTGTGTTGTTAAGGTAGCAGGGTGCCCAGGTAGGGCACCAGTCACGGGCCCGGGGTTCGGGGTGTGACAGAAACAAACCATTGGATTGTAAATGGATACTCAAACGAAAGTTGAAAGAAGATATATCTATAGACAAGTACAAGGCCAGGTTGGTAGTCAAGGGCTATCGATAAAAAGAGGGTCTTTATTACTTTGACACCTATTCTCCGGTGTCTAGAATGATGTCCATACAATTATTCATTGTTATCACCGTGTTGCGGGATCTTGAGATACATCAAATGGATGTCAAGACAATCTTCCTGAATGATGATTTGGGAGAAGAAATCTATATGGACCAACCCGAGGTGTATGTGGTAACAGGACAAGAGAAGAAAGTTTGTCGGTTTGTCAAATCTCTGTATGGGCTGAAACAGGCCCCAAAGCAATGGTACGAGAAATTTGATAGTACTTTACTATCGAAAGGATTCTCCATCAATGAGTGTGACAAATATGTCTACACGAAAGGAAATGTCGATTCGTTCGGCATGATATGAATTTACGTAGATGACATGTTGATCACATGGAGCAGTCCTAGGTTAATCCTAGAGACTAAGAACATGTTAAAACATTGTTTTGACATGAAGGATATGGGTATCGCATATGTCATCTTAGGGATCAAGATCTCTAAGACATCTGACGGACTGGTCTTATCTCAATCTTACTACATCGAGGATGTACTAAAGAAATTTGAGATGATCGACAGTTCGTCGATAACGACACCATTGGATATAAATAAAAAAATTGATAAAAATTGTGGTGCGCTCGTACGCTAGGAGCGATATGCGCAAATAATTGGGAGTTTGATGTACATCACAAACTGCACTCGATATGATATTGCTTATGCAGTCAACAAGTTTGCTAGTTTCACCCGAAATCCAAGTGATAACCACTAAAACTGTTAAATCGGGTACTACGATACCTAAAATACACACAAAATTACGGGTTGCACTATTTGAGGTATCCGACTATACTAGAGGGGTACAGTGATGCAAACTGAATATCTGATATAGAAAATATCAAGTCCACCAGTGGGTATACATTTACAATTGGTGGTGGGGTTGTGTCTTGGAAATCCTCTAAGCAAACTTGCATCTTCCGATCCACGATGGAATCGGAGTTCATTGCTTTAGATAAAGCAGGAGAAGAAACTGAGTGGCTTTATGACTTCTTAGAGGATATCTCTTGTTGGGATAAACTCGTACCTTCTGTAATGATCCACTGCGACAGCCATGCGGCTCTAGGAAGGGCACAAAGTTCTATGTACAATGGCAAATCTCATCATATTCGACGGAGACATAAGACCGTTCGACAGCTGATTACCACGGGTATTATCTCCATTGATTATGTGAAATCAAAGGAAAACATAGCATATCCCTTAACGAAGTTCTGACTGTCTAGGAGAATGGTCTTAAAACCCAAATCAATAAGAATTGATACGGTGGACACCCAACCTTACTGACTGGAGATCCCAGGAATTAGGTTCAATGGGAAAACTAAGTCGTAAAGGTTCAGTTTAGCTCTTCGGTGGAAGCACGAGCACTTCAGATAATGATTTCTACATAGAAACATGAATCCAAGGTCGTTCTCGTAATAGACATTAAGTGTTATATGCAGTGTGGGTAAAGGTTAAGTTTTCAAAACCTTTAATGATCTTCAACAGTTGATGTTATGTTTGGGAGAACTTTTAATGGTTCTTAACACTTGTGAAGTGGGGTATAGCAGAATACCTAGTAGGAGACCACCTATTTAAGTACAAGGATTGTCCGCCTTAAATGAACGCACTTAAGAATCCAAGACGTGTCCACGGCCACAACGAACAAAACCTTAAAGAAGAACAGAGTAAGAAAAGGTGTTGTGTTCGTACCATTGTCTTGTCTTACACAAAACACGGATGGTTCAATACATCACGTTTAGTAAGTAAGTCCGATGGTATTATACTATGGAAGGTTCAAATCCACGGCTACCTATCCAGATGCATCATCAATTTGCCGAAAGATTGCTAGAAATGCACCATGTGAGTGTGCCAAAATATCGTTCAAGAGGGGATTGTTGGAAATTTATTAACGTGAATAAAGTTAATCCTATTATTTATGACTCGAACAATTAGGGCCCCGCACGTCGGAAACGTCGTTTCCACACACGTTGTACCAAGGATTGTAAATTTTCTTAGTGAAAGAGATATTGGTATGTGAACGATTTGAGACATAAAATGATATACAGTTATTGGCCAAATGACGAGTGTTTCACGTTGGTTAATGAAGGAAGAAGTGTACGATGTGTAAAAGATGAAACGAGTCGGAAATTGCCGCGGAGCCGTGAAGTGCCACGACGCAACACCGTCGGAGAGTTGTGGCGCCTCCACCATGAGCAGCGACGCTTGAATAGTGGTCGGATACTGGAATTTTGGCACCGCATCGCCTCCCAGGTAGGGCCGCGACGCTTCAGAAGCAGAAGGGTCGACGGATGACGAAAAGTTTCTGACTTTTGGATTGGTTTTGGAGCATTGATCCTCCATTACTTGGCACTTGAATTCAGCCATTATTTGGTTGAATAACACCTCTCAATAAGTGTCATTACATGGCCATTGATTGCCATTAGTTTTCTAGATGAGAGGTCATCTTACATTATAAATTGAGGCCTTTGGCTCAATTTGAAGAACACATTTGCATTCAGAAAATTATGAGAATTCCTTCTTCTTTTGTTTTATTTCACCTACTCAAAAGGTTCTTCTTTATAGTAAACATTTGAGTTTCCTTTGCTCAATTGTTTGTTGTTGTTTTATCTTGGGAGACAAGTTGTCAATCACCGTAAAAGGAGACATACGGGGCAATATTATCTTATGGACATAGTGAATATCACTCGACTCCGCAAACCCTTGTTCTTGTTCTTATTTCCAGATTGTAATCTTTGTTGTTGTTACTTACTTCTCATTTCCTTGTAACCTTCATTGTAACTCACCGATTATAATCTATTACTACTAGTGGTGAAATGTCTTTAAATCGGCTGACGAAATATGTTAAAATCACTACTGACTTGAACCCGGGCAATTCGGATCCTAGGATATATATATATTAGTAAATTGAATATATTGTTGTACTTACTTGGGCTGAGATTAAAAGGGACAAAAATCCTTAACTTTTTACCAATTGGTTTACTTTAAGACATGAGAATAAGTTTTTATTTCCTTCAACATATGCAATTTAGTCCTAAGATAGTGCAAAATTAATATCAACTGATTGTTTTGTGGTAAGACGACGAGCTTCGATACTATAATTGGTATCTTACAGGCTCCATTTTTTCAATATTATTGAGTGACATGGCCTGGAATATTCAGTTTAATTCATGTTATTAAACCAACAAATTGTGGTTATTATAGATTGTCAAGAGTCGCACATCAGATATGGAATGAAAATATGAACTTGAACAATCTTCACCTTATAAGCTAGTTTTTGGGATTGAATTAGGTCAAAGATCTATTCTTTACGTAGATGATGAACCAATTATAGTGAATAAATATTGTTAAGTATAGAACAAAGAAATAATACACTGGGTGGGGCCAGAAGATAGTAGGTAGAGCATCATTTTATTCTCAAGATGATGATCTTTGTAATTACATCAGAAACACTTTAAAAGTGCTATTGCAAGAGTTATTTGACAAAGGTCTTGAATTAGGATTATTTCTAATCTAATGTAGACGTATGAAGTGGTAGGTAGATGGAGCCAGCTATATACTTTTCTAAAATCTTAGCCATCACTTTGCAAAAGTCAATAATTTCTTATACTATCAGTTAATTATCGGAAATATGCTGAGTTATATCATATAATATTCAAACTAATATAGAAAGGTTGTCAAGCATATATATTGGTTATGTAAAACTGAATGAGGTGAGAGTAAAATACAACAACACCTGTGTCTGTTTCAGGGAAAGATCTTTTTCTTTTTTGGTAACCGAATTAGATTAAAACAAGATTAACCACATTAGTAATAAATTTAGAAAACATTTTTTTAAAACACCAACCTCTCCTAATGTTAGTGGCATGTATGTTATACACCAAATAACCACATTATTTCAGATTGCGATAAGGGACAGAGTTAGGTAGTCTTCAGGGGTTGAACCTCTTCAAGAAAAATTACATTATATATAAAAGATTTTTTTTTTGTATATATTAGTAAATGTTTATTTTTTTATATATAACTTGAACCCCTAAGTGAAAATCATGGCTCTTCTATTAATTGCGACCAAGAAATCGAATTGATCAATACGACGGGGTACTGTAAAGTTTTAAATTTTGAACCGTACAAGGACCAATTAAACGAAGAAACTATATAGTCCTTGTTTTATAGGTTTATTTCAGTTTAGTCTTTGTGTTATTTGACTGAACATAATTAACCTTTAATTAATATAAATGTATGATTTTGATCCTTCAAACTAACGAAAGTTAAAAAACTTAACAAGTAAGATAATGATGTTCTCGTCATTTACGCATCCCCTCCTATGCAAAATATAAATGAACAAGAACCCGGATTATAAATTCAAGATTTTCTTGGAAATTAAAGTTTGTGGGTGCTGAAACTGTACTGCTAATTCTGTGAGTATCAGTCTGGTGACGACCGAGGGAGAGGCTGAGTGAAGACGAGAAGCAAGAATCTTAGTGGTGACGGATAGAATTAGAAGAATTTCCTCAATTGTATTCATCTTCTATGGTAATAATATATATATAGAATATATTTATTTGGAAGAGTATTTTTAGCCTGATGTCCTCCTATTCTATCTCCTAATATCTTCGAATTCAATGCATAATAATAACCCTACTTTATGATTGTACAACCTGCCATATATATTAAGATATTACATTAATAATATTATTAATAGTAATTAATAATATTATATTCTAACACTCCCCTGCAGTTGAAGCTGGAGGACGGCGAATGCTGAGACTGTCCCTAAATTCTTCAAATAATATCAGTGGAAGCCCTTTGGTGAAGATATCTGTGATTTGATGTCGCGTCGGAACATGTAGCAGTCGCACTTGTCCGCGAGCCACTTTTTCATGGACGAAATGTATATCTAACTCAATATGTTTTGTGCGTTAATGATGTATTGGATTCCCGGATAGATAGATGGCACTAATGTTATCACAGTATACCATATTAGTCGTCGAGATAGGGCAATATAGCTCAAGTAATAGATTCTGAATCCAGCATGAATCAGATACAACATTGGCAACAACACGATATTCAGCTTCAGCACTAGAGCGTGAAACTGTGGGTTGCCTTGTGGAAGACCAAGAGATCAAATTGTCACCGAGGAAGACGCAATAACCAGAGATGGAGCGTCTGGTGTCCGGACATCCTGCCCAGTCGGCATCTGTATAAGTAACAAGTTTGGAAATGGAAGACGGGTAAAGGTGTAACCCATATTCCTGAGTGCCCTGTATATACCGCAAAATTCGTTTGAGAGCATGCATATGTTCTTCCATTGGATTATACATGAAAAGACACACTTGTTGCACTGCATAGGTAATATCTGTCCTGGTGAATGCAAGATACTGCAAAGCTCCTGCTAGGCTGCGGTACAATGTTGGGTCAGCAAAGGGTTTGCCAAAGACAACACTCAATTTGGACTTCGTGTCTATCGGAGTTGTTGGAGGTTTACAAGAAGACATTCCAGCCCGCTCCACAATCTCAGAGGCATACTTATTTTGGGAGAGAAATAATCCACCTGCATGTCGTATCACAACAATTCCTAAAAAGTAGTGTAGAGGATCAAGATCTTTCATGGCAAACTCGGAACCAAGCTGAAACATGATACTCTTGCGAAGGGAGTCTGAAGATGTTGTTAGTATAATATCATCCACATATAAAATAAGATAAGCAGTATGAGTTTCCTGACGATAAATAAACAGAGAATTATCAGAACGGCGATGTGAAAACCCCATATATGACAAAATCTGCAAACCGCTGATACCAAGCTCTGGGGGCCTGTTTGAGGCCATATAAGGATTTATTTAGCAAACACACATGATTGGGATATTTAGGATCTCTGTATCCCAATGGTTGGTGCATGTAAACAGTCTCATTCAAGTGGCCATGGAGAAAGACATTGACATCCAGTTGATGAAGTGACCATCCTTTGGAGAGAGACAGGCTGAGAACTGTTCTAATAGTAGTTGGTTTGACCACTGGACTGAACGCCTCTTCACAATCAATTCCAACTTGTTGTGTCTTTCCATCACCTACAAGACGGGCCTTATGTCACTCAAACGATCCATCCGATTTTTCTTTATGGCTAAAAATCCACATATACTGAATTATATTAGCATTAGATGGACAAGGTACTAAATTCCATGTCCTATTTTTAATTAGAGCATGATATTCATCATCCATGGTCATTTTCCAATTTGGGTCATTTAGAGCAGACACTGGGTTACGAGGCAAAGGTAATTTGAAGACTAGGGTGTGAAGGTTGTATTTGGTATTGGGTTATACAATACCATGTTAACTACGGGTGACCATACGGTAGGTGGGCCGCCGCCGGAATTTCATTGACCACCATTTTTATTGCGATTTCCACCTTTTTTATTTTCGTTCCGTCTTTTTTGTTCACGGTTATTTTGCGAGGGTGCAAAATTATTACCATCATTTGTGGCCATTAATGCCGAGTCATTTGTGGGTGCCACCTTTTTTGAAAAGCCTTATTCTTCAAGGATCAACATGGACCTTTCTTGGTAGAATAAGGGAAGTGGATTACTTTGACGGATAAGGATTGCAACCCCACTATATGTCTCGGTCAATCCGACAACAAGTTGTAGAACTAACCGGTTGTTAGTGACGGGGGAGCCAACATTTTTCAATTGATCCGCCAACACCTTGAGGCGTTGGCAATAGGCGGAAACATTAGGAAAATCCTTCATATCCACACTGGAGAATTCTTGTTCTAAAGCAACCGCACGGGAGTTTTGATTATCATAAAAAATGTCCCGTAATCGATTCCAAACATCAATTGCCTTTGAATCGGGGTCCATGATCGTGTGTAACAAATCGGTTGAAATCATTGCATATATCCAATCAAGAACAGTGGCGTCGACGGTATCCCACAATTCTTTGTCTTCATCCGTTTTCAAAACTTTTTCCTTGCCTTTTTCAGGGGGAATGATGTGGTTAAGAACCCGGTGAGAACGACAACATATTTTAAAAAGTTCCGCCCATGAAGTATAATGCACATTCTCCATTTGCAATGTTATGAGAACATGAGTTTTGATATTAGATACAGTAAGAGCGGGATGATAAAATGATTTGGATTCAGACATGGTGATAGTAGTTGGATAAACGAGCAATGGAGAAACAATAAAAGTAATCAATCAAAATTCGTGAATGGAAGAATTTTGAAGGAGATGGTGAAACCAAAGAAAAATTTCGGCTAAGGTATGTGGAGGAGGGTGGGGAGCTGAAAATTTGAAATTTTTTTGGTATAGAAATGGATCTTTTTCCTTATGCTCTTGATACCATGATAGAATTAAAAGATTTTTCTCAACTGTATTCATCTTCTGTGGTAACAATATATACATAGAATATATTTATTAGGAAGAGTGTTTCTAGCCTAATGTCTTCCTATTCTATCCCCTAATATCTTCAAATTCAATGCATGATAATAACTCTACTTTATGATTGTACAACCTACCATATATACTAAGATATTATATTAATAATATTATTAATAGTAATTAATAATATTATATTCTAACGACTGAGGGAGAGGTGTTGGACGAGGAGGGTTATGGTGAAGAAATCAGAAACTTGGGTTGGGTTGGGTTGGTAAACGACCTCATTAGGCTAGCCTTCTAACTAACCTACCTTCACTTTTATTTTTTTTTTAGTTATTTATATTTTTAAAATTAATGATTCCGTTAAATTTTTAACTTTCGTTAGTTTTAAGGATCAAAATCGCACGTTTATATTAATTAAAGATTAATTATGCTCAATTGAATTACACAAGGATCAAAATTGGAATAAACCTATAACGCATGGATCAAAATCGCTATTTAGGTGGGTCAGGCTTGCGGGTTCTCACCCAACTCTGGCAACAACTGTAAGAAAAATAGAAGGAAAAGACAAAAGAAAAGAAAAGATATTTCCCCATTAGATTTTGAATGATAACGTTTTTGGATTTGTGATAGGTCTGTTCAAGAATATGAAGGTCAAGATTCTTGATATTCTCCTAATGAAGTGCCCAAAATGTCAAAGTCTTCCCTATTAAACCAATCCTTCTTCTCTGGCTATTGAATTGCTGAAGAAGATTGAGACATAATCTCTAGGTGTAAGTTTCTTTGCTTTTGGTTGAGTTGGAATATTTGAGAATTTAATGAAGGGAGTTTTTCAAAATATACGGCTCATCATAATATCTTATATTTGTATACGTGGTCATTTTTCGTGTGGGATTACATTGTGTATGTTATTGTGTTGTTGTATACGTAGTCATATTTCTTTATATTCGCAAAGCTAACTTTTCTCACAACAATATTTATACCATCGTCGTACAATATACAGTACACAATATATTAATCTATATATCTATATCTATCCATCTATTTATATTATTATAAAAGCATAAATATAAATATTGATTTATCAAAATATTTTCAATTATTAAACAACTTGAATGCCCTTTAAAACTAGATTAATAGTATCTTTTAAAATTCTATCAAAAGGATAAAATTGTACTGCCTCCATTTCAAATGTTTGTCTCATTTTGACTTGGCATGGAGTTTAAAAAAATAAATAAGGTTTTTGAATCTTGTGGTCTTAAAGTAAAAAATATGAAAAATATATCAAAATATTCTTTAATCTTGTGATCTTAAACATGTCGAGTAAAAAGTTAGAATTAAAAAGTTGTCAAAATAAGAAATATGCAAACATTTTGAAACAGACCAAAAAAAAGTAAGACAAACATTTTGAAAATAAGGGAGGAATATTTATTTCTTATGTCATACTAATTCCAGTTAGGTAAATCCAGTACACTTCTAATTCCAAAGTCTATCATGTCTTCGAGTTATATCTGCACGGTTTTGTTCGGTTCAAAACATATGAATACTTCACAGCGAAAGTTTAAAATTTATTTTCTTACCCAACAATTTCATCTGGTATAGTTATATGACAATTAAAATCTATAACGTAAAACGTGAACATGAACACTTACAGGTTGTGTTTGTGTTATCTGGAATCTCTACTTAGGGATTACACGCGGATGTCCCATCGATTGCAAGCGCCTTACTACGGTGTATTCCTCTATCAAGAAAGCTAGAAAATCTTGGCAGAGGTTTGAGAGAGTTTCTTTTCTAAACTCTATGTCTAGAAATCAGTTTTCAATTAGTGTTGATAATAAGGTGTTGATTCACCCAAAAATCTATGGGCAGTGTTGTTTATATAAGAAAGACTAGGTTACAAATCAGATTAGGTTTGGGCTCCAAGCCTGACCGAAAAACCGAGATGCAGTGGGTCAGTCTGACTAGGCCCACTGTCGGGTCGGCGTCGCGTCTCGGTCTAGTAGGCGTCGCGGCGCTAGTCAGCTCCACCTGGTAGGCGTCGCGGCCCCTCACGTCCCGTCTCGTTAATATATATTCAACACGTTTAATTAAATCCAAAATCCAATTTTGACTTAATTAAATAATTTTTATCAAATAGAAATTATCCCATAATTATTATCAATTGAAATATCTCGATTCCAAATCGAATATTTAATATTTTCTCAATACACCCTTAGATCGAAAAGACAATAGACAGTGTGTGATCCTATAGGACTTCATATATCGACACTAATCCAATTTAGGTCCATATGGAACTCCTAGAATGCGTCGTACGACGAACTTAATATGTGAAGTACGTTTACATGAATCCAGCAAACATAACCTTTATGTGAGATGATAAATTTCTTTCATTCGCGACACACTCGATCAAGCTTAGGATTTGCCATGTGTCTATCTGTCACGACCCACCCCGGGCCCGCGACTGGTGCCCTACCTGGGCACCCCTTACAGGTATACATCAGAGAATAGCAGCGGAACATATAAAACTCATAAATACTTAAACAGTAAATATCAACAGGTTAGCCGATAAGGCCACCTTCCGTAAAATATACATGAACCAAAATAAAATAAACCAGTACATTTCGTTTAAAACCCAATCCACAATGTGACTACGCACTTAAGAATAACAATGTGACGGACAGGCCCCGCCATACCCCTGAATGTACAACAACCGACAATACCAGGGATAAGCCTCCGGAGTAATGGTGTTTCTCAACAGCTGGACATTGATCCTAAGAGTGAGGATCAGAACTCAGATACTCTACTGCGGCGTGAACGCGGCCCAAGGAGGTCGAGACAACATGTACCAAGTATGTGGCCAGAAATCAGCATCAGTGAAATCATAAGTCTAAAATAAAGTGGAGACATGTATGATAACTCAAATAACGATATCAGGCCTTACTAACAATGAGTAAACAAGAGTATACTTTCTCGCATAAAAATAGAGGCTCGTGATCAAAGTAGGCCACCCGCCCGTAGTATCATTAAGCAATCCTACTCGGGGACTATTTCACCGCATAGTCCTGTGGACCCGAATGAGGTAACTTCTCGATAGGTTGTATCCGCCCGCATAGGTCGTATGGACCCGCATGAGGTATTCCTCGCATAGGACTATTTCACCCGCACAGGACTATTTCACCCGCTTAGGCCCGATGGGCCCGCAATGAGTACAAACGCCGCACTCGCATCATGGGTAGAAAATCCATGGAATTAGTAGTAACCCGGGGCTTTACCCCGTAAGAATAACATAAGCTAGCTCAACCGGCTATCTTACATAACATAAGCATTACCGGCTTACCATACATAACATAAGCGCTACCGGCTTATCATAACATAACATAAGCAATACCGGCTTATCATACATAACATAAGCAAGTTAAGAAATCCCCCTAACTTCTTATTATTCTTATACATATACACTCTCATTTTAGTTTACTTAAGGCACTAACATATTATTATAAAATCCGGGAATTTAACCCAAAGTGCTACGTTCTTCTACTCTTTTAAAATGACTCTTTTTCATATAAAACTTCCAAGATACTAATAACCATAGTATCAAGTCGTATCTACTTTTCAAGACAAGTCACAATACCTTTTAGAAATACGTTTATAGGCTTCTAAATCAAGTGACTTATTTCTTTTAAAACCTTGAGCAATTGATGCCTTCAAATCAATTTGTCTTTCATTATTTCAAGTCATTTATCATACTTACATTACTTAGAGTAAACCACTCTTATTAACCTTCCATAAAGCTATTATAACCAACTTCCCATAAAGTCGTTATATTAACTTCATACTTTAGGCAATTACATTCTTCCTTATATCCAAGGGACTTATACTTTCAAACAAAACAAGTATCATATACTTTCAAAATACTTTAAGTCTCTTAACTTTTTAGAAACTAAGATATCCTTAATATTTTTAAACAAGTGAGTTAATTCTCTAACTCAACCAACTTGGACATTCTTAAAAATAAGCCAAGGATATCAAATGAACTAGATTGTCAAAATCTCGTACGTCTACCGTACTATATGTTTACAACTATTTATGCTCAAGAGATAAGAAAGTTCCACATACCTCTTCGCGTTAATCCACTTGCTAAGTCAAAAATGCCGTACGTAGTATGTCAACCTATAATGACCATAATACGTCTATTAACTTCTTACTTCAAACGTAGAATATTCTAAGTGCAAAGTCACTAAATTCTACGGAAAATCGGACAGCACTTCCTTTGTTTCTACATACTTTTCCACCTTTTTCAAGGCCCGAATTCAATAACCAAACACGCCACATTTAAGGCTCAACAATGTAGTTAACAATAGGGGATTACACGCCTACAAGACGTGTAAAATTCCGCCCCACAAATTAATATCAAACTAGTCCAACATACAAAGTCATTCTCGGCCAAAGGTATCACAACATATCTTTCTTTCCAATTCCTTTTCAATTCAAGTTGTTAGTATAACATGTTATCAAGCCGCAATCGATTATAACTACTACAATCTTCAAGTAGGTAACATGCGACGATTCTAATTATCGACCAAAATTGTATTTCAATTTCAAATGGCTAAACATGTCATTTCGGATTTTAGGCTTCCAATAACCATAACACTTATCAATCTTTAATACATATACTTCATGCTAGTTAAAATGTAAGGCTACAACAATATGTAATCTTATACACTTAAGAGAACAAGATTGTTACCTTAGTGAGCCTTAATCCACTTCAAGATCCGAAGTCGCTTCCCAGCAACTTAGAGCCTCTCCTTGACATTCCAATCCGCCACTTGAAGCCCCTAGAAGATCACAAACAACTTTCCTTCAATTCTCAATCCAAACCTAGGAAAGTGACTAGGTTTTCACCTTGCGACTAATACGAAAACGCCACTTTTTCGGGATCTTTCTATTGAGATACCCTTACAATACCCTTAGGAACCTTGGTTTAAACTGTGGAGCTTATTGGACAACAAACAAAAAAAAATCTCTCCTAAGGGAACCCTAACTCGAGAGCAATCATAAGAGGTCTTCAAAGTTCTTGAAATTTTTCTAAGTGTTAAGTGCCTTGTCTTGCTACTAGTTCACATATATAACACTAGGAAGGGTCAATATTAGCACAATTGTGTGGCTTGGATGAGTTTCACAAGGATCAAGCCCAAGTGGCCCTTGGACTAAGTCAACAATATCAAGCTCTAGCCCTTAGCAAGACTTGGTCATCTCTTTAATGGTCAAATGACCATTTTGGCCATGTCCAAATCGTCCAAGACCACTAAGGGGGGTGACACATGTCGCCCTCCCGTTCGTCGCAATATTTCGTTTTCCGACATTTCCATAATTCCGATAAATTTTTAATATTCTCAAATATTAACACTTTTGAATTCTTACGTACGTTCTTATAGACATATCCTGGAAATACGGGGTGTAACATTCTTCCCCCCCTTAGAAACATTCGTCCCCGAATGTTCTTTTGGGAGTCAAACTTAAAGATAGTGACATAGTCTCCTTACAACCCCTACATACCAATAATGCCACACGTGGCCACGTAACAATACTCATACTAAAATGTCAAGTTGAACCCCATGTGTCAACGTCGGTTATCTGCATAAAGCTTCTGCTGACTCTGAGCTTACTAATAATCTTTCTTGGATAAGCTTCGCCTTATCCATAGCCCGCTGAATAAAGTCTGGGCCAACTAACTGTACCTCGCCCACGTCGAACCAACCAATCGACGACCTACACTTCCGCCCATACAAGACCTCATATGGCGTCATCTGAATGTAAGAATGGTAGATTTTGTTATAAGAAAACTCAACAAGAGGCGAGTTATCCTCCCGGCTACCCCTGAAATCAATAACACCGGCCCGCAACCTATCCTCGCCGCTCGGATAGTACGCTCGCTGCCTGCGGTCGAGGGTGTAATGCAACACTGAGACTCACATGTGTCCCTAATTCCTTCTGAAAAAAACCTCCAGAAGTTATCCGTAACCGAGCTCATCTGTCTGACATCATAAACGTAGGAACCCCGTGCAGTCTCACAATCTCCCTGCTATAAAAGCTAGCATAATCCTCAGCCGAGTAAGTGGTCCTAACCGGAAGAACACGACTGGTTTCGTCAGCCTGTTTACTATGACCCCCAGGGAGTCGTACTTCCTCTGAGTACGATGCCACCCTGTAACAAGATCCATATTAACCACCCCCCATATCTAAGTCGGGATCTAAATCGCCTGTAATAGCCCACTGGGCTTCTGGTGTTCAACCTTGACCTGCTACTAATTCGGACATTAAGCAACAACTCTGCTACGTCCCTTTTCATGTCATCTTACCAATACATACATCTGAGGTCACGACACACACAACTTAGTCGACCCCGAACAATTAGAGCAATAAGCACTGCGTGCCTCCCTTAAGACCTGCTGACAAGTCCTGCAACATCGGGTACACACAATCTATCCTCATATCACAACACCCCATCCGGTGCTACTCAAACAGGCTCTTCTCTTCTCGGAGAGCCGTATGTCGATACCGTATCATAACTGGATCCTCATAATGTCGCCTCTTTACCTCCTCAACGATGAAAGACTCGGAAACCTCTCGGATCTAAACTTCATTAACCTTGGAAGCAAATAATCGAACCCCTCGGCTTGGTAGCTGATGCATCTTACGGACCACGTCCTGTCTATATGGCTGCCCACCTGGTAGACTACCCATAGATCCACGTCTAAGAGCATCTGTAACCGTCTCGGCTTTCCCCGGGTGGTATAGGATATCAATATCACAATCCTTGAGTAACTCTAACCACCGTCTCTGTCGCAATTTTAAGCTGCCTCTGTCTGAAGATATACCGGAGGCTCTTGTGGTCTGCACAAATATCCATATGAATTCCATATAAGGGATGCCTCTAAATCTTCAAGATACGATTAACTGCCGCCGACTCTAAATCGTGAGTAGCGTAATTTCTTTCATGCTTCCCTATCCGTCGGGAAACATAGGCTCTAACCTTATCGTGTTGCGCCAGAACACAACCTAGCCCAACACCCAAAGTGTTACAATAATAACCTAACCCTCTAGTCTCTCAGGAGGGGTTAGAACTGTAGTCGTGGTCAACTTATCTTCCAACAACTGGAAGCCTTTACATACCTGCGAAATATTCGGGTATCCTTAATCTCTATTATGGTTTCTGTTTCCCTTTCTCTGTTGCAACCAAACTTGGTCACAATTTAGATTTGATTCCTTTGCTTGCCTCATGGCTAAGACTTCCTGTCAATCACAATTTTAGGGGGGGAGATTTCCTTGATCTCGTCAGGTAGTAACCCGATTATTTTCTCCCAGCTCGTAGAGCTTATAGCCAGGTGTTCAACCTCAATTCATGGTATTACATAATCCAATGTCTTGTCAATATTTCTTATCGTTCGAGTGTCTACTCGTCTTTCCTTTATAAGTTATTTCAAGTTGTCCTGGGGTCTCTTACCCCTCCGTATATTTTTCTATCTTTCTCGTCAGTACAGATGTCACCACCTTTCCTCGAGGTGTTCTTGCTGCCTATTATTTACTAATGGTCTTTACACTAGCATGGGGTGGTCATATCTCGTGCAACTTACATAACCATAGTCGTATTCTCTTTTATCATTCTGGTCATAACCCTTCCTTATGCTTATTAATAGCAAGAGTATCTCTATCTTGATTCATAATCGTACAGTTTCATATATGCGTACTACCTGCATTAATATCCTTACGACACTTCCTCGACCATTTCGTAACGTCGTTCACAATTACCCCAACACAAAACTTTTCCCACGGTTATCTAAAACTGTAACCTATGGTATGACGATACTGAAGACCTTACCCGTCTCCTATCGTTTGTCTAACAACATGGGTACACGTAACCCCATAATACGTAAAACTATCCTTTACGTGGGGGAGAGAACTTATCTCCCTTACAAAATCTAAATCATCAAGCGCCCCCTTATAATCGTATAGATCTTCAAAACCTACCAACGATGTTTTCTGTTTTCCGTAGGCAGCACTCGTACTTATCTCATTCTTGCTTGCGCGCTTTCCTAAAATTATCCGGAAGGTCGTGGCCCTGACCGCCACACCAAACCAACTCCAAGTACCCCCAAGGGCACTTAAAATAAACTCCTTCAAATTCAAGTACTTCTTACCTTCTGCCTCAATTCACCTCAATGAACAAGTCACACAGACTTATAAAAAACAATGATGTCAAAGAAGGAAGGATGATTCACTGGTTACCACCACTTCTCTTCCTTTCTACTCGATAACCGGCTTACCGGAAAACTGGTACCGAATCAATCTCTCTCTGTAGTCAACGTTGGCATAACAAGAGGCCAACTAACCCGTACTCATAATGACCTCAAGGTCTGCTAGGGTCCAACGACTGTATCGTTACTGGCAATTATTACCTACCCGCTCAGCTACCACCCAACACTCACAGGTGTAGTCACCTCGAAAGGTTCTCATGGATTCAGGCTCTATTTCTTTACACTTGGTTGCTCTCTTTTTCACTGGTCGTACGCTTTCCGTACTTCCAAACTTATACTAACATACGTACATAACTTCCATACTAAATCTGGCCCCCAATCTTTGGAGTTACTAAATTAAACAATATAAGGCCGATTCAGGCTCACAACCTGGTTCCGTGGAATGTGTCCACGAACCCGTAAAGCGATTAACTAGACTCGCTTGCACCTCGTGACCTGTCACGTAGCGGGACTACTACCAACTGATCCCATTCCATTACAGGCTATGGGGTGACCCTTAATAGGTCTTCAACCCGACTCAGCGTCGCACTTAACTCTTATCCTTGGTCTGTCTTAACTTTTTACTACCCGAGAAGGCCTTATATACCTAAGGTCTCGGTGGTTATCAATATTCTTAGGCTCGCAATTTCAATGCTCCAAGCCTACCTTATCACCCCCCCCCCGTAAACGGGTACAATAACTTCTCATAATACCATAATCGTGTTGTCTTGATCACCACAACCATATTTTCTCCATACGGATCTCATTCGTACAATTCCCTTAAGCATACCACGTAGCTTAAGTTAACAACATAGTCTTCCATTAAGTCCCTTAATTAAACTTCTTAAGGGTCCATTTCCTTCTCAGATAGTTCATCATCTCCTAATTATCTCAAATTAGTATGTAAAACCTTGATGAGAGTTCATTAAACTGTTTCATACCTTCCCGGTATCTATTTAGTCCTTACCAATTCCTGGTAATCTAAAATCATTCTAGGCAACACATATGTGACCCTCATACATAAATCCGTATAGTTGTACATCACAATACCAACTATACTACAAATATTACCAACCTGGATACGCAATCCACATAATCTTTCCTGGGTCACCGCTGCCTTTCTCGTAGCTGCAATCAACATAACTTGTTAGGGAGAGACGACCCTAACAACACAGCTCTATCGCACGATCTCAGAGTGAGAAGAATGGAAACCAATCCTAAATGTCCTGCAGCCTCCTGGTTATAGATGTGGTGCACAACACACCGATAACCAAGACTCTACTAGACACGGTCTGTAGACACTTTCCGAGGACTAACTGCTCTGATACCACTTTTGTCACGACCACCCAAGCCCGCATCGGTGCCCTACTGGGCACCTCATGTATACATCGAGAATAGCAATGAACATATAAAACTCATAAATACTTAAACAAGAAATATCAACGAGTTAGCCGATAAGGCCACCTTCCGTAAAATATACATGAACCAAAATAAAATAAACCAGTACATTTCTGTTCTTAAAACCCCAATCCACAATGTGACTACAGACCTCTAAGAATAACAACTGTGACGGGACAGGGCCCCGCCATACCCCTGAATGTACAACAACCGACAATACCAGGGATAAGCCTCCGGAGTAATGGTGTTTCTCAACAGCTGGACATTGATCCTAAGAGTGAGGATCAAGAATCAGATACTCTACTGCGGCATGAACGCACGGCCAAGGAGGTCGATAACATGTACCAAGTATGTGAAACTGAAAGTACTGTAGTGAAATCATAAGTCTAAAATAAAGCTGGAGACATGTATGATAACTCAAATAACAGTACATTGTGCCTTACTAACAATGAGAGTAAACAAGAGTATACTTTCTCGCATAAAAATAGAGGCTCATGATCAAAGTAGGGCCACCACCCGTAGTATCATTAAACAATCATACTCGCGGGACTATTTCACCCGCATAGTCCTGTGGACCCGCAATGAGGTAACTTCTCGATAGTCAGATCCGCCCGCATAGGTCGTATGGACCCGCATGAGGTATTCCTCGCATAGGACTATTTCACCCGTACAGGACTATTTCACCCGCTTAGGCCTGATGGGCCCGCAATGAGTACAAACGCCGCACTCGCATCATGGGTAGAAAATCCATGGAATTAGTAGTAACCCGGGGCTTTACCCCGTAAGAATAACATAAGCTAGCTCAACCGACTATCTTACATAACATAAGCACTACCGGCTTACCATACATAACATAAGCGCTACCGGCTTATCATAACATAACATAAGCACTACCGGCTTATCATACATAACATAAGCAAGTTAAGAAATCCCCCTAACTTCTTATTATTCTTATACATATACACTCTCATTTTAGTTTACTTAAGGCACTAACATGTTATTATAAAATCCGGGAATTTAACCCAAAGTGCTACGTGCTTCTACTCTTTTGAAATGACTCTTTTTCATATAAAACTTCCAAGATACTAATAACCATAGTATCAAGTCGTATCTACTTTTCAAGACAAGTCACAATACCTTTTATAAATACGTTTATAGGCTTCTAAATCAAGTGACTTCTTTCTTTTAAAACCTTAAGCAATTGATGTCTTCAAATCAATTTGCCTTTCATTATTTCAAGTCATTTATCATACTTACATTACTTAGAGTAAACCACTCTTATTAACCTTCCATAAAGCTATTATAACCAACTTCCCATAAAGTCGTTATATTAACTTTATACTTTAGGCAATTACATTCTTCCTTATATCCAAGGGACTTATACTTTCAAACAAAACAAGTATCATATACTTTCAAAATACTTTAAGTCTCTTAACTTTTTAGAAACTAAGATATCCTTAATATTTTTAAACAAGTGAGTTAATTCCCTAACTCAACCAACTTGGACATTCTTAAAAATAAGCCAAGGATATCAAATGGACTAGATTGTCAAAATCTCGTACGTCTACCGTACTATATGTTTACAACTATTCATGCTCAAGAGATAAGAAAGTTCCACATACCTCTTCGCGTTAATCCACTTGCTATGTCAAAAATGTCGTACGTAGTATGTCAACCTATAATGACCATAATACGTCTATTAACTTCTTACTTCAAACGTAGAATATTCTAAGTGCAAAGTCACTAAATTTTACGAAAAATCGGACAGCACTTCCTTTGTTTCTACATACTTTTCCACCCTTTTCAAGGTCCGAATTCAATAACCAAACACGCCACATTTAAGGCTCAACAATGTAGTTAACAATAGGGGATTACACGCCTACAATACGTGTAAAATTCCGCCCCACAAATTAATATCAAACTAGTCCAACATACAAAGTCATTCTCGGCCAAAGGTGTCACAACATATCTTTCTTTCCAATTTCTTTTCAATTCAAGTTGTTAGTATAACATGTTATCAAGCCGCAATCGATTATAACTACTACAATCTTCAAGTAGATAACATGCGACGATTCTAATTATCGACCAAAATTGTATTTCAATTTCAAATGGCTAAACATGTCATTTCGGATTTTAGGCTTCCAATAACCATAACACTTATCAATCTTTAATACATATACTTCATGCTAGTTAAAATGTAAGGCTACAACAATATGTAATCTTATACACTTAAGAGAACAAGATTGTTACCATAGTGAGCCTTAATCCACTTCAAGATCCGAAGTCGCTTCCCATCAACTTAGAGCCTCTCCTTGACATTCCAATCCGCCACTTGAAGCCCTTAGAAGATCACAAACAACTTTCCTTCAATTCTCAATCCAAACCTAGGAAAGTGACTAGGTTTTCACCTTGCGACTAATACGAAAACGCCACTTTTCCGGGATCTTTCTATTGAGATACCCTTACAATACCCTTAGGAACCTTGGTTTAAACTGTGGAGCTTATTGGACAACAAACAAAAAACAAATCTCTCCTAAGGGAACCCTAACTCGAGAGCAAGCATAAGAGGTCTTCAAAGTTCTTGAAATTTTTCTAAGTGTTAAGTGCCTTGTCTTGCTACTAGTTCACATATATAACACTAGGAAGGGTCAATATTAGCACAATTGTGTGGCTTAGATGAGTTTCACAAGGATCAAGCCCAAGTGGCCCTTGGACTAAGTCAACAATATCAAGCTCTAGCCCTTAGCAAGACTTGGTCATCTCTTTAATGGTCAAATGACCATTTTGGCCATGTCCAAATCGTCCAAGACCACTAAGGGGGTGACACGTGTCGCCCTCCCGTTCGTCGCAATATTTCGTTTCCCGACATTTCCATAATTCCGATAAATTTTTAATATTCTCAAATATTAACACTTTTGAATTTTTACGTACGTTCTTATAGACATATCCTGGAAATACGGGGTGTAACACTATCCAAATGGCTTGATCACTTTATCTCATCTATATTAGTCGACAACTAGACCATATTCTAAATATGTCTATTGCATTGGCCAATGACTTGGTCGACCTAATATCACTGAAAATTGTGTGTTCTCTCGAATATCCAATCGAAGAATGAATCCTATTATTGGCTCAACTACCACCTTAGTTTACATCGTAATGCACCCAACACAAGTCGTATCTTATCATATAAGGAATTTAAGCTTAGGACGGGGTCAAAGTACATTACTTTGTAAACAAGGTGTGTATTGACCTCAAGTCAAAGAACATTTATATCACACACGCTAATAACACTCTAGACATGTATAACAAATAGTTTATCAGCAGGGTATGTCAATACTTTCTAAAAGTATTCATGTGTCCATCACTAGTAACCACTACTAGTAGCAGGTGAGGCGTACTACATTCTTCAAGAATGCAATGCATATCACATGTAGACTTATAACATATCATCGATATTTCATTCTCAATGATCATAAGTCGAGTCTACTTTGAGAGTTACACTTTATCATTAATATCTCACTCTGTTAATGACAATGTAAGCTCAAGGGATGCACATTAATGAATAATTACAAACAATCAAATAATAATTCAATAATCACAAATGTCATAAATATATTAATCTTATTAATAATTCGAATGTGTTCAAGTACATTTGTCTCTAATAATGATTGTCTCTAATACATACATACTTTCAATCTCCCAATTGGCCTATAGCCAATATCCAATGTATCTAATACTCATGTTTTTAAAATGACCATTATGCTTAACTAAGCATAATGGTTTAGTAAATGGGTCAGCTAGATTAGCATCTGTAGGAACATAGTCTAATCTTATTTCTTCAGTTTCCACCATCTCCCTGAATATGTGGTATTTCCTTGGTACATGCTTATTTCTGTTTGTTGATCTTGGTTCCTTAGCTTGCGTAATCGCACCAGTGTTGTCACAATAAATCATTATTGGACAAGTGGCACTTGGAACAGCCCCTAGTTCCTTCAGTGTTACACCCCGTATTTCCAAGAGATTGAGATGAGAACGTACGTATGGAAATAAGATTTGAATTTTGGAAAGAAAGAAGAATTACTTTTTCTTAAGGAAAAATCTCGAGAATTTGTGAAGAAAAACGTTTATAAATTGGAATATGGTTCTCAAATTTGATATTTGAGACTTTTGGAATTTATTGGATTTATGGATTTTTAAGTTCGGATTTGGTCATGTGGGGCCCACCCGGGAAATTTTACGATTTTGTGGGGCCCACAAGGTTTTCGATATTTTGACCAATTATGGATATTTTGGGAGATGAAATATTTTGGACGAATGAGAGGCCAACACGTGTCACCCCCCCCCCCCCCCACTTGTCTTGGTCTTGGAAGACTTGACTTAGATATTTTGGAGACAAGTGGACAAGTGAGCATGTGGGTCTCACTCCACTTGTTTTGCTACACTTGGCTTGAGATATTTATATATACATAGAGGGAGTGCAAGACTTGCACAACACTTAGAAAATTCCATCTCCCTTCTCCTTAGTGTTTCTCTCGGCCAAGGTGCAAAAATGAAGACCAAAATTGTTCAATCCTTGATGATAAATCCTCTAATCTTAGACTAGGCTCCCTAATGGAGTACTAAGCCAAGATAATCCCTTAAACCCCAAGAAAAATCTATAGGCCGAAAGTTAGGGTTGGAAACCCTAAGGTGTTCTTCAACTTTGGTGTTGAGACTTGAAGAGAAGTTGGTTATGACCTCCTAAGGGTTGCATATTGTGGATTGGAACTTGAAGAATATGAGCTAAGATATGCTAAGGATCGACTTTTAACTTGGGTTATTTGGGGGCATATTTGAGGTAAGGATCATTTGTCCTCTTAGTGTAACTAGTTATTACATGTTGTAATGGTTAATGGATGGACTTGTGATTAAAAAGAATGGAGAATAAGAAGTATATGTCACAATCTTGGCATGTTAGCCGATTGTGGACAATTTTGGCGTTGTCGGATTCATTTGATATTGTTGTCGTTAAACATTACCTATTACATGTTGACATGAAGGAATATTGTTGTTAACAAGTTAATATAACTTATATAAAAGTGTTGGAATATAAGTTGGATTATAAGAAGTTATGGAAAGAGTTTTGGCATGCTAGCCGAAAACTGGACAGTTTGATTGTAGTAGTTGGCCGAGAACACCAACTAAATGACTGTACTAATGGACTGTATTAGTGGACTATTTTAGCGAACTAAAGGATTGTACTAATGGACTGTATTAGTGGACTGTTTTAGCGGACTAAAGGACTGTTTTTACATTAGATTATGAACTAATTTTGATGGACTGTTTTGGTAGATTAAGGGACTGAATTTTACACGTCAAGTTAGGTGTGTAATCCCCTTTGGTTAACTGTTGATTATGTCTTTAAGTGTGGCTTGCTGGTTGTTGAAATCGGGCCTTAGAAAATGTGGAAAAGTACGTAGAAACAAAAGAAGTGCTGCCCAAATTTCCGTAGAATTAGAGGGTCATTATGTGGTAATATGTCTTATACTAGAAAGTATGATATTGATAGAAGTGCTATCATCATTATAGGTTGAAGTACTACGTGTAGCATATTCTACTTGGATTGAGGAATAGCCGATAAGGTTGAAGTACATTGGAGCGTATTGCTACTTATCGTGTTGGTTAGCCGTCAACGAGGTATGTGAACCTCTTCCTTCTTTTGGCATGTTCTACGTATGAAATATACATGTGGTATTGTTTCATGATTCATTCTACTCTTAGAAGTTAGGAAGTATTCATGTTATTGATTCTATGTTAAAGGCATGTTTAAATTATTCCTAAGTCCTTACCAAATCTTATGGGAGATGTTGGTAAGAGTTTTTAGTAAGTTATAAGACTAGATTTATTTGAAAGTTATGAGACTTGACTTATTTGAAAGTCATGAGACTAGATTTATTTGAAAGTTATGAGACTGGATTTATTTTAAAAGTGTAAGTGACTTGATTAGATGAAGTATAGGTTACTTGTTTTAAAGGAATAATTGTCTTAATGTTGAAAGTAGAAGTAACTTGATTTGAATAGTAGAAGTGTCTTGGTACTACGAGTGTTAGTATCTTGGGGGTTATTTGCATGAAATGATTCTTTTTAAAGAATAGATGTACGTAGTACCTTGGGTTCATTTCCCTAAAGTTACATAACATGATAATGCCTTGGTTTTATTAAAAAAGGAAAGATGTGATAGTGCCTTAGTTTTCTAAAATGAAAGGTTGTTATAATAGCTTTATGGGAAGTTGTTATAACGGCTTAATGGGAAGTCAAAAGATGGTTTTAAAATGTTATATGGTTGCATTGATACACCGCGTCCCACAACGGGTCGGGTTATGTTATAGATGCAATACACCGAGTCCCACAAATGGGTCGGTTACGATATAGACATGCATACACCGCGTCCCACAAATGGGCCGAGTTACGTCATATTGCATCATCACTTACGTCATATTGCATCATCACATCGCGTCCCACAAATAGGCCGGGTTACGTCACATGTAGAAGAATACACCGAGTCCCGCAAATGGGTCGGGTTACGTCACGCATATTGATAATTACATCGAGTCCTAGAATGGACCGGACAGTATACCTTAATGGGCAGGGCAACATACTTGATAATTGGTTCATGGACAAAGTCCATGGTGCGAAGCTAGATACTCAGATGGTCACATTACATGATAGATATGTACAGACATGTATTCTTGATTTTATATGACACGGTAGGATCTGGTATTTGATTTTCATACTTGCCCCTGTCATTCTTTTGTACAGTTATGATCATGTCTTCATCAGATTCATGTTTACATACTTGGTACTGTCATCGATTTCTTCTGGGCCGCATTCATGCCCGCAGGTATTAGGTACTCAGTTGTGGATCCGCGAGCTTAGGATCCTGGTTCAGCATTTTGAGATGACTCCAATGTTCCGGAGCTTGTCATTGTGGCTTGGTATATTCAGGGGTACGACGAGGCCTTGTCCCGTCATAGTTTACTGTCCAATTTCTTAGATGTCTGTATTCATATGTGGACTGGACTGGCGTGAGTTGTGTTTACATGGTTGTACAGTGTAATCCCATTTGGGGTGTTATATATTATGGCAGTCTTTCCGGCTTTGCCTTTGTTTAGAAAAAAAAGAGTGTTATTTACCTTTCGCGAGTTACTTATGTTGTATGGGTAGAAGGGTGCCCAGGTAGGGCACCGGTCATGGGTCCGAGGTTTGGGGCGTGACATTCAGCAACTCAGATATCGCGACAGATTTTCTACCAACTTCCGATCCAGCAATGTACTCGACTTCAGTTATCGAATCAGCAGTTGTTGCCTGCTTGGAACTTTTCCAACTCAGTGCTCCACTATGGAAAATGAAGGTATATCCAGACTGAGACTTAAGTCATCAAGATCTGTCTGGAAGCTAGCATCAGTGTACCCATTAGCTACTAGCTTCTCTTGTCCACCATAGACTAAGAAATATTTTTTAGTTCATCTAAGATACTTAAGAATACTCTTGACTATTTTCCAGTGTTTTTCCCAGGATTCTGCTGGAATTTGCAAGTCATACTAAGTGCATAGGCCACATATGGTTTTGTACAGGTCATGGTATACATGATTAATCCTATAGCTGAAGCATATGGAATTCTTTTTATGCGCTTAAATTCTGCAACAGTAGAAGGACTATCCTTCTTTGATAACTTGATGCCTTGACCCATAAGAAGACCTCCCTTCTTGGAATTTTGCATAGAGAATCGTCTTAGCACTTTGTCTATGTATACAGACTGTGACAACCCCAACAATCTATTAAGTTTATCTCTATAGTTCCTAATTCTAAGAATGTAGCAGGTTTCACCCAAGTCTTTCATCATGAAGGTGCTGGATAACCATTCCTTGACTGATTGCATGAGAGTCTTATTGTCTCATATTATTAATATGTCATCTATATATATAACAATAAAGACAATACTCTCTTCATTGCGCTTACTATAAACGCATGAATCTTCTTTGCTTCTAACAAAGTCAAACAATTTGACTACTTTGTCAAAGCAAATAGTCCAACTCCTCGAGGCTTGCTTAAGTCCATAAATGGACTTCTGTAGCTTGCATACTGCTTTGGGCTTAGTCTTAAATGTAAACCCCCCAGGTTTTATCATATACACCTTCTCAGTTAGGTTACCATTGAAGAAAATAATTTTAACATCCATTTGCCAAATGTCATAATCATAGTATGCGGCTATTGCAAGCAAAATCTGAATGGACTTAATTTTTGCAACAGGTGAAAAGGTTTCTCATAATTGACCTCAGTTCGTTGATTATAATATTTAGTCACCAATCTTGCTTTATAAGTCTGTACATTACCATATGCATCAATATTCTTCTTGAAGACTCATTTGCATTCTATGGGTTTAACCCCTGTTGGCAATTCAACCAAGTTCCAAACTTGATTGATGTACATCGAGTCCATCTTAGATTTCATGGCTTCTTACCATCTCTGCGAATCAATGTCTAACATAGCTTCGCTGTAGGTTGTAGATTCATTGTCATCAGGAATATTTATCTCGTTGTGTGTTTCAATAAGGATATTAAGTCTTTCAGGTGGACGATGAGTCCTAGTGGTCTTGCGGATTTGAATATTCTGCATAGTGTTTGTTGCATTCTAATTGTGAGAAGGTCTTTGTGTGCTTGACAATCCACCGCCTTGAGAGCTTTCATGAATGTTATTTCATGCATTTACTGAATTGAGTGATGTACAACTATTGTATCATCTTCTATTGGTTGTGTATGAGAGCCTTACATTTCTGTACTATCTCTCATAGCACTCCCAATGGCTGAAGGGCATACTCTAAGTACCCAATTTTCACCAAATACTCCACTGAATCCTTGTCTAGGTCATTTGACAAGGGTTCATCTTCTGTGTTATCTTGTGGTTCTTGAATTTCTTCAAGTTCTATTTTATTGCAGCTTTGTTCCTTGTAGACATAGTCTTCTTCAAGGAAAGTTACATTTCTGGAAACAATGACCTTAAGTTCTCCAGGAAGATAGAAATAGTATCCCTTAGTTTCCTTCGGATACCCCACAAAATAATATTTCTCACTTTTAGATTCTAACTTGTCAGTAAGCATTTTCTTTACATATGCAGGGCACCCCAGGATTGCATGTGTTTAAGTGTTGTCTTCTTGCCATTCCATATCTCATATGGAGTTTTCTCTACTGACTTTGAAGGAACCCTGTTCAGAATATAAATTGAGTTTTGCAATACATATCCCCAAAGGTATGTTGGTAGAACTGGGAAACTCATCATGGATCTAACCATATCTAATAGGGTTTGATTTCTCCTTTCAACAACACCATTCATTTGTGGTGTTCCAGGAGGTATCCATTGTGATTGGACTCCATGAAGCTTCAAGTAATCCAGAAATTCTTTACTTAAGTATTCACCTCATCGATCTGATCGAAGGGTCTTGCTACTTGTTTCAAGTTGTTTCTCTACTTCTAACGTATACTCCTTGAATTTCTCAAAGGCTTCAAACTTGTGTTTCATAAGATACACATGTCCAAACCTTATGAAATCATCTGTAAAAGTGATGAAGTAATGGAAGTCTCCCTTAGCTTCAGTTGAAAATGGCCCATATACATCAGTATGGATCAACTCAAACATCTCTTTATCTTGCACACCTTTACCATAAAGTGGCTTTTTGGTCATATTTCCTCTCAAGCAAGATTCACAGTTATCATAGGACTTCAAATCAAATGGTTCCAGGTACTCTAACTTTCTTAATCTTACTATCTTTGATTCATTATTGTGACCAAGTTTACAGTGCCATAAGTAGGTGGCGTTTCTTGGACTACTTATCCTAGCACGTTTATTTTGTATATTGAAAATTTCACGACTACAGTTTAGAACATACAAACCATCCACAAGCGGAGCATTTCCACAAATAAAACCATTAAAAGACAGTACATAACTGTCATTGGCAATAAATGAAGAAAATCCCTCAATGTCAAACACTGAGATAGAAATAATATTCCGCATCAACGAGGGAACAAAATAACAATTATTCAGTTCTAAACAAAAGTCAAAAGGTAAATCTAGTCTATAATTCTCACGCGTTCAACATCCACTCGTGCTCCATTTCCAACTCGCAGGTCTACCTCCCATGGTCCAACCTTTCTACTGTCAGCAGACCCTGCACATTATTACAAATGTGTGAGCGACAAGCGGTGTTGTCACGACCCGACCTCGGGCCCGTGACTGGTGCCTTACCCCGGGCACCCTAGTGATACAACATCAGAGAAAATCAGCGAAAATTAAAACTTAAGCATGAAACAAGACAATACGAAAATAGGCTAACCCAAAACGGTTACCTTTCAGTAAAAATAATTAAACCTGAACAGTTACCTCCGTTACAACCCTGCCCACAATAGTACTACAGACCTCTAAGAATTTTATAACAACACTGACGGGACAGGGCCCCGCCATACCCCTGAATGTACAAGAGTTCTACAACTTCAGGGAACCGTACCAAAAGACAAAGCCTCCGGAGAAATGGAGCTTTCCAAGAACTGGATAGCGATCCTAAGAGTGCGGATCAGCAAGCTATGTACCTCGACTGCGCAGATGAACGCAGCTTCGGGCGAGGTCGATAACAGTACCAAGTATGTGAAATCAAAAATATCGTAAATGAAATCATAGCGATCTATATAAACAGAGACATGTATGATAACCAAACTACGATTCACAATATATATAGCGATCATGTCAAGTCGTGGACTCATGCGTAAAATCATCACTCAAGTACAACCCGAATTTAACGCACAATGGCGCGTGCCCAAGATCTCACCTCGGTATAAGCATGGCCCTGGAACCGTCCTAGTGGGCCCATACCCGTGGACCATCCAACGTGTCGGTATGCCCAAAGGAGATAACAAGATAATAATCACTGTGGAAGCATACCCGTGGGCCACTGTCACGACCCGACCCCGGATCCGTGGTCGGTGCCTTAACCCGGGCACCCTTGTGACACAACATCAGAGAAAACCAGCGGAATATAAACTCACAATAAGCAACCATAATGATATAAATAGTCTAGCCCAAAATGGCTACCCCAAAAGTACATAAAACCGAACAGCTACATCCTTAACAAACCAAGTTATGACAAGACTACAGGCCTCTAAGAAGGAGTAACACTATGACGGGACAGGGCCCCGTCATGCCCCTGAATGTACAAAACATCAACAACACCAGGGAGAACCATACCAAAAGTCGAGCCTCCGAAGAAATGGAGCTCCTGACACCTGAGTAAAAGATCCTAGGAATGAGGATCTACCACCTGCTTTCCCTTACCTGCGGCATGAACGCAGCCCCCGAGGAAGGGGTCGCAGACACAACGTACAAGTATGTAAACCGAAAATACCGTAGTAATATCATAAGTCAAAAATAAGCCGAGTCATAGATAAAAATCAATTTCTCAGACCGTGCCTTACTAACAATGAGAGTAACAAGTATAAAACTTATAGCATAAAAATAGGAGGCTCACGATCAAAACAGGGTACCTCGCCCGTAGTATCATTAAGCAATCCTACTCCTGGGACTATTTCACCCGCATGGGTCCTATGGATCCGCATGAGGTCATCCGCCTCGTCATGGGACTATTTCACCCGCATGGGACTATTTCACCCGCATGGATCCTGTGGACCTGCAAGAGTACCATCGCCGTACTCGCATGAGACTATTTCACCCGCATGGATCCTGTGGTCCGGATCCGCATGAGTGCAAGCGTCGCACTCGCATCATGGGTAGCAAATCCATGGCATAAATAATAACCTGGGGTTTACCCCGTAATAATATAAATATATAACATAGCTCATCCGGCTATCATACATAACATAAGCACTACCGGCCTATCATATCATACATAAGCACTACCGGCCTATCATATCATAACATAAGCACTACCGGCCTATCATATCATAACATAAGAACTATCGGCTTATCATAACATAAGCAAGTTAAGAAATCCCCTAACTTCTTATTAACATTATTAATATATCCTCTCATTTTAGTATCCTAAGGCACTAACATGTCCTTTAATAGAAAATCCGGAAATTCAACCCAAGTACCATGTACTTCTAACTTTTAAGAAATAACTCTTTTATACAAAAATTCCAAGATACTAATCACCATAGTATCAAGTTACGATTTCTTTCAAGACAAGTCACATTCCCTTTTAGAAATATAGTAGGCTTCTAAATCAAGTGACTTCATTTCCTTTAAAACCTTAGGCAACCAATGCCTAAAAATCAATTCACCTTTCTTAGTTTCAAATCCTTTACCCGTACTTGTTTTAATTAGAGTAAACCTTCCTTTGTGAAACTTTCAAGAAAACTAATATAACCAACTTCCCATAAAGTCATTATATTAGCGTTATCCCTTTGTCAAATACATTTTCCTAAATCGAGGACTTATACTTTTGAAATGACACAAGTATCATATACTTTAAAACAAGTGAAAGATATCAAATCTTGTACGTCTACCGTACTACATAGGTACAACTACTCATGCTCAAGAGATAGGAAAGTTCCACATACCTCTTTGGTCAATCCACTTGCTAAGCTCAACTACCGCAAGTAATATTTCAACCTATAATAATCATGATACATTTGTTAACCTCTAATCTCAAAGTAGAACAATCCAAGTTTAAAGTCACTAAATTCTATGGAAAATTGGGCAGCATTTCCTTTGTTTCTACTCACTTTGCCACCTTTCTCAAGGCCGAATTTATCATCCAAACACCACATTTAAGGCTCAACAATCCAACATTTTAAAGGGGATTACACCTCCAAACTTGGGTGTGTAGAATTCTGCCCCATTTGGTACAACAATACACTTAACAATTCTAAAGTAGTTTTTAGGCTACAACATGCTTATAATATCTTTTCTTAACCAATCCTTCATATCCAAACCACATTTCTTACATGCAAGGACTCTAAGTGCATTATTCACTACCACAAGTTCTTTCTTCTTAACATGCAACACTAAAAACTAATTATAAAGGAAGAATCATTACCTTAGAGCTTTAGCCAAATTTATTCCAAATATTTTGCTAGCTTCCTTGCCAAGAACACCACCACAACAACACCAACAAGCTAGCCACAAGCTTCCTTCTTGTTCTTAACTTTTCAGATTTTTCCTAAGGCTAGAATTTCTCTTGGAAATGTAGAGAGAAGGAGGAGCTAATTTAGAGAGAGAGAGGTTTGAAAGATGACCAAGTCTTCAAGACTTGGTTAATATAAGGCATGCAAGAAAAATCAGATGGGGGGGGGGACACTTGTCACCCTCTCATGGCCTTTTTAAAAGAGAAATCAGATTTTCCTAAGTTTTTCCGCCCAAAAATCCTGCCTCGGCGCGGCCGCGCCGGCACCGCTGGCGTCAAACCTCCGCAGCCTTCGAACTTCGCGCGCCTGGCTCCAGCCATGCGCTGCAACTTCAGCGACCCTCGCATTTCCGCGCTGTTCGCATCCAGCGCCGCCGCGTTGTTTTGCACAAACGCATTGGCCCATCTGCGCACTGAACTTGTAACTCCCATAACTTTCTACTTCGACGTCCTATCGACGAACGGTTGGTTGCGTTGGAATCTAGACTCAACGAACTACGCCCTGGGCCTTTGAGACACTTAGGAGACCGGGTCATAACCCGCTTCCAAGTTGACTAAAACCCGTCCGGAATAATCAGTCAACCTATCCTTAGAAAAATTTTAAGTCTTACATGCCAGACGCCTCACACGTAGGTCAGAACTACGGGGTATAACATTCTCCCCCCCTTAGAAACATTCGTCCCGAATGTTCCTTCTAGGCTTACTCAAATCACAATATCGACATAGACCCTATTAACTACTCTTTTGCAAACAAAGAAGCTCCACGAGCCACAACATACTTAAGCGTAAATGTTAAATCAAAACCAACAAGCAGGAAAGTGGGTTACCTGGAGGTATAGAAAATAGGTGAGGTTACTTCTTCATCATGTCATCCTCTGCTTCCCACGTCATTTCCTCCTCGCTCGTTCGCCATAAGACCTTGACTAAGCCACGCTCTTCGTCCGAAGTCGTCTAACCCGACGATCGAGTATCGCTATGGGACTCTCCTCATACGATAACTCCTCCGTACTTGGACATCATGAACCGGTGTACTCTAGATGGATCTCCAATACATTTCCGCAAATACGGACACATGGAAAATCGGATGTACCGCCCAAATCGGACGGCAGATCTAACTCATAGCAACCCCGCCTACCCTACGGACAATCGATACGCCCAATGTACCTTGGGCTAAGCTTCCCTTCTTTCCAAATCTCATCACGCCTTCACGGGCGATACCTTTAGAAAAACCCAATCATCTACCTCAAATTCCAAGTGTCGACGCCGCGATGATACGATACGACTTCGCCGACTCGAGCCGCCAAAGAACCGCTTCCCGGATAAGCTTCACATTATCCATCGTCACTGAACTAAGTCCGCCCGACTAATCGAACTTCTCCCACCTAGAACCAGCCTATCGGTGACTGCACTTCTCCCGTATAGGGCCTCATAAGGCGCCATCCGAATCCGGAATGGTAGCCGTTGTTGTAAGCAAACTACAAGAGGCAAATGATCCTCCCAGCCTACCCACGAAATCAATAACACAAGCCCGCAAAGATATCCTCGTTGTTCGATAGTGCGCGCCGCCCGTCGGCTCCCGAGGATGAAACGCCGCATCGAGACTCACCGGCCCCTAATCCCTTCCAAAAGACCTCCGAGTTAGCCGAGAACCGGGCCTCTATCCGATATAATCGACACCGACTCGCGCCTCACAATCTCTAATATATAATTCGCATAGTCCTCACCGAGAACGTCGTTCGGCCGGAAGAAATGGGCTGATTTCACACCGTCGACAATCACCCAAATGGAATCATGCTTCCTCCGAGTGGTAGGTAGCCCCGTAATAAAATCCATATTTATCACCTCCCACTTCCAAGTCGGAATATCAATAGCTCGCAATAGCCCACCGCTTTTGGTGCTCAATCTTGACTGGCGACAATTAGACATCAGGCAACAAAACTCCGCCACGCCCTCTTCGTGCCATCCCACCAATACACACACCGAGGTCATGGTACATCTTAGTCGACCGGATGAATAGAATAACGAGCATTGTGTGCCTCCCCCAAAATCTGCTAACGAAGTCCTGTCACATCGGGAACACACAACCGGCCCTCGAATCTTAGAACCCCATCAGGCGCTACCTCAAATAGACCCTTCTCTTTCTGGAGAGATCTTGGTACCGCATCAAAATCGATCCTCATATCGCCGCTTTTCACCTCTCGACGATGGAAGACTCGCAACCTCTCGAATCCGAATTCGTCACTATCGTAATCAACCAAACGAACCCCAAGGCTCGCTAGGCGATGTAACTCTCGGACCATATCCCTTTATCCGGTGAACATCGCATGCACTACCCATCGACCGCGACTAAGGGCATCTGCAACTACATCGCCTTCCTGGGTGGTATAGAATATTAACATCGTAATCCTTAAGAGCTCCAACCACCGTCTCGCCGCAAGTTCACTCCTCCGTCCGAAGATGCTTCGAGACTCTTGTGGTGCGTAAATATCCACATGAACCCCATACAAATAATGTCTTCAGATCTTTAAGGCATGAATCACTGCCGCCAACTCTAAGTCATGTGTGAGATAGTTCTTCTCATGCTTCCTAAGCTGTCGAGATGCGTAAGCTATAACTCTGCCGTGCTACATCAGCACACACCCAAGCCCGACACCTGACGCATTACAATAAATCACATAACCGTCCAAACCCTCAGGAAGAGTAAGAACTGGAGCGGTCGTCAATTTCTACTTTAGCAACTGGAAACTTTCTCACAAGTATCCGTCCACGAACATAGCCGCTTTCCGAGTCGCCTTAGTCAAAGGTTTGAAATAGAAGCAAACTTCTCCACAAACCTCCGATAATAACTCGCAAGGCCCAAAAGCCGCGCACTGCCGGTGTAGCTGGTCTATGCCAAGTCTTGATCGCTCAATCTTAGTCAGACAACCCGAATACCATCGGCTCCGATAACATGTTCTAAGAAAGCCACTGAAGTCAGCCAAAACTCGCATTTCGAGAACTTGGCATACAATCGCGGCCCCGAGGACTCCCAATACCGCCTCAAATGATTCAGATGCTCTCGCTCGTGCGCGAATACACCAAGATATCATCAATGAACACTATAACGAACATATCCAACAATGGCCTGAACACCCTATTCATCAAATCCATGAATACCGCTGGAGCGTTGGTCAATCCGAAAGACATCACCCTGAACTCATAGTGCCCATACCGGGTCCCGAATGCGCCTTGGGATATCCGCCTCTCTAACTCGCACTGATGATAACCGTAACGCAGTCTATCTTGGAAAAACATCTCGCACTCGCAGAATCGTCAAACAAATCATCAATCTCGGGAGGATATTTGTTCTTGATAGTTACCTTGTTCACCGCTCGTAATCAATACACATACGCAGCTGGCCCCATCCTTCTTCTTTACAAATAACACCGGGCGCTCCTGGGAGAGACACTTGGCCTCGATAAAGCCTTTCTCCAGCAAATCTTTCAGCTGGTCCTTCAACTCTCTTAACTCGGCCGGTGCCATTCTGTAAGGCGGAATAGATATCGGTCGAGTGTCTGGCGCCAAATCGATGCAAAACTCAATCTTCCTCTCAGGAGGGATACCCGGAAGCTCGTCTGGGAATACGTCTGGAAACTCTCTAACAACCGAATCGATCAAGGTCCTAGATCTCGCCTCGATTTAATACCCAACCAAATGGTAAATATACCCTTCCGCACCATCTTCCTAGCCTTGAGGTAAGAAATAAACCTACCCCGGCGATGCAAAGATTCCTTCCACTCGATAACCGGCCACCAGAAACCGAACCGAACTAACCTCTCTCTTCACCCACATTGGCATAGCAAGACGCTAGCCAATCCATACCCATAATCACATCAAAGTCCGTCATATCCAACTCTATCAAGTCGGCAGAGTCCGACGCCAGATATAGTCACCGGGCAAGCCTTATACACTCGCCGGCCACCACCGAATCACCTACGGCGTAGCCACCTCAAAAGGTCTTATGGACTGGGCTCTATCCCTACTCTATCGGCAATATGATGAGATATATAGGACAAGGTAGAACACGGATCTATCAAAGCATATACATCACAAAGAAGAAACCAATAATGTACTGCGACGACATCGGGTGACGCCTCCGGTCCCGACGATCGACATAGCATAGATGCGGTTCGAGGACCGCCGAACTAGAACCCTCGCCACGACCGCCGCGCTCGCTGCCCGTGAACACCCCGCCCCGGCGCATAACCATCAAGATGAAGACCCAAAGAATCGAACTGGTCCGAGCCATAGCATTTCCGCCGCCGCTCTGGATAATCTTCTTCAAATGGCCTCGCCGCCACAAGAGTAACAAGCTCTCGGAGGAACACGACACTTCATAATGGCAATCACCACATCGACCACACCGAGGCATGTGGCCTCATCCGACGAACTCGTCCTCCGAAACCCAAGCCTCGAACCCCGTCCCGCTCCTGAATACTCAGACGCCCCAAGATGGTGGAGGAGCGCTCGACCATTGTGGTGCAAATTTGGTTCGCTGGGTTGTCTACCCTAAAACCACCAGAGGACCTCGCTGTCCGCCTCTTCTCGCGATACTGCCGATCCGTCGCCTCGTACTCACACCTGTGCATATGCTCGACGCGGGCAATGTCCATGCCCGGCCAAGAGCTACTCCTGCAACTTCGCCAAGTGATCATCGAGTCTCGTGACATAGCGGTGCACCGCCCTCCATGCTCGCTACCAAAGCGGGCACATACCGAGCCAATGAGTCAAACTCACGTTGTATTCCCGACCGTCGCCCACTCGCCTCGGTGTCAAAAATCTATCGGCCGAGCCCTCTCATCTGCGGAGGCAAGAAATGGCCAAGTAACGCCTCGAGAACTGCTCCCAAACAATGGAAGCGCATGCTCCCCGACGCTTCCCATGAATCATACCACCAATCAGAAGTGTCCCGCCGATGCGAACCTAGTACCACCGACTCGGTCTCCAAGCCCGATCACCCTCATGATCCACAGAATCGTTTGATAAACTCACGAGGATCATCCTCGTGCCTCGACCCATAAAACTCGCGGGGCGCGCAACTCAAAGTCCTCGAGTTCAAGCTAGCGGCTGGTGAACTACGGTACCGAATCGCTGTCTCCACTTATCCTCATGTTCGCCACGATCTCGCCAAGAATCGGGCCATCTCTCAGAGCCCATATCCTCTCGCCTCGCCGCTGGATCGAGGCTCAGTACCGCGGTTTCGTGAGTCGCCGGTGCCGCTGCACTTACCGGGTTGGCGACGTTGTAGAACTCGCCGTCCAAACACCTCATCCGGTGGGGATCGGGCTCGTGCTCAGTAACCTCGTGCCCTACTAGTAGTTCCTCATCGCTTGCGTGAGGCATAATCGATACAGAAAAATACGTCAAAGGAAATTCAACCTATAACACAGCTCTATTGCACGATCTTAGAGTGAAAGAATGGAAACCAATCCTAAATATCCTGCAGCCTCCTGATTATAGATGTGGTGCACAACACACCGATAATCCAGACTCTACTAGATACGGCCTGTAGACCCTTTCCGAGGATTAACTGCTCTGATACCACTTTTGTCATGACCCGACCCCGGATCCGTGACCGGTGCCTTAACCCGGGCACCCTTGTGACACAACATCAGAGAAAACCAGCCGAATATAAACTCACAATAAGCAACCATAATGATATAAATAGTCTAGCCCAAAATGGCTACCCCAAAAGTACATAAAACCGAACAGCTACATCCTTAACAAACCAAGTTATGACAAGACTACAGGTCTCTAAGAAGGAGTAACACTATGACGGGACAGGGCCCCGTCATGCCCCTGAATGTACAAAACATCAACAACGCCAGGGAGAACCATACCAAAAGTCGAGCCTCCGAAGAAATGGAGCTCCTGACACCAGAGTAAAAGATCCTAGGAATGATGATCTACCACCTGCTTCCTTACTCATGCAGATGAACGCAGCCCGGCGAAGCGGGGTCGACACAACGTACCAAGTATGTAAACCGAAAATACCGTAGTAATATCATAAGTCAAAAATAAGTGAGTCATAGATAAAAATCAATTTCATCAGACCGTGTCTTACTAACAATGAGAGTAACAAGTATAAAACTTATAGCATAAAAATAGGAGGCTCACGATCAAAACAGGTACCTCGCCTGTAGATCATTAAGCAATCCTACTCGGACTATTTCACCCGCACGGGTCCCATGGACCCGCATGAGGTCATCCGCCTCGCCATGGGACTATTTCACCCGCACGGGACTATTTCACCCGCATGGATCCCGTGGACCCGCAAGAGTACCATCGCCGTACTCGCACGGGACTATTTCACCCGCACGGATCACGTGGTCCGGATCCGCATGAGTGCAAGCGCCGCACTCGCATCATGGGTAGCAAATCCATGGCATAAATAATAACCCGGGGTTTACCCCGTAATAATATAAATATATAACATAGCTCATCCGGCTATCATACATAACATAAGCACTACCGGCCTATCATATCATACATAAGCACTACCGGCCTATCATATCATAACATAAGCACTACCGGCCTATCATATCATAACATAAGCACTACCGGCTTATCATAACATAAGCAAGTTAAGAAATCCCCTAACTTCTTATTAACATTATTAATATATCCTCTCATTTTAGTATCCTAAGGCACTAACATGTCCTTTAATAGAAAATCCGGGAATTCAACCCAAGTACCATGTACTTCTAA
Organism: Przewalskia tangutica; assembly: GCA_029844215.1. NCBI lineage: Eukaryota > Viridiplantae > Streptophyta > Magnoliopsida > Solanales > Solanaceae > Przewalskia > Przewalskia tangutica. Next base: position 78,531,060 of record CM056732.1, on the reverse strand, counting down.
CTTTTTAAGAAATAACTCTTTTTATACAAAAATTCCAAGATACTAATCACCATAGTATCAAGTTACGATTTCTTTCAAGACAAGTCACATTCCCTTTTAGAAATATAGTAGGCTTCTAAATCAAGTGACTTCATTTCCTTTAAAACCTTAGGCAACCAATGCCTAAAAATCAATTCACCTTTCTTAGTTTCAAATCCTTTACCCGTACTTGTTTTAATTAGAGTAAACCTTCCTTTGTGAAACTTTCAAGAAAACTAATATAACCAACTTCCCATAAAGTCATTATATTAGCGTTATCCCTTTGTCAAATACATTTTCCCTAAATCCAAGGGACTTATACTTTTGAAATGACACAAGTATCATATACTTTAAAACAAGTGAAAGATATCAAATCTTGTACGTCTACCGTACTACATAGGTACAACTACTCATGCTCAAGAGATAGGAAAGTTCCACATACCTCTTTGGTCAATCCACTTGCTAAGCTCAACTACCGCAAGTAATATTTCAACCTATAATAATCATGATACGTTTGTTAACCTCTAATCTCAAAGTAGAACAATCCAAGTTCAAAATCACTAAATTCTATGAAAAATTGGGCAGCATTTCCTTTGTTTCTACTCATTTTGCCACCTTTATCAAGGCCGAATTTATCATCCAAACACCACATTTAAGGCTCAACAATCCAACATTTTAAAGGGGATTACACCTCCAAACTTGGGTGTGTAGAATTCTGCCCCATTTGGTACAACAATACACTTAACAATTCTAAAGTAGTTTTTCGGCTACAACATGCTCATAATATATTTTCTTAACCAATCCTTCATATCCAAACCACATTTCTTACATGCAAGGACTCTAAGTGCATTATTCACTACCACAAGTTCTTTCTTCTTAACATGCAACACTAAAAACTAATTATAAAGGAAGAATCATTACCTTAGAGCTTTAGCCAAATTTATTCCAAATATTTTGCTAGCTTCCTTGCCAAGAACACCACCACAACAACACCAACAAGCTAGCCACAAGCTTCCTTCTTGTTCTTAACTTTTCAGATTTTTCCTAAGGCTAGAATTTCTCTTGGAAATGTAGAGAGAAGGAGGAGCTAATTTAGAGAGAGAGAGAGGTTTGAAAGATGACCAAGTCTTCAAGACTTGGTCAATATAAGGCATGCAAGAAAAATCAGATGGGGGGGGGGACACTTGTCACCCTCCCATGGCCTTTTTAAAAGAAATCGACTTTACTAAGTTTTTCCGCCCAAAAATACCGCCTCGGCGCTGAAACATCCGCAGCCTCTCTGAACTTCCGGCGCGCGCCCTGCATCTGGCGCGCGGCCTGCAACTTCAGCGACCCTCGGTATTTCCGCGCGGCCACTGCATCTGCGCGCGGCCATTGCCTTTGCCTGAAACGCATTTCTGTCCGTCTGCGCACTGAACTTGTAACTCCCATAACTCTCTACTCCGACGTCCTATCGACGAACGGTTGGTTGCGTTGGAATCTAGACTCAACGAACTACGCCCTGAGCCTTTGAAACACTTAGGAACTCTCAATGTACCGGGTCATAACCCGCTTCCAAGTTGACTAAAAACCCGTCCGGAACAATCCGTCAACCTATCCTTAGAAAATTTTAAGTCTTACATTCTTTCGTACGCTCTCATACGTAGGGTCAGAACTACGGGGTATAACAGCCACCCAACGTGTCAGTATGTCCAAACAAATCACAAGATAATACTCACTGTGGACGCATACCCGTGGGCCACCCAACGTGTCAGTATGTCCAAACAAATCACAAGATAATACTCATTTGTGGACGATACAGTGGCCACCCAACGTGTCAGTATGTCCAAACAAATAACAAGATAACACTCCTAATGGAAGCATACCCGTGGGCCACCCAACGTGTCAGTATGTCCAAGAGGATCGATAACGTGGAAGCATACCCGTGGGCCACCCAACGTGTCAGTATGTCCATCAATCAACCAGATAGCCGGCCCTCCATCGAGAGGCTCGGTAGCACAAAATCAAACACTTGCACAACAAAGGCTATCACAACAAGCATAGGCAAGTTCAACGTACTCATAGTCTTTCATTTTATTATAACGAATCTGGGTGTTAACCCCATGGTACTACGTACTTTAACTCTTTAAAAAGATCCATTTCTTTCACCAAAGTCACACGATACCCGTAGTATCAAAAATATAGTAACTATCTTTTTAAGAAAACCAAAACAATTTCCATACCTTCTTTTCGAATAAACCAAGACAATACCATGCCTTATTTTTAAACCAACTTAAGACAAAACCGTGACTTCCTTTTTAAACGAAAACACTTCAAATTCTCAAGTCTATCTCTTTTATAATTCAAGCTTCTTACTTTGGAATTTAGGAAAATCAAAACTTGTTATAATGTTCTTATTAAAGCAGCCATGATCTAGAAAATGTAATACAATTTTGTCTTATCTTAGCTTCTATGCAGATGGAGGTTTCTACTGGTTATAATAATAATTAATTAGTCAATACATTTTCCTTTATTAACGCTGCAGTGGTTTTTTCGATACTTATTCTCATTTCCGAAATCAATATGACTTATCCCTTTAAAACACAATTACCCATTTCTCAAAAATGCGGTTTCACAACTTTTTAACACCAACCAAGTCCTTAATATTTCACATCAAGTCATTTATGAGTCAAGTCTCTTATCTTTTAAAAAGCCACAAACCATTTCTTTACCTACATAAAGTTGTTATAACAAAATTCCCATAAAGCCGTTATAACACTTTATGTTTTAAACCAACCAATTTCAACTATAAACATTTATGAGACCAAGAGGGCTTATTCTTTAACAACCGAGTGCCCATTACTAACGAATAAGACTTTACTACTTTTCCGCACAATCAAGCCCTTTACACTTCATATCAAGTCAAGGCACAAAAGGGAAATCAAATTCCTTTAACACACGTGCGTCTACCGCACTATATTTTTCACAAATAATCATGCTCAAGAGGATAGGAAGAATCACATACCTCGCGACGATTGTCGACAATTAGCAAAATGCTCCACAGTACTATACCCTTCAAGTAGGATACGCTACTCGTAGTACTTCAATCCTATAATGGTCATAAAACGTCTATCAATCTCTAGTTTCGAACGTAGAATAAACTAAGTGCAAAGTCCCTAAATTCTACGGAAAATCGGACAACACTTCCTTTGTTTTAACATACTTTGCCACCTTTTTCAAGGCCGAATTCAATAACCAACGCCACATTTAAGGCTCAATTAATTCAGCAAATACAAGGGGATTACACGCCTAACAATACGTGTAAAATTCCGCCCCACAATAATACAAAATAAACCAATACTTTCCATGCCATTCTTGGCCAACAATATAACCAATCCTAAATCCTTTCCAATTATTTTCCAATCCAAGTTCTTAGGTCTAACATGTTATATAGCCCTAGACCTCTTCAACAACTACAATTTCCTTCTTTATGCAACCTGTGACGACTAAACTAGTAACCAAATTGAATTACAATCTTAAGGGCTAACATACTAGTTTTCGGATTTCTAGCCTTCCAAGCCCATGGTACTTACCAATCCTTAATACATGATTCACGTGGTCTATATTAACTATAGCAAGCATTAAAACTCATTTCCAAGAGAAGGGGGAAACTTTTACCTTTTGGATTAGCCCACAAAAGCCCTTCTTCTTCAACTTCTTTCCCGTCAAACTCGACCACCCGCGCTTCCTACAAGTTTACCAACACTTTGCCTTCTTGCCGCCGCTCCAATAATTTTCCCCCTTAGGCTAGGTTTTCTTCACAAACTAGAGAGAAAGGGAGAGGAGTTCTTAGGAGGGTTTCCAAGATGAAATGGCCAAGTCTTCCAAGACTTGGCCCTAAAATAGGACCCTTTTCTGGTCAAAAGGATGGGAGGGACACTTGTCACCCTCCCATAGGCTTTAATCAAAATATCCCCTGTTTTTCGCCCTTTATCGCAGAAAAATCCCGCCTTGGCGCCGCAGCGCTTCCACTTCGGAGAATAATTACCTGCATTCCGGCGTCGCGGCCCTGCATTCCGACGCCGCGGCGCTGCAACCTCAGCGAACCCCCAGTACAACCGGCGTCGCGGCCACGCCTCGGCCCAGCCGCGCCTGACTTCGAAACCAAACCATCTTTGCTTTGCGCAAGACCGAACTTGTAACCTCCATAACTTTCGACCCCGATGTCCTATCGACGAGCGGTTTGTTGCGTTGGGAACTAGATTTAACAGACTACACACTAGGCTTTTTAAACACCTAACAATTCTTAACAACTGGGGTACAACACTCCAAGATAGACTCAAAATCCGTCCAACACATGTTTGTCAACTTTATCTTATCTTATTGAATTTACGGGGTGTAACATTCTCCCCCCCTTAGAAACATTCGTCCCGAATGTTCCTTCTAAGTCTCCAAAACGCAGGTGCTGGTATAGTCTTCACTACTACACCTACAAAAATCAATTATGCCACTCATGGCCATAATATACTAATCACGCAAAACTTTAAACCCCAGTCAACGAGGGATCATCTCTAATATCACAAAAGCTCCCACCACTCATGGACTTATCACCCGAATATACTCTACGTATACTATGTACTCCGACAAAGATAACCGAAAAAATCTTTTACTCAAGACGGCCTTACATCTAAGGTCTCGATTGTTATAAATTCTAAGGTTCAAAATTTTCTCATCCACAGACTTACCCTTTTCACTAATCAGGCTTCTAAATCACATTTTAACACCAAGCTATCCGAACATAACACTTAGCACATCACCATAATATCAATGCATACTAGTCTCTAGAGGGTTAAGAATATACCTGTAACTATTGCTTCACTTTCCCTTAGTCGTTCTAATCATGCTCCTTCCCTGCACGGCGTATAAAAGGAGGAGATGAACCAGTCTCTGATCCCGAAGGCTGAGTCTCTACATCCGCGCTACCTCTGGTTGGACAATTTCTCGCAAAATGGCCCTGCTGGCCGCACGTAAAACAAACTCCCATACTAGCACGACACTCCCCATCATGGAGCCTACCACAACGCCACAACGAGGAAGGGTGGTCCCATCCGACTAACATCCCGTTTCCCCAAAAACACGAAACTCGAGCCCCGACCGCTCGAATCTCCCGAATGTCACGAAGAGGCGTGGTGGGGCACTCCATCGGGCGGAGGCGCATAACTAGCTCGCACAGGCCGCCGCCTCGAAAGTCACCAGGACCTGCTGTCCCGCCCTCTTCTGCGATCTTGGTTATTCCGCCGACTCTACGTTTCGGTCTGCTGCATAGGCACGACGCGGCAATGTCCATGCCGGTGAAGAGCTACTCGTGCACCCTCCGCTAAATAATCATCGAGCCGGTGACATAACGGTGCACTCTATCCTCCATGTCGCCACTAAAGCGGGGACATACCGCCAATGAGTCAAACTCTACATTGTACTCGAACACCCGCCTGCTCGCCTCAACATCAAAAATCTATTCGCCGGGCTCTCACCGCGAAGGCAAGAAGTGGTGAGAAATACCTCAGAACTCGTCCCAAATACTGGAGGCGCATGCTCCCCGGGACGGCTCCCACGAATCAAACCACGATCATTGATCACGCGGCCGATGCGAACTTAAGACCACCGACTCGGTCTCCGGCCTCGATCACCTCACGATCCAGAATCGCTTCGGATGAACTCCTGCGGATCATCTCGTGCCTCGACCGTAGAACTCGGGTGGTGCAACTCGTAAAGTCCCGAAGTCTCAAACTATCTCGACCTCGGGTGAACTACGGTGCATCTTTGGAACCTCCGACTCTCGTCATCCTCGTGTCTAGCCACAATCCTAGCTAATCGGGCCATCTCCTTGTAACCCATATCCTCTGCTCTGGCCGTGGATGGAGGCTCGTCTTGTGGCCTCAGTAGAGACCGCTGCTGCTCTACTCGCAGCTCCCTCTGCTGCCTTGCCCTTCTGGGCCCTGGTTGCCTTTCGTGGAGGCATCACTGGTATAAAAAGAATACGTCAAAGGGAGTCCAACTTATAACACAGCTCTAAGGCATGATCTCAGAGTGAGAATAATGGAAACCAATCCTAAATATCCTATAGCCTCCTGATTATAGATGTGGTGCACAACACACCGATAATCAAGACTCTACTAGATACGGTTTGTAGACACTTTCCGAGGACTAACTGCTCTGATACCACTTTTGTCACGACCCGACCTCGGGCCCGTGACTGGTGCCTTACCCCGGGCACCCTAGTGATACAACATCAGAGAAAATCAGCGGAAATTAAAACTTAAGCATGAAACAAGACAATACGAAAATAGGCTAACCCAAAATGGTTACCTTTCAGTAAAAATAATTAAACCTGAACAGTTACCTCCGTTCTAACCACACAATAGTACTCTGCACCTCTAAGAATTTTATAACAACACTGACGGGACAGGGCCCCGCCATACCCCTGAATGTACAAGAGTTCTACAACTTCAGGGAACCGTACCAAAAGACAAAGCCTCCGGAGAAATGAAGCTTTCCGAGAACTGGACAGCGATCCTAAGAGTCTTGGATCGAAGCTATGTACCTCAACTCACGCAGATGAACGCAGCCCGAAGGAGGTCAGACAACAGTACAAGTATGTGAAATCGAAAAAATCAGAAATGAAATCATAATAGTCTATATAAAACAGGAGACATGTATGATAACCAAACTACAGTTCACAATATATATATATAGCAGTCATGTCAAGTCAGGGACTCATGCCCGTAAAATCATCACTCAAGTACAACCCGGGAATTTAACCCGCACAATGGTCGCATGCCCCGGCATCTCACCTCGGTATAAGCATGGCCCTGGAACAGTCCTAGTGGGCCCATACCCGTGGACCATCCAACGTGTCGGTATGCCCAAAGGAGATAACAAGATAATAATCACTGTGGAAGCATACCCGTGGGCCACCCAACGTGTCAGTATGTCCAAACAAATCACAAGATACTCACTGTGGACGCATACCCGTGGGCCACCCAACGTGTCAGTATGTCCAAACAAATCACAAGATAATACTCACTGTGGACGCATACCCGTGGGCCACCCAACGTGTCAGTATGTCCAAACAAATAACAAGATAACACTCCTAATGGAAGCATACCCGTGGGCCACCCAACGTGTCAGTATGTCCAAGAGGATCGATAACGTGGAAGCATACCCGTGGGCCACCCAACGTGTCAGTATGTCCATCAATCAACCAGATAGCCGGCCCTCCATCGAGAGGCTCGGTAGCACAAAATCAAACACTTGCACAACAAAGGCTATCACAACAAGCATAGGCAAGTTCAACGTACTCATAGTCTTTCATTTTATTATAACGAATCTGGGTGTTAACCCCAAGGTACTACGTACTTTAACTCTTTAAAAAGATCCATTTCTTTCACCAAAGTCACACGATACACGTAGTATCAAAAATAGAGTAACTATCTTTTTAAGAAAACCAAAACAATTTCCATACCTTCTTTTCGAATAAACCAAGACAATACCATGCCTTATTTTTAAACCAACTTAAGACAAAACCGTGACTTCCTTTTTAAACGAAAACACTTCAAATTCTCAAGTCTATCTCTTTTATAATTCAAGCTTCTTACTTTGGAATTTAGGAAAATCAAAACTTGTTATAATGTTCTTATTACAGCCATGATCTAGAAAATGTAATACAATTTTGTCTTATCTTAGCTTCTATGCAGATGGAGGTTTCTACTGGTTTTAATAATAATTAATTAGTCAATACATTTTCCTTTATTAACGCTGCAGTGGTTTGTTCGATACTTATTCTCATTTCCGAAATCAATATGACTTATCCCTTTAAAACACAATTACCCATTTCTCAAAAATGCGGTTTCATAACTTTTTAACACCAATCAAGTCCTTAATATTTCACATCAAGTCATTTATGAGTCAAGTCTCTTATCTTTTAAAAAGCCACAAACCATTTCTTTACCTACATAAAGTTGTTATAACAAACTTCTCATAAAGTCGTTATAACACTTTATGTTTTAAACCAACCAATTTCAACTATAAACATTTATGAGACCAAGAGGGCTTATTCTTTAACAACCGAGTGCCCATTACTAACGAATAAGACTTTACTACTTTTCCGCACAATCAAGCCCTTTACACTTCATATCAAGTCAAGGCACAAAAGGGAAATCAAATTCCTTTAACACACGTGCGTCTACCGCACTATATTTTTCACAAATAATCATGCTCAAGAGGATAGGAAGAATCACATACCTCGCGACGATTGTCGACAATTAGCAAAATGCTCCACAGTACTATACCCTTCAAGTAGGATACGCTACTCGTAGTACTTCAATCATATAATGGTCATAAAACGTCTATCAATCTCTAGCTTCGAACGTAGAATAAACTAAGTGCAAAGTCCCTAAATTCTACGGAAAATCGGACAGCACTTCCTTTGTTTTAACATACTTTGCCACCTTTTTCAAGGCCGAATTCAATAACCAACGCCACATTTAAGGCTCAATTAATTTAGCAAATACAAGGGGATTACACGCCTAACAATACGTGTAAAATTCCGCCCCACAATAATACAAAATAAACCAATACTTTCCATGCCATTTTTGGCCAACAATATAACCAATCCTAAATCCTTTCCAGTTATTTTCCAATCCAAGTTCTTAGGTCTAACATGTTATATATCCCTAGATTTAACAGACTACACACTAGGCTTTTTAAACACCTAACAATTCTTAACAACTGGGGTACAACACTCCAAGGTAGACTCAAAATCCGTCCAACACATGTTTGTCAACTTTATCTTATTTTCTTGAATTTACGGGGTGTAACAGGTGTCTAATATCCAGCTGTGAGAGTTACTTATATATATATATATATATATATATATATATATATATATATATATATATATATATATATATATATATATGTATGTATTTTAATGACAAACATACCTTGTCCATCAAAGCCAGAAGCACCTAGTGATTTACCTTCTCCTGGAGTTGTGCAATCCTTCTTCCAGTGCAGTTTAGGCACACATCTACAGCTACATTTTCCTTCTACTGAACACCTCCTCTAGGTTTTAAATTGTGGGTACAACAATTGTATTACCCTTCTTTTTCTGCACGTTCTTACCATTGGGTTTAAATTTTCTAGATGAGCCCAAAATGAGCACAACTTTACCTTTAGAGGTAGATGATTCAAAGTTCTTCAACATGTTGTGAAGATTTGGAAGACTCGCCTTGGTCCCATTCATATTGAAGTTTATAATAAAATTCTCAAATGAACCAGGAATCGAATTCAAGATCAGGTTGACAGAGACATTTACATGCATCTTCGTGCCAATCGAAGCCAACATTTCTATTAACCCAATCATTTTCAGAACATGTGTTGACACTTGACCCACTTCATTCAGCTTAAACTTAAAAAGGTCTCTCAACAGTTCATACTCTATTGTCTGAGATTGTGAGTCATAGAGACTCTTCAAGTGTTCTAACATCTCGTTGGGGCCCATATTTTTATGCTACCTCTGTAACTCTACAGTCATGGAGGACAACATTACGCATTGTGCCGAGGTAGCATCGTCTAGATGTTTCTGATAAGTTGTCTTATCAAACATGGCATACTCAGCAGAATCTTCAGCAGGGACTGTGGGGAACACTTTGTCTATCACCTACTCAATTCTTTCTAGTCTCAATACCAAACATAAATTTATCAACCAGTCAGGGAAGTTTTTTTCAGTCAACTTGTTTGTTTCGACCAATATTTTCAGTGATAGATTCGATATTTTGTATACAACAACAACATACCCAGTAAAATCCCACCAAGACTCGACATTTTGTATATACTGAAGAAATAGATAGACTTGAAATTAAACTCCAATATAATTTCTATTGAACACATTCGTTAACTAATTAACATGGCTTTTAGTTTAATTAGCTCCCACTATTTTAGTATACTCTTCGACCCCATGGAAGAATGCAGACTCATATCAAATATGGTCAGAATGGGCCAAGATCCAGGTTCATGTTATCTCCGCATTTGTTGTGGCTGATAACTTCAACAACACAACCTGGTAAGTCTCTAAACCAATTACAAATATTGCAACTTTTATTTGATCAAATGTTCTAAACAAATGATTTGTGTCCCTTGGCTTGTCCGACGCTGTGGCGCCAAGACAACCTAGCAAGTCAACCCCGTTATGTGACTACAAGTATGTATCTAAGTGAGTTTTGCCTTATAGATCAAACATTGTGATGTAAATACTCGTGAAGGTTTATCACTCACTTCTACATTTAACATATATCTATGAAAGAGTCTGAGTCCTAGTAGACTTAGAGCAAATGTTGACAAACTTAGTATCAGAGTATGTCTATTCTAGAGAGTCTCCAAGTCGTGTCTGATAGAGTCTTATTTATGGGTGTGTAATTTCGCCACACTTATAAACAGAAGGTTATCTAACGTTTAGGGATGGTTTACATTCTTTCATATTACAGATCGTGCAGTAGAGCTGAGTCTTAAAAATTTGTATTTAACTCATGCTCGTTACTATTTCGGTAACGTCGGTTACCGAAAAGACTTCGGTTAGACCATAGTCGTATCCGGTAAATAAGTGACTTGGGCATTTTTTAATCCGAAGGGCATAACATTCCATTCGAAATGACCGAATGGGACTGTGAAGGCAGTTTTATATCTGTCAGTCTTCCCGAAAGTCTTCTTCGTAGGGCAGTCCAACAATGTGTTTTTTTCTGTTCCAGAACGTTGTTGGTAGATCACTGCAAATAGAAGAGGCAAGTTCTACCAGACGATTGATACGCCAGACAGTATTACGTAAAAAGTTTCAAAATTATGAGGAGTTGTCCCACTTTTATACGGAAGAGATAATGCAAGTCGGGGAAGCAAAAGAGTTTAGATGGCCCTTTGAGTAGAAACACCTTCTCATGTTTGACAAGGTCAACGTCAATTTAATGTGACCCTAACACCTTTTGGTCCAAACAGTTCCAGTCATGGTGATGCTCGTACCAAAGTTAGGAGACTCTTCGTTTGTTTCAGGCTATCCGTAGAAAGCTCTTTCAAAGTGAAGAATCAAAGTCAAAACCTGACAAAGCAAAACTGAAGCAGGGGTCAAACATGATTGACCTTCAAGCAACAAAAATCATCAAGGAAAAAGGAAAAGAAGTTAACATGGATCGGCACAGGACATTTGTGAAAGAAATTGGCGGTGTGACTGATGAGACAAGTCCGGTTAGTGAAGTCAAAATGTTGTCGCCACCTCAGAAGCTAATTAATGATATGAAACGTACATCCTCCTTGCCAAAGAATAAATACCGCAAAAGAAGAATATCTGTTGTTAGAGACTTCCCTCCATTTTATGAAACAAATGCTCCTAAGTCAACTGAATAGAATTGTGTTGGTGTTACTGAAGAAAGCAAATGTGTGGCCAGGTTTGATAAGGAAGCTATAAAGAATGAAGTAATTGAGACATTGAGAGATGTTACAGACACTGGGGCATCTCAAGAGAAGTTGATTGTATGTGAGGATGTTGTTCCTCTGAAAGAGATGGACGTTTCTAGTTCCAAAGATCGGGAGTTGGAATAAATAGAGACGATTCACAGTGAAGAGCAGAAAGGTGTCCAATATGATCATATGGATAAAGTCAGGTGGAAAACATTGTGGTTATCATGCCCGAGATAATGACGAAAAAAGGAGAGTGACGCAGGAGTTGTGGAGAATGAGACTCTGGTATATTCAGATGATGAAAGTGAAAAGACTACTACTTCTAGTAGTGCTCTTGGTTCCGGAAATGAAAAGCTGATTACGAGGGTGCTAAGTCATACTGTCCCCGGAAGCAAGGGAAGATCGGGAAGAATATTTAATAAACGAGAAGTGCAACCTTCGAGTATAATGGGAGAAAGGATAGGCCATATCTCATAAGTCAATGAACCGTCCAAATGGCTTACGGTTTTGCTTGTCTTTGGAAATAGAGGTCGTTCATTTAGTTTCCAAATTTTAATATTAAAGGCATGTATTGGAGATCCTTCTCGGATTTCGCCAATTGACGATGTGAAGGTTACGAAGGATTTATCATATGAAGAGGTTCCTACTGCTAACCTAGATTGACGAGTCTGTAAGATGAGGACTAAGGAAGTAGCCTCCGTAAAGATTCTATGGCAGAATAAGAATATAGAAGAAGTGACATATGAGGTGGAAGAGGAGATGAAAAACAAATATCCATACTGATTCCAAGCTAACATCGAGGTTCAGACAGAAACATAAGGCTACGTGATGAAAATTAGATACGTCACCCCATTATTCGAGGACGAATGTTTCTAAGGGGGGAAGAATGTAACATCTCATACTTTTGGATCACCGTTTGAACCGTTAGGTGTATGTAAAATCGCTAGGCATGTGAAAATAGACCTGAGCATTGGAAAGATTTATGTTATGGTTACGTATGCTAATAAAGAGATTAGTATACGAAATGATAAAACTCCGGAATAATTTTGGATATAACAAGTGTGACGACGGGGATCGAAAATAATTTTGATGCATGTATGATGAGATTATGGACAAATGTCATATTACAAAAATTATGACATTGAGTATACGATGGTCTTATGAGTTATTAGGATTTAAGTGAATTGAGATCAAGAATTAATTATGTAGATAATTGAGTTAAATTGCATGGATAAGTAACATTTCTCTGGATGCACGTGGAAACAGAGGGATAAATACAAATGAGTGATCAAATGGTTTCCACAAGTATTTATCAATTTAATAGTTGATTAGTGTAAGTATGTTAAGGTGTCCAGGTAGGTTTGATCGTGAGATTTATTTTCCACTTCCTTCTGTTAAGGACAAAGAAATTATTCTCTCATTGCATACAAATAAATGGCCAAAGCCAGTCTCTGGACCAAGTGGATAACTAGAAATACAATGGGCTTTGTTGGTGCTAATTTGCAGGCTCTGTATACTCAGGCGGCCATAATTGCTTTAAAAATGAGATTTCCTTTGCATAACGACTCTCTACATCTGTGAAGGTTCCCAATGCTGCATGCACCCCTCTTCCCAATTTTAAGGTGGATGGAAGGGATTGGGTAGAGGCTCTTACATGTGCACCACCTCCATGTTCACGTAGAGAAGCTGGAATGGCTGCAAACTATGTGGTTTCGGCGCCTCTACACACTTTTCTTATTCCGTTTATGATTGAGTTGTAATCTGAAGTTTCATGAGGAATAAGATTGAAGTACTATACGGCGTATACGTTATGTCAATAAGTGTATCGGCTAAGGTATATTAAGATAAGTTATTTCTTTCTTTTTGCATATTTTATATAACGAATATAATCGTGATATCGCTCCATAATTTATTCTACTCCTAGAATTTAAGAATAATCATATTCTTAGTTCCTATGCTTAAAGCATGTCTAAATTATTTCTAAATCCTTATTGAGATATATGGGAAAGATGTTAAGATTTCCAATGTTAGCCGAAGGTATGTTCCCAAATCCATTGAGGTATATGAGAAAGATGTTGATATTTACAGTGTTAACCAAAGATGCAAGGATGTTATGTCACTCCTAGTATTTTATTATCACTCATGCATTCTCATTTGCATCATATTCATATATGACCCTATCGCTTGTGTTATGCACCCTATTATATATATATATATATATATATATATATATATGTATATATATGTAGGGGACATGGGAAAAGAGGGAAAAACGTTATATACGCACACCACCTACAATTGGTACAGACTATCACAAAAGAGCCCTAAAAGGCCACATATTGTGCTTGTGTGGCCTAAATAGATGCATGTGTGGTCGAGATGATATGACAATATTTCAGCCTGTGTGGCTAGACTGTGTGGCTTATATGATATAACCGAAAGTCTGTGTGACGGTTATGAGAAGTATGATTCTGATATAACCGAATGCATGTGTGACAGTTATGGGAAGCATTAGTATACCGCATTTGCATTATGTATACATTCATTATTGAAGTCGGTATGGCATGTATGTGTAACCATAAATGCCAATATTAAAGCTGGTGTGGCATGTCTGTGTGACCGTAAATGCCAATATTGAAGCATGTGTGGAATGTCTGTGTTACCGATAAGGCTTGTCTGTGTGACCGAAATAGCTTGATGCCAAGAGGCCAATATTGAAATTTGTATGGCATGTCTGTGTGAGCGATATGGCTTGTCAGTGTGACCGTCATAGCCTGATGCCCACAGAGTCGGTTATGGTAAAGAAGGTGCATGTGTGGCCAATATTATATCGTATTTGCATTGCATAACATTTAGGCATATGTATTAGGGACTCAGAGGTATTTATTGTTAGTCAGTTATTTTTGTCTCAGATATTGTTATATCTCTGTTATGCTATTATTCATGCCTAACATACTTAGTACATCAGTAGTACTGACATCTCTTTTATCGGGGAACGCTGTACTTCATGCCCACAGGTTCAGTTAAAGAGGGTGACGGTTCACGCTAGTAGGTTGATGGTTCAGCAGATTTTGGAGCACTCCCCTTGTTTCGGAGTGTCAGTCTATCTTGGTACGGTAATTTTTGAGTTACGTATATGAGTATGGCGGGGCCTTGTCCCGACCCTTGATGTCATATATTCCTTAGAGGCTTGTAGATGATGTATTGTGGGTGTGGTAGACTTGTATGTCCTTATCGGCCTTGGTATGAGTATATGTATGTATATAAGTGGGTTTTCTGATTAAGAGTTTCTATAATCTTGTTCGGCTTAGTCCATATTTAATTGTGATTAGATGTTAAATGAATGACGGTATCCGGCAAGTGGGATCCGTGTGTCCGTCGCGATCCTCCGATTTGGGTCATGACACTTGCTACGGTCTATTCCTCTGTCAAAAAAACCAAAAAATCTTGGCAGAGGTTTAAGAGAGTTTCTTTTCTAAACTTTAAGTCTAGAAATCAGTTTTCAATTAATATTGATAATAAGGTGTTGAATCACCCTAAAACTTATGGTGTAGTGATGTTTATCTATGAGAGACTAGGTTATAAATCAGATTAGGGTTGGCCTCCAAGCCTGACCCAAAAACTAAGATGCAGTGGGCCTACCGCTGGGTCGGTGCCGTGGCTTAGCCTGGTAGGCACTGTGGCCCCTCACGTTCTGTCTCGTTAATATATATTCAACACGTTTAATTAAATCCAAAATCCAATTTGACTTAATTAAATAATTTTCATCAAATAGAAATTATCAATTTAAATATCTCGATTCCAAATCGAATATTTAATACTTTCTCAATACACCCTTAGATCGAAAAGACAATCGGCATAGTGTGACCCTATAGGCCTTCACATATCAACATTAATCCAATTAAGGTCCATACGGAACTCTTAGACTGCATCGTACGACAAACTCAATATGTGAAGTATGTTTACATGAATTCAGCAAACATAACCTTTATGTGAGATGATAAATTTCTTTCATTCGCGACACACTCGATCAAGCTTAGGATTTGCCATGTGTGTATCCAAATGGCTTGATCACTTTATCTCATCTATATTAGTCAACAACTAAATCATATTCTAAATATGTCTATTGCATTGGCCAATGACTTGGTCGACCTAATATCATTGAAGGTGAGTGTTCTCTCAAATATACAATCGAGGAATGAATCTTATTCTTGACTCAACTACCACCTTAGTTTACATCATAATGCACCCAACACAAGTTGTATCTTATCCTATAAGGAATTTAAATTTTGGATAGGGTCAAAGTACATTACTCTGTAAACAAGGTGTGTATTGACCTCAAGGCAATGGACCTTTATGTCCCACACGCTGATAACACTCTAGACATGTATAACAAATAGTTTATCAGCAGGGTATGCTAATATTTTTCAAAAGTATCCATGTGTCCATCACTAGTAACCATTACTAGTAGCAGGTGAGACATACTACATTCTCCAATAATGTGATGCAGACCACATGTTGACTTTTAACATATCATCCATATCTCATTCTCGATGATCATTAGTCGAGACTATTTTGAGAGTTACGCTCTATCATTAATATATCACTCTATTAATGACAACGTAAGCTCAAGGAATGCACATTAATGAATAATTACAAACAATCAAATAATAATTCAATAATTACAAATGCCATAAATATATTAATCTTATTAATAATATGAATGTGTTCAAGTACATTTATCTCTAATAATAATTGTCTCTAGGATATATATACTTTCAATATCCAGCATCGGAAACCTTTTTTCCCCAAAGTAATAAGAACTCTTGTTCAAATCTATTTGTTTGCATAAGCTTCTTATATGAATGAACACGGACAATCTATTTGTTTTCGTTAAAGATCAAACATTGAACAAGAAGATCTACGTTTCTTTGTTTAATTCTTCTTCTGATTATTATACTAGTTTCTATTTTTGGATGGTCTTAGTCGTAACAAATTTTTTATATGAAAAAGAAATAAAAAAATTAAAAATACCGAGAACACCAACAAAGAAGTATTAAGTAGATACAATCCTATACTATCGTAATATTTTTGTATCACATAAAATAAATGTATATAATTATAAATAATATTATCCAATATGTCTTACTATGATTAAGATTGATTGAAAATAACGTGCAACTGCACGTTTATAGAGACTAGTCGTATAAAAGTGTATAAGAGGTATTTATACGCACTTTTACACTGTTATACAATATTATACAAACTTATACAAGAATTAAATTTCGTCTCCTATGAACTTCAAGCGACGAAAATATGTCAAAAACATCAATAAATAGCTCAAATCTTCATCAAATAGCTTCAAATTTTAACCACAACTGCAGAATACCATCATCCCTAACCGACTCAACTCGATTTCGATCAAAATCGGGCTCGGCTTGGCTAAAGCTCAATTCTATCAAGCTCGAGATTTGTTGAACCGGCTCGGCTCAACTCAATTGGCCCGCTTTTAATCAATTAAGCTTAATCTAGTTTACTATATTTTAGTTTAATAATTATTAATCATTATAATAAATTTATAATTTTATATTTCTTTAATTAGTTTTATGTAATTAATTTTCTTATAAAAATTGTTAGTTAAGACAAATTTATGAGTGGCATTTGAACTGCAATTAAAATTTTAACTTTGAGAATTCAAAATTTTATAATTTTTTGAATTTATTATTGCTTTTTTAATTTTTTTGCATGAATATACTAGTTTGTATTCAATAAGAATATCCACCCTCATTGTAATATAATTTAAATTTAAACTAATAATGTATATAATTCAATCACACTAGAGCACATGCTTATACTTTCTTAATCAACCAATTATTTATGATTTTTTTCTAATGGTGTAGTATTATGCAAAACTAAATATTAAAGACCTGACTCGGGATAGGATCGACTCTACTCGAGCGCAATTATACTTTAGTAAAACTCTATAAACCTTGTCGTATTGTAACGTACTTAACGGAACTCGGCTCAGCTACAATTGAGAATAGAGTTTACTTTTTTACAAATCTCACCTTTTATGAAGGGTTATTCGTAAATATTTTCTTGGTTACATAATAGTACGAAAATTCTTTATATTATGGTCAGTGACGGTGCTAAAATTTTCACTAAGGGGATTTAAATTATAAAAATGTAAACACAAAAAGAAGTTAAAAATTTAATAAGTATTATTTATATACAAATAATAATTTAGACTTTATATGTACAATGTGATTTTTTAATAAAAGGTGTTAAAATGAACCCTTTGGGCCCCCAGCTCGACTCTAATTATGGGCACATATAGAAGTTAAACTCAATTGTGATGCATCACAGTCGTCATCAAAAGTTACAATTTAATAATGTGGCCAATGAATAATATAAATAGTAACAACTATATCGTGTACTAGTTCGATAAGATGAACAAATAAAATCAAACTGCAAGTACCATACATTCTGAGTGGAGTTGCACCAAACCCTTCTCAATAAATCAAAGTTGTAGGCAAATTAAGTTTCTTTTACCTTGTATTGACTGCATTGTTTAGTTTTATTTGGAAATTTACGTTGGTCTATTGTCGACTTTTACGAGGTTTCGTTTTCATAGGATTTGAATCATTTGCAAATTAAAACTAGTTACATATGTATACACAGGTCGATAAAGCTATTATTAATCGTCATGCCAATATCCCATGTACCAAACAACCCCTTAAAGTACGGTCATCGTGGTTTCATGGTCAACTTTCTGTTCAAGACATTTTTCTCTTCCCATAACTCAAAAAAGAAAGCAAAAAGGAGAAGCTTTAAGCTCAAGGTTACATGTGTTCAAGATTTAAATATTATATGTATAACATTTAATCTATAGTTCATTGACGAAATGTATTCAACTGATGACCACAGTTCATTGATTGTGTGCTCTATAGTTCCGCTCTTTTTCTTCTTTTTTTCGCTGGAAAAAGATACTATTGATCTACAAGTAGAAATTAAGGTTCATTATTACAAGCTTGGACTGCTCGGACAGTATGATAAATTCAGAACTAGAGTTGTCTTTCTGGAAAATAAATAAAGCAAAGGAAGAAGGAGCATCCAGAATAGTGTGTTTTCCCATGACAAGCTTCTACGCTATTGCATTTGCCTCCCTATAAAATGTATCATATTTCAGTATGTCACATGAGCTCAAGTATGAACCTGCGATCATTAATGAAAGAAATAATTCCTTGATTATTCTTATTAATGAAAGGTATATATACAAGTTACAATAGGAGAATCATATTCCTACTTTACATCTAAAATCCTATTCTATATGAAGAATAACTATACATTTATGGTAGTTTTACAATCCTAATTAAGGTACAAAACTAATATAGGAGAATATAACAAATATACCAAAATATACAAAGTGGATTGCCCAACCGTGTGGGCTTCTCTGGAAAGCAACCCGTGTTGGGCTTCTCTGGAATGCATCTCATTTATCTTTAACACACCCCGCAGACATAGCGGGCGGTCTTCGTACGCTGAGACTGTCTCTAAAATCTTCAAGAAGGACCGATGGAAGACCCTTTGTAAAGATGTCTGCAATTTGATATCTTGAAGGAACATGGCAGGCAGACGCGTACTTGTCCTTTGGCTACCTTCTCTCGAACAAAGTGAATATCCATCTCTATGTGTTTAGTACGCTGGTGCTGAACTGGATTACCAGAAAGGTAGATGACACTTATATTATCACAATACACCAAGGTATCCTTTTCAATAGGACACTGAAGCTCTGACATTAGATTTCGTAATCACCATGAATCAGAAAAAATATTGGCTATCCCTCTATACTTGACCTCTGCACTTGAACGTGAAAGCGTTGATTGACGTTTGGCAGACTATGAAACCAAGTTATTACCTAAAAACATGCAATAGCCAGACGTAGACCGTCTGGTGTCAGGACAACCACCCCAATCAGTATCTGTGTAGGAGACAAGTGTAGACGTCGACGAATGATACAAATGCAAACCATACTCAAGTGTTCCCTCAATGTACCTAAGAATGCGTTTGAGCGCATTCATATGTTCAACTCTAGGATCATGCATAAACAAACACACCTGTTGTATGACATATGTAATATCAGGTCGTGTGAACGCCGACATCGAAAGCGCTGCGGCAAAGATCGCGATAATGCTCTGATCCTCATATGGAGAGCTCGCCGCAAAGACTCCAACTTGGGTTTAGTATCAACTGGAGTAAAAGTGGACTTACAGGATGACATCCCAGCCCTCTCAATGATCTCTGCTGCATACTTCTTCTGTGATAAGAACAATCCGCCTGCATGACGAATGACTACAATCCCCAAAAAAAAAACTCAATGGACCCAAGTCTTTCATGACAAACTCAGAACTGAGCATTGTCATAATAGACTTTCGCAAAGTATCCGAAGAGGCAGTCAAGATAATATCATCAACATATAACAATATATAAGTCATGAAAGAACCCCGACGATATATGAATAATGAATTATCAGATCTACTGCGCGAATAACCCATAGTCGAAACATAGTTAGCAAACCTCTTATACCAAGCCCGTGGAGACTGCTTAAGCCCATACAAGGACTTCTTCAATAGACAGACATGATTATGATATCTAGTATTCCTGAACCCCAAGGGCTGATACATATACACTGTCTCCTGAAGATCACCATGTAGAAAAGCATTCTTCACATCTAGCTGATGAATGGGCCACAATTTTGAAAGAGGCAAGTTGAGCACAATACGAATGGTAGCCGGCTTGACCACTGGGCTAAATGACTCACCACAATCCACACCAACCTGCTGAGTCTTACCATCACCATCACCAGATAACATGTTGAATGTTGGAATATTATTAAGGCATGTGGATCCAGATCCGATCCGTGGACCCGGTGGATCCGATGGATCTGGATTTGGATCTGATTTTTATGGACCCGATGGATCTGGATCCGGATCTGGATACATGTATGAAAAATGGACCTGAATCTGGATCTAGTAGGATCCGGTCCAGATCCTATCCGTTGTCATCCCTAGCTAGAACTCTCACTTAGATAATTGTATCCTCAAGGCAGACGTCCGGAAAACTGCAGCACAAGCGGAGGCGATGTTTTGTCTTAGGACACTGCGTCAAGCAGACCTTTATCAACAAACAAGTTAGTATGTGTTTATGTTTGTGGTTTCCATTGTTGTTGATTTTAATTTAATTAAATTATCTATATATTATTATGATTATTTATTGAAAGTTTAGATTGGCGTTAACAGTTATTTCTTTCACGGTCTACGAAGTATTGCTAAGATTTCAGCATGAAAGAAAACAATTTTATCACAAAAGCACCATTAATATTAAGAACTGGTATAAGATGGGGCCTCAAAATAAGGAGAGGGAATATTTTTGCAACTGTCGACGGCTTACATAATTTGAGTACTGGACCATCTCAATTAGATTCGTAAAAATTATTCTCAATCCGTTCTAAAATACATTATTGTCTAGAAAATTTTTACTTTTTCACAATAGTTAATTATTTGCAATTTCAATATAGTTTTAATATTATTTTCTCCATTTTATCCCTATTTTAAAAATATTTTTTATGAGATAAATATGTTATGATTGATTTGCTTTTAATAATTGTATAGTATATTAGTAAACTATCACAATCTCTTAATAAAACACTTTATTGTGGAACAGATTAGAGATTTACATATGTATGACGCATGATCTTATGATATCAACCAATTATATTATTTACCGTTATAATAAAAGTCCAAAATTTCTCTTTACTAGCCTCTAAACTCAACACTCTGACGTTAGAATTGTCTGGAAAATAGAAATTATATTCCTTTTTTACTCTTTAACTAATCCTGTCTATAGCTAGGTAGTCATTTTCAACTATTTGTTTTTTGTTTTTGGGAACATAATAAGCAACCAATGAAAATTTTGATTTTAAATTGTTTATTGTAGAGTTTTTCAACTCTTGACATAAAAGAGTTCCTATATATTCAAATAAACAATTATTAGTATACGTGTGCTTGAAGAGGATGTGTCCTTCCTAATTAAGCTAAATTATTAATTTGGTTAATATAGATTATTACTGGCAGGGTGGACTTTTTATATAATAAGCTCAAGGTTACTCATTAAGTCTTATGATACATAAATGTGTATATGAAACACACATTTTATATTTACTCTCTCCGGTCCATATTACTATATGATGCTTTTAATTAGTTTGGGCACATTGCTTAAATAATCATTCACTCCTAGAAAGTAAGTACTTCCACTAAATTATCCTTAGTTAAACAGTATACCAATTTAATATGGTTTCTTGGTTAAGTTAAAATTTAACTATCTAACTAAGGGTAAATTTGAGGGGGTAAATAATACTTTCTTGATTATGTAAATAAATTTCGGCTCCTCTATAGTGCACTTTATGTAAAGTGCACAATTTTAATGTGTTGGCACTACAGTAACCATTAGATCATTTGAAAAAATAAGATCTAATGATTTCTGTAGTGCACTTTACGTAAAGTGCACTACAGAGGATCTCCAAAGGGAGGGCTTGGATAATTTTTTACCAAACATTTATATATATTTGTTGAAGTATTGATATACATCATATACTAGATCATATACTAGTTTATTATTGAGGGTTGTTAGAAGTTATTGGGCTTAGAAGTTACTGGCTATTTCTCCAATGGTCATTTCTGCAAAGATTAATTGTTATAAATAGGTGTAATAGTTGTAATATTCATTAAGATGAAATAATATCTCACAGAAGAGCAATTTGGTTTGCTCCCAAAACATATCGTCTTCTCCTCTTCATTTTCTCTTCCTCTCCTCCATTCTCCATTGTTGACTGATCAATAATTTAACATGGTATCAAAGCAGGATTACTAGATCCGAGAGGCTATCGTTTTCCGCTATTGAAGAAACTTATCGCAATTTCTGAAAATCAGAATTGCGATTTTCGTCTGAAAATCAGAAAATCAAAATCGAAAAAACTGCAACTGTTGTGAATCGATTGATATTAAGCGATTGATTCAAATCGATTCAAAGCGAAGGGAGTTGATCGAGGAAAACTAATTGCGAAGGAATCGAGGAATTGAAATCGAAGAACTGGAAAACCAAAAATCAGAATCGTGCTTTCTAAAAATCAGAATCGCAATTTCCTTCTGAAAAAATCAGATTTGAAATCAAGGAACTGAAAATCGAAGGTAATCTCTGTAGAATATACTTTTCTTCTGAAAACTAAAAATGGAGAATCGAAGAACTGAAAAATAAAATCGCGATTTCCTTCTGAAAATTAGAGAATCGAAGATCAATTCATCTTATTTGTTCCGCTATGGAGATTTTATCGTTTTCTGCGGATACATTCAGCCTTTGGCTATCATTGCGACGTCGAAGATCACCGAAATTATTTCTAGAGGTTATTTTCGTACTATTCTGTGTTGGTAAATTGTTTTGTATTGTCAAAGTTGGATTTGTGTTGGTGAATTGGATGTATTAATGTGGTAATGGATTCAATGTGGTTATATGTGTTGTTGTTGTTGAAAATACAGAAACAAAGTAGGTTTCGTTCATCATTGGTGTGTTAGTCACGTCTACTGTTGGTTTCTATTCTGTGTCGTGTTGCTGGTTATGTCAAGAGTTAATTCAGAAGTAGATTTCTATGCTGGTTCTGAGGTTGTCTCGGCTGGTGTAGATGTTGTTGATATTGCAGAATCATTTTTTGTGTTGGTATTATAATCGACTGCTAGTTATATTGATCATAAGAGTAGGAAATGTCTATCGATAGGAGGATCGAAGAGTTCTTAGCGACAAACAGACTGAGAACCGATGGATACTTTGTCGACGACAATATGGATTGAGTTGAAACTCAATTCAAAGAATAGCTTGTGTGATGAGAATCAGGATATTCTCTAGTCCAAGAGAGACTAGAGAACGAAGAGGTTCTTGCCTCTTATCAAATTCTACTGGTGCTGGTTTAGAATCAAAATTGTAGTCTGTTGGTGCTGGTTCAGAACAAATTCATAGAGAGAATCGAGGAATTCTCTAGTCCGAGTGAGACTAGAGAACGAGGGGTTATCCGTCAAGATGAATCCAGTGGTTATTCTGTCGAATTAAGGACAATAACTGAGAGATTCAATTGCTAATGTTCAAGCTGCTGTTGTGCTTCTCAAAATGAAAAAAGAACTAAAATCTTGTTGACCGTGCAGTGTTATTGTTGTTGTTGTTTGCCGCCGCCTTTGCCGCACTGATGTTGCCGCCACCGTGTCAAATGTTATTCGCTATACGAGCATTGTTTCGATATTAGATTTGGAAGTGGAAACTACTACTCACTTCATCGCTCCACTAGATGATGAAATTGATGATGAGAGTTATCGAATACATGGGGCTTATCAATGTGCCTCTCTTGTCGCTTATCACTTGGTGTTACAAACAGAGTTGTATTAGGAATAGAGCTTTTGCTTTATGTGGACATTGATATCCATCGCGGTGATGGTGAGTTGTTTGGGTCACGACATTATTGTGGCAACCACCGTAATTGAAACTCGTTATGTCATCAATCAGATTGTATCAAATGCAGATTGGAGAGACACAGATTTCACGGCCCACGTATGATATGAAATCTGCCACCGAGCTCCATCAGATTCGACATCGGGATGTTGTGTGGAGTAGGAATGTTGATATTGCCCACCACAAGTATACGACCGGTGTCGCCAATGTTTCACTGGTGCGACTATTATAGATTCGGAAAATGATCGCTAAGACCGCTCTGCTGAATTCTCGCTTTTTTTGCTAAGACTTGCCGGAGCAATTTCAGGTGTTACGCTAGGGCATCCAATTGCCTATATCAAATGAGAATAGTAGACTCTAATGGAGATGGAGGAACTGCTTGTATGGCTGCATATCTTTTGTGTACAAACATCTTCAGCATGAAGATATGGTTGTTGAAGCTGTTTACTAATGCTGCAGCTGCTGGAATTTTGCAGCTGTTGTGGTTGCTTCTGAAAATGGAAAAAGGCTGAAATCTGAGTTGATGGCCATGTGCTGAAACTTGGAGAATATTGTTTAGTGATTTAAGCTAGATCAAACCTTTGTTTTCAGTGCCTAGCTTGAGGGGGGATGTTGAAGTATTGATATACATCATATATACATATCATATACTAGATCATATAGTAGTTTATTATTGAGGGTTGTTAGAAGTTATTGGGCTTAGAAGTTACTGGCTATTTCTGCAATGGTCATTTCTGCAAAGATTAGTTGTTATAAATATGTGTAATAGTTGTAATATTCGGAAATAATATCTCACAGAAGAGCAATATGGTTTGCTCCCAAAACATATCGTCTTCTCCTCTTCATTTTCTCTTCCTCTCCTCCGTTCTCCATTGTTGACTGATCAATAATTTAACAATATTTCCCACGTTTGACAATTCTGAAATTCAAAACTAATGACTTATCTACCCAATCTGAACTTACAATTATTTGACGCAGCAGCATTTAAATGCATGACTTAAGAAGTTCTTCTGCATATGGGAATGTAATCTTAGGGTCTCTTCTAGCAAGATCTTCTTTTTTTCTTCATTTATGATTTATAACGTCCTAGTTGGTGAATATATCATTCAGTCTTCACTGTTCGTTAAAGTAAATTAATATGGAGGTGAATGGTCAAAATGTAGGCTGTAGCAATGTCCATCTTCTTTAGTTTGTCCATGCATTTTATCATGCAAATTAAACTTACGGCATTTTGTTATGTCATGCTTATTTCATGGTGACTATCAAGTTTGAAAATTGAAGGGAGCCTTGGAGTAACTGGTAAAGTTGTTGTCATATGAACAGGAGGATGCATACAATAGACCATTGTGGTCCGGTTCTTCTCCGGACCCCGCGTATAGAGGTAGCTTAGTCCACCGAACCGCCCTTTTTATCTAGTTTGAAAACTAAATTTACTTTAAAAAATGTCCAAAGACATTGGTAAAGCTAAATTGACTTTTATGTAAATCTAATATACCCCACATAAAAAAGTATTTTTTTCAAAGTTAAAGATGTTTGACCAAACTTGTAGGACAAGAAAAAAAAGTTAATAATATGGTCAAATTGTTTAAAAGTATTTTAAAATTAATTAGCCAAATATAAACGGCTTCTTGTGATAAAGAATTTTCTTAAATTTTTTTTCTTCAAAATAAGCTCATTTTAGAAGTCTAACTAAATAGTTCAATGTCTTTCTGGTATGTTATCTCATGGATGACTAATCAAATAAATAAATACAGTGTATATCAAATGTCTAGCATTAGAATTAAAATGTGTTGTGAGTAGTGTTATCAATTGACAGTGACAATGTTTTTATTAATGTAAATGATGCATGAATCTTAGGAAAATATTTTGCAACTATAATTATTAATCATAAATGTCAAACTTAAATTTTATAGTAATGATTCATCTCTTTATTCTTATTTTTTTATTCTATAGTTGGAAGAAACTAGTACAAAAAGCGATATGCTTCTTATAACAATATGAGGTTGAAAATATTAAAAATTGAAAATAAGTATACGGTTTTGGGGTTTCGTCTATTGGATTTTGGTTTTCACAAACTTGCAAGAGATATGTTAACTTTTGATTTAAATCCTACTTTACTCCTTGTTCATGTTTATCAAAAGAGAAATTTATAAAATATACAAGTGAGAAGCAAACATAACAGCTATATAGCCTCATCACGGTCGTCTCAAACATTTTAGAAGCTCTGTTCTAATTCGTAAAAATGAGTTATTCATTGGGTTAAGACATGCGAATTATAGATTTTTACAGTAAATTCTGGCTAATACTACTTAATATAAAATTAAAAAAATGAGCTCGTAAAATTTTTCGTTTTTCGAAGACCATGTGAGCCTCGCACGAGCCCAAAGACGACCCTGAGCCTCATTCTCTGTTTACACCATCGTAGTCAATTATTTTTTATAACAACTACTAAATTAGGCTCTTCTTTCAAAATATGTTTCTTTATCTTTGCCATTATAACAACTACTAAATTAGTCAATTATATGATAGCTAAGATGTAGAAGAGAAGTATTAAAAAAAAGTCTTCTCAATAAATTTGTGCATCTACAATCTTCGATTTGATTTGGGCAACTGAGTCCTTCCTTAATGATATCTTTGATGTAAGCTGGGCTTGGGCTGCAAAAGTCTTTTTTATGTGTAGCTCTGGATTATATAACTTCCATTAGTGATCCTCATGAAATTCTTTTAGGCTTGGGCTTACTCTGGGCTTCTGAACTCTAGATTGCATCAATCTTCTTTGTGATCTTTATTAGGGGGAAATAATTTATATATACGGCTCACACATCTAATTTGCAGCCAATATAGTCCACTGTATCATTGGTGTATAAATAATACATATATACGGCACATGCATATAGTTTGCAACTGATGTAGTCCAATGTATCATCGGTGTATAGACAATGTATTTGTTTGTATAGCTATATATAAACATTACATATACTATATATATATATGCTTTGTATAATCATGTATAAACACATGAAACCAACTTAAATTGTAAAAGGACAGTCCGGTGCACTAAGCTCCCGCTATGCGCGGGGTCCGAAGAAGGGCCGAACCACAAGGGTCTATTGTACGCAGCCTTACATCACATTTTTGCAAGAGGTTGTTTCCACGGCTTGAACACATTACCTCCTGATCACATGACATCAACTTTACCAGTTACTATAAGACCCCCTTCAAATTGTAGTGTATAGATAATGTGTACGTTCTTTATTGCGATATATAAGTTGCTCAACTTCTTTTGTAATGTTTTATATATATATTACATAAATATTATATATACATTCTTATATACTGTATTCTATATATAATTTATTCGTCTAAATTTTTCGAAAAACGGTGCTATGAAAATAGATGTGAATTCTAAAACAGTGGAGGAATACATAGAGCAAATAGGAACGAGCAACAGTATGCGTTGAGCAGACTTTGCCTTTGAAGCATTCTTTCTCGAAGAAGCATTAAGATTGACAAATTTGAAAATGAGGAATACATTCGCCCCAAGGGTTAATTGTTGTTAGAAATTGATAATTGAGACAAATTAGATGTCAGAATGGACATTCAGCTTAATTTTTTCCTTTAATAGTGTCTTGATTGTCTTCTTCTTGAGCTGACTCTCTTTTGAATTTTCTTTATTATTTGAGTCAATTTATCACCCCGGAACCAACTGAGTTACGCCAATGCGGTCTATTTGTAAGATTTTCTTCATTATTGATCATTTGATGCTTCAGATAAGTCTTGATGGTATTCATTAATCAGTATTGTCATCATTAAAATATGTCTTAATTTTAACACATAGTAATATGTCGCAGATGTAGTAGTGGAATTAATACAATATCATTAGTCGAGAAATGTAGAAATAGTAAATATCCCTAAAAAACTGCAACCTACACAAGACAACCTACTTTATCCTTCTCTTGTTCGAGACCCACAAACATGGCTAGTATATAATTTTTTGTGTTATTATAGAACATTTAATTTTATTTGGGCTTGGAAAAGCTTTCCTTTTTTAACTTCAGAAGTGGAACAGTATATGTAAAAGAAGTTGTAGGAGAGCATCACCACAATTGATCAAGTCCTAACACATGGAGAATTAATTCAGTAGCAAGGATCGTGAATAATGAGAATATTTTAACATAATTTGAAACGATAAAGAAGTGAATTTCCTTCGTAATTGAGTGTGCGAAACCCAATTTCTTCCGTGATTCCTATCTAGTTGCCTAAAGGCATCTCGTTTGACTGTGCTCGTTGGGGCATTAAACCTAGGCTAGGCTTAATGCCCCAACGAGCACAGTCAGAAGAGATGCCTTTGGGCAACTCGATAGGAATCATAGGAGAAATAGAGTCATTGTCTTTCTAAGCAAAAAAAATTTCTTCTTGATTAGTGTATTAGGGCGAGGTGAATCCCAACCCCTTCGTTAGCGAGCATAGCTTTGGCCAAATTCAGGCTACTAAGTATATTACACATGATAAAGGTGAATAATTGGATCTCAGTAATCTTTTCCTTCTCTACACCAACTATCTCGCCAGATTTCTCAACAGCTGGGTGTGGTTCAGGTTCCTCAATTTTCTTATCACTTTTCACAACGGTGTCGCTAGGCAGACTTTCTTGAAGTGTACTGCTCATCCTATCCATTAGTTTCCCTATTTGTGTCTCCAAATTTCTGAGGGACACTCTTGTCTCATCCATAAACTGAGTTTGGCACTTGGTGAGCCTGAGTATGTCTGCCTGCAACTCATCTAGATCTTCCTCTGGAACCTGTTGGTTAAGCTGTTGTTGATGACTCCACTGCCCCTGATAGAAGTAGTAGTCCATGGACCTGTATATTTTTATTTTATTGTTTTTCGTTTTTTTTTTCTTTTTTTTTTTCGAATTTAACCTGCAAAATAAGAAAACAACAAAAGGTGATAAAAAGATGCTTGGAGCAACCAAATTAGAAATAAGAATAGATAAATCGATATTGAATGTACGCCAATCCCCGGCAACGGCGCCAAAAACTTGATGAGCGATTTATACACACACTAAACGCAAGTGCACGTGTCGTGACAAGTAATATAGTCTAGGTAAGACCGAATATCGTCCTCAGAGAGTGGTTTTCAAGTACCGATTATCTATCCTTTAGTTTCTATTTGGTTAACGTTAATTGAGTTGGAATTCTAAACTAATAATGCAGGAAATAAACTAATTATGAAAATACTTTGATTTAAATCAGTTATGATGGAGAATTAGGGCTTCCAAGATCATCAACTATCAACTCTATTCAATCCTTAATACAATTAGACTGACTTCTTCTGCTACGTTAAGATAGCAGGTTAACTAGACTGTTTTATACTCCTGTTAAGGTAATATAAACACTCAACCCCAATGGAGAACCCTTCTACCTTTCGGTGACAAGATTGACTACAAAGGAGGATTAAGAGCAATAACCTATTAAGCTACACAAGTATCGGGGTACTTTCGTCCACGATTTAAACTTATGTTTATTCAACTATAGCATATTCACAATCTCTCATTTCGGCTTTCGATTAGAACTCATATAAGTGATGATAACTAGTGATCAATTAATTATCAAGCAATCAAAGCAATTATTGAATAAATCTTAAATAAGCGAAGAAGAAACCAAACTAATATATTAATTCATGAATAGAGTTTCAAGTGAATCACAAGAAAATCCCTAACAAAGTAATTAGCTCCTAGCCATAGTCACGCTAAGAACTAATATAATCTCCATACATGAACTGAAATAAACAAAGCAAAAGAAAGAAAAGAAAAATACTCAAGAACAAGTCTCCAAGCCTTCTAGCATCCAAGGTTTGTGTTGTGGAATATTTACAAGATGGAATGAAATGGTGGATGGAGAATGGGATGGGTGATGGATTGGAATGTGGAATGAAGGATGGGTGGATGAATTCTTCTAATGATGTAGAGACTATTTATAACCCAAGAATCCTTTAGGTAAAGGGTTAGGGATTATGTAGGTAGGAAAGGTTATGGAATCCTTTTAGGTAAAGGTTTTAGGAAAAGTTTAAGGAATATGTAGGTAGGAAAAGTTATCCCTTTTGGACTCTGAAAATGTG
Source organism: Przewalskia tangutica (assembly GCA_029844215.1). Classification (NCBI taxonomy): domain Eukaryota; kingdom Viridiplantae; phylum Streptophyta; class Magnoliopsida; order Solanales; family Solanaceae; genus Przewalskia; species Przewalskia tangutica. Next base: position 78,500,892 of record CM056732.1, on the reverse strand, counting down.
TCAAATTCGACTCAAAAACTCAGAAATCCCGCATCGGCGCGCGCCACGCAGTCGGCGCCACGGCGCCAAAATCGAGAGCTTGGGCCAGCGGTCGGTGGCCGTGTATTCTTTGCGCCGGTGACGACATTCTTCCGGATTTTTTGTTTCTTCGTCCTTTGTTCGTTTGGTCTTCGTCTGATTTCTTCTATATTTCCAGGAACTTATTAGGCTTCATTTCTTGGCCCTTTTAGTGTGCAATTTCATCTCATTTATGCTCATTTCATCTCCTTTTCGTTATTTCTCCATTTCTGACCGTTGTGACACAAAAGAAAGGAAAACGACCCTAATACTATACTAAACATAAATAAAATGAGTAAAATACTAACTAAAAATGACTCAAAAGGTGTATATAAAATACACCGATCATTACGCAAGTGTACGTATCGCTTCAAGTAATATAGTCTGTAAGACCAAATATCGTCCACAGAGACTGGTTATCAAGTACTGATTATCTATTCTATTGTATCTATTTGGTTAACGTTATTTTGTTTGACAATTATAACTATGAATTAAAATAAAGTGCAGAAATTAAACTAATGTTGAAAATACTTTGGGATTTAAAACAGTTATGATGGAGATAGGGCTTCCAATCTCCTCAATTATCCACTCTTTCACGCGTTAATGCAATGCTAATGATTCATCTTCGTATTAAGATAGTAGGTTAACTAATATATCATTATATTCCGATTAGGACATACAAGAGCTCAATCATGTGCAAAAACCTTCTATATTTCTATGATAGATTTTACCAAACAAGAGGATTAAGAACAATAATCCTAAACACTACACAAGTATCGGGGTATTTTCGTCCACGATTTTAACCTATGTCTATTCAACTACAGCATATTCAAATCTCACCTTTCAGAATTTTGATTCGAAATCATATATGTGATGACAATTAGTGATCAGTTAATTATCAAGCAATCAAAACAATTATTGAATAGATCTTAATATGCCTGAAGAAGAAATCAACAATAATGCATTAACTATATGAAATCGTTTCAAGTGATTCGACGGAAAATCCTAATAAAGTAATTAGCTCCTAAACATTGTCATGCTAAGAACTAAATTACAATCCAACATAAACTGAATTAAAGTAAAGAAAAGAGAAAGAACTTGAACAAAAGTCTCCAATTGTGTAGCTTGTAGTCGTCGTTCTCCTCTCCAAAGTATGATGATAAAGTATGACATGGTTTACGGTATTTATATTTGAGAAGAACCTTGCTCCGGACTCTTTTACCCTTGGCCAAATTCGACTCAAATCTGAAAATTATGCGCGTCAGAGCCGCGGCCCTTAGTCCATGCCCCGCGGCCCTTAATCGGCAAAAATCACTGGAGCATTCTGCTTCTGCGGCGTCGCGGCCCTTCGTCCAGGCGCCGCGGCTCTTGGCACGGTGAATATTTTTCTTTCTCTCTGGAATTTTCACGCCGCGACCCTAATTCCTTCAAGAAGGCTCATCACGCGCGACTGCCTTGACTCGGATTTCACCTGATTTCTTTTATTCTTCTTGGGACATTTTAGGCTTCAAACCTTGGGATGTGCTTGTGCAAATTTCATCTTCATTGAGCTCATTTCATCCTCAATTTTGTATTTCCTCCTTTGGAACCGCTGTTACTCAAAAGAAAGAAAAACAACTCTAATATTATACTATACACAAACGAAAAGAGTAAAATACTAACTAAAAATATCTCAAAAGAGTGTACTAAAATACACTCAACAAACACCCCCCAAACTTACACGTTACTCGCCCTCGAGTAAAGCACTAAACAAAAAATAAAAACAAAACAAAAACAATGACTCTATGAACTGGATCAAGTAGTTGTAGCAATGTTTCTTCAACATCATGGATGAAAGATCGGATAATATGTTAGAACATATAGCATGAATATATAGCAATCTAGAATTTCAAGTTAGATATTTCGCAGATTCACTTAGATCATAATTAATGAAAACATACACACATAACCTATGCATGTCAATTTCATTACATCTTTCCCAAAATGCTATAGATCTGTTTACTTGTTATTCTCCACTAGTCATAGATATACACATTAAGGATCTTCATGACTTTCAAGAGTTGTAATGTAGGCTTAGGCAGGGGTAGGTAAAAGTGGGCATTTAGGCTCAAATTACGTACCATAAGCATTTTTCATTCAACTCTTTGTCCTTCTTTTTGACTTTCTTTTCAATTTCATACCTACTTTCTCCCCTCTTTTCTTTTGAGAGAATGAGATACATTGTAAATAACAAGCACCCCCAAACTTACTTTTTTGCATATTTTTCATTGGGGTGCATCAAATATTTACTCTCTTCTTGTTTCTTTTTCAACATTTTTCATCCCACTACTTTTCAATAATTACTTATGGCACAAAAATGGGAATCATATGGTGTCAAAGAAAGATCTTATTTTAGGCTCAAATGAGTTGACTAGTGATACAATTTATGTCAGGATAGGCAATGAATGGTAAGAAGAGCTATCAAAGAAATGTCTGAATCATTTCCCTAAATATGTAAATCTTAACTATTTCGCCTCAAATAACAAGCAAACAAGTTTTCTAGACATTTTCAACTTTTCTTTCCATAATTGACAATGCATAGGATAAGCGCAAATACCCCAAATAATTAGATGTCATGAATCTTTGACATATCTAACTTAAGCACACAAATTTTTGCTTTCAATTCCATTACATTATCCCACTTTATTTACTCAATGTCTTTAGCAACTACATCATGCTTGATCCAAAAAAAAATTATGACTCACGAACACATAAAACAAACAAAAGAAAACAAATAGACTCAAAACAAAACACAAAACAAAGTAGGATCACCCCAAACTTGATTGACACATTGTCCCCAATGTGTAAAGACCAAAAATAAATGGACACTTACAGACGCAACACAACGGTCACAATGGAGGTCTGGGTTGATGGAAAAATCACTGTGCACAAAGTCGAAGGAGGAGTCGCGGCCCTTGGAACGTGCGATGCGGCCTTAATTGCCTGGCAGAATTCACTGAGGCTACTACCTCTCTTGCTCCGCAGCTCTCTCAACAGGCGCCGCGGCTCTAATTCCCTGAAGTTTCGATTTTTTCAGTTTCAGCATTTTTCGTCCTTTTCTCCTCAGAGTTAGTCCCTGCTCTTTATATGTCATTCACAAACACTAAACATACCAGATCGTGAGACTGTTCAAGACAAAATTAAAACAAACTAAAATGAAAATTGAAATAACATAATTAAAACATTGGGTTGCCTCCCAAGTAGCGCTGTCTTTAATGTCTTTTAGCCGGAAGAAAATACATGTTTACTCAAGGGGGTAGATTATCCCCTCCACATATCCATTTCAGCACCATTTGCTTTCTCCTCCTCTTCTTTTTCACAGGGTTGAGTTCAGTGGACTTTGTTCCTTTTTCATCATTCACAACATCATTCACAAGTCCAAAATTCTTACCATCAAGGAAATCAGTACCCTTGGAAATTTTATGAGGAGTATTTTTATCAATTACACCAACAGCAAAGCATTTATCATTTGAATTGTGGATCAATTGAAGGTTTAAAAACAGTGAAAGTCATCTCCTCATCTTGGACTCAGAGCTTCAATTCTCCCTTTTTAACATCAATAAGAGCTCTCACTGTCGCTAGGAATGGTCTCCCAAGGATAATAGACATATTTTCATCTTCCTCCATATCAAGAATGAGGAAATCAGCATGGAAGATGAATTTGCCCACTTTCACTAACATATCTTCAATTATACCTTTGGGATGCACGACTAAGCGATCAGCTAACTGCAAGTTGACTTCACTTCTTCCAACCCAAGTCTTTTGAATACGGAGAGAGGCAACAAATTGATACTAGCCCCTAAGTCACACAAAGTCCTTTTACATGTCACCTTCCCTATAGTGCAAGGTAAGGTGAAACTCCCCGGATCTCTCAACTTTGGTGGGAGCTTCTTCTGCAAAATAGCACTGCATTCTTCAGTGAGCACCACTGTCTCATAGTCTGCCAGCTTTCTCTTCTTAAACAATATGTCTTTCATAAACTTTACATATGCTGGCATTTGCTCCCATGTTTCAATGAATGGAAGGTTAATGCGCAGTTTTTTAAATACCTCCAAAAAATTTGAAAACTGCTTATCTAAGGACTTCTTCTGCAGCCTTTGAGGGTAAGGGATTTTGTCTGTGTATTCCCTCATAACTGCGGGCGGAGCCTTTTCTAAAATAGGGCGATCATCAGTAACCCCCTCTTTTTCTCTCTCAGTTGTCTTCTCTACCTCATTCTCATTCTCCCTCACTGGTTGAGATCACACCTACTCTAATGCTTCCCACTTCTCAAGCTAACTGCCTGGCATTGTTTCCTTGGGTTCATCACTATATTACTGGGGAGATTACCTTGCTCTCTTTTGTTCAGTGTGTTCATCAGCTGTCTCATTTGAACTTCCAGAATTTTAATCGATAATCTTGTTTCCATTATGAACTGATTCTGGGAGTTGGTCAGGGTCGAAAGTAAGGATTGAGACTCTGCCATGAATTGGTTCTGAGTTTTGGCCATGGCTAATAGTGCTGCTTCCAAGTTATCTAGTTTCTCTTGTGGTGTTGATTGGCTGAACTGTTGTGAAGATGAGGCTTGAAACTATGGTTGCTGCCCCTGGTCATTCTTCCATGAAAAATTTGGGTGATTTCTCCACCTCGGATTATATGTGTTGGAGAATAGCATTGTTGTAGGGCCTCTGAAAATTCCTCACTGCCTGAACCTGCTCCATAGGCACATTATTGGGTCCACAGCTGTACACCTATCAAAAGTATGGGGACCCCCACAAATTTCACAACTCACAGGTGTCTGGACATCTTTGACGGACATGGTATTTTGCTGCATATGCTTTGTCAAAGTGGCCACCTGCGCAGTCAATGCAGTGATAACATCTAGCTCATGAATCTTAGCTATTTTCCTACCATTCACTGCTCTCTCATCGGTCCCCTGATGGTTGTTTGTGGTCATGTCCTCTAGCAAATCATGTGCCTCATTGGACTCTTTTTCATGAACGTTCCTCCTGCTGCAGCATCAATAATGGTACGAGTTATACCACACAGCCCATTGTAGAATATGTGGACTAACATCCACTTCTCAATCCCATGATGAGGACACTTTCTCTGCAGATCTTTGAAACGCTCCCATGCATCGTAGAGTGACTCTTCATCCATCTGATAGTAATTATTAAGATCTCCTCTGAGCTTTGCTGCTTTGGATGGAGGGAAGAACTTGGCAAGGAACTTCTGGGCTAAGTCTTGTCATGTAGTGATGACGTTCGCCTGTAATGAATTCAACCAGCACTTTGCTCTCTCCCTGAGTGAGAATAGGAAGAGCCTCACCCGAATGTCATCATCAGTAACACCATTGTATTTAAACGTTGCACACATCTCCAAGAAATTTGCAAGATGCAAGTGGGGATCTTCTGTCGGTAATCCCGCAAATTGGACTGAACCTTGGATCATGTGCAAGATCGCTGGTTTGATTTCAAAATTATTGGCTTCAACAGCTGGAAGCCTAATGCAAGTCTGCACCCCTATAATAGTAGGCAACACATAGTCCCTTACGCTCCTTTCTGCAGGATGTGGGACTTGTCTCATCAAAGCCGGTAACTCATCATTCCCCTCATTGTTGTTTCGCTGATCTCCCATTGCTAAGGAATCAGCTGCTCTTTTCTCTTTTTTGTTCTGTCTGCATAATCTTTCAATCTCAGGGTTCAGATGGATAGGAGTGTCCACTCCTCTCCTACTTCGCATAAACTAAGTTCCTGAAACTAATCAAAAACAGCAAACATATCACGACAAATAGCACTAAAACAAAATAAAATAAAAAATAAATCAAATTAGAAATAAGAATAGATAAATCGATATTGAAAGTTCGCCAGTCCCCGGCAACGGCGCCAAAAACTTGTTGCGTTATTTCTACGTGCTTACGCAAGTGTACGTATCGCTTCAAGTAATATAGTCTGTAAGACTGAATATCATCCACAGAGACTGGTTATCAAGTACCGATTATCTATTTGGTTAACGTTATTTTGTTTGACAATTATAACTATGAATTAAAATAAAGTGCAGAAATTAAACTAATGTTGAAAATACTTTGGGATTTAAAACAGTTATGATGGAGATAGAGCTTTCAATCTCCTCAACTATCCACTATTTCACGCGTTAATGCAATGCTAATGATTCTTCTTCGTATTAAGATAGCAGGTTAACTAATCTGTCATTATATTCCGGTTAGGACATACAAGAGCTCAATCATGTGCAGAAACCTTCTATATTTCTATGATAGATTTTACCACACAAGATGACTAAGAACAATAACCCTAAACACTACACAAGTATCGGGGTATTTTCGTCCACGATTTCAACTTATGTCTATTCAACTACAGCATATTCAAATCTCACCTTTCAGAATTTTGATTCGAAATCATATATGTGATGACAATTAGTGATCAGTTAATTATCAAGCAATCAAAACAATTATTGAATAGATCTTAATATGCGTGAAGAAGAAATCACCAATAATACATTAACTATATGAAAGAGTTTCAAGCGATTCGACAGAAAATCCTAATAAAGTAATTAGTTCCTAAACATTGTCATGCTAAGAACTAAATTACAATTCAACATAAATTGAATTAAAGTAAAGAAAAGAGAAAGAACTTGAACAAAAATCTCAAATTGTGTAGCTTGTAGCCATCGTTCTCCTCTCCAAAGTATGATGATAAAGTATGACAGGGTTTAGGATATTTATATTTGAGAAAAACCTTGCTCCGGACCCTTTTACCCTTGGCCAAATTTGACTCAAATCTGGAAATTATGCTCGTCGTAGCCGCGGCCCTTAGTCCAGGCGTCGCGGCTCTTAATCGGCAAAAATCACTAGAGCATTCTGCTTCTGCGGTGCCGCGGCTCTTGACACGGTGAATATTTTTCTTCCTCTCTGAAATTTTCACGCCGCGGCCCTAATTCCTTCAGCCGCGGCTCATCAGCGCCGCAGCTCTTGAACTGTTTTCGTTCGGATTTCTCCTGATTTATTTTATTCTTCTTGGGACATTTTAGGCTTCATTCCTTGGGTTGTGCTTGTGCAAATTTCATCTTCATTGAGCTCATTTCATCCTCAATTCTGTATTTCCTCCTTTGGAACCGCTGTGACTCAAAAGAAAGAAAAACAACGCTAATATTATACTAAACACAAACGAAAAAAGTAAAATACTAACTAAAAATAACTCAAAAGAGTGTACCAAAATAAACTCAACAGGGCCACCAATTGTTCGAGTCATAAATAATAGGATCAACTTTATTTCATATTTAATAAATTTCCAACAATCCCCCATTGAAAGAGATTTTGGCGCACTCAAATGGTGTATTTCTAGCAATCTTCCAGCGGATCGATGTTGCATCTAGATAGGTAGTCGTGACTTTAAACCTTCCATAGTAGAATACCATCTGACTTACTTACTGCGCGATGAACGTGATATCTTTAACCGTCAGTGTTTAATGTAAGTCAAGACAATGGTACCAACACAACACTTTTCCTTACTCTGTTCTTCTTTAAGGTTTTGTCCGTTGTGGTCGTGGACACGTCTTGGATTCTTAAGTGCGTTCATTTGAGACGGCCAGTCCTCACACTTAAATAGGTGGTCTCCTACAAGGTATCCTGCTATACCCCACTTCACAAGTGTTAGAAACCATTAGAAGTTTTCCCAAACCTAACCTCAATCGTTGAAGATCATTAAAGGTTTTGAAAACTTAACATTTACCCACTCTGCAGATAGCACTTGATGTCTATTACGGGAACGACCTTGGATTCAAGTTTCTATGCAGAAATTATTATCCAAAGTGCTCTTGCTTCCACCGAAGCGCTCAACTAAAACTTTACGACTTAGTTTTCCCATTGAACCTAATTCCTGGGATCTCCAGTCAGTAATGTTGGGTATCCACCGTATCAGTTCTTATTGATTGGGTTTTAGGTCGATTCCCCTAGACAGGCAGAATATCTGATCTCTGGGTATGCCCTTCGTCAAAGGGTCTGCTATGTTTTCCTTTGATTTATATAGTCAATGGAAATAATACCTGATGTGATCAGTTACCTAACGGTCTTATGTCTCCATCGAATATGACGAGATTTGCCACTGTACATAAAACTATGTGCCCTTCATATAGTCGATTGGTTGTCGCAGTGGATCATTACAGAAGGTACGGGTTTATCCTAATATGGGATATCCTCTAAGAAGTCATGAAGCTACTCAACTTCTTCTCCTGTTTTGTCTAAAGCTATAAACTCTGATTCCATAGTGGATCGGGAGATGCAAGTTTGCTTAGAGGATTTCTAAGACACAACTCCACCACCAATTGTAAAGATATACCCACTGGTGGACTTGGTGTTCTCTATATCAGATATTTAGTTTGCATCACCGTACCCCTCTAGTACAATTGGATACCCGAAATAGTGTAACCCGCGTATATTTTAGGTATTGTATTACCCGACTCAACGCTTTCCAGTGGTCATCACTTGGATTACGAGTGAACCTAGCCAACTTATTTATTGCATAAGCGATATCAGGTCGAGTGCAATTTGTAATGTAAATCAAACTACCAATCACATGTGCATATCGTTCCTGGTGTACGGGCGCACCACGATTTTTATCAATCTTTTGATTTATATCCAGTTGGGTTGTTATTGACGAACATCTCAAATTTCTTCAACACATCCTTGATGTAGTGAGATTGAGATAAGACCAGTCCGTCAGATGTCTTATAGACCATGATCCCTAAGATGACATTTGCGATACCCATATCATTCATGTCAAAACATTATTTCAACATGTTCTTAGTTTCTAGGATTAACCTAGGACTGCTCCTAGTGATCAACATGTTAACTACGTAAAGGCATATCATGACGAATGAGTCGACATTTCCTTTCGTGTAGACACATTTGTCACACTCATTAATGGCGAACTCTTTCGATAGTAGAGTACTATCAAATTTCTCGTGCCATTGCTTTGGGGCCTGTTTCAGCCGAAGAAAAAAATGGGGGTTCCCAATGCTTCTCCACGCTCAACGAGATGCGCCAACCTCGTCTGAAAGGTGCGATTTCCTAGTTAGACAGAGGCCCTGACAAGCCAACAGACTTTTTTCTCTTATCTTAGAACCACATACCCATCGGGTTGGTCCATATAGATTTCTTCTTCCAGGTCACCATTCAAGAAGGATGTCTTAACATCCATTTGATGTATTTCAAGATCCCGCAATGCGGCGATAACTATGAATACTCGTATGGATGTCATTCTCGACACCGGAGAGTAGGTGTCAAAGTAATCAAGGCCCTCATTTTATCGATAGCCCTTGACTACCAACCTGACATTGTACTTGTATATAGATCCATCAGCTTTCAACTTTTGTTTGAGTATCCACTTACAACCCAACGGTTTGTTTCTCGGGGGAAAATCAACCAACTCTCAGGTATGGTTGTATGGTTGTGCAGGATAAAGTCTATCTCACTCTCTATAGATTCTTTTCGGAGCGGTGCTTCTGGAGTTGAAAATTCTTCAGTAATTATCTGTGGTTCATCGTGAACCATATAAGCTACAAAGTCCGGACCAAATGACTTATCCTTTCTGGCCCTATTGCTTCATCTTGGTTCCATCTCCGGAACCTCCAAGTCCTGAGAATCTGGAACACTCGATTCCAGATAATTAGCCACTTTGGAGTTCACCAGATCTGAACCGCCTAGATCCGGTTAGTCAATGATTCCCGGATCTTGAGAGTTTTGTTAATAACTTCGTTTGCGAGAGGTTATGTCTCTTTCCTTTCTAGGAAACGAGTCTTCAAAGAAACTGACGTTCATTGATTCTATGATTGTACCCACATGGATGTCTGGTACATCTAACTTATGCACTAAGAAGCGATAAGCACTACTGTTATTTGCATATCCGATGAATATGCAATCTAGAGTCTTAGGCCCAATCTTGACCTACTTTGGCTTAGGTACTTCAACCTTTGCCAGACAACCCCACACCTTCAAGTATTTGTAGGTAAGTTTCTTTCCTTTTCATAGCTCGTATGGAGTCTTGTCCTTACCTTTATGTGGAACGCTATTAAGAATCTTATTCGAGGTACGGACAACTTCTCCCCAGATATTTTGGGGAAGGCCTGAATTAATGAGCAACGCATTCATCATTTCCATTAACGTACGGTTCAGCAACACCGTTTGATTGAGGTAAGTAATGAGATACCGTTTGATGAACAATGCCCGATTGGGCACAATATTATTCAAAAGGCGCTACATATTCTCCCCCTCTATCGCTACAGATTGATTTAATCCGTCCGCTTAGTTGGTTCTCAACTTCTGCTTTGTAGCGTTTGAATGTTTTAAAGGCTTCATCTTTACTTTTTAGTAAGTAAAGATAACAATACATTGTGCTATCATCTATGAAAGTCACAAAGTACTTGTTCCCCCTAGTTTGTACGAATTTCAAATCACATATATCGGTATGTATGAGTTCTAGATGAGTGGTTTCCCTTTCGACGGATCTAAAGAGACTCTTTTAAAGGTTTACCTCTACACACACCTCACGTTGAGGATTTACGTCGATAGACGGTTAACTTTAATTGTTGCTGTCTTTTCTGCTTCTGCTGCTTCTGCTAATATGAAAGAAGCTTTTTGTTGTGTTTTTTGCTTCTGCTAATATGAAGTATCTTCTTGTTGTGTTTTCTGCTTCTGCTGTTGTATTTTCTGCTTCTGCTAATATGAAGAACCTTTGTTGTATTTCTGCTTCTTCTTGTTGTATTTTCTGCTTGTGGTATTTTCTGCTTCTACTTGATGTATTTTTTGCTTGTTGTATTTTCTGCTTTTACTAATATGAAGAACTTTCTTATTGTATTTTCTACATACTAATATGAAAAACCTTCTTGTTGTATTTTCTGCCTGCTAATATGACAAACCTGCGCTAAAAAAAACTTGTGAGTTTTGGAGGGGCGATCGATTAGTATTAACTTTATAGCTTCGATTCTTGATGCTTGGGTGCCTGGCTTGTTTGGACCTGTAACCTCTATCTGTTTTTCCTGCCTTGGCTAGCTGTTAATAAAAATATTTATCGCTTGTGACAAAGTGTGTATTTTAATAAAAGTTTTTGTTGGATTGACTAAATGAACATCTTATCCAAAATTGTCTCAGTTTTAAACATGCAGGGGCACTTGGTCTAAAACGAATCTTGTAGGGAATTGTTTGTCTATCCTACCAAAAGTGTGTATTTTGTTATTGCAAAACCAGTGGAGAAAAAATTCTAATGGTGTGATCGAAGCCGATTTAGGCTGCCTACGTATCCCAACAAGGGAATCAGGTCATAACGTAGTTCGTTACAAACAAGACTGAGTAAAATTAAAATTTCTAAATGTGGGACCGAAGCCGATATGACCGCCTACGTATCTCTGCCAAGAGAATCAGGTCAAACGTAGTTCAAATTAGCAAAAGGGATTGTGATTTTTTCTAAAAGTGGGACTGAAGCCGAAATGGCCGCCTACGTATCCCACCAAGGGAATAAGGTCAAACGTAGTTCAAATTATTTTATTTTAAACTAGTATAAAGTTCTATCAAGCTCCACGGGGGACCGGGACAGGGGTACAAGTCCAATTTTTCAAATCTCATTGTTCTGCATCCCAGATGGTCGGGTCTTCGGCGACATCATCCTAGATCACATTGTATTTCTGCTTCTTTTTCAGCAAATGAGAAGACTTTTAAGTCCTTTCACGCGATTTGCGGTATCGTCTTCTTTTAATTCTTGCGCAGTGCATGTTTTGATGAATGACTGATTCGGGTGGAATAGGCTCTGCCAAGGGAGCATTTCTTTTCTTTGCAAGACTAGCGGTCATCAGTTCTTTGGAAGTGGTAATAGCAGGGTGATGAAGGCTGCAGACTCAACTCTTTCTTCCCTTTAGACCGACATGACGGTCCTTTCCAATTATATCCTTCGTCGATGTGCATACCAACATTATCCTGATTCGGCAGGGGGTTATTGCGTACATCGAGAGAGGTTTCTTTCAGCTGAATGACTCCTTCTTTGATTAACTCTTCGATTTTGTCTTTGAGTGTATAACAATTTCTTGTGTCGTGCCCAGTGACTATGGAATGGTACGCGCAACGCTTGGTTTCATCATACCATCTCGAGTTTGGGTCGGCAACTTTCTCTGAAATTGGTTTGAGTATCCCTACAACTCTCAACCTTTCATATACCTGGGGTAAAGGTTCGGCTAAAGGGGTGTATGTTTTGGCTGGCTTTTTCTCATAGTTCATGTTTGGTTTGGTATGGCTGGGTGTTCGGTTTTATGGTTGGGTCGGGTGTGTAGGTTGATATGCATAGAAGTAGACGGGTGCCTGGGATGCGTTGTATATGGGCTGGGTATGATAAACGGGATATGGAGCAGGTGGGTAGTAAGGTGTAGGATGTTGGATGTTTGGATTGTAGTACGAGGGCTGCGGGGGTTGGTTTTGATACATTGAGAACTGATCTGGCTTATGCTCCTGGGTGAGCATAGCAGGTGAGACTGAGTCTTTCTTTCTCTGAGAGATGCCTCCAATCGAACCTGATTGGATTGCTTTGTTGGTTGCCTGTAAAGCCACTAGGTTTGTAATCCATCCTGTTTTGATGCCTTCCTCCACGAAGTCACCCATTCTAACAACTTCAGCAGAACTCCGCCCAATGACACTTATCATCCTCTCGTAACAGGTTGCATCCTTCAAAGACTGTACAAACAGAGTGGTCATTTCACTCTCTACCATTGGTGGTTGTACCTTTGCCGCCTCTGAACGCCATCTCATGGTGTACTCTTTGAATGATTCAGTAGACTTATTTTCTAGCTTCATCAAGTAGAATCTATCTAGGATAGTGTCTGTATTAAATCTGAACCGATCCACAAAATCCTGTGCCAATGCATTCCAACTTTACCATTTTCGCGGGTCTTGGCTAGTATACCAATCCAGCGCTTCCCCGGTCAGACTCCTAATAAATAGCTTCATAATCATCACCTGATTTTTGCCCACTCTGATCAACTTATCGCAGTATGACCTCAAATGCGCACGGGGATTCCTTTTCCCATCAAACAATCAAATTTGGGTACTTTATACCCTACAGGTAATTCCACATCAGGGTGCATGCACAGATCCTCGTAATCTAATCATTCATGCCCTTTGTCTGACCGCATGCTCCGGAAAGCCTCCTTTAGGCTATGGATCTCCTTAGCCATATCCTCATCAATTCTGACTCGAGCCTGCTTCTTCATTTCTTCATAATGGTCTGTCTCTTAGGGAAGCACAAAGACGATGAAAGGCTGGGTTTCAACTGTATATGCTAGTGGTTTGGGTTATTTGTTAGGGCTGGAAATGGGTAAGGTATGCTGGCGTAGGGTGGCCTGGCGGTTCGGACTGAGCGGGGTGATATAGGTAGGCGGAGGTTGAGATATATATATGGAGAATGAGTCGTTTTGCGGGTTGGGTTGCGGGTTGGCTGGGCAAGGGATGGTTTGGTATGAGTTGTTGTTCTGTGGTTTCTGGGGAGAACTTTGGGAGATATGTGGAAGTGGAGGTAAATCGGGAAAAATTTAGGTAGCAGCGGGTTGGTTCTTTGCTCTGGCATGGGGGTATTTAAACTGATGGACAAATTGGTCAAATTTCTGAGCCTTTCCATCTCGATCTGCATGTCTGCGATCTGTTGTAATAACTGCACAAGATACTCGTTTTGGTCGGTAACATTCCTCTTTTCTGAAGTTTCTGCTTCACCGATGGGAATAGAGACAAGTCTCAAACCATTTAGCTCAGATGCCCCTGAACTAATCATATCCTCGTTTCGTGCCTTTGACTTTGTAAAATGCTGATGCTCTGCCATCTTCTACTCAGATACGAATATACCTAGGGGAAATAAAACCTTTAAAATGCAGCAAACCGAGTTAGTTCAAGGCATATAATTTTGCAAAGGTGTAGATAACATTTAGCATATAAATCGTCACATTGAAAGCGAGTCCTAACATGCATGGGGGGCCCTTTATGCCAGAGGTAAGCCTAAATGTCAAATATGCTAAATTATGATAAATAGGTCCAAGCCATTGGAATGAGATGCTTCGATTGAAAATAAAGCTACAGTTTATTGAAATAACAAGCCTAAGACTAAATTGTGCTTATAGTCATGTTACAGGAGTCGTAATACAAATGCAAAAAAATGAATTTACGTTTCCCCACTTTGACATTTCACATCTAGGCTTGGATTCATTTATCATGATCATGCAACACATAATATGTTATTGGGTCGTTGGGTTGTGAAACCCGTTGACCGATTTGGTGTTTTCCTAGTTGTGGAGACGATACCACGGATCGACTCACCTAAGGTAAATGCATGCATGCCTTACTATAAAGGGTGGTATAGCTCTATATTAAGTTTCTAAGATTTGGCTTACTAGACACAAGGTTCCCGAGCGGACTACTCGAGTGAGAAGGCTACACGGCTGACCAGACAAACCGGTCAACTCCGCGCTTGCGCCATCTCTTCTAAATTTGGGTATATGAAGGAAATTATGCGGGTGCGCGAAGCACACCTCGCATGTAGTGTGTGATAGTGTTAATTTTCCATAAGGGAGGAAATATGAGTAGAATGCCAGTTAAGAAAAGCGGTAAAAATAGCAATTACAGCAGTTACAAATAAAAGCAATTTACAACACGTAAAAAATTAAATGCAAAAAGTAATGTCCAATAATATCCCTAGGTTATTGTGGTCAAGAACCTGCTTATCCCCAACGGAGTCGTCATATTGTCGCGCCTTTTTTCAACCGCAACTTATTCAGCAAATCGTGCCTGTTAAAAATAAAAGAAAAAAATACTAAAATGTGCTAAAGGAGGGTTCGCGGAATCGCCAATTATTTGGGTGAATTAGGACACCTAAATGTCAACTAAGTAAAGTCAACACTAACTCCATTTAAATGGTCTGTAAAGCTTAATAAGATTCCGGGTAAGGGTTCTTTATTATCCTAAAGGGAAGAGATTAGGCATCCTTCAGGATCCGCTAACTTGCGGTTGTCCGGTCAAACCTAGGTTAATTATTATGTTAGAGAAAAATGCATGTTTTGAAAATATGAAGTTAAGTAAAGGATGTTGCAAACATTTTAAAAGATGTATGATATTGCTTGTAAATGCATATATGTGTTTAGAAAGTATTTGGCAAGAAATAATGTCTTAGCTACATGATTGGTTATGTAGGTGAAAGTTATTAAGTGGTTTAGCACGACTTAAGTAATGTATAACAAGCTAAAATAATTAACTTAGGAGGAAACATATTTCTAGTATCAAACCACCTCTTAATGGAGACTCAAAGCTTAGATGTCTTAAGGGTTCTTCTAGTAGTGTAATTGTCACGACCCGACCCCGGATCCGTGACCGGTGCCTTAACCCGGGCACCCTTGTGACACAACATCAGAGAAAACCAGCAGAATATAAACTCACAATAAACAACCATAATGATATAAATAGTCTAGCCCAAAATGGCTACCCCAAAAGTACATAAAACCGAACAGTTACATCCTTAAACAAGCCAAGTTATGACAAGACTACAGGCCTCTAAGAAGGAGTAACACTATTACGGGACAGGGCCCCCTCATGCCCCTGAATGTACAAAACATCAACAACACCAGGGAGAACCATACCAAAAGTCGAGCCTCCGAAGAAATGGAGTTCCTGACACCTGAGTAAAAGATCCTAGGAATGAGGATCTACCACCTGCTTTCCCTTACCTGCGGCATGAACGCAGCCCCCGAGGAAGGGGGTCAGTACACAACGTACCAAGTATGTAAAACTGGAAAATACTGTAGTAATATCATAAGTCCAAAATACACTGTAGTTATAGGTAAAAATCAAATTATGTTGCACTGTGCCTTACTAACAATGAGAGTAACAAGTATAAGTATAATACTGCATAAAAATAGGAGGCTCATGATCAAAACAGGATCTCTCGCCCGTAGTATCATTAAGCAATCCTACTCCTGGGACTGTTTCACCCGCATGGATCCTGTGGATCCGCATAAGGCCATCCGCCTCGCATGGGACTATTTCACCCGCATGGATCCTGTGGACCCGCATGAGACTATTTCACCCGCATGGACCCAGTGGGCCCGCATGAGTACAAGCGCCGCACTCGCATCATGGGTAGCAAATCCATGGAATACGCAGTAATAACAATGATAATACATAAATCAGCACAACCGGCTAGTATACATAACATAAGCGCTACCGGCTTATCAGAATACTCAGTGATAACAATAATAATACATAAATCAGCACAACCGGCTAGTATACATAACATAAGCGCTACCGGCTTATCATAACATAAACAAGATAAGAAATCTTCTAACTTTTTATGAACATTATTAATATAAATCCTCTCATTTTAGCTCATTAAGGCACTACATGTCTTTTTAAGAGATATCCGGGAATTTAACTCAAGTATCACATACCGTAAACCTTTTTCGAAATGACTCCTTTTTATATAAAACTTCCAAGATACTAATACCCATAGTATCATGTCACAACCACTTTTAAAACAAGTCACAATTTTTCATTTAGAAAATATCCCAAACTTCTAAATCAAGTGACTTCATTTCCTTTAAAACCTTAGGCCATTAATGCCTTAAAACAATTTACCTTCCACAAATTCAACTCATTTTCCCCTTGCTTATTTTATGTAAAGTAAACCCTTCTTTATTTACCTTTTTCCCAAACTAATATAACCAACTTCCCATAAAGCCGTTATATTAACATTTTACGTTAGTCAAACACATTTCCCTATGTCCAAGGGACTTATACCTTTAAAACGAAACAAGTATCATATACTTCAAAACAAGTGAAGATTATCAAATCTTAGACGATACCGCATCATACGGGTACAACTACTCATGCTCAAGAGATAGGAAAGCTCTACATACCTCTTCGGTCAATCCACTTGTTAATTCCAACTATCGCACGTAATACGTCAACCTATAATGACCATAATACGTTTATTAACTTCTAGTTTCAAAGTAGAATATTTCCAAGTTCAAGGTTACTAATTCCTATGGAAAATTGGGCAGCATTTCCTTTGTTTCTACTCACTTTGCCACCTTTTCAAAGGCCGATTTTAACACTCAAACGCCACATTTAAGTCCCAACATCCAAACCAACACAAAGGGGATTACACACCTAAACTTGGGTGTGTAAAATTCTGCCCCAAAAGTTATAACAATTAATCTTAACAAGTTTAAGGTAATTTTTAGGCTACAACATGCTCACATAACCTCTTTAGCCAAATCCTTCATACCCAAACCACATTTCTTGCATGCAATGACTCTAAGAGCATTATTTACTACCACAAGTTCTTTCTTCTTAACATGCAACAGTAAAAACTAATTATAAAGGAAGAATCATTACCTTAGAGCTTTAGCCAAAACTATTCCAACAATTTTTGCTAGCCTCCTTTTCAAGAATACCACCACAATAACCTCCACAAGCTTGCAAATAACTTTCCTTCTTAACACCCTTTTCAGATTTTCCTTAAGCTTGGAGTTTCTCTTGATTTTCTAGAGAGAAGGGAGAGCTTTTTAGCTTAGAGAGAGAGAGAGAGAGAGAGAAAGAGAGATGAAAGATGACCAAGTCTTCAAGACTTGGTCAATATAAGGCATGCAACAATTCAGATGGGGGGAGGGGGGACACTTGTCACCCACCCATGACCTCTTTTAAAACAAAACAAGGCAGTAAATTTCCACTAACTCGCAGATCCGCCTCTGTGAAACTCCCCGCCGCTTTAGGACTTTCCGGCGGCCACGAAACTTCACCCTCAGATCTTCCGGCGCCCCTCGCTTCCAAGGCCATGGCCAGATAATCACCGCTTTGCGCCGCGCCTCGCCTGAGCCGCGCGGCTGAGGCCCCGATCGGTCTGCACGAACCACGGGTATAACATTCTCCCCCCTTAGAAACATTCATCCGAATGTTCCTTCTAGGCTTACTCGAATCACAAATCGACGTAGACGCCTTAACTACTCTTTTGCAAATAAAGACGCTCGCGGCCACAACAATACTTAAGCACAATTGCTAAATCAAAACTAACAAGCGGAAAGTGGGTTACACGGAGGTGTAGGGAATAAGTGAGGATATTTCTTCATCATGTCCTCCTCCGCTTCCCACGTCATCTCTTTCTCGTTCCGCCATAAGACCTTGTGGAAGCCACATCCTTTGTCGAAGTCGGCTAACTCGACGATCGAGTATCGCTATGGGACTCTCTCATACGATAACTCCTCATTACACGAACCTCATGAATCGGATGTACTCTAGATGGGTCTCGATACATTTCCAACATTGACACATGAAACACTGGATGTCGCCTCTAGATCGGACGGCAGATCCAACTCATGGCAACCTTGCCTACCTCCCGACAATCGTAAGGCCCAATGTACCTTGGGCTAAGTTTTCCTTCTTCCCAAATCTCATCACGCCGCCGTGGCGACCTTCAGAAAACCCAATCATGTACCTCAAACTCAAGTGTCGACGCCGCTGATCTGCATCGACTTCGACTACGGGCGCGATAACCGCTCTGGATAAGCTTCACCTTATCCATCGCTGTGAACCAAGTCCGCCCGACTAATCGAACTTCTCCTACCTCGAACCAGCCTATCGGTGACCTGCACTTCCTCCCGTATAAGGCCTCATAAGGCGTCATCTGAATACTAGAATGGTAGTTGTTGTTATAAGCAAACTCCACAAGAGGTAAATGATCCTCCCAGCTACCCCTGAAATCAATAACACAAGCCCGCAGCATATCCTCAAGTGTCTGGATAGTGCGCTCGGCCTGTCCGTCAGTCTGAGGGTGAAATGCAGTACTGAGACTCACCTGTGTTCCTAACCCCTTCTGAAAAGACCTCCAGAAGTTAGCCGAGAACTGGGCTCCTCTATCTGATATAATCGACACCGGGACTCCGTGCAGTCTCACAATCTCTCTAATATATAATCTGGCATAGTCCTCAGCTGAGAACGTCGTCCTGACCGGAAGAAAATGGGCTGATTTTGTCAGCCTGTCGACAATCACCCAAATGGAATCATGCTTCCTCTGAGTGGTAGGTAGCCCTGTAATAAAATCCATATTTATCACCTCCCACTTCCAAGTCGGAATATCAATAGCCTGCAATAGCCCACCGGGCTTTTGGTGCTCAACCTTGACCTGCTGACAATTAGGACCGTGCAACAAAACGCCACGTCCTCTTCGTGCCATCCCACCAATACACACACGAGGTCATGGTACATCTTAGTCGACCGGGTGAATAGAATAACGAGCACCGTGTGCCTCCCCAAAATCTGGCGAAGTCTGCCCACAGGGAACACATCGGCCCTCAAACCTTAGCACCCCATCAGCGCTACCTCAAATAGACTCTTCTTTCTGCAAGAGCGGCATCTCGATATCGCACCATGTCGGATCCTCATCACGCCTCTTCACCTCGCCGACGATGGAAGACTCGACAACCTCTCGAACCCGAACTCCATCACTATCGACCAAACAAACGAACCCCAAGGCTCGTTAGTGACGAATCTCTCGGACCATATCCTTTTTCCCTACAGACATCGGATAAACTACCCATCGATCTGCGACTAAGGCGGCATCTGCAACTACATTGCCTTCCCCGGGTGGTATAGAATATCAACATCATAATCCTTGCGGCTCAACCACCGCCTTCGCCGCAAGTTCACTCCTCCGGTGAAGATATACCGAGACTCTTGTGGTCCGTGTAAATGTCCACGCATCTATACAAATAATGTCTCGGATCTTGAAGGCATGAATCATCGCCGCTAACTCCAAGTCATGTGTGGATAGTTCTTCTCATGCTTCCTAAGCCGCCGAGATCATAAGCTATAACTTTGTCGTGGCCGCATCGACGCACTCCAAGCCCGACACCGACGCGTCACAATAAACCACATATCCATCTAAACCTCCGGAAGAGTAAGAATCTGGGCGGTCGTCAATTTCTCCTTTAGTAATCGGAAACTCTCTCACAAGCATCCGCCCACGAAATGTAGTCGCTTTCCGAGTCACCTAGTCAAAGGCGCCGATACGGAGGCAAACTTCTCCACAAACCTCCGATAATAACTCGCAAGGCCCAAGAAGTTGCGCACTGCTTGGCTGGTCTAGGCCAAGTCTGATCGCCTCAATCTTAATCAGACAACCGAATACCATCGGCCCCGATAACATGTCCTAAGAAAGCCACTGAAGCCAAAACTCGATTTCGAGAACTTGGCATACAATCGCCGGTCCACGAGGACTCTAATACCGCCCTCAAATGATCAGATGCTCGCTGCGGTGCGAATACACCAAGATATCATCAATGAACACTATAACGAACATATCCAAGAATGGCCTGAACACCCTATTCATCAAATCCATGAATACCGCTGGAGCGTTGGTCAATCCAAAAGACATCACCCTGAACTCATAGTGCCCATACCGGGTCCTGAATGCAGTCTTTGGGATATCCGCCTCTCTAACTCGTACCTGATGGTAACCAGACCGCAGGTCTATCTTGGAAAAATATTTCGCACCCTGCAACTGGTCAAACAAATCATCAATCCTGGGGAGAGGATATTTGTTCTTGATAGTTACCTTGTTCAGCTGCCTGTAATCAATACACATACGCAGCGTCCCATCTTCTTCTTTACAAACAACACTGGCGCTCCACAGGGAGAAACACTAGGCCTGATAAAGCCTTTCTCCAGCAAATCTTTCAGCTGGTCCTTCAACTCTTTTAACTCGGCAGGTGCCATTCTGTATGGCGGAATAGATACCGGTCGAGTGTCTGGCGCCAAATCGATGCAAAACTCAATCTCCCTCTCAGGAGGGATACCCGGAAGCTCGTCTGGGAATACGTCTGGAAACTCTCTAACAACCGGACCGATCAAGGTCAGATCTCACTCGATGATCGAATACCAGAACCTAATGGTAAATATACCCCTTCAGCACCATCTTCCTAGCCTTGAGGTAAGAAATAAACCTACCGCCGGCGCAAAGATTCCTTTCCACTCGATCACCGCTCACCAGAAATCGAACCGAACTAACCTCTCTCTACATCCACATTGGCATAGCAAGACGCTAGCCAATCCATACCCATAATCACATCAAAGTCTCATATCCAACTCTATCAAGTCACCAGAGTCCGACGACTATCTACGATCCATCGGGCAAGCCTTATATATCCGCTCGGCTACCACCAAGCACCTACGGCGTAGCCATCAAAAGATTCTATGGACTCGGGCTCATCCCTATTCTACCAAAGAATATGAGGAGATATATAGGACAAGGTAGAACCGGATCTATCAAAGCATATACATCACAAAGAAGAAAGCAATAATGTACCTGTGACGACATCAGGTGACGCCTCCTAGTCCTGGCGGCTGGACATAGCATAAATGCGGTTCTGAGGACCGGCTGAATCGAACCCCGCCACGACTTCGCCGCGCTCGCTGCCGTGAACACTCGCCCTCCGGGAGCATTGCCACCAAGACGAAGATCCGTGCATCGACCACGGCCGAGCCATCATATTCCCGCCGCCTGCCTGGACAATCTCCTCAAATGGCCCTGCTGGCCGCAAGAATAACAAGCTCCTGGAGTAACACGGCAACCCCCATAATGGCAATCGCCACATCGACCACACCGAGGTATAGGTGGCCTTATCTCGACGGAACTCGGTCCTGCGGGAACCCGGCCGTGGAACCTGTCGCTCCCGCTTGTAGCCCATATCCTCTTCCCCTGGCTGCTGGACTGGAGGCTCAGGTACCGCGGTCTCGATGGCCGCCGCCGCCTCGGACTTTGGGGTTGGCGACGTTGTAGAACTCGCCGTCCGAAACACCTCATCTGTAAGGATCGGGCACGTGCTCGTAACCCTCGGTGCCCTACTAGTAGTTCCCTCTACTGTCTTGCCCTTCTGGGCCGCGGTTGCCTTGCGTGGAGGCATAAATGATACAGGAAAAATACGTCAGAGGAAATTCAACCTATAACACAGCTCTATTGCACGATCTTAGAGTGAAAGAATGGAAACCAATCCTAAATATCCTGCAGCCTCCTGATTATAGATGTGGTGCACAACACACCGATAATAAAGACTCTACTAGATACGGCTTGTAGACCCTTTCCGAGGATTAACTGCTCTGATACCACTTTTGTCACGACCCGACCCCGGATCCGTGACCGGTGCCTTAACCCGGGCACCCTTGTGACACAACATTAGAGAAAACCAGCGGAATATAAACTCACAATAAACAACCATAATGATATAAATAGTCTAGCCCAAAATGGCTACCCCAAAAGTACATAAAACCGAACAGTTACATCCTTAAACAAACCAAGTTATGACAAGACTACAGGCCTCTAAGAAAGAGTAACACTATAACGAGACAGGGCCCCGTCATGCCCCTGAATGTACAAAACATCAACAACACCAGGGAGAACCATACCAAAAGTCGAGCCTCCGAAGAAATGGAGCTCCTGACACCTGAGTAAAAGATCCTAGGAATGAGGATCTACCACCTGCTTCCTTACTCGGCAGATAACGGCCAGGAAGGGGTCGACACAACGTACCAAGTATGTAAAACTGGAAAATACTGTAGTAATATCATAAGTCCAAAATACACTGTAGTTATAGGTAAAAATCAAATTATGTTGCATTGTGCCTTACTAACAATGAGAGTAACAAGTATAAGTATAATACTGCATAAAAATAGGAGGCTCATGATAAAAACAGGATCTCTCGCCCGTAGTATCATTAAGCAATCCTACTCCTGGGACTGTTTCACCCGCATGGATCCTGTGGACCCGCATGAGACTATTTCACCCGCATGAGACTATTTCACCCGCATGGACCCAGTGGGCCCGCATGAGTACAAGCGCCGCACTCGCATCATGGGTAGAAAATCCATGGAATACGCAGTAATAACAATGATAATACATAAATCAGCACAACCGACTAGTATACATAACATAAGCGCTACCGGCTTATCAGAATACTCAGTGATAACAATAATAATACATAAATCAGCACAACCGGCTAGTATACATAACATAAGCGCTACCGGCTTATCATAACATAAACAAGATAAGAAATCTTCTAACTTTTTATGAACATTATTAATATAAATCCTCTCATTTTAGCTCATTAAGGCACTACATGTCTTTTTAAGAGAAATCCGGAAATTTAACTCAAGTATCACATACCGTAAACCTTTTTCGAAATGACTCCTTTTTATATAAAACTTCCAAGATACTAATACCCATAGTATCATGTCACAACCACTTTCAAAACAAGCACAATTTTTCATTTAGAAAATATCCCAAGCTTCTAAATCAAGTGACTTCATTTCCTTTAAAACCTTAGGCCATTAATGCCTTAAAACAATTTACCTTCCACAAATTCAACTCATTTTCCCCTTGCTTATTTTATGTAAAGTAAACCCTTCTTTATTTACCTTTTTCCCAAACTAATATAATCAACTTCCCATAAAGCCGTTATATTAACATTTTACGTTAGTCAAACACATTTCCCTATGTCCAAGGGACTTATACCTTTAAAACGAAACAAGTATCATATACTTCAAAACAAGTAAAGATTATCAAATCTTGTACGTATACCGTACTACATGGGTATAACTACTCATGCTCAAGAGATAGGAAAGCTCTACATACCTCTTCGGTCAATCCACTTGTTAATTCCAACTATCGCACGTAATACGTCAACCTATAATGACCATAATACGTTTATTAACTTCTAGTTTCAAAGTAGAATATTTCCAAGTTCAAGGTTACTAATTCCTATGGAAAATTGGGCAGCATTTCCTTTGTTTCTACTCACTTTGCCACCTTTTCAAAGGCCGGTTTTTAACACTCAAACGCCACATTTAAGGCCCAACATCCAAACCAACACAAAGGGGATTACACACCTAAACTTGGGTGTGTAAAATTCTGCCCCAAAAGTTATAACAATTAATCTTAACAAGTTTAAGGTAATTTTTAGGCTACAACATGCTCACATAACCTCTTTAGCCAAATCCTTCATACCCAAACCACATTTCTTGCATCTGATGACTCTAAGAGCATTATTTACTACCACAAGTTCTTTCTTCTTAACATGCAACAGTAAAAACTAATTATAAAGGAAGAATCATTACCTTAGAGCTTTAGCCAAAACTATTCCAACAATTTTTGCTAGCCTCCTTTTCAAGAATACCACCACAATAACCTCCACAAGCTTGCAAATAACTTTCCTTCTTAACACCCTTTTGATTTTCCTTAAGCTTGGAGTTTCTCTTGATTTTCTAGAGAGAAGGAGAGCTTTTAGCTTAGAGAGAGAGAGAGAGAGAGATGAAAGATGAAAGATGACCAAGTCTTCAAGACTTGGTCAATATAAACATGCAACATTTGGATGGGGGACACTTGTCACCCACCCATGACCTCTTTTAAAACAAAGCAATGCGAGAAATTTCCACTAACTCGCAGATCCGCCTCGGCTGAAACTCTGCGCCGCCTTAGGACTTTCCGTGGCAGCCTCGCTTCCCGGCCATGCGCTGAAACTTCAGCGACCCCTCGGATCTTCCGGCGCGTGCCGTGTCTTCGGCGCGGCCCACATGCCGTCGCGGCCCTACAATCACCGCCGCGCGCGGCGCGGCCTCGCCTGAGCGCGCGGCTGAGGCCCCCGATCATGGTCGGACCGAACCACGGGGTATAACAGTAATGTTAGACAATTAATTTACAATAAATAAATAGGGCGGAAAAGGGAATCACTAACAGCGACTCAAAGGGCAATGACGATGTCATTCGCCGGCGGTTTGGAATCGCATATGCGGATAATGCGGTGAATATGGATGCAGATCTTCAATTGACGGAAGTCGCGATGAGTCTCGTAACAAAACTCTTCATTTTTCTCTGATGCATTTCATGTAAAATAAAAGAAGATAAGGATTAGTACATGTTCGAATTTTGTCGAAAATAACAAACAAGCATTTAGCCTAAACTTTAACACATGAGATTTGCAACTAAGCATATATGACCATAAGCAAAGCTATCAGAATCATGACAAAACGAAGCAACATGAAAAAAGCATTTTTAGGATGTAAAAGGGTGGGACGCCAACTTAATCCAAAAGAAAGCTATATCTAAAGCAATGAGTTATTCATAATCCTTTTAGACAGTAGAAACCAAACATCAACTTTTCATGCTTATGGTGACATTTATTCAATTCTCAGTCGCCTATTTTCCTTAATTCGACTTAAACTTACTAGCTGGGAGTAGACAAGCAAATATCTAACATACAGAAGCGACTATTGGCTGAGTTGGTATCAAATGACTTCTCACAGACTTGGTGATAGCATATAACATATTGTAATCACAATACAGGGGAGCAGAAGATCATAACATATGTAAGATTAGTCCAGTAGAGAGGGTGTTCTAAAATTAATCATGTCTTAAGCATTAAGAATTAACCTATATCATAATATCCTCTGAATAAATCTGTAACATCATGTAATACTAAACACACAACTAATAACGCAAGCAAAGTATTTTAAGCACTATCGGATAATCACTACTATATTTCAAGGCTAATGCGACGCCTCAAAATCGTCACCATATGGCCCTTTTGTCGTTGCATTAGGTCTAATGCAACGATGAGGAACCGTTGTATCCGCTGGAATTTCATTAGATCTAATGCAACGACTAATCGACATAATGTGACGGTCTGGTACAGCCGTCGCATTAGGTGCATATCTAATGCGATGGTTTGAAGAAGGTGATGCGACGATATTAGGAAGGCGTTGCATTAGCTTGTTTGTCAATTTTCTTGTTTGTCAATACAGAAATACTCAAAAAGTTGATATTAGCTTCAGTACTCTTATCTGTTTGTATGATACTTTTCTACTTGGAAAACATTAAACACTAAACAATTACCATTACAAGAAACAGTGTCAATATTCCAGAGCCCAAAAGTATTGTTAGTTGTATACTGAAGCACAAGTCTAACCATGTGTATACCAATTCTGAGTACCATATATTACAATTCGTCCTAATCTATGCGTGAATTACCTAAGATCGTTCCCATGTCTTAGATCACAATCGACAGTTCAGAATTATGCTTCTAAAGCTGCTTATATTCATATCACCATCAATCCTATATATGTTCTTGATCGTCGTTTTTCTCTATCTCTTGCGCTTGGACTTTAGAGATGTCACAGGCTGTGAGTTACTCTGCCAATTGTGCTTTCGTTGATTGATGAACAAATTGTTAATTTGCTTCAGCTGTAACCATGTATCCTCCACAAGTTTTGCCTTATCATCTTCCTACAAGAATTGCTTATTCACTCATAATGAAACTCTTAACTAAATGATGAATAATGAAACATTCACTTGTAAACTATGTAAATGAAATTTTCAGCATCATAAAATGAAATATAGTTTTGGAGTATCAAGACTGTACCGTCGCCGCTGCCATCGCCGCCAGCTAGTGGCCAGAAAAAATGGAGAAACTTCAAAGTTGACAACTAAGCTTCGGGTAATAGTGCAAAATGTCGAGAAAGATGAGACGAACTAAATTATGTTATCTTTAGCCGTCGACAATGATTGAGACGACCGGAAAATACCCAAAACCGATTGTAAATTTCGAATGGTCGATCTGAAAGTTGAGGACGAATTGAAGGTGGTGTATGGTTGCAAAATTTTGGGGTTAGGACGATACAACTAATGGTACCAACCTCAGTCACCGACTGTGTCTCAAGTCGCCGAAAAATGCTATGGCGGTGGCTAAGGTTTTCAGAGTTTTTGATTGGGTGTTGTGGTATTTTGGTGAGAATCGAACAACGTGGGGGTGTCAAAATGATGGAAAGGTGATGCTGAGTGTGATGGTACCAACGCCAAACTTTGAAATCGCCAGAATTTGCAAAAAAAACCGACCGGAATCGACGGGATTGCAGTAGGTTTTCGAGACGGAGATGTAGGATGAATCAATGGGGGTATTTGGTATGGAAATGACGGGCTTGAAGAGACGAAGCTATTGGACTAAGTCTCGACCCCGATGGATGCCGAAATTGGCCAGAAATGGTGAAATTCTAGCGGTTTCACTGTTCACTCAGCGAAATCACCGAAAATGAGAGTATTTCGGGTTTTTTGGGAGGAGTGGGGTTTTGGGGTTTTTTGGGGTTAGAGATTTAGGGAATGATGTTTAAAAATGGGATTTCACTTATGAAGGAGGGAAAATAAAAAAATTAAGGGAGAGAAACTGTTACACCCCGTAGTTCAGGTCATGCGTATGAGATCGTACGAAAGGGAGTAAGACTTAAAATTTTCGAAAGATAGGTTGACGGATTGTTTCGGACGGATTTTAGTCAACTTTGAGTTGGTGTATGTCCAAGTTACCTTGAGAGTTTGTAGGTGTTTCGAAGGCCTAGTGCGTAGTTCGTTGAGTCTAGTTTCCAAGGCAACCAACCGTTCGTCGATAGAACATCGGAGTAGAAAGTTATGGGAGTTACAAGTTCGGTCTTGTGATCGGACAGAAAGTGTTTGGTCGAGAGCCACGAGGCGCGGCGCCGGTTGCGAGGCCGCGGCGGATATTCCGAGGAGCGCTGAAGTTGCGCTGGCTGAGATAGTTAGGAGTTGGCGGGGTTGCGGCGCCATGGCTGCCAGTGCAGGCGCATGGCCATGTGAAATTTTGGGGGAAAAAATGAGGAAAAAAGATTTTTTCTTTTATAAAGGTCATGGGAGGGGTACAAGTGTCCCCCCCCCCCCCCCCCATCTGATTTTTGCATGCACTACTTATTGACCAAGTCTTGAAGACTTGGTCATTCTTCAAGTTTCTCTCTCTCTCTAAAGCTAAAATCTCTCCCTTCTCTCTAGAATTTCAAGAGGAAATCTAAGCTTGAGGAAAATCTGAAGAAGTGTGGCAAGAAAGAAAGCTTGTGGCTAGCTTGTAGGAGTAATTGTGGTGGTGTTCTTGGAAAGGAGGCTAGCAAAGTTGTTGGAATAATTTTGGCTAAAGCTCTAAGGTAACAATTCTTCTCTTGTAGCTAGTTATTGGTGTTGCATGTGAAGAAGAAGGAACTTGTAGTAGTAAATAATGCTCTTAGATTCATTGCGTGTAAGAAATATGGTTTGGATATGAAATGATTGGTTAAGAAGGTTATGTGAACATGTTGTAGCCTAAAAACTACCTTAAACTTGTTAAATTAGTTGTTGTACCTTATGGGGCAGAATTTTACACATCCAAATTTAGGTGTGTAATCCCCGTTGAATTGATTGGATTGTTGGGCCTTAAATGTGGCGTTTGGATGTTGAATTCGGCCTTGAAAAAGGTGGCAAAGTATGTAGAAACAAAGGAAATGTTGCCCAATTTTCCATAGAAATTAGTAACTTTGAACTTGGAAATGTCTACATTGAAACTAGAAGTTAATAAACGTATTATGGTCATTATAGGTTGACGTACTACGTGTGAAATTTATATATTGGACTTAGAAAGTGGATTGACTCGAAGAGGTATGTGATTCTTCCTATTCTCTTGAGCATGATTATTTGGGAAATATATAGTGCGGTAGACGCACGTGTGTTAAAGAAGTTTGATGTCTTTTTTGTGTCCTTGATTTGATTCTAAAGTTAAGTGACTTGATATGAAATGTTAAGGACTTGAATTGTGTTAAAAGTTATGAAACCTCGTTCGTGAGTAATGGGTACTTGGTCTTTAAAAGAATAAAATTATCTTGATTTCAGAAATGTGAGTAGTTGTCCTTGGTTGGTTTAAAATGCAAAGTGTTATAATAGCTTTATGGGAAGTTAGTTATAACGACTTTATGAAAACGAAAGAATGGTTTTATCATTGGATTTAAAACGGTAACTTGATATCTTTAAGAAGTTATGAGGCTTAAACTATCTTGAAAAGTATATTGTTACTTGACTTTCAAAAGGAGAAGTGTTTTGTTTAAAAGGAAGACATGGTATTGTCTTGAGTTGGTTTTAAAAGAAGGCATGGTTTTGTCTTGGTTTACTTAAAAGGAAGGTATGGACATTGTTTTTGGGTTACTTAAAATGATAGTTACTCTATTTTGATACTATGGGTATTAGTATCGTGTGACCTTTGTGAAAGGAATGAATATTTTTAAGGAGTTAAAATACGTAGTACTTTGGGGCTAGAACCCGGATTTTTGGCATAGTATGAAAGTACCTTGAGTGTGAATAACTTGCCTATGTTTGCTTGTGATAGTCTTGGTGTACAAGTACTGTATCCTTATGTCACCGCGTCTCTCGATGGAGGGCCGGTCGTGTTAATTCTCGATCATGTTTGGACATACTGACACGTTGGGTGGCCCACGGGTATGCTTCCATGGTAAGTGTTATCTTGTTATTTCGTTTGGGCTTACTGACTCGATGGATGGTCTGCGGGTATGCGGCCATGATGAGGGTTCGTTCCCTGTTGATAGTGTTATTCTATGGACTAGCTCTCCGCAGGTCTCGATGCAGGTGGATCCGTAGCTAGCCTCGTACTTGCCCCGTCGACGTGATGCGAGGTGGATCGGTTGTTGGCTTTCGTACTTGCCGGTCGGTGTTAGGGACGGTTTCGTGACGCAGGCGGATCGGTGGTTAGCTGCGTACTTGCCGATCGTGACGTGACGCAGGGTGGATCTGGTAGAGGCTATCGTACTTGCCGGTCGGCCGTGTCTGGTTAGTATTGTTGATGCGGTGGGAGTGCGTAGGTAGCTTTCGTACTTGCCCCGGTCAGTTGAGGATGCAGGGTGGATCTGGTAGCTATGCCTTCGTACTTGCCCCGTACGGTTCTTATGACACAGGTGGGACCTGGTGTTCATGTGTACTCCTTGGTGTTGTATATCATAGACTGCCGGCAGTGAGGAAGGAATTCCACGGGCGTGATTGATATTGTGGGCATGAGACCCATGGTTATGTTTGAGTGATGACTTAGAGGGCGTGAGTCCCTGACTTGACGTGACTGCGTATATGTTGTGTACTGTAGTTTGGCTATCATACATGTCTCCTGCTTTATATAGACTATTATGATTTCATTACAGTATTTTCAGTTTCACATACTTGGTACATGTTATCGACCTCGCCCGGGTGCGTTCATGCCGCGAGTTGAGTGCGTAACTGGCGATCCGCACTCTTAGGATCACTGTTCAGCTCTTGGAAAGCTCAATTTCTCCGGAGGCTTTGTATTTTGGTACGGTTCCCTGAGGTTGTAGACTTTTGTACATTCAGGGGGTATGGCGGGCCCTGTCATACGATTGTTATTCCTGAAGTGCGTAGTCACGTTGTGGTTGTTTTGTAAGCGAAGTTATCTTGCTTTACTTTTGATTAAGTATTTTATGGAAGGCGGCATTGTCGGCTTGCCAGTGATGTTTACTTTATACAGGGTATGTGTTATGTATGTTCCGCTGCTATTCTCTGATGTTGTATCACGAGGGTGCCCCGGTAGGGCACCAGTCGCGGCCCCGGGGTCGGGTCGTGACAGAAACAATGTCGTTGTATTAGCCAGGGACAACCGTTGCATTACATAAACTAATGCAACTGTTTTTTTTTTGCCGTTATATTAGACAATTTGAGTTGTCACATTACACGGGCTAATGCAACGGTCATGTTCTACCGCTGCATTAGCATAATTTTTTAATTTGTTGCACTTGAACCCGTCACATTAGCCACATCTAATGCAACGTTACTACATATGGCGTTGCATTAGCCTTCTATGAACTGTTGCATTAGATTAAAAATATAGTAGTAAATTAAAACAAACCAGCATACTTAACAACATGAACATGCTACATTTTATCTCATAAGAGCACAGAAGTGAAGGACCGATATGAAGTTCGAGTTTAACTTTTTTGGGTAGCGAACTGAGGCGCCGTTTCGACTCGTCGGACCCACTCGGATGGTTTTGCTATGTGAATGAAAGGGACACAGCTTTTTTTTACTTTGGGAATGTGTGCTGATTCTTGACTGATATTGTCAAGAAGAAAGGGTTTTTTTGAGTTTTTGTGCTTGCCGCGTTACTACTGTTTTTCGATCCTCATTGCATGTGTTGAGAGTTAGTATTTGTAGCTATTATTTTGGGTTCCAAGTTTGGTAAAATTTCGACAACTTTTAGGGCTAATTTGAAACGATTTTAGAGTGGTTATAGTTATGGTAACTCATGATTTTCTGAACTGATTTGGGGAGGATTTGGGTGTAATTTGGTATAAGTTTAGTACGATTTGGATCGCGTTTTTGTGCTTGATTTTGGGTGTGATTTGGTATAAGTTTAGTACGATTTGGGTCGCGATTTTGTGCTTGATTTTGAGTGTGATACTTATTGCGGTTTTGGTTTATGGTAAGAGAATGATATTGGAGGATTCTGATTATGGTAGCTTTGGGGATGACACGGGTGTGAGTACAACACCAAATTTTTCGGCGAGAATCTCGGATGGGTGCTGGAGGCGGCAGGGTAGCATTTGTTTAGGTTAAGGATCTTTTGGATGTATTTGGGAGAGAAGGGAAATAAAGGCTGAAGGGTTGATGGGTTTTGGGCCTGCTGATTTAGTTTAGGAATAGGCTGGTCGATTTGGGCTTGAAATTGGGCTGGTGGTATGATTTGGGTTGGGTAGAGTTTAGGTGTTGAGTTTTAGGTGTTAAATGAAATGGGATATAAATTATAAATAATATTTATAAAATTGTTTTGAGTATTATTAAAAATACCAATTGCGGACATGATATTTAAGGAGTTCTTAATGCTCTATATAAATTCGACGTCATTATTAAATTATTTTTATTTACGTATGTATGTATTAATATAAGATTTATTTTGCGGTGTTTAAAATTAGTTTAATTTGGCGACAAATGATAGGAAGAGAGGGTCACAATTGAGTGTCAACAGTAACTTTTCAATTAATGATGCAATCAAAAATTGCTCGTTAGGCTTCATCCCTTCCAAATCCAGGTGATATAAAATCATTTGAAATTCCTGGACTTGGGACATCACTGTTTTGTTGTCCACCATTTTAAATTTCAGAAATTTCCCAACGATGAACTTCTTACCACCCGCATCTTGTGCGTTGTACTTCTTCTACAGTTTATCCCACAACTCTTTGGCGGTGCCAACAGTGTCATACACCGTGTAGAAAGGGTCGGACAAACAGTTCAGGATATAATTTCGACAAAGGAAATCACTATGACTCAAAGCATATAGAGTCATCTTCATGCCATTAATGACATGGATATCTTGGCCCCCTTCCGCCATTTCATTCGACTGAGGGTCCACTTCATCTCCAGCTTGTGAAGGATCTTCGGTTAGGAAATGAGACATTCCCATAATCGTCAGAAAGAATAACATCTTTTGCTTCCATATTTTGAAGTTTGTGCCCATGAACTTCTCTGGGCGTTCATGGTGGAAACCGGCGGGTAGTGGAACGGTAACGTTCCCCTGAACAGTGGAAAAGGCGTTTTGAGCGTCTTGAGCAGCAGTGGGGTTGGCACTAGTTGTGCCTTGAGCAGCGGTGAATTGTTATCCTCCAGTCATATTGTTTGTTACTTTCAACCTAAATTGTTTTAAGATTGTGAGTTATAATTGAAGTACAACAATTACAACAATTGAATGGTTACAAGGAAATGAGAAAGAAAGTAACAACAACTAAGATTACAATCTGGAAAATAGGAACAAGAAAAGGGGTTTGGTGATTCGAGTGATATTCACTCTGTCCTTAAGACAATATTGCCCCTTATAAATCCTTTAACAGTAGTTGACAGCTTATCTTCCAAGATAAAACATCAACAAACAATTGAGCAAAGAAAACTCAAGAGTTTACTATAAAGAAGAGTCTTTTGAGTGTATGAAAAAAAAATAAGAGAGGAAGAAGTATTCTGAAAATCTAATTTTCAAGTGTGTTCTTCAAATGTGACAAATACCTCAATTTACAGTGTGATAAAGATGACTTCCCATCTAGTCAAGTAATGGTCTTCAATGGCCATGTAATGACACTTATTGTGGGGTTACAATGCAGCCAAATAATGGCTGAATTCATGTGCCATGTAATGGAGGATTAATGCTCCAAGACCAGCCCAAAAATCAGATTTTTTTTGTCTTCTGTCGAACTCACTGCCTCCGAAGCGCCGCGACGCTCAACTTCCAGTAACCAACCAGAAGTCAGGCGCCGCGGCCCTTGGGAGAAGGCGCCGTGACCCTTCACGACTCCGCAGCGATTTCTGACGTTTCATCTTTTACACATCGTACACCTTCCTTCATTTACCAACGTGAAACGCTCGTCATTTGGCCAATAACCGTCTATCATTTCATGTCACAAACATTTCGTATACGTACCAATATCTCTTTCACTAAGGAAATTTACGATCCTTGGTACAACGTGTACACGAGTGTGGAAACAGCGTTTCCGACTTGCGGGGCCCCAATTGTTCGAGTCATAAATAATAGGATTAACTTTATTTCACGTTTAATAAATTTCCAACAATACATTTAGCACATATTCATGAATTATCACTATAAGAAAAGGCTTATTTTGTGAAGGTTTTTTCTTAATTTTGTGGTGATTTCTAATCTCCGCAAATGTAATTGTGGCGGTTTTAAGAACCGCCAAGGTTATGTGCGCTACGATACATTTTGTAGGGATTTTAAAAAACCTCCACGACGACCTACGCAAATTGAAAGTGTAATTAGTGGGTTTTTTAAGTCAACTAAGGGTAGTTTGTGACCTCCACAATATGATTTTAATACTCCAATATATTTAATATAGGGGTTTTTAAATTGTCATAATATGATTTCAATTTTTTTAATAATTAATGGCGGTGTATAACCACCACAATATAAGCTTTCTATTTAAAAATATTTTAGTATTTTGGGTCTACAATCTCCACAATATAATTTTATTTTTTTATGAAATTTAATTTGTGGGGGTCAATTACCGTCACAAATTGATTATTGAAATATGTTTTCTTCTCATTAAAAAAGTCCATTGCATGATTAAATAAGAACAAGCTTGTATAACAATATGCATATCAAATAAATAGTTTACTTAATAACATAAATCAAACTTCATAAAAATAATAAATAATAACAAAAGTCACAAATTCAAATACTTTACTACCTAAGAAACTGAAGCAACATAAACTAATGTATGCTAAACATTACTACTATTTCATAGAAGCAAATGTGGTTCCATAATTAAATAAATATAATTCTAAGTATGTGCTTGATCAGTTCCATTTATGTCACCAAATGATCCTCTTATATTCACGGGTGAAGTATATTCACTCACGACATCACCGCTAAGCTGAAATAAATAAAAAACATATTTGATGAGAAATTTAAAAGCTAACGTATAACTAATGAATATGCAATAGGGAAATCAATATACAATAGTTTTGAACAACTGTAAATGATAACATAAAAAATAAACAGTCATTGAATATAAGATTTTTTCCAACACTATATAAGTTACTTATTCTTCTATTATTCTTAATGAACTTGTAAGCTATAGACACAAAAAACTCACATTACTAAACAATTTAACATAGGTGGTTCAACATGTTCATTATGCTTCAATAATTCAACCAACCCACATGAAATATAACAGAGAAAACATATAACACAAAATAAAAATTCCAATGTTCTTACTTGTGGTTGAGGAGCAAAGAGATTGGAAAATTCTTCAGGAACCCCTTCTTCCTTGGATATCATGTAATCCTTTAACACAGTCAAGGTTCCTTCTAATTGGGACTCCAAACGCGCAACCTTTTAATGCAAATAGGTAGAAGTTGCGGATGACGCATTAAAACTAGTTGAAGTGTTAAGATCATTAAGTCGTTGCTTGAAATTATTGAATGTATTTAAAGGAACTGCTCCCATACACATACATCGTACTCTCCCAGGGTGCTTTGTTCTTAATATCTTGTCGATAATATCATCTGCAAAAATGACAGTCTCACTGCCTTGACTCAATTGAATTTGTTCCTATAAGAAGACAAATTATCAATTAGTATTAGCTACGTCATTATATATACCTCTGCATTTTATTGATTAACCTATGTCATTATATATACTTGACATAGTTAATTGGAAATGAATTTAAATATGAACTCACCACTATAGTCCTTGCCTCGTCATTTACAAATGAACCATCCTTTCTCTTATGAGTTTCGATAAATTAATTGGAAACAAATTGCCATCAATAGCTAATGATCCACAATATCCATCAAGCAACCCTTGAGCTTTGCCATATGGTGCACCGTAGTTATCAAAGTTCACAATGATGTGTTCACCTATAGACAGGTGGTTGACCTCATGAACCTTGACATTAATAGGCTTGGTAGCGTTGTTTGTGTCTTTAATAAGAAAACAAGTTACTCAACAAAAAGGGGAAAAGTAAGATATTTATTAAGTGAAATAAACATATATACAAGGCATATACCTATTGCATGTACTATCCAATATTGTGTAGAGACCCGTCCAGCAGGGCGTGTAAATGTTGCAGGTGGATTCGAAGGCTGAGTCGGAGCTTGTTCTTGTTGCGGGACTTCATCAGCTAGTGAGGAATTTGGTGGAGCATGTGGAGGGCTCTACAGCACGAGCCGACTTTAGTGGATTCCGAAAACGTTTAACCTTTGACATGGCTACATATTCAAATAAATATGAAGTTAACTTACAATTTCTAGAGTAAAATCAAAGAATACTTTAGATCAGTAAAAACTGAAGTGATTTGGAATGATTTTAGAGAGAGAGAGAGAGAGAGTCACTGAAGGTGGCATAGAAATCTGATATATTTGGGGGGAAATGAGGGCAATTATCGAAAAAAATTGAGGGAAAATCAATATTTGGTGGAAAAAATGGTTAGCGTAGGTTAATGGAAAAAAAACCATGCAAATTAACCTCCATAATATAAAAAAGCAAGTCAACTTAAGCTGAGACAAATATGTGTTAGATGATGATTATCACATTCATCAATAATTTTTAAGTGCTTTCAATTTCTATTTTAATCTAATTTTATTGTTCAATTACAAGTTCCCTATTCTTCATAATTGTGAGTTTGCTCATTCACCGTCTAATCAATATATATATATATATATATTGTTAGTGTTAGGTTCTGTGTCCTAACATTTTCCGTAACATGTCTCTTTTTGGTGTTAAGTAAAAACAGGAAAATGTCATCCCAAATGTCGTGACATCTGGGAGGACATTTCTGGCAAGAGTTTTGCCTATCTTCACGGGCGATTTACGTGAGAAGATTTTATCACGTGAATGTTTGGCTTGGTTAGGAGCTAAGGAAAACACGATAATACTTAACAAGACCAAGTCCAAGGAGAGTGCATAACGGAAGGAGCGTTCTCAGGAAGACAAAGTCAAATCTGTTGAGAATTTTAAGGCTGAAGAACAGCTCCAGCCAACCCTATTCTGCTCAACCTCCACCGAGAATCAAGGAGCCTCTCGGGTGAACTCTCCACTATAAATAGAGGGTTCACTCCAAGGCTTTGACATCCAGTTTTTGCAGAAGAAAATTCAGATCTGAGACGTCTCAAATATTGCCTCAAACACAGCTGGATCGAGCAGCCTGGTTTTGTGATTACACTTGTTCAAAATTACGAATTGTTTTCTTAGATCTATACTGGTACTTTCAATTCAAGCAATTGTAATAGGGTGTTTTTCACGTCTATTTTAGATAGATTTTTCAGGCTTAGAAGTTAGGATTTAACTTCTTTTTAATCCCTTTCTTGATTTATATAACTTATGAAAAACAATCTTGGGTGTCCTTGATTTATTTCCGCTGCATCTTAACTCGTTTTTTAGTTCTGCGTTATTGTTAATGTTCCAGTTCATGTCACAGAACATTTTTGGGAACATTCCTTACTGTCTTTAAGTTTACCTCTGTTCTTCTTTGCTGAAATTATTTATTCCATAGTTTAAGTTCGACAATTCCTTTCAAGTGGTATCAGAGCCGACACTTGACATAATAAGTGCTAAGGTCCTTTTACTTAACTATGGATCCGGCTAATCCAAATATTGGTAGACTTCCTATTTTAGATGGATCAAACTATCCTTATTGGAAGATTCGCCTACGTTCTCACATCAAATCCATTGATGTTAGAGCATGGAGATCTATTACTAATGGATACACTGTTCCTATGCTTCCACCGGACGAGAAGGCGACATTTTGGTCAAGCCTGAGGCCGAATGGACTTTCGAAGAAACTAATAGTGCATGCTTCAACGAAAAGGCACTAAATGCTATTTTCGGATGGGTTGATCTTTATATGTTCAAACTCATCCAAAATTGCTCTCTTGCGAGGATGCTTGAGATACTTTACAAACTCATTGTGAAGGTAGCTCAAGTGTTCGACGAACGAAACTTCGCATGCTCATGAGTAAGTATGAACGTTTAAGGATGGAGGAATCGGAGGATATTAAAACCTATTTTGAAAAGTTTATTGATATCTCTAATGAATGTCAAGTTCTTGGTTCTCCATTGACCAACAATCAACTTGTTGAAAAAGCCGCCGATCTCTTCCGAAAAGTTCAACATTAAGATTTGTGCGATTGAAGAAGCACACAACCCTGATGGACCTACATATTTTAATGAGCATTCTCAAAACATATGAGATGAACATGGAAAATCAAAGGTCTTTATACAAAGGCAAGGATGTTGCCCTTCAAGCAAAATCCTTAGAGACGGAAGTCAATGAAGAGGATGAAACACTTGAAGAAATTGGGGATGGTGCCAACGTTGCTCTTCTTACTCGTAGGTTCAATACGATGTTAAGAAGATTCAACGAAGATAAGAATAAAACTAAGTCTAAAGAGCACCAAAACCAAGGACTCAATCCACGAATTACCAAGAATTTTCCCACCGCACAAAAAGGCAATCAACTTAGGAGAATAAATTACGGAGACCGAGGTTCGATCCCAGCGACTCGGCGATTCAATGTCATGCACGCTCGGGATGGGGCCGTTATGCCAACGAGTGTGTAAACACTCTAAGAAAGGTTGGCAAAAGTCTATGGATTTCCACTAAGTGATGATGAAGGTGAAGGGAAGAGAATACGAAATAGAGTCACAAGCAATCTTGGCTTGTTTTTGAACATTCTCTGTCAGATGATGAAGGTTTAGCTGACTGTGATACACTAAATGTCATGACATTTCCGGGAACATCACCGTAACATCCGAATCTGACAACAGATGCAATGTATGAGTTTTTAATTCTTGGATGTCAATTGCTTACGTGGCTTTATTTCAAAAATGATTCTAAACACGAGACTCGAAGACTACAGGATGATATGATTAAGGAATTGCAAGCCCTGCAAGGACTTAATCATTGAATCTAATCAACTTGAATCAAAGGTGAAAACTCTAACTCGTGAGAATGCAGATTTGATAAGTACCATTACATTGGAAGTGACTCTTACCAAAAAAGATCTTGAATTCGGAAAGATAAGTGCAAAGTTGGATCTAGCCGAAGCAACCTTCAAAAAGCTTAACACAGGCACCTCCAAATTAGATGAAATCCTTAGTGTTAGTCAACCTCATTGTCTTGGTTTGGGCTCTGAGAATCCTATCAATACATTATGCTCCAACTTGTTTGTTAAAAATAGGAAATGAACAGTAAGAAGGGTAGCAACTATGTGTGCAATTATTGTAATAAATCTGGACATTTAAAACCTTTTGCTTTAAGTTACTAAAACTCGGAAAGAAAAGGTCTTCCGAATCTTGTCAAGAACTTGGACAACACTCTAGAGACTCTCTATCTACAAAAATCGTAAGGTAACAAAAAGGTTTGGGTTCCCATCAAGAAAACAAGTTGTAATGTAGCCATAACCACTGGGACCAATATCTACGGATCGTGGTACTTTGTGATGGTGTTCCATTCGTATAGCGAGAACAAAAGCATCGAAAGAACTCTGAAGCTCTAAATGGAGGAAATGTTACATATGGAGGAGGTGGAAAGAGTAAGATAATAGGAAGAGGCGGTAATGTCACGGAATTCCAGTATTTGAATAATGTCTTGCGTTGATGGTCGATGGCTAACCTAATTAGTATAAGTCAAGCGTGTGATGACAACTTAGAGGTAAGATTCAATAAACATGCGTATACGATGGTGATGAAACTAACAAATGCATAATGACAGTACAAGAACAAGTGATAATTGTTATCTTGTCGGAGAACATAAGGTATGTAATAGTGTTAGGGTGATGACACAACATTGTGGTATCAAAAACTAGGACATGTCAATTACCACAACCTTAGAAAATTGATATCTTATGAGGCGGTAAAGGCGTTCCTAAACTAAGTCCTATGAGTGAAAGCGTGGTGTGTGAAGATTGTCTCAAAGGTAAGCAAACCGTGTCCTCAAAGTTGTTCAGAGTGATGGACATTTCTCG
Source organism: Przewalskia tangutica (assembly GCA_029844215.1). Classification (NCBI taxonomy): domain Eukaryota; kingdom Viridiplantae; phylum Streptophyta; class Magnoliopsida; order Solanales; family Solanaceae; genus Przewalskia; species Przewalskia tangutica. The sequence goes on along the minus strand of CM056732.1, from coordinate 78,461,396 downwards.
TGCGTCTCATTGCTTTCAACTTTTACATAAGGATCTTATGGGTCCAATCGAGGTAGATAGCCTAGGAGCGTGAGGTACTCGCTTTGTGATTGTAGATGACTTTTCAAGATACTCTTGGATATTCTTTTGAAAGAAAAGTCTTAAGCGTTTGACATGTTTAGAATATTGTACTCTAGAATTCGAAATCTATATCCTTTCTCTATTTTTGGATAAGATCGATCATGGAAAGGAGTTTGAAAATAATCAATTTTCTACATTTGTGAGAAAAAGGTATTTTCCATGAATTTTCTGCTCCCAAAACCCCAACAAAATGGTGTAGCGAGAGAGGAAGAATAGAACCCTACAAGAAATGGCTAGAGTCATGCTAAGTTCTAAAAAGCGTCAAAACGTTTTTGGGCGAAGCCTAAACAACTGCAAGTCACATCTCTAATAGAGTCTATCTTAGACCAGGAACAAAAATGACACCCTATGAGATCTTGAATGGAAAGAAACCAAATCTACGTTACTTTCATGTTTTTGGGTGTGTATGCTATGTTCTAAATGATAGAGATAATCGAGCAAAGTTTGACTCTAAGAGTGATAAGGGAATTTTCATAGGCTATTCTCAAAATAGTCATGCTTACCGAGTGTACAATCTTCGAACCAAATCCGTACAAGAATCTGTTAACATTGTTTTTGATGATAATGCAGTTATGCAGAAATACACGATGTGAATCTTTGTCGTAACAATACAGGAGGGGCAGACCACAGAAAATGCAGATGTTACACCAAATGTCACAACATCTGCAGCAACACCTGTAACCGAAGATGAGAACACTGCAGGTTCTGATGAGGATTAAGTGAACCGTGATTCGATGCAGGATCCCTCATCCAGAATCAGAAGAAACCATCCCACTGAACAGGTAATAGGAGAAGTATTCGAAGGAATAAAAACAAGGAGAAAAGAGCCAAAAAATTACCGAGACATGGTGAAGTATGCGTGTATGTCCACCATACATCACAAGGTAAGTCAATCTTGCTATGTTTCTACTTTGGAACCTAAAAACATTAATGAATCACTAAAAGACAGTTGGTGGATACAAGCCATGCAAGAAGAACTAGAACAGTTCACCAGAAATGAGGTTTGGGATCTAGTTCCTCGCCCTGATAAGACTAATGTAATAGGAACTAAATGGATCTTTAAGAATAAATCTGACGAATCTGGAACTGTTATTAGAAATAAAGCTAGACTAGTGGCTCAAGGATACTCTCAAGTCAAAGGTATCGACTATGATGAAACCTTTGCTCCAGTAGCTAGAATTGAATCAATTAGATTATTAATTGCCATAGCTTGTTGTTTAAAGATAACTCTTCACCAAATGGATGTGAAAGGTGCCTTTTTGAATGGAGATATTGATAAGGAGATATATGTTGAACAACCCAAAGGATTTGAAGATCCTCACCATCCACAACATGTATACAGGTTAAAAAAGGCCTTGTATGGACTAAAACAAGCTCCACGTGCATGGTATGGTCGTTTAACTCAATTCCTTCTTGAATTTGGTTTCCAACGTGGTGTAGCTGATTGTACTTTATTTATAAAACACCATGGATCAGATATGGTTATTGCTCAAATCTATGTAGATGACATAGTTTTTGGTTCGACTTCAATGTCTCATCTTAAGACTTTTGTCGAAGCTATGTCCTCAACATTCGAAATGAGCATGATAGGGGAACTAACCTTTTTCTTAGGCTTGCAGATAAAACAAAATGAGGAGGGTATCTTCATTTCACAAAGCAAATATGCCAAGAACCTAGTTAAAAAATTTGGATTGGAGAATGCAAAACATATGAAGACTCCGATGGGATCAACCCAGACTATATCCAAAGATGATGTTGGGGAGAATGTTGACCCAACTTTATACAGATCTATGATAGGTAGTCTTTTGTATCTCACCGCGAGTCGTCCAGATCTTATGTTTAGTGTTTGTGTGTGCACGATTCCAAGCATGCCCTAAAATTTCCCACTTAAATCTTTGTCAAGCGTGTCATAAGATATGTTCTTGCGCACGTGAGTTGGAATTTGGTATTCAAACACTAATCCTAATCTAATAGGATATAGTGACTCGGATTGGGCTGGGGATGTGGAAGATAGAAAAAGTACTAGTGGAGGATGTTTTTACCTTGGCAATAACTTAGTTTCCTGGTACAGTCGTAAACAAAATTGTGTCTTACTCTCATTCTTTGAATCTGAATATGTAGCGGGGGAGTTGTTGCTCTCTCAATTATTATGGCTAAGACACATGTTAGACGATTATGGTGTTTCAAAAATATCTTAGTTTTATCTTGTGATAATATGAGTGCCATCAATATATCTAAAAATGCAGTTCAAGACTCTCGTACAAAACATATAGATATAAAACATCACTTTCTTCGAGACTTGGTTGAAAAAGCATTAGTTAGAATCGATTATGTTGACACTTCTCATCAACTAGTGATATTTTTACAAAGCTTTAGATCATGAGAGGTTTTCAAACTTGAAAAACTCTCTCGGTCTGCTCAATATAAAAATTAACAACTTTGGGGTGTGTTATCCGAAATGTCACGACATTTGTGGTAACATTCATCCAATGTAAAATCTGGAACTGCTTCTTTTCAGTAAATGTTAAAGTTGTTTTGTGTTTCTACCGGGTCATGACTTCTCAAAGGAAAACCTTTTTAAAATGATACCGTTCTCTGCGATGATATAAAAATCATAAAAAGGGAGTATCAAAAAATAAGGCAAAGTCTTAAATTCCTCAGCAATTGTAAAATGTTGGGCAAAGCCCTCAAAATTGATCTAGTTCTATTCTATAGAGTATCAACATACTTATAATTTATATCATGATAGACACAAGATCTTATCTATTTGGACTCAATATACATTGTTCCACTAATTTAGAGACAAAACTACATAAAGTGTCTTGTTTAGTTCTTAAAGCTGTTGTTCTATGAGAAAATGACTCGTGTTACACAAAATGTGCTAAACATTTACGATAACACTCAGTTTCAGATTTTTCAAAAGGCGTGTGTCGATTAATGTTGAGTTGGTTTTGTTGAAAAATTTCTCTTGGTTTTGATGTCATTTTGAAACAACCTCTAAACCTTAGGAACTAGTCTTTGTATAGAATTTAAACACTTATGTAGATAGTTTTTGCCAAGTGTATAAATACCCATTCACTAAATACTAATTCTCACTTCCAAAGAAACTTCCTCAGAAACAACAACAACAAAAAAAAAAAAAAAAAGGTGGGAACGAAATTTTCAGACATTACCGCGATGAATCCTCATCGCACAACACATCTCCTCACAAACTTCTCCCATTCAGTAACCTCCAAAAACCCTAACTTCTCCTTCTCTTCTTCCTTTCTCTCGATGGATGTCTCACCCATGTCACAGAAAATGTCACCACCGAGAACACTCACGATGAGCACAAGTCCACGTTGTACGCAGTTTGGTGATAAGTGACTTCGAGAACCTCTGGAAATCGCCTATCCGGGGAGACAAATAATCCTATCAACTTAGAAACCGGATGTTTCCGTCCTCCCAAAGAGGACAAATCAAGCGACTTTTCCCACTCGCAGATCGGTCAGAAACTTTGAGAAGGCCTTTGGCGATGGTGAATCCTCCACCAAAAGGAAGAAGTCGACTCCTCCTCTTCAAGCTCGATTCTGGCGATTCGGAGAAGACTCGGCCGGTTGAGTCCCAACACGAATCTCTGCTTCACCTTTCTTCACAAATCTGCGAGAATCGGTGAGAAGATGAAATTCGAACGACACCCCACTGAAGAAGTTTTATCCCAAGAAATTTGGTCATGCCTCAGGGGAAATAAAATCATCATCAACCCCTCAAGATGTCACAGAAAATGTTATGACATCTCCTGGATCATCTATCCACGAAACTTCAGATTCGGTGTCCGAGGTCTCCAAGGCGGTAGCTCGAATCTGCGTGCGAGGTAACCCCTTTCTCTCCGAGTTTTTAACACCAATCACTCAAAACATTGGTCTTGGTTGGCGGTCGAGCCATTCGAACCGAGAAGGTGTTGGACATTGCGTCTTGTAGTAGCCACGGTCTGGTGGATTTCTTCACTTCAAGAAATCTACTAGATTCGGTAAATAACAAATGTCCTTATGTAGACAAGGTAGTGAAGTTATTTTATGCAAATCTAACAAGTAAAATAGAGAAACCCAAGTCGAAACACTTTGGGAAAGTGTTTCTCTATAACAAATTTTATGACTTCACACCGACTACAATTAACCAATGTTTGAATAGAGTGAATGATGATGAGAGGCGAGAATGGGAAGGGATAAATGACGGGGATGAGGTGATTTCATACCTCAGGTGGAGTTGTGAAGAAATGGGTTTCAAGGTGTCCAACCTCCAAACTCATCGCCTTATTTCTTTGTTTTGCACAAGTTAATGATATACAATTGGTTGTGTTCTTTGAACAAATCAATTGTAACAATTGAACAAGCATTGCTCTATACAAAATAGGAAAAAGTTTTAGTGTTGATATAGGAAAAACAATCTTTCAACAGTTGTAAATATGGCGAGAAAAGGACACGGGTATCATCCTTCCTTTCCTCATTGATCTTTAAGGTACTAACCTCACAGGGATTCCAAGCCTAGCGAGGATCTGCTCTGGAAAGAACACGAAGTATACGTCGTTAATCGACGATCTTTGAAGAGCGAAGCGAGTCATTGATCTTCCATGGGCGAATCTGTTTGGAATTGCTAGTGTTACGAGAAATGTCCCGGGCATCTCGGGTAACATCTCGACGCCCTTGACAACCGCTTGCTGGTGCGAGATTGCAAAGCTCAATGCCGGATCACGAGTGGACCAGTGCTGAGGAGCCACGGTGGAAGCTAGGGAACGTTACTGTTTTGCTTTCTTCCCAAAAGGGGAGATGGAGTGCAGTCGGGGAGCAAGCGGGCGTGATCAGTGAATGCTCAAACCAGAGGATCTTGATCTGAGGGAGATGAAACCAGAGGACAATCTGAGAGCGGTGGTGGGAAAGCAGTCTGAGGTCGCTGTGTTTAGGCTGCTAAGTAGCAGTTGTTGAATACTTACTAGTTGTGGACTGTAGTTATTCGACTTGACAGTTTGAGACATTTTAATTCTGTTTATATATTGCTATTTATTCTATATTGTTTATGTGTATATTGATGGTTTCAGTGCATTAATCTTTTAGATGTATACTCGCATTTGCATCATACTCTGATTCGAGTAACTTACTGGCACATAGTGTATATATCGTGCTTTATAACTGGTTCAGGTTGAAGGTTGAGATATTTGCCTGTGATAAAATCATTAAACTATTTAGTTTTGTGAAGAAAGGCAAAAAGGGGGAGATTGTTAGTGTTAGGTTCTGTGTCCTAACATTTTCCGTAACATGTCTCTTTTTGGTGTTAAGTAAAAACAGGAAAATGTCATCCCAAATGTCGTGACATCTGGGAGGACATTTCTGGCAAGAGTTTTGCCTATCTTCACGGGCAGATTTACGAGAAGATTTTATCACGTGAATATTTGGCTTGGTTAGGAGCTAAGGAAAACACGATAATACTTAACAAGACCAAGTCGAGGAGAGTGCATGCGGAAGGAGCATTCTAAGGAAGACAAAGTCAAATCTGTTGAGAATTTTAAAGTTGAAGAAACGACTCCACCAACCCTATTCCGCTCAACCTCCACCGAGAATCAAGGAGCCTCTCGGGTGAACTCTCCACTATAAATAGAGGTTCACTCAAGGCTTTGACATCCGATTTTTGCAGAAGAAAATTCAGATCGAGGCGTCTCAAATATTGCCTCAAACACAATTTGGATCGAGCGGCTGGTTTTGTGATTACACTTGTTCAAAATTACGAATTGCTTTCTTAGATCTATACTGGTACTTTCAATTCAAGCAATTGTAATAGGGTGTTTTTCACGTCTATTTTAGATAGATTTTTCAGGCTTAGAAGTTAGGATTTAACTTCTTTTTAATCCCTTTCTTGTTTTACGGATTACTGTTCATTCTCAAGGGATTTGTAAGATTGTATAATTTTTATACAATAAATTTTTGGTCATGAGACCACTATAAGTTATATACAATTATATAACTTATGAAAAACAATCTTGGGTGTCCTTGATTTATTTCCGCTGCATCTTAACTCGTTTTTTAGTTCTGCGTTATTGTTAATGTTCCAGTTCATGTCACAGAACATTTTTGGGAACATTCCTTACTGTCTTTAAGTTTACCTCTGTTCTTCTTTGCTGAAATTATTTATTCCATAGTTTAAGTTCGACAATTCCTTTCATATATATATATAATTAACAAATAAGAAAAGGAATATAATCTTTAGACTTTTAATTTAATGTGAAAATACAAAGTAAAGAGCGCAAATATGATGGAAGAAAAATCAACGAGTAAAACATAAAAATGACAGAAGACCTCTGTTTGTCGATCTTTTTTTTTCTGGGATGAAAGGAATGCTAGTGGAAAATGACAACAAACTACAAGAAAATTGGCGTAACATGCATCAATTGATAGAGATTTAACTCAAATATGAAATTTCATTCAATTGTTAAAAAGTGGAGAATATGATTAAAAATTGCGTGAGATGAACCGTTATAATTTGTATTGAATTGCAACAATTTCACAAACAATCAAATTTGATCTATTTGTGGAGATTATCACAAACCTCCACGATAAAGGTGTCACAATAAAAATTATTTTGTGTAGGTCTAAATAAATGACACGAATTCAATGTATAGTGAGGGTTTTATCAACCTCCACAGATAAATCGTCATAAAAATGTTTATTTTGTGGGAGTTCACACAAACGCACAAAATAAATATATAATAATTTTTTTAGAACCCCGTAAATAAACCGCCACAATATACCATTTTTTTGTAGTGTATGTATGAAGAATCATATGATTTGAGGTTATTAAACCACACATTTATGATTTCAGGCACTGCATGCCGATTCACTCCTCCAGACTTGGGGTGGGGGAGGACACCCACATTATCCCCCACCCACCCCTGTAGTATTTGCCTAAATAATATATTAATATTTTGGAATAATATTTTCTACTTATTTATTAAACATAAAAATAATAAGAGTATCATTTATTTTTCAAAGAAATTTTTTTATTAAAAAAAAATCTTTATAAAGAATGAATTTTGGGCCTAACTCAACTTCATAAGCTATCTTGTAGGTGATGATTATCGTCCATATAAGAAGCTCATGTTCTCATTCCATTTTCGACGTGAGACTCTTAACACTCCCCCAACACTCAAACTTTGTAAACTAGAGCGTGGACAATATAATTTGGGGGCGCAACATCAGTGAACAAATGCCAAAATCTTGTAAACTAGAGCGTGAACAATATAATTTGGGGGCCTAACATCGGTGAACAAAGAATCGGAATGAGTTTGACTCTGATACCATGTGAAGATATGACACCCGAACCTAACCCAACCCTAAAAACTAGCTTGTAGGGTGAATATTGTTAAAGTCCGTATAAAGAATTCATATTTTCATTCCATTTACGATGTGCGATTCTTAACATTCTTCATACTAAGCACACCTCAAACTTTAGAGGTTGTTTGATTTAGATGCAAGTTATGTAAGGATTGAAAATGAATGTGTATGCATGAACTGTTATAAAGTGATTAAATTATGAAAGAATTGTATGCGGAGAATAAGTTACTAATGAATTGTAATATCAAAATTATTTATAATTTGATGTTTAATTTGATATATTGCAAATTAATATACAACGTTTAATTTAAAATATTTATTTACTTTTAGAAAAATAAAAGTTTATTGACTATTTGAGAATGTGAGGGCTAATTTTATTAACAACAACAACAAGAAAATACCAGTTTGGGGTCTGGTGAGGGCTAATTTTATTATTTTAATATTTTAATTTATATATTATTTAATACCTTGCATTCTTCTTGTATATTTTACTTTCATAAAATAATACACAAATTTCATTAACTAAGAATATTATGTATGACTTGTTTGCAAGGGCTTGTTTGGAACAACACAAAAATTTGTTAACACCTGTTTCTGTAGACTTGTTTTGAGGGTTTAGGCACAGGAAAATGCAAGGGGTTATGAAGGCTCATCAACTTGCTAGGGTTTTGAGACACTCATCGTCTCCGACTCTGCTATACTCACTATCAAGATTTCAATCTCCATGTATCCTTGAAGCTAATAATGAATATTGTAGCAACAACTCTTCTTTATGGCGTGGTTACTTTACCTCTGGTAATATATTCCATCTTCCCTTTAGGGTTTTCTTTTAATCCCGTATATATTAATACTGAAAAGAAACAAGGGTGTTTTTTTCTTGGTAAAAAATGAGCACTTTGATCTATTGTGGAGGAGGGGGAAACAAGAAGACAACTTTTTTGGTTCTTGATTATGTGTTCCTTTTATTTTCATCTTGTGATTTGCTGGAAAATTGGCAATCTTTAGATTTTGTTTTGGGAAATCTAAACATTGGTATAAACATTATGAATGGTAAACAATAACAACAACATAGCCAGTGTAATCCCACGTTAGGTTGTACGCAGACTTTACCTCTACCTTTGTGGGATAGAGAGGCTATTTCTGATAGACCCTCGGCTCAAAAGAAAGGTACCCGATGCATGAAAATTATGAATGCTATTTAAAGATTTTTTTTAATTAACCAGATTTTGGACTTAGACAAGCCTATGCTTGAATGATAGTAAAGTTGCTGTTTTTCCAGCTAAATGACAGATTTGACTTTCGGGTATTCTAAGATTAGTATTCTGAATAAACAGGTACAATTTATGGAAATTATATGGAAAAAGACGGCAATCTTCGGAGAAATGTATGTCAATGTCAGAAATGCTCTATGATGTTCAGGGCATCATTTTCTACAGAAGCAGGGACAGTTGAAAGTAGTGCGACAGGTGATAGTTATTTTCTGTTTGGTTTTGAATCGTTGGAATTTTATTTCTGAATCATAGTTTTAAAGCAGAGTCTGTGAAGGAATTGTATGACAAGATGCTGAAGTCTGTTGTGGAACAAAAATCTGCTCCGCCAAATGCCTTGTTGTGGTCCCTTCTACAAAGTTGCGCAAACCATGAAGATGTTAATCTTTTATTCGACATATTACGGAGACTTCGGATATTTGTTAGTCTTTTTATCTTTGTGACTTATGAATAGGAGGTCCTTGTTAATTTGTTCATCTAATGGTAAGTAGCACGTGGTGTATGGTTTGAGTGCAGAGACTTTCAAATCTCCGTATCCATGAAAACTTCAACTGTGCCCTCTGCCAGGAGATTACTAAGGCATGTCTACGTGTTGGCGCCATTGACTTGGGTATGATATCTGATATGTCTTTATTACTCGATTATTTTGTTACTTGCACGTGAATTACAAACCTATTTGAGAGTTCTGTGCTGCTATTTCTTCAGTATTTAAGTTTAGTTGCTAGTTGCCATCTTTTGTAGTGCAAACTTGTTAATATCTATAAGGAAGGTAGACTTTTGGACTTAAAGCAGAGGTGCATCTCACCTTGTTGCTTTGACTCTGCTACACTTGCTCATCCCAGCTAAATAAAAAAATAATATTTGTCAACTTCTGGTTAAAATACCCATATTTTTCCTGTGAAAAATTTCAAGTAGGAATACACTAAAAAGTTTTCAGTTTTTAAGTTCATTTGTGGTTACAAACTTTAAATGGGAAAGATTGACCATCTTAGGATTGTGATTCCTGCTAGGACAACATGTAAGATATCCTTGTGGTCATCTTTATGGATTTGCTGATGCAAAAGTTTAAAGCTATTTAAAGACGAATAACTTAATAGGGCCATAAATGAGATAAAGAATATTATAATTATTACATGTAATTGATTTCTTTTCTTGTTATCTGAATGGACTGGTGGATTGTTAAACTGAATTGTCAAGTATTTGTGCTTACAAAGAGCTTGTTGAGAATGTTAAATCTTCACTTTGTATACAGGTAAGAAGGTATTGTGGAAGCATAGTTTATATGGACTGACTCCTAATATTGGATCTGCGCATCAGTTACTGGTAATCTGGGGTTCAACTTTGGCGTCAAGATGTATGATATGTGGATAATGATTAAGCCATTTAAAAATTTGGTGTTGTATGACTGCAGTTATTTGCTAAAAAGCATAATGATGTTAAACTCCTGGTAGACGTTATGAATTTGGTGAAGAAGAATGACTTGATCCTGCAGCCTGGAACTGCAGATATAGTCTTCAGGTACAAATCCAGTATAAACTGTTTCCCAATGTTTCTTCCCTCTTTGCTTTTTACTTTTAGTCTCTCTTCTGTAATTAAATTTGTGGCGCTCCTATTTATTTTATACCCATTTTTATACTGTCTATAGACATAATTAATAATGCATTGAAGCTCCTAGGGTTAGCTCAATTGGCAAAGATTGAGGGACTTGTCTTAGGTCACAAGTTCGAGCCCTGTGCCAAGCGAACTAAATCAAGTATCTAAGTGGGGTAGAGGGACGGACCTATCATCCCCGAGTTTCAAAGGCTGCGGTTGGCCCAAAGGGTTGGATCCAGGCGGATTTCTTGGTCATTAAAAAGAAATATAAATCATGTCTTGAACACACTGGTGGGAAGTAGGAACCTTTAGGGCCTATAGGGGTTTGTCTACTACTTTGGAAAAGAAGATTGATTCTATTTGAAGTTGGTGACCTATGCAAGCTTGTATTTCTAAATTCTGATGGTCTATTTGTTAAAATTATCCGTGCTGTGACTTTCATAGTTTTATACTTTTATATTGAGGTCAAGACCAAATTCTGGAATTGCATATTATATTGCATTTGGTTCCAGTTGGATAGCACCCATTGTCACATTATGGAGGGATAGAGACAAAAGAACAAGCTCTAGTTCAATAAAAATCATGAGAGCACAATAAAATGTATTTTTCGAGATCAAGTTGGATAGGGCTTCCTTAATTTTTTGGTACTTCAGAATAGGGGCATAACTTCTGTCCTAGAGGTTTATGTGATAGGATGATATAATTAAAAATTGTTGTGAAGCATCATATATCAATAGCTATGATCTAGTACGAGGGCTATGTGGTAACTGGCTCGTGGTATGCCAGGGCATGTATCACATTGGATATTGTTTTAATAGCTAAAGTAAAATGTTGCACTGCAAAGAAGATTGCATTTCATATTGAGAGATAAGCAATGTGCTCAAGTGTTTTTATTTTGGTCTTTAGTCACATTGGATATTGTTTTAATAGCTAAAGTAAAATGTTTCACTGCAAAGAAGATTGCATTTCGTATTGAGAGATAAGCAATGTGCTCAAGTGTTTTTATTTGGTCTTCAGTGATGAAAGATGAATCCTACGAACATACAAACATGTAGATGCTTTCCTCTGCTTGTTTTGATCATAGCAACATTATGTTGGGCAATTAAAGGGTAATTGCCTTTTTAATGACGCCATGGTATAATATAATTTTCTGCTGAAATTATCTAGATATTTTTCAGTTCACTTATGAGTTTTGTTTAGGAAGGTAACAAAGGTCTTTTATGAGTTCTATCAATGTTCTAAAAAATGGCTGGGACGGCCGCCTAGGCGCTAGGTGCCCCCAGACGTCCCGGTTTTTCCCCTAGGCGGCCAAGTACGACCGGAACGAGGTCTGCAATCATCATTATTTTTCTCTTTTTTTTCCGAATCAGCCATGTACGACTGGTGGAACGAGGTCTGCAACTCTGAGTTTTTGCCAAAAATGACGGTGGAAAGAGAGAGCAACGAAGCGCATGGGAGTGAGGATGTTGCTAGGGTTTGGCTTTGCCCTCAATTGGGAAAAATGAAAAAAATATAAGGCTTCATGCCCTTTCTTTGGCTTAAGGTGCAACTGGGCTGGGCTTCGGTCCTTATTGTACTGGGCTAAGTTGATTTAAAAAGAAAAGGGCCCACACTCTTTAATTTTAAAAGGGCCGGAGTAATGAGGAGATTTTGCAAAATGTGGCTATAAAAGTAATTTAAGGATAACCTCTTCTATTTCAATTGTGGCCAAACTGGTTATTAATCAAATTCTCTTAGTTCAACGGAGTAAAATAATTACCAATTTAATATAATTAACTTAGAAAATCATGACAACCGTAATGACATATTATGATTTATATATTTTATGCATATATGATATATATACAATTGATGTAAAATATTAAAAAAAATTAAAAAAATACATCCGTCTAGGCGCCCGCCTAGCGCCTAGACGGCTAGGCGGCCAGGCTCCGCCAAGCCTCCGCCTAGCCTCCGCCTAGCATCTTTTAGAACATTGAGTTCTATTAGTTTACATATAGATAGAGTACTTATTTAAAGGCATGTTGACAAAATATCACTTAGCTATGTTATTTTAACATAATAATATTTATCTTAATAGCACCCAAGAGTGTGATCTAGTGGTCAATGAAGTGGGTTGAGAACTATGTGGTATTAGGTTCAAATTCCAAGGAGGCAAAAACACTAGGTGATTTCTTCCCAAACTCCGATTCGAGCTGCCCTTGGCTGGAGGCATCTATCTCATCCCAATCACAAGGAGAGGTTCACTATGACAGGGTGTGCTTTTCTTTTACCTTAAGGAAAAATATGAAATGCATAGGGGACCATCCTTTTGATGCGGCATGCTCCCTTCGACGAAAAGGAATCACTAGAAACTCTCATACACCTAGGCCTAATTCTATCTCTGAATTGTTTAAGAACGAATTTAGCAAGACTAATCTAATCTTATTCAACCTCGGATGGGAATTAGGGCGAAGCCTGGGGCGGTCTCTTCTTCCGAGCCCTTATTAGAGAACGATCACAGAGTTACTTACAGAATCTCAAATCTTGAGGCCTGCCTAAGATGGATTATGCGGGGACAAGATTCGAATCTGTAGCCTATCTGGTTAGGCCTTGGCGGGCAAAGTTTCCCTGTACCTCCTGTGTTGGTGGGAGGTAGCAGGTACGTGTGAAATTAATCGAGGTGTGCACAAGCTGGCTCAAACACTGTAGTTATTAAAGATATATCTTAATAGAAGTAACAGCAGTTCTATTGTTGCTATGTCATGTCTGAACTCCAATTTGCTGCTTAAGTGATCCTTATACACTTCTTCTAAAACGATCATTTTCATTGTTGGATTGATTTACTGCAGCATTTGCTCCCAAACTGATAACTGGGACTTGATATGTAAGTATGGCAAAAGGTTTGTCAAGGCAGGAGTCAAGCTACGAAAGACTTCCTTGGACACTTGGATGGAGTTTGCCTCAAAAATAGGTACCTGTTCATCCTTTTATCCTATTTAAAACTTTTCAATGGAACCAACCAAAAAAAGAACTTTTCAAAAGATATAGAACTTTATATCACAATGTTCCTTTTTGTTGCATGAGTGCCGTATTGGTTGGTGGTAAGTTTTATAATAGAACCAAGTTATAGGGCGCATTTCTTAATGGCTTCAGTTGTTATAGGATAATAGTTTCCAAACGAACACTAAAGCTTACTGCTCTGTCTTTGGCACACTGCTGTTGACTGCATCTTTGCTTCACTGAAGGAGATGTGGATGCTTTGTGGAAAATTGAGAAGATACGGTCAGAAACCATGAAGGAACATACTCTTGCAAGTGGACTTTCATGTGCCAAGGTAATTCGTTTCTTAGTTCTGATTTAGTTCACATTTTCTTTACCTGCCTCCGTTTGTTGTTTCTGCACAAAAGGAACTACCTTGAAGGGGGTCGAAATTTGTAGCATACCTGCTGCAAAAGTGTTTAAAAATATTTGAGGTTTTGATAGTAGACTTGTTGACACATCTTTTGGTCCTTCACCACTGTCACTTACCTGCTGAAAGAATGTGTGTCTGGATCGCTCTGAATAGGAACACGTTTTTTCCATCTTCTTAATTTCAACTGAAGTGGGCAGCCATAGTTATGTAACAAACCTTACTGATATAAGTGTTATCAAAAGCGAAAAACGCAAAAAATCTCTAGTGTCTGTTGGGCTTTAAGCGCGAATAAAGTGTGGGCTTTATTGAATGTACGAACATATATACGTTCAATCCAAGACTAATAATTATAAGCACGAATAACAAATATATGGACAACAAAATTGAAAAAACATTACGATAAAGTGAAATGTCAATTGCTTAGTGTAGCCTCTTCGGGAAACACTCATTGGCATGGAAAAGTGCGTCTTAGAGCCTTGATAACGACACTAAAGTGTACATTAAGCGAGGTGAAGCGCTCAACATGTTTTGAGCCTTGTTTCAGGGTTTAAACGCACTTTGAGCGCGCCTTTAACAACACCGATATAAGGGCCGGCTATCAAGTTCAAGACATGGTTGCTATTTAGTGTCGGACATAGTATTTCCCCACAGAGCCCCTTGTAGTTTTTGGCTGTTGCTCGGACTCCAAAAATGATGCCGCACCCGTGTCGGATCCTTGAAAAATGCTATACTTTTGGAGGATCCGACACACAACTGTGGCCATTTTTGAAGAGTCCGAGCAACATAGATTTTTTTCAGCCTTAGAGTAGGTTGGATAATGGTAAAATGCAGTATCAATGCTATGAAAGATGATTAGGAAACTCTACATTGGTTAGAAAATTGACTAGTTGATTGGTTTCTATTTCTTGATGATGATAACTAAACTCCTGTCTGCTCATCTTTCTAAATTGCTTACAAGTTGCAATTGCAACATGATGAACCTGCACCTACTATTTAACATCTTTTGTTTTCGTCAAATGTAATTCAAGCACTGGAGAGGGACATATGTGGTCTCGCAATTGTTTTACTGTTTCTCGACATTAACACATTTTTGTTTTTGTTTTTGTTTGTAGGGTTTCCTAATTGATCACAAACCTGAAGATGCTGCTGCCGTCATTCAATTACTCAATCAGGTTGCTACTAGTTTTTTTCTTGTTCTAACTTTTTGGAGTCTTTAGTTTTATTGTTTTATGGAGAGGTGCCATCAAGCATGGGCATAGCTTGTGCAATAGTAAGCTGAGCCCAATTTTGGCAGTGAGGCATAGTTGTTGTTGTTGGATATTGATCATGTATCTCCCCTTTGAATAGACTTTTCAATATCGGTGACCATCTCAATTATTGGCAGCATTCAAATGTTGATTTTTTTCTGACTCAAATATTGGTTTCCTGAATGTTCATAAACTGACTGACTGATATGTTAAGCTGTAGCATGCACCTGATATCAGAGAGTGAGCAAATATCAATTCTATATGATTTGCCAGATTAATTTCTTCAAAGTTCATCCAATCTTCCTTACTATTCTGATCTTCCAAACATTGGGGGATCCCTATCATATGTGATTAAAGACTGTTGTTTTCACAATGTTTGGTTCAATGAAGGAGAGGGAAAGGGGGTCCCCAGGGGGTTAGCTCAATTGGCAAAGGTTGAGGGACTTGTGTCTTAGGTCACAATTTCGAGCCAACGCCAAGCAAACTAAGTCCAGTATTTAAGTTGAGAAGGGTAGAGGAGCGGACCCATCATTTCCGAGTTCCGAAGGTTGCGGTTGGCCCAAAGGGTTAGCTCTAGATGGATTTATCGGTCATAAAAAACATGGGAAGGGAGGCAAAGGGAAGAAAGAGGGTTTTGTATGCTTTAGTTCTCCTTGTTGAAGGTTTATAGGTCCCTGATTTGATGCATTCCATCCAATTAAACGGTGCTTGATAAACTAATGAAGAAGGTTGACATGCATTTCCATATTTGCTTATCCTCTTTTGCTTCTTAACTGAGCAAGATAAATGAACTTACTCACCCCTTCGACTGGTCATTGCAATTAGACTTTTGTGTAAGAGTAATCAATGAATGACATAGATTATTGATGAAGTTTACCTGTTATTCTCATGTCCTCGTACTTGTCATAATTTGCAATATTTGGTCCTCATTGCATTTCATGTATATGTATCCTTTGAGCCATACACTTAGAGTGCCGATTCATTGCAGACGGTACCGAATTCGAGAAGGCAAAATTTCATTGTTGAACTTCAAAAGCTAGTTGTGGACTGGCCTTTGGAGGTGATAAAGCGACAAAAGGATGAGAGGAAGAAGGTAAGCTGTTTAGGCTTTTTATTTGGAACATACTAGTATAAATATAATTAGTTTAATTATTACCTTTTTTTGGAATTTGCTCAGTAATGATTTGGTACTGAGGAAGGAATTTAGGAGTTTTTTTTTTGTTTGTTCATATTTATGGGTTACATACCTTCAACATCACCGAGATATTGGCCCATGACCATGTTTACTTCATCTTCAAGAGCAAGCATCTTGGCTCTCAGGGCCTCAGATCCTTTCCTACTTCCTTAGTGATTCCAAGAAGATGCTTCAACCCTGTTAAGTTTTTTAGGTCCAATTAAGATTTCCAATTTCGATTTGGAATTGTTGTTGGATCTTAGTTATTCTATATATATTTCCTTTTTTGTTCTGATCCCAGTTGACTGATTCTGATTTCTTCAAACATGGCATGGGTGTCATTTTGTGCTGTTAAGTGCGTATTCAGTTTGTATTGTTTATGCCCTCTCCTCAAACCTGTGTTCTTTACACTGCACCAGAAATTAGATTATAAGAGAAGTGCTTGTATCATTTTAGGCCTTTTCTTAGTAAAGCAATATATATAGGGAAAGTTACTGGTTGGAATATTTTAAATTATCTTTGCAAGTTTTAAATGTATAATACTGAGAAGACAGCTAACCTACATAGGAAGAAATATATACAAATATAATCTCCTTACTCATAGATAGATTAGAACCCAGGACTTCAACTTAGCCATTTTGACAACAGATATTGACGCTAGGAATTCTCCCAACAGTGACATTATTCAAGAAGCCATGGATAACATGGGTACTCATATTATATATCACGCTATCCAATTTTTTTTACCCGTATTAAATATATGTGGTCGGATTTTTTATCCATTTTTTGTAGCCCGGTTTCAACCTGCATATTGATCCGACTCGCCCACTTGCCAGCACCAGCTGTAAGTTGTAATTGTTTGGGACCAATCTTTAGTTACCTAGAGTGCTTCAACACTTCAAATTTACGACTCTGAAAATAGTCGGACTTATAGATTGATTTGCCAACTAGTTCAACATTCTCTCCACCAAAAACCAACTCGACATCGAATTTAAAGCATAAAAGCACTGCCTGTCATCTAAGCACACGGAGCCCTACAGGCTTTGCTGAATATGATGTATTGCGACTGTAATCTAAGGAGTCTGAAGCGTTGGCATGGGGCTTTAGGTTATTTAGGACTCTTAGGGTTTTTATCTTATTTATAAGGCTATTATGTCTTTTAACATTTTAATTTTGGGGTTCCCACTTTAATTATAAAAATATATTATAATATAGATAGATATAGGGTCACTGTATAATTGTGCTTATGCATATCATCGTTGATGGTTACATTTCCAGGAGTTGGCTGCAACACTACAACATGATATTCCTACCATGCTCAGTGCCTTCTCAAATATGGGCTTGAAGTTGAATGTAAATGTGGAAGATCTGACAAGAAACGAAGCTACCTTATCTTGAATTTTGGTGAAGAAACATCACACTTCATGTTATCCTTGTACTGTGTATTGTTGCACTACAGAGAAGCAGCCTTCTCGATTTACTGCCTTCAGAAGTATCTGCACATGTCTCGGTCTTTGCAGCTGTGATGCAAACCTTTAGTGGGTTGAAGATTACTAGTTAGCTTGAGTGAGGATTATTATGAATCCAACACATTAAATGACCATTCTCATTAATTGACGTTTGTTCTGAATCATGTTGATGGGGGCTAAGTTAGTTCAAAGTCCTTTTTTCCATTTTAGGTGCTCTTTGATATAGATGGTTCTGAAACTGCAGAAAGAGATGGTAACCCTGAAGCAGTCAGAAGATTTTATTTGAAATCCTAGATGTCGTATCTTTACACAGTTGGTGATCTATTTTGCTCTGGAAACATGAATAACCCTTCAATAAAATAGAAGCTACTTCTCTGTTGTATGTTTGTTTTTACTTGACAGAGAATCGTATACTGAACTTTTTAGCTATATTTAAAGGTGCGGGTTCTCTATTGTTTTTTGTGGAAATTGGATTAGAATTGAACATCTTAGAAGTATCGAACGTGTTGAGCAGGAATGTAGCATATTTGAAATGTATTATAGTACTTCTTAGGGTAACATCATCTTCGTGCATTGAAATATGGAGTAAGGATCAAAATAATACCCTCCCGACTCTGGTGGCCTAAATGTTACCCCATAGTTCAAATTCTGAAAATGTATTTGCCAAAGTAGCTTCCATCTCCAGCTCACTTGACTGCTAATTCTAGTCTCTTGCGTCCATTTCTTTTTTGTATCATAAATCATGTCAAAGTAAAGCAATTTTTCACTTTCTTGTGTCAAAAGTCTGTCTCCACTA
This sequence comes from Przewalskia tangutica, assembly GCA_029844215.1. Classification (NCBI taxonomy): domain Eukaryota; kingdom Viridiplantae; phylum Streptophyta; class Magnoliopsida; order Solanales; family Solanaceae; genus Przewalskia; species Przewalskia tangutica. Next base: position 78,442,974 of record CM056732.1, on the reverse strand, counting down.
AGGCAAGTCTTGGATGAAGTAGAGTTCAACTAGAAGATTATGAATGTGTGCATTAGGAGGTAATTTGAATGAAGTTAGCACAGACATGAGGCCCCTTAATTTTGAGATAATGACTAAAGTTCTGCTAATACGGAAGTGTTAATCTAATGGTTAGCAAGTAATTTTCAGTCTCTCTTGTTCAGATATGCATAACAAGAAGCCTCATCTTCAAATTATATTGAAGTGTACGTGTGTTCAAGTTATATTTTGGTCCATTTCCTACTAATATGTGTTTTTTTCTTCTTCTACGAATATGTGCTAAATGAGTAAATGGTGTTGTTTATTTGGAGGTTAAGTATTGTAAATATCTATGTACTGTTTGATCCGAAATAAATAAATGAATAAAAAGAAAGAAAAATGTAATGTAAAGAATTGATTTTTGGCCTAACTCAACCCCAAAAGCTAGCTGTTGAGGATTGTCCAAGTCCATTTAAAGAGTTCATGTTTCCATTTCATTTTCGATGTGAGACTCTTAACACTCCCCCGCACGCCCAGACCTCGTTAACTGGAGCGTGGACGGTTAAGAGTCCCACATCGAAAATAGAATGAGAACATGGACTTGGACAATCCTCACCCTACAAACGAGCTTTTGGAGTTGAGTTAGGCCCAAACTCCATTCTTAACATGATATAAGAGTCAGACTCATTTCAATTTTATGTTCACCGATGTTGGGTCCCCAAATTATGTCATTCACGTTCCAGTTAACGGTGTTTGGGCATGTGGGAGTGTTAAGAGTTCCACATCGAAAATGGAATGAGAACATGGTAAAGAATGGATCCTGGGCCTAACTCAACCCCAAAAACTAGCTTGTAGGGTGAGATTGTCCAAGTTCATATGAGGAGTTCATGTTCCCATTCCGTTTCAGACTCTTAACAAAAAAGATATTTATTCAGTAAAATTAACTTGCCCCTCAAATTAAAACATTAGTGGGGTAGATAAACATTAGCCGTACTTGTATTCCCCAAGAACATGCTGCTGGCATATGCTCTGTTTTTAGACGTATATGAATTCATGCCATGCCTTTTGCATGCCAAAACAACTACTGGTTTGAATAACTAGTGTAAACAATAACAAGTGAACGTCTAATTGAATTTGTACATCGAGCATACATGCATTAATATTTATGATCGAAGCAGAGTTTATTGCCTTACCAACAGCAAGAGAAGAGGTAGAACAGTTTTAGAAAGCTCTTGCTAAATATAGAGTTGTGCCTAATAGAAGTCAGTTGTCCTCGTGCACTGTGATATATAGTGAAGTAAATATGTCTTAAGATATTTAACCAAATATACAGTGTTAAATTTAGACATATTACTTTGATATATGAATACATAAGACAACTGATTTCTAATAAATTAATACATTTGTTTATGTCAGGTCTACTGGTTTAGCAACAACCTTGTTGACTCGTTAAATAAAGTAGATATATCAATGACCCTGATCAATGAGCACTGAATGTACTTTTATGGATCTAAGGTGAGTTGAATTTGTCAATAGTAACACAAATTTTAATCTTTATCATTGCTTTAAAATACTAAAGGTTTAAAGTTAAAAACAGGTTTTAGTTGTGAAAACTTGCCGGTACCGAAATTATTGTACTTGAGAAAAAAGAGGGTGAATACAGTAAAAAAATGATTTTGGGCCTAACTCAACCCCAAAAACTAATTTATAGGGTGAAGATTGTTCAAGTCCATATAACGAGTCCACGTTCCAATTCCATATCCGATGTGGGACTCTTAACACTCTTCCGCACGCCCAGACCTTGTTAACTGAAGCGTGTATAATATAATTTGAGGGTCCAACATCGGTGAACAAAGAATTAGACTCTGATATCACGTAAAGAATGTATTTTGGGCCTAACTCAACCCCAAAAGCTAGCTTGTAGAGTAAGGGTTGTCCAAGTCCATATAATGAGTCCATGTTCTCATTGCATATCCGATGTGAGACTCTTAACAAATACAAGTTACTTTTAACAAAGAAACATAGTTCGAATTAAGAACTAAGAAATCCGTACTAAGGGCTTGTTTAAATCTTCACCTATATAAACGTAAGAAGTGTTGTCAATCAAAGTTCGGATAGTATAATAAATTCAGGAGGCAGCACAAGATCATAAAATAGTGCTAAAGTAATATATTGTGAAGATGAAATGATTTGTGTATAATTTCTCTAAAGTAATATATTGTGATTTAACAGAATATTATCTAAGCAGCGGGTTTAAGTACTCGAAATACAACTACTAAATATATAAATCTTAAGTAACCACATCAATTACTAATTAAGTGGGAATTATTGGTGTAATAAGTAATTAGAAAGAGAAAGGAAACAATTTGTCTCTAATTAATAGAATAAAAAAGGAAACAAATGGTTTCTATACACTTCTTGTATAACTTTAGATAAAATTATGAGTGAAATATTTTAGAAGAAAAGCCAGTTTGATTATATAAATAGTAAAACGGGCACCTAACAGATAGCTCAAAAGTAAATGATTGTTTTCAGCCATTTTATTGGATATATTTTTGTCACTACTTTTTTTCATATTCATGACAATACAACAACATAGCAAGTGAAGTCTGGGATCTGGGCAGGGTAGATTATACGCAGATCTTACATCTACCTTGGTAAATAGAGAGACTGTTTTCGAAAGACACTCGGCTCAAGACAAAGCATAGGCACAAGCAAAGCAAGAGAAACAATCAAGAAATTTAAAACAGTATGAAAATGAGAGTAACAAAAGTGAATAAGTCATGATAAATCATTCTAAAAAAAAAGAAACAGTAACTAACACAGATAAATAAAATAAACAAAGTACACAACAATCAAATTTAAAATAAATTAGTTGTGTTAATGTGTGTTCTTACAAGGTGTATATTTCTTTTAGGAAGTATGTGAAAGGGACCTTCATTATTAGTTACTTTACTCTCCATCGAGCTTCTATGGTTGGTGCTAATAAGTGGGAAACCAATATCTTTCCAAAAGTGGCCCATTTTTTTCTACGTGTACTAGTGCACCACCAAGAGAAAATGTCATATTCTTTACGTATTGAAAAAATAATGTTCTATATTGCGTGAAGAAACCAAGTACTGTTATTTTGATCTGTCACCTTGATAAGTTAATTAATATATCCCACTAATTATCTTTCATTGTTATAAGTTAATAATAAAATCCTAAAGTCGGTTTCTTCGTAAGCAAACATGCAAGCAGCTTTCTTGATTATGTTTTACACTCCATGACCATGTAGCATGATGATACATATCAAATTATTAGTAATAATAAGTTGGTTCCTTTTTAGGTCTATATCTATGGGGTTGGTTACTCAATAGTTATGGTCTTATGGCACCATACAAAAATGGATGCTAAAATCTACCTGAACTAGAAATCGTCTAAAAGGGAACTTGAATAATTGATAATGTTACTTAAACAAGTGAAAATGTTGTACTGCCACTATAAAGGGATGTGATGAAAGTCTGAAATATATAAAATCGTTCTACCGTTGATTAGAGGTTTTACTTTGGAGCTTTGAGAATAAAAAAAAATATAAGTGTAATTATTCGTGTAATGAATCCTAAGCGTTACGAATTTGAAATAATCAAGAATTAATAATGAATATATGACAAAACGGCTCCATATACTTGAGTGTTCATTGAATTAACATAGATAATATTGCCTTAATATAGTCTCTCCTAAAATGCCCACCACATATTACTTCTTCAACTTAGTACTTTACCCGCGGTATACTACTAGAAATCACTACTACATTTCTTATCTAATGCGACGGCTCTAAAAGTCTAATGCAACGCCTAATGAATTATCATTGCATTAGATCAGGCTAATGCGACGACTTAATATGTAACAAAACCAAAAGTTAAGCTAATGCAACGACAATGAAGGACCGTTGCATTAGCTGGTATAATGCGACGGGTTTGAGGTTCTAATGCAGGGCGGTTGCATTAGCCACTATCTGTGACCACTAAGAGGCTAATGCGACAGACTGTATATCAAATTAAACTACCCTGCAGTTTTATATTTCATTTAGCCGCGCCTCAGTTCCTAAAAAAACCCTGCAAAATTTTTCATCTCCCTCCACTGATGTAGCGTCGCACCCACTTCCCATGCTAGCCATCACACCCTTCCCCATGCCACCGCGTCTTTGCTTCGCCAACGCCGTCGCCATCCCCTTCCCCCACTGCTTGTCGTCACCCTTTTTCACTCGTCGTCGCATCCAATTCGTCGTCTTCTCCAAGGTTAGATTACGTTTTACCGTCGTTTTACCTTCCCCTTACGTTATTATGTTTATAGGTCTTAAAATCATCTTTTCTAATAAGTTAGTCTATAGTGCATTCTCATTGGAGTTTTAAGAATCCAAAATCAAGAACTCTTTCATTTTTTTTTTTCAATTTTGAGTATTTGATTAAGTGAATCATTTTTGTAAGCTTTTCAGTTCTAGCTGTCAATTTGGTTTTATTGTGATGAAGATTTAAATAGAGAGTTTTCTTGAGAATTTTGAATAAATTGAATTTGATTTGATAGTTACTCTAATGTTATTTATACTTATTGTTAAACCGTGGGTCCAGGCGTGTGGCCCATGTACCGTGTGGGGCCCTTTCCCTTTTCTTGTGTATTTGATAAATACGGTAGTCTTAATATGGACTAAAAGATTAGAGACTCATGCTGATAACATGTTATAATAGAATATAACTAGAACAAAACTAGAATAATAATATTATAGAGAAAGAGAGAAGAAAACTTTTATTTTTTTTAGGGATGAAATACAAGGATGAACGCATCTCTATTTATAAGAAAATTTTGACTTGGTCCCAAAGCTATTGACCTTAATTTCTCTTCTAAAAATAGACATCCACAATATTCCATAATAGTTTATTCATTGTTTTTTTTTATCTTGCCTATTTTTTTTATTGTATTTCAAAAAAGAAAAAGAACAAGAAGCAACAATTCATAATGGGATATACTCCCATATTCCATACTAATTTCAAATGGCCTAACAGATTCCAAAACAGAATGCTTCAATTGGAAATTAACGTCACCCAGTAAACCATCTTTTTCAAGATGCCAGGAGGCCAACACTTCACACCAAAAGCTATTAGCCCCACTTAAAGATTCTCCGATAAGATTCTTTCAAGTGGTTTTTATTTCGGACTAATTCCGTTTCCGTCTCAAAATAATTATCGTTTTTATTAAGAATATATGTCTCAAAAATATTTTTAATTTTAAGAGTTTAAAATCAAATTAATAACTTTATTTTAATTTTATCCTGAATTAGTAATTGTTCTTAAAGACTATAACTATCTCAATAATAATACATAAATAAAGTAAATATCAATAAAGAAAAAATATAATTTAAAAAATATAAAAAATATAAATAATTAAATATTCCTCCTAATTAATATTAGTTTAAGATGAATATAAATGAAAAATACGATAAAAATTTTGAGACAGGAAGGAGTAGTGGAAAATATCAAAAGAATAAAGTCGAAAATATCGGCCGGGTTCAACATTCTCCAGCCCATATTTCCAAATGGGCCCCACTTAAATACCCGACAAAAAGAAAGCTGAATAAATTCCTCACTATTCTACCAGCCTTTACCATATTCACCCAATCGTATCATTCCGCTTCCCACATATTCTGAGGAGATTACAAATGTCTCGTTTCTCACTCTTATTGGTTCTCTTCGTCGGCCTTTTCGCCGCCGCATTCGCCGTACCGGCGACCTTCGCCGATGAAAATCCGATCAGGCAAGTCGTTTCCGATGGTTTACATGAGCTGGAGAACGGAATTCTCCAAGTTGTCGGCCAGACTCGCCATGCTCTCTCCTTCGCTCGCTTTGCTAGCAGGTTGTTAATTCCGTTATGATCTCTATATTAAAACGAGATTTTTTCTTTATTTTTCATATTATATTCATTAAAAAAGTTAAAATTAACTACGAACTTTATCGTTTTCGCTGTTTACCTACAAATTTTATCCGTAGCTAATTCCGTTATGATCTCTATATGAAAATGAGATTTTTCTTCGTTTTGCATATTTTATTCATTCAAAAAAGATGAAATTAGCTACAAAGTTCATGGTTAATCAGTTGTTAAATTACTCATAGGTAACATAATTTTATAATAATTTGTCGTTAGGTAGAATCAACCACGATTTCTACCGTTTAGCTATAGAATTTATCAGTTAGTCACTAATTTCTGTTTTTTTAGTAGTGATATTATTCTATTTTTTTATGTTCATTAAAGGCATAGGAAGAGATACGAGTCCGTTGAGGAGATCAAGCAAAGGTTCGAGATATTTTTGGAAAATCTGAAGATGATTCGATCGCATAACAAAAAAGGACTATCATACAAACTCGGCGTCAATGGTATAATATATATATCGCATAAAGCTCTAAAGGCTCCTCCTTTGCTTTTTCTCTTTAGTTTAAGTCGATCGAAGCCTTGTATTCTACTGTTTATGTTTTTTATTGGATGTAAAACTCTTAACAATGCAACTCTACTTTAATTTTTTCAAGCTAAGGCTCTAAACTTTGCTAAGACGTGGACAAAAATAATATTTTCCACTAAGTAGTGGTTACTGCACAGAAAATAGATTTTAGTGAAAGGAAGCAGAATAAAACGCAAAACGGTTTTGTCCCAAAAATATTGATTTTTTTTTTATTAGTTTGTTCTAAAAATATTAACTCATTTATATATTTAGAAATAATTTAATTTTATGAAATAATTTACAGCGACATAAATATTTAAGATTTGTTTTGAATTACATCTCAAAAGTCCTTTATTTATTAAATTTTATGAAAAATCAAACTTGATTAATTTTTTGGGACGGAGAATATATGTCATATGCATAATATATTATTTAATTGTTCAAGTGCCTTATCGCCAGCATATCATTCATATTGTGTGGCTAGTTCGGTACTTCGGTACGTACCTTTCTCTCTCCACTCATAAAAATGTAGCTCAATCCAAAAGCTTTTATTTATAGAATTATATAATGTATACGAATAATGTAAAAAAAAAATTACATCATCAATATATTTTAATTAGTTATAGTAGTTTATGTGCTTAGTTTCTAAATTGCCAAATTATTTAAACTTACTATGAATCTTATTATTGTAAGTTATTTTAACATGATGATGTAAACAAATTCACAAATTCATGTATAGAAGTTAAATTCTTTCTTTATTAACTAATCTAGCTGAAAGAGACCTAAATAAAAAAAATTCTTAATTGAATTCTTATTTCTTATATTAATTCTTACACGGACATAAAACAAAGTCATAGTACTCCCTCCGTTTTAAAAAGATTGTCTGATTTTGACTTGACACAAAATTTTAAAAAGTAGAGAAGACTTTTCAATCTTGTGGTCTTAAATTAAAGATGTGTTGAATGTACAAAAATGACTTTTAATTTTGTGCTTAAATATATGACGTGAAAAGTTGGAATGAATGAGTTGTCAAAAAAGAAAAAGAAAGAAACATTCTTTTTTAAACATAGTAAAATAATCTTTTTGAAACGGAGCGAATAGTACATAAGAAAAATATAGGCATGGGACTAGCCCAAGTAAATAAGTTGTTGCAACATAATCTAGTTGTACATGTAGGGAGTGCATTTCATGCTTGTTAATCATAGTGGTGTTCTATTATGGTCTTCATTGTTTATCGATATGATTATGTTTCATGGCAGAGTATACCGACCTAACATGGGAGGAGTTCCGGAGAGACAAGTTGGGGGCAGCTCAAAACTGTTCTGCCACAACAAAGGGCAATCTCAAGCTCACTAACGACGTTCTGCCGGAGACGGTATATATCCAATCAGAATGAACTCCTATGGTTATTTCTGGTGTTACTTATTAGAGTTAAACTAGTTTGTGATGCTTTATTATTTCCAAGATGGTACTATGAACATAGAAACAGTGAAACGCTTAGCATCTAGCGAGCATGTACTGACTTAATGTATACTGGTTGTAAAAAGAAGTTTTTCTTTTCTCCTAAAGCCAAATTACCAATTTTATAATTATAGAAAGACTGGAGGGAAGCTGATATTGTTAGCCCCGTCAAGAATCAGGGCAAGTGTGGATCTTGCTGGACATTCAGGTGAGAATTAGTTACAATCACACCATTGGACGCTTAAAATTGTAAGTATTGAAATCTAATGGAATAAGCATATGTCGTTTTGGCAGCACTACTGGTGCACTAGAGGCAGCATATGCCCAAGCATTTGGGAAAGGAATCTCTCTGTCAGAGCAGCAGCTTGTAGACTGTGCTGGAACTTTTAATAACTTTGGCTGCAATGGAGGGTTGCCATCACAAGCCTTTGAGTACATTAAATTCAATGGTGGTCTTGACACTGAAGAAGCATATCCATACACTGGCAAGAATGGCGTATGTAAATTCTCACAAGCAAATGTTGGTGTCAAAGTCATCGATTCTGTCAATATTACCCTGGTAAGATCTCTTTCCACCGGGATGGAATCAATTTTTTTCCAGCGTTATTCAGTCGAGTGGAGTCCATTTATTTAACTTGTTGAGTTTTTCAGTCGTGAATTTCAGCTTGAACTGCTGCTTTACCAACCTTAATGGTCAAATAAGCATTTGTTGGAATCCTAACATATGTGTAATTAATTACAGGGTGCTGAAGATGAATTGAAATACGCAGTTGCATTGATTAGGCCCGTTAGTATTGCTTTTGAGGTGGTAGAAGGTTTCAAACAGTACAAGAGCGGAGTTTACACCAGCACTGAATGCGGCAACACTCCCATGGTAAGTCATATGTCCTGAGTAACCTGAGAAGATGCTAATTACACTCCCATATAAGGGCATAGTTTCGCTTACATAAGTGTATATCAACAATATTACAAACATTGGCTGTTGCATTGGCAGGATGTAAACCATGCCGTTCTTGCTGTGGGTTACGGAGTCGAAAATGGTGTTCCCTATTGGCTCATCAAGAATTCATGGGGAGCAGATTGGGGTGACAATGGATACTTCAAAATGGAGATGGGAAAGAACATGTGTGGTATTGCCACTTGCGCATCCTACCCTGTCGTAGCCTGAGTTTGTAATTCCTTTTCCCCAAAAGGGAAGTAGGCATAAATCTCACGTTGTCCCTGTTGATGATGCGGCAACCATCAGGCTCCATTCTCAGATTTATGTTCAGAACACGTATGGATCGCTATACATACTAAGTTGGTTTTAGGCTACTTAAAGTTAAAATGAAAAGAAGAATAAGATTGAAATTCACTTAGTTTTTTATGCAGGGAAAAGCAATTATACCCGTACAAAGTCATGTGAAGAAAGAAGAATGTCATATTGTCAAAAATATTAATGGATTGATGTCCTTATCTTTTTTTAATGTTCAGTGGGAATAACATTTACATTATTCGCATCACTTAATTTGAATTACCACAAAAAAAAGCTAAATAAGGCATGATATTCCCAACATAGAATAGGTTGAACATATTCGCTTTGTATTTCACAAATAACATGTAGAGTCAATTTCTTAAATGTCGATTGAATTAGTAGAAAAGTCCCATTAAAGTAATTTTTGAATATTTTTAGATAACAAGGTCATCAAACTATGTCCTTATTTCCAATAAGGTAAGCCATTCCATTTTAGACATAAAATTCCATAACCCACCTATATATTATAAAATTTATTATCTAGGCACAATTTTTTGATACTCCGAAAATCTTGTTCAAATTAATATTTTTCATGTTTTAATAATAAAATAGAAACATTCAATGTAATATTTCAAGCTATTAGAATAAAATAATACAATCATTCAAACTTTAAAGGGGGTGTATTCAATTAGGATTTTAAAATACTATTTTGAGATAAATAAGTCTTGTGGTATTCAATTAAGACTTTTAAATAATCTAGACAAGTATTGTGGTATTTAATCAAGACTATTATGATTTTTTAAAGGTGTCCAAATCTAGCGGTATTCAATCAGGATTTTAAACAAGTAATAAAAAGTCATTTGGTATTAAAAAATTTGCTAAAAAATCAGGATTTTGTGTGATTTTTTAGTGGGAGATATAAATACCAAATCCTATAAACAATCTCATCCTTGTGAACATAATTTTTTTTTTCTCAAGAGGCTTACTGTTCTCTCTTCTCTCTATATTCTTTCATTTCCACTTTCTATACCTACCATTTCACTTTCTATCTCATCTCCACTTTCTACACTTACTTCCTACTCAGTACTTCACTGGCTTATTGGACATTGTACAAAACAAACAAGATTAATTAGTGAAGGAAGTCGTTGGTAGCCTGGTATTAAGATATAGAAGATATTATAGCCTGTCAATGGATGGTACAAAACAAACAAGATTAATTGACCATTCACTCTTTACAAAATATAAATATCTCTTTCGTATGGTGTTGTACATGAGCACGTTCTATAGGATGATTCAATCTGCAAGGACCGATTGAGAATTGTCTGATCGTGTTTTCCTGGTTTTACGAACTCTTGAGTACAAAATTTACGCCATGTTATTCTTTCCAAAATTGACAAGCCAATGTTGCTTTCTGCTATGGTCTTTGAGACTTGGTAATCATTTCAGTAGTTCCTAATCAATTTCTAAATATCAGATCGCATACCAGTTTTATTGGCTTCCAATATTGATGCTTTTTTCATGTTTGCTTATTCGGATGAGTGGCCATCCGCTTTTCCTTTAGTTGTTTTCTTACTCTCTCCATCTGTCCTTCCATTTCAAGCCATTGGTTCGTAAGCTCTCATTCTAAAATCATTGAATTTGTGAAAAAAAGATTTTTGTTGGCGGGTTTAACATGCTCTTCGGGTCCCAATTGCTATTGTGTGGTGTCAATAAAATGAAATTTGTATTAACGTGTACATACTTCACACCTAGGGGCGGCAATGGGACAGGTTAGGGCGGGGTAAACCTTGACCTGCTAAGATGTTAACCCGTCCTGCCTTGCCCCGTTTAGCATTTTTAAAAAATTTGGCTTGTTTTGCCCCGTTAAACCCTGCCCTGTTTATGTTATTTTTCATTTTTCACTTTCAACTTGATATTTATTTTGTTAACTTCTTTTGATTTTTTTTTTTTAAAAATGGATGAACAATTAGTCTATTATCATAATTTCTTAATATTAAGGAATTTATGAATTGAGTTTATTTTTTGTGTAAGTAAATCCTCTAGGATAAAATTAATTTATCTAAAATAAGTGCTTTTAATTTTCTAGGATAAAATTATTCATATAATATTTATCAAATTCATTAATAAGTGCTTTTATCAAAATAATATACTTATTTTGAAAGTATCAATCAAATACAAATAGTGAATCATTGTAAATAAACCAGAGCATAAATATGGAGTTAAACAAATTCTACACAGTGAATAAATGATGACTGATACAAGATCAGGACCAATTACGCATTTCTTAAATTACGACTCTTTCAAAACACTAACATGAAACTAAAACACTAGCTTACAGGGAAAAAGAATAACTTAATAAAGAAAGAAAAATTGTTAGGTAGTAAATATTAATGGAAATGTGAATAAACAATCAACTGCATGCATATCTACTAAATAAATACACATTGGCATGTCAACCAAAGTCCATTACTTGTTCAGATCTTTATCCTTCAATAAGCTGGGCCTGGTTTTCTTGAAAATTCATCACCTGTTCTGTTTCATTTTAATTTTTAACAAAATTAATTTTGCCCTGTCCCGCCCTGTCGTGTTCGTTAAGAGCTTGCCCTATCCTGCCCCAATTGTCATCCCTATTAACACCAGAATTATAATATATTTCATATATCATGTAATAATTAGTGATGTATACTTATGGTAGATTTAGGATCTTTATTGGTAAAAATATTCATGTGGTCGTTTCAAATCTTTATAAATCTTTTAAAATTAAAACGGAAATTCATTGAACTTTTAAAAAAATCTTTTAAGTCATTTCATTCCTAAATAATCTTTTAATCACTGGACTTATTTTATCCAAAATAGTCTTTTAAAATCCTAATTGAATATACCTCCTTAAGTATGCTATAATGTTTTTTTTGTTATATCAACTTCTTTTAAACTATTTTGATATTTTTCTATTGCTCACGGCCGAAAATTAAATATTTTGTTAAAGAAAAATGCTTGGACATAATTGAAACACACGAGACATTATATAGATACATGATGATGCATGTAATTATTATAAAAATCTTGTTGGATAACTACTTTTTATTTTTACAACTAGTTGTATACTTATATGTTTTCTAAAAATATAAAATGTTTATATTAGTTGTACTCCACTTATTCATAGAACTTAAATAAAATCAAAATATTACAAGTTCATCTCCAAGAAAATAAAAATAGTAAATATTTGTTTGATAATTGAAAATTTATATATCTAGGAAAATTATTTGCAATCAGTTAAAAAATCTATAGTTCGCACCGTGCTAAGTTCTACTACTATTCAAATATATTCTTTTATTGTCTATTTAGACATAGTTTTGCAATATTGTGAAACTTTTGTTCCAATAAATATTTTCAACATATTGAAAATAAAATAGAAATGTTCAAATGAGTTTTATAATTTAAAAATGGGTTAAGGAGTCTTATGTCTAAAAATGAATTGTTTTACTTTTCTAGAAATATGATCATAGTTTGATGATCTTATTGTCCAAAAAATTCAAAAATTACTTTAGTGAGACTTTTCTACAAGTTTAATGACCATTTGAGGAATTTACTCATAATATGTACATCATTTATTACACTCGATAAAAATCATAAAAATATTATACTAGTAAATTTGCATGTTAAAATCAAATGGAGTATTGTCTGTCGGGATTAGGCATGGACAAGCCTTGAACAAACGATCATTAATGAAAGTACAAAAGCTTTCACGTATTGCATCTTAACCGGTGTAAGTAAAGAAATATGTTCCTTGATTTTATTGATAAATGATTTATAATATATATAAAGTTATAAGAATATTTACTTTGATACAAATTAAGTAACTAATTAACCTAATTATAAAAGGATTATAATTCTACCTAAAATAGGAGATATACAATTAATGAAAGAATATTGGGAAATATTCTATTACACTCCCGCAATCAAAGCGGGAGGTTCTCAAACACTGAGACTGTCTCGAAAATCATCAAATAGTATGCGCGGAAGTTCTTTGGTGAAGATGTCGGCAATCTGATATCTGGAAGGAACATGAAGGACATGAACTTGACCACGAGCCACTTTTTCGCGAACGAAATAAATGTACACTTCAATGTGTTTAGTGCGCTGATGTTGGACGGGATTGCCGGAAAGATATATCACACTAATATTATCGTAGTAGACCAGTGTTGCCTTTTGAATCGGACCATGAAGCTCAAGTAGAAGGTTACGAATTCAACAAGACTCAAAGACGACGTTGACAACACCTCTATATTCTGCTTCTACACTAGATCGGGATGGTGTAGGTTGTCTTTTGGAAGATCAAGATAATAGATTATCTCTGAGGAAAACACAATAACCAGACATGGAGTGTTAGGTGTCAGGACATCCACCCCAGTCATCATCATAATAGGCAGTGAGACCAGTGAGCGAAGACCTGTATAGATATAATCCGAAGTGAAGTGTAACTTGAACGTATCGTAAAATATGTTTGATGTCATGTATGTGTGCTTCCATCTGACTATGCATGTGCAAACGGATTTATTACATGACATAGGATATGTCAGGTCTCGTGAATGTGAGGTATTACAGGGCCCCAGCCAGGCTACGATAATGAGTCGTGTCTGAATATGGGGGGCCGGAATCAGCGTTGAGCTTGGAATTAGTATCTACTAGCGTGTGAGATGGTTTGCAAGATGTCATGTCTGCATGGTCAAGGATCTCTTCGGCGTACTTCTTATGACATAAAAATAGGCCACCAGAATGTCGAGTGACATAGATGGCCAAGAAATAACTCAGAGGGACCAGATCTTTCATAGCAAACTCAGAGAAAATGAGAGACATAATGGATTGTCGGAGAATCATTAGATGATGTAATGAGGATGATCTCATTAACATATAATAATAGGTAAGTCATGTCTGTACCCTTGTTGTAGATGAACAGGTAATGATCATATCTACTGTGTGAAAAACTAATAGAGGAAACATAATCGGTGAACCTATTGTACCATGCTTGAGGAGTCTGTTTCAGTCCAATAGAGCAATTTTCGCAACAGACACACATAATCCAGATGAATATGATCCCTGAAACCCATGGGCTGATGCATATATATCGTTTCATGAGGATCCCAATGTAAGAAGACATTCTTGATATCAAGTTGATGAATGTGCCAAGACTTGGATATGACAATGCTGAGGATGGTCCGGATGGTTGCAGACTTTACGACTGGGCTGAATATTTCATCACATTCCACTCCCATATGTTGAGACCTGTCATCACCTACAAGACGAGTCTTGTACCTCTCAAAAGAACCATCATATTTCTTTTTATGTCTAAAAATCTACATAAAACGAATGATGTTAACATCAGGTGGACGGGGTACTAGGTCCAACGTCTTATTATCAATAAGAGCATTATATTCATCAATCATTGCGGCTTTCCAACTAGGGTCGGACAAGGCATCCTTTGGGATACAAATGACGGGGGAAGGGACAATTAAAATGCAAAGGTTAAACAATCGTTTAGGTTTATGAATTTTGTGCATGGCATGGGTTTCCATGGTCTGAGAGCATGTCTCAGGATGCAGAATGGGAGGGGTGTTTGTTGCTGGACTGTCGGGAAGAGGATGAAGGGAACGGGTGACGGTATTGGCTGGCCGAACCTCGATTTGCCGAGAGGTGGCTGCGGAATCACTCTGAGGTGGGCTATTTTGGGTCACCATAGTCCCGGACTGGCCGAGGTGGTGGCGGGTGTCGGGGTCTGGGACGAGGACTATGTAAATGATGAATTAGAAGAGGGTTTAAGCCATCGTTTAGGAAGTCGTAGGAATATCGAGGTGGCGAGTGTAGAGAGGAAAATAGGAATTGAAACTCATCAAATATTACATGATGTGAAATAATAATTTTACGGCTCGAAAAGTCATAGCACGCCTAACTACGATGATTGACATGGTAATCCAGAAACACACACGGAGAATACTGGGTTGGAGTTTGTGAGTGGTCGGATGGAGAAGGTATCAAAAACATCTAAAAATATGCAAGTGTTGGTAGGAGGGGTTCCTACGAAACAAAACTTGGGTGGGCGACCATTGAGCTAGAGACTTGTTTGAGATTATATGGACATGTAGAGTGTGTAATGCTAGAATTAAGGGGAAATTGAGGCGTGAGCAAGCAGGGAATGAATGATGTTGTTTATAGTTCGGATTTTCCGTTCGACTTTACCATTTTGGGAGAATGTGTGAGGGCAGGAAAAATGAAAGGTAAGACCATTTTTGGAGCAAAACTGTTTGAATTGGTTATTATCAAATTATTTGCAATTGTCACATTGAAAATATTTAATGCTCTTTTTAAATTGTGTTTTTATGAAAATACTAAATGAAGAAAAAATGGGTTAGACCTGAGATTTATTTCCAATTGGAAAAGTCCATAGAAAGTTGGAATAATCGTCCAAAAACAACACATAATATCGATGATCAGCCGTACTCAAAATAGGGGATGTTCACAAATCACTATGTATGATATCGAAAGACATTAAAGTACAATTTATGGATGCAGAAAATGGTAATTTGACGTGTTTCCTACAAACTCAAGTTTCACATATAGGAGTCCTATAAATATGGTTGCAATTAATAAAATTATTTTTCTTAAGGAACATAAAACAGAGTCTCCCGAATGTCCTAATCTACAATGTCATAAGGAAGACGAAAGGGCACCAAAGGTTGAGGGAACTGAAGCTGGATTGTTGATGGCATTTGAAATAGGGTAGAGATCTCTGGTGCTGTCACATCTCATTATTCGCATCCCTGTCGTAAAATCTTTTATAGTAAAACCAAAATGATCAAAGTCAAGGGAATCCCAATTGTCACTTGTAAAATATCGCACGGAGATTAGATTTTCAATGAGTTTAAGGGCATAAAGGACATTTTAAGATTAGTGATGGATGTGGTGGGGATAGGGAGATATGACCATAACCACGGATGAGAATGTCTTGTCCACTACCAACAATAATATTCCGATTTACATTATTCAAATTGAAATAAGATGAGAGAGTACTTTGTGATGTCATTATGTGAGATGTGGCGCCTGTGTCCACAAACTAATTTTTATCTGGAGTCTTGAGTGACAATGTGCTCATAGATGTCTCAATGTCAGTCGGTGCATAAGTCGATGGCGGGGGGCTGTGTAGGCCTGTTATAGACGTGGGCCAAGTATGCCAGGTTGGGCCTATCGGTTCTGAGGTGGATTCCACAAGGATGTCGTATCTGAGCGAAGGAGGCCCATGCGGTGGGGCGTCGACCAGCGGAAGAAACGCTACTGGCGTCGCGATCATTCTTTGGTTTACGGCGGCGGGGCGCCCGCTACGTCACCGTTCTTGTCGAAATTTCTTTCGCCGCGACGCTTACCGAACTTCCTATTCCAGCGGTTGTTATAGGAGGAAGTGGACTGTTGCGGGTCATCTCACCGACATTTCTGGGAGGCCCTGCCGTCGGTGGAGGGCCCGATAGTGGTGGTGAGGGCGGTGTCGGCAATGCTGGCCTGAGTGGTGTTGCACTTGATTTCTGGGTTCCTTAAGGATAAAGTTCGAACGGGCCTCATATTACGAAGGTAACGACCTGCATTGCTGAAGGATGGTGGCAACACCATTATAAGATTCGTTCAAACCTCAATAAGTTGCATGACCAATCGCAGATTAGTGACTGGTGCGCCGATGTTGGAGAGTAGGTCGGCAAACATCTTGAGTTCTTGACAATAGGCAGACACGTTTGGGAATTCGTCTTGATGAACTTCCTTGAATTGATTTTCACGACAATAGGCATACCCCGTGACTCTTAGGTGGGATGATATGGTCGATAACTTTGTAAACACGACAATGGATCTTAAAAAGCTCCGCCTACGAGGAGTATTGACCATTTTTCATCTCAAGAGTCACGTGGATGAAGTTTTTAATGTTGTTTACGACAAGTGCCAGATGGAATTTGATTTTGTCAGCCATGGATGAGGAAATTTAGGAGGAAGAGTGAGGGAGAATGACCGAAAAAAATAGGGTTTCGTCGTGGGGAAAAGAGGGGGGCGATCGAGAGAGGGGGGCGGTTAGGGTTCCGACGTGGAAAAAAAGTGGCGGCCGAGAAGGTGTTTTGGCGGCTAGGGTAGGGTTTATAGTTTTGGGCTACTGGAAATATGTTTCTTGATTTTATTGATGAATGATTTACAATATATATAAAGTTACAAGAATATTTAATTTGATACAAACTAGACAATTAATTAACCTAATTACATTTTACCTAAAATAGGAGATATACAATTAATGAAAGAATATTGAGAAATATTCTATTAGTAAGATTTAAAATGATCTACCACTTTTAAATCTTGAACCACATTATATTGTTTTACTTAAGATATCTAATTTAATTGGTCTTAATACATAACACATCGTTAGAAATGAGGATGGTTTATCTCAATTATCGAAATAAATATTTAGGTGTAGTGGTTTTGTGGTTCAAGAATATTTCATTTAGTAGATAATTACTAGATTGTTTCTCGTTTAATTGTTTCAGTGATTTGTTCCTGTGAACTTATCCTCTTCAGTTATATTGTTTCATCTTGGCCAAGTTATAAGTTATAAATCTCTTTCATCATTTATATTGTGCCTGCTGTTGACTTCACTCTAATTGTTAAATATCTGTAGGCATTTTTCAGCAATATCTGGTATACCAAGTGCAGAAAATACGGTTGCAGGTGATTTTTCCATTAAACGTTGCTAGATAAGTTGTAGATGTCATGAATGGCATTTGTTCTGTTGAACTATAAATCTTGACTTAGAGGTCGCGCAAAGACGATGAAAATAACACAGGGGATCAATGATTAATATCAGACACTACCTCATTGGATATAACTTTCGTTTCTCTCCATCGTGTCTTTCTGCCCTGTCGTTCCCTAACCGACGTCAACAGAAGAAAAAAAAGCAGGATATCGAAAACATTCTCTCTTTATATCACTTTGGTTAATATCATATTCCCGTGAGGTGTTGTGCATATATTATAGACTGGTGTGGTGCCAAAACATGCATACCATTAAAGTTGCTACACTTTCTGGCTTAAGCAACTGTGCATTCTATGGATGTTCTTAATATGGTGCTACCAGAGAGTTAAATAACCTGACAGATGTAGGAAGATTTAACCATACTCCAGTGAGGTGTTGTGCATATATTATAGGCTGGTATAGTGCCAAAACATGCATACCATTAGAGTTGCTACACTTTCTGGCTTATGTAACGCGGATCTACCGAGTTTGAAGTGGTTGTTCGGAAAAAAAATTCACAGCGCGTTGTATAAGGGAATGGTAATGTTGTGCTTGTTCAAAAGTGAAAAATAACTTTGCAAAAAAAAAAACACGCTTGTTCACGTGAACAAGGTGTTCACAGGTCCGCCCCTGTATGCAACTGTGCATTCTATGGATGTTCTTAATATGGTGCTACCAGAGAGTTAAATAACCTGACAGATGTAGGATGACAACCCAGTAACCAAACTATATGAGACTTAAAGGTTAGTTTGTCCACTATTAATCTTGGGAGTACAAAGGACCAAAAGTCAGTTGGCCAAGGTGATATAACTCTTTAGGCTTCTGGGTCTTTCTTGCCGAGAATGGGGGACTTGTAATTACACTACTTGGCTGACGATTACATATTTCTGAAATATTTTGCTTATTGAGATCTACAGTTGTATGTTTCCTTCTTGTTTTACCATTGATCCAAATCATATGTTGTGAAGTGACGATTTATTGAAGTGCAGAATGGTTTAATCTTGTAGGGTTACTGTGTTTTCAGCAGAAGCTGAAGCATATTATTCGCTTACCTTTTGCAGCAATTGCATATGGTATATCTTTACTTGGTTCTTTAGTTGTGTTCAGAATTTTTTGTGTACTATGCATTGTTTTAATTAGTTCTAATCTCGAAATACATTCTCAAAACAAATCTTGCTATAGTGCCAAATATATTGTTTACATGCAGGACTAGCTTATTATAGTTGAATTGTGTGTTTCAGCAAAGCAGTACAATCTTTTCCTTTTTAAGCTTACTAATTTGAACTTGTGAATATTTGTGATGCACTAAATCGTTCAAATTTTCTACCCTCTCAATGGCCCATGTCTTACTTCCTGGAGAAGTAGGGGAAAGGACAATCATGTAAGTCTTGGTTAACCTGAATATTATTCTAGTCTTATGAGAAGCTTGCTAATTTGCAACTGTGAGCCCTAAAGATAGCATCCATAGCCTTTTGTTATTTGTTGAAGGGGACTTAGGGAAGTACCAAGTTTGAATCGCCAACTTCCATGAAGATTATATCTCTGCCACAATTATTTAAATTTTTCAATCTGTAGTTCCTACAGAAAGTGAATATCCATTTGAAACACTTCTATTGCAGGAAGTGCTGCAATGCTGCTGGTCATGGTTTGGGATCCGGATATTAGCATCCTCTCCATATCCACACTACTCAGGTTGACCTGCCAAGAACACTTTAGCCTCTTTTTTTTCCTCAGTTCTATGCAGCTTCCCGAATATTGAGATGTTGTATAGCCAATTTTATCTAAGAAACAGGCTCTGGAGACCTTTTCCTTCTAAAGTAATTTTTTTGTCCTGTAATTTGCTGCATACTGGAAACTTTTGCCTTGGTGCATTACAATTCATGGATTTGGATTTAAGGACACAATTTTTATCATAGAATTTTAAAATAGATCTCTTGGACAGTCAAAGCAACCTGAATAATGATTAGAAATTGTAATTTTCTTAACACTCAATAAGTAAGTAATACCTAACATACCATGGAAGAGTTGACAGAGAGATCAAAGCCTTTTATTTTGAGAAAGTACAGAGAGATCAAGACTGAGAAGTCTGAAATGGACTTTCTTGGAGCTTGGTTCATTGTTTGATGGGTTAAACCAAGAAGAAACAAAGGATGAAGGAACTGATTTTCAATATATATTTGTTTTTCTTTTGTTTGCTTTATTTGCATCGGAATAATACAAAATATTGCATCTTCTACCCCAAACCTGAAGAATCTAGACATAGACTGAATGATCACCCAGAATATTGTGAGAAAGAATCACTTTGAATTCAAACTACCCCAGACAAATGAAGAATAAAATAAGGCAGAGCTACTTCTACCTTTTTGCTTCAGCTAGGAGATCTCGTTCAAGGACTGAAACTAAATCATGGATACGAAATATCAAAAGGTTCTATTGATCCAGGCAAAAAGAATGGACAAAATTGTCAATTTGGGAAAATTTGGTCCCAAATCATTGGGGTTGCTTTTCTCCTATAATGAGTGAGGACCTAAGATGAAAGGTTTTGTCGAAGGAAATCTTCCTGGTGATATGCGGGACAAACATCATTATAAGTGTTGATGTCGTGTGAGTGTTGTGGCAATACCAGGTTTTACGTCTGGACAACATCTTGCAGTATTCTGCAGATGTTGTCCGCAGTGTTGCGCAACATCCTGCAGATGTTTCCTGCGGTATTGCACAACATCTCATGACAACATCTTTGGAAATAATTTTGCCTATTCTTCCGACCAATACAATGATTGTTACTGTGAGTTAAAAATATCATAGGCAAGCTGAATACGGAGCTGTGTTTAAAATGTGGGAATTGAAGGAGTCAAGTTTGGAATCGAAGCAACTTGAAGGCCAAGTCAAAGTTGTTGAAGAATTCATGGAGCTGGAAGAGGTCCACTGCCTATTTTCTCTCAACTTCCACAACCAACCAGCGAGAGTTTCAAAGAAGTTTCACACTATAAATAGAGGAGGAACTTCAGAGTATTGTCATCCAGAAAAGATTGCAAGAATATCTTCAAGAGCTCTCGGAAATTCAACCCAGAAAACTGGATCAAACCACCATTGCCTAAGTCGTTTAACAACATCTATCCCACATTACGATTGTTATCTCTATTATAGATTAAGCTTAATATAAAAGCAATTGTAATGAAGATGTTGTAGATTTTTATATTATCTTTTGTATTCTTTTGTACTTAGGTTGAAGTCATCTGCGACTTCGTTTTACAATTTCGTTTTATTTTGTTTCGATTCATTGTAAAAAGAAATTCATTGTAATTGTATATAATATATCCATTAGGCTATATTAATATATACCCTTGAAATAAACCTTTGTGTCCTTTACTTTTTCCGCTGCAATTACTCTTCTAAGGTTTATTCTGTTTTCATCAGATGTTGCCACTTGCAAAATATTACAAGCAACATAGAAAGCTTGCCTGTTGGTGTTGTCTCAGGTGTTAGGCAACATTGTAGGCAATATCAGAAACTGTCTTTTACTTTCGGTCTTTGAATTTTTATTTTCCTACTGTTTATTGCTTATCCGTAGCTCCAGCACTCAACAAGTGGTATTAGAGCCGACACTTAACACAATAAGTGAATGGTCATGTATCTAATGGCTATAGACTCAGCTGTTCAAAATGTTGGTAGACTTCTAATACTTGATGGAACCAACTATGCCTATTGGAAGATCCGGCTACGTTCGCACATCAAATCAATTGATGTTCGAGCATAGAGATCTGTATCTGAAGGTTATGTTGTTCCCAAGTATCCAGCGGATGAGGATGGTGATGTTCTTACCAAACCCGAATCTGAGTGGACCGCAGAAGAAATCAATAGTGCTAGCTTTAACGAAAAGGTCTTAAATGTTATATTCAGATGGGTAGATCTATACATGTTCATACTCATTCAGAATTGTACAACGATTAAAATGCCTGGGAGACCTTGCAAACTCATTGTGAAGGTACCTCAAGTGTGCGACGAACAAAGCTACGCATGATTTTGAACCAATATGAGCGCTTGAGGATGGAAGAATCTGAGGATATAAAGTCCTACTATGAAAAGTTAATTGATATTGTTAATCAGTGTCAAGTTCTTGGTTCTCCTTTGACCAACACACAACTTGTGGACAAAGCCCTCAGATCTCTCCCTTGAAGGTTTAACACAAATATTTGTGCTATTGAAGAGGCCTATAATCTTGCCACAATGGATTTACATGCATTGATGAGCATCTTTCAAACTTATGAGATGAACATCAAGAGTCAAAGGGATTTGTATAAGGACAAGACACTGGCACTCCAAGGACAAACTTCAGAAACATATATTTAAAACGAGGATGAAAACCTGAAGGAACTAGGTGATGGTGCCAATATTTCATTACTCACTAGAAAGTTCAATTATATGGTGTGGAAGATCAACAATGATAGAAACAAGGCTAAATATAAGAAGCATCAAAACCCACTCTTCAATAAACAACCATTTAGATCACCTTCAGGACAAAAAGGAAGTAATGCACTGAGAAAAACCAACTCTGACAACAATTTCGAACCCAAACAACTTGAGGGAGTACAATGTCATGATTTCTCAGGTTTGTGTCACTATGCTAATGAGTGCGCAAACACTCTTAGAAATATTGGTAAGAGTATGTGGGTTTCTCTCAGTGATGATGAAGAAGATGACGAAGGAGATCAAGAAGAAGGTCGCAATCAATGATGGAAACAACATTGGAATATTCACTGTCAGACAATGAAGATGTTGTCGATAATGTTGTCTCTAATGTTACAACATCTGAGGCAACACTGAAGACAACATCCGATTGTCCAGCAACATCTGAAAGGTATGTTTTCTTTGATTATTCTGGTGTTAATTGCTTTAGTGGGATCATCTCTTCATGTGATGCTGTTAATATGGATATGGTTGACCCCAAAGATGAAGTGATAAAGGAATTAAAAGAACTTTGTAAGGCCTTAATCACATAATCTGAGCAACTAGATTCAAAGGCAAAATCTTTGGCTCACAAAAAGAACAATCTTAAGAGCACAATTACCATATTAGAGGTAGAACTTACCAAGAAGAATTTAGAACTTGGTAAGATCCGTGCTAGATTGAGTTTAGCCGAGACCACCTTCCAGAGGCTTAACACAGCAACCTCCAAATTGGATGAAATCTTAAGTTTCTTAAACCCACACAAGCTGGACTAGGATATCAACTACCTTTAAGGAAGAATTCTAAAATACATAGTAATAGTAATAATATAAGATTTGTTAAAGAAATGCTAAATATCACTCACATTCTACTAAGGAGAAAAAGAGGTTAATATGCAGTCATAGTAAGAAACTAGGACACTTAATGTCATACTGCTATAAACTTCAAAACTCTGTTTTCAGAACTTTGCAGAAGATGTCATCTCCAGTGTTGTCCAACATTGCAGACAATATCCAAAGCAGAGTGCTGCCAAAAGTGTTGTCTTCAATGTTGCCCAACACTGCTGACAACATTCCACGCAACACACTGAGAAACAGAAAGAAGTGTTTTAAAAATGAATGAATACCTAAACTAGACTTGAAATGTAATATGTCTATTACTGCCTTGCATACTAACATTACAGGATCTTGGTACTTTGATAGTGGATGTTCAAGACAAATGACAGGTACCAGAAGTTTTCTGAAAAATTATGAATCATTCAATTGAAGGAATGTGACCTTTGGTGGGGGAAGCAAAAGTAGGATTATTGGTAAAGGAACACTGAATGTTCCTGATGTACCAACCTTGAAGAATGTACTTCATGTTGATGGCTTAGTTGTTAACCTTCTTAGCATAAGTCAACTTTGTGATGATGACCCCGAGGTAAAATTCAATAAGCATGAATGTAAAGTCACATATTCTACTAACAAGTGTGTTATGTCAGTCACTCGCACTGGAGATAATTGCTACCTAATTGGTACTCAACTAGCCTGCAATTCTGCTAGGGTCAACGACACTACACTTTGGCATCAGAAATTGGGACATGTCAATTATCACAACTTAGAGAAATTAATCTCTTATGAAGTTGTTAAAGGCATTTCCAAACAAGTTCCAACTGATAAAACAGTGTGCGGAGATTATTTAAAAGGTAAGCAAGCTCGTGTTTCCCATGATGTTGCCCAACATGATGGACAACACTCAGGTACGTCTCACTGCTTTCAATTATTACACATGGATCTTATGAGTCCTATTGAAGTAGAGAGCCTACGAGGCATAAGATATTCCTATGTGATTGTAGATGATTTTTCTAGGTATTCTACAATCAGGTACGTCTCACTGCTTTCAATTATTACACATGGATCTTATGGGTCCTATTGAAGTAGAGAGCCTAGGAGGCATAAGATATTCCTATGTGATTGTAGATGATTTTTCTAGGTATACATGGATCTATTTTTAAAAGAAAAATCACAAACTTTTGACATGTTTAAGATACTTTACTCTAGGATTAAGAACTTGTTCTGTTCTCCTATTTTCAGAATCAGATCTGACCATGGAAAGAAATTTGAAAACCAATCTTTTACAAGATTTTGTGAAAAGAAAGGTATCTTTCATGAATTTTCTGCACCCAAGACTCCACAACAGAATGAAGTAGCAGAAAGGAAGAACAGAACATTGCAAGAGATGACTAGGGTAATATTAAATTCTAAACAACTGTCAAAAAGGTTTTGGGTAGAAGGCTTAAACACTGCATGTCACATCACTAACAGAGTCTATGTAAGGTCAGGTACCAGACACCTTATGAAATTTTAAATGGAAAGAAACTTAATCTACGTTATTTCCATGTTTTTGGGTGCATCTGCTACATATTAAATGACATGGATAAGTTAGCGAAATTCGACTCAAAAAGTGAAAAGGGAATATTCATTGTCTATTCGCAAAATAGTCATGCTTACATGATATACAATCTGAGGACTAAGACTGTACAAGAGTCATTCAATGTTATCTTTGATGATCTAACTGACATTTCAGGGAAATCATCAGAAAATAACATTGTTATTACGTCAGAAAAAAGTAAGCTGTAGTCCCAGATATTGCTCCAGATGTTGTCACAACATCAGAGACAATACCTGAACCTGCAGAAGAGATCACATAGGTTGAGGTGGAGGAGGAGTCTAGAACTGAAATGCAAGATCAAGTAAGAAAAGATCTTCCATCAAGGATTAGAAGAAACCATCCACAAGATCAAGTGATATGAGGAGTGTTTGAAAGGATGCGTACAAGGGAGAAAGAACCAATTAACTACCGAGAAATGGTAAGGTATGTGTGTATGTCCACCATATACCAACAGGTTAGTCTTTCTTGTCTTACATCCACTTTAGAACCTACAATATTGGGGAAGCATTAAAAGATAATTTTTGGATTCAAGCAATGCAAGAAGAGCTTGAACAATTTACCCGAAATGAAGTTTGGGACTTGATACCACGACCCAACAATACAAATGCTATTGAGACCAAGTGGATACTTGTCACGCCCTTTTTCGGCCGCGATATTATTCTAGCGAATGTTGCTAAATAAAATGTTAGAAAAATAAAATAAAATGTTAAATGGTTAAAAAGTGCTAAAAGTGCTAAGGGTTCGCGGAGTCGCCACCTAATTAGTTTGGGTGAATTAGGACACCTAAATGTCGACTAGGTTAAAGTCAACACTAACTCCATTTTTATGGTCTGCAAAACTAATATGAGATTCTGGATAAGGGTTCTTTATTAATCTAGAGGGAAGGGATTAGACACCCTCTAAGATCCGCTAACTTACGGTTGTCCGTTCAAACCTAGGTTAATTATTTATGCTAAGGAAAATGCGTTTTTTGAAAATATAAAAGATGCTTCAATGTATTTTATAAAAGGAGGCATGTTGATAAAAAGTTTATAAGACTAATGCTATAAAAATATATGTAAAGTTTTAAAGTGTGCGTTTATATTATTTATAATGTAAACGATGCAAAGTTGATTTATGGACTAAATATATGTACTTGCTTTATAAAAATACATGTAAAGCTAATTTTGGATTAGTGCATTGTAAAATATATAAAGTTGAAAGTATGCATTTATACTGTTTATAAAATGAATATGCGCAAAGTCGATTGATTTGACTAAGGATATGCATTTATCTGCGAAATCAAAGAAGTGATGCGTTAGTTTCATGTTTAGATATGCAATTTTAACGGTTAGGCAAAAGATTAGACATGAATGGCAAGCCTAAGATAAATAATTAGAAGCGCATTTAATTCTAAATCACCATCCCACCTTATATGTTCAAAGACTAACTGAACTAGCTCTCCTATTAATTACAAAGTTAGATAATAAAATTGCGATAAACAAATAAAGGCATAAAATGAGGCAATGAGATTAAAAGAGTAAGCGGAATTGAGATGGATGACGATATCATCTTGTCCTATTTTTTGTTTTAGGAATTTCTTCTCCGGGCAGCGAACCGAGGCAGCGTATCAAGTCGTCGATCCACTCGGAGTTGCGATGCGATGCGATTTGAAAGGTCTGAGGTTTATGCTTAGCGAACGCTTATTTTGCTCTCACTCTTTTGATGTTTTTTAACCAAATTTTCGATGCCTTTCTTCTCGTTTTCTTGTTTACTGATTTTCTCCTATTTTTGTACTCGTTGTGATTTTCCTTCCATCCCCTCGCCGATGCCATTGCATGTGTAGATTGGTTCCTTTTATAGTTTCCTTCTGGGTTCTAATTTTGGGTAAGCTTTAATACGATTTGGGTTGCTGATTTTGTAAGATTCTGTCACCGTTTGGTGTTTATTGGTAAAGATTGGTATTGATTTGTTACCATTTTGATTCGGTTCTAACAAGGAAAGACCTTGGTATTGTTCTGTGCGATTTGGTTAAGAAAACGCTTGATTCTTCGGCGAGAATCTCGGCTAGGACGATGGGGTGCGAGGTGCTGGCGGCGGATTACCTTAGGCTGCTAGGGTTCGCTGGTTTAGGAATGTTTTTTAGGTTAAGGGTTTGCTTAGTGAGGGAGAGGGGTCTGAAGGGAGAGAACTAAAGGGTTGAGGGTGCGTGGGCTGCGGGTATTGGGCCATTCATGTTGGACTGTTGGGCTGGGCGACGTGGGTTGGGTAGAGTTTAGGTATTAAGTATTTAATTTGGGTAGTGTGTTATTAGTTTTAGGTGTATTATTTAATTAGTGGTAAATTAAATTATTCAAATTGTGATTAAATTATTTAGGTGCTTTATTAGTCTAAGCTTGATTTTAAATTATTACAAAAAATAAAGACGGGCGTGCTGCTTAATATTTTATAATGCGATGCCGTGAAATTAAAATTGAATGTGGTTTAGATTATTATTAAATTATTTAAATGCTAAATGCAGATATGATATTTAGGGATTGCTTAATGCTTTTATAAATGCGACGCTATTAGATTTAAATTACAAATAACTATTATGAAATTGTCTTGCGTATTAATAAATGTGAATATGCTATTTAACACGACGTCATTGTTAAATTATTTATTTTATGTATTTATTTATTTATTTATTTATTTATTTATTTATTTATTTATAATTTAGAATTGTTTGAGTTTTAATTAATGGGAAATAGAGCTTAAATTATGAATGATATTTGCTTGTTATTAAAATGACGAATGCGGATGTGAGACTCAAGGTGTGCTTAATATTCTACGTAAAATGCAGTATCATTATTAAATCTCTTATTTGTGCATGTATTAATGTTCTATTGTTGCATTTTATTATTATAAAATTATTAAAAATTATTTTGAAAAACTAGTGTAATTTTATAGTTAACGGTTGGGCGAGAGAGTCAAAATTGGGTGTCAACAACTTGTCTCTCTTTGTATGGAGATGATGGAAGAGTCTTCGGACAAAGACGTTGACTTATAGCCAATTTTATCTCGATCCTCAGAATTTAAAAATGCTTGGCAATTAGGACAAGGCTGACGCAAAATTCAAAATTTGTCCCAGTGTCGAGTTATCACGACACTGGGCTACCATGGTCAAACACCAAGGTGGGCTGACGCAGACTCAAAATTTGTCCCAGTGTCGAGTTATGACGACGCTGGGCTACCATGGTTAAACACCAAGGCGGGCTGACGCGGACTCAAAATTTGTCTCAGTGTCGAGTTATGACGACGCTGGGATACCATGGTCAAACACCAAGGCGGGCTGATGCGGACTCAAAATTTGTCCAGTGTCGAGTTATGACGACGCTGGACTACCATGGTCAAACACCAAGGCGGGCTGACACGGACTCAAAATTTGTCTCAGTGTCGAATTATGACGACTCTGGGTTACCATGGTCAAGCACCAAGGCGGGCTGACGCGGACTCAAAATTTGTTCCAGTGTCAAGTTATGACGACACTGGGTCGTGATGTTAAAATAAAAAAAAAACTGGCTTGAACTTAGGGGTGTACCGGAATCGACTTATGATGATACTGGGTGGGATGAGTGGACCGACGCTCGAGGCCGCTTCTGCCATTCGTTGGGAAGGTTGGCCCCCCAACAAATTGCCCCGGTTCACTATAAGAGAAAATCCACGGTGTGCTCCTGCTCCTGCATGCTAAGACTTAAGCAAACGGTTAGTGCATAACTGTCACGTCAAAATGATAACGCATGAATTTATAGATAATGTAACTGTGTGAGTAGAAAATGCTATCCTGTAAAAATGTGATTCCTGTTGTGTTGATGTGATGCTGCAAATGCTGTGATTTCGCCCTTGCACGGACGTGTTGCGATTGTGAATGCAGATATGTTGTCCTTGCATAGACGTGCTGCAACTGCTCCTTTAGACTGAAGCTCTGTAAACTAAAGCTCAAGAAAACGTTAGTGCGTAACTGCTAAGACGAAATAATAAGGCATGAATATATAAGGAATGCAATTCTGAGAGTAGAGAAATCGTTCTTGCGTAGATGTGATATGCTGATGACGTCGTCTTTGGACGTGGCGTCATTTTCGTACGGACGTCGTTTCAGACTCTGCGTCATTTTCGGACTCGGTGTCATTTTCGGACGGCGTCGGTTTTGGACTTGGCGTCGTTTTCGAACTTGGCGTCGTTTTCGGACATGGCGTCGTTTTCGGACTTGGCGTCGTTTTTGGACTTGGCGTCGTTTTCGGACATGGCGTCGTTTTCGGACATGGCGTCGTTTTCGGACTTGGCGTCGTTTTCGAACTTGGCGTCGTTTCGGACACGATGTTGATGAAGACGTCATTGTGTTGATGCTACTATTCTTGTGAATTAATGCTCCTGCATGCTAAAACATTGTGAAAATGTGCATCGCGGTTAAATCAAAATAATGAATATATGAAAAATAAAAAATTGTGAGTAGAGATGTCGTCCCTGTATGATATGTAGGACGCTACGAATGCTGATGTCATCTCTGCTCGGACTTGCGGCATGCTGCGAATGTCGATATCGTCTCTGCACGGACTTGCTGGATGCTGCGACTGTAGTCTCTGCACGGACTTGCTGGATGCTGCGAATGCTTGCTGAATGCTGTGATTGCTGATGTCGTCCATGCCAAGACGTGCTGAAACTGTTCCTGTAAATTAGGGACCCTGTAGGCTAACGCTTAAGAAAAATTAGTGCATAAATTTTAAGATAAAATGATAGAGCTTGAATGTGATTTTATTTGTAATATGCTGAATGTGTCGTTATTGCAGATGCTGGTGGCGTCATTATATTGACGATGCTGTTGATACTCCTGTAAATAGGGTCCTGTAGGCTAAAGCTTAAAAAAAATTAGTACATAACTGCTAAGAAAAGTAATAAAGCATAAATATATAATTGTTGACACCCAATTTTGACCCTCCCGTCCAGTCATTAGCTATAAAATTAGACTAATTTTGTAATATAATTTTTATGATTTTTTATAATAAAATGCAGCGATAAAACATTAAATACAGACATAAATAAGCAATTTAATAATGGCACCGCGTCTTACGTAGAAAATTAAGCACTTAGAGTCTCGCGCCCGCATTAACTAATTTTAAGCCCTGTCATGATTCTTAATTAATAATAAAATAAATAATTTAGCAATGACGTCGTGTCAAGTAGCATAGCCGCATTTATTAATACGCAAGACAATTTCATAACTTATTTTAAATAATGATGCACAATAAATAATTTTTTAAATAATAGCGCCGCATTCTAAAATATTAAGCACTAATTAAAATAGCACGCCCGCATTTATAACAATTAGATTAATAAAGCACCTAGATAATTTAATCACAATTTATTAATTTACTTTACCACTAATTAAGCACCTAAAATTAAATACCTAATTAATTAAAACTAACCTAAACTAACTATCCAGCCCAATTACCCAGCCCAACCCGCGAGGCCCAGTCCGCCCTACCCTTCATTTCCCCTTATCAGCAGCCCAACTCGCCCCTTACCAGGCCCAGAGCCTTATAACCTTCTTCCCCTTCAACAACCCTTAGAAAGACAAGAACAAAACCTCAAACCCTAAAAAGAACCGCCGCACACTCCTCTGCATTTTAGCCGCGAATCTCGCCGGATTTTCAGGGTGGAAAATCCGGCGACTTTCCTTTCCCTTTACCCACGCACCCCAGCCGATTTCTTACCATAACCAGCACCCAAATCTTGCTTCAAAATCTTAACCACATCGCCCGAAATCGGTACCCAAATCGCACTAAATCAGCACTAAGGTTTACCTAATGGGGAACCCAAACCATGGCTATATAAAGCACATGCAATAGGCATTTATAGGCAGAGGACAATACGAGAGAGCTCAGGGGAGCAGGGCAGAGCACAGCGGAGAAGCATAATACGACAGAGCGCAGCAGAGCATCAGAAGGAAAGCGATACCTGCACCATTAGCACCGCTTGAATAGGAAGTTCGAACCCCTTTTTTAGTTCCAGCAAAGAAATCAACGAATAAACTTTGTCCTTCTATTCGCATCGCAAACCCAAAACCCGTCGAGTGGACCGGCGACTTGATACACTGCCTCGGTTCGCTGTCCGGAGAAGGTAAACTCATCTCCCTTTCAAATTTCGTTTCTTTAGGTGAACGGTTCGCTTTTCCTGTTATAAATGCTTCGACTGTATTTGTTGGCCTTATCATATCATGCTTGATATGTCGTAGCTTATCTAAGCAGGTGTCGATTTGAAGTTATTGATTAGGATCGATGTTTATCAATCCCATCACGTTGCTTGATATGTGCTTATAAAAGGGACTGTAATATTAATCAGTTAGTTTGATGCTTATGTGACTGCTGGTTTGGTTGTGTTTTCAGGGAAGTCTATACAACTATTTTATTCTTGTCATTGAGTCATTAAATGATGTTGGCACTAACACTGTATTATGACCAATCTGCGTCGCGTCGAATTATATTCCCCACTTGCATTTTAATCTTTGGTTTGTAATCCCTATATCATGTTGTGAGCATATTAGAGTGTAATCTAACCCCATAAGGTATTTAACGAGTAAAGCGCCTCGTGTGATCTGAACATGTTTTATTAGGGATTAGGAAATACCTTTGTATTCCTTTTATCCATATATATGCATCCATACTATCCCTGTGACCCTTGTATGGGTTCCAAATGTCATTTAAGATCTAAGAACGCACTGTTGAGGATCCCCTGCATATGCTAGATTATTTTAATTGGTTTCACATTTTTGTAAGTCTGACCTGCAAGTATCCCTTAGGTCCAGTTTACTTTCAGCATCTTGCCCTGGTTTTTGGTAAATTGGTTCATGTAATAGCCCTTGTAGGAATTGGTGAAATGATCGCGTCTAAAATCTTTCCTTCATACTTTAGTCACTGTCGACCTGCAATTTGTTCACTCAAATGCTCTCATGTTAATCCAGATTCACAGTATGCTTGCCTTGTCTGTGTTAAATGTCAAAATGCTCTTATAAGCTCCCTCATTTATCATGTACTGTAGGAGGCTAATCTGTCTTCTTGTAAATGTGAAATCTGCTTTGGGACCAGGGGCCTGTTATAGAATTTGAACTTTGTCATTTAGGACTGCTGAATTGTGTTCCTGCTGCCTGCATTCACAACCTGTTGCCTGGGCCGACAGTGCTCATGTTTGAAATTGTCACCCTTCTAGAATAATATAACTAAATAATAAATGAATCGTGTATCTTGAATTGGCCTTCCAGTTCTATGAACAAAATAGACTGACTTGCGTATGATATTAGAAGCTGATTCGATGCCTATATACATGCCCATCCTCATTTATTTTTATCTTCACGCTACATATTCCCAATCAGATATCGTCACTGCTGGTCATCATCATATACATGCTGAGTGGTCCTTCTTTCAAAGATCTAAAATTTAAATCTGGGGCCCGCCATTTCGTTCTCGCTCAGAACAAAATCTGAAAAAAAAAAAATCATTGTCTTGGACCTGTTTCATGTTCTGTGCGCAGTTCGCATCTAAGGCCCCACATGTGATTATATAGCATTGAAATGTTTTCCGCTTGTGCTTTTTTTATATAATTTTGTGCCAATGTTGTTTATTATTCGATATGGTTTAAAGCATTTACTAATTCTTATCTTTTCCTATTTTTTTTTACATGGCACGCACCGGAGCAAAATAAAGAGTCTCACGACGAGACTCATCTTGAGCTACCACAAATGAAGACCCGCATCTTATGTGCTTCATCCTCTCCGCATCACAAACTCCAAACCATAGGCGAAATGACATCGCCTTTCCTTCGAGTCATCCTTACTCATTCTTTATTCTGCCTCATTTATTTGTTGTAAATTAATTGGCTAACGCTATACTAATTAATTAGCATTTAGAATAGTTAAACCTTGAATCAATAGCTAAAAATTAGTTTGATTTACTTACTTTAGGCTTGCCTTGCCTTGCCTTGTTTAATAGTTATAATAAATCACTTAACACCCTACACTTGCATAATAAGCTGAAATATTATTTGCCTAGACATTCTTAAAACCGTGGTACAATTTCCTATTAATACAGAATAAGAAATACTGCTTTTGCATAATAGACACGTCCTCTCTCTTATCACAATAATATCATATCCTCATGCTAAGCAATATATACTCCTTAGGTAAAAGAATACTGCATACATTTTACTCCTATTCTACCTATAGCTAATATAGTATTTAGGCATCCTAATTGCACAGTTTTCAAAACTGACCTTGACTTTCCTACATAAACCTTGCAAAATATTTTAGAAAGTATATCTTATACTCTTCCGCTTAAACGTTTTTAAATACACCTTCTTCTAGCATAATAATTAACCCTAGGTTTGGCAGGACAACCGCAAGTTAGCGGATCTTAGAGGATGCCTAACCCCTTCCCTCTAGATTAATAAAGAACCCTTACCCAGAATCTCATTAAGTTTAGCAGACCATTAAAATGGAGTTAATGTTTACTTTAAACTAGTTAACATTTAGGTGTCCTAATTCACCCAAATAATTAGGTGGCGACTCCACGAACCCTTTAGCACCTTTTAAGCATCTCTTAATATTTTTTAAGCATTTTTAACACTTTAGCATTTTACTTTATTTTCTAACATTTTATTAAGCAGGAGTTTCGCCAGAGAAAGTCGCGGCCGAAAAAGGGCGTGACAGAAATGGCGACTCCGCTGGGGATTTTAGGTTCTTAACCACAACAGACCTAGGGTTATTATTTGACATTATTTTGCATTTAATTGGTTGTGCTATATTTTGTTTTATTCATTTTAATTGCTACCGCCATCGCTTTCCTTAAACTGGCATTCCGCTCATATTTCTTCCACTCTGGAAAATTCACACAATCACACACTACATGCGAGGTGCGCTGGGTGCATCAGCAAAATTGTTTCTTCAAAACCCAAATTTAGGAGAGTTGGTAACATACGTGGAGTGTCCGGTCTAACCGGTGGCCGCGTAGCCTCTCACTCGAGTTGTCCGCTCGAAAACTCAAGGCCTAGAAAAGCCAAATCTTAGAAACTTAAGATAGAGCTATACCACCTTTATTTTAGGGCACGATGATTTACCTACTGGGTCAATCCTTGGCATTGACACCACAATTAGGAAGACACCAAACTTGTCGACGGGTTTCTCAACCCAACGACCAACCAGCATATTATGTGTAGCGTGGCAATGGCAGACAAATCCAAGCCTAATCATGACATGCTGAAATTGGAAAAAGTGCACCGTCATTTGGTCGCCATTTCCAACAAAGGCATTATAGTTAGGACGACTTGGACAAATCCATCATGACCTCGCATATGTGACGTTTAGGCCTACCTCTGGCAAAAAGGGGTCCCATTCATGTTAGGACTCGCTTGCAATATGACAATTTATGTACAACATGTACTTGCTAAATGTTTTTGCAAAATCACGTGCTTTACACTAACACAGTTTGCTGCATTTTGTCTAGAAAGATTTATCATCTTCCCCAAAGGTCGATTTGTATTTGACTAAGCAATGGCAGAACATCGATATCTCACAAGATCAAAGGCACGGTCCCAAATGACATGATCGATTCAGCGGCATCCGAAGGAACGAGTGAACTGTCTTGGTTCCTATAGGCAAAGCAGGGGTCTCAGAAGAGAAAGGCAGCATAGATCCGGTCGAGCAGCTCGCCCAATTACCACAACAAATGGCAACCCTGCAGACTGAAATTAAAAGGCTCCGAAACCTCACCAGAGCACTCGTCACTGCAAATAACCAAAACAGTCAAAACCCTCCGAATTATTACCAGTACCCGCTTACTACATATCCCATTCAGTCAATATACAATGCACCCATATATCCCACACAAAACCGAATGCCTAACGTACTCCAGCTAAACACAAACCAAAGGCCACCACAAACCTATTTTCGCAATACATATGACAACCCTTTGCGATACCCACACGTGTATACGCCACAGCCAAAAGCCCGTCCACTAAACATCTTCGCACCCCGCCTAAATGCCACAGAAAGGCCAGCCAAAGTATACACCCATCTAGCCGAGCCTTTGTCGCAGTTGTACGAAAGGTTGAGGTTTGCAGGGATACTCCAGCCAATTCCAAAGAATGTGCCCAATCCCAAGTCCAAAGCTCATGATGGGAACAGAAGTTGTGCATACCATTCTGGAGCCATCAGACACGACATGGGAAGGTGTTATACACTCAGAGACAAAGTAAGGGAGATGATCAAGGAGGGAGTCATTCAGGCGGAGGAGGCCTACCCCAATGAGTACAATGAACCCCAAAGGAAGAGAGGTGTTCCCTGGCCAGAGCCCGCCCCGCTTGAATCAGTCGTTTATCCAAGCATGCATCACGCATAAGCCAAAAGAAGGAGATACTGACAGCAGAGCATGAAGACCCAGCCAGCCATGATGCAGAGCAAGAAGGCGTATTGGTTGAATTTTCACCCTTGTTCTGGTCCGCCTAGAGCCCGGATAAGAAAGAGCAATTTAGCTTAGCAGATTAATAAAAAGAAAAACTCGTATTTAAGCTTTAATAATGTTTTCTTTCGCTTGTTGGAACTACGTGTGACCTGATTCCCTTGGCGGATACGTATGCGGCCACATCGGCTTCGGTCCCACCTTTAGAATTTTACCCAATATTCGCTTGTAATGAACTACGCCATGACCTGATTCCCTCATGGGGATACGTAGGCGGCCTAAATCGGCTTCGGTCACACCATTAGGAAGCTTTCCCTTCGCCTGAAAATAACGAGAATACACACAACATACAAGCAACTCCATTGAGACCCACTTTAGGTCAAACACCCTTTGCATATTTAAAACTGGGACAAGGTAGGAAACTGCATGTGGATTGCGAGTCCAAGTGCCGTGCACGCAGATGTCAAGGAACAAGGCGGCGAAGTCAAATATGAATCGACCCCCCCAAACTCACAACTTTTCTTTGAGCGCAGGTCTTTTCATATTAACAGAAGCAGAAAGTGCAATAGCTGAAGTAGAAAATACGGCAAAAGTTTCTTCGCAGAAGCAGAAAGAAGCAGCAAAGGCAGAGGATGACAACAATCCAAAGTCCGCAGCAAAAGCAGCAGCAGCAGAAAGGGGCATCAACAATCAGCAGTCAAAGTTCAAAGTTCCGCAACAAAACCTAGCGCATCAACTCGGGCATAAAGTCAAATTGGCAACCCACGCATCACACCCAACAAAGGCATCATGACAATTCGTCAGTTGCGGCATTTAGCATGTCCGTGCAAGGACAACATCTCAGTATTCATCTGGCGTATCAGGGACGACATCTCTACCCATAAAATTGCACTTCTCATATGTATTTATCATTTTGTCTAAACAGGTATACACTAACGTTTTCTCGCTTAGCTTGCGAGCATTTATTCTAATCGAGCAAAGAAGAACACGCCCGCATAACGATGTGATCAAGAACACGCCCGCATAACGACGTGATCAGCAACAAGTCCGAAAACGACGCCAAAGAAGAATACGCCCAGTAACGACGTTATCAACATTATGTCCAGGCAACGACATCATCAGCATTGCGTCTACGCAACGACGCCAGCAACAATACGTCCAGGCAACGACGTTATCAGCATTATGTCCAGGCAACGACATCATCAGCATTGCGTCTACGCAACGACGCCAACAACAATACGTCCAGGCAACGACGTTATCAACATTGTGTCCAGGCAACGACATCATCAGCATTGCGTCTACGCAACGACGCCAAAGAAGAATACGCCCGTGCAACGACGCGACGCGATTGTGTCCAGGAAACGACATCACCAGCATTGCGTCTACGCAACGACGCTAGCAGCAATACGTCCAAGCAACGATGTTATCAGAATTATGTCCAGGCAACGACATCATCAGCATTGCGTCTACGCAACGACGCCAACAGCAATACGTCCAGGCAACGACGTTATCAACACAACAAGTCCGAAAACGACGCCATGACGCCAAGTCCGAAAACGACGCCATCATCAGCATATCACATCTACACAGGGACGATTTTCTCTGTTCTCAAAATTGCATTTTTTCTCATTCATGCTTTATTAATCTGTCTTAACAGTTATGCACTAACTCTTTCTTGAGTTTTAGTCTACAGGAGCAGCAGCAACACGTCCAGGCAACGACGTCATCAGCACAACAAGTCCAAAAAACAACGCCAAGTCCGAAAACGACGCCAACAACAACAAGTCCGAAAACGACGCCAGCAGCAACAAGTCCAAAAAACGACGCCAACGACGCCAAGTCCGAAAACGATGACAAGTCCGAAAACGACGACAAGTCCGAAAACGACGCCAAGTCCGAAAACGACGCCAAGTCCGAAAACGACGCCAAGTCCGAAAACGACGCCAAGTCCGAAAACGACGACAAGTCCGAAAACGACGACAAGTCCGAAAACGACGACAAGTCCGAAAACGACGACAAGTCCGAAAACGACGCCAAACGACGCCAAAGTCCGAAAATGACGCCATCATCAGCATATCACATCTACGCAAGGACGATTTCTATACTCTCGAAATTGCATTTCTTACTCATGCTTTATTATTTTGTCTTAGCAGTTATGCACTAACTCTTTCTTGAGCTTTAGTCTACAGGGACAGTTGCAGCAAGGACAATATATCCGCATTCACAATCGCAACACGTCTGTGCAAGGGCGAAATCACAGCATTGCAGCAGGCATCACATTTTTGCAGGATAACATTTTCTATTCACAATTGCATTGCTTTTAAAAATTATGCATCTGCCTTAACAGTTATGCAATAACCGTTTGTTTAAGTCTTAGCATGCAGGAGCAGGAGCACAACGTAGATTTTCGTTTACAGCGAACTGGGGTAATTTGTTAGGGGGCCAACCTTCCCAATGAATGGCAGAAGCGGCCTCAAGCGTCGGTCCACTCGTTCCACATCACCATAAAACCCAGCACCATAAGCCATAGCGGTACACCCCAGGTTCAAGCCAGTTACTTCTATTTTTTATTTTTAGCACCATAGCCCAGTGTCATCATAACTCGACACTGGGACAAATTTTGAGTCCGCGTTAGCCCGCCTTGGTGTTTTGACCATGGTAGCCCAGTGTCGTCATAACTCGACACTGGGACAAGCTTTGAGTCCGCGTTAGCCCGCCTTGGTATTTGACCCTGGCAGCCCAGTGTCGTCATAGCTCGACACTGGGACAGATTTTGATTTTTGCGTCAGCCTTGCCTAATTGCCCAACATTCTAATTCTGAGGGTCGAGACAAAATTGGCTATGAGTCAACGTCTTTGTCCGAAGATTCTTCCATCATCTCCATACAAAGAGGGACAGCTGTTGACACCCAATTTTGACCCTCCCGTCCAGTCATTAGCTATAAAATTAGACTAATTTTGTAAAATAATTTTTATGATTTTTTATAATAAAATGCAGCGATAAAACATTAAATACAGACATAAATAAGCAATTTAATAATGGCACCGCGTCTTACGTAGAAAATTAAGCACTTAGAGTCCCGCGCTCGCATTAACTAATTTTAAGCTCTGTCATGATTCTTAATTAATAATAAAATAAATAATTTAGCAATGACGTCGTGTCAAGTAGCATAGCCGCATTTATTAATACGCAAGGCAATTTCATAACTTATTTTAAATAATGATGCACAATAAATAAGTTTTTAAATAATAATAGCGCGATTCTAAAATATTAAGCACTAATTAAAATAGCACGCCCGCATTTATAACAATTAGATTAATAAAACACCTAGATAATTTAATCACAATTTATTAATTTACTTTACCACTAATTAAGCACCTAAAATTAAATACCTAATTAATTAAAACTAACCTAAACTAACTACCCAGCCCAATTACCCAGCCCAACCCGCGAGGCCCAGTCCGCCCTACCCTTCATTTCCCCTTATCAGCAGCCCAGCTCGCCCCTTACCAGGCCCAGAGCCTTATAACCTTCTTCCCCTTCAACAACCCTTAGAAAGACAAAAACAAAACCTTAAACCCTAAAAAGAACCGCCGCACACTCTTCTGCCTTTTAGCCGCGAATCTCGCCGGATTTTCAAGGTGGAAAATCCGGCGACTTTCCTTTCCCTTTACCCACGCACCCCAGCCGATTTCTTACCATAACCAGCACCCAAATCTTGCTTCAAAATCTTAACCAAATCGCACGAAATCGGTACCCAAATCGCACTAAATCAGCACTAAGGTTTACCTAATGGGGAACCCAAACCATGGCTATATAAAGCACATGCAATAGGCATTTATAGGCAGAGGACAATACGAGAGAGCTCAGGGGAGCAGGGCAGAGCACAGCGGAGAAGCATAATACGACAGAGCGCAACAGAGCATCAGAAGGGGAAAGCAGTCACCCAGACCATTAGCACCGCTTGAATAGGAAGTTCGAACCCCTTTTTTTTAGTTACAGCAAAGAAATCAACGAATAAAATTTGTCCTTCTATTCGCATCGCAAACCCAAAACCCGTCGAGTGGACCGACGACTTGATACGCTGCCTCGGTTCGCTGTCCGGAGAAGGTAAACTCATCTCCCTTTCAAATTTCGTTTCTTTAGGTGAATGTGTCTGTTTTCCTGTTATGAATGCTTCGACTGTATTTGTTGGCCTTATCATATCATGCTTGATATGTCGTAGCTTATCTAAGCAGGTTTCGATTTGAAGTTATTGATTAGGATCGATGTTTATCAATCCCATCACGTTGCTTGATATGTGCTTATAAAAGAGACTGTAATATTAATCAGTTAGTTTGATGCTTATGTGACTGCTGGTTTGGTTGTGTTTTCAGGGAAGTCTATACAGCTATTTTAATCTTGTCATTGAGTCATTAAATGATGTTGGCACTAACACTGTATTATGACCAATCTGCGTCGCGTCGAATTATATTCCCCACTTGCATTTTAATCTTTGGTGTG
Source organism: Przewalskia tangutica (assembly GCA_029844215.1). Lineage (NCBI taxonomy): Eukaryota > Viridiplantae > Streptophyta > Magnoliopsida > Solanales > Solanaceae > Przewalskia > Przewalskia tangutica. The sequence continues at coordinate 78,403,157 of CM056732.1, read as the reverse complement.
TAATCCCTATATCATGTTGTGAGCATATTAGAGTGTAATCTAACCCCATAAGGTATTTAACGAGTAAAACTGGCCTCGTGTGTGATCTGAACATGTTTTATTAGGGATTAGGAAATACCTTTGTATTCCTTTTAGCCATATATATGCATCCATACTATCCCTGTGGCCCTTGTATGGGTTCCAAATGTCATTTAAGATCGGCAACACAGCCTGTTGAGGATCCCCTGCATATGCTAGATTATTTTAATTGGTTTCACATTTTTGTAAGCCTGACCTGCAAGTATCCCTTAGGTCCAGTTTACTTTCAAAGATCTTGCCACAGTTTTTGGTAAATTGGTTCATGTAATAGCCCTTGTAGGAATTGGTGAAATGATCGCGTCTAAAATCTTTCCTTCATACTTTAGTCACTGTCGACCTGCAATTTGTTCACTCAAATGCTCTCATGTTAATCCAGATTCACAGTATGCTTGCCTTGTCTGTGTTAAATGTCAAAATGCTCTTATAAGCTCCCCCATTTATCATGTACTGTAGGAGTCTAATTTGTCTTCTTGTAAATGTGAAATCTGCTTTGGGACCAGGGGCCTGTTATAGAATCTGAACTTTGTCATTTAGATCTTTGAATTGTGTTCTATTTGCTGCATTCACAACTTTGCTCGGGCCGACAGTGCTCATGTTTGAAATTGTCACCCTTCTAGAATAATATAACTAAATAATAAATGAATCGTGTTACTTGAATTGGCCTTCCAGTTCTATGAACAAAATAGACTGACTTGCGTATGATATTAGAAGCTGATTCGGTCGTCTATATACATGCCCATCCTCATTTATTTTTATCGTCACTGCTACATATTCCCATCGTATATCGTCACTGCTGGTCATCGATATACATGCCGAGTGGTCCTTCTTTCAAAGATCTAAAATTTAAACTGGGCCCCGCCATTTCGTTTTCGCTCAGTAACAAAATCAAAAAAATCATTGTCATGGACTGTTTCATGCTCGGCGTGATTCGCATCTAAGGCCCCACATGTGATTATATAGCATTGAAATGTTTTCCGCTTGTGCTTTTTTTATATAATTTTGTGCCAATGTTGTTTATTATTCGATATGGTTTAAAGCATTTACTAATCCTTATCTTTTCCTATTTTTTTTTACATGGCACGCACCGGAGCAAAATAAAGAGTCTCACGACGAGACTCATCTTGAGCTACCACAAATGAAGACCCGCATCTTATGTGCTTCATCCTCTCTGCATCACAAACTCCAAACCATAGGCGAAATGACATCGCCTTTCCTTCGAGTCATCCTTACTCATTCTTTATTCTGCCTCATTTATTTGTTGTAAATTAATTGGCTAACGCTATACTAATTAATTAGCATTTAGAATAGTTAAACCTTGAATCAATAGCTAAAAATTAGTTTGATTTACTTACTTTAGGCTTGCCTTGCCTTGTTTAATAGTTATAATAAATCACTTAACACCCTACACTTGCATAATAAGCTGGAATAATATTTGCCTAGACATTCTTAAAACCGTGGTACAAATTCCTATTAATACAGAATAAGAAATACTGCTTTTGCATAATAGACACGTCCTCTCTCTTATCACAATAATATCATATCCTCATGCTAAGAAATATATACCCCTTAGGTAAAAGAATACTTGCATACATTTTACTCCTATTCTACCTATAGCTAATATAGTATTTAGGCATCCTAATTGCACAGTTTTCAAAACTGACCTTGACTTTCCTACATAAACCTTGCAAAATATTTTAGAAAGTATATCTTATACTCTTCCGCTTAAACGTTTTTAAATACACCTTCTTCTAGCATAATAATTAACCCTAGGTTTGGCAGGACAACCGCAAGTTAGCGGATCTTAGAGGATGTCTAACCCCTTCCCTCTAGATTAATAAAGAACCCTTACCCAGAATCTCATTAAGTTTAGCAGACCATTAAAATGGAGTTAATGTTTACTTTAAACTAGTTAACATTTAGGTGTCCTAATTCACCCAAATAATTAGGTGGCGACTCCGCGAACCCTTTAGCACCTTTTTAGCATTTTAACACCTTTTTAACATTTTTAAACATTTAACATTTTAGCATTCTTTGCACATTTTAACATTTTTTATTTATTTTCTAACATTTTTATTAAGCAGGGTTCGCTAGAAAATGTCGCGGCCGAAAAGGGGCGTGACAATAATCAATGCGGCCATGTAGATATGAATGTCATCTTGTGTAATGCGATGAAGATATGATTGATAGCGTCGTTGCCTGGACGCGTTGTGCTGATGACGTCGTTGTCTGGACGTGTTGCGCTGATGACGTCGTTGCCTGAACGTGTTGTGCTAATAACGTCGTTGCCTGAACGTGTTGTGCTGATGACGTCGTTGCTTGGACGTGTTGCTGCTGACGTCGTTGCTTGGACGTGTTGCTGCTGGCGTCGTTGCGTAGACGTGATGCTGATGGCGTCATTGCGTGGACGTACGCCGATGACGCGTCGTTGCACGGGCGTGTTCTTTGCCGCATCGTTGCGTAGACATACGCCGATGGCGTCATTGCGCAGACGTACGCCGGCGACGTCGTTGCGTGGGCGTTCCGCCGGGCGTCGTTGCGTGACGCACGCCGCCGCGCCGTCGTGCGTAGACGTGATGCTGATGATGTCATTGCCTGGACGTATTGCCGCCGGGCGTCGTTACATGACGCACGCCACGACGCCGCCGCTCGACGCCGGCCGCCGCCGCCGTTGCATAGACGTGATGCTGACGACGCCGTCGTTCGGGCGTGTTCCGCCGGGCGTCGTTGCAGACGTAATCCGGCGACGCCGTCGTTATGCCGACGATATTGCCGCCGCCGCCGTGCGTAGACGTGATCACGACGCCGTTATGCGGACGCAGCTTTGCGGTGTAGTTGCGTGGGCGTACGCCGGGCGTCGTTGCATAGACGTGATGCTGATAGCGTCATTGCGTAGACATAATGCTGATGACGTCGTTGTCTGGACGTGTCGCTGATGCTCCTGTAGGATAAATGTTCCTGCAAGCTAAGTTTGAGAAAAATTAGTGTATACCTGTTAAAACAAAATGATAAATATATATGAGAAATGCAATTCTATGGGTAGAGATATTGTCCCTGATATGCAAGATGATGTGAATACTGAGATGTTGTCCTTGCACGAACATGCTAAACGCTGCAACTAACGAATTGCCATGATGCTGTTATACCCCGTAGTTCTGACCCTACGTATGAGAGCGTACGAAAGCATGTAAGACTTAAAATTTTCAAAGGATAGGTTGACGGATTGTTCCGGCGGGTTTTAATCAACTTTGAGGCGGGTTATGACCCGGTATATTGAGAGTTCCTAAGTGTTTCAAAGGCCTAGGGCGTAGTTCGTGGAGTCTAGATTCCAACGCAACCAACCGTTCGTCGATAGGACGTCGGAGTAGAAAGTTATGAGAATTACAAGTTCAGTGCGCAGTCGGACAGAAGTGTGTTTCGGACAAAGGCGACAGGGCCGCGGCGCCTAAAGTACTGAGGAGTCGCTGAAGTTGCAGCGCCGCGGCGCCAGGACAGCGGGGCCGCGGCGCCGGAAGTTCCGAGAGTCCGCAGAGGTTTCAGCGCCGCGGCGCCGGCGTCAGGGCCGCGGCGCCAAGGCGGGACTCCTGGCGGAAAAACTTAGGAAAATCTGATTTTCTCTTTTAAAAAGGCCATGAGAGGGTGACAAGTGTCCCCCCCTCCCATCTGATTTTTCTTGCATGCCTTATATTGACCAAGTCTTGAAGACTTGGTCATCTTTCAAACCTCTCTCTCTCTCTAAATTAGCTGTCACTTCTCTCTACAATTCCAAAGGGAATTCAAAGCCTAAGAAAAATCTGAAAAGTTAAGAACAAGAAGGAAGCTTGTGGCTAGCTTGTTGGTGTTGTTGTGGTGGTGTTCTTGGCAAGGAAGCTAGCAAAATATTTGGAATAAGTTTGGCTAAAACTTTAAGGTAACATTTCTTCCTTTAGAATTAGTTTCTAGTGTTGCATGTTAAGAAGAAAGAACTTGTGGTAGTAAATAATGCTCTTAGAGTCATTGCATGCAAGAAATGTGGTTTGGATATGAAAGAATTGGTTAAGAGAATTGTTGTACCTTATGAGGCAGAATTGTACACACCCAAGTTTAGGTGTGTAATCCCCTTTGAAATGTTGGATTGTTGAGCCTTAAATGTGGCGTTTGGATGATAAATTCGGCCTTGAGAAAGGTGGCAAAGTGAGTAGAAACAAAGGAAATGCTGCCCAATTTTCCATAGAATTTAGTGACTTTGAATTTGGATTATTCTACCTTGAAATTAGAGGTTAATAAACGTATCATGATTATTATAGGTTGAAATATTACTTGCGGTAGTTGAGCTTAGCAAGTGGATTGACCAAAGAGGTATGTGAAGCTTTCCTATCTCTTGAGCATGAATAGATGAAACTATGTAGTACGGTAGACGTACAAGATTTGGTATTCTTACTTGTTTTAAGTATATAATGACTTGTTTCGTTTTAAGAATGTATAAGTCCCTTGGTTAGGAGAAAAGTATGATTTTACTAAAGTGTAGAGTTAGTATAACAACTTTATGGGAAGTTAGTTTATTAGCTTCATAAAAGGATAATGAGAAGAGATTTACTCTAAGTAAGATAAGTATATGAAGAGACAAATTGATTTTAAGGCATCAATTGCCCAAAGGTTTTTATGTATAAAGAAGAGTCGCTTTTAAAAGAGTTGAAGTATGTAGTACTTGGGTTAAATTCCCGGTTTCCTTTTTTAAAGATATGATTAAGTGCCTTAAGTAAACTAAAATGAGAGGGTATATGAACAAGACTAATAAGAAGTTATAAGTTTTCTTAACTTATTTATGATTATGATATGATGACAGTTTGAGCTAGGGTAAGAGTATATCTGAGGGGCAAGCCCCAAGATCGTTATACCACCTTCTCCAGGGTAAGAGTATGTCTGAGGGGCAAGCCCCAAGATCGTCATACCACCTTCTTCAGTGTAAGAGTATATCTGAGGGGCAAGCCCCAAGATCGTTATACCATATGCTTCAGGGTAAGAGTATATCTGAGGGGTAAGTCCCCAAGATCGTTATACCACCTGTTCCGTGGATTTGCTACCCACGATGCGAGTAATACCTCATGCGAGTCCTTATGGGCTTATCGCGGTGAAATAGTCCCACGCGGGCGGTACACTTTATGCGAGGAATACCTCATGCGGGTCCACATGACCTACGCGGTGAAATAATCCCGCGAGTAGGGGTGCTTATTGATACTACTGGCGAGGTACTGCTTTGATCATGAGGCTCTATTTTATGCGATTATATATACTTGTCACTCTCATTGTTAGTAAGACACGAAAAGGTATTTTGATTGTCTTCCATGACTCCAGCTTACTTTTAGACTTATGATATCATTATTACAGTATTTTCCAGCTTTACATACTTGGTACATATTGTGTACTGACCCCCTTCCTCGGGGGCTGCGTTCATGCCGCAGGTAAGGGTAAGCAGATTGTGGATCCTCGTTCTTAGGGTCACTGTTCCGGTGTTAGAAGCTCCATTCCTCCGGAAGCTTGTTTATTGGTACAGATATTCCCTGATGCTATAGGTATTTTGTACATTCAGGGGTATGGCGGGGCCCTGTCCCGCCACAGTTGTTATCTTTAGAGGTCTGTGGTCACATATGTGTTTTGGGCTATAAGAACAAGTTGTACTACTATACTTTTGTTTAAGTATGTTTGTTATACCCCGTATTTCCAGAGTATGTACGTGTGGCGTACATAGAAAAGTTTGAGCCTTAAAGTTAGGCAAGATTCGAAATTTGTACACAACCCCCGAAAAGAGTCGTTTTCCGACGAAACGTTTTCCGAACTTTGCGTAGGGAAAATTCCGGCTATGTCATTTATTATTTTTGCGGATTTTTTCGAGAGACGGAATATTTTGGACCAACGAGAGGGCGACACTTGTCACCCTCAAGTTGGCGGTTTCTCTTGGCCGATTGGTGCCCATTTTCGTGGCATGTTTTGTGCCTTGTTTGGTGCCTTGTTTTGTGCCTTGTTTTGTGGAGTAGAGTTAGGGTGCACTTGGCTTGATTTTGGCCTTACACTTGCCTTGCACTTGGCTTGATCTTGTCCATCGTTTCCTATAAATACCCCCTTTGTGAAGACTTCTTCATCCAAAATGTTCTAAGTCTTGAAATCCTCCTCCCCTCTCAAGAGCTCTCGTCCAAAGAGTCTCCCCTCCCTTTTCTGAGGCCCTTGGCGAAGTTATCCCCTCTCCTAGGGGTGTTGGCCGAGGGGTACACCCCCCCTTGCCTTGTTGTTCTCGTATAATACCCCCTTGTTGGTAGAGAAATACTCTCCAAGTATTGTTACTATACCAAAATACCTTGGCCTTATACCTTGTCGTATTCCAAAGTTACCTCTATACGTAGAGCCCGGAAATACTACCTTTTGTCCTTTTAGTCTCAAACCAAAACCCTAAGAAAATCTTCATAGCTAGTTGAAGTACTAAGTAGAAGTTGCGTAGAACTTCTAAGGGTTGTTTGGAGCGGGTTGGAGCGCCCAGAGTAGGAGCTAAACGTTACTCGGGATCGACATTATATCTTGGATAATTTTGGGCTTATCGAGGTAAATACGCTTGACCTTCTATTGTATTAAGAGTTTACATATTGTTGAAGTATAAGAATTGAGTATAAGTTATATACAAGGAAGGTATATAAGAAGGAAATTGAATTGTACTTACATAGGACTGTATTTACAGTAGACTTGTGAAGTTTGACGGGTAGGGAAGTGCTGCCCAATTTTCCGCAGAATAGTCTAGACGTTGATAGACTTGTATGACCATTATAGGTTGAAGTACTGCAAGTAGCGTATTCTACTCGAAGGGTGGAAAGGGCTAGCCGGATTACAGTACTGTGGAGCTATTTGCTAATAGTCGATAATCGTCGCGAGGTATGTGATTCTTCCTATACTCTTGAGCATGATATTTTAAAGGAATATATATATAGTACGGTAGACGTACGTGTGGCAATGTCTTTTGACTTAAGCCTGAATAATAAGAATCTGAAAGTATTTTACAAGAATATATATATAGTACGGTAGACGTACGTGTGGCAATGTCTTTTGACTTAAGCCTGAATAATACGATTCTGAAATTATTTTAAAAGAATATATATATAGTACGGTAGTGCGACGTGTGTTAATCGAATATAGTTTTACGCAATGTCTTTTGACTTAAGCCCGAATAATAAGAATCGGAAGTATTTTACAAGAATATATATATAGTACGGTGACGTCGTGTGTTAATCGAATATAGTTTCTGCAATGTCTTTTGACTTAAGCACGAATAATAAGAATCTGAAGTATTTTACAAGAATATATATATATAGTATAGGCGACGTGTTAACTGAATATATTTTTACGGCAATGTCTTTTGACTTAAGCCTGAATAATAAGAATCTTGAAGTATTTCAAAAGATTTAAGAATCGTTTTTGAAAGGAGAGTAATACTTGGTTTTGAAAGCTTAAGAGTTATACTAGCTTTATGGGATGTTAGGTATAACGACTTAAGAGAGATAAAAAGAATGGTTTATTGCTTTTAAGAAGTTAAGAGACTTGATCTTAAAAGATAAGAGACTTGACTTAATTGAATTGATGTGAAAGTTGTTAAGAAGTGTGAAACCTCATTCGTGAGTAATGAGTACTTGTTTTTTTTAAAGAATAATGTTTTGCTGATTTCGAAAATGAGAATAAGTAAGGAACTTGATTTCTAAAAGAGACTTGAAGAAATTAAAGAGTTTTTGGTTTTAAAGAAAGGCATTGTTTTGTCTTAAAGTTGGTTTAAAACATAAAGTGTTATAACAGCTTTATGGGAAATTAGTTATAACGACTTTATGAAAACGAAAGAATGGTTTTATCATTGGTTTTAAAGTGGTAACTTGACTTTAAAAGGAGAAGTGTTTTGGTCTAAAAATAAGGCAGGGTATTGCTTTAATTTGGTTTTAAAAGGAAAGTATGGAAGTTGTTTTGGTTTACTTAAAAGATGATTAGTCACTCTATACTGCGGGTATCGGGTGACCTTTTGTAAAAGAAATGGATCCTTTAAAAATAGTTTAACATACGTAGTACTTTAGGGTTAAAACCTGGACCTTGGCATAAAATAAAAAGTACCTTGAGTTGTGTGTAACTTTCCTATTTTTGTGTATGATAGCCTTGTTGTGCAGAGTGTTGTGTTCTTATGTTACCGCGTCTCTCGAATGGAGGGTCGGTCGTGTTATTCTTGATCATTTTGGACATACTGACACGATGGGTGGCCCACGGGTATGCTTCCACTATGATAGTCCATGGGCATGCTGACTCGATGGATGGTCCACGGGTATGCGGCCATGATGAGGGTTCATTTCCCTGTTGATAGTGTTATTCCATGGACTAGCTCTCCATGAGGTTTTACCGATCGGCGCGGTATCCGGTGGTCGGCCAGATTTGCCCCGCCTCGTGGTGATTCGCCTTGTACCGGTAGTTAGCCCTCGACTTGCCCCGCTCAGCCAGTAGGACGGTCTCGTGACACGCCTGTACCTAGTAGTTAGCCCTCGTACTTGCCGGTCAGCTACGTGACACGATCTTGGTATCCGTAGTCGGCTTCAGACTTGCCCAAAGGTCGCCCGTGGTTTGGTTGTATAGTATTGTAGTACGCACTTGGTGTTCTTGTGTACTCGTGGTGTTATTATATCATGATCGCCGCGGTGAGAAGGTATTCCACGGGCATGATTGATGTTGCGGGCGTGAGGCCCATAGTTATATTTGAGTGATGACTCTGAGGGCGTGAGTCCCTGACTTACATGACTGCTTATTTATTGTGAACTGTAGTTTGGTTATCATACATGTCTCCTGCTTTATATATACTGCTATGATTTCATTCTGATTTTCGATTCATATACTTGGTACTGTTATGCGACCTCTCTGGGTGCGTTCATGCCGCAGGTAGAGGTACATCGGTTGCTGATCCTCGCTCTTAGGATCACAGTTCAGCGTTGGGAAGCTCCGTTTCTCCGGAGGCTTATCTTTGGTATGTTACCCTGAGTTGTAGGTTCTTGTACATTCAGGGGTATGGCGGGGCCCTGTCCCGTCATGTTGTATAAAACTCTTAGAGGTCTGTAAATCTTGTGGGCAGGGTTTGTAAAAAGGATTAAACTGTTCGGTTTGAAAGATTTGTATATATATATTTTATTGGAAGGTAACCGTTTGGTTGGCCTGTTTTATTATCTTATCTCTTGTTCATGTTTAAGTTTTTATTTCCGCTGATTTTCTCTGATGTTGTATCACTAGGGTGCCCGGGGTAAGGCACCAGTCACGGGCCCCGGAACGGGTCGTGACAAAAGTGGTATCAGAGCAGTTAATCCTCGGAAAGTGTCTACAGACCGTGTCTAGTAGAATCTTGATTATCGGTGTGTTGTGCACCACATCTATAATCAGGAGGCTGCAGGACATTTAGGATTGGTTTCCCTTCTTCTCATTCTGAGATCGTGCCTTAGAGCTGTGTTGTAAGTTGGACCCCTCTGACGTATCTCGTTTTTACCAGTTATGCCTCCGCGCAAGGCAACCCAGGCCCAGATGGGCAAGGCAGCCGAGGGAGCTGCTAGTGAGATACAGAGGAGTACGAGGGCGCAGGCCCGGTCAAGACCGAGATTGTGCTTGAGACGGCGAGTTTTGGCGACGCCACCGCCCATAGAGTTTAGAGCGCAACATGGTCCGAGACAACGATGCACGAGCCTCAGGTCCCACAGCCTGGAGCAGAGGAGATGGGTTACAAAGAGATAGCCCGATCTTGGCCAGATCGTGGCGGCATACGAGGATAGGCCGGACGCAGCAGTTCGAGCACCCGTGGTTCACCCGAGATCGGATAGTTTGAGGCTACGGACTTTACGAGTCAGAGCCCGCGAGTTCTACGGTCGAGGCACGAGGATGATCCGCAGGAGTTCATCCGAAGCGATTCAACGGATCGTGAGAGTGATCAAGGCTTCGAGACCGAGTCGGTGGTCTGGTTCGCATCGGCTGCGTGATACTGCAGTCGATTGGTTTGATTCATGGGAGCTGTCCCGGGGAGAGCATGCACTTCCAGCCGTATGGAACGAGTTCTCAGAGGCATTTCTTGCACATTTCTTACCAACACAGGCGAGGAGGGCTCGGGCCGACAGATTTTTAGTGTTGAGGCAGAGCGGGCGTACAGTTCGGGAGTACAATGTGGAGTTCGACTCATTGGCTCGGTATGTCCCCGCGTTAGTAGCCGGTATGGAGGACAGAGTGCACCGTTACGTCACCGGGCTCGATGACTACTTAGTAGAGTCTTGTTCGGGTGTAGCTCTTCAGCCGGGCATGGACATTGCCCGCATGCAGGCTTATGCACTTGGATGTGAGGAGCGGAGAGGTCGACGGAATGACCAAGATCGCCAGGAGGCCGAACAGCAGGTCCTTTGATAACTTTCGAGGCGGACCGCCAAAGAAGCAGACTAGTTATGTACCTCCGCCGATCTGAGTGGTCCTCCACGCCGGGACCTTCGGATATTCGGGAGCGGTCCGGCTCCTGTGTTTCAGATTTTCGGGAATAAGTGCTCGCGGATGAGGTCGCCTTGTCTCGGTGTAGTCGTTGTGGAAAACTTCATAAGGGAGAGTGTCGTACTAACTTGGGAGATTGTTATTCTTGCCAACAGGCCATTTGGCGAGATCGTCCGACTGTGGGTAGCTCGGAAGGATAGCCTGACTACGAGATCGGGCGGGTTCTTCACCTCCCATAGCTAGGCGGGATGTTCATACACCGGCAGCTACCACAGAGGTCGCGGTGGAAGTTCTCGATTAAGCGGCCCTTTGAACCGCCTATCTTTCGTGTATATCCTTAACCTCAGTAGTTTTGCATGCGTGATACGATGATTGTATGTTGAGTGCTATGTGCAGATAACTTTGTGTGTATTGGGGTTTAGAGACATGGATAGTTGAAAGAATAAGTGTGGGGACAGGGAAGGTATGAACCTTAGAATATTACGCGTTGAGACCTTAGATGTAAGGCCGACTTGAATAAAAGATTTTACGGTTAGTCTTTGTCGAAATACTTGGTTTGCGTATAATGTATTGTGGGATAATTCCGTGAGTTGTGTAAAATGAAAGTGGTAGCTTTCCTGATGTGAATTAGTAAGATTGTTCCGTATCGAGGAGCAAGAGTTGGCGCGACGGAGGGTCGGATTGAGGGCGTATTGCGGGTCAACCCGTAGCCCGGATTTAAAGCGGGTCGATTCGTGGTCCCGCCAGGTGGTAGGGTCACGAGGGTGCTAGGCCCAAGTTTAGATGACCATCGTATGAGTTCGTGGATATGATCGACCAGAAGCGGATCGTGAAGGCCGGGAATGGCCTTAAAGAAGATCGAGGCTAGTAAGATGACCAAGTTTGGAGGTAGTGGCTCCAGAAATTTTAGGAACTGAAGTAATGACTGAAGTATGGTACGTATACTGGGAGAGTTCAAGTGATTACGACGAGTAAAGAAAGAAGTGAAGATGCGAAGGGAGTATCCTTTAGACCAGGGTGGAAGCTTTTGTGATGTTAGAGGTGATTCCTCGTAGACTTGGATTAAGTATTGGAGCGTGTGTTATTTTGTGGCCATGTGTGGCATTGGCAACTTGTTTAAGTTAAGAAGGAACTTCATCGTTATCCGTCTTGAGAAGGAACATTGGGGACGAATGTTTCTAAGGAGGGGAGAATGTTATACCCCGTATTTCCAGAGTATGTACGTGTGGCGTACGTAGAAAAGTTTGAGCCTTAAAGTTAGGCAAGATTCAAAATTTGTACACAACCCCCGAAAAGAGTCGTTTTACGACGAAACGTTTTCCGAACTTTGCGTAGGGAAAATTCCGGCTATGTCATTTATTATTTTTGCGGATTTTTTCGAGAGACGGAATATTTTGGACCAACGAGAGGGCGACACTTGTCACCCTCAAGTTGGCGGTTTCTCTTGGCCGATTGGTGCCCATTTTCGTGGCATGTTTTGTGCCTTGTTTGGTGCCTTGTTTTGTGCCTTGTTTTGTGGAGTAGAGTTAGGGTGCACTTGGCTTGATCTTGGCCTTACACTTGCCTTGCACTTGGCTTGATCTTGTCCATTGGTTTCCCTATAAATACCCCCCCCCCCTTTGTGAAGACTTCTTCATCCAAAAATGTTCTAAGTCTTGAAATCCTCCCCTCCCCCTCTTGAAGAGCTCTCGTCCAAAGAATCTCCCCCCCTCCCCTTTTTCGTGAGGCCCCCTTGGCCGAGAGTTATCCCCCCCTCCTAGGGGTGTTGGCCGAGGGGTACACCCCCCTTGCCTTGTTGTTCTCGTATAATACCCCCTTGTTGGTAGAGAAATACTCTCCAAGTATTGTTACTATACCAAAATACCTTGGCCTTATACCTTGTCGTATTCCAAAGTTACCTCTATACGTAGAGCCCGGAAATACTACCTTTTGTCCTTTTAGTCACAAACCAAAACCCTAAGGAAATCTTCATAGCTAGTTGAAGTACTAAGTAGAAGTTGCGTAGAACTTCTAAGGGTTGTTTGGAGCGGGTTGGAGCGCCCAGAGTAGGAGCTAAACGTTGCTCGGGATCGACATTATATCTTGGATAATTTTGGGCTTATCGAGGTAAATACGCTTGCCCTTCTATTGTATTAAGAGTTTACATATTGTTGAAGTATAAGAATTGAGTATAAGTTATATACAAGGAAGGTATATAAGAAGGAAATTGAACTGTACTTACATAAGACTGTATTTACAGTAGACTTGTGAAGTTTGACGGGTAGGGAAGTGTGCCCAATTTTCCGCAGAATAGTCTAGACGTTGATAGACTTGTATGACCATTATAGGTTGAAGTACTGCAAGTAGCGTATTCTACTCGAAGGGTGGAAAGGGCTAGCCGGATTACAGTACTGTGGAGCTATTTGCTAATAGTCGATAATCGTCGCGAGGTATGTGATTCTTCCTATACTCTTGAGCATGATATTTTAAAGGAATATATATATAGTACGGTAGACGTACGTGTGGCAATGTCTTTTGACTTAAGCCTGAATAATAAGAATCTGGAAGTATTTTACAAGAATATATATATAGTACGGTAGACGTACGTGTGGCAATGTCTTTTGACTTAAGCCTGAATAATAAGAATCTGAAAGTATTTTACAAGAATATATATATAGTACGGTAGACGTACGTGTGTTAACTGAATATAGTTTTACGGTAATGTCTTTTGACTTAAGCCTGAATAATAAGAATCTGGAAGTATTTTACAAGAATATATATATAGTACGGTAGACGTACGTGTGTTAACTGAATATAGTTTTACGGCAATGTCTTTTGACTTAAGCCTGAATAATAAGAATCTGGAAGTATTTTACAAGAATATATATATAGTACGGTAGACGTACGTGTGTTAACTGAATATAGTTTTACGGCAATGTCTTTTGACTTAAGCCTGAATAATAAGAATCTTGAAGTATTTCAAAAGATTTAAGAATCGTTTTTGAAAGGAGAGTAATACTTGGTTTTGAAAGCTTAAGAGTTATACTAGCTTTATGGGAAGTTAGGTATAACGACTTAAGAGAGATAAAAAGAATGGTTTATTGCTTTTAAGAAGTTAAGAGACTTGATCTTAAAAGATAAGAGACTTGACTTAATTGAATTGATGTGAAAGTTGTTAAGAAGTGTGAAACCTCATTCGTGAGTAATGAGTACTTGTTTTTTTTAAAGAATAATGTTTTACTGATTTCGGAAATGAGAATAAGTAAGGAACTTGATTTCTAAAAGAGACTTGAAGAAATTAAAGAGTTTTTGGTTTTAAAGAAAGGCATTGTTTTGTCTTAAAGTTGGTTTAAAACATAAAGTGTTATAACAGCTTTATGGGAAGTTAGTTATAACGACTTTATGAAAACGAAAAAATGGTTTTATCATTGGTTTTAAAGTGGTAACTTGACTTTAAAAGGAGAAGTGTTTTGGTCTAAAAAGAAGGCAGGGTATTGCTTTAATTTGGTTTTAAAAGGAAAGTATGGAAGTTATTTTGGTTTACTTAAAAGATGATTAGTCACTCTATACTGCGGGTATCGGGTGACCTTTTGTAAAAGAAATGGATCCTTTAAAAAGAGTTTAACATACGTAGTACTTTAGGGTTAAAACCTGGACCTTGGCATAAAATAAAAAGTACCTTGAGTTGTGTGTAACTTTCCTATTTTTGTGTATGATAGCCTTGTTGTGCAGAGTGTTGTGTTCTTATGTTACCACGTCTCTCGAATGGAGGGCCGGTCGTGTTATTCTTGATCATTTTGGACATACTGACACGATGGGTGGCCCAAGGGTATGCTTCCACTATGATAGTCCATGGGCATACTGACTCGATGGATGGTCCACGGGTATGCGGCCATGATGAGGGTTCATTTCCCTGTTGATAGTGTTATTCCATGGACTAACTCTCCATGAGGTTTTTACTGATCGGCCTTGGTATCTGGTGGTCGACTTTCGTACTTGCCCCGTCTCGTGGCTGATTCGCACCGGTAGTTAGCCCTCGTGACTTGCCCCGCTCGGTGTAGTGACGAAGTTTCGCGGACACGCCTTGGTACCGTAGTTAGCCCTCGATTTGCCGGCCGCCACGTGACACGGCCTTGGTATCCGTAGTCGGCCAGATTGCGTGTCGCCTTCCGTGGTTTGGTTGTATAGTATTGTTAGTACATAAATGGTGTTCATGACTACTCCGTTGTGTTAATATATCATGCATCGCCGGTGGCGAAGGTATTCCACGCATGATTGATGTGGGCGTGAGGCCCATAGTTATATTTGAGTGATGACTCGGGCGTGAGTCCCCGACTTACATACGATCGCTTATTTATCAGGAATCGTAGTTTGGTTATCATACATGTCTCCCGCTTTATATAGATCGCTATGATTTCATTCTGATTTTCGATTCATATACTGTACTGGCCAGATCGACTTTTCTGGGCCGTTCATGCCGCAGTAGAGGTACGTCGATTCGATCCTCGCTCTTAGGATCACGATTCGGCGTTGGGAAGCTCCATTTCTCGAGGCTTATCTTTGGTATGTTACCCTGAGTTGTAGGTTCTTGTACATTCAGGGGTATGGCGGGGCCCTGTCCCGTCATGTTGTATAAAACTCTTAGAGGTCTGTAGTACTGTTGTGGGCATGGTTTGTAAAAAGGATTAAACTGTTCGGTTTGAAATATTTGTATATATATATATATATTATTGGAAGGTAACCGTTTGGTTGACCTGTTTTATTATCTTATCTCTTGTTCATGTTTAAGTTTTTATTTCCGCTGATTTTCTCTGATGTTGTATCACTAGGGTGCCCGGGGTAAGGCACTACCACGGCCCGAACGGTCGTGACAATGTTTATGGAAGCGACCTTTATCTACCGCCGAGATGTTTACCTTATTATAAGTTATATGTTATGTATGTTCCGCTGCTATTCTCTGATGTATACCTGACAGGGTACCCCGGTAGGGTACTAGTCGCGCCCCGGTCGTCGCGTGACAAAAGTGGTATCGAGCGATTAGTCCTCGGAAAGTGTCCACGCACCGTGTTCAGTAGAGTCTTGATTATCGGTGTCGCGCACCACATCTATAATCGTGAGGTCGCAGGATATTTAGGATTGGTTTCATTCTTTCACTCTAAGATCGCACAGAGCCGAGTTATAGGTTGAACCTCCCTTGACGTTTTCCTTTATGTATCAGTTATGCCTCCACGCAAGGCAACCGCGGCCCAGAAATGCAAGGCGGAGGTGCCGCTAGTGACGCGGAGAGTCACGAGGCACAGCCCATCCTTACGAAGATGATGTTTAGAGCGGCGAATTCCACGTCGCCGCCACCTCAAGATTTCGAGGCGTGGAAGCGCTCATCGAGATCATGCAGACGAGCCTCGATCCCCATACCGTGGTCCGAGTACGAGATTACGGGAATGATTCGTTACATCGACCAAAGATAGTAGCGGCGGCGCTATAGGAGCAAAGGCGCCAACCCAGAGCCGACAGCTTACTGATTCGGATTTCGGTTGTCACCCACCCGAGTTCTATGGTTCGAGATTTGGCGAGGATCCGCAGGAGTTTGTCCTAGCGATAATGACCACGCAGTGCTTAGGGCATCGGATCATCGAGTTCATATACTAGCTTCCTACCGGTTACGCGATATTTCATTGAACTGGTTTGAGTCATGGGTGTTATCGAGGGGTGATGATGCTCTTCCAGCTGTTTGGGAGGAGTTCACAGAGGCGTTCCTAAACCATTTCTTGCCTCCTGAGATGAGGAGAGCCCGGGTAGATAGATTCTTGACCTTGAGGCAGGATGGGAGGACTATCAGGGAGTACAACCTGGAGTTTGACTCCTTGGCCAGATATGCGCACACCATTATAGCGGACATGGCCGACAGGGTTCATCGATATGTGATGGGGTTAGACCGTCATATAATTATCGTGACCGGGGTGGCTCTTCACCGAGGATGAATATTGCTGGATGCAGCGCACGCTGCAGGATTGAGCGACAGAGAGAGCAGGATCGCCTAGATTTGGGCCAGCCCAAGAGGCCGTGGCTGCAGGTCTCGTGGCGATGAGGCGGCCTTTCAGCAGACTAGTCCACATTCCACCAAAGACAGAGTACTCCTTCTCGCTTTCCGGGAAGTCCGACGCCAGTTATTCAGAGCGGGTGGCTCCGGACTTGAGGTTTCGAGGCAGAGACCGTCACCAATCGAGACCACCTACCTCTCGGTGCGTTCGATGCGGTAGGTCTCATCCGGGCGAGTGCCATATGGGTTCGGGAGCATGTTAATCTTGTGGATGCAGGCCATCCGAAGAGATTGTCCGCCCCAGTGGCGGAGCGTTGCTCAGCCGACGGTCGGGCTTGTCGGATCTTCATCTTCGATGGTCAGACGCCCCGGAGGGCAGGGTACTTATGGGCCAGCAGGCCGCGGCAGAGGTCGTGGTAGGGGTTCCAGTTCTAGCGGTCCTCAGAACCGCATTTATGCTATGTCCAGCCGTCAGGACCAGGAGGCGTCACCAGATGTCGTCACAGGTACATTGTTGGTTTCTTGCTGTGATGTATATGCTTTGATAGATCCAGGTTCTACCTTGTCCTATATATCTCCTCATATTGCCAGTAGAGTAGGGATAGAGCCCGAGTCCATAAGACCTTTTGAGGTGGCTACGCCAGTAGGTGATCAGTGGTAGCTGAGCGGATGTATAAGGCTTGCCCTGTGACTATAGATAGTCGACAGACTCTAGCCGACTTGATAGAGTTGGACATGACAGACTTTGATGTGATTATGGGTATGGATTGGCTAGCATCTTGCTATGCCAATGTGGACTGTAGAGAGAGAGATCGTTCGGTTCGCTTCTACGAGCCTGCTATCGAGTGGAAGGAATATCGCGTCGCCGAGGGGTAAGTTTATTTCTTACCTCAAGGCTAGGAAGATGGTGCGAAAGGGTATATCTACCATTTGGTTCGTATTCGACATCGAGGTCGAGATACCGACCTTCATCGATACGGCCGTTAGAGAGTTTCCGCACGTATTTCGGATGAAGCTCGTATCCTCCTGAGAGGGAGATTGAGTTTTGCATTGATTTGGCGCCAGATACTCGACCGATATCTATTCCGCCATACAGGATGGCACCTGCCGAGTTGAAGGAATTGAAAGACCAGATGAAGGATTTGCTGGAGAAAGGCTTTATCAGGCCAAGTGTTTCTCCCTGGGGAGCGCCAGTGTTATTTGTAAAGAAGAAGGATGGGACGCTGCGCATGTGTATTGATTATAGGCAGTTGAACAAGGTAACTATCAAGAACAGATATCCCCTCCCCAGGATTGACGATTTGTTTGACCAGTTGCAGGGTGCAATGTGTTTTTCCAAGATAGACCTGCAGTCTGGTTACCATCAGGTACGAGTTAGAGAAGCGAATATCCCGAAGACTGCATTCAGGACCCGGTATGGGCACTATGAGTTCAGGGTGATGTCTTTCGGTTTGACCAACGCCCCAGCAGTATTCATGGATTTGATGAATAGGGTGTTCATGCCATTCTTGGATATGTTCGTTATAGTTTTCATTGATGATATCTTGGTGTATTCGCGCACAGCGGGAGCATACGATCATTTGGCGACGGTATTGGGAGTTCTCCGAGACCGCGATTGTATGCCAAGTTCTCGAAATACGAGTTCGTTAGCTTCTGGCTTTCTTAGGGCATGTTATCTGGGCGATGGTATTCGGGTTGATACTAAGATTGAAGATCAAGACTTGCCTGCACTCCACTATACCGACGGAGCGCAACTTTGGGCCTCGCAGTTATTATCTGAGGTTTGTAGAAAAGTTTGCTTCTATTTCAAAGACTTTGACTAAGTCGACTCGAGGCAGCTATGTTCCGGTGGACGGATACTTGTGAGGAAAGTTTCCAGTTGCTAAAGGAGAAGTTGACGACCGCCCCAGTTCTTACTCTTCCAGAGGGATTAGATGGATATGTGGTTTATTGTGACGCGTAAGGTGTCGGGCTTGGGTGCGTGCTGAT
Organism: Przewalskia tangutica; assembly: GCA_029844215.1. NCBI lineage: Eukaryota > Viridiplantae > Streptophyta > Magnoliopsida > Solanales > Solanaceae > Przewalskia > Przewalskia tangutica. Next base: position 78,384,577 of record CM056732.1, on the reverse strand, counting down.
GCAGCATGGAAAGGTTATAGCTTATGCATCTCGACAGCTTAGGAAGCATGAGAAGAACTATCCCACACATGACTCGAGTCGCGCAGTGATTCATGCCTCAAGATCCAAGACATTATTTATATGGAGTTCATGTGGACATTTATACAGACCACAAGAGTATCCAGTATATCTTCAGCCAGAGGGAGCTGAACTTGCGACAGAGACGGTGGTTGGAGCTACTTAAGGATTACGATATTGATATTCTATACCACCCAGGAAAGGCCAATGTAGTTGCAGATGCCCTTAGTCGCAGATCGATGGGTAGTCTGTCTGATGTACAGCCAGAGAAGAAGAGTATGGTCCGAGAGTTGCATCAGCTAGCGAGCCTTGGGGTTCGTTTGGTTGATTCTGATAGTGATGGAATTCGGGTTCGAGAGGTTGCCGAGTCTTCTATCGTCGAGGAGGTGAAGAGGCGACGATGAGGATCCGATTTTGGTACTGCAGAGATGCCTGCTCGAAAGAGAGAGTCTATTTGAGGTAGCGCTGATGGGTGCTAAGGTTTGAGGGCCGGTTGTGTTCCCGATGTGGACAGACTTCGCCACAGATTCTCGTGAGGCACGGTGCTCGTTATTCCACTCATCCGGTCGACTAAGATGTATCATGACCTCGACGCGTGTATTGCGGATGGCCTAAAGAGGACGCCATGGAGTTCGTGGCACGCGCCCAAATTGTCGAGTTAAGATTGAGCACGAAGCGGTGGTCATTGCAGCTATTGCCATGCCGCCTTGGAAGTGGGAGGTGATAAATATGGATTTTATTACAGGATTACCTTCCACTCATAGGAAGCATGATTCCATTTGGGTTATCGTCGACAGGCTGACGAAATCAGCCCATTTTCTTCCAGTCAGGACGACCTTTTCGACCGAGGATTACGCGAGACTGTATATCAGGGAGATTGTGAGACTGCACGGTGTGCTCAGACGATTATTTCGCATGCAGAGCCCGCCATTTCGCTAACTTCGGAGGTCTTTCGAAGGATTAGGGACACGGTGAGTCTCAAGACGGGCGCTTCATCCTCGCATCGACGACGGGCCGAGCGCACTATCCGCACAACGAGGATATCTGCGGGCTTGTGTTATTGATTTCGTGGTAGCCGAGGATCATTTGCCTCAGGAGTTTGCTTATAACAACGGCTATCATTCTAGTATCCGGACGACGCCTTACGAGGCCTTATACGGAGAAAGTGCAGTCACCGATAGTTTGGTTCGAGTGGGAGAAGTTCGATTAGTCGGGCAGACTGTTCACAGCAGCGGATAAGGTGAAGCTTATCCAGAACGGTTGTAGCCCGTAGTCGGCGATAAGTCGTATGCAGATCATCGCGCCGACACTTGGAATTTGAGATAGATGATTGGGTTTTCCTAGGTATCGCCACGGCGGCGTGATGAGGTTTGGGAAGAAAGGGAAACTTAGCCCAAGGTACATTGGGTCGTATCAGATTGTCCGTAGGGTAGGCAAGGTTGCCTATGAGTTAGATCTTCCGTCCGATCTGGAGGCGGTGCATCCAGTTTTTCATGTGTCTATGTTGCGGAAATATGTTGGAGATCCATCTAGAGTGCACCCGATTCATGATGTCCAGGTGACAGAGGAGTTATCGTATGAGGAGAGTCCCATAGCGATACTCGATCGTCAGGTTAGGCGACTTCGGACGAAAGACGTGGCTTCCGTCAAGGTCCTATGGCGGAACGAGAACAGGGAGGAAATGACATGAGAAGCAGAGGATGACATGATGAAGAAGTATCCTCACTTATTCCCTATACCTCCAGGTAACCTACTTTCTTGCTTGTTAGTTTTGATTTAGCAATTACGCTTAAGTATGTTGTGGCTCGTGGAGCTTCTTTATTTGCAAAAGAATAGTTAAGAGGGTCTATGTCGATATTGTGATTTGAGTAAGCCTAGAAGGAACATTCGGGATGAATGTTTCTAAGGGGGGGGGGGGGGAATGTTATACCCCGTAGTTCTGACCCTACGTATGAGAGCGTACAAAAGCATGTAAGACTTAAAAGTTTCAAATGATAGGTTGACGGATTGTTCCGGCGAGTTTTAGTCAACTTTGAGGCGGGTTATGACCCGGTATATTGAGAGTTCCTAAGTGTTTCAATGGCCTAGGGCGTAGTTCGTGGAGTCTAGATTCCAACGCAACCAACCGTTCGTCGATAGGACGTCGGAGTAGAAAGTTATGAGAATTACAAGTTCAGTGCACAGTCGGACAAAAGTGTGTTTCGGACAAAGGCGACAGGGCCGCAGCACCGGATGCAGGGCCGCGGCGCCTAAAGTACTGAGGAGTCGCTGAAGCAGTAGCGCCGGGCCAGACAGCGGGGCGACGGAAGTTCCGAGAGTCCGCAGAGGTTTCAGCACGCGCCGCTGGCCGCGGCACCAAGGCGGGACTCCTGGCGGAAAAAGTTAGGAAAATCTGATTTTCTCTTTTAAAAAGGCCATGGGAGGGTGACAAGTGTCCCCCCCCCCATCTGATTTTTCTTGCATGCCTTATATTGTCCAAGTCTTGAAGACTTGGTCATCTTTCAAACCTCTCTCTCTCTCTCTAAATTAGCTCTCACTTCTCTCTACAATTCCAAAGGGAATTCAAAGCCTAAGAAAAATCTGAAAAGTTAAGAACAAGAAGGAAGCTTGTGGCTAGCTTGTTGGTGTTGTTGTGGTGGTGTTCTTGGCAAGGAAGCTAGCAAAATATTTGGAATAAGTTTGGCTAAAACTTAAGGTAACATTTCTTCCTTTATAATTAGTTTCTAGTGTTGCATGTTAAGAAGAAAGAACTTGTGGTAGTAAATAATGCTCTTAGAGTCATTGCATGCAAGAAATGTGGTTTGGATATGAAAGAATTGGTTAAGAAGATATTATGAGCATGTTGTAGCCTAAAAACTACCTTAGAATTGTTGTACCTTATGGGGCAGAATTTTACACACCCAAGTTTAGGTGTGTAATCCCCTTTGAAATGTTGGATTGTTGAGCCTTAAATGTGGCGTTTGAATGATAAATTCGGCCTTGAGAAAGGTGGCAAAGTGAGTAGAAACAAAGGAAATGCTGCCCAATTTTCCATAGAATTTAGTGACTTTGAACTTGGATTATTCTACCTTGAAATTAGAGGTTAATAAACGTATCATGATTATTATAGGTTGAAATATTACTTGCGGTAGTTGAGCTTAGCAAGTAGATTGACCAAAGAGGTATGTGAAGCTTTCCTATCTCTTGAGCATGAATAGATGAAACTATGTAGTACGGTAGACGTACAAGATTTGGTATTCTTACTTATTTTAAGTATACAATGATTTGTTTCGTTTTAAGAATGTATAAGTCCCTTGGTTAGGGGAAAAGTATGATTTTACTAAAGTGTAGAGTTAGTATAACAACTTTATGGGAAGTTAGTTTATTAGCTTCATAAAAGGATAATGAGAAGAGATTTACTCTAAGTAAGATAAGTATATGAAGAGGCAAATTGATTTTAAGGCATCAATTGCCCAAAGGTTTTTATGTATAAAGAAGAGTCGCTTTTAAAAGAGTTGAAGTATGTAGTACTTGGGTTAAATTCCCGGTTTCCTTTTTTTTAAAGATATGATTAAGTGCCTTAAGTAAACTAAAATGAGAGGGTATATGAACAAGACTAATAAGAAGTTATAAGTTTTCTTAACTTATTTATGATTATGATATGATGACAGTTTGAGCTAGGGTAAGAGTATATCTGAGGGGAAAGCCCCAAGATCGTTATACCACCTTCTCCGGGGTAAGAGTATGTCCGGAGGAAAGCCCCAAGATCGCCATACCACCTTCTTGTAAAGAGTATATCCGAGGCAAGCCCCAAGATCGTTATACCATCCGCCTGCAAGAGTATATCCGGCGGGTAAGTCCCCAAGATCGTTATACCACTTGTTAGTGGATTTGCTACCCACGACGCGCGAGGAATACCTCACGCGAGTCCTTATGGGCTTACGCGGTGAAATAGTCCCACGCGGGCGGTACAAATTTATGCGAGAATACCTCACACGGTCCACATGACCCATGCGGTGAAATAATCCCGCGAGTAGGGGTGCTTATTGATACTACGGGCGAGGTACCCTGTTTTGATCATGAGGCTCCTATTTTATGCAGTATTATATATACTTGTCACTCTCATTGTTAGTAAGGCACAGTAAAAGGTATTTTGATTGTCTTCCATGACTCCAACTTACTTTTAGACTTATGATATCATTATTACGATTTTCCACTTTACATACTTGGTACATATCACAGATCGACCCTTCCTGGGGCCGCTCATGCCACAGGTAAGGGTAAGGCATTGTGGATCCTCGTTCTTAGGATCACCGCTTAGGTGTCGAAGCTCCATTCCTCGGAAGCTTGTTTATTGTAACGGATATTCCCGATGCTATAGGTATTTTATACATTCGTGGTATGGCGCCCCGTCCCGCCATACGCTTGTTATCTTTAGAGGTCTGTGGTCACATATGTGTTTTGGGCTATAAGAACAATTTGTACTACTATAATTTTGTTTAAGTATGTTTATGGCACTTTATCTACGCCGCAGATGTTTACCCTTTTTATAAGTTATATGTTATGTATGTTCCGCTGTTATTCTCTGATGTATACCGATGCGGTACCTTAGGGTACTAGTCGCGCCCGGTCGGGTCGGCGAATGCCTTTGTTGTGTGCGACGCATGGGTTGCAAAATTTGACTTTATGCCCGACCTGATGCGCTAGACTTTATTGCGGAATTTTGAATTTTGATTGTTGATTGTCGATGTCCCTTTATGCTTCTGCTGCTTCTACTGCGAACTTTGAACTTTGGATTGTTGTCATATCCTCTGCCTCTGTCTTTCTGCTTCTGCTAATATGGAGGACCTGCGCTCAAAGAAAACTTGTGAGTTTGGGGGGGAGGGGGTGGTCGATTCGTATTTGACTTCACAGCTTTGTTTCTTGACATCTGCGCGCCTGTCCTGTTTGGACCTGCAACCCCTGTCTGGTTTCCTACCTTGTCCCAGTTTTGAATATGCAAAGGGCGTTTGGTCTAAAATGGGTCTCAATGGGGTTGCTTGTATATTATGTGTATTCTCGTTATTTTCAAAACGAAGGGAAAGTTTCCTAATGGTGTGACCGAAGCCGATTTAGGCCGCGTACGTATCCCCATGAGGGAATCAGGTCATGACGTAGTTCATTACAAGCGAAATTGGGTAAAATTCTAAAGGTGGGATCGAAGCCGATATGGCCGCCTACGTATCCGTCAAGGGAATCAGGTCGAACGTAGTTCCATTTACAAGCAAAAAGAGAAATTGGGATTTTCTAAAGGTGGGACCGAAGCCGATATGGCCGCCTACGTATCCCCACGAGGAAATCAGGTCACACGTAGTTCCAATTACACGAAAACTTAAGCAAAACATTATTAAAACTTAAATATGAGTCTTAAATTATTCTGCTAAACTAAATTGTTCTTCTTATCTAGACTCTAGGTGGACCAGAACAAGGGTGCAAATCCAATCTACCAATATGCCTCCTTGCTCTGCATCATGGCTAGTTGGGTCTTCATGCTCTGCTATCAGTATCTCCTTCTTTTGACTTCTGTGTGGTGCATGCTTGGATAAATGACTGATTCAGCGAGCGGTTCTCGCCGGAATACCTCTTCCTTCGGGGGTTCATTGTACTTATCGTGGGGGCTCTCCACCGAATGACTCCTATTTGATCGCCTCCTCACTTTGTCTCTGAGTGTATAACACCTTCCCATGTCGTGTCCGATGTCTCCAGAATGGTATGCACAACTTTTGTTCTCATCATGAGCTTTGGACTTGAGATTGGGAACATTCTTTGGAATTGGCTGGAGTATCCCTGCAATTCTCAACCTCTCGTACAACTGCGACAAAGGCTCGGCTAAATGGGTGTATATTTTGGCTGGCCTTTCTGTGGCATTTAGGTGGGGTGTGAAGATGTTTAGTGGATGGGCCTTTGGCCGTGGCGTATACACGGGTGGGTATCGCAAGGGGTTGTCGTATGTCTTACGAAAATAGGTTTGTGGTGACTTTTTATCTTGGTTCGTGTTTGGTTAGGTATGGCAGGCATTTGGTTTTGTGTGGGACATATGGGTACATTGTATATTGGCTGAGTGTGGTAAATGGGATATGTAGTAAGAGGGTACTGGTAATAATTTGGAGGATTTTGATTGTTTTGGTTATTTGCAGTGACGAGTGCTTTAGTGAGGTTTCAGAGCCTTTTAATTTCGGCCTGCAGGGTTGCCATTTGTTGCGGTAATTGGGCGAGGTGTTCGAGATCTACGCTGCTTTTCTTTTCTGAGACCTCTGCTTTGTCTATAGGAACCAAGACGGGTTCCGACTCGTTCTGCTCAAATGCCCTTGAATCAGTCATGTCGCTGGATCGTGCCTTTGATCTTATGAAATATCGATGCTCTGTCATTGCTTAGTAAAATACAAATCGACCTTTGGGGAAGATGATAAATCATTTTAAACAAAATGTAGCAAACTGCGTTAGTGTAAAGCGCGTGATTTTGCAAAGGTGTAAATAACATTTAGCAAGTATATGTTGCACATAAACTGTCACATTGCAAGCGAGTCCTAACATGCATGGGGACCCCTTTATGCCAGAGGTAGGCCTAAACGTCACATATGTGAGACTATGATAGATTTGTCCAAGCCGTCCAACTGTAATGCTTCTGTTAGAAATGGCGACCAAATGATGGTGCACTTTTTCCAATTTCAACATGTCATGATTAGGCTGGGATTTGTCTATCATTGTCACGCTACACATAGTATGCTGGTTGGTCGTTGGGTTGAAAACCCGTCGACAAGTTTGGTGTTTTCCTAACTGTGGTGTCGATACCAAGGACCGACCCACCTAAGGTAAATGCATGCATGCCTTCGAATAAAGGGTGGTATAGCTCTATCCTGAGTTTCTAAGATTTGGCTTACTAGACGCAAGGTTTCCGGGCGGACAACTCGAGTGAGAAGACCGAGCACTCCACGTATATTACCAACTCTCCTAAATTTGGGTTTTGAAGAAGAATTTTGCTGATGCACCAAGCGCACCTCGCATGTAGTGTGTGATAGTGTGAATTTTCCAGAGTGGAAGAAATATGAGTGGAATGCCAGTTTAAGAAAAGCAGTAAAGCAAATAGCAATTAAAACAAATAAAACAAAGTAAATCACACAAAAATTAAATGCAAAAATAATGCCAAATAATAACCCTAGGTCTGTTGTGGTTAAGAACCTTAACTCCCCAGCGGAGTCGTCATTTCTGTCACGCCCTTTTTCGGCTGCGACAATATTCTAGCGAATGTTGCTTAAATAAAATGTTAGAAAAATAAAATAAAATGTTAAATGGTTAAAAAGTGCTAAGGGTTCGCGGAGTCACTAGCTAATTAGTTTGGGTGAATTAGGACACCTAAATGTCGACTAGGTTAAAGTCATCACTAACTCCATTTTTATGGTCTACAAAACTAATATGAGATTCTGGATAAGGGTTCTTTATTAATCTAGAGGAAAGGGATTAGGCACCCTCTAAGATCCGCTAACTTACGGTTGTCCGTTCAAACCTAGGTTAATTATTTATGCTAAGGAAAATGCGTGTTTTGAAAATATAAAAGATGCTTCAAAGTATTTTATAAAAGAAGGCATGTTGATAAAAAGTTTATAAGACTAATGCTATAAAAATATATGTAAAGTTTTAAAGTGTGCGTTTATATTATTTATAATGTAAACGGTGTCGCGCCCGTTTTTGACCTCGGGGGTCTGAACGGTATCCGCAACGTTGCTCTTTGGCGCGGTTCCCTGGATGGAGCAATTAATGCTGTTTTTAAGGAGTCGCCACCTAATTATTTAAGTGAATTAGGACACTTGATTTATTGCAGTAAAACACTGCAATTAATCTCCATTTAATGGTCTGCGAAATTAGTGAGATTCTGAGTCAGGGTTCTTTATTATCCTAAAGGGAAGGGGTTAGACACCCTTTAAGATCCGCTAACTTGCGGTTATTCGTTCAAACCTAGGTTAATTATTTATTGCCCTTTTTATTCTACCTATTCTAAGCATTTTTAATAATTTATAATTAAAATAAAATGCAATACAAAAATAATAAAAGCTTAAAATTAAATGAGACATAAAAATAAAGCTCCGGGACATCTTTTAGCCCTTTTTAGGCCTTCTGCACAAGATAATCTCCGGGTACCTGCATAAACACTTAGTAAAAGTATTAATAGTAGAATAAATAATTTTAAAAGCAATAACAAGAATTAATAAGTAAAGCAAAATAAATAAATCCGTCTTTTGCACAGAGGAGGCCTTGGAAATCAGACGGGGATTCCTTCATCGGCCAATATTATTAAAAGCAATAAAATAAATAAAACCTTCATATCCGCGCCAAAACAATAATAGTTTTAAACACGGAGGGCTCAGATATGAAAAATATATAAAGTGGGACAGCCTAAACAAATGCGGCTGCGAGAATTCGCCCTGCCAGCGCATGTTGGTTATCCGGTGTATGTGGAAGAAATCATCCTTGCCCAGAAAGCTTCATTTATTTTATTTTCCGTCTTTGCAACTGTGGAGGCCTCAAAAATCGACGGATAACTTTTTCATCGGCCAAATAAGTGTAGCATCTTGTTCAAATCAGTAAAATATCAACAGTGTAGTATTTGTTCTAAATCAGTAAACCAGCAAAAAATGTAGCAAAAATAGCTTAAAAATCAGTCCAGCATCCAGCGGATAGTAAGCAATTCTTAGAAAATCAGTGGACAACAAAGGGCGGCGAAACTGTGGAATAAATGACAACATAGCAACGAAAATGGTCCAGCATCAGCCCATTAAGATGACGAAAATCAGTCCAACCAATAACCACAATCAGTCCAACAAAGCGGTAAAGCGATGGAGTAGCCAACAAAACTCGCCGGAAAATTCAAGATAATACAAAGCCAGTTAAAGGGCAAAAATGTCAAAACAGTTCCTGAAACGGTAACACATCAGCGGTTCGCCGGAAGCAGTAAAATGCACGGAAACAGTAGAGCTCGCCGGAGTTTCTACAACTCCGGCGAATCACCAAAACAGAAATCAAATCAGTTTCCAACATAGCCAACAAAAGAGATACAAACAGTGCTATTGCCGGAGTTAACAACACGAAAAGGCAGCGGGAAGGGGGTTGCGTGTCGACGCTGGAACAGTGGTTCAAGGTCGACGGTTCAGTGGGTGGAGCTCCGACGATAGGCAGCAGCGACGGGAAATGGAATGGTGGTTCACGACGGGGTGTTGCTGGTGTTGTATGTGTGTGAGTGGTCGAGGTTCACCGGATAGTGGAGGTTCGTCGGCGGTCGACGGTGGTTCAGGGAGATGGCGACGGCGACGGGAAGGCAGGGAATAGGAGAGTGAGAGAGAGTGTGAGGCGAGGAGAGAGGCGACGGAGTTAGAGTGAGAGGCGAGGCGGCGGCGGCGGCGACGAGAGAGTGAGCTAGGTTTTAATGGTGGTGGTCGACGGGAAAGGGTGAGGGAGATGATGTGGGTGTTAAAAGGGGGCTTCGCCGGAGCTCCAAGCTCCGGCGAAGGGAGGCGGCGGCGACGGGAACAATGGGTGAGGGAGATGACCTAAAAATGAAAAGGGAGGGGGTATAATGGAAAGGATCTGTGCGGCTAGGGTAGTTCGCCGGAGATAGGACTCCGGCAAAGGGCGGCGGCGGTGGCGGCGACGGGAAAGGTGAGGAGGAGGGGAGAGAGGGTTGTGAGGGGTGAAGTAGGGTAGACGGCTGATTTTCTGAAAAGGGGGGGGGGGGAAATGTTTTATTTTATAGGGTAGGTTTAGGGTTTGGTATTTGGGGAAAATGAAATGTGGGTATTGTTTTGGGAAAATGAAAAGTGGTATTTGATTTTAGGGGAATAAAAGAGGGTGTTTGGGTGATATTAAAAATAGTGTTGGCTTGAATTGATTCGGATTCGGTCTTGAACTGGACTGGTTTGATAAAAATGCAAGATTGGTTAATTATTTATTTAAAAAGATGCAAAAATATAAAAATGCAAATACCGATGCGATAATAATAATAATAATAAAACGACATTTAAGAAATGTTTAATGTCTAATTAAAAGTAAAACGGGATGCTAATTAATTATTTAAAGAGATGCAAATATTATTAAAATAAAACGACGGTGTAAGAATAATAAAAACATAATATTAACAACGACATAATGCTTAATTTAAAAATAAAAGATGCAATGCCATTTTTGTGAAGAAATAAACATAGAATATTATGTAAAAATATGCAAAATAACGATTAAAATGTGGTGTGCTAAAATACTTAAAATTGCACGAAATATACAAAAAACTGGTCAAAATTGACTGTCAACAGCATGTCCCTCTTTGTACGGAGATGATGGAAGAGTCTTCGGACAAAGATGTTGACTTGTAGCCAATTTTGTCCTGTTTTATAAACTAGAATTCAAAAATAGGGATGATGCAGATCCAAAAATGTCCCAGTGTTAAATCATGATGACATTGGGTCGTTGTGATGCAAGAAATAAAAGCAAAGCTGACGCTGATTAAAAAAAATGTCCCAGTGTCGAAGTATGATTGACACTGGGTTGCAGGTGATGTGGTGCTGAAGAGAACATGGTTATCGTAGATGTTGATGACGTCATTGCATAGACGCGATGCAGATACTCGTCGTTGCATGGACGAAACATAGATGCTATGCAGATGTTCGTCGTTGCATAGACGAAACATGAACGGCCATGATAGGCTTTTATGAAATGACGTCGTTTCGGACGCACGCAGATGCTCGTTGCATAGACGAAACATGAACGGCCGCCAGATAGGCTTAAATGAAATGGCGTCGTTGCATAGACGCTATGCAGATGCTCGTCGTTGCATAGACGAAACATAGATGAAGCCGTTGCATAGGCTTTTATGAAATGACGTCGTTTTCGGACGCAATGCAGATGCTCGTCGTTGCATAGACGAAACATGAATGAAGCCGTTGCATAGGCTTAAATGAAATGGCGTCGTTGCATAGACGCTATGCAGATGCTCGTCGTTGCATAGACGAAACATAGATGAAGCCGTTGCATAGGCTTAAATGAAATGACGTCGTTGCATAGACGCGATGCAGATGTTCGTCGTTGCATAGACGAAACATGAATGAAGTCGTTGCATAGGCTTTTATGAAATGACGTCGTTTTCGGACGCAATGCAGATGCTCGTCGTTGCATAGACAAAACAGTTTTGAGCAACAAAGATAGGGTGATTGATATTCCCTGGAAGAGGAAAACCTGGAGTGCAAATGTTGCCTCAGATGTTGGCAACACAACACAACTTCAGTTTTACATGTCCAAAGAGTGACTGAAAAAATATATACGGAGCTCAACAAGCAGATTGTTGAACTAATGAGAGCACGTTATTACTATGAGGCATTCTTTCTTCACAAAAAAATGGGAGATGAGTGAGCCAGGATACAAGGGGAGGAGCTGAACCAGGTGATCACGCAGGGAGATCGATGGGATGCTAAGTCGAGTGAATGGAGATCAAATATTTTGCGTAAATACCGGAAGCTACTGCAAGTTACAACAGTCTAATGTGTCTGACGCTGCTGGGTGATGGTGGTGAGGAGATTGATGATGATGAGATACACATGATTTTTTTTTAACATTTTGTTTAACTTGTTTTAATGGTTATTTTTTAAGACTGATTATTACTTTTGTGTTTGTTTTGTTTGATGTTGATGGATGTTAATTTATTGTCTTGGTTATGAAATTGGATAACTCTTAGTCTATATTCATTTTGTGATTTGCTCTACAATATGGTTATTCTCTGTGGATGATGTATGGATGTTAGTCTCTTGGTACTTACGACAATGTTGTATGTATGTTGTTACTGACAAACATATGTTCTTACTAACCCAAATTAAAATACAATACTTAAAACTTGAAACTGTAGGTTGAGGGGGAGCATGGCTACAATCTTGCTGAATTTGAAATGTTAAGGGAAACATTTACAATCAGTCGTATCCTATGCATTTTTAGGTTTGTATAGCATTTTATGAAGAAAGACAAAAAGGGGGAGATTGTTGATGTTGTGTGAGTGTTGTGGCAACACCAGGTTTTACGCCTGGACAACATCTTGCAGTGCAGATGTTGCCCACAGTGTTGCGCAACATCCTGTAGTGTCCTGCAGATATTGCTTGCGGTGTTGCGCAATATCTCATGACAACATCTTTGGAAAACGATTTTGCCTATTCTTTCGGCCTATACAATGATTGTTACTGTGAGTTAAAAATGTCCTAGGCAAGCTGAATACGGAGTTGTGTTTAAAACTGAAAATTGAAGGAGTCAAACTTGGAATCGAAGCAACTTGAAGGCCAAGTCAAAGTTGTTGAGGAATTCATGGAGCTGGAAGAGGTCCAAGTTTCTGCCTATTTTCTCTCAACTTCCACAACCAACCAGCGAGAGTTTCAAGGAAGTTTCACACTATAAATAGAGGAACTTCAGAGTATTGTCATCCAGAAAAGATTGCAAGAATATCTTCAAGAGCTCTCGGGAATTCAACCCAGAAAACTGGATCAAACCATCACTGCCTAAGTCGTTTAACAACATCTATCCCACATTACGATTGCTATCTCTATTCTAGATTAAGCTTAATGTAAAACAATTGTAATGAAGATGTTGTAGATTTTTATATTATCTTTTGTATTCTTTTGTACTTAGGCTGAAGTCAACTGCGACTTCGTTATACAATTTCTTTTTTATTTTGTTTCGATTTATTGTAAAAAGAAATTTATTGTAATTGTTATAATATATACATTACTTCGGTCATTGACCATCAGAGACTATATTAATATATACCCTTGAAAATATAAACATTTGTGTCCTTTACTTTTTCGGTGCAATTATTCTTCTAAGGTTTATTCTGTTTTCATCAGGTGTTGCCACTTGCAAAATATTACAGGCAACACAAAAAGATTGTCTGTCGGTGTTGTCCCATGTGTTAGGCAACATTGTAGGCAACATTGTAGGCAACATCATAAACTGTCTTTTACTTTCGGTCTTTGAATTTTTATTTTCTTACTGTTTATTGCTTATCCGTAGCCCCAGGCCTCAACAATAAGTTTCCAAGAATTAGTTCCTTTGCACATGTAAGAAACCAATGTCTCATTCTGTATATCAATTCTTAAAAATTTCTCGTAAGGGACCATATTCAATGGACCTTGCTAATATGCAACTACTGAATCATAACTAGGGGTGGCAAATTGGAATCAAATCCAATTGATCCGTCCAACCCGCCCATATTTTAATGGGTTTGGGCAATGACATACTATTAAATGAGCTAAGTTTGGGCGAGTCCAACTTAACCCATTAATCTTGAACAACCCAAATCAATCCATTACATTAGCCCAAAATAACTCATCTACTATTCCATTGTTTACCCAAGTCTAAAATTTCATATTTTTTTTACTTTTATAAAAAAATTATTAAAAATATCAATTTTTTTCTTACCTCCTCCCCTACCCCCTCCACCCCATCCTCAAATTTCTTACCTACCCCTATCTCCCGCCCTAACCCCTCCCCCCGCCCTACCATATTTCCAAATTTCTATTTTTTTATAAAAATTTATATAAAATTTGAATTTTTTTCTTACTTCCACCCCCCGCCCTACCCACACCTACTCCTCCACCCCACCCTATTCTCAAATTTCAATTTCATATATTTTTTTACTTTTATAAAAATTATGAATTTTTTTCTTACCTCCCCCTACCGCCCTAACCCCACCTACCCCCACCACATTCATAAATTTTTATTTCATATTTTTATTACTTTTATAAAAAAATATTAAAAATATAAAATTTTATCTTACCTCCCCTACCCCCTACCCCCTACCCCCCTACCCTACCCCAATCTCAAATTTCTATTTTATATTTTTTTTACTTTTATAAATAATTTATAAAAATATGAATTTTTTCTTACCCCATATCCACACCTACCCACTCCAACCTACCCACTCCAACCTACCCACACCTACCTCCTCTACCCCACCCCATCCTCAAATTTCTATTTCATATTTTTTGTAACTTTTATAAAAAAAAATATTAAAAATATGAAATTTTTTCGTACCTCCCCCTACGCCTACCCCCACCTCCCGCCCTAACCCCTGCCCTACCACATTCTCAAATTTCTATTTTTTATTTTTTTACTTTTATAAATAATTTATAAAAAATATGATTTTTTTCTTACCCCTCGCGGCCCTAATCCCCCCCCCCCCCCCATCCTCAAATTTCTATTTCATATTTTTGTTACTTTTATAAAAAAAAATTAAAAATATGAAAATATTTCGTGACTCCCCTACGCAACCCCCACCCTACACCCATCTCCCGCCCTACCCCCTACCACATTCTCAAATTTCAATTTTATATTTCTTTACTTTTATAAACAATTTATAAAAAATCTGAATTTTTTTCTTATCCTTCTCTGTCCTAACTCCGCCCCCACCTCATCCCACCCCATCCTCAAATTTCTATTTCATATTTTTTGTTACTTTTATAAAAAAATTATTAAAAATATAAAAAAAATCGTACTTCCCCTGCCCCCCCCCCGGCCCTATCCCCTACCACATTCTCAAATTTCTGTTTTATATTTCTTTACTTTTATAAATAATTTATAAAAAATAAAAAAATTCTTACCCCTCTGTCCTAATCCCCCCACCTCACCCCTACCCCATTCTCAAATTTTTATTTTATATTTTTTTACTTTTATAAATAATTTATCTCCCGGAAACAGGCGTTCTACCTACCAAGGTGGAGGTGAGGTCTGTGTACATTCTACCCACTCCAGACACCACATTGTGGGATTTTCACAGGGCATGTTATTGTTGTAGTTGTACTTTTATAAATAATTTATAAAAATATGATTTTTCTTACCCCTCTCGCCTCTAATCCCCATCCTCAAATTTCTATTTCATATTTTTGTTACTTTTATAAAAAAATTAAAAATATGAAAATATTTCAATACCTCCCACGCAACCCCCACCCTACACCCATCTCCCGCCCTACCCCCTACCACATTCTCAAATTTCAATTTTATATTTCTTTACTTTTATAAACAATTTATAAAAATCGAATTTTTTCTTATCCTTCTCCCTAACTCCGCCCCACCTCATCCCACCCCATCCTCAAATTTCTATTTCATATTTTTGTTACTTTTATAAAAAATTATTAAAAATATAAAAATCGTACTTCCCGCCCTACCTATCCCCTACCACATTCTCAAATTTCTGTTTTATATTTCTTTACTTTTATAAATAATTTATAAAAAATAAAAAAAATTCTTACCCCTCTGTCCTAATCCCCCCACCTCACCCCTACCCCATTCTCAAATTTTTATTTTATATTTTTTTACTTTTATAAATAATTTATCTCCCGGAAACAGGCGTTCTACCTACCAAGGTGGAGGTGAGGTCTGTGTACATTCTACCCTCTCCAGACACCACATTGTGGGATTTTCACTGGGCATGTTATTGTTGTTGTTGTACTTTTATAAATAATTTATAAAAATATGCATTTTTTCTTACCCCATACCCACACCTACCCTCTCCACCCCACTCATCCTCAAATTTCTATTTCATATTATTTGTTACTTTTATAAAAAAAATATTAAAAATATGAAAATATTTTGTACCTCACCCTAACCCTCCCCCCCCCCCCCCCTTACCCCCCACCTCCCCGCCCTACCACATTCTCAATTTTCTATTTTCTATTTTTTTACTTTTATAAATAATTTATAAAAAATAAGAATTTTTTCTTAACCCCGCCCCTATCCACACCTACCCCTTCCACCCCCACTCCATCCTCAAATTTCTATTTCATAATTTTTTGTTTTAATAAAAAATGAAAAAAATCTTAAAAATATTATTCTTCTTTTAAAAATAAACATATGAAAAAATCAAATATCATACAAAATAAAATAACATCATAGAAGTTAAGTTTGAATTTTGTAAAAGTAATGAGTCAAGTTGGACAATATGAGTTATGACCCATCATTTTAGCCCATATTGACCCGCTCATCTTAGCCCAGGTAAGTTTTGGACGGGTTCGACATTGACCCGTTTACAACTTCAATCCATCTTGACCCCCCAACTTCAGCCCAAACGGCCCATCTGCCACCCCTAATCATAACAATCCAAATTGATCCCGAAGCCACAATCTTCAAAATGTTCAAGGCTCAGCCACATGTGAGGTGCAGTCATTCACACTTCTATTATATAGTGAATGCTGCTATTGTAGGTTGTATTTGCCATTATGGTGGTATTGGAGTAGCTTCCAATAACTTGATTGCTTTGCTATATAGCCTTGTCTTTCTAATCAGAGGTTTAATGCATTTTCCATCATTTTTGCAGGATAATCATGCTGGCTGAAGTAGTCTGTGCTGCTTCTTTCACGATTCTCTATATTGGTGAGTGTCCTCCTGTATCGGATCCTCCAAAATAGAGTCATTTCTCTAGCTATATTTTATAGTAAAGCCCACTTGTCCTAGATAAAATTCCACAAAATTGCTAGGTGAAGTTGAGTCTTAAAACGTCGTGTTTGATGACTAAGAATTGTTTAAGGTTGTTGAGTGCCTATTATAAATTCCAAATTTTGTATATTATTTGAAAACATATTTGCAAAATAACATTTTTCAATTGCACAGGTTATGTTCGTCAATACAATTCATTTGATTCCCAGACTGTTGAATTTGCAGAAATTTCGTACTAGTAATTTAGTCACTATATCTCGTGACAAATTAGTCGGCATTAAATGCTCCATTAATGGATTTCTCTGCCTGGAGTCCCCGCAAAATAGAGATCTTTGCAGACACAGTTTCTTGTTGCACATTTTTGGGTTCTCAAAGCACATTACCCTTTTTGAGTAAATTAAGTATGGAAGCAATAATATGCATATTGAAAGGAAACAAATAGCGCAAAGAATTATTCTTAGTATTTACAGAGGCACAACCAGACTACTCTCTTAATCCTTTTCAGACGACTGTGAAAAGCTTATATCAGTTAAAATCTTGACGATCAGAAGCCATAATAAGAAAAGGTAAAATATATCGGGATGACTAGAATGGAAAGTAGCCTAATAAATTGTGACTGATAAAGTAGTCACATATGTTTGAACATCGATATTGAGATATAGCTACCCTATGCAAGGAACTTCTGTGGAATGAAAGGTCAAAAACTATATTGTCTTATGAGATGGTTAAATCTTTGGTTCTTTGAGAAGTGGCAGGGTTTTGATGGAAATTACTGATCCTAAATAATTCAAATATCCTTGTGTTTCTCAAACGCATTTAGAAGTTGAAGATGTGTAGTCATGCTCAGAGTGTGAGATGCCATCTTCTCTATGTTCCTTGGAGTAAGGACTTCTGAGAACATATGGAACAAAGATCTTAAAAGTTGGTTATAAGCTGCCTCTGGATGATAAATGATTTTCAAATGCTCACTAGAAGCCTTTTGTTATATAGGTATCAAGATTGGTGGTCGACTATCTGATCATCTCATGGCCTTATTGCAATATCTGTTAGAAAATATGACTTGTGTGATAATGAATGTACTATAGAAACTAGATTAGGACGAGATGATTCTTTGTCTTTAGGATAATATTAGCCCCACTATATGCTGATGGGATTAACTTGCTAATTTACCCCAGGATTCCCTAATCTTTGAACGAAATTTAGAGCAACTTATTCGTTCTTCATGAACATGAATTGCTTGAAAAAAAGAAGGTGTTATATATTTGAAGAGATAGATTGCTTGTACACTTTTAATCATATGTCATTCCATATTTAAAGAAATCAAGTGACCTTTCATGAACAATTGTGATCCCCTCTTCCATTAGCTTCCTTTGATTTGAATTAATGAGGAACGAAGTATGAAACAAGATAATCTTTCATGAACAATTGTGACTTTTCAGGAAATTAACGTTCTTCCAAACAGCCTGAAACCGTCGCAGCGCCGCGACCCTGCTGGATGGCGCCGCGGCGCTGAAACTTCAGAGAGTGGCGACGCGGCTCCGAAACTTCAGAGAGTGGCGCTGAAACTTCAGAGGCTGAAAAGACACAACACAAAACCATCTCTTTGATTAATAATATATTACCATATTATTAATCCATTTATAAGCACATCCAAGCCCATTGCATGTTTGACCCAATTAAATGAACTCAATTCATTTAATATATAAAGTACAAAAGTACTTATAAACACATCAAACTCTTTCTATTCCTTCAATGTGGGACAAACCCACATACACAACTTCCTAACAAACACAATTGAAGACTATATACAACAATCCCCCACTTAGTCTTCAATTTAAACAAAAATGTTTAGATGAAAGTATCTTGCGATTTGAACTTTCACTTAGTCACAGTTCTTCAAAGTTTTAACGAAATTAATGGCGGCTTAAAGCGTTTGAGCCAAAATTCCTTATGCTAGAACCGGAAGGCTGAACACACAGTTGTTCTTTTCCATGTTCATATCGAGGTAGCACCATTATGGCCATGTGCTCCACCTGGTTTCATAGACATTTACAAAAGTTTGACCCAAAACTTTTGTTAGAAGCGGCACCACTTCTTATGTCTATATAGGTGAAATTCTTCTACTACTTGAATTTCATTAAGAGTGTATAACTCACCCTAAAACATACACTAGAACAATAGTTACACTAGTGTGACCTAATCAGTCATCAATAATTTGTTATTACCACATTGAACCTTTTAACCATGGATACTCATAGGAAAAAGGTTGGGTTTCCATTGTTGCTGATTAATTCAAACGGGTCGCAAGCCCATTTCTCGACTTGTTCTATAAATCATTTCTCTTGGAAGTCCTTTAGTAAAAGGATCTGCCAAATTGTTACAAGACGTTACATAAATCACAGTTACAATACCGTAGGATATTAACTGCCTCACATACGCATGTCTCAAACTGATGTGTCTAGACTTACCATTATAAATCTTATTATAAGCTCTAGACAGAGTTGTCTCACTATCACAGTGCAAAAAAATAGCTGGCATCGGTTGTGGCCACAACTTTATATCCAATAACATATTTCTCAGCCATTCTGCTTCTTTGTCTGCTGCCCCCAAAGCTAAAAATTCAGCTTTCATGGTAGAATGTGTCATACATGTCTGTTTCTTTGAGGCACAAGAAACAACACCACCACCGAGCATAACAATCCAACCACTTGTGGATTTATTATCTCCATCACTAGATATCCAACTAGCATATGTATATCCCTCAAGTACAACTAGAAAATTTCTATAATACAAAGCATAACATTTTGGTTCTTTTCAAATAACCAAAAATTCTTCCAATTGCTTGTCAATGTTCTGTACTGGGATTACTAGTAAATCTAGAAAGTTTGAAAACTGCAAATGCAATATCAGGCCTAGTTCAATGTGTAGCATACATCAAACTACCTATCACACTAGCATACTCTAGCTGAGCCACAGATCTTCCACTGTTTATACTAAGTTTGCATGATGTATCATATAGATTGTTAGCTTTCTTGAAGTTCAAATGCTCAAATTTCTTAAGGATCTTCTCAACTTAATGAGACTGACTCAAAGAATAACCCCCCACTATTTCTTCTAACTTTGATACCCAATATGGTATCAACCTCATTTAAGTCCTTCATCTTGAAACAAGAACTCAAATAGGCTTTGACTTCATTTATGCTATTTATGTTTGTTCCAAAGATTAACATATCATCTACATAAAGGCACAAGATTAAACCATAATCTTTTGTAAACTTAGAATATATACACATGTCAGTAGAGTTATGTACAAAACCATTGGATAAAACATCATAATCAAATTTTTCATGTCATTGCTTTGGTGCTTGTTTTAAACCATACAATGATTTAACTAGCTTACAAACTTTATGTTCATAACCAGGAAGGACAAAACTTTCAGGTTGTTTCATGTATGCCTCTTCATCTAAATCACCATTTAGAAAAACAGTTTTTACATCCATTTGATGAATACGCAAATCATACAAAGAAGCCAAAGCTATCAATATACTTATAGATGGAATTCTAGCCACAAGAGCATAAGTATCAAAATAGTCCACTCCTTTCCTTTGGCTAAATCCTTGTCCAACAAGCCTAGCTTTGAAAACTTTGATTGATTCATTATCCACTCATTTTTACCCTGAAAACCCACTTACACCCAATAGCCTTGGAACCAGGAGGCAAGTCCGACAAGACTCAAGTCTTATTAGCCATTAAAGACTCCATCTCGTCATCTATTGCTTCTTTCCAAAAAGCTGAATTTCTAGATGTCATTGCTTCTTGAAATGTCTTTGGGTCATCACTTTCATTCTCAACATTGAGAGCGATTTGGATTTTATTGGTAACAACTTCTCTATTTCCTTCTACAAGAAAGGAAATTGCTTGAGAATCTATGAAATATGAACCCAAATTCTTCTCCTTTCTAACTCTTACACTTCTTCTAAGTTCACTAGAATCATTAGGATTTAACCTATCATTGTTAAGAGAAGGATTAGAACTTGTTTCTGTTTGAGGTATTTGCAAGGACTCATCTACACTATTGAAATCACTTCGGAACTTATTCTCAAAGAACTTTACGTCTCGAGATTCCACAATTACATTTGAGTCTAAATCCAGAAGCCTATATGCTTTTGAATTTTCTACATATCCTACAAAAATACTTTTCAAAGCTCTTGGACCTAATTTAGTTTTCTTAGGATCTGATACCTTATAATAGGCTAAGCACCCCCCAAACTCTAAAGTAACCAATATTAGGTTTTCTTCCTTTCCAAATTTCATATGGTGACAGTTTTATCCTATTCGAAGAAATTCTATTATGTACATGACATGCAGTTAGTAAAGCTTCACCCCATAAGTTCATAGGTAAGTTTGAGTTAACAATCATGACACTTACCATGTCAACTAGAACTCCATTTTTTCTTTCTACCACTCCATTTTGTTGAGGTCTATAGGGTGCACTAACTTGATGAACAATACCATTATTTTCACAAAATAAAGTAAATTCAGTAGGGAAATATTCTCCACCCCTATCACTTCTCAAGATTTTCAGTTTTTTGCCTTTTTGTGTTTCTACCATAGATTTATAAACTTGAAACATGTCAAAAGCTTGATATTTTGATTTTATTAAATAGACATAGGTGAATTTAGAACAATCATCAATGAAAGTAATAAAATATTTGCATCCAACCCTAGTTAAAATGTCATTTAACTCACAAATATCAGAATGTACAAGTTCTAAAATTTCAGATTGTCTATCAACCTTTGGAAAAGGTTTTCTTTTCATTTTCGCTTGGACACAAACTTCACATTTTTTTTATGCTCATTGCTATAAGAAATAATTCTGTCTTTGCACATATATTTCATTGTTTGATAGTTAACATGTCCCAAACGATTATGCCAAAGATTAAAAGTTGTACATTCTATATTAAAATTGAAATCAAAAGATTGCACACAAGAATAATTAGAACTTTCATCTTTATTGATACTTAGTTTAAACATACCATCAGATACATAACCCTTTCCAACAAAGGCACCAGCCTTAGACAGAATAATCTTATCGGACTCTATATGAGTCCTTTCTTACATAGCACAAAACCAGAAACCAAATTCATCCTAATGGAAGGAACATGTAATACTCCAGTCAAAACAAATTTCTTTCTAGAAGTGAATTGGAGTATCACACTTCCTGTTCCAAGAATCTTGCTAGTGTGATGATCTCCCAACATGATTTCATGACCATCCGTCTCAGTATAATCCTTGAAAAGTGAGCGATTGTTGCAAACATGGGTGGTAGCACTCGAATCATACCACCAATCATCGCTCATAGCGACTGCAGCCATGTGTAACTCTTGGACCATTTGTTACACCTCGTAGTTTTGTACCTTGGGATTCATCGTATGATTAGTTGTCCTAATCTTTCACATCGACATTATCTTCGAGGTTGTACGATATTAGACATGCTTATTGTTACATCTTGTATTTATGATTTAAAATTGTGGTTACGATGATTGGAAACAATATTTTATGTGTGCCAAAAGAGGCTACAGAGTAGTACCATATTTTGTGATCCCGAGATAATTTTGAACACAATAGGTGTGGTGATGAGGAATAATAATAATAATTGTATATCCTCAAAAGAGGTGATGGACTAATACCATATTACAAATTATGACATCGAGTATATGTTAGCGATATTTTGAATGCTCACGCAAGCGCACGCATCGTTGACAAGTAATATAGTATGATAAGACCGAATATCATCCTCAGAGACTGATTTCTAATTATCGTTCATCTATTTTATGTTATCTATTTTGCAATCGATATTTGAGTTGAGTTTTTGTTTAACTACAAGAATAATTGCAAGAATTAACTAAACTATTTAAGTTGTAATCAGTTATGAATGAATTAGGGCTTCCAAAATCCTCGACTATCCACTCTATTCAATTCTTAATGCAACTAGAATGACTTATTCTTCTACGTTAAGATAGCGGTTAACTAAACTGTCTTATATTCCGGTTAGGACATATAATCACTCAACCCCAGTGCAGAATCCTTCTATATTTCTATGATAGAATTTACCACATAGGAGGATTAAGAACAGTAACCTATAGTGCTACACAAGTATCAGGGTACTGTCGTTCGCGATTTAACCTATGTCTAGTCAATTATAGCATATCAAAATCTCCCCTCTCGGTTTTTGATTCGAAATCATATATATTATGATAATTAGTGATCAATTAGTTATCAAGCATTCATACCAATTATTGACTAAATCTTAATAAGAAATCAAATTACTGCATTAATTCATGAATAGAAGTTTCAAGCGATTCATAAGGAAAGCCCTAATAAAGTGTTTAGCTCCTAGTCATAGTCACGCTAAGAACTAACACAAAATTCATACATAAATTGAATTAAAAAGAAAGAAAGAAAAATTACGTAGAACTAAGTCTCCAATTGTAGCCTCAATCCTTGCACTGAGTTGTATTGTGTGTTGGAATGAACCACCCTTCCTCCAAGAATAATCCCTAGGGCTTTTGTATCTATCAATTTTCATGCCCTATGGACCATTTTGTCCTTAGCCAATTTAACTTCGGAACTGGATTTTTCAGTCTGGCCATGCGCTAATCTTCTCAATGGTATTCTGCAGTCCAGTATGCGCTGATGGCATATGACTCGACTTTCATCCGGGTCTTCATTTTCTGTCCTTTCCTGCCTCAGATTCCTCCTTTTATGCCCCTTTTTCATTTTTTTTCACAATTTTGTCATTTTGGACCGCTGTGACTCAAAAGAAAGAAAAACACGACTAATACTATACTAAACACAATAAAAACGAGTAAAATACTAATTAAAAATGACTCAAAACGGTTATATAAAATATGTCTAACAGTATACGAAGGTTTTATAAGTCATGGAAATTTAAGTGAATTGGGATCACGAGATTAATTATGAGGTTGGATTAATTAATAGAGGAGGGACGAAATTTGGGGAATTGGGATTATCACGTGGAGCTTTTAAAAAAGTCACCTAAAGTGACTAAGTGAATACCACAACTGGTGGCAACGTGTGCAACTAACAAGTTACGTGGAAGGGGAAAACGTGGAGCACTATCATCTATTTAGAATATATATATATATAGAGGTACACAACAACCTTTACTAACTTGAATACTAATTCATAGGAAATCATAGATAAACTTTTAGTCAATATAGGTAGCTAATGTTAGCAAGACGTGAAAAGGAGGAAACATTGGTAAATTAGTTACTAAACAGTGGGATTTGAGTCGGCTCCTTCTGAAAAACAATTTGGACATTTATTTTAGAAGACCACAACAACATATTTGTTGCTTTACACAAAAAATCGTTGAACGTTGCTAGTATTTGTTCAAGGTGGAATTTATTGTGTTATTAAGCGTCGGACCAAGGTATGTTAAGACAAATCCTTCTTTCTTTTGACATGTTCTACGTATAAATTATAATTGTGGTATTGCTTCATAATTTACTCTACTCCTAGATGTTAAGGAATATTCATGTTGTTGTTGTCATCGATTATGTGTTAAAAGTGAAGGAATCTTGATATTTAAAGTTGTAGTTGTTATATGAAATTGTTGAAATATGAATTGAATTTTGTGGAATTATGAGGAGAGTTATGGTACTATGTTCTTGTGGATTAGATGTTCATGAGGTTGTTGGGCATTGTTGTATTGTTAAGGGGCTGGATTAACATGAGAAATAAGTGTATTAGTCACTTTTGTTGTTGTGGTTGTTGTAGTCCGTGGATGTGTGCAAGTAGTGAAAGTGCTGCCCAATTGTTTTTGTATAAAAAGCGGTTATCATTTGATATATAACGTATACTAGTAATCATAGAGTTGACGGACATGTTACCATTGCTATAGGTTGAAGTGCTAATCGAGACGAATTTAGATTATCGAGTTGGTACAGACGACAAACGGTAAGTAAAGTTATCCCTTCCTTCCTTTTCTTGGCATGAGTTACATAAAACGAGCGGACGACGAATGTACATAATTCCAATGAACTCTAGTTCTCAATGATACTTGACATGATAGTTGTCTTTGATTCTCCAGTGTTGGTTTATTCTAATTATTCTATTGAGTCTCAGATGATGAATTAATTTGTATATGGTTATTCCTGATATTCTATTCATGCATAACGTTATTACATCATTTCACCGAGTCCCGGGACGTGTATGTATTCGTGTACAGTTTCACTGCATTGTTCACCGAGTCCCTCACTAGAGGGTCGGGTACGGTATATATGTATATGACTTCATTCACCGAGTTCCATAATGGGTCGGGTACGGTATGTTATATGGATATGCATGACTCTCATCTCATAAGGCACAGGTGCATTAGTATATTTGATTATTATACTTGTCTCATGTCATCTTTTGGTCAGTCACTATCTTCTTTATTGTACTTCATGTTTTATATACTCAGTACATTTTTCGTACTGTCCCCATTTCTTCGGGGGGCTGCGTTTCATGCCCGCAGGTACAGACACTTAGTTTAGTGATCCTCCAGCCTAGGACTTCTGCTCAACTATTTGAAGAGCTCCATTGTTCCGGAGCCTAAGCCATTTTGGTACAGATCCTTTGATATAGACATGTGTGGGTTGTAAATGTGATTTGGTCAGCTATACAGATGTAGTTCGTTTTGGATATTCCCGTGTATAGTGGCAGCATGTTCGGCTTGCATATTTTGTTATGTTTGATTAACTGTGACTCCTCAGGAGACAGGTTCATTCTGATATATAGCATTATGAGTCTGCGGTGTGCTTTTATAGATTTCCACATTATTCTTAGAATCAATCTGATTATATTTAACAGGTTCGTATACGAGTGTCCAACTAGGGCACTAGTCATGGCCATCGGTTTGGGTCGTGACAAAAGTGCTATCAGAGCAGTTCGTCCTCGGAATGTCTACAGACCGTGTGCAGTAGAGTCTTGTTTATTGATGTGTTGTGCACCACATCTATAAACAGGAAGCTACAGGACATTTAGGATGTCATCTTTTCTTCTTACTCTAGATTGTGCGATAGATTTATGTTATCAGGATAAATGAATTATTGTGTTTTCAGCTATGCCTCCAAAGAAAGCGACAACTGCCCAGATGGGAAAATCGGTAGCAGGAGAAACTAGTCATACCCAGAGAGTTACTAGGGCCCGTGCCCAGTCTATTCCTGAGATTGTACTCCAGTCGGCGAGCTCTGCTACACCTCCACCTCCAGAGGAGCTTAGAGCAAAGAACAACTCGATTCAGAGGCAAGACACCGCGCCTCGAGCCCTCAAAGACTGAGCCTCCAGCTCCTCAACCAGGGGCGGAGGATAGGGCCATGAGAGATGCAGTTCAGCTGCTGACTAGATTAGTAGTAGGGCAGGCTCGCAGGCATGGACTAGGAGCTGACTATGCAGATAGATCTGATAGTTTGAGGGTTCGTGACTTCTTAAGTTGTAATCCTCCAGAGTTTTTTGGGTCGAAGCCTGAGGATGATCCGCATGAGTTTATTCGGCAGATACAGCGTACATTGAGGGTAATCAAGGCTTCAGAGATTGAGTCTGTTGAGTTGGCTTCGTATCGGTTGCGGGATGTAGCTATTAATTGGTATGAGTCTTGGGAGTTATCTACGGGCGAGGGTGCTCCTCCAGCAGTATGGGATGAGTTTGCAGAGGCCTTCTTTGGCCACTTCCTGCCTCCCGAGATGAGGCAAGCTAGAGTTGATAGATTCTTACATTTGAGGTAGAATGGCAGGAGCATTCGAGAGTATAGTCTTGAGTTTTATTCGTTGGCTAGATATGCGCCTACTATTGTAGCTGATATGGTAGATAGAGTACATCATTATGTGATGGGACTGGATCGCTATTTGATTGATGGTTGTATGGCAGTGGCTTTTCAGCCAGGTATGAATATTGCTCGGGTACAGGCATATGCACAGGGGGTAGAGGATCGACACAGAGGACGTCAGCCAGATAAAGATCACGACAGAGGCCAACATAAGAAGGCTAGATCAGCTGGTTATCCTGATGAGTTTCGAGGAGGGCAGCCTCAGCAACATGTTAGATATTCTTCCCAGCCAGCACAGAGTGCACCACCACAGTTCACAGGTAGGAGATTTGACCGCACAGGGCATTCAGGAGCTGGTCAGAGCTCCAAGGCTTCAGGTTCACAGATGAACAGGGGTTAGAGTCAGTCGAGGCCACCTTTGCCTCGGTGTTCTCGGTGTGGTAGACCCCATTTTGGGGAATGTTGTCTTACTACAGGTAGTTGTTTTTCTTGCGGCCGTCAAGGCCATATGATGAGAGAATGTCCTTATGGAGGTGGTACAAGTGGTATGGCTCGGCCTACTGAATCGGTTGCTGGTTCATATTCTTCTATAGCTAGGCGCCCCACAGAGTAGGGTATTCAGACGTCAGCAGGCCGTGGTAGCGGAGCTTCCAGTTCTAGCGGTCCCTCGAACCGCATATATGCTTTGGCTAGTAAGCAGGATCAGGAGGCTTCACCGAATGTGGTTACAGGTATATTATCGATTTCTTTCCGGGACGTATATGCATTAATAGATCCAGGTTTCACCTTATCATATATATCTCTCTTTGTTGCTAGTAGAATCGGAATAGAACCTGAGTTGATAGAATCATTTGAGGTAGCTACACTGGTAGGAGATTTTGTCATAGCTAAGCAAGTATATAGAAATTGTTCGGTGGTTATAAATAGTCATCATACCATAGCAGATCTGATAGAGTTAGACATGACTGAGTTTGATGTTATTATGGGTATGGATTGGTTGGCTTCTTGTTATGCTAATGTCGATTGTAGAGAAAAGATAGTTCGATTTCAGTTTTCAGGCTAGCCAATTATAGAGTGGAGGGGAATACATCATCGCTGAGGGGTAATTTTATTTCATACCTCAAGGCAAGGAAAATGGTTAGGAAATGTTATATTTATCATTTGGTTCGAGTGCATGATATGAAAGCAGATGTACCGGCTCTTCGGTCAGTCCCGGTAGTTAATGAATTTTCAGATGTATTCCCAGATGACCTTCCAGGTCTTCCTCCAGAACGGAAAATAGAGTTCACTATAGATGTACTGTCAGATACCCAACCCATATCTATTCCTCCTTATAGAATGACACCTTCAGAGCTGAAGGAATTAAAGGAACAACTGAGAGACTTGTTAGAAAAAGGTTTCATCAGACCTAGTACATCACCTTGGGGAGCACCAGTACTATTTGTGAGAAAGAAAGATGGGTCGCTGCGGATGTGTATTGATTATAGGCAGCTGAATAAAGTAACAATAAAGAACAGGTATCCCCTCCCCAGGATTGATGATCTATTTGACCAGTTGCGGGGTGCTAAGTATTTTTCGAAGATAGACTTACGGTCAGATTATCATCAGGTGCGGGTAAAGGATGCAGATATTCCGAAGACATCATTCAGGACCCGATACGGGCATTATGAATTTAGAGTGATGTCTTTTGGACTGACCAATGCTCCAACAATATTTATAGATTTGATGAACCGAGTATTCAAACTATTCCTAGATATGTTCGTTATTGTATTTGATGATATTCTAGTTTATTCACATTCAGAAGAGAAGCATGCAGACTATTTGAGGACGGTACTTAGGGTACTCCAGTACCAGAAGTTGTATGCCAAATTTTCTAAATGCAAATTCTGGTTGACTTCAGTAGCATTCTTGGGGCATATTATTGGAGCTGACGGTATTCGGGTAGATACACAGAAGATTGAGGTAGTAAAGACTTGGCCCAGACCTACGACACCTACTGAGGTACGCAGTTTTGGGGCTAGCAGGATATTACAGGAGATTCGTAGAAAAGTTTGCCTCGATTTCAGCGCCTTTAACAAGGCTAACTCAGAAGGCAGCTAAGTTCCAGTGGACTGGTGCTTGTGAGCAAAGCTTCCGATTGTTGAAAGACAAATTGACTACGACTCCAGTCATAACTCTTCTTGAGGGACCAGATGGTTATGTTATTTATTGTGACGCTTCAGGTGTTGGACTAGGTTGTGTGTTGATGCAGCATGGCAGGGTTATAGCTTATGTCTCCCGACAGCTCAGAAAGCACGAGAATAATTATTCTACTCATGATCTGGAGTTAGAAGAAGTGATTCACATTTTGAAGATATGAAGGCATTATTTATATGGTGTTCATATAGATATTTATACGGATCATAAGAGTCTCCAATATATCTTTAAGAAGAAATAGCTGAATTTACGACAGAGACGGTGGCTAGAGTTACTAAAGGATTATGATGTTGATATTCTATACCATCCAGGAAAAGCAAATGTTGTAGCAGATGCTCTTAGCCGTAAATTTATGGGTAGCTTGACGGGGGTGCAGCTAGAAAGAAAGGAGATGGTTCGTGAGATATACCAGCTAGCTAGCCTTGGAGTCTGTTTGGCTAGTTCTGGAGATAGTTGAGTTTTTGTTCAAGAAGTTGTTGAGTCCTCTATCATAGAAGAGGTAAAGAGACATTAGTAGGAGGACCCTGTTCTGGCACAGTATAGAGATGCATCTCTTCAAAAGGAGAAGACCTTATTCGATGTTGCACCTGACGGAGTGCTACGGTATGGAGGCAGATTGTGTGTATCTGATGTTGCAGGGCTACAACGGCAGGTTATGGTAGAGGCAAACTATGCCCGTTATTCTGTTCATCCAGGGGCAACAAAGATATATCATGACCTCAGATGCTTATATTGGTGGGATGGCATAAAAAGGGACATAGCGGAGTTTGTTGCTCAATGTCTGAATTGTCAACAGGTTAAGGTCGAGCATCAGAAGCCTGGTGGATTAATGCAGGAGATAGAGATCCCAACTTGGGAATGAGAAGTGACTAATATTGAGTTTATTACAGGCTTATCCCGCACTCAACGGAAATATGACTCTATATAGGTTATTGTGGATAGGCTGACAAAATCAACCAATTTTCTTCCAGTCATGACTACTTATTCAACTGAAGACTATACGAGGTTATACATCAGGGAGATAGTGAGACTTCATTGGGTTCCCACATCTATTATATCAGACAGAGGAGTTCAATTTACATCTAACTTTTGGAGATCATTCCAGAAGGGATTGGGGACACAGGTGAGTCTTAGTACAACATTTCACCCTCGGACTGATGGGCAGGCTGAGCGTACTATTCAGACGCTAGAAGATATGTTGCGAGCCTGTATTATTGACTTCATATGTAGCTAGGATAATCATTTGCCACTCATTGAATTTGCCTATAATAATAGCTACCATTCTAGTATCCAGATGGCACCGTACGAGGCCTTATATGGGAGGAAATGCAGGTCACATATCGGTTGGTTCGATGTAGACGAGACTAAGTTAGTCGGCCCAGACATAATTCAGCAAGTTGTTGATAAAGTGAAGCTTATTCAGGAGAGATTATTGGCAGCCCAGAGTCGACATAAGTCATATGCAGATAATCGACATCGACACTTAGAGTTTCAGATTGGTGATTGGGTGTTCCTGAAGGTATCACCCATGAAGGGTGTGATGAGATTCGGTAAGAAGGGGAACTTATCCCGAGATACATTGGGCTTTATCAAATTATTCCCAGGGTAGGAAAGGTTGCCTATGAGTTGGACCTACCATCTGATTTGAAAGCGGTACATCCAGTCTTTCATATATCAATGCTACGTAAATGTATTGGTGACCCCTCTAGAGTATTCCATGTAGATGATGTCCAGGTAACAGAGGAGTTGACTTATGAGGAGAGCCCCATAGCTATACTTGATCGCCAGGTTAGAAGGTTACGTACTAAGGATGTGTCTTCCGTCAAAGTATTGTGGCGAAATAATAATAGGGAAGAGGTGATTGGGAAGCAGAAAACGAAATGAAGAATAAGTATCCTTACTTGTTCCCTATGGCTGCAGGTAATTCAATTCCTTACTTGACTATATTAATTGGTAAATGAGACCATGTGATATATTGTGGCCCTGTGAGACATCTATGGGCTTGCTGAATGCAGGTTGGTAGGTATAGTTATAGAGGAGACTCTGCCAAATTTTTTATAGCATGAAACCTATTATAAACATTCGAGAGCGAATGTTTCTAAGGGGGGAAGAATGTTACACCTCGTAGTTTTGTACCTTGTGATTCATCGTATGATTAGTTGTCCTAATCTTTCACATCGACATTATCTTCGAGGTTGTACGATATTAGGCATGCTTATTGTTACATCTTGTATTTATGATTTAAAATTGTGGTTACGGTGATTGGAAATAATATTTTATGTGTGCCAAAAGAGGCTACAGAGTAGTACCATATTTTGTGATCCGGAGATAATTTTGGACACAACATGTGTGGCGATAAAGATTAATAATAATAATTGTATATCCCCAAAAGAGGTGATCGACTAATGTCATATTACAAATTATGACATCGAGTATACGAAGGTTTTATAAGTCATGAGAATTTAAGTGAATTGGGATCACAAAATTAGTTGTGGGGTTTGATTAATTAATAGAGGAGGGACGACATTTGGGGAATTGGGATTATCACGTGGAGCTTTTAAAAAAGTCACCTAAAGTGACTAAGTGAATACCACAACTGGTGGCAACGTGTGCAACTAACAAGTTACGTGGAAGGGGAAAACGTGGAGCACTATCATCTATTTAGAATATATATATATATATATATAGAGAGAGAGAGAGGAAATCATAGATAAACTTTACTAACTTGAATACTAATTCATAGGAAATCATAGATAAACTTTTAGTCAGTATAGGTAGCTAATGTTAGCAAGACGTGAAAAGGAGGAAACATTGGTAAGTTAGTTAACAATGGGATTTGTGTCGGCTCCTTCTGGAAAACAATTTGGACATTTATTTTAGAAGAACCCAACAGCATATTAGTTGCTTTACACAAAAAAATCGTTGAACGTTGCTAGTATTCGTTCAAGGTGGAATTTGTTGTGTTATTAAGCGTCGGACCAAGGTATGTTAAGACAAATCCTGCGTCGGACCAAGGTATGTTAAGACAAATCCTTCTTTTTTTTGGCATGTTCTACGTATAAACTATAATTGTGGTAATGCTTCATAATTTACTCTACTCCTAGAAGTTAAGGAATATTCATGTTGTTGTTATCATCAATTATGTGTTAAAAGTTAAGGAATCTTGATATTTAAAGTTGTAGTTGTTATATGAAATTGTTGAAATATGAATTGGATTTTGTGGAATTATGAGGAGAGTTATGATACTATGTTCTTGTGGATTAGATGTTCATGAGGTTGTTGGGCATTGTTGTATTGTTAAGGGGCTGGATTAACATGAGAAATAGGTGTATTAGTCGCTTTTGTTGTTGTGGTTGTGCAAGTAGTGGAAGTGTGCAAGTAGTGGAAGTGCTGCCCAATTGTTTTTTGTATAAAAAGCGAGTTATCATTTGATATATAACGTATACTAGTAATCACAGAGTTGACGGACATGTTACCATTGTTATAGGTTGGAGTGCTAATCGAGACGAATTTAGATTATCGAGTTGGTACAGACGACAAACGGTATGTAAAGCTATCCCTTTCTTCCTTTTCTTGGCATGAGTTACATAAAACGAGCTGACGACGAACGTACATAATTCCAATGAACTCTAGTTCTCAATGATACTTGACATGATAGTTGTCTTTGATTCTCCAGTGTTGGTTCATTCTAATTATTCTATTGAGTCTCAGATGATGATTTAATTTGTATATGGTTGTTCCTGATATTCTATTTATGCATAACGTTATTACATCATTTCACCGAGTCTCGGTCCATGTATGTATTCGTGTACAATTTCACTGCATTGTTCACCGAGTCCCTCACTAGAGGGTCGGTTACGGTATATATGTATATGACTTCATTCACCGAGTTCCATAATGGGCCAGGTACGGTATGTTATATGGATATGCATGACTCTTATCTCATAAGGCACATGTGTATTAGTATCTTTGATTATCATACTTGTCTTCTGTCATATTTTGGTCAGTCATGATCTTTTTTTATTGTAGTTCATGTTTTATATACTCAGTACATTTTTCGTACTGACCCCCTTTCTTCGGGGGCTGCGTTTCATGCCCGCAGGTACAAACTCAATTTGGTGATCCTCCAGCCTAGGACTTCTGCTCAACTGTTTGAAGAGCTTCATTGTTCCGGAGCCTAAGTCATTTTGGTACAGATCCTTTGATATAGACTTATGCAGATCCAGGGGTACGGCGGGGCCCTGTCCCGTCATATTTCATTATTATACTCTTAGAGGTCTGTAGACATGTGTGAGTTGTAAATGTGATTTGGTCAGTTATACAGATGTAGTTCGTTTTGGATATTCCTGTGTATAGTGGCAGCCTGGTCGGCTTGCATATTTTTGTTATGTTTGATTAACTGCAACTCATCAGGAGACAGGTTCATTCTGATATATAGCATTATGAGTCTGCTGCGTGCTTTTACAAATTTCCACATTATTCTTAGAATACTGATTATATTTAACAGGTTCGTATACGAGTGTCCAACTAGGGCACTAGTCATAGCCCATCGGTTTGGGTCGTGACACCATTTCAATATGCATCTCAGAAAGCATAGAAATGATCTCTTTGGTGTTTTGTTCAACAACATTAGCAATCGCCTTCTCTTCAGTGTTCTTTTTCCGATTTTGACTATGCTCCTTCTTAAGGTTCCTGCAGAAACGTTTGAAATGGTCTTTCTTGCCACAATTGTAATAAACGATTTCAGACATGTCCTTCTTACCCTATTTATTCGGGTTAGAAACATTGAAGTTATTATTCACATTTCTCTTACCCTTTAGATTCTTTTGAGTAACATAATTTACTTTAGAACTAGAAGCATCATTCAAAACCTTCTCACGATTTCGAGTTTCCTCTTCAATTCGTAAGTGTTTCTGAATCTGTTCTAAAGTGAACTCCTCAGAAGTGTGTAACTACTTCTTCTTGTAATTATTTCATGAAGGTAGTAAGTTGGCAATAATTACTTCAACGATTAACTTTTCTGGCATGGTTATGTCCAGGTCTTTAAACTTAGAAATCAATATCAGGAATTCATGCACTTGATCAAGTATAGAAGTGCCATCAACCATGAAAAATTCAAAGAACTTAAAAGTAACAAACTTATTTGCCCCTTGTTTTTCTGCATCATACTTGAACTCCAGGGCCTTCCACATCTCCTTTGCAGACTGAATTGGAGTGTAGAGATCATACAGACGATCAGAGAGGGAATTCAGAATGAATCCTCTGCACATCGTTTCATCTTCAACACATTTTTTGCGTTCTGCGATTCTTTCTTCAGTGTCATCGTCTGCTGGTTCTGCCAATGTCCCCAATTCGGATCTAGAATATAGAAGATCTTCAAAGCAGTGAGTAGGAACGACATCTTCTCCTTCCAGCGTAGGAAATTTGTTCCATCAAAGCGATCTAGTTTCACCGTATCATTACCAAACATCTTCATAGTGTTTTCCATAATATTATCCTTGTCACGCCCGATTTCGACCGCGACTTTATTCTAGCGAACCCTGCTCAAGTAAGATGTTAGAAAATAAATAATAAAATGCTAAAAGAAAGTTAAGGTGTTAAAGAAGTGTTTAAAATATTAAAAATGCTAAAGGGTTGCTAGGGAGTCGCCACCTAATTAATTTGGTGAATTAGGACACCTAAATGTCAACTTAGGTTAAAGTCAACACTAACTCCATCTTTTAATGGTCTGCTAAACTTAGTGAGATTCTGGGTAAGGGTTCTTTATTAATCTAGAGGGAAGGGGTTAGGCACCCTCTAAGATCCGCTAACTTGCGGTTGTCCTGCCAAACCTAGGGTAATTATTATATTTAAAGAATGCACGTTTTAAAAATATAAAGGGTGCTTTCAAAAATGTTTTCTGAGAAAGGGCACATTGATAAAAAGTTTGCAAGACTAGTACTATAAAAATAAAGTTTTAAAGTGTGCTTGTATACTGTTTATAGATATATGCCATGTTGATTTATGATCAAAGACAAGCTTTTAGAATCAAATATATATGACGTAGTGCAAAAGATGATTATTTTATAGTTTTCCGATAATAAGGTTGTTCAACACAAATTATTTATATTATGCTAATGAAAGAGCTTATGAGAAAATTAATTTACTTTATCATGGATTTTATAAAGAAATAATACTTTAGTCGCGAGTTAAATTATTTAGTAAGGTTTAGATATGTATGACAAGCATAAAAGACAAGCAGGTCGGAAGTGCGTTTCTAATTATGAATTACTTTCCCTTATATGTTTGAAACTTAATTGTTCTAGATATCCTAAATATTACAGAAATAGAGTTATTAAATTACAATAAACAAATGAATAAATGAATAGCAAGTAAAGAGAGAGAATGGGATTTAAGAATGCTCTTTACGACGGATGACGACGTCCTATTTGTTTTTCTAGGAATTCCTGAAGCGGGAACGGGAATGCGGATGCAGATGCGGGTTGCTATTTGAAATAGCTCGCGTTGAGTCTCGCAACGAAACTCTTCATTTTGCTCCGATGCGTGCCATGTAAAAATAAAAGAAGATAAGGATTAGTATCTGTCCAATTGTATAAAAGACAGCAGTAAACAAAATGATCTTGAGAGGCGGAACACATGCATTATCCACTGATTCTATATTTAACATGCACTGTTGGGCTCAGGGGAATAGAGAACAGTAAGGCAAACAAGTAAGGCAAACAGAGGAAACAATAGGCTGGCCCAAATAAATTATCAATTTAGAGGAGGATAAATCGGCACCCAAGGCAGTGTAAACCAATTATCTTCTCAGATTTTCTAAAGGAGGGAGGCGGTGTATGCAACAACAAACAAAGAAGAGAAAAATGAGTACAACCTGCCTGCAGACTTGCTGCAGCAGGTTCTCAAATATACTTAGGAGAATAACTAGATGTAAGCAGTAGATAGAAATAACTGCAAAGCGTAAAATTTCCATTTTTTAAAAGAAAGGCCAATTAATCCTATTCTTACATGCTCATATGAACCACACTAGCACATTATATATGAGTTAATGATCAGTGATACCGGGACAGAGACACCAAACATGGGTGAAATAATATGGCAACACATAGCATGCTAGTTTAATTTAAGATACATGACTCAACATCGAAGCAAATGGCTAGGACTGAAGTAAATCCATTTTCCCCAATCATATGCCCAGATTTCTCAATGGTTTGAACTATGTTAGCACCAAACTATCCCTCATATGTGCTTAACAGAGGAATGCAGTCAACAATGGCTCAATGCAACACAAGCCAATCCATGTAAACAACAGATGTTGGTATAGAAACTGTCTAAAAGACTCGGTAAGCGGATTTTGACACCAAGTGACCAAAGAAGTACAATAATCTAATATAGACCCATATAGGAACTAAATAAGTTCCAAACAGGCAGATACATGGAGACAGTGTGATCATTCCAGTGTATATCGCAGATATATGAGGCTAGGGGTTCCCAAAGATATACACACTCACGGGTTCAAGCTACATTGACATTGCACAACTTATACAGCCCAGATTTAGTTAAAAATACATTACAACTTTTATACCAAATAACACGGGATTACATAAACAGGTTATACATGGTTAGATAGACCACGTACCAGATTCTAAATCCAACATACGATTTATATATAGACTGGAGTTGTTCTTAAATCAACACATCTATCCGAACAAGCGATCACGATTAACGATTAAAGTCAGTTTTGAACACCTTAAACTAATTCATACACAAATTAGGCATCAGTACCAGAATTCGATAGAATCATATTTGACTAAACTAAGCCTAAACTAACGAGATAAAGCGTTACAGACGTCGACAGGAACATATGTGACTAAATATGCTTGATGGATTGTTAACTAATCTTCACAGTTATCACTGAGCCAAAATATGTCTAATATATTACTGAAACAGCAGACTGATCCTTATAACAACATCTATCACAAAGCATTTTCGCAAAATAAGTATCGCCATCACAATCAAACAAATAAGTATTCACCAAGACCGGACTTCACTATTCGCGAAATAACCTTGCATTTATCGTAATCCGCGAACTAAACAAATAAATTCTAACATTATCGCACGAGACACGCGAAAAATGCGTAAATTCAAAGAATGCGACGAATCAAGAGGAGTGGAATTTTACCTTCTCCGGCGAACCGAGGCGTATCAGCGTCGGACGCCACTCGGAGATTTCTGCGATTATGCGATTGAAAGTGATAAAAGAGCTAGGACGATTTTGCTCGCTTTTCGAAAAGTAAAGAGTTTTGGTTTTTGTGTTCTTGCTGTCCTTCTCCATTGCCCCTATGTTCTACTGCATGTCTCTTTTTTATAGCCCAATTTGGGTTCTAATG
This sequence comes from Przewalskia tangutica, assembly GCA_029844215.1. Classification (NCBI taxonomy): domain Eukaryota; kingdom Viridiplantae; phylum Streptophyta; class Magnoliopsida; order Solanales; family Solanaceae; genus Przewalskia; species Przewalskia tangutica. The sequence continues at coordinate 78,347,635 of CM056732.1, read as the reverse complement.
TTGGTAAGTAAAATAAAGGCTGATTTTCGTCAACTTCGTATGATTTTGACGAGATTCTTCAGTGCTGATTTGTAAGTGATTTGTTGCCATTTTCGGGGAAGATTTGGAATATTTGACTTCGATTCTTATGGAACGATTGACTCTTTATGGTAAAGATTTGGGTGGAAAATATTGCTTAAGGTAAGAGGGCTGGCTGTGTGCATGGGTAAGGAAAGTCGCCGGATTTTCCTCCCTGAAAATCCGGCGAGATTCGCGGCTAAAGGGCAGAAGTTTTGTTCTTGAAGGTTCTGAGGTTTCTGAGGTTCGTGTGACAGGGAAGGGGCGAAAATGAAAATAAGGGCTGGGGTAAATTGATGGGCTGATAAGGGAAATAAGGGTGATAGGCATGTAAGGGCTGTGGGGGAATCAAAAACGAATTGGGCTGAGGGAAATAGGCTTCGCGGGTAGTGGGCTGACGAGTTGGGCCGTGCGGGTAAGATAAAGGGCTGGGTAGAATTAGGAGTTTAATTAGGTGCTAATTCTAGGTATTAGATTTGGGTATTTAATTAATGGGTTATTAGTTTTAGGAGTTAATTAATTAATTTAGATTAATGAATTTAGTTAAATTATTTAGGTGCTTTATTAATCTAATTGTTATAAATGCGGGCGTGCTATTTAATTAATGTTTAATGTTTATAAAGTGATGTCATTATTAAGACTCATTAAATAAAAATTAGGACTTCTTAATTCTTTTATGAATGCTATTATTAAAACGCATGTGTTAGATTATGTATTTATTATTTATTATTAGGAATTATGACGACTCTAAGTGCGTAACTTTCTACGTAAGACGCGGTACCATTATTAAATTGCTTATTTATGCCTGTATTAGTGTATTATTGCTGCATTTTATTATTTAAGAATTATTGAAAATTAGTGTAATTTTAGCTAATGACTGGACGGGAGGGTCAAAATTGGGTGTCAACAGTTGTCCCTCTTTGTATGGAGATGATGGAAGAATCTTCGGACAAAGACGTTGACTCATAGCCAATTTTGTCTCGATCCTCAGAATTGAAAGGTTTGGGCAAATAGACAAGGCTGACGCAAAAAACCTAAAAAAAATTGTCCCAGTGTCGAGTTATGATGACACTGGGCTTATGGTGCTAAAAAAAATAAAAAATAAAATAAATAAATAAATAAAAAAATAAAAAATAAAAAATACAAATAGAAGTAACTGGCTTGAACCTGGGGTGTACCGCTATGGCTTATGGTGCTGGGTTTTATGGTGTTGTGGAACGAGTGGACCGACGCTTGAGGCCGCTTCTGCCATTTGTTGGGAAGGTTGGCCCCCCAACAAATTGCCCCGGTTCGCTGTAAGAGAAAATCCACGTTATGCTCCATCTTGTGCAGTTCCTGTGGATTGAAGCTAAGATAGAAGCATTAGTGCATAACTGTCAAAAACAAAACAAGGTAAGAATGTAAATTTTGTGTTGTGGTTGTAGTCAAATCGTATATGAAATGATGTGATGATACGCCGTCTTGTATAGACGAGATGCAGATGACGCCTTGTGTGGGCGTTATCGTCTTGTATGGACGAAATGCAAATGTCGCCTTGTATGGGCGGAATCATCTTGTATGGACGAAATGCAAATGACGCCTTGTATGGGCGTTCTCGTCTTGTATGGACGAGATGCAAATGACGCCTTGTATGGGCGTTATCGTCTTGTATGGACGAAATGCATATGACGCCTTGTATGGGCGTTCTCGTCTTGTATGGACGAGATGCATATGACGCCTTGTATGGGCGTTCTCGTCTTGTATGGACGAGATGCATATGACGCCTTGTATGGGCGTTCTCGTCTTGTATGGACGAGATGCATATGACGCCTTGTATGGGCGTAGATAAAAATTGTTTTATATATGGAGTTGTGTCGCAATTCATGCGTAATCAAAACTAGATGAAATAATTAAAGTGTAAATGATGTAGCCTGTGATTTTTGCAAGATGTATTTGATGTAGACTTGTTGCAGTTTGACTTTGCGAGCGAATCTGTTGTGTTGGAATGTTGCTATTGGCGTCGTTTTCGGACTTGGCGTCGTTTCAGACTTGTTGTCGTTTTTGGACTTGTTGTGTTGATGACGTCGTTGTGTTGCTGCTGCCCCTGTAGACTAAAGCTCAAGAAGGAGTTAGTGCATAACTGCTAAGACAGAATAAAGCATGAAATGAGAAAAATGCAGTTTTGAGAACAGAAAAAATCGTCCCTGCGTAGATGTGATATGTTGATGATGGCGTCGTTTTCGGACTTGGCGTCGTTTTCGGACGCGGAGTCGTTTTCGGACTCGGAGTCGTTTTCGGACTCGACGTCGTTTTTTGGACGTGGTGTCGTTTTCGGACTTAGCGTCGTTTTCGGACTTAGCGTCGTTTTCGGACGTGGCGTCGTTTTCGGACTTAGCGTCGTTTTCGGACGTGGCGTCGTTTTCGGACGCGGAGTCGTTTTCGGACTCGGAGTCGTTTTCGGACTTAGCGTCGTTTTAGGAAGTGGGGTAGTTTTGGACGCGAGTCGTTCCGGACCGAGTCGTTTTGGACTCGGCGTCGTTTTTGGGCGTGGTGTCGTTTCGGACTTAGCGTCGTTTCGGACTTAGCGTCGTTTTGGACGTGGCGTCGTTTCCGGACTTAGCGTCGTTTCGGACGTGGCGTCGTTTTGACGCGAGTCGTTTCGGACTTGCGTCGCTTTTGGACTTGGCGTCGTTTTCGGACGAAATGCAGATGTTCGTCGTTGTATGGACGAAATGTAGGTGTTCGTCGTTGTATGGACGAAATGTAGGTGTTCGTCGTTGTATGGACGAAATGTAGGTGTTAAATGCGTTGTATGGGCGAAATGTAGGTAAATCGTTGTATGGGCGAAATGTAGATGTTAAATCGTTGTATGGGCGAAATGTAGATGTTCGTCGTTATGCGGACGAACGCAGATGTTAAATCGTTATGCGGACGAAATGCGAATGTTCGTCGTTATGCGACGAAATGCGAGATGTTAAATCGTTATGCAGACGAAATGCGAACGCAGATGTCGTTATGCGGACGAAATGCGAATGTTCGTCGTTATGACGGACGAAATGCAGATGTTAAATCGTTATGACGGACGAAATGCAGATGTTCGTCGTTGTACGGACGAAATGCAGATGTTCGTCGTTGTACGGACGAAATGCAGATGTTCGTCGTTGTACGGACGAAATGCAGATGTTCGTCGTTGTACGGACGAAATGCAGATGTTCGTCGTTGTACGGACGAAATGTAGATGTTCGTCGACGAAATGCAGATGTTCGTCGTTGTACGGACGAAATGCAGATGTTCGTCGTGTCGATGTTCGTCGTTGTATGGACGAAATATAGATGTTCGTCGTTGTATGGACGAAATGTAGATGTTGTATTTATTGTCCTCCTCGTTCCTGTTGACCTGCAACATTCACTCAAAGAAAAATTGTGAGTTCGGGGAGGGGGTCGGCCGATTTGTGTTGGCTCTTGATATTTGCACGCGTTGTCTTGTCTGGACCATGTAACCCCTGTCTGATTTCGAGTCTCGGTCGAAAACATTTGTTGAAAATATTCTATCTTGAGAAAATACTAGTAGGAAATTATGTCGATTTTTGAATAGCGACATGTTATGAAACAGAGCGAGCATCCTTATCCGAAATCGGCGGTATATTCTCTCATACTCTCGGTGCTCCGCTGCCGTCAGGCTTTCTTTTAAAATTTTGTCGATTTTGGGACATGGAACCCTTCGCGTAAATCGACCATGTCCATTGATGTCATTTGTAGTAAAGTCCTTAAAATTGTCCCAGTTTATGTCGATCTTTCAAGCATATGGGATCATATTTGTCAATGTCCTTCGTGGCGAAGTCCTTAAAAAGCCCCGCTGATCGACGAACCGAGTCGGATATATGTCGTCGCTGGACATAATCGCCGATAACGTCGTTGTCGGGCGTCTTCTTTGTTCTGTAGAATAAATGCTCCTGCAAGCTAAGCTTGAGAAAACGTTAGTGTATACCTGTTTAAACAAAATGATGAATATATATGAGAAGTGCAATTTTATGGGTAGAGACGTCGTCCCTGATATGCGAGATAGTGCGAGGTGTCGTCCTTGCACGGACGTGCTAGACGCTGCAAATGATGAATTGCCATGATGCCTTTGTGGTGTGCGATGCGTGGGTTGCCAATTTGACTTTATGCCCGAGTTGATGCGCTAGGTTTTGTTGCGGAACTCTGAACTTTGACTGCTGATTGTTGATGCCCCTTTCTGCTGCTGCTGCTTCTGCTGCGGACTTTGTATTGTTGTCATCCTCTGCCTTTGCTGCTTTTTTGCTGTTTCTGCTAATACGAAGAAACCTTTCGCCGTATTTTTGCTTCGGTTATTGCACTTTCTGCTTCTGTTCATATGAAAAGACCTGCGCTCAAAGAAAATTTGTGAGTTTTGGGGGGGGGGGTCGATTCGTATTTGACTTCGTCGCTTTATTTCTTGATATCTTTGCGCCTGGCCTGTTTGGACCTGCAACCCCTGTCTGGTTTCCTATTTTGTCCCAGTTTTGAATATGCAATCTGGGGTAGACCAGAATAGGGATGCAAGTCCAATCTTTCAATACGTCTCATTGCCTGCGTTAAGGCTGGCTGGGTCTTCATACTCTGTTTTTGCTTAGTCAAATACAAATCGACCTTTGGGGAAGGTGATAAATCCTTTTTAGAAAAAATGTAGCAAACTGCGTTAGTGTAAAGCACATGATTTTGCAAAAGTGTAAAAAATATTCAGCAAGTACATATTGCACATAAATTGTCACATTGCAAGCGAGTCCTAGCATGCATGGGACCGCACGATGCGGTAGGCCTAAACGTCACATATGCGAGGCCATGATAGATTTGTCCAAGTCGTCCAACTATAATGCCTTTGTTGAAAATGGCGACCAAATGACGGTGCACTTTTCCCAATTTTAGCATGTCATGATTGGGCTTGGATTTGTTTGTCATTGCCACGCTACACATAATATGCTGGTTGGCCGTTGGGTTGAGAAACCCGTCGACAAGTTTGGTGTCTTCCCAATTGTGGTGTCGATGCCAAGGACCAACCCACCTAAGGTAAATGCATGCATGCCCTAAAATAAGGGTGGTATAGCTCTATCTTAAGTTTCTAAGAATTGGCTTTTCTAGACGCAAGGTTCCCGAGCGGACAACTCGAGTGAGAAGGCTACGCGGCTGATCAGACGAACCGATCTAACTCCGCGCAGGCGCCAACTCTCCTAAAATTTGGATATTTTTTTAAAGAAGTTTGCGGGTGCGCGGAACACACCAGCGCGTGAGTGTGTGATTGTGTGAATTTTCCAGAATGGAAGAAATATGAGCGGAATGCCAGTTTAAGGAAAGCAGTAGAGCAGGTAGCAAAAAATAAACAAAATACAATACACAAAAATTAAATGCAAAATAATTGCCAAGTAATAACCCTAGGTCTGTTGTGGTTAAGAACCTAAAATCCCCAGTGGAGTCGCCATTTCTGTCACGCCCGATTTCGACCGCGACTTTATTCTAGCGAACCCTGCTCGAGTAAGATGTTAGAAAATAAATAATAAAATGCTAAAAGAAAGTTAAGGTGTTAAAGAAGTGTTTAAAATATTAAAAATGCTAAAGGGTTGCTAGGGAGTCGCCACCTAATTAATTTGGTGAATTAGGACACCTAAATGTCAACTTAGGTTAAAGTCAACACTAACTCCATCTTTTAATGGTCTGCTAAACTTAGTGAGATTCTGGGTAAGGGTTCTTTATTAATCTAGAGGGAAGGGGTTAGGCACCCTCTAAGATCCGCTAACTTGCGGTTGTCCTGCCAAACCTAGGGTAATTATTATATTTAAAGAATGCACGTTTTAAAAATATAAAGGGTGCTTTCAAAAATGTTTTACAGAAAGGGGCCTGTTGATAAAAAGTTTGCAAGACTAGTACTATAAAAATAAAGTTTTAAAGTGTGCTTGTATACTGTTTATAGATATATGCCATGTTGATTTATGATCAAAGACAAGCTTTTAGAATCAAATATATATGACGTAGTGCAAAAGATTATTTTATAGTTTTCCGATAATAAGGTTGTTCAACACAAATTATTTATATTATGCTAATGAAAGAGCTTATGAGAAAATTAATTTACTTTATCATGGATTTTATAAAGAAATAATACTTTAGTCGCGAGTTAAATTATTTAGTAAGGTTTAGATATGTATGACAAGCATAAAAGACAAGCAGGTCGGAAGTGCGTTTCTAATTATGAATTACTTTCCCTTATATGTTTGAAACTTAATTGTTCTAGATATCCTAAATATTACAGAAATAGAGTTATTAAATTACAATAAACAAATGAATAAATGAATAGCAAGTAAAGAGAGAGAATGAGATTTAAGAATGCTCTTTACGACGGATGACGACGTCCTATTTGTTTTTCTAGGAATTCCTGAAGCGGGAACGGGAATGCGGATGCAGATGCGGGTTGCTATTTGAAATAGCTCGCGTTGAGTCTCGCAACGAAACTCTTCATTTTGCTCCGATGCGTGCCATGTAAAAATAAAAGAAGATAAAGATTAGTATCTCATCCAATTGTATAAAAGACGAAAGAAACAAAATGATCTTGAGAGGCGGAACACGCATTATCCATCGATTCTATATTTAACATGCCGTTGGGCTCGGAGAATAGAGAACGAGAAGGCAAACAAGTAAGGCAAACAGAGGAAACAATAGGTGGCCCAAATAAATTATCAATTTATGAGGATAAATCGGCACCCAAGGCAGTGTAAACCAATTATCTTCTCAGATTTTCTAAAGGAGGGAGGGGCAGGTATGCAACAACAAACAAAGAAGAGAAAAATGAGTACAACCTGCCTGCAGACTTGCTGCAGCAGGTTCTCAAATATACTTAGGAGAATAACTAGATGTAAGCAGTAGATAGAAATAACTGCAAAGCGTAAAATTTCCATTTTTTAAAAGAAAGGCCAATTAATCCTATTCTTACATGCTCATATGAACCACACTAGCACATTATATATGAGTTAATGATCAGTGATACCGGGACAGAGACACCAAACATGGGTGAAATAATATGGCAACACATAGCATGCTAGTTTAATTTAAGATACATGACTCAACATCGAAGCAAATGGCTAGGACTGAAGTAAATCCATTTTCCCCAATCATATGCCCAGATTTCTCAATGGTTTGAACTATGTTAGCACCAAACTATCCCTCATATGTGCTTAACAGAGGAATGCAGTCAACAATGGCTCAGTGCAACACAAGCCAATCCATGTAAACAACAGATGTTGGTATAGAAACTGTCTAAAAGACTCGGTAAGCGGATTTTGACACCAAGTGACCAAAGAAGTACAATAATCTAATATAGACCCATATAGGAACTAAATAAGTTCCAAACAGGCAGATACATGGAGACAGTGTGATCATTCCAGTGTATATCGCAGATATATGAGGCTAGGGGTTCCCAAAGATATACACACTCACGGGTTCAAGCTACATTGACATTGCACAACTTATACAGCCCAGATTTAGTTAAAAATACATTACAACTTTTATACCAAATAACACGGGATTACATAAACAGGTTATACATGGTTAGATAGACCACGTACCAGATTCTAAATCCAACATACGATTTATATATAGACTGGAGTTGTTCTTAAATCAACACATCTATCCAGAACAAACAGTCCACGATTAACGATTAAAGTCAGTTTTGAACACCTTAAACTAATTCATACACAAATTAGCATCGATGCGTAATTCGATAGAATCATATTTGACTAAACTAAGCCTAAACTAACGAGATAAAGCGTTACAGACGTCGACAGGAACATATGTGACTAAATATGCTTGATGGATTGTTAACTAATCTTCACAGTTATCACTGAGCCAAAATATGTCTAATATACTACTGAAACAGCAGACTGATCCTTATAACAACATCTATCACAAAGCATTTTCGCAAAATAAGTATCTGCCATCACAATCAAACAAATAAGTATTCACCAAGACCGGGACTTCACTATTCGCCGAAATAACCTTGCATTTATCGTAATCCAAGCAGAACTAAACAAATAAATTCTAACATTATACTGGCACGAGACACGCGAAAAAATGCAGAAATTCAAAGAATGCGACGAATCGAGGGAGTGGAATTTTACCTTCTCCGGCGGCGAACCGAGGCAGCGTATCAAGCGTCGACGCCACTCGGAGATTTCTGCGATTATGCGATTGAAAGTGATAAAAGAGCTAGGACGATTTTGCTCGTTTTTCAGAAAAGTAAAGAGTTTTGGTTTTTGTGTTCTTGCTGTCCTTCTCCATTGCCCCTATGTTCTACTGCATGTCTCTTTTTTATAGCCCAATTTGGGTTCTAATGTTGGTAAGTAAAATAAAGGCTGATTTTCGTCAACTTCGTATGATTTTGACGAGATTCTTCAGTGCTGATTTGTAAGTGATTTGTTGCCATTTTCGGGGAAGATTTGGAATATTTGACTTCGATTCTTATGGAACGATTGACTCTTTATGGTAAAGATTTGGGTGGAAAATATTGCTTAAGGTAAGAGGGCTGGCTGTGTGCATGGGTAAGGAAAGTCGCCGGATTTTCCTCCCTGAAAATCCGGCGAGATTCGCGGCTAAAGGGCAGAAGTTTTGTTCTTGAAGGTTCTGAGGTTTCTGAGGTTCGTGTGACAGGGAAGGGGCGAAAATGAAAATAAGGGCTGGGGTAAATTGATGGGCTGATAAGGGAAATAAGGGTGATAGGCATGTAAGAGTGTGGGAATCAAAACGAATTGAGGGAAATAGGCTTCGCGGGTAGTGGGCTGACGAGTTGGGCCGTGCGGGTAAGATAAAGGGCTGGGTAGAATTAGGAGTTTAATTAGGTGCTAATTCTAGGTATTAGATTTGGGTATTTAATTAATGGGTTATTAGTTTTAGGAGTTAATTAATTAATTTAGATTAATGAATTTAGTTAAATTATTTAGGTGCTTTATTAATCTAATTGTTATAAATGCGGGCGTGCTATTTAATTAGTGTTTAATGTTTATAAAGTGATGTCATTATTAAGACTCATTAAATAAAAATTAGGACTTCTTAATTCTTTTATGAATGCTATTATTAAAACGCATGTGTTAGATTATGTATTTATTATTTATTATTAGGAATTATGACGAGACTCTAAGTGCGTAACTTTCTACGTAAGACGCGGTACCATTATTAAATTGCTTATTTATGCCTGTATTAGTGTATTATTGCTGCATTTTATTATTTAAGAATTATTGAAAATTAGTGTAATTTTAGCTAATGACTGGACGGGAGGGTCAAAATTGGGTGTCAACAATCCTAAGATTGTTAGAAAATATGACTTGTGTGATAATGAATGTACTATAAAAACTAGATTAGGACGAGATGATTCTTTGTCCTTAGGATAATATTAGCCCCACTATATGTTGATGGGATTAACTTGCTAATTTACCTCCAGGATTCCCTAATCTTTTAACGAAATTTACAACAACTTATTCGTTCTTCATGAACATTAATTGCTTGAAAGAAAGAAGGTGTTCTATATTTGAAGATATAGATTGCTTGTACACTTTTAATCATATGTCATTCCATATTTAAAGAAAAGTGACCTTTCATGAACAATTGTGATCTTTCATGAACAATTGTGACTTTTCATGAAATTAACGTTCTTCCAAACAGCCTGAAACCGACGCAGCGCCGCAGCCCTGCAGGATGGCGTCGCGGCGCTGAAACTTCAGAGAGTGGCACCGCGGCCCTGCAGGGTGGCGCCGCGGCGCCGAGACTTCAGAGGCTGAAAGACACAACACTTGATACAAAATTATCTCTTGGTGTTATCCTCTTTAAATATAAATTTAATTAAAATGGTAAAAGATTAAATGATATTTAAACTCGTGTTCGTGTAAAGTTTGGCCCATTGCATGTTTGACCCAATTAAATGAACTCAATTCATTTAATATACAAAGTACAAAAGTACTTATAAACACATCAAGCTCTTTCTATTCTTCCAATGTGGGACAAACCCACATACACAACTTCCTAACAAACACAATTGAAGACTATATACAACAATATCAGCAAAAAAATATATACTTTCTGAATGAGGAGGTATGTGTTGATAAAGAAACCTCTGATATTTTTATTTAATATTTCATTTTGTCATCCAAAAAATATCCTCTGCTATCTTTTTGTAGAAATAAGGTTCCAGCCATGTTTCATGCAAGGAGAGAGTATAGACGGAACTGGACTTTGAGCAGCTGTAGTTTTACTAGTTGGTGCATCAAGTAGTTAACAACACATAGAAATCATTTTTTTTGCATGTTAAATGATCTCCTGCTATTATTTGGAACGGAAGATATAGTTCTAGACATTTCTTGGTCTTGGTTGCCACAGGACGTGTCGATTCTTGCGGCCAAAATATAACAAAAAAATAGCATTTAGATTGGATTTTAGTCATTGTTTCTTGTACTTTATTGAATTATTTTCTTTATTTCTCTGTCTGAAGTTTGATGTTTTTCTTCCTTTAGATTCTTGGATTACAGGAATCCTTGGGCAAATATGAAAGATCAACTATCATAAATCTGAAAGTGGTTAAGAATCTTCCACAGTTTCCACTTAATAAGATCTTGGTGAAGGTATTTTCTGTTTAAGATTATGAAGAGCTTCACTTCTGCTACTGTTGTTGACCAAGGTAGCTGGTAATAACTGTCTGAACAAGTTTCCTAATGACAAAACCAGGAAACAAAGAAAAACAAGTCATAGATGCTGAGGATGACAGTAACATGCACCAGCAGTTGCATGTTTTATATTCTGTAAGATGATAATTTGGAAGCTAATATCATTTTAGATCATTGATTGTGGAATTATTCAGTAATGAAAATCAACCATCTTTGTGTGGTGATCACTCAATTGTTATTGGATTTTGGATTATGAAAATGGGTGAAAATATTTTATAAGGAAAAATGGTGAAAATTGTCAATTGCTTGGTTCTGCAGGTTGGTCTGGCCCACTTACTGGCAGCTCGAGACCAAGAATTTCGCACTTTCAGCTGAGGTATTATTGGTGGTGGCTCGTGGTCTTTTGGATATATCTCTTTTCTTACAAAATTAAGAAGTACTTTTATCCTGTGCATAACGAACATGTAAGCCAATTGTTTTAAGAAACAGACTTACTTGTTCGTATAGCTCTCTGGGTAAAAAATTTGAACTTGTATATCCAAGTCCAGTTTCCTCAAATACTAATCATGAGCAACTTTTGCATGTTTATTACTGTTGAAAGTCAAAAAAATTAATAAAGTTATATATGTGTAGATTCACACGTCATGTAGAACTCATTACTTATGTAACGCGAATATTATTGAATATTTTATAGAATACCGCTTGTTAATGTTGAGTTTGGTGTTGTGACATTTTCCCAACATATCATTTTCAGCTCCAAGTTAAAATCAGAAATGTTGAAACAAATGTCACGACATTCGGACCAACATTCTGTGAAACAGTTTTGCCTTACTTCACGGAACTGAAGATTTCGTGGAATTTTTACCATGATGGTAAAGTGACTTGGCAAGGTGATTAGGAGCTGATTAAAAACGCGGGAAAACCAAGTCAAAGTTGTTGCTAAGCTTGGGGAACAAGTCTAAGAAGTTAGAGGATTTTGCTCCATGATCTTCTCCAACAACCTTATTAGGGATGGCAGGTGGGTATAATTTTGCGGGTTCCGCACCGCCCCCGCCCCAGTTGGGGCGGGTATGGGTATAACTTTGGCGGATAATAGGCGGGTATGGGTATTGAAAATGTACCCGCCACGGGTAGGCGGGTAGGTGGTGGATTTGCAGTTATACCCGCCTCCCCCGCCTACCCGCCCCATAAGTAGTCCGCAAGCCCAAACCTCTTGAGCCCAATATAAAAAATATATTACAAATAGGGTTTCATTCCATCACTTCTCAACACTAACCACAAGTCTTCAACATAAACAGTCTCTGCGCCGCGCCACCACTTTCACTTTCGGATCTCACCCTTCACTCTTCACCCTTCACCCTTCATCGTTAGTTTACCCTCACCTCTCACTTCAAAGATCGCCACGCTGCCATCACGCCTCTCCGTCTCCCATTCTCCGTTCTATCACACGCCGCCTTATCCATCACGCCCCGCCCTCGACAAGCGAGAAGCGATGTTGATAACTGATGTGGAAAATTGAGAACTGATGTTGAAAACTGAACTGATGTTGCTGCTAAATTTATATTGCTGCTAAAACTGAGAACTGATGTTGAATCATTTTGGCAGAGACTACTGAGAACTAGAAGTTTAATGGAGAATAGGGTGCAGAATTCTGATATTGAATTATTTTGAATATGTCTTTGCATTTCAACTTTTTGTATTGGTTCTAATATTGAATCAAAACTACTTAAATGTATTTGCATTTAAGCTTTTCAGCTTTTGGTTCTGATATTAGTTCTCTGATATTGGTTCTGATTTTGAACATGTCTTTGCATCTGAAGTAAATTTATGTAATCTTTTCAACTTTTTCAGTTATTTCACTTGCGGGTATAGGCGGATATTGACGGGTGGCGGATATCCACTTGGGTGGTGGGGTGGGTGTGGATTTAAAAATATACCCGCCTAGGCGGGTATGGGTTTTGAAATTGTACCCGCCGTGGTTGGCGGGTAGGTGGTGGATATAAAATTTTTTGGCGGGTACGGGTGCGGGGGAGGGGGTACCCGCACCCGCCCCGCCCAATTGCCATCCCTAAACCTTATTGACTGCCCACCTTTCCCTCAACATCTACAATCAATCGATGAGCTTTTCAAGGAAGACTCTCTACTATAAATAGAGAGGGAAGATCAGTGAATCGATATCTAGAATCAAAATGTAAAAATACCAAGAGAGCTCTCGAGATTTCATCTCATAAATCTGGATCACAACTGTGTTGCCTGAGTTTTTGACGACATTTTGTCCAACATTAAAGTTGCTGCCTAGATTCTAGATTAGTTCTTTATTGAAGCAATTATAATGAGATGTTGTCTATATCTACTTATTTAGATTTTTCAGGCATGTAAGTCATCTGCGACTTCACCATTTTTTATTCTTTTTGTATTATTTTGTAATTTTGTAAAAGAAGGAATATATTCAATTGTATGTATACAATACTTTTGGTCATTGACCATCATATGTTATATTAATGTATAACCTATGTAAATTTAAACATTTGTGTCTTTATTATTTTCGCTGCAATTTACTCTTCAAAGGTTTTTCCGTTTTTATCCACGTGTTGTCAGTTGTGCCGGACGACATTATCGCCGACATTTGCAATCTGTTCCAGCATTCGAATTGATTTTACTTTCAGTATGTTTTTATTATTTCATAACATAACCCCCGGGACTCAACAAGTGGTATCAGAGCTAACACTTGACATAATAAGTGATTGGTCCTATTATTCAAAGTTATGGATCCAGCTAATCCAAATATCGGTAGACTTTCCATTTTAAATGGAACAAAATGTACCTATTGAGGATTCACCTACGTTCTCACATCAAATCAATTGATGTTAGAGCATGTAGATCTATAACCAATGAGTATGTTGTTCAAATGTTGTCGCCGGATGAGGAAGGTGATATTCTAAACCTGAATCCAAATGGACGGCGGAAGAAATCAATAATACTAGCTTCAGTGAAAAGGCCTTAAAAACAATTTTTGGATGGGTTGATCTTTACATGTTCAAGCTCATTCAAACTTTCCAACGGCTAATGATGCATGAGATACTTTACAAATTCATTGTGAATGTAGCTTAAGTATTCGTCGAACAAAGCTACACATAATCATGAGAAAATATGAACATTTAAGTATGGAAGAAGCGGATGATATTAAATCTTATTTTGAAAGGCTCTCCGTTCTCTTTCTGAAAAGTTCAACTTAAAGATTTGTGTCATTAAAGAAGCTCACAATCTTACTACTATAGACCTTCATACCTTGATGAACATTCTCAAAACCTATGAGATGAACAATGAGAATCAAAGGAAACTATACAAGAGCAAGAATGTGACACTTCAAGTTCAATCCTCAGAGAATCAAATCAATGAAGAGGATGGGAATCTTGAAGAAATTGGTGAAGGTTCTAATATTGCCTTACTCACCCGAAAATATAATTCTATGGTGAGGAAGTACAATAATGAGATAAATCAATCTAAATCTAAACAACATCAAAACCAAGGCTTCAATCAAAAGTCCACCAAATTCCTTCCAAGTACTCAAAAAGAAAGGCCAAAAGAAGGAGAAGAGGAAGGATATCAAGAAGTTGAATCACTAGAAATGCTGGTCACTGTTTATGAACAGTCCCTATCTGATAATGAAAATGTCGTTTGTAATGTTGCCTCAGATGTCACGACATTTCAGGCAACATCTGCAACGACATATGCATCTCTAACAACATCTGAAAGATACATATTCTTTAACTATCCTGATGTTAATTGCTTTATTGATTTTATTTCTAGTGGTGAGGCTGAGAGTATGAATCAAGTTTAATGCAAAAATGACATGATTAATGAATTATAAACCATTTGTAAAGCCTAAATCATAGAATCCAAGCAACTTGAGACAAAGGTAAAATCTTTAACTCGTGAGAATGTAGATTTAAAAGGCACAATAACCCTACTAGAGGTTGCACTTACCAAATAGGGTTACTGCATTTGGTAAGATTCGTGCAAAATTGGATTTAGTCGAAACAACATTCCGTAAGCTCTACTCAGGGACTTCTAAATTGAATGAGATACTCAATTTTTAGTAATCCTTCACATACAGGTATTGAGTATGAAAACTCTTTTAAAACTTTCTGCTCTAGTTTGTTTGACAAAAATGAAAAAATGTGCTTTGTAAAAGAAAATGATTAAAAAATAAGTTCTCATATATGTCAAAAAGAATATGAAGTTTGTGTGTCATCATTGTAACTGTTTAAAACTTCAAGATTTTGTGAGCGAAATGTTGCCTAAAAGGCTGTCCAACATCTCGGACAATATTTGAAGCAACATTTCTGAACTGAAAGGTAAAGAATGTTTTAAAAGAGTTTGGGTTCCCAAAGTGGATGTAACTTGTAATGTTTCTATAACTGCGTTTAGGACTAACATTGCAGGTTCTTGGTACTTTAAAAGTGGATGTTCTCGCCACATGACATGTACAAAGTAGTTTCTAAAGAAATGTGAGTCATTCAATGGAGGTAACGCAACTTATGGAGGTGGCAGTAAAAGTAAGATGGTTGGAAAAGGAATCCTGAATATTCCTGAATTTTCAACTTTAAGAAATGTCTTACACATTGAAGGTTTAATGATTAATTTGATGAGTCAATTGTGTAATGATAATCTTGAGGTAAAATTTAAAGAATGTTGTAAAGCTACAAATGAAGCTAATGAATGTGTCGTGTGAGATACTAGAACATGTGATAATTGTTATCTTGTTGCAAGACAAGAGACATGCAATAATGTCAAGATGGACGACACAACATTATGACATCAAAAGTTGGGACATGTCAACTACCGAAATCTGGAAAAATTAGTCTCATATGTAGCGGTTAGAGACTTACCCAACTTCAGTCATAAAGGTAAAACAATCTGTGGAGATTGTCTCCAAGGTAAGTAAACTCATGTTTCCCATAATGTTGTCCAGAATGACGGACAACATTCAGGTATGTCTCACTATTTTTCATTTATTACACATGGATCTTATGGGTCCAATTGAGGTAGACAATTTAGGAGACATGAGATATTCTTATGTGATTGTAGATGATTTTTCTAGGTACTCATGAATATATTTTTTTGAAAGAAAATCTCAAACTTTTGACATGTTTTAAAATTTTACATTCTAGAATTAGGAACTTGTTCTATTCTCCTATTTTTTCCGGATTAGTTCCGACCATGAAAAATAATTTGAAAACATCTCCTTCACAAAATTTTGTGACAAAAGAGGAATTTTCCATGAGTTTTTCTGCTCCCAAAAACTCCTTAACATAATGGGTAGCACAAAGGAAAGATAGAACATGGCAAGGAATGACTAGAGTTATGCTTAGTTCTAAAAAATTGTCAAAATATTTTTTTTACTGCCTGTCACATCACTAATAGAATCTACTTAAGGTCTGTAACAAAGATGACACCCTATGAGCTAATAAATAGAAATAAATCTAACTTGTGTTACTTTCATGTTTTTGGGTGTATTTGTTACATTTTAAATGATAGAGATTATCTAGCTAAGTTTTACTCTAAGAGTGACAAAGGGATTTTTTTGGCTATTCTCAAAATAGTCATGTTTACCGAGTGTACAATCTAAGGACAAAAACTATACAAGAGTCTGTAACTATTATTTTTGATGATTTTTCTGATTTTACAAGGAATACATTTGAAAATAACACTATAGTTTCAGTGGGAATGTGCAGACTCCCGAAGACCAGATGTTGCCTCAAATGTTACCACATTCGAAACAACATCTGAATCTGAACCAGAGACCACAGAGGGTGTGGATGAGGAGTCAAAAGTTGAATTGCTAAATCAAGTTCGAAGTAACCCCTCATCAAGGATTAAGAAAATCATCCAACATGTCAGGTGATAGGGGGAGTGTTTGAAGGAATTTAAAACAAGAATCAAAGAACCACTCAACTATTGAAAAATAGTAAGGTATGTGGGTATGTCAACCATATACCAAGAGGTTAGTCTTTCTTGTTTAATGTTTGTGTATGTGCTCGATTCCAAGCTTGTTCCAAAAATCTCCCACTTAAATGTTGTAAAACGTGTCATTAGATATGTTGTCGGCACATGTGAGTTGGAATTTTATATTTCAAATACACTAATCCTAATTTAATAGGATATAGTGACACGGATTAAGCTGATGATGTGGATGATAGAAAGAGTACGAATGAAGGATGTTTTTATCTTGGCAATAATCTTGTTTCTAGATATAGTCGTAAACAAAACTGTGTCTCACTTTCAACTACTGAATCTGAATATGTAGCAGCTGAAGTTTGTTGTTCTCAATGAATATGGATAAGACACATGTTAAACGACTATGATTTTACTAGCAACATTTTAATTTTGTACTATGATTAGACATCATTTTTTAAGAGATTTGATTAAAAAACAGCTAGTTCAAATTGAACATGATTGATACTCTTCATCAACTAGCTGATACTTTTATAAAAGTTTTGGATCATGAGAGATTTTCTATTTAAAGAAATCTCTTGGTCTTTGTAATCTCTAAAAAAACATTTTTTTTGTAAATGTCGACTGGAATGTCTCTAACATTTTGGGTGACATTTACTTGTTAATATCATAATATGTTTTTAGTTACTGGATAATGGCATGATTTTTGTTCACACAAGTATGATCCCCAATAAGAACATGATTCAAAAGCGATATTGTTCTCTGCGATGATATTAGATATCATAAAAAAGGAGTATAAAAAAAGGCAAAGCCTTCACTATCTTTGGCAACTGTGCAAAATGGGCAAAGCCCTTGAAATGATACCGTTCCTATTCTATAGGAGTATCAAGTGCTTCAAAAGAAATTTTAAAAATACTAAATAAGTATTCTTATATTTTGAAAATCCTTTTGTATGTGTTTTATGATTAGACCAAGGACACAATGGAAAAATGTTACATTGGTCCAGAGGTTAAACTCATAAAAATACATATAAAACGTGTCTTGATTTGTTGCCAAAACGAAAAGTTTTTGCGGGATCATAATACTTGTGTTGTCCAAAATGTTGCCAACATTGCTTTTGACATTTTCAGATAATGATATTTGTTGGGATGTTGTTTGTAATTGTTTTTCAGAAAAATCAAATTTTCTCCCTATTTTTATGCCTTGTTTTAATAGGAATTTCGAACTTTAAAATGATAATATTAATTGAATTCCTATCGTGATGTTTATCTTTCCCCCCAATATTTTAGGTGGAAGTTATTGTGTATAATTGGAACACCTAAAACTAAGAAAATTTTGTTGCTTAGAAAGATTTGTCATGTATATAGATATTCCTCTCATTTGTTATTTTTCTATATCTCTGATTTTCCCTATATATATATATATATATATATATATATATATATATATATATATATATATAAAAGGGAAATCACATCACACCTCGGGCATAATACTACCTACCTGATGGAATCATCACCATTCTAAACTTCATCCTCAAAAACCTCTCCACTATATCCACCTATGGAAACCTCTCCCATGTCAACACCAATATCAACCAACACACCGACCAACTTTCCTGAGTACTAGCCCTTCCAATGAATACTGAATCTTCTGAGCATATTGAACCACAACAACCCTACCGGTTTCCTTCTTCATCATTCACATAGGACTTGTCTAAAGCTATAGTATTCAAAGGTTTAAATGAACCTTTAGATATCAACTATCCAGGTGATGACAATAATCCAATAGATGTTGATGAAACATCTGATATTTCAGTATTGGGTAAGAGATCAAGATCCTCCACCTTCCCTATTTGTCGATCGAGTAGAATGTTTGAGAGAACAGTTCGTGAAAAGTCGAGCAAGAAAAGGTCCAGATGTGATACTTATATACCTGCTTGCTCAAAGTAGTGACAGTGATGACACGAACTTGGTTTTCTCAACTGAAGAGAGTGAAGAAGAACCAACTGCTTCTGTACTGCAAAATGTGTCTCAAGAAAAAAAAAGTTCCTGATGAAACTCCATTGAAGCAATTCGTCCCAAAGGAAATTTTCAGATATGCCAAATCGAGTGTTGCTCTGAATGTTGCCACTGATGCCACAACATCTCAGGCAATATTTCAGTCAACATCAGAAGAGACAAAAACTCCAACATCCTCCAGCAAAACCAAACATGATTCAAACCTTGAGGTATGTATCTACTCAGACAAATTCTATTCTAAAACTAATTCTCATAATTAGGACTGGTACAAAAATAGAATTATTAGATCTGAAAAAATATTAGACTTTGCCTCTTGTTCAAAATATGGTTTGGTAGAGTTCTTAAAAGAAAAACAGCTCTTAGGATCTGTTACTGAGAAAAAATCATATATTGATAAAATAGTCAGGTTGTTTGCTAATCATTCTGCTATAGAGGATATCGACTCAAAGAAATTTGGGAAGGTGTGTCTCTTTAACAGAGTATATATTTTCACACCTGCTGTTATAAACCAATGTATGAGATTAAATGCTGAGGAGAATGTTAGAGAAGTAGACCCTGCAGTGGACAATAAAGATGAAGTAATTGAGCACCTCACATGAGGTATAATGCATAAGTGGATCCCTAGATTTCAGCCTCTGAATTAACAGTCATGTTTGCCACCCTTCACAAATTTCTATACACAATTGGCTTCCTTCAATGAATGAGTCAATTGTAACTACAGAATAAGTCACCCTGTTGTATAAAATTGGGAAAGGTTTGAGAGTTGATCTGGGCAAAATGATATTTCATCAAGTTGTCAACTTGGCACAAAAAGAATCAACTTCAATCCTTCTTTATCCCTCTCTGATATATAAAGTTTTAACTACCCAAGGTCTTAAGCCTAAGAGAGAGGACACACTATGGAAGGCTCCTGAACTGTATACAGTAACAAAGTAGTTTTGAAGAGTAGAGACAGAGTCATTGATCTACCCTGGAAAATGGAAATAAATAGTACATATGTTGATAGGAATGTCACCAACATTCTTGACAACACTGGTCCAAGACAGTCTCCAGTGTCTACTGAATGGCTTGTGAATTAAATTGCAAAGATCAACCAATAAATATCTGAGGTTGATACTGTGGGGAATGCTTTAATTCAAGCCAGAGACCAGTTCATGTTGTTGCTTTCTTCACAAAAGGGGGAGAAAATGATAATGTTGTTGAAGATGATGATGCTGCTGAGCTGAAGTCGATGAAGCAGAAAATGAGTGATGATGCTGCTGAAGTCGATGAAGCAGAGGAAAGTGTTAAAATGATGATGTTGCTGAAGTCGATGAAGCAGAGATAAGTGCTAATACAGGGGGAGATGATGAAGCAGAGGAAGTGCTAATGCAGAGGGAGCAGAGAAAGAAAACTAGATGTTGTTGTTCTATACAAATAATGAGTTATGCATGTGCATAGAAGGAATTATGCAAGAGTATAGAACTGTTAGAAGCTACTGATATTGTGCTGAAAGCTACTGTTGTTGTATGATGAGTTAGTTGATGCTACTGATTGGTACTGTATGAAGCTGATGCTACTGGTTGGTACTATATGAAGTTGATGCTACTGGTTGGTGTTGAGAATATGATTTGAATATTTTGGATGATATGTGTATATGTGCTAACATCTTTCTTCTTTTCTAATCCTACATGAATATGGTGTATATATATATATATAATATATATATATAATATATATATATATTGTCTTGTATATGTTGTGTTTATATGCCATTACAGGTTAATGAGGAGCATTATTGTAATCATAGATGTTGAGACAACACCTATGACATTGTCGTAAGTCACTTGCACTGAATATATTAGGTTTTGTGAAGAAAGGCAAAAAGAGGGAGAATGTTAATGTTGGTTTGGCGTTGTGACATTTTTCCCAACATATCATTTTCAGCTCTAAGTTAAAATCAGAAATATTGGAACAAATGTCACGACATTCGGACCAACATTCTGTGAAACAGTTTTGCCTTACTTCACGAAACTGAAGATTTAGTGGGATTTTTATCATGATGGTAAAGTGACTTGGCAAGGTTATTAGGAGCTGATTAAAAACACGGGAAGACCAAGTCAAAGTTGTTGCTAAGCTTGGGGAACAAGTCCAAGAAGTTAGAGGATTTTGCTCCATGATCTTCTCCATCAACCTTATCGGCTGCCCACCTTTCCCTCAACCTCTACAACCAATCGATGAGTTTTTCAAGGAAGACTCTCTACTACAAATATAGAGGGAAGATCAGTGAATCGATATCCAGAATCAAAATGTAAAAATACCAAAAGAGCTCTCAGGATTTCATCTCAGAAATCTGGATCACAACTGTGTTGCCTGAGTTTTGACGACATTCTGTCCAACATTATAGTTGATGCCTAGATTCTAGATTAGTTCTTTATTATTATAATGAGATGTTGTCTATATCTACTTAGTTAGATTTTTCAGGCATGTAAGTCATCTGCGACTTCACCATTTTTTATTCCTTTTGTATTATTTTATAATTTTGTAAAATAAAGAATATATTCAATATTATTGGTCATTGACCATCATAGGTTATATTAATATATAACCTATGTAAATTTAAACCTTTGTATCTTTATTATTTCCGCTGCAATTTACTCTTCAAAGATTTTTCTATTTTTATCCATGTGTTATCAGTTGTGACGTATTTGCAATCTGTTCCAGCATTCGAATTGATTTTACTTTCAGTTTGTTTTTATTATTCGATAGCATAATCCGGGGACCCAACACCGCTGAATATGTTGCATTTTCTCTTTTTTCACATGGTAAAAGCTGTTATAATCTAGATAGAGACTCGAGCAATTTCTATCTACCGGTGTGATTTTACATTGTCTGCTTGGTCAAAGTTCTAAAAAATATATATTCTTGTCTCTTTGTAGTGATTAGTCTAGTTGCACCACTCTTATTTTCAATGAATGTTCTAATAGCACCATACTTCTTTTCATCATTCAAAAAACACTGTCTCCTCCAACCATCACGGCTGTCATTTTTCCAGATACTTATCAAGTAAAACTTTTCTGTCTCTTCTTTTCCCTCATGACATTGCAGTCTCGTATTGTGTCCCTCTAATTGAATTTGTTGCACCTTTCCAGAAGCTCGTTTTCTTTTAGTTTTCTTAATGGGATCAGAGTTGAGTATTGAATTCCTCGTCTAAACATTACATTTCTAGTCACTGGCTTACTACAATATACTAGCGTAATCCCACAAGTGAGGTCTGGGGAGAGTAGAATATACGCAGACCTTATCTCTACATTTGTGTGACAGAAAAGTTGTTTTCAGAAGACCCTAGGCTCGAAAGGAATGTAAAGAAACGAAAAATAAAGGAGAAGGAATTCAACGCACAAAAAAAATAGAATAGCAAAATAGCAAGATATAATTCAAAAGCGAAATAGATAGTGATACACATCGAAGAATAGATAACTACGCGGTTACTAAATAATACTACTACTAAGGATACGTGTAGAGGGGGCTGCCTCCTACCTCTCCTACATACAATGTGCACATCACTCGACTATATACTACCCTTCTGCTCTAATCCTCCACCTCCACACTTTTCCATCTAGGGTCATGTCCTCAGTAAGCTGAAGTTGTGTCATGTCTTGTCTAATCACCTCCCCCAGTTCTTCTTACTGGCAGTGTTCCATTAAAATCTTCTTCTCTTCCTTTTCTTCGTTTGAGTATTGAATCACTTCTTTGAATATTGAAATTCACTGATTTGGAAACATATTCTCTTATTTTCTTCTCATGATATCATAGTACGGATATTGAGACTCTTTTCTCATTATTGGAGTTTTGGTTTCTATTCTAGAAAAGTCTTCTTCTCTTTTCTTTCCTTATGGCCTCAAAGTTTGAGTATCGAGCCCCTCATCTGAATAACCCAATCACTATTAAAAGAAATCTTTCCTCATGGACATAGTACAATCATTATCTAATTAGTCTCATGACAGTGAGGAAGAGATAAAAACTCTAGCTACCATACTAAACTTGATTTTTTGGTCTTGATTTGTGTTGGGTTTTGTACGCACATGTACATCCGGGGAATAGTTAAATTAACTATTACAAGTGATCTAAATGTTATACTAAGAAGATCATTACAACATCATTACTATAATAATATTTAGTTATAAATATTATTAACTAGTTTCTTGAAACTCTGTGTCCATAATCATCAAGTCTCTTGATGTGGTGTCTGAAGATCCAACAGTTACATGCTTCATTAGACTATCGTTGAAAACTTCAACTGCTGCAAGCTTTTGATCCTTAATCCTGAAATAAGGACTCAAACAACAAATTAGTTAAGTTTCACCACACGCTGAGTCAAGGGATGAACCTTTCTCTCGTATACATGCTTTTACGTTAGCAGGACATTAGTCTCCCAAGATAAAGCAACGATTTATCTTCTTCGTAAAGCACAACGAAGAAGATCTATCGAAGAACACAAATATGAAATTGCTAAGAAAATTATTGACTCAGAGATGTGTATGAACTTTGTGGTGTAACAAGTTCATAATCTCCTGAGATAATATGTTTGACAAGTGTGTAAGGTCTTCATCTGAAATGAAGTGTATGTTGACATATAAAATCTGAAGTAAAGAGCATGTTAGACACCTATCAAATTGATCCACAAATGCATCAATTTATAGATTAAGAAAAATGTCTCTTCACTTGCATTTGCAATGTGAATGCTTTAATGGAGGTTCATTGAGCCAAGTAAAGAATGTGTGAACACACTTAAAACAATGACTCACATAATGAAGGTTCATCCTTCCAAAAATCCAACACAAAGTTCAAGAGAAATCCTTAAATTTTCGTCTCCAGATTCACTGCCCGGGAAGCGTCGCGGCCCTGCCTAATTGGCGCCGCGGCGCCAATCTTCTAGAGACTTACTGCCCATAGGGTGCCGCGGCTCTTCACCGTCGCGGCTCGGTCCGTCCGGCGCCGCGGCCCTTTACGGCTCCGCGGTCCGACCCGTCCCATCTTACACTTCGCACAATTCTTTCTTCGTTAACCAACGTGGAATATAGATTATTGTCGACAATAATCGTTCATCATTCTATGTCTCAAACACGTTACTCTTATGTGTGCCAATATCTCTTTCACTAAGAAAAATTATAATATTTAGCCCCACGTGTGTGGAAACAAGGTTTCCGACGTGCTGCGCGCCTTATGTTTGATTTATAAATGACGGGATAAATTTATTAAAATTTCCAACAATTTGCAAACTCAAGTTATTTCATCAGAGCCTGCTGAAAATGAAGTTATATGTGGCTAGATGCACAACATGCATTTAAAGTTAAGTGATGAGAATGGTATAGAATATACTATTGGGTAGCGTAAAACATTTTGTATTTAATTATTGAATAATTACTTTACAGTATTAAGCATAGAGAAAAATCATGCATCATTTGTACGTAGAGACATAGCCCACCACTCTATATGAAGAGCCCTCTTGTATTTTGTTAATCATCAATTTGACAAGTTTTCTCATCTTTCCTCTATTTTCACAATTTTCATGTTTCTTTTCCTCTTTCTTAGGCCCTTCTTCCTCATATACCTGGGAGCATCTTAGTCTAAGTGGCGAATGGTGTAGACTATCTCCATTTTTGGTCTCCCTTAATGTATGTTTTCGCATTGACACCTTTCCCTTTCAAAGGAAATGCTCAAACTTCTTTTCCTTAACTACTTCAATTCCCTTAGAGACAACTACTTTATGTTCCTTGTAACCAATGACTCCTTTGCTTGTTTAGGCATCCTAAAATAGCCTAATATTTTGAGAAAGGAAACTATATCATATTGTGGGATTTTCACTGGGTATGTTGTTGTTGTTGTAAACTACATCATACGATACAAAAGGTTCATAAGCCATTTTTTACTTCTGAATAAACTTTTCTCATTTATCATCATCAAAAGTGAGATATCCTTGTGGTCCACATAATCTCCTGGTCATATCATGCAAGACTTATTTCAACTCTTCAACTGAAATCATAATTATCAGGCTAAATCAAATGTGGATATCCAATTTAGGACCGTGGAAGTACTAGTCATAAGAAGTTTGTACAGATGCAATTACACTTCATAGTTTGACACGTCCATGTGGTGTTCGTGTTGTTGAATTTAATTTAAAAATTAAGCATACATTAGATGACAGAAACTACAGAACGATACATCTATAGCATCAATATAGATGTGATCAAAAGATGAACACCAGATGGGGTCGCTCTACATCATGGCATTTCTTATTTCATGGTCTTGAGGATAAGCTTAACTTGGGTGTGTTCTGTATGGGAGTCCATCCAGGTGCTCCTGGCATCTTATTTCAAACTCTCAAGGATAAGCTTTATTTGGATCTATTATAAGTGGGAGCCCATAGCATACAGTTCATACTTTTATGGAATTATAATCTCACATTGATGAATACTCTCGCTTGGATCTTTACATTGCGTGTGGCCATTGCTTTCCCTGATGCTGTTTTGGTATCCATTGAGGGGATTGGTTTCAAGGACAATTGTAAGATATTTCTTTCTTTCCAAGTAGAAGTTTACCTCAGCATTTGTTATCCTTTTACTGTTTTGCTATTATCTGCTGAAAGATTTTTGTTTCAGATGAATCAATTGCAATCTGAACTTAGGCTTGCTCGATCTCTAATAGAAGTGAAGGATGCTGAGATGCAGGGCATCCGCAGTACAAACAATCAGGTGTGTTGAAACTTCGTTGGAAAATAAACTTTTCGCGTTTTTTAAAAGAAGAATATTTGGTGTATCCAAAGATAGGTTCCCTTTTTTTCGTGAAGAACTGTCATTTTATACGTTAGTTGCAACTTCGTGCTGTTTGTTTGTCTTCGTTAGCTGCAATTGTTGCTTCTTTGCCATTAAGAATGAACTATGGTGTATGAAATGAAAAGTCAAAATATTTGGTTAGCCTTGTAAAAAAGTCTTTAAGTATTTGGTTAAGATGTAGCCATTTACGGCCTAAAAGAACAATCCAAATTTGGAAGGCATCAGTCACCAATGAGTGATACCTTTTTGTATTTTTTCTGATCTTTGGATGGTCTTTGCTTCCACTGGTTACTTAGTTTCTCTGCTGTGGAAGTGCCCCATTTTCTTAACCATCTAGGTGCTCTAATGCATGAGTTCTACGAGGCTAATATGATTCGAGTTAGACGCTGACAGTTATTCCAGACCTACATTGATTTATAGCATAACTCATCTATTATGATCAGACCTTTCTGCTTTGGTCATTGAAACATTTTAAGGTTCAAGTCTGACTTCTTCATCAAAATCATTTTAAGGTTCAAGTCTAACTTGAGATTATTTTTCCAAATTGACAATTAATTTCTTGTAATTTTGTATATTATGCAAATTGACTTCCTTTTTTTTCTTCATGTACAGTGTAGTGGTTACTGTTAAGAGTCTCACATCGGTAATGAAATAGGAATATAGACTCTTTATATAGATCTTGCGCCTAACTCAATCCAAAAGCTAACTTATATGGACTTGAGTAAGGCCCAAAATCCATTCTTTACGATTACAGTTATTACTAAATTGTATTTTAACTGCATTATCCATCTTGTTTTAGTATTTCGCTTTTCATAATAAACATTGTGAATACTAATCCTTTATTTTTTTTATTTTTTTTTAAATGGGTTTCCATAAGCTTGTTAGTTTCTTTTACAACAAAAGGTTGCATGACATTTCATTTTTATCCTTTTGTTTTGGGTGTTCTGTAGCAGTATGTAGAGGAGAATGAGAGGCTTAGAGCAATTATGGGAGAATGGAGCAACCGAGCTGCTAAGGTAGTGCTTTATCATTATTATGTAAGTGTTTACGTCGGGTTCGTACACGCAGCGAAATTTGAAAATTTATGTTTCAAATCCGACTTTCGATCGAACTGTAGTATGAATATGTAATGTAAACAAAACACAAAGTAAATGTAATACTTCGATAGAAGACTTACATTTTGAAGATAGCAATCCGCTTAATCTGAGGTTTTGTGTAGTCCGAGGGTGCACACGCAAACGTCCCTCGATTTGCAAGTTTCTGGAAAATATGATGTAATTGCTAAGTCTAGAATGCTAGGGATTCCGACAGAGCTTTAGAAGAGATTTGTCTCTTGCAATTAGTGTAGTGAAATGGGATGGGGAAGCCCTCTATTTATAATTGAGAATAGAGGCATTAGGGTTTCCATGGACCAGGCCCAGCATAATCCAGACTGGCTAAAATTTGGACTGCCCGAAAGGGCCTCGGCACCGAGGCCCAAAATAAGTGGAACCGCGGTGCCTACGCGCGTTTCGGCACCGCGGTCCTATCCTAATTTTCAGCCTTGTTTCCATTTCTAATGTCCCGGTCATCAACCAGACATATATTTAATCTCCTTCTAATTACATTCTGCAATCGACGAAACATTTGACTTAGTGTTACCCTTCAGGCCTTTACATATCGTCACTAATTACATTAGGATCTTCACGGAACTCCTAGACTGCGTCGGAAGACGAACCCAATATGTAAAGTTTAGCTACACAAAACATGTGAACTGAACCTCTATATGGGAAGATGAAATAATTTCATTCATGACACACTCAATCAAGCTTAGGATCTGTCAAGTGTCTATCCAAATGGCTTGATCATTATAACTCATCTATATTAGTTGACAACAGGACCATATCACAGACATGTCCATTGCATTGGCCAATGACTTAGTCAACCTAATACCATATGAGTACCTGAGTGTTCACTCGAATATATATATATATATATATATATTCAAGGAATGAATCCTAATTTTGGCTCACATACCACATTTAATCTACTTCGTAATGCACCCAAAACAAGTCGCGTCTCAACCTATAAGACATTTGAGCTTAGGACGGGATCAAAGTACATTACTCTGTAAACAAAGTGATATTGACCTCAAGTCTAAGGACTTCTATCTCCCACACGCCGATGACATTATAGACATATAACAAATAGTGCACCAGCAGGGTATACCAATACTTCAACAAGTGTACATCACGAGTTGCCATGACTCGTAGAAAGTGAGACATACTACATCCACTAAGGATATGATGCAGACCACATATCGACGTATCGCATATCATCGATATCCCAATCTCGATGATCATTAGTCGAGGTAATTTAAGAGTTACATTATAACATTAATTCTCACATCATTAATAAACACGTAAACTTTAGGGATGCATTTATAGAATATTATAAACAATCAACTGATAATTCAACAAATGTAAATGCCATAATATTAATCATCATTAATATAAATACGAATGTGTATAAAGTACATTGTGTCCTAATACAGATTTTCTCTAGGACATACATATACTTTCAATCTCCCACTTGGCCTAGAGCCAATCACCAACATATCTAATACCATGTTCTCAAAATGACCATTATGCTTCATCAAGCTTAGTAAACGGATCTGCTAGATTATTGTATGTGGGAATATAATCTATCTTGATATCTCTTCAGCTTCGACTATTTCTCAGAGAATATGGTACTTTCTCGGTACATGCTTGTTTCTGTTAGTTGATCTTGGTTCATTTGCCTGTGCAATCGCACCAGTGTTGTCACAATAAATAGTTATTGGACAATTAGCACTCGGAACAACCCCTAGTTCCTTCAGGAACTCAGAAATCGTGACTGCTTCCTTAGCAGCTTCCGATCCAGCAATGTACTTCACTTCAGTTGTCGAGTCTGCAGTAGTAGTCTGTTTGGAACTATTCCAGCTCACTGCTCCTCCATTGAAAATGAACGTGTAACCAGACTGAGATTTGAAATCATCATCATCTGTCTGGAAACTAGTATCGGTATACCCAGTGGCAACCAACTCATTACTTCCACCATAGACTAAGAAATAATTTTTAGTACGTCTGAAGTATTTGAGAATACTCTTGACTGCTTTTCAGTGTTCCTCACCAGGATTCTGCTGGAACTTGCAAGTCATACTAAGTGCAAAGGCCACATCTGGCCTAGTACAGGTCATGACATACATGATCGATCATATAGCCGAAGCATATGGGATCCTCTTCATGCGCTCAAGTTCAATAACATTAGAAGGATGTCACGCCCTTTTTACGACCGCGACATTTATTTTTTAGCGAACCCCTGCTTAATAAAAATGTTAGAAAATAAAATAAAATGCTAAATGGTTAAAAATGCTTTAAAAGGTGTTAAAATGCTAAAAGTGCAAAAGGTGCTAAATGCTAAAATGTTAAAAGGTGCTAAAGGGTTCGCGGAGTCGCCACCTAATTAGTTTGGGTGAATTAGGACACCTAAATGTTAACTATGTTAAAGTCAACATTAACTCCATTTAAGGGGTTTGCTAGACTTAATGAGATTCTGGGCAAGAGTTTTTTATTACCCTAAAGGGAAGGGGTCAGACACCCTAAAAGATCCGTTAACTTGCGGTTGTCCGTTCAAACCTAGGAAATTATTATTGCTAAGAATGCATGTTTGAAAGATATTTAATAGAAAGTATGTTTTGACAAAAGATTAATAAGATTAGTGCTATAAAACACATGTAAAGTTTAAAGATGATAAAACTGTATTGCATTAAACATTTTTTAACAAAAGTATATGATCATCATACAGACCACAAAGCATAAATCGCATAGAAAAACTTAAAAGGAGACGAGTTTACCTTCTTCGGGCAGCGAACCGAGGCAGCGTATCAAGTCGTCGATCCACTCGGAGAATACGGTTTATGCGATAGATAAGAAAAGAAAGCTTTGCGAAAAAAGGAAAAAGAGAGGAAGACTGTTGGTTCTGGACTGATTCAGAACAAGGTTTTCAGATTTCCTACTCTTATCATGCTAATTTTTCTAGATGCTGCGTCCCTAACTCCCTATGCCTTATGCGAATCTGTTGGGTTCCTCTGCTGCGGAAAACCGATTGCTACCCGACTGCCTTCCCCAACTGAGCTCTGCCTTCCTTCGTTCTGCCTTTGCATGCTCTTTATATGGCCATGGTTTGGGTTCCAAATTTGGTAAGCTCTTAGGGATGATTTAGTGCAATTTGTGTATTGATTCTGTCGGATTCTTGGTGTAAAATCGATTGAGGGTTGGTTAAGGTAAGTTAATATTCTGGAGTGATTTGGTACTGATCTGGTTTCTTAAGGCAAGTTGATGATTGAATATTGGGGCTGATTTGTTAGTTGTACTGGTGAAAGATTCGCCGGATTCTCCGGCGAGAATCCCGGCACGGGCGATGGGAGCAGGGATGAAAGGGCGGCGATTGAAAGGTTTTCTAGGTTAGGGGGGGCTGCTGGTTTTTAGGGTTGATCTTTTTTCTGAAGAGGATGAGGCGTGGGGGGGAAATAAGGCTGATGGTTTCTGGGCCTGCGGGTTGGGTTGGGGCGACGTTGGCTGGTTAGGTGTAGTGGGCTGCGTTTTAAAGTGTAGTTTTTAATTAGGTATTTGGGTAGTGTGTATGTATTAGGTGTTTTATTTAATTAGTGCTAAATAAATGAAATCTAAATTGTGATTAAATTATTTAGGTGTTTTATTAGTCTAAGCTTGAGTTTAAATTATTAATAAAACTAACGATGAGCATGCTGCTTAATATTCTATAATGTGATGCCGTTATTAAAATTTATTTATTGTGCGTATTGCGTTGTTATATTATTAAATTGAATAGGGTTTAGATTATTACTAAATTATTTAAATGCTAAATGCAGATATGACATTTAATGCTTTTATAAATGCGACGCTATAAAAATGCATGTATTAGATTAAAATTGATTTTAAATTACAAATAATTATGAAATTGCCTTGCGTATTAATAAAAATGCGAATATGATATTTAATACGACGTCATTGTTAAGTTATTTGTTTATGTACTTATTATTAATTATCATTTAAGAATTATGACAGGGCTTAAAATTAATGAATGTGGGCGCGAGACTCTAAGTGTTTAATATTCTACGTAAGACGCGGTGCCATTATTAAATTGCTTATTTGTGCATGCATTAATGCTTTATTGTTGAATTTTATTATTTAAAAATTATTAAAAATTATTGTGAAAATTTAATGTAATTTTGTAGTTAATGACTGGACGAGAGGGTCAAAATTGGGTGTGAACAATTTGTCCTCTTTGTATGGAGATGATGGAAGAATCTTCGGACAAAGACGTTGACTTATAGCCAATTTTGTCTCGATCCAAAGAATTGCAAAAAATGCTGGGCAATTAAGACAAGGCTGACGCGGACTCAAAATTGTTCCGGTGTCGAGTTATGACGACACTGGGTTACCATGGTCGAAACACCAAGGCGGGCTAATAAGGACTCAAAATTTGTCTCAGTGTCGAGTTATGACGACATTGGGTTACCATGGTCAAACACAAAGGCGGGCTAATGCGGACTCAAAATTTGTCCCAGTGTTGAGTTATGACGACACTGGGCTACCATGGTCAACACACCAAAGTGGGCTAACACGGACTCAAATTTTGTCCCAGTGTCGAGTTATGACGACACTGGGCTGTGGTGCTAAAAATAAGTAAAAAAAAAAAAAAAACTGGCTTGAACCTGGGGTGTACCGCTATCGACTTATGGTGCTGGGTTTTATGGTGATGTGGAGCAGTGGACGGCGGCTGAGGTCGCTTCGCCATTGTTGGGAAGGTTGGCCCCAACAAATTGCCGGTTATTGTAAGAGAAAATCCACGTTGTGCTCCTGCTCCTGCCTGCTAAGACTTAAACAAACGGTTAGTGCATAACTGTTAAGGCAAAATGGTAGTGCATGAATTTATTGATAATGTAATTGTGTGAGTAGAAAATGTTATCCTGCAAAAGTGTGATGCCTGCTGCAAATGCTGTGATTTCGCCCTTGCACGGACGTGTTGTGATTGTGAATGCGGATATATTGTCCTTGCTGCAACTGCCCCTGTAGACTAATGTCACAACCCGACCTCGGATCCGTGACTGGTGCCTTACCCCGGGCACCCCTTGTGATACAACATCAGAGAAAACCAGCGGAAATAAACTCACAAACAAGAACCATATAAGAACATAAAACAGGCTAACCCAAAGTGGCTACCTCTAAATATAATAAAACGAACAGTTACATCCTTACACCCCAATTCATGACAGGACTACAAGCCTCTAAGAAGGTATAACACTATGACGGGACAGGGCCCCGCCATACCCCCTGAATGTACAAAAGTCTACAACCTCAGGGAATCGTACCAAAAGACGAGGCCTCCGGAGAAATGGAGTCTTTCGAGAACCGAACCGTGATCCTAAGAGTGCGGATCAGCAAGCTATGAACCTCAACCTGCGGCATGAACGCAGCCCCCCGAAGGAGGTCAGTACAACATGTACCAAATATGCGGCGGAAAATCTGTAATAACATCATAAGTCAAAATATAAGCTGGAGTTATAGACGAAAATCAGTTTACTTTGCACTGTGCCTTACTAACAATGAGAGTAACAAATGTATATATATATACTGCATAAAAATAGGAAGCTCATGATCAAAACAGGGTACCTCGCCCGTAGTATCATTAAGCAATCCTACTCCTGGGACTATTTCACCCGCATAGGTCCTGTGGACCCGCATGAGGTCATCCGCCTCGTCATGGGACTATTTCACCCGCATGGGACTATTTCACCCGCATGGGACTATTTCACCCGCATGGATCCTGTGGACCCGCATGAGTACCATCGCCGTACTCGCATGGGACTATTTCACCCGCATGGATCCTGTGGACCGGATCCGCATGAGTACAAACGCCGCACTCGCATCATGGGTAGCAAATCCATGACATAAGTAGTAAACCATCCTATTGGAGCATACCCGTGGGCCACCCATCGTGTCAGTATGTCCAAAGGAAATAACAAGAATAACCCGGGGTTTACCCGTAATAATATATATATAACATAGCTCATCCGGCTATCATACATAACATAAGCACTACCGGCCTATCATATCATAACATAAGCACTACCGGCCTATCATATCATAACATAAGCACCTTAGGCCTATCATATCATAACATAAGCACTACAGGCCTATCATAACATAAGCAAGTTAAGAAATCCCTAACTTCTTATTAACATTATTAATATATCCTCTCATTTTAGTATACCTAAGGCACCAACATGTCTTTTAATAGAAAATCCGGGAATTTAACCCAAGTACCATGTACTTCTAACCTTTTAAGAAATAACTCCTTTTTATACAAAAATTCCAAGATACTAACCAACATAGTATCAAGTTACAATTTCTTTTCAAAACAAGTCACATTTCCTTTTAGAAATATAATAAGCTTCTAAATCAAGTGACTTCATTTCCTTTAAAACCTTAGGCAACCAATGCCTAAAAATCAATTCACCTTTCTTAGTTTCAAATCCTTTACCCGTACTTGTTTTAATTAGAGTAAACCTTTCTTTGTGAACCTCTCAAAAACTAATATAACCAACTTCCCATAAAGTCATTATATTAGCGTTATTCCTTTGTCAAATACATTTTCCCTAAACCCAAGGGACTTATACTTTTAAAATGAAACAAGTACCAATATACTTTAAAACAAGTGAAAGATATCGAATCTTGTACGTCTACCGTACTACATAGATACAACTACTCATGCTCAAAAGATAGGAAAGTTCCACATACCTCCTTGGTCAATCTGCTTGCTAGGTCCAACTACCGCAAGTAATATGTCAACCTATAATAACCATAGTGTGTTTATTAACCTCTAATTTCAATGTAGAAATTCCAAATTCAAGTTATCAATTCCTTAAGGAAAATTGGGCAGCATTTCCTTTGTTTCTACTCACTTTGCCACCTTTTTCAAAGGCCGATTTTTCAACATTCAAACGCCTTATTAAGGCCCAACAACCAAACCAACACAAAGGGGATTACACACCTAATCTTGGGTGTGTAAAATTCTGCCCCATAAGTTATAATAGTACACTTAACAATTCTAAGGTGGTTTTTTAGGCTACAACATGCTCATAATATTTCTTTAGCCAAATCCTTCATATTCAACCCACATTTCTAGCATGCAATGACTCTAAGAGCATTATTTACCACCACAAGTACTTCCTTCTTCACATGCAATACTAAAAACTAATAATAGAGGAAGAATCATTACCTTAGAGCTTTAGCCAAATTTTATCCAACAATTTGCTAGCCTTTCTACCAAGAATACCACCACCACCACCTTCACAAGCTAGTCACACGCTTCCTTCTTGTCTTTTAATTTTTCAGATTTTTCTTAAGGCTAGAATCCTCTTGGATTTTTAGAGAGAAGGAGGAGCTTGAAATATTTAGAGAGAAGGAAGAGGTTTTTCAAAGAGAGAGATGACAAATGACCAAGTCTTTAAGACTTGGTCAATATATTGCATGTAAAAATCAGATGGGGGGGGGGGGGACACTTGTCCCCACTGTGCCCTTTCAAAATAAAAATCGACTTTTCCTAAGTTTTTCGCCCGATTTCCCGCCTCGGCGCGCCGCTTCCGTGGCGCGGCCGCAACTCTGCGAACCCTCGGATCTTCGGCGCCGCGCATTTCCGGCGCGGTGCTGAAACTCAGCGACCCTCGATGCTTTTCGGCGGCCGCGTTCCGCGGCCTAATCACCGCGCCCGCGCGGCTACCTCGGCGCGCCGCTGAGACCGATCGCGGTCGGGCGAACCACGGGGTATAACATTCTCCCCCCCTTAGAAATATTCGTCCCGAATGTTCCTTCTAGGCTTACTCAAATCACAATATCGACATAGACTCAAATAAAGGCGCTCCACACGGCCACAACAAAACTCAAGCACAATTGCTAACCAAAACTAACAAGCAGGAAAGTAGGTTACCTGGAGGGGTAGGGAATAAGTGAGGATACTTCTTCATCATGTCATCCTCTGCTTCCCACGTCATTTCCTCCCTGTTCTCGTTCCGCCATAAGACCTTGACGGAAGCCACGTCCTTCGTCCGAAGTCGCCTAACCTGTCGATCGAGTATCGTTATGGGACTCTCCTCGTACGATAGCTCCTCTGTTACTTGGACATCATGAACCGGGTGCACTCTAGATGGATCTCCAATACATTTCCGCAACATGGACACATGGAAAACTGGATGTACCGCCTCCAAATCGGACGACAGATCTAACTCATGGCAACCCTGCCTACCCTACGGATAATCTGATACGGCCCAATGTACCTTGGGCTAAGCTTCCCCTTCTTTCCCAATCTCATCACACCCTTCATGGGCGATACCTTTAGAAAAACTCAATCATCTATCTCAAATTCCAGGTGTCGACGCCGATGATGCGCATCGACTTCACGACTACGGAATGACACACCGCTCTGGATAAGCTTCACCTTATCCACTACTGTACCAAGTCTTGCCCGACTAATCGAACTTCTCCCACCTCAAACCAACCTATCGGTGACCTACACCTCTCCCGTATAAGGCCTCAAAGGCGCTATCGGATACTAGAATGGTAGCCGTTGTTATAAGCATACTTCCACAAGAGGTAAATGATCCTCCTACCCACGAAATCAATAACACAAGCCCGCGGCATATCCTCAAGTGTTCGGATAGTGCGCTCGGCTGTCCGTCGTCGATGAGGATGAACGCCGTCTTGAGACTCACGTGTCCCTAATCCTTCCGAAAAGACCTCGAAGTTAGCGAGAAGCGGGCTCCTCTATCGATATAATCGACAGGGACTCAGTGCGGTCTCACAATCTCTCTAATATATAATCGGCATAGTCCTCGGTGAACGTTGTTACCGGAAGAAAATGGGCTGATTTTCGACTGTCGACAATCACCCAAATGGAATCATGCTTCCTCGGTGGTAGGTAGCCACGTAATAAAATCCATATTTACCACCTCCCACTTCCAAGTCGAATATCAATACCGTAATGACCACCGAGCCGATGCTCAACCTTAACTGGCGACAAATAGGACACGGTGCAACAAAACCGCCACGCGTCCTCTCTTCAGGCCGTCCCACCAATACACACATCTGAGGTCATGGTACATCTTAGTCGACCCCGGATGAATAGAATAATGCACGCTGTGTGCCTCCCCCAGAATCTGCTGACGAAGTCCTGTCACCTCGGGAACACACAATCGGCCCTCAAATCTTAGCACCCGTCCGCGCTACCCACAATAGACTCTTCTCTTTAAAGCGGCGATCTCGATACTGGTACCTAAACGGATCCTCATACCGTCGCCTCTTTACCTCTTCGACGATGGAAGACTCGGCAACCCCTCGAACCCGAATTCCAACTATCAGAATCAACCAATCGAACCCCAAGGCTCGCTAGCTGATGTAACTCGCGGACCATGTCCTTCTTCCCTGGCTGCACCCCCGACAGACTACCCATCGATCTGCGACTAAGGGCATCTGCAACTATATTGGCCTTCCCTGGGTGGTATAGGATATCAATATCACAATCCTTGAGTAACCCTAACCACCGTCTCTGTCGCAAATTCAGCTGCCTCAGTCTGAAGTTATACCGGAGTTTCTTGTGGTCTACGCAAATATCCACATGAAATCTATATAAGGAAATTGCCTCCAAATCTTCAAGGTACGATTAATCGCATGACTCTAAATCGTGAGTAACGTAATTCCTTTCTTGCTTTCCTAACCGCCGGGAAACATAAGCTCTAACCTTATCGTGTTGCGTCAGCACACAACCTAGCCCAACACCCAACGTGTTACAATAATACCCTAACCCTCTAGTCTCTCAAGAGGGGTTAGAACTGTAGTCGTGGTCAACTTCTCTTCCAATAACTGGAAGCCTTTCTTGTACTTGTGAAATATTCGGGCATCCTTAATCTCAGTTATGGTTCCTGTTTCCCTTTCCCTGTTGCAACCAAACTTGATTACTATACTTGGATCTGATTCCTTTGCTTGCCGCATGGCTAAGACTTCCTGTCAATCACAATTTAGGGGGAAGACTTTCTTGATCTTGTCAAGTAGTAATCCTATTATCCTCTCTCAGCTCGTAGAGCTTATAGTCCGGTGTTCAACCTCAATTCACGGTATTACATAATCCAATGACTTGTCAAGATTTCTTATTGTTCGAGTGTCTACTCGTCCTTCCTTTATAAGTTACTTCAAGTTGTCCTGGGGTCCCTTACCTCTCCGTATTCTCTTACTATCTTTCTCGTCAGTACAGATGCTACTTCCTTTCCTCGAGGTGTTCCTACTGCCCATGACCTACTAATGGTCTTACACTAGTCCGGTAATCAGTATTTCGTGCAACTTACATAACCATAGTTGTATTCTCTTTTATCCTTCGGTCATAACCTACCTTATGCTTATTAATAGTAAAGTGTTTCTAATTTGATCCATAATCGCATTTCAAATATCGTACTACACCGCATTTTTCTTACGACACTTCTGACATTTTCGTAACGTTGTTCTTAATTACCCCAACATAATACTTTTTCCACGGTTATCTAAAATCAGAACTTATGGCGTAGCGATCACGAAGACCTACGGTCTCCCATCCTTCGTCTAACTACATGGGTACACATAACCCCATGTCGTAAGACTATCCTTTTATGTAGGGAGATAACGTATCTCCTTCAATAAACTTTCCTTGGTATCACAACCCTAATCACCGGTCCTCTCGTGGTCCTGTAAATATCTAATCATTACGCACCGCCTTAAAATCGTGTAGATTTTCAAAACCTACCAAAGATGCCTCTCACTTTCTGCGTAGCCGCACTTATTTTATTCTTGCCTTGCACATTTCCTTGAAATTATCCGGAAGGTCGTGGCCCGACCGCCACACTAAACCAACTCCAAGTACCTCGAGGGAACTTAACATAAATTCCTTCAAATTCAAGTATTACTTACTTTCTGCGTCAATTTTCCCAATGAACAAGTCACACAGACTTATTAAAAACAATGATGCCAAAGAAGGAAGGATAATTCACTGGTTACTACCACTTCCCTTCCTCTCCACTCGATAACAAACTGCAGGAACTGGTACCGACTTAATCTCTTCTGTAGTCCACGTAGGCATAACATGGTGCCAACTAGCCCGTACTCATAATGACCTCAACGTCTGTCATAACAGATCTGCTATGGTCCGACTACTGTATCGTTACCGACAATTATTATATGCGCACTCAGCTACCACCCAACCCTCCCGGGTGTGGTTACCTCATAAAGGTTCTCACGGATTCTGGCTTCATTTCTTTCACACTTGGTTGCTCACTTCCTTACCGGTCGTACTCTTTTCCGTACTTCCAAACTTATTCTAGCTTACGTACATAACTTCCATAATAAAGCTGGCCTTCGATCTTGGAGTTACTAAGTTAAACAATATAAGGTCATTTCCGGCGCTCACAACCTGGTTCCGGTGGAATACGTCTGCGAACTCGTAAAATGATTAATTAGACTCGGGCTTGTACCCTCGTGACCCTGTCCCGTAGCGGGACTACTATTAACTGATCCCACCCCATAAACGGGTATACTAACTTCTCATAATACTATAGTCGTGTCGTCTTGGTCACAACAACCATTACTTACTCCACACGGATCTCATCTGTACTATCCTCTTAAGCATACCACGTAGCCTAATTTACAAACATAGTCTCCCATTGGGCCCCTTAATTAAGCTTCTTAAGGTTCCATTACTTTTTCCGACAACTCATCGTCTCCTAATTTTCTCAACTAGCACGTAAAACCTCGATGAGAGTTCCTTAACTGCTCATACCTTCCCGGTATCTATTTAGTCCTTACCAAATCCTGGTAATCTAAAATCATTCTAGGCAACACATATGTGACCCTCATACAGAAATCTGTATAGCTGTATGTCACAATACCAACTATACTACAAGTATTACCAACCTGGATACACAATCCACATAATCTTCCCTGGGTCACTGCTGCTTCCTCGTAGCTGCAAACACCATAACCTGTTAGGGAGAGACGACCCTAACCACACAACTCTATCGCACGATCTTAGAGTGAGAAGAAATGGAAATCAATCCTAAATATCCTGCAGCCTCCTGATTATAGATGTGGTGCACAACACACCGATAATCAAGACTCTACTAGATACGGCCTGTAGACCCTTTCCGAGGATTAACTGCTCTGATACCACTTTTGTCACGACCCGACCTCGGATCCGTGACTGGTGCCTTACCCCGGGCACCCCTTGTGATACAACATCAGAGAAAACCATCGGAAATAAACTCACAAACAAGAACCATATAAGAACATAAAACAGGCTAACCCAAAGTGGCTACCTCTAAATATAATAAAACGAACAGTTACATCCTTACACCCCAATTCAGCGGGACTACAAGTCTCAGAAGGTATAACACTATGACGGACGGGGCCGCCATACCACGAATGTACAAAAGTCTACAACCTCGTGGAATCGTACCAAAAGCGAGGCCTCCGAGAAATGGAGCCTTAGAACCGAACCGTGATCCTAAGAGTGCGGATCGCAAGCTATGAACCTCAACTGCGGCATGAACGCGCGGCCCGAAGGAGGTCGATAACAACGTGTACCAAATATGCGGCGGAAAATCGTAATAACATCATAAGTCAAAATATAAGTGGAGTTATAGGCGAAAATCGGTTTACTTTGACCGTGCCTTACTAACAATGAGAGTAACAAATGTATATATATATACTGCATAAAAATAGGAAGCTCATGATCAAAACAGGGTACCTCGCCCGTAGTATCATTAAGCAATCCTACTCCTGGGACTATTTCACCCGCATAGGTCCTGTGGACCCGCATGAGGTCATCCGCCTCGTCATGGGACTGTTTCACCCGCATGGGACTATTTCACCCGCATGGATCCTGTGGATCCGCATGAGTACCATCGCGTACTCGCATGGGACTATTTCACCCGCATGGATCCTGTGGACCGGATCCGCATGAGTACAAACGCTGCACTCGCATCATGGGTAGCAAATCCATGGCATAAGTAGTAAACCATCCTATTGGAGCATACCCGTGGGCCACCCATCGTGTCAGTATGTCCAAAGGAAATAACAAGAATAACCCGGGGTTTACCCGTAATAATATATATATATAACATAGCTCATCCGGCTATCATACATAACATAAGCACTACCGGCCTATCATATCATAACATAAGCACTACCGGCCTATCATATCATAACATAAGCACTACCGGCCTATCATATCATAACATAAGCACTACCGGCCTATCATATCATAACATAAGCAAGTTAAGAAATCCCCTAACTTCTTATTAACATTATTAATATATCATCTCATTTTAGTATACCTAAGGCACCAACATGTCTTTTAATAGAAAATCCGGGAATTTAACCCAAGTACCATGTACTTCTAACCTTTTAAGAAATAACTCCTTTTTATACAAAAATTCCAAGATACTAATCACCATAGTATCAAGTTACAATTTCTTTTCAAAACAAGTCACATTTCCTTTTAGAAATATAATAAGCTTCTAAATCAAGTGACTTCATTTCCTTTAAAACCTTAGGCAACCAATGCCTAAAAATCAATTCACCTTTCTTAGTTTCAAATCCTTTACCCGTACTTGTTTTAATTAGAGTAAACCTTTCTTTGTGAACCTCTCAAAAACTAATATAACCAACTTCCCATAAAGTCATTATATTAGCGTTATTCCTTTGTCAAATACATTTTCCCTAAATCCAAGGGACTTATACTTTTAAAATGAAACAAGTACCAATATACTTTAAAACAAGTGAAAGATATCGAATCTTGTACGTCTACCGTACTACATAGATACAACTACTCATGCTCAAAAGATAGGAAAGTTCCACATACCTCCTTGGTCAATCCACTTGCTAAGTCCAACTACCGCAAGTAATATGTCAACCTATAATAACCATAGTGTGTTTATTAACCTCTAATTTCAATGTAGAAATTCCAAATTCAAGTTATCAATTCCTTAAGGAAAATTGGGCAGCATTTCCTTTGTTTCTACTCACTTTGCCACCTTTTTCAAAGGCCGATTTTTCAACATTCAAACGCCTTATTAAGGCCCAACAACCAAACCAACACAAAGGGGATTACACACCTAATCTTGGGTGTGTAAAATTCTGCCCCATAAGTTATAATAGTACACTTAACAATTCTAAGGTGGTTTTTTAGGCTACAACATGCTCATAATATTTCTTTAGCCAAATCCTTCATATTCAACCCACATTTCTAGCATGCAATGACTCTAAGAGCATTATTTACCACCACAAGTACTTCCTTCTTCACATGCAATACTAAAAACTAATAATAGATGAAGAATCATTACCTTAGAGCTTTAGCCAAATTTTATCCAACAATTTGCTAGCCTTTCTACCAAGAATACCACCACCACCACCTTCACAAGCTAGCCACACACTTCCTTCTTGTCTTTTAATTTTTCAGATTTTTCTTAAGGCTAGAATCCTCTTGGATTTTTAGAGAGAAGGAGGAGCTTGAAATATTTAGAGAGAAGGAAGAGGTTTTTCAAAGAGAGAGATGACAAATGACCAAGTCTTTAAGACTTGGTCAATATATTGCATGTAAAAATCAGATGGGGGGGGGACACTTGTCCCCACTCAGTGCCTTTCAAAATAAAAATCGACTTTTCCTAAGTTTTTCCGCTGATTTCGCCTCGGCGCCAGCCTCGCTTCCGGCGCCGGCACTGACTCTGCGAACCCTCCGGATCTTCGGCGCGACCATGCTTTCCGGCGGCCGCGGCTGAACTTCAGCGACCACCGATCTTTCGCATGGCCCGGCGCGGCTGCAATCACCGCCTTGCGGCGGCCGCCTCGTGAGACCCACGACGCCGGTCCAGGCCCGAACCACGGGGTATAACAACTAAAGCTCAAGAAAGAGTTAGTGCATAACTGCTAAGACAGAAAAATAGAGCATGAATAAGAAATGCAATTTTGAGAGTATAGAAATCGTCCTTGCGTAGATGTGATATGCTGATGGCGTCGTTTTCAGACATATGGCGTCATGGCGTCGTTTTCGGACTTGTTGTGCTGATAACGTCGTTGTCTGGACGTGTTGCTGCATGGCGTCGTTTTCGGACTTGGCGTCATTTTTGGACTTGTTGTGGTGATAACGTCGTTGCCTGGACGTATTGCTGCTGGCGTCATTTTTGGACTTGGCGTCGTTTTTGGACTTGTTGTGCTGATAACGTCGTTGCCTGGACGTATTGCTGCTGGCGTCGTTTTTGGACTTGGCGTCGTTTTCGGACTTGGCGTCGTTTTCGGACTTGACGTCATTTTCGGACATGGCGTCATTTTTTGACTTGTTGTGCTGATAACGTCGTTGCCTGGACGTGTTGCTGCTGGCGTCGCTTTCGGACTTGGCGTCATTTTCGGAATTGGCGTCATTTTTGGACTTGTTGTGCTGATAACGTCGTTGCCTGGACGTATTGCTGCTGGCGTCGTTTTCGGACTTGGCGTCATTTTTGGACTTGTTGTGCTGATAACGTCGTTGCCTGGACGTGTTGCTGCTGGCGTCGTTTTCGGACTTGGCATCGTTTTCGAACTTGGCGTCGTTTTTGGACTTGTTGTGCTGATAACGTCGTTGCCTGGACGTGTTGTTGCTGGCGTCGTTGCGTAGACGTAATGATGATGACGTCGTTGCCCGGACGTATTGTTGCTGGCGTCGTTGCGTAGACGTAGTGCTGCTGACGTCGTTGCGTGGACGTGATGCTGATGACGTCGTTGCTTGGACGTGTTGCTGCTGCTCCTGTAGAATAAATGCTCCTGCAAGCTAAGTTTGAGAAAAATTAGTGTATACCTGTTTAAACGAAATGATAAATACATATGAGACGTGCAATTCTATGGGTAGAGATGTCGCCACGATACGCTGAATCGAGATGTTGTCCTTGCGGACATGCTAAACGCCTTCGACGAATTGCCATGATGCCTTTGTTGTGTGCGTGGGTTGCAAATTTGACTTTATGCCCGAGATGATGCGCTAGACTTTGTTGCGGAATTTTGAATTCTGACTGTTGATTGTCGATGCCCCTCTCTGCTTCTGCTGCGGATTTTGAACTTTGAATTGTTGTCATATCATCTGCCTCTGCTGCTTCTTTCTGCTTTTGCTGTATTTTCTGCTTCTGCTAATATGAAGAACTTTTGTTGTATCTTCTGCTAATATGAAGGACCTGCGCTCAAATAAAATTTTGTGAGTTTGGGAGGGGGGGGCGGTTGATTCGCGTTGACCTTGTAGTTTTGACTCTTGATGCTCGGACGTCTGCCTTGTTTGGACTCATAACCCCTGCCTGGTTTCCTACCTTGTCCCAGTTCTGAATATGCAAAGGGCGTTTGGCCTAAAGTGGGTCTCAATGGGGTTGTTTTGTATATTATGTGTTTTCGTTATTTTCAAAATAAGGGAAGGTTTCCTAATGGTGTGACCGAAGCCGATTTAGGCCTCCTACGTATCCCCATGAGGGAATCAGGTCATGACGTAGTTCATTACAAGCGAAATTGGGTAAAAATTTCTAGAGTTGGGACCGAAGCCGAAACGACCTTCTACGTATCCACCAAGGGAATCAGGTCAAACGTAGTTCCATTTTATTACATATAAAGGGCAAAATATATTAAACTAACTATTTTAGGACTCGGCGGGCCAAGGCAGGGGCATGAGTCCATTTCTTCTTGCTTTGTGTCTTCAACGGCTGGGTCTTCAGCAGGATCATCTCTTGCAGCACACAACTAAACAAATGGCTTATTCATCAGTTAAACAATTTTCGGCAAGGAGCACCTCCTTTTCTCTGGCGGTTGGTCGATGATTCAACTTTCTTCCCTTTTCGGGCTGGCATAATAGTCCCTTCCAGACTGTCTTCTTCATTTTTAGCTATCATGTTCACATGGGCATCTTCATAACCCGGAAGAAGGTTATTGTTTGCATTGAGAGGAGCATCTTTCAGCCGAATGACTCCCTCCTCGATCAACTCCTCTATTCTGTCCTTGAGTGTATAGCAATTTTCGATGTCGTGTCCCTCTGCACCGGAGTGGTATGTACAATGTTTGGTTCTATCGTGCCCTCGGGAAGTAGGCCTGGGGGTATTTCTGGGAATTGGCTGGAGTATTCCTGCGGCTTTCAGCTTCTCATACACTTGGGCTATGGGTTCGGCTAAAGGTGTATAAGTTATGGTTGGCTTTCTATCAACATCTATGCGGGGTTTGGGTCCGTTTGGGGTGCGGGTTCGTGATTGTGGTGAGTATTTTGGGTATGCTGGTTAGGTATGGTAAACAGGATATGGTGTGGCGTGATCTTGATATCTGTTGTGGACTTTGAGTGTTTTGGTTATAGTAAGAAGGTGGTGAGTTTTGATTTACTGGAAGTTGTTCTGGCCTATGTTCCTGAATGACCATGACAGAGGGTGATGCATCCCTTTTCCTATGTGGGGTACCTCCGATGGAATTTGACTGCACTGCTCTGTTAGTTGCTTGTAGGGCTGTCAGGTTTGTAATCCTGCCTGTCTTAATGCCTTCTTCCACGAAGTCGCCCATTCTTACGACTTCTGCAAAACTTCGCCCAATTACACTGATCATCCTTTCATAATACGTCGCGTCTTTTAGCGACTTCACGAACAAGGTGGTCATTTCGCTCTCTGCCATCGGAGGTTGGACCTTTGCTGCTTCTGATCGCCACCTCAGAGCGTATTCCCTGAAAGTTTCTGTGGATTTCTTTTCAAGTTTCATAAGATAAAATCTATCCGGGACAGTGTCAGTGTTGAATCTGAATCTATCCATGAAATCTTGTGCCATGGCATTCCATCCGTCCCATTTTCGAGGGTCTTGGCATGTGTACCAGTCCAGCGCCTCGCCGGTTAGACTCCTGATGAATAATTTCATGATGATTGCTTGATTTTTCCCAACTCCAATCAATTTATCGCAATATGACCTTAGATGAGCTCGAGGATTCCCCTTTCCATCGAACATGTCAAATTTGGGCCTTTGTACCCGCGGGTAATTCAACGTCGAGTGCATACATAAGTTTTCATATTCCAAACCTTCCTCCCCCTTGTTCATCTGAATGCTTTTGAATGCCTCTTTCAAGCTACAGATTTCTTTTGCCACATTTTCATCAGCTCTAGCTCGAGTCTGTCGCTCCATTTCCTTGTATTGATCTGTCTCTTGAGAGGATGCATGCATAATAAATGGTTGGCTTTCGGTCGGATGTGCTAATCCCCCATATTGTTTGTTAGGACTAGTGATGTGTGTCCTCTGCTCGTATTGGGTGACTTGGCAATTTGGGCTGAGTGGGGAGATATAAGTAGG
The DNA here is from genome assembly GCA_029844215.1 of Przewalskia tangutica. Lineage (NCBI taxonomy): Eukaryota > Viridiplantae > Streptophyta > Magnoliopsida > Solanales > Solanaceae > Przewalskia > Przewalskia tangutica. The sequence goes on along the minus strand of CM056732.1, from coordinate 78,302,673 downwards.
TGGAGGTTGAGATATGTATGTAGTAAACGGATCATTTTGGAGGTCGGTTTGTAAATTGACCGGGCGAGTGACGTTTTGGTGTGAGCTGGTATGTTGCGGCCTTTGCGGGGAGCTTTGGGGAAGTGGAGGCTCAAGAGCTTGTGACACGATTGCATTTGTCCTTTGCTCTGGGAGTGGTGCATTCAAGCTAATGATGTGTTTGTGATATTTCAGAGCCTTTCTATTTCGGCTTGCATGACTTCCATTTGCTGCAATAGTTTGGCGAGGTGTTGATCATTGGTGTTTCTCCTTTCTAATGCCTCTGCATCCTCTACAGGAACGGGGACGAGTCCTAAGTTGTTTCGTTCTGGTGCCTCTGGATTAGTCATTTATGATTGTGTTTCTACCAGTCAACGCGAATCAACCTTTTGGGGATAAGCTAGGCAAAATAACCTTCTAACAAATGAAGCAAACCAAGTGAGTATAATATGCAAAGAGTTGCATGCAATATATAATAATAAGCAAATTGCAAATCAAGCGTGTGCTCTAACATGTTTGGGACCTCTTTTATGCCAGAGGGGGGCCTAAACGTCACATATGCGAGGTTATGATGGATTTGTCCAAGTCGTCTGACTGTAATGCTTTCGTTGGAAATGGCGACCAAATGACGGTGCACTTTTTCCAATTTCGGCACGTCGTGATTGGGCTTGGATTTGTCTATCATTGTCACGCTACACATAATATGCTGGTTGGTCGTTGGGTTGAGAAACCCGTCGACAAGTTTGGTGTCTTCCTAACTGTGGCGTCGATACCAAGGACCGACCCACCTAAGGTAAATGCATGCATGCCTTAAAATAAAGGGTGGTATAGCTCTATCCTGAGTTTCTAAGATTTGGCTTTACTAGACGCAAGGTTCCCGAGCGGACAACTCGAGTGAGAAGGCTACGCGGCCACCGGTTAGACCGGACACTCCACGTATATTACCAACTCTCCTAAATTTGGGTTTTGAAGAAAGAATTTTGCTGATGCACCAAGCGCACCTCGCGTGTAGTGTGTGATAGTGTGAATTTTCCAGAGTGGAAAAAATATGAGCGGAATGCCATTTCTGTTGTGGTTAAGAACCTTAATCCCCAGCGGAGTCGCTATTTCTGTCATGCCCATTTTCCGACCGCGACATTTATTTTTTAGCGAACCCCTGCTTAATAAAAATGTTAGAAAATAAAATAAAATGCTAAATGGTTAAAAATGCTTAAAAAGGTGTTAAAATGCTAAAAGTGCAAAAGGTGCTAAATGCTAAAATGCTAAAAGGTGCTAAATGCTAAAATGCTAAAAGGTGCTAAAGGGTTCGCGGAGTCGCCACCTAATTAGTTTGTGTGAATTAGGACACCTAAATGTTAACTATGTTAAAGTCAACATTAACTCCATTTAAGGGGTCTGCTAGACTTAATGAGATTCTGGGCAAGGGTTCTTTATTACCCTAAAGGGAAGGGGTCAGGCACCCTAAAGGATCCGCTAACTTGCGGTTGTCCGTTCAAACCTAGGAAATTATTATTGCTAAGAATGCATGTTTGAAAGATATTTAATAGAAAGTATTTTTTGACAAAAGATTAATAAGATTAGTGCTATAAAACACATGTAAAGTTTAAAGCATGCCTTATATTATTTATAAAAAAATATGTGATGCAAAGTGGATTTATTGACTAAATGTATACATTTGTCTACCTTGATTAGTATACCACATACTTAAGGGGGTTTCTTAGTATATATAAAAAGTAAGATTTCTATATGGATTTTATAGCAAATGGGTTAGGAATCTTGAAAATAATATCATAGCTACATGATTAGTTATGCAAGTTAAGATTTAATGACAAAAATAATGTCTAGACTACATGAATAATTATGCGACTAAATGGTTTAATTATAACTTAAGTTAAAATGGTTTACTTAGAGGGGCAAGTAAATTTCTAATGTTAAACTCCTTACTAAGGACGACCCAAGCTCAAACTATTCTAAATATATTAATGTTAGAGTAAATGTTAGACAAATAATTACAACAAATGAATGAGGAAAGGATATGAATTAATAAGGATGACTCGAAGAATGGTGATGTCCTTTCGCCGCGGTTTGGAATTTTCCTATGCGAGGTGGATGCACATAAATGCGGGCCTTCATTTGAAGTAGCTTGTAATGAGTCTCGCCATGAGACTCTTCATTTCTCTCCGATGCATTTCATGTAAAGGAAAATAAAAGATAAGGATTAGTATATATCTCAAACCTTCAACAGAATAGTAAGCAAGCAGTTCACATGCATATAAATTTATTTTTAAAGCACATATGCAGTGATTGACTCTGAAGATCAACAAGTAACCCAAAATAAATAAGGAGTCCTGCGAGTTTGGCCCAGACGTGCATATAAACTGGACAGGGGAGAGGTAAAGGGGGGAAGATAAAGGTTTGCGAGCCTAGGGAACAGTTAATGTGCCGAGACAGTTTGAGGAAATAAAACAAGCCCAAATACATACAACAGTGATATGCATAATGCCATGCTAAATATACAGGTCTGATATACCGATTGCGTCATTCATATCCCTGCATATATTTACTATTTTTTTTTATATTCAAGACCACAAACCAACAGACAAGATCGATTGGACACATATTTATTAACATGGGCCTCAGGATGTATACAGAGGGGGGTTCAGTTTCGGACTTCTCTTAGAGATACTAAGCTAGGCAATCCTGGTGCAATACAAGGTTCCTGGATGATTAGATTCACATCGATGGGGTATTCGAGATCAATTCGGGGATGCCTGCTTAACCGCTTGGAAACACGCTGAGGGTAGGAGGGGTAATTAGACAACTTAGAGATATGCGACCAAGTTCTGGAAAAGTACAACACAATACATCTTGTCTATTTTGGATGAACGTACCAACTGATCCCATCACTTAACAGATTGAGATTTTTATAAACTTAGATAAAGGCAAATGACACAATACATTAACATATGTTCTACTATATCAAGGCAATATTATCTTTTGAATATGAGATGCAACAAAGACTATCCTTCATATGGCATGGAAACAACTCAAGAGATGCTAATACAGGTATCATCTGACTATTAGATATACGAGACATATAGGGTTGCTAGCTTTGTGAGCGTATGGAGACACGCAAATACCAAAGGGTCGCTCAGATATGCAGAGGTACCCAATATATGAACACATAGAACTGTATCATATTGTTCATCAAGTATAGTAATGATTAATACTTTAACACAGCAATGTCAGATTATCAACCATATATATAAACACATTATTAATGCCATGTATTATCCAAATCACATTAATGATCACAGTTGCGAACATCAGTAGCGTTTAATATTAACTAACAGGTTCAACACCAAATAAATGACTTCACAGATGATAAAACTGTATTGCATTAAACATTTTTTAACAAAAGTATATGATCATCATACAGACCACAAAGCATAAATCGCATAGAAAAACGTAAAAGGAGACGAGTTTACCTTCTCCGGGAAGCGAACCGAGGCAGTGTATCAAGTCGTCGATCCACTCGGAGAATGCGGTTTATGCGATAGATAAGAATAGAAAGCTTTGCGAAAAAAGGAAAAAGAGAGGAAGACTGTTGGTTCTGGACTGATTCAGAACAGGGTTTTCAGATTTCCTACTCTTATCATGCTAATTTTTCTAGATGTTGCGTCCCTAACTCCCTATGCCTTATGCGAATCTGCTGGGTTCCTCTGCTGCGGAAAACCGATTGCTACCCGACTGCCTTCCCCAACTGAGCTCTGCCTTCCTTCGTTCTGCCTTTGCATGCTCTTTATATGGCCATGGTTTGGGTTCCAAATTTGGTAAGCTCTTAGGGCTGATTTAGTGCAATTTGTGTATTGATTCTGTCGGATTCTTGGTGTAAAATCGATTGAGGATTGGTTAAGGTAAGTTAATATTCTGGAGTGATTTGGTACTGATCTGGTATTGGACGATTTCTTAAGGCAAGTTGATGATTGAATATTGGGGCTGATTTGTTAGTTGTACTGGTGAAAGATTCGCCGGATTCTCCGTGAGAATCGCTGCAGGCGATGGAGCTTGAGGATGAAAGGGCGACGATTGAAAGGTTTTCTAAGTTAGGGGGGCTGCTGGTTTTTAGGGTTGATCTTTTTTCTGAAGAGGATGAGGTGTGGGGGGGAAATAAGGCTGATGGTTTCTGGGCCTGCGGGTTGGGCTGGGGCGACGTGGGCTGGTTAGGTGTAATGGGATGCGTTTTAAAGTGTAGTTTTTAATTAGGTATTTGGGTAGTGTGTATGTATTATGTGTTTTATTTAATTAGTGCTAAATAAATGGAATCTAAATTGTGATTAAATTATTTAGGTGTTTTATTAGTCTAAGCTTGAGTTTAAATTATTAATAAAACTAACGATGAGCATGCTGCTTAATATTCTATAATGTGATGTCGTTATTAAAACTTATTTATTGTGCGTATTGCGTTGTTATATTATTAAATTGAATATGGTTTAGATTATTACTAAATTATTTAAATGCTAAATGCAGATATGACATTTAATGCTTTTATAAATGCGACGCTATAAAAATGCATGTATTAGATTAAAATTGATTTTAAATTACAAATAATTATGAAATTGCCTTGCGTATTAATAAAAATGCGAATATGCTATTTAATACTACGTCATTGTTAAATTATTTGTTTATGTACTTATTATTAATTATCATTTAAGAATTATGACATGGCTTAAAATTAATGAATATGGGCGCGAGACTCTAAGTGTTTAATATTCTACGTAAGACGCGGTGCCATTATTAAATTGCTTATTTGTGCATGCATTAATGCTTTATTGTTGAATTTTATTATTTAAAAATTATTAAAAATTATTGTGAAAATTTAATGTAATTTTGTAGTTAATGACTGGACGAGAGGGTCAAAATTGGGTGTCAACAAAGGACAACCCTTCTTTGATAACTTGATGCCTTGACCCATCGGAAGACCGTCTTTTTTGGAATTTTCCATTGAAAAACGTTTAAGCACTTTGTCTATGTAGACTGACTGTGACATCCCCAACAATCTATTAGGTCTATCTCTATAGATCCTAATTCCCAGAATGTAGCAGGCTTCACCTAAATCCTTCATCATGAAGTCTTGGACAATCAATCTTTAACTGACTGCATGAGAGCCTTATTGTCTCCCTTTATCAATATGTCATCAACATATATAATAATGAAGACAATGCCCTCATCATTGCGTTTGATATAAACACAATGATCCTCTTTGCTTCTGACAAAATTAAAAGATTTGATAGCATTGTCAAAGCAAATGTTCCAACTCCTAGAGGCTTGCTTAAGCCCATAAATGGACTTTTGTAGCCTGCACACAACATTTGGTCTGGACTCACATAAAAAATCCTCGGGTTGTTTCATATACACCTCCTCAATTAGATTACCATTGAGGAATGCAGTTTTGACGTCCATCTGCCAAATGTCATAATCATAATGTGCAGCTATCGCAAGCAAAATCCGAATAGACTTTATCTTAGCCACCGGTGAAAAGGTTTCATCATAATCCACACCAGTACGCTGAGTAAAATCTTTAGCCACTAGTCTAGCTTTATAAGTCTGAATTTTGCCAGATGCATCAATCTTCTTCTTGAAGACCCATTTTCACCCTATGGGTTTAACCCCATTTGGCAAATCAACCAAGTTCCACACTTGATTGATATACATAGATTTCATTTCGGATTTCATGGCTTCTTGCTATCTCTTTGAATCAATGTCCAGCATTGCTTCGTTATAGGTTCTAGACTCGTCATCATCTGAAATATCTAGCTCATTTTGTGTTTTCACAAGTAGATTTAGTCTTTTCGGAAGACGATGAGTTCTAGTAGACCTAGGGAGTTGATTGTCTTGCAGTTCAGTTACAGGTATGTTCTGACTGTGAGTAGGTTCTTGTGCATTGGTCGATCCACCAACATTAGAGCTTTCAGGAATATCATTTTCATGTCTTTCCTGAATGGGAGGAAATGCAACTGGTGCACTTGCTCCCAAGGTTTGTGCCGGAAGATTTTACATTTCTGCATTATTCCTCGTAGCACTCCCACTGGTCGAAGAGGGTACCCTAAATACCCAATCTTTGCCAAAAGCTCCCACTGAATTCTTGCATTCATCATCGGGCAAGGATTCAACCTCTATATTACCTTGTTCTTGAATTTCTTCAAGTTCTATCTCTGTGCAACCCTCATCCTTATAGACATATTCATCTTCAAGGAAAGTTTCATTCCTAGAAACAAATATCTTATGTTCTCCAGGAAGATAGAAATAGTATCCCTTAGTTTTCTTTGGATACCCAACAAAGTAACATTTCTCACTTTTAGATTTCAACTTATCAGTGATCAACTTCTTGACATATGCAGGACACCCTCAGGGCCTCAGGTGTCTAAGTGATGGCTTATTGCCACATCATACCTCATATGGTGTCTTTTCGACTTATTTAGATGAAACTCTATTCAGAACATATATTGCGGTCAAAATAGCGTATCCCCAAAAGTATGTAGGAAGAGCCGAAAAGCTCATCATGGAACGAACCATGTCAAGCAGGGTTCGGTTTCTCCTCTCGGCAACACCATTCATCTGTGGTGTTCCAGGAGGTGTCCATTCGGAATGAACTCCATGAAGCTTTAAGTAGTCAAGAAATTCTTTACTTAAGTATTCACCCCACGATCAGATCGGAGAGTCTTGATACTCTTTGAGAGCTGTTTCTCAGCTTCACACTTAAACTTCTCAAAAGCCTCAGATTTGTGTCTCATAAGATACACATATTCATACCTTGATAAGTCGTCTGTAAAAGTGATGAAGTACGAGAAACCTTCTCTAGTTTGAGTCGGAAATGGTCCACATACGTCCGTATGTACCAACTCAAGCACCTCTTTGGCACGGATCCCCTTTCCAGAAAGAGGTTTAATGGTCATCTTACCCTTCAAACAGGATTCACAGTTACCATAAGATTGTAAGTCAAATGGTTCGAGGTAATTTAATTTCCTCAACCGTTCTATCCTCGTTTGATTGATATGACCAAGTCTGCAATGACACAAATAGGTAGAATTTCTTTCATTTAACTTAGCCCTTTTATTTTGTACATTGAAAATTTCTCTGCGGTAGTTTAATGTATACAATCCATTCACAAGAGGCGCAATTCCATACACAACATCATCAAAAGTCAAAATCATATTGCCATTAGACGTGTTTGAGGAAAACCCTCTGAATCAAGTACAGGAATGGAAATAATATTCCTTGTTAAAGAAGGAACATAATAACAATCGTTTAACATTAAAAATTTGCGAGAAGGTAAATCTATCATATAAGTTCCCACGCGCTCAACAGCAACTCGTGCTCCATTTCCGACGTGCAGGTCCACCTCGCGAGGCCCGACCTTCCTGCTATCAGTTAGTCCCTGCACATTTGTACAAATGTGTGAGCCACAAGCGGTATCAAGTACCCAGGAATGAGAATCATTTATAGATAGATTAATTTCAATTACAAACATACCTTGCCCAGTAGAGGCTGAAGCACCTGGTGTCATTCCTCCGCCTGGAGCAGTACAATCCTTTCTCCAATGCCCTTTCCTGTTGCAATTCATGCAAACATCTGATGCCGGCAGTTTCTTCTTTTTCTTCTTCGCCCCTCTCTTGGGCTTCATTGTTGTTGCCGGAGCAACAACTTTGCCCTTCTCCTTCTATTGTCTCTTACCTTTCGGTTTGGGGTGACTAGAGGAGTCAACCATCAGAATAGGTTTGGTCTTAGAGGTCAAAGATTCAAAAGTTTTCAACATATTATGTAACTCCGGCAATGTCGCTTTAGTTCCATTCATATTATAATTAACAATGAAACTCTCAAACGATCTAGAAAGTGAGTGCAGGATGAGGGTGGTGGAGACACTGTCATGAAACTTTATGTCAACTGCGGCCAACCTCTCAATCAACTCAATCATCCTCAACACATGAGGTGAAACTTGGCCCCCTTCATTTAGCCTATACTTGAAGAGTTTTATTAGCAGGTCATACTCCATTGTCTGAGACTGCGAATCATAGAGACTCCTCAAATGGGATAAAATTTTCTTGGGCCCCATAGTTTCATGTTGTCTTTGCAATAATTGTGATATAGAAGACAACATTAGGCATTGAGCTGAGGTGGCATCCTTATAATGTTTCTCGTAGGCAGCCTTGTCGAAGGTTGCATACGCAGCAGAGTCCTCCACCAGAGCGGTGGGGAATACTTTGTCCAATGTATACTCAATTTGTTCTTGTCTCAGGAAAATTCTGACATTCCTGAGCCAGTATATGAAGTTGGGTCCAGTAAGTCTGTTGGACTCCATAAGCATTTTCAACGAAAATTTTGACATTTCTGAAGATCTGAAGATATAGATAGAATAGGAAAAATGCAATCAACAATTCATTCTTCCAATAATACACATTCATTATAGACTAATTTAACATGATCTTTTTTGTTTAATTAGCTCACTTTATTTTGCATACTTCTACGACCCCAAGGTAGAATACAGACCTAAATCAATATAAAAGTCATAATGGGCCAAGATCCAAACATATGTTATATCCGCATTTGTTTTGGCTGATAACTTCAATAGCACACTTTGGTAGGTCTTCAACCAATTGTAAAACAACTCTACAACTCTTGATTTGATTAAATATCTTTCATTTTAATCTTACGTCTTTAGACTAGTACGACACTTTAGCGCCAAGATTCATCTAAACAAGTCAACCCTATTACACAATTGCGTTTAAATGCCTAAGTAAATTTAGCTTTTGCAAGCAAACACTTTGGTGTAAATACCTACAAAAGTTTATTATCTACTTTCATTTTAACACATCTATGAAAGGGCCCCGGTCCTCTTAGACTTAGAGTAAATGCTACTCGTATCGCCGAAAAGGATTCAACACCCTAACAATTATAATGGACGACGTGTTACAATTAGACTTGCATTTAATGTTTAGGGAACATTTTCAGTTTTCGGGAATTCATTCAAGATCAACAATCAAGTCATACATCATATGACTTCCTATCATGCAATTTCTAAACACAATTAGATGGAAAACCATCAAACCCAATAGGCATGATAAAAGATGGTTTTAATCACATACTGGGTGCCGTCTACCCAGACAGTTATAGCGGTCATTTGAATTTAAATAAATATTGGGTGCCGCCTACCCAGACAATAATTGCGGACGCTATGCTAATAATTTAAATGCATCACATTCAATCACTTAGCACATTTGTATATTATTCAATAATATACTATTAATGATAACTATGAGTCTATTTGTCTAAATTCTATAATAAATGTCAAACAGTCCCTAAACATTTTCTGATTTCAAAGTTCTGATTTTCAGGAATTCTGCAAACTTTAAATATTTACAGTTTAGTCCCTTAAGAATTTAAAAATTCAATCTGAACCCCTATAAACTCAGAAAATGCAATTCTAAACCTCAGAAAATATTTTCAAGTTTTTGAGACCTGTTTGCAATTTTCAGAACTTAAAATCAATTTTCAGAAAACTTTTATTAATTACAGATTTACCCAAAAGAACCAAATCTGTCCAATTTTAAAACTTATTTTCAGAAACTAAAACTTTTAAAACTTCAGAATCTGAAACTTTCAAAGTTCTGTTTCTGATTTTCAATTTTTTTTTTTAACAAACTGTCGTCGGCACCGCGGTCACAACAGGTGGCACTGCGGTGCCTCGAAGGCAGATTGTCCGAAAAATTAATTTTAAGCTTCTGGATGAACAACACCGCGAATTCTACGCATCAGACCGCAGCGCTCGCTTCTTCGCAAAGACCGCGGTGCTCCATCATGGAATCGCGATGCTGCTGCAAAAACCCTAGCAGCACCGATGTGATCCATCATGGAACCGCGGTGTCTTTCCTCCAAAAACACAAAATCCAAAATTTCTGAACCCCTAAAACTGGTTTAGGGCCTGATCTTTCAGATATATCACTTGTATCACCATCACCATTAAAACAATATGTTCATCGACCATCAAATCTAATTTTCTTCTCGTTCTTCGTTTCAATGCACCATGCTTTAAGCCAGATAACGCATATCAACTTAGAAGAGTTATTTATTGAATTGATTTTCTTGAATACATAATTGTTTTAACAGATTAGGGCACAAGGACCATGTGTTCTAAAGATTTAAGATTTTAAAGCTTTTAAACACATAAAATATAGATCTAAACAAATCCTAACTCATAATATCATTAATATGCATTACATATCACACGAAACAGCTCAGGCTCTGATACCACTGTAGGTGTTTACGTCGGGTTCGTACACACAGCGAAATTTGAAAATTTATGTTTCAAACCCGACTTTCGGTCGAACTGTAGTATGAATATGTAATGTAAACAAAACATAAAGTAAATGTAATACTTCGATAGAAAACTTATATTTTGGAGATAGCAATCCGCTTAATCTGAGGCTTTGTGTAGTCCGAGGGTGCACACACAAACGTCCCTCGATTTGCAAGTTTCTGAAAACTATGATGTAATTGCTAAGTTTAGAATGCTAGGGATTCCGACAGAACTTTAGAAGAGATTTGTCTCTTGCAATTAGTGTATTGAAATGGGAGGGGGAAGCCCTCTATTTATAATTGAGAATAGAGGCATTAAGGTTTCCATGGACTGTGCCCAAGATAACCTGCATCGCTAAAATTTGAATCGCCGAAGTGGCCTCGCATCATGCCCAAAATAAGTGGCACCACGGTGCTTACGCACGTTTCGGCACCACGGTCCTGTCTCAATTTTTAGCCTTGTTCCCATTTCTAATGTCCCGGTCATCAACCGAACATATATTTAATCTCCTTCTAATTACATCCTACAATCGACGGAACATTTGACTTAATGTTACCCTTCAGGCCTTTACATATCGTCACTAATTACATTAGGATCTTCACGGAACTCCTAAACTGCGCTGAAAGACGAACCCAATATGTAAAGTTTAGCTACACAAAACATGTGAACTGAACCTCTATGTGGAAAGATAAAATCCTTTCATTCATAACACACTCAATCAAGTTTAGGATCTGTCAAATGTCTATCCAAATGGCTTGATCATTATAATTCATCTATATTAGTTGACAACAGGAACATATCACAGACATGTCCATTGCATTGGTCAATGACTTAGTCAACCTAATATCATATGAGTACCTGAGTATTCACTCGAATATATATATTCAAGGAATGAATCATAATCTTGACTCACATACCACCTTTAATCTACTTCGTAATGCACCCAAAATAAGCTGCGTCTTAACCTATAAGTCATTTGAGCTTAGGACATGATCAAAGTACATTACTCCGTAAACAATGTGATATTGACCTCAAGTCTAAGGACTTCTATCTCCCACACGCCAATGACATTATAGACATATAACAAATAGTGCATCAGCAGGGTATATCAATACTTCAACAAGTGTCCATCACGAGTTGCCATGACTCATAGCAAATGAGACATACTACATCCACTAAGGATATTATGCAGATCACATGTCGACGTATCGCATATCATCGATATCCCAATCTCAATCATTAGTCGAGGTAATTTAAGAGTTATGTTATAACATTAATTCTCACATCATTAATAAACACGTAATCTTTAGGGATGCATTTATAGAATATTATAAACAATCAACTAATAATTCAACAAATGCAAATGCCATAATATTAATCATCATTAACATAAATATGAATGTGTATAAAATACATTGTGTCCTAATACAGATTGTCTCTAGAACATACATATACTTTCATATTATCCTGTAGCTAAATAGTTAATATTACCATTTTAATGATGAGATGCTATGACATTGTGGTATTGCAAACTTGTAAGATAAACGTCAAGAAATCGGGGATTGTAAGAAGACAAGGCACTCCCACAGCTGGAAGTTTTTCCTCCTTTCTCTTGGAAGTATGCATAAGATCAGCATATTTTAGTAGAAATGACATGTGATTGATTATATGCAGTTATAAGTGAACCTTAAGCACATGGAAGCAAAATTATTACCAACCATAACTGAAATGGCATTGATCACTTTTTCATCTGAAGAAGGAATTTTTTTGGAAAACATAAAGAAAAACATAGGTTATCAACCATGTTTACAGGCTACAGACATGAACAATCATACTGGGAACAGGCATAGCACTAATCTTACCCGAAGAAGATGACATAGTATATGTGACCAACACTTCCAATCCCTGCTCCAACCCTCTCAACCCCAAAAACAAGATGATTTAAAAACTAAAAGCGATAACATAGCAACGTGGAGAACGATGCTGGAGAGTTTTTAAGACCCTAAATTACAGAGAAAAACAACTCAATAGACCATGGAGATATGATGCATCTCTGACTGCGAGAGAGTTGGGGAAAAGGGAGGGGTTGGTGAGGCAGTTCTGCATAGCTCTTTGGTGGTGTGATAAACTAAAAGGGCTATAAAATCCAACAGCTCAGACCTTTTCCATAGATTACATGGTGTACAAACGGCTTTTTGCTTGTATATTCTATTGATACACACTTGCACAACTCGAATTCCACTTTTGCATGCAAAGAGCTCTACATGCCTGGGTTTCACTCACAATTGGGAAACATGATTAGTTTCATTTAGAAAGAGACAGCCGAAGATATAGTTGTAGAAATCTTTTCCTTTAACAGTTTCTCCTCCACCAACAGCTTCAGTATCGTATTTTACTGCCCTAGTACAGTCAGGGCAGTAGGTAATCTGCATCAAAAAAATATCCATCTGGTTTTAGAGTTTATCATTGCAAATTGAGCTTAACAAGGAGGGTGAATTTTTTGTCTCAATAAGATGACAATGACACAGGAAAATGGCAAGCAACAAAATCCATAACCATATTGACAAAAGCAAGATGACCAGCAACAAGACCATGCTTTGAGCAGTCATCTTTCAGAAACTACTAAACAATGAAAATGCTATAATAGAGGCAGTATAGCTGTCATACCTCCAATAATTTAGGCTGAAAACGGAAATCAAGCATGACATCAACCCCATACATAGCCCTAGATTTGCTATGATGCATTTCTGGATGCACAGCAGCAGCTGCTTCAAAAGCCAATTTGATCATACTTCTAATCCTTGAGTGGATATCCTGCCAGTTAACTGCAACAAAGACAAGAGAGAGACTAGTAATTAAACCACTATGTCCTGCTTAATCAACAATAGACGGACAGGAGGAATCAAAGTATTGATACTGAAAAGGAAATGCCCCTCACCCTCATGTTCCTTCTCAAATTCCTTCAGAAAATCTGGTGTGTTAATATGGTTCAACCTGCCTCTGTAGTTCTACAGGAGAATATTACGCTTAAATGTCATGAACCGAGTCAAGGAATGAAATCATGCAATAACATAAAATACTCAAATTAATGATGGAGCTGCAAAATCAACAAATAGGGGAGATAAGTAATCAGTGCTCTTACCATAACAGTGAAATGAGTCTCGTACTCATCAAAGCTGTGTTTCTCCAAAGTGTATTTGTTGTTTGCCAATCTAACCTGAAAGGAAAATGGAAACAAAATCAGCCAGAGACAAGAAAACAATTCTGGATATCATTTTATATGTATAACGTAAAGTATCTTAGTGAAACAGTTCTTTTTCAACTTCTCGACCACCCAAGAGAACACCTACACCAATGAATATGTACATACCCAGAAAACATCTGCAAGGAAGATCTCCAGGGGATTCATACTGCGAACTAAGACGATATAGCGAATATCAAATTTTCTCCCATTAAATAGAGCAGGATGCTCAATGTACTTCTGACAGATTTTAGGGCCAGTCTCAATGAGACGAATAATAGCAGATAAGTTGCCACTTATTGTCGTATCAATAGTTCTTGCCATGTTCCATGGCTTCAAGATCCACAAATTGTCTAGTTTTTCTCTTTCACGTAGGTGAAAATCTCCAACAAGTTGACTTAGTTGTGTCTCAAGATTATAAGTACGCTGAAGCCATTCGACCAATCCATGAGCCTGTTAAGAAAGTGGACTAATTTTTGCATCAGCATTTTGCATAAAGAACGTTTGCTCAACAACTAAATATAACACGAGATTTATGATGACCTTCTGAATAGTTTCCGCTAAATGATGCTTCATAACCAGGCAAGCCTCAAACGGAAATTGATTTATATACTGTTTGTCATTTATTCCTGTTGCCTTCTTTGTCTCCTCATCTATCTGCATGCTTGTCCATATAATGTCTGCATCTTTGGGCTCAGTTGCTACAAAAAACACACCAGCATGTCCAATGTAATTTATGAGTAGTCTTGAGCCAATAAAATGTTCATAAAATTGCACTCAAACAACCAGTACACACTTTCTTGACTGTAAGCAATATGAGAGTGCACGGAACATTAAGACCAAGTCCAGACAGTGATAACAACACAGAAATAGTCAACAATCTAATAAAAAGGAAACTAAAAGACATACTGATAACAAACTCAGGACGAGTCAGATATTGTTCCACTTGAGGTATGTCAGCATACACACGTAAAGCATTTCCATCACCACTACACAGACTACTTGTAATTGATGACCCCTGTATTGGGCTTGCAATTTTGATCGATTGCAATTTATTCTTGTATTTTTCATACTCCTGAAGAAATATAGTAACAAAATTTCATGTTGAGCATCTATTCAGTTAATAAGAACAATCGAATCTGAAAAAGTAAATACATACTTTGATAAAATAGTTTCTTGGTGTATGGAACCAAGCAGTTAGGCGAGCAGATCGTTGCTTCTCTTCCCCAATACCAAATAGGTAATCACGAGTGCACTCGTCGCCTTCTCGGACATCATCAGTTGGCCAAAGAATTGAATAACTAAAATCATTAACAAAATTAGTAAAGTTACAGAAATATATGGCAGTTCGCAGAGTTAAAAGTTTAAATGCATAATAATTTCATCATAGAAGCAGAAGAAGTGTGTAGCAAACTCTGTTTAAATTTTCCCATCAACCTTTCCATTGGAAAAGGACCTTCATCCTTAGGCCAAGACTATGAGAAGCATAATTTTCCAATACTCCGTGAGTAGGATACATACCGGGCTGCCTTTTTTCCGTGAGTAGGATACATTTGTTTTACACAATGGATCTCATTTGACTCGCTAAGCTTTTCCTGAGGAGAGTTACTTAGAAACAAACCTTTTTATGAGATCCAGCTACTTTAATTGGAATACTAAGGAAAAATAAGTGATATGTTATTTGCTGTTTACAACCTAACAAAAGATTATTATTTATTGGAAACAGTCGTTCAAATAATTAACTGAGATACTTGAACTAAGCAGAACATAACTTCTTCTCCCCCTCCCTCCCCCCCCCCCCCCCCAAACAATTTTGGATAGTCATTAAAAAGTTTATTAAATACAGGCATTCCTATTCCAACCAATCATCCATACAAGTGACATCTCTTTGGTACCGAACAAAAAAGGTCACAAAATAAGAATACAAAGCCCCAATATGTAAGCAAAGAAGAGATGATTTAAGTACTTTTTTTCAAAACATCATTTATTACTAATTCGTTGGAAACAACAGTTTTCAAATAAACAATTGAGACACTGAAACAGAGGGAGGACATATACTTTTTATTATTTTCTTTTTGGATAGTTACTTTTAGAGACTTATTCACAAAAAGGGAAAAGCCCTGAAGCCTAGGTAGTTGAGGTATACAATCTGAGTACTTTAGAGACAGGCATTCCCAGCTACAAATTCCAAGTAGTAATCCACAATAAGTATTTCCTGTGTACTCCGATATATACAAAATGTATTTTTTTTCTATATGAATATATACAAAAAGTAGTTTACAAAAGAACATCCCGATATGTAAGCAAGAAAGCAGGTAATTTAAGAAGAAAACCTCACTGCTGATGCCAAGTTGCCCTCCGGCATGTAGAGAAAAGGAGATACTCTAAAGTTTGGCTTGTCACTATGGCGCAAAGCAGAACCAAGTTCATCCATTACATACCTATGTAGACAAATAAACATGTTACTAAGAGGATAAGACACATTTAAGCATGAGTTTAGAAAACATTGTTCAGAATCACAAAATGATTGTATCAAAATAGTCCAGCAACTTTGGCACAACCAAGTTGATAGACTTATTAGTTGCAATAGAAACTCTCACCAACTTAGTCCAGGAGCCAAGTTAAGCATTTCAAGAAACAGAGGGATTCTCAAGTTAATAGAACTAAATATACCAAAATATTGCAGCTTCTGCTCTCATAGACATTTTTTAATTCCACTTGCTAAAAGTACAAGTGTCTAATTTTCCACAACTACAATTCCAGTGACTTCTACTGACAGAAAAGTGTGCTACGTTTTCTAGGTCACATAGAGTCTGCAGATGCAATCTTCAGAACCAAGCAAGAGAAAAGCTAGAAACCCAAAGCTTCAAGATGTTGAGAATGCCTATTAAACTGAACTATTCATGTTGCTTAGAGCAGTTGTCTAATGGAAGCAGGACATAACATGGAGATAGCGACTTAGGAGATGATCATAGTTTCTAGCCTCCATACCATACAGAGGTTTCATCAATCTTTTCTTCATCAGCAAGTCTATACGTCATTAAGTACAACCACATAGCATTTATGACACGATCAGTTAGAGGTTCTCCAGCAGCCCATTCAGGAAGACGTGGTTGCAACACTGAATCAACCACAGACTTTCCGGACTCCACTATTTTGGATGTGTTTACTCCATTTAGTAGAGAAAGATTAGGCAGGGCTTCAACAATTTCAGCAGCACTTTCTCCTAAAGGCCCTGGGATATCCACCTGCTCCAAAGTTTATATAAACATCATTATGTGCTCACACTAAAGCAGCAGTAGCTAAAAGAGATACCTCCAGAGAATCCAAGCAGCAGAATCTTCTAAGAAGCTGCAATAAATCGCTAAGTGAATTCTGATCCAATGGATTCCCACGCAGATTTAAATAAGAAAGAGATGAGATCTCATCAGGATTAAATACCTGAGAAACACAAGCAGCATGGACAGGAAAAGTTTAGAAGGGCAAAGACAGCCATAGTTTCAAGTTATCTCAAAGATTCTTACTATTCTTGGAAAAAGAAGGAAGCGAGAGAGGAGTTTCATGATAAATTCAATAGCACCTTTATTTGGGAAATAAGTAAAACGTATGAATAGGCCTGACCTTGTTGATCAGATTGCGAATAGACCTATTACTAAGGTCTAGAGATGTCACACTCTCCAAAGGATGATCTCTTTGATTGGCACAGCCTGCATTTTTTTGGTCATAGATTCCACCACAAAATCCTAATGCCCACTCTCCGTAGTTAGATGTGAACTTTGAGTTGCAAATTTCCAAACCAGGGCAACCCTGAATGATTGCAGCCTCTGAATTACTATCCAAAGAAGAAAAGGAGAAGTATCAATTACTGTTCAAGCTTCCCAACAAGAAAATTGTTGAACCCAGCATCAATACTACTATTAAAAAAAAAGATTTAAGCACTCACTGCTCCACTGTCCCAGTTACTGAGCTCTTGACAACTTACCTATCCTCCAAAATTGGATTGTTGTTCAGCCAAAGAGCTTTAAGATTTTTGAGTCGGGTAACTTCCTTGGAAACAATCTCAACATCCCTCAGATTGTTGCCGCATAGGCTCATTGCCAGTAAGCTCTGATGCAAGAAATTTTAAATTAACAAATATAAAAGATACAAAGCACCAAGAAGAACATTGTAAAAAGTGTGAGAACAAACATAGTGAAAAGCACCAACCATTACAGGTGACTCATTACATACATAGTATAATTTCTGCCCCTATAAGGTAGCTACTGCTTGCAGCTTCTAACGACTAATTAAATGATTTTCCATTATATGCATAATAAAATCTCATAAATAAATCTAGTCTAGCTATTATTGTTTTATTTATTTTAATAAGGATCTAGGCTAGCTATTATGTATAAGAAACCACAACTTTGCATCTCTTATCCATAGGGAAGGTGGAAACAGTCCTAGTGCAAAGTAAAGCCATAAAGGGAACAGCTTATCTACAGATAAAACTCACGCTATCACGAGCACATTATAGGCAAGCTTGTACACGAACAATGTGAGCAATTCCAAGTCCCGTAAAGACACTCGCTCCTACTTGTTTTTAATTTAAAGTTGACCAGGTTGATATCACATTGTAGAATTACAACGAAAACATACCGGAAATTTATTAGGCAAATCAAGTGATACAAGCATGTCATCATCAATGTCAAGTTCCTCAAGCTCCAACCACCTTGTATCATCCCCGCCTTCTTTTACTTTACGCATTTCTCTCTCCACTATTTCCGTGGCAGTCAGTTTTCTACTATCCTCTTCACCTGCATCTCCATCTACATCACCTGCCTCTTCAGCCGCTGAGTTCAAGTCAATATCTACACACATTAATGCCGCCATTCTTTCTGCTAAACCCGGAACTTCACACAACTGCATTATAAAATTAAAAAGATATAAATATATATAAAAAAATTAATCTCAAATAATAGAAAACACAACTACTTCATAACCAATTTTCCAGTGAGAGGAAAATTCCAATTTTTACCATTTTGAGAGAGAGAGAGAAAAGAGTGCATGTATGCATTGTATGTAAGGTATATAAAGTATACATGTATGTATATCACTTCATTTTTATGAATATATTGTGTGTTATGTGTATAAGTGCGTATATCACTCCAATTTTAGATATATGTATTTATATTTCTCCATTTTTAGATATATGTATGTCTACCACTTCATTTTATGAATATATTGTGTGTAATGTGTATAGGTGTATATATGTATGTATATCACTTCAATTTTATGTCTGCATTGGGTGTAGTGTATAATAGAGTATATATTTATGCATATCACTTCAATTTTATGTCTGTATTGTATGTAGTGTATATAGAGTATATATGTATGTATATCACTTCAATATTATGTCTGTATTGTATACAGGTGTATATATGTATGTATATCACTTCACTTTTATGTCCATACTGTGTGCAATGTATATATGTACGTATATCACTCAATTTTTAGAGATAAAAGAGTGGGGGGAAAACCTGCTTATAAGCATCGGATAGACGAAAAGTCCAAGCATGATCAACAAGGAAGAGATCGGAGTGCTTAGCCATGAAATCACAAGTGAATAGTAGCCTTCTTTGGCGGCCATCCTCGAGCGGCTCAATCTGGAAATAGTTGCCGCCGTCGAAAGTGTCGGAGGAGAGCTTCTGAAAGAGAAGCTTATGGAGTGATTGGGGTATTCCGGCGCCGGCTAGGAGTACGCCGTGGACTTTAACGAAGTCGTCGTAGGATTGAAGTCGGCTCATTTCCGGTGAGTTTACACGGTAGAGAGGGGAACAGGGTTTTAGATGGTAAGGCGATGTTTGGTTGTCTTTCTTTTAGAGAAAAGGACAAAAATGGTTACTTAATGGTTAATGCTTTTAAAATATATTTAGGAGTCGTTTGGCCATCTGGAATTGTTGTTGTTATGAGTCTTTTAATCATTTTGAGATTTTACTCTTATAAATAAAAAGTATAACTAAACATAACTTCAATTTAAAAAATTTAAATAAAATAAAAAATACTTAATTTTATGATCAAACGTCAATTTAAAGTAATCCCTTAAATATATTCTTAATTTGTTTTATTTTAAAAGTTTGTTAAGAATGAACACTTTTGATTTCCATCAAATATATTAACAAACTCTATACGTTAGATTTGAGTAAAATTATAAAAGAAAAATTGATCTGAAACACAAACAGTTTCATCGAATCTTAAAAACCGCAACACAACAGATTACACTAGACACCAAAAATAAAGAAGTTGTACTATAAAAATTTACATCAAACTTTAAAAACATATTAAATGACAAGTAATTCATGAAATTTAGGACTATTAGAGTACCCAATTTGTCCATAGATCTTATTCTAAATTTTTGAAATAATATTTGGGAATTGTCAAATAATTTTTATTTTTTAAAAAAATAGATTCTACAACATTTCAATTATGTTTTATGTTCAAATACAATTTTAATAAACAAATATTCTTTTTCAACTTAAGTTCAAATATTTTTTTGAAAAGCATTTTTGATAAAAATAAAATTACTCTTAGAATCACTTTTTAAAAGTTTGACTAAGCACCGGTTAATGCTTTTAAAATTATTTGGCCAAACACAAACTGTTTTTCGATAAAAATATTTTTTTTAAAAACACTTTCAAAAAAAAATCTTTAAAAATAAGCTAATTTTTTCGCTACTCCAACAAAATCTTAACCTAGTAATCTCGCAGGCGGATGAACTCACCCTTCATATCTTTTACAAGTAACTAGTATTCAATAATTTTTCTTATTTTAGAATAAAGGGCATACAAACTAAACTAATTAAGATTATAAAAGTATCCTTCATATCCACAAAAAAGCGGTTTGAAGTGAAAACTTGAATATTTGAGATTTTAAAGTTCTGATTTTTTAAATTTGAAGTTGTGAAATTTCTTTCAAAAACTGATCTGAGCCAACTTTGAAACTTGAGAATATTTTAAAGATGAATCAAAAGCTAATCAAATTTTATGACCAAACAGGTATTTAAAAATAAATTTTTAAAATCGAATTCAAAATCTATGACGAAATACTAGCTAACTAGCAACACCGACCTGTCCAAGAAGCGCCTGATAGCCCAGCCAATAGTCATATCTGTCAACACAGACCTCTGAAGATGAGTGAAATGAAATTTTAGGGAGATTTAACTTCTTCGAGGTTGTTTGGTAGCTAATAAAGAGATAAGTTATTCATGTATTAATTGTGAGTTACAATGGATGTACAAAAATAGTATACAACTACTACTAGTGCTTTGAAAGGATAAACTATAATTGTTTACAATACAACAGGCTTGAAGCCTAACAAGAGTTGTGACAACAACAACAAGTTTGATGATCTTGGTCTTCGTTCTTGAAATGTTCTTAAGTCTTTCTTGGGATCTTCATTCAACTGTAGCAAACTCCTTGATCTTGACAATCTGAAATCAAGATATACTAAATCTGGTAGTGTTACAATGACGCTACTGAGTCGAGTGATATTCACTTTGGCCTTAAGACATTATTGCCCCGTATATATCCTTTTACGATATGGGAAACTGTCTCCCAAGATAAAACAACAACTAAAAAAATGAGCAAAGAAAACTCAAGTGTTTCTCAAGAAGGACCTTTGAGTGTTTAAAAGATATGCTAGAGAGGAAGAAGTTCCGAAAAATCTGAATTATACAAGTGTGAGGTGTGTTCTTCAATTGAGTCTAAGGCCTCAATTTATAGTGTATGTAAGATGACCTCTCATCTAGCCAACTAATGGCAATCAAAGTCATATAATGACACTTATTGAGAGGTTATAATTCAGCCAAATAATTGCTGAATTCAAGTGTCAAGTAATGGAGGATCAATGCTCCAAAACCAGCTCAAAAGTCAGAAACATTTTGTCTTCCGTCGACCTCACTGCCATCAAAGCGCCGCGGCTCCAGTAACTTACTGCCACCAAGGCGCCGCGACGCTGGCTGGAGGCGTCGCGGCCCTTCACGGCTCCGCGATGATTTCCGACTCATTTCATCTTTTACACATCGTACACTTCTTCCTTCATTTACCAATGTGAAACACGTTTCATTTAACCAACGACCGTCCATCATTTTATGTCTCAAACGTTTACTTACATACCAATATCTCTTTCACTAATGAAATTTACGATACTTGGCACTACGTGTGTACGTGTGTGGAAATGACGTTTCCGACGTGCGGGATCCCAATTGTTTGAATCATAAATAATAGGATAATCTTAATTTCACATTAGTAAATTTCCAACAATCCCCTCTTGAAAGAGATTTTGGTGCACTCACAAAGTGCATTTCTAGTTATCTTTCGGCGGACCGATGTTGCATCTGGATAGGTAGTCGTAGCTTTGAACCTTTCATAGTTGAATACCATTGGACTTACTTATTGTGCGGTGAACGTGATGTCTAGAACCGTCAGTGTTTAGTGTAAGTCAAGATAATGGTACTAACACAACAACTCTCCTTACTCTGTTCTTCTTAATGTTTTGTCTGTTGTGGTCGTGGACACACTTGAATTCTTAAGTGCGTTCATTTGAGGCGGCCAGTCCTCTTATTTAAATAGGTGGTCTCCTACAAAGTATCCTGCTATACCCCACTTCATAAGTTTAGGCACCATTATAAGTTTCCCCAAACCTAACCTCAACTGTTGAGGATCATTAAAGGTTTTGAAAACTTAACCTCTACCCACCATACAGGTAGCACTTTAAGGTCTATCGCAGGAACGGCTTTGGATTCATGTTTCTTTACAGAAATCATCATCCGAAGTGCTCTTTCTTCCACCGAAGCGCTCAACTGAACCTTTACGACTTAGTTTTCTCATTGAACCAAATTCTTGGAATCTCCAATCAGTATGGTTGGGTATCCATCGTATCATTCCTTATTGTTTAGGTTTTAAGCCCATTCCCTAGACCGGCAGAACTCTTGATCTTTTGGGTAATCCCTTAATTAAAGGGTCTGTTATATCCTTTGAGTTAGTAATCAAGGATGTGTCACCCTAGACGATCAAATGTTATACGGTCTTATGTCTCCGACAAATATGTCCAGACGCCGTCATCTGTGCCCTTACAGTATATAACTGACGAAGGCACGAGTTACTCCCAATGAGGGACATCCTCTAAGAGGTCGTGAAGTTACTCAACTTCTCATCATAATTTGTACAAAGCGATAAAACTCTGATTCCATCATGAATCGGCCAAAGAAAGTTTGCTTAGAGGATTTTCAAAGACACACCATGCATCTACTTGTGGCTTTGGTGTCCTTCTACTATGATGTCCAGTTTGCATCACTGTGTTCTCTCAGAACCGCTGGACATCCAAAATATCATAATCCATAGATAAGTTGTCACGACCGACCCTCGATCGCGATCGTGCCCTACCCAGGCACCTTTACAGTAAACATCGAGAAAATCACGAACATACATGAAACTTATAAATAAAACATCGAATTAATACAACAGTTAAATACAGGCTACCTTCCCGAACATATATATATAAATACAACCAAGCGATTGCCTCCTTTCTTTTACAAACCGACCCACATATGTGACTACTGCACCTCAAGAGTTTTAACATAACCATCGTATGGACAAGGCCCCGCTGCACTTCAATATACATAGCCATGACAACTCCGAACATTGAGCCATCTCAAAATCTCAACCAGATCCTAAGCTCGCGGATCCATAATCGTACCTAAACTCATGACATGAACGCAAATTCGAAAAGTGGGTCGCATAACAGTGCGAATATGGAATGTAAAATAAAGTACAAGAAATGATCATAATCAGATAAAAGAATGACAGAGCAAGTATAAAAGTGCATACCGGATCCTGCCGTGTCATTACCACTTATGAACTTAATTGCATATCATTATCTTTTCCCATTTTTCCATAAGAGTATAGTCAAATTCTTACGCATACTTAAGAAAACTCATCAAGTTCATAAACATATAACTCATGATTCTTGCATAACCTAACCCGCCCTTTATGGAGGAACGCCTATACCGTCGCCCAACTGGGACGCGATAGAATCACATAAGTCCGCCCATAAAGGTATATCGCATAACAACAGTGAGGCTCATGATCATGGCAGGTCCTCGCCTGTAGATCAATAAGCAATCCTACTCCCGGGACTATTTCACCGCACAGTCCCGTGGACCCGCATGAGGTATTCTCGTGATAGGTCAGACTACCGCACGGGACTATTTCACCCGCATAAGCCCATAAGGACTCGCATGAGGTATTCCTCGCATCATGGGTAGCAAATCCACTAATGGTGGTATAACGTCTTGGGGTTTACCCTCATTTATACTCTTACCCTGAAGAAGGTGGTATAACGTCTTGGGGGTTTACCCCTCATTTATACTCTTACCCTAACTCAACCGGCCATCATACATAACATAAGCCCTATCGGCTTATCATACGTAACATAAGCACTACCGACTTATCATACATAACTTAAGCACCACCGGCTTATCATACATTACATAAGCAAGTTAAGAAATCCCCTAACTTCTTATTAGCTTGTTCATAAACACTCATTTGTGTTTACTAAAGGCACTAACATGTCATTATAAAATCCGGGAATTTAACCCAAAGTACTACGTATTTCTATTCTTTTAAAAATGACTCTTTTCCATATATAACTTCCAAGATACTAATAACCGTAGTATCAAGTCATAACTACTTTTCAAGACAAGTCACGATACCTTTTAGAAATACATTTATAGTTTCTAAATCAAGTGACTTCTTTCTTTAAAACTTTAAGCAATTGGTACCTTTAAAACAATTTGCCCTTCTTTATTTCAAATCATTTCTTTGCTTACATTACTGAAGAAAACAATTCTTTTAATCTTCCATAAAGTTGTTATAACCAACTTCCCATAAAGCCGTTATAACTCTTTATGTCTTAGACAAATTCATTCCTTTTATGACCAAGAAACTTATACTTTCAATTCAAATCACATAGCTTTCAAAATACTTCAAGTCTCTTATCTTTTAAGAAAACAAGTTTCTTAACTTTAGAAAGGCAAGAAATCAATACTTTCCAAATCAAGTATTCTATACTTTTAAATCAATTCATTTCTTCCTTTAAGAATCAAGTCTCATAACTTGAAAAATAAAGTCCCTTAACCTTTTAACAATTGGGGTCCATAGTCTTAAAACTTCATACGTAAATCCTTATAAATTAAGTAACATATACTTGGTGCGTTGTGAATAAGTTATACTTATTTATAACTATCTTAATCAAGTAGCCATGATCTAGAAAATGTAATACAATTTTGTCTTATTTTAGCTTCTATGCAGATGGAGAATTCTACTTGTTTTAACATAATTAATTGTCATTACATTTCCCTTTATTAACGCTGCAATGGCTTGTTCGATACTTATTCTCATTCGTGTCAGAAATTAGCCAAGTCAACTTGCTCCAAATACCCATAACGACTCTTACCAACATCCCCATAAGACTTGGTAAGAACTTAGATAACTTAGACATAACCTTTACGTAGAGTAAATCAACATACATACCTCTTAACTTCTAAGAGTAGAAGGAATCATGAAATAGTACTACATGTATATTCCATACATAGAATCATGTCAAAAGGAAGAGGTTCACATACCGCGACGATTGTCGACAAGAGCAAAATGCTCCAAAGTACATCAACCTCGAGCTACTCCATTCTTCAAGTAGGTACGCTATACTTAGTACTTCAACCTATCATGGTCACAATACGCCCATTAACCTCTTACTTCAAACGTAGAATATTCTAAGTGCTAAGTCGCCAAATTCTACGGAAAATCTGGACAAAGACTTCCTTTGTTTTTACTTACTTTGCCACCTTTTTCAAGGCCGAATACAATAACCAAACAACCCCAATTGGCTCACAATTTCTATAAGGTACTCCAATACAAATAAAAACTAAACAGCTCCAATTGGCTCACAATTTAGAAAGTAGTCCAATACAAATGAAAAACAAACTAAAAGTCCAAATTCGCCACTTGAGTTCAACCTTACCAATTCTTATCAAATTTCCATTTCAATCCAAATTGGTAGCATAACACAATATCAAGTCGTATTTGATTATAATAACCATAATCTTTAAGTAAGTAACATGCGACGATTTTTGTAACGACTAAATTGTAATCCAACTTAACATGGCTTACATACATTTCGAATTTTCCAAGGCTACAATCAATCCATAATCCTTATAAACTTCAACACATATACTACATACTAGCAACATGTAAAGCTAACAACAAAATAAATAATCTTGTAACACTTTCAAAGAACAAGATTATACCTCGACGATTCTTAATCCAAATTCCAATCC
Source organism: Przewalskia tangutica (assembly GCA_029844215.1). Lineage (NCBI taxonomy): Eukaryota > Viridiplantae > Streptophyta > Magnoliopsida > Solanales > Solanaceae > Przewalskia > Przewalskia tangutica. The sequence goes on along the minus strand of CM056732.1, from coordinate 78,276,687 downwards.
GAAGTCGCTCCTTAGTAGTTTAGAACCTCTCCAAGACACTTCAATCCGCTTGTTGAGACCCTTAGAACAACACCAACAATTATCCTTCAAATCCCCAAACAAAACCTAGAAAGACCATTAGGTTTTCACTTTGCGACTAACCCGAAAACTCTCTTTTTCCGGGATTTTTCTATTGAGATATGCTTACACTACCCTCAAGAACCTTGGTTTAAAGTGTGGAGTTGAATGGATAAGGAACAAATTTTTTCTTCTCCCTTAGTATGTGAACCCGTGAGCCTCCTTTTGAGCTCTCAAATTTTTCATGAAATTTTCTAAGTGTTGGACACACTCTTGCTACTAGTAGTGTTATATAGCACATTGGAGGGTTAAGATAGGAACAATTGGGTGGCTAGGATAAGGTTTTAGCAAATATCAAGCTAGTGGTCCCATTGACTTAAGTCAAACATGTCAAGCTTGCTACTTGCAAGACTTAGTCATCCAAGACTATGGTCAATGACCATTTTGGCCATGCCTATATCGTCCAAGGCATCTCAAGGGGGGTGACACGTGTCGTCCTCCCATTCGTCACAATAATATATTTTCCGACAAATTCCAATATTTCCGATAACGTTTTTTTTTTTACAAGTCTCAAATCTTAAAACTGTGAGTTCTTACGTACGTTCTTACACCATGTCCTGTAAATACGGTGTAACATTCTTCCCCTTAGAAACATTCGCCCTCGAATGTTCTTTCGAGTCAAACTTATAATTACCGACATAGTTTCATGTCACAATCCCGACATACCAACAATGCCACACACGCCCTAATACCTCGCACACGTAATCGCCCATCATAAGCCCAAAAGAGATTATCCTTTCGCATTTCCAACTCATACTAGCATACATACATAACTTCCATACCGATTCTGGCCTCAAATCTTTGAGTCACTCTATAAAACAATATAAGGCCATTTCCGCCATGACTGGTTCGGTGGAACGCTGGCCCACGAACCCAGAAACAATTAACTAAACTTGGGCTCATACTCGTGACTTCGCCACGAATCTGAACTACTACCAACTGATCCCACTCCATTCTGTGCCATGGAGACGTAATGGTCCTCAACCCGCCTCGATGTCGCACTTAACTCTTATTCTTCGCCTAAAATAAATCTTTCTACCCGAGAAGACCTTGTACATCTAAGGTCTCGTGTCAATATTCTTAGGCTCACAATTTCCATGCTCCCAGCCTACCTTATCAGTCCCCCCCGTAAACGGGTACAAAAAAACTTCTCATAATACCATAATCGTGTCGTTGATCACTAGAACCTTTACTTACTCTATACGGACCTCATCCGTACCATTTCTTAAGCCTACTACGCAGCTTAATCTGTTTACATGACATTCTGTTAAGTTCCTTAACATGGCTTCTTAAGGGTTTACTACCTTATCGCATGACTCATCCTTTCCCAATAATCTCAAAATAAAACACCAGACCTTGGCGAAAATTCATTAACTATACCATACCTTCCCGGTATCTAGTTAGTCTTTACCAATTCCTGGTAATCTAAAATTATTCTAGGCAACACGTGTCTGACCCTCATACATAACTCCGTATAGATGTATGTCACAATACCAACTATACTATAATCATTACCAACCCGATACGCAATCCACATAGTCATTCCCGGTCATCACGCTTTCTCGTAGTCGCAATCAACATAACTCGTTGGGAGGACGACTTAACAACACCTCTATCGCACGATCTCGGAGTGAGAAGAATGGAAACTAATCCTAAATGTCCCGCAGCCTCACGATTATAGATGTGTGCACAACACACCGATAATCAAGACTTACTGCATACACGGTCAGACACTTTCCGAGGACTAATCGCTCGATACCACTTTTGTCACGACGACCCTCGATCGCGATCGGTGCCCTACCCGGGCACCCTTACAGTAAACATCGAGAAAATTAGCGAACATACATGAAACTTATAAATAAAACATCGAATTAATACAACAGTTAGCCGATGGCTACCTTCCCGAACATATATATATAAATACAACCAAGCGCTTGCCTTTCTTTTACAACCGACCCACATATGTGACTACTGCACTTCTAAGAGTTTTAACATAACCATCGTGGGGACAAGGCCCCGCTGCACTTCAATATACATAGCCATGACAACTCCGAACATCGAGCCATCTCAAATCTCAACCAGATCCTAAGCTCGCGGATCCATAACTATGTACCTAAACTCGCGACATTTAACGCACTTCGAAAGCGGGTCGATAACAAAATTTAATATGGAATGTAAAATAAAGTACAAGAAATGTGATCATAATCAGACAAAAGAATGACAGAGCAAGTATAAAAGTGCATACCGATCCGCCAGTGTCATTACCACTTATGAACTTAATTGCATATCATTATCTTTTCCCATTTTTCCATAAGAGTATAGTCAAATTCTTACGCACATACTTAAGAAAACTCATCAAGTTCATAAACATATAACTCATGCGATCTTGCATAACCTAACCCGTCCCCTTTGGGAGGAACGCCTATACCGTTTACCAACTGGGACGCGATAGAATCACATAAGTCCGCCCATAAAGGTATAACGCATAACAACAGTGAGGCTCATGATCACGGCAGGTCCTCGCCTGTAGTATCGATAAGCAATCCTACTCCCGGGACTATTTCACCCGCGATAGTCCCGTGGACCCGCACGGTATTCCTCGTGATAGTCAGACTACCGCACGGGACTATTTCACCCGCATAAGCCCATAAGGACTCGCATGAGGTATTCCTCGCATCACGGGTAGCAAATCCACTAATGCGTGGTATAACGTCTTGGGGTTTACCCCTCATTTATACTCTTACCCTGAAGAAGGTGGTATAACGTCTTGGGGGTTTACCCCTCATTTATACTCTTACCCTAACTCAACCGGCCATCATACATAACATAAGCCCTATCGGCTTATCATACGTAACATAAGCACTACCGACTTATCATACATAACTTAAGCACCACCGGCTTATCATACATTACATAAGCAAGTTAAGAAATCCCCTAACTTCTTATTAGCTTGTTCATAAACACTCATTTTTGTTTACTAAAGGCACTAACATGTCATTATAAAATCCGGGAATTTAACCCAAAGTACTACGTATTTCTATTCTTTTAAAAATGACTCTTTTCCATATATAACTTCCAAGATACTAATAACCGTAGTATCAAGTCATAACTACTTTTCAAGACAAGTCACGATACCTTTTAGAAATACATTTATAGGCTTCTAAATCAAGTGACTTCTTTCTTTAAAACTTTAAGCAATTGGTACCTTTAAAACAATTTGCCCTTCTTTATTTCAAATCATTTCTTTGCTTACATTACTGAAGAAAACAATTCTTTTAATCTTCCATAAAGTTGTTATAACCAACTTCCCATAAAGCCGTTATAACTCTTTATGTCTTAGACAAATTCATTCCTTTTATGACCAAGAAACTTATACTTTCAATTCAAATCACATAGCTTTCAAAATACTTCAAGTCTCTTATCTTTTAAGAAAACAAGTTTCTTAACTTTAGAAAGGCAAGAAATCAATACTTTCCAAATCAAGTATTCTATACTTTTAAATCAATTCATTTCTTCCTTTAAGAATCAAGTCTCATAACTTGAAAAATAAAGTCCCTTAACCTTTAACAATTGGGGTCCATAGTCTTAAAACTTCATACGATCCTTATAAATTAAGTAACATATACTTGGTGCGTTGTGAATAAGTTATACTTATTTATAACTATCTTAATCAAGTAGCCATGATCTAGAAAATGTAATACAATTTTGTCTTATCTTAGCTTCTATGCAGATGGAGAATTCTACTTGTTTTAACATAATTAATTGTCATTACATTTCCTTTATTAACGCCGCAATGGCTTGTTCGATATTTATTCTCATTCGTGCCAGAAATTAGCCAAGTCAACTGCTCCAAATACTTCTAACGACTCTTACCAACATCCCCATAAGACTTGGTAAGAACTTAGGATAACTTAGACATAACCTTTACGTAGAGTAAATCAACATACATACCTCTTAACTTCTAAGAGTAGAAGGAATCATGAAATAGTACTACATGTATATTCCATACATAGAATCATGTCAAAAGAAGGAAGAGGTTCACATACCTCGCGACGATTGTCGACAAGTAGCAAAATGCTCCAAAGTACATCAACCTTGAGCTACTCCATTCTTCAAGTAGGGTACGCTATACTTAGTACTTCAACCTATCATGGTCACAATACGTCCATTAACCTCTTACTTCAAACGTAGAATATTCTAAGTGTTAAGTCGCCAAATTCTACGGAAAATCTGGACAAAGACTTCCTTTGTTTTTACTTACTTTGCCACCTTTTCAAGGCCGAATACAATAACCAAACAGCCCCAATTGGCTCACAATTTCTATAAGGTACTCCAATACAAATAAAAACTAAATGTTCCCAATTGACTCACAATTTAGAAAGTAGTCCAATACAAATGAAAAACAAACTAAAAGTCCAAATTCGGCCACCTTGAGTTCAACCTTACCAATTCTTATCAAATTTCCATTTCAATCCAAATTGGTAGTATAACACAATATCAAGTCGTATTTGATTATAATAACCATAATCTTTAAGTAAGTAACATGCGACGATTTTTGTAACGACTAAATTGTAATCCAACTTAACATGGCTTACATACATTTCAAATTTTCCAAGGCTACAATCAATCCATAATCCTTATAAACTTCAACACATATACTACATACTAGCAACATGTAAAGCTAACAACAAAATAAATAATCTTGTAACACTTTCAAAGAACAAGATTATACCTCGACGATTCTTAATCCAAATTCCAATCCGAAGTCGCTCCTTAGTAGTTTAGAACCTCTCCAAGACACTTCAATCCGCTTGTTGAGACCCTTAGAACAACACCAACAATTATCCTTCAAATCCCCAAACAAAACCTAGAAAGACCATTATGTTTTCACTTTATACTAACCCAAAACTCTCTTTTCCGGATTTTTCTATTGAGATATGCTTACACTACCCTCAAGAACCTTGGTTTAAAGTGTGGAGTTGAATGGACAAGGAACAAATTTTTTCTTCTCCCTTAGTATGTGAACCCGTGAGCCTCCTCTTGAGCTCTCAAATTTTTCATGAAATTTTCTAAGTGTTGGACACACTCTTGCTACTAGTAGTGTTATATAGCACATTGGAGGGTTAAGATAGGAACAATTGGGTGGCTAGGATAAGGTTTTAGCAAATATCAAGCTAGTGGTCCCATTGACTTAAGTCAAACATGTCAAGCTTGCTACTTGCAAGACTTAGTCATCCAAGACTATGGTCAATGACCATTTTGGCCATGCCTATATCGTCCAAGGCATCTCAAGGGGGGGTGACACGTGTCGTCCTCCCATTCGTCACAATAATACGTTTTCCGACAAATTCCAATATTTCCGATAACTTTTTTTTTTTTACAAGTCTCAAATCTTAAAACTGTGAGTTCTTACGTACGTTCTTACACCATGTCCTGTAAATACGGGGTGTAACATAAGTGAATAGCTCAGATGTCGTCACATCCCATTTAACGCCTTATATTGGTCATTTCCAGAATCACGAGTGAACCTTAGTTCAACTGATCTTCTTTATGAGCCTATAACATGTTAATTGTAGTGTGTAAAATACATTGAACTATATGTGACCTGCGTATATCCCTCCTGGTATATGGGTGCACCATGATTCCAATTAATTCTATGATTCATATCTATTGGTGACTTCAACGAGACTGTCAAAATACTTCATGTTGACACCCAATTTTGACCCTCCCGTCCAGTCATTAACTATAAAATTACACTAATTTTTCAAAATAATTTTAAACAATGTTTATAATAATAAAATGCAACAATAAAACATTAATACACGCATAAATAAGCGATTTAATAATGGCACCGCATTTTACGAAGAGTATTAAGCACTTCGAGTCTCGCGCCCACATTTATCAATTTTAAGCCCTATTCTATTTCCATTAATTCTTAATAATTTTAATAATAATAAATACGTAAATAAATAAATAATTTAGCAATGACGTCGCGTCAAATAGCATAGTCGCATTTATTAATACGCAAAGCAATTCCATAATTATTGTAATAATTTAAACCCAAGCTAAAATTAATAAAGCACCTAAAGTCATATTAAGATAATTTAAATAAATAAGATTTTTAAATAATAGCGTAGCATTTATAAAAGTATTAAGCAATCCTTAAATATCATATCCGCATTTAGCATTTAAATAATTTAATAATAATTTAAACCCTATTTATTTTCCATTAATTAATTTTTACCTAAAAGTAACTCCTAAAACTAATACCCAATTAAATACCCACAGCCCAAAAAAACCAACCTAAATTCGATCAGCCCACCACCCAAAGCCCAAAACCCGTTGACCCAACCCAACTGTCCTCAGCCTTTATCTTCCTCCCTTGTCTTCAAAACAAAAGAAAAGGAACCCAACCCTAACAAAAAAATCGCCGCCTTCCCTTTCACGCCCTCACCTTCGCCAGAATCCTCGCCGGATTTTCCGGTTGGAAAATCCGGTTGCTACCATAAATAAGCACATAAAATCTTGCACCGAAACGGGGAAAAATCTCTCGATCAATCCCAAATTAGAACCTAAATGATAACCATAAAATCTCCATATTTAATTTTGGGAAGACTCACCAAAAATCGTGCAAAAGACAACAGCAAATCGTTCGAAATTAGCACCAAAATGACAAGCAAAATTGATCCCAGAATCATACCCCTCAAGTCGAGCAAACCTAGAAAAAACCCAAACAACCCTAAAACCATCGTCGCCTTCCCCCCAATACCAAGATCTCCGCCGAGATTCTCGCCTGAGAATCCGGCATAACCATATCAACGCTTACCATAAAAATCACCCGCAAATCACACAAAAATGGTCAAAAATCGCACTTAAAGCGTCGTCTCAAATTGACCTAATGGGGAACCCAAATCGGGACTATATAAATGGGTGATTTATACATGCAATGGCATCAGCGGGAGGAGGGAAGAAAATCACAACAACAATAAAAAATAATGGGATATACGGGAAACCCGTAAACAACATCAAAGAACCCAACGAGAATTAATATTCGAAAACCCCTTTCTTCCTGAGGAGGCAATTCAAGAATCGACAAGCAATATCACCAAAAGTTTTATCTCCTTTAAATCGCATAGCAACCCGGCTCCCGAGTGGATCGACGACTTGATACGCTGCCTCGGTTCGCTGTCCGGAGAAGGTAAACTAAAACTTCTCTCAATTTACGTTACGTTATGTAATTATGGGTATTGTTGTGTGTTTTTATCGATGATTTGAGAATAATGTAAATCTATTTATGTTGTGGCATTTAATGTTGAAATCTGTTAAGTTGGTGGGTTCATTCATTTTTTAAGTCATGCTGGAATAGTTCGCTGCGTAATATCGATGAATAAGAATCAAGTGATAAAACGTTGGTTAGTCAAAAAATAGGTTTCTAGATTTAAACATGAAAATTGTTGGTATTTGAATGCTCATTTTAGGTTATATTTAAGGTTAAATAGGTCTAAATGTCGTATTTCAGTCCAGTATTAAGTATGTGAGTTTGAATTTAAAATATTGGTGTATAAATTGCATTTTTTCTTCTCTTGTTAAAAGAAATGGCCTTCTGCCCATCTTTAGTTAAAAATAGGTAAAATAAGGTGTATGGACGTAAGATGTCCCTTAAGATGTAGGCAACCCCTGTGCTCCCTTTAACCCCTGTGATAATAGATTTTCAAGATCTGCTCAAAACAGAAATTTCCCAAGTATTACTCATCAGTTCTTGTGCAACCAAATAGACCTATAAATACAGGAGGTTATTTACTCAGTCAATTGTAGGAAGTTGATGAATTAACTTGTTTGAGCTGCAATTCGTGTAGTTCTGATTCAACGGATTACTTCCTTGTTTTGTTTAAATGAATACGCATAAGCAAATGCTATTGACTTGTTCAGAAGCAAAACTGCTTCGGAATTCTAAGATTACCTTGTCGACTAATTTCAGCGTATTGGTGTGTTGATAAATGTGTACTTAAATTAGCATCAAGTTTTATTCTTTGAACACTCACTAATCCTTTTTTTTACATGAAATGCGTCGGAGCAACGAAGAGTCTCAATACGAGACTCATCATCGTGGGCTACTCAAAATGAAGACCCGTATTTATGTACATCTCTTTGTTCTGCATCAAAAATTTCAAGCCGCAGGCGAAATTACATCGTCATCCTTCGAGTCATCTTTATTGTTTTCCTATCCCACCCCATTTATGTGTTGTAAATTAATTGCTTAGCATTGCACTACTAACATTACACTTAGAATATCTACACTTTGAATCTATAGATTAGAAAGCAATCTGACGCTAGAATTTATTTTCCTTCAAGTTAATTATCTTAGGCTTGTCATACTTAGCTATATTAAACCATTTAATAATCCTCATTGGCATAACTATTCCCGTAGCTAGAATATTACTATTTTTATAAAGTCCGTTATTTGCATTCATATTTTTAGAATCATACTTTAATAGCATTGGCAAAAATAGATAGTAGTCATATTTTATAAATGCATCACAATTGATTTTGTTTAATATCCTATATACTTCATTTAACGAAATATTCCTATGAGGATGGATACTTTTCATATGAAATTAACTTATCTTTTATAGACGAATCTTACATCTTTCTTTCATCAAGGATACATTTCTTTTCCTACAAAGATCTTTTCTCAAATACTTTTCAAAACATGCATTCTTAGCAATAATAATTACCCTAGGGTTGAACGGACAACCGCAAGTTAGCGGATCATTTAGGGTGCCTAACCTCTTCCCTTTAGGATAATAAAGAACCCTTGTCCAGAATCTCGCACTAGTTTTGCAGACCAAAAAATGGAGTTAGTGTTGACTTTAACATAGTTAACATTCAGGTGTCCTAATTCACCCAAACTAATTAGGTGGCGACTCCGCGAACCCTTTAGCATGATTTTAGCACTTTTAGAACCTTTTACCTTTTAGCATCTCTTTAGCACATTTAGCACTCTTTTAGCATTTATTTTATTTTCTAACATTTTCTAAGCAGGAGTTTTGTAATGTCGCGGTCGGAAAAGGGCGTGACACTTCACAGATGAGTTTGGTTTATACCAGCCCGTTAGATGTCTTACAATTCCAATTTCCTAATATGTCATCTGCAATACCCATATCATTCATATTGAAACATCATTTCAACATACTCTTAGTCTCTAGGATCAACCTAGGATTTCTCCATGTGATCAACCTGTCCTCTACGTAAAGGCACATCATGATGAACGAGTCAGAATTACATTTCATGTAGACACATTTGTCACACTCATTAATGGAGAAACCCTCCGATAGTAGAGTACTATCAAGGTTTTCGTACCATTACTTCGGGGCTTATTTCAGCCCGCACAGAGATTTGACAAGTCGATAGACTTTCTTCTCTTTCCTGGAACCTCATACCCCTCGGGTTGTTCCGTATTACTTCTTCTTCCACTTTCGGACTTTTGGTTTTCCAACTGTTGGCTTTCTAGCTTTAGAGTCAATGTTTCTGTATTCAGATTCATTATTTCTGTTTTATCTAAAACTTCCAGGACCAAATTATAAATATTTCAGGGACCATAATGGAAGTTTAGGAAGAAGCCCAACAGTCCATCAAACCAACTCTCCGGTGAGGAAGACTGTCTCAACGTCCATATCACGCAAGACTGCGGTGACCCTGGAGGTTAAGCTATTCACATAGGAGCACATGTCTAAGTAGTCGAGGCTTTATACTCGTTAGTAGATCCATCTAATTTATACTCAATTTTAGTATCCACTTTACAACCCAGAGGTTCTTTTCCCGGAGGAAGATCAACCATCACACACGTGTGGTTCTACCCGATGGAGTCTATTTCTCTCTCTTTAGCTTCTTTCCAAAGCAGCGCTTCTGGAGATAACAATTATTTATTAATTATCCATGATTCATTCTCAACCACACAAGTTAGAAGGCTTGGAACAAGTCTTTGTCCCCTATTTTTGTTCTGTTTCAGTTCAACATCTAGAATCACTGAGTTCTGTAGATCTGGAACGTCTAGTTATGTACAATCAGACACTCGCGGGTTCTTGTTAACCTTGAGCAATTACTACTTTTTTCTTCTTAAGGAAAGTTATCTTCAAAGAATTCAACATTCTTTGGCACCAGAATGCGATAAGCACTGTTGTTCTTTGCAGATCCAGTGGATATACACTCTACCGTCTTAGGTCCGACTTGGCTTGTTTTGGCTTTGGTATCTCAACACTTGTCACACTAACCCATATCACAACATTTATATATGAGATTCTTTCCATATTTCACATGGAGGGTTATCTTTATCCTTATGCAGAGTTCTGTTGAGAATCACATTAGCGGTAAGGATTGTCTTGCCCACATACCTTAGGTGTATGGCTTTGCGCTTGGCTAACACCGTTAGACTGAGGTGAGCAAGGAGCAATTGTTTGATAACTGACGATTCACATTCTCTCTCTCTATCACTACGCATTCCTCAATCCTTAGGCTTTTTAACTTCTGCTTTGAAGCGATCATCCGCTGCAGCAACTTCATATTTGCTTTTCAATGAACAAAGGATGCAATACATTGTACCATCGTCAATGAAGATCACAACGTACTTGTCTCCCCCCTCTATTTGTACAAGTGTCAAATCACCCACGTAGGCGTGACTATGTTATAAATGAGCGGTGTTTTTTTTTGCTATTCCTTCGACGGAATGGAAAGGTTTTTTTACCTCTTCGCCTACCTCACATTCATTTGAGGGTTTATGTCGACAGACGACAACAATCTCAACTTAATTAGTTTTGAATGACTTTCTATTTAACGTGTCATAATCTATGAAGGCATAAATGTACGGATTACAAATACATCATTCACTTGGCTACAGATATACTGTACCATTTTTAGTTATTACAGACCTGTTGGACTAGTCTCAAACTAGCTTGACCAACAACGTCCTTGAAACCAAGTTTGGGACATGTATCACCTCTTGTTAGAGTGATCCCATTCCCTGAAGTCCTTTGAGAACAACCTCTTCAACTCCTTTTACTTTTGAGGTGTCGTTGCTCCACATGAACAACCTCTTGCCCGTGATTAGGGTGCAACCATATCATAAGTGATCAAGATATTCTGGCCCACTCCAGTTGCCTTGGAAGACTGAGTGTCCAATTTTTCCTTTATTTTGGCCTTCAAATCATTTAAGATCTGGAAACTCTGGCCCACTCCAGTCTCCCGTAGCTTTGTATGACTGAGTGTCCAATACTATTATGTTAAAAGACGAATCTTCTGTCGGAAACGGTGACAAGTTTGTCTCTAGTCCTTGTCTTTAGTCCTCTAACCTCTTCCCTTGCTTAGGATTGTCCATAAATCCAGTACAATCTAAGTCAATTTCTTTTAGGTCATTGTTTATAACAGTCCAATCAAAACCGAGAAAGTAAGTGAGATTAAACTTCTGATTTTATAGTGTAGGGAATATATGTTTTAATGAGAACACTTCATATTCCTCGCCTTGCTTTATTCACTTTTATTCAGAAATTATCTTTTAATATCATTTTTGACAAGGAAGACTAATTAACTCATACCTTTAGAATCTGGCCCACGTCAGTCACGTGTCCAAACCCTCCTTACCATAAGATAGAGGCTTTCCACTATAAGATAGAACATCACCTTCAACATTGTCCTCATGTCCCAGTTGACATCTTCAACCTCTCGTGAACATTTGTTTCCACCGTACTCGGGAGTGGTGACAGTAACTCTTCATTGACCTTAGCCTTGACAGCATGACTATCAACAGTATCTTCAAGTTCAGGATCAGCAACAGAGATCTCCCCTTTGACGGAAACAAATTTGTAACTATCGTCAAAGAAAGACCCAAAACTAGAACCAGATTTGTTGACAGAGACAGTGTTTGAACTGTTTATAGAACTGTCAACAGAACTAGTTTCAACCAGAAACTCACAGCCAGATTTGGGATCATATCTATTGGCTACCATCTTTCTAGCACTAGTACATATAATATCTTAAGATTATGAGTTACAATGGATGTACGGAAATAGTATGCAACTACTACTAGTGCTTCGAAATGATAAACTATAATGGTTTACAATACAACAGATTTGAAGCCTAACAAGAGTTGTGACAACGACAATAAGTTTGATGATCTTGGTCTTCGTTCTTGAAAGGTTGTTGAGTCTTTCTTGGGATCTTCGTTCAACTGCAGCAAACTCCTTGATCTTCACAACCTGAAACCAAGAAACACTAAATATGATAGTGTTACAATTTCACTGTTGAGTCGAGTGATATTCACTCTGTCCTTAAGACATTATGCCCCATATATATCTTTTTACGATATGGGCAACTGTCTCCCAAAATAAAACAACAACTAAACAAATGAGCAAAGGAAACTCAAGTGTTTCTCAAGAAGTATCTTTGAGTGTTTGAAAGATATGCTAGAGAGGAAGAATTTCAGAAAAATCTGAACTATACAAGAGTGGGGTGTGTTCTTCAATTGAGACTAAGACCTAAATTTATAGTGTATGTAAGATGACCTCTAATCTAGTCAACTAATGGCAATCAAAGCCATGTAATGACACTTATTGAGAGGTTATAATTCAGCCAAATAATGGCTGAATTCAAGTGCCAAGTAATGGAGGATCAATGCTCCAAAACCAGTCCAAAAGTCAGAAACATTTCATCTTCCGTCGACCTCACTGCCATCGAAGCGTCGCGGCTCCAGTAACTTACTACCACCAAGGAGTCGCGACGCTGGCTGGAGGTGTCGCAGCGCTCCGATGTCGCGGCTCCGACGGTGGTTGCGTCGCGGCCCTTCACGGCTCCGTGACGATTTCCGACTCGTTTAATCTTTTACACATCGTACACTTCTTCCTTCATTTACCAACGTGGAACACGTGTCATTTAAACCAACGACCGTCCATCATTTCATGTCTCAAACATTTACTCACGTACCAATATCTCTTTCACTAATGAAATTTACGATACTTGACACTACATGTGCATGTGTGTGAAAACGACGTTTCCGACGTGCGGGATCCCAATTGTTTGAGTCATAAATAATGGGATAATCTTAATTCCACATTAGTAAATTTCCAACATTAATCTTATATAACTTATATAATGTTTGGTAGCTATATAAGTTGTTCAGTTATAAAATTAATACAACGTTTGTTTTACAATTCTGAAACACATATAACTTATGAGAGAATATGTGTATTATTTTATAAAGATAAAATATGAAATAATCAATACCTGTATAATTAATATATGAATAAAAAGTTAAAATGATAATATTACGCTCATCACTCCCACTTAAATACTTTCCTTTTCTAGGTAAACAATCTAATCGTCTAATACGATATTATCTAAGGTCAAAAGGGAATGCTCTTCTTCTTCTCAGAGACCAATGGTGACAATAGTGAAATTTATTTGTTCAGGAGAAGAAAACAAGAGCTCAGTTTTACAATATGAATATATGATTCAGTATATATGTTCAGTTTAAAGAAGACAATCCAGAAATAGACGAGTCACTCGATATCGCACAAGTGCTAGAATTCTTAAAATTCTCACATCTAAATTTTATCATTCGCGACAATAATATTGTATGCAATGATAAGCTTAGGATGGAAGACATTTTAGCTTCTTTAGCCACGAATATTGGAGGATTGATGGACATCAACAAAATGTCAAGTACCGAATTAGCAATATTCTTAAACATCGAGAAGAATAGGTATATCAAAGTTGATTACATTAGATCGGGGTGGAGTGTAAGTTAGGCCTTTAATGAATGTCTAAGAGTTATTCTTAAACTAATTCCATTGTTACTTGTTAATCCTAATCCGGTGCTCGAAGATGAGATTGATGATCGATGTAAATGATTTAAGATAGGTAAATTTTAATATAAAATTTGATTTACTATAGGAAGATTTAAAATATCATTATGAAATTAAAGTATTTTGTTGATAATTGTACTTTAATATTTAGACTTTATTTTATTTTATAGGGTTATCTAGGAGCCTTGGAGTAGCTGGTAAATTTGATGACATGTGACCAGGAGGTCATGAGTTCAAACTGTGGAAATAATCTTTTGTAGAAGTATGAGGCAAGACTGCGTATAATAGACCCTTGTGGTCCGGCTCTTTCCCAGAATCTGCGCATAGTGGGAATTTATTGCACCGAATTGCCCTATTTTTTTATCTAGGTGCCTTGGATGATCTTACATTCTCCTTAGAGTTCAATTTATACATAAGCTAAGATACAAGATACAGAAATGAGATATAACAACTAATGTCTTGTGGGTTTGTGATAAAAATCTCAACTTTACTTATATATTACCTGGTTGGGAGGGATCAACCACTATGTGTGAGTAAGATGATGGTACAACAATTACAACAATGGAATGAACGTGAATATAAGTAACTATTACAAAGGGTTACGATTTGGAAATAAGAACAAAAATAAGAGGTTTCTTGAGTCAAGTGATATTCACTGTTCTTAAGATAATATTGCTCCATATATATCCTTTTACAGTAATTGGCAACTGGTCTCCCAAGATAAAACAACAATGAACAAGTGAGCAATGAAAACTCAAATATTTACCAAAAGAAGAACCTTTTGAGTGTGTGAAAAAAGCTTAGAGAGGAACAAGTACTCAGAAATTTCTGATTGCAAGTGTGTTCTTTAATTGAGTCAAGAGTCTCAATTTATAGTATTATAAAGATGACCTCTCAACTAGCCAAGTAATGGCTTTCAATAGCCATGTAATGATACTTATTGAGGGATTATAATTCAGTCAAATAATGGCTAAAATTAAATGTCAAGTAATAAAGGATCAATGCTCCAAAGCCAGCCCAAAGTCAGAAACTTTTCGTCTCCAGTCGACCTCACTATCAGTGAAGCACTATGACTCTGCCTGGGAGGCGCCGCGGCGCCTGAGCTCCAGTGACCAACCAACCATTTAGCATTGCGGCTCAGGCTGGAGGTGAAGCGATGTCCAGCGTCGAGACTCCGACGGTGCTACGCCGCGGCTCCACGGCGATTTCCGACTCATTTCATCTTTTACACGTCATACACTTCTTCCTTCATTTACTAACGTGAAATACTCGTCATTTGGCCAACAACCGTCTATCATTTCATGTCTCAAACATTTTGTTTACGTACCAATATATCTTTCACTAAGGAATTTTATGATCTTTGGTACAACGTGTGCACGTGTGTGGAAATGATGTTTCCGATGTGCAGGGCACCAATTGTTCGAGTCATAAATAATAGGATTAACTTTAATTCACGTTAATAAATTTCCAACAATCCCCTCTTGAAAGAGATTTTGGCGCACTCACATGGTGTCTTTCAAACAATCTTTCAGTCGATCGATGTTGCATCTGGATAGGTAGTCGTGGCTTAGAGGATTTCCAAAACACAGCCCCACCACCAATTGTAAATATATACCCACTGGTGGACTTGGTGGTATCTATATTAGATATCCAGTTTGCATCACTGTACCCCTCTAGTACAACTAGATATCTCGAATAATGTAGCCCGTAATTTTGCATGTATTTTAGGTATCATAGTACCCGACTCAACGTTTACCGGTGATCATCACTTGGATTACAAGTGAACCTAGCCAACTTGTTGACTGCATAAGCGATATCAGATCGAGTGCAGTTTGTGATGTACATCAAACTACCAATCACATGTGCATATTGCTCCTGGCATACGGGCGCACCACAATTTTTATCAATCTTTTGATTTAGATTTAATGGTGACGTTATTGGCGAACTGTCGAACACCTCAAATTTTCTCAACACATCATCGATGTAATGAGAATGAGATAAGACTAGTCCGCCAGATGTCTTAGAGATCTTTATCCCTAAGATGACATCTGCAATACTCATATCCTTCATATCAAAACATTGTTTTAATATGTTCTTAGTATCTAGGATCAACCTAGGACTACTCCTTGTGATCAATATGTCATCTACGTAAAGACATATCATGACGAACGAGTCGACATTTCCTTTCGTGTAGACATATTTGTCACACTCATTAACGGTGAATCCTTTCGATAGTAAAGTACTATCAAATTTCTTGTGTCATTGCTTCGGGGCCTATTTCAACCCATACAGAGATTTGACAAGCCAACAGACTTTCTTCTCTTGTCCTGGAACCACATACCCCTCGGGTTGGTCCATATAGATTTCTTCTTCCAAATCACCATTTAGGAAGACTGTTTTGACATACATTTGATATATTTCAAGATCCTACAATACAACGATAGCTATGAATACTTGTATGGACGTTATTCTAAACACCGGAGAGTAGATGTCAAAATAGTCAAGACCTTCCTTTTGTCGATAGCCCTTGACTACCAACCTGGCTTTGTACTTGTCTATAGATACATCTGCTTTTAACTTCCATTTGAGTAACCATTTACAACCCAACATTTTATTTCCCGAAGGAAGATCAACCAACTCTCAAGTATGGTTGTGCAGAATAGAGTCTATCTCACTCTCTATAGCTTCTTTCCAGAGCGGTGCTTCTAGAGTTAACAATGCTTCAGCAATTGTTCATGGTTCATCATGAACCATATAAGCTACAAAGTCCGGACTGAAAGACTTATATTTTCTGGCCCTTTTGCTTCATCTTGGTTCCATCTCAGGAACCTCCAAGTCCACAAAATCTGAAACACTAGATTCTGAATAATCATCCACTCCAGAGTCCACTGAATCTGAACCGCCTAGATTCGGGCAGTCAATGAATCCTGGATCCTGAGATCTTTGTTCATAACTTCGTTTGCGAGAGGTTATGTCTCTTTCCTTTCTAGAAAACGAGTCTTCAAAGAAACTGACATTTCTTGATTCCATGATTGTACCCACATGGATGTCTGGTATATCTGACTTATATACTAAGAAGCGATAAGCACTACTATTGTTTGCATATTCGATGAATATGCAATCTACAGTCTTAGGCTCAATTTTGACCTGTTTTGGCTTAGGTACTTCAACCGTTGCCAGACAACCCCACACCTTAAAGTATTTGTAGGTGGATTTATTTCCTTTCTATAGATCGTATGGAGTCTTGTCCTTACCCTTATGTAAAACTCTATTAAGAATCTTATTAGCGGTAAAGACAGCTTCTCCCCACATGTTTTGGGAAAGGTCGGAATTGATGAGCAAGACATTCATCATTTCCTTCAAAGTATGTTTCTTGCGTTCAGCGACACCGTTTGATTGAGGTGAGTAAGGAGTCATCGTTTGATGAACAATTCTCGATTGGGCACAATATTCTTCAAAAGATGTTATGTATTCTCCCCCTCTATCGATAGGAATTGATTTAATCTATTTTCAACTTCTGATTTGTAGCGTTTGATTGCTTCAAAAGCTTTATCTTTACTTTTTAATAAGTAAATGTAACAATACTTTGTTCTATCATCTATGAATGTCACAAAGTACTTGTTCCCCCCTCTAGTTTGAGCAAACTTTAAATCACATATGTCGGTGTGAATAAATTCTAGAGGAGCGGTTTCCCTTTCGACGAATCTAAAGGGACTCTTTGAAAGTTTTGCCTCTACGCATACCTCACACTTACGTTGAGGGTTTACGTCGATAGATGGCAACAACTCCAAATTTACCAACCTTTGGATAGATTGATAGTTTACATGTCCTAGTCTATGATGCCATAAATTGGAAGTGTCAAGCAAATAAGAAGAAGATTCAATTTTATTAATAGAAGGCATTACAGACAAGGCAATAACTTTGAACAGACTTTAACAGACGAAGCCCCTACGTACAAAAGTTCCATTCTTAGTTATTACAAATTTATTGGACTCAAACACTAGCCTAAAACCAGCATTCACTAATAAAGGTCCTGAAATTAAATTTCTTCGAATCTCAGGTACATGCATCACTTCCTTCAGAGTAAGTTCCTTTCCGGAAGTCATCTTCAGGACCACCTTTCCTACACTCAGCACATCTGAGGAAGCATTATTGTCCATGAACAACTTCTTATCTGTGACTAGTGTATATGTGGAGAAGCTTCTCTATTGGAACAGATGTGACGGGTAGAACCCGTGTCCATCCACCACTGCATAGGATTTTCAACGAGGTTTGCTTCAAGTACCACCACCGAGAAATTCTCAATCATATCATCAAGAAGCGTGTCTTCGACAATGTTAGCCTTAGCCTTGCCATTGGCTTACTCTTTATTCTCATTCTTGAGTTTGCGACAATCCTTGATCATGTGACCAGGTTTCCCACAGTGATGGCAGTTCCCCTTAAAATTTTCAGTTGTTAGGGTCTTACCATCCTTCTGGAACTTTCGCTTCTTGCTCGTGTTCCCTTTGGCCTCCGCCAGATTGCCTTTGCCTCAGCGGGTTGCTTACCCTTAGGCATGAGCTTCTTATTATCCTCCTGAATCTGGAGTTTGATAATAAGTTCCTCAAAGGTCATCTCATTTGTCTTGAGTTTTAAGTAACTCATTTCATGAAGGAGGTAACTTCTCAATTAACGATGCAACAAAAAATCAATCATTTGGTTTCATCCCTTCCAAATCCAGGTGATGTAAAATCATTTGAAATTCTTGAACTTGGGACATCACAGTTTGTTGTCCACCATTTGAAATTTTAGAACTTTTCCAATGATAAACTTCTTAGTACCCGCATCTTGTGCGTTGTACTTTTTCAGTTGTTTATCCCACAACTCTTTGGCAGTGTCAACGGTGCAATACATCGTGTAGAGAGGATCAGACAAATATTTCAAAATATAGTTCTTACACATGAAATCATTATGACTCCATGCATCAAGAACCATATGCATGCTGTTAACAACATGGATACCTTGGCCCCCTCCAGTCTTTTCATTTGGCTGATGGTCCGTTTAATCTCCAGCTTGTGGAGGATCTCTATTAGGAAACATGTCATTCCCATGACTGTAAAAAAGAACAACATTTTCTGCTGCATCTCTTGAAGTTTGTGCCCATGAACTTCTCTGGGCGTTCATGGTGGAATTTGGCGGGAAGATGAATTGTAGCATTCCCTTGAGCAGTGGCAAAGGCGTTGGTTAAGCCTTGTGCTACAGTGGGGAAGGCACTAGGTGTGCCTTGAGCAGCGGTGGAAAAAGCATTGGGGTTGCCTTGAGCATCAGCGGAAGATTGAACAGCAAATTGTTCGCCTCCAGTCATCTTTCTCGTCACTTACAATAAATATTGTCTTAAGATGGTGAGTAAAATGATGGTACACAATTACAACAATGGGATGAACGTGAATGTAAGTAACTATTACAAAGGGTTACAATATGAAAATAAGAACAAAAACAAGAGGTTTCCTGAGTTGAGTGATATTCACTCTGTCCTTAATACAATATTGCCCCGTATATATCTTTTTACGGTAATTGACAACTTGTATCCCAAGATAAAAAAGTAATGAACAAGTGAGCAAAGAAAACTCAAATGTTTACTAAAATAAGAACTTTTTGAGTGTGTGTAGAAAGCTTAGAGAGGAAGAAGTACTCAGAAATTTTTGATTGTAAGTATGTTCTTCAATTGAGTCAAGAGTCTCAATTTATAGTGTGATGAAGATGACCTCCAAACTAGCAAGTAATGGCTTTCAATAGCCATGTAATGACACTTATTGAAGATTATAATTCAGTCAAATAATGGTTGAATTCAAGTGCCAAGTAATGGAGGATCAATGCTCCAAAATCAGCCCAAAAGTCAGAAACTTTTTGTCTCCCGTCGACCTCACTGCCAGTGAAGCGCCACGGCGCCTTGTAACGACCCAATTCACGAGTCGTGGTGGCACCTACACTATTCCCCCGAGTAGGCAAACCACATTCTCAATAACAAGTTAAATAAGCGTAAAATAAAGAAGAAGAAGTTATCAAGTCTTAAATACTTATCATCACTAGAAATGTCACGACAGTTCTCAAAATCTGATCGAAAGGGTACAAGAGCGCTAAACATGGTCTGGAATAGAAGTCTGAAATATACCCGAAGGCTACATGTTGTCTGTCAAATAACAAAGGAAATGGAATTAACTAAGAGGCCCTTTAGGGGCCACAAATGACCAAGTAGCTCACCCTGAATGACTGGAAGATGTCACCCTCGCGGATCAGCCACGGGGCGTAGAACTGAAACCTGGATCATAATCTACACTCAACAAAAGTGCAACAAGAGTAGTATCAGTACAACACTTGTACCGGTAAGCATCATAGACCGACAATGATTAGATAACGCATGAAGATGTTGAAACCAACAAGTAGCACATAGAGCAAACATGTATGGTCACATATCATATACAAGGAGAGTGTAAAGAAATCATGAAATCAAACAAGACAGATATAATTCGCCAGACGAGCAGTCAAATATACGAGTGGATGAATACAACACAATGCAATGGTCACCTCTCTCACTCCACTCATGTACACACATACTAAGGGCAGTGCCTCAAAGCCATGACCCATGGGGGACCCACGAAGTCTATGTACCACTCGTTCTATCCGGCATAAACCTCGGAGGCTATCAACCCCTCTCAATCTCCGGCAAAAACCTCGGAGTCCCTCAATCACTCACCTCACCATCATCACAAAAATAATATGGAAAGTATGTCAAGCATGATATCAGTCTCAACACATATCACTAATATACAATCGACAAGTACAAGTCATATCACTATCTTATGTCAATATCAATATTACAATTCCTTTTTACCGTGACGACTGAGCTAGTATGCGACAGAGATACAACCAGGTGATAATCACAGAAAATCACATGTGGCGACAAGCCCCTTCGGCAGTGATGCGCGGTAAGATGCACACACTATAAACGCAAGTGCACGTTATCGTGACAAGTAGTATAGTCTTGATAAGACCGAATATCGTCCTCTAGGATTAGGGTTCAAGTACCAACTATATATTTTCTAGTATCTATTTGGCGAATTGATAAATGATTGGTTGTTTATAACTAAGAATTATGAAAGCTATCTAAATATAAAGATTTACTTCAGGTGTGATGAGAATAGGGCTTCCATGTATCCTTACAATCCGCTTATGCTACTTACTAATGCATTAACTTATGGTATTCTTCTTTTGGAGAAAGCAGGTTTACGAAATCGTTTTATACTCCCGTTAGGGTTATATAAACACTCAACCCCAGTATCGCACCTTACCTACCTTTCGGTGATAAGGATAACTCTATAGGAGGATTAAGAACAAAAACCTAGTTGACCGTCACGCACAATGCGCAAAATTAGGGTTGTTAAGTCTCTCATCAACGCTACATAAATAATTGAGGTATTTTCATCCCCAATCCAAGAATGTCTACCCAACTTACCGCCTCCCTCTTTTCCTTCAGGCCTGACCCAGAATTTCGTCAAAAGACCTAATTTTTCCGCGTCGGCGCCGCTGGCCGCGAATAGCGCGCGGCCGAAAGTTCTCGCAATCCGTCGTGTTTTGGCGCGCGACCACGATATCTCTGGTTCGGAAGCGCGCTACTGGAACTCCTGTAGCTTTCCGGATGTTTAGCGCCGCGACCGCAGACCGCTGTTCGAGGCGTCGCGGCTACAATCTTCTGCAGCCTCTTGAATAGTGGCGCCGCCTCGCTATCGCAGGAGGCGCCGGTCCGGATTTTACCTCGTCGCCACTTTCTATTTCCGGCTGCATCTCCTCTTTGCCCTCTTTTTGCTCCTTTTCCGCCATTTGACCATTTTAACCACTTTGACTCAAAAGAAAGAAAACTATCCTAATACGACACTTATATGTGCAAAATGGGACAAAAGACTAATCAAATCGACTAAAAGGTGTATATAAAATACACCGATCAAATACCCCCAAACTTAACCTTTGCTCGCCCTCGAGCAAAGATAGAAAGAAATAAAATAAAAGACTCAAAGAAACGAAAATAAAAGACTCACTGCCATTGATCATTTTTGCTGCATTAGTGTTAACTAGAAAAACATGAAGGTTAGCAAAATAATATGCAGGAACATATAGCATGAAATTTCAGCACACTAAACACATGAAGCTAAATATTTCGCAAACTCATATTCATCATGCTTAATGGAAGTCAATATACTAAACCATGCATATAAATTCAAGAATTCCTATGGCATGCTTACTTGCTATTCTCCACTAATTCTGGATATGCATAAAAGCGATCTTCAGGACTTTTAAGGGTTGTAATGTAGGCTTAGGTATAGGTAGGTAAAAATAGGCTATTTAGGCTCATTTCGTGTACCATAAGCTCTTTTGCTTTTCAGTATTTCCCTTTTTTTCTTTTTTGTTCTTTTCTTCATTTCGATTCTATCTTTCCCCTCTTTTGTTTTTGGGAGAGTGAAGTATATAATGACAAGCACCCCCAAACTTAGGCTTTTGCCTATTTCTTATTACTTTTGTATTGGGGTGCAACAGACTTATTCACTCTTTTTGTCTCTTTTTTAACACAATGTATTCCACTATTTCATATTTTCACTTATGGTATAATTTGTGGGAATATAGGGTGTCAAAGAAGAAGTTTCAAATTTAGGCTCAATAATGACTAGGATATTTTTAAAGTACGGGATAGAAAAGAATGGTAAGAATTGGCTATCAAAGAAATACCTGAGTCATCTCTCTAGCATGCATATCCTAACTATTTCGCCTCAAATAGCAAGCAATCATAACACATAAGTATTTATCATTTAGCATGCATAACTCAAGCAAGAAACTCCAAATAAACAGATTCTGTGAGTTTTTGGCATATCTAACTTAGGTGTTTAGATAGTTGCTTCAATTCCTTTACATTATTCTACCTTACTTCACTAGGTATTTCTAGCAACTACAGCATACATGATCTTTGACAGACAATTATGACTCAAAAAAGGAAAAAATTTTGGTGACTCAAAATAAACATAAAACAATCAAAAAGACTTAAATAAAACATAACATGACACAAATAAAACACCCCCAAACTTAAATCACACATTGTCCCCAATGTGTGTAGACTCAAAGACAGTAAAAGAAATAAGACACTTACAAACTTTGGTTAAAATGGTGGTGATGGCGGTGGATAATACTTTGAATTCCGTGAGGGGAGGAGAGCTCTTGGTGTTTGATTTGGCGATAGGGCCTTTGGATCAGGTTGTCTTCCTGATTTCATATTTGCCGCCAGGCGCTGCCCTTCGCAAATGGAAGCCATGCGCCCAAACTGGGCGTCTTACGATTATATGGCGCCGCCCACAGTTGGAGCCGCGCGCTATGGCGATTTTTCAGGTAACCTTGGCTTCTCTTCATTTTTCGCTTCCACATCCTTGATTTCACCACAACACAACATAGACACAAGAACCCAAGACCGTGAGATCGATCAAGCGAAATAAAATAAAAATGTAAATTGAGATAACATAATTAAAAACATTGGGTTGCCTCCCAACAAGCGCTGTCTTTAACGTCTTTTAGCCGGACGCAAGTTCCTTATTATTTTAAGGTATGAGAAGTTACCAAGTTCATGTATTTCATTTCATTGATTAGGTAGGGTTTTAACCTCTGTCCGTTTACCTTGAAGGCAGCTCCCTCTCTCCCTTTTATTTCAATCGCTCCATATGGGAATACTCTTACCACCGTGTATGGTCCTGTCCAACGTGATTTTAACTTGCCTGGAAACAATCTCAACCTAGAGTTGAATAACAGCACTTGTTGTCCTTCTTGAAAGTCTTTCGGTATCAAATTCTTATCGTGCCATGCTTTTGTTCGTTCCTTGTAGATCTTTGCATTCTCATAGGCATTGTGTCGGAATTCATCTAATTTGCTCAGCTGTAGCAGCCTCCTCTGTCCTGTTGCCGTGGTATCCATGTTTAACTTCTTCATTGCCCAGTATGCTCTGTGTTCCAACTCTACTGGCAAATGACATGCTTTACCAAAAACTAATTTATAAGGTGACATACCAATTGGTGTTTTGAATGTTGTCCGGTATGCCCACAATGCGTCATCCAATTTGATAGACCAGTCTTTCCTTGAGCCGTTCACCGTCTTTTCCAATATGCTCTTTACTTCTCTATTTTATACTTCCGCTTGCCCATTAGCTTGAGGGTGGTAAGCAGTTGTAGTGCGGTGGTAAACTCCATATCGGGAAAGCAATGAATTCAGCTGTCTATTGCAGAAATGGCTCCTTCACATCGATGAGAGCTCTTGGTGTGCCGAACCTTGTGAAAATATTCTTTTGGAGGAATTTTTGAACAGTCTTACTGTCGTTTTCTTTGGTGGCCACTGCTTCTACCCATTTGGACACATAGTCAACTGCCAGAAGGATATATTGATTTCCAAAGGAGGGCGGAAATGGCCCCATGAAATCGATTCCCCATACATCGAATAGTTCTACTTCCAATATCCCTTGCGAAGGCATTTCGTTTCGTCTTGAGATGTTCCTGTTCTCGACAATTATCACATCTCGCACAAAGGTATGGGCATCCTTAAGAGTGTTGGCCAGTAGAATCCGCATTGCAATACCTTTGCCGCTGTTCTTGATGCCCCAAAGTGTCCACCACATGATAAGGTGTGGCAATGGGTGAGAACCTAGTGCATCTCTTCCTCTGGTATACATCGCCTGATGACTTGGTCGGCACAGTGTTTGTATAACATCGGTTCCTCCTAATAGTAATGCTTTATACGAATAAAACCTCTTCACTTCTGCCTTGACAAGCACAGGGTAGTACTTTAGCCGCAAGAAAGTTAACAAAATCAGCGTACGAGGTAAATTAGAATTCATACTTACTCAAAGCGATTGTTAAATGCGGAAAGTGATCATTTATTTGCACATCCTTGGTGTTCTGGCTCTCTGTGTTTTCAGTCTTGACAAGTGGTCCGCAACTGAATTCTCTGTTCCTTTCTTATCACGAATCTCGTCAAATTCTTGTAGAAGTAGGACCCATCGAATGAGGCGAGGCTTAGCGTCCTTCTTTGTCATCAAGTACTTTATAGCGAGTGGTCGGTGTATACTATCACTTTATTCCCAATCAAGTATGGCACGAATTTCTCAAACGCATATACTATAGCTAGTAGTTCTTTTGGTAGTTGCATAATTTAGCGTGCGTCATTTAGAGTTTTACTAGCATAGTAAATGGATCTAAATACCTTGTCGATTCTCTGTCCAAGCACCGCTCCAACTGCATAGTCGCTTGCATCGCACATTAGTTCGAATGGGAGCTCCCAGTTTGGTGCAATGACTATGAGTGCGGAAATGAGCTTCTCCTTGAGCGTTTGAAATGTGGATAAGCATTCTTTATTGAAGTCGAAAGGCAACCCCGTCATTAGTAATGTGGAAAGAGGCTTTGAGACCTTTGAAAAATCCTTGATAAATCTTACATAGAAACACGCGTGTCGAGAAACTTGACTCCTTTTGTTGATCATGGAGGTGGTAGATTTTCGATCACGAAATCTTTGCTTTGTCCACCTCAATACCTTGGTTTGATATTTTGTGTCCCAAGACGATTCCTTCATTACCATGGTGACACTTCTCCCAATTTAGCACAAGTTAGATTCTTCGCCGACTTAACATCGCTTCTAAATGCCTTAAACACTCATCGAATGATGCTCCAAGACCGAAAAGTCATCCATAAAGATCTCTATAGTTCTCTCTACCATATCGAGAAAATTGCCATCATACACCTCTGAAAAGTTGCGGGTGCATTGCGAGTCGAATGGCATCCTACGAATGCAAATGTACCAAAGGGCAAGTGAATGTTGTCTTTTCACGATCTTACGGGGCTATTGCAATCTGGTGATACCAGTATCAATCCAAAAAGCGATAGTAGTTATGCCTGCAAGTCATCGTCCAACATTTGATCTAGGAATGGCGGCGGGAAGTGGTCTTTTACGGTTGCTTTATTCAACTGCGATAGCGATGCAAATTCTCCATGGTGACCGTTCTCGAGGGGATGAGTTCGTTTCTTCGTTAGTCACCGCTGTTATTCCACCGCTTTTTGGCACCACTTGCTGGGCTTACCCGTGTCTTTGTCGGATATGGGGTAGATAACTCCTGCATCGAGCCATTTTAGGATTTCCTTTCTCACTACCTCTTTCATGTTTGGGTTTAGTCGCCTTTGGGCTTCGATGGATGGTCTTCTTTCCTCATCTAGACGGATCTTATGCATTACTGTTGATGGACTTATCCCTTTTATGTCCGCTAATGTCCATCCAATGGCCCGCTTGTGATTCTTTAGTACTCTTAGCAGTTTGTCAATTTCTTCGGTGGATAGGTGACATGAAATGATCAGTGGTAAGGTTTTTTTCTTCACCTAGGTATTGGTATTGTAGATGATTGGGTAGGGTTTTTAACTCTAACTCTGGAGCCTTCTCTGTGGATGGTAATGATCTTTCGCACTGGCCCAAGTTCTTCATACTTCCTTGTATCCCATTTTTCATAAGCATTCATCCAATTTGCATACTCCATCAATGCGGATCGTTTCTACTATCATCATCCCATGTGGTCAGTACTTCTTCAAGCGTATCATCATATCCGAACTCTTTGGCTGACACTGCTTCTTCGCTAAGATCAATGGCTGAGCAGTTATCCTTGGCCTCTGGAAAAGTTGCTGCTCGAAAAACATTGAAAATCACCTCTTCTTCGTCTACTCGAAGCTTCAACTCCCCTTTGTGAACATCAATGAGCGCCTGTCCTGTGGCTAAGAAGGGTCTGCCAAGTATGATAGGGATTCCATCGTTATCTTGTATGTCTAAGATAACGAAGTCGTGAGGAAGATGAACTTGTCCACCGCTCAAAACATCTTGATGACTCTCCGGATGAACAATTGAGCGGTCGACTAGCGCGAGTGATGTTTGTAGGTCTGATTTCTCCCATTTCTAGTTTGCAGAAAACTAGATAGGGCATCAGATTTATGCCTGCTCCTAGGTCGCACAGTGCCTTCTGACATTCAAACTTCCCAATAGTACATGGGATGGTAAAGCTCCCAGGGTCTTGTAACTTCTGAGGCAGTTGTCTCTGTAAGATGGCACTACATTCCTCAGTCAACATCACTGTTTCGTAATCCTCTATCCTCTTCTTTTTGCTAAGCACATCCTTCATGAATTTGACGTAGCTCGGCATTTGTTCTAATGCTTCAGCAAACGGGATATTGAGTTGCAATTGTTTGAGGACCTCCACGAATCTGGAGAATTGCTTGTCAAGGGTGCATGTTTTTAATTTCTGAGGATATGGTATCATCACCTGGGGTGCGGTTGCCACGGTGGTCGATTTCCGATTTCAGGTTAGGCGTCGGCCACGATCTTGGCGCCGCGGCGCTCACTTTCCTGCACTGCCTCAGATGCCAGAACCTTCTGCACTGTCTCCTGCATTGTCTCGAGAATCTTGGCGCTGCCACGCCATCGCGCCGCGACAGCTGCGAACTCTCTATCTCCCCTGATTCGGCATCCTTCAGGTCAATTGCCTGACATTGTGTTTCCTCATTGCCTACCCCAGGTGCAGATTGCTCTTCATATGTTTCGTTGTTGAATATGATTGCGAGCTCTGCTATTTGCGTTTCCAACTTCTGCATGGCCATTCTTGTTTCGTCTATGAACTGATTTTGGTACCTCGTGAGACTGAGTATCGTTTCTCTTAATTCCTTCCTCTCTTCCTCTATGGTTGGTTCTCTGTCATATTGACAGTAAAAATCCATATCTAAAAATAATTCCTGAGATAAATCAAAACCAACAAAGAATCACGGCACCTCGAACTTTTCGAAAATAAAAATAAAAACGTAAAAATTAAAAATTAAAATAAAAGCCAAATTAGAAATTAAAAATAGATAAATTTGATATTGAACTATGCCTAATCCCCGGAAACGGCGCCAAAAACTTGATGCGCGGTAAGATGCACACACTTTAAACGCAAGTGCACGTTATCGTGACAAGTAGTATAGTCTTGATAAGACCGAATATCGTCCTCTAGGATTAGGGTTCAAGTACCAACTATCTATTTTCTAGTATCTATTTGGCGAATTGATAAATGATTGGTTGTTTATAACTAAGAATTATGAAAGCTATCTAAATATAAAGATTTACTTCAGGTGTGATGAGAATAGGGCTTCCATGTATCCTTACTATCCGCTTATGCTACTTACTAATGCATTAACTTATGGTATTCTTCTTTTGGAGAAAGCAGGTTTACGAAATCGTTTTATACTCCCGTTAGGGTTATATAAACACTCAACCCCAGTATCGCACCTTACCTACCTTTCGGTGATAAGGATAACTCTATAGGAGGATTAAGAACAAAAACCTAGTTGACCGTCACACACAATGCGCAAAATTAGGGTTGTTAAGCCTCTCATCAACGCTACATAAATAATTGAGGTATTTTCATCCCCAATCCAAGAATGTCTACCCAACTTACAGCATATTCACAATCCCCCCCTTTCGGAATCTGATTAGAAATCATATAGTGATAATTAGTTGTCAATTAATTACCAAGAATTCAACTCAATTATTGGATAGATCTCACAACAAGAAAAATAACCATAAGCATGCATTAATTTATAACATAAGTTTCTAGCAATTCAACAATGGAAAGCCACATAAGAGAATTAGTTCTAGCCGTAGACATGACAAGAACTAATTCAAAGTTCATCATACAAAAGCGAAATAAAGAACAAGAAAGGAAAAGAAATTACTAAACTAATGGTATCGATCTCCAAGCAAAAGTCTTGAGTTGTGCAAGAAGGAACCCTTAAAAGCGCCTAGGGTTCTCTTTTATAGGTGAAAACCGCCTCCTCTTTTCCTTGAGCTGGCCTGAATTTCGTCAAAAGACCTAATTTTTCCGCGTCGGCGCCGCGGCCCTGTAGACAGGCGCCGCGGCGTCGAAAGTTCTGCAATCCGTAGGGTGTTTTGGCGCCGCGGCCCGATATCTCGCTGCGAGGCGCGCGGCCACTGGAACTCTGTAGCTTCTCGGATGTTTAGGCGCCGCGGCCCTGCATCTGCATGCGAGGCGCGCGCTGGATATTCTGCAGCCTCTCTGAATAGTGGCGCGCGGCCCTAACAGTGCAGGAGGCGCCGCGGCGCTGGTCTGGATTTTACCCTCGTTCGCCACTTTCTCTGTTTCCAGCTCTGGCATCTCCTCTTTTGCCCTCTTTTTGCTCCTTTTCCGCCATTTGGCCATTTTAACCACTTTGACTCAAAAGAAAGAAAAACTATCCTAATACGACACTTATATGTGCAAAATGGGACAAAAGACTAATCGGCCCGACTCAAAGGTGTATATAAAATACCGTCGAGCGTATGATCCTAAATTTCTATAGCTCCTCTGAACATTCGGCACCGCGGTCCTACAGAATATCACCGCGGTGCTGACACTTCATGCCCGATGTTATACCCCGTGGTTAGGGCCGGGACCTCGGTCAGGGGTCTCGGCATGGCCGGAGCAGGCCGCGACGCCAAGCGGGTAATTGTAGGGCGCGGAAGTCGGGCATGGCCGGAAAACCTGAGGTCGAAGTTTCAGTGGCCGGAAGATCAGGGTTCGCGAGGATTGCAGCGGCCACGAACGAAGCATGCGCCGAGGCGAAATCGTGGAAAAACTTAGGAAAAGTCGATTTTTATTTTGAAAGGGGTGAGTGGGGGACAAGTGTCCCCCCCCATCTGATTTTTACATGCAATATATTGACCAAGTCTTAAAGACTTGGTCATTTGTCATCTCTCTCTTTGAAAAACCTCTTCCTTCTCTCTAAATATTTCAAGCTCCTCATTCTCTCTAAAAATCCAAGAGGATTCTAGCCTTAAGAAAAATCTGAAAAATTAAAAGACAAGAAGGAAGCTTGTGGCTAGCTTGTGAAGGTGGTGGTGGTTGTATTCTTGGTAGAAAGGCTAGCAAATTGTTGGATAAAATTTGGCTAAAGCTCTAAGGTAATGATTCTTCCTCTATTATTAGTTTATAGAGTTGCATGTTATGAAGAAGATACTTATGGTGGTAAATAATGTTCTTAGAGTCATTGCATGCTAGAAATGTGGGTTGAATATGAAGGATTTGGCTAAAGAAATATTATGAGCATGTTGTAGCCTAAAACCACCTTAGAATTGTTAAGTGTACTATTATAACTTATGGGGCAGAATTTTACACACCCAAGATTAGGTGTGTAATCCCCTTTGTGTTGGTTTGGTTGTTGGGCCTTAATAAGGCGTTTGAATGTTGAAAAATCGGCCTTTGAAAAGGTGGCAAAGTGAGTAGAAACAAAGGAAATGCTGCCCAATTTTCCTTAGGAATTCATAACTTGAATTTGGAATTTCTACATTGGAATTAGAGGTTAATAAACACACTATGGTTATTATAGGTTGACATATTACTTGCGGTAGTTGGACTTAGCAAGTGGATTGACCAAGGAGGTATGTAGAGCTTTCCTATCTCTTGAGCATGAGTAGTTGTATCTATGTAGTACGGTATACGTACAAGATTTGATAATCTACACTTGTTTTAAAGTATATGATGCTTGTTTCATTTCAAAAGTATAAGTCCTTTGGATTTAAGGAAAATGTATTTGACAAAGGTATAACGCTAATATAATGACTTTATGGGAAGTTGGTTATATTAGTTTTTGGAAAGGTTCACAAAGAATGGTTTACTCTAACTAAAATAAGTACGGGTAAAGGATTTGAAACTATGGAAGGTGGATTGATTTTTAGGCATTGGTTTCCTAAGGTTTTAAAGGAAATGAAGTCACTTGATTTAGAAGCCTATTATATTTCTAAAAGGAAATGTGACTTGTTTTGAAAAGAAATTGTAACTTGATACTATGGTGATTAGTATCTTGGAATCTTTGTATAAAAAGAGTTTTTCTTAAAAAGTTAGAAGTACATGGTACTTGGGTTGAATTCCCGAATTTTCTATTAAAAGACATGTTAGTGCCTTAGGATACTAAAATGAGATGATATATTAATAATGTTAATAAGAAGTTAGGGGATTTCTTAACTTGCTTATGTTATGATAAGCCGGTAGTGCTTGTGTATGATATGATAGGCCGGTAGTGCTTATGTATGATATGATAGGCCGGTAGTGCTTATGTTATGTATGATAGCCGGATGAGCTATGTTATATATTTGTATTATTACGGGGTAAACCCCGGGTTATTAACTATGCCATGGATTTGCTACCCATGATGCGAGTGCGGCGCTTGCACTCATGCGGATCCGGACCACAGGATCCATGCGGGTGAAATAGTCCCATGCGAGTACGGCGATGGTACTCATGCGGATCCAAAGGATCCATGCGGGTGAAATAGTACCATGCGGGTGAAATAGTCCCATGACGAGGCGGATGACCTCATGCGGGTCCACAGGACCCATGCGGGTGAAATAGTCCCGAGTAGGATCGCTAACGATACTCTGCAGGCGAGGTACCTGTTTTGATCGTGAGCCTCCTATTTTTATGCTATAAGTTTTATACTTGTTACTCTCATTGTTAGTAAGGCACGGTCTGAGAAATTGATTTTTATCTATGACTCAACTTATCTTTGACTTGTGATATTACTCTGATATTTTCGATTTACATACTTGATGCGTTGTGTCGACCCCCTTCCGGGCTGCGTTCATCTGCGGTAAGGGAAGCGGTGGTAGATCCTCATTCCTAGGATCTCATACTCAGGTGTCAGCAGCTGCATTTCTTCGCAAGCTCGAATTGTGGTATGATTCTACCCTGTGTTGTGATCTTTTGTACATTCAGGGGCATGGCGGGCCTGTCGTCATAGTGTTACTTATTCTTAGAGGCACGTAGTCTTGTCATAACTTGGGTTGTTTAAGGATATAGTATTCAATTTGATGTACTTTTTGGATAGCAATTTTGGGCTAGACTATTAATAAAATTATGTTTGTTTTATATTGAGTTTATATAAAGCTTGTTTTCTCTGATGTTGTGTCACAAGGGTGCCCGGGTCAAGGCACCGGTCACGGATCCAGGGTCGGGTCGTGACAAAAGTGGTATCAGAGCAGTTAATCCTCGGAAGGGCTCTACAGGCCGTATCTAGTAGAGTCTTGATTATCGGTGTGTTGTGCACCACATCTATAATCCGGAGGCTACAGGATATTTAGGATTGGTTTCCATTTCTTTCACTCTAAGACCGTGCAATAGAGCTGTGTTATAGGTTGAATTTCCCGACGTAAAATTTGTGTGTATCGATTATGCCTCACGCATGGCGACGCGGCCGAAGGGCAAGCGATGGAGAACTACTAGTAGGCACCGAGGTTACGAGGCACGAGCCCGATCCTTACGGATGAGGTGTTTGGACGGCGAGTTCTACCACGCCAACCCCGATAGAAGTGCGCGGCGGCGCTCACGAGACCGCGGTACGAGCCTCGATCCAAGAGGCCGAGAGGATATGGGCTACAAGGAGATGGCCCAGTTACTAGCGAGATTGTGGCGAACATGAGATAAGTCGAGAGCAGATTCGGTTGTACCGTGTAGTCAACAGAGGCTGCTAGCACGAGGCGAGGACTTTTGAGTTGCGGCCTTGAGTTTTATGGGTCAAGGCCTGAGGATGATCCTCAGGAGTTCATCCGACAGTTACAGCGGATCATGAGGGTGATCGGGGCTTCGGAGACCGAGTCGGTGGTACTAGGTTCGCATCGGCTGCGGGACACTGCAGTTGACTGGTATGATTCATGGGAACTGTCCCGGGGGGAGCATGCGCTTCCAGCTGTTTGGGACGAGTTCTCAGAGGCGTTACTTGGCCATTTCTTGCCTCCGAAGATGAGTTGGGCTCGCCGATAGGTTTTTGTGGCCCGAGGCGAGAATGGGCGACGGTCCGGAATACAACATGGAGTTTGATTCATTGGCTAGGTATGTGCCGCTTTGGTATGACATGGAGGACAGGTGCACCGCTATGTCACGAGACTCGATGATCACTTGGCGAGAGTTGCTCGGGGTGGCTCTTCGTAGGGCATGGACATTGCCGCGTGCAGACATGCACTTAGGTGTGAGAACGAGGGCGGATCGGCAGTATCAGCGAAGAGGCGGGGCAGCGAGAGTCCTCTGGTAGTTTTAGGGTAGACAACCCAGGCCAGACAGATTTGCACCACGGCGGTCAGGCGCTCCACCATCTTCGGGCGTCTGAGTATTGAGGCGGGGCGGGGTTCGAGGCTTGGGTTTTGAGAGGACGAGTTCGGTCGAGATGAGGCCCCATGCCTCGGTGTGGTCGATGTGGTGATTGCCATTATAGAAGTGTCGTATTCCTCGTGAGCTTGTTACTCTTGTGGCGGCAGGGCCATTTGAAGAGAGATTGTCCGTCGAGCGGCGGGAGTGCCATGGCTCGGTAAGCGAGTTCGATTCTTTGGTCTTCATCTTGATGGTTAGGCGCCGGAGGCGAGGTGTTCACGGGCCAACAGCCGCGGCGAAGTCATGGCGGGGTTCGATTCAGCGGTCCTCGAACGCATTTATGCTATGTCCGGCCGCCAGGGACCGGGGCGTCACGATGTCGTCACAGTACATTGTTGGTCTCTTCTTTGTGATGTTTATGCTTTGATAGATCCGGGTTCTACCTTGTCCTATATATCTCCTCATATTCTTTGGTAGAATAGGGATAGAGCAGAGTCCATAGAATCCTTTGAGGTGGCTACGCGTAGGTGCTTCGGTGGTAGGCGGCGGGTATATAAGGCTTGCCCGGTGACTATAGATGGTCGTCGGACTCTGGTGACTTGATAGAGTTGGATATGACAGACCGATGTGATTATGGGTATGGATTGGCTAGCGTCTTGCTATGCCAATGTGGACTGAGAGAGGTTAGTTCGGTTCCGGTTTCTGGTGGCCGGTTTTGAGTAGAAGAATATTGCATCAGCGGGTAGGTTTATTTCTTACCTCAAGGCTAGGAAGATGGTACGGAAGGGTATATCTACCATTTGGTTCGGGTATTAAATCGAGGTGAGATCTGGGACCTTGATCGGTCCGGTTGTTAGAGAGTTTCGGGCGTATTCCCGCACGAGCAGGTATCCTCCCGAGAGGAGATTGAGTTTTGCATCGATTTGGCACGGACACTCGACCGATATCTATTAGCCATACGAGGATGGCAGGCGAGTTGAAGGAATTGAAGGATCTGAAAGATTTCTTTGGAGAAAGGCTTTATTAGGCCAAGTGTTTCTCCTTGGGGCGCCATGTTATTTGTAAAGAAGAAGGATGGGGCGCTGCGTATGTGTATTGATTACTGACGGTGAACAAGGTTACTATCAAGCGGTATCCTCCACGGGATTGACGATTTGTTTGACGATTGCGAGGTGCAAAGTGTTTTTCCAAGATAGACTGCGATGCGGTTATCATCAGTGCGAGTTAGAGAGATAGACATCCCAAAGCGCATTCGGGACCGGTATGGGCACTATGAGTTCGAGGTGATGTCTTTCGGTGACAACGCCCTTGCGATATTCATGGATTTGATAAATAGGGTGTTGTGCCATTCTTGGATATGTTCGTTATAGTGTTTATTGATGATATCTTGGTGTATTCGCGCACAGAGCAGGAGCATACATATCATTTGAGGACGGTATTTGGAGTCCTCCGAGACCGGCAATTGTATGCCAAGTTCTCGAAATGCGAGTTCTGGTTAGCTTCAGTGGCTTTCTTGGGGCATGTTATCGGGTAGATGGTATTGGGTTGTCTGGCTAAGATTGAGCGATCAAGACTTGGCGGACCACTACAAGCGGAGGCGCGACTTTTGGGCCTTGCAGGCTATTATCGGAGGTTTGTGGAAAAGTTTGCTTCTATTTCAGCACCTTTGACTAAGCTGACTCAGAAGGCAGCTATGTTCCGGTGGACGGATACTTGTGAGGAAAGTTTCCAGTTGCTAAAGGAGAGGTTGACGGCCGCCTCGGTTCTTACTCTTCCGGAGGTTTAGATGGATATGTGGTTTATTGTGACGTCGGTGTCGGGCTTGGAGTGCGTCTTGATGCGGCCGCGGCAAGGTTATAGCTTATGCGTCGGCGGCTTAGGAAGCATGAGAAGAACTATCCCAGCATGACACAGGTTGGCGGTGTGATTCATGCCTTGAAGATCTGGAGGCATTATTTATATGGAGTTCACGTGGACATTTACACAGACCACAAGAGTCTCCAGTACATCTTCAGCCAGAGGGAACTGAACTTGCGACAGAGACGGTGGTTGGAGCTACTTAAGGATTACGATGTTGATATTTTATACCACCGGGGAAGGCGATGTAGTTGCGGATGCCCTTAGTCGCAGATCGATGGGTAGTGCATGCATTGTTCATCCAGAGAAAAGGGATATGGTCCGAGAGTTACATCAGCTAGCGAGCCTTGGGGTTCGTTTGGTTGATTCTGTTGGTGACGGAATTCGGGTTCGAGAGGTTGCCGAGTCTTCCATCGCCGAGGAGGTGAAGAGGCGACAATATGAGGATCCGATTTTGGTACGGTACAGAGATGCCGCTGTTCAGAAAGAGAGGAGTCTGTTTGAGGTAGCGCCTGATGAGGTGCTAAGATTCGAGGGCCGGTTGTGTGTTCCCGATGTAGCAGACTTCGTGCAGACTCGAGGAGCGCGATTCGTTATTCTATTCATCCGGGATCGACTAAAATGTATCGTGACCTCAGATGCGTGTATTGGTGGGATTGCCTAAAGAGGGACGTTGCAGAGTTCGTGGCACAATGCGGAATTGTCGTGAGTTAAGATTGAGCACGAAGCGGTGGGTCATTGCGAGATATTGATATTTCGACTTGGAAGTGGGAGGTGATAAATATGGATTTTATTACGGGACTACCTACCACTCGGAGGAAGCATGATTCCATTTGGGTGATTGTCGACGGTGTGAAATCAGCCCATTTTCTTCCGGTCAGAACGACGTTCTCAGCTGAGGACTATGCCAGATTATATATTAGAGAGATTGTGAGACTGCACGGTGTCCCGGTGTCGATTATATCAGATAGAGGAGCCCAGTTCTCGGCTAACTTCTGGAGGTCCTTTCAGAAGGGATTAGGGACACGGGTGAGTCTCAGTACGACATTTCATCCTCAGACCGACGGACAGGCCGAGCGCACTATCCAGACACTTGAGGATATGCTGCGGGCTTGTGTTATTGATTTCAGGGGTAGCTGGGAGGATCATTTGCCTCTTGTGGAGTTTGCTTACAACAACAGCTACCATTCCGGGATTCAGATGGCGCCTTATGAGGCCTTATACGGGAGGAAGTGCAGATCACCTATAGGCTGGTTCGAGGTGGGAGAAGTCCAGTTGGTCGGGCCAGACTTAGTTCAGCAGGCAGTGGATAAGGTGAAGCTTATCCAGGAGCGGTTGTTGGCAGCTCAGAGTCGGCAGAAGTCGTATGCAGATCATCGGCGTCGACACTTGGAATTTGAGTTAGGTGATTGGGTTTTTCTAAAGGTATCGCCCATGAAGGGCGTGATGAGATTTGGAAAGAAGGGGAAGCTTAGCCCAAGGTACATTGGGCCTTACCAGATTGTCCGGAGGATAGGCAAGGTTGCTTATGAGTTGGATCTGCCGTCCGATCTGGAGGCGGTACATCCAGTTTTCCATGTGTCCATGTTACGGAAATGTATTGGAGATCCATCTAGAGTGCACCCGGTTCAGAATGTCCTAGTGACAGAGGAGTTATCGTATGAGGAGAGTCCCATAGCGATACTCGATCGTCAGGTTAGACGACCGGACGAAAGACGTGGCTTCCGTCAAGGTCTATGGCGGAATGTGAGCAGGAGGAAATGGCGTGGGAAGCGGAGGATGACATGAAGAAGAAATATCCTCACTTATTCCCTATACCTCTAGGTAACCCACGTTCTAAAATTGTTGGTCTTTAAATTTAGTATTTATGCTTGAGTTTGGTTGTGGCCGTGTGAAACGTCTTTATTTGAGTCTATGCCGATATTGTAATTTGAGTAAGCCTAGAGGAACATTCGGGACGAATGTTTCTAAGGGAGAATGTTATACCCGTGGTTAGGGCGGGACCTCGGTCGAGTCTCAGCGCCGTGGCGAGCACATGCGCGCAAAGCGGTAATGTAGGGCGCGGCCGGAAAACGCGGGTCGCTGAAGTTTGGCCGCGCAGCCAGGAAGCGAGGCATGGCGCCGAAGCAGTGCCGGCCAGGGCCGAAGGCGCCGGAAGATCCGCGAGCGGGGAGAGGCGCAGCGAGGCGGCAAGGCGCCGCGCAGGCGTGAAATCGCGAAAACTTAGGAAAAGTCAGATTTTTATTTTGAAAGGGTGAGTGGGGACAAGTGTCCCCATCTGATTTTTACATGCAATATATTGACCAAGTCTTAAAGACTTGGTCATTTGTCATCTCTCTCTTTGAAAAACCTCTTCCTTCTCTCTAAATATTTCAAGCTCCTCATTCTCTCTAAAAATCCAAGAGGATTCTAGCCTTAAGAAAAATCTGAAAAATTAAAAGACATGAAGGAAGCTTGTGGCTAGCTTGTGAAGGTGGTGGTGGTGGTATTCTTGGTAGAAAGGCTAGCAAATTGTTGGATAAAATTTGGCTAAAGCTCTAAGGTAATGATTCTTCCTCTATTATTAGTTTATAGAGTTGCATGTTATGAAGAAGATACTTATGGTGGTAAATAATGTTCTTAGAGTCATTGCATGCTAGAAATGTGGGTTGAATATGAAGGATTTGGCTAAAGAAATATTATGAGCATGTTGTAGCCTAAAAACCACCTTAGAATTGTTAAGTGTACTATTATAACTTATGAGGCAGAATTTTACACACCCAAGATTAGGTGTGTAATCCCCTTTGTGTTGGTTTGGTTGTTGGGCCTTAATAAGGCGTTTGAATGTTGAAAAATCGGCCTTTGAAAAGGTGGCAAAGTGAGTAGAAACAAAGGAAATGCTGCCCAATTTTCCTTAGGAATTCATAACTTGAATTTGGAATTTCTACATTGGAATTAGAGGTTAATAAACACACTATGGTTATTATAGGTTGACATATTACTTGCGGTAGTTGGACTTAGCAAGTGGATTGACCAAGGAGGTATGTAGAGCTTTCCTATCTCTTGAGCATGAGTAGTTGTATCTATGTAGTACGGTATCGTCAAGATTTGATAATCTACACTTGTTTTAAAGTATATGATGCTTGTTTCATTTCAAAAGTATAAGTCCTTTGGATTTAAGGAAAATGTATTTGACAAGGTATAACGCTAATATAATGACTTTATGGGAAGTTGGTTATATTAGTTTTTGGAAAAGGTTCACAAAGAATGGTTTACTCTAACTAAAATAAGTACGGGTAAAGGATTTGAAACTATGGAAGGTGGATTGATTTTTAGGCATTGGTTTCCTAAGGTTTTAAAGGAAATGAAGTCACTTGATTTAGAAGCCTATTATATTTCTAAAAGGAAATGTGACTTGTTTTGAAAAGAAATTGTAACTTGATACTATGGTGATTAGTATCTTGGAATCTTTGTATAAAAGAGTTTTTCTTAAAAGTTAAGTACATGGTACTTGGGTTGAATTCAATTTTCTATAAAAAGAAATGTTAGGTCCTTATGATACTAAAATGAGATGATATATTAATAATGTTAATAAGAAGTTAGGGGATTTCTTAACTTGCTTATGTTATGATAAGCCGGTAGTGCTTGTGTATGATATGATAGGCCGGTAGTGATTATGTATTTTATGATAGGCCTGTAGTGCTTATGTTATGTATTGTAGCGTGATGAGCTATGTTATATATTTGTATTATTACTTGGTAAACCCCGGGTTATTATATATGTCATGGATTTGCTACCCATGATGCGAGTGCGCTTGCACTCGTGCGGATCGGACCACGGGATCCATGCGGGTGAAATAGTCCCGTGCGAGTGCGGCGATGGTACTCATGCGGATCCACGGGATCCGTGCGGGTGAAATAGTCCCGTGCGGGTGAAATAGTCCCACGACGAGGCGGATGACCTCATGCGGGTCCACAGGACCCGTGCGGGTGAAATAGTCCCGTGAGTAGGATCGCTTAACGATCTACAGGCGAGGTACCTGTTTTGATCGTGAGCCTCCTATTTTTATGCTATAAGTTTTATACTTGTTACTCTCATTGTTAGTAAGGCACAGTCTGAGAAATTGATTTTTATCTATGACTCGGCTTATCTTTGACTTGTGATATTACTACGTATTTTCGATTTACATACTTGGTACGTTGTGTCGACCCCCTTCCCGGGGATGCGTTCATCTGCGCGGTAAGGGAAGCGGTGGTAGATCCTCATTCCTAGGATCTCTTACTCAGTGTCGAGCTCCATTTCTTCGGAAGCTCGACTTTTGGTATGGTTCTCCCCGGTGTTGTGATATTTTGTACATTCAGGGGCATGACGGGGCCCTGTCCCGTCATAGTGTTACTTATTCTTAGAGGCCTGTATTCTTGTCATAACTTGGGTTGTTTAAGGATATAGCTGTTCAATTTGATGTACTTTTGGGATAGCCATTTTGGGCTAGACTATTTATACCATTATGGTTGTTTTATTTTGAGTTTATATTCCGCTGGTTTTCTCTGATGTTGTGTCACAAGGGTGCCCGGGTCAAGGCACCGGTCACGGATCCGGGGTCGGGTCGTGACACCCGAAGGCCTATCATGCTATCCCTGTCACTTCCTACATCTACATACGATTTTCTAATCAAAGTCTAACTAAAGTAAACTATAACCTACCTCAATGCCGAGCGGGTGCCACAAATAATCAAACTAATGCCTCCCATTTGCGTAGAACCTCTGAATTTGACTCTAAATTTTTTGTAGTGTGGTGATGTTCAGGGCTGCTCCTTCCCTGGTGGGTTAATACAAAGACAAGGAACTAGAATAACAAGGAACTAGCAACCATTGAGGTATTTTCTTTTCTTCTAACCTAGTTGCTGTCGTTTTTTTTCTCCTCTTCTAGCTAATAGGGTTTTTTTCTTTGTTTTTGTTGTATGCTGTGTTCGTCCCCCCCCCCCCCCCCCTTTTCTTTTATAATTAACGTGCCCAACGAAAAGGGTAGTGGGATTGGCCCACTTACTCACTTAACTAATTTCCTGCATATTTCATATATTAAAAATCTTATAAATAAATACCATGTAGTCTCATATCCTTTTCGTAGTTTTAAAGTGCTAAACGATCAAATGGGCCGTTACATTAGATACCAATCAAACAATCGCTCGTCCTCGAGCGACAAGGGTATGAGTGGAGAAAAGGAGGTACCTGAACTGTCGAGCAACTGAGGATATCTACTCCGCATATCCGCCTCGGTCTCCCAAGTGGCCTCCTCAACCGGACGGTGCTTCCACCGCACCTTGACTGAAGCAATTTCCTTGGATCTCGACTTTCTCAGTTGCCTATCCAAGATTGTTATCGGCTCTTCCTCGATGGACAGATTCTGATCAAATAATACTGAATCCCACCTAATGATATAAGACCCATCAGAATGGTACTTCTTCAGCATGGAAACATGGAATACCGGCTGAACACCTGTCAAACATGGTGGCAAAGCTAACTCGTATGCCATCTCGCTAACACGACGAAGAATCTCAAAAGGGTCAATAAACCTAGGGCTCAACTTGCCCTTCTTCCCGAACCGATTACACCCTTCATGGGTGAAACCTTCAATAGGACCTGCTGTTACACCCCGT
The DNA here is from genome assembly GCA_029844215.1 of Przewalskia tangutica. Lineage (NCBI taxonomy): Eukaryota > Viridiplantae > Streptophyta > Magnoliopsida > Solanales > Solanaceae > Przewalskia > Przewalskia tangutica. The sequence goes on along the minus strand of CM056732.1, from coordinate 78,236,024 downwards.
AGTTCAGGTCCTGCTTATGGGGACGTACGAAAGGAGTTAAGATTTAAATTTTTGACGAAATGTTTCAGACGGATTTTTAGTCAACTTTGAGGCGGTGTATGTCCAGTTACATTGAGAGTTCCTAGGTGTTTCAAAGGCCTAGTACGTAGTTCGTTGAGTCTAGTTTCAAACGCAACCAACCGTTCGTCAAGAGGACATCGGAGTAGAATGTTATGGGGGTTACATGTTCGGTCGTGATCGGACGAAAAAGTATTTCGGTCGAGAGCCACGGGCATGGCGCGCGGATGCAGAACGCGGCGCGGATGTGCCAGTGTTCGCTGAGATTGCAGCGCCTTGGCCCGGGAAGCAGACGCGGCGGAAGTTACGAGAGGTGGCGGAGGTTTTAGCGCCGCGGCGCTGCGAGTTGCGGCCAGGCGGTTCTGCGGTGGGTGGAAAAATCAACCATTTTGTTTTAAAAAAGGCCATGGGAGGGTGACAAGTGTCCCCCCCATCTGATTTTGCATGTCCTATTTATTGACCAAGTCTTGAAGACTTGGTCATTCTTCAAGCTCTTCTCTCTCTCTCTAAAAGTTAGAAACTCTTCTTTCTCTCTAGAAAATCAAGAGGAAATCAAGGCTTGAGAAAAATCTGAAAAAGGTGGCAAGAAGGAAACTTGTTGGCAAGCTTGTAGGAGCTTTTTGTGGTGGTGATTGTGGAAAGGAGGCTAGTGGATTTGTTGGATTATTTTGGGTAAGCTCTAAGGTAACAATTCTTTCTCTTTTTGTTAGTTTTTGGTGTTGCATGTGAAGAATAAAGAACTTGTAGTGGTAAATATTGCTCTTAGATACATTGCATGTAGGAAATATGATTTGGATATGAAAGGATTGGATAAGAATGTTATGTAAGCATGTTGTAGCCTAAATACTACCTTAAACTTATTAAGTTAGTTGTTATGCATTATGGGGCAGAATTTTTCACATCCAAAATTAGGTGTGTAATCCCCTTTATATTGATTGGATTGTTGGGCCTTAAATGTGGCGTTTGGATGTTGAATTCGGCCTTGGAAAAGGTGGCAAAGTATGTAGAAACAAAGGAAATGCTGTCCGATTTTCCATAGAATTTAGTGACTTTGCACTTGGAATATTCTACGTTGAAACTAGAGGTTAATAAACGTACTATGGTCATTATAGGTTGACGTACTACGTGCGGTATATTGGACTTAGCAAGTGGATTGACCCGAAGAGGTATGTGAAACTTTCCTATCTCTTGAGCATGACTAGTTGCACTTATGTAGTGCGGTGAGCGTCTGAGGTTTTGATATCCCTCACTTGTTTTAAGGATGTCTTGAGTTTTCAAAGTTAAGGGACTTGATGTGTTTAAGTATATGATTCTTGCTTCTTTTTAAAAGTGTAAAGTCCCTTGGGTTTAGGGAAATGTATTTGACTAATGTATAACGTTAATATAATGACTTTATGGGAAGTTGGTTATATTAGCTTTATGGAAGGTTAACAAAGGAAGATTTACTCTAAGTAATATGAGTACGGATAAATGATTTGAAGTTGTGAAAGGCAAATTGATTTTTAAGGCATTAATTGCCTAAGGTTTTAAAAGAATAGAAGTACATAGTACTTTGGGTTAAATTCCCGGATTTCATAAAGACATGTTGGTGCCTTAAGTAAACTAAAATGAGAATGTATATGAACAAGACTAATAAGAAGTTAAGAGATTTCTTAACTTGCTTGTATTATGTATGATAGCCGGTTTTTGCTAGTGTTATATTATTCGTTACGGGGTCATTCCCCGGGTTGTGGCATTTGCATATTTCGTGGATTTGCTACCCACGATGCGAGGAATACCTCATGCGAGTCCGTAGGGCTCATGCGGGTGAAATAGTCCCATGCGGGCGGGTACATCCTATGCGAGGAATACCTCATGCAGGTCCACACGACCCATGCGGGTGAAATAGTCCCAGGAATAGGATTGCTTATTGATACTGCGGGTGGGTGACCTTGCTTTGATCATGAGCTTCCTATTTTTATGCAGTATAGTATATGCTTGATATTCTCATTGTGAGTAAGGCACAGTGTTCTGTAATTGATTATCATACATATCTCCAGTTATTTTAGAGTTATGAGGTATTTCCAGTATTTTCCAGTTTCACATACTTAGTACATATTGTGTACTGACCCCCTTCCTCTGGGGCTGCGTTCATGCCGCAGGTAAGGGTAAGCAGGTGGTGGATCCTCATTTTTAGGATCACTGGTCGGGTGTCAGAAGCCCCATTCCTCCGGAGACTTGTTTTGTTGGTACGGTTTTTCCCTGATGCTATAGGTATTATGTACATTCGTGGTATGGCGGCCACTGTCCGCCACGTTATTATTCCTAGAGTGCTGTATTCACGTTTGTGGTTGGTAAGAACAAAGTTGTCTTGTTTTACTTTTGATTAAGTATATACTATGGAAGCGGCCTTGTAAATGCAGCGATGATGTTTACTATCTACAGGTTTATGTGTTATGTATGTTCCGTTGCTATTCTCTGATGTATACAGGCAGGGTGCCGGTAGCAGGCCGATCGCCCCGGGTTGGTCGTGACAAAAGTGGTATCGAGCGATTAGTCCTCGGGAAGTGTCTACAGACCGTGTCTAGTAGAGTCTTGATTATCGGTGTGTTGTGCACCACATCTATAATCAGGAGGCTGCAGGACATTTAGGATTGGGTTTCATTCTTTCACTCTAATATCGTGCAATAGAGCTGTGTTATAGGTTGAACTCCCTCTGATATTTTCCTTTATGTATCAGTTATGCCTCCACGCAAGGCAACCGCGGTCCATAAGGGCAAGGCGGTGAGGAGCCGCTAGTAGACGCAGAGGTCACGAGGCACGAGCCCGTCTTTCTGGAGATGATGTGTTTGGCGGCGAGTTCCACGACGTCGCCCGGCCTCAGCGAGTTCGGGGCGGCAGCGGCCATCGAGACCGCGGTACTGAGCCTCGATCCACAACCAGGTGAGTATAGAGATTACGAAGCGGTCGGTTATTGACCAACATAGTAGCAGGCGGACAGAAGCGGCGACCAACCCAGAGCCGGCGGTTACGGATTCGGGATTTCATGGGTTGTCACCCACTCGAGTTCTATGGTTCAAGATCCGAGGAGGATCCTCAGGAGTTTGTTCGGCAGTTACAGCGGACTATGCAGGTGCTTAGGGCCTCGGAGGCTGAGTCCGTCATGCTAGCCTCTTACCGGTTATGCGATATTGCGTTGAACTGGTTTGAGTCATGGGAGTTGTCTAGAGGTGAGGATGCCCTTCCAGCTGTTTGGGAGGAGTTCACAGAGGCCTTCCTGGATCACTTCGCCTCACGAGATGAGAGAACCGCGTGGATAGATTCTTGACCTTGAGGCGAGTGGGAGGACTATCGGAGTCTGACACAGAGTTTGACTCATTGGCCAGGTATGCACACACCATTGTAGCTGACATGGCAGACAGGGTTCATCGCTATGTGATGGGGCTAGACCGTCATATGATTACTGCATGCTTGAGGGTGGCTCTTCAGCCAGGTATGGATATTGCCAGGATGCAGGCGTATGCGCAGGGGATTGAGGCGAGAGAGGAGGACCCGGCTAGACTCAGTCGGCCCAAGAGGCTAGGGCAATGAGGTCCCAGGCGATTTCGAGAGGACAACCTCGGCAGACTAGGTCCACATTTCAGCCAGCACAGAGTGCTCCTTCTCGGTTTTCTGGCGGGAGGTTTGATCAACCGGGTCATTCAGGAGCATGTCAGGGCTCCAGGACTTCGGGATTTCATGGAGGCAGAGACCGTCACCGATCAAGACCACCCACATCTTGGTGTGCTCGATGCGGTAGGTCTCACCCAGGCGAGTGTCGTGTTCCTCCAGAAGCTTGTTACTCTTGTGGCCAGCAGGGCCATTTGAAGAGAGATTGTCAGGCAGTGGCGGGAGTGTTATGGTTCGGCCGGCGGTCGATTCTTTGGATCTTCGTCTTTGACGGTTATGCGCCCCGGAGGGCAGGGTGTTCATGGGCCAGCATGCCGCGGAAGGGGTCGTGGTGGGGGTCCCAGTTCCAGCGGTCCTCAGAACCCGCATTTATGCTATGTCCAGCCGTCAGGACCAGGAGGCGTCACCAGATGTCGTCACAGGTACATTATTGGTTTCATGCTGTGATGTATATGCTTTGATAGATCCAGGTTCTACCTTGTCCTATATATCTCCTCATATTGCTGGTAGAATAGGGATAGAGCCCGAGTCCATAAAACCTTTTGAGGTGGCTACACCAGTAGGTAATTCGGTGGTAGCCGAGCGGGTATATAAGGTTTGCCCAGTGACTATATACGGTCGTCAGACTCTAGCTGACTTGATAGAGTTGGATATGACGGACTTTGATGTGATTATGGGTATGGATTGACTAGCGTCTTGCTATGCCAATATGGACTGTAGAGAGAGATTGAGTGCGGTTCGGTTTCTGGTGGCGGTTATCGAGTGGAAAGGGAATCTGCGCCGTAGAGGTAGGTTTATTTCTTACCTCGAGGCTAGGAAGATGGTGCGGAAGGGTATATCTACCATATGGTTGGTATTCGAAATCGAGGCGAGATACGGACCTTCAGTCAATTCCGGTCGTTAGGGAGTTTTCAGACGTATTCCCAGACGAGCTTCCGGGTATCCCTCCTGAGAGGGAGATTGAGTTTTGCATTGATATGTCGCCAGATACTCGACCGATATCTATTCCTCCATACAGGATGCTTTCTTGAGTTGAGAATTGAAAGACCGGTGAAGGACTTCTGGAAAAAGGCTTTATCGGGCAGTGTTTCTCCCGGGAGCGCCGGTGTTATTTGTAAAGAAAGAAGGATGAGGCAGCTGCGTATGTGTTGATTCTGACGGATTTGAATAAGGTAACTATCAAGAACGAATACCCTTCCCGGGATTGATGATTTGTTTGACCGGTTGTAGGGTGCAAGGTGTTTCTCAAGATAGACACTGCGATGCAGTTATCATCAGGTGCGGGTTAGAGAGGCAGATATCCCAAAGACTGCATTCAGGACCCGGTATGGGCACTATGAGTTCAGAGTGATGTCTTTCGGGTTGACCAACTCCCCAGCTGTATTCATGGATTTGATGAACCGGGTGTTCAAGCCATTCTTGGATATGTTTGTTACAGTATTCATTGATGATATCCTGGTTTATTCGCGACGAGGCGAGAACATCGCACGGCAGGGGCGGTATTAGGAGTCCTCCGGGACTGACAGTTGTATGCCAAGTTCTCGAAATGCGAATTTTGGTTGGCTTCAGTGGCTTTCTTAAGGCATGTTATCGGGGACGATGGTATTCGGGTTGATCTGAAGATTGAGGCGATCAAGACTTGGCCTAGACCCACTACACCGACGGAGTGCGCGGCTTTGGGCGCCAGGGTTATTATCGAGATTTGTGGAGAAGTTTGCTTCCATCTCGGCACCTTTGACTAGTGACTCGAAGCGGCTATATGTTAGGTGGGCGGATGCTTGTGAGAGAGTTTCAGAATCGAAGGAGAAATTGACGACCGCTCCAGTCCTTACTCTTCTAGAGGGTTTAGACGGATATGTGGTTTATTGTGATGCGTCGGGTGTCGGTCTTGGGTGCGTACTGATGCAGCACGGCAAAGTTATAGCTTACGCATCTCGACAGCTCAGGAAGCATGAGAAGAACTATCCCACACATGACTTAGAGTTGGCAGCAGTGATTCATGTCTTGAAGATCTGGAGACATTATTTGTATGGAGTGCATGTGGATATTTACACAGACACAAAGTCTCGATATATCTTCACGAGAGAGCTGAACTTACGGCAGAGACGGTGGTTGGAGCTACTTAAGGATTATGATGTCGATATTCTATACCACCCAGAGAAGGCCAATGTAGTTGCAGATGCCCTTAGTCGCAGATCGATGGGTAGTCTGTCAGGTGTACAGCCAGAGAAGAGGGGCATGGTCCGCGAGTTACATCAGCTAGCGAGCCTTGGGGTTCGTTTGATTGGGTCTGATGGTAATGGGGTTCGGGTTCGAGAGGTTGCCGAGTCGTCCATCGTCGAGGAGGTGAAGAGGCGACAGTATGAGGATCCGATTATGGTACAGTATCGAGATGCAACTCTTCAGGAAGAGAAGAGTCTATTCGAGGTAGCGCCTGATGGGGTGCTAAGATTTGAGGGCCGGTTGTGTGTTCCCGATGTGACAAGACTTCGTCAGCAGATTCTGGGGGAGGCACACAGTGCTCGTTATTCTATTCATCTGGGGTTGACTAAGATGTACCATGACCTCAGATGTGTGTATTGGTGGGATGGCTTGAAGAGGGACGTGACAGGTTTTGTGGTGCGATGTCCGGGTGTCGTAGTCGAGTTGAACACCAGAAGCCCGGTGGGCTATTGCAGGCTATTGATATTCCGACTTGGAAGTGGGAGGTGGTAAATATGGATTTCATTACAGGGTTACCTTCCACTCAGAGGAAGCATGATTCCATCTGGGTTATTGTCGACAGGCTGACGAAATCAACCCACTTTCTGCCAGTCAGGACGACTTTTTCGGCCGAGGATTACGCTAGATTGTATATCAGAGAGATTGTGAGGCGCACGGTGCCTATATCGATCATTTGACATGGAGCGGTTCGGCTAACTTCTGGAGGTCTTTCCAGAAGGGATTAGGGACACAGGTGAGTCTCAGTACTGCGTTTCATCCTCAGACCGATGGACAGGCCGAGCGTACTATCCAGACACTTGAGGATATGATGCGGACCTGTGTTATCGATTTCAGGGGTAGCTAGGAGGATCATTTACCTCTTGTGGAGTTTGCATATAACAACAACTACCATTCTAGTATCTAGATGGCGCCTTATGAGGCCTTATACGGGAGGAAGTGCAGGTCACCGATAGGTTAGTTTGAGGTGGGAGAAGTTCAGTTAGTCGGGACAAACTTGATTCAGCAGGCAGTGGATAAGGTGAAGCTTATCCAGGAGCGATTATTGTCAGCTCAGAGTCGACAGAAGTCGTATGCAGATCATCGGCGTCGACACTTGGAGTTTGAGGTAGATGATTGGGTCTTCCTGAAGGTATCACCCATGAAGGGCGTGATGAGGTTTGGGAAGAAAGGGAAACTTAGCCCAAGGTACATTGGGCCTTATCAGATTGTCCGTAGGGCAGGCAAGGTTGCCTATGAGTTGGATCTACCATCCGATCTGGAGGCAGTACATCCAGTTTTTCATGTGTCTATGTTGCGGAAATGTATTGGAGATCCATCTAGAGTACACCCGATTTGTGATGTCCAGGTGGCAGAAGGGTTATCATATGAGGAGAGTCCCATAGCGATACTCGATCTTCAGGTTAGGCGACTACGGACAAAGGATGTGGCTTCCGTCAAGGTCTTATGGCGGAACGAGAACAGGGAAGAAATGACGTGGGAAGCAGAGGAGGACATGATGAAGAAGTATCCTCACTTATTCCCTACACCTCCAGGTAACCCATTTTCCTGCTTGTTAGTTTTAATTTGGCAATTATGCTTGAGTATTGTTGTGGCCATGTGGAGCGTCTTTATTTGCAAGAAGAATAGTTAAGAGGGTCTATGTCGATATTGTGATTTGAGTAAACCTAGAAAGAATATTCGGGACGAATGTTTCTAAGGGGGGGAGAATGTTACACCCCGTAGTTCAGGTCCTGCTTATGGGGACGTACGAAAGGAGTTAAGATTTAAATTTTTGACGGAATGTTTCGGACGGGTTTTTAGTCAACTTTGAGGCGGTGTATGTCCAGTTACATTGAGAGTTCTTAGGTGTTTCAAAGGCCTAGTACGTAGTTCGTTGAGTCTAGTTTCCAACGCAACCAACTGTTCGTCAAGAGGACATCGGAGTAGAAAGTTATGGGGGTTACAGGTTCAGTGCGCAGTCGGACAGAAAAGTATTTCGGTCAGGAGCCACAGGGCCGCGGCGCCGGATGCAGGGCCGCAGCGCCAGATGTGCCGAGTGTTCGCTGAAGTTGCAGCGCCGCGGCGCCGGGAAGCAGGGCCGCAGCGCCGGAAGTTCTGAGAGGTGGCGGAGGTTTCAGCGCCGCGGCGCCGGCTGCAGGGCCGCGGCGCCGAGGCGGGTTCTGCGAGGCTGGGTGGAAAAATCTGAACTGTTTTGTTTTAAAAAAGGCCATGGGAGGGTGACAAGTGTCCCCCCCCCCCCATCTGATTTTGCATGTTCTATTTATTGACCAAGTCTTCAAGACTTGGTCATTCTTCAAGCTCTTCTCTCTCTCTAAAAGTTAGAAGCTTTTCCTTCTCTCTAGAAAATCAAGAGGAAATCAAGGCTTGAGAAAAATCTGAAAAAGGTGGCAAGAAGGAAACTTGTTGGCAAGCTTTTAGGAGCTTTTTGTGGTGGTGATTGTGGAAAGGAGGCTAGTGGATTTGTTGGATTATTTTGGGTAAGCTCTAAGGTAACAATTCTTTCTCTTTTTGTTAGTTTTTGGTGTTGCATGTGAAGAAGAAAGAACTTGTAGTGGTAAATATTGCTCTTAGATACATTGCATGTAGGAAATATGGTTTGGATATGAAAGGATTGGATAAGAATGTTATGTAAGCATGTTGTAGCCTAAATACTACCTTAAACTTATTAAGTTAGTTGTTATGCATTATGGGGCAGAATTTTTCACATCCAAGATTAGGTGTGCAATCCCCTTTATATTGATTGGATTGTTGGGCCTTAAAGGTGGCGTTTGGATGTTGAATTCGGCCTTGGAAAAAGTGGCAAAGTATGTAGAAACAAAGGAAATGCTGTCCGATTTTCCATAGAATTTAGTGACTTTGCACTTGGAATATTCTACGTTGAAACTAGAGGTTAATAAACGTACTATGGTCATTATAGGTTGACGTACTACGTGCGGTATATTGGACTTAACAAGTGGATTGACCCGAAGAGGTATGTGGAACTTTCCTATCTCTTGAGCATGACTAGTTGCACTTATGTAGTACGGTAGACGTACAAGGTTTTGATATCCCTCACTTGTTTTAAGGATGTCTTGAGTTTTCAAAGTTAAGGGACTTGATGTGTTTAAGTATATGATTCTTGCTTCTTTTTAAAAGTGTAAAGTCCCTTGGGTTTAGGGAAATGTATTTGACTAATGTATAACGTTAATATAATGACTTTATGGAAAGTTGGTTATATTAGCTTTATGGAAGGTTAACAAAGGAAGATTTACTCTAAGTAATATGAGTACGGATAAATGATTTGAAGTTGTGAAAGGAAAATTGATTTTTAAGGCATTAATTGCCTAAGGTTTTAAAAGAATAGAAGTACATAGTACTTTGGGTTAAATTCCCGGATTTCATAAAGACATGTTGGTGCCTTAAGTAAACTAAAATGAGAATGTATATGAACAAGGCTAATAAGAAGTTAAGGGATTTGTTAACTTGCTTGTATTATGTATGATAGCCGGTTTGTGCTAGTGTTATATTATTCGTTACGGGGTCATTCCCTGGGTTGTGGCATTTGCATATTTCGTGGATTTGCTACCCACGATGCGAGGAATACCTCATGCGAGTCCGTAGGGCTCATGCGGGTGAAATAGTCCCATGCGGGCGGGTACAACCTATGCGAGGAATACCTCATGCGGGTCCACACGACCCATGCGGGTGAAATAGTCCCAAGAGTAGGATTGCTTATTGATACTGCGGGTGGGTGACCTTGCTTTGATCATGATCTTCCTATTTTTATGCAGTATAGTATATGCTTGATATTCTCATTGTTAGTAAGGCACATTGTTCTGTAATTGATTATCATACATATCTCCAGTTATTTTAGACTTATGAGGTATTTCCAGTATTTTCCAGTTTCACATACTTAGTACATATTGTGTCGCGACCCCCTTCTCGAAATGCGTTCATGCCGCAGGTAAGGGTAAGCAGGTGGTGGATCCTCATTCTTAGGATCACTGGTCGGGTGTCAGAAGCCCCATTCCTCCGGAGGCTTGTTTTGTTGGTACAGTTTTTCTCTGATGTTATAGGTATTATGTACATTCAGGGGTATAGCGGGGCCCTGTCCCGCCACCGTTGTTATTCCTAGAGGTCTGTAGTCACGTTTGTGGTTCGGGCTGTAAGAACAAAGTTGTATTGTTTTACTTTTGATTAAGTATATGCTATGGAAGGCGGCCTTGTCGGATAGCCAGTGATGTTTACTATCTACAGGTTTATGTGTTATGTATGTTCCGCTGCTATTCTCTGATGTATACCTGAACGGGATGCCCCGGTAGGGCACCAGTCGCGGCCCCGGGGTCGGGTCGTGACACCTGCTCGCCAACCATGAACTCTGTATCACGAACCTTACGGTCGCATCGCTTTTGCCTACTACGCTGCGAAGCTTTTCTGAATAAGCTTCACTTGTCGAGGACTCTTCAAAGAAATTCGTACCCCAAGGTCGAACCTCAAAAACATCGAACCACCCAATAGGAGAACGACACCTCCTACCATATAAAGCCTCGAATGGCGCCAGGTCAATACTGGAATGGTAGATATTGTTGTACGCGAACTCTGCCAAGGGTAAGAAATTGTCCCAATGACCACCAAAATCAATAACACAAGGCCTCAACATATCCTCAAGCACCTGAATAGTCCTCTCGAACTGACCATCTGTCTTTTGGTGGAACGCGGTGCTAAAATCTAACTGGGTTCCCAATTCCTTCTGCAAATTCCTCCATAAATGGGAAGTAAACTGAGTGCCTCTATCGGAAATGATGGAAATAGGAACCCCGTGCACTCGCATTATCTCTCGGATGTAGATCCTGGCCAACTTTTCCATGTTATAAGTAGTCTGAACTGGAATGAAGTGCACAGACTTAGTCAACCTATCCAAGATAACCCAAATCGAATCAAACTTGCCCAGAGTCTTCGGAAGACCGACCACGAAATCCATAGCGATCCTTTCCCATTTTCATTCGGTAATGGGCATCCTCTGAAGCACACCACCTGGTCTCTGGTGATCATACTTAACCTGCTGGAAATTCGAACACTGAGCAACAAACTCCACAATGTCTCTCTTCATTCTACCTCACCAATAGTGTTGCCTCAAGTCACGATACATTTTTGCTGCTCCTGGATGAATGGAGTATCTGGAACTATGAGCCTCTTTCAAGATCAACGGAATCAAATCACCAACTCTAGGAACGCAAATGCGCCCTTAATCCTCAAAGCACCCTCATCGTAAAAAACAACCTCTTTGGCTTCTCCACTTAGCACCGTATCCCGAATCTTGCACAATTTCACATCCTCAAACTGCTGGGCCCTAATCCGCTCTAAAAGAGACGACCTCGCCTCCACACAAGCTAGAACTTTACCAGGTTCTGAAACATCGAGCCTCACCATACTATTAGCCTATCACGACCCGACCCCGGGCCCGCGACTGGTGCCCTACATGGGCACCCTTACAGGTATACATCAGAGATAATCAGCGGAACATACATAAACTCAACAAGAAATAAATAACAGGTTAGTCGATAAGGCTACCTCCCTGGATATATAAATATACATAAATCCAAAAGCAGTTACCTCTTCTTCTTTTTCAAAGTGACCCACAAGATATGACTACAAACCTCTAAGAGTTTTGACATAACAACTGTGACGGGATAGGGCCCCGCCATACCCCTGAATGTACATAAAACTACAACCTCAGGTAACTGTACCAAAAGACAAAGCCTCCGGAGAAATGGAGCTTTCCTAGAACTGATCAGTGATCCTAAGAATGAGGATCAGCAAACTATGTACCTCAACCTGCGGCATGAACGCAACCCCCGAAGGAGGTCAGTACAAAATATGTACCAAGTATGTAAAACTGAAAGTACTGTAACTTAAATCATAAAGTCTAGATATAAAAAGCTGGAGACAAGTATGATAATCAAATTAACAGTACAACCGTGTCTTGCCGAAATGAAAGTAATGAAAGTCAGTTTTACCTTTTAAAGACTATTTCAACACATGAACAATAGTCACACCATAGCTAGGGACACAAGCCCTCAAAATCATCACACAGTCCAGTAAGGGTCTCAAGCCCGCAAAATATCAAAGCGTGTCCGTGGAATCCTCTATCACTGCCGACAACCCTAAGTGTAAAATATATCCATGTAACATGCCCGTGGAATCCTACCTCACTGCCGGCGTGCACATATGCAATATATATATATATATATATATATATATATATATATATATATATATATAGCCCGTGGAATCCCTCATCTCGGGTACATGACTTCATGGAGAGCTAATCCATGGGGTAATAATCGTATATAACATGCCCGTGGAATCCCTCATCTCGGGTACATGTCTTCATGGGGAGTTAGTCCATGGAGTAATAGTATATAACATGGTCGCATGCCCCGGAATCCTTCATCATAAGCATGGCCATGGAGTAATAATAGCATCCGGGAATTTAACCCGCATCATGGTAGCATGCCCCAGAATCCCTCATCGTATAAGCATGTCCATGGATTAATCACAATGAAAGCATACCCGTGGAATCCTCCATCACTGTCGGTACGTCCAAATAAATTCACAACAAGACAGCCGACCCTCCAACCGAGAGTCACGGCAGCGTAAAAAAATATAATACTTGCACTCAAAGGCTATCACAAGCAAGCATGGGCAAGTTTATAAAATCTTTAGACTTTCGTGTCAAGCATAGGCAATTTCATTTTATAAACTCAAGGCACTTTCGTGTCACATAAAAATCCGGAAATTTAACCCAAAGTACTACGTACTTCCATTCTTTTCAAAAGACTCATTTTTATATAAAACCCCAAGATACTAACACCCGTAGTATCAAGGCATGTATATTTTTCAAATTAAGTTACTACACCTTTAGAAATTCATTTCAAGGCTTTGAAACCAAGTAACTTTTAATTTCATAACCTAGGCAACTCATGCCTATCAATCAAATAGACCACTCTCTCAACCTTTCATAAAGCCGTTATAACTAACTTCCCATAAAGTCGTTATAACCATTTATGTCTTAGACAAATTCATTCTTTTTTTATAACCTAGAGACTTATACTTTCAAAACCAAGTACCATAACTTTCAAAATACTTCAAGTCTCTTAACTTCAGAAAAATTTCTTAACTTTAGAATAGTTCAAGAATCAATACTTTCCAAATCAAGTATTCTATACTTTTTCAAGTCAAGAAATCTTTGTTTACCTTATTAGAATAAACCATTATTTTAACTTCCCATAAATTTATTATAACCAACTTCCCATAAAGCCGTTATACTAACTTTATGCTTATGAAACTAAGGCATTTTTATATTTTAAATACAAGTGAGTTAATTCTCTAACTCAACCAACTTAGACATTCTTAAAACAAGTCAAGAATATCAAATGAACTGAATTCATTTAAATCTCATACGTCTACCGTACTATACATTTATAACTACTCATGCTCAAGAGATAAGAAAAGTTCCACATACCTCTCCGGCTCAATCCACTGCCAAGTTGAATACGCCGCGCGTAGAATGTCAACCTATAATGACCACAATACGCCTATCAACTTCTAGCTTTCAACGTAGAATATTTCTAAGTATAAGGACTCTTATTCTACGGAAAATCGGGCAGCACTTCCTTTATTTCTACGTACTTTTCCACTTTTTTCAAAGCCCGAAAATCAATAACCAAATGCCACATTTAAGGCTCAACAATTCAGCTAACCAAAGGGGATTACACGCCTAACAGGACGTGTAAAATTTTGCCCCACAATTTATAAAACTATCCATATCCTTAAGGCACATTCTCGGCAACTATCAATATCAACAACAATGTCAATTTCCGTTCAATTTCTTTTTAATCCAAGTTGTTATTCCAACATGTTATATACATAATAACAATTACGACAACTATAAATCCTTTCTTCCTTAACATGCGACGATTGTAACTATCGACCAAATTGATTACAACAATTAATGGCTAACATGCCCAATTTCGGTTTTCAACATGCCGACATGATCCAAATCTTTTCAAACTTCAATATATATACCACATGCTCATTTAACAACTACTAAACACGTAATCTTTAGTCACATTAAGAAGACGGAGATTTTACCTCAATAAGCCCTAATAATGTCCAAGCGTAAAAGTCGATCCTTAGCAACTTTTAGCTCATCTTCTTGTGTTCTCATCCGCTCCAAGCACTCCTTAGAAGCTCATAACCAACTTCTCTTCAAATTCCAACTTCAAAGTTGAAGAACACCTTAGGTTTTCATCTTGCGACTAACGTGAAAATGTAGTTTTTTCGGAATCTTTCTATTGAGATAACCTTAGAATACCTTTAGGAACCCTTGGTTTAAGTATTGGGAATTATGGAGCAAGATTGCAAAATTTCTCTCCTATTTTTCTCCTATTGCCGATAGCTTCTCATAAGAACAACAAGTTCTTGATTTAATTTCTAAGTGTAGAATTGTCTTGCACTAGTATAGGATATATACTACAACCAAGGGCCTAGATTAAAACACTTGTGTGGGTGAGATGTGGTCAACAAAATCAAGCCAAGTGGCTCTTGACTTGTCCTCATTTCCGCCCACAATGGGCATGTGGAGGGTGACACGTGTCGCCCTCCGATTGGTCTAAAATATTTCATCTCCTGAAATTCCGATAAATTCTATAAGTCTCAAATATCAAATTCGGGAACTCAATTCTCATTAACGAACAATTTTCCTTCCCGAGGCTCGAAATAATTTTCCGTAGGAAAAAGCAATCCTTATTTCGTTTCAATCTTAAGGTTGTATCTTTTCACGTACATTCTCTTAAACATATGTCCTGGAATTACGGGGTGTAACATAGCCAAACACTGAACCTCCATAGCTAGAGGATGCTCTCCCACAATAAAATGCGCCAAGCTGCCCATACTCACTGTCTTTCGGCTCAATGCATCAGCTACCACATTAGCTTTTCCCGGATGATAAAGGATAGTAATATCATAATCCTTGAGCAACTCCATCCATCTACGCTGCCTCGAGTTCAAATCTCTCTGACTAAACACATGCTAAAGGCTACGATGATCTGTAAAGACCTCACAATAAACTTCATACAAGTAATGCCTCCAGATTTTCAAAGTGAAAACTACTGCAGCAAACTCCAATTCATGAGTGGGGTAGTTCTTCTCGTGAACCTTCAACTGTCTCGAAGCATACGTGATCACCTTACCCTCTTGCATCAACACGCATCCCAAGCCAATGCGTGAAACATCATAATAAACAGTAAAGTCCTTCCCCTCTACTGGTAAAGCCAAGATCGGGGCTGAGGTCAATAAATCCTTAAGCTTCTGGAAGCTCTCCTCACACTCATCGGACCATTGGCAGGGCACACTCTTTTGAGTCAACCTAGTCAAATGGGAAGCAATAGATGAAAATCCCTTCACAAATCGGCGATAATAACTCGCAAGGCCTACGAAGCTTCGAATATCAGTCACCGAAGTAGGCCAGGCCCAATCTCTAACCGTCTCGATCTTTTTGGGATCAACCATAATCCCATCCTTGGACACAACATGTCCCAAAAATGCTACGAAACTGAGCCAAAACTCACACTTGGAAAACTTGACATACAATTTCTTCTGCTTCAGCAGGCTAAACACGATCCTTAGATGCCTCTCCTGAATTTCCTTACTCCGAGAGTACACCAGGATGTCATCAATAAACACGATCACAAATGAATCTAAGTAAGGCGTGAAGATACCATTCATCAAATTCATGAAGGCTGCAGGGGCATTAGTAAGCCAGAAAGACATCACCAAGAACTCATAATGACCATAACGGGTCCTGGAAGCAATCTTCAGAACATCCTCCGCTCGAATCTTCAACTGATGATAGCCTGACCTTAAATCAATCTTAGAAAAGATCGACGCACCCTGAAGCTGATCAAATAAGTCATCAATGCGGGGTATTGGATACTTATTTCTGATTGTAACCTTGTTTAATTTCCGATAATCGATACACATTCGCATGGTACCATCTTTCTTCATGAACAGAACGGGAGCACCCCAATGAGAAATACTGGGTCTAATAAATCATTTGCTCAACAAGTCTTGCAACTGCTCCTTCAACTCTGTCGGAGCCATCCGATAGGGTGGAATAGAAATAGGTCGGGTGTCTGGCTCCAAGTCAATGCAAAAGTTAATATCTCGACCAGGCGGCATACCGGGCAAATCTGTAGGGAAAACCTCTGAGAACTCACAAATAATTGACACTGACTCTACGGAAGGAGTATCCACACTAGTATCCCAAATATGAGCCAAATATGCTAAACATCTGTTGACACCCAATTTTGACCCATCGTTTAGTCATTTCTTGCAATTTTAAGCATTTTAGGACACCGCATTTTAATCACCATTTTTTAGCATTTTGTATATTTTTTTACCTAGCATTCTATGTTGTTTTATTTTTGTAAATTGACATCATGTTTTTATTTTAATTAGGTATTAAACATTTTCAAATATTATGTTATTATTGTTGCGCGATCATTTTATTTTACTAATTTTGCATCTCTTTAAATAATTAATTGACATCCCGTCTTTACTTTTAATTAAGCATTAAATATTTGTTAAATATTGTATTTTTATTATTATTGCATCGACATATGCATTTTAATAATTTTGCATCTTTTAAATAATTTTTTCTTTAAATAACGAACCCATTTTGCATCTTTGTCAAAAATCAGTCCAGTCCGAGGCACAACCTGGATCAGTCCAATCCGCCGGAAACCAAAGCCCAAACTGAGACCCAAAAATGAAGCCTAATACACCTTCCATTTTTTCCCTCCAATACCCAATACCCAATACCCAAAACCCTAAACCTAAATACCCCCTATAAATAAAAACCTACCTTCCCTTCCCTTAAGATCACCTTCAGCCAGCCGCCCAACACACCCCTCAGCCGCATAACCCTGGGAAACCAGCCCTTTCATTCTTTATCAACCCCTCACCTTTCTCACCACTGCTTCGCCTATCGCCGCCCATCCCCACCGGAGCTCGAAGCTCCGGTGAAACCACTGTCCCGTCATCATCAAAATCAACCTCACCACTGTCGACTCCAGCATTACACCACCAATGTTCCACCGCTGAACACCAGCCCATTCCCTCATCTCCATTACCGTCGCCGGTAAACTACCACGACTCCACAGCTCCGGTGAACTCCCAGACCGTCACTCCACATCCCCTACCACCCAACACCACTGTGTCTCACTTTTTCTACCTCGTTCATATCAGAAATGACGGTGGTGACCTTAGAACATAGATCTGGACCGTACTATTTCGGATGATTGTAATGGTGTTGCTCCGGCATTTCGTCGTTGTAGTAACACCGCTGCGTATCCACCGCTGCTGATTATTGACTTTCTCTATTTGGTGTGTGTGCGGGCTTAGCCGGTGTTTTTCTGAAATTCCGGATTCTTTCTTCGTCCGACTAATGGCTTTGTGTTTTACATTTTTGTATGTATATGATATTTGCTGGCTTTTTGTTGCTCTGGGACTGATTTTCATGATATTTAATATCTGGCCGGAGTTTATAACATTTGTCTCGATGTTATTGTGGTTAACTGTTGTTGGTTTGCTATCGGAGTTCTGATTTTTGTGTTTCGGTGTCTGTCTTTGTTTACTGATGGGCTGATTTTGTGGCTTTAGCGTCGCCGAGTTCAAACTCCGCACTGCTGGCTTTATTTCGGATGAGTTGTAATGATTTTGGTATCATTGACTGAATTTTTCCTGGTTAAAAGTGGTTTCATGATGCTATGTTGCTATTGTTTCCACAGTTCGCGGACCATTTTGTTCACTGTCTTGTTATTTCTGTTTACTGTTCATCAGTTTCCGGACTGATTTTTGATAATTTCGTTTTTATTTGTTATAAAACTGGAAGAACAGATTTCTATACTTGAATATGAGGTATTTCACTGATTTGAAACAGATACTACAATGGTCGATGAAGGAATCTCCGTCTGATTTCCAAGGTCTCCTCTGTGCAAAAGACAGATTTATTTTTGGCTTTACTTATTAATTCTAGTTATTGCTTTTAAAATTGTTTATTTTATTACTAACACTTTTACTAAGTGCTTATGCAGGTACCCGAAGATCATCTTGTGCAGAAGGCCTAAAAAGGGCTAAAAGATGTCCCGGAGTTTTATCTTATGTCACATTTAATTTTAGTTTTATTATTATGTATTGCATTTTATTTTAATTGTAAATTATGTAAAAATGCTTAGAATAGGTAGAATAAAAGCCAATATATAATTAACCTAGGTTTGAACGGATAACCGCAAGTTAGCGGATCTTAAAGGATGCCTAACCCCTTCCCTTTAGGATAATGAAGAACCCTGATCCAGAATCTCATTAATTTCGCAGACCATTAAATGGAGATTAATTGCAGTATTTTTTATTGCAATAAATCAAGTGTCCTAATTCACTTAAATAATTAGGTGGCGACTCCTTAAAATCAGCATTATTGCTCTATCCAGAGAACCGCGCCAAAGAGCAACGTTGTGGATACCGTTTAGACCCCCGAGGTCAAAAACGGGCGCGACAACATCCCTTATCCACCAACCTCTTCGCCCGAAGAACTGATATGATCTTCTTAGGTGTTGGACTAGGAGTACCCTTCCACTCTAACCGTGTAATACCTGGCATGGCCAACGCGACTGTCTTGGCATGACAGTCTAAAATAACATGATAAGGAGATAACCAGTCCATGCCCAAAATAATATCAAAGTCCACCATATTTAAAATAACCAAGTCTACCCAAGTATCATACCCCATAAATGTGACCACACAAGACCTATAGACCCGATCTACTATCACAGAATCCCCGACAGGAGTAGAGACACGAATAGGTACATCAAGCATATCACAAAGCATATCCAAACCCGTAGAGAAATAGGTAGACACATAAGAGAAAATAGAACCTGGATCAAACAAGACAGAAGCTGATCGGTGACAAACCGAAATAATACATGTGATAACCGCATCAGAGGCCTCGACTTCTGGTTTACCCGGAAAAGCATAGAAATGGACACGTCCAACCTCAAACTGTGTGCCTCCGCGACCACCAGACTGCCTAAGATCCTCCCCTCACTGACTGAGCGCTGCCCCTACTTGACTGATGACCACCTCTGCTAGGCTGATGGCCACCCCTGCCCGACTGCGAACCCCCTCTACTAGAATGTCCTCCTCTTCTAGCAGGCAGTGTTGTAGGCCTAGATGTTTGAACTCTGGAACCCTGCATGGATCTAGAACACTCCCTCGCGTAATGCCCTATCTCACCACACTCAAAACATGCTCTTTAGCCATAGGCTGCTGAACTATCATAGAAGAACCAGGATACCCTCTACGGTCTGAAGGCCGAGAGTAAGACCCTCAGGAAGTCTACTCAGAACTGTTCCCGCCATAACCTGAAGAACCACATGCTGAAACCTGTAGTGATGACTGGATGGGGCGGCTGTAGGGATGATGACGAACCCTGTCGTGGTGTCCCCCACCTCTAAAAGGACCTCTGAAACTATCAAATCTACGAGCTGTCTTGTCACCACCCCCACTATGTGCCCGACACATCTCTAACTCAACCCTCCTGGCATGCTCTACTACTGACTGGAATAAGGCCTCAGAAGCCTCCAACTGCAAGGTCGCCAGCTGAAGCGGAAGGTCCAAACCCTTCACGAATCTCCTCATTCTCTCAGCCTCTGTGGGAAGTAATGTCGTC
This sequence comes from Przewalskia tangutica, assembly GCA_029844215.1. Classification (NCBI taxonomy): domain Eukaryota; kingdom Viridiplantae; phylum Streptophyta; class Magnoliopsida; order Solanales; family Solanaceae; genus Przewalskia; species Przewalskia tangutica. Next base: position 78,216,328 of record CM056732.1, on the reverse strand, counting down.
GCATAACGAGACAACGCGAGAAATTTGGTCTCATACTCCGCAACCGACCTACACCGCTGCTCCAATGTCGAAAATTCATCCTTCCTGTTGTCTCTCAGAGTACGATGGACATACTTCTTCAGGAACACCTGGTAGAACTGGGTCCAGGTCAAAGGTGGCGATCCAACTGGTCGACACTCCACGTACGATATCCACCACTTCTTGGCATCCCCAACTAACTGAAAAGAAACATAATCGATCTCGTGAGACTCCACTATACCCAACTTATGAAGCATCTCATGGCAGCTAACAATAAACTCATACGCATCCTCTCCGGGATTATCATAGAACCAAGAAGGAGACATTTTGGTAACCCCTCGAACAATTTTCACTCCTCAGTGGTCAACACTGGCCCATCCATGATTTGTCTTTGAGTGTTTTTGAGTCATAATATTTTTTATGGATCATGTATGTTGTAGTTGCTAAAGATATTGAGTGGATAAAGTGGAATAATGTAATGAAATTAAAATCGACAATCTGTGTGCTTAAGTTAGATATGCCAAAAATTCATGAATCTATTTTTTTGGAATATTTGTGTTTAGCCTATGTGTGTCAGTTATGGAAAGAAAAGTTAAAAAAATGTCTAGAAAATCTGTTTGCTTGTTATTTGAGGCGAAATAATTAAGATGTACATGTTTAGGGAGATGATTCAGGCATTTCTTTGATAGACCTTCTGACCATTCACTACCTACCCTGACATTAATTGTATCACTAGTCAGCCCCTTTGAGCCTAAAATAAAATCTTTCTTTGACACCCTATGATTCCCTATTTGAGTCATAAGTGATAATTGAAAGTTGTTGGGATGAAAAATGTTGAACAAGAAATACAAAAAGAGAATTGAAAAATTGATGCACCCCAATGAAGAATATGCAAAAGCCTAAGTTTGGGGGTGCTTGTTATTTATAAATGTGTCTCATTCTATCAAAAGAAAAAAAGAGGAAATAGGTATGAGACTAAAAAGAATATCAAAAATAAGGAAGAAATAGTTGAATGAAAATAGTTTATGGTATGTAATTTGAGCCTAAATGCCTACTTTTACCTACCCCTGCCTAAGCCTACATTACAACCCTTGAAAGTCCTGATGATCTTTAATGTGTATGTCTATGATTAGTGGAGAATAGCAAGTAAACAGATCTATAGCATTTTGGGAAAGATGTATTGAAATTGACATGCATAGGTTAGGTGTTTGTGTTTCATTGATTGTGATCTAAGTGAATTTGCGAATTATCTAACTTGAAATTCTAGATTGCTGATTATTCATGCTATATATGTTCTAACATATTATCCCATCCGTCATCCATAATTTTGAAGAAGTATTGTTATAGCTACTTGATCCATTTCATAGAGTCTTCGTTTGTTTTGTTTTTGTTTTTATTCATCTTTACTCGAGGGCGAGTAAAGTTTAAATTTGGGGGTTTGTTAGGGATATTTTATATACCCTTTTTGAGTCATTTTTAGTTAGTATTTTACTCATTTCGTATGTGTTTAGTATAGTACTATGGTCATTTTTATTTCTTTTGAGTCACAACGGTCATAAATGGAGAAATGACAAAAAGAAGATGAAATGAGCTTAATTGAGAGGGAATTGCACACTAAAAGGGCCAAGAAATGAAGCCTAAGAAGTCCCAGAAGTATAGAAGAAATCAGACGAAGTCAGGACGAAAAAAGGACAAAAATCAAAAAATCCGGGAAAGAGAAGCCACCGGCGCCGCGACACCAGCCAGCAGGGCTGCGGCGCCCCAACTGCTGCGAGCCAAATTTCCTCAGGAAGTCAGGCGCCGAGGCGGGTTTTTTCCTATTCTGGGCTGAATTTGCAATGCAATATTTTCTCAACTATAAAATCTCTAAACCCAAGCCTCATTATGCATCTTGTGCATATTCTCTATTCTACTTTGGGGAGGCTAAGGAGGAGGCTACAACACAAGATTGGAGACAACCTTGGTTCAAGTTCTTGTTCTTTCCTTTATTTATTTCAGTTTATGTTGGTTTGTGTTAGGTCTCGACATGACAATATTTAGGAGCTAATTACTTAATTAGGGCTTTCCTTTTGAATCCTTGAAACTCGTTTTCATGAATTAATGCAGTAGTTTGATTTCTTCTTCACTTGATTAAGATTTATTCAATATTGGTGTGAATGTTTGATAGTTAACTGACCATTAATTATCATAATCTATATGATTTCGAATCAAGTACCGAGAGGAGAGATTTGGATATGCTGTAATTGAGTAGACATAGGTTAAAATCGCGGACGAAAGTACTCCGATACTTGTGTATCATTATAGGTTATTGTTCTTAATCCTCCTATGTAGTAAATCTTATCATAGAAATATAGAAGGGTTCTGCACTGGGGTTGAGCGATTATATGTCCTAACCGGAATATAAGACAGTCTAGTTAACTGTTATCTTAACGTAGAAGAGGAAACCATTGTTGTTGCATTAAGGATTGAAAAAGAGTGGATAGTTGAGGATATTGGAATGTCCTATTTCCATTATAACTGATTTAAACCAAAGTATTATCATAATTAGTTTATTTCCTGCATTTGTTTTAATTCTTAGTCTAAAACCCAAACAAATTAACGTTCACCAAATAGAAACTAAAGCTTAGATAATCGGTACTTGAAAACCAGTCTCTGAGGACGATATTCGGTCTTACCAGACTATATTACTTGTGAACGATACGTGCACTTGCGTGAGCATTTGTAAATCGCCTAACAAGTTTTTGGCCCAGTTGCCGGGGATTAGCGTACTTTCAATATCGAATTATTTAATCTTATTTCTAATTTGGTTTGTATATATTTGATTATGTTATTTTATTTTTAATTTGGTTGCTCCAGGAACAAGTTTCTAACTTGTTATGCGAGCATCTTTTTATCACTTTTTATTGTTTTTTCTTATTTTGTATGTAAAGTTGAAAAAAAGGGGCATGGACTACTACTATTATCATGGGAAGTGAAATCATCAACAACAGCTTAACCCACAGGTTCCATAGGAAGAACAAAATGAGTTGCAGGAAACCATACTCAGGCTCACCAAGTGTCAAACTCAGTTTATGGCTGAGACAAGTGTGTCCATAAAACATTGAAGGCACAAATAGGGCAGTTGATGGATATGGTGATCAATGTACCGCAAGAAAATCTGCCTAGCAACACAGTTGCGGGGGGTGATAAGCAGAATGAGGAACCTGAACCACACCAAGATGTTGATGAATTGAGAAATGTAGTTGTTGTAGAGAAAGAAGGGATTACTGGAATCTAATTTTTCACTTTTTTGGATTCCTTGGAGTTCTTTTTTGTTGAACCCCTTGCAGAAGAAACAACACCAGATGTCTTTGTCGACTTCAACCGTAAGGTCTATACCTCGAGGAACCCCAAAAGTCTAGATATTCATGAGTTTCATTATTCCCTGCACTTTAGGGAATTTTGAATGCAAACAAGTATTTGACAATTTAGGGGCAAGCATAAAAGTACTATCCTTTTTCTGTATTATATAGAAATGGTGTAGGTGAAGTGAGGCCGGCAAAAATAACTGTTCGGATTGCAAGCCGTTCGCAGAAGGATCCACTGGGCACTAGTAAAGGTTAACTGCGTCCGGCTAAAAGACGTTAAAGACAACACTTGTTGGGAGGCAACCCAATGTTTTTAATTATGTTAGTTTAATTTTTGTTTTAGTTTGTTTTATTTTATCTTGAATAGTCTCACGGTCTTGGGTTTTGTCTTATGTTTTGATGTCAGGTGGAATGGGAACTAAGTGTCAAAATGCTGAAATTCAAAAGTTCGGAGAGCCCAGAAGCTTATGAAAACTCAAGAATCTCATCTCAGACCTCCTTTATGATCAATGTGTTGTGTCAGTAAGTTTTCCCTACTTTTAGTCTTCACACATTGGGGACGATGTGTCGATTAAATTTTGGGGGGGGGGGGTGTCTTATTTTGTTTTATTGTTTTATGTTTGTGTCTTTTGATTTGTCTTTGTGTGTTTTTGAGTCATAATTTTTTTTATGAATCATGTATGTTGTAGTTGCTAAAGATATTGAGTGGATAAAGTGGGATAATATAATGAAATTAAAAGCGACAATCTGTGTGCTTAAGTTAGATATGCCAAAAATTCATGAATCTAATTTTTTGGAATATTTGTGTTTAGCCTATGTGTGTCAGTTATGGAAAGAAAGGTTAAACAATGTCTAGAAAATCTGTTTGATTGTTATTTGAGGCGAAATAATTAAGATGTACATGTTTAGGGAGATGATTCAGACATTTCTTTAATAGCCATTCTGACCATTCACTACCTACCCTGACATTAATTGTATCACTAGTCAGCCCCTTTGAGCCTAAGATAAAATCTTTCTTTGACATCCTATGATTCCCTGTTTGTGCCATAAGTGATAATTGAAAGTTGTTGGGATGAAAAGCGTTGAAAAAGAAATACAAAAAGAGAATTGAAAAATTGATGCACCCCAATGAAGAATATGCAAAAGCCTAAGTTTGGGGGTGCTTGTTATTTATAAATGTGTCTCATTCTATCAAAAGAAAAAAAAGAGGAAATAGGTATGAGACTAAAAAGAATATAAAAAATAAGGAAGAATGAGTTGAATGAAAATAGCTTATGGTATGTAATTTGAGCCTAAATGCCTACTTTTACCTACCCCTGCCTAAGCCTACATTACAACCCTTGAAAGTCCTGATGATCTTTAATGTGTATGTCTATGATTAGTGGAGAATAGCAAGTAAACAGATCTATAGCATTTTGGGAAAAATGTATTGAAATTGACATGCATAGGTTAGGTGTTTGTGTTCCATTGATTGTGATCTAAGTGAATTTGCGAAATGTCTAACTTGTAATTCTAGATTGCTGATTATTCATGCTATATATGTTCTAACATATTATCTCATCTGTCATCCATAATTTTGAAGAAGCATTGCTATAGCTACTTGATCCATTTCATAATTTTCGTTTGTTTTGTTTTTGTTTTTATTCTTCTTTACTCGAGGGTGAGTAAAGTTTAAGTTTGGGGGTTTGTTAGACATATTTTATATACTCTTTTTGAGTCATTTTTAGTTAGTATTTTACTCATTTCGTATGTGTTTAGTATAGTATTATGGTCGTTTTCTTTCTTTTGAGTCACAACGATCATAAATGGAGAAATGACAAAAAGAAGATGAAATGAGCTTAATTGAGAGGGAATTGCACACTAAAAGGGCCAAGAAATGAAGCTTAAGAAGTCCCGGGAAGTATAGAAGAACTCAGACGAAGTCCGAACGAGAAAAGGACAAAAATCAGAAAATCCGGGAAAGAGAAGCCACCGGCGCCGCGACACCAGCCAGCAGGGTCGCGACGCCCCAACTGCTGCGAGCCAAATTTTCTCAGGACATCAGGCGCCGAGGCGGATTTTTTCCTATTTTGGGCTGAATTTGCAATGCAATATTTTCTCAACTATAAAATCTCTAAACCCAAGCTTCATTATGCATCTTGTGCAAATTCTCTATTCTACTTTGGAGAGGCTAAGGAGGAGGCTACAACACAAGATTGGAGACAACCTTGGTTCAAGTTCTTGTTCTTTCCTTTTATTTATTTCAATTTATGTTGGTTTGTATTAGGTCTTGACATGACAATGTTTAGGAGCTAATTACTTAATTAAGGCTTTCCTTTTGAATCCTTGAAACTCGTTTTCATGAATTAATGCAGTAGTTTGATTTCTTCTTCACTTGATTAAGATTTATTCAATATTGGTGTGAATGCTTGATAGTTAACTGACCATTAATTATCATAATCTATATGATTTCGAATCAAGAACCGAGAGGAGAGATTTGGATATGCTGTAATTGAACAGACATAGGTTAAAATCGCGGACGAAAGTACCCCAATACTTGTGTAGCATTATAGGTTATTGTTCTTAATCCTCATATGTAGTAAATCCTATCATAGAAATATAGAAGAGTTCTGCACTGGGGTTGAGCGATTATATGTCCTAACCGAAATATAAGACAATCTGGTTAACCGCTATCTTAACGTAGAAGAGGAACCATTGTTGTTGCGTTAAGGATTGAAAAAGAGTGGATAATTGAGGATATTGGAATGCCCTATTTCCATCATAACTGATTTAAGCTAAAGTATTATCATAATTAGTCTATTTCCTGCATTTGTTTTAATTCTTAGTGTAAAACCCAAACAAATTAACGTTCACCAAATAGAAACTAAAGATTAGATAATCGGTACTTGAGGATGATATTCGGTCTTACCAGACTATATTACTTATGAACGATACGTGCACTTGCGTGAGCATTTGTAAATCACCTAACATGTTTTTGACCCTTTTTCTTTTGTAATTAACCTGCCCAGCGAAAAGGGTAGTGAGCTTGGCCCACTTATTCACTTAACTAATTTCATGCATATTTCATATATTTAAAATCATATAAATAAATATCATGTCGTCTCATACCCTTTTCGTAGTTTTAAAGTGCTAAATGACCAAACGGGTCGTTGTTGACACCCAATTTTGACCCATCTTTTAGTCATTTCTTGCAATTTTAAGCATTTTAGGACACCGCATTTTATTACCATTTTTGACATTTTTGTATATTTTTTACCTAACATTCTATGCTGTTTTATTTTTTGTAAATTGACATCATGTTTTTTACTTTAATTAGGTATTAAACATTTTATAATATTATGTTATTATTGTTGCGCGATCATTTTGTTTTACTAATTTTGCATCTCTTTAAATAATTAACTGACATCCCGTCTTCTCTTTTAATCAGGCATTAAACATTTGCTAAATATTGTATTTTATTATTATTGCATCAACATTTGTATTTTTATAATTTCGCATCTTTAAATAATTTTTCTTTAATTAACCCGTTTTGCATTTCATCAAACCAGTCCATGTCAAAGGCACAATCTGGATCAGTCCAATCCGCCAAAACCGAAGCCCAAACTGAGGCCAATACACCTTTCATCTTTTCCCTCCAATACCCAAAACCCTAAACCTAAATCCCACACTATAAATTAAAACCTTACCCCCCCCCCCCCCCCCATTTTAAAACCTAACCTATTATCAGCCCAACTACCCCACTTCCTAGCCGCCTCCCTAGTCTCTCTGTCTCACACCCTTAACTCTTCAGCTCCCTCTCCCAACTCACCTCTAACCTACTTCAGCCGCCTACCCTTCCCCTCATTTCCTCTTCACCTTACCATCACTCTCCATGATCCCATCCCCCACTGCTTACACAGTTCCGGCAGACACCTTCACCCTCTGCCAGTTTCCCGTCTCGCCACTGCTCCCATCGCCCACCACCGGCGAAAACGCTAACCATCCGCATATCACACACCTATTCCCCTAATCTATCTCTCTTATTTATTAAAAGAAATAACACCCTCAGCAGCCTCACTTCTCTGCCTCGCCGGATCTGACCACCGGCGATTGGCGGAGAATGCCGACCCCTTTCCCTTTTTCCTTGCGGTGATATTGTGGGTTTCCATATGGACAGATCTTTGGCATTCTTTTTTTTCTATGCGGTTATTTGTTGATGGTTAGTCTATTTGTCGGCAACGAACTGTTCTAATTTTATTTGATATTTTTGTTGGTCATAGTGTTGTTGGACTGAAACTCCGGCGACCTCCGTTGGCTTTGCTTTTGGGTTCTGTCGTATGTTTTGCAACTGACTTATTTTTGTACAAGTTTTGGTCCCTCTGTTTACGTTCGGAGTTTTCCGTTGACTTAGCCGGATTTGCTTACTGTTCCCGTTGGGATTTTGTGCGACTCAATATTTTATTTTGGTTCATATCATTTTGGCTATTTGATGTGGTTAATCTGCTCTACTAAGTGTTGTCGCCGGACTTTCGACTCCGGCGATCGTTGCCAACTGCTACCCTGGATATCTTCCGGCAGAAATCGGTTATCTTTATTATCTTGCCATTGTTGCCTTATTCGCAATTTTGTTGTCTGTTTTGATCGTGGTCGGGTTTTGATCCGGGTCGGGTCTTGATCCGGCGAATTTTATTTCACTGCTGCTTGATGTTTCACATTTTCACTACTGCTTGCTGTTTCAATGCTTGTCGGACTAATTTCACTACTGGCTGGCTGATTTTGACTGGGTCCGTACTAATTTTGGACGATTTTGCCACTCTAATTCGTGTATTTACTGATTTAGAACAAATGTTACACTGTTGGTATTTTACTGATTTTGAATAAGATACTACACTTGCATGACCAATGAAAAAGTTATCCGGCGATTTTTGAGGCCTCCACAATTGCAAAGACGGAAAATAAAATAAATGAAGCTTTCTGGGCAATGATGATTTCTTCCACTTACACCGGATAACCAACATGCGCTGGCAAGGCGAATGCTCGCAGTCGCACTTGTTTAGGCTGTCCCACTTTATATTTTTATATCTGAGCCCTCCGTGTTTAAAACTATTACTGTTTTGACGCGAATCTGAAAGTTTTATTTATTTTATTATTTTTAGCAATATTGGCCGATGAAGGAATCTCCATCTGATTTCCAAGGCCTTCCCAGTACAAAAGACGGATTTATTTTTTGGCTTTGTTTATTAATTATTGCTATCACTTTAAAATTGTTTATTTTATCACTAACACTTTTACTAAGTGTTTATGCAGGTACCCGGAGATCATTTTGTGCAGAAGGCCTAAAAAGGGCTAAAAATGTCCCGGAGTTTTATCTTATGTCGCATTTAAATTTTAGTTTTTACTATTTTGTATTGCATTTTATTTTAATTGTAAATTATATAAAAATGCTTAGAATAGGTAGAATAAAAGTCAATATATAATTAACCTAGGTTTGAACGGATAACCGAAAGTTAGCGGATCTTAAAGGATGCCTAACCCCTTCCCTTTAGGATAATAAAGAACCCTGATCCAGAATCTCATTAATTTCGCAGACCATTAAATGGAGATTAATTGCAGTACTTTATTGCAATAAATCAAGTGTCCTAAATCACTTAATTAATTAGGTGGCGACTCCTTTAAATACATCTAGGAATCAACCATACGCAGTACTCCCGTTTCGACTCCGGTTAAAATGGGGTGTTACAGATGGCGACTCCGCTGGGGATAATCAGGTTCTTGACCATAGCAAACCTAGGTTTATTATTGTTTGGCTTTATTTTTTATTGTTTAAATGTCTTAAAATTGTTTGTTTTAATCTTGTATGCTTAACTGTTTTAATTGCTATTTGCTTTTACTACTTTCTTTAAACTGACATTCCGCTCATATTTCTTCTACTCTGGAAAATTCACATTGTCACACACTACACGCGAGGTGCGCTTGGTGCATCAGCAAAATACTTTCTTCAAAACCCAAATTTAAGAGAGTTGGCGCCATGCGAGAGTCCGGCCCAACCCGCGTCGCAGAGCCTTCTCACTCGAGTTGTCCGCTGGGAACTCAAGGCCTAGCAAGCCAAATCTTAGAAACTTAGGATAGAGCTATACCACCCTTTTAATATTAAGTCATGCATGCATAAACCTTAGGTGGGTTAATCTTAGGTATTAACGCCACAATTAGAAATCCACCAAACTTGTCGACGGGTTTCATAACCCAACGACCCTTTAGCATACTATGTGTAGCGTGACAATGATAGACGGATCCAAGCCTGGTCATGATACACCGAAATTGGGAAAAGTACACCGTCATTTGGTCGCCATTTCCAGCAAAACATTGCAGTTTAACGGCTTGGATCTATTTATCATAATCTCGCATATCTGGCGTTTAGGCCGACCTCTGGCATAAGAGAGGTTCCATGCATATTAGGCGCGCACTTTATTTGCATGTTTTTGTTTACTATTGTTGTCGCTAACAATTCTGTACATATTATTTAATGCAATAATTACCCTTTTAACCCCTGTACATATCATGCTTATAATTCTGGTCATTAGCATTTGCATTTTTGCACTTTTGTTGTCACATTGCAATCAGGACTTCTACTGCGTAAATCGCTCTTGAACAGCACGATTTGGACTTTGTGAAACATCAACCACCAGTCCGGTCGAACCAATCAGGGGAGTCTTTGACTATATCGTCACACCCTCACATTTTACTATTTTTGTGGCTTGCCTACTCTCACTCATTTGTCATATTTTTGCAGGAAGACCGTCCTCGCAAATAGTCGAGGGCGGACAACAACAACAACAACAACAACAACAACAACAACAACAACAAATAAAAAAAAATGAGTTGAGTTATGTTGACGGAGAGATGTCAGCTTATACCAGATTCAACAAAGCATCGCTCTGGGTCTTATATTTTGCATTTTTATACATATTTGCAAGTCTAATTGATATGTCTAGTACTGATTACATAATTCGTTTTACAACATAATCATCCCGAACTACGCGTGTCTGATTCTCACCATACGGTGTGATACGTAGGCAACCCATCTAGGGTTCGACACCACCACAATAAAAAATAAAATAAAAGAGAGGGACATATTTGGTCCACTCATTCATTGCATTTCAATCATTCTATTTCATTCATTCAAGCATTTCATTCATTCTATCACAACCATTCATTTTTCCATTACATTCTTTTACTTTGCATTAGTCTTACAGTGACAATCATTTGTTTTGCACAGCTTTTACTTTTGCATTTCTTTCATGAATAAATTCTTTTTAAATCATACATTTTTATAACATATCTGAACGAATTACGCACACCTGATTCTCGTCAATGATGAGATATGTAGGCAGCCCTATTCGGGTTCGGTACCATTTATTCAAAAAATACAAAAATATTTTATTCAAAAAGCATTAAAAAAAATCAAAAAAAAATAAAAAAATAAAAAAGAAAGCTCTTTTAGGTATCATTGTTTGACTTGGTTGATACCAACACAGTTGAGAGTGTTCATATGAAAGATCGAGTAATAATCAGTATGGGTTGACTTCGTGGTAAACCGTAGATTCTTTTGGTACCTCTCACGCACACCTGTAATGACATTGTCTTGCATGCTTTCAAGATAAGAACGAAACCAACCTCATCGTTTCATGTGCATTGTGTGGTGAGTTTTTAGAATAAGTTCAATTGCGCTGCATTGTGATCTAGAACTTGGCCTGAATGTTTGTTGAGGCGAAATCCTGAGTAACACTCGGTGTAGGAAATGATCGTAGGCTTTCTTTGACCCGTTTGAGCTTTTTCAGCCTACCAAATAACATTATCCGTAGTACACCTTTTTGAACCTAAAGCCTATTCTTTTGACAACCACATATTACACTTATACCCTTTCTAACTGCGTACGCACTATCCCTCTCTTGGCCCGACCTCCTTGAGCGCTATGGAAATGTGCAAGTGGCTGACGAAATTCTGCGTCGAAGTTTGCAAAGACAAAAGTTGTCAAAGTCCCAAAAGGGAAAAGAAAACACAAATTACGACTTCACAAAAGAACAAAAGCCCCGACATTATAAACAAAAATGAATGAAATGAGAGAATAGCTTTGGAAAAGCGGGCTCCAAACGAAAGATTCAAAAGGAAGTCAGTACAAAAAAACTGGGACAAAAAAAAAAGAAAAAAAAAGAGAGAAAGCAGATCAGCATTAAAGCACACAAATATCAAGAACAGACGTGGTCCAAACGCTCGAGGAAAGATTAGTCACTTTTTACCCAAATGATATCCATCCCTTTCCCCAAACCTACATTACAAGCCCGTGACAAACCTTACATGATCTTATACTGATGGTTCTCACATTAGTGGATACTTAAATGACGGCCAAGCCTATGGTATCACAATTGCATGCATTAAACATCCTTTTGAGTGTGAGCGTACTTCTCTAAACGTCCCAAAATTCAAAATACTGGAATATATGTGAGAAATGGGACTTTCTTTCAGTGAGGGCATTTGAAACGTGAGATTACGTGTAGTTCGAAACCTTGGCTGCAAGCAAGTGTGTCGATACTTAGGTGTCTGAGGTACCATTTGAAACTATAGAAATTACCCAGAATTCAGTCTTGGTTAGACTGGAAGTGGATAATGGAATTCCTAAACACAATACTAATTGTTGGTATCAACTGAAGTCAGAACGTGATGTTGTCTTTCCACTTTTCAAAAAAAAATGCATATAAAATAGTCATTTTGCATCATGAACTACGTCTTGACCTGATTCCCTCAGCGGGATACGTAGGCAGCCACATTGGCTTCGGTCTCATTTTTTAAATTGTACAGTCATTTTTGCATCACGAACTACGTCTTGACCTGATTCCCTCAGTGGGATACGTAGGCGGCCTAAATCGGCTTCGGTCACACCGGTTAGAAATCTTCCCATTGGCTCATGTGCGACGGAATGCGTTAGATTATTCTGAAAAGAGATATGAGCAATTTTCGCCAGAGTTAAGTCTTGCCTATGCACCCCACATAACGAAAACTGGGACAATTTTGGGAAATGCACCATGAAGAGATCATAATAAGGATTCCAAAAGCAATCAGCAATCGCAGCATTCAGCAAGCCCGAACAGAGACTGCATCAACACTCGTAGCTTTCAGATCTTCATATCAGCAAAAGCGGGAGCACAACAATGAGCCCATGCGGGTTACAAACGCACAACGTCTATGCAATGAGGTAATCTCAACCCAGGCGAGTCACAAAGCAGGTACGTCCATAAAATGACACCATTTCATTGCAAGCCTATGCAACGGCTTCATCTATATTTCATCTATGCAACGACGAGCATTTACATCGCGTCTATGCAACGACGTCATTTCATGTAAGCCTATGCATCGGCTTCATTTGCATTTCGTCCATACAAGATGACAACGCCCATACAAGACGTCATTTGCATTTCGTCCATACAAGACGACAACGCCCATACAAGGCGTCATTTGCATTTCGTCCATACAAGACGATTCCGCCCATACAATGCGTCATTTGAATTTCGTCCATACAAGACGACAACGCCCATACAAGGCGTCATTTGCATTTCGTCCATACAAGACGATAACGCCCATAAAAGGCGTCATTTGCATCTCGTCCATACAAGACGACAACACCCATACAAGGCGTCATTTGCATTTCGTCCATACAAGACGACAACGCCCATACAAGGCGTCATTTGCATCTCGTCCATACAAGACGACAATGCCCATACAAGGCAACATTTGCATTTCGTCCATACAAGACGATTCCGCCCATACAAGGCGTCATTTGCATTTCGTCCATACAAGACGACAACGCCCATATAAGGCGTCATTTGCATCTCGTCCATACAAGACGACAACGCCCATACAAGGCGTCATTTGCATTTCGTCCATACAAAACGACAACGCCCACACAAGGCGTCATTTGCATTTCGTCCATACAAGACGACAACGCCCATACAAGGCGTCATTTGAATTTCGTCCATACAAGACGACAACGCCCATATAAGGCAACATTTGCATTTCGTTCATACAAGACGATAACGCCCACACAAGGCGTCATTTGCATTTCGTCCATACAAGACGATAACGCCCATACAAGGCGTCATTTGCATTTCGTCCATACAAGACGATTCCGCCCATACAAGGCGTCATTTGCATTTCGTCCATACAAGACGATAACGCTCATACAAGGCGTCATTTGCATCTCATCCATACAAGACGACAACGCCCATACAAGGCGTCATTTGCATTTCGTCCATACAAGACGACAACGCCCATACAAGGCGTCATTTGCATCTCATCCATACAAGACGACAATGCCCATACAAGGCAACATTTGCATTTCGTCCATACAAGACGATTCCGCCCATACAAGGCGTCATTTGCATTTCGTCCATACAAGACGACAACGCCCATACAAGGCGTCATTTGCATCTCGTCCATACAAGACGACAACGCCCATACAAGGCGTTATTTGCATTTCGTCCATACAAGCATTTACAACGCCTACACAAGCCATTTGCATTTCGTCCATACAAGACGACAACGCCCATACAAGGCGTCATTTGAATTTCTTCCATACAAGATGACAACGCCCATACAAGGCAACATTTGTATTTCGGCCCATACAGCATTTACAACGCCCATACAAGGCGCTATTTGCATTTCGGCCCATACAAGCATACAACGCCCATACAAGGCGTATTTGCATTTCGCCCATACAAGCATTTATAACGCCCATACAAGGCAACATTTGCATCTCGTCCATACAAGACGACAATGCCCATACAAGGCGTCATTTGCATTTCGTCCATACAAGACGACAACTCCCACACAAGGCGTCATTTGCATTTCGTCCATACAAGACGACAACGCCCACACAAGGCGTCATTTGCATTTCGTCCACACAAGACGACAACGCCCACACAAGGCGTATCTGTATTTCGTCCATACAAGACGACAACGCCCACACAAGGCGTCATCTGCATCTCGCCTATACAAGACGACGTATCATCACATCACTTCATCAACATCTACAAACACCATGTCTTCTCCAGCACCATATCACCTGCAACCCAGTGTCAATCATACTTCGACACTGGGACAAATTTTAAATTTGCGTCTGCCTGTTTTTTTTTCTAGCATTGCAGCAACCCGGTGTTCTCATAATTCGACACTGGACAAATTTAAATATGCATCAGCTTTGTCTTTTATCTTGGCATCACAACGACCCAGTGTCGGCTTTTGCCCATTCTTTGCTTGATCCTTGTTTTAATTCTGACGATGGGAACAAAATTGGCTACAAGTCAACGTCTTTGTCCGAAAACTCTTTCATCGTCTTCGGTCAAAGAGGGACAACTGTTGACACCCAATTTTGACCCATCTTTTAGTCATTTCTTGCAATTTTAAGCATTTTAGGACACCGCATTTTATCACCATTTTTGACATTTTTGTATATTTTTTACCTAACATTCTATGATGTTTTATTTATTGTAAATTGACATCATCTTTTTTACTTTAATTAGGTATTAAACATTTTATAATATTATGTTATTATTGTTGTGCGATCATTTTGTTTTACTAATTTTGCATCTCTTTAAATAATTAACTGACATCCCGTCTTCTCTTTTAATCAGACATTAAACATTTGCTAAATATTGTATTTTATTATTATTGCATCAGCATTTGCATTTTTATAATTTCACGTCTTTAAATATTTTTTCTTTAATTAACCCGTTTTGCATTTCATCAAACCAGTCCATGTCCAAGGCACAATCTGGATCAGTCCAATCCGCCAAAACCGAAGCCCAAGCTGAGGCCCAACACACCTTTCATATTTTCCCTCCAATACTCAAAACCCAATACCCAAAACCCAATACCCAAAACCCTAAACCTAAATCCCACACTATAAATAAAACCTTACCCCCCCCCCTCCCACCATTTTAAAACCTAACCTATTATCAGCCAAGCTACCCCACTTCCTAGCCGCCTCCCTCGTCTCTCTCTCTCACACCCTTAACTCTTCAGCTCCCTCGTCTCTCTCTCTCACACCCTTAACTCTTCAGCTCCCTCTCCCAACTCACCTCTAACCTACTTCAGCCGCCTACCCTTCCCCTCATTTCCTCTTCACCTTACCATCCCTCTCCCTGATCCCATCCCCATCACATGGGCCCGACGACACCTTCACCTCTCGCCAGCTCTGCCTTACCATCGCCCCGCCGCCCACCACCGGCGAAAACGCTAACCATCCGCATATCACACACCTATTCCCCTACTCTATCTCTCTCATTTATTAAAAGAAACAACACCCTCAGTAGCCGCACTTCTCTGCCTCGCAGGATCTGACCACCAGCGATTGGCGGAGAATGCCGACTCCTTTCCCTTTTTCCTTGCGGTGATGTTGTGGGTTTCCATATGGACTGATCTTTGGCATTATTTTTTTTCTATGCGGGTTATTTGTTGATGGTTAGTCTATTTGTCGGCAACGAACTGTTCTAATTTTATTTGATATTTTTGTTGGTCATGGAGTTGTTGGACTGAAACTCCAGCGACCTCCGTTGGCTTTGCTTTTGGGTTCTGTCATTTGTTTTGCAACTGACTGATTTTTGTACAAGTTTTGGTCCCTCTGTTTACGTTCGGAGTTTTCCGATGACTTAGCCGGATTTGCTTACTGTTCCCGTTGGGATTTTGTGCGACTCAATGTTTTATTTTGGTTCATATCATTTTGGCTATTTGATGTGGTTAATCTGCTCTACTAAGTGTTGTCGCCGGACTTTCGACTCCGGTGATCGTTGCCAACTGCTACCCTGGATATCTTCCGGCAGAAATCGGTTATCTTTATTATCTTGCCATTGTTGCCTCATTCGCAATTTTGTTGTCTGTTTTGATCGTGGTCGGGTTTTGATCCGGGTCGGGTCTTGATCCGGCGAATTTTATTTCACTGCTGCTTGATGTTTCACATTTTCACTACTGCTTGCTGTTTCAATGCTTGTCGGACTAATTTCACTACTGGTTGGCTGATTTTGACTGGGTCCGTACTAATTTTGGACGATTTTGCCACTCTAATTCGTGTATTTACTGATTTAGAACAAATGTTACACTGTTGGTATTTTACTGATTTTGAATAAGATACTACACTTGCATGGCCAATGAAAAAGTTATCCGTCGATTTTTGAGGCCTCCACAATTGCAAAGACGGAAAATAAAATAAATGAAGCTTTCTGGGCAATGATGATTTCTTCCACTTACACCGGATAACCAACATGCGCTGGCAAGGCGAATGCTCGCAGCCGCACTTGTTTAGGCTGTCCCACTTTATATTTTTATATCTGAGCCCTCCGTGTTTAAAACTATTACTGTTTTGGCGCGGATCTGAAAGTTTTATTTATTTTATTATTTTTAGCAATATTGGCCGATGAAGGAATCTCCGTCTGATTTCCAAGGCCTTCCCAGTACAAAAGACGGATTTATTTTTTGGCTTTGTTTATTAATTATTGCTATCACTTTAAAATTGTTTATTTTATCACTAACACTTTTACTAAGTGTTTATGCAGGTACCCGGAGATCATTTTGTGCAGAAGGCCTAAAAAGGGCTAAAGATGTCCCGAAGTTTTATCTTATTTCGCATTTAAATTTTAGTATTTACTATTTTGTATTGCATTTTATTTTAATTGTAAATTATATAAAAATGCTTAGAATAGGTAGAATAAAAGTCAATATATAATTAACCTAGGTTTGAACGGATAACCGCAAGTTAGCGGATCTTAAAGGATGCCTAACCTCTTCCCTTTAGGATAATAAAGAACCCTGATCCAGAATCTCATTAATTTCGCAGACCATTAAATGGAGATTAATTGCAGTACTTTATTGCAATAAAGCAGTGTCCTAATTCACTTAATTGATTAGGTGACGACTCCTTTAAATACATCTAGGAATCAACCATACGCAGTACTCCCGTTTCGACTCCGGTTAAAATGGGGTGTTACAATCGTTACACGCCTGAGCTCCAGTGACCAACCAGCCATTTAGCGTCACGACTCAGGTTGGAGGCGTCGCGACGTCCAGCGTCGCGGCTCCGATGGTGCTGCGCCGCGGCCCTTCTCAGTTCCGCAGCGATTTCTGACTCGTTTCTTCTTTTACATGTCGTACACTTCTTCCTTCATTTACCAACGTGAAATACTCGTCATTTGGCCAACAACCGTCTATCATTTCTTGTCTCAAACATTTTGTTTACGTACCAATATCTCTTTTACTAAGAAATTTTACGATCCTTGGTACAACGTGTACATGTGTGTGGAAATGATGTTTCCGACGTGCGGGGCCCCAATTGATCGAGTCCTAAATAATAGGATTAACTTTAATTCACGTTAATAAATTTCCAACAATATGATCGTGCAGTGCGAGATGTTGTTGTACGAAGGAATGGTTTAAAAGAGGATATGATATACACAGACTTATCTATTCCTATTACCTCAAAAATAGAATAATATTTTAAAGTAATTATACCATTAAATGTTTTTTAGGCAATTATTATTTATGGGACGAAGGATATACAAATGAAAATGGTTTTCTGTCTCCCTACCGAGGATATAGATACTGGCTAAAGGATTAGCAAGGTGACGATCCACCACCTCGATGCCGAGAAGATCTCTTTAATGTGAAGCATGCTAGGGTACGCAATGTCGTTATTGAAAAAGCATTGGTGTATTGAAAGGACGTTGGGAAATTCTTAAAAGTCCTTCCCGGTACTCGTTTAAGGTTCAAAATAAAATCATTAGTGCATGTTGTTTGATACAATTTCATTCGGAAAGAGATGGAAGCTGACCCTTTAGACGTGGAAATGAAATTCTACATGGAGCATCAATATAATATGAACATGAAAATATTAATACAGTTGAACCATCTAATGAGTGGACCACTTGGAGGGATGAGCTATCTCAGTCTATATGGAATGAAAGATCTGGCAATTAATCTTTGTAATTTTAAAATTATGTTGTCATTTTTGAGGTGCTTATGCACTTATGTTTTTGGTGTTCGATCACTGTGAAACGTAATAGCTTCAATTATATTGTGAAGACGAGTAGTGAATCTTTTTGTATGTCTCACATTGTTGTTTGTGGAGACAATTCACTTCAATGTATATACAAAAAATAACTTTTCTGAAGACAAGTAGTGAATCTTTATGTATGTTTTTACTCTTTTTTTTCTTAAAATATAAGCAATGGATTTGTGTGTATTTTCACATTATTTATTTTCTGAACAATATTAGTTGTATTATAATTTTCTTGATTATAGTTAAAATAATTTAGTAGTGAGTCATAAGTTAGTAAGTGATGTGCTTACTTATTACTTATGATTTTCTTTTTTATAATTTTTACAGATTGAGATGACTAGTTCCAAAGCAGAAACGTCTAACAAAGCTCAAAAATAGAAAAGAAAATCAACTCCTTCGTCTCGAAGGATATGGACTCCAGAAGAGGAAATCACTCTTGTAGATGGATTAAAAGAATTGTGTGCTAATAGATGGAGAGGAGATAATGAAACTTTTAGGTATGGATATCTGATGGAATTGGAACACTACATGGATACTCGTCATCTACCAATTGTGGATTGAAATCCCTATCACATGTTGATTCTAAAATAAGAGCATGAAAAAAGAATTATGCAGTCATATCGTTACTAAAGAGAGTCAAAGTGGTTTGAGATTCCAATATAATATTGCGATTGAACTAGGGATGTCAATTGAGCGGGGCGGGGAAGAGTACCCCATATCCGTATCCGCCACCTAAAACCCATCCCACCCCGCCCCACCACCCATCACGGATAGTAATTCCTCCACATGCCCCCGCCCCACTTACCCTGCGGGTACCCACTTATTCGGCGGGTACCCATTTACCGGCGGGTACCCATCACGGGTAGTAAAAAAAAAGTTATATAAGAAAAAAATGAGGTCCAAGAAAATAGAAAAAATGATTTTTTTTCACTATAGTGTATCGAATATCAAAGTCGGAAACTTTACCAAAATATTAAGAATATTAAAAGGTTAAATAAAACGTGAAATTTATATAGAAGAAAAAAAAATTCTAGTCCTTTCAAATGATCACAATTGTAAAAAAAAAAAAAAAAAAACTCTAATGTCATTACCAAAGTTGTATCATACACACATATAGAGTTGTTGCATTGTACCATACATTTTCACACAAAAACATTAAAAAATTTGAAAGGTACCGTACACTTTATTTTAAATGAAAATAATAATAATAATAATAATAATAATAATAATAATAATAATAATAATAATAATAATAATAAGTTAGATGACAATAATAAGGGATTTCAAGTCCTTGTCTAGTTAAGAATACCAGAAAATCAGCATAACTAAAGAATCCAACACAAACATGTACGGGGCGGGTAGCGGAGCAGAGCGGGTACGATGCGGATCTTATATGAAATCCACCCCCGCCCCACTACCCATGGCGGGTAGCACTTTTGATACCCATACCCGCCCCAACTGGAGCAGATGCGGGGTGATACCCGCATTTACCCGCCCCACTGACATCCCTAGATTGAACTAACTTAGTTAACTATCCAAAAGCTTGGAATAACTTAATAAAGGTGATTATGGCATATCACGTTCACCAAGAAATTTATGACCCGAGATTATGGTAGATCATCTTCCACTTTTCTATTAAATCTCTCTCTACACATAAATGAAGAGATCAAAGAGATTATGACAGATCATGTTCACCAAGAAATGACCCGAAATTGGATCTTGGTCTATTTGAGATTGTTCCTTTTAATCGTAATAAAAAAGATGTTTTTTGTCTCTCGTTGCTTTTCTAGAAAAAAGAACCTAATGGATCAAACTCATATGTTGTACCTTGTCATTTAAATCAGATTTCTATTTCGGTACAACGAGAAGGGTTTACTATGGTCAGTGCAGTGAGGGTACTTCTAAATCACTAGGTAGTCATACAACACTCATCCAAAGTTTAACTTAGCCCAAGCAATGCCCAAAAGTCTCATGCCTTTCTTGATTGGATAAACCCAGCCGGTGATTTCCAACAAGTCTCTCTTCTTCTTTTGGGGAGGAGCAGACAAAGAAAATACAATCTGACTATTTCTGTTATGAGAAACAATTCATTTCGACTCTCCCCCAGCGATCTTCACTTTATGCAAAGTTCCACTTCTTCATTTTCTTCCATTAGTAGCTCTGCTACTTTTTCTTCAACTAGGTCGGACGCTCAAAGCACTCCACCTGAGTTAATTATGTTATTTCATGACATCTTCCAAAATAGCGCGGAGTTGCTTCGACTTAGAGGTTGGGAATTAGCTCCAGAGTGGAACATAGCAGGTCTTGTTCAGACTGTTCTAGTTTCAGGACACCTCCAAGATACCTATTACGATATTCTTTTAAGGGGGGGGGGGGGGTGTTTCTAGTTGGCTTATAGAAGATGTCTTTCATTTTCTCAATTTAATAAACTATGTGCTCTATTATGAGGGTACTTAGTGGATGTATACTTTTCACCACTTTCTTTCCTTACTTAAGTCTCATAACGGAGGGTCCATGTTAAATAGATTGGGCTCACAGAATATTTCAGGGATGGAGTGAAAAGCCACAAAAGAACCTGCCAGGAACTGTATAAAAGGGTCGAGAACTACATACAGTCTGAGACTTACTTCCATGAAAAAAGGGAGGAGTTATGTAGGATGTGGTCGTTTGAGAATCGTAGTGGTTGCTCGACCAAAGTCGTTCAAAGACTCGATTATATGCTTGATATTGCCAGAAGATCGATGAGACTTACCAGAAGTGAAGTACAGAAGAGCGCATATTAAGAATAAATAACTTAATGTGTTCATCTCCACTTACTCTATCTAACCAACCTTATCCGATTCAACCGCAACAAAAGAAAGGGCCGTATCAGTCGGCTTGTCAATCAACTGACACACTTTCCTTGGTCGACAAGGGAGCTACCCCTAATCCCTACTTTCAAATTCTTGCATTTGTTTGCTTTTATTCTAACTCTTGTGTTTATTTGCTCTCTATTGTATTTAAAAATACTCGAGTTCTGAAGGACTTGTGTCTTAGAAATATTGCTAGTTACTTATGATTCTCTTTTTGTCTAGTAGATCTATGTCTTAGAGTATCACAAACCACTTCATGTACTTCTTTCTAGTTTTTTAGATTGAATTCCAAGTCCATGAACTCGAAGAAATGGCCTTTGTTTGCTGATTGGGAAGAAAAATTTGGCAAGAACAAAGCTAGTGGAGAGATCGCCGAGGGTCCATAAATATCGTTGAAGAAATGAAAAGAACTTGAAAGAATTAGGGATAGTGTATCACGGTTTTCAAAAAATTTCAAGAACAGAAGTGAGAAGTGGAAGCCAGGAAAAGAACCTAGACTCTTGATACCATGAAAGAATTAATCACTTGATTATTCTTATTGATGAAAGACATATATATACAAGTTACAATAGGAAAATCTTTTTCCTATTCTACATCTAAATCACTATTCTATAAGGAGACTAACTATACAATTATGGAAATACTACACTACTAATTAAGGTACAAGAGTAATAAAAATATATACCAAATATACAATTCTCCTTGTTGGGTCCTGTGGGCTACGGATTCGTAAAACGTAAGATTAAAAATGCAAAAACTAAGAACAACAAAAACAATCACTGGATGTTGCCTTCAATGTTGGGTCAACATCTGAGGCAACATTATAATACAACAGAATAAACCTTGTAGAGTATGCGCAGCGGAAAAAGTAAAGAGACAAAAGGTTTATATTTTCAAGGGTATATATAAATATATCCCTTGATGGTCGATGATCAAAAGAATTGTATAAATTATATACAATTACAAATAATTTCTTTTTACAAATTGAGCGTTACAAACGAAAAAGAAATTACAAATAAAATGAAGTCGCAGATGACTTCGCCTAAAGTTACAAAATCTAAAAGATAAAAGACAACATCTTCATTATAATCACTTGAACAATAAGCTTAATCTAGAATAGAGATAACGATTGCAATGTGGGACAAGATGTTGTTAAAACAACTTTAGGCTAAAATATTGATCCAGTTTTCTAAGGTAAAATCCGAGAGCTCTCTTGGAAGTTCTTCTTCTCTAAATCTGGATATCGATACTTGCGAAGCTCTCCTCTATTTATAGTGTTGCGCTTCCCTTGAAATCATCACTGATGGTTGCATAGGTTGAGCAAAAGATGGAAGCATCTTGGACCGAGTTTTCCTCCTGGAAATCTTCAACGATCTGGACTTGGTCATTCACTGCTTTCTCTCCAAGTTTTGACTTTGTCTTTCACCACATTTTAAATACAACAATCTAGTAAGCTTGCCTAGGTCATTTTTACTCGCAGTAACTTCAACTGCTTAGGCCGGAAGAATAGGAAAAACAGTTATAGAAATGTTGTCACAACATCGCAGGCAACATCCTGAAGATGTTGTCCTGTGCTTTCGCAGATATTGTCACAACATCCTATCCAACATCAACAATCTCCCCCTTTTTGCCTTTCTTCACAAAACTTCATACGATGCTAAAATGACTAGGATACTGAATTCTTGATGTAGTCCTCAATAATCTAAGAAACAATAAGATTAGTGTTGTGCTCCCCCTTAACCTGCAGTTACAAAATTTCAAGAAATGTGGTATCGATGTTATGGTTAGTTAGGAGTTTATATTATGTCTGTCGTGACTTACTTACAATAGATGCGTAATCAGTCTACGGCTATAACCATTCATGTCAGGCAGACATATATATAAATATAGTTTAGAAAATAATCACAATCATATATCTGCCAGAACAGACAGACCTAAATATCCCATAGTTAAATATTATAAACCAAAAAAATAGTATTCAAATGTCAGTTAAAACCAAACTAAAAATAACAAAGCAGAGTACACATTTTCAGCCTTCAACAAATCATCCATATATCACCTGTACCTAAATCTGGATCAACAGCAGCTATCCACATCTTCATCTCCACGCTAGTCAGTAGTCAGCATCATCTCAACTCCTCTCCCCCTGCAACATAGCTTGGCCCAGCACCCTCAGTTGCTCCCCCTGGTTGTCTACTTCCAGCAGCATTATCATCATCAGCATCAGTCATCTCCCCCTTTTTGTGAAGAAAGTATGTCCTCATAATAACTCTTGGCTCGCACAAGTTATTGAATCTGCCTGTCAATTTCGGCAATGTGCTTTCGAAGTCAATCTAGGGACATCGGTAACTTTCCATGATCAATGTTGCCAGGAATGTTGGCAACATCCTTCGATGTATCACAGTCCCATTCTTCTTTCTTCCAGGGCAGATCAATCACCCTATCTCTGTTGTTTATAACTGCTCTCGGTACTGAGTAGACATCTAAGGCTGAACTCAGTTTCTCTCATTTTAGAGTCTTAAAGCATTGGTTGAGTAGGATTTGGAAGATTAAGGAGGGGTAATGAAGGGCAGAGTTGCTTTGTTTTCCTGCCATATTGGCAACATGGTTGAAAATTATGGTTCCTAAGTCAACCTGCTGGTTTCTTCCAAGTTTGTAAATCAGTGCTTGGTCAAGGGTTACAATTGTCTCATTGAGAGAGGGTAGCCAATTGTATATGGACAATTTGTGCATGATGGCAAATAGGGCAGTGAGCTTCGAGACAAGACTGCGAGGGGCCCAAATAGTGATCAGATTCCCCGTGAGGTATTTGATCATCGTATTGAGCTCATCGACAATGGGGTTTTGTTGAGACTTTCTTTAATTAATGCATATCCCAAGGGTGGAGTTGATAATATCGGGTGTAAAGTTGTAGGTTTTGTTGTAAAGATACATTTTTCCAAATTTCTTCAAGTTGGTGTCCCTCATAACAAGTTGCAGATTAGCATAGAAAACCCTAATTACCTTCTCACCGTAGGGAGTCTTTCCAAACACAGAGCATAAAACTTTGCAACTACTCAAAAACTCGACTAAGTTATTGGTGGAAAATGAAGAGTGATCAATCACCTTTTCACCTCTGATTCCTCTATTTTTGAACCAATTCCATCTACTAGAACATGATTTATTTAGAAACAAGGGTGAATAAGGCATTACCTCAGAATCTGTTTCAGATTATGTGTGCTCATGTTGTCACGACCCGAACTGGCGGGCCGCGAATGGTGCCCTACATGGGCACCCTTATACCCTCACATCACATATAATCAGCGGAAGCTAAGGAAAAACTCATATAATAAAATAGGCAAGCCGGCAAGACTGTCATTATATACATAAATCCAAAACGAGCTACAACTGTACACACGTCCAACCCACACACATGACTACAAATCTCTAAGAGTATAACAATAACTATGACGGGATAAGGCCCCGCTGCACTTCGAATATACATAAGCTCAGAATAAAGAAACTGTACCAAAATGATAAGCCCCGGAATAATGGAGCTATCCCAAAAGCTGAGCAAAGATCCTAAGCTCGCGGATCACCAAACTGAGTACCTACACCTGCGGACATGAACGCAGCCCCCCGGAGAAGGGGTCAGTACAACAATGTACTAAGTATGTAAACATAAAGTACTGTAAATAGGATCATAACTAGCCAAAAATATGACAGGGATAAATATGAAAATCAAATACCAGATCCAACCGTGGCATATAAAATAAGAGCCTACTGTACCTTTTAAAAAATGAGAATCAACTGTACCTTTTAAAAATGAGTCATGTCAAAATCATGGGACGTCTGCCCATATACTTATCATGGGCATATATGTTAGTGTTGCGGATCGTGCAACCCGCCCCAATATATGTAAGTGTTGCGGAGCGTGCAACCCGATCCAATATATGTTAGTATTGCGGAGCGTGCAACCCGATCCAATATATGTTAGTGTTGCGGAGCGTGAAACCCGACCCAATATATGTTAGTGTTGTAGAGCGTACAACCCGACCCAAGTAAAGCAATTACTGGCAATTCGGGAGAGATCTTACTCCGATTCGAAAATGGATATATGTTAGTGTTGCGGAGCGTGCAACCCGATCCAATATATGTTACTGTTGCGGAGCGTGAAACCCAACCCAATATATGTGTCCCGGCCCATTCTGGGACTTGGTGAAGTGGAATAATAACACTTGCACGAATAGCTATCATGAGCAAACTTGTGCAATTTAAATCATCTTTTGACTCTCAATAAAATCATCTTTAAAATTAACTTTCATTTTTGAAAAACCAAGGCACTATCACATCTTTTCTTTTAGAAAACACCAAGGCACTATCCCATCTTTTATTTTAGAAAACACCAAGGTACTATCACATCTTTTATTTTAGAAAACACCAAGGCACTATCACATCTTTCATTTTAGAAAACACTAAGGCACTATCACATTTTTCATTTTAGAAAACACCAAGGCACTATCACAATATGTATCATAAAGGATTCAATGGAATTACGTACGTCCGCCGTACACCCATTTCATTTAAATAATGCCAAAAGAAGAAGGGATAGTTTCACATACCTTATCGGCTATACCAACTTGATACTGAGAAAACGTCTCAAGTAGTACTTCCACCTATATCAATAATAATACGTTTATCAACTTCATGCTTACTAGTATACGTAGTATAACGAATAATGACTCTTTTTCATATAACAATTCGGGCAGCATTTCCCCAATATATACTCCCATCCACAACTTACAAACATGGTCGATAACATCAATAACCAAGCACCAATTAAGGTCACAACCAAACCGCAACCAAGGTGAGTCATATACCTACTTCTCATGTTAATCCGGCCTCTTAATCCATATAAAAACAGTCCACTAAAACAGTCCATACTTCAACAACAACGAGGGTAAAATGTGAAGTTTTCTACACCTTTTGTTATACCCCGTATTTCCAGAGTATGTACGTAAGGGCGTACGTATAAAAATTTGAGCCTTAAAGATTTGGCAAGTTTCGAAAATTGTACACAAGTGCAGAAAAGAGTCGTTTTTCGACGAAACGTTTTACAAGACTTGCGAAGGGAAAATTCCGGCTATGTCATTTATAATTTTTGCGGATTTTTCCGAGAGACGAAACATTTTGGACCAACGGGAGGGTGACATGTGTCACCTCACATCGACGTGTTGGGCGGCAAAGTGGACGGCAAGGGGGCTTGTAGTTGGTAGGATATTTTGTGCAAGTTGGTGTGGTAGATGGATAAGTGCACATGGCTTAATCTTAGCCTTACACTTGCCTAACACTTGGATGGATCTTGGCCATTGGTTGGCCATTTCTTGACCTATAAATACCCTCTAAGTTGATGAACTTCTTCATCCTAAAATCATTTTCCAAGTCTTGAAATCCCTCCCTTTTGTGAGTTGAGTTCGCCCAACCCCTTTGAGTGAGGCTTGGCAGGTACCCCTGCCTAGTTGTCTTGTATAAATACCCCCTTTGTGGTATAGAAATACTCTCCAAGTATTGTTGTAATGCCCAAATACTTTAGCCCTTATACCTTGTAGTACTTTCCAAAGTTACTCTATACGTAAAGTCTTAAAATACTATTATACTTTCCTCACCACAAAAACAAAACCCTAAGGAAAACCTTCATAGTCGGATGAAGTGTTAAGTAGAAGTGCGTAGAACTTCTAAGGGTTGCTTGAGCGGGTTGGAGCGCAGACGGAGTAGAGCTTAACGTTGCTCAGGAGCGACATTAAACTTGGATAATTTTGGGCTCATCGAGGTAAATACTAATGTCCTTCTATTGTAATTGGGAATTACATTCTGTAGTTGGATTGAAATGAATATAAGATTCATAGAAGAGAATTGAACTATAATAGAAGGATATTACGTAATAGACTTGAATCAAATCACATCGAAGAATATATAAGTAGAAGTTTAAATCAGATTTACATAGGATCAGATTTACTAGATCGATAACCTTTATTGGTTGAATGTTCTGCGAGTAGCATATACTACTTGGAAGGTGGACAAGGCTAGCCGGGT
Source organism: Przewalskia tangutica (assembly GCA_029844215.1). NCBI lineage: Eukaryota > Viridiplantae > Streptophyta > Magnoliopsida > Solanales > Solanaceae > Przewalskia > Przewalskia tangutica. The sequence continues at coordinate 78,188,960 of CM056732.1, read as the reverse complement.
TATAGCCGTGGAGCGTTTTGCTTATAGTCGATAATCGTCGCGAGGTATGTGATTCTTCCTATACTCTTGAGCATGAAGTATTTTAAAAAATACATATAGTACGGTAGACGTACGTGTGGCAATGTCTTTTGACTTAAGCCGGAATAATATGTATATATAATATGGTAGATGTACGTGTGATAACTGAATATAGTTGTACGGCAATGTCTTTTGACTTAAGCCTGAATAATATGAACCTTGAAATATTTTAAAAGGAATATAGATATAGCACGGTAGACGTACGTGTGTTAACTGAATGTAGTGTTACGGCAATGTCTTTTGACTTAAGCCTGAATAAGAAGAATCTTGAAGTATTTCAAAAGAATTAAGAAACCTTTTTGAAAGAAGAGTAATACTTGGTTTTGAAAACATAAGAGTTATACTAGCTTTATGGGGAGTTAGGTATAACGTCTTAAGAGAGATAAAGAGAATGGTTTACTGATTCTTAGAAGTTAAGAGACTTATTCTTAAAAGATAAGAGACTTAACTTAATTGAATTAATATGAATTTTGTGTGAAACCTCATTCGTGAGTAATGAGTACTTGGTTTTTAAAAGGAATAACGTTTTACTGATTTCGGAAATTAGAATGAGTATCGACAAACCACTGCAGCGTTAATAAAGGAAAATGTAATGAATAATGAAGTATTATTAAAACCAGTAGAAACCTCCATCTGCATAGAAGCTAAGATGAGACAAAATGATATTACATTTCCTAGATCATGGCTGCTTAATAAGATTGATTATGAATAAGAACAACCTACACTCATATAAGGCATATGTTACTCAATTGTTTTAAAATAGATTAAGACATTGAACTATGAAACTTTCCTAAAATAAAGAGACTTGAGTAATTGAAATTAGGCAAACTGGAACCTTAGGGAAAAGAATGTGGTTGAAAAGGGAAGTGTTTTGGTTTACTTAAAAATGTGAGTCACTCTATTTTATACTACGGGTATCGGGTGACTTTTATAAAAGGAATGGATCTCTTTAAAAGGAATTTAACGTACGTAGTACTTTAGGGTTAAAACCCGGACTTTGACATAAAATGAAAGTACCTTGAGTTATGTATAACTTGCCTATGCTTGTTGTTGTGTAACTTACCTATGTTTGGGGTTGTGTAACTTGCCTATGCTTATGGTGATAGTCTTTGTTGTGCAAAAATTGTGTTTCTATACTACCGCGTCTCTCGATGGAGGGCCGATTGACTTGTTGAGAACTTACTTGACGCGTCGCAGTGGACGGAGATTCCACGGTATGCTTCCGTGAGCATTGTTACGGGCATGTCTACACCGTTGATGGATTCCGTGGACACGTGACCATTTTGGTTATGGCGGCATCGTGACTTACGGTTGTGATCGCAGTGTAGCTGTTTACTTGCCCCGCCGCCCACGTGACGCAGTGGATCTGTATAGGTTATTGCACTTGCCACGCGTCGCCTTCGCCGCGTATCGTGACTTACGGTTGTGATCGGGTGTCGCCGATTCACCGCCCCGCCGCCTACGTGACGCAGTGGATCTGCGAGGCTAGTGTACTTGCCACGTGTCGCCTTCGCGAGTCGGTGTTGGGATGGAGCCGTGACTTACGGTTGTAATCGGTGCCCGCCGATTCACTTGCCCCGCTACCACGTGACGCAGTGGATCCGCGAGGCTAGTGCACTTGCCACGTGTCGCCTTCATGATATGGTTGTACAAGATTATTGGTACGGTCGGATCCGTAGTTATACTTTCCCCGACGGTTTATTTGACACAGTGGGACCCGTGTTCACATATACCTCGTGTTGTTATATCATAGATCGCCAGTGAGGAAGGAATTCCACGCACGAGTGATGATTTGGAGGCGTGAGTCACGACTTGATATGACTGTTTATATGTGGTGCATCGTAGTTTGGTTATCATACATGTCTCCCGCTTTATATAGATCGCTATGATTTCATTTCTGATTTTTCGCTTCACATACTTGGTACCAGTATCGACCTCCTTCGGTGCGCTCATGCCGCAGTAGAGGTACATCGGCCGTCGATCCCCGCTTTAGGATCACCTTTCAACAGATTGGGAAGCTCCGTTCCTTCGAGGCTTATCTTTGCATGTTACCCGAGTCCGTAGGGTTCTTGTACATTCTGTGGTACGGGCCCCGTCCGTCATAGTTGTTGTAAAAATCTTAGAGGTCCAGAGTAATCGCAAGCGTGGTTGTAAGGATTGTAACTGTTCAAATGTCTATACATATATATATGTTGAAAGGCAACCGTTTTGGTTGGCCTATTTTCTTTATCTTGATCCATGTCTATTTAAATGTTTAAGTTTTTATTTCCGCTGGTTTTTCTCTGATGTTGTATCACTAGGGTGCCCGGGGTAAGACACCAGTCACGGGCCCCGGAACGGGTCGTGACAAAAGTGGTATCAGAGCAGTTAGTCCTCGGAAAGTGTCTACAGACCGTGTCTAGTAGAGTCTTGATTATCGATGTGTTGTGCACCACATCTATAATCAGGAGGCTGCAGGACATTTAGGATTGGTTTCCATTCTTCTCATTCTGAGATCGTGCCTTAGAGTTGTGTGATAAGTTGGACCCTCCGACGCACTGCTTTTACCGCTTATGCCTCCGCGCAAGGCAACCCGGCCCGTGGCGGCAAGGCAGCAGGAGAGTCGCGAGTAGAGCGGCCGCCTCACAGAGACCACAAGACTCGAGCCTCCACCCCACACCGGAGCGTAAGAGATGAGTTACAAGGAGTGGGCCCAGTTAATGGCCAGGGTTGTGGCCAGACTTGAGGATAGGGCCGACGCCAGCCCAAAGAGCACCAGCCGTGGTTCACCCTAGATCAGATAGTTTGAGGCTACGGGATTTTCTGAGATGTAACCCGCCAGAGTTTTATGGGTCGAGGCCTGAGGATGATCCGCAGGAGTTCATCCGGCAGTTACAACGGATCATGAGAGTGATCAAGGCATCGGAGACCGAGTCGGTGGTCCTAGGTTCGCATCGGCTGCGTGATACCGCAGTCGACTGGTTTGATTCGTGGGAGCTGTCCTGGGGAGAGAATGCACTTCCAGCTATATGGGACGAGTTCTCAGAGGCATTTCTTGCACATTTCTTGCCTCCACAGATGAGCGGTGGCTCGGCCGATGATTTTTGGTGTTGCGCAGAATCCGCGACGGTTCGGGAGTACAATGTGGAGTTCGACTCATTGGCGACGTCCCCCGCGTTAGTAGCTAGTATGGAGGATCGAGTGCACCGATATGTTACAGGGCTCGATGATTACCTAGCAGAAAGTTGTTCGGGTGTAGCTCTTCAGTCGGGCATGGACATTGCCCGCATGCAGGCTTATGCACTTGGATGTGAGGAATGGAGGAATCGACGGAATGACCGAGATCAGCAGAAGAGGGCCAGAACAGCAGGGTCCTTTGGTGACTTTCGAGGCGGACCGCCTCAGCATCAGACTAGTTATGTACCTCCGCCAGTACAGAGTGGTCCTCCACAGCCTTCGGGACCTTCGGGATATTCGTGAGCAGTCGTGGCTCCTGTGGTTCAGATCTTCAGGGGAGTAGAAGTGTTCGCCGGATGAGGTCACCCGTATCTCAGTGTGACCATTGTGGTAAAGCCCATAGGGGGGAATGTCGTACTGGTTTGGGAGATTGCTATACTTGCGGCCGACAGGGCCATTTGACGAGAGATCGTCCCACTGTGGGGTAGCATCGGTGGATAGCACAGACTACTGTGAGCAGCGATTGCGGGTTCTTCACCTTCCATAGCTAGGCAGGATGTTCATACACCGGCGGGCCACGGTAGAGGTCGCGGTGGAAGTTCCCAATTTTAGCGGTCCTCTGAACCGCCTATTTTCAGGTATATCCTTAACCCTCTAGATTTTTGTATGTATTGATGTTGTGATGATGTGTTTAGTGTTATGTTCGGATAGCCTTGTGCTAAAATGTGATTTAGAAACACAGTCGATGAAAAGGGTAAGCCTGGGGGGTGAGAAAATGATGAACCTTAGAATATTACAGTTGAGACCTTAGACGTAAGGCCGTCTTTAGTACAAGTTCTTGCGAGTGATCCTTGTCAGAACGTATAGGTATACGTGGAGTAATTGTGGGAAATTCCTTGGGTAGTGTAAAATGGAAGTGGTAGCTTTCATGACCTGTATAGGTAAGATTGTTCCGGATCGGGGAACAAGAGCTTGATGCGTTAAGTGGGTCGGGTTGGGGCCATGTTGCGGGCCAACCCGCGGCCTGTTTCGAGGTAGGGTCAGCTCTGGGTGGTCCCGCCAGGTGGTAGGGTCACGAGGGTGATAGGCCCAAGTTTAGATGACCATCGTATGAGTTCGTGGATATGTTCGACCAGAAGCGGATCGTGAAGGCCGGGAATAGCCTTAAGGGAGATTGAGGCTAGTAAGAGGACCAAGTTTGGAGGTGGTGACTCCAAAGTTTTGGAAACTAAAGCGATGACTAAAGTGTGGTACGTATACTAAAAGAGTTCAAGTGTTCGAGAAGGGTACGACGAGTAAGGAAGGAAGAGAACGTGTGTTATTTTGTGGCCAGGTGTGGCATTGGCAACTTGTTAAGAAGAACTTCATCGTTGTCCGCCTTGAGAAGGAACATTCGGGACGAATGTTTCTAAGGAGGGGAGAATGTTATACCCCGTATTTCCAGAGTATGTACGTAAGGGCGTACGTATACAAATTTGAGCCTTAAAGATTTGGCAAGTTTCGAAAATTGTACACAAGTGCCGAAAAGAGTCGTTTTTCGACGAAACATTTTACAAGACTTGCGAAGGGAAAATTCCGGCTATGTCATTTATAATTTTTGCGGATTTTTCCGAGAGACGAAACATTTTGGACCAACGGGAGGGTGACATGTGTCACCCTCACATTGGACGTGTTGGGGCGGCAAAGTGGACGACAAGTGGGGCTTGTAGTTGGTAGGATATTTTGTGCAAGTTGGTGTGGTAGATGGATAAGGTGCACACGGCTTAATCTTAGCCTTACACTTTCCTAACACTTGGATGGATCTTGGCCATTGGTTGGCCATTTCTTGACCTATAAATACCCCTCTAAGTTGATGAACTTCTTCATCCTAAAATCATTTTCCAAGTCTAGAAATCCCTCCCCCTTTTGTGAGTTGAGTTCGTCCAACCCCCTTCGAGTGAGGCTTGGCAGAGGGTACCCCTTGCCTAGTTGTCTTGTATAAATACCCCCTTTTTGTGGTATAGAAATACTCTCCAAGTATTGTTGTAATGCCCAAATACTTTATCCCTTATACCTTGTAGTACTTTCCAAAGTTACCTCTATACGTAAAGCCCGGAAAATACTATTATACTTTCCCTCAGTCACAAAAACGAAACCCTAAGGAAAACCTTCATAGTCGGATGAAGTGTTAAGTAGAAGTTGCGTAGAACTTCTAAGGGTTGCTTGGAGCGGGTTGGAGCGCACGGAGTAGGAGCTTAACGTTGCTCAGGAGCGACATTAAACTTGGATAATTTTGGGCTCATCGAGGTAAATACTACTTTCCTTCTATTGTAATTGGGAATTACATTCTGTAGTTGGATTGAAATGAATATAAGATTCATAGAAGAGAATTGAACTATAATAGAAGGATATTACAGAATAGACTTGAATTGAAATCACATCAGAAGAATATATAAGTAGAAGTTTAAACTGTACTTACATAGGACTGTATTTACAGTAGACTGATAACCTTTATTGGTTGAATGTTCTGCGAGTAGCATATACTACTTGGAAGGTGGACAAGGCTAGCCGGGTTATAGTCGTGGAGCGTTTTGCTTATAGTCGATAATCGTCGCGAGGTATGTGATTCTTCCTATACTCTTGAGCATGAAGTATTTTAAAAGAATACATATAGTATGGTAGACGTACGTGTGGCAATGTCTTTTGACTTAAGCCTGAATAATATGTATATATAATATGGTAGATGTACGTGTGCTAACTGAATATAGTTGTACGGCAATGTCTTTTGACTTAAGCCTGAATAATAATAACCTTGAAATATTTTAAAAGGAATATAGATATAGTACGGTAGACGTACGTGTGTTAACTGAATGTAGTGTTACGGCAATGTCTTTTGACTTAAGCCTGAATAAGAAGAATCTTGAAGTATTTCAAAATAATTAAGAAACCTTTTTGAAAGAAGAGTAATACTTGGTTTTGAAAACATAAGAGTTATACTAGCTTTATGGGGAGTTAGGTATAACGTCTTAAGAGAGATAAAGAGAATGGTTTACTGATTCTTAGAAGTTAAGAGACTTATTCTTAAAAGATAAGAGACTTAACTTAATTGAATTAATATGAATTTTGTGTGAAACCTCATTCGTGAGTAATGAGTACTTGGTTTTTAAAAGGAATAACGTTTTACTGATTTCGGAAATCAGAATGAGTATCGACAAACCACTGCAGCGTTAATAAAGGAAAATGTAATGAATAATGAAGTATTATTAAAACCGAGAAACCTCCATCCGCAGAAGCTAAGATGAGACAAAATGATATTACATTTCCTAGATCATGGCTGCTTAATAAGATTGATTATGAATAAGAACAACCTACACTCATATAAGGCATATGTTACTCAATTGTTTTAAAAGAGATTAAGACATTGAACTATGAAACTTTTCTAAAATAAAGAGACTTGAGTAATTGAAATTAGGCAAACTGGAACCTTAGGGAAAAGAATGTGGTTGAAAAGGGAAGTGTTTTGGTTTACCTAAAAATGTGAGTCACTCTATTTTATACTACGGGTATCGGGTGACTTTTATAAAAGGAATGGATCTCTTTAAAAGGAATTTAACGTACGTAGTACTTTAGGGTTAAAACCCGGACTTTGACATAAAATGAAAGTACCTTGAGTTATGTATAACTTTCCTATGCTTGTTGTTGTGTAACTTACCTATGTTTGGGGTTGTGTAACTTGCATATGCTTATGGTGATAGTCTTTGTTGTGCAAAAATTATGTTTCTATACTACCGCGTCTCTCGATGGAGGGCCGATTGACTTGTTGAGAACTTACTTGGACGCATCTGAAATGACGGAGATTCCACGTATGCTTCCGAGCATTGTTACACGGGCATGTCTACACCGTTGATGGATTCTCGTGGACACGTGACCATTTTGGTTATGGCGAAGTATCGTGACTTACGGTTGTGATCGGGCGTAGCTGTTTACTTGCCCCCGCTACCACGTGGCGACGTGGATCTGGTATAGGTTATTGCACTTGCCACGTGTCGCCTTCGCGCGGTATCGTGACTTACGATTGTGATCGGTGCTGGCCGATTCACCTACCCCGCCGCCACGTGACGCAGTGGATCTCGCGAGGCTAGTGTACTTGCCACGTGTCGCCTTCGCGAGTAAGTGTTGGGATGGAGCCGTGACTTACGGTTGTGATCGGTGCCCGCCGATTCACTTCGCCGCCGGTACGTGACGCAGTGGATCTCGCGAGGCTAGTGCACTTGTCACGTGTCGACCTTCATGATATGGTTGTACAGATATTGGTACGGCCGATCTGGTAGTTATACTTGCCTCAGACGGTTTATTTGACACAGCGTGGGACCCGTGTTCACATATACTCCTTGGTGTTGTTATATCATGCATCGCCAGCGTGAGGAAGGAATTCCACCGCACGAGTGATGATTTGGAGGCGTGAGTCCTCGACTTGATATGATTGTTTATATGTGGTATCTTGTAGTTTGGTTATCATACATGTCTCCGCTTTATATAGATCGCTATGATTTCATTTACGATTTTACGATTTCACATACTTGGTACTGTTAGATCGACTCCTTCGGCCGCGTTCACGCCGCAGTGAGGTACATCATTGCCGATCCCCGCTTTTAGGATCACCTTTCAGCGTATTGGGAAGCTCCGCCTTCTGAGGCTTATCTTTGGTATGTTACCACGAGTCCGTAGGTTCTTGTACATTCGTGGGTATGGCGGCCCCGTCCGTCATAGTTGTTGTAAAAATCTTAGGTCAGTGCAATCGCAAGGCGTTGTAAGGATTGTAACTGTTCAAATGTCTATACATATATATATGTTGAAAGGCAACCGTTTTGGTTGGCCTATTTTCTTTATCTTGATACATGTCTATTTAAATGTTTAAGTTTTTATTTCCGCTGGTTTTTCTCTGATGTTGTATCACTAGGGTACCCGGGGTAAGGCACCAGTCACGGGCCCCGGAACGGGTCGTGACACCTTTCTATACCCTTATTCCTTTAGGACATACGTTAGCAATTTACCACATTAAACATGCATAATTGTAACCAAATTTCTAGCATTATAACTCAACAAAACAATCCCTAAAACAACACAACAATGTCCCACAGTTTCATACAGTTTCGGTCAACAAAACTCAATACCAAGGCCCTTCATAACTCCTTAAGATCCAAGTCATATTTCAACACTTTTATATAAGCAGTATCAACTTTCAATAACAAGATTTCCTTTAATTAATAACATGTAATAGGTGATGATAACAACAACAATAATCATCGAATTCAAAGTAAAGAAAAACAGTCCACAAACGGCCAACACACTAACCACAACTACAAGTATTTTCTTACTTCCAATCCTTATGTTCATCCCTTAACTATAACATCATTAAACTTCTAATAACTTTATAAGAAGAAGAATCATTACCTTAACTAGCCAAAACAGTCCCTAGTTCTCGGTCCACTGCTTTCCTTTTGTACCACTCCTTCAAGTTACAACAACATGCATGAATCCTCTACAAGCTTGTATCCATCTTGATTTCATGTTTTTCTTCCAAAAGTTCATAAACAAGCTTAGGGTTTCAAGACAGTTTTTGGCCCAAAAATCGTGACCCATTGTTTTGGAGTAACAACTTTGCTTAGAACTTAATCTTGGAAAATATTCAACTTTTGTTCTTCACTTAGCTAAGGGTTTTTGAAAACCTTGAAGGAGAAGAGAAGAGAGGAAGGAGTTTGGATGAATTTATTTTGTGTGATAAGTCTTGCAACAATTGTATACAATAGGTGTATATAGCACAAGTGGAGGGGGACCCATGAACCCCACTTGTCCACTTGTCACAAAATATCTTGGACTTGGAAATTTCCCGCCTCGACACCGCGGTGATGCAGAATGGCACCGTGGTGCCGAAAGTACTGCATCCCCTCAGAAGTTATGGCACCGCGGTCCTGTTGTCCTGCACCGCGGTGCTGCAGCCTTTCGTCCTGTTCTGCCAACTTTTGTTCTTTTGGTTTCTGGAGCTCCTTTTCTGCCTACACTCTATTGGAAAGAATTCAATTACTAGTACTATTTCTCGTCGTCATATTTATTGTATCCAAAAAATTTCCCTATAGAAAACGTAAATATACTTTCCTTCCAACATTCAAATCTTATATCCTAACTTACGTTCTCATTTCATTGCCCTGGAACTACGGGGTGTAACATTCTTCCCTCCTTAGAAACATTCGTCCTCGAATGTTCATAATAGGTCTCAAACTATAAACATTTCAGCATAGTCTCCTTTAACTATACCTATCAACCTATACTCAGCAACACAAAGATGCCTCACAAGTCCACAATGTAACACATAGTCTCATTCCACCTCTGATAGTCCTTAGCATATTGTACTTTCTTTGTAATCAAGTCACATTCATAAGGTCCTATTGCAGTTCCCTCTAGAATTCTAATCAGCCAGAGTCACCGTAAAACGTGTGGACCTTATAACCTACTAAACCTTCCAATATAAATTCCTTCTTTCAATCCCCTTATAATTGTTAGACCAATTTGCAAGGATATGCTCACCTCCTGTGTTCAGTAACTGGGAGTAAATCCTCTACTGCATTTTGCAGTCCCTTAAAATTGGTAATACCATTTCCAAACGGCTCAACAACATCAACAACAACCACACGTGGTTTATACTCAAACCAAGAAATCATCACAACTAATATACTTCACACCTACTACATACTTTAACCAAGATCACACGTAAAATATTTACTCAAGGAAGCCTTGTATATCTAAGGTCTCAACAATTATCCAATATTCTAAGATCCTCAATTATTCCATATCCCAGGCTTACATTATCTCTCCCGTACATGAGTAAGGTAGCTCCTCGTAATCTCAAAATCATGTTGTCTTAACCATAACAAACCTATTTACTCCATACAATTATTATTCTCACATATCACTTAAGCATACAACATAGCTTCATCTATCAACATGGTATGACATCAAGTCAATTAAATATGATCTTGTAAGAGTTCATCACAATCTCAGACAGCTCATCACCTCCTAAATATTCCAAATTAGCACATATATTATGCCTTCACATGGATTCATTAAAATGTTGCATACCTTCCAAGCAATTTCTAAAGCTTAACCAATCCACACCCATAATCACATCAAAGTCAGTCATGTCTAGCTCCATCATATATGCTATGGTATGACGACTATACATACCCACCGAACAATATTTATATACACGCTTAGCTATAACTGAGTCTCCTACCGGTGTAGCTACCTCAAAAGGTTCTATCGACTCAGGTTCTATTCTAATTTTTACTAGCAACAAGAGGAGATATATACAACAAGGTGGAACCTGGATCTATCAATGCATATACGTCACAGAAAAGACCGTTAATATAAATGTAACAACATCTGGTGACGCCTCCTGATCATGTCTACTGGCCAAGTCATATATGTTGTTCGAAGGGCCGCTAGAACTGGAAACTTTACCACGACCCCTACCACAGCCGACTGACACCTGAATACCCTTCCCTGTGGGGCACATAACTATAGGAGATGATAAACCATCCACCGGTCTAGCAGGCCGAGCCACACCACTAGTGCCCCTTCTAAAAGGGCATTCTCTCGTCACATGGCCCTGACGGCCGCAATAATAACAAACATCTATAGCAAAATGACATTTCCCAGAATGATGTCTACTACACTGAGGACACCGAGGCAGAGGTGGCCTCGATTGATTCGAACCCTTTTTCATTCGTGAACATGAAACCTTGGAGCTCTGACCAGCTCCTAAATAACTGGCCGATCTAGCCCTCTTACGCTGGCCTCTACGTTGGTCATCTACCCCCTGTACACATGCCTGTATCTGCCGAGTAAACCCATGTGGACGAGTCTGTCCCACCACTAGCCTTCTTTGGAGGCATAGTTGTAACACAATATTACGTCAGAGAGAGATTATCCTACTAACATAGCTCTATCGCATGACCTATCAGATGAAAGAATAGAAACCAATCCTAAATGTATTGTAGCTTCCTGTTTATGGGTGTGGTGCATAACACACCGATAACCAAGACTCTACTGCACACGGTCTATAGACATTCCGATGATTAACTGCTCTGATATCACTTTTGTTACGATCCGAACCGACGGGCCGCGACTGGTGCCCTACCTGGCACCCTTATACCCTCACATCACATATAATCAGCGGAAACTAAGGAACAACTCATATAATAAAATAGACAAGCCGGCAAGGCTGCCATTATATACACAAATCCAAAACGAGCTACAATCAGACACACGCCCAACTCCATTACACGACTACAGCATCTAAGAGTATAATAAGAATTATGACGGACAAGGCCCCGCTGCACTTCTGAATATACATAAGTCCAGAATAAAGAAATTGTACTAAAATGATAAGCCCCGAAACAATGGAGCTATCCCAAAAGCTGAGCAAAGATCCTAAGCTCGCGGATCACCAAACTGAGTACCTACACTAGCGGGCATGAAAGCAGCCCCCCGGAGAAGGGGGTCAGTACGACAATGTTCTAAGTATGTAAATATAAAGTACTGTAAATAAGATCATAACTGGCCAAAAATTTGACAGGGACAAGTATGAAAATCAAATACCAGATCCAACCGTGCCATATAAAATAAGAGTCAACTGTACCTTATAAAAAATGAGAATCAACTGTACCTTTTAAAAATGAGTCATGTCAAAATCATGGGACGCCTGCCCATATACTTATCATGTGCATATATGTTAGAGTTGCGGATCGTGCAACCCGCCCCAATATATGTTAGTGTTGCGGAGTGTGCAACCCGATCCAATATATGTTAGTGTTGCGGAGAGTGTAACCCGATCCAATATATGTTAGTGTTGCGGAGCGTGCAACCCAACCTGATATATTTTAGTGTTGCGGATCGTGCAACCCGACCCAATATATGTTAGTGTTGCGAAGCGTGCAACCCGGTCCGATATATGTTAGTGTTGCGAAGCGTGCAACCCGACCTAATATATGTGTCCCGGCCCATTTTGGGACTCGGTGAAGTGGAATAATAACACTTGCACGAATAGCTATCATGAGCAACTTTGTGCAATTTAAATCATCTTTTGACTCTCAATAAAATCATCTTTAAAATGAACTTTGTTTTTTGAAAAACCAAGGCACTATCACATCTTTCCTTTTAGAAAACACCAAGGCACTATCACATCTTTTATTTTAGAAAACACCAAGGCACTATCACATCTTTTATTTTAGAAAACACTAAGGCACTATCACATCTTTCATTTTAGAAAACACCAAGACACTATCACATCTTTCATTTTAGAAAATACCAAGGCGCTATCACAATATGTATCATAAAGGATTCAATAGAATTACGTACGTCCGTCGTACACCCATTTCATATAAATCATGCCAAAAGAAGTAGGGATAGTTTCACATACCTTATCGGCTATACCAACTTGATACTGAGAAAACGTCTCAAGTAGTACTTCCACCTATATCAATAATAACATGTTTATCAACTTCATGCTTACTAGTATACGTAGTATAACGAATAATGACTCTCTTTTCATATAACAATTCGAGCAGCATTTCCCCTATATATACTCTCATGTACAACTTACAAACAAGGCCGATAACATCAATAACCAAGCACCAATTAAGGGCAAAACCAAACCGCAACCAAGGTGAGTCATACACCTACTTATCATGTTAATCCGACCTCTTAATCCATATAAAAACAGTCCACTAAAACAGTACATACTTCAACAACAACGAGGGTAAAATGTGAGGATTTCTACATCTTTCTATACCATTATTCCTTTAGGACATACATTAGAAATTTACCACATTAAACATGCATAATTGTAACCAAATATCCAACATTATAACTCCACAAAACAGTCCCTAAAGCAGCACAACAACATCCCACAGTTTCATGCAGTTTCGGCCAACAAGACTTAATACCAAAGCCCTTCATAACTCCTTAAGATCCAAGTCATATTTCAACACTTTTATATAAGCAGTTTCAACTTTCAATAACAAGATTTCCTTCAATTAATAACATGTAATAGGTGATGACAACAACAAAAATAACCATCGAATTCAAAGTAAAGAAAAACAGTCCACAGTCGGCCAACACACTAACCACAACTACAAGTATTTTCTAACTTCCAATCCTTCTTAAAACATGTTCATCCCTTAACTATAACATCATTAAACTTCCAATAACTTTATAAGAAGAAGAATCATTACCTTAACTAGCCAAAACAGTCCCTTGTTCTCGATCCACTGCTTTCATTTTTTATCACTCCTTCAAGTTACAACAACATGCATGAATCCTCTACAAGCTTGTATCCATCTTGCTTTCATGTTTTTCTTCCAAAAGTTCATAAACAAGGTTAGGGTTTCAAGACAGTTTTTGGCCCAAAAACCGTGACCCACTGTTTTGGAGTAACAACTTTGCTTAGAACTTAATCAAGGAGCTTAATCTTGGAAAATATTCAACTTTTGTTCTATACTTGGCTTAGGGTTTTCGCAAACCTTGAAGGAGAGGAGAAGAGAGGAAAGAGTTTGGATGAAGATATTTTTTGTGATAAGTCTTGCAACACTTGTATACAATAGGTGTGTATAGCACAAGTGGAGGGGGGCCCATGAACCTCACTTGTCCACTTGTCACAAAATATCTCGGACTTGGAAATTTCCCGCATCGGCACCTCGGTGCTGCAGAATGGCACCGCGGTGCCGAAAGTACTGCATCTCCTCAGAAATTATGGCACTGTGGTCCTGCTGTCAGGCACTGCGGTGTTGTAGCCTTTCATCCTGTTCTGCCAACTTTCGTCCTTTTAGTTTCGGGAGCTCCTTTTCTGCCTATACTCTATTGGAAAGAATTCAATTACTAGTACTACTTCTCGTCGTCATATTTATTGTATCCAAAAAATTTCCCTATAGAAAACATAAATATAATTTCCTTCCAACATTCAAATCTTATATTCTAACTTACGTTCTCATTTCATTGTCTTGGAACTACGGGGTGTAACATTCTTCCCCCCTTAGAAATATTCGTCCTCGAATATTCATAATAGTTCTCAAACTATAAATATTTCGACATAGTCTCCTTTAACTATACCTATCAACCTATACTCAGCAACACAAATATGCCTCACATGGCCACAATGTAACACATAGTCTCATTCCACCTCTGATAGCCCTTAGCACATTGTACTTCCTTTGTAATCAAGTCACATTCATAAGGTCCTATTGCAGTTCCCTCTAGAATTCTAATCAGCCAGAATCACCGTAAAATTTGTGGACCTTATAACCTACTAAACCTTCCAATACAAATTTCTTCTTTCAATCCCCTTATAATTGCTAAACCAGTTTGCAAGGATATGCTCACCTCCTGTGTTCAACATCTAGGAATAAATCCTCTACTGCATTTTGCAGTCCCTTAAAATTGGTAATACCATTTCCAAATGGCTCAACAACATCAACAACAACCACATGTGGTTTATACTCAAACCAAAGAATCATCACAACTAATATACTTTACACCTACTACGTACTTTAACCAAGATCACACGTAAAATATTTACTCAAGGAATTCTTGTATATCTAAGGTCTCAATAATGATCCAATATTCTAAGATCCTCAATTATTCCATGTCCCAAGCTTACATTATCTCTCCCGTACTTGAGTAAGGTAGCTCATCGTAATCTCAAAATCATGTTGTCTTAACCATAACAAACGTATTTACTCCATATAATTATTATTCTCACATATCACTTAAGCATACAACATAGCTTCATCTATCAACATGGTATAGCATCAAGTCAATTAAACATGATCTTGTAAGAGTTCATCACAATCTCAGACAACTCATCACCTCTTAAATATTCCAAATTAGCACATATATTATGCCTTCACGTGGATTCATTAAACTGTTGCATACCTTTCAAGTAATTTGTAAAGCTTAACCAATCCATACTCATAATCACATCAAAGTCAGTCATGTCTAGCTCTATCAAATCTGCTATGGTATGACAACTATACATACCCACCGAACAATCTTTATATACACGCTTAGCTATGACCGAGTCTCCTACCGGGGTAGCTACCTCAAAAGGTTCTATCGACTCAGGTTCTATTCCAATTTTTACTAGAAACAAGGGGAGATATATAAAACAAGGTGGAACCTGGATCTATCAATGCATATACGTCACAGAAAAGACTGATAATATACATGTAACAACATCTGGTGACGCCTCCTGATCATGTCTACTGGCTAAGGCATATATGCTATTCGAAGGGCCGATAGAACTGGAAACTGCAACACGACCCCTACCATGCCCGACTGACACCTGAATACCCTGCCCTGTGGGGCACATAACTATAGGAGATGATGAGCCACCACTACCCAAAGAGTGAGCCACACCACCGCGTTCTTCTAAAAGGGCATTCTCTCGTCACATGGCCCTGACGGCCGCAATAATAACAAGCATCTGTACCAAAATGGCATTTCCCAGAATGATTCCTACCACACTGAGGACACCGAGGCAGAGGTGGCCTCGATTGATTCGAACCCCTTTTCATTCGTGAACCTGAAACCTTGGAGCTCTGACCAGCTCCTGAATAACCAGCCGATCTAGCCCTCTTACGCTGGCCTATGCGTTGGTCCTCTACCCCCTGTACACATGCCTGTATCTGCCGAGTAAACCCCTGTGGACGAGTCTGTCCCGCCACTAGCCTAGTTAGTGTTGACACCCAATTTTGACCCTCCCGTCCAGTCATTAACTATAAAATTACACTAATTTTCAACAATAATTCTAATAATTTTAAAATAATAAAATGCAGCAATAAAACATTAATACATAAATAAATAAATAATTTAATAATAAATAATAAGTACATAAAATAATAATCTAACACACGCGTTTTAATAATAGCATTAAGAAGCCCTAATTTTTATTTAATAGGTTTTAATAACGGCATCGCATTATAAACATTAAGAACTAATTAAATAGCACACCCGCATTTATTATTGTAATAATTTTAAACTCAAACTTAGATTAATAAATCACCTAAATAATTTAAGCACAATTTTTTAATTTAATTTACTAATTAACTAATTAAATACCTAAAACTCACCACTAATTAATTAATTAACTCCTAAAATTAAATACCTAATTAATTAAAACCAAATTTCAACTAACCCAAATTTCAATCCCCACTTAAATTACCCGTCGCCTACTAACACCCGCAGCCCAGCCTAATAAATTTCTTATATCGACCCAACCCCTACTTCCCTATACCCTCGTCCCTGTCGACAAAACCCTAAAACAAAAGAAGAACCCTAATAGTTTCACCCGCCGCACCTTACCCTCGCGTCCCCATCGCTGCCAAGACCCTAGCCGAGATTCTCGCCTGAGAATCCGGCGACTTACCTTTCTCTTACCAGTACCATTCGAAGTCGTTACATGCAATATTTACCTCCTAAAAAATTACACTCAAGAAAGCTTACGAGATCAGTACTAAATCGCACGAATCAAGCACGAATCAACACCAAATATTAGTCCAAAACCATCCTTGATTACTTACCAACTTAGAACCCAAACCGTAGTTATATAAAGCACATGCAATAGGCATTCGAAAGAGGAGAGAGGACAGAGGACAGAGAGCGGAACATAGAGAGGAGGAGACCCACAGCGTCGATCTTACACCCTCCCTTGACAGACAAATAGCACAATAGAAGACAGGGCTCATTCAGAGCAGTAGAACATCGGGAAGAACACATAGCTTGGAGGACAAAACCAGCGCATACATCAAGGCAGAACTCAATCGGAAAATCAGTCTAAACTAGTCTCAAACAGGTACTGGAAACTTTTCGTTAACGATTCGAAGGTACGCTCGTCGTCGCCTCAGATTCGCCATACACAAAAGGTAAAACTTCGTTCCCTTCCTCAATTTTGTTCGATTTTACATTATATGGTATGTTTTTGTTGAATGTGTCTGGTACGAAAGGGTTCGTTACTAAATTAATTTAAAACACGTTTTGACGAGCATTTTCTAGGCCCAAATCTGGACAGGTTGAGTCTTCTTTTGAAATCTGAAAATTCATATGTATTGGGTTTGTTCTATGCTGCTGGGTCATGGATGATAGACTTGCTATATTTTTGGCCTGCTCTGTTTTACTGCGTATATGAAAAAGGCCCAATTCTTATTAAATTGCTTGGAACAATATTGTGGGCTCGTCTTTTCTTTCAAAATGCCGAAATGAAATAATTCAAATGTGTTAAATCTTATATCAATGTGCATTTATTATTTGATAAAGTTTGGAGACATATGCTAACCCTTTTCTTTCTTATTATTATTTTTTTTACATGACATGCATCGGGAGAATAACCAAGAGTCTCGGTATGAGACTCATCATGATTTCCATATCGCCAACCACACTTCCGCCGCAGGGCTTCCAAACAGCTATGGGATAGATGGTGTCGCCATCCGTCCTAGACGTTACGACAACTCCAATCTCCCTCCTCCCTTTGCTTATTTACGCATTTATTTATTGGTTTATTCATTATTGTCATATTTATTAACCTTGTAATTAATAGGATGATTAACTCCACTAGTCTTTGAATACTTTGGAAGGGTAGCTTAAAGATAAATTCATCCTTTACTTAGTCTAGGCTCATCATATAAATCTAAATCTAAAATAATTAATCCTAGCTATGCTTTAGTCATGTAATTAATATATTCCTCCATATTTAATTCTTAAGAAATAAACTTTCTCATAAACTCTTCATAAACATCATAGGAAGTAATTTTCGCATACACGTATAAAAAAATAATTTCATAATTAACTTTATATATAAGAGTCTTAACCTTACATACTAATAGGAGTAATTTATCATGTTCTTAGTTTTTTTTGTCAAATAAAATAATTACATGTCTTATAAATGCATAATCAACTTTGTATATTTTTGCGAGTCTTATAAGACCCTTTTAGTTATCAACATATATTCTTTAGATATTTTGCCACATCCCTTTTTTTTGCTTAAATAATATTTTCTAAAACATACATCCCTTAGCCAAATAAATTAACCTATGTTTGAACGGACAACCGCAAGTTAGCGGATCCTTTAGGGTGCCTAATCCCTTCCCTTTAGGATAATAAAGAACCCTTACTCAGAATCTCATTTAAGTTTAGCAGACCATTAAATGGAGTTAATGTTTACTTTAAACTAGTTAACATTTAGGTGTCCTAATTCACCCAAATTAATTAGGTGGCGACTCCTTAAAATACATTTAGGAATCAACCATACGTGGCCCTCCCGTTTCGACTTCGGTTAAAATGGGGTGTTACAGATGGCGACTCCGCTGGGGATATTAGGTTCTTAACCATAACAAACATAGGTTAATTATTGAGCTTCATTTTTTTCTTTATTTTTTCTTATTTGCTTAATTGCTTATTTTGTGGTTCACGCTTATTTGCTTTTATGTTTTGCCTAAACTATTTTGCTTTACACATAAATATTTGCATATTGTTTTAATCATATTTGTTACCGCTTCAGAACCGCATTCCGCTCATACTTCCTCCCTTATGGAAAATTCACACTATCACACACAACACGCGGTGTGCTTCAAGACTGCAAATTTCTTTCAAACACCCAAATTTAAGAGAGTTGGTGTTTTATGCGAGAATCCGGTCCCAACCGGTGGTCGCGTAGCCTTCTCACTCGAGTAGTCCGCTCGGGAACTCAAGGCCTAGAAAAGCCAAATCTTAGAAACTTAAGATAGAGCTATACCACCCTTTATTTTAGGGCATGCATGCATTTACCTTAGGTGGGTCGGTCCCTGGCATCGACACCACAATTAGGAAGACACCAAACTTGTCGACGGGTTTCTCAACCCAACGACCAACCAGCATATTATGTGTAGCGTGGCAATGATAGACAAATCCAAACCTAATCATGTCATGCTGAAATTGGAAAAGTGCACCGTCATTTGGTCGCCATTTCCAACAAAAGCATCACAGTTGGACGGCTTGGACAAATCCATCATGACCTCGCATATGTGACGTTTAGGCCTGCCTCTGGCATAAAAGGGTCCCCATGCATGTTAGGACTCGCTTGCAATGCGATAATTTATGTGCAACATGTACTTGCTAAATGATATTTACACTTTAGCAAAATCACGTGTTTTACACTAACACAGTTTGCTACATGTTGTCTAAAGGATTTATCATCTCCCCCCAAAGGTCGATTTGTATTTGACTAAGCAATGGCAGAACATCGATATCTCACAAGATCAAAGGCACGGTCCAGCGACATGACTGATTCAAGGGCATCTGAGCGGAGCGAGTCGGAACCTGTCTTGGTTCTTATAGGCAAAGCAGGGGTCTCAGAAGAGAAAAACAGCATAGATCCGATAGAACACCTCGCCCAAATACCGCAACAAATGACAAACCTGCAGGCCGAAATCAGAAGGCTCAAACATCATCAAGTACTCACACGCAAATAACCAAAATACCAAAATCCTCCAAATTACTACCAGTACCCTCTTACTACATATCCCATTCAGCCAATATACAATGCACCCATACATCCCACACAAAACCAAATGCCTATTATGCTTCAGCCAAACACAAACCAAAGGCCACCACAAACCTACTTTTGCAATGCATACGACAACCCCTTACGATACCCATCCGTGCATACGCCACAGCCAAATGTCCGTTCACTAAACACCTTCAAACCTCGCATAGGTGCTAAGAGAAAACCAACCAGAACCTATACACCTTTAGCCGAACCCATAACCCAAGTGTATGAGGAGCTGAAAGCCGCAGGAATACTCCAGCCAATTCCCAGAAATATCCCCAGGCCTACTTCCCGAGGGCACGATAAAACCAAACATTGTGCATACCACTCCGGTGTCGAGGGGCACGACATCGAAAATTGTTACTCCATCAGAGACAGAATCGAGGCGTTGATCAAAGAAGGGGTAATTCAGCTGAAGGAGTCTGCCCCAAATCCCTTGCCAAACCACGGCCACGTCAATGTGCACCTGACAACCTTAAATGAGGAATACACTCTCTTGCCTATGCTCATTCCGCCTGAATCAATCATTTATCCGAGCATGCACCACGCAGAAGCCAAAAGAAGAAGATATTGATAGCAGAGCATGAAGACCCAGCCAGCCATGATGCAGAGCAAGAAGGCGTATTGGTTGGATTTGCTCCCTTGTTCTGGTCCGCCTAGAGCCCGGATAAGAAAAAGCAATTTAAATTAGCAGAATAATTTAAAACTCGTATTTAAGCTTTAATAAGGTTTTCTTGTACTTTGGAACTACGTGTGACCTGATTCCATTGGCGGATACGTAGGCGGCCATACCGGCTTCGGTCCCACCTTTTAGAAAATCCCAATTTCTCTTTTGCTTGTAATGAACTACGTTCGACCTGATTCCCTTGGCGGATACGTAGGCGGCCACATCGGCCTCGGTCCCACATTTAGAAATTTTTAATTTCACCCCAAAATTTGCTTGTAATGAACTACGTCATGACCTGATTCCCTCATGGGGATACGTAGGCGGCCTAAATCGGCTTCGGTCACACCATTAGGAAACTTTCCCTTCGTTCTGAAAATAACAAGAATACACATAACATACAAGCAACTCCATTGAGACCCCCTTAGGCCAAACACCCTTTTCAAAACTGGGACAATGTAGGGAACTGCATGTGGGTTGCAAGTCCAAACAAGCCAGGCACGCAGATGTCAAGGAACAAGGCGGCGAAGTCAAATACGAATCGACCACCCCCCAAAACTCACAAAATTTTCTTTGAGCGCAGGTCCTTCATATTAGCAGAAGATACAACAAAAGTTCTTCATATTAGCAAAAGCAGAAAGAAACAACATAAGCAGAGAGGGGCACCGACAATCAACAGTCAGAATTCAAAAGTCCGCAACAAAATCTAGCGCATCAGCTCGGGCATAAAGCACACAACAAAGGCATCATGGCAATTCGCCAGTTGCAAGGAAACATCTCAGGGACGACATCTCTACCCACATAATTGCCTTTCTCAAATATTTATCATTTTGTTTTAACAGTTATACACTAACTTTTTCTCAAGCTTAGCTTGCAGGAGCATTTATTCTACAGGAGCAGCAGCAACACGTCCAGGCAACGACGTTATCAGCATTATGTCCAGGCGACGACATATATCCGACTCGGCCATACCAAATCGATAATTTTTAAGGACTTCGCCACGAAAGGACACCGACAAATATGATTCCATATGCTCGAAAGATCGACGTAAACTGGGACAAATTTTAAAAGAGAGCCTGACGGCAGCGGAGCACCAAGAGTCAACAGGAACAAGGAGGACAATAACATTCCAATACAACATCTGCATCTCGTCCATACAACGACGAACATCTACATTTCGTCCATACAACGCATTTAACATCTGCATCTCGCCCATACAACGATTTAACATCTTCATTTCGTCCATACAACGATTTAACATCCGTGATTTCGTCCATACAACGCATTTAACATCCGCATTTCGTCCATACAACGATTTAATATCTACATCTCGCCCATACAACGCATTTAACATCTGCATCTCGCCCATACAACGCATTAATATCTACATCTGCCCATACAACGCATTTAACATCTACATCTCGCCCATACAACGATTTAACATCTACATTTCGCCCATACAACGATTTAACATCTCGCATCTCGCCCATACAACGCATTTAACATCTACATCTCGCCCATACAACGCATTTAACATTCGCATCTCGCCCATACAACGCATTTAACATCTCGCATTCGCCCATACAACGCATTTAACATCTCGTATTCGCCCATACAACGATTTAACATCGCATGTCGCCCATACAACGATTTAACATCTCGCATTTCGCCCATACAACGATTTAACATCCGCATCTCGCCCATACAACGATTTAACATCTCGCATTCGCCCATACAACGCATTTAACATCTGCATCTCGCCCATACAACGCATTTAACATCTGCATCTCGCCCATACAACGACATTAACATCTGCATCTCGCCCATACAACGATTTAACATCTCGTGATTCGCCCATACAACGCATTTAACATCTGCATCTCGCCCATACAACGACGAACATCTCGCATCTCGCCCATACAACGATTTAACATCTACATCTCGCCCATACAACGCGAACATCTGCATCTCATCCATACAACGATTTAACATCTGCATTTCGCCCATACAACGATTTAACATCTACATCTCGCCCATACAACGCATTTAACATCTACATCTCGCCCATACAACGCATTTAACATCTGCATTTTGTCCATACAACGATTTAACATCTACATCTCGCCCATACAACGACAAACATCTATACAACGATTTAACATCTCGTGATCTCGCCCATACAACGACGAACATCGCATTTCGTTCATACAACGATGAACGTCAGATTTCGGCCCATACAACGATTTAACATCCGATTTCGGCCCATACAACGACGTCATCTGCATCTCGTCTATACAAGACGGCGTATCATCACACCATTTCATTATATAATATATACGATTTGACTACAACCACAACACAAAATTTACATTCTTACATTATTTTGTTTTGACAGTTATGCACTAATGCTTCTATCTTAGCTTCAATATACAGGAACTGCACAAGATGGAGCACAACGTGGATTTTCTCTTACAGCGAACCGGAGCAATTTGTTGGGGGGCCAACCTTCCCAATGAATGGCGTAAGTCGCCTCAGCGTTGGTCCACCTGCTCCACATCACCATAAAACCCAGTACCATAAGCCATAGCGGTACACCCCAGGTTCAAGCCCGTTTATTTTATTTTTATTCTTTACACCACAGCCCAGTGTCGTCATAACTCGACACTGGGACAAATTTTGAGTTCGCGTCAGCCTTGCCTAAATTGCCCAACATTCTAGTTCTGAGGGTCGAGACAAAATTGGCTATGAGTCAACGTCTTTGTCCGAAGATTCTTTCATCATCTCCATACAAAGAGGGACAACTTTTGACACCCAATTTTGACCCTCCCGTCCAGTCATTAACTATAAAATTACACTAAATTTCAACAATAATTCTAATAATTTTAAAATAATAAAATGCAGCAATAAAACATTAATACAGACATAAATAAACAATTTAATAATAAATAATAAGTACATAAAATAATAATCTAACACACGCGTTTTAATAATAGCATTAAGAAGCCCTAATTTTTATTTAATAGGTTTTAATAACGGCATCGCATTATAAACATTAAGAACTAATTAAATAGCACACCCGCATTTATTATTGTAATAATTTTAAACTCAAACTTACATTAATAAATCACCTAAATAATTTAAGCACAATTTATTATTTTAATTTACTAATTAAATACCTAAAACTCACCACTAATTAATTAATTAACTCCTAAAATTAAATACCTAATTAATTAAAATCACCAAATTAACCCATTCACTTAAATTACCCGTCGCCTACCAACACCGCAGCCCGCTTCTTAATAAATTCTTATATCGACTCAATTTCTACTTCCCTATACCCTCGTCCCTGTCGACAAAGCCCTAAAACAAAAGAAGAACCCTAATAGTTTCACCCGCCGCACCTTACCCTCGCGTCCCCATCGCTGCCAAGACCCTAGCCGAGATTCTCGCCTGAGAATCCGGTGACTTACCTTTCTCTTACCAGTACCATTCGAAGTCGTTACATGCAATATTTACCTCCTAAAATATTACACTCAAGAAAGCTTACGAGATCAGTACTAAATCGCACGAATCAAGCACGAATCAACACCAAATATTAGTCCAAAACCATCCTTGATTACTTACCAACTTAGAACCCAAACCGTAGCTATATAAAGCACATGCAATAGGCATTCGAAAGAGGAGAGAGCACAGAGGACAGAGGACAGAGAGCGGAACATAGAGAGGAGGAGACCCACAGCGTCGATCTGACACCCTCCCTTGACAGACAAAGAGCACAATAGAAGGCAGGGCTCATTCAGAGCAGTAGAACATCGGAAAGAACACATAGCTTGGAGGACAAAACCAGCGCATACATCAAGGCAGAACTCAATCGGAAAATCAGTCTAAACTAGTCTCAAACAGGTACTGGAAACTTTTCGTTAACGATTCGAAGGTACGCTCGTCGTCGCCTCAGATTCGCCATACACAAAAGGTAAAACTTCGTTCCCTTCCTCAATTTTGTTCGATTTTACGTTATATGGTATGTTTTTGTTGAATGTGTCTGGTACGAAAGGGTTCGTTACTAAATTAATTTAAAACACGTTTTGACGAGCATTTTCTGTTTGAATCTGTTAGTACGCAACTGGATATTTAGTAGGAATGTATTGATATACAGTGACTAATTTTGGGGGCATTGGTTTAGCAAACGAATCTAAGATTCAGTCCATTAATCGCATCCGTTACGACTTCTGTCTTTGTGTAAGTCTAAATCTGTTACAGATCCTGTTTGGACTGTTGAATAACCTACAGGGTCTTTGTTTATTTTAAAATTTCATTGCCTCTTGTGATTAGTTAAATAAAGTGCTTGATATGTTAATTCAAGATCAGTATTAATCATGTATGAACTGTTAAAACCAAAACTCACTATACACGTTGCTTCTTGTAACTCTCTCTATAAATAAATACTTCTCCTAACAAATAGCTAGTGGGAAGTAAAAGGGATTACGAGGTCTAATCCCGAATTTTAAAATTAAGCCGACGCACTCCCGGAAATAACAACAACCAAAAATTCAAAAGGATTATGTGTGTTTATATGTATGTATATTTATGTGCCTATATTCAAAGATTCAAACCTCTTACTCATTTTCCAAATATCATAAGAAAGATTATATGTTAGCATGCACGTAATAACAACCCAAATTCCAAAAGGTGATTATGTGTTTTGTATGTATATATATTTGTGTGTCTACGTTCAAAAGATTTAAATCTTTACTTACTTTCTAAAAAAAAACATCATTATTGTGTTTTTTAACAATTCAAGACCGACCTCTAATTAAATTGTTACTAAGATCAAGGATACATGATTTACAATGTCGTGTTATCATCCCGATAAAGTAACAAACATTTTAATTGTAAAATAACCCCCCCCCCCCCCCCCCGCGTTCTCACCTCTTAAAATGGTAATGTATCTTACTTTAAGCTAACTATACAAGCATAATACCTATCGTATTATATTTATTTATTTTTACTTTGTTTCCATTGTTTTGGGTGTAGTTAAGGTTTACGTTATGCGGGAATTGTAATAAAATCATTGTAAAGCAGAATTGTATACTTAACGATGAATAGGAATGTCTTATACCTATATTCTTTGGTTGACTGCATATATACGTGTCTAAAATTGCCTATTTGATGCATGTATGCATTATACCCAGATTTCAGTCCCAGAATAAATATTCAAGTGTCATCTGTATGTCTCTCGTGACTGTCGAGTCATCGTATGCATATTTAAACCTATTAGGGCGAACATATCTAACATATGGCATGTTTTAGGATCTTAATACTCAAGCACGACCTGGATAGTCCATTATGTTTATGACTCTTTGTCTGTTTATCTAAGTTATGCATATTACGCATTTAAGAACATATATCGGTCTCTGCTGATTGACTAAATTGTTTAAGAGTAAGCATGTGGTATCTCGCTATATCACCGCTGTCCAGCACCTCTATAAATCTATTGATATTTTATTAAGTTATTCTAGGCCCAAATCTGGACAGGTTGAGTCTTCTTTTGAAATCTGAAAATTCATATGTATTGGGTTTGTTCTATGCTGCTGGGTCATGGATGATAGACTTGCTATATTTTTGGCCTGCTCTGTTTTACTGCGTATATGAAAAAGACCCAATTCTTATTAAATTGCTTGGAACAATATTGTGGGCTCGTCTTTTCTTTCAAAATGACGAAATGAAATAATTCAAATGTGTTAAATCTTATATCAATGTGCATTTATTATTTGATAAAGTTTGGAGACATATGCTAACCCTTTTCTTTCTTATTATTATTTTTTACATGACATGCATCGGGAGAATAACCAAGAGTCTCGGTATGAGACTCATCATGATTTTCATATCGCCAACCACACTTCCGCCGCAGGGCTTCCAAACAGCTATAGGATAGATGGTGTCGCCATCCGTCCTAGACGTTACGACAACTCCAATCTCCCTCCTCCCTTTGCTTATTTACGCATTTATTTATTGGTTTATTCATTATTGTCATATTTATTAACCTTGTAATTAATAGGATGATTAACTCCACTAGTCTTTGAATACTTTGGAAGGGTAGCTTAAAGATAAATTCATCTTTTACTTAGTCTAGGCTCATCATATAAATCTAAATCTAAAATAATTAATCCTAGCTATGCTTTAGTCATGTAATTAATATATTCCTCCATATTTAATTCTTAAGAAATAAACTTTCTCATAAACTCTTCATAAACATCATAGGAAGTAATTTTCGCATACACGTATAAAACAATAATTTCATAATTAACTTTATATATAAGAGTCTTAACCTTACATACTAATAGGAGTAATTTATCATGTTCTTAGTTTTTTTTGTCAAATAAAATAATTACATGTCTTATAAATGCATAATCAACTTTGTATATTTTTGCGAGTCTTATAAGACCCTTTTAGTTATCAACATATATTCTTTAGATATTTTGCCACATCCCTTTTTTTTGCTTAAATAATCTTTTCTAAAACATACATCCCTTAGCCAAATAAATTAACCTATGTTTAAACGGACAACCACAAGTTAGCGGATCCTTTAGGGTGTCTAATCCCTTCCCTTTAGGATAATAAAGAACCCTTACTCAGAATCTCATTTAAGTTTAGCAGACCATTAAATGGAGTTAATGTTTACTTTAAACTAGTTAACATTTAGGTGTCCTAATTCACCCAAATTAATTAGGTGGCGACTTCTTAAAATACATTTAGGAATCAACCATACGTGGCCCTCCCGTTTCGACTTCGGTTAAAATGGGGTGTTACAGTTAGCAAAACCACATCTCTTATGGCACTACCCTCCACCCGCGTCGGAGGAGCTGGAGGCTCAGGTGCCGGGGCCTCGGGAGCTGGCGGTGCAGTAGAGCTCGCCAACTGGAGCGCAATCTCAGGCCTAGACTGGGCATAAGTCCCAGTAACTCTCTGGGTCTGACTAATAGCTCCTGCTACTGCTTTGCCCTTCTAGGTCACTGTTACCTTCTTTAGAGACATAGCTGTAACACAATAATACGTCAAAGAGGGATTATCCTACTAACATAGCTCTATCGCACGACCTATCACATGAAAGAATAGAAACCAATCCTAAATGTACTGTAGCCTCCTGTTTATGGGTGTGGTGCACAACACACCGATAACCAAGACTCTACTGCACACGGCTGTAGATATTCTGAGGACTAACTGCTCTGATACCATTTTTGTCACGAACCAAACCGACGGGCCGCGACTGGTGCCCTACCTGGGCACCTTTATACCCTCACATCACATATAATCAGCGGAAGCTAAGAAACAACTCATATAATAAAATAGGCAAGCCGGCAAGGCTGCCATTATATACCCAAATCCAAAACAAGCTACAACTGTACACACGTCTAACCCACACATGACTATAGACCTCTAAGAGTATAACAATATCTATAACGGGACAAGGCCCCGCCGTACCCCTGAATATACATAATCCTGTAACAGCAAAATTGTACCAAAATGATAAGCCTCGGAACAATGGAGCTATCCCAAAAGCTGAGCAAAGATCATAAGCTCGCGGATCACTAAATTGAGTACCTACACCAGCGGGCATGAACGCAGCCCTCCGGAGAAGGGGGTCAGTACAACAATGTACTAAGTATGTAAACATAATGTACTATAAATAAGATCATAACTGGCCAAAAATATGACAGGGACAAGTATGAAAATCAAATACCAGATTCAACCGTGTCATAAAATAAAAGCCAACTGTACCTTTTAAAAAATTAGAATCAATTGTACCTGTTAAAAATGAGTCATGTCAAAATCATGGGACGCCTGCCCATATACTTATCATGTGCATATATATTAGCGTTGCAGAGCATGCAACCCGCCCCAATATATGTTAGTGTTGCGGAGCGTGCAATCCGATCCAATATATGTTAGTATTGCGGAGAGTGCAACCCGATCCAATATATCTTAGTGTTGCAGAGCGTGCAACCCGACCCAATATATGTTAGTGTTGCGGAGCATGCAACCCGACCCAATATATGTTAGTGTTGCGGAACGTGCAACCCGGTCCAATATATGTTAGTGTTGCGAAGCGTGCAACCCGATCCAATATATTTGTCCCGGCCCGTTCTGGGACTCGGTGAAATGGAATAATAACAATTGCACGAATAGCTTTCTTGAGCAACATTGTGCAATTTAAATCATATTTTGACTCTCAATAAAATCATCTTTAAAATGAACTTTCATTTTTGAAAAACCAAGGCACTATCACATCTTTCCTTTTAGAAAACACCAAGTCACTATCACATCTTTCATTTTGGAAAACACCAAGGCACTATCACATCTTTCATTTTAGAAAACACCAAGACACTATCACATCTTTTATTTTAGAAAACACCAAGGCACTATCACATCTTTTATTTTAGAAAACACCAAGGCACTATCACAATATGTATCATAAAGGATTCAATGGAATTACGTACGTCCGTCGTACACCCATTTCATATAAATCATGCTAAAAGAAGAAGGGATAGTTTCACATACCTTATCGGCTATACCAACTTGATACTGAGAAAACGTCTCAAGTAGTACTTCCATCTATATCAATAATAACACGTTTATAACCTTTATGCTTACTAGTATACGTAGTATAACGAATAATGACTCTCTTTTCATATAACAATTCGGGCATCATTTACCCTATATATACTCTCATCCACAACTTACAAACAAGGCCGATAACATCAATAACCAAGCACTAATTAAGGGCACAACCAAACCGCAACCAATGTGAGTCATACACCTACTTCTCATGTTAATCCGGCCTCTTAATCCATATAAAAACAGTCCACTAAAACAATCCATACTTCAACAACAACGAGGGTAAAATATGAAGTTTTCTACACCTTTCTATACCCATATTCCTTTTGGACATACGTTAGCAATTTACCACATTAAACATGCATAATTGTAACCAAATTTCCAGCTTTATAACTCCACAAAACAGTCCATAAAACAGCACAACAATGTCCCACAGTTTCATGCAGTTTCGGCCAACAAGACTTAATACCAAAGCCCTTCATAACTCCTTAATATCCAAGTCATATGTCAACACTTTTATATAAGCAGTTTCAACTTTCAATAAAAAGATTTCCTTCAATTAATAACATGTAATAGGTGATGATAACACCAACAATAACCATCGAATTCAAAGTAAAGAAAAACAGTCCACAATCGGCCAACACACTAACCACAACTACAAGTATTTGCTTACTTCCAATACTTCTTAAATCATGTTCATCCCTTAACTATAACATCATTAAACTTCCAATAACTTTAAAAGAAGAAGAATCATTACCTTAGCTAGCCAAAACAGTCCCTAGTTCTCGGTTCACTGCTTTCCTTTTGTACCACTCCTTCAAGTTACAACAACATGCATGAATCCTCTACAAGCTTTTATTCATATTGCTTTCATGTTTTTCTTCCAAAAGTTCAAAAACAAGCTTAGGGTTTCAAGACAGTTTTTGGCCCAAAAACCGTGACCCACTGTTTTGGAGTAACAACTTTGCTTAGAACTTAATCAAAGAGCTTAATCTTGGAAAATATTCAACTCTTGTTCTTCACTTGGCTTAGGGTTTTCGAAAACCTTGAAGGAGAAGAGAAGAGAGGAAGGAGTTTGGATGAAGATATTTTGTGTGATAAGTCTTGCAACACTTGTATACAATAGGTGTATATTGCACAAGTAGAGGGGGACCCATGAGCCCCATTTGTCCACTTGTCACAAAATATCTCGGACTTGGAAATTTCTCGCCTCGGCACCGCGGTGCTGCAGAATGGCACCGCGGTGCCGAAAGTACTGCATCTCCTCAGAAGTTATGGCACTGCGGTCCTGATGTCCGGCATCGCGGTGCTGCAGCCTTTCGTAGTGTTCTGCCAACTTTCGTTCTTTTTGTTTCGGGAGCTCCTTTTTGCCTACACTCTATTGGAAATAATTCAATTACTAGTACTACTTCTCGTCGTCACATTTATTGTATCCAAAAAATTTCCCTATAGAAAACGTAAATATACTTTCCTTCCAACATTCAAACCTTATATCCTAACTTACGTTCTCATTTCATTGCCTTGGAACTACGGAATGTAACACCTGTCCTGATGAGGTGTGTTCTGGTGTTACCTCGGATATTGGGGCAACATAGTCTGGATCAGCTTCTTTTTTCTCTGTTGCCTTCGATGTTGACGAAACATTTGAACCTATGTTCCAGTATATTCTTCGCCCTCTCTTGGGTATGAAGTTCCTTAGTGGAGTGTCGTCAGACATTTCCTCTTCTCCTTCCTTCTCGGCTTCGGTTGGAGTGGTGGTTGAAGCTGTCGGAATTTCGGGTAGATTGAAGTCGGAATCAGTGCTGGTGATGGACTCAATAGGGAAAGTCGACTCTTTAACAGGGGAAGTCGACTCTGCCCTGGTCCTTTTGGCAGTTTTCTCTTCACCAAATCTGCTTTCAAAAACCCTTTTCGACCTTCTCATCGGCATTGTTGATTGTGATCCTCTTGACGCAAGGTTTGTAAAATCAGATGTTGTATCAAAACCTATTGGGTTCTCCGAATCTCCAGGGTAACACACATTTAATGGCTCATTAGAACCTAGAAATATCAAAGCTAAACTTGTATCTTCCTCAGAAGGTTTTTGTTCATTGATGGTTTTATCATGTTTGTACTTTTTGTGGCTATTTGGTGGACTTGTTGACATAGGAGAATACTCTTTAGATTTGAAAGATTGGAAAGATTTGGGGGATATGGACATGGGAGAGGGTTTTGAAGAGTCCAGTGTATTTGAAAAGTTTTGAAAAGCTGGCGATGATGTTTGGGCTGCCATTTGATGGTTCTATTTGATGGCTGACTGATGTGACAAGACAGACGTAATTATGGGGATTTTAATCATGGCAATCTTCAATTCACACTCAAACTCTTTTCCTTAAATTTAGGTAGTGGAAAATATTTGAACTCTTCACATACCCAAAACAAAGGTTTTTACATGACACAAGACATCTTCAAAATTTAAAAAAATGGTCCTCCTTATTTTTGGATTTTCGTTATTTACAGAGACTTGTTACATATTAGAACCCCGTAAAAAAATAAGATAAACAAGATCGACCAATGTACTGAAACACGATGTTGTGAGTGATGTTGGCAACATTTCAAAGTTCAACTAGCATTTTGAGACTTCAAGGATTTTCTGATTTGGCAAATGGTTTTCCGTATATGTTCCCTATGAGACTGATCGCATGACGAATGTGACATTTTAATGTTGTCCTTAATCAATTTAGTTGAACACATATGGATAAAAAAAATTAAGGAATTTTCAACCTTGTTGAAGCACGTGATACTCCTATAAAATAGGAACGGTACAAAACTTAGAGTTTTGCTCTTTTCGTATAAAACCAAATCTTTAGTTGAGGCTTCACCTTCTTATGATACTCCTTTTTTTATGATATGCATCATCGCAGAGAACGGTATCACATTCAAACCTTGTCCTTGTGAAGTCAAGCTTGATTCATTTGAAAATAATTGTGCAACATTACTTACAACCTATATACTGTACACTGACCCAAATGATAAATATTACTCAGAATGTTAGGTCAACATTTAGGACAACATCTACCTTGCCTGTCTTATTTTCAGAGAAAACAGAGACCAAGAGATTTTTTCAAGCTAGAAAATCTCTCATGATCTAAGGGTTTGGTAAAAATATCAGCTAGTTGAGAAAGAGTATCAACATGTTCGATTTGAACTAGCTATTTGTCTACTAAGTCTCTTAAAAAATGATGCCTTATGTCAATGTATTTTGTACGTGAATGCTGAACAAGATTTTTGGAAATATTAATAGCACTCAGATTATCACAATACAAAATCATAGAGTTATTAGAAATGCCATAGTCATCAAGCATATGTCGTAACCAAATCAGTTGAGCACAACAACTTTCTGCTGCCACATATTCGGATTCGGCAGTCGAGAGTGACACACAATTTTATTTACGACTGTACCATGAGATTAGATTGTTGCCGAGATAAAAACAACTACCACTCGTGCTTTTCCTATCGTCGACATCACCAGCCCAATCTGAGTCACTATACCCTATTAGATTAGGATTAGTATCTCTAGAGTACTAAATTACCAAGTCACTTGTACCGACAATATATAGTATGATACGTTTCACGACATTAAGATGAGATACCTTGGGACTTTCTTGGAACCTGCGCAAACACACACGCTAAACATGATATCTGGGCGACTGGCAGTAAGATATAAGAGGCTACCTATCATAGATCGGTACAATGTTAAGTCAACATCTTGTCCAACATCGTCTTTACTTACTTGCTGCGTAGAGCCCATTGGAGTCTTCATGTGTTTAGCATTTTCCAGACCAAACTTCCTAACAAGATTCTTGGCATACTTGCTCTGGGATACAAAAATCCCTTCTTCCACCTGTTTAATCTGCAAGCCTATGAAAAATGTTAGTTCTCCAATCATGCTCATTTCAAATGTTGTAGACATCGCTTTGACAAATGACTTTAAGAGGGATTCTTTAGTCGAGCCAAATATGATATCATCAACATAGATTTGAGCTATGATTACATCTACTCAGTGTCTCTTAATAAATAGAGTTCTGTCAGCTTCTCCACGGATAAAACCAAAATCAATAAGAAAGTTAGTTAAACGACCATACCATGCACGTGGTGCCTGTTTTAGACCATACAAAGCTTTCTTGAGCTTCTATACATGTTGTGGATGGTGAGGATATTCGAATCCTTTTGGTTATTCAACGTATACTTCCTTGTCCAAGTATCCATTGAGAAAGGCACTTTAACATCTATT
The DNA here is from genome assembly GCA_029844215.1 of Przewalskia tangutica. Taxonomy (NCBI): domain Eukaryota; kingdom Viridiplantae; phylum Streptophyta; class Magnoliopsida; order Solanales; family Solanaceae; genus Przewalskia; species Przewalskia tangutica. The sequence goes on along the minus strand of CM056732.1, from coordinate 78,155,561 downwards.
TGGTGCAAGGTAATTTTTAGATAACAAACAATAGCAAGAAGTAATCTTATTGATTCAAGTCTAGCCACAGGTGCAAAGGTCTCGTCATAGTCAATACCTTCAACTTGTATATATCCTTGAGCAACAAGTCGAGCTTTGTTCCTCACAATCTGCCCTAACTCATCTGATTTGTTTTTGAATATCCACTTAGTCCCAATAACATTAGTGTTGTTGGGTTGTGGTACCAAATCTCAAACCTCATTTAGGGTAAACTGCTCCAGCTCATCTTGCATAGCTTGTATCCAAAAATTATCTTTCAATGCTTCCCTAATATTCTTAGTTTCCAATGTAGATGTAAAATAAGAGAGACTAACATGTTGGTATATGGTGGACATGCACACATACCTTACCTTTCGCCCTCATTCACCTCAGCTCAAAAACTCCCCCTATCACTAGGTCGGGTGGATGGTTCCTCCTAATCCTCAATGGAGGGTCTCTTCTCACATAATTATTCAACTCAGAAGCAGACTCCTCCTCGACATCTTCATCGGTGTTCTCTCTTTGAGGTTCAGATGTGTCCTCTGATGTTTGGTCAACATCTGGGACAACACATGTTGCATCAGTGAGTTGCTCCTCTTCAACTGCAACTACAATGTTGTTTTCCGAAGATCTTTCAGACATATCCAGCAGATCATCAAAAATCACATTGACAGACTCCTGAATGGTCTTTGTCTGAAGGGTGTATATCCGGTAAACATGGATATTCTGAGAGTAGCCGACAAATATCCCTTTGTCGCTCTTGGAGTCGAACTTGGCCAGTTTATCCCTGTCATTAAGAATATATCACACACACACCCAAGACATGGAAATACCTTAATGTGGGTTTCTTTCTATTTAACAGTTTATAGGGTGTCATCTTGGTCTCTGGCCTAAGATAGACTCTATTACTTATGTGACATGTTGGGTTCAAGGCTTCTGCCCAAAACCTTTTTGATAACTGTTTAGAGCTCAACATTACTCTTGTCATTTCCTGTAAAGTTCTGTTCTTTCTCTCGGCAACCCCATTCTGTTGAGGTGTTTTTGGTGCCGAAAATTCATGGAATATGTCTTTCTTTTCACAGAATTTTATAAAGGTTTGATTTTCAAATTCCTTTCAATGATCAAATCTTATTCTGAAAATTGAAGAACGAAACAGGTTCCTAATTCTAGAGTAAAGTGTTTTAAACATCTCAAAGGTTTGTAATTTTTCCTTTAAAAAGTATATCCAAGTAAATCTAGAAAAATCATCAACAATCACATAAGAGTATCTCATTCCTCATAGGCTATCTACCTCAATTGGACACATAAGATCCATATGCAATAATTGGAAACAATGAGACGTACCTGAATGTTGTCCGTCATGTTGGACAACATTGTGAGAGACACGTGTCTGCTTTCCCTTCAAACAATCTTCACACAGTGTTTTATCTTTTGTATCCAGTCTGGGAATGCCTTTAACAGCTTCAAACGAGATCAGTTTCTCCAAGGTGCCGTAGTTGACATGTCCCAACTTCTGGTGCCAAAGTGTCAAGTCACATACCTTTGCGGAGTTGCAAACTTCTTCTCTACCTACTAGATAGCAGTTATCTCCGGTTCGGGTTCCTAACATGACACACTTGTTTGCAGAATCTATTACTTTGCATCCAAGTTTGTTGAATTTCACTTCTAGATCGTCATCACATAGTTGGCTTATGCTAAGGATATTAGCAACTAAACCTTCTACATGAAGCACATTCTTCAAGGCTGGTACATTCGGAACATTAAGAGTTTCTCTACCAATAATCTTACTCTTACTTCCTCCTCCAAAGGTCACGTACCCTTCATTGAATGCTCTATACTCCTTCAAGAGACTTTTAGTACCTATCATATGACGTGAGCAACCACTATCGAAGTACCAAGAACCTGTAATGTTAGTACGCAAGACAGTTATGCACACATTACATTTCAGATTAAGTTTGGGTACCCACTCCTTTTCAAACCTTTTCTTCATTCTACTTTCAGGCTTATTACTTTGAATGTTGTCAGTGATGTTGGGCAACATTGGTGGCAACACTTTAGGCAATAGACTGAGTGCAGAGTTTTGAAGCATGTAGCAGTAGGCCATGAGATGTCCTGACTTTTTACAGAAGCTACATATAAACTTCTATCCAATCATAGTTCTCTGAGGGTTACAAGCATTTTCTTTGACAAATTTTATCCTCTCAGTTGGACTATGGATCCTGGAAGTATCGGTTTTTCTGGGAGAATGATAACCAAGCCCAGTCCTTGTGGGATTGCTGAAGTTCAAAATTTCATCCAGTTTGGAGGTTCCCATGTTTAGCCTTTGAAACGTGGTCTCATCTGTGTACAATCGTGCACGAATCTTATCAAGCTCAAGATCCTTCTTGGTAAGTGTCATCTCTAATCGGTTGATTGTGCCTTTCAAATTGCAATTCTCAAGAGCCAATGATTTTGATTTTGAGTCCAGTTGCTTAGATGTAGTGATTAAGGCTTTACTAAGATTTTGTAATTCCTTTATCGTTTCGTCTTTCGAGTCAACTAGATCCAAATCAGCAGCCTTAGTTGAAGAAATAAATCCACTAAAACAATTTACATCAGAATAATCAAAGTATACATACCTCTCTGATGATGCAGACATTTCAGATGTGGCCTCCGATGTTGTTTCAGATGTTGGATCAACATTGTCAACAACACCTTCATCGTCGGATAGTAAGTGTTCACACATGGCTGCAAGCATTGCCTGTGGTTGTTCTTCTTTTTTATCTTCTTATTCTTCTTCATTTTTATCATCACTGAGGGTTACACACATGACCTCACCAATTTTCCTAAGGGTGTTTGCACACTTATTAGAGTAGTGTCCCCAACCCGAGCATGCATAACACTGCACTCCCTCAAGTTGTTTGCGATTGTAGTTGGTTCCGTTGGAGTTGGATTTCCTCAGTGGGTTGCGGTTTCTCTGCTCGTAAGGCGACCTAACTGGTTGCTTATTGAAGAGAGGGTTCTGATGCTTATTATAGTTTAATTTGTTACAGTCAGTGTTGATATTTCTCACCATAGAATTGAATCTACGAGTGAGTAAGACAACAGTTGCATCACTGTCCAGTTCCTCTAGGTTTTCTTCCTCGTTTTCCATTTCAGATTCTGAGGTTTGTCCTTGAAGTGCCAAAGTCTTGTCTTTATATAGATCTCTTTGGCTCTTCATGTTTATCTCATATGTTTGAAAGATTCTCATTAAAGCGTGAAATCCATAGTAGCAAGATTATGGGCCTCTTCAATAGCACAAATCTTAGTATTAAATCTTTCAGGAAGAGATCTGAGAGCTTTATCTACAATTTGTATATTGGTTAATGGAGACTCAAGCACTTGACACTGATTAGCAATGTCAATCAACTTTTCAAAATAGGATTTTATGTCGTCAGACTCCTCCATCCTTAAGCGCTCGTATTGACTCAAGATCATGCGAAACTTTGTACGTCGAACATTTGAGGTTCCCTCACAATGAGTTTGTAAGGTTTCACAAGCATCCTTGGCCGTTTTACAATTCTGGATAAGCTTGAACATATAGAGATCTACCCATCCAAATATTGCATTTAGGGTCTTTTTGTTAAAGCTTGCCGAGTTGATTTATTCCTGGGTCCATTCAGACTCGGGTTTAGTGAGAATATCACCATCCTTGTCTGCTGGATACTTGGGGATTACATAGCCTTCGGATACTGATCTCCAGGCTCGAACATCAATGGATTTGATGTGCGAACGTAGTCGAATTTTCCAATAGGCGTAGTTAGATCCGTCATGTATCGGAAGTCTACCAACGTTTTGTGAAGCTAAGTCCATAGCTGTAATATTCAAAATCAAACACTTATTGTATCAAGTGAAGGCTTTGATACCACTTGTTAGGTCCCGTGGGCTACGGATTCGTAAAACGTAAGATTATAAACGCAAAACCTAAGAACAACAAAAACAGTCCCTGGATGTTGCATTCAATGTTGGGTCAACATCTAAGGCAACATTGTAATAAAATAGAATAAACCTTGTAGAGTATGTGCAGCGGAAAGTAAAGAGACACAAGGTTTATATTTTCAAGGGTATATATAAATATATCCCTTGATGGTCGATGACCAAAATAATTGTATAAATTATATACAATTACAAAGAATTTCTTTTTACAAATTGAGCGTTACAAACGGAAAAAAAATTACAAACAAAATGAAGTCGCAGATGACTTCGCCTAAAGTTACAAAATCTAAAAGATAAAAGACAACATCTTCATTACAATCACTTGAACAATAAGCTTAATCTAGAATAGAGATAGTGATTGCAATGTGGGACAAGATGTTGTTAAAACAATTTTAGGCTAAAATATTGATCCAGTTTTCTAAGGTAAAATCCGAGAACTCTCTTGGAAGTTCTTCTTCTCTAAATCTGGATATCGATACTTGTGAAGCTCTCTTCTATTTATAGTATTGAGCTTCCATTGAAATCCTCACTGATGGTTGCGGAGGTTGAGCAAAATATGGAAGCAACTTGGACCAAGTCTTCCTCCTGGAAATTCTCAACGATCTGGACTTGGTCATTCGATGCTTTCTCTCCACGTTTTGACTTTGTCTTTCACCACATTTTAAACACAGCAATCTGGTAAGCCTGCCTAGGTCATTTTTACTCGCAGTAACTTCAACTGCTTAGGCCGAAAGAATAGGCAAAACAGTTACAGAGATGTTGGCATAAATGTTATCGCAACATCGCAGGCAACATCCTGAAGATGTTGTCATGTGCTTTCGCAGATGTTGTCACAACATCCTATCCAACATCAACACTCCTAAACTAATGTGGGTCAATGGGCTGAACACACGGGATTTAACAGAACTGAAGCTCAAGAACTTCCTAATGACATGTCTTTGAGATTTGCTATTATTGTAGTTAATAAAGACGATGCTCCAGCCACAAGAGAAGATCAGGCTATTCAAGAGGAACCTAATGTATCACCTGGAGCAACACAAAGTTAATTTACTGTTCAAAGTAAACCTAATATATCAACCGGGGTAGCACAAAGTTATTCAATGGGACAACTTAGAATGATGGAATCCAACAAGCTAAAAAAAAGGTAATACAGTAACTCTAAAGAATCGTCTTCTAAAGTCAATGAAAAAGGTAGATGCAAAAAAAAAAACACAATCGAGGATGAGAATGAGACTGTTCTTAAAGGTTTGATGGAGTTGATGAAATAATTTATCGAAAGTCATGATAAGAGGATGAGTGCTTTAATTGATAAGTTAGGGGAGCGTGACTTATCTGATGTTCGTGGTAAGAAATTGTAGGATTTTGTTGGGTTTAAAACACATAAGTAACAGAAGTTTAAAATTTGTTTAACTTACTTACCCCAATAATTTTGTCACTGATACGATTACTTTACAATTGAAACATGTAAAAACAAGACACATAAACTTACAGTTGATATTTTTGGAGTCTTTACTAAAGGAAGCGCACATGATTATCCTTTCGACCGCAAACCTTGATGTGGTATATTCCTCAGTCAGGAAAGCTAGGAAATCTTGATAGAGGTTTGATAGGATTTTATTCTCTGAATTCTCAGTTCAGAAAGTAAGAATTGAGTTATCAATTTCAGTAACCAAAATAATGGGTTTTAAGTACTGAATATATAGGGGAGGTTATGTTACAAATCAGATTAGAATTAGGCTTAAAACCTAACCCAAAATCCGAGAAGAAGTGGGCTAGTTTGATCGCCCACTGTCAGACAAAAGCGTCGCGCTCGCCTCTCAAAGCCGGTGCTACTTCTATTTTAATATTTTAGTACGTTTTAATTTAATTAAATTCAAAATTCAATTTTTACTTAATTAAATAATTTCCATTAAATAGAAATTATCTCATAATTTATTATTGGTTTAAATATCTTGATTCTAAATCAAGTATTTTACATTCTCTCAATATACCCTTACACCGAAAAGACAATCGACTTAGTGTGACCCTTTAGGCCTTCACACATCGACATTAATCAAATTTAGATTCACACGGAGCTCCTAGACTGCGCCATATGACGAACTCAATATGTGAAGTACGTTTACATAACTCCTGCAAACACAACCTTTATGTGAGATGATAAGTTTCTTTCATTCGCGGCACACTCTATCAAGCTTAGGATTTTCCATGTGTCTATCCAAATGGCTTGATCATTTTATCTTATCAATATTAGTCGACAACTAGACCATATCCTAGATATGTCTTTTGCATTGGCCAATGATTTGGTCGACCTAATATTACTGAGAAGCTGAGTGTTCTCTCTCGAATATCCAATCGAGGAATGAATCTTATTATTATCTCAACTACCACCTTTGTTTACATCGTAATGTACCCAACTCAAGTCATGTCTTATCCTATAAGGAATTTAAGCTTAGGACAGGGTCAAAGTACATTACTCTGTAAATTAGGTGTGTATTGCCCTCAAGTCAAAGGATCTCTATACCCCACATGGTGATAATACTCTAGACATGTATAACATATAGTTTATCAGCAGGGTATACCAATATCTTCTAATAGTATTCATGTGTCCATCACTAGTAATCACACTAGTAGTAAGTGTGACATACTATATTCTCTAAGAATGTAATGCAGGCCACATATAGACTTATAATATATCATTGATATCTCATCCTCAATGATCATCAGTCAAGGCTATTTTGAGAATTACGTTCTATCATTAATATCTCACTTTATCAATGACAACGTAAGCTCAAGGGATGCACATTAATGAATAATCACAGCAATCAAAATCATAACTCAATAATTGCAAATGCCAAATTATATTAATCTCATTAATAATATGAATGTGTTCAAGTACATTTGTCTCTAATATGATTGTTTCTAGGACATACATACTTTCAATCTCTCACTTGGCCTAGAGCCAATCACTAACGTATCTAATGCCATGTTTTCAAAGTGACCATTATGCTTGACTAAGCCTAATGGTTTAGTAAACGGGTCATCTAAATTTTCATCTGTAGGAACGTAGTCTAATCTTATCTCTTCAGTATCCATCATCTCCCTGAGTATGTGGTATTTTCTTGGTACATGCTTGTTTCTGTTCGTTGATCTTAGTTTCTTAGCTTGGGCAATCGCACCAGTGTTGTCACCATAAATTGTTATTGGAAAAGTGGCACTCGGAACAACCCCTAGTTCTTTCAAAAACTCAGATATCGCGACAACTTCCTTACCAGCTTCCGATCCAGCAATGTACTCGGCTTCTGTTGTCGAATCAGCAGTTGTAGCTTGCTTGGAACTTTTCCAACTCACTATTCCACCATTTAAAATGAAGGCATAACCAGACTGAGATTTGAAGTCATCAAGATCTGTCTGGAAGCTAGCATCAGTGTACCAAGTAGCTACTAGCTTCTCTTGTCCACCATAGACTAAAAAATATTTTTAGTTCGTCTAAGATACTTAAGAATACTCTTGACTGCTTAACAGTGTTCCTCCCCAGGATTCTGCTGAAATTTGCAAGTTATACTAAGTGCAAGGCCATATCTGGCCTCGTACAGGTCATGTCATACATGATTGATCAAATAGCTGAAGCATATGAGATTCTCTTCATGCGTTCAAGTTCTGCAACAGTAGAAAGACTATTCTTCTTTGATAACTTGATGTCTTGACCCATAGGAAGACTTTCTTTCTTGGAATTTTCTTTAGAGAAACATTTTAGCACTTTGTCTATGTATATGATTGTGACAGGCCTAACAATCTATTATGTCTATCTCTGTAGATCCTAATTTCAAGAATGTAGCAGGTTTCACCTAAGTCCTACATCATGAAGGTGTTGGATAACCATTCATTGACTGACAGCATGAGAGTCTTGTTATCTCTCATTATTAATATGTCATCAACATATATAACAATGAAGACAATACTCTAATCCGTGCATTTACTATAGACGCATGGATCTTCTTTGTTTATAACAAAGTTAAACGATTTGACTACTTTGTCAAAATAAATAATCAAACTCATCAAGGCTTGCTTAAGTCCATAAATGAACTTCCGTAATTTGCATACTGCTTTTAGCCGAGTCTTGGATGTAAAACCTTTTGGCTGTATCATGTACACCTTCTTTAGTCACCAATCTTGTCTTATAAGTTTGTACCTTGCCATATGCATCAATCTTCTTCTTGAAGACCCATTTGCATTCTATGGGTCTAACCCATGTTGGAAAATCAACCAAGTTCCACACTTGATTGATGTACATCAAGTCCATTTCGGATTTCACGGCTTCTTGCCATCTTTGCGAATCAATGTCTAACATAGCTTCACTGTAGGTTGTAGGTTCATCATCATCAGGAATATCTATCTCATTGTGTGTTTCAACAAGGAGATTAAGTCTTTCAAGCGGACGATGAGTTCTAGTGGTCCTACGGAGTTGAATATTCTGTGTTTCGGTGTTTGTTATATTCTGATTGTGAGAAGGTGTTTGTGTGTTGGACAATTCACCACTTTGAGAGCTTTCAGGAATGTCATTTCCATGTCTTTCCTGAATGAGATGATGTACAACTATTGTATCATCTTCCATTGGTTGTGTATGAGAGTATTACATTTCTGCACTATCTCTCCTGACACTCCTGGCTGAAGGGCGTACTCTAAATATCCAATCTTCACCAAATAATGTCACTGAATCCTTGCCTAGGTCATTTGATAAGGGTTCAACCTCTGTATTATGTTGTGCTTCTTGAATTTCTTCAAGGTCTATTTTATTGCAACTATGTTCTTGTAGACATAGTCTTCTTTAAGGAAAATTGTATTTCTGAAAACAATGATCTTATGTTCTCCAAGAAGATAGAAATAGTATCCCCTAATTTCTTTTGGATACCCCACAAAATAATACTTCTCACTTTTGGATTCCAACTTGTCAGTAAGTAACTTCTTTACATATGCAGGGCACCCCCCGGGTCGCATGTGTTTAAGTGCTGACTTCTTGTCGTTCCATATTTCATATGGAGTTTCTCTAATGACTTTGAAGGAACTCTGTTCAGAATATATATTGAGATTTGTAATGCATATCCCCAAAGGTATGTTGGCAGAGCTGAGAAGCTCATCATGTATCTAACCATATCTAATAGGGTTCGATTTCTCCTTTCAGCAACACCATTCATTTGTGGCGTTCCGGGAGGTGTCCATTCTGATTGGACTCCATGAAGCTTCAAGTAATCTAGAATTTTTTTACTTAAGTATTCACCTTCTCGATCTGATCGAAGGGTCTTGATAATTGTTTCAAGTTGCTTCTCCACTTCTAACTTGTACTCCTTAAATTTCTCAAAAGCTTCGGACTTGTGTTTCATAAGATACACATGCCCAAATCTTGTGAAATCGTCTGTAAAAGTGATGAAGTAAGGGAAACCTCTCTTAGCTTGAGTCGAAAATGGCCCACACACATCGGTATGGACTAACTCAAGCATCTCTTTGGCACGCACGCCTTTCCAATAAAGTGGCTTGGTGGTCATATTTCCTCTCAAGTAAGATTCACAATTACCATATGACTCTACGTCAAATGGTTCTAGGTAGTCTAACTTCCTTAATCTTGCTATCATTGATTCATTGATGTGACCAAGTCTGTAGTACCATAAGTAAGTGGGTTTCTTGGATTACTTATTTTAGCTCATTTATTTTGTATATTGAAAATTTCATGACTACAGTTTAGAACATACAATCCATCCACAAGCGGTGCAGTTCCACAAATAAAACCATTAAAAGATAGCATATAATTGCCATTCATAATAAATGAGGAAAAATCCTCAACGTCTAACATTGGGACATAAATAATATTCTTCGCTAACGAGGGAACATAATAACAATTATTAAGTTCTAAACAAAATCCAGAAGGTAAATCTAGTCCATAGGTTCCCACGCGTTCAATATCCACTCGTGCTCCATTTCCAACGCGCGGATCCACTTCCCATGGTCCAACCCTTCTGTTGTCAGTTAGCCCCTGCACATTGTTACAAATGTGTGAGCTACAAGCTGTATCTAATACCCAGCAGTGAAAATTAGTTATAGACATATTTATTTTAATAACAAACATACCTTGTCCAGTAGGGCCAGGAGCACCTGGTGTTTTTTTTCCCCTGGAGTTGTGCAGTCCTTCTTCCAATGTCATTTTCTCTTGCAGTCGAGGCAAACATATGCTTCTATTTTCACCTTCTTCTGAACAACTTCTCGAGGTCTCAAAATTGTGGGTGTGGCGGCAACCGCCTTACCCTTCTTCTTTTGCATGTTCTTACCTTTATGTTTGAACTTGCTAGATGGGACCACCATGAGCACAACCTTACCTTTGGAGGTGGACGATTCGAAGGTCCTCAACATATTGTGAAGCTCTGGGAGACTTGCCTTGGTTCCATTCATGTTGAAATTTACAATAAAGTTCTCAAACAAACCAGGGAGTGAGTTCAAGATTAGATTGACGGAAACATTCACGACCAGCTTCGTTCCAATCGAAGCCAACCTCTCTATTAACCCAATAATCTTCAAAACATGTTGTCACACCTGACCCCCTTCGTTCAACTTACATTTGAAAAGGTCTCTCAGCAGTTCATACTCCATTGTCTGAGACTGTGAGTCATAGAGACTCTTCAAATTTTCTAGCATCTCGTTGGGGCCCATGTTCTCATAATGTCTTTGTAACTCTGGAGTCATAGAAGACAACATAACACATTGTGCCGAAATAGCATCATCAAGATATTTCTGATAGGTTGTCTTGTCAAACAGGGCATACTCTTCAGAATCTTCAGTAGGGACTGTTGGGAATGCTTTATCTAACACATACTCAATCTTTTCCAATCGTAACACCAGACACAGATTTCTTAGCCAGTCAGGGAAGTCTTCTCCAGTTAGCTTGTTTGTTTCAACCAATATTTTAAGTGACAAATTCGACATTATAAACTAAAGATAAGATAGACCTGAAAACTAACATCCTAATATATAATTTCTATTTGAACACATTCGTTAACTAATTAGTCATTTTTTCCTTTAGTGTAATTAGCTTCCACTATTTTTAACACATTCTTCCATCCCATGAAAGATTACAGACTTATATCAAATATGGTCATAATGGGCCAAGATCCAGGTTCATGTTATCTTCGCGTTTGCTGAGGTTGATAACTTCAACAATACAACCTGGTAAGTCTCTAAACCAATTGTAAACAATTTGCAACTATTGATTGATCGAATGTTCTAAACAAAATTATCTGCATCTCTCGGCTTATCCGACACTGAGGCGCCAAGACAACCTAGCAAGTCAACCCCGTTATGCGACTGCAATTATGTATCTAAGTGTATTTTGCCTTCATAGAGCAAACACTGGGTATAAATACTCATGAAGGTTTATCACCTACTTCTACATTTAACATGCATCTATGAAAGAGTCTGAGTCCTCGTAGACTTAAAGCAAATGCTGGGGTATAAATACTCATCTCGCCGAAAAGTATTTTGCACTACAATCAATTATAACGGATGACGCGTTCATATTAAATGAGACTTGTATTAAAATTTGGGGAACATTTTATTCAGGGTTTTAATCAAGATCAACTCTAACATATTTCAAACATCACTCAAAGCATGATATTAAGCAGTTAAACATGTATTTTGGCACCGCCTACCCAAGCATAATTTATGAACGCTAAACTAGTATTGAGCGCCGCCTACCCAAGCATTATTGCGGACGCTATTCTAGTATAATAAATGACGATCATTTAGCACATAAAACAATATACTAAATATATTGTATTAAAATCAATTTTTATGTTTAACCCATATTATTATGTCTTTCAGTTGTTACGTAACCATTGAACCAGCCTGAGCTCTGATACCACTGTAGGGTTTTGTTGGGTCTAAATTACGTAAGTAAGGCACAACAGAAGTTTAAAATTTCTTTAACTTACTTACCCCAACAATTCTGTCTCTGGTATGATTACGTTACAATTGAAATCTGTAAAGACAAGAAACAAAAATTTACAGTTGATATTCTTGGAGTCTTTACTAAAGGGAGCACGCTAGTATCATTTCTACCGCAAGCCTTGTTGTGGTATATTCTTCAGTCAGGAAAGCTATGAAATCTTGGCAGAGGTTTGATAGGATTTTATTCTCTGAACTCTTAGTTCACAAAGTAAGAATTAAGTTATCAATTTCAGTAACTAAAATAATGGGGTTAAGTACTGAATATATAGGGGAGGTTAGGTTACAAATCAGATTAGGATTAGGCTTAAAACCTAACACAAAATCCAAGATGTAGTGGGCCAGTCGGACTGGCCCCACTGCCGTTCAGGCGTCGCGGTGCTCTCGCCCTATTTTAATATTTCAGTACGTTTTGATTTAATTAAATTCAAAAGCTAATTTTGACTTAATTAAATAATTTCCATTAAATAAAAATTATCTCATAATTTATTATTGGTTTAAATATCTTGATTCTAAATCAAGTATTTTACATTCTCTCAATATACCCTTACACCGAAAAGACAATCGACTTAGTGTGACCCTTTAGGCCTTCACACATCGACATTAATCAAATTAAGATTCACACGGAACTCCTAGACTGCATCATATGACGAACTCAATATGTGAAGTACGTTTACATAACTCCTGCAAACACAACCTTTATGTGAGATGATAAATTTCTTTCATTCGCGGCACACTCTATCAAGCTTAGGATTTGCCATGTGTCTATCCAAATGGCTTGATCATTTTATCTTATAAATATTAGTCGACAACTAGACCATATCCTAGATATGTCTTTTGCATTGGCCAATGATTTGGTCGACCTAATATTACTGAGAAGCTGAGTGTTCTCTCTCGAATATCCAATCGAGGAATGAATCTTATTATTATCTCAACTACCACCTTTGTTTACATCGTAATGTACCCAACTCAAGCCATGTCTTATCCTATAAGGAATTTAAGCTTAGGACAGGGTCAAAGTATATTACTCTGTAAATTAGGTGTGTATTGACCTCTAATCAAAGGATCTCTATACCCCACATGGTGATAATACTCTAGACATGTATAACATATAGTTTATCAGCAGAGTATACCAATATCTTCTAATAGTATTCATGTGTCCATCACTAGTAATCACACTAGTAGTAAGTGAGACATACTATATTCTCTAAGAATGTGATGCAGGCCACATATAGACTCATAATATATCATTGATATCTCATTCTCAATGATCATCAGTCAAGGCTATTTTGAGAGTTACATTCTATCATTAATATCTCACTTTATCAATGACAACGTAAGCTCAAGGGATGCACATTAATGAATAATCACAAGCAATCAAAATCATAATTCAATAATTGCAAATGCCAAATTATATTAATCTCATTAATAATATGAATGTGTTCAAGTACATTTGTCCCTAATATGATTGTTTATAGGACATACATACTTTCAGATTTATTCTACCCTTAGATCCCCAGTATTTGAGATACACAAACCAGATCAACGTGTCAAGACATCAATGGAAATTACTTAAGATATAAAGAGGATGGAATATTTTGTAAGCGTGTGTGAAATTGATCATTTTTATGTTTATTGTTAATGTTGGATTTGGTGTTGTGACTTTTGACCCAATATACCCCCTCAATTATTTATATGAATGTGTAAGTATGTTGGGACAAATGTAACATTCGGACCAACATTTTTTGAACAGATTTTGTCTTACTTCACGCGATGTAGTAATATTTGTGTAAATATTACGATGAGATAAAAATGATTTGGCAAGGTAAAATGAGCTGGTAAAAAACGTGCGAGGACTAATTCAAAAGTTGTTGCTTGTCGTGAGGATCAAGCTAAAGCTATTGAGATTAATACTCCCTGATCTTCTCCAACTAATCCCACCAGCAGTCCACCTTTCCCTCAACTTCCACAACCGATCGATGATCAATGCAAGGAAGACTTTCTACTATAAATAGAGAGTCTACTATATAGAATCGATATCAGAACCAGAAAGTAAAAATACGATGAGAGCTCTCGGGATTTCATCTCAGAAATATGGATCATCAGTGTTGCTTGAGTGTGTTGATAATATTTTGTCCAACATTACCATTGTTGTTTAGATTCTAGATTAGTTTTGCATGGACCGATTGTAGAGGTTGTCTATGTCTACTTAATTAAATTTTTCAGACAGAAGTCATACGCGACTTCAACTTTTAATTAATTTCCATTTTATCTTGTAAATCTTTAAAAAAAGGATTTGTTTATTTGTATATAATATATGTACAATACATTTGGTCATTGGCCATCATAAGTTATATTATATATATAACTTGTAAAAATTTAAAATATTTGTGTTCTTTAAATTTCCACAGCATTTACTTTTCAAAGTTTTCTATTTTGCTAAAGTGTTGTTTTTGGTGTCGGACGACATAATTTCCGACATTCAGAAATAGAATTGGTATTCTTGTTTATTTCATTTTTTTTTTGTTCCATAGCCCCCTTCAAGTGGTATCAGAACCGACATTTAACATAATAAGTGTTTGGTCCTGTTGTCAGAAGCTATGGATCTGGCAAATCCAACTATTGGTAGGCTTCCTATTTTAGATGGACACAAATATGTCTATTGAAATATTCTTCTACGTTCTCATATCAAATCAATTGATGTTAGGGCATAGAGATCTATAACCAATGGGTATGTTGTTCCAGTGTTGCAACAGGATAAAGAATTTGACATTCTTGTTAAACCTGAATCTGAATGGACTATAGAAGAAACCAATAATGCTAGTTTTAACGAAAAAGTCTTAAATATAATTTTTGAATGGGTTGATATTTATATGTTCAAACTCATTCAAAACTGCCTCACGGCTAAGGATGCATGAGATACTTTATAAATTCATTATGAATGTAGCTCAAGTGTTCGTCTAACAAAGCTACGCATGTTCATGAGTAAATATGAACATTTAAGGATGGAAGAAGTTGATGATATTAAATTTTATTTTGAAAAGTTGATTGACATCTCAAATGAATGTCAAGTGTTTGGTGAACCATTAACCAACAGTCAACTTGTTAAAAAGACTCTATGTTCTCTTCTTAAAAAGTTCAATTTAATGATTTGTGTTATTGAAGAAGTTCACAATCTTACCACAATAGACCTGCATACCTTGATGAACATTCTCAAAACTTATGAAATGAACATTGAGAATCAAAAGGAATTGTATAAAAGCAAGAATGTGGCACCTCAAATTCAATCATCTGAGAGTCAAATCGAAGAAGATGATGAGAATCTTGAAGAAATTGGTGATGGTGCAAATGTTGACTTACTCACTTGAAAATACAATTTGATGGTAAGAAAGTTCATCAATGAGAGAAATCAATCTAAATCTAAATAGCACCAAAACTAAGTATTCAATCAAAAGCCCACTAGATTCCTTCCAAATGTACAAAATGAAAATCAACTAAGAAGAACAAAATCAGATCATAACAAATTTGATCTCAAATAACTTGAGTCCGTGCAGTGTTATGCATGCTCAGTTTGGGGTCACTATGCTAACGAATGTGCAAACATTCTTAGAAAATTTGGTAAGAACCTATGAGTTTCTCTTAGTGATGATGAATGAGAAGATGAAGGAGACCGTGAAATTGAAATACAAGTAATGTTGGCTACTATTTTCAAACAGTCTCTATTGAATAATGAATATGTCGTATACAATGTTGTATCAGATGCCACGACATTTTCTCCAACATCAACATCCTCAGCGACATCTGAAAGACATGAATTCTTTAACTATTCTGATGTTAATTGTTTTAGTGGTTCTATTTCTGTTAGTGAGGTTGATTGTACGGATCAAGTTGAATGCAAAGATGATATAATTAATGAATTACAAAGTATTTGTAAAGCCTTAATCATAGAATCCAAGAAACCTGATAAAAAGATAAAATCTTTAACTCATGAGAATTTAGTATTAAAAGGCATGATAATCCGACTTGAGGTTGCACTTACCAAAAAGGATATTGAATTTGGTAAGATCCGTGCAAAATTGGATATAGCCGAAGCAATATTCGTAATCTCAATACGGGAACTTCGAAATTGAATGAGATACTCAACTTTAGTAAACCTTCACATGAAGGAATTGAGTACGAAAACTCTCTTAAAACCATATGCTCTAATCTCTTTGATAAAAATGAGAAAATATGATTTGTAAAAGAAAAAATAATGAATAATAGGGTCTCATATATGTCAAAGAATATAAAGTTTGTGTTTCATCATTGTAACTCCCTTGGACACTTAAAATCATACTATTTCAAACTTCAAAATTTTGTGAGCAAAATATTGCCTAAAATGTTGTCCAACATTCTGGATAACAATCGAAGCAATATTTCTAAGCCAAAAGGTAAAAATATTTTAAGAGAATTTGGGTTCCTAAAAAGGATGTAACATGTAATGTTGCTATAATTGCATTAAGAACTAACATTTCAGGTTCTTGGTACTTTGATAGTGGATGTTCTCACCACATGACAGGTACAAAAGATTTTCTAAAGAACTATGAGTCATTTAATAGAAGAAACGTGACTTATGGAGGTGACAGTAAAAACAAAATAATTAAAAAAAGGATCTTGGATGTTTCTGGATTTCTAGCCTTAAGAAATATCTTACACATTGAGGACATAATGGCTAATATGATTAGTATTAGACAAATGTGTGATGACGATCTTGAGGTAAAATTTAATAAGAATACATGTAAAGTTACGAATGAAACAAATATATGTGTCATGACAGGTACAAGAACAGGTGACGATTGTTATTTTATTGTAAGACAAGAAATATGCAATAATGCTAAGGTCGATGACACAACACTATGACATCAAAAGTTGGGGCATGTCAACTACCACAATTTAGAAAAAATGGTTTCATATGAAGAAGTTAGAGACATACCCAAACTTAGCCGTAAAGGTAAAACTGTCTGTGAAGATTGTTGGAAAGGTAAGCAAACACGTGTCTCTCATAATGTTTTCCAACACGACGGACAATATTCAGGTACGTCTTACTGTTTTCAATTGCTACATATGGATTTAAGGTCCAATTGAAGTAGACAGTCTAGGAGGCATGATGTATTCCTTTGTGATAGTAGATGATTTTTCTAGATATTCTTGGATATACATTTTGAAAAAAAATCACAAACGTTTGACATGTTTAAAATCTTGCACTCTAGAATTAGAAATTTATTCTATTCTCCTATTTTTCGGATTAGATCCGACCAATGAAAAGAATTTGAAAATAGTTCATTCATAAATTTTTGTGAGAAAAAAAGAATTTTCCATGAGTTTTCTGCCCCCAAAACTCCTCAACATAATGGGGTTATAGAACGGAAGAATGTGACATTGCAAGAAATGGCTAGAGTGATGCTTAGTTCTAAACATTTGTCAAAACGTTTATGGGTAGAAGCCTTGAATACTGCTAATCACATTGCTAATAGAGTCTATTTAAGGTCAGGAACAAAGATGACACCCTATGAGATAATAAATGAAAAGAAACCAAACTTGCGTTACTTTCATATTTTTGGGTGTATTTGTTATATTTTAAATGACATGGATCATTTAGCAAAATTTAAATCTAAGAGTGATAAAGGAATTTTGTTGGCTATTTACAAAATAGTCATGTTTATGGAGTATACAATCTGAAATTCATAACTGTACAAGAGTCTGTAAATGTTATCTTTGATGATCTTTTGATGTTTCAGAAAAAACGATTGAAAATAACATTATAGATACAGTGGAAAGTCCACAGAATGTAGAAGAATCAGATGTTGCCACAAATGTTGTCACACATGAAGCAACATCCGAAACAACAATAGAGACCACAAATGGGGAGTCAAGTGCTGAATTATTAGACCAAGTTCGTAGGGACCCCTCATCAAGGATTAGAAAGAATCATCCAACGGGCCAAATGATAGGGTTTTTTTTTTAAGGAATTAGAATAATAGGCAAAGAACCACTCAACTATAGATAAATGGTAAGGTATGTGTGTATGTCAACCATATACCAACAAGATGTTAGTCTTTCTTATTTTATATCTACACTATAACCAAAAAATGTTGTAGAAGCACTTAAATATAATTTCTGAATACAAGAAATACAAGAAGAGCTTCAACAATTTTCTCGAAATGAAGTTTGGGACTTAGTTACAAGTCTAACTAATACAAATGTAATTGAAACTAAGTGAATTTTTAAAAATAAATCAGACGAATCGGAAACAGTTGTTAGAAATAAAGCACGTCTAGTTGCACAAGGTTATACTCAGGTTAAAGGAATTGATTTTGATGAAACCTTCGCACCTGTAGCTAGAATCGAGTCGATTAAACTTTTACTTGCTATTTCTTGTTGTCTGAAAATTACTTTACACCAAATGGATGTGAAATGATTGGGGAAGCTCAATACATGTACCTCCAAACTGGATGAGATTCTAGGTGTTAGTCAATCATCACACGCAGGTATTGGGTACAAGAACTCACTTAATGCAGTATGCTCTAATTTATTTGACAAAACTGGAGAATATGTTTTGTAAAAGAGAAAGGATCTAAAGACAAGTTCCCAGTCGCGTCAAATGACATGAAATTTGTGTGCCAATATTGTAACTCCCCTGGGCACATAAGACCATATTGTCGCAAACTTCAGAATTCCAGGATCAGAGTTTTGTCAAAACGATTGTCCAACATTTCGGACAACACTCGTAGCAACATTCTTGACGGTAGAAAAGGGAAATGTTGTAAGAAAGTTTGCATGCCCAAAATGAATGTGAGATGTAATGTTTCCATAACTGCTTTGAGGACTAACATTTTAGGATCTTGGTACTTTGACAGCGGGTGCTCTCGTCACATGACAGGGATAAAAGAATGCCTAAAGAACTACGAGTCACTCAGTGGAGGAAATATAACTTATGGAGGTGACAACAAAAGTAAGATCATAGAAAGAGGAACCTTAAGTGTTCCTGGTGTTCCAGCCTTGGAAAATATCTTACATGTTGACGAATTAATGGCTAATCTAGTCAGTATAAGTCAATTGTGTGATGACAATCTAGAGGTAAAGTTTAATAAGTATGTTTGTATAGTTACAAATAAAGCTAACCAATGTGTAATGTCAGGAACAAGGACAGGCGACAATTGCTATATTGTTGGAGAAGATATATGCAATAATGTTAGGACAGATGACACTACCTTGTGGCATTAAAAATTAGGACATGTCAACTACCGTAACCTTGAAAGATTAATTTCTTATGAGGCAGTAAGAGGCATCCCTAAATTAAGTCCCTGAGGATAAAACAGTGGTTTGTGAAGATTGTCTAAAAGGTAAGCAAACCTGTGTCTCTCATAATGTTGTCCAGAATGACGGACAACATTCAGGTATGTCTCACTGCTTTCAGCTTTTTCACATGGATCTTATGGGTACAATCGATGAAGACAACCTGGGAGGCATGAGGTATTCTTATGTGATTGTAAATGACTTTTCCAGGTACTCATGGACATTCTTTTTGAAAGAAAAGTCTCAAACTTTTGGCATGTTCAAAGTGTTTCACTCTAGGATAAGGAATCTGTATCATTCTTCTATTTTTCGAATTAGGTTAGATCATAGAAAAGAATTTGAGAATAATCAGTTCTCAACATTTTGTGAGAAAAAGGGTATTTTGATAAATTTTCTGCTCCCAAGACTCCTCAGCATAATGATGTAGCAGAAAGGAAGAATAGGACTTTACAAGAGATGGCTAGAGTCATGCTTAGTTCTAAGAAATTGTCAAAATGTTTTTGGGCCGAAGTCTTGAATACTGCAAGTCACATAACAAATAGAGTCTATCTTAGGTCTGAAACTAAAATGACACCCTACGAGCTATTAAATGGAAAGAAACCCAATATGTATTACATTTATGTATTTGGGTGTGTGTGTTATATCTTAAATGACAGAGAACATCTAGCCAAGTTTGACTCTAAAAGTGACAAATGAGTCTTTGTCGGCTATTCGCAAAATAGTCATGCTTACCGTGTTTATAATCTTAGAACCAAAACTGTACAAGAATCTGTTAACATTGTTTTCGATGATTGTTCTGATCTTACAGGTAAAATGCCTGAAAATAACGTTGTGATTACAATGGAGAACGAGCAGAATGCTGAAGATTCAGATGTTGCACCAAATGTCATGACATCCGAAGCAACATCTGAGTCAGAACCCGAGAATACAGAAGGTGCAGAAGAGGAATCGAATGCTGAATTACAAGACCTATTGCGCAGGGATTCCTCATCTAGGATTAGAAAGAACCATCATAAAGGTCAAGTGATAGGAGAAGTGTTCAAATATTTAAGAACAAGAAGGAAAGAGCCTCATAATTACAGAGATATGGTCACATATGTGTGTATGTCTACCATGTATCAAAAGGTAAGTCTTTCTTGTTATGTATCTACTCTAGAACCAAAGAATGTTGGAGAAGCACTCAAAGATAATTGTTAGATACAAGCTATGCAAGAAGAACTTGAACAGTTCACAAGAAATGAAGTCTGGGATTTAGTTCCACGTCCAAATGATACTAATGTTATTGGAACTAAATGGATTTTTAAAAATAAGACAGATGAATCTGGAACTGTTGTAAGAAACAAGTTGAGACTAGTTGCTCAAGGATACACTCAGGTTGAAGGAATTGACTATGATAAAACTTTTGCTCTTGTTGCCAGAATTGAGTCTTTTAGGTTGTTACTTGTTGTATCTTGATGTCTGAAGATCACTCTTTATCAGATGGATGTTAAAGGTTCCTTCTTGAATGATTATCATGACAAAGAAGTCTATGTTGAACAACCTAAAGGGTTTGAAGATCCTCACCATCCTCAGTTTGTATACAAGCTCAAAAAGGCATTGTATGGATTGAAACAAGCACCTCGCGCATGATATGGTCGTTCAACTCAGTTTCTTAATGAATTTGGTTTTAAACGTGGTGAAGCTGATTGTACTTTGTTCATAAAACATCACGGATTAGATATGGTCATTGCTCAAAACTATGTAGATGACATAGTTTTTGGTTCGACTTCACAGTCCCACCTAGAGACATTTGTCGAAGCTATGTCCTCCACATTTGAGATGAGCATGATAGGGGAATTAACCTTTTTCTTTGGCTTGCAGATAAAGCAAAATGAAGATGGAATCTTCATCTCCCAGAGTAAGTACGCCAAGAATTTGGTTAAGAAGTTTGGATTGGAGAATGCTAAACAGATGAGGACTCCAATGGGATCAACACAGAAGATATGCAAAGACGATGTTTGCGAAAATATTGACCCAACATTGTATCGATCTATGATAGGTAGTCTCTTGTATCTCACTGCTAGTCGTCCTGATAAAGGAAGTAAGGCCACCTCTGTTCCGCCCAAAATGGGAAAGAGCCTATTCGAGAACAGTAACAAGAGTCATTAATGGAGGATTCGCTCTCAAATCTTCCTTCTCGTCTTTCAAAGCCACAACTATACTTTAAGCAAAAAAGGAGTTTTCCACACGTCTAACCAAAAAGTGCTTTCTTCTTCCAACTTTTCGATCTTCCCATTCATTCGACTTGACTTTCCAATGAAAGTACGTAACATTGATTGAAGCAGCTGTTGGAGAGAAGGCACCAGTCAGACCTCGTGGCTTTGGTGACCCGGTTCGTCCTTCTCTGCGAAAGCCGTTGCGCAACAAGAAACGGATGAGCGCACTAGCGCGAAAGCCGTTGCGCGTTAGCGCTAATATTTAGTTTTTGTGTTTGTGCTCGATTCCAAGCCTATCTCAAAATATCCCACTTAAATGCCTTAAAACGTGTCATTCGATATGGTGTCAGCACATATGAGTTGGAAATTTGGTATTCCAAAGACACTAATCCTAATTTAATAGGATATAGTGACTCGGATTGCGCTGGTGATGTGAATGACAGAAAGAGTACGAGTGAAAGTTGTTTTTATCTAGGCAATAATCTAGTATCTTGGTATAGTCGCGAACAAAAATGTTTATCACTTTCAACTGCTGAATCTGAATATGTAACAGATGGAAGTTGTTGTTCTCAATTGATATGGTTAAGACACATGTTAGACGACTATGATTTTTCAAATAATATCTTAGTTTTGTATTGTGATAATTTGAGTGCAATAAATATTTCCAAAAATCCAGTTCAACACTCTCGTACAAAACATATAGATATTAGGCATCATTTTTAAAGAGATTTGGTTGAAAAACAGCTAGTTCAAATTGAACATGTTGACACTCTTCATCAACTAGCTGATATTTTTACAAAAGCCTTGGATCATGAGAAATTTTCAAGTTTGAAAAACTCTCTTGGTCTCTGTAATCTCTGTCGGCACTGGTTGGTGAATGTCGGCTGAAATATCTCTAACATTTTGGGTGACATTTGCCTCTGTAATATCAGAATCTTATTGTGTTTACTATTTTTATGGCTTTAATTTTGTATTCACTCATGTATGATCATGAAATAAGAACATGTTTCAAAAAGTGATATTGTTCTCTGCGATGAAATTAGCTATCATAAAAATGGAGTATCGAAATAAGGCAAAACCTTCTCTAAAGTATTTGGCAACTACGCAAATGAGTGAAGCTCTTTGAAAATGATATCGTTCATATGTTAGAGGAGTATCAAGTGCTTAAATAATGAATTATGAGGATGCTAAATAAGTATTCTTATTTTTTTTTACACGAGATTTTTTTTTGTATGTGGTTTATGATTAGATCAAAGACAATGGAAAAATGTTACATTGATCTGGAGGTTAAACTCATAAAATTACATATAAAGGTGTCTTGAATGTGTTGCCAAAAACAAAAGAGTACTTCTAGGATCATAATACATGTGTCATCCAAAATGTTGTCAACATTACGATTGACATTCTCAGATAATGATATTTTTTGGGATACTGTTTGTAACAGATTTTTGAAAATTCAGTTATTTTTCCCTATTTTTTTTATGCCGTTGTTTTCGATTTTGTTGTTAAAATCAAATGTTGATGTCTATCTTTTTCATAAATTTAGGTGTAAGTATTTGATTACAACTCAAACACCTAAAATAAAGATTTTATTTGCCAAAAGTATAAAATCTTCTTCTTTAGTTCTTCTTTTTGTCTTCTGTTTTTGTTTCCAGAAAAAAAAAAAAAAAACCATCACATCAATCTCGGTTTACATCAAAACTGATGGACTCTTCCACTTTCTCTTCATCCTCCAAAACCCCAAAAAACCCTTGAATCATCTCCTCACTACTCTCCCGTGAATACTAGCCTAATGTCACCATCCATGACTTCCAACATCCACGACAACACACCAATGAGTAAAAGCCCTCCCATGTGAACAGACATTGTGCTATGTGAATTTCAAGAACCTCTTGAAATCGCATATCCAGGGGATAACAACAATCACATTGATGTAGATGAAAATCCTGATGTTTCTGCCTTAGAAAAGAGGGAAAGCACATCTCAGTTCCCTACAAGGAGGTCGAATAGAGTGTTTGAGAGAACTTTTGATTCTCAACCTGCAATGAAGAAATCAAGGGTTGAAACTCAAGTCCATGTGTGTTCAAGTAGTGACACAGGTGATACTGACTACAATCTATTTTTTGAAACTACTGATGAAGATACCCCCTCTGTTGAAAACGAAACTGAAACCCCAGCTTCTCCATCTGAGCCCTCTGTTTCTGATGCTCAAAAATCATCTGAAGAGGAAGAAATTCCAGATGAAACACCCCTGAATAAGTATTGTTCCAGAAGAGTTCAACGACCTGCTAGATCTGAGGTCGTTCAAAATGTCCCAAAATGTTGGCAACAATGCTACAACATCTCAAGCCACTAAAGAGATATCCTCTCCATCCTCTTCTACAAACACCGAGTCTGAGCCAGATAATGAGGTACTTGCTTTTTCTGATAGATTTTATTCACAATTAAAGCATGATAAATGGAGTTGGTACAAGAACATAATGATTAGAGCAGAGAAGGTGATAGATTTATCTTCTTGCTCTGAATATAGTTTGATTGATTTTCTGTACGATCGCAAGCTTCTAACATCTGTGACAAACAAAGACCCTTATATTGATGAGGTGATTATGTTGTTTTATGCTAACTTAAATTCTTGAATGGACAGAACTTCATCCAAAAATTTTGGTAAGGTTTATCTATACAATAGAATTTATAATTTTACACCCCTCGTCATAGGCACTTGGTACTGAATGTGAAACTAGTAGCAGCACTACTGAACAGATGCCATCAAACAAGGATAAGATCATAGAATACCTCACTGGAGGTATAATGAAGAAGTGGATCTCTCGGTGCCCCACATCAAAACTGACTGCCTTGTTCTCCACTTTGCACAAAATTGTTATTCACAATTGGCTTCCTTCCTTGAATGAATCGATTGTCACTTCAGATTAAGCTTCACCGCTCTACAAGATTGGCAACAGGTTGAGAGTTGATTTAGGAAAAATAATATTCTATCAAGTCAGCAATTTTGCTGAAAAAGAATCAACTCTGGTATTGCCCTATCCCTCATTAATTTATAAAATTTTGGTTAGTCAGGGGTTTACACCTCTAAGAAATGAGTTGTTGTGGAAACAACCTGAGTTATATGCAGTGAACAAAGCGATCTTGAAGAGCAAGGAAATAGTGATTGACCTCTCCTGGTCAAAACAGACAGAGGGGGAAAATGTTGCCAGAAATATTCCTGACATTCAGAGCAACACATGTCCAAGACAGTATGAACTGTCTACACATTAGCTAGTGGAGCAAATTACAAAACTCAACTTACAAATTGGTGAAGTTGATACTGTTATAGATGCACTAGTACAAGCAACAGACCATTTCCTACTCCTTCTTTCTTCACAAAAAGGGGGAGAAGAAGAAGCTGAAGCTGAGGGGGAGCAGTTACACAGAGAGCAAAAAATGACTGGTGAAGGCACGAGTAGAGAAACTGTTGCTGCAGAAGATGTTATTGTTAATGCAGAAGAAGTTGTTAATGCTGTCATGCAGAGAGAAGAAGCAGTTGGAAGAAAAGTCTTGCTAACAAGAGTAAGGCTTCGTGCAGAAAATGAAGCTGCAAGGCTAAAAGCTGAGCTGAAACTGCTAAACTGAGGGTGGAGCAAGCAGAAATCATGGATAAGTAGAAAGCGGCGGGAAACTACTATGGACTCATGATATGCAAAGATATGAATGATGATATGAATGGATTATTCTGACTGGTTATTTTTTTTTGGCATGTACTTAAACAATGATGCTTACTGATTGGTTACTATTTGGATGTTGTGATCTAACAACTATTTTGTTTTGGGATGTAATTAATTGACTATATTTGGGTATGTCTAATCATATGTATGAATAACATATATATATATATATATATTGTCTTGTATATGTTGTGTGTATGCCAACACAGGTTGAGGGAGAGCTTTAATATTTGTCGTAGGTCACTCGCACTAAAAATGTTTGTTTTGTGAAGAAAGGCAAAAAGGGGGAGAATGTTAATGTTGGGTTCTATGTTATGACATTTTACCTAACATATCATTTTCAGCACTAAGTTAAAGTCAGAAAATGTTGGAACAAATGTCATGACATTCGGACCAACATTCTGATAACAGTTTTACCCTTTCTTCACGGACTGAAGCTAATCTCGTGGAATTTTTACCACGATGGTAAAGTGACCTGCCAAGGAACTTGTTGAGCTGATTATACATGTGGGAAGACCAAGTCCAAGGCTTTGCTAAACATGAGAACAAGTCCAAGAGATTGGAGGATTTTGCTCCACATTCTTCTCCAACAAACCTTATCAAGCTGCCCACCTTTTGCTCAACATCCACAACGATTCATTGAGCATTTCAAGGAAGACTCTCTATTATAAATAGAGAGGCTACATCAAGGAATCAATATCCAGAAACTCGAAAAGAAAACATCAAGAGAGAGATCTCAAAAGATAACGATCTGAACACTGGATCACTATGTTGCCTGAGCTTTTTGACGACATTATGTCCAACATTATAGTTGTTGCCTAGATTCTAGATTAGTTCTTTATTGAAACAATTATAATGAGAAGTTGTCTATATCTACTTAGTTAGATTTTTCAGGCATAAGTCATCTGCGACTTAAACCTTTTTATTCCTTTTGTATTATTTTGTAAGATTGTAAAAGAAGGAATATATTCAATCGTGTATATATATATATATGCCTGAAAAATATATATAATATAATATTTTTTGTCATTGACCATCATATGTTATATTAATATATAACTTATGTAAATTTAAACATTTGTGTTCTTTATTATTTACGCCGTAATTTACTCTTCAAAGGTTTTTTTATTTTTATCTAAGCGTCGTCAGCTCTGTCGGACTACATTGTTAACGACATTTGCAAATTATTTCAGCGTAAAAATGATTTTACGCATTATTTATTTTTTATTATTCCATAGTATAACCCCGGGACCCAACATAATTAATTAAACTTTAATAGTCCAAATATTAAAGTGATGATATATATCTCGAATTCTGTCTAATCAGTAGATACTACATGTGGGATAAATCCTTTTATGCACCAAATCATTCTTCTTATGTACGCTCATATTTTAGGCTAAAAAGATCTTGGGGAAATGTGTAAATATATATCTTAATTTTGCAATTTAGAGTCTCGTCAAAAAAGTTAATCATATATATTTATGTCGTTACACAAATAGTTCAAATATACCTCTTTTGCTAATAATTTTTTTTAAAAAAATTATTTATCTTATTTTTTAAATTAAAAATATTATGTGACTTTAAAAAGTAAGTTTATCCATTTTTAAGAAGACTTATTTTTTAAAGCCACATGACAATTTTTTCTAGTGGATATTCTGATTCGTTTTAAAAAATATCTCAATGATTTTAAAAAATAAATCTACTCATTTTTTAAACGAATCAGATTCGACCCACCCGAAAAGAATATTACAACGTGACTTTAAAAATTAAGTCTACTAAAAAATTAGAGTAGATTTAGTTTTTAAACCTACATGACATTTTTAATCAATAAACAAGTTAAATAATTTTTAAATAATTTCAGTCAACAAAAATGATATATTTATGCCATTTATATATATGACAGGAATATATATGCATCATTTTTAAAAATGAATACATTACTTTAAATGGCAAAGTTAAAAAATATATTTCTACTTTTCTAAAAATCTTTGTAACTAAGTCCAAGAACTCTTTGTGTTCTTACATCAAAGCTTTGGGTGTGACTTTTATTTTTTCTCTGTCCAAAAGCATATTCAATATATTTATCCACGTGGAATGAGAGCAAACTTTTGAAAGTCAATTCATTTTATGTCTATAGATGCTTTGCATGCAAGGTGTGTAATAGTAATAGACAATAGTTATCTCTATCTTTTCCATTTCTATCTTTCCCATTAACCTAACCATTTTAATATTCAGATTCGATAAGATTTTGAATTAATCGAAGGCATCGATGATTTGCAACTCCTGAAATGTCTTTTGTAGACTATGGGTTTAAACCAACATTCCTGGTTATTTCATTGCATTCAAACTTCTTTAAATAAAATACTTACATGTTCTAGTCAAAGAAGTAAACATAACATATCAAAGGAACTTAATAATGAATAGTGAAAAGGGTAAAAAGTGCCCTCAAATATGTAAAACTAATGGTAATGTTTACTCTATGTGAACAGTTGACTCTACCATATTTCTACCATTATTTAGTTCTGTTAAATGTGTTTTGTTTCAATATCTCTCGAAACCAATCGTTCTACATAGAGATAAAGTTTGCGTACAGACTAACATCTTCAGGTCCAAAGTTGTGAGATTTCACTGGATATATTGTTATTGTTGTATTTAATTGTGTTAACTATGTGTTGAAAATATTTATTAAACGTGAAATAAAATAAATCGTATTAATTATGAATCGAACAATTGGCCCCGCACGTCGGAAACATGATTTCCACACACGTGCATATAAAGTGGCAATGATCATTATTTTCTTAAATGGAAGAGATATTGGTACGTATACGAATTGTTTGAGACGTAAGAAAATAGACAGTTATTGGCCAAATGACGAATGATTTCACGTTAGTAAATGAAAGGAAGAAATGTGTGAGAGATGAAACGAATCAGAAAATCGTTGCGGAAATACGGAGAGGCACCGCGGTGCCACAAGGACAGGATTGTGTTGCTTGGAGGCACCGCGATGCCTCTACCTGGGACCGCGGTGCAAATTCGGTTTTCGGTTCCAGTGACTTGCTGAAATTTAGGCACCGCGGTGTTATACCCCGTATTTTCAGAGTATGTACGTGAGGACGTACGTACAAAAGTTTAGCCTTAGTTAGGCACTTTGGACGAAATGTTTGTGCACAACTTACTTAAAGAATCGTTTTTCGACGAAACGTTTTACTAAACTCGCGTAGGGTAAATTCCAGCTATGTCATTTATAATTTTTGCGGATTTTTCCGAGAGATGAAACATTTTGGACCAACGGGAGGGTGACACTTGTCACCCTCATTGGACGGCAAAAATGGGCATAGTTGGCACGTTTTTTGTGCCTTTGCACAAGTCAAGGAGTTGGTAGGATATTTGTGTAGTAGATGGATAAGGACACTTGCCTAAATCCTCACCCTACACTTGCATAGCACTTGGCTTCATCTTGGCCATTGGTTGGCCTTTGGTTGACCTATAAATACCCCTCTAACTTGAAGGTTTTCTTCATCCACAAATCCATTCTCCAAGTCTTGAAAATCCTTCCCCCTCACTTGTTGTGTTTCGTCCAAGCCTCCTCCCCTTCGAGTGAAGCTTAGCGAAACAACCCTCTAGCCCTAGCCAAACACCCCCTCCCTTGGTAGAAAAGTTGTCTTCCAAGTATAGTTACTATTCCAAAATACCCTAGCCCAAATCCTCAGAGTATTTTAGTAGAAGTTGTGTAGAACTTCTAAGGGTTTCGAGCTATCTGAGCGTACAAATTAGGAGCTAAACCTTGCTCAGGAGCGACATTTAACTAGGATACTTTTGGGCTTATCGAGGTAAAAACTCTTATCGTTCTCTTGTCATGGTATATTTCATATAAGAATAGTATAGACTTGAGTATAAGATACACTGAAGGATATTAACGAATAGAATTGATCTGTTATCACGCAGAAGGGTATAAATGAAGAATAGTTGAACTGTATTACATGTGATCGCTTTCTGAGACTTGGGTAGCTTACAGGGTAGGGAAGTACTGCCAAATTTTCCGTAGGATAGAGAACCCTCTGTTTAGAATCGCTACTGAGTAGTGCGGGCGTTGATAGGCGTGTCGACTATTATAGGTTGATTCTCTGCGCGACATATTCGACTTGGCGGTGTGGATTTCAGAGAAGGTATGTGATTCTTCCTAAGCATGATATTTTAAAATATATATATATATAGTACGGTGACGCATACGTGTTAATCGAATAATAATTACGGCAATGTCTTTTGACTTAAGCCTGAATAATAATTACGGCAATGTCTTTTGACTTAAGCCTGAATAATAAGAATCTTGATGCATTTCAAAAGAATACTGAATCATTTTTAACAGAAGAGAACTAATTGATTTTTAAACAAAAAGCTTAAGAGTTATACTAGCTTTATGGGAAGTTAGGTATAACAACTTAAGAAAGATAAAAGGAACGGTTTACTTATGTGTTTAAAAAAGACTTATATTGATTTCTGGAAAGCATAATAAGATGGTTTGATATAATACTATGGGTGTTAGTGTCTTGTAACGTATGTGTAAAAGGGTATTCTTGTTGTGCTTATGTTGTTTAACGATAAGTTGTTATGTTAGAATTATATCACTCACCTCTTGACATAATACCGGGGGTTAAGTCGCCTCCACGCGGGTATACCTCGAGCGATGCAGTGTGACTATGATGCGAGGATACCTACGCGGGTCCAGGGGACCTATGCGCGAGCTACGAGAGTTCCGTGTTAGCGGGGTTATACCTCATGCGGCATGTGGCCATGCGACTACGAGTCCAGACTACGCCGAGGAGTAGCTACCGACGCGGGTTATACCTACGCGGCCTATGTGAGTGGCCTATGCGGCTACGGAGTCGAGATTAGGCTTGCATAATGATACTATGGGCGATTGGCCCGCTCGATCATTCGCAGCCTAGAAAAGACACATACGATTACCCGTTGTTGCTCTTGTTTATGATGTGGCACTACGCATGCGTTACATCGTTGTTTCTGCATATTTGGAAATTGGTTTTAAAATGATATGATTTCATTTAAGTACTTTACTGTTTCACATACTTAGTACTGTTGCTTGACCTCGCCGAAGTGCGTTCATGCCGCGGTAAGGGCAAGGTGCTAGATCCACATCCTTAGGATCTCTTTGCTTTGGTGTCGTGAGCTCCATCTTCTCCGAGGCTCGACTTTTAGGTATGATCTCCTGTTGTTGTATATAGTTTTGTACATTCAGGTATGGCGGCCCCGTCCCGCCATAGTTATTATCTTCAGAGGTCAGTAGTCCTATTATACAGTTGGGATGTAATCGCAAAACTATGTTTATATATATATGCCGAAAGGCGACATTTTCTCACATAAAACTGTCTCATTTTACAAGCGTTTTCATGTCTTGTTTTTATATTCCGATTACTCGATGTATGACTACTTGGTGCGGGTAAGGCACGATCACGCCCCGAACGGGTCGTGACAAAAGTGGTATCGAGCGATTAATCTCGGAAAGTGTCTACTGCATCGTATGTAGTAAGTCTTGATTATCGGTGTGCACCACACCAATAATCGTGAGGCTATAGGATATTTAGGATTGGTTTCCATTATTCTCACTCGAGATCGTGCCTTAGAGGCGTGTTATAAGTTGGACCTCTAACGTGTTCCTTTTCTCATGATTATGCCTCCACGTAAGGCAACCCGCCCGGCGGAAGGCAAAGCGGCGGAGGCGCTAGTAGGACACCGAGAGTTACGAGGGCTCGTGCCCGCTATACCCGAGACGGCGAGTTCCATGACGCCGCCGCCCCAAAGAGAGGCCACAAGATTTATACCTCCGATCCCCACACCGGAGCGGATGACGGGTTACCGAGATGGCCCGATTCGCCGTGATCGTGGCCGACACGAGATAGGCCGGATGCCGCAGATTCAGCCCAAAGAAGACCGTAGTTCACCCGAGATCGCAGCCATGGCCTACGGATTTTCTCAGCCAGAGCCCGCCGTAGTTCTGGTCGAGACACGAGGATGATCCGCAGGAGTTCATCCGTCGATTCTGCAGAGATCACGCGAGTGGTCAAAGCCTCGAGACCGAGTCCGTGATCTTTTCGCATCGGCCGCGTGATACCGCGATCGATTGGTTTGATTCGTGAGTTATCGGAGAGAACGCGTCCCGGCCTACTGGGACGAGTTCTCGAGGCCTTTCTCACTCACTTCTTGCCTCTGCATGGGAGGCACGCCGTAAGCGATTTTTGTCACGAGGCGCAGGACGACGCCAGTGAGTACAACGTTGAGTTTGATTTATTGGCTCGATATGTCCCTGCGTTGGTAGCAGATATGGAGGACAGGGTGCATCGCTACGTCACCGGGATAGATGATTATATGGCCGAGTCTTGTGCGGGTGTGGCTCTTGACCATACGGATATTACCCGTATGCAGCTCACGATCGACGCGGCGAGCGCCGAGGCCGACGGCCGACAGACACAGCAGAAGAGGACCAGATGGCGGTGGTCCTTTGGTAGTTATCAGGTGGGCGGCCTCGGCAGCCTAGATTCGCACCACCACCGTGAGCACTCTCGCACCGCCCTCGACGCCCAGAGTATTCAGGCGGTCGTGGCCCGAGACTTGACTTTCGGTGGCAGAGGTGCCGGTCGGGACCACCCTCGGTGTGGCCGCGCGGTAGATCCCATTTCGAATGTGGTACTCTCCGAGAGTTTGTTACGATTGCGGCGCCGGGTCATTTTGCGAGGGCCCGTCCGGCCGGGCGTGGTGGTAGGGCTCACCTACGAGTGGTCTCGGTCGCTCATCATCTCCTACGATTACTCGCCGGGAGGTGGTACTCATGGGCGGCCAGGTCGCGCAGAGGTCATGGCGCTGGTCTCAGATT
The DNA here is from genome assembly GCA_029844215.1 of Przewalskia tangutica. Taxonomy (NCBI): domain Eukaryota; kingdom Viridiplantae; phylum Streptophyta; class Magnoliopsida; order Solanales; family Solanaceae; genus Przewalskia; species Przewalskia tangutica. The sequence goes on along the minus strand of CM056732.1, from coordinate 78,123,465 downwards.
CTAGCGGTCCTCGAATCGCATTTATGCCTGTCGGCCCACCGGGCAGACCGGAGGCCTCACCGATGTCGTCACAGTACCTTATCGCCTCCGATTATGATGTGTATGCCTTGATAGATCGGGTTCTACTGGCCCTATATATCTCCCCTTGTTGCTAGTAGGATAGGGATAGAGCCTGAGTCCATAGACCCTTTCGAGGTAGCTACGCCAGTGGTTGATTCGGTGGTAGCTCGGCGGGTATTTAGAGCTTGTCCAGTGACTTTATGCAGTCGTCAGACCCTAGCAGACTTGATAGAGCTGGACATGACTGATTTCGACGTGATCATGGGCATGGATTGGCTAGCTTCGCTATGCCAATGTAGACCGCAGGAGAGAGTGGTATGCAGTTCCGCTTTCTGAGGCCGGTTATTGAGTGTGGGAACATCAGACGCCAAGGGTAGGTTTATTTCCTACCTCAAGGCTAGGAAGATGTGCGAAGGGTATATCTACCATCTCATTCGGGTGTTTGATAATCGAGGTCGGTACAGATTTTCGATTCGATGAGTCGAGAGTTCCCGCACGTGTTTGACGACCTTCTCAGATCCCTCCCGAGGAGATAGAGTTTTATATTGATGTCTGCCGACACTCACTATTTCCATTCCGCCATACGTAATGGCACTGCCGAGTTGAGAGAGTTGAAGCACCACCGAGAGATTTCCGGAGAAGGGCTTCATCGACCTAGTGTTTCTCCCGGGAGCGCGGTATTGTTCGTGAAGAAGAAGGATGGGGCCGCGCACGTGTGTTGATTACGAGCGGTGAACAAGGTGACCATTAAGAACGATACCCCTTCCCGTGATTGATGATTTGTTCGACCACCGCAGGTGCGAGATGCTTTCCAAGATTGACCGCGATCGGGCTATCATCAGTGCAGTCGAGAGGCGGATGTCCCAGATCGCATTCGGACGTGCGGACGCATTATGAGTTCGTGGTCATGTCTTTTGGGTTGACCAATGCTCGTGCAGTATTCATGGATTTGATGAACCGAGTGTTCAAACCATTTTTGACACGTTTGTGATAGTGTTCATCGATGATATCTTGGTTTATTCGCCGAGCGAGAGCATGCGAGCATTTGAGCATTGTCTTGTGATTCTCCAGACCAGCGATTATACGCCAAGTTTTCCAAATGTGAGTTTTGGTTAGCTTCGGTGGCTTTTCTTGGGCATATTGTCGGGGCCGATGGTATTCAGGTGGATACAGCCAAGATCGAGGCAGTCAGGAGTTGGCCTCGACCTACTACTCCGACAGAGGTTCGCGATTTCGGGCCTTGCGAGTTATTATCGGTTCGTAGAAGTTTGCTTCTATCTACGCACCATTGACTAAGTGACTCGGAAGGCATCTAAGTTTCAATGGTGATGCTTGTGGCGGGGTTTCGATTCTTTGAAAGAGATCGACGCCCCGTTCTTACTCTTCGGAGGTCCAGACGGTTATGTCGTGTATTGTGATCGTCGAGCATCGGGTTGGGATGTGTGTTGACGCAGCGAGGCAAGGTTATAGCGTATGCATCCCGGCTTAAGAAACACGAGAGAAACTACCCACCCATGATTTGAGTTAGCGGTGATTCACGCCAAGATCTGGAGGCACTATTTGTATGGGGTTCGTGGATATTTATACGAACACAAGAGCCTCGGTATATCTTCACCGAGAGGAGTGAACTTACGGCGAGACGGTGGTTAGAGCCGCCAAGGATTATGATGTTGACATCTGTACCACGGGGAAGGCGATGTTGTGGCGGATGCTCTTAGTCGTAGTCGATGAAGTCTATCGGATGTGCGGCCGGAGAGAGAGGCTGGTTCGCGATTTGCATCGATTAGCGAGCCTTGGTGTCCGCTTGATTGATTCCGATTGCGGTGGGGTTCGAGTTCGAGAGGTTGCCGAGTCTTCCATCGTCGAGAGGTGAAGAGGCAATTTGAGGATCCGATTTTGATTCGTATCGTGTCTGACTCTTCGTGAGGCAAGCGGTCCTTTTGGTAGCACGATGGGGTGCTAAGGTTTGAGGCGAGTTGTGTGTTCGGATGTTTGAGGACTTGGCGAGTTCTTGGGGAAGCACTGCGGCGGCGTTACTCTATCCATCCAGTCGACCAAGATGTACCACGACGCCAGATCCGTGTATTGGTGGGATGGCTTGAAGAGGGGCATTGCGAGTTCGTAGCTCGGTGCGTGTTGTCGACAAGTGAAGGTAGAGCACGAGGCACGGTGGTTTGTTGCAGACGATAGAGATCCCGACCTGGAAGTGGGAGGTGATCAATATGGACTTTATCACAGGATTACCTCGCACTCAGAGGAGACATGATTCTATATGGCTTATCGTCGACAGGCTGACGAAATCAGCCCACTTTCTTCCGTCGGGGCGACTTTTGGTACCGAGGATTATGCGGACTTTACATCAGAGATCGTCGATCGCATGGAGTCCCTATTTCGATCATATCGCATGCAGAGCCCGCCATTTACTAACTTACGGAGGTCTTTCCGTAAGGGTTTGGGACGCAGTGAGCCCGAGTCGCATTCCATCCACGAGCAGACGGACGGGCGGAGCGCACTATCCGCACTCGAGAATATCTGCGAGCCCGTGTTATTGACTTGGGTAGTGGGGAGGATCATTTGCCTCTAGTTGAGTTTGCGTATAATAATATCTACCACTCCGGTATTCGGATGGCGCCTTATGAGGCCTTGTATGGGAGGAAGTGCGGATCGCGATAGGCTGGTTCGATGTGGCGAGTGCGATTAGTGGGACCAGATTTGGTGCAGTGCGATGGATAAGGTGAAGCTTATCCAGGAGGCGGTTCTTGGCGGCTCGAGTCGGCGAAGTCATACGCAGATCATCGTCGTCGGCATCCGGAGTTCGAGTTGATGATTGGGTTTTCTGAAGGTGTCACCCATGAAGGGTGTGATGAGATTCGGAAGAAAGGAAACTCGGCCCAGTACATTGGGCGTATCAGTTGTCGCGAGGTAGGCAAGGTTGCTATGAGTTGGATCTGCCATCCGATCCGGAGGCGGTGCATCGATGTTTCATGTTTCTATCTTTGAGGAGATGTATCGGGGATCCATCTAGGGTGCACCCGTTGACGATGTCCAGGTGACCGAGGGGTTATCGTATGAGGAGATTACCATAGCGATAATCGATCGTCAGGTTAGGCGTCTGCGGACCAAGGACGTGGCTTCCGTCAAAGTCTTATGGCGGAACGAGCTCAGGGAGGAGATGACGTGGAAGCTGAGGAGGACATGAGGCAGAAGTATCCTCACCTATTCCCCACACCTCCAGGTAATTCACTTTCCTACTTGTAAATTTTCATTGTCATATATGCTTAAGTGTTGTTTTTTGGCCATGTGTGGCACCTGCAAACTGTTAAGTTGTGAGGTACTTTATCGTTAACTGTCTTGGGGAGGAACATTCGGGACGAATGTTTCTAAGGAGGGGAGAATGTTATACCCCGTATTTCCAGAGTATGTACGTGAGGACGTACGTACAAAAGTTTAGCCTTAGTTAGGCACTTTGGACGAAATGTTTGTGCACAACTCACTTAAAGAATCGTTTTTAAAGCGTTTTACTAAACTCGCGTAGGGTAAATTCCGGCTATGTCATTTATAATTTTTGCGGATTTTTCCGAGAGATGAAACATTTTGGACCAACGGGAGGGTGACACTTGTCACCCTCATTGGACGCAAAAATGGGCATAGTTGGCACGTTTTTTGTGCCTTTGCACAAGTCAAGGAGTTGGTAGGATATTTGTGTAGTAGATGGATAAGGACACTTGCCTAAATCCTCACCCTACACTTGCATAGCACTTGGCTTCATCTTGGCCATTGGTTGGCCTTTGCTTGACCTATAAATACCTCTAACTCAAGGTTTTCTTCATCCACAAATCCATTCTCCAAGTCTTGAAAATCCTTCCCGCTGGCTTGGTGTGTTTCGTCCCAGCCTCCTCGCCCCCCGCCCTTGAGTGAAGCTTAGCCGAAACAACCCTCTAGCCCTAGCCGAAACACCCCCCCTCCCTTGGTAGAAAAGTTGTCTTCCAAGTATAGTTACTATTCCAAAATACCCTAGCCCAAATCCCTTGTAGTATTTTAGTAGAAGTTGTGTAGAACTTCTAAGGTTTTCTTGGAGCTATCGGAGCGTACAAATTAAGAGCTAAACCTTGCTCAGGAGCAACATTTAACTTGGATAATTTTGGGCTTATCGAGGTAAAAACTCTTATCCTTCTATTGTAATTGGATATTACATATAAGAATAGTATAGACTTGAGTATAAGATACACTGAAGGATATTAAAGAATAGAATTGAACTGTTATCACGATGAAGGGTATAAATGAAGAATAGTTGAGCACTTACATGATTGTTTCTGATGAGACTTGGGTAGCTTACTGCAGGGTAGGGAAGTGCGCAATTTTCCGTAGGATATAGAACCCTCTGTTTAGAACTGTTTACAAAGTAGTCTGGACGTTGATAGACGTGTCTGACTATTATAGGTTGATTCTCTGCGCGCGACATATTCGACTTGGCAGGTGGATTTCGCCGAGAAGGTATGTGATTCTTCCTAAGCATGATATTTTAAATATATATATAGTACGGTAGACGTACGTGTTAATCGAATAATAATTACGGCAATGTCTTTTGACTTAAGCACGAATAATAATTACGGCAATGTCTTTTGACTTAAGCCCGAATAATAAGAATCTTGATGCATTTCAAAGAATCTTGAATCATTTTTAATGAAGAGAACTAATTGGTTTTAAACAAAAGCTTAAGAGTTATACTAGCTTTATGGGAAGTTAGGTATAACAACTTAAGAAAGATAAAAGGCAGTTTACTTATGTGTTTAAAAAAGACTTATATTGATTTCTGGAAAGCATAATAAGATGGTTTGATATAATACTATGGGTGTTAGTGTCTTGTAACGTATGTGTAAAAGGGTATTCTTGTTGTGCTTATGTTGTTTAACGATAAGCTGTTATGTTAGTATTATATCACTCACCTCTTGACATATCTGGGGTTAAGCGCCTCCGACGCGGGGTATACCTCGTGCGATGCGGTGACTATGATGCGAGGAGACCTCATGCGGGTCCAGGGGACCTATGCGGAGCTACGAGAGTTCCAGGTGCGTGTGCGGGGTTATACCTCATGCGGTCTACATGTGGCGTGCGGACTACGAGTCGGGGCGATGCCGAGTAGCTACCTCGATGCGAGTTATACCGTGCGGGCCTATGTGAGTGGCCTATGCGGCTACGGAGTCGAGATTAGGCTTGCATAATGATACTATGGGCGATTGGCCTGGCGATCATTCGCGACCTAGAAAAGACTTATTCTGATTTACCCATTGTTGCTCTTGTTTATGATGTGGCACTATGTGCGATTACATTGGTTGTTTAAATGCATATTTGTAAATTGGTTTTAAAATGATATGATTTCATTTAAGTACTTTCTGATTTCACATACTTAGTACTGTTGTCTCGACCTCCTTGGGTGCGTTCATGCCGCAGTAAGGGCAGCAGTGCTAGATCCACATCCTTAGGATCTCTTTGCTTTGGTGTCAGGAGCTCCATCTTCTCCGGAGGCTCGACTTTTGGTATGATCTCCCTGTTGTTGTATATAGTTTTGTACATTCAGGGTATGGCGGGGCCTGTCCCGCCATAGTTTTTATCTTCTTAAGTGCAGTAGTCCTATTGTACAGTTGGGATGTAACTGCAAAACTATGTTTATATATATATGCCGAAAGGCGACATTTTCTCACATAAAATGGTGTCTCATTTTACAACTGTTTCATGTCTTGTTTTTATATTCCGCTGATTACTCTGATGTATGACTACTTGGGTTCCCGGGTAAGGCACCAGTCACGGGCCCCGGAACGGGTCGTGACACGCGGTGCTAGACGGTTTTTCAGTATCGTTGGAGGCGAATTAAGGCTGATTTTTTGGCTGATTTTGGAGCAATTGTTCTCCATTATTTGGCTATTGAATTCAGCCATTACTAGCCTGAATTAACCTTAATATCAATGATAATTACTTGACATTGGTGACCATTCATTTGGTGAATTGAGAAGACCAAATCATCTACCTATAAATTGATGCCTTTGGCACAATTTCAAAAGACACATTGACACTTAACAATTCTCTAAAATTGTACTCCTCTCTTGCAATCACAAAACACTCAAAGATCATTCTTCCTAAGTAAACACTTGAGTTCATTTGCTCATTTGTTTGATTGCTGTTTTATCTTGAGAGATAAGTTGTCATTAAAACCGTTGAAAGGATATACGGGACAATATTATCTTAAGGATAGATTGTTCATCCAATCAACTCAGCAAGACTATTTCTTTGTTTAATTTCCAGATTTCTTGTTACTTATTGTTGTTGTTACAATTCGCTTTCCTTGTTTCTACACATTGTTTACCAACAATCTTAAGATAATATTCGCTGCTTTCAACAACAACAATGTCTGTTGAAGATCAAATCAACGCTGGAAATTCGAACACCACTCAAGGCAATTCTATTGCCTTCAACTCCGCTTCTTTTGGCACTACTAGTGTCAATCCTACCAATGCTCAAGGAGATGACGTTTCCTACACCCCCACTAATCCAGGAATTCCTAATGTCTTTCGAACCAATATTTTTGGCACTTCTAGTTCTACCACTGCTTTTGGCACAACCAATGTCTCCACTGCTGCTCCGGGTACTTATAGTGCCTATGCCATTGCCCAAGACGTCCAGAATGTCTATGCTTCTGTTAGAGGCATTCCCAATGCCTTTGCAACAACTTAAGGGGGTGCCACTGCCACAACACCCGTTGGTTTTCACCATGAACGTTCTGAAAAGTTCATGGGTACTCACTTTAAGAGATGGCAGCAAAAGATGTTATTCTTCCTGACGGTTATGGGAATGTCACGTTTCCTAACCGAAGACCCTCCACTAGTTGGGGAATACGTGGACCCTCAGCCAAATGATTTGGCGGGAGGGGGTCAAGGTAACCATGTCGCTGACGACATGAGGATGGTTCGCGAAGCATGAAAACATAGTGATTTTATGTGCAGGAACTATATTCTAAACATTTTGTCTGATCCCCTCTACACGGTGTATTGTACCGTTGAACCTGCCAAACAGTTATGGGACAAACTTCAGAAGAAATACAACACCCAAGATGAGGGTATCAAGAAGTTCATCATTGGGAAGTTCCTAAAACTTCAAATGGTGGATAACAAAAGTGTGTCATCCCAAGTACAGGAATTTCAAATGATTTACATCACCTGGATTTGGAAGGATTGAAGCCCAACGAGCAATTCTTGGTTGAGGCATTGATCGAGAAGCTGCCTCCATCGTGGACTGAGTTTATGAATTACTTAAAACTCAAGACGAAGGAGATGACATTAGATGAGCTTATTATCAAACTCCAAATTCAGAAGGATAATAAGAAGGTCATGCCAAAGGGGAAACAATCCGCTGAGGTTAAGGCCAATCTGGCGGAAGTCAAAGGGAACCCGATCAAGAAGCGAAAGTTCCAAAAGGATGGTAAGTCCCAAAAAACTGAAAAGTTTAAGGGTACTTGTCATCACTGTGGTAAAGTTGGTCACATGGTCAAGGACTGCCGCAAGCTCAAATATGAGAACAAATAGAAGGCCAAAGGCAAGACAAAGGCTAACATCGTCGAAGACACGCTTCTAGACGATATGATTGAAGAATTCTCAGTGGCGGTGCTAGAAGCTAACCTCGTTGAGAATCCGGTGCAATGGTGGTTGGATACGGGTGCTACCCGTCACATCTGTTCCAATAAAGACGCCTTCTCTACTTATACACCAGTCACAGATAAGAAGTTGTTCATAGGAAACAATTCTTCTTCAGAGTAGTTGGGGGTAGGAAAGGTGATCCTAAAGATAACGTCCGGGAAGGAGCTGACTCTAAAGGAAGTGATGCACGTCCCAAAAATTCGTAGAAATCTGATTTCTGAACCTTTGTTGGTTTTAGTCTAGTGTTAGAAGCTAACAAATTTGTAATTACTAAAAATGGAACTTTTGTAGGAAGAGGCTTCGTCTGTGAAGGCCTCTTTAAGTTTAATGTTGCACATGTAATGCCTTTTATTTCAACTATCAATAAAATTGAGCCTTCTACTTACTTGGTTTAGTCATCTAATTTATGGCATCATAGATTGAGACATGTTAACTATCAATCTCTTCAAAGATTGGTAAAGTTGGAATTATTGTCGTCTATCGACATAAACCCTCAACGTAAGTGTGAGGTGTGCGTAGAGGCAAAACTTTCCAAGAGTCTCTTTAGATCCGTCGAAAGGAAAACCACTCCTCTAGAACTTATACACACTGGCATATGTGATTTGAAGTTCGCTCAAACTAGAGGGGGGAACAAATACTTTGTGACTTTCATAGATGATGTCACAAGGTTTGGTTAACTTTACTTACTAAAAAGTAAAGATGAAGCCTTTGAAATATTCAAACGCTACAAAATAGAAGTTGAGAACCAACTAAGCGGATATATTAAAACAATCCGTAGAGATAGATGGGGAGAATATGTAGCGCCTTTTGAAGAATTATGTACCCAATCGGGTATAGTTCATCAAACAATGACTCCTTACTCACCTCAATCAAACGATGTTGCTGAATGCAAGAACCGAACACTAAAGAAAATGATGAATGTTTTACTCATCAATTCGGGCCTTCCTCAAACCTTGTGCGGAGAAGCTCTCCTTACCGCGAATAGGATTCTTAATAGAGTTCCACACAAGGGTAAAGACAAGACTCCATACGAGCTATGGAAAGAAAAGAAACCTACCTATAAGTATTTGAAGGTATGAGGTTGTCTGGACAAGTTAAAAGTACCTATGCCAAAGCAGGTCAAGATTGGACCTAAGACTATGGATTGCATATTCATCGGATATGCCAGTAACAGTAGTGCTTATCGCTTCATAGTGCATAAGTCGGATGTACCAGATATCCATAAAGGTACGATCATGGAATCAAGGAACGCAAGTTTCTTTGAAGATATAATTCCATACAAGGAAAACAACATAACCTTTCTCAAATGAAGTTATGATCAAATCTCTAAGAACCAAGGGGTTGATGACTACCCAGATTCGAACGGTTCAGATCCAGTGAATTCTGAAGTAGCTGATTACCCGAAATCCAGTATTCCAGATTCTCAGGACTTAGAAGATTCTGAGATGGAACCAAGGAGAAGCAGAAGAGCCTGGAAGTACAAGTCCTTCGATCCAGACTTTGAAGCTTATTTGGTTCAGGATGAACCACAAAAATCGTCGAAGCATTGTCAACTCTAGAAGCGCCGCTCTGGAAGGAAGCTTTGGAAAGTGAGATAGAATCCATTTTGCATAACCACACTTGGGAGTTGGTTGAACTTCCCCCAGGACACAAACCTTTGGGTTATAAGTGGATCCTTAAATTGAAGTTAAAGGCAGATGGATCTATCGACAAGTACAAGGCTAGGTAGTCAAGGGTTATCGCCAAAATGAGGGTCTTGATTACTTTGACACCGATGCTCCGGTGTCTAGAATGACATCCATACGTATGTTCATAACTATCGCCGCCTTGCGGGATCTTGAATTACATCAAATGGATGTTAATACTGCTTTCCTCAATGGTGATTTGGAAGAAGAAATATATATTGAGCAACCCGAGGGCTATGTGGTTCCAGGACAAGAGACAAAAGTGTGTCGGCTTGTTAAATCATTATACGGGCTGAAACAGGCCCTAAAATAATGGCGTGAGAAATTTGATAGTACTTTACTGTCAAAAGGGTTCTCCATTAATGTTACACCCCGTAGTTCAGGTCATGCGTATGAGAGCGTACGAAAGAGAGTAAGACTTAAAATTTTCGAAAGATAGGTTGACGGATTGTTTCGGACGGGTTTTTAGTCAACTTTGAGTTGGTGTATGTCCAGTTACCTTGAGAGTTTGTAGGTGTTTCAAAGGTCTAGTGTGTAGTTCGTTGAGTTTAGTTTCCAACGCAACCAACCGTTCGTCGATAGGACATCGGAGTAGAAAGTTCTGGAAGTTACAAGTTCGGTCTTGTGATCGGCAGAAAAATTCGACAGAGCCACGGGCGTGCGGCACGGAAGCTGGCGCGCCGAAGTGCTGAGGGGTTGCAGGGGTTTCAGCGCCGCGGCGCCGAGGCGGGTTTTCTGGCGGAAAAACTGAGGAAATCTGATATTTTCTTTTAAAGAGGCCATGGGTGGGTGACAAGTGTCCCCCCCATCTGATTTTGCATGCACTACTTATTGACCAAGTCTTGAAGACTTGGTCATTCTTCAAGTTCATCTCTCTCTCTAAGATTAGAAGCTCTCCCTTCTCTCTAGAAAATCAAGAAGAACACAAGGCTTGAGAAAAATCTGAAAAGTGTGGCAAGAAGGAAACTTATTTGCAAGCTTGTGGGAGTTGTTGTGGTGGTGTTTGTGGAAGAGGAGGCTAGCATTTTGTTGGATTAATTTGGCTAAAGCTCTAAGGTAAAGATTCTTCTCTTGTAGCTAGTTATTGGTGTTGCATGTGAAGAAGAAGGAACTTGTAGTAGTAAATAATGCTCTTAGATTCATTGCATGTAAGAATTATGGTTTGGATATGAAAGGATTGGTTAAGAAGGTTATGTGAGCATGTTGTAGCCTAAAAACTACCATAAACTTGTTAAGTTAGTTGTTATGCATTGTGGGGCAGAATTTTACACACCCAAGATTAGCTGTGTAATCCCCTTTGAATTGTTTGGATTGTTGGGCCTTAAATGTGGCGTTTGGATGTTGAATTCGGCCTTGAAAAGGTGGCAAAGTATGTAGAAACGAAGGAAATGCTGTCCAATTTTCCATAGAATTTAGTGACTTTGAACTTGGAATATTCTATGTTGTAGCTTGAGGTTATTAAACGTATTATGGTCATTATAGGTTGACGTACTACGTGTGGTGTATTGGACTTAGCAAGTGGATTAACTGGAGAGATATGTGGAACTTTCTTATCTCTTGAGCATGAGTAGTTATACTATATAGTACGGTAGACGTACGTATTTTGAATAAAGTAAATCCTTTGGTATACTTGAAGTATTTTGAAAATTGTGTAAACTGATTTGAGGTATAAGTCTCTTGGTTAATAAAAGAACGAAATTGTTTATAAGGAGTTATAACGGCTTTATGGGAAGTTAGTTATAACTGCCTTATGAAAGGATAAGAACGTCTTAATTTCTAAAGCATAAAGTTAGTATAACGGCTTTATGGGAAGTTTGTTATAATAACTTTATGGAAGGTTAAAGAGTTGGTTTTCTTGAATAAGGTAAACAAAGATGAAAGAATCCAGATTAAGTAGGGTAACTTGATTTAAAAGGCATCAATTGCTTAGAGTGTAAAATGGGAATTTTTATGTGAAAAGGGGACCTTTTGAAAGAGTAGAAGTACATAGTACTTCGGGTTAAATTTCTTCGGATTTGATTAAGTAATAAGAAGGTGCCTTAAGGTCAAGAATGAGATTTATTTTATTAATGAAAGTCTAAAGAAGTTATGAGTTTACTTGGACGTGCCGTCAGTGATGGAGGATTCCACGGGTATGCTTCCATTGTCTTAGTATGAGTTTGCTTGGACGTACCGTCAGTGATGTGGAATTCCACGGGTATGCACCTTGGACATGCTTACGATGAGGATTAGAGGCATGCGATATGAGGGTAAGAGTATAAATGAGGGTAAGTCCCAGGCGTTATACCACATTCTTCAGGTTAAGAGTATAAATCAGCGGTAAACACCCAATACGTTATACCACTGTTTGTGGTAAGAGTATAAATGAGGGGTAAACCCCCAAGACGTTATACCACCTATTCCGTAGATTTGCTACCCACGATGCGAGGAATACCTCATGTGAGTCCGTTGAGGCTTATGCGGGTGAAATAGTCCCATGCGGGTGAGTACAGCCTATACGAGGAATACCTCATGCGGGTCCACATGACCCATGCGGGTGAAATAGTCCCAGGAGTAGGAGTGTCTAATGATACTGCGGGCAGGTGACCTGGCTTTGATCATGAGCTTCCTATTTTCATGCAGTATGGTATATACTTGATATCCTCATTGTTAGTAGGGCACAGTGTACTGTAAATTTATTATCATACATGTCTCCAGTTATTTTAGACTTATGAGGTATTTTCAATATTTTCCCAGTTTCGCATACTTGGTACCTGTTGTACTGACCTCCTTCGGGGGGCTGCGTTCATGCCGCAGGTTGAGGTTCGTAGGTTGCTGATCCGCACTCTTAGGATCACTGTTCAGTTCTGGGAAAGCTCCATTTCTCCGGAGGCTTTGTCTTTTGGTACGGTTCCCTGAGGTTATAAACTTTTGTACATTCAGGGGGTATGGTGGGGCTCTGTCCCGTCACAGTTGTTATTCCTAGAGGTCTGTAGTCATATTTGTGGTTTGGGCTGTAAGAACAAGTTGTACTGTTATACTTTTGATTAGGTATACTTTTATGGAAGGCAGCTGTATCGGCTTGCCATTGATGTTTACTTTATATAGGTTTATGTGTTATGTATGTTCCGCTGCTATTCTCTGATGTATACCTGTCGGGGTGCCCCGGTAGGACACCAGTCGCGGCCCCGGGATCGGGTCGTGACAAAAGTGGTATCAGAGCAGTTAGTCCTCGGAAAGTGTCTACAGACCGTGTCTAGTAGAGTCTTGATTATCGGTGTGTTTTGCACCACATCTATAATCAGGAGGCTGCAGGACATTTAGGATTGGTTTCCATTCTTCTCTCTCTGAGATCGTGCAGTAGAGTTGTCCTACTAGGTTGAATCCTCACTGACCTCTTCTTATGTACCAGTTATGCCTCCACGCAAGGCAACCAGAGCCTAGAAGGGCAAGGCAGTTGAGGGAGCTGCAAGTAGGACGCAGAGGGCTACGAGGGCACAAGCCCAGTCTTTACCAGAGATGATGTTTCGGGCGGCGAGTTCCACGACGTCGCCAGCCTCAGCGGAGTTCGAGGCAGCGGCAGCGGCTACTGAGACCGCGGTACCGGAGCCTCCAGTTCCACAGTCGGGGGCAGAGTATAGGGATTACGGAGAGCAGATCAGGTTGTTGACTAGCATTGTGGCAGGGCAGCACCGCCAGGAGCCGGTAGCTAACCCTAGAGCCGACAGTTTAAGGATTCGGGACTTTCTGAGTTGTAATCCACCCGAGTTCTATGGGTCGAGGTCTGAGGAGGATCCTCAGGAGTTCCTTCGGCAGGTGCGGCGGACTATGCAGGTGCTTAGGGCCTCGGAGACGGGGTCCATTGTGTTAGCTTCTTACCGGTTGCGCGATATTGCGTTGAACTGGTTTGAGTCGTGGGTGTTGTCCAGAGGTGTGGGTGCTCCTCCAGCTGGTTGGGATGAGTTCACGGAAGGCTTCCTCGGTCACTTTTTACCTCCCGAGACGAGTAGAGCCCGTTTGGATAGGTTCTTGGCATTGAGACAGAATGGGAGGACCATCAGGGAATACAACCTGGAGTTTGATTCATTGGCCAGGTATGCGCCCACTATTGTGGCGGACATGGCGGACCGAGTTCACCGATATGTGATGGGGTTAGATCGTTACATGGTTACTGCATGTCTAGGAGTGGCTCTTCAGCCAGGTATGGATATTGCCAGGATGCAGGCGTATGCACAGGGGATTGAGGACAGGGAGAGTGAGGGCGGCCAGTCGGCCAGCCAAGAGGGCGGGGCAGCGGTGGTTTCAGGATAGCTTTCAGGATGGACCGCCTCAGCAGCAGGTTGGGTCTACATTTTCGCCGACGCAGAGTGCCCCTTCCCGGTCTTCCGGCGGGTGGTTTGACCGCCGGGGATATTCAGGAGCAGGTCAAGGCTCCAGGGTTGCAGGTTCACAGGTGTTCGAAGATAGCAGCCAGGGGAGGCCACATTTGCCTCGGTGTGGTCACTGTGGTAGATCTCATTTTGGGGAGTGTCGGACTAGATCGACAGCTTGTTATGCTTGCGGCCAACAGGGCCATTTGGCGAGAGACTGTCCGACCAGAGGTGGCACTGGTGGAATGGCGCAGTATATTGGATCAGTTGCGGGTTCTTCACCTTCTATGGCTAGGCAGGATGTTCATACACCGGCAGGCCGCGGCAGCGGTCGTGGTAGCAGTTCTCAGTTTTAGCGGTCCCTTGACCCGCCTATGTGACGTCAGGTATATCTTTGACCCTTTAGAGATTAGTAAGCATGATGGGATTGTTGTATGATGGAATGTCATGAGTGGATAATATTAAGGTTATGTATGTATGCTAGCAGTAGGTTGGAAGTACGATAAGAGAATCCTTTTAGGCCTTGAATGGGAGTAAAATAGCGTTGATGCACCCGTGGGATCTGTTTCCTTGGGTGATAGTGATGGGTGGATATGCGTGTGCGATATCTTAGAACCATAGGTGGCATAATGAAGTTACGTTAGTGTAAAGTACGAGGATGTACCGAGGAATAGTAGATTGACTCCAAAAGAACATTCGGGGACGAATGTTTCTAAGGGGGGGAGAATGTTACACCCCGTAGTTCAGGTCATGCGTATGAGAGCGTACGAAAGGGAGTAAGACTTAAAATTTTTGAAAGATAGGTTGACGGATTGTTTCGGATGGGTTTTTAGTCAACTTTGAGTTGGTGTATGTCCAGTTACCTTGAGAGTTTGTAGGTGTTTCAAAGGCCTAGTGTGTAGTTCGTTGAGTTTAGTTTCCAACGCAACCAACCGTTCGTCGATAGGACATCGGAGTAGAAAGTTATGGAAGTTACAAATTCGGTCTGTGATCGGGCAGAAAAATTCGGACAGAGCCACGGGGCGCGGCCGGAAGCGGGCGGCGCGGAAGTCTTGAGGGTTGCAGGGGTTTCAGCGCATGGCCGGCTGCAGGCCGCGAGGCGGGTTTCGCGGAAAAAGCGAGAAATCGATATTTTCTTTTAAAGAGGCCATGGGTGGGTGGCAGTGTCCCCATCTGATTTTGCATGCACTACTTATTGACCAAGTCTTGAAGACTTGGTCATTCTTCAAGTTCATCTCTCTCTCTAAGATTAGAAGCTCTCCCTTCTCTCTAGAAAATCAAGAAGAACACAAGGCTTGAGAAAAATCTGAAAAGTGTGGCAAGAAGGGAACTTATTTGCAAGCTTGTGGGAGTTGTTGTGGTGGTGTTTGTGGAATAGGAGGCTAGCATTTTGTTGGATTAATTTGGCTAAAGCTCTAAGGTAAAGATTCTTCTCTTGTAGCTAGTTATTGGTGTTGCATGTGAAGAAGAAGGAACTTGTAGTAGTAAATAATGCTCTTAGATTCATTGCATGTAAGAATTATGGTTTGGATATGAAAGGATTGGTTAAAAAGGTTATGTGAGCATGTTGTAGCCTAAAAACTACCATAAACTTGTTAAGTTAGTTGTTATGCATTGTGGGGCAGAATTTTACACACCCAAGATTAGGTGTGTAATCCCCTTTGAATTGTTTGGATTGTTGGGCCTTAAATGTGGCGTTTGGATGTTGAATTCGGCCTTGAAAAGGTGGCAAAGTATGTAGAAACGAAGGAAATGCTGCCCAATTTTCCATAGAATTTAGTGACTTTGAACTTGGAATATTTTATGTTGTAGCTTGATGTTATTAAACGTATTATGGTCATTATAGGTTGACGTACTACGTGTGGTGTATTGGACTTAGCAAGTCGATTAACTGGAGAGGTATGTGGAACTTTCTTATCTCTTGAGCATGAGTAGTTATACTATATAGTACGGTAGACGTACGTATTTTGAATAAAGTAAATCCTTTGGTATACTTGAAGTATTTTGAAAATTGTGTAAATTGATTTGAGGTATAAGTCTCTTGGTTAATAAAAGAACGAAATTGTTTATAAGGAGTTATAACGGCTTTATGGGAAGTTAGTTATAACGGCCTTATGAAAGGATAAGAACGTCTTAATTTCTAAAGCATAAAGTTAGTATAATGGTTTTATGGGAGTTTGTTATAATAACTTTATGGAAGGTTAAAGAGTTGGTTTTCTTGAATAAGGTAAACAAAGATGAAAGAATCGAGATTAAGTAGGGCAACTTGATTTAAAAGGCATCAATTGCTTAGAGTGTAAAATGGGAATTTTTATGTGAAAAAAGGGACCTTTTGAAAGAGTAGAAGTACATAGTACTTCGGGTTAAATTTCTTCGGATTTGATTAAGTAATAAGAAGGTGCCTTAAGGTCAAGAATGAGATTTATTTTATTAATGAAAGTCTAAAGAAGTTATGAGTTTACTTGGACGCAGTCGGTGATGGAGGATTCCACGTATGCTTCCATTGTCTTAGTATGAGTTTGCTTGACGCACTGGCCGGTGATGTGGGATTCCATGGGTATGCACCTTGGACATGCTTACGATAAGGGATTCCGAGGCATGCAGTATGAGGGGTAAGAGTATAAATGAGGGGTAAGTCCCCAAGACGTTATACCACCTTCTTCAGGGTAAGAGTATAAATGAGGGGTAAACCCCCAAGACGTTATACCACCTGTTTCAGGGTAAGAGTATAAATGAGGGGTAAACCCCCAAGACGTTACACCACCTATTCCGTGGATTTGCTGCCCACGATGCGAGGAATACCTCATGCGAGTCGGTTGAGGCTTATGCGGGTGAAATAGTCCCATGCGGGTGAGTACATCCTATGCGAGGAATACCTCATGCGGGTCCACATGACCCATGCGGGTGAAATAGTCCCAGGAGTAGGAGTGCCTAATGATACTGCGGGAAGGTGACCTGGCTTTGATCATGAGCTTCCTATTTTCATGCAGTATGGTATATACTTGATATCCTCATTGTTAGTAGGGCACAGTGTACTGTAAATTGATTATCATACATGTCTCCAGTTATTTTAGACTTATGAGGTATTTTTAGTATTTTCCCAGTTTCGCATACTTGGTACCTGTTGTACTGACCTCCTTCGGGGGGCTGCGTTCATGCCGCAGGTTGAGGTTCGTAGGTTGCTGATCCGCACTCTTAGGATCACTGTTCAGTTCTGGGAAAGCTCCATTTCTCCGGAGGCTTTGTCTTTTGGTACTGCCACGAGGTTATAGACTTTTGTACATTCAGGGGGTATGGCGGGGCCCTGTCCCGTCACAGTTGTTATTCCTAGAGGTTTGTAGTCACATTTGTGGTTTGGGCTGTAAGAACAAGTTGTATTGTTATACTTTTGATTAGGTATACTTTTATGGAAATTTTATCGGCTTGCGGTGATGTTTACCTTATATAGGTTTATGTGTTATGTATGTTCATTGCTATTCTCTCGATGTATACTGTCGGGTGCCCTAGAGGCACCGATCGCCTGGTCGGGTCGTGACAATTAATAAAGTGAAAAATGTGTTTACATGAAAGGAAATACCGATTCATTCGTCATAATATGTCTTTATGTAGATGACTTATTGATCACTGGTAGCAGTCCTAGTATAATTCTAGAGACTAAGAACATGTTAAAACAATGTTTCGACATGAAAGATATGGGGGTCGCAGATGTCATCTTAGGGACCAAGATCTCTAAGACATCTAATGGACTGGTCTTGTCTCAATCTCACTACATCGAAGATGTGCTAAAGAAATTTGAGATGTTTGACAATTCACCAGTAAGGACACCATTGGATAGAAGTCAAAAGATTGACAAGCCTTTTGGTGTACCTATACGCTAAGAGCGATACGCAAGGGTGATTGGGAGTTTGATGTATCTCACAAACTGCACTCGACCAGATATCACTTATGCAGTCAATAAATTGGCTAGGTTTACCCGAAATCCAAGTGAGGATCACTGGAAAGCGTTGAATAGGGTACTACAGTTCCTGAAGTTCACGCTAAATTTTGGGTTACACTATTCGAGATATCCAGCTGTACTAGACGGGTACAGTAATGCAAACTGAATATCTGATAGCGAAGACATCAAGTCCACCAACGGATATATTTTTACAATCGGTGGTGGAGCTGTGTCTTGGAAATCCTCTCGATAAACACTTATTGCCCGATCCACGATGGAGTAGGAATTTATCGTTTTAGACAAAGCAGGAGAAGAAGCCGAGTGGCTTCATGGTTTTCTAGAGGATGTCTCATGTTGGGATAAACCCGTGTCTTCGGTAATGATCCACTGCGATAGTCAGTTGGCTCTAGACGCTAAACGCAAGTGCACGTATCGTGACAAGTAATATAGTCTAGAAGACCGAGTTATCGTCCTCAGGAATTAGTGTCCAATTACCAACCTCTATTCTGTAGTATCTATTTGGTGACCGATAATTTGATGATTTGTTTATAGCTATGATTATAGATGCTAACTAAATTATTTTACTTTACTTCAAATATGGTGGAAATAGGGCTTCCAAATTTCCTCGACTATCCGCTCGCTTTACTCGTTAATGCAAATAATTAAGGTTCTTCTTCTATGTTGAGATAGTAGGTTAACTAAGCCGTTTTATACTCCTGTTAAGGTAATATAAACATTCAACCTCAATGTAGAACCCTTTTATCTTTCGATGACAAGATTGACTACAAAGGAGGATTAAGAGCAATAACCTATTAAACTACACACGTATCGGGGTACTTTCGTCCACGATTTAAACCTATGTTTATTCAACTATAGCATATTCACAATCTCCCATTTCGGGTTTCGATTAGAAATCATATAAGTGATGATAATTAGTGATTAATTAATTACCAAGCAATCAAAACAATTATTGAATAAATCTCAACAATAATAAGAAGAAATCAAAATCTTGCATTAATTCATAAAACGAGGTTCAAGTGATTCGACATGGAAAGCCCTAAATAAGTCAATTCCTAGCCATAGACATGCCAAGAACTAAAATAGTATCCAACATATACTAGAAAGAAATAAAATAAAGAACAAGAAATTACTCAAAAATAAGTCTCCAATCTGGATCTCAAGTTGTGATGAATGGTAAGGTGTGTTCCCCTCAAATCTGACCTAAAATGCTCTATTTATATCCTCAAAAACGTGCAAAATCTTTTCCTCTTTGGCTTTGGCCCAATCCTATTCGGATTTGTCCAATTTTCCGCGTCAGCTGCGCACAAACTTCGCGCTGGTCCGCTTCGGCCGTGGCTCGCATCGCTGATGGTCCAGCGCGCGCCGCTTTCTCGCCCGGGTTGTCAACTTTTTAGCTTTTTGAGCTCTGGAACCTCTGTTTCTTCCCTCTTTTCGCTCCTTCTTACCAATGTGCCACTTTAAATCATTGTGACTCAAAAGAAATAAAATATATCCTAACATGACACATATTTGTACAAAAATGGGCAAAAGACTAACTAAAATGACTCAAAAAAATGTATATAAAATACACCGATCAGATAAACTCATGTCTTATGTAATGATCCACTGTGATAGTCAGTTGGCTCTAGGAAGGGCACGAAGTTCTATGTATAACGGCAAATCTCGTCATATTCGACGGAGACATGAGTCTGTTAGGCAGATGATCACCTCGGGTGTTATTTCCATTGATTACGTAAAATCAAAGGAAAATATTGCAGATCTCTTGATGAAGGGAATGACCAGAGATCAGATGTTCTGCCTGTCTAGGAGAATGAGCTTAAAACCCAAACTATAAGAACTGATACAGTGGACACCCAACCTTACAGACTGGAGATCCCAGAAATAAGATTCAATGGAAAAATTAAATTGTAAAGGTTCCGTCAGCGCTTCTGTGGAAGCAACAACACTTCAGGTAATGTCTTTTTCTTAAGAAACATAATCCAAGGCCGTTCCCGTGATAGACATAAAGTAGGGTAAGAAACCTTTAATGATCCTCAATACTTGAGGTTAGGTTGAGAAATTTTTAATGGTTCCTAACATTTGTATAACGGGGTATTGCAGGATACCTTGTAGGAGACCACCTATTTAAGTGCGAGGACAGGCCGCTTCAAATGAACGTACTTAAGAATCCAAGTGTGTCCACGGCCCACGGCCCACGATGGACAAAAACATAAGAAGAATTGAGTAGGAAAGGTGTTGTGTTGATACCATTGTCTTGACATATACTAAACACTGACGGTTCAAGACATCACGTTCACCGCGCAGTAAATATTTCCGATGGTATTCTACTATGGAAGGTTCAAAGTTCCGGCTACCTCTCCAGATGCAACATCGTTCCACCGAGTGATTGCTCGAAAGACATCATACGGGTGCACCAAAATCTCTTACAAGAGGGGATTGTTGAAAATATTTATTAAACGTGAAATAAAGTAAATCCTATTAATTATGAATCGAACAATTGGGGCCCCGCACATCGGAAACATGATTTCCATACACGTGCATATAAAGTGTCAATGATCATTATTTCCTTAAATGGAAGAGATATTGATACGTATACAAATTATTTGAGACGTAAGAAAATAGACGGTTATTGGTCAAATGACGAATGGTTTCACGTTGGTAAATGAAAGGAAGAAATGTGTGAAAGATGAAAAGAATCAGAAAATTGCTGCATAAATACGGAGAGGCACCGCGGTGCCACAAGGACAGGACCACGTCGGTTCCAGTGACTTACTGGAATTAGGCATCGCGGTGGCCTTCCGAGGGACCGCGGTGCTACGACGGTTTTTCAGTACCGTTGGAGGCGAATTAAGGCTGATTCTTGGGCTGACTTTGGAGCAATTATTCTCCATTATTTGGCTATTGAATTCAGCCATTACTAGGGTGAATTAACCTCAATATCAATGGTCATTACTTGACATTGATGGTCATTCATTTGGTGAATTGAGAAGACCAAATCATTACCTATAAATTGATGTCTTTGGCACAATTGCAAAAGACACATTGACACTTGACAATTCTCTGAAATTGTCTTCCTCTCTTGCAATCACAAAACACTCAAAGATCCTTCTTCCTAAGCAAACACTTGAGTTCCTTTGCAATTGTTTGATTGTTGTTTTATCTTGAAAGATAAGTTGTCATTAAAACCGTTAAAAGGATATACGGGGAAATATTATCTTAAGGATAGATTGTTTATCCAATCAACTCAGCAAGACTATTTCTTTATTTAATTTTCAGATTTCTTATTACTTGTCGTTGTTGTTACATTTCCCATTTCCTTGTTTCTACCCATTGTTTACCAACACTATCTTCTTATTTCACACAGGACTCTTAACTAACATAATTAGATGACTAATAGATTAATTAGTATTATACCACCCTCTTCTCAAATTCATTTTAACCGTTACATTTTTACTCAAATCGGACCACAATGTTTTTCAAGATATTTTTCCTTCCTTCAAAACTCTAGCCCCTCTTCTAAATTTCCAAAATATGCTAAAGTGAGTTTTTTTTTTTAATTTGAAATTTTGTGTTTAAGTTTAGGCACTTGGAATAATAATAAAGTAATCTTCCTCATTTATTTCTCTTAATTGTTTATGAAATGTCTCAATGTTCCAGTTTTTCATATAAATATATTTTTTAAGTAATCCGTTCCGTGGATTTAGTTATGTTATTTTTTTTTTTGTTGACGAAGGAACCCGCAGCCGCTACTCTTTCGAGTGCGCAAGCAGTAAACCCCTGATCGACGCAAAGAAATCGCAAACCACGCCACCATGTAAACCACACTTGGCAAGCCATGTGATGCGCTCAACCAGAAGGTTTATGCAGGGATCGAACTCGCGACCATGCATTCCGCTACCATCACACTAACTTGCCATTCTCATGAGTTTAGTTATGTTATTTTGGTGCTATGTAAATGTGCTTTTGTTAGTTTGATGGAATATAAAGACATTTTTTATCTGGAGTGTAATGATTTTTTTAATATTTTATGATATTATGATTGTTGTATCTGTATCTAGAGCTTCTATTTTAAATTACAGAAAATGATACTTTAATTTGGTTAAAAATTACACAAAATGTGTTCTATGTGATACCTTAAATTGGGGAGAAAATTTACTAGTACTACAATTTAACTAAGTTATTACAGAGTTAAATGCCCTTAATGTATACGTGTAGGTTCATCCATAACTGCCCTCCAATTAATTGTTTTACCGAAAAGGGTCTAAAATACCCTTGAACTACTAGATTTAATATAAAAATACCCTTTATTCACCTTTTCGCTCCAAAACGCCCCGACGTTAATCTATTTAGTTTACTTTGCCATTATTTATAAGTCATATAATTAAGAGTTCCATTTATTATGTGGCACGTTAGTATTGATTAGTTTTATAATTAACCTAAATTAATTAAATCCCACCAGACAACTCGGATCCACCTAATAATCGATGCCCCAACTTATATCCCCTTTTAACTAAAGAAAAAATTAATTATTAGAACCTATTTAATCAACACCGTCCGCCATCTCCGACCATATATATGAAAAGCTATCAACGTCACCTTCTTCTTCAATTTCATTCCCCACCACCATATAGCATCTTCATCCTTCACCTATTTTCACCTTCGAGAGTCTTTGAAGGCCCCAATGTCAACCCCAAATGCCTGTGTTTTGCACCACCAGCAGCTCCGCCCTAACACCACTCCTTCTCATTAAAAAACACAATAAATGGATCATCGAGTCACCCACCTGATCAGCGGTGATATCACTTTTATTTTCCGGCGAACTGATCTTGTTCGAACCCCCAAATCAGTAGATATTTTGATTTTAGTAAGTGCACGATTTTGAGCTTGAATCTGATTGGTGTTGTATTTAAGATATAGAATTCATTGTAAATCAGTTGAATATTGAGTAAAAAATCTGATTTAGAATATGTTGAACACCCCATTGAAGCTCGGATAAACCTTTAATGAAGATTTTAAAAACACTTTAATTCATAATTTATTTCTTATTTTATAGTGGGTGATTCAAATTATTGTTCTTAGCATCATTGTGAAGTTGTATTTAGTTTTGGAGTGCTGTGAAGCTGGATTAAGGTGGCTTAGATCGATTTTGAAGTTGAGTTCAACGAAAAAGATGATCAACAATGGGAATTTCCAATTTTGTTTTCGTTTAATGGGGATTTAATTGGGGAGGATCGAAGTTTAGTTGGTGGATCCAATTAATGGGCCGATGATTAATTAATTTTAGTTATATTAGCTAACCAATTATAGGGTGCCACATATTAAATGAAATGGTTAATTGAGTTTTGAAATGTGGGAACAAAGTGTAGAAATAAGGAAATGAGAATGTAACAACAACAACAACAAGTATGTAAGAAATCTGGAAATAGACAAATAAGAGGTTTGCTGATTCGACTGAATTCTCAATCTATCCTTAAAATAATATTGCCCAGTATATCCTTTCAACGTGTAATGACAACTTATCTCCCAAGATAAAACACCAATCAAACAAATGAGCAAAGGGAACTCAAGTGTTCTCTTAGAAAGAAAGATCTTTGAGTGTTTTGTGATTGCAAGAGAGGAAGACAATTTCAGAGAATTGTTAAGCGTAATGTGTGTTTTGCAAATGAGCCCAAGACTCCATTTTATAGTGTAGAGAAGATGATCTTCCACATAGCCAAGTAATGGCCAATAAAGACCATATAATGAACATGAATGTGGAGTAATAATTCAGCCAAATAATGGCTGAATTCATGAGCCAAATAATGGAGAATTAATGCTCCAAAGTCGGCCCAAAACACAATTTTCGTTCATCTTCCAACGGTCTTAAACGTCCGCAGCGTCGTGGCCCTGTAGGCTGACGACGTGACACCGAAACTTCAGAGTTTCGCCCGCAAAGACCGCGCCCCGCAGGAGGCCTGCGGGCGCTCTGGCGCCACGATATTTTCAGACTCGTTTCAACTTTTACACTTTATACACGTCTTCCCTTCGTTTACCAATGTGAAACCATTGTCATTTGGCCAATAACTGTCTATTCTCTTACGTCTCAAACAATTCGTATGCGTACCAATATCTCTTCCATTTAAGAAAATTACGATCATTGGTACTTTATGTGCACGTGTGTGGAAACCATATTTCCGACGTGCGGGGCACTAATTGTTCGAGTCATAATTAATAGGATTAATTTTATTTCACGTTTAGAAAATTTCCAACAATCCCTCTTGGAAGAGATTTTGGCGCACACACATGGTGCCTTTCGAGCAATCACTCGGCGGATCGATGTTGCATCTGGAGAGGTAGCCGTAACTTTGAACCTTTCATAGTAGAATACCATCGGATATATTTACTGCACGGTGAACGTGATGTCTTGAACCGTCAGTGTTTAGTATATGCCAAGACAATGGTATCAACACAACACCTTTCCTACTCACTCATTCTTATGTTTTTGTCCATCGTGGGCCGTGGACACACTTGGATTCTTAAGTGCGTTCATTTGAATGGGTCTGTCCTCATACTTAAATAGGTGGTCTCCTACAAGGTATCCTGCAATACCCCTCTACACAAGCGTTAGGAACCGTTAAAAATTTCCCCAACCTAACCTCAAGTATTGAGGATCATTAAAGGTTTGGAAACTTATCATTTACCCCTCTTACAGGTAGCACTTTATGTATATCACGAAAACGATCTTGGATTATATATCTTAAGAAGAAAGCATTATCCGAAGTGCTCTTGTGTCCACCAAAGCGCTCACTGAACCTTTACAATTTAATTTTCCCATTGAACCTTATTCCTGGGATCTCCAGTCTGTAAGGTTGGGTGTATTGATTCTTATTGTTTGGGTTTTAAGCTCATGCCCCTAGACAGACAGAACACATATCCACCACCGATTGTAAAAATATATCCGTTGGTGGACTTGATGTAGTCGCTATCAGATATCCAGTTTGTATCACTGTACCCCTCTAGTACCGCTGGATATCTCGAATAGTGTAACCTAAAATTTAGCGTGAATTTCAGGAACCGTAGTACCCTGTTCAACGCTTTCCAGTGATCCTCACTTAGATTACGGGTGAACCTAGCCAATTTATTGACTGCATGAGCGATATCAGGTCGAGTGCAGTTTGTGATATATATCAGAGTACCAATCACCTGCGCATATCGCTCCTGGGGTACGGGCTCACCAAGATATTTGTCAATCTTTTGACTTATATCCAATGGTGTCGATACCGGTGAAATGTCGAACATCCCAAATTTCTTTAGTACATCCTCAATGTAGTGAGATTGAGACAAGACCAGTCCATTAGATGTCTTAGAGATCTTGATCCCTAAGATGACATCTGCAATGCCCATATTTTTCATGTCAAAACATTGTTTTAACATGTTTTTAGTCTCTAAGATTATTCCAGGACTGCTTCCCGTGATCAACAAGTCGTCTACATAGAGGCATATCATGACGAAAGATTCAACATTTCCTTTCATGTAGACACATTTGTCACCTCCATTAATGGCGAACCCTTTTGATAGTAGAGTACTATCAATTTCTCGTGCCATTGTTTAGGGGCCTATTTCAGCCCTGTACAATGATTTAACAAGCCGACACACTTTTGTCTCTTGTCCTGGAACCACATACCCCTCGGGTTGGTCCATATATATTTCTTCTTCCAAATCACCATTTAGGAAGGCTGTCTTAACATTCATTTGATGTATTTCAAGATCCCGCAAGGCGACGATAGTTATGAACATATGTATGAATGTCATTCTAGACACCGGAGCGTAGGTGTCGAAGTAATCAAGGCCCTCCTTTTGGTGATAGCCCTTGACTACAACCTAGCCTTGTACTTATCGATAGATCCATCAGCCTTTAACTTCCGTTTAAGGATCCACTTACAACCCAAAAGTTTGTGTCCCGGGGGAAGTTCAGCCAACTCTCAGGTGTGGTTATGCAGGATGTATTCTATCTCACTTTCAATGGCTTCCTTCCAGAGCGGTGCTTCTAGGTTGACAATGCTTTGGCAATTGTCCGTGGTTCATCCTGAACCAAATAAACTTCAAAGTCTGGACCAAAGGACTTGTCCTTCCGGGCCCTTTTGCTTCTCCTTGGTTCTATTTCTGAATCTTCCAAGTCATGAGAACCTGGAATACTGGATTCCGGATAATCAGCTACTTCAGAATTCACTAGATCAGAATCGTTCGGATCTTGGTAGTCATCGACACCTTGATCCTCAGAGATTTGATCATAACTTCGTTTGCGAGAGGTTATATTATTTTCCTTATACGGAAATGTGTCTTCAAAGAAACTCGCATTTCTTGATTCCATGATCGTACCTACATGAATGTCTGGTATATCCGACTTATGCACTATGAAGCGATAAGCACTACTGTTATTGACATATCCGATGAATATGCAATCCACAGTCTTAGGTCCAATCTTGACCTACTTTGGCATATGTACTTTTACCTTGACCAGACAACCCCATACCTTCAAATATTTGTAGGTAGGTTTCTTTTCTTTCCATAGCTCATATGGAGTCTTGTCTTTACCCTTGAGTGGAACTCTGTTAAGAATCCTATTCGCAGGACAGCTTCTTCCCACATAGTTTGAGGGAGGCCCGAATTGATGAGTAAATCATTCATCATTTCCTTTAGTGTTCGGTTCTTGCGTTTAGCAACACCGTTTGATTGAGGTGAGTAATGAGCCTTTGTTTGATAAACTATACCTGATTGGGTACAAAATTCTTCAAAAGGCGCTACATATTCTCCCCCTCTACCACTATGGATTGTTTTAATTTGTCCGCTTAGTTGGTTCTCAACTTCTGCTTTGTAGCATTTGAATGATTCAAAGGCTTCATCTTTACTTTTTAGTAAGTAAAGGTAACAAAACCTTGTGCCATCATCTATGAAAGTCACAAAATACTTGCTCCCCCCTCTAGTTTGAGCGAACTTCAAATCACATATATCAGTGTGTATAAGTTCTAGAAGAGTGGTTTCCCTTTCGACGGATCTAAAAGGACTCTTGGAAAGTTTTGCCTCTACGCACACCTCACACTTACGTTGAGGGTTTATGTCGATAGATGGAAATAATTCCTAATCTATGATGCCATAAAATATATGACTCAATCAAGTAGGTAGAAGGCTCAATTTTATTGATAGTTGAAACAGAAGGCATTACAGATGCAACATTAAACTTAAAGAGGCCTTCACAGACGAAGCCCCTTCCTACAAAGGTTCTATTTTTAGTGATTACAACCTTGTGAGCCTCTAACACTAGCCTAAAACCAACATTTACTAACAAAGGTCCAGAAATTAAATTTCTTCGAATTTTTGGGACATGCATCACTTCCTCAGAATCAGCTCCTTTCCGGACGTCATCTTTAGGGTCACCTTTCCTACCCTCAGGATCTCTGAAGAAGAATTGTTGCCCATGAACAATTTCTTATCTGTGACTGGTGTATATGTGGAGAAGACATCTTTATTGGAACAAATGTGACGGGTAGAACCAGTGTCTAGCCACCATTGTACCGGATTCTCAACGAGGTTAGCTTCAAGAACCACCGCTGAGAACTCCTCGATCATATCGTCGACGAGCGTGTCTTCGACGATGTTAGCATTGGCTTTGCCTTTGGCCTTATTCTCACGTTTGAACCTGCGGCAGTATTTGACCATGTGACCAACTATACCACAATAGTTACACTTTTCCTTAAACTTTTCAGTTGTTTGGGGCTTGACTTCCTTCTGGAACTTCCGCTTCTTGCTTGAGTTCCCTTTGACTTCAGTCAAGTTCGTCTTAGCCTCAGCGGGTTGTTTCCCCTTTGGCATGACCTTCTTATTGTCCTCCTGAATCTGGAGTTTGACAATAAGTTCGTCTAAGGTCATCTCATTCGTTTTGAGTTTTAGATAATTCATAAACTCAGTCCATGAGGGAGGCAGATTCTCGATCAACTCCCCAACCAAGAATTGTTCATTGGGCTTTAATCCTTCCAAATCCAGGTGATATAGAATCATTTGAAATTCCTGGACTTGGGATACCACACTTTTGTTGTCCACCATTTAAAATTTTAGGAATTTTCCAATGATGAACTTTTTGCTACCCGCATCTTGGGTGTTATATTTCTTCTGAAGTTTGTCCCATAACTTCTTGGCAGTTTCAACGGTGCAGTACACCGTGTAGAGAGGATCGGACAAACTGTTTAGAATATAGTTTCTACACATGAAATCGCTATATTTCCATGTTTCGCGAACCATCATCATGTCGTCAGCGACATGGTTACCTTGGCCCCCTCCCGCCAAGTCATTTGACTGAGGGTCCACGTCTTCCCCAACTAGTGGAGGGTCTTCGGTTAGGAAACATGACATTTCCATAACCGTCAGGAAACACAACATCTTTTGCTGCCATCGCTTAAAGTGAGCACCAATGAACTTTTCAGGACATTCATGGTGAAAACCAGCGGGTGTCGGGGCAGTGACGCCCCCTTATCAGTTGCAAAGGCATAGGAACGCCTCTAACAGGAGCATAGATGTTGTTGACGCCTTGGGCGGGAGCATAGACACTATAAGTGCCCTGAGCAGCAGTAGAGACATTGGTTGTGCCAAAACCAGTGTTGACACTAGTTGTGCCAAAGGCAGTGGTGGCACTCATAGTGCCAAAAACAGTGGTAGCACTAGAAGTGCCAAAAGCAGTAGTTTGGAAGGCATTAGGAATGCCATGATCAGTCGTGACACTAGAAGTGCCAAAAACAGTGGAGTTGAAGGCTGCGTTAGTGCCTTGAGCAATATGATTGAATGCAGTGGGATTGCCTTGAGCATCGGTGGGATTTTCAGCGTTGAATTGATCTTGTCCAGTCATGTTGTTGTTGAAAGCAGCGAATATTATCTTAAGCTTGTGGGAACAAAGTGTAGAAATACGGAAATGGAAATGTAACAACAACAACAAGTATGTAAGAAATCTGGAAATAGACAAATAAGAGGCTTGCTGAGTCGACTGAATTCTCAATCTATCATTGAGATAATATTGCCCCGTATATCCTTCAACGGTGTAATGACAACTTATCTCCCAAGATAAAACAACAATCTAACAATGAGTAAAGGGAACTCAAGTGTTCACTTAGGAAGAAATATCTTTGAGTGTTTTGTGATTGCAAGAGAGGAAGACAATTTCAGAGAATTGTTAAGTGTAAGGTGTGTTTTGCAAATGAGCCCAAAGCTCCATTTTATAATGTAGAGAAGATGATCTTCCACATAGTCAAGTAATGGCCAATAAAGACCATATAATGCCATGACTGTGGAGTAATAATTCAGCCAAATAATGGCTGAATTTATGAGCCAAATAATGGAGAATTAATGCTCCAAAGTCAGCCCAAAATACAGTTTTCGTTCATCTTCCAACGGTCTGAAACGTCCGCAACGCCGTGACCTTGCAGGCTGGCGCCGCGACGCCGAAACTTCAGAGAGTTTCGGGCTCCGCAGCGCCGTGGCCCTACAGGGAGGCGCTCTGGCGCCACGACATTTTCAGACTCGTTTCATCTTTTACACTTTATACACGTCTTCCCTTCGTTTACCAACGTGAAACCATTGTCATTTGACCAATAACCGTCTATTCTCTTACGTCTCAAACAATTCGTATATGTACCAATATCTCTTCCATTTAAGAAAACTACGATCCTTGATACTTTATGTGCACGTGTATGGAAACCATGTTTCCGACGTGCGGGACCCCAATTGTTCGAGTCATAATTAATTGGATTAATTTATTTCACGTCTAGTAAATTTCCAACATGAAATGAGTTCATTAAAAATAACGATAAAGTAGACCTAATATGTTAACGTTGGAGTATTTTAAAACGAAAAGGTGGATGGAAGGCATTTTTGTACCAAATCTATACCGTGCAAGGGCATTTTAGGCCCTTTTCCGTTTTTTAATTATGTTCCGCTAGCCCCCCTGTGAAATAAATATATATTTTAGGCTTCTCTAGCTTTCTTTCATATACTCAAAATGTTCTTCTTTTTAGTAAACATTTGAGTTCACTTTGCTCAATTATTTGTTGTTGTTTTATCTTGGGAGACAAGTTGTCAATCACCGTTAAAAGATGTATACGGTATAATATTATCTTAAAGACATAGTAAATATCACTCGACTAACAAATTCTTGTTGTGTTCTTATTTTCATATTGTAATCTTTATTGTGGTTATCTACCGGATAGATCACTGTTTAATTCAAAGTATCACAAATTCGAATCTAAAAATAAAGAAAATGAAATTCCGATTATTTTTATTGAAACTCCAACTTGGAAAAGTAGTGGATGCTTAAAAATCTAATGTCTTTCCTATTCCACCACACTAGCCATCAATACTGCAGCCATCATCAAGATCTCAAAAACACCAACGGTTTAGATGACGATGAGCAGTCGGTTTCAATATAACTATAGCAAATCATTAATTTTATTACAAGAATACAAAAATAATATATCTTGTCTGGATAAAGATAAGGCTTTCATCTTCCTTTGGTATATTCCTTTTTTCTCTCTCTAGACTCTTCATCTTTGTATCTATACTCTCTCTCTAACTATTATATATATATATATATATATATATAAGTATACATATAAACGCTCCATATGTATCTGCTTTGAAGTGAAAAGCTATGTCTATTGCGTTGGAGATGAACAATACAACTGATCGTCAGATCGAACGGCCAGGATTCGTTCACGGAATGTCATTTATTCCGATCTATAAGTCACCGGATCTAGGAGAGGATGATCGGATATCTTCATCGTCTTCTTCTTCGATAGGTAGGAACAGTGATGACTCGCCGGCGCCTGGAGGATCTTCATCGGACGGCGGAGACGTCGACGGCGAGGAGGTTCAGAGTCATTTCAAACCTGGTGCTCTGAATAATTTGGACTCTTTGGAAGAGGTTTTGCCAATGAAGTATGTGTCTTTACTTTCATTTAATTTAATTTTCTCTGTTATTTTTAGATTAATTTATTTTAATTTACTCGTATATTTTGATATTAGTATTTGTTAACCGATTTGTAGTGGTAACAATAAACTGTGCTTTAGGGCGTATTAAGGAGTCATTTGCTTTGAGGATAAGGAAGGTTAATTTTCAGTATAAAATTCTGTATTACTTATACAAAGTTTAGTTTCAGAATAAAACTTGTATTATTGATATGTAATCTCCACATAGCTTATGCAACATTTGTTTTTGGTATTAGCTGTGCTTAAGTTTTGCAGGGTTTAGTACCAGAAATTAATCGCTGTAATACTTACGCTGGTGTAACATATACTGTATTGATATAATGTGGACGAAGAATACATGTATTAGCAACAAGGGTTTCTAAAGTCAAATTGACCTTAAAGTGTGGAATTTGTCATAATAATCCTTGTATCTTTGTTCTCAGTATAGCAATCCATGCATTATTGTCCACCACACTACAATCGCTTTATTATAATTCATTGCAAAAAAATCCAACGTAATCCTTGGGGATGGGGTTTGGGGATGTTAGAGTGTAAGCAGACCTTACCCCTACATCGGGAGGTACATACCTTACCCCTACTTCTGGAGGTAGAGAGTCCTTCTGATAGACCATCGGCTCAAGGAAAAGCATATCAATCCGTACATTATAATTCTTGACTAACTGGATCACAAACCAAACAATCCATAAGAACTTTACTAGTAATGGTTCTGTATAAAGAACTAAGGAGTGGTTACATGTTTCCCTGGGCTTGTCTTAGTTTAAGCTTCATTTTTGAGCTAATGAATCTGGTACCTTGGGGTCGGACTTGTTCATTTGTGCATTTTTGTTTAATTTGATCAGTGAAAGAAAAATCCGAATGCTTAGTTAAGTATTTGTTCCCCCAATTATTCAGCTTTATTTCATGTAGCATGGTGTAGGCCTTTACCTGAAAAGTAATTTGGAGCTAGTTCTAGAGTGTGGCATGACCTATGCTTCTTATTGGAGAAGTTGTTTTGAATGTGAATGATGTTTCATAAGTACCATCTTTCTTCCGAGTACTGATTACCAAGAATGTGAACAAAAACTGGATACGGTTTATAAAAAATCATTATCAACAGAAATTGATGAATTCTTAACTTTAACCAATGAATTTGGTAACGGACCAACATCGAGTTTAAATTTGAAAGACTCACGAATAATCTCATTACCTTCATTATGAGCTTGTACACATGCTTCTAGAGCTACTCGATTAGCTACGACACCTAGCGCATTACCCCAAGGATGTCCTAAAGTTCCTCCACTGATTTTTTCCGTAATTCTTGTAGTACCTTTGAGTCTTTGACAGTTGGGGCTAATACGTGGTCTCATTACTCTTGTCTGTGAAAGATTTAATCAGGTGGACAAGAAGAGGTGTCAGAATCATTTATTTTCAGTGGTTTCTTAAGGCTTATGAGTGAAATGTTCGGAATTTTAGTTTATCCAGAATCATGGTTCCATCATCGGTGCATGTGTGCTCCTAGTATGGATAAAATGATTTGTTAGGATAGAAGTTGCTGGACCACTATACCAAAAGTAAAGCAGCCTGATATTCTCCTGAGATGCTTCTTGAAGCTTGGGACATCACTTCAGCATATTCAATATTGAGCATGCTTTTTTATAAAGGGACTCCCAATGTGGTATCTTGAAAGATCAAAAGATCAACCAACATGGTGTATCAGCCATGATTTTTTAAAATATATTTTGAATTTACAAGTCACCCGCTATGGACATGTTAGCATTTCAGAAAAAGAAGATAAGTAGCAAATAAAAATGTGTAATGATTTACTGACTATTACTGAAGTTGAAAAGTATTTTTTTTTTGACTGAATGGAAGTCTTAGATAGTAGCAGAAATGCAGAACTTTGTTTTCTTTCATCATATTATTTTAGTCCTAATCATGTTTCTGAGAATGTGGATATTCTGGAGAATGAAAAGAAGGATGCTGGAGTCAAATTGGACTGATTTATAGCTTCTTATAGATGTTTTATGAGCAATCTGTTAGTCTTATTCTTCTCAGTGTGCTAATTGTGCTCGTTGCCATGTTTCAGGAGGGGCATATCAAGTTTTTATGCTGGTAAATCAAAGTCTTATACCAGTCTAGCAGATGCAGCATCATGTTCCTCGCTTAAAGATATGGTCAAGCCGGAGAATGCATACACTAAGAAACGCAAGAACCTGCTTGCTCATAGCAATTTCTTTGACAAGAACCGGAATCACTTCCCAAGAAATAATATCGGTGGGTTATACAAGAGACCAACAAACTCTAGAAGCTCATTAGCTCTTGGTGCAACCTCAAGCTGCTCTGAGAGCAATAATAGTTCTGAGTCTTTGAACTCAAATGCATCGTCACCTCATTTCTCTCTTCCTCCTCTGCCTCCACAACCAAGAAGATATAGCAATGAGTCTTCATCATCACCTCCGGAACAGAAGCTTAGCGCATGGAGGTCTTTCTCCTTATCGGATCTGCAAGGGGCTGCTGCTGCAACTCCCAGCCTAATGGGCATAAAGGAGTAGAGAAAATATCTTAACAATAACTTAATTTTGTGTCACCCTATGGACCTGACTTCAGATAGGTTTCAATGGAGGTTGGCTTATTTTAGCAGGCTTCAGTTTCTGGCCTGCCTCTGTAAATTATTCCTCAAGGCATAATACCAAAGTCTTGGCATCTTTAGAATGTAATTGCTTCTGCTTACTTCTTAACCTTTGGGTTCCCTCTGTATTCTGTTGTATAATTCAATGTGGTGTTTGCCTAATTTGGAGATTTTATGTTTCAGTTTATAGTTCAGTTTGTTGCCTGCTTAATTTGTAAATTATCTTTTAGGTGTGCTCCACAATTTTCACTTTACCTTTTGGGATCTGCATTTGTCTGGATTGGTACCTCCTTTCCCCCCTCCTCTTATTCAACTCCGGAGTGGTTTAACTATATTGCCAGACTTTGGATCACGTGAGTAGTGGCTAAACCATGCTTCCCCTCATTTGCAGGGAGGAGACCTGGTGGCCATGGGAATAAAAGAAGAGAGAATACTTGGTTCTTGCTTGCGGACATGTTCCGCATGCTTTTTAGAACTAATCTTGATGAGACCCGATTATTGTTCTTTGATCATTCACTTGTTGGTCAGTGTGGGTTATTTATACGGACAAGATTGTGGCATTGCGTTGGGGTTGGCAAGTAGACCATTGGATTGCCAGTTTGAGAAGTTCAAAGGTATGAGCCTAAACCAGACGTTGTGGGAGGGCAACATGCCGACTGATTGTTTTTTTTTTTTGATGGAAAGGTAAATGTGTATTAATAATCATCAGAATGTACATGTTTTGCGGGTGTGCCTACGGCGTAAAGATGATGTAAATCTAGTGCGTCTCTGCTAGGCACGTCAGCACAAGATTTAGGCTCGTCAGTAACAAAAGCTCAAGCTAACCCACAAGTTGGGTAGTCGTGAGTGCTCAAGCTAAGCAAAAGAGAGATGCATCCCACAAAAGTCCTAAACTATGACAATTCCCTTATGTAGAGCATAAGGTTGCAGTCGTGGGCCTCCTTAAACCCTTGCCATGGTAAACCCAAATGGGACAAACCCATGATCAAGGGAAGAGTACCTATTCGGACATGGGTAAAGACCCACCCTCGTCACGTTATGCTGCTGGGAGTAATCGCCATAGTACCTACTATCCAGACCACGTACTATTTCATGCTTGCCCACAAGTCGGGAAGTCATTAGGTACAATGCATAAAAGACTCCCGTCAATCCCACATTCCGGGTGGTCGGGAGACTCCAACTGATCCCACAAGTTGGACAGTCTGGAGATTTGCAAAAGGCGCATCGACGATGCAACATGTCCAGCCAGCTATCCATATCCTAGTTTGTGGCTAGGGAAACAAACCTATCCAGGGAAAAGGGGTATAATGTGAATAAAATTTTGTAGACGCTGGTCTTGATCCTAAAGAGATCCATGGAAAAGTTGATTTCCATATTTTGGCTTAGTAAGTTTTAACTTGAGCAGAGTAAACGAACGAATAAATAAAACATTAATAGACGGAGACATGAGATCTACTAAATAATCAAAAACAAAATTCTAATCGGACTACCCTTTTGTGAGTGCGCGTTGAATACTAATTGAGCTCGGATAAAGCATGGCTAAGAATAATAATAGTGGTAGCATAAGAGCATGATCTGTTGTGTGCCATGAGTAGGGGTGACAAATTCAGCCCAAATTCATTTGACCCGCCTAATCTGCCCAAGTTTTAATGATCTGAGCATGAGCTATATTACAAATGGGCTAAGTTTGGGCACAACCCGCCTTAACCCGTGACGAAAGCTAGCCCAAAATCAACCCATGAAATAATCCAAACTCAATCTATCACTGTCGAACCTTATAAAGGGGCATGGCCACAAATGGCCAATCAGGTGAAAATATTGACACCCGGTGGCCCAAAAATTTTATAAGTCATTTTTAGCCTTTTTAAAATAATTTTATTTTTATCCATTTTCAACTAATTCCAGCCGTGTATATGAACTGCATTTTTGTATATGTATTACTATAGAAAATGTATCATTATTGTATAGAAGATGTATCATTACTGTATATGTATAGAGAAAATGATATAGTTGTATAATTTGTGTATAATAAATGTATATCAACGTATAATTTCCGTTTTGATAAATGTATGTTTAATGTATACTTACTAGTTATACACTATATAAGTAAATATCGGTGTATTAAGTAAATATCGACGTATAAAAACTATATAAATATCGTATAAATTATGTATCCCTAAAGTATATGAATAGAAAATATATCATTATTGTATAATTTGTGTATAATAAATGTGTCAACGTATAATTTCTATTTTGATAAATGTATACTTACTAATCATACATGTTTTGGAATATTTTTTGAAGGCTCTATTAACGTATACTTACTAATTATAATATTATACATGTTTTGGATATTTTTTGAAGCCTCAATATGATGTTTTCCGTTGATCTTTAAAGTCGCCACAAAAAATCATGTTTCGATCTTTTGTGGCGACTAAAGTCGTTACAAATAGTATGTTCTTTTGTAGCGAACCTTTTGTGGCGACCTTTAATCATCACTAAAAGTGTTTTTTTTGTAGTTTGTGATGGATTGGGTTAGCGCCTGGGAATAAAATGGTCTGAATGGCCAAATCGGGTATTTAACCCAAAATAGGGTTTTTCTTTTTGATAGTGGCCACACAGTGTCCCTTTTTTTTGGTAAATCCTAATAGTTTGATTATTTTATAACCGAAGTTCATTCAAATGAAACAACACCACCTAGTGAAAATCCCACAACGTGGGGTCTGAGGAGAGTACGACGCAGACCTTACCTCTACCTTGAGAGGTAGAGCGGCTGTTTCTGAGAGACCCTCGGCTCAAGGCAAAACCTAAGCACGGGTAGAGCAAGAAAAACGGTCAGACCCAGGAATAAAATTTAAGGCAGTATGAGAATGCTAAAATGATGGTATCAAAAGCGAATGGGCCATGCCAACGCATTATGAAAAGGAAAAGAACTAACACAGATACATAGGCTAAACACAGTACACTAAAGAACACCCATCAATAGAAATTGCACGCTACTATACATCAATACTACACCTACTAATATGGTAAGCTAATCGGACCCACAATAATCGCACTACACTATCCGTCTGTACGCGTAAGTAGTACTATACTCGACTACCTACTACCATTCTACCCTAATCTGTGTCCTCCACAACCCTCTATCTAAGGGAATATCCTCAGTAAGTTGCATTTTCGTCATATTCCTTCTAATCACCTCTCCCCAATATTTTTTCGGCCTACCTCTACCTCCCATAAACTCGACTATAGTCAACCTCTCACACCTCCGCACATGGGTATTTGTGTCTCTCCTCTACACATGCCTGAGCCATCTCAACCTCGCTGTCACGCCCTTTTTCGACCGCGACATTTATAGCGAATTCTCCTGCTTAAAAGAAAATGTTAGGAAATAAATAATAAAATGCTAAAGTGTTAAAAGGGTGCTAGCATATTAAAAGGTGCTAAATGCTAAAGGGGTGCTTAAAGGTATGCTAAGTGCTAAAGGGTTCGCGGAGTCGCCACCTAATTAATTTGGGTGAATTAGGACACCTAAATGCTGACTATGTTTAAGTCAACGTTAACTCCATTTTTTATGGTCTGCTAAATTAATGAGATTCCGGGCAAGGGTTCTTTATTAATCTAGAGGGAAGAGGTTAGACACCCTCTAAGATCCGCTAACTTGCGGTTATCCTGCCAAACCTAGGGTTAATTATTTATGCTAAGAAAAATGCATGTTTGAAAGATGTTTAATAGAAAGTATTTTTTATTCAAAGATTAATAGGATTAGTGCTATAAAACACATGTAAAGTTTAAAGCATGCCTTATATTATTTATAAAAAATGTGATGCGAGATGGATTTATTGGTTAAATGTATGCATTTATCTACTTAATTAATCTTGGTCATGATATACCCAATACTTAGGATGATTTTTATTATACATAATAGATTTCCTATATAATGTTAGATAAGAGTTCAAGGGAAAATTTGTTATGGATTTAGTAAGAAAAAGTGTTTATGATGCAAGTTAAATTGTTTAGATTATTTTGGCAAAATTTAGACATGCATAACAATCCTAAAAGACAAATAAAGTAGAAATGCATTTCTAAGTTTAAATTACCTTCCCATCTCATATGTTCAAAGGCTAATTGCTCGAAGTTTCCTATTAATTACAAAGTTATATTACAACGACAAATAAGATATAAAAATGAGATAAGGAGGTTAAGAGAGTGAAGGGATTGGAGCGGATGACTCCGTCCTATTTGTTTTTCTAGGAATTGCCGAAGAGGGAACTCGATGGATGTAGATGCAAGCCTTTACGTTTGCCATGATGAGTTTCATTATGAGACTCTTTGTTGCTCCGGTGCGTGCCATGTAAAAAAGAAAATGATAAGGATTAGTATATGCCCAAAAATATCGAATCGAAGTCTGAAGCATGTAATGCGACCTAGGCATAATCAGCAGATAAGGTTGTACAAATCCGTAAATAAAATAATGCAGTTATATGAAGATGTAATAGTCAGCAAACTGAATGGTCCTAACCCACACATGCAAGAAAAAGAGACTTATAGACCCTGGACAGCCTATGTGCAACTTTTAAACGAGGCAGTGGGCTTTGACAAACCCCAATAACTGAAGCTAATTTAATAGTACACACACAGATGGTGGTCGCTGAGCGAAACAGTCAGGTATACACCCAAAATACATACAGTATACCTGCAGACCTGCTGCAATAAGTGCTCAAATATGCTGTAAATACACTGGCCGGAAGTAAGCAGTAGGCAGAGATAGAAATAAGCCCCAAAACGTAACATTTTCAGTTTCAAAGAGAGGCCAATTAAGCCTACATGTGATAGGCCAACCCACAAACCAGCCCCTATTTCAGTGAATTCACAGGGATGTCCAAATAGGCAGGTATTGATATGACACAATTTGGTTATTCAAACAGGCACACATTAGCTTTAAATATGAGCCTCAACAGATAGGCATATCAAACCTGTATTGTTATATGGTCAATCCAAATACGCACTACATAAACAGACATCCAACACTACATATATTCCGCTTCCCTGTTTTCAATTCCATGTGCCACTGAGTGTTTTAGTGCTAACATATTCATAGTAGATGCTTGTAGAGTATATCGCAGGCATAAAACAGGAACACTAGGCTAAGCTTATTACAGGCACGTATTTAGCATTTGACCTTCGAGTAGATGATTAATCTAAAAAATG
Source organism: Przewalskia tangutica (assembly GCA_029844215.1). Taxonomy (NCBI): domain Eukaryota; kingdom Viridiplantae; phylum Streptophyta; class Magnoliopsida; order Solanales; family Solanaceae; genus Przewalskia; species Przewalskia tangutica. The sequence continues at coordinate 78,084,898 of CM056732.1, read as the reverse complement.
AGAATATGCTAGCATGTTTTAGAATGAAGCCCTCGTAATAGCATCAGTGGATAGTTTAGGCAAATAAGGTACCCATCTTCATCTTGGCATAGAAATTCTGCATTTATATGGTAGATCACACCGTACCTCATTATATGAGACTAAATTGAGCCTACAACATAGACAAATAACTTAACATGGCATTTCCAGATTATCTATCCGGTTATCATCTGGCTGCTCACCTTTGCGGCCAATTTGGACAGATTTCAGTGACATCAAATGCATTATATGGATTAATGCTAACTAGACATAGAAGGACAACTTAAAGAAGACAGATACTCATAACTCCGGTTGTCCAGATTCTTTCATAAATACGAATATGTTATTTCCAGATTATAATATTTGCAAATATAGCCAAGGAACACTGCAGTACTAAAAAACACACCAAAACATGCTTCATATAGACTTAGCACACATAAATAACAAGACCCATATACTCACATATCGTAAAGTATACGAAGATATACAACTGCGGTATACATCCAGTGTATACGAAAGGCAGTATACCCTGTATGCTTTTACCAGATTGTCACAGAGTATTTTCCAATAATAAATATCTGCCAACATTCACACGACCAAACAAACAAATGTTTATCACTAAATCAGACTTCACTACTTGTCGAAATAACCTTACATTTATCTAATCCAGGCAGAACTAAACAAAAATAAACAGACTAACATTATACTAGCACAAAACACATAGGTCTGAACAAATACAACAGAATGCAGAGGGGTTGGAGTTTTACCTTCTCCGGACAGCGAACCGAGGCAGCGTATCAAGTCGTCGATTCACTCGGGGTTGTATTGCTATGTGAATTAAAAGCGGGGGCTTTTTTGATTTACGACTAATATTAAAAAAGGGCTTCGAACTTCTGTTCTTACTCTTAGGCTGCTAATTTCTGAATGCTGAATCCCTAACCCCCGATGCCTACTGAGGTTGAAGGCTGCTAAATGCATGTGTAAGAATATGTTTCGACCATCGTTGTTTGAAGACGCGAATCGACGTCCATTCCCTTTTGGATACTACTTCCCCTGGATACTTAATGGGGTTCCTCTGCTGCGGAAAAACGATTGCTACCCGACTGCTTCCCCAACTGAGCTCTGCATGTGCATATCAGTCGTTTTTTGGATAGTGAAGAAGGGTCTGGATTGCTGCGTTATACTGTCTTTACTACTGGCTTCTGATTCAGTCCGGGGATGCCTTTCTTGTGCAGATCGATCTCCTTTTATAGCCCTGATTTAGGTTTCGATTTAGGGAAAGTCTTTATGACGATTTTGGTCTGATTTTCTTGCTGGCTTTAGCGATTTGTTAGCAAGATTCTCGGTTTTATGGTAAGGAAATGATTGAGGTATTAAAGGGAGATCTTGGTTACGATTTTGTGATATTTGGACGAGATTTGTGCTTGATTCGTGCGATTTGAACAGGTTATGGTAAGGTAAACGATTTGAAGGATTTGGTTTAGTTATGGTAAGAACAGGGTGTCGATATGGTAGCTGGTTCACGAGGTGATTCGCCGGATTCTCCGGCGAGAATCCCGGCATGGGTGTTGGGAGTGCGAGGGAGAGGTGCGACGATCTCAGATTTTCTAGGTTTAGGTCTTTTTTGTATCGTTGTGGACGATGGGGAAGGTAAAAGGCTGTTGTGGGCTGAGTATAAGGTGGAGGGATTGGGCCTGCGGGTCGCGTGGGCTGATAAAGGGTAGAGAGTGGACTGCGGGTTGTTGGGCTTTCGGGTGGTGGACTGGTGGTATTATTATTGGGTATTAGTTTTAGGTATTTAATTAGTGGTAAATTAAATTAATAAATTGTGGTTAAATTATTTAGGTGCTTTATTAGTCTATGTTTGAGATTAAAAATAAAGACGGGCGTGCTATTTAATTAGTGCTTAAATTTTATAATGCGATGCTGTTATTAAAACTTATTTATTATGCGTATTTTATTATTATTTAAGCTAAGATTAAATTATCTTAATATGACTTTAGGCGCTACAATAATTATGAAATTGCTTTGCGTATTAATAAATGCGACTATGCTATTTAACACGACGTCATTGTCGAATTATTTATTTTATGTATTTATTTATTTTATTATCGTTTAAGAATTATGACAGGGCTTAAATTAATAACTACGGGCGCGAGACTCTAAGTGCTTAATTTTCTACGTAAGACGCGATTCCATTATTAAATTGCTTATTTATGCATGTATTAACGTTTTATCGTCGCATTTTATTATAAAAAAATATTAAAATTATTGTTGGAAATTAGGGTAATTTTATGGTTAATGTCTGGGCGAGAGGGCCAAAATTGGGTGTCAACAACTTGTCCCTCTTTGTATGGAGATGATGGAAGAATCTTCGGACAAAGACGTTAACTCATAGCCAATTTTGTCTCGATCCTCAGAATTGCAAAAAAAAAATGTTGGGCAATTAAGACAAGGCTGACGCGAAATCAAAATCTGTCCCAATGTCGAGTTATGACGACACTGGGCTGCCATGGTCAAATACCAAGGCGGGCTAACGCGGACTCAAAATTTGTCCAAGTGTCGAGTTATGACGACACTGGGCTACCATGGTCAAACACTGATGCGCGATTTAATGCACACACTTTAACGCAAGTGCACGTTGTCGACTCAAGTAATATAGTCTTGAAGACCGAGTTATCGTCCTCAGGGATTAGTGCTCAAGTACCAATTATCTATCCTTTGTTATCTATTTGGTAACCGATATTTGAGTTGTTGATTATGACTAATAATTATAAAGACTAATTAACTATGTGTTTACTTCAGTAGTGATGGAAATAGGGCTTCCAAGTCGCCTCAATTATCCGCTTATATTACTAATTAATGCAATAACTTATGGTTCTTCTTCTTTTAGAGATAGCAGGTTTACTAATCCGTTTTATACTCCCGTTAAGTCTATATAAACACTCAACCCCAGTAGCGCTCCTTTCTACATTTCGGTGATAAGGATGACTCTATAGGAGGATTAAGAACAAAAACCCTGTTAACGTTTACGCAAGTAAGCTAGGTATTTAAACCCCCGTTAACGCTACACAAGTAATTGAGGTATTTTCATCCCCAATCCGACTTATGATTACCCAACTACATCATAGTCACAGCCTCCTCCTTTCGAAGTTTGATTAGAAATCATATAAATAATGATAAGTAATGATCAAGTAATTACCAAGCATTCAAAACATTATTGGAATAAATCTCAACAATAAGAAGAACAACCATAAACATGCATTAACTCATAAAATAAGGTTCAAGTGAATTGACATGGAAAGCTCTATATTAGAATTAGTTCTTAGCCATTGACATGACAAGAACTAATTCAATATCCAATATAAACTAAAAATAAAGTAAAGGAAAGAAAATTACTAAGTAATGGTCTCCAATCTTCAACTCCAAGAAGTCTTGTGTTTTTGCAAGAAAGGGAACCATTAAAAACTGCCTAGGGTTCTCTTTTTATAGCTTCAAAACCGCCCTTAAGGTTTTCCTTCAGGCCTGACCCATAAAATCGTCAAAGACCTGATTTTTCCCGCGCCGCGTTCGCATCAGCCCAGCGCCAAGTTCTGAAACTCTCGATGATGAGCGCGCGCTGCACTCGCTGTTCTGGAGGCCGCGCGCTGAACTTATGCAAGCCTCTGATCATTGGGCGCCGGGGCGCTGACCCTGCTGGCTGGAGGCGCCGCGGCACTGGCCCGTTTCCGTGCCTGGTTTGCCACTTTCTCGTCTTTTAAGCTCTGGAACCTCCACTTTTTTCCTCTTTTCACTCCTTTTCCGCCAAATAGCCATTTTAACCAATTTAACTCAAAAGAAAGAAAATCTATCCTAAGACGACACGTATTTGTACAAAAAGGGACAAAAGACTCACTAAAAATGACTCAAAAAGTGTATATAAAATACACTGATCAAATACCCCAAACTTAACCTTTGCTCGCCCTCGAGCAAAGATCAAAAGAAAGAAATAAAGATTCAAAGGAGAAGAAAAATAAAAGACTCAATGACATTGATCACTTTGCTGCCTTGGTGTCACTTAGAAAAACATGAAGATTAGCAGAATAATATGCAGGAACATATAGCATGAAATTTTAGCATTCTAAACACATTAAGCTAGATATTTCGCAAACTCATTTTTATCATGCTTAATGGAAGTCAAAATACTGAATCATGCATGTTAATTTTAAAAATTCTATGACATTTTTACTTGCTATTCTCCACTAATCATGGATATGCATATAAGAGATCTTCAGGACTTTTCAGGGTTGTAATGTAGGCTTAGGCATGGGTAGGTAAAAATAGCTATTTAGGCTCATTTTGTGTACCATAAGCTCTTTAGCTTTTCAATGTTTCCCTTTTCTTTTGATTTCTTTTCTTCACTTCAAATCTATCTTTCCCCGCTTTTGTTTTGAGAGCGTGAAGTGTATTATAATAACAAACACCCCCAAACTTAGGCTTTTGCCTATTTCTTATAACTTTTTTTATTGGGGTGCATCAATCTTGTTTGCTCTTTTTGTCTCTTTTTTAACACATTCTATTCCAACTATTTCACATGTTTACTTATGACACAAGTATGAAAATATAGGGTGTCAAAGAAAAAGTTCAATTTTTAGGCTCAATGGGGCTGACTAGGGATATTTTTAATGTCAGGGATAGAAAAGAGTAGTAAGAATTGGCTAACAAAGAAACGCCTGAGTCATCTCCCTAACATGCATATCCTAACTATTTCGCATCGAATAGCAAGCAATCATAACACATAGGTTTTAATCTTTTATCATGCACAATTCAAGCAAGAAATTCCAAATAGACAGATTTTATGAGTTTTTGGCATATCTAACCTAAGTGTTTAGATAGTTACTTCTAATTCCATTACATTATTCCACCTTACTTCACTAGGTGTTTCTAGTAACTACAGCATGCATGATCTTAGACAGACAATTATGACTAAAAAAGAAAAAAAATTATGACTCAAAAATACACAAAATAAATTAAAAAGACTCAAACATACTACAACAATAAGACACAAATAAGACACCCCCCCAAACTTAAATCACACATTGTCCTCAATGTGTGCAAGACCTAAAGACAATAAAAAGAAACAAGACACTTACAGACTTGGTTTAAAATGGTGGCGGTGGTGGTGGATAATGCATTGAATCCCGTGAGAGGGGAGGGCTCAGGATTTTTGATTTGGAGAAAGGGCCGTCGGAATAGGGCGTTGTCCAAAAATTTAGATTTTTCCGTTGTGGCGCCGCGGCCTTGCAAATGGGCGACGCGGCGCTCAAACTTCTGGGCTTCTTCTGATATTTTGGCGCCGCGACCCTGCTTCCCAGGCCATAAGGCTCGCGATTTTCGAAATCCTCGCTTCTCTTCGCGCTCTAAGTTCTTGGCCTTGCACCTGTTATCACAACACGCAGCACTACCTCCGTGAGACTGTTCTAATTAAAGATTAATTGCATTAAAGTAAATAAATTGAAATACCTTGGGTTGCCTCCCAAGTAGCGTTGTCTTTAACGTCTTTTAGCCGGACGCAAGTTCCTTATCATTCTAGGATGAGAGAGGTTACTAAGTTCATATATTCCATTTCATTGATCAAATATGGTTTTAACCTCTATCCGTTTACCTTGAATGAGGCTCCCTCTCTCCCTTTTATTTCAACTGCACCATATGGGAATACTCTTACCACCGTGTACGGTCCAGTCCAACGCGATTTTAACTTGCCTGGAAACATTTTAACCTTGAGTTGAATAAAAACACTTGTTGTCCTTCTTGGAAGTCTTTTGGTATCAACCTCTTGTCGTGCCATACTTTCGTTCGTTCCTTGTAGATCTTTGCATTCTCATAAGCGTTGTGCCTGAATTCATCTAACTCACTCAGCTGTAATAGCCTCTTCTGCCCTGCTGCTTTGGCATCCATGTTAAGCTTCCTCATCGCCCAATACGCTCTATGTTCCAACTCTACTAGCAAGTGACATGCCTTACCAAAAACTAACTTATATGGTGGCATTCCTATTGGTGTTTTGAATGCTGTTCTGTATGCCCACAATGCGTCATCCAGTTTGATAGACCAATCCTTCCTTGAGCCATTCACCGTATTTTCTAGTATGCTCTTCACTTCCCTATTTGACACTTCTGCTTGCCCATTCGCTTGAGGGTGGTAGGCAGTTGTGGTGCGGTGGTAGACTCCATACCGGGAAAGTAATGAATTCAGCTGCTTGTTGCAAAAGTGACTTCCTTCGTCACTGATGATGGCCCTTGGAGTGCCGAACCTTGTGAAAATATTCTTTTGAAGGAATCTTTGAACGCCTTGTCCGTTCTCTTCAGGGCTACTGCTTCTACCCATTTGGACACGTAGTCCACTGCCAGAAGGATATATTGATTTCCAAAGGACGGCGGGAATGGACCCATGAAATCGATTCCCCACACATCAAATAGTTCCACTTCCAATATCTCTTGCGAAGGCATTTCGTTTCGTCTTGAAATGTTTCATGTTCTCTGACAACTATCACATCTCTTCACAAAGGCATGTGCATCCTTAAAAAGTGTTGGCCAATAGAACCCGCTTTGCAGTACCTTTGCCGCTGTTCTTGATGCCCCAAAGTGTCCACCACATGATAGGGTGTGTCAATGAGTGAGAACCTGGTGCATTTCCTCCTCTGGTATACATCGCCTGATGACTTGATCGACACAATGTTTGTATAACATGGGCTCTTCCCAATAGTAGTGCTTTACTTCGGAGTAAAACCTCTTCACTTGCTGTCTTGTCAATTCTGGGGGTATTACCTTAGCTGCAAGAAAATTAACAAAATCAGCGTACCAAGGTAACTTAAAATTCGCACTTCCTTGAAACAGTTGCTCGTTTAGAAAATGATCATTTATTTGCACATCCTTGGTGTTCTGGCTCTCTGTGTTCTCCAGTCTTGACAAGTGGTCTGCAACTGAATTCTCTGTCCCTTTCTTGTCACGAATTTCCACGTCGAATTCTTGTAGTAGCAAGACCCATCGAATGAGGTGAGGTTTTGCATCCTTCTTTGTCATCAAGTACTTTATGGCAGAATGGTCAGTGTATACTATCACCTTATTTCCAATCAAGTATGGCCTGAATTTCTCAAATGCATACACTATTGCTAGTAATTCCTTTTCGGTAGTCGCGTAATTTAATCGTAAGGCCATTTAGAGTTTTACTAGCATAGTAAATGGATCTAAATACCTTGTCGATTCTCTGTCCAAGCATCGCTCCCATCTGATAATCGCCAGATCGCACATCGATTCAAATGGAGCTCCGCTTTGGTGCAATGACTATGAGTGCTGAAATAAGCTTCTCCTTGAGTGTCTGAAAAGCGGATAAGCATTCCTTATTGAAGTCAAAGGCAACCCCCGTCATTAGCAATGTGGAAAGAGGTTTTGAAACCTTTGAAAAATCCTTGATGAATCTTCTATAGAAACCTGCATGCCCAAGGAAACTTCTGACCCCTTTTGTTGATACTGGAGGTGGGAGATTTTCGATTACTGAAATCTTTGCTTTTTCTACTTCAATACCTTGGTTTGATATTTTGTGTCCCGACAATCCTTCATTACCATGAAATGACACTTCTCCCAGTTTAGCACAAGGTTAGATTCTTCACATCGGCTTAACACTGCTTCTAAGTGCCTCAAACATTCATCGAACGATGCTCCAAAGACCGAAAAATCATCCATAAAGATCTTTATAGTCCTCTCCACCATGTCTGAGAAAATTGTCATTATACACCTCTGAAAGGTTGCAGGTGCATTGCAAAGTCCGAATGACATCCTTCTGAATGCAAATGTACCAAAAGGACAAGTGAATGTTGTCTTTTCCTGATCTTCTGGCGCTATTGCAATCTGGTGATACCCTGAGTACCCATCCAAAAAGCAGTAGTAGTTGTGCTCTGCAAGTCTATCCAACATTTGATCTATAAATGACAACGGGAAGTGGTCTTTTCTGGTTTCCTTGTTCAATTTGCGATAGTCAATGCAGATTCTCCATCCAGTAACTGTTCTAGAAGGAATGAGTTCGTTCCTTTCGTTGGTCACCACTGTTATTCCACCCTTTTTGGGCACCACTTGTACTGGACTCACCCATGCGCTGTCAGATATAGGGTAAATTACTCATGCATCGAGCCATTTTAGGATTTCCTTTCTGACTACCTCTTTCATGTTTGGGTTTAGTCGCCTTTGTGCCTCGATGGATGGTCTGCTCTCCTCATCTAGACAGATCTTATGCATTACTGTTGACGGACTTATCCCCTTTATGGCTAATGTCATCCAATGGCACGCTTGTGATCCCTCAGCACTCTCAGCAGTTTATCAATCTCTTCTGTGGATAAGTGGCGTGAAATGATTACTGGTAAGGTTTTATCTTCACCTAGGTATTGGTATTGTAAATGATTGGGTAGGATTTTTAACTCCAACTCTGGAGCCTTCTCTGTGGATGGTATTGATCTTTACGCATCCGCCAAGCTCTTCATACCTCCTCTTATCCCATTTCTCATAAACATTCATCCAATTTGCATACTCCATCAGCCTTGGGTCGTTTCTACTATTATCATCCCATTTGGTCAGTACTTCTTAAAGCGTATCATCATGTCTGAACCCTTTGGCAGACACTGCATCTTCGATAATATCAATGACTGAGCAGTTATCATTGGTATCTGGAAAAGTTGCTGCCCGAAAAACATTGAAAATCACCTCTTCTTCATCTACCCGAAGCTTCAACTCCCCTTTGTGAACATCGATGAGCGCATGTACTGTGGCTAAGAAGGGTCTGCCAAGTATGATGGGGATTATGTCGTTATCTTTTATGTCTAAGATAACGAAATCAGCGGGAAAGATGAACTTGTCCACCTTCACCAATACATCTTCGATGACTCCTCTAGGATGAACTATGGAGCGGTCCGCTAACTACAAGGTGATGTTTGTAGGTTTGACTTCTCCCATTCCAAGTTTGCAGAAAACTAGATAAGGCATCAGATTTATGCCTGCCCCCAGATCGCACAATGCTTGCTGACATTCAAACTTTCCAATGGTGCATGGTATGGTGAAGCTTCCTGGATCTTGTAATTTCTGAGGTAGTTTTCTCTGTAGGACGACACTACATTCTTCAGTCAACACCACTGTTTTGTAGTCCTCTATCCTCCTCTTTTTGCTAAGAATATCCTTCATGAACTTTACATAGCTCGGCATCTGCTCTAGTGCTTTAGCAAACGGGATATTGAGTTGCAATTGTTTGAGAATTTTCACAAATTTAGAGAATTGCTTGTCAAGAGCACATGTTTTTAACCTCTGGGGATATGGTATCTTCACCTGGGGTGCGTTCACAACAGCATCCACCAACTTTTACCACGGGTTCAGGCGCGGCGCCACACTTCGCCTCGCCCTGAGTCTTGGCGCCGCCACCGCTCATCGGCGCCGCGTCGCTGTTGCGAACTTTCCATCTCCACTGATTCGGCTGGCTTCAGGTCAATCGCCTGACATTGTGCTTTCATATTGTCTCCCACAGGTGCAGATTGCTTTTCTTGCATTTCGCTGTTCAACGTGACCGCGAGTTGTCCTATTTGCGTTTCCAACTTCTTCATGGCCATTCTCGTTTCGTCCATGAACTGAGTTTGATACCTAGTAAAACTGAGTATGACTGCTCGTAACTCCTCCCTCTCTTCCTGTGGGGTTGGAGCTTTATCATATTGACAGTAGTAATCCATGTCTTCAGGATCCCTGAGATGAATCAAAACCAACAACGGATCACGGCACACTTGTTTTCACAAAAAAAAAACAATAAATAAATAAAGAAATAAAAAAAACCAAATTAGAAATTAAGAATAGATAAAATTGATATTGAACTATGCCTAATCCCCGGCAACGGCGCCAAAAACTTGATGCGCGATTTAATGCACACACTTTAACGCAAGTTCACGTTGTCGACTCAAGTAATATAGTCTTGAAGACCGAGTTATCGTCCTCAGGGATTAGTGCTCAAGTACCAATTTTCTATCCTTTGTTATCTATTTGGTAACCGATATTTGAGTTGTTGATTATGACTAATAATTATAAAGCCTAATTAACTATGTGTTTACTTCAGTAGTGATGGAAATAGGGCTTCCAAGTTGCCTCAACTATCCGCTTATATTACTAATTAATGCAATAACTTATGGTTCTTCTTCTTTTGGAGATAGCAGGTTTACTAATCCGTTTTATACTTCCGTTAAGGCTATATAAACACTTAACCCCAGTAGCGCTTCTTTCTACCTTTCGGTGATAAGGATGACTCTATAGGAGGATTAAGAACAAAAACCCTGTTAACGTTTACGCAAGTAAGCTAGGTATTTAAACCCCCGTTAACGCTACATAAGTAATTGAGGTATTTTCATCCCCAATCCGACTTATGATTACCCAACTACAGCATAGTCACAACCTCCTCCTTTCGAAGTTTGATTAGAAATCATATAAATAATGATAAGTAATGATCAAGTAATTACCAAGCATTCGAAACATTATTGGAATAAATCTCAACATTAAGAAGAACAACCATAAACATGTATTAACTCATAAAATAAGGTTCAAGTGAATTGCCATGGAAAGCCCTATATTAGAATTAGTTCCTAGCCATTGACATGACAAGAACTAATTCAATATCCAACATAAACTAAAAGTAAAGTAAAGGAAAGAAAAGAAAATTACTAAGTAATGGTCTCCAATCTTCAACTCCAAGAAGTCTTGTGTTTTTGCAAGAAAGGGAACCCTTAAAAACTGCATAGGGTTCTCTTTTTATAGCTTCAAAACCGCCCTTAAGGTTTTACTTCAGGCCTGGCCTATAAAATCGTCAAAGACCTAATTTTTCCCGGCCGCCATGTTCGCATCAGCCGCTGGCGGAAGTTCAAACTCTACGATGATGAGCCGCGCTTGAACTTCTGCAAGCCTCTGATCATTGGGCGCCGGGGCGCTGGCCCTGCTAACTAGAGGCGCCGCGGCGCTGGCCCGTGTCCGTGCCTGGTTCGCCACTTTCTCGTCTTTTAAGCTCTGGAACCTCCACTTTTTCCCTCTTTTCACTCCTTTTCCGCCAAATAGCCATTTTAACCAATTTGACTCAAAAGAAAGAAAATCTATCCTAAGACGACACATATTTGTACAAAAAGGGACAAAAGACTCACTAAAAACGACTCAAAAAGTGTATATAAAATACACTGATCAAACACCAAGGTGGGCTAACGTGGACTCAAATTTGTCCCAGTGTCGAGTTATGACGACACTGGGCTGTGGTGCTAAAAGTAAAAATAAAAATAATTGGCTTGAACCTGGGGTGTACCGCTATCGACTTATGATGCTGGGTTTTATGGTGATGTGGAACGAGTGGACCGACGCTTGAGGCCGCTTCTGCCATTTGTTGGGAAGGTTGGCCCCCCAACAAATTGCACCGGTTCGCTGTAAGAGAAAATCTACGTTGTGCTCCTGCTCCTGCATGCTAAGACTTAAACAAACGGTTAGTACATAACTGTTACGACAAAATGATGATGCGTAATTTTAAAAGCAATGTAACTGTGAGTAGAAAATGTTATCCTGCAAAAATGTGATGCATGTTGTGTTGATGCGATGCTGCAAATGCTGTGATTTCGCCCTTGCACGGACGTATTGCGATTTTGAATGCGGATATATTGTCCTTGCTGCAACTGTCCCTGTAGACTAAAGCTCAAGAAAGAGTTAGTGCATAACTGCTAAGACCGAATAATAAAACATGAGTAAGAAATGCAATTTCGAGAGTATAGAAATCGTCCTTGCGTAGATGTGATATGCCGATGACGTCATTTTGGACGTGGCGTCGTCTTTGGACTTGTTGTGTTGATAACGTCGTTGCCTGGACGTGTTGCTGCCGGCGTCGTTGCGTAGACGTAATGCTGATGACGTCGTTGCCTGGACGTATTGTTGCTGGCGTCATTTTCGGACTTGGCGTCATTTTTGGACTTGTTGTGCTGATAACGTCGTTGCCTGGACGTGTTGCTGCTGGCGTCGTTGCGTAGACGCAATGCTGATGATGTCGTTGCCTGGACGTGTTGATGCTGACGTCGTTGCCTAGACGTATTCTTCCGGGCGTCGTTGCTGCAGACGCACGCCGGCGACGTCGTTACGGACGTATTGTTCCGGGCGTCGTTGCAGACGCACGCCGGCGATGTCGTTACTCGACATACGCCGATAATGTCGTTGCCTGGACGTATTGTTGATGGCGTCGTTGCGTAGACGCACGCCGGCGATATCGTTGCTCGACATACGCCGATAACGCCGCCGTCGAACGTATTCCGCCGGGCGTCGTTGCAGACGCACGCCGGCGACGTCATTTCTCGGACGTATTCCGCCGGGCGCCGCTGCAGACGCACGCCGGCGATGATGTCGCCGCCGACATAATCGCCGATAACGCCGCTACCGGACGTATTGCGATGGCGTCGCCGCTCGACATAATGCTGATCACGAAGTTGCCTGGACGTGTTGTTGATGACGCCGCCGTTCGACGTGTTGCCGCCGGGCGCCGCTGCGCAGACGCACGCCGGCGACGCCGTCGTTCGGACGTATTGCCGCCGGGCGCCGCGTAGACGCACGCCGGCGACATCGCCGCTCGGACGTATTCCGCCTTGGCGTCGTTGCGTAGACGCAATGCTGATGACGTCGTTGCCTGGACGTATTGCTGCTGCTCCTGTAGAATAAATGCTCCTGCAAGCTAAGCTTGAGAAAACATTAGTGTATACCTGTTTAAACGAAATGATAAATACATATGAGAAGTGCAATTTTATGGGTAGAGATGTCGTCCCTGATACGCCAGATGAATACTGAGATGTTGTCCTTTCACGGACATGCTAAACGCTGCAACTGACGAATTGCCATGATGCCTTTGTTGGGTTGCAAATTTGACTTTGTGCCCGCGCTGATGCGCTAGGCTTTGTTGCGGAACTTTGAATTTTGACTGCTGATTGTCGATGGCCCTTCGCTTTCGCCGCTTCTAGCGGACTTTGAACTTTGGATTGTTGTCATATCCTCCGCCTCCGCTTTTTCTCGCTTCGCAAGAAACTTTTTTTCGCCGTATTTTCGCCTACCTGTTGCACTTTCGCTTCGTAATATGAAAAACCTGCGCTCAAAGAAAATTTGTGAGTTTTTTTGGGGGGGGGGGGGTCGATTTGTATTTGACTTCGCCGCCTTGTTTCTTGACATCTGCGCGCCTGACCTGTTTGGACTTGCAACCCCTGTCTGGTTTCCTATCTTGTCTCAGTTTTGAATGTGCAAATGGCGTTTGGCCTAAAAGTGGGTCTCAATGGAGTTGCTTGTATGTTGTGTGCATTCCCGTTATTTTCAGAACGAAGGGAAAGTTTCCTAATGGTGTGACCGAAGTCGATTTAGGCCGCCTACGTATCCTCATGAGGGAATCAGGTCAGGACGTAGTTTATTACAAGCGAATATTGGGTAAAATTCTAAAGGTGGGACCGAGGCCGATGTGGCCGCCTACGTATCCGCCAAGGGAATCAGATCGAACGTAGTTCCAACATGAAAACTCAAGCAAAACATTATGAAAACTTAGATATGAGTCTTAAATTATTCTGCTAAACTAAATTACTCTTTTTTATCCGGGCTCTAGGAGGACCAGAACAAGGGTACGAATCCAACCAATACGCCTTCTTGCTCTGCATCGTGGCTGGCTGGGTCTTCATGCTCTGCTATCAATACCTCCTTCTTGCACGGTGCATGCTTGGATAAATGACTGATTCAGGCGGAGCGGGTTCTGGCCAGGGAATACCTCTCTTCCTTTGGGGTTCGTTGTACTCATTGGGGGAGGCCTCCTCCACCTGAATGACTCCCTCTTTGATTAACTCCTCTATTTTGTCCTTGAGTGTATAGCAATTTTCGATGTCGTGCCCCTCGACACCGGAGTGGTATGCACAATGTTTGGTTTTATCATGCACTTGGGTTATGGGTTTGTCTAAAGGTGTATAGGTTCTGGTTGGCTTTCTCTCAGCATCTATGCGGGATTTGAAGATGTTTAGTGAACAGGCCTTTGGCTGTGGCGTATACACGGATGGGTATCGCAAGAGGTTGTCATATGCATTGCGAAAATAGGTTTGTGGTGGCCTTTGGTTTGTGTTTGGCTGGAGTATGGTAGGCATTTGTGTGGGATATATGGGTGCATTGTATATTGGCTGAATGGGATATGTAGTAAGAGGGTACTGGTAATAATTTGGAGGATTTTGGTTATTTGCGCGATGTGAGTGCTTTAGTGATGTTTCGAGCCTTCGATTTCGCCCGCAGGTTGCCATTTGTCGCGTAATTGGGCGAGGTGTTCGATCGGATCTACGCTGCTTTTCTTTTCTGAGACCCCTGCTTTTCCTATAGGAACCAAGACAGGTTCCGACTCGTTCTGCTCAAATGCCCTTGAATCAGTCATGTCGTTGGACCGTGCCTTTGATCTTGTGAGATATCGATGCTTTGTCATTGCTTAGTCAAATACAAATCGACCTTTGAGGAAGATGATAAATCCTTTTAGAAAAAATGCAGCAAACTGCGTTAGTGTAAAGCACGTGATTTTGCAGAAGTATAAATAACTTTTAGCAAGTACATGTTGCACATAAATTGTCACATTGCAAGCAAGTCCTAACATGCGTGGGGACCCCTTTATGCCAGAGGTAGGCCTAAACGTCACATATGCGAGGCTGTGATAGATTTGTCCAAATCGTCCAAATGTAATGCTTTTGTTGGAAGTGGCGACCAAATGACGGTGCACCTTTTCCAATTTCAGCATGACATGATTAGGTTTGGATTTGTCTATCATTGCCACGCTACACATAATATGCTGGTTGGTCGTTGGGTTGAGAAACCCGTCGACAAGTTTGGTGTCTTCCTAATTGTGGTGTCGATGCCAAGGACCAACCCACCTAAGGTAAATGCATGCATGCCTTAAAATAAAGGGTGGTATAGCTCTATCCTGAGTTGCTAAGATTTGGCTTTACTAGACGCAAGGTTCCCGAGCGGACAACTCGAGTGAGAAGGCTACGCGGCCACCGGTTAGACCGGACACTCCACGTATATTACCAACTCTCCTAAATTTGGGTTTTGAAGAAAGAATTTTGCTGATGCACCAAGCGCACCTCGCATGCAGTGTGTGATTGTGTGAATTTTCCAGAGTGGAAGAAATATGAGCGGAATGCCACTTTAAGGAAAGCAGTAAAACAGGTAGCAATTAAAATAAATAAAACAAAATATAGCACAACAAATTAAATGCAAAAATAATTGCCGAATAATAACCCTAGGTCTGTTGTGGTTAAGAACCTTAATCCCCAGTGGAGTCGCCATTCTGTCACGCCCTTTTTCGACCGCGACATTTATAGCGAATTCTCCTGCTTAAAAGAAAATGTTAGGAAATAAATAATAAAATGCTAAAGTGTTAAAAGGGTGCTAGCATATTAAAAGGTGTTAAATGCTAAAGGGGTGCTTAAAGGTATGCTAAGTGCTAAAGGGTTCGCGGAGTCGCCACCTAATTAATTTGGGTGAATTAGGACACCTAAATATTGACTATGTTTAAGTCAACGTTAACTCCATTTTTTATGGTCTGCTAAATTAATGAGATTCCGGGCAAGGGTTCTTTATTAATCTAGAGGGAAGGGGTTAGGCACCCTCTAAGATCCGCTAACTTGCGGTTATCCTGCCAAACCTAGGGTTAATTATTTATGCTAAGAAAAATGCATGTTTGAAAGATGTTTAATAGAAAGTATTTTTTATTCAAAGATTAATAGGATTAGTGCTATAAAACACATGTAAAGTTTAAAGCATGCCTTATATTATTTATAAAAAATGTGATGCGAGATGGATTTATTGGCTAAATGTATGCATTTATCTACTTAATTAATCTTGGTCATGATATACCCAATACTTAGGATGATTTTCATTATACATAATAGATTTCCTATATAATGTTAGATAAGAGTTCAAGGGAAAATTTGTTATGGATTTAGTAAGAAAAAGTGTTTATGATGCAAGTTAAATTGTTTAGATTATTTTGGCAAAATTTAGACATGCATAACAATCCTAAAAGATAAATAAAGTAGAAATGCATTTCTAAGTTTAAATTATCTTCCCATCTCATATGTTCAAAGGCTAATTGCTCGAAGTTTCCTATTAATTACAAAGTTATATTACAACGACAAATAAGATATAAAAATGAGATAAGGAGGTTAAGAGAGTGAATGGATTGGAGCGGATGACTCCGTCCTATTTGTTTTTCTAGGAATTGCCGAAGAGGGAACTCGATGGATGTAGATGCAAGCCTTTACGTTTGTCATGATGAGTTTCATTATGAGACTCTTTGTTGCTCCGGTGCGTGCCATGTAAAAAAGAAAATGATAAGGATTAGTATATGTCCAAAAATATCGAATCGAAGTCTGAAGCATGTAATGCGACCTAGGCATAATCAGCAGATAAGGTTGTACAAATCCGTAAATAAAATAATGCAGTTATATGAAGATGTAATAGTCAGCAAACTGAATGGTAGGACCCACACATGCAAGAAAAAGAGACTTATAGACCCTGGACAGCCTATGTGCAACTTTTAAACGAGGCAGTGGGCTTTGACAAACCCCAATAACTGAAGCTAATTTAATAGTACACACACAGATGGTGGTCGCTGAGCGAAACAGTCAGGTATACACCCAAAATACATACAGTATACCTGCAGACCTGCTGCAATAAGTGCTCAAATATGCTGTAAATACACTGGCCGGAAGTAAGCAGTAGGCAGAGATAGAAATAAGCCCCAAAACGTAACATTTTCAGTTTCAAAGAGAGACCAATTAATCCTACATGTGATAGGCCCAACCCACAAACCAGCCTCTATTTCAGTGAATTCACAGGGATGTCCAAATAGGCAGGTATTGATATGACACAATTTGGTTATTCAAACAGGCACATATTAGCTTTAAATATAAGCCTCAAAAGATAGGCATATCAAACATGTATTGTTATATGGTCAATCCAAATACGCACTACATAAACAGACATCCAACACTACATATATTCCGCTTCCCTGTTTTCAATTCCATGTGCCACTGAGTGTTTTAGTGCTAACATATTCATAGTAGATGCTTGTAGAGTATATCGCAGGCATAAAACAGGAACACTAGGCTAAGCTTATTACAGGCACGTATTTAGCATTTGACCTTCGAGTAGATGATTAATCTAAAAAATGAGAATATGCTAGCATGTTTTAGAATGAAGCCCTCATAATAGCATCAGTGGATAGTTTAGGCAAATAAGGTACCCATCTTCATCTTGGCATAGAAATTCTGCATTTATATGGTAGATCACATCGTACCTCATTATATGAGACTAAATTGAGCCTACAACATAGACAAATAACTTAACATGACATTTCCAGATTATCTATTCGGTTATCATCTGGCTGCTCACCTTTGCGGCCAATTTGGACAGATTTCAGTGACATCGAATGCATTATATGGATTCATGCTAACTAGACATAAAAGGACAACTTAAAGAAGACAAATATTCATAACTCCGGTTGTCCAGATTCTTTCATAAATACGAATATGTTATTTCCAGATTATAATATTTGCAAATATAGCCAAGGAACACTGCAATACTCAAAAACACACCAAAACATGCTTCATATAGACTTAGCGCACATAAATAACAAGACCCATATACTCACATATCGTAAAGTATACGAAGATATACAGCTGCGGTATACATCCAGTGTATACGAAAGGCAGTATACCCTGTATGCTTCTACCAGATTGTCATAGAGTATTTTTCAATAATAAATATCTGCCAACATTCACACGACCAAACAAACAAATGTTTATCACTAAATCAGACTTCACTACTTGTCGAAATAACCTTACATTTATCTAATCTAGGCAGAACTAAACAAAAATAAACAGACTAACATTATACTAGCACAAAACACATAGGTCTGAACAAATACAACAGAATTCAGAGGGGTTGGAGTTTTACCTTCTCCGTACAGCGAACCGAGGCAGCGTATCAAGTCGTCGATTCACTCGGGGTTGTATTGCTATGTGAATTAAAAGGCAGGGGGGCTTTTTGTTGATTTCTGGACTAATATTAAAAAAGGGCTTCGAACTTCTGTTCTTACTCTTAGGCTGCTAATTTCTGAATGTTGAATCCCTAACCCCCGATGCCTACTGAGGTTGAAGACTGCTAAATGCATGCGTAAGAATATGTTTCGACCATCGTTGTTTGAAGACGCGAATCGACGCCCATTCCCTTTTGGATACTACTTCCCCTGGATACTTAATGGGGTTCCTCTGCTGCGGAAAAACGATTGCTACCCGACTGCTTCCCCAACTGAGCTCTGCATGTGCATATCGATCATTTTTTGGATAGTGAAGAAGGGTCAGGATTCTGCGTTATACTGTCTTTACTACTGGCTTCTGATTCAGTCCGGGGATGCCTTTCTTGTGCAGATCGATCTCCTTTTATAGCCCTGATTTAGGTTTCGATTTAGGGAAAGTCTTTATGACGATTTTGGACTGATTTTCTTGCTGGCTTTAGCGATTTGTTAGCAAGATTCTCGGTTTTATGGTAAGGAAATGATTGAGGTATTAAAGGGAGATCTTGGTTACGATTTTGTGATATTTGGACGAGATTTGTGCTTGATTCGTGCGATTTGAACAGGTTATGGTAAGGTAAACAATTTGAAGGATTTGGTTTAGTTATGGTAAGAACAGGGTGTCGATATGGTAGCTGGTTCTCGAGGTGATTCGCCGGATTCTCCGGCGAGAATCCCGGCATGGGTGTTGGGAGTGCGAGGGAGAGGTGCGGCGATCTCAGCTTTTCTAGGTTTAGGTCTTTTTTGTATCGTTGTGGATGATGGGGAAGGTAAAAGGCTGCTATGGGCTGAGTATAAGGTGGAGGGATTGGGCCTGCGGGTCGCGTGGGCTGATAAAGGGTAGAGAGTGGGCTGCGGGTTGTTGGGCTTTCGGGTGGTGGGCTGGTGGTATTATTATTGGGTATTAGTTTTAGGTATTTAATTAGTGGTAAATTAAATTAATGAATTGTGATTAAATTATTTAGGTATTTTATTAGTCTATGTTTGAGATTAAAAATAAAGACGGGCGTGCTATTTAATTAGTGCTTAAATTTTATAATGCGATGCTGTTATTAAAATTTATTTATTATGCGTATTTTACTATTATTTAAGCTAAGATTAAATTATCTTAATATGACTTTAGGCGCTACAATAATTATGAAATTTCTTTGCGTATTAATAAATGCGACTATGCTATTTAACACGACGTCATTGTCGAATTATTTATTTTATGTATTTATTTATTTTATTATCGTTTAAGAATTATGACAGGGCTTAAATTAATAACTACGGGCGCGAGACTCTAAGTGCTTAATTTTCTACGTAAGACGCGATTCCATTATTAAATTGCTTATTTATGCATGTATTAACGTTTTATCGTCGCATTTTATTATAAAAAAATATTAAAATTATTGTTGGAAATTAGGGTAATTTTATGGTTAATGTTTGGGCGAGAGGGTCAAAATTGGGTGTCAACACTCGCTTCCCGCATATTGTCCTCCACCGAGACAACTCCCACCCCCACTCTGCTCTGAATATCATCATTTCTAATTATGTCCCTCCTTGTATGCCCACACATCCACCTCAACGTTCCTCATCTCCGCCACTTTTATCTTTTTGATGTGCGAAGTCTTGACCGGCCAACACTCCGCCCCATACAACATCATCGGTCTAACCACCACTTTGTAGAACTTTCCTTTAAGTTTTTGTGGCATATTTTTATCGCACAAGACTCCAAATGCAAGCCTCCATTTCAACCACCCCATCCCAATACGATGCGTGACATCGTCATCAATCTCTCCGTTCCATTGGATAATAGACCCTAGGTACTTGAAGCTTTCTGTCTTTGGAATGACCTGAGTACCATATACCACCTCTACGCCTGTCTCCAAGTCATTCCAGTTACTAAACTTGCACTCCAATTATTTTGTCTTGGTCCTACTCAGCCTATACCCCTCCAGAGCATGTCTCCAGACCTCCAGCTTCACATTCACCCCGCTGCAGGTCCATAAATTAGGACTATATCATCTGCGAATAACATACACCATGACACCTCCCCTTGGATTTGTCACGTCAATCCATCCATCACTAACGCAAATAATAAAGGACTAAGAGCTGAACCTTAGTGCAACCCCATCATCACTGGAAAATGCTATGAGTCCCCTTTTATTGTTCGTACCCTGTTCTTGGCTCCATCATACATATTCTTGATCGCCCTCGTGTATGCCATAAGTACACCTCTAACCACCAAACATCTCCAGAGAACCTCATTAGGGACTTTGTCGTATGCCTTCTCGAGGTCGATTAAAACCATATGTAAGTCTCTTTTCCTCTCCCTATACTGCTTCATCAACCTCCTATTAAGATGAATGACTTATGTAGTCGAACGCCCTGGCATGAATCCAAAATGGTTTTCGGACATAGTCACACCTCTTCTCACCCTCATCTCCACGACCCTTTCCCAAACTTTCATAGTGTGGCTTAGCAACTTGACACCCTTATAGTTGTTGCAACTCTAGATGTCACCTTTGTTCTTGTACAAAGGAATCATTGTACTACACCTCTATTCGTCGGGCATTATCGTCGTCTTAAAAATGACATTAAACAATTTAGTCATCCACTCCAAACCTGCCCTGCATGCGCTCTTCTAAAATTCAACTAGAATCTCATCGGACCGGCCGCTCGTCCCATGTGCAAGGACACCACCCTTAACCTCCTCAATATTAATGCTCATACAATATCCAAAATCTCGGTACCTACCCGATTGATCCAGGTCTGCCAGTACAATGTCTTTATCTCCTTCTTCGTTCAAGATTTAATGGAAGTAAGACTGTCACTTACGCCTAATATGCGCGTCCTCCACCTGTACTTTGTTGTCCTTGTCCTTGATGCACCTTACGTGATCCAAGTCACGGGCCCTCCTCTCCCTCACCCTGGCTAGTCTGTACAACTTATTATCCCATTTTTTTCCTCTAACTCCACATACAGGCGTTGAAAAGCCACCATTTTCATCGTCGTAAAACAAATATTTGCCTCTTACCTCGCCATCTTATACGATTTACTATTCGTCCACTTCTCCACTTCATCCTTGCTATCTACCAAGTTTGCATACACCATTTTTTTCGCTTCCACCTTCTCTCGAACTTCACCATTCCACCACTAGTCCCCTAGATGCCCACCTCAGCGACCCCGCGAGACTCCTAGCACTTCTCTAGCTACCTCCCGAATACAACTGGTTGTCCTATCCCACATACCGATCGTATCCCCACTACTCCCCCAGGCCCATTTGGCCATCAGCCTCTCCTTCATCTCCTCTGCACTAGCCTCGCTTAAACTCTCTCATTTAATTCTTAACCTATCATCCTCAACCCTCCTATTCTTCTTCATCTTGATCTCCACATCCATCACCAAAAACTTATGTCAGGTCCTAAGATATTCCTTCGGAATAACCTTGCAGTCTTTACAAAGACCATTGTCAACCTTCATAAGGAGCAAAAAGTCTATCTGAGTCTTAGCCACCGAACTACTTAAAGTCACCAAATGCTCCTCCTTCTTCAGGAACCTCGAGTTGGCTATCACCATCCCAAAACCTCTAGCAAACTCCAACAGTGAGACGCCTCCCCCGTTCCTGTCCCCGAGTTCATAGTCTCCATGCACGTCGTCATACCCCCCGAAAGTGACCCAATATGTCCATTGAAATCTTCTCTTACAAAAAACTTCTCCCTTGGTGGTATACCACCCACCACTTCGTCCAAATCCTCCCAAAATCTCCTCTTCTCCTCATCGTCCAAGCCCGCCTGGGGCGCGTAAGCACTACTAATGTTCATAGTGGACCCTCCGACTACCAATCGTCATCATCCTGTTATTGAACCTCCTAACCTCTACCACATGATCCCTAAGTTCCATGTCTACCAAAATGCCTACCCTATTTCTATACTTCGACCTACCCGAGAACCATAACTTATAACCGTCAACATCTTTAGCCTTAAGACCTACCCATTTGGTCTCTAGGACACATGCTATATTAATCTTCCTCTTCTTAAGGATCTTAACTAGCTCTATGGACTTCCCCGTTAAAGTACCAATGTACCATGAACCTATTCTCAGCCTAGCACCTCCTTTACCCCACTTTCCTCCTAAACCTCGTCCCCCGAGAACATGACCCTAGTATACCATCAGTCACCAGAGTCACTAAAGCGGTTATAAACTAATGTACTAATCAAATTTTTACACCTAAAACTGGGACGCTAAGAATGATATATCTAAAGACAAGAAGAGTAAATGCAAGAACGTAAAGGCAAGAATCAATAAAGTGGTACGTCAAATTTAAACACAGAGATAGATGCACAGAGTAGATATTTTAATTGCAAAATAACAGGCAGAGTAACGGAAAAATAATGAAATACGGCACCGGAGATACCAATTCCAAGTGGATAATACCTGTCCGCAGTCAGAAATCCCACCGGAAAACCTTGCCGGAGAACCTTGCTCGCTACCGTAGTTCACTGTTCACCATCGGAAATTACTGTTTGCCACCGAAGATCACTGGAAATCATTGTATAGGTCTGTGTGTTCTCATCTTCTGGGTCTATTTTAGGGTTCCGATGAGACAAGGTGCAGCTCGTTGGAAGGGTACCCGTCGGAGAACGAAATCTAGAAAGCAGATAAGAAAGGGGATAGGGGAGGGAGAAGAAAAAAAAGGAGGAGAGAGAGTGGGGGCCTGACGTACGTTTATCGGCGCCGTCGACTGCGGTACAGAAACGAACCGAACCCTGAAACAGAAAATGGAGAAGAAAGGGGGAAAGAGGTGGAGAGAAGAAGGAGGAGATAAAGAGGGGGGGTGCTTCACCTTCGTTTACTGGCGCCGACGAGGGTATGGTTGGGGGAGGGGACTAGCCGTTAGCAAGCAACCTTAGAGAGATAAATGGTAGAGAGCCATTGGAAATTTCCCCAGCGAGTCCAAATGTTATTATTCATTCATTCATTCAAATACAAAAAATATAAAACATTCCAAATTGACCTTCCTAAACTTATTTATAATATGTTTAAGTTAAATACCATAAATTTCCCCTCAATAACTTTTTATGCTACATATCACGCGTAATCCTTTGCAGTCTCTTTAAAGTAGAGAAATATGTAAATAATTATTCCTCTTTCCCATATTGGGACTTTAGAATTAGTCAAATTATAATATTAAATTTAACCAAATAGTTCCTTACAAAAGCTCAAATGGAATGCGAAGAAAATTGTAAGAAACTTCTAGGTGAAGTATATGCAACAAGACGAGCATACAGTTGATTCTATAGAAAGAAATACCGAGTCATAAGAAAAGATAAACAGGACTTGTGCTCTAATTAATTTTGCTTGGGGCAAAAGCTTCCCTGCAACAGTTATGGAAAGTTATAAAAGTTTGAGGATGATAAATTTTACTCTCTATTTTATTTTATGTGAACATATTTAACAAGATACGATATTAAAAAAAAGAGAAAATTTTAATGTTTAGTCTCAAATATGTTATAACATTAGTATATGATTGGACGGGTTGGGTTATGACCCATTATTTAAGTCATCTTGACCCAACCCATATTAACCCAAGCAAGTTTTGGACAGGATTGAGCAATGACCCATTTATTAACTCAACATATCTTGATCCGTTCAACTTCAGACCAAACAGTCAATTTTCCACCTCTAGCCATGAGTGCCACAACTCACAAGTGTAAAATGGTGTGCTGGTATCTCAAAAACTTGCAAGCATATGTTTAAACACCTAAAAGACCTTGATAAACTAAGCGCATTAAAACCAACATGCACAAAATGTAGAGTTGATAGATCGAATTTATCCTATGTGTAAACGTGTATAGTAAAAAATATAAAGTCTCTATCCATAATTAGAATATATTTCATATATTATGTAAATATAATTATGGTAAGACTAAGATTCCTCTTGTAATTAGGACTAGAATTCCTATTGTATAAGGGATGAATATTTTATACTATATATATATATATATATATATATATATTGATATTAATGAGAAAGACTGCTCAAGGGAGATTAATATCATCTTACATGGTATCAAGAGCCAAAACCCTAGAATTCTTCTTCTCAAAGCCCCCACACACCGTCGCACGGCTCTCTCTCTCCAGAAAATTCTTTGTTTCTTCTTCTTCTCTCCTAAATTGTATCCACTATCATGACTCATCCTACAACTCATACAACCTCCTCCTCCACCGTTATCACTCCCAAAACACCAAAACCATCTTTTCACCCGGCCTTAACTGTTACCAACATCAAGAACTACCTTCCCATTCTTCTTGATCAAGAAAACGGTCAGTATTCTCCTTAGGTTGAACTGTTTCGCATTCATTGTGTCTATAACGTGCTTGATCATATCGATAACGATATTCCTCGCCCCCGGAGGGTGATGATTCTACATGGCTTCGTCTCGACACCGTCGTCAAACAGTGGATATATGGTAGTATTTCTCAGGATCTACTTCTTACTATCATGAAATCTGGCGCCACAGCTCGTGAATTGTGGATTCGTTTGGAGGAAAATTTTCAGGATAGCAAGCACACTCGTGCTGTGTATTTGGAGGAACAGTTTAACAATACACGTCTTGAAAACTTTTCCAACATGACTGAGTACTGCAAACAATTAAAACTTGTGGCGGATCAACTCTCCAACGTCGGCACGCCTGTCTCGGAAACTAAAATTGTGTTACAGTTGATTGTAGGCCTTCCTAAATGCGAATATGATACTTTGACCACTATGATTCAACAGGCGGATTTGTTACCCAGTTTTAACAAAGCTCGCTCGCAGTTGTTGCTCGAAGAAACCCATCATGCTAAGCAAGAAGAGAACAATCAGAAGGCGTTAGCTGTCGAAACGCAACCTAAGGACCCGACACCACCGGAAAATTCTCAACCGCAGCAGGGCTGCGGCGGCAAGGGTGGCAAGGGCCACGGTGGCAGATGAGGCCGTGGTCGTGGAAAGGGTCGTGGTCAGCAGAAATCATTTGATATTATACATGCCGATTTATGGACATCACCTACAGCTAGTTCCATCGGTCATAAATATTATCTTGTCTTACTAGATTTTTCCCACTATATTTGGTTATATCCTCTCAAATTTAAATCGGAAGTGTTTGTCA
This sequence comes from Przewalskia tangutica, assembly GCA_029844215.1. Classification (NCBI taxonomy): domain Eukaryota; kingdom Viridiplantae; phylum Streptophyta; class Magnoliopsida; order Solanales; family Solanaceae; genus Przewalskia; species Przewalskia tangutica. The sequence continues at coordinate 78,059,597 of CM056732.1, read as the reverse complement.
AATTTCTTGAGTTTCGAATGTTCATTCAAACACAATTTGAAAAAGGTATAAAATCATTTCAATGCGATAATGGTCGTGAATTCAATAACTCTATGTTTCACCGCTTTTGTACAAACTATGGCATGGTCTTTCGTTTCTCCTGCCCTCACACTTCCCCACAGTATGATTCACACTCTATTCATTCATGCCTCCATTCCTCCGTCCTTCTAGGTATATGCTGCTAAGATGTCAGAATACATTTTAAATATTCTCCCAACTAGTACTCTTCACAATATGATCCCTACCAAAATCCTCTATCACAGAGTCCCTTCTTACCATTTTTTACGGATATTCGGTTGTCTATGTTATCCTAACCTTGCCTCTATTGCCCCCCACAAACTAGCTATCCGGACCACTTCCTGCTGATCATAGGGGCTATCTCTGCTATGACTTGTCCACTCGTCAAATCCACATCACGTCACATGACATTCGACGAGACCACATTCCCGTTTTCAAATCCTAAAAAATTCCAAAAATCGGATTACTCCTTTCTTGACGAGCCTACTATCTCTCTCATCATTCTCAGTCAACTCACTCATGACACCATCGAAACATTCCCTCCTATCTTGTCATCACCGATGTCGCGCCCATCAATGAGGCGCGCGATGCCAAACTTCGATGAGCGGTGATGTTTTTACATTGTCGTCGCGGCCCCTCGGGGATGCGTCGCGGCGCCAAACTTCTAGTGAGCAAATTACTATTTTACCGTCAATAACGCTGCGGCCCCTCGGGGATGCGTTGCGGCGCTAAACTTTCAGTGAGCACTGTCCATCAAGCGCCGCGACCCTTGATTGCGGCGCCGTGACACCTTCGACGACAACATCTCCACCCTCCCCATATCCGACCATACCATCCTTCTCGGACCCCACCACTCAGCTGCCGCAGCCACCCATTGTCCCCACTCACCAGATGAAAACTCGTGCCAAACACATGATTTTCAAACTCAAAGTCCAATTTAAATTGTCTTCCCAAACCATCTCTTCAATTCCTAAGAACCCCAAATTGGCCAAACAAGACCCTAATTGGAATGCGGTTATGTTTGAGGAATTCAATGCTTTGACTAAACAACACACATGAGATCTAGTACCTAGACCCGAGGGGTGAATGTGATCCGTTGCATGTGGCTATTTCGTCACAAATTCAGAGACAATGGAGATCTTGAGAGGTATAAGGCACGACTTGTGACTAATGACACAAATCAGCAAGAGGGGATTGATTGTGGTGAGACTTTTAGCCCGGTTGTCAAACCGGCTACCATTCGCATTGTTCTGAGCATAGTCATGGGCAAACACTGGCCGATCCATCAAAAATGCATATTTACATGGGGACCTGAAAGAAACAGTCTACATGCATCAGCCGCCTGGGTTCGTCCATCATGTTGTCCCTCACTATGTGTGTCATCTCCGTAAGTCACTCTATGGCCTGAAACTGGCCCCCCATGCGTGGTATGATCGCTTTGCCGGGTATATTATGCAGATTGAGTTTGTATGCAACAGAAGTGATAATTTCCTTTTACATTTTTCATCGAGGTAGTAGCATTGCTTACTTACTAATGTATATGGATGACATTGTTCTTACTGCCTCATCCGATGAGTTGAAAAGTGAGATTATTGCTTTACTTAAGACCGAATTTGCAATGACTGATTTGGGCAAACTGAGTTACTTCTTGGTGATATCGGTGACCAGGTCTGCCAACCACATGTTCTTGAGTCAGCGTAAGTATGCAGATGAGATTGTGTACTGGGCTAAGATGGCGAATTGCAAAATCATGTCTACTCCAGTTGATTCAAAATCCAAGCTCAGTGCTATGGATGACGCTCCACTCTCCGATCCTACTCTTTATTTGAGTCTTGCAGGTGTACTTCAGTATCTCACATTTACCAAGCCAAATATTGATTATCTTTATTCGGCAGTATGCCTATTTATGCACGCCACAGGAGTCTCTCATCGCCCTTAAGCGTATCATCTGATACATTAAGGGCACACTTGATCATGGTTTGCACTTATACCCATCTGCGCCAAATAAGTTACTCTCTTATACAGATGCAGATTGGGCAGGGTGTCCGGACACGCGACGCTCCACCTCTGGCTTTTGTGTTTTTTTAGGGGATAATCTGGTTTCATAGTCTGTCAAGCGACAGGACACTCTATCTCGTTCCAGTGCCGGGACTGAGTACAGAGGCGTTGCAAATGTGGTAGCTGAGATTTGTTGGCTCAGAAATTTACTGTTAGAACTTCAGTGTCCTTTACGTCAGGCATCTATTGTGTACTGTGATAACATCTCTGCGATCTATCTTTCTCATAACCCGGTTCAACATCAGCGAACCAAACACATTGAGATGGACATACATTTCGTTCCTGAGAAGGTTGCGCTAGGACATGTCAGAGTGTTACATGTTCCCTCATCATATCAGTACGCAGATATATTCACCAAAGGACTTCCCCGACAGTTATTTCTTGACTTCAGATCCAGTCTTAGCGTCCGGCCTCCTCCCGCTCCGACTGAGGGGGTGTGTAAACGTGTATAGTAAAACAATATAAAGTCCCTACTCATAATTAGAATATATTCTATATATTGTGTAAATATAATTATGTTAAGACTAAGATTTCTCTTGTAATTAGGACTAGGAGTCCTATTATTTAAGGGATAAATATTGTACACTGTATAAATTGATATTAATGAGAAAGATTCCTCAACGGAGATTAATATCATCTTACACTATGTGATGCAAATGCAATAAAATACCTATATTTAGTTATGACTATCATAACTTCAACATTCCAAAAAGTTCACGTCCAGAAATAATAGTTTTATCTTGATGAACTCATGTCAAGCTCACTTAACTCAATCCTTGATCAATTGTCGTGTAAAGAAACTGAAAACAAATAAAAGGAACTGCAGAAAACTTTGCCGCTTGCCATAGATCTTCTTATATTAGTTTCCAGGATCTAAACAAGAACATTGACCCAAAAGAACAGTAATCACCAATCATTTCTTGCAGCCCTTGGAGTGTCAGACTTGCCCAAGTTGTCTCATTAACATGCATGTCGAATGTGGTGCTTTTGTTTTATAGTTTTAGGAAACCTGTCAAAATGATTTGGCATGTCTTGGGTATCATGACATATCAAACATTCATTTTTGATGTGGAGACTTGCCACCAGCTAGGTAGACACCAGCTTGAACATAGTTACTGAACTAAGCAAATGAGAGTAGATATTTGGGGTTGAGAGCCAGCTCATTTAGTATCCATCCACCATGCAGGTGGAAGGATCGATCCCATAAATAGTCTTTCCTTAGCTTTCCCCTTCATCGTTCCCCATGTAATAACAAAAATATCGAACAAAAAGAGCTTGGAGGAAAACTTTGAATTTGCAAATCTATGTTGCTTAGGCACAGGACCAGGGACTTCTAAATATTTGGACTGTATTTAAGAATAAAAATATTAAACAAAATGACCGGTAGAAGCAATTAAGGAAGAACTCAAACAAGCATTAAAGTATTGAAATGCGCTATATGAGCAAAACGAAGACTGAACGACTGAGGGTGAACAATGAAACGATTTCTGTTTTTCTCCTCCATGTCTTCAATCAATTATCAAGGGAACTTGGATTATTTTCATTTTAGAAGTTGGTGGAGCCAACTTAATTACAAACAATTGATAGTGATTCTTGATATTAAAAATCTGCACACTACAACAATGGGAGACACCAAAAATTGGGAGAAGAGCAAAGACATTACATGTCAGTGGAGTGTCTACCAAGACACTCGTTTCAGGAAAAAATTGTAAGAACTTATTTTGGAAAATTGGATAATCTAAGACATGTTTTGAAGTTTTGGTGCATGTTCCATGGCTAGCATGCGTCAGCCCTTATCTCAATTGTAACTTGTAAGTGCATCATGGCAGAAGAACTCAGTCGTATATTAGGATTTGGATCATGAAATATCTTACAATAGTTAAATACAAAGGTGTTTGTTAATCAAGGCAGCTAACTTGAGGGTGGGGCTGGGGTGCCCAAAGGAACTAGATGGTCTACTTTCTATCAGAGGAGTTAAGAAATAAACAGAACTGAAGTAGAGAACTTCTACTATGGAAGAAAACGTTAGTTTCTGAGGCATAATAAGTACGAAGATGGCAGCGGGAAAGACGGGAGCACGAACGAGGTAGCTTATGCTATGTATGTCCTAGAGACAATCATTATTAGCAGTGGCGGAGCTTTTAAGGCCCTGGGGTGGCCGTGGGCCCCTCCAACTAATTTTTATTTTATTTTAATATAACTCTTTTATAAATAAACCCTCTAATATCCAGTATCGACCAAACCCTCTACCCTCTAATTTATTTCAAGACCCTTTCTGGCTCTCTCTATCCAGTATCACTAAAAACCTTCCCCTCTTCCCTTTCTCTATCAACTAAATCCAAGAGTCATCATCAATCTCGTAATAACATCACGATTCTTGTAATCAATCCATGCATTTTCCTTTCCTTTTCTCTCGTTCTTGAGTTTTTATTGAAGTTGAAAACTAGTATTATTGGGTTTGGGAGAATTTGGGTGGGGTTTGGTATTGTTGTACTTGTTGTTTTATGTTTTTGGATAGAATAATGATTCCCCATTAAAAAGGGAGAGTTTTTAAACCCCTATTGTTGTCAAACTTAAAAAGGGAGTTCTATGTCCACAAGGTGTTCGATAAAATGCTCGAATGAAATTTGTTGTTTTCTTCCTTTTTTGGGGTTTATTGGGTGAGTTTTGCATCGGAGTCAATGAATACTTAACAATATTACAACTACTGAAATTTGTTTATTAGGTGAAAAAAATGAGTAAGAACTTGGATTTGAGGTTCAAATTTTAACTCCACTCTTGATGAATCCTTTGAAGCAATGGGTTGCTTCATATTTCAAGTCATCATCATTGTTAAGCTGGAAATACTAATAAAAATATAATAAAGAAGCTCAACAATTATTTTATTCTATTATGTTTGTTTCTTTGATAATTGATTTATGTATATTTTAGGAGTAGTAGTTGGTACGATGATACAACTTAAGAAAATTGATTCATTTTTCAAGAGGACAGCTTCCAACAAAGATGAAAATTGTATAGCTTCAACATCGACACTTGAAAAACACAATTCCGATGATGATGAGCAACCCTACAATATTTAAAAAGTCATCATGGATGAATTTGATGTCAATTGTTTAGAACGTGACCCCGGAAAGCGTCCCCAAATTTGGGATCCGGTGAATCGAAGAGATGAAGTTCGAAGAGCTTATCTCAATTGGGGTCTCTATCAATGTCAAGTTGAAAAGTATCCCCTCAATAGTGAAAAGCATCCAAGGCGATTTCAAGCATTTTGGTTCAAAAATTTTCCTTCATGGCTAGAGTACTCACCTACTAATGATGATGCTTATTGTTTGCTTTGTTACTTGTTCAGTAAAAAGTCAAGTCAGCACCCTGGAGCTGATATCTTTACTAGAAAAGGATTTAAAACATGAAAAAAGGTCAATGATGTGAAGAGTTGTGCTTTGCTTAATCATATTGGTGAGAGTCTGTGTTTGTCTCATAATAATGCCTTGAAATCTTCTCAAGACTTGTTCAATCATTATATGCACATCAGAAATGTTTATCAAATTAGTAAAAATAGACTTCGTCTCAAGAGCTCTATTGATTCAATTCGTTGGCTCACGTTTCAAGCTTGTGCTTTTAGAGGCCATGACGAATCACTGAGATAAAAAATAGAGGTAACTTTCTTGAAATGATCAAACTCTTAACATCATATAATGATGAACTTGCAAAAGTAGTGCTAGAGAATGCTCCATATAATTCAAAGTATACTTCTCATCAAATTCAAAAGGAAATCTTGCATATCATTTCTAGTAAAGTGAAAAACTATATCCGAGAAGAGATTAGAGATTCTAAATTTTGCATAATTGTTGATGAATCACGTGATGAATCTCTAAGGGAGCAAATGGCTATTATTTTGAGGTTTGTTGATAAAAAGGGTTATATACAAGAACAATTTTTTGATCTTGTGCATGTTAAGGACACTATGACTATCACTCTTAAAAAAGAAGCTTGTGAAGCTTGTGATGTTCTTTCTCGGTATCGTCTTGATGTTTCAAATATTCGTGGGCAAGGGTATGATGGTGTTAGTAATATGAGAGGAGGGTGGAATGGATTGCAAGCATTATTTCTCAAAGATTGTCCTTATGCTTATTACATACATTTACTTTGCACATAGATTACACTTGCTTTGGTTGTTGCTTCTAGAGAAGTTTTCCTTATTCTTGATTTCTTTTCAAACTTGACTTTGTTGTCAATATTGTATGTTACTCTAGTAAGTGTCATGACGAGCTACAAACTGTCAAATTAGAGGAGATATCACTTTTTGCTAGAGATTGGCGAACTTGATAGTGGTACAGGACAAAATCAAATAGTCATTTTGAAACGAGCTGGAGATACTCGTTGGAGCTCACATTTTTCTTTTGTTTGTAGTATGATAAATATGCATGATGCAACTTGTGTGGTTCTTCAAAATATAAGAAAAAATTGATAAACTTACTCTCAACGAGGGGATGCTAATTCTGCTTATAAGATTATGAATTCATTTGAGTTCATATTGATTTTGCACATGTTGAAAAAAATTATGGGAATAACAGATTGTCTTTGTCAATATTTTATGTTACTCTAGTAAGTGTCATGACGAGCTACAAACTGTCAAATTAGAGGAGATATCACTTTTTGCTAGAGATTGGTGAACTTGATAGTGGTAAAGGACAAAATCAAATAGGCATTTTGAAACGAGCTGGAGATACTCGTTGGAGCTCACATTTTTCTTTTGTTTGTAGTATGATAAATATGCATGATGCAACTTGTGTGGTTCTTCAAAATATAAGGAAAAATGGATAAACTTACTCTCAACGAAGGGATGCTAATGCTGCTTATAAGATTATGAATTCATTTGAGTTCATATTGATTTTGCACATGATGAAAAAGATTATGGGAATAACAGATTGTCTTTGTCAAGCTTTTACAACATAAATCTCAAGATATACTTAATGCTATACATTTAGTCAGCACTACAAAAACATTAATTCAGAAGTTGAGAGATGACAGAATGAGATCAATTGTTGAAAAATGTGACATTATTTTATAAGCAACATGATATTGATTGTCCTGACTGTAATGATGTTTATATAGAGCGTCAAGGGCATGTTCGTCATCAGAAGGATAACATCACAGTGGGTCAACATTTTAGAGTGAATCTCTTTTGTGTTACTATTGATCAACAATTGCAGGAATTGAATCACAGGTTTAATGTTCAAACAATGGAGCTTTTGAGCCTAAGCAATAGTTTGATTCCTAAAGATAAGTACGAAACATTTAATATGGATGATATATGTGCTCTTGTAGAAAAATTCTATCCAGTGGATTTTAGTGAACAAGAGAAAATAAATTTGAGATTTCAACTCCAATACTTTATTTTTGAGGCTATTAGTCATCCAAAATTGAATAACTTGTCAACTATGTCTGAATTTATGTGAAGCTTTGGAAAAAACAGGGAAGACGAATACATATTACTTGATTGACCGGATAATCCGTCTTATCTTAACTCTTCCAGTTTCTACGGCTACTACAAAAAGATTATTTTCAGCAATGAAGATAATCAAGACAAGATTGAGTAATAAGATGGAGGATGGATTTCTTGCTGATAATATGATGGTTTATATTGAAAAAGAGATAGTTGAAAGTTTTAGCTCTGATTCAATTATTAATGATTTCAAGTCTTTAAAAGAACGAAGAGAAACACTTTAATTATAGGTACGTCTTTTCTTTTCTTTTATATATTATATTTTTGTTGTGTTGATGTTATTTTGAATCTTTGATAAAATTAAATTTTGTTCTTATAAATTTCAATTATAATATTTTTGTTAATGATTTGTAGCTAGGAATGAGGAGTGCAGTGGAAACTCTTTGTGGACAAGCATATGGAGCTAACAGACTTGAAATGCTAGGAGTCTACCTGCAAAGATCAACAACTAGCAGTAGTATATTTGTTTTCCAAGAATATACTGCTTGTTCTTGGTGAATCGAAACCAGTTGAATCAGAAGCAGCAATATTTGTATATGACCTAATTCCTCGAAGTTGTGGAGAAATGAACTGGGTGGCTATCTTAATAATACTGCCTTTGTTACTTGGTGAGTCGTTGCTGCGGAAGTATAGAATATTAAATTAATGCTACTGGTTAACTGAAAGTATCACTTGATGGTTAAATTTTGTTATCTGATATTATAGTTAACAGAATGCAAATTTGTATGTTTGGAAAAAGTCATTTGGGTTTGTTATGTCCTATATGGATGACTCACAATTGTATATGGCCTAATTCCTCAAATATTCGCTTACGCGGTGAACTTTCCAATACAGAAATTCTTGCAATCTCAGAGTATTCTAGCACCTAGTGCCTTTATTTCCCTAGGGACTTTGTTTGTACACTTATTGCTCAGTTGGATTGTTGTATACAAAATTGGATTTGGATTGATAGGGGCATCACTGGTGTTGAGTCTTTCTTGGTGGATTATTGTGTTGATGTTATTTTGAATCTTTGATAAAATTAAATTTTGTTCTTATAAATTTCAATTATAATATTTTTGTTAGTAGTTACCGCCCCTTTAATAATTTGGGCAAGATCTGTCACTGGTTATTAGGGACAAATGTACTTGAACACATATTATTAATAAGATTAATATATTTATGGTATTTGCGGTTATTGAATTACTATTTGATTGTTTGTAATTATTTATTAATGTGCATCCCTTGAGCTTACATTGTCATTAATAGAGTGAAATATTGATGATAGAGCGTAGCTCTCAAAATAACCTCGACTAATGATCATCGATGATATGTTATAAGTCGACCTGTGGTCTGCATCACATTCTTGGATAATATAGTATGTCTCACCTGATACTAGTAATGGTTACTAGTAATGGACACATGGATACTTTTGGAAAGTATTGGTATACCCTGCTGATAAACTATTTGTTATACATGTCTAGAGTGTTATCAATATGAGAGATAAAAGTCCTTTGACTTGATGCCAATACGCACCTTGTTTACAGAGTAATGTACTTTAACTCTGTCCTAAGCTTAAACTCTTTATAGGATAAGATACGACTTGTGTTGGGTAATTATGATGTAAACTAAGGTGGTAGTTGATCCAAGAATATGATTCATTCTTCGATTGAATATTCGAGAAAGCACTCAACTTCTCAGTGATATTAGGTCGACCAAGTCATTGGTCAGTGCAAGAGACATATTTAGAATATGGTCTAGTTATCGACTAATATAGATGAGATAAAGTGATCAAGCTATTTGGATAGACACATGACAAATCCTAAGCTTGATCGAGTATGTCGCGAATGAAAGAAATTTATCGTCTCACATAAAGGTTATGTTTACTGGATTCATGTAAACGTACTTCACACATTAAGTTCGTCGTACAATGTAGTCTAAGAGTTCCGTATGGACCTTAATTAGATTAGTATCAATATGTGAAGGTCTATAGGGTCACATTATGTCGATTTTCTCTTCGATCTAAGGGTGTATTGAGAAAGTACTAAATATTCGATTTGAAATCGAGATATTTAAATTGATATTAACTATGAGATAATTTCTATTTGATGAAAATTATTTAATTAAGTCAAAATTAACTTTTGGATTTAATTAAATGTGCTGAATATATTAACCGAACGGGAATGACATTGCACGTTAGGCGCCGCGGTGCCTACCCGATAGTGGGCCTAGTCAGACTGACTTGACTGGGCCTATTGCATCTCGATTTTATGCCAGGCTTAGAGCTCAACCCTAATCTGATTTTTGACCTAATATCTCCTATATAAACAACACTACCCCATTATTCTTAACATAAGTTTTATACACTTATTCTATTAAATAAATTCTAGACTTAGAGTTTAGAATAAACATTCTCAAACCTCTGCCAAGATTTCCTGACTTTTATGACAGAGGAATACACTACAACAAGGTGCTTGCGAATGAAGGAACATTCGCGTGTACACCCTAAGTAAAGATTTCAGATTTTTTAACATGTAAATATTCTTGTTTAAGTTTTACATGTTTCAATTGTCATATAACCATACCAGATGAAATTGATAGGTAAGTAAATTAAATTTTAAACTTCCGCTGTGCAATACTTGTATATTTTGAACCCAACAAAACTCTACAGTAGTATCAGAGCTCAGACTGGTTCAATGATTATATAATAATTGAATGAGACAATAATATGGGTTAAAGATAAAATTGGTTTTCAAACTGAGTTAAAACAAGGCTTCTTGAAATCCTACATACCTTGACTGGACAGTAAACCTTTTGATGTCACCCTAAATTATCAACTATGCTAAATCGAGGAAGTCAACTTGAACTAAGCCAAGTGTAGATAAATGGTTTATTGCGAACATGGTGCACGGTGAAGAACGGGTAGGAATGGATGATGGTCGATATGTGTGTTATTGATAATTGTGGGTGTGATAAAGGATCTGTGATCTGATCCCTAAATTGGATTTAGTGTTTGGATTATTTTTAGAAAATCAACAAGAATATGTTTTGTCAGGATATCGGCGCCGCGACTCCTGCTAGGGTTTCAAGGCGGCGACTGTCACGGTGACAGAAAGGAGCTGCGGCTCCTGTCCGAGATTCGGGATTAAAAGCTTCAGTTTTAAAATTCTGGACTTACTGGACAGTAGGCGCCGCGGCCCTAATGCACTACAAAAGCCGAAAGACTTCTGCCTTACCAGCGCCGCGACTCCATGATGAAGCGTCACGATGCTAATGCATTGTAGAAGCTGAAAAGCTTCTGCCTCACTGGCGATGCGACCCTAATGATTAGCGTCGCGACACTACCTGTCCAGAAAATAAAACAAAAATTTTCAGAGTTCAGAATGTTTAACCCACGATTATTATTATACAGTATATTATTTGATAAGTATATTGTTTATGTGCTGAATGTCAACATGTTTGTCATTTAAATGACTAGAATAGCGTCCACATATAATTGTTTGGGTAGGCAGCGCCCAATATGTGTTTAAACCGCTTAATATATGCTTAAATGACTTAAATGACTTTGCATGATAGTTAAGATGCTTTATTTGATAAAGCATGCTAGAGTTGATCTTGGTTAAAACCCTAAATAAAAATATTCCCTAAAATATAATAGAAGTCTCATTTAAAATGAACGTGTCGTCCTTTATAATTGATTGTAGTGCAAAATCCTTTTCGGCGAGATGAGTATTTATGCCACAATATTTGCTCTAAGTCTACGAGGACTCAGACTCTTTTATAAAAGCATGTTAAATGCAGAAGTGAGTGATAAATCTTCATGAGTATTTACACCACAATATTTTCTCTGTAAGACAAAACTCACTTAGATGCATAATTGCAGTCGCATAATGAGGTTGACTTACTAAGTTGTCTTGGCTCTACAACGTCGGACAAGCCAAGGGACACAAATCGATTGTTTGGAATATTCGGTCAAACAAGAGTTACAAATTGTTTGTAATTGGTTTGGAGACCTACCAGGTTGTGTTGTTGAAGTTATCAGCCACATCAAACGCGGAGATAACATGAACCTAGATTTTGGCCCATTATGACCATATTTGATATGCGTATTCTTCCATGGGGTCGAAGAGTATGCTAAAATAGTGTGATCTAATTAAACTAAAGACCATGTTAATTAGTTAACGAATGTGTTCAATAGTATTAGAGTTTAATTTCAAGTCTATTTAATTCTTTAGATTATATATAAAATGTCGAATCTATCGCAGAAAATGTTGGTCGAGACAAACAAGTAACTGGAGCAAACGCTCATCTGTTGCTTGTTGCGAAACGGCTTTCGCGCTAGTGCGCTCATCCGCTGCTTGTTTATTACCCTGACTGGTTGAGAAATCTCCGATTGGTGTTAAGACTAGAAAGAATTGAGTATGTGTTAGACACAATGTTCCCCACAGTCCCTGCTGAAGACTCTGATGAGTATGCCCTGTTGACAAGGTGGCTTATCAAAAACATCTGGACGATGCTACCTCGGCACAGTGTGTAATGTTGTCCTCCATGACTGTGGATTTACAGAGGCAACATGAAAACATGGGCCCCAACGAAATGCTAGAACACTTGAAGAGTCTCTATGACTCACAGTCTCAACCAATGGAGAATGAACTATTGAGAGACATTTTCAAGTGTAAGTTGAAGAAAGGGGGTCAAGTGTCAACGCATGTTCTGAAGATGATTGGATTGATAGAAAGGTTGACTTCGAATGGAACAAAGCTGCCTATAAATTTCTTTGTCAACCTGATCCTGAATTCGCTTCCTGGTTCATTTGAGAATTTCATTGTGAATTTCAATATGAATGGGACCAAGGCGAGTCTTCCAGATCTTCACAACATTTTAAATACCTTTAAATAATCTACCTCTAAAGGTAAAGATGTGCTCATGGTGGGCTCATCTAGCAAGTTCAAACCCAATGGTAAAAACATGCGGGAGAAGAATGGTAAGGCAATTGCTACACCCACAGTTTTGAAACCTAGGGGAGGTGTTTAGAAGAAGGCAAAGGTAGTCATGGATGTGTGCCTCAACTGCAAGAAGAAGGAGCACTGGAAGAAGGAATACACGGCTCCAGGAGGAGTCAAAGCACTAGGTGCTTTTAGCTCTACTGGACAAGGTATTTTTGTCATTGAAATAATTATGTCTATAAGTAACTCTCACTACTGGGTATTGGATACCACTTGTGGCTCACTCATTTGTAATAATATGCAGGTTCTGATTAACATCAGAAACGTTGGACCATGAGAGGTAGACCTGCGCGTTGGAAATGGATCACGAGTGGATGCTGAATGCGTGAGAACTTATAGACTAGATTTACCTTCAGGCTTTTGTTTAGAACTAAATAATTGTTATTTTGTTCCCTCATTGACGATGAATATTATTTATATCCCAGTGTAAGACATTGAGGGGTTTTCTTTATTTATTGCCAATAGCAGTTATGTACTGTGTTTTAATGGTTTTGTTTGTAGAAATTCTCCACTTGTGGATGGTTTGTATGTTCTAAACTGTAGTCATGAAATTTTCACTGTGCAAAATAAATGAGCTAAGATAAGTAATCCAAGAAACCACATCTACTTATAGCACTGTAGACTTGATCACATCAATGAATCAATGATAGCAAGATTAAGAAAGTTAGACTACCTGAAACCGTTTGAATTGGAGTCCTATGGTAATTGTGAATCTTGTTTGAGAGGAAAATGACCAACAAGCCACTTTCTGGGAAAGGTGTGCGATCCAAAGAAGTACTTGAGTTGGTCCATACTGATGTATGTGAGTCATTTTCAACTCAAGCTAAGGGTGACATCCCTTACTTCATCATATCTCATGAAACACAAGTCCGAAGCTTTTGAGAAATTCAAGGAGTATAAGTTAGAAGTAGAGAAGCAACTTGAAACAAGTATCAAGACCCTTCGATCAGATCGAGGAGGTGAATACTTAAGTACATAATTTCTAGATTACTTGAAGCTTCATGGAGTCCAATCACAATGGACACCTCCCAGAACACCACAAAAGAATGGTGTTGCTAAAAGGAGAAATCGAACCCTATTAGATATTGTTAGATCTATGATGAACTTCTCAGCTCTGCCGACATACCTTTGGGGATATGCATTACAAAGCTCAATATATTCTGAATAGATTTCCTTCAAAGTTAGTAGAGAAAACACCATGTGAGATATAGAACGACAAGAAGCCAGCACTTAAACACATGCGACCCTAGGGGTGCTCTGCATATGTAAAGAAGTTGCTTACTGACAAGTTGAAATCTAAAAGTGAGAAATATTATTTTGTGGGTTATACAAAGGAGTTTAACCCTTGTCGAATGACCTAGACAAGTATTCAGTGGGAGTATTTGGTGAAGATTGGGTGCTCTTCAGCCAATGTGAGTGCTATGAGAGATAGTACAAAAATGCAAGACTCTCATACACAACCAATAGAAGATGATACAATGGTTGTACATCATTCCATTCAGGAAATACATGAAAATGACATTCCTGAAAGCTCTCAAAGTGCTGGATTGTCCAGCACACAAAGACCTTGTCACAATCAGAATGCAACAAACACTGAAACACAGATAATTAACTCTGTAGGACCATTAGGACTCATCGTCTGCCTAAAAGACTTAATTTCCTTGTTGAAACACACAATGAGATAGATATTTCTAATGACGATGAACCTACAACGAAGCTATGTTAGACATTGATTCGCAGAGATGGCAAGAAGCCATGAAATCTGAGATGGACTCGATGTACATCAATCAAGTTTGGAACTTTGTTGATTTGTCAACATGGGTTAGACCCATAGGATGCAAATAGGTATTTAAGAAGAAGATTGATGCATATGGCAAGGTACAAATGTATAAGGCAATATTAGTGGCTAAAGGTTATAATCAACGACCTGGGGTCGATTAAGACAATATTGCCCCATATTAATCCCTTAACGGCGATTGACAACTTGTCTCTCAAGATAAAACAACCACAAACACTTGAGCAAAGGATAACTCAAGAGTTTACTATAAAAGAAGAATCTGTGAGTGTATGAAAGATTGCAAGAGATGAAGAAGGTTTTCAGATTTCAAGTGTGTTTCAAATGAGCTTTGATCCTCATTTTATAGTGTTTGAAGATGCCTCTTCATCTAGCCAAGTAATGGCCTTGATTTGCTATGTAATGGCACTTAATTGAGGGGTGTAATTCAGCCAAATAATGGCTTAATTCAAGTGCCAATTCGTGGAGACTTAATGCTCCAAGACCAGCCAAAAAGTCAGAAATTTTCCACATTCGCATCGCCGCGGTGCCAAAACTTCAGAGAGTTTACCGTCCCCGTCAGGGCCGCGGCTCTGGCTGGAGTCGCCGCGACGCTCCGGCGCCGCGGCTCCAACATTGAGGCGCGACGGCGCTCCGAGGCTCCGTGGCATTTTCCGACTCGTTTCATCCTTTTACACATCATAGTACACTTCTTCCTTCATTTACCAACGTGAAACTATTGTCATTTGGCCAATAACCTTCCATCATTTTATGTCTCAAACATATCGTATATGTACCAATATCTCTTTCACTAAGGAAATTTGTGATCCTTGGTACAACGTGTGCACGTGTATGGAAACAGATTTCCGACGTGCGGGACCCCAATTGTCTAGTCATAAATTAATAGGATTACTTTATTTCACATTAATAAATTATCAACAAAAAGTCATCGATACTTCTTTTGATCACAGGAGTAAACACAGTATTACTTTCTTTCAATGTTGATAAGCACGATAATTCTCTCTCAGCGCACTTTAAACACTGTTCCATTTCTAGGAGAACAGAAAGCTAGCTTGTAGGGTAAGAATTGTCTAAGTCCATATAAGGAGTCCATGTTTTTATTCCATTTTCGATGTGGTACTCTTAACAATGAGGACTAACCCAGTGCATGATAATATAGTACTAGTTGCAAATCGGGGAAGTAGAGGAAAAAATGTGATGATAGGCCCATCAATGTGCAATTTGCAATCGGCAAACACTGTAATAATGAACCCCCATATTATGGGGAGTGAAGGAAAACGCGATTCAATGATGCATCTGACAGGGGTAAACCATGTACCTCTATCTACAGCTATTCAAAGCCCAAATTAGGATGGAGTACCGGAGGCAGAGAAGATAACTGATACGACCAAGAATGCACCAACACAAAAATGGGCAAACTTGTTCAGAGACAACAAATTTATTGTGAAAGGAATGAAACTAGAATACATAGCTTATGAGGGAAACATGTTCACTCGGGATGCATTATGAGTGGAACCCAATTTACTGCCATTCTTGCTGCAAATTGGCTATATATGTCAGGCAAATACAGTAAAAAAGAAGCCAGATGAAGGTGTTCAAAAACAAGTGAAGGAGAAAACTAATTAACCTCATCTAAGACCCTAAAAAGATAAACCACCTCTCACAACATGGATGAGAAAGGATTGATGGCCACCTCAAGGTCAGAAATGTGAAGTTAGCTAGAAGGATCAGTCAATGACAGGACGATGATCACTGAACAAAGGTAGCCATGAAAACTCCTAACAAGAGAATTTATGTGTAGACCATGACTACTGAGATAAAAAATATGTTTATTCCACTTGATTTTCCTCGTATACCTATGAAAAAAGAGCAACTGATGATTAGTCAACAAACACAATATAGTTATACATCCAGTGATGGCAAACCACCCAACCCTGTTCATGCTCAATGAAGCTTATATCATGGAATATTAGGGGATTAAATAAAGTCTATAAGAAGACTAAGTCAATAAAGTTTTTAAAGAAGTGTAATGTAGGTAGATAACAATCACATAATATAGAATGTAGGAAACACATGATAATAAAATAAAGAGGAAAGTGGCTCCAAACTGGGATGTTGGAACTATGGCACCTCTAACAAGGAAATGATATGGCTTCTTTGAGATCCCAATGTGTTTGAGTTTCTGGAACTGGGAATGGGAAACCAACATTTTCATGAATGGGTGAGAATCCAACCATTACAGTTAGAATTTCATCTCACAGTAATATATGGTTTACATACTATCACTGATAGAAGACCTTCATGAAATTCTCTGAAGACTATATATAATACTCAGCAAGGTCCATGGGTGCTACTTGGGGACTTCAATGCAGTTGGAGAAGCCAAGGATAAGATCTATGGAAATCTAGTACAAGAGTATGAAGTGACAAATTTCAATAATTTACTTGCTGATACTGGTTTGATAGAACTGAAGACCCAAGGAGAAGGTATACATGGACAACCAATTATATCCAAAGCAAAATTGATGGGGCCATTATGAATAGTGGCTGGATCAATATATTGACACATCTAGAGGCTATAGCACTAGATCCATACTGCTCTGATCGTATCCCATTGAAATTGAAGGATTCTCAAAAAAAAGGGCAAGGCCCATCAGGTTTTTCATTCATCTAGCTAAGCATCCAAATTTCCTTATCCTCATTACTCATGCTTGGAAACATGCCACTCATGACCATGAGGTGCAAGGCATATGGAGAAAGTTACTAAGACCAAGAGTGATCTGAAAAGATTAAATACTAGGGAGCATTCAAAAGTGAGTGAAAATGTGACCCATTTCAGGAAAGAACTTGATTATCTATAGAGTCAAATGAGGGGCACAAGAACCACAAGCCAACTGCTTGAGAGGGAAAAAGAACTGAAAATCCAACTAGAGAAATCAAAAATCATTGAGAAAAGTATCATCAGACATAAATCAAAAGGGAAATGATTGTAACTGGGATACTAACACCTCTTACTACTTTGCTTGCATGAAAGGTAGAATTGAATTGTAGATTAAACACAACAGGTGGAACAAGTGTAGACTCCCAAGAAAATCTCTCCAAGCGCCACGTCTAACCTCCGCCCGCTTCCGGATCAGTACTTGCACATAGAATGCAACAAGTGTAGAGTATGTACGAGAATAACGTGTACCTAATAGCATCATTGACCGGTCCTAACTATAGCGGTGGTGAGAGTTGGAACCTTACGATACTTCTCTACTAGTTAGTTAACTAAGCATAACCAAAGCGGTTATCAAACTCTACCAATAAAGCCCTATAGTTCAATTAATCATAAGGGTCATCAATATTCACAAGTCATTCTAAAGCTCTCACTTTAATGAGGATAAGTCAAATTACTGCTACCGAATTCAATCTAAGCCCCGTTCAGGGCGTCTAAACCCACTAGAGTTCCAACTTTTCATCAGCTAAAACACATCCATTATTACTTTAAGATGATATTAATCTCCCTTGGAGAGTCTTTCATTAATATCAAGGTATATATAGAGTACAATATTCATCCCTTATACAATAGGAATCCTAAGCCTATACAAAAGAGGAATCTCAGTCTTACCATAATTATATTTACACAATATATAAAAATATTCTAATTATGGGTAGGTAATATATTGTTTCCTATATTTACACATTTATACACCCCCTCAGTCGGAGCGGAAGGAGGTCGGACGCTGATATTGGATATGAAGTCAAGAAACAACTGTCTGGGAAGTCCTTTGGTAAATATGTCTGCATACTGATAGGATGATGGAACATGTAACACTCTGACATGACCTAGAGCAACTTTCTCACGAACAAAGTGTAGGTCTATCTCAATGTGCTTGGTTCACTGATGCTGAACCGGATTATGAGACAAATAGATGGCAGAGATGTTATCACAGTACACAATAGATGCCTGACACAAAGGACACTGAAGTTCTAACAGTAAGTTTCTGAGCCAACAAATCTCAGCTACTACATTTGCAACGCCTCAGATCAAATTTGATCGATCTAGATAGGTAGCCGTCCGCCGCGTACTAAAAAATCAAATTATCCCCTAAGAAAACACAAAAGCCGGAGGTGGAGCGTCGCGTGTCTGGACACCCTGCTCAATATGCATCCGTATATGAGAGCAACCTATTTGGCGCAGAGGGGTATAGGTGCAAACCATAATCAAGAGTACCCTTAATGTATCAAATGATACGCTTAAGAGAAGTGAAATGAGACTCCCTTGGGCATGCATGAATAAGCACACCTGCTGAACAACATAAGCTATGTCTGACCTGGTAAATGTGAGATACTGAAGTGCACCTGCAAGACTCCTATACAGAGTAGGATCAGAGACTGGAGCACCATCCATAGCACTGAGCTTAGATTTCGAATCGCCTGGAGTAGGCATAACTTTGCAATTCGCCATCTTAGCCCTGTATAATATCTCCTTGCATACTAACGCTAACACAAGAACATGTGATTGGCAGACCTGGTCACTGATATCCCCAAGAAATAACTCAGTTTTCCCAAATCAGTCATTGCAAATTTGGACTTAAGTAAGGCAATAATCTCATTTTTCAATCTATATGAGGAGACAGTCAGAACAATATTATCCACGTACAGTAATAAGTAAGCAGTGCTACTACCTCGATGAAAAATGAAGAGTGATGTATCACTCTTGCTGCATACAAACTCAATCTGCAAGATATACCTGACAAAGCGATCATACCACGCACGAGAAGCTTGTTTCAGGCCATATAGTGACTTACGGAGACGACACACATAGTGAGGGACTGCTGGATGGGTGAACCCAGGCGGCTGATGCAAGTACACTATTTCTCTCAGGTCCCCATGTAAAAATGCATTCTTCACATCAAGTTGATGGATCGGTCAGTGTTTTCCCATGGCAATGCTCAAAACTGTGCGAATAGTAGCCGGTTTGACAACCGAGCTGAAGGTCTCTCCACAATCAATGCCCTCCTGCTAATTTGTGCCATTAGCCACAAGACGGGTTTTATACCTCTCAAGATCCCCATTGTCTCTGAACTTGTGACGAAAAAGCCACATACATAGAATTACATTCACCCCCTCAGGTCTAGGTACTAGATCCCACGTGTACTGTTTAGTTAAATCATTGAATTCCTCATACATAGCCGCATTCCAATTAGGGTCTTGTTTGGCCAATTTTGGGTTCTTTGAAAGTGGAGAGATGGTTTGGGCAGACAAGTTGAAATGGACTTTGGGTTTGAAGATTCCATGCTTTGAACGAGTTTCCATTGGATGAGTAGGGACAGTGGGTGGCGGAGTGGTGTCTGAGACGGTGGGTAAAGTCGGATAAGGAGAATGTGGGGGTGAAGTCGTCGGAGGAGCCGCGACTCCTAGATAGAGCGCCGCGGTGCTAGAAGGTTGATAGGTTTCTCTGAAGTTTGGGCGTCGCAGCGCCTCAGCACAGGGCCGCGGTGCTGTCGACGGTATTCCTGAAGATTGCTCACTAGAATCAGGTGCCGCGGCGCCTCCCCTTGGGGCCGCGACTCTGACGACGGAACAGAGGACGTGAGCTGTTCGAGGATGAGGGGATATATGGAAGACTCGTCAAGAAATGAGTAGTCCGGTTTGTGGAATTTTGGAAGATTCGAAAACGGGAATGTGGTCTCGTCGAATGTGACGTGACGAGATATGTGGATTTGACGAGTCGACAAGTCATAGCATAGATAGCCCCTATGGTTTGGCGGGAATCCTAGGAAGAAACAGGGTGTAGACCTAGGAGCAAGCTTGTGAGGGGCGGTAGAACTGAGGTTGGGATAGCACAGACAACCGAAAATCCGTAGATGATCATAGGAGAGGACTCTATGGTAGATGAGTTCGGTAGGGGTCATATTGTGAAAAGTGCTAGTAGGAAGAATATTTAGAATGTATTCTGACATTTTAGCAGCATATACCCAGAAGGAAGGAGGGAAAAAGGCATGAATCAATAGGGTGCGAATCATATTGTTAATGGTACGTATGATTCTTTTAGCTTTACTGTTTTATGGCGAGGTGTGAGGGCAGGAGAAGCGAAAAACCATGCCATTATTTGTACAAAACTGGTGAAACATAAAGTTATTGAATTCACGACCATTATCGCACTGAAATGATTTTATGCTTTTTCCAAATTGTGTGTGGATAAACTTGCGAAACTCAAAAAATTTGGCAAACACTTTCGATTTAAATTTAAGAGGATATAACCAAATATAGTGTGAAAAATCATCAAGCAACACAAGATAATATTTATGACCGAAAGAACTAGAGATATGAGATGTCCATAAATCGGCATGTATAATATCAAAAGGAGCAAGTGTAACACTAGTAGATGAATTAAACGGAAGACGGATATGTTTGCCTAAAGAGAAAGAAACACAATTTTGGGCAAGTTTCCCATTACAAGCAATGGAATTTTTGCCTTTAAGAAAATTAAAAATTGGGACTCCTGGATGACCAAACCTATTATGTCAAGTTGAAGAAGAAACAACCGCTAGAGTGACGGGACAACAAGATCTGGCAGCGGAGGTGGAAATGAATGGATAGAGATCCCCCGTGCTATTGCATCTCGTAAGAGGTGTCCCCGTATGAAGATCCTTCACAGTAAAACCAAAAGGGTCAAAATCCATGGAGACAGAATTATTACGAGTAAATTGGCGGACATATATGAGGGTTTTAATCATGTGTGAGGCATATAGGGTGTTTTGGAGGGAGAAGGGTGGATGATGAGGTTGTGTGTATGAGGTACCATACCCTTTAACTGAAATGCGTTGTCCACTACCAACTGTAACATATTGAGGATGCTTTAAACTAAACAGTTTAAGGATAGTACCTGCAGATTGGGTGACGTGAGATGTGGCGTCTGAGTCTATGTACCAAGTATTGTCAGGTTGTTGCATGGAGAGGGTGTTGAATACATGTCCCAACTCAGTGGGTGTCATGCCGGATGAGGGCTGCAAAACCTGACCTTGCATAAAGTGGACCTGCTGTGAGGCTGGAGCGGGGCCCAACAAACCAGGGTAAAAATACGAATTGTAGGGCTGCTGGTATTGGAATGGACTCGGTGTCGCGGCTCTGAACTGGGGCGCCGCGACTCTGTACTGGGGCGCCTCGGCTCTGTACTGGGGCGCCGCGACGCTGTGTGCGAATTGTTGAGGAGCCGCGGCCCAGTTGTTCTGCGATCCCTATTGATGTTGTTGATGCTGGTTCTGTTGACCGCGACCCTTGCCACGACCACGGCTTCCCCTGCCGCGGCCCCTGCCACCATTTTCACCGCGTCCCTGCTGCGGTTGAGAGTTTTCTGGCGGTGTTGGATCTTGAGGGCGCGTTTCGAGCGCTAATGCCTTCTGACTGTGCTCATCCTGCTTAGCACGTCGATTCTCTTCGAGCAACAACTGCGAGCGAGCTTTGTTAAAGCTGGGTAACGGATCTGCCTATTGAATCATGGTGGCCAAAGTATCATATTCGCCTTTAGGAAGGCCAACAATAAATTGTAACACCAGCGTGTCGAATGTGCTCGTCGACGCAAAGAAATTGATCCGTCAATAGCTTTAATCGCTTGCGATTGGTCACATTGGAAAAGTGTTCAAGACGTGTATTGTTAAATTGCTCCTCTAATTACACAAAGACGCGCGTGCTTATTGTCCAAAAATTTCTCCAAACGATTCCATAACTCGAGGTTGTGGCGCGATTTCATGATAGTAAGAAGGTCCCGAGAAATACTACCATAAATTCATCGGTTGACGCCGTGCCTGACGACGCCAAGTAGACTCATCAACCTCCGAGGCGGAACGGTGTCATCGATGTGATCAAGCACGTTATAGAGACACGCATGATTACGAAACGCTTCAACCAGGAGAATCGATCGCTTTCTTGATCAAGAAGAATGAGAATAGAGTTTTTGATGTTTGTAACAGTTAGGGCTGGATGAAAAGAGGATGACAACGTGGTGGTGGGATTTATGGAGGTAGAAGATTCAGAAAGTGTGGAAGATTCAGGGATAGCCATTTAGAGAATTCTCGGCGGCGGTAGGAAGAAAGAGTTCTAGGGTTTTGGGTGTTTGACTCTTGATACCATGTAAGATGATATTAATCTCTCTTAGGGAGTCTTTCATTAATATCAAGGTATATATAGAGTACAATATGCATCCCTTATACAATAGGAATCCTAAGCCTATACAAAAGAAAAATCCTAGTCTTACCATAATTATATTTACACAATATATGGAAATATTCTAATTATGGGTAGGGAATATATTGTTTTCTATATTTACACGTTTAACATTACGATTCTACCTTCACTCTATTTAAGGCAATATATATTGATTAAGACTAAGTCATTTTATATTTTAGAACATGCATAGTCATAAATGTTCTATCTCTCCATCCTTTACATTAAGGAAACCCATAAAGATTCTATCTTTACACTCATTACACTACAAAAGTGGTAAAGATCCTATCATTCTTTTACTTTCAAGCAAGTAAATCATAACGTCTCCCGATTCAGTCTTACATCAAGAATAAATTGTACATTTCTAGTATTTTCTTTCGTTAAGAGCAACATGATCATAAAGTCTACCCCTTTACATCACCGAGTATACAAAACATAAATTTCACATCAAGATATATGTATGAAATTCAATGCAAATGATATGTATATAATGCAACGACCATTTATACCCGGTATACACACACTTCAGCAGTAGGTGTCACGTGACCCATAGGGGACTCATGAGGTCATATACCCATCCGAAATTTTCCATCGGATCCCAGCTATGTGGCTGTAATATCATCATAATTCAAAAATATCTCATTGGATCCCAGCTCTGTGGTTGTTGTGTCATCATCAATCATCACTCTCGTACCATATACCATATCCAGTAATTGGATTTCAACCCCCTTTTATCAGTATCTCAACAGTTCAAATGCCAATAATAATATGTGAATGATATGGATATGTGTACATAATGCCAAAGCATAATCAATACAAACAACATTATCAAATTCTTTTCAAGTATTTAGATGAGATGTAGAGTAATGAGTGCATGACATGATATGTCAAGTGACAATAAGCTATCAATCATGGCTACGAGCCCAAATAAGCAACATACATACCAACCTAAGTGGATTTATGTACCACTCTCACGGCCCGAAGGCTAAACACCTAATCTCCATCATGTACAACATACTAATTCATTTATTTACCCTTTAAGTATACTGATACCTCTATAAGTGCTCGTCATCTCACTGATACAGGACCCCCAAATTCCCATTACTCCTCTTACTTATCATATCAACACATAAATACTATATTAGAGTCTAGTAAGTCTCAACTTGTCTATTTCCGAAGCCGAGAGTCACGCTATTGATTTGCCCATTATCTGAGCCTCTTCATGTGCCAAATCTTTTCAATTACGTTATCTAGATGAGATTACGAGTCTAACAGTATTCATATTGATACATAAAATTAGAATCCCCAAGCTAAACTAAAAAGGGAACCAAAGCCTCCAATGGTAAAACGGGAAATTAAATTAACATTACCTCACCCATCGCCCATACAATACATATCCTAAATATTATCAAAATCTAAATTCAACTGGATCCTCAATTGTAAGATTAAGCAAATAACCCCAATTTACAGACCCTAGAATTATTCCCCAATTTCAAAAGAGTTTTGAATATCAAATTAACTATTTCAATATCATCATTTAACATGGAACAACACTAATTCACAATATTATCATTAACTAATCAATAACCAATCCTCAATTCAAGGTTATTACTCTCTTATTCTAAATATGGAACTATGCCATCTTTTCTCCCAATTAAAGATTACATTAGGATAGAGAACTTAAATGATAAACAATTATTTTTAAAAAATGAAATTATACCTTTAATGAAGAACTCAATTGAAATCCTCCCCTCTTAGTTGAGCTCCAATTCCAAGGAAGAGCTTTCCACATGCTACCTAAAAGAAGACGAAAGTGGACTTACTTGCAAATGCTATCACATGGTGTCACATGTTTTTTCATGTATATATTTCGTTTTCACAGGCTTTGAAGTGTTTAGGGTTATATTTTTCTTATTTTATTAGGACCTTCACATGTTTAGTGGAGGCCACTTTGTATGATAAATTTGTCATGTAATATATGTTTGTCTTGTAATAGTTTTCCAACTCCTATATAAAAGGAGGTTAGGTAGTACTTGGAAGACAATCAAATAATCATCTTGTAATCTTTGTTATATTCAATAAATGAGTGTTTTTTTAATTTCTCTCTTGTTCTTCTCTCCGAAAGGCATGGAAAGGCTGGTCCTTAATTTAGTATAGGGTTAGAAAATATTGAGCAAGTTAACTTGCTACAAATACAAAAGTTTCCCAAGTTATAACAGTTAAATATGTAAGTAGTGTAGAAGTTTTTCCGAGTTGAGTAGCTTGGTAAGCCGTCCTCAGAGATGTAGAAGTCAGTCTCGTTGTAGGAATTTTTTTTGCATCTATGATCAAATTTATTGTTCGACTAGTTTGGTAAGTCGTCCATATGGATGTTGAAGCCATGCTTGTGGCAAGTCGTCCTTCGGGATGTTGAAGCCATGCTTGTGGCAAGCCGTTCTTCGGGATGTTGAAGCCCAGTCTTTTATTGTAGAAAAACTCTTGTAACTTGTGGCTTTGTTGTCTTGCTTGCTATTTCCTCGCCCTTTATTTGGTATCCGTTAACTATTCTATAAAACTCGATATAACTTTAAAGAGTGTCCAAATCATGCTAATATACTATTGTTAAATCATAATTGAGATGTGTGTATATAGACCTTATGTAAAAGCCCAGTATATAAAACTAGAAGTATATAACTTTTAGCCACAACATCTTAAATCTCTAAAATAAGCACTAATTTTATTTAAAAAATAAACACTTTAATTTTACGAGATGTTCGACCAAACTGTTAAACTCTTTCTCAAAATCCCTATTGTCCTCCCCACGACCTCCAATTTTTTTCTGCTGAAACAAATTTTAGTTCTATGTTTAGGAAAAACACACTTTTTTGCTAATATGATCCTTTTTGGTTGGTTGTTTATTTAATAAAAATATTTCAATGCTTATTCAGTATAAGTTTTGTAATATTTTTATCTTTGTAAATTAAACTTTTATCTCGCTCGACACAAGTTATGTATGAATTAAATTATGCGGTATATGTATATTATTTTTCAAATTATATTGAGTTTTGAATTTTTCCCCTTTTCAACATTATTTGTGTTAATATGATAATACATATGCCGAAGTAAACACTAACTATGTCAATCAAAATCTAAATTTATCTCCTTTTTTCATATTGCGTTAAATATTGAAATTTTTAATTATTGAACATAACTTATTAAATATTATGATACATACACTACAGTTAAACTTGAACCAAAAGTGGTGCACGGAAAAAAGTTTAGGGTCAAAAATTAAAGATGAGCCCGACGAAAAGGTACTAGTGCTAGTGTCTCTTTTCATTCTTGGTGAAGCAATACCCAAAACACTATCCAGCAGTTGTCGCAATTACAACTTACAGGTACGAAGTTGGTGGGTTTCAAGCTATTTCCCGCCACGTCCCTGAATATATGAATTTAGACATGAGTATTTTAAATTTGTAATGTGTGGGGTATGCAGTTTGAATTGATATATGGAGGAAGGTGGCTCAAGTAGAGAAGAACCCACATCATGGGAGGATCTTTACAATGTCAATTTGGTGCCTTCGGAGCTTTTTCTCAAATTTAGAAAAGAAATCGAGGGTTTCCGTGTTGGCGTTAACTTGGAGGTCTAATTTCTTTTCTCACTATTTTTCTATCATTCTTGGTGTTGCTTGTAACTTGTCAATGTTTAGTTTAGTCAAAATATTAATTCCTGTTAAGCTTATCTTTTAAGAGACCACGTCGGATATGGAATGAGAACAAGAACTTTTTATATGTATTTGAACAATCGTCACTTGAGGTTGAGTTAGACCCAAAATCCATTCTTACACTCATTCCAATTCTTTGTTAACGTTTGGCCCCCAAATTATATTATCCACGCTCGTGCGGGAGAGTTTTAAGAGTCTCACATCGATATGGAATGAGAACATGGACTTGAACAATCCTCACCACACAAGCTAACTTTTGAGATTGAGTTAGATCCAAGATTCATTCTTACATTATCTGTCTTGGTTATCGACAACAGCTGTCTCAAATTATTTATTGTTTTAGAAATTTAAGGCATAATTAATTATGTTTTTGCTCATTATACATGACACATAAATAAAAAAAGCAACAAATAATTTGAGTCGGATGGCGTAGTGTTTATTTGCTGATGTTTATTAGTTCAAAGTGATGAGTGAATTGTCAAATTCTGGGATCATTTTGGAAATCCCACCTTGTTAGTATAAGTTATTACAAGCGATTTATGTTTTTTTTTCTTTCAAGAAAAGAAATTGATAAAGATGGATGTATTTCCTATTGCAGAATGATGGAGCAAAAGTTAAGTTATATGTTGTATCTGTATTCAAATATGAATGACTTTTAGGCCTTAAAGTGGCTGCTTAAACACTTTTTTTTAATGATTTTATATCCCCGTCCTTATGTTTGATCTTCATGATTTTTAATGAAGTATACTTGCAATGTTCATTTTGTCCAAATTACTCATCTAAAGAATAACGAGAGGTAATATAAATTTCGTGATAGCTGGCTTGATTGTTTCTGTCTAGCATTGGAAATTCTTCTTCTTTTGAACTTTGAATGAAAAAACTCGACTTAGGTCAAAGAAGAATGTTTAGATGTGCAGATAGTAAATGTGTTTTTACGTTTTAATAGATACCGTCCCTCTGAAACTTTGGGGGTCAACATTGGTTTTTCTCACTGCTCGGCTTGGTGAACGAACCCCTAAGCT
Organism: Przewalskia tangutica; assembly: GCA_029844215.1. Classification (NCBI taxonomy): domain Eukaryota; kingdom Viridiplantae; phylum Streptophyta; class Magnoliopsida; order Solanales; family Solanaceae; genus Przewalskia; species Przewalskia tangutica. The sequence goes on along the minus strand of CM056732.1, from coordinate 78,032,260 downwards.
CATAGTTGAAGGTGAAGGGTTCTATCGTTGAGCAGTGCACTATTCCTCGGGATGCATATTAAAAGCGCGGCCACAATTGTGAAATGTATATTCTGAATGTGAATTTTCTGCATCAGCACTGTGGTAAATTATGGAATCACCATAAATGATGTTCACATGGCGTTATAATTTTGTGTCAATATTAGAATTTTCAGTTTTTACTAATTTTCTGACCACTTGGAGACCATCTTCACCAGTTTTATAACAACCCAAGCAATGAATATCTGGCAAAACTTGTTTTAAAGCCTTTATCTCCTGAACGGCGATGGAAGTTCATATGTGAGCCTTTGCATCGTGAAGTTCGCCTTCTATCAAAAAAAATTCCAGTTACAAAATTTCTGAATCTTCAGGTTTGCCTTCTATTGCTCTTTCCCCCATACTAATTTATTTACTGTCCAAATTTTATCGGCTCTAACATCGAGTTTTTGCAGGTAGGGATAGGACACAATTTTCAGTTGCAGGCAACTGGTTGGAAATGGAAGCTTACGACTTGTTTGGGTGGAGATGGTGTGTCCAGGATCCGCAATAAGACGTCACTTGGATTATGTCCTGGTGTGGATTTTCGTTTTGGGTGGAGAGCAGACTATGTTCTTCCTGAAATTACTGGGTAAGCTTTTTCATCTTCATATGCCTTTTTCTTTGTAAGAAAATCACTATACTTGCGCTCTAGTGATTGATTATCTGGGTTTTGAATTTTCCATTTGCAGGGCTGTAGGCACCGGTGAACCATTGTTCAATATGAACTCTGGAAAATTGGAAGCATCGCTGGATAGAGTGGAGGCCATTTTTAGCCAATAATCAAAATGATCACTTGGTGCTTACCTGTTTATGATGCCTAATTTATCTTGGAGTATGGCACACCCCAATCTCCCCTGTTTCCTATTACATTGTGATCTGTGTATTGGTTTTTCTTCGTTGTATCAGTCAGTGGTTGCCCTATAAAATGCTTGGTTGTCTTCCTATCGGTTATAGAGCTCTATCTACCTAGGAAACTGATATCATTACAAAGTTTAAAGACCAGAAGGACTTCATCAATTAAGTTGGTATTAGGTAGGAGTATTTCCTTTGATTAACTAATGTTCCATGACTCCGTCACCCAAAGTTATTGTAGGTAACTGAAAATTTCATTCCATGAATAATGTGCTGCATCCATGTTCTTTTTGCAATGCTAGAAACATCTTTGCATATTTCTAATCGTCAATGTTTTATTGACTTTGGTTAACTGTTGGAATGTTTTGTTCAGAATTTGCAATGCTAAAATCATTATTCGCTGTTCTATTAAGAATGATGATCCTTAAGGTGTTCAATTTGTTTCCGCTCGATAGATAATCCAACTTCTCACCTTATTACTTATTTTCTATTTTCTATTTTCTAACTGAACCTTTTCTTTTTTCACGATTAGCAAGACCCTGATGGAAATTAGAGAGGCCTGACTACCACTTCTTAGACATGACCCGAGCCAAATTGTTCCGGTTCTTATCTGTTTTAGACCTATTTTAGTAACTGCCTTAGCATAGTTGCAAGCAGTAGTACTCATGCACCGTTTCCATGGTGATGCGGAGCAATGGGGTGCTTAATCTAGACATGAATTGTTTAGTATTTAATTTTTTCCCAATGCATTCAAGTTTGATCCTCATAATACTGTTTCTCACTGAAAGTATGCAGGAAGAAAAGAACCGGGGAGCTTGTGAAATGGATATATGGAACCACGGAGGGTTGTATAGCCAAGGGCGCACTGCATAAAATGTGTTTTTAGCAATATCTCTTGTGAAATGATGATCATGACGAAAATGTGAACTTGTCTCCAATCCTCTTGTGTAGATTGGAGTATTATTTTCTGTGTTCTTTAAATTCAAATCTATGCAGTTCTTTGATGTACAAAGCAGGATATGTAAATTCTGTTTTCATTATTCATTTTGGTTACACAATGCTTCAGGCAAGCAGAAAAATATTCAAAGTAGCCTCAATTGAGCTGCACTTTCGACCATGAAATATTTTCCTAAATTGAATCATATATTTTCCCAAAAACCTTACTGTATTGCTAGACACACTCAGCAGTCCGCTGTAGACAGGGTCTAACAATGTGTGAAACTGAAAAGTGAAATAAGAAACTAGTAGAGCTTCACATATGAAGCCACAAAAAGCACATAATTGATGGTGCAACGCAAGACAGTAATTTTGTGTTGAAAATCTGAAACGCTTTCATGTCTTCTTTTGAAATGTGTTCTAAATTATAACGGTGTGTTCCCGAGGGGGGATGGATGGTCAAAGCGTTGAACCGTAAAAGAAAAACCTGGGGATCCTACGTTCAAAATTGTCACAAATAACAATACGAGCTGATTTACCACAACTTGATAAACATGATTATCTGATACTTGTACTTATGGGTTGTAGCTGATCATTTAGCAAATTAGTCTAGACGTGTACAACAACATACTCAGTGAAATCCCACACCGTTACTTTCGCATTGATAGGTAGAGCGGCTGTTTTCGGGACTCAAGCTTCTTATTCTATGAGAAGCAAGCACAAACTTCCAAGAACATGGTGATGCTTTGTCATTAGTATTAGTTTTGAACGGAAGTTTCAACCCTTTGATGATTAACGACAATGACATTAAAAGTCACAAAATTTAAACGCTTTTTAACGTTTTACAAAACCACAAAATGCTCACTCTTTCAAAACCAAAAGGAGGGAAACTCAATTTCTGAAACATCAATCGAGACTAAAATGTGGGGCCTGTCCAAATTTAGCCGTTAAATGTAATAATTGCCCACATCCCCTCAACGGCCATATTCATATACATAACTCATAAAACCCTCTCTATGTTTAAGAACATCAACATTTTACCATCATATTATCTCAATTCAAATACAAAACAAATACTTCAGAAATGACTTCTTCAAAGCTAAGGCGTTCTTGTTCCTTACCAATTCTTTTGCTTTTTTCTTTGAATTTCATTCTCTTCATTCTCTCAGCAGCCTCAGTATCTCCCATAGTTGTCCTCAAAACTCCACCAACTTCACTTGGTTGGTCTTTCCTCATGGTTTCTACCATTTCACTTCTTTCTTGTTTCATTGGTTTCTACTCCCAACTAACTCATTGTTGCTTCATTACCCACGTCTCCCTTCTCCTGGCGTCGTGCATCGGCCAATTACTTGGCATCTTAGCCTTGTTCACTAAGGAAAAATCGAGTCTTTCGATGCTGAAATCACCAAGAGACCCCAGAGAAGCCAAAGTTCTGGTGAGATTGGAATGTGGGGTTTTGATGGCAATGTTTGTGATGCAATTAGGAGTGTTGGTTTTGACTTGTGCAGTGCAGAGTTGTTGGGTGAGAGATTATGAAGGTCTTGAGGCAGATAGAGAGGCATGGTCAAGGAAGAGGAATCAGAGGATTGCAAAGGTTCAAGAAGAGTCTATGGCAAATGCAACTAAGATTTCTGAAATTAAAGCTAAGGAGTTGGATGACAAGATTAAGAACAAATATGGACAGTGGGCAAAAAATGATTTTTGAAGGCTAATTTCAAGCAGAGACAAATTTAAGAATGTTTTAAGAGGGTATGCATTTGTGGTATGTAGTTCTAGAGGGTATGCATTTGTGGTATGTAGTTCTTGTTCTGATGATGTTATTGAGTCACTACTGGGTGGCTATACTTGGGATTAGGTGATTGCTTTTGTTCGTGTAAAGCCTTGTTACAGCTTCTTATCTTGATGTAAAATGTGTCCCAGTTAATTATGCACTTGTTATCACCAATTTCCAGTCTCTAATACATTCAAAATTCTTTACTTTCTCAGTGTTCTTTTTTCTTTCTATTTCATTTTTAGACATTGGAGGAGCAGGTTTGGAGAAGCCAAAATAGTATGCTTATAATGAGACTTTTCAGTCATCACACTGGATAGAGTTTCAACTCCCAGTTGGGTTATCAAACTATAGGATAGGGGCCTCGTGATAATATATATAGAATAAACCATACATGAGCTTGACAAAATGGTTAGGAAGAACCAGACATTATTTGTTCACTTCTTAAAAAAAGTAAAATAGAGAGGTCATAAACTACAACAGCAGAAATTTTCCTTATATGCTGCGCATTAAAAGGCGAGATTGCCTATAAAAATTGATTAAGAAAACGGAAAGTATATTTGGCTATATTGCCCAAGGATAGCTCAAATTCAAAGTTAGAACCCCACTGAAACAGTCAGTGCATGAAACATCTGATGTTCGATAGTGAACCAAATGGAAATTGTTCAAAACTATCCTACTAGACATCCAAAATAGCATTCATCATCACTAATGCCAATCTTAGGACCTGCGAGATATTGCTAGATTAAAACAACTCAATCAAACGATCCACCAACAAAGTCATCATTATCCTCTTCGGGTTCTTCTTTCAGCAGCAGGAGTAGCAATGGCTGCAGCAAACTTGCTTTGGTCCTTCAAGTAGTCTTTCACTTTTTCTGTTGCGCTTGCAAATGACAGAACATACTTGTACGCGTTGATGAACATGTGAGGAATAGGCAAGAGTAGGATACACAAGAACCATGGAGAGACCAACAACATTTGTCATCCAGCAGCAAACTTAGCGACAAGATCATCTTTGAGTTCAAGAACCTCAGGACTGGAAACTGAGCCATTGTCGTAGACAGACTGGACTATCAAACCATAAGAGATTGGCTATGAGCAATTTAGATAGGACAGACTCAGATGACTATAATAACTACGTGTTGATAACACAAATATTGGACCAACATTATCGTCATCAATCAAGAACTGATCCTGAAAATCTTACTAGTGATGCATCTCCACACATGAGTTAATATCCATAGATAACCGTGAAATTCGCCCAATCTTTCAAATTTGCATAGAATTTTTTATGAGTGTGTAGTACAATTTATGTCGTGTTTCATTAAGGATTGACTTGCTCCCAAAAGGGAATCTATTGATTTTGTCCCAATTGTTTGAACATAGGTGCGAGAATTTACTTCACTATTAAGGTCTCTGTTTCACAAGTCCAGGATGGCCAAGCTGCTAAAGCATTCTTCAATTGACTGCGACAGATATTTATACTCTATGCTTAATAACAGCAGGAGACTCAAAAAGCTGCTTGCTAATACTTCACTTGAACAGCATAATCACGGCGTGGAACTCCCGAAAAGTTAGAAATTCTTGACCCACACCAATATGTGTGAATCCGTCGATTTATCTCAACTGAACTTTTTCCAGGAACCTTTTCGGCTTCCACTTCTTCCAACAAAAGCTTCAACCTAGCTACATCCTCCCACCTTCCGGCTTCAGCATAGATATTTTTCATGAGTATGTAGAAAGGAACTGTTTCGGGATTTAAATCATATAGTCGATCTGCTACAGATTCTGCAAGCTCAAGATTGCCATGAATTCTGCAAGCACCAAGCAGAGCTCCCCAAACATTTGCATCAGGCTCAATAGGCATGTTCTTTATAAATTCATAAGCATCAAGAAGTTGGCCTGCTCTGCCTAGAAGATCCACCATACAAGCACATTGCTCCACCCCTGGCACTATCGAGTATTCTGTTTTCATGCTCTCAAAGTGCTTCCTCCCTTCGTCTACAAGACCTGAATGTCGACAAGCTGTCAATACAGCGGTGAAGGTGAAGCTATTAGGTCGGATTCCTTCTTCTTTCATCCTTGAAAAAAACTCAACAGCATCTCTCCCATGACCATGAGAAGCACAGGCCCCAATAATTGATGTCCAGGAAACCACACTTCTACTAGGCAACCTATCAAAAACTTCTCTAGCCAATTCTATACTCCCACATTTTGCATACATATCAATAAGTGCATTTGTGATTGGAATATTGCATTCCAAACCTTTGCTTTTCACAATCTCATGAACCCATTTTCCAGTATCAAGTGCCCCCAACCTAGCACAAGCCGAAATAACAGTAACCACTGTAATGTAATCGAACTCTACCCCTTGATTTAGCATTCTATGAAATAGCTTTAATGTAGCGAAACCAGCATCATTTTGCTCATAAGCAGCAATTACTGCATTCCATGAAACCACACTATGCTCCTTCATTTGATCAAACAAAGACCAAGCGACATCAACGAGTCCACACTTCCCATAGAATGCAATCAAAGCATTAACTAGTGAAACATCTGTTTCCACCCCTAACTTAATACTATATCCATGAATCAATATCCCCAGGTCCAAACACTCCAACCGTGCACAGGCAGGAAGTACACTCACCAAAGTAATAGCATTAGGTAGAGTACCCGAATTAACCATTTGAGCAAAAATTCCTAATCCATTCTCAGGAATTCCATTTTGCACGTACCCAGCAATCATAGCAGTCCACGAAACTATATTCCTCACTCTCATTTGACCAAACACCAACTCTGAATCCAAAGTCTCCCCACTCTGCGCATATAGAGTAATCAAAGAACTCTGTACAAACACATCGTTTTCAAATCCATGTTTAATTATGTTACAATGTACCTCTCTACCTTCTCTCAAAGCGGACAACACAGAGCAAGAACGAAGTACAACAGGGAACGTATAGTTATCAGGTGAAAATCCCCTTAAATGCATGTCTTTATAAAGAATTATGGCTTCTCGACAAGGACCCAGATTGGAATATCCTCGAATCAAGGTGTTCCAAGCAAACACATCTCTTTGAGGCATTTGATCAAACAGTTTTTGGGCATAGTCCATTGTGGACGACAAAGAGCATGACAGAGATATAAGTTTGGTGCATACTGGAAGGTTTGCGTGGTAACCAGTTTTCAAGAACACACCATGTAACCGTTTGAGTGCTGCGAGGGAACGACATGAGCTTAAAGAGTAGTCGAGATGGAGGAATAGTTGGTTGGCAATGGCACAAGTAGGCAAGTGAAACGGTACGGTGAAGACGGGCTCAAGCTTCCTGAGTAGTGTCCTTAGCGAATTGGCTGACATGAACAGAAGATATTTGACATAATTTTGCTAAATTTGGAGCTTTGGCGGACCGGAGTCGGAAGAGAAACAAGACATCGCCTGTGCTAATACAAGAAAAGAAAATTCGCTAAATGCATAAGATAATATCTTTTTTTAAATCCTTAAAGGCCCAACAATAATATAAATGAATAATTGATAAAATGTAAAATAAAATATTAATTGAAAATAACACATAATATTCTTATTTTTATTGATATTACTAGGGTCATGGTCGGCCGCCGACTCGGCCCGTCCCGACCCGACCACCCGACACGACCCCGCTTATAAAAAAAAAAACGGACTGTGGCTCGAACCGGCGACAGTATGGTCCCGCCGACCCGATCCCGCCCGACCACGCCCGACCCGCCCCGCCCCGCCTGGGCCAGAAATAGCGGTTGTCCAACTACCATTTTACATTTTCGTGCTTGACAATCGGCCATTTTAGGCCTCCTCCCCAACCCCTACCCCTTTATATTTATTTTTAACCCCTATAAATACCTCATTCCTCTTCTTATTATTTTCACAAATCTTTCTACTCTCTAATCTCTCAATCAATCTCTATACAACATTGTCTACATATTCAATCTATTTATTAATTTGAATCGAGAGTAGTCGCAACTAGCTTGAGGATTATCTATCGAGCAAAGTTTCAATTTTCAACCTTCGATTACACGTCGACTTACGCTTGCGCTTGGTACATTCTGCTCTCTCATTAAATTATTATTTTGTCTTTATTTCATTTAACACATTTAATTTCATTATCTTTAACTATTTATTAGCATAATTAAAATGAAACGACTAAGAGGCATGTTGGGTAAGGGTAAGGGTCAGGCTTCTTCTAGTAGGGGTGGTAACAAGGGCAAGGGTACTTCTTCTAGTATTCTGCTCCAAATATTCCTAGACAAGATGATTTTATAGATCCCAAATGTTTCTGAAATACCATATGATCTTGACACAAATGATTATCCCGAAATCAAGAAGATTTTAATTTAGATGACACTCTAGTTGATGATACACCTACTAATGAAGATGATGATACACCCACTGAAATGCCTCCTATCCCCTACTATGAGACGAGGTCCAGAAAAACGACCATTAAAATCATTGTATGGAAATATTTTGACAGGACGCATCAATCAAGTAGTGTATGTAAAACTTGTAAAAATGTTTATTCTTTTAAAATCGGACAAGGTCACGCGTGGACGGGGTTTAGGAAGACACCTATTGCAAAAACACAAAGCCTTGCATGCTCAATACATGATTGAAAAAGAAGGTGAAGACGCCTCTCAATCGGGACAAGGTTCACATACCATCGTCTCCGAGAAAGCATGGTCAAATTAACCCTATGACGGGGAGTCAGAGGCCCTAAATACGATAAACATAAAGATAGGAAGACTAGCAAAATTAGTTGTTGTGGAGGGTTTGCCTTTTTCATTTCTCGAATCTCCGGTTTTATTCATTATATTAAAGATATGTATAATTCGCTTATAAAGGTTTTCCTAGATCAACTGTTAAAAGAGATGTATTTAAATTTGCACATGAATATCAACAAGATTTACGTTATGCATTATATCATTTAAATTGCAAAGTCGCTTAACTTCGATATAGGTCGTAGTACTAACTACTCGATTATTTAACCAGAACTGTCATCGATAGATTATAAATGGTCTATGCAAAAACGTATTTTAGCATATAGATATATAGATAGTAACATTTGGTGAGTTTATTTCGTAAAATATTTATTCATCTGTGATTATTACTTTAATAACCGATAAAGTTATGAGTATTACATTAGATAACGCATCTTCTAACAATTCGCTATTAGTATTTTAAGAGATGTTTTAACTCCTTTTTCCAAAACATTTTCATATCAAATGTATGCCATATTTATAACTTAGTTGTAAAGGATGGTCTTTCACTTTTTCAAGATATTCTTGAAAAATACAATTTGCTATACACTTTATTTTAAAAATAATAGAATTCAACAGAGAAAAGAATATAAAAAAACTTGCCACGATTGTGGACTATCTTACAGAAAAATTCCCGAAGAAGTACCAACTAGGTGGAATTCTTTATATGACCAACTAGTTGTTGCTTATGACTATAGAAAACCTATTACTTTATTTTTAACGCCATAATCAAAATCCAAATGATATGATTGTGGATATTGATTGGGAGAAAATTAGAGAACTTATTGTATTTTTAGAAAATTTTCAACGAGCAACAAAAGAATTTTCTACTTTATATTATCCTACTATTTCAACTATGTTGTTTTATATAGCTATAATATTTTTACTTCTTAAAGAATATATGGAAAAACTCGCTTATACCGCAATTTATTAAAAATGTTTATGAAATTAAAGAAATATTTTATTCCTATTCCCCCTATTTATATTATTGGTGCTGTATTAAACCCGACTATTAAAGTAGAGGGTTGTAAAAGTCTTATTCAAAATATTTATACCTGTATGGACGTACTACCACCTCCAACTCCCAAAAATTTAAATGTTGAGTCACCTATTGAACTAACGCTAGAAGAAGTGTTGAATAGCGTAGAAGATGAATGAAAAAAAAGTATATCGGCATTACCAGCAAGAAAGTGCTAGTAACCAACCGACTTTTGTACCATCTTCTTCTTCAACACAACCTAAAAAAAGACAAGCAGTTTCTGTGGCTAGACCTAGTATTAATTCTATTGAAAGCCTCAGAAATAGAATGTGCGGTGGTAGCAGTGCTAACCAAATTAGTGAGTTCGATGTTTTTGTTTTGCAGGGTAATTTATCTTACCAAGCAGTTATCAATGAAGAAGGAAAGGAAGACTTGCTGAAATATCGAGCCGAATGAGAAGAAATTTCAGATACTTTCAATGATGGCAATAGATATTTTGAACATTCTGCGCCATCAATCGCCTGAAAGCGCTTTTTCTCGCATGATTTCAAATAGAGAGCACAGACACTCATTAGCCGAGACACTGAGATGGCGGTACTATTCAGAGATTGGATACGAATGAGCGGGCGGAGGCGCACAACCAGAGATTAACGAAGAAGATGACGACAACTACAACGACATTTTATCTGAAGGCATGAGTAGCGACGTGGAACAATTTGATCAAGATATACCAATTCTAACCGAAGAACCACAAGAAATTAGAAAAAATATTTTCAAATTGGTAATTTATTTCATTGCAGATTTCTATGTCTTTCACTCTTTTGCAATTTTTTTCAACAACAGTACACTACAATGTAATTTTGAATCTTGTATATTTGATATTTCAATGAAATTAATAATATAAGAGGCACAAAAACAGCCTTGGGATGTTTTTTTTACACTATTCTTGTCTTTGTTTAATTATTTAGTTTATAACTTTATACTTTATAGTTTATACTTTATACTTTATTAGTTTATAAATATATTATATATATGAGTATAATACTATAATACTATAATTATAAATTATAATACTATAAGTCTATAATATTATAGTATATGTATATGACATTATGACTATATGACAAGTATATGTTAATGTTACTTTGTTAGTACTTACTACTTAGTAATTTAGTATTTTTAATTTAGTGAAAAAATTAAAAAAAAAAAAACACACAAAACCCGCCAACCCGTCCCGTCCCGACCCCACCTGCCCCGACTTCTACCCAACGGATCGACCGGACGACACTGATGGTCCCGCCCGACCCGACCTCCAGGCCCGCCCACTGACCCGCCATTTTCCCGCCCCGACCTCGCCCCGCTCCCGCTAAACCCGACTGGCCGCCCATCGCCAGCCCATATTACTATGACAACTTATCAAATTCAACTCTTTTGAAAATATTCATCTAAAGTTTTTTCTTTTTTCTTTGGTCCTATGTTTAACTCAATTTCATTCTTAATTTTCTGTAAAGCATGCACTGCATTTGATGCATCTTTTTCTTGATGTAAAAAATAGTTATTTAAGGCTTCCACTGCTTGCATTACTTCTTTTGTTGATATCATTGACAAATTCTGGCTATCATATAGATCTTGATCACTATCAACAAATGTTTCCATTACTTCTTGAACAATTTTCTTTATCAGTAGGAGACTTCATCAGTGCATCATTCTCACTAGGATAGTTTAAAAGGTCTTCCACATCCATTGCATTTCTATAACCTAAATCAGTGATAACTTCATGTAATCCCTGAATGCCTTCATCTTCACCAAGTGGTTGTTCATTATTCATATCTTCGTCTAATCGAATTTTGCAGTGTCGAAAATAATTTGCAATAGTTGTTGTTTTCACATCAATATTTCAAGTCGCACTAATAAAATTGATAGCATTCAACAAACTAATTTTATTTGGATTTGTCTCTCATGACTCGTAGAGTTGCAAGATGCTTGAATAAAGACGACGTCGATAATGAATTTCAATGCCCGAATAATTCCAGCATCAAATGGTTGAATCTTTGAGGTCGTATTTGAAGGCAAAAAAAAAGTAATTCAACATTTCTCAAGCATTCAATAACCTTAGGATGGGAAGGGCAATTGTCCACTATCAAAAGAACTTTTCTGCTATCCATTCATTTATCAAACCAGCAGATAAATTCTTGAAAAAGTAATCTAGTCATCCATGCTTTCTTGTTAACTCGATAGTGAAAATTAAGGTTATTCAAATTCACATTTTAAAAACATCTAGAATTAGCATACTTACCAAGTATCCAAAGTGGCACTTTGGAAGAACCGTCGCCATTGCAACAAACAACAACTGTAATATGTTCCTTGTCCTTCTTTCGTCCTTCCAATTGCTTTGTTGCTGTAACGATCCGTTAGTCATTTAGCGCTTTAAAACTACGAAAAGAGTATGGGACGATAGGATATTTAATTACATGTTTTTAATACATGAAATGTGCAGGAAAATATTAATTTAGTGAGTTGGTGGGTCAAGCCCACTACCCTAATAGGGCACGGCTTTAATAAAAGAAAGGGGGGAAGGGGAACATATTGAGCGGCCAAAGGAAAACAAAGAAAAGAAGAAAACCCTATAAGCTAAAAGAAAGAAAACGGCTAGAAGAAAAAAAGAAAAAAAAGAACGCATCAAAAGGAAGAAAAAGAAAAGAAAGAGAGGAGAAGGAAAACAAAGGAAAAAGAAAGAAAAACTCTAGTAACAAGAAGATAAGGAGGAAGCGCTCAATTAAGTTCAGGTTAGATTCTATATTTTATGGTTGAGTTAATTTATTCATGATCCTTATAATAACGTGTTATAGAATGAAATCAGATTTCAAAGAGGTCATTACACGGAAATTCTACAATCCACTTGAATAGAGAAATTTGAGGGATGTAACATGACAAAATGATTACTTCAGCACATTAAACGTGAAAACTTTATAAATCTGTAATGAATATGAAAGTATGGGATGAATAAAAGTTATAGATTACTCTGTTCCCGTTAGTTTGATATCTTACAGAGATAAATCCGACTTATGGTTTGAAAGTTATGACTGTTTAAAGTTTCTGCCTCGTTTTACCGAAACTCAGGCGACACAGCATATAAAACGTGAAAATTGTACAAATTCTTAAGGTATATGAAAATATGGTCTAAACTAAGTTGTATATTACTATGTTCCCGTCAGTTTGACATCTTACAAAGATAAATCCGACTTATGGTTTGAAAGTTATGATTGTTTGAAGTTTCTGCCTTGTTTTACAAAAATTCTGGCGACACAGATTCATAGAGTGTTTCCTTCGTAAATTTTCACCATCTACACTAAGTATTGTTAGGTGGGATTCGGCATAATAAGATATCTTAGTGTTGCCTTCGATGTGGTACAATAAACACCTGATTTGGAGTTACGAATTAAATGTTATATTCCTTACAAGCGGGAGATACGAGAAAGTTGAAAGAAAGGAATGTTAGTTGAATTTCCTGAAGTTATGCTAATATTTTTATATGTGTAGGGTTTTAGTCATACAATTGAAATGGTAAATAAATATTGTTGCTATAAATATAGCAATATGGGTGTCCTTAGATTCGTATTATAACGTAGTTCACATATTTTCTAGATTTTAAGCGTTCAGAGGCTCTACGCAAGGGGAAGCAATTGGTTTGGTTCGTGGCACCCGCTCAGCATTGTGGTAGGTTATGATTTACTTTAGTAAGACTCTGATTAGAGAATCGTATGTAGTTGTAGAAAGTGACAGGGATAGCATGATAGAACGTCTACATGACCGCGAGCCAAAGGGGTTCACCGATTTGTGTTATTTTGCATGATTACTACTTGATTGTACTTCTGTAGTATACTAGCTTACGTATCATGTGGAAATAAAGGAATTGAAATGTTTCTAATTGAACATGGTACAGTGATATGACTTGTACTTGTCTATTGTATATTTGTGATATGTGTCGAGACTGATATCATGTTTGACCTGCTTTCCATATTATTTTTGTGATGTTGGTGAGGGAAGTGATTGAGTGACTCCGAGGTCTTTGTCGGAGATTGAGAGTGATTGAGAAACTCCGAGGTCTTTGCCGGAGATTGCGAGTGATTGATAGCCTCCGAGGTTCTAGCCGGAGAGCACGAGTGGTACATGGACTTCGCGGGTCCCCCATGGGTCATGACTTTGAGGCACTGCCTTAGCATGTGTGTACGTGGGGGAGAGAGGTGACTGTTGCATTGCATTGTATTCATCCATTCTTATATGTGACTGAACATTTGGTAAATCATATTTGTCTTGGTTGATTACATAATTTCTTACATTTTGACTTGTATAGGATTCGTGACCATACCTGTTTGTTTTATGTGCTACTTGTTAGTTTCAACTCTCCATGCGTTATCTAATCACTGTCGGCCTATGATGCTTACCGGTACTAGTGTTGTACTTATACTACTCTTGCTGCACTTTTGTTGAGTGCAGAGTACGATCCAAGTTTAAGTTCTACGCCTCGTGGCTGATTCGCAAGGTGGACATCTTCTAGTCATTCAGGGTGAGCTACTTAATCGTCCGTGGCCCCTGAAGGGCTTCTTAGTTAATTCCATTTTTCGTTGGTTATTGACAGACAACATGTAGCCTTCGGGCATTCTTTCAGACTTCTATTTTTTTCAGACTTGTTAGTGCTCTTGTACCCTTTTGACCAGATTTTGGAAAATTAAGTGTTTAAGACTTATAATTTATTTTTCTTTATTTATTTTCTGCTGATTTAACTTGTTACTGAGAACGTGGTTCGCCTACTCGGGAGAATAGGGTAGGTGCCATCATGACTCGTGAGTTGGGTCGTGACAGTTGCAAGTGAATGATCTGATTCCAAATGATAAATAAATCAGTTTCATCCATATTGTAGATATTCTTCCATTGAATCTAATCTAATTTAGCTCGTATACTTGGTAAAACATCATTAACATTCTCCATAGCAACTGAACCACTTTCACCAAACCTTCGATAAAATTTAATTTCATGTCTCACCTTAAACCGTTCTAACCAGCCACTTGAGAAATTAAATCCTTGATCAGAGCTTCCATACATTTTTTGGCGTGTGACCCCTACGGTGTAAGGGCAAAGGCACTAAATGCCCTTGCCCAAAATGGCCAAGCAACAATGATGCGTACACTGTCCCTTTGTCAAATTTGGCATCGGAGAGGACAAAGTGTTGGAACGGCTAGGGTTCCCATGCATGATCGTTGAATTAAAATTAGGAATTTTGCCCTTTTGTTTGTTGTGATTGTGGGTTGGGCTTGGGTCATTTGACCCAGGCTCAGCCGACTTAGAAATAGAAAAAAGCCCAAATGTGTTTCAAAACATACTGAATCAATTGTGGCCATATTTTGCAAATGTGGTCACATTTTAAATTGGGAAAAACAACCGAATAATTTCGTAAATAATCTAATTAAATTAAAAGCTTCGTTTTAAGCTTAAATTTGATACTACTAGGATTTAGGAAATGCAAACGTCTTTTTAATTTAAAAATGACTTAAAATTGAGCACTAATTCCCTAATCATACCTAATTTAGACAATTTTCCTACTTTGAATGAGTGGAACCAGAATTCTTTTAACATAATTACGTTTATAATTATCGATTAAAATACCACAATTATGATTAGTGGTCAAAATTATTTAATATTAGAACATGATATACAATATATATATCGGATGATATTTTTGTCAAATGAAATGACAAAATACTATCAGAATAATTTTGTAAAATCTCATCCGCCTTGTAAAAAGTATATTTTACTCCGTCTCTGACTCGGAATCCTTTAATAAAATTATTGGAGGATAAACATTAGGTTTCAATAGTAGAATCTATATATGTTAGACTATGAGTATTCTGAGATGCTCTAAAATGGCAAGGCTCGTGTGGAGGGTTGATAGTTTGTGGCTCATGCTCGGGTTTGAGGTAGGCTACAATTTCTCTTTTGTAGAC
This sequence comes from Przewalskia tangutica, assembly GCA_029844215.1. Lineage (NCBI taxonomy): Eukaryota > Viridiplantae > Streptophyta > Magnoliopsida > Solanales > Solanaceae > Przewalskia > Przewalskia tangutica. The sequence continues at coordinate 78,016,881 of CM056732.1, read as the reverse complement.
TTCGATAGAAGTACGTATTAGTTATAAATGTTGAGTGTATTGGGCATTTTTGGGGGTCCTACCTTAGCGGCTGTGAATGCTTGGGTGAGTACTAGTGTTGAACTATGATGATGGATTATTTGGGGAATCAACCTTAACTTGATTCCGACTACTGTTGTTTGGGCTTGTCGCCAATATGTGTGCTTGTCACCATTGTTGATATTATTGTGTTTATTTATCACAATGCTTTCGATATGATATTCTAATTTACATAGATTATGTGCTAATGACTTTCTGAAAGCATGTGATATTCATCTCTTGTACTAGATTGCATCTCATACGTTCTCATTACTTGTGTTGTATTTCCATTTGTATTCATACACTTATGGTTCTGACGATATTAAAATGAGAGTTCTATGAAAATATTGTGGGTCAAATGAGATCGGGAAAGGTGAGTTGTTCTATGAGATTGTTGGAAACATAAGATGATGGAAACGATTAATAATATAGCTAAGAGCTAGGATCTGTTGAGAAATTTCAGATATATATATGGACGGTTCGGGTCCCCTATGGGTGTGCAGTTAATTGAATTTGAATGCATGTATACTTGAAATGAAATGTATCTGGCATATGCATTGCGTTCATATCATGCATATATTTATACATTGATTATCTGTTGATTGGTAATGTAATTAGAATGATTATTGGAACTCAGGTGATTTTCATGATTAAATGAACTAGGGTGATTGGATTGCTTGTCATGATTTGCATTGTTCTCTATGAAATTGGTTTTGTGGTTTACAACTTTATGAGTCTAAGTACTCGATGACAAACCGTTATTGTGTTCGGTGATAACTATATGTGTCAGAAATATCATGTAGATCAAAGACAACTCAGTGTGTATGTGTGTGTATTATTTGATAATTTGATAGCGTTATTCAAAGAAGTGTTGTTAATAAGCCTGTAGAGTTGTCGTTTTATTGTTGTTTATTTGTATGCTTATATGTGTATATTTCCTCCTTAATCAAAAGGTGTACATCGTAGACTTCTACTTAAAATATAATGAGAACTCTAGATGAACTATTATGTTTCATGCCTTTAGTGTATGAAACTATAACTAGGTCTAAGGACTAGTAATAATAAATGATTGAATATCATTATTGTCACACTAAGTGTATACTCTGGGGAAGCATTCTTAAATGATGTTGTGTACTATGTTTCAACTTGTCTTATTGGATTTTTAGACTGGATAAGTGGAGACTTTATGAACATTACTTAGACAGAGTTGATTGATTGCAGAGTATTAAGTTTATGATTACATGTGTGAAATATGACTTGATTTGTACTTGGTTGTGATTGACTCTTATGTGAACAAGGTGATTTATGTGACTATTTGGACTGTCTAGGATATGATCTACTTGAGAGACAACTTGATGTTTATTTCTGTTATGTAATTTCCGTCGTGATCGACCTATGATGCCTACGGTGGTACATTGATGTATTCATGCTACGCTTGCTGCATCTTTAACGTGGATGCATGTATACACTAGGTTAAAGTTGCAGTTGGAGCACATGGAGATTAAGGCATGCCACTCATTCTATCGGCGACCTTGGTCTTCGTCTTAGTTAGATTGTCTCATTTATTCAAGACAATGACTTGTTTTATTTCTCCATCTATTGTATTCTTAGTAGTCCTTGTACGAGTCAGACCAAGTTTTAGAAAAGTGTTTGAAAAGGGATTTGACATTTAGTACATGATATGACAATCGTTATATCTTTAAAAATTCTTCATTTATGTTCCGCAATACTGTAATTCGTGTTAAAGAATTTTGGGGATGGTTCACCTATTGGGGATAATGTAGTTGTCACCACAACGCCTGTGATTTGGATCGTGACACTTCCCTTTAGCTTATACATATACTTACTTATAGGATTAATAAGGGAAAATGGGATGACCAAAAGGAAAATTGGGTGAAAAAAAGATCAAACTAACCTAAAAGGCCAGGTTTTTATCTTTTATTAATAATGATGCTTGATTGACACAAATAATTTATTCGGAGAAAGAAATTTCACTAATTAGGTTAACCATTAGTGAAATGACTCGTATAAGGGCTTCTGAAATGGCCCCTTCAATGCCCTCAACAACAATGGCTTCTTCAATGACACCACCAATAGATCCTTCATTGAATGTCCCCTTAATGGGTGCATCTATATCAATGAATAACTATCAAAGCAATTCCAATTGTGGTCCAGAGAGTTCTGGATTTGCTGAGATATTGAACTGGAATAATGATGATCAAGTTACTTTATGTGATGATCTATCTTTCAACAACATTAATGTTCAAGCTCCAAGCCACAACAACAATAATTATTTCTAAGGACCTAGAATCAATGTCTGTCACTTTTAGTACTGATTTTTATGTTTATGTTGCCCATAGACTATGTGTCATTTTTATTATTTGCATTGCTAAGTAGTGTCATAGGACTCTCCACATCTCTTTCCTTGTCCTCATTTGAAGTGTTCATCTGTCCCTTGTTGTTTCATTTGTTTTTCCGCTCTATTATTTTGTTCACTTATTAAATCTATAATCAATCTTTGTTTCAAGTTTGGTAGATACTCTAGTATTTATTTCTTTCTTTATTATTGTAGTTATTGTTGTTTTGTTAATGTGGTTTCTAAAAATGGTCTCTTTGCTTCAAAAAGTCAAAAAACATTAGTAGATATATCAGTTAAATTTTAGTTCTAAATTTTCTACTATAAACTAGTAATTATGCATCGATCTAAAATTGTTAATGAATTAAAACGATAACGAAAATATTTATTACTCTTCCCTTTTAGCTTATACATATACTTACTTAAAGGATTAATAAGGGAAAATGGGATGACCAAAAGGAAAATTGGATGAAATAAAGATCAAGCTAACCTAAAAGGCCGAGGTTTTTTCTTTTATTAATAATGATGCTTGATTGACACAAAGAATTTATTCGGAGAATAAAATTTCACTAATTAGGTTTAAATTGTGATATTTTAACCGTTAAATTTAATGCGACAAAATTATAATATATGGCATAAACTCAATTAATTTTTTTATTTCTTCTTCCTCTTTGGGTTAAATAGATAGACATTAGCTAGAATAGATCAGATAAACTTTTGTTAGTACCAATCTAGTATCATCAATGAACAAGCACAAGAATGGAATAACAACTCTATAAAAATTGAAATCAACAATAAGAAATACTTCAGATTGAACAACAAACACTAACTTGATGTCGATAGAGGCCTGCTAAAGCAGTGTCCTAAGACAGAAATTTTCCCCACTTGTGCAATAGTTTTACAGACGTCTATCTCGATGATTCAACTATCTGGTTCGAGTTCTTGCACAAGAACTAGACCCTGACGAATTTACTTTATGTCTTTTTCCGAAATGTATTTAGAAAGAAGAAGCAATAATCTTAAATGATTTTAATTCTCAAATCATAAGATTAATTCATGAATTGATTCATGTTTTTAATCAAGTGATCAATCTTCTTTTATAGTAGTAACATCAGAATAGGTATAACCTTTCATTACAAAGGTTGCGACTTTTTAGAACAGTTATACCCATTTCCAGAATTTCTGACCGTTAGGCCCAACGCCGCGGCTCTGTGCCTTTGTCGTTGACCCGTGACTGGCTACGCGCTTCAAGCGACCCTTATTTCTTTGTCGGACCTCTGAAATTTTGGAGCCGTGGTGCTGCTCCCAGCGTCGTGGCGCTGAGCACGAGAATTTTTCCCTGTTCCGGCGCCGCGGCCCTCTTCCTGGGCGCCGCGGCGCTTCGCCAAAACACTGACACTTTATTTTGATCACTTATTTCTTCTTATCCCACACAAGTTCCAACAATACCTCACATTTTCTATTCAAACATCAACAATATCCCACATTTGGATAGGAAATAAGATAATCAGGAACTTATCGTTATTTCTGAAAAACTCGATATGACATGTATCGGAAAAAGGGGTCTTTTGGACTTAAACCGCTCGTAGTCAATACCTATAGAATCTACTTTGTGAAATAGTGGACGAAATGTCTTGAACTATTCACGTTTTGTAGTAAATCAAGACAAGTATCACACATATCATATCAACATATTTCAATTCTTACGGTTGTGTTCATTTCGGTCGTGAACAACTCCTTCTTCGTGAGATTTTCTAGAGAACGTAGTCATATCGATACCCACAGATGTGACCCCACATCAATCTCATATAAGTAACACTAAATAAGAATAGTCCGTACTATCCCACCATAATGGCTTTAGTATTATTAAGAATAATATTCATCCCTTAATCATCAACGGACTAACACACTTAGTTCACCATAGGAAGGAGCATGTGTGTGTTTTCTATGCTCCTTGAGTCTTCCCCAACTGGTTTTCCTATTGAACCTAGACCATGGGATCTTCAATTTTGCTAGGTTAGGTTTCCGCCAAGTAATGACTCATTGTATTGGCTTTAAGTCAATTCCCCTCGATGTAAATACGACTTGCTCTCTGTTAAGGCCTTTTGTCAAATGATCTGCTATATTGTCCTTTGATTTCACATAATCAATGGAAATAATTCCATTCTTCAGCAAGCTTCGTATTGTATTATGACGTCGCCTTATATGTATCGATTTACCATTGTATATTTGATTCTTTGCCCTCATCAGGGCAGCCATACTATCACAATGTATGCAAATGGCTGTCACAGGCTTTGTCCACAACGGAATACCTTCTAGAAAGTTTTTGAGTCATTCTGCCTCTTCGGAAGCTTTATCCATGGCTACAAACTCTGCTTCCATAGTTGATCGCGTATTCACCGTTTGCTTTGATGATTTCCAAGATATCGATGCTCCACCAAGTGTAAATACATAACCACTTGTGGACTTACTTTCCGAATGGTTGGAAATCCAATTAGCATCACAATATCCTTCTAAAATAGGAGGATATTTTGTATAATGCAACTCATAGTTCATTGTATGCTTTAGATATCGGAGTGCCCTAGTTAGTGCCAACCAATGATCCTTTTCAGGATTATGTGAGTGTTGACACCCAATTTTGACCCTCCCGTCCAGTCATTAATTATAAAATTACACTAATTTTCCAAATAATTTTTGAACATTTTTTTACAATAATAAAATGCAACAATAAAAATATTAATACATGCATAAATAAGTGATTTTAATAATTTTCATAATAATAAATACGCATTAAAAAATAATTTAGCTATGACGTCGTGTCAAAATAGCATAGTCGCATTTATTAATACGCAAAGCAATTTCATAATTATTGTAATAATTTTAACCCAAGCTTAGATAATGCACAATAAATAAAAGCATCGCATTTATAAAAAGTATTAAGCAATCCTTAAATATCATATCCACATTCAGCATTTAAGTAGTTTAATAATAATTTAAAACCCCATCAAGTTAATTTTTCAACAAAGTAGGCATAATAAATAAGTTTTAATAATGGTCTCGCATTATAAATATTAAGCGCTAATTAATTAGCACGCCCACATTTATTGATTGTAATAATTGAAATCCAAGCTAAAACTAAGGGTGTTTCAAAATAATTTAATTTACCTAAAACTCTACCTAAATCCCACTAATTAAATAATAATTATCCTTAAACTAATTCCCCAACCTTTAATTAAAACCCAACCCAACACTTCCCCTGGCCCAAACCCACGACCCGCAGCCCACGACCCTTATCTTCACCAATACCCCCTTTTTTCGTCCAAAAAAAAGAAAAAGAAGACTTAACCTAAAAAAGAACAAAACCTAAACCCTTTCAATCCGCGATTCTCACTTCGTCCTAAAGTCGAGATCTTCGCCGGATTTTCCGGTCACCAAATCGGCTAGGAAATCCGTCTCCCCTATCACAGCCTTAAAACGCCCCTTATTCTCAAATCATGTCAGAAGATTAACCCCCAAATCGTCTTCAAACTTACCAAAATAAGACTTATTCGAAATCGCATCAAATAAACACCCGAAATCGTTACAAATCTTCTCCCGAAATCATCCCTTACAATCAAAAGCTTACCAAAAATGAATCCCATAATCTTACCATAATCAATCATCATAAATCGCCCAATATCATACCAAAATAAGATAAAAATATGTGGGATTTTCCTACTAATTTTCGGACCCAAATCGAGGCTATAAATTAATCCTTTATACGTGCAACTGGCATCATCTTTTACCGTCGGGAACCCAGCACCTTTCTAAATCCAGAGAGATCCATTCGAATATCATAAAACATAGGGGAAAACATCGGAAATTAGGGGTCCAGCAAGTAATAAAATCCTTAGCATCCGAAACCGCATCGAAACCTCACCCTTTTTCATAAGCATCGTAATAAATTCTCCGTGTGAATCGACGACTTGATACGCTGTCTCGGTTCGCTGTCCGGAGAAGGTAAACCCATTCCCTTTCAGGTTTCTTATGCGATTTACACTTTATAATCTGTTTGAGTGATATGCTCTGTTGATCATGTTTAACGCTTTTAATCGCTGATGTGTGTGGTTGAAGTTACTGGTTTAATGTCGACACTGTTTTACTTGACTGTTAACTTATCTATTTTGACTGTTAATACTTGTAATGTTGTGTTGGAGTTCGTATTTGGCATTAGGTGACCAGAACGCCATCCTAGTATTCGTATAGCAAAGACCAGGATATAAAAGATTAGTCTAAGGCTGGATTATCTTATTTTTGAAATCCTCTGTCAAGCAAAACAAAGTCATGGTGTGTGCTTTGTGATTTACATTACCTGTCGGAGAGTTGTTGTTGTTTAGTATATAGCATGAATAGGATACTACGTTTGTTTATGGTCTCACGGGTTTTAAATCTCGTCGTTTGATCTATTTTATATCCTGCCCTGTCTCTTGGACTGCCTGAATGATGTCGATATTAATATTCTGTACTGTGTCGAACCCAAGCGGTGTCATGTTAAACTATGTCTCCTGTTTGCATGTTTACTAGTTAAGCTTATGACTCTGTCTCATGTAATGAACATGGTGAAGATGTAATCTGACCTTAAGGGACATCAAGCAAGCATATAACTGACTCGTAAATGAATTGAATATATGTCATCTAGAATTAAAAATTCATTTGTCCCATCTTTGTGAATGTTTAGCGAGTCGCAATAGATGCCGTTGTAAGGCCAATTAATCCAGGGAAATGTCTACCTATGTTGGACTGGTTTATGCTAAAAACTGCATGACAAAATGAAGCCTTGTTTCAATTTCCGTTTGCCAAGAGTGACCATCTGACTATGAGCATTTGCCGAAGCTTAAATCCTGAATCTAGATGTCTCATGTACTGTAGGAGGCTGATCTGTCTTCTTGTAAATGTGAAATCTGCTTTTGGACCAGTGGTCTGTTTTAGAATCTGAACTTTGTCATTTGGGCCTGCTGAATTGTGTTTGCTTGTCTGCTGCCTGCATTCACAGCCCGCTGCCTGGGCCGACAATGTTTATGCTTGAAATTATCACCCTTCTAGAATAATATAACTAAATAACAACTAAATCATGTTTCATATAGAATGCTATTTATATTGGTTAAATTATTGTGTACCTCTTCTCTTCTACATGCTATTTCTTGTACATTTTTCTGAGCATAAATTGTCCACTGTTTACCGGGGTCGAACAATGTTTCCACTGATCTGGATTGGTCGACCTGTTTGGGAGGAACTGATGTTAGTAAATAAAATCTGGTTGTATATGTTTATCGTGTTGGCTGCAGTCAATAAAAATGTACAAATATGTCTCTCCTCGTGTTGACCCACCTGTTTATAGTGGACATAAGTTGTTGCTTCCTCTATTTTCTTGTATCTGTTATGAAATATATTGTTGAGTATACGAGAAATGGAGACCTTGATACGTACAAACACACATTAACAATGTATATCTCCGAGCATAGAATGTGTATATTCTGAATTTTGTGTATACTAGCATTATGTGCCTAAATGATACCCCAATATGGGTTGAGCATTTGTGAATCCGAATCTTCATTTAGCTGGGTCTGCCTTCTTATTTTTTTTCTTTTTATAACGAGAATATGAAACTGCATGTTTGGGTCGGCATATTTTCATGTCTGAGGATCACTGTTTTGGGCCCGTTTTTCTTTTGAACCGCTGAAATAAATTGATATATAAGTGTTAAATTTGTACATCAATATTTGCTTATTATTGACAAAGCTCGGGATATTCTCTAATCCTTTTCTTTTCTTCCTTTTACATGAAATGCACCGGAGCAATCAAGAGTCTCGTGGTGAGACTCATCGTGGCAAACGCGAGGACCCACATTTATGTGCATTTATCTCCGCATAGAAAACCCCAAACTACCGGCGGAACGACACCGCCATTCTTCGAGTCTTTATTACTGATTCCCCTTTCCTCATTTATTTATTGTAATATAATTGACTAACATTATGCTACTAGTATGACACTTGGAGTATTTAAACATGGAAACAATAAATGAAAAGGTAGCCGACGCCTTCTTAAGTTATAGGGAATCATTTAATAATTTTCATTTGCATAATTATTAGATAGGCAATATATTATTTCAACATGAGAAACCCTTTTTGCTATAAATTCTTATTAGCGCTCACGTAAGAATAATTATTTAAATCAAGGGTTTGTTAGCATGATCCATTTTACACCTTATTTCATAATCAAATACTTTGTCATAATAGGTTTTGCAACATATATCTAATATAGTATTTAGGTACCTTAATTGCATATTTTTTAAAATTGACTTTGACTTTTATACACAAATCTTGCAAAATATTTTAGAGAATATATCTTATACTTATAAATCTCTTTTTTGCTTAAATGCTTTTAAACATGCCTTTTCTTAACATAATAATCAACCTAGGTTTGGCAGGACAACCGCAAGTTAGCGAATCTTAGAGGATGCATAATCCCTTCCCTCTAGATTAATAAAGAACCCTTACCCAGAATCTCACACTAGTTTCGCAGACCATTAAAATGGAGTTAATGTTGACTTTAAACTAGTTAACATTTAGGTGTCCTAATTCACCCAAATTAATTAGGTGGCGACTCCGCGAACTCTTTAGCATTTAGTAAGCTTTTAGCACCCCGCTTTAAAGCCCTTTTAGCACTTTAGTACTTTAACATTTAGCATTATTTCTAGCCCACTTTAGCCTTTTAACACTATTTTTAGCATTCTTTTGCACTTTTAGCATTTATTTTATTTTCTAACCTTCTAAGCAGGAGTTAATTGGAGTTGTATAATGTCGCGGTCGGAAAAGGGCGTGACAGAAATGACGACTCCGCTGGGGACTTATGGTTCTTAACCACAACAAACCTAGGGTTATTATTCGGCATTATTTTTTGCATTTAATTTGTGTGTGTTGTATTTTGTTTTATTTATTCTTGCTATTTGCTTTACTGCTTTCCTTAAACTGGCATTCCGCTCATATTTCTTCCACTCTGGAAAATTCACACTATCACACACTCATGCGCTGGTGTGCTTCGCGCACCCGCAAATTTCTTTCAAAATATCCAAAATTTTAGGAGAGATGGCGCCTGCGCGGAGTTAGATCGGTTCGTCTGATCAGCGGCGTAGCCTTCTCACTCGAGTTGTCCGCTCGGGAACCTTGCATCTAGTAAAGCCAAATCTTAGAAACTCAGGATAGAGCTATACCACCCTTTATTTTAAGACATGCATGCATTTACCTTAGGTGGGTCGGTCCTTGGCATCAACACCACAATTAGGAAGACACCAAACTTGTCGACGGGTTTCTCAACCCAACGACCAACCAACATATTATGTGTAGCGTGACAATGATAGACAAATCCAATCATGACGTGCCGAAATTGGAAAGAGTGCACCGTCATTTGGTCGCCATTTCCAACGACAGCATTACAGTTGGACAGCTTGGACAAATCCATCATAACCTCGCATATGTGACGTTTAGGCCTCCCTCTGGCATAAAAGAGGTCCCAAACATGTTAGAGCACACGTTTGATTTGCAATTTGCTTATTATTATATATTGCCTGCAATTCTTTGCATATTATACTAACTTGGTTTGCTTCATTTGTTAGAAGGTTATTTTGCTAAGCTTATCCCCAAAAGGCTGATTCGCGTTGGTCGCGTACACAATCATCCAATAAATGACTAATCCAGAGGCACGAGCGAAACAACTTAGACTCGCCCCTGCTCGTAGAGGATGCAGGCATTAGAAAGGAGAAACACCAATGATCAACACTCGCCAAACTATTGCAAAGAATGGAAGTCATGCAAGCCGAAATAGAAAGGCTCTGAAATATCACAAACCTGTCTATTAGCTTGAATGCACCACTCCCAGAGCAAAGGACAAATGCAATCGTGTCACAAGCCCTTGAGCCTCCACTTCCCCAAAGCTCCCCGCAGAGGCCGCAACATACCAGCTCACACCAAAATGTCACTCGCCCGGTCAATTTGCAAGCCGACCTCCAAAATGATCCATTTACTACATACATATCTCAACCTCCACCTACTTATATCTCCCCCACTCAACCCAAATTGCCAAGCCACCCAATACGAGCAGAGGACACACATCACTAGTCCTAACAAACAATATGGGGGATTAGCACATCCGACCGAAAGCCAACCATTTATTATGCATGCATCCTCTCAAGAGACAGATCAATACAAGGAAGTGGAACGACATACTCGAGCTAGAGCTGATGAAAATGTGGCAAAAGAAATCCGTAGCTTGAAAGAGGCATTCAAAAGCATTCAGATGGACAAGGGGGAGGTAGGTTTAGAATATGAAAACTTATGCATGCACCCCGACATTGAATTACCTGTGGGGTACAAGGTGCCCAAATTTGACATGTTCGATGGAAAGGGGAATCCTCGAGCTCATCTAAGGTCATATTGCGATAAATTGATTGGAGTTGGGAAAAATCAAGCAATCATCATGAAATTATTCATCAGGAGTCTAACCGGCGAGGCGCTAGACTGGTACACATGCCAAGACCCTCGAAAATGGGACGGTTGGAATGCCATGGCACAAGATTTCATGGATAGATTCAGATTCAACACTGACACTGTCCCGGATAGATTTTATCTTATGAAACTTGAAAAGAAATCCACAGAAACTTTCAGGGAATACGCCCTGAGGTGGCGGTCAGAAGCAGCAAAGGTCCAACCTCCAATGACAGAGAGCGAAATGACCACCTTGTTCGTGCAGTCGTTAAAAGACGCGACATATTATGAAAGGATGATCAGTGTAATTGGGCGAAGTTTTGCAGAAGTCGTAAGAATGGGCGACTTCGTGGAAGAAGGCATTAAGACAGGCAGGATTACAAACTTGACAGCCCTACAAGCAACTAGCAGAGCAATGCAGTCAGATTCCATAGGAGGTACCTTACAGAGGAAAAAGGATGCATCACCCTCTGTCATGGTCATTCAGGAACATAGGCGTAACAACTTCCAGTATCAAAGCTCACCGCCTTCTTACTATAACCAAAACACTCAAAATCCACAAATATATTATCAAGATCAAGGCTACCCCATATCCTGTTTACCATACCCAACCGGCATATCCAAAATACTCACCACAATCACGAACCCGCACACCAAACAGACCCAAACCCCGCATAGATGCTGAGAGAAAGCCAACCAGAACCTATACACCTTTAGCCGAACCCATAGCCCAAGTGTATGAGAAGCTGAAAGCCGCAGGAATACTCCAGCCAATTCCCAAAAATACCCCCAAGCCTACTTCCCGAGGGCACGATAAAACCAAACATTGTGCATACCACTCCGGTGTCGAGGGGCACGACATCGAAAATTGCTATACACTCAAGGACAAAATAGAGGAGTTAATCGAAGAGGGAGTCATTCAGCTGAAAGATGCCCCTCTCAAGGTAAACAATAACCTTCTTCCCGGCTATGAAGATGCCCATGTGAGCATGATAGCTAAAGATGGAGAAAGCGATGGAAGGGACTATTACGCCAACCCGAAAAGGGAAGAAAGTTGAATCATCGACCAACCGTCAGAGAAGAGGAGGTGCTCCTTGCCGGAGATTGTTTAACCATTGAATAAGTCATTCGTTCAGTTGTGTGCTGCAAGAGATGATCCTGTTGAAGACTCAGCCATTGAAGACACTGAGCAAGAAGAAGTGGACTCGTTCCCCTTCCTTGGCCTGAAATAGTTAGTTTGATATATTTTGCCCTTTATATGTAATAAAATGGAACTACGTTTGACTGATTCTCGACGGATACGTGGCGGCGCTTTAAACCGGTTGCCCACCTTTAGAAATTTTAATTTCACCTAATTTCGCTTGTAATGAACTACGTCATGACTGATTACGTCTTGGGGATACGTAGGCGGCCTAAATCGGCTTCAGTCACAAGTTTTTGAAACTTTCCCTTCGTTTTGAAAATAACGAGAATACACATAATATACAAGCAACCCCATTGAGACCCACTTTAGGCCAAACGCCCTTTGCATATTCAAAACTGGGACAAGTTAGGAAACCAGACAGGGATTATGAGTCCAAACAAGGAAGACGTCCGAGCATCAATATTCAAAACTACAAAGTCAACGTGAATAAACCCCCCCCCCCCCAAACCTCACAAATTGTTCTTTGAGCGCAGGTCCTTCATATTAGCAGAAGATATAACAAAGTTCTTCTTATTAGCGGAAGCAAAAATACAAAGAAAATTCTTGAAGGTAAATAAGCAAAAGCAAACAGACATCAACAATCAAAGTTCAAAACCCGCGACAAAGTCTAGCGATCACTCTGCATAGTCAAATTGCAATTCATGCTGCACAAACGCACAACAAAGACATCATGGCAATTCATACGGCCTACAAAATGCACCCACATATCATACAGGACGGATCCCTACTCAGAGAATTGCATTTCTCATCATTTTGTTTTAACAGCTTATGCACTAATTTTTAAAGCTTTAGCCTGCTGTGGTCTTTAATTTACAGCGAGCAACATCCAAAGAAGTCCAGGCAGAGGCTACATCAAGATTCAACAAGCATTCGCAAAGATCCAAAGAAATCCGTGCAGGACGATATCGTGATCCGCAACATCCAACAAGTCCGCAGAGACATACATCGCATACAACGTCCTACATATCATACAGGAGCATTAATTCACAAGAATAGTAGGATCAACACAATGACGTCTCCATCAACATCGTTTCCGAAAATGACGCCAAGTCCGAAAATGACGCCGAGTCCGAAAATAACGCCGACGTCAAGTCCAAAAACGACACCAAGTCCGAAAACGACGTCGAGTCCGAAAACGACGCCAAGTCCAAAAACGACGCCGAGTCCAAAAATGATGCAAAATCCGAAAACGACGTCAAGTATGAAAATGACACCAAGTCCGAAAACGACGCCAAGTCCGAAAATGACGCCGAGTACGAAAACGACGCCAAGTCCGAAAACGACGCCCGTCCGAAAATGACGCCAAGTCCAAAAACGACGCCAAGTCTGAAAACGACGCCGAGGTCCGAAAACGACGCCGAGTCCGAAAACGACGCCGAGTCCGAAAACGACGCCGAGTCCGAAAATGACGCCGAGTCCGAAAACGACGCCGAGTCCGAAAACGACGCCGAGTCCGAAAACGACGCCCCGTCCGAAAACGACGCCAAGTCCGAAAACGACGCTAAGTCCGAAAACTACGCTAAGTCCGAAAATGACGCCCGTTCGAAAATGACGCCGAGTCCGAAAACGACGCCGAGTCCGAAACGACGTCCATACGAAAACGATGCCACGTCCAAAACGACGTCATCAACATATCGCATCTACTCAAGGACGATTTTTCTACTCTCAAAAACGCATTTTTCTTTATTATTCTGTCTTAGCAGTTATGCACTAACTCTTTCTTGAGCTTTAGTTACAGGGACAGTTGCAGCAATGACAACATATCCGCATTCACAATCGCAACACGTCCGTGCAAGGGCGAAATCACAGTAGTTGCAGCAGGCATCACATTTTTGTAGGATAACATTTTCTACTCACACAGTTACATTATCAATAAATTCATGCTATCACTTTGACGTAACAGTTATGCACTAACAGTTTGCTTGAGTCTTAGCATGCAGGAGCACAATGTGGATTTTCTCTTACAGCGAACCGGGGCAATTTGTTGGGGGGTCAACCTTCCCAACAAATGGCAGAAGCGGCCTCGAGCGTCGGTCCACTCATCCCACATCACTAATAAGCCCAGCATTTTTCATAAATCAATACCGGTAAACCCCTAAGTTCAAGCCAGTTTATTTTTATTTCTACCCAGCGTCGTCATAACTCGACACTGGGACAATTTTGAGTCCGCGTTAGCCCGCCTTGGTGTTTCGGCCATGGTAGCCCAGCGTCGTCATAACTCGACATTGAGACAAATTTTGAGTCTGCGTTAGCCCGCCTTGGTGTTTCGGCCATGGTAGCCCAGTGTCGTCATAACTCGACACTGAGACAAATTTTGAGTCCGTGTTAGCCCGCCATGGTGTTTTGACCATGGTAGACCAGTGTCGTCATAACTCGACACTGCGACAAAATTTTGAATTTGCGTCTTAATTGCCCAACATTTTTAATTCTGAGGATCGAGACAAAATTGACTATAAGTCAACGTCTTTGTCCGAAGACTCTTCCATTATCTTCATACAAAGAGGGACAAGTTGTTGACACCCAATTTTGACCCTCCCGTCCAGTCATTAATTATAAAATTACACTAATTTTCCAAATAATTTTTGAACAATTTTTTTTTACAATAATAAAATGCAACAATAAAAATATTAATACATGCATAAATAAGTGATTTAATAATGACACCGCATTTTACGAAGAGTATTAAGCACTTCGAGTCTGGCGCCCGCATTTATCAATTTTAAGCCCTATTCTATTTTCATTAATTCTTAATAATTTTAATAATAATAAATACGCATATAAAAATAATTTAGCTATGACGTCGTGTCAAAATAGCATAGTCCCATTTATTAATATGCAAAACAATTTCATAATTATTGTAATAATTTTAACCCAAGCTTAGATAATGCACAATATATAAAAGCATCGCATTTATAAAAAGTATTAAGCAATCCTTAAATATTATATCCGCATTCAGCATTTAAGTAATTTAATAATAATTTAAAACACCATCAAGTTAATTTTTCAACAAAGTAGGCATAATAAATAAGTTTTAATAATGGTCTCGCATTATAAATATTAAGCGCTAATTAATTAGCACGCCCGCATTTATTGATTGTAATAATTGAAATCCAAGCTAAAACTAAGGGTGTTTCAAAATAATTTAATTTACCTAAAACTCTACCTAAATCCCACTAATTAAATAATAATTATCCTTAAACTAATTCCCCAACCTTTAATTAAAACCCAGCCCAACACTTCCCCTGGCCCAAATCCACGACCCACAGCCCACGACCCTTATCTTCACCAATACCCCATTTTTTCGTCCAAAGAAAAGAAAAAGAAGACTTAACCTAAAAAAGAACAAAACCTAAACCCTTTCAATCCGCCGCATTCCTCACTTCGTCGTCCCTCCCGTCGAGATCTTCGTCGGATTTCCCGGTCACCAAATCGGCTGGGAAATCCGGCTCCCCTATCACAACCTTAAAACGCCCCTTATCCTCAAATCATGCCAGAAGATTAACCCCCAAATCGTCTTCAAACTTACCAAAATAAGACTTATTCGAAATCGCATCAAATAAACACCCGAAATCGTTACAAATCTTCTCCCGAAATCATCCCTTACAATCAAAAGCTTACCAAAAATGAATCCCATAATCTTACCATAATCAATCATCATAAATCTCCCAATATCATACCAAAATAAGAGAAAAATCTGTGGGATTTTCCTACTAATTTTCGGACCCAAATCGAGGCTATAAATTAATCCTTTATACATGCAACTGGCATCATCTTTTACCGTCGGGAACCCAGCACCTTTCTGAATCCAGAAAGATCCATTCGAATATCATAAAACATAGGGGAAAGCATCGGAAATTAGAGGTCCAGCAAGTAATAAAATCATTAGCATCCGAAACCGCATCGAAACCTCGCCCTTTTTCATAAGCATCGCAATAAATTCTCCGAGTGAATCGACGACTTGATACGCTGCCTCGGTTCGCTGTCCGGAGAAGGTAAACCCATTCCCTTTCAGGTTTCTTATGCGATTTACACTTTATAATCTGTTTGAGTGATGTGCTCTGTTGATAATGTTTAACGCTTTTAATCGCTGCTGTGTGTGGTCGAAGTTACTGGTTTAATGTCGACACTGTTTTACTTGACTGTTAACTTATCTATTTTGACTGTTAATACTCGTAATGTTGTGTTGGAGTTCGTATTTGGCATTAGGTGACCAGAACGCCATCCTAGTATTCGTATAGCAAAGACCAGGATATAAAAGATTAGTCTAAGGCTGGATTATCTTATTTTTGAAATCCTCTGTCAAGTAAAACAAAGTCATGGTGTGTGCTTTGTGATTTACATTACCTGTCGGAGAGTTGTTGTTGTTTAGTATATAGCATGAATAGGATACCACGTGTGTTTATGGTCTCACGGGTTTTAAATCTCGTCGTTTGATCTATTTTATATCCTGCCCTGTCTCTTGGACTACCTGAATGATGTCGGTATTAATATTCTGTACTGTGTCGAACCCAAGCGGTGTCATATTAAACTATGTCTCCTGTTTGCATGTTTACTAGTTAAGCTTATGACTCTGTCTCATGTAATGAACATGGTGAGGATGTAATCTGACCTTAAGGGACATCAAGCAAGCATATAACTGACTCATAAATGAATTGAATATATGTCATCTAGAATTAAAAATTCATTTGTCCCATCTTTGTGAATGTTTAGTGAGTCGCAATAGATGCCGTTGTAAGACCAATTAATCCAGGGAAATGTCTACCTATGTTGGACTGGTTTATGCTAAAAACTGCCTGACAAAATGAAGCCTTGTTTCCATTTCCGTTTGCCAAGAGTGACCATCTGACTATGAGCATTTGCCGAAGCTTAAATCCTGAATCTAGATGTATCATGTACTGTAGGAGGCTGATCTGTCTTCTTGTAAATGTGAAATCTGCTTTTGGACCAGTGGTCTGTTTTAGAATCTGAACTTTGTCATTTGGGCCTGCTGAATTATGTTTGCTTGTCTGCTGCCTGCATTCACAGCCCGCTGCCTAGGCCGACAGTGTTTATGCTTGAAATTATCACCCTTCTAGAATAATATAACTAAATAACAACTAAATCATGTTTCATATAGAATGTTGTTTGTATAGGTTAAATTATTGTGTACCTCTTCTCTTCTATATGCTGTTTCTTGTACATTTTTCTGAGCCTAAATTGTCCACTGTTTACCGGGGTCGAACAATGTTTCCACTGATCTGGATTGGTCGACCTGTTTGGGAGGAACTGATGTTAGTAAATAAAATCTGGTTGTATATGTTTATAGGGAATCATTTAATAATTTTCATTTGCATAATTATTTAGATAGGCAATATATTATTTCAACATGAGAAACCCTTTTTGCTATAAATTCTTATTAGCGCTCACGTAAGAATAATTATTTAAATCAAGGGTTTGTTAGCATGATCCATTTTACACCTTATTTCATAATCAAATACTTTGTCATAATAGGTTTTGCAACATATATCTAATATAGTATTTAGGTACCTTAATTGCATATTTTTCAAAACTGACTTTGACTTTTATACACAAATATTGCAAAATATTTTAGAGAATATATCTTATACTTATAAATCTCTTTTTGCTTAAATGCTTTTAAACGTGCCTTTTCTTAACATAATAATCAACCTAGGTTTGGCAGGACAACCGCAAGTTAGCGAATCTTAGAGGATGCATAATCCCTTCCCTCTAGATTAATAAAGAACCCTTACCCAGAATCTCACACTAGTTTTGCAGACCATTAAAATGGAGTTAATGTTGACTTTAAACTAGTTAACATTTAGGTGTCCTAATTCACCCAAATTAATTAGGTGGCGACTCCGCGAACCCTTTAGCATTTAGTAGCCTTTTAGCACCCCGCTTTAAAGCCCTTTTAGCACTTTAGCACTTTAACATTTAGCATTATTTCTAGCCCACTTTAGCCTTTTAACACTATTTTTAGCATTCTTTTGCACTTTTAGCATTTATTTTATTTTCTAACCTTCTAAGCAGGAGTTAGTTGGAGTTGTATAATGTCGCGGTCGGAAAAGGGCGTGACAGTGAGTATCGACTAAGTCGACTCACTGTATATGCTAAGTCCGGTCGTGTACAATTCATTATGTACATCAAGATTCCAAGAACTTGTGTATATTCCAGTTGAGACACACTTTCACCTTGATTCTTTTTAAGGTGAGTAGCGGGATCAAATGACGTAACAGCCGGTCGATCATCATAGTGTCCAAATTTTCTTAGAACCTTCTCAATATAATGGGATTGAGTTAGTATGTAACCATAAAAATTCTTCAGAATTCTAATACCAAGAATGACATCCGCTATTTCCATATCTTTCATATCAAAAACGTCATGCAACATTTTCTTAGTTTGATTAATTACATCCTAACTTGTTCCGATAATTAGCATATCATCAACATACAAGCATATAATGACACATGCATCTTTATATTGTTTAATGTATATACATTTGTTACATTCATTTATTTGAAAACCATTTGATAATAACGTATTATCAAACTTTTAATGTCATTGCTTTGGAGCTTGTTTAAGTCTGTATAAAGACTTAATCAATTTACAAACCTTCTTTTATTAACCTTTCACAACAAACCCTTCGGGTTGTTCCATGTAAATTTCTTCATCTAATTCACCATTCAAAAATGCGGTTTTCACATCCATTTGGTGTATTTCCAAATTATGAATCACCGCTACGTAAATTAACGCCCTTATCGACGCAATTCTCGCATCGGTGAGTAAGTATCAAAGAAATCTATGCCTTTTTTTGACAAAACCCTTTGGCTACTATACGAGCTTTGTATTTTTCTATAGTATCATCAGACCTTAATTTCTGTTTGAAAATCCATTCATGGCCTATTAGTTTTTGTCCCGGAGGGAGATCAACCAATATCCATATATTATTTTGCACAATGGATTCTACCTCACTTTGGATAACCTCCTTCCAATAAGGTGCTTCAGATGATTCCATAGCAGCCATATACGTTTGAGGTTCTCATTCAACAGAAAAGGTCATGAAATCTGGTCCAAAATCATTGGCAATTTTCACACGTTTACTTCTCCTTGGTTCAGAATTTTCTTTTTCAATAGATGAAGTAAGATTGTCATCATTTTTTGCGTTTTGGTTTGACACATCTTGAGGAAGTGTCCTCTTCTTATGATTAAGAACACTTTTATCCTTTTTTATGTAAGGAAAAGTATCCTCAGAAAATTTTGTTTCAGTAGATTCCATAAGTGTGTTTTTATGAATACCTTCAACATCAGAATTATACACCAAAAACTTATATGCCGCACTATTATTGGCAGGGCCAATATATATGCAATCCACCATTTTTGGTCCAAGTTTTGTTCTCTTTGGTAAGAGAACTTGAACTTTCGCTAGGCAACCCCACACTTTCTCATCCTTTTGAAAGTAGGCAATCTTCATTTTCATAAGTCATAAGGAGATTGATCACTTTTATTATGAGGAATCATGTTTAATATCATATTTGCAGTATGTAAAGCCTCTCCCATAGGCTAAGAGTGCACGAACTAACCAACATTGATTTTATCATATTTTTCAATGTTCTATTCTTACGCTTGACAACTTCATTTTGTTTTGGAGTATATTGTGCAGTGGTTTGATGAACTATACCATGAGTAGAACAAAATTCTTTGAACTCATTTGATTGATATTCACCACCTCTATCAGACGTTAGAATTTTAATCCTTTGGTCAAGTTGGTTTTCCAGTTTCGCTTTATATATTTTGAACATGTTTAAAGCTTCTTTGGTATGTATTAAGTATACATAATAAAATTTACTGCAGTCATCAATAAATGATATATAATAATTCTTTCCTCCACGAGAGGGGTTGCTTGGTAATCACACAAATCATTATGAATTAAACCAAACACTTCATTTGATTTCACTACAGATTTATGATGATGACTTGCATATTTTTATTCTATGCAAACCCCACACTTAGTCATTTTGTTCATAGAGCATTTTGGCAACATGCCTAATTTTACCATTCTTTGTAAAGAGCGATAATTGGCATGGCCTAATCGTGAATTCCATAAGGAAAGAGAATCAACCATATACATAGAAGAAGTGCTAGTGCCTGCATTTTCATTAATAATGACAATTGCCTTAGTAAGTATAATAGATAGTTTGAAGAGCCCCTCACTGAGGTAACCCTTCCATATATACATCCCACCCTTAGTGAGTACAAATTTGTCAGATTCAAATAATATCTTAAAGGCCTTGTTGCTAAGAACAGGACCAGAAATTAAATTCTTACAAATTTCAGGCACGTGCAACACTTTAGTGAGCAAAAGATCATTCCCGGAAGTGAGTTTCAAAATCACCTTCCCTTTTCCTTCAACTTTTACAACAGCGGCATTTTCCACGAACAATGGTTCTCCGTCCTTGATGGCCTGGTAGGATGAAAACATGTCATTTTCAGAACATACATGCATAGAAGCACCCGTATCCATCCACCAATCGGTTTAATTTATAACCAGATTTGCTTGAGCAGCAACAACACCAATGAATTGGTTTTTAGTTTCAGCATAGTTGGATTGGTTGATATTGCTCGAACCTCCAACACCACCACCTTGACTCTTACGAAGGTGACAATCTTTTGCTCTATGCCCAGGTTTCCCGCACACCCAACATGTGATTTCTTGAACCCATTGGTCTTTTGTGGGGCGTGTGCATTCTTCCCGACTGCAAAAAATGGCTTGAGACCAACAAACTTGCCCTTGCCTTTCTGAAACTTGTCCTTAGATGGATTTCCTTCAACCATATTAGCATTAGGCTCCAAGGAAACAACATCAACATTTTCATTCTTCCGGTTATCCTCTTCAACTCAAATTTTAAGAACCAATTGCTCAAAATTCATTTCCTCGTTTAGATACTTAAGATAAACTTTAAAATCCTTCCAAGGAGGAGGTAATTTCTCAATAATAGCACCAACACGAAAATCCGGGTTAAGGCCCATAACTTCAACCTCTAACTCATGAACAATGACTTAGAGTTCCTCCACTTGCTTGACAACAGGCTTGACATCGCTCATCTTAAAGTTTAGAAACTTGTCGATGACGAACTTCTTGGAACAAACAACCTCAGTTTTGTACTTGTTCTCCAATGATTGCCACAACTCCCGTGTTGTTCTGAACGTGGAGTAGATATCATAGAGAGAATCATCTAAGGCATTGAGAATATAGTTTCTGCAAAGAAACTAGACTCTCCCAAGTCTGAATAACCTTGAGATTTTCAGCCTTCGCTTCCTCAGTAGGAGCATTCTCTCATTCTCCTTCTTGCAATGCCATATGAGCCTCAGCAGTCAACACGTTTGTCACATGAAGAGTTGTCAAATAGAACAACAACTTTTGTTGCCAGCGTTTGAAATCAGAACCTTTGAATTTTTTAGGTTTCTCAACATGGTTTTTCACCATTGACGATCCAGATTGATCCATCTTTGCAAATCAGCAAAATGATTCTCTGAATATTTTGCAAACAATCAGAAAAAGTCATTTTTCTGAATTTTTGTCTTAGATTGTTAGTACCGATCTAGTATCATCAATGAACAATCACAATATAGAATAACAACTCTATAAAAATTGAAATCAACAATAAGAAATACTTCAGATTGAACAACAAACACTAACTTGATGTCGATAGAGACATGCTTCAGCAGTGTCCTAAGACATAAATTAACCCCCACTTGTGTAGTAGTTTTACAGACGTCTATCTCGATGATACAACTATCTGGTTCGAGTTCTGAAACAATAATCTTAAATGATTTTAATTCTCAAATCATAAGATTAGTTCATGAATTGATTCATGTTTTTAATCAAGTGATCAATCTTCTTTTATAGTAGTAACATCAGAATAGGTACAACCTTTCATTACAAAGGTTGCGACTGTTTAGAACAGTCATACCCATTCCCAGAAATTCTGACCGGTAGGCCCAGCGCCACGGCTCTGCGCCTTTGGCGCCGCGCTGCCTTCAAGCGCCGCGGCCCTGATTTCCTGTCAGACCTCTCTGAAGTTTTGGCGCCGTAGTGCTTAGCACAGGAATTTTTCCCTGTTCCGGCGCCGCAGCCCTCTCCCTGGGCGCCGCGGCGCTTCGCCGAAAACTCCGACACTTTATTTTGATCACTTATTTTTTTTATCCCACACAAGTTCCAACAACTTCAACATGGATCACTATGTGATTAAAATGTAAATTAATTACCATAAGAGAGGAAATTCCATCAGAGTAAAATGTTTAGTTTCATTTAATAAAAAAAAGTAGTAAAACAATCTGCAGCTAATTTCTCTTCATTTTAAGTATTTTTCGTAAAATGAGTAAAAAAACTTTCTTTCCCAGTATATGTAAACACATATTGTTTTGATCAATATTTTGTGCAATTATTGAATATTGATTTGCTTCAAATTAAATTTTTAATATTGTCAATGTGAGTCGAGTAACAGGTTGGTAAGTATAGAACAGTAAACACAAATAAATTTAACCAATATGTAGTTTTTAATATATATAAAAGCAGATAATATTTCTACTAAATTTGGTTTCGGCCAAAATTGGAGAAAAAATAGTATGCTTCTATAATTGCTGCAACTATTATAATCAATACACATAGCATAATTTAATATTTAATAAATATTTATATTTTTATAAAATTAACCATTAAATTGATTATTTTTTACGTATATTCAAATACTGTAAATTGATATTTTAAAATTTGTAGCCGCTATAGTTCATTCAATTTCTTATATGTTCTTTTATTTAAAAAGTGTTATCTTGTTTCAATATTTAATTTTGTACATCCATAATATTTTTGCAGAGATTGTATAATTATTATTTTTACTTTCTAGATGACTACTGAATTTAGTAAGCAATCACATTTGTTAGTATTACTCTATGATCATCTTTTTATGGATATTACTTAAATTTTTCAACTAATTATTCTCCTAATGATTAAAGTTTGACTAAAAAAATACTGGTCAGCATAAAATCGAAGTCATAACCCGCCCTCATTTAATTTAATTCCAAAAGTGCTAATGGTGACAACTAAGAATCTTCTAATTCAAAACTATTCAAAATTTTATAGAATCTAAATCCCCCTACAAATAGGAGACAATCCTAGACAAAGAAACACACAACATCTTTTAATCCCCATATCCACAAACACATTACTCTTCCTCATTTTCCTCCTCTTTAGCCATGACTAGATTGAAAGTGAAGCTTGCTTTCATTAAAAATAACACTGAGAGGAAAGCCTCATATAAGAAAAGACAAAAAGGATACATGAAAAAAGCTCAAGAACTAAGCACCCTTTGTGATGTAGAGACTGCTACAGTCATCTATAGCCCTTACCACGATGAACCTATAGTGTTTCCAAATCATGCTGCTGTCATCAATACCTTTATAAAGTTTAGGGAGCTACTGGAGTTGGAGCAATCAATAAATATGATGACATTAAAAGACTTCACCAAAAAAAGGATTAAAAAGTTGGAGGATCAACTGCAAAAGGCAAGGAAGGAGAACAGGATGAAGGAGTTCACAAATATAATGTATGAAATGTTGAATGGAAAAGATATTCCCGCTGATATTGAACCTTACGATCTCAATGATCTAAGTTATGTGATCCATCAAAATCTCAAATTGGTTCGTGAAGCGATGAAAGTGAAGACTAGCAGAGAGGGTTCCTCATCAAATGCCCCTCAACCCATTGTTGGACCGATGGTTTCTGGTGAGACCATCTCTGAGGGGCTAAGCTATCCTATGTTGGACCATCCAGTGGATCCATTATTGGTAGTTCCTCCGATGGTTTTTGGTGGGACCAGCTTTGAGGGGCCAAGGGCTCCTCTGTTGGTCCCTAATGTGTCTCCAATATCAGTGGTTCCTCCAATGAATCCATATGTACTTCCTTTATCTGATCCAACTCAAGTTCCCCAACTAATGTTTCAACCAGTGGCACCTCCTCAAACGGTTCCTCTTGTGGGCCCTTTAAGGGTTCCTCCTCCTCATTCTCCTTCATTTTTTTCACAAATGCTTGCTCCTATGGTTTCACAATTGTATTCTCAAATACCTCAACAAACGACTCTTATAAGGGCTTCTGAAATGGCCCCTTCAATGCCCTCAACAACAATGGCTTCTTCAATGACACCACCAATAGACCCTTCATTGAATGTCCCCTTAATGGGTGCATCTATATCAATGAATAACTATCAAAGCAATTCCAATTGTGGTCCAGAGAGTTCCGGATTTGCTGAGATATTGAACTGGAATAATGATGATCAAGTGACTTTATGTGATGATCTATCTTTCAACAACATTAATGTTCAAGCTCCAAGCCACAACAACAATAATTATTTCTAAGGACCTAGAATCAATGTCTGTCACTTTTAGTACTGATTTTTATGTTCATGTTGCCCATAGACTATGTGTCATTTTTATTATTTGCAATGCTAAGTAGTGTCATAGGACTCTCCACATCTCTTTCCTTGTCCTCATTTGAAGTGTTCATCTGTCGCGTGTTGTTTTATTTGTTTTTCCGCTCTATTATTTTGTTCACTTATTAAATCTATAATCAATCTTTGTTTCAAGTTTGGTAGATACTCTAGTATTTATTTCTTTCTTTATTATTATAGTTATTGTTAATGTGGTTTCTAAAAATGGTCTCTTTGCTTCAAAAAGTCTAAAAACATTAGTAGATATATCAGTTAAATTTTAGTTCTAAATTTTCTACTATAAACTAGTAATAATGCATCGATCTAAAATTGTTAATGAATTAAAACGATAACGAATACTCATTACTGTACTGGCTTTATTTATGTAAGAAATGCAAGTGATCTGTTTTAAGTTTTTTGTCCACAATTGATTTCTACACTCCAAAACTTAAAATTGTATCCACACGTTTATGTTTTTTGTCCACAATTATCCTCATTTTATTTTTGTTCTCCCTTTGCGAAGTATAAAATTTTGTTCCACATATGTGGTCTGCTGGAAGAAAACAATGTATCCCTTGCATAAGAATTAGACTTTTCCTTGTTTACTTAGCATTTGTAAGGCACAAATAATCAAAAAAGATACCAAAAAGGGACGGACAAATAATATTAGTAAGTAAATTTAGACCATGTCAATTAATGATATTCCAAATTTATTGGAAATTAGACATAAACATATCGATACTTTAAGATTACCCAGGTATGTCGGTCAAGGATATAAAGTCGTTGAATACATCAATATAGCGTGTGTGCGGCTCAGGACATCTAAGGGCATCACATACATATTATTGCCAAAAACTTTCACCGGCTGAAAAGTCGTAGTCCCTCTATGTATCTCACATTAACTTTGAATAGATGAAGTGGTTCAACATAACTCATTTAACATTTTGAATAGAAAAAAAATGACTCTACCGAAATTTCTTATATTCTATTTCCAACTATTTTACGTGTAAAAATAAAGATCTTTTAAAAGGTTTGGCATAAAACTATTAAAATTGTAATGGCTACGAGGGTACGTTGATGTATTCATGCTACGCTTGCTGCATCATTTTTGTGGATGCAAGTATACACTGGGTCAAGGTTGCTGTTGGAGCACGTGGAGATTAAGGCATGCCACTCATTCTATCGACGACCTTGGTCTTCGTCTTAGTTAGATTGTCTCATTTATTCAAGACAGTGACTTGTTTTATTTCTCCATCTATTATATTCTTAGTAGTCCTTGTACGAGTCAGACCAGATTTTAGAAAAGTGTTTGTAAAGGGTTTTGATCGTGACACTTCCCTTTTAGGTGCCACCACGACGTCCGTGATTTGGATCGTGACACTTCCCTTTTAGCTTAGACATACATTTACTTAAAGGATTAATAAGGGAAAATGGGATGACCAAAAGGAAAATTGGATGAAATAAAGATCAAGCTAACCTAAAAGGCCGAGGTTTTTTCTTTTATTAATAATGATGCTTGATTGACACAAAGAATTTATTCGGAGAATTTTTTTTCACTAATTAGGTTTAAATTGTGATATTTTAACCGTTAAATTTAATGCGACAAAATTATAATATATGGCATAAACTCAATTAATTTTTTATTTCTTCTTCCTCTTTGGGTTAAATAGATAGACATTAGCTAGAACAGATCAGATAAACTTTTGTTAGTACCAATCTAGTATCATCAATGAACAAGCACAAGAATGGAATAACAACTCTATAAAAATTGAAATCAACAATAAGAAATACTTCAGATTGAACAACAAACACTAACTTGATGTCGATAGAGGCCTGCTTCAGCAGTGTCCTAAGACATAAATTTGCCCCCACTTGTGCAATAGTTTTACAGACGTCTATCTCGATGATACAACTATCTGGTTCGAGTTCTTGCACAAGAACTAGACCCTGACGAATTTACTTTATGTCTTTTTCAGAAATGTATTTAGAAAGAAGAAGCAATAATCTTAAATGATTTTAATTCTCAAATCATAAGATTAATTCATGAATTGATTCATGTTTTTAATCAAGTGATCAATATTCTTTTATAGTAGTAACATCATAATAAGTATAACCTTTCATTACAAAGGTTGCGACTTTTTAGAACAGTTATACCCATTTCCAGAATTTCTGACCGTTAGGCCCAACGCCGCGGCTCTGTGCCTTTGTCGTTGACCCCGGCGCCGCGGCTCTGCCTTCAAGCGCCCCGACCCTTATTTCCTGTCAGACCTCTCTGATATTTTGGAGCTGTGGTGCTGCTCCGAGCGCCGTGGCGCTGAGCACGGGAATTTTTCCCTGTTCGTGTGCGACCCTCTTCACGGCGCGCCATGGCCGCCAAAACTCTGACATTTTATTTTGATCACTTATTTCTTCTTATCCCACACAAGTTCCAACAATACCCCACATTTTCTATTCAAACATCAACAATATCCCACATTTGGATAGGAAATAAGATAATCAGGAACTTATCGTTATTTCTGAAAAACTCGATATGACATGCATCGGAAAAGGGGTCTTTTGGACTTAAACCGCTCGTAGTCAATACCTATAGGATCTACTTTGTGAAATAGTGGACGAAATGTCTTGAACTATTCACATTTTGTAGTAAATCAAGACAACAAGTATCACACATATCATATCAACATATTTCAATTCTTACGGTCATGAACAACTCCTTCTTCGTGAGATTTTCTAGAGAACGTAGTCATATCGGTTTCCACAGATGTGACCCCACATCAATCTCATATAGGTAACACTAAACAAGAATAGTCTGTACTATCCCACCATAATGGCTTTAGTATTATTAAGAATAATATTCATCCTTTAATCATCAACGGACTAACACACTTAGTTCACCATATGAATGAGCATGTGTGTGTTTTCTATGCTCCTTGAGTCTTCCTCAACTAGTTTTCCTATTGAACCTAGACCATGGGATCTCCAATTTTGCTAGGTTAGGTTTCCGCCAAGTAATGACTCATTGTATTGGCTTTAAGTCAATTCCCCTTGATGTAAATACGACTTGCTCTCTGTTAAGGCCTTTTGTCAAATGATCTGCTAAATTGTCCTTTGATTTCACATAATCAATGGAAATAATTCCATTCTTCAGCAAACTTCGTATTGTATTATGACGTCGCCTTATATGTATCGATTTACCATTGTATATTTGATTCTTTGCCCTCGTCGAGCGATCATACTATCACAATGTATGCAAATGGTATCCACGGGCTTTGGCCTGAGAATACCTTCTAGAAAGTTTTTGAGCCATTCTGCCTTTTCGGCAGCTTTGTCCAAGGCTACAAACTCTGCTTCCATAGTTGATCGCGTATTCACCGTTTGCTTTGATGATTTCCAAGATATCGATGCTCCACCAAGTGTAAATACATAACCACTTATGAACTTACTTTCCGAATGGTTGGAAATCCAATTAGCATCACAATTCCTTCTAAAATAGGAGGATATTTTGTATAATGCAACCCATAGTTCATTGTATGCTTTAGATATCGGAGTGCCCTAGTTAGTGCCAACCAATGATCCTTTTCAGGATTATGTGAGTATCGACTAAGTCGACTCACTGTATATGCTAAGTCCGGTCGTGTACAATTCATTATGTACATCAAGCTTCCAAGAACTTGTGTATATTCCAGTTGAGACACACTTTCACCTTGATTCTTTTTAAGGTGAGTAGCGGGATCAAATGACGTAACAGCCGGTCGATCATCATAGTGTCCAAATTTTCTTAGAACCTTCTCAATATAAGGATTGAGTTAGTATGTAACCATAAAAATTCTTCTGAATTCTAATACCAAGAATGACATCCGCTATTTCCATATCTTTCATATCAAAAGCTCCATGCAACATTTTCTTAGTTTGATTAATTACATCCTAACTTGTTCCCATAATTAGCATATCATCAACATACAAGCATATAATGACACATGCATCTTTATATTGTTTAATGTATATATATTTGTTACATTCATTTATTTGAAAACCATTTGATAATAACGCATTATCAAACTTTTAATGTCATTGCTTTGGAGCTTGTTTAAGTCCGTATAAAGACTTAATCAATTTACAAACCTTCTTTTATTAACCTTTCACAACAAACCCTTCGGGTTTTTCCATGTAAATTTCTTCATCTAATTCACCATTCAAAAATGCGGTTTTCACATCCATTTGGTGTATTTACAAATTGTGAATCACCTCTACAGAAATTAACGTCCTTATCGACGCAATTCTCGTTACTGGTGAGTAAGTATCAAAGAAATCTATGGCTTCTTTTTGACAAATCCCTTTGACTACTATACGAGCTTTGTATTTTTCTATAGTATCATCAGACCTTAATTTATGTTTGAAAATCCATTCATGGCCTATTGGTTTTTGTCCCGGAGGGAGATCAACCAATATCCATATATTATTTTGCACAATGGATTCTATTCACTTTGGATAGCCTCCTTCTAATAAGGTGCTTCAGATGATTCCATAGCAGCCATATACGTTTGAGGTTCTCATTCAACAGAAAAGGTCATGAAATCTGGTCCAAAAACTTTGGCAATTTTCACACGTTTACTTCTCCTTGGTTCAAAATTTTCTTTTTGAATAGATGAAGTAAGATTGTCATCATTTTTTGCGTTTTGGTTTGACACATCTTGAGGAAGTGTCCTCTTCTTATGATTAAGAACACTTTTATCCTTTTCTATGTAAGGAAAAATATCCTCAGAAAATTCTGTTTTAGTAGATTCCATAAGTGTGTTTTTATGAATACCTTCAACATCGGAATTATACACTGTTGACACCCAATTTGACCCTCCCGTCCAGTCATTAACTATAAATTACATTAAATTTTTACAATAATTTTATAATAATATGCAACAATAAAACACTAACACAAGCACAAATAAACAAATAACACCGCATTTTACGTAGAGTATTAAGTATTTCCTGAGTCTCACGTCCGCACTCGTCATTTGTAAACAAGCAATTTCATTAATGTTATTTGTAATCTAATACATGCGTTTTAATAATGACATCACATTATAAAATGTTAAGCACTAACTAAATAGCATGCCCGTCGTTAGTTTTATTAATAATTTAAACTCAAGTTTAGACTAATAAAACACCTAAATAATTTAATCACAATTTAAATAATCTAATTTACCATTAAATAATACACCTACAACTAACACTTAAAAACTAATACCCAATTAAAACTAACCTAAACTAAAACCTAATTAAATTACTACCGCCCAACCATTGACGCGGCCAGTACTCTTGGCCCAAGATCTGTAAGCCCATCCACCCCTTTGTCTTTTCCCCATCACCAGCATCCCTTTATTTCCTTGTCGCCCAGCCCATTACACTTCAGCCCCTTTATTTCTCCTCCCCCCACGCCTCATCTTCCAGAGAACAAAAAAAACCCTAAACCTAAAACTTCCGCACCTCCACCCTAGCACCCCCATCGCCGCACCTTCCCCCCTGCCGAGATTCTCGCCTGAGAATCCGGCGACCTTTCCTTACCCATGCACACCAGCCAGCTCACTGAAATCCCTACCTAAAGTCAGCACTAAATCGCACTAAATCGTTCCAAATATACACCCAAAAATCTTACATCAAAATCAGCACCTATTATGGTAGGAAATACCTGAAATCGCAGCTTACCATATACCCAAAATCAGAGTTACCATAACTAAGTACCTAAATCAAGGGTATAAATACCAATCGATGTACACATGCAAAGGCATCAGAGGGAGGATGAGAGAAATAGAGAGCAAGAAATCAGGAGAAAAACAGAATAAAAAAACAAGCCTCCATCGATCGAAAAATCAGTGAGAAATCGATCCAAAATGAGCCCGAATCTACATATTCGAATGGAGTAAAAACACCAAGAATAAGCATCGAGAATCAAAATTTCAGAAAATAATTGAAGAATAAGATCAGTCGCAAATGGGTAAGCATTCTCAAAACAAGAGCTTCACCCCTTTTAAATCGCATTGCAATTAATCCTCCCAGTGGATCGACGCTTGATACGCTGCTTCGATTCGCTGCCCGGAGAAGGTAAACTCATCACCTTGCCAACTTTCTGTTTAAATTTGCATTTTTATGGCTCGTACGATCGTCGCTTGTCGAATGTGTTTGGTATAATATAGTTTGTCATTTATGTGTGTTAAACCGATTTGAGGCATTTTTTTGGTGAATATTATTTGGTGGCTGAACCTATTAGTTAGGATCAATCATTTAATATGGATGATGTGTCTAGGTTAATATGTAACCCAAACAGTTATACTGATTCTTGGGCGATTCTGAAAACGCTATGTGTCTGATTAATTTTTTTTAATGTATTCCATAAATATGACCTGCATTCATTTCTATAAGTGTTCCTGGCATATATGAAAAATGTCTCTTGCACATCCAAATGTCTGTCCTGGATTGAATATTCAAGTATGCCTTGTATGCGTCTCATAGTTGTGTAAATCGCCATACGAATGTGTAAGTGTCATCCCAGATGATGCATATTATCATATGTACAATTATGTATGCTTTAGATAGCCTAAATATCCTTCATCATGTCTAAAATGACATATTTGAGAGATTTCTGGAATTATTCCTATGTGGTTAAATCGACTGCTTCCTTGTCTCTGCCTATCCGAATACAGATCTAAATATATTCCTTTGCATACTTCAGACGAGTGTCATGTCTATGCAGGTTTAGACCAAGCATGTACATTTGTCGTAACCTTGTTAGTTTGAAACTGCTTGTGCATATTATTGCCGATACTTCCATGTATGACCCTACATCTTGCATAGGCCCTGTATCAACCTAAGCCCACTGTCCAGGCATATATGAAATATAATCTGTATTAGTCATATGCTAGCATGTCTAGGTTAATTATAAAGTGCACATATGCTCCGTAGGTTGTTTCAAGAACCTGTTAATTGGACATACTAACATCTATGTTTAAATACTCATCTGAATTAACTTGGAAACTGAAAGTTGTATGCTTTGCCGATATACGCTTAATTCACTGTCAGATTAAGCGTAGAATAATATGTGACCCAGTTGCTATTGCTTCATTATTTACTTCTTTTCTATGCTCTTAAGGTTATTCAAGTTTAGACAAATGAAAATACAGTTGTCTTCAGTTCTATAGTGTAGGAATTACGCATGAAAACAGTCCCTATAAATGAAACTGGACTTCGAGGCATCTTGGATGGCCTTGTTATTTCTTTTCTGCAACTGAATACTGGGCCCAATTCATTGCCTGTTTGGCCTTTCTCTTGTTCCCCTTGTCTGTGTTGCTGTATAACTAGGTGTAGTCTCTTTGAAATCTAAAAAAAAACGCTGATAATTGTGGAGTTTCAGTCATATCTTCTGCTCACAGAGGCTTATTGTTTAATAGAAATTGTATGTTGGACTGTTTCGGGTCGACAGGATTAGTATACATTATAAACATACGCATGTGTTTAGTGTTTCTTCTCTTATTCATATTTTATATCATTTGGAGTGCATATTAATCTTTATCTTCTTTTCTTTCTTTTACATGGCACGCATCGGAGCTAAACGAAGAGTCTCATTGTGAGACTCATCATGAGTTACAACAAACGAGGACCTACATCCATGTGCATCTTCATCTCCGCCTCGAAAATTCCAAGCCACCGGCGAATGACATCGCCATTTCCCTCGAGTCACCTTTATTGTTTTCTTATCCCGCCCCCATTTATTTGTTGTGAACTAATTGTCTAACAGTGCATTATTAATGTTATACTTAAGAGTAGTTAATCTTAACTCAATAAATTAGAAGGTAGTTTAATACCAGAAATCCATTTCCCCTAAGTTAATTGTTCTTAGCTTGTAATACACCGCTTAAGTTACATTAAAATCACTTAGTAACTCTCGCTAGCACGGCTATTCATCTAGTTAAAATATTATCTAACGTGAGGAACTCATTTTCTTATAAACTCTACTATTGCATACATTATTTTAAAAATCATACTTTTATTATCTCCTGCATAATAGACACTTTTACATGTTAGGCATATTTTTATAAATGCATACTTTTCCATAACTAATTTTGCATTACTACCCTTTATATTATGTTATGCAATATAAACCTCTTATTTAAGTATTTTACGAACGAATATGTTCCTTCAAAATTAACCTTATTTTTATAAACAAACATTATGGTTTTCTTTTATCATGAAAAAATGTATTTTCTCTTAGGGATATTTACAACATCTTTTACTTAAATATTTTTAACATACATTTTTCTCAGCATAAATAATTAGCCCTAGGTTTGAACGGACAACCGCAAGTTAGCGGATCCTTTAGGGTGCCTAACCCCTTCCCTTTAGGATAATAAAGAATCTTTAACCATAATCTCATTAAGTTTAGCAGACCATTAAAATGGAGGTAGTGTTGACTTTAACCTAGTTGACATTTAGGTGTCCTAATTCACCCAAAATAATTAGGTGGCGACTCCGCGAACCCTTTAGCACCTACTTTAACATTAAGCACCCTTTTAACACTTTAGCATTTTATTATTTATTTTCTAACCTTTCTAAGCAGGGTTCGCTAAGAAATAATGTCGCAGTCGAAAAAGGGCGTGACAGAAATGGCGACTCTGCTGGGGAATTAAGGTTCTTAACTACAACAGACCTAGGGTTATTATTTGACATCATTTTTGCATTTAATTTTTATGTGTTGTATTTTATTTTATTTATTTAAATTGCTATTTGCAAGTTACTGCTTTCCTTAAACTGGCATTCCGCTCATATTTCTTCCACTCTGGAAAATTCACACTATCACACACTCATGCGCTGGTGTGCTTCGCGCACCCGCAAATTTCTTTCAAAATATCCAAAATTTTAGGAGAGTTGGCGCCTGCGTGGAGTTAGATCGGTTCGTCTGATCAGCGACGTAGCCTTCTCACTCGAGTTGTCCGCTCGGGAACCTTGCGTCTAGTAAAGCCAAATCTTAGAAACTCAGGATAGAGCTATACCACCCTTTACTTTAAGACATGCATGCATTTACCTTAGGTGGGTCGGTCCTTGGCATCGACACCACAATTAGGAAGACACCAAACTTGTCGACGGGTTTCTCAACCCAACGACCAACCAACATATTATGTGTAGCGTGACAATGATAGACAAATCCAATCATGACGTGCCGAAATTGGAAAGAGTGCACCGTCATTTGGTCGCCATTTCCAACGACAGCATTACAGTTGGACGGCTTGGACAAATCCATCATAACTTCGCATATGTGACGTTTAGGCCTACCTCTAGCATAAAGATGTCCCAAACATGTTAGAGCACGCACTTGATTTGCAATTTGCTTATTATTATATATTGCCCGCAACTCTTTGCATATTATGCTAACTTGGTTTGCTTCATTTGTTAGAAGGTTATTTTGCCTAGCTTGTCCCCAAAAGGTTGATTCGCGTTGACTGGTAGAAGCACAATCATAAATGACTAATCCAGAGGCACCAGAACGAAACATCTTAGGACTCGTCCCCATTCCTGTAGAGGATGCAGAGGCGTTAGAAAGGAGAAACACCAATGATCAACACCTCGCCAAACTATTGCAGCAAATGGAAATCATGCAAGCCGAAATAGAAAGGCTCCGAAATATCACAAACCTATCTATTAGCTTGAATGCACCACTCCCAGAGCAAAGGACAAATGCAATCATGTCACAAGACCTTGAGCCTCCACTTCCCCAAAGCTCCCCGCAAAGGCCGCATCATACCAGCTCACACCAAAATGTCACTCGCTCGATCAATTTTCAAGCCGACCTCCAAAATGATCCATACATACCTCAACCTCCACCTACTTATATCTCCCCACTCAGCCCAAATTGCCAAACCACTCAATACGAGCAGACGACACACATCACTAGTCCTAACAAGCAATATGGGGCATTAGCACATCCGACCGAAAGCCAACCATTTATCGTTCATGCATCATCTCAAGAGACAGATCAATACAAGGAAATGGAGCGGCAGACTCGAGCTAGAACTGATGAAAATATGGCAAAAGAAATCCGTAGCTTGAAAGAAACATTCAAAAGCATTCAGATAAACAAGGGGGAGGAAGGTTTGGAATATGAAAACTTATGCATGCACCCCGACGTTGAATTACTTATGGGGTACAAGGTGCCCAAATTTGACATGTTCGATGGAAAGGGGAATCCTCGAGCTCATCTAAGGTCATATTGCAATAAATTAATTGGAGTTGAGAAAAATCAAGCAATCATCATGAAATTATTCATCAGGAGTCTAACCGGCGAGGCGCTAGACTGATACACATGCCAAGACCCTCGAAAATGGGACGGTTGGAATGCCATCAACACTGACACTGTCACAGATAGATTTTATCTTATGAAACTTGAAAAGAAATCCGCAGAAACTTTCAGGGAATACGCCCTGAGGTGGCGATCAGAAGCAGCAAAGGTCCAACCTCCATTGGCAGAGAGCGAAATGACCACCTTGTTCGTGCAGTCGTTAAAAGACGCGACATATTATGAAAAGATGATCAGTGTAATTGGGCGAAGTTTTGCAGAAGTCGTAAGAATGGGCGACTTCATGGAAGAAGGAATTAAGACAGGCAGGATTACAAACCTGATAGCCCTACAAGCAACTAGCAGAGCAGTGCAGTCAAATTCCATCGGAGGTACCTCACAGAGGAGAAGAGACGCATCACCCTCTGTCATGGTCATTCAGGAACATAGGCCAGAATAGCTTCCAGTGTATCAAATCCCACCGCCTTTTTACCATAATCAAAACACTCAAAATCCACAGTCATATTATCAGCACTGCGCCACCCCATATCCTGTTTATCATACCCAACCATCATACCCAAAATACTCACCACAATCACGAGCCCGCATCCCAAACGGACCCAAGCCCCGCATAGATGTTGAGAGAAAGCCAACCAGAACCTATACACCTTTAGCCGAACTCATAGCCCAAGTGTATGAGAAGCTGAAAGCCGCAGGAATACTCTAGCCAATTCCCAAAAATACCCCAGGCCTACTTCCCGAGGGCATGATAAAACCAAACATTGCGCATACCACTCCGGTGCCGAGGGACACGACATCGACAATTGCTATACACTCAAGGACAAAATAGAGGAGTTAATCGAAGAGGGGGCCATTCAGCTGAAAGATGCTCCTCTCAATGCAAACAATAACCTTCTTCCGGGTTATGAAGATGCCCATGTGAACATGATAGCTAAAAATGAAGAAGACAGTCTGGAAGGGACTATTACGCCAGCCCGAAAAGGGAAGAAAGTTGAGTCATCGACCAACCGTCAGAGGAAAATAGGTGCTCCTTGCCGGAGATTGTTTAACCATTGAATAAGTCATTCGTCTAGTTGTGTGCTGCAAGATATGATCCTGCTAAAGACTCAACCATTGAAGACACAGAGCAAGAAGAAGTGGACTCGTGCCCCTGCCTTGGCCCGCCGAGTCCTGAAATAGTTAGTTTAATATATTTTGCCCTTTATATGTAATAAAATGGAACTACGTTTGACCTGATTCCCTTGGTGGATACGTAGGCGGCCGTTTCGGCTTCAGTCCCACCTTTAGAAATTTTAATTCTACCCAATTTCGCTTGTAATGAACTACGTCATGACCTGATTCCCTCATGGGGATACGTAGGCGGCCTAAATCGGCTTCGGTCACACCATTAGGAAACCTTCCCTTATTTTTGAAAATAATGAAAACACACATAATATACAAGCAACCCCATGAAGACCCACTTTAGGCTAAACGCCCTTTGCAAATTCAAAACTGGGACAAGGAAGGAAACCAAGCAGGGGTTATGAGTCCAAAAAAGGCAAACGTCAGAGCATCATGAGTCAAAACTACAAAGTCAACGCGAATCAACCACCCCCCTCAAACTCACAAATTTCTTTGAGCGCAGATTCTTCATATTAGCAGAAGTAGAAAGAAGCAGCTGAAGCAAACAGACATCAACAATCAAAGTCCAAAACCCGCGACAAAAAGCTCAGGCATAGAGTCAAATCTCAATTCATGCGGTGCACAAACGTACGACAAAGACATCATGGCAATCCATACGACTCACAAAATGTGTTACAACAACATCTCAGCATTCGCAACACCCCACATATCATACAGGGACGACATCCCTACTCACAGAATTGCATTTCTCATATATTTATCATTTTGTCTTAACAGTTATCCACTAATTTTTCTCAAACTTAGCTTGCAGGAGCATTTATTCTACAGGAGCAGCAGAAACACGTCCAGGCAACGACGTCATCAGCATCACGTCCACGCAACGA
The DNA here is from genome assembly GCA_029844215.1 of Przewalskia tangutica. NCBI lineage: Eukaryota > Viridiplantae > Streptophyta > Magnoliopsida > Solanales > Solanaceae > Przewalskia > Przewalskia tangutica. The sequence goes on along the minus strand of CM056732.1, from coordinate 77,979,918 downwards.
CGTCGTCAGGATTATGTCTACGCAATAACGCCAGCAGCACTACATCTACGCAACGACACCAGCAACAATACGTCCAGGCAACGACGTCATCAGCATTACGTCCAGACAACGACGTCATCAGCATTACGTCTACGCAATGACGCCCTCAACGCCAAGTCCGAAAACGATGCCACGTCCGAAAACGACGCCAAGTCCGAAAATGACGCCACGTCCGAAAACGACGCCGCGTCCGAAAATGACGCTGAGTCCGAAAACGACGTCACGTATGAAAACGACGCCATGTTCGAAAATGACGCCGAGTCCGAAAACGACGCCGAGTCCGAAAACGACGCCGATGTCCGAAAATGATGCCACGTCTGAAAACGACGCCACGTCCGAAAACGACGCCTAGTCCGAAAACGACGCCCAATCCGAAAACGACGCCGCGTCTGAAAATGACGCCCAGTCCGAAAACGACGCCCAATCCCCGAAAACGACGCCACGTCCGAAAATGACGCCGAGTCCGAAAACGACGCCACATCCGAAAATGACGCCACGTCCGAAAACGACGCCACGTCTGAAAACGACGCCGAGTTCGAAAATGACGCCGAGTTCGAAAACGACGCCAAGTCCGAAAACGACGCCGAGTCCGAAAACGACGCCGAGTCCGAAAATGACGCAGAGTCCGAAACGACGTCCGTACGAAAACAATGCCACGTCCAAAACGACGTCATCAACATACCACATCCGCGCAAGGACAATTTCTCTACTCTCAGATTACACTTCTTATTCATGCCTTATTATTCTGTCTTAGCAGTTACGCACTAACTCTTTCTTGAGCTTTAGTCTATAGGGGCACTTGCAGCAAGGACAACATGTCCGCATTCACAATCGCAACGCGTCCGTGCAAGGGCGAAATTACAGCATTTGCAGCATCACATTGTTACAGGATAACCTCTCTATTCTTAGAATTACATTACTTATAAATTCATGCACTATCATTTTTGCCTTAACAGTTATGCACTAACCGTTTGTTTAAGTCTTAGCATGCAGGAGCAGGAGCACAACATGGATTTTCTCTTACAGCGAACCGGAGCAATTTGTTGGGGGGCCAACCTTCCCAACGAATGGCAGAAGCGGCCTCAAGCGTCGGTCCACTCATTTTCACATCACCATAAACCCAGCATCATAAGTCGATACCGGTACACCCCAGGTTCAAGGCAGTTTATCTTTATTTTTATTTTTACACCACAACCCAGTGTCGTCATAACTCGACACTGGGACAAATTTGAGTCCGCGCTAGCCCACCTTGGTGTTTGACCATGGTAGCCCAGTGTCGTCATAACTCGACACTGGGACAGATTTCGAGTCCGCGTCAACCTTGTCTTAATTGCCCAACATTTTAATTCTGAGGATCGAAACAAAATTGGCTATAAGTCAACGTCTTTGTCCGAAGACTCTTCCATTATCTCCATACAAAGAGGGACAAGTTGTTGACACCCAATTTTGATCCTCCCGTCCAGTCATTAACTATAAAATTACATTAAATTTTTACAATAATTTTATCATAATAAAATGCAACAATAAAACACTAACACAAACACAAATAAACAAATAACACCGCATTTTACGTAGAGTATTAAGTATTTCCTGAGTCTCATGTCCGCACTCGTCATTTGTAAACAAGCAATTTCATTAATGTTATTTGCAATCTAATACATGCGTTTTAATAATGACATCACATTATACAATGTTAAGCACTAACTAAATAGCATGCCCGTCGTTAGTTTTATTAATAATTTAAACTCAAGCTTAGACTAATAAAGCACCTAAATAATTTAATCACAATTTAAATAATCTAATTTACCATTAAATAATACACCTACAACTAACACTTAAAAACTAATACACAATTAAAACTAACCTAAACTAAAACCTAATTAAAATACTACCGCTTCACTGACCTCGTATTCAACCGCTCTTGGCGATCAAGATCGCAGCCCATCCGCCCCTTTATCTTTTCCCCATCACCAGCAGCCCTTTATTTCCTTGTCTCCCAGCCCATTCCCCTTCAGCCCTGTTGACACCCAATTTTGACCCTTCCGCCCAGTCATTAACTATAAAATTACACTGATTTTCAACAATAATTTTTAATAATTTTTAAATAATAAAATGCAGCAAATAAAAACATTAATACATGCACAATTAAGCAATTTAATAATAGCACCGCGTCTTAAGCAGAAAATTAAGCACTTAGAGTCTCGCGCCCGCATTTATTAATTTTAAGCCCTGTCACAATTCTCAAACGACAAAATAAATAAATACATAAAATAAATAATTTAGCAATGACGTCGTGTCAAGTAGCATAGTCGCATTTATTAATACGCAAAGTAATTTCATAACTATTGTAGCGCCTAAAGTCATATTAGGATAATTTAATTTTTAGCTTAAAGAATAATAAATAATGCACAATAAATAAGATTTTAAATAATAGCGCCGCATTTTACGTAAAAGTATTAAGCAATCCTTAAATGTCATATCTGAATTCAGCATTTAAATAATTTAATAATAAGCTCCATTCAATTTTAATTTAACATCGCAAAATACGCGTAACAAGTAAGATTTTTATAACGGCATCGCATTATCTAATGTTAAGCACTAATTAAATAGCACGCCCGTCTTTATTTTTTCTATAATAATTTAAACTCAAACTTAGACCAATAAAACACCTAAATAATTAATCACAATTTGATTTTTCAAAAATACCTAATACTTAAAACTAACACCTAAATTCTACCCAACCCAAAACCTTTAAAACGCAGCCCACCCCATTTAATTTCCAGCAGCCCACGACCCGCGGCCCAACTCCCCAGGCCCCTCTATTTCCTTTCCCCCCCATCAGCCCGCAACTCATAACCCTATACCTTCTCCTTTTTTTCCTCCACATCGTCCCTAACCTTAGAAACCCTAATAGAGAAACCATCAGCACCCGCCGCATGCACCCCTCCCCTTTACCCGCGAATCTCGCCGGATTTTCAGGGTGGAAAATTCGGCATAACTAAACCAAATCCTTCCAAAACCATTTACCTTACCATAACCATTCAAAATCGTTGCATGCAATATTCACCTTCCAAAATTACACTCAAGAAGCTTACCATAAATCGCGATAAAATCAACCCCGAAAGGAAGGGGAAATCGTTCCAAATCACACCCAAAATCACACAAAATCGCAGGCGAATAAACACGAAATCAGAGTAAGAATAAGCACAAATCTCGTCCAAAATCAGCTACCAAACTTAGAACCAAGATTGAGACTATAAATTAATCTTTTATACATGCAACTGGCATCATCTTTTACCGTCGGGAACCCAGCACCTGTCTAAATCCAGAAAGACCCATTTGAGTATCATAAAATATAGGGGAAGGCATCAGAAATTAACGGTCCAGCAAGCAATAAGATCCTTAGCATCCAAAATCGCATCGAAACCTCGCCCTTTTCTGCAAGCATCACAATAAATTCTCCGAGTGAATCGACGACCTGATACGCTGCCTCGATTCGCTGTCCGGAGAAGGTAAACCCATTTTTCCCCTCAAAATTTCAGTTCGTTATGTGAACTTATGTGTTTTTTGTCATATGTATTTGGACTATACTTGTTAACATGGTTGCATGGCTTACCCTATCTAAACAAGATTCATTTATTGAAGTTGTCGAAATAAGTTCATAGTTAATATAATAAGTAAAATGGGTGGTGTTAACAATTAGTCGAATGTTGTTTATGGTATATCTGTATGTTTCCAGTAAACTAGCCATATTGGCGTCGGATGCAGGTTTAGAATAACATGAAGAGAAACCCCCTCAGGTCATTTTATATCAATGTATGTCTGTTTGATTACCTGGTGTTAATTCATGATTAGTCTAAAATCAGTTTCTTTTAACATCTAGTTGTTTCCTGTGTCTGCTGTAATCTCATGAATTTTGCGGGTCGAAATGGTTTATTAGTGCTTCCAGATGTTATCGACTTGTGTTATTTGCCATGTTCCCTCTTAAGTAACCAGGCCAGTGTCTTGGTATAGTAACTTGAATCATCTGATCTGTAAAATTATGGTATATCTGCGCATGTAAGTAAAGTACAAAAGGTCTCTCTTGCTTCTGTGGCTATATCTATTTGCACTTAGAATGGTAAAGGCTACTAATGTAATATATGGAGTTAGAATCTTGACTGTTAACCCATGTTTATGCATTTTCTGGTTTCTGAATTTACTGCTTAGTTTGATCGCATGTAAGAACTATGACTCGCACAGGGTCCTTCCATTTTAGAAGAACATGATTTCACCAATGGTATACCTTCAGTACGCATATATCCCCTTTTCTTGGAACCTGAATCTGTTTAAAAGACAAGTTATGGCTAGGACAATCGTCAATGCTCATAGTAATGTAGGAATTACATCAGCCCAGTTGTAAAATTATATAGAATCTCGCGTATATTAATCCTCTGTTTGCTCTTGGATAATTAAAGAACTTGTATTGGTTTGCCTTTGAATCTTTAGCATGTTCATGTAACTCTAAATACCCCTGTCTTGGTATTTTCATTTGTGAATTTGTGTTTAAGTGGGTTCATCATAAGTTGGGCATATCCCTGCAGTATTCACATCTGGGTATCCTGCGTATATCTGCTGGGCCCAGTCCATATTATACAATTTTTGCATTGCCTTCACATAGTTATATATATGCCTCTGTACTGCCTGTTAGGCCTGCGAGTTTATGTATGAGTTGAGCCTTTTATGCCTTCTTCTCATTGGTTTGTTAATCTGCCAGCATCCACGGTTAATTTATGCATACCCATTCCTGAACTGGACCGTGTATGTTTAGATTTGATGCCCATTCATTTATTATGTGATAAGATGATATAAAGCATATACTAATCCTTATCATTTTCTGTGTTTACATGAAACGCATCGGAGCAACAAAGAGTCTCATGGTGAGACTCGTCGTGGCAAACGCGAAGACCCGCATTTATGTGCTTCATCCTCTCCGCATCAGAAATTCCAAAGCCATAGGCGAAAATGACTTCGCCATTCCTTAGAGTCTTTATTATTGCCTCCCCTTTCCCTATTGGTTTATTGTAATTATTTGTCTAACATTACGCTACTAGTAGAATATAATATTGAAGCAATAAATTAGAAGATAACCTCCCCCTCTTAAGTCCTAGGAAATCATTTAATAATTTTCACTTGCATAATTACTTAGATAGTTAATATATTAGTTCAGCATGAAACCCGTTTTTTTTATAAATCCTCATTAGCCTTCACATAAGAAAATTATCTAAAACATCGATAGCCATCTTACAATCCTATCTCATAAGCAAACACTGTGTCATAATAAATTTTTACTCATGTTATACATGATATGTATCTAATATGGTATTTAGGTACCCTAATGACATATTTTCCAAAACTAACTTTGACTTTTCTACACAAATCTCACAATTAATTTTAGACAAAATATCTTATATCTTCAAAATTCTTTTACTCAAATGCCTTTAACATGTCTTTTCTTAGCATAATAAATAACCTAGGTTTGAACGGACAACCGCAAGTTAACGGATCCTTCAGGGTGCTTGGCCCCTTCCCTTTAGGATAATAAAGAACCCTTGCCTAGAATCTCATTAAGTTTAGCAGACCATTAAAATGGAGTTAATGTTTACTTTAAACTAGTTAACATTTAGGTGTCCTAATTCACCCAATTAATTAGGTGGCGACTCCGCGAACCCTTAGCACTTTTAGCATTTTTTTAAACACTTTAGCATTTTATTATTTATTTTCTAACTTTATTTAAGCAGGAGTTGTATAATGTCGCGGTCGGAAAAGGGCGTGACAGAAATGGCGACTCCGCTGGGGAATTAGGTTCTTGACCATAACAGACTCAGGGTTATTATTTGGCATTACTTTTGCAATTCATTTTCTTGTGTGTTGTAAGTTGCTTTATTTGTCGCTGTTGTAATTGCTATTTGTTACTGCTTTCCTTAAACTGACATTCCGCTCATATTTCTTCCACTCTGGAAAATTCATACAATCACACACTACATGCGAGGTGCGCTTGATGCATCAGCAAAATTCTTTCTTCACAACCCAAATTTAGGAGAGTTGGTAATATACGTGGAGTGTCCGGTCTAACCGGTGGCCGCGTAGCCTTCTCACTCGAGTTGTCCGCTCGGAAACCTTGCGTCTAGTGAGCCTAATCTTAGAAACTTAGGATAAAGCTATACCACCCCTTATTTTAAGGCATGCATGCATTTACCCTAGGTGGGTCAATCCTTGGCATTGACACCACAGTTAGGAAGCCCACCCAATTGTCGAAGGGTTTTTTACGACCCAACGACTAACAACATATTATGTGTTACGTGATATTGATGGATGAATCCGAGCTTAACGTGACATGCTAGCATTGGGAAATTTTGCATTTTATTTTCTTGGTTTTATGTATAGGATGAGCAGTATTCCGACAATCCCTGAAATCAGAATGGTGAGTGGTGTGCCAACAAAGCTAAAGATTTGGTGGGAGAATTTCGACGGCAGCAGCAAAATGACCATCAGAAGCAAATTAGGTTGTCTCATGGCTTTGTTTGACATCGCTCCAGATCAGTGATCGGTGTATTTTATATACACTTTTTGAGTCGTTTTTAGTTAGTCTTTTGTCCCTTTTTGTACAAATAAGTGTCGTATTAGGATATATTTTCTTTCCTTTGAGTAAAAGTGGTTAAAATGGCCAAATGGCGGAAAAGGAGCTAAAAGAGGGCAAAAGTGGAGGTTCCACGGTGAAAAAAGACGAAAGTGGCGAACGAGCTGACGGACAGCGCGGCGCCTCGCAGACAGTCCGGGCGCGGCGCAATATCCGAAGGCGCGAAGATGCAGCGCGCGACGCCTGCAGCGAGAAGCGGGCGCGGCGCCAAATCGTCCGTATCAGAACTTCCGCGCCGGCGCCGACGCGAAAATCGAGTTTAATGACGATTTTACGGGCAGCTGAAGGGAAAAGTTAGAGGCGGTTTTGAGCCTATAAAAGGAGAACCCTAGGCAGTTTTTAAGGGTTCCCTTTCTTGCACAACACAAGGCTTCTTGGATTGAAGATTGGAGACCATAATTTAGTAACTTTCTTTTCTTTTCTTTTCTTTATTTCAGTTTTTATGATGAACATTGAATTAGTTCTTGTCATGTCAATGGCTAGGAACTAATTCTATTATAGGGCTTTCCATGTTAAATCACTAGAAACTTATGTTATGAATTGATGCATGATTATGGTTATTCTTCTTCTTGTTGAGATTTATCCAATAATTGCTTTGAATGCTTGGTAATTAATTGATCACTAATTATCATTACTTATATGATTTCTAATCAAACTTCGAAAGGAGGAGGTTGTGAATATGCTGTAAGTTGGGTAGACATATTTTGGATTGGGGATGAAAATACCTCAATTACTTGTGTAGCGTTAACGAGAGGTCTAAACACCTAATTTTACGCATGGCGCGTGACGGTTAACTAGGTTTTTGGTCTTAATCCTCCTATAGAGTCATCCTTATCACCGAAAGGTAGAAAGGAGCAATACTGGGGTTGAGTGTTTATATAGCCTTAACGGGAGTATAAAACGATTTAGTAAACCTGCTAGCTCCAAAAGAAGAAGAACCATAATTCATTGCATTAATAAGTAACATAAGAGGATAGTTGAGGAGACTTGGAAGCCCTATTCCCATCACTACTGAAGTAAACACATTAGTTAAATTAGTATTTATAATTGTTAGTTATAAACAACAAAATCAAATATCGGTTACCAAATAGATACCAAAAGATAGATAATTGGTACTTGAACACTAATCCTTGTGGACGATATTCGGTCTTACCAAGACTATATTACTTGTCACGATAACGTGCACTTGCGTTAAAGTGTGTGCATCTTTTCGCGCATCAAGTTTTTGGCGCCGTTGCCGGGGATTAGGCATAATTCAATATCAATGTTATCTATTTTTAATTTCTAATTTGGTTTTTATTTTTGTTTCTTCAAATTATTTATTTTATCTTATTTTCTTTTGTAAAAACAAGTGTGCCGTGATTCGTTGTTGGTTTTGATTCATCTCAGGGATCCTTAAGACATGGATTTCTACTGTCAATATGATAGAGCTCCAACCATAGAGGAAGAGAGGGAGGAATTACGAGAAGCCATACTCAGTTTCACTAGGTATCAAAATCAGTTCATGGATGAAACGAGAATGGCCATGAAGAAGTTGGAAACGCAAATAGGAGAACTCGCGATCATGTTGAACAGCGAAACGCAAGAAGAGCAATCTGCACTTGGGGTAGGCAATATGGAAGCACAATGTCAGGCAATTGACCTGAAGGATGCCGAATCAGGGGAGATAGAAAGTTCGCAGCAGCAGCAGCGCCGCGGCGCCGATGAGCAGGGCCGCGGCGCCGAAGATTCTGAGACAGGGCAGGAGTTTGAGCGTCGCGGCGGCAAGGAACAGGGCCGCGGCGCCCAGAACCCAGAAGCCGAAAAGTCGGTAGAAGCTGTAGCAAACGCACCCCAGGTGAAGGTACCATATCCCCAGAAGCTAAAAACATGTACTCTTGACAAGCAATTCTCTAGATTCGTGGAGATTCTCAAACAATTACAACTCAATATCCCGTTTGCTGAAGCATTAGAGCAGATGCCGAGCTACGTAAAGTTCATGAAGGATGTGCTTAGCAAAAAGAGGAGGATAGAGGACTACGAAACAGTGGTGTTGACTGAGGAATGTAGTGCCATCCTACAGAGGAAACTACCTCAGAAGTTACAAGATCCAGGGAGCTTCACCATCCCATGCACCATTGGAAAGTTTGAATGTCAGAAAGCATTGTGTGACTTGGGAGCAGGCATAAATCTGATGCCTTATCTAGTTTTCTGCAAACTGGGAATGTGAGAAGTCAAACCTACAAACATCACTTTGCAGTTAGCCGACCGCTCCATAGTTCATCCTAGAGGAGTCATCGAAGATGTATTAGTGAAGGTGGACAAGTTCATCTTTCCCGTTGACTTCGTTATCCTAGACATAAAAGATAACGATGGAATCCCCATCATACTTGGCAGACCCTTCTTAGCCACAGGACAGGCTCTCATTGATGTTCACAAAGGGGAGTTGAAGCTTCGAGTAGATGAAGAAGAGGTGATTTTCAATGTTTTTCGAGCAACAACTTTCCCAGATGCCAAGGATAACTGCTCAGCCATTGATATTATCGAAGAAGCAGTGTCAGCCAAGGAGTTCGGACATGATGATACGCTTGAAGAAGTACTGACCAAATGGGATGATGATAGTAGAAACGATCCAGTGCGATGGAGTATGCAAATTGGATGAATGTATGAGAAATGGGATAAGAGGAAGTATGAAGAGCTTGGGCGGATGCCGAAAGATCATTACCATCCACGAGAGAAGGCTCGAGTTAGAGTTAAAAATACTACCCAATCATTTACAATACCAATACCTAGGTGAAGAAAACCTTACCATGATCATTTCACGCCACCTATCCAGAAGAGATTGATAAAGCGCTAAAATCGAGGATCTGGCGGGCCATTGGATGGACATTAGCAGATATAAAAGGGATAAGCCCGTCAACGATAATGCATAAGATCCGTCTAGATGAGGAGAGCAGACCATCCATCGAAGCCCAAAGGCGACTGAACCCAAACATGAAAGAGGTAGTCAGAAAGGAAATCCTGAAATGGCTCGATGCAGGAGTGATTTACCCTATATCTAACAGCACATGGGCGAGTCCAGTATAAGTGGTGCCTAAAAAGGGTGGAATAACAGTGGTGACCAACGAAAGGGACGAACTCATCCCTTCTAGAACAGTCACTGGATGAAGAATCTGCATTGACTATCGCAAGTTGAACAAGACAACCAGAAAAGACCACTTCCCTTTGCCATTTCTAGATCAAATGTTGGACAGACTTGCAGGGCACAACTACTACTGCTTTTTGGATGGGTACTCAGGGTATCACCAGATTGCAATAGCGCCAGAAGATCAGGAAAAGACAACATTCACTTGTCCTTTTGGTACATTTGCATTCAGAAGGATGCCATTTGGACTATGCAATGCACCTGCAACTTTTCAGAGGTGTATGATGGAAATTTTCTCAGACATGGTAGAGAGGACCATAAAGATCTTTATGGATGATTTTTCGGTCTTTGGAGCATCATTCGATGAATGTTTGAGGCACTTAGAAGCAGTGTTAAACCGGTGTGAAGAATCTAACCTTGTGCTAAACTGGGAGAAGTGTCATTTCATGGTAATGAAGGATTGTTCGGACACAAAATATCAAACCAAGGCATTGAGGTAGACAAAGCAAATATTTCAGTAATCGAAAATCTCCCACCTCCAGTATCGACAAAAGGGGTCAGAAGTTTCCTTGGGCATGCAGGTTTCTATAGAAGATTCATCAAGGATTTTTCAAAAGTCTCAAAACCTCTTTCCACATTGCTAATGACGGGGGTTGCCTTCGACTTCAATAAGGAATGCTTATCCGCGTTTCAGACGCTCAAGGAGAAGCTTATTTCAGCACCCATAGTCATTGCACCAAACTGGGAGCTCCCTTTTGAACTAATGTGCGTCTGGCGATTATGCGATGGAGCAGTGCTTGGACAGAGAATCGACAAGGTATTTAGATCCATTTACTATGCCAGTAAAACTCTAAATGACGCACAGTTAAATTACGCGACTACCGAAAAGGAACTACTAGCAATAGTATATGCATTTGAGAAATTCAGGCCATACTTGATTGGGAATAAGGTGATAGTATACACTGACCACTCTGCCATAAAGTACTTGATGACAAAGAAGGATGCAAAACCTCGCCTCATTCGATGGGTCTTGCTACTACAAGAATTCGACGTGGAGATTCGTGACAAGAAAGGGACAGAGAATTCAGTTGCAGACCACTTGTCAAGACTGGAGAACACAGAGCGTAACACGAGGATGTGCAAATAAATGATCACTTTCCAGACGAACAACTGTTTCAAGTAAGTATGAATTCTAATTTACCTTGGTACGCTGATTTTGTTAACTTTCTTGCAGCTAAGGTACTACCCCCGGAATTGATAAGACAGCAAGTGAAGAGGTTTTACTCCAAAGTAAGGCACTACTATTGGGAGGAACCTATGTTATACAAACACTGTGCCGACCAAGTCATCAGGCGATGTATACCAGAGGAGGAGATGCACCAGGTTCTCACCCATTGCCACACCCTATCATGTGGTGGACACTTTGGGGAATCAAGAACAGCGGCAAAGGTACTGCAATGCGGATTCTATTAGCCAACACTTTTTAAGGATGCCCATGCCTTTGTGAAGAGATGTGATAGTTGTCAGAGAACAGGGAACATCTCAAGACGAAATGAAATTCCTTCGCAAGGGATATTGGAAGTGGAACTATTTGATGTGTGGGGAATCGATTTCATGGGACCATTACCGCCATCCTTTAGAAATCAATATATCCTTCTTGCAGTGGACTATGTGTCCAAATGGGTAGAAGTGGCCACAAAAGAAAACGACAGTAAGACTGTTCAAAAATTCCTTCAAAAGAATATTTTCACAAGGTTCGGCACTCCGAGAGCCATCATCAGCGACGAAGGAAGTCACTTTTGCAACAAGCAGCTGAATTCATTGCTTTCCCGATATGGAGTCTACCACCGCACAACAACTGCTTACCACCCTCAAGCAAATGGGCAAGCAGAAGTATCAAATAGGGAAGTGAAGAGCATATTAGAAAAGACGGTGAACGGCTCAAGGAAGGACTGGTCTATCAAACTGGATGACGCATTGTGGGCATACCGGACAGCATTCAAAACACCAATTGGTATGTCACCATATAAATTAGTTTTTGGTAAAGCATGTAATCTGCCAGTAGAGTTGGAACACAGAGCGTATTGGGCAATGAAGAAGTTAAACATGGACGCCAAGGCAGCAGGACAGATGAGGCTACTACAACTAAGCGAGTTAGATGAATTCAGGCACAATGCCTATGAGAATTCAAAGATCTACAAGGAACGAACGAAAGTATAACACGACAAGAGGTTGATACCGAAAGACTTCCAAGAAGGACAACAAGTGTTTTTATTCAACTCAAGGTTGAAATTATTTCCAGGCAAGTTAAAATCACGTTGGACAGGACCATACACGGTGGTAAGAGTATTCCCATATGGTGCAATCGAAATAAAAGGGAGGGAAGGAGCTTCCTTCAAGGTAAACGGACAGAGGTTAAAACCCTATCTGATCAATGAAATGGAATACATGAACTTAGTAACCTCTCACACCCTAGAATAATAAGGAACTTGCGTTCGGCTAAAAGACGTTAAAGACAGCGCTACTTGGGAGGCAACCCAAGGTATTTCAGTTATTTAGTTTAAATGCAATTAGTCTTTATTTAGAAACGATCTCACGGAGTAGTGTATGCATGTTGTGTTGGGTGAAAGCCAAGAACTTGGAAAGGGAAAAACTGAAGAGAAACCAAGATTTCAGAAAAATCGCGAGGCCGCATGGCCAGGAAGTAGGGCGCGCGAAGATTGAAACGCAGAAATCAGCGCGCGGCTAATTTCTGGCCGCGGCGCCACAACGGAAAAATCTGAATTTCTTTAAGACGCCCCGATCCGAAGGCCCTGTCGCCAAATAAAAAATCCAGAGCTCTCCTCCCCTCACGGAATTCAAAGTACTATCCACCACCACTGCCACCATTTTAACCAAAGTCTGTAAGTGTCTTGTTTTCTTTTATTGTCTTTGAGTCTTACGACAATGTGTGATTTAAGTTTGGGGGGGTGTTTTATTTGTGTCTTATTGCTGTTTTATGTAAGTCTTTTTGTTGTTTTTGTGTATTTTTGAGTCACAATTTTTTTTCTTTTGAGTCATAATTGTCTGTCAAAAGATCATGTATGCTGTAGTTACTAGAAACACCTAGTGAAGTAAATGTGGAATAATGTAACGGAATTAAAAGCAACTATCTAAACACTTAGGTTTGATATGCCAAAAACTCACAAAATCTGTCTATATGGAGTTTCTTGCTTGAATTGTGCATGCTAAATGATTTAAACCTATGTGTTATGATTGCTTGCTATTTGAGGCGAAATAGTTAGGATATGCATGTTAGGGAGATGACTCAGACGTTTCTTTGTTAGCCAATTCTTACCACTCTTTTTTATCCCTGACATTAAAAGTATCCCTAGTCAGCCCCATTGAGCCTAAAATTTGAACTTTTTCTTTGACACCCTACATTCCCATACTTGTGCCATAAGTAAATATGTGAAATAGTTGGAATGAATTGTGTTAAAAAAGAGACAAAAAGAGCAAGAAAAAAATTGATGCACCCCACTTAAAAAGTAATGAGAAATAGGCAAAAGCCTAAGTTTGGGGGTGCTTGCTATTATGATACACTTCACGCTCTCAAAACAAAAGAGGGGAAATATAGATTTGAAGTGAAAGAAAAGAATCAAAAGAAAAGGGAAAAATTGAAAAGCTAAAAGAGCTTATGGTACACAAAAATGAGCCTACAGTGCCTATTTTTACCTACCCATACCTGAGCCTACATTACAACCCTTAAAATTCCTGAAGATCTCTTAGATGCATAGCCATGATTAGTGGAGAATAGCAAGTAAACATGCCATAGGAATTTTGAAATTAACATGCATGATTCAGTATTTGACTTCCATTAAGCATGATAAAAATGAGTTTGCGAAATATCTAGCTTAATGTGTTTTGAATGCTAAAATTTCATGCTATATGTTCCTGCATATTATTTTGCCAACCTTCATGTTTTTCTAACTAACGCCAATGCAGCAAAAGTGATCAATGTAATTGAGTCTGTTTATTTTCTTGAGTCTGTACTTCTTTCTTTTTATCTTTGCTCGAGGGCGGGCAAAGGTTAAGTTTGGGGGTATTTGATCGGTGTATTTTATATACACTTTTTCAATCGTTTTTAGTTAGTCTTTTGTCCCTTTTTGTATAAATAAGTGTCGTATTAGGATAGATTTTCTTTCTTTTGAGTCAAGTTGGTTAAAATGGCCCAATGACGGAAAAGGAGCTAAAAGAAGGCAAAAGTGGAGGTTCCAGAGCTGAAAAGACGAGAAAGTGGCAAGCAGCGGCTCACGGACAGCGCGGCTCTGCAGACAGTCAGGCCGTGACGCCCCTGAACAGCAGAAGCGGTCGCGGCGCCAAATCATCCAAGTATCGCGAACTTCGTGGCCGCGCGCCGATAGCGTCGCGCGACGCGGAAAATCGAGTTTAATGACGATTTTACGGGCGAACTGAAGGAAAAGTTAGAGGCGGTTTTGAGCCTATAAAAGGAGAACCCTAGGCAGTTTTTAAGGGTTCCCTTTCTGGCACAACACAAGGCTTCTTGGATTGAAGATTGGAGACCATAATTTAGTAACTTTCTTTTCTTTTCTTTTCTTTATTTCAGTTTTTATGATGAACATTGAATTAGTTCTTGTCATGCCAATGACTAGGAACTAATTCTATTATAGGACTTTCCATGTTAAATCACTAGAAACTTATGTTATGAATTGATGCATGATTATGGTTATTCTTCTTCTTGTTGAGATTTATCCAATAATTGCTTTGAATGCTTGGTAATTAATTGATCACTAATTATCATTACTTATATGATTTCTAATCAAACTTCGAAAGGAGGAAGTTGTGAATATGCTGTAAGTTGGGTAGACATATTTTGGATTGGGGATGAAAATACCTCAATTACTTGTGTAGCGTTAACGAGAGGTCTAAACACCTAATTTTACGCATGGTGCGTGACGGTTAACTAGGTTTTTGGTCTTAATCCTCCTATAGAGTCATCCTTATCACCGAAAGGTAGAAAAGAGCAATACTGGGGTTGAGTGTTTATATAGCCTTAACGGGAGTATAAAACGATTTAGTAAACCTGCTAGCTCCAAAAGAAGAAGAACCACAATTCATTGCATTAATAAGTAACATAAGCGGATAGTTGAGGAGACTTGGAAGCCCTATTCCCATCACTACTGAAGTAAACACATTAGTTAAATTAGTATTTATAATTGTTAGTTATAAACAACAAAATCAAATATCGGTTACCAAATAGATACCAAAAGATAGATAATTGGTACTTGAACACTAATCCTTGTGGACGATATTCGGTCTTACCAAGACTATATTACTTGTCACGATAACGTGCACTTGCGTTAAAGTGTGTGCATCTTTTCGCGCATCAATCAGCATATAGTTAGGGCCTTGATTCAGCTCTGGGATCCGGATAGGGCAGTGTTCAGGTTTCAAGACTTCGAGCTCACCCCCACGTTGGAAGAAATCAACTACTTCACGAGCTTAGCTTACCAAGGCAGAGGACAAATCATCCCTTATAGTCAGTCTGGAAAGAGATTCTTGCATTACATGGGCCTAAAGAACACAAAGGAACTTCGTTGTTTTGAAAATAATTGGGTTTCCCTAGATTATCTGTACGAGAGATATGGTCGCCAAGATAGCTATCAGTCGTTTAGAAAAGAGTTCTCTTGCAGTCTGGGACAATGGAAAACTAGACGACATACCGCGTTCGCTGTTGCTCTGTTAGGCACTCTAGTGTTTCCACTCGAGCATGGAAGGATCAACACTTGCATATGTTCTGTGACCCGAATGGCTTTTGAAGGCATTAATGGCACGCAACTTACTTTGGTACCCATGATCCTAGCTGAGATATTTCGAGCTCTGGGAAAATGCAAGCGAAGGGAAACCAATTTTTTCGAGGGATGCAATCTCATCTTACAGATGTGGGCCATGGAACACTTTTATCAACGATCGAATATGACAGACATTTGTTTTAGCAATGATTATAGGATTGTATGTTTTACGACAGGATGAAGCGATTTGTGTCGCCGGTCGGTACTAGGGATTGGTATGAATTTCTGGCATCCCGCACTAGCAACCAAGTGCAATGGAGGTACCCACTGCTATCCCGTATCAACAAAGCTTATGTAAGGAGCAAAGACCGTTATTACATCGAGCTCATCGGATTAACGGACTTCAGCCATATGCTCCGCTGCGTGTACTCCGCCAGTTTGGTCAAGAACATGTAATCTTTCTCCGATCGGACATGAAGGATTCAGAGGTCGCGTTTGGGGCAAATTGCACTTTTCCCAGAAAGAAGCAAATCCTTGATGAATGGAACAATATTGAGAAAATAGATGTCAAATATGAGCAAGCAGGAGGTACGCCTGAATACTATGCATGGTTCAAGGAAGATCGTGGCAGTCCGAGTCCCAAAGGCAAGCAGGGTTTTGAGGATATCAATATGACCAATTGGGTGAAAGTGTGCAGATTAGAGAACAACGCCATTTCCCCTGAGATGTGGGACCAACTACAAAACATCATGCAATATTTGGAAAATGCAGGAGCAGGGCCTAGCAACACCATTACACCACCACCACATTCTCCGTCAGCATAATGTAGCATTAGGAATAATCTTTAGTTTTGTCATTTCTTTATTGCAATTTAATTTTTAGTTTTATTCCCAATAAAAGCATTTCAATCCGATGGCTCGGACCAATCCATTATTATCTCATATTTGACGATTCGGCCTACCTCTGGCATAAGGAGATCCCCCTGCATGATAGGAAACGTTTTAGTGTGCTATGTGCAATATATCTGCTACATACCTACAAATTATGTGCTTTATACTAACTCCGTTTGCTGCATTTGTGAAGGATTTATTACTTCCCCCAAAAGGTCGGTTCGTATTGATTCAACAATGTCGGAGCATCCACACTTTACCAGGTCCAAGGCACGAAATGATGACATGACTGACTCGGGGGCGTCTGAGCCAAATGGTTTGGGAATTATTCCTGTCGGTGAAACGGAACCTTCAGAAGGGAGAAATGTCACTAGTCAAGAAGAATGCATCGCACAGCTACTACAACAAATTGCTGATATGCAGGTTGAGATGGAAAGACTACGGAATCTGACAAACTTATCCATTAGTTTGAATACCCTCATACCAGAGCAAAGGGCCACTACCTCGCAAACTATCCCGGATCGACCTCCACCACCGCATATCTCCCAAAACTCCCCGCAAAGACTACCGGTTACCGATCAAACTATCCTTCGCCCAGCCAATCTTCAACCCCACCCTCAAAATGATCCTCTTACTACCCATATACCTCAGCCCCGCACTTCTTCACCCCAATTAGCGAATCGCGGACTAACCAATACCCACGCACCATACCTATTACGGCCCAAAGAACAACCTGCATAACTAACATACACAGCAGAAACCCAGCCTTTTACCGTCCATGTACTCCCCTAGGAAACAGATCATTACGAGGAAATGGAGAAGGAAGCTCGAGCCAAAATGGACGAGGACGTAGCCAAAGAGATTCATAGCTTGAAAGAAGCTGTTCGGAACATGCGATCGGATAAGGGTCATGAGGGATTAGATTACGAGGATCTTTGCATGCATCCAGATGTGGAGCTACCTGTGGGGTACAAGGTGCCCAAGTTTGATTTATTTGATGAGAAAGGGAACCCCCGTGCACACTTGAGGTCATATTGTGACAAGCTGATCGGGGTAGGGAAGAACCTAGCAGTCATCATGAAGTTATTCATTCGAAGTTTGACCGGTGAGGCATTAGATTGGTATACTAGCCAAGACCCGCGGAAATGGCATAGCTGGAATGCATTGGCCCAAGACTTTGTGGAGCGATTCAGGTTTAATACAGAAACCGTTGTGGACAGGTTTTATTTAATGAAGTTGGAAAAGAAGTCTACGGAGACGTTCAGAGAATACGCCATGAGATGGAGTTCAGAGGCAGCAAAAGTACAACCACCCATGGCAGAGAGTGAGATGACCACGCTATTCGTACAATCTTTGAATGATGCAACCTACTATGAGCGAATGATAAGTGTCATCAGACGGAATTTTGCGGAAGTTGTCAGAATGGGCGACTTCGTGGAGGAAGGTATTAAAACTGGTAGGATTACGAATTTGGCAGCATTACAAGCAACTAATAAGGCAATTCAGTCAGGGACAATCGGGAGTACTTCACAAAGGAAGAAAGAGACAGTTTTCCCTTCCATGTTCATACAAGAACGTTAACCCGAAGCATTCATAACATACCAAAACCCATCCTATCAAACCCCATACTACCACACAAGTAACCAAAACTTCACACATCACTATACACCTGCCCCTCACCCCAACTACCACACACAGCCTATATATAACGCTTTCCAAGCACCCATTTATCCTGCCCCACATCGACCCGCCCATCAAGCCCGCCAACAAAATAGAGCGCCCAATGCACCCAGACCAAACACAAATTTTGAAGAAAGACCACCCAAAGTTCGCATCCCTGGTGAACCGTACTCCCAAATATACGAAAATTTGCGGTGCAGGCTTGATCCAACCGATTCCAGGAAGGATTCCTAACCCTATCCCAAGATGGTATGATGAGAATAAGCGTTGCGCGTATCACTCCAATAGCCCAGGGTATGACACTGAAATTTGCTACTCCCTCAGGGACAAAATCGAAGCATTGATCAAAGAAGGGGTAATTCAGCTGAAGGATCCTGCCCCAAACGTGCATGCTAATCCCTTTCCAAACCACGGCAATGCCAATGTACACTTGATAACCTTAGATGAAGAATACAACTTGGAGGGAACCATCCGATCAGTCCGAGTTGAAGGAAGAGCTGAACCTTCTGCTTTCGTCGCCCCTGTTGCCAATATTCGAAAGAAAGCAGTATTTGAGCTGGAAAGGGCGCCGTCGAAATATAAGGGTTCAATCACAGTTGCTCAGATGCCCGACTGGGAACCGCCAATCAGAGTAGATCGCAGAGAAATTGGGAAGCAAGCCATAGAAGTCACCGCTGCATGTATAACCAGGCCAGAGAGGTATTACACACCTGTAGAGGCAGCCAGGGAGGTACCACAAAAGAAACCCGTGACAGAGGA
The DNA here is from genome assembly GCA_029844215.1 of Przewalskia tangutica. Taxonomy (NCBI): domain Eukaryota; kingdom Viridiplantae; phylum Streptophyta; class Magnoliopsida; order Solanales; family Solanaceae; genus Przewalskia; species Przewalskia tangutica. Next base: position 77,960,955 of record CM056732.1, on the reverse strand, counting down.
TGAAGTGGAGGAATTTTGAAGGAAGATGCCCACTAAGGAATATTTTGTCGTGGAGCAGTTGAAGAAAACGTCAGCACATATCTCTCTATATTCATTGTTAATGCATTTGGCCCCACACAGGATTGCGTTAATGGAGGTACTGAAAGATGCATATGTTCCAGTGGGTACAACAGACGAGAACTTGACAGCTTTAGTCGGACAAGTGCTAGAGGCCCGCAGAATCACCTTTCACGATGATGAGCTACCTGCTGGTGGCGTCGGACACAATCTCGAATTGAATATCACCATCCAGGTCGCAAACAGGATTGTTTCAACAGTTCTGATTGATAGAGGCTCGGCCGTCAACATTTGTCCCATGACGACGCTGATGAAATTGGGGGCAGATTGTAAGAAAATTCGTAAAAGCCATATCAGGGTCAAATGTTTTGACGGAGTCCATAGAGGAGTCGAAGGCGAAATTGATCTCACGCTACTGATCGGACCTGCGGAATTCGTTGTAGAGTTTCAAGTATTGGATATTGCTACATATTACAATCTGTTGATAGGAAGGCCGTGGATTCACGAGGCTGGTGCAGTCCCGTCCACCTTGCATCAGTGCCTAAAGTTTATATGGAATCACCGTGAAGTAGTAATATTTAGGGATAAAAAGGGAAGCATCAACACCGATTATGCAGTCCCTGTCATAGAGGACGTAAAACAGTTGGATGGTTCGGTCTTTCATGTTAATGAGATCAAGAGCGCCAGCAGGGTCAGGCCATTGCAGCTGCCACGCTCTCTCACAATGGTAGCCAAGGAAATGCTAAGAAATGGGTATGAGCCCGGAAGAGGTCTTGGATCCGGTATGAAAGGGATCACAGAGCCTATCCAGTTGTTTGGGAAGAAGGACACTTTTGGTTTGGGGTACCAGCCCACCTCGAAGGCTTGCACCATTCCACCCCTGAGTCAGTCATTCATCAAGGCCTGCACCATCCAGATGCAGAGAGAAGATGACCCAGAGGATCTTGCAGCAGGGTTCCAAAGTCTGTTCATAGGTGAAGATGAAGCAGATTATTGTATGTTCACAGGGGATTACGAGGAAGAGCCCACCATTTGGGATGCAGAGCATGGATACGTCCTGAATAATTGGACTTGAACCCCTGTCCTGACCTTCCGAGGAGCTTGGTAGAGTTTATGATAGTTCTAGCAGTGTGACTTTATATCTAAAAAGAAAAACAGACATGCATTTACATTTCTTTATTATGTTTTAATCTAGCATTTTTTGCTTTCATCATAAATTCCAGGATATTTCTGCAGCTTTAAAACTTGCTTGTGTTAAAATTAAATTCTTTACGCATTATTCTTTCAGCGATCATATTAATAAACCCATCGATAATGCGAATATGACATGTAATGAAACCAGCGAACAAAGTTCAAATGGCGAGTATAACCCCGAGGAACAAGAGGAATGTCCACAATCAGAGCTTAGCCAAGAGCTGGAAAGCTTTGAGAATAGGCCTAAACTGAATTTAGAAGAAACTGAGTTGATAAACTTAGGCGATGAGGGAGTCGTGAAAGAGACTAGGGTCAGCACCCACCTAAATGTCATATAGAAGAAGGAGTTGATTTTTGCTCCTGAAATAATACACCGACGTGTTTTCTTGGTCGTATGACGACATGCCAGGTTTGAGTACGGACATCATCGCACACAGGTTGCCTATTGAGCCATCTTATCTCCCCGTAAAGCAAAGGCCAAGAAAGATCAAACCAGACATGAGTTTGAAAGTCAAAGAGGAGGTGTCTAAACAGTTCGACGCAAAGTTAATTCGGGTTGCGAAGTACCCTACTTGGTTAGCAAATATCGTGCCGGTAAAGAAGAAAAATGGAAGGGTCCGAGTCTGCGTGGATTATAGGGACCTCAACAGAGCTAGCCCGAAGGATGACTTTCCTCTTCCAAACATTCATATACTCATCGACAATTGTGCGAAGCATGAACTACAGTCGTTCGTTGACTGCTTTGCTGGTTATCACCAGATCCTTATGGCAGAGGAGGACGCAGAAAAGACAGCATTCACTACCCCGTGGGGGGTGTACAATTATCGAGTTATGCCGTTCGATCTCAAGAACGCGGGCGCTACCTATATGAGAGCCATGACTACCATCTTTCATGACATGATTCATAAGGAAATTGAGGTCTATGTGGACGATGTCATCATCAAATCGCCCAGCGGAGGCCGTTGGCAAACTTGAAGAAGTTCTTGGCGGCTAAGACAGTATAATCTGGCTGAATCTCGCAAAGTGTGCATTTGGCGTTCACGGAAAACATTGGGTTTTATAGTGAGTAGGAGAGGGATTGAGCTAGACCCCTCGAAAATAAAAGCCATCCAAGAGTTACCTCCTCCGAAAAGCAGAAAAGACGTAATGAGCTTCCTTGGTCGTCTCAACTACATCAGCAGGTTCATATACGATCCGCGTGATATGCAAGCCGATATGCAACTTGTTGCAAATGGATGCAGCTACCAAATGGACAACGGTATCAGCGATCTTTTGATAGAATCAAAAGTACCTTTCTAATCCGCGGTTTAATCTGCGGAATCGGAGACCGTTGCTACTCTATTTGTCTGTATTAGAAAATGCTTTCGGATATGTGTTAGGGCAACACGATGAAACAGGGAAAAAGGAGCAGGCCATATATTATTTGAGTAAGAAGTTCACAGCATATGAAGCTCGTTACACTCTACTAAAACGTACTTGTTGCGCATTAACTTGGGTCGCCCAGAAATTCAGGCATTATCTATCAACATACACCACTTATCTTATTTCGAGGATGGATCCACTTAAGTATATCCTTCAGAAGCCCATGCCCACCGGAAAACTAGCAAAATGGCAAATTATGTTGAGCGAGTTTGATATCGTGTACGTCACGCAGAAAGCCATAAAAGGGCAGGCATTAGCTGATCATCTTGCTGAGAACCCGATCGATGAGGAATATGAACCCCTTCGAACCTATTTCCCTGATGAGGAGGTGTTGTTTGTCGGAGAAGATATCTCAGAGGACTACCCAGGTTGGAGGATGTTCTTCGACGGAGCGACAAACTTCAAAGGAGTTGGCATTGAGCGCTTTGGTTTGAAGCAGTCGGCATTATCGATCTCATAAAGCTCAGATTTCCATGCACCAACAATATGGCAGAATATGAAGCGTGCATATTGGGACTCAGAATGGCCGTCGATATGAACATACAAGAGTTACTGGTCATAGGTGATTCAGACTTGCTGATCCATCAAGTACAGGGTGAATGAGCAACCAAGAATACGAAGATACTCCCCTACCTGCATTGCATGAAAGAACTGCAGAAGAAGTTCAGCAATATAGAATTTAAGCATGTCCCAAGGATCCAGAATGAATTCGTTGATGCATTGGCAACCTTATCCTCCATGATTCAACACCCGGATAAGCATTACATCGACTCAATCACAGTAAGTGTGTTGGAACAGCCGACTTATTGCTCTCATGTAGATGAAGAAATAGACGGGAATCCATGGTACCATGACATCAAAAGATACCTCAAAGCACGAGAGTATCCGGAAGGCATAACCAACATTCAGAAGAAAATGCTTCGAAGATTAGCAAACCATTTCTTTTTGAATGGGGAGATTGTATACCGAAGGACTCCAGATCTGGGCTTACTGAGGTGTGTCGACGCTCAAGAGGCGAGCAAGCTAGTAGAAGAGATACACGGAGGGACATGTGGACCTCATATGAACGGCTTCACTTTGGCGAAAAAGATTCTGCGAGCAGGTTATTTTTGGATGACGATGGAAACGGATTGTATCCGCTTTGTGCAGAAATGTCGGCAGTGCCAGATTCATGGGGATTTGATTCGAGTACCTCCGAATGAACTTAATGTGACAAGTTCTCCTTGGCGTTCGCGACAGGGCATGGATGTCATCAGCCCTATCGAACCCGCTGCCTCAAATGGGCACAGATTCATCCTCATAGCAATTGACTATTTCACTAAATGGGTAGAAGCATCATCACACAGATCAGTGACGAAGAAGGTGGTAGTCGACTTCGTTCGCAACAACATCATTTGCCGATTTGGAATTCCTGAGTCGATTGTAACCGATAACGGAACCAATCTCAACAGTAACTTGATGCGTGAGATATGTGGGAATTTTAAGATCACTCACCATAATTCCACCCCGTATCGACCTCAGATGAATGGAGCAGTAGAAGCAACCAACAAGAACATCAAGAGGATATTGCGCAAGATGATAATCAACTACATACATTGGCATGAGCATTTGCCTTTCGCACTTTTGGGTTATCGCACCACAATCCGGACTTCTACCGGGGCAACACCATATCTTTTGGTCTATGGAACAGAAGTTGTGCTACCAGCAGAGGTAGAAATACCGTCATTGAGAATTATCCAAGAAGCCGAGTTGAGCGAAGCCGAATGGATACATGATTGTTGTGAGAAGCTGATGCTGATTGACGAAAAGAGGTTGAATGCAGTCTGTCATGGACAGCTTTATCAGAACAGGATGGCTAGGGCTTTTAACAAGAGAGTAAGGCCAAGGTTATTCAAACCGGGACAATTGGTTTTGAAACGCATATTTCCGAATCAAAGTGAAGCTAAAGGAAAGTTCAACCTAATTGGCAGGGGCCCTACATGGTTCATCGAGTATTAAGTGGATGAGCTCTAATCTTAGCTGAGATGGACGGCGAAGTATGGCCTAAAGCTATCAACGCAGATGCAGTAAAGAGATATTACGTTTAGGAGCATTTTTCCCCCATGTAATCCCCTTTGCATTGTAAAAAGCTGCATTCCCTCGGTGGGATATGCATAGAGCCCATATAGGGTCTCGCCGCTTCAAATTAGAAAGCCCCTTTACTTGTAATTGGAACTACGTTCGACCTGATTCCCTTGGCGGATACGTAGGCGGCCACATCGGCCTCAGTCCCACATTTAGAAATTTTAGCTTTATCAAATTTCGCTTGTAATGAACTACGTCATGACCTGATTCCCTCATGGGGATACGTAGGCGGCCTAAATCGGCTTCGGTCACACCATTAGGAATCTTCCCATTAGCCCGCATGTAACATAATGTGTTCGGTTATTCCAAAAGTGATATGAGAAATTCCCGCCAGAGTTAAGTCCCGCCCACGCGCCCGCATAACAAAACTGGGACAATTTTATGCACCGTGAAGAGATCATAATAAGGAATCCAAAAGATGTTCGTTTGGTCAGAATACGTGTCATATTCGGCAAATTCGACAAGGCTTTTTACACTTTATACGCATGATATATAAATGTTTATTTCTAAAAAATATTTTGTGCATACCTCATGAAAATATTTCATTTTGGAAAATACTTTTTGAACGCTACCAAACATCTCAAAGAGATCAGACATGGGTTACAGGTCCAAACAAATCAAGCGCATGGACAGAAAGGACCAAGGCCGCAAAGTCAATACGAACCGACCCCCCCCCCCCAAACTTACAAATTTTCTTTGAGCGCAGGTTTCTTCATATTAGCGGAGGCAGAACGAATGCATCAAAGGCAGAGAGGGACATCGACGATCAACAATCAAAGTTCAAAATCCACAACAAAGAGCATCAGCAACACGTCGCAACGGCGTCGGCAGCACGTCTGAAGCGGCGGCGTCGCGAACACGTCCGAAATGGCGTTATCGGCGTTATATCCGACGGCGACATCATCGGCGTCGCGTCTACAGCAACGCCCGGCGAAGAATCGTCCGAGCGGCGACCTATCGGCGTTATGTCTACACGATGGCGCCATCAACATTACGTCTGCGCAGCGGCGCCCGAAGACACGTGCCAGCGGCGAAGTCATCGGCCGCGTGCGGGCAATGGCGTTATCGGCGTATGTCGACGGCGACATCGTGACGTCGGCGTCACGCAAGCGCCCGGCAATACGTCCGTAACGGCGGCGTTATCGGCGTATGTCTACACAATAACGCCGGCATTACGTGCGCAGCGATGCGGCGGCAATACGTCTCAGCAACGGCGTTATCATCAACACGTCGACGGCGATGTTATCGGCGTACGTCCGGCAACGACATCATCAACATCGCTGCGTCTAACGGCGCCCGGCGGCAATACGTCCGGCAACGGCGTTATCGGCGTATGTCGCAATGACGTCATCATCATTACATTTACGCAACGACGCCATCAACAATACGTCTAGGCAACGACGTTATCAGCAACATGTCCAAGCAACGACGTTATCAACATTAACACGCGTCGAACGACGGCGTCGTGGCGTGCGTCACGCGGCGGCGCCAAAGCAATACGTCTGGCGGCGGCGTTATCGGCGTGCGTCTGCACGCAGCGGCGTCATCGGCCGCAACACATCGAACGCGGCGTTATCGGCGTCAACACATCCGAACGCGGCGTCATCGGCGTGCATCTATGCAACGACGCCAGCAGCAATACGTCTAGGCAACGACGTCATCATTATTTCGTCTACGCAATGACGGCATCAACAATCACAACGCGTCTGTGCAAGGACGAAAGTCACAACATGTTACAGCATCACGTCAACGCAACGAGCGTCACATTTTACAGGATAGCATTTTCTATTCACACAGTTACATTGCTTTTAAAATTATGCATCCTCATTTTGCCTCAACAGTTACGCACTAACCGTTTGTTTAAGTCTTAGCATGCAGGAGGAGGAGCACATCGTGGATTTTCTCTTACAGTGAATTGAGACAATTTGATGGGGGGCCAATCTTCCCAACAAATGACAGAAGCGGCCTCAAGCGACGGTCCACTCACTCCACATCACCATAAACCCAACATCATAAGTCGATACCGGTACACCTTTAAGTTCAAGCCAGTTTATTTTTATTTTTTTATTTTTTGCACCACAGCCCAGTGTCGTCATAACTCGACACTGGGACAATTTTGAGTCCGCGTTAGCCCGCCCTGGTGTTTTGACCATGGTAACCCAGTGTCGTCATAACTCGACACTGGGACAGATTTTGAATCTTTGCGTCAGCCTTGCCTAATTGTCCAACATTTTTAACTCTGAGGATCGAGACAAAATTGACTATAACTCAACGTCTTTGTCCGAAGATTCTTCCATCATCTCCATACAAAGAGGGACAAGTTGTTAACACCCAATTTTGACCCTCCCTTCCAGTCATTAACTATAAAATTACACAGATTTTCAACAATAATTTTTAATAATTTTTAAATAATAAAATACAACAAATAAAAACATTAATACATGCACAATTAAGCAATTTAATAATGGCACCGCGTCTTACGCAGAAAATTAAGCACTTAGAGTCTCGCGCCCGCATTTATTAATTTTAAGCCCTGTCACAATTCTCAAACGACAAAATAAATAAATACATAAAATAAATAATTTAGCAATGACGTCGTGTCAAGTAGCATAGTCACATTTATTAATACGCAAATCAATTTCATAACTATTGTAGCACCTAAAGTCATATTAGGATAATTTAATTTTTAGCTTAAAGAATAATAAATAATGCACAATAAATAAGATTTTAAATAATAGCGCCGCATTTTACGTAAAAGTATTAAGCAATCCTTAAATGTCATATCTGCATTCAACATTTAAATAATTTAATAATAAGCTTCATTCAATTTTAATTTAACATCGCAAAATACGCGTAACAAGTAAGATTTTTATAACGACATCGCATTATAAAATGTTAAGCACTAATTAAATAGCACGCCCGTCTTTATTTTTTCTATAATAATTTAAACTCAAACTTAGACCGATAAAACACCTAAATAATTTAATCACAATTTGATTTTTCAAAAATACCTAATACTTAAAACTAACACCTAAATTCTACCCAACCAAAAACCTTTAAAACGCATCCCACCCCATTTAATTTCCAGCAGCCCACAACCCGCGACCCAACTCCCCAGGCCCCTCTATTTCCTTTCCCCCCCATCAGCCCGCAGCTCATAACCCTATACCTTCTCCCTTTTTCCCTCCACATCGTCCCTAACCTTAGAAACCCTAATAGAGAAACCACCGGCGCACGCGCCTCCCCCTTTACCCGCGAATCTCGCCGGATTTTCAGGGTGGAAAATCTGGCATAACTAAACCAAATCCTTCCAAAACCATTTACCTTACCATAACCATTCAAAATCGTTGCATGCAATATTCACCTTCCAAAATTACACTCAAGAAGCTTACCATAAATCGCGATAAAATCAACCCCGAAAGGAAGGGGAAATCGTTCCAAATCACACCCAAAATCACACAAAATCGCAGGCGAATAAACACGAAATCAGAGTAAGAATAAGCACAAATCTCGTCCAAAATCAGCTACCAAACTTAGAACCAAGATTGAGACTATAAAATAATCATTTATACATGCAACTGGCACATCATCTTTTACCGTCGGGAACCCAACACCTATCTGAATCCAGAAATACCCATTTGAGTATCATAAAACATAGGGGAAGGCATCGGAAATTTACGGTCCAGCAAGCAATAAGATCCTTAGCATCCGAAATCGCATTGAAACCTCGCCCTTTTCCGCAAGCATCGCAATAAATTCTCCGAGTGAATCGACGACCTGATATGCTGCCTTGATTTGCTGTCCGGAGAAGGTAAACCCATTTTTCCCCTCAAAATTTCAGTTCGTTATGTGAACTTATGTGTTTTCTGTCATATGTATTTGGACTATACTTGTTAACATGGTTGCATGGCTTACCCTATCTAAACAAGATTCATTTATTGAAGTTGTCGACATAAGTTCATTGTTGATATAATAAGTAAAATGGGTGGTGTTAACAATTAGTCGAATGTTGTTTATGGTATATCTGTATGTTTCCAGTAAACTAGCCATATTGGCGTCGGATGCAAGTTTAGAATAACATGAAGAGAACCCCCTCAGGTCATTTTATATCAGTGTATGTCTGTTTGATTACCTGGTGTTAATTCATGACTAGTCTAAAATCAGTTTCTTTTAACATCTAGTTGTTTCCTGTGTCTGCTGTAATTTCATGAATTTTGCGGGTCGAAATGGTTTATTAGTGCTTCCTGATGTTATCGACTTGTGCTATTTGCCATGTTCCCTCTTAAGTAACCAGGCCAATGTCTTGGTATAGTAACTTGATGTCACGACCCGACCTCGGATCCGTGACTGGTGCCTTACCCCGGGCACCCTTGTGATACAACATCAGAGAAAACCAGCGGAAATAAACTCACAAACAAGAACCATATAAGAATATAAAACAGGCTAACCCAAAATGGCTACCTCTAAATATAATAAAACGAACAGTTACATCCTTACACCCCAATTCATAGCGGGACTACAAGCCTGCAGAAGGTATAAACACTATGACGGGACAAGGCCCGCCATACCCCGAATGTACAAAAGTCTACAACCTCGAGGGAACCGTACCAATGACGAGGCCTCGGAGAAATGGAACGACGGTGATCCTAAGAGTGCGGATCGCAAGCTATGAACCTCAACTGCGGCATGAACGCGGCCGAAGGAGGTCGATAACATGTACCAAATATGCGGCGGAAAATCGTAATAATATCATAAGTCAAAAATAAGTGAGTCCGCATTTAAAAATCGGTTTACTTTGCACTGTGCCTTACTAACAATGAGAGTAACAAGTATAAATCTTACTGCATAAAAATAGGAGGCTCATGATCAAAACAGGGTACCTCGCCCGTAGTATCATCAAGCAATCCTACTCCTGGGACTATTTCACCCGTATAGGTCCTGTGGACCCGCATGAGGTCATCCGCCTCGTCATGGGACTATTTCACCCGCATGGGACTATTTCACCCGCATGGATCCTGTGGACCCGCATGAGTACCATCGCCGTACTCGCATGGGACTAGTTCACCCGCATGGATCCTGTGGTCCGGATCCGTATGAGTACAAGCGTCGCACTCGCATCATGGGTAGCAAATCCATGGCATAAGTAATAACCCGGGGTTTACCCCGTAATAATATATAGAAATAACATAGCTCATCCGGCTATCATACATAACATAAACACTACCGGCCTATCATACATAACATAAGCACTACCGGCCTATCATACATAACATAAGCACTACCGGCCTATCATACATAACATAAGCACTACCGGCTTATCATAACATAAGCAAGTTAAGAAATCCCCTAACTTCTTATTAACATTATTAATATATCCTCTCATTTTAGTATACCTAAGGCACCAACATGTCTTTTAATAGAAAATCCGGGAATTCAACCCAAGTACCCTGTACTTCTAACCTTTTAAGAAATAACTCTTTTTATACAAAAATTCCAAGATACTAATCACCATAGTATCAAGTTACGATTTCTTTTCAAGACAAGTCACATTTCCTTTTAGAAATATAATAGGCTTCTAAATCAAGTGACTTCATTTCCTTTTTAAAACCTTAGGCAATCAATGCCTAAAAATCAATTCACCTTCCATAGTTTCAAATCCTTTACCCGTACTTGTTTTACTTAGAGTAAACCTTTCTTTGTCAACCTTTCAAAAGCTAACATAACCAACTTCCCATAAAGTCATTATATTAGCGTTATTCCTTTGTCAAATACATTTTCCCTAAATCCAAGGGACTTATACTTTTAAAATGAAACAAGTATCATATACTTTAAAATAAGTGAAAGATATCAAATCTTGTACGTCTACCGTACTACATAGGTACAACTACTCATGCTCAAGAGATAGGAAAGTTCCACATACCTCTTCGGTTAATCCACTTGCTAAGTCCGAAATACCGCACGTAATATGTCAACCTATAATGACCATAATACGTTTATTAACCCCTAATTTCAATGTAGAAATTCCAAGTTCAAGTTACTAATTCCTAAGGAAATTTGGGCAGCATTTCCTTTGTTTCTACATACCTTGCCACCTTTTTCAAGGTCGAATTCAATATCCAAACGCCACATTTAAGGCCCAAAAATCCAACATTTCAAAGGGGATTACACAACCAAACTTAGGTGTGTAAAATTCTGCCCCATAAGGTAAAACAATACACTTAACAATTCTAAAGTAGTTTGTAGGCTACAACATGCTCATAATATCTCCTTAACCAATCTTTTCATATCCAAACCATTTTTCTTACATGCAATGATTCTAAGAGCATTATTTACTACTACAAGTTCCTTCTTCTTCACATGCAACACCAATAACTAGCTACAAGAGAAGAAATGTTACCTTTAGAGATTTAGCCAAAACTATTCCAACAATTTTGCTAGCCTCCTTTTCAAGAACACCACCACAATAACCTCCACAAGCTTGCAAATAACTTTCCTTCTAATCACACTTTTCAGATTTTCCTTAAGCTTGAAGTTTCTCTTGATTTTCTAGAGAGAAGGGAGAGCTTTTTATCTTAGAGAGAGAGAGAGATGAAAGATGACCAAGTCTTCAAGACTTGGTAAATATAAGGCATGCACATTTGGATGGGGGACACTTGTCACCCACCCATGACCTCTTTTAAAACAAAGCGATGTAGAAATTTCCACTAACTCGCAGAACCTCGCGCGCGACCTGCGATCGGCGCGCTACTGGCTCTGCCACCCCGGATCTTCCGGCGCGCGACCACGATTTCGGCGCGGCCTACAATCACACGCCTTGGCGCGCTGCCTCGGCGCCCGCGGCGCTGAGGCCCCTGATCGTGATTTTCATCAACCTACCTAAGTCTTAACTCCTTTCGTATGGACCCATACGCACGGCCTGAACTACGGGGTATAACATTCTCCCCCCCTTAGAAACATTCGTCCTGAATGTTCCTTCAAGGCTTACTCAAAACACAATTCGACATAGACTCTCTTAACTTATACTTCCTGCAAATAAGGACGCTCCACAAGCCACAACATTACTCAAGCACAATTGCCAAATAAAACTAACAGGCAAGAAAGTGGGTTACCTGGAGGTATAGGGAATAAGTGAGGATACTTCTTCATCACGTCATCCTCAGCTTCCCACGTCATCTCCTCCCTGTTCTCGTTCCGCCACAATACCATGACGGAAGCCACATCCTTCGTCAAGTCGCTAACTCGACGATCGAGTATCGCATGGGACTCTCTCATACGATAACCCTTTTGTCACCGGATATCCCGAATCGGTGCACTCTAGATGGATCTCCAACACATTTCCGCAACATAGATACGTGAAAGGCGGATGTCGCCTCCGGATCGGGCAGATCCAACTCATAGGCAACCTTGCCTATCCTACGGATAATCTGATAAGGCCCAATGTACCCTGGGCTAAGTTTCCCCTTCTTCCCAAATCTCATCACACCTTTCATGGGTGATACCTTCAGGAAGACCCAATCATCTATCTCAAACTCCAAGTGTCGACGCCGATGATCTACATACGACTTCTGTCGACTCTGAGCTGGCAATAACCGCTCCTGGATAAGCTTCACCTTATCCACTGCCTGCTGTACCAATTCTGGCCCGACTAACTGAACTTTTCCCACCTCAAACCAACCTATCGGTGACCTACACTTCCTCCCATATAAGGCCTCATAAGGCGCCATCTGGATATTAGAATGGTAGTTGTGGTTATAAGCAAACTCCACAAGAGGTAAATGATCCTCCCAGCTACCCCTGAAATCAATAACACAAGCCCGCGGCATATCCTCAAGTGTCTGGATAGTGCGCTTGGCCTGTCCGTCGGTCTGAGGATGAAACGTCGTACTGAGACTCACCTGCGTCCCTAATCCCTTCTGGAAAGACCTCCAGAAATTAGCCATGAACTGGGCTCCTCTGTCTGAAATAATCGATATAGAAACTCCGTGCAGTCTCAAAATCTTCCTGATATACAATCTAGCATAATCCTCGGTCGAAAAAGTCGTCCTGACTGGAAGAAAGTAGGCTGATTTCGTCAGCCTGTCGATAATAACCCAGATGGAATCATGCTTCCTCTGAGTGTAAGGTAATCCTATAATAAAATCCATATTTATCACCTCCCATTTCCACATTGGAATATCAATAGCAATGTGACCACCGCTTCGGTGCTCAACCTTAACTGCGACAATTAGGACATCGCAACAAAACCTGCCACGTCCCTCTTCAAGCCGTCCCACCAATACACACATCTGAGGTCATGGTACATCTTAGTCGACCCCGGATGAATAGAATAACGAGCACTGTGTGCCTCCCCCAGAATTTGCTGACGAAGTCCCGTCACCTCGGGAACACACAAACTGCCCTCAAATCTTAGCACCCCGTCAGGTGCTACCTCAAATAGAATCTTCTCCTCCCGAAGAGCCGTACCTCGATACCGTACCATAATCGGATCCTCATAATGTCGCCTCTTCACCTCCTCGACGATGGAAGACTCGGCAACCTCTCGAACCCGAACTCCCTCGCTATCGGAATCAACCAAACGAACCCCAAGGCTTGCTAGCTGATGTAACTCTCGGACCATATCCCTCTTCTTTGGCTGTACATCGGACAGACTACCCATCGATCTGCGACTAAGGGCATCTGCAACTACATTGGCCTTCCCTGGGTGGTATAGAATATCAACATCGCAACCCTTGAGTAACCCTAACCACCGTCTCTGTCGCAAATTCAGCTGCCTCAGTCTGAAGATATATCGGAGTCTCTTGTGGTCTGCACAAATATCCACATGAAATCTATATAAGGAATTGCCTCCAAATCTTCAAGGTACGATTAACTGCCGCCGACTCTAAATCGTGAGTAGCGTAATTCCTTTCTTACTTCCCTAACCGCCGGGAAACATAAGCTCTAACCTTATCATGTTGCGTCAGCACACAACCTAGCCCAACACCCAACGTGTTACAATAATACCCTAACCCTCTAGTCTCTCAAGAGGGGTTAGAACTGTAGTCGTGGTCAACTTCTCTTCCAATAACTGGAAGCCTTTCTCGTACTTGCGAAATATTCGGGCATCCTTAATCTCAATTATGGTTCCTGTTTCCCTTTCTCTGTTGCAACCAAACTTGGTTACTATACTTAGATCTGATTCCTTTGCTTGCCGCATGGCTAAGACTTCCTGCCAATCACAATTTAGGGGGAGACTTCCTTGATCTCGTCAAGTAGTAATCCTATTAGTCTCTCCCAGCTCGTAGAGCTTATAGTCCTGTGTTCAACCTCAATTCACGGTATTACATAATCCAATGACTTGTCAAGATTTCTTATCGTTCGAGTGTCTACTCGTCTTTCCTTTATAAGTTATTTCAAGTTGTCCTGGGGTCCCTTACCCCTCCGTATTTTCTTACAATCTTTTTTTGTCAGTGCCGATGCTACCACCTTCCCTCGAGGTGTTCTTACTGCCCATTACTTACTAATGGTCTTACACTAGTCCGGGGTAATTGTATCTCGTGCAACATACATAACCATAGTCGTATTCGCTTTTATCATTCTGGTCATGACCTTATCTTATGCTTATTATTAACAAAAGTATTTCTATCTTGATCCATGATCATACAGTTTCATACATGCGTACTATCTGCATCTTTATCCTTATGACACTTCATCGACCATTTCGTAACGTCGTTATTAATTTCCCCAACACAATACCTTTCCCACGATTATCTAAAACTGTAACTTATGGCATGACGATACTGGAGACCTTACCAGTCTCCCATCCTTCGTCAGACGACATGGGTACTCATAACCCCATAATACGTAAGACTACCCTTTTATGTAGGGGAGAGAACTTATCTCCCTTCAATAAACTTTCCTTGGAGTCACAACCCTAATCACCAGGTCCTCTCGTGGTCCTGTAAATATCTAATCATTACGCACCGCCTTAAAATCGTGTAGATTTTCAAAACCTACCAAAGATGCCCTCAGCTTTCTGCCGGCAGCGCTCGTACTTATTTTATTCTTGCCTTGCACATTTCCTTGAAAATATCCGGAAGGTCGTGGCCCTTACCGCCACACCAAACCAACTCCAAGTACCTCCAAGGGCACTTAACATAAATTCCTTCAAATCCAAGTATTACTTACTTTCTGCGTCAATTTTCCTCAATGAACAAGTCACACAGACTTATTAAAAACAATGATGCCAAAGAAGGAAGGATAATTCACTGGTTACTACCACTTCCCTTCCTCTCCACTCGATGGCAAACTGCACGGAAGCGTACCGAATCAATCTCTCTTACGTAGTCCACGCTGGCATAACAACAGCCAACTAGCCCGCACTCATAATGACCTCAACGCTCGTCGTAATACCGCTGTGGTCCGACGACTGTATCGTTACCGACAATTATTATCGGCCCACTCAGCTACCACCCAACACTCACGGGTGTAGTTACCTCATAAAGGTTCTCATGCATTCTGGCTCCATTTCTTTCACACTTGGTTGCTCACTTCCTTACCGGTCGTACTCTTTTCCGTACTTCCAAACTTATTCTAGCTTACGTACATAACTTCCATAACAAAGCTGGCCTTCGATCTTGGAGTTACTAAGTTAAACAATATAAGGCCATTTCCGCCACAACCTGGTTCCGGTAATACGTCTGCGAACTCAGTAAACGATTAATTAGACTCGGGCTTGTACCCTCGTGACCCTGTCACGTAGCGGGACTACTATTAACTGATCCCACCCCTTAAACGGGTACACTAACTTCTCATAATACCATAGTCGTGTCGTCTTGATCGCACAACCATTACTTACCCCACACGGATCTCATCCATACTATCCTCTTAAGCATACCACGTAGCTTAATTTACAACCATAGTCTCCCATTAGGTCCCTTAATTAAACTTCTTAAGGGTCTATTACCTCCTCAGACAACTCATCATCTCCTAATTATCTCAAATTAGTACGTAAAACCTTGATGAGAGTTTATTAAACCGTTTCATACCTTCCCGGTATCTAATTAGCCCTTACCAATTCCTGGTAATCTAAAATCACTCTAGGCAGCCCATATATGACCCTTATACATAAATCTGTATAGTCGTACGTCATTATACCAACTATACAACAATTACAACCAACCTGGATACGCAATCCACATAATCCTTCCTGGGTCACTTCTGCCTTTCTCGTAGCTGCAATCAACATAACTCGTTAGGGAGAGACGACCCTAACAACACAACTCTATCACACGATCTCAGAGTTAGAAGAATGGAAATCAATACTAAATATCCTGTAGCCTCCTGATTATAGATGTGGTGCACAACACACCGATAATCAAGACTCTACTAGATACGGCCTGTAGACCCTTTCCGAGGATTAACTGTGTTACACCCCGTAAGTCCAGGCATGTAAAAGAGAATGTACGAAAGGAAACAAGACTGGGAAATTAGTACGAAAGGAAGAATTGTTTTTCCGACGGAAAAATGTTCCGAACGTCGGAAAGGAAAAAATGTTCGTTGTTGAGAATTGGATTCTCAAAATGCATTATTTGAAGAGTATGGGACTTAGTAACATTATGAAAATTTATTTTTACGGATTTGGTCACGTGGGGCCCACCCGAGGAATTTTACATTTTTGTGGGGCCCACGAGGGTTACGGAATTTTATGGACGAATGAGAGGGCGACACGTGGCCCCCCCCACAAGTGGTCTTGGACGAAATGGAGTGAGGGTAAAATGGTCATTGACCACCTTGGAAGATTAGTCTTGCTAGCATGACATTATTGACTAGTCAACTTGCCACTAAGCTTGATCCAAGTGATTTTCATCTAAGCCACACAATTGTTATAACCTTAGCCCTCCAATATGTGTTATATACTAACTAGTAGCAAGACAAGCTCATTTTACACTTAGAAAATTTTAGAGAACCCTTGTTCTTCAAAGAGACCTCTCGGGTTCACTACTTGTCCAACACAAAAATTTTGTAGTTTTGATCCATTAGCCATAAGACTTTAACCCAGGGTCCTTAAGGGTATTGTAAGGATATCTCAATAGAAAGATTTCGGAAAAAACATATTTTTACGTTAGTCGCAAGGCGGAAACTAAGGGAGTTTTCAACTTTGAAGTTGGGACTTGAAGATGAGTTCTTCATAGGCCTCTAAGGAATGCTTGGAGCGGATTGGAACTTAAGGAAAGGAGCTAAGAATTGCTAAGGCGACTTTGGATCTTGGAAATTTTAAGGGCTTTAAAAGGTATAATTTTGTCGTTTTAGTAGTTAAGGCTTACTTATGATTGTAGCTATGGTTATTAGCAAGCATGAGATATATAGTATGAATTTTGATAAGGATATTGGTTATTGGAACCCTAATCCGAAAACTAGCATGTTAGCCTTAAGACTACAATTCAAGTCGATTATTAGTAAAGTCGTCGCATGTTGTAAAAAGGAAGGAAATTGTAGTTGTTGAAGTTGTTTAGACTATATGACATGTTGACATAAGAACTTGAAATTGGAAAAGGAATTGGAAAAGACGTAGTATTATTGGTTATGTTGGCCGAAAATGGCTAGTGAAGTATATTACTTTTGGTATGAATTGTGGGCGGAATTTTACACGTGTTGTAAGGCGTGTAATCCCCTTTGTTTGGTTGTTGTTTGGAGCCTTAAATGTGGCTTGTTGGTTATTGTATTCGGCCTTGAAAAGGTGGCAAAGTGAGTAGAAACAAAGGAAGTCTTGCCGATTTTCCGTAGAATTAGAGACTAAGTACTTAGTATTATTCTACATAGAGACTAGAAGTTGATAGCCTTGTTGTGACCATTATAGGTTGACACTTCTACGTACGGTGTATTCGGCTTAGCTTGTGGATTTAGCCGAAAAGGTATGTGAACTATCTCCTCTTCTAGCATGATTCCTTAGAATAAAGAAAGTAAGTTCTACTCCTTGAATGATCCATTCCTTGGTTGTATTTGGATTGCCTAAAATGGAATTTGTTCTATGTACTTCCATGAGTGTACTTTGATGTTTGGATTGTAAGTTGTAGAATCCATTTTCTTGATGAAGTTTGGATTCTTAAAAGTGAAGGTATTTTTACTTAAAGTACATGTAGTCTTAAAAAGGAAGTGGTTTCCAAATCTTTTGGCTAGTGCCTTAGTTCTAAAACCTAAAGGTCATTATAGTGACTTTAGGGGAGTCAAAGGAGTGATTTACTTATTTGATTTAAAAGAGGAGAAATGACATGATTTAAGAGAAGTAACTTGCGTTAAGGATGAAGTTACTTGAGGTTTAAAAAGTAGAAGAAAACTTGTTTTCTAACTATTAAGAGACTTGAAGTATTTTGAAAGTTAAGAACTTGATTTGTAAGTATGTGATACTTGGTTTTAAAAGTATAAGTCTCTTGGTTTTAAAAAGGAATGGATATGTCTAAAACCATAAAGGGTTATAACGGCTTTATGGGAAGTTGGTTATAACGGCTTTATGGAAGGTTTAGAAAGTGTCTATTTTGATTAATCGGCATAAGTTGCCTAGATTGTGAAAATTTGAAGTTACTTGGTTTCAAGCTTTGAAATGAGTTTTCTAAAAGTGTAGTAACTTACTTTGAAAAATAGACACGCCTTGATACTACGGTGTTAGTATCTTGGGCCTTACATAGAAAGGAGTCTTTTATAAAGGAATGCGTCACGTAGTACTTTGGCTTGATAAATTTGAGGATTTGTCTAAGTGTGCCTTGATAAGTACTTTGGCTTGTTAAATGAGAATTTATTCTATTTGTGCCCGGATAAGTACTTTGGCTTGTTAAATGAGAATTTATTCTATTTGTGCCCGGATAAGTACTTTGGATTGTTAAATGAGAATTTATTCTATTTGTGCCCGGATAAGTACTTTGGCTTGTTAAATGAGAATTTATTCTATTTGTGCCAGGATAATTACTTTGGCTTGTTAAATTAGAATATATTCTATTTGTGCGGATAAGTACTTTGGCTTGTTAAATGAGAATTTATTCTATTTGTGCCCTGATAAGTACTTTGGCTTGTTAAATGAGAATTTATTCTATTTGTGCCCGGATAAGTACTTTGGCTTGTTAAATGAGAATTTATTCTATTTGTGCCCTGATAAGTACTTTGGCTTGTTAAATGAGAATTATCCTATGTGTGCCTTGATAAGTACTTTGGCTTGGTTAATTGAGAACTTGCATATACGTACGGGTAATAGCCTTTGAGCGCAAGTATTATGTTTTATTAAGTTCTTGCGACTTCGGTTGAAGGTCATTTGTCTTGTTGTAAGTTCTTGGGGACGTCTGCGGTGATGTGGGATTCCACGGGTATGCTTAGCTACTTGTAGTACTTGGGTTAAATTCCCGGATTTTTATAGAAGACATGGTAGTGCTTATGTCTTGTTTGATGGTCGGTCGAGATAGGGTAAGAGTATAAGTGAGGGGTAAACCCCCAAGATGCTATACCACCTGTTTTACCTTCTCCAGGGTAGAGTATATGTGAGGGGTAAACCCCCAAGATGCTATACCACCTGTTTTACCTTCTCCAGGGTAGAGTATATGTGAGGGGTAAACCCCCAAGATGCTATACCACCTGTTTTACCACCTTCTCCAGGGTAGAGTATATGTGAGGGGTAAACCCCCAAGATGCTATACCACCTGCTTTATCACCTTCTCCAGGGTAAGAGTATAAGTGAGGGGTAAACCCCCAAGATGCTATACCACCGGTGGGACTTGGTGTTCATGTATGCCTATTGGTGTTGTACTATATCATGGATCGCGGTGAGGAAAGATTCCACGGGCATGATTGATGTTATGGCGTGAGACCCATGGTTATATTTGGGTAATGACTCGAGGGCTGCGTCCCCGACTTGATGTATCGCTATGTATTGTAATCGTAGGTTGGCTATCATACATGTCTCCCGCTTTGTTTAGATGTTATGATTTTATTACGATTTCATCGCTCACATACTTGGTACATTCTTCGCATCGACCTCGCGGCCGCGTTCATCCGCGAGTTTAGGTACGTTGTTCGGTGATCGGCAGTGTAGGACCGCTCGTGGTTTTGGATAGCTCCTCTGTTGAGTTTATCTTTTGGTATATATCCTTGATGTGCTTTATGCAGTTTTAGATGCTGGCGGGGCCTTGTCCGTCATAGTTCATATAACTCTTGCAGTGCAGTATTCATATGTGGGATTGGACTCATGTACGGTAGTGTCTTTTGTTTATGTATATATGGAAGCCTTGTCGGCTTTGCCCATGCACGTACGTTTGTTTTAAAAAAAAAATGAGGTGTTGTTTCAGTTCCGCAGTTTACTTGTATTGTTAAGGTAGAAGGGTGCCCAGGTAGGGCACCGATCCACGCCCGGTTCGGCCGTGACATAAAGAATTTGAAGGGGAATGGGCTGGGCGACAAGGAAATAAAGGGTTGTTGGTGATGGGGAAAAGATAAAGGGGCGGATGGGCTTGATGCTGGGCGAAGCGGTGAAATTTGCAGTTGAATGGTGAAGGGTAGTATTTTAATTAGGTTTTAGTTTAGGTTAGTTTTAATTGGGTATTAGTTTTTAAGTGTTAGTTGTAGGTGTATTATTTAATGGTAAATTAGATTATTTAAATTGTGATTAAATTATTTAGGTTATTTATTAGTCTAAACTTGAGTTTAAATTATTAATAAAACTAACGACGGGCATGCTATTTAGTTAGTGCTTAACATTTTATAATGTGATGTCATTATTAAAACGCATATATTAGATTGCAAATAACATTAATGAAATTGCTTGTTTACAAATGACGAGTGCGGACGTGAGACTCATGAAATACTTAATACTCTACGTAAAATGCGGTGTTATTTGTTTATTTGTGCTTGTGTTAGTGTTTTATTGTTGCATTTTATTATTATAAAATTATTGTAAAAATTTAATGTAATTTTATAGTTAATGACTGGATGGGAGGGTCAAAATTGGGTGTCAACAGTGTATAATTCCGATGTTGAAGGTATTCATAAAAACACACTTATGGAATCTACTAAAACAGAATTTTCTGAGGATATTTTTCCTTACATAGAAAAGGATAAAAGTGTTCTTAATCATAAGAAGAGGACTCTTCCTCAAGATGTGTCAAACCAAAACGCAAAAATGATGACAATCTTACTTCATCTATTCAAAAAGAAAATTCTGAACCAAGGAGAAGTAAACGTGTGAAAACTGCCAAAGATTTTGGACCAGATTTCATGACCTTTTCTGTTGAATGAGAACCTCAAACGTATATGACTGCTATGGAATCATCTGAAGCACCTTATTGGAAGGAGACTATCCAAAGTGAGTAGAATCCATTGTGCAAAATAATATATGGATATTGGTTGATCTCCCTCCGGGACAAAAACCAATAGGCCATGAATGGATTTTCAAACATAAATTAAGGTCTGATGATACTATAGAAAAATACAAAGCTCGTATAGTAGTCAAAGGGTTTTGTCAAAAAGAAGGCATAGATTTCTTTGATACTTACTCACCAGTAACGAGAATTGCGTCGATAAGGACGTTAATTTCTGTAGCGGTGATTCACAATTTGGAAATACACCAAATGGATGTGAAAACCGCATTTTTGAATAGTGAATTAGATGAAGAAATTTACATGGAAAAACCCGAAGGGTTTATTGTGAAAGGTTGATAAAAGAAGGTTTGTAAATTGATTAAGTCTTTATACGGACTTAAACAAGCTCCAAAGCAATGACATTAAAAGTTTGATAATGCGTTATTATCAAATGGTTTTCAAATAAATGAATGTAACAAATGTATATACATTAAACAATATAAAGATGCATGTGTCATTATATGCTTGTATGTTGATGATATGCTAATTATGGGAACAAGTTAGGATGTAATTAATCAAACTAAGAAAATGTTGCATGACGCTTTTGATATGAAAGATATGGAAATAGCGGATGTCATTCTTGGTATTAGAATTCAGAAGAATTTTTATGGTTACATACTAACTCAATCCCTATATTGAGAAGGTTCTAAGAAAATTTGGACACTATGATGATCGACCGGATGTTACGTCATTTGATCCCGCTACTCACCTTAAAAAGAATCAAGGTGAAAGTGTGTCTCAACTGGAATATACACAAGTTCTTGGAAGCTTGATGTACATAATGAATTGTACACGACCGGACTTAGCATATACAGTGAGTCGACTTAGTCGATACTCACATAATCCTGAAAAGGATCATTGGTTGGCACTAACTAGGGCACTCTGATATCTAAAGCATACAATGAACTATGAGTTGCATTATACAAAATATCCTCCTATTTTAGAAGGAATTGTGATGCTAATTGGATTTCCAACCATTCGGAAAGTAAGTTCATAAGTGGTTATGTATTTACACTTGGTGGAGCATCGATATCTTGGAAATCATCAAAGCAAACGGTGAATACGCGATCAACTATGGAAGAAGAGTTTGTAGCCTTGGACAAAGCTGCCGAAAAGGCAGAATGGCTCAAAAACTTTCTAGAAGGTATTCTGTTGTGGACAAAGCCTGTGACAGCCATTTGCATACATTGTGATAGTATGACTGCCCTGACGAGGGCAAAGAATCAAATATACAATGGTAAATCGATACATATAAGGCGACGTCATAATACAA
This sequence comes from Przewalskia tangutica, assembly GCA_029844215.1. Lineage (NCBI taxonomy): Eukaryota > Viridiplantae > Streptophyta > Magnoliopsida > Solanales > Solanaceae > Przewalskia > Przewalskia tangutica. The sequence goes on along the minus strand of CM056732.1, from coordinate 77,938,509 downwards.
TACGAAGTTTGCTGAAGAATGGAATTATTTCCATTGATTATGTGAAATCAAAGGACAATATAGCATATCATTTGACAAAAGGCCTTAACAGAGAGCAAGTCGTATTTACATCAAGGGGAATTGACTTAAAGCCAATATAATGAGTCATTACTTGGCGGAAACCTAACCTAGCAAAATTGGAGATCCCATGGTCTAGGTTCAATAGGAAAACTAGTTGAGGAAGACTCAAGGAGCATAGAAAACACACACATGCTCATTCATATGGTGAACTAAGTGTGTTAGTCCGTTGATGATTAAGGGATGAATATTATTCTTAATAATACTAAAGCCATTATGGTGGGATAGTACAGACTATTCTTGTTTAGTGTTACCTATATGAGATTGATGTGGGGTCACATCTGTGGAAACCGATATGACTACGTTCTCTAGAAAATCTCACGAAGAAGGAGTTGTTCATGACCGTAAGAATTGAAATATGTTGATATGATATGTGTGATACTTGTTGTCTTGATTTACTACAAAATGTGAATAGTTCAAGACATTTCGTCCACTATTTCACAAAGTAGATCCTATAGGTATTGACTACGAGCGGTTTAAGTCCAAAAGACCCCTTTTCCGATGCATGTCATATCGAGTTTTTCAGAAATAACGATAAGTTCCTGATTATCTTATTTCCTATCCAAATGTGGGATATTGTTGATGTTTGAATAGAAAATGTGGGGTATTGTTGGAACTTGTGTGGGATAAGAAGAAATAAGTGATCAAAATAAAATGTCAGAGTTTTGGCGAAGCGCCGCGGCGCCCAGGAAGAGGGTCGCGGCGCCGGAACAGGGAAAAATTCCCGTGCTCAGCGCCACGGCGCTCGGAGCAGCACCACGGCTCCAAAATATCAGAGAGGTCTGACAGGAAATAAGGGTCGGGGCGCTTGAAGGCAGAGCCGCGGCGCCGGGGTCAACGACAAAGGCACAGAGCCGCGGCGTTGGGCCTAACGGTCAGAAATTCTGGAAATGGGTATAACTGTTCTAAAAAGTCGCAACCTTTGTAATGAAAGGTTATACCTATTATGATGTTACTACTATAAAAGAATATTGATCACTTGATTAAAAACATGAATCAATTCATGAATTAATCTTATGATTTGAGAATTAAAATCATTTAAGATTATTGCTTCTTCTTTCTAAATACATTTCTGAAAAAGACATAAAGTAAATTCGTCAGGGTCTAGTTCTTGTGCAAGAACTCGAACCAGATAGTTGTATCATCGAGATAGACGTCTGTAAAACTATTGCACAAGTGGGGGCAAATTTATGTCTTAGGACACTGCTGAAGCAGGCCTCTATCGACATCAAGTTAGTGTTTGTTGTTCAATCTGAAGTATTTCTTATTGTTGATTTCAATTTTTATAGAGTTGTTATTCCATTCTTGTGCTTGTTCATTGATGATACTAGATTGGTACTAACAAAAGTTTATCTGATCTGTTCTAGCTAATGTCTATCTATTTAACCCAAAGAGGAAGAAGAAATAAAAAATTAATTGAGTTTATGCCATATATTATAATTTTGTCGCATTAAATTTAACGGTTAAAATATCACAATTTAAACCTAATTAGTGAAATTTTTTTCTCCGAATAAATTCTTTGTGTCAATCAAGCATCATTATTAATAAAAGAAAAAACCTCGGCCTTTTAGGTTAGCTTGATCTTTATTTCATCCAATTTTCCTTTTGGTCATCCCATTTTCCCTTATTAATCCTTTAAGTAAGTGTATGTCTAAGCTAAAAGGGAAGTGTCACGATCCAAATCACGGACGTCGTGGTGGCACCTAAAAGGGAAGTGTCACGATCAAAACCCTTTACAAACACTTTTCTAAAATCTGGTCTGACTCGTACAAGGACTACTAAGAATATAATAGATGGAGAAATAAAACAAGTCACTGTCTTGAATAAATGAGACAATCTAACTAAGACGAAGACCAAGGTCGCCGATAGAATGAGTGGCATGCCTTAATCTCCACGTGCTCCAACAGCAACCTTAACCCAGTGTATACTTGCATCCACAAAAATGATGCAGCAAGCGTAGCATGAATACATCAACGTACCCCCGTAGCCATTACAATTTTAATAGTTTTATGCCAAACCTTTTAAAAGATCTTTATTTTTACACGTAAAATAGTTGGAAATAGAATATAAGAAATTTCGGTAGAGTCATTTTTTTTCTATTCAAAATGTTAAATGAGTTATGTTGAACCACTTCATCTGTTCAAAGTTAATGTGAGATACATAGAGGGACTACGACTTTTCAGGCGGTGAAAGTTTTTGGCAATAATATGTATGTGATGCCCTTAGATGTCCTGAGCCGCACACACGCTATATTGATGTATTCAACGACTTTATATCCTTGACCGACATACCTGGGTAATCTTAAAGTATCGATATGTTTATGTCTAATTTCCAATAAATTTGGAATATCATTAATTGACATGGTCTAAATTTACTTACTAATATTATTTGTCCGTCCCTTTTTGGTATCTTTTTTTATTATTTGTGCCTTACAAATGCTAAGTAAACAAGGAAAAGTCTAATTCTTATGCAAGGGATACATTGTTTTCTTCCAGCAGACCACATATGTGGAACAAAATTTTATACTTCGCAAAGGGAGAACAAAAATAAAATGAGGATAATTGTGGACAAAAAACATAAACGTGTGGATACAATTTTAAGTTTTGGAGTGTAGAAATCAATTGTGGACAAAAAACTTAAAACAGATCACTTGCATTTCTTACATAAATAAAGCCAGTACAGTAATGAGTATTCGTTATCGTTTTAATTCATTAACAATTTTAGATCGATGCATTATTACTAGTTTATAGTAGAAAATTTAGAACTAAAATTTAACTGATATATCTACTAATGTTTTTAGACTTTTTGAAGCAAAGAGACCATTTTTAGAAACCACATTAACAATAACTATAATAATAAAGAAAGAAATAAATACTAGAGTATCTACCAAACTTGAAACAAAGATTGATTATAGATTTAATAAGTGAACAAAATAATAGAGCGGAAAATCAAATAAAACAACACGACAGATGAACACTTCAAATGAGGACAAGGAAAGAGATGTGGAGAGTCCTATGACACTACTTAGCATTGCAAATAATAAAAATGACACATAGTCTATGGGCAACATGAACATAAAAATCAGTACTAAAAGTGACAGACATTGATTCTAGGTCCTTAGAAATAATTATTGTTGTTGTGGCTTGGAGCTTGAACATTAATGTTGTCGAAAGATAGATCATCACATAAAGTCACTTGATCATCATTATTCCAGTTCAATATCTCAGCAAATCCGGAACTCTCTGGACCACAATTGGAATTGCTTTGATAGTTATTCATTGATATAGATGCACCCATTAAGGGGACATTGATGAAGGTCTATTGGTGGTGTCATTGAAGAAGCCATTGTTGTTGAGGGCATTGAAGGGGCCATTTCAGAAGCCCTTATAAGAGTCGTTTGTTGAGGTATTTGAGAATACAATTGTGAAACCATAGGAGCAAGCATTTGTGAAAAAAATGAAGGAGAATGAGGAGGAGGAACCCTTAAAGGGCCCACAAGAGGAACCGTTTGAGGAGGTGCCACTGGTTGAAACATTAGTTGGGGAACTTGAGTTGGATCAGATAAAGGAAGTACATATGGATTCATTGGAGGAACCACTGATATTGGAGACACATTAGGGACCAACAGAGGAGCCCTTGGCCCCTCAAAGCTGGTCCCACCAAAAACCATCGGAGGAACTACCAATAATGGATCCACTGGATGGTCCAACATAGGATAGCTTAGCCCCTCAGAGATGGTCTCACCAGAAACCATCGGTCCAACAATGGGTTGAGGGGCATTTGATGAGGAACCCTCTCTGCTAGTCTTCACTTTCATCGCTTCACGAACCAATTTGAGATTTTGATGGATCACATAACTTAGATCATTGAGATCGTAAGGTTCAATATCAGCGGGAATATCTTTTCCATTCAACATTTCATACATTATATTTGTGAACTCCTTCATCCTGTTCTCCTTCCTTGCCTTTTGCAGTTGATCCTCCAACTTTTTAATCCTTTTTTTGGTGAAGTCTTTTAATGTCATCATATTTATTGATTGCTCCAACTCCGGTAGCTCCCTAAACTTTATAAACGTATTGATGACAGCAGCATGATTTGGAAACACTATAGGTTCATCGTGGTAAGGGCTATAGATGACTGTAGCAGTCTCTACATCACAAAGGGTGCTTAGTTCTTGAGCTTTTTTCATGTATCCTTTTTGTCTTTTCTTATATGAGGCTTTCCTCTCAGTGTTATTTTTAATGAAAGCAAGCTTCACTTTCGATCTAGTCATGGCTAAAGAGGAGGAAAATGAGGAAGAGTAATGTGTTTGTGGATATGGGATTAAAAGATGTTGTGTGTTTCTTTGCCTAGGATTGTCTCCTATTTGTAGGGGGATTTAGATTCTATAAAATTTTGAATAGTTTTGAATTAGAAGATTCTTAGTTGTCACCATTAGCACTTTTGGAATTAAATTAAATGAGGGCGGGTTATGACTTCGATTTTATGCTGACCAGTATTTTTTTAGTCAAACTTTAATCATTAGGAGAATAATTAGTTGAAAAATTTAAGTAATATCCATAAAAAGATGATCATAGAGTAATACTAACAAATGTGATTGCTTACTAAATTCAGTAGTCATCTAGAAAGTAAAAATAATAATTATACAATCTCTGCAAAAATATTATGGATGTACAAAATTAAATATTGAAACAAGATAACACTTTTTAAATAAAAGAACATATAAGAAATTGAATGAACTATAGCGGCTACAAATTTTAAAATATCAATTTCGACAGTATTTGAATATACGTAAAAAATAATCAATTTAATGGTTAATTTTATAAAAATATAAATATTTATTAAATATTAAATTATGCTATGTGTATTGATTATAATAGTTGCAGCAATTATAGAAGCATACTATTTTTTCTCCAATTTTGGCCGAAACCAAATTTAGTAGAAATATTATCTGCTTTTATATATATTAAAAACTACATATTGGTTAAATTTATTTGTGTTTACTGTTCTATACTTACCAACCTGTTACTCGACTCACATTGACAATATTAAAAATTTAATTTGAAGCAAATCAATATTCAATAATTGCACAAAATATTGATCAAAACAATATGTGTTTACATATACTGGGAAAGAAAGTTTTTTTACTCATTTTACGAAAAATACTTAAAATGAAGAGAAATTAGCTGCAGATTGTTTTACTACTTTTTTTTATTAAATGAAACTAAACATTTTACTCTGATGGAATTTCTCTCTTATGGTAATTAATTTACATTTTAATCACATAGTGATCCATGTTGAAGTTGTTGGAACTTGTGTGGGATAAAAAAAATAAGTGATCAAAATAAAGTGTCGGAGTTTTGTGGCCTTGGCGCTGAGGAGAGGCTGCGGCGGAGCGAGAAAAATTCTGTGCTAAGCACTACTGGCGCCAAAACTTGAGAGAGGTCCGACAGAAATCGGGCGGCGCAAGCGCGCCAGCGCCAAAGCGAGCCGTGGCGCTGGGCCTACCGGTCAGAATTTCTGGGAATGGGTATGACTGTTCTAAACAGTCGCAACCTTTGTAATGAAAGGTTGTACCTATTCTGATGTTACTACTATAAAAGAAGATTGATCACTTGATTAAAAACATGAATCAATTCATGAACTAATCTTATGATTTGAGAATTAAAATCATTTAAGATTATTGTTTCAAAACTCGAACCAGATAGTTGTATCCTCTAGATAGACGTCCGTAAAACTACTACACAAGTGGGGGTTAATTTATGTCTTAGGACACTGCTGAAGCATGTCTCTATCGGCATCAAGTTAGTGTTTGTTGTTCAATCTGAAGTATTTCTTATTGTTGATTTCAATTTTTATAGAGTTGTTATTCTATATTGTGATTGTTCATTGATGATACTAGATCGGTACTAACAATCTAAGACAAAAATTCAGAAAAATGATTTTTTCTGATTGTTTGCAAAATATTCAGAGAATCATTTTGCTGATTTGCAAAGATGGATCAATCTGGATTGTCAATGGTGAAAAACCATGTTGAGAAACCTAAAAAATTCAAAGGTTCTGATTTCAAACGCTGGCAACAAAAGTTGTTGTTCTATTTGACAACTCTTCATGTGACAAACGTGTTGACTGCTGAGGCTCATATGGCATTGCAAGAAGGAGAATGAGAGAATGCTCCTACTGAGGAAGTGAAGGCTGAAAATCTCAAGGTTATTCAGACTTGGGAGAGTCTAGTTTCTTTGCAGAAACTATATTCTCAATGCCTTAGATGATTCTCTCTATGATATCTACTCCACGTTCAGAACAACACGGGAGTTGTGGCAATCATTGGAGAACAAGTACAAAACTGAGGTTGCTTGTTCCAAGAAGTTCGTCATCGACAAGTTTCTAAACTTTAAGATGAGCGATGTCAAGCCTGTTGTCAAGCAAGTGGAGGAACTCCAAGTCATTGTTCATGAGTTAGAGGTTGAAGTTATGGGCCTTAACCCGGATTTTCGTGTTGGTGCTATTATTGAGAAATTACCTCCTCCTTGGAAGGATTTTAAAGTTTATCTTAAGTATCTAAACGAGGAAATGAATTTTGAGCAATTGGTTCTTAAAATTTGAGTTGAAGAGGATAACCGGAAGAATGAAAATGTTGATGTTGTTTCCTTGGAGCCTAATGCTAATATGGTTGAAGGAAATCCATCTAAGGACAAGTTTCAGAAAGTCAAGGGCAAGTTTGTTGGTCTCAAGCCATTTTTTGCAGTCGGGAAGAATGCACACGCCCCACAAAAGACCAATGGGTTCAAGAAATCACATGTTGGTGTATGTTGGGTGTGCGGGAAACCTGGGCATAGAGCAAAATATTTTCTCCTTCGTAAGAGTCAAGGTGGTGGTGTTGGAGGTTCGAGCAATATCAACCAATCCAACTATGCTGAAACTAAAAACCAATTCATTGGTGTTGTTGCTGCTCAAGCAAATCTGGTTATAAATTAAACCGATTGGTGGATGGATACGCGCTTCTATGCATGTATGTTCGAAAATGACATGTTTTCATCCTACCAGCCATCATGACGGAGAACCATTGTTCGTGGAAAATGCCGCTGCTGTAAAAGTTGAAGGAAAAGGGAAGGTAATTTTGAAACTCACTTCCGGGAATGATCTTTTGCTCACTAAAGTGTTGCACGTGCCTGAAATTTGTAAGAATTTAATTTCTGGTCCTGTTCTTAGCAACAAGGCCTTTAAGATATTATTTGAATCTGACAAATTTGTACTCACTAAGGGTGAGATGTATATATGGAAGGGTTACCTCAGTGAGGGGCTCTTCAAACTATCTATTATACTTACTAAGGCAATTGTCATTATTAATGAAAATGCAGGCACTAGCACTTCTTCTATGTATATGGTTGATTCTCTTTCCTTATGGAATTCACGATTAGGCCATGCCAATTATCGCTCTTTACAAAGAATGGTAAAATTAGGCATGTTGCCAAAATGCTCTATGAACAAAATGACTAAGTGTGGGGTTTGCATAGAATAAAAATATGCAAGTCATCCTCATAAATCTGTAGTGAAATCAAATGAAGTGTTTGGTTTAATTCATAATGATTTGTGTGATTACCAAGCAACCCCTTCTCGTGGAGGAAAGAATTATTACATATCATTTATAGATGATTGCAGTAAATTTTATTATGTATACTTAATACATACCAAAGAAGAAGCTTTAAACATGTTCAAAATATATAAAGCGAAACTGGAAAACCAACTTGACCAAAGGATTAAAATTCTAACGTCTGATAGAGGTGGTGAATATCAATCAAATGAGTTCAAAGAATTTTGTTCTACTCATGGTATAGTTCATCAAACCACTGCACAATATACTCCAAAACAAAATGAAGTTGTCAAGCGTAAGAATAGAACATTGAAAAATATGATAAAATCAATGTTGGTTAGTTAGTGCACCTCTTGCCTTTATGGGAGAGTCTTTACATACTGCAAATATGATATTAAACATGATTCCTCATAATAAAAGTGATCAATCTCCTTATGACTTATGAAAATGAAGATTGCCTACTTTCAAAAGGATGAGAAAGTGTGGGGTTGCCTAGCGAAAGTTCAAGTTCTCTTACCAAAGAGAACAAAACTTGGACCAAAAATGGTGGATTGCATATATATTGGCCCTGCCAATAATAGTGCAGCATATAAGTTTTTGGTGTATAATTCCGATGTTGAAGGTATTCATAAAAACACACTTATGGAATCTACTGAAACAAAATTTTCTGAGGATACTTTTCCTTACATAAAAAAGGATAAAAGTGTTCTTAATCATAAGAAGAGGACACTTCCTCAAGATGTGTCAAACCAAAACGCAAAAAATGATGACAATCTTACTTCATCTATTGAAAAAGAAAATTCTGAACCAAGGAGAAGTAAACGTGTGAAAATTGCCAATGATTTTGGACCAGATTTCATGACCTTTTCTGTTGAATGAGAACCTCAAACGTATATGGCTGCTATGGAATCATCTGAAGCACCTTATTGGAAGGAGGTTATCCAAAGTGAGGTAGAATCCATTGTGCAAAATAATATATGGATATTGGTTGATCTCCCTCCGGGACAAAAACTAATAGGCCATGAATGGATTTTCAAACAGAAATTAAGGTCTGATGATACTATAGAAAAATACAAAGCTCGTATAGTAGCCAAAGGGTTTTGTCAAAAAAAAGGCATAGATTTCTTTGATACTTACTCACCAGTAACGAGAATTGCGTCGATAAGGACGTTAATTTCTGTAGCGGTGATTCATAATTTGGAAATACACCAAATGGATGTGAAAACCGCATTTTTGAATGGTGAATTAGATGAAGAAATTTACATGGAACAACCCGAAGGGTTTGTTGTGAAAGGTTAATAAAAGAAGGTTTGTAAATTGATTAAGTCTTTATACAGACTTAAACAAGCTCCAAAGCAATGACATTAAAAGTTTGATAATACGTTATTATCAAATGGTTTTCAAATAAATGAATGTAACAAATGTATATACATTAAACAATATAAAGATGCATGTGTCATTATATGCTTGTATGTTGATGATATGCTAATTATGGGAACAAGTTAGGATGTAATTAATCAAACTAAGAAAATGTTGCATGACGCTTTTGATATGAAAGATATGGAAATAGCGGATGTCATTCTTGGTATTAGAATTCCGAAGAATTTTTATGGTTACATACTAACTCAATCCCATTATATTGAGAAGGTTCTAAGAAAATTTGGACACTATGATGATCGACCGGCTGTTACGTCATTTGATCCCGCTACTCACCTTAAAAATAATCAAGGTGAAAGTGTGTCTCAACTGGAATATACACAAGTTCTTGGAAGCTTGATGTACATAATGAATTGTACACGACCGGACTTAGCATATACAGTGAGTCGACTTAGTCGATACTCACTGTCACGCCCTTTTCCGACCGCGACATTATACAACTCCAACTAACTCCTGCTTAGAAGGTTAGAAAATAAAATAAATGCTAAAAGTGCAAAAGAATGCTAAAAATAGTGTTAAAAGGCTAAAGTGGGCAAGAAATAATGCTAAATGTTAAAGTGCTAAAGTGCTAAATGGGCTTTAAAGTGGGGTGCTAAAAGGCTACTAAATGCTAAATGGTTCGCGGAGTCGCCACCTAATTAATTTGGGTTAATTAGGACACCTAAATGTTAACTAGTTTAAAGTCAACATTAACTCCATTTTAATGGTCTGCGAAACTAGTGTGAGATTCTGGGTAAGGGTTCTTTATTAATCTAGAGGGAAGAGATTATGCATCCTCTAAGATTCGCTAACTTGCGGTTGTCCTACCAAACCTAGGTTGATTATTATGTTAAGAAAAGGCACGTTTAAAAGCATTTAAGCAAAAAGAGATTTATAAGTATAAGATATATTCTCTAAAATATTTTGCAAGATTTGTGTATAAAAGTCAAAGTCAGTTTTGAAAAATATGCAATTAAGGTACCTAAATACTATATTAGATATATGTTGCAAAACCTATTATGACAAAGTATTTGATTATGAAATAAGGTGTAAAATGGATCATGCTAACAAACCCTTGATTTAAATAATTATTCTTACGTGAGCGCTAATAAGAATTTATAGCAAAAAGGGTTTCTCATGTTGAAATAATATATTGCCTATCTAAATAATTATGCAAATGAAAATTATTAAATGATTCCCTATAAACATATACAACCAGATTTTATTTACTGACATCAGTTCCTCCCAAACAGGTCGACCAATCCAGATCAGTGGAAACATTGTTCGACCCCGGTAAACAGTGGACAATTTAGGCTCAGAAAAATGTACAAGAAACAGCATGTAGAAGAGAAGAGGTACACAATAATTTAACCTATACAAACAACATTCTATATGAAACATGATTTAGTTGTTATTTAGTTATATTATTCTAGAAGGGTGATAATTTCAAGCATAAACACTGTCGGCCCAGGCAGCGGGCTGTGAATGCAGGCAGCAGACAAGCAAACATAATTCAGCAGGCCCAAATGACAAAGTTCAGATTCTAAAACAGACCACTGGTCCAAAAGCAGATTTCACATTTACAAGAAGACAGATCAGCCTCCTACAGTACATGATACATCTAGATTCAGGATTTAAGCTTCGGCAAATGCTCATAGTAAGATGGTCACTCTTGGCAAACGGAAATGGAAACAAGGCTTCATTTTGTCAGGCAGTTTTTAGCATAAACCAGTCCAACATAGGTAGACATTTCCCTGGATTAATTGGTCTTACAACGGCATCTATTGCGACTCACTAAACATTCACAAAGATGGGACAAATGAATTTTTAATTCTAGATGACATATATTCAATTCATTTATGAGTCAGTTATATGCTTGCTTGATGTCCCTTAAGGTCAGATTACATCCTCACCATGTTCATTACATGAGACAGAGTCATAAGCTTAACTAGTAAACATGCAAACAGGAGACATAGTTTAATATGATACCGCTTGGGTTCGACACAGTACATAATATTAATACCGACATCATTCAGGTAGTCCAAGAGACAGGGCAGGATATAAAATAGATCAAACGACGAGATTTAAAACCCGTGAGACCATAAACACACGTGGTATCCTATTCATGCTATATACTAAACAACAACAACTCTCCGACAGGTAATGTAAATCACAAAGCACACACCATGACTTTGTTTTGCTTGACAGAGGATTTCAAAAATAAGATAATCCAGCCTTAGACTAATCTTTTATATCCTGGTCTTTGCTATACGAATACTAGGATGGCGTTCTGGTCACCTAATGCCAAATACGAACTCCAACACAACATTACGAGTATTAACAGTCAAAATAGATAAGTTAACAGTCAAGTAAAACAGTGTCGACATTAAACCAATAACTTCGACCACACATAGCAGCGATTAAAAGCGTTAAACATTATCAACATAGCATATCACTCAAACAGATTATAAAGTGTAAATCGCATAAGAAACCTGAAAGGGAATGGGTTTACCTTCTCCGGACAGCGAACCGAGGCAGCGTATCAAGTCGTCGATTCACTCGGAGAATTTATTGCGATGCTTATGAAAAAGGGCGAGGTTTCGATGCGGTTTCGGATGCTAATGATTTTATTACTTGCTGGACCTCTAATTTCCGATGCTTTCCCCTATGTTTTATGATATTCGAATGGATCTTTACGGATTGAGAAGGTCTTTGAGTTCCGACGGTAAAAGATGATGCCAGTTGCATGTATAAAGGATTAATTTATAGCCTCGATTTGGGTCCGAAAATTAGTAGGAAAATCCCACAGATTTTTCTCTTATTTTGGTATGATATTGGGCGATTTATGATGATTGATTATGGTAAGATTATGGGATTCATTTTTGGTAAGCTTTTGATTGTAAGGGATGATTTCGGGAGAAGATTTGTAACGATTTCGGGTGTTTATTTGATGCGATTTCGAATAAGTCTTATTTTGGTAAGTTTGAAGACGATTTGGGGGTTAATCTTCTGACATGATTTGAGGATAAGGGGCGTTTTAAGGCTGTGATAGGGGAGACGGATTTCCTAGCCGATTTGGTGACCGGAAAATCCGGCGAAGATCTCGACGGGAGGGACGGCGAAGTGAGGAATGCGGCGGATTGAAAGGGTTTAGGTTTTGTTCTTTTTTAGGTTAAGTCTTCTTTTTCTTTTCTTTGGACGAAAAAATGGGGTATTGGTGAAGATAAGGGTCGTGGGCTGTGGGTCGTGGATTTGGGCCAGGGGAAGTGTTGGGCTGGGTTTTAATTAAAGGTTGGGGAATTAGTTTAAGGATAATTATTATTTAATTAGTGGGATTTAGGTAGAGTTTTAGGTAAATTAAATTATTTTGAAACACCCTTAGTTTTAGCTTGGATTTCAATTATTACAATCAATAGATGCGGGCGTGCTAATTAATTAGCGCTTAATATTTATAATGCGAGACCATTATTAAAACTTATTTATTATGCCTACTTTGTTGAAAAATTAACTTGATGGTGTTTTAAATTATTATTAAATTACTTAAATGCTGAATGCGGATATAATATTTAAGGATTGCTTAATACTTTTTATAAATGCGATGCTTTTATTTATTGTGCATTATCTAAGCTTGGGTTAAAATTATTACAATAATTATGAAATTGTTTTGCATATTAATAAATGGGACTATGCTATTTTGACACGACATCATAGCTAAATTATTTTTTTATGCGTATTTATTATTATTAAGAATTAATGGAAATAGAATAGGGCTTAAAATTGATAAATGCGGGCGCGATACTCGAAGTGCTTAATACTCTTCGTAAAATGCGGTGCCATTATTAAATCACTTATTTATGCATGTATTAATATTTTTATTGTTGCATTTTATTATTGTAAAAAAAAATTGTTCAAAAATTATTTGGAAAATTAGTGTAGATTTATAATTAATGACTGGACGGGAGGGTCAAAATTGGGTGTCAACAACTTGTCCCTCTTTGTATGAAGATAATGGAAGAGTCTTCAGACAAAGACGTTGACTTATAGTCAATTTTGTCTCGATCCTCAGAATTAAAAATGTTGGGCAATTAAGACGCAAATTCAAAATTTTGTCCCAGTGTCGAGTTATGACGACACTGGTCTACCATGGTCAAAACACCATGGAGGGCTAACACGGACTCAAAATTTGTCTCAGTGTCGAGTTATGACGACACTGGGCTACCATGGCCGAAACACCAAGGCGGGCTAACGCAGACTCAAAATTTGTCTCAATGTCGAGTTATGACGACGCTGGGCTACCATGGCCGAAACACCAAGGCGGGCTAACGCGGACTCAAAATTGTCCCAGTGTCGAGTTATGACGACACTGGGTAGAAATAAAAATAAACTGGCTTGAACTTAGGGGTGTACCGGTATTGATTTATGAAAATGCTGGGCTTATTAGTGATGTGGGATGAGTGGACCGACGCTCGAGGCCGCTTCTGCCATTTGTTGGGAAGGTTGACCCCCCAACAAATTGCCCCGGTTCACTGTAAGAGAAAATCCACATTGTGCTCCTGCATGCTAAGACTCAAGCAAACTGTTAGTGCATAACTGTTACGTCAAAATGATAGCATGAATTTATTGATAATGTAACTGTTTGAGTAGAAAATGTTATCCTACAAAAATGTGATGCCTGCTGCAACTACTGTGATTTCGCCCTTGCACGGACGTGTTGCGATTGTGAATGCGGATATGTTGTCATTGCTGCAACTGTCCCTGTAAACTAAAGCTCAAGAAAGAGTTAGTGCATAACTGCTAAGACAAAATAATACAGAAAAATGCGATTTTGAGAGTAGAAAAACCGTCCTTGAGTAGATGCGATATGTTGATGACGTCGTTTTGGACGTGGCATCGTTTTCGTATGGACGTCGTTTCGGACTCGGCGTCGTTTTCGGACTCGGCGTCATTTTCGGACTCGGCATCATTTTCGAACGGGCGTCGTTTTCGGACTTAGCGTAGTTTTCGGACTCAGCGTCGTTTTCGGACTTGGCATCATTTTCGGACGGGGCGTCGTTTTTGGACTCGGCGTCGTTTTCGGACTCGGCGTCGTTTTCGGACTCGACGTCGTTTTCGGACTCGGCGTCGTTTTCGGACCTCGGCGTCGTTTTCAGACTTGGCGTCGTTTTCGGACTTGGCGTCATTTTCGGACGGGCGTCGTTTTCGGACTTGGCGTCGTTTTCGGACTCGGCGTCGTTTTCGGACTTGGCGTCGTTTTCGGAGATGGTGTCATTTTCATACTTGACGTCGTTTTCGGATTTTGCATCATTTTTGGACTCGGCGTCGTTTTTGGACTTGGCGTCGTTTTCGGACTCGACGTCATTTTCGGACTTGATGTCGTTTTTGGACTTGACGTCGGCGTTGTTTTCGGACACGGCGTCATTTTCGGACTTGGCGTCATTTTCGGAAACGATGTTGATGGAGACGTCATTGTGTTGATCCTACTATTCTTGTGAATTAATGCTCCTGTATGATATGTAGGACGTTGTGACTGCTGATGTCGTCTCTGCACGGACTTGTTGGATGTTGCGGATGTCGATATCGTCCCTGCACGGATTTGCTGGATGCTGCGAATGCTTGTTGAATGCTGCTAATGCTGATGTAGCCTCTGCACGGACTTGCTGGATGTTGCTCCTGTAAATTAAAGACCCTGTAGGCTAAAGCTTTAAAAATTAGTGCATAACTGTTAAAACAAAATGATGAGAAATGCAATTCTCTGAGTACGGATGCCGTCCATGTATGATATGTGGGGTGCATTTTGTGAACCGTATGAATTGTCATGATGTCTTTGTTGTGCGTTTGTGCACAGCATGAATTGCAATTTGACTATATGCCCGAGCTGATGCGCTAGACTTTGTCGCGGGTTTTGAACTTTGATTGTTGATGTCTGTTTGCTTCAGCTGCTTATTTCTGCTTCTGAAGAATTTTTGCTGTATTTTTTGCTTCCGCTAATAAGAAGAACTTTGTTATATCTTCTGCTAATATGAAGGACCTGCGCTCAAAGAACAATTTGTGAGTTTGGGGGGGGGGGGGTTGATTCACGTTGACTTTGTAGTTTTGACTCTTGATGCTCAGACGTCTTCCTTGTTTGGACTCATAATCCCTGTCTGGTTTCCTAACTTGTCCCAGTTTTGAATATGCAAAGGGCGTTTGGCCTAAAGTGGGTCTCAATGGGGTTGCTTGTATATTATGTGTATTCTCGTTATTTTCAAAACGAAGGGAAAGTTTCATAAAGGTGTGACTGAAGCCGATTTAGGCCGCCTACGTATCCCCATGACGGAATCAGGTCATGACGTAGTTCATTACAAGCGAAATTAGGTGAAATTAAAATTTCTAAAGGTAGAACCGAAGCCGAAACGGCCGCCTACGTATCCGTCAAGGGAATCAGGTCAAACGTAGTTCCATTTTATTACATATAAAGGGCAAAATATATCAAACTAACTATTTCAGGCCAAGGAAGGGGAACGAGTCCACTTCTTCTTGCTCAGTGTCTTCAATGGCTGAGTCTTCAACAGGATCATCTCTTGCAGCACACAACTGAACGAATGACTTATTCAATGGTTAAACAATCTCCGGCAAGGAGCACCTCCTCTTCTCTGACGGTTGGTCGATGATTCAACTTTCTTCCCTTTTCGGGTTGGCGTAATAGTCCCTTCCAGACTGTTTTCTCCATCTTTAGCTATCATGCTCACATGGGCATCTTCATAGCCGGGAAGAAGGTTATTGTTTACCTTGAGAGGGGCATCTTTCAGCTGAATGACTCCCTCTTCGATTAACTCCTCTATTTTGTCCTTGAGTGTATAGCAATTTTCGATGTCGTGCCCCTCGACACCGGAGTGGTATGCACAATGTTTGGTTTTATCGTGCCCTCGGGAAGTAGGCCTGGGGGTATTTCTGGGAATTGGCTGGAGTATTCCTGCGGCTTTCAGCTTCTCATACACTTGGGCTATGGGTTCGGCTAAAGGTGTATAGGTTCTGGTTGGCTTTCTCTCAGCATCTATGCGGGGTTTGGGTCCGTTTGGTGTGCGGGTTCGTGATTGTGGTGAGTATTTTGGATATGCTGGTTGGGTATGGTAAACAGGATATGGGGTAGCGCAGTGCTGATAATATGACTGTGGATTTTGAGTGTTTTGGTTATAGTAAGAAGGTGAGGCCGCTCTTTGGATGCTTTCTACACTGTCGCCCCCTATGATCTCACCAGCTTTGATACACTGGAAGTTGTTCTGGCCTATGTTCCTGAATGACCATGACAGAGGGTGATGCATCCTTTTTCCTCTGTAAGGTACCTCCTATGGAATCTGACTGCATTGCTCTGCTAGTTGCCTGTAGGTCTGTCAAGTTTGTAATCCTGCCTGTCTTAATGCCTTCTTCCACGAAGTCGCCCATTCTTACGACTTCTGCAAAACTTCGCCCAATTACACTGATCATCCTTTCATAATATGTCGCGTCTTTTAACGATTGCACGAACAAGGTGGTCATTTCGCTCTCTGCCATTGGAGGTTGGACCTTTGCTGCTTCTGACCGCCACCTCAGGGCGTATTCCTTGAAAGTTTCTGCGGATTTCTTTTCAAGTTTCATAAGATAAAATCTATCCGGGACAGTGTCAGTGTTGAATCTGAATCTATCCATGAAATCTTGTGTCATGGCATTCCAACCGTCCCATTTTCGAGGGTCTTGACATGTGTACCAGTCTAGCGTCTCGCCAGTTAGACTCCTGATGAATAATTTCATGATGATTGCTTGATTTTTCCCAACTCCAATCAATTTGTCGCAATATGACCTTAGATGAGCTCGAGGATTCCCCTTTCCATCGAACATGTCAAATTTGGGCACCTTGTACCCCACAGGTAATTCAATGTCGGGGTGCATGCATAAGTTTTCATATTCTAAACCTACCTCCCCCTTGTCCATCTGAATGTTTTTGAATGCCTCTTTCAAGCTACGGATTTCTTTTGCCACATTTTCATCAGCTCAGCTCGAGTCTGCCGTTCCACTTCCTTGTATTGATCTGTCTCTTGAGAGGATGCATGCATAATAAATGGTTGGCTTTCGGTCGGATGTGCTAATCCCCCATATTGTTTGTTAGGACTAGTGATGTGTGTCCTCTGCTCGTATTGGGTGGCTTGGCAATTTGGGTTGAGTGGGGGAGATATAAGTAGGTGGAGGTTGAGATATGTATGTAGTAAACGGATCATTTTGGAGGTCGGCTTGCAAATTGACCGGGCGAGTGACATTTTAGTGTGAGCTGGTATGTCATGCCTCTGCGGGAGCTTTGGGAAGTGAAGGCTCGAGGGCTTGTGACACTATTGCATTTGTCCTTTGCTCGGGAGTGGTGCATTCAAGCTAATGACAGGTTTGTGATATTTGAGCCTTTCTATTTAAACTTGCATGACTTCCATTCTTTGCAATAGTTTGGCGAGGTGTTGATCATTGGTGTTTCTCCTTTCTAATGCCTCTGCATCCTCTACAGGAACGGGGACGAGTCCTAAGTTGTTTCGTTCTGGTGCCTCTGGATTAGTCATTTATTGGATGATTGTGCTTCTGCCAGTCAACGCGAATCGGCCTTTTGGGGATAAGCTTAGCAAAATAACCTTCTAACAAATGAAGCAAACCAAGTTAGTATAATATGCAAAGAATTGCAGGCAATATATAATAATAAGCAAATTGCAAATCAAGCGCGTGCTCTAACATGTTTGGGACCTCTTTTATGCCAGAGGGAGGCCTAAAAGTCACATATGCGAGGTTATGATGGATTTGTCCAAGCCGTCCAACTGTAATGCTGTCGTTGGAAATGGCGACCAAATGACGGTGCACTCTTTCCAATTTCGGCACGTCATGATTGGATTTGTCTATCATTGTCACGCTACACATAATATGTTGGTTGGTCGTTGGGTTGAGAAACCCGTCGACAAGTTTGGTGTCTTCCTAATTGTGGTGTTGATGCCAAGGACCGACCCACCTAAGGTAAATGCATGCATGTCTTAAAATAAAGGGTGGTATAGCTCTATCCTGAGTTTCTAAGATTTGGCTTTACTAGACGCAAGGTTCCCGAGCGGACAACTCGAGTGAGAAGGCTACGCCGCTGATCAGACGAACCGATCTAACTCCGCGCATGTCACGACCCGACCCCGGGACCGCGACTGGTGCCCTACCTGGGCACCCTTACAGGTAAACATCAGAGAAAAATCAGCGGAACATACATGAAACTTATAAATAAAACATCGGAAGTAAAATAACAGGTTAGCCGATAGGGCTACCTTCCTGAACATATATAAATACAACCGAAGCAGTTGCCTCATTTCTTTTACAAACTGACCCACAATATGTGACTACAGACCTCTAAGAGTTTTAACATAACCACTGTGGCGGGACAGGGCCCCGCCATACCCCTGAAGCTACATGAATCTACTACCTCGGGAAACCGTACCAGAGCTAAGCCTCGAGCAAATGGAGCTTTCTCTCAAAATCAACCGAGATCCTAAGAGCAAGGATCACCAACCAGTACCTAAAACCTGCGGGCATGAACGGCCCCCGAAGGGTCGATAACAACAGTGCGAATATGGAGCGAAATAACGTCTGATGCAGATCATAATCGTACAAAGAACGACAGGGCAAGTATAGAAAGTACATACGGATCCCGCCGTGTCATTACCACCTATGAACTTAATCGTAGCTTATCATCATTTCCCATTTTCAATAAAAGCTATAGTCACACTCTTATGTACATGATTTAGGAAAATCATTAAGTTCATTACCATATAACTTACTTAACTTTCATAACACAATCCGCCCGCATGTGGAGGGACGATATACTACCCGCCCAATCGGACGCGATCAAGTCACACAAAATAGCAAAGGGTGGCGTGGAATCCCCATCACTGCCGACTATAAGTGTCAAATATAACCATGGGTCTCACGCCCATAATATCAATCCTGCCCGTGGAATCCTTCCTCACTGCCGGCAGTCCATGATATAATATAACACCAATAGGCATACATGAGCACCAAGTCCCCCCGGTGGTATAGCGTCTTGGGGGTTTACCCCTCACTTATACTCTTACCCTGGAGAAGGTGGTAAAGCAGGTGGTACAAAGATCTTGGGGTTTACCCCTCACTTATACTCTTACCCTGGAGAAGGTGGTATAACGTCTTGGGGCTTGCCCCTCATTTATACTCTTACCCTATCTCAACCGACCATCAAACAACACATAAAGCAGGTGGTACAGCGTCTTGGGGGTTTACCCCTCACTTATACTCTTACCCTGGAGAAGGTGGTATAACGTCTTGGGGCTTGCCCCTCATTTATACTCTTACCCTATCTCAACCGACCATCAAACAGGACATAAGCACTACCCTGTCTTTTATAAAAATCCGGGAATTTAACCCAAGTACTACAAATAACGGAAGCATACGGTGGAATCCCACATCACCGCTGTCAGTGCGTCCAGTAGCTTACCACAAGACAGCCGGCCCTCCAACTGAGAGTCGCGACAACGTAATAAAACATAATACTTGCACTCAAAGGCTATCACCAGCACACATAGGCTAATTCTCAATTAACCAAGCCAAAGTACTTATCAAGGCACAAATAGAATAATTCTCATTTAACAAGCCTAAGTACTTATCAGGCACAAATAGAATAATTCTCATTTTACAAGCCTAAGTACTTATCAGGCACAAATAGAATAATTCTCATTTTACAAGCCTAAGTACTTATCAGGGCACAAATAGAATAATTCTCATTTTACAAGCCTAAGTACTTATCCGCACAAATAGAATAATTCTCATTTACAAGCCTAAGTACTTATCCGCACAAATAGAATAATTCTCATTTTACAAGCCTAAGTACTTATCCGGCACAAATAGAATAATTCTCATTTTACAAGCCTAAGTACTTATCAGGCACAAATAGAATAATTCTCATTTTACAAGCCTAAGTACTTATCCGCACAAATAGAATAATTCTCATTTTACAAGCCTAAGTACTTATCCAGGGCACAAATAGAATAATTCTCATTTTACAAGCCTAAGTACTTATCAGGCACAAATAGAATAATTCTCATTTAACAAGCCTAAGTACTTATCCGCACAAATAGAATAATTCTCATTTTACAAGCCTAAGTACTTATCAGCACAAATAAAATAATTCTCATTTACAAGCCTAAGTACTTATCCGGCACAAATAGAATAATTCTCATTTTACAAGCCTAAGTACTTATCAGGCACAAATAGAATAATTCTCATTTAACAAGCCTAAGTACTAATCAAGGCATCACATAGAATTATTCTCATTTAACAAGCCAAAGTACTACGTGACATTCTTTTCAAAAGACTCCTTTCCAAATAACACTTCCCGATACTAACAACCGTAGTATCAAGTCCTATTCACCTTTCAAGACAAGTCACAATACCTTTTAGAAATACAATTACGAACTCTAAATCAAGTGACTTCCTTATTTAAAACCTTAAGCAATTGGTACCTTTAAAACAATTTGCCCTTCCTTAACACAAGTTATTTCTTTGATTACTTTATTAGAAAATCATTCTCTTAACCTTCCATAAAGCCGTTATAACCAACTTCCCATAAAGCCGTTATAACCCTTTATGGTTTAGACCAACACGTTCCTTTTATAACCAAGAGACTTCTACTTTTTGAAACCAAGTATTAAATACTTTCAAATAAATTCTCATAACTTTCAAAAATACAAATAGTCTCTTAACCTTTAGAAAACAAGTGACTCCTTTTATTATAAAACCTTAGGCAATTAATGCCTTAAAAATAAGTGGCCTTTTCACTAAAATCAAATCACTTATCTTTCCATAAGTCAAATATAACTAACTCCCCATAAAGCCGTTATATTCACTTTATACCTTAGTCAAAAACAATTTCCTATCCAAGGGACTTATACGTTTAAAACGGAACAAGTATCACATACTTGGAAACTCTTCAAGTCCCTTAACCTTAATAAAACTTAAGACATCCTTACTATTTTCAAAGAAGTGAGTTGATCTCCTAACCCACCCGACTTGGCATTACATAAAACAAGTAAAGAATATCATAGTCTTGTACGTCTGCAGTACTACATCGTCTAACTAGTCATGCTCAAAAGATAGGAAAAGTTCTACATAGAGTAAATCACATAACTACCTCTTAACTTCTAAGAGTAGAAGGAAACATGAAATGATACCACAAGTATATTCCATACATAGAATCATGCCAAAGGAAGGAAGAGGTTCACATACCTCGCGACGATTGTCGACAAGTAGCAAAATGCTCCAAAGTACCTCAACCTTGATAGCTATTCCACTCTCCAAGTAGGATACGCTATACTTAGTACTTCAACCTATAATGGTTACAATACGTCCATTAACCTTCTTACTTCACACGTAGAATATTCTAAGTGCTACGTCACTAAATTCTACGGAAAATCGGACAGCACTTCCTTTGTGTTTACTTACTTTGCCACCTTTTTCAAGGCCGAATACAATAACCAAACAGCCCCAATTGGCTCACAATTTCTATAAGGTACTCCAATAAAAACTAAACAGCCCCAATTGGCTCACAATTTAGAAAGTAGTCCAATACAAATGAAAAACAAACTAAAAGTCCAATTCGGCTAACTTGAAATACTACAACATCAATTCTTATCCAATGTTAGCATAACATGATATCAAGTCGCCACCAATTATAACTACTATAATCTCTAAGTAGGTAACATGCGACGATTTCTAATAAACGACCAATTAGTAATCCAATTTTCAAGTGGCTTATATAACATTTCGAATTTAGCTACAAGCACTCCACAATACTTATAAACTTCAACTTAACCACTTCATGCTAGCAACATGTAAAGCTAACAACAACAATATAAAAATCTTGTAACACTTTCAAAGAACAAGATTATACCTCAACGAATTGTAACCCAATCTTCAAAACCGAAGTTGCTCCTTAGCAACCTAGAGCCTCATCAAGACACTTCAATCCGCTCCTTGAGACCCTTAGAACCACACCAACAACTTTCCTTCAAACCTTCAATCCAAAACCTAGAAAGTCTCTAGGTTTTCTCTTTCGACTAATACGAAAACTCTCTTTTTAGGGATTTTTCTATTGAGATACACTTACTATACCCTCATGAACCTTGGTTTAAAGTGGAATTAAAAGAACAAGGAACAAATTTTTCTCCTTCTAATGCTAAGTGAACCGAGAGCTAAGCCTATGCTCTTCCAATTTTGTGTGAAATTTCAAGTGTTGGCTCTCTAGCACTACTAGTAATATAAAGAGTAAAGGATGGTCAAGATATCACCAAATGTGAGGCTTGGATAAGCTCTTAGTAAGTCAAGACTTATTGACTAATTGACTTGGTCAAGAATGTCATGCTACACAAGTTGCAAGACTTTAGTCATCCAAGACTTAAGGTAAATGACCAAAATGGCCATGCCATTTCGTCCAAGGCAAAGCTAAGGGGGGGTGACACGTGTTGCCCTCGTCGCAATATTTCGTTTTCCGACCATTTCCAAAATTCCGCTAAATAATTACTCGTCTCGAACCTTAACATTTTGAATTCTTACTTACATTCTTATAAACATATCCTGAAATTCCGGGGTGTAACATTCTTCCCCCCTTAGAAACATTCGTCCCCGAATGTTCTTTCGGAGTCAATCTTTATAATTTGCGACATAGTTTCCTTTCACAACCCCGTCATACCAACAATGCCACACATGGCCCTAATACCTTGTACACGCATACTCGTCCCTCTTAAGCCCAAAAGAGATTATCTTTTCGTACTTCCAACTCATACTAGCATACATACATAACTTCCATACCGATTCTGGCCTCAAATCTTTGGAGTAACTCTATAAAACAATATAAGGCCATTTCCGGCTTTCATGACCTGGTTCCGGTGGAACGCGTCCACGAACCCGTAAAACAATTAACTAAACTTGGGCCTTGCGCCCTCGTGACCCTGTCACGTAGCGGAACTACTACCAACTGATCCCACTCCATTCCAGGCCATGGGGAGACCGTGCAGAGTCCTCAACCACTCGGTCGCTTAACTCTTATCCTTGGTCTGACTTAAAATCTTATTGCCAGAGAAAACCTTATACATCTAAGGTCTCGGCAGTTATCAATATTCTTAGGCTCGCAATTTCCATGCTCCCAGCCTATCTTATCATCCCCCCAGTAAACGGGTACAAAAACTTCTCACAAAACCATAACCATGTTGTCTCGATCACAACAACCATTATTTACTCTATACAGGCCTCATCCGTATAATCCTCTTAAGCTTACTACACAGCTTAATCTATTAACATGACATTCCGTTAGGTTCCTTAATATGGCTTCTTAAGGGTTCACTACCCTATCAGACAGCTCATCCTTTCCCAATTATCTCGAAATAAAACACAAAACCTTGGCGAAAATTCATTAACTATTCCATACCTTCCCGGTATCTAGTTAGTCTTTACCGATTCCTGGTAATCTAAAATCATTCTAGGCAACACGCGTCTGACCCTCATACATAACTCCGTAGAGATGTATGTCACAATACCGACTATACTATAATCATTACCAACCTGGATACGCAATCCACCACATCTTTCCTGGGTCACTGCTGCCTTTCTCGTAGCTGCAAACAACATAACTTGTTAGGGAGGGACGACCCTAACAACACAGCTCTATCGCACGATCTCAGAGTGAGAAGAAGGGAAACCAATCCTAAATGTCCTGCAGCCTCACGATTATAGATGTGGTGCAACACACCGATAATCAAGACTCTACTAGACACGGTGCGTAGACACTTTCCGAGGACTAATCGCTTCGATACCACTTTTGTCACGACCCGAGGCCGGGACGCTGGTGCCCTACAGGCACCCTTACGAATAAACATCGAGAGAAAAATCAGCGGAACATACATGAAACTTATAAATAAAACATCGGAGTAAAATAACAAAGTTAGCCGATAGGCTACCTTCCCGAACATATATAAATACAACCAAGCGGTTGCCTCATTTCTTTTACAAATCGACCCACAATATGTGACTCTGCACCTCAAGAGTTTTAACATAACCATCGTGGCGGGACAGGGCCCCGCCATACCACGAATATACATGAATCTACTACCTCGTGGGAAAACCGTACAAGAGCTAAGCCTCCGAGCAAATGGAGCTTTCTCAAATCAACCGAGATCCTAAGAGCAAGGATCACCAACAGTACCTAAAACTGCGGGCATTTAACGCAGCCCCGAAGGTCGATACAACAGTACGAATATGGAGCAGAAATAACGTCTGATGATCATAATCGTACAAAAGAACGGCGAGGCAAGTATAAAAGTACATACGGATCCCGCCGTGTCATTACCACTATGAACTTAATCGTAGCTTATCATCATTTCCCATTTTCAATAAAAGCTATAGTCACACTCTTATGTACATGATTTAGGAAAATCATTAAGTTCATTACCATATAACTTACTTAACTTTCATAACACAATCCGCCTTTATGTGGAGGGACGCGTATACTACCACCCGGTCGGGACGCGATCAAGTCACACAAAATAGCAAAGGGTGGCCGTGGAATCCCCCATCACTGCCGACAGCTATAAGTGTCAAATATAACCATGGGTCTCACGCCCATAATATCAATCTGCCGTGGAATCCTTCCTCACCGCTGGCCATGATATAATATAACACCAATAGGCATACATGAGCACAAAGTCCTCCCGGTGGTATAGCGTCTTGGGGGTTTACCCCTCACTTATACTCTTACCCTGGAGAAGGTGGTAAAGCGGTGGTATAGCGTCTTGGGGGTTTACCCCTCACTTATACTCTTACCCTGGAGAAGGTGGTATAACGTCTTGGGGCTTGCCCCTCATTTATACTCTTACCCTATCTCAACCGACCATCAAACAACACATAAAGCAGGTGGTACAGCGTCTTGGGGGTTTACCCCTCACTTATACTCTTACCCTGGAGAAGGTGGTATAACGTCTTGGGGCTTGCCCCTCATTTATACTCTTACCCTATCTCAACCGACCATCAAACAGACATAAGCACTACCACGTCTTTTATAAAAATCCGGAATTTAACCCAAGTACTACAAATAACGGAAGCATACGTGGAATCCCATCACATGTCGATGCGTCAAGTAGCTTACCACAAGACAGCCGGCCCTCCAACTGAGAGTCGCGGCAACGTAATAAAACATAATACTTGCACTCAAAGGCTATCACCAGCACACATAGGCTAATTCTCAATTAACCAAGCCAAAGTACTTATCAAGGCACAAATAGAATAATTCTCATTTAACAAGCCTAAGTACTTATCCGGGCACAAATAGAATAATTCTCATTTTACAAGCCTAAGTACTTATCAGCACAAATAGAATAATTCTCATTTTACAAGCCTAAGTACTTATCCGGGCACAAATAGAATAATTCTCATTTTACAATCCTAAGTACTTATCAGGGCACAAATAGAATAAGTCTCATTTTACAAGCCTAAGTACTTATCAGGCACAAATAGAATAATTCTCATTTTACAAGCCTAAGTACTTATCAGGGCACAAATAGAATAATTCTCATTTAACAAGCCTAAGTACTTATCAGGCACAAATAGAATAATTCTCATTTTACAAGCCTAAGTACTTATCCGCACAAATAGAATAATTCTCATTTTACCAGCCTAAGTACTTATCCGGGCACAAGTAGAATAATTCTCATTTATCAACCGTCAGTACTGACCAGCGAACAAATAGAATAATTCTCATTTAACAAGCCTAAGTACTTATCCGGGCACAAATAGAATAATTCTCATTTTACAAGCCTAAGTACTTATCCGGGCACAAATAAAATAATTCTCATTTTACAAGCCTAAGTACTTATCCGGGCACAAATAGAATAATTCTCATTTTACAAGCCTAAGTACTTATCTGGGCACAAATAGAATAATTCTCATTTAACAAGCCTAAGTACTAATCAAGGCATCACATAGAATTATTCTCATTTAACAAGCCAAAGTACTACGTACGTACATTCTTTTCAAAAGACTCCTTTCCAAATAACACTTCCCCGATACTAACAACCGTAGTATCAAGTCCTATTCACCTTTCAAGACAAGTCACAATACCTTTTAGAAATACAATTAGAACTTCTAAATCAAGTGACTTCCTTATTTAAAACCTTAAGCAATTGGTACCTTTAAAACAATTTGCCTTCCTTAACCCAAGTTATTTCTTTGATTACTTTATTAGAGAAAATCATTCTCTTAACCTTCCATAAAGCCGTTATAACCAACTTCCCATAAAGCCGTTATAACCCTTTATGGTTTAGACCAACACGTTCCTTTTATAACCAAGAGACTTCTACTTTTTGAAACCAAGTATTAAATACTTTCAAATAAATTCTCATAACTTTCAAAAATACAAATAGTCTCTTAACCTTTAGAAAACAAGTGACTCCTTTTATTATAAAACCTTAGGCAATTAATGCCTTAAAAATAAGTGGCCTTTTCACTAAAATCAAATCACTTATCTTTCCATAAGTCAAATATAACTAACTCCCATAAAGCCGTTATATTCACTTTATACCTTAGTCAAAACAATTTCCTATCCAAGGGACTTATACGTTTAAAGCGAACAAGTATCACATACTTGGAAACTCTTCAAGTCCCTTAACCTTAATAAAACTTAAGACATCCTTACTATTTTCAAAGAAGTGAGTTGATCTCCTAACCCACCCGACTTGGCATTACATAAAACAAGTAAAGAATATCATAGTCTTGTACGTCTGCAGTACTACATACGTCTGCAACTAGTCATGCTCAAAAGATAGGAAAAGTTCTACATAGAGTAAATCACATAACTACCTCTTAACTTCTAAGAGTAGAAGGAAACATGAAATGATACCACAAGTATATTCCATACATAGAATCATGCCAAAGGAAGGAAGAGGTTCACATACCTCGCGACGATTGTCGACAAGTAGCAAAATGCTCCAAAGTACCTCAACCTTGATAGCTATTCCACTCTCCAAGTAGGATACGCTATACTTAGTACTTCAACCTATAATGGTTACAATCGTCCATTAACCTTCTTACTTCACACGTAGAATATTCTAAGTGCTACGTCACTAAATTCTACGGAAAATCGGACAAAGACTTCCTTTGTGTTTACTTACTTTGCCACCTTTTTCAAGGCGAATACAATAACCAAACAGCCCCAATTGGCTCACAATTTCTATAAGGTACTCCAATAAAAACTAAACAGCCCCAATTGGCTCACAATTTAGAAAGTAGTCCAATACAAATGAAAAACAAACTAAAAGTCCAATTCGGCTAACTTGAAATACTACAACATCAATTCTTATCCAATGTTAGCATAACATGATATCAAGTCGCCACCAATTATAACTACTATAATCTCTAAGTAGGTAACATCGACGATTTCTAATAAACGACCAATTAGTAATCCAATTTTCAAGTGGCTTATATAACATTTGAATTTAGCTACAAGCACTCCACAATACTTATAAACTTCAACTTAACCACTTCATGCTAGCAACATGTAAAAGCTAACAACAACAATATAAAAATCTTGTAACACTTTCAAAGAACAAGATTATACCGCAATTGTAACGATCTTCAAACGAAGTTGCTCCTTAGAAACCTAGAGCCTCATCAAGACACTTCAATCCGCTCCTTGAGACCCTTAGAACCACACCAACAACTTTCCTTCAAACCTTGATCCAAAACCTAGAAAGTCTCTAGGTTTTCTCTTTCACGACTAATACGAAAACTCTCTTTTAGGGATTTTCTATTGAGATACACTTACTATACCCTCATGAACCTTGGTTTAAAGTGGGGAATTAAAAGAACAAGGAACAAATTTTTCTCCTTCTAATGCTAAGTGAACCCGAGAGCTAAGCCTATGCTCTTCCAATTTTTGTGTGAAATTTCAAGTGTTGGCTCTCTCTAGCACTACTAGTAATATAAAGAGTAAAAGATGGTCAAGATGTCACCAAATGTGAGGCTTGGATAAGCTCTTAGTAAGTCAAGACTTATTGACTAATTGACTTGGTCAAGAATGTCATGCTACACAAGTTGCAAGACTTTAGTCATCCAAGACTTAAGGTAAATGACCAAAATGGCCATGCCATTTCGTCCAAGGCAAAGCTAAGGGGGGGTGACACGTGTTGCCTCCCGTTAAATCATAATATTTCGTTTCCGACCATTTCCAAAATTCCGCTAAATAATTACTCGTCTCGAACCTTAACATTTTGAATTCTTACTTACATTCTTATAAACATATCACGAAATTCCGGGGTGTAACATTCTTCCCCTTAGAAACATTCGTCCCGAATGTTCTTTGAGTCAATCTTTATAATTTTCGACATAGTTTCCTTTCACAACCTCATACCAACAATGCCACATATGGCCCTAATACTTGTACACACATACTCGTCCTCTTAAGCCCAAAAGAGATTATCTTTTCGTACTTCCAACTCATACTAGCATACATACATAACTTCCATACCGATTCGGCCTCAAATCTTTGGAGTAACTCTATAAAACAATATAAGGCCATTTCGGCTTTCATGACTGGTTCCGGTGGGCGTCCACGAACCCGTAAAACAATTAACTAAACTTGGGCCTTGCGCCGTGACCACTCGCGTGGCGGAACTACTACCAACCGATCCCACTCCATTCCAGGCCATGGGAGACCCGTAGCAGTCCTCAACCCGACTCGTCGACTTAACTCTTATCCTCGTGCGACTTAAAATCTTATTGCGGAGAAAACCTTATACATCTAAGGTCTCGGCGGTTATCAATATTCTTAGGCTCGCAATTTCCATGCTCGACCTATCTTATCATCCCCAAGAGAACGGTACAAAAACTTCTCACAAAACCATAACCATGTTGTCTCGATCACAACAACCATTATTTACTCTATCTGTGGCCTCATCCGTATAATCCTCTTAAGCTTACTACACAGCTTAATCTATTAACATGACATTCCGTTAGGTTCCTTAATATGGCTTCTTAAGGGTTCACTACCCTATCAGACAGCTCATCCTTTCCCAATTATCTCGAAATAAAACACAAAACCTTGGCGAAAATTCATTAACTATTCCATACCTTCCCGGTATCTATTTAGTCTTTACCGATTCCTGGTAATCTAAAATCATTCTAGGCAACACGCGTCTGACCCTCATACATTGTTAATGTGTGTTTGTACGTATCAAGGTCTCCATTTCTCGTATACTCAACAATATATTTCATAACAGATACAAGAAAATAGAGGAAGCAACAACTTATGTCCACTGTAAACAGGTGGGTCAACACGAGGAGAGACATATTTGTACATTTTTATTGACTGCAGCCAACACGATAAACATATACAACCAGATTTTATTTACTAACATCAGTTCCTCCCAAACAGGTCGACCAATCCAGATCAGTGGAAACATTGTTCGACCCCGGTAAACAGTGGACAATTTAGGCTCAGAAAAATGTACAAGAAACAGCATGTAGAAGAGAAGAGGTACACAATAATTTAACCAATATAAATAGCATTCTATATGAAACATGATTTAGTTGTTATTTAGTTATATTATTCTAGAAGGGTGATAATTTCAAGCATAAACATTGTCGACCCAGGCAGCGGGCTGTGAATGCAGGCAGCAGACAAGCAAACACAATTCAGCAGGCCCAAATGACAAAGTTCAGATTCTAAAACAGACCACTGGTCCAAAAGCAGATTTCACATTTACAAGAAGACAGATCAGCCTCCTACAGTACATGAGACATCTAGATTCAGGATTTAAGCTTCGGCAAATGCTCATAGTCAGATAATAGCAGTGGAACATACATAACACATAACCCTGTATATAGCAAACATCATGCTGGTAAATGAGGCGCTTTCATAGATTAAACTTATTCAAAAGTAAACAGTACAACTTATTCTTACAGCCCAAACCACAAACGTGACTACAGACCTCTAGGAATAACAACTGTGGCGGGACAGGGCCCCGCCATACCCCTGAATGTACATAATACCTATAGCATCAGGGAAAAACCGTACCAACAAAACTAGCCTCCGGAGGAATGGAGCCGATGCGAGCGGTGATCCTAGAGTGAGGATCCACACACCTTACACCACTGCGGCATGAACGCATCCCAGGAAGGGGTCGGTACCTGATATGTACTAAGTATGCGGCGGAAAATCGAAAATACCTCATAAGTCTAAAATATCTGGAGACATGTATGAAAATCAGTTTACAGAACACTGTGCCTTACTAATAATGAGAATATCAAGCATATAATATACTGCATGAAAATAGGAAGCTCATCTCTAGACAACTCCCATGACTCAGGCAGTTCAACGATATCGCGTGTCGGTAAGAGGCT
Source organism: Przewalskia tangutica (assembly GCA_029844215.1). Lineage (NCBI taxonomy): Eukaryota > Viridiplantae > Streptophyta > Magnoliopsida > Solanales > Solanaceae > Przewalskia > Przewalskia tangutica. The sequence goes on along the minus strand of CM056732.1, from coordinate 77,907,944 downwards.
AGCATGACGAACTCAGCCTCCGAGGCCCTAAGCACTTGCATCGTCCGCTGTAACTACCGAACAAAATCCTGAGGATCCTCCTCGGACCTCGAACCATAGAACTCGGGTGGATGACAACCCAGGAAATCCCGAATCCGTAAACTGTCGGCTCTAGGGTTGGTTGCCTGCTCTGTCGTGTTGCCACTGCTATCTTTGGTCAATAACCGTATCTGCTCCCCGTAATCTCTATACTCGGCCAGGCGTGGATGGAGGCTCGCATCGCGATCTCGATGGCGCTGCGGCTGCCGAACTCCGAAATTTGGCGACGTCGTGGAACTCGCCTCCCGAAACATCATCTCTGGTAAAGACTGGTCCTGTGCCCTCGTGACCCTCCGCGTCCTACTAGCAGCTCCCTCAGCTGCCTTGCCCTTCTGGGCTGCGGTTGCCTTGCGTGGAGGGCACCAGTCGCGGCCCCGGGGTCGGGTCGTGACAGATCACTTGATTAAAAACATGAATCAATTCATGAACTAATCTTATGATTTGAGAATTAAAATCATTTAAGATTATTGTTTCAGAACTCGAACCAGATAGTTGTATTCTCGAGATAGACATCCGTAAAACTACTACACAAGTGGGGGTTAATTTTTATCATAGGACACTGCTGAAGCATGTCTCTATCGACATCAAGTTAGTGTTTGTTGTTCAATCTGAAGTATTTCTTATTGTTGATTTCAATTTTTATAGAGTTGTTATTCTATATTGTGCTTGTTCATTGATGATACTAGATCGGTACTAACAATCTAAGACATAAATTCAGAAAAATGACTTTTTCTGATTGTTTGCAAAATATTCAGAGAATCATTTTGCTGATTTGCAAAGATGGATCAATCTGGATTGTCAATGGTGAAAACCCATGTTGAGAAACGTAAAAAATTCAAAGGTTCTGATTTCAAACGCTGGCAACAAAAGATGTTGTTCTATTTGACAACTCTTCATGTGGCAAACGCGTTGACTGCTGAGGCTCATATGGCATTGCAAGAAGGAGAATGAGAGAATGCTCCTACTGAGGCGAAAATTTGAAAATCTCAAGGTTATTCAGACTTGGGAGAGTCTAGTTTCTTTGCAGAAACTATATTCTCAATGCCTTAGATGATTCTCTCTATGATATCTACTCCACGTTCAGAACAACACGGGAGTTGTGGTAATCATTGGAGAACAAGTACAAAACTGAGGTTGCTTGTTCCAAGAAGTTCGTCATCAGCAAGTTTCTAAACTTTAAGATGAGCGATGTCAAGCCTGTTGTCAAGCAAGTGGAGGAAATCCAAGTCATTGTTCTTGAGTTAGAGGTTGAAGGAATGGGCCTTAATCCGAATTTTCTTGTTGGTGCTATTATTGAGAAATTACCTCCTCCTTGGAAGGATTTTAAAGTTTATCTTAAGTATCTAAACGAGAAAATGAATTTTGAGCAATTGGTTCTTAAAATTTGAGTTGAAGAGGATAACCGGAAGAATGAAAATGTTGATGTTGTTTCCTTGGAGCCTAATGCTAATATGGTTGAAGGAAATCCATTTAAGGACAAGTTTCAGAAAGGCAAGGGCAAGTTTGTTGGTCTCAAGCCATTTTTTGCAGCCGGGAAGAATGCACACGCCCCACAAAAGACCAATGGGTTCAAGAAATCACATGTTGGTGTATGTTGGGTGTGCGGGAAACCTGGGCATAGAGCAAAAGATTGTCGCCTTCGTAAGAGTCAAGGTGGTGGTATTGGAGGTTCGAGCAATATCAACCAATCCAACTATGCTGAAACTAAAAACCAATTCATTGGTGTTGTTGCTGCTCAAGCAAATCTGGTTATAAATTCAACCGATTGGTGGATGGATACGGGTGCTTCTATGCATGTATGTTATGAAAAGGACATGTTTTCATCCTACCAGGCCATCAAGGACGGAGAACCATTGTTCGTGGAAAATGTCGCTGCTGTAAAAGTTGAAGGAAAAGGGAAGGTGATTTTGAAACTCACTTCCGGGAATGATCTTTTGCTCACTAAAGTGTTGCACGTGCTTGAAATTTGTAAGAATTTAATTTCTGGTCCTGTTCTTAGCAACAAGGCCTTTAAGATATTATTTGAATCTGACAAATTTGTACTCACTAAGGGTGGGATGTATGTAGTGAAGGGTTACCTCAGTGAGGGGCTCTTCAAACTATCTATTGTACCTACTAAGGCAATTGTCATTATTAATGAAAATGCAGACACTAGCACTGCTTCTATGTATATGGTTGATTCTCTTTCCTTATTGCATTCACAATTAGGCCATGTCAATTATCGCTCTTTACAAAGAATGGTAAAATTAGGCATGTTGCCAAAATGCTCTATGAACAAAATGACTAAGTGTGGGGTTTGCATAGAATCAAAATATGCAAGTCATCCTCATAAATCAAATGAAGTGCTTGATTTAATTCATAATGATTTGTGTGATTACCAAACAACCTCTTCTCGTGGAGGAAACAATTATTACATATCATTTATAGATGATTGCAGTAAATTTTATTATGTATACTTAATACATACCAAAGAAGAAGCTTTAAACATGTTCAAAACATATAAAGCGGAAGTGGAAAACCAACTTTACCAAAGGATTAAAATTCTAACGTCTGATAGAGGTGATGAATATCAATCAAATGAGTTCAAAGAATTTTGTTCTACTCATGGTATAGTTCATCAAACCACTGCACAATATACTCCAAAACAAAATAAAGGTTCCAAGCGTAAGAATAGAACATTGAAGAATATGATAAAATCAATGTTGGTTAGCTCGGGTGCACCTCTTAGCCTATGTGGAGAGGCTTTACATACTGCAAATATGATATTAAACATGATTTCTCATAATAAAAGTGATCAATCTCCTTATAACTTATGAAAAGGAAGATTGCCTACTTTCAAAAGGATGAGAAAGTGTGGGGTTGCCTAGCGAAAGTTCAAGTTCTCTTACTAAAGAGAACAAAACTTGGACCAAAATGGTGGATTGCATATATATCGCCCACAATAATAGTGCAACATATAAGTTTTGGTGTATGTCATACTTTTTCGACCGCGACATTATTTCTTAGAGAAACCTGCTTAGAAAGGTTAGAAAATAAATAATAAAATGCTAAAGTGTTAAAAGGGTGATTAATGTTAAAGTAGGTGCTAAAGTGCTAAAAGGTTCGCAGAGTCGCCACCTAATTATTTTGGGTGAATTAAGACACCTAAATGTCAACTAGGTTAAAGTCAACACTACCTCCATTTTAATGGTCTGCTAAACTTAATGAGATTCTGGTTAAGGATTCTTTATTATCCTAAAGGGAAGGAGTTAGACACCCTAAAGGATCCGCTAACTTGCGGTTGTCCGTTCAAACCTAGGGTTAATTATTTATGCTGAGAAAAATGTATGTTAAAAATATTTAAGTAAAAGATGTTGTAAATATCCCTAAGAGAAAATACATTTTTTCATGATAAAAGAAAACCATAATGTTTGTTTATAAAAATAAGGTTAATTTTGAAGGAACATATTCGTTCGTAAAATACTTAAATAAGAGGTTTATATTGCATAGCATAATATAAAGGGTAGTAATGCAAAATTAGTTATGGCAAAGTATGCATTTATAAAAATATGTCTAACATGTAAAAGTGTCTATTATGCAGGAGATAATAAAAGTATGATTTTTAAAATAATGTATGCAATAGTAGAGTTTATAAGAAAATGAGTTCCTCACGTTAGATAATATTTTAAATAGATGAATAACCGTGCTAGCGAGAGTTACTAAGTGATTTTAATGTAACTTAAGCGGTGTATTACAAGCTAAGAACAATTAACTTAGGGGAAATGGATTTCTGGTATTAAACTACCTTCTAATTTATTGAGTTAAGATTAACCACTCTTAAGTATAACATTAATAATGCACTGTTAGACAATTAGTTCACAACAAATAAATGGGGGCGGGATAAGAAAACAATAAAGGTGACTCGAGGGAAATGGCGATGTCATTCGCCGGTGGCTTGGAATTTTCGAGGCGGAGATGAAGATGCACATGGATGTAGGTCCTCGTTTGTTGTAACTCATGATGAGTCTCGCAATGAGACTCTTCGTTTAGCTCTGATGCGTGCCATGTAAAAGAAAGAAAAGAAGATAAAGATTAGTATGCACTCCAAATGATATAAAATATGAATAAGAGAAGAAACACTAAACACATGCGTATGTTTATAATGTATACTAATCCTGCCGACCCGAAACAATCCAGCATGCAATTTCTATTAAACAATAAGCCTCTGTGAGCAGAAGATATGACTGAAACTCCACAATTATCAGCGTTTTTATTTTTAGATTTCAAAGAGACTACACCTAGTTATACAGCAACACAGACAAGGGGAACAAGAGAAAAAGCCAAACATGCAATGAATTGGGCCCAGTATTCAGTTACAGAAAAGAAATAACAAGGCCATCCAAGATGCCTCAAAGTCCAGTTTCATTTATAGGGACTGTTTTCATGCGTAATTCCTACACTATAGAACTGAAGACAACTGTATTTTCATTTGTCTAAACTTGAATAACCTTAAGAGCATAGAAAAGCAGTAAATAATGAAGCAATAGCAACTGGGTCACATATTATTCTACGCTTAATCTGACAGTGAATTAAGCGTATATCGGCAAAACATACAACTTTCAGTTTCCAAGTTAATTCAGATGAGTATTTAAACATAGATGTTAGTATGTCCAATTAACAGGTTCTTGAAACAACCTACAGAGCATATGTGCACTTTATAATTAACCTAGACATGCTAGCATAGGACTAATACAGATTATATTTCATATATGCCTGGACAGTGGGCTTAGGTTGATACAGGGCCTATGCAGGATGTAGGGTCATACAGGGAAGTATCGGCAATAATATGCACAAGCAGTTTCGAACTAACAAGGTTACGACAAATGTACATGCTTGGTCTAAACCTGCATAGACATGACACTCGTCTGAAGTATGCAAAGGAATAGATTTAGATCTGTATTCGGATAGGCAGAGACAAGGAAGCAGTCGATTTAACCACATAGGAATAATTCCAGCAATCTCTCAAATATGTCATTTTAGACATGATGAAGGATATTTAGGCTATCTAAAGCATACAGAATTGTACATATGATAAGATGCATCATCTGGGATGACACTTACACATTCGTATGGCGATTTACACAACTATGAGACACATACAAGGCATATTTGAATATTCAATCCAGGACAGACATTTGGATGTGCAAGAGACATTTTTCATATATGCCAGGAACACTTATAGAAATGAATGCAGGTCATATTTATGGAACACATTAAAAAAATCAATCAGACACATAGCGTTTTCAGAATCGCCCAAGAATCAGTATAACTGTTTGGGTTACATATTAACCTAGACACATCATCCATATTAAATGATCGATCCTAACTAATAGGTTCAGCCACCAAATAATATTCACCAAAAAAATGCCTCAAATCGGTTTAACACACATAAATGACAAACTATATTATACCAAACACATTCGACAAGTGACGATCGTACGAGCCATAAAAATGCAAATTTAAACAGAAAGTTTGCAAGGTGATGAGTTTACCTTCTCCGGGAAGCGAATCGAGGCAGCGTATCAAGCGTCGATCCACTGGGAGGATTAATTGCAATGCGATTTAAAAGGGGTGAAGCTCCTGTTTTGAGAATGCTTACCCATTTGCGACTGATCTTATTCTTCAATTATTTTCTGAAATTTTGATTCTCGATGATTATTCTTGGTGTTTTTACTCCATTCGAATATGTAGATTCGGGCTGATTTTGGATCGATTTCTCACTGATTTTTCGATCGATGAAGGCTTGTTTTTTTATTCTGTTTTTCTCCTGATTTCTTGCTCTCTATTTCTCTCATCCTCCCTCCGATGCCTTTGCATGTGTACATCGATTGGTATTTATACCCTTGATTTAGGTACTTAGTTATGGTAACTCTGATTTTGGGTATATGGTAAGCTGCGATTTCGGGTATTTCCTACCATAATAGGTGCTGATTTTAATGTAAGATTTTCGGGTGTATATTTGGAACGATTTAGTGTGATTTAGTGCTGACTTTAGGTAGGGATTTCAGTGAGCTGGCTGGTGTGCATGGGTAAGGAAAGGTCGTCGGATTCTCAGGCAAGGGTTCTTTATTATCCTAAAGGGAAGGGGTCAGACACCCTGAAGGATCCGCTAACTTGCGGTTGTCCGTTCAAACCTAGGTTATTTATTATGCTAAGAAAAGACATGTTAAAGGCATTTGAGTAAAAGAATTTTGAAGATATAAGATATTTTGTCTAAAATTAATTGCGAGATTTGTGTAGAAAAGTCAAAGTTAGTTTTGGAAAATATGTCATTAGGGTACCTAAATACCATATTAGATACATATCATGTATAACAGGAGTAAAAATTTATTATGACACAGTGTTTGATTATGAGATAGGATTGTAAGATGGTTATCGATGTTTTAGATAATTTTCTTATGTGAAGGCTAATGAGGATTTATAAAAAAAACGGGTTTCATGTTGAACTAATATATTAACTATCTAAGTAATTATGCAAATGAAAATTATTAAATGATTTCCTAGGACTTAAGAGGGGGAGGTTATCTTCTAATTTATTGCTTCAATATTATATTCTACTAGTAGCGTAATGTTAGACAAATAATTACAATAAACCAATAGGGAAAGGGGAGGCAATAATAAAGACTCTAAGGAATGGCGAATTCATTTTCGCCTATGGCTTTGGAATTTCTGATGCGGAGAGGATGAAGCACATAAATGCGGGTCTTCGCGTTTGCCACGACGAGTCTCACCATGAGACTCTTTGTTGCTCCGATGCGTTTCATGTAAACATAGAAAATGATAAGGATTAGTATATGTTTTATATCATCTTATCACATAATAAATGAATGGGCATCAAATCTAAACATACACGGTCCAGTTCAGGCATGGGTATGCATAAATTAACTGTGGATGTTGGCAGATTAACAAACCAATGAGAAGCAGGCATAAAAGGCTCAGCCCAGACATAAACTCGCAAGCCCAACAGTCAGTACAGAGACATATATATAACTATGTGAAGGCAATGCGAAAATTGTATAATATGGACTGGGCCCAGCAGATATACGCAGGATACCCAGATGTGAATACTGCAGGGATATGCCCAACTTATGATGAACCCACTTAAACACAAATTCACAAATGCAAATACCAAGGCAGGGGTATTTAGAGTTACATGAACATGCTAAAGATTCAGAGGCAAACCAATACAAGTTCTTTAATTATCCAAGAGCAAACAGAGGATTAATATACGCGATATTCTATATAATTTTACAATTGGGCTGATGTAGTTCCTAAATTACTATGAGCATTGACGATTGTCCTAGCCATAACTTGTCTTTTAAACAGATTCAGGTTCCAAGAAAAGGGGATAGATGCGTACTGAAGGTATACCATTGGTGAAATCAGGTTCTTCTAAAATGGAAGGACCCTGTGCGAGTCATAGTTCTTACATGCGATCAAACTAGACAGCAAATTCAGAAACCAAAAAATGCATAAACATGGGTTAACAGTCAAGATTCTAACTCCATATATTACATTGGTAGCCTTTACCATTCTAAGTGCAAATAGATATAGCCACAGAAGCAAGAGAGACCTTTTGTACTTTACTTACATGCGCAGATATACCATAATTTTACAGATCAGATGATTCAAGTGTTATACCCCGTAGTTCAGGCCGTGCGTATGGGGCCATACGAAAGGAGTTAAGACTTAGGTAGGTTGATGAAAATCTCGATCAGGGGCCTCAGCGCCGCGGCGCCGGAGGCAGGGCCGCGGCGCCAAGGCGGGTGATTGTAGGGCCGCGGCGCCGGAAATCAGGGCCGCGGCGCCGGAAGATCCGAGGGGTGGCAGGAGTTTCAGCGCCAGCCATTCTGCGCATGGCGCCGAGGCGGGTTCTGCGAGTTAGTGGAAATTTCTGCCTTTGTTTTGTTTTAAAAGAGGTCATGGGTGGGTGACAAGTGTCCCCCCCCCATCTGAAATGTTGCATGCCTTATATTGACCAAGTCTTCAAGACTTGGTCATCTTTCATCTCTCTCTCTCTCTAAGCTAAAAAGCTCTCCCTTCTCTCTAGAAAATCAAGAGAAACTCCAAGCTTAAGGAAAATCTGAAAAGTGTGATAAGAAGGAAAGTTATTTGCAAGCTTGTGGAGGTTATTGTGGTGGTGTTCTTGAAAAGGAGGCTAGCAAAATTGTTGGAATAGTTTTGGCTAAAGCTCTAAAGGTAACATTTCTTCTCTTGTAGCTAGTTATTGGTGTTGCACGTGAAGAAGAAGGAACTTGTAGTAGTAAATAATGCTCTTAGAATCATTGCATGTAAGAAAAATGGTTTGGATATGAAAAGATTGGTTAAGGAGATATTATGAGCATGTTGTAGCCTACAAACTACTTTAGAATTGTTAAGTGTATTGTTTTACCTTATAGGGCAGAATTTTACACACCTAAGTTTGGTTGTGTAATCCCCTTTGAAATGTTGGATTTTTGGGCCTTAAATGTGGCGTTTGAATATTGAATTCGACCTTGAAAAGGTGGCAAGATATGTAGAAACAAAGGAAATGCTGTCCAAATTTCCTTAGGAATTAGTAACTTGAACTTGGAATTTCTACATTGAAATTAGGGGTTAATAAACGTATATGGTCATTATAGGTTGACATATTACGTGCGGTATTTCAGACTTAAGCAAGTGGATTAACCGAAGAGGTATGTGGAACTTTCCTATCTCTTGAGCATGAGTAGTTGTACCTATGTAGTACGGTAGACGTACAAGATTTGATATCTTTCACTTGTTTTAAAGTATATGATACTTGTTTCATTTTAAAAGTATAAGTCTCTTGGATTTAGGGAAAATGTATTTGACAAAGGAATAACGCTAATATAATGACTTTATGGGAAGTTGGTTATGTTAGCTTTTGAAAGGTTGACAAAGAAAGGTTTACTCTAAGTAAAACAAGTACGGGTAAAGGATTTGAAACTATGGAAGATGAATTGATTTTTAGGCATTGATTGCCTAAGGTTTTAAAAAGGAAATGAAGTCACTTGATTTAGAAGCCTATTATATTTCTAAAAGGAAATGTGACTTGTCTTGAAAAGAAATCGTAACTTGATACTATGGTGATTAGTATCTTGGAATTTTTGTATAAAAAGAGTTATTTCTTAAAAGGTTAGAAGTACAGGGTACTTGGGTTGAATTTCCGGATTTTCTATTAAAAGACATGTTGGTGCCTTAGGTATACTAAAATGAGAGGATATATTAATAATGTTAATAAGAAGTTAGGGGATTTCTTAACTTGCCTATGTTATGATAAGCCGGTAGTGCTTATGTTATGTATGATAGACCGGTAGTGCTTATGTTATGTATGATAGGCCGGTAGTGCTTATGTTATGTATGATAGGCCGGTAGTGCTTATGTTATGTATGATAGCCGGATGAGCTATGTTATTTCTATATATTATTACGGGGTAAACCCCGGGTTATTACTTATGCCATGGATTTGCTACCCATGATGCGAGTGTGGCGCTTGTACTCATGCGGATCCGGACCACAGGATCCATGCGGGTGAACTAGTCCCATGCGAGTACGGCGATGGTACTCATGCGGGTCCACAGGATCAATGCGGGTGAAATAGTCCCATGCGGGTGAAATAGTCCCATGACGAGGCGGATGACCTCATACGGGTCCACAGGACCTATGCGGGTGAAATAGTCCCAGGAGTAGGATTGCTTGATGATACTACGGGCGAGGTACCCTGTTTTGATCATGAGCCTCCTATTTTTATGCAGTAAGATTTATACTTGTTACTCTCATTGTTAGTAAGGCACAGTGCAAAGTAAACTGATTTTAAATGCGTGACTCGGCTTATTTTGACTTATGATATTATTACGTATTTTCGGTTCGCATATTTGGTACATGTTATCGACCTCGCCGAGGAGCTGCGTTCATGCCGCAGGTTGAGGTTCATAGCTTGCTGATCCGCACTCTTAGGATCACTGTTCGGTTCTCGGAAGGCTCCATTTCTCCGGAGGCCTCGTCTATTGGTACGGTTCCCTGAGGTTGTAGACTTTTGTACATTCAGGGGGTATGGCGGGGCCTTGTCCCGTCATAGTGTTTATACCTTCTTAGAGGCTTGTAGTCCTGTCATGAATTGGGGTGTAAGGATGTAACTGTTCGTTTTATTATATTTAGAGGTAGCCACTTTGGGTTAGCCTGTTTTATATTCTTATATGGTTCTTGTTTGTGAGTTTATTTCACGGTTTTCTCGATGTTGTATCACAAGGGTGCCCGGTAAGGCACGATCCACGGATCAGGTGGTCGTGACAAAAGTGGTATCGAGCGCTTTGTCACGACCGAACCGGGCGTGGCGGTGCCTACCTGGGCACCCTTCTACCTTAACAATACAAGTAAACTGCGGAACTGAAATAACACCTCATTTTTTTTTTTAAAACAAACGTACGTGCATGGGCAAAGCCGACAAGGCTGCCATATATACATAAACAAAAGACACTACCGTACATGAGTCCAATCCCACATATGAATACGGCACTTAAGAGTTATACTGAACTATGACGGGACAAGGCCCCGCCGTACCCAAAACTGTACAAAGCCTGTACTGAAGGATATATACCAAAAGATAAACTCCTGAACAGAGGGAGCTATCCAAAAACCCTGAGCAGGGTCCTACACCTGCCGATCACCGAACAACGTACCTAAACCTGCGGCATGAACGCAGCCCCCCGAAGGAGGTCAGTACGAAGAATGTACCAAGTATGTGAGCGATGAAATCGTAATAAAATCATAACAGATCTAAACAAAGCGGGAGACATGTATGATAGCCAACCTACGCATACAATACATAAGCGATACATCAAGTCAGGGACGCAGGCCCTCAGAGTCATTACCCAAATATAACCATGGGTCTCACGCCCATAACATCAATCATGCCCGTGGAATCTTTCCTCACCGTGATCCATGATATAGTACAACACCAATAGGCATACATGAACACCAAGTCCCACCGGTGGTATAGCATCTTGGGGGTTTACCCCTCACTTATACTCTTACCCTGGAGAAGGTGATAAAGCAGGTGGTATAGCATCTTGGGGGTTTACCCCTCACATATACTCTACCCTGGAGAAGGTGGTAAAACAGGTGGTATAGCATCTTGGGGGTTTACCCCTCACATATACTCTACCCTGGAGAAGGTAAAACAGGTGGTATAGCATCTTGGGGGTTTACCCCTCACATATACTCTACCCTGGAGAAGGTAAAACAGGTGGTATAGCATCTTGGGGGTTTACCCCTCACTTATACTCTTACCCTATCTCGACCGACCATCAAACAAGACATAAGCACTACCATGTCTTCTATAAAAATCCGGGAATTTAACCCAAGTACTACAAGTAACGGAAGCATACCCGTGGAATCCCACATCAACTTCAGTGACGTCCAAGAATAACTTACAACAAGACAGCCGACCCTTCAACCGAGAGTCGCGGCAACTTAATAAAACATAATACTTGCACTCAAAGGCTATTACCAGCACATATAGGCAAGTTCTCAATTAACCAAGCCAAAGTACTTATCAAGGCACACATAGGATAATTCTCATTTAACAAGCCAAAGTACTTATCAGGGCACAAATAGAATAAATTCTCATTTAACAAGCCAAAGTACTTATCCGGGCACAAATAGAATAAATTCTCATTTAACAAGCCAAAGTACTTATCCGGGCACAAATAGAATAAATTCTCATTTAACAAGCCAAAGTACTTATCCGGGCACAAATAGAATAAATTCTCATTTAACAAGCCAAAGTACTTATCCGGGCACAAATAGAATAAATTCTCATTTAACAAGCCAAAGTACTTATCCGGGCACAAATAGAATAAATTCTCATTTAACAAGCCAAAGTACTTATCCGGGCACAAATAGAATAAATTCTCATTTAACAAGCCAAAGTACTTATCCGGGCACAAATAGAATAAATTCTCATTTAACAAGCCAAAGTACTTATCCGGGCACAAATAGAATAAATTCTCATTTAACAAGCCAAAGTACTTATCAAGGCACACTTAGACAAATCCTCAAATTTATCAAGCCAAAGTACTACGTACGTACATTCCTTTATAAAAGACTCCTTTCTATGTAAGGCCCCAAGATACTAACACCCGTAGTATCAAGGCGTGTCTATTTTTCAAAGTAAGTTACTACACTTTTAGAAAACTCATTTCAAAGCTTGAAACCAAGTAACTTCAAATTTTCACAATCTAGGCAACTTATGCCGATTAATCAAAATAGACACTTTCTAAACCTTCCATAAAGCCGTTATAACCAACTTCCCATAAAGCCGTTATAACCCTTTATGGTTTTAGACATATCCATTCCTTTTTAAAACCAAGAGACTTATACTTTTAAAACCAAGTATCACATACTTACAAATCAAGTTCTTAACTTTCAAAATACTTCAAGTCTCTTAATAGTTAGAAAACAAGTTTTCTTCTACTTTTTAAACCTCAAGTAACTTCATCCTTAACGCAAGTTACTTCTCTTAAATCATGTCATTTCTCCTCTTTTAAATCAAATAAGTAAATCACTCCTTTGACTCCCCTAAAGTCACTATAATGACCTTTAGGTTTTAGAACTAAGGCACTAGCCAAAAGATTTGGAAACCACTTCCTTTTTAAGACTACATGTACTTTAAGTAAAAATACCTTCACTTTTAAGAATCCAAACTTCATCAAGAAAATGGATTCTACAACTTACAATCCAAACATCAAAGTACACTCATGGAAGTACATAGAACAAATTCCATTTTAGGCAATCCAAATACAACCAAGGAATGGATCATTCAAGGAGTAGAACTTACTTTCTTTATTCTAAGGAATCATGCTAGAAGAGGAGATAGTTCACATACCTTTTCGGCTAAATCCACAAGCTAAGCCGAATACACCGTACGTAGAAGTGTCAACCTATAATGGTCACAACAAGGCTATCAACTTCTAGTCTCTATGTAGAATAATACTAAGTACTTAGTCTCTAATTCTACGGAAAATCGGGCAGCACTTCCTTTGTTTCTACTCACTTTGCCACCTTTTTCAAGGCCGAATACAATAACCAACAAGCCACATTTAAGGCTCCAAACAACAACCAAACAAAGGGGATTACACGCTACAATACGTGTAAAATTCCGCCCCAATTCATACCAAAAAGTAATATACTTCACTAGCCATTTTCGGCCAACATAACCAATAATACTACGTCTTTTCCAATTCCTTTTCCAATTTCAAGTTCTTATGTCAACATGTCATATAGTCTAAACAACTTCAACAACTACAATTTCCTTCCTTTTTACAACATGCGACGTATTTACTAATAATCGACTTGAATTGTAGTCTTAAGGCTAACATGCTAGTTTTCGGATTAGGGTTCCAATAACCAATATCCTTATCAAAATTCATACTATATATCTCATGCTTGCTAATAACCATAGCTACAATCATAAGTAAGCCTTAACTACTAAAACGACAAAATTATACCTTTTAAAGCCCTTAAAATTTCCAAGATCCAAAGTCGCGCCTTAGCAATTCTTAGCTCCTTTCCTTAAGTTCCAATCCGCTCCAAGCATTCCTTAGAGGCCTATGAAGAACTCATCTTCAAGTCCCAACTTCAAAGTTGAAAACTCCCTTAGTTTCCGCCTTGCGACTAACGTAAAAATACGTTTTTTCCGAAATCTTTCTATTGAGATATCCTTACAATACCCTTAAGGACCCTGGGTTAAAGTCTTATGGCTAATGGATCAAAACTACAAAATTTTTGTGTTGGACAAGTAGTGAACCCGAGAGGTCTCTTTGAAGAACAAGGGTTCTCTAAAATTTTCTAAGTGTAAAATGAGCTTGTCTTGCTACTAGTTAGTATATAACACATATTGGAGGGCTAAGGTTATAACAATTGTGTGGCTTAGATGAAAATCACTTGGATCAAGCTTAGTGGCAAGTTGACTAGTCAATAATGTCATGCTAGCAAGACTAATCTTCCAAGGTGGTCAATGACCATTTTACCCTCACTCCATTTCGTCCAAGACCACTTGTGGGGGGGCCACGTGTCGCCCTCTCATTCGTCCATAAAATTCCGTAACCCTCGTGGGCCCCACAAAAATGTAAAATTCCTCGGGTGGGCCCCACGTGACCAAATCCGTAAAAATAAATTTCCATAATGTTACTAAGTCCCATACTCTTCAAATAATGCATTTTGAGAATCCAATTCTCAACAACGAACATTTTTCCTTTCCGACGTTCGGAACATTTTTCCGTCGGAAAAACAATTCTTCCTTTCGTACTAATTTCCCAGTCTTGTTTCCTTTCGTACATTCTCTTTTACATGCCTGGACTTACGGGGTGTAACATTCTTCCCCCCTTAGAAACATTCGTCCCCGAATGTTCTTAGTCGGTTGTCAAGCTATACAAACTCCGGCACAATCTCTACTATGCCTAACAATCAATACCCCACAAGACTAACGATGCCACACCTGGCCACCACATCATACGTAAACATAATAATGGACCTTCCGTCCGTGGTCCCTTCTCACAAAACTCAAAGGTTACAGTCTTCCCAAACACGGGATCCTTAGAGGTTCCTTTCTTTCCTTACTAGTCATACTTTCTCGTACTTTCAAGCTCATCTAGTACACGTACAAAATCTCAATATCGTTTCTGTTCTCCACTCCTTGGAGTTACTAACCAACTTGGCCATTTTGCTACTTGAATTTCCGCTAAGGCTCTTCTCGGTCCTTACGACCTAGTTCCGGTGGAACGCGTCCACAAACTCGCACAACGATTATCTAAACTTGGGCCTGGCATCCCCAGGACCCTACCACATAACGGGACCATTTCTAACTGACATTACCCCATTCCAAACTATCGGCTGACCCGAAATGAGTCCATAACCCGACTCATCGTCACGCTTAACTTCTCATTCTTAGTCTGAAATAAATCTCTCTCTTATCTCAAGGTACTTCTTACCCTACCCCCTATTCACTGGAGGTTCGTCTCATAAGCCAAAGTATTTCTACTATACAATCTTCCCTATCGGTCTTACACTTATACGGGGTAATTACAACTTGTGAACTTTATACAACTATAGTCTCAGTTCACCTATCATTCTTGTCAACATTCTTACTTCTCACTTTACTAATCAAAGTATCCCTACCTCTGGGGTACTATCACTTACAACTGCTAGCACCGCTATCTTGGTCAATAACATAACTGCTTCCCTCATGACCCTATAGTCTTCTCCTAACCGAGAAACTGGAGGCTCTGGTGCTGGGGCCTCAAACCTGGCGCAGAAGGACTCGCCGACTGCGGAATAACATCCGGTGTACCATGGGCATAAGCCCTATCAACTCTCTGAGTCTGACTAGTAGCTCTTGCTACTCCTTTTGCCCTTCTGGGCGGCTGCTGCCCTCCTTGGAGGCATAACTGTAACACAACAATACGTCAGAGAGGAATTATCTTACTAACACAGCTCTATGGCACGATCTTAGAGTGAGAAGAATAGAAACCAACTCCTAAATGTCCTGTAGCCTCCTGTTTATGGGTGTGGCGCGCAACACACCGATAATCAAGACTCTACTAGACACGGTCTGTAGACATTCCGAGGACTGACTGCTCTGATACCACTCTGTCACGACCCGAACCCCGGGCCCGTGACTGGTGCCCTACCTGGGCACCCTTCTACCTTAACAATACAAGTAAACTGCGGAACTGAAACAACACCTCATTTTTTTTTTAAAACAAACGTACGTGCATGGGCAAAGCCGACAAGGCTGCCATATATACATAAACAAAAGACACTACCGTACATGAGTCCAATCCCACATATGAATACAGACCTCTAAGAGTTATACTGAACTATGACGGGACAAGGCCCCGCCGTACCCAAAACTGTACAAAGCCTGTACTGAAGGATATATACCAAAAGATAAACTCACGAGCAGGAGCTATCCAAAACCCCGAGCAGGTCCTACACTGCCGATCACCGAACAACGACCTAAACTGCGGCGTGACGCGGCCCCGGAAGTCGGTCAAGAATGTACCAAGTATGTGAGCGATGAAATGCGTAATAAAATCATAACAGTCTAAACAAAGCAGGAGACATGTATGATAGCCAACCTACAGTACACAATACATAAGCAGTCACATCAAGTCAGGGACGCAGGCCCTCAGAGTCATTACCCAAATATAACCATGGGTCTCACGCCCATAACATCAATCATGCCCGTGGAATCTTTCCTCACTGCCGGCAGTCCATGATATAGTACAACACCAATAGGCATACATGAACACCAAGTCCCACCGGTGGTATAGCATCTTGGGGGTTTACCCCTCACTTATACTCTTACCCTGGAGAAGGTGATAAAGCAGGTGGTATAGCATCTTGGGGGTTTACCCCTCACATATACTCTACCCTGGAGAAGGTGGTAAAACAGGTGGTATAGCATCTTGGGGGTTTACCCCTCACATATACTCTACCCTGGAGAAGGTAAAACAGGTGGTATAGCATCTTGGGGGTTTACCCCTCACATATACTCTACCCTGGAGAAGGTAAAACAGGTGGTATAGCATCTTGGGGGTTTACCCCTCACTTATACTCTTACCCTATCTCGACCGACCATCAAACAAGACATAAGCACTACCATGTCTTCTATAAAAATCCGGGAATTTAACCCAAGTACTACAAGTAGCGGAGCATACGTGGAATCCCACATCACCGTCGGTGCGTCCCAAGAACTTACAACAAGACGGTGACCTTGACCCAGAGTCGCGGCAACTTAATAAAACATAATACTTGCACTCAAAGGCTATTACCAAAGACATATAGGCAAGTTCTCAATTAACCAAGCCAAAGTACTTATCAAGGCACACATAGGATAATTCTCATTTAACAAGCCAAAGTACTTATCGGGCACAAATAGAATAAATTCTCATTTAACAAGCCAAAGTACTTATCCGCACAAATAGAATAAATTCTCATTTAACAAGCCAAAGTACTTATCCGCACAAATAGAATAAATTCTCATTTAACAAGCCAAAGTACTTATCCGCACAAATAGAATAAATTCTCATTTAACAAGCCAAAGTACTTATCCGCACAAATAGAATAAATTCTCATTTAACAAGCCAAAGTACTTATCCGGGCACAAATAGAATAAATTCTCATTTAACAAGCCAAAGTACTTATCCGGGCACAAATAGAATAAATTCTCATTTAACAAGCCAAAGTACTTATCCGGGCACAAATAGAATAAATTCTCATTTAACAAGCCAAAGTACTCATCAGGGCACAAAAAGAATAAATACTCATTTAAAAAGCCAAAGTAATTATCCTGGAACAAATAGAATAAATTCTCATTTAACAAGCCAAAGTACTTATCAAGGCACACTTAGACAAATCCTCAAATTTATCAAGCCAAAGTACTACGTACGTACATTCCTTTATAAAAGACTCCTTTCTATGTAAGGCCCCAAGATACTAACACCCGTAGTATCAAGGCGTGTCTATTTTTCAAAGTAAGTTACTACACTTTTAGAAAACTCATTTCAAAGCTTGAAACCAAGTAACTTCAAATTTTCACAATCTAGGCAACTTATGCCGATTAATCAAAATAGACACTTTCTAAACCTTCCATAAAGCCGTTATAACCAACTTCCCATAAAGCCGTTATAACCCTTTATGGTTTTAGACATATCCATTCCTTTTTAAAACCAAGAGACTTATACTTTTAAAACCAAGTATCACATACTTACAAATCAAGTTCTTAACTTTCAAAATACTTCAAGTCTCTTAATAGTTAGAAAACAAGTTTTCTTCTACTTTTTAAACCTCAAGTAACTTCATCCTTAATGCAAGTTACTTCTCTTAAATCATGTCATTTCTCCTCTTTTAAATCAAATAAGTAAATCACTCCTTTGACTCCCCTAAAGTCACTATAATGACCTTTAGGTTTTAGAACTAAGGCACTAGCCAAAAGATTTGGAAACCACTTCCTTTTTAAGACTACATGTACTTTAAGTAAAAATACCTTCACTTTTAAGAATCCAAACTTCATCAAGAAAATGGATTCTACAACTTACAATCCAAACATCAAAGTACACTCATGGAAGTACATAGAACAAATTCCATTTTAGGCAATCCAAATACAACCAAGGAATGGATCATTCAAGGAGTAGAACTTACTTTCTTTATTCTAAGGAATCATGCTAGAAGAGGAGATAGTTCACATACCTTTTCGGCTAAATCCACAAGCTAAGCCGAATACACCGTACGTAGAAGTGTCAACCTATAATGGTCACAACAAGGCTATCAACTTCTAGTCTCTATGTAGAATAATACTAAGTACTTAGTCTCTAATTCTACGGAAAATCGGGCAGCACTTCCTTTGTTTCTACTCACTTTGCCACCTTTTTCAAGGCCGAATACAATAACCAACAAGCCACATTTAAGGCTCCAAACAACAACCAAACAAAGGGGATTACACGCCTTACAATACGTGTAAAATTCCGCCCCACAATTCATACCAAAAAGTAATATACTTCACTAGCCATTTTCGGCCAACATAACCAATAATACTACGTCTTTTCCAATTCCTTTTCCAATTTCAAGTTCTTATGTCAACATGTCATATAGTCTAAACAACTTCAACAACTACAATTTCCTTCCTTTTTACAACATGCGACGACTTTACTAATAATCGACTTGAATTGTAGTCTTAAGGCTAACATGCTAGTTTTCGGATTAGGGTTCCAATAACCAATATCCTTATCAAAATTCATACTATATATCTCATGCTTGCTAATAACCATAGCTACAATCATAAGTAAGCCTTAACTACTAAAACGACAAAATTATACCTTTTAAAGCCCTTAAAATTTCCAAGATCCAAAGTCGCGCCTTAGCAATTCTTAGCTCCTTTCCTTAAGTTCCAATCCGCTCCAAGCATTCCTTAGAGGCCTATGAAGAACTCATCTTCAAGTCCCAACTTCAAAGTTGAAAACTCCCTTAGTTTCCGCCTTGCGACTAACGTAAAAATACGTTTTTTCCGAAATCTTTCTATTGAGATATCCTTACAATACCCTTAAGGACCCTGGGTTAAAGTCTTATGGCTAATGGATCAAAACTACAAAATTTTTGTGTTGGACAAGTAGTGAACCCGAGAGGTCTCTTTGAAGAACAAGGGTTCTCTAAAATTTTCTAAGTGTAAAATGAGCTTGTCTTGCTACTAGTTAGTATATAACACATATTGGAGGGCTAAGGTTATAACAATTGTGTGGCTTAGATGAAAATCACTTGGATCAAGCTTAGTGGCAAGTTGACTAGTCAATAATGTCATGCTAGCAAGACTAATCTTCCAAGGTGGTCAATGACCATTTTACCCTCACTCCATTTCGTCCAAGACCACTTGTGGGGGGGCCACGTGTCGCCCTCTCATTCGTCCATAAAATTCCGTAACCCTCGTGGGCCCCACAAAAATGTAAAATTCCTCGGGTGGGCCCCACGTGACCAAATCCGTAAAAATAAATTTCCATAATGTTACTAAGTCCCATACTCTTCAAATAATGCATTTTGAGAATCCAATTCTCAACAACGAACATTTTTCCTTTCCGACGTTCGGAACATTTTTCCGTCGGAAAAACAATTCTTCCTTTCGTACTAATTTCCCAGTCTTGTTTCCTTTCGTACATTCTCTTTTACATGCCTGGACTTACGGGGTGTAACACTTTATTTCTCCTCCCCCCACGCCTCATCTTCCAGAGAACAAAAAAAACCCTAAACCTAAAACTTCCGCACCTCCACCCTCGCACCCCCATCGCCGCACCTTCCCCCCTGCCGAGATTCTCGCCTGAGAATCCGACGACCTTTCCTTACCCATGCACACCAGCCAGCTCACTGAAATCCCTACCTAAAGTCAGCACTAAATCGCACTAAATCGTTCCAAATATACACCCGAAAATCTTACATAAAAAATCAGCACCTATTATGGTAGGAAATACCCGAAATCGCAGCTTACCATATACCCAAAATCAGAGTTACCATAACTAAGTACCTAAATAAAGGGTATAAATACCAATCGATGTACACATGCAAAGGCATCGGAGGGAGGATGAGAGAAATAGAGAGCAAGAAATCAGGAGAAAAATAGAATAAAAAAACAAGCCTTCATCGATCGAAAAATCAGTGAGAAATCGATCCAAAATCAGCCCGAATCTACATATTCGAATGGAGTAAAAACACCAAGAATAAGCATCGAGAATCAAAATTTCAGAAAATAATTGAAGAATAAGATCAGTCGCAAATGGGTAAGCATTCTCAAAACAAGAGCTTCACCCCTTTTAAATCGCATTGCAATTAATCCTCCCAGTGGATCGACGCTTGATACGCTGCCTCGATTCGCTGCCCGGAGAAGGTAAACTCATCACCTTGCCAACTTTCTGTTTAAATTTGCATTTTTATGGCTCGTACGATCGTCGCTTGTCGAATGTGTTTGGTATAATATAGTTTGTCATTTATGTGTGTTAAACCGATTTGAGGCATTTTTTTGGTGAATATTATTTGGTGGCTGAACCTATTAGTTAGGATCGATCATTTAATATGGATGATGTGTCTAGGTTAATATGTAACCCAAACAGTTATACTGATTCTTGGGCGATTCTGAAAACGCTATGTGTCTGATTAATTTTTTTTAATGTGTTCCATAAATATGACATGCATTCATTTCTATAAGTGTTCCTGGCATATATGAAAAATGTCTCTTGCACATCCAAATGTCTGTCCTGGATTGAATATTCAAGTATGCCTTGTATGCGTCTCATAGTTGTGTAAATCGCCATACGAATGTGTAAGTGTCATCCCAGATGATGCATCTTATCATATGTACAATTCTGTATGTTTTAGATAGCCTAAATATCCTTCATCATGTCTAAAATGACATATTTGAGAGATTGCTGGAATTATTCCTATGTGGTTAAATCGACTGCTTCCTTGTCTCTGCCTATCCGAATACAAATCTAAATCTATTCTTTTGCATACTTCAGACGAGTGTCATGTCTATGCAGGTTTAGACCAAGCATGTACATTTGTCGTAACCTTGTTAGATTGAAACTACTTGTGCATATTATTGCCGATACTTCCCTGTATGACCCTACATCCTGCATAGGCCCTGTATCAACCTAAGCCCACTGTCCAGGCATATATGAAATATAATCTGTATTAGTCCTATGCTAGAATGTCTAGGTTAATTATAAAGTGCACATATGCTCCGTAGGTTGTTTCAAGAACCTGTTAATTGGACATACTAACATCTATGTTTAAATACTCATCTGAATTAACTTGGAAACTGAAAGTTGTATGTTTTGCCGATATACGCTTAATTCACTGTCAGATTAAGCGTAGAATAATATGTGACCCAGTTGCTATTGCTTCATTATTTACTGCTTTTCTATGCTCTTAAGGTTATTCAAGTTTAGACAAATGAAAATACAGTTGTCTTCAGTTCTATAGTGTAGGAATTACGCATGAAAACAGTCCCTATAAATGAAACTGGACTTTGAGGCATCTTGGATGGCCTTGTTATTTCTTTTCTGCAACTGAATACTGGGCCCAATTCATTGCCTGTTTGGCTTTTCTCTTGTTCCCCTTGTCTGTGTTGCTGTATAACTAGGTGTAGTCTCTTTGAAATCTGGAAAAAAAACGCTGATAATTGTGGAGTTTCAGTCATATCTTCTGCTCACAGAGGCTTATTGTTTAATAGAAATTGCATGCTGGACTGTTTCGGGTCGGCAGGATTAGTATACATTATAAACATACGCATGTGTTTAGTTTTTCTTCTCTTATTCATATTTTATATCATTTGGAGTGCATACTAATCTTTATCTTCTTTTCTTTCTTTTACATGGCACGCATCAGAGCTAAACGAAGAGTCTCATTGCGAGACTCATCATGAGTTACAACAAACGAGGACCTACATCCATGTGCATCTTCATCTCCGCCTCGAAAATTCCAAGCCACCGGCGAATGACATCGCCATTTCCCTCGAGTCACCTTTATTGTTTTCTTATCCCGCCCCCATTTATTTCTTGTGAACTAATTGTCTAACAGTGCATTATTAATGTTATACTTAAGAGTGGTTAATCTTAACTCAATAAATTAGAAGGTAGTTTAATACCAGAAATCCATTTCCCCTAAGTTAATTGTTCTTAGCTTGTAATACACCGCTTAAGTTACATTAAAATCACTTAGTAACTCTCGCTAGCACGGTTATTCATCTATTTAAAATATTATCTAATGTGAGGAACTCATTTTCTTATAAACTCTACTATTGCATACATTATTTTAAAAATCATACTTTTATTATCTCCTGCATAATAGACACTTTTACATGTTAGGCATATTTTTATAAATGCATACTTTGCCATAACTAATTTTGCATTACTACCCTTTATATTATGCTATGCAATATAAACCTCTTATTTAAGTATTTCTTACGAATATGTTCCTTCAAAATTAACCTTATTTTTATAAACAAACATTATGGTTTTCTTTTATCATGAAAAAATGTATTTTCTCTTAGGGATATTTACAACATCTTTTACTTAAATATTTTTAACATACATTTTTCTCAGCATAAATAATTAACCCTAGGTTTGAACGGACAACCGCAAGTTAGCGGATCCTTTAGGGTGTCTAACTCCTTCCCTTTAGGATAATAAAGAATCCTTAACCAGAATCTCATTAAGTTTAGCAGACCATTAAAATGGAGGTAGTGTTGACTTTAACCTAGTTGACATTTAGGTGTCCTAATTCACCCAAAATAATTAGGTGGCGACTCCGCGAACCCTTTAGCACTTTAGCACCTACTTTAACATTAATCACCCTTTTAACACTTTAGGATTTTATTATTTATTTTCTAACCTTTCTAAGCAGGGTTCTCTAAGAAATAATGTCGCGGTCGAAAAAGGGCGTGACATACACCAAAAACTTATATGCTGCACTATTATTGGCAGGGCCAATATATATGCAATCCACCATTTTGGTCCAAGTTTTGTTCTCTTTAGTAAGAGAACTTGAACTTTCGCTAGGCAACCCCACACTTTCTCATCCTTTTGAAAGTAGGCAATCTTCCTTTTCATAAGTTATAAGGAGATTGATCACTTTTATTATGAGGAATCATGTTTAATATCATATTTGCAGTATGTAAAGCCTCTCCACATAGGCTAAGAGGTGCACCCGAACTAACCAACATTTATTTTATCATATTCTTCAATGTTCTATTCTTACGCTTGGAACCTTCATTTTGTTTTGGAGTATATTGTGCAGTGGTTTGATGAACTATACCATGAGTAGAACAAAATTCTTTGAACTCATTTGATTGATATTCACCACCTCTATCAGACATTAGAATTTTAATCCTTTGGTAAAGTTGGTTTTCCACTTCCGCTTTATATGTTTTGAACATGTTTAAAGCTTCTTCTTTGGTATGTATTAAGTATACATAATAAAATTTACTGCAATCATCTATAAATGATATGTAATAATTCTTTCCTCCACGAGAAGAGGTTGTTTGGTAATCACACAAATCATTATGAATTAAATCAAGCACTTCATTTGATTTCACTACAGATTTATGAGGATGACTTGCATATTTTGATTCTATGCAAACCCCACACTTAGTCATTTTGTTCATAGAGCATTTTGGCAACATGCCTAATTTTACCATTCTTTGTAAAGAGCGATAATTGACATGGCCTAATCGTGAATGCAATAAGGAAAGAGAATCAACCATATACATAGAAGCAGTGCTAGTGTCTGCATTTTCATTAATAATGGCAATTGCCTTAGTAGGTACAATAGATAGTTTGAAGAGCCCCTCACTGAGGTAACCCTTCACTACATACATCCCACCCTTAGTGAGTACAAATTTGTCAGATTCAAATAATATCTTAAAGGCCTTGTTGCTAAGAACAGGACCAGAAATTAAATTCTTACAAATTTCAAGCACGTGCAACACTTTAGTGAGCAAAAGATCATTCCCGGAAGTGAGTTTCAAAATCACCTTCCCTTTTCCTTCAACTTTTACAGCAGCGACATTTTCCACGAACAATGGTTCTCCGTCCTTGATGGCCTGGTAGGATGAAAACATGTCCTTTTCATAACATACATGCATAGAAGCACCCGTATCCATCCACCAATCGGTTGAATTTATAACCAGATTTGCTTGAGCAGCAACAACACCAATGAATTGGTTTTTAGTTTCAGCATAGTTGGATTGGTTGATATTGCTCGAACCTCCAACACCACCACCTTGACTCTTACGAAGGCGACAATCTTTTGCTCTATGCCCAGGTTTCCCGCACACCCAACATACACCAACATGTGATTTCTTGAACCCATTGGTCTTTTGTGGGGCGTGTGCATTCTTCCCGGCTGCAAAAAATGGCTTGAGACCAACAAACTTGCCCTTGCCTTTCTGAAACTTGTCCTTAAATGGATTTCCTTCAACCATATTAGCATTAGGCTCCAAGGAAACAACATCAACATTTTCATTCTTCCGGTTATCCTCTTCAACTCAAATTTTAAGAACCAATTGCTCAAAATTCATTTTCTCGTTTAGATACTTAAGATAAACTTTAAAATCCTTCCAAGGAGGAGGTAATTTCTCAATAATAGCACCAACAAGAAAATTCAGATTAAGGCCCATACCTTCAACCTCTAACTCAAGAACAATGACTTGGAGTTCCTCCACTTGCTTGACAACAGGCTTGACATCGCTCATCTTAAAGTTTAGAAACTTGCCGATGACGAACTTCTTGGAACAAGCAACCTCAGTTTTGTACTTGTTCTCCAATGATTGCCACAACTCCCGTGTTGTTCTGAACGTGGAGTAGATATCATAGAGAGAATCATCTAAGGCATTGAGAATATAGTTTCTGCAAAGAAACTAGACTCTCCCAAGTCTGAATAACCTTGAGATTTTCAGCCTTCGCTTCCTCAGTAGGAGCATTCTCTCATTCTCCTTCTTGCAATGCCATATGAGCCTCAGCAGTCAACGCGTTTTCCACATGAAGAGTTGTCAAATAGAACAACATCTTTTGTTGCCAGCGTTTGAAATCAGAACCTTTGAATTTTTTACGTTTCTCAACTTGGGTTTTCACCATTGACAATCCAGATTGATCCATCTTTGCAAATCAGCAAAATGATTCTCTGAATATTTTGCAAACAATCAGAAAAAGTCATTTTTCTGAATTTATGTCTTAGATTGTTAGTACCGATCTAGTATCATCAATGAACAAGCACAATATAGAATAACAACTCTATAAAAATTGAAATCAACAATAAGAAATACTTCAGATTGAACAACAAACACTAACTTTATGTCGATAGAGACATGCTTCAGCAGTGTCCTATGACAAAAATTAACCCCCACTTGTGTAGTAGTTTTACGGATGTCTATCTCGAGAATACAACTATCTGGTTCGAGTTCTGAAACAATAATCTTAAATGATTTTAATTCTCAAATCATAAGATTAGTTCATGAATTGATTCATGTTTTTAATCAAGTGATCTGTCACGACCCGACCCCGGGGCCGCGACTGGTGCCCTCCACGCAAGGCAACCGCAGCCCAGAAGGGCAAGGCAGCTGAGGGAGCTGCTAGTAGGACGCGGAGGGTCACGAGGGCACAGGCCCAGTCTTTACCAGAGATGATGTTTCGGGCGGCGAGTTCCACGACGTCGCCCGGCCTCGGAGTTGGCGGCGCGCGGCATCGAGACGCGATGCAGGAGCCTCGATCCCGGCCGGTGAGTATAGAGATTACGAGGCGAATCGGTTATTGACCAAAGATAGTGGCGAGGCGTAAGCGAAGCGAGCAGCAACCAACCCTAGAGCCGACAGTTTACGGATTCGGGATTTCCTGGGTTGTCATCCACCCGAGTTCTATGGTTCGAGGTCCGAGGAGGATCCTCAGGATTTTGTTCGGTAGTTACAGCGGACGATGCAAGTGCTTAGGGCCTCGGAGGCTGAGTTCGTCATGCTAGCCTCTTACCGATTACGCGATATTGCGTTGAACTGGTTTGAGTCATGGGAGTTGTCTAGAGATGAGCTTCCTATTTTCATGCAGTATATTATATGCTTGATATTCTCATTATTAGTAAGGCACAGTGTTCTGTAAACTGATTTTCATACATGTCTCCAGATATTTTAGACTTATGAGGTATTTTCAGTATTTTCCAGTTCGCATACTTAGTACATATTGTGTACTGACCCCCTTCCTCGGGGGATGCGTTCATGCCGCAGGTAGGGGTAAGCAGGTGGTGGATCCTCACTCTTAGGATCACTGTTCTGGTATCAGAAGCTCCATTCCTCCGGAGGCTAGTTTTGTTGGTACGGTTTTTCCCTGATGCTATAGGTATTATGTACATTCAGGGGTATGGCGGGGCCCTGTCCCGCCACAGTTGTTATTCCTAGAGGTCTGTAGTCACGTTTGTGGTTTGGGCTGTAAGAATAAGTTGTACTGTTTACTTTTGAATAAGTTTAATCTATGAAAGGCGGCCTTGTCGGCTAGCCAGTGATGTTTGCTATATACAGGGTTATGTGTTATGTATGTTCCACTGCTATTCTCTGACTATGAGCATTTGCCGAAGCTTAAATCCTGAATCTAGATGTCTCATGTACTGTAGGAGGCTGATCTGTCTTCTTGTAAATGTGAAATCGCTGGACCGATGGTGCATTTTAGAATCTGAACTTTGTCATTTGGGCCTGCTGAATTGTGTTTGCTTGTCTGCTGCCTGCATTCACAGCCCGCTGCCTGGGCCGACAATGTTTATGCTTGAAATTATCACCCTTCTAGAATAATATAACTAAATAACAACTAAATCATGTTTCATATAGAATGCTATTTATATTGGTTAAATTATTGTGTACCTCTTCTCTTCTACATGTTGTTTCTTGTACATTTTTCTGAGCCTAAATTGTCCACTGTTTACCGGGGTCGAACAATGTTTCCACTGATCTGGATTGGTCGACCTGTTTGGGAGGAACTGATGTTAGTAAATAAAATCTGGTTGTATATGTTTATCGTGTTGTTTGCGATCAATAAAAATGTACAAATATGTCTCTCCTCGTGTTGACCCACATTTCTGATGGACATAAGTTGTTGCTTCCTCTATTTTCTTGTATCTGTTATGAAATATATTGTTGAGTATACGAGAAATGGAGACCTTGATACGTACAAACACACATTAACAATGTATATCTCCGAGCATAGAATGTGTATATTCTGAATTTTGTGTATACTAGCATTATGTGCCTAAATGATACCCCAATATGGGTTGAGCATTTGTGAATCCGAATCTTCATTTAGCTGGGTCTGCCTTCTTATTTTTTTTCTTTTTATAACGAGAATATGAAACTGCATGTTTGGGTCGGCATATTTTCATGTCTGAGGATCACTGTTTTGGGCCCGTTTTTCTTTTGAACCGCTGAAATAAATTGATATATAAGTGTTAAATTTGTACATCAATATTTGCTTATTATTGACAAAGCTCGGGATATTCTCTAATCCTTTTCTTTTCTTCCTTTTACATGAAATGCACCGGAGCAATCAAGAGTCTCGTGGTGAGACTCATCGTGGCAAACGCGAGGACCCACATCTATGTGCATTTATCTCCGCATAGAAAACCCCAAACTACCGGCGGAACGACACCGCCATTCTTCGAGTCTTTATTACTGATTCCCCTTTCCTCATTTATTTATTGTAATATAATTGACTAACATTATGCTACTAGTATGACACTTGGAGTATTTAAACATGGAAACAATAAATTAAAAGGTAGCCGACGCCTTCTTAAGTTATAGGGAATTATTTAATAATTTTCATTTGCATAATTATTTAGATAGGCAATATATTATTTCAACATGAGAAACCCTTTTTGCTATAAATTCTTATTAGCGCTCACGTAAGAATAATTATTTAAATCAAGGGTTTGTTAGCATGATCCATTTTACACCTTATTTCATAATCAAATACTTTGTCATAATAGGTTTTGCAACATATATCTAATATAGTATTTAGGTACCTTAATTGCATATTTTTTAAAACTGACTTTGACTTTTATACACAAATCTTGCAAAATATTTTAGAGAATATATCTTATACTTATAAATCTCTTTTTTGCTTAAATGCTTTTAAACATGCCTTTTCTTAACATAATAATCAACCTAGGTTTGGCAGGACAACCGCAAGTTAGCGAATCTTAGAGGATGCATAATCCCTTCCCTCTAGATTAATAAAGAACCCTTACCCAGAATCTCACACTAGTTTCGCAGACCATTAAAATGGAGTTAATGTTGACTTTAAACTAGTTAACATTTAGGTGTCCTAATTCACCCAAATTAATTAGGTGACGACTCCGCGAACTCTTTAGCATTTAGTAACCTTTTAGCACCCCGCTTTAAAACCCTTTTAGCACTTTAGCACTTTAACATTTAGCATTATTTCTAGCCCACTTTAGCCTTTTAACACTATTTTTAGCATTCTTTTGCACTTTTAGCATTTATTTTATTTTCTAACCTTCTAAGCAGGAGTTAGTTGGAGTTGTATAATGTCGCGGTCGGAAAAGGGCGTGACAGAAATGACGACTCCGCTGGGGACTTATGGTTCTTAACCACAACAGACCTAGGGTTATTATTCGGCATTATTTTTTGCATTTAATTTGTGTGTGTTGTATTTTGTTTTATTTATTCTTGCTATTTGCTTTACTGCTTTCCTTAAACTGGCATTCCGCTCATATTTCTTCCACTCTGGAAAATTCACACTATCACACACTCATGCGCTGGTGTGCTTCGCGCACCCGCAAATTTCTTTCAAAATATCCAAAATTTTAGGACAGATGGCGCCTGTGCGGAGTTAGATCGGTTCGTCTGATCAGCGGCGTAGCCTTCTCACTCGAGTTGTCCGCTCGGGAACCTTGCGTCTAGTAAAGCCAAATCTTAGAAACTCAGGATAGAGCTATACCACCCTTTATTTTAAGACATGCATGCATTTACCTTAGGTGGGTCGGTCCTTGGCATCAACACCACAATTAGGAAGACACCAAACTTGTCGACGGGTTTCTCAACCCAACGACCAACCAACATATTATGTGTAGCGTGACAATGATAGACAAATCCAATCATGACGTGCCGAAATTGGAAAGTGTGTACCGTCATTTGGTCGCCATTTCCAACGACAGCATTACAGTTGGACGTCTTGGACAAATCCATCATAACCTCGCATATGTGACGTTTAGGCCTCCCTCTGGCATAAAAGAGGTCCCAAACATGTTAGAGCACGCGCTTGATTTGCAATTTGCTTATTATTATATATTGCCTGCAATTCTTTGCATATTATACTAACTTGGTTTGCTTCATTTGTTAGAAGGTTATTTTGCTAAGCTTATCCCCAAAAGGCTGATTCGCGTTGACTGGCAGAAGCACAATCATCCAATAAATGACTAATCCAGAGGCACCAGAACGAAACAACTTAGGACTCGTCCCCGTTCCTGTAGAGGATGCAGAGGCATTAGAAAGGAGAAACACCAATGATCAACACCTCGCCAAACTATTGCAGCAAATGGAAGTCATGCAAGCCGAAATAGAAAGGCTCTGAAATATCACAAACCTGTCTATTAGCTTGAATGCACCACTCCCAGAGCAAAGGACAAATGCAATCGTGTCACAAGCCCTTGAGCCTCCACTTCCCCAAAGCTCCCCGCAGAGGCCGCAACATACCAGCTCACACCAAAATGTCACTCGCCCGGTCAATTTGCAAGCCGACCTCCAAAATGATCCGTTTACTACATACATATCTCAACCTCCACCTACTTATATCTCCCCCACTCAACCCAAATTGCCAAGCCACCCAATACGAGCAGAGGACACACATCACTAGTCCTAACAAACAATATGGGGGATTAGCACATCCGACCGAAAGCCAACCATTTATTATGCATGCATCCTCTCAAGAGACAGATCAATACAAGGAAGTGGAGCAGCAGACTGTGGTGATGAAAATGTGGCAAAAGAAATCCGTAGCTTGAAAGAGGCATTCAAAAGCATTCAGATGGACAAGGGGGAGGTAGGTTTAGAATATGAAAACTTATGCATGCACCCCGACATTGAATTACCTGTGGGGTACAAGGTGCCCAAATTTGACATGTTCGATGGAAAGGGGAATCCTCGAGCTCATCTAAGGTCATATTGCGACAAATTGATTGTGTTACACCCCGTAATTACAGGACATGTTTTAAGAACGTACGAAAGAACTCACGAGTGTTAAGATTTGAGACTTGTAAAAATTTATCGGAAATATTGGAATTTGTCGGAAAACGTATTATTGTGACGAATGGGAGGACGACACGTGTCACCCCCCCTTATAGATGCCTTGGACGAAATTGGCATGGCCAATATGGTCATTGACCATAGTCCTAGATGGCAAGTCTTGCAAGTTGTTTAGCTTGAGAAGTTTGACTAAGTCAAGGTCCCACAAGTCTTGATATTTGTTAAGAGATCATCCAAACCACCCATGTGTTTATATCATAACCCTCCAAGGTGCTTTTTAATACTAGTAGTAGTAGACAAGCTTAACACTTAGCCATATTTGCACAAAAATTGGATGAGCAACAAATGAAGCTCTCGGCTTCATGACCATGAAAAGAAAAAAAAATTGTGTTTCTTGTCCTATAAGCCCCACACTTTAAACCAAGGTTCATGAGTGTTATGTAAGTGTATCTCAATAGAAAAATCCCGGAAAAAAGAGAGTTTTCGTATTAGTCGCAAAGTGAAAACCTAGTGGCTTTTCTAGGTTTTGGATTGTAAGTTGAAGGAAAGTTGTTGGTGTGATTCTAAGGGTCTCAACAAGCGGATTGAAGTGTCTTGGAGAGGTTCTAAACTACTAAGGAGCGACTTCGGATTGGAGTTGGATTAAGAGTCGTTGAGGTATAATCTTGTCTTTTAAAGTGTTACAAGGTTATATATTTATTTTGTGTTGTTAGCTTTTCCTATTGCTAGCATGAAGTTGATATGTAGAAGTTTATAAGGATTATGGATTGATTGTAGCCTTGGAAATTCGAAATGAAATGTAAGCCATGTTAAGTTGGATTACTAATTGGTCGTTTATTAGAAATCGTCGCATGTTACTTACTTAAAGATTATGGTTGTTATAATCAAATGCGACTTGATATCATGTTATGCTACCAATTTGGATTGAAATGGAAATTGGATAAGAATTAGTATTGTTGAACTCAAGGTGGCCGAATTTGTACTTCTAGTTTGTAATAGTTGGTTTTCATTTGTTTTGGACTACCTTCTATATTGTGGTGAGCCAATTGGGGCTGTATGGTTATTTATTTATATTGGACTACCTTATAGATTGTGGTGAGCCAATTGGGGCTGTATTGGTTATTGTATTCGACCTTGAAAAAGGTGGCAAAGTAAGTAAAAACAAAGGAGGTGCTGTCCGATTTTCCGTAGAATTTAGCGACTTAGAACCTAGAATATTCTACGTTTGAAATAAGAGGTTAATGGACGTATGGTGACCATTATAGGTTGAAGTACTAAGTATAGCGTATCCTACTTGAAGAATGGAATAGCTCAAGGTTGAAGTACTTTGGAGCATTTTGCTACTTGTCGACAATCGTCGCGAGGTATGTGAACCTCTTCCTTCCTTTGGCATGATTCTATGTATGGAATATACCTGTGGTATCATTTCATGTTTCCTGTTACTCTTAGAAGTTAGGAGGTAGTTGTGTGATCTACTCTATGTAGAACTTTTCCTATCTTTGAGCATGACTAGTTGCACGTATGTAGTACGGTACACGTACAACACCTTGATATCCTTTACTAGTTTGTGAATAGCCAAGTCGGGTGAGTTGGGAGATTAACTCACTTCTTTGAAAGTATAAAGGATGTCTTAAGTTCTATTAAAGTTAAGGGACTTGAAGAGTTTTAAAGTATGTGATACTTGTTCCGTTTTAAACGTATAAGTCCCTTGGATAGGAAATTGTTTTTGGCTAAGGTATAAAGTGAATATAACGGCTTTATGGGAAGTTAGTTATATTTGCTTTATGGAAAGATAAGTGATTTGATTTTAGTGAAAAGGCCACTTGTTTTTAAGGCATTAATTGCCTAAGGTTTTATAATAAAAGGAGTCACTTGTTTTCTAAAGGTTAAGAGACTAATTGTATTTTTGAAAGTTATGAGAACTGATTTGAAAGTATTTAATACTCGGTTTCAAAAAGTAGAAGTCTCTTGGTTATAAAAGGAACGTGTTGGTCTAAACCATAAAGGGTTATAACGGCTTTATGGGAAGTTGGTTATAACGGCTTTATGGAAGGTTAAGAGAATGGTTTTCCCTAATAAAGTAATCAAAGAAATAACTTGTGTTAAGGAAGGGCAAATTGTTTTAAAGGTACCAATTGCTTAAGGTTTTAATAAAGAAGTCACTTGATTTAGAAGTAATTGTATTTCTAAAAGGTATTGTGACTTGTCTTGAAAGGTGGATAGGACTTGATACTACGGTTGTTAGTATCGGGAAGTTTTATTTGGAAAGGAGTCTTTTGAAAAGAATGTACGTCACGTAGTACTTTGCTCGTTTAATTGAGAATAATTCTATGTGATGCCTTGATTAGTACTTTGGCTTGATTAATTGAGAATTAGTCTAAGTGTGCCTTGATAAGTACTTTGGCTTGTTAAATGAGAATTATTCTATTTGTGCCGATAAGTACTTTGGCTTGTTAAATGAGAATTATTCTATTTGTGCCGATAAGTACTTTGGCTTGTTAAATGAGAATTATTCTATTTGTGCCTGATAAGTACTTTGGCTTGTTAAATGAGAATTATTCTATTTGTGCGATAAGTACTTTGGCTTGTTAAATGAGAATTATTCTATTTGTGCCGATAAGTACTTTGGCTTGTTAAATGAGAATTATTCTATTTGTGCCCGATAAGTACTTTGGCTTGTTAAATGAGAATTATTCTATTTGTGCCCGATAAGTACTTTGGCTTGTTAAATGAGAATTATTCTATTTGTGCCGATAAGTACTTTGGCTTGTTAAATGAGAATTATTCTATTTGTGCCCCGATAAGTACTTTGGCTTGATTAATTGAGAATTAGTCTAAATGTGTCTTGATAAGTATTTTGGCTTGTTAATGGAGAATAATTCTATGTGATGCCTTGATTAGTACTTTGGCTTGATTAATTGAGAATTAGCCTTATGTGTCTTTGGTGATAGCCTTTGAGTGCAAGTATTATGTTTTATTACGATGCCGCGACTCTCGGTTGGAGGTATTTGTCTTGTTGTAAGTACTTGGACGTCTGAAGCGATGATGTGGGATTCCACGGGTATGCTTAGTTATTTGTAGTACTTAGGTTAAATTCGGATTCTTATAGAAGACATGGTAGTGCTTTGTTTGTGTGTGGTCGAGATAGGGTAAGAGTATAAGTGAGGGTAAACCCCAAGACGCTATACCACCTTCTCGGGGTAAGAGTATAAGTGAGGGTAAACCCCAAGACATTATACCCCGCTTGTTTTGTATAATGGTCGGTTGAGATAGGGTAAGAGTATAAATGAGGCAAGCCCCAGACGTTATACCACCTTCTCGGGGGTAAGAGTATAAGTGAGGGTAGACCCCAAGATGCTATACCACCGCTTTACCAACTTCTCGGGGTAAGAGTATAAGTGAGGGTAGACCAAGACGCTATACCACCGGTGGGACTTGGTGTTCATGTACGCCTATTGGCGTATTATTATATCTGGATCGGCGGTGATGTGGGATTCCACGGCGGGAGATATATATATGTGTTGTGTATGTGTCTGTGCATTGTGAGGTGGGATGCCACGGCGCGACACATGATTATATTTTACACTTGTAGTCATCGGCGGTGATGGGGATTCCACGGACACGCTGATATTAGTGTGACTTGATCGCGTCCCAGATTGGGCCGGGTAGTAAATGTGCCCTTCTTAAAGGGGCCGGATTATACTTATGAAAGATAAGTTAAGTTATATAGTAATGAACTTAATGATTTTTCCTAATCATGTGTGTAAGAATATGGCTATAACTTTTATTGAAAAATGGGAAAAGATAATAAGGTGCGATTAAGTTCATAAGTGGTAATGACACGGCAGGATCCGTATGTATTTTTTTACTTGTCCTTGTCATTCTTTTATCTGATTATGATCATTTCTTATCAGACGTTATTTCATTCCATATTCAATTGTTGTAATCGACCCCGCCGTGCGTTCAATGCCGCGCAGTTTTAGGTACTGGTTGGTGATCCTCGCTCTTAGGATCTCGGTTGATTTTGAGAAAGCTTCATTTGCTCGGAGGCTTAGCTCTTGGTACGGTATTCCACGATGTAGTAGATTCACGTATATTCAGGGTATGGCGGGGCCCCGTCCATACAGTTGTTATGTTAAAACTCTTGAGGTCTGTAGTCACGTATTTGTGGGTCGGTTTGTAAAGAAATGAGGCAACCGCCCGGTTGTATATATTTATGTCGGGAAGGTAGCCACTTCGGCTAACCTTTGTTGTTTACTTGTTGTGTTATTTATAAGTTTCTTGTATGTTCGCTGATTATCTCGATGTTTACTAAGGGTGCCCGTGTAGGGCACGATCGCGAGCTTGGGCTGGCCTTGACAAAAGTGGTATCGAAGCGATTAGTCCTCGGAAGGTGTCTACTGACCGTGTCTAGTAGAGTCTTGATTATCGGTGTGTTGTGCACCACATCTATAATCGAGGAGGCGCAGGACATTTAGGATTGGTTTCCATTCTTCTCACTCGAGATCGTGCGATAGAGGTGTTGTTAAGTCGTCCCTCCCTAACGAGTTATGTTGATTGCATTTCTGAGAAAGCGTGATGACCGGGAACGACGATGTGGATTGCGTATCGGGTTGGTAATGATTATAGTATAGTTGGTATTGTGACATACATCTATACGGAGTTATGTATGGTCGGTCGCGTGTTGCCTAGAATGATTTTAGATTACCAGAATTGGTAAAGACTAACTAGATCTGGGAAGGTATGGAATAGTTAATGAATTTTCGCCAAGGTTTTGTGTTTTTTTGAGATAATTGGGAAAGGATGAAGTATGCAGTAGGGTAGTGAACCCTAGAAGCCATGTTAAGGAACTAACGGAATGTCAGGGTAATAGATTAAGCTGCGTCGTAGGCTTACGAGAATTGTACGGCTGAGGTCCGGAGAGAGTACGAAAGGGTTGTTGTGTTCGAGACAACAGGGTGGTGGTTGGATGAGATGTTGTTGTACCCGTTCTTGGGGATCGTAAGGTAGGCTTGAGCATGGAAATTGCGAGCCTAAGGATATTGATTACCTTGAGACCTTAGGTATATAAGGCTTTCTCTGTGATAAGATTTTAAGTCGGACGAGGATAAGAGTTAAGTGCGACCGAGTCGGGTTGAGGACTATTCGGGTCTCCCCATGGCTGGAATGGAGTGGGATCGGTTGGTAGTAGTTCGCCACGTGACGGAGTCACGGTATGCAAGGCCCAAGACTAGTTAATTGTTTCTGGGTTCGTGGGCGCTCCACGGAACCAGTCGTGGCGAAATGGTCGTATTGTATTATAGAGTGACTCAAAGATTTGAGGCCAGAATCGGTATGGAAGTTATGTATGCTAGTATGAGTTAGAAGTACGAAAAAGTAACCTCGTTTGGGCTTATGATGGACAGGTATGCGTGTGCGAGGTATTAGGGCCATGTGTGGCATTGTTGGTATGTCGGGGTTGTGAAAGGGAACTATGTCGCTAATTATAAGTTTGACTCCGAAAGAACATTCGAGGACGAATGTTTCTAAGGGGGGAAGAATGTTACACCCCGTAATTACAGGACATGTTTTAAGAACGTACGAAAGAACTCACGAGTGTTAAGATTTGAGACTTGTAAAAATTTATCGGAAATATTGGAATTTGTCGGAAAACGTATTATTGTGAATAATGGGAGGACGACACGTGTCACCCCTTATAGATGCCTTGACGAAATTGGCATGGCGATATGGTCATTGACCATAGTCTAGATGGCAAGTCTTGCAAGTTGTTTAGCTTGAGAAGTTTGACTAAGTCAAGGTCCCAAGTCTTGATATTTGTTAAGAGATCATCCAAACCACCCATGTGTTTATATCATAACCCTCCACTGTGCTATTTAATACTAGTAGTAGTAGACAAGCTTAACACTTAGCCATATTTGCACAAAAATTGGATGAGCAACAAATGAAGCTCTCGGCTTCATGACCATGAAAAGAAAAAAAAATTGTGTTTCTTGTCCTATAAGCCCCACACTTTAAACCAAGGTTCATGAGTGTTATGTAAGTGTATCTCAATAGAAAAATCCCGGAAAAAAGAGAGTTTTCGTATTAGTCGCAAAGTGAAAACCTAGTGGCTTTTCTAGGTTTTGGATTGTAAGTTGAAGGAAAGTTGTTGGTGTGGTTCTAAGGGTCTCGACAATGCGGATTGAAGTGTCTTGGAGAGGTTCTAAACTACTAAGGAGCGACTTCGGTTTGGAGTTGGATTAAGAGTCGTTGAGGTATAATCTTGTCTTTTAAAGTGTTACAAGGTTATATATTTATTTTGTGTTGTTAGCTTTTCCTATTGCTAGCATGAAGTTGATATGTAGAAGTTTATAAGGATTATGGATTGATTGTAGCCTTGGAAATTCGAATGAAATGTAAGCCATGTTAAGTTGGATTACTAATTGGTCGTTTATTAGAAATCGTCGCATGTTACTTACTTAAAGATTATGGTTGTTATAATCAAATGCGACTTGATATCATGTTATGCTACCAATTTGGATTGAAATGGAAATTGGATAAGAATTAGTATTGTTGAACTCAAGGTGGCGAATTTGTACTTCTAGTTTGTAATAGTTGGTTTTCATTTGTTTTGGACTACCTTCTATATTGTGGTGAGCCAATTGGCTGTATGGTTATTTATTTATATTGGACTACCTTATAGATTGTGGTGAGCCAATTGGGGCTGTATTGGTTATTGTATTCGACCTTGAAAAGGTGGCAAAGTAAGTAAAAACAAAGGAGGTCTTTGTCAGATTTTCCGTAGAATTTAGCGACTTAGAACCTAGAATATTCTACGTTTGAAATAAGAGGTTAATGGACGTATGGTGACCATTATAGGTTGAAGTACTAAGTATAGCGTATCCTACTTGAAGAATGGAATAGCTCAAGGTTGAAGTACTTTGGAGCATTTTGCTACTTGTCGACAATCGTCGCGAGGTATGTGAACCTCTTCCTTCCTTTGGCATGATTCTATGTATGGAATATACCGTGGTATCATTTCATGTTTCTGTTACTCTTAGAAGTTAAGAGGTAGTTGTGTGATCTACTCTATGTAGAACTTTTCCTATCTTTGAGCATGACTAGTTGCGTATGTAGTACGGTGAGCGTCTGACACCTTGATATCCTTTACTAGTTTGTGAATAGCCAAGTCGGGTGAGTTGGGAGATTAACTCACTTCTTTGAAAGTATAAAGGATGTCTTAAGTTCTATTAAAGTTAAGGGACTTGAAGAGTTTTAAAGTATGTGATACTTGTTCGTTTTAAACGTATAAGTCCCTTGGATAGGAAATTGTTTTTGGCTAAGGTATAAAGTGAATATAACGGCTTTATGGGAAGTTAGTTATATTTGCTTTATGGAAAGATAAGTGATTTGATTTTAGTGAAAAGGCCACTTGTTTTAAGGCATTAATTGCCTAAGGTTTTATAATAAAAGGAGTCACTTGTTTTCTAAAGGTTAAGAGACTAATTGTATTTTTGAAAGTTATGAGAATTGATTTGAAAGTATTTAATACTCGGTTTCAAAAAGTAGAAGTCTCTTGGTTATAAAAAACGTGTTGGTCTAAACCATAAAGGGTTATAACGGCTTTATGGGAAGTTGGTTATAACGGCTTTATGGAAGGTTAAGAGAATGGTTTTCCTAATAAAGTAATCAAAGAAATAACTTGTGTTAAGGAAGGGCAAATTGTTTTAAAGGTACCAATTGCTTAAGGTTTTTAATAAAGAAGTCACTTGATTTAGAAGCGGTAATTGTATTTCTAAAAGGTATTGTGACTTGTCTTGAAAGGTGGATAGGACTTGATACTACGGTTGTTAGTATCGGGAAGTTTTATTTGGAAAGAGTCTTTTGAAAAGAATGTCGCACGTAGTACTTTGCTGTTTAATTGAGAATAATTCTATGTGATGCCTTGATTAGTACTTTGGCTTGATTAATTGAGAATTAGTCTAAGTGTGCCTTGATAAGTACTTTGGCTTGTTAAATGAGAATTATTCTATTTGTGCCGATAAGTACTTTGGCTTGTTAAATGAGAATTATTCTATTTGTGCCGATAAGTACTTTGGCTTGTTAAATGAGAATTATTCTATTTGTGCTGATAAGTACTTTGGCTTGTTAAATGAGAATTATTCTATTTGTGCCCGATAAGTACTTTGGCTTGTTAAATGAGAATTATTCTATTTGTGCCCGATAAGTACTTTGGCTTGTTAAATGAGAATTATTCTATTTGTGCCTGATAAGTACTTTGGCTTGTTAAATGAGAATTATTCTATTTGTGCCCGATAAGTACTTTGGCTTGTTAAATGAGAATTATTCTATTTGTGCCACGATAAGTACTTTGGCTTGATTAATTGAGAATTAGTCTAAATGTGCCTTGATAAGTACTTTGGCTTGTTAATTGAGAATAATTCTATGTGATGCCTTGATTAGTACTTTGGCTTGATTAATTGAGAATTAGCCTATGTGTCTTTGGTGATAGCCTTTGAGTGCAAGTATTATGTTTTATTACGATGCGCGACTCTCGGTTGGAGGCCATTGTCTTGTTGTAAGTACTTGGGCGTCAAGCGGTGATGTGGGATTCCACGGGTATGCTTAGTTATTTGTAGTACTTGGGTTAAATTCGGATTCTTATAGAAGACATGGTAGTGCTTACATTTGTTTGTGGCCGGTCGAGATAGGGTAACAGTATAAGTGAGGGGTAAACCCCCAAGATGCTATACCACCTTCTCCAGGGTAAGAGTATAAGTGAGGGGTAAACCCCCAAGACATTATACCCCCTGCTTGTTTTGTATAATGGTCGGTTGAGATAGGGTAAGAGTATAAATGAGGGGCAAGCCCAGGCGTTATACCACCTTCTCGGGGTAAGAGTATAAGTGAGGGTAGACCCCAAGATGCTATACCACCGCTTACCAACTTCTCAGGGGGTAAGAGTATAAGTGAGGGTAGACCCAAGACGTTATACCAGGTGGGACTTGGTGTTCATGTATGCCTATTGGCGTATTATTATATCCTGGACTGTCGACAGTGATGTGGGATTCCACGGGCAGGAGATATATATATGTGTTGTGTATGTGTACGCCGACTGTGAGGTGGGATGCCACGGGCGCGACACATGATTATATTTTACACTTGTAGCTGTCGGCAGTGATGGGGGATTCCACGGACACGCTTGATATTAGTGTGACTTGATCGCGTCCCAGATTGGTAGGGTAGTAAATGTGCCGCTTAAAGGGGCCGGATTATACTTATGAAAGATAAGTTAAGTTATATAGTAATGAACTTAATGATTTTTCCTAATCATGTGTGTAAGAATGTGGCTATAACTTTTATTGAAAAATGGGAAAAGATAATAAGGTGCGATTAAGTTCATAAGTGGTAATGACACGGCAGGATCTGGTATGTATTTTTATACTTGTCCTTGTCATTCTTTTATGCGATTATGATACATTTCTTATGCGTTATTTCATTCCATATTAAATTTTTGTTATCGGCCCCGCCGAGCTGCGTTAAATGCCGCGAGTTTTAGGTACGGGTTGGTGATCCTCGCTCTTAGGATCTCGGTTGATTTTGAGAAAGCTTCATTTGCTCCGGAGGCTTAGCTCTTGGTACGGTCTTCCCTGATGTAGTAGATTCACGTATATTCAAGGGTATGGCGGGGCCCTGTCCCGCCACAGTTGTTATGTTAAAACTCTTAGAGGTCTGTAGTCACATGTTGTGGGTCAGTTTGTAAAGAAATGAGGCAACTGCTTCGGTTGTATATATTTATGTCGGGAAAGGTAGCCTATCGGCTAACTTTGTTGTTTTATACATTGTGTTATTTATAAGTTTCTTGTATGTTCCGTGATTATCTCGATGTTTACGTAAGGGTGCCCAGTAGGGCACCGATCGCGAGCTTGGTCGGTCTTGGCCAGTTGGAGTTGGGAAAAATCAAGCAATCATCATGAAATTATTCATCGAGTCTAGCGAGGCGTAGGCGGTACCGCATGCCAGACCTCGAAAATGGGGCGGTTGGAATGCCATGACACAAGATTTCATGGATAGATTCGATTCAACATCGACAATATCTGGATAGATTTTATCTTATGAAACTTGAAAAGAAATCGCGAGAAACTTTCAAGGAATATACGAGGTGGCGGTCGAAGCGTGAGTCGACCTCGATGGCGGCGAAATGACCACCTTGTTCGTGCAATCGTTAAAAACGCGACATATTATGAAAGGATGATCGGTGTAATTGGGCGAAGTTTTGCGAAGTCGTAGAATGGCGACCGTGGAAGAAGGCATTAAGACAGGCAGGATTACAAACTTGACAGCCCTACAAGCAACTAGCAGAGCAATGCAGTCAGATTCCATAGGAGGTACCTTACAGAGGAAAAAGGATGCATCACCCTCTGTCATGGTCATTCAGGAACATAGGCCAGAACAACTTCCAGTGTATCAAAGCTCACCGCCTTCTTACTATAACCAAAACACTCAAAATCCACAGTCATATTATCGACCTTTGCGCTACCCGTATCTGTTTACCATACCCAATGGCATATCCAAAATACTCACCACAATCACGAACCCGCGCAAAGCGGACCCAAACCGCGTAGATCTTTGAGAAAGCCAACGAGAACCTATACACCTTTGGCGAACCCATAGCCCAAGTGTATGAAAGGCGGCGCAGGAATACTCGACCAATTCCCAAAAATACCCCAAGCCTACTTCAGAGGCACGATAAAACCAAACATTGTGCATACCACTCCGGTGTCGAGGGGCACGACATCGAAAATTGCTATACACTCAAGGACAAAATAGAGGAGTTAATCGAAGAGGGAGTCATTCAGCTGAAAGATGCCCCTCTCAAGGTAAACAATAACCTTCTTCCCGGCTATGAAGATGCCCATGTGAGCATGATAGCTAAAGATGGAGAAAACAGTCTGGAAGAGACTATTACGCCAACCCGAAAAGGGAAGAAAGTTGAATCATCGACCAACCGTCAGAGAAGAGGAGGTGCTCCTTGCCGGAGATTGTTTAACCATTGAATAAGTCATTCATTCAGTTGTGTGCTGCAAGAGATGATCATGTTGAAGACTCAGCCATTGAATACACTGAGCAAGAAGAAGTGGACTCGTTCCCCTTCCTTGGCCTGAAATAGTTAGTTTGATATATTTTGCCCTTTATATGTAATAAAATGGAACTACGTTTGACCTGATTCCCTTGACGGATACGTAGGCGGCCGTTTCGGCTTCGGTTCCACCTTTAGAAATTTTAATTTCACCTAATTTCGCTTGTAATGAACTACGTCATGACCTGATTCCGTCATGGGGATACGTAGGCGGCCTAAATCGGCTTCAGTCACACCTTTATGAAACTTTCCCTTCGTTTTGAAAATAACGAGAATACACATAATATACAAGCAACCCCATTGAGACCCACTTTAGGCCAAACGCCCTTTGCATATTCAAAACTGGGACAAGTTAGGAAACCAGACAGGGATTATGAGTCCAAACAAGGAAGACGTCCGAGCATCAAGAGTCAAAACTACAAAGTCAACGTGAATCAACCCCCCCCCCCCCCAAACTCACAAATTGTTCTTTGAGCGCAGGTCCTTCATATTAGCAGAAGATATAACAAAGTTCTTCTTATTAGCGGAAGCAAAAAATACAGCAAAAATTCTTCAGAAGCAGAAATAAGCAGCTGAAGCAAACAGACATCAACAATCAAAGTTCAAAACCCGCGACAAAGTCTAGCGCATCAGCTCGGGCATAGAGTCAAATTGCAATTCATGCTGTGCACAAACGCACAACAAAGACATCATGGCAATTCATACGGTTCACAAAATGCACCCCACATATCATACAGGGACGGCATCCCTACTCAGAGAATTGCATTTCTCATCATTTTGTTTTAACAGTTATGCACTAATTTTTAAAGCTTTAGCCTACAGGGTCTTTAATTTACAGGAGCAACATCCAGCAAGTCCGTGCAGAGGCTACATCAGCATTCAACAAGCATTCGCAGCATCCAGCAAATCCGTGCAGGGACGATATCGGCATCCGCAACATCCAACAAGTCCGTGCAGAGACGACATCAGCAGTCACAACGTCCTACATATCATACAAGAGCATTAATTCACAAGAATAGTAGGATCAACACAATGACGTCTCCATCAACATCGTTTCCGAAAATGACGCCAAGTCCGAAAATGACGCCGAGTCCGAAAATAACGCCGACGTCAAGTCCAAAAACGACACCAAGTCCGAAAACGACGTCGAGTCCGAAA
Organism: Przewalskia tangutica; assembly: GCA_029844215.1. Classification (NCBI taxonomy): domain Eukaryota; kingdom Viridiplantae; phylum Streptophyta; class Magnoliopsida; order Solanales; family Solanaceae; genus Przewalskia; species Przewalskia tangutica. The sequence continues at coordinate 77,865,214 of CM056732.1, read as the reverse complement.
ACGACGCCAAGTCCAAAAACGACGCCGAGTCCAAAAATGATGCAAAATCCGAAAACGACGTCAAGTATGAAAATGACACCAAGTCCGAAAACGACGCCAAGTCCGAAAATGACGTGAGTCTGACGCCAAGTCGAAAGCGACGCCGTCAGAAAATGGCCTTAAGTCCAAAACGGCGCCAAGTCACGAAAGCGGCCGAGGTCTGAAAACGACGCCGAGTCCGAAAACGACGCCGAGTCCGAAAACGACGCCGAGTCCGAAAACGACGCCCCGTCCGAAAACGACGCCAAGTACGAAAACGACGCTAAGTCCGAAAACTACGCTAAGTCCGAAAACGACGCCCGTTCGAAAATGACGCCGAGTCCGAAAATGACGCCGAGTCCGAAAACGACGCCGAGTCCGAAACGACGTCCATACGAAAATGATGCCACGTCCAAAACGACGTCATCAACATATCGCATCTACTCAAGGACGATTTTTCTACTCTCAAAATTGCATTTTTCTTTATTATTCTGTCTTAGCAGTTATGCACTAACTCTTTCTTGAACTTTAGTTTACAGGGACAGTTGCAGCAATGACAACATATCCGCATTCACAATCGCAACACGTCCGTGCAAGGGCGAAATCACAGTAGTTGCAGCAGGCATCACATTTTTGTAGGATAACATTTTCTACTCACACAGTTACATTATCAATAAATTCATGCTATAATTTTGACGTAACAGTTATGCACTAACAGTTTGCTTGAGTCTTAGCATGCAGGAGCACAATGTGGATTTTCTCTTACAGCGAACCGGGGCAATTTGTTGGGGGGTCAACCTTCCCAACAAATGGCAGAAGCGGCCTCGAACGTCGGTCCACTCATCACACATCACTAATAAGCCCAGCATTTTCATAAATCAATACCGGTACACCCCTAAGTTCAAGCCAGCTTATTTTTATTTCTATCCAGCGTCGTCATAACTCGACACTGGGACAATTTTGAGTCCGCGTTAGCCCGCCTTGGTGTTTCGGCCATGGTAGCCCAGCGTCGTCATAACTCGACATTGAGACAAATTTTGAGTCTGCGTTTGCCCGCCTTGGTGTTTCGGCCATGGTAGCCCAGTGTCGTCATAACTCGACACTGAGACAAATTTTGAGTCCGTGTTAGCCCGCCATGGTGTTTTGACCATGGTAGACCAGTGTCGTCATAACTCGACACTGGGACAAAATTTTGAATTTGCGTCTTAATTTCCCAACATTTTTAATTCTGAGGATCGAGACAAAATTGACTATAAGTCAACGTCTTTGTCCGAAGACTCTTCCATTATCTTCATACAAAGAGGGACAAGTTGTTGACACCCAATTTTGACCCTCCCGTCCAGTCATTAATTATAAAATTACACTAATTTTCCAAATAATTTTTGAACAATTTTTTTTTACAATAATAAAATGCAACAATAAAAATATTAATACATGCATAAATAAGTGATTTAATAATGGCACCGCATTTTACGAAGAGTATTAAGCACTTCGAGTCTCGCGCCCGCATTTATCAATTTTAAGCCCTATTCTATTTCCATTAATTCTTAATAATTTTAATAATAATAAATACGCATAAAAAAAAAATTTAGCTATGACGTCGTGTCAAAATAGCATAGTCCCATTTATTAATATGCAAAACAATTTCATAATTATTGTAATAATTTTAACCCAAGCTTAGATAATGTACAATAAATAAAAGCATCGCATTTATAAAAAGTATTAAGCAATCCTTAAATATTATATCCGCATTCAGCATTTAAGTAATTTAATAATAATTTAAAACACCATCAAGTTAATTTTTCAACAAAGTAGGCATAATAAATAAGTTTTAATAATGGTCTCGCATTATAAATATTAAGCGCTAATTAATTAGCACGCCCACATTTATTGATTGTAATAATTGAAATCCAAGCTAAAACTAAGGGTGTTTCAAAATAATTTAATTTACCTAAAACTCTACCTAAATCCCACTAATTAAATAATAATTATCCTTAAACTAATTCCCCAACCTTTAATTAAAACCCGGTGACACTTCAGCCCAAATCCGACCCATTGACCCGACTTATCTTCACCAATACCCCATTTTTTCGTCCAAAGAAAAGAAAAAGAAGACTTAACCTAAAAAAGAACAAAACCTAAACCCTTTCAATCCGCGCGTTCCTCACGTCGTCCTAAAGTCGAGATCTTCGTCGGATTTCCCGGTCACCAAATCGGCTGGGAAATCCGGCTCCCCTATCACAGCCTTAAAACGCCCCTTATCCTCAAATCATATCAGAAGATTAACCCCCAAATCGTCTTCAAACTTACCAAAATAAGACTTATTCGAAATCGCATCAAATAAACACCCGAAATCGTTACAAATCTTCTCCCGAAATCATCCCTTACAATCAAAAGCTTACCAAAAATGAATCCCATAATCTTACCATAATCAATCATCATAAATCGCCCAATATCATACCAAAATAAGAGAAAAATCTGTGGGATTTTCCTACTAATTTTCGGACCCAAATCGAGGCTATAAATTAATCCTTTATACATGCAACTGGCATCATCTTTTACCGTCGGGAACCCAGCACCTTTCTGAATCCAGAAAGATCCATTCGAATATCATAAAACATAGGGGAAAGCATCGGAAATTAGAGGTCCAGCAAGTAATAAAATCATTAGCATCCGAAACCGCATCGAAACCTCGCCCTTTTTCATAAGCATCGCAATAAATTCTCCGAGTGAATCGACGACTTGATACGCTGCCTCGGTTCGCTGTCCGGAGAAGGTAAACCCATTCCCTTTCAGGTTTCTTATGCGATTTACACTTTATAATCTGTTTGAGTGATATGCTATGTTGATAATGTTTAACGCTTTTAATCGCTGCTATGTGTGGTCGAAGTTATTGGTTTAATGTCGACACTGTTTTACTTGACTGTTAACTTATCTATTTTGACTGTTAATACTCGTAATGTTGTGTTGGAGTTCGTATTTGGCATTAGGTGACCAGAACGCCATCCTAGTATTCGTATAGCAAAGACCAGGATATAAAAGATTAGTCTAAGGCTGGATTATCTTATTTTTGAAATCCTCTGTCAAGCAAAACAAAGTCATTGTGTGTGCTTTGTGATTTACATTACCTGTCGGAGAGTTGTTGTTGTTTAGTATATAGCATGAATAGGATACCACGTGTGTTTATGGTCTCACGGGTTTCAAATCTCGTCGTTTGATCTATTTTATATCCTGCCCTGTCTCTTGGACTACCTGAATGATGTCGGTATTAATATTCTGTACTGTGTCGAACCCAAGCGGTGTCATATTAAACTATGTCTCCTGTTTGCATGTTTACTAGTTAAGCTTATGACTCTGTCTCATGTAATGAACATGGTGAGGATGTAATCTGACCTTAAGGGACATCAAGCAAGCATATAACTGACTCATAAATGAATTGAATATATGTCATCTAGAATTAAAAATTCATTTGTCCAATCTTTGTGAATGTTTAGTGAGTCGCAATAGATGCCGTTGTAAGACCAATTAATCCAGGGAAATGTCTACCTATGTTGGACTGGTTTATGCTAAAAACTGCCTGACAAAATGAAGCCTTGTTTCCATTTCCGTTTGCCAAGAGTGACCATCTGACTATGAGCATTTGCCGAAGCTTAAATCCTGAATCTAGATGTATCATGTACTGTAGGAGGCTGATCTGTCTTCTTGTAAATGTGAAATCTGCTTTTGGACCAGTGGTCTGTTTTAGAATCTGAACTTTGTCATTTGGGCCTGCTGAATTATGTTTGCTTGTCTGCTGCCTGCATTCACATTCACGCTGGTAAGCAGTGTTTATGCTTGAAATTATCACCCTTCTAGAATAATATAACTAAATAACAACTAAATCATGTTTCATATAGAATGTTGTTTGTATAGGTTAAATTATTGTGTACCTCTTCTCTTCTACATGCTGTTTCTTGTACATTTTTCTGAGCCTAAATTGTCCACTGTTTACCGGGGTCGAACAATGTTTCCACTGATCTGGATTGGTCGACCTGTTTGGGAGGAACTGATGTCAGTAAATAAAATCTGGTTGTATATGTTTATAGGGAATCATTTAATAATTTTCATTTGCATAATTATTTAGATAGGCAATATATTATTTCAACATGAGAAACCCTTTTTGCTATAAATTCTTATTAGCGCTCACGTAAGAATAATTATTTAAATCAAGGGTTTGTTAGCATGATCCATTTTACACCTTATTTCATAATCAAATACTTTGTCATAATAGGTTTTGCAACATATATCTAATATAGTATTTAGGTACCTTAATTGCATATTTTTCAAAACTGACTTTGACTTTTATACACAAATCTTGCAAAATATTTTAGAGAATATATCTTATACTTATAAATCTCTTTTTGCTTAAATGCTTTTAAACGTGCCTTTTCTTAACATAATAATCAACCTAGGTTTGGCAGGACAACCGCAAGTTAGCGAATCTTAGAGGATGCATAATCTCTTCCCTCTAGATTAATAAAGAACCCTTACCCAGAATCTCACACTAGTTTCGCATACCATTAAAATGGAGTTAATGTTGACTTTAAACTAGTTAACATTTAGGTGTCCTAATTCACCCAAATTAATTAGGTGGCGACTCCGCGAACCCTTTAGCATTTAGTAGCCTTTTAGCACCCCGCTTTAAAGCCCTTTTAGCACTTTAGCACTTTAACATTTAGCATTATTTCTAGCCCACTTTAGCCTTTTAACACTATTTTTAGCATTCTTTTGCACTTTTAGCATTTATTTTATTTTCTAACCTTCTAAGCAGGAGTTAGTTGGAGTTGTATAATGTCGCGGTCGGAAAAGGGCGTGACAGTGAGTATCTACTAAGTCGACTCACTGTATATGCTAAGTCCGGTCGTGTACAATTCATTATGTACATCAAGCTTCCAAGAACTTGTGTATATTCCAGTTGAGACACACTTTCACCTTGATTCTTTTTAAGGTGAGTAGCGGGATCAAATGACGTAACAGCCGGTCGATCATCATAGTGTCCAAATTTTCTTAGAACCTTCTCAATATAATGGGATTGAGTTAGTATGTAACCATAAAAATTCTTCGGAATTCTAATACCAAGAATGACATCCGCTATTTCCATATCTTTCATATCAAAAGCGTCATGCAACATTTTCTTAGTTTGATTAATTCATCACGACCGATTACGGGCGTGGATGGTGCCTACCGGGCACCCTAGTGATACAACATCGAGTAATCATGAACATAAACGATACAAGACATATTATGAAATATGAAACAATAACTGAGAAAAGCTTGCCTTTGGCATATATATAAACAACAACTTTTTCAACATGAGCAGTTTAATCCTTTTTTACAAACCCCGCCACAACAAGATTTTACTGCACCTCTACGAATGATATGACAACAACGACGGGGCAGGGCCGTCATACCCCGAATGTAGCACCTACAACAACAGGGGACTATACGAATAAGCCTCGGAGGAACGGAGCTTTCCCAAACGCTTGTGACCCTAAGGCGAGGATCAACGGCGGGTGTACCTTTACTGCGGCATGAACGCGGCCCAAGAGGTCGATAACAGTGCAGAGTATGTGAAACGAAAATAAATCGTAAATGAAATCATAGTAGTCTATACAAAGCAGGAGACATGTATGATAACCAAACTACAGTTTACAATAAATAAGCATTCATGTCAAGTCAGGGACTCACGCCCTCAAGTCATCACTCAATTTTAACAATGGGTCTCACGCCCACAACATCAATCGTGCCCGTGGAATACATTCCTCACCGCTGATCTATGATATGAAAGCACCAAGGAACACACATGAACACGGTCCACGTGTTATAATAAAACCGTGCGGGTAAGTATGAAGGCATAGCCGACTACTAAAACCACCGTACCAACAAGGTCATAAATCGTATCATGAGATCATGCGGACCGTCACATGATCAAAGCCGCCACTCGCGCGATATCTAATGTGCGCGTCTAGCCACGGAACTTCCCGCGACTCCGCATAGGCCAATCTCATAGGCCCGCATGAGGTATAACCCGCATCGAGGTAGCTACTCCGGCGTCTGCTCGGACTTCGCGATCGCGTGGCACGTGGACGCGTGCCCATAAAGGACGCAAACTAACTTGGAACTCTCGTAGCTCGCATAGGCCCACAGGACCGCATGAGGTATCCTCGAATCATAGGTCACTAGACGCTGAGTCTACCCGCGGAGGCGGCTTAACCTCCGGAACAGTCAAGGTGAGTGGTACAATACCAACATAACGGCTGATAGCGAAACTATTTAGGCGCAATCGATGGGAAACCCCTACAAACATCACAAGATACTAACACACGTAGCATCCTAGCATATGTACTTAACAAATCAACAAGAAAGTATTACAAGGCTATCACAACCCAACACAATCAAGTTATACACACAAGGCACTTTCTACTATATGATTAACAAGATCGTGTTTTATCCCCAAAGTACTTCATACATTAACTCTTTAAAAGATACGTTACTTTCACAAAACCACACAATACGTAGTATATGAAAATAGAGTGATTATCGTTTGAAGTAAATCAAAACACTTACCCTTGTAAAATCAAGTAACAACATTATTTTCCAAACGTCTAAGTTTGCCTAATTTCAAATGTTCACGTTTCTTATTTTAGAAGGGTTTCGTAGTTCATAGTCTTATTCATTTAAGAATATAATTCTCTTTTAAACCATCTGAGAAACATAAGCCTTATATGTGAGTAGGATATTCTTGTTTATAACAATCTTATTACAGCAGCCATGATCTAGGAAATATCATTTTGTCTCATCTTAGCTTATGCGGATGGAAGTTTCTACGATTTTACTCTGTCAAAACATTTCCTTTTATTAACGCTGTGATGGTTTGTCGATACACATTACGATTTCGAAATCAAGAAAACATTCTTAAGCCGTTATACCTAACTTCCCATAAAGCTAGTATAACTCTTAAGTTTTCAAAACCAAGTATTACTCTTCTTTTAAAATGATTCAAAATCTTTTGAAATACTTCAAGTTCTTTATTATCACATAACCAACCGGTTATAGTTCAAATAAGTTACCTTTTAAAAACCACAAGTATTTTCTTACATACATAAAGTCGTTATAACCAACTTCCCATAAAGCCGTTATAACACTTTATGTTTTAGACCAACCAAATACATTTAACACACGTATCGTCACCGCACTACATAGTTACACACATATCATGCTAGAAGAGATAGGAAGAGGTTCACATACCTCGCGACAGTATCGACTAATAGCAAAACGCTCCAGTATCTCAAGTCGTCGGCTACTCCTTAAGCCAGTAGATCGCGCCACGTAGTACTTCAACCTATAAGGCCACAGGCTTTATTAACATCTAGATCTTATCGTAGAACATTCTACTGAAAATTCAAGAAGCCTCCACACGCCACAACAGTAAATCTCTCCTCTATCGAGGCCTGCCATCAAGCCAACCGGGGTTGTACATCTAACCGGGCGTGTACAATTCTACTTCACAAGAATGCTACACAAGTCTCATGTCTGATACCCTATGTAATTACTGTTCGATTCTTTATTCTTCAGCTTAAGTCAAAAGACATTGCCGACGACTACGTTGATTCTATATATAGTATACTCAACTATATATTCTAACAACATGTAATTTCCAATTACAATAGGGGGACAAGATAATTACCTCGATAAGCCCATAATTATCCAAGTATAAAGTCGATCCTGGGCAACGCTTAGCTCCAATCTCCGAGCGCTCCAACCCGCTCCAAACCACCCTTAGAAGTTCTAGCCAACTTCTACATACTACTCCAACTAACTATGGAGATTTTCCTTAGGGTTTTGGTTTTGTGACTGAAGGGAAGTATAATAGTATTTCTGGGCTTTTCGTATAAGTATAACCTTGGAATACTACAAGGTATACGGCTAAGGTAATTTGGGCATAGTAACAATACTTTTGAGAGTATTTCTACCAAGAGGGGGGTATTTATACGAGACAACACCACAAGGGGGGGGTGTATACCCCTCGGCCTACCCCACTAGGGGGGTACTCTCGGCCAAAGGGGGGGAGGGACTTCCGGCTAAGGCCTCACAAGGGGGAGGAGGACGAGAACTCTAGAGGAGGGAGAGCTTTGAGACTTAGAGATTTAGGATGAAGAAGTCTTCAAACTTAGGGGGGTATTTATAGGTCAAGCCAAGGCCAACCAATGGCCAAGATTATGCCAAGTGCCTAGCAAGTGTAGGGTCAAGATCATGCCAAGTGCACCTTATCCATCTACCATAAAAATATCCTACCAACTACTTGACAAAACCCACCCAAGCCGTCCACTTTCCCGCCATGATGAGAGGTGCCAAGTGGCGCCCTGTTGGTCCAACACGTTTCGTCTCTCGGAAAAATCCGCAAAAATTAGAAATGACATAGCCGGAATTTTCCCTACGAAAGCTGTGAAAACGTTTCGTCGAAAAACGACTCTAACCGGGTGTTGTGCACAAAAGGAAAATCGTCCAAGCCTATTTAAAGTTCAAATTTTCTACGTACGTCCTTACGTACATACTCTGGAAATACGGGGTATAACATTCTCCCCTCCTTAGAAACATTCGTCCCGAATGTTCCTTCTAAGTCTCAAACAAACGCGCGCCGGTATAGTCTTCACTACTATACTTACGAGAACAATCCTGCCACACCTGGCCACAGAAACACCCGCGCAAATACCTCCATCCAAGTCCACGAGGAAACACCTCTAACATCACCACAAATACCTCTCCCCGGGGTCAAAAATATACTTCTTTAGTCACTGATACCACTTTTGTCACTTTGCCGCGAGGTTCTAGTGTCACTCCGGCGACCTAACAAATGGTACCGGGCTGCATGCGATCCCTGAAGCTGTCGTACACTCGAACTCTTACCACATTTAAATCGCTTGGTTTCCAAAACTCGGGGTTACTATCTCTAACGTGGTCATCATTAATCGAACACTGGATGGATCTCGATACTTTCACGATCATAACAATACGAAGACCGGACGTCTCGCCTCCTAAGTCGGACGGCAATTGCTAACATATAGGCAACCCGCCTATTCTTCACATGAACTCAAAAGGGCCCAAGTAACTCGGGCTAAGTTCCTCTGTTTTCCCAAAACTCGCCACATGACCGGGTGGTACTTTCAAGACCGACCGTCTGCACGAACTCTAAGCGTCGTCGCCGATAATCCGCACGATTCCTCCGAGCTACAAAAACCTCTTACGGATAAGTTTCACCCTATCCACATCCTGCGAACGTATGAACCAACTATCGAACGCGCGGCGTTGAACCAATCGGCCGGCAACTTACACTTCCGCCCTAAGGCTTCAAAAGGCGACATCCGAACATTGAAATGGTAGCTTAAACGCTCCCTCCACAGAGACAACAATCCCACGACTACCCCAAATCCACACACGGCCGGGGCGAATGCGGTCTGAGACTGCTGAGTTCTTAACCTTGCTCGTAAAACTTCCGAGAAACAAAACAGTACCACTGGCTCCATGCATCGTCATAAGGTGAAGGTAGGCACCCGTGCAGCCTTACAACCTTCGGATAACTCAACACAGCCGAGTAGCGGTCCGACCGAAAAACACGATGGGCTGCCCATCGGCCCGACCGGTCGAACGCACCCACGAACTCGTCTGTTGGTTAACTAAACTTGGGCCTAACACCCTCGTGACCCTACCACAGGCGGGACCACCACAACCAACCCCACCACTAAACATGCCGCGGGTTGACCCAACGCGCCTCAACCCGACCGGCAAGCGCAAAAATACTATCTCCCGAAGGAACAATCTCACTAAATACGTTACGAAAACCTAGCGGTCTTCTTAGCTCAACTACCTCTTTCATTTCACACTACTTGGGACCTATCCCAAACATAGCTCACGTGCACTATGCACTCCTATAAGGTTAAACACAAACATACGTTTCTACGAGATGGCCTTACCTCTAAGGTCTTGGCGTATAAAGCTCTAAGGCTCACACTTTCTATCCCCAACATCTTACTCGGTTAACCCACCATGATTTCTAATCACAACTAACACACCGCTAACGAACATAGCACTTAAGGTATACTCACCTTATCACACATCGATCTCTAGAGGGTTAAAGATATACCGCAACTACTGTTTCATTCCTTAGTCGTTCTAATCAAACACGCGTAGAGCGCGCCGTGAGGAGATGACAAACTACCCACCGATCCTAAAGGCTAAGTCCTCCTACAAGGACACTCTTCGACACGGACCACGGCGGTCATAGGTACAACAAGTACCAACTAAAAGACGACATTCCCGGGATGGCGTGCATCGCTGCCAACCGGAAGCCCCGGAGTTCTAACCAACTCTGCATACCCCTAACGTCCTGAAATGCGTGGAAGACCACTCTTCTCTGTGGATGTGAATTATCAAATGTGCTGGTGAGGTGACTGGCCTCGAAAGTTACCAAGGGACCTTGCTGCTCGGCCTCTTCGTTGTCGCCGTTAACCCGTCGATCTCACGTTTCTCGGCTGCTGCGTAAGCCCGCATACGTGCCATGCTCGAAGCGGCGAAGGATTACTCTTGCACAACCTTCTCTTAGGTAGTCATCAAGACTCGCGATACATCGGTATACTCTGCGGTAGCCAAATCCATAGCTAATGTGGTCGCTTCTTGAAATCTAAATTCACATTCAGGTCGTGGGCGAAGGTTCAAATATCATGGCCGCAGTAGGAACTGCCGCCGCCGTGCTTAACTCTGCTGGGGTTAGTGACGTCGCAGAGCTCTCCAAATGAAATACCATCCCAGGTGATGATTGGGCCTGTGCCCTCGTAACCCTCTGAACTCTACTCGCGCCTCCGCCGCTGCGCGCCTCCCGGGCGGGTTTGCCTACGCGGAGGCATAACGGTAAGGAAAGAAATATGTGAGAGGGTCCAACTTACAACACTTTCTAAGGCACGATCTCGAGTGAGAAGAATAGAAACCAATCCTAAATATCCTATAGCCTCACGATTATTGGTGTGGTGCACAACACGATAATCAAGACTCTTGGATACTGATGCAGTAGACACTTTCAGGATTAATCGCTCGATACCACTTTTGTCACGACCGATTCCGACGTGGTAGTGCCTTACCCCGGGCACCCTAGTGATACAACATCAGTAATCGTGGAACATAAACGATACAAGACATATTATGAAATATGAAACAATAACTGAGAAAAGCTTGCCTTTGGCATATATATAAACAACAACTTTTTCAACATGAGCAGTTTAATCCTTTTTTTACAAACCACGCCACAATGATTACTGAGACCTCTACGAATGATATGACAACAACGACGGACGGGGCCGTCATACCCCGAATGTAAGCACCTACAACAACAGGGACTATACCAAGATAAGTCTCGGAGGAACGAGCTTTCCCAAACGCTGACTGTGACCCTAAGAGCGAGGATCAACGGCGGTGTACCTTTACTGCGGCATGAACGCGGCCCGAAGGAGGTCGATAACAGTGCAGGTATGTGAAGCGAAAATAAATCACGTAAATGAAATCATAGTAGTCTATACAAAGCAGGAGACATGTATGATAACCAAACTACGATTTCTGATAAATAAGCGATCATGTCAAGTCGGGGACTCACGCCTCAGTCATCACTCAATTTTAACAATGGGTCTCACGCCCAGCATCAATCGTGCGTGGAATACATTCTCACTGGCGATCTATGATATGAAAGCACCAAGGAACACACATGAACACCAGGTCCCACCTGTGTTATAATAAAACCGTACGGGGTAAGTATGAAGGCATAGCCGACTACTAAAACCACCGTACCAACAAGGTCATAAACTGTATCATGAGATCTATGCGGGCCGTCACATGATCAAAGCGGCCACTCGCGCAAAGTATCTAATGTGCGGCGTCTAGCCACGGAACTTCCCGCGACTCGCGTAGGCCAATCATAGGCCCGCATGAGGTATAACCCGCATCGGTAGCTACTCCGGCATCCGCTGGACTTCGCGATCGCATGGCCACATGGACGCGTGCCCATAAAGGACGCAAACTAACACGGAACTCTCGTAGCTCGCGCCAGGCCCACAGGACCGCGTAGGTATCCTCGAATCATAGGTCACTAGACCCGCTGAGTCTACCCGCGTCGGAGGCGACTTAACCTCGGAGCGATCAAGGTGAGTGGTACAATACCAACATAACGGTTGATAGCGAAACTATTTAGGCGCAATCGAGGGGAAAACCCTACAAACATCACAAGATACTAACACACGTAGCATCCTAGCATATGTACTTAACAAATCAACAAGAAAGTATTACAAGGCTATCACAACCCAACACAATCAAGTTATACACACAAGGCACTTTCTACTATATGATTAACAAGATCGGGTTTTTATCCCCAAAGTACTTCATACATTAACTCTTTAAAAGATACGTTACTTTCACAAAAACCACACAATACCCGTAGTATATGAAAATAGAGTGATTATCTTTTGAAGTAAATCAAAACACTTACCCTTGTAAAATCAAGTAACAACATTATTTTCCAAACGTCTAAGTTTGCCTAATTTCAAATGTTCACGTTTCTTATTTTAGAAGGGTTTCGTAGTTCATAGTCTTATTCATTTAAGAATATAATTCTCTTTTAAACCATCTGAGAAACATAAGCCTTATATGTGAGTAGGATATTCTTGTTTATAACAATCTTATTACAGCAGCCATGATCTAGGAAATATCATTTTGTCTCATCTTAGCTTCTATGCAGATGGAAGTTTCTACTGATTTTACTCTGTCAAAACATTTCCTTTTATTAACGCTGCAGTGGTTTGTCGATACACATTCTGATTTCCGAAATCAGTAAAACATTCTTAAGCCGTTATACCTAACTTCCCATAAAGCTAGTATAACTCTTAAGTTTTCAAAAAACCAAGTATTACTCTTCTTTTAAAATGATTCAAAAATCTTTTGAAATACTTCAAGTTCTTTATTATCACATAACCAACCAGTTATAGTTCAAATAAGTTACCTTTTAAAAACCACAAGTATTTTCTTACATACATAAAGCTGTTATAACCAACTTCCCATAAAGCCGTTATAACACTTTATGTTTTAGACCAACCAAATACATTTAACACATGTACGCGTCACCGTCTACATAGTTACACACATATCATGCTAGAAGAGATAGGAAGAGGTTCACATACCTCGCGACGAGTATTGACTAATAGCAAAACGCTCCAAGTATCTCAAGTCGTCGGCTACTCCTTAAGCCAAGTAGATCGCGCCACACGCAGTACTTCAACCTATAATGCCACAAGGCGCTTATTAACATCTAGATCTTATCGTAGAACATTCTCTGAGAAAATTCGGCACCTCCCCCGCCAGCGTAAATCTCCTCTCTATCGAGGCGGCTATCAAGCCAACCGAGGGGTTTGTACATCTAACGGGCGTGTACAATTCTACTTCACGAATGCTACACAAGTCTCTGTATCTGATCTATGTAATTACTGATTCGATTCTTTATTCTTGTGCTTAAGTCAAAAGACATTGCCGGCAGACTACGTTCAGTTCTATATAGTATACTCCACTATATATTCTAACAACATGTAATTTCCAATTACAATAGGGACAAGATAATTACCTCGATAAGCCCATAATTATCCAAGTATAAAGTCGATCACAGGCAACGCTTAGCTCCAATCTCCGGCGCTCCAACCCGCCTCCAAACCACCCTTAGAAGTTCTAGCCAACTTCTACATACTACTCCAACTAACTATGGAGATTTTCCTTAGGGTTTTGGTTTTGTAGTGAAGGAAGTATAATAGTATTTCGGGCTTTTCAGATAAGTATAACCTTGGAATACTACAAGGTATCTACTAAGGTAATTTGGGCATAGTAACAATACTTTTGAGAGTATTTCTACCAAGAGGGGTATTTATACGAGACAACACCACAAGGGGGTGTATACCCTCGGCCTACCCACTCAGGGGTACTCTCGGCCAAAGGGGGGGGAGGGACTCTCGGCTAAGGCCTCACAAGGGGGGAGGAGGACGAGAACTCTAGAGGGAGGGGGGGGAGAGCTTTCAAGACTTAGAGATTTTTAGGATGAAGAAGTCTTCAAACTTAGGGGGGTATTTATAGGTCAAGCCAAGGCCAACCAATGGCCAAGATTATGCCAAGTGCCTAGCAAGTGTAGGGTCAAGATCATGCCAAGTGCACCTTATCCATCTACCATAAAAATATCCTACCAACTACTTGACAAAACCCACCCAAGTCGTCCACTTTCCCGCCACCAATGAGAGGGTGCCAAGTGGCGCCCTCTTGTTGGTCCAACACGTTTCGTCTCTCGGAAAAATCCGCAAAAATTAGAAATGACATAGCCGGAATTTTCCCTACGAAAGCTGTGAAAACGTTTCGTCGAAAAACGACTCTAACCGGGTGTTGTGCACAAAAGGAAAATCGTCCAAGCCTATTTAAAGTTCAAATTTTCTACCTACGTCCTTACGTACATACTCTGGAAATACGGGGTATAACAATTACATCCTAACTTGTTCCCATAATTAGCATATCATCAACATACAAGCATATAATGACACATGCATCTTTATATTGTTTAATGTATATACATTTGTTACATTCATTTATTTGAAAACCATTTGATAATAACGTATTATCAAACTTTTAATGTCATTGCTTTGGAGCTTGTTTAAGTCTGTATAAAGACTTAATCAATTTACAAACCTTCTTTTATTAACCTTTCACAACAAACCCTTCGGGTTGTTCCATGTAAATTTCTTCATCTAATTCACCATTCAAAAATGCGGTTTTCACATCCATTTGGTGTATTTCCAAATTATGAATCACCGCTACAGAAATTAACGTCCTTATCGACGCAATTCTCGTTACTGGTGAGTAAGTATCAAAGAAATCTATGCCTTTTTTTTTGACAAAACCCTTTGGCTACTATACGAGCTTTGTATTTTTCTATAGTATCATCAGACCTTAATTTCTGTTTGAAAATCCATTCATGGCCTATTAGTTTTTGTCCCGGAGGGAGATCAACCAATATCCATATATTATTTTGCACAATGGATTCTACCTCACTTTGGATAACCTCCTTCCAATAAGGTGCTTCAGATGATTCCATAGCAGCCATATACGTTTGAGGTTCTCATTCAACAGAAAAGGTCATGAAATCTGGTCCAAAATCATTGGTAATTTTCACACGTTTACTTCTCCTTGGTTCAGAATTTTCTTTTTCAATAGATGAAGTAAGATTGTCATCATTTTTTGCGTTTTGGTTTGACACATCTTGAGGAAGTGTCCTCTTCTTATGATTAAGAACACTTTTATCCTTTTTTATGTAAGGAAAAGTATCCTCAGAAAATTTTGTTTCAGTAGATTCCATAAGTGTGTTTTTATGAATACCTTCAACATCGGAATTATACACCAAAAACTTATATGCTGCACTATTATTGGCAGGGCCAATATATATGCAATCCACCATTTTTGGTCCAAGTTTTGTTCTCTTTGGTAAGAGAACTTGAACTTTCGCTAGGCAACCCCACACTTTCTCATCCTTTTGAAAGTAGGCAATCTTCATTTTCATAAGTCATAAGGAGATTGATCACTTTTATTATGAGGAATCATGTTTAATATCATATTTGCAGTATGTAAAGCCTCTCCCCATAGGCTAAGAGGTGCACCCGAACTAACCAACATTGATTTTATCATATTTTTCAATGTTCTATTCTTACGCTTGACAACTTCATTTTGTTTTGGAGTATATTGTGCAGTGGTTTGATGAACTATACCATGAGTAGAACAAAATTCTTTGAACTCATTTGATTGATATTCACCACCTCTATCAGACGTTAGAATTTTAATCCTTTGGTCAAGTTGGTTTTCCAGTTTCGCTTTATATATTTTGAACATGTTTAAAGCTTCTTCTTTGGTATGTATTAAGTATACATAATAAAATTTACTGCAATCATCTATAAATGATATGTAATAATTCTTTCCTCCATGAGAAGGGGTTGCTTGGTAATCACACAAATCATTATGAATTAAACCAAACACTTCATTTGATTTCACTACAGATTTATGAGGATGACTTGCATATTTTTATTCTATGCAAACCCCACACTTAGTCATTTTGTTCATAGAGCATTTTGGCAACATGCCTAATTTTACCATTCTTTGTAAAGAGCGATAATTGGCATGGCCTAATCGTGAATTCCATAAGGAAAGAGAATCAACCATATACATAGAAGAAGTGCTAGTGCCTGCATTTTCATTAATAATGACAATTGTCTTAGTAAGTATAATAGATAGTTTGAAGAGCCCCTCACTGAGGTAACCCTTCCATATATACATCTCACCCTTAGTGAGTACAAATTTGTCAGATTCAAATAATATCTTAAAGGCCTTGTTGCTAAGAACAGGACCAGAAATTAAATTCTTACAAATTTCAGGCACGTGCAACACTTTAGTGAGCAAAAGATCATTCCCGGAAGTGAGTTTCAAAATTACCTTCCCTTTTCCTTCAACTTTTACAGCAGCGGCATTTTCCACGAACAATGGTTCTCCGTCCTTGATGGCCTGGTAGGATGAAAACATGTCATTTTCAGAACATACATGCATAGAAGCACCCGTATCCATCCACCAATCGGTTTAATTTATAACCAGATTTGCTTGAGCAGCAACAACACCAATGAATTGGTTTTTAGTTTCAGCATAGTTGGATTGGTTGATATTGCTCGAACCTCCAACACCACCACCTTGACTCTTACGAAGGCGAAAATATTTTGCTCTATGCCCAGGTTTTCCGCACACCCAACATACACCAACATGTGATTTCTTGAACCCATTGGTCTTTTGTGGGGCGTGTGCATTCTTCCCGACTGCAAAAAATGGCTTGAGACCAACAAACTTGCCCTTGACTTTCTGAAACTTGTCCTTAGATGGATTTCCTTCAACCATATTAGCATTAGGCTCCAAGGAAACAACATCAACATTTTCATTCTTCCGGTTATCCTCTTCAACTCAAATTTTAAGAACCAATTGCTCAAAATTCATTTCCTCGTTTAGATACTTAAGATAAACTTTAAAATCCTTCCAAGGAGGAGGTAATTTCTCAATAATAGCACCAACACGAAAATCCGGGTTAAGGCCCATAACTTCAACCTCTAACTCATGAACAATGACTTGGAGTTCCTCCACTTGCTTGACAACAGGCTTGACATCGCTCATCTTAAAGTTTAGAAACTTGTCGATGACGAACTTCTTGGAACAAGCAACCTCAGTTTTGTACTTGTTCTCCAATGATTGCCACAACTCCCGTGTTGTTCTGAACGTGGAGTAGATATCATAGAGAGAATCATCTAAGGCATTGAGAATATAGTTTCTGCAAAGAAACTAGACTCTCCCAAGTCTGAATAACCTTGAGATTTTCAGCCTTCACTTCCTCAGTAGGAGCATTCTCTCATTCTCCTTCTTGCAATGCCATATGAGCCTCAGCAGTCAACACGTTTGTCACATGAAGAGTTGTCAAATAGAACAACAACTTTTGTTGCCAGCGTTTGAAATCAGAACCTTTGAATTTTTTAGGTTTCTCAACATGGTTTTTCACCATTGACGATCCAGATTGATCCATCTTTGCAAATCAGCAAAATGATTCTCTGAATATTTTGCAAACAATCAGAAAAAGTAATTTTTCTGAATTTTTGTCTTAGATTGTTAGTACCGATCTAGTATCATCAATGAACAATCACAATATAGAATAACAACTCTATAAAAATTGAAATCAACAATAAGAAATACTTCAGATTGAACAACAAACACTAACTTGATGTCGATAGAGACATGCTTCAGCAGTGTCCTAAGACATAAATTAACCCCCACTTGTGTAGTAGTTTTACGGACGTCTATCTAGAGGATACAACTATCTGGTTCGAGTTTTGAAACAATAATCTTAAATGATTTTAATTCTCAAATCATAAGATTAGTTCATGAATTGATTCATGTTTTTAATCAAGTGATCAATCTTCTTTTATAGTAGTAACATCAGAATAGGTACAACCTTTCATTACAAAGGTTGCGATCGCTTAGAAACGATCATACCCATTCCCGTAATTGACGGTAGGCCCAGCCACGGCTCTGCGCTTTGGCGCCGCTTTCAAGCGCCATGCCCCGATTTCTGTCGACCTCTCAAGTTTTGGCGCCGTAGTGCTTAGCACAGGAATTTTTCCCTGTTCCGGCGCCAGCCTTCTCTCTCAGCCACAAGGCCACGAAAAACTCCGACACTTTATTTTGATCACTTATTTTTATCCCACACAAGTTCCAACAACTTCAACATGGATCACTATGTGATTAAAATGTAAATTAATTACCATAAGAGAGGAAATTCCATCAGAGTAAAATGTTTAGTTTCATTTAATAAAAAAAAGTAGTAAAACAATCTGCAGCTAATTTCTCTTCATTTTAAGTATTTTTCGTAAAATGAGTAAAAAAACTTTCTTTCCCAGTATATGTAAACACATATTGTTTTGATCAATATTTTGTGCAATTATTGAATATTGATTTGCTTCAAATTAAATTTTTAATATTGTCAATGTGAGTCGAGTAACAGGTTGGTAAGTATAGAACAGTAAACACAAATAAATTTAACCAATATGTAGTTTTTAATATATATAAAAGCAGATAATATTTCTACTAAATTTGGTTTCGGCCAAAATTGGAGAAAAAATAGTATGCTTCTATAATTGCTGCAACTATTATAATCAATACACATAGCATAATTTAATATTTAATAAATATTTATATTTTTATAAAATTAACCATTAAATTGATTATTTTTTACGTATATTCAAATATCATCGAAATTGATATTTTAAAATTTGTAGCCGCTATAGTTCATTCAATTTCTTATATGTTCTTTTATTTAAAAAGTGTTATCTTGTTTCAATATTTAATTTTGTACATCCATAATATTTTTGCAGAGATTGTATAATTATTATTTTTACTTTCTAGATGACTACTGAATTTAGTAAGCAATCACATTTGTTAGTATTACTCTATGATCATCTTTTTATGGATATTACTTAAATTTTTCAACTAAATTATTCTCCTAATGATTAAAGTTTGACTAAAAAAATACTGGTCAGCATAAAATCGAAGTCATAACCCGCCCTCATTTAATTTAATTCCAAAAGTGCTAATGGTGACAACTAAGAATCTTCTAATTCAAAACTATTCAAAATTTTATAGAATCTAAATCCCCCTACAAATAGGAGACAATCCTAGGCAAAGAAACACACAACATCTTTTAATCCCATATCCACAAACACATTACTCTTCCTCATTTTCCTCCTCTTTAGCCATGACTAGATCGAAAGTGAAGCTTGCTTTCATTAAAAATAACACTGAGAGGAAAGCCTCATATAAGAAAAGACAAAAAGGATACATGAAAAAAGCTCAAGAACTAAGCACCCTTTGTGATGTAGAGACTGCTACAGTCATCTATAGCCCTTACCACGATGAACCTATAGTGTTTCCAAATCATGCTGCTGTCATCAATACGTTTATAAAGTTTAGGGAGCTACCGGAGTTGGAGCAATCAATAAATATGATGACATTAAAAGACTTCACCAAAAAAAGGATTAAAAAGTTGGAGGATCAACTGCAAAAGGCAAGGAAGGAGAACAGGATGAAGGAGTTCACAAATATAATGTATGAAATGTTGAATGGAAAAGATATTCCCGCTGATATTGAACCTTACGATCTCAATGATCTAAGTTATGTGATCCATCAAAATCTCAAATTGGTTCGTGAAGCGATGAAAGTGAAGACTAGCAGAGAGGGTTCCTCATCAAATGCCCCTCAACCCATTGTTGGACCGATGGTTTCTGGTGAGACCATCTCGGCGGGCTAAGCTTATCCTATGTTGGACCATCCATGGATCCATTATTGGTAGTTCCTCCGATGGTTTTGGTGGGACCAGCTTTGAGGGCGAGGGCTCCTCTGTTGTCCCTAATGTGTCTCGATATCGGTGGTTCCTCCAATGAATCCATATGTACTTCCTTTATCCGATCCAACTCAAGTTCCCAACTAATGTTTCAACCATGGCACCTCCTCAAGCGGTTCCTCTCAGGCCCTTTAAGGGTTCCTCCTCCTCATTCTCCTTCATTTTTTCACAAATGCTTGCTCCTATGGTTTCACAATTGTATTCTCAAATACCTCAACAAACGACTCTTATAAGGCTTCGAAATGGCCCTTCAATGCCCTCAACAACAATGGCTTCTTCAATGACACCACCAATAGACTCTTCATCAATGTCCCTTAATGGGTGCATCTATATCAATGAATAACTATCAAAGCAATTCCAATTGCGTCCGCAGAGTTCGGATTTCTTGAGATATTGAACCGAATAATGATGATCAAGTGACTTTATGTGATGATCTATCTTTCGACAACATTAATGTTCAAGCTCCAAGCCACAACAACAATAATTATTTCTAAGGACCTAGAATCAATGTCTGTCACTTTTAGTACTGATTTTTATGTTCATGTTGCCCATAGACTATGTGTCATTTTTATTATTTGCAATGCTAAGTAGTGTCATAGGACTCTCCACATCTCTTTCCTTGTCCTCATTTGAAGTGTTCATCTGTCGCGTGTTGTTTTATTTGTTTTTCCGCTCTATTATTTTGTTCACTTATTAAATCTATAATCAATCTTTGTTTCAAGTTTGGTAGATACTCTAGTATTTATTTCTTTCTTTATTATTATAGTTATTGTTAATGTGGTTTCTAAAAATGGTCTCTTTGCTTCAAAAGTCTAAAAACATTAGTAGATATATCAGTTAAATTTTAGTTCTAAATTTTCTACTATAAACTAGTAATAATGCATCGATCTAAAATTGTTAATGAATTAAAACGATAACGAATACTCATTACTGTACTGGCTTTATTTATGTAAGAAATGCAAGTGATCTGTTTTAAGTTTTTTGTCCACAATTGATTTCTACACTCCAAAACTTAAAATTGTATCCACACGTTTATGTTTTTTGTCCACAATTATCCTCATTTTATTTTTGTTCTCCCTTTGCGAAGTATAAAATTTTGTTCCACATATGTGGTCTGCTGGAAGAAAACAATGTATCCCTTGCATAAGAATTAGACTTTTCCTTGTTTACTTAGCATTTGTAAGGCACAAATAATCAAAAAAGATACCAAAAAGGGACGGACAAATAATATTAGTAAGTAAATTTAGACCATGTCAATTAATGATATTCCAAATTTATTGGAAATTAGACATAAACATATCGATACTTTAAGATTACCCAGGTATGTCGGTCAAGGATATAAAGTCGTTGAATACATCAATATAGCGTGTGTGCGGCTCAGGACATCTAAGGGCATCACATACATATTATTGCCAAAAACTTTCACCGCCTGAAAAGTCGTAGTCCCTCTATGTATCTCACATTAACTTTGAACAGATGAAGTGGTTCAACATAACTCATTTAACATTTTGAATAGAAAAAATGACTCTACCAAATTTCTTATATTCTATTTCCAACTATTGTACGTAAAAATAAAGATCTTTTAAAAGGTTTGGCATAAAACTATTAAAATTGTAATGGCTACGGGGGTACGTTGATGTATTCATGCTACGCTTGCTGCATCATTTTTGTGGATGCAAGTATACACTGGGTTAAGGTTGCTGTTGGAGCACGTGGAGATTAAGGCATGCCACTCATTCTATCGGCGACCTTGGTCTTCGTCTTAGTTAGATTGTCTCATTTATTCAAGACAGTGACTTGTTTTATTTCTCCATCTATTATATTCTTAGTAGTCCTTGTACGAGTCAGACCAGATTTTAGAAAAGTGTTTGTAAAGGGTTTTGATCGTGACACTTCCCTTTAGGTGCCACCACGACGTCCGTGATTTGGATCGTGACACTTCCTTTTAGCTTAGACATACACTTACTTAAAGGATTAATAAGGGAAAATGGGATGACCAAAAGGAAAATTGGATGAAATAAAGATCAAGCTAACCTAAAAGGCCGAGGTTTTTTCTTTTATTAATAATGATGCTTGATTGACACAAAGAATTTATTCGGAGAAAAAAATTTCACTAATTAGGTTTAAATTGTGATATTTTAACCGTTAAATTTAATGCGACAAAATTATAATATATGGCATAAACTCAATTAATTTTTTATTTCTTCTTCCTCTTTGGGTTAAATAGATAGACATTAGCTAGAACAGATCAGATAAACTTTTGTTAGTACCAATCTAGTATCATCAATGAACAAGCACAAGAATGGAATAACAACTCTATAAAAATTGAAATCAACAATAAGAAATACTTCAGATTGAACAACAAACACTAACTTGATGTCGATAGAGGCCTGCTTCAGCAGTGTCCTAAGACAGAAATTTTCCCCACTTGTGCAATAGTTTCTGACGCCTATCTCGATGATACAACTATCTGGTTCGAGTTCTTGCACAAGAACTAGACCGATTTAATTTACTTTATGTCTTTTTCAGAAATGTATTTAGAAAGAAGAAGCAATAATCTTAAATGATTTTAATTCTCAAATCATAAGATTAATTCATGAATTGATTCATGTTTTTAATCAAGTGATCAATATTCTTTTATAGTAGTAACATCATAATAGGTATAACCTTTCATTACAAAGGTTGCGACTTTTTAGAACAGTTATACCCATTTCCGAATTTCGATCATAGGCCCAACGCCGCGGCTCTGTGCCTTTGTCGTTGACTCCCGCGCCACGCTCGCTTCAAGCGCCCGACTTATTTCTGTCGACCTTCTCGATATTTTGGAGCTGTGGTGCTGCTCCGAGCGCCGTGGCGCTGAGCACGGGAATTTTTCTCGCTCCGCCACTGCGACTTCTTTCCTGGCGTAAGGCCGCCAAAACTCTGACATTTTATTTTGATCACTTATTTCTTCTTATCCCACACAAGTTCCAACAATACCCCACATTTTCTATTCAAACATCAACAATATCCCACATTTGGATAGGAAATAAGATAATCAGGAACTTATCGTTATTTCTGAAAAACTCGATATGACATGCATCTAAAAGTGGTCTTTTGACTTAAACCGCTCGTAGTCAATACCTATAGGATCTACTTTGTGAAATAGTGGACGAAATGTCTTGAACTATTCACATTTTGTAGTAAATCAAGACAACAAGTATCACACATATCATATCAACATATTTCAATTCTTACATTATGAACAACTCCTTCTTCGTGAGATTTTATAGAGAACGTAGTCATATCGGTTTTCGGAGATGTGTGACCCCACATCAATCTCATATAGGTAACACTAAACAAGAATAGTCTGTACTATCCCACCATAATGGCTTTAGTATTATTAAGAATAATATTCATCCCTTAATCATCAACGGACTAACACACTTAGTTCACCATATGAATGAGCATGTGTGTGTTTTCTATGCTCCTTGAGTCTTCCTCAACTAGTTTTCCTATTGAACCTAGACCATGGGATCTCCAATTTTGCTAGGTTAGGTTTCCGCCAAGTAATGACTCATTATATTGGCTTTAAGTCAATTCCCCTTGATGTAAATACGACTTGCTCTCTGTTAAGGCCTTTTGTCAAATGATATGCTATATTGTCCTTTGATTTCACATAATCAATGGAAATAATTCCATTCTTCAGCAAACTTCGTATTGTATTATGACGTCGCCTTATATGTATCGATTTACCATTGTATATTTGATTCTTTGCCCTCGTCAGGGCAGTCATACTATCACAATGTATGCAAATGGCTGTCACAGGCTTTGGCCACAATGTATACCTTCTAGAAAGTTTTTGAGCCATTCTGCCTTTTCGGCAGCTTTGTCCAAGGCTACAAACTCTTCTTCCATAGTTGATCGCGTATTCACCGTTTGCTTTGATGATTTCCAAGATATCGATGCTCCACCAAGTGTAAATACATAACCACTTATGAACTTACTTTCCGAATGGTTGGAAATCCAATTAGCATCACAATTCCTTCTAAAATAGGAGGATATTTTGTATAATGCAACTCATAGTTCATTGTATGCTTTAGATATCAGAGTGCCCTAGTTAGTGCCAACCAATGATCCTTTTCAGGATTATGTGAGTATCGACTAAGTCGACTCACTGTATATGCTAAGTCCGGTCGTGTACAATTCATTATGTACATCAAGCTTTCAAGAACTTGTGTATATTCCAGTTGAGACACACTTTCACCTTGATTCTTTTTAAGGTGAGTAGCGGGATCAAATGACGTAACATCCGGTCGATCATCATAGTGTCCAAATTTTCTTAGAACCTTCTCAATATAGGGATTGAGTTAGTATGTAACCATAAAAATTCTTCTGAATTCTAATACCAAGAATGACATCCGCTATTTTCATATCTTTCATATCAAAAGCGTCATGCAACATTTTCTTAGTTTGATTAATTACATCCTAACTTGTTCCCATAATTAGCATATCATCAACATACAAGCATATAATGACACATGCATCTTTATATTGTTTAATGTATATACATTTGTTACATTCATTTATTTGAAAACCATTTGATAATAACGCATTATCAAACTTTTAATGTCATTGCTTTGGAGCTTGTTTAAGTCCGTATAAAGACTTAATCAATTTACAAACCTTCTTTTATTAACCTTTCACAATAAACCCTTCGGGTTTTTCCATGTAAATTTCTTCATCTAATTCACCATTCAAAAATGCGGTTTTCACATCCATTTGGTGTATTTCCAAATTGTGAATCACCGCTACAGAAATTAACGTCCTTATCGACGCAATTCTCGCATCTTGGTGAGTAAGTATCAAAGAAATCTATGCCTTCTTTTTGACAAAACCCTTTGACTACTATACGAGCTTTGTATTTTTCTATAGTATCATCAGACCTTAATTTATGTTTGAAAATCCATTCATGGCCTATTGGTTTTTGTCCCGGAGGGAGATCAACCAATATCCATATATTATTTTGCACAATGGATTCTACTCACTTTGGATAGCCTCCTTCCAATAAGGTGCTTCAGATGATTCCATAGCAGTCATATACGTTTGAGGTTCTCATTCAACAGAAAAGGTCATGAAATCTGGTCCAAAATCTTTGGCAGTTTTCACACGTTTACTTCTCCTCGTTTAATTTTCTTTTGAATAGATGAAGTAAGATTGTCATCATTTTTGCGTTTTGGTTTGACACATCTTGAGGAAGAGTCCTCTTACATGATTAAGAACACTTTTATCCTTTTCTATGTAAGGAAAAATATCCTCAGAAAATTCTGTTTTAGTAGATTCCATAAGTGTGTTTTTATGAATACCTTCAACATCGGAATTATACACTGTTGACACCCAATTTTGACCCTCCCATCCAGTCATTAACTATAAAATTACATTAAATTTTTACAATAATTTTATAATAATAAAATGCAATAATAAAACACTAACACAAGCACAAATAAACAAATAACACCGCATTTTACGTAGAGTATTAAGTAGTTCCCGAGTCTCACGTCCGCACTCGTCATTTGTAAACAAGCAATTTCATTAATGTTATTTGCAATCTAATATATGCGTTTTAATAATGACATCACATTATAAAATGTTAAGCACTAACTAAATAGCATGCCCGTCGTTAGTTTTATTAATAATTTAAACTCAAGTTTAGACTAATAAATAACCTAAATAATTTAATCACAATTTAAATAATCTAATTTACCATTAAATAATACACCTACAACTAACACTTAAAAACTAATACCCAATTAAAACTAACCTAAACTAAAACCTAATTAAAATACTACCATTCACTGACCTCATGGCCAATTTCACCGCTTGGCCCAATCATCAAGCCCATCCGCCCCTTTATCTTTTCCCCATCACCAACAACCCTTTATTTCCTTGTCGCCCAGCCCATTCCCCTTCAGCCCCTTTATTTCTCCTCCCCCCACGCCTCATCTTCCAGAGAACAAAAAAAACCCTAAACCTAAAACTTCCGCACCTCCACCCTCGCACCCCCATCGCCGCACCTTCCCCCCTGCCGAGATTCTCGCCTGAGAATCCGACGACCTTTCCTTACCCATGCACACCAGCCAGCTCACTGAAATCCCTACCTAAAGTCAGCACTAAATCGCACTAAATCGTTCCAAATATACACCCGAAAATCTTACATCAAAATCAGCACCTATTATGGTAGGAAATACCCGAAATCGCAGCTTACCATATACCCAAAATCAGAGTTACCATAACTAAGTACCTAAATCAAGGGTATAAATACCAATCGATGTACACATGCAAAGGCATCGGAGGGAGGATGAGAGAAATAGAGAGCAAGAAATCAGGAGAAAAACAGAATAAAAAAACAAGCCTTCATCGATCGAAAAATCAGTGAGAAATCGATCCAAAATCAGCCCGAATCTACATATTCGAATGGAGTAAAAACACCAAGAATAAGCATCGAGAATCAAAATTTCAGAAAATAATTGAAGAATAAGATCAGTCGCAAATGGGTAAGCATTCTCAAAACAAGAGCTTCACCCCTTTTAAATCGCATTGCAATTAATCCTCCCAGTGGATCGACGCTTGATACGCTGCCTCGATTCGCTGCCCGGAGAAGGTAAACTCATCACCTTGCCAACTTTCTGTTTAAATTTGCATTTTTATGGCTCGTACGATCGTCGCTTGTCGAATGTGTTTGGTATAATATAGTTTGTCATTTATGTGTGTTAAACCGATTTGAGGCATTTTTTTGGTGAATATTATTTGGTGGCTGAACCTATTAGTTAGGATCGATCATTTAATATGGATGATGTGTCTAGGTTAATATGTAACCCAAACAATTATACTGATTCTTGGGCTATTCTGAAAACGCTATGTGTCTGATTAATTTTTTTTAATGTGTTCCATAAATATGACATGCATTCATTTCTATAAGTGTTCCTGGCATATATGAAAAATGTCTCTTGCACATCCAAATATCTGTCCTGGATTGAATATTCAAGTATGCCTTGTATGCGTCTCATAGTTGTGTAAATCGCCATACGAATGTGTAAGTGTCATCCTAGATGATGCATCTTATCATATGTACAATTCTGTATGTTTTAGATAGCCTAAATATCCTTCATCATGTCTAAAATGACATATTTGAGAGATTGCTGGAATTATTCCTATGTGGTTAAATCGACTGCTTCCTTGTCTCTGCCTATCCGAATACAAATCTAAATCTATTCTTTTGCATACTTCAGACGAGTGTCATGTCTATGCAGGTTTAGACCAAGCATGTACATTTGCCGTAACCTTGTTAGTTTGAAACTACTTGTTCATATTATTGCCGATACTTCCCTGTATGACCCTACATCCTGCATAGGCCCTGTATCAACCTAAGCCCACTGTCCAGGCATATATGAAATATAATCTGTATTAGTCTTATGCTAGCATGTCTAGGTTAATTATAAAGTGCACATATGCTCCGTAGGTTGTTTCAAGAACCTGTTAATTGGACATACTAACATCTATGTTTAAATACTCATCTGAATTAACTTGGAAACTGAAAGTTGTATGCTTTGCCGATATACGCTTAATTCACTGTCAGATTAAGCGTAGAATAATATGTGACCCAGTTGCTATTGCTTCATTATTTACTGTTTTTCTATGCTCTTAAGGTTATTCAAGTTTAGACAAATGAAAATACAGTTGTCTTCAGTTCTATAGTGTAGGAATTACGCATGAAAACAATCCCTATAAATGAAACTGGACTTTGAGGCATCTTGGATGGCCTTGTTATTTCTTTTCTGCAACTGAATACTGGGCCCAATTCATTGCCTGTTTGGCTTTTCTCTTATTCCCCTTGTTTGTGTTGCTGTATAACTAGGTGTAGTCTCTTTGAAATCTAAAAAAAAAAAGCTGATAATTGTGGAGTTTCAGTCATATCTTCTGCTCACAGAGGCTTATTGTTTAATATAAATTGCATCTTTGGATCGTTTGCCTCAGGATTAGTATACATTATAAACATACGCATGTGTTTAGTGTTTCTTCTCTTATTCATATTTTATATCATTTGGAGTGCATACTAATCTTTATCTTCTTTTCTTTCTTTTACATGGCACGCATCAGAGCTAAACGAAGAGTCTCATTGCGGGACTCATCATGAGTTACAACAAACGAGGACCTACATCCATGTGCATCTTCATCTCCGCCTCGAAATTCCAAGCCACCGGCGAATGACATCGCCATTTCCCTCGAGTCACCTTTATTGTTTTCTTATCCCGTCCCCATTTATTTGTTGTGAACTAATTGTCTAACAGTGCATTATTAATGTTATACTTAAGAGTAGTTAATCTTAACTCAATAAATTAGAAGGTAGTCCATTTCCCCTAAGTTAATTGTTCTTAGCTTGTAATACACCGCTTAAGTTACATTAAAATCACTTAGTAACTATCGCTAGCACGGCTATTTATCTAGTTAAAATATTATCTAACGTGAGGAACTCATTTTCTTATAAACTCTACTATTGCATACATTATTTTAAAAATCATACTTTTATTATCTCCTGCATAATAGACACTTTTACATGTTAGACATATTTTTATAAATGCATACTTTGCCATAACTAATTTTGCATTACTACCCTTTATATTATGCTATGCAATATAAACCTCTTATTTAAGTATTTTACGAACGAATATGTTCCTTCAAAATTAACCTTATTTTTATAAACAAACATTATGGTTTTCTTTTATCATGAAAAAATGTATTTTCTCTTAGGGATATTTACAACATCTTTTACTTAAATATTTTCAACATACATTTTTCTCAGCATAAATAATTAACCCTAGGTTTGAACGGACAACCGCAAGTTAGCGGATCCTTTAGGGTGCCTAACCCCTTCCTTTTAAGATAATAAAGAATCTTTAACCAAAATCTCATTAAGTTTAGCAGACCATTAAAATGGAGGTAGTGTTGACTTTAACCTAGTTGACATTTAGGTGTCCTAATTCACCCAAAATAATTAGGTGGCGAATCCGCGAACCCTTTAGCACTTTAGCAGCTACTTTAACATTAAGCACCCTTTTAACACTTTAGCATTTTATTATTTATTTTCTAACCTTTCTAAGCAGGGTTCGCTAAGAAATAATGTCGCGGTCGAGAAAAGGCGTGACAGAAATGACGACTCTGCTGGGGAATTAAGGTTCTTAACCACAACAGACCTAGGGTTATTATTTGACATCATTTTTGCATTTAATTTTTGTGTGCTGTATTTTGTTTTATTTATTTTAATTGCTATTTGCAAGTTACTGCTTTCCTTAAACTGGCATTCCACTCATATTTCTTCCACTCTGAAAAATTCACACTATCACACACTCACGCGCTGGTGTGCTTCGCGCACCCGCAAATTTCTTCAAATATCCAAATTTTAAGAGAGTTGGCGCCTGCGCGGAGTTAGATCGGTTCGTCTGATCAGCCGCGTAGCCTTCTCACTCGAGTTGTCCGCTCGGGAACCTTGCGTCTAGTAAAACCAAATCTTAGAAACTCAGGATAGAGCTATACCACCCTTTATTTTAAGACATGCATGCATTTACCTTAGGTGGGTCGGTCCTTGGCATCGACACCACAATTAGGAAGACACCAAACTTGTCGACGGGTTTCTCAACCCAACGACCAACCAGCATATTATGTGTAGCGTGACAATGATAGACAAATCCAAACCTAATCATGACATGCTGAAATTGGAAAAAGTGCACCGTCATTTGGTCGCCATTTCCAACAAAAGCATTACAGTTGGGCGGCTTGGACAGATCCATCATAACCTCACATATGTGACGTTTAGGCCTACCTCTGGCATAAAGAGGTCCCAAACATGTTAGAGCACGCACTTGATTTGCAATTTGCTTATTATTATATATTGTCTGCAACTCTTTGCATATTATACTAACTTGGTTTGCTTCATTTGTTAGAAAGTTATTTTGCCTAGCTTGTCCCCAAAAGGTTGATTCGCGTTGACTGGTAGAAGCACAATCATAAATGACTAATCCAGAGGCACCAGAACGAAACAGCTTAGGACTCGTCCCCATTCCTGTAGAGGATGCAGAGGCGTTAGAAAGGAGAAACACCAATGATCAACACCTCGCCAAACTATTGCAGCAAATGGAAATCATGCAAACCGAAATAGAAAGGCTCCGAAATATCACAAACCTATCTATTAGCTTGAATGCACCACTCCCAGAGCAAAGGACAAATGCAATCGTGTCACAAGCCCTTGAGCCTCCACTTCCCCAAAGCTCCCCGCAAAGGCCGCAACATACCAGCTCACACCAAAATATCACTCGCCCGATCAATTTGCAAGCCGACCTCCAACATGATCCATACATACCTCAACCTCCACCTACTTATATCTCCCCACTCAGCCCAAATTGCCAAACCACTCAATATGAGCAGACGACACGCATCACTAGTCCTAACAAGCAATATGGGGCATTAGCATATCCGACCGAAAGCCAACCATTTATCGTGCATGCATCATCTCAAGAGACAGATCAATACAAGGAAATGGAGCGGCAGACTCGAGCTAGAACTGATGAAAATGTGGCAAAAGAAATCTGTAGCTTGAAAGAAACATTCAAAAGCATTCAGATGAACAAGGGTGAAGAAGGTTTGGAATATGAAAACTTATGCATGCACCCCGACGTTGAATTACCTATGGGGTACAAGGTGCCCAAATTTGACATGTTCGATGGAAAGGAGAATCCTCGAGCTCATCTAAGGTCATATTGCGATAAATTAATTGGAGTTGAGAAAAATCAAGCAATCATCATGAAATTATTCATCAGGAGTCTAACCGGCGAGGCGCTAGACTGGTACACATGCCAAGACCCTCGAAAATGGGACGGTTGGAATGCCATGGCACAAGATTTCATGGATAGATTCAGATTCAACATCGACATCGTATCCGGATAGATTTTATCTTATGAAACTTGAAAAGAAATCCACAGAAACTTTCAGGGAATACGCCCTGAGGTGGCGATCAGAAGCAGCAAAGGTCCAACCTCTATTGGCAGAGAGTGAAATGACCACCTTGTTCGTGCAGTCGTTAAAAGATGCGACGTATTATGAAAGGATGATCAGTGTAATTGGGAGAAGTTTTGCAGAAGTCGTAAGAATGGGCGACTTCGTGGAAGAAGGAATTAAGACAGGCAGGATTACAAACCTGACAGCCCTACAAGCAACTAGCAGAGCAGTGCAGTCAAATTCCATCGGAGGTACCTCACAGAGGAGAAGAGACACATCACGTTTTTTGTATTACTCTATGATCATATTTTTATGGATATTACTTAAATTTTTCAACTAAACTATTCTCCTAATGATTAAAGGTTGACTCAAAAAATATTGCTCAGCATAAAATCGAAGTCATAAACTTCATATACTTCAACAGATAATATCTAACTTAGATATCTAATCCGGCTCATTTAATTTCATTCCAAAAGTGCTAATGGTGACAACTAAGAATCTTCTAATTCAAACTATTCAAAATTTTACAGAATCTAAATCCCCCTACAAATAGGAGACAATCCTAGGCAAAGAAACACACAACGTCTTTTAATCCCCATATCCACAAACACATTACTCTTCCTCATTTTCTTCCTCTTTAGCCATGACTAGATCGAATGTGAAGCTTGCTTTGATTAAAAATAACACTGAGAGGAAAGCCTCATATAAGAAAAGACAAAAAGGGTACATGAAAAAAGCTCAAGAACTAAGCACCCTTTGTGACGTAGAGACTGCTACCGTCACCTATAGCCCTTACCACGATGAACCTATAGTGTTTCCAAATCATGTTGCTGTCATCAATACCTTTATAAAGTTTAGGGAGCTACCGGAGTTGGAGCAAGCGAGAAATATGATGACACAAAGACTTCACTGAGAAAAGGATTAAAAAGTTGAAGGATCAACTGAAAAAATTAAGGAAGGAGAACATGATGAAGGAGTTCACAAATATGATGTATGAAGTGTTGAATGGAAAAGATATTCCCGCTGATATTGAACCTTACGATCTCAATGATCTAAGTTGATGAAAGTGAATACTAGCAGAGAGGGTTCCTCATCAAATGCCCCTCAACCCATTGTTGGACCGATGGTTTCTGGTGAGACCATCTCTGAGGGGCTAAGCTATCCTTTGTTGGACCATCCAGTGGATCCATTATTGGTAGTTCCTCCGATGGTTTTTTGTGGGATCAGCTTTGAGGGGCCAAGGGCTCCTCTGTGGGTCCCTAATGTGTCTCACATATCAGTGGTTCCTCCAATGAATCCATATGTACTTCCTTTATCTGATCCAACTCAAGTTCCCCAACTAATGTTTCAACCAGTGGCACCTCCTCAAACGATTCTTCTTATGGGCTTTTTGAGGGTTCCTCATTCTCCTTCCTTTTTTTCACAAATGATTGCTCCAAAGGTTTAACAATTGTATTCACAAATACCTCAACAAACGACTCTTATAAGGGCTTCTGAAATGGCCCCTTCAATGCCCCCAACAACATTGACTTCTTCAATGACACCACCAATAGACCCTTTCATTGAATGTCCCCTTAATGGGTGCATCTATATTAATAAATAACTATCAAAGCAATTGTGGTCCAGAGAGTCCTGGATTTACTGAGATCTTGAACTGGAATAATGATGATCTAGTGACTTTATGTGATGATCTATCTTTCAACAACATTAATGTTCAAGATCCAAGCCACACAACAACAATCATTTCTAAGGACCTAGAATCAATGTATGTCACTTTTAGTACTGGTTTTTATGTTCATGTTGCCCATGTACTATGTGCCTTTTTTACTATTTGCATGTCTAACTTGTGTCATAAGACACTCCACCTCTTTCCTTGTCCTCATTTGAAGTGTTCATCTGTCGCGTGTTGTTTCATTTGTTTCTCCGCTCTATTATTTTGTTCACTTATTAAATCTATAGTCAATCTTTGTTTCAAGTTTGGTAGATACTCTAGTATTTATTTCTTTCTTTATTATTGTAGTTATTGTTGTTTTGTTAATGTGGTTTCTAAAAATGGTTTCTTTGCTTCAAAAAGTCTAAAAACATTAGTAGATATATCAGTCAAATTTAGTTCTAAATTTTCTACTATAAACTAGTAATAAAGCATCGATCTAAAATTGTTAATGAATTAAAACGATAACGAAAATATTTATTACTCTACTGGCTTTATTTATATAAGAAATGCAAGTGATTTGTTTTAAGTTCTTTGTCCACAATTGATTTCTACACTCCAAAACTTAAAATTGTATCCACGAGTTTATGTTTTACTTTCATTATCCTCATTTTATTTTTGTTCTCCCTTTGCGAAGTATAAAATTTTGTTCCACATATGAGGTCTGCCGGAAGATGTAGTAATTGACCTAATCAAGTCCTCTCTTCAATTTCTTATACTTTCTACTCTGCCATGATGGAGTCATGGACAGAGAAACCAAGAACTTTTGGTTCTCATTCATTCTGCTATATATACATACTAAGATGTAGTAATTAATACACTGAAGTATCATCTGAAAATTTTGATGCTTATAGAGTTATAATTATGATCAATTGAAGAAGATATATGTTCATTTCACTTGTTGTGGATTTATGGATCAATTTTCATCAATGGAAAAGGACCAAATATACCAGAAGCACAATCGACTTGTCGCACCAAACTTGTACCCGAAGTTCTTTTTGCGTTAAAAAGAACTTTGACATAGATATACACCTCAGTTTAATAGGGGGGACACGTGTCATCATCCAATTGACCCATTTTAACTATTTCTTAATTAATTAAAAATTCAACTTATCACCTGATATTCAATTAAAAGACTCATACTTATGCCTGAAAAAATTCGAGGCAAGCTTCAAAAAGCTTCTTCAATGGTTATTGTCGATCCTCACCCTGAAGAAGTTGAATAAGGGAAGATGGAAGATTCAACTAGATTTAATAAATTGTGACCTTTTAGCTGTTAAATTAACTCGTAAAAATTATACTATGGGATAATTAAATTATATATTGTCGTTATTAGTTTCTTCCATTTTAGCCTATATATAGGCTTACTTATAGGGTTACTAAGGGAAATCAGACGATCAAAAGGAAAAATTGTGTGACTGAAGAGATCAACCTAACCTAAATCTTGATTGACATAATTCGAAGAAAGAAATTTTATTAATTAGGTTTAAATTGTGACCTTTTAATTGTTAAACTTAACGCGATAAACTTCTAATATATGGCATAAACTCAATTAATTTGTTATTCCTTATTCCTCTTTGGCTTATACAGATAGACATTATCTAAAAAGGATGGGATAAACTTCAATATCAATCCCAAAATGATTAAAATTAACTTAATTACCATAAGGGAGGAGATCTCATCATATTAAAATATCTATTTTCATTTAATAAAATTTATTTAGACAATCTGCAACTAATTCCTCTTCTTTTTAAGTACTTTTCTTCAAATGAATAAACTCTCTTTTTCTTTTAAAGAAATTAACCATTAAATTGGTTATTTTTTACGCATATTCAAATATTGTCAAAATTGATACTTAATTTTTTTATCCTCTATAGTTCATTCGATTTGTACATGTTGTTTTATTCAATTTAAAATTCTCTCTTGTTTCAATATTTAATTTTGTACATTTAAATTTTCTTAAAGAGATTGTATAATTATTTTTGCTTTCTTGATGACCTAAATTAGTAAGTTTCAGAGGCGTTTTTGGGGCGAGCCCGGGGCAGGGTGTATCAAAAACGCTTCAGGGCGCAAATGAAAGGCGTAGATCCATAGGACGTACACCCTAGAATTTGGGACGTAAGTCCGAGGCGCGAAAGTGTGGACCTGGAATCGATATCCATTTACTGAAATAACTCACAAACACTAGTTCTCACTCTACAACTACCTCTCTACCACATCAAAACCCAACTGAACATTTCATAACCTTATACAGCAGATATTGATCCATCCCATTCCTCTTTCTTGCCCTCTGCACTGTCATTCCCACCTTCCAACGATATCACCGAGCTGAGGAGTCATAATTGCACTCCTCTAAACCGAACCTTCTAACCATAGTGGAAGACTGAACTAGGTCACGCGTCTGTATCACAATGACACATCTACACCCTACCGTGTGATGTCATAACAATCCACTCGTGTACGAAATTAAAAGCGTGCTCCCACCATCGTTGATAGAATAGGATAAAGAAGTTTCAGATACCAATTTGAACGAGTAGCACGAAAGAATGAAAGAATGGAAGGTTTTCTTAATGTATTATAGCCTCTCGAGGATGGGTACGGACGTCTACGCACCTATCCGCGAGACTCTACTAAATACTATTATTGTACTCGCGAGACCGGTGAATTTATAGCTCTGATACCAATTTGTCATGACCCAAAATCTCATTTGTACCGTGAGGGCACCTACACTAACTCGTAGGAGAACAACTACAATTATCAAAAGAAAATACATGAATTTAATGCGGAAGTAGAAGAAATATATTTATAACTTGTATAACCACTCCTTTGATAATTACATCATTTACCAAATATAATTGTTTACTACCCTGAACCTAGTGTCACTCCTACAAGGACTCTAAGATATAAAATGCGGAAATAATTAATAAATACGCCCTAAATGAATAAGGGCGACCTGACTGGATGAAGACCAAGGCTACCGAGAATGAACGATCTACCTTAACCTCCTCGAGCTCCAAGTTGCAGTTTGAATAGACCAGGTACATACATCCAAATAAAAGATACAACAAGAGTAACATGAGTACACAACATACCCCGTAGACATCATAGACCGACAACGATAGAAGTTATGTAACAGATATAAACATCAAGTTGACTCTCAGGTAAGTCCTATTCTAGACAGTACGAACAATCACATAAATCACCTTATTAACATAAGAGTTCATAAATCATATAAATCACTCAATACATATCAGGGTCAATCACAGTCAAGTACATTTCGATACACATAGCACATAAGAACTTTACTATTGACACCCACCAATATAACCATCTATCCAAGTCATATTTCACCTATTTACCTGACTTGACACGATCAATAAGTAAGGTGACACTTAGTACACAATATTATTTTAAAAATATTTTTAAGGTTTATACTTAGACTGACCATAATAACCATTTTAGCCTTTTACTTAACTTTAACCTTTAGACCCAATTATGACTATATGCGTCCATGTGCATAACACCTATGAGTTCATTATTCGCCCTCATTATATTATAACTACTTTATCGGGGATATTACTGCTAGTTCCATTAGGGAAGCATCTAGAGAGGTGTTAGGAGTCTCAAGGGGCAGATTTGGTGGACATCGAAGGTAATGGTGGTGGAATGGAGAAGTATAAGAGAAGGTGGAGGCCAAGAAGGCGCCGTATGTGAAGTTGGTGGAAAGTAAATATGAGGAGGCAAGACAGACGGATAGTAAGGGTATAAGAAGGCGAAGAAAAAAGCGATGTTAGCGGTTATGACGACAAAAATGGAAACTTTTGAATGTTTGTATGTTGAATTCGAAGGCAGAGATGTGGATAAGAAGTTGTACATGCTTTCCAAAGGTGAGAGAGAGGAGGGTTCATGACCTGGATCAAGTTAAGTGCATCAAGAAAGAGGATGACAAAGTACTGGTAGAGGAAGAACTCATTTGTCAGAGATGGTAGTTTACTTTCAGAAACTCTTGAATGAAGAGAGGCACAAGGACATTATATTGGGAGATCTGGAGCACTCAGAGAGAAGTCACAATTTTAGGAATTGTAGGTGTATAAATGTGGAAGAGGTTCGTGGTGCTATTCGCAGGATGCACATGGGAACAGTGACCGGACCTGACGAGATTCCAGTGAATTTTTGGAAAGTGCAGGTATGCCAGGTTTGAAGTATCTTTAGGATAACAAAAATGCTTGAAGAATGGAGGTATAGTACGATGGTCCCATTATACAAAAACAAGTGTGACATTTAGAGTTGTAACAACTATAGTGGTATCAAGTTGCCGAGCCACACTATGAAGGTATGGGATAAAGTGGTGGAGATGGGGGTGAGGAGAGGCGTGACAATTTCAGAGAACTAGTTTGGTTTCATGCTCGGGCGCTCAATGACTGAAGCCATTCATCTTGTGAGGAGGTTGGTGGAGCAATACAAAGGGAGGAAGAAAGACATTCACATAGTGTTCATCGATATTAAAAGGCTTACAATAAAGTTCATAGAGAGGTTTTATAGAGGTGATTGGAGGTTAGAGGTGTATCTGTGGCGTACACTAGGGCAATTAATGACATGTATGAGGGAGACAAGACCTAGGTAAGGTCAATGGGAGGAGATTCAGAGCATTTTCCAATTATGATGAGATTGCATCAAGGGTCAGCTCTTAGCCAATTTCTTTTTTCCGTAGTGATAGATGTTTTGACGATACATATTCAAAGAGAGGTACCATGATGTATGCTATTTGCGGATAATGTAGGGCCTATTGATGAGACTAGAGAGGGAGTTAATGCTAAGTTAGAAGTTTGGAGACAAACTTTGGAGTCTAAATGGTTCAGGTTTAGCAGGACCAAGATAGAGTACTTGGAGTGTAAGTTCAATGGTGTGACATGAGAGGCAGACATGGAAGTAAGGTTTGACACTCATGTTATTCCAAAGAAATAAAGTTTTAAGTATTTGGGGTCTATTATTCGAGGATATGGAGAGATTAATAATGATGTCACATCGCATTAGTGCGGGTGCATAAAATGGAGGCTCGCATCCGGAGTATTGTGTGATAAGAATGTGCCACATATACTCACATACAATTTATAGAGTGGTGGTTAGACCTGCTTTACTATATAGGACAAAATGTTGGCCAGCCAAGAAACTCCACGTTGCGAAAATATGGATGCCACACTGGATGTGTTGGCATACAAAGAGTTAAATAAGTAGAAATAAGGATATATAGGACAAGGTGGGAGTGGCCTCGATAGAGGAAAAGATGCGGGAAGTGACGCTGATATAGTTCGGACATGTGAAGAGAAGAGACGTGTATACCCTAGTACGGAGGTATGAGAGATTGGTTGTGGATGGCTTGAGGAGAGGTAGAGGTAGCCGAAGAAGTATTAGGGAGAGGTGATTATACAAGACTTGGCGCAGTTGCATCTTACCGAGGACATGACCTTATATAGGAGATGGTGGAGGACACAAATTAGGGTAGTGGAGAGTTCCATACTAGTAGGCATAATTCTTCTGTTGTAGTTTATTGTCCTTTGATTGCTGTTATATTTATTGTCTCTTGTTCATGTGTAACTATTATTTTGTTGTAGTTAATGTTCCTTTCTTATTTGACTTGCTTTGCTATTATTCTACTGCTCTATTGTTATTATTGTATTGTGATACTCTTAGCCGAGGGTCTATCGTAAATATTCTCTCTGCTTAGGTAGAGGTAAGGTCTGCAGGCAGACTATCCTCCTCATACCCTACTTGTGGGATTACACTGGGTATGTTGTTGTTTATTATATTCTAAGTAGAAGTCTACACCTTACACCCTTATGATTAAGGAGGAAGGCACATAGTATATGAGTCCACAATAACATATAGACCCGCATACTTAAACTCATAAGTTGTAAACCCCAACATCAAATTTACATAGAACAAGCCCAAAATGGAAACTAATCCAATTTACTAGAATCAATTCAATCATCCAAGCACAGTTAACCAAAAGAATCACCCAAGTTCCAATCACTATCAAGATTAAATCATTTATCCAAATAAATGAGTTTACCATTAAAGGTTTAATCTTTTAGTTCTTATACTAAGGAACATATAAAGATCACATCTCTATATCGTTCCTAACAATTCAAGTCATAAAGATCCCATTATTTTTAGCATTTCTAGTAATCAAGACCATGAAGATCCCATATTTATATCATTACCATAATTTCTCATATTTCAGTCTTACATCAAGAATGAGTTACAAGGTGCCAATATTTCTTTCCTTAAAAGTTACATGATCACAAAGTCTACAACTTTACATCACTGAGTAAACGCAACATCAATCACACATCAATAAGTATGAATGAGATGCAATGCAAATGATATGTATGCATGCAATGACCATATGTATCCGGTATACACACGCCGTTGCAGTAGTTGTCACGTGACCCATGGGGTAATTATGAGGTACATATACCCATCTGATCCCAGCTCTGTGGCTGTAGTATCATAACTATCCAGGATTTCTCGTCATATCCCAGCTCGGTGGATGTAGTATCATCATCAGTCATTACTCCCTTACCATATCCAGTAATTGGCTTTCTATCACGACCCCAAATTCCCAATTGTGTCATGAGGGCACCTACCCTAACCCATAGGCAAACCCAACCAACACTCATATGAAAAAGCAAAATTTAATGCAGAAAATATAGAAGTAAAAGAGACATAATTAACAAGTCTTAGAATATAAAATACATAGTTTGGAGAGAACCCCCTAACTAGATCCATTAGTCATGAGCACAAAGCTCTAATACTGAATACAAGTCTAAATAATGAAATAACAATACTGTCTGAATGTAGCAATACATCACTATCTGGAAATAACAAGAACAAGAATATAAGGATAGAAGGAGTTCCAATGTCGGGGAAGAAGTAGCGACTCACCTTGGACTCCAAAGATCTCTTGAGTCGTAGATCAAGCTGCTCCGGTATCTCCTCCTGGCTCGGTCCATGCATATAGAGTGAAACGAGTGTAGAGTGAGTATGGGACACACGTGTACACAACAAGCATCGTCAACAGACCCTAGCTATAACGGTGACGAGGCTCGATACTTTCTGATACCACTTTCTACTAGTTAGTTACTTAAGCATAATTCAGTCAACCAACCTATAATAACTCTACAGTTCAATTAAGCATAAGTACTCTCAAGTCACACATTGTACAAGTCCAGCCTAAACCACATTCAGGGTGTCTAGATCCCTCTAGCTTCTCTACTCAAGTCTCACAATAAAGTTAAGCATAAGCTAACAAAATTCCTTCTAACAGTCTAAAAATCATAAGTATAATAGAGTTCAATCCAGGCATATGATATCAATCACACACCATATTATATATGAATGCAATGCAGGATGATATGTGTGAGTGTAAGTGGCCATATTTACATGGTATACACTCGGTGCTGCAGTAGCTCTCACGTGACCTATGAGGGACTCATGAGGTCCATATACCCATTCGATCCTATTTGATACCAGTACAAGGGTTGAAGTGTCATATCAATCATCACTCTCATAATTATGTATCATATCTTTTAATCCGACTTCCCAATTCATTATCAGCTATTTATCAGTAAATCAATGGCAAGTATATATAATGTATAATGAGATGGATATGAATACACCATACAATTAGCATAATCGGTTTATCAGTATTTATCAGTTTATCTTCTAGTGTTCAGACGAAACGTAGAGTGATGAATGCATGTCAATCAATCAAAATATCATATCAAATGGCTACAAGCCCATGTAAACAACAATCATACCAAGCTAAGCGGACTCTTGCACCGCACTCTGTTGCCCGAAGGCTAAACACATAAACTCATTCACTTTCTCTATATTAGTTCATTAATTACCCATTTAAGTTC
The DNA here is from genome assembly GCA_029844215.1 of Przewalskia tangutica. Taxonomy (NCBI): domain Eukaryota; kingdom Viridiplantae; phylum Streptophyta; class Magnoliopsida; order Solanales; family Solanaceae; genus Przewalskia; species Przewalskia tangutica. Next base: position 77,824,461 of record CM056732.1, on the reverse strand, counting down.
ACTCGGTACTCGTATTAGTGCTCGTTCACTAATACGGAACCCCCAAATCCCTATTACTCCCCTTAGTTTATTACAAGCATACCAACACAATTAAGTTATACTAGAGTCTAGAAAGTCTCAACTTTCCTGATTATAGTCGAAGACTTATGCAACCACATTGAATAAATGAGATTACAATATATCATTATCTATAATCCCCCAAGCTAGGTTATAAATAAACCATAGGCCCACATTATCAAAAAACTAACTTTTTACTCAATTAGAACTAACACATGCTAAATATCCATAACCCCAAGTTAATTAACCAACAAAGCCCAAAAGGATCTTTAATTTCATGAATTAGTGAAAAGCCCCAATTCTAACCCTAGAATACCCTCAATTCCCAAAAGGGTTTAAACATGAAATTGGTCGATTAATATCTACTACTAGTTAAACACAACACCATTTTACAATATCAACATTAAAGAATCAATTGTCAATCCTCAATACCCAATCCTTCATTACAACTCTCTTATTCTCAACAAGACATGTCTACCATTTATTCCACTTAAAAAACATACTTATGATGGAAACTTAATTCATACACTATAATTAAAGGGAAGGGTAAGATTATACCTCTAATGTTGTACTATCACTTGAAATATTCAAGAATCATCTATTGGTCGAGCTCCAATCCCAAGAAGAATATTTGGAGAATGAAAAGAATGTTAGGTTTTAAAACAGTTATAACCTGAACAGTGTTTCTGCTGTGGTAGAGTCGATTCCGCTGCAGCGGACCCTCTCTGACGGAAACCCTATCCGTTGGGGCGGAAGTCACTTAAATCCCAGACATCCGCTGGGGCAGAAGAAACCTTCGATGAGGCACACACACCCCAGCGAGGAACCCATCCACTACAACGGATCTTTGACCAATGGAAGAATCTCGCTTCGGTGAGCCAGGCCTCCGCTGAGGCAGACGCTTGGTCATCAGTGGACACCAGTAACCAGTAGCAATCTAAGGATATCAAATCCTCCATCAACCATAGGAAATACTCTCGGGACCTCTCGGATATAAACCAAACATGCTACCCTATCAGAAAACACATTCTAGATCTACTCGCATGCTCCGATTTCCCGAAAAAAGGTCTCTAAGGCTCGAGTTTGACTAATATCAACACTTAAGTTCTAATTCTATAATTTTACAACCTAACCTCCAAAACACACCAGGCTACCTCGTGACCCGAACCAAAGGCTCGACTAAGTTAAAAATGTCATTCCGGAGCTAATGGAACTTATGAAACTACGAATGGAACACATGTACCCAAAAGTCAACTATGGGTCAAACTCTTCTATTATCTTAACATTGGATTCTCAAACTTAACCAAATAGGTCTGAGACCTACCTGAGAACCTTGAGAACCATGACACTCATACCCACAAGTTACAAGCAAGCAAATAAAGGTATGGGAAGGGTAATTTATGGATTTCTAATAAAAAAAGCAAAATAACTTTTTGAATCGTTACATCATGTACCACTTAAATAAATGTTTGTCCTCAAACTGTAAAGAACGAAAATATCTGGGCTCTCAATCAGCTCGGGGTAGTTAGCTTACATATCGGACTCGGTCTCCCATGCAACATCTTCTATCAGGCTATTCTTTCATTGCACTTTCATGGAAGCTATCTCTGTGGACCTCAACTTTCTGACATACATGTCTAGAATAGCTACAGGATCCTTCACATAAGCTATATCATGATCCAACATCATCGAGTCCCAACTAATCACATGAGAATCGTCAGAAACATACTTCATCATAATTGAGACATGGAATACCGGATGCATACTAGATAAACCAGGAGGTAAAGTCAACTCATAGACAACCTTGCTAACTCTCTCCAAGATCTTAAAAGGGCCAATAACCTTGGGCTAAGATTTCTCTTCTTTCCAAACCTCATCATACCCTTCATGGGTGAAACCTTCAGCAATACCCGCTCACCAACCATAAACTCTGAAGGATGAACTCTTTGGTCCACATAACTCTTCTATGTACTCTGGATTGTAAGAAGTCACTCCTGGATCAAATTAACCTTATCCAATGAATCTCTAAAAAAATCACTACCCCAAGGTCGAACCTCAAAAACACCAAACCATCCGATGGGAGAATGACACCTCCTACCATACAAGGCCTCAAATGGTGACATCTCAATACTCGAATGGTAACTATTGTTGTAACCAAACTATGCCAATGGTAGATACTAGTCCCAATAACCCCCAAAGTCAATCACACAGCCCGCAACATGTCCTCGAGGACCTGAACAGTCCACTCCAACTGGCCATCGATCTGAGGGTGAAATGTTATACTAAGATCCACTCTAGTACCCAACTCCTTCTGCATGGACTGCCAAAAGTGAGAAGTGAACTACGTACCCCGGTCAGAAATAATAGAAATGGCCACACCATGCAATCAGACTATCTCTTGAATGTAAATCTTAGCCAACTTCTTAGAATTATAGGTAGTCTGAATTGGAATGAAATAGAAAGATTTGGTCAACTTGTCCACAATGACTCATATAGCATCAAACTTACCGAAAGTACGGGGCAATCCTACCACGAAATCCATAGTAATCAGCTCCCACTTCAATATTATAAACAATCAACTAATAATTCAATAAATGCAAATACCATAATATTAATCATCATTAATATAAATATGAATGTGTATAAAGTACATTTTGTCCTAATACTGATTGTCTCTAGGACATACATATGCTTTCAATCTCCCACTTGGCCTAGAGCCAATCACCAACATATCTAATACCCATGTTCTCAAAATGACCTTTATGCTTAACCAAGCTTAATGATTTAGTAAATGGGTCTGCTAGATTATTGTCTGTGGGAACATAATCTAATCTAATACCTTCAGCTTCTACCATCTCTCTGAGAATGTGGTACTTCCGCGGTACATGTTTGTTTCTGTTTGTTGGCCTTGGTTCATTTGCCTGTGCAATTGCACAAGTGTTGTCACAATAAATGGTTATTGGATAACTAACACTCGAAACAACCCCTAGCTCCTTCAGGAACTCATAAATTGCGACAGCTTCTTTAGCAGCTTCCGATCCAGCAATGTAGTTGTAGCTTGTTTGGAACTCTTCCAGCTCACTGCTCCTCCGTTAAAAATGAACATGTAACCAGACTGAGATTTGAAATCATCAACATATGTCTGAAAACTAGCATCAATATACCCAGTGGAAACTAGCTTATTATCTCCAACATAGACTAAGAAGTAATCTTTAGTACGTCTGAGATACTTAAGAATACTTTTGATTGTCTTCCAGTGTTCCTCACCAGGATTCTGCAGGAACTTGCAAGTCATACTAAGTGCAAAGGCCACATCTGGCCTAGTACAGGTCATGACATACATGATTGATCCTATAGCTGAAGCATATGGGATCCTCTTCATGCACTCAAGTTCTACAGCACTAGAAGGGCAACCCTTCTTAGATAACTTGATGCCTTGACCCATTGGAAGACCGCCTTTTTTGGAACTCTCCATGGAAAAACGTCTAAGCACTTTGTCTATGTAGATTGACTGTGACAGCCCCAACAATCTATTAGGTCTATCTCTATAGATCCTAATTCTCATAATGTAGCAGGCTTCACCTAAATCCTTTATCATGAAGGTTTTGGACAACCATTCCTTAACTGACTGTATGAGAACCTTATTGTCTCTCATTATCAATATGTCATCAACATAAATAACAATGAAGACAATACCATCATATTTGCGTTTGATATAAACACAATGTTCATATTTGCTTCTGACAAAATCAAATGATTTGATAGCCTTGTCAAAACAAATATTCCAACTCCTAGAGGCTTGCTTAAGTCCATAAATGGACTTCTGTAGCTTGCACACAACACTTGGTCTGGACTCGGATGAAAAACCCTCGGGTTGCTTCATATACACTTCCTCAATTAGATTACCATTGAGAAATGCTGTTTTGACGTCCATCTGCCAAATGTCATAGTCATAATGTGCAGCTATCGCAAGCAAAATCCGAATAGACTTAATCTTAGAAACAGGTGAAAAGGTTTCATCATAATCCACACCAGGACGCTGATTAAAACTTTAGTCACTAGTCTAGCCTTATAAGTCTGAACCTTGTCAAATGCATCAATCTTCTTCTTGAAGACCCATTTGCATCCTATGGGTTTAACCCCATTTGGCAAATCAACCAAATTTCACACTTGATTGATATACATAGATTCCATCTCGGATTTTATGGATTCTTGTCATCTCTTCGAATCAATGTCAAGCATTGCTTCGTTGTAGGTTGTAGGCTCATCATCATCGGGAATATCTAACTCATTTTGTGTTTCCACAAGTAGATTTAGTCTTTTCGGAGGACGATGAGCTCTAGTAGACCTACGGAGTTGAGTGTCTTGCAGTTCAGTTCCAGTTATGTTCTGATTGTGAGAAGGTTCTTGTGTGTTGGTTGATCCACCAACATTATAGCTTTCAGAAATATCATTTTCATGTCTTTCTTGAATGGGAGGAGGTGCAACTGGTGCACTTGCTCCCAAGGTCTGTGCAGGAGGATCTTGCATTTATGCATTACTCATCGTAGCACTCCTACTGGCCGAAGGGCATACCCTAATTACCCAATCTTCGCCAAAAGCTCTCACTGAATTCTTGCCTTTATCATCTGTCAAGGATTCAACCTCTATGTTACTTTGTTCTTAAATTTCTTCAAGTTCTATTTATGTGCAACTCTCTTCCTTGTAGATATATTTATCTTCAAGAAAAAATGCATTCCTGGAAACAATTATCTTATTATCTCCGGGAAGATAGAAATAGTATCCCTTAGTTTTCTTTGGATTACGAAGTAACATTTCTCACTCTTTGACTCCAACTTATCAGTGATCAACTTCTTGACATATGAAGGACACCCCCAGGGCCTCATGTGTCTAAGTGATGACTTTTTGCCACGCCATACTTCATATGACGTCTTTTCAACTGACTTAGAAGGAACTCTGTTCAGAACATATATCGAGATTTGTATAGCGTATCCCCAAAGGTATGTAGGTAGAGCTGAAAAGTTCATCATGGAACGAACCATGTCAAGAAAGGTTCGGTTTCTTCTCTCGGCAACACTATTCATCTGTGGTGTTCCAGGAGGTTTTCATTCTGAATAAACTCCATGTAGATTTAAGTAATCTAGAAATTCTTTACTTATGTATTCACCTCCTCGATCAGATCGAAGAGTCTTGATACTCTTTGAGAGTTGTTTCTCCACTTCGCACTTATACTCCTTAAACTTTTCGAAGGCCTCGGATTTATGTCTCATAAGATACATATATCCATACCTCGTCAAGTCGTCTGTAAAAGTGATAAAGAAGGAGAAACCTTCTCTAGCTTAAGTCGAAAATGGTCCACATACATCCGTATGTACCAACTCAAACACCTCCTTGGCACGGATCCCCTCTCCAGAAAGAGGTTTAATAGTCATCTTACCTTTTAAACAGTATTCACAGTTACCATAAGATTGTAAGTCAAATGGTTCAAGGTAATTTAATTTCCTCAACCGTTTTATCCTCGTTTGATTGATATGACCAAGTCTACAATGCGACAGGTAGGTAGAATTTCTATCACTTATCTTAGCTCTTTTATTTTGTACATTGAAAATTTTCCGACTGTAGTTTAATGTATACAATCCATTCACAAGAGGCACATTTCCATACACAACATCATCAAAAGCCAAAATCATATTGTCATTAGATATGCTTGAGGAAAAGCCCTTAGTGTCTAAAACAGGAATGGAAATAATGTTCCTCGTCAATGAGGGAACATAAAAACAATTGTTTAACATTAACACTTTGTCGGAAGGTAAATCTAATCTATAAGTTCCACGCACTCAGCATCAACTCGTACAAATATGTGATCCACAAGCGGTACTAGTACCCAGGAATGAGAATCATTTATAAATAAATTTATTTCAATTACGAACATACCTTGTCAACTAGAGGCAGGAGAACCAGGTGCCTTCCCTCATCCTAGAGCAGTACAGTCCTTCTTCCAGTACCCATTCCTATTGCAGTTTATGCATACATCTATAGCCGGAAGTTTCTTCTTTTTCGCCCCTCCCTTGGGCTTTATTGCTGCGGGCGCAGCGACAGTTTTGCCCTTCATCTTCTGAGATCCCTTACTTTTCGGTTTGGGATGACTATAGGAGTCAACCACGAGCACAGCCTTGCTCCTGGAGATCGAAGATTCGAAGGTCTTCAACATATTGTGCAACTCCGACAATTTCGCTTTAGTTCCATTCATATTAGAGTTTATGATGAAACTCTCAAACGAACGTGGAAGTGAATGCAGGATAAGGGTGGAAGCAACTCTGTCGTGAAACTTAATATCAATGGAGGTCAACCTTTCGATCAACCCAATCATCTTTAGCACATGTGGAGACACATGGCCCCCTTCATTGAGTTTACATTTAAAGAGCTCTATAAGCAGCTCATACTACATGGTCTGATACTGAGAGTCATAGAGACTCCTTAAATGTTCTAACATTTCATTGGGACCCATGTGCTCATGATGTCTCTGTAATTCCGGTGACATGGAATACAATATCAAACATTGTGCCGAAGTGGCATCATCAAAATGCTTCTCATAAACAACTTTGTCAAAGGTGTCATACTCAATAGAGTTTTCGGCAGGCACTGTAAGGAATACCCTGTCCAACACATAATCAATTTTCTCTTGTCTCAGGATCCTAAGATTCCTGAGCCAATCGATATAATTGGGTCCAGTCAATTTGTTCGATTCCATCAGCATTTTCAATGAGAAATTTGACATTCTGAAGATATAGAAGACATGAAAATGCAATCAAAATTCATTCTCCTTATTATACACATTCATTCTAGGCTAATTTAACATGGTCTTTTGTTCAATTAGCTCCCACTATTTTAGCATACTTCTACGACCCCAAGGTAGAATACGGACCTAAATCATTTTAAGGTCATAATGGGCAAAGATCCAAATATATGCTATCCGCGTTTGCTTTGGCTAATAACTTCAATAGCACATTTCGGTAGGTCCTCAACCAATTACAAAGCTTATTTGGAACTCTTGGTTTTGTTTAAATATCTTTCATTTTAATCTTGTGTTCCGTTCCAACAATTGTTGCAGAGGATATAAATATGAATATGAAAAAAAAGGGAGAGTCGTTTTTTCGTTTTTAAGTGGAATGTTCATTATCATAATAAGTAGTCGATTAGGAGAACAATTATCTCACTACAGAGTATACTCTTCCTCTTTAGATTAGTCCGACACTTTGGCGCCAAGACTCATCTAAATAAGTCAACCCCATTACGCGACTGCGTTTAAGTACCTAAGTAAATTTAGCCTTTGTGAGCAAACACTGTGGTGTAAATACCCACAAAAGTTTCTCATCTACTTTTACTTTAACACATCTATGAAAGGGTCTGAGTCCTCGTAGACTTAGAGCAAATGATTTGGCATAAATACTCATATCGCCGAAAAGGATTTAGCACCCTAACAATTATAATGGACGACACGTTTTAATTTAGACTTGTATTTAATGTACAACTAAAATAGGGTTATAGGAGTAGAATAGGAATAAGATTTTTCTATTATGGAAATTGTAAATTGTATATAAATTCTTTCATTAATGAAAATAATCAAGGGATTATTTCTTTCATGGTATCAGAAGTCTAGGTTAGATTTTCCTCTCCCAAAATCCTAGCTTTCGTGCACTATTCCCGAGGCCCAACCTCGGTTTTCGTGCCCACTTTCTTCCTCAAATTTTCTTCCCAAATCTCTTTATCACATCGTTCGTTGCTATCATGGCTAAGAACATGTTTCACCATGCCCTTACAGTTTCTAACATCAAAAATCATATCTCTCTCATTCTTGAAATAGAAAACGTTCAATATGCGATGTGGGACGAACTGTTCAAAATTCACGCCCGTTAGCATCAAGTCATTCATCACATAAACGTGAGGATGATCCTAAGTTGTGGACGACTCTTGATGCCACCATCCATCAGTGGATTTACTTCATTATCTCTATCGACCTGTTGCAGATGATTATTGAGTCTGACGCTACGATGATGGTTGCTTGGGATAGGTTGTGTGACATATTCCAAGATAATCGAAATTCCAGATCTGTTACTCTTGAGCAGGATTTTTCCCATGTCAACATGTAAAATTTCCCGAATGTTTCATCATATTGTACAAGGTTGAAAGAATTGGTGGACCAACTCCGCAACGTTGGTGCACCTGTTAGCGACGATTGTCTTGTTCTCCAGATGGTTGTTGGCCTCTCCGAGGACTATAGTGGCATTGGAACTCTCCTTCGTCAAAGTAATTCTCTCCCGAAGTTCTATCAAACTAGCTCCATGCTTACTTTGGAAGATGCAGGCTTGACTAAAAAAGCGGCTACAAGTTCTAGTCTCGTGGTCATGATTACATCCTCCACTAATTCTCCGAATTTTGGTGACCATCGAACCAAAATCGGCCTCGAGGGGGCGGCAAAAATTGTCAGAAAAATAATAGAAAAAATCGCAGGGGCAAACACGGTGGTTCCGGAAGTGGTAACGGTGGAAAAAATAGTGGCGGTGGACCCCATCCCGGATACAGTGGGCCACCGACCCACTAGTACCAGCTTTAGGCCCCTTAGCCATGGGCTTGGGTCAGTGGGTAGTGGCCCATATTCATTGATGATTTCAGCCACTGGCCAGTGGGCTTCCTTGCAACCCTATCGGCCCAATGCTAACTGGGCCAATGATCCCGAAGCAGCACTAGGCCGGGGTAGAATCCAGGTGTTCTTGGGCCCTGACCTTCACAGGTCCACCATGCAGCGGGTCCCACACAAACCGATATTAAAGATGTAATGCACACACTTGGATTGAATCCGCCAGAGCTGAATCGGTACATGGACACTGGAGTCAGTACCCACATGACATCCGATCATGGTACTCTCTCGTCTCATTCCAACTTCAGCAACAATCGTGGCATAATTATTGGTAATGGTAATTCAATTCCGATTCGTGGTTATGGTCATAAAACTTTGTCTATCCTCCATCTACCCCTTATCTTGAAAAATATTCTTCATGCCCCTAAATTGATTAAAAAAAATTATGTCCGTAAATTTACCACTGATAATTATGTTTCTGTTGAATTTGATCCGTTTGGATTTTTTGTGAAGGATTTCAAGACGGGGAGTCATGTCATGAGGTGTGATAGTGGGGGAGATCTTTAACCTATCACACCATGGTCTGGTCTCTCGAGTCAAGTCTTGTCATCAAGTTATGCAGCCCTTGCTCCTTCCTTGTCTAGGTCTAGGTCATCCAGGGTCGTCTATTTTGTCTTCCTTAGTTAAAAATAATTTTATTTCATTTCTTGTAGGGTACGTGTAGTACTCCGAATTGACAATCTTGTTCTTTAGAAAAATTGTTAAATTGTCGTTTGTAGACTCTAATTCTCATACTTTAATGTCATTTGATATTATTCATAGTGATTTATGGACATCTCTCGTTCTCAGTTTTTTGGGTCATCCTTATTATGTTCTATTTCTGGATGATTATTCTAACTTTTTATGGACTTTTCTGATAGTGAAAAAATCTCAATTTTTTCCACTTTCTTAACATTTAGGACATATGTTAGAACCCAATTCGAATGGAAAATAAAAAACATTCAATGTAATAATGGAAAAGAATATGATAATAGGGTATTTCGGGAGTTTTGTGCTAATAATGGGATCAATTTTCATTTTTCTTGTCCTCATATGTCTTAAAAAATGGGAAAGCTGAACGCAAAATTCGTACCATTAATAACATTGTCCGAACTTTATTGATTCATGCTTCCGTACCCCCTTCATTTTGGAATCATGCTCTACAAATAGCTACATGTCTTCTTAACATTCTTCCTATCAAACGTTTGACGTATTCGTCCCATCTTTAAATTTTATATAATAAGACTCATTCGTATTCACATCTTATGGTTTTGGGTGCTTATGTTATACGTTGTTTTCATCCATCACAATTAACAAAATTCAAGCCCGGTCTACCCGTTGTGTGTTTTTGGATTATCCGTCTAATCATTGTGATTACAAATGTTTTGATTTATCGTATAATAAAATCATCATTAGTCGCCATGTTATTTTTGATGAATCTCAATTTTCCTTTTCCTAAAGTGAGTAGTCCCGTGTCTAGTTCATATAATTTTTTGGATGACGGTGTCTCCCCATATATTATCCACCATTTCTCGGACATATCCCGCACCCCAAATCTACCAGTGGGCCTACTGCCTTCTGGTTCTCCAGTCCCATCATCACCCACCGACGTGGGTCCAGTAACTCGGTCGCCTCTCCAACCCAGGTATGGCCCAATTTTTTGTTCTACTTCTACGTCATCTACAGCAGTGTCCAGACCTCGTGTTGGGCCAACAAGCCCACTCCCTGCTGGCCAGTCAGTCACGTGTCCCGATATTTCTCAAAATTCACCCAATTTTCTCCCGAGTCATAGACTGGTCACTCGTGGTCAATATGGTATTTTAAACCAAAAAAACATTTTAATTTAAATTCTAATGTTCTTAAGTCTCATCTATCCCGTAACTCCATGTCCGCCTTAAATGACACGAATTGGAAAATTGCTATGACCGACGAATATAATGCTCTTATTGATAATAAGACATGAGAGTTGGTGCCCCGTCCATCTTGTGTTAATATTATTCGTTCTATTCAGATTTTCACTCGTAAAGACAATTCTGACGGTTCTTTTGCGAGGCATAAGACTCGTCTTGTAGGTGATGATAAGACTCAGTAGGTTGGTGTGGATTGTGGTGAGACATTTAGTACGGTGGTCAAGCCAGCTATCATTCGCATTGTGTTCAGCTTGACTCTTTGTGAATATATGTGAATTTGCAAGCTTATGATTCTTTGTGCATGCATGTAAATTTGCTTGTGAGTGCGAGAGTTGTTCTTTGATGCTAAGTCCTTAAAGTACATTCGATTCTTTGACTTGAGTGTGCGGATTATTTATTCTCGTGAGGGAACTTGTGTTATGATAGATATGTGATGCTATTATATTTCTTTGACATAGTAGTGTGAGCGAGCTTAAATTTGATGAGTTAGAGTCCGTCCGTGAGGTTAGGAGGTTAGAAGTTTGCTGTTTGTTTGTATATCTTGTATGATGATCAGGAAATATATATTTGATGAGTTGAGTTGCTATATGACCTAATTAGTGGTATCGGTCAAAGTGGTGGTATTCACATGCTTAATTTATTGAGAATGATTTTAATGCTTACTCGAGGATGAGCAAGAGTTTAAGTGTGGGGTGGTGATGTTTGGCCTTAAACGCATATAGTTATTCATTGTTTGCCTCACATTTTAGTACTTTTAATTATTTTTAATACTAATTATAATGGGATGTGCTTAATATTATATTTTAATGTGTAAAAATAAGGCTGTGCGCAAATAAAGATATTTAGAGCAAAATTAAATAAAATGCGGGGAAAAAAAAGAATTGGAGCAAAAAGGACGGAAGACATGATATAGTGGCCTAATGCTTGGACTAATAATGTGTAATTATTACATGTATTAAATGAAGACACAAAAAAGGTGGAGCAAAGGAAAGGAAAGAAAAAGTTAGAAAACGTACCTGCATATTCTATTGATCAGCAACTCAGCAACGTGCATCGCAAGAATGACTGCTCTCTGAATCTTTGCACTATGCCGAGCGTGAACCAATTTTCGGAGAGAAATAATTTCCAACTGCAATTTTCGGAGAGGCGTTTGATGGCTCTGAAATCTCCTCTTACGTAAGGCATCTATGGTTTACTGTGATAACATATCTATGATCTACTTATCTCATAACCCGGTTCAACATCAGAAAACTAAATATATTGAGATGGATATACATTTCGTTCGTGAGAAGGTTGCTATAGGTCATGTAAAAGTGTTGCATGTGCCTTCTTCATATGCAGATATTTTCACTAAGGGACTGTAGGTTTTACTTAGGATTCATATACGCAGCGGAATTTGAAAATTTATATTTCAAACCCGACGACGGTCGAACTGAAGTATGATATGTAATAAAAAATACAAACACAAAGTATAATGTAAAACTTCGATGGAAGACTTACATTCTGTAGCGATCAACCAAGCAATTGAACTTTGTGTTTTGTGTAGTCCGATGGTGCACACGCAAACGTCCCTCGATTTGCAAGTTCTGAAAACTTCAATGTAATTTGCTAAGTCATGAATGCTAGGGATTCTGACAGAGCTTTAGAAGAGATTTACCTCTCTTAGGTTTGGTGTATTTGGAATGGGAGGTAAGCCCTCTATTTATAATTGCAAAAAGAGGCTTTAGGGTATCTGTGGGCCAGGCCCAGCAAAATCCCGGACTGACTAAAATTCGGACCGCCCGAAATCGGCTAGGCACCGCTGCCCAAAGTAAGTGACATCGCGGTGTCTGTGCGTGTTTTCGGAACCGCGGTCCTAAATCAAAGGAACCGCGGTCCTAAATCAAAGGAACCACGGTCATGTCCCAATTTTCAGCCCTTTTCCATTTCTAATGTCCCGATCATCAACTGAACATATAGGTATAATCTCCTTCTAATTACATCCTTCAATCGACAAAACATTTGACTTAGTGTTACCCTTCAGGACTTTACATATCGTCACTAATTACATTAGGATCTTCACGGAACTCCTAGACTGCGCCGGAAGACGAACCCAATATGTAAAGTTTAGCTATACAAAACATGTGAACTAAACCTCTATATGGGAAGATAAAATTCGTTCATCCATGACACACTCAATCAAACTTAGGATCTGTCAAATGTCTATCCAAATGGCTTGATCATTATAACTCATCTATATTAGTTGACAACAGGATCATGTCACAGACATATCCATTGCATTGGCCAATGACTTAGTCAATCTAATACCATATGATTACCTGAGTGTTCACTCGAATATAAATTCTAGGAATGAATCCTTTCTTGGCTCACATACCACCTTTAATCTACTTCGTAATGCACCCAAAACAAGTCGCGTCTCAACCTATAAGGCATTTGAGCTTAGGACATGATCAAAGTACATTACTCCGTAAACAAGACCTCAAGTCTAAGGACTTTTATCTCCCACATGCCGATGACATTATAGACATATAACAAATAGTGTGTCAGCATGGTATACCAATACTTCAACAAGTATCCATGTGTCCATCACGAGTTGCCATAACTCGTAGCAAGTGAGACATACTACATCCCCTAAGAATATGATGCAGACCACATGTCGACGTATCGCATATCATCGATTTTCCAATCTCTATGATCATTAGTCGAGGCAGTTTAAGAGTTTATGTTATAATATTAATCTCTCACATCATTAATAACCACGTAAACTCTAGGGATGCATTTATAGAATATTATACACAATCAACTAATAATTCAACAAATGCAAATGCCATACTATTAATCATCATTAATATAAATACGAATGTGTATAAAATACATTGTGTCCTAATACAGATTGTCTCTAGGACATACATATACTTTCAATCTCCCACTTGGCCTAGAGTCAATCACCAACATATCTAATACCCATGTTCTCAAAATGATCATTATGCTTCAATATGCTTAATGGTTTAGTAAACGGGTCTGCTAGATTATTGTCTGTGGGAATATAATTTATCTTGATATCTTCAGCTTCCACCATCTCTCTCAGGATATGGTACTTTCTTGGTACATGTTTGTTTCTGTTTGTTGATTTTGGTTCCTTTGCCTGTGCAATCGCACCAGTGTTGTCACAATAAATAGTTATTGGACAACTAGCACTCGGAACAACCCCTAGTTCCTTCAGGAACTCAGAAATCGCGACAGCTTCCTTAGCAGCTTCCGATCCAGCAATGTACTCCGCTTCAGTAGTCGAGTCTGCAGTAGTAGCCTGTTTGGAACTCTTCCAGCTCACTGCTCCTCCGTTGAAAATGAACGTGTAACCAGACTGAGATTTGAAATCATCAACATCTGTCTGGAAACTAGCATCGGTATACCCAGTGGCAACCAGCTCATCAACTCCACCATAGACTAAGAAGTAATCTTTAGTACGCCTGAGGTACTTGAGAATACTCTTGACTGCTTTCCAGTGTTCCTCGCCAGGATTCTGCTGGAACTTGCAAGTCATACTAAGTGCAAAGGCCACATCTGGCCTAGTACAGGTCATGACATACATGATCGATCCTATAGCCGAAGCATATGGAATCCTCTTCATGCGCTCAAGTTCAATAGCATTAGAAGGGCATCCCTTCTTTGATAACTTGATTCCTTGACCCATCGGAAGACCGTCATTCTTGGAATTCTCCATTGAAAATGTCACGACCCGACCCCGGGACCGCGACTGGCACCCTACCTGGGCACCCTTACAGGTAAACATCAGAGAAAATCAGCGGAACATACATGAAACTTAAAAATAAAACATCGTAAGTAAAACAACAGGTTAGCCGATAGGGCTACCTTCCTGAACATATATAAAAACAACCGGCGGTTGCCTCCTTTCTTTTACAAATCGACCCATATGTGACTACGGACCTCTAAGAGTTTTGACATAACAAGCGTGGCGGGACAAGGCCCCGCGCACTTCGAATAAACATAAACGTGACAACTCAAACACCGAGCCATCTCAACTTGCTGAACCGGATCCTAAGCTCGCGGATCCACAATCAGATACCTAAACTGCGGGCATGAACGCAACCTCGAAGGGGTCGATAACAAAAATTTAATATGGAATGTAATATAACGTCTGATAAACAGATCTTAACTGTACAAAAGAATGACAAGGACAAGTATAAAAATAAATACCAGATCCTGCCGTGTCATTACCACTTATGAACTTAATCGTACCTTATTATCCTTTCCATTCCCAATAAAAGTTATAGTCACATTCTTACGTACATTATTTAGAAAAAGAATCATTAAGTTCATTACCATATAACTTACTTATCTTTCATAACATAGTCCGGCCCACTACGGAGGGACACATATACTACCCGGCCCAATCTGGGACGCGATCAAGTCACACTAATATCAAAGCATGCCCGTGGAATCCCCATCACCGCCGACTATTAGTGTAAAATATAACCACGTGACGCGCCGTGGCATCCCACCTCACCGTCGCGTACACACACAATACATATATATATATCCCGCCGTGGAATCCCACATCACCGCCAGTCCGAGGTATAATAATACACCAATAGCATACATGAACACCAAGTCCCACCGGTGGTATAGCGTCTTGGGGTCTACCTCACTTATACTCTTACCCGAGAAGGTGGTAAAGCGGTGGTATAGCATCTTGGGGTCTACCTCACTTATACTCTTACCCGGAGAAGGTGGTATAACGTCTTGGGGCTTGCCTCATTTATACTCTTACCCTATCTCGACTTGGTCGACAAACAACACATAAAGCAGGTGGTACAGCGTCTTGGGGGTTTACCCCTCACTTATACTCTTACCCTGGAGAAGGTGGTATAACGTCTTGGGGCTTGCCCCTCATTTATACTCTTACCCTATCTCGACCGACCATCAAACAAGACATAAGCACTACCATGTCTTTTATAAAATCCGGGAATTTAACCCAAGTGCTACAAATAACTAAGCATACCCGTGGAATCCCATATCACCGCTTGCGTCGCCCAAGTAACTTATAACAAGACAGCCGGCCCTCCAACCGAGAGTCGCGGCAACGTAAAAAAAAACATAATACTTGCACTCAAAGGCTATCACCAGCACATATAGGCTAAATCTCAGTTAACCAAGCCAAAGTACTTATCAAGGCACACATAGAATAATTCTCATTTAATCAAGCCAAAGTACTAATCAAGGCATACTTAGAATAATTCTCATTTAACAAGCCAAAGTACTTATCAAGGCATACTTAGAATAATTCTCATTTAACAAGCCAAAGTACTTATCAAGGCATACTTAGACTAATTCTCAATTAATCAAGCCAAAGTACTAATCAAGGCATCACATAGAATAATTCTCATTTAATCAAGCCAAAGTACTAATCAAGGCACAAATAGAATAATTCTCATTTAACAAGCCAAAGTACTTATCAAGGCATACTTAGACTAATTCTCAATTAATCAAGCCAAAGTACTAATCAAGGCATCACATAGAATTATTCTCAATTAAACAGGCCAAAGTACTACGTACGTCCATTCTTTTCAAAAGACTCTTTTCCGAATAAAACTTCCCCGATACTAACAACCGTAGTATCAAGTCCTATCCACCTTTCGAGACAAGTCACAATACCTTTTTAGAAATACAATTACCGGCTTCTAAATCAAGTGACTTCTTTATTAAAAACCTTAAGCAATTGGTACCTTTAAAACAATTTGCCCTTCCTTAACACAAGTTATTCCTTTGATTACTTTACTAGAGAAAACCATTCTCTTAACCTGCCATAAAGCCGTTATAACAACTTCCCATAAAGCCGTTATAACCCTTTATGGTTTAGATCAATACGTTCCTTTTATAATCAAGAGACTTCTACTTTTTGAAACCAAGTATTATATTCTTTCAAATCAATTCTCTTAACTTTCAAAAATACCATTTGTCTCTTAACCTTTAGAAAACAAGTGACTCCTTTTATTATAAAACCTTAGGCAATTGATGCCTTAAAAACAAGTTGCCTATTCACTTAAAATCAAGTCATTTGTCTTTCCATAAAGCAAATATAACCAACTCCCCATAAAGTCGTTGTATTTACTTTATACCTTAGCCAAAATACAATTTCCTATCCAAGGGACTTATACGTTTAAAAGAGCAAGTATCACATACTTTAAAACTCTTCAAGTCCCCTAACTTTAAAATCAACTTAAGACATCCTTACTATTTTCAAAGAAGTGAGTTAATCTCCTAACCCACCCGACTTGGCATTACATAAAACAAGTAAAGAATGTCATAGTTCAGACGTCTGCATACTACATACGTGCAACTAGTCATGCTCAAAAGATAGGAAAAGTTCTACATAGAGTAAATCACACAACTACCTCTTAACTTCTAAGAGTAGAAGGAAACATGAAATGATACCACAAGTGTATTCCATACATAGAATCATGCCAAAGGAAGGAAGAGGTTCACATACCTGCGAAGATTGTCGACAAATAGCAAAATGCTCCAAAGTACTCCAACCTTGATAGCTATTCCACTCTCCAAGTAGGATACGCTATACTTAGTACTTCAACCTATAATGGTCACAATATGTCCATTAACCTTTCACTTCTAACGTAGAATATTTTAGGTGCTAAGTCGCTAAATTCTACGGAAAATCTGACAAAGACCTCCTTTGTTTCTACTCACTTTGCCACCATTTTCAAGGCCGAATACAATAACCAAACAGCCCCAATTGGCTCACAACAATATAGAAGGTATTCCAATACAATGAATAACTAAATGACCCCAATTGGCTCACAATTTAGAAAGTAGTCCAATACAAATGAATAACAAACTAAAAGTCCAAATTCGCCACCTTGAGTTCAACCATTCCAATTCTTATCAAATTTCCATTTCAATCCAAATTGGTAGCATAACATGAAATCAACTCGCATTTGATTATAACAATCCAGAATCTCTACGTAGGTAACGTCACGATTTCTAATAAACGACCAATTAGTAATCCAATTTTCAAGTGGCTTATATAACATTTCTAATTTAGCTACAAGCACTCCATAATACTTATAAACTTCTACATACCAACTTCATGTTGTCAACGTGTAAAACTAACAACAACAAAAATATATAATCTTGTAACATCTTAAAGGACAAGATTATACCTTAACGATTCTCAATCCAATCTTCAAATCCGAAGTTGCTCCTTAGCAACTTAGAGACTCTCCAAGATACTTCAATCCGCTACTTGAGACCCTTAGAACCATACCAACAATTTTCCTTCAAACTTCCAACCAAAACCTAGAAAAGCCATTAGGTTTTCACCTTGCGACTAATACGAAAACTCTCTTTTTCCGGGATTTTTCTATTGAGATATACTCACATAACACTCATGAACCTTGGTTTAAAGTGTGGGGCTTAATGGACAAGAAACGAGAAATCTTCCTTTTGAAAGTGGAGGAGCCGAGAGCAACAATGTGATGTTCTTCCAAATTTTGTGAATTTTAGCTAAGTGTGGAACTCTTGTCTTGCTACTAGTATTATATAGGGACATGGAGGGTCAGGTGTGCACAAATGGTTGGCTAGGATGAGGTCTAACAAAAATCAAGACTAATTGTCCCTCGACTAAGTCAAACATGTCAAGCTTTCAAGTTGCAAGACTTGTCTTGCTAACAAAGGTCCAATGACCCTTTAGCCCTTGCAAAAATCGCCCAAGGCATCATCTAAGGGGTGACACGTGTCGCCTCCCATTCGTCACAACAAAACGTTTTCCACAATTTCATAATTAGAAATTTTTACAAGTCTCCAATCTTAACACCGTGAGTTCTTACGCACGTTCCTACACCACGTCCGTAAATACGGGTGTAACATTCTTCCTTAGAAACATTCGCCCTCGAATGTTCTTTCGAGTCAAACTTATAATTAGCGACATAGTTCTCTTTAACAACCCCGACATACCAACAATGCCACACATTGCCCTAATACCTTGTACACGCATACCCGTCCATCACAAGCCCCAAAGAGGTTACCTTTTCGCACTTCCAAGTCCTTCTATCATACATACATAACTTCCATACCTATTCGCCTCTAATCTTTGGAGTCACTCTATGAAACAATATAAGGTCATTTCCGCTTTCACTACGGTTCGGTGGAACGCGTCCCAACCCAGTAAAACAATTAACTAGACTTGGGCCTTGCACCGTGACTCACGCGAGGAACTACTACCAACCGATCCCACTCCATTCCAGTGCCATGGAGACCCGTGCAAGTCCTCAACCGACTCGGCCGCACTTAACTCTTATCCTCGTCCGACTTAAAATCTTATTACAGAGAAAACCTTATATACCTAAGGTCTCGGCAGTAATCAATATTCTTAGGCTCGCAATTTCCATGCTCCCAGCCTACCTTATCAGTCCCCCCGTAAACGGGTACAAAAACTTCTCATAAAACCATAACCATGTTGTCTCGATCACAACAACCATTACATACTCTATACAGGCCTTATCCGTATAATTCTCTTAAGCATACTACGCAGCTTGATCTATTAACATTACATTCCGTTAGGTTCCTTAATATGGCTTCTTAAGGGTCGACTACCCTATCAGACAGCTCATCCTTTCCCAATTATCTCAAAATAAAACACAAGACCTTGGCGAAAATTCATTAACTATTCCATACCTTCCCGATATCTAGTTAGTCTTTACCGATTCCTGGTAATCTAAAATCATTCTAGGCAACACGCGTCTGACCCTCATACATAACTCCGTATAGATGTATGTCACAATACCAACTATACTATAATCATTACCTACCTGGATACGCAATCCACATAGTCCTTCCTGGGTCACTGTGCCTTTCTCGCTCGCAATCAACATAACTCGTTAGGGAGAGACGACCCTAACAACACAGCTCTATCGCACGATCTCAGAGTGAGAAGAATGGAAACCAATCCTAAATGTCCTGCAGCCTCCTGATTATAGATGTGGTGCACAACACACCGATAATCAAGACTCTACTAGACACGGTCTGTAGACACTTTCCGAGGACTAACTGCTCTAATACCACTTTTGTCACGACCACCTCGATCGCGACGCGCCCTACCCGGCACCCTTACAGTAAACATCGAGAAAATCAGCGAACATACATGAAACTTAAAAATAAAACATCGTAAGTAAAACAACAAAGTTAGCCGATGTGCTACCTTCCGAACATATATAAAAACAACCAAGCGATTTTCCTTTCTTTTTACAAATCGACCCACCATATGTGACTACTGACCTCTAAGAGTTTTGACATAACAAGCGTGGCGGGACAAGGCCCCGCCGCACTTCGAATAAACATAAACGTGACAACTCCGAAACACTGGAGCCATCTCAACTTGCTGAACCGGGATCCTAAGCTCGCGGATCCACAACTGTATACCTAAACCTGCGGGCATGAACGCAACCCGAAGAAGTCGCATAACAACAGTACCGAATATGGAGCAGAATATAACGTCTAAGAACAAATCATAACTGTACAAAAGAATGACAAGGACAAGTATAAAAATACATACCAGATCCTGCCGTGTCATTACCACTTATGAACTTAATCGTACCTTATTATCCTTTCCATTCCAATAAAAGTTATAGCCACATTCTTACGTACATTATTTAGAAAAAGAATCATTAAGTTCATTACCATATAACTTACTTATCTTTCATAACATAGTCCGGCCCACTACGGAGGGACATATATACTACCCGGCCCAATCTGGGACGCGATCAAGTCACACTAATATCAAAGCATGCCCGGGGAATCCCCATCACCGCCGGACTATTAGTGTAAAATATAACCATGTGACGCGCCGTGGCATCCCACCTCACCGTCGCGCACACATACACAATACATATATATATATCCGCCCGTGGAATCCCACATCATCGCCGATCCGGTATAATAATACACCAATAGGCATACATGAACACCAAGTCCGACTGGTGGTATAGCGTCTTGGGGGTCTACCCCTCACTTATACTCTTACCCTGGAGAAGGTGGTAAAGCAGGTGGTATAGCATCTTGGGGGTCTACCCCTCACTTATACTCTTACCCTGGAGAAGGTGGTATAACGTCTTGGGGCTTGCCCCTCATTTATACTCTTACCTATCTCGACCGGTCGTCAAACAACACATAAAGCAGGTGGTACAACGTCTTGGGGGTTTACCCCTCACTTATACTCTTACCCTGGAGAAGGTGGTATAACGTCTTGGGGCTTGCCCCTCATTTATACTCTTACCCTATCTCGACCGACCATCAAACAAGACATAAGCACTACCATGTCTTTTATAAAATCCGGGAATTTAACCCAAGTGCTACAAATAACGGAAGCATACCCGTGGAATCCCATATCGTCGATGCGTCGCCCAAGTAACTTATAACAAGACAGCCGGCCCTCCAACCGAGAGTCGCGGAAACGTAAAAAAAAACATAATACTTGCACTCAAAGGCTATCACCAGCACATATAGGCTAAATCTCAGTTAACCAAGCCAAAGTACTTATCAAGGCACACATAGAATAATTCTCATTTAATCAAGCCAAAGTACTAATCAAGGCATACTTAGAATAATTCTCATTTAACAAGCCAAAGTACTTATCAAGGCATACTTAGACTAATTCTCAATTAATCAAGCCAAAGTACTAATCAAGGCATCACATAGAATAATTCTCATTTAATCAAGCCAAAGTACTAATCAAGGCACAAATAGAATAATTCTCATTTAACAAGCCAAAGTACTTATCAAGGCATACTTAGACTAATTCTCAATTAATCAAGCCAAAGTACTAATCAAGGCATCACATAGAATTATTCTCAATTAAACAGGCCAAAGTACTACGTACGTCCATTCTTTTCAAAAGACTCATTTCCGAATAAAACTTCCCTGATACCAACAACCGTAGTATCAAGTCCTATCCACCTTTCGAGACAAGTCACAATACCTTTTTAGAAATACAATTACCGGCTTCTAAATCAAGTGACTTCTTTATTAAAAACCTTAAGCAATTGGTACCTTTAAAACAATTTGCCCTTCCTTAACACAAGTTATTCCTTTGATTACTTTACTAGAAAACCATTCTCTTAACTCGCCATAAAGCCGTTATAACCAACTTCCCATAAAGCCGTTATAACCCTTTATGGTTTAGACCAATACGTTCCTTTTATAATCAAGAGACTTCTACTTTTTGAAACCAAGTATTATATTCTTTCAAATCAATTCTCTTAACTTTCAAAAATACCATTTGTCTCTTAACCTTTAGAAAACAAGTGACTCCTTTTATTATAAAACCTTAGGCAATTGATGCCTTAAAAACAAGTTGCCTATTCACTTAAAATCAAGTCATTTGTCTTTCCATAAAGCAAATATAACCAACTCCCCATAAAGTCGTTGTATTTACTTTATACCTTAGCCAAAATACAATTTTCTATCCAAGGGACTTATACGTTTAAAACGGAGCAAGTATCACATACTTTAAAACTCTTCAAGTCCCCTAACTTTAAAATCAACTTAAGACATCCTTACTATTTTCAAAGAAGTGAGTTAATCTCCTAACCCACCCGACTTGGCATTACATAAAACAAGTAAAGAATGTCATAGTCTTGTACGTCTACCGTACTACATACGTGCAACTAGTCATGCTCAAAAGATAGGAAAAGTTCTACATAGAGTAAATCACACAACTACCTCTTAACTTCTAAGAGTAGAAGGAAACATGAAATGATACCACAAGTGTATTCCATACATAGAATCATGCCAAAGGAAGGAAGAGGTTCACATACCTCGCGACGATTGTCGACAAATAGCAAAATGCTCCAAAGTACTCCAACCTTGATAGCTATTCCACTCTCCAAGTAGGATACGCTATACTTAGTACTTCAACCTATAATGGTCACAATATGTCCATTAACCTTTCACTTCTAACGTAGAATATTTTAGGTGCTAAGTCGCTAAATTCTACGGAAAATCGGACAGCACCTCCTTTGTTTCTACTCACTTTGCCACCTTTTTCAAGGCCGAATACAATAACCAAACAGCCCCAATTGGCTCACAACAATATAGAAGGTATTCCAATACAATGAATAACTAAACAGCCCCAATTGGCTCACAATTTACAAATTACTCCAATAAAAATCAATAACAAACTAAAAGTCCAAATTCGCCACCTGAGTTCAACCATACCAATTCTTATCAAATTTCCATTTCAATCCAAATTGGTAGCATAACATGAAATCAAGTCGCATTTGATTATAACAATCCATAATCTCTAAGTAGGTAACATGCGACGATTTCTAATAAACGACCAATTAGTAATCCAATTTTCAAGTGGCTTATATAACATTTCAATTTAGCTACAAGCACTCCATAATACTTATAAACTTCTACATACAATCTTCATGTTGTCTACGTGTAATACTATAAAAAACAAAAATATATAATCTTGTAAAATCTTAATGGAAAAGATTATACCTTAACGATTCTCAATCCAATCTTCAAATCCGAAGTCGTTACTTAGCAACTTAGAGACTCTCCAAGATACTTCAATCCGCTACTTGAGACCCTTAGAACCATACCAACAATTTTCCTTCAAACTTCCAACCAAAACCTAGAAAAGCCATTAGGTTTTCACCTTGCGACTAATACGAAAACTCTCTTTTTCCGGGATTTTTCTATTGAGATATACTCACATAACACTCATGAACCTTGGTTTAAAGTGTGGGGCTTAATGGACAAGAAACGAAAAATCTTCCTTTTGAAAGTGGAGGGAAGCCGAGAGCAACAATGTGATGTTCTTCCAAATTTTGTGAATTTTAGCTAAGTGTGGAACTCTTGTCTTGCTACTAGTATTATATAGGGACATGGAGGGTCAAGGTGTGCACAAATGGTTGGCTAGGATGAGGTCTAACAAAAATCAAGACTAATTGTCCCCTTGACTAAGTCAAACATGTCAAGCTTTCAAGTTGCAAGACTTGTCTTGCTAACAAAGGTCCAATGACCCTTTAGCCCTTGCAAAAATCATCCAAGGCATCATCTAAGGGGGGGGGGGGGTGACACGTGTCGCCCTCCCATTCGTCACAACAAAACATTTTCCGACAATTTCATAATTCCGAGAAATTTTTACAAGTCTCCAATCTTAACACTGTGAGTTCTTACGTACGTTCTTACACCATGTCCTGTAAATACGGGGTGTAACAGAAAAGAGTCTAAGCATTTTGTCTATGTAGACTGACTGTGACAGCCCCAACAATCTATTAGGTCTATCTCTATAGATCCTAATTCTCAGAATGTAGCAGGCTTCACCTAAATCCTTCATCATGAAGGTCTTGGACAACTAATCCTTAACTGACTGCATACGGGCCCTATTGTCTCCCATTATCAATATGTCATTAACATAAATAATAATGAAAACAATGCCCTCATCCTTGCGTTTGAAATAAACACAAGGATCCTCTTTACTTTTGACAAAATCAAAAGATTTGATAGTATTCTCAAAGCAAATATTCCAACTCCTAGAGGCTTGCTTAAGTCCATAAATGAACTTATGTAGCCTGCACACAACATTTGGTCTGTACTCACATGAATATCATTAGATCCACCAACATTAGAGCTTCCAGGAATATCATTTTCATGTCTTTCCTGAATGTGATGAAATGCAACTGGTGCACTTGCTCCCAAAGTCTGTGCCGGAAGATCTTGCATTTCTACATTATTCCTCATAGCACTCCCACTGGCCGAATGGGGTACCCTAAATACCCAATCTTCGCCAAAATCTCCCACTGAATTCTTGCCTTCATCATCGGGCAAGGATTCAACCTCTTTGTTACCTTGTTCTTGAATTTCTTCAAGTTCTATCTTCATGCAACTCTTATCCTTGTAGACATATTCATCTTCAAGGAAAGTTGTGTTCCTAGAAACAAATATCTTATGTTCTCCAGAAAGATAGAAAGAGTATCCCTTAGTTTTCTTTGGATACCCTACAAAGTAACACTTCTCACTTTTAGATTTCATATTATCAGTAATCAACTTCTTGACATATGCAGGACACCCTAGGGCCTCATGTGTCTAAGTGATGGCTTTCTACAACACCATACCTCATATGATGTCTTTTCGACTGATTTAGATGGAACTCTGTTCAGAACATATATTGAGGTCAAAATAGCGTATCCCCAAATGTATGTAGGAAGAGCTGAAAAGCTCATCATGGAATGAACCATGTCAAGCAAGGTTCGGTTTCTCCTCTCGGCAACACCATTCATCTGTGGTGTTCCAGGAGGTGTTCATTCAGAATGAACTCCATGAAGCTTTAAGTATTCGAGAAATTCTTTACTTAAGTATTCACCCCCACGATCAGATCGGAGAGTCTTGATACTCTTTGAGAGTTGTTTCTCAACTTCACACTTAAACTCCTTAAACTTCTCAAAAGCCTCGGATTTGTGTCTCATAAGATACAGATATCCAAACTTTGATAAGTCGTTGTAAAAATGATGAAGTACGAGAAACCTTCTCTAGCTTGAGTTGGAAATGGTCCACATACGTCCGTATGTACCAGCTCAAGCACCTCCTTGGCACGGATCCCCTTTCCAGAAAGAGGTTTAATGGTCATCTTACCTTTCAAACAGGATTCACAGTTACCATAAGATTGTAAGTCAAATGGTTCGAGGTAATTTAATTTCATCAACCATTTTATCCTCATTTGATTGATATGACCAAGTCTGCAATGCCACAAGTAGGTAGAATTTCTTTCATTTAACTTAGCCCTTTTATTTTGTACATTGAAAAATTTTCTGTGGCAGTTTAATGTATACAATCCATTCACAAGAGGCGCAATTCCCAACATTATCTTAAGTCAAAACTATATTGCCATTAGACGTGTTTGAAGAAAAACCCTCTGAATCAAGTACATGAATGGGAATAATGTTTCTTGTCAAAGAAGGAACATAAAAACAATTGTTTAACAATAAAATTCTGCCAGAAGGTTAATCTATCCTATAAGTTCTCATGCGCTCAACAGCAACTCATGCTCCATTTCCGACGCGCAGGTCCACCTCGCGAGGCCCGACCTTCCTGCTATCAGTTAGCCCCTGCACATTTGTACAAATGTGTGAGCCACAAGCGGTATCAAGTACCCAGGAATGAGAATCATTTATAGATAAATTAATTTCAATTACAAACATACCTTGCCCATTAGAGGTTGTAGCACATGGTGTCATTCATCAGCCTGGAGCAGTACAATCCTTTCTCCAATGCCCCTTCCTGTTGCAATTCATGCAAACATCCGATGCCGGCAGTTTCTTCTTCTTCTTCTTCGCCCCTGGGCTTCATTGCTGCTGCCGGAGCAACAACTTTGCCCATTCCCCTTCTGTTGTCCCTTACCTTTCGGTTTGGGGAAACTAGAGGAGCCAACCATCAGAATTGGCTTGGTCTTGGAGATCGAAGATTCAAAAGTTTTCAACATATTATGTAACTCCGGCAATGTCGCTTTAGTTCCATTCATATTATAATTGAAAATGAAACTCTCAAACAATCTAGGAAGTGAGTGTAGGATGAGGGTGGTGGATACTCTGTCATAAAACTTCATGTCAATGGAGGCCAACCTCTCAATCAACTCAATCATCCTCAACACATGAGGTGAAACTTGGCCCCCTTCATTTAGCCTACACTTGAAGAGTTCTATGAGCAGGTCATACTCCATTGTCTGACTCTGCGAATCATAAAGACTCCTCAAATGGGCTAACATTTCGTTGGGCCCCATAGTTTCATGTTGTCTTTGCAATGGTTGTGACATAGAAGACAACATAAGGCATTGAGCTGAAGTGGAATCCTTATAATGTTTTTGGTAAGCAGCCTTGTCGAAGGTTGCATATTCTGCAGAGTCCTCCACCGGAGCGGTGGGGAACACTTGTCCAATGTATACTCAATTTGTTCTTGTCTCAGGACAATTCTGACATTTTTGGGCCAGTTTTATGAAGTTTGGTCCAGTAAGTTTGTTGGACTCCATAAGAATTTTCAACGAAAAGTTTGACATTTCTGAAGATCTGAAGATAATAGATAGAACAGGAAAATGCAATCAAAATTCATTCTCCTAAATTATACACATTCATAATTTGCTAATTTTAACATGTCATTTTGTTTTAATTAGCTCCCACTATTTTTCATACTTCTACGATCCCGAGGTAGAATACGGACCTAAATCAATATAAAGATCATAATGGGCCAAGATCCAAACATATGTTATATCTGCATTTGCTTTGACTGATAACTTCAATAGAACACTTTGGTAGGTCCTCAACCAGTTGTAAAGCAACTCTACAACTCTTGATTTGATTAAATATCTTTCATTTTAATCTTACGTCTTTAGACTAGCCCGACACTTTGGCGTCAAGATTAATCTAAACAAGTCAACCCCATTACACGACTTCGTTTAAATGCCCAAGTAAATTTAGCATTTGCAAGCAACCACTTTGGTGTAAATACCTACAAAAGTTTATTATCTACTTTCATTTTAACATATCTATGAAAGGGTCTCGATCCTCTTAGACTTAGAGAAAATGTTTTGGCATAAATACTCGTATCGCCGAAAAGGATTTAACACCCTAACAATTATAATGGATGACGCGTTATAATTTAGACTTATATTTAATGTTTGGGGAACATTTTCAGTTTTCGGGGATTCATTCAAGATCAACAATCAAGTCATACATTATATGACTTCCTATCATGCAATTTCTAAACACAATTAGATGAGAAACCATCAAACCCAATAGGCATTATAAAAGATGGTTGTAATCACATACTGGACGCCGTCTACCCAGACAGCGGTCATTTGAAATTAAATAATTACTGGGCGCCGCCTACCCAGACAATAATTGCGGACTCTATGCTAATAATTTAAATGCATCACATTCAATCACGTATCACATTTGTATATTATTCAATAATACACTATTAATGATAACTATGCGTCTATTTGTCTAAACTCTATATTCTATGTAAATGCCAAACAGTCCCTAAACATTTTTTGATTTCAAAATTCTGATTTTCAGGAATTTTGCAAACTTTAAATATTCACAGTTTAGTCCTTTAAGAATTTAAAAGTTCAATTTGAACCCCTATAAACTCAGAAAATGCAATTCAAAACCTCAGAAAATATTTACAAGTTTCTGGGACCTGTTTGCAATTTTAAGAACCTAAAATCAACTTTCAAAAAGCTTTCTTTAATTACAGATTTGCCCAAAATGACCAAATATGTTCAATTTTAAAACTTACTTTCAGAAACTAAAACTTTTAAAACTTCAGATTCAGAATGTGAAACATTTAAGTCTTTGTTTCTAATTTTTTTTTTTTATAAAACTGTCGTCGGCACCGCGGTTCCGACAGGTGGCACCGTGGTGCCTCTGAGGCAGTAAGCTACTGAAATTGGCAAATTAATTAGCACTGCGATCCTAACAGGTGGCACCGCGGTGCCTCATAATTACCGTCACAGGCACCGCGATCCTAACAGGTGGAACCGCGGTGCCTCGAAGACAGATTGCCCAAAAAATTAATTTTAAGCTTCTGAAAGAACAACACCGCGACTCCCATGAGCAGGACCGCGGTGCCTCTAGCTTCATCTGGGCAGCACCGCAGTGTTCCATCGTGGAATTCCGACGCCGCCACAAAACCCTAGCAGGCACCGCGGTGCCTCTCCTCCAGAATCACAAAATCCAAAATTTCTGAACCCCTAAAACTGGTTTAGGGCCAGATCTTTCAGATATATCACATGTATTACCATTACAATTAAAACAACATATTCATCGACCATCAAATCGAATTTTCTTCTCGTT
Organism: Przewalskia tangutica; assembly: GCA_029844215.1. Taxonomy (NCBI): domain Eukaryota; kingdom Viridiplantae; phylum Streptophyta; class Magnoliopsida; order Solanales; family Solanaceae; genus Przewalskia; species Przewalskia tangutica. The sequence continues at coordinate 77,795,926 of CM056732.1, read as the reverse complement.
CTTCATTTCAATGCACCATGCTTTAAGCCGAATAACGTATATCAACTTAGAAGAGTTATTTATTGGATTGACTTGTTCGAATACTTAATTGCATTAACAGATTATGGCACAAGGACTATGTGTTCTAAAGATTTAGAATTTTAAAGCTTTTAAACACATAAAATATAGATCTAAACAAATCCTAACTCATATTATCATTAATATCATTACAAATCACATGAAACAGCCCAGACTCTGATACCACTGTAGGTGTTTACGTCGAATTCGTACACACATCGGAATTTAAAAATTTATGTTTCAAACCCGACGACGGTCGAACTGAAGTATGATATGTAATGAAAAATACAAACACACAGTATAATGTAAAACTTTGATGGAAGACTTACATTCTGTAGCGATCAGCCAAGAAGTTAATTTTTGTGTTTTGTGTAGTACGAGGGTGCACACACAAACGTACCTCGATTTGCAAGTTCTGGAAAACTTCAATGTAATTTGCTAAGTTGGGAATGCTGGGATTCTGACAGAGCTTTAGAAGAGATTTACCTCTCTTAGGTTTGATGTATTTGAAATGGGAGGTAAGCCCTCTATTTATACTTGCAAACAGAGGCTTTAGGATTTTTGTGGGCCAGGCCCAGCAAAACCCTGGACTGACTAAAATTCAGACCGCCCGAAATCGGCTAGGCACCGCGGCCCAAAGTAAGTGGCACCGCGGTTCCTGTGCGTGTTTTCGGAACCGCGGTCCTAAATCAAAGGCATCGCGGTCCTGTCCCAAGTTTCAGCCCTTTCCCATTTCTAATGTCCCGTCATCAACCGAACATATAGGTATAATCTCCTTCTAATTACATCCTTCAATCGACGGAACATTTGACTTAGTGTTACCCTTCAGACCTTTACATATCGTCACTAATTACATTAGGATCTTCACGAAACTCCTAGACTTCACCGGAAGACGAACCCAATATGTAAAGTTAGCTACACAAAATATGTGAACTGAACCTCTATGTGGAAGATAAAATCCTTTCATCCATGACACACTCAATCAAGCTTAGGATCTGTCAAATGTCTATCCAAATGGCTTGATCATTCTAACTCATCTATATTAGTTGACATAATGATCATGTCACAGACATGTCCATTGCATTGGCCAATGACTTAGTCAACCTAATACCATATGAGTACCTGAGTGTTCACTCGAATATAAATTCAAGGAATGAATCATTTCTTGGCTCACATACCACCTTTAATCTACTTCGTAATGCACCCAAAACAAGCCGCGTCTCAACCTATAAGGCATTTGAGCTTAGGACAGGATCAAAGTACATTACTCCGTAAACAAGATGATATTGACCTCAAGTCTAAGGACTTCTATCTCCCACATCCCGATGACATTATAGACATATAACAAATAGTGCATCATCAGGGTATACCAATACTTCAACAAGTATCCATGTGTCCATCACGAGTTGTCCTAACTCGTAGCAAGTGAGACTTTCTACATCCCCTAAGGATATGATGTAGACCACATGTCGACGTATCACATATCATCGATATCCCAATTTCGATGATCATTAGTCGAGGTAATTTAAGAGTTACGTTATAACATTAATTCTCACATCATTAATAAACACGTAAACTCTAGGGATGCATTTATAGAATATTATAAACAATCAACTAATAATTTAACAAATGCAAATGCCATAATATTAATCATCATTAATATAAATACGAATGTATATAAAGTACATTGTGTGCTAATACAGATTGTCTCTAGGACATACATATACATTCAGGGACTTTCTCGACAGTTGTTCCTACACTTCTGATTCAGTCTCAGCGTTCGGCTTCCTCCCGCTCCGACTAAGGGAGCGTGATAGCGAATGTTACCATATATTCGTCGTATATTCTGTAATTAATATTTGTGTGTAATTATAGTAAATATAGATCTTCATTCAATTAAGACTCAACATTGTACATACTATATATATATTTGTATTAGTGAGAAAGATTATTCAAGGGAGATTAATACAATTTTATATTTTTCTCATCGTGGTCCTTCCTCAACGTGTACCACATATATTATTTTCCTTTAAAATTTCATGGCTACAGTCAATACCGACACCGTAGTTGTTAAATTGAAGAGCCATACATACAACGTGGTAGTATTTTTTTTTTAAAAAAGGAGTCGTGCCTGTGCCTTCTGCTTCTGTTACATTTATCTCTATATAGATACGGTGTTGCTTCCATGTATGTACTCCAAATTAAGCATATAACATCATAAATATTACAAATCTTTCTCCAATGTATTTGGTTAAGGCGTCCATCAAGAATCTCTTGTTCGCTCCTTTTCGTAGTTTCATTCACAAAGATTTCCATGAGGTCGTTGATAGAATGGCTATCGTGGACAAACTTTTGTTTCTGGTAATTCTCTTCTCTACTAGGTTAATTTTTATGACTTGCTTGCTTCTGAAAACTTAGATTCTTATATGACTTATTTGTTATCATTTTTTTCATTTTAGTACTGCTTTGAATTGCTTGTTTTTATGCTGAGGTTCCATCGAAAATGACGTCTCAACCTCCCAAGGTAAGGTCTACGTACACTCTATCCTCTTCAGACCCCACTTTGTGGGACTTCACTGAGTAACGTTCCTGTTATTGAATGGATGGGGAGATAGCCTAACTCGCACGATAACTTTTGCTATATACTTTAAGGGGTCGTTTGGTAGCTGGTTAAAGTTAGGCAGGTATTAGAAATATAAGAATTAGTTATGAAGGAATCTATGTATTATTTTATGCAGAAATTAGTTATGCAGGGTTTAGTTTTTCATGTATTCGTTATTTCAACTCCGTCCGTTTCAATTTATGTGAACATTTTCGAATACGAAGGTCAAACTTTATAACTTTGACCGTAATTTTTTACATAGATTTTTTAAGTTTGTAAAAATTATATATAAATATATATCATATAAATTACAAATAAAGTACTACTTATAAGTCATGATAATTTATAGACGTTCAAGAAATTTAGAAAAATGTGGTCAAAGAACCGCGTCGTAGACTCTCCAAATAGTAATAGGTTCACATAAATTGAAACAAATGGAGTATTTGTTGTGCGGATTACTAAATTACAAACCAAACATCGTATTATGCGTTTTAAATTTTATACATATAGCAAAAAATTCTACCAAACATGATGTTACTTATACATTATTTAATACATGAATAACTTAACTCCTAACGTACAACTACCATACGACCCCTAAGTTTATTTTTTTAAAAGTACAAAGATCAAACACTACTACAGATTTCAGCTTGCGTAACGCAGCTTAGATAGCTTTTTTTTAAAAGCGTTATCTAAGTAACAGCTTACATAGCGCTTTATCAAATTTTCAAATTAAAAAATAATCTAATAAAAAAATACAGCCATAGCTCTTTGCGGAAATTTTAATCGAAGCGCTATGCAAGTTACTCCTTGCATAGCGCTTACTTAAAGCGCTATTATAATTTACGTTACGTAATTAATTTATTAATATAATAATATAAATATTCCCACCTAGATAGCGCTTGTGGAAGCGCTATGGTAGTAAAGCGCTATTTAAGTTGTAAATAATTACAAAAATGAAATTATCCCAATTCATTCCACATCGTCCAAATCCCTAAACTCTCCGCCAAAAACAAAAATTTCATCTCGCCAGCTAATTCAATCGAACCCAGCTAATTCCATCTCGCCCATGAAATTATCCCCAAGTGTAATATCAATTTCAAGGTTAGTCGGTTTGGTATTATCCCCCAATTGCAATACCAATTGAAAATATTTTCAATTAAGGATTTAGTTTGCAAGAGTTAAGTTAGCGAATTGCAGGATGTTCGAGCGTCAAGGTATGTTTCAATGTTTGTGTTAAGTAGAGTTTTCACGGGTTTGAATTGTATATTTGTTTGAGAAACAATACTTTTCATTCATTATATTTAGCCTCAATTTTGAGTTTATGATTGAAGTGTATATTGATAATTGTGAAGAACGAAACTCATTTAGCCTCAATTTCCAGATTATGATTGAATATTTGATGATTTCTGAATTTTGTATCTTATTTTATAAATTATTAATGAATGGGATCTTCTCGATTTTTTGTAGATTTTCAAAAAATTGAAAGACAAATTGCTTGGATTGCATTCGGAAGGTATTATTGTACATTCGAAGTTAATTTATCTTTATTATGTTTTATGTGAGGGGAAGTCGTGCCTTAAAGACTTCATATGTGTTTAAAAATTCATATATATACATTATGTGATGTGTCGTTATGCATTAAATATTTAAATATGCCAAAATTTCATACATGTGATATATGTGATGGGAAGTCGTACCTTAAGGACTTCATATGTGTTTAAAAATTCATATATATGAATCATGTGATGTGTATACATTAAATTTTCAAATATGCTTAAATTTCATACTTATAATTTATGTGAGGGGAAGTCGTGCCTTAAAGACTTCATATGTGTTTAAGATTCTTATATATGTACTATGTGAGGGGAAGTCGAGCATGAAGACTTCAAATGTGCTTTAAATTCATTGTTGTATTATCTGATTTTTGTAGTATTGTTCTTGATGAATCGAGACTGGGTAAATACAGATCGATTATCTGAAGAGTATAAGAAAGGGGTGGAGGAGTTTTGTGCTCATGAAACCAAGAATGCTAAAAATCCATTGTACATTAAATGTCCGTGTCGAAAATGTCTAAATGTAAAGGAGGTTAGTGGTCAAATGAAGTTTCAAGAGCATTTAATGTGTCACGGTTTGACATAACATATAAGGTCTGGACATATCATGGTGAGAGCAAAGAGAAAGGTAGTTCAAGTGAAAAACGTAAACATAGTTCATTATGTCAATCCGACTCCCAATTTGAGTTTACAAATATAATGAACACAAGTAATATGGGAGATGATAATGATAAATCCAGTCATGTGAAGAATTCTCGAAGTGTTGTCAATAAAAAGTTGCAGGATCATCCTGATATGTGTGATGACTTAAGGGGAGATGATAGGTTACCATTGTGGTCGGGTTGTACTAAGGCTTCAAAATTGCCAGTTGTGTTGATTTTGTACAACTTAAAAACTAGTCACCAAATTTCCGATGTGTTCTTCACAGAGCTATTGGAAGTTGTAAGTGATCTATTGCTAGATGGGAATGTGCTCCCTCATAAAAACTGTGATGCTAAACAATTGCTCAACTCTATCGGGTTAACATATCAGAAGATTCATGCTTGTCTGGATGATTGTATTTTATTTAGGAGAGAGTACGCAAAATTGAATGAATGTCCCAAATGTGGTATGAAGAGGTATACGAAAAACAAATCCCCGACAAAAGTTATGTGGTACTTTCCTATAATTCCTAGATTTAGGAGGTTGTATAGTAGCGCATAAGATTCTAAATGCTTGACATGACACCATGATGAAAGAATTAATGATGGAAATGTTAAGACACCCAGCTGATTCGCCTTAATGAAAGACATTTGATAACAAATATACAGAATTTGGCAAGGAATCAAGGAACTTACGCTTAGTACTTTCAACAGATGGAATGAACCCTCATGGTCTCCAGAGTACTTCCTATAGTACATGACCCGTAGTTTTGATGACCTATAACCTCGCCCCTTGGTTATGCATGAAGCGCAAGTCTATGATGTTGTCTATTTTGATATCAGGACCTAGCCAACCTGGTAACGATATTGATGTATATTTGGCTCCTTTAATAGAGGACTTAAAGTTGTTGTGGGAAGAGGGTGTTGATGTCTACGATGGAAGCAGAAATGCTAGTTTCAGATTGAAGGCTATGTTGTTTGGAACAATCAATGATTTCCCAGCTTATGACAACCTTTCTGGATATAGTGTGAAGGGGAAGTGTGCGTGTCCATAGTGTACCAATGACACCGATCATCTTCGATTGAGTCAGTGTAAGAAGTCTATTTCTAGCCTTCTAAGCATGTTTTTACTTGACATTATCTTAATTGAGTTTTCATAATTTACTCAAGTACTCTTTTCGCATGATTATTGTATTAGACATTACAAGGCCACATATATTGTAAATGAACTGATAATACAATAAACTTTTCAAATATTTTGCAGTTCACATTGGGTATTGGTTTGTATCAATACCCAAACGGAGGTGATATACTTTATGGATCCAGCTCCGAAATCCAGCTATTCACAACGTCCGGATTTGAAAAACATTATTGAAAGGTAATTAGCTCTTCAATTTTTTTACATTACTAATTTATATATATACATGTGTATAATATTGTTTACTTTAAATAAAATAGGGGTATGTTAGGGTACCGGACTCTTCGAGGTGTTAGTCTCAGTAAGGCGGCATACAATAGATTCAGTTGGTCAAATATTCAGGTATTTACTTTACAATTTTGAAAATTGTTATATATAAGATATGATAATAAATTAATATTGGACGTTATTTTTCATAGTGTCCAAGGCAGATCGATAACATTCATTGTGGTCATTATATTTGTTGTTTCATTGAGGATATTTTGAGTTCGGGTGATACAAGTATTCCTCTTTATGTAAGTATATCGATCTTCATTTTATACTTGGCAGTATGACAATATTTTGGGTTATCAACGGGTTTACTCCTAGATCAATAAAATCATGCACATATCATATAGTAGATATTTCTTAAAAAGTAAATGATTTGGGTCATTGTTCATATCCAACCATATTTGTATGAGGTTATTTGTGTAAGTATGTTTATTTATTGGACGTTTCTATTCTAACTATGTTTTTGTAACATCTATGTTTTGCAGTTTGTTCATAGTTCACCACTCAAAGTTTATTCTCCAAGCAAAATGAAGAATTTTTGAATTAATTGGGCAGGCTACTTGTACAATCGATTCATCAAAGAAAAAATGAAAGGTTGAAGCTATTAATTAGTATTTTGATGTAATTGTTTTCTATGTCGTATTGTTATTAGTTAATGATTGTAAGATACTAATGATTGAGATACTATTTTAAATATATTATTATGTTTTATGCGAATGATTATATTATATTATATTTTGAATGAGTATTCTTTTTGTTATCTTTTTGATTTTTTATTTATTAGGTGAAAAAACAGGAATATTACCAAAACAATAAAAAAAAGATTGCATAGCGCTTTTTTAAGCGCTATTCAAAGTAGTATCTTTAAAATATAAGTTATATCGGAATTATACTACCATAGCGCTTTTTTTGCGCTAACTAGGAAAAGTGTTATGGTAGTAGTAAGGTTGAATAGCGCTTTTTTAAGCGCTATCCAAGCTACCATAGCGGTAGCTTAGATAGCGCTATGCAAGCAGCAAAAAAAGCGATATGCAAGCGCTTTTCTGTAGTAGTGAAAGTAGAGAGGATTAAACTAGTACCTTCACATACCAAACTACCGAAGTTGAGAAAGAGGACATATCCTCAATTTCCTTTACACTTTGCACATCTTAAATTTGAAAAAAATATGCATGTGTGTGATTTTGGACTAGTAAAAAGTGGTGGCTTTCTGGTAGTTAGATTTAAGTATTAATCATCAAGGTAGTACAATTGATGGCCTAAATCTAAATTTTACTATGTTACATTTGTTGAAAATATTTATTAAACGTGAAATAAAGTAAATCCTATTAATTATGAATCGAACAATTGGGGCCCCGCATGTAGGAAACCTTGTTTCCACACACGTGCACACGTAGTGCCAAGGATCAAAATTTCCTTAATGGAAGAGATATTGGTACGTATACGAATTGTTTGAGACGTAAGGTAATAGAAAGTTATTGGCCAAATGACGAATAATTCACGTTGGTAAATAAAGGAAGAAGTGTATAATGTGTAAAGATGAAACGAATCAGAAATCACCACGAAACCGAGAAGGACCGCGATTCATCCAAGTAAGGGCTGCGACACTTGGAGGGTCGCGGCTCTAATTGACGTTTCAATTCCAGTAACTCACTGGAATTGAAGGGCCGCGACTCTAATTGACGTTCCAGTTCCAGTGAGTTACCGAACCGGGCGGTCGCGCTCATCCTCGGCGGTCGCGACTCTACTGCTTTCAACTGGAGGTGAATTAAAAACTGATTCTTGGGCTGACTTTGGAGAAATTACTCACCATTATTTTGCTCATGAATTCAGCCATTACTTGGCTGAATTGTACCTCCAAATTCAAGTAATTAACATGGAATTCATGACCATTACTTAGTCATTTGGAGGGTCATCATCTACACACTATAAAATGAGACACAAGACTCATTTGGAAAAACACTTCGACATTCACTAAACAATTATGAAATTGTCTTCCTCTCTTGCAATCACAAACACTCAAAGATCTTTCTTCCAAAGAAAACACTTGAGTTCTATCTGCTCATTTATTTGATTGATGTTTTATCTTGGGAGATAAGTTTTCATTACAACCGTTGAAAGGATATACGGGGCAATATTATCTTAAGGATAGATCAAGAATTTGGTCGACTCAACAAACTCTCATATTTGATCATTTTCAGATTTCTTACTCACTTGTTGTTGTTGAATTCTCATTTCTTTGTCTCTACACATATTTCCCACAAGCTTAAGATAATATTCGCTGTTTTCAACAACAACATGTCTGCTGAAGATAAATTCAACACCATGAACAACACCGATGCTCAAGGCAATCCTATTGCCTTCAATCCAATTTTGGCACTTCTAGTGTCACCACTGATCATGGCATTCCTAATGCCTTCCAAACTATTGCTTTTGGCACTTCTAGTGCTACCGCTGCTTTTGGCACTACGAGTGCCACCACTACTTTTGGCACAACTAGTGTCAACACTGGTTTTGGCACAACTAATGCTTCCACTACTGCTCCGGGGACTTATAGTGCCCATGCTCCTGCCCAAGGCGTCAACAATATTTATGCTCTTGTTGGAAGCATTCCCAACGCCTTTGTAACTGCTCAAGAGGGCGTCACTGCCCATATACCTGCTGGTTTTCATCATGAGCGTCCTGGAAAGTTCATGGGTGATCACTTTAAGCGATGGCAGCAAAAGATGTTGTTTTTCCTGACGGTTATGGAAATGTCACGTTTCCTAACCGAAGACCCTCCACTAGTTGGGGAAGATGTGGACCCTCAGCCAAATAATTTGGCGGGAGGGGGCCAAGGTAACCATGTCGATGACGACATGAGGATGGTTCGCGAAGCATGGAAACATAGTGATTTCATGTGTAGGAACTATATTCTAAACAGTTTGTCCGATCCACAATACACGATATATTGCACAGTTGAAATTACCAAGTAGTTATCGGACATACGAACCATATTATTGGAAAGGAAACAAAAAAATTTCAACAACACCGTTATATATGTCTTTGTGTATTTTTGACTTAATTTTATTTAATTCGTGATATACTATGTTGGTACTGTAGAATTGTATTAATCTTCCTTGCGGAGTCTTTCTCATTACTACAAATATATATATTGTGTACAATATTAAATCCTAATGGAATATGGATTCTATATTTACCATAATTAGGATCCTATATTTACCATAATTATACACTACTATTAATTACAAAATATATGTTGAATATTCACTAATACACCCCTCAGTCGGAGCGGGAGAAGACCGAACGCTGAGACTGGATCTAAAGTGGATAAACAGTTGTCGAGAAAGCCCCTGTGTGAAAAATATATGCATATTGATATGAAGAAGGCACGTGTAACACCTTAAGATGACCTATAACAACCTTCTCACGAATAAAATGTATATACATCTCAATGTTCTTGGTTCTCTAATGTTGGACCGTGTTATGAGATAAGTAGTCCGGAGATATGTTATCACAGTAAACCATAGAAGCCTTACGTAAAGGACATTGAATCTCTAAGAGGAGGTTTCAGAGCTAGCAGATCTCAGCTACAATGTTTGCAACGCCTCTATACTCTACTTCTGCACTCGATCGGGAGAGTGTGGCTTGCCTCTTGGCAGACCACGAGATAAGATTGTCACTTAAGAACACATAGTAGCCGAACGTAGAATGTCGTGTGTCTGGACAGTCTGCCCAATCGACGTCCATGTATGATATCAGCCTGGTTAGTGCGGAGTGGTAGATATGTAATCCATAATCAAGAGTGCCTTTAACGTATCGAATGATACGTTTAAGAGCTATAAAGTGAGGTTCCTTGGGGCATGCATGAATAAACAAACCTGTTGAACAACATATGCAATGTCAGGCCTGGTGACTGTAAGATACTGAAGTGCACCTGCAAGACTCCTATAGAGAGACAACGGATCCCCGTCAGCAACACTGAGTTTCGACTTTGAGTTGAACGATGTAGGCATGATTTTGTAATTCATCATTTTAGCCATGTACATAATTTCTTTCGCATACTTACGCTGACATAGGAACATGCTATCTGCAGATCTAGTCACAGAAATCCCCAAGAAGTAACTCAACTTCCCTAAGTTAGTCATAGTGAATTCAGATTTAAGGAGCCGAATAATCTCATTTTTCAACACATCAAAAGCGGCAGTTAGAACAATATCATCCACGTATAATAACAAGTTTGCAATGTCACTACCTCGATGAAGATGAATAATAAATGGTCATATTTGCTGCATACGAACCCAATCTGCATAATTAAGTAGTGAAATACTCATACCAAGCTCGGGTGGCCTGTGTTAAATCATACAGGGACTTAGGGAGATGACAGACATAATGAGGAGCCTCTGTATGTTCAAACCCTGGCAGTTGGTGTATGTAAACTATTTTTTCAAATCTCCATGTAAGAACATATTTTTCACATCCACCAGATTAATCAGCCAGTTCTTACCCATAGCTATGCTCAGAACAATGCGAATAGTATCTGGTTTGACCACCAGATTGAAGGTATCACCATAATCAATACCTTCATGTTGCCCTATGCCATTTGCCACAAGTCTGGCCTTGTGGCATTCAAGATCACCATTATCTCTGAACTTATGATGAAAGAGACACATACAATGAATCACATTAAACCCATCTTTCCTCGGAATAAGATCCCACATGCGCTGAGTGGTAAGCGCATCAAACTCCTCATGCATGACCGCATTCCAATTTTGGTCGAGTTTGGCTAGTTTTGGGTTTGTAGGTATTTGTGATATGGATTGTGTTGATAGGTTAAAGTAGACTTTGAGTTTGAATATTCAGTGTTTGGCATGAATTTTCATTTGGTGTGTGGTACGAGGGTGGGGCAGTGGGTCTCAGATCGTGCGGAAGTGGTAGTGCGCGGGGAGGGGTTCGGCGGGATTTGGCAGTATGGTGTAGGGCTAGGAAGTGGGTTGCGGGATGATTTGGGGGTATGCGGGTTAGGGGGTGGGGTGGCGATATATTGCACCGTAGTTAGGTGTACATGGGGGCAGACAGTGGCGGGGTGAAACAGACAGTGGCGGGGGGAGGTAGACGGTGAGGGGTGGTGTGGTGTAGTGGCGGTGGTAGGCCATGACGGGATGGGTGTTTGGATGACCGAAGTGTTACACCTCGTAAGTTGAGATAAGGATTAAGAACGTCATTAAGGTTAAGATTCGGATAAGAGGTATGAGATATAATTATACAAGCTACGAACACGTAAATGAGTATTTAAAATGATAAGTTATTTATATTTCTCTTTTGAGGATTATTACATATTGTGGGAATTACGACTTGGAGAATACGAGACCTTATGGAATTCCCGGAAATTAAAGGAAACGGAAATCAAGATTTAAAGAAATAGATTAAGGTTTACTACTTTGGGGATTAAATTAGTTTAATAAGCACTTGGAGGGTTAAAGTGTAAAAAGAAGGGGGACCTAGGTGCACTTTTAGAAATCTGAAAATTAGCACTTAAAAATGTCTAACAAGTTCATTTTTCTTTTCTTCAACACAAAATTGAATCTTCCTTTCCCTTTTCCACAAGCCTAGTTCGAAAATCTCCCCCTTTGCAAGAGAAAAATTCAAGCTGTTTACTCCACCTTGTTAGATTAATTAACCTACATTATTAAGCCAAGAATTAGAACATTTTTGGACCCAAAAACAGTGGGGTCTCGACGGGAATGCCCAGTAGATTTTAGGAACGAAAAAATAGAATTTTGATGCAACTATTGGGAAGGAAAAACATGTGTAGATGTTGGGTAACATGGTAGAAGGATTGCATGTCATTTTGGGTTGAAAGAAGAGAAAAATTTGGGCAAAAAATCGACAAAAAGAGGGCAGAAATCGTTGGGGGCAGCGAGCGATCGAATGGGCTGTTATGAGCTCGGAAATTGGTAAAAATTTAAACCTTTCATTTGATATTTGATTGATTAATTGACAATTATAGTTAGGAGAATTATCCTTGTTAAGGAAGAAATAGAAAGAAGACAATGCATGCGATTATTAGAAGATCCGATTTAGAACCCATTTTTGGCGTACATTGGAATTGATTAATTATGTTGGTATGTTATTACTAATTGCATGTGATAATTTAGATGGATCCTTGATGTTTAAAGTAATAGTTGTTATATGAAGTGTTGGAAGCTTAATTGAAAAGTAAGGAATTTTGGAAAAGTTTTGGAATTGCAATAGGTGTTGGCCAAAAAGTTGATGGAAATTATTGAACATTATGGTAATGTATTACGGGCTGAATTGGTGTTGAAAAATAAGTTATAAATACGCATAGGTATTGAGGTAGTTACCTATACATGCCTTGAAAGGATTAAAGTGTAGAAAAGTGTTAATTTTATATTCTTGAATTGGCGATGTTGTTAGAAGATTGGATTGCTCCCATGAATAATTCTAACATAACTAGATGATTGACTACTATGAGAAATAAATGTAGTAGTTGCCTTGGTTTGTCACGACCCGACCCGACGGGCCGCGACTAAACGTCCTAATTGGACGTCATTACTGACCTGTCACTCTTAATCCATCTAATACATAGATCTATATAAATTTCGGCAGCACAACGCTGCTTTTACAACATATCCCTAAAATGGGCGAGCCGACAAGGCTTCCAAGCCAACAACAGAACAACAATCATAATGGGCTAGCCGACTAGGCTGCCACCAACTAACATTATGTACACAAAGGAATAATCAAAATAAGCAAGCCGGCAAGGCTGCCACTAGATAACAACAAGTATAATCGGGAACGCCCCAACACAGGGTATAACAACATCAAAACCAAAATAAGGTATAAACGTCCAACCCACAACTGTCTACAAACCTCTAAGAGTGTAATACTGACATATGACGGGACAGGACCCCGTCGTGCCCAAAATATGCATAAGTCTGAAAGATAAAGGTCTGTACCAAAATAGCTGGCTCCGAAACAAAGGAGCTCTCCAACTGCGCAGAAATCCTAGATCGGAGGGTCACCTATTCAACACTGAACATGCGGCATTTAACGCAGCTCGAAAAGGGGTCGACGATAGATGTACCAAGTATGTGGAATTGGAAAATACTGTACTAGAAATCATAACAGTTCAACGTAAAGCGAAACGAGTAAGAATTCAACTTAATCGTATAATCGTACTCATCAAATGAGTAATGAAAATCAGTTCTTTCCTTTTCAAAATATGCAAGTCAGGCCAAAATCATGAATTTCTATCCTCAGGATATAATAGCACGGGACTCGAACCCGTCTAGGTACATATATATCATGGGACTCAAACCCAAGTAAGCATGTATATCGTGGGACTCGAACCCACATAAATATATGGAATAATATAATGTCATGAGACTCGAACCCGCATCATAGAGAGTTAATCCATGGAATAATAATAAATCGGGAGTTGAACCCGCTTGGGACTCGAACCCAAGTAATATAAAAATAATAGCCGGGACTCGAACCCGGAAAATACTATATAGTGTCGGCCCTCTATGTGAGAGACTCGGTGAATGTGTAATAGGACTCGGCACGAGTAGATATCATGAGCAACTATATGCAATTTGAAATCATCTTTGACTTTCGATAATATCATCATAATACACTCTTTACTGAAATCATAGGCACTTGTCATAACAATTTTCCTTTAAAACTAACTCTGTAGAAAATCATGTACGTCTGCCGTACTTTTATTAAAATCAAGTCAAATGAAAGTTTTTCTCAAGGTCGTGCCAAAAATAGGGAAAAAGAATTTTCACAAAATCATGCCAAAGAAAGAATAGTCTCACATACCTTTCAAGCGAGCAAATCAACTAAATGCTAAGACATGTCTCGTCTAGTATGTCAACCTATAACAATGACAATACGTTCGTCAATTCTACGGTCTCTAATGTAAGTTATTCAAATAACGGCTTCTTATTTCTATAAAAATTTGGGCAGCACTTCCCCTGTTTATATGCATATCCAAAATTTACCAACAAGCCAACCAACACCAATAATCCAACATTATTCCAGGATATAATTAAGTTAAGCCCAACATACTTCATATACGCTATCCTATAACCTTCCTTCTCTTATATCCTTGGAAGACAACAACTTCAACAACCAAGGCAACTACGACATTTACTTCTCATGTTAGTCAATCATTTAGTTACGTTAGAATTATTCATGGGGCAATCCAATCTCTTAACGACATCGCCAATTCAAGAATGTGAATTTAACACTTTTCTATATTTTAATACTTTCAAGGCATGTATAGATAATTGCCTCAATAGATATGCATGTTGTAACTTATATTCACACACTAATTCAGCCTGTAATACATTATCATAATTTTCAACAATTTCTATCAACTTTCCGGTCATATCAACATATTACTATTCCAAAGCTTTTCCAAAATTCCTTACTTTCCAATTAATCTTTCAACAACTTCAATTAACAACTCTAACTTTAAACATCGAGGTTTCATATAAATTTTCACATGCAATTAGTAATAACATACCAACACAATTACTCAATTCCAATGTACGCCAAGAATAGGTTCTAAATCGGTTTCGACCTCTATTATTCACATGCATTGTCTTCTTTCCATTTCTTCTTTGACATGGATAATCCTCCTAACTATAATATCAATTAATCTATCAAATAACAAGTGAAAGGGATAAATTTTTACCAATTTTCGAGCTCAAAACAACCCCTTCGATCGCCCACTTCCCCCAGCGATTTCTGCCCTCTTTTGTCGATATTTCGTCCAAATTCTTCTCTTCTTTTAACCCAAAATGACATGCAATCCTTCTACCATGTTACCCAACATCTACACATGTTTTTCCTTCCCAATAATTGCATCAAAATTCGAATTTTTCGCTCCTAAAATATGCTGGGCATTCCCGTCGAGACCCCACTGTTTTTGGGTCCAAAAATGTTCTAATTTTTGGCTTAATGATGTAGGTTAGCTAATCTAACAAGGTGGAGTAAAAACTTGAATTTTTCTCTTGCAAATGGGGAGATTTTCGACATAGGCTTGTGGAAAATGGAAAGGAATATTAAATTTTTGTGTTGAAGAAAAGAGAAAATGAACTTGTTAGGCATTTTAAGTGCTAATTTTCAGATTTCTAAAAGTGCACTTAGGTCCCCCTTCTTTTTACACTTTAACTCTCCAAGTGCTTATCAAACTAATTTAATCCCCAAAGTAGTAAACCTTAATCTATTTCTTTAAATCTTGATTTTCGTTTCTTTTAATTCCCGGGAATTCCATAAGGTCTCGTATTCTCCAAGTCGTAATTCCCACAATATGTAATAATCCTCAAAAGAGAAATATAAATAACTTATCATTTTAAATACTCATTGACGTGTTCACATCTTGTATAATTATATCTTATATCCATTATCCGAATATTAGCCTTAATGACGTTCTTAATCCTAGTCTTAACTTACGAGATGTAACATTCTTCCCCCCCCCCCCCCTTAGAAACATTCATCCTCGAATGTTCATAACCAATCTTATGTTCTAGAAATTTCGACAGAGCTTCCTTTATAATTGTGCCTATCCATCTATATCCAGCAACTCAACAGATGCCACACAGGGCCATAAATAAACACATATATACAGTTCACCAACACCATAATCAAATAAGGGAGTTAGATTGAATTACCTGGGGCATAGGAAATAAGTGAGGATACTTTTTCTTCATCTCGTCCTCTGTCTCCCAAGTCATTTCCTCTCTATTGTTGTTCCTCCATAACACCTTGACGGATGGAACATCCTTAGTCCGTAATCTCTTGACTTGACGATCCAATATGGCCACGGGACTCTCCTCATAGGACATCCCCTCAGTCACCTAGACATCGTCCACTGGGAAGACTCTGGAAGGATCACCAATACACTTCCGTAGCATAGACACATGAAAAACTGGATGTACTTGTTACACTCCGTATTTCCAAGGCAATGAGATGAGAACGTACGAAGGAAATTGAGATTTGAATTTCGGAAGGAAAGAAGGATTATTTTTCTTAAGGAAAAATCTCGGGAATTTGTAAAGGAAAAGGTTTATTAATTGGAATTCGGTTCTCAAATTTGGTATTTGAGACTTTTGGAATATATTGGAATTATGGATTTTTATTTTCGAATTTTGGTCATGTGGGGCCCACCCGGGAAAATTTACGGTTTTGTGGGGCCCACAATATTTTGAGATATTTTGGCCAATTATGGATTTTTGGGTGATGAAATATTTTTTTGACCAATGAGAGGGTGACATGTGGCACCCCCTTTGACTATTTGACTTGGTCTTGGAAGATATTTTGGAGACAAGTGAAGGTGGGTCCCACTCCACTTGTCTTGCTACACTTAGGCCCTCCACTTGTCAAGCATCCAACCCTTGAGATACATTATATACACATAGAGGCTTGCAAGACTTAGCCATATACATTTTCATCCAAGAAAGCTCTCATCTCTTTCCCTCTTCTCTTATGCTCTCGGCCAAGGTTGGCAGATTTAAGCAAATTTTGGAGAGGTATATCTCCTGATATACGAGGAGTTTTTGGGTTTTTTAAAAGCCTAAAATAAAGTTCGTCGAGTCTAGTTTCCAACGCAACAAACCGTTCGTCGATCGGACATCGAAGTAAAGAGTTATGGACGTCACAAGTTCAGCTGACAAAACAGTGAGCAAAAACGCTAAACTAGGTCGAGAATAGAGGGTGAAACCCTAGGGGTTCCGTCGACTTTTTGGTGATGGAATGTGAAGGGAAGTTGCTCCTAAAGTTGTAGGGGATACATATATGTGATTGGATCTTGAAGAAGTGGAGTGAAACGAAAACTACGGGCCATTGTTGAGCATTATGCCCGGGACGTTTTTGGGCACAAAAATGAGGTAATAGTTCTTCAAAAATTAAAGTAATTGGATATTACTTATTGTTATAATTTATAGATGAATTCATGTTAAGGAATAAATTGAAAATAAGATGTGTATGAGGTAGATATGTTGTTGGTCGATTTGAGACAATTTTGTGCCCTTGGTTTCGTTTGTTATATGGTTGTTGTTATCCACACTTGTCGCATGTTAAAATAAGGTAATATGGTTGTTGATAAGTTGGTATGTCATACATGGAAGTGTTGGAACTCGAATTGGAAAAAATGGATTAAGGAAAGAGTTATCGAATTGTAGTTGTTTTAGCCGAAAAACTGCCCAAAACTGTTAGACGTTGTCGTATCATTTTATGGACTGTTTTGGGGGTGTGGTTATGCTAAAAAAATCAGCCCAAATATGCATGTTTAAGTGTAGTAGTTGATAATGAAAGTCCTAAGGAAATAGGGGTGTGGAAAGGTATTGAAAAGCCTCACATTTTACCCTCGTTATTGTTGGATTACGGACTGTTTTTATGGGCTGATTTGTGGACTGTTTTGTATAACTGTGGGGCAGAATTTTACACGTCCAGTTAGACGTGTAATCCCCTTTGTCTAACTGTTGGTTGCGCCTTAAATGTGGCTTGTTGGTTGATGAATACGGGCCTTAAAAAAGGTGGAAAAGTACGTAGAAACAAAGGAAGTGCTGCCCGATTTTTCATAGAATTAGAGGGCAATTATTTGGTATAAGTCTTACAATAGTAAGTATGATATTGACAGAAGTACTATGGCCATTTTAGGTTGAAGTACTACGTGTAGCAGAGTCTACTTGGCTTAAGGAATAGCCGATGATGTTGAAGTATTTCGGAGCATTTTGCTACTTGTCGTATGGGTTAGTCGTCACGAGGTATGTGAACTTCTTCTCTCTATAGACATGAGTATTTTTATGGTATACTTTCCTTGTTTTTAGGAGTATACATGACTTGTTGTTTGAAGTATACTTGCCTTGTTGTTAGGAGTATACATGACTGGATATTTGAGGTATACTTGCCTTGTTGTTAGGAGCATACATGATTTGTTGTTGAGTATACTTTCCTTGTCATAGGAAGTATTCATGTTATTGATTTTATGCTAAAGGCATGTCTAGAATATTCCTAAGTTCTTACCAAGTCTTATGGGGGATGTTGGTAAGAGTCGTTATGAAGTATTGGAGTCGAGTGACCTTGCTAATTTACTACACTAATGAGAATAGGTATCGAACAAGCCATTG
Source organism: Przewalskia tangutica (assembly GCA_029844215.1). NCBI lineage: Eukaryota > Viridiplantae > Streptophyta > Magnoliopsida > Solanales > Solanaceae > Przewalskia > Przewalskia tangutica. Next base: position 77,777,441 of record CM056732.1, on the reverse strand, counting down.
CAACATTAATGAAAATGTATCGACAATCAATTATATTGAAATGAGTAGAATTCTCCATCTGCATAGAAACTAAGATAAGACAAAATTGTATTACATTTTATAGATCATGGTTGATTTAACAAGATCGTTATAAACGAGAATAACCTATTCGCGGCTCATAAAAGTATTAATTTTGTAAGTACATGCAGCTTGATTTTTGAAAGTATTTGGGACTTGAATTTCGAAAATGTGTAGTAACTCGTTTTGAAAAGTATATGTTACTTGATTTAAAGAGAGTAAGTGACTTGATTTGAAGGCATAAGTTACTTGGTCTTAAAAGTATAAGTTACTTGAGTTTAAAAAAGTAAGGAACTTGGTTTTAATGGTGAAAGTACTTTTGGGTCCAACGCCCTAATATTTCATGAAACGATTTTTTATAAAGAATAGATGTACAAAGTACTTTGGGTTCAATTCCCTTACGTGGCATGATAATGCCTTGGTTTTTATAAAAAGGAAAGAGGTAATGGTGCGTTAGTTGTCTAAAACGTGGTTATAACGACATGAGAAGTTTGTTATAACAAGTTTTAGTGGAAAGTCAAGGGATGGTTTAAATTGTTTTAAGGAAATCGTGCGAGAATGTCCATGATTAAGTCCTTAATATAATACATGATATGTGGCACTTTGATGTTGAAGATGTTTTAAAGTAACACGTGAGGGCTAGTGCCTTGATTTGCCAAAACCATGTCTTAGAAGGATACTTGGTACGATAAGTGTCTCGATTTTCTAAATGATGGTTCCAAAATGATACTTGTATTGGATCCTACTTCCTAGCGATACATGTAGTACTTGGGCTTTCCTAAAATGGAAATTTAGTTCATAAAGTGAATGTACGGCTCACGTACATTGTCGTAATGGACTTTAATCCTTAGTAAAGCAAGGTGTGTTAGTGCCTTGATAGTACTTTGGCTTTCTTAAATGAAAGTTATTCTATTTTGTGCCTTGATAGTACTTCGGCTTGCCTAAATGGTATTGTCTTAATTTGTTAAAAAGGAAAGGCATGGTATTGTCTTGATTTGTTAAAAAAGAATGCATGGAAATTGTCTTGGTTTGTTAAAATGATGGTTTATTCATTTTATGATGTTGAGAGTCAAAGATTATCTTAACTTGCATATGTTGTTCATGATAGACATTGGTGCTAGTGTTATGAGTATAAATGCGGGGTAAACCCCCAAGACGTTATACACCTCCTGAGTATAAATGCGGGATAAACCCCCAAGACGTTATACACCTTATGAGTATAATTGCGGGGTAAACCCCCAAGACATTATACATCTCCATGGATTTGCTACCCATGATGCGAGCATGACGTATATGCCATCATGCCCCGTAGGGCCTAAGCGTGAAATAGTCCTGTGGGTGAAATAGTTCTACGCGGGCAAATTGCCCTACGCTGGTCCACAAGACCCTTGCGGGTGAAATAAATCCAGAGTAGGTTTGCATAATGATAATACGGGCGGGTGACCCTAGATTGATCATAAGCTTCCTATTTTAAAGCATGTAAAGTTTACTCTCATTGTTAAAAAGGCACAGTGTGCGGGTAGTTGTATGTTATACTTGTTACATGCTGATAGTGATGTTGTATTCCACGAGCATGATTCTGTGATATTATATGCTGAGGTCAGGTGTCCCGGATTTTGACATGGCTTTCATATTTGAAAGTGGTGCGGTGTTACAGTAGTACAGTGATACAAGGTACAGTTGGATCTGATTTTTATATAACACGGTAGGATCTGGTATTTGATTTTCATACTTGCCCCTGTCATTCCTGGTATAGTTATGGACTTAATTGATGTACTTTATTTCCGTTCCATACTTAGTACTTGTTGTACTGACCCCCTTCGGGGGCTGCGTTCATGTCCGCAGGTTTAGATACAGAGTTGTGGATCCGCGAGTTTAGGATCCTGGTTCAGCATTTTGAGATGGCTCCAATGTTCCGGAGCTTGTCATTATGGCTAGGTATATTCAGGGGTACGGCGGGGCCTTGTCCCGTCATAGTATTTTTCCAAAATCTTAGAGGTCTGTATTCATGTATGGGCTGGACTGGCTAGAGTTGTATTTACATTATCGAATAGTGTAGACCCTTTTGGGTGATTTATATTATGGCAGCCTTATCGGCTTTGCCTTTGTTTTAAGAAAAAAAAAGTGTTATTTATCTTCCGCGGTTTATTGTGTTGTATGAATAGAAGGGTGCCCAGGTAGGGCACCAATCGCGAGCCCGGGGTTCGGGGAGTGACATAGTGGTATCTGAGCAGTTAGTCCTCGGAATGTCTACAGACTGTGTATAGTAGAGTCTTGTTTATCGGTGTGTTGTGCACCACATCTATAAACAGGAGGTTATAGTACATTTAGGATTGGTTTCCCTTCTTCTCACTCTGAGATCGTGCGATAGAGCTGTGTTGTTAGGGTGGTCTCTCCCTAACGTATTATTGTGAGTGCAGCTATGAGAAAGACAACAGTGGCCCAGCAAGGATTATATGGATTGTGTATCCAGGTTGGTAAACTTATCGTATAAATAGTATTATGATGATGTATATCTGTACGAGCGTATTTATTTGGGGCTATGTGTGTTGCCTAGAATGGTTATGAGTTACCATGAGTTGGTTAAGCCTTAGTAAATTCTTGGAATGTGTGAACAGTTGATTGAATCCACACCTAGGCTTTATGTATGTACTTTTTTTTTCCAGGTAAATGCAAATATTATAAAAGAAAAAAACAGGGAGCTACAATCAGTCGTTGAGGGTTCTCAATCCTCAACGTAAGCATAAACAAGAAATGAAAGAGAGGAGGGATGGGGCGTTCACTCAAAGGTGACGTTACAAGAGGGGATTAAATCATAAACTCAATCTTGGAAGGTTGAAATACTCTTTTCACTTCTCAAACTTGCTGCTTGGCTTTGTTCTTGATAAAGTTCTTCCTTGAAGTAACTTCTTGTCATCCATCATTATCCGCACAAAGTGGTGTTTGCATGTACACACTCGGCTTATTCACGATACCCATAGCACTTCTAAAGGACCCCGTGACGAAAGGAGTTTTAGACCCCCCTCGTGCTGCCTCGGCAAAGGTCCTGACTTGATTAAAATCTCTATTCCCCACCTTTGTTGTATTGGGAACATCATGTGCATCCCGCAAACGGTGTTCATCAAATTGATCTTCACCCGAAGTTCGATCAAGATTCCAAGCTATATCGACACTTCTGGGCATAAAGGGCAAATTCGTATCCTTGCCATTATGAGGCAAGGCAGTCGAATTTTGAGGTTGGAAAGTCTCCATAGGCTTCTCTTGTTTCTTCAACTTCTTACACTTTAAATGGCTATGTCCAAATATTTGGCAAAGAAAACAAAAATCCGGATAATGTTCATATTCCACTTTTTGAACATACATGACGTTACTTGGCAGCTTTACATTAAATTCTGTGACTGGCTCTTTACTAACATCGACTTCGATCAATACTCGTGCATAGTTCATTTTGGACCTCTCTTTAGTAAATTGATCCGTGTATAGAGGCATTCCAACACGTGATGCTATTTTACTCAAACCGGTTTCACTCCAAACTGATAAGGGGATGTCATGTAGCAACACCTAAACGGGGATTTTCAAGAAAAGATCATCTGAAAGTATCACGTCCTTATCAACTAGTTTTAACATCAAAGTTTTGTCGAATGTCATATAGGGGCCACCATGAAACACCTTAAAGCGATCACCCTCTGACATGAACGGAACACGGTCTATCTATTTCCATAAGGAATGATTCGACACTTCAAATTCCATCCCTTAACAATTGAATTCAGTGCCTCACGTCCCGGGAAAGGACCCGTGAAACATCCAATAAGACAATAGCCCCAAGTCTCAACGAATGGAACTTCATCATTCGTATCAAGTTTTACAATATCTCCTTCTTGTTCAATAAATTGCAATTTCATACCCTTCGCTTCCAAATGTGACTCCGCAAAAACCCCCGCATAAGTCTTCTTCCTTGGAATAGGCTTATCCTTAGGTGCATTTACAGCTTCGAGTGAAGTGAAGGGTTGAGGGTCCAAAGGTACATTGTTGGATCCCGCAAATGAAGTCAAAAAACGTGTATCATTGGGATTTGGTGTCCCAGAAGTCTTTTGTTGTATTAATGCATTATCAATTAATGTATTAGAGTTCCTAGGGCTCTCGGTTTTGTCAACACCGGTTTCCCCCCAAATCGAGTTATGAAGTCCATTTAAACGAGATGACTCTACATTCCCCATGCCAATTAAATGTGTTGAGTTAATAGGCATCTTTTGGAGAGAAAACCCCTCAGCTTCCGCAGCTTTTGCCTTACCAAGATCCGTTGGAATAGGAGCAATTTCGAATGTAGCACCCATTGAATGAGGCGTGCTATTGTCAAAACCGGTTCCCACCGAAATCGGTCTGAAGTCGCCTTAAATGAGATGGCTCGACAATCCCAAGAACCATGGGATTAGGAGCAGCTTCGGATGTAGCACCTAATGAATGAGGCGTGCCATTGACATCCACAACAATTGAATTCATCAAATTACTAGACCTCTTTTGAATAAAAAACCCTTCGGCTTCCGCAACTTTAACATTTCCAAGGCCTATTGGAAAAGAAGTTTTCTCGGACTCAACAACCAAATACTGGTGACCCATGGACTTCCCCCAAGACCCATGCCCACCCACCAGACCCGTAATCAACCCGTGACTAACCTCGAGGCCCGCATTCACTTTGGCATCCAAAGTGCCCGCCGGAAAAACCTCTTTGGACTCAGAAACCAAGGATCGGTGACCCAAGGGTTCAAACCACAAACCATGACCATCAACACCACCCTCCTGCAACCCGGGACCACCCTCCATACCCACTTTCGACCCGGGATCCCCATCAAGACCCGCAATCCCCCCAGAGTCAAGAATGCTCACGGAATCGCACGCTTCCCGACTTCCAAGGTGCCTGCCGGAAAAGCCCCTTTGGACTTAAAAACCATAGAACAGTGACCTATGGGTTTCAACCACAACCCCTTATCACCATCACGACCCTCCTGCAACCCGGGACCACCCACCATACCCGCATTTGACCCTGGATCTCCATCAAGACCCGTTATCCTTCCAGCGTCAAGTGCTCCAACCGGAACACCACCTGAGGTTGCCACCGGAAAGTTGGGAGAATCAAAGAGTTGCATCCTCGACCCAAGACCACCATCATGACCCTCTTGCACACCAATACCACCCTCCTGACCTGCTAACAACCCAGCAACACCCGCCTAACCCGAATTCTCCACAATGTTCAGAGAAGCAAACTGGCCACCGCCGGAAGTTTCCCCCACCGGAAATGCACTCTTCGAATTCAAATCTTGAACAATCAAACTAATCTCTTTCTTTCTTTTGGCTGAAATCTTTATATAATTTCTCATGGCTAGAAGGAAGATAACTCACTCTATAACAAATCGATTAAAGTGAACATGAAATGAACACACAAACTTCTTCGTAGGATGGATTAGATCAAAGAACAATCCGTAATAAATCAGTTGATGAAAATCATAGAAGAAGGGAGACGTAGAAGAGCAACTAGGAAAAAATGTTGAGAGCATTTTCGCCTAGTGAGAGAAACATCTCTCTAACTCTTTTTTTGCTTTATGTATGTACTGATTTGAAATAGTCAGAAAGTAATGAACTGTCTAGTATGGTGATAGACTCTTAGGAGATCATGTTTAATTGAGTTGATAGCATACCATGTTGTTAGATTAAGCGGTGTGGTACGCTTAAGAGATTGCGTGAATAATAATGGTATGGAGTAATTAGAGTTATTGTGAGTAAGACAACATGTTTGTGAGAGATTGAGAATGTACATTTCCCGTATGTGGGGATTGATAATGTAAGCTTGGAACATGGAATAATTGTGAACCTTGGAACATTGATGACCGCAGAGACCTTAGATGTACAAGGTCTTCTCGAGTAGAAAGATTTATTTCAGACCAAGAATGAGAATTAAGTGCAACCATGGGGGTGATTGAGGACCAATTACGGGACCACCCGTGGCATTAAATTGAGTAGGTTCAGTTTGAGGTGGCCCCTCTATGTGATAGGGTCATGAGGGTGCAAGGCCCAAGTCTAGTTAATCGTTGTACGAGTTTGTGGACGCGTTCCACCAGAACCGGGTCGTGAGGGCCGAGAAGGGCCTTAACGGAAATTGAATCTAAGTATAACAACCAAGTTTTGATATAGTAACTCCAAGGATTTGAAAACAGAAGCAATATGTGAGATTATGTACGTATACTAGAATAAGTTAGGAAGTAAGAAAAAAGTACAACAAGTAAGAAAAGGAGCGAACAAGTGTTAAAATAATTGAAGTGTTTATAATTATGACTAATGAAAGTACGAAAGGAAAATCCTTTTAGGCCATGAATGGGAGTTAATAGTGGTAATGTACACTCTAGATTTGAGATGTATATGTATGTGTGATATATTGTGGCCATATGTGGCATAATTGGTTTCGTTGAAGTGTAGTTTAAGGAGACTGTACCAAGATTTGTTTAGCATGTACCTAGTATGAACATTCGGGACGAATGTTTCTAAGGGGGGAAGGATGTTACACCCCGTATTTCCAAGGCAATGAGATGAGAACGTACGAAGGAAATTGAGATTTGAATTTCGGAAGGAAAGAAAGATTAGTTTTCTTAAGGAAAAATCTCGAGAATTTGTAAAGGAAAAGGTTTATTAATTGGAATTCGGTTCTCAAATTTGGTATTTGAGACTTTTGGAATATATTGGAATTATGGATTTTTATTTTCGAATTTTGGTCATGTGGGGCCCACCCGGAAAATTTTACGGTTTTGTGGGGCCCACAATATTTTGAGATATTTTGGCCAATTATGGATTTTTGGGTGATGAAATATTTTTTTGACCAATGAGAGGGTGACATGTGGCACCCCCTTTGACTATTTGACTTGGTCTTGGAAGATATTTTGGAGACAAGTGAAGGTGGGTCCCACTCCACTTGTCTTGCTACACTTAGGCCCTCCACTTGTCAAGCATCCAACCCTTGAGATACATTATATACACATAGAGGCTTGCAAGACTTAGCCATATACATTTTCATCCAAGAAAGCTCTCATCTCTTTCCCTCTTCTCTTATGCTCTCGGCTAAGGTTGGCAGATTTAAGCCAACTTTGGAGAGGTATATGTCCTGATATAAGAGGAGTTTTTAGGTGTTTTAAAAGCCTAAAATGAAGTTCGTCGAGTCTAGTTTCCAACGCAACAAACTGTTCGTCGATCGGACATCGAAGTAAAGAGTTATGGACGTCACAAGTTCAGCTGATAAAACAGTGAGCAAAAACGCTACACTAGGTCGAGAATAGAGGGTGAAACCCTAGGGGTTCCGTCGACTTTTTGGTGATGGAATGTGAATGGAAGTTGCTCCTAAGGTTGTAGGGGATACATATATGTGATTGGATCTTGAATAAGTGGAGCTAAACGAAAACTACAGACTATTGTTGAGCATTCTGCCCGGGACGTTTTTGGGCACAAAAATGAGGTAATAGTTCTTCAAATATTAAAGTAATTGGATATTACTTATTGTTATAATGTATATATGAATTCATGTTAAGGAAGAAATTGAAAATAAGATGTGTATGAGGTAGATATGTTGTTGGTCGATTTGAGACAATTTTGTGCCCTTGGTTTCGTTTGTTATATGGTTGTTGTTATCCACACTTGTCGCATGTTAAAATAAGGTAATATGGTTGTTGATAAGTTGGTATGTCATATATGGAAGTGTTGGAACTCGAATTGGAAAAAACGGATTAAGGAAAGAGTTATCGGATTGTAGTTGTTTTAGCCGAAAAACTGCCCAAAACTGTTAGACGTTGTCGTATCATTTTATGGACTGTTTTGGGGGTGTGGTTATGCTGAAAAAATCAGCCCAAATATGCATGTTTAAGTGTAGTAGTTGCTAATGAAAGTCCTAAGGAAATAGGGGTGTGGAAAGGTGTTGAAAAGCCTCACATTTTCCCCTCGGTATTGTTGGATTACGCACTATTTTTATGGGCTGATTTGTGGATTGTTTTGTATAACTGTGGGGAAGAATTTTACACGTCCAGTTAGGCGTGTAATCCCCTTTGGCTAACTGTTGGTTGCGCCTTAAATGTGGCTTGTTGGTTGATGAATACGGGCCTTAAAAAAGGTGGAAAAGTACGTAGAAACAAAGAAAGTGCTGCCCGATTTTCCGTAGAATTAGAGGACAATTATTTGGTATAAATCTTACAATAGTAAGTATGATATTGATATAAGTACTATGGCCATTTTAGGTTGAAGTACTACGTGTAGCAGAGTCTACTTGGCTTAAGGAATAACCGATGTGGTTGAAGTACTTCGGAGCATTTTGCTACTTGTCGTATGGGTTAGTCGTCACGAGGTATGTGAACTTCTTCTTTCTATAGACATGAGTATTTTTATGGTATATTTTCCTTGATGTTAGGAGTATACATGACTTATTGTTTGAAGTATACTTGCCTTGTTGTTAGGAGTATACATGACTGGATATTTGAGGTATACTTGCCTTGTTGTTAGGAGTATACATGATTTGTTCTTGAGTATACTTTCCTTGTCATAGGAAGTATTCATGTTATTGATTTTATGCTAAAGGCATGTCTAGAATATTCCTAAGTTCTTACCAAGTCTTATGAGGGATGTTGGTAAGAGTCGTTCTGAGTATTGAGTCAGTGACCTTGCTAATTTACTACACTAATGAGAATAGGTATCGAACAAGCCATTGCAACGTTAATGAAAATGTATCGACAATCAATTATATTGAAATGAGTAGAATTCTCCATCTGCATAGAAACTAAGATAAGACAAAATTGTATTACATTTTCTAGAGCATGGTTGATTTAACAAGATCGTTATAAACGAGAATAACCTATTCGCGACTCATAAAAGTATTAATTTTGTAAGTACATGAAGCTTGATTTTTGAAAGTACTTGGGACTTGAATTTCGAAAATGTGTAGTAACTCGTTTTGAAAAGTATATGTTACTTGATTTAAAGAGAGTAAGTGACTTGATTTGAAGGCATAAGTTACTTGGTCTTAAAAGTATAAGTTACTTAAGTTTAAAAAAGTAAGTAACTTGGTTTTAATGGTGAAAGTACTTTTGGGTCCAACGCCCAAATATTTCATGAAACGATTCTTTTATAAAGAAAATATGTACAAAGTACTTTGGGTTCAATTCTCTTACGTGGCATGATAATGCCTTGGTTTTTATAAAAAGGAAAGAGGTAATGGTGCGTTAGTTGTCTAAAAATGAAGTGGTTATAACGGCTTATGAGAAGTTTGTTATAACAAGTTTTAGTGGAAAGTCAAGGGATGATTTAAATTGTTTTAAGGAAATTGTGCGAGAATGTCCATGATTAAGTCCTTAATATAATACATGATATGTGGCACTTTGATGTTGAAGATGTTTTAAAGTAACACGTGAGGTCTAGTGCCTTGATTTGCCAAAACCATGTCTTAGAAGGATACTTGGTACGATAAGTGTCTCGATTTTCTAAATGATGGTTCCCAAATGATACATGTATTGGATCTTACTTTCTAGTGATACATGTAGTACTTGGGCTTTCCTAAAATGGAAATTTAGTTCATAAAGTGAATGTACGGCTCACGTACATTGTCGTAATGGACTTTAATCCTTAGTAAAGCAAGGTGTGTTAGTGCCTTGATAGTACTTTGGCTTGCTTAAATGATAGTTATTCTATTTTGTGCCTTGATAGTACTTCGGCTTGCCTAAATGGTATTGTCTTGATTTGTTAAAAAGGAAAGGCATGGTATTGTCTTGATTTGTTGAAAAAGAAGGCATGGAAATTGTCTTGGTTTGTTAAAATGATGGTTTATTCATTTTATGATGTTGAAGTCAAAGATTATCTTAACTTGCATATGTTGTTCATGATAACCATTGGTGCTAGTGTTATGAGTATAAATGCGGGGTAAACCCCCAAGACGTTATACACCTTCTGAGTATAAATGTGGGGTAAACCCCCAAGACGTTATACACCTTCTGAGTATAATTGTAGGGTAAACCCCCAAGACATTATACATCTCCATGGATTTGCTACCCATGATGCGAGCATGACGTATATGCTCATTGCGGGCCCGTAGGGCCTAAGCGGGTGAAATAGTCCTGTGCGGGTGAAATAGTCCTATGCGGGGCAAATTGTCCTATGCGGGTCCACAAGACCCTTGCGGGTGAAACAGTCCCAGGAGTAGGTTTGCATAATGATACTACGGGCGGGTGGCCCTAGATTGATCATAAGCTTCCTATTTTAAAGCATGTAAAGTTTACTCTCATTGTTAAAAAGGCACAGTGTGCGGGTAGTTGTATGTTATACTTGTTACATGCTGATAATGATGTTGTATTCGAGGAGCATGATTCTGTGATATTATATGCTGAGGGCAGGTGTCCCGGATTTTGACATGACTTTCATATTTGAAAGTGGTGCGGTTACTGATGAGTCTGATGATACAAGGTCTGATTGGATCTGATTTTTATATAACACGGTAGGATCTGGTATTTGATTTTCATACTTGCCCCTGTCATTCCTTGTATAGTTATGGACTTAATTGTTGTACTTTATTTCCTTTCCATACTTAGTACTTGTTGTACTGACCCCCTTCGGTGGCTGCGTTCATGTCCGAAGGTTTAGGTACACAGTTGTGGATCCGCGAGCTTAGGATCCTGGTTCAGCATTTTGAGATGGCTCCAATGTTTCGGAGCTTGTCATTATGGCTAGGTATATTCAGGGGTACGGAGGGGCCTTGTCCCGTCATAGTATTTGTCCAAAATCTTAGAGGTCTGTATTCATATGTGGGCTGGACTGGCTAGAGTTGTATTTACATTATCGAATAGTGTAGACCATTTTGGGTGATTTATATTATGGCAGCCTTATCGGCTTTGCCTTTGTTTTAAGAAAAAAATGAGTATTATTTATCTTCTGCGGTTTATTGTGTTATATGAATAGAAGGGTGCCCAGGCAGGGCACACCAGTCGCGGGCCCAGGGTTCGGGGCGTGACAATACTGCTTCCAAGTCTGAGGGTAAGTACAACTCATAGGCGACCTGGCCTACCTTGTGAATGATCCGGTAATGCCCAATATACCTCGGGCTAAGTTTCCCCCTCTTCCCAAACCTCATCACACCCTTCATGGGTGATACCTTCAAGAATACCCAGTCGTCGATCTGAAACTCTAGGTGCCGACGCCGATTATCAGCATATGACTTCTGTCGACTCTGAGCTGCTAGTAATCTCTCCTGTATGAGTTTCACCTTGTCGATCATTTGCTGAACCATGTCTGGACCAATCAACTAAGTCTCACCTACGTCAAACCAACCAATGGGTGACCTGCACTTCCTCCCATACAAAGCCTCATACGGGGCCATCTGAATGCTAGAGTGGTAGTTGTTATTGTAAGCAAACTCAATAAGTGGCAAGTGATCATACCAGCTACCTCTAAAATCAATAATACAAGCCCTGAACATATCCTCCAATGTCTGTATGGTATGCTTTGCCTGCCCATCCGTCTGAGGATGAAATGTTGTGCTGAGACTCACCTGCGTTCCCAATCCCTTCTGAAATGATCTCCATAAGTTAGCCGTGAATTGGGCTCCTTGGTCAGATATGATAGATATAGGAACCCCATGCAGCCTCACTATCTCTCTGATGTATAATCTAGCATAGTCCTCAGCTGAATAAGTAGTCCGGACTGGTCGAAAATGGGCTGATTTTGTTAGCCTATCTATAATAACCCAGATGGAATCATACTTCCGCTGAGTACGAGGCAATCCTGTAATAAAATTTATATTAATCACCTCCCACTTCTAAGTCGGGACCTCTATCGCCTGTAGTAGCCCACCAGGCTTCTGATGCTCGATCTTAACCTGCTGACAATTCGGGCACTGAGCAACAAACTCTGCTGCCATCCCACCAATACAAGCTCCTAAGGTCATGATACATTTTCGTCGACCTTGGATGAATAGAATAACGGGCATTGTGTGCCTCACCCATAACCTGTTGACGCAGTCCTGCAACGTCGGGTACACATAACCTACCCTCATGCCGTAGCGCACCATCAGAGGTCACCTCAAATAAAGCCTTCTCCTTTCGGAGAGCTGCATCTCTATACCGTGCCAGAATAGGATCATCATACTGGCATCTCTTTACCTCTTCTATGATAGAGGACTCAGCAACTCCTCGAACAAGAATACCACTATCTTCAGAATCCGCCAACCGGACTCCAAGACTAGCTAGCCTGTGAATCTCTTGGACCATCTCTTTTTTGTCCGGCTGCACGTCTGACAAGCTACCCATAGATCTTCGGCTAAGAGCATCTGCCATAACATTGTCCTTTCCTGGGTGGTACAAGATATCAACGTCATAATCCTTCAACAACTCAAGCCACCGCCTTTGTCTCAAATTCAGTTCCTTCTGCTTAAAGATGTATTGAAGAATCTTATGATCCATGTAAATATCAGCATGAACATCATACAAGTAATATCTCCATATCTTCAAAGCATGAATCACCGCTGCTAGCTCTAAATCATGAGTGGGATAATCTTTTTCATGTTTTCTGAGCTGTCGGGAGGCATAAGCTATAACTTTGTCATGATGCATCAACACACAACCTAACCCGATACCTGAAGCGTCACAATAAATCACATACCCATCTAACCCCCCCGGAAGAGTCAGAACTGGGGTCGAAGTCAACTTATCCTTCAACAACTGAAAACTGTGCTCACAAGCATCGGTCCACTGGAACTTAGTTTCCTTCTAGGTTAGCCTAGTCAAGGGCACTGAGATCGAGGCGAAATTTTCCACAAACCTCCTATAATACCCTGCTAGACCCAGAAAACTGCGTACCTCAGTAGGTGTAGTGGGCCTGGGCCATGTATTCACTGTCTCAATCTTCTGAGTATCCACCCGAATACCATCTTCCCCAAGAATGCCACTGAGGCAAACCATAACTCACATTTCGAAAATTTGGCATACAACTGCCGGTGCCGGAGGACTCCAAGTACTGTCCTCAAATGATCTGCGTGCTCCTGCTCTGAGCGAGAGTACACCAGGATGTCATCAATGAATACTATAACAAATGTATCGAAAAATGGTTTGAACACCCGATTCATTAGGTCCATGAACACTGCTGGATCATTAGTCAACCCAAACGACATTACCCTGAACTCATAATGTCCGTATCGGGTCCTGAACGCAGTCTTCGGGACATCTGCCTCTCTATCCCGTACCTGATGATAATCGGATCGCAGGTATATCTTCGAGAAATAATTAGCACCCTACAACTGATCGAACAAGTCATCAATCCTGGGAAGGGGGTACCTATTCTTGATGGTCACCTTATTCAGCTGCCTATAGTCAATGCACATCCGCAGCAAACCATCCCTCTTCTTTACAAATAGCACCGGGGCACCCCATGGTGACGCACTAGGCCTAATGAATCCCTTCTCTAATAGGTCTCTCAACTGCTCCTTCAACTCCTTACAATTCTGCAGGTGCCATTATATAAGGGGGAATGGATATAGGTTGGGTACCTGGCAATACAACTATACTGAAATCTATCTCCCGCTCTGGAGGAAGACCCGGGAGAGCATCTGAGAATACATCCGAAAACTCACTGACTATTGGAACTGACTGAAGGGCCGATACCTCGGCCTCCGTATCATGTACCCAAACTAAGTGATAAATACACCTCTTTCGAACAATCTTCCTTGCCTTGAGGTATGAAATAAACTTACCCCTCGGCGATGCGGTATTCCCTTTCCATTCAATAACCAGTTCGTATGGAAACTGGAATCGAACCAACTTCTCTCGACAATCAACGTTGACAAAACAAGAAGACAACCAATCCATACCCATAATAACGTAGAAGTCGGTCATATCCAACTCTATCAAATCTGCTGAGGTACGACGGCTATATATCGCCACCGAGCAATTCTTATACACACGTCTAGCTATAACCGAATCTCCCACCGGTGTAGCTACCTCGAATAGTTCTATCGGCTCAGGTTCTATCCCTATCCTACTAGCAACAAGAGGGGATATATAGGACAAGGTGGAACCTGGATCAATCAAAGCATACACATCATAGAAAAATACCGATAATATACCTGTGACAACATCTGGTGACGCCTCTTGATCGCGTCTACTGGCCAGTGCATAAATGCGGTTCGGAGGACCGCCAGAACTGGAACCCCTGCCACGGCCTCTGCCACGGCCAACTGATGTCTGAGTGAGTACCCTTCCCGATAGGGCGCGTAACTGTAGATGACTATGAACCAGCAATAGAACCCGTACGCTGAGCCATAGTACCCATGACATCTCTATACGGACACTCCCTCTGTCTATGGCCCTGATGACCGCAGGAATAACAGGCTCATGAAGTAGCATGACACTCCCCAAAATGGGTCCTACCACATCGAACACACCGAGGCAAAGGTGGCCTCTCCTGACTAGGAACCCGAGACATGTGTGAACCCGAAGCTCTAGAACTCTGACCGAACCCCGGACGGTCATAACTCTACACGAAGGCGTGAAGGAGCACTGCAGCCTGGTGGGAGGAATACGGTATCTTTGTTGAGGCTGCCCGCCTTGTAAATCACCCGAAAACCCCGCTGATCTGGCCCTCTTATACTGGCTCCTACCATGGTCTTCATCCAGTCATCTCCCTCTATGTCGCTCCTCGATTCCCTGCGCAAATGTCTGAATACGAGCAATATCCATGCTCGGCTAAAGCGCTGCTGTCATGCACCCATCAATAAGATAGTGGTCTAACCCCATCACGTAACGGTGTACCCTATCTGCCATGTCTGCTACCATAGTAGGTGCATACAGGGCCAAGGAGTCAAACTCCAGGCTATACTCTCTAACCGTCCTCCCATTCTGTCGTAACTGTAGAAACCTGTCGACCCTGGCCCGTCTCATCTCTGGAGGCAGAAAGTGGCCAAGAAATTCCTCTAAAAACTCATCCCATACTGCAGGAGGAGCACCCTCGCCCCTGGACAACTCCCATGACTCAAACCAGTTGAATGCTATATCGCGCAACCGGTATGAGGCCAATAAAACTGACTCCGTCTCTGAGGCCCTGATCACTCTCAACATCCTCTGTGTCTGGCGGATGAACTCAGAAGGATCATCCTCGGTCCTTGACCCATAAAACTCCGGTGGACTGCAACTCAGAAAGTCTCTGACCCTCAAAATGTCTGCCCTAGGGTTAACTGTCGGCTCCTGCCTGTAAGTCTGCCCCGCTACTATCCTTGCCAATAGTTGGACTGTCTCTCTCAAATCTCCATCATGTGTCCTTGGCTGGGGAACTGAAGGCTCAGGTACTGGAGTCTCGGATACGGGTGATGTTGCCCCCTGAGAGGGAGCCTCTGGAACTGGTGACGAGGCAGAACTCGTCGATGGGGGCACACTCTCAGACGTAGACCGCGTGCGGGGCCTGGTAGCTCTCCGTATCCGACTAGAATCCCCTACTGTAGATTTGCCCTTCTGGGCCACGGGCGCCTTCCTCGGAGGCATAGTTGTAAACATGGTAAACTATCAGAAAAAGAATCGTCCTAATAACACAGCTCTATAGCACGATCTAAGAGATGAAAGAGTAGAAACCAATCCTAAATGTCCGGCAGCCTCCTGTGTATAAGTATGGTGCACAACATACCCATACACAAGACTCTACTAGAAACGGTCGGTAGACATTCCGAGGACTAACTGCTCTGATACCACTTTGGTTCGAGTCCCATGATATATATGTACCTAGACGGGTTCGAGTCCCGTGCTATTATATCCTGAGGATAGAAGTTCATGATTTTGGCCTGACTTGCATATTTTGAAAATAGAAGAACTGATTTTCATTACTCTCATTTGATGGAGTACAGTTATACAGTTAAGTTGAATTCTTACTCGTTTACTGTTTTACGTTGAACTGTTATGATTTCTAGTACAGTATTTTCCAGTTCCACATACTTGGTACATCTATCGTACTGACCCCCTTTTCCCAGGGGGCTGCGTTCATGCCCGCATGTTCAGGTGTTCAGATAGGTGACCCTCCAGTCTAGGATTTCTGTACAACAGTTGGAGAGCTCCTTTGTTTCGGAGCCAGCTATTTTGGTACAGACCTTTATCTTTCAGACTTATGCATATATTGGGCCCGACGGGGTCCTGTCCCGTCATATGTCAGTATTACACTCTTAGAGGTTTGTAGACAGTTGTGGGTTGGACGTTTATACCTTGTTTTGGTTTTGATGTTGTTATACCCTGTGTTGGGGCGTTCCCGGTTATACTTATTATTATCTAGTGACAACCTTGCCGGCTTGCTTATTTTGATTATTCCTTTGTGTACATAATGTTAGTTGGTGGCACCCTAGTCGGCTAGCCCATTATAATTGTTGTTCTATTGTTGACTTGGCAGCCTTGTCGGCTCGCCCATTTTAGGGAGATGTTGTAAAAGCAGCGTTGTGCTGCCAAAATTTCTATAGATCTCTGTATTAGATGGATTAAGAGTGACATGTCAGTAATGACGACCAATTAAGACGTTTAGTCGCGGCCCGTCGGGTCGGGTCGTGACATGGTTATTGAAGTTGTTAAATGAAATAATTACAAAGAGAATGTATGCGCACTAACGACGTAAATGGAATGTTTCAGATAATTTTGACTACATATTGAAATGATAGTGATTATTGGTTTTATTTGGATTGTTGGTTGGATTTGAATTGTTGGTTGATTTGGATATTGGTAAATTGTGGATACGCACATAAAAAGAGAAAATGCTGCCCAAATTTCTATAGAAATAGGAAGTCGCTATTCAATATAACTTACGTTAGAAATCATAGAAGTGACGTACGTATTCCCCTTATTATAGGTTGAAGTATTAGACGAGGCATGTGAGTCTATCCTTCTTTCTTTTGGCATGATTACATGAATTCTTATTCTTTTCATCTTGACATATGTCTTGAACATAGTGAATGTACGGCGGACGTACATGACTTCTTCGTAGTCTAATTCTTAGTAATATGAATTATGGGAAGTACATGTGATTGTCTAGTAAGAAGTTTATCTAATGATTTTAATGAGAGCCGAGAAATGATTTAGATTGCATACAGTTTGCTCATGATATCTACTCGTGCTAAGAGTCATTTTTCCACTTCACTGCGTCCCGGGCCGGGCAGTTCGTGCACAGATTTCAGGATGATTCACCGCATCCCTCCTTAGAGGGTCGGGCAGTTTATGTATACTTATATGATGATTCCACGGACAGGCATCCGTGATGCGGGTACAGATACCCAGGACAGTATATTTCACTGCGTCCCTCACCAAAGGGCCGGGCAGTTTATTCACTTACTTATATCTGATGATTTTATGACTAAGCATGCATAAGTACTGGTATGACTCTCATTCTTTATGACACAGTTGACTCTCTACCTTACAGGACACATTTATGATCTTATTTACAGTATTTCATGTTTTCATACTTAGTACATTATTTCGTACTGACCCCCCTTTCCTCGGGGGCTGCGTTCTTGCCCGCAGGTACAGGAGATCAGTTAGGTGACCCTTCAGTTTAGGACGCCTACCAGCTGCTGAGGAACTTCTTTGTTCAGGAGCCAACTATTTTGGTAGAAATCTTTATCTTTCAGACTTATGCATATTTTGGGCACGACGGGGTCCTGTCCCGTCATATGTCAGTATTGTACTCTTAGAGGTCGGTAGACAGTTGTGGGTTGGACGTTTATACCTTGCGATGTTGTTATACTCTGTGTTGGATGTTCCCGGTTATTCCTGTTGTTATTTAGTGGCAGCCTTGCCGGCTGGCCTATTTTGACTATTCCTTTGTGTATATGATGTTTTTTGGTGGCAGCCTAGTCGGCTAGCCTGTTTTGTTTGTTGATTAGTTGTGTAAGGCAGCCTTGTCGGCTCACCTATTTGGGGATATGTTGTAAAAATAGTGTTGTGCTGCCGAAATTTCTATAGATCTCGGTATTAATTAGATTAAGAGTGACAGGTCAGTAATGACGTCCAATTAGGACGTTTAATCGCGGCCCGTCGGGTCGGGTCGTGACAAAAGTGGTATCAGAGCGGTTAGTCATCAGAATGTCTACAGACCGTGTCTAGTAGAGTCTTATGTATGGGTATGTTGTGCATCATACTTATACACAGGAGGCTGTCGGACATTTAGGATTGTTTCTATTCTTCCATCTCTTAGATCGTGCTATAGAGCTGTGTTATTAGAATGATTCTTTTTCTAATAGTTTACTATGTTTACAGCTATGCCTCCGAGGAAGGCGCCAGTAGCCCAAAAGGGTAAATCTACAGTGGGGCATACTAGTCGGGTACGGAAAGCTACCAGGTCCCGCACGCGGTCTATGTCTGAGAGTGTACCCCCGACGACAAGTTCTGCCTTGTCACCAGTTCCAAAGGATCCCTCTTAGGGGGCAACATCACCCGTATCCGAGGCTCCAGTACCTGAGCCTTTAGTTCCTCAGCCAGGGACACAGGATGGGGATTTGAGAGAGACAGTCCAGTTATTGGCAAGGATAGTGGCGAGATAGGTTTATAGGCAGGAGCCGACAGTTAACCCCAGGGTAGACATTTTGAGGGTTAGAGACTTTCTGAGTTGAAGTCCACCGGAGTTTTATGGGTCAAGGCCCGATGATGAACCTCATGAGTTCATCCGCCAGATACATAGGACGTTGAAGGTGATCAGGGCCTCAGAGACTGAGTCAGTTATATTGGCCTCATACCGGTTGCGCGATATAGCAGTCAACTGGTTTGAGTCATGGGAGTTGTCCAGGGGTGAGGGTGCTCCTCCTGCAGTATGGGATGAGTTTTCGGAGGCATTACTTGGCCACTTTCTGTCTCCAGAGATGAGACAGGGCGAAGTCGGCGAGTTTCTGATTCTGGCAGAATGGGAGGACGGTTAGAGAGTATAGTCTGGAGTTTGACTCTTTGGCTCGGTACGCACCTACTATGGTAGCAGACATGGAAAATAGGGTACACCATTACGTGATGGGTTAGACCACTATATTATTGATGGGTGCATGACAGCAGCGCTTCAGCCGAGCATGGATATTGTTATTCAGGCATTTGCGCAGGGAATCGAGGAGCGACATAGAGGGAGACGACTAGATAGAGACCATGTTAGGGGCCAGCATAAGAGGGCCAGGTCAGTTGGGTTTTCGGGTGATTTCCGAGGCGAACATCCTCAGCAGCATACCAGATATTCCTCCCAGCCAGCACAGAGTGCACCTTCACAGTCTACGGTAGGAGATTTGATCGCACGGGGTATTCAGGAGCCGGTCAGAGCTCCAGGGCTTCGGGTTCGCAGAGGAACATGGGTTCCATTCAGACAGTTCCACCATTGCCTCAGTGTTCTCAGTGTGGTAGGCACCATTCCGGGTTATGTCGTGTGACCACAGAGGGTTGTTTTTCTTGCGGCCGCCAGGGCCATATGAGGAGAGAGTGTCCCTTTAGAGACGGTTCGGGAGGTATGGCTCAACTTACAAGTTCTGTTGCGGGTTCGTCGTCCACAGTTATGCGCCCCATCGGGCAAGGTACTCAGACACCAGCTGGCCGCGGTAGGGTTCGTGGCAGAGGTTCTAGTTCTGGAGGTCCTCCGAACCAAATTTATGCATTGGCCAGTAGACGTGATCAGGAGGCGTCACCAGATGTTGTCATAGGTACATTATCATTCTTTTTCTATGACGTGTATGCTTTGATTGATCCAGGTTCCACCTTGTCCTATATATCCCCTCTTGTTGCTAGTAGAATAGGGATAGAACCTGAGCCCATAGAACCGTTCGAGGTAGAGACACCGGTAGGAGATTCGGTTGTAGCTAGGCGTGTGTATAAGAATTGCTCGGTGGTGATATATAGTCGTCGTACCTTATCAGATCTGATAGAGTTGGATATGACTGACTTCGACGTTATTATGGGTATGGATTGGTTGGCTTCTTGTTTTGCCAGCGTTGATTGTCGACAAAAGTTGGTTCGATTCCAGTTTCCAGACGAGCCGATTATAGAATAGAAGGGGAATACCACATCATCGAGGGGTAAGTTTATTTCATACCTCAAGGCAAAGAAGATGGTTCAAAAATAGTGTATTTATCACTTAGTTCGAGTGCATGATACGGTGGCCGATGTACCGGCCCTTCAGTCAGTTCCGATAGTCAGTGAGTTTCCGAATGTTTTCCCAGATGATCTCCCAGGTCTTCCTCCAGAGCGGGAGATAGATTTCAGTAAAGATGTATTGCCAGGTACGCAGCCCATATCCATTCCTCCTTACAGAATGGCACCTGCAGAATTGAAGGAGTTGAAGGAGCAGTTGAGGGACCTATTAGAGAAAGGCTTCATTAGGCTTAGTGCATCTCCATGGGGTGCACCAGTATTATTTGTGAAGAAGAAGGATGGGTCGCTGCGAATGTGTATTGACTATAGGCAGCTGAACAAGGTAACCATCAAGAATACATATCCCCTTCCCAGGATTGCTGACTTGTTTGATCAGTTACAGGGTGCTAAGTATTTCTCGATGATAGACCTGCGATCCGGTTATCATCAGGTACGGGTTAGAGAGGCAGATATTCCGAAGACGGCGTTCAGGACCCGGTACGGGCATTATGAGTTCAGGGTGATGTCATTTGGGTTGACTAATGCTCCAGCAGTGTTCATGGATCTAATGAACCGGGTGTTTAAGCCATTCTTGGATACATTTGTTATAGTATTCATTGATGACATCCTGGTATATGCTCGCTCAGAGCAGGAGCACGCAGATCATTTGAGGCGATTGAGTCCTCCGACGCGGCGATTGTATGCCAAGTTTTCGAAATGTGAGTTCTGGTTGGCCTCAGTGGCATTCTTGGGGCATATTGTCGGGGCAGATGGTATTCGGGTGGATACTCAGAAGATTGAGGCGGTGAAGACATGTCCTAGACCCACTACACCTACTGAGGTACGCAGCTTTCTGGATTAGCAGGATATTACAGGAGGTTTGTGGAGAAGTTTTCTTCGATCTCAACGCCTTTGACTAAGCTAACCCAGAAGGCAGATAAGTTCCAGTGGACCGATGCTTGTGAGATCAGTTTTCAGTTATTGAAGGATAAGTTGACTACGGCTCCAGTTCTTACTCTTCCAGAAGGTCCTGAGGGTTATGTTATTTATTGTGATGATTCGGATGTTTAACTTGGTTGTGTATTAATGCAGCACGGTAAGGTTATAGCCTATGCTTCCCGACAACTCCGGAAATATGAGAAGAATTACCCTACCCATGATTTAGAACTAGCGGTCGTGATTCATGCCTTGAAGATTTGGAGACATTACTTGTATGATGTCCATGTTGATATTTACACGGATCATAAGAGTCTTCAATACATCTTTAAGCAGAAGGAGATGAATCTGAGACAGAGGTGGTAGCTTGAGTTGCTGAAGGACTATGACGTTGATATTTTGTACCACCCATGGAAGGCCAATGTTGTGGCAGATGCTTTTAGCCGTAAATCTATGGGTAGCTTGTCGGATGTACAGCCGGACAGAAAAGAGATGGTTCGAGAGATTCACAGGCTAGCCAGTCTTGGAGTCCGGTTGATAGATTCTGGAAATAGTGGTATTCTTGTTCGAGGAGTTGCTGAGTCCTCTATCATAGAAGAGGTGAAGAGATGTCAGTAACTGTTCTGGCACGGTATAGATATGCAACTCTCCGAAAGGAGAAGACTCCATTTGAGGTGGCACCGGATTGGGTGCTAAGGTACGAGGGTAGATTGTGTGTACCCGATGTTGCAGGGCTTCGACAGCAGATTCTGGGAGAGGCACACATTGCTTGTTATTCTATTCATCCGGGGTCGACTAAGATGTACCATGACCTCAAATGCGTATATTGGTGGGATGGCCTGAAGAGGGACGTAGCAGAGTTTGTTGCACAGTGCCCGAATTGTCAGCAGGTCAAGATAGAGCACCAGAAGCCTAGTGGACTATTAAAGGCGAGGAGATCCCGAATTGGAAGTGGGAGGTGATTAATATGGATTTTATTACAGGTTTGCCTCGTACTCAGTTGAAGTGTGATTCCATCTGGGTCATCGTAGATAGGCTGACAAAATCAACCTATTTTCTTCCAGTTCGGACTACTTATTCAGTTGAGGACTATGCTAGATTATACATCAGGGAGATAGTAAGACTACATGGGGTTCCCGTATCTATCATATCTGACCGAGGAGCCCAGTTCACGGCTAACTTCTGGAGATCATTTCAGAAGGAATTGGGAACGCATGTGAGTCTCAGCACAGCATTTCATCCTCAAACGGATGGGCAGGCAGAGCGTACCATACAGACACTGGAGGATATGTTGAGGGCTTGTATTATTGATCTTAGAGGTAGTTGGGATGATCACTTGCCACTTATTGAGTTTGTTTACAATAACAGCTACCACTCTAGCATTCAAATGGCTCCGTATGAGGCTTTGTATGGGAGGAAGTGCAGGTCACCCATTGGTTGGTTTGACGTAGGTGAGACTCAGTTGATTGGTCCAGACATGGTTCAGCAAGCGGTCGACAAGGTGAAACTCATACAGGAGAGATTACTAGCAGCTCAGAGTCGACAGAAGTCATATGCTGATAATCGGCGTTGACACTTAGAGTTTCAGATCGACGACTGGGTATTCTTGAAGGTATCACCCATGAAGGGTATGATGAGATTTGGGAAGAGGGGGAAGCTTAGCCCTAGGTATATTGGGCCTTACCGGATCATTCGCAGGGTAGGCCAGGTAGTCTATGAGTTGGACTTACCCTCAGACTTGGAAGCAGTACATCCAGTTTTTCATGTGTCTATGCTACGGAAGTGTATTGGTGATCCTTCCAGAGTCTTCCCAGTGGACGATGTCCAGGTGACTGAGGGGTTGTCCTATGAGGAGAGTCTCGTGGCCATATTGGATCACCAAGTCAGGAGACTACGGACTAAGGATGTTGCATCCGTCAAGGTGTTATGGCGGAACAACAATAGAGAGGAAATGACTTAGGAGGCAGAGGACGAGATGAAGAAGAAGTATCCTCACGTATTCCCTATGCCCCCAGGTAATTCAATCTAACTCCCTTATTTGATTATGGTGTTGGTGAACTGTATATGTCACGAACCGACTTCGGGCCCGCGACTGGTGTCTTACCTCGGGAACCCTAGTGATAATACATCAGAGAAAATCAGCGGAAATAAAAACTCAAAAACATGTAACAATGTAAAATAGGAAGTAGGCCAACCGATAGGTCGCCTTTCAGCATGTATATATATAAAACCCGAACAGTTATCCTTTACAAGCCCAACTCACAACAGTACTACAGACCTCTAAGAGTTTGATATAACAACTATGACAGGACAGGGCCCCGCCATACCCCTGAATGTACAAGTACCTCTGATGACAGAATCTATACAAAAGATAAGCCTCGAGAAAGCGGGCTTCCCAAATGCATAACTATGATCCTATGGCGAGGATCAACAACGGTGTACTTCTACTGCGGCGTGAACGGCCCGAAGGAGGTCAAGACAGTACCAAGTATGTGGCGAAAATATCAGAATGAAATCATAACGATCTATATAAAGCAGAGACATGTATGATAACCAACTACGATTACACAATACATAAGCGATCATGTCAAGTCGTGGACTCATGCCTCAAAGTCATCACTCAAATATAACCGTGGGTCTCACGCCACAATATCAATCATGCGTGGAACTCTTTCCTCAGCTGCAGATCTATGATAAAATATAACACCAACAAGTACATGAACACCAGTCCACTGTGTCATAAAACCGTCTGGGCAAGTAGGAAAACTAACCACGGATCCATCTCGCATCATAAAAGCGGCCGGGCAAGTACGAAGGCATAGCTACGAATCCGGCCATCATCAATCGCCGGCAAGTACGAAAGCCAGCTACCAGATCCAGCCTGTCGCCACGAGATATGACCGGGGCAAGTACGGAAGACATCTACCAGAGCCTGCCGTACCAACTATGCTATAAAACTGACCGGGGCAAGTACGAAGTCCAACTACCAGGTACTTCCTGCGTCGCGCAGCCGACTGGGGCAAGTACGAGAGCCAACTACCAGATACCGCCTGCGTCAACAACCAAATTCCACTGCGTCCACGGTGGCCAAGGCGAAAGCTAACTACGGTGCATTCGCGTCACGTCGTGTGGCAAGTACGAAAGCTAACTACCAGGTACCTCCTGCATCACGAGACTTCATGGGGAACTAATCAGTGGAATACAATAACGATGGAATCATACCCGTGGGCCACCCAACGTGTCGGTATGTCCAAGTAAATAACACGATAAAGAACTAACCGGGGCAAGTACGAAAGCCGACTACTAGGTACCTCCTGCATCACGCCAATGACCGGGGCAAGTACGAAAGCCAACTACCAGATACCGCCTGCGTCACTAAACCTCATGGAGAGCTAGTTCATGGAATAACAATCCTAATAGAAGCATACCCGTGGGCCACCCAACGTGTCAGTATGTCCAAGGAAACAACAAGATAACCGACCCTCCATCGAGAGACGCGGTAGTATAGAAATACAACACTTGCACAACAAAGGCTATCACAACTAGCATAGGTAAGTTTAACATACTTTTAGACTTTCATTTTATGACAACAATTCCGGGTTTTACCCCAAAGTACTACATACTTCAATTCCCTTAAAAAGATCCTTTTTTACGTAAAAACCACACGATACTAATACCCGTAGTATCAAGACACTTTCATGTTTAAATCAAGTACTTTATACTTTTTAAACCAAGTGGCTTACCCTTTTAAAACAACGTCAAGTATACTTCTAAAACCCAAGTAACTCACTCCTTTAAGATCAAGGCACTCACACCTTTTAAAATCAAGTCACTTATACTTTTCCAATCAAGACAAGTTCAATATTTAAAAACACAAGTTACTTACACTTTTAAACTCAAGTAACTTACTCTTCTCAAAACAAGTAACCTATACTTTTAAATCAAGTTACTTCTCCTTTCCCAAAATCAAGTCGTTTATAAGTCAAGTCTCTTATCTTTCAAGATCAAGTCTCTTAACTTTCAAAAGTAATCAAGTCTCTTATCTTTTTAGAATAACCAAACCATTCTTTTATCTTCATAAAGTCGCTATAACTAACTTCCCATAAAGCCATTATAACACTTTATGTTTTAAATTAACCAAAGACAACCAAATTCCTTTAACACACGTACGTCTACCGTACTATATAGTTCACAACAATCATGCTCAAGAGGATAGGAAGAATCGCATACCTCCTCGGCTAATCCACTTTGCCAAGTCGAATATGCCTCGCGTAGAATATCAACCTATAAAAATCAAATACTTCTATCAACGTCTAGATCTCTTCGTAGAATATTTCTAAGTATAGCGTCTTTTATTCTACGAAAAATCGGGCAGAACTTCCCCTGTTTTTACGTACTTTTCCACCTTTTTGAAGCCCCATATTCAATAACCAACATGCCACATTTAAGGCGCAATAATACAACAATACCAAAGGGGATTACACGCCTAGCTAGACGTGTAAAATTCTGCCCCATAACAACAAAACAGTCCACTAGTTGGTGTTCTTGGCCAACTACTACAATCAAATTTATCCAATTTTCGGCTAGCATGCCGGAATTACTTCTTTAATCTTCCAACTTATATTTTAATCTTTATATAAGTTATAATTACTTTGTTATTAACTGTCAACAGGTAATAGATACGTTTTTACCATTTTAATGGCTAACATGCCAATTTCTCCATTTTTAGCAACTTAACAAGGTCCAAATATTTTCCATCTTCCTTCCATGTATTACATACTTATTTATATACTTCCAACATATATAATATCCAACTTCACAAAGAGGACAAAGTTCATTACTTCAAAGAGCCCAAAATAATCCAAGAACTAAAAGTCGATCTGTAGCACGTTTAGCTCCTATTCCTTACATTCCAATCCGCTCCAAGCAACCCTTAGAAGCTCCTAACCAAATCCTCTTCAAGATCCAACTTCAAAAAGTGAAGAACACTTTAGGCTCCAAATATGCAAGTTTCGGCCAAGGCATAGTTTGTAGGCTAGGGGTGTGAAATCTTGTCTAACACTTGGTTAACAACCTTCCTAACACATAAAGGAAGAACACTTAAGAGTTTAAGAATTTTTGGACAACATTTGGTCAAGGTCTATAGCCATGGCCGAGAGTAATCAAGGAAGGGAGGGAGTATTTGCCTTGGAAATTAATCTAAGTGTGGATGAAGTCTTGCTACAAGGGTGTATTTATAAGAAAACCAAGGGCTAGGATCAAATCAAGTGTGTGGATGATATTGGGGACAAGTGTGTGTGGGTCCCATAAGCCACTTGTCCAACACATGACTTGGGACACTTGGCTTGCCACTTGTCCTCTATATTTCGGCCACAATGCCACCTAAGGGGGTGACACATGTCGCTCTCTTATTCGTCCAAAATATTTCATCTCCCGAAAATATCCATAATGGCCAAAATTTCGAAAATAATATGGGCCCTACAAAACTGTAAATTTCTCCCGTGGGCCCCACGTGACCAATTTCGGAAAATAAAATCCATAATTCTCTAATATTCCAAGAAGTCCAAATACCAAAATTGAGAATCCAATTCCCAATAATAAACTTTTTTCCTTCACGAGGTTCGGAATATTTTCCGTCAGAAATTCAAAACTTTCTTCCCTTTCGTACTTAGGGTTACATTCTCGTACGTACGTCCTCCCATACATACTCTGGAACTACGGGGTGTAACATTCTTCCCCCCTTAGAAACATTCATCCTGAATGTTCCTTCTAAGCCTCCAAACACACATGCGTCGGTATAGTCTTCACTACTATACTTACAATACTAATTATGCCACATATGGCCATAATATAACACACGCGCAATACTTAAATCCAAGCCAACGAGGAATCACCTCTAAAGTGTAACATCACAATTAACTCCCACTCATGGTCTAAAGGATACTCTCTTCGCACCTTTACTTCACAAAACTAATCACTTCCATACTTTTAACACATGTTCGCTTCTTTTTTTACTCGTCGTACCCTTCTCGTACACCCAAACTCTTTCTAGTACCCGTACCACATTTCAGTCATTTACCTCAGTTTTCAAAATCTTGGAGTTACTACCTCCAACCTTGGTCATAATACTAGCTTCAATTTCCTTTAAGGCCTTTCTCGGCCTTCACGACCCGGTTCTGGTCGAACGCGTCTACGAAATCGTACAATGGTTACCTAAAATTGGGCCTTGCACCCACGTGACCCTATCACCCAGCGGGACAACCTCAAACCGACCCCACTTCATTCCGGAATGCGGGTTGATCCCCAATTGGTCCTCAACCCGACCCATTATCGCACTAAATCCTCATTCTTCGTCCGGAACAAATCTCACTATTCAAGTCATGAAAGCCTAGTGGTCTTCTTAGCTCAACTACCCACTTTCATACCCCACCACCTATGGAATTATCACACTACTATACTCCATGTATACAATGTACTTCGACAAAGATCAACCGTAAAATCTTTCACTCAAGACGACCTTGCATCTAAGGTCTCTACGGTTATCAATATTCTAAGGCTCACAATCTCCATGTCCCCAAACTTACCTTTTTACTAACCAGGCTTTCTAAATCACAATTTACACAATACTACCCGTACATAACACTTAACATATGACCACCATAACAACACATACTAGTCTCTAAAGGGTTAAGGATATACCTGTAACTATTGTTTCACTTCCCTTCGTCGCTCTAATCATAGTCCTGCCCTGCAGGGCACATAGCTAGAGAAGGTGATGAACCAACCACTGATCCAGAAGGCTGAGTCTTTACATCCGCTGTCACGCCCCGAACCCCGGGCCCGTGACTGGTGTCCTACCTGGGCACCCTTCTACCTTAACAATACAAGTAAACTGCGGAACTTAAATAACACCTCATTTTTTTTTTAACATACGTACGTGCTAGGGCAAAGCCGACAAGGCTGCCAGATATACATAAACAAAAGACACTACACCGCATGAGGTCGATCCACATATGAATACGGACTTGCAGGAGTTAAATCGAACTATGACGGGACAAGGCCCCGCCGTACCCATAATCGTACAAAAGCACATCTTGAAAGAACTTATACCAAAAGATAAACTCAGACGAAGGAGCTATCCAAAATTACGGCGGTCCTACACTGCCGATCACCAAGCTGCATTACCTAAACTGCGGCGATGAACGCAGCCGAAAGGAGGTCGATCTGAAGAATGTACCAAGTATGTGAGCGATGAAATCGTAATAAAATCATAACGATCTAAATAAAACAGGATACATGTATGAAATCAAACCTACGATACATAACACATAGCGGTCATATCAAGTCGGGGGCAGCCCTCAAAGTCATTACTCAAATATAGCCATGGGTCTCACGCCCATATCAATCATGCGTGGAATCCTTCCTCACCGCGATCCATGATGTAATAACACCAATAAGGATACATGAACACCCGGTCCACGTGTCCTAAATACCACGTGGTCTCATGCCCTAATCCCACATCGTAAAAGCATGACCATAGGGTAACACAAACAAATCCGGGACATATATGATAATCAAATTACAACACATTGTGCCTTACTAACAATGAGAGTAAACGAGAGTATCCTTACAATATAAACTAGGAATCTCATGATCAAACAGGACCATCCGCGCGCAGATCATTTAGCCATCCTACTCGCGGGACTATTTCACCCGCGTAGGCGCGTGGACGCGTGAGGTATTCTCGCATAGGACTATTTCACCCGCATAAGCCCTTACGGACTCGCGTGAGGTATTCCTCGCATAGGTCGGACGCCCGCGTGGGACTATTTCACCCGATAAGCCTACGGACTCGCGTGAGGTATTCTCGCATCGTGGGTAGCAAATCCACGGAATTATGCAAATGCCACCAACCCGGGAATGACCGAAACGACTGATATAACAATAGCACACAACCGGCTATTTCCAGCACACATAGGCAAATCCTTAATTACAAGCCAAAGTCCTTACCAAGGCACACTTAGAATAATTCTCTTTAACAAGCCAAAGTACTTATCAAGACACACTTAGACAAATTCTCAATTTATCAAGCCAAAGTACTAATTAAGGCATACATAGAATAATTCTCTTTTAACAAGTCAAAGTACTTATCAAGGCATACTTAGACAAATTCTCAATTTATCAAGCCAAGTACTAATCAAGGCATACATAGAATAATTCTCTTTTAACAAGTCAAAGTACTTATCAAGGCATACTTAGACAAATTCTCAATTTATCAAGCCAAAGTACTAATCAAGGCATACATAGAATAATTCTCTTTTAACAAGTCAAAGTACTTATCAAGGCACACTTAGACAAATTCTCAATTTATCAAGCCAAAGTACTAATCAAGGCATACATAGAATAATTCTCTTTTAACAAGTCAAAGTACTTATCAAGGAACACTTAGACAAATTCTCAATTTATCAAGCCAAAGTACTAATTAAGGCATACATAGAATAATTCTCTTTTAACAAGTCAAAGTACTTATCAAGGCACACTTAGACAAATTCTCAATTTATCAAGCCAAAGTACTAATTAAGGCATACATAGAATAATTCTCTTTTAACAAGTCAAAGTACTTATCAAGGCATACTTAGACAAATTCTCAATTTATCAAGCCAAGTACTAATCAAGGCATACATAGAATAATTCTCTTTTAACAAGTCAAAGTACTTATCAAGGCACTTAGACAAATTCTCAATTTATCAAGCCAAAGTACTACATACGTGCATTCTTTTATAAAAGACTCCTTTCTATGTAAAGCCCAAGATACTAACACCGTAGTATCAGCGTGTCTATTTTTCAAAGTAAGTTACTACATTTTTAGAAAACTCATTTCAAAGCTTGAAATCAAGTAACTCCAAATTTTCACAATCTAGGCAACTTATGCCCTTTAATCAAAATAGACAACTTTCTAAACCTTCCATAAAGCCGTTATAACCAACTTCCCATAAAGCCGTTATAACCCTTTATGGTTTTAGACGTATCCATTCCTTCAATAACCAAGAGACTTATACTATTAAAACCAAGTATCACATACTTACAAATCAAGTTCTTAACTTTCAAAATACTTCAAGTCTCTTAATAGTTAGAAAACAAGTTTTCTTCTACTTTTTAAACCTCAAGTAACTTCACCCTTAACGCAAGTTACTTCTCTTAAATCATGTCATTTCTCCTCTTTTAAAATCAAATAAGTAAATCACTCCTTTGACTCCCCTAAAGTCATTATAATGACCTTTAGGTTTTAGAACTAAGGCACTAGCCAAAAGATTTGGAAACCACTTCCTTTTCAAGTCTCTATGTACTTTAAGAAAAATACCTTCACTTTTAAGAATCCAAACTTCCCTAAGGAAATGGATTATACTACTTACAATTTAAACATCAAAGTACACTCAAGAAAGTACATAGAACAAATTCTATTTTAGGCAATCCAAATACAAGCAAGGAATGGATCATTCAAGGAGTAGAACTTACTTTCTTTATTCTAAGGAATCATGCTAGAAGAGGAGATAGTTCACATACCTTTTCTGCCAAATCCTCAAGCTAAGCCGAATACGCTGCGTAGAAGTGTCAACCTAAAATGGTCACAACAAGACTATCAACTTCTAGTCTCTATGTAGAATAATACTAAGTATTTAGTCTCTAATTCTACGGAAAATCGGGCAGCACTTCCTTTGTTTCTACTCACTTTGCCACCTTTTTCAAGGCCGAATACAATAACCAACAAGCCACATTTAAGGCTCCAACAACAACCAAACAAATGGGATTACACGCGTTACACCACGTGTAAAATTCCGCCCCACAATTCATACAAGGTAGTTCCATAATTAAAGCCATTCTCGGCCAACTTACAACCAACAACACTAAGTCTTTTCCAACCCTTTTCCAAATTCCAAGTTCTTAGGTCAACATGTTATTTAGTCATAGACAACATCAACAACTACAATTTCCTTCTTTATTCAACATGCGACGACTTAAACTAATAACCAACTTGAATTCCAATCTTAAAGCTAAACATGCTAGATTTCGGATTAGGGTTCCAATAGTCAAAATACTTATCAAACTTCATACTATATAACACATGCTTGCTAAAATCCATAGCTACAACAATAAGTAAGTCTTAACTACTAAAACGACAAAATTTATACCTTTCCAAGCCCTTAAAATTTCCAAGATCCAAAGTCGCGCCTTAGCAATTCTTAGCTCCTTTCCTTAAGTTCCAATCCGCTCCAAGCATTCCTTAGAGGCCTATGAAGAACCCTTCTTCAAGTTCCAACTTCAAAGTTGAAGAACTCCCTTAGTTTCCGCCTTGCGACTAACGTGAAAATACGTTTTTTCCGAAATATTTCTATTGAGATATCCTTACAATACTCTTAGGAACCTTGGTTTAAAGTCTTGTGGCTAATGGATCACAAACTAAAATTGTTTGTGTGGGAATAATAGCAAACCCGAGAGGTCTCTTGTTCTTGGCACAAGTGTTCTCAAATTTTTCTAAGTGTTAAATGACAAGTCTTGCACTAGTAGTATACTTATAACACAATGGAGGGTTTAGATATCCACAAATGTGAGGCTAGGATGAAAATCACATGGATCAAGCTTATGTGGCAAGTTGACAAGTCAACAATGTCAAGCTTAGCAAGACTTATCTTCCAAGATGTTCAATGACCATAATACCCCTCCCCTAATTCGACCAAGACCACTTATGGGGTGCCACGTGTCGCCCTCTCATTCGTCCATAAAATTCCGTAACCCTCGTGGGCCCCACAAAATGAAAAATTCCTCGGGTGGGCCCCACGTGACCAAATCCGTAAAAACAAATTTCCATAATATTACTAAGTCCCATACTCTTCAAATAATGTATTTTGAGAATCTAATTCTGAACAACGAACATTTTTCCTTTCCGACATTCGGAAGATTTTCCGTCGGAAAAACAATTCTTCCTTTCGTACTAATTTCCAAGTCTTGTTTCCTTACGTACATTCTCTTATACATGTCCTGGACTTACGGGGTGTAACATTCTTCCCCCCTTAGAAACATTCGTCCCCGAATGTTCTTAGTCGGTTGTCAAGCTATACAAACTCCGGCACAATCTCTACTATGCCTATCAATCAATACTCCACAAGACTAACGATGCCACACTGCCATCGCCTAACATACGTAAACATATCAATGGACTTTCCGTCGCTACCCCTTCTCAAACTCGAAGGTTACGCTTTCTAGAACGGGATCCTTAGAGGTTCCTTTCTTTCCTTACTTGTCAAAATTTCTCGTACTATCAAACTTATCTAGTACACGGTCAAAATCTCAAATATTGCTTCTATTCTCCAATCCTTGGAGTTACTAACCAAACTTGGCCATATAGTTACTTACATTCCCGTTAAGGCTCTTCTCGGTCCTTACGACCTAATTCCGGTGGAACGCATCCACAAACTTGTACAACAATTAATCAAACTTGGGCCTGACATCCTCAGGACCCTATCACATAACGGGACCATTTCTAACTGACATTACCCCATTCCATACTATCGGCTGACCCGAAATGAGTCCATAACCCGACTCACCGTCACACTTAACTCCTCATTCTTAGTCTGAAATAAATCTTTCTCTTATCTCAAGGTACTTCTTACCCCATCCCCTATTCACTAGAGGTTCGTCACATAAGCCAAAGTATTTCTTACTGTACAATCTTCCCTATCGGTCTTACACTTATACGGGGTAATTACAACTTGTGAACTCTACATAACTATAGTCTCGGTTCACCTATCGTTCTTGTCAACATTCTTACTTCTCACTTTACTAATCAAAGTATCCCTACCTCTGGGGTACTATCACTTACAACTGCTAGCACCGCTATCTTGGTCAATAACATAACTGCTTCCCTCATGACCCTATAGTCTTCTCCTAACCGAGAAACTGGAGGCTCTGGTGCTGGGGTCTCAAAACCTGGCGCAAAAGAACTCGCCGACTGCGGAACAACATCCGGTATAACCTGGGCATAAGCCCTATCAACTCTCTGAGTCTGACTAGTAGCTCCTGCTACTCCTTTGCCCTTCTGGGCATTGTTGCCTCCTCGAGGCATAATCAGAATACAACAATACGTCGAGAGGAATTTCTGACTAACACATCTACATGGCACGATCTTAGAGTGAGAAGAATAGAAACCAACACCTAAATGGCCTGTAGCCTCCTGGTTATGGGTGTGGCGCGCAACACACCGATAATCAAGACTTACTAGACACGGTCAGTAGACATTCCGAGGTCGATCGCTCTGATACCACTCTGTCACGCCCCGAACCCCGGGCCCGTGACTGGTGTCCTACCTGGGCACCCTTCTACCTTAACAATACAAGTAAACTGCGGAACTTAAATAACACCTCATTTTTTTTTTAAACATACGTACGTGCTAGGGCAAAGCCGACAAGGCTGCCAGATATACATAAACAAAAGACACTACACCGTACATGAGTCCAATCCCACATATGAATACAGACCTCTAGGAGTTAAACTGAACTATGACGGGACAAGGCCCCGCCGTACCCATAATCGTACAAAAGCACATCGAAAGAACTTACACCAAAAGATAAACTCCAACGAAGGAGCTATCCAAAAATTCCGAAAGGTGGTCCTACACTGCCGATCACCAAATCTGCGACCTAAACTGCGGCATGACGCAATTTCCGGGCGAGGTCGATGCGAAGAATGTACATAGTATGTGAGCGATGAAATCTTGTAATAAAATCATAACAGTCTAAATAAAACAGGAGACATGTATGATATCCAACCTACAGTACATAACACATAAGCAGTCATATCAAGTCAGGGACGCAGGCCCTCAAAGTCATTACTCAAATATAGCCATGGGTCTCACGCCCATAATATCAATCATGCCCGTGGAATCCTTCCTCACCGCGATCCATGATGTAATAACACCAATAAGGATACATGAACACGGTCCACGTGTCCTAAATACCACGTGGTCTCATGCCCCGGAATCCCACATCGTAAAAGCATGACCATAGGGTAACACAAACAAATCCGGGGACATATATGATAATCAAATTACAACACATTGTGCCTTACTAACAATGAGAGTAAACAGTAGTATCCTTACAATATAAACTAGGAAGCTCATGATCAAAACAGACCATCCGCGCGGATCATTTAGCCATCCTTCTCCTGGGACTATTTCAACCGCATAGGCCGCGTGGACCCGCGTGAGGTATTCCTCGCATAGGACTATTTCACCCGCATAAGCCCTTACGGACTCGCATGAGGTATTCCTCGCATAGGTGGACCGCCGCATGGGACTATTTCACCCGCATAAGCCCTACGGACTCGCATGAGGTATTCCTCGCATCGTGGGTAGCAAATCCACGGAATTATGCAAAAATGCCACCAACCCGGGGAATGACCCCGAAACGACTGATATAACAATAGCACAACCTGGCTATTTCAAAGACACATAGGCAAATCCTTAATTACAAGCCAAAGTCCTTACGAAACACTTAGAATAATTCTCTTTAACAAGCCAAAGTACTTATCAAGGCACACTTAGACAAATTCTCAATTTATCAAGCCAAAGTACTAATTAAGGCATACATAGAATAATTCTCTTTTAACAAGTCAAAGTACTTATCAAGGCATACTTAGACAAATTCTCAATTTATCAAGCCAAGTACTAATCAAGGCATACATAGAATAATTCTCTTTTAACAAGTCAAAGTACTTATCAAGGCATACTTAGACAAATTCTCAATTTATCAAGCCAAAGTACTAATCAAGGCATACATAGAATAATTCTCTTTTAACAAGTCAAAGTACTTATCAAGGCACACTTAGACAAATTCTCAATTTATCAAGCCAAAGTACTAATCAAGGCATACATAGAATAATTCTCTTTTAACAAGTCAAAGTACTTATCAAGGAACACTTAGACAAATTCTCAATTTATCAAGCCAAAGTACTAATTAAGGCATACATAGAATAATTCTCTTTTAACAAGTCAAAGTACTTATCAAGGCACACATAGACAAATTCTCAATTTATCAAGCCAAAGTACTAATTAAGGCATACATAGAATAATTCTCTTTTAACAAGTCAAAGTACTTATCAAGGCATACTTAGACAAATTCTCAATTTATCAAGCCAAGTACTAATCAAGGCATACATAGAATAATTCTCTTTTAACAAGTCAAAGTACTTATCAAGGGACACTTAGACAAATTCTCAATTTATCAAGCCAAAGTACTACATACGTACATTCTTTTATAAAAGACTCCTTTCTATGTAAAGCCCCAAGATACTAACACCCGTAGTATCAAGGCGTGTCTATTTTTCAAAGTAAGTTACTACACTTTTAGAAAACTCATTTCAAAGCTTGAAATCAAGTAACTCCAAATTTTCACAATCTAGGCAACTTATGCCGATTTAATCAAAATAGACAACTTTCTAAACCTTCCATAAAGCCGTTATAACCAACTTCCCATAAAGCCGTTATAACCCTTTATGGTTTTAGACGTATCCATTCCTTGATAACCAAGAGACTTATACTATTAAAACCAAGTATCACATACTTACAAATCAAGTTCTTAACTTTCAAAATACTTCAAGTCTCTTAATAGTTAGAAAACAAGTTTTCTTCTACTTTTTAAACCTCAAGTAACTTCACCCTTAACGCAAGTTACTTCTCTTAAATCATGTCATTTCTCCTCTTTTAAAATCAAATAAGTAAATCACTCCTTTGACTTCTAAAGTCATTATAATGACCTTTAGGTTTTAGAACTAAGGCACTAGCCAAAAGATTTGGAAACCACTTCCTTTTCAAGTCTCTATGTACTTTAAGAAAAATACCTTCACTTTTAAGAATCCAAACTTCCCTAAGGAAATGGATTATACTACTTACAATTTAAACATCAAAGTACACTCAAGAAAGTACATAGAACAAATTCTATTTTAGGCAATCCAAATACAAGCAAGGAATGGATCATTCGAGTAGAACTTACTTTCTTTATTCTAAGGAATCATGCTAGAAGAGGAGATAGTTCACATACCTTTCTACTAAATCCTCAAGCTAAGCCGAATACGCCGTACGTAGAAGTGTCAAC
Source organism: Przewalskia tangutica (assembly GCA_029844215.1). Taxonomy (NCBI): domain Eukaryota; kingdom Viridiplantae; phylum Streptophyta; class Magnoliopsida; order Solanales; family Solanaceae; genus Przewalskia; species Przewalskia tangutica. The sequence continues at coordinate 77,741,182 of CM056732.1, read as the reverse complement.
CTAAAATGGTCACAACAAGACTATCAACTTCTAGTCTCTATGTAGAATAATACTAAGTATTTAGTCTCTAATTCTACGGAAAATCGGCAAGACTTCCTTTGTTTCTACTCACTTTGCCACCTTTTCAAGGCGAATACAATAACCAACAAGCCACATTTAAGGCTCCAACAACAACCAAACAAAGGGATTACACGCCTTACACCGTGTAAAATTCCGCCCACAATTCATACAAGGTAGTTCCATAATTAAAGCCATTCTCGGCCAACTTACAACCAACAACACTAAGTCTTTTCCAACCCTTTTCCAAATTCCAAGTTCTTAGGTCAACATGTTATTTAGTCATAGACAACATCAACAACTACAATTTCCTTCTTTATTCAACATGCGACGACTTAAACTAATAACCAACTTGAATTCCAATCTTAAAGCTAAACATGCTAGATTTCGGATTAGGGTTCCAATAGTCAAAATACTTATCAAACTTCATACTATATAACACATGCTTGCTAAAATCCATAGCTACAACAATAAGTAAGTCTTAACTACTAAAACGACAAAATTTATACCTTTCCAAGCCCTTAAAATTTCCAAGATCCAAAGTCGCGCCTTAGCAATTCTTAGCTCCTTTCCTTAAGTTCCAATCCGCTCCAAGCATTCCTTAGAGGCCTATGAAGAACCCTTCTTCAAGTTCCAACTTCAAAGTTGAAGAACTCCCTTAGTTTCCGCCTTGCGACTAACGTGAAAATACGTTTTTTCCGAAATCTTTCTATTGAGATATCCTTACAATACTCTTAGGAACCTTGGTTTAAAGTCTTGTGGCTAATGGATCACAAACTAAAATTTTTTGTGTGGGAATAATAGCAAACCCGAGAGGTCTCTTGTTCTTGGCACAAGTGTTCTCAAATTTTTCTAAGTGTTAAATGACAAGTCTTGCACTAGTAGTATACTTATAACACAATGGAGGGTTTAGATATCCACAAATGTGAGGCTAGGATGAAAATCACATGGATCAAGCTTATGTGGCAAGTTGACAAGTCTGATGTCAAGCTTAGCAAGATTTATCTTCCAAGATGTTCAATGACCATAATACCCTCCCTAATTCGACCAAGACCACTTATGGGGTGCCACGTGTCGCCTCTCATTCGTCCATAAAATTAGTAACCTCGGGGCCCACAAAACGAAAAATTCATCGGGTGGGCCCACGTGACCAAATCCGTAAAACAAATTTCCATAATATTACTAAGTCCCATACTCTTCAAATAATGTATTTTGAGAATCCAATTCTGAACAACGAACATTTTTCCTTTCCGACATTCGGAAGATTTTCCGTCGGAAAAACAATTCTTCCTTTCGTACTAATTTCCAAGTCTTGTTTCCTTACGTACATTCTCTTATACATGTCCTGGACTTACGGGGTGTAACATCCGCGCTACCTCTGGTTGGACAATTCTTCGCAAAATGGCCCTGTCGGCCGCAAGTATAACAAACTCCCAAACTAGCACGACACTCCCCATAATGGAGTTTACCACAACGGCCACACTGAGGTAGGGGTGGCCTCATCTGGATAACACCCCTACTCCCCCGAAAACCTGAAACCTTGGAGCCCTGACCTGCTCCTGAATACCCCAGACGTCCTGAAGATTGTGAAGAAGTACTATGTACTGGCTGAAATGTATAACTAGTCTGCTGCTGAGGATGTCCGCCTTTAAAGTTACCAATGGACCCTGCTGTCTTGGCCCTCTTGTGCTGATCTCGGTCATTTCGTCAACCTCTACGTTCCTCAGTCCCCTGTGCATAATCCTGCATGCGGGCAATGTCCATGCCCGGCTGAAGAGCTACTCCTGTACAACCCTCTGCTAGATAATCATCCAGTCCCGTGACATATCGGTGCACTCTATCCTCCATGTCTGCCACTAGAGTGGGGGCATACTGAGCTAATGAGTCGAACTCTATGTTGTACTCCCGAACCATCCGCCCATTCTGTCTTAACATCATAAAACTATCCACTCGAGCTCTCCTCATCTGTGGAGGCAAGAAGTGGTTAAGAAACGCCTCCGAGAACTCGTCCCAACCAACTAGAAACACATGTTCCCCCAGGGATAGTTCCCATGAATCAAACCAATTGACTGCAATATCCGCGGCCGATCTGAACTCAAGATACCGATTCGGCCTCTGAGGCCTTAATCACTCTCATGATCCGCTGCATCTGTCGAATAAACTCCTGAGGATCTTCCTCAATTCTCAATCCATAGAACTCTGGCGGACTGCAACTCAAGAAGTCCCGAAGACTCAAACTATCGGTTCTGGGGTGCACCATCGGAACAACCGGAACCTCCGACTCTCGTCTGTCCTCATGCATAGCCACGATCCTAGCCAGTAACTGGGACATCTCTTTGTAACACATATCCTCGACTCCTGGTCGTGGAACTGGAGGCTCAGATATCATGGCCTCAGTAGAAACTGTTGTCGCTGCGCTAAACTCTGCTGGGGCTGGCGGCGTCGCAGAACTCCCCGTATGAAGCACTACCTTAGGTAAAAACTGGGCATGTGCCCTCGCAACCCTCTGTGTTCTACTCGCAGCTCCCTCTGCTGCCTTGCCCTTCTGGGCTCTGGTTGCCTTGAGTAGAGGCATAACTGGTACATAAGAATACGTCAGAGGGAGTCCAACTTATAACACAGCTCTAAGGCACGATCTCAGAGTGAGAAGAATGGAAACCAATCCTAAATATCCTGCAGCCTCCTGATTATAGGTGTGGTGCACAACACGCCGATAATCAAGACTCTACTAGATACGGTCTGTAAACACTTTCCGAGGACTAACTGCTCTGATACCACTTTTGTCACGACTCGACCTCGGGCCCGCGACTGGTGTCTTACCCAGGGCACCCTAGTGATAATACATCAGAGAAAATCAGCGGAAATAAAAACTCAAAAACATGTAACAATGTAAAATAGGAAGTATGCCAACCGATAGGTCGCCTTTCAGCATGTATATATATAAAACCCGAACAGTTATCCTTTACAAGCCCAACTCACAACAGTACTACAGACCTCTAAGAGTTTGATATAACAACTATGACGGGACAGGGCCCCGCCATACCCCTGAATGTACAAGTACTCTGATGACAGGGAATCTATACTAAAAGATAAGCCTCGGAGAAACGGAGCTTCCCAATCAGAGCGTGATCCCATGAGCGAGGATCAACAACCGGTGTACCTCTACTGCGGCATGACGCGGCCCGAGGTCGATCTAACAAGTACCAAGTATGTGGCGAAAATATCAGAATGAAATCATAACAGTCTATATAAAATAGGAGACATGTATGATAACCAACTACAGTACATAATACATAAGAAGTCATGTCAAGTCAGAGACTCATGCCCTCAAAGTCATCACTCAAATATAACCATGGGTCTCACGCCCACAATATCAATCATGCCCGTGGAACGCCTTCCTCACTGCCGACAGTCTATGATAAAATATAACACCAACAAGTACACATGAACACCAGGTCCCACCTGTGTCATAAAAACCGTACGGGCCAAGTAGGAAAATTAACCACCAGATCCAGCCTGCATCATAAAACTGACCGGGGCAAGTACGAAGGTATAGCTACCAGATCCAGCCTGCATCATCAACTGACCGGGGAAAGTACGAAAGCCAGCTACCAGATCCAGCCTGCCACCACGAGATATGACCGGGGCAAGTACGGAAGCCATCTACCAGAGCCTACCGTACCAATTATGCTATAAAGCCCGGCAAGTACGGCGCCAACTACTAAGTACTCCTGCGTCGCACCGACCGGGCAATCACGAGCCAACTACTGGATCGCTGCGTCGATAACCAGATTCCACTGCATCACGGTGGCCGGCAATCTGAAGCTAACTACGGTACCTCCCGCGTCATGTCACGATGGGCAAGGCAAAGCTAACTACCAGGTACCTCCTGCATCACGAGACTTCATGGGGAACTAATTCGTGGAATACAATAACGATGGAATCATACCCGTGGGCCACCCAACGTGTCGGTATGTCCAAGTAAATAACACAATAAAGAACTGACCGGGGCAAGTACGAAGGCCGACTACCAGGTACCTCCTGCATCACGCCAATGACCGGGGCAAGTATGAAAGCCAACTACCAGATACCTCCTGTGTCACTAAACCTCATGGAGAGCTAGTCCATGGAATAACAATCCTAATTGAAGCATACCCGTGGGCCACCCAACGTGTCAGTATGTCTAAGGAAACAACAAGATAACCGACCCTCCATCGAGAGACGCGGTAGTATAGAAATACAACACTTGCACAACAAAGGCTATCACAACTAGCATAGGCAAGTTTAACATACACTTAGACTTTCATTTTATGACAACAATTCTGGGTTTTACCCCAAAGTACTACATACTTCTATTCCCTTAAAAAGATCCCTTTTTACGTAAAAATCACACGATACTAATACCCGTAGTATCAAGACACTTTCATGTTTAAATCAAGTACTTTATACTTTTTAAACCAAGTGGCTTACACTTTTAAAACAACGTCAAGTATACTTCTAAAACCCAAGTAACTCACTCTTTAAAGATCAAGGCACTCACACCTTTTAAAATCAAGCCACTTATACTTTTCCAATCAAGACAAGTTCAATATTTAAAAACACAAGTTACTTACACTTTTAAACTCAAGTAACTTACTCTTTTCAAAACAATTAACCTATACGTTTAAATCAAGTTACTTCTCCTTTCCCAAAATCAAGTCGTTTATAAGTCAAGTCTCTTATCTTTCAAGATCAAGTCTCTTAACTTTCAAAAGTAATCAAGTCTCTTATCTTTTTAGAATAACCAAACCATTCTTTTATCTTCATAAAGTCGCTATAACTAACTTCTCATAAAGCCATTATAACACTTTATGTTTTAAATTAACCAAAGACAACCAAATTCCTTTAACACATATACGTCTACCGTACTATATAGTTCACAACAATCATGCTCAAGAGGATAGGAAGAATCGCATACCTCCTCGGCTAATCCACTTTGCCAAGTCGAATATGCCGCGCGTAGAATATTAACCTATAAAAATCAAATACTTCTATCAACGTCTACATCTCTTCGTAGAATATTTCTAAGTATAGCATGTCTTATTCTACGGAAAATCGGGCAGCACTTCCCCTTTTTTTACGTACTTTTCCACCTTTTTCAAGGCCCGATATTCAATAACCAACATGCCACATTTAAGGCGCAATAATACAACAATACCAAAGGGGATTACACGCCTAACTAGAAGTGTAAAATTTTGCCCCATAACAACAAAACAGTCCATTAGTCCAAAGTAAATACAGTCCAAATGTAAATACAGTCCATTAGTCCACTAGTTGGTGTTCTTGGTCAACTACTACAATCAAACTTATCCAATTTTCGGCTAGCATGCCGTAATTACTTCTTTATTCTTCCAACTTATATTCCAATCTTTATATAAGTTATAATTACTTTGTTATTAACTGTCAACAGGTAATAGATATGTTTTTACCATTTTAATGGCTAACATGCCAATTTCTCCATTTTTAGCAACTTAACAAGGTCCAAATCGTTTCCATCTTCCTTCCATGTATTACATACTTATTTATATACTTCCAACATATATAATATCCAACTTCATAAAGAAGACAAAGTTCATTACCTCAAAGAGCCCAAAATAATCCAAGAACTAAAAGTCGATTCGTAGCACGTTTAGCTCCTATTCCTTACGTTCCAATCCGCTCCAAGCAACCCTTAGAAGCTCCTAACCAACTCATCTTCAAGATCCAACTTCAAAAAGTGAAGAACACTTTAGGCTCCAAATATGCAAGTTTCGGCCAAGGCATAGTTTGTAGGATAGGGGTGTAAAATCTTATCTAACACTTGGTTAACAACCTTCCTAACACATCAAGGAAGAACACTTAAGAGTTTAAGAATTTTTGGACAACATTTGGTCAAGATCTATAGCCATGGCCGAGAGTAATCAAGGAAGGGAGGGAGTATTTGCCTTGAAAATTAATCTAAGTGTGGATGAAGTCTTGCTACAAGGGTGTATTTATAAGAAAACCAAGGGCTAGGATCAAAGCAAGTGTGTGGATGAGATTGGGGACAAGTGTGTGTGGGTCCCATAAGCCACTTGTCCAACACAAGACTTGGGACAGTTGGCTTGCCACTTGTCCTCTATATTTCGGCCACAATGCCACCTAAGGGGGTGACATGTGTCGCCCTCTTATTCGTCCAAAATATTTCATCTCCCGAAAATATCCATAATGGCCAAAATCTCGAAAATAATGTGGGCCCCACAAAATCGTAAATTTCTCCCGTGGGCCCCACGTGACCAATTCCGAAAAATAAAATCCATAATTCTCTAATATTCCAAGAAGTCCAAATACCAAAATTGAGAATCCAATTTCCAATAATAAACCTTTTTCCTTCACGAGGTTCGAAATATTTTCCGTCGGAAATTCAAAACTTTCTTTCCTTTCGTACTTAGGGTTACATTCTCGTACGTACATCCTCCCATACATACTCTGAAACTACAGGGTGTAACAGTATATATGTGTTTATTTATGGCCCTGTGTGGCATCTGTTAGGTTGCTGGATATAGATGGATAGACACTACTATAAAGGAGACTCTGTCAAAATTTCTAGAACCTGAGACATGATATGAACATTCGAGGACGAATATTTCTAAGGGCGGAAGAATGTTACACCTGTCATTAAGGTTAAGATTCAGATAAGGGGTATGAGATATAATTATACAAGCTATGAACACGCCAATGAGTATTTAAAATGATAAGTTATTTATATTTCTCTTTTGAGGATTATTACATATTGTGGGAATTATGACTTGGAGAATACGAGACCTTATGAAATTCCCGGGAATTAAAGGAAACGGAAATCAAGATTTAAAGAAATAGATTAAGGTTTACTACTTTGGGGATTAAATTAGTTTAATAAGCACTTGGAGGGATAAAGTGTAAAAAGAAGGGGGACCTAGGTGCACTTTTAGAAATCTGAAAATTAGCACTTAAAAATGCCTAACAAGTTCATTTTTCTTTTCTTCAACACAAAATTGAATCTTCCTTTCCCTTTTCCACAAGCCTAGGTCGAAAATCTCCCCCTTTGCAAGAGAAAAATTCAAGATCTTTACTCCACCTTGTTAGATTAATTAACCTACATAATTAAGCCAAGAATTAGAACATTTTTGGACCCAAAAACAGTGGGGTCTCGACTGGAATGCCCAGCAGATTTTAGAAACGAAAATTTCGAATTTTGATGCAACTATTGGGAAGTAACAAACATGTGTAGATGTTGGGTAACATGGTATAAGGATTGCATGTCATTTTGGGTTGAAAGAAGAGAAGAATTTGGGCGAAAAATCGACAAAAAAGGGCAAAAATCGTTGGGGCAGTGGGCGATCGAAGGGGTTGTTTTGAGCTCGGAAATTGGTAAAAATTTATCCCTTTCATTTTATATTTGATAGATTAATTGACAATTATAGTTAGGAGAATTATCCTTGTTAAGGAAGAAATAGAAAGAAGACAATGCATGCGATTATTAGAAGACGAAACTGATTTAGAACCCATTTTTGGAGTACATTGGAATTGATTAATTATGTTGGTATGTTATTACTAATTGCATGTGATAATTTAGATGAACCCTTGATGTTTAAAGTAATAGTTGTTATATGAAGTGTTGGAAGCTTAATTGAAAAGTAAGGAATTTTGGAAAAGTTTTGGAATTGTAATAGGTGTTGGCCGAAAAGTTGATGGAAATTATTGAACATTATGGTAATGTATTACGGGATGAATTGGTGTTGAAAAATAAGTTAAAAATACGCATAGGTATTGAGGTAGTTACCTATACATGTCTTGAAAGGATTAAAGTGTAGAAAAGTGTTAATTTTATATTCTTGAATTAGCGATGTTGTTAGAAAATTGGATTGCTCCCATGAATAATTCTAACGTAACTAGATGATTGACTACTATGAGAAATAAATGTAGTAGTTGTCTTGGTTATTGAAGTTGTTAAATGGAATAATTACAAATAGAAGGTATGCGCACTAACGACGTAAATGGAATGTTTGAGATAATTTTGACTACATATTGAAATGATAGTGATTATTGATTTGATTTGGATTGTTGGTTGGATTTGAATTGTTGGTTGATTTGGATATTGGTAAATTGTCGATACGCACATAAACAGAGGAAATGCTGCCCAAATTTCTATAGAAATAGGAAGTCGCTATTCAATATAACTTACGTTAGAAATCATAGAAGTGACGTACGTATTCCCCTTATTATAGGTTGAAGTATTAGACGAGGATCCAAAGTGTTTGGCCCAGTTGCCATTTCATTAGGGTATTGCTGCCTGAGGTCTCGTGTTCGATTCCCCTGACCAGTGAGAGTGGAACTGTGTTCCCCCAAAAAATATCTCCACTGTTAGCATGCAAGCCAAGCGGTGTATACTAATCCGTAGGGCCAGGACCGAGGTGGGATTTTCTGGGGTATGCGGCCGTAATGCGGTGGAACCAGTCACTTTATAAAAAGTTTACCCTACCACAGTTTCGGCTAGGAGTTAGAGAGAAGTTTCTCTCACTAGGCAAAACGCTCTCAACGTTTCGGCCTAGTTGCTCCTCATGCAATCTCAAGCTCTTCACCTCTTTGATTCTTAGTTTGATCTTAATTATGAAGTGTGTTCTTCAATCGTGGATTACGTATCTGATTTATTGTTCAATTACATTCATTTGGTGTGAATTAGTTGGAGTCTTTTCAGATTCGTGAAAATTCTAGTGTTCAAGCTCTTCGACGTTCAAGTATTCGAATCTTGCTCGCCAATTAGTGATCTTCTTTCACTAAGTTTTGATTCAAATTCCTCCTTGCCTCATCTCATGCCATAGGGAAGAAGAAATCGACCTCTAAGGCTAACCATGATGTGGACATGAACGTGATGCCTATGAAGAAGAAGAAACCGGCAAGTGAAGAAGATGGAAAGAAAAAAAAGGTTAGCACTAAGGAGGACAACTTAGTTCCTAGCGTGTCAGACCCTACCATTCTAGTTCATGTTCCAGTAGATACGAGAATTACTCTTGAAAATGTAGTGGATGATGATACACTACAAATTATTCACGAATGGGGAGAAGGTATGGAAGAGGAAGCCAACGATGATGAGAATGGTGGTGGTACGGTTGCTGCTCCAGTGGTGTTTGCACCTAGCCATGCTCAGGTGATGTCCATACCCCCTATGAATGTTATTGGTGCTGAAGGAAATAACAGATTTGATTCCAATCTATCCGTTATTGCTCCGGCGATACTTTCTCCGAGTAACGTTCCGGTGAACACCCTGGGGCAGAGGAGGAATGCGGGTGCTATGGCTGGTGACGGGTCAAAAGACGGGTATTGCGGGGGGTTCCGGAATCAATATGGGTCAAGTAGAAACTCGTGGAGTACAGGTGGATCCAACAGAGGGTCACAGGTCAAGGAGGCAAGTTCCAATGAGTCTTGGAAAAACGCATGCTGCGGAAGCCGAAGGGTCAGCTCGATCAACGATGCATGGGAATTCTAATGATGCGGGTATTTATGGTACTTCAGTTGCCAAGAATATTGGGAATTCAATTATTGCGGAAGTCGAAGGGTCTACTCTTCTAACATGAATTGGAAACTCAAATACTACGGAATCCGAGGGGTTATCTCGTCTATCAAAACATGGGAAGTCGAATATGGTGGGAACTAACAAGACTATTAATGCTGCAATAAATGATGGAATGGACATTGACAATGCCAAGAACCCTCGGAATCACAACACTATAATTAATGATGGGGCATTTAATGACACGGATCAAACCGAATTTATGGTAACCATTCCCAATGGCACGCGGATAATAAATACTCAACCAAGTGCATCTAATGCACCTGTTGACCCTGAACTACAATCCGAACGAATATTTGCTGCCAAGAATGAACAACAAACTAAAAATCTGAATTTGACTAAGAAAACTTATGCGGGTATCTTTACGGGTACTCGACTAGAGGCGAAAGGTCTGAAATTGCAATACCTAGAACACAATGGAGATGATGTTGAGCTTGATGCAACGGATGAAGTGCCATTCGTCAAAACTTGGGGATATTGCTTAATTGGTTGCTTCACGGGTCCCTTCCCGGGCCGAGTAGCGCTCAATTCTATTGTCAAGCAATGGGGAGTGAAATGTCGTATTATTCCCTATGGGCGTGGTTGGACCGTTTTCAAGTTCATGACTAAGGATGATCGTATCAAAGTATTTCACGGAGGTCCTTACATGACTTTCGGGAAAACTTTAATGTTGAAACTAGTTGATAAGGGTGTTCTATTGACGGATGATCTTTTCACAAGTATTCCAGTTTGGGTGGTATTTCGTGATGTTCCTTTGTCGGTTTGGAGTGCCTCCGGATTGAGAAAGATCGTATCACGTGTATGAGTGCCCCTCTACACGGATAAATTTACTAAGGAAAGATCAAAAATGAATTATGCTCGTATTCTGATTGAAGTTGATGTTAGTCAGGAGCCAGTCACAGAATTAGGAGTCAAATTGCCCGACTCTAGGCGATATGTACAAAAAGTGGAATATGAAAACTATCTGGACTTTTGTTTTCATTGTAAAACTTTTGGCCATAATCACTTGAAGTGTAAACATTTGTCATGGAATGAGGAGCCTATGGAAATCACCCGGCTCCAAAATTTGAGCAACAAGTCTAAGAATGGTGGAAATGCGGGGCAAAGTGAAACAACGGCACATTCAATGCCTCCACACTCAAACCCCCTCTCCATACCACAACCTTTGAATGGTGAAACATCTACAAGAACTCATGTACAAGCCCAGAACCAGCCGCATATCCTCGGAAGTGTCGGTGAGGTCTTGAACGTAGTTATACCTTCGGCTGTGACTCAGAGGAATAATGTTAACTTGCGGGTCGCGCAAAGGCAAGATATGGTCCATGCTTCTGGAAGTGATACTCTATACCAAGAGGGGGTCTCAAACCAAAGGATTAGAGGTGATTCTAACAAACACATCGCTCCGGATATGCGTGGAGGTTTGAATACTAGTGACGGAGTTGCAGGAATGGATATATGCGCCCAGTCTCTTGAGAACAATGAACAAAGGGCACATAGCACTAGTACCTCGACTGCACAAGATGGTTGGCAAGAGGTTACTTCAAAGAGGAACATTGGCAAAGCAGCAAGCACACGACGTGGAGGAGCCCATGAATCCTCATTTGGTTCTTTATGAAGATACTTTGTTGGAATGTCCGGGGTCTTTGCGGACACCTGGATAAAGCAGCCACATAATCTCTAGTATGTAGGCTTGTACAACAGCATTCGGTGGCAATGGCATGCTTACTTGAAACCAAGTTCTCGCGAGCAAGACTTGAGACTTTTCCTTCACTTCGATTTCCCGCATGGAAGTCTAGTTCTAATATAGACTTCATTGACGGTGGTAGAATGTTGCTTCTTTGGGATACTTCTAGAGTAAGTTGTGAGGTACTTGGCATGGATTCCCAACACATACATGTCCAAGCACTTTGTAATATAACTCAAGTATCATTTGTTGTTACTTTTGTTTATCCGGTCTATAGTATTCCGGAAAGAAGAAAACTTTGGCATCATCTTGCACATTTGGGCACTGGTATTGCCAAACCATAGATGATTCTTGATGACTTTAACTCTTATTGCTCGTCTCAAGATAATATTGGTGGATCACCCCACTCGGCCTACGCACTAAAGGATCTTGGGAATTTTATGTTGGCACTCGGACTCTCGGATACCCCATCTTCGGGTCCATTCTTTACTTGGACAAATGGCTCTATTTGGTCCAAACTTGATAGAGTACTAATGAATCAATATTGGAGTGATTTGAACCTAACATGCTCCGCTACCTTTCTTCCTATGGAACCGATCTCAGATCATTGCCCGATTTTAGCCTCGGTGGTTACTTCATCTCCTAAAGGTAATCGCCCTTTCAAGTTCTTTAACATGTGGCTGGAACATCCTTCATTTGATCATATACTTGATTCATGTTGGAGACAATATGTGAATGGTTCGGCTCAATTCGTCTTAACTACGAAATTGAAGTCATTGAAACGACCTTTGAAAGAATTGAATGGTTGTGAATATGGAAGCATTGCTCAAAAGGCTGCCTCGACCAACTTAGAATTCAAAGAAGCGGTCAAGGCACACATGGATGACCCATTTAATGATGAATTGAAATCTGAAGTTAGTAGTTTGAGAGCTAAGGCGAATTTCTTACTTGAATCTGAAAGAAATTACCTTAGGCAGAAGGCCCGCAATACACATCTAGTTGAAGGAGACAAGAGCTCTAAATATTTCCATAGCTTGATCAAGAGGAACAATTTGAAGAATTCTATCTCATATCTTGTCAAAGATGATGATACCACTACATCCTCCCATGAAGAAGTGGCGGAATTACTAGTAAAATTCTACAAAGATCTATTCGGTGTCTCAAGAATTGCAACCCCCAATGATCCCATGGTATTAGCTTCAGGTACTACACTTGGAGTAGCATATTGTGCTCTTCTTGAGCAACTTATCACTTACAAAGAAGTTCATGATGCCCTTTTTGACATCGGCAATGATAAAGCTCCGGGCCCTGATGGTTTCTCTTCGGCATTCTTCAAAAGTCGATGGAAAACAGTAGGAAATGATGTTGTCCGAAGTGTGAAGGAATTCTTCTCCACGGGTGTCTTATTAAAGCAATTGAATCATACTATTCTCACATTACTCCCCAAACAGATCGGGATCCTAAGGTGGGAGACTTCAGACCCATTGGCTTGACTAACGTAGTCTACAAGATCATTACTAAGATACTGTCTAATCGGATGACTTCTTTCCTTCCTGCTCTTGTTGATAATTGTCAAGGTGCTTTTGTGAAAGGAAAGAACTTGGTATATAATGTATTCATCGCTCAAGAACTTGTGAGAGGGTCTAATAGAACTCGGTGTTCTCCAAGATTCATGCTCATGGTGGACCTCCGAAAAGCCTTTGACACGGTGTCATGGGAATTTCTTGATTCAGTTTTAAGGGGACTTGGATTTCCTGATAGATTTGTTAAGTGGATAATGGAATGTGTTACCTCTCCTATATTTTCCATTTCGATCAATGGCGAACTTCAAGGGTATTTTGCGGGAAAGCGTGGATTAAGGCAAGGTGATCCTTTGTCCCCCACCTTATTCATTCTATGTATTGAATACTTCTCTAGGCTTCTCAAGATAAAGACTTCGGATTCGGGGTATTCTTTCCATCCGAAGTGTGCGGATCTCGGCTTGACCCATCTTGCCTTTGCGGATGACTTAATGCTCTTTTCTAAAGATAATGAAACATCAATTGGAATTCTTATGGATTGTCTTGAAAACTTGGAAGAGGTGTCGGGTCTATCCCTAAATCCTTCTAAGTCATCTATCTACTTGGTCGGTGTTCATGGAGTTAATCGTCAAAAAATCATAGAGAGGGTCGGTTTTTCAGAAGGAACTTTCCCAGTGAGATACCTAGGGGTCCCTTTAGCCCCTTTATCAGTCTCTGTGGAGCAGTTCGCGCCCTTCACAAATGCCATCTCAAGTTATATTCAGAAATGGGGTCATCACGGTCTCTCATATGCAGGCAAAATTGAATTGATTCGCTCTGTCATTCAAGGAGTTGAAGGGTTTTGGTTTCGGGCCTTTCCTCTACATACTGTCGTGTTAAACAATGTTTGTTCTGCTTGCATTCAGTTCTTATGGGGAGGTAGGCCACCACGGGTTGCTTGAGATGAGGCTTGTGTTCCGCAATCAGAAGGTGGTCTAGGACTTATGAACATTAGAGTTTGGAATCTTGCTCTTCTTGCTCGCTCAGTTTGGCTCTTTCACACTAATGCGGACACTATTTGGGTGAAATGGGTCAATACCATCTACTTGAGAGGCCAAACAATTTGGGACTATGTAACTCGAGAAAGGGATTCACTCTTATTCAAGAAGCTCTACAGAATTCGAGATATGTTCACTTGCATCTTTGGCAGCTGGGATGGGGCTATTGATGGCCTTGGACAATGTTGTGTTAATGGAACGTTTGACTCTGCCCTTGTTTATGACGTCTTTCACACCCCACGTGAGCCCAAACCTTGGATGTCTCAAATTTGGAAAGGATTTATCCCGCCCAAGTTCTCATTCATGGTTTGGCTCAATTGCCGCAAGCGTTTGGCTACTAAGGACACTCACATTTATGAATTTATCGGATACTTCTTATGGTTTTTGCAAGCGTGATAATGAAACACGAGCTCACTTTTTCTTTGCCTGCCCATATTCGGGGAAGATCTGGAAGCAAATCAAAGATTGGTTGGGGATTAGAAGAGAAATGACAACTATTGAAAGTGCTCTGAAATGGATCAAGAAGGAACACCGTGGGACGAGTATCCGGTCAAGAGCTATACTCCTTGGTTTTTGCATTGTGGTATTTGAGATTTGGAGGGCAAGGAATGCATTGAATTTGATGGAACTACTCTGACTGAGGACGACATTATTGCTAGAATCAGTTGGCAACGTATCGAGTCCTTTACCGTTTATTTCCCTCATGTAGCTTCACCTTCTGAATGAACGCCCCATTCCCTTTGAGTCTTAGCTTTTTGTTTCTTACCTTGCATTGTATTACGTTGAGGCTTGAGAACCCTCAATGATGGATTGTACTTACCTGATTTCTAGTTTTATAATATTTATTAACCTTTCAAAAAAAAAAGTATTAGACGAGGCATATTCTAGTAGTGAGTTGGCTAGCGCGACTATAAGGTATGTGAGTCTATCCTTCTTTCTTTTGGCATTATTATATGAATTCTTATTCTTTTCATCTTGACATGTGTCTTGAACATAGTGAATGTACGGCGGACGTACATGACTTCTTCACAGTCTAATTCTTAGTAATATGAGTTATGGAAAGTACATGTGATTGTCTAGTAAGAAGTTTATCTAATGATTTTAATGAGAGCCGGGAAATGATTTAGATTGCATACAGTTGCTCATGATATCTACTCGTGCTAAGAGTCATTTTTCCATTTCACCGTGTCCCTGGTCGGGCAGATTCGTGCACAGATTTTAGGATGATTCACCGCGTCCCTCCTTAGAGGGTCGGACAGTTTATGTATACTTATATGATGATTCCACAAACAGGCATCCGTGATGCGGGTACATATACCCAGGATAGTATATTTCACCGCGTCCCTCACCAAAGGGCCGGACAGTTTATTCGCTTACTTATATATGATGATTTTATGACTAAGCATGCATGAGTACTGATATGACTCTCATTCTTTATGACACAGTTGACTCTCTACCTTACAGGACACAGTTATGATCTTATTTACAGTATTTCATGCTTTCATACTCAGTACATTATTTCGCATCGACCCCTTTTCCTCGAAGTGCGTTCATGCCCGCAGTCTGAGAGATCGATTAGGTGACTCTTGATTTAGACGCCTACCGGTCTTGAGAGCTCCTTTGTTCCGGAGCCAGCTATTTTGGTACAGATCTTTATCTTTCAGACTTATGCATATTTTGGGCACGACGGGGTCCTGTCCCGTCATATGTCAGTATTGTACTCTTAGAGGTCTGTAGACAGTTGTGGGTTGGACGTTTGTACCTTGCGATGTTGTTATACTCTGTGTTGGGATGTTCCCGGTTATTCCTGTTGTTATTTAGTGGCAGCCTTGCCGGCTGGCCTATTTTGACTATTCCTTTGTGTATATGATGTTGTTTGGTGGCAGCCTAGTCGGCTAGCCTGTTTTGTTTGTTGATTAGTTGTGTAAGGCAGTCTTGTCGTCTCACCTATTTGGGGATATGTTGTAAAAGCAGTGTTGTGCTGCCAAAATTTCTATAGATCTCGGTATTAATTGGGTTAAAAGTGATAGGTCAGTAATGACGTCCAATTAGGACGTTTAGTCGCGGTCCGTCGGGTCGGGTCGTGACACGAAGGTTGTAGATTCTATAGTGCATTTTGGAGTAGAGGGGAGGTGTCTGAGTCATCAAGGAAATCGTAATCAATGACTCAAATATTTTGTATGTTGTCGAACGGGAAGATGTACTCAACAAATATGACATGGCGTGAGATTAAGATTGTGTCTGTGGATATCTCATAGCACAAGTACCTCATATGGTTTGATGGAAAACCGAGGAAGACGCATGGAGTAGAGCGAGGTGCTAATTTATGAGGGGTCGTGGAGGACAGATTTGGGTAACAAAGACAACTGAAAATTCGAAAGAAAATCATAGGAAGAGATCTGACGGAAGAGAATTTCCGTGGGTGTCCGATTTTGAAATGTACGGGTAGGTAAGATGTGAAGAATGTGTTCTACCATTTTTAATGCATAAACCCAAAAAGGTAGGGGAGATACACATAAAAAAGAAGGGTACGAATCATATTGGTGCGGATAATTCTTTTGGTTTACCATTTTGAGAGGAATTATGGTGGCAGGAGAAATGGAACATCATGCCATTAGCCGCACAAAAATTATGAAACTGGGAGTTATTGAACTCGTGACCATTATCACATTGAAATATTTTGATGTTTTTTTTCAAATTATATTTTAACCAATGTACGAAATTCAAGAAATTTGGAGTAGACTTGAGACTTAAGTTTAAACGGATAGACCCAAAGGAAGTGAGAGAATTCATCCAAAAATACCAAATAATATTTATGACCTAGGTTGTTGGTTATAAGAGATGTCCATCAATCCGCATGAATAATATCAAAAGGAGATAAAGTATTATTCGAAGAAGACGTAAAAGGAAGTCTAACATATTTCTCTAGATGACAAGAGGAACAACTATGGGCAAGGTTCCCTTTATTACATTGTATTAACTTGTGGTTTCTAAAAAATCAAAAACATGGGCTCTGGGATGTCCAAGTCTACTATGACATGTTGAGGAGGAGATGGCAGCTAGATATGTGGGAGGATTGACACTGACAGTGGACGTGGATAGGAAAGGATAGAAATCCCCCTCACTATGCTTCTTGTAAGAAGTTTCCTCGTACGTAGATCCGTTATAGAAAAACCAAATGGCTCAAAATTAATGGATACGGAATTGTCGGTGGCAAATTTTCTGACAGAGATTAGGTTATTGATAATGTTAGGGGCATATATGACGTTTCTAAGGGAAACGTGTGGACACGGTTGTGGGGTTAGTGTGTGGTCAAATCCTTGAATTGGAATGCGATGACCATTTCCGACCATAATAGATTTAGGAGTATTTAAATTGCGCAGTTGAGGAAGATTATCAGAATTATTTGGTGAGGTGAGAGTGACACTCGTATCCATATACCACATATTATCGGGCTGCTGAAATTTTAAAGAGCCGAAAATAAGGCCCAAATCTGTTGTACTAAGACTGGACGATTGTTGTTGGGCCGTAGAGAAATAGGTCTGGCGTTGGTGGCCCATGTATCGTGGGCCTGGAAGTGGGCCCAAGATGGTGGGCTGCAACGAGGAATATCGTGCCATGTTTGCGGATGGTAGGTTAGATAGAAAGATGAGGTTATTGAAGAATCATAAAAGTGAGCGATACTTTTCAGGGCTGCGAAAAGTTGCCAAAATATGTTGATTGGAGAGAGAAAAGTGCTTTTGTGAAGAAACCGAAGATCACAAAAGTTGATAGAGCTGGATGTTGGATGTTGTCACTGAAGCTGAGAAACAAGCTGCAAAAGACTCTCCTACGAGAAAAGAAGAAAGAGAGAGTCCTTTTAGCGTTGAAAAAGAAGAAAGTGCACGAAGTATTATTAAAGCAATTATCGAAGAAAGAGAGCGGGTAGGCTAGGGTTTGGCTTCTGATACCATGTAGAATTGTATTAATCTCCATTGAGAGTCTTTCTCATTAATACAAATATATATAATGTATACAATGTTGAATCCTAATGGAATAAGGATCCTATATTTATCATAATTATACACTACTATTAATTACAAAATATATGTTGAATATATGGTAATATTCACTAATATGCAGTGGCATAGCTTAGAAGGCCACAGGGTGGCCATGCCCCAACTATTTTTTTAATATAACTTTTTATAAACAACCCTCTAATATCCAATCACGCCCTCTCCCCACTAAAAAAATATAACTCTTTTATAAACAAACCATCCCCTCTGGCTCTCTCTATCCAGTATCACCAAAATTATAGAGGAATTATAATATGTCTCGATCAAGTAAGGGAAAGAGAAGAGAGGGGAAGGACTAATCATTGATTTGCTTCTTCCCTTAGATAAAAGTATATACAACTTGTTTGGTAGAAATTGAGAGAGAATAGCTTATTTTCATCCAATATGAGAAGGATTCAGAAAAGTTACTAACTACGGATATCCTAAAACTTCAGTCGATTTTTATTATTTTTCGTTTGTGAGGCCATAAGTGAAAGTATATTTATATCCTAGAGACAATCTGTATTATGACAAATATACTTTATACACATTCTTATATTCGAATTGGATTTCAGCCTCCATGATTCAATTATTAATGATTTCAAATCTTTAAAAGAACGAAGGACAACACTTTAATTCTAGGTACGTCTTTCCTTTTATATATTATATTTTTGTTGTATTGATGTTGGTGAAGTTGCACCACCAGAATTTTTAAATTTTTTATACAAAACGACGTCGTTTTATATAATTATTTTAATACAACTAGTCTGCTTGTTTGCTACATTGGTCTCTTGATAACATTCATAATTTCATTTTTTTGCTTCGTACATTGCCTTGCAAATTTTTTTTTTCCTACGCAAAAAATTATTACTTCGTATGTTTGTATCACCAGATTTTGTTGTCTGAATCCGGCACTAGTACCGCTCCTTAATATTTTGGGTAAAATCCGCCACTGCTAATATGTACGGTAAATTTTGTACACAGGCTGAGCTTAGGGCACCTAAAGAAGTTGCAAGTCAGTGCCCTCTCAAGTCTTTTAAGTTTTACAAAACCAAGAAAACTCCCACGGACTTTAATGAAATCAAAATCGGTCACTTGAACAGGCGTACGCCCTGGTGGTAAGATTTCATACTTCAATTTTATATGTTTACCTTGATGACCTACAAATTATATACATGCATGTATTTAGACGATAAGTAGTCGACTTTTTTACTGATGAAGGGATGGAAGCGCTATTTATGGTAGCAACACAGAGGTTTTGAAGAAAGTAAGAACATTTAAAGACGGGAAACTAAAACTAAAACTATCCACAGATGGGCTCCTCCAACAAGATGAGAATGGAAAAATCATCTCTGGTGATGTTCGCAACACTTGGTCTGGACTTTTTGTATTACAAGCTCTCTTTGTTCAGGAGCACAATGTTGTTTGTGACGCCTTGAAGGTATTAACATTATTAGAGTTTAACTTATAACACTGGCATTGAAATTAGTAATTTAGAAAGAAAAAAACACCATACTAATTATTAAAATACATAGTGTATACAAGCTAAAGTCATCATATTATGTATGTTTATGTTGGAGATAATGGATTTTGAGTCTTCTTTATAATTGGAATTGATTTTCAATTTTCCAGAAAGAATATCCAGAATTGAAAGATGAGGACTTGTATCGACATGCTAGGCTTGTCACTTCTGCTGTTATTGCTAAACTTCACACTATAGATTGGACTGTTGAACTTCTCAAAACTGACACCCTTCTTGCAGGAATGCGTGTCAATTGGTTAGTACTATCATACTAGCTATTTTTATGTTGTTATAATCATTAACCATTTTGTGTGTGACTAAAATTAAATTATATTGCAGGTATGGATTGCTAGGGAAGAAGTTCAAGGATACGTTTGGACACCTTGGAAGTTCCATTTTGAGTGGTTTTGTGGGAATGAAGAAACCTGAGAATCACGGAGACTGAGGAATTTGTGAGTGTCTATCGGATGCATCAACTCCTACCCGATAAACTTCAGCTAAGGAATATAGATGCGACACCTGGACCAAACAAATCTCTCCCTTTGACCAATGAGTAAGGCATCATTGTGTGCTTTGTGTCTGTCTCTCTCGCTCTATGTGTAAATAATGGATTTTGGGTCTAACTCAACCTCAAACGCTAGCTTGTAGGTTGAGGATTATTCAAGTTCAAAGGAGTCCATGTTCTCATTTCATATCCGATGTGAGACTCTTAACACTCCCCGCACGCCCAGACGTTGTTAACTGAAGCGTGAATAATATAATTTAGGGGCCCAACATCGGTGAATAATAATATAATTTGGGGGCCCAACATCGGTGAATAAAGAATTGGAATGAGTCTGACTCTGATACCACCATGTAAAAAACGAATCTTGGGCCTAACTCAATCTCAAATACTAGCTTGTATGGTGAGAATTGTTCAAGTCCATATAAGGAGTTCATATTCCTATTACATATCCGATGTGAGACTATTAACCGTGTGTATAGTCGTCAAACTTAGGCTAATCAAATTAATAAGCACGGATCATGACTCAATAGCCAAAAGTTTGTTGATTGGGTCAAGATGGGTCAACACAATCTGCCCAATATGATGCAACGTTTCCACCTTTTTCATTTTTCTTTTTGAAAAAAAAAAATATGAAGGCGGTATATTTTAAAAATTATTAGCTTAAGTTCTTTACATAATATTTTTTTTATGTTTGAGATGCAATTTGGCAAGTTAAGTTACACAGTTTCACTTGTCTTTAACTGAATAATTTGATGGGTCATTTTTGTTTAACATGTTAGGTCAAATCTACTAACATGATATGTGGATACAACACATGAATGAATTGCGCGATTATCACCTTATAGTATTATAGATTTATAGTAGGTAGTTGATTTACCTAATGTATTTTTTTCTAAAATTGTAGGATCCCGATGGAAGATTTAATAGGGGGAAAAGGAGAGGAAATTTTATCAAGAATTGGGTTTACTAAGCAAATGGTTTCAATGGGCCACCAAGCTAGTGGTGCTCTTGAACTTTGGAATTATCCAATGTGGATGAGAGATCTTATTACCCAAGATGTAGATGGAAGTGATAGGCCAGATCATAGATCTTGCAGCGCTTGAAAGTAAGTTCATTTTACACTATAATAGAGAGATTTCAAGTACGATCACTACTTTGATTAGAATAACAAGAAAGTTATAAAATTACTTTTGGTTATACTCAAGTATATGTGAATTGCTCAAAAATACAAATGATCGAAAGACCAATTTTTCAGTGTGAAGATTCAACACGCCACTGGTAACATTAATGCTTTGCTACTCGGTGTTGGAATTTGTACATCAAAGAACAATAAGTGATCAAAATTCTTGGCCAAGCGCCACGACGCATAGGGAGAGGGCCGCGGCGCCAAATGTCCAGAGAGCAAAGGAAAATCACCGTGACAAGAGCCGCGGCGATTGGAAGCTGAGCCGCGGCGCCTACGAGGCCGTAGCTTCGGAAAAATGATTTGTGAGAGAGGACCGCGGTGCTAAGAGGAATAGTCTCGGCGCCTGGGGTGAGCGCCGCGACGCCAAGGGTGAAGGGTCGCGGCGCTGGTCTAATGGACAAAACATTTCCTGGATAAAATCAAAACGGTGCAACTGTTCAAAACAGTTACAACCTTTGATTGGAAAGGTCATGTCTATCCAGAGTTGATCTCTATAAAAGAAAGGATGATCACTTAGTTGGATACATAGGAATCATAAGATCTTATTGCTTCTTCTTTTTCCCCAAAGTTTATTTCTGAAAAATATAAAGTAAATTCGTCTGGATCAAGTTCTTATGCAAGAACTTGCACCAGATAGTTGTATCCTCCAGATAGACGTCCGGAACTACAGCATAAGTGGGGACGAATTTATATTTTAGGACACTGCAAAGCAGGCCTCTATCTCATCGATAGTATTTGGTTTTCCCAATTGTAGTCTATTTGTTGTTGATTTCAATTACAATTTAATTATTATTATATAATTGTTTTATTTAATCGAAGATACTAGAATGGTACTAACAATCTAAGACATAAATATTCAGAAAAAATCATTTTCCTGAAATTCACAAATGGATTAGTCTGGATCTTCGATGGTGAAAAATCACCTCAAAAGTTCAAGGGTTCTGATTTCAAACGCTGACAACAAAAGATGTTGTTATATTTGACAACTCTTCATGTGGCGAATGTTTTTATTGTTGAGGCTCCTATGACATTTCCAGAAGGAGAAGGGGATGATGCTCCTACTGAGGGAGAGAGGGCTGAAAATCTGAAGGCTATTGAGACTTGAGAAAGTAATTAGTTTCTTTGCAGTAACTATATTCTCAATGCCTTGGATGACTCTCTCTATGATATCCACTCCACGTTCAAAATGGCAAGGGAGTTGTAGCAGTCATTGGAAAACAAGTACAAGACTGAGGTTGCTTGTTCAAAGAAGTTCGTCATTGGCAAGTTCTTGAACTTCAAAATGAGCGATGTCAAGCCTGTTGTCAAGCAAGTGGAGGAACTCCAAGTCATTATTCATGAGTTAGATGTGGAAGGTATGGGTCTTAACCCTAATTTCCTTGTTGGTTATACTATTGAGAAATTACCTCCTTCTTGAATGGATTTCAAAATTTATCTTAAGCATCTAACCTAAGATATGAATTTTGAGCAATTGGTTCTCAAACTTCGAGTTGAAGAGGATAACCGGAAGAATGAAAAGGTTGATGATGTTTCCTTAGAGCCTAATGCTAGCATGGTTGGAGGCAGACCATCTAAGGACAAGTTTCAGAAAGGCAAGGGCAAGATTGTTGCTGTCAACCCACCTTTTGCTGCCAGGAAAAATGCACTCGCCCCACACAAGATCAAAGCGTTCAAGAAACCGCAAATGGGAGTCTGTTGGGTGTGCGGTAAACCTGGGCATAGAGAAAATAATTGTCACCTTCGCAAAACTAAGGAGGTGGTGCTGGTGGTTCGGGTAATTTCAACCAAAACAACCGTGCTGAAACTAGAAATTAATTCATTTATGTTGTTGCTGCTCAAGCAAATCTGATTACTAATTCAACCGACTGATGGGTGGATACGAGTGCTTCTATGCATGTTTGTTCTGTAAAAGACATGTTTACATCCTATCAACCCATCAAGGATGGAGAACCTTTGTTCGTGGGGAATGCTGCTGCTGTGAAAGTTGAAGGAAAATGGAAGGTGATTCTGAAACTCACTTCTGTGAATGATATTATGCTCACTAATGTATTGCATGTGCCTGAAATTTGTAAGAATTTGATTTCTGGTCCTGTTCTAAGAAACAAGGGCTTTAAGATTGTATTTGAATCAGATAAATTTGTACTCACCAAAGGTGGGATGTATGTAGGGAAGGGTTACCTTAGTGAATGGCTCTTCAAACTATCTGTTGTACCTACTGAGGATGCTATTATTATTATTAATGAAAATACAGGCACTATCATTTCTTCTATGTACATGGTCGATTCCCCTTCCTTATGGCATTTAGATTAGGTCATGTTAATTATCGCTATTTACAAAGAATGGTAAAGTTAGGCATGTTGTCAAAATGTTCTATGAACAAAATGACTAAGTGTGGAGTATGCATAGAATCAAAATATGCAAGTCATCCTCATAAATTTGTAGTAAAATCGAATGAAGTGCTTGGTTTAATTCATAGTGATTTGTGTGATTACCAAGCAACTCTATCTCGTGGAGAAAAGAATTATTACATATCATTCATAGATAATTGTAGTAAATATTTTTATGTATACTAAATACATACCAAAGACGAGGGTTTGAACATGTTTAAAACATACAAAGCTGAAGTGGAGAACCAACTTGAGAAAAAAATTAAAATTTTAAGGTCTGATAGAGGTGGTGAATATCAATCTAATGATTTTAATGAATTTTATTCTACTCGTGGTATAGTTTATCAAACCACTACACCATATACTCCAAAATAAAATGGAGTTGCCGAACGCAAGAATAGAACATTGAAGAATGTGATAAACTCAATGTTAGTTAGTTCGGGAGCACCTCTAAGCCTATGGAGAGAGGCATTACTTACTGCAAATATGATATTAAATAAAATTCCTCATAAGAAAAGTTAACAAATTCCTTATGAATTATGGAAAGGTAGATTGCCCAATTTAAAACGGATAAAAGTGTGGGATTGCCTAGCGAAAGTTTAAGTTCCCTTACCGAAGAGAATTAAACTTGGACCAAAAACGGTGGATTGCATATATATTGGTCCTGCCAAGAATAGTGCAACATATAAGTTTTTGGTTTATCATTCTGATGTTGAAGGTATTCACAAAAACACAATTATAGAATCTGCTGAAGCAGAATTCTTTGAAGATAATTTTCCTTACAAAGGCAAGGAAAAGGATAAAAGTGATCCTAATTATAAGAAGAGGACGCTGCCTCAAGATGAGAAAAAAGCGATAAAAAAGACTTCATATGTTCAAGAAGAAAATTCTGAACCAAGAAGAAGTAAACGTGGGAAAATTGCCAAAGTTCTTGGACCGGACTTTATGACCTTTTCCGATGAAGGAGAACCTCAAACATATAGGGCTGATATAGAATCATCTGAAGCACCTTATTGACAAGAGGCTATCCAAAGTGAGGTAGAATTCATTGTGCAAAACAATACATGGAAATTGGTTGATCTCCCTCCGGGGCAAAAATCAATAGGCCATAAATGAATTTTTAAACGGAAATTAAGGTCTGATGGTACTATAGAAAAATACAAAGCTCGTATAGTGGCCAAAGGGTTTCAACAAAAAAAAGGCGTAGATTTATTTGATACTTGCTCACCAGTAACTAGAATTACTTCCATTAGGACGATAATTGCTATAGCGATTATTCACAATTTGGAAATACACCAAATGGATGTGAAAACCGTATTCTTGAATGGTGAATTAGATGAAGAAATTTACATGGAACAATCTGAAAGGTTTGTTGTTAAAGGTCAAGAAAAGAAGGTTTATAAATTAATTTAAGTCTCTATACGGACTTAAACAAGCTCCAAAACAATGGCATGAAAAGTTGATTCTATATTACTATCCAGTGGATTTCAAATAAATGAATGTGAAAAATATGTTACGTTAAAGAATGTAAGCATGTGTGCGTAATTATATGCCTATATGTTGATGATATGCTAATTATAGGAACAAGAAAGTATGTCATTAACCAAACTAAGAAGATGTTGCAAGCCTCTTTTGATATGAAAGATATGGGAATAGCGGATGTCATTCTTGGTATTAGAATTCAAAAGAGTTATGATGGTTACATACTAACTCAATCTCATTATATTGAGAAGGTCCTTAGAAAATTTGGACACTATGACAATCGACCGGTTGTTACACCATTTGACTCAGCTAGTCACCTTAAGAAGAATCAAGGTGAAAGTGTGTCTCAGTTGGAATATACACAAGTTCTTGGAAGCTTGATGTACATAATAAATTGTACACGACCGGACTTAGCATATACAGTGAGTCGACTTAGTCGATACTCACATAATCCAGAAAAGGATCATTGGTTTGCACTAATTAGGGTGCTCTGATATTTAAATTATACAATGACCTATGGGTTGCATTATACAAAATATCCTCCTGTTTTAGAAGGATATTATGATGCTAATTGGATTTCCAACCATTCAAAGAGTAAGTCCACAAGTGGTTATGTATTTACACTTGGTGGAGCGGCGGTGTCTTGGAAATCATCAAAGCAAATTGTGAATACACGATCGACTATGGAAGCAGAGTTTGTAGCATTGGACAAAGCTGTCGATGAGGCAGAATGGATCAAAAACTTCCTAGAAGGTATTTCTTTGTGGACAAAGCTTGTTACATTCATTTGCATACATTGTGATAGTATGGCTGCTCTTACGAGGGCAAAGAACCAAATATACAATGGCAAATCAATGCACATAAGGCGACGTCATAATACTATACGAAGCTTGCTAAAGAATGGAATAATATCCATTTACTATGTAAAATCAAAGACAATATAGCGGATCCTTTGACAAAAGGCCTTAATAGAGAGCAAGTCGTATTTACATCGAGGGGAATGGACTTAAAGTCAATATAATGAGTCATTACTTGGTGGAAACCTAACCTAGCAACATTGGAGATCCCATGGTCTAGGTTCAATAGTATAACTAGTTGGGGAAGACTCAAGGAGCATAGAACACACACATATGCTTATTCCTATGGTGAACCAATGTGTGTTAATCCGTTGATGATTAAGGGATGAATTTTATTCTTAATAATACTACAAGCCATTATGGTGGATAGTACAGACTATTCTTGTTTTGTATTACCTATATGAGATTGATGTGGGGTCGCATCTATGAGAATCGATATGGCTACATTCTCTAAAATCTCACGAAGAAGGAGTTGTTCACGATCGAAATGAACACAACCGTAACAATTGAAATATGTTGGTATGATGTGTGTGATACTTCTTGTTTCGATTTACTACAAAAAGTGAATAGTTCAAGACATACGTTCAATATTTCACAAAGTAGATCTGATAAGTAATCAATACGAACGGTTCAAGTCCAAAAAACAATTTTTTCGATGCATGTCATAATCAGTCTTTCCGAAATAACGATAAGTTCCTCATTATCTTATTTTCTATCCAAATGTGGGGTATTGTTAGGTGTTTGAATAGAAAATGTGGGGTATTATTGGAACTTGTACATCAAAGAATAATAAGTGATCAAAATTATTGGCCAAGCGCCGCGGCGCCTAGGGAGAGGGTCGCGGCGACAAATGTCCAGAGAACAAAGGAAAATCACTGTGACAAGCGTTGCGACGCTTGGAAGCTGAGCCGCAGCTCCTACGAGGTCGTAACTCCGGAAAAATGATTTGTGAGAGAGGGTCGCAGCGCTAAGAGAAAGAGTCTCGGCGCCTGGGGTGAGCGTCGCGACACCAAGGGTGAAGGGTCGCGGCGCTGGTCTAATGGACAAAATTTTTTCTGGATAAAATCAAAACGGTGCAACTGTTCAAAACAGTTACAAACTTTGATTGGAAAGGTCATGTCTATCCAGAGTTGATCTCTATAAAAGAAAGGATGATCACTTAGTTGGATACATAGGAATCATAAGATCTTATTGCTTTTTCTTCTTCTCCAAAGTTTATTTCTGAGAAACATAAAGTAAATTCGTCAGGGTCAAGTTCTTGTGCAAGAACTTGTATCAGATAGTTGTATCCTCTAGATAGATGTCCGAAACTTGGCATGAGTGGCGAATTTACGTCTTAGGACATCGCAGCGCACTTATCTCATCAAGTTAGTATTTGGTTTTTCCAATTGTAGTCTATTTGTTATTGATTTCAATTACAATTTAATTATTATTATTATATAATTATTTTGTTTAATTGAAGATACTAGATTGGTATTAACACTCGGTTAATTCCATGTCAGGAAATCAAAAAAGTTACACCCTACATATATATACTTTTAAACAAAAGACAATTAAAAAATACAACTTTTTTTCCTATTTTGTGTAACTTAAATGTTTTAAGCGACTAATTGATGTGGATGTTTGGATGGCAGTTTATAGGGACAGAGAAAGAAGTGTTCCTAGGTACAATGAATTTCGCAGGAGAATGCTGCAAATTCCTATCTCCAAATGGGAAGATTTGATAGATGATGAGGAAGCTATTAAAACGTTTCGTGAAGTATATGGTGATGATGTAGAAAAATTGGACCTGTTAGTGGGAATGGCGGCAGAGAAAAAGATCAAGGGCTTTGCCATCTCGGAGACTGCCTTTTTCATATTTCTCCTTATGGCATCAACGTTGGTAAAGAAGAAATTTTTCATGCATATTGTAAAGCTTTGAATACCAAGAGCTTAAGTTTTATATGTAACATTCTTTTAGATAATCACGTCATTTATAAGGTAATTACCTATTAAAATTTTAGAAATTAACTTCTATTTATTGATGATGTATTGAACTCTTAAAAACTTGTCAAAGATGGTGACTCGTCATATTTCCAGGTTACCCATCCCATTTTTTATGGACGATTTGTTGTTGTGTTTTAGGTGGCATGTTAGCTATGAAAGTTAAACTCAATATTATTATAATATCAAATAATTTATTAATTGTTAGCAAATATAACTTAAATCATTTCAAAAATTACTAATAGAAAGCTGAATTTTTAAATTTGCAGAAGGCTAGAGGCAGACAGATTTTTCACTAGCAATTACAATGAGGAGGCATACACCAAAAAAGGATTGGAAGGGGTGAAATTTCAACTTGTGTAACACTACTTAGATAGCGTTGTAGCTATTTAGATAGCGCTTTTACAAAGCGCTATCTAAGTAACCGCCTGCATAGCGCTTTTTAAAATTTTTAAATTAAAAAAAAAAATCTAACAAAAAATACTTGCATATCGCTTTTCGGAAATTTTAATCGAAGCGCTATGCAAGTCTTGCGTAGCGCTTTTAAAGCGCTATTATAATTTGTGTTACCTAATTAATTTATTAATATAATAATATAAATATTCTCACTTAGATAGCGCTTGTGGAGGCGCTATGCAAGTAAATGTTACCAAATAATGAAGGACTTAGCCGAATTTGTACGTGTAAGCAAGTCCGAAATTCTCTCTAGAATGGCGATTTCCGTCGGTGAACAGTGATTCCGGCGGCGAATCGTCGATTTCGGCCACCACAGGACTCCATTGGAGACGAGACTTATACCATTAGTTTCGTCTCTTTAAGCCCGTCATTTTCATACCAACCACAATCGTCGCTTTTACCTACATCGCCGGCAATCTCAGATCGAAAAATCCCCCTGTTTTTCGATCGTCGTTCTTGATTTTCGGTCATCTCCGGTCGATTCGAGGGTCAAGTCTGGTGCCAAAAGGTCCGTCTTCATCAGACCTATAGTTTGCACCTAACAACACCCTTCGATTCAACCCCTACATCTACATCTCCTAAATCGAAATTCCCAAAAACACTAGGCGCAACTTTCGATTTTTCGGCCATCTCCAGTAACGTCGAGCATCAAGAGAGGTCTCATTGTGTTCGTATAGCTGTTCTCTACATTCTATACCCACCACTGTCTCTCAATTCATCACTCATCGGAAAACACAATTGTTGATCGAAAAGTTGACTTCGGTACATTATGGTGGCAACGAGCCATCCATATACTCTTCGAGCGAGTTCGACGAGTCGAAACGATGCCTCAGTTCGCTGCCCGAAGAAGGTCGGTAAACCTGAACTCCTCTCAGTTCTTTATATGCGTATGAGTTTATATGTTTAATTATAGCCTATCATTACGTTTCGAGCAGGTTTAATCCCGTTCAGATAAAATGGAGGAGTATTTTACTAAGTAGTCGAATCCAATTAGTCGATGTATCTCTAAAAGTCATATGTTACATGGGGCCTGATCTCTAGTGTTGCTAACATATCTTAGATTAATGACTTGTTAGTTCGGGTTGACATCCTGATGTTTGAAATCAATGCTAAGTGTCTTAATATGTGCCTAATTAGATTAGTTGCTGAACTTGTCCTATGAACCTGCCCGTCGGGATTTATTTCAACTATCCTAATCATGTCTTGTCTTATGTGAAGTACTATTATGCCTAATACATAACATGAGTATTATACTAATCATTTTCCTTTCCTTTCTTTGCTTTACTTGAAAGTGTCGATTCTATGTTCGTCTCGCTGCTGCAGTACTGCTACAGTCTCTGGAAATGAACTAATTCTACGCCTAAGGTATTATTTTCAAAGGCATGTTGCTGCAACATTTCGTTGTATTTAGTTTATGTTGTTACATTGATGATTGCCGCATTTTCGGGGTCGAAAAATGCCCACTTCTTGAGTAAATTTGTTGCTGCATTTTTGCCATTTCGCTGTTGTGTCTTTGCTTGTTCTGCTGCGGTATTTTCACCTATTTTCTGCGGCATTTTTTGTCATTTGCTACTACATTTTAGGCAGATTTAAGGCCAACACGTTGTTGTATTCTCTCGGCTATATTTGAACCAGTCGTTGCACTGTTTTGAATTATACCACTGCTGGATTTTAAACTAGACAACTTGATGTTCCTGGCCATATTTAACCAGTCTACTGCTGGATTTTCCAGGCCACTACTGCTGCCTTTCTAAGGCAGAATGGACTACTGCACTTGATTAAAATCTCGCTGATTTGAACATCAATACTACACTTAGGCCAATAAAATTGAAATTGAGGTCGTGTCCCTTCGGTTTCGGCAAAATACTGATTTGAACATGATACTACATGACCCTCCCGGAAAGGTTGTCCCACGGTTTGCTTTCCTTCGGAAAAGGGCCAATGATGACACTTATGGATTCTTCACATATATATTGGATACCGACATGCTTGGGGGCGACTAGATTTACTTACAAGTCACTAGGACACACCCATGACTTGTTTGAGATGTCCCTTTACAAAATATAGATCTGAGTCTTCCGTAATTAAAACTCCTATTGTTTTATTACGGATCCGAAGGTTTTACTCGTATTTATTCATTTTACTAACTCTTTTACTAAGTGTCTTTTGCAGGTACCCGGAGGCGCATCCTAAAGTTAAAGCCCGCGCAGAAAAGAAAAATAAAAGTGAAATACCGCTAAGTTCTCTTCACTCCCTCTTTATATGATTTTTGCTTTCTTGTTAAAAAGTAAATGATCTGCGTCATTGTTCATACTCAATCATATTGTATGAGGTTATTTGTGTAAGTATGTTTATTTGTTGGACGTTTCTATTCTAACTATGTTTTTTGTAACATCTATGTTTTGCAGTTTGTTCATAGTTCACCACTCAAAGTTTATCCTACAAGCAAAATGAAGAATTTTTGAATTAATTGGGCAGGCTACTTGTACAATCGATTCCTCAAAGAAAAAATGGAAGGTTAAAGCTATTAGTTAGTATTTTGATGTAATTGTTGACTATGTCGTATTGTTATTAGTTAATGATTGTAAGCTACTAATGATTGAGATACTATTTTAAATATATTATTATATTTTATGCGAATGATTATATTATATTATATTTTGAATGGGTATTCTTTTTGATATTTTATTTATTAGGTGAAAAAATAGGGGGGGGGGGGGGGGAATAGGTACCAAAACAATAAATAAAAAGTAAAAAAAAAAACAGATAAAAACAATTGGATAGCGCTTTTTTAAGCGCTATGCAAGCTAGTATCTTCAAAATAGAAGTATAACTTGCATAGCGCTTTTTTTGCGCTATGCAAGAAAAACGTTATGGTAGTAGTCTGCTTGCATAGCGCCTTTTTAAGCGCTATCTAAGCTAGATAGCGCTTAAAAGCTTGAAAAAAATCGATATGCAAGTTGAAATCTGTAGTAGTGAATACAACTGAAAGCTTAAAAGATGTACTAGATCGTCCTTACCCAGAGATGACCGATAAATGGATGAATTCCAGCAGTGCCTTCTCTGTATGGACTCTTCTCCAGAACCTCATAATCCTACTCCCCTCTATTTTCGTATTCCTCGGCAGTAGACACTTCTTGAGGCAAGTACCACATGTTGGAATTGAACTTTTATGTGCATGCATGTATCAAAGTGTGTAATTGATGTTCTATTTTTACGTGATTATTGAGCCAATTTACACAATTACTATATGTTGAAGTATTGGTATACATGTGTATACATATTATATACATGTAGTTATTAGTAAGTCAAATAATAAGGCTCTGTGGTTAGTCGCTCTGTTAGTTAGTTTAAGTGTGGTTAGTAGTAGGCTATTATGTTTAGTCTTTCTTGTATAAATAGCACTTGTTCTATTATGCTTTAAATAATAAAAATTCTGATAAGCTTCCACAAATATCTGATTTCTCTCTCTCGTTTCTCCCATTTCTTCTTCTTCACGATTTCTTCTTCTTCTTCAATTCTTCTGGATTCTGTCCAGAATATACACATGAGGCTCGGATCATACATTCTAACATAGTATCAGAGCCTTAGGGGAATGGATCAAAGTTATCTCCAGTGAATAGGAGATCGATTCATCGACAAAAAGGTTCGAGCTGTTTTTATGTTCATCGCATGCACTGAACTGTGCTGTCTAGATGTGTAGATCTGGTTTCTTCACTGAATTGCTGGATTAATTGTAGATTCAACACCGAACTGTGTTGACTCAGCTTAGCGGTTTCGATTACAACTGTATTGCTGGATTGATTGTAGATTTAACACTGAATTGTGTTAATTTGGCTTAATTTTTCAATTTTGATTTCAATTGGATATAAATTGAGAGAATTATGGAGAATACTCCACTGATTGGACAAAATGCTGCGAATGAAGGTTCGACTTCTAGTTCGAACATCGTTGATCATAATCACCTGTTGTTTTTGAGCAGTTCAGATACTTCTAATTCTATACAAGTGGAGATCCAATTAGTAGGAATGAAAAATTACACGTTATGGAGTCGAGTTATGCGACTGAATTTGTTGACGAAAAATAAGATTGGATTCATCGATGGATCAGTGAAACGAGACACTTATGGTGTCAATTACGTGCAGCAGTGGGATCGCTGTAACGCGATGATAATCTCGCGGATTATGAAGAATGTTAGTAAGCATCTGCTAAGTGGCATTTTGTATCGGTCTACTGCGTATGCAGTGTGGAAGGACCTAAAGAAGAGGTTCGATAAGATCAATATGTCGCGTGTGTATCAGTTAAAGAAGGAGTTGGCTATGTTACATCAAGGAGTAACACCAGTAGCTAGCTATTATTCAAGGATGAAAGATTTGTGGGATGAAATCGACTCAATCATTCCACCACCAACTTGCGAGTGTATAAGTCCAAGAGAATATACAGAGCATTTAGCAAATCAGTGACTTCTAGAGTTCCTAATGGGAATGAATGATAGTTATAATCAGGCTAGAAGTCATATTCTCCTAATGATACCTACGCCTAGTGTGAATCAAGCTTATGCCATGATCGCGCAGGATGAAAGCCATAAATCGATATTGGAAGGTATCTGGCGGTGAGTATCACGATGGTGAGTCAACTGAGCCTGTAGCTCTGTTTGGTAGGCCTAGTAATAACCAGATCAGACAGAAGAAGAACATGTATTGTGATCATTTTAGAATGAAAGGACACTGTAGAGAAATCTGTTATAAATTGATGCATTATGACTATTGCAACAAACAAGGCCATGTGAGGGATAAGTGTTACAGACTAGCTGCTGATACTAAAGGGAAGAAATAATTAAATGTAGCTATGACAGGAGAATGTAATGCTTATGGCTATGGGCAAGTAAACCAGAGGTATGAAGGAGGAATGAGACAACTGAATCAGGAACAACATGGACAATTTCAGCAGATAATGAATGATCAATTTCAGCAGTTGATGAAAACTTGTCCACCTGACAAGTATGAGAGAATGTTGGCAGTACTCAGGCATCAAATGCTCACAGATACAAATAACACACAGCTGCCCCAAGTGCATATGGTAGGTAACCCTGTATTTAGTAAAGAAACTGATCCTAATTGGATAGTTGATTCAGGAGCAACTAATCATATGGTAAACGACAAGAATATGATTGAAGAACATGATTTCGTAGACAATGCAGGTAGTGTCCAATTGCCAACTGGTGATACAACAGCCATCACACAGGCAGGGAGTTGTAGACTAGGAGGAGGTGACCTTATTAAGAATGTGTTATGTGTGCCAAACTTTCAGTTTAATCTTCTTTCAGTCTCAAAATTGACTAAGGAATTAAACTGTAGTGCATCTTTTTTCCCTGACTTCTTTGTTCTGCAGGATCTCTTCACTAGGAAGATGAAGGAGATCGGTAAGATGGTTGATGGGCTTTACATACTGAGAACAAGAATAAGAGAAAATTCTGGAAAGATGGTTGATGGGCTGTACATACATGATAAACAGATGAAGGCACAAACATCTATGGTAGCTAATAGGCAGAGAGAATGAGAGTTATGGCATAAGAGGCTGAGACATGTTCCAATGAGCATGTTGAGGAAAATAACCAGCTTTGAAGACAAGTCCAAGTTTATAATAAAGCATTGTGAAATCTGTCCTATAGCTAGACAAACCAGGAAAATATTTCCCACTAGTACTAGTAAGACATTGTTTGCTTTTCAGTTGTTACATATTGATGTTTGGGGGCCTTATAAGGTACCTACTTATAATGGGATGAGATACTTTCTCACTATTGTGGATGACTTTACTAGATGGACTTGGATTTTCTTGTTGCATATGAAGTCTGATGTATCAACTATCCTTAAAAATTTCCTTGTTGAAATTAGAAACTAGTTTGACATGGGAGTGAAGAACATTAGAACAGATAATGACACAAAATTTCTTAATAGTGTATGCATGATCTGTTTAGATAGTATGGAATTATACACCAGAGCTCCTGTCCATATACTCTACAGCAAAATGGAGTAGTGGAAATGAGGCACAACCACATTTTGGAGATTGCTAGAGCCATCAAGTTTCAAGGACATTTGTCATCAAAATTCTGGGGAGATTGTGTAGAGACAGCAGTGTATGTGATCAATAGAATTCCTTCTGTTGTTCTGGGCAACATCTCTCCTTATGAGAAACTTTTCAGGAAAGTCCCTTCTTTGTCTCACATGAGAATTGTGGGATGTCTTTGTTATGCTACTAATTTGGTCAAGAAGGATAAGTTTGATGTTAGGGCCATTAAAGTTGTGTTATTGGGTTATGCAAGTAGACAAAAGGGATATAGATTACTTGATTTGACTAACAAAATAATTTTTGTGTAGAAATGTGGTTTTTCATGAAGATCAATTTTCTTTTTTACATATTAAGGCAGGAACAACTGAAGCTGATATTGGACCATAAATCGAAATCAAATACTTTCAAATATACTATAAATCACTAAATCGTATAAGAAAACTCCTTAATTACCCCAATTCGGATCAACACTTATTTGGGGTAAAAAATCATCGAAAAGAGAGACAAAGATTCGTCCAAGATTAATAGGAATTAGCCCAAGTTGAGAACCCAAGGGGAGGTTATATAAGTCGATATTTACATATAAGGGCATCCAAAAAAAATTGGCAAAAAAATATGAAAATCAGCAAGGCAAAAGGGCATTCAAAAAGCATCGGAAATTAGTAAAAAGGGCAAGAATCCACAACAACTTAGAATCGCTAAAAGTTATTCTTTTTAAACGGAAGTTCTGTTTGCAAGCAGAAACTTCATCCCTCAAATCGCATCGCAACTCCGAGTGGATCGACGACTTGATACGCTGCCTCGGTTCGCCGCTCGGAGAAGGTAAACTTAACTCACACCTGATTTTAGTCTATTCGTATTCTGTTGTTTGCCATCTGTTTTGTGTTGGTTAATTATGTGTTAGTTCTGTTCATGTACAAGTCATTTAGTTAACTTAATGCTTAATACAAGGTAATGCCTAATCCTGTTAATTTCTTGCTTTTAATATATTGAAAAAAAATATGTAATTATGTGTTCAGATTAGCATGTTTGTTGTTTTCTATAATGTTGGGGTTCCTTTGGGCAAATGTGATTCCTAATATGATTACTGGTGTATTTGATTAAGTTCTTTAGTAGTTTCATGTTTATTAAAAGCTTCTTAGTTTAACAAAAAAATATATATGACTTTGATCCAAAAATGTGGAAAATGTGAATGTCCATAGTTAGGGACAGTTTAATGGCTTGTCAATCTAAGAAGTATGTTTACTTGGTTTAAGTACTATACATATGTGTTTATATGATTAGCTCAACATGTTTTCAGTTGGCATTTCACATTGTTGGGATTTATTTTAGTCTATTTGGGTCTGATTTGGTTCACATAATGAGATTATGCCTGTTCCAGATCATTAATAATGTTTGTAATAGATTTGGAGATAGTGTGTGAGAACTTGATTTGTTAGTTTTAGGTTAGTTCTAATATTAAAATCTGCTTGTTTAAGGATAGTGTGGCATGGAGTTTGTTTGACCTGAAAGATAGTAAATGAAGATATAATTATGTCTATTTACTTTATTTAAATTCTTACTATGTTCTGGTGCTCAGTTTTAAATCTCGAGTTAACCGGGTCATCATCTCTTTGATTGTTTTCTTGAGTTTGGTATATATGTTTGGCTAGTTTCATGCAATAAGACGATAAAGTGTGTCTGGTTTGTTTTCTTCAGTCGGTCATATGTATCGGGCCTGTTTTATATCATAATGCAATAATGTGTTTAGAACCATTTTATACTGGACCGTTTTATGCAAAAAAGATACAAGGATTAGTTTTCTTTATTATATAAAACATGCATTCCTTATTTTCACATTAACATTTTATTTATTTGCATTATCGAAGAAGTTGGGATAGTTACTAATCTTTTTCTTTTTTCCCTTTCTTTTCTTTTACATGAAATACATTGGAGAGCAACAAGAGTCTCGCTACGAGACTCACCACATCTGTGTCCGTGTTCCTTGCATCCTACGACCTCGGGATTCCTAAACAAAACGGATGAAAATATTGTCTGCCCCAGTCATTCTTCATTATTATTCTTTAATTTTGCCATTTACTTTTATTGTCATTTAATTATATAATCTTGTATGATTTTCTAATTGCTTAGAATAGGTAAACTTAGGATTAACAAATTAAGAGGGTGGTTTTTTAGAAATCGGAAATCCCCACTAGTCTATTTTAGGCTAGTCACATATATTTTCGCCATATAAAGGCATATCTTTATCAAAAACCAATTTTACATACAAAATATACTTTCCCAACAAAAACCATTTTTTTATGCATTTTTAAACAAAACCTCGTGCAATTTTCATGGAGAATATATATTTCAAATAATATTTGCAACATCTTTTCTTAACTTTATGTTTTCCAAACCATGCATTTTTAAATATAATAATTAACCTAAGTTTGACCGGATAACCGTAAGTTAGCGGATCTTAGAGGATGTCTAACTTCTTCCCTCTAGATTAATAAAGAACCTTTATCCAGAATCTCACATAGTTTCGCAGACCATAAAATTGGAGTTATTTTTTAAGCAGATTTTGCTAAAATAGATGTCCTAATTCATATTTAAAATAATTAGGTGGCGACTCCTTAAATAAATTTAGGAATCAAATCATACGTAGTACACCGTTTCGACTCCGGTTGAAATGGGGTATTACAATAGTTGCCTTTGATTTTACAAGTGTGATTCATTCTATTTATTCTATTGAAAGTCAAATGATGATTTAAATTGCATATGGTTACTCATGATACTCTATTCGTGCTTGATGTGATTATATCATTTCACCGAGTCCCGGGCCGGGTATGTTCGTGCGCAACTTTGCATTGTTCACTGAGTCCCTCACTAGAGGGCCGAGATACGTTATATGTATATATATAATGATTTCATGGACAAACATCCATGATGATGATGAGCTCACCGAGTCCCATAATGGGCCGAGTATGTTATATGGACAGTTATCCATGATATGATGATTCCACCGAGTCTCTCACTAGAGGGTCGGGACACGTTATATGTATATAGATATGATGATTCTATGGACATGCATCCATGATTTTGATATGACTCTCATTTTTATAAGACACAGTTGACTCTCATTTTTATAAGGCACAATTGACTCTCATTTTTATATGGCACAGTTGTATTGGTATTTTGGTTATCATATTTGTCTCCTGTTATCTTTTGGCCAGTTTTGATCTTCCTTACAGTATTTCATGTTTTATATACTCAGTATATTATTTACGTCTTGACCACTTTTTAGGGGCTGCGTTTAAATGCCCAGTCTGAGATATTCAGTTTGGTGATCCTCCAATCTAGAATTTCTGTTTAGCTATTTGGAGAGCTCCATTGATCCGGAGCCAAGTCATTTTGGTACAGACCCTCTTGTTATAGACTTGTGTATATTCAAGGGTACGGTGGGGCCTTGTCCCGTCATGTTTCACTATCATACTCTTAGAGGTATGTAGACAGGTGTGGGTGGTAGATGTGTTTTGGACTTGTGTGGATTGTATATGTGTGTTGGTCGTCTGCACTGTTTTACTTCATTTTTGGATGCTCCCGTATATAGTGGCAGCCTTGTCGACTTGCCTATTTTGATATGATTTTCAGATTTTTATATTATCCCTGGTATCTGTGTGATTATATATGACAGGTGGGTATAAGGGTGCCCAGGTAGGGCACCGGGTCGCGGCCCATCGGGTCGGGTCATGACATCAACTTTTCTTGAAGAAGAATTTGTCTACAAGGAATAGAGTTGCACATATATAGAACTTGAAGAAATTCAAGAACCATGAGATAACATGGAGGTTGAATCCTTGTCGAATGACCAAGTCAAGAATTCAGTGGAACATTTGGTGAAGATTGGGTATTACGAGTATGCCCTTCGACAAGTGGGAGTGTTGCGAGGAATGCAGAAATGCAAGATACTCATACACAACCCTTGGGAGCAAGGGCAATGGTTGCACCTCATCCTATTCAGGAAAGACATGAAAATGATATTCCTGGAAGCTCTCAAGTTGTTAGATCAACCAACTGCAAGAACCTACCTTCAATCGAACATGCGACCTTGAGCGCAAACAATCAACTCCGTAGGTCTACTAGAACTCATCGTCCTGCAGGAAGACTAAATCTACTTGTGGAAACACACAGTGAGATAGATATTCTAGATGATGATGAACCTACAACCTACAACGAAGCAATATTGGATATTGATTCGAAGAGATGGCAAGAAGCCATGAAATCCGTAATGGAATCTATGCACGTCAATCAAGTGTGGAACTTGGTTGATTTGCCAAATGGGGTGAAACCCATAGGATGCAAATGGGTCTTCAAGAAGAAGATTGATGCATTTGGCAAGGTACAAACTTATAAAGATAGACTGATGGCTAAAGGTTATAATCAACGGCCTAGTGTCGATTATGATGAAACCTTTTCACCTGTTGCTAAGATTAAGTCCATTCGGTTTTTACTTACGATAGCTGCATTCTATGACTATGACATTTGGCAAATGGACGTCAAAACCGTTTTCCTCAATGGTAATCTAATTTAGGAAGTTTATATGAAACAACCTGAGGGGTTTTCATCTGAGGTCCAAACCAAATGATGTATGCAAGCTACAGAAGTCCATTTATGGGCTTAAGCAAGCCTCAAAGAGTTGAACATTTGCTTTGACAAGGCTATCAAGTCATTTGATTTCGTCAGAAGCAAAGAGGATCCTTGTGTTTATAGAAAACGCAAGGATGAGGGTATTTTCTTCATTGTTATATATGTAGATGACATATTTATAATGGGAGACAATAAGACTCTCATTCAGTCAGTCAAAGAGTGGTTGTCTAATACCTTCATGATGAGGATTTAGATGAATCCTGCTACATTATGGGAATTAGGATCTATAGAGGTATACCTAATAGATTGTTGGGGCTGTCACAGTCGGTCTACATAGACAAAGTGCATAGATGTTTTTCTATGGAAAATACCAAGAAAGACGGTCTACCTATAGGTCAATGCATCAAGTTATCTAAGAAGGATTGTTCTTCTAATGCTGTAGAACTTGAGCGCATGAAGAGGATCCCATATGCTTCGTCTATAGGAACAATCATGTATGCCATAACTTGTACAAGGCCAGATGTGGCTTTTGCACTTAGTATGACTTGCAAATTTCAGCAGAATCCTGGGGATGAGCACTGGAAAGCAGTCAAAAGTATTCTTAAGTATATCAGACGTACTAAAGATTACTTCTTGGTCTATGGTGGAGATGATAAGCTAACATGCAAGATACATCGATGTTAGCTTCGGGCGTATATTGATGACTTCAAATCTCAGTCTGGTTACATGTTCATTTTCAATGGTGGAGCAGTGAGCTGGAAAAGTTTCAAACAAGTTATAACTGTTGATTCGACAACTAAAGCTGAGTACATTGCTGGATCGGAAACTGGTAAAGAAGCTGTCGCAATTTTTGAGTTCCGGAAGGAACTAGGGGTAGTTCCGAGTGCTAGTTGTCTAATAACTATTTATTGTGACAACACTGGTGCGATTGCACAAGCTAAGGAACTAAGATCAACAAACAGAAACAAACATGTACCAAGAAAGTACCATATAATCAGGGAGTTGTGGAGACTGAAGAGATTAGATTATACTATGTTCCCACATATGATAATCTAGCTGACCCTTTCACTAAACCATTAAGCTTAGTTAAGCATAATGGTCATTTTGAGAATATGAGTATTAGATATATTGGTGATTGGTTCTAGGCCAAGTGGGAGATTGAAAGTATATGTATGTCATAAAGACAATCTATATAGGACAAATGTACTTTATACACATTCGTATTATATTAATGGAGATTAATATTATGACATTTACAATTATTAAATTATTAGTTGAGTATTTATAATATTCTATAAATGCATCACTAGAGGTTACGTGGTTATTAATTATGTGAGATGTTTATATTATAGTGTAACTTTTAAAACAGCCTCGACTAATGATCATCGAGATAGGGATATCGATGATATGTGATAATTCGAAATTTGGCCTGCATCATATCCTTAGAGGATGTAGTATGTCTCACCTGCTACGAGTTATGGTAACACATGAATACTTGAGAAGTATTGGTATACCCTGCTGATGTATTGTTTGTTATAATGTCTAAAGTATGATCAGCGTGTGGGAGATAGAAGTTCTTAGACTCGAGGTCGATACGCGCCTTGTTTATAGAGTAATGTACTTTGATCCTGTTTAAAGCTCAAATGCCTTATAGGTTGAGTCACGACTTGTATTGGGTATATTGCGACGTAAATTAAAGGTGGTAGTTGAGCCAAGATTAGGATTCATTCCTCGAATGTATCTTTGAGAGAACACTCAAAGTATATGGTATTAGGTTGACTAAGTCATTGGCCAATGCAGTAGACATATTTATGATATGGTCTTGTTGTCAGCTAATATAGATGAGATATAATGATCAAGCCATTTGGATAGACATTTGGCAGATCCTAAGCTTGATCGAGTGTGCGGTGAATGAAAGAATTTTATCTTCCCACATAAAGGTTCAGTTTACAGGTTTCGTGTAAGACATATTGAGTTCGTCTTCCGGCGCCATCTAGGGGTTCCGTGTATACCCTAATGTAATGTAATTAGTGTCGATATGTGAAGGTCTATAGGGTAACACTAAGTCAATTGTTCTGTCGATTAAAGGATGTAATAAGAGAGAATATGAATGTTCAGTTTATGATCGAGACATTAAAATAAATCTGCCGAATTTTCTAGCTTTCCGAAAGAGTAATTACATCACAGTTCTTGGAACTTGCAATCGAAGGAATAGTTGCGTGCTCACCCTCGTATCTGATGAAATAGGAGCGCATTCTTCCAAGATTGATTCAATCCTCCCTCTCCCTGTAGGTCGAGCCTCCTTTTCAATCCTCCATCTCACTCGCTGAACACTTTCTAAATCTAACGCTTTTCAAAAACTTTGGCCTATGGACGAATATGCAAGCATACGTTTCATGCTTGTTTGAGTACACTCGAAGATTCCAGATTGCAAAACCGTAAGTATTCTATCGATGCATTACGGTTAACAAAGTATTTGTTTGATCATCCTACAGTTCGCCGCATATTGGGTTTGAAACATAAAATTTTCAAATTCCGCTGCGTAAACTGTAAATGTGTATAGTTGTCAATATTGTATTCCTACCAATAATTAGAATATATTCTATATATTGTGTAAATATAATTATGGTAAGACTAGGATTCCTCTTGTATAAGGGATGAATATTGTACATATATATTGATATTAATGAGAAAGACTCCTCAAGAGAGATTAATATCATCTTACATACACGAACCCAACAAAACCCTACACATAATGAATCTCAAAATTGATCAATGGATCATGGTAAGGGATGTTCGAGGGGATCGTGCATTGGTGATTGGCCACATGAAACTTATAAGTTCAATCAAATGGGAGATTGTTGAGTGCGTACCTTACTCTTGATGGTATAAAGCTTTTTGGAAAATATCATGCAAAGCTTGGCGAAAAGGATAAATATCAAAAACTATGGTAATAATTTTTAGGATGACTTAGCCCATCACTTGACTTGATGCTGTAAAATAACTACTACATCATCATTATGCGTACAAGGTTAAAACTCCACTAAAATATAAAGAAGACTTTGACTTTTATAAACCTATCTCAGTAAGAAACTACTAGTACTCCATAACATAGGGCTGGTCAGTAGATCGGGCCGGGCCCACTGGGATCGGAACAGACGGGGTCGGAACGGGATCGGGACGGAGAGGAGGGGCGGGGTCGGACTGGGGCGGGCCAGGCGGGACCGGGTCGGGCGGGACGATTCCGTGTCGTCGTCTGCCGTCCGATGGCGATTAGTCGGGACGAGGCAATTCGGTCGGGGCGAATTTTTTTAAATTTTCCACTAAATTAAAAATACTAACAAAGTAACATATAGTCATATAGTGATAGTCATATACTCATATTATAGTATTATACTCATATATATTTATAAACTAAATAATTAAACAAAGACAAGAAGAGAAAATGAGATATTTATAGTTGGAAAATTCGGTTAAAGTGTAAATATAATAATTTAGGAGTTAAAAATAAATATAAAGGAGATAGGGGAGTTGGGGGAGGCCAAAAATGGTCGTTGTCTAACGGCCAAAATATAAAATGATCGTTATTGCAACAGCTATTTTTGACAAGTGACTATTTTTGGACGAGGCGGGATCGGGACGGGTCGGTCCAAGCGAGACCGCTTCGGGAGGGACCATATTATTTCCCGTCCCGGTTCGAGACCCGAACCCGCTATTTTTTTTTTATTTAATAGGGACCGGGCCGGGACCGGGCCGTCCCGGCCCACTGGCCAGCCTACCATAACATAAGGATTACAGGATTACTGCAACTGAGCAATTAACCTTAGTAAAATCAAAACGCCCTACACGATAGGGAACTTACCATATCCACACATTTGAATTAAGGGCCACCCGTTGTGTCAGAAGACTTTCAGATTACCCCTTTTTAGTTGTCAAATGTCTCTTTGTGGGTGAAAAAACGGTCTTTTTGTACCCTTCAATTTTTTATTTTTTTTTGATATTCATGTTCTTGATTTGCGTCGGTAGTTACGGGGTAGTAATCTGCGTCCTCAACGCTATTCTGAGTAAATCGCGGGATGTCTTGATAACAGAGTTTGAAGCAGATGACCCGATAAGCCTATAAAGATCAACGCCGGAAAGTCATGAGAATCGATCTCACATCGCAGTGTTGAGCCTTAGCCTCTTCCTTTGTCATTGTACTGTACCCGGGGGACTACCTTCAAATTGTTTATTGTCCATGTTCTCACTGACCACAGTACCACCATATCCAAAGATATTTTTTCTGTCAATCAGTTAAACGAACGATCCTTCTTTCAGTACGTTACCTGCAAAGAAGATATTTTTTCCCCTCAAACAAATGTAGTTCTCGACAAAATTTATAAAATTGCTGCAAACTTAAAGGTTGTTATAGTGTATATATCAATGACGCTGATAGAATTATGAAAAGAAAATACCCACTATGTTATTGATCCTATTATATTATTCTCTTCTCTCTTAATAGTTAATACTATACTTGTCTTTAAGAATCATTTAGCAGAAAATAAAATCAATGATTCAAAGACGGTTTAAAATGATATAAATTATCACTTTTTCCACAAAAGTCAATTAACTATTTCTAACACAAA
Source organism: Przewalskia tangutica (assembly GCA_029844215.1). Taxonomy (NCBI): domain Eukaryota; kingdom Viridiplantae; phylum Streptophyta; class Magnoliopsida; order Solanales; family Solanaceae; genus Przewalskia; species Przewalskia tangutica. Next base: position 77,697,542 of record CM056732.1, on the reverse strand, counting down.
AATCACTTAACTTTGAGTAACTAACAAAAAGTCACTAAAACCACTTTAGATGTCACTAAACCACTTTCCCTTGAATAACTTATTTTTTAAATTAAAATTTAATAAATACAATTTTAATTAAAAAGATACAATCCAACCCGACTCAAAATCCTATTAAAAAAGTAAATAACTCTTCATATTCTTCCCTTCTCCCTATCATTTTATCATATATTTATTTGAAATAATACTAGAATTAATTCTTCTAGCTACCCATTCAGTTAAATTATTATTCTTACTTTTATATCATGACTAAATTAATGACATCATCTTGACAAAAAATGATGCTATATTTATAAGTTTTAATTGACAAGTTGACTATCATTATACTAAATTTCTGTAATTGTGCTAATTCAAGATGGAAAAGAAGTTCAAGATCACTAAATTGAAAACTGAAAGCTGTAAAATTAATTTAGACAAACCATATTTCCAATATAGTTGATTGATTAGTACGAGAAACATTGGTAAGTATTTTACCTATATAGTTGATTGATTTGTTAAGATGAGGTCCACGTCGATATTTTCTTCATTTCGAGGTTGTTGAATGAAAGCTTGAGTACTCCACGTGTCAGGAAAAAAAATCGAGTACTCGCAAATGTCACCTTCAGATGCCATGTTGTTTGATTTAATACATTCCTAAATCCTAAGTAATTGGAATATTTTGTGGAGTAATTGAAGTAATTTACCTGCTCCTTCGAACAAATTCCAACAAATCTGATAAAAGAGAGTTCGTGTATTCTTTTTTTTTTTTGTTTAACGTGAAACTCGCGATCATTTATCAGAAGGTCTTGTATTTGGGTACCATGGTGGCGTAATAGTCTGCAAATCGTCCGTAGGTTAAACCACAATGGCCCAGGGTGTGTGCTCCACCAAGTAGCGAGGCAGGATGTTCTGCTGGGTTTTGAGCTTATGTGCAGCTCTCACACTACCACGTGAGGATCTGCTCACTTCAAGGCCCAGTGCAGGACTTCAGATAGAATTCGTGTATTCTTAATTTGACAAAAAAAAAATATCCTTCACATGCCATCACAGCCCAAAATATGTCGTTTCCTCCATACCCTGAAAGCATGCACGTGAAACCCTTTGCATGGCCGGCATATCTCTAACAACCAATAGGAATTTATTAGCAAAAATAATATCCATGCAAATTCAACATTTATAAAACCCTATCAAGATGATACACACTCCTCAACAACCAAACCAAACCATATTCCCCACAGAAACACTCACAAAATGTATTTTCAAGCCTTCTTCATCTTCTCCCTTTTCTTCATCTCCGCCTCTCAAGCCGCCGTCCTCGATTTCTGCGTCGGCAACTTGTCCTTGCCTGATGGTCCCGGCGGTTACGCATGCAAGAAACCTTCCAAAGTAACCGCCGATGACTTTGCATACTCCGGCTTAGCGACTCCAGTTAAGCTAAACCCTCTCATCAAAGCCGCGGTGACTCCTGCATTTGCTCCTCAATTTCCTGGACTCAATGGCCTTGGCATATCAATGGCTAGGCTTGATTTGGCTATAGGTGGAGTTATCCCAATGCACACACACCCCGGAGGATCCGAAGTGCTTTATGTTGTCCAAGGATATATTTGTGCTGGATTCGTCTCATCATCAGACAACAAAGTTTTCTTCAAGAACCTTAAACCAGGAGACATTATGGTTTTCCCACAAGGGTTGTTGCATTTCCAGATTAACTCCGGGAAAATTCCGGCGTTGGCTGTTGTTTCCTTCAGTAGCCCAACACCAGGACTTCAAATTACAGACTTTGCTCTATTTGCTAATGATTTGCCTACTGAAATTGTGGCGGCGACTACGTTCCTTGATGCTGCTACAATCAAGAAGTTGAAGGGCGTTCTTGGTGGCACCAAATAATGAAGAGCAACTTATTTTACCCTGTTAGTTGGAAACTTTCAAAGAATTGGTATCTTTTGTTCAGGTTTATTTTAGTGTTTTCTGGAAATTTCATGTCTTTGATGTCTTGTTCGAGTGTCAATTTTCAGAGTTGAATTTGGCCTTTTCTGGTTTAGTTCCCTTTGTCATTTGTTTGCAAGGTATAACTACCGTTAATGTGATTTACTTTCTGTCTTTCTTCAACTGTTTTAGTTGCATTGATGGCGTCGATGACGATAATACAACATCAGGTCAACTTATTGCCTAAGTACAAATAAAAGCATCATCAAGCGATGACATGATAAAAATTATCACTATTAAAAAATCTCTATTTTCTTATTAATTTTTCACTTAAAAATATTCAGTGACTATTTCCTATTGAATAACCGTGAAAAAAATTTAAATAGTACACAGAAAAATTATAAAATTTCCCACCGTTCAAGGAAATATATTTCCACCATGCATTTTCCGAGTGAGCTATTTCGATGGGAATCAGGTGGAAAAAATCTTTATTTCTAATAGTGTATCATTTCTCACTGAATGCAGTGGAAAAAAATCTTTATTTCTAGTAGTGTGTACCAATTAACATATTTCTCTTATATTAAACTATAGTGAATGTAAAAAAGAAGTGAAATTAGCAATTTTAGTCCCTTAAAATATTGACATATTCTGATTTTGGTCACAATGATTTTTGGTTAAGCATATTTAACCTTCAATTAATTGATACGTGGACTTTGCTCATTATGGCGATAAATTTAACAAATTCGTAAGTGCTAAATCATTTAATTATCAATGTGTTAGCTTAAGTTTGTACTATTACTCTATATTAGAGGATAATATCATTCTAAAAAAAATCTGAATTTCACATATTTCCTACATAAAGGGACTAAAATACACTTTTTAGTTACATGAACGTTAAATATCCTTAACCAATATCAAAGAACAAAATTAAAACTTATTAATAATCAAGAGACCAAACGTGTAGTCATTGTCAACATATATAACTTACATCCTTTCTTAATTGCATTTTGAACATCGAATTTGCAAGTGTAAATTTTATCATGAGTGAGCATAAACCAACAGTATAGTATCTAAATTAACAATTTCATATGATGGACATGTTTTAATAAACCAGAAAGATGTGATCATTACTTATTATTCGAAAACAAATGCAGATCAGACTAGACCAAAATCTCTCTATATAATTTGAGAGTTAGGGCATACCCTCAAATCTCTATACATCAAAATGTATTACTCCTAAATAATAAAGTGTGACGCACACGAGTACAAATTGAAAAGATAATATCTAGAGACCTATATACATCTATTAAGAGCAACATGTATTATTGATGCTGTTAGATTTTGCAGGAGTAGCTCGAGGAGGAGAAGGAAGAAGAAAGGATCGAAGATGAGAAGACAGAGAAAGATATTTTGGGAGCAGAACTTGGCTCTTCTTTATTATTTTGCTCAAACAAGAATATTACAACTATTGCCCTATTTATAATAACTAACTAATCTTGCAAATATGACCTATTGCAGAAATAACCACTAACTAAACTAACCACATATATATATACAATGTATATATGTGTATATCTCAATAGATGTCTGTTAAAGAATTGACACAATTAATGTTAGTGGGTCAGTCATGTAATATTCATTGTAAAGGGTGATAAAAGGCCAGCCCATATTAAGAGGTTGACCATCACCTCGGCCAGTGAGGCTCGTAAATTAAGCCTTAGGATAAAATGAAAAGAGATGTTCTCTTCTAGGGCAGAAGAAAAAAAAGGCGATATGTTCCTCTGTACAAACTCTCTCTGTACATTGTCTTCTCTGTAGATTGCCTTCAAAAGTAAATACACAGATTCATTCTTCTTCATTTTTTCTTCTTTCGTATTTCATCAACACTGTTCTCTCTTCTCTCTGTGTTGCTGCATGCATACTGATGGTGCTAGATCTAGTCATCTTCTCTGTAAACAACAAAGAGGTCCAGTCTTGAACACTCCATTAATGACGGTGCTGAGATTATCAACATGATATCAGAGCCGGTCACCGACATCAGATATTGCATGAAGCTGTACAAGATCTGGGTAAACCATCGCCTTCTTTTAGATCTTGAAAACTGATATTTCTACTTACGCGAGTCGATTACATTCGATATTGTTTATTCCCAAGAAACCTGTTTAGATCTTGATAAAGATTGTCACTCTTATTCTTTTTCTCCTTCTGATTGTTAGTCTTTATCGATTGAAATGGGAACAGATCTACCCATTGAGAGTAGTTTACTCAAAGAAACACCTGGGATTGTTACAGATCTTCCCCAATCCTCTAAAAACTCCATGTCTCCTATACCTAGAGAAACTACTTCTATCACCTCACCCACTACTATATTTGACCATAACCATCCTCTGTTCTTGCAAGCCTCGGATGTCAGTGGAGTCTCTTTAATATCCTTCCAATTAGTGGGCTCTGAAAACTACACTGTTTGGAGCAAGTCTATGAAAATTGCTCTGTTAGGAAGAAACAAATTAGGGTTTGTAAATGGAAATTGTACAAAGAATCAATATGGGGTGGAATGGTGGGATCAGTGGGATAGATTTAATGCGGTGGTACGGGCATGGCTAATGAATGCTGTTTCTAGTAGCTTGCTGTGTGGAGTTCTATATGCAGAAACAACATATGAGGTATGAGAAGATCTAAAGGAAAGATTTGACAATGTGGATGAATCAAGAACTTATGATCTACATAGAGAAATTGCTACCTTATCACAAGGTAATGCTAGTATTGCAGAATATTACACTAAGCTAAAGAATTTGTGGGTGGAATTCCAAGCCATTGTGCCACCACCGAATTGTGCATGTCCTACATCGGAGAATTCTGGACTTTCGCAGAGACGAAGCTTTATCAATTTCTCATGGGTTTGAATGAAAGTTACATGCGGTAGGAGTCAGTGCCTCATGTCACCTTTTCAACGATCGATAAAGCTTACTCCATGATAGTAAGTGATGAAAATCGAGAAAGGAATTAGTCTAAGTCTGCAGGCCTTCTTGGGTGGTCGACGATCGTGGACACGGTGAAAATTTGAATCGCCTGCTGCTATGTACTCAAGAATGGAACAGAGAAACCAAAGGTCGAAGGAATACCAATCTATTACGTGAAGAATGCAAGATGAGATGTCACCTGAAAGGAGTTACGCTCTGGACTAGTTGGATACCCTCCTGATTTTAAATCAAAAAGAAAGGAATATGCTGCTCACAATGCTCACAACAGAGGTCCAGATGGTTCCTCTGAAGAAACTAAAACCAACTGGCAAGTTGAAGGAGCACCAAAATTTTCTCAGAATCAGTATGAGCAGATAGTAAAGATGTTGAACAATAACCAGGTACAGAAAGGAGCATCTCAGGACACTCAAGGTATTCAATCATCTGCAAATTTAACAGGTATATCAGAACTCAAAGCCTTACATGTCTTCAATATAATAAAAAAATGGATAATAGATACAAGTGCTACAAATCATATGGTATATGATCTAAACATGTTAGATAAAATTACTGAAAGAAATGATTCAGTCATACCAAAGAAGGTCTTCTTACCAAATGGCCAATCATTGAGTTACTCACTTGGTATCGGTACTACAATAGAGTACTGTTTGGAAAATGTATTCTTTCTACCTCGGTTCAAATATAATTTCTTATGCGTCTCTCAACTATGAGAAATGAGCCCATTGACTATCTTTTATCCTGATTTTTGTCTATTTCAGGATCTCTACAGTGGGAAGGTGAAGGAGATTGGTAGGCTCCAGGATGGACTCTATATGTTAGTTAGTCATGCTAGTAATATACAGGACTCAAGGAAAACAGTTCTACATGTACAAGCTAAGCAGAAGAGGACAGTGGCAGATGGAAGAAGAAGATATTAATCTGTGGCATAGAAGGCTGGGCCACACTTCTAGTAAGGTACTTAGTAAACTGATCAGTGCTAATAATGATGAGATAGCTGAGACAATAAAGACATATAATGTGTGCCCTTGTGCAAAACAGTGTAGACTACCTTTTCCCAATAGTACTACTTACAGTAATAAAGCTTTTGATATTGTTCACATGGATGTATGGGGTCCCATAAGGTTGAAACACATAATGGGAAGAAATTTTTCCTCACTATTGTAGATGATTACACTAGAATGACTTGGATATACCTACTTAGACTTAAATCTGAAGTATGTGTGGTAATTAATCAGTTTCTTAAGTACATATCAACACAGTTTAATCAAATAGTAAAGATAATTAGAACTGATAATGGGACATAGTTTGTTAATGATTTCTGCACCACCCTATTTCAGAACTTAGGAATTATCCATCAAAGAAGCTGTGTATATATACCACAGCAGAATGGGGTTGCTGAAAGAAAACACAGACATATATTAGAAATTACCAGGGCTATAAGAATGCAGGCTAACATTCCTCTAAGATTTTGGGGCTTGTGTGTACAGGCTGCAGTATACTTGATCAATAGACTACCCTCTTCTATTACTCATTCTACACCCTTTGAGTGTCTTTATCACAAGAAACCATCCTTAAGTCATATAAGAACTATTGGTTGCCTATGCTTTGCTAATGATCTAACATCATTTGATAAGCTTGATCTAAGGTTAAAAATGTGTTACGATGGGATACTCAAACTCAAAGGGATACATTCTTTATGATCTGCAGTCTAAGACCCTCATTGTTAGTAGAGATGTTAAATTTAGAGAAACTGTTTACCCTTTTAAAGAAAATGTGTCTGAGGTTCCTATCTTCCATAATTTGCTAGGTAATAATGATGATCAAACTATACCCCAAGAAACCTCACAGAATAGTACTGATAAATCAGAAAAGGGATGTGCAGATATCACTAATATGGAATCTATTGAGGACAGTAATCCCACAGAGAATAATTTAGAAGAAGGAGATTCAGATAATATACAAATCTTGTAGTAATCCTGCTATAGAACCAGATGACAAAGCAATTAGTAGGAGATCTAGCAGACTCAAACAACCTCCTATATGGCTTAAAGACTTTATTACAACAATTGCCAACAATGTATTTTACCTTATTGCTAACTACATATCTTATGATAACATAAAACCTACATATCAAGCCTTTTTAAGCTCTTTTTCAGAACTAACAGAATCTAAAGGTTACATGGAAGCCTCAAAAGATCCTAGGTGGGTAGATGCTATGAAAGCTGAAATAGATGCCTTACAAAAAAATCACACTTAGGAAATAGTTACTCTACCAGAAGGAAAACAACCAATAGGCTGTAAGTGGATCTACAGGATCAAGTATAAAGACACTGGAGAAGTAGAAAGACTGAAAGCTAGACTAGTTGCTAAATGATATAGTCAACAAGAAGGAATAGATTATCAAGAAACCTTCTCTCCTGTTGTAAATATGGTAACTATAAGAACTATTCTATCTATTGCTGCCTCTAGAGGATGACATATTCATCAAATGGATGTGTATAATGCTTTCCTTCAAGGGGATTTATTTGATGAAATTTATATGACTCTTCCACAAGGTTTCATTAGTAAAGGGGGCAGTAAACAAGTGTGTAAATTAACTAAGTCCTTGTATGGGCTCAAGCAAGCACGAGCGGTGGAACTTTAAGCTTACAGAGGCATTAGTTCAGATGCAATTTAGGCAGTCTGAGTTTGATCATTCTCTGTTTCTAAAACAAACTAATCAAGGTATAATAGTTATACTTATTTATGTGGATGACATGTTAGTCACAGGGGACAATATAAGGCTCATAAAGGAGACTAAGCAGTCACTGCATAATGTTTTTAAAATGAAAGACCTGGGAGAGTTAAGGTATTTCCTAGGAATAGAATTTTCTAGGTCCAGCAAGGGGATCATTATGCATCAAAGAAAGTATGCCTTAGAACTTATTTCTGAACTAGGATTAGCTGCTGCCAAACCTATTAACACTCCCACTGACTCTAATATAAAACTTACTACAAAAGAATATGATGAGTATAAGGTAAAGCAGGTTCCAGATAAAGGGAAAACAATCACTGGTGATGAGCCAGTAGGTGACATCAGCTCATATCAAAGAATAATTGGTAAGTTGTTATACCTTACTCTTACTAGACCAGATATTGCCTATAGTGTACTAACACTTAGTCAGTTCCTACAAAACCCAAAGAAATCACATGTTGATGCTGCAATCAGAATTGTAAGGTATGTAAAAGGTAAGCCAGGACAAGGAGTGTTGTTATCTAGTAATAGACAAGAAACATTAACCAGTTATTGTGATGCAGATTGGGCTTCATGTCCACATCTGAAAAATCTATTACGAGGTTATTTAGTCAAATTTGAAGATTCTCTCATAACACGGAAATCTAAGAAAGCACGATCTCGAAGCTCATTGAAGCGAGAATATAGAAGTCTAGCGACTATTCTTTGAAATCACTTGGTCGTTAGGCTGCGAAGGACATTGGTGTTGACATCAAGCGACGATGGCGTGTACCGCATCTGATGAGATCAGCCATACAAATGGCAGCAAATCCTGTGTTCCATGAAAGGACTAAACACATTGAGATAAATCTTCATTTCATTAGGGAGAAGATTCGAAAAGGAATGGTGGAGACAGAATATATCAACACTGCAGAACAACCAGCAGACATACTTACAAAAGGGCTTACCAGATTACAACATCTTCATCTCTGTTCCAAGCTTGGCTTGCTGGATATTTTCGAGCACCCAGCTTGAGGGAGGTTGTTAAAGAATTGACCCAATTAATGTTAGTGGGCCAGTCATGTAATATTCATTGTTAAGGGTGATAAAAGGCCAACCCATATTAAGAGGCCATCCCATCAGCCTCAGCCCAGTCGAGGCTCCTTAGGCTAGAAGCCTTAGGATAAAATGAAAAGATATGTTCTCTTCTAGGGCAGAAGAAAAAAGAGGTGATTTGTTCCTCTGTACAAATTCTCTCTGTACATTGTCTTCTCTGTAGATTGCCTTCAAAAGTAAATACACAGATTCATTCTTCTTCATTTTTTCTTCTTTCGTATTTCATCAACACTGTTCTCTCTTCTTTCTGTGTTGCTGCATGCATACTGATGGTGCTAGATCTAGTCATCTTCTCTGTAAACAACAAAGAGGTCCAGTCTTGAACACTCCATTGATGGCGGTGCTGCGATTATCAACAATGCCAATTACAGATTCATGTAACGATGTTATAGCGCACACGGGCAATCCATATTAGGCACTAAAGATTAAATCCACCAAAAATTCCACTTTCAATTCATGAGTTAACCAAATTTATCTCTCGAAGTTTCACATTTGCTCACAAAACTTCTCAAGGAGGCGTATTCGATTAAGACGATATAGAAAAAGATGCATAAATGTGTTGAGATAAGTCGCCCGAAACGTAATTCGTAATATGATAATACTATTTACTTTAGGTAAGTCAATAAGATTTTTTCAAATGACCTCAAAACGATTATTAATATTATTAAAATTATATGTAGATTTGTTTTTTTTTATCAACTTTCAATATAAGACTTTACAGCTCCCTCACCTAGCTAACAAAATAGAAGTAAAAGGCGCATGGCATCTCCGATTAGTTAGGGGTGATAGATTGCAGTAAGCGAGTTCGAGCCTGCAGTGTGGTCGCTGTGGGGATGACTCGCTGTGCGCCAGAATCTTGTCCCACCGCTGAGTGAAATCACTATGATTCCTCCTCCGCCAATCATGGCGGGCGAAGTGAGTCTGTGGGTGAGAGATTTCGCCTTTTAGCCCCCAAAAAATAGAAGTAAAAGATACTTTTTCTGTATGAGGCATCGTTAGAATTTCGAGAGTCAAATGAATTACTTTTTTACTATGGTTTCTTGTATGTCTTTTAGATATTTAAATTCTTAATATTTGTGATTTATTTTAATTTTTTATGTAATTTCTAAATATATAAATTTTATTTTAAAAAGCGTAAAACTTTATGTTCAAATTGAGAGTTAAAATTAGGAATTGATGTACTATTGAGAAGCTATCTAAAGCATTATCTTAATAGATGTGTGGAAGAAAATAGTTCACTTGTCTGGCATATACAGCTTTGTTGTTACTAGGCTTATTCTTATTCCTCCACACATCTTGTCCTTCACAGGATTTTCTGCCTCTATTGCACAGTATGGTGCATACTGTCATGGAATTAAGAACAAGTAAACGTATTGGGTACATAGAATAAGCTTAGCAAAATAATGACAGCCATCCGTTCAGTGATAAAGATGGATGAGATATTTTCACACTTAATTAGTGTACTAGTGAACTTCAAATAGGGGAAATTTTATAAGTAGCGAGATTGATATCCTTTTTTTTGCAAATAATAATGCTATTATTTTTTTCCAAAACATAGCAGTAGTTTTCTTTCAAAACGTAGCATATACTTGTACGTGCGCTCATATGATGTACCGTGAATTACAGTACATTTTATACCATTTACTTAGGCTTTTGTAGCTCTTAGAGTACACTTTTCGTCGTTTTGTGTTGTTTTATAGGATAAGAAGTGCGGAGATGAAAAACAAGTAAAAATGAGCCAAAGGTGTCTGAAAACATGACATGAGAACCACTGATCATATCTGCGAATCATAATTCTGTAGGGATTTGTTGGGTGTAAAACACACAAGTAAGACACAGCGGAAGTTTAAAATTTTGAGTAAACTTACTTGCTCCAACAAACGTTTCTGGTATGATTGTGCGATAATTCAAATCTGCAAAGACATAAAAGAAAAACTTACAGTTTATGCTTTTAATGCAGTCTTTACTAAAAGGTGCGCACGCGATTGTCAATCCGGGTGCAAGCCTTGCTTCGGTATATTCCTTTTCCCAAGAAAGCTAGGAAATCTTGGCAGAGGTTTGAGAGAATTTTATTTCCTGAACTCTAAGTTCAGAAAGTGGAAGTGAGTTGTTATGAAATTATGGGTTAAGTGCCAAATATATAGTGGAGGAAACCCTAAACCAAATCAGATTTGGATCAGGCTTCAAGACCTGACCCAAATCCAAATTGCAGTGGGCCAGTCGAACTGGGCCTTTGTTATCGACTCTCTATTTATTTTCTGCACGTTTTAGTTCTAATTAAATTCAAGATTTAATTTTAACTTAATTAATTAATTTTCATCAAATGAAAATTATCCCATAATTTATTATAAAATAAAATATCTTGATTCAAAATTCGATATTTTTCATTCTCTCAATATACCCTTAGACCGAAAAGACAATCGACTTAGTGTGACCGCTGGCGCCGCACACGTAAGACTTGATCAAATCGAGGTTCACACGGAACTCACAGGCGGCGTCGGTGGCGGACCCGATATGTGAAATGCGTTTACAAGACTCGAGTAAGCAGGACCTCATGTGAGATGATAAATTCCTTTCATTCGCGACACACTCGATCAAGCTTAAGATATGCCAAGTGTCTATCCAAATGGCGATCACTTTATCATCTATATTAGTCGACAACTAGACCATATCCTAGATATGTCTCTTGCGTTGGCGATGACTTGTCGACCTAACATCTACGAGATTTCGAGTGTTCTCTCGAAATTCCAATCGAGGAATGAATCCTATTCTTGGCTCAACTACCACCTTCAATCTACTTCGTAATGCACCCCAATACAAGCGGCGTCTCGACCTATAAGACATTTGAGCTTAGGGCGGGATCAAAGTGCCTGCTCAAGTAAACAAGCGATCTTGACCTCAAGTCTGGGACCTCTATCTCCCACGTGCTGATAATACTCTAGACATGTATAACAAATAGTTTATCAGCAGAGTATGCCAATACTCCTCTAAGAGTATCCATGTGTCCATCACTAGCAACTATTGCTAGCAGTAAGTGAGATATACTACATTCTCTAAGAATGTGATGCAGACCACATGTCGACTTATAACATATCATTGATATCTCATTCTCAATGATCATTAGTCTAGGCTATTTTAAGAACTACACTCTATCATTAATATCTCACACTATTAATGACAATGTAAGTTCAAGGGATGCACATTAATGAATAATATAAACAATCAAATAATAATTCAATAATTGCAAATGCCAAATATATATTAATCTTATTAATAATATGAATGTGTTCAAGTACATTTGATCCTAAAATGATTGTTTCTAGGACATACATACTTTCAAATTCAAGCGCAGATTGCTGTAGAGATTTAGGAAAATGAACAAGTTGGGAAGCTAGGTCTTCAACATGACCTACGTACCGGAGGATCAATCACATATTCATCACATTACACAAAATCACATTAAAGCTCTACCATTTTTGCCTTAAAATTTATGCACTAATTTTTCTTAAGCTTTAGCCTCTGAGGTCCTTAATTTACGAAGCAGTTTGGCGTATGCAGGCATGGATGACATCGGCAATCGGAACATTCAACAAGCGTTCGCGATCTAGCAAGTCGATGCGAGACTACGTCGGCAATCGCGATTCGGCAAATATTCGCGGATCCCGATGCGTGCAGAGGCTACATCGGCGTGCAAGATTCAACAAACATTCGCACTATCCAACAAGTCTGTGCATAGGCGATATCGACATTCGCAACGTCCCGCAAGTCCGAGCAGAGATGACATCAACATTCGCAGCGTCCTACACATCATACAGGGATGACATCTCTACTCACAATTTGTTTTTCTTTCTTTTTTTCATATATGCATTATTTTGATTTAACCGCTATGCACATTTTCACAAAGTTTTAGCATGCATGAGCATTAATTCACAAGAATAGTAGGATCAACACAATGACGTCTTCATCAACATCGAGTCCGAAAACGACGCCAAGTCCGAAAACGACGCCAAGTCCGAAAACGACTCCGAGTCGAAAGCGGCCAGTCAAAGCGACTCGAACGGCGGCGCCGAACGAAAACGGCGCCCGGTCAGAAAGCGGCGCCGGTCGAAAATGACTCAGTCGAAAGCGGCCGGAGTCGAAAGCGGCCGAGTCGAAACGACGCCAAGTCCAAAAATGAGGCCAAGTCCGAAAACGACGTCGAGTCCGAAACGACGCCGAATCCGAAAACGACGCCAAGTCCGAAACGACGCCCGTCCGAAAATGACGCCAGTCAAGCGACTCGGTCAAACGACGGCGTGCATGCGAAACGACGCCACGTCGAGCGGCATCTTGGCGATATCACATCTACGCAAGGACACTTTCTCTACTCTCAAAATTGCATATCTTATTCATGCTTTATTATTCTGTCTTAGCAGTTACACACTAACTCTTTCTTGAGCTTTAGTCTACAGGGGCAGTTGCAGCAAGGACAACATATTCGTATTCACAATCGCAACACGTCCGTGCAAGGACGAAATCACTGCATTTGCAGCATCACATCAACACGACAGGCATCACATGATATGTATATGGGGTATGAGAAATGTTATGGCATTATATATGCACCACCACCTACTCAGTTGGTATATAATGATGAATATGACCACATAGGACGATATGATATGATGGGATGCCCACAGAGTCTTGATGGCATTATATAGATATATATATGTATAACCAGAAATTATCACTACTACAGAATTGCACTTGCATAGCGCTTTTTTTCTTTCTTGCATAACCCTATTCAAGTTTACTACTACCATAGCACTTTTCTTAGTTAGCGCAAAAAAAAGCGCTCTGCAAGTTATACTTCTATTTTGAAGATATTAGCTTGAATAGCGATTAAAAAAGTGTTATCCAATTGTTTTTATCTGTTTTTTTTACTTTTTATTTATTGTTTTGGTACCTATTCCCCCCCCCCCCCCCCCTGTTTTTTCAGCTAATAAATAAAATATAAAAAAGATAACAAAAAGAATATTCATTCAAAATATAATATAATATAATCATTCGCATAATACATAATAATATATTTAAAATAGTATTTCAATCATTAGTAGCTTACAATCATTAACTAATAACAATACGACATATTCAACAATTACATCAAAATACTAACTAATAGCTTCAACCTTCCATTTTTTCTTTGAGGAATCGATTCTACAAGTAGTCTTCTTTCTTTTTTTCATATATGCATTATTTTGATTTAACCGCTATGCACATTTTCACAAAGTTTTAGCATGCAGGAGCATTAATTCACAAGAATAGTAGGATCAACACAATGACGTCTTCATCAACATCGGTCGAAAGCGGCGCCAAGTCGAAAGCGGCGTAAGTCGAAAGCGACTCGAGTCGAAAGCGACGCCGAGTCCAAAAGCGACTCGAACCCGAAAGCGGCCGAACCAAAGCGGCGCCGGTCTGGCGGCGCCGATCAGAAAATGACTCAGGTCGAAAGCGGCCGAGTCGAAAGCGGCAGAGATCGAAAGCGGCCGGAGTCGAAAACAACGCCAAGTCAGAAAGCGGCCAAGTCGAAAATGAGGAGTCCAAGAAACGACGCCGAGTCGAAAGCGCCTAAGTCGAAACGGCCGTCGAAAATGACGCCAGTCCAAAATGACTCAGTCGAAACGGCGTGCATGCGAAACGGCGTCCGCGTCGAAGACGACATCTTGAAATATCACATCTACGCAAGGACACTTTCTCTACTCTCAAAATTGCATTTCTTATTCATGTTTTATTATTCTGTCTTAGCAGTTACACACTAACTCTTTCTTGAGCTTTAGTCTCTGAGGCGATTCAGTGAGGACAACATATTCGTATTCACAATCGCAACACGTCCGTGCAAGGACGAAATCACTGCATTTGCAGCATCACATCAACACGACAGGCATCACATGATATGTATATGGGGTATGAGAAATGTTATGGCATTATATATGCACCACCACCTACTCAGTTGGTATATAATGATGAATATGACCACATAGGACGATATGATATGATGGGATGCCCACAGAGTCTTGATGGCATTATATAGATATATATATGTATAACCAGAAATTATCACTACTACAGAATTGCACTTGCATAGCGCTTTTTTTCTTTCTTGCATAACCCTATTCAAGTTTACTACTACCATAGCACTTTTCTTAGTTAGCGCAAAAAGCGCTCTGAGTTATACTTATTTTGAAGATATTAGCTTGAATAGCGATTAAAAAGTGTTATCCAATTGTTTTTATCTGTTTTTTTACTTTTTATTTATTGTTTTGGTACTATTCCCCACACTGTTTTTATTTAATAAATAAAATATCAAAAAGATAACAAAAAGAATATTCATTCAAAATATAATATAATATAATCATTCGCATAATACATAATAGTATATTTAAAATAGTATTTCAATCATTAGTAGCTTACAATCATTAACTAATAACAATACGACATAGTCAACAATTACATCAAAATATTAACTAATAGCTTCAACCTTCCATTTTTTCTTTGAGGAATCGATTCTACAAGTAGTTTTTTTTTTTTTTTCATATATGCATTATTTTGATTTAACCGCTATGCACATTTTCACAAAGTTTTAGCATGCAGGAGCATTAATTCACAAGAATAGTAGGATCAACACAATGACGTCTTCATCAACATCGGTCGAAAGCGGCCAAGTCCGAAACGAATCAGGAGTCCGAAAGCGGCGAGTCCAAAAGCGACTCGAACGACGCCAACCCGAAAGCGGCGCCGGTCGAAAATGATGCGGTCGAAAGCGACTCGAGTCAGAAAGCGGCCGAGTCGAAAGCGATCGATTCCGAAAGCGGCGTCGGTCAGAAACGACGTCAAGTCCGAAAACGACGTCAAGTCCGAAAATGAGGCCAAGTCCGAAAACGACACCGAGTCTGAAATGACGCCGAATCCGAAAACGACGCCAAGTCCGAAACGACGCCCGTCCGAAAATGACGCCAGGTCCAAAAACGACGCAGAGTCCGAAACGACGTCTGTACGAAAACGACGCCACGTCCAAAGACGACATCTTCAGCATATCACATCTACGCAAGGACACTTTCTCTACTCTCAAAATTGCATTTCTTATTCATGCTTTATTATTCTGTCTTAGCAGTTACACACTAACTCTTTCTTGAGCTTTAGTCTACAGGGGCAGTTGCAGCAAGGACAACATATTCGTATTCACAATCGCAACACGTCCGTGCAAGGACGAAATCACTGCATTTGCAGCATCACATCAACACGACAGGCATCACATGATATGTATATGGGGTATGAGAAATGTTATGACATTATATATGCACCACCACCTACTCAGTTGGTATATAATGATGAATATGACCACATAGGACGATATGATATGATGGGATGCCCACAGAGTCTTGATGGCATTATATAGATATATATATGTATAACCAGAAATTATCACTACTACAGAATTGCACTTGCATAGCGCTTTTTTTCTTTCTTGCATAACCCTGTTCAAGTTTACTACTACCATAGCACTTTTCTTAGTTAGCGCAAAAAAAAGCGGTCTGCAAGTTATACTTCTATTTTGAAGATATTAGCTTGAATAGCGATTAAAAAAGTGTTATCCAATTGTTTTTATCTGTTTTTTTTACTTTTTATTTATTGTTTTGGTACTATTCCCCACTTGTTTTATTTAATAAATAAAATATCAAAAAGATAACAAAAAGAATATTCATTCAAAATATAATATAATATAATCATTCGCATAATACATAATAATATATTTAAAATAGTATTTCAATCATTAGTAGCTTACAATCATTAACTAATAACAATACGACATAGTCAACAATTACATCAAAATACTAACTAATAGCTTCAACCTTCCATTTTTTCTTTGAGGAATCGATTCTACAAGTAGTCTTCCCAATTAATTTGAAAATTCTTCATTTTGCTTGATAAACTTTGAGTGGTGAACTATGAACAAGCTGCAAAACATAGACGTTACAAAAACATTGTTGACACCCAATTTTGACCCTCCCGTCCAGTCATTAACTATAAAATTACACTAATTTTTCATAATAATTTTTTACAATTTTTATGATAATAAAATGCAACAATAAAACATTAATAAGCGATTTAATAATGGCACCGCATTTTACGTAGATTACTAAGCATTTTTGAGTCTCACGCCCACATTCGTTATTTACATTCATAATTCAAGCCATATTCTATTTCTATCAATTCTTAATAATTTTAATAACAATAAATACGTAAATGAACAAAGAATTTAATAATGGCGTCGCATCAAGCATTTTCAAATTATATCCACATTTTTTATATACCCAAAGCAATTTCATAAGCAATTGAAACCCCCTATTAATTTAATTTAGCATCGCAAAATACGCATAATAAATAAGATTTTAATAACGGCGTCGCATTATAAAATATTAAGCACTAATTAAATAGCACGCCCGTCTTTATTTTTGTAATAATTTTAAATCCTATTAAACTAATTTTAATCTAATACATGCGTCGCATTTATAAAAGCATTAAACAATCTTTAAATATCTTATCCGCATTTAGCATTTACGTAATTTAATAATAATTTAAACCCTCATTTATTTCCCATTAATTAATTTTTACCTAAAACTAACTCCTAAAACTAATACCCAATTAAATACCCACAGCCCAAAAACCATCAAATTCGTCCAGCCCAACTACCTAAAACCCGCGGCCCACACCCCTCAGCCCATTACCCTCAGCCTTTATCAACAACCCATCGTCCAAAACGATGAAAAAAACAAAACGAAGAACCCTAAGCTTTTTCAGTCGCCGCTCTTCTCCATCTCGCCGACACCCGCAATCCTCACCGGAAAATCCGAATCCGAAATCCCAAATCGTTCATAATTCCTAACCTTACCAAATCAGTACCATAAAATACACCCTAAATCAACCAAAATCGTACGAAAAATGCTAACAAAATCGTGCCAAATCGCAAAAGAAAATCGCACCAAATAAAGCTTACCAAACTTAGAACCAAAATCGAAACTATAAATACATAATTTCTATACATGCAATTGACATCGAAAATTTGGCAAAGATCCAAAAATACAGCAGTCAAGCAGCAATAATCAATTCTCACAGAGTAAAATATTGGCAAAATCTTCTAGCATGAACTAATCAGCTCTCACAATAAGAAACACCTTCAATTCAATCCGAAAACCAGCAGGGGGGAATAATCAGAAAATCAACTAAAATCAGCTAGGCACGAGAAGCCTCTTACTATCCAAAAAACATCTGGAAAATTAGAGTCTAGAAGCAAGAACATAAGATCCAAAATCGGAAATTCGCCCCTAAAATCGCATCGCAACTCCGAGTGGATCAACGACTTGATACGTTGTTTCGGTTCATTGTCCGGAGAAGGTAAAATCAACTCTCTCTCGATTTCGGTTCATTTCTGTATTTCTGTGTGAGTTTGTATTAAATATGTGTTAGATGTTGAAGATAATGTTTGGGGACTGCGAGATTGATAAATTAAAGGCGTAATACATTTATGTGGTTTGCTTGAATGTTGTGGGATGAGCAAAATTCTGAAATAAGTTTGAATCATGTGTGTGTTGCATTTGTTTGTTTACATTATAGTGTCAACTGTCATGTAATATAACCAGGAAGGAGATTAGGCATATTGAAATTCTGGTTTAGATGATTTTGCATATCTAAGTTAATCCTTATATGATTATATATTGTGGTATATGGATCTCCCCCTTTCTAGTTGAGAATCTGAATACTACTAGCTTTCCTACCAGTGCACTAATAGTCCAATTTATACCATAGATCTTCCATAAAATTGTCCAAGCTGCTTAAGAATAACATGCTTATAAAAACTGTCCAATTCTGAAATTTCTTATCGGCTGGTTTGCATCACTGAGACATGAAATGAGGAAAGGGATCTGGCTTGTTCAGATTTGGGTCTGAAGATACATACCATGTGATCCCCCTATGTGATTACAGATTATATCTATGCTTGGAGATTTTTTTCGCTCTCAAATTCACATATTTGGCTTTGCTGATTGGATGGTTCCTCTCAGTGTGGCGATCTTGTTATACCAGTATTTCCAGTATATGCGTAAGGGAATACGTCTAAAAGTTTGGCCTTAAAGTTAGCCTTGGGCGTTTTTGTACCTGACTCACTAAAGAATCGTTTCCGACGAAACGTTTCCTGACTTTCGTAGGGAAAATTCGGCTATGCCATTACTAATTTTGCGGATTTTTAGAGGCGAAACATTTTGGACCAGCGGGAGGCGACACTTGGCACCCTCCCATTGGTGGACTTGAATCGTCCATTTGGACGAATTGGAGAGCATGGCACGTTTTTGTGCCTTGTGCACAAGTCGAGAGTTGGTAGGATATTTGTGTATAGTTAAGCCTCACCCTACACTTGCCTTGCACTTGTCTTCATCTTGGCCATTGGTTGGCCAAGGCTTGAGCGATAAATACCCCCTGAGAGTTGAAGAGTTCTTCATCCACAAAGTTATCTTCCAAGTCTTGAAAAAATCCTCTCCTCTCCCTTAGCCTTCGTCCAACACCTCCCCTCAGGTGAGTTTGGCGAGGCTACCCCTAGCCTAGCCGAAATCTACCCCCTCCTTGGTAGAAAAGTTATCTTCTAGTATTGTTATAATGCCCAAAATACCTAGCCCAAATCCCTTAGTCCTTTGTAGAAGTTGTGAAGAACTTCTAAGGTTCTGGAGCTCTGGAGCGTCTAACTTAGGAGCTAAACCTTGCTCAGTGCGACTTTATCTAGGATATTATTGGGCTTACCGAGGTAACTAATCCTAACCTCTTTTGAATTAGAGAATACTTCTGTAGTAGTATAAGAATAAGTATAAATACTTAGAAGAATATCACGAATAGAATTGAGTATTATCACGAGTAGAAGGGTTTAAAGAAGAATAATCAAACTGACTTACATAGAATTTGTTTCATGATGAACTTATATAGCTCACGGGTAGGGAGGTGCTGCGACTTTCCGTAGAATTGTGAACCCTCTGTTTAGAATGACCTTGAGTAGTCTTTGATAGATGTCGTGA
Organism: Przewalskia tangutica; assembly: GCA_029844215.1. Lineage (NCBI taxonomy): Eukaryota > Viridiplantae > Streptophyta > Magnoliopsida > Solanales > Solanaceae > Przewalskia > Przewalskia tangutica. Next base: position 77,677,692 of record CM056732.1, on the reverse strand, counting down.
CTATTATGGTGACTCTGCGCGACATATTGACTTGGCGGTGGTTTTATTTGAGAAGGTATGTGATTCTTCCTAAAGCATGATATTTTACAATATATAGTGCGGTGAGCGTGCGTGTGTTAGCGAATAATAACTACGGCAATGTCTTTGACTTAAGCTGAATAATACTTACAGCAATGCCTGGCTTAAGCTTTGAATAACAAAGAAGCTGGAAGCATTTCAAAAGAATCTTGAATCATTTTTTAAAGCAGAAGATAAATATTTGGTTTTAAAACAAAAGCTTAAGAGTTATACTAGCTTTATGGGAAGTTAGGTATAACAACTTAAGGAAGATAAAAGGAATTTACTTGTTTGTTTATAAAAGCCTTGTATTGATTTGTTAAGTGTAGTAAGATTTGTGTGATAAGTAGACATATTATGATGCTACAGGTTAGTGTCTTGAAATCTTTGTGTAAGGGGTCATTCTTGCTGCTTACGTTGCTAACCGTAAGCCCGTTGTCTGTTATTGTATCACCTACCCATGATTGTTATCTGAGGGTTTGCCCCTTGATGCGGGTCTATCGGCTTTATGCGGTCTGTGAGACTATGCGGAGCGGCGGTATGCTCGAGATTGATCATTCGGGTGTTTAGCTGACGGGGACTCACTATGCGGTCTGTTGAGACTACGCGGTCTTTTGAGGCTATGCGCTGCGGGAGCCTAGGCGGATCTGGGGTTAGCTGCCCCGATCGAGGATACCTCGTGCGGTGCAATGTGTGACTATGCGGCTGCGGAAGTCGAGACTAGGCACGCAGAATGATACTATGGGCGATTGGCCTTGCCGATCATTCGCGGCCTAGAAGTAGACATTCTGATTTTCCTATTCTGTTGTTGTTTGTGATGTGGCACTATGTGCAATTGAGGCGGATTGTATTTGTGAAAAGGTTTTGAATACTTGATTTTATTTGATTCTTTATGGTTTCACATACTTGGTACTGTTATCGACCTCGCCGGTGCGTTCATCTGCGAGTAAAGGCAAGCAGGTGATAGATCCGCATCCTTAGGATCTTTTGCGTTGGTGTCAGGAGCTCCATCTTCTCCGGAGGCTCTACTTTTTGGTATGATCTCCTGTTGTAGATAGTTTTGTACGATCGAGGTATGGCGGGGCCATCGCCATAGTTATATATTTCCTTAGAGTGCAGAGTCGTATTTATGCGATTTGGGATGTAGCTGAACCATGATTATTTATATATGCCGAAAGGCGACGTTTTCTTACATAAACTGCGTCTTATTTTATAAACTGTTTCCTGTCTTGATTTATATTTCCGCTGGTTACTCTGATGTATGGCTACTTGGGTGCCCCGGTAAGGCACGATCCACCGGGCGGAGTCGTGACAAAAGTGGTATCAGAGAAGTTAATCCTCGGAAAGTGTCTACAGATCGTATCTAGTAGAGTCTTGATTATCGGTGTGTTGTGCACCACACCAATAATCAGGAGGCTATAGGATATTTAGGATTGGTTTCCATTCTTCATTCCGAGATCGTGCTTTAGAGCTGTGTTATAGGTTGGACCCCTCTAACGTATTCCTTTCCTGTAACAGTTATGCCTCCACGTAAGGCAACCCGGGCCCAGAAGGGCAAGGCGGTAGGAGGCGCTAGCGAGACACCCAGTCACGAGGGCTCAGGCCCGGTCTATACCGAGAGGCGCGAGTTCTATGACGCCGCCGGCCCAGCGAGACCACGGTACCACACCTCGCATCCCGCGGCACAGGGCGGAGAGTTAGGGTACAAGAGATGGCCCGACTATTGGCTAGAGTTGTGGCCCGACACGAGGAGAGGCTGGATGCGGCGGTTCGGCTCGGCTCGATCGCGCCGTAGTGCACCCGAGGGCAGATAGTTTGAGACTACGGGATTTCCTTAGTTGTAGCCCGCCAGAGTTTTACGGGTCGAGGCCGGAGGATGATCCGCAGGAGTTCATCCGTCAGCTGCAGAGGATTATGCGGGTGATCAGGGCTTCAGAGACTGAGTCTGTGACATTCGGTTCGCATCGTGCGTGATACGCGATCGATTGGTTTGATTCATAGGAGCTTTCGGGAGAGCATGCACCTCCAGCAGTATGGGATGAGTTTTCAGAGGCTTTTCTCACACACTTCTTGCCTCCGCAGATGAGGAGGGCACGAGCTGATAGATTCTTGTTCTTTGAGACGGGAGGGCCTTGCGGTGAGAGTACAATGTCGAGTTTGATTCTTTGGCTCGATATGTCCACTGCCCGGTAGCGAGATGGAGGCCGGGTGCATCGCTATGTCACCGGGCTAGATGATTACATGGCCGAGTCTTGTGCGGGTGTGTCCCTTCAGCCAGGCATGGAAATAACCCGTATGCAGGCTCATGCACTGGGATGTGAGGAGCGTAGAGACCTCCGGGTAGAGCGATATCAGCGGCGAGAAGAAGGCGAAGACGGCCGGTTCTTTTGGTGGTTCTCGGGGTGGCGGCATCGTGAAGTCGGTTGCACCACGGCCAGCGCAGAGCGCTCTACCTCATTTTCTGCCCAGAGCGGTCGGGGCGGTCGGGCCGGGACTTGATTTCGAGTAGCGAGGTGCTAACCGTTCGAGGTCTGCTCAGTGTGCCCGTTGTGGCAGATACCATTCGGGAGTCAGACTCGAGCTCGCTATACTTGTGGCGGCAGGTCATTTCGCGAGTTTGTCCGGCCGGAGGCGGCGGGTAGTAGGGCCCGGTCTGCAGTGCATTCTTCTTCATCCTCGACAGCGATTACTCGCCGGAGCAAGGTACTCATGGACCAGCGGGTCGCGGCAGGTCGTGCGCGGTCCCGATTCTAGCGGTCCTCGAACCGCATTTATGCTTTGTCCGGTAGACAGATCGTGAGGCCTCACGATGTCGCCGCAGTACCTTATCGGTTCTCGGGTTTGATGTGTATGCTTTGATAGATCCGGGTTCTACTGTCCTATATATCTCCCTTGTTGCTAGTAGGATAGGGATAGAGCACGAGTCCATAGACCGCTTTCGAGGTAGCTACGCGATGGTGATTCGGTGGTAGCTCGGCGGGTATATAGAGCTTGTCTGTGACCATTCTGATCGTCGGACCATGGCCGACTTGATAGAGTTGGAGATGATTGACCCGGCGTGATCATGGGGATGGATTGGCTAGCTTCTTGCTATGCCAATGTAGACCGCAGAGAGAAAGTATGCGGTTCCATTTCTGAGGAGCCGGTTGTTGAGTGGGAGGAGCACGGTATCGTAGAGGTAGGTTTATTTCCTACCTCGAGGCTAGGAAGATGGTACGAAGGGGTATATCTACCATCTCGTTCGGGTGTTTGATCTGAAGGCTGCGGTACCAGATTTTCCGTCGATTCAGTGGTCGAGAAGTTCCCAGACGTATTTCAGACGACCTCCGGGTATCCTCCCGAGAGGAGATTGAGTTTTGTATTGACATATTGCGGACACTTCGGCTATTTCCATTCCGCCATACGAGAATGGCACCGCCGAGTTGAGAGAGTTGAAGGATCGGCAGGGATTTCTTTGGAGAAGGGCTTCATCCGGGCCTAGTGTTTCTCCGCAGGAAGCGCGTGTGTTCGTGAAGAAGAAGGGCGGGGCCAGCTGCGCATGTGTGTTGATTCTGACGGTGAACAAGGTGACCATTAAACGAATACCCCTTCCCGTGATTGATGATTTGTTCGACGATTGCGAGCGCGAGATGTTTCTCCAAGATTGATCTGCGTTCGGGCTATCATCGAGTTCGTGTCGAGAGAGGTGGATGTCCCTAGATGCATTCGGACGTGCGGGCATTATGAGTTCGAGTCATGTCTTTTGGGTTGACGAATGCTCGTGCGGTATTCATGGATTTGATGAACCGAGTGTTCAAACCATTTTGACACGTTTGTGATAGTGTTCATTGATGATATCTTGGTTTATTCTCGCTCAGAGCGAGGAGCATGCGGAGCATTTGAGGCTGTCTTGTGATTCTCGGGACCAGCGATTATGCGCCAAGTTTTCCAAATGTGAGTTTTGGTTGACTTGATGGCGTTTCTTGGGCATATTATGGGTGATGGCATTCAGTGGATCTGGACAAGATCGGCGATCGGGACTTGGCTGAACCTCTTACTCGGCGAGGTTCGCGATTTTACGGGCCTTGCGAGGATATTATCGGCGGTTCGTAGAAGTTTGCTTTATCTACGCACCATTGACTAGGGTGACTCGAGAAGGCGGCCAAGTTTGATGGTGATGCTTGTGGCGGGGTTTCGATTCTTTGAAAGAGAGGCGACGACCGCCCGTTCTTACTCTTCCGGAGGTCGGATGGTTATGTCGTGTATTGTGATGCGTCGGGCATCGGGTTGGGATGTGTGTTGATGCGGCATGGCGGGGTTATAGCATATCGATCCCAACGGTGAAGAAACACGAGAGGAACTACCCGCGTGATTTGGAGTTGGCGGTGTGATTCACGCTTTGAAGATCTGGAGGCACTATTTGTATGGGGTTTACGTGGATATTTTTGAGACCACAAGAGCCTCCAATATATCTTGACGAGGAGGAGCTGAACTTACGGCGAGGCGGTGGTTAGAGTTGCTTAAGGATTATGATGTTGATATCTGTACCACGGGAAGGCGATGTTGTGGCGGATGCTCTTAGTCGTAGGTCGATGGGAGCCTATCGGATGTGCGACTAGAGAGGAGGGACATGGTTCGTGATTTGCATCGATTAGCGAGCCTTGGTGTCCGTTTGATTGATTACGATAGCGGTGGGGTTAGAGTTCGTGAGGTTGCCGAGTCTTCCATCGTCGTCGAGGAGGTGAAGAGGCAACGATTCGAGATCCCGCTTTGATTCGATATCGTGATACTGACTCTTCGTGAGGCAAGGGTCCTTTGAGTAGCACGATGGGGTGCTAAGGTTTGAGGCGATTGTGTGTTCGGATGTTTGAGGACTTGGCGAGTTCTTGGGAAGCACGGTAGCGGCGTTACTCTATCCATCCGGTCGACCAAGATGTACCACGACCTTAGATCCGTGTATTGGTGGGATGGCTTGAAGAGGGCGTTGCGAGTTCGTAGCTCGGTGCGTGTTGTCGGCGGTGAAGGTAGAGCACCGAGGCACGGTGGTTTGTTGCAGCGATAGAGATCCCGCACGGAAGTGGGAGGTAATCAACATGGACTTCATCACAGGATTACCTCGCTCTCAGAGGAGACATGATTCTATTTGGGTTATCGTCGACAGGCTGACGAAATCAGCCCACTTTCTTCCCGTCCGGACGACTTTTGGTGAGGATTATGCGGACTTTACATCAGAGATCGTCGGTGCATGGAGTCCCTATTTCGATCATATCGACAGGAGCCCGGTTCTGGCTAACCACGGAGGTCCTTCCGAGAGGGTTTAGGGGACGGTGAGCACGAAATCGCATTTCATCCACGCAGACGGACAGGCGAGCGCACTATCCGCACTCGAGGATATCTGCGAGCTTTGTGTTATTGACCAGTGCTAGTTGGGAGGATCATTTGCCTCTAGTTGAGTTTGCGTATAATAATAGCTACCACTCCAGTATTCAGATGGCGCCTTATGAGGCCTTGTATGGGAGGAAGTGCAGATCGCCTATAGGTTGGTTCGATGTGGGCGAGTGCGGCTAGTGGGACGATTTGGTGCAGCGGCGATGGATAAGGTGAAGCTTATCAAGGCGGCTTTGTGACTCGAGTCGGCCAATCGTATGACGAGATCATCGTCGTCGGCATCTTGAGTTCGAGGTTCATGATTGGGTTTTCTAAAGGTGTCACCCATGAAGGGTGTGATGAGATTCGGGAAGAAGGAAACTCGGCCCAAGGTACATTGGGCGTTTCAGTTGTCGCGAGGTAAGCAAGGTTGCTACGAGTTGAATCTGCCGTCCGTCGGAGCGGTGCATCCGGTTTTACGTATCTATCTTTGAGGAGATGTATCGGGGATCCATCTAGGGTACACCCGATTGGCGATGTCGGTGTGACCGGGGTTAACGTATGAGAGATTCCCATAGCGATAGTCGATCGTCGAGTTAGGCGTCTGCGGACGAAGGGCGTGGCTTCCGTCAAAGTCTTGTGGCGGAACGAGCTCGGGAGGAGATGGCGTGGGAAGCCAGGAGAGGACATGAGGCGAAGTATCCTCACCTATTCCCACACCTCCGGGTAATTCACTTTCCTACTTGTAAATTTCCATTATCATTTATGCCTAAGTGTTATTTTTGTGGCCATGTGTGGCACTTACAAACCTATTTAGGCTTCATCGATAATCGTCTTGGGAAGGAACATTCGGGACGAATGTTTCTAAGAGGAGAATGTTATACCCGTATTTCCGCAGTATGTACGTAAGGGAATACGTCTAAAAGTTTGGCCTTAAAGTTAGCCTTGGGCGTCTTTTTGTACACAACTCACTAAAGAATCGTTTTAAAAGCGTTTCCACAACTTTCGTAGGGAAAATTCCGGCTATGCCATTACTAATTTTGCGGATTTTTAGAGGCGAAACATTTTGGACCAACGGGAGGCGACACTTGGCACCCTCTCATTGGTGGACTTGAATCGTCCATTTGGACGAATTGGAGAGCCATGGCACGTTTTTGTGCCTGGTGCACAAGTCCAGGAGTTGGTAGGATATTTGTGTATAGTTAATCCTCACCCTCCACTTGCCTTGCACTTGTCTTCATCTTGGCCATTGGTGGGCCAAGGCTTGAGCTATAAATACCCCAGAGTTGAAGAGTTCTTCATCCACAAAGTTATCTTCCAGTCTTGAAAAAATCCTCTCCTCTCCCAGCCTTTCGTCAACACCTCCCCTGAGTGAGTTTGGCGAGGCTACCCCACTAGCCTGGAAATCTACCCCTCCCTTGGTAGAAAAGTTATCTTCTAGTATTGTTATAATGCCCAAAATACCCTAGCCCAAATCCCTTAGTCCTTTGTAGAAGTTGTGAAGAACTTCTAAGGTTCTGGAGCTCTGGAGCGTCTAACTTAGGAGCTAAACCTTGCTCGGTAGCGACTTTATCTAGGATATTATTGGGCTTACCGGTAACTAATCCTAACCCTCTTTTGAATTAGAGAATACTTACGTAGTAGTATAAGAATAAGTATAAATACTTAGAAGAATATCACGAATAGAATTGAATCGTTATCACAGTAGAAGGGTTTAAAGAAGAATAATCAAACTGTGCTTACATGAATTTGTTTCATGATGAACTTATATAGCTCACGGGTAGGGAGGTCTGCCCGACTTTCCGTAGAATTGTGAACCCTCTGTTTAGAATGACCTTGAGTAGTCTTTGATAGATGTCGTGACTATTATAGGTGACTCTCTGCGACATATTGACTTGGCGGTGGTTTTCATTTGAGAAGGTATGTGATTCTTCCTAAAGCATGATATTTTACAATATATAGTGCGGTAGGCGTACGTGTTAAGCGAATAATAACTACGGCAATGTCTTTGACTTAAGCTGAATAATACTTACGGCGATGCCTCACGGCTTAACTGAATAACAAAGAATCGAAGCATTTCAAAAGAATCTTGAATCATTTTTTAAGCAGAAGATAAATATTTGGTTTTAAAACAAAAGCTTAAGAGTTATACTAGCTTTATGGGAAGTTAGGTATAACAACTTAAGGAAGATAAAAGGCTGTTTACTTGTTTGTTTATAAAAGCCTTGTATTGATTTCTGTTAAGTGTAGTAAGATTTGTGTGATAAGTAGACATATTATGATGCTACAGGTTAGTGTCTTGAAATCTTTGTGTAAGGGTCATTCTTCTTTGGCTTACGTTGCTAATCGGTAAGCCGTTGTCTTGTTATTGTATCACCTACCCTCTTGTTATTATCTGGGGTTTGCCCGCTTGATGCGGTCTATACGGCTTTATGCGGTCTGTGAGACTATGCGAGCAGCGGTATGCTCGTGATTGATCATTCGGGTGTTTAGCCCGACGCGGAGACTCACATGCGTCTGTTGAGACTACGCGGTCTTTTGAGGCTATGCGGTGCGGGAGCCTAGGCGGATCGGGGTTGGCTGCCCCGACGCGAGGATACCTCATGCGGGTGCATGTGTGACCTATGCGGGCTGCGGAAGTCCAGGACTAGGCACGCAGAATGATACTATGGGCGATTGGCCTTGCTTTGATCATTCGCGGCCTAGAGTAGACCTGTTACAGTTTTCTTATTCATGTTGTTGTTTGTGATGTGGCACTATGTGCAATTGAACTGATTGTATTTGTGAAAAGGTTTTGAATACTTGATTTTATTTCAGTTCTTTATGATTTCACATACTTGGTACCTGTTGTACTGACTTCCTTCGGGGGGCTGCGTTCATGCCGCAGGTAAAGGCAAGCAGGTGCTAGATCCGCATCCTTAGGATCTTTTGCGTTGGTGTCAGGAGCTCCATCTTCTCCGGAGGCTCTACTTTTTGGTATGATCTCCCTGTTGTAGATAGTTTTGTCTGATCGAGGTATGGCGGGGCCCTGTCCCGCCATAGGTGGATATTTCCTTAGAGTGCTGTAGTCATTTATGCAGTTTGGGATGCTTCTTGAACCATGATTATTTATATATGCCGAAAGGCGACATTTTCTTACATAAACTGCGTCTTATTTTATAAACTGTTTCCTGTCTTGATTTATATTTCCGCTGGTTACTCTGATGTATGGCTACTTGGGTGCCCCGGTAAGGCACCAGTCACGGGCCCCGGAACGGGTCGTGACAGGTACCTATTAACATGCGTGTTAGGTTATTAAGAGACCCTCGTAACATGTCTGTTCTAAACTTCAGTCGCATTCATCTAACTGCATATATTCTGAAATTGTTATGAAGTCGTACTTCCTTAGCATAGTCCGATGGGAAATACTGCTTGAAAGAATATGTAGCTTGCTTTCCTCTGTAAGATTGTAATTGGTCGAGTATGTCTAATGCCATGGTGCTTGTGGTATCTGTCTATTTTTACATTTCTTATTTCCCGAATCAGTTGGCTAAGATATTATTTAAGTATGTTGCCTTTGATGCATCCAGTAGGAGAAATCTCAAAAAAAATAAAAATATATCCTTGTGAAATGCTAACTGCCCAGTCCTCAAGTGTATTTGGGTTGAGTTCATTGGGTATACTTTTCTTTTATCTTTGCTATCTGCCGACTCTTATGTGCGTGCATACTAAAAATTTCATATTAAATACATGCTGATTATTTGGTGAATTTGGATATGTCCTAATCCTTTTCTTTCTTTCTTTCTTTTGTTTACATGAAATGCATCGGAGCCGAATGAAGAGTCTCATTGCGAGACTCATCGCGACTTCGTCAAATGAAGACCCGCATCTATGTGCATCCGCATTCGCATTCTCGACTCAGCACTCCGAGACAAAATAAGACAAGACGACGTCGTCATCCATCTCAACTCTTTTTACTCTCTTAATCTCCCTGCCTCATTAGTGTCTTTATTTTATTATTGGTAATCTAACTTTGTAATTAATAGGAGACATGAAACAACTAGCCTTTGAATAAATAAATTGGGCGGGTAGTTTTAAAATCAGAAATGCACTTCTAATTACGATTTTAGGCTTATCATGCACATTTAATCTTTTGCCTAACAACTTCACTTGCATATCTAATCATGAAATTATTGCATCACAAAAGAATTAATTTTCTCCTAAATTCTTATGTAATATTATATAGAAAGGTATTGTGCATAATAAGAACTATCGTAAGCATTTTGTACATCTTGTTAAGAAGGATTAATTTAGTAAGTACGTGCATTTAGTTCATAAATTAACTTTGCATCATTTATTTTACAAATAAGACAAATGCACATTTTAAAAAAAAAACTTTACATGTACATTTATAGAACTAGTCTTATAAAGCTTTTGTTAACGATGCATCTTTCATAAAACATTTGCAGCCTCTTTACATCTTCAAAACATGCATCTTTCTTAACATGATAATTAACCTAGGTTTGAACGGACAACCGCAAGTTAGCGGATCTTAGAGGGTGCCTAAACCTCTTCCCTCTAGATTAATAAAGAACTCTTGCCCAGAATCTCACATAGTTTAGCAGACCATTAAATAGAGTTAGTGTTGACTTTACCTAGTTGACATTTAGGTGTCCTAATTCGCCCAAACTAATTAGGTGGCGACTCCGCGAACCCTTTTTAACCTTTTAGCAATCTCTTAGCATTTTAGCACCCTTTTTTTTAGCATTTTTAACATTTTATTTTATTTTCTAACATTTTTCTTAGTAGCAGGATTCGCTAAAATAATGTCGCGGTCGAAAAAGGGCGTGACAAACATAGTTAGAATAGAAACATCCAACAAATAAACATACTTAAATAAATAACCTCATACAAATATTGCTTCAATTAACATTCCATCTGAGATCTATCCGTTACAACAAATAATGCAAGCTGGAGGAAGAATCTTTTTAGCCTGAGCTAGAAAACCTACTTTCTAATTGAATCAGTTCAGTTCCACCGATGCCCAATAATACTCTACTGCATACAACTTAGTATTGAGCAGGCTTTACCATTTATAGCTTTTCTGGAACAGTAGCACGGCTGTAAGTAGTAGCTTGATATCAAGAGTTGTCTGAACTATATTACCAGCCATAAGAAAACCATTATTTTAACAATAATTTCATTCAAATAGAGGCATGGAATTGATAGAGAAATCAACCAAGGAAAATAGATCAACAAATTGAAGTACCGAGAATCAAATATCAATAAACATCAAATGAACTACTGGAAGCAAATATGCCAAATTAGTAAGCTACAAAAGGTGACAGGTATGATAGTATTTCATTTTACACAGTGGGTCAGTTTTAGAATTTTTTAGACACAGTTATCACCAAATGAGAACTAGCACAAAACTGTTTAACAACTTCATAATGAACTGTTGTTTCAATAAAAAACTTTTGCCAAATAAGAAACACACACAGACACAGTAATGACATGGATATAAAAGTTGTCAATGAACAAACAAAATTCTAGCTTCTCAAAGTAAAACATCGCTTTACCTCACTCATGTTGCATTGATATTTCTGTTATTCGGCTAAATAATGTTTCAACACAATCTGTTAATCACTTAGTGAAACAGATAACATTAATGAAACAATAAACGAAAATAGAATCTGTTTTGGAAAATAATTTCAGAATGTAATCGAGCCCACTTAGTTCAAAGTGTGTCCTTAAGGAAATTATTCCCCTCACAGTACTCGAGGTTAACGGAATATCGCCTCCCAGGATAGAACGATTATCTTACCAGAATAGTAGTACTCCAAATTCCGGTAGCAGCGAACCACTCAACGACAGTATATCACACAGAATGAAGATAAAATATTTTTGAGTTGAAGATCAAATTCAGAATTGAAAATGAATTGATTAATTAATGAATAAATTCTTGGAATAATCAAGAATTTATAGGGTTGCAGGTACTGATTCTGAATGTTTGCAACCATTCAGAATAGTCACCTAATATTTGGAGGGAAATTCGAAAAAAGAGAGGGAGAGCCGGACGGGTCGGTCGCGACGGGTCGATCCGTTTGGATTTATTTTTAATTAAATAATTAATTAATTAAATTAATTAAAGAAACGTTTGTCCAAAAAGATTATCAATCAATCGATCCAAAGCCGAGCGACGACGACGACGCGAGGGGTCTTTGCCCTCTCAACCCTTTTAGCAACTAGAGAAGGTGTAATGTAATATATACACCTCTCTTTTCTTCTCTTTTTTTCGATGTGGGACAAAAGAGCATTTTACTCCCTATCCCATCATTTCTCATTCACCAATATCAAAATCCAACAATTTCTAACCATTTCAGTCATAACATCCAAATCATATTCCTACTAGACTGAGATAAATCACATACTTGGCAGTGTTAAATATAAGACATAATCACTAAAATAGGTTAATATACTTGGATAAAACATGCTAATTAAATTTCTCTTTGATTACTGCTATTATCATTTTAAAATTTCTTACACTAATTAAAATTAAAACAACTATTATCATTTTATTACTGCTTGACATAAAATTTAAAGAAACAAACATATGTTAGGGGATTAATCCAGATACAACGTCTTCCAAACAAGCCAACACATCAAGCTGACAGTTCATATTATGAAACATGCCCGAACAAGAACATCCATCGAGTTATATTAACTAAAAGACAGACGAATGTAATCTAAGTTGATTAAATTTGCTATAACACACTTAGAGCACGCACATAAACTAATAAAAATACGAAAAGTATTCAGGTTTACCTTCTCCGGGCAGTCAACCGAGATGACTTTTTGAGTCGTCGATGTCACTCGGAAGACGTGTTATGCGATTGAGTGGAGCTTCGAATGATTTGACTTTGAAGAAAAAATGAAACTTAGCTTTATGTTCTTAGACAATTGATTTGTTGGAAAGCAAAAGTTTTTTGTCAGAATTCTCTTTCGGTTCTTGACTGGTTTTCTCTCTGTGGTGTATTTACAAAGGGTATTTTGGGGACGTTAATTCAAAATGGTTTTGGTAAGTTTCATTTTTTAGGGACGATTTGGTTCGATTTTGATTGTGATTTTTCGAACGATTTGGGGTTGATTTGAGATTCGGTTTGGAGTGATTTGGGGTACCAATTTTACGGGAGTAATGAGATGGAAGGAGTAGATAATGGCAAGACTGGATTCTCCTACGAGATTTCGGCGGAGATTTGGGAGTGTAGTGTAGGTTGTGCGGCGGATTCTCCTATTCTTTAGGGTTATCAGAAAAAATGGAAATAGGGGTGAACGATGGGTTTTCTTTGGGATATTTGGGTCATTTTTGTTGGGCTTTACTTCAATAGCGCTTCCACAAGCGCTATCTAAGTGGAAATATTTATATTATTATATTAATAAATTACTTAGGTAACGTAAATTATAATAGCGCTTTAAATAAGCGCTATGCAAGGAGTAACTTGCATAGCGCTTCGATTAAAATTTCCGCAATGCGCTATGGCTGTATTTTTTGTTAGATTTTTTTTTTATTTGAAAATTTGAAAAAGCGCTATGCAAGCTGTTACTTAGATAGTCCTTTGTAAAAGCACTATCTAAGTAGCGTTACACAAGCTGAAATCTGTAGTAGTGTATATACACACATGTATGATACTTATGCATAGTATGACCCTCAAAGGCATTCAATAGAGTTTGATTCTCTCTTATTTCATGTTATTTGCATGCCCTACATACTCGGTACATTATTCGTACTGACGTCTCTTTTATTGGAGGACGTTGCATTTCATGCCCGCAGGTTCAGGTAGACAGGACGACAGATCGCACTAGTAGGTTGCCTATTCAGCTCATATTAGACCACTCTACTTATTCTAGAGTTGCAGTCTAGTCTTGGTACGCTATTTTTTATATGCATATGGGTATAGCGAGGCCTGTCCCGACCTTATGATGTCTTGTACTCCAGTAGAGGCTTGTAGACAGTTATGATGCAGTCAGATGTTATGTGGCCTCCTTGGCCTATGTTTTTGTTGTAAAGTCATCTATGGTAGTCTTGTCACCTCGTACGATCATGTTCAACATCTATGTATATACATATATGCCCTATCGGTCTTGCACCTTTTCAGCTTATTATTTTATATACGATTATGTGGTATTGTCTAGTGATGTTCGGTAAGTAAGGTTCGGATGCCCGTCGTTGCCCTCTGGTTTGGGTCATGACATAAGTATAACCCTAATTATATTTATTCACCTAAAGGGATCACAAAACTAGTCCTCCCATCAATTGATTTTACAATTTGAAATATTTCACTTTCTAGTAATTAGTAGAACAATCTTAAAAACAATCAATATTTTTCTAGTCCCCCTAGAAATTAAGACTAAACATTGAGGTTTGCAATTAACTTGTATCTTTCTCGTCTCATTCCCTGTGGGATTTTACCCCAACCTTTGTTGGGTTCTATATTTATCAACAACCACTTTACATCCAAAATAATTTGGACGTATTAAATTTTGGCTCTGTTGTCGGGGAATACGGTTTAAAAATTTACAAATTAGTGTAACTCTCTACTTTTAATCTTATTTCTCATATAATGTTTTGTTGTTTTTGTTGTGTGGATGTTATGGCATCCGATTTCGAATCTGATGATGAACTCATGCGGGCTCATGATTACGCCGCCGCTATCCAACCTCCACCACTTCAAGGAAATGCGAGTTTTCACCTTAACACCACTTTATTGTACTTACTCAACACTAAGGGCGTATTTAAAGGTCTAGTCACCGATGACCCAAATAGGCACCTTAGAAATTTTCTTGGGGTATGTGCCACCAATGTTCAACTCAATGTCTCAAGTGAGGCCGTCAAGTTGAGGCGCTTCCCGTTCTCTCTCATGGGAGAGGCCACCGCATAATTGGATGATCTTTAGTCCAGTTCTATTACCATATGATCGAAGTTGACCTAGGCATTTCTCAAGAAGTTTTTCCCTTCATCTCTGATGTTACAACTGTTGACACCCAATTTTGACCCTCCCGTCCAGTCCTTAACTATAAAATTACATTAATTTTTAAAATAATTTTTAATAATGAAATGCAACAATAATACATTAATACAAGCATAAATAAGCGATTAATAACAACACCACATCTTACGTAGAAAATTAAGCACTTTAGGTCTTGCGCCCGCATTTATCAATTTTGAGCCTTATCCTAATAATAATAAATACGTAAATAAATAATTTAGCAATGACGTCGTGTCAAATAGCATAGTCGCATTTATTAATTCGCAAAGCAATTTCATAATTATTGTAGCGCCTAAAGTCATATTAAGATAATTTAATTTTAGCATAAATAATGATAAATACGCATAATAAATAAGTTTGTAACGGCGTCGCATTATAAGATAGTAAGCACTAATTAAATAGCACGCCCATCTTTATTTTTTATAATAATTTAAACTCAAGCTAAAAACTAATAAAACACCTAGGGTTGCATTTAAATAATTTAATTTACCACTAATTAAATAATACACCTAAAACTCTACCCAGATTAAAATTACCAACCCAAAACAAAAATCACCCCCAGCCCACAAGCTTTAATTCGTGGCCCAAACCCGCAGCACATTCCCTCATATTTCCTTCTCCCTTCCTCACCGCCCAACAACCCTAAAGAAAACCTAACTTAATACACCACAACGCAAACCTAAAAGAAAAGCTAAATCGCCGCACCTCGCCCCGTTGCCCCAGCCGGGATTCTCGCCTGAGAATCCGGCGAGTCACCTACCAAATCACCCTGTCTTGCCATAACAAACCCAGTACAAAATCTTACCATGAAAAACATCCAAAATCGTTGCCAAATCAAGCACGAATCGCACCAAATCAGTAGTGAAGATCTTACCAAAATCGCATCTCAAAATTAGTACCAATATCAGCCTTTAAACAGCCTAAAAACTTGCCGAAATTAGGACCCAAAACCCTAGCTATAAATACATAAATCCGATACATGCAGGGGGAATCGGGGGAAAAAAAGAGTCAAGCCACAAGAACAAACATTCGAAGACTCCTTTCTTTTTTACGATAATAGTCAAGAACCTCTTTCGCACACTTATTCCAGAGCATCGTATAAAACCAGTAGCAAACACAGTATAGACATCCTTGAGCATCAGCTAATAGCTCCAGACAAGCAAGAACACCCTCAAACGCTAGTTTCGCACAGCCTTCAACCTCGGTAAGAATTTTAAGAAGCAAGAACAGAATCACTCACAAACCACCAGTAAAAATACCGCATCTCGTCCCTTTCAATAGCGTCGCAATAAATCCTTCGAGCGAATCGACGACTTGATACGCTGCCTCGGTTCGCTGTCCGGAGAAGGTAAATTCAAAATTCTTCACGATTCTAGTTTATTTCCATGTTTTATGGCTTGTTGTATTCTGTGTTGGTTAATCATTCTTAGTTAAGATTATCATGCTACTGTCCTGCTGTTGATGTTCAAAGTATTGCGTCGTGTTAATCGATTTTAGTTAACCTAGGTTTGCAATTACTTATTTAAAACCACGAAATGGATTTATGCCCAATGTAATCACTTGCTAAATGGAATATGATATTAGATAATGAAATACCCTCGTTGATATTAAGTACTGTTTCGAGGACTTGCCTAACTATTTTATTAGCCATTAACATTTGAACGTGCTATAATCAGCTCTCTATATGATAGGTGTTATCCTTTCCAATGCTGGCTTAGTAAGGATTTTTGACATCAAATAGTTGGTATAGGGTCTGTGTCATATCAAGTGTAGCCTCTGTATTTGGATCAGTATGTTAGTTAATGTATGGTAACTGCTGATTTGAGATCTTCCTGGGAGCCATACCGACTATGCCATTCTTTGCCTAAAAATGTCGTTACGCTTGGACATGATTGTAGGTTTAGTTAAAGTTAAGTGATCATGCCTATATGAAAATGCTACCCGAGCTTGTCAACTTGTCTACCTGTCCATCTCTAGATCATCATGTTTACTAAATGACTATATGTTTGCCTTTACATATCGAAGTGTTAAAATGTATCCATGACAGTTTATAATACCTTTCGAGCTATGTTTTGTGTCATGTAAATCTATTGCGCAACCTAAATGATGTCTGTTTCAACATCCTGCACTTATTTGAAATCTCCTCTGTTTGGAATACGAAACTGACCACTGTTTATAAAACACAGCGAAGTGTATGTGTTATTGGAGAGTTTGTCCTTTGCTCTCCCTCTTACGAACAAAAGAATAGAACCAAGTAATGGTTACTGTTTTGGGGTCGCACTTCTCTCTGTCTTGAAAATAAATAATCTGTAGTTTTTTGCAAACCTGTATGGGTCTGTCCGCTATGTTGTTTAATTGTTTGCTCCCAAATTCGTGAGCTTCTATTTTTTCTCGTCTGTGCATTATCCTGTCTACATGTATATCTGAAAGAATGAACCTGAGTTTGCCATCTCTAGATATGAAATACTAATTATTTGGGGCCTGTTATATCTACGCATGCATTATACCGTATTTCTGGGTATGTGCGAGGCGTGCGTCTGAAGTTAGCCTAAGTTAAGACCTTGGACGAAAAACATTTGTGCACAACTCACTAAAAGAATCGTTTTTCGACGAAACGTTTTACTAAACTCGCGTAGGGTAAATTCCGGCTATGTCATTTATTATTTTTGCGGATTTTTCCGAGAGATGAAATATTTTGGACCAACGGGAGGGTGACACTTGTCACCCTCATTGGACGGCAACTTGAGGCTTGGATTGGCACGTTTTTTGTGCCTTTGCACAAGTCAAGGAGTTGGTAGGATATTTGTGTAGTAGATGGATAAGGACACTTGGGTGAATCCTCACCCTACACTTGCCTTGCACTTGGCTTCATCTTGGCCATTGGTTGGCCTTTGCTTGACCTATAAATACCCCCCTTAAGATGAAGAGTTCTTCATCCACAAAACAAACTTTCCAAGTCTAAAATCCCTCCCTCTCCCTTGTGAGCTTTTCGTCCAACACTTCCCCCTCCCCTTGTGAAGGCCTTGGCCGAAACACCCCTCTAGCCTAGTAGTCTGGCGAAACCTACCCCCCCTCCCTTGGTAGAAATGTTGTCTTCCAAGTATAGTTACTATTCCTAAATACCCTAGCCCAAATCCCTTAGTACTTAGTAGAAGTTGTGAGGAACTTCTAAGGGTTTCTTGGAGCTATCGGAGCGTACAATTAGGAGCTAAACCTTGCTCAGGATCGACTTTTAACTTGGATAATTTTTGGGCTTATCGAGGTAACTACTCTTGTCCTTCTATTGTAATTGGATATTACATATAAGAATAGTTAAGACTTGAGTATAAGATGTAGAAGTATATTAAAGAATATAATTGAACTGTACTTACATAGGACTGTATTACAGTAGACTTGTATAATTACCGGGTAGGGAAGTGCTGCCCGATTTTCCGTAGAATAGAGAACCCTTTGTTTAGAACTGTTTAACAGAATAGTCTAGACGTTGATAGACGTATTTGACTATTATAGGCTGATTCTCTGCGCGCGACATATTCGACTTGGCAGGTGGATTTCGCCAAGAAGGTATGTGATTCTTCCTATACTCTTAAGCATGATATTTTAAAATATATATATAGTGCGGTGACGCATACGTGTTAACGAATAATAATTACGGCAATGCCTTTTGACTTAAGCACGAATAATCATTACGGCAATGTCTTTTGACTTAAGCTGAATAATAAGAATCTTGATGCATTTCAAAAGAATCTTGAATCATTTTTATGAGAGAAATATTTGGTTTTTAAACAAAGAGCTTAAGAGTTATACTAGCTTTATGGGAAGTTAGGTATAACAACTTAAGAAAGATAAAAGGCTGTTTACTTATTTGTTATAAAAACCTTGTATTGATTGTAAGGTGTAGTAAGATTGTTGATAAATAGACATATTATGATGCTACGTGTGTTAGTGTCTTGTGATGTTGTGAAAGGGTCATTCTTGTTGTGCTTACGTTGCTAAGCGGTAAGTCGATTGTAATGTTATTATATCACCTACCCTTTGACTTATTATACCGAGGGCTTGCCACCCGATGCGGTCTATACGGCTATGCGGTGCGTGTGACTACGCGAGTGCGGGAGTTCGAGATTGATCATTCGGTGTTTTATCCCGTCACGGGGATGCCCTATGCGGTCTGTGTGACTATGCGGTCTATTGAGACTATGCGGACTGCGGGAGTCCAGGAGGGTACCGGGGTTAGCTACCCTCGATGCGAGGAATACCTCATGCGGGTCTGTGTGTGACATATGCGGACTGCGGGAGTCCAAGATTAGGCACGCATAATGATACTATGGGCGATTGGCCTTGCTTCGTTCATTCGCGGCCTAGAAAAGACCTGTTACAGTTTACCTATTATTGTTCTTGTTTGTGATATGGCACTATGTGCAATTGAACTGATTGTATTTGCAAATGGTTTTAAATACTTTGATTTCATTTAAGTACTTTACAGTTTCACATACTTGGTACCTGTTGTACTGACCTCCTTCGGGGGGCTGCGTTCATGCCGCATGTAAGGGCAAGCAGGTGCTAGATCCACATCCTTAGGATCTTTGCGTTGGTGTCAGGAGCTCCATCTTCTCCGGAGGCTCGACTTTTGGGTATGATCTCCCTGTTGTAGATAGTTTTGTCTGATCGAGGTATGGCGGGCCCTGTCATCAAAGTTGGTTTATCTTCTTAAGTGCAGTAGTCCTATTATGCAGTTGGGATGTAATCGCAAAACTATGTTTATATATATATGCGAAAAGCGACATTTTCTCACATAAAAGCGTGTCTCATTTTACAACTGTTTCATGTCTTGTTTTTATATTCCGATTACTACGATGTATGACTACTTGGGTGCGGGTAAGGCACGATCCACGAACCGGGCAGTCGTGACAAAAGTGGTATCAGAGCATTTAATCCTCGGAAAGTGTCTACAGACCGTATCTAGTAGAGTCTTGATTATCGGTGTGTTGTGCACCACATCAATAATCAGGAGGCTATAGGATATTTAGGATTGGTTTCCATTCTTCTCACTCTAAGATCGTGCTTTAGAGCTGTGTTATAAGTTGGACCCCTCTAACATATTCCTTTTCATGCAGATTTATGCCTCCACGTAAGGCAACCCGGCCCGAAGGGCAAGCGCAGCGGAGCCGCTAGTAGGACACCGAGAGTCACGAGGGCTCGTGCCCGATCTATACCGAGGCGGCGAGTTCCATGACGCCGCCGGCCCGGCGAGACCACAATACCCGCACCTCCCGTCCCACAACACAGGCGGAGAGTTAGGTACAAGGAGATAGCCCGGCTATTGGTCGGGATCGTGGCGGACATGAGGACATCTTTGGATCACGGCGATTCGATTCGGCCCAGTAGTACCCGTGGTTCACCCGAGGGCAGATAGTTTGAGGCTACGAGATTTCCTGAGTTGTAGCCCGCGAGTTTTACTGGTCGGCGGAGGATGATCCGCGAGTTCATCCGCGATTCTGAGGATTATGAGGGTGATCGGGCGTCGGAGACCGAGTCCGTGATCTTCGGTTCGCATCGGTGCGTGATACCGCGATCGATTGGTTTGATCGTGGGAGTTATCCGGGAAATCTGCGTCCCAGCTACTGGGATGAGTTCTCGGAGGCTTTCCTCACTTCTTGCCTCCACGGATGAGGAGGGCACGGGTAAACGATTTTTGTTCTTGAGGCGAGAGGACGCGATTATGGAGTACAATGTCGAGTTCGATTCTTTGGCTCGATATGTCCTGCATTGGTAGCGGATATGGAGGGCGTGGTGCATCGCTACGCCAGGGCTAGATGATTATATGGCGAGTCTTGTGCGGGTGTGGCTCTTGACGAGCATGGACATTACCGTATGCGAGCTCATGCACTTGGATGCGAGGCGTAGAGGCAAGCGGGTCGACGGATATCGACATCGAGAAGAAGGCGAGGCGGCGGTTCTTTTGGTAGTTCTCGGGGTGGGCGGCCTCGGCAGATCTAGATTTGCACCCCGGCTCGAGCACTCCCACATCATTGTCGATGCGGCCCAGTATTCGGCGGTCGGGCCGGACAGTTTCGAGGTAGAGGTGCTAACCGATCGAGGTCCGCCGGTGTGTCGTTATGGTAGATTCCATTCGAGGCTGTAGTACTACTCGGGAGCTTGCTATACTTGTGGCAGCAGGTCATTTGCGAGAACTGTCAGTGAAGGCGGCGGTGGTAGGGCTCGGCCTACAGTGCATTGCGGTTCATCATCTCCTGATTACTCGCCGGGGCATGGTACTCATGGGCGGCCAGTCGCGGCAGAGGTCGTGGTGCGGGTCCCAGTTCTAGCGGTCCTTAGAACCACATTTATGCCTTGTCCAGCCGGCAGGACCAGGAGGCCTCACCTGATGTCGTCACAGGTACCTTATCAGTCTCCGATTATGATGTGTATTCCTTGATAGATCCGGGTTCTACTCTGTCCTATATATCTCCCCTTATTGCTAGTAGGATAGGGATAGAGCCTGAGTCCATAGACCCTTTTGAGGTAGCTACGCCAGTGGGTGATTCGGTGGTAGCTCGGCGGGTATATAGGGCTTGTCGGTGACCATATCTGATCGTCGGACCTGGCCGACTTGATAGAGTTGGACATGACCGATTTCGACGTGATCATGGGTATGGATTGGCTAGCTTGCTACGCCAATGTAGCTGCGAGGAGAAAGTAGTGCGGTTCCAGTTTCTTGAGGCCGGTTGTTGAGTGGGAAGGAACAACTTTGACGCTGGAGGTAGGTTTATTTCCTACCTCGAGGCTAGGAAGATGGTGCGAAGAAGTACATCTACCATCTCGTTCGGGTGTTTGATCTCGAGATTGCGGTGCAGATTTTGATCGATTCGATGGTCGAGAGTTCCCGGGCGTGTTTCAGGCGACCTCCCGGTATCCTCCCGAGAGGAGATAGAGTTTTGTATTGATATCTTGCGGACACTCGGCCTATTTCCATTCCGCCATCTGAGAATGACACTGCGAGTTGAGAGAGTTGAGACCAGCGTAGAGATTTCTTTGGAGAAGAGCTTCATCGGGCCTAGTGTTTCTCCCGAGGAAGCCGGTGTGTTCGTGAAAAAGAAGGGCGGGGCAGCTGCGCATGTGTGTTGATTACAGGCGGTGAACAAGGTGACCATTATGAGCAGATACCCCTTCCGGGATTGATGATTTGTTCGACGATTTGCGAGTGCGAGATGTTTCTCAAGATTGATCTGCGATCGGGCTATCATCAGTGCAGTCGAGAGGCGGATGTCCCAGGGCGCATTCGGACGTGCGGGCATTATGAGTTCGGTCATGTCTTTCGGGTTGACCAATGCTCCGTGGTATTCATGGATTTGATGAACCGAGTGTTCAAACCATTTTGAACACGTTTGTGATAGTGTTCATTGATGATATCTTGGTTTATTCTCGCTCAGAGCGAGAGCACGCGAGCATTTGAGGCTATCTTGTGATTCTCGGGACCAGCGATTATACGCCAAGTTTTCAAAATGTGAGTTTTGGTTAGCCCGGTGGCTTTTCTTGGGCTTATTGTCGGGTGATGGTATTGGTGGATACGACCAAAATCGAGCGATCGGGACTTGGCCTGAACTCTTACTCCGGCAGTGCGCGATTTTACGGGCCTCGCAGTTACTATCGGTTCGTGGAGAAGTTTGCTTCTATCTGCGCACCATTGACTCGGTGACTCGGAAGCGGCTAAGTTTGATGGTGATGCTTGTGGCGGGGTTTCCGATTCTTGAAGGAGAGGCCCGCGCCGTTCTTATTCTTCGGAGGTCAGACGGTTATGTCGTGTATTGTGATCGTCGGGCTTGGGTTGGGATGTGTGTTGACGCAGCGAGGCGGGGTTATAAGCGTCGCGTCAAGCGGCTTAGAAGCATGAGAGGAACTACCCGCATGATTTGGAGTTAGCGGCGGTGATTCACGCCTTGAAGATGCGGAGGCACTATTTGTATGGGGTTCATGTGGATATTTATCTGCACCACAAGAGCCTCGGTATATCTTCGGCAGGAGCCGAACTTACGGCGAGGCGGTGGTTAGAGTTGCTTAAGGATTATGGCGTCGATATCTGTACCACCCAGGAAGGCGATGTTGTGGCGGATGCCCTTAGTCGTAGGTCGATGGGTAGCCTATCGGATGTGCGACGAGAGGAGGAGGCATGGTTCGCGATTTGCATCGATTAGCGAGCCTTGGTGTCCGTTTGATTGATTACGATAGCGGTGGGGTTCGAGTTCGAGAGGTTTCGAGTCTTCCATCGTCGAGGAGGTGAAGAGGCAACGATTTGAGGATCCGGTTTTGATTCGGTATCGTGATCTGACTCTTACGTGAGGAAGGTCCTTTTGAGGTAGCACTGATGGGGTGCTAAGGTTGGCAGGTTGTGTGTTCGGATATTGCAGGACTTGGCGAGTTCTAGGAAAGCACAGCGCAAGCGTTACTCCATCCGTCGGTCGACCAAGATGTACCACGACGCAGATCGTGTATTGGTGGGATGGCTTGAAGAGGACATTGCGAGTTCGTAGCTCGGTGCGTGTTGTCGGCGGTGAAGGTAGAGCACCGGAGGCACGGTGGTTTGTTGCGACGATTGAGATCCCGACACGGAAGTGGGAGGTGATCAACATGGACTTCATCACGGATTACCTCGCACTCGGAGGAGACATGATTCTATATGGGTTATCGTCGACGGTGACGAAATCAGCCCACTTTCTTCCGTCGGGACAACTTTTTGGTGAGGATTATGCGGACTTTACATCAGAGATCGTCGGACTTCATGGAGTCCCTATTTCGATCATATCGACGCAGAGGAGCCCGGTTCGGCTAACTTACGGAGGTCCTTCTAGAAGGGTTTAGGGGCGCAGTGAGCACAGTCTTGCATTCCATCCACGAGCAGGCAGACGGTGGCGCACTATCCAGACTCTTGAGGATATGCTGCGAGCCTGTGTTATCGACTTCAGGGGTAGCTGGGAGGATCATTTGCCTCTAGTTGAGTTTGCGTATAATAATAGCTACCACTCCAGTATTCAGATGGCGCATTATGAGGCCTTGTATGGGAGGAAGTGCAGATCGCCGATAGGCTGGTTCGATGTGGGCGAGGTACAGTTAGTGGGACCAGATTTGGTGCAGCAGGCAGTGGATAAGGTAAAGCTTATCCAGGAGGCGATTCTTGGCGGCTCGAGTCGGCGAAGTCATATCGCAGATCATCGTCGTCGGCATCCGAGTTCGAGTTGATGATTGGGTTTTCTGAAGGTGTCGCCCATGAAGGGTGTGATGAGATTCGGGAAGAAAGGCTTCGGCCCAAGGTACATTGGGCCACTGTCAGTTGTCGCGAGGTAGGCAAGGTTGCCTACGAGTTGGATCTGCCGTCCGTCCGGAGGCGATACATCCGGTGTTCCACGTTTCTATCTTTGAGGAGGTGTATCGGGGATCCATCTAGGGTACACCCGATTGACGATGTCCGGTGACGAGGGGTTATCGTATGAGAGATTCCCATAGCGATAATCGATCGTCGGAGTTAAGCGTCTGCGGACGGGGCGTGGCAGTCAAAGTCTTGTGGCGAACGAGCTCGGGGAGGAGATGGCGTGGGAAGGCGAGGACATGAGGCAGAAGTATCCTCACCTATTCCCCACACCTCCAGGTAACTCACATTCCTACTTGTAAATTTTCATTGTCATATATGCCTAAGTATTGTTTTATGGCCGTATGTGACATTTGCGAACTGTTTAAGTTATAAGGAACCTTATCGTTATCTGTCTTGGGAAGGAACATTCGGGACGAATGTTTCTAAGGGGGGAGAATGTTATACCCCGTATTTCCTGGGTATGTACGTGAGGGCGTACGTACAAAAGTTAGCCTAAGTTAAGACCTTGGACGAAAAACATTTGTGCACAACTCACTAAAAGAATCGTTTTTCGACGAAACGTTTTACTAAACTCGCGTAGGGTAAATTCCGGCTATGTCATTTATTATTTTTGCGGATTTTTGCGAGAGATGAAATATTTTGGACCAACGGGAGGGTGACACTTGTCACCATCATTGGACGGCAACTTGAGGCTTGGATTGGCACGTTTTTTGTGCCTTTGCACAAGTCAAGGAGTTGGTAGGATATTTGTGTAGTAGATGGATAAGGACACTTGGGTGAATCCTTACCCTACACTTGCCTTGCACTTGGCTTCATCTTGGCCATTGGTTGGCCTTTGCTTGACCTATAAATACCCCCCTTAAGATGAAGAGTTCTTCATCCACAAAACAAACTTTCCAAGTCTAAAATCCCTCCCTCTCCTCATGAGCTTTTAGTCCAACACTTCCTCCCTCACTTGTGAAGGCCTTGGCCGAAACACCCCCCTCTAGCCTAGTAGTCCTAGCCGAAACCTACCCCCCCTCCCTTGGTAGAAATGTTGTCTTCCAAGTATAGTTAATATTCCTAAATACCCTAGCCCAAATCCCTTAGTACTTAGTAGAAGTTGTGAGGAACTTCTAAGGGTTTCTTGGAGCTATCGGAGCGTACAAATTAGGAGCTAAACCTTGCTCAGGAGCGACTTTTAACTTGGATAATTTTTGGGCTTATCGAGGTAACTACTCTTGTCCTTCTATTGTAATTGGATATTACATATAAGAATAGTTAAGACTTGAGTATAAGATGTAGAAGTATATTAAAGAATAGAATTGAACTGTACTTACATAGGACTGTATTTACAGTAGACTTGTATAATTACCGGGTAGGGAAGTGCTGCCCGATTTTCCGTAGAATAGAGAACCCTCTGTTTAGAACTGTTTAACAGAATAGTCTAGCCGTTGATAGACGAATTTGACTATTATAGGCTGATTCTCTGCGCGCGACATATTTGACTTGGCAGGTGGATTTCGCCAAGAATGTATGTGATTCTTCCTATACTCTTAAGTATGATATTTTAAAATATATATATAGTACGGTAGACGTACATGTGTTAACTGAATAATAATTACGGTAATGTCTTTTGACTTAAGCCTGAATAATCATTACGGCAATGTCTTTTGACTTAAGCCTGAATAATAAGAATCTTGATGCATTTCAAAAGAATACTGAATCATTTTTAACAGAAGAGAAATATTTGGTTTTAAACAAAGAGCTTAAGAGTTATACTAGCATTATGGGAAGTTAGGTATAACAACTTAAGAAAGATAAAAGGAACTGTTTACTTATTTGTTATAAAAACCTTGTATTGATTTCTGTAAGGTGTAGTAAGATTGTTGATAAATAGATATATTATGATGTTACGTGTGTTAGTGTCTTGTGATGTTGTGAAAGGGGGTCATTCTTGTTGTGCTTACGTTGCTAAACGGTAAGTCAGTTGTAATGTTATTATATCACCTACCCCTTTGACTTATTATACCGAGGGCTTGCCACCCTTGATGCGGGTCTATCGGCTGTGCGGTCGTGTGACTATGCGGAGCTGGGAGTTCGAGGATTGATCATTCGGTGTTTTATCGATGCGGGGATGCCTATGCGATGCGTGTGACTATGCGGTCTATTGAGACTATGCGGTTGCGGGAGTCGAGGAGTGCAGGGTTAGCTACCCCGTCGCGAGGAATACCTCATGCGGTGCGTGTGTGACCTATGCGGTGCGGGAGTCGAGGATTAGGCACGCATAATGATACTATGGGCGATTGGCCTTGCCCGATCATTCGCGGCCTAGAAAAGACCATTCTGATTTACCTATTATTGTTCTTGTTTGTGATATGGCCTTATGTGCAATTGAAGGCGATTGTATTTGCAAATGGTTTTAAATACTTTGATTTCATTTAAGTACTTTCTGATTTCACATACTTGGTACTGTTGTCTTGACCTCGCCGGGGCTGCGTTCATGCCGCAGGTAAGGGCAAGCAGGTGCTAGATCCACATCCTTAGGATCTTTGCGTTGGTGTCAGGAGCTCCATCTTCTCCGGAGGCTCGACTTTTGGGTATGATCTCCCTGTTGTAGATAGTTTTGTACAGTCAGGGTATGGCGGGGCCCTGTCCCGCCATAGTTGGTTTATCTTCTTAGAGGTCTGTAGTCCTATTGTACAGTTGGGATGTAACTGCAAAACTATGTTTATATATATATGCCGAAAGGCGACATTTTCTCACATAAAACTGTGTCTCATTTTACAACTGTTTCATGTCTTGTTTTTATATTCCGCTGATTACTCTGATGTATGACTACTTGGGTGCCCGGGTAAGGCACCAGTCACGGGCCCCGGAACGGGTCGTGACACTGTCTGCCTCATCAAAGCCCATGCCTGAATGGATATCTTTTGGACTGTTCTTTGCAACTTTGGTCTGTTTTGCGACATTAATATTTTAGGGGCTAGGACCGAATATAAAACTGCATGTCGTCTTTTGTCTCCTCGTGTGTTTAATTATATGTGTTGTTTTCTTCACTCTAGTACGACGAGGCTTGGATATATACTAATCCTTTTCTTTCCTTATCTTTTTTTTACATGGCACGCATCGGAGCAAAAATGAAGAGTCTCATGACGAGACTCATCACAAGCTACAACTAATGAAGATACGCATCTATGTGCATTCTCTATCCGCATCGGAAATTCCAACCCTCCGGCAAATTACATCGCCATCTTTCGAGTCCTCTACTGATTCCCTTTTCCCCATTCATTTATTGTAAATTAATTGTCTAATATTAACATTACGCTAGTGAGACATTTAGTAGGACCCCCCTAAGCTTTAAGTCGCTATTAGAAAATAGTTCGACACTAGAAATTTGCTTCTCATTAAGTTAATTATTCTAGCTTGCTTAACTTATTTTTGTATATCTAATCACGAGACTAATGCATCTTAAAAGAATTAATAACTCTTTATTAATACTATATAAATTTATTATCAAAACCAATTTTGCAAACAAAGGGCTACCTTTAATCACTAAGTCAGCTTTGCACATGTATATTTTTAATTTCTTATGTATGTTATAACACTTTATATGATTTCTTTCGAAATTTAACTTTATAAACAAATCTTAAAACTTTTCAAGTTATCAAAAATATATCTTTTTTACCTTTTATTTGCAAGTGCCTCTGTCACGACCCGACCCGACGGGCCGCGATTAACGTCCTAATTGGACGTCATTACTGACCTGTCGCTCTTAATCCATTTAATACTGATGTCTACATAAATTTCGGCAAAGACAACGCCGCTTTCACAACATATCCTAAAGCGGGCGGCGTGACACGGTGCCAAAACAACAACAAAACAACGATCATAATAGACTAGCGAGCTAGCCGCCACCAACCACATCACGCGCGGCGCATAAGTCAAAATACGCAAGCCGGCAAGGCTGCTACTAAATAACGACATCAAAACCCAAAACGAAGTACAAACATCCAACCCACAACTGTCTACAGACCTCTAAGAGAGTAATACTGACATATGACGGGACAGGACCCCGTCGTGCCCAAAAATATGCATAAGTCTGAAAATAAAGTGCACCAAAAATAGGCGCTCGGAACAAAGGAGCTCTCCAACTGCTGTACATAAATCCTAGACTGGAGGGTCACCTATCTGAACTCCTGAACCTGCGGGCATGAGCAGCCACGAGAAGGGGGTCGATGCAGAATAATGTACTGAGTATGTAAAACATAAGATACTGTAAAACTGAATAACAACTGTATCAAGTAAAACAGAGAGTCATCAAACTGTCATAAAACTGAGAATCATGTCTGAAAAACATATCATGTATACTGAATCATAAAACATCGTGCTCATGTATATATATAAAATTGTATAACATGTCTCGGCCCTCTATGGAGGGACTCGATGGAATCTGCATCTGCGCGCGTAACATGTCTCGGCCCTCTAAGGAGGGACTCGATGTAATCTGTATATATATATCGTGTCTCGGCCCTCTAGTGAGGGACTCGATGAATGATGCATGGCTGTGCACGAACATGATCTGGCCCGGGACTCAGTGAAATGAAATAGTAACACTTAGCACGAGTAGTTATCATGAGCAACTGTATGCAGCTAAAATCATTATGTGACTCTCAATAACATTACTACCATAAACTCTGTCACTGAATCATAATCATTAGTAAATAATCATTTTTAAAACTGAACTGGTAGGAGTTAAGTACGTCCGCCGTACTTTACTAAAAATCATGCCAAAAGAAAGATAGAAAGGTCTTACATACCTCTTAGGCGAACTAATCAGCTTGGTATTAAGGTATTCCTCGTCTAGTACTTCAACCTATGATAAGGAACAACATGCTCGTCAATTCTATGGTTTCTAATGTAAGTTATATGCTTAAAGGCTCCCTTATTTCTACAAAAATTTGGGCAGCATTTACTTTGTTTATGTGCGTATCCAAAATTTTCCAATAATCCAAATCAACCAACAATTCAACTCCAGCTACAATCCAATCAACCAACAATCCAATTCAAACCAACAATTCTATTCAAACCAACAATTTCCCCTTTATTCCAGAATATATAAAATTAACACCTTTCTTACACTTAATCCTTTCGAGGCATGTATAGGTATCTTATTGCAATACATATGTATGTTTGTAGCTTATTTACATACTAGTTCAGCCCGTAATACATTACCCATCATGTTCAATAATTTCTATCAATTCCCGTCTGTATCGGCATGTTATCAATTCCAAACTTTTTCCTTTAAATTCTTAAACATTTCAATTCATCTTGCAATTCTTTCATACAAATAATTATCTCTTAATCGTCAAGGCTACATCTCAATTCTCAACATGCAAATGGTAAGCAACATACAATTCAACCATTGAAGCCAATATCTAACTATTTTAGTTCGAACTTTGCCAACCAATTCTAACAACAACTACATGCGATTTTTATTCACGTTCCATCATAATTTAGGCTTGTTTTATTAACCCAAAATCATCTCCTAAATTCTGAAAATAAGCATTCCATTTATATAAAAAAAGGAATGCTAAAAAACTGCTCACTTTTTCGATTTCAAGCCCCATTTTCTTATCAATTTCATGTCCAATCCTTCACTTCTTCAACTCCAATCCAACATGCAACCATTATACCATGTTAATCCCTCATTCTTACACATTTTCCTTCAAGAAAACTTGTCCAAAATTTAAAGAAAAACAGCCCTAAAAATCGGCCAGCAGTGGACGTTTTTCCCACTGTTTTGGTGCAATATTTGGCTTCAAAATGGTGGGACAATTTAACCCAAGAAGATGGAGTAACAAGCTAAATTTTCTTGCAAGAAAAGTGGGGATTTTCGATCAACAAGGGGGAGAAATGAGAGCTTAAAATTCTGATTTTGGTTTGTGAAAGAAATGAGAGTTTTAGAGTAGTTTTATTCAATTTTCAGATTTTTTTTAAAAATGCACTAAGACCCCCTTAAATGCCACACTTTGCCCCCTCTAAGTATTTATTTAACTAAATCAACCCCCACTACTTTTAATCTAATTTTCCATAGCCTTAATTTCTTATCATCGTACCTTATATACCTTACTAACTCATAACGGAAAAATACATATTTATTTATACCACCATTTCTAAAGAGATTTTCGGCGTCACATTCGTCATTGTCAAAAATTAATCCGCATTAGCACGTAGAATATTTTGTAATTTCGAAAATTGGAAATCTCAATCCTTAATGACGTTCTAAATCTTTGTCTTAACATACGAGGTGTAACATTCTTCCCCCCTTAGAAACATTCGTCCTCGAATGTTCATAACAAGTCTCAAGTTCTAGAAATTTCGGCAAAGCCTCCTTTAATATAGTAACTAACCATCTATATCCAGCAACCCAGCAGATGCCACACAGGGCCATAAAAAAAACACAAACACATATATAGTTCACCAATACCATAATCAATTAAGGGAGTTAGATTGAATTACCTGGGGGTATAGGGAATAAGTGAGGATACTTCCTCTTCATCTCGTCCTCAGCCTCCCAAGTCATTTCCTCTCTATTATTGTTCCGCCATAACACCTTGACGGATGCAACATCCTTAGTCCGCAGCCTCCTGACTTGGCGATCCAATATGGCCACGGGACTCTCCTCATAGGACAACCCCTCAGTCACCTGGACATCGTCCACAGGGAAGACTCTGGAAGGGTCGCCAATACACTTCCGTAGCATAGACACATGAAAGACTGGATGTACTGCTTCCAAGTCTGAGGGTAACTCCAACTCATAGGCGACCTGGCCTACCCTGCGAATGATCCGATAAGGCCCAATATACCTCGGGCTAAGTTTTCCCCTCTTTCCAAATCTCATCACACCCTTCATGGGTGATACCTTCAAGAATACCCAGTCGTCGATCTGAAACTCTAGGTGCCGTCGCCGATTATCAGCATATGACTTCTGTCGACTCTGAGCTGCTAGTAATCTTTCTTGTATGAGTTTCACCTTGTCGACAGCCTGCTGAACTATATCTGGACCAATCAACTGAGCCTCACCTACGTCAAACCAACCAATGGGCGACCTGCACTTCCTCCCATACAAAGCCTCATACGGGGCCATCTGAATACTAGAGTGGTAGCTGTTATTGTAGGCAAACTCAATAAGCGGCAAGTGGTCATCCCAGCTACCTCTAAAATCAATAATACAAGCCCTCAACATATCCTCCAGTGTCTGTATGGTACGCTCTGCCTGCCCATCCGTCTGAGGATGAAATGCTGTGCTGAGACTCACCTGCGTTCCCAATCCTTTCTGAAAAGATCTCCAGAAGTTAGCCGTGAACTGGGCTCCTCGGTCAGATATGATAGATATAGGAACCCCATGCATCTTCACTATCTCACTGATGTATAATCTAGCATAGTCCTCAGCTGAGTAAGTAGTCCGGACTGGAAGAAAATTGGCTGATTTTGTCAGCCTATCTACAATAACCCAGATGGAATCACACTTCCGCTGAGTACGAGGCAATCCTGTAATAAAATCCATATTAATTACCTCCCACTTCCAAATCGGGATCTCTATCGCCTGTAGTAGCCCACCAGGCTTCTGATGCTCGACCTTAACCTGTTGACAATTCGGGCACTGAGCAACAAACACTGCCACATCTCTCTTCATGCCATCCCACCAATACAAGCTCCTAAGGTCATGATACATTTTCGTCGACCCTGGATGAATAGAATAACGGGCATTGTGCGCCTCACCCATAATCTGCTGACGCAGTCCTGCAATGTCGGGTACACATAACCTACCAATCTACCATCATATCGTAGCACACCCTCAGAGGTCACCTCAAATAAAGCCTTCTCCTTTCGGAGAGCTGCATCTCTATACTGTGCCAGAACAGGATTATCATACTGGCATCTCTTTACCTCTTCTATGATAGAGGACTCAGCAACTCCTCGAACAAGAATACCACTATCTCCAGAATTCGCCAACCGGACACCAAGGCTGGCTAGCCTGTGAATCTCTCGAACCATCTCTTTCCTGTCCGACTGCACATCCGACAAACTACCCATGGATCTACGGCTGAGAGCATACGCCCGCTGGCGTTGGCCTTCCGGGTGGTGCGAATATCAACATCATAATCCTTTAGCAACTCAAGCCACCGTCTTTGTCTCAGTTGATTCATACGTTTAAAGATGTATTGAAGACTCTTATGATCTGTGTAAATATCAACATGAACACCATACAAGTAATGTCTCCATATCTTCAAAGCATGAATCACCGCCGCTAGCTCTAAATCATGAGTGGGATAATTCTTTTCATGTTTTCTGAGCTGTCGGGAGGCATAAGCTATAACTTTGTCATGCTGCATCAACACACACCCTAACCCGATACCTGAAGCATCACAATAAATCACATACCCGTCTAACCCCTCCGGGAGAGTCAAAACTGGGGCCGAAGTCAACTTATCCTTCAACAACTGAAAACTGTGCTCACAAGCATCGGTCCACTGGAACTTAGCTACCTTCTGGGTTAACCTAGTCAAGGGTGCTGAGATCGAGGCAAAAATTTTCACAAACCTCCTATAATACCCTGCTAGACCCAAAGCGTGTACCTCGGTAGGTGTAGTGGAGTGCAGGCCATGTCTTCACCGCCAATCTTACGAGTATCCACAGAATACCATTTGCCCCGACAATATGCCCCAAGAATGCCACTGAGGCCAACCAAAACTCATATTTCGAAAATTTGGCATACAATGCGGTCTTGGGAGGACTCAATCGTCCTCAAGTGATCCGCGTGCTCGCCTGAAGCGAGAATATACGGGATGTCATCAATGAATACTATAACAAATGTATCCAAGAATGGTTTGAACACGGTTCATAAGGTCCATGAACAACTTTGGAGCATTAGTCAACTCAAACGACATTACCACGAACTCATAATGTCCGTCTGCGGGTCTGACGCAGTCTTTGGGATATCTGCCTCTCTAACCCGTACCTGATGATAACCGGATCGCAGGTCTATCTTCGAGAAGTACTTAGCGCCCTGCAACTGGTCGAACAAGTCATCAATCCTGGGAAGGGGATACCTATTCTTGATGGTCACCTTATTCAGCTGCCTATAGTCAATGCACATCCGCAGCGAACCATCCTTCTTCTTTACGAATAACACCGGTGCACCCCATGGAGACGCACTAGGCCTAATGAAGCCCTTCTCTAACAGGTCTCTCAACTGTTCCTTTAACTCCTTCAACTCTGCAGGTGTCATTCTATAAGGAGGAATGGATATAGGTTGGGTACCTGGCAATATATCTATACTGAAATCTATCTCCCGCTCTGGAGGAAGACCTGGGAGATCATCTGGGAAAACATCCGGAAACTCACTGACTATCGGAACTGACTGAAGGGCCGGTACCTCGGCCTCCGTATCATGTACCCGAACTAAGTGATAAATACACCCCTTTCGAACCATCTTCCTTGTCTTGAGGTATGAAATAAACTTACCCCTCGGCGATGCGGTGTTCCCTTTCCACTCAATAACCGGTTCGTCTGGAAACTGGAATCGAACCAACCTCTCTCGACAATCAACGTTGGCAAAACAAGAAGCCAACCAATCCATACCCATAATAACGTCGAAGTCGATCATATCCATCTCTATCAAGTCTGCTGAGGTACGACGGCTATATATCGCCACCGAGCAATTCTTATACACACGCCTAGCTATAACCGAATCTCCCACCGGTGTAGCTACCTCGAATGGTTCTATAGGCTCAGGTTCTATCCCTATCCTACTAGCAGCAAGAGGGGATATATAGGACAAGGTGGAACCTGGATCAATCAAAGCATACACATCATAGAAAAAGACCGACAATGTACCTGTGACAACATCTGGTGATGCCTCCTGGTCGCGTCTACTGGCCATGACATAAATGTGGTTCGAAGGACCGCGAATCTGGAACCCGCACGGCCTGCGCGCGGCGGCTGATGTCTGAGTACCGCCCGATGGGGCGCATCTGCGATCGGCGATGAGCCGGCAATAGAGCGTAGGTGAGCCATAGCACCCGTGCCATCTCTATACGGACACTCCCTCATCAAATGGCCTGGACGGCTGCAAGAAAAACAAGTACCAGTATCAATGCGACACTTCGGATGACGCACGCCTGTGTGGACCGAGGAGAGATGGTCTCACTGCCCAGAACCCCTGTGCGTCTGTGACCCTGTCGCTCGGGAGCCCTGACCAGCTCCTGAATGCCCCGAGCGATCAAATCGTCTACCAGTAGTCTGTGAAGGTGTACTCTGTGCTGGCTGGGAGGAATACCTGATAGACTGCCTGCCCCGGACGTCACCTGAAAACCCTGTCGTCCTGGCCCTCTTGGGCTGATCTCTGTCCTGACCCCTTTCCGGCCGTCTCCCTCTATGTCGCTCTTCAATCCCCTGCGCAAATGCCTGCATCCGGGCGATGTCCATGGTCGGCTGAAGTGCGGCTGTCAAGCACCCATCAATAAGATAATGGTCCAACCCCATCACATAACGGTGCACCCTATCCGCCATGTCTGCTACCATAGTGGGTGCGTACCGGGCCAAGGAGTCGAACTCTAAGCTATACTCTCTGACCGTCCTCCCATTCTCGCAAATCAGGAACCTGTCGACTCTTGCCCGTCTCATCTCCGGAGGCATAAAGTGGCCAAGGAATGCTTCTGAAAACTCATCCCATACTGCAGGAGGAGCACCCTCGCCCCTAGACAACTCCCAGGACTCAAACCAGTTGACTGCTACGTCGCGCAACCGGTATGACGCCAATATAACCGACTCAGTCTCTGAAGCCCGGATCACCCTCAATGTCCTCTGCGTCTGGCGGATGAACTCATGTGGATCATCCTCAGGCACGAAGTAAAACTCCGTGATCGCAACTCAGAAATCTCTAACCTCAAATCGCCTGCAGGGTTAGCGTGGCTCGCCTATGAACCTGTCCCGCCACTATCCTTGCTAACAACTGGACTGTCTCTCGCAAATCTCCATCCTGTGCCCCTGTCTGGGGAACTAAAGGCTCAGGTACTGGGGTCTCGGATACGGGTGATGTTGCCCCCTGAGAAGGAGCCTCTAGATTCAGTGACGAGGCGAACCGTCGTCGGGGCACACTTTCGTGAGTAGACGCGTCAAGACACGGTAGCTCTCCGTGCAGACTAGTGTCCCTCGTAGATTTGCCCTGCCGGGCCACGGGCGCCTTCCTCGGAGGCATAGCTGTAAACATAGTAAACTTATCAGAAGACGGATCATCCTAATAACACAGCTCTATAGGACGATCTAAGAGGTGGAAGAATAGAAACAATCCTAAATGTCCGGCAGCCTCCTGTGTATAAGTATGGTGCACAACATACCCATACACAAGACTCTACTAAACACGATCTGTAGACATTCCAAGGACTAACTGCTCTGATACCACTTTTGTCACGACCCGAGCGGGCGCGATTAACGCCCTAATTGGGCGCCATTCGACTGTCACTCTTAATCCATTTAATACAGATGTCTACATAAATTTGGCAACACAACATCGCTTACAACATATCCTAAATGCAGGCGGCGAAGTGCCAAAACAACAACAAAACAACAGTCATAATAGGCTAGCCGACTAGGCCGCCACCAACCACATCACGCGCACAAGGCATAAGTCAAAATACATAAGCCGACAAGGCTGCTACTAAATAACGACATCAAAACCCAAAACGAAGTACAAACATCCAACCTGTTGTCATGGACCTCTAAGAGAGTAATACTGACATATGACGGGACAGGACCCCGTCGTTCCCAAAAATATGAATAAGTCTGAAAATAAAGGTCTGTACCAAAAATAGTTGGCTCCGAAACAAAGGAGCTCTCCAACTGCTGTACAGAAATCCTAGACTGGAGGGTCACCTATCTGAACTCCTGAACCTGCGGGCATGAACGCAGCCCAGGAAGAAGTCGATGCGAGATAATGTACTGAGTATGTAAAACATAAGATCTTGTAAAATCGAATAACAAGTATGCAAGTAAAGCAGAGTCATCAAGCTGTCATAAAGCGAGAATCATGCGAAAAACATGTCATGTATCTTGAATCATAAAACATCGTGCTCGTATGCGTATATAAAATCAGATAACATGTCTCGGCCCTCTATGGAGGGACTCGATGGAATCTGTATCTGCGCGCGTAACATGTCTCGGCCCTCTAAGGAGGGACTCGATGTAATCTGTATATATATATCGTGTCTCGGCCCTCTAGTGAGGGACTCGATGAATGATGCATGGCTGTGCACGAACATGATCCGGCCCGGGACTCAGTGGAATGAAATAGTAACACTTAGCACGAGTATATATCATGAGCAACTGTATGCAGCTAAAATCATTATGTGACTCTCAATAACATTACTACCATAAACTCTGTCACTGAATCATAATCATTAGTAAATAATCATTTTTAAAACTGAACTGGTAGGAGTTAAGTACGTCCGTCGTACTTTACTAAAAATCATGTCAAAAGAAAGATAGAAAGGTCTTACATACCTCTTAGGCGAACTAATCAGCTTGGTATTAAGATATTCCTCGTCTAGTACTTCAACCTATGATAAGGAACAACATGCTCGTCAATTCTATGGTTCCTAATGTAAGTTATATGCTTAAAGACTCCCTTATTTCTACAAAAATTTGGGCAGCATTTCCTTTGTTTATGTGCGTATCCAAAATTTTCCAATAATCCAAATCAACCAACAATTCAACTCCAGCTACAATCCAATCAACCAACAATCCAATTCAAACCAACAATTCTATTCAGACCAACAATTTCCTCTTTATTCCAGAATATATAAAATTAACACCTTTCTTACACTTAATCCTTTCGAGGCATGTATAGGTATCTTATTGCAATACATATGTATGTTTGTAGCTTATTTACATACTAGTTCAGCCCGTAATACATTACCCAACATGTTCAATAATTTCTATCAATTCCCGTCCGTATCGGCATGTTATCAATTCCAAACTTTTTCCTTTAAATTCTTAAACATTTCAATTCATCTTGCAATTCTTTCATACAAATAATTATCTCTTAATCGTCAAGGCTACATCTCAATTCTCAACATGCAAATGGTAAGCAACATACAATTCAACCATTGAAGCCAATATCTAACTATTTTAGTTCGAACTTTGCCAACCAATTCTAACAACAACTACATGCGATTCTTATTCACGTTCCATCATAATTTAGGCTTGTTTTATTAACCCAAAATCATCTCCTAAATTCTGAAAATAAGCATTCCATTTATATAAAAAAAAAGGAATTTTTACCTCAAAGGAATGCTAAAAAACTGTTCACTTTTTCGATTTCAAGCCCCATTTTCTTATCAATTTCATGTCTAATCCTTCACTTCTTCAACTCCAATCCAACATGCAACCATTCTACCATGTTAATCCCTCATTCTTACACCTTTTCCTTCAAGAAAACTTGTCCAAAACTTAAAGAAAAACAGCCCTAAAAATCGGCCAGCAGTGGACGTTTTTCCCACTGTTTTGGTGCAATATTTGGCTTCAAAATGGTGGGACAATTTAACCCAAGAATATGGAGTAACAAGCTAAATTTTCTTGCAAGAAAAGTGGGGATTTTCGATCAACAAGGGGGAGAAAGGAGAGCTTAAAATTCTGATTTTGGTTTGTGAAAGAAATGAGAGTTTTAGAGTAGTTTTATTCAATTTTCAGATTTTTTTTTAAAATGCACTAAGACCCCCTTAAATGCCACACTTTGCCCCCTCTAAGTATTTATTTAACTAAATCAACCCCCACTACTTTTAATCTAATTTCCCATAGCCTTAATTTCTTATCATCGTACCTTATATACCGTACTAACTCATAACGGAAAAATACATATTTATTTATACCACCATTTCTAAAGAGATTTCCGGCGTCACATTCGTCATTGTCAAAAATTAATCTGCATTAGCACGTAGAATATTTTGTAATTTCGAAAATTGGAAATCTCAATCCTTAATGACGTTCTAAATCTTTGTCTTAACATACGAGGTGTAACAGCCTCTTTACTTAAACATTTCAAAACATGCATTTTCTAGCATAACATGTATTTTTCATATGATTTTGTAAACACACATCTTTCATGTTATTAAAACATTTTATGAACGCATGTTTCCCACTAAGTACATTTTAAACATAATCTTACATTTTCTCTTAGTCAAAAATTCATCTCAAGTGTTTTAAATAGTTTAAATACCCTTTAAAACGTGTATTTTTAGTATACCCTAGGTTTGGCAGGACAACCGCAAGTTAGCGGATCTTAGAGGGTGCTTAATCTCTTGCCTCTAGATTAATAAAGAACTCTTACCCAGAATCTCACACTAGTTTGCAGACCATAAAAAATGGAGTTAGTGTTGACTTTAACCTAGTTGACATTTAGGTGTCCTAATTCACCCAAACTAATTAGGTGGCGACTCCGCGAACCCTTTTAGCACTCTAGCAGCCTTTTAGCACCCCCTTTAGCATTTTAGCACCACTTTAGCATTATCTAAACCCTTTAGCACTTTTAGCCCCCCTTTAAAGTACTTTAACCTTTTAGCACCCCTTTTTTAGCATTTTTAACATTTTAGCATTTTATACTATTTTTCTAATATGTTATTTAAGCAGGATTCGCTAAAATAATGTCGCGGTCGAAAAAGGGCGTGACAGAAATGGCGACTCCGCTGGGGAATAAGGTTCTTAACCACAACAGACCTAGGGTTATTATTTGGCATTATTTTTTTTGCATTTAATTTGTGTGTGCTGTATTTTGTTTTAATTGATATTTGCTTTACTGTTTTCCTTAAACTAGCATTCTGCTCATGTTTCTTCCATTCTGGAAAATTCACACTATCACACACTCACGCGCTGGTGTGCTTCGCGCACCCGCAAATTTCTTTCAAAATATCCAAATTTTAGGAGAGTTGGCGTCTGCGCGTAGTTAGATCGGTTCGTCTGATCAGCCGCGTAGCCTTCTCACTCGAGTTGTCCGCTCGGGAACCCTGCGTCTAGTAAAGCCAAATCTTAGAAACTCAGGATAGAGCTATACCACCATTTATGTTAAGGCATGCATGCATTTACCTTAGGTGGGTCGGTCCTTGGCATCGACACCACAATTAGGAAGACACCAAACTTGTCGACGGGTTTCTCAACCCAACGACCAACCAGCATATTATGTGTAGCGTGATAATGATAGACAAATCCAAACCTAATCATGATGTGTCGAAATTAGAAAAGTGCACCGTCATTTGGTCGCCATTTCCAACGAAAGCATTACAGTTGGACGACTTGGACAACTTTATCATAACCTCGTATATGTAACGTTTAGGCCTCCCTCTGGCATAAAAGAGGTCCCAAACATGTTAGAGCACGTGCTTGATTTGCAATTTGCTTATTATTATATATTGCCTGCAATTCCTTGCATATTATACTGACTTGGTTTGCTTCATTTGTTAGAGGGTTATTTTGCCTAGCTTACCCCCAAAAAAGGTTGACTCGCGTTGACTGGTAGAAGCACAATCATTCAATGACTAATCCAGAGGCACCAGAACGAAACAACTTAGGACTCATCCCCGTTCCTGTAGAGGATGCAGAGGCGTTAGAAAGGAGAAACACCAATGATCAACACCTCGCCAAACTATTGCAGCAAATGGAAATCATGCAAGCCGAAATAGAAAGGCTCTGAAATATCACAAACCTGTCTACTATTTTGAATGCACCACTCCCAGAGCAAAGGACAAATGCAATCGTGTCAGAAGCCCTTGAGCCTCCACTTCCCCAAAGTTCCCCGCAAAGGCCGCAACATACCAGCTCACACCAAAATGTGACTCGCCCGGTCAATTTGCAAACCGACCTCCAAAATGATCCGTTTACTACATACACATCTCAACCTCCACCTACTTATATCTCCCCACTCAACCCAATTTGCCAAGCCACCCAATACGAGCAGACGACACACATCACTAGTCCAAACAAACAATATGGGGCATCAGCACATCCGACCGAAAGCCAACCATTTATTGTGCATGTATCCTCTCAAGAGATAGATCAATACTAGGAAATGGAGCGGCAGGCTCGAGCTAGAGCCGATGAAAACGTGGCAAAAGAAATCTGTAGCTTGAAAGAGGCATTCAAAAGCATTAAGATGAACAAGGGGGAGGAAGGTTTAGAATGTGAAAACTTATGTATGCACCCTGACGTTGAATTACCTGTGGGGTACAAGGTGCCAAAATTTGACATGTTCGATGGAAAGGGGAATCCTCGAGCTCATCTAAGGTCATATTGCGATAAATTGATTGGAGTTGGGAAAAATCAAGCAATCATCATGAAACTGTTCATCAGGAGTCTAACCGTATTTGGATGATACATGCCAAGACCCTCGAAAATGGGACGGTTGGAATGCCATGACACAAGATTTCATGGATAGATTCAGATTCAACACTGATATTGTCCCAGATAGATTTTATCTTATGAAACTTGAAAAGAAATCCACAGAAACTTTCAGGGAATACGCCCTGAGGTGGCGGTCAGAAGCAGCAAAGTTCCAACCTCCAATGGCAGAGAGCAAAATGACCACCTTGTTCGTGCAGTCGTTAAAAGACGCGACGTATTATGAAAGGATGATCAGTGTAATTGGGCGAAGTTTTGCAGAAGTCGTAAGAATGGGCGACTTCGTGGAAGAAGGAATTAAGACAGGCAGGATTACAAACCTGACAGCCCTACAAGCAACTAGCAGAGCAGTGCAGTCAAATTCCATCGGAGGTACCTCACAGAGGAGAAGAGATGCATCACCCTCTATCATGGTCATTCAGGAGCATAGGACAGAATAATTTCCAGTATATCAAAGCCCACCGCCTTCTTACTATAACCAAAACACTCAAAATCCACAATCATATTATCAGCACTACGCCACCACATATCATGTTTACCATACCGAACCAGCATTCCCAAAATACTCACCACAATCACGAGCCCGCACCTCAAACGGACCCAAACCCCGCATAGATGCTGAGAGAAAGCCAACCAGAGCCTATACACCTTTAGCCGAACCCATAGCTATGAGAAGCTGAAAGCCACAGGAATACTCCAGCCAATTCCCAGAAATACCCCCAGGCCTACTTCCCGAGGGCATGATAAAACCAAACATTGTGCATACCACTCCGGCGCCGAGGGACACGACATCGAAAACTGCTATACACTCAAGGACAAAATAGAGGAGTTAATCGAAGAGAGAGTCATTCAGCTGAAAGATGCTCCTCTCAAGGTAAACAATAACCTTCTTCCCGGTTATGAAGATGCCCATGTGAGCATGATAGCTAAAGATGAAGAAAACAGTCTGGAAGGGACTATTACGCCAGCCCGAAAAGGGAAGAAAGTGGAATCATCGACCAACCGCCAGAGAAAGGGAGGTGCTCCTTGCCGGAGACTGTTTAACCATTGAATAAGTCATTCGTCTAGTTGTGTGCTGCTAAAGACTCAGCCATTGAAGACACAGAGCAAGAAGAAGTGGACTCGTGCCCCTGCCTTGGCCCGCCGAATCCTGAAATAGTTAGTTTAATATATTTTTGCCCTTTATATGTAATAAATGGAACTACGTTTGACCTGATTCCCTTGGTGGATACGTAGGCGGCCGTTTCGGCTTCGGTCCCAACTCTAGAAATTTTAATTTCACCCAGATTCGCTTGTAATGAACTACATCATGACCTGATTCCCTCATGGGATACGTAGGCGGCCTAAATCGGCTTCTGTCACACCATTAGGAAACCTTCCCTTATTTTGAAAATACACATAATATACAAGCTATCCCATTGAGACCCACTTTAGGCCAAACACCCTTTGCATATTCAGAACTGGGACAAGGTAGGAAACCAGGCAGGGGTTACGAGTCCAAACAAGGCAGACGTCCGAGCACCAAGAGTCAAAACTACAAAGTCAACGCGAATCAACCGCCCCCTCAAACTCACAAATTTTCTTTGAGCGCAGATTCGTCATATTAGCAGGAGCAGAAAGAAGCAGCTGAAGCAAACAGATATCAACAATCAAAGTTCAAACCCGCGACAAAGTCTAACGCATCAGCTCGGGCATAGAGTCAAATTGCAATTCATGCGGTGCACAAACGCACAACAAATATATCATGACAATCCATACGGTTCACAAAAATACATTACAACAACATCTCAGCATTCACAATACCCCACATATCATACATGGACGACATCCCTACTCTTGCATTTCTCATATATTTATCATTCTGTTTTAACAGTTATACACTAATTTTTTCTCAAGCTTAGCTTGCAGGAGCATTTATTCTACAGGAGCAGCAGCAACACGTCTAGGCAACGACGTTATCAGCATCACGTCCACGCAACGACGTCATCAGCATTATATCTACGCAATGACGCCATCAATACTACGTCTACGCAACGACGCCAACAGCATTACATCTACGTAACGACGCCAGCAGCAATACGTCCAGACAACGACGTCATCAGCATTACGTCTACGCAATGACGCCCCCAACAACTGCAACAACGACACCTTCAACACATTACAACATCACTACTCACAAGATCACATTCAAGCTCTATCATTTTGTCTTAAAATATATGCACTAATTTTTAAGCTTTAGCCTACAGGGTCTCCTTAATTTACAGGAACAGCATCCAACAAGTCCGTGCAGAGGCTACATCAGCATTAGCAACATTCAACAAACATCCGCAGCATCCCGCAAGTCCGAGCAGAGACGACATCAACATTCGCAACGTCCTCACATCATACAGAATAGTAGCATCAACACAATGACATCTTCATCAACATCATGTCCGAAAACGACGCCAAATTCAAAAACGACGCCAAGTCCGAAAACGACGCCATGTCCGAAAACGACGCCAGTCCGAAAATGACGCCATGTCCGAAAACGACGCCAGTCTGAAAACGACGCCAAGTCTGAAAACGACGCTAGTCCGAAAATGACGCCAAGTCCGAAAACGACGCCAAGTCCAAAAACGACGTCATGTCCAAAAACGACTCCAAGTCCGAAAACGACGTCAGGCCGAAAACGACGCCAAGTCCAAAAACGACGCCATGTCCGAAAACGACGCCATGTCCGAAAATGACGTCACGTCC
The DNA here is from genome assembly GCA_029844215.1 of Przewalskia tangutica. NCBI lineage: Eukaryota > Viridiplantae > Streptophyta > Magnoliopsida > Solanales > Solanaceae > Przewalskia > Przewalskia tangutica. The sequence continues at coordinate 77,634,732 of CM056732.1, read as the reverse complement.
GAAAACGACGCCACGTCCGAAAATGATGCCACGTCCGAAAACGACGCCAGTCCAAAAATGACGTCATGTCCGAAAATGACGCCAGTCCAAAAACGACTCCAGTCCAAAAACGACGCTGAGTCCGAAAACGACGCCAACGACGCCAAGTCTGAAAACAATGCCAAGTCCGAAAACGACGCTAAGTCCGAAAACGACACTAAGTCCGAAACGACGCCCGTCCGAAAACGACGCCGAGTCCGAAAACTACGCCGAGCCCGAAAGCGACGCCCATACGAAAACGATGCCACGTCCAAAACGACGTCATCAGCATACCACATCTACGCAAGGACGATTTCTCTACCCTAAGAATTGCATTTCTTATATATTCATGCTTTATTATTTTGTCTTAGCAGTTACGCACTAACTTTTTCTTGAGCTTTAGTCTACAGGGGCAGTTGCAGCAAGGACAACATATCCGCATTCACAATCGCAACACGTCCGTGCAAGGGAGAAATCACAGCATTTGCAGCAGGCATCACATTTTTACAGAATATCATTTGCTACTCATACAGTTACATTATCAATAAATTCATGCGTTATCATTTTGACGTAACAGTTATGCATTAACCGTTTGCTTAAGTCTTAGCATACATGAGTAGGAGCACACCGTGGATTTTCTCTTACAGCGAACCGGGACAATTTGTTGGGGGGCCAACCTTCCCAACGACTGGCAGAAGCGGCCTCAAGTGTCGGTCCACTCATTCCACATCACTATAAACCCAGCAACATAAGTCGATACCGGTACACCCCTAGGGTCAAGCTAGTTTATTTTTTATTTTTAACATCACGTCGACCCAGCGTCATCATAACTCGACACTGGGACAAATTTTGAGTCCGCGTCAGCCAACCTTGGTGTTTCGGCCATGGTAACCCAGCGTCGTCATAACTCGACACTAGGGTAAATTTTGAGTCCGCATTAGCCCGCATTGGCGTTTGATCATGGTAGTCCAGTGTCGTCATAACTCGACACTGGGACAGATTGTCACGACCCGACCTCGGGCCCGTGACTGGTGCCTTACCCCGGGCACCCTAGTGATACAACATCAGAGAAAAACCAGTGGAAGTAACTCATAAACATGAAACAATATAAAATAGGAAACAGGCTAACCAAAATAGTTACCTTTCTGTAAATATAAATATAACAAAAACTGAACAGTTACATCCTTTATAAAACCCAATTTACAACAGGACTACAGACCTCTAAGAGTTTGTAACAACTATGACGGGACAGGGCCCCGTCATACCCCTGAATGTACATGGATCTACAATGACAGGGAATCATACCAAAAGATAAGCCTCCGGAGAAACGGGGCTTCCCAAAAGCAGAACGGTGATCCTAAGAGCGAGGATCAACAACCGATGTACCTCGACCTGCGGCATGAACGCACGGCCCGAGGTCGATCTAACAGTACCAAGTATGTGGCGAAAATACTGTAATGAAATCATAACATTTCCAAATCAAATCCACAGATATGTATGGAAAAAAAACAATTAACCGCACACAGTGCCACATCATAGATAAGAGTAAACAAGTGTAACGCAACCGGTCTTTTCTAGGCCGCTAATGATCGAAGCAGGGCCACTCACCCATAGTATCATTATACGAGCCTAATCCTGGACTTCCGTAGCCCGCATAGGTCCCGTGGACCCGCATAAGGTACTCCTCGCATCGGGGGTAGCTAACCCGCGACATTTCCTGGACTACTGTAGTCCGCATGGTCACTAGGACCGCATGAGGTATTCCTCGCATCGGTGTAACACACCCAGAGTGATTCCTGGACTACCGTAGTCCGCATAGGTCATGTGGACCCACATGAGGTACTCCTCGCATCGGGGGTAGCTAACCCGCGGCATCATAACAAGTCAGGGGGGTAGGTGATATACACAAGCACAACCGGCTTATCGTAAACGACATAAGCACAACGGGAGAACCCCCTTACCACAACAAAACTCAAGGCACTAACACTCATAGTAACATAACATGTTTACTTCTCAAACCAACTTACCACACAATCAGAAGTCATTACAAGGCTTCTACAAACAAGTAAGTAAACCATTCTGTTTATCTTCCTTAAGTCACTATAACTAACTTCCCATAAAGTTAGTATATCACTGAGACTTTGTAATAAATCAAAGCATTCACATTTGTATGGAAAAAACAAAAGAACTTATTCTTTTAAAACCAAGTATTAATTTCCTTCCGAATAATGATTCATAACTCTTTTTGAAATACTTCAAGATTCTTAACATTTAGAACTCAAGTCAAAAGACATCAAAGTGAAACCAAATTCAGTTAATACACGTACGTCTACCGTACTATATATTTACAAATATCTTGCTCAAGAGGATAGGAAGAATCACATACCTCCTCGGCTAAATCCATTTGCCAAGTCGAATATGCCGCGCGTACAGTATCAACCTATAATAATCAAATACGTCTATTAACGCCTAGAATTCTTCGTCGAATATTCTAAGTATAAAGTTCCTTATTCTACGGAAAATTGGACAACACTTCCTTTGTTTCTACATACTTTTCCACCTTTTCAAGGTCCGATATCAACTACTAAACGCCACATTTAAGGCCCAACAATTCAGCAATACAAGGGGATTATACGCCTAACTTGGACGTGTAAAATTCTGCCCCACAATACAAATCAAATAATCCAATAAGTTTAAGGTATTATCTTGGCTATAACATGTTCACATATCACCGTTTCAATCCTTTCAAATCCAAATCGGTATTCCTACATGCAATATACCTAAAAGCAATATTGACAACCACAAGTCCTTTCTTCCTCACATGCAACACAATTTACTAAAAAAAATGGATTGTTACCTTAGAGTTTATCCAAATTATTCCAACAAATTTCACTTGTATTCTTTCCACAATCACCTCCACAAACCTCCTACAAGCTTGTCAACATGTTTCCTTCTTGCCACCTTCCCGAAATTTCTCTAGGCCTTGGTTTCTTCTTGAATTTTTAGAGAGAAGGGAGAGGAATATTTAGAGGGAAGGAAGAGGAAATTCTTAGAGAGAAGGGGGTTTTGTGAAGAATGACCAAGTCTTCGAGACTTGGTCAATAAATAGTGCTTCCACACAATCAGATGGGAGGGACACTTGTCACCCTCCCATGGCCTTTAAAAAAAATATCTTCTGATTTTTCCCCCAGATTTCGCAAAAATCCCGCATCGGCGTCGCGGCGCTGGAACCTCCGAGAATTTCAGTACTTGGCGCGCTGCTCAGATTCGGCGCGCGCAACTTCAGAGAACTTTCGTATATCCGCGCGTGACCGCATCGGCCGGCGTACCAGCCTCGACCGAAAATACTTTTCTGCTTGACTGTGCACTGAACTTGTAACTTCCATAACTTCCTACTTCGATGTCCTATCGACGAACGATTTGTTGTGTTGGGAACTAGACTCAACGAACTACATACTAGGCCTTTGAAACACCTAGGAACTCCTAATGACACTGGACATAAACCGCCTCAAAGTTGACTAAAACCCGTCCGAAACTTTCATGTCAACCTATCTTTCTAAAATTTAAATATTAATTCCTTTCGTACATTCTCATAGGCATGACCTGAATTACGGGGTGTAACATTCTCTCCCCCCCACCCCCTTAGAAACATTCATCCCGAATGTTCCTTCTATGCTTACTCAAATCACAATATCGACATAGACCCTCTTAACTATTCTTCTTGCAAAAAGAACGCTCTACACGGCCACAACAATACTTAAGCATAAATGCCAAATTAAAAACTAACAAGCAGGAAGGTGGGTTACCTGAAGGTGTAGGGAACAAGTGGGTATACTTCTTCATCATGTCCTCTTCTGCTTCCCATGTCATTTCTTCCCTGTTCTCGTTCCACCATAAGACCTTGACGGAAGCCACATCCTTTGTCCGTAGTCGCCTAACCTGACGATCAAGTATCGCTATGGGACTCTCCTCATATGATAACCCCTATGTCACCTGGACATCACAAATCGGGTGCACTCTAGATGGATCTCCAATACACTTTCGCAACATAGACACATGAAAAAATGGATGTACCGCCTCCAGATCGGACGACAGATCAAACTCATAGGCAACCTTGCCTACCCTACGGACAATCTGATATGGCCCAATGTACCTTGGGCTAAGCTTCCCCTTCTTCCCAAATCTCATCACGCCCTTCATGGGTGATACCTTCAGAAAGACCCAATCATCCACCTCAAACTCCAAGTGTCGACGCCGATGATCTGCATACGACTTCTGTCGATTCTGAGCTGACAATAACCGCTCCTGGATAAGCTTCACCTTATCCACCGCCTGCTGAATCAAGTCTGGCCCGACTAACTGAACTTCGCCCACATCAAACCAGCCTATCGGTGACCCGCACTTCCTCCCGTATAAGGCCTCATAAGGCTCCATCTGGATACTAGAATGGTAGCTGTTATTATACGCAAACTCCACAAGAGGTAGATGATCCTCCCAGCTACCCCTGAAATCAATAACACAGGCCCACAGCATATCCTCAAGCGCTTGGATGGTACGCTCGGCTCGTCGGCTCATGGATGAACGCGATCGAGACTCACCTGTGTCCCTAATCCCTTCTGGAAAGACCTCCAGAAGTTAGCCGAGAACTGGGCTCCCCTGTCTGAAATGATCGATATAGGAACTCCGTGCAGTCTCACAATCTCTCTGATATACAATCTAGCATAATCCTCGGCCGAAAAAGTCGTCCTGACTGGAAGAAAGTGGGCTGATTTCGTCAGCCTGTCGACAATAACCCAGATGGAATCATGCTTCCTCTGAGTGTGAGGTAACCCTGTAATAAAGTCCATATTGATCACCTCCCACTTCCATGTCGAAATTTCTATCATCTGCAACAACCCACCAGGATTCTGGTGCTCCACCTTGACCTGCTGACAATTCGGACACTGCGCAACAAACTCTGCAATGTCCCTCTTCAGGCCATCCCACAAATATATACACCTGAGGTCATGGTACATCTTAGTCGACCCCGGATGAATCTGATGCGAACCGTGTGCCTCCCGAAATCTGCGGCGAAGTCCTGCTACATCGGGAACACATAACCTGCCCTCAAATCTTAGCACCCCATCAGGTGCTACCCTAAATAGACTCTTCTCCTCTCGAAGAGTCGTATCTCGATACCGTACCATAATCGGATCCTCATACTGTCTCCTCTTCACCTCCTCGACGATGGACGACTCGGCAACCTCTCGGTAAGAATTTTAAGAAGCAAGAACAGAATCACTCACAAACTGTTATACCCCGTGGTCCAGGCCGTGCGTATGGGGCCGTGCGAAAGGAGTTAGGACTCGAAATCAGAAAATTTCGGTCAGGGGCCTCAGCTCCGCGGCGCCAGAGGCAGGGCCGCGACGCCAAGGCGGAATTGGGCCGCGCGGAAGTTCAAGTCCGCAGTTGGCGCCAGCGCGCTGCGAGCAGTGGCGCGCCGAGCAGAAATCTGGCGGAAAAACTTAGGAAAATCTGATATTTTCTTTTAAAAAGGCCATGGGAGGGTGACAAGTGTCCCCCCATCTGATTTTGCATGCATTATATTGACCAAGTCTTGAAGACTTGGTCATCTTTCATCTCTTTCTTAGACAAAAGCTCTTCCTTCTCTCTTAAAAATTTCAAGCTCCTCCTTCTCTCTAAAATTCCAAGAGATATTCTAGCCTTAGGAAAAATTTGAAAAGAAAAGGCAAGAAGGAAGCTTGTGGCTAGCTTGTGAAGGTTGTTGTGGTGGTGTTCTTGGAAAGGAAGCTAGCAAGTTGTTGGAAAAATTTGGCTAAAGCTCTAAGGTAATGATTCTTCCTTTATAATTAGTTTTTAGTGTTGCATGTTAAGAAGAAAGAACTTGTGGTAGTAAATAATGCTCTTAGAGTCATTGCATGCAAGAAATGTGGTTTGGGTATGAAGGATTTGGCTAAAGAGGTTATGTGAGCATGTTGTAGCCTAAAAATTACCTTAAACTTGTTAAGATTAATTGTTATAACTTATGGGGCAGAATTTTACACACCCAAGTCTAGGTGTGTAATCCCTTTTGTGTTGGTTTGGATGTTGGGCCTTAAATGTGGCGTTTGAGTGTTAAAAATCGACCTTTGAAAGGGTGGCAAAGTGAGTAGAAACAAAGGAAATGCTGCCCAATTTTCCATAGGAATTAGTAACCTTGAACTTGGAAATATTCTACTTTGAAACTAGAAGTTAATAAACATATTATGGTCATTATAGGTTGACGTATTACGTGCGATAGTTGGAATTAACAAGTGGATTGACCGAAAAGGTATGTAGAGATTTCCTATCTTTTGAGCATGAGTAGTTGTATCTATGTAGTACGGTATACGTACAAGATTTGATAATCTTCACTTGTTTTGAGGTATATGATACTTGTTTCGTTTTAAAGGTATAAGTCCCTTGGACATAGGGAAATGTGTTTGACTAACGTAAAATGTTAATATAACGGCTTTATGGGAAGTTGGTTATATTAGTTTGGGAAAAAGGTAAATAAAGAAGGGTTTACTTTACATAAAATAAGCAAAGGGAAAATGAGTTGAATTTGTGAAAGGTAAATTGTTTTAAGGCATTAATGGCCTAAGGTTTTAAAGGAAATGAAGTCACTTGATTTAGAAGCTTGGGATATTTTCTAAATGGAAAATTGTGACTTGTTTTGAAAGTGGTTGTGACATGATACTATGGATATTAGTATCTTGGAAGTTTTATATAAAAGAGTCATTTGAAAAGGTTTACGGTATGTGATACTTGGGTTAAATTCCCGGATTTCTCTTAAAAAGACATGTAGTGCCTTAATGAGCTAAAATGAGAGGATTTATATTAATAATGTTCATAAGAAGTTAGAAGATTTCTTATCTTGTTTATGTTATGATAAGCCGGTAGCGCTTATGTTATGTATACTAGCCGATTGTGCTGATTTATGTATTATTATTGTTATCACTGAGTATTCTGATAAGTCGGTAGCGCTTATGTTATGTATACTAGCCGGTTGTGCTGATTTATGTATTATCATTGTTATTACTGCGTATTTCATGGATTTGCTACCCATGATGCGAGTGCGGCGCTTGTACTCATGCGGGCCCACTGGGTCCATGCGGGTGAAATAGTCCCATGCGGGTCCACAGGATCCATGCGGGTGAAATAGTCCCATGCGGGTGAAATAGTCCCATGCGAGGCGGATGACCTTATGCGGATCCACAGGATCCATGCGGGTGAAACAGTCCCAGGAGTAGGATTGCTTAATGATACTACGGGCGAGAGATCCTGTTTTGATCATGAGCCTCCTATTTTTATGCAGTATTATACTTATACTTGTTACTATCATTGTTAGTAAGGCACAAAGGCAACCTAATTTGATTTTGATCTATAACTTCCGTGTATTTTGGACTTATGATATTACTACGCATTTTCGATTTTACATACTTGGCACGTTGTGTCTCGACCTCCTTCCTGGGTTGCGTACGCCGCAGTAAGGGAAGCAGGTGGTAGATCCTCATTCCTAGGATCTTTTACTCAGGTGTCAGGAGCTCCATTTCTTAGGAGGCTCGACTTTTGGTATGGTTCTCCCTGGTGTTGTTGATGTTTTGTACATTCAGGGGCATGACGGGGCCCTGTCCCGTCATAGTGTTACTCCTTCTTAGAGGCCTGTAGTCTTGTCATAACTTGGTTTGTTTAAGGATGTAACTGTTCGGTTTTATATACTTTTGGGGTAGCCATTTTGGGCTAGACTATTTTATATCATTATGGTTGTTTATTGTGAGTTTATATTCCTCTGGTTTTATCTGATGTTGTGTCACAAGGGTGCCCGGGTTAAGGCACCGGTCACGGATCCGGGGTCGGGTCGTGACAAAAGTGGTATCAGAGCAGTTAATCCTCGGAAAGGGTCTACAGGCCGTATCTAGTAGAGTCTTGATTATTGGTGTGTTGTGCACCACATCTATAATCAGGAGGCTGCAGGATATTTAGGATTAGTTTCCATTCTTTCACTCTAAGATCGTGCAATAGAGCTGTGTTATAGGTTGAATTTCCTCTGACTTATTTTTTCCTGTATCAGTTATGCCTCCATGCAAGGCAACCGCGGCCCAGAAGGGCAAGGCAGTAGAGGGAACTACTAGTAGGGCACCGAGGGTTACCAGGACACAGGCCCAGTCCTTACCAGATGAGGTGTTTCGGACGGCGAGTTCTACAACGTCGCCAACCCCAGCAGAGTCTGAGGCAGCAGCGGCCATCGAGACGCGGTGCACGAGCCTCGATCCAAAGATCGAGGCGCAGGATATGGGCTACAAGGAGATGGCGATCGCCGTGATCGTGGCGAACATGAGGATAGCCGAGACAGCGATTCGGTTTGTACCGTAGTTCGACCAGGCTAGCTAACGAGGCGAGGACTTTTGAGTTGCAGCCCACCAGAGTTTTATGGGTCGAGGCCTGAGGATGATCCTCAGGAGTTTATCCGACAGTTGCAGCGGATCATGAGGGTGATCGGGGCTTCGGAGACCGAGTCGGTGGTACTAGGTTGGCATTGGTTGCGGGACACTGCAGTTGACTGGTATGATTCATGGGAACTGTCCCGGGGGGAGCATGCGCTTCCAGCTGTTTGGGACGAGTTCTCAGAGGCGTTACTTGGCCATTTCTTGCCTCCGCAGATGAGGAGGGCTCGGGCCGATAGATTTTTGACACTGAGACAGAGTGGGCGGACGGTCCGAGAGTACAACGTGGAGTTTGACTCATTGGCTCGGTATGTGCCCGCTTTGGTAGCAGACATGGAGGACAGGGTGCACCGCTATGTCACAGGACTCGATGATCACTTGGCGAAGTTGCAGGAGTGGCTCTTCACCGGGCATGGACATTGCCCGCATGCAGCATATGCACTGGTGTGAGCAGCGGTAAGCGGATCGGCAGTATCAGCGAGAAGAGGGACAGACAGCGGTCCTCTGGTAGTTTTAGGGGTAGACAACCCCAACAAACCAGATTTGCACCACTGGCCGGTCGAGCGCTCCTCCACCATATTCGGGGCGTCTGAGTATTCGGGAGCGGGACGAGGTTCGTGGCTTGGGTTCCTGCAGGACGAGTTCCGGTCACATAAGGCCACCTATACCTCGGTGTGGTCGATGTGGCGATTGCCATTATGGGGTTGCCGTGTTACTCGTGAGCTTGTTATTCTTGTAGCGCAGGCCATTTGAGAGAGATTGTCCGACCGCAGGCGGCGGGAATATGATGGCTCACCGGCGAAGTCCGTGGTCGATCTTCGCCTTGGTGGCAATGCGCCGGGCGTGGTATTCACGGGCAGCAGCGCGGCGAAGTCGTGGCGGGTTCTAGTTCCAGCGGTCCTCAGAACCGCATCTATGCTATGTCCAGTCGTCAGGACCAGGAGGCGTCACCCGATGTCGTCACAGGTACATTATTGGTTTCTTGTTGTGATGTATATGCTTTGATAGATCCTGGTTCTACCTTGTCCTATATATCTCCTCATATTCTTTGGTAGAATAGGGATAGATCCAGAGTCCATAAGACCTTTTGAGGTGGCTACGCCAGTAGGTGATTCGGTGGTAGCTGAGCGGGTATATAAGGCTTGCCCAGTGACTATACACAGTCGTCAGACCCTAGCCGACTTGATAGAGTTGGATATGACAGACTTTGATATGATTATGGGTATGGATTGGCTAGCGTCTTGCTATGCCAATGTGGACTGTAGAGAGAGATTGGTACGGTTCGGTTTCTGGTGGCCGTGATCGAGTGGAAAGGAATCTCGCATCGCCGGGGTAGGTTTATTTCTTACCTCAAGGCTAGGAAGATGGTGCGGAAAGGGTATATTTACCATTTGGTTCGGGTGTTTGATACTGAAGCTGAGATACCGGACCTTCAGTCGGTTCCGGTTGTTAGCGAGTTTCGGATGTATTCCCGCACGAAGCTCGCATCCTCTCCCGAGAGAGATTGAGTTTTGCATTGATTTGGCACCTGACACTCGACCGATATCTATTCCGCCATACAGAATGGCACCTGCCGAGTTAAAAGAGTTGAAGGACCAGCTGAAAGATTTGCTGGAGAAAGGCTTTATCAGGCCTAGTGTTTCTCCCTGGGGAGCGCCAGTGTTGTTTGTAAAGAAGAAGGATGGAACGTTGCGTATGTGTGTTGATTACATGCAGCTGAATAAGGTAACTATCAAGAACAGATATCCCCTCCCCAGGATTGATGATTTGTTTGACCAGTTGCAGGGTGCGAGATGTTTTTCCAAGATATACATGCGTTCTGGTTATCATCAGGTGCGAGTTAGAGAGGAAGATATCCCGAAGACTGCATTCAGGACCCGGTATGGGCACTATGAGTTTAGGGTGATGTCTTTCGGGTTGACCAACGCCCCAGCAGTGTTCATGGATTTGATGAACCGGGTGTTCAGGCCATTCTTGGATATGTTCGTTATAGTATTCATTGATGATATCCTGGTTTATTCGCGCACAGAGCAGGAACATGCGGATCATTTGAGGATGGTATTGGGAGTCCTCCGAGACCGGCGGTTGTATGCCAAGTTCTCGAAATGCGAGTTTTGGTTGGCTTCAGTGGCTTTCTTAGGGCATGTTATCGGGGCCGATGGTATTCGGGTTGATACATCAAAGATTGAGGCAGTCAAGACTTGGCCTAGACCCACTACACCGACGGAGGTGCGCAGCTTTTTGGGCCTTGCAGGTTATTATCGGAGGTTTGTGGAGAAGTTTGCTTCCATGTCAGCGCCTTTGACTAGGCTGACTCAGAAGGCAGCTATATTTCAGTGGACGGATGCTTGTGAGGAGAGTTTCCAGTTACTAAAGGAGAAATTGACGACCGCCCCAGTCCTTACTCTTCCAGAGGGCTTAGATGGATATGTGGTTTATTGCGATGCGTCAGGTGTCGGGCTTGGGTGCGTCTTGATGCGACGCAGCACGGCAGAGTTATAGCTTACGCATCTCGACAGCTTAGGAAGCACGAGAAAAACTATCCCACACATGATTTGGAGTTGGCAGCAGTGATTCATGCCTTAAAGATCTGGAGACATTATTTGTATGGGGTTCATGTGGATATTTACACAGACCACAAGAGCCTCCAGTATATCTTCAGCCAGAGGGAGCTGAACTTGCGACAGAGACGGTGGTTGGAGCTGCTTAAGGATTATGATGTTGATATTCTATACCACCCAGGGAAGGCCAATGTAGTTGCAGATGCCCTTAGTCGCAGATCGATGGGTAGTCTATCCGATGTACCGCCGGGGAAAAAGGATATGGTCAGAGATTCGCCTAGCGAGCCTTGGGGTTCGTTTGTTTGATTCTGATAGTGATGGAGTTCGGGTTCGAGAGGTTGCCGAGTCTTCCATCGTCGAGGAGGTGAAGAGGCGACAGTATGAGGATCCGATTATGGTGCGGTATCGAGATGCCGCTCTTCAGAGAGAGAAGAGTCTATTTGAGGTAGCGCCTGATGGGGTGCTAAGGTTTGAGGGCCGATTGTGTGTTCCCGATGTGACAGGACTTCGTCAGCAGATTTTGGGGGAGGCACACAGTGCTCGTTATTCTATTCACCCGGGGTCGATTAAGATGTACCATGACCTCAGGTGTGTGTATTGGTGGTATGGCCTGAAGAGGGACGTGGCAGGTTTTGTTGCACAGTGTCCTAATTGTCAGCAGGTCAAGATTGAGAACCAAAAGCCCGGTGGGCTATTGCAGGCTATTGATATTCCGACTTATTAGTGGGAGGTGATAAATATGGATTTTATTACAGGGCTACCTACCACTCAGAGGAAGCATGATTCCATTTGGGTGATTGTCGACGGTGTGAAATCAGCCATTTTTCTTCGATCGAGAATGACGTTCTCGGTGAGGACTATGCCGATTATATATTAGAGAGATTGTGAGGCGCGCGAGTCGGTGTCGATTATATCGAGATAGAGGGCCCAGTTCTCGGCTAACTCGGAGGTCTTTTCGAGAAGGGATTAGGGACACAGTGAGTCTCAAGATCGCATTTCACCTCGGTGACGACGGCGGGCGGCGCACTATCCGGACACTCGAGGATATCTTTGCGGGCTTGTGTTATTGATTTCAGGGGTAGCTGGGAGGATCATTTACCTCTTGTGGAGTTTTCTTATAACAACAGCTACCATTCTAGTATTCAGATGGCGCCTTATGAGGCCTTATACGGGAGGAAGTGCAGTCACCGATGGCGAGTTCGAGGTAGGAGAAGTTCGATTAGTCGGGCGGACTTGGTTCACACGATGGATAAGGTGAAGCTTATCCAGGAGCGGTTATTGGCAGCCCAGAGTCGGCAGAAGTCGTATGCAGATCAGCGGCGTCGACACTTGGAGTTTGAGGTACATGATTGGGTTTTCCTGAAGGTGTCACCCATGAAGGGCGTGATGAGATTTGGGAAGAAGGGAAAACTTAGCCCAAGGTTCATTGGGCCTTACCAGATTGTCCGGAGGGTAGGAAAGGTTGCCTATGAGTTGGATCTGCCGTCCGATCTAGAGGCAGTACATCCAGTGTTTCATGTGTCTATGTTGCGGAAATGTATTAGAGACCCATCTAGAGTACATCCGATTCATGAGGTTCAGGTAACAGAGGAGTTATCATATAAGGAGAGTCCCATAGCGATACTCGATCGTCAGGTTAGGCGATTATGGACAAAGGATGTGGCTTCCGTCAAGGTCTTATGGCGGAACGAGAACAGAGAGGAGATGACGTGGGAAGCAGAGGATGACATGATGATGAAATATCCTCACTTATTCCCTATACCTCCAGGTAACCCACGTTCCTAAATTGTTGGTCTTTAAATTTAGTAATTATGCTTGAGTTTTGTTGTGGCCGTGTGGAGCATCTTTATTTGAAAAAAAAAAATCTAGTTAAGAGAGTCTATGTCGATATTGTGATTTGAGTAAGCCTAGAAGGAACATTCGGGACGAATGTTTCTAAGGGGGGGAGAATGTTATACCCCGTGGTCCAGGCCGTGCGAAAGGAGTTAGGACTCGAAATCAGAAAATTTCGGTCAGGGGGCCTCGGCGCTGTGGGACGCGCCAGCCGGCGAATTCAGGCATGCGCGGAAGTTCGAGAGTCCGCAGAGTTGCGGCGCGCGCTTACTCTGAGGCCGCGGCGTCGGCGAAATCTAGCGGAAAAACTTAGGAAAATCTGATCTTTTCTTTTAAAAAGGCCATGGGAGGGTGACAAGTGTCCCCCCCCCCATCTGATTTTGCATGCATTATATTGACCAAGTCTTGAAGACTTGGTCTTTTTTCATCTCTCTGAGACAAAAGCTCTTCCTTCTCTCTTAAAAATTTCAAGCTCTCTTTCTCTAAAATTCCAAGAGATATTCTAGCCTTAGGAAAAATCTGAAAAGAAAAGGCAAGAAGGAAGCTTGTGGCTAGCTTGTGAAGGTTGTTGTGGTGGTGTTCTTGGAAAGGAAGCTAGCAAGTTGTTGGAAAAATTTGGCTAAAGCTCTAAGGTAATGATTCTTCCTTTAAAATTAGTTTTTAGTGTTGCATGTTAAGAAGAAAGAACTTGTGGTAGTAAATAATGCTCTTAGAGTCATTGCATGCAAGAAATGTGGTTTGGGTATGAAGGATTTGGCTAAAGAGGTTATGTGAGCATGTTGTAGCCTAAAAATTACCTTAAACTTGTTAAGATTAATTGTTATAACTTATGGGGCAGAATTTTACACACCCAAGTCTAGGTGTGTAATCCCCTTTGTGTTGGTTTGGATGTTGGGCCTTAAATGTGGCGTTTGAGTGTTAAAAATCGGCCTTTGAAAGGGTTGCAAAGTGAGTAGAAACAAAGGAAATGCTGCCCAATTTTCCATGGGAATTAGTAACCTTGAACTTGGAAATATTCTACTTTGAAACTAGAAGTTAATAAACGTATTATGGTCATTATAGGTTGACGACACGTGCGATAGTTGGAATTAACAAGTGGATTGACCAAGAGGTATGTAGAGCTTTCCTATCTTTTGAGCATGAGTAGTTGTATCTATGTAGTACGGATAATGACAAGATTTGATAATCTTCACTTGTTTTGAGGTATATGATACTTGTTTCGCTTTAAAGGTATAAGTCCTCGACATAGGGAAATGTGTTTGACTAACGTAAAATGTTAATATAACGGCTTTATGGGAAGTTGGTTATATTAGTTTGGGAAAAAGGTAAATAAAGAAGGGTTTACTTTACATAAAATAAGCAAAGGGAAAATGAGTTGAATTTGTGAAAGGTAAATTGTTTTAAGGCATTAATGGCCTAAGGTTTTAAAGGAAATGAAGTCACTTGATTTAGAAGCTTGGGATATTTTCTAAATGGAAAATTGTGACTTGTTTTGAAAGTGGTTGTGACATGATACTATGGATATTAGTATCTTGGAAGTTTTATATAAAACGAGTCATTTCAAAAAGGTTTACTGTATGTGATACTTGGGTTAAATTCCTGATTTCTCTTAAAAAGACATGTAGTGCCTTAATGAGCTAAAATGAGATGATTTATATTAATAATGTTCATAAGAAGTTAGAAGATTTCTTATCTTGTTTATGTTATGATAAGCCGGTAGCGCTTATGTTATGTATACTAGCCGGTTGTGCTGATTTATGTATTATTGTTATCACTGAGTATTCGATGTTCTAGCGCTTATGTTATGTATACTAGCGGTTGTGCTGATTTATGTATTATCATTGTTATTATGCGTATTCCATGGATTTGCTACCCACGATGCGAGCGCGGCGCTTGTACTCATGCGGGCCCATCGATCCACGCGGTAAAATAGTCCCACGCGGTGAAATAGTCCCACGCGGGTCCACAGATCCATGCGGTGAAATAGTCCCACGCGGTGAAATAGTCTCACGCGAGGCGGATGGCCTTATGCGGATCCACGCGGTGAAACACCCGCGAGTAGGATTGCTTAATGATACTACGGGCGAGATCATGTTTTGATCACGAGCCTCCTATTTTTACGCAAAGATTATACTTATACTTGTTACTCTCATTGTTAGTAAGGCACAGGCAACCTAATTTGATTTTGATCTATAACTTCCGTGTATTTTGGACTTATGATATTACTACGATTTTCCGCTTTACATACTTAAGACGTCAGGTAATCGACCCTTCCTGGGCTGCGTTCATACCGCAGGTAAGGGAAAGCATGTGGTAGATCCTCATTCCTAAGATCTTTTACTCAGGTGTCAGGAGCTCCATTTCTTCGGAGGCTCGACTTTTGGTATGGTTCTCCCCGTGTTGTTGATGTTTTGTACATTCAGGCATGACGGCCCTGTCCCGTCATAGTGTTACTCCTTCTTAGAGGCCTGTAGTCTTGTCATAACTTGGTTTGTTTAAGGATGTAACTGTTCGGTTTTATGTACTTTTGGGGTAGCCATTTTGGGCTAGACTATTTTATATCATTATGGTTGTTTATTGTGAGTTTATATTCCGCTGGTTTTCTCTGATGTTGTGTCACAAGGGTGCCCGGGTTAAGGCACCGGTCACGGATCCGGGGTCGGGTCGTGAGACAAACCACCAGTAAAAAATACCGCATCTCGTCCCTTTCAATAGCGTCGCAATAAATCCTTCGATCGAATCGACGACTTGATACGCTGCGTCGGTTCGCTGCCCGGAGAAGGTAAATTCAAAATTCTTTACGATTCTAGTTTATTTCCATGTTTTATGGCTTGTTGTATTCTGTGTTGGTTAATCATTCTTAGTTAAGATTATCATGCTACTGTCCTGCTGTTGATGTTCAAAGTATTGTGTCGTGTTAATCGATTTTAGTTAACCTAGGTTTGCAATTACTTATTTAAAACCACGAAATGGATTTATGCCCACTGTAATCACTTGTTAAATGGAATATGTTATTAGATAATGAAATACCCTCGTTGATGTTAAGTATTGTTTCGAGGACTTGCCTAAGTATTTTATTAGCCATTAACATTTGAACGTGCTATAATCAGCTCTCTATATGATAGGTGTTATCCTTTCCAATGCTGGCTTAGTAAGGATTTGTGACATCAAATAGTTGGTATAGGGTCTGTGTCATATCAAGTGTAGCCTCTGTATTTGGATCAGTATGTTAGTTAATGTATGGTAACTGCTGATTTGAGATCTGCCTGGGAGCCATACCGACTATGCCATTCTTTGCCTAAAAATGTCGTTACGCTTGGACATGATTGTAGGTTTAGTTAAAGTTAAGTGATCCTGCCTATCTGAAAATGCTACCCGAGCTTGTCAACTTGTCTACCTGTCCATCTCTAGATCATCATGTTTACTAAATGACTATATGTTTTCCTTTACATATCGAAGTGTTAAAATGTATCCATGACAGTTTATAATACCTTTCGAGCTATGTTTTGTATCATGTCAATCTGTTGCGCAACCTAAATGATGTCTGTTTCAACATCCTGCACTTATTTGAAATCTCATCTGTTTGGTATACGAAATTGGCCACTGTTTATAAAACACAGCGAAATGTATGTGTTATTGGAGAGTTTGTCCTTTGCTCCCCCTCTTACGAACAAAAGAATAGAACCAAGTAATGGTTACTGTTTTGGGGTCGCACTTCTCTCTGTCTTGAAAATAAAGAATCTGTAGTTTTTTGCAAACTTGTGTGGGTCTGTCCGTTGTGTTGTTTAAGTGTTTGCTCCCAAATTCGCGAGCTTCTATTTTTTCTCGTCTGTGCATTATCCTGTCTACATGTATATCTGAAAGAATGAACCTGAGTTTGCCATCTCTAGATATGAAATACTAATTATTTGGGGCCTGTTATATCTACGTACTGTCTACCTCATCAAAGCCCATTCCTGAATGGATATCTTTTGGACTGTTCTTTGCAACTTGGGTCTGTTTTGCGGCATTAATATTTTAGGGGCTAGGACCGAATATAAAACTGCATGTCGTCTTTTGTCTCCTCGCGTGTTTAATTATATGTGTTGTTTTCTTCACTCTAGTACGACGGGGCTTGGATATATACTAATCCTTTTCTTTCCTTATCTTTTTTTTTTACATGGCACGCATCGGAGCAAAAATGAAGAGTCTCATGACGAGACTCATCACAAGCTACAACTAATGAAGATACGCATCTATGTGCATTCTCTATCCGCATCGGAAATTCCAACCCGCCGGCAAATTACATCGCCATATTTCGAGTCCTCTACTGATTCCCCTTTCCCCATTCATTTATTGTAAATTAATTATCTAACATTAACATTACACTAGTGAGACATTTAGTAGGACCCCCCTAAGCTTTAAGTCGCTATTAGAAAATAGTTCGACACTAGAAATTTGCTTCTCATTAAGTTAATTATTCTAGCTTGCTTAACTTATTTTTGAATATCTAATCACGAGACTAATGCATCTTAAAAGAATTAATAACTCTTTATTAATACTATATAAATTTATTATCAAAACCAATTTTGCAAACAAAGGCCTACCTTTAATCACTAAGTCAGTTTTGCACAGGTATATTTTTAATTTCTTATGTATGTTATAACACTTTATATGATTTCTTTCGAAAATTAACTTTATAAACAAATCTTAAAACTTTTCAAGTTATCAAAAATGTATCTTTTTTACCTTTTATTTGCAAGTGCCTCTTTACTTAAACATTTCAAAACATGCATTTTTCTAGCATAACATGTATTTTTCATATGATTTTGTAAACACACATCTTTCATGTTATTAAAACATTTTATGAACGCATGTTTCCCACTAAGTACATTTTAAACATAATCTTACATTTTCTCTTAGTCAAAAATACATCTCAAGTGTTTTAAATAGTTTAAATACCCTTTAAAACGTGTATTTTTAGCATACCCTAGGTTTGGCAGGACAACCGCAAGTTAGCGGATCTTAGAGGGTGCTTAATCCCTTCCCTCTAGATTAATAAAGAACTCTTACCCAGAATCTCACACTAGTTTGCAGACCATAAAAAATGGAGTTAGTGTTGACTTTAACCTAGTTGACATTTAGGTGTCCTAATTCACCCAAACTAATTAGGTGGCGACTCCGCGAACCCTTTTAGCACTCTAGCAGCCTTTTAGCACCCCCTTTAGCATTTTAGCACCACTTTAGCATTATCTAAACCCTTTAGCATTTAGCACTTTTAGCCCCCCTTTAAAGTACTTTAACCTTTTAGCACCCCTTTTTTTTAGCATTTTTAACATTTTAGCATTTTATACTATTTTTCTAATCTGTTATTTAAGCAGGATTCGCTAAAATAATGTCGCAGTCGAAAAAGGGCGTGACAACAACTCCATGAAGAAATCAACAACTTTAGTCAACTTCCTAGTGAGACTCTTCATGAAGCTTGGACTTGATTCAAGAAGAAAACCAAAAGTTATCCAAATCATGGGTTTTCCGATAGTGTTCTTCTCTAAACATTCTATTAGTTACTTGATTCGGTCAACAAGTCGATGGATAACAATATTACAGAGGGTCTGTTATGGACAATTCTTATGGTATGGTGGGCTTTCTACTTGATAAGCTAACCGAGACAAACAAAGCTTGGCATACTAGAGAGTCGAAATTAGTTGGAGGAGGTTCTTCTAAAGTCTTGTTGTCTAGAGAGGCAAGTATGAGGGAACAAGAGAGAGATGAAACTATGGCAAAACAAAAAACTCAAATGGAGATTCTTACTAAACATGTCATAGGAGCGAGATCTAAAAAGGTGAATGCAGTCATGTCTTGTGAAGGGGGCTCTCCGGGTGAACAATGCTACCAAGTCTATGATGAAGAAGCTCATTTTGTGAACAATCAAACAGGGGGTTCCCGGTCTAACTACCAAGATCCTAATAAATGGGCTTGGCGACAAAGTCAAGGGAATCAAGATTGAAATAAAGATCAAATAGGCTCGAATTAGAGGGATAATAATCAAGGGGTTACAACAATAACTATAATAATCACGAAGCAACAATCCCTATGTTTCACCAAAGGGTATCCAAAAAAATTCAAACCAACCATGAACTAGTGATCCCGCTAGTTCAGAAATTAAACATATGCTCACGTAAGTGTTGAGAAAAATTGAGTCAACTGACACCTTTCTCAAAGAGGTGAAAGATGATATGAAATGTATGAGAGCTGGTATGAGCACTATGGAGCAAGTTGTGAGCTCACACTCAACTTCCATCAAGAAATTGGAATCCTAACTTAGACAAATATAGGAAACCCTCAACAAAAGACAAAAATGTACACTCCCTAGTGATACAACTGCGAATCTAAGAAACAATGGTGATCATGCTTGCAAGGCCATAACTACTTGGAGTGGAAAGGTACTTGGGAAAGACATGTTGGCAAAATAAGATGTAGTTACTGATGATGAGGCACCTATTGTAGAACCAATTATTATGGAAGAAGATAGTGCTCCTAAGAAAAGTCGGTTAGTATTGAAAATTCCATTGTCATTGAAGAAGTAACTACGAATGATGAGATCTCAAAAGTTATGTAACCAATTCCAAAACCCCCACCACAATTTCCTCAAAAGCTAGAAAAGAAAGCAGATGATGGGAAATTCATTAAGTTCATCAAAAAATTGAAGAAACTCTCTATTAATATCCTATTGGTGGAAGCCCTTGAGCAAATATCGGACTATGCGAAATTCATGAAGAATCTTATTACCAAGAAAACACAAGTTAGTTTTGAGATTGTGGATATGACGCATCATTATAGCTCAATTGTCACTAAGACTCTAGTTCAAAAGAAAGAAGACCTCGGAGCTTTCCCTATTCCATGTATCATTGTATTTACAAGTTTGCAAAGGCTTTATGTGATCTTGATGCAAGCATCAACTTTATGCCACTTGTAATGTTCAACAAGTTAGGTTTGGGCACTCCCCGTCCCATAACTATGAGGTTGATAATGATGGATCGAACCATAAAAAGGCTAGTAGGTATTCTCTTTGATGTTCTAGTTTGAGTGGCTAGATTTATATTTTCAGCCGACTTTGTTATTTTAGATTGTGTGATGAATTTTGAAGTTCTCATAATCTTGGAACATCCATTCTTAGCCACGGGGCGAGCTCTGTTTTTTTTTAAGCAATCCACGGACTCGCGGCCCGGGGTGATTTTATATATTCGAAAGGAAAGATACATGGAGCCCCGGATGGGGAAGGAGTACACTTCTTAACCAGAATGCAGAAAAAAAAATGAAGCTAAAATTAGAAATGTTATGATCATCACAGAGTTTATAATACACTGTGATGTCATTACACTTTGTGATACTATAGTAATGAAAGGATAATAGAAGAACAAAGCTAGAATGACTAAATTCTGAACTTATAAAATCTTCAAAACCTAGTACCTTTTCTTCTTCATTACCCAAATACTCTTGAAATTTAATCATTTCTTAGATTTGGATCTTGTGGTAATTGTTGAAGCTACTGGAGCTTTCTTGTTCTTCTTTGGTTCTTGATTTGTAACTTTATCCATCATCCTGTCAAAGGTTTTTGCATTCTCTTCTATGAATCTGTTAATAAAGTCACTTTGTGCCCACATTTGGTGGCATCGCTCACTAATTCTCAATTGATATTCACTGATCCCATTCAATAAAGGCATGTCCAAAGGGATTTGTTTATCCTTTCGTGTGGTTGCTTCTTCAATCATGAGTAGGGGTATGTGTCTATCATCCATGTTGCTAGTGTTTGTTTGTTCTATTCATTGTGTCTGATGGATGAACCTCACCTCAAATAGAACATCGAGAAAATCTGAAGGCATTGCAATCAATTTCTTCAACAATTCCTTTATGTCATCTTCAAGACTCGTGGCGAATTCCTCATCAAACATACTAGATAGGGATTCGTCATTCTCATCAACAAAAGATGGAATCTCAATACATTTGGTTGTAATTGGTGTATATGCGATTGCTCGGTGATTTAATACCTTAACACTTTGTGTGATTGAAGTTGTCGCATGACCTGCAGCTGTAGGGGGGTCACCAGCCGAGATAGCAGCAACATTTGCATAAACCGCAGGAGCATCTTGAACATCAGCCCTCAACGCATCCTCAGCAATAGTTGTTGGAGCATCCCCAACAGTAGTACCATCCCCTGTTTCTGTAATTTCTTCCACCTCTTCCGTAATCTCATGTGTGACCAAGGCATTGACCATAACAACATCAGCTGTGGTTTCTGCAGAGGCAACGTAAGCAGCAGCAGAGATAACATCAGCATCATCTGTAGTCTCAACAGCCACAGCTATTTCAACTGATGTAGTAGCAGCATCAATAACTCCTGTTGCAGCCACAGCATCAGCAATTTCAAGTGTGGTTCCAATGGCATTAACCACAACAGTAACCTCTGCAGATACCACAACAGTAGCCCCAACCGTATCTTCCCCTGCAACTATAGCAGCTGCAGCATCATCCGCAACCATCTCCTCCACAGCCACTGCATTGTCGACCACGACTGCCTCAACATCAGCAGTAGTCACAACACCCCCAGCAACCATACCAGACTCTATTACATCAGCAGTGGTATGAGCAGCCACTGTAGCAGTAGCAACCTCAGCATTTGCATAAACCTCACCGCTTGCAGCACCACCAATACCATCAACATTGTCATGAGCTGCATTATTATCAGTAGCCTCCTCCTCATCTTCCATATCATTCAAAGCATTAAAGGAGTTTTGTCTTTTCTGGCTAGTGTTTTCAGTTTGATTTTGTAGGCTTTTGGCGTGATTTATCTTGTTATGTTTTCCTGCAACAGTGGACCATTCTTGGCTTGGCATAGACTTTCCAGTTGTTGGATTTTTGGAGGGTAATGGACGGTTAGGTTGTGAAGAGGAAGGATTGGGGTTCGACTTCTTTCCTTTTGACGCCATAGCATTACCTCTATTTCCACCATCTTTTTCCTTCACCAATTTCAACTCCGGATTGATCTTCCAACATCCCTCAATGTCATGTCCTTGTAATTTGCATTGAGTGCAATACTTAGGCAAGAATTCAAATCGTATTCTTTGCCATTTGGTATGTACTATGTCATTCTTCTTGTGTGCTATTTGTATTCTTGTTGGATGAGATTGTAGCAACTTTACCTCAACCTTAACCTTGGCACAGCTAGGCCTTGTTTTGTTTATAGTGGCCGAATCTAGGGCTAAAGGTTTGCCCACCGCCGCCGCCGTTGAGAACAATGCAGATTTATTATAGAAATTAGGGGTCAATCCGGGGAAGGAGATCTAACCCCAAGCAATATGAGATTCTTCTTCCGGATTAAAAGCCACATCCCAAATGAAATTCTCATGAACAATTTCTTGTTCTTCTCCTTTATCTAGAAATCAGGGCTTGACATCAATACTTAATAATCATCTTCAATTGTGCATTGAATTAGAATATGTCGATTATGTAGCAACTCTATTGTAACGTCCGCTTTCAACCCACATTGCTTTGGAATCTCATTCCTTAGCAATTCAAAGTCATACCATTCTTGAGTAAACTTACCAATAACAACAAGTTTCAAGTCTTGTTCTAAAATCATCAGCTCAATTTCCTCCTCCTCAAACATTATAGTTGGTTCGTCATGAAGGTATTGGATTGGTTTGAGAGGGATATGACATGAAGAACTTGAAGCAACGCAAGTCCTAGAGTTTCGGTTTTGAATCAAGTCGACTAAAGTAGTCCCTCCGTTAACACTCACAATACCACTAGGGTTATGAGGGTTGGACACAGTTCTAGGGTTTCTGTGAACAATATTTGGAAGGCTAGGGAAATCGTTGGTGGAGTTTGAGGGGTGTGTGGGTAACGTCGGAGGCTGACCAACCTCAGGAGGAGGTCCGCCAGTGGCTGATGTGCGATTTATGCACACACTTAAACGCAAGTGCACGTGTCGAGTCAAGTAATATAGTCTTGGAAGACCGAGTTATCATCCTCAGGGATTAGTGTTCAAGTACCAAATTCTATTCCTTGTTATCTATTTGGTGACCGATAATTGATTTGTTGTTTATGACTAATAATTATAAAAACTAATTAACTATGTTGTTTTACTCAGTAATGATGGAAATAGGGATTCCAAATCTCCTCAACTATCCGCTTAACTTACTTATTAATGCAATCAATGATGGTTCTTCTTCTGTTGTGAGATAGCAGGTTTACTAAGCCGTTTTATACTCCCGTTAAGGCTATATAAACACTCAACCCCAGTACAGCACCTTTCTACCTTTCGGTGATAAGGTTGACTCTAGAGGAGGATTAAGACCAAAAACCTATTAATACTACACAAGTAATCGGGGTACTTTCGTCCGCAATTTAACCTATGTTTATCCAACTACAGCATATTCACAACCTCCCCTTTCGGATTTCGGTTAGAAATCATAAGAATTATGATAAGTAATGATCTGGTAATTACCAAGCAATCAAGACATATATTGAATAAATCTCAACAATAAGAAGAAGAACCACAAACATGCACTAATTCATAAAGAAAAGGTTCAAGTGAATTGACATGGAAAGCCCTATATTAAAGTTAGTTCCTAGCCATAGACATGACAAGAACTAGTTTAACATCCAACATAAACTGAAAATAAATAAAACAAGAACAAGAAAATTACTAAGAAATTGGTCTCCAATCTTGAATCCAAGAATGTGTGAATTGCCAAGAAGAGGAACCCTTCAATCTGCTCTAGGGTTCTCCTTTTATAATTTAAAAAATGAGGTGCAGGGTTTTCCTTCAGGCCTGGCCCATTGTCTTTCGAAAATCTGATTTTTCCCGCTTCGGTGCCGCGGCGCCGAAACTCCTACAACCCTCTGAAGATTAGGCGCCGCGCCTCGACTTTCTTTGTCTAGGCGTCGCGGCGCTGCTTTGCACTGTTCGCCACTTTCTCGCTTTTCGAGCTCTGGAACCTCCGTTTCTGCCCTCTTTTTGCTCCTTTTCCGCCATTTAGCCACTTTAACCAATTTGACTCAAAAGAAAGAAAATTTATCCTAAGACGACACGTATTTGTAAAAAAATGGACAAAAGACTAACTAAAAATGACTCAAAAAGTGTATATAAAATACATCGATCAGTGGCCTCGACGACCATATGAGGCTCAGTGGTAGTCGGTGAAGCAAATCGTCACAAGGGGTAAAAAAGACCGAAATTTCAATCTCAAAATCGACCACGAAAAACTTTGAATCGAAGGTTGAAATTGGTATAGGGTTGAATAGGAGGTTGAGATGAAACTAATCGTGGTGGTCTCGTCCCCTATTGTTGCCGGAGTTGGCCGAAAAAGGCACAAATACCGCGATATCATTGTAACGTCGCGAAGTTACTGTTTATTGCCGATTTTGGGAATGGTTTATCTGTACCAGTCTCATCGAGAATATTTTCTGATGAACATAGTTTCTTCACTTGCCAATCAACAATAACTATGAGCTAAGTCTCAAATGTTAATTTATCGTTCAACTGTATGGTCTATGTCACAAGTACATGAGGCGAGCTCTGGTTGATATTCAGAGAGGTGACCTTAAATTCTAGATGAACAGTGAAGAGATCACATTCTATATTTGTAAGTCAATGAAGCAACAGACGGACATAAGTGTGGTGTCAGTTATTGACACTATAGATGAAATTATGGAGACTACCATTGCAAAATGAATATGTTTGTGAAGTTTTTGCAACATTATTGAACTATGATGGAGAAAACTATGAAGAATTTGAGGAGACGGATAATGCCTTAGTTGGCTTGGGGTCATACAACTATAACCCCAAGAAGCTTGATATTGACATAGAAACCCGTGAGACTCTTCTGGAAAAACCATCAATCATTGAACAACCTATCATGGAGCTCAAACCTCTTCATTCACATTTGAGATATGTGTTTCTTGGTCCAAACAACACCCTTCCCATCATAATTTCCAATCGGTTAATGAAAGTTCAACGTGATAGATTATTGGGTTGTATGAAGAAATACAAAATGGTCATTGGTTGGTCCGTTTTGTATATTCGGGAAATTCCTCCTAGTATTTGCACTCATAAAATCAAGTTTGATAAATAATAAATCCCTAGTGTTGAGCATCAAAGGAGGTGAATCCTGTCATGCAAGAAGTTGTGAAGAAGGAGATAATTAAATGGTTGGATATCGGTGTGGTGTACCAAATAACAAATAGTGAATGAGTGAGCCCGGTCCAATGTAGGACAGAGAAGGGTGGTATTACCGTGGTTCCAAATGAGAAAAATGAATTGATACCAACTTGTATGATTACCGATTGGATGGTGTGTATGAACTACCAAAGGTTGAACCATCGGATAATGAGGGATCACTTCCCAATGTCGTTCATGGATCAAATGATTGATAAACTCACGGGGATGGACTTGTATTTATTTCTAGATGGTTATTCGAGATATAATCAAATCACTATTGCCCGAGGATCAAGATAAAACCACATTCGCATGCCCATATGACACCTTTGCTTTTAGAAGAATGTTATTTTCTTTATGTAATGGTCCATCTACTTTCCAAAGATGCATGATGTCCATCTTCTCCAATAAGGTGGAGGAATCTATTGAAATCTTCATGGATGAATTATCTGTGGTTAGAGACTCTTTTCATTATTGTTTAGAGAATTTTGCTCGAGTGTTGAAATATTGTGAAGAGACCAATTTGGTTCTCAATTGGAATAAATGTCACTTTATGATCAAGGAGGGCATCATTCTTTGGCACAAGATTTCAGAAAAGAGCATAGAGATTGAACAAGTCAAAGTTGAAGTGATTGTTAAGCTCCTTCCACCCATCTTCGTAAAAGGTGTCTGGGGTTTTCTAGGCCATGCCGAGTTTTATAGGAGATTCATCAAGTATTTCTCTAAAGTGGCTAACCCCTGGTGCAAATTGTTGGAGAAAGAGACCAATTTCATATTTGATGAAGCATGTCTCAAAGAATTTGAGTGTTTGAAAGAGAAGCCCACCTCGGCTCTTATAATTATTGCTCCGAATTTGTCAAAGCCATTTGAGCTCATGTGTGATGCTAGTGGTTTTTCTATGGGGATGGTTCTTTGCCAAAAGAGAGATAAGATTTTCCATCCTATTTATTATGCAAGAAAGACTGTCAATGAAGCACAAATGAACTATGTTATCACCAAATAAAAGTTGTTTGCAATTGTCTATGCTTTTGAGAAATTCCGATGCTACTTGTTAGGAACTCATGTTACTCTACACATTGATCATGTGGCTCTTTTTTATCTCATGGATAATAAATATGTTAAGCCGGATTGATACCGTGTGTCCTACTTTAGCAAGAATTCAATTTTGAGGTCAAAGATAGAAAGGGATGTGAGAACCAAGTGGCAGACTAGTTGTTAACACTTGAAGAAGGTATGAAGCCAACTGATAGGCTTAAAGTAAATGATTCTTTTCCGGATGAGTATGATATCATGGTACGCAGATTTTGCAAGCTACCATGCAAGTGACATTATGCCATGTGATTTGATTACCCATCTAAAGAAGAAATTCTTGAGTGATGTTTGAAAGCTTTATTGCATGAACCTTACCTTTTTCGGGTGTGTGCCGATAACATTATAAGGAGGTGCATTTCTGAGTTTGATATGATACCCATAAATAAAGCTTGTCACTCCTCTCCGATTGGTGGTCACCATAGTAATGCAAGGACCGGGCCGAAGATTCTCCAAAGTGGTTACTATTGGCCAACTATCCATCAATATGCCTATGATTATTTGAAAGCTTGTGAAGGGAATCCCACGGAAGCATGAGCTACCTTTGACACCAATACTTGAAGTGGAGTTGTTTGATGTGTGAGGAATTGACTTTATGGGCCCATTTGTGAGTTCTTATGGAAATTAATACATCCTTGTGGTGGTTGACTATGTGTCAAAATAGGTGTAGGCAGTGAAGTCTTGAAATCACATAATGACACTCATGGTGATAAAATCATCTACTTTACTCTATGTTCCTATTTTTGGTTGTGAAAATCACTTTTGGACTTAAATTAGAGTTAAATTCGAAGTTGAGTGTGAAATTTTGAATTTTGAATTGTGAAACTGTATGGTTTGTTTATGGAGTAATTGTTGAATTCAAGTTCATGAAATGTTGTGTTGTGAATCTTGTTTGCATATGAAATGGGGGAATTCTTGAGTACCCTTGTTCGTAGAAGAGTAACATAAAGTTTATGCTCACAACTTGCTCGATAATATACCTAAATGGCTTCTTTGAATTTAATTTGGTGTTTCCTTGTTTCAATTGAATTGTTGGGGTAAATAGATTAATTCAATGAAGTCTTGAGTACCCAATGTTTTGTTATAATTGATTGTATCATTGTTCAATTTATTTTTGTTTTATAAGAGTGCCAAATTGATTGGATGTTGTGTGTGACATGTGGAATCACCCTGTACTAATTGACATTACTGATGATGGATGGTGTGATAACTTTCTTAAGAGAATTAGTCGTGAATGTGTGTGTGTGTGTATGGTTGAAGGGTTTCATTTGTATAGTGTTACAAAAATGAGGTGTCCAAAAGACTAGACGAAAAATTATCATTGTCATACTATGTGACTCAGCCTGTGAATCGCAGGTCATGCATGTGAATCACGGGCGAACTGCAGAGTGTGACAGTGATTTCTATCACTGAAGCCTTTTGGAAGGCATACTCTGTGATATAACTTGAGAACCGCAGGTCATGCTTGCGAAATGCAAGTCATGCCACAGAGAATGTCATCCCACATAAAAAATGTTTTTACATTTCGTGTTTTATTTTTATTATTTTTTCCATACTAAGAAAAACCATAAATATTGTTATTTTTCATACAGGATGGCACGAATAAATAAATTCAATGGTGCAAGTAAAAGTTGGGCGAAACAACCCCCTAAGTTTGGTAAAAGAAAAGCCCCAACGGATATTGTCCCCTAGTCTGATGATGGGACAACCACTACTCATGAGGCTTCTAATCTACCTCAGGTTGATATGAATGAGGAGATAGTTCGAAAGAAAAACCAAAAAGAACTTTCTCTCCAGTTCATTGATCCCGAGTCTAAGGCATTGTATTTGGCTGGCCTTGCAGTTAATAATGATGAAAATATGACTAGGGAGATCCATGAAGAAAAAGGGTGAGTTTGAATGGATTGAGAGACCAATGGCCCGATGTCGTTCGAAAATTGAGAACTTCAAGATGGGATTGCTTCACAAAACCCCGGTGATTATTGTCCAATGCTTGTGAGGGAATTTATACTATCTATGGGGCTGTTTTGAATATCAAGAGAGGTCGGTGATAGGCTTTGTTATTGCGAGGGGCAAGTGTTGACATCAGAGCAAAATACATCAAATACTACTATTTTGGGTGAGAGGGAGAGAATGAGGATGTTTGCCAACTTCTTTACACTAATTATGATGAAAGGATGAAGAGTCTGAAGGATCAAAGAGTGTGGAATTCATCTATTATTGCCAAGGAGACATCAGAGTGGCTTAATTCAACGTCGGCATTCACAAAAAAAACTCTTAAATTAGAAGCAAAATTCTTTCTTGCTTTTATATCTTCGAGGTTGTTTCCTTCAATGAATGACAGCAATATTTCTTTGGAGAAAGCCATAGTGATTGTCGTTCTCATATATGGTTCTTGTGTCAATGTGGGAAATATTATTCAGGATGAGCTTAGGGACTGAGCACAACAGAGCAACACTTCAGTGTCTTTCCCATGCTTGATCACAACATTATGCCAGCAAGTATGAGTGCCCAGGATTGATAAGTGCACCAAGGCATAGCAGACTGTTGATTACACCATATTATAGTATGGTAACAAGATAAAGAAGACAATATTGAAGTTTAGTGCTCGTCCTATTATGCTTGATGCACACATACTTGGTACAACGAACCAGCCTGCCAAAGCAGATACTTTAGTCCCAACCCTTCCACCCACACTTCTAAGTCTACCCCTGGCACATCTGTGGCCACCCCCTCTGTTCCAGCTTCGGGACAAGGCATTCCTAGGGATGGTATGCGGTTGATCAAGCTTGAGAATGCTAAGGTGACAAAACTAGTGAGTGAGTTTCCTACATTTCTGAAGGAAGCCATTGAGACCACCTTAACACCTCACATCACAACACTTGAGTTATTCAGAAATGAGCAGATGAGTATCAGATCACAGCTTCATTCCATTGAGCTCCGATTGGAGCATATTAAGGTGGTGAAGAGGAAGGTCTTCCTGCTATCAGAGCAGAGTTGTAGCAGGTCAATACACAGTTGAGTGTATTGGATTCTTATGATTTAGCACTTACGAGACTTATTCTACCATCATCGACATAATTATTCTCTACTCAGCCTCGTGTTCTCACCGCGGCATGTGTTGACCACTCCCTCGAGAGATATGATGAGAAAGAAGATGAAGTGGAGGATAGATCGGAGAGGCAATGTAAGGCAAAGTCAGATAGTGATGTTGGTGATGAGGACTTAGAGAGTGACCGCTCGGCTGTGAGAGAAACGAGCATTCCTCGAGATGACACGTACACAATTGTAGCGATGTAGAGATCTGTAGATGAGTTACGAGAGCAGAGAGGCAAAATTGTTGATGGAGTCAGTTTATCTTTGGCTCCACCTTTGGATATTCCTCTTACACCCTTAGTGGGTCCTATGATTTCTTTCAGTACCAGTGTTGAGCCTACACCATCCTCAGAGATAGATCCTGTTAGCCGAACTCCAACACCATCTGACCCAACTGATGGAGACACGATTCATACGGATATCTGATGCATCCTCGGGGAGTCCCTCACCTTAAGCTTTACTATATATGCATTAGGGACAATGCATTTATTTATTGTGGTGGGCTACGTTGTGTTGTGTATTTATTGGGGTGGGGTAAGTTGTGTTGTGTATTTTGTATGTTTTGTTACTCTTGGGGTTTTTTAGCAAGGGTTTTTTCCAAGATTATTTATTTTCTATTGAATCTGAAATGTTTAGTTAGTTTGTTATGTATTGTGTCGTGTTTATTTCTTATTGTGACTTATATAATGTTGGTTTGATTGGTTTATGGCATGTATGGTTTATATTCACCCCTCCGAATTTTTTTATTCTTGGTTAGTATGCATATGTACTTGATGGATGATGTATTGACATGCATAAATCATTTTGTAACATTTTGTCTATTAGAATTTTGATTGATTAATTCCTTGAGAATTTGGTTTAAAATTATAATGGAAAAGTAAATGTGATCCATATGTCGTATGTGTGAGATTGTCTTTATTGAGTTCTTTTGTATTAGTATGATCTAGAACTTGCCCGATATATTTTCCAAGGCGAAATTCTAAACTAACATGATCTGAAAAATGATGTTACGCCTTCCTTGGATCGACTTTGTGACTCAAAGTTCCTACCTTTACATATTTTCCCTATTTCACCCTTTGTGAGCCTTTTAACATTTTCTTTATCAACCATATTACACCTTCAGTTTATCTTATTTGATCTATCCTTTGGTAGTCGGGCTCGCTCAGTACTTTGAAAATGAAAACATAGGCTAAAAGTCTAAGTTTGAGGTTGTGGTTAAGAAAGTGTGATATGAGAGTTATTTAAAAGGTGAATAAAACAATGGTGAAAAAGAGAAAACAAAAGAAAATAGTGGAACCTTCTTTGGTATTTTGAAGATAAAACAACAAAAAGAATAGAGACAAAGGAGGGTGGAATAAAAAGTTTTGAATAAAAGGAAGACTAGGTGTTGAATCTAAAAGTGAAAAGAAAGGGTGAAATTTTTTAAATGAAGTATGCTTGAATTGTTGCATATTGTAGTGCTTAGGGAGGTCTTGAGTCACTATTTCCTAACTATATTCCTACCTTAACTCAAAGCCTACATTACAACCCAAAAAATCCTAGTTGATTTCGAACCAAGTGTGTCTACATTCGTGGAAGATTACATGAAGGACGAGCATATGGTATTGCATGAGTGCATATTGAACATCTTTGTGAGTGTGAGTGTGTTCTCTTCTTCTTTGTCTTTTATCTCCCGTGTGTGTAAAAATGTATATTTTGAGGACTTTCTTTTATTTTTGTGAGGGCATATAAATTGCAATGATAAGTTGAGAAAACACTTCTCAAACCGGGACCTCTTGGTTATATA
This sequence comes from Przewalskia tangutica, assembly GCA_029844215.1. Taxonomy (NCBI): domain Eukaryota; kingdom Viridiplantae; phylum Streptophyta; class Magnoliopsida; order Solanales; family Solanaceae; genus Przewalskia; species Przewalskia tangutica. The sequence continues at coordinate 77,603,685 of CM056732.1, read as the reverse complement.
TCTCATGCTGATAGCGTTCTGTCACCAATTGAAGTTGTAGAGTTAGTATTTGTTTGTTGAGTAGTGCACCATTTTTTCAACACGGATTAAGGGTCGAGCTTGTCTTGAGTGCATATCTATTGTAGCTAACTGCTATCACTGTTGTAGTCACTCTTACTTTGAGTTGCTTGAACATTGGTTGTAGGATTGTGTGTCGTTTTACTTTGAGATGCTTGTTGTAGTATTATGAGGACAAACAAGAGTCTATGTTTGAGGGGGTTGATGTACCATGAAATTACAGTACATTTGTTACCATTTACTTAGGCTTTATAGCTCTTAGAGTACACATTCATCATTTCTTATGTATTTGTGTTGTTTTATAGGATAAGAAGTGTGGAGATTGTTACACTCCGTATTTCCAAGAGATTGAGATGAGAACGTACGTACGAAAATAAGATTTGAATTTTGGAAAGAAAGAAAGATTACTTTTTCTTAAGGAAAGATATCGGGAATTTGTGAAGGAAAATGTTTATTAATTGGAATTTGGTTCTCAAATTTGGTATTTGAGACTTTTGAAATATATTGGATTTATAGATTTTTAAGTTCGGATTTGGTCACGTGGGGCCCACCGAAAAATTTTACGATTTTGTGGGGCCCATAATATTTTGAGCCAATTATGGATTTTAGGAGATGAAATAATTTCGGGACCAATGGGAGGGTGACACGTGTCACCCCCACGTGGCATTAACTTTGACCTTGAGATATTTTCAAGAAGTGAAGACAAGTGGACAAATGGATCCCACCCACACTTGTCCACCATCTTGACCTTACACATGTCATGATCTCCTCCTTGTGATACATTATATTACTTATACATAGAGGGAGTGAAAGACAACATCCACACTTAGATTTATTTCAAGAAAGTTTCATATCTCTTTCTCTCCTCTAGTTGCTCTCGGTTTTTCCCCATTTTAGAAGACAAAAAAATTTCAATCCTACTTGATAAATTTCATAACTCAATACTAAGCTCCCTAATAGTGTAATAAGCAAGGATAAACCCTTAAACCCCAAGAAAAACATGTAGGCCGAAAGTTAGGGTTGGAAACCCTAAGGTGTTCTTCATATTTTGAGTTGGATCTTGAAGAGGAGTTCATCATAGGCTTATAGTAGTTGCGTATTGTGGATTGGAACGTAAAGATTTGGAGCTAAGACTATCCGAAGGACCGACTTTAAACTTAGATTACTTTGGGTTATATTGAGGTAAGGATCATTGTCCTCTTATTGTAATTGAAGATTAAGTGTTGTAGTATCATATAGTTGAACTTGTGATAATTAGAATAAAGATTAAAAAAGGTTTGGACCATTTTGAAGAATTGAGGCCGAGAGTTGGGATTTTTCGGGTCTTGGATTCGTTGGTCGTTTTTGTTGTTAATTACCCTTGTCGCATGTTATATAATGAAGGAAATATTATTTTTGATAATTAATATAACTTATATAACATGTTGGAATGAGAATTGGATTAAAAAGAATTAAGGAAAAGGACTTTGGATTGTTGTAGTTGTTGTTGGCCGAAAACTGCCTAAAACTGTTAGACGTCATTGTGTCATTTTATAGACTGTTTTGGGGTGTTGTTATGATGGAAAATCAGCCCCTAATATGCATGTTTAATGTAGTAAATGTCTAATGAAAGCCCTAAGTAATAAGGGTGTTAAAGGCTTCACATTGTACCTTAATGTTGGATTAATTGTGGACTGTTTTTATGGACTGTTTTGTATAGACAGTGGGGCATAATTTTACACGTCAAGTTAGGCGTGTAATCCCTTTTGGTTAACTGTTGGTTGTGCCTTAAATGTGGCTTGTTGGTTGATGAATTCGGGTCTTGGAAAAGATGGAAAAGTACGTAGAAACAAAGGAAGTGCTGCCCAAATTTCCGTAGAATTAGAGGGCCATTATTTGGTATAAGTCTTATACTAGTAATCTTGAAGTTGATAGAAGTATTATTGTCATTTTAGGTTTAAGTACTACGTGTAGCATTTTCTACTTGGCTTGTGGAATAGCCAATAAGGTTGAAGTACATTGGAGCGTATTGCTACTTGTCATTTTAGGTTTAAAATTCATTATCTTGATAGTATTTGAGTTTATAAAAGGGAGATTTTTATATCTATTTCCCTTGTAGTACTTTGGTCTTTAAAAGTGAAAGTGATTCTACTTATAGTACTTAGAGTCTTAAAAAGGAAGTTGTTCCTAATCTCTTAAATAGTACTTGAGTTTAAAAGTGTAGTAACTTGATTTTAACGGATACAAGTGCCTTAGTTTTCCAAAACCTAAAGTTTGTTATAATGGTTTTATGGAAAGTTAGTTATAACGGCTTTATGGGAAGTCAAAAGAGTGGTTTACTCGATTGATTTAAAAGAGGATAAATGACTTGATTTAAAGAGAAGTAACTTGATTTAAAGGTGTGAGTTACTTGAGATTTGAAAGTAGAAGTTACGTGATTTCAAACCTTGAATTGAAAATCTAAAGGGTGTAGTAACTTGATTTGGAAAGTATACTTGTCTTGAATTAAAAAGTATAAGTTACTTGGTTTGAAAGGTATAAGTAACTTGATTTTAAAAGTATATTTGTCTTCATATTAAAAAGTGTAGAGTCACTTGGTTTTAAAAGTATAAGTCACTTGGTTTAAAAAGTGTAAAATACTTGATTTAAAAGTGAAAGTGTCTTGATGCTACCAGTGCTAGTATCTTTGGGTTTTATAAAAAGGGAAGTTATTTTACTCTTAGAAGTTAAGGGTATTCATGTTGTGGTTTCGGTGTTTAAAGCATGTCTGAATGGTTCCTAAAAGTCCTTACCAAGTCTTATGGGAGATGTTGGTAAGGGTTTTTAGGAAGTAGTTCTATCTATTTCATTAATAGTACTTGAGTTTCTAAATAGAAGTGGTTCTATCTATTCTCCTGATAACACCTTGGGTTGTCGAAAGGTATAAATTACTTGGTGTTAAAAGTATACTTGACTTGATTTGAAAGGTATAACTTACTTGAGTTTAAAATGTGTAGTAACTTGATTGTTAAAAATGGAAGTGTCTTGATACTACGGGTGTTAGTATCTTGATTATTTTAAAAGGAAGGCATGGTATTGTCTTGGTTTGTTTAAAAGGAAGGCATGGTATTGTCTTGGATTTTTTAAAAGGAAGGCATGGTATTGTCTTGGTTTGTTTAAAAGGAAGGCATGGTATTATCTTGGTTTGGTTAAAAGGAAGGCATGGTATTGTCTTGGTTTGGTTAAAAGCAAGGCATGGTAATTGTCTTGGTTTGTTGAAAAGGAAGGCATAGTAATTGTCTTGGTTTAAAGGAAAGGCATGGTATTGTCTTGGTTTGGTAAGATGATGGTTTATTCATTTTATGATAATGAGAGTCAAAGATTATTTTAACTTGCATATGTTTGCTCATATAGTCATTCGTGCAAGTGTTATATTTCCACATCATCGCGTCCCTCGTTAAAGGGCCGACAACATTATATTATTCAGTGCGGGTTCAACTCCCGGGGCACTATATATATCATGGAGTAGCTCCCATGACGTGAGATGGTACACACTCACTGCGGGTCTGAAGGACTCATGCGGGTTCAAATCCCAGGATTTATTTCATGGACTAGCTCTCTGTGATGCGAGTATCGTGTACTGATGCTCATGCGAGGCCACAGACCTCATGCGGGTGAAATAGTTTCATGCGGGTGAAATAATCCCATGACTAGGATTGCATAATGATTGTGAGGGCGGATGACCCTGACATGGCTTTCATATTTTGAAATGGCATTGATTTCATTAATGAAATAGTACAGTGGCTTCAGGACTTGAAATGAAGCGGATAATCTCATTGTTAAAAGCATATTTTTAAAAGGCTCAGTTGACTCTCATTTGTTTATATAAAGTACAGTAGTACATTGGTACAATGATACAGTGATACAGTGATGCAAGGTACGGTTGGCTTTTATTTTACATGACACGGTTGGATCTGGTATTTGATTATTTTGCTCGTCCCTGTCATTTCTTGGCCAACTATGATTTTAATACTGTACTTTATTTTTGTTCCATACTTATTACTTGTTGTACTGACCCCCTTCGGGGGATGCGTTCATGCCCGCAGGTCTAGGTACTCAGTTGTGGATCCGCGAGCTTAGGATCCTTGTTCAGCATTTTGAGATGGCTCCAATGTTTCGGAGTTTGTCATTATGACTAGGTATATTTAGGGGTATGGCGGGGCCTTGTCCCGTCATAGTTTACTGTCCAAATTCTTAGAGGTCTGTATTCATATGTGGGCTGGACTGGTGAGAGTTGTATTTACATTGTTGTACGGTTGTAGACCCATTCGGGTGTTATATATATTATGGCAGCCTTTCAGGCTTTACCTTGTTAAAAGAAAAAAATGAGTGTTATTTATCTTCCGCAGTTTATTTGTGTTGTATAAATAGAAGGGTGCCCATGTAGGGCACCAGTCGCGGTCCCAGGGTTCGGATCGTGACAGAGATGAAAACCAAGTAAAAGAAGCAAAATGTGCCTAAAAACATGACGTGCTAACCGTAGGTCATGCATGCAGCCAACCACAGATTGTTGCAGAGATTCGAAAAAATGAACAAGTTGGGAAGCAAGGTCTGCGACATGATCTATGAACCGCATGTCATGTCTACGAACCGAAACCCATGTCGCATACTGCCCCAACTGAAGATCAAATTTTGCAAGACCTTTGATTCAACAGCATGACATGTGAATCACATGTTGTGTCTGTGACATGTTCTACGATTCGCAACTGACGACACGGGGTATTTTTGTCCAAATTGTGTGCACGTTTTTTTGTGGACTATAAATATTCTCTTAGGGTTTTAGAACACTAACCTAGCATTCAGATTTTGTCTCTCACATTGAATATATTCTACCTTTAGTATTTTCAAGCTTTTAAGGAAGGATATTCAACTCTTGATTCCATCTTTGAACAACTTAGTAAGTTTCAACCAATGCTTTATTATTTAATACTTTATTTTTATTTATTATGAGTAGCTAAACATTTAGCTGGAGTTGTGAAACCTTAATGGTGATTAAAATATAAGTGTGTATTGAAATGCTTGATTAGATTATTTATCATTAATGTATTCTATTAATGTTTTATTTTGTATTGATATCAATGGTGACCAACATTAATAGTGTCGATTAGCCCTTTCTTACTTGGAAAAAAATAGAGAGTAGGAAAAGTATTAATAGCAAAGATTTAGAAATTTAAATTTCATCTAATAGCTATTGTTTGGAATAGAGTGGCTAATTTGAGATTAAATGGGTGCAATGCAATTCACCTAGGGCTTGGAAGAGCGTAGTGATGACATTTACCATCTAGGTTGGAAGACTTGTGGTAAACTTAAAAGTAGCTCATAATCTAATACATTAGATATCTATTTATAGTTAAGCATAACCCCAATTATATTGATTCACCTAGAGGGATCACAAACCCTAGTCCTCCTGTCAACTAATTTACCAATTTGAATTATTTCTCTCTCTAGTAATTAGTAGAACAATCTTAAAAACAATCAATATTTTCTCAATTCCCGACTACGTTACGGTTTGCGATTGACTTCTATCTTTCTCATCGCATTCCCTGTGAGATTCGATCCCAACCTTTGTTGGGTTCTATATTTATCAACGACCGTTTTACATCATTTTCGGAGGTTTAATTTGAATGTATCATCTTACATTGATACATTGTATGTAATATATATACATGTATACATTGTATAGACACAGTATGCGCGCAACAAAAAATATGCCTACAATGTAGGATATATATATAAATGTATATCTGTTATAAAATATAAACTATAGCTATATTTTATATGCATATGCATATAGAGAGTTACATTAAGTAACTTTTTCCTTTCTAAGTACTAAATGGTTAATAGAAAAAGACTTCTGGTTATCCTTAATTTTTTCCTTTCTAAGTACTAAATGGTTAATAGAAAAAGACTTCTTGTTATCCACTTCCCAAGACAATTACCAAATGATCCATTTCGTCTGGTATATATGCCAGGATCATTTGGCCGCAAAAAGAAAACTTAGAGCAAGGTTTTAATTACTGAATTAAATTCCGTACATTATATATTGGGATTTCTACGGTTTATATTCGTCCACCAAAATAATTATCGACAAATATATATTTTTATATATTAATGAATAATATTAGATAAAATATACATATTTATACATAATAGTATATATATTTTTATACATTTGACTAGCGAATGTGTAATTATTTTTCGGCCGACCGATAAAATATGTAACTTCCCCCTATATATGTATTATTTGGTTCCTCCGTTTATTTTTCACATAAAATAATACTTGTATAAATCATGTGAGTATTTATGTATTATTTTATGCATGATAGAATATGGCATAACAATAAGAATATTAGTAATACGTGAATTTAAATTAAAACTGACAAAAATGTCCTCACACTCTTCAGGTTTATTCTTATTTTTCTTTGAAAACATCTAAAGAATATACACAGTAACGTGAATATTGGTCGTGTATATGGCTATGTAAATTGTATATTTACTTATCATAATTATTAAAATTATTGTACATATATAATTAGGGTAATAGTCTTGTATTAGAAAAATGTAGATTTATTTTTCATAATTACATATTGTATATCATGTATATAAATATTTTCATTAATGAAAATAATGAGGGGATTATTCTCTTTCATGGTATCGAAGTCTAGGGCAAACTTTTTCTTCTCCAAAATTTTCCTTCCGCCGCCCTAACTCCCTCTTCGGCTGTCGTCCGTTCATACCCCCTCCCCCTCTTTTCAAATTTTTCGAATCCCTAATTCTCCTCTTATTCTTTCATCATGTCTACCACAAAGAACATCTTTCATCCTGCCCTTGTAGTCTCCAATATCAAGAACAACATTCCTATTGTTCTTGAGATGGAAAATATCCAATACGCGATGTGGGAAGAACTATTTAAAATTCATGCACGGTACTCCAGTAGATTTATATTTCACCATCTCTACGAACCTCTTGCAGACTATTATTGAACCCGACACCACGATAATGGAAGCTTGGAATACGTTGCGTGATATATTCCATGATAACAAAAATTCTCATGTCGTGATCCTTGAGCATAAATTCTCCCACATCAACATGGAGGAATTTCCAAATGCCTCAGCCTATTTTCAAAGACTCAAGGAGTTATCGGATCAACTAAAGAACGTTGGCGCACCCGTCACGAATGATAGTCTTGTTCTTTATATGGTTGCAGGCCTCTCCAGGGCTTATAATGGTATTGGGACGCTTCTTCGTCAAAGTAATCCTCTCCCACTGTTATACAAAACATGTTCCATGCTTACTTTAGAAGAAGCTGATTTAGCTAAAAAGGCGGCAACTGGATCCAATTTCGCCTTGATGATGGCCACGTCACGCGACACCGATGACCCTCACTCATTCTCATACAATTCTAGCCAAATCGAAAAAATTGGGGCAAAAACCGCAGCGGCAGCCACGACGGTGGTGGTGGTAGTGGCAGCATCCACGGTGGTAGTGGGGGTAGCAGTGGCAGAGGACGTGGTGGTAGTGGCCATCTGGTTGGGCCGCAACACCACTAGACGCAGCCTTAGGCCAGTGCACAGTGGTCGTGGGGCTGGGCTAGTGGGAAGTGGCCTAGGCCACAATTTCCAGGCATTCCAGCAGTGAGTTCGGCTAGTCACCACAGCCTCCAGCAGTTCCAGCAGACACAACGGTCACAAACTGGACCCTGGCACTAGGTTGGCCTTCTTGGGCCTCGGCCACAATAGAACTTCGCTGCTGCAAGCCAAACACCGGTCATGACTCTCACAGATATCGAGGCAGCGATGCATACACTTGGATTAAATCCTTTGGATGCAAATTGGTACATGACACCGGTGCTACTTCTCACATGACGTCTGCACCAGATAATCTCTCGTCTTATTTCAATTTGAGAAATAATTATGGCATCATTGTTGGTAATGGTAATTCAATTCCAATTTGTGGTTATGGTCACATAAATGTATCTCCCCAAAACCCACCTTTAGCTTTGAAAAATATCCTTCATGCTCCTCACCTAATTAAAAATTTGATGTTTGTTCGTAAATTTACAATTGATAATTGGATTTCTGTTGACTTTGACCCTTTTGAATTTTCTGTGAAGGATTTCATGACGGGGATACCTCTAATGAGATGTATTAATCGGGGAGAGCTCTATCACATCACCACCACCACCACTACCACTAATCAAGCCACACCGTTGACATTTACTGCTTTAGTACCTTCCTTGTGGCATGCACATTTGGATCATCCGGAAGCATCTGTTCTTTCCTCTCTTAAAAATAATAATTTTATTGAGTGTAATAGTACGCGTAGTACTAATGTTTGTCCTTCTTGTTAGCGTGAGAAACATGTTAGATTACCGTTTGTTAGTGTCTAATTCTAGTACTTTAATGTCATTTGATATTATTCATAGTGATTTGTAGACATCTCCCATTTTGAGCTCTGTGGGCCATTATTATTAAGTGTTATTTTTTATGATTATTCTAATTGTGGACCTTTCTGTTGTCTTAAAAATCTCAAGTTTATTCCACATTCCTATCTTTTAGAGCATTCATCGGTACCCAATTTGAACGGAAAATTTAAAACATTCATTGTGATAATAGAAGGGAACTTGTAATGTTAATGGTATATCTTTTCAGTTTTATTGTCCTCATACGTACTCCCAAAATTACAATACTGAGAGAAAAATATGCACCATTAATAATATTGTACAGACATTACTCGCTCATACTTCATTACCACATTCATTTCGGCATCATGTATTACAAATGGATACTTACCTTCTTAACATACTCCCGAGCAAGGGACTAGCATACCAATCTCCACTCCAAATTCTTTATCGTAAGGATCCTTCGTATTTTCATCTTAGGATATTTGGGTATTTATGCTATCCTTTCTTTCCATTCACTATAATTAACAAATTTCAAGCATGTTCTACTGTTTGTGTGTTTTTGGGTTATCCGTCTAATCATCGTGGTTACAAATATTTTGATTTATCTTCTAATAAAATCATAATTAGTCGTCATGTCATTTGATGAAATCCAATTTTCGTTTGCTAAATTGTATAATCATGTGTCTAGTTCTTATAATTTTTTGGATGATGGACTCTCACCGTATATCATCCACCATTTGGCCCAGCATTCTCGTGACCCAACACTTCCAGCAGGCCCACTGCCTGCTAGCCCAAATGTCCCATGTTCGGATTCAGTTTCTCGGCTAGCAGGCGCACTGCCTGCTGGCCAATCTGGTCTCGGTATCAGTCCGGTTTCTCAGCCAGCAGGTCCACTGCTTATTGGCCCAATAATTCTCCCTCCCTGTCCAACATCTCGTCCAGTAGGCCCACTTTCAGCTGGCCTAGTTTTTATCTCTTTTATCAGTCCAGTCCATCGGCCAGCAGGCCCACTGCCTGTTGGCCAATCCCGTGACATCCCTACACCGACCTAGGTTTCACCCACTTCTATTCCGAGTCAAGGGTCTGTTACTCATAGCCAACGATGTATTTTTAAAATAAAAAGACATTTTAATCTCAATTTTAATGTCACTAAATCACCCATACTAGGCAACCTAATGGATGCCCTTCATGACCCGAATTGGAAAATGTCCATGAATTATGAATATAATGCTCTTATTGAAAATAAGACGTGGGAGTTGGTGCTCCGTCCGCTTGGTGTCAATGTTATTCATTTTATGTGAATTTCTATTTATAAGGAAAAATATGATGGTTGTTTTGAGAGGCATAAGGCTCATCTTGTAGGTGATGGAAAAACTCAACAGATTGGCATAGAATATGGAGAGACATTTAGTTCGGTGGTCAAACCGGCAACCATTCACATTGTTCTTAGTCTGGCTCTCTTGAAAACATGTCTCACTCATCAGCTGGATGTGAAAAATGCTTTCTTACACTGTGATCTCCAGGAAACAATATACATGCATCAACCCTTGGGTTTTAGGGACCCTGATCATCCTCACCATGTCTGTTTGCTCAAAAAGTCCTTGTATGGGCAAAACAGGCCGTTTGGGCTTGGTACAAAAGGTTTGCAGATTATGTGTCACGACCCGACCCCGGGCCCGCGACTGGTGCCCTACCTGGGCACCCCTTTCAGGTATACATCAGAGAATAGCAGCGGAACATACACAACTCATAAAAATACTTAGACATTAAATATCAACAGGCAAGCCGATAAGGCCACCTTTCGTAAAATATACAAATCCCAAAAACATCAGTTACATCTTTCTTTTTTTCTTTACAACCCAATCCACAAGACATGACTACAGACCTCTAAGAATAACAATTGTGACGGGACAGGGCCCCGCCATACCCCTGAATGTACAACAACCGACACTACCAGGGATCTGAACCACGGATAAGCCTCCGGAGTAATGGAGTTTCTCAACAGCTGAACAGTGATCCTAAGAGTGAGGATCAACAACCTGTATACTCTACCTGCGGCATGAACGCAACCCTCCCGAAGGAGGTCAGTACAACATGTACCAAGTATGTGAAACTGAAAGTACTGTAATGAAATCATAAAGTCTAAAATAAAGCTGGAGACATGTATGATAACTCAAACAACAGTACACTGTGTCTTACTAACAATGAGAGTAAACAAGAGTATACTTTACTGCATAAAAATAGGAGGCTCATGATCAAAGTAGGGCCACCCGCCCGTAGTATCATTAAGCAATCCTACTCCTGGGACTATTTCACCCGTGATAGCCGTATGGACCGCGTGAGGAAATTTTCTCATAGATCAGATCCGCCAGATAGTCGTGTGGACCAGCATGAGGTAATCTTCTCGCATAGGACTGGTCCGCCCCGCATAGGACTATTTCACCCGTATAAGCCCTACGGACTCGCATGAGGTATTCCTCGCATCATGGGTAGCAAATCCACGGAATATGCAAATGCCACAAACCCGGGGAATGACCCCGTAATGAATAATATATCACTAGCACAACCGGCTATCATACATAATATAAGCACTACCAGCTTATCATACATAACATAAGCACTACCGGCTTATCATACATAACATAAGCACCACCGGCTTATCACAATTATCATAAGCAAGTTAAGAAATCCCCTAACTTCTTATTAGCTTTGTTCATATACACTCTCATTTTAGTTTACTTAAGGCACTAACATGTCATTAGAAAAATCGGGAATTTAACCCAAAGTACTACGTACTTCTATTCTTTTAAAATGCCTCTTTTTCATATAAAACTTCCAAGATACTAATAACCGTAGTATCAAGTCATATCTACTTTTCAAAACAAGTCACAATACCTTTTAGAACTACATTTAAAGACTTCTAAATCAAGTGATTTTTTTACTTTAAAACTTTAAGCAATTGATGCCTTCAAATCAATTTGTCTTTCTTCCTTTCAAATCATTTTATCTTAATTTACATTGCTAGAGTAAACCATTCTTTTAACTTTCCATAAAGCTATTATAACCAACTTCCCATAAAGTCGTTATACTAACTTTATACTTTAGACACTTTCATTCTTTTTATAACCAAGAGACTTATACTTTCAAAACCAAGTATCATATACTTTTAAAATACTTCAAGTCTCTTAACTTTAGTAATCAAGTTTCTTAACTTTAGAATAGCTCAAGGAATCAATACTTTCCAAATCAAGTATTCTATACATTTTCAAGTCAAGAAATCTTTGTTTACCTTATCAGGATAAACCATTCTTTTTTACTTTCCATAAGGTTATTAACCAACTTTATGCTTTTGAAACCAAGGCATTTCTATCCTTTAAAAACAAGTGAGTTAATTCTCTAACTCAACCAACTTGGACATCTTTAAAACAAGTCAAGGATATCAAATGAAACTAAATTTATTTAAATCTCGTACGTCTACCGTACTATACATTTACAACTACTCATGCCCAAGAGATAAGAAAGCTCCACATACCTCTTCGGTTCAATCCACTTGCTAAGTCCAATATGCCGTACGTAGTATGTCAACCTATAATGACCATAATACGTCTATTAACTTCTAACTTCAAACGTAGAATATTCTAAATGCAAAGTCACTTAATTCTACGGAAAATCGGACAACACTTCCTTTGTTTCTGCATACTTTTCCACCTTTTTCAAGGCCCGAATTCAATAACCAAACATGCCACATTTAAGGCTCAACAATGTAGTTAACAATAGGGGATTACACGCCTAACAAGACGTGTAAAATTCCGCCCCACAATTGATATCAAACTAGTCCAAAAAGGCAATGCCATTCTCGGCCAATAGGTGTAACAACATATCATCCTTTCCAATTCCTTTTCAATTCAAGTTGTTTAGTATAACATGTTATAAAGCCGCAATCGATTATAACAACTATAATCTTCAAGTAGATAACATGCGACGATTCTAATTATCGACCAAATTGTATTTCAATTTCAAATGGCTAATAATGTCATTTCGGATTTAGGCTTCCAATATCCATAACACTTATCAATCTTTAATACATATACTTCATGCTAGTTAAAATGTAAGGCTACAACAATATGTAATCTTATAACACTTAAGAGAACAAGATTGTTACCTTAACGAGCCTTAATCCAACTTCAAGATCTGAAGTCGCTCCCTAGCAACTTAGAGCCTCTCCTTGACACTCCAATAAGCCACTTGAAGCCCTTAGAAGATAACAAACAACTTTCCTTCAATTTCCAATCCAAACCTAGGAAAGTGACTTAGGTTTTCACCTTGCGACTAACGCAAAAACGACACTTTTTCGGGATCTTTCTATTGAGATACCCTTACAATACCCTTAGGAACCTTGGTTTAACGTGTGGAGATTATTGAACAACAAACGAAAAAATTTCTCTTCTTGAAAGTGCCAAACCCGAGAGCTCCCTTGCAAGGTCTCAAAGTTTTCAAATTTTTCTCTAAGTGTTAAGGCCTTGTCTTGCACTATGGATGAATATATAACTAAATGGAGGGTTAAGATTAGAACACTTGTGAGGTTTGGATGAATTTCATTAAAGATCAAGCCAAGTGGCCCTTTTGACTTAGTCAATAATATCAAGCTCAAGCCTAGCAAGACTTGATCATCCTTACATTGGTCAAATGACCATCCTATCCTTGGTCCATTCGACCATGATCATCCAAGGGGGTGACACGTGTCACCCTCCCATTCGTCGTAATATTTCGTTTTCCGACAATTCCATAATTCCGATAAATTTTTACTAGTCTCAAATCTTAACATTTTTTAGTTCTTACGTACGTTCTTATAAACATGTCCTGGAATTACGGGGTGTAACATTCTTCCCCCTTTAGAAACATTCGTCCCCGAATGTTCTTTCGGAGTCAAACTTATAGATAGCGACATATTCTCCTTTTACAACCCCTACATACCAATAATGTCACACGTGGCCACATAACAATACTTATACTAAAACGTCAACCTGAACTCCAAGCGTCGACGCCGATTATCTGCATAAGACTTCTGCCGACTCTGAGCCGCTAACAGACTCTCCTGGATAAGCTTCACCTTATCCACAACCTGCTGAATCAAGTCTGGGCCAACTAACTGTACCTCGCCCACGTCGAACCAACCAATCGACGACCTACACTTCCGCCCATACAAAACCTCATTTGGCGTCATCTGAATGCAAGAATGGTAGTTGTTGCTATAAGCAAACTCAATAAGAGGAAAGTGATCCTCCCATCTACCCCTGAAATCAATAACACAGGCCCGCAACATATCCTCAAATGCCTGGATAGTATGCTCTGCCTGTCCGTCGGTCTGAGGGTGTAATGCAACACTGAGACTCACCTGTGTCCCTAACCCCTTCTGAAAAACCTCCAGAAGTTATCTGTAAACTGAGCTCATCTGTCTGACATCATAAATGTAGGAACCCCATGCAGTCTCACAATCTCCCTGCTATATAATCTAGAAAAATCCTCAGCCGAGTAAGTGGTCCTAACCGGAAGAACACGGGTTGGTTTCACACTGCTTACTATGACCTCGTGAGTCGCACTTCCTCTGAGTACGATGCCACCCTGTAACAAAATTCATATTAATTACCTCCCATATCTAAGTTGGGATCTCAATCGCCTGTAGTATCCCACAGGGCTCCTGGTGTTCAACCTTGACCTGCTACTAATTCTGACACTAAGCAACAAACTCTGCTACGTCCCTCCTCAGGCCATCCTACCAATGCATACATCTGAGGTCATGATACATCTTAGTCGACCCCGAACAAATAGAGCAATAAGCACTGTGTTCTTCCCCTAAAACTCAGCGACAAGTCTTGGCAAAGATCGGCACACCCAATCTATCCTCATCTCACAGCACCCTATCCGGTGCTACCCAAACGGGTCCTTCTCTTCTTAGAGAGTCGTATCTCAGTTTTCGCACTAGAACTGGATCCTTATATTGTCTCCTTTTTACCTCCTCAACGACGGAAGACTCGGCAACCTCTCGGATTTAAACTCCATTAACCTTGGAAACAAATAATCGAACCCCTCGGCTCGGTAGCTGATGAATCTCACGGACCACGTCCTGTCTATCTGGCTTCCCATCTGACAGACTACCCATAGATCCACGACTAAGAGTATCTGTAACCGTCTCGGCTTCCCCCGGGTGGTACAGGATATCAATATCACAATCTTTGAGTAACTCTAACCACCGTCTCTGTCGCAAATTCAGCTGCCTCTGTCTGAAGATATACCGGAGGTTCTTGTGGTCTGCACAAATATCCACATGAAGCCTATATAAGGAAATGCCTCTAAATCTTCAAGGCACGATTAACTGCCGCCGACTCTAAATCGTGAGTAGCGTAATTCCTTTCATGCTTCCCTATCCGTCGGGAAACATAGGCTCTAACCTTATCGTGTTGCGTCAGCATACAACCTAGCCCAACACCCAAAGTGTTACAATAATAACCTAACCTGCTCAGGGTTTTGGATAAGCTCCTTCTATTCCGGAGTTTATCTTTGGTATATGTCCTTCAGTACATGCTTTGTATAGTTTTGGGTACGGCGGGGCCTTGTCCCGTCATAGTTCAGTTTAACTCCTAGAGGTCTGTATTCATATGTGGATCGACTCGTATGCGGTGTAGTGTCTTTAGTTTATGTATATATGGCAGCCTTGTCGGCTTTGCCCTTGCACGTATGTTTGTTTTAAAAAAAGAAAAATGAGGTGTTATTTCAGTTCCGCAGCTTACTTGTATTGTTAAGGTAGAAGGGTGCCTGTGTAGGCACTGACCACGCCCGGTTCGGGCTGTGACAATAAACCCTACTAAGGAAAACATCTTTGTACCATCTAAAAGAGGTAAGGGTTGGACAACTGTGATTTTGAAGCAGTGTCCTGATGTTATCATAATTGGTAGAATAGTTACCGGTGAATTGGTCTAAGATGGTTAGAACAAGGGTATAAACCGCATTGGATTTCTGTTCAGTCCCTTCTTGTTTGACTGAATTAGTAATTGATGCCTTTTTCTCAATAGTGAGATAATTGTCCCACCAAGCTTTGATTTGTCCTGTGAATCCTACAACAATCATCTGCATGATGTTTACCTCTGATTGCTTGTTGTTGTGGGCTCTGCCAGCTGCGGCGTTGTTACACCCCGTAGTTCCGGATGGGTTTTAGTCAACTTTGAGGCGGGTTATGACCTGGTACATTGAGAGTTCCTAAGTATTTCAAAGGCCTAGTGCGTAGTTCGTTGAGTCTAGTTTCCAACGCAACCAACCGTTCATCGATAGGACATCGTAGTAGGAAGTTATGGGAGTTACAAGTTCAGTGCGCAGACGGGAAGAAATGTGTCTCGGACAGAAGCGACAGGGCCGCGGCGCCGCGGCCCTGCTTCCCGGCACCGCGGCGCTGCAACTTCAGCGACCCCTCAGTATATCCGGCGACGCGGCCCTGCCTCCGGCGCCGCGGCCCTGTCGCTTCTGTCCGAGACACATTTCGTCGCCATCGAACTCGCGGCGGAAGCAGGCCGCGCGCCGGAAGTTCGCAGGCTGCGAGGTTTCAGCGCCGCGGCGCCGAGGCGGGATTTTTGGGCGGAAAAACTTAGGAAAATCTGATTTTCTCTTTTAAAAAGGCCATGGGAGGGTGCCAAGTGTCCCCCCCCCCCCATCTGATTTTTCTTGCATGCCTTATATTGATCAAGTCTTGAAGACTTGGTCATCTTTCAAACCTCTCTCTCTCTCTAAATTAGCTCTCACTTCTCTCTAAAATTCCAAGGGGAATTCAAAGCCTAAGAAAAATTTGAAAAGTTAAGGACAAGAAGGAAGCTTGTGGCTAGCTTGTAGGAGTTGTTGTGGTGGTGTTCTTGGAAAGGAAGCTAGCAAAATATTTGGAATAAATTTGGCTAAAGCTCTAAGGTAATGATTCTTCCTTTATAATTAGTTTTAGTGTTGCATGTTAAGAAGAAAGAACTTGTGGTAGTGAATAATGCTCTTAGAGTCATTGCATGTAAGAAATATGGTTTGGATGTGAAATAATTGGTTAAGAAGATATTATGAGCATGTTGTAGCCTAAAAACTACCTTAGAATTATTTAGTGAATTGTTGTACCTTATGGGGCAGAATTTTACACACCCAAGTTTAGGTGTGTAATCCCCTTTGAAATGTTGGAATGTTGAGCCTTAAATATGGCGTTTGGATGATAAATTCGGCCTTGAGAAAGGTGGCAAAGTATGTAGAAACAAAGGAAATGCTGCCCAATTTTCCATAGAATTTAGTGACTTTGAACTTAGATTATTTCTACATTGAAATTAGAGGTTAATAAACGTATCATGGTTATTATAGGTTGGCATATTACTCATGTAGTTTGAGCTTAGCAAGTGGATTGACCGAAGAGGTATGTGGAAACTTTCTTACCTCTTGAGCATGAGTAGTTATAACTATATAGTACGGTAGACGTACGTGTTTTAAATGAAGTAAATCCTTTTGTTATACTTGACTTGTTTTAAGAAAATGTCTAAGTGGTTGGGTTAAGAAGTTAATCCGTTTGTTCTTGAGGAGTGGTTTATCTTAAATAAGGTAGACAAGGATTTCTTGACATAAAGAAGTATAGAGTACTTGGTGTGAAAGTATTGAGTATTGAATTATTCTAAAAATATAAGAGGCTTGAAGTATTTTTGAAAATTGTGTAAATTTGTTTGAAGTATAAGTCTCTTGGTTAATACAAGAACGAAATGGTTTATAAGGAGTTATAACGGCTTTATGGGAAGTTAGTTATAACGGCCTTATAAAAGGATAAGAATGTCTTAATTTCTAAAGCATAAAGTTAGTATAACGGCTTTATGGGAAGTTGGTTATAATAACTTTATGGAAGGTTAAGAAGGTTGTCTAATTCGATTTATGAGCATAAGTTGCCTAGATTGTGAAAAATTGAAGTTACTTGGTTTCAAGCTTTGAAATGAGTTTTCTAAAGGTGTAGTAGCTTACTTTGAAAAATAGACACGCCTTGATAGTACCTTGGCTTGTTTAATCGAGAATTATTCTATTTGTGTGTGCCTTGATAGTACTTTGGCTTGTTTAATTGAGAATTATTCCATTTGTACCTTGATAGTACTTTGGCTTATTTAATTGAGAATTATTCTATGTGTGCCTTGATAAGTACGTTGGCTTGCTTAAATAAGGATTGTCTTGGTTTATGTGAAAGGAAGGCATGGTAATTGTTTTGGTTTATGTAAGGACATGGTATTGCAATTCGAATTAAAAGCATGTAGTTATGAGTCTATTTGGGCGTACCGTCAGTGATGGAGGATTCCACGGGTATGCGGCCATGATGAGGGTTCGTTTCCCTGTTGACAGTATTATTCCATGGATTAGCTCTCCATGAGGTCTACTGATGCAGGGTGGATCTAGTAGTTAGCCCTCGTACTTGCCGGTCGAGACGCGTGATGCGAGGTGGATCCGGTAGTTGGCTTCGTACTTGCCGGTCGGTGTTAGGCGGTTGTGTGATGCAGGGTGGATTCGGTGGTTAGCTCGCAGATTGCCCCGGCCGATGTGACGCATGTGGATCTGGTAGAGGCTATCGTACTTGCCCCGGTCAGCTTCGTGATTCAGGTAATTAGTATTGTTAGTACGGGTGGATTCGTAGTAGCTTCGTATTGCCCGGCCGATTAAGGATGCAGGGTGGATCTGGTAGCTATGTCTTCGTACTTGCCTCGTACGGTTCTTATGATACAGGTGGGATCTAGTATTCATGTGTACTCCTTAGTGTTGTTATATCATAGACTGCCGGCAGTGAGGAAGGAATTCCACGGGCACGATTGATACTATGGGCATGAGACCTATGGTTATATTTGAGTGATGACTTAGAGGGCGTGAGTCCCTGACTTGACATGGCTGCGTATATGTTGTGTATTGTAGTTTGGCTATCATACATGTCTCCTGCTTTACATATGCTATTATGATTTCATTACGATTTTCGGGCCACATACTTGGTACTGTTGTCTTGACCTCCTTGGGCTGCGTTCACGCCGCAGTCGAGTTACGTAGCTTGGCGATCCGCACTCAGGATCACGATTCGATTCTTGAAAGCTCCATCTCCCGAGGCTTTGTCTTTTGGTATGATTTCCACGAGGTTATAGACTTTTGTACATTCGGGGTATGGCGGGCCCTGTCCCGCCACGATTGTTATTCCTAGAGTGCGTAGTCACGTTTGTGGTTTGGGCTGTAAGAATAAGTTGTACTTCTGATTAAGTATGTTTTATGGAAGGCAGCCTTATCGGCTGGCCGGCGATGTTTACCTTTTTATAAGTTATGTGTTATGTATGTTCCACTGCTATTCTCTGATGTATACCTGACAGGTGCCGGCAGGTACGATGCCGCGCCGGTCATGACAGGCGTACATGAGCATTTTGTGGCCAGTTTTGAAGATTAGATTATCTCCAGCTCCATCAATGTTCCATTCGACAATCTCAGTGCCAGTATATGCAGCAGCATCAGGCTTGAATCCTGTTTCTTTGACAAGGACATCAACAGGTGTTGGCCTGGGATAATAATAGTTATCGCGAGTATTCCTGGGATTCCATCCAGTTTTATTGACAGCAGAAATATGTGTCTCCTCGGGATTGCTGGTAGTGATGACGCCAACGACATTTTTGGAGGTAGACTCTTTATCAGAAGAAATTTTCATTTTATCACGGAATTGTGATAAAAGATTCTCAAGACCAGTTTTGTCTTTTGACAAGTTTATCCCATCCATGGATGGGGACGGCTGAATATTGGCACGAATTTCTAGAGGTTTGGGAGGTTGCTGGTTAACGACAGTCCTACGTTCCTCGATAAGACTATGGAGTCTACTGACTTTATTCTGTAATAAAGTCATCTGTTCAAAAAGAATCTTGAGGCTAATGTTTGTGTGGTTGTTCTGTCTGAATAGATCATTCAAATGATCAACCTGTAACCCCCAACTAGGAGTACCCTGTATTAGCTTCATGTAGGGCTGGGCCCTGAGGTCCTTACCACTATCATCCCTTTTTAAATGGAAAGGTTCATACGGAGGATAAATGCTCCTAAGGACTTTCTTAGTGTCTAGATGTCATTGCCTTTCAATCACATTAATATTAAGCAAAGCATAATCACTAACAAACCAATTAACAAAATGTTTAAAAGTTTGTTTTTCTTGCAAATCATCGTAAAATTGTTTACCTATAGACTTGCGTTCGTCAGGAGTAAATAACTCAAGAAACCATTTTCGAAAAGGAGCATAGTCCGTATTATTCCAAAATTCTTTAGAAATAATTTTTCTTAAATCAGAACCTGGACCATAATCCAGTCTGCATGCTATACAGATTCTATCAAGATCACTAACTATCATCGAAATAATTGTATTCAGTATTACTGTTTTCAGTTGAGGCTTCAACAGGAATCTGATTCTCAACCTTGATTTTGTCAACCTTTTCCTCCCTAGAGATTTCTGAGGGGGTGGTGATTTTATAAAATCTTTCATCTACCTGAGAGGTCGAAGCTCTAGCGGTAGACGTTTCAGGTCTGTCATCTAAAGGAGATAGGAAATAATGAGATGACAGGGAGTTACCTAATCTAGGTGAGTTCTTACTAAACTGAAGACGGATATTGCCATCAGTAGTTTGGATCACTTGCGCAATCCTAGAATCTACCCTTGTTTGAGCAGGGATAGCTTTTTCAATTAGCCAATCTTCAGGGTAATCTATTTCATCCCAGCTTATAGGTCTCCTAGTAGTAATCTTGGACCTTTTGGCTAAATTAGTCTCAATGAGGATTGTTTGTCTATTTCTTTTATCATCCATCATCCTATAATTTGGATTCATGGTGTCTAACACACGGAAATAAACACGATAACAGATACACATAACCTCTGTTTCGGGCATGTAATTATACCCATTATCTTTTACATATAAAGTTAAAGCATGCAATATATTTGGATCAGACAAAGATAAAGTAAGGTTTGGTCTGACATTAAAATATACTGGGCCATAGGCTAAACTTGACTGCATAGCACTCATAAGAGATTGTTTCCAGTTGAGGTTTCTGGCATCTCTTAGAACAGTCATAAAGCTTTCAGGCAAGCCTTCTAGGGTTAATGGTTTAAAAGCAATTTGCACTAAACCTATATGCAGAAATTTGTAATGCAATTTTTGATACCTTTCGATATCATCATCAGAAAATAACTGAATAGTTTTCTCTTGATAACCAATCTTGGAACTCCTCGTTCTTGTTCAGCATGTTTATTAACATAGATAATGACTTCCTCGATTACATCATTGTTCAATAGTTTAAGAGACAAGGATTATGTGTTTTTGAGGTTTAAGGTTTTAAAGCTTCTTAACGACACAAAATTAGATTTAAACAAATCATAAAACCCATATAATCATTAATATTCATTATATAATCACGCAAAACAGCCCAGGCTCTGATACCACTGTAGGGTTTTGTCGGGTTCGTACACGCAGCGTAATTTGAAAATTTATATTTTAAACCTAACGGGCGGTCAAACTGATGGATGATTATATAATGTAAAACACATAGAAACTGTAATGCGTCAATAGAACACTTACAGTTTAGCAAATCTGGAATCTTCAACTTCGATGTGTAACCCGAGGGTGAGCACGTAATTGTTCCTCGATTGCAAGTCTAAGACTTCGATGTAATTACTCTTTTGGAAAGCTACGAAATCTAGAAGAGTTTCATCAGAGAGTAATTCTTGTGAATTGGGTGTATTAAAATAATGACTGAACCCTCTATTTATAGCTAAAAAATCAGCTAGGGTTTTCAAGTGGGCCAGACCCAAAAACCGAGACAGAGTGGGTGACTTCGGACACACTAGACACTTGGCGCCGCGACCCTAATCCAATTCTGCCTCATTTCTATTTTAATTAAATCTGAAATATCATCTCGATTTAATTAAGCAATCATTATTTATTCTAATGTCTCGATTATAAATCGAACATATATATTCTTTGTGATTACATCCTTGGATCGACAGAAAAATTGACTTAGTGTTACCCTACATACCTTCACATATCGATACTAATATCATTAGGGTCTACACGGAACTCCTAGACGACGCCGGAAGACGAACTCAATATGTGAAGTATAGTTACACGAAACCTGTGAACTGAACCTCTATGTGGGTAGATAAAATCTTTTCATTCACGACATACTCGATCAAGTTTAGGATCTTCCAAGTGTCTATCCAAATGACTTGATCATTATATCTCATATATATTAGCTGACAACAAGACCATATCATAGATATGTCCACTGCGTTGGCCAACGACTTAGTCAACCTAATATCATATGAGAATCTGAGTGTTTTCTCGAAGATACATTCGAGGAATGAATCCTAATCTTGGCTCAACTACCACCTTTAATCTACGTCGCAATATACCCAATACAAGCCGCGTCTCAACATATAAGGCATTTGAGCTTAGGATAGGATCAAAGTATATTACTCTGTAAACAAGGCACGTATCGACCCCAAGTCTAAGGACTTCTATCTCCCACACGCTGATGATACTTTAGACATATATAACAAATAGTACATCAACAGGGTATACCAATACTTTTACATGACCGATTTCACAAGAGGTTGAATGCATTGTCATGCTTGTCAACGAGATTCCAAGGCGTATACATGTGTCCATCATGAGTTGTCATAACTCATAGCAGGTGAGACATACTACATCCCCAAAGGATATGATGCATACCACATGTCGACGTATCACATATCATCGATATCTCATTCTCGATGATCATTAGTCGAGAAAATTTAAGAGTTACGTTATAAAATTAATCTCTCACATCATTAACAACCACGTAACCTCTAGGGATGCATTTATGGAACATTGTAAACAATCAACTAATAATTCAATAACTGCAAATGTCATAATATTAATCTCCATTAATATAAATATGAATGTGTATAAAGTAAATTTGTTCTAATACAGATTGTCTCTATGACATAAATATACTTTCAATTTGAACTTGTTTTAAGTAAAAAGTTTACACCTTAAACACGTCTTTACGACATGTATATTCAAGACATATCAAACATAGATTTTGTCCAAGTCACTGCGATAGATGTATATTATGTTGTATATTAGTGTATATAACACATAAAATTTATGCATATACATGATATATAGTAGATAAATGGATATACAATCTTGGTATACACTAATATACATAATGATATACATAGCATATAGTGGGGATACATAGATGAAGTATCATTTAACCTCGAGCTTTCAATTTGAAATTCAGCTTAAATCTGCTTCAAATAATCTCCAAACACCTTTAAATTAAAATTCAAGATCTTAAATATATTCAACAACCTCAATATCATCCAATCAAAACAAATAACAAATACACATATCAAAAAAACTCAAACCAAACTTTAATGGTGTTTTCGGCTCCTTATCTTTAGAAAAAGTCTTTATCTGCATGAAGAATTGACAACCATCTTCGATACATACCTCTTTTCCCGCAGAAAAATATAAATTAAGAAACACACAAAACTATGTAAACCCAAAACAATGCGTGTCACTTTTGACCTACAAAGTGTTTGTTGGATGACCTACAAAGAACATCAATGTCCATTACCCACAAAATAATTACCTTTTTATGTCCCTCTTACCTTCATATTTCAAAAATTATTTATCCTTTTTTCTATCCATTATAGTTTTTATAGATAATTGTCTCTTTTTTCTTTTTTATTTCTCTACTTCTTTATCTTCTTTTCTTTCTTTTCTTCTTTTCTTTTTTCTCTTTTTTTTATTTTTTTCAGATCATGCTAATTTTTTTATTCACCATAATTTGATTCCATATTTAATTCTAGTTCCTTTCTTTAAAGAACATGAATATATAAAAGATTAGGAGGTAGTACCATCCATAATCAAATTTATTCAAATAATAAAAAACTTACAAGGAGTTTAATGATGAACGATATTGATGTTCATATGATATGAGTCATATGGATCATATGAGTCATATGAGGAATTTAGGGAATTTGGGAATTTTCTATAAGAGGGATGATCTTTAGAGAGAACTTCAGAAGAAACTTACAAAGAAAAGAGCTTATGAAAAAGACTAAGAAGAAAAGTTTGTCTAACTAAGTGCGAGGGGGTCTCCTCTTATAGGAGTTTACATTGGTATTTCTGTAAATAAAAAGGAATCTAACTATTTATTCGAGTGGAGAATGACATCATCCATGACATCACTATTTTTGTCTCTTTCTCGAATTATTGCTGAAATCTTTGCTTTTATTGTTTCCTTTTTAAATGTAGCTTTTACTTTTGTCGGCCATTTGCTTTTGTCGAAATTTTGACTGATCTTCACTCCGGGGTTTTTATCTTTTCTTGGCAACCTTTTGTTTAGAATCCACTGTTGCCAAATACTTGACTGTCTTCAATGTTAATTTTGGGTTCTTCTTCTTCTGAGGAAGAGCCTTGTTTTGATGAAGACGGAGCGAACTGCAGAATTATTGCTTGCATTTCTTCGAGATTTTTGGTTGCTGCAAGCATGGAGGCCATCCTGAATTTCTCTGAGAGGAACTGGGTGTGCTATGATGTCTGTAGTGGTTTTTGCGGTGCTTTTAGTGGCCCCTGCAATACAAGGGATTTTCTGAGCATCTAACCATTCCTGGACTTTGTGTGTTGCGAGGCTTGCTGGTATTTTAAAAATGTCCCACCATCTGATTTTAGATCTTCTTCGGACAGTTGGATACTTATTTTTAGAATAATCTGTAAACCATGTGAATACCCATGATAAATGAAATTTTGTGTGGAACATGTGTAATGGTACAAATCTTTTCCTCTGAGGGTTTGTAAAGGGATTTAAAGAGGCTGAATGATTTAGTGACTTGGGGTTTCTGTATTTCTATTGTAGATCTAAATTGTTCCCCACCACAAGTTCCACCATATCGGAAATTTTGATGGATTACATAAGGTGTTAAAATGGAATAGTCATGTGTGCCTTCTTCCGGTATTTTGAATAAAAAAGGAATTGAATCAAGCTTGTTGGTTATCTCAGTAATTAAACGGAATGTTAAAAAATGGGTCATTTTGATAAGAATCTGGGAAATTTAAGAGTTGTGATAATTCAGTTCCCCAATCCTCTTGAGCAATTACTCCTAGTATTTTGCAAACGGAGTAAGAGGGATCTTTGTTTTTGAAATAATTATTTTTAATTGTTGTTGATCCTTCTTTTTCAAGGATATCCTGGTAAAAATATGAATTTTTTAAAATGTCCCATGATTTGTAAAACCATCCGTTTTCAAAATAATTTTGTAGTGCTAAAAAAGGGTCTTGATCACAAAAAAAAATTCAATAGTTACGATATTTTGAAAAAGGGGTTTTATAAAATATGTACAATTTGGTTTTTTGGGGGCTTGTGGTACCATAAACTGGGTGTTTGAAAATTATTTTTGAGAAAGAGTTTTTGAAGATTCTCCTTTATCGATTTTTGTAAAAAAATTCAAGGTTTTTTCCTCTGATGTAGTCTGAACAGCTTGATGTTTAGGAATTTGAAGTTGTATCAATGCCTGTTGTAGCTCCGGGTATTTTGCAAGGAGCTGTAAAAGGTTTTCAGCTGTTAATTCCGATGCGGGATTTACTGATGTCTTTTGCACAGATTATGCGCTGCTTGAATTTTCTTGTTTTTCCTTTATGACTGCGTCGTACCATGTCATGGATTTTTCTGTAGAAATTTTTCCTTTCCTTCTTTTACTGGTTTGGTAGTGGGGGAGTTTACGGGTTTTTTCGGGGCCATGAAATTTGTTTGTTGTTGTGGTGCAACAACTGGTGTATTTATTGGTGGAGGAGTTTCGTCTTTTCTTTTCTGGAGTAAGACTCCACACACTGCATGCGGATAATATTACCCACATTCACGCATGTCCTTCCTCGATATCCTGTCATTATAGCCCAGACAGTGGGGTATGAGGCAATGGTATGACATTGTTGTTTTGTGGTTATTGTCAGGAATTGGTGGCTTTTTATAGGGATTTTGAGGAAATTACGGGTTAGGATTTTATGAAGTATAAAACTTTAAGAATCATTTTGTAAAAAATCTATTTTAATGCAATGTTTTGAAAATATTGATGATTTGACAAATCAAAAATAAATTCAAAATAAGTATCAGTTGAATGGTCAGGAGCGTACTGGATTCTACTTCTTCTCCGCCTCTCCCCAAAAAAAAAGAAAAGAAAATCCATCTCTTTAATTCTTGTAGATGATATGATTTTTCTTCATGTATTGAACATGTTTTGATCAGTTTGAGATTTTTTATTTTTGGTTTTGTTATAAACTGGAATTTTAGTTTCTTTTTATTATATTTAAATTATATAAAATCATTTTCTACTTTATAAGGGGTGATGAGATTCATGAATGGTGTTCCTAAGATTACGAAATTATGTATTTCTTTTACTATAACAAATGGCGTTTCTATAGAAACTTCATCATTTATAATTGATGCTTTAATTTTTTATTGAATTTCTAATTTAGAATTATTAGTTGCTGCTAAGTTTTCATGAGTTTCTGCTAGGAATTTTTCTGGTATTATTCCATTTTTATGCAATTTAAGTCTTCTCCTGTGTCAAAGAGAGCAATTGTTGTTATTTTAAAATTGTCTGAGAATTTTAGTGTTATTTTTGTTAGATATTTCCTTGATGTGATTTGTCTTAAGACCGTCAGAAAATCTTCTGGGATTTCTTCCAGATTTTATA
Source organism: Przewalskia tangutica (assembly GCA_029844215.1). NCBI lineage: Eukaryota > Viridiplantae > Streptophyta > Magnoliopsida > Solanales > Solanaceae > Przewalskia > Przewalskia tangutica. The sequence goes on along the minus strand of CM056732.1, from coordinate 77,577,421 downwards.
TTTGGTTTTCAACATTATTTTCTGGTTCTATGGGATATTCTGAATCAGAATTTTCAGAACTGGAGTTTTGCTTTCTAGTTTTTTAAAGCACTATTTAATTAATTCATAATCTTGTTTATGTTTTTCTTTTAATTCTTTTATATATAATTTTACTTGTACGATTTCTTTTTGCATTTTCAGAATCGTTATTTCTTTTCATTCTTTTACCTTCTTACATCTTCCTAGGATTTTTGTTAAATCATATGGATTTTTAGAAGTATTTGGTAAAATTGTATTTTTATTTCTTTCTTTTCTTCTGTAAAAGTTTTTGGGAGCCTTACTCCAGAAAAGAAAAGATGAAACTCCTCCGCCAATAAATACACCAGTTATTGCACCATAACAACAAATAAATTTCATGGCCCTGAAAAAACCCGTAAACTCTACCACTACCAAACCAGTAAAAGAAGAAAAGGAAAAATTTCCTGCAAAAACTCCTACAGAAAAACCCATGACATGGTACGACGCAGTCATGAAGGAAGAACAAGAAAATTCAAGCAGCGCAGAATCTGTGCAAAAGACACCAGTAAATCCCGCATCGGAAATAACTGCTGAAAACCTTTTACAGCTCCTTGCAAAATCCTCGGAGCTACAACATGCATTGATACAACTTCAAATTCCTAAACAGCAAGATGTTCAGACTACAACTGAGGAAAAAACCTTGATTTTTTTACAAAAATCGATAAAGGAGAATCTTCAAAAACTCTTTCTCAAAAACAATTTTCAAACACCCAGTTTGTGGTACCACAAGCCCCAAAAAACCAAATTCTACATATTTTATAAAACCCTTTTTTTAAAATATCGTAACTATTGAAAAAAGATTTTGTGATCAAGACCCTTTTTTAGCACTGCAAAATTATTTTGAAAATGGATGGTTTTACAAATCATGGAACATTTTAAAAATCTCATATTTTTACCAGGCTATCCTTGAAGAAACAGGATCAGCAACAATTAAAAATAATTGTTTAAAAAACAAAGATCTCTCTTACTCCGTTTGCAAAATACTAAGAGTAGCTCCAGAGAATTGGGAAATGAATTATCACAACTCTTAAATTTCCCAGATTCTTATCAAAATGACCCATTTTTTAACATTCCGTTTAATTACTGGGATTAACAACATGCTTGGTTCAATTCCTTTTTTGTTCAAAATACCGGAAGAAGTCACACCTGGCTATTTCATTTTAACACCTCATGTATTCCATCAAAATTCTCGACATGGTGGAACTCATGGTGGAAACAATTTGGATCTACACTAGAAATACAGAAACCCCAAGTCACTAAATCATTCAGCCTCTTTAAATCCCTTTACAAACCCTCAGAGGAAGAATAAAGATTTGTGTCATTACACCTGTTTCACACAAAATGTTACACCCCGTATTTCCAAGAGAATGAGATGACAATGTACGTGAGAAGATAAGATTTGAATTTTGGAACGAACGAAAAATTATTATTTTTTTAGAAAAGATTTCAAAAAAATTGTGAAGGAAAAGTTTATAACTTGGAGTTTGATTCTCAAATTTGGTGTATGAGATTAGTATATGATTATAAAGAATTGGATCTAATAATATAGGGTCCGTCAAAAACTTCACAATTTCGCGGGACCCTTCGTTTGTAAGAGAATTGAAAATATCAAGATATTTTCTCTTAAGGAATTTCGGCCATAGGGAGGAGGACAAGTGTCCCTCATTAGTTGGCACACTTGTCTTGAAGACTTTGACCTCTAGATATTTATATATACTATGAATCATTGCAAGACTTCTCACACTTAGCCAATATTTTCACAAAGTTATATCTCTCTTTTTCTCTCCCAAGTTTCGGCTCTTTCATGAAATTGAAGAAAAAGATTTCTAAATCTTCCAAGTTTAGTTGTTGATCCAAGATTAACTCTCCAATTAAGTGTTAAGCCAAGAGATTTTATTCCAACAAATAGAGGGTCACAGTTTTGCCTGTGTTTCTCAAGAAATCCTAACTTGTTCTTCAACTTTTGGTGTTGAAGTGTGAAGTGAAGTTGGTTATAAGCTTATAGGGGTTGCATATATGTGATTGGAACTTGAAGAAGTGGAGCACAATGAAAACTGCGGGTCAATCTTCTACGGACTGTTTTTGCATTTTTGGGGCTAAAAATAAGATTGAAGTACTACGGGTGGCATATTCTACATAGCGTGTGGATTAAGAGGAAGAGGTATGTGAAACTCTTCCTATCTTTCTTTGAGCATGAACCTTATAAAATGTGTGTACGGTGGACGTACTTGTTTTAAATGAAATCGAATTTCTTGTGGTATTTGAAAGAAGTTACTTGATGTTAAAAGTATATGTTACTTGATTTTATATGTGAAGTTACTTGATTTAAAGAGAATAAATGACTCGATTTGTAAAGAAGAAGTAACTTGATTTAAAGGTATAGTTTACTTGATTTTGAAAGGAGTAGTAACTTGATTTAAAGGTATAGGTTACTTGATTTTGAAAGGAGTAGTAACTTGATTTAAAGGTATAGGTTACTTGATTTTGAAAGGAGTAGTAACTTGATTTAAAGGTATAGGTTACTTGATTTTGAAAGGAGTAGTAACTTGATTTATGTCACGACCCGACCCCGGGGCCGCGACTGGTACCCTACCGGGGTACCCTATCAGGTATGCATCAGAGAATAGCAGCGGAACATACATAAAACAAATCTGTATAAGGTAAACATCACTAGCAAGCCGATAAGGCCGTCTTTCATAAAATAACTTAACCGATAGTGAAACAATACAACTTTATTCTTACAGCCCAAACCACAAACGTGACTACAGACCTCTAGGAATAACAACTGTGGCGGGACAGGGCCCCAGCATACCCCCTGAATGTACAAAAGTCTGTAACCTCAGGGAATCATACCAAAAGACAAAGCCTCCGGAGGGATGGAGCTTTCCAGAAAATGAACAGTGATCCTAAGAGTGTGGACCAGCAAGCTACGTATCTCGACCTGCGGCATGAACGCAGCCGGCGAGGTCGCATAACAGTACCAAGTATGCGAAATCGGGAAAATATCAAAATACCTCATAAGTCTAAAATAATCGGGACATGTATAAAATCGGTTACGTAACAATCGCACCTTACCAACAATGAGAAAATCGGTCATATACTATACCGCATGAAAATAGGAAGCTCATAATCAACACGCCCAAGTAAACTCATATAGAGACCGTGGAAGCATACCCGTGGAATCCTTCATCACCGACGCACGCCCAATAAACTCATACTAAGACAATGGAAGCATACCGTGGAATCCTTCACATCAGCGACGCCCAATAAGCTCATACTAAAACAATGGAAGCATACGTGGAATCCTTCATCACCGACGCACGCCCAATAAACTCATACTAAAACAATGGAAGCATACCCGTGGAATCCTTCATCACGGCGGACGCCCAATAAACTCAACGGTGGTATGGCGATCTTGGGGCTTGCCCTCATTCATACTCTTACCAAGAAGGTGGTATAACGATCTTGGGCTTGCCCTCATTTATACTTTTACCGCTTCATATCGCATGCCTCGGAATCCTTCATCGTAAGCGTGTCCAAGTGCATACCGTGGAATCCTTCATCATGGCGACGCCCAAACAAACTCATACTAAAACAATGGAAGCATACGTGGAATCCTTCATCATCGGCGGTATGTCCAAGCAAACTCATACTAAAACAATGGAAGCATACCCGTGGAATCCTTCATCATCGGCGACGCCCAAGTAACTCATAATCGAACAATGGAAGCATACGTGGAATCCTTCATCATCGGCGACGCCCAAGTAACTCATAATCGAACAATGGAAGCATACGTGGAATCCTTCATCATCGGCAGACGCCCAAGTAACTCATAATCGAACAATGGAAGATACGTGGAATCCTTCATCATGGCAGACGCCCAAGTAACTCATAATCGAACAATGGAAGCATACCCGTGGAATCCTTCATCATCGGCGATGCGTCCAAGTAACTCATAATCGAACAATGGAAGCATACGGTGGAATCCTTCATCATCGGCAGTGCGCCCAAGTAACTCATAACTTCTTTAGGCTTTCATTAACATACAAAATGAATCTCATTTTCATGACCTTATTCAAGAAAACCCAACTCTTTAACCTTTCATAAAGTTATTATAACCAACTCACCATAAAGCCGTTATACTAACTTTATGCTTTAAAGCTTTAGACGTTCATACTCTATCATAAGTCCGTTAAAACTAACCTCCCATAAGGCCGTTATAACTCCTTATGTTTCAAAAGATTTCGTTTCTTTTATTAACCAAGAGACTTATACTTCAAATCAAACTCACACAATTTCCGTAATACTTCTTCATGTCACGAAATCCTTATCTACCTTATTTAGGTTAAACCATTACTTAGGAATAAGTGGGTTAGCTCTCTAACCCAACCAACTTAGACATTTTCGTAAAACAAGTCAAGTACAACAAATAGATTTACTTCATTTAAAACACGCACGCTCACCGTACTATATAGTTCAAACTACTCATGCTCAAGAGATAAGAAAGCTCCACATACCTCTTTGGTCAATCCACTTGCTAAGCTCAACTACCGCAAGTAATATTTCAACCTATAATAACCATGATATGTTCATTAACCTCTAATTCCAATGTAGAATAATCTAACTCAAAGCCACTAAAATTCTATAGAAAATTGCAGCATTTCCTTTGTTTCTACTCACTTTGCCACCTTTCTCAAGGCCGAATTTACCATCAAAACACCACATTTTAAGGCTCAATCAATCCAACAATTCACTTAACAATCCTAATGTAGTTTTTAGGCTACAACATGCTTAATATCTCTTCTTAACCCATTTTTCATATCCAAACTACATTTCTAGCACGAATGATTCTATGAGCATTATCTACTACCACAAGTTCTTTCTTCTAAACATGCAACACTTAGAACTAATTCTAAAGGAAGAAATGTTACCTTAAAGCTCTTAGCCAATTTACTCCAACAATTGCTAGCCTCTACTCCAAGAATACCACCACAATAGTCTTCACAAGCTTGTAATAACCTTTCCTTTCTTGCCACACCTTTTCAGATTTTTCCTAAGCTTTTCTTTCTTCTTAAAACTCTAGAGAGAAGGGAGAGCTAAATTTTCTAGAGAGAGGGAGGTGTTTGAGAGATGACCAAGTCTACAAGACTTGGTCAATATAAGCCATGCAAGCAAAATCAGATGAGGGGGGACACTTGTCACCCACCCATGCCCTTTTTAAAAGAGAAATCAGACTTTTCTAAGTTTTTCCGCCCAAAATCCCGCCTCGGCGCGCGCTGTCCAGCTGGCGCGGGCTGCAACTCTGCGACCTCTCGTACTTTAGGCGCCATGCCTCGCATCTGCGCCGCGCGCCGCTTTGCTCGAACGCATTTACGCCCGATCACTGAACTTGTAACTCATAACTTTCTACTGATGCCCTATCGACGAGCGGTTGGTTGCGTTGAATCAAGACTCAACGAACTACGCCCTAGGCCTTTAAAATACTTAGGAACTCACAACGAATCGGGTCATAACCCGCCTCAAAGTTGACTAAAACCGTCCGAACGACCACAACCTCGCCCGAAATTTTAAGTCTTACATACTTTCGTGACGCTTCCATACGTAGGTCGAACTACGGTATAACATTCTCCCTCTTAGAAACATTCGTCCCGAATGTTCCTTCTAAACTTACTCAAATCACGACATCGACATAGACCCTCTTAACTATTCATTCGTAATAAAGAAGCTCCACGAGCCACAACATACAGAAACGTAAATGCTAAATCAAAACTAACAAGCAGAAAAGTAGGTTACCTGGAGGTATAGGGAATAAGTGAGGATACTTCTTCATCATGTCATCCTCTGCTTCCCACGTCATTTCCTCCTCGTTGCTTCGCCATGACTGACGGAAGCCACGTCTTTCGTCCGAAGTCGTCTAACCTGACGATCGAGTATCGCTATGGGACTCTCTTCATACGATAACTCCTCTGTTACCTGGACATCCTGAACCGGGTGCACTCTAGATGGATCTCCAATACATTTCCGCAACATGGACACATGAAAAACTGGATGCACCGCCTCCAAATCGGACGGAAGATCTAACTCATAGGCAACCTTGCCTACCCTACGGACAATCTGATACGGCCCAATGTACCTTGGGCTAAGCTTCCCTTTCTTTCCAAACCTCATCACGCCCTTCATGGGCGATACCTTTAGGAAAACCCAATCATCTATCTCAAATTCCAAGTGTCGACGCCGATGATCTGCATACGACTTTTGCCGACTCTGAGCTGCCAACAACCGCTCCTGGATAAGCTTCACCTTATCCACTGTCTGCTGGACTAAGTCTGGCCCGACTAACTGAACTTCTCCCACCTCGAACCAGCCTATCGGTGACCTGCACTTCCTCCCGTATAAGGCCTCATAAGGCGCCATCTGAATACTGGAATGATAGCTATTGTTATAAGCAAACTCCACGAGAGGTAAATGATCCTCCCAGCTACCCCTGAAATCAATAACACAAGCCCGCAGCATATCCTCGAGTGTCTGGATAGTGCGCTCGGCCTGTCCGTCCGTCTGAGGGTGAAACGCCGTACTGAGACTCACCTGTGTCCCTAATCCCTTCTGAAAGGACCTCCAGAAGTTAGCCGAGAGCGGCTCTCTATCTCGATATAATCGACACCGACTCCGTGCGCCTCACAATCTCTCTAATATATAATCGGGCATAGTCTCACCGAAACGTCGCTCGACCGGAAGAAAATGGGCCGATTTCACCGCCGACAATCGCCCAAATGGAATCATGCTTCCTCTGAGTGGTAGGTAGCCCTGTAATAAAATCCATATTTATCACCTCCCACTTCCAAGTCGGAATATCAATGGCCTGCAATAGCCCTCCGGGCTTCTGGTGCTCAATCTTAACTCACGACACCCGCACTGCGGCTACGAACTCCGCAACGCCCTCTTAGGCCATCCCACCAATACACGATTCGAGGTCATGGTACATCTTAGTCGACCGGATGAATAGAATAACGAGCACCGTGTGCCTCCCTGCACCGCCGACGAAGTCTCGCTACATCGGGAACACACAACCGGCCCTCGAATCTTAGCACCCCATCAGGCGCTACCTCATATAGACTCTTCTCCTTCTGGAGAGCTGCATCTCGGTACCGTACCAAAATCGGATCCTCATACTGTCGCCTCCCTACCTCCTCGATGATAGAAGACTCGGCAACCTCTCGAACCCGAATTCCCTCACTATCAAGAATAGATATCCCCTCCCCAGGATTGACGATTTGTTTGACCAGTTGCAGGGTGCAAAGTGTTTTTCCAAGATAGACCTACGGTCTGGTTATCATCAGGTACGAGTTAGAGAGGTAGATATCCCAAAGACTGCATTCAGGACCCGGTATGGGCACTATGAGTTCAGGGTGATGTCTTTCGGGTTGACCAACGCCCCAGCAGTATTCATGGATTTGATGAATAGGGTGTTCAGGCCATTCTTGGATATGTTCGTTATAGTGTTTATTGATGATATCTTGGTGTATTCGCGCACAGAGCGGGAGCATACAGATCATTTGAGGACGGTATTGGGAGTCCTCCGAGACCGGCAGTTGTATGCCAAGTTCTCGAAGTGCGAGTTCTGGCTGGCGTCAGTGGCTTTCTTAGGGCATGTTATCGGGGCCGATGGTATTCGGGTTGATACAGCAAAGATTGAAGCAGTCAAGACTTGGCCTAGACCCACTACACCGACAGAGGTGCGTAGCTTTCCTATCTCTTGAGCATGAATAGATGAAACTATGTAGTACGGTAGACGTACAAGATTTGGTGTTCTTACTTGTTTTGAGTATAAAATGACTTTTCGTTTTAAGAACGTATGAGTCCCTTGGTTAAGGGAAAAGTATGATTTTTACTAAAGTATAGAGTTAATATAACAACTTTATGGGAAGTTGGTCTATTAGCTTCATAAAAGGTTAATGAGAAGGGATTTACTCTAAGTAAGATAATTATATGAAGAGGCAACTTGATTTAAAGGCATCAATTGCCCAAAGGCTTTTATGTATAAAGAAGAGTCACTTTTGAAAGAGTTGAAGTATGTAGTACTTGGGTTAAATTCCCGGTGTTCTTTTATTAAAGATATGGTTAAGTGCCTTAAGTAAACTAAAATGAGAGAGTATGTGAACAAGACTAAAAAGAAGTTATAAGTTTTCTTAACTTATTATTATTATGATATGATGACAGTTTGTGATAGGGTAAGAGTATGTCTGAGGGGCAAGCCCCAAGATCGTCATACCACCTCCTTCAGTGTAAGAGTATGTCTGAGGGGCCCGCCCCAAGATCGTCATACCATCCGCTTGATGTAAGAGTATATCCGGCGGGGCAGATCCAAGATCGTTATACCACCGCACCAAAGATAAGAGTATATCCGGCGGGCAAGCCCCAAGATCGTTATACCATCCGCTCCAGCAAAGAGTATATCCGAGGTGACCCAAGATCGTTATACCATCTGCTTGTGTGTAAGAGTATATCTGAGGGGAAAGTCCCCAAGATCGTTATACCACCTGTTCCGTGGATTTGCTACCCGTGATGCGAGGAATACCTCACGCGAGTCCTTATGGGCTTACGCGGTGAAATAGTCCCACGCCAGTACACGATGCGCGAGGAGTACCATGCGCGGTCCACAGGACCCACGCGGTGAAATAGTCCCGTGAGTAGGATGGTTTCTTTTGATACTACGGGCGAGGTACCCTGTTTTGATCATGAGCCTCCTATTTTATGCAGTATTATATATGTATATATACTTGTCACTCTCATTGTTAGTAAGGCACAGTAAAAGGTATTTTATTGTCTTCCATGACTCCAACTTGCTTTTAGACTTATGATATCATATTACGGTATTTTTCCCAGCTTTACATACTTGGTACATATTGTACTTCGACCCTTCCTGGCCGCTCATGCCGCAGGTAAGGGTAAGCAGATTGAGGATCCTCGTTCTTAGGATCACTATTCCGGTGTCAGAAGCTCCATTCCTCCGGAAGCTTATTTATTGGTGTGGATATTCCCTGATGCTATAGGTATTTTGTACATCCAGGGGTATGGCGGGGCCCTGTCCCGCCACAGTTGTTATCTTTAGAGGTCTGTGGCCACCTATATATTTTGGGCTATAAGAACCAGTTGTATTATAAATACTTTGTTTAAGTATGTTTATGGAAGACACTTTATCTACCGGCGATTATGATTTACCCTTTTTATGAAGTTATGTGTTGTGTTATGTTCCGCTGCTATTCTCTGACATATACCTGACAGGGTACCCCAGTAGGGTACTAGTCGCGGCCCCGGGGTCGGGTCGTGACAATTTAAAGGTATAGGTTACTTGAGTTTGAAAGGAGAAGTAACTTGATTCGAAAGGTATGAGTTACTTGATTTTGAAAGAAGAAATGACTTGATTTAAAGGTAATAGTTACTTGGTTTAAAAATAAAAGTGTCTTGATGCTACAAGTGCTAGTATCTCGGGGTTTTGTAAGGGAAAGAAGGTATGGTGAACGTACATAGTATTTTGGGTTCAACTCCCTAATATTGCATGATATGATTCTTTTTATAAGAATGAATGTACATAGTACTTTGGGTTCATTTCCCTAATGTTACATGACATGATAATGTCTTGGTTTTATTAAAAGGAAAGAGGTGATAGTGCCTTAGTTTTCTAGAATGAAAGTTTGTTATAACGGTTTTATGGAAAGTCAAAAATGGTTTAAAACGTCATATGGTTGTATTGATACACCGAGTCCCACAACGGGCCGGGTTATGTTATAGATGCAATACACCGAGTCCCGTGTATGGGTGGGGTTACGTCACATTTTGAAGCATTACACCGAGTCCCACAAATGGGTCGGGTTACATTATACAAAAGATCATACCGAGTCCCACAGATGGGCCGGGTTATGTCACATATTGCATTATCACACCGAGTCTCACAGATGGGCCGGATTATGTCACATATTGCACCATCACACCGAGTCTCACAGATAGGTCGGGTTATGTCACATATTGCATCATCACACCGAGTCCCACAGATGGGTCGGGTTATGTCACATATTGCATCATCACACCGAGTCCTACAGATGGGCCGGGTTATGACACATATTGCATCATTACACCGAGTCCCATAAATGGGTCGGGGTTATGTCACATGTTGAAGCATACACCGAGTCCCACAAATGGGTCGGGTTATGTCACACATACTGATAAATACACCGAGTCTCGCAAATGAGTCGGGTTACGTCACACATACTGATAAATACATCGAGTTCCGCAAATGGGTTGGATTACATCACACATATTGATAATTACATCGAGCCCCAAATGGGCCGGGTTACGTTATATTGATGAGTCCATCGAGTCCCTCAATAAAGGGTCGGTTTATGTTATATGAGATACGTTAACTATATGTATATGAACTTGATGATTCTCTAAGTTAGCATTCATGATGTTGATATGACTCTAATTGAAAAAGTAAAGTTGACTCTCATTACTCTATTTGATAAGGCACAGTGTACTGGTATTTGGATTATCATACTTGTCACCTGTTATCTTTCTTGGCTTGTTATGATCTTATTTACAGTGCTTATTATTTCACATATTTGGTACATCTTTCGTACTGATACACCGAGTCTCACAATGGGCCGGGTTATGTTATAGATGTAATATACCGAGTCCCGTAAATGGGCCGGGTTACGTCACATTTTGAAACATTACACCGAGTCCCACAATTGGGTTGGGTTACATTATATAAAAGATCATACCCAGTCCCACAGATGGACCGGGTTATGCCATATATTGCATCATTACACCGAGTTCCACAGATGGGTCGGGTTATGTCACATATTGCATCATCACACTGAGTCCCACAGATGGGTCAGGTTATGTCACATATTGCATCATCACACCGAGTCCCACAGATGGGCCGGGTTATGTCACATATTGCATCATCACACCGAGTCCCACAGATGGGTCGGGTTATGTCACATATTGCATCATTGCACCGAGTCCCACAAATGGGTCGGGTTACGTCACATTGATGAGTCCATCGAGTCCCTCAATAAAGGGCCGGTTTATGTTATATGAGATACATTAACTATATGTATATGAACTTGATGATTCTCTAAGTAAGCATTCAATGATGTTGATATGACTCTAATTGAAAAGGTAAAGTTGACTCTCATTACTCTATTTGAAAAGGCACAGTGTACTGGTATTTGGATTATCATACTTGTCCCCTGTTATCTTTCTTAGCTTGTTATGATCTTATTTATAGTATTTATTGTTTCACATACTTGGTACATCTTTCGTACTGACCCCCTTTCCTCGGGGGGCTGCGTTTCATGCAGCAGGTGTAGGTATACAGTTTGTTGATCCTCACTCTTAGGATCTCTACTCAGTTTTTGAGGAAGCTCCATTATTTCGGAGGCTTGTCTTTTGGTACGGAGTTTACAGTCTTATGTACATTCAAGGGTACGGCGGGGTCCTGTCCCGTCATAGTATATTGTCCAAACTCTTAGAGGTCTGTATTCATATGTGGGCTGGACTTGCGTAAGTTGTATTTATTTTGGGCCAATTGTATAACTGTACTGTCGGGATGTTCCCGTATATATATATATATATATATATAGCGGCAGCCTCACCGTCTTGCCTTGTTGCTACATAGTTTTCATGTATTGTTTGGCATGTGTCATGTATGGGATGTGAGGGTATAAGAGGGGTGCCCAGGTAGGGCACCAGTAGCAGGCCAGGGTTTGGGTCGTGACACAAAATTCCATTTACCATGGGTATTCGCATGGTTTACAGACTATTCTGAAAATAAATACCCAACTGTCCGAAGAAGATCTAAATTCAGATGGTGGGACAGTTTTAAAATACCAGCAAGCCTCGCACCACACAAAGTCCAGAAATGGTTAGATGCTCAGAAACCCCTTGTATTGCATGCGCCACTAAAATCACCGCAAAAACCACTACATACACCAGAGCACACCCAGTTCCTCTCAAAGAAATTCAAGATGGCCTCCATGCTTACAGCCACCAAAAATTCCGAAGAAATGCAAGCAATAATCCTGCAGTTTGCTTCGTCTTCATCAAAACAAGGCTCTTCCTCAGAAGAAGAAGAACCCGATATTGGCATTGAAGACAGTCCGGTATCTGACAACAGTGGATTCTGAATTAAAGGTTGTCAAGAAAAGACGAAAATCCTGGTGTGAAGATCAATCAAAATTCCGACAAAAGCAAATGGCCGACAAAAGTAAAAGCTACTTTCAAAAAGGAAACAGTAAAAGCAAATATTCCAATAATAATCCGAGAAAGAGACAAAAACAATGATGTCATGGATGATGTCATTCTGCACTCGGATGAATAGTTAGATTCCTTTTTATTTACAGAAATACCAATGTAAACTTCTATAAGAGGAGACCCCCTCTCACTTAGTTAGACATGCTTTTCTTCTTAGTCTTTTTCATAAGCTCTTTTCTTTGTAAGCTTCTTCTGAAGTTCTCTCTAAAGATCATCCCTTAGTAGGTTAGAGAAAATTCCCCAAATTCCCTATATTCCTCATATGACCCATATGATTCATATGACTCATATTATATGAACATCAATATCGTTCATCATTAAACTCCTTGTAAGTTTTTAATTATTTGAATAAATTTAATTATGGATGGTACTACCTCCTAATTTTTTATATATTCATGTTCTTTAAATTCTTGCATTTAAATTCATACTTATAAATACCTGCCTTAAATACATGGTTGGTTCAACCGCCTACTTTAAATACCTATTTTGATTGAATTCTGAATTCCTCCACGGGAACCATAGTTCGTAAATTAATCTGTCTTTACTTATAGTATTTTTATACTATCTATTAATTATTCAATCTCTTATATAGCAGTTCCTTCGCTATATATTATCCCCTCTGAAGTTCTCTCTAAAGATCATCCCTTAGTAGGTTAGACAAAATTCCCTAAATTCCTCGTATGACCCATATGATTGATATGACCCATATGAATCATATCATATAAATAATTTATTCTACCATATAGTATATAAAATCAATAGCAATTGAAGTATACTATTGCAATATAGTATGATTATCACATGTATATATCATATACAGACCGCGTATCATAAGGAATGGCAGTTCACTCCTTCAAGAAAAACATTCAGTATTCTAGGATACCACCTGATATATATCATATACTAATAGAGTATCATAGACTACAGATTCATTCCAAAACTACTCAGTCCTCTATGATGCCCATATGATTTTTGTCATATATTGATGGGGTATCATAAAGAAATGGTTCGTTTTAAAAAAATACTCCTCAGTCATATATGATACCTCCAATATATCATATATTGAAAGGGTATCATAGAGAACTGATTCGTTTTTCAAGAAAACACTCATCGTTCCTTTATGATACGCCCATGATATATATCATATACTGACAAGTTATAATAGAGGAATGGTTCTTCCCTTCAAGAAACACACAACTCAATCCTCTATAATATCCATATGGTATATATATCATATAATAATATGGTATCATAGAGAGCTGATTCATCCCTTCAATAAAAACACAACTCAATCCTCTATGATACCGACATGGTATATATCATATACTTATAGAGTATCATAAATTATTGACTCCACATGATATATTATGTGCTGACAAAATATCATAGAAGACTAATTATTTCCTTAACAAAAGAGGAGCTCAGTCATTTATGATATCCATTATCATTTACTGACATGGTATCATAAATACTCATATGATATATATTATATACTGACAAAGTATCATAAAGGATTGATCAATTCCTTCAAAAAAGTAATTCGGTCCTTTATGATACTCACATGGTATACATATATATATATATATAGGGTATGGTACACACGGGTATCATAAATGTTAAGTTCATTATTCAAAAATAAAAATAAAAATTCAACAAAGAGAGTTTAAGCTTAATTTTAATATTTTAATTTTAAATTGTTTTAAGCAATTTAATTTTTATAAAACAAATTATAAAAAATAGTCATATTTTAGGTATGAATTTTATTTTTGTTAATAAAAAAAAAGTAAAAGAATATGTATTACATTAATTTAGAAGTATTTTCTTAATTATTTCTTGTTGTAGTCTAGTTATTTAATTTCTCTAAGTTCTAATTAATCTAGAAATAGTTAGCTAATACGTTGGTGTCTGTATTTTATTTTTTGCTTTGAAAATTAAAAAATAATAATAATAATAATAATAAAGAAAAGATAAAAAAGAAAACAAAGAAAGAAAAAGATAAAAAAAAATATACCGTATAGATTAAACGAATGTTTTGGAATGAAGTGTAGGGATGTGAAAAAGAAAGTTGGTATTTCTCGTTGGTTAAGTTTGGATCATTATCTACGCGGCAAACATGCATGTAATTATAATTAAATAATAAGCAGTTATTAATCGGTGATTTCTTAAAAGTGGCACGGGTAATTATTTATAGCTGTGTGGGTAATTAGTTATTAGTAAATTTTATGGATGGTTAAGAATTGGTAAATATTTTGTCTTTTAGGGGTATTTTGTGTTAGTTTTCCCAATTCCCAAAACAAACTCAAACCCATGTAACCCGTTCAATCCGTCCAATTTATAATAGGTTTGAGTAAGAATGATTTTGCTAATGAGTTAATTTACGATACGTCGATAGAGATAATTTAGAAACATTCTTCTATGCTTCTCTGGTTTTTCTTCTGCTTGGTTGGTGTGGGTTGAGGAAAGCCTAATCTTTGTTTATTACTATAAGATTATCTATGATGTTTTGACATGTGAATATATGTGATAATATTATGCCTGATAGGTTGACATATCAATGCATGCAGATCTGTTAGGATTATATTTAGGAAATATTAAGATATATTTGATTATGGTATTATTAGGTGGTTGTATGTATTTAGGAGTGTGTTTCCTAATACTACACGCCTAAGGTATTATTAGTGATCACGATATTATTAGGTGGTTGTATGTGTTTAGGAATATATTTTCTAATATTACACGGTCTAAGATATTATTAGCCTTGTATAAATATTGGCTTTGAGATGAGTGAAAGAAACAGATTAAAAGCCTAACCTAAACTTGTCATGGTATCGAAGCAGGTTTGCTTCACCTAAAACAAAGAATTTTTTTCTTTCCCTAAACAATGGTTGATCTGCCTACACCACCAGCCAAACTGGATGCTTCTTCACCCTTCTACTTAGGGCCGCAAGATCGTCCTTGGGATTTTATCACTCCGGTACATCTCAAGCTCGATAATTTCATCTTCCATGGTATCAAGAGCCTAACACAAAACCCTAAAAATTTTCTTTGTGTGAGCCGCCACCGCCCCCCCCCCCCCCTCGGGCAGTTCCGCCGCGGTTCCTCCCCCCTCTCCTCCCAAAATTCTTGAGTTTTCTTCTTCTTTTCTCTTTTCTCTAAATGGATACTCAGGATTACGCTTCTGATTCTGACGCATCTACCTCCACAAATCCCACCACCACGTCGGCATTCTCTTTTCATCCCGCCCTCACTGTTTCCAATATCAAGAATTATATTCTCATTCTTCTTGATCAAGTAAACATTCAGTATTCTCTTTGGGTTGAACTGTTCTGTAATCATGCATGTCTCTATAACGTGTTTGACCACATCGTCGACACTATTTTGCGCCCTCCAGAGGTTGATGAGTCTAGTTGGCATCGTCTAGACACCGACGTCAAACAGTGGATTTATGGTAGTATTTCTCAGGATCTTCTTCTTACTATCATAAAATCTGGTGCCACAACCCGTGATTTATGGAACCGCTTGGAGGAAATCTTTCAAGATAACAAGCACACTCGTGCGGTGTATTTGGAGGAACAATTTAACAATACACGCCTTGAAAATTTCTCCAACATGACTGAATACTGCAGACAGTTGAAACTACTGGCGGATCAACTCTCCAACGTCGACACGCCTGTCTCGGACACTAAGATGGTGTTGCAATTGATTGCAGGTCTTCCCAAAGGCGACTATGATACATTAGCCGCCATAATTCAACAGGCAGATCCGCTTCCCAGTTTTAACAAAGCTCGTTCGCAGTTGTTGCTCGAAGAGACTCGCCTTGCTAAGCAGGATGAGCACACTCAGAAGGCGTTAGCTATCGAAACACGCCCTCAAGATCTAACGCCGTCAGAAAACTCTCAACCGCAGCAGGGACGCGGTGGCAAGGGTCGCGGCAGAGGAGGCCGTGGTAGGGGTCGTGGACAACAGAATCAGCAGCAACAGGCCCAGATTGATTCGCGCCTCGGCGCCCCGCGACACGTCTGCGTCGCGGCCGCGCGCCATTCCAACACCAGCACGCCGTCGGCCAAAGATGACACCCAATGAGTTGCGTCAGGCCTTCAGTTGTCTCAACATGAAACGCCCTGACAACAACTGGTACATGGACTCCGGAGCCAGTTCTCACCTCACCCGGTCTGCATGTAATATTCTCAAACTGTTTGGTTTAAAGCATCCTCAATTTGTGACAGTTGGTAGTGGCCACCGCATTCCAGTAAAGGGTTATGGTACATCCTACACACCACCTCCTCATCCATTCCCCCTTCAAAATACCTTATATGCCCCACATATGATTAAGAATCTAATCTCTATCCGCAAATTCACTTGTAATAACTATGTCTCCGTTGATTTTGACCCTTATGGTTTCACTGTGAAGGATCTTCATACGAGGACACCTCTTACGAGATGCAATAGCACAGGGGATCTATATCCATTCACTCCCACCTCCGCTGCCAGATCTAGCTCTCCCGTCTCTCTAGCGGTCATTTCTTCTTCCACATGGCATAATAGGCTTGGTCATCTAGGAGTCACGGTTTTTAATTTTCTTAGAGGCAACAATTTCATTACTTGTAATGGGAAGCTTGCCCAAAACTGTGTTTCTTATTCGTTAGGCAAACATACTCATCTTCCGTTTAAGTCATCCACTAGTGTTATTTTTGCACCCTTTGATATTATACATGTCGATTTATAGACATCACATATGACTAGTTCTCTCGATCATAAATATTATCTTATCCTACTAGATGACTTTTCTCACTTTGTTTAGTTGTATCCTCTCAGATTTAAATCGGAAGTGTTTGTCAAATTTCATGAGTTTCGAACATTCATTCAAACACAATTTGAAAAAGGTATAAAATCTTTTCAGTGCGATAATGGTCGTGAATTCAACAACTCTATGTTTCACCATTTTTGTACTAATAATGGCATCATTTTTCGCTTCTCTTGCCCCCACACCTCCTCATAAAACGGTAAAGCTGAAAGAATCATCCGCATCATAAACAATATGATTCACACTTTTTTGATTCATGGCTCACTACCTCCATCTTTCTGGCTCTATGCTGCTAAAATGTCATAATACGTTCTAAATATTCTCCCAACTAGCACCCTTCACAATATGACCTCTACCGAAATTCTCTATCATAGAGTCCCCTCTTATGATCATCTCCGAATATTTGGTTGTCTATGGTATCCTAACCTTTCCTCTACTGCCCCTCACAAACTAGCCCCTCGATCCACTCCTTGTGTCTACCTAGGCTTCCCGCCGAACCATAGGGGCTATCTATGATATGACTTGTCTACTCGTCAGATTCACATCTCTCGTCACGTCATATTCGACTAGACCACATTCCCGTTTTCGAATCTTAAAAAGTTCCAAAAACCGTATTACTCTTTTCTTGATGAGTCTGTCATCTCTCCCATCATCCTAAGTCAACTAGAGCATAGCAGTTCTTCTTGTCGGCATGGCCAAGGTCGTCGCGGCGCTAAAACTCTGCGAACAGTCGTCGGCGGCCGCGGCCGGTCTTGGCGCCACATCGCCAAAACATTAGAGAGGTATGTCAGTCCTCCAGCACCGTGTCACTTGATCACGGCGCCACGGTGCCGCCGAAGGTTCCCTCCAGTGCCGCGGTGCCTACTCCGGCGTCTGTCCCTCCTTCTCCGTATCCAACAAATCCCTCCGCCTTGGAAGCTCCTACTATCCCCACTCACCAAATGGAAACTCGTGCAAAGCATGAAATATTCAAACCCAAAGTCCAATTTAACTTGTCTGTCCAAACCATTTCACCAATTCCCAAGAACCATATATTGGCCAAACAAGATCCTAATTGGAATGCGGCTATGACTGAGGAATTAATTGCTTTAACTAAACAGAACACATGGGATCTAGTACCTAGACCTGAGGGGGTGAATGTGATTTGTTGTCTGTGGCTATTTCGTCACAAATTCAGATACAGTGGAGATCTTGAGAGATATAAGGCAAGACTTGTGGCTAATGACACAAATCAGCATGAGGGCATTTATTGTGGTGAGACCTTCATCCCGGTTGTCAAACCGGCTACCATCCGCACAGTTTTGAGCATTGCCATGGGCAAATACTGGCTGATCCATCAGCTTGATGTGAAGAATACATTCTCATATGGGGATCTGAGAGAGACAGTCTACATGCATCAGCCGTCGGGATTCACTCATCCATCAGTTCCTCACTACGTGTGCCGTCTCCGTAAGTCATTATATGGCCTGAAACAGGCCCCCCGTGCGTGGTACGATTGTTTTGCCAGGCATATCTTGCAGATTGGATTTGTAAGCAGCAAGAGTGATACATCACTTTTCATTTTTCATTGAGGTAGTAGCACTGCTTATTTATTACTTTATGTGGATGATATTGTTCTTACTGCCTCCTCCGATGGATTGAAAAATGAGATTATTGTCTTGCTTAAGTCCGAATTTGCAATGACTGATTTGGGAAAGCTGAATTATTTTGTAGGGATATCAGTGACCAGGTCTGCCAATCATATATTCTTGTGTCAGCGTAAGTATGCAGAAGAGATTTGTACAGGGCTAAGATGGCAAACTGCAAAGAGGTGTCTACTCCAGTTGATTCTAAATCTAAGCTCAGTGTCATGGATGGTGCTCCAGTCTCTGATCCTACTCTGTATAGGAGCCTTGTAGGTGCACTTCAATAGCTCACCTTCACCAGGCCAGACATATCTTATGATGTTCAGCAGTTGTGCTTATTCATGCATGCTCCCAGAGAGTCTTATTTCACTGCTCTTAAGCGTATCATTCGATACATTAAGGGCACGCTTGATTATGGTTTGCACATATACCCTTCTGCTCCAAACAGGTTGCTTTCATATACGGATGCAGTTAGGCGGGGTGTCGGACACGCGACGCTCGCGCCCGACTTTTGTGCTTTTTAGGAGATAATCGATTTCATGGTCCGCCAGCGACAGCTACCTTATCTCGCTCGGTCTGAAATTTGATCTGAGGCGTTGCAAATGTAGTAATGAGATTTGTTGGCTCAAATTTCTTGTTAGAACTTGATGTCGCTGCGTCAGGCATCTATTGTGTACTGTGATAACATCTTTGTCATATATTTGTCTCATAATCCGGTTCAACATCAGCGAACCAAGCACATTGAGATAGACCTACACTTTGTTAGTGAAAAAGTTACACTAGGCCATGTCAGAGTGTTACATGTTATAGCATCCTATCAGTATGCAGATATATTTACCAAAGGACTTCCTAGACAATTATTTCTTGACTTCAGATCCAGTCTCAGCGTCCGGCCTCCTCCCGCTCCGACTGAGGGGGTGTGTAAACATGTATATTATAGAAACAATTGTATCCCTATCCATAATTAAAATATTTCCATATATTGTGTAAATATAATTATCGTAAGACTATGATTCCTCTTTTGTATAGGCTTAGGATTCCTATGATCAATATCATCTTACACTAAGGGTAGTTTAAATAAAGCATGTGAAATTTTCCATCGTGCTAAGCAATCTAGGGACAACTTTCCTATAAGTAATAATAAATCGACTCGTATTATTGAAGTAGTACATTGTGATTTATGGGGCCCTTATGATGAGCCGTCCTCTTGTGGTGCTCGATATTTTATTATAATAATAGATGATTTTCCCCGCGCGGTGTGGGTTTATTTATTGATTGATAAAATAGAGGTTTTACGGATGTTTTGTTGCTATGATTGATCGTCAATTCTCTCCGAAAATAAAAATTATTCGTAGTGATAATTGAACCGAATTCTTTTGCGGATTATTTGTTGGCAAATTGTATTTTGTTTCAGACTTTGTGTGAGGGTACTCCTCAACAAAATGGGAGGGTGGAGAGAAAGCATAAGTATGTATTTAATATGGCTCGTGCTTTGAGATTTCAAGGGGGTTTGCCTATTTATTTTTTGGGGGAATGTGTGTTGGCCGCAACACATATTATCAATAGGACTCCGTCTAGTATTCTTCATAATAAAACATCGTATGTGTCCTCCGGGGCATAGTCCAGTGGTAAATCCTGGACAACGTGGGTTCGATTCCCCGCATGCGCGAAGAAATTTTGCATGTTGGGGAATTTGACATTTTCTCATTGATCAGTTGTACGCTCCCAGAAACTAGCCACTGGAGCACATCCCGCGATTTACTGGTGATGTTGTTGAAGGACCGATTCCACCACCTCGAGAACGTCTGGGTAATATCAGTGAAGTAGTCAGTCGCAAGCCTGGAAACCTCGATTATCAAAAAAAAAACATCGTATGAAGTTTTATTTGGTAATCCACCTTCTTTTAATGAAATACATATTTTTGGGTCATTGTGTTTTGCATTTAATCAAAAGGTGAAGGGTGATAAATTCGCTAGTAGGAGTCGAAAATATATGTTTGTGGACTATTCTTTTGACAAAAAAGGTTGGAGTTTGTATGACTTAGACAAGAAGGTATATTTTGTGTCTCGTGACGTGAAGTTCTTTGAAAATATTTTCCCATACATTGATGTTGAGACTGTAAATTTTGATTATTCACCTCAAAATAGAAATGGAGGAGATCAGGTGGATTGTTGGGAGTATACAAGTGATGAGGAGGCTACACAATCACTATTGGACACGCAGTCCCAAGCTGCTGCCTCACTCCTTCAGTCCACGCCAGAGCAGCAGCCTATACCAGCCACGGCAGTCACCTCCCCAGCATGTGAGTTGCTTCCACATGCGGAGCCATATGTTGTACGGTCAGCACCTGAACTAGTAGCAGCATGGGCGGTTTTGGATAATGTGGTGATTCCGGATAGTGAGAACATGGGTCTTGGTTGTCGAGAAAAGTTTCCGTCAAGTAAATTTTGTGATTTTCTGACACATACTGTAGTATAACAAAGTACATTCCTTACTTCATCCGCTTCTACATCAACACCTTCATCAGGTATGCCCTACCTTATAGCACATTATGTTAGTTGAGACAATTTTTCTGTGAACCATAAGAGTTTTATTGCAGTTGTTACAGCAGGAAAGGAGCCAAAATCCTTTAAGGAGGTTATGAAGGATGTAGGATGTGGGATGGCGTCGTGTTGTGGAGGAGGAAATGCGCGCCTTGGAGGATTGGGGTACATGGACTTTGGAAAAATTACCCCCAAGGAAGAAGGCTTTTGGGAGCCAATGTGTCTTTAAAATCAAGTTCAAGTTCGATGCTAGTATTGAGAGAATGAAGGCAGGATTGGTTGTTTTCGGTAATCATAAAACCAAATGTATAGACTATAATGAGACTTTTGCCCCGGTGGCAAAGATGGTGACTATTCGTGCATTTCTTGCCATTACTTATTCGAAGAATTGGGATTCGAAGAATTGGGAGTTGCATCAGATGGATGTGCACAATGCTTTCCTACATGGAGATCTAGATGAGGAGGTATACATGAAACTTCCTTCTGATTTACTTCTGATGAACCTGGTTTGCTTTGTCGATTGCGTAAATCATTGTATGGTTTAAAATAGGATACTAGGTGTTGGTTCGCAAAGCTTGTGACAACTTTGAAAGGGTACAATTTTTTACAGTCCTATTTTGATTATTCTCTCTTTACTAACACTAGGGGGTCAGTTCAAATGAATGTGTTGATATATGTTGAGGACCTGACTATATATCACTTCAATGCGAGTCTCATCAATCAGGACTATGTCATCTACAAATAACATACACCATGGAACCTCTCATTGGATTTGTAGCGTCAGTGTATCCATCACCAAGGTAAATAGGAATGGGCTAAGAGCTGACCCCTGGTGCAGCCCCATCATTATCGGAAAGTGCTTTCTAACCTCCAAACATTTCTATAGAACCTCCCTAGGAACTTTGTCATATTCCTTCTCGATGTCGATGAAAACTATATGTAAGACTCTTTTCCTCTCGGTATACTGATTCACCAATCTCCTAATAAGATGAATAGCTTGTGTGGTCGAACGTCCCGGCATGAATCCAAACTGGTTCTCTGAAATAGACATGTTTTTTCTCACCCTCATCTCCACGATCCTCTCCTACACTTTCATAGTGTGGCTTAGCAGTTTGATACCCTTATAGTTGTTAAAACTCTGGATATAACATTTGTTCTTGTACAGAGGGATCATTGTATTGCATTTCTATTCTTTGGGCATTCTCACCATCTTTAAAATGATGTTAAACAACTCGGTCAGTCACTCCAAACATGTCGTGTCTGTGCTCTTCCAAAATTCAACTAGGATCTCATCAGGCCCGGTCGCTCGTCCCCTGCTCATCCCATGAAAAACACCCTTAACCTCATCTACTCTAATGTTACTACAATACCCAAAATCCCGATACCTACCAGATTGCTCCAAGTCTCCCAACACAATGTCTCTATCTCCTTCTTCGTTCAAGAGTCTATGAAAGTAAGACTATCACCTACGCCTAATATTCGCATCTTCCACCAGTACTTTGTCATCCTCGTTCTTGATACACCTCGCGTGATCCAAGTCACGGGCCCTCATCTCCCTCGCCTTGGCTAGTCTGTAAAACTTCATATCCCCGTCTCTCTCCTCTAATTTTAAATACATGCATTTAAAATACAGCGGTTTCACCGCCGTAACCGCAAGTTTTGTCTCATTTCTCCCAATTTTATATAGTTCCCTATTTGTCCACTTCTCTAGCTACCTCTCGAATGCAACTGGTCATCCTATCCCATATACCAGTCGCATCTCCACTACTCCCCCAAGCCCCCTTGGCTATCAATATGTCCTCCATCACATTTGTAACCGTCCTCTTCTTCTCTATTTTGATCTCTAAATCCATCACCAAAAACTTATGTCAGGTCGTAAGTTCTTCCTTCGAGAAAACCTTGTAGTCTTTACAAAGACATTTGTCCATCTTCCTAAGGAGTAAAAAGTCTATATGAGTCCTAGCCATCGAACTATGAAAAGTCACCAAATATTCCTCGTTCTTCAGGAACCTCGAATTGGTTATCACTATCCCACAAGCTCTAGCAAACTCCAAAGTAAGACGCCTCCCCCATTCATGTCCCTGAGTCTAAAGCCTTCATGCACGTCATCATAACCCCCCCGGAGTGACCCAATATGTCCATTGAAATCCCCTCCTATAAATAACTTCTTGGTGGGTGGTTGATGCGCGTAATATGCACACACTTTAAACGCAAGTGCACGTTATCGTATCAAGTAGTATAGTCTTAGATAAGACCGAATATCGTCCTCTAGGATTAGGGTTCAAGTACCAACTATCTATTTTATAGTATCTATTTGGCGAATTAATACTTGATTGGTTGTTTATAACTAAGAATTTCAAAAGCTATTTAAATGTAAAGAATTACTTCAGATGTGATGAGAATAGGGCTTCTATGTATCCTTACTATCCGCTTATGTTACTTGTTAATGCATTACTTATGGTGTTCTTCTTTTGGAGAAAGCGAGTTTCTGAAATCGTTTTATACTCCGTTAGGTTATATAAACACTCAACCCCGTATTGTTCCTTACCTAACTTTCCACGATAAGGGTAACTCTATAGGAGGATTAAGCACAAAACCTAGTTGGCCGATCACGCACAATGCGCAAAATTAGGGTTGTTAAGCCTCTCATCAACGCTACAAATCTAATTGAGGTATTTTCATCCCCATTCAAGACCGTCTACCCAACTTACAAAGATATTCACAATCCTCCTTTTCGTATCTGATTAGAAATCATATAGTGATAACTAGTTGTCAATTAGCTACCAAGAATTCAACTCAATTATTGGATAGATCTCTCAATAAGAATAATAACCATAAGCGTGCATTACTTTATAACATAAGGTTCAAGAATTCAACATAGAAAGCCTATAAGAGAATTAGTTTCTAGCCATGAATATGACAAGAACTAATTCAAAGTTCATCATGCAAAACTCGAAATAAATAAAGGAAAGGAAAAGAAATTACTAAGCTAATGGTATCCAAACTCCAAGTCAAGAATCTTGAGTTGTGCGAGAAAGGGACCCAGCGCTAGGGTTCTCCTTATATAGTTTTAAAACGCCTCCTTCTTTTCCTTCCGTGCTGGCCCAAAAATCCGTCAAAGACCTAATTTTTCCGCGTCGGCGCGCGGCCTGCTGTCGGCGCGCGGCTAAAGTTCTGCAATACCGGGTGTTTTGGCGCGCGGCCCGATATCTGCTGTTGCGAGCGCGCGCTGCAACTCTGTGGCTTCTCGGATGTTTAGCGCGCGGCCTCGTTGTCTTCGAGGCGCGCTGGATCTTCTGCGACTTCTCGAATAATAGGCGCGCGCTGCCGATTGCGAGGCGCATGGCGCAGTCCGGATTTCAGCCTCGTTTGCCACTTTCTCCGTTTCCAGCTCTAGTACCTCCTCTTTTTCCCTCTTTTCGCTCCTTTTCCGCCATTTTGCCACTTTAGCCACTTTGACTCAAAAGAAAGAAAATCTATCCTAATACGACACTTTGTATGTACAAAACGGGACAAAAGACTAACTAGACTGACTCAAAAGGTGTATATAAAATACACCGATCAGTGGTATACCACCCACCACCTCGTCCAAAACCTCCCAAACGTTGCCTCTTCTCCTCCTCCTCGTCCAAGCCCGATTGTTGCGGTATTCAAAAAGATTCCTATTGTTCATCTTGGACCATTGTGTAAATACAATCATTTTATTAATCAAAACATCATTGTAAGATTTTCTTTTATGTTTATTATATTTTCCTTTATTCATTATTTTAGTGTGCATTTATTATTTGACATGAGTGGCTAGACTTAGGTTGGAGTTGTGATGAAATAACGGAATGTGCTCGTTGGGGTAGTTCATAAAGCATGAAATGAGTGTATTAATGTGGGATTCAACTACCCCTCACTCTTAATGATTTAAAGGTTGGTTGTAAACACCTCTTTAATGTCTATTGTCTCTAGTCAAACTTGATAAAGGAGACTAAAGTCTAGAAAAGGGGTATATTGATTAGGACTTGGGGCTTTAAACCTCATTTAATAATTTCCAATTTAATTAGAAGGAAATCAACTAAGGGTAATAATAGGTCTTCATAAATGTCACACTTTAGAGCATGAGAAAGCCTAAAGTGAAATTAGGTGTGTCAATTGACAAATCCCCACCTAGATGTTAGTTCCCATTGCCCATACCACGCTAAATACATCCACTTAATCAAAAATCCAAAACCACTTCCATGCATAAGTCATAACACTAAAATTCCAACTTACTTGATACATTATACACTACTACAGAAAAGTGTTTGCATAGCGCGTTTTTAGCGCTTGCATAGCGCTTTTAAGCGCTATCTAAGCTAATGTTATGGTAGCTTAGATAGCGCTTATAAAATTGTTATGCAAGCAGGTTACTACCATATCGTTTTGCTTGTATAGCGCTTTTTTAAGCGCTGTGATAATATAATTCTGATAAACATTATATTTTGAAAATATTGCTTGCATAGCGCTTAAAAAAGCGCTATGATAGTATAATTCTGATAAACGTTACTTTTTGAAAATATTGCTTGCAAAGCGCTTAAAAAAGCGATATCCAATCTGTTTTTTTTTTACTTTTTATTTATTTTTTTGGTAATATCCCTGTTTTTTCACGTAATAAATAAAATATGAAAAAGATAACAAAAAGAATACCCATTCAAAATATAATATAATATAATCATTCGCATAAAACATAATAATATATTTAAAAATAGTATCTCAATCATTAGTAGCTTACAATTATTAACTAATAATAATACGACATATGCAACAATTACATCAAAATACTAACTAATAGCTTCAACCTTCCATTTTTTCTTTGAGGAATCGATTGTACAAGTAGCCTGCCCAATTAATTCAAAAATTCTTCATTTTTCTTGGAGGATAAACTTTGAGTGGTGAACTATGAACAAACTGCAAAACATAGATGTTGCAAAAACATAGTTAGAATAGAAACGTCCAATAAATAAACATATATACTTACACAAATAACCTCATACAAATATGATTGGGTATGAACAAGGACCTAGATCATAACAATGTATTTTTACCAATTTCCTATGAAAAGTTCATTAGAAGGACGATGTCGCGGGAACACATTAGTTGTTCGCTTTTAGGTTGGGTAGTGAGGCCACAGATGACACCAAAGACAAATACGTGAATGAATTAAAATATGATCACATGAAAAATGAAATCCTAGTTGTTTGATTGTCTTGAGATTAAAAAAAAGAAAAAAATATAGTACACAAATATTAAAGAGCATAACCTTTTACCTAATGATATAAAACAACCTAACTAACGAAATTTCCAAGAATTGAATAGGGATCTCTAGATTTAAAGATGGAAGGAAGACTCGGATAGACTTAAATGTATGCTCTTCTAAGCAACCTAAAGAGAAATCAAGTTAAAAAGCCCGAGTTTCAATATATTTTACTTAAACTCAAAGGCTATGACAACAGCACCACCAAACATTAGATATGTGTTTTAATTTATTCAGCTTGTTCCTCCATTGGTCCAAAAAGTTGAAATCTATCCCTGTTTTGAGAACTTTGTATTATGAGAAAAATCATTATACTAACATCAGATATGTTGTTCATTTCAAAGGTGACATTCATGATTCATGTCATATATAACCACATAACCAATCACATTTGGTAGCCCCCAAAAGTAGAAAAGTTTTACATAAAATATAGTTTTATTTTTTATATGTTGGACCAAGTAAAACTATGAACTTTCATTTAACAATTTGCAACTTGGGTACCACTATGTCCTCCTAAGCTTTTATTAGAAAGCCAATGGGGAAAAAATCATTTCTTTTAGGAATAAAATTTAGTTTTTTTTATAACTTCCTATCCTGACATCTTGAGTAGTAGATTTATCACTAATGATGTAGTATTTTTCTACAAAAATCAGATAATATATACAACAATGAATTTAAAGCACATTTGAAGTCTTCAAGGCTCGACTTCCCCTCACATAGTACATATATAAGAATCTTAAACACATATGAAGTCTTTGAGGCACGATTTCCCCTCACGTAAAGCAAAATGGGACGACACAAAAGAAAATTTGCTGGCCAACTCGACATTCTCGGAAAGATAAACTTCACCCAAATACCTTAAACAATGCATAATACATAAGTTTTATAAAATATTTATATAACATATTTTATATAAAATAAGATGGACAATTTTTAATAATTTTATTACCTAATATAGAATGTAATTCTTGAAGCACTTAGCCATCCATCATCAAAAATCTCCAAGATATGTTCATGAACTATATCTTCATTCCAAGGATCTCCATCAAAATATGCTTTCATGGGAACTTCTATGTTGGTCACAATAGTTAGCACAAACTGTTGACTCCACAGTTTTCAAAGTAGTCGTAGTACCTATAGAAACTTTCTGACTCCTCTTATCCATCTTCTGGGCACTACAAACAAAGAATTTTGGATGACCATATATCAGTAAGATTAATTCTAGTATGTTAACTGAAATTTGAAAAAATAGACAAGATCATGTACAATGTATCCTTCACTAAACAACTAATTCTTCATTAAGTTGTAGATCATTTACCTCTATTTTCAAAGACACAAGCTTTTTTGGCCATGAAATGAAATGTCCAACAACTTCTCCTATAGTCCTAACTTCATTAGTAGGTTGCGGCACATCTGACTGTTTCTCAGATTCTTCCGCCACCTCAAATTGTATCCTCGCATAACCTTCTGGCAATGGAACACCATGAAGAACCTCTTTCGGGCCATTATGCAAAATACCCTGCCCAACATATCTACGGGGATGCTCAACGTACAAATAACATTTAATCGGACCCTAGCAATGAACAATATGTTAGTCTTCATTTAATAAATATATTTATTAGCCACACATGAATACTTAAAATACCTCAGGAAGATTCTCATCCGGAACATCATCATCGTCATTAGAATTCATGGCATTCTCCACATCGAAATTATCCGTATGACTAGAACCACAAGAAGGCACCATAGGTTGATAGCCTTTAGTCTTCATCTCCATCATGTCTTTCTCTAATTTATTGAATTGTCTTTTTAATTTTGACAATTCAGAGACTTCAGCTACCGAAGATAAAGATCTCTTAGTAACACCAAATCCACATCCTCGCACACGCCCAGAATACTGTATTGGAATTGCTCGATCAAGCAAGTCTTCAACTGCAATATCATTTAGCTCATCTTCTCTCAACTCTTCTGCTATGCGAACCTAAAACAAACATCATTGATTAGAGAAATGATCACAACAAACACAGCAGCTGCATCAGCGCAGCAACACAGTTGTGAAATGCAAGAACGCCAGTGCGGCAAAGAATGAAGACAAGAATTGCACTAGCGCGGCAACACAGCAAATGCGCGGTACACGGTGTGAAATGCGATAGCGGCAAGAATCGCAACGGCAAGACAACATTTGCCGGCACCTCAAGCTATGAAATGCAGTAACACAGCAACAACAAGACAGCAACACAACAGTTGTTGTGTTCACAGCAACAGCAGTTGTTGTGTTCACAAGACAGCAACAGCAGCAAACAACAACAACACATGAATTGTAGGAAAGAAGTAGCATGAATTGTCAAAGAATATTACTGCATCCTCAAATATTCTCAAAGAACTAAGATCGTCAATCTGGTACTCAGCACTCATCCTCGCAAACTTTCAAGTATCGAAGCGAATTACTACAGGATCCACTTCCCCTTCACATTGTTTTTGTTGAATCTGTAAATTTTGAGAACAAAATTAAATTGTATATCTTCTGTAAATGAAGTTATATAATACTATTATAGATAATTAATACATACAATCTGTTCTCTCAGCCGCGCATAACCCACGCATGTTTTCCTATATCGCGCCTCCATTGATTCCGCTCTCACTTTGTTTATTTTACTTTTTTCCTACAATTGAAAGTTGTCATTAGTCGGTTTAAATTGTAATCCTCATATTGAAAGTAATTTAATAACGTGGACGTTACCTTAAAATGTAGAGTCAATGAATGTTTCACAAAATTTTCCAATACAGAGACACAGAAGACAACTGCGAGTATATGAAAGGTGGTTCATCCGAGTAGTTACCCTCACTATATGAAAGAATCAATTTCTTTTTTGATTCATCCAACCCAAATGTTTCCTGTTGCAACATATGACAATATTAACTACAACCATATAGCTTAGACTTAAAAGGTATTAAATTAAAAAAATATACCCTGACTTCATCCCAATATTGTTCTTTCAGGAGCAACAATTCTTTATTACGCCAATCAGTAATCGAAATTGGAAAAGTTCTTCTACAGCAAGAGTCAACAAAATGTGTTAGGGTCATCGACTCTTTGCCAATTGGTTGGCCTATTTCATTAAAATTCACCTTTATGACATCACCTCTGGCCCTTTTTTTCTTAATATTCACCATAGTGACTAGTCCACGAGAATGAACCTCAGACATGTCACTAGTATCACCGGAGCCCCCTGTCTCACCTCTTCTAGAACCATCCTGACCATCCCCTCGAGCAAGACCTTTGCTCTGCGATCCAGTAGTCATGATCCTGTAAAATAAAGAATGGCATATTGAATAAGACAACAAAACTTGCATACATAGTACTTGTAGTTGATATAAATTTATGGGTATACTTTCCAATCACCTACTCTGTGAAATGCAACTTGAAATACTTTCAGAAAAGAAATTAATATATTACACTTTTCCTTGTAATCATGGCGCAAAAAAATGTTGCTAATAGAATAAGTGAACTCTATATTCACAAACAAGTAGAAACAACTTAATTTTATGAAACCATTTACAAATATATAATAGAAAAAAGACATACTTTTCTTCTTGGTTTTAGCTATCTTCTTTCGCTTGGTAGCTAACTTCGCTGATCGTTCATGACCACATACATTAACTAAATCTGGCTTTACATATTCACCCTCATCATGATCATATCTTGAATATAAGCGTTGATAATTATCATCATCGTAAGTACTCGGGCAAACATACATGTTCCCAAAAAGATCATTAATTGTGTCAACATCCTCATCAACGTGATCACTAACTTGGTAACTATTAGTGAACTTGTTCGACAACATGACAATGGACTACTTCTTATCAACTGGATCACTCACATAAAACACCTGTTTAGCTTGCGCTGCCATAATAAATGAATCATCTTTGTACCCAACCTTATTTAAATCAACCCTTATGAATCCAGAATTTTCAACATGAACCCTGTCAGGAATGCTAACCCAACTACAATCAAACACCGGAACTCAAAATCCGACATAATCGATTTCCCACATATTGATGATTTGTCCAAAGTATGTCGTATTTGTCTGGTTTAGTGCGGTGGCATTAAGAGAAACCCCATTATTATGCATATTACTCCTTGCATCATGTTCTCTAGTGTAGAATGTGTATCCATTGATGAGATAACATTTGTAAGAGTACACATGCTCATCAGGTCCTCTTGACAAAAACTTGAGCCTCTCCGATACTGGATCAGTTTTCTCTAAGATCTTTTTATGAATATGATCCTTAAACCAATTAATTAAGGTAGAATTGTACTCCACTTCAATCCAATCAGGGCCTTTATCTGGAAAATCTTTTGAGATACTCAACTTGTGCTTGTCAACATAAGGAACAACATCAATTGTGTTATGTAGTACATATAAGTGCACTCATCGCCGCTGTTCGAGGCTGATCACAATTGGTTGACCCCACGCGTTAAACCTTCACCATCAATCATATTAGTGTGACGAGTACTCGAAAGTCCAATTGTTTGGACATTTGGGATATACTCAGACCAATATTTTATTATTTCTTCAACTAAATAAGTTTCAGCGATGCACGCTTCTGGTCGGTACTTGTTCCTCACATAACCTTTCAACACTTTCATATACCGCTCCATGCCATACATCCATCTCATACGAGCAGGACCACACATCCTCGTCTCATAAACCAAGTGTACAGTCAAATGAATCATGATATCAAAGAAAGATGGTGGGAAATACATCTCAAGCTCACAAAGTGTTTCTACAATCATTTTTTGTAGACTTGACATACTTCTCAGGTCTATGATCTTGCTACTCATGGCTTTGAAAAACAAACATAACTTTGTAATGGTATTACGTACATTTTCTGGCAAAATAGCACGAATTGCAATTGGGAGCAGATTCTCAAAGATTACATGATAATCATGTGATTTTAAATTCATCAATTTCAACCCGTCTGAAGATATAAGACTTTGTATGTTAGACGAGTACCCCTCTGGAACCTTCACTGAGTGGAGTGTCTCGAACAATCTCTTCTCTTGCTTAGACAAAGTGTGAGCGGCAGGAGGTAAGTAAGGTGTTTTCCCATCCTTTAATACATGTGTTTTCCCATCCTTTAATACAGGTGCAAGTTCTTCTCTGATTCCCATATCAACCATGTCCATTCGTGCATTGAATCCATCTTTAGATTTTAATGTGTCACCTAACAAATTATTTATCACACTAGCACCAACATTTTTCTCATTGTGCATGAGATCAATAAAATGTCTAACAAACAAATCCTTCCAATAAACTAATTGAAAAAAGATTGATTTTTTTTAAAACCTCTAGTGGGAATAGACTTTGCAAAGTATTTACCAAATTGTGTCTCAATATTTTCCACATCTTTTAGTACATCAACACCTGACAATGTAGGAGGTGGAGACTGATCTTCAACTTCACCAATTGAATGAATCAGACATCAATATGTAACGATGATTTGGATCTAAAAACCGTCTATGCCCCATGTAAACAGACTTCTTACAGTGACTCAATAGAAAATGATCGGTGTCATTGGTACACCATGGACACACACACTTCCCCTTCACACTATATCCAGAAAGGTTGCCATAAGCTGGGAAATCATTGATTGTTCCAAACAACATAGCCTTCAATCTAAAACTAACATTTCTGCTTCCATCGTAGACATCAACACCCTCTTCCCACAACAACTTTAAGTCCTCAATTAAAGGAGCCAAATATACATCAATATCGTTACCAGGTTGGCGAGGTCCTGATATCAAAATAGAAAACATCATATACTTTCGCTTCATGCATAACCAAGGGGCGAGGTTATAGATCATCAAAACTACGGGCGTATCTTATGGGAAGTAATCACGGAACCGTGAGGTTCATTCCATCTGAAAGTACTAAGTGTAAGTTCCTCGATTCCTTGCCAAATGCTGGATATTTGTTATCAAATGTCTTTCATTGAGACGAATCAGTTGGGTGTCTTAACATTCCATCATTAATTCTTTCATCATGATGTCATGTCAAGCATTTAGCAACTTCTGTGCTACTATACAACTTCCTAAATCTAGGAATTATAGGAAAGTACCACATAACTTTGGCCGGGGATTTGTTTTTCTTATACCGTTTCATACCACATTTGGGACATTCATTCAATTCTGCGTACTCTCCCCTAAATAAAATACAATCATCCGGACAAGCATAGATCTTCTAATGTGTTAACCCGATAGAGTTGAACAATTTTTTAGCATCATAGGTTTTATGAGGGAGCACATTCTCATCTGACAATATATCACTTACAACTTTCAATAGCTCTGTGAAGAATACATCAGAAACTTGATGACTAGCTTTTAAGTTGTACAAAATCAACACAGCTGACAATTTTAAAGCCTTAGTACAATCCGGCCACAATGGTAATCCAGCATCTCCCCTTAAGTCATCACACATATCAGGATGATCCCGCAACTTTCCATTGACAACACTTCGAGAATTCTTCACAGGACTGAATTTATCATTACCATCTCTCATATTACTTGTGTTCATTATATTTGTAAACTCAAATTGGGAGCCGGATTGACTAAATGAACTATGTTTACGTTTTCCACTTGAACTACCTTTGTCTTTCTCTCACCGTGATATGTCCAAACTTATATGTTATGTCAAAATCGTGACACATTAAATGCTCGTGCAACTTCATTTGACCACTAACCTCTTTTACATTCAGACATTATCGACACGGACATTTAATGTACAATGGATTTTTAGCATTCTTGGTTGCATGAGCACAAAACTCCTCCACCCCTTTCTTATAATCTTCAGATAATCGATCCGCATTTACCTAGTCTCGATTCATCAAGAACAATACTACAAAAATCAGATAAAAAGATAATGAATTTAAAGCATATTTGAAGTCTTCAAGACTCGACTTCCCCTCACGTAGTACATATATAAGAATCTTAAACACATATGAAGTCTTGAAGGCACGACTTCCCCTCACGTAAAGCATAACAAAGATAAATTAACTTCGAATGTACAATAATACCTTCCGAATGCAATCCAAGCAATTTGTATTTCAAATTTTTGAAAATCTACAAAAAAAATCGAGAAGATCCCATTCATTAATAATTAATAAAATAAGATACAAAATTCAGAAATCATCAAATATTCAATCATAATCTGGAAATTGAGGCTAAATGGATTTCGTTCTTCACAATTATCAATATATACTTCAATCATAAACTCAAAATTGAGGTTAAATATAATGAATGAAAAGTATTGTTTCTCAAACAAATATACACTTCAAACCCTTGAAAACTCTACTGAACACAAAGATTGAAACGTACCTTGACGTTTAAACTTCCTTCAATTCACTAACTCAACTCTTGCAAACTACATTGGTATTACACTTGGGGTTAATAATGCACAAAGTAGGAGAATACCAAAACTGCAAGAAGAATTATGCTTAGATGGAATTGGTATTGGCGGCAATTTCATTTTTGGTGGAGAAGTTTAATTTAGGGCTTCGACGATATGAAATGAATTGGGATCGATTACTGCATTTTTGTATTTCTTTAAATCTCACATAGAGCTTCACTTAAATAGCGCTTCCAAAAGCGGTATCTAAGTGAGAATATTAATATTTTTATATGGATAAAATAATTAGGTAACACAAATTCTAATAGCGCTTTAAAAAAGCGCTATGCAAGGAGTAACTTGCATAGCGCTTCGACTAAAATTTACGCAAAGCGCTATGGCTGTATTTTTTTTAGATTATTTTTTTAATTTAAAATTTTGAAAAAGCGCTATGCAAGCTGTTACTTAAAGCGCTATCTAAGCAGTGTTACGCAAGCTGAAATCTGTAGTAGTGTTAACCATTACTTGACTTGATAACTTGAATAATTAAAACAAATAAATAAATATTGGTTTTCATAGAAGTAAAGTAATTAGTAAAGCGTAGTACAACACGAATAGTGTAATTTCTCATCGTATTTCTTGTGAGATTCGATCCCAACCTAGTTGGGTTACTATATTTTACAATGATCATGTTATACTATATTAACGTGTAATTTGGGCGAGACCTTCGCGGTCACGTGGGTGAGGGTCGCACGCATCCCGCAGGGTAGGAGTTATGTGCTTCGCGGTTGCGTCAGTAGTTCTACAATCGCGTAGGGACCTCATTGGATTCTTTACGATCACAAGGGTTTCTGTCGCAGTTAGAAAGAAAGAAACCTGGTAATATAAAAGATGGCAGATTGGGATTTGGAGACTTTGTTTTTAGCGATTAAAAGATGGAATTTCTTCACAAAATTTTGGGTAGGTATTGTTGTTAGCATTCATTTTAATGATGATAATTTACCTAAAATTAAACTAACTCTATATTTATCACTCTAGTTTAATGTAATATTGCAATATGGGTTAGACTCATTTAACTCGCAGAGTACACTTTTAAATAGATTGGGAGTATTAGAGGATTTGAGAATTTGTTTGCAGAGGCAGACTGAGGTAAGTTAAGACTTAGACTTCGATGAGTAATACTTTTAAATATGGGACGAGTGCTTATGTGGGAGTAACGCATAGGTGATGTGCTATGTTGGAGTATTTAGCTGTTATAATTATTAATCATTCTGCACAGTTATATGATTAGTTGAGCGTGCTTTACTGCTAAAGAAAAATATTAATAGCGCTGATTCACATGCTAGGATCTCTCTCACTTGGATGTTTCATGTACTTCTGATTACATGATTTGTACTAATACGATCATACACTATTTATATGTCTAAATGACTACATACAGTGGCGATCTTGCTCAAAATATTAAGAGGGCGGTGGCGGATTTTGCCCAAAATATTAAGAGGACCGTGACAGATCTTGCACAAAATAATAACAGTTGGATCATTTCAAGAAACTTATCTCTATTCTTTTATCTCATTCGTCATGACCTCTAAAAGCACAAACTTGAAATATGAGCCAACGAATTGAATTAATTTTTTTAAGTTAGATCATCGTACCAACTATCACTCCTAAAAAATACATAAATCAATTATCAAAAAAACAAATATAAAAGAATAGTAATCTGTTAAAGCATTAATCTGTTTTCTGCGAGCAAACTGGATAGGAATACAAACTGAATATAAAATCTCTTATTTTGTCTAAGGTATACATACAAGATACACCTCTGTACACAATCATTAACCTAAAAATAGCTCAAAAGAATAACATCAACATCTCCAAACTACACGACAACCCACCATATTTCAATACCAATTTCTCCTAAAACCCACATTATTAAGGCTTACTTTCAACTAACCCTATTGATTTTTTGGCCTTTCATTTCACTTTTTTCGCAAATCTTGAACGACCATTTTCATATTTTGCCTTTTCTTTTCACAAATCTTAAATTACCCATTTGATATTTTGGTTCTTTTTTGGGAAAATTTTGAATTTAACTTAATTTGGTTGAAATTTCAAGAATTCATGGCCGGCACAGCTACCGTCGGCGATACCAGCACTAGCAGCAACCTAGCTCCGGCGAGAAGTCTAAGCAAGAAGGAACTTACATTGATATAAGGTCATGAAAATTATAAAATTTGAACTAAAAACCAACAAAAAAAAACAAAAATATCCCAAGAATAGTACAAAGAAAAATGAGCTTAATCAATCTACACAAAAAAATCTATCAACTTACATTGATATAAAGAAGAAGATTTGGAGTTGAAGTATGAACCACATGGAGAGTGAAGGAGGCTAGGGTTTGTGATTGAGGGCAAAAAAATTAAGTTATATAAAATAGTGTATTTTGAATTTTATATATAAAAAAAATTGAGGGGGGCATGGCCCCTCCCGCCCCTTCTAAGATCCGTCGTTGACTGCATATGTGAATCAAGTATATTTCATGCATTGAGCTGATGAGTTCATGTAATCCACGACTTGGTTGTCACTAGCATAAATACAATTTAAAAGACTTGGATATTTGGAGAGAGCGGCTAAGGCTTGAAAACACAATTCATTACTTGCCATCATCAAGAATCGATTAAATACGCAAGTTTGGATCGATAGTTGGTTGTACTGATTTTTAGTTTTCATTTTTTCTCAACCATGTGTTTCTATTCGACTATGGAGTAGTTTTCCATTAGGATTTTACAATTATGGTGTTTTTAGATTTAACTATGGATTCAACTTTGTTTGATTGATCGAATTCGTTAATGGAGTTTTGAAACGATTTGCAAAGTTATTCATTATTTTAGTTTATAATCGGAAGAGAAATACTTTGTTGAATGCTTGTGCCTCATATATGATTTGAAATAATGATTCTCCTACATAATCGGAAGAGCTTATTGAGTTTTTCTTTTAAACAAAGATAGGAAATTAAATCCATTAGCGTTTATTTTACATAAGTTCTTCGCACTTTTCATTAGTTTATTTTGTGATATATTAAGTTCATTCGGAAGGAAACTCTCACGAATATACTAATCAATTGTTGACCTAAAAATAGCTCAAAAGAATAACATCAACATCTCCAAACTACACGACAACCCACCATATTTCAATACCAATTTCTCCTAAAAAATCCATTATTAAGGCTTACTTTCAACTAACTCTATTGATTTTTTGGCCTTTCATTTCACTTTTTTCGCAAATCTTGAACGACCATTTTCATATTTTGCCTTTTCTTTTCACAAATCTTGAATTACCCATTTGATATTTTGGTTCTTTTTTGAGAAAATTTTGAATTTTACTTAATTTGGTTGAAATTTCAAGAATCCATGGTAAACACGACTCAAGTCGGTGATACGATAAGACTTGAAAGACTTAGTTCCGGCGAGAAGTCTAAGAAAGAAGGAACTTACATTGATATAAGGTCATGAAAATTATAAAATTTGAACTAAAAACCAACAAAAAAAAACAAAAATATCCCAAGAATATTACAATGAAAAATGAGCTTAATCAATCTACACAAAAAATTCAGCTATGTATCAACTTACATTGATATAAAGAAGAAGATTTGGAGTTGAAGTATGAACCACATGGAGAGTGAAGGAGGCTAGGGTTTGTGATTGAGGGCAAAAAAATTGAGTTATATAAAATAGTGTATTTTGTGTTTTATATATAACAAAATTGAGGGGGGCATGGCCCCTCCCTCCCCTTCTAAGATCCGTCGTTGACTGCATATGTGAATCAAGTATATTTCATGCATTGAGCTGATGAGTTCATGTAATCCACGACTTGGTTGTCACTAGCATAAATACGATTTAAAAGACTTTTGGATATTTGGAGAGAGCGGCTAAGGCTTGAAAACACAATTCATTACTTGTCATCATCAAGAATCGATTAAATACGCAAGTTTGGATCGATAGTTGGTTGTACTGATTTTTAGTTTTCATTTTTTCTCAACCATGTGTTTCTATTCGACTATGGAGTAGTTTTCCATTAGGATTTTACAATTATGGTGTTTTGAGATTTAACTATGGATTCAACTTTGTTTGATTGATAGAATTAGTTAATGGAGTTTTGAAACGATTTGCAAAGTTATTCATTATTTTAGTTTATAATCGGAA
The DNA here is from genome assembly GCA_029844215.1 of Przewalskia tangutica. Lineage (NCBI taxonomy): Eukaryota > Viridiplantae > Streptophyta > Magnoliopsida > Solanales > Solanaceae > Przewalskia > Przewalskia tangutica. The sequence goes on along the minus strand of CM056732.1, from coordinate 77,539,206 downwards.
GAGAAATACTTTGTTGAATGCTTGTGCCTCATATATGATTCTCCTACATAATGGGAAGAGCTTATTGAGTTTTTCTTTTAAACAAAGATAGGAAATTAAATCCATTAGCGTTTATTGATTCACATGCTAGGATCTCACTTTGGATGTTTCATGTACTTCTGATTACATGATTTGTACTAATACGATCATACACTATTTATATGTCTAAATGACTACATACAGTGACGGATCTTGCCCAAAATATTAAGAGGACGGTGGCGAATCTTGCCCAAAATATTAAGAGGACGGTGGCGGATCTTGCCCAAAATAATAACAGTTGGATCATTTCAAGAAAGTTATCTCTATTCTTTTATCTCATTGATTCGTCATGACCTCTAAAAGCACAAACTTGAAATGTGAGCCAACGAATTGAATCAATTTTCTTAAGTTGGACCATCGTACCAACTATCACTCCTAAAAAATACATAAATCAATTATCAAAGAAACAAACATAAAAGAATAGTAATCTGTTAAAGCATTAATCTGTTTTCTGCGAGCAACCTGGATAGAAATACAAACCGAATATAAAATATCTTATTTTGTCTAAGGTATACATACAAGATACACCTCTGTACACAATCATTAACCTAAAAATAGCTCAAAAGAATAACATCAACATCTCCAAACTACACGACAACCCACCATATTTCAATACCAATTTCTCCTAAAAATCCATTATTAAGGCTTACTTTCAACTAACCCTTTGATTTTTTGGCCTTTCATTTCACTTTTTTTCGCAAATCTTGAACGACCATTTTCATATTTTGCCTTTTCTTTTCACAAATCTTGAATTACCCATTTGATATTTTGGTTCTTTTTTGGGAAAATTTTGAATTTTACTTAATTTGGTTGAAATTTCAAGAATTCATGGTAGACATTTCTGTCGGCGATACCAAAGACTAGCAATGACTAGCTCGTGAGAAGTCTAAGCAAGAAGGAACTTACATTGATATAAGGTCATGAAAATTATAAAATTTGAACTAAAAACCAACAAAAAAACAAAAATATCCCAAGAATAATACAATAAAAAATGAGCTTAATCAATCTACACAAAAAATTCAGCTATGTATCAACTTACATTGATATAAAGAAGAAGATTTGGAGTTGAAGTATGAACCACATGGAGAGTGAAGAAGGAGGCTAGGGTTTGTGATTGAGGGCAAAAAAATTGAGTTATATAAAATAGTGTATTTTGAGTTTTATATATAAAAAAAATTGAGGGGGGCATGGCCCCTCCCGCCCCTTCTAAGATCCGCCGTTGACTGCATATGTGAATCAAGTATATTTCATGCATTGAGCTGATGAATTCATGTAATCCACGACTTGGTTTTCACTAGCATAAATACGATTTAAAAGACTTTTGGATATTTTTGGAGAGAGCGGCTAAGGCTTGAAAACACAATTCATTACTTGCCATCATCAAGAATCGATTAAATACGCAAGTTTGGATCGATAGTTGGTTGTACTGATTTTTAGTTTTCATTTTTTCTCAACCATGTGTTTCTATTCGACTATGGAGTAGTTTTCCATTAGGATTTTACAATTATGGTGTTTTGAGATTTAACTATGGATTCAACTTTGTTTGATTGATCGAATTCGTTAATGGAGTTTTGAAACGATTTGCAAAGTTATTCATTATTTTAGTTTATAATCGGAAAAGAAATACTTTGTTGAATGCTTGTCCCTCATATATGATTCTCCTACATAATCGGAAGAGCTTATTGAGTTTTTCTTTTAAACAAAGATAGGAAATTAAATCCATTAGCGTTTATTTTACATAAGTTCTTCGCACTTTTCATTAGTTTATTTTGCGATATATTAAGTTCATTCGGGAGGAAACTCTCACGAATATACTAATCAATTGTTGAATTCGTGAGAATCAACAAAATCTAGATATGAACCCCGAACAAAGTTGGATCACGATTGCTTCTCTTTCACCTGTCTTGTCATTAACTTTACTTCTCCTTTTGATAATTAATCATTGTTACTCAACTCTTAATTTTCACGTGAACAAGTTTTACTAATTTATAATTTATTTGATTATTCATGGTTTATAAACCATATAAATCTAAAGAATTTGATTGCCTGAATAGTATAAAGTTAAGAATTATTTGAACATTGTTTGAAATTTTTTTGTTGATACGATACTTTCTATATTATCTTTGACGTAGCTTGAGGTACGTTTTGTGCTCGTCAATAATCAAGATATATAACAAAATCAAGTGTCGATTACTTACCCTCAAATGTAGGAGAAAAAGGCATAAAAAAATCGTCTCAATCAGTGCTCCCAAACCCAAAAATGAAAAGGAAATGATGTTGTTTCATGTAATCTGATTTACACATGAACACCCTCTCTTGCGATCGTAGTGGTTCTCGCGTGTTCGTGGATTAGGTCTATACTTCCCTTGCCATCGTGTAACTCACTCCTCGCATCGATGTCTTGCCTGCCAACATCCCGCGAGCCACAGTGCTCGTTATCACGACGCATCAAGTGACAACAAAAATTTTGCAACTTTCAAATTGATTAAAAATGGTCCGAAATATATCAAACGACCTCCACTGATCAGTGTAGCGATTTTTCTCGACTTCTGGCCAACATACTTACGTTTGTGGCATTATTTAAAGCATCGTAAAATTATGACAGTCATGTAATGGTTATTTGCACCGTCACATGTTGTGTGACGGTTTTATAAAGTTGACCTTTTTTTTTTACCTGACCCAAACCCGGCCCAGGCTCACTATTTGGGCATAAATCCAAATAGACCCAACCCTCATTTCCATTTTCTCCCTTCCACGATTTGAAACCCTAGAGCCGCTTTCGTCTTCATTGCCATGAATGGCAAATCAAGACTGGCCATTCGTCTGCTTGTTTCGCACAAATGCTGCAGAAGCCAAAGATGGCAAGAGCATTAATGGCTCTTTCCATTTTGCACCAGTACGCCACCACGATCCACCACCCTAAGGTGAGGCTACCCCACTTCTTTCTTGTTTTTTCTGCATCTCTCGAATTTTATTGTTAGGGTTCCACGAGTTCTATAAATTGGACTTTCATTCTTCAATTTACTGGTCCGAAACTTGATACTTGGCATTCATATTTTTTTAGAGCCGAATTGAGTTAAACCGATTGAGTATTGCTTATATGACAGTCATATTTTTTATGCATCTTATAATTTAACGTTTGCCTATTTTTTATATGTCAATGTCTTTTTAGGTTATGATGTTCTTGTTAAAGCTGCTATGTTCTATCTTTCTTTATTTCTTTTACTATTTTGGGTCACAGTTGATAGAAAGAGTTAGTGTATCTACTTGACGTTTGGTGGAAAGTTTAAAGGGCTATCTATGTATATTTTCCCCCAAATGCTTAAGTCCCGAATTGAACTTCAACACTCACACGGTTTTGATGAGTATTGAAACCTCTTGATATTTTGACATCAAAATTTCGAATTTTAGGATTTTAACACCCTTAAAAGCCATTGTTCGTGAATATTTGATTAATTCTCAGTAACTTGGGATCCAAACCCTTTGGAGGAACCCTAAACTCTATTCTAACTCCTCTCTCTTTTTGTGTGTGCGAGTGAATTGTGGTGTTGAAGTGAAGACCAAGCCCTCCCTTCGTTTCTAGACTGCCTCCAAAAAAGGTAATCCAACTTAATAGGTTTTAAATACATTATGTAATTTTTATCATGATTAGTTAGTTCATTAAGTGTTTTGTGTTCATTAGACTGCCTTTAGTTTAGTTTTAAGTTAGGATTAGCCTAAAGTAATGTATGTTTATGATTTATGTCCCTGATTGGTGATTCTACGTGCAATTTATAGTTACAAATCTGTTTAGTTGATTTTTATGAGTATGCCTAGTATAGTTCAATTTATGTGAATGATCATCATTGATTAAGGAATAGTTAGTGCTAATATAAGTCCAAAAATGATTAACTTGATTTGTGAGGTGATGCGAGATTTATGCACACACTAAACGCAAGTGCACGTGTCGTGACAAGTAATATAGTCTAGAAGACCGAGTTATCGTCCTCAGGGATTAGTGTCCAATTATCAACCTCTATTCTATGGTATCTATTTGGTAATCAATAATTGATGAATTGTTTATAACTATAATTATGGATGCTAACTAAACTACTTTATTTTACTTCAGATATGGTGGAAATAGGGCTTCCAAATCTCCTCAACTATCCGCTCATCTTACTTGTTAATGCAATTAATTATGGTTCTTCTTCTATTATGAGACAACAGGTTAACTAAGCCGTTTTATACTCCTGTTAAGGTAATATAAACACTCAACCCCAATATAGAACCCTTCTACCTTTCGGTGGCAAGATTGACTATAAAGGAGGATTAAGAGCAATAACTTATTAAGCTACACAAGTATCGGGGTACTTTCGTCCACGATTTAACCTATGTTTATTCAACTATAGCATATTCACAATCTCCCCTTTCGGATTTCGATTAGAAATCATATAGGTTATGATAATTAGTGATCAATTAATTATCAAGCAATCAAAACAACTATTGAATAAATCTCAACAATAATAAGAAGAAACCAAAACATGCATTAATTCATAAGAATGAGTTTCAAGTGATTCGATATGGATAGCCCTAAATTAAGTTAGTTCCTAGCCATATGCATGCCAAGAACTAAACTAACGTCCAACATAAACTAAAAGGAAATAAAATAAAGAACAAATAAATTACACAAAAGTAGTCTCCAATCTTGATCTCCAAGGTTGTGATGAATTGGCAAAAGTGGGAACCTTTAATCTGACCTAGAAAGGTACTTTTTATAGCCTAGAAAATGTTCCCAAACTTTTCCTTCTTGGCCTTGGCCCATTCCCATTCAGTTTGGCGGAAATTCATGTGGCCTACTGTTGGCCATGGCTGAAACTCTGCGACTCTACATACTTTGGGCGTCGTGGCGCTCGATCTTCTTGGTTGGAGACCGCATGCGCCTTGCTTCTAGCCAGTCGCATGACTTTCTAGCTTTTTGAGCTCTGGAACCTCTGTTTCTGTCCTCTTTTCGCTCTTTTTCACCAATGTGCCACTTTAAACCATTATGACTCAAAAGGAAGAAAATCTATCCTAAGACGACACATATTTATACAAAAATAGGCAAAAGACTAATTAAAAATGACTCAAAAAGTGTATATAAAATACACCGATCAAATACCCCCAAACTTAACCTTTGCTCGCCCTTGAGCAAAGATCAAAAGAAGGAAACAAAGACACAAGGAAAAAAAATAGAATGACTCAAAGACATTGATCACTTTGCTGCATCATTGTTACTTAGAAAAGCATGAAGGTTAACAGAATAATATGCAGGAACATATGACATGAATTTTTAGCATTCTAAACACATCAAGTCAGATATTTCGCAAATTCACTTTAATCATGCTCAATGGAAGTAAGAATATCTAACTGTGCATGTTAATTTCAAAATCCTATGGCATGTTTACTTGCTATTCTTCACTATTCATGGATACACATATTAGAGATCTTCAGGGCTTTTCAGGGTTGTAATGTAGGCTTAGGCAGGGGTAGGTAAAAATAGGCTTTTAGGCTCAACTCACGTACCATAAGCTCTTTTTCTTTCAACTCTTCCTTTTTCTTTTGATTTTCTTTTTCACTTCATACCCATCTTTTCCCTCTTTTGTTTTGAGAGAATGAAGTGTATTATGAATAGTCGGCACCCCCAAACTTAGGTTTTTGCCTATATATTATTATTAATTTTTTTATTTTTTTTTCATTGGGGTGCATCAAAAATTATTCACTCTTTTTTTTTTCTCTTTTTCAACACTTTGTATTCCAATATCTCAATTTTTTTCACTTATGGCACAAATATGGAACTATAGGGTGTCAAAGAAATGTCTTATTTTTAGGCTCAAATGGGCTGACTAGGGATATAATTTGAATGTCAGGGATAGACAAAAATGGTAAGAAAAGGCTAACAAAGAAATGTCTGAGTCATCTCCCTAACATACATATCCTAACTATTTCGCCTCAAATAGCTAGCAAGCAGACACATAGGTGTTCATTATTAACAATGCATGAATCAAGCAAGATATCCCAAATAGTTCGATTTCATGAATTTTTGGCATATCTAACCTAAGTGTTCAGATGGTTGCTTCTAATTCCATTACATTATTCAACTTTTACTTCACTAGGCGTTTTCAGTAACCACAGCATGCATGATCTTAAAAAAATATATAACTAAAAAAATACTCAGAAATACCAAAACAAATCAAGAAGACTCAAAAACAATAAAACACCCCCCCCCCCAAACTTAAATCACACATTGTCTTCAATGTATGCAAGACTCAAAAATAAAAGAAAAACGGGACAACTTACAAACTTGGTTTGAAGTGGTGGCGGTGGCGGCGGATAATGCATGGACCATTGGTTGAACAAGGAACTCATCTCATCAAATCTTTGGTGCAACTGTTGTTGCTCCTGCCTTAGTTCTTGATGTCGCGCCTCAGTCGTATTGACCTTGTATCATTATGTCAAAATCGCATCATCCTTCTGCGGTTCATGAGCAATTGCTCCATTATAGCACCGGAGGTTCTAATTCGAAATTTCTTTGGCGTTCTTACTGCGTGTTGAGCCTCTGTCTCAGACTCATCTTCATCCATAGCAGCCTCTGCTGCTGCTGCTGCTAGTCGCATTCGTCTTTCTTCTTTGGAGGGGCTGTTACGGAAGGCATGCCTATCCCATATGACACGAAGGTTGGCCGCTTCTCGTATGTATCGATAGCTGGGGTTGGGACTCCGTATGCGGAACATAAGCGCAAATAAGTGATCCGTGTTCCAACCCACTGTAGTTACCAACCTCTTTGGTTTCTCGATGTTTTGCAATATCTCCTTCCCAACGTCAATCGTCTTCCTTCCATGATTCCATATATCATTTTATTCTATCTGTTGGCACTACGGTGAAGTCGTCGATGGAATTAGGCGAACAGCGAAATATAACCAACCTTGCATTTTGTTGGTCGACATCGCGATCCTCTTGATCCATTTCTTGCAATATCATACTCACGGTGGTAGCATAATGTGCTTGCGGCGATATCGATTGATGTTGTTGGCGTCTAGACCAAGTTACGAAATAGCTCCGATCGTCGCCTCTTTCTTGGCGTCATTTGTTCTTAATAGCTCATTCACCACTAATCACGAGCACATATTGTCCTCTCACAAAGCATCTACCATTTACCTCTCCAGAAAAGTTAGCATAAAATTCTTTCACCATTACGGTGTTCTGTGGTGCTATTCCTTCCGGGTTAACAAATCTCTTCCACCCCATGACCTCTATCATCGCCCGAATAGGCTCATAGGCATCTCCCTCCTCAAATGACTCCCTTTGGTACTCCATTCCTCTCTCAGGGATCAAGGGTCTAGTACTAAGTTTGTAATATCTATCTTCTATTTTTTTACTGACAAATCTAGTAGTATCATATTGAGGGACGGAGGTGGATGTGGAAGCTCTCCTCTTCTTGGCAGACATATTTAGATAAATTCGGCAGTGTTTCCTTTGTGTCAGTGATATTACCCAGCAACTATCAATCAAACCAATCAACACACAGTGTAGTCAGCAAGCTACAACATTCTTCAACCCCCAAACTTCACTCAAAGCACCGGTACAACACCCCAAGCTCACTACGTATAATCTTCCGCGAAATTTTCACATCTAACTTCAACACACCATCCACCAATAAAGCACCTCCCCAAACCTATTACCTCCCCTGATTGTATTGAAGATTTCAAGAAAAGTGATAAAGGTTACCTTGGACGGTGTTCTTCAAGATTTTCTTGTTCCTAATGTTGTATTGAGGCAATGGAATGAGGGTTGTTGTTTGAGATGGATAAGGGTGCAAGGAATTTAAGTACTTTGGTTGTGATTGAGTTTAGTTTGTGGAAGATTTTGGGTAAGGGAGGTTGATTTCGTGGGTTTTGGAGGAAGGAAAGGTTTGTGTTTTTGATTTGGAATAGGAAATCAGATTAGGGTTCTTTTAAAATTTAGATTTTTCATTTGCCGCGCGCTGCAGAATTAGCGTGGCACTAAACTTGAGACGCCACGGACTTTTGGCGCCGCGGCCATGGCGTGGCGCTGACTTCTGCGCCATACGCGCTTCCAGCGCCACTACCTCTGGCCGTGGCGCCGAGCCGATTTTCTCTTCACGTTTTCATCCTCAAATTTTTGGCCCTGTACCTGTCATCACAACATGCAAACAATACCTTCCGTGAGACTGTTCTAATTAAAACTAAATTGCATAAAATAAAATAAAATAACCTTGGGTTGCCCCCCAAGTAGCGTTGTCTTTAACGTCTTTTAGCCGGACGCAAGTTCCTTATCCAGAGGCATGAGGTAAATTAACCCCACAGTCTATCCATTTCATCAACATTTTTCGCGCCGCTCGTTTTTCTCCTTTTTCTCAGAGGAGGTTTAGCGTTGCGCATACATTTTCTTTTTCTCCTTTTTCTCAGAGGAGGTTTAGCGTTGCTCACTGCTCAGCGGACTTATTTCTCTTTTGGCTTGTCTTTGGCTCAGCCGATGTCTTGTGATCTTGTGCAAACACTTGCTTATGACTGGGGGTTCAACGATGTGTTTAAATACTTTGAACACCATCTCTTCATTATCTACTCTGAGTGTCAGCTCGCCCTTCTCCACATCAATCAGGGCTCTCCGGTTGCGAGAATGGTCTTTGATATGATGGGGATCTCATCATCTTCCTCCATATCAAGGATGAGGAAGTCCGCGAGAGAAAGAAGAATTTTACCACCTTAACTAAGACATCTTCATCGTTCCCACAGGATGCACGGCTGTCATATCGCCAATGCAGCTCACGGTGGTTGGTTTGGCCTCACTGACCCAACCTCTTGAAAACGGACAAGGGCATAAGATTTATGCTAGCCCCCAAATCATAAAGGGCTCTATTACATGTCACTCTGCCAACTGTGCAAGACAATGTGAAGCTCGCGGATCCTCGAGTTTGGGGGCAATTTCTTTGCAAGATGACACTGCGTTATACGCCGATGCCAGCATCTCATACTCATCCGACCTTCTTCTTCCCAATTTCCTTCGTAAATTTAAAATAAGTAGGCATTTGCTCGATGCCTCGATGAGCGGAATGTTAATGTGTAGCTTTACGAATACCTCGATGACTGCGTTCTCTGTCGATGCCACTGCATCTCATACTCATCCAACTTCTTCTTCCCGAGAATTTCCTTCGTAAATTTAAAATAAGTAGGCATTTGCTCGATGCCTCGATGAGCGGAATGTTAATGTGTAGCTTCGAATACCTCGAGAACTTGGAGAATTGCTTATCAACCACTTTCGCTGCAACCTCTGCGGGTAAGAAATCCTCTCGATGTATTCCTCACTGGGATTTGTTGGAACTTTCTAACATAGGGCGGTCTTGATAACCTCTCCTTCTGCATCTACTTTATGTTCTACCACAGTGGGGTGTAGTACATTCTTTGCTTTCCATTTCTCATTGCATGCTTGATCTTGTTCTCTGGGGTTCATCTCTGTATTACTAGGCAGAGTGCCTTGTGGCCTGTTGTTTGCCATCCTTGCTAGTTGTCCCACCTGCGTCTCCAAATTCCTGATAGAGGATCTTGTCTCTGCCATGAACTGGGTCTGTGAGTTGGTGAGTGTCAACAGGGCTGCTCTCAACTCATCTGGTTTTTCTTGTTGAGCAGGTGCACTGAATTGTTGTGAAGATAAGGCCTGAGTGAATGGTTGCTGATTTTGGTAATGGCCTCGAAATTGGTTTTGCTGCCCTTGATCACCCCTCCATGAAAAGTTAGGGTGATTCCTCCACCCTGGATTGTAGGTATTTGAATAGGGGTTGTTCTGGGGCCTTTGGTAATTTCCCACTGCTTGGCGTTCTGCTTGCTCGATAGAGATGTTGTTGGGGTCTGCTGATGGGCACCTATCAAAGGTATGAGGACCTCCACACATCTCACAACTCAACAGCATTTGAACTGCATTCACTGACACTGTGTTCTGTTGTAGTTGTTTGGTCAAAAGAGCAACTTGTGCGTTTAACGATGTGATGGCATCAATCTCATGAACTCCTATTGCACTTCTTCCACTCACCCCTCTGTCCTCCGTTACATGATTATTGGTGGCCATGTCTTCTAGCAAGTCATGGGCTTCATGTGATGTCTTCCTCATGAAAATTTCACCTGCAGCTGCGTCAATGATAGTTCTTGTGGTCCCGCTTAGCCCATTGTAGAAAATATGGACCAATTTCCACAGCTCAATGCTGTGATGTGGACACTTCCTCTGCAAATCTTTAAATCTCTCCCAAGCCTCATAGAGTGACTCTCCATCAGCTTGGTAAAAATTGTTCAACTCCCCTCTCAGCTTAGCGGTTTGGATGGTTATAAAAACTTTGCTAAGAACTTATGTGTCAACTCCTGCCATGTGAATATAGAATCTGTAGGCATGAAATTCAACCAAACTTTTGCTTTATCCCTGAGTGAGAAGGGAAAGAGCCTCAATCGGATGGCGGCGTCAGTAACGCCATTGTACCTGAAAGTTGCGCACAATTCCAAGAAGTTCGCTATGTGCATATGAGGATCTTCCGATGGCAACCCTCCGAATTGGGCGATTACGCACCATACTCGGGATCGCGAGCTTGATTTCGAAATTATTTGCTCCTGTGCGGGAGCTCGATGCATGTTTGTGCTTCATTCACGCCAGCGACAATCTCCCAAGCTTACCGGCGGACTGGACCACTTCCACATCCATTGGTAACCTCCGGGGCATCCTTTGGTTAGGTTGATGATCACCTAACCCTTCCCATTGCTATTAAGGCCAAAATTCGTCTGTTTCTCCTGTTCTGCTTGCAAGTCTTTTCAATCTCCGGGTTGAAGGGAACAAGTGTATTTGCTCCTCTTATCTTTCGCATAAACTAGATGCCTGCAACAGATCAATATCAACAAACGGATCACGACGCACGGTTTCACGACTACAAGCGAAAAATATAGTAATAAATAAAAAACAAAAATAAAAATCAAATTAGAAATTAGGAATAGATAGAATGATATTGAACTACGCCAATCCCCGTCAACGGCGCCAAAAACTTTATGCGTGATTTATGCACACACTAAACGCAAGTGCACGTGTCGTGACAAGTAATATAGTCTAGAAGACCGAGTTATCGTCCTCAGGGATTAGTGTCCAATTATCAACCTCTATTCTATGGTATCTTATCCATTTGGTAACCAATAATTGATGAATTGTTTATAACTATAATTATGGATGCTAACTAAACTACTTTATTTTACTTCAGATATGGTGGAAATAGGGCTTCCAAATCTCCTCAATTATTCGCTCATCTTACTTGTTAATGCAATTAATTATGGTTCTTCTTCTATTATGAGACAACAGGTTAACTAAGCCGTTTTATACTCCTGTTAAGGTAATATAAACACTCAACCCCAATATAGAACCATTCTACCCTTCGGTGACAAGATTGACTATAAAGGAGGATTAAGAGCAATAACCTATTAAGCTACACAAGTATCGGGGTACTTTCGTCCACGATTTAACCTATGTTTATTCAACTATAGCATATTCACAATCTCCCCTTTCGGCTTTCGATTAGAAATCATATAGGTTATGATAATTAGTGATCAATTAATTATCAAGCAATCAAAACAACTATTGAATAAATCTCAACAATAATAAGAAGAAACCAAAATATGCATTAATTCATAAGAATGAGTTTCAAGTGATTCGATATGGAAAACTCTAAATTAAGTTAGTTCCTAGCCATATGCATGTCAAGAACTAAACTAACATCCAACATAAACTAAAAGGAAATAAAATAAAGAACAAAGAAATTACACAAAAGTAGTCTCCAATCTTGATCTCAAAGGTTGTGATGAATTGTCAAAAGTGGGAACCCTTAATATGACCTAGAAAGGTCCTTTTTATAGCCTAGAAATCGTTCCCAAACTTTTCCTTCTTGGCCTTGGCCCATTCCCATTCAGTTGGCAATTTAGCGCCGCTGCCATGTCAGAATCAGCCTGGCGCCAAACTCTGCGCTCTCAGTACTTTGGGCGCGTGGCGCTCGATGCGCTGGTTGAGAAGCGGCGCTTCACCTGCTTTCTATCCCGGGTCGCTAATTTTCTAGCTTTTTGAGCTCTGGAACCTCTGTTTCTGCCCTCTTTTCGCTCCTTTTCACCAATGTGTCACTTTAAATCATTATGACTCAAAAGGAAGAAAATCTATCCTAAGACGACACATATTTGTACAAAAATGAGCAAAAAACTAACTAAAAATGACTCAAAAAGTGTATATAAAATACACCGATCATGAGGCAAGTTTGAGGACATGTGTAATTAATATATGAAGTATGTCTCTTTATGTGCTTTTTTTTTGTAATTAGCGTAGAATGGATTTGAGTTGATTTTGTTTGGTGTGGCTATGAACCTGTTCTTGAGTGACTTTTAAGAGTAACAAAATAGACATTAAAATAGTTAATGACCTACATAATCTCTTGTTGAGCCTGATTTGTATATGTAAATACCATTTATGATTTGTTTAAAACATGTATAGGCTAAAAATGGTTTAAGAACACTTGTTTGTTAATAAATTATTGCGGATAATAATCTGTTTAGGCTTTGAACAATATGGAACCTAGTATCAAGTCATATAGCTGCCTTGGGAGTAATTGAAGAAATTTGAATTGTACTCTTGACTTCCAAAGGCAATCTTTTGTAACATTCTTATCTGTGAAGATTGTTTAGGGTTTGAACAATATGGAACCTCAACGATCCAGAAACTTGAAGATCCTATTACTAATCTGATTGCATATCGAAAGTTCGTACTTACTGTGACCTTCTTCGCGGGTACTTTTCAAACTGTCTTTGGACTACTTAGGTAAGTTTAACGGTAAAATTTACTAACATCAGTTAATGAATGTTATTGGTAATTGTGTAGGGGTATTAATTAATTACAGGGTGGAATTTCTGGTTGATTTTCTATCACATGCTGCTATTGTTGGTTTCATGGCTGGTGCTGCCTGTGTGATTGGAAAACAACAGCTCAAATCACTGTTTGGGATTTCAAACTTTACAAACAAGACTGATATCATATCTGTCTTAACTTCTATCTGCAACTCAATGCATACTGTAAATCAATTTGTTCTTTTTGTCTTCTTCATTCTTTCTACAATATAATATTTGTATTTTTTTTAACAAGTGAGCTAATTCCACTGTTTGTTTTGGCAGTTGAGTCTTTTTAGCTTTATAATTGGGAGTTCATTTCTGATCTTCATTTTTTCCACCAAGTACTAACTGGCAAGTAATTATATTCTTTATAACTGTAGTTACTCCATGTTACTATCTTTCCATATTGAATGAAAAAGACAAGTTTAGTGGATTAAATGAAAAGTTGTGATAATAATATTGGCGTAAACATTAAATGTTGTAAAGAAGAAATATGATAAAATGACAAAAATGGTTCCACATCTTTGGTAGTAGGTTCAAAATGGGTAGTTATTTGTTGATGCATCTTGTCACTAGTGGATAGTTATTTGTCTGGTTTCTTTATGATTCATCTCTTTACGAGAGATGCATTTTAGCTGGTCACTGTAATATATGTAGCACATATGGAGCAATACCTTAAGCATGATGATCCACAATTGCTCTTTCATTGGCGCTCCACTTGTTTTGAGGTTCGCTTCAGGGCTTAAGCGCGCTTTTGACAACACTGTCTGAAAAAAGAGAAGCTAGATTAGTATTGAACTACTAGAAGTAGTTTTATTTGCGTGTAAACACTGAACTTGTTTAAGTTTATTGTTAATGTTGTTATTATTGTTGTTCATGTCTTATCTTGGCAATGTCTTTAAAGCCTGAATTTTTTTAAGGCGTACGCTTCGACTTTACCAGAGGACTTAATCAGAGATTTTCACTCAGTCACATGTAGATTTGGCATTTCTAAAAACATGTATCAGATTTATTACTATGCTTTCTTCTTTCTTGGAGGGAGAGGGATGTTTTCTCAATGATGAAAAAAATTTGTTTCCTGTTTCTGTTAGTGTTCTTATGAGGCCCACGGAACTTTCTACTCAATCTGCAGATGTAGTCAAAATTCCGACTGCTCACTATGAGTTTGGTGCCAACTTTATAGCTCCAAAGGTGTGTAGTTGATACTGTCCCTATCTAGTGTTTGGAACTCATATGATTATCTAAGTGTTGGAGCAGAATGGAAAAGAATTTTTTTCACAACATGAGCTTGATGAGGTCCGAATTGAGTGGGCATCATTTTTTAAAGATTCTCCGTACTACAAAAGTTGTGTCACCTTCATGATATTTGGATAATATGTACTTAGGCTCATTTTGTTTTGGATACATTTGGGAACAAGAAGATTTGTAACATGATTCGATTAATTAGTACATTTTAGTAATAATCGTAAATGTTTCAATATTATGTATTAAAATGATTTCCCGCAATTATTTTATATTTAATTAAATAAATTTAAATTTAAATTTAATTAAAAATTTACCGCCAACAAATATATTAAATTAATAAAATTTGAAAAATTTACCGCCAAAATTTGTAAATTCTGGGAGAAGGAAATAATCAAAGTCAACGACCAAATGTGTGACGGTTTATGCTCGTCACATATTATGTGACAGTTATTTAAACTGTCATCTATGACACAGACTACAGTGACACTTACGAAAACCGTCATCCACTCCCTTTGATGACAGTTTTTAACCGTCATCGTAAGTTCTTTTTCTTATAGCGCTCGAAATTGAATGAACCCAGTTTTTATAAGTCACAAATAACTATAGGGGCCTAACCATGTATTCAAATTACCTTTTTGACCATTAATGCACCGAATGAGGGGTCAGATTCTTTATTATTTTATCAAACGCTATTTATGAAAAAAGTGTTCCAAACCAGTTTGAACCTCCTCGGAAACTAACCAAAATTTGCAATAAGTCTAAAATCATCGTGTGAGCTTGATTGAATCTTCAAATTATGAATCCAAACTCGTTTTACTCAATTTTGTTGACTTAGGTCAATTCTATGAATTTAAGGCCTTTAGTTCAAGTGCTCCAAAACGCAACCGAGTCTTTGAGACTCGTGCCACTCATATCCGCAAGTCATAAATCACCAAAAGAACCTACGAAAGTCTTAAATAGGGAAAAGTAATGGTAGAACTCAAAATGACCGGTTGAATTATTACACAAACACTAGAAATCCAAATTTAGACAGGTAGACAGTTATTCTGCCCTTTTAAAATCCAAATCCAGCTAATCGCATTTAGTTAAGTAGACCCTACCTACCTCCATACTTCAGAAAGTCTAGAGCCCATTAATTTTTGTTCTGGACTAGCTTTTCCAATCATTGTAACTAAAGTTGGAGCATATTATATTTCAAAAAGAAATTATATTTGCTGATTCTCATCAATCATCATTAGAGCTGTATAGAAGAAGCATGATTCTGATTAATAACTTCACATAAACTAATGATTTTTTTATTTTTGCTCTATAATTTGTAATTTTGGAATTTCTACCTTTTCGATTATGTAGGGAATCGAACTCATGACCTTGCGGTCTCGCGCTCTACTGCTACACCAACTTGACTACTCTTGCGGGTTTTTCAACATCATATTGAAGTTTCGTTTGATATTTTATTGAACAAATGAGAATCCTAATACACATTAGTATTTTTATTTGATGTTGTAGAAATTAAATATAAAAAATGAACCAAATCAAATTATTAAAAAAAGGGCAGTCGAAGAAAAATCAGATAATTGGAACAATTTAGATAAATATTTAAGTCTCATTTTAAATATTGTAATAAAATTTAAGTTTTTTTCTTTTTTAAAATTTCATGTCAGCCAAACATTATCACGTAACTAAAACAATGTGCCTACTAGAAAGAAAAAAAAAGGGGGCAGCAAGTAAGTAGAAAGGGGGCATGCATAGAGAAGAGAGGACAACGAGGCAGGCCAGAGCCAGGTAAGCATGGCGGCAAAGAAAGAAGACGACCTGGCTTGTTATATATTTATTATAAGAGTGAGAGAAGGGGTCCTTCATTGCCAGTCTGTAATATACTTGATACGTACACTATTTTCTTGTTTATTTATATCATATACTATGATGATAACGACTACAGACAAGTTACAACACATATTAATGTACTAAATAAACCTTCACCCCTTGTAAGGCTGTATCTCATATATACATACACATCAGTCATCACATCACCCCTCTTCCTTGTTTGGACCATCTTTAATCATGAGTCTTTTTGGCCTTGGAAGCAGGTATATCCATATATACAACATGATTTCATTCAATTTTAACCAAGTTTTTATCTTGAATGATCTATTAGTTTGTTGTTTGATTAATATATCTGTTTGTTCTGGGGTTGGGAACTTATACTATGTTTGGATTCCCAATTGGGGAATTGTTCTTCCATTTATTAGAGGAGCTAAGGATTTATCGAAAATAGCCTCTCTTGCTACCTCCCAGGTAGGGGTAAGCTCTGTGTACACTCTATCCTCGCAAACCCCACTTGTAGGATTATACTGGTATGTTGTTATTGTTGTTGTTTTCATCCATTTATTAGAGAGAATTAGTGTTTAATTTTCTGTGTCTATGTCCTTAACTTCAAGAAAATGGGATATCCTCAACATTTTGCATGTTAGAGTCTTCTTTCTGTGACTAATAGCAGCAGTAATGTGTTTTTTGCCCTTACTGGAGATTTTTGGTTAATTATTCATTGATATGATCATTTCAGAAATCAGAAGACTTTTCGTCCGAAAAAGAGTGCTCCATCAGGAAGCAAGGTTAGAATTTTATGTTCTAGTTCTATGATGTGCCTACATTATTTTCATCTCCTTTTTAATCATTCAACTGATAAATCATAATGATAGAGGCTAATATTTTATTTACCTTTGTTGTTAAAGTTGTTTCCATTTTGTTCCTTACTCTTTTTATCTTATTTCAAAATGTAGGGTGCACAACTTAAGAAACACATTGATGCTACTTTGGGTAGTGGGAACTTGAGGGAAGCTGTTCGGCTACCGCCTGGAGAAGATCTTCATGAGTGGCTCGCTGTAAATAGTACGTTTTCCATTTGTATGCCAGTAAAATATGAATTGCTTGGGTCCTTTCTATGATACCTCGCGAAGTTTCCGTTTTGTTGGTTTTCTGTACTTGTTATTGTATTCCAATGACAGATGGTCAGTCTATCACTTAGATCCAACCAAGTTATAAATAATTTCATATGGATAATTTGACATTAGGCTGCTTATAATATCTCTTGTCGTGACTTGTGAGAATGTAGATCGAATTCACTTAGTAACTTCACCTTGGCCTGCATACATTTGCATATTGGGGTTCTGATGAATCTAAGCCTTTGTTAATTGCCGGAACCACAAATTTTTGCCATATAACATTGAAACTGGTTGTACAATTTTCTCCAAAAGTTCAATAGAGGAATGTTGTTTCCAGAGGTTCTAGAGGCTTGGTACGATGAGAAGGCAGACAATAAAATTGTTTTATCATACGATGAGAAAGGCAGACGAGAAAAGATGTCGATAAATCTTGTTCAGTGTGACAACTGTTTTGAGGACAGCATCAGAACTGGTTTCCATGATGTTGACTTAATAATAAGGATATATACTGCTCTGTAGCAACTTTTGGTGCCCCTTTGTGACATGACATCTACGTTGAACTTTTATCAATTTGTAGCATAAAACAGAATATCCTTTGAGATTTAGTTGTCTGGATATTTGCTCCAAGTACTCAACTGGATGTGGTGCATGCATCTATATGTTGATTTTTGAATATCTTAAGCATCTTTCTGTTGATCCTCACTTTTTATCTTTCTCTTTTGTTACAGCTGTTGACTTTTTCAATCAAGTGAATATATTGTATGGTACTCTCACAGAATTCTGCACCCCGTCGAGCTGTCCGACAATGTCTGCAGGGCCAAAGTAGGTTTCTCAATCTGTTCACTTTGTGGTAGATTCATTTGTTTATTAAGTACATAAGTAACCATTGTAGATTTGTTTCACCACAATTTTAGCCATCATCATTGAATCTGTTTGCTTAGAATGGCGTTAAAGAGGACTAAACCCCTCTAGGTAATAATTATCATCAAAAGTGAAGGTTATTACCCATTAACATTGCTAGTTGTACCTTGTCCATATCTTATGCCAAATTCGATTACCAACTGCTATATTTATTTGGGATTATTGTCCCGAAAACTTTAGCACCTATATGTGATTCCAATTTTCTACTTTTGTGTATCTGCAGAGACCCCTTGAACTGATAGGATGTTGCAAATTTCTCCAACCAACCAAGTAGAAAATTCAGACAACTCCTATTCTAGTATTTTAGTCATTGACAAAAATTATGGTCCATTGTTCTTTTTGGTAATTAAGCCTGACATGCTAAGTCTTGGCTTCTCTATGTCAAGAGAGAGTCAATCGGTAACTATGATAAGATGGAACATACTGCAAAGCAGCCACAGCATGAAAATATGGTGGCAATAATATATAATGCGCTTGAACTTTCCTCATCATTTTACCAACATGTCTGACATTACCTTATTTTGGTTTATAAAGCATGAGATTCTCAGTAAAATATGCTTCATCATTCCCTGCCTATATAGCCAAACCCTCCAAGTAAATATGAGTGAAGTGAAACTCTTCAAGCGGCAGAGGATAACATGTCCTTAGATTCTAAGTACCATAAATATCTCCTTGAATAAAATATAGAAGTAACGCGAGATCGGATTGTTGATACCCTGACGATGTGCTACTATAAAAGCGCCCATCTAGAGATGCATTCAGGATGAAACGAAGGGATGAGAAAGATGTTTTATTAAACAAAAAATGAATATTTTGGACTATCTATATCTCTCACTATCTTCTATGTCATTCATTGCACACTGTCCCAAAATGCATAATGGTTTAATTCTTCAGATAGACTTTCTTTCTATATTGATTCTTATGTGTCCTCCTATTCATGATTGTCTCCTACAGTCTTCTTAGTACTTCCACTGTAACATTGGATATTGGAAATGCAAGATTTCATACATGTGTACTGAATGAGCAATGAAACAGGACAGTTGTCTTCTCAGATTTCTACTCTGAATGAAATGAAAATCCCAATGAAATGTGTTCTTTGTTTGGCATGGCTGATAATTGTTTTGCATATAACTTTTGGCAGGTACGAGTATCGTTGGGCCGATGGAGTTAATATAAAGAAACCAATAGAAGTTTCTGCTCCAAAATATGTGGATTATTTGATGGGATGGATAGAAACTCAGCTAGATGATGAATCAATCTTTCCCCAAAATTTGGGTGAGTAATCTCTCTTTATGTTGTGCATATTACTCTTATGAAAGCTTCCAACTTCACGTCTGATCAATGGTATGGTACAGGTGCGCCATTTCCGTCTAACTTTCAGGATGTTGTGAAGACAATATTTAAGCGATTATTTCGTGTATATGCTCATATCTATCATTCACATTTCCAAAAGATTATCAGTCTGAAGGAAGAAGCTCATATGAATACTTGCTTTAAGCACTTTGTTCTGTTCACATGGGTGAGTTTATAGTACATTTCCTGAATTTATAGTGCATCATATATCTTTAGAAGTAGAATTTGGTTAGTGTTGATTGAGGAAATCTGATGCATGCTCTTGCTTTTTGATACAGGAGTTCCGATTAATTGATAAGGCAGAGCTTGCACCTCTCTATGAGCTTGTTGAGTCTATTCTCCAGCTTTAGTGCCATGTTGTAACTCACATTTTCAACAATTATTTTTTCTTCCTTTCATTATTCATTGATTAGTTTGCGTGGAGAGAAGATGTTTTTTGGACGGGGAAAGCCCAAAAAGTGTGGGAACCTGTCCGATCCTTCGAGAATTTACCCATTTATAAGAACTTTCAATGGTTTGATATTGAATTGTACAACCTTATGCTAGCATTCTCTGTAATTCATGAAACTACTATATAAGTTTGCTTCCTTTATTGTGGTGTATATTATATAAGTGTGTTACTGTGGAGGAAATGCTATATTTTATGTCTTGGCTCAAATTTTTTATTTGAGGAAAGGCAATGGTAGTTATATTTGGAATTTAGAGGTTAACTAAGCTTCTCCCATCTATGAACAATGCAATTTGAGTTCATTTACTGCACTTATAATTACCCATTCAAGATTATGCTGCTACCTAAAGCATTACAATCAGAAAAGACCCTCATATGTCCTGCGGGTCATGGTATTTCATTGAAGATCATGGGAGTAGTAATGATACCCTTTTGAACTCGAGAATAATTAAGAGACACATTTGAGAGCACAAGGGCTAATTATCTTTCCTCAAGGCTAAGTTATGAACAAAACATGTTCTCCCAAAGACACGAGGGATTAATTTATCTTTCTCCGAGGCTAAGTTATGAACAAAACATGTGCTCCCAAAGACACGAGAGGAAGAAAGTATAGAGATGGTTGAGGAAACAATACGGAATAAGGAATTTGATTTTGAATGGAAGATGAGGGCATTCGATTAGGGACACGAGGGGGAAGAAAGTATAGAGATGGTTGAGGAAACAATACGGAATAAGGAATCGGATTTTGAATGGAAGATGAGGGCATTCGATTAATTAAATAGCAAGACATGAGGATTGCATCGCCCCAAAAACGCAACAGAATATGAAATTCAATGAGAAGACTACTAACAATATCAATGAGATGCCTAGTTTGGAGGTTAACTAAGCTTTTTCCAGCTATGGATAATGCAATTTGAGTTCCTTTTACTGCACTTGTAATTACCCATTCAAGATTATGCTGCTACCTAGAGCATTGCAATAAAAAAGACACTCATATGTCCTGCAGCTCATGGATTTTATAACTCTGCAACCACACGGAATTAGTAAGAGCAAGACCTTCCATCTCATGTGTTCTAACATTTAAGTTTTGCATCAAGGAAAGAATGAAAGAACATAAAGACTGTCGAAATTTTCAACCTGATACGTGTATAAGCAGAGCTATTCCATAGAAACTAGACAAACAATTACGCCTCTCAAACAAGTTAGAGGACTATATGAATATTCACTGATAATGTCACTCCATTTAAGCTCATCTCAAGCAAATCAATACAAACAAAAAGGCCAGCAAAAAATGTTGTGTAAGATTAACAATGTAATTTGGTCATTTGTATCTCAAGAAATAATACAGTATTCAGCTATCCAGGGTGCAAAATAGATTGCCGGATGTGGCGATTGGCAGCTCCAGCCTCCTTGCCAAGAAAGTATCGTGGAAAACATCCAATTAACAAAAATGACTAATGTCTTTGTATGGTTGAACAGTATACTTGACTCTGCACCAGTAGCAAATTGCTGAACTTGACCTTCATGGTCTGCATATATACAAGTCACCTGCTTCTAAACAGGGAGAACTTTTTCCCAGTGAGATGAATTCTTTAGTAGAGATTCAATCCACATGCTCTTATATATACCAAGTACTTTGTGTTCAAACTTTGCTATCTGCGTGTTTTCTCGCATATACAACCAGGAAGGGAATTAGCATAAAAACTCTCTTCCAGCTTAGGGAATTCACCCAGCTCTCTCATATAAGGAGCCCCAGAACGAGTCTCATGAAGCTTGATTACTTTGGAGCTGAATTTCTTCCACGAGATCTTACCATCATCGAGTTCATCAACTAGCTTCACGAAATTCATCCTGCAAAAGGATGATCAGATGCCAAAAGTTAGGTTGAAGAATGTACTTCAATTTGGGAATATTGCATTTTCGTAGTTTAACAACAGAATATCTGTCTAGCTAGACAGGGATTAGGCAGGTGGTAAGAACAATTACCTGTCCGGATTAATAGTCTTCTTGAAGTTCTCAAAGCGCCTATGACCTTGTACTGCCTTGGCCATATTTCCATCATAGGTGTAAACGAAAACATCACTCTGAAGAGCAACAACATAGTCCAAACCAGCCAGCATGTTTTGGTGATTCTCAAAAGGATTCAATTCCTCCTCTGCTGAAAGAGTTGAATGGGAAAAAATGTTTGGGAAATTCTCTAGAAGAGGTTGCATGCTTCCATTCCCATAAGCTTCACCAGCCACCAAGTAAATCCTCGTGCTGGATGGGAATCCCAGCCCCTTAAGCAGAAGGGCAGTCTCTCTGGGGGTCAACGGGCAACCACCGAGGGTTCTTCTTTCTGCACCATCAATCTCCTTTTCCTTCCAATGGCCGACCTCATAACGCATCCTACGGAGTTCTTCATCCTCTTCTGCTGTTAAATTATGACTGCAGCCTGTAAAAGCAAGCATATCCTTCTCGTATCTGCAAGTAGCATAGTAAACTGCTTATGTGAAAAGGGTTCAGAAACAACAGTTCTAGCAGGAAAAGAAAATCAAATTTATAGCAAATGCCTTCTGCTAAGATAAGACATCAGCATTATAGTTTGTGCAGTTTATATACAAATGACTTTATATCCATCAAGATAATTGAGAAACAAATCTAACTACATTTATCTGATATTACAACTTTGCAGCTACAAAAAAAGGTTCAGTCAAAGCCATTGATTTAAGAGTGTAAGATTAGAAAGTAAAACTTAGATAACTGTGTCTTTTAAAGCATCAAATGATGAATACTGACCCTGCAAAAATAATGACCTCAAAATTATATAACTTTCTCAGAGAACTTTGTCGCCTAGTTCATTTACAGTGGTATACAGAGAGCTAATGCAAGTGTAATGCTACATTACAGGCATCACGTGGTCTAGTTGCCATTTTTACTGTACTTTATTCAAATGAAAAATCAAACTAAGCTATTACAATGAATGCCATGTCTGGTTACACCAACTGGTGGCATCCAGAACTTTTCCTCTTTCTTTATCCTTAGAGATGACATTCATTTCAGAACCCTTGCATTAATCAAAAGCAATGGCACGAACAATAATACAGCTGAATGTCACTATAGCTCAAACAGCTACGAGAGAAAGAGGCTGCAACTGACCTTAAATGGAGAGCAAGATAAGGACTTCCATCTTGTCGCATCCTCGAAACCAGAATCCTTCCCAAATTTTCAATGGGAGCCGAGTATTTTAATGCTTGGTAATTTACACGGCATCTCAGCTTCTGAATAGAATTGGGTATACCATTGTTGGCTATCCGAGAATCAGTGTGAGTAATATACATTACTTTGTGCTGCTTCAGAAGAGGGAGGACCTCTGTTTTATAGTAACTAACCTGATCAAATGAGAGAAGCATGTAAGTATGATAGGATACTCATTACCACACCATAACATTTTGAAATCCATTGTCAGTTTCATACATTACTTGAAGTAGTCACAACCATGTCAAAAATACACAAATAAATTAGAGCCCTTGTCCTTGAACCTTCTAGTTTTGCAATAAAACAGTTAAAGGACTTCACCTTAGACCAGGATATTGGTGTTTTGTTAAAAGGCTCAGTTCCAGCAAATTCTGGTGGTAATGTCTCGACAATGTGGATGTCGTCCTTTAGAGTTTCAATAAAGTGCTGCCAATCGAAAAGATCTTTGAAGCCACTGCATTTAGGAAACAAAGGTAGAGATCAAGGGGAGCCAAGTCAAGAAAAAAAGCATCTATAGTTATTACTTAAATCGAACAAGAGAATATAGATGTAAAGCATTTGCGAATAAAACAATCATGAGCCCTTGGTTTATTCTACTGTTGTTGATTGGCATTTGGAGAGGGGGTGGGGAGGACGATGTTACAGACCTAAAATAGATATATCAAATTGTGTCACATCTACCCGTTTGGGTTTTTAGATGAGGTTATTAACAGTTTGATGGCAGCAAAAGTTCTGGTTCAAGTCCCAGTTTAGAACGCTATACCCAAGTCTTTTATTTTTTTGTAGCTACTTTGTCCATCCCAATGAGAGTGAAGTAGACTGTAGATTGCTTTAGGATGCAGATAGCAAAAGGCTTGGGTAATTGCTTCAGAAGGTGGAGTAGGACACTTGGATATGTATGTACCCTCAAAGAGCTAATAATATAATGGCATATCTTTCCAATAATATGCCAGCACAGCCTAGTTCTAAAGTTAAAGCAAAGACTTTAAAAAAGTACCGACTGAAGCAAACTCAGGGAAAAAAACTGAAGCAAAGCCCTCTTAAATCTCGAGAGTGACGCACACTAATCAAATTTTAACTAGTTACCAATGAAGCCGTGAGTGATTTAGCTGCAGCCATTTCAAATCAGACCCATAAATAACCCGTAAGTGACCCATATTTGCACGGTTTAGATATGGGTTGAACCCAAATTTTACTCATTATCAATATCATTCACCCAACCTATTTAAATATAGGCGGGTTAGTGAAAATTGGTTTCATTTTGCCGGAACTATTCATGTACACAACTTCTTAAGAAGTCTCCATGTGGCTAAAGAGGCCCCTGCAATCTTGAAAGATGATTGGGTGCACTGTTGTGGCTAAGACTCAAAGTTCTGGAGGGTGGCCCACCAGCTCTTTTGAAGAAGCAAATCATAACTTTCCCCATCTTACGACACTCTTCCTTTTCTTTTCTTTTTTGAGAAGGTGAATCTCTTCCTTCTTCTTTTTTGATATGGTAATCTCTTCCCCTTTTTCCCTTTTTTCTGCTTTTCTTCAATATTTGTTATATTTTCCTTTTCATTCTCTTTTTCCTAGTTCTACTTCATCAGTAAAAATGACCTACACCCTACTCTATCTTTCTTTCTTTTTATTTGATACCAAAAATATGTCTAGAGCCAACCCTAGGATCAACAGCAGCCTTTGAAACTCGGGAATGATGGGCCTGCCCCTCTACCCTTCTAAAACTTAAACACTAGGCTTAGTTCGCTTGGCGTAGAGTGCAAACTTGTGACCTAAGCCTTAAATCCCTCTACCTTTGCTAAGTGAGCTAAGTCCTGGGGCTACACCTAACAACAACAACTACGCCTCAGTCCCAAACAAGATGGGGTCGGCTATATGAATCCTCAATCTACATTTAAGCTCATATTATATCATCATACTAAATAAAATAAAAGTGAAAATAAGTTTTATATATATATATATATGAATATCAATAATAATAATAGTAATATTGGATGTTCTCTAACAAGTCTAAAACCTATCCTCAACTAGTAGCTAGCTTGGATCTTTTTCTCCCATTGTGCCCTATCTTTAGCTAATTTTGCATTGATACCAAGAATATGTAGGCCTTTAGAGACAAGTTCCTTCCATGAGGCTACACCTTACTCTTATCTGTTTTATCCACAAACAGGCTTTTCATCTATTAATTGATATTTTTATCACATAATTGTGTTCTGCACCATTCTATTGTTGTAGAACAAACAATCTGTCATTTCCATTTTTTCCCTGAGGAAACTGAAATATGCCTCAAGAAGAAAATAAAGTTCCATATATTATGCATGTGGAAGAGCGATTAATCGTGTAAATAATTAGCTTCCCTTTTTTGCAGATATGACTTCCATTTACGCTTTGGACTATGAGTGTTGGGTAATCTTCCCATATATACTGAAAGATGAACAAAGTTCGCTACATCATTGCTTTATCTATCAGTGGAATCGAATTGAATTAACTTAGAAAGTGTCGAAATTAAGACTGAATTAATATAAAAGAGATCAGACCGAGAAAACAGATCATATTTAGATTCTAAGGTCAATGTCAGGTGTACTTAAAGGCAATGGTGCACCTGCTTTCTTCAAATCCTGGATTGGCCGCTGGTCTGACCTTCAACTCTAACCGCCTTAATATACATATACACAAATAAAATCAGTGTTCTAAAAAACGGTCTGGGCGGCTGCCTAGGCACCCCCTATACCGTCCCGATTTTGCCCTAGGCGGCCCAACACAGAATATATATATAAAAAATAGAATAGAGGCAAACGAGGCGTGTCGACGGACCTTTTTTGGTACTGATAGGGAAGGAGACGCCGGATTCTCAGGCGAGAATCAAGGGGTATCAATGGCGGGGCTTGGGGTGCGGCGGCGGCGGATGGGGAGACATTAGGTTTTGTTTTCTTTTTAGGTTTGGGATATGGGGTGTTGGACAGAAAAACTAAAAGAGCTAGATGGTCTTACGGGTTTGGGCCAGTTATGGAATAAGTTTTTGGGCTGTGGGAAATGCTGATGTATTGGGCTGTGGGTTTAGGAATAAATCATAAATGGACTGATTTTAATTTGGGTTGGGGTAGGTGTTTTATTTTAGATTTAGTGGAAACAAAAAAAGAGAAGTGAGAATTTTATCGTTTACCTACAAAATTTGTTTGCCACTAATTTCTTCTTTTTTAGTAGTGGCATATATGCACAATGCACCTTGTAACTAAATTTTACCCGTAGTATGGGTAAAGTCACAAGACTATCCATTATTTCATTAAAATCAGCAAACATTAGTATGTGTTAATTTCTCAAAAATTACAAATTATCTGAATGTCAAAATTTCAGTATTCGAAAAACATGATTTATGAATTTATTAACTACTTAAGAATGTATTGATTTATATATTTTATGCATATATAATATATATACAATTAATGTAAAATATTAAAAAATACATCCGCCTAAGCCCCCCCCGCCTAGGAATCCGTCTAGGCGCCCGCCTAGCCGTTTATGCGCTAGGCGGCCAAGCTCCGCCTAGCGTCTTTTAGAACATAAAATAAAATAGGGAAAAGAACGCAAATATAACACCTACTGAGCCTCTTTTCATAATATACCTGAGTAATAGTAGGTAATTACATAGAGAATCCTATAAATATTTACAGGATATATCAAGTCTAGTAAGAATAGAATATCGTGTTTTTAATGGAAGCTTCAAGTACCTCGGGTCTATTATCCAAGAGAATGGAGAGATTGATGACTATGTCACACATCGTATTGGGGCAGGGTGGATGAAATGGAGGCTCTCATATGGAGTCTTGTGCGATAAAAAGGTGCCACCAAAACTTAAAGGCAAGTTATATAGGGCGTTAGTTAGACCGACTATGTTGTATGGGACGGAGTGTTGGTCAGTCAAGACTTCGCATATCCAAAAGATGAAAGTTGCAGAGATGAGGATGCTGAGATCGATATGTAGGCATACAAGGAGGGATAGAATTAGAAATGATGATATCAGGGGCAGAGTGGAGTGGTCCGGTGGAGGATAAAATGCGAAAAGTGAGGTTGAGATAGTTCGGGCATGTGCCGAGGAGAGACACAAATGCCCCAGTGCGGAGGTGTGAGAGGTTGGCTATGGACGGGTTCAGGAGGGGTAGAGGTAGGCCGAAAAAGTATTTGAGGGAGAGGTGATTAGACGGGATATGACGCATGTGCAACTTACTGAGGACATGACCTTAGATAAGGGGTTGTGCAGGATATGGATTAGGGTAGTAGGTAGTCGAGCGTAGTCCTACTTACGCTTACCAATTGATAGTTGTAGTGTTATTATTGTAGGTTGCTTAGTCTATCATACTAGTAGGCGTACTATTGCTTTATAGTATTGTTTGGTTATGTGTTCTTTAGTGTACTTTGTTTATCTTATGTATCTACATTAGTTACTGCTTCTTTTTTCAAAATGTGCTAGCATTGCTTATTCGCTTTTGATACCAGCACTTTCAGCTTTAAATTTCTTGTCCGGATCTAACTGTTTCTCTTGCTTTGTTTGTGCTTATGCTCTGTCTTGAGCCGATGATCTCTCGGAAACAGTCGCTCTACCTACCAAGATAGAGGTAAAGTCTGCGTACACTCTACCCTCCTCAGACCCCACGTTGTGAGATTACAATTGGTATGTTGTTGTTGTTGTTTTTAATGGCAGCGTGTTATATGGAATAATATCCCTAAAATTTAGCATTTATTATGGAAACATATTGTAGTGAATATCATGTTGAATACTACAGTCTTTCAAATATAGATTTGAAGATTGTAGTTCTTATTTGAATATTCTTGCTTTGATTTGAATATCACATTGAAAATTGATTTGAATATTGTAGTTCTTATTTGAATATTCTTGCTTTGTTTTGAATATCTTGTTCAATACTACAATATTTTTTAATATATATTTGTGTACTGGTAAGTTTGGTATGTTATACTGTAATTTTTATTTGATTGTTTTGATTTTAGTTTTTATTTGAATATAGTAGAATATTGAATGAGGAATCAAAAGTCGGGGTTATACGTTCTTTCAATTTTTTGTGTGAAATGTTTAAGAGAAAATAGAGGAACTGAATATGAATTTTACTGATTTTGTTGTGCAAGTGACGTTTTTAAAAGAAGAGAGAAATTGATGGTATAAATGGTTGAGATTATACCTGCAACGTGGATATAATTAAAACAAAATTCCTCAAAAGGTGGGAATTACTCCTTTTTTATGATGGTATCTGTCACACCCACGCACAACGAATAAAAATATTTTCTCCTATGACGATGTCCGGCAGTTAGCAACTTCGCTTGCCAACCCAAGCCGTCTTCAAAGTTCACTCAACATCAAGTAAACTTTAATATTTTACGGAAGCCTTTAAACATCTTGAAACTCAGAATATATACTTTGGAAATGAAAGAACAACACACAAAACGCTTACGGACAACAAATGTCCAACCTTCGTTTTATTCCTCACTCGAGAACAAGTACAAAGGACACTTTTATCAAAGGGACAAAACTCGACTAACACTATACATATTTGGAATCCCAAACTCGTATTCCCATTGGAAGACTCCACTAGACTCACTCTCTAATGAACCTTACCAATTTTCTCTCAAGTTCGGATCCTACTCGATCCTCTCTTTTGGGTTACATTTCGGGTGTGATCCCTCACTTGGATCCTTGGACCCTTTTCTGGATCCTTAAACTAGACTAACCCCTAGTCTATTTATAATAAAGGGAAGCGGCAGCATAATGCTTACAAAGGGGAACACGAAATAAACACTACACTCCACTAACACACTACACACAAATGTGCTAGTCTTATCTTCCACTTGTTGTTGCTTTGGCCTTAAAGGAGAGGGAAGACACCTCCACGTGTCTCTCTTAATATCCTCTCATTTGTACACCTCATGGTTTTAACTTGGTCATCTCCACAAGCTCCTAACCCTTGACTCAGCCGCACTTGCACACAACCAACACTTTACCACGTTTTGCACAATTCTGTTTTACCTCAACCCGGTTCCGGTAAACCTTATCCACAAGCAACTACAACGGTCATATTGACTTGGTCTCAATTTGGTAGTGACCCTCACACCTTGCGGGACACCCCAAACAAACCGCACCTCATTCCATGCAATGGTTTGACCCGAAATTCTTCTTGAACTCGAACCGCACCCGAACCGGCAACAACTTCCGATAAACTAGGATTGACTTGGTCTTTGGAGACTTGTTCAAGCTCAACCCATCTTCAATGGACCGGACCAGACCACTTTGTATGTGTCTTAGACCATCTCCCATGTCCTAAGGAACCACCCGCACACACCCGTTCAAGCCCCCTATCACTGGACCTAAATTTGTGCCTTAGACTTTGTCAACTTGCCTCTTTGTGCCTCTACCGTGGGTATGACTTGATCGAGTGTTTTTACCACACCTCTTCGTGCTACCACTCTGCCTCAAGTCTTCATACATGTGTTGGAACACCTCCCTCATGCCCGCACACTCACACGAACCTTGGCCACACCCGCAAGCCACAATACACGTTCCTTTCTTTTTGGACTTTGGCTAACCACTTGGCCTTGTCAACTCTTTGACCGTCCTTCAACACTTAGCCAAACTCACTTGCATTTCTCATGTCATTGCATACTGCATGTCTTATGTTCCATATCCTTTGCTAACCCACATGATCTCCTCACCACACGGTCCTCACTCAAGAACATTCCTTCACTCAGAATTATTGCCTTTCACCCCAAACATTGTTTTCACTCCAACACCTACTCGCATTGGACCTTATGCCAAGGGACAATGTACTAATCCTTGACATTGTGTCACGGCCAAAGTTGCCTAACTCGCATCCTTTGCTACTCGTTTTGCCTTTGTCCCACAATGCGCAAAACAACGGGTGTGACAAACCACCCACACCAATTGAGTTCGACGTACTCGTCGACTTAACTTGATGCTAGATTTGAGATGTCCTCACCTCAACGTTGAATATGCCTTTGTTGAAAACACCCGCCATCAAGAAGAACCATTTTCTTGCCATTTGTTCCTCCCTTGTCCGCCCTTACCAATTTCTAATGCCTACACTCGCATCCTCGAAAATAAGGCCACAAGAACCCATAGGAACGTTTGGGTTTCAACTTCTCTTGCATCCAACACGTAAGCCACATAGCTTACACAATGAACCCTTTCACTAGGTTCATCAAATCATGGCTCAACACCACGACATAGACTTGTCTCCCTCCTCGTGCAAGTCTCCATTTTTCCGAGACTTTAAGGCAAACACCCGTCGATGCTCCATGCCTCCTTCTCCTCCTCGGATATAACCCAAATAAAGGGCAATAGGCAGCAACATTCTGCCCGCAACATGAACAACATGAGCCTCTTCACACGGCTCACCAATCTTTCCCAAACACAAGAAAGATTTAATGCCTAACTTCCTTCACGAAATTAGACCACCATTGAGCTTGTATTCTCACCAACGAAGACCATACTCCACCCAATTCTTGTAATTAAGTGAACCCTTCTCTCGGATCACCAAATCATGGTAAAAACCATTTCATAGACCCACACCTTCACTCGTGTAGTCTATCTCCATTCGAGACCCAAAGTAAGCATCTTTTTGGACGTCCTACACTTCCTTCTTCGTAGTCCTCGAACATGACTCAAATAAAAAGTCAAGGCAGCATATCATCCACCTAAACATTGAACACACCTTGTCCGACTCTTGTAAGCAAGATCACTTACAAAGTGAACTCTTCACATGGCTCACAACACCATGGAAAAACATTGGCGGCATAGGTTCACAATCTTCTCTTGCAAACCACTTTCATGAGATAATAAGGCAAGCACTTGTCGACCAACTCCCTTACTTCTCTTGACATGACTTTGAACAAGTCAAAACAGTAAGATGGTTCAATTTTCTCCACGAAATTTGACCACAACCGAGCACAACTAGCCCGTAATTCGTCCATCCTTTAAGCGGCTTCTCCCACTTCTCCATACAAGAATGGACATTACATTGAACATGTCCCTTGGAACAGAATCATTTGCTTTAAGTCATAGGTCCGCATCTCCATCTCCCTCGGCAAGTATTGCAATTAAAAGTTACATCTCCTTCCATCAACACTTCCTTCACGGAATTTGGCACCAACATCGGGAGTTTAATACCCCCTCAACATTGTCCACCTCCATTTCTAACGTGTAAACTTCGTGGGTTAGATACTGACTCATTTGCCATGTTTACTAAGGACTTTGATTAATTCCCTAGCAAACCATGCAACATTAACTAAGGCCGCAATACCTTTTCATTCAATCCCACGTTTGTCATGCTTTCGGTTGGCCAAACCCTAAGCCACTTGACACACACAACAAATCCAACAACCAACCACGGTTTTGGACCCCTTCAAGAAGTTCTCTCGTGTTTTACTGTCTCACCATGTCAACACCACTCAAACCCGAAAAGAAATTGTGAACTTGGTTTCACCGGACACTTTTCCATGTCCGACATTAGGGAAGTAAGTTCACTAATGTTTTCCCGACCCCCAAAACAGTGTCAATACTCAGGATTTTGTCACACCATTGACCCAAATCCATAGCCTCGTCGACTCTCTTCACCAAGCAAGTCCTTTCCCCCATTGTTCACAACAATGGTCCCCAACTATTCTAAGCTTATATGTCCGAACCTTAAGGAACATTTAAACACCTTTTAGGAACCATTAGGCTTTGATACCACTTGTCACACCCACGTACAACGAATAAAAATATTTTCGCCTACGACGATGTCCGGCAGTTAGCAACTTCGCTTGTCAACCCAAGTCGTCTTCAAAGTTCACTCAACATCAAGTAAACTTTAATGTTTTGCGGAAGCCTTTAAACATTTTGAAACTCAGAATATATACTTTGGAAATGAAAAAACAACACACAAAACGTTTACGGGCAACAAATGCCCAACCTTCGTTTTATTCCTCACTCGAACAAGTACAAAGGACACTTTTATGCTTTTTACACTTGTCTTAGTCGAAGGGACAAAACTCGACTAACACTATACATATTTGGAATCCCAAACTCGTATTCCCATTGGAAGACTCCACTAGACTCACTCTCTAATGAACCTTACCAATTTTCTCTCAAGTTCAGATCCTACTTGATCCTCTCTCTTTTGGGTTACATTTCGGGTGTGATCCCTCACTTGGATCCTTGGACCCTTTTCTGGATCCTTAAACTAGACTAACCCCTAGTCTATTTATAGTAAAGGAGAGGGGCAGCATAATGCTTACAAATGGGGAACACGAAATCAACAATACACTCCACTAACACACTGCACACAAATGTGCTAGTCTTGTCTTCCACTTATTGTTTCTTTGGCCTAAAGGAAAGGTAAGACACCTCCATGTGTCTCTTTATATCCTCTCATTTGTACACCTCATGGTCTTGACTTGGTCATCTCCACAAGATGCTAGCCCTTAACTCAGCCACACTTGCACACAACCAACATTTTACCACGTTTTGCACAATTCTGTTTTACCTCAACCCGGTTTCGGTAAACCTTATCCACAAGCAACTACAACGGTCATATTGACTTGGTCTCGGTTTGGTAGTGACCTTCACACCTTGCGGGACACCCCCAAACAAACCGCACCTCATTCCATGCAATGGTTTGACCCGGAATTCTTCTTGAACCCGAACCGGCAACAACTTCCGATAAACTAGGATTGACTTGGTCTTTGGAGACTTGTTCAAGCTCAACCCATCTTCAATGGACCGGACCAGACCACTTTGTATGTGTCTTAGACCATCTCCCATGTCCTAAGGAACCACCCGCACACACCCGTTCAAGCCCCCTATCATAGGACCTAACTTGTGCCTTGGACTTTGTCAACTTGCCTTTTTGTGCCTTTAACGTGTGTGTGACTTGGTCAAGTGTTTTTACCACACCTCCTCGTGCTAATACTCTGCCTCAAGTCTTCATACATGTGTTGGAACACCTTCCTCATGCCCGCACACTCACACGAACCTTGGTCACACCCGCAAGCCACAATACACGTTCCTTTCTTCTCGGACTTTGGCTAACCACTTGGACTTTGTCAACTCTTTGATCGTCCTTCAACACTTAGCCAAATTCACTTGCATTTCTCATGTCATTGCATACTGCGTGTCTTGTTATGTATGTTCCATATCCTTTGCTAACCCGCATGATCTCCTCACCACACGGCCCTTACTCAAGAACATTCCTTCACTCGAAATTCTTGTCTTTCACCCCAAGATTGTTTCCACTCCAACACCTACTCGCATTGGACCGAATGCCAAGGAACAATGTACTAATCCTTGACATTGTATTATGACCAAAGTTGCCTAACTCGCACCCTTTGCCATTCGTTTTGCCTTTGTCCCGCAATTATCAAAACTAAGGGTGTGACAGTATCCATGATCTCAGTTATAAAAATTGTATTTAAGAACTTCATATGGTCAGCGGATGGAATTTAAATACACCACTGTCATATTCTGTTATGTGGATTTCCCGTATGGCATACTTGGTTGATTTCTCAAAAAACTATTGCACACACAATTGCTACCTAACGAAAAGAGAAAAGTAGCCACCGATTTAGTAGCCCAAGGATGAGATTCTTTCAACTGCCCAACGTCTTATATCTTAAAGGAGATCCTCCAAAATTGAATTCGTGATGCTTAAGTTCACATTTCTTTCTTACTACTTCTATTTTAAGTCTCCCAAAGTGCCATAATTACTAGCCAATTGATTTCTAGACTAATAAACCTATAAGAAAATTTTGTTCTAGGCTCGTTCTTTACAATCTTTCCTTGCCGCCAGATTTTTTCCATCATTGCATCCTTCGTAACTCAACATGCACCCTAATTAGATTAATCAGTCTCAGCCCTGGAACCATGCTTCCATTCATCAAGTAACAAGCCACTCTTTCTCTAATCGTGAGCCTAGTTGTGTAATATCTAGTAAGAAAAGTTGCTATAAAGGATAGCATCCACAGTCATGACTCTGGATACCAGATTAGATTGTGGGCTTGAAGAACATTAACCTCACTTGTATATTGGTCACAGGATCATAGCAAAGAATGATCACTGCTTTGTCTTTAACCTAACATGACTCTCATAAAGACCATCAGACAGTGGATTCACCCATTCCACCTCAATTCTCCTTCAATGATTTGCAGTAACTTTGAGAATAAGGGAACAAACTTCAAGTCTATAACAGGGCTTCCACCAACTATAAAGGGGTTTCAGCTAGCCCCATGCACCTTTTATGCTTTTGATGTCATCAAAAAAGTAATCTCAGAAGACTATTTCTTTTCTCTTCTTCCTTGGTTATTTTTCTTTCTTCTCTCAGTTAGATCTTGAAAGTTTTTCTCTCGAAGCTAGAAGCACGAACTTGTTAGCACACAAGTGCTTCAAGTCGGGACCACCACCAACCATGTACATGAGAAACTAAGAATCATCTAGAGACTAAACCTTCCCCTTCAACATCACCTAATGCACCTGACAAAAGGTCATCTATTTACCGTAGAACCCAGAACTCTCTCCAGACATATTGGACTGCGCACTTCACAAGTAGAAGCACCTGCAACCAACTTAGGGCTCTATGTTGTTCTTTGATGCTAGACGTTTTGTCCACTCACAAGGGCCCCATATTTCCATAGCTTTGAGCTCTAAATAAGGCTGACCATGATCTTTATAAATTTATACAAGCATGGATCTACTAAGTAGGGTGCAGTCAGTACACATAACACAAGGAGAAACAAGCTACTAGAAACTACTAGGTTACTCGGCCGATATAGACTACATGATGATAGAAAAAATGCAACACACATGATACACATAATTTTGGTATCCATACTAAATAAAATATGTGCTGTGGGTGGTGGGTTTCTTCCATAACTTTTGCCTATCAAAACCCAACGCAAAATAACCATTTAAAAAAATGATAGAGATGATCTTATGAATATGAATTCAATGAAGTGGTAAAATCAGAGCACCTTTCATCTGCCCAGTAGGATGTATGATCAAGAGAAGGAAGTACAAGTGTTGCCTTCATGATTTTAGCAACAGCTACCATATCACAAATCTGCATTCTAGAATTATTTGTTTATCAGATGGAGATGATAGGAATCTTTAACAAAAGAACTGAAACATGAAACCAATAACAACCAGACCCCAAATCTCATCTGATTTAAGCCACCATTTGCATTTATCAGAAGGTAACCATTTGTCTTTGCATCTACAACTGTCAAAGAAAGCAAAAAAGGATGAGTAAGGTAAAAACAGTTATGAGGCCGAATAAAATGAATTTTAATGGTTGAGGATGTTCACGTTTCTGACTCTTTGTCCGCTCAATGCACTGAGTGAAATTTTCACTATTAGGTTTCAACCATATTTCTGAATACTGAAAAAGGAAAAGGAAACAACATTTAAATGTGATACTTTCTCTAGTACGTTCATAGTCTAACAAGCTAGAAGATTTGTGAAAGAACTTACATCTAGCATGCTATTGTGGTTCCCAACAACACCTGATGCAACCATACTTAGAGTCTGTTCCACCTGATTCCGTTCTCCACTATGTTTGGTATCTCCTTCCACATTTCTATAAGCATGAGTGCTTTGATCCCTTAGATTTTGCTGATCGACCAGTGAGTCATATGAATCCTGTTTGGGCAATGACGAACATTTTAAAAAACAAAACTTTACTGATGCAATTAGTCTTGATATTAGTAGTGCGGAACAGAAAAATCATCATCAGTTGCATTTTCAAAACAAAGAGACCTAATTAACAAAGAAACTCATGATTAAAATCTAATACAACCCAAGGCTATATATCTGCCTATCTCAACCTATTCCTTCGTTCTCTATGTGACATATGCTTTGTTTTACATGCTTCACCTAAAGCCTGATACAATTTTATCACTATCATGTGAAATTTTCATCCAAGAGAATACACACTATAGTGCCACATCCACGCTATCTTTGTTGCTAAAATTGGTTGGAATCATTTAATGGATATAAACATATCCTGTGAACAACCAACTGAATTGAAGTTTTACCAAAGTCAAGCATCTGGACAGCATACTATAAATAGCCAAAAGAACAAAAGAAACAGATTGATCACTACTAACAAGCAAATGTCTCCAGAAGAACAGAAAGTACACACATATTTAATCATTCAAAACTAAGTAGCGTTCTGCCATAGAAAAGCCAGGTCCTAAGTCTTGACGATTAAGCTCCAATTGATCTTAAAAAACACCCAAAAAGCAACCAAATTTGAAGGAAAAACAAATACGGGAATCAAGAATTTCATATCTAGAACTAAAAAAAATAACCTGACTATACGCAACTCTATCAATAGCAGATCCAAACCATCCATAAGCACAAAATTTAACAACACCCAAAAACAAACACAACCCACAAAACACCAAGAACATCCAATGCCCCAACTTCTTCCTTCCTTTCAATTCCAACCCAACCCCAAAATCAAGACTCAAAGATTCCAACTTTTTCCTCAAATGCACTCTTTGGATAACGTTACTCAAATGGGTATGCTTCTTTTCGACTAAAATCTCATACCCATCAACGATATTGGCATTAGTTTCAGATCTGGGTGAGTTGAGTTGTACATCAATCTCATGATGAGTATTCAAAGTAGTAGTAGTAGTAGTAGTACCAGTAGTGGCACTACTAGTATTTTGGGTGTTTTGGTTGGTGTTGTTGATTCGTTTGAAAGAGTGGGCTCTTCGGGTAATTGGACCCGAGAATCGTGGGCTGTTGACCCGCTGTGGAATGCCATCGGTGGCGGTGGGGTGGTGGTGGCTGTGGTGGTTGTTATGGTGATGACCCATTTTGTAATTCTTTTTAAGAACAATATAAATACAATAGCTGTAGTGGTACGTTGTATGTATTGGTCTTGGTGGGGTTGGGGGAGTAGTGATTGGTAGTAGTAGTAGTAAAAGGAAAGGAGAGTTGTATTCATCTATTTAAATTGTTTCAGAGAGGAGCCGCCATTTTCAACTACTTTTGAGGTCCGTACTTGGTAAACGCGGATGAATACCTTTATCCCTTTTTCTCTTTTAAAAAATATTTAAATCTAAATACATAAGCATTACTCCCTCTTGTGTGTAGGGATGTCAGTGGGGCGGGTAAATGCGGGTACCGCCCCGCACCCGCTCCAGTTGGGGCGGGTATGGAGGATGGTTTGGTGGGTGGTGGGGCGGGTATGGGTATCAAAGTCTTCTGCCATGTGGGTAGTGGGCGGAGTGGATTTCATATAAGACCATGTACACTCCCATTACCATGCGCCTTGCACCGCCTTTCTTCCTTTTTAATATCATACGTGCATTTCACTCTCAAGTTTAGCATCCTTTCTCCTATAAGAAGTAAAACTCACTATATTTGCCTTACAAAAATCTCCTCTATCTGACTTATTTACAAAGTACCAAACAAGTAGAGATATAAAGTATAACAAGACGAAGTGTTGCATAAAAAATGGGAGCAGTTAGGCGCCATCGATAATAGCGGTGGGATTATTCATATTATTGTCAGAAATTTCTTATTCGATTGCGCGAAACAAGATTCTGCGAGTTCGGGAATATGTACACGATGAGATTTCAAGATGCTTGCTCATGCCATCTTATACTTTTGTATATTTACCGCTTTGTATTATCGCCTTTAATCTCCGTAGTCCGATTTTTCCTTCCCTCCAATCAAGATTTAGTAATAATCGTAACCTTTTTTTGTGTTTCTTCCTCGTATAGTTATACTATTTCACGGGTAATTCTAAAAGTGTTTTTCAGGGTGTTATCATGATCAGTTCATGCAAATGAAATCAACATTTTTTGGATCAGCTTTTGAGATACTCTCTATATCTTCAAGATACTACATAGTATCTTTAAACTAGCTACTTAGGTTCATAGATGTTAGAGATTCACTACTAAAAAAACAAAATTCTGCTATGCAGTTTCATTCAACTTATTTAGGTGGGTACTCGCCGGGTAAGTGGGTACCCGCCCGGAATAGGTGGGGCGGGTGGAGGAATTACTATCCGTGATGGGTGGTGGGGCGGGGATGGGGGTGGATTTTAGGTCGCGGGTACGGGTATGGAGTACCCTTCCCCGCCCCCGCCCCGCCCCATTGACATCCCTACTTGTGTCTAATATATTGAGAGAATTATCATACATTTTGTGTGTAATATATTTGCTCTATGGGTTTCCGACAACTTTCTCTATTTTCCGGCGAGGGTTTCTGGATTTCGGTGGCTGTTCTGCATAATATTTTGTCACAGACCATATTTCAACAGATCTTGATTGTTGTGGTGTCCGCCATCCTTTTTTGATCTGATCCATCCCATTTCCGTCAGTTTTCAGCAGTTTCAGCGCCGGCCGGCAGTCTCCGACGTCTCTTTCCCTTTTTTTTTAAGGTATCAATCTGTGACGTCGTCTGGCAGCGAATAGTGATTTACGGTAATTTTAGGCAGTGAACAGTGTTTTCGGCGCGTGAATAGCAATTTCCGACGTGTGAACA
This sequence comes from Przewalskia tangutica, assembly GCA_029844215.1. Taxonomy (NCBI): domain Eukaryota; kingdom Viridiplantae; phylum Streptophyta; class Magnoliopsida; order Solanales; family Solanaceae; genus Przewalskia; species Przewalskia tangutica. The sequence goes on along the minus strand of CM056732.1, from coordinate 77,500,497 downwards.
GGTTTTATCATTCTTGCATTTATTCTTGTTGCCCTCTATTTTATCAATCGGATCTGTAATAGCCTGACCACGTGTACAAATTCAATTCTACTATTTTACGTGTAAACAGTTTGACACCCATCCTTGGGCCTGGAAAGTAGTGGTGTTGATGCGCGAAAAGATGCACACACTTTAACGCAAGTGCACGTTATCGTGACAAGTAATATAGTCTAGGTAAGACCGAATATCGTCCACAAGGATTAGTGTTCAAGTACCAATTATCTATCTTTTGTTATCTATTTGGTAACCGATATTTGAGTTTGTTGATTATACTAACAATTATAAATACTAATTAACTATGTGTTTACTTCAGTAGTGATGGAAATAGGGCTTCCAAGTCTCCTCAACTATCCGCTTATATTACTTATTAATGCAATGAATTATGGTTCTTCTTCTTTTGGAGCTAGCAGGTTTACTAATTCGTTTTATACTCCCGTTAAGGCTATATAAACACTCAACCCCAGTAGCGCTCCTTTCTACCTTTCGGTGATAAGGATGACTCTAGGAGGATTAAGACCAAAAACCTAGTTAATCGTCACGCGCGCGTGCGTGAAATTAGGTGTTTAAACCTCTCATTAACGCTACACAAGTAATTGAGGTATTTTCATCCCCAATCTGACCTATGTCTACCCAACTTACAGGATAGTCACAACCTCCTCCTTTCGAAGTTTGATTAGAAATCATATAAATAATGATAATTAGTGATCAATTAATTACCAAACATTCAAAGCAATTATTGGGTAAATCTCACCAATAAGAAGAACCATAACACGATCAATTCATAACATAAGGTTCAAGTGATTTGACATGGAAAGCCTATAATGGAATTAGTTCCTATCCATTGACATGTGAGAACTAATTCAATATCCAACATAAAAGCGAAAGTAAAGTAAAGAAAAGAAAAGAAAATTACTAAGTAAAGGTCTCAATCTTCAACTCCAAGAAGTCTTGTGTTTGTGCAAGAAAGGGAACCCTTGAAAGCGCCAGGGTTCTCCTTTTATAGGCTCAAACCGCTTCAACTTTTCCGCCGGGCTGGTAAAACGTCTAAAAACGATTTTCCGCGTCGGCGCCGCCTCGCTATCGGCGGCGCGGAACCTGTATTGCTTCGGTGATTTGGCGCGCGCACGCTCTGCATCTAGGCGCGCGGCATCTTCCGAGACCTTCGGATATTGGCGCCGGCGCTGGACTGTTCACGAGGCGCTGGAACTGTTTGCGGGAGGCGCGTGTCAGTGCACGATTCGCCACTTTCTCGTCTTTTAAGCTCTGGAACCTCCACTTTTGCCCTCTTTTAGCTCATTTTCCGTCAAATAGCCATTTTAACCAATTTGACTCAAAAGAAAGAAAATCTATCCTAAGACGACACGTATTTGTACAAAAAGGGACAAAAGACTAACTAAAAACGACTCAAAAAGTGTATATAAAATACACCGATCAAATACCCCCAAACTTAACATTTGCTCGCCCTCGAGCAAAGATAAAAAGAAAGAAATAAAGACTCAAGAAAAAGGAAAATAAAGGACTCAATGACATTGATCACTTTGTTGCATTGGTGTTACTTTAGAAAAAACATGAAGATTAGCAAAATAATATGCAGGAACATATAGCATGAAATTTTAGCACACTAAACACATTAAGCTAGATATTTCGCAAACTCATTTTTATCATGCTTAATGGAAGTCACAATACTGAATCATGCATGTTAATTTCAAAAATCCTATGACATTTTTACTTGCTATTCTCCACTAATCACGGATATGCATAAAAGAGATCTTCAGGACTTTTAAGGGTTGTAATGTAGGCTTAGGTATGGGTATGTAAAAATAGGCATTTAGGCTCATTTTTGTGTACCATAAGCTCTTTAGCTTTTCAGTGTTTCCCTTTTCTTTTGATTCTTTTCTTCACTTCAAATCTACTTTCCCCTCTTTTGTTTTGAGAGCGTGAAGTGTATCATAATAGCAAGCACCCCCAAACTTAGGCTTTTGCCTATTTCTTATTACTTTTTAATTGGGGTGCATAAATTTTGTTTGCTCTTTTTGTCTCTTTTTTAACACATTCTATTCCAACTATTTCACATGTTTACTTATGGTACAAGTATGGAAATATAGGGTGTCAAAGAAAAAGTTCAATTTTTAGGCTCAATGGGGCTGACTAGGGATATTTTAATGTCAGGGATAGAAAAGAGTGGTAAGAATTGACTAACAAAGAAACGCATGAGTCATCTTCCTAACATGCATATCCTAACTATTTCGCCTCAAATAGCAAGCAATCATAACACATAGGTTTTAATCATTTATCACGCACAATTCAAGCGAGAAACTCCAAATAGACAGATTTTGTGAGTTTTTGGCATATCTAACTTAAGTGTTTAGATAGTTGCTTTTAATTCCATTACATTATTTCACCTTACTTCACTAGGTGTTTCTAGTAACTACAGCATGCATGATCTTTGACAGACAGTTATGACTCAAAAAGAAAAAAAATTATGACTTAAAAATACACAAAAACAACAAAAAAGACTCAAACATACTATAACAATAAGACACAAATAAGACACCCCCCAAACTTAAATCACACATTGTCCCCAATGTGTGTAAGACTCAAAGACAATAAAAGAAATAAGACACTTACAGACTTGGTTTAAAATGGTGGCGGTGGCGGTGGATAATGCATCGACCATTGGTTGAACAGGGAACTCATCTCGTCAAATTCTTTGGTGCAGTTGTTGTTGCCACGCGCCAAATCTTGTTGCCGCGTCTCAACTCTTGTTGTCCTTGTATCAACGTGTCGAAATGTTGCATCATCCTTCTGCAGTTGCGAGCATTCGCTCCATCATAGCACTGGAGGTTACGATTACGTGGTTGGTGGTGCGCTCCTGCCGCATATTGAGCCTCTATTTGATCTCAATCTTCGTTCACGGCGGCCTCTGCTGCCTTTGTTGGTGGTGTTGGTGCTCTTCTGCTGCTGTTGGGGGCTTGGAGTGCGGGAAGGAGTGCACTATCCCATGACATGACGATTGGTTTCTTTCATGAGTATCGATAGGTAGGATTGGGACCCCATTCATGTGGCATAAATTAGTGATAAGTGAGACATGTCTCAACCCACCTGTTGTTACCAACCTGCTGATTTCTTCAATACTTTGCACTATCTCTTTCCCCACATCAATCGTCTTCCCCGTCATGATTCCATATATCAATTTGATCCTATCTTCTGGCACTCTGGTGAAGTGCGTTGATGGGATCAGGCGGCGAAATCTGATCAACCGCGGTTGCTTTGTTGAATCGACACTGCTCGGTCATCTTGACCCATTCAGCAATATCAAATGCAGCCCGGGGTAGCTTCATCTGTGCGCGGCGGCATCGATTGATCTTTGGTGGTCTTCGACCATGTTCTGAAGTAGCTTCGGTCATCACCCCTTTCTTCAACATCTGCTGTTTTTAGAGACACATTTATCACTTCTGACGTCACAGGCATATACCTTCCCCTTACAAAGTATTTATTGTCCACCCTCTCCGAAAAGTTAGCATAGAATTCACGCACCATCGCTGTGTTCATTGGTGCTATCCTTTTCGGGTTTACAAATCTCTTTCACCCCATCATCTCAATCATTGCTCGAATGGGCTCATAGACATCCTCCTCCCCAAGCGAATCCCTTTGATAGTCCATTCCCCTTTCAGGGATTAAGGGCCTAGTACTAAGCTTTTTGTATCTTTCATAAGCTTGTTGGCTAACGAACCTAGTATCATCGTATTGCGGGGCTGAGGTGGATGCGGAGGCTCTTCTCTTTCTGGCAGACATGGTTAAATCACTTTTTGCAGCGTTTTCTTAGTATCACAATTGTTTCCCAACACTATCACACAATAACTAGCAGCTACACACTATCACCTCCAAACTCCAACTCCTGCACTACACAATACCCACACTCTCCTTGTATACTCTTCCTCTAAATTTCACAACCAACTTTTCAACACCCCAACGACTTCAACAATGCAACATTCCTCCAAACTACTGCCTCCTTTTGACTACTGTAAAGCTTTCAAGAAAAGATGAAGATTACCTTTTTTACGGTGTTCTTCAAGGTTTTCGTGCTTCTAATGGTGATTTGAGGCACTGGGATGAAGTTTTGTTGGTTGAAATGGTTAAGGGTTTAGGGATTTTAAGAGTTTTTTGGTTGTGTTTGGGTTTGATTTATGGAAGATTTGTGGGTGAGGTTTGAATTTTTGTGGGTTTTGTGGAGAAGAAAGGTTAGGTTTTGGTTTGATTTTGGGGAAAATTGGGTCTTTGGGCGTTTTATTACTCGGATTTCCGCCGTCATGCGGCCTGCATCAGCCGCGGCTGACTTCTGCAGACTACTGGGAATTTCGCGCGGCGCCTAGACTTGACAATTTTTCTGGGTTTTTGGCGCCGCGACCCTGCTTCCCAGGCGCGACGCCACCGCTTTTTCCGAAATCTGGCTTTTCTTGATTTCGCCGCCTTCAATTTATTTGCCTACACTGTCAATCACAACACAAACACTACCTCGTGAGACCGTTTCTTAAAAATTACTATATTAAAGTAAAATAAATCAAAATACCTTGGGTTGCCTCCCAAGTAGCATCTTTAACGTCTTTTAGCCGGACGCAAGTTCCTTAACTCAATAAGTGTGGGGTGGATTAACCCCACAACCAATCCATTTTCTCCACATTTTTCGTTTTCTTCTTCTTCTTCTTCTCTTCTTAAAATTATCTTCAATGGAAGGTTCAGGAACACATACCTGCTTTTGTGGAGGTTTGGCATCACATACCTGCTTTTGTGGGCTCATCTCCCTTGGTTTGGCTTGTACTGGTTCACAGGGGGTTTTGATGGTGCTAATTGCAAAGCACCTGCTCATGATTGGTGGCTCAATGATGTGTTTAAATACTTTAAACATCATTTCTTCCTTCTCCACCCTCAACGTCAGCTCTCCTCTTTCTACATAGATCAAGGCTCTCCCTGTCGCCAGGAATGGTCTCCCCAATATGATAGGGATTTCTGCATCCTCTTCCATGTCAAGAATGAGGAAGTCCGCAGGAAAAAAGAATTTTCCTACTTTAACAATCACGTCCTCAATCTTCCCTCTTGGGTGAACCACTGTCCTATCGGCTAGTTGCAGGCTCACAGTGGTTGGTTTTGCCTCACCCAACTCCAACCGTTTAAATACTGACAAAGGAATCAAATTTATACTTGCCCCTAAGTCGCAAAGAGTCATGTTGCATGTCACCCTGCCAACTGTGCAAGGCAATGTAAAGCTCTCCCTTGGTCTTTTAGTTTAGGGGGCAACTTTTTCTGCAGGATAGCACTGCACTCCTCCGTTAGCGCAACCATCTCATACTCTGTCAGTTTCTTCTTCTTCCCCAAAATCTCATTCATGAATTTGAAATAGGAGGGCATCTGCTCCAACGCCTCTATAAAGGGTATGTTGATATGCAGCTTTCTGAACGTCTCCAAAAATTTGGAGAATTGTTTATCAACTACCTTCCGCTGTAATCTCTGGGGGAATGGGATCTTCTCAGTATACTCCTTCTCTGGAGTTTTCTCTACTACTGGGCGAGCTTCAACCACCTTCTCTTTCTCTATCTCTGCCATTTGTTCAACTACCGGCTGAGGTATTCTTGCTCAATTGTTTACCACTTCAACCATATCTTGTCGGCATTGTTCTCTGATTCACCTACGTGTTGCTTGGCGGTGTACCTGTGCTATTCGATTGTTTTGCTAGTGACCCACTTGTTCCAAGTTTACGAGCGAGGATCTAGTTTACATCACGGCGGAGTGCAGGCGTTGGTGAGTGCTAACAAAGTTGCTTTCAGCTCGTCTGGCTTTTCTGGCTGAACAGGTGCATTAAATTGTTGAGAAGGTGAGGCCTGAGTAAATGACTGCTGATTTTGGTGTTGCTGGTTTTGGTACTGACCTCTATATTGATTCTGTTGGCCCTGGTCTCCTCTCCATGAAAAATTTGGGTGATTCCTCCACCCTGGATTGTATGTGTTGGAGTATGGGTTGTTCTGTGGCCTCTGATAGTTACCCACGGCCTGACACTCTGTCTGCTCGATTGGCATATTATTAGGATCAGCTGAAGGACACCTATCGAATGTATGTGGGCCTCCACAGATTTCATAGCTCTTTGGCATCCGTGACTGCATTTCGATCTTGTATGTTCTTTGCGTTGTTTAAATCAAAAAGGGCCACTTGGGCATTCAGGGCAGCGATGGCATCTATCTCGTGAACTCCCACTGTTCTCCTTCCACTCATTGGTCTATCTTCTGTGACATGGTTGTTGGTGGCCATATCTTCTAATAATTCGTGAGCTTCGTGAGATGTTTTCCTCATAAATGTCCCACCTGCTGCTGCATCTATAATTGTTCTGGTTGTTCCGCTCAGCCCGTTATAGAAGATGTGGACCAAGTTTCACAACTCAATACAGTGGTGTGGGCACTTTCTCTGCAAATCCTTGAACCTCTCCCAAGCTTCGTATAATGACTCTCCATCTGCTTGGTAGAAGTTATTCAGCTCCCCTCTCAATTTCGCTGCTTTGCACGGTGGAAAGAATTTGGCCAAAAATTTCTGTGCCAGCTCTTGCCATGTAAAAATCGAATCAGCTGGCAGGGTATTTAACCATACTTTTGCTCTATCCCTGAGTGAGAAGGGAAAGAGCCTCAATCTGACGGCGTCATCAGTAACGCTGTTATATCTGAAAGTTGCACATAGCTCCAAGAAATTAGCTATGTGCATATGTGGATCCTCTGATGGCAACCCTCCAAACTGCACTGTGTTCTGCACCATGCTTAGAATCGCCGGTTTGATCTCAAAGTTATTTGCTCCTATTGTTGGGAGTCTAATACATGTATGTGCTCCGTTCACCCTCGGCAACACGTAGTCTCCCAAGTTTCTTTCTGCCTGGACTTGAACTCTCTCCTCGACATCCATAGGTACTCGCCGAGGCATTCCTTGGTTAGGTTGATTTTCACCTAACCCCTCTCTCAACATATTGTTGTTTTGGACGCCGTCCATCTCTATCAAGGTTGCAATTCGCTGGTTCCTCCTATTCTGTTTACAGGTTTTCTCAATCTCTGGATTGAAGGGGACAAGAGTGTCTGCTCCTCTCCTCCTTCGCATAAACTGAGCGCCTGAAACAGATAAAAAACAAACAAACGGATCACGGCACCCTGATTTTTACCAAAATAAAAAAAGCGTAAAAATTAAAGAAAATAAAAAACCAAATTAGAAATTTAAAATAGATAAAATTAATATTGAACTATGTCTAATCCCCGGCAACGGCGCCAAAAACTTGATGCGCGAAAAGATGCACACACTTTAACGCAAGTGCACGTTATCGTGACAAGTAATATAGTCTAGGTAAGACCGAATATCGTCCACAAGGATTAGTGTTCAAGTACCAATTATCTATCTTTTGTTATCTATTTGGTAACCGATATTTGAGTTTGTTGATTATACTAACAATTATAAATACTAATTAACTATGTGTTTACTTCAGTAGTGATGGAAATAGGGCTTCCAAGTCTCCTCAACTATCCGCTTATATTACTTATTAATGCAATGAATTATGGTTCTTCTTCTTTTGGAGCTAGCAGGTTTACTAATTCGTTTTATACTCCCGTTAAGGCTATATAAACACTCAACCCGATGGCGCTCCTTTCTACCTTTCGGTGATAAGGATGACTCTATAGGAGGATTAAGACCAAAAACCTAGTTAATCGTCACGCGCCATGCGTGAAATTAGGTGTTTAAACCTCTCATTAACGCTACACAAGTAATTGAGGTATTTTCATCCCCAATCTGACCTATGTCTACCCAACTTACAGGATAGTCACAACCTCCTCCTTTCGAAGTTTGATTAGAAATCATATAAATAATGATAATTAGTGATCAATTAATTACCAAACATTCAAAGCAATTATTGGGTAAATCTCACCAATAAGAAGAACAACCATAACATGCATCAATTCATAACATAAGGTTCAAGTGATTTGACATGGAAAGCCCTATAATGGAATTAGTTCCTATCCATTGACATGACAAGAACTAATTCAATATCCAACATAAAAACTGAAAGTAAAGTAAAGAAAAGAAAAGAAAATTACTAAGTAAAGGTCTCCAATCTTCAACTCCAAGAAGTCTTGTGTTTGTGCAAGAAAGGGAACCCTTGAAAACTGCCTAGGGTTCTCCTTTTATAGGCTCCAAACCGCCTTCAACTTTTCCCTTCAGGCCTGGCCCAGAAAACGTCTAAAAACCTGATTTTCCCGCGTCGGCGCCGCGGCGCCGGAACTTCTGCGATGTTCTGGTGATTTGGCGCCGCGGCCCTGCACTCTGCTGTCTAGAGGCGCCGTGGCGCTGCATCTTCTGAGACCTTCTGGATATTGGGCGCTGGGGCGCCTGGACCTGTTTGCAGGAGGCACCGCGGCGTTGGCCCGTGTCCGTGCCTGATTCGCCACTTTCTCGTCTTTTAAGCTGTGGAACCTCCACTTTTGCCCTCTTTTAGCTCATTTTCCGTCAAATAGCCATTTTAACCAATTTGACTCAAAAGAAAGAAAATATATCCTAAGACGACACGTATTTGTACAAAAAAGGACAAAAGACTAACTAAAAACGACTCAAAAAGTGTATATAAAATACACCGATCAGGTGTCACAAGTGACCCCCTGTTTACTAATTTAATTTTTTCTTCAAGTCTTGTTTTTGTTTAACCAAACAGATAACATGAATGGAACAACTTGAAGGTAGCCGCAACACCGAGGATAACATTGAAAATGTCTCAATCGAACCAGATGGCCTTTCGACAGCGGACCATGTACCAGAGGACCCAACGGTCACATATACATAGCCACCTCTAGAGGCGGACAAACTCGGGAGGAGGATGTTCCCAAGGACGAAATGTCCAAATAAGTCATGCAGATCCTGAGGGCACATAATGTCGCAATGAGTGGACAGTTGGACACCCTAAAGCATTTATTCTCCAGGTTTTGTGTCCAACAATGTTGGCAACACACTAGCGGCTGCAGCCACTGGCAAATGCCAAAGTGTTGTGGGGAACAGTCAGAACATGCCAAGACTAAATGACACTTCAGGAAGTGAAACTGTTCCTGAAAATCCTTAAAGGAGAAGGTTTTGAAATTCATGGAAGATATGACAAACAATGTGGATACCAAGACGAATGAGGCAGAGAAAAATGCCATGAAGTTTCAACATCAGCTAAATCAAATACTGAAAGCCCCTCATGTGATCGAAGGACTAGATTCAAAGAGATATATTCAGTTGGCATATAAGCCAGAGGTTGCACTTGAGTTGATCCCCAAAAGGTTGAAAATGTTGTTCATAACCAAATATGGCGGAGCTACAGATCCGCAAAAGCACGAAACGGCATACACTACAACCGTCAAAGGGAACGATCTAAAGGAACATGAGATAGAAGCAATCCTAATTAATTTTTTTGCTGAAACACTCGCTAAGAGAGCCTTGACATGATATTCACTTCTCCTTGAGCACTCAATTAGATCGTTCTCCATACTAGTTACTCAGAAAGTGAAGACAAGAAAGACATATATCTTTCGCATTAGACAAGGGGAGACAGAACTCCTTAGGGACTTTGTTACATGATTCCAGTAGAAGTGTATGCTACTACCCACATTCCCAAATGAATGGGTTGTAGAGGCTTTCACAAAGGTTTTGAACCCTTTGAGTTTGAATGCCTCACGTAAGCTAAAAAAATCTTTTGGATTTCCAGGCTACAACATGGGAAGACATGCAAAATTGGTATGAGTCCAATATTCAAATAGAAGATGACTTGCTTGGGACTCAGGCTAGGAGGAGTCGGGACAGACCGTAGCTCCTCAAAGAATCGCTTCCAACCTTATCCCACTCTCGGGAAGCAAGAAAGTGGTCAGGATTTTTGCTCTCTTGAAAAAATAAACAACAAGAGAGGCCCCGAAATAAATAATCAGGTATTGGTGGATTATGACAAACAAAATTTGTCCAACGCCTCTACGAAGGGTTCTAGATACGTAAATTGGTCGAGTATGACGGTACTGAGAACTCATTCAGCATCTCGGAATCCAAAACCATTATAGTTTGATCCAATCAAAAGAGATCAATCTATTTGGTGTGAATCATGGAACTCACAGACACAAAACTGCGAATTTCAGACACCTACGGGAGGATATGGCAGGAATATTAAGTAGGAGCCACCTACGAGAATATTTGAGCAAAAGGGCTCGCAACAACTATAAGCGGGGACCTCTCGCTGAAGAAAAACCTAATCCGGATGAGGATGTTCCCAAGGACAAAATATCCAAATAAGTCATACAGATCCTGAGGGCACAGAGTGTCGCAATGAGTGGACAGTTGGACACCCTGTTGCGATAATTCTAAGTGCTTACGCAAGTGTACGTATCGTTCAAGTAATAAAGATCTGTAAGACCGAGTTATCGTCCACATAGACTGGATTATCAAGTACCGACTATCTATTCTATGGTATCTATTTGGTTAACGTTCTTTAGTTTGAGATTCATAACTAAGGATTAAAACTAAACAAGTGCAGAAAATAAACTAAAGATGATTATACTTTGGATTTATAACAGTTATGAAGGAAATAGGGCTTCCAATCTCTTCAACTATCCACTCTTTCACGTGTTAATGCAATGCTAACACCTGCTGCAACTGTTTTGTCGAAGTGGTCACCTGAGCAGTCAATGCAGTGATAGCATCTAACTCATGAACCCCAGCACTTTCATACTGTTCATTGCTCTCTCATCGGCCCCTGATGGTTGTTTGTGGTCATATCCTCTATCAAATCATGTGCCTCATTGGCACTCTTTCTCATGAATGTTCCTCCTGCTGCAACATCAATAATGGTATGAGTTGTACCACACAGTCCATTGTAGAATATGTGGACTAACATCCGCTTCTCAATCCCGTGATGCGGACACTTTCTATGTAAATCTTTAAACCGCTCTCATGCATCATATAGTGGTTCTCCGTCCAGCTAATAAAAGTTATTAAGCTCACATCTAAGTCTTGCTGCTTTGGATGGAGGGAAGAATTTGGCAAAAAACTTTTGAGCCAAGTCTTGTCATGTGGTAATGGAGTTCGCCTGTAATGAATTCAACCAACTCTTTGCTTTATCTCTGAGTGAGAATGGGAAGAGTCTCAACCGAATGACATCATCAGTAACACCATTGTACTTAAACGTTGCACACAACTCCAGAAAACTTCCTAGATGCAAATGGCAATCTTCAGGCGGTAACCCCCATAAATTGAATTGAGCCTTGAACCATGTGCAATATTGCTGGTTTGATTTCAAAATTATTGGCTTCAACAGCTGGAAGTCTGATGCAAGTCTGCACTCCTGTAATTGTCGGCATCACATAGCTCTCTAAACTCCTTTCTACAGGATGATGGACTTGTCTTATCACAGCCGGTAACTCATCATTCACCATATTCTGATTCACGATCTTCCATCTTAACAATCGATTCTTTTATCTTTTCGGTTCTGTATGCACAATCTTTCAATCTCATGGTTCAGAGAGATAGGAGTGTCTGCTCCTCTCGTACTTCGCATAAATAAATTTCCTAAATTTGATCAAAAACAACAAACAGATCACAACAAACAACACTAAAACAAAATAAAAAATAAAAACCAAATTAGAAATAAGAATAGATAATTCGATATTGAAAGTACGTCAGTCCCCGACAACGGCGTCAAAAACTTGTTGCGATATTTTTAAGTGCTTACGCAAGTGTACGTATCGTTCAAGTAATAAAGATCTGTAAGACCGAGTTATCGTCCACATAGACTGGATTATCAAGTACCGACTATCTATTCTATGGTATCTATTTGGTTAACGTTCTTTAGTTTGAGATTCATAACTAAGGATTAAAACTAACAAGTGCAGAAAATAAACTAAAGATGATTATACTTTGGATTTATAACAGTTATGAAGGAAATAAGGCTTCCAATCTCTTCAACTATCCACTCTTTCACGTGTTAATGCAATGCTAATGACTCTTCTTCTTATTAAGATAGCAGGTTAACTAATCTGGCGTTATATTCTGGTTAAGACATATAAGAGCTCAACCTTGTACAGAAACCTTATATATTTCTATGATAGATTTTACCACACAGTAGGATTAAGAACAATAACCTTAAATACTACACAAGTATCGGAGTACTTTCGTCCACGATTTTAACCTATGTCTAAACAACTACATCATATTCAAATCTCACATTTCAGACTTTTGATTTGATATCATATAAGTTATGACAATTAATCGTCAATTAATTATCAAGCAATCATAGCAATATTGAATAGATCTTAATATGCTGAAGAAGAAATCAATAACTATGCATTAACTATACGAATGAGTTTCAAGAAGATTCGACGGAAAACCCTACTAAAGAGATTAGCTCCTAGACATTGTCATGCTAAGAACTAAATCAATATCCAACATAAACTGAAATAAAAACAAAGGAAAGAAAAGAACTTGAACAAGAGTTGTCTCAAATCTTGTGTTGTAGCCTCCAATTCTTGCCTCCAAAGTATGATAATGAATAATGAAATAATCCCTAGGTCTTATAGATGTAAAAAATCACGGTTTGAACTCTTTTGACCTTCGAAAAGTCGACTTTTTCACGCCCAGTTCTGCGTCGGCGCCGTGAAGCTGCTGGCTGGCGCCATGGCGCTGCTGTTCCTGCAGCTCTCTGAACTTCCAGCGCTATGGCCCTGCATTCTGGCGCCATGGCCCTGCATTCTGGCGCCATGGCGCTGTTTGACGCTCTGCACTTCTTAGACTTCATTTCTTGTATTTTTCTTGTGCAATTTCATCCTAAAAAATAGTATCTTCTCTTTTATAACCGCTGTGACACAAAATGAAAGAAAAACACACCTAACACTATACTTAACGCAAAATAAAAGAGTAAAATACTAACTAAAAAAGACTCAAAAGAGTGTATAAAATACACTCAACAAACACCCCAAACTTACACTTTACTCGCCCTCGAGTAAAGCACTAAAACAAAAACCAAAAACAAAAACAAAGGCTCTATGAAATGGATCAAGTAGTTATAATAATGATTTTTCACAATCATGGATGAAAGTTGGGATAATATGTTAGTATAGTATGAATATTTCGCAATCTAGAATTTCAAGTTAGATATTTCGCAAATTCACTTAGATCGTAATCTCTGGAAATACAAACATCTAACCTATGCATGTCAATTTCATTCCATCTTTTCCAAAACGCTATAGACCTGTTTACTTGCTATTCTCCACTAATCATAGATATACTCATTAGAGTTCATCAGGACTTTCAAGGGTTGTAATGTAGGCTTAGGTTGTGGTAGATAAAAGTAGGCATTTAGGCTCAATTACGTACCATGAGCGTTTTCCATTCAACTCTTTTTTCCTTCTTTTTGACTTTCTTTTTAGTCTCATACCTATTCTCTCCTCTTTTCTTTTGAGAGAATGATACGCATTATTAATAACAAGTATCCCCAAACTTAAGCTTTTGCATTTTTCATTGGGGTGCATCAAATTTTCATTCTTTTTTTCTCTCTTTTTCTACACTTCTCGTTCCAATACTTTTCCATTATTACTTGTGGCACAATCAATGAATCATATGGTGTCAAACAAAGATATTATTTAGGCTCAAAGGGGCTGACTAAGGATACAATTTATGTTAGGGTAGGTAATGAATGGTAAGAAGGACTATCAAAGAAATGTCTGAATCATCTCCCTAAACATGTACATCTTAACTATTTCTCCTCAAATAAGAAACAAACAGATTTTCTATACATTTTCAACCGTTCTTTCCATAACTGACACACATAGGTTAGGCACAAATATCCCAAATAATTAGATGTCATGAATTTTTGGCATATCTAACTTAAGCACACAGATTTTTGCTTTTCAATTTCATTACATTATCTCATTTTAACCAATCAATATCTTTAGCAAGTACAACATGTTTGATCCATAAAAAAATTATGACTCACAAACACATAAAACAAACAAAAAGACAATAAAAAGACTCAAAACAAAAACAAAAAAAACAAAACAAGACGCCCCCCCCCCCCAAACTTAATTGACACACTGTCCCCAATGTGTGAAGACTACAAATAAAAGGATAATTTACATACACAACACACCGGTCATAACGGAGGTCTGGGATAAGATTCTTGAAATTGCACAGGTCATCGATACTTTCTGAACTTTCAGCGCCATGGCGCTATTCCAAATTTCAGTGTGTCTGCCCCTTTTCTAGCATCTCTGGAGTTAGTCCCCCGCTTCACCTGACATCAAAAAACATAAGACAAGAAGCCAATACCATGAGACTGTTCAAGACAAAATAACACAAACTAAAACAGAATTTAAATAACATAATTAAAACATTGAGTTGACTCCCAAGTAGCGTTGTCTTTAACATTTTTTAGTCGGACGCAGTTTTCTTACTAAATCAAGGGGGTAGAGTGTCCCCTCCTCATATCCATTCCAGTACCATTATATTCCTCATTCTCCTCTTCTTTTTCACAAAGTTAATTTCAGGAGGGTTCATTCTCTTTTCAACATTCGCAGTTTCTTTGGCCTTACTCAGGTTCCACCCTTTTCTTTAATGGTACCCCACGGGCATCAGTACTTGTGAGGCTTTTCTCAGGCACAACCTTGTAAACTACCCCAATAGCAAAACATCTAGCATCGACTTGAGGTTCAGTGGGCTGCTTGAAAACTTTGAACATCATTTCCTAACATTGAACTCTGAGTTTTAGCTCTCTTTTTTCAACATCAATAAGTGCCCTCCATGTGGCTAGGAATGGTCTCTCAAGGATCATTGGTATCTTCTCATCTTCCTCCATATTAAGAATGAGGAAGTCCGCAGGCAAGATGAATTTGCCCACTTTTATCAACACATCTTCAATTATTCCTCTAGGATGCACAATAGAGCGATCATCTAGCTGCAAGTGGACTGTTGTTGGCCTTGATTCCCCCAAATCAAGCCTTTTAAACACAGAAATGGGCATTACGTTGACACTTGCCCCCAAATCACACAGGGCTTGCTTGCATGTCATCTTCCCTATGGTACAATGTAAGGTGAAACTCCTTCGATCTTTCAACTTAGGGGGAAGTTTCTTCTGCAAGATAGCACTGCACTCCTCTGTCAGCGCTATTGTCTCATAGTCTGTCAATTTCCTCTTCTTAAACAGGATGTCTTTCATGAACTTCACATAAGCTGGCATTTGCTCCAAAGCTTCAATGAACGGGAGATTGATATGAAGCTTTTTTAAGACCTCTACAAACATGGAAAACTCCTTGTCTAAGGACTTCTTCTGCAGTCATTGAGGGAACAGAATTTTGTCTATATATTCTCTCATGACTCCCGATGGAGCTTTATCTATAATAGGGCGGTCCTCAGTAACCCCCTCTTTTCTCTGCCTCAACTCTTCTCTCCAATTCATTCTCCTTTTCTTTCACTGGCTGAGGTGCAACCTACTCTAACTGCTTCCCACTTCTCAAGTTGATTTCCTGACACTGCTCCCTTGGGTTTATCACAGTATTGCTGGAAAGATTCTCTTGCTCTCTATTATTTAGTGTGTTTGCCAACTGCCCCACTTGTGTCTCCAAATTCTTGATCGATGACCTAGTTTCTGTCCCTGTTTACTTGCTATTCTCCACTAATCATAGATATACTCATTAGAGTTCATCAGGACTTTCAAGGGTTGTAATGTAGGCTTAGGTTGTGGTAGATAAAAGTAGGCATTTAGGCTCAATTACGTACCATGAGCGTTTTCCATTCAACTCTTTTTTCCTTCTTTTTGACTTTCTTTTTAGTCTCATACCTATTCTCTCCTCTTTTCTTTTGAGAGAATGATACGCATTATTAATAACAAGTATCCCCAAACTTAAGCTTTTGCATTTTTCATTGGGGTGCATCAAATTTTCATTCTTTTTTTCTCTCTTTTTCTACACTTCTCGTTCCAATACTTTTCCATTATTACTTGTGGCACAATCAATGAATCATAGGGTGTCAAACAAAGATATTATTTAGGCTCAAAGGGGCTGACTAAGGATACAATTTATGTTAGGGTAGGTAATGAATGGTAAGAAGGACTATCAAAGAAATGTCTGAATCATCTCCCTAAACATGTACATCTTAACTATTTCTCCTCAAATAAGAAACAAACAGATTTTCTATACATTTTTCAACCGTTCTTTCCATAACTGACACACATAGGTTAGGCACAAATATCCCAAATAATTAGATGTCATGAATTTTTGGCATATCTAACTTAAGCACACAGATTTTTGCTTTTCAATTTCATTACATTATCTCATTTTAACCAATCAATATCTTTAGCAAGTACAACATGTTTGATCCATAAAAAAATTATGACTCACAAACACATAAAACAAACAAAAAGACAATAAAAAGACTCAAAACAAAAACAAAAAAACAAAACAAGACGCCCCCCCCCCAAACTTAATTGACACACTGTCCCCAATGTGTGAAGACTACAAATAAAAGGATAATTTACATACACAACACACCGGTCATAACGGAGGTCTGGGATAAGATTCTTGAAATTGCACAGGTCATCGATACTTTCTGAACTTTCAGCGCCATGGCGCTATTCCAAATTTCAGTGTGTCTGCCCCTTTTCTAGCATCTCTGGAGTTAGTCCCCCGCTTCACCTGACATCAAAAAACATAAGACAAGAAGCCAATACCATGAGACTGTTCAAGACAAAATAACACAAACTAAAACAGAATTTAAATAACATAATTAAAACATTGAGTTGACTCCCAAGTAGCGTTGTCTTTAACATTTTTTAGTCGGACGCAGTTTTCTTACTAAATCAAGGGGGTAGAGTGTCCCCTCCTCATATCCATTCCAGTACCATTATATTCCTCATTCTCCTCTTCTTTTTCACAAAGTTAATTTCAGGAGGGTTCATTCTCTTTTCAACATTCGCAGTTTCTTTGGCCTTACTCAGGTTCCACCCTTTTCTTTAATGGTACCCCACGGGCATCAGTACTTGTGAGGCTTTTCTCAGGCACAACCTTGTAAACTACCCCAATAGCAAAACATCTAGCATCGACTTGAGGTTCAGTGGGCTGCTTGAAAACTTTGAACATCATTTCCTAACATTGAACTCTGAGTTTTAGCTCTTTTTTTTCAACATCAATAAGTGCCCTCCATGTGGCTAGGAATGGTCTCTCAAGGATCATTGGTATCTTCTCATCTTCCTCCATATTAAGAATGAGGAAGTCCGCAGGCAAGATGAATTTGCCCACTTTTATCAACACATCTTCAATTATTCCTCTAGGATGCACAATAGAGCGATCATCTAGCTGCAAGTGGACTGTTGTTGGCCTTGATTCCCCCAAATCAAGCCTTTTAAACACAGAAATGGGCATTACGTTGACACTTGCCCCCAAATCACACAGGGCTTGCTTGCATGTCATCTTCCCTATGGTACAATGTAAGGTGAAACTCCTTCGATCTTTCAACTTAGGGGGAAGTTTCTTCTGCAAGATAGCACTGCACTCCTCTGTCAGCGCTATTGTCTCATAGTCTGTCAATTTCCTCTTCTTAAACAGGATGTCTTTCATGAACTTCACATAAGCTGGCATTTGCTCCAAAGCTTCAATGAACGGGAGATTGATATGAAGCTTTTTTAAGACCTCTACAAACATGGAAAACTCCTTGTCTAAGGACTTCTTCTGCAGTCATTGAGGGAACAGAATTTTGTCTATATATTCTCTCATGACTCCCGATGGAGCTTTATCTATAATAGGGCGGTCCTCAGTAACCCCCTCTTTTCTCTGCCTCAACTCTTCTCTCCAATTCATTCTCCTTTTCTTTCACTGGCTGAGGTGCAACCTACTCTAACTGCTTCCCACTTCTCAAGTTGATTTCACGACCGCGCTCCTTGGGTTTATCACAGTATTGCTGGAAAGATTCTCTTGCTCTCTATTATTTAGTGTGTTTGCCAACTGCCCCACTTGTGTCTCCAAATTCTTGATCGATGACCTAGTTTCTGTCATGAACTGGACCTGAAAATTGGTCATTTGTTTCTGGGAATTGGCCAAGGTTGAAAGTGATGACCCGGTCTCTTTCATGAATTGTGTCAGTACTGTCTTTATTTCTCTTATTTCATCTGACTTCTCTTATTGGGCTGGTGGGCTGAACTGCTGTGAGGTCGATGTTGGATTCAAGGATTGTTGTGGATTGCTATGTTGATATTACCCCTGAAACTGAGATTGCTGCCCTTGATCATTCCTCCATGAAAAGTTGGGGTGATTTCTCCACCCCTGATTATAAGTGTTGGAGTATGCATTGTTGTAGGGCCTCTGAAAATTCTCAACTGCTTGGACCTGCTCCATAGGCACATTGTTTGGATCCACTGCTGTGCACCTATCAAAGGGATGGGGACCCCCACAGATTTCACAACTCACTGGTGTCTGAAATGCATTAACGGACATATTAACCTGCTGCAACGGTTTTGTCAAAGTGGTCACCTGAGCAGTCAATGCAGTGATAACATCTAACTCATGAACCCAGCCACTTTCATACTGTTCATTTCTCTCTCATCGGCCCCTGATGGTTATTTGTGGCCATATCCTCTAGCAATTCATGTGCCTCATTGACACTCTTTCTCATGAATGTTCCTCCTGCTGCAGCATTAACAATGGTACGAGTTGTACCACACAGTCCATTGTAGAATATGTGGACTAACATCCGCTTCTCAATCCCGTGATGCGGACACTTTCTCTGCAAATCTTTAAACCGCTCCCATGCATCATATAGTGGTTCTCCGTCCAGCTAATAAAAGTTATTAAGCTCACATTTAAGTCTTGCTGCTTTGGCTGGAGGGAAGAATTTGGCAAGAAACTTTTGAGCCAAGTCTTGTAATGTGGTAATGAAGTTCGCCTGTAATGAATTCAACCAGCTCTTTGCTCTATCCCTGAGTGAGAATGGGAAGAGTCTCAACCTAATGACATCATCAGTAACACCATTGTACTTAAACATTGCACACAGCTCCAGAAAACTTTCTAGATGCAAATGGGAATCTTCAGGCGGTAACCCCCCTAAATTGAACTGAGCCTTGAACCATGTGCAAGATTGCTGGTTTGATTTCAAAATTATTGGCTTCAACAGCTGGAAGTCTGATGCAAGTCTGCACTCCTGTAATTGTCGGCATCACATAGCTCCCTAATCTCCTTTCTACAGGATGATGGACTTGTCTTATCACACCTGGTAACTCATCATTCACCATATTCTGATTCTGCTGATCTTCCATTGCTAACAATCAGCAGTTCTTTTATCTTTTCTGTTCTGTCTGCACAATCATTCAATCTCAGGGTTCAGAGAGATAGGAGTGTCTGCTCCTCTCCTACTTCGCATAAATAAATTTCCTAAAATTGATCAAAAACAACAAACAGATCACGTCAAACAACACTAAAACAAAATAAAAAATAAAAACCAAATTAGAAATAAGAATAGATAATTCGATATTGAAAGTACGTCAGTCCCCGACAACGGCGTCAAAAACTTGTTGCGATATTTCTAAGTGCTTACGCAAGTGTACGTATCGTTCAAGTAATAAAGATCTGTAAGACCGAGTTATCGTCCACATAGACTGGATTATCAAGTACCGACTATCTATTCTATGGTATCTATTTGGTTAACGTTCTTTAGTTTGAGATTCATAACTAAGGATTAAAACTAACAAGTGCAGAAAATAAACTAAAGATGATTATACTTTGGATTTATAACAGTTATGAAGGAAATAGGGCTTCCAATCTCTTCAACTATCCACTCTTTCACGTGTTAATGCAGTGCTAATGACTCTTCTTCTTATTAAGATAGCAGGTTAACTAATCTGGCGTTATATTCTGGTTAAGACATATAAGAGCTCAACCTTGTACAGAAACCTTATATATTTCTATGATAGATTTTACCACACAGTAGGATTAAGAACAATAACCTTAAATACTACACAAGTATCGGAGTACTTTCGTCCACGAATTTAACCTATGTCTAAACAACTACATCATATTCAAATCTCACCTTTCAGACTTTTGATTTGATATCATATAAGTTATGACAATTCATCGTCAATTAATTATCAAGCAATCATAGCAATATTGAATAGATCTTAATATGCTGAAGAAGAAATCAATAACTATGCATTAACTATATGAATGAGTTTCAAGAAGATTCGACGGAAAACCCTACTAAAGAGATTAGCTCCTAGACATTGTCATGCTAAGAACTAAATCAATATCCAACATAAACTGAAATAAAAACAAAGGAAAGAAAAGAACTTGAACAAGAGTTGTCTCAAATCTTGTGTTGTAGCCTCCAATTCTTGCCTCCAAAGTATGATAATGAATAATGAAATAATCCCTAGGTCTTATAGATGTAAAAAATCACGGTTTGGACCCTTTTGCCCTTCAAAAAGTCGACTTTTTCACGCCCAGTTCCTCGTCGGCGTCGTGGCGCTGCTGGCTGGCGCCATGGCGCCGAAATTCCTGCAGCTCTATGAACTTCCAGCGCCATGGCCCTGCATTCTGGCGCCATGGCGCTGTTTGACGCTCTGCACTTCTTAGGCTTCATTTCTTGTATTTTTCTTGTGCAATTTCATCCTAAAAAATAGTATCTTCTCTTTTATAACCGCTGTGACACAAAATGAAAGAAAAACACACCTAACACTATACTTAACGCAAAATAAAAGAGTAAAATACTAACTAAAAAAGACTCAAAAGAGTGTATAAAATACACTCAACAAACACCCCAAACTTACACTTTACTCGCCCTCGAGTAAAGCACTAAAACAAAAACCAAAAACAAAAACAAAAGCTCTATGAAATGGATCAAGTAGTTATAGTAATGATTCTTCACAATCATTGATGAAAGTTGGGATAATATGTTAGTATAGCATGAATATTTCGCAATCTAGAATTTCAAGTTAGATATTTCGTAAATTCACTTAGATCATAATCTCTGGAAATACAAACACCTAACCTATGCATGTCAATTTCATTGCATCTTTTCAAAAACGCTATAGACATGTTTACTTGCTATTCTCCACAAATCATAGATGTACACATTAGAGATCATCAGGACTTTCAAGGGTTGTAATGTAGGCTTAGGTTGTGGTAGATAAAAGTAGACATTTAGGCTCAATTACGTACCATAAACGTTTTCCATTCAACTCTTTTTTCCTTCTTTTTGACTTTCTTTTTAGTCTCATACCTATTCTCTCCTCTTTTCTTTTGAGAGAATGATACGCATTATTAATAACAAGTATCCCCAAACTTAAGCTTTTGCATTTTTCATTGGAGTGCATCAAATTTTCATTCTTTTTTTCTCTCTTTTTCTACACTTCTCGTTCCAATACTTTTCCATTATTACTTGTGGCACAATCAATGAATCATAGGGTGTCAAACAAAGATATTATTTAGGCTCAAAGGGGCTGACTAAGGATACAATTTATGTTAGGGTAGGTAATGAATGGTAAGAAGGACTATCAAAGAAATGTCTGAATCATCTCCCTAAACATGTACATCTTAACTATTTCTCCTCAAATAAGAAACAAACATATTTTCTATACATTTTTCAACCGTTCTTTCCATAACTGACACACATAGGTTAGGCACAAATATCCCAAATAATTAGATGTCATGAATTTTTGGCATATCTAACTTAAGCACACAGATTTTTGCTTTTCAATTTCATTACATTATCTCACTTTAACCAATCAATATCTTTAGCAAGTACAACATGTTTGATCCATAAAAAAAATTATGACTCACAAACACATAAAACAAACAAAAAGACAATAAAAAGACTCAAAAACAAAACAAAAAAACAAAACAAGACCCCCCCCCCCCCCCAAAACTTAATTGACACATTGTCCCCAATGTGTGAAGACTACAAATAAAGGGATAACGTACAGACACAACACAACGGTCATAACGGGGGTCTGGGATGAGATTCTTGAAATTGCACAGGTCATCGAGATTTTTTAAACTTTCAGCGCCATGGCGCTATTCCAAATTTCAGCGTGTCTACCTCTTTTCCAGCATCTCTGGAGTTAGTCCCCCGCTTCACCTGACATAAAAAAACATAAGACAAGAAGCCAATATCATGAGACTATTCAAGACAAAATAAAATAAACTGAAACAGAATTTAAATAACATAATTAAAACATTGGGTTGCCTCCCAAGTAGCGTTGTCTTTAACATTTTTTAGCCGGATGCAGTTTTCTTACTAAGTCAAGGGGGTAGAGTGTCCCCTCCTCATATCCATCCCAGTACCATTCTATTCCTCATTCTCCTATTCTTTTTCACATAGTTAATTTCAGGAGGGTTCATTCTCTTTTCAACATTCGCTGTTTCTTTGGCCTTACTCAGGTTCCACCCTTTTCTTTAATGGTACCCCACGGGCATCAGTACTTGTGAGGCTTTTCTCAGACACAACCTTGTCAACTACCCCAATAGCAAAACATCTAGCATCGACTTGAGGTTTAGTGGGCTGCTTGAAAACTTTGAACATCATTTCCTCACCTTGAACTCTGAGTTTTAGCTCTTTTTTTTCAACATCAATCAGTGCCCTCCCTGTGGCTAGGAATGGTCTCCCAAGGATCATTGGTATCTTCTCATCTTCCTCCATATTAAGAATGAGGAATTCAACAGACAAGATGAATTTGCCCACTTTTATCACCACATCTTCAATTATTCCTCTAGGATGCACAATAGAGCGATCATCTAGCAGCAAGTGGACTGTTGTTGGCCTTGCTTCCCCCAAACCAAGCCTTTTAAACACAGAAAGGGGCATCAGGTTGACACTTGCCCCCAAATCACACAGGGCTTGCTTGCATGTCACCTTCCCTATGGTACAATGTAAGGTGAAACTCCTTGGATCTTTCAACTTAGGGGGAAGTTTCTTCTGCAAGATAGCACTGCACTCCTCTGTTAGCGCTATTGTCTCATAGTCTGTCAATTTCCTCTTCTTAAACAGGATGTCTTTCATGAACTTCACATAAGCTGACATTTGCTCCAAAGCTTCAATGAACGGGAGATTGATATGAAGCTTTTTTAAGATCTCTAAAAACTTGGAAAACTCCTTGTCTAATGACTTCTTCTGCAGTCTTTGAGGGAACATAATTTTGTCTACATATTCTCTCATGACTCCCGATGGAGCTTTCTCTACAATAGGGCGGTCCTCAGTAACCCCCTTTTTCTCTGCCTCAACTGCTCTCTCTAATTCATTCTCCTTTTCTTTCACTGGCTGAGGTGCAACCTACTCTAACTGCTTCCCACTTCTCAAGTTGATTTCCTGACACTGCTCTATTGGGTTTATCATAGTATTGCTGGAAAGATTCTCTTGCTCTCTATTATTTAGTGTGTTTGCCAACTGCCCCACTTGTGTCTCCAAATTCTTGATCGATGACCTAGTTTCTGTCATGAGCTGGTCCTGAAAATTGGTCATTTGTTTCTGGGAATTGACAAGGTAGAAAGTGATGACCCGGTCTCTTTCATGAATTGTGTCAGTACTGTCTTTATTTCTCTTATTTCATCTTACTTCTCTTGTTGGGCTGGTGGGCTGAACTGTTGTGAGGCCGATGCTGGATTCAAGGATTGTTGTGGACTGCTCTGTTGATATTGCCCATGAAACTGAGATTGCTACCCTTGATCATTCCTTCATGAAAAGTTGGGGTGATTTCTCCACCTCTGATTATAAGTGTTGGAGTATGCATTGTTGTAGGGCCTCTGAAAATTCTCAACTGCTTGGACCTGCTCCATAGGCACATTGTTTGGATCCACTGCTGTGCACCTATCAAAGGGATGGGGACCCCCATAAATTTCACTACTCACTGGTGTCTGAACTGCATTAACGGGCATAGTAACCTGCTGCAACTGTTTTGTCAAAGTTGCCACCTGAGCAGTCAATACATTGATAGCATCTAACTCATGAACCCAGCCACTTTCATACTGTTCATTGCTCTCTCATCGGCCCCTGATGGTTGTTTGTGGCCATATCATCTAGCAAATCATGTGCCTCATTGGCACTCTTTCTCATGAATGTTCCTCCTGCTGCAGCATCAATAATGGTACGAGTTGTACCACACACTCCATTGTAGAATATGTGAACTAACATCCGTTTCTCAATCCCGTGATGCGGGCACTTTCTCTGCAAATCTTTAAACCGCTCTCATGCATCATATAGTGGTTCTCCGTCCAGCTAATAAAAGTTATTAAGCTCACATCTAAGTCTTGCTGCTTTGGCTGGAGGGAAGAATTTGGCAAGAAACTTTTGAGTCAAATCTTGTCATGTGGTAATGGAGTTCGCCTATAATGATTTCAACCAGCTCTTTGCTCTACCCCTGAGTGAGAATGGGAAAAGTCTCAACCGAATGGCATCATCAGTAACACCATTGTACTTAAACGTTGCACACAACTCCAGAATATTTTCTAGATGCAAATGGGAATCTTCAGGCGGTAAACCCCCTAAATTGAACTGAGCCTTGAACCATGTGCAAGATTGCTGGTTTGATTTCAAAATTATTGGCTTCAACAGCTGGAAGTCTGATGCAAGTCCGCACTCCTGTAATTGTCGGCATCACATAGCTCCCTAATTTCCTTTCTATAGGATGATGGACTTGTCTTATCACAGCCGGTAACTCATCATTCACCATATTCTGATTCTGCTGATCTTCCATTGCTAACAATCAACAGTTCTTTTATCTTTTCTGTTCTGTCTGCATAATCTTTCAATCTCAGGGTTCAGAGAGATAGGAGTGTCTGCTCCTCTCCTACTTTGCATAAATAAATTTCCTAAAATTGATCAAAAACAACAAACAGATCACGGCAAACAACACTAAAACAAAATAAAAAATAAAAACCAAATTAGAAATAAGAATAGATAATTCGATATTGAAAGTACGTCAGTCCCCGACAACGGCGTCAAAAACTTGTTGCGATATTTCTAAGTGTACGTATCGTTCAAGTAATAAAGATCTGTAAGACCGAGTTATCGTCCACATAGACTGGATTATCAAGTACCGACTATCTATTCTATGGTATCTATTTGGTTAACGTTCTTTAGTTTGAGATTCATAACTAAGGATTAAAACTAACAAGTGTAGAAAATAAACTAAAGATGATTATACTTTGGATTTATAACAGTTATGAAAGAAATAGGGCTTCCAATCTCTTCAACTATCCACTCCTTCACGTGTTAATGCAATGCTAATGACTCTTCATCTTATTAAGATAGCAGGTTAACTAATTTGTCGTTATATTCTGGTTAAGACATATAAGAGCTCAACCTTGTACAGAAACCTTATATATTTCTATGATAGATTTTACCACACGGTAGGATTAAGAACAATAACCTTAAATACTACACAAGTATCGGAGTACTTTCGTCCATGATTTTAACCTATATCTAAACAACTACAGCATATTCAAATCTCACATTTCAGACTTTGATTCGAAATCATATAAGTTATGACAATTAATGGCCAGTTAATTATCAAGTAATCATAACAATATTGAATAAATCTTAATATGCTGAAGAAGAAATTAATAACTATGCATTAACTATATTAAAGAGTTTCAAGAAGATTCGACGGAAAATTCTATTAAAGAGATTAGCTCCTAGACATTGTCATGCTAAAAACTAAATCAATATCCAACATAAACTGAAATAAAAACAAAGTAAAGAAAAGAACTTGAACAAGAGTTGTCTCCAATATTGTGTTGTAGCCTCCAATTCTTGCCTCCAAAGTATGATAATGAATAATGAAATAATCCCTAGGTCTTATAGATGTAAAAAATCACGTTTGGACCCTTTTGACCTTCGAAAAGTCGACTTATTCACGCCCAGTTCCGCGTCGGCGTCGTGGCGCTGCTGGCTAGCGCCATAGCGCCGAAATTCCTGCAGCTCTCTGAACTTCCAGCGCCATGTCCCTGAATTCTGGCGCCATGACGCTGCTTGGCGCTCTGCACTTCTTAGGCTTCATTTCTTGGGTTTTTCTTGTGCAATTTCATGCTCAAAAGTAGCATTTTCTCCTTTATAACTGTTGTGACACAAAATGAAAGTAAAACACGCCAAACATTATACTAAACGCAAAATAAAAGAGTAAAATACTAACTAAAAAATGACTCAAAAGATTGTATAAAATACACTCAACACACCCTAAAATATTTATTCTCCGAGTTTGTATCCAACAATATTGGCAACACACTAGCGGTTGCATCCACTGGCAAATGCCAAAGTGTTGCGGGGAATAGTCAGAACATGCCAAGACTAAATGACACTTCAGGAAATGAAACCATTCCTAAAAATCCTTCCAGGAGCAAGTTTTGAAATTCATGGAAGATATGACAAACAAAGTGGATACCAACGCGAAGGAGGCAGAGAAAAATGCCAAGTAGTTTCAGCATCAGCTAAATCAAATACTGATAGCCCCTCATGTGATCAAAGGACTAGATTCGAAGAGATATATTCAGTTGGCATATAAGCCAGATGCTGCACTTGAATTGATCCCCAAAAGGTTGAAAATGTTGTTCATACCCAAATATGACGGAGCTACAGATCCGCAAAAACATGAAACGGCATACACTACAACCGTCAAAGGGAACGATCTAAAAGAACATGATATAGAAGAAGTCCTAATTAAAAAAATTGTTGAAACACTCGCTAAGGGAGCCTTGACATGGTGTGAATTTCATGGAACTCACGTTCACAAAACTGCGGATTTCAGACACCTATGGAAAGAGGTGGCAGGAATATTAAGTAAGGGCCACCTACGAGAATATTTGAGCGAAAGGGCTCGCAACAACTATGAGTGGGGACCTCTCACTGAAGACAAACCTAATCCGGATGCTCCACCACATGTAATAAACATGATCTTCGGGGGACCTATGACCCCCACTACATCCTTCACTACGGCTGAGAAAATAAAGATTTTGGTTTCTCGGGAGAAATGATTTTGAGAAATACCAGACAGATACGCTATTATTTTCACTAAACGAAGACGCTTTCTAGGTAAAGAGAATTTTGATCGATCCGGAAAGCTTTGCTAACATCATCCGCTTAAAGGTTGTAGAAGAAATAAAGAAGGCAGATAAAATTGTCCCAGCAGCTAGAACGCTCTCGGGTTTCAAAATGTCTAGTGAAACTACTAAGGGTGAGATTGACTTATCGGTAGATGCTATGCGAGTCATAAATGTGACCAAGTTCTATGTCATTTATGGCGATATAAGATATAATGTTATATTTGGGAGACCTTGGATACACGATATGAAGATGGTCCCATCAACGTTACATTTGCTTGTGAAATTCCTGACACCGGAAGGAGTCCAACAAATTAAGAGAGAAAAATTGGCCGCTAGAGAGATGTATGCCATAGAAGAACCAGAAGCAGCGGTGAACCCGAAATAGCAATTACATGAGACGGAACCCATATCAAAAGATGTCCAACAAATTCTGCTAGTAGAGATAGAACTAACGTATCCGGAAGATGGGTGTTCAGATCGATATTAGGTGCCTAGATATTTCCAAGTACCAAACAAATCGGACACCACCAAATCTATGTTAGAAGAGCCTGAGCAGATAGATATGCGATAGAAAACTCCCGACAAGAATGTATACCAGGGCACGGGGATAACCCCGGAGCTCAAGAGTATAATTCATAATTATCTTATAGCTAGCAATGATTGTTTTGCTTGGTCACGTAAGGATATGACAAATATCCTTCCATAAGTCGCAACTCATAGGTTGGGCCTTTATCTCAATTTTTCTCCCATGGGGCAGAAGAAGCGACCCATTTCCAAAGTCTGCAACAAGTTTGTGAAAAAAAGTAACTAGACTCTTAATATAGGATCAATCCAGAAGGTAAAATATCCAAATTGGTTAGCAAATGTAGTTGTAGTACCTAAAAGGAGAAACAAATTTAGAATGTGCATTTACTATAAAGACTTAAATAAGGCATGCCCTAAAGACTCGCTTCTACTAACAAACATAGACCAAATGATCGATGCTACATTCAGACATGAGATAATGAGTTTCCTCGATGTATATTCTGGGTACAACCAAATAAACATCCTTTTTACTACTTTCAGCACTCAATGTTATAATGTTATGCCTTTCGGGTTAAAAAACGTCGGGGCTACATACCAAAGGTTAATAAATAAAATGCTTGAAAAAGAGATAGGAAAACTATGGAAGTATATATAGATGACATGATTATTAAAAGTTTTCGTGTGTAGGACCATTTGAGTCATTTGCAGGAAATGTTGGAAGTACTAAAAGGTAAAATATGAAGCTCAACCCCGAGAAATGTGCCTTCGGGGTAGGCTCTAGAAAATTCTTGGGTCTTTTGGTTTCTTAAAAAGGAATCGAGATAAACCCTGACAAGATAAAAACCATCGAAGACGTATCAGATATGCTTGAAGATGTAAAAATGGTATAGTGATTGATCGGGCGAGTGGCAACTCCTAGCAGGTTTATCTCCCGATCATCGGAGAAGTGTCATAGTTTATTTTCACTCCTGAAAAAAGAGAACGATTTTGTGTGGATGCCCGACTGTCAACAGGACATGCGAGACCTGAAAACTTACTTATCTAGTCCTCCGCTCATGTCAGAGCCTAACGATGGGGAATAACTCTTTATATATCTTGCGGTCTCAAATGTAGCAGTAAGCACAGTCTTTGTATGAGAAGGAAAATGTATGCAATTCCCTATTTATTATGTAAGTAGAGTGATGTCGAGGGCCAAAACCTGATACCCCAACTCGAAAGATTGGCTTTCGCCTTAGTTATGTCATCTCATAAGCTTCGATCGTATTTTCAGTATCACCCAATAACTGTAGTAATTATGTTTCCACTTAAGAACGTGTTATATAAGCCTGAAATTTCAAGGTGATTGACTAAGTGGGTGGTGGAATTGAGTGAATTCGATATTAAATATAATCCATGGACTATGATAAAGTAACAATTCCTTGTGGATTTTGTGGTTGATTTCAGGGCAGGAGTAACCCCTCGGGCAGAAAAGAAGCCATTTTTGTCTCGGGACTGCCCCCGAGGTCTGGATGCTTAACACCGATGGAGCCTCCAATGTCAAGGGAACTAGTCTGGGAATAATATTGCATACTCCCACTGGAGAAGTTTTAAGGCATGTAATTCATAGTTCTCCTTTGACTAAGAATGAAGCTGAGTATGAGTCTTTGATTACATGTTTGGAATTAGTTTGAGGCTTAGGGTCATGAATAATTGAAATCAAATGCGACTCGTTGGTAGTGGTGAACCAAGTTCTTGAAGTGTTCGAAGCCAAGGGGGAGCACATGTCAAGGTAACTCAAAAAGGTTTTGAATCTGATTTCCCAGTTCCAAGAATAGACAGTAGTGCACATACCCTGAGAGGAAAACATGGAGGTAGATACGCTTGCAAATTTAGGCTCCAATGCAGAAGCAGAAGGCCCTAAACCTGAGTCGGTTGTTAAACTTTTACATTTGGCCTTGAACTCGGAGGGGTATGATGAGGTGAACTCAACCAACTTGACTTGTGACTGGAGTAATGAATTCTTAGACTACCTCGTGAACGGAAAGCTCCGGAGGACCTGAAAGCATCTAGAGCTCTGAGGACCAAAGTCGCTCGGTATTGTGGTGGTTGATGGAAAACTTATCCGACTGTGCTATTACGATCCCTTGGATTGATGTGTAGGCCTTGATAAATTTGATTACATGATAAGGGAAGTACATGAATGGATATGAAAAAACTCTTTCGAAGCAGAATCCCTGATGAGAAAACTCATGAGGGCCAGCTATTACTAGCCCCGGATCGAGGAAGATACAAAGTTGTTTGTGAAAAAGTGTGATAATTGTCAGTGCCACGCGTATCTATTGAACCAACCGGGAGAGGAATTGCATATGGTTGTATCTCCATGACCATTCATAAAGTGGAGAATGAATATAATCAGACCTTTGCCTGCAACTCTAGGACAGGTATCACAAATTTTATTTATGACTGATTATTTCTCTAAATGAGTTTAAGATACTGCTTATACGAAGCTCCGGGAGAAGGAGGTGGTTGACTTCATCTGGCAACATATCATTTGTAGTTTTTGCATCTTAAAAGAGATAGCTTGCGATAACGGCTGAAATTTTATCCAGGCCAAAGTTACAAAATTATTGGATGACTTGAACATTAAACGCATCACCTCCACTCCCTATCATCCCAGCGTAAATAGTCTAGCGGAATCAACAAACAAGACTATAATCCAGATTATTAAAAAGAAGTTGGAAGCATCAAAAGAAAAATGGCCTTCCATGTTGTGGGAGATATTATGGGCATATAGAACCACGACATAGACGAGTATATGAGAAACTCCCTTTTTCTTAGTTTATAGGGCAGAAGCCTTAATCCCGGTAGAAGTTGAAACTTCAAGTTTGAGGTACCTCTGGGCAGAAGAATAAGAAAGCTCAGAGTCAGTGGTCGTGCATCTAGATTTACTTGAAGAACGTTGAGATCTTTCGTGCGTCTGGATGGTGGCCCAAAAACAACGAATGAAGCGATATTTAACCAGCGCACAAATCTTCGATATTTCAAACTCAGAGATTTGGTGCTCCGGAAAGTGACTTAGAGCACATGAGAACCCAATTCAGGAAAGCTAGAACCGAACTGGTAAGGTCCATATACATTTATCAAGATCGACGACAAGGGATCTTACCAATTGATAGACTAATAAGGAAATAAACTTCCTAGCAATTGAAACATAAGTCACTTGAAGAAGTATTATGTGTAGTAAGGCAAATATGCATTGCACTCTTTTTCCCTTCGTCTGACTTTTGTCTCAATTGGGTTTTTCCGGCAAGGTTTTTAATGAGGCATCACTAATCAATGTATGTTAAGAGTCTTGCTACCAAAAAATGATATCCAGTATTCGATTCTTCACAGGGTGAACACCCAAACACCAGGGGGCCATATATACCCATATCAGGAGGGAAAATTCGAAGCTTCAAGGAAAAAGAACTGCCCAAATCATCAAATATAGATGTAACCAGACTGACCACACTAGATGGCAATAGATTATTCTTACAATTGTCTTTACAATTATGAGTTAAGGAATTAATAAAAAAAATCTTTTTATGATTAAATAAATATTTGTCATTGAAATCATAAAAATGTATGTTGTTATAAATGTATAAAAAAGTGCCATAATGAACGGGAGACATTCTTTTTTACAACACCTTTCAAAATAAAGGCCTTATCTTATTATAAAACCTTAATAAAAAATAAAATTTTAAAGTTTTGGTTGCTCGAAGTATTGGAGTAAGAAGTTGATCGGGATCAAAGAAAGTACGTAATCAACTATAAGGACATGTGAAGCCCGAATGAAAGATAAAAAATACATCTTTCAAAAGAGAATTCAAGTCTGATGAAAAGTGACTAGAAACTTTAAGATTTAGGATTTTTAAAGCAGTTCATAAGTGAATTCAAAATTTAATTGAACTATTAGAATGGGTAAAGTTGCAATAAAGTAAATTTATAGGAAGAGTACAAACTTAAATCTGTAAATAAAAGCATGAGATGAAAACCTTAAGCAAAATAACAAAGAAAGGGAAATCCATTCATTCATTTACTACCGGGAAAAGAATACCAGATTACAAAAGGATCTACCAGACCCAAAAGTGATCTGATTATATAAAAAATAACAAAATAAAAACTCACGCAAAAGGTTATAATACACTCGATCCATGGTCCGCCAGGGGTGTTTCTCAAAAGATCACTAAAACAACAAGATAAAAGATCAAGAAAGGAGGGCGTCATCAGCTTCCACATCTAAATCGTGTCCATCTACACGTAGCTCTTCCAGGGTTAATTATGCCTCATGAAGGTCAATATCCACATCAAGGGTTCTTGAAGGGATATCAATCCCTAGCTTGCTAGACGCTTTGAGGGTATCATTGAGGGACTTTAAAATAGTTAGATACCTGGGGAGCTTCCACCTTTGATACTTGGATTGAAGCTCTATTATGGTGTTCTCAGCGGAAGTAAATTGCTCCCAGGCTGTGGCCAAGTTTACTTTTAGTCTAACAGTCTTACCTTGTAAAGTCACATATGAGAAAGTCAAGACCTAAAGGGAATTCTCTCGATCCCTCAACGAATCAATGATACTGCAAGCGTAGTCTGAGGGAGGCTTGAAGAGGGTCAAAATCTCTAATATCAGCTCGAAGACTTTCCACTTCGTCCCACATATCTTGAACTTCCTCTGATGACTTATTTTCTTCTTATGAGAGGGACATAGCCTTATTAGTTAAGTCAGTCGTAGAAAGAGCAGTGGTACCCTAATAAAAAGAATCTGTCAGTAAGGAATTTAACTTGTAAATATGGCAAGGAGTAAGCACGATTTTTACAAGTCTAATAGAAATGAGAGGGAAGCCTCTAGGGTTACGATCGAGCACTTCCGGGGAGAAAATACGGATGTTCCGTCCTCAGTACCGGAGGTGGGAATGGAGCTATTCTTAGAAGTATAGGCCATAGAGACTGTTATCTCATTTTCGGGAACATCGGATGGAGGATTCACATGATTGATGTTTTCACCAATTTACTTGTCTTCATCGTCAATTTGTATAACACCCGCTTGCGCTTCCCTCTATAATTCTGTAAGCCGATGACGATTTCTAACCCTTGAATTGATCCCCGATGGGGTCTCGGGAGTTCTTTCTTGAGATTCCCACTTGTGATTGCTAGAAGCAGTTTGGAGTATGTTGGTTAAAGTGGTTGCATAAGAAGACTGTTTTTGGGCCACATGTTTTCTCGTCGGGAGCCCTGCATGAGGAACGAATATAATGAGAAGGAATCCAGGGAAAAAAATGAACATATATAATGGAATTTATTAGGATTAGTCTTACCGTGGTATTTTCCTTTTCACCACTTGAAGGTAATGCTTTTCTATGATCGGATGTTATTAGGAGAGGCACGGAGAAGACTAACAACCCATTTGAAAATCTCATCGATCAGTTATGGCTCAATTAAAATGCCTGCGAAGATACAATACATATGCGTAAGTATGGGATCCCCTATTTACAACAAAAAAGCAAGTTTCCTATTAGAAATACTTACAAGTAGTATTCCATTCTTCTGGGAAAGGATCAGAGGAAGGCTGATGAATTTGGTCAGTCATGATCATTATGAATCTGGTTAACCAGCCCCGGTCGAAGTTGTCTTCAACATTAACGAGGCTATAAATCCCACTGGGGTATAAATGAATAATACAATCCCAGAACAACCTAGGGTAGTAAATGAGAAAAAGATGATCGATTGTGAATGGTGTATTGGCACGGTCAGCCAGCATCTGGATGCAATACACCAGTCTCTAAATTTGAGGAGCAACTTGCCCCAAGCAACTCGATATCGTCGATAGATGCCCTCGATAATCTTTGGGACTTGGAGTCGAAAACCGATAGTAAATGGATACATATGGACCATTGAAAACCCTTCAACATGGTGATTCATCCGGTAAGTTGGATCAAATGTCTTGACGACCGTATTGGAGTTGAAGTTGCAATTTGTAATAACTTCAGGGAGGACCTTCTCAATTATCAAAGATTCTATTTCTTCTACGGATTCGAAGTGCTCTTCTACACGAAAATCTCCTAAAAAGTCAAACCCAGTGGGAAGAATTTATGTCGCAAGAGAATGCGAATCAACTTTGTGACTTTTTGGGGGGACATGCTCTTTTTCTGGTCGACGGTTCAGAGGAGAGGCGTCATTACGATCAGAAGAGTGTGAAGGAGAAGACTTGAAAGATGACATTATGGAGAGAGGTAAGCGGAATGAAAGAGAACTTTTAGGGGTTCTAAGTTTTGGAGAAAATCTTAGTTGACTTTTGTGAAGATTTTAGACTACTATTTATGAAATGAAAAAGTAATGTTTAGAAAGTGAAGAGTCACATATCATCATTGGATTGCTTCACGTTGATCGGAGTGACTAGACAATTGACGCCGTTTCAGAAGTATTAAAGAGATGTGACGTTTGATGTTTTTTGAAATAATTATGTTTTGATTTTCCCACCAAAGTACAGGGTTTTGGTTAGTCCGGTGATTAAATCCATTTTCATGGTGTGAGAAGAACACGTCCGAAAAGTGTGGGGTCTATCTGTATAGGCAAAAATTCGTATACTATAACTGGGCAAATTCTATCATGACACGTGGCAGGTGACGATGAGTCAGATTCATCTCAGCTTCTGGTGCTACCAGTTGAACAAGAACGACACTGAGGACGTTGTTTGGCTGTGAGGTATCGGGGATCGGGAATGTCAAATGAACATTTCGAATCCCAATGTGCGGTTGTTACTTGTTCGATTCCACACCTTACAATGGATCATTATTGACATTTACGAAGACACTAATTATCCAATTATTATATCATTTATTTATTTATATTAATAAGGGAATATATCGTGGGGTGTGTACCCATGAGCTCGAGTATAAATAGAACTCATTATTCCATTATAAATCATCATATGCAAGTTAACACAACCCACTTTTCGATATCATTCTTTGCATTAAAATTTGTGCTTTTATACTAGTCAGATTCGTTACTCAGAAGCCTTTTCCATAAGCTTATAACAGGCTAAGGCTAATTATCTCTTAACTTTGTCTTATTATTATTATTTATTTTCATTGTATATTAGCTAATACTTTTTCCAAATCAGTCTCTTGAGACCTACATGTCCTTGACCACGTGTAAAAATTCAACTGCACCGTTTTACGGATAAACAACCTCTAATAGGCTAATGAACTTTACACCTTAAGCTCATTTCTAACAAAAAAAGATTCATGAAATCCAATTCATTAATTCAAATAAATGTTTATGAGATTTACCTTAAAAAGATTGTATTTCTTATAAACTTTATTCACTTGATTAAAATTTATATATCTTAAGATACTTTCTCCATAATCCAAGAAAATTATAGCTCCCACAATAAAAATAAATAAAAGAATGAAAGTCTTTCTTAATCGTAGGAAAAGAATGAAAGAGAGAAATACTATTATTTCTCTTAAAAATTGAAATACTGAAAACCAAAAAAATATATTTTTTGGGGTGGGGGTGCATAGGGTGGTGGGAGTGGTTGGGATTTGGTGGTGTGGGTTGTGGTAGGATAATTGGTTGAATACTTGAATGTCACTTGTGAATTTGTTTTCCCTACTTTTATTAGGAAAGTTATTTTGCTCATTTTTAAAGAACTTGTTTTCTTAAAAAATGTATTTTTCAAAAAAATTGATCAAACAAACATGAGAAAACTAAAAAATATTTTTCGAAAAATGTTTTGCTCAAACACATCCTAACTGTATTTTATCTGTTAACTTTCTTAATGTCACCCCAAAAGAACAAACTCTGCCTCACATCTGTTCATGAAAAAAAATATAGTTGTGAAAAAATGCATTTAACATACTAAAAACTATACAATTTAGGTTCAGACCCTCATAAAACAAACAAAATTATATTTATATAATAAAAGAATTCCTTCATTAAAAAATAAATACCTATGAGTTGAGGTGGTAAAAAATCAGTTATAGGTAGAGATTCATGTTTATCGTTATTTCCCGCTTATATATTGATGAAAATGAACTCTTAATACATGATGTGTTTGATTAATAATTGTAATATAGGTTTATGAATAAATATAGTTAGCAAAGATCTTAAGCAATTGGTTGATTTAGTCAATTGTTGTCTGTTGTGCTAGTAGGAATTTGACAACGTGGTACAAGAGGAAATGAAAACGATAGGTTTACTCTAATAAATGTAGCACCTATTTTGCATTATTATCCAACATTAATTATGTAAGGACTTAGAACGATGAAATAAGATTATACTATGTGTGTATATATACACCATAACAAAGAAGTTATTTGACAATAATAATTTTTGTTAGTCATATATTAAATATTGTTGTCAAATACTATACTTTTGGCACATTAATATTGCAGTAAATATTAACGGGAAAAGTACTTCAAGTGAGTTATATCTATATAACATTCAATATATTATTATTCAATGTATGTACATAATTATTTTTCACCACATAATGATTTTATCGTTATTATTTATTGTATAAATAATCTTTAATTTGTGAATCCCGTCTAACTAGTACGTATACTAGCTAGAGGACTCCTAAATTAACTTCTTGGTTTCCTTATACTTTGAACACTGGATAAGATCCCAAATAAACCAAAAGATTGGAGAAGGGTGATAATAGGGGCATTCAGGTTTTTGGTTGGATTTTACATTATTAGTGTTAATGTTGGGTTTTATGTTATGACATTTTTTCTAACACAATATTTTCAGTACTAAGTTAAAAACTAAAATGTTTGAACAAATGTTTTTGACATTCGGACCAACATTCTGGTAACAGTTTTGTCCTTTCTTCACGGACTGAAGCTTATCTCGTGGGATTTTTACCACGATGGTAAAGTGACCTGGCAATGAACTTTGAGCAGAATAAAAACGTGGGAGAACAAGTCAAAGCTTGGAGAGCAAGACGAGTGAAGAACAAGTCAAATCAGTTGAGAGAATCACACCTCAAGCTAATGCTTCATGTGCCCACTTTTAGCTCAACCTCCATAACCAATCGATGAGCTTTTCTTCTTTCTACTATAAATAGAGAAGGCAGAAGAGTGATTCGAGATCCAGAAACTTACAAGAAAAAGATCGAGAGAGCTCTCCAGATTTTAGATAAAAAACTGGATCAACAAGTGTTTCCTGAGTTTGTGACGACATTCTGTCCAACATTATAATTGCTGCTTAGATTCTAGATTTGTTCTTTCATTGAAGCAATTGTAATGAGATGTCATGCACCTCTATTTTAGATAGATTTTCCAGGAATAAGTCATCTGCGACTTAACCATTTTT
The DNA here is from genome assembly GCA_029844215.1 of Przewalskia tangutica. NCBI lineage: Eukaryota > Viridiplantae > Streptophyta > Magnoliopsida > Solanales > Solanaceae > Przewalskia > Przewalskia tangutica. Next base: position 77,463,505 of record CM056732.1, on the reverse strand, counting down.
ATTCCTTTTGTATGTAATATTGTAAAGAAGGAATATATCAATTGTATATATTATATATATATAGACGTCATGCACCTCTATTTTAGATAGATTTTCCAGGCATAAGTCATCTGCGACTTAACCCTTTTTATTCATTTTGTATGTAATATTGTAAAGAAGGAATATATATATATATATATATATACAATACTTGGTCATTGACCATCATAGGTTATATATTTTATATAACCTATGTAAAATTAAACCTTTGTGTCTTTATGTCTTTATTATCCTCTGCAATTTAACTCTTCAAAGGTTTTTCTGTTTTTATCTTAAATGTCGGCAGTTCTATCAGACGACATTGTTAACGATATTTGCAAACTGTTCCAAGCGTACAAGTATTTTACTTACTGTTTGTTTTTGTTTATTCCATAGTATAACCCTCTGGATCCAACAAGTGGTATCAGAGTCTACACTTGACATAATAAGGGTTTGGTCCTTTTACATAAACTATGGATCCGGCTAATCCAACAATTGATAGACTTCCTATTTTAGATGGATCAAATTATGCCTATTGAAAAATCCGCCTATGCTCTCATATCAAATCCATTGATATTAGAGCATGTTGATCTATTACCAATGAATATATTATCTCCATGTTGCCACCAGAGGAGGAAGGTGATATACTTTCTAAGCCTGATGCCGAATGGAGTGTGGAAGAAACCAATAATGCAGACTTCAATGAAAAGGCATTAAATGTTATTTTTGCGTGGGTTGATCTCTACATGTTCAAGCTCATACAAAATTGCTCTTCAGGCAAGGATGCTTGAGATACTTTGCAAACTCATTGTGAAGGTATCTCAAGTGTTCGACGAACGAAGCTCCGTATGCTCATGAGTAAATATGAACGTTTAAGGATGGAAGAGACGGAGGATATCAAAACATATTTTGAAAAGTTGATCGACATCTCTAACGAATGTCAAGTTCTTGGTTCACCATTAACCAACAATCAACTTGTGGAAAAAGCACTTCGTTTCCTTCCTGAAAAGTTCAATATAAAGATATGTACGATTGAAGAAGCCCACAATCTTGCTACAATGGATCTTCATACTTTAATGAGTATTCTCAAAACTTATGAGATGAATATGGAGAATCAAAGGACATTGTATAAAAGCAAAGATATAGTACTTCAATCGAAATCCTTAGAGATTCACGTCGATGATGAGGATGATAATCTGGAGGAAATTGGCGATGGTGCAAATGTTTCCCTCCTTACTCGAAAATTCAATTCGATGGTAAGGAAGTTCAACAACAAGAATAGTAATTTTAAATCCAAAATGCACCAAAACCAAAGCTTCAATCAAAAGTCCATTAACCCCTTCCTATAGTACAAAGAGGAAACCAACTAAGGAGAACAAACTCAGATCGAACCAAGTTTGATCCCAGGCAACTCGAATCTGTGCAATGCCATGCGTGTTCAGGCTGGGGTCATTATGCAAATAAATGTGTGAATACCTTAAGAAAAACTGGTAAAAATCGGTGGATCTCTGTTAGTGATGACGAAGGAGAAGAGGAAGTCGACCAAGAAATAGAGTCACAAGAAATATTGGCCAATGTTTACGAACAGTCACTCTCAGAAGATGAAAATGTCATCGACAGTGTTATCTCAGATGTCACCACATTTGCGTCAATATCTGCAGGTCCAGAAACATCTGAAAGGTATGAATACTTTAATTATCCTGATGTTAATTGCTTTACTAGTGTTATTTCTTGTAGTGAGACTAGCTTTGACGATCAAGTTGATCCTAAAGATGACATGATTAAGGACTTGCACAAACCTTGTAAGGACTTGATTCTAGAATCGAAACAACTTGACTCAAAGTTAAAATCTTTAACTCTTGAAATGCAGGTTTAAAAGGCACAATAACCCGCTTAGAGGTTGCACTTACAAAAAAAGATCTTGATTTTGATAAGATTAGTGCAAAGTTGGACTTAGCTGAAACAACTTTCCATAAGCTAAATACAGGTACCTCCAAACTAGATGAAATACTGAATGTTGGTCAATATTCACATGCAGGTTTGGGTTATAAGAATTCTCTTAATGCCATATGCTCCAATCTGTTTGACAAATGTGAGAAAATGGGCTTTGTAAAAGAAAGGAAGTTTTTGTGTCATCACTGTAACAAGACTAGACACTAAAAAACTTATTATTCTAAACTGGAAAAATCCAGGAGCATAATGTTGTCAAGACAACTGTCTAACATTTCAGACAACACTCGAAGTAACACTTCTAAGCCTAGTAACAGAAAAAAGGTTTAAAGAGAGTTTGGATTCCTAAAATGAATGTGTGATATAATGTTGCTATAACTGCTTTAAGAACTAACATTTCAGGTTCATGGTACTTTGACAGTGGGTGATCTCGTCACATGACAGAGACAAAGGATTGCCTAAGGAACTACGAGGCACTCAGTGGGGGAAACGTTACTTATGGAGGTGAAAGCAAAAGTAAAATCATAGGAAAAAGAACCTTAAATGTTCCAGGAGTTCCAGCCTTGAAAAATGTCTTACATGTTGATGGATTATTGGCTAACCTAGTCAGTATAAGTCAATTGTGTGATGATAATTTAGAGGTAAAGTTCAATAAACAGGCTTGTATAGTTACAAATGAAGCTAACCAATGTGTAATGACATGTACAAGAACAGTCGACAATTGCTAACTAGTTGGAGAACAAGAGATATGCAATAATATTAGGACTGATGACACCAGTTTGTAGCATAAAAAATTGGGACATGTCAACTATAGTAACCTTGAAAGATTAATTTCTTATGAAGCTGTTAGAGGCATCCCAAAATTGAGTCCTAAAGATAAAACAGTGATTTGTGAAGATTGTCTAAAAGGTAAGCAACCCGTGTCTCCCATAATGTTGTCAAAAGTGACGGACAACATTCAGGTATGTCTCACTGTTTTCAGCTTTTGCACATGGATCTTATGAGTCAAATTGAGGTAGATAGCCTAGGAGGCATAAGGTATTCTTATGTGATTGTAGATGACTTTTCCAGGTACTCATGGATATTCATTTTGAAAGAAAAGTCTCAAACTTTTGACATGTTCAAAGTGTTGCACTCTATGATAAAGAATCTATATCATTCTTCCATATTTTCGAATAAGGTCAGATCATGGAAAGGAATTTGAGAATAATATGTGTTGACAGTCAATTTTGACCCGTTTTTCGTATATTTGTAGCAATTTTATGTGTTTTAGGACACCACACTCTATCATCATTTTTGCATTTTTTATCTTTTTATTTTTTAAAATTAAGCATTATGTTTTTGTTAATATTATGTTTCTATTATTATTACACCGTCATTTATTTTAATAATATTTGCATCTCTTTAAATAATTAATTGACATCTCGCTTTAATTTTAATTAGACATTAAACATTTGTTAAATATTGTATTTTATTATTATTGCATCGGCATTTGCATTTTTATAATTTTGCATCTTTTTAAATAATTTTTCTTTTAAATAATTAACTCGCTTTGCATTTTGTCAAACCAGTCCAGTACGAGACCCAATCTGAATCATTCCAATCCAACACCATTTTTAATTTCATCCAAACACCCTCTTTTATTCCCCCCCTCCATTTTAAATTTCAAATACCACTTTTCATCTTTCCCCCCCAAACTAAACCCAAACCCTAAACCTAATCCTACCCCTATATAATAAACACTACCCATTAAAAAAAATGAGGGGGGAACATAAGGGGGGCACGAGAACATCGGCGCACATTAAAGGGGCACCAGCCCTTTCCATTTTTTAAGGGCCCCTCCCCTCTCCCATCGTTCCCGTCGCCGCCGCCCTTCGCCGGAGCTCCAAGCTCCGGCAAACCCCCCTTTAAACACCCAGCAGCCGCACAATACATCTAACCCTCCCATTTCCCATCGTCTCCGTCGCTGACTCCGGCGAACTCACGACGCCGGAGTTTGACAGCACCAAAGACTCGTCGAACTCCTACCGTTGACCATGGATCGCTGTCATCGTCGATCTCGCCTATATCATCGATGGCGTCGCTCCGTGCACGCAGTGGTAGTGACGCCGCCATATTCCTTTTTTGTGCTACTCAAAGTAGCAAGAGTCCAAACTCGCGACGTTGGTTTTGACTATGTTCGCAGTATCATTGTTCATTTTATGCTAAGGGACTGATTTCTTTTATTTTGAATCTCGCCGGAGTTTAAAAGAAAAAACTCCGGTGACCTTGAAGGCTTTACTTTGGGTATCTATCGCGGTTTACTGATTTTTGTTTTGTTGCCGGAATTTAAAAATTCCGACGACCTTGTTGGCTTCATTTTTATCGTTGTTGTCGGTTATTTGGACTGTTCTTGATTTTGTTATCCCGCCGGAGTTTTTTAAAAAAAAACTCCTGCGGATTCTGGTGACTGTCCTACTGTTTTCGGTGATTCGTGGGTCACTGTTTTGTTGTTTTCCATTGTCCCACAGATCAGTTGGCTTGTCGTGTTGCTATGTTGATGGTATTCCCACTTCTGGGGACCATTATTGTCACTGTCTTGCTCACTAACGTTCTGTTGGCTATACTCCTTTTATGAACAATTGTGTTGCTCGTTTCACTATGATCCAGCTACTGTTTTGCTGGGTTGGAATTGTTGTTGCTGCTTGTAGTGTCTCGCTAATTATTTTGGGCTATGTTGCTTACTGTTTCGCTGTGTTGCTACTGTTTTGGCGTTCCATAGTGATTTGGACCATTTTTGCCCTTTTTACTACTTTATTAAACTGATTTGGAATAGATACCACACTTGGTATTTTACTGATTTTTTAACAAGATACTACACTTGGTATTTTACTGATTTTTGAACAAGTTATTACACTTGGTATTTTATTGATTTTGAACTCGATACTACACTGGCCGAAGAAGGATTTATCCGTCGATCTGGAGGCCTCCATGGTAAGCGAGACGGAATATGTGGGCGAGGAGGAAAGTGAAAAGATTAGACGAGAATGCATAGTATCGTTCACCGGGAGGTGAGTCGACCGCAGCCGAAGCGATATTGGCTTCTCATGTCTTAGTATCTCTGACATAACACTAGCTGAGCCCACACTATATAAAAATATATCTTTTACATATATCTATATATATATATATATATATATATATATATATTGTGTTTATTTGATAATTTATTTTATTATTTACTAATTCTTTTACTAAGTGTCTTTGTAGGTACCCGGAGGCGCATCCCAAAGTTAAAGCATTCGCATAAAAGGAAAATAAAGCGAAATACCGCTAAGTTTTCTTCACCTCCTCTTTATATGATTATTTCCTTTCATTACAGTCTTGTTAAATATATATCTATTTTCAATGTTTGCATAGTTTCTTAGTTAGAACACCCTTAGAATTGCATGATACCTCTTATAATGGTCAATGACCAAGTATTGTATATATATATATATATATATATATATATATATATATACAATTGATATATTCCTTCTTTACAATATTACAAGATGATACAAAAGGAATAAAAAGGGTTAAGTCGCAGATGACTTATGCCTGAAAAATCTATCTAAAATAGAGGTGCATGACATCTCATTACAATTGCTTCAATAAAAAAACAATTCTAGAATCTAAGCAGCAATTATAATGTTGGCCAGAATGTCGTCACAAACCCAGGCAACATTTGTTGATCCAGTTTCTGATCTAAAATTTGGAGAGCTCTCTCGATCTTTTACTTGTAAGTTTCTGGATCTCGAATCACTCTTCTGCCTTCTCTATTTATAGTAGAAAGTCATCCTAGAAAAGCTCATCGATTGGTTGTAGAGGTTGAGCTAAAAGTGGGCACGTGAAGCAGTAGCTTGAGGCGTGATTCTCTCAACTAATTTGACTTGTTCTTCACTCGTCTTGATCTCCAAGATTTGACTTGTTCTTCACTCTTCTTCACCACGTTTAAAACCAAATTCAAGAAGAAACTGAGTTAAACGACCATACCATGCTCGAGGTGCTTGTTTTAAACCATACAAGACCTTTTTCAGCTTGTATACAAAATCTGGGTGGTGAGGATCTTCAAATCCTTTAGGTTGTTCAACATAGACTTCTTTGTCAAGATAGCCATTCAGGAATGCGCCTTTGACATCCATCTGATGGAGAGTAATCTTCAAACAGCAAGCTACTGCAAGTAACAGCCTAATCGACTCAATTCTGGCCACAGGAGCAAAGGTCTCATCGTAGTCAATTCCTTCGACTTGTGTGTATCCTTGAGCAACTAGTCTAGCCTTATTTCTTACTACAATTCCATATTCATCAGTCTTGTTCTTGAAGATCCATTTAGTTCCAATAACATTCGTATCTTCTGGACGAGAAACTAAATCCCAGACTTCATTTCTGGTGAACTGTTCTAGTTCTTCTTGCATAGCTTGTATCAACAATTGTCCTTGAGTGCTTCTCCAATATTCTTTGGTTCTAGAGTAGATACATAACAAGAAAGATTTACCTTCTGATACATGGTAGACATACACACATATCTGACCATATATCTGTAATTCCGAGGCTCTTTTCTTCTTATTCTTAGACCTTCGAACACTTCTCCTATCACTTGTCCTATAGGATGATTCTTTCTAATCCTGGATGAGGGATCCATGCGTACTGGGTCTTGTAATTCAACATTTCATCCCTCAGTTTCACCTTCTGTGTTCTCGGGTTCAGACTCAGGTGTTGCTCAAGATGTCGTGACATTTGGGGCAACATATGAATCTTCTGCATTCTACTCATTCTTCACTGTTATCACAACGTTATTTTCAGGCATATTTCCTGCAAGATCAGCACAATCATCGAAAACAACGTTAACAGACTCTTGTATAGTTTTGGTTCTAAGATTATACACACGGTAAGCATATGGCTATTTTGAGAATAACCGATAAAAATTCCTTTGTCATTTTTAGAGTCAAACTTGGCTAGTTGTTCCCTATCATTCAAGATGAAACACACACACCCAAAAACATGGAAATACGCAGATTTGGCTTCTTCCTATTTAAGAACTCATAGGGTGTCGTTCTAGTGTCAGGCCTAAGATATACTCTATTTGTTATGTGACTTACAGTATTCAAGGCTTCAACTCAAAAACTTTTTGACAATTTCTTTAAACTCAACATGACTCTAGTCATTTCTTGTAAAATCCTATTCTTTATTTCTGCCACACCATTCTGTTGGGGATTTTTGGGGGCTAAAAATTCATGGAAAATACCCCATTTCTCACAAAATGTTGAGAACATATTGTAACACCCCATTTTAACCGTAGTCGAAAATGGGAGTACTACGTATGGTTGATTCCTAAAATGCATTTAAAGGAGTCGCCGCCTAATTATTATAGTGAATTAGGACACTAAAAATGTAGCATAAAATACTACGAATGATCTCCATTATTAAAGGTCTGTGAAAGCTGTGTGAGATTCTAGGTAAGGGTTCTTTATTATCCTAAAGGGAAGGGGTTAGGCATCCTTTAAGATCCGCTAACTTGCGGTTATCCGTTCAAACTTAGGCTTAATATTATTGTGCTAACATGCAATTTACAATTCTAAAGGTGTTCTAATTATTAAACCAACCAAGAGATATTTAAGCTAGGCATGCAAATATTTAAAATAGATATAGATTTAACAAGATAGTAATTAAAGTAAATAATCATAAAAAAGATGGAATGAATAGAATTTAGCGATATTTCGCTTTTATTTTATTTTATGCGAATGCTTTAACTTTGAGGTGCGCCTTCGGGTACCTGCAAAAGACACTTAGTAAAAGAATTAGTAAATAATGAAATAAATTATCAAATAAACACAACGCATGTATATATATATATATATATATATATATATATATATATATATAGATATATGTAAAAGATATATTTTTATATAGTGTGGGCTCAATAGTGTTATGCGAGGATACTAAGACATGAGAAGCCAATATCGCCAGGTGATCGACTCACCTCCCGGTGAACGATACTATGCATTCTCGTCTAATCTTTTCACTTTTCTCCTCGCCCACATATTCCGTCTCGCTTACCACCATGGAGGCCTCCAGATCGACGGATAAATCCTTCTTCGGCCAGTGTAGTATCGAGTTCAAAATCAATAAAATACCAAGTGTATTAACTTGTTCAAAAATAAGTAAAATACCAAGTGTAGTAACTTGTTCAAAAATCAGTAAAATACCAAGTGTGGTATCTATTCCAAATCAGTTTAATAAAGTAGTAAAAGGGCAAAATCGTCCAAATCACTATGGAACACCAAAACAGTAGCAACACAGCGAAACAGTAAGCAACATAGCCCAAAATGATTAGCGAGACACTACAAGCAGCAACAACAATTCCAACCCAGCAAAATAGTAGCTGGATCATAGTGAAACAAGCAACACAATTGTTTATAAAAGAGGTATAGCCAACAGAACGTTAGTGAGCAAGACAGTGACAATAATGGTCCCCAGAAGTGGGAATACCATCAACATAGCAACACGACAAGACAACTGATCTGTGGGACAATGGAAAACAACAAAATAGTGACCCACGAATCGCCGAAAACAGTAGGACAGTCACCAGAATCCGCATGAGTTTTTTAAAAAAAAAAAAACTCCGGCGGGATAACAAAATCAAGAACAGTCCAAATAACCGACAACAACGATAAAAATGAAGCCAACAAGGTCGTCGGAATTTTTAAATTCCGGCAACAAAACAAAAATCGATGACCGCGATAGATACCCAAAGTAAAGCCTTCAAGGTAGTCGAGTTTTTCTTTTAAACTCGTGAGATTCAAAATAAAAGAAATCAGTCCTTAGCATAAAATGAACAATGAATGCGAACATAGTCAAAACCAACGTCACGGAGTTTGGACTCAACTACTTTGAGTAGCACAAAAAGGAAAATGGCGGCATCACTACCACGATGGTGTACGCCGGAGCGACGCCATCAGATGATATATGGTGAGGGTAGATGTATTGTGCGGCTGCTGGGTGTTTAAAGGGGGGTTCGCCGGAGCTTGGAGCTCCGGCGAAGGGCGGCGGCGACGGGAACGATGGGAGAGGGGAGGGGCCCTTAAAAAATGGAAAGGGCTGGTGCCCCTTTAATGTTGCGGCCGATGTTCTGTGGGCTGCCCCCCTTATGTTCCCCCCTCATTTTTTTTAATGGGTAGTGTTTATTATATAGGGGTAGGATTAGGTTTAGGGTTTGGGTTTAGTTTGGGGGGGAAAGATGAAAAGTGGTATTTGAAATTTAAAATGGAGGGGGGGAATAAAAGAGGGTGTTTGGATGAAATTAAAAATGGTGTTGGATTGGAATGATTCGGATTGGGTCTCGTACTGGACTGGTTTGACAAAATGCAAAGCGGGTTAATTATTTAAAAGAAAAATTATTTAAAAAGATGCAAAATTATAAAAATGCAAATGTCGATGCAATAATAATAAAATACAATATTTAGACAAATGTTTAATGTCTAATTAAAATTAAAGCGGGATATCAATTAATTATTTAAAGAAATGCAAATATTATTAAAATAAATGACGGTGTAATAATAATAGAAACATAATATTAACAAAAACATAATGCTTAATTTTAAAAAATAAAAAGATAAAAAATGCAAAAATGATGATAGAGTGCGGTGTCCTAAAACACATAAAATTGCAACAAATATACGAAAAATGGGTCAAAATTGACTGTCAACAGCATGTCCCTCTTTGTACGGAGATGATGGAAGAGTCTTCGGACAAAGATGTTGACTTGTAGTCAATTTTGTCCTGTTTTATGAACTAGAACTCCAAAGTGGGGCTGATGCAAACTCAAAATTGTCCCAGTGTCGAATTATGATGACACTGGGTCGTTGTGATGCGAAAAAAATAAAAACAAAGCTGACACAGATTTAAAAAATGTCCCAGTGTCGAATTATGAGGAGACTGGGTTGCTGCGATGCTAAAATTATGGTCGGACGAATACCGATTCAAAAATATGTCCCAGTGTCGAATTATGATGACACTGGGTTGTTGTGATCTTAGGAAAATTAAGGCGGGGCGGATGCGATTCAAAATTTTGTCGATGTCGAATTATGATGACACCGGGTTACGTGTTCATGAGATCGGAGAGATTGGATCCACGTTCGAGGTACAAATTGCTTCAGTTCGCTGAGATAGTTCCACGTTGTGCTCCGGCTCCTGTAAATTAAAGCTCCTGCAGGCTAAAGCTTAAAAAGATTAGTGCATAATTGTTAAGACAGAAAAATGATAAAGCATGAATATATGAGAAATACGATCATGTGAGTAGGAGTGTCGTCCTGTATAGACGTAAAGTGTTGAAGGTGACGTAGTTGCAGATGAATGATTAAGATGTTGGTGACGTCACTGTGTTGACACGTTGCAGGTCTAACTCATGCACGATAGATGCGACGTGAGCGACGCCGGTACTTAGGCGTCATTGTGCATATGACGTTGGTGCTCATGTGTTGACTTAGATGATGCCGGTGCTCAGGCATTGATGCAGATGATGCCGGTGCTCAGGTATCCCTCCGCGGCCGAAATGGCCGCCTACGTATCCCTCCGCGGGAATCAGGTCACACGTAGTTCCGAAGTGATAAAATTTTGAGAAAATCGTTGTTTGAGATATGGGCTTTCCGCGTATCGCGCTGATAATGCAAAGAATAACACAGCCCCAGAAAACCAAGCTAGTATAGCTCGTAATTAATACTAAGGGAATGCACAAAGTTGAAGTAGCAAAATAATGTAGTAGAGTGCACATAGCTGAAAGCAACAAACATTATAATAGCAAGCAGACTATATAGATATCAAATGCGCGTCCTAGCATGTTTGGGACCTCTTTTATGCCAGAGGTGGGCCTAAACGCCAAATATGCGGGATTATGATAGATAGGTCCAAGCTGTTAAATTGCAATGTTTTGTTAGAAATGACGACCAAATGACGGTGCACTTTTTCCAATTTCGGCATGTCATGTTTAAGCTTGGATTTGTCTATCATTGTCACGCTACACACAGTATGCTAATGGGTCGTTGGGTTGTGAAACCCGTCGACAAGTTTTGGTATTTTCCTAATTGTGGCGTCGATACCAGGGATCAACCCACCTAAGGTGTATGCATGTATGACTTAAAATAAAGAGGGCGGTATAGCTCTATCTTAAATTCTCTAAGATTTGGCTTACTAGACGCAAGGTTTCCGAGCGGACTGCTCGAGTGAGAAGGCTACGCGGCCACCGGTTAGACCGGATTCTCCGCGTAAAATGCCAACTCTCCTAAATTTGGGTATTTGAAAGAAATTTACGGGTGTGCAAAGCGTACCTCGCATGTAGTGTGTGATAGTGTTAATTTTCCGTAAGGGAGGAAATATGAGCGGAATGTAAGTTTAAGGAAAGCGGTAACAAATAGCAGTTAAGACAATATGCAAATATTTATATGTAAAGTAGAATAATTTAGACAAAACATAAAAGCAAATGAATGTAAAACACAGAAGAAGCGATTTTAAGCAGACAAGAAAAATAAAGCACAATAATTAACCTATGTTTGTTATGGTTAAGAACCTAAATATCCCCAGCGGAGTCGCCATGCTGTAAGACCCCATTTTAACTGTAGTCGAAAACGGGAGTACTACGTATGGTTGATTCCTAAAATGCATTTAAAGAAGTCGCCACCTAATTATTATAGTGAATTAGGACACTAAAAATGTAGCATAAAATACTACGAATGATCTCCATTTTTAAAGGTCTGCGAAAGCTGTGTGAGATTCTAGGTAAGGGTTCTTTATTATCATAAAGGGAAGGGGTTAGGCATCCTTTAAGATCCGCTAACTTGCGGTTATCCGTTCAAACTTAGGCTTAATATTATTGTGCTAACATGCAATTTACAATTCTAAAGGTGTTCTAATTATTAAACCAACCAAGAGATATTTAAACTAGGCATACAAATATTTAAAATAGATATAGATTTAACAAGATAGTAATGAAAGCAAATAATCATAAAAAAGATGGAATGAATAGAATTTAGGGATACTTCACTTTTATTTTATTTTATGCGAATGCTTTAACTTTGGGGTGCGCCTCCGGGTACCTGCAAAAGACACTTAGTAAAAGAATTAGTAAATAATGAAATAAATTATCAAATAAACACAACGTATGTATATATATATATATATATATATATGTAAAAGATATATTTTTATATAGTGTGGGTTCACCTAGTGTTATGCCAAGGATACTAAGACATGAGAAGCCAATATCGCTTCGGTTGCGGTCGACTCACCTCCCGGTGAACGATACTATGCATTCTCGTCTAATCTTTTCACTTTCCTCCTCGCCCACATATTCCGTCTAAACACCATGGAGGCCTCCAGATCGACGGATAAATCCTTCTTCGGCCAGTGTAGTATCGAGTTCAAAATCAATAAAATACCAAGTGTAATAACTTGTTCAAAAATCAGTAAAATACCAAGTGTAGTATCTTGTTAAAAAATCAGTAAAATACCAAGTGTGGTATCTATTCCAAATTAGTTTAATAAAGTAGTAAAAGGGCAAAATCGTCCAAATCACTATGGAACACCAAAACAGTAGCAACACAACGAAACAGTAAACAACATAGCCCAAAATGATTAGCGAGACACTACAAGCAGCAGCAACAATTCCAACCCAGCAAAACAGTAGCTGGATCATAGTGAAACGAGCAACACAATTGTTCATAAAAGGGGGGTAGCCCACAGAACATCGGCCGCAACATTAAAAGGGCACCAGCCCTTTCCATTTTTTAAGGGGCCCTCCCCTTTCCCCTCGTTCCCGTCGCCGCCGCCATTCGCCGGAGCTCCAAGCTCCGGCGAACCCCCCCTTAAACACCCAGCAGCCGCACAATACATCTACCCTCCCCTTTCTCATCGTCTCCGTCCCTGACTCGCGCGAACTCACGACGCTGGAGTTTGACAGCAACACCAGCACTCCCGTCGAACTCCCTACCGTTGACCACTGGACTGCCTGTCACTGTCGATCTCTTCCTATATCATCTGATGGCGTCGCTCCGGCGTACACCGCCGTGGTAGTGACGCCGCCATTTTCCTTTTTGTGCTACTCAAAGTAGCTGGAGTCTGAAACTCCGGCGACGTTGGTTTTTTACTATGTTCTGGTATCTGTTGTTCATTTTATGCTAAGGGACTGATTTCTTTTATTTTGAATCTCGCCGGAGTTTTTTCTTTTAAACTCCGGCGACCTTGAAGGCTTTACTTTGGGTATCTATCGCGGTTTAATGATTTTTGTTTTGTTGCCGGAATTTAAAAATTCCGACGACCTTGTTGGCTTCATTTTTATCGTTGTTGTCGGTTCATTTTTATGTGTAGGCTCGGTGTATCTCATAACGTAATCCGGCCTATTTGTAGGCTCGGTGTATTTCATAACGTAATCCTGCCTATTTGTAGGCTCGGTGTGATTTTCCTTACATAACATTTTAAATCGTATTATTACTTCTTCTTAAGTCGTTATAACAACTTCCCATAAAACTATTATAACAACCTTTCATTTTAGAGAACTTAAGACACTTTATTCTTGCAACATTAGGGAAACTAAACCCAAAAATACTACGTACATACATACTTAAAAGAATCATAAAACTTCTTTCTTTTTAAAGTTTAGTCATTTTCACTCATAAAATCAAGGCTTATAGTATTAACACCTCGTAGCATACACTCTTTAAAATCATGTCGCTTATACTTATAAAATCATGTCATCAATACTTTAGAAATCAAGTCCCATAACTTGAAAAATAAAGTTTCAAAATCCTTAAAAGACAACCAAAGTTCATAGTCTTAAAACTTCATAACATATATTCTTTAAAGTCCATTTACTTATACTTATAAAAAAAATATATAAAGTTCCATACACTTCCAAAACCAAGTAACTTATTCTCTTAAAATCATATAACTTCCACTTTTAAAATCAATCCCCTTTTCACATATAAATTCAAGTCATTTTCGAACATAAAATCCACTTACTTACTTTAAATAAATCAAGACACATAGCTTTAAATCAAATCTCATAATTTCCTAACCATTCTTACCAACATCTCCCATAAGACTTGGTAAGGACTTAGGACAATTTAACATACTTTTAACTTAGGATCAACAATGTGAATACTTCTTAACTTCTAAGAGTAGAAGGAATCATGAAATACTATCACATGGATATTTCGTACGTAGGATCATGCCAAAGAAAGAAGGGGTCCACATACCTCGCGACGACTAGCGACAAGTTGCAAAATGCTCCAAAGTACTATAACTTTGCTAGCCTTTCCACCCTTCAAGTAGAATACGCTACTCGTAGTACTTCAACCTATAATAGTCATAACACGTCCATTAACCTCTAGTTTCAATCGTAGAATATTCTAAGTGTAAAGTCACTAAATCCTACGGAAAATCGGACAGCACTTCCTTTGTTTCTACATACTTTGCCACCTTTTTTAAGGCCGAAAATCAATAACCAAACGTCACATTTAAGGCTCAATCAATTCAGCAAATACAAAGGAGATTACACGCCTTACAATACGTGTAAAATTCCGCCCCACAATTGATATCAAACTAGTCCAAAATACAATGCCATTCTCGGCTACAACAACATATCATCTTGTCCAATTTCTTCCAATCCAAGTTCTTAGGTCTAACATGTTATATAGTTATAAACAACTTCAACAACTACAATTTCTTCTTTATATAACATGTGACGACTTAAACTAATAATCAACTTGAATTGTAATCTTAAGCCTAAACATGCTAGTTTCGGATTAGGGTTCCAATAGCCAATATACATATCAAACTTCATAATATAAACATCTCATGCTTGCTAATATCCATAGTTACAACAATAAGTAATCTTAATTACTAAAACGACAAGAATTTATACCTTTACAAGCCCTTAAAAATTCCAAGATTCAAAGTCGCTCCTTAGAAATTCTTAGCTCCTTTCCTTTACGCTCCAATCCGCTATTTGAAGCCCTTAGAAGTTCACAACCAACTTCTCTTCCATTTTCAATCCAAAACTAGGAAAACTACTTAGGTTTTCGCCTTGCGACTAACGTGAAAACGCCGTTTTTCTGAAATCTTTCTATTGAGATACCCTTACAATACCCTTAGGGACCTTGGGTTTAAGTCTTGTGAATAATGGAACAAAATTACAAAATTTTCTTGTGGGAAAGAGGGTGAACCCGTGAGCTACCTAAAGAGGACAAGAATGTGTGAAATAATTCTAAGTGTTGAAGAGCTAGTCTTGCACTAGTGTAGTGTATATATAACACAATGGAGGGTCAAAATGATCACATATGTGTGGCTAGGATGAAGAGCAATTAATTAATTGGCCAAGTGGACAAGTTGACTAGTCAATAAACTCAAGCTTTGAAGACTTATCTTCCTTGATGGTCAATGACCATTTTACCCTAGCATTAATTTCGTCCAAGACCATTGGGGGGTGCCACGTGTCGCCCTCCCATTCGTCCATAAAATTTCGTAACCCTCGTGGGCCCCACAAAACGTAAAATTTCTCGGGTGGGCCCCACGTGACCAAATCCGTAAAAATAAATTTCCGTAATGATAATAAGTTCCATATTCCTTAAATAATGTATTTTGAGAATCTAATTCTCATCAACGAACATTTTTCATTTCCGACGTTCGGAAGATTTTCCGTCGGAAAAACAATTCTTCCTTTCGTACAAATTTTCAAGCCTTAATTCCTTACGTACAATCTCTTATACATGTCCTGGACTTACGGGGTGTAACATAATCTTAGAACCAAAACTATACAAGAGTCTGTTAACGTTGTTTTCGATGATTGTGCTGATCTTGCAGGAAATATGCCTGAAAATAACGTTTCGATAACAGTGAAGAATAAGTAGAATGCAGAAGATTCATATGTTGTCCCAAATGTCACGACATCTTGAGCAACACCTGCAACACCTGAATCTGAACCCGAGAACACAGAAGGTGAAACTGAGGGATCAAATGCTGAATTGCAAGACCCAGTACGCATGGATCCCTCATCCAGGATTAGAAAGAATCATCCTATAGGACAAGTGATAGGAGAAGTGTTCGAAGGGCTAAGAATAAGAAGAAAAGAGCCTCGGAATTACAGATATATGGTCAGATATGTGTGTATGTCTACCATGTATCAGAAGGTAAGTCTTTCTTGTTATGTATCTACTCTAGAACCAAAGAATGTTGGAGAAGCACTCAAGGACAATTGTTGATACAAGCTATGCGAAGGTTAACTAGAAACGATTCACCAGAAATGAAGTCTGGGATTTAGTTTCTCGTCCAGAAGATACGAATATTATTGGAACTAAATGAATCTTCAAGAACAAGACTGATGAATATGGAACTGTAGTAACAAATAAGGCTGGACTAGTTGCTCAAGGATACACACAAGTCGAATGAATTGACTACGATGAGACCTTTGCTCCTGTGGCCAGAATTGAGTCGATTAGGCTATTACTTGCAGTAGCTTGCTGTTTGAAGATTACTCTCCATCAGATGGATGTCAAAGGCGCATTCCTGAATGGCTATCTTGACAAAGAAGTCTATGTTGAACAACCTAAAGTATTTGAAGATCCTCACCACCCAGATTTTCTATACAAGCTGAAAAAGGTCTTGTATGGTTTAAAACAAGCACCTCGAGCATGGTATGGTCGTTTAACTCAGTTCCTTCTTGAATTTGGTTTTAAACGTGGTGAAGAAGAGTGAAGAACAAGTCAAAGCTTGGAGAGCAATACCAGTGAAGAACAAGTCAAATTAGTTGAGAGAATCACGCCTCAAGCTACTGCTTCACGTGCCCACTTTTAGCTCAACCTCCACAACCAATCAATGAGCTTTTCTAGGATGACTTTCTACTATAAATAGAGAAGGCAGAAGAGTGATTCGAGATCCAGAAACTTACAAGTAAAAGATCGAGAGAGCTCTCCAGATTTTAGATCAGAAACTGGATCAACAAATGTTGCCTGGGTTTGTGACGACATTCTGGCCAACATTATAATTGCTGCTTAGATTCTAGATTTGTTCTTTTATTGAAGCAATTGTAATGAGATGTCATGCACCTCTATTTTAGATAGATTTTTCAGGCATAAGTCATCTGCGACTTAACCTTTTTTATTCCTTTTGTATCATCTTATAATATTGTAAAGAAGGAATATATCAATTGTGTGTATATATATATATATATATATATATATATATATACAATACTTGGTCATTGACCATCATAGGTTATATAACTTTTGTGTCTTTATTATCCGCTGCAATTTAACTCTTCAAAGGTTTTTCTGTTTTTATCTTAAGTGTCGGCAGTTCTATCTGACGACATTGTTAACGACATTTGCAAACTGTTCCAAGCGTACAAGTATTTTACTTAGTGTTTGTTTTTGTTTATTCCATAGTATAACCCTCAGGACCCAACAATTAGATTTCTGTTTTTTTGGTGTTCGGTTTCTAAAAAGCACAATCCAATCTGAATCAAAATTAATTTGGTTTGGTTTGATTTTTCTCTTTTCGGTTCGATTTTTCCCGATTTGGTTATTATGTTCCATTATATAAGATAATTAACATAATCGAATAGATATATTTTAATGATGAAAAAGGATAAATATTATAGAGAATGAGAAGTAATCATATCAAATATCTTAAATATATTTCAAATATAAGCTATGGGTAAAACTTTTAAAACACAATATTTAAAAGTATATAAATACATGTCCATAACTTAACTATTGAGAGTGAGTCGTTTTATACTCTAGCACAAATCTATCACTAAATAAGAAAGGTTGAAAGTGCTAAAACACTCGGGGGGCTTTGCTAGAAGGCCACTTAGGAAACTTATTTACGAGAAAGACCACAAGTTTTTGAAAATTAGGGAGATGCCCACCATTTATGACGTCAATAATGTCAAATTTTGATGCGTCCAATTCTAGCCCAAAAGTTTAGAAAAATACACCCCCAACATTTTGAAAATAGAAAAAATAGATCGAAACAAGCAAAGTAAGTATAAATAATACATAAGAAAAAAATAGAAAAAGAAAGACCGGAACAAACAAAAATATAGGATAAACTTTGCAAATTTTGAATAAAAATCAGAACTTTATGAATACCATGAATTGAAAAAAAATAAAAACTTTCAGCGCAATATGAAAGAGTTATCAAATTAAAGAAAATATATGGGGACGACGACTGAACAATATCGAAGCTTGAGGGAGAGGAAGAGTAGATTGGAAGCTTGAAAGAATTCTAATTTCAGAAAGAAATAGAGAGTGAAGAGAGAGAGAGGGGGCATTGTATATTTTAATATAAGTTAAAAGGACCTAAGGGCACTTTGGTACACATTATTAAACTGGATTGTACTGGACAAAAAAATAATACAGCGTTTGGTGGACGTTTTCAGCCGCACTGAACTGTACTATTTTTAGAAATAGTACAGTCCAACTGCCATTTTTGAGACCCATCTAGCAGGTGGGTCTCCCCTGGACTGTACTAAAAAAAAATATAATCCATTATATATTAATACTCTAATACCGTCCATTATATATTAATACAATCCAGTCCAATATAATGAAATTAATGTAGTTTAGTGCGATATACCAAACGAGCCCTAAATGTATAAGTTAAAACCTTTAAACTTTCAAAAATTATGAATTGTACACGGACCCACTTTTCTAAGCCTTAATCTGGAAAAATAAATGAAAACAAAATTGAGTGCCCTTTCTCTAAATTAAAACTTAGGAGTGACCTCTTTGCCAAATGTTCTCAAAACACTCAAACTCCATTAAATTGTACTATATATATATATATATATATATATATATATATATATATATATATATATCGCAATCCAAAATCAAATCAATTTTTTTGTAAAATCAATTCAATTTAAAATTCGGTATGATTCTATTTACTTTTTCAATTTAACCGAATAATGAATACCCCTACATGATTGAAGACACATGCTAGAAATTTATAAAATATAATTACAAAATAAGCGTTGTGTATTTATTTTCTGTTTTTTACTCTTAGCAAAATAAAACATCAAGTGACTACAAATCTACAATTATTCATCTCAATGGTCACAATATATACACTTAACTAATAATTAATAGGAAGATTAAGTCTTCCCTAAAATCCTCCTACATATCCCATAATATATTCCTATATTAATACATAATACTACTTACCATATACATAAGATTCTACATAATGATATTATTAATTGTAATTAATAATAAATATTCTAACACTCCCCCGCATTCGAAGTCGGAGGAAGGCGAATGCTGAGACTGTCCCGAAATTCTTCAAATAATATCAGCGGAAGCCCTTTTGTGAAGATATCTGAAATCTGATGTCGTGTCGGGACATGTAGCACTCGCACCTATCCGCGAGCTACCTTTTCACGGACAAAATGAATATCTAACTCAATATGCTTAGTGCGTTGATGATGGATTGGATTTCCGGAGAGATAAATCGCACTAATGTTATCACAGTATACCATAGTGGTACGTCGAATAGACAATGAAGCTCAAGTAAAAGATTAGAATCCACATGAGTCGGACCTGACATTGGCTACCGCGGTATTGACCAGACCTTTGAACGTGATACGGTGGGTTGCCTTTTGGAGGACCATGATACTAAATTATCAGGCGGAAGGCGATATCCGGAGGTGGGCGTGCAGTGTCTGGACATCCCGCCTAATCTGCATCTGTGTAGGTGACAAGCTTGGTCATGGAAGAAGAATGCAGATGTAATCCATAATTCGAGTGCCACGAATATATCGTCTGATGCGTTTGAGTGCTGCGTATGTTCTTCCATTGGATTGTGCGTGAACAAACACACTTGTTATCTGCATATGTAATATCCGGCACGTGAATGTGAGATCGCAAAGCCCGCCAGCTGCGATCTGATGTCGGATTGGCAAAAGGACTCTTGGATATGGCACTCAATTTTGACTTGGTATCACTGGAGTTGCAGCGGTTTGCAAGATGACATTCGGCCGCTTCTACAATCTCGATGCATACTTCTTTTGGGAAAGAAATAAACCACTGCGTGACTTGTCACATGATTCCTAGAAAGTAGTGAAGTGGACCAAGATCCTTCATAGCAAATTCGAACTTACTGGTCATGATATTCTTGCGAAGAGAGTCCGAAGAAATTGTTAGGATAATATCATCTACATATAAGAGAATATAAGCGATATGATTACCTGTTGATAAATAAATAGTGAATTATCCGAGCATCGTTTGAGAAACCCATGTTGAACACAAAATCGCAAACCGCTTGTACAAGTCCCGGGAGCTGTTTGAGGCCATATAATGATTTTTAAGTAAACACATGATTGGGATATCGAGCATCTGTACCCGATGGTTGGTGCGTGTATCTGATCTCGCTCAGTATCCGTATGAAGGCATTCTTGACATCCAATTGATGAAGTAACCATCCTTTTGAGAGGGCTAGACTAAGAACAATCGATGGTTCTTTGGTTTAACCATCGGTGAATGTCTCGCCAATCTAATCCCACTGTTGAGTCTTGCCATCACTACAAGTCGAGTCTTACGCCGCTCAAAAGAACCATGATTTTTCTTTATGGCTAAAAATCCACATAGAAACGAATTATATTAGCATTAGATGGGCAGTACTAATTCCCGTGTCCTATTTTTAATTAGAGCATGATATTCATCATCCATGGCCATTTTCCAATTAAGATCTTTTAGAAGCGCATACGGGGTTACAAACAAAGGTGATTTGAGACTTGAGTGTGTGGCGTACTTGGCATTGGGTTTTGTAATTCCATGTTGACTACGGGTGACTGGCCGGTTTAGTGGGCGATGGATCGACGCCATGGCGGGAGTGAGGCAGTGGCTGAAACGCCATCGCCATTATTGCCATCTTCTCCACTGGTTGCTGAAATTTGGGACGAGTAGTTTGTGTGTAGTTGGGCCTAGATTTGGAGGTTGGCCCAACTGAAGGGGCAGCTGGTGTGAGGTAGGGGATTCTCGTGCACTGGGCCTTGGAACTGATGGCCCGATTCGCTATTGTATTTTGATGGTGGACCATCGGTCCTTGGTCCAGTGGGCCCAGCTGCGTTTATCCAGTATTTTTTGTGAGTCCCGGACTGTGAAAAAAATGAGTTAGATACGGGAGCCTATCATCATTCAAAAAATCATAAGTATTTGTCCCTGTGTCATGTATCTTGGCAAAGGGAAATTGTGACTCATAAAAAATTACATGACGACATATAATCATACGTTTGGAAGAAATGTCATAACACATGTAACCACGGTGATTAGTAGGATATCCCAAGAAGACACATGGAGTAGACCGGGGTTGAAGCTTTGTGATTGTGGTGGATGGAAATAGAGGGTAGCAAAGACAACCAAATACTCTCAAATGATGATATGAGGGCTCTCGTAAGAAAAGTATTTTTAGTGGAGCTTGGTAAGACATATTTTTATGAGGAAGGATATTTAACATGTAGGTTGTCATTTGAAGCGCATGATGCCAAAAAATGGGGGGTATAGAAGCATGAGCAAGGGATGTTCTCACAATATTATTTATAGTTCTAATTTTGCGTTCCGTCTTCCCATTCTGTGAAGAGGTGTGAGGACAAGATAAACGAAATTGTAAACCATTTGTTTTGAAAAAATCCCAAAACTGATTATTGTCAAATTCCCTCCCATTGTCACATTGAATACTTTTAATCTCCCGTTCAAACTGAGTTCGGATAAATGCTCTAAAGTTTAGGAAAGTGGAAAACACTTGTGATTTTTTCGACAAAGAGAATGTCCACAAATAATTAGAGTAGTCATCAAGAAACAGTAAATAGTATCTATGACGTGAGGAACTCAAAACAGGTGATGTCCAAATATCACAATGTAAAATATCAAACAACATAGTAGTGCATGAAGTAGAAGAAGTAAATGGCAACCTAACATGTTTACCAAGGGCACAAGCATGACACTTATTCAAAACATGAGTCTGAGTACATGAAATAAAATTGTTTTGTTTAAGAGAGGCCAAAATGGACTCCCCGGATGTCCCAATCGTTCATGCCATAGTGATGGAGCTAAGGCTGCAAAAGTGGAAGGAACTTTAGGCGTGGATTTGGTAAACTTATTGGATAGAGCTCCTTGCTATCACATCTCATGAGAAGCTTCCCCGTCTGAAAGTCATGTACGGAAAAACCAAATGGGTCAAATTTAACAGAAACCCAATTATCACTAGTAAACTTCCTAACAGAAACCAAATTTTTTATTAATTTGGGAGCATGCAGGACATTATATAAAACTAGTGGCGGATGTGGTGGTGATAGTGTGTTTGATCCATAACCTTTTATTGGAATTGCATGACAATTTCCGATAATAATACCTTTTTCTTTGCTCAAATTAAAATAGGGTGAGAGTGTATCTTGGGACGCCGTCATATGTGACGTTGCCCCGGAGTCCATATACCAATTAGAATCTGGTGGATTGAGTCCAAGAGTGTGCATAGTCTGCTCAATATCCGTAGGATGGGTCGTGGTTGAATGAGCCTCCTGCCATTGGGCTGGAGGAGGCCCAAAACTGTTGTCTGCTGAAACAGACCAGTGAAATGGGCTCTTTGGGCTTTCTTGGCCGCTATTTGATTTTGCCGTCATTTGATCTTTGGGTATTTCTGGGTATCTTTGGATCGCCCAACGATCTTCTTGCCATTGTTGATTTCTTGTTGCGATTCTTTGGTGAAATTTCTTTGGATCGCCCAACGCTTCTGCCGATTCTTTGCTTGGTGTGCCGTTGTTGAAATTTCTGCCACCGGGCCTTCCGCTGGCTGGTTCGATGCTTTGGTGGTTCTTTGCCGCCGGAGTTGAGTGTTCGCGCCATTTCCGCCTTGGTCGGTGACCCCGCTTTATTATTTCGCGATTTCCACCATATTATTATTTCCACGTCCTTTTGACTCTTATTTTGTGAAGAATAGGCAAAATAATTACCATCATTTGAATAGGTGGCAACCGTGGCGGAATTTGTAGTCGTTGAAACCTTCTTAATCAAACCGACTCTTGAGAACAAGCGTGGATCTTGCTTGATAAAATTTTGGGAAGGATTACTTTGACTGGATTAGTGTCTCACGCCACTATAAGCATCAGTGAGACCACAACTAGTTGTAAAACTAACAGGTTGTCGAAATCGGTGAACCTACGTTTCTCGATTGATGCGCCACCACTTTGAGGCGTTGGCGATGGGTTGAAGCGTTAGGAAGTGCGCCGTGACAATGGTTGAAAATTCTTGTTCCAACGCAACGGCGAGAGTTTTGATTATCTTGAAAAATGTCTCTCAGCGTTCCCGTACGCCGTGGCGATAAAATCTGGTTCCATTATTGTATCAGACAAATGCGTGGATATTGTTGCATAAATCAACCAAGAAGTGACATCAAGGGTATCCACAATTCTTTATGCCTTGACGATTGTTAGTTGTTGTACCATTTTTTGGTGGAATTATATGATGAAGAACTTTGTGAGCCCTACAACAAATTTTGAACAACTTCGCCCATGTTGCGTAGTGAACAGTTTCCATCTCTAGTTTGACAGAAATATGTGTTTTGATGTTGGAGATAGTAAGGGCTGAGTGAAACGAAGACTTTGATTCAGACATGGTTGACAACAATAATGGAGGAAGAAAAAAAAATATCAACAATGGAGAAGACAAATTCGGTTGGATGGATGAGGAAGATGACCGAATTTGGAAGGAATATTTTATTTAGAGTAGGATCTTTGAATTATCTTCTGATACCATGTAAGAATTATTTGAAATGATAAATCTTCCTTCAGCTTTATTCATCTCAATGGTCACAATATATACACTTAACTAATAATTAATAAGAAGATTAAGTCTTCCCTAAAATCCTCCTACATATCCCATAATATATTCCTATATTAATACATAATACTACTTACCATATATATAAGATTCTACATAATGATATTATTAATTATAATTAATAATAAATATTCTAACAATTATAACGGATTAATAAAAGAAAGTGCTACTCGAATTTCCGCATAATTGTTACATGATGTATTTCTCTTCCTAAAATTGCGCTATATCAAAGAATTTGTTATATAATTTTCTTCTATTACTATTCCTTTTGTTTTTTTGCATTATGTGCAATCAATATATATTAAAAACTTTCAATCTTTTTATTCTCAATTACATAAATAGGTTTTTGAGTTTTTTTTTCTTTTGTTTTTTGAGTTTTAACTGTTATTAGTAGAGCTAAAATAAAAAGCAATTTATTTTCTTTTCCCTAGAATTAGTTATTTTGTTCATTCATCTTCATATTCATTATTCAAAGTTATTGTCTTAAATTAACTCCAAAAATAAGTCATTCCAAGTTATTTTGGCTTAAAAAGACTAACATAAGCTAATCCGCCATAGGTTAGGAACTCTTGACTTATTTTTGTGTTTTAGCTTAAAAACAAGTGTTTAAAAATATTTTTTTATCTTATCCAAACACTATAAAAATACTTAAAAGTCATTTTAGCTTAAAAACACCTCAAATAAGCCAATCCAAACAGGCTCTTAATTAGATCTATAAGTAAGTTCATAATTAAGATTAGAAAAAAATATCATGATATTAAAAATAGTAAGAAGAGATAAAAGTTGCTAGTCTAAATACAAAATAGAAATTTAAAATTTAATTGAGATAAGAGGAAGCTAAGGTCACGTCGATCTATTGTGTATATTTGGAAAATTTTCATTTTTAGGCATAAATATGCCCATAGATTAAATAGTTCATTTGTTGTTTAGACTTATTTTGTGTATGAAAGGACTATACGAGTCTTGATTTTCCTAACCATGTGTTATACGCTGTAAAGGAGAGCATGTGATACAATCATAATTATGTTGTCTATTTCTTCGTTTTCTAAAAAGTAGTAATGTTGGACAACTAATCAATTGTTATATGCCTATTTTGTACTTTTCCGTTTTAACAATGCCCATATCTAAAGTTACTATAATACCTCCTCTAACTCACAAATACTACTATTTATAAATATCATAGTAGATTTATTGAATGTCATAGTTGAAGTTTGAGTTGTGAAATTATACCTCGTTGAACTCAAACCCTATATCGCTATACCTATACAATGTGATAAGGTATGTATATACTCTACCCTCTTCAGACATTACGTTGTGAGATTTCACTGAATATGTTATTGTTGTTGTTGAACTCAAACCCTATAATTTTTACTTTGAGATGTTCTTGAAAATTTATTTAAAATCTGAATGATCAATAGTTTTGGGTGTTTATACTAATTAATAAGTGTGATCTACTCAAAAATATCATAATCACTTACTTTCAATGGTGTATAAATTGCTTGATTGAATTCCCTTACAAATAGTGCAAAACATCCTTCAATTATTTTTTTTTTAATTTTATTTTTATATTCAGATTTCCGAGTTGCGTCTGACTAGGAATTTAATAGTACCGGTCCCTCAACACTATTACCAGTAAATCGCGTAATGTGCTCCAATAACCAAGGTATCAGAACGGACAACTGATAGCACCTACAAGGAGCAACCCCAGAAGATAACAGAATGCTCTCACTGGAAATCTATCCCACACTTCAAGTGTTCAGAGTGCCTTAAGCCCCCTCATTTGCCAATGGACTGTGCCCCGGGAGACAACATCCTTCAATTATTCATCCAACTTCTTCTCTCCTAGTACTAGTATGTCTTCTTTTTTTTATTGAGTAATAAAGCAAAAATGAGGTCCTTTGTATTTCGGTCATGTATACTCAACACTATATTGTTGGAACTTATAAAAGAAGAAGAGTAAAGTGATCAAAATGACTTCGGCAAAAATTGGTCGAAGGGCCGAGGCGCTTGATAGAAGGGCCAGAGCCGAGGTGCTTGGATGAAGGGTCGAGGCTCTTAATGGGCAGTAAGCTACTGGAATTGAAAAATGAATTAGGGTCGGGGGCGCTAGGGGCAAGAGCCGAGGCGCTTCGCAACGGTAATTTCAAATTTGAACCAAAAGTTGTGTCTCTTCACATAAGGTCACAACCTTTAGGTGAAAGGCTGCTTATGGTCGAATTTTATGCTATATAAAGCATGTTGATCACTTGTTAGAAGATACACAACATAATACACTTAACAATCAATCATTAAACTCGATTAATGATCTAAGATTGTTGCTTGATCTTCATCTTCTTCCTACAAGAATATTTCTGAAAAATACATAAAGTAAATTCGCCAGAAGTGAAGTTCTTGTGCTAGAACTCTCACTTAGATAGTTGTATCCTCAAGGTAGACGCCCGTAGAACTACAACACAAGTGGAGACAAATTTTTGTCTTAAGACACTGCATCAAGCAAACATCTATCTACACCAAGTTAGTATATGTTTAAGTATTTGTTGTACTTATTGTTGTTGATTTAAAGTTATCTTGAATTACTTGAATTTTAGTGTGCTTATTCATTGATGAGTCTAGATTGTCATAACAATCTATGACAAAACATTCTCAGAAAATTTATTTTTTGATTTGTTGAGTTTGCAAAATTTTCAGAGAATTTAATTTTCTGATTTGCAAAGATGGATCAGTCTGGATCGTCAACGGTGAAAAACCATGTTGAGAAACCCGAGAAATTCAAGGGTTCTGATTTCAAACGCTGGCAACAAAAGATGTTGTTTTATTTGACCACTCTTTATGTGACAAATATTTTGACTGCTGAGGCTCCAACGGCATTGCCACAAGGAAAAGGGGAGAATGCTCCTACTGATGCAGAGAGAGCCGAAAGGCTGAAGGCTATTGAGACTTGGTGGATCCAAGAGTTTCTTTGTAAGAACTACATTCTCAACGCCTTGGATGATACTCTCTATGATATATACTTCACGTTCGGATCAACACGTGAGTTATGACAGTCATTGGAAAACAAGTACAAAACTGAAGTTGTTTGTTCTAAAAAGGTCGTCATCGGAAAGTTTCTCAACTTCAAGGTGAGCGATGCAAAGACAGTTGTCAAGCAAGTGGAGGAACTCCAAGTCATTGTTCATGAACTAGAGGTTGAATGTATGAGTCTTAACCAATATTTCCTTGTTGGTGCTATTATTGAAAAATTACCTCATTCTTGGAAGGATTTTAAGGTTTATTTGAAGCATCTAACCGAGGAGATGAGTTTTGAGCAACTGGTTCTAAAAATTCGCGTTGAAGAGGACAACCGGAAGAATGAAAGGGTTGATGCTGTTTCATTGGAGCATAATGCCAACATGGTAGAAGGAAATGCTTCTAAGGCCAAGTTTCAGAAAGGCAAGGGCAAATTTGTTGGTGTCAAACCATCTTTTGCAACCGGGAGGAATGCACTAGCCCCACAAAGGACCAATGCATTCAAGAAATCACAACCAGGACTATGTTGGGTATGTGGAAAACCTGGGCACATGGCAAAAGATTGTCGCATTCGCAAGAGTCAATGTGGTGGTGTTGGAGGTTCGAGTAATGTCAACCAAACCAACATGGCTGAAACTAAGAACCAATTTATTGGGGTTGTGGATGCTCAAGCAAATTTGGTTACCAATTCAACCGATTGGTGGATGGACACAGGTGCTACAATACACGTATATTCTGAAAAGGACATGTTTTCATCTTACCAAGCCATCAAGGATGGAGAACTACTGTTCGTGGGAAATGCCGCTACTGTGAAGGTAGAGTGGAAAGGGAAGGTGACTTTGAGGCTCACTTCCGGGAATGATCTTGTGCTCACAAATGTGTTGCACGTGCCTGAAATTTGTAAGAATCTGATTTCTGGGCCTGTTCTTAGTAACAAAAGCTTCAAAATTGTAATAGAATCTGACAAATATGTAGGAAATGGTTACCTCAGTGAGCTCTTCAAACTAAGTATTGTACCTACTCAGACAATTGACATTATTAATGAAAACGCAGGCACTAGCACTGCTTCTATGTATATGGTTGATTCCCCTTCTTTATGGCACTCTCGATTATGTCATGTTAATTATCGTTCCTTACAAAGAATGGTAAAGATAGTCATGTTGCCAAAGTGTTCTATGAACAAAATGACTAAATGCGGGGTTTGCATAGAGTCAAAATATGCAAGTCATCCTCATAAATTGTTGTGAAATAAAATGAAGTGCTTGGTTTAATTCATAGTGATTTGTGTGATTACCAAGAAACCCCATCGCGTGGAGGAAAAAATTATTACATATCTTTTATAGATGATTGCAGTAAATTTTGTTATGTATACCTAATACATACCAAAGATGAAGCTTTAAACATGTTTAAAACATACAAAGCAGAAGTGAAAAACCAACTTGACAAAAGAATTAAGATTCTAAGGTAAGACAGAGGTGGTGAATATCAATTGAATGAGTTCAAAGAATTTTGTTCTACTCATGGTATAGTTCATCAAACCACTGCGCCATACACTCCAAAACAAAATGAAGTTGTCGAACGTAAGAATATAACATTGAAGAATATCATAAATTCTATGTTAATTAGTTCGAGGGCACCCCTTAATCTATGAGGTGAGACATTGATTACTGCAAACATGATATTGAACAAAATTCCTCAAAAGAAAAATGATCAATCTCCTTATGAATTGTGGAAAGAAAGATTGCCTACTTCAAAGGATGAAAATGTGGGGTTGCCTAGCGAAAGTTCAAGTTCCCTTACCAAAGAGAACTAAATTTAGACAAAAAATGGTGTATTGCATATATATTGGTCATGCCAATAATAGTGCACATATAAGTTTTTGGTGTATCATTAAGATGTTGAAGATATTCACACAAAAATACACTTATGGAATCTGCTGAAGCAGATTTTTTTGAGGATATTTTTTCCTTACAAAGACAAGGATAAAAGTGTTCCTAATAATAAGAAGAGGACACTGCCTCAAAATGAGTCAAACCAAAATGATAATAATCTTACTTCATCGGTTCAAGAAGAAAATTCTGAACCAAGGAGAAGTAAACGTGGAAAAGTCTCCAAAGATTTTGAACTGGACTTTATGACATTTTCCGTTGAAGGAGAACCTCAAACATATAGGTCTGTTATGGAATCATCCAAAACACCTTATTGGAAGGAGGCTGTTCAAAGTGAGGTAGAATCCATTGTACAAAATAATACATGAAATTGGTTAATCTCCCCCCGGGACAAAAACCAATAGGCCATAAATGGATTTTCAAACGGAAACTAAGGTCTGTTGGTACTATAGAAAAATACAAAGCTCGTATAGTAGCCAAAGGGTTTAGACAAAAAGAAGGTGTAGATTTCTTTGATACTTACTCACCAGTATCTATAATTACGTCTATAAGGACGTTAATTGCTATAGCAGCGATTCACAATTTGGAAATGCACCAAATAGATGTGAAAACTGCATTCTTGATTGGTGAACTAGATGAAGAAATTTACATGGAACAACCGAAAGGATTTATTGTTAAAGGTCAAGAGAAGAAAGTCTGTAAATTGATTAAGTCTTTATATGGACTTAAACAGGCTCCAAAACAATGGTATGAAAAGTTTGATAATACATTATTATCAAATGGTTTTCAAATAAATGAATGTGACAAACGTGTCTACATTAAGGAATGTAATAATACATATGCCATTATATGCTTGTGTGTGGATGATATGCTGATTATGGGAATAAGTAAGGATGTAATTAACCAAACTAAGAAGATGTTGCATGCCACTTTCGATATGAAAAATATGAGAATAACGGATGTCATTCTTGGTATTAGAATTCAAAGGAATTATGAGGGTTATATATTAACTCAATCCTATTATGTTGAGAAGGTCCTTAGAAAATTTGGACACTATGATGATAGACCGGTTGTTACGCCATTTGATCCCGCTAGTCACCTTAAGAAGAATGAAGGTGATAGTGTGTCTCAATTGGAGTATACACAATTTCTTGAAAGTTTGATATACATAATGAATTGTACGAGACCGAATTTAGCATATACAGTGAGTCGACTTAGTCGATACTCACATAATCCTGTAAATGATTTGAGTTGCACTAATAAGGGCACTACGATACCTAAAACATACAATGAACTATGAGTTGCATTACACAAAATATCCTCCTGTGTTAGAAGGATATTGTGATGCTAATTGAATTTCCAACCATTCAAAAACTAAGTCCACAAGTGGGTATGTATTTACACTTGGTGGAGCGTCGATATCTTGGAAATCATCAAAGCAAACGGTAAATACGCGATCAACTATGGAAGTAGAGTTTATAGCCTTAGACAAAGCTGCCGAAGAGGCAGAATGACTAAGAAACTTTCTAGAAGGTATTCCGTTATGGACAAAGCATGTGACAACCATTTGCATACATTGTGATAGTATGGCTGCCCTGACAGGGCAAAGAATCAAATATACAATGGAAAGTCAAGACATATAAGACGACATCATAATACAATACGAAGCTTGCTTAAGAATGAAATTATTTCCATTGATTATGTAAAGTCAAATGACAATATAGCGGATCCTTTGACAAAAAGCCTTACAAGAGAGCAAGTCGTATTTACATCGAGGGGAATGGGCTTAAAGCCAATACAATGAGTCGTCAACTGGTGGAAACCTAACCTATCATAATTGGAGATCCCATGATTTAGGTTCAATAGGAAAACTAGTCGGGGAAGACTCAAGGAGCATAAAACACACATATGCTCATTCCTATGGTGTACTAATTGTGTTAATACGTTGATATTTTAAGAGATGAATATATTATTCTTAATAATACTCAAAAGCCTTTATGGTGGGATAATACAGACTATTATTGTTTGGTATTACCTATATGAGATTGATGTGGGGTCGCATCTGGGAGAACTGATATGGCTACGTTCTCAAGAAAGTCTCACGAAGAAGGAGTTGTTCATGACCGAAAAGTACACAACCGTAAGAATTGAAATGTGTTAATATGATGTGTGTGATGCTTGTTGTCTCGATTTACTACAAAACGTGAATAGTTCAAGACATTTCGCTCACTACTTCACAAGTAGATCCGATAGATATTCACTACGAACGATTCAAGTCCAAAAGACACCGTTTTCGATGCATGTCATATCGCGTTTGACAGAAATGATGATAAGTTCTTCTTTATCTTATTTTTTATCCACATGCGGGGTATTGTTAGATGTGTGAATAGAAAATGTGGGTATTGTTGGAACTTGTAAAAGAAGAAGAGTAAAGTGATAAAAAATGACCAAAGAAATTGGTGGAAGAAGTAGAAGTGACTTGGTGGAAGCGGCTCAGCTCTTAATTTCGAAGTTCTTTGGAATTTCAAAGCAATTAGGGCAGCGCTGGACGGCGGCCGAGGCTCTTGATGGGCAGTAAGCTACTGGAATTGAAAAATGAATTAGGGCCGGAGCGCTAGGGGCAAGAGCCGAGGTGCTTCGCAACGGTAATTTCCAGATTTGAACAAAAAGTTGTGTCTCTTTACATAAGGTCACAACCTTTAGGTGAAAGACTGCTTATGGTCGAATTTTATGCTATATAAAGCATGTTGATCACTTGTTAGAAGATACACAACACAATACACTTAACAATAAATCATTGAACTTTATTTAAAAATCATACTCAAATTCTTTGTTTCGAAATTAGATTATACCTTAACATTTCCCACTTGCTCCAAGGGTACTTCTCTCCACTTTCAATTCAACCATCCATATTCGTGTCCTAATATACATCCTCCATCACGTAGCATTATTAACACCTTTAGGGCTAGTTTAGTACATCACACTAAACTGTATATTTTTATATTAGATTGTACTGTATTGTAATGAACTGAACTGTATTAATATATAATAGACGGTATTAGAGTATTAATATATAATGGACTGTATTTTATTTTTATTTTTTAAGTTTAGTACAGTCTAGGGGAGACCCATATACTAGATGAGTTTAAAAAATGGCAGTTGAAGTGTACTATTTCTAAAATAGTACAGTCTAGTCCGGCTGAAAACGTCCACCAAACGCTATATCATTTTTTTGTTCAGTACAATCCAGCGTAATACAGCGTACCAAACGTGCCCTTAAGCACTTCAATTACGCCATAAAAGATGAAGCTTATACATTTGGAATTGGAAAGTGGCCGAACAAGCAATAATGTACTCTTATAAACGAGTTGGGCCTCATTCAGCCAATCTCTAGAAAGCCCAACCCATATTATTGGCGGGAAAGTCGAATGTGTCCGGTAAGCTTTCTTAGTGCCGCCACTTCCTTCCGCCGTCGTCAACCGCTGCTACTTCCGCCGGAATATTCCGTTCACTACTACACTCTCATTTTCCGATTTCTCCTTCTCCATTATAGTCTGTACCATCATATTTACCATTGCTCGCAGTAGCTCACCACTAAGATTCTCGCCGTCACTGGTAACTGTCAACTTACTCTATACCTATAGATTAGCTTCCTTTTATTCCGTTTTAATGAACTTTATAAGTATCTCAAGCTCTCTACTGAGTTTGAATTTTGTACTTTTATTGAGTGCTGTTTTATGTTGTAGATATATGAATGCTTGCGTTTATATATGCATATTATCTTAGTTTGTGGCTCATTTTGGTTTCTTTCGTGTTGTAACTTAAGAGGATTAAGAGATAATGACGCTTTTGAGGTCTCGCGAGGTGATTCCGGCAAACAAGCCTAAATCCTCTTCAAAAACCCTAGAAAATGGTGTATTGGAACCGACAACTCCATTGAAATCACTTGAGACTTTGGTCCAGCCTTTATGTGATGTGACTCTGATTTCTCCTTCTTCGGCTAGTCGTGACATTCATCGTGTTGCTACAAGGAGGAGTTTGAGATTGGCTTCTAAAACTGGTTTGAGCGAAGTTGGCAAAAATTTTAGTCATAAAGGAGAGAGTGAGGATTTGAAGAGTGTCCTTGGTGTAGAAAGTGCGGATTTGGATGAAGATAAGGGTTTGGAGGTCTTACATAGTGAAGCAGTTGAAGAAATAGGTCTGAATGAATCTGATAATATAGGAAATTCAGCCTGCCGTGAGGAAAGAATTGAATGTGTTAATGAGGGGAAAGGGGAGAAAAGCGCAAGTATGGAAGTTCAGGGAAAAGGGGACACTAAGTTTTTGAGTTTGCGATCAGGCAAGAAAATCTCGAAGAGAGCAGTTGAAATAAGTAGTGGTGGCTATGTTGGCAGGATTGGAAGTGTTCAGAATGGTTGTGGTGAGAGGTTGTCTCAAGGAAAGCTAAGTGAAGGAATGACAAACAGTTGCGGTTCAGTTGGCACCAGCGATAAGTTAGGCACAAGTTCTGTTGAGCCTTCTGTTAAAATCTGCAGCAGCTAGCCAATCGAGAAGATGAAGATAGAGAAGAAGAAGGCATCGGAGAAGAAGAAGCAGTGAAGAGGATATTTGGGAGCTAATGTGCTCTTCTGCGTTTTAGATTTATTCCTCTTAATGAATATTGCAACTCTTACATCTATTTATAACAACTAATCTTTGCAGAAATGACCATTATTACAAACATAACCAATAATGTAAAGCAAGACTAAGTAAGGGTTCTATATATGTAACTAGTAATTGTGTATAACTAGTGTATAACTAGTGTATATCTATGTATATCTTCAACACGCCCCCTCAAGCTAGGCGCTGAAAACATAGTTTTCAGTCCTAGCTTGGGAATACGTCGAAGCAATGTATCATTAGCATCGGCTGATACATGCTCAACAGCCTGCGCAACCACAACAACTGCACCATCCATATCTGCATTATCTCTGCTGATTCTGCTTTCTCCTCCAGTCGCACCAGCAAATTCATTAATATCAGTCACAAAAAATTTCTCGGCATCAAGTGATGGCTCAACGCCCATCCAATAACCTTCTCTGCACTTTCAACAGATAAATTCTTGTCTGTAATGCTCAATGTCTCGAGTCCATTACAAAATACCAACTGTTTGTAAGCTATTTAGCCAACTGTTTGTAAGCTATTTAGCCAACACCAAGCTAGTATCCAAGCTGTTGCAACAACAACTGCAGTTTATCAGAAGTCTTTTGTTTATCCTTCTGTACCAACATGGTCTCCTGGATATGCTCCAATTCCAACGACTCAACTTGAGGCCTATAAGCCACTTTTACAACAACAAATTGAGGTTCTGCAAACCCAGTTCAAGCTGAATCCAGACACACATAAAACAACAGAGCAACAACACGCCAATCAACACCAACACCAATAAACCAGCAGAAAGTAACAACTTCAGTAATATCACCAGATGCTTGATAACAGCAAGCAACAAATTCAAAGAAAAACAGAAAACCGGAAGAACACACTGCGGCGAAACAACAACTACGAAGAACAATAGCGCATCTGCATCAGACACAACAAGAAGAACCTAAATGCAGTAGCACTGCGTATTTCGAAGACTAGCGTTAGCGGACGTAACACGCAAAAAGGGACCAATAGCAGTAGGAGTAGCCTCGACTGCAGCCTCTGAACCACTTGGATAAATTCCAGCACCGTAAAACAGCTGCTAAAAAACAGTAATTGAATCTCTCAGTCATTGTCCTTAATTCGACATTAACCACTGGATTCATCTTGACGGAGAACCCCTCGTTCTCTAGTCTCACTCGGACTAGAGAATCCCTCGATTCTCTCTATGAATTTGTTCTGAACCAGCACCAGCAGACTACAATTCTGAACCAGCACCAGCAGAATTTGATAAGCGGCAAGAACCCCCTCGTTCTCTAGTCTCTCTTGGACTAGAGAATCTCCCGATTCTCATCACGCAAGCAACTTTAATAAGCGGCAAGAACCTCTTCGTTCTTTAGTCATTCAGACTAGATAATCTCTTGATTCTCATCACACAAGCTATTCTTTGAATTGAGTTTCAACTCAATCCATATTCAGTTTCCGACGAAGTATCCCTCGGTTCTCATTGTCGCCAAGAACTCTTCGATCCTTCTATCGATAGACATTTCCTACTCTTTGATTTCATGGTTGCATTTCCAGCAACAACCACATCAATAATACTAGCAGCGAGAAGCACCAACACTGATCAATGTTAATACAACTCGCCAACACAAAACTCGCAAAATAGCAACTACAGCAGTTTCTGATTTATGAGCCACGCCAGCACCAACTACAACACACAATTCACAACAAAAGCCGAGAACAACAGCTATCAACAACAACAACGACAACAAACAACATTTTTCTCCAATTTACCAACAAATGCGACTAGAAACTAACACAAAATCAGTGACGATTTCAGTCACTGACCAACACAGCAACAAGCTTGCATTTCCAACCAAATGCTGCTTCACTACTGGAAACAGCAGCAACGCGACAATAATACCAATACAGATATGGAAACCAACATCAAACAATACGAAAATGATTTTTAGGAATATTTTCGGCGATCTTCGACGTCGCAATGATAGCCAAAGGCTGAATGTATCCGCAGAAAATGATAACATCTCCATAGCGGAACAAATAAGACGAATCGATCTTCGATTCTCTGATTTTCAGAAAAATAGCGATTTTGATTTTTCAATCGCAACTTCGATTTTCAGTTCTACAATTCTCCATTTTTGATTTTACAGAAGGAAAGTATGTTTTACAGAGATTACCTCAATCTTATGGTTACTCGATTTTAATTATGAATTTTCAGAAGAAAATTCCTTCGATTATGTGGTTTTCCGAGGTTCTCTGTTTTCGATTCCTTCGATTCGCAATCGATTTTTTTTTTCAATTCTTTGTTTTCGAAGTTCTCTATGTTCGATCGATTGATCTCCAATTGCAGATTTCCTTCTTCGTTTTTGATTTTCTGAATTTCAAAAAATTCTTCGATCTCAATCTCGATTGCGCGATATGAAGGTCCTACGAATCGGTAGACTATGATACCATGTTAAAATCTGCAGCAACTAGCCGATCGAGAAGATGAAGATAGAGAAGAAGAAGGCAGCGGAGAAGAAGAATCAGTGAAGAGGATATTTGGGAGCTAATGTGCTCTTCTGCGTTTTAGATTTATTCCTCTTAATGAATATTACAACTTTTACATCTATTTATAACAACTAATCTTTGCAGAAATGACCATTATTACAAACATAACCAATAATGTAAAGCAAGACTAAGTAAGGGTTCTATATATGTAACTAGTAATTGTGTATAACTAGTGTATATCTATGTATATCTTCAACACCTTCTAGTGCTAAGAGGAGGAGATTCAGTAGATAAGAGAAATGTAAAGGCACAGTTTCTGAACAGGGTTTGTCAGTGGTTCATTCAGTGAATTTGGAATCAGAGATAGAATTCGGGATGTCAATTGAGCACACAGTACCTCAGTCTGCCAATTTGCCAGAAACAGTAAATCTGGCTGTTCAGGGTGATGGGCAAGCTGCCACTTTGCAAAATGGTGATTCAAAGACAAGGAGGCTTAGCAGAGAGGAAAAGGGGAAAAAGTGATGGCTGGCGATGAGTTGCGTCATGGTGTTGATACATTGGAAGAAAAACTTAAGCATGGGGCAAAGAAACTTGTTGATGATATCGTTTCAGGACCTATTAATTTCTCAGAGAATAGGACAATGCAGGATGGAACAGAAGTTGCAGATACCAATGGCAGTCTAACTGCTAAAAGAAGAGTTCATAGAGAAAGGTTTAGGGATATTGCTAGACGAAATGCTTCCAGGTTTGCTCATTTCTCTTCCCAAGCAGAACAGGAGATCAATGTCACTGATGAGGCTGCTGAGGAAATTCCACAGGAGGTAGGGGAGACTGAAGAAAAAGAAGACTGGCCCGGTCCATTTTCAACTGCTATGAAGATTATTAGAGATCGTGAAACGAACATCAAGCATCAGCAGAAGAGTTTCTCTGAGAAAAGTAAGATTGAAGTGGTATGGGTTCCAAAAAAGGAACAGCAGTGCCAATTTAGAAAGCTTGGGAGTCCCTCACTACAAGACCTATGCATGGGCATTTTAGTGTAGAATATAGATGCAATCACTTCACTTGATTGTGTACCTGATGCACTCAGGCACGAGATTTGTCAGTCACTGTGCGACTCTCGGAAAATGACGTATCAATTTTTTGATCTTCTTGTCCGTGGATCTCCTACAGAGATACGCATAAGGGATTGTTCATGGTTGAACGAGGAGAAGTTCACACAGAGCATTGAAGGATGCGACACCAGTAACTTGGCGGTGAGTTTTAATTTTTACTTATGCTATGTTTGATTGGAGTGAATAGAGGAATGGTTGAATGAGTAGTAAATAAAAGTGGAAGTGAATGTGTTCCTCCTTGGTTAAATATTAGAAAACGTGAAGTAAAAGTGGAGGGGTTGCATAACTCTGCATCATCATTCTCAATCTGCCCAAAGCTGGATGGAAGTGATGAAGTATTACAAGCATACCAAATGATTGGACGTAAATCATCATTACTTAACATAGGGAAGTAGATAGTTGCTCTCTCTGCTTCCTCTTCCCGTCTCATCCGAGGAACCAAACATAGTTTTAATCTTTATGAAAACTACCTTTTAGTTTTATTTATCTAGTCATTGTAGAAGCAAGAAACCCCCACCCCCACCCCCCAGACACCAAAACAAGAATATAGAGCCTGCATTGCTGTTTCACTCTGTACATATGATACTTATTAACGTTACTAAAGGAATAAGTACTTTCCTTTTACATAGGAGCCACAAGTGGACCATGTTCAGTAGCATAATCTCACTGTAATTATGGTCTTGAGCATTACATTGGTGTTGGAATTAAAATTCATCAAAAATAAGATTGATCCCCACCTACAAATAAACAACATCCGTGTAGTCTGTGATTTGTTCTACTCCTTACTTGGGCCTGTATAGAAGTGTTCCTCTTCGCGTAATCTGTATTAGACTACTTTAAATGTCTTCAGTCTGTCCAGTCAAGCTTTGCTTGCATATGTAGTAATAGATCAATGATATGTTAGTTCTGATTGGTGAACTTTAAGATGTTCTCATTGTGGAACCAGGTGCTTCAACTGGATCAGTGTGGTCGCTGTATGCCAGATTATATCCTATTGGCTACATTAGCTCGTTCTCCAAACAATCTCCCTATATTGACGACCTTATCCCTGAAAGGTGCATGTCGTCTTTCTGATGCTGGGCTGATGGCGATCATATCTGCAGCACCTAATTTAAGGTCAATGAATCTCAGCCAGTGCTCTTTGCTGACATGTGATGGAATTAGCTGTTTATCTAATTCATTGGGGTTAGTTCTGAGAGAGTTATATCTAGACGATTGCGAAGCAATACATCCCATGCTTATTCTGCCAGCATTGCTAAAGCTAGAACACTTGGAAGTTCTATCAGTTGCTGGAATCAAGACTGTATGTGATGCTTTTATTAAAGAATTTGTCACACATCGAGGTCAGAGTCTGAGAGAGATTGTTCTGGAGGGATGCATGTAAGCGGTTTCCGTCCTGTTTCAAATGATGCTCACGGAGAAATTTGACTGATACTGATTGTCGCTGTGCCTTGAATCTGATGCAGGGAATTTACTGACTGTTCTCTGAAAGAGATTTCACAACACTGTCCTGGATTACGCGCTGTAGACCTGAGTAAATTGTGTAAATTGACAGATTCTGCAATCGGACATCTTGCCACTGGTTGTAGAGAAGTTGACAAGCTAAAACTCTGTCGCAATTCATTCAGGTTTCCAAAATATAGTAATTGAGCAGATAATGCTATGTCTAAGTGTAGCATATCCAATGTCTTTAGCCGTAATCTGTTGCTTGCAATCTTCATCATCATTTTGTGTTGCATATTTTTCTTTTCTTGAAAGTCGGTTTTCTTATGTCTTAAGAGCAGTTTGTCAAAAAAAATTAAAGTGCTTGGTTTCAGATTTCTTTGACAGCACGCTTCATGTTTGAAGGCTTAGAATAGAAGCTACGTATCGATCTTCGCAGTAGGCATTCTTCGTTAATGACCAAAAAAAAGAGGATATGTTTGAAGGCTTACAATAGTAGTTTCAAGCTATATATACGATATTCGCAGTATGCATTCTTCAAAATATGAAAAGAACCATCTTTTCTTGATAGTATGTTCTGGGTTCCTTAAATTCATAAATAGCAAAATGAAAGTGGCATCAGCTTACTCTTATATTTATTAATGGCAGTGATGAAGCTGTTGCTGCTTATGTGGAAACTAGTGGGGAGTCTTTGAAGGAACTGTCTCTCAATTGTGTCAATAAGGTATTTGACAGGATGTAATGGTCATCGCCTCTCTTATTGTGTGTGTGGTCCTAGCAAAATGTGTTCTGGGATCTGATTGTGCTTCTCTTTGCTGAATTCCAGTTGGTATCTGCTACTTTATGTCCTTGTTGTCTAGTAAAGCACCAGCATCACACAGTTTGACTTGGAGTTCTTGATCAAGCCAGCAAAATTCGGCTTAGATCAACATTTTTATTCATTAGAGAGATATAAGGGGTTCTAATGATTTTAGTATCCAGTTTTGCTATTTAATTATTGTTTGTTACACAAGTGATTACCCATTTTATCAAGAAATTATTGCTTTATGTATATTGTGAACTTTTCTTAGATATAACTATTCAAATATACTCTGAGAGCAACTTTTGGTCTAATAAGAAGCCTGTAGATGTTCCTGACAATGTAGTGGAATTCATAGACTTCCTACAATCTGGAGGGATGAAATTCCACACACTTTTGTAGTGACCTACCATTGGTGCTGCGCCGTTTGTAAAATCTACATTAACTTATTAAACAAATATATATTTTGAGAGAATTAGCAGACGGAACCTTGGGTTAGTAATCTGGACCGGCACATTTTCTTAGCTTTCATTTCTAGAACTCAGTTCTCCTCTTCCATGTTTTTCTGTGTACGTGGAATTTGATAATCCAAAAGGTCAATGAATTATTACAAGACTAAAAGTCAAAGAGTCTTAGTTTTTCAACGTCTTTATATGGTTTTTACAGGTTTCACACAACACTGCAATGTCTCTAGCCAAATGCTCAAAAAAATTGATTAGTCTGGATTTGTCTTGGTGCCACAACATGACAAATGAAGCCCTGGGATTGATTGTTGATAACTGCTCCACGTTGGAAGTACTAAAATTGTTTGGCTGTACTCAGGTATGCTCTCTTTAGTTTGGTAAATGAGAAACTTACTTTGCTCACCTCCCTAGAATTTTCCTGATCATTCAAGGACACAGCTAATGTCCTTCCTATTTTCTTGTACCTCGACTGACAGCAGGGAGTGTTGAAAGGCACCTGCTCGTATCACAGAGTCAAAGACAACGGGCATCTTCTCAATTATGTAGAATTATAGGAATTCCTTGTGCTACAATTTGACTATTTGTTTTTGTAACCTTGAGTCCTTTCATACCCTCTAGCGTACTATTCTGTCAACTGAAAAAAAATAGGTCATCTGATTGAGGTCCATTCATCTTAAGGTTTCATTTGAACTGCCCCCCAGTGCTTTGGACTAGTGGTAGAGTGCAACGTGTGATGTGTGTGTTAGGTGCACATTACTTGTTTGAACCTTGCTGCAGACAAAAACCATGGTATTTAAGTGGAGAAGGGTAGAGCAATGGGCCCAATAATCACCAAGTTTCGAACCGTCAGGGATTTCTCGGTTAAAAAAACAAGGTTTCATATGATCTGAAGGATCACAAAAGATTTTGGTTCTATGCCCCAGGTTGACCAAAAAATTTTGGAGAATAAAATAAAATGGCTGTGAAATATCCAAAATGCTTATGCTTTCGAGGTTGCGTTATCTTCCTCAAAGAACAGTCTAGCTAATTCATTACTTTTTTTTCCTATATTGTGGTCCACTGCTTATCATCACTGTTGCTGGGAAAACTAAATTGAACTCCTCAAAGGAAAGCTTGTTTGTTTCTTCATCAAAGTATGCAATGTCAGGCCCCTATTGCTTGCTACTATTTTTTTGGTGTGTACATTTGATTTGGTGAACAGGGATGACGATATTTGGGGTGCTTGGTTATTTGGATGGTGAGTACTAGCAGTTGTTATGTCTCCTTTTTCCTTTTTTTGGGTGGGGTGGGGGGGGGGGGTGGGGGTGGTTTGGGTTGCTATGGCACAATTTCCTATGGGGCTAAGAGGAGTCTAGGGAAGGAGGGTGTGGCAAACTGATGGATCAAGGCGGTTGCATTCTGTTGGTCAACCTTCAATTTTGAAACTTTGTTCTTATGCAGCTGTTCTGCATGACTTTTCCTACTCTCGTTGAAAGATGATGGATCCAACTTTATTAGATTCAGATGTCCTTAAATATTGCCAATAAAAGATTTTCTCGAGAGAAAATGATATATTGGTGGCACACGGTGGCAGAGCCTCCCTTGTCCAACGGGTGTCAATAGAAACCCTTTCGTTGGAAAATACAATGTAGATAGGTAAAAAAGAATAATTATGAATATATAATATATGTTAAATCCCCTTGACTTTTGTGTGTTTACTTTATTTTGACTCTCCTTAGTGAAAATCCGCATGGTGGCACTGTTCATGAGCTATAGACCTATAATACTTTTCTTAGAAGAATCAGTTCTTATATTTTGTTTGATGCCATTTGTTTTTCTATGCCACAGTTCTTGTCCTTTTACGTTTTTTGATAATTTTCTCTATAATTATTATTACTGCATTTCCCTTCCATTGAATCCCTTTAACATCTTGGACTGTTGAAGATGTAGTTAAGCAGCACGCAAAAGAAATAACTTTTGGCATGGTGATATGCAGGTTACTAGTGTTTTTTCCTAGATGGGCACTCAAATGTTCAGATTCTTGGATTAAAGATGACTCCGATACTACAGCACATTGAGGCACCAGATTCTCTGCAGCAGGGTCCGCTACGATATTCAGCAGTACCATCTTTATTCTAATGATTTTGCTCAAAGTATTAATAATGTAGTTAGTATCGTCTGAATTCCAGAAGTCATAACCTCACCCCAGGGACGAAGCCTCCCTCACCCCACCGGGCTATAGACCCCAATATTTTTTTTTCCTATTACTACTATATTAACAATTGTCAAAAAGCCCCCACAAATTTGATAATATAGTACTAGCCCCTTAGAAAAAAATTGGTTGACTTCGTCCTGCCTCACCCCACTTCCTTTTGAAACTAGATAAGCGTGGATGATTTACCACGCTCATGGAGAACATATTTCTAGCGTGGATGATTTTTCATCCCAGGAAAAAAATTGTTTCTCGTTCTGTATAGTAGCAATATTTTGTATTGATTTGTGAACCACCAT
Source organism: Przewalskia tangutica (assembly GCA_029844215.1). NCBI lineage: Eukaryota > Viridiplantae > Streptophyta > Magnoliopsida > Solanales > Solanaceae > Przewalskia > Przewalskia tangutica. Next base: position 77,421,289 of record CM056732.1, on the reverse strand, counting down.
GTTCTCGTTTTTTGTGTGTCGGAATTAGGGATGTCAATGGGGCGGGACGGGGGCGGGGGAAGGGTACCTCGTACCCATACTCACCACCTAAAACACACCCCCACCCCCGCCCCACCACCCATCACGGGTAGTAATTTCTCCACTCGTCCCCGCCCCACTTACTCCGCTCGGGTACCCACTTACCCGGCGGGTACCCATTAATCTCATTCTTTTTTTCTGACGGTCCCGAAAAAATGATTAACTAGTTTTCAGGATTTGCCTTGTCAAAAAGACGAACCCAACTATACACAGAGCTCTCCGGGTTAACTTTTGAATCTCTCAGTTAACCATCTTTCCACTGCAAGATCAAGGTTTTAACTTAGCATAAATGTTCGCTGAAAAGTTGGCAAACATTAAAACACAAATGATGGGCATTCCAAGGTTAGAGTTGTTTCATCCACACATGCAAGCCTAACCTAAGCATGCATCCTATTAAACTTACTATTTTCATATACCAGAGATGCAAATGGACAATAAAAGTAGATTAGCCTACTAATATTATTTTCAGGATTTTCATAATTAGGAGCATGAAACTCAGTTGTGAACAAAGGGGAAACTAAACAACAAGTAAATGGAAGTGGTACTTTCATGATTAGTACAAAGCCATTTTATAAACAAAGGGACTAGGTACATTCAGGATCAGTACACTACTGTTTATGTAAAAAAAAAAATGGAAAGAGGTACTTTCATGATTTTCAGGACACGGTGTGGGTTGACTCAAGTCATATTTTAAATCAAAGGGCCAAATAAATTCATAAATAGCCTAATTAAACTAATAGACGATACAGATATGGGCGGTGCGGGTACGGACGGTGTGGGTACGGTGCGGGTAGCGGGGCGGGTGCGGGTCTTATATGAAATCCACCTCCGCCCCACTACCCATGGCGGATAGCACTTTTGATACCCATACCCGCCCCACCACCCACCAAACTATCCCCCATACCCGCTCGAACTGGAGCGGGTGCGGGACGGTACCCGTATTTACCCGCCCCACTGACATCCCTAGTTGGAATTTGATGTCGTGTGCGTGGACCTGTTTTCGAGCCTTAAAATATGACTAAAAAGACAAAAAGCAGCTCGCGGTGCTGGCTTACCCTATTTTTTTCCCAAGGTGAATCACTCACAAAAAAACGGGAAGAAAATGCCAGAAGTTAGTAGGACCCAGTAAGCTTCTAATGAAAATTACTAGAACTACTATCTTAAAAGAGGAAAATACAATATAATATCTAGTGAATGTAAAGGAAACTATGAGCCCGTTTTGATGGGCTTATAAGTTGGTCAAATCATATAAGCCTTTTTTAGCTTATTTCAGTGTTTGGGATCTAAATTTAAAGTGCTGACTTTAAGTTAGAAAATGTTTAAAGTCAGTCATTTATGAGAAATTGAAATTCCTAACTTTTTTTGGGGGGCTTAAAAGCCATTTCGGTTGACCAATAAAATTACTTTTGTATCTCTTATATTTTATTCTAATTCCCACATTACTCTCTCACCAATAAGCACTTTTATTCAAACACTCAATTGCTTATTTATAAAAATAACTTTCAGCACTTTAAAGTTCTAAAAACACTTTATACATAAAAGTCATTTTTTTAAACCCATCCAAACGGGCTCTATATCATCTTCCATACTAGTATTAAGTTATTAACTTTTCTTCCATTGTGCTACTGGTTGATAGCACTAAACCTCAAAAGGACTAAGTTCCTGTTTGGCCAAGCTTCTAGAAGTGTTTCTGTTTCTCAAAAACACATCTTAGGCCAAACATGTATTTTCCAGAAGTAGAAACACTTTTTAAAAAAGCTAAAAAATGTTTCTAGATAGGAAGAGAAGCATCGAGAAGTGCTTCATATTTTTTAATAAAAATAAAAATTTGAGGATGAGGTAGGGCAATGAGGGTGGGGTGGGGATAAGAAAAATATTCATATTTTTTTATAAATTGTTTATAAAAGTAAAATAATATAAAATAAAAATTTGAGAATGTGGTAGGTGGAGAGGTAAGAAATTTTTTCATATTTTCAATCATTTTTTATAAAAGTAACAAAAAATATGAAATAGAAATTTGAGGATGGGGTAGGGCAATGGGGTGGGGTGTAGGGGTAGGGTAGGGGGGGGGTAAGAAAAAAATTCATATTTTGTATAAATTGTTTATAAAAGTAAAAAAAATAAAAAATAAAAAATTGAGAATGGGGTAGGTGGACGGGGGAAGAAAAAAAATCATATTTTTTTATAAAAGAAAAAAAATATGACATAGAAATTTGAGGATGTGGTGGGGGTAGGACGAGGGTAGGTTTGAACATATTTGAGTCATTGACTATCATATTTATCACGACCGAGCAAGCGGGCATTTGTTGCCTACTGCACACCTATACCCACACATCACATATGACCAGCGGAAGCTAATGAAAACTCTTATAATAAAACAGGCAAACCGACAAGGCCGCCATGTATATAATGCATCCACATAAATACTGGCATGCGTATGTCCAACCCACACATGACTACAGACCTCTAAGAGTATCACAATAAATATGACGGGACAAGGCCCCGCGTAAGTTAGACATCTTCCCATACATAGCCAAATACTGATTTAGTTAGACCCCTTCCTATCAGATAGAAAAGGAATCGATGCTCGCGGCTTAAATCTCAATTTATTTTGTGTTAAGTGCACTTTGGCAAGTGCGCTTGTCGTCAGTCTTTCTTTTGTCAAGTACGTCACGTTGTACCCCTGAATATACATAAGCCATAATGGAAGACTTGTACCAAAATGACTAGCCCCGGAACAATGGAGCTATTCAAAAAGCTGAGCGAAGATCCTAAGCTCACGGATCACCAAATTGAGTACCTATACCCGCGTGCATGAACGCAGCCCCCCGAAGGGGGTCAGTACAATAATGTACCAAATATGAAAACATAAAGTACAGTAAACAAGATCATGACTGGCCAAAAGACGACAAAGACAAGTATGAAAATCAAATACCAGATCCAACTGTGCCATATAAAAATAGAGCCAACTGTACCTTGTAACAATGAAAATCAATTGTACTACTGTACCACTGTATCACTACCACTGTACTTTATAAAAATGAGAGTCAACTGTGCCTTTTAAAAACAATAAGAGTCATATCAAGATCATGCATGCCTGCTCCTATAATCAAAATATATACACCTATACTCGCATGGGTATCTCGTACCCGCATCACGGAGATCGGTCCATGGAATCATAATACACACATATATATATATATATATATATACACGCATGAGTATCCTGTACTCGCATCACGGAGGTCGGTTCATGGAATAATATTACATATATAACGCATGAGTATCCTGTACTCGCATCACGGAGGTCGGTCCATGAAATAATACTACATATATAACGCATGAGTATCCTGTACTCGCATCACGGAGGTCGGTCCATGAAATAATATTACATATATACCGCATGAGTATCTTGTACTCGCATCACGGAGGTCGGTCCATTGAATAATAATACATATATACACGCATGAGTATCCTGTACTCGCATCACGGACCTTGTCCATGGAATCATATAATCGCATGAGTATCCTGTACTCGCATCACAGATCTTGTCCATGGAATCATATAATATAAATACACGCATGAGTATCCTGTACTCGCATCACGGAGGTCGGTCCATGGAATAATAATACATATATACAGTGGCGGCCTTGTCGGCTTGCCTGTTTTATTATAAGAGTTTTCATTAACTTCCGCTGGTCATATGTGATTTGTGGGTATAAGGGTGCCTAGGTAGGGCACCAGTCGCGGCCCGTCTGTTCGGGTCGTGACAAAGGTGGTATCAGAGCAGTTAATCCTCGGAATGTCTACAGACCATGTGCAGTAGACTCTTGATTATCGGTGTGTTGTGCACCACATCCATAAACATAAGGCTATAGTACATTTAGGATTGGTTTCTATTTTTTCTTAATCCAAGATCGTGCAATAGAGCTATGTTGTTAGAATGGTCCATCCCTAACAATTATTGTGGTTGCAGCTATGCCTCCAAAGAATGCGACAGCGGCCCAGAAGGGAATATATGGAATTGTATACATGTTGGTAAAATTGTTGTATAGTTGGTGTGATGATGATGTACATTTATACGAACATATTATTTACGGCTATATGTGTTGCCGGAAGTGATTATGGGATTAATTGAGGACGACACTATGAAACAGTCGAAGAATGGCTGTAAGAAATATGAAAACAATGAATAAGTAGGAATGGAATGGTATGATCAAGTATTAAGGCAGGAATGTTTTTCCTTCGTTTAATGACGAGTAGAAGGAAGGATTACGACAAGAACGGTAAAGGTGAATGAAATTATAGTTATACAGGAAATTCGATTCCTTACTTGGCTATATTGTTTGGTGAATAATACATGTGTTATATTGTGGTCCTGTGTGTCATCTTGTGTTGCTAAGTATAAGTTGATAAGTATAGTTAAAGGAGACTATGTCGAAATATTTATAGTTTGAGACCTATTATGAACATTCGAGGACGAATGTTTCTAAGGGGGAAGAATGTTACACCCCGTAATTTCAGGGCAATTAAGTGAGAACATGATTATGGAAATAAGATTTGAATGTTGGAAGGAAAGTATATTTTCATTTTCTTACATGGAATTTTTTTTGGATACAAATGTGACGACGAGAATTATTAACTTGTAGTTAAATTATTTCCAATGGATTTATGGACTTAGTATTGTATTATGAAGTCTTGGCATTTATAATATGGGGTCCACCGAAATTTCACAATTTTGTGGGCCCATCGAAATATTAAGAATTTTGGGCTAAGTATGGAATTATTTTTGTGAAGAGAATTATGAGCGAATTAGAGGGTGACGTGTCCCTCCCCACTTGTGTAACAAAGCTCTAATTATATATATGTATTGCAAGATTGGCTAAGTGTGGGAGATATTATTGTGAAGAGAAGACAAGTGGACAAGTGGGTCTAAAAGGGTCCCCCTCTACTTGTGCTACATACACCTTTATTACAAGTCTTGCAAGACTTTGTCCACAAATATCTTCTTCATCCAAACTCTCCTTAACCTCTCTTCTCCCTTGAGTTTTCGAAATCAATGAGCCAAGAAGATCAAGATCAACTTATTTTCCGAGATTAAGCTCCTTAACTAAGTTCTATGCAAGGTTAACTCTCCAAAACAATGGGTCACGGTTTTGGCCAAGAAATTTCTTTGAAACCCTAAGCTTGGAAATGAACTTTTTAAGAGAAACAAGAAAGCAAGATGGTTACAAGCTTGTAGAGGATACACGTGTGTTATTGTAACGTGAAGAAGTGGTGTCAAAAAGAGAAGCAGTGGCCGAACCTAGGGGCTGTTTTGGGCTAAGTTTAAGGTAAGATTTCTTCTTCCTCTTAAAGTAATTGGAAGTTACATACTGTTATAGTTGAGAGATGAACTTGTGCTAAGTAAAATGGAGAATAAGAAATGCATGTCACAGTTTTGGCATGTTAGCCGAATTATGGACTGTTTTGTTATTATGGATTCGTTGGTTATTGTTGTTATTATCGTCACTAAGTGCATGTTAGATTGAAGGAAATCTTGTTATTGAAAGTTGAAATTGTTTATATTAAAGTGTTGAAACTTGAATTGGATTATAAGGCATTATGAAAAGGGCTTTGGATTGTTGTTGTTGGCCGAAACTATCTTAAAACTGTTGGATATTGTCATGCTGTTTTAGGGGATGTTTTATGCGTGTATATGCTGGAAATTTAGTCACTGTTTAGGCATGTTTAGATGTGGTAATTGCTAACGTATATCCTAAAGGAATAAAGGTGTAGAAAAACTTCATATTTTACCCTCGTTGTGTTGGATTATGGACTGTTTTTAGTGGATTGTGTTATATGGATTAAGAGGTCGGATTAACATAAGAAGTAGGTGTGTGAATCACCTTGGTTGCTGTTTTAGTTGTGCCCTTAATTGGTGCTTGGTTATTGATGTTATTGGCCTCGTTTGGAAGTTGTGGATGAGAGTATATATAGGGGAAATGCTGCCCAGATTTTTATATGAAAAGAAGACCATTATGTGGTATATGACTTACACTAGTATTCATGAAGTTGATAGAAATGTTATTGTTGTTATAGGTTGAAGTACCTATTTGAGACGTATTCTACTGTCGTGTTGGTATAGCCGATAAGGTATGTGAACTATCCCTCCTTCTTTTGGCATGTTCTACGTACGAAATATACCTGTGATATTGTTTCATGATTCATTCTACTCTTAGAAGTTAAGGGGTATTCATGTTATTGATTCTATGCTAAAAGCATGTCTAAGTTGTTCCCAAGTCCTTATTTAGGCATATAAGGAGAGATGCTAATATTCATAAGAGTTCTTAGTAAGCGCTGGAGTCGGTTCGACTTTGCTAGTTTAAAGTAACTGATAAGTATTAAGCGCTGAGACTGTTTTAATAAATAATTGGGTATGTTCTAATAGACGTGTTGAAATAAGCCATTGCAGCGTTAAATGAAAAAGGTATCGACAAACAATTATATTGAAATGATGAGAACTCCATCTGCATAGGAACTAAGATGTAACCAGTTTGTTTTACATTTTCTAGTTCACAACTGATTAGATAATATTTCATGATATAAATTACTCACGGTTCATATAAGAATTAATTAGGCAAATTTGGATCCGTTATCACCAATTAAATACATGATTATTGAAAATATTCGAGGTATGTAAACTATCCTTTCTTCTTTTGGCATGTTTATATAAAGTAAGTGTACGACGGACGTACATAATTTTATTGGATCTTAATCCTTAATGATACATGACATGATAGTGCCTTGGATTTTCTAAAATGAAAAGTTCATTTTAATGATTTATACATGATATGATAGTGCCTTGGTTATAATAAGTGAAAATTCATTTTAAATGATATTATTGAGAGTCAAGAGATGATTTAAATTGCATGGTGGCTCATGATAGCTATTCGTGCAAAGTATTATTATTCCACTTCACCGGGTCCCCCACTTAAGGGCCGGATATATTATTCCATGGACCGACCTCCGTGATGCGAGTACAGGATACTCATGCGTTATATATGTAATATTATTCCATGGACCAACCTCCGTGATGCGAGTACAGGATACTCATGCGTTATATATGTAATATTATTCCATGGACTGACCTCCGTGATGCGAGTACAGGATACTCATGCGTTATATATGTAATATTATTCCATGGACCGACCTCCGTGATGCGAGTACAGGATACGCATGCGTTATATATGTAGTATTATTCCGTGGACCAACCTCCGTGATGCGAGTACAGGATACTCATGCGTTATATATGTAATATTATTTCATGGACCGACCTCCATGATGCGAGTACAGGATACTCATGCGTTATATATGTAATATTATTCCATGGACCGATCTCCGTGATGCGAGTACAGGATACTCATGTGTGTGTGTGTATATATATATATATATATATATATATATGTTATGATTCCATGGACCGATCTCCGTGATGCGGGTACGAGATACCCATGCGAGTATAGGTGTATATATTTTGATTATAGGGGCAGGCATGATCTTGATATGACTCTTATTGTTTTTAAAAGGCACAGTTGACTCTTATTTTTATAAAGTACAGTGGTACAGTGATACAGTGGTACAGTAGTACAATTGATTTCCATTGTTACAAGGTACATTTGGCTCTATTTTTATATGACACGGTTGAATCTGGTATTTGATTTTCATACTTGTCCCTGTCGTCTTTTGGTCAGTCATGATCTTGTTTACTGTACTTTATGTTTTCATACTTGATACCTTGTTGTACTGACCCCCTTCGGGGGGCTGCGTTCATGCCCGCATGTATAGGTACTCAGTTTGGTGATCCGCGAGCTTAGGATCTTCGCTAAGCTTTTTGGGATAGCTCCATTGTTCCGGGGCTAGTCATTTTGGTACAGGTCTTCCATTATGGCTTATGTATATTCAGGGGTACGGCGGGGCCTTGTCCCGTCATAGTTATTGTGATACTCTTAGAGGTCTATAGTCATGTGTGGGTTGGACATACATACACTTGTATTTATGTGGATGCTACTATATACAGTGACGACCTTGTCGGCTCGCCTGTTTTATTATAAGAGTTTTCATTAGCTTCCGCTGGTCATATGTGATGTGTGGTTAGGGTGCCCAGGTAGGGCACCGGTCGCGGCCCGTCGGTTCGGGTCGTGACAATATTGTCGTTACATTTTTTATGTATAATATAATATTATTTTTTGATTAAATGTTGCAATTAAATAATTTTTTTAAAATTATTAAATTGTAAAGATATACTAATTTTTAGAAACATAGGATAGAAAAGAATATTTTAAATAGTTTTAAATCTATTAAAAAGAATATTTTAGTAAATTTGCATAAATGTGGGCCAAACAGGAAACTATTTCTATTTCTCAGAAGTACTTTTATAATTATAGGCCAAACACTCTAATAGATTTTCTAAAAACAGTTTCTCTACAGAACTACCTAAGAAACAGAAATACTTTTCCAGAAGCTTGACCAAACAGACCCTAAACTCTTATCTAGCACTCTTTATTGTATTATTGTAAATGTTACCATCATGTATGTGGAAAAAAATCCTAGCCATCATAATCTTGCCACGGTTTTAGACTTCGACTAGGTGCACCGTGCAACTTTTGGAAATTTGCTTACGATCGTGCACGACTTGCTCACGATTTTTGTTATACCAAGTCAGGCTTACTATACTCAAGATCGCTATGGAATTGCTAGATAAGTAAAACAAGAAAGCTTTGCTAAAGAAAGCGTTTATATTAGTCAATACTTAATTTTTTTTAATTGTTGAGTTACAAATGAATGACCCCTTATATATACTAATTGCTCAGGGGTTGGTGTATAAATAATAATGTTGTACATGTTCTTCAACAGTTTACAAGACTATGCTCAATTATTTTATTATTTTACATTGTATATGCTTAAAAAATATTTCACTTTTTACTTCATGAATAAAATTTATTTGTTCTATAGGTCAGTCCATAATATAAATTAAAAAGAGAAAAAATATCATAATATTTTAAAAGTAAAAACGTTGAAAATTTAGAGGGTAAAACAACTATTTGGCCGGTTAATTCAATGACCTTCGGTGTGCTATAGGCATAATTAAGTAACGTTTTTGTTATACACAAAATAAATATGACCTCACTAGGCAATTTCACATAGTTGAGTGATCATTTAAGTAATTAACTCCCATTTTGTACGTATAAATATGGTATCTGGCTATGTATCCGAATATTAAAAATAGATTAAGCTTTAATTCTATTTAATCTTGACTTCAAAGTTTTCATGTTTTGAGATTCTTTGACAGACATCCTGTTTTTGAGCACATGTCATAAGCGGTGGTTTTCACCACTTTATTACTACTTTTTACTATAGTTTTTGTGTTCAAAACTGAACAATTACGCTAAGGATGCTAATGAAATATGTTTGATATTAGGAAATTGAAGTAATCCAATTAACTTGTGCAAATTAGGTGATTAGAGTGAAGATCCAAGCTGATTTAGAAGATTGATGAAGTGAAAAACATAAGAGTTCATTGTGGACCACAATGCTCCGATTGTGGACCACAATCATTAATTGCTATCGCAATGTGGTTCACTTGCTAGTCCACAATGGAAACTTCAGAGAGTTGGTTTTATGATAGATTACAGTGTGTATACACGGAATATACCGTGTATACATAATCTTGGTTTACTTTTCCTCTTACCATATTTGTTGTACACAATTACCATAACTGTAGAATTCTTGAACAAGTTTAATTAGGAGATTAGTTATATAGTAGGAATAAGATTTACCATATTTAGAGATTGTAAATTGTATATATATCTCTTTCATTAATGAAAATAATCCAGAGATTATTTCTTTCATGATATCAGAAGTGTAGATCAAATATTTCCTCTCTTGCTCGCCAAATTCTGAGACTTTCCCCTCGGTTTCCATGCCACTTTGATCCCTTCTCTCTTCCCAAATTTTATCCTAATCCCTACATCACGTCTTGCGTTGCTATTATGGCTAAGAACACGTTTCACCCAGCCCTTGTTGTTTTTAATATCAAGAATCACATCCATATCATTCTTGAAATAGAAAACGTCCAATATGCGATGTGGGCCGAGTTGTTTAAAGTTCATGCACGCTCGCATCAAGTCTTCCATCACATTATCCCCGCGGCTCCTACCGATACAACTGTGCCAAAACCCGAGGATGATCCAAAGTTACAGACAACACTTGATGCTACTGTTCTTCAGTGGATTTATTCCACTATTTCTATCGACCTGTTGTAAACGATTATCGAACCTGATGCTACAACAATGTCGGCTTGGAATGGAGTACGTAATATATTCCAGGATAATCAAAATTCTCGTGTTGTTACCTTGGAGCAGGAATTCTCCCATGTTAATATGGAAGATTTCCCCAATGTTTCGACATATTGCAAAAGGTAGAAGGAATTGGCAGACCAACTTCGCAACGTTGGTGATCCCGTTACAAACGATCGTTTGGTCCTACAAATGGTTGCAGGCCTATCTGATGCCTATAGTGGTGTTGGCACGTTTCTTCGTCAGAGCAGTCCTCTTCCGCAATTTTATCAGGATCGTTTTATGCTTACGCTCAAAAAAGCTGACTTAGCAAAAAAAGTGGCTACGAGTTCTAGTCCCATAGTCATGATGATGTCCTCCACAAACTCTTCGTGTTTTGTTGATAATTCGGGTCAAAACCATGCTCACGGTGGTGGAAAGAATACTCAGAAAAATCATGGCAAAAACTGCGAGGGTAAAATCGGTGGTTCTAGTAATGGTGGCGGTGAACAACATACCGATAGTGGGCCCCGTCCGGCCAAGATGGCCACCGCCCATCGTCTCAGCTCGCCTCGGCCGTGGGCCTAGGCGGAGGCGATGGCGACCACCATTACGGTCCAGCTTTCACAATTCCAGCGACGTGGGCTGCCCAACCACCGACCCAGTATCCTTCTCGACCCAGCAGTGGATTCTGCTACAGTACTGGACCGCGGAAGCAAGCTGACGTGCTTAGGCCCCAGCCTCCTCAGGCCCATTATACTGCAGGCCCCACCCCGACTGACACTAAGCCTGCGATGCACACACTTGGAATAAATCCTTTGGACCCAATTGGTACATGTACACCGGTGCCACTACTCACATGACGTCTGATCCAGATACTCTCTCGTCTTATTCCAATTTGAGCAACAATTATGGCATAATTGTTGGTAATGGTAATTCAATTCCGATTGGTGGTTATGGTCATAAAACGTTGTCTCCCCCCATCCGCCTCTTATCTTAAAGAATACCCTTCATGCCCCTAAATTGATTAAAAATCTAGTGTATATCCGTAAATTCACTACTGATAATTCCATTTCTGTTGAATTTGATCCGTTTGGGTTTTCTGTAAAGGATTTCAAGATGAGGATTCCTCTCATGAGGTGTGATAGTAGGGGAGATCTTTATCCGATCACACCAAGTTTCGATCTTTCGAGTCAAGCCTTGCCATCTACGTTTGGCGCCCTTGCTCCTTTCTTGTGGCATGCTCGTCTAGGTCATCCGGGGTCGTCTATTTTGTCTTCCTTAGATAAAAATAAATTTATTTCTTGTAAGGGTACGCGTAGTACTCCGAATTGTCAATCTTGTTCTTTAGGGAAAATTGTTAGATTGTCGTTTGTAGACTCTAATTCTCATACTCTAATGTCATTTGATATTATTCATAGCGATCTATGGACGTCCCCTGTTCTCAGTTCCTTGGGTCATCATTATTATGTTCTATTTTTGAATGATTATTCTAAGTTTTTATGGACTTTTTCAATAGCGAAAAAATCTCAAGTTTTTTCCACCTTCTTAAAATTTAGAGCATTCATTAGAACCCAATTTGAACGGAAAATTAAAAATATCCAATGTGATAATGGCAAAGAATGTGATAATGGGGTGTTTCGGGAATTTTGTGCGAATAATGAGATCAATTTTCATTTTTCTTATCCTCATACGTCTTCACAAAATGGGAACGCCGAACGAAAAATTCGTACCATTAACAACATTGTCTGCACTTTATTGATTCATGCTTCCGTACCCCTTACTTTTTGGCATCATGCTCTACAAATGACTACCTATCTTCTTAACATTCTTCCTATCAAAAGTTTGATGTATTCCTCCCATCTTCAAATTTTATATAATAAGACTCATTCGTTTTCACATCTTAGGGTCTTTGGGTGCTTATGTTATCCGTTGTTTCCGTCCACCACGATTAACAAACTTCAGACCCATTCTACCCCTTATGTGTTTTTGGGTTATCCATCTAATCATTGTGGTTACAAATGTTTTGATTTATCGGCTAATAAAATCATCATTAGTCGCCATGCTATTTTTTATGAGTCCCAATTCCCGTTTACAAAATTGAGTAGTTTCGTGCCTAGTTCGTATACTTTTTTGGTTGACGGTTTCTCCGCATATATTATGCACCATTTATCGGACCTATCACTTACTCAAAATTCGCCAAAGAGCCCATCGCCATCGCCCCATCGCACCAACGTTAATAATCGCTCCCAATACATTCACTGGCCGGGCCATTAACTAGGCAAATTGCCCACCATTATCAGAATCGTCGATTCGGTGTCCACTCCGCCTCGTGTTTCGTGTTGGGCCAGCAGGCACACTTCCTGTTGGACAGTCCGTCACGTGTCCCGATATTTTCCAAATTCTGTCCAATTCTCCCCCGAGTTATCAACCAACCACACGTAGTCAACGAGGTATTTTTAAACCAAAAAGATATTTTAATTTACATTCTAATGTTCTTAAATGCATCAACCCTCGGTGTTCAGGGATCCCAAATATCCTCATTATGTCTGTTTGTTGAAGAAGTTTTTGTATGGGCTTAAGCAGTCTTCACGGGCTTGGTATAAAAGGTTTGCAGACTATGTTTCGACTATTGGATTTTCTCACAGCAGGTCTGATAATAAATTGTTCATATATCGTCGTGGATCTGCCGTGTCTTATATACTCTTATATGTGGATGATATTATCTTGACTGTCTCTTTGATGCATTACGCAAGTCTATCATGACAATGCTCAGTTCTGAGTTTGCTATAAAAGACTTGGGGCCCTTGAATTACTTTTTGGGGATTGCTGTCACTCGTCATGCAGGTGGGTTGTTCTTATCCCAGAGGAAGTATGCAACTGAGATCATTGAGAGGACTGAAATGTCATCATGTAAGTCCACTTCCACTGTTGATACTAAACCCAAGTTGGGTGCTGCGACTGGCTCACCGTATGAGGATCCGACCCGCTATCGCAGTCTTGCAAAGGCCCTTCAGCATCTTACATTCACGAGACCTGATATTATGTATGCCTTACAACATGTGTTTATTTATGCTTGATCCCAGAGTTGAGCACATGAACGCGCTCAAACGCATCACTCAGTACATCTAGGGGACAGTTGACTATGACTTACATTTATATCTGTCACGACCCGAACCTGGGCCCGTGACTGGTGCCTTACCCCGGGCACCCTAGTGATACAACATCAGAGTAATCAGCGGAACATACAACGATACAAGACATATTATGAAATATGAAACAATAATCTGAGAAAACTTGCCTTTTCTAAGATATATATAAATAACAACTTTTTCAAAATGAACAGCTTTAATCCTTTTTACAAACCCCGCCACAACAAGATTACATGCACCTCTAAGAATGATACGACAACAATGGCGGACGGGCCCCGCCAAACCCCGAATGTAAACACTTACTACGACAGGGACCATACCATCGATAAGCCTCCGAGAAACGGAGCTTCCCAAATGTCAAAGCGTGACCGAGAGCTAGGATCAACGATCGGTGTACCTCAACTGCGCATGAACGCAGCCGGCGAGGTCGATAACAGTACCGAGTATGTGAAACTAAAAATACTGTAAATGAAATCATAATAGTCTATAAAGCAGGAGACATGTATGATAAGCAAACTACAGATCACAACAAATAAGCATTCATGTCAAGTCGTGACTCACGCCTCAAAGTTATCACAATAAAACCGCACGGCAAGTACGAAGGCATAGCCGACTACTAAGACCCACGCACCAAAATTACCACAAAGCGTATCCCGAGGTCTTTCTGCACCGCACCACATGATCGGCCGCCACTCGCCCGCAATATCAATGCGCGTCTATCCTCGAACTCTCGCAGCCCGCATAGGTCACACACGGACCCGCATGAGGTATTCCTCGAATCATGGTCCTGCATCGCCGAGGTATACCCCGCATCGGCGCGCTAACCTCGGTATCCGCCAGGCTCCCGCAACCCGCATAGTCTCAAAAGACCGCATAGTCTCAACAGACCGCATAGGAATCCCCGCATCGGGCTAAACACCGGATGATCAATCCCGAGCTACCGCGCTCGCGTAGTCACGAGGACCGCATAGCCGTGAAAGACCGCATCGGGTGGCAAGCCCTCGGTATAATAAGTCAAAGGGTATGTGATACAATAATAAGATAACCGCTTAACGTTTAACAACGTAAGCACAACAAGAATGACCCTTACATCACGATCACACAAGATACTAACACACGTAGCATCCTAACATGTTTACTTATCACATCAACAAGAAAGTATTTACAAGGCTATCTCAAACCAACACAATCAAGTTATTCACACAAGGTACTTTATGCTAACAAGTTCGGGTATCTATCCCTAAAGTACTTCATACATTAAAGCTTTTTAAAAGATCCATTGCTTTCACATAAGTCACACAATACCCGTAGTATAAAATAGAGTGACTGTCTTTTTAAGTAAACCAAAACATTTACCTTTGTAAAATCAAGTAACAACATTATTTTCCAAACGTTCAAGTTTGCCTAATTTCAAATGTTCACGTTTCTTATTTTAAAAAGGTTTCGTAGTTCATAGTCTTATTCATTTAAGAATATAATTCTCTTTTCAACAATCTGGGAGACATAAGCCTTATATGGAAGTAGGATATTCTTGTTTATAACAATCTTATTACAGCAGCCATGATCTAGGAAATATCATTTTGTCTCATCTTAGCTTCTATGCATGGAGGTTTCTCTTGGTTTTATTAATACTTAATTAGTCAAAACATTTCCTTTTATTAACGCTGCAGTGGTTTGTCGATACACATTCTGATTTCCGAAATCAGTAAAACATTCTTAAGCCGTTATACCTAACTTCCCATAAAGCAAGTATTACTCTTAAGTTTTCAAAAACCAAGTATTACTTCTTCTTTCAAAATGATTCAAAAATCTTTTGCAATACTTCAAGTTCTTTATTAACACATAACAAGCCAGTTATAGTTCAAACGATTACCTTTTTAAAACCACATGTATTTTCTTACCAACATAAAGCTGTTATAACCAACTTCCCATAAAGCCGTTATAACACTTTATGTTTCAAACCAATCAAATACATTAAACAAATGTACGTCTACCGTACTACATAGTTACACACATATCATGCTAGAAGAGATAGGAAGAGGTTCACATACCTCGCGACGAGTATCGACTAATAGCAAAACGCTCCAAGTACTTCAAACCGTCGGCTACTCCTTAGCCAGTAGATCGCGTCATACGTAGTACTTCAACCTATAAGGCCACAAGGCGCTTATTAACATTTAGATTCCTTCGTAGAACATCCTACGTAAAAATTCGGCAAAGACCTCCCCGCAACAACAGAAATCTCCTCCTTCATCTGGCCGGCTATCAAGCCAACGGGGGTTCATACATCTAACCCGAACGGGTACAATTCTACTCCACAAGATTACTACACAAGTCTCTGTAATACACCCTATGTAATTACTGGGATTCTTCAGCTTAAGTCAAAAGACATTGCCAACTAACTACGTTCGATTCTATATATAGTATACTTCAACTATATATTCTAACAATATGTAATTTTCCAATTACAATAGGGGGACAAGATATTTACCTCTCTAAGCACATAATTATCCAAGTATAAAGGCGATACTGGTCAATCGTTTAGCTCCAACTCCTCGCTGTCCAACCCGCTCTAAACCACCCTTATAAGTTATAACCAACTTCTACATACTACTCCAACTAACCATGGAGATTTTCCTTAGGGTTTCGGTTTGGTGACAGACGGAAGTATAATAGTATTTCGGCTTTTAGATAGGTATAACCTTAAAATACTACAAGGTATACGCTAAGGTATTTTGGGCATTACAACAATACTTTTGAGAGTATTTCTAACAAGATGGGGTATTATACGAAGACAACTAGGCTAGTGGGTACCCACGGCTAGCACCCCAAAGAGGTGGTAAACCCTCGCCTACCCCACTGTGGGGGCTCTCGGCGAGGGGAGGACTCGCTAAGGCCTCTCAAGGGGGAGGGATTTTTAACACTTAGGAAATATTTGGAATGGATGAAGAAGTCATCCTAAGGGGGGTATTTATAGTATAAGCCAAGTCCAACCAATGGCCAAGATCATGCCAAGTGCAAGGCAAGTGTAGGGCCAAGATTTAGACAAGTGTGTGTGGGTCCCACTTATCAATCAACACACAAAAATATCCTACCAACTAATGCACACCTTTCGGCCAAGCTACCGCCCATCACTCCACCAACTTGAGGGTGACAAGTGTCGCCCTCTCGTTGGTCCAAAATGTTTCGTCTCTCGGAAAAATCCGCAAAAATAAGAAATGACATAGCCGGAATTTTCCCTACGAAAGCTGTGGAAACGTTTCGTCGAAAAACGACTCTAATCGGGTGTTGTGAACAAAAAGAATTCGGCCAAGCCTAAATCACAAGTTCAAATTTTCTACGTACGTCCTGACGTACATACTCTGGAAATACGGGGTATAACATTCTCCCCTCCTTAGAAACATTCGTCCCGAATGTTCCTTCTAAGTCTCAAAACAAACGCACGCGGTATAGTTCTCACCGCTATACTTATTTAAAACAATCGCCACGCCGCCACGGAACCAACTTGCGCAAAATACTTACCTCCAAGTCCACGAGGAAACACTCTAACATCACCACAAACACCTCTCTCCGGTCTAAAACATACTTCCTTCGTGACCTTCTCTTTACAAAAGAAATGATACCACTTTTGTCACTTTGCGCGAGGTTCACTCCGCGACCAACAAATGGTACCGGCCGCACGCGATCCCCGAGGTCGACGTACACTCGAACTCTTACCACATTTACATCGCTTGCTTTCCAAAACTTCGGTTACTATCTCTAACGTGGTCATCATTAATCAGGAACACTGGATGGATCTCGATACTTTCCGAACATAACAATCTGAAGGGCGATCGGACGTCATCGCCTCCTAAGTCGGACGGCAAAAGCTAACATATAGGCAACCCGCCTATTCTTCACATGAACTTAAAAAGGCCCCAAACAACTCGGGCTAAGTTTCTCTGTTTTCCAAAGCTCGTCACACCCAATCCGGTGGTACTTTCAAGAAGACCGACCAACTCGAACTCTGCGTCGCCGATTATCCGCACGATTTCTCCGAGCCGCCGTAACCTCTTCTAGACAAGCTTTACTCTATCCACATCCGGAACAAGCTCAACCAACTATCTGAATCCCGCCAACATCGAACCAATCGACGGCGACCACACATCCGCCTACAAGGCTTCATAAGGCGACATCCGAACACCGAAATGGTAGCTTAAACACTCCTTCAACAGAGACAACAATTCCCACAACTACCCTCAAATCCACACCGCCCGAGGGCGAATGCGATCCTGAGACTCACCTGAGTTCTTAACCTTGCCTGGTAAAACTTCCAGAAACAAAAACAGCCGCAACCTGGGCTCCACTTCTGCCATAAGGTGAAGGTAGGCACCCCGTGCAGCCTTACAACCTTTCTGATGTACCAACACCGCCGAGTGAATGGTCCCGATCGAAGAACACGATGGGCGCCCCATCGACCACCACCGGCCGAACGTATCCACGAACTCGTATCTTTGGTTAACTAAACTTGAGCCTAACACCTCACAACCCTAACACAAGGCGGACCACCATAACGACCCCACCACCAAAACTACCGCGGGTTGACCCGCAACGGCCTCAACCCGACCCAAGAACGCCGCACAATACTAGCTCCCGATCCGGAACAATCTTACTAATCACGTTTCGAAAACCTAGCGGTCTTCTTAGCTCAACTAACCTCTTTCATTCCACACTACTAGGGACCTATCCCAAACATAGCTCACGTGCACTAGGCACCCCGATAAGGATTAACATAACCATACGTCTTTTACTCTAGATGACCTTACCTCTAAGGTCTCTACGTAACAAAACTCTAAGGTTCACACCTTCTCTATCCCCCCAAATCTTACTTGGTTAACTAACCAAGATTTCTAATCACAACTAACACACTGCTATCAGAACATAGCACTTAAGGTATACTCACCTTATCACATAAACAATACTCTAGAGGGTTAAAGATATATCTATATCTACTGCTACACTCCCCTTAGTCGTTCTAATCAAACACGCCTGCAGGCGCAAGGTGAGGAGATGACAAACTACCCACCGATCCTGAAGGCTAAGTCCTCCTACAAGGACACTCTTCGACACCAGACCCTGACGGTCATAGGTACAACAAGTACCAACCTAAAAGATGACATTCCCCGGGATGACGTCTGTCACACTGTGACCCGGAAGCCCTGGAGTTCTAACCAACTCCTGCATACAGAATGTCACGAACTCGTGGAAGACCACTCTGACCGGCGAGGTGCATAATCTAATCTGCTGGTGAGGTGACTCGCCTCGAAAGTTACCAAAGGACCTTGCTGCTCTGGCCCTCTTCTGCTGTCCTTCGTTAACCCGTCGATCTCTACGTTTCTCGGCATGCTGCGCATAAGCCCGTACACAGGCCATGCTCAAGCCTAACTGAAGGATTACTCTTGCACAACCTTCTCTTAGGTAGTCATCAAGACTCGCGATACATCGGTATACTCTCTGGTAGTCAAATCCATAGTTAATGTGGTCGCCCTTGAAATCTATATTCACTGTTCCGGCCGCGAAGGTTCAAATATCATGGCCGCAGTCGGAACTGCTGCAGCCGTGCTAAACTCTGCTGGGGCTCGTGACGTCGCAGATCTCCCCGAATGAAGCTCCACTCAAGGTGCCAATTGGGCCTGTGCCCACGTAACCCTCTCAGATTTACTCGCAGCCTCCGCCGCTTTGCCCTCACGGGCCCGGTTGCCTACGCGAGGCATAACCATAAGGGAAATAATTTCGTCGGAGGTCCAACTTACAACACGGCTCTAAGGCACGATCTCGAGTGAGAAGAATAGAAACCAATCCTAAATACCCTATAGCCTCACGATTATTGGTGGTGCACAACACACCGATAATCAAGACTTGGATCGATACGGTCAGACACTTTCCGAGGATTAAGCGATCGATACCACTTTTGTCACGACCGAACACGGGCGTGATGGTGCCTTACCGGGCACCCTGGTGATACAACATCAGTAATCTGAACATACAACGATACAAGACATATTATGAAATATGAAACAATAACTGAGAAAACTTGCTTTCGGCATATATATAAATAACAACTTTTTCAAAATGAACAGTTTAATCCTTTTACAAACCACGCCACAGCGATTACTGCACCTCTAAGAATGATACGACAACAATGGCGATGTGGCCCCGCCAAACCCCCGAATGTAAACACTTACTACGACGGGGACCATACCATCGATAAGCCTCGGAGAAACGGAGCTTCCCAAATGCCAAATCGTGACCACGAGAGCTAGGATCAACGATGGTGTACCTCAACTGCGGCATGAACGCAGCCGAAGGAGGTCGATAACAGTGCAGAGTATGTGAAACTAAAAATATCGTAAATGAAATCATAATAGTCTATAAAGCGGGAGACATGTATGATAAGCAAACTACGATCACAACAAATAAGCGATCATGTCAAGTCGTGGACTCACGCCTCAAAGTTATCACAATAAAACCGTGACGGCAAGTGCGAAGGCATAGCCGACTACTAAGACCCACGCACCAAAATTACCACAAATCGTATCCCGAGGTCTTTCTAGACCGCACCACGATCGGCCGCCACTCGCCCGCAATATCAATGTGCGCGTCTATCCTCGAACTCTCGCAGACTCCGCATAGGTCACACACGACCCGCATGAGGTATTCCTCGAATCATGGTCCTGCATCGCTCGAGGTATACCGCGCATCGGCGCAGCTAACCCTCGGTATCCGCCTAGGCTCCGCGACCCGCATAGTCTCAAAAGACCGCATAGTCTCAGCAGACCGCATAGGAATCCCCGCGTCGGGCTAAACACGGGATGATCAATCACGAGCTACCGCGCTCGCGTAGTCACGAGGACCGCGTAGCCGTAAAGACCGCATCGGGTGGCAAGCCCTGTATAATAAGTCAAAGGGGTATGTGATACAATAACGATAACCGCTTAACGTTTAACAACGTAAGCACAACAAGAATGACCCCCTTACATCACGATCACACAAGATACTAACACACGTAGCATCCTAACATGTTTACTTATCACATCAACAAGAAAGTATTTACAAGGCTATCTCAAACCAACACAATCAAGTTATTCACACAAGGTACTTTATGCTAACAAGTTCGGGTATCTATCCCTAAAGTACTTCATACATTAAAGCTTTTTAAAAGATCCATTGCTTCACATAAGTCACACAATACGTAGTATAAAATAGAGTGACTGTCTTTTTAAGTAAACCAAAACATTTACCTTTGTAAAATCAAGTAACAACATTATTTTCCAAACGTTCAAGTTTGCCTAATTTCAAATGTTCACGTTTCTTATTTTAAAAAGGTTTCGTAGTTCATAGTCTTATTCATTTAAGAATATAATTCTCTTTTCAACAATCTGGGAGACATAAGCCTTATATGGAAGTAGGATATTCTTGTTTATAACAATCTTATTACAGCAGCCATGATCTAGGAAATATCATTTTGTCTCATCTTAGCTTCTATGCAGATGGAGGTTTCTACTGGTTTTATTAATACTTAATTAGTCAAAACATTTCCTTTTATTAACGCTGCAGTGGTTTGTCGATACACATTCTGATTTCCGAAATCAGTAAAACATTCTTAAGCCGTTATACCTAACTTCCCATAAAGCAAGTATTACTCTTAAGTTTTCAAAAACCAAGTATTACTTCTTCTTTCAAAATGATTCAAAAATCTTTTGCAATACTTCAAGTTCTTTATTAACACATAACAAGCCAGTTATAGTTCATATTAGTTACCTTTTTAAAACCACATGTATTTTCTTACCAACATAAAGCTGATATAACCAACTTCCCATAAAGCCGTTATAACACTTTATGTTTCAAACCAATCAAATACATTAAACAAATGACGTCACCGTACTACATAGTTACACACATATCATGCTAGAAGAGATAGGAAGAGGTTCACATACCTCGCGACGAGTATCGACTAATAGCAAAACGCTCCAAGTACTTCAAACCGTCGGCTACTCCTTAGCCAGTAGATCGCGTCATACGTAGTACTTCAACCTATAAGGCCACAAGGCGCTTATTAACATTTAGATTCCTTCGTAGAACATCCTACAGAAAATTCGCAAAGACTCCCCCGCAACAGAAATCTCCTCCTTCTATCGGGGGCTATCAAGCCAACGAGGGGTTCATACATCTAACCCAACGGGTACAATTCTACTCCACAAGACTACTACACAAGTCTCATCTGAATACGGTCTATGTAATTACTGATTCGATTCGATTCTTGGGCTTAAGTCAAAAGACATTGCCAACTAACTACGTTCAGTTCTATATATAGTATACTTCAACTATATATTCTAACAATATGTAATTTTCCAATTACAATAGAGGGACAAGATAATTACCTCGATAAGCCCATAATTATCCAAGTATAAAGTCGATCCTGGGCAATCGTTTAGCTCCAACTCCGTGCGCTCCAACCCGCTCTAAACCACCCTTAGAAGTTTTAACCAACTTCTACATACTACTCCAACTAACCATGGAGATTTTCCTTAGGGTTTCGGTTTGGTGACAGACGGGAAGTATAATAGTATTTCTGGGCTTTTCGTATAGGTATAACCTTAAAATACTACAAGGTATACGGCTAAGGTATTTTGGGCATTACAACAATACTTTTGAGAGTATTTCTAACAAGAGGGGGGGTATTATACGAAGACAACTAGGCTAGGGGGGGGGTACCCCACGGCTAGCACCCCAAGGAGGGGGGGTGTATACCCCTCGGCCTACCCCACTAGGGGGGGGGGGGCTCTCGGCCAAGGGGGAGGGGAGGGACTCTCGGCTAAGGCCTCTCAAGGGGGAGGGATTTTTAACACTTAGGAAATATTTGGAATGGATGAAGAAGTCATCCTAAGGGGGGTATTTATAGTATAAGCCAAGTCCAACCAATGGCCAAGATCATGCCAAGTGCAAGGCAAGTGTAGGGCCAAGATTTAGACAAGTGTGTGTGGGTCCCACTTATCAATCAACACACAAAAATATCCTACCAACTAATGCACACCTTTCGGCCAAGCTACCGCCCATCACTCCACCAACTTGAGGGTGACAAGTGTCGCCCTCTCGTTGGTCCAAAATGTTTCGTCTCTCGGAAAAATCCGCAAAAATAAGAAATGACATAGCCGGAATTTTCCCTACGAAAGCTGTGGAAACGTTTCGTCGAAAAACGACTCTAATCGGGTGTTGTGAACAAAAAAAATTCGGCCAAGCCTAAATCACAAGTTCAAATTTTCTACGTACGTCCTGACGTACATACTCTGGAAATACGGGGTATAACAATATCTTTCATCGACGTCTACACTAGTCTCGTATACATATGCTGATTGGGGTGACTGTCCATACACTCGATGGTCTACATATGGATATTGCATGTTTATTGATAATAACTTGGTCTGTTGGTCTGCCAAGCGTCAGTCGACGTTATCACGCTCTAGTGTAGAGGCCGAGTAACGAGGGGTAACCAATGTGGTCTCTGAATCCTGTTGGTTACATAATCTTCTTTTAGAGCTTCATTGTCCTATTCAGAAAGCTACATTGGTTTATTGTGATAGTGTTATCTACCTTTCTGGTAATTCGGTTCAGCACCATCGCACTAAATATATCGAGATTGACATTCACTTTATTCGCGAAAATGTAGCTCGTGGACAAGTACGCGTCTGTCATGTCCCTTCCAGGTATCAAATTGCAGACATCTTTACCAAAGGTCTTCCGTCAGTACTCTTTGAAGATTTTATGGTCAGTCTCAGCGTACGAAGACCGCCCGCTATGACTGCTGGGTGTGATAGATTACAGTGTGTATACACAAAATATACCGTGTATACATAATCTTGGTTTACTTTTCCTCTTACCATATTTGTTGTACACAATTATCATAATTATAGAATTTTTGTACAAGTTTAATTAGGAGATTAGTTGTATAGTAGGAATAAGATTTACTATATTTAGAGATTGTAAATTGTATATATATATCTTTCATTAATGAAAATAATCAAGAAATTATTTCTTTCAGTTTCAGGAGCACAATCGTCCGATTATTGGCACAATCACCCGATTGCTAGCACAATTATTCAATTGTGGAGTGCAATGACTCTGAAGGGTATTTTTGCCATTTCTTTCTTGCAACTGTAAAAAGAATTTTAGGGCTTATTGTCACATCTCCTTCTCCCATACAACAGATGTGCGATTTAGGGGCTTTCCCTCGGTCATTTTCAAGTTTTTTCAAAGAAGAAACATTTAGAGTTTGCAATTTCCTTTCAATCTTCATTATGTTTATGCTTTCTTGTTTAGTTTTCATTGTATTTTCCATTTCTAGTATGAGTAACTAAACTTCATAGATTGGGGCTGTGAGTTTTTATGGCATTAATATGAATAAGTATTAGTTAATCTTGTTTATTAATACTTGAGTGTTGATTATCTACTTGTTTACATTCTTATTTGTCAATTTGGTGGTTGCAAACACTAAGCCCTACATATTCATTTCTTACTTGAAAGAGTGGAAATTGGATTGGATAATTATTGAAAATTTATTAAACGTGAAATAAAGTTGATCTTATTAATTATGACTCGAACATTTGGGGCCCACACGTCGGAAACGTTATTTTTACACACGTACACACATTATAACAATGATCGTATTTTTTTTAATGGAAGAGATATTGGTACGTATACAAAATGTTTGAGACGTAAGATAATAGACGGTTATTGGCCAAATGACAATGGTTTCACGTTGGTAAATGAAGGAAGAAGTGTACAATGTGTAAAAGATGAAACGAATCAGAAAGCACCGCGGAGCCGAGAAGGGCCGCGACGCAACCAAGTCAGGGCCGCGACACCTGGAGCGCCTGATCGGTGTATTTTATATACACTTTTTGAGTCGTTTTTAGTGAGTCTTTTGTCCCTTTTTGTACAAATACGTGTCGTCTTAGGATATAGTTTCTTTCTTTTGAGTCAAATTGGTTAAAGTGGCTCTTTGGCGGAAAAGGAGCGAAAAGAGGGCAAAAATGGAGGTTCCAGAGCTCGAAATACGAGAAAACGGCAAACCAGACACGGAAACGGGTCAACGCCGCGGTGCCTCTAGCCAGCAGGGCCAGGCGCCACGGCGCCGAAGATTCAGAGTCTTGCAGAAGTTCCAGTGCCGCGGCGCCTAATCGTCGAAGCGGTCAGAACTTCCCGTGACGCCGCGATTGCAGCTGCGCCGACGCGGGAAAAATCAGGTTTTTGACGAATTATGGGCCAGGCCTGAAGGAAAACCTTAATGACGGTTTGGAGGCTATAAAAAGAGAACCCTAGGTCAGAATTAAGGGTTCCCTTCCTTGCCAATTCACAAGACATCTTGGAGTTCAAGATTGGAGACCATTCTTTAGTAATTTCTTTCTTTTCTTTTACGTTATTTTCAGTTTTATATTGGATATTGAATTAGTTCTTGTCATGTCTATGGCTAGGAACTAATTCTAATATAGGGCTTTCCATGTCAATTCACTTGAACCTTATTTTATGAATTAATGCATGTTTATGGTTGTTCTTCTTATTGTTGAGATTTATCCAATAGATGATTTGATTGCTTGGTAATTACTTGATCATTAATTATCATTACTTATATGATTTCTAACCGAAATCCGAAAGGGGAGGTTGTGACTATGCTGTAGTTGGGTAGACATAAGTCGAATTGGGGATGAAAATACCTCAATTACTTGTGTAGCATTAATAAGGGTTTTTGTTCTTAATCCTCCTCTAGAGTCAACCTTATCACCGAAAGGTAGAAAGATGATGTACTGGGGTTGAGTGTTTATATAACCTTAACAGGAGTATAAAACGAATTAGTAAACCTTCTATCTCCAAAAGAAGAAGAACCATAGTTAATTGCATTAATAAGTAAATTAAGCGGATAGTTGAGGAGATTTGGAAGCCCTATTTCCATTATTACTGAAGTAAACAACATAGTTTAATTAGTTTTCATAATTAGATTCTTAAACAACAAATCAATATTCGGTCACCAAATAGATAACAAAGAGTAGAAATTGGTAGTTGAGCACTAATCCCTGAGGACGATAACTCGGTCTTCAAAGACTATATTACTTGACTCGACAACATGCACTTGCGTTAAGTGTGTGCATTAAATTGCGCATTAAGTTTTTGGCGCCGTTGCCGGGGATTGGCATAGTTCAATATCGATTTATCTATTCTTATGTCTAATTTGGTTGCTCCAAGAACAAGTTCTAACTTGTTCTGCGAGCATTTTTTTATCACCTTTTGTTGTTTTTCTTATTTTGCAGGTTAAAATCGAAAAAAAAAACAGGACACATGGACTACTACTATCAGAGACAGCGGAGTCATCAACAGCAGCTTAACCCACAGGTTCCAGAGGAAGATCGAAATGAGTTGCGGGCAGGCATACTTATGCTCACCAAGTGCCAGACTCAGTTTATGGCTGAAACAAGGGAGTCCCTAAAAAATTTGGAGACCCACATAGGGCAAC
Organism: Przewalskia tangutica; assembly: GCA_029844215.1. NCBI lineage: Eukaryota > Viridiplantae > Streptophyta > Magnoliopsida > Solanales > Solanaceae > Przewalskia > Przewalskia tangutica. The sequence goes on along the minus strand of CM056732.1, from coordinate 77,395,199 downwards.
TGATGGATGAGATGAGCAATACACCTCAAGTAAATCCGCCTAGCGACATCATTATGAGAGGTGGAAAGCAAATTGAGGAGCCTGAACCACACCCAGCTATGGAGGACTCTGGCGAGATAGTTGGTGTAGAGAAGGAAAAGATCGTTGAGATCCAATTATTCACCTTTTTGGATTCTGTGGAAATTCTTCTTCCTGCACCTGTTACAGAAGAAACACCACAAGCTATCACTGTTGATCCCCAAATAGAAAGTCCATACCATCAAGGGCACCCCCTAGAGTTGAGAGATGTAGGGAATTTCAGTGATCCCTACATTATAGAGAGCCTAAAAGAAAAGCCTGTCTTGTGTACTTGGGGGATAATTTTATGCTTGAGGCCTTTGTTTGAACAAATGGTTGTAGGGAAAGTGAGACCTACAACAATAACTCTGCGGATTGCAAGCAGTTCGCAGAAGGATCCAATGGGCACTCGTAAAGGTTAATTGCGTCCGGCTAAAAGACGTTAAAGACAACGCTTGTTGGGAGGCAACCCAATGTTTTTAATTATGTTATTTTAATTTCCGTCTTTAGTTTATTTTATTTTGTCTTGAACAGTCTCACGGTCTTGGGTTCTTGTTTATGTGTTGTAATGACAGGTGCAGGGCCAACAAATTTGGAGGGCGAAATCAAGATAAGCAGCGGATTTCCATAAAACGGGTGAGCCGCGCGCCAGGAGCAGCGCGGCTAAAAGAGCGTAAAGCGCGCAGAAATTCAGCGCGCGCCAGAGCAAACCGCGCCAAAAAATCCAGAAAAATTGAGAAGTCTAGGCGCCGCGGCGCCCATTTGCAGGGCCGCGGCGCCCATTTGCAGGGCCGCGGCGCATGAAGTTCAGAATGAGCGCAGTAAATTGGGCGCCGCGGCGCCAGTAGCAGGGCCGCGACGCCGAGGCGGAAATCCAGAAATTAAAAGACGCCCCAAATCCGATTTTCCCCAATTCCAAATTAAAAACCTAAACCTTCTTCTCCACAAAACCCACGAAAATCCACACTTTACCTAAAAATCTTTCATAAATCAAACCCAAACACAACCAAAGCTCTTAAATTTCCTAAACCCTTAACCATCTTAACCAACAAACCTCATCCCATTGCCTCAAATCACCATTAGAAGCAATAAAACCTTGAAGAACACCGTCAAAAGGTAATCTTTATCTTTTCTTGAAAGCTTTACTGTAGTCAGAGGAGGTAGTAGATTGGAGGAGTGTTGTATCTGTGAAGTTGTTGGGGTGTTGAAATTGGTTGTGAAATTTCGAGGAAGAGTATACGAGGTGAGTGTGGGTGTTGTGTAGAAGCTTCTTAAGTGAAGTTTGGGGGTAATAGGTGTTGTAGCTGCTAGTTGTTGGGTGATAGTGTTGGGCAACAATGTTGATACTAAGGAAACGCTGCAAAAAGTGATCTAAACATATCTGCCAGAAAGAAAAGAGCCTCCACATCCACCTCAGCCCCTCAATATGATGATACTAGGTTTGTCAGCCAAAGAGCTCATGAGAGATACAAAAAACTTAGTACTAGACCCTTAATCCCTGAAAGACGAATGGATTATCCAAGGGATTCGCTTGAGGAAGGGGATGTCTATGAGCCCATTCGGGCGATGATTGAGATGATGGGGTGGAAAAAATTTGTAAACCCGGAAAAGATACCACCAATGAACACAGTGATGGTGCGTGAATTTTATGCTAACTTTTCGGAGAAGGTGGACAATGAATGCTTTGTGAGGGGAAGATATGTGTCTGTGACGGCAGAAGTGGTAAATGTGTTATTGAAAACAGTTGATGTTGAAGGAGGAGATGGTGATTGGAGCTATTTTAGAACATGGTCTAAAAGCACCACCAAAATCGACTGGAATACCGTCGCAGACACAGTAAGCTACCCTGGGGCTGCATATGAAATTGCCAGAAATGGGTCAAGAGGACTGAGCAGGTGTCAGTTCAACAAAGCAGCCAAGGGTTGGTTGTATTTAAATCGATGCCGCTTTGATTACATCAACGCACTTTACCAGAGTGCCAGAAGACAGAATCAAATTGATATATGGAATTATGACGGGGAAGACGATTGATGTTGGGAAGGAGATAGTGCAAAATATTGAAGAGACCAGCAGGTTGGTAACAACAGGTGGGTTGGGACATGGCTCACTTATTACAAGTTTATGCGCCATAAATGGGGTCCCAACCCTACCCACTGATACTTATGAGAAAAACCAACTTCCTGTGTCATACGGGATAGTGCACTCCTTCCCAGACCCAATCCCTCCAAAGGCGAAGGAGACCAACAAAGACGGCAGCGATAGTAGAGGCTGCCATGGATGAAGATGAGCCTGAAACAGAGGCTCACTATGAGGCGGCAAAGAACCATCACCACCCACGTAATCAGAACCTCCAGTGCCTATGATGGAGCAGTTGCTCCAGAACCAAAGAAGGATGATGCAGAATTTTGACACGGTGATACAAGGACAACAAGAAATGAGGCAGAGAATTGACGAGATGAGTTCCTTGTTCAACCAGTGGTCAATGCACTATCCACCGCCACCGCCACCATTTTAAACCAAGTCTGTAAGTGTCTTGTTTCTTTTATTTTCTTTGAGTCTTGCACACATTGGGGACAATGTGTGATTTAAGTTTGGGGGGGGGGGGTGTCTTATTTGTGTCTTATTGTTGTAGTATGTTTGAGTCTTTTTGATTTGTATTGTGCATTTTTGAGTCATAATTTTTTTTTCTTTTTGAGTCATAATTGTCTGTCAAAGATCATGCATGCTGTAGTTACTAGAAACACCTAGTGAAGTAAGATGGAATAATGTAATGGAATTAGAAGCAACTATCTAAACACTTAGGTTAGATATGCCAAAAACTCATGAAATCTGTCTATTTGGGGTTTCTTGTTTGAATTGTGCACTGTTAAATGATTAAAACCTATGTGTATGATTGTTTGCTATTTGAGGCGAAATAGTTAGGATATGCATGTTAGGGAGATGACTCAGGCAATTCTTTGTTATCCAATTCTTACCACTCTTTTCTATCCCTGACATTAAAAATATCCCTAGTCAGCCCCGTTGAGCCTAAATATTAACCTTTTTCTTTGACACCCTATATTCCCATACTTGTGCCATAAGTAAAAATGTGAAATAGTTGATAGAATGTGTTAAAAAAGAGAAAAAAAGAGTGAACAAGTTTGATGCACCCCAATAAAAAAGTAATAAGAAATAGGCAAAAGCCTAAGTTTGGGGGTGCCTGTGATTTATAATACACTTCACTCTCTCAAAACAAAAGAGGGGAAATATAGATATAAAGTGAAGGAAAGAAATCAAAAGAAAAGGGAAAAAATGAAAAGCTAAAGAGCTTATGGTACACAAAATGAGCCTAAATGCCTATTTTTACCTACCCATGCCTAAGCCTACATTACAACCCTGAAAAGTCCTGAAGATCTCTTATATGCATATCCATGATTAGTAGAGAATAACAAGTAAAAATGCCATAGGATTTTTGAAATTGACATGCATAATTCAGTATTCTTACTTCCATTAAGTATGATTAAAATGAGTTTGCGAAATATCTAGCTTAATGTGTCTAGAATGCTAAAAATTTCATGCTATATGTTCCTGCATATTATTCTGCTAACCTTCATGTTTTTCTAAGTAACACCAATGCAGCAAAGTGATCAATGTCATCGAGTCTTTTTATTTTCTTTTTCTTTGAGTCTTTATTTCTTTCTTTCTTTTTGATCTTTGCTCGAGGGCGAGTAAATGTTAAGTTTGGGGGTATTTGATCGGTGTATTTTATATACACTTTTTGAGTTGTTTTTAGTGAGTCTTTTGTCCCTTTTTGTACAAATACGTGTCGTCTTAGGATATATTTTCTTTCTTTTGAGTCAAATTGATTAAAGTGGCTCTTTGACGGAAAAGGAGCGAAAAGAGGGCAAAAATGGAGGCTCCAGAGCTCGAAATACGAAAAAGCGGCCAACCAGGCACGAACACGGGTCAGCCCCGCGGCGCCTCCAGCCAGCAGGGCCAGGCGCCACGGAGCCGAAGATTCAGAGGCTTGCGGAAGTTCCAGCGCCGCGACGCCTAATCGTCGGAACAGTGCAGAACTTCCGGCGCCGCGGCGCCAGTTGCAGCGCAGCGGCGTTGTTGACACCCAATTTTGACCCTCCCTTCCAGATAGTAGCTATAAAATTACACTAATTTTTGCAAAATAATTTTTTATGATTTCTTATAATAAAATGCAGCGATAAAAACATTAATACATGCATGGATAAACAAGTTAATAATAACACCGCATTTTACGTACAGTATTAAGCACTTAGAGTCTCGCGCCCGCATTCATTAATTTTAAGCCCTGTCAAACAATTCTTAAATAATTAATAAATACATAAAATAAATAATTTAGCAATGACGTCGTGTCAAGTAGCATAGTCACATTTATTAATACGCAAAGCAATTTCATAACTTATTTTAAATAACAATGCACAATAAATAAGATTTTAAATAAATAGCGCCGCATTCTAAAATACTAAGCACTAATTAAATAGCACGCCCGCATTTATAACAATTAGGTTAATAAAGCACCTAAATAATTTAAGCACAATTTATTAATTTAATTTACTACTAATTAACTAATTAGATACCTAAAATTAATACCTAATTAAAACTAATGACCCACTTAAATTAAACCTTTAAAAACGCAGCCCATTACCCTAATTAAAACTAATTACCCGCAGCCCACACCCGCGTGGCCCAAACCCGTCGCCCCGGCCCACGTCTCTATCCTTTATCAGCCCACACGCCCAGTAGCCCTTTACCTTCCTTCAGCCATTACCCCCCAGCAACCTTCATTTCCCTCAGCCCATCATCATCTTCAAAACGCAACAAACCCTAAACCTAAAAGCTCGTCGCCGCACCAGCACCAGCACCTCAACCCGAGATTCTCGTCGGAGAATCCGGGTTTTCCTTACACATGCACACTAAACCTAGCCGTTTTCCCCCTTCTCCAATGATTTTCTTACCATAATCTGTTCGAGTCGCACGAAATTAGTACTAAATCACTCACAAATCAATACACAGAATCAGCCTTTAAGGTTTACCAAGTTTAGAATCCAGAGATTGAGGTTATAAATTGAGCGTCTTTACACATGCAAGAGGCATCCCCGGTCAGTGGAAAAAGACAGTAGTGAACACAGCATATACACCTAATAGAAATCCCAGAAAGGCAGAGCTCAGTCGGTAGCGATCGGTAGCAAGGGATTTGACACCCCCCCTTAGCAGCAGTTAAGAACCCAATCAGCAGAACATCGTTAGGGAAACAGCAAGAACAGAGTTAAAACAAAAGCATTTCGTTTTCGCAATACTACTCAGGAACCAGGTAAAAGCTTCATTCCTCTTCCATTCATATCGCAATAACCCGTCGAGTGGACCGACGACTTGATACGCTGCCTCGGTTCGCCGCCGGAGAAGGTAAATCTATCACCCCTTTTATCCTCGATTCCATTTACTGGTTGTGTTTTTTTTTAAATGACTGATTAAGTACAGATTATTGGCTGTTTGTGTGTACTGAATTGATTATCTGAATCTGTTAGTTAAAGTCGATCGCTACTGATATTCGCGACTGCAATCACTAATATTACTCGGATAGTATATGGCGTTAGTAATGTATTTATCTATATGGCCACTGAAGCTTTCTTCATCCCTTCCTTATGTTTTAGGTTTGCCGTGATTAATTGCCTGTTTGTTAGTTTGGTTAAATAGGATTAAGGATGATACATATGCGTCTTAGGCCTTCTTGACTAATATGTTATGAGGATGGTGGATAGATTTAAGTTAAAACACTCTGTTTGATTGATTTAGACCTGTCATATTTTCTGTGCCCTTCATGTTGGTAGATAAGAAAAAAAAACTGCATTTATTTTGAATATGAATCCAAGGTGTGGATCTGGTTTCGGCTTGTGTAAGAGTGGTGTAAATTGATTTCTCCATTTGAGTATGTCTAAACCACAAGGTTACGAGACCTGCCACTTAGTTTAAATCACTTTATTTTCAACTGATAGCATCCATGTCTGTTCATCTTTGTTTAAAACAAGAGATTGAGTGGGGTCAATGTAAATTCCAGTCCAGGAAATCATGTTGAACTTGTCTACGTATCTCCTCTGGAATATATGTAGCTGGTCTCTGTCGAAGCCTTTGTCTAAACTCATGTATAGCTATCTCTTCCCTATTGCCCAAAAGGTTAGCTGATAACACCCTGTGCTGATGGCAGTTTCCTTTTTTTTTACAAATGGTTTATATACATCACCCAAGGATGAGTAGAAATGTCCCATTAAAGCTTCTTGTACGATTCATAGTATCTATTCCCTAGAATAAAGTACGAATATATGTGTTTAAATTGCAGGTGTTTACTGCATGTGATTATTAAAATGGTTTATGTTAAATTTGTCCAGTTAACACTTGTTTCTATTGGCTACTTTGATTGTCAATATGTTTTAGCCAACACTAGCATTTACTGTATACAAGACCAAGTAGAGTAAGTGTGTCTAGGTTTTAAATTATGTCCTTTATGATAGATAAACTCATAATTGCCGAGAGTACTATAGTAGATATTTATCAGGTTGCAACAAGTAAAATATGAACAAATCCTTGGAATTATGGAACTGTTAATGTTCTTAAAATGATTCTTGTTAAAACTATTCTCTGCTAGCTTGCAAACAGGAATCTCAATGCCCTGTACATTATCAAGTACCCCCCAGGAATCACGTCATATGTGTTTGAAGTTTGTCCATTTGATTTCCTCTTCTGCTTTGTCGTTTCCCCTGAATGCAACTTGGAATCTGCCCCCCCTTTGAATCTACATTCTAGTTACTTGCTGAGTTAATGATTTAATCACTCATATATGCTCAGTTTTAAAAAATATGCTTATCTGGCTTCTGTGAACCAACAGTCACGTTATAGTTTTAAGTCTAAAATACTCCAATGCCTGGGCAAATATGCCTTCTGGACTCTCTGTCTGTACCAGGGCTCAATACCTGGACAAGACAGTGTTGTTTTGGACTTTTACATTGGGACCTGCCATCTCGTTTGATTTTAATAATTAAAGCATAAGCATGTTTGAGTATGTAATCATTTATTTGGCTTAACATGTACTAATCCTTATCTTTCTTTTATTTTTACATGAAATGCACTGGAGCAAAATGAAGAGTCTCATGGCGAGATTCATCACGAGCTACTTCAAATGGGACCCGCATCCACATTCATCCGCATTCCCGCTTCAGAAATTCCTAAACAAAATAGGACAAGATGACGTTGTCATCCGTCTCAATTCCTCTTACTCTTTAAATTTCGTTGCCTCATTTTATGTCTTTATTTGTTTGTTACAATTTTATTATCTAACTTTGTAATTAATGGGAGACATAGAACATTTAGTCTTGGAATAAATAAATTGGGCGGGTAGTTCTAAAAATCAGAAATGCACTTTTAAATTACTTATTTTAAGGGCTTGTCATGCATGTCTAAACTTTACTAAATAATCTAACTCGCAACTAACGTGTTACTTCTTATAAAATTCATGATAAAATAAATTGATTTCCTCATAAGCTCTTTTATTAGCATAATATAAATTTTTTATGTTGAATAGCCTTCTTATCATAAAATTATAAAATAATCACCTTTTGCACTATATCATATATATTTGATTTTAAAAGCATATCTTTGATCATAAACCAACATTCTATAAACAATATAAATGCACACTTTAAAACTTTATTTTTATAGTATTAGTCTTACCGACTTTTTATCAACATGCCTCCTTTTATAAAACATTTTGAAGCATCCTTTATATTTTTTCAAAAAACACGCATTCTTAGCAATAATAATTAACCCTAGGTTTGAACGGACAACCGCAAGTTAGCGGATCCTTTAGGGTGCCTAACTCCTTCCCTTTAGGATAATAAAGAATCCTTACCCAGAATCTCATTAAATTTAGCAGACCATTAAATGGAGTTAATGTTTACTTTAAACTAGTTAACATTTAGGTGTCCTAATTCACCCAAATTAATTAGGTGGCGACTCTGCGAACCCTAGCACTAACCCTTTTAGCATTTTCCCACTTTTAGCATCTTTTAACATTTTAGCATTCTTTGCACATTTTAACATTTTTTAAATTTATTAACATTTTTATTTGAGCAGGGTTCGCTAGAATAATGTCGCGGTCGAAAACGGGCGCGACAGAATGGCGACTCTGCTGGGGATTTAAGGTTCTTAACCACAACAGACCTAGGGTTATTATTTGACATTATTTTTGCATTTAATTTTGTGTGTTGTATTTTGTTTATTTTGCTACATGCTTTACTGCTTTCCTTAAACTGGCATTCCGCTCATATTTCTTCCACTTTGGAAAATTCACACAATCACACACTACATGCGAGGTGCGTTTGGTGCATCAGCAAAATTCTTTCTTCAAAACCCAAATTTAGGAGAGTTGGTAATATACGTGGAGTGTCCGGTCTAACCGGTGGCCGCGTAGCCTTCTCACTCGAGTTGTCCGCTCGGGAACCTTGCGTCTAGAAAAAGCCAAATCTTAGAAACTTAAGATAGAGCTATACCACCCTTTATTTTAGGGCATGCATGCATTTACCTTAGGTGGGTCGGTCCCTGGCATCGACACCACAATTAGGAAGACATCAAACTTGTCGACGAGTTTCTCAACCCAACGACCAACCAGCATATTATGTGTAGCGTGGCAATGATAGACAAATCCAAACCTAATCATGTCATGCTGAAATTGGAAAAAGTGCACCGTCATTTGGTCGCCATTTCCAACAAAAGCATTACAGTTGGGCGACTTGGACAAATCCATCATAACCTCGCATATTTGACGTTTAGGCCTACCTCTGGCATAAAAAAAAAGGTCCCAAACATGTTAGAACACGCACTTGATTTGCAATTTGCTTATAAGTATATATTGCCTGCAACTTTTTGCATATTATACTAACTTGGTTTGCTTCATTTGTTAAAGGATTATTTTTGCCTAGCTTATCCCCAAAAGGTTGATTCGCGTTGACTGGTAGAAGCACAATTATCCAATAAATGATTAATCCAGAGGCACCAGAACGAAACAACTTAGGACTCGTCCCCGTTCCTGTAGAGGATGCAGAGGCGTTAGAAATGAGAAAAACCAATGATCAACACCTCACCAAACTATTACAGCAAATGGAAGTCATGCAAGCCGAAATAGAAAGGCTCCGAAATATCACAAACCATTGGAACTACGTTTGACCTGATTCCCTTGATGGATACGTAGGCGGCCGCCTCGGCTTCGGTCCCACATTTAGAAATTTTTAATTTCACCCAATTTCGCTTGTAATGAACTACGTCATGACCTGATTCTCTCATGGGGATACGTAGGCGGCCTAAATCGGCTTCGGTCACACCATTAGGAAACCTTCCATATTTTTGAAAATAACGAAAACACACATAATATACAAGCAACCCCATGGAAACCCACTTTTAGGCTAAATGCCCTTTGCAAATTCAAAACTGAGACAAGGCAGGAAACCAGGCAGGGGTTATGAGTCCCAAACAAGGCAGACGTCCGACATCAAGAGTCAAAACTACAAAGTCCACGCGAATCAACCGCCCCCCCTCAAACTCACAAATTTTTCTTTGAGCGCAGGTCCTTCATATTAACAGAAGGTACAACAAAGTTCTTCATACTAGTAGAAGCAGAAAATATAACAAAATTCTTGAAGCGCAGGCGCATGACATCAACAATCAGAGTTCAAATCCCGCAACAAATTATAGCGCATCAGCTCGGGCCTAGAGTCAAATTGCAACTCATGCAGTGCACAAACGCACAACAAAGACATCATGGCAATCCATATGGTTCACAAATGCATCACAACAAAGGCATCATGACAATTCGTCAGTGGCAGCATCTAGCATGTCCGCCCAAGGACAACATCTCAGCATTCACAACACCCCACATATCATACAGGGAAGACATCCCTATTCACATGATTGCATTTCTCATATATTTTTCATCTTGTTTTAACAGTTATACACTAATTTTTCTCAAGCTTAGCTTGCAGGAGCATTTATTAAACAGGAGCATCAGCAACACGTCCAGACAACGACGTTATAAGCACAACACGTCCGAAAATGATGCCACGTCCGAAAACGACGCCCGGTCCGAAAACGACGTCGAGTCCGAAAACGACTCCGAGTCCGAAAACGACTCCGCGTCCGAAAACGGCGCCACGTCCAAAAACGACGCCACGTCCGAAAACGACGCCCGGTCCGAAAACGACGTCGAGTCCGAAAACGACTCCGAGTCCGCAAACGACTCGGTCCGAACGACTCGGCCCGGAAGCGACGCCACGTCCAAAACGACGCCACCAAAACGACGCCACCAAAACGACGCCGAGTCCAAAATGACTCAGTCCAAACGACTCCGGCCCAAAACAACGCCACGTCCGTAAACGACGCCACCAAAACGACGCCGAGTCCAAAACGACTCAGTCCAAAACGACTCGTCAAAATGACGCTGAGTCCAAAACGACTCAGTCCGAACGACTCCGGCCCAAAACGACGCCACGATGCCCACCAAAACGACGCCACCAAACGACGCCGAGTCCAAACGACTCAGTCCAAACGACTCGGCCCGAACGACGCCAAGGTCCAAAACGACGCCACCAAAACGACGCCGAGTCCAAAACGACTCAGTCCGAAACGACTCGCGCCCGATAACGACGCCACGCCCAAAACGACGCCGAAGTCCAAACGACTCGAAGTTCAAACGACTCGCCCAAAACAACGCCACGTCCGAAAACGCCACGTCCAAAACGACGCTAAGTCCAAAACGACGCCACGTCCAAAACGACGCCACGTCCAAAACGACGCCGAGTCCAAACGACTCAGTCCGAAAACGACTCCAAGTCCGAAAACGACGCCAAGTCCGAAAACGACGCCAAGTCCGAAAACGACGCCATCATCAACATATCACATCTACGCAGGGACGATTTTCTCTGTTCTCAAAATTGCATTTTTTCTCATTCATGCTTTATTATTCTGTCTTAGCAGTTATGCACTAACTCTTTCTTGAGCTTTAGTCTACAGGGGCAGCAGCAACACAACGACGTCATCAACACAACAAGTCCAAAAACGACGACAAGTCCAAAACGACGCCAAGTCCGAAAACGACGCCAAGTCCGAAAACGACGCCAATAGCAACATTCCAATACAACAGATTCGCTCACAAAGTCAAACTGCAACAAGTCTACATCAAATACATCTTGCAAAAACCACAGGCTACATCATTTACACTTTAATTATTTCATCTAGTTTTGATTACGCATGAATTACGACACAACTCCACATATAGAACAATTTTTATCTAAACCTTAGGAGACATCATTTGCATTTCGTCTATACAACGACGACAGCGCCCATACAAGGAATCATTTGCATTTCGTCTATACAACGACGACAACGCCCATACAAGGCGTCATTTGCATTTCGTCTATACAACGACGAACATTTGCATTTCGTCTATACAACGACGACAGCGCCCATACAAGGCGTCATTTACATTTCGTCTATACAAGGCGTCATTTGCATCTCGTCTATACAACGACGAACATTTGCATCTTCGTCCATACAAGACGATTCCGCCCATACAAGGCGTCATCTGCATCTCGCCTATACAAGACGGCGTATCATCACACCATTTCATTATATATTATATACGATTTGACTACAACCACAACACAAAATTCACATTCTTACATTGTTTTGTTTTGACAGTTATACACTAATGCTTCTATCTTAGCTTCAATCTACAGAATCGCAAAAGATGGAGCACAACGTGATTTTCTCTACAATGACCGGCAATTTGTTGGGGCCAACCTTCCCAACAAATGGCGTGCCGCCTGCCGCGGTCCACTCGTTCCACATCACCATAAAACCCAGCACCATAAGCCATAGCGGTACACCTCAGGTTCAAGCCAGTTACTTCTATTTTTTATTTTTAGCACCATAGCCCAGTGTCATCATAACTCGACACTGGGACAAATTTTGAGTCCGCGTTAGCCCACCTTGGTGTTTTGACCATGGTAACCCAGTGTCGTCATAACTCGACCTCGACAAATTTTGAGTCCACGTTAGCTCGCTTGGTGTTTGACCATGGTAGCCCAAAGTGTCGCCATAACTCGACATCTGGGACAATTTTTAAATTTCGTCGCCACTTTGTCTATTTGCCCAAACCTTTCAATTCTGAGGATCGAGACAAAATTGGCTATGAGTCAACGTCTTTGTCCGAAGATTATTCCATCATCTCCATACAAAGAGGGACAACTGTTGACACCCAATTTTGACCCTCCCGTCCAGATAGTAGCTATAAAATTACACTAATTTTTGCAAAATAATTTTTTATGATTTCTTATAATAAAATGCAGCGATAAAAACATTAATACATGCATGGATAAACAAGTTAATAATAACACCGCATTTTACGTCGAGTATTAAGCACTTAGAGTCTCGCGCCCGCATTCATTAATTTTAAGCCCTGTCAAACAATTCTTAAATAATTAATAAATACATAAAATAAATAATTTAGCAATGACGTCGTGTCAAGTAGCATAGTCACATTTATTAATACGAAAAGCAATTTCATAACTTATTTTAAATAACAATGCACAATAAATAAGATTTTAAATAAATAGCGCCGCATTCTAAAATACTAAGCACTAATTAAATAGCACGCCCGCATTTATAACAATTAGGTTAATAAAGCACCTAAATAATTTAAGCACAATTTATTAATTTAATTTACTACTAATTAACTAATTAGATACCTAAAATTAATACCTAATTAAAACTAATGACCCACTTAAATTAAACCTTTAAAAACGCAGCCCATTACCCCTAATTAAAACTAATTACCCGCAGCCCACACCCGCGTGGCCCAAACCCGTCGCCCCGGCCCACGTCTCTATCCTTTATCAGCCCACACGCCCAGTAGCCCTTTACCTTCCTTCAGCCATTACCCCCCAGCAACCTTCATTTCCCTCAGCCCATCATCATCTTCAAAACGCAACAAACCCTAAACCTAAAAGCTCGTCGCACCAAAGACTCAAAGACTCAACCCGAGATTCTCGCCGGAGAATCCGGGTTTTCCTTACACATGCACACTAAACCTAGCCGTTTTCCCCCTTCTCCAACGATTTTCTTACCATAATCTGTTCGAGTCGCACGAAATTAGTACTAAATCACTCACAAATCAATACACAGAATCAGCCTTTAAGGTTTACCAAGTTTAGAATCCAGAGATTGAGGTTATAAATTGAGCGTCTTTACACATGCAAGAGGCATCCGGTCGAGGAAAAAGACAAGATGGAACACAAAGATATACACCTAATAGAAATCCCAGAAAGGCAGAGCTCACGGTAGCGATGCAGCAAGGGATTTGACACCCCCCCTTAGCAGCAGTTAAGAACCCAATCAGCAGAACATCGTTAGGGAAGCAGCAAGAACAAAGTTAAAACAAAAGCATTTCGTTTTCGCAATACTACTCAGGAACCAGGTAAAATCTTCATTCCTCTTCCAGTCATATCGCAATAACCCGTCGAGTGGACCGACGACTTGATACGCTACCTCGGTTCGCCGCCGGAGAAGGTAAATCTATCACCCCTTTTATCCTCGATTCCATTTACTGGTTGTGTTTTTTTTTAAATGACTGATTAAGTCTGATTATTAGGTATTTGTGTATTGAATTGATTATCTGAATCTGTTAGTTAAAGTCGATCGCTACTGATATTCGCGACTGTAATCACTAATATGACTCGGATAGTATATGGCGTTAGTAATGTATTTATCTATATGGCCACTGAAGCTTTCTTCATCCCTTCCTTATGTTTTAGGTTTGCCGTGATTAATTGCCTGTTTGTTAGTTTGGTTAAATAGGATTAAGGATGATACATATGCGTCTTAGGCCTTCTTGACTAATATGTTATGAGGATGGTGGATAGCTTTAAGTTAAAACACTCTGTTTGATTGATTTAGACCTGTCATATTTTCTGTGCCCTTCATGTTGGTAGATAAGAAAAAAAAACTGCATTTATTTTGAATATGAGTCCAAGGTGTGGATCTGGTTTCGGCTTGTGTAAGAGTGGTGTAAATTGATTTCTCCATTTGAGTATGTCTAAACCACAAGGTTACGAGACCTGCCACTTAGTTTAAATCACTTTATTTTCAACTGATAGCATCCATGTCTGTTCATCTTTGTTTAAAACAAGAGATTGAGTGGGGTCAATATAAATTCCAATCCAGGAAATCATGTTGAACTTGTCTACGTATCTCCTCTGGAATATATGTAGCTGGTCTCTGTCGAAGCCTTTGTCTAAACTCATGTATAGCTATCTCTTCCCTATTGCCCAAAAGGTTAGCTGATAACACCTCGTCGATGGCGCTTCTTTTTTTACAAATGGTTTATATACATCACCCAAGGATGAGTAGAAATGTCCCATTAAAGCTTCTTGTACGATTCATAGTATCTATTCCCTAGAATAAAGTACGAATATATGTGTTTAAATTGCAGGTGTTTACTGCATGTGATTATTAAAATGGTTTATGTTAAATTTGTCCAGTTAACACTTGTTTCTATTGGCTACTTTGATTGTCAATATGTTTTAGCCAACACTAGCATTTACTGTATACAAGACCAAGTAGAGTAACTGTGTGTCTAGGTTTTAAATTATGTCCTTTATGATAGATAAACTCATAATCGCCGAGAGTACTATAGTAGATATTTATCAGGTTGCAACAAGTAAAATATGAACAAATCCTTGGAATTATGGAACTGTTAATGTTCTTAAAATGATTCTTGTTAAAACTATTCTCTGCTAGCTTGCAAACAGGAATCTCAATGCCCTGTACATTATCAAGTACCCCCCAGGAATCACGTCATATGTGTTTGAAGTTTGTCCATTTGATTTCCTCTTCTGCTTTGTCGTTTCCCCTGAATGCAACTTGGAATCTGCCCCCCTTTGAATCTACATTCTAGTTACTTGCTGACTTAATGATTTAATCACTCATATATGCTCAGTTTTAAAAAATATGCTTATCTGGCTTCTGTGAACCAACAGTCACGTTATAGTTTTAAGTCTAAAATACTCCAATGCCTGGGCAAATATGCCTTCTGGACTCTCTGTCTGTACCAGGGCTCAATACCTGGACAAGACAGTGTTGTTTTGGACTTTTACATTGGGACCTGCCATCTCGTTTGATTTTAATAATTAAAGCATAAGCATGTTTGAGTATGTAATCATTTATTTGGCTTAACATGTACTAATCCTTATCTTTCTTTATTTTTACATGAAATGCACTGGAGCAAAATGAAGAGTCTCATGGCGAGATTCATCACGAGCTACTTCAAATGGGACCCGCATCCACATTCATCCGCATTCCCGCTTCAGAAATTCCTAAACAAAATAGGACAAGATGACGTTGTCATCCGTCTCAATTCCTCTTACTCTTTAAATTTCGTTGCCTCATTTTATGTCTTTATTTGTTTGTTACAATTTTATTATCTAACTTTGTAATTAATGGGAGACATAGAACATTTAGTCTTGGAATAAATAAATTGGGCGGGTAGTTCTAAAAATCAGAAATGCACTTTTAAATTATTTATTTTAAGGGCTTGTCATGCATGTCTAAACTTTACTAAATAATCTAACTCGCAACTAACGTGTTACTTCTTATAAAATTCATGATAAAATAAATTGATTTCCTCATAAGCTCTTTTATTAGCATAATATAAATTTTTTATGTTGAATAGCCTTCTTATCATAAAATTATAAAATAATCACCTTTTGCACTATATCATATATATTTGATTTTAAAAGCATATCTTTGATCATAAACCAACATTCTATAAACAATATAAATGCACACTTTAAAATTTTATTTTTATAGTATTAGTCTTACAGACTTTTTATCAACATGCCTCCTTTTATAAAACATTTTGAAGCATCCTTTATATTTTTTCAAAAAACACGCATTCTTAGCAATAATAATTAACCCTAGGTTTGAACGGACAACCGCAAGTTAGCGGATCCTTTAGGGTGCCTAACCCCTTCCCTTTAGGATAATAAAGAACCCTTACCCAGAATCTCATTAAATTTAGCAGACCATTAAATGGAGTTAATGTTTACTTTAAACTAGTTAACATTTAGGTGTCCTAATTCACCCAAATTAATTAGGTGGCGACTCTGCGAACCCTAGCACTAACCCTTTTAGCATTTTTCCACTTTTAGCATCTTTTAACATTTTAGCATTCTTTGCACATTTTAACATTTTTTAAATTTATTAACATTTTTATTTGAGCAGGGTTCGCTAGAATAATGTCGCGGTCGAAAACGGGCGCGACAGGTGCCGACGCGGAAAAAATCAGGTTTTTGACGAATTATGGGTCAGGCCTGAAGGAAAACCTTAATGACGGTTTGGAGGCTATAAAAGAGAACCCTAGGTCAGAATTAAGGGTTCCCTTCCTTGCCAATTCACAAGACATCTTGGAGTTCAAGATTGGAGACAATTCTTTAGTAATTTCTTTCTTTTCTTTTACGTTATTTTCAGTTTTATGTTGGATATTGAATTAGTTCTTGTCATGTCTATGGCTAGGAACTAATTCTAATATAGGGCTTTCCATGTCAATTCACTTGAACCTTATTTTATGAATTAATGCATGTTTATGGTTGTTCTTCTTATTGTTGAGATTTATCCAATAGCTGATTTGATTGCTTGGTAATTACTTGATCATTAATTATCATTACTTATATGATTTCTAACCGAAATCCGAAAGGGGAGGTTGTGACTATGCTGTAGTTGGGTAGACATAAGTCGAATTGAGGATGAAAATAACTCAATTACTTGTGTAGCATTAATAAGGGTTTTTGTTCTTAATCCTCCTCTAGAGTCAACCTTATCACCGAAAGGTAGAAAGGTGATGTACTGGGGTTGAGTGTTTATATAACCTTAACAGGAGTATAAAACGAATTAGTAAACCTGCTATCTCCAAAAGAAGAAGAACCATAGTTAATTGCATTAATAAGTAAATTAAGCGGATAGTTGAGGAGATTTGGAAGCCCTATTTCCATCATTACTGAAGTAAACAACATAGTTTAATTAGTTTTCATAATTAGATTCTTAAACAACAAATCAATATTCGGTCACCAAATAGATAACAAAGAGTAGAAATTGGTAGTTGAGCACTAATCCCTGAGGATGATAACTCGGTCTTCAAAGACTATATTACTTGACTCGACAACGTGCACTTGCGTTAAGTGTGTGCATTAAATCGCGCATCAGCGCCGCGACACCTCCTCCTAGAGTCGCGACGCTCGTGACGGTAAGATTCACTGGGGAATTAAGGCAACTTAGGCGCCGCGACGCCTTTCCGAAGGGCTGCTGCACTGAGGCTCCAGTGAGTTACGTGACATTAAGAGCCATAGCGCCCTCCCGAAGGGCCACGACATTTCGACTGTTTCCATACCGTTAGAGACGAATTAAAACTGATTCTTGGGGGCTGACTTTGGAGCAATAACTCTCCAGTATTCGGCTCATGAATTCAGCCATAACTAGGCTGAATGTAACTCCTGAATCAATGGTCATTACTTGACATTGATGGCCATTATTTGGTGAATTAGCAAGACATGTTCATCACCCTATAAATTGATGCCATTGACACAATTGTAATACACACATTTTCAGAATATAATCTTCCTATCTTGTAATCTCCAAACACTCAAAGATCTTTCTTCCTAAGCAAACACTTTAGTCTCATTTGCTCACTTGTTTGATTGTTGTTTTATCTTGGGAGATAAGTTGCCATAAAACCGTTAAAGGAATATATAGGACAATATTATTTTAAGGATAGATTGAAAAATCAATCGACTCAGCAAGCCATCTCCTTTGCTTATTTCTAGATTTTTATTATCTTTGTTGTTGTTGTTCTCTTCCTATTTCCTTGTTACACGTTTTACTCAACGCTGAAAATTCCACCACTGCTCAAGACAATAGCACTGCCTTTAATGCCACTGCTCAAGGCAATACCACTGCCTTTCACGCCATTGGTTTTGGCACAACTAGTGTCAACCCCACTGCTGCTCAAGGCGTTCCAAACTAAACACATCCAACCGGTCGGGTTGACCGACCGGACCGGTTGACCGTAGTTAACCGACCGGCCGGACGGTAAGGCATATCAGGTTGGGGTTGGATTGCCTCAACCCCAACCCGCGGGTTATAAAAACCCGTAAGGCGTAGCGAAAAACCTGGTTCCATTCTGGGTTAACCTGACCGACCGACCGGTAACAAAAAAAAATTAAAAATTTTGCCCAAACGGTATTATTACCGTTGGGCTTGAAGGGAAGAAATTTGGGGCGGGGCCTTGCCAACGGTCATTTCGACCGTTGGCCCTATTTTTTTGTTTTTTTTGTTTTTTTTTGTTTTGTTTATTTATTTATTTTAATTCCATTTTTACCCTTTAAAAAATCTAAAAATTCTCTACATTTTCTTCATTTTTATCGCACAACATTTCTCTCAATTCTCTTATTCTCATACTCTCTTAATCATCTTTATTATCAATTTTCAAGTTATTATTATTATTAGTTTTCAAATTCAAAGTAGCAAGACGCAAGACTTCGAGCTTCGAGTTTCAATTGAATTCTGAATCCCGAAGTTTGGTACACTCATTTCATTCTCTAATTATTTTATTAAATTGTCATATTTATTTGTTGATTATTTAAATATTTTATAATGTCTTTACTAAGGGGAATTGCGTCGGGACTGCGCCGTAAATCTAGTTCAAGGGGTAAAAAATCTGTAGGTTCTTCATCATCTAATCAAAATATAGATTATAATCAAATGCAAGAAGATTTTGGAATAGAAGATAATGAATGTGATAACGTTCAATTAGATGATATTGATGAACTTGAAGAACAAGAACCTCCTACACCTACTAGTGTTCCTTCTGTCAATGTTGGTACTGCTAGTGATAGTCGTAGTCGTAGACCTCCTTTACCAGGACCAGTAGCAAGAAAAAAAAGGAGTAAAATGTGGCTATTTTATGATAAAGTTGTGGGTACTGATAGAGTTAAATGTAATATTTGTGGGAAAACTTATAAACATAAGACAGGGGGTGGTGACGGGGGGACGGGCACTATAGGTAGACATATAAAATACGATCATACGACACAATGGAATGCTGTCCCTGATTTAGAACCCGGTCAACAACAACTTAATCCATTAACTGGGGGGTTGGCTAAGTACGATCCAAAAAAAGATCGCATTGAATTAGCAAAAATGATTGTCGGAGGTTGTTTGCCTTTTTCTTTTGCTTCTTCTTCATATTTAATTACATATATTCAAAGAGTATATAATCCTTTTTTTAAAGGTGTTCTTCGTAGTACTACTAGAGCCGATATTTTTAGACTTCATAATGATTATGTTATTTTCTTGCAATATTTGTTTGCTAACCTTCCATGCCATATTAGTTTTACTTCATACATTGGACATGCATTGAACGGTTATGATTATTTAACAATTACTTGTCATTGGATTGATGAAAATTTTAGAATGGAAAAACGCATTATTGCTTTTGCGTATGACGAGGATCAAAGTCATACTGGAAAATATATAAGCGAAACTATTTGTTTTTATGCCCAAAAATATAATCTTTATAATAAAATACTTTGTGTATCATTCGATAATGCATCTAATAATACTTTGTCAGAGATCTTTTAAAGCGGAGTACAACCACCACTTCGATATATTTCATGTTCGTTGTGCTTGTCATATTTATAATTTAATTGTTAAAAGTGGTCTTGATTTATTTTCTGAAATAAAACTTGTCAAAAGAGTCATTGGAGTTATTCAGGTAATAATAGAAAAATAGAATTATAGAATTTAAAGAAAAATGTAAACAATTTAATTTGAGACCTAAATTCATGCGAAGAGATTATACGGTGGAATTATACTTATTTATTTTTAAAAGAATGTTATAAGTATAAAGACCCCATAACACATGTTGCAAATGCGCATTGTAAGAACGTGATGTATATGTTAACCGACGAACATTGGAAATCAATTGGTGAACTTTTAAAATTTTTACGTAAATTTTACACTGCAACTGTTGAATTTTCAGGATCTTATTACCCAACAGTTTGTAATGCTTTAGCTCATATAGCTAAAATTTCATATTTACTTTATGGTTTAAAATCAAATGTGAAATATAAAGATGCAGTTACAGTTATGTTTGAAAAGTTTAAAAAATATTTTTTTCCTATTCCTGATGTTTATTGTATTGGTGCAGTCTTAAATCCTTCTATTAAAAAAGTAGATTGTCATAATTTAATATTTAGTTTATATACTTATATGGAAATAGGTCAAATAGAAACTCCATCTTCATTTGATTGCATAAGTAAACTTGATACTAATTTAACTATATTATATGAATATTATGCTACATTACATGATAACACCAACTCTGCTACTAATATTCCTTCTAGTTCTGGTTCTGTGTCTACACCTGCAGGATTCAATGATGATGACGATGAAGAAAAATCTTTAGACATATGGAGCACTTTTACAACACAACCAACCACAAGCCGATCTTGCGATGAGATGCAATTTTATTTGCAAAAGCCAGCGGAGCCGAAGAAAATTTTTGACCATTTACAATGGTGGCAGGATAACAAAAGGCAATTCCCGGTACTTGCAGCGATGGCCCGGGATGTTCTTAATGTGTCGATCTCAACAGTGGCTTCTGAAAGTGCATTTAGCCAAGCACGAGATCAAATAGGAGACACACGTCACTCATTGGGTGGAAGCACATTAGAAGTGTTAGTCTGCTTAAGGGATTATATCAGATCAGAGAGAAGCAATAAAGGATGTGGAGACGTTAATTCTCTGGAAGATGAAGAAATAGGCAATATTTTGGAAGGCGGGAGCGGAGGCGGGACTGGAATTAATACTCCAGATTTAGAGGCTATGGAGCATAACCAATTAAATCAACCTATAGATTACGAAGAACTTGCAAAAAGGATGCATAATATGTAAATAAAATTATTATTACTTCATTATGTACTCTTATTAACGTTATGAAAGTTCAAAAGTTTACATCTTATCATTAATTTTAATTTTACTATCTATTTAGTTGTTAATCTGTTATTACTTATTTGTTAACTTATATCTACTAATCTAATAAATTAATAAAAGTATAATTACAAATTTACAATATAAAGTTATAAACTATAAACTGTATAAAGTATAAAGTTATAAACTATAAAATAAAAAGTTAACTTTAAAGTTTCAATTTTAATATATACAACTAAATTATATATTATATTATTATATTACATATTTAAATTGAATTTAGTTTATATTATAGAAAATAAATACTAGAAATTAAAATTAAAATAAAAAATAGAAACCGGACCAGAGGACCTGCTTCGACGAACCGCACGGGCCGACTGAATCGTAACGACCGACCGGTTGGCGGTAGAGTCCGTGAACCGGCAGATTCAAACCTAAAACCGGTAGGGCTACCGACCGGTCACCCGTTAGACACCTATATTCCAAACTGCTCAAGGGAGCGCTATTGCTCCAACTCCCGCTGGATTTCACCATGAACGCCACGAGAAGTTCATGGGTGCAACTTCAAGAGATGACAACAAAAGATGTTGTTCTTCCTGACGGTTATGAGAATGTCACATTTCCTAACCGAAGACCCTCCACTAGTTGGAGAAGGCACGGACCCTCAACCAAATGAAATGGCGGGAGGGGGCCAAGGTATCCATGTCATTAACGACGTGAAGATGGTTAGAGATGCATGAAATCATAGTGATTTCATGTGCAAGAACTATATTCTGAATAGTTTGTTCGATCCTTTGTACACGATATATTACACCGTTGGGACTACCAAGGAATTGTGGGACAAACTCTGAAAGAAATACAAAACCCAATATGCGGGTGCAAAGAAGTTCGTCATTGGGAAATTTCTAAAATTTCAAATGGAGGACAACAAAAGTGTGTCATCCCAAGTCCAGGAATTTCAAATGATTCTACATCACCTGTACTTGGACGGATTGAAGCCCAACGAGCAATTCTTGATTGAGGCATTGATCGAGAAAATGCATCCCTCGTGTACTGAGTTTATGAATTACTTGAAACTAAAGACGAAGGAGATGACCTTAGATGAGCGTATTATCAAACTCTAAATTCAGAAGGATAATAAGAAGGCATGCCAAAAGGAAAATAACCCGCTGAGGCTAAGGCGAACCTGGCGGAAGTCAAAGGGAACCCAAGCAAGAAGCGAAAGTTCCAAAAGGTTGGTAAGTCCCAAACAACTGAAAAGTTCAAGGGAAATTGTCATCACTGTGGTAAAGTTGGTCACATGGGCAAGGACTGCCGCAAGCTCAAAAGTGAGAATAAAGAGAAGGCCAAAGGTGTTACACCCCGTAATTCAGGTCATGCTATGAGAACGTACGAAAGGAATTAAGATTTAAAATTTTAGAAAGATAGGTTGTCAGAATATTTTGATGGACAGTTTTTCAGTCAACTTTGGAGCAGTATATCTCCTGGTAAATTGGGAGTTTTTAGGTGTTTCAAAAGCCTAATATGAAGTTCATTGAGTCTAGTTTCCAACTCAACAAACCGTTCATCGATAGAACATCGGAGTAGAGAGTTATGGACGTTACAAGATCAGCTGACAGAAGAGACAAGGGCAGGCGCCGCGTCGCCGGCTGCAGGGCCGGGGAGCCGGAAAGCCTGAAATTTGTCTGAAGTTGCAGCGCCGCGGCGCCGGAAGTACTGAAGTTCTCGGAGGTTTCAGCGCCGCGGCGCCGGCTGCAGGGCCGCGTCGCCGAGGCGGATTTTTGCGAAATCTGGGGGAAAAATCAGAAGATATTTTTTTAAAAGGCCATGGGAGGGTGACAAGTGTCCCTCCCATCTGATTGTGGGGAAGTCTTATTTATTGACCAAGTCTTGAAGACTTGGTCATTCTTCAAAAATCCCCTTCTCTCTAAAAATTTCCTCTTCCTTCTCTCTAAAAATTCCTCTCCCTTCTCTCTAAAAAATTCAAGGAGAAACCAAGGCCTAGAGAAATTTCGGAAAGGTGGCAAGAAGGAAATATGTTGACAAACTTGTAGGAGGTTTGTGGAGGTGATTGTGGAAAGAGGGCAAGTGAGATTTGTTGGACTGATTTGGGTAAACTCTAAGGTAACAATCCATTCCCCTTTTTAAGTAAATTGTGTTGCATGTGAGGAAGAAAGGACTTGTAGTTGTCAATATTGCTTTTAGGTATATTGCATGTAGGAATAACGAGATGGGTTAAAAGGAATTGAAAGGAAATTGATAATTGTTGTGACATTGTAGCCGAATGTGGCTTGGAATTATTGGATTATTTTGTATTATATTGGGGCAGAATTTTACGCGTCATGTAAACGCGTGTAATCCCCTTTTGGTTAGCTGAATTGTTGTGCCTTAAATGTGGCGTTTGGTTATTGAATTCGGACATTGAAAAAGGTGGAAAAGTACGTAGAAACAAAGGAAGTGCTGTTCAATTTCCCGTAGAATGAGGGACTTTACATTAGAATATTCTACGTTGAAGCTTGAAGCTAATAGACGTATTATGGTCATTATAGGTTGACATCTACGGACGACATATTGGACTTGGAAAGTGGATTAAGCCGGAGAGGTATGTGGAAACTTTCTTATCTATTGAGCATGAGTAGTTATAACTGTATAGTACGGTAGACGTACGTGATTTAAATGAAGTAAATCCATTTGATATACTTGAATTGTTTTAAGAATGTCTAAGTTGGTTGAGTTAGAGAGTTAACTCACTTGTTCTTGTGGAATGGTTTATTCTACTAAGGTAGACAATGATTTCTTGACATGAAAAAGTATTGAATTATTCTAAAGATAAGAGACCTGATTTTGAAGTTAAGAAACTTGTTTTCTAAAGTTATGAGACTTGAAGTATTTTGAAAGTTGTGTAACTTGATTTGAAGTATAAGTCTCTGGGTCATAAAAAGAACGAAATTGTCTAAGATATAATGAGTTATAACGACTTTATGAAAGGATAATGATGTCTTAGTTTCTAAAGCATAAAGTTAGTATAACGACTTTATGGGAAGTTGGTTATAATAACTTTATGGAAGGTTAAAGGAATGGTCTTCTTGAGTAAGGTAAACAAAGATGAAAGAATCGGAATTAAGTAGGACAATTTGATTTAAAGGCATCAATTGCTTAAAGTGTAAAATGGGGGTCACTGGATTTAGAAGCCAGAAGCACATTTCTAAAAGTGTAGTGACTTGTTTGAAATGTAAATAAGCCTTGATACTACGGGGGTTAGTATCTTGGGGTCTTATGCGAAAAAGGATCTTTTGAAAGATAGAAGTACATAGTACTTCGGGTTAAATTCCCCGGATTTGATTAGGCGATATGAAAGTGCCTTAAGGTCATAAAAATGAGATCCATTTTGTATGTTAATGAAAGTCTATAGAAGTTATGAACTTACCTGAACGTACCGACAATGATGTGGGATTCCACGGGTATGCTTCCATTGTCTTAGTATGAGTTTACTTGGACGTACCGACAATGATGTGAGATTCCACGGGTATGCTTCCATTGTCTTAGTATGAATTTACCTGGACGTACCGACAGTGATGTGGGATTCCACGGGTATGCTTCCATTGTCTTAGTATGAGTTTACTTGGACGTACCGACAGTGATGTGGGATTCCACGGGTATGCTTCCATTGTCTTAGTATGAGTTTACTTGGACGTACCGACAGTGATGTGGGATTCCACGGGTATGCTTCCATTGTCTTAGTATGAGTTTACTTGGACGTACCGACAGTGATGTGGGATTCCACGGGTATGCTTCCATTGTCTCAGTATGAGTTTACCTGGACGTACCGACAGTGATGTGGGATTCCACGGGTATGCTTCTATGGTGGTTGATCCTTGGACATGCTTACGATGAGGGATTCCGAGGCATGCGACAAGGATGCGGGTTAAATTCCCGGATACGGCTATTACTCCATGGATTAGCTCTCCATGAAGACATGTACCCGAGATGAGGGATTCCACGGGCATGTTGTATACGATTATTACCCCATGGATTAGCTCCCCATGAAGTCATGTACCCGAGATAAAGGATTCCATGGGCATGATATATATATATATATATGTTGTATGTGTGTACGCCGACAGTGAGGTAGGATGCCACGGGCGCGTCACATGGTTGTATTTTACTCCTACTACCGCTGTGAGGATTCCACGCGGTGGATTTATGTGTATATGTGTTGTATGTGTGTACGCCGACAGTGAGGTAGGATGCCACGGGCGCGTCACATGGTTAGTTTTATACCTAGCGGTATGCATTTATGGGGGATCCCACAGGCGCGTTTTGATAATTGAGGGCTGGTGTTCATAGCCCTGGTGTGACTATCGTTCATATGTTGAAACAGGCTGTACAAGGTAAAACTGACTTTCATTACTTTCACTTCGGTAAGGCACAATGTACTGTTAATTGAGTTATCGTACATGTCTTCAGCTTTATTTTTAGACTATATGATTTAAATTACAGTACTTTCAGTTTTACATACTTGGTACATGTTGTACTGACCTCCTTCGGGAGGCTGCGTTCATGCCGCAGGTTGAGGTACATAGCTTGCTGATCCGCACTCTTAGGATCACTGTTCAGTTCTTGAAAAGCTCCATTTCTCCGAAGGCTTTGTCTTTTGGTACGGTGCCCTGAGGTTGTAGACTTTTGTACATTAAGGGGTATGGCGGGGCCCTATCCCGTCACATTTGTTATGTAAACTCTTAGAGGTCTGTAGTCATATCTTGTGGGTCACTTTATAAAAAAAATTGAGGTAACTGCTTTTGGATTTGTATATATCCCGGGAGGTAGCCTTATCGGCTAACCTATTATTTATTTCATTGTTAAGTTTATGTATGTTCCACTGATTATCTCTGATGTTTACCTGCACGGTGCCTGTGTAGGGCACCGCCGCGCCCGGTCGGTCGTGACAAAAGTGGTATCAAAGCAGTTAGTCCTCGGAAAGTGTCTACAGACCGTGTCTAGTAGAGTCTTGATTATCGGTGTGTTGTGCACCACATCTATAATCAGGAGGCTACAGGATATTTAGGATTGGTTTCCATTCTTTCACTCTAAGATCGTGCAATAGAGCTGTGTTATAGGTTGAACTCCCTCTGACATATTTTTTTATGTATCCGTTATGCCTCCACGCAAGGCAACCGCGGCCCAGAAGGGCAAGACAGCTGAGGGAGCTGCTAGTAGGACGCAGAGGGTTACGAGGGCACATGCCCAGTCTTTACCTGAGGTGATGTTTCAGACGGCGAGTTCCACGACGTCGCCACAAAGAGAGTTCGGAGCAAAGAATGGCCGATCGAGACCGCGGTACACGAGCCTCTCCAGCCCACGGCGGCAGAGTAGGGATTACGGAGATCAAATCAGGTTATTGACTAGCATTGTGGCAGGGCAGCGTCGCCAGGAGCCGGTAGCTAACCCTAGAGCCGACAGTTTGAGGATTCGGGACCCGAGTTCTATGGTTCGAGGTCTGAGGAGGATCTTCAGGAGTTCATTCGGGAGGTGCAGCGGACTATGCAGGTGCTTAGGGCCTCGGAGACGGAGTCCGTTGTGTTAGCTTCTTACCGGTTACGCGATATTGCGTTGAACTGGTTTGAGTCGTGGGAGCTGTCTAGAGGTGTGGGTGCTCCTCCAGCCAGTTGGGATGAGTTCACGGAAGCCTTCCTCGATCACTTTTTGCCTCCTGAGATGAGGAGAGCCCGCTTGGATAGGTTCTTGGCATTGAGACAGAATGGGAGGACCATCAGAGAGTACAACCTGGAGTTTGACTCATTGGCCAGGTATGCGCCCACTATTGTGGCGGACATGGCGGACAGAGTTCACCGCTATGTGATGGGGCTAGACCGTTATATGGTTATCGTATGCAGGGAGTGGCTCTTCAGCCAGGTATGGATATTGCCAGGATGCAGGCTTATGCACAGGGGATTGAGGACAGGGAGAGAGAGGGCCAGCCAGGTCCAGTCCAGCCCAAGAGGGCCAGGACGGCAGGGTTTCAGGATAGCTTTCGGGGTGGACAGCCTCAGCAGCAGGCTGGGTCTACATTTTCGCCGACGCAGAGTGCCCCTTCCCGGTCTTCCGGCGGGTGGTTTGACCGCCGGGGATATTCGGGAGCAGGTCAAGGCTCCAGGGCTGCAGGTTCACAGGTGTCCGAGGACAGTAGCCAGGGGAGGCCACCTTTGCCTCGGTGTGGTCACTGTGGTAGATCTCATTTTGGGGAGTGTCGGACTAGGTCGACAGCTTGTTATGCTTGCGGCCAACAGGGCCATTTGGCGAGAGACTGTTTAACTGAGGTAATCGGTAGGATAGCACGCCTATCGATCGATTACGTTCTTCGCCTTCTGCTGGCAGGATGTTCATGCACCGGCAGGCCGCGACAGAGGTCGTGGTAACAGTTCCCAGTTTTAGCGGTCCTTTGACCCGCATATGTGATGTCAGGTATATCTTTGACCCTTTAGAGATTAGTATGCATGATAGGATTGTTGTATGATTTAGTGTCGTGAACGGAGGATATTGAGACTATGTTCATGTGATAGAATAAGTTGGTAGATACGAAAAGGCAATCCTATTAGGCCATGAATGGGAGTAAGTGGTGATGGTTCACACTTTGGATCCGTTTTCCTGTTCGACTTACGATGAATGGATATGCGTGTGCGATATCTTAGGGTCACAAGTGGCATAATAAGGCTCCATTAAGTGTAAAGTACAAGGATGTACCGAGGAATATTAGATTGGCTCCAAAAGAACATTCGGGGACGAATGTTTCTAAGGGGGGAGAATATTACACCCCGTAATTCAGGTCATGCTATGAGAACGTACGAAAGGAATTAAGATTTAAAATTTTAGAAAGATAGGCTGTCAGAATATTTTGTTGGACAGTTTTTCAGTAAACTTTGGAGCAGTATATCTCCTGGTATATTGGGAGTTTTTAGGTGTTTCAAAAGCCTAATATGAAGTTCATTGAGTCTAGTTTCCAGCACAACAAACCGCTCATCGATAAGACATCGGAGTAGAAAGTTATGGACGTTACAAGATAAGCTGATAGAAGAGACAAGGGCAGGCGCCGCGGCGCCGGCTGCAGGGCCGGGGAGCCGGAAAGCCTGAAATTTGTCTGAAGTTGCAGCGCCGCGGCGCCGGAATGCAGGGCCGCGGCGCCGGAAGTGCTGAAGTTCTCGGAGGTTTCAGCGCCGCGGCGCCGACTGCAGGGCCGCGGCGCCGAGGTGGGTTTTTGCGAAATCTGGGTGAAAAATCAGAAGATATTTTTTTAAAAGGCCATGGGAGGGTGACAAGTGTCCCTCCCATCTGATTGTGGGGAAGTCCTATTTATTGACCAAGTCTTGAAGACTTGGTTATTCTTCAAAAACCCACTTCTCTCTAAAAATTTCCTCTTCCTTCTCTCTAAATATTCCTCTCCCTTCTCTCTGAAAAATTCAAGGAGAAACCAAGGCCTAGAGACATTTCGGAAAGGTGGCAAGAAGGAAATATGTTGACAATCTTGTAGGAGGTTTGTGGAGGTGATTGTGGAAAGAGGGCAAGTGAGATTTGTTGGACTGATTTGGGTAAACTCTAAGGTAACAATCCATTCTCCTTTTTAAATAAATTGTGTTGCATGTGAGGAAGAAAGGACTTGTAGTTGTCAATATTGCTTTTAGGTATATTGCATGTAGGAATAACGAGTTGGGTTAAAAGGAATTGAAAGGAAATTGATAATTGTTGTGACATTGTAGCCGAATGTGGCTTGAAATTATTGGATTGTTTTGTATTATATTGGGGTAGAATTTTACGCGTCCTGTAAAGGCGTGTAATCCCCTTTTGGTTAGCTGAATTGTTGTGTCTTAAATGTGGCGTTTGGTTATTGAATTCGGACCTTGAAAAAGGTGGAAAAATACGTAGAAACAAAGGAAGTGCTGTTCAATTTCCCGTAGAATGAGGGACTTTACATTAGAATATTCTACGTTGAAGCTTGAAGCTAATAGACGTATTATGGTCATTATAGGTTGACATCTACGGACGGCATATTGGACTTGGCAAGTGGATTAAGCCGGAGAGGTATGTGGAAACTTTCTTATCTCTTGAGCATGAGTAGTTATAACTGTATAGTACGGTAGACGTACGTGATTTAAATGAAGTAAATCCATTTGATATACTTGAATTACTTTAAGAATGTCTAAGTTGGTTGAGTTAGAGAGTTAACTCACTTGTTCTTGTGGAATGGTTTATTCTACTAAGGTAGACAAGGATTTCTTGACATGAAAAAGTATTGAATTATTCTAAAGATAAGAGACCTGATTTTGAAGTTAAGAAACTTGTTTTCTAAAGTTATGAGACTTGAAGTATTTTGAAAGTTGTGTAACTTGATTTGAAGTATAAGTCTCTGGGTCATAAAAAGAACGAAATTGTCTAAGATATAAGGAGTTATAACGGCTTTATGAAAGGATAAAGATGTCTTAGTTTCTAAAGCATAAAGTTAGTATAACGGCTTTATGGGAAGTTGGTTATAATAACTTTATGGAAGGTTAAAGGAATGGTCTTCTTGAGTAAGGTAAACAAAGATGAAAGAATCAGAATTAAGTAGGGCAATTTGATTTAAAGGCATCAATTGCTTAAAGTGTAAAATGGGGGTCACTGGATTTAGAAGCCAGAAGCACATTTCTAAAAGTGTAGTGACTTGTTTGAAATGTAAATAAGCTTTGATACTACGGGGGTTAGTATCTTGGGGTCTTATGCGAAAAAAGGATCTTTTGAAAGAATAGAAGTACATAGTACTTCGGGTTAAATTCCCCAGATTTGATTAGGCGATATGAAAGTGCCTTAATGTTATAAAAATGAGATCCATTTTGTATGTTAATGGAAGTCTATAGAAGTTATGAACTTACCTGGACGTACCGACAGTGATGTGGGATTCCACGGGTATGCTTCCATTGTCTTAGTATGAGTTTACTTGGACGTACCGACAGCGATGTGGGATTCCACGGGTATGCTTCCATTGTCTTAGTATGAACTTACCTGGACGTACCGACAGTGATGTGGGATTCCACGGGTATGCTTCCACTGTCTTAGTATGAGTTTACTTGGACGTACCGATAGTGATGTGGGATTCCACGGGTATGCTTCCATTGTCTTAGTATGAGTTTACTTGGACGTACCGACAATGATGTGGGATTCCACGGGTATGCTTCCATTGTCTTAGTATGAGTTTACTTGGACGTACCGACAGTGATGTGGGATTCCACGGGTATGCTTCCATTGTCTCAGTATGAGTTTACCTGGACGTACCGACAGTGATGTGGGATTCCACGGGTATGCTTCCATGGTGGTTGATCCTTGGACATGCTTACGATGAGGGATTCTGAGGCATGCGACCAGGATGCGGGTTAAATTCCCGGATACGGCTATTACTCCATGGATTAGCTCTCTATGAAGACATGTACCCGAGATGAGGGATTCCACTGACATGTTGTATACTATTATTACCCCATGGATTAGCTCCCCATGAAGTCATGTACCCGAGATGAGGGATTCCACGGGCGTGATATATATATATATATATATGTTGTATGTGTGTACGCCGACAGTGAGGTAGGATGCCACGGGCGCGTCACATGGTTGTATTTTACTCTTACGGCTGTCGGCAGTGACGGGGGATTCCACGGGCAGAGGATTTATGTGTATATGTGTTGTATGTGTGTACGCCGACAGTGAGGTAGGATGCCACGGGCGCGTCACATGGTTAGATTTTATACCTAGCGGTCGGCAGTGATGGGGGATCCCACGAGCGCGTTTTGATATTTGAGGGCTGGTGTTCATAGCCCTGGTGTGACTATCGTTCATATGTCAAACAGCCGCATAAGGTAAACCGACTTTCATTACTTTCACTTGTAAGGCACGTGCATCGTTAATTGGGTTATCATACATGTCTTGACTTTATTTTTAGACTATATGATTTAAATTACGATTTTCGCTTTACATACTTGGTACATGTTATCGACCTCCTTCGGCCGCGTTCATGCCGCAGGTTGAGGTACATAGCTTGCTGATCCGCACTCTTAGGATCACTGTTCAGTTCTTGGAAAGCTCCATTTCTCCGGAGGCTTTGTCTTTTGGTACGGTGCCCTGAGGTTGTAGACTTTTGTACATTAAGGGGTATGGCGGGGCCCTGTCCCGTCACAGTTGTTATGTAAACTCTTAGAGGTCTGTAGTCATATCTTGTGGGTCACTTTATAAAAAAATTTGAGGTAACTGCTTTTGGATTTGTATATATCCCGAGAGGTAGCCTTATCGGCTAACCTATTATTTATTTCATTGTTAAGTTTATGTATGTTCCGCTGATTATCTCTGATGTTTACCTGTACGGGTTCCCAGGTAGGGCACCAGTCGCGGGCCCGGGGTCGGGTCGTGACAAAAGGCAAGGCTAAGGCTAACATCGTCAAGGACACACTCCTAAATGATATGATTGAAGAATTCTCAGCGGTGCTAGAAGCTATCCTCGTTGAGAATCCGGTGCAATGGTGGTTGGACACGGCTGCTACCCGTCACATTTGTTACAATAAAGACGCCTTCTCCACATATACACCAGTCACAGATATGCCAATAACAGTAGTGCTTATCGCTTCTTAGTGCATAAGTCGGATGTACCTGATCGGTGTATTTTATATACACCTTTTGAGTCAGTTTTAGTTAATCTTTTGTCCCATTTTGCACATATAAGTGTCGTAGTAGGATAGTTTTTTGTTCTTTTGAGTCAAAGTGGTTAAAATGGCGGAAAAGGAGCAAAAAGAGGGCAAAAGAGGAGATGCCAGAGCTGGAAACAGAGAAAGTGGCGAACGAGGGTAAAATCTGCACCAGTACGCGCGCCCACTATTCGCAGAGGTCGCAGAAGACTGCACGCGGCGCCTCGCACGATAGATGCGTGGGCGCGGCGCCTAAACATCCGAGAAGCTACAGGAGTTCCAGCGCCGCGGCGCCCTCAGACAGCAGATATCAGGGCCGCGACGCCAAAACACCTGACGGATTGCAGAACTTTCGGAGACGCGGCGCCTGTCTGCAGGGCCGCGGCGCCGACGCGGAAAAATTAGGTCTTTTGACGAAATTCTGGGCCAGGCCTGAAGGAAAAGAGGGAGGCGGTTTTCAGCCTATAAAAGGAGAACCCTAGGCAGTTTTTAAGGGTTCCCCTTCTTGCACAACACAAGACTTTTGCTTGGAGATTGGATACCATTAGTTTAGTAATTTCTTTTCCCTTTCTTGTTCTTTATTTCAGTTTTGTATGATGAACTTTGAATTAGTTCTTGTCATGTCTATGGCTAGGAACTAATTCTCTTATAGGGCTTTTCATGTTGAATTGCTAGAAACTTATGTTATAAATTAATGCATGCTTATGGTTATTTTTCTTATTGTGAGATCTATCCAATAATTGAGTTGAATTCTTGGTAATTAATTGACAACTAATTATCACTATATGATTTGTAATCGATCAGTTGAAGGGGATTGTGAATATGCCGTAAGTTGGGTAGACATTCTTGGATTGGGGATGGAAATACCTCAATTATTTATGTAAGCGTTGCAGAGGCTTAACAACCCTAATTTTGCGCATTGTGCGTGACGGTCAACTAGGTTTTTGTTCTTAATCCTCCTATAAAGTTATCCTTATCACCAAAGGTAGGTAAGGTGCGACATTGGGTTGAGTGTTTATATAACCTAACGGAGTATAAAACGATTTCAGAACCCGCTTTCTCCAAAAGAAGAATACCATAAGTTAATGCATTAGTAAGTAGCATAAGCGGATAGTAAGGATACATGGAAGCCCTATTCTCATCATCACTGAAGTAAATCTTTATAGTTAAAATAGCTTTTATAATTCTTAGTTATAAACAACACATTCAATTATCAATTTACCAAATAGATACCAAAAAATAGATAGTTGGTAATTGAACCCTAATCCTTGAGGACGATATTCGGTCTTATCAAGACTATACTACTTGTCACGATAACGTGCACTTGCGTTTAAAGTGTGTGCATCTTACCGCGCATCAAGTTTTTGGCGCCGTTGCCGGGGATTAGGCATAGTTCAATATCAAATTTATCTATTTTTAATTTCTAATTTGGTTTTTATTCTTTGTTAATTTTTGTATTTTTCTATTTAGTTTATTTTATTTTATTCTTTTTCGTTTTATGTATTTATTGTGTGAAAACAAGGGTGCCGTGATCCGTTGTTGGTTTTGATGCATCTCAGGGATCCTCAAGACATGAATTTCTACTGTCAATATGATCGAGCTCCAACCATAGAGGAAGAGAGAGATGAATTGCGAGAAGTCATACTCAGTCTCACTAAGTATCAAGCGCAGTTCATGGACGAAATGAGATTGGCCATAAAGAAGCTGGAACTGCAAATAGGAGAACTCGCAGTCATTTTTAACAGCGAACAACAATTTGAGGAGCCTGAACCAAACCCAACTATTGAGGAATCTGGTGAGATAGTTGGTGTAGAAAAGGAAAAGATTGCAGAGATCCAATTATTTACCTTCTTGGACTCTGTAGAAATCCTTTTTCTTGCACCTATTACAGAAGAACCACCACTAGCTATCACGGCTGATCCCCAATTAGGAAGCCCATACCAGCAAGGGTACCCCCTAGAGTTGAGAGATGTAGAGAATTTCACGGATTCCTACGTTATAAAAAGCATAAAAGACAAGTCTGTCTTGTGTACTTGGGGGATAATTGTATGTTTAAGGTTCTTGGTTGAGCAAATAGTTATAGGGAAATTGAGACCTATAGCAATAAATCTGCGAATTGCAAGTAGTTCGCAGAAGGGTCCAATGAGCACTCGTACCGGTTAATTGCGTCCGGCTAAAAGACGTTAAAGACAGCGCTTGTTGGGAGGCAACCCAACGTTTTCAATTATGTTATTTTAATTTCTGTCTTTAGTTTATTTTATTTTGTCTAGAACAATCTCACGGTCTTGGGTTCTTGTGTTTGTGCTGTGATTGATAGGTACAGGGAAATAAACTGAAGGCGAAAAACTGAAGAAAAGCCAGAATTTCCAGTGTAGGCCATAAGGCTAAAAGAATCAACAGCGCAGAGTTTGCGGCCATGCGCTAAAAATTCCAGAAAATTTGCCAAATTTAGCCGTATACCAGAATGGCAAGAAATACAGAAAATCCCGAAGAGCACAGAGTTTAGCCATGGCTAAAAGCAGGTCACTGCGGAATCCAGAAACTTAAAAACGCCCAAAAATCAGATTTTCCCCAATTCCAAATTCAAAAACCTAACCTTCCCTCTCCAAAAACCCACGAAATTCCAGAAATTTGCCCACAAATCCTCCACAAAATCCAACCCAACCACAACCTAAACTCTTAAATTCCCAAAAACCCTTAGCCATCTCAACCAACAAAGCTCCATTCCATAGCCTCAAACCACCAATTGAAACAAGAACAAGCTTGAAGCTTCTCATAAAAAGGTAATCTTTTTCTGTTCTTGAATCCTTTACTGAAGTCACATGAGGTAGTAGTTTGAAGGAGTATTGTAGTTGAAGTAATTGGGTACTGAAAAGTTGAAGTTTGGGAGTGTTGTGTTCGCTGCTAGTTGTCAATTGTGTAGGAAACATTTGTGCCACTAAATTGTAAGCTCCAGAAACTGTTTTAACCATGGACACCAGGAAAAGAAGAGGCTCCACATCCACCCCAACCCCACAATACGATGAAAATAGGTTTGTGAGCTACCAAGCCTACCAAAGATACAAAAAGCTTGATACCAGACCCTTAATACCAGAAAGGGGAATGGACTACCAGAGGGAGTCATATGGGGAAGAAGATGTTTATGAGCCCATTCGGGCGATGATTGAGTTAAGGGATTGGAGGAAATTTGTGAATCCGGAGAAGATAGCACCAGTAAACACAACAATGGTGCGTGAATTTTATGCCAATTTTCCGGAGAAGGTGGAAAGGGGATGCTTTGTAAGGGGACGCTATGTGCCTGTGACAGCAGAGGATATAAATATACAATTGAAAACAGTTGATGTTGAAGAAAGAAGTGATTGGAATCATTTTAGAACATGGTCTAGAAGCATTGACCACATCGACTGGAATGCCGTTGCAGACACCGTGAGCTATCATGTGGCTGTTTTTGATATTGGAAGAAATGGGTCAAGAGCACTGAACAGGTGCCAATTCAACAAAGTAGCCAAAGGTTGGCTATATTTCGTCAGCGCCCGCATGATTCCATCCACACACTTCACCAGAGTGCCAGAGGATAGGATTAAACTGATATATGGAATTATGAGGGGGTTGACGATTGATGTGGGGAAAGAAATAGTGCAGAGCATTGAGGAAATCAGCAGGTTGGTAACAACAGGCGGATTGGGACATGGCTCAGTTATCACCAAGCTATGTCACATGAGTGCGGTCCCAAAACTACCCACTGACACTCATGAGAGAAACCAACTGCCCGTGTCCTATGGGATAGTGCACTCTTTCCCGGACCCAAGCCCCCCAGCAGCCAGACGGAGAGTACAACCAGCAGCAGCAGCAGAGGCCGCCATGGACGAAGATGAGCCTGAAATAGGGGCTCAATATGAGGCAGGACCTAGCCACCGGCCAACTACAGGAGCAGAACCTCCAACGCCCACAATGGAGCAATTGTATCAAAATCAGATGAGGATGATGCAGACCTTGGACACAGTAGTACAAGGACAGCAAGAAACAAGGCAACAAATCAACGAGTTGAGTTCCTTGTTCAACCAATGGTCGATGCATTATCCACCGCCACCACCACCATTTTAGCCAAAGTTTGTAAGTGTCTTATTTCTTTTACTGTCTTTGAGTCTACACACATTGGGGACAATGTGTGATTTAAGTTTGGGGGTGTTCTATTTGTGTCATGTTATGTTTTATTTAAGTCTTTTTGATTGTTTTATGTTTATTTTGAGTCAGCCCCATTGAGCCTAAATTTGAAACTTCTTCTTTGACACCCTATATTCCCACAAATTGTACCATAAGTGAAAATATGAAAATAGTGGAATACATTGTGTTAAAAAAAAAAAAAAAGTGAATAAGTCTGTTGCACCCCAATACAAAAGTAATAAGAAATAGGCAAAAGCCTAAGTTTGGGGGTGCTTGTCATTATTATATACTTCACTCTCCCAAAACAAAAGAGGGGAAAGATAGAATCGAAATGAAGAAAAGAACAAAAAGAAAAAGGGAAATACTGAAAAGCTGAAGAGCTTATGGTACACGAAATGAGCCTAAATTGCCTATTTTTACCTACCTATACCTAAGCCTACATTACAACCCTTAAAGTCCTGAAGATCTCTTCTATGCATATCCAAAATTAGTGGAGAGTAGCAAGTAAACATGCCATAGGAATTCTTGAATTTAGATGCATGATTTAGTATATTGACTTCCATTAAGCATGATGAATATGAGTTTGCGAAATATCTAGCTTAATGTGCTGAAATTTCATGCTATATGTTCCTGCATATTATTTTGCTAACCTTCATGTTTTTCTAGTTAACACTAATGCAGCAAAAGTGATCAATGGCAGTGAGTCTTTTATTTTTCGTTTCTTTGAGTCTTTTATTTTATTTCTTTCTATCTTTGCTCGAGGGCGAGCAAATGTTAAGTTTGGGGGTATTTGATCGGTGTATTTTATATACACCTTTTGAGTCAGTTTTAGTTAATCTTTTGTCCCATTTTGCACATATAAGTGTCGTAGTAGGATAGTTTTTCGTTCTTTTGAGTCAAAGTGGTTAAAATGGCCAAATGGCGGAAAAGGAGCAAAAAGAGGGCAAAAGAGGAGATGCCAGAGCTGGAAACAGAGAAAGTGGCGAACGAGGGTAAAATCGGACAGCGCCGCGCGCCTCGCAGATCAGCAGGCCGCGCGCCACTATTCTGAGAGGTCGCAGAAGACTGCGCGGCGCTTCTCGCATGCCAGAGATGGCCGCGCGCCTAAACATCCGAGAAGCTACAGAGTTCCAGCGGCCGCGCGCCTCGCATGCCAGATATCAGGGCCGCGGCGCCAAAACACCCGACGGATTGCAGAACTTTCGGAGCCGCGACGCCTGTCTGCAGGGCCGACGCGGAAAAATTAGGTCTTTTGACGAAATTCTAGGCCAGGCCTGAAGGAAAAGAGGGAGGCGGTTTTCAGCCTATAAAAGGAGAACCCTAGGCAGTTTTTAAGGGTTCCCCTTCTTGCACAACACAAGACTTTTGCTTGGAGATTGGATACCATTAGTTTAGTAATTTCTTTTCCCTTCCTTGTTCTTTATTTCAGTTTTGTATGATGAACTTTGAATTAGTTCTTGTCATGTATATGGCTAGGAACTAATTCTCTTATAGGGTTTTCCATGTTGAATTGCTAGAAACTTATGTTATAAATTAATGCATGCTTATGGTTATTTTTCTTATTGTGAGATCTATCCAATAATTGAGTTGAATTCTTGGTAATTAATTGACAACTAATTATCACTATATGATTTGTAATCAGATTGCGAAAGGGGGGGATTGTGAATATGCTGTAAGTTGGGTAGAAATTCTTGGATTGGGGATGGAAATACCTCAATTATTTATGTAGCGTTGATGAGAGGCTTAACAACCCTAATTTTGCGCATTGTGCGTGACGGTCAACTAGGTTTTTGTTCTTAATCCTCCTATAAAGTTATCCTTATCACCGAAAGGTAGGTAAGGTGCGATACTGGGGTTGAGTGTTTATATAACCCTAACGGGAGTATAAAACGATTTCGTAAACCTGCTTTCTCCAAAAGAAGAATACCATAAGTTAATGCATTAGTAAGTAGCATAAGCGGATAGTAAGGATACATGGAAGCCCTATTCTCATCATCACTGAAGTAAATCTTTATAGTTAAAATAGCTTTTATAATTCTTAGTTATAAACAACACATTCAATTATCAATTTACCAAATAGATACCAAAAAATAGATAGTTGGTAATTGAACCCTAATCCTTGAGGACGATATTCGGTCTTATCAAGACTATACTACTTGTCACGATAACGTGCACTTGCGTTTAAAGTGTGTGCATCTTACCGCGCATCAGTACCGTACATTCATGTAGGTACAATTATAGAATCTAGAAATGCAAGTTTCTTTGAAAACTCATTTCCTAAAAAGGAAAGGGACATAACCTCTCGCAAGCGAAGTTATGAGCAAACCTCTGAGAATCCGGGAGTCGTCG
Organism: Przewalskia tangutica; assembly: GCA_029844215.1. NCBI lineage: Eukaryota > Viridiplantae > Streptophyta > Magnoliopsida > Solanales > Solanaceae > Przewalskia > Przewalskia tangutica. The sequence goes on along the minus strand of CM056732.1, from coordinate 77,356,839 downwards.
ACTGCCCGGATTTAAACGGTTCAGATCTAGTAAATTCTGAAGTGGCTGACTATCCGGAATCCAGTATTCCAGATTCTTAGGACTTGGAAGATTCAGAGATGGAACCAAGACGAAGCAAAAGGGCACGGAAGGACAAGTCTGTTGCGATATTTCTGTGCGTTAACGCAAGTGTACGTATCACTTAAATAATAAAGATCTGTAAGACCGAGTTATCGTCCACAGAGACTGGTTTGTCAAGTACTGAATATCTAATCTATGGTATCTATTTGGCTAACGTTCTTTGTTTGGTTTATGAACTAAGAATTAAAACTAAGAATTAAGCAATAATAACTAACGATGATAATACTTTGGGATTTAAACATTTATGAAGGGAATTAGGGGTTCCAATCTCCTCAACTATCCACTCTTTCACTTGTTAATGCAATACTAATGACTCTTCTTCTTATTAAGATAGCAGGTTAACGAACGTGTTCTATATTCCGGTTAGGACATATAAAAACTCAACCTTATGCATAAACCTTCTATATTTCTATGATAGATTTTACCACACAGGAGGATAAGAACAATAACCTTAAATACTACACAAGTATCGGGGTACCTTCGTCCACGATTTTAACCTATGTCTAAACAACTACAGCATATTCAAATCTCCCTTTTCATATCTCGATTCGAAATCATATATGTTATGACAATTAATGGCCAGTCAATTATCAAACAATCAATGCAATATTGAATAGATCTTAATATAGCTGAAGAAGAAATCAATAACTATGCATTAACTGTATGAAAGAGTTTCAAGCTTATCTGACTAAAGCCCTAATAAAGAAATTAGCTCCTAGACATTGTCATGCTAAGAACTAATTTAATATCCAACATAAACTGAAATAAAACAAAGGGAAGAAAAAGAACTTGAACAAAAGTAGTCTCCAATCTTGCTCTGTAGCCTCCTTTCTAGCCTCCAAAGTATGATCTGAAATAAGACAGAGTTTCAGGGTTTTATATCTTAGAAAAACCTCGTTCCGGACCCTTTTACCCTTTTAAAATCGAATTTTCTCGCCCAAAACGCGCGTCGGCGCCGCGGCGCTACCTCAGGAAAAATTATCAGACGCTGCAGTAGTTTCGACGTCGCGGCGCCGTCGATGTGATTTTCTGACGATGCTTCATTTTGGTGTTCGAACTTCGTCAGATTTTTTTCGTGCTTCTCGGGACTTCTTAGGTTTGGTTTCTTGGCCTTTTATTGTGCAATTTCATCCTCAAAGTCCTTCGGTCCAGACTTTGAAGCGTATCTGGTTCAGGACAAACCACATACAATTGCTGAAGCGTTGTCAACTCCAGAAGCACCGCTCTGGAAAGAAGCTATAGAAAGTGAGATAAAATCCATTATGCATAACCACACATGTGAGTTGACTGAACATCCTCTGGGACATAAACCTTTGTGTTGTAAGTGGATCCTCAAACGAAAGTTAAAGGCAAATGGATTTATCGACAAGTACAAGGCTAGGTTGGTAGTCAAGGGCTATCGCCAAAAGGAGGGTCTTGATTACTTTGAAACTTACTCATCGGTGTCTAGAATGACATCCATACGTATGTTCATAGCTATCGCCGCGTTGCGGGATCTTGAAATATATCAAATGGATGTCAAGACAACCTTCTTAAATGGTGATTTGGAAGAAGAAATATATATGGAACAACCCGAGGGGTATGTGGTTCCAGGACAAGAGACAAAAGTGTGTCGGCTTGTCAAATTGTTATACGGGCTGAAACAGACCCATAAACAATGGCACGTGAAATTTGATAGTAGTACCCTACTATCAAAAGGGTTAACCCGATTAATGGATGTGACAAATGTGTTTACATGAAAAGAAATTTCGATTCTTTCGTCATGATATGCCTCTATGGCTCTATGTAGACGACTTGTTGATGCAGTCCTAGGATAATCCTAGAGACTAAGAAAATGCTAAAATAATGTTTTGACATGAAAGATATGGGTATCGCAGATGTCATCCTAGGGATCAAGATCTCTAAGACATCTGACGGATTGGTCTTGTCTCAATCTCACTACATCGAGGATGTATTGAAGAAATTTTTGATGTTCGACAGTTCACCGGTGACGACACCATTGGATATAAGTCAAAATATTGACAAATATCTTGGTGTGCATGTACGCCAGGAGCGATATGCGAAGGTGATTGGTAGTCTGATGTATATCACAAACTGCACTCGACATGATATCTCTTATGCAGTCAATAAATTGGCTAGGTTCACCCGTAATCCGAGTGAGGATCACTGGAAAGAGTTGAACCGGGTACTATGGTTCCTGAAGTTCACGATAAAATTCGGGTTACACTATTTGAGATATCCAATTGTACTAGATAACTTGATGCGTTGACCTATAGGTAGACCGCATTTCTTGGAATTTTCCATAGAAAAACGTCTATGCACTTTGTCTATGTAGACCGACTGTGACAGCCCCAACAATCTATTAGGTATACCTCTATAGATCCTAATTCCCAGAATGTAGCAGGCTTTACCTAAATCCTTCATCATGAAGGTATTAGACAACCACTCCTTGAATGACTGCATGAGAGTCTTATTGTCTCCCATTATAAATATGTCATCTACATATATAACAATGAAGAAAATACCCTCATCCTTGCGTTTGCTATAAACACAAGGATCCTCTTTGCTTCTGACGAAATCAAATGACTTGATAGCCTTGTCAAAGCAAATGTTCCAACTCCTTGAGGCTTGCTTAAGCCCATAAATGGACTTCTGTAGCTTGCATACATCATTTCGTTTGGACTTAGATGAAAAACCCTCAGGTTGTTTCATATAAACTTCCTCAATTAGATTACCATTTAGGAAAGCGGTTTTGACGTCCATTTACCAAATGTCATAGTCATAATATGCAGCTATCGTAAGTAAAATCCGAATGGACTTAATCTTAGAAACAGGTGAAAAAGTTTCATCATAATCGACCCTAGGCCGTTGATTATAACCTTTAGCCACCAGTCTAGCTTTATAAGTTTGTATCTTGCCAAATGCATCAATCTTCTTCTTGAAGACCCATTTGCATCCTATGGGTTTCACTCCATTTGGCAAATCAACCAAGTTCCACACTTGATTGACGTGCATAGATTCCATTTCGGATTTCATGGCTTCTTGCCATCTCTTCGAATCAATATCTAATATTGCTTCGTTGTAGGTTGTAGGTTCATCATCATCTGGAATATCTATCTCACTGTGTGTTTCCACAAGTAGATTTAGTCTTCTTGGAGGACGATGAGTTCTAGTAGGCCTACGGAGTTGATTGTTTTGTAGTTCAGTGTCAGGTATGTTCTGATTGTGAGAAGATTCTTGTGTGTTGGTTGATCTAACAACTTGAGAGCTTTTAGGAATATCATTTTCATGTCTTTCCTGAATAGGAGGAGGTGCAACCATTGCCCTTGCTCCCAAGGGTTAGTATGAGTATCTTGCATTCTGCATTCCTCGCAACACTCCCACTGGCCGAAGGGCATACTCGTAATACCCAATCTTCACCAAATGTTCCACTGAATTCTTGACTTGGTCATTCGACAAGGATTCAACCTCCATGTTATCTCATGGTTCTTGAATTTCTTCAAGTTCTATATATGTGCAACTCTATTCCTTGTAGACAAATTCTTCTTCAAGAAAAGTTGATGTCATGACCCGACCCGATGGGCCGCGACCCGATGCCCTACCTGGGCACTCTTATACTCACTTGTCACATATAATCACACAGATATCATGGATAATATAGAAATATGTAAATTATATCAAAATAGGCAAGCCGACAAGGCTGCCACTATATACGGGAGCATCCCAAAATGAAGTACAACAGTGCAGACGACCAACACACATATATAATCCACACAAGTCCAAAACACATCTACCACCCACACCTGTCTATAGACCTCTAAGAGTATGATAGTGAAACATGACGGGACAAGGCCCCGTCGTACCCCTGAATATACACAAGTCTATAACAAGAGGGTCTGTACCAAAATAACTTAGCTCCGGATCAATGAAGCTCTCCAAATAGCAGAACATGAATCCTAGACTGGAGGATTACCAAACTGAATATTTGTACATGCGGGAATGAAACGCAGCCCCCCGGGAAAAGAGGGTCAGTACGAAATAATGTACTGAGTATATAAAACACGAAGTACTGTAAGGAAGATCAAAACTGGCCAAAAGATAACAGGAGACAAGTATGATAACCAAAATACCAATACAATTGTGCCATATAAAAATGAGAGTCAAATGTGCCTTATAAAAATGAGAGTCAACCGTGTCTTATAAAAATGAGAGTCATATCAAAATCATGGATGCATGTCCATAGAATCATCATATCTATATACATATAACGTGTCCCGACCCTCTAGTGAGAGACTCGGTGGAATCATCATATCATGGATAACTGTCCATATAACATACCCGACCCATTTTGGGACTCGGTGAGCTCATCATCATCATGGATGTCTGTCCATGAAATCATCATATATATACATATAACGTGTCCCGACCCTCTAGTGAGGGACTCAGTGAACAATGCAAAGTTGCGCACGAACATACCCGGCCCGGGACTCGGTGAAATGATATAATCACATCAAGCACGAATAGAGTATCATGAGTAACCATATGCAATTTAAATCATCATTTGACTTTCAATAGAATAAATAGAATGAACTGTCACTTGTAAAATCAAAGGCAACTATTGTAATACCCCATTTCAACCGGAGTCGAAACGGTGTACTACGTATGATTTGATTCCTAAATTTATTTAAGGAGTCGCCACCTAATTATTTTAAATATGAATTAGGACATCTATTTTAGCAAAATCTGCTTAAAAAATAACTCCAATTTTATGGTCTGCGAAACTATGTGAGATTCTGGATAAAGGTTCTTTATTAATCTAGAGGGAAGAAGTTAGGCATCCTCTAAGATCCGCTAACTTACGGTTATCCGGTCAAACTTAGGTTAATTATTATATTTAAAAATGCATGGTTTGGAAAACATAAAGTTAAGAAAAGATGTTGCAAATATTATTTGAAATATATATTCTCCATGAAAATTGCACGAGGTTTTGTTTAAAAATGCATAAAAAAATGGTTTTTGTTGGGAAAGTATATTTTGTATGTAAAATTGGTTTTTGATAAAGATATGCCTTTATATGGCGAAAATATATGTGACTAGCCTAAAATAGACTAGTGGGGATTTCCGATTTCTAAAAAACCACCCTTTTAATTTGTTAATCCTAAGTTTACCTATTCTAAGCAATTAGAAAATCATACAAGATTATATAATTAAATGACAATAAAAGTAAATGGCAAAATTAAAGAATAATAATGAAGAATGACTGGGGCAGACAATATTTTCATCCGTTTTGTTTAGGAATCCCGAGGTCGTAGGATGCAAGGAACACGGACACAGATGTGATGAGTCTCGTAGCGAGACTCTTGTTGCTCTCCAATGTATTTCATGTAAAAGAAAAGAAAGGGAAAAAAGAAAAAGATTAGTAACTATCCCAACTTCTTCGATAATGCAAATAAATAAAATGTTAATGTGAAAATAAGGAATGCATGTTTTATATAATAAAGAAAACTAATCCTTGTATCTTTTTTGCATAAAACGGTCCAGTATAAAATGGTTCTAAACACATTATTGCATTATGATATAAAACAGGCCCGATACATATGACCGACTGAAGAAAACAAACCAGACACACTTTATCGTCTTATTGCATGAAACTAGCCAAACATATATACCAAACTCAAGAAAACAATCAAAGAGATGATGACCCGGTTAACTCGAGATTTAAAACTGAGCACCAGAACATAGTAAGAATTTAAATAAAGTAAATAGACATAATTATATCTTCATTTACTATCTTTCAGGTCAAACAAACGCCATGCTACACTATCCTTAAACAAGCACATTTTAATATTAGAACTAACCTAAAACTAACAAATCAAGTTCTCACACACTATCTCCAAATCTAAAACTAACGTGCATAATTGTTGACACCCAATTTTGACTCATCTTTTAGTTATTTCTTGCAATTTTAAGCATTTTAGGATACCACATTTTAATCATTATTTTTTTGCATTTTTATCTTTTTATTTTAAATTAAGCATTATGACTTTGTTAATATTATGTTTCTATTATTATTACACCGTCGTTTATTTTAATAATATTTGTATTTCTTTAAATAATTAATTGGCATCCCGTTTTAATTTTTAATTAGGCATTAAATATTTCTTAAATATTATATTTTATTATTATTGCATCGGCATTTTCATTTTGATAATTTTGTATCTTTTTAAATAATTAATCCGTTTTGCATTTTTGTCAAACCAGTACAGTCCGAGGCACAATCCGGATCAGCCCAGTCCGCCAAAAATCGAAGTCCAAACCGATGCCCAAAAAATGAGATTCAATACACCTTTCATCTTTTCCCCCCAAAACCCAAAACCCTAACATAAGAACCCCCTATAAATAAAACATTACCCCTCCCAAATAAAAAAAAAATCAGCAGCCACACACCTCATCTTCTTCAACCTCCATTCTCTCTCTTTTCCACTACCACCAATCCACCATCACCCTCACCACTGCTCACCGGCGATCAACCCCACAACCATCTCCTTTCCTCTTCCAACACACACATACCGGTTCCGTTCGTTCCCATCGTCAGCTCGAAGCTCGTGAACCATCGCCACACCACCGCTGTGACCCACCTTCTTCATTGTTCCGTTCGACCATCTCTCCTTTGCCGCGCGGAGGTGATCACGAGTTGCGTTTATGCGTGTTGTTGGTTTCAATATGGACTGTTTTATTTCGCGTTTTGATATCTCGCCGGAGTTCTGAATCTCCGACGACCTGTGTGGGTTTTATTTCTTGATAAGCTGTTGGGTTTGGTGAATGAACAAATTTACTGATTTTTGTTATGTCTAGCCGGAATTTAAAGTTTCCGGCGACCATCTGTTGGCTTGTATTTTTTGGAATTTTTGTGGGTTTTTGTAACAGACTGGTTGTTTGTTTTTCTTATGATTTTTGGTTTATAACGGACTGGTTGTTTGAACTCCGACGAACCTCGGTTATTTTATTTGTTTGGGATTTCTTGGTTGCCTTGGTTAACTGGATCGATTTTCTAATTTTGTGGTGTCTGGCCGAAATCTAAAAATTTCGGCGACTTTGGTTCGGTTATATTTTGGGATCTGTTGTTGGTTTCTGTTAATGGACTGATTTGCACGATTTTTTCTTTCTGGCCGGAGTTTAAAACTACGGTGACAATCTGTATTTTCGGCGACGTTCTAATGTTGCTACTGTTGCTTTGCTACTGCCCAACTAAATTATGTTATTATTGGACAGCTTTGCCCCCTTGTTATTTTATTAAACTGACTGGAACAAATTCTTATTCTAAATGAACAGATGCTACACTTTATTTTGCTGATTTGAATTGATACTACACTTGATTGGCCGATGAAAAAGTTATCCATCGATTTTTGAGGCTTCCACAGTTGCAAAGACGGAAAATAAAATAAAATGAAGCTTTCCGGGCGTTGATGATTTCTTCTACTTACACGGGATAACCAACATGCCTTGTGGCGGGCGAATTTTGTGGACTTGTTTAGGATGTCCCACTTTATTTTTTATATATTTGAGCCCTCTGTGTTTAAAACTATTACTGTTTTGGCGCGGATCTGAAGGTTTTATTTATTTTATTGTTTCTAACAATATTGACCGATGAAGGAATATTCGTCTGATTTCCAAGGCCTCCCCTATATAAAAGACGAGTTTTTTATTTTTGGTTTTAACTTATTAACTCTTGTCATTGCTTTAGAATTATTCATTCTATTACTAATACTTTTACTTCCTGTTTATACAGGTACCCGGAGATGCATTTCAAAAAGAATGTCCCGGAGTTTTATTTTATGTCGCATTTAATTTTAATTTTATTATTCTGTATTGCATTTTATTTTAATTGTAAATTATGGAAAATGCTTAGAATAGGTAGAATAAAAGCCAATATATAATTAACCTAGGTTTGAACGGATAACCGCAAGTTAGCGGATCTTAAATGATGTCTAACCCCTTCCCTTTAGGATAATAAAGAACCCTGATCCAGAATCTCATTAATTTCGCAGACCATTAAATGGAGATTAATTGCAGTATCTTTATTGCAATAAATCAAGTGTCCTAATTCACTTAACTAATTAGGTGGCGACTCCTCAAAATCAACATTATTGCTCCATCCAGGGAACCGCGTCAAAGAGCAATTTTGCGAATATCGTTCAGACCCCGAGGTAAAAAACGGACGCGACAACTTGGCGACTCCGCTGGGGATATCAGGTTCTTAATCACAACAAACTCTGGTTAATTAAATATTGCGCTTTATTTTGTTTTATTTTTGTTGTAAATGCTTTATATTGTTTGCTTTTATTTTTGTAATTAACTGCTTTAATTGCTACATTCTTTTATTGTTTTCCCTAAATTGGCATTCCGCTCATATTCCTCCCTTACGGAAAATTCACACTATCACACACTACATGCGAGGTGTGCTTTGTGCACCCACAAATTTCGTTCATAAATCCAAATTTTAGGAGAGTTGATGTTTTGCGCGGATTTAGATCGGTTCGTCTGGTCGGCCGCGTAGCCTTCTCACTCGAGTAGTCCGCTCGGAAAGCTTGTGTCTAGTAAGCCAAATCATAGAAAATTAGGATAGAGCTTACCACCATTTATATTAAGTCATGCATGCATACACCCTAGGTGGGTCGATCATTGGTATCGTCTCCACAATTAGGAAATCCACCAACTTGTCGTTGAGTTTCACAACTCTACGATCAATAAGTATATATGTGTAGCGTGATGATAGCCGGATCCAAGCCTGATCATGACACGCCGAAGTTGGAAATAGTGCACCGTCATTTGGTCGTCATTTCCAACAAAATATTGTAGTTTACCGGCTTGGACTTCATAATCTCGCATATTTGACGTTTAGGCCCACCTCTGGCATAAGAGATGTCCCAAGCATATTAGGGCGCACGCTTGATTTGCATGCTTTTTGTTTACTATTATTCGTCGTTATCAACTTTGTACATATTATTTAAAGCAATAATTACCCTTTTAAACTCTGTACATATCATGTCATGTGCTTATAACTCTGGGCACGAGCATTTGCATTTTTGCACTTTTTGCTGTCACCCTGCAATTAGGACCTATACTGGATAAATTGTTCTTGAACATCACGACTTGGATCTTGCGAAGCATCAACCTCTAGTCCGATCGAACCAATCAGGGGAGTCTTTGACTATATTATCACACCTCAGAATTTTTATTATTTTGTCACTTTCCTACTCTCACCCATTTCTCATATTTTTGCAGGAAGACCGTCCTCGCAAACAGTCGAGGGCAGTTATGTTGATTAAAAGAAGTCAACTTATACCAGATTCAACGAAGCATCGCTCTGGGTCCTATATTTTGTATCTTTATACATATTTGCGAATTCAATTGATATGTCTAGTGTTGATTACATAATTCTTTATCATTCATTTTACAACATAATCATCCCGAACTACGCGTGTCTGATTCTCATCATACGGTGTGATACGAAGGCAACTCATCTTGGGTTCGACACCACCACAAAAAATAATGATAATAATAAAAGGGAGGACATATTTGGTTCACCCATGCATTTCATTCATTCTATCACAGTCATTCATTTTTCCATTACATTCCTTTTACTTTGCATTAGTCTTATATTGAACAATCATTTATTTTGCACAGCTTTTACTTTTGCATTTCTTTCATGAATGGATTCTTTTTAAATCATACGTTTTATAACATATCTGAACGAACTACGCACACATGATTCTCGTCAAAGATGAGATACGTAGGTAGCCCTACTCGGGTTCGGTACCATTTATTCAAAAAATACAAAAATATTTTATTCAAAAAGCATAAAATATTCAAAAAAAACAAAAACAAAAAGAAAGCTCTTTTAAGTATCATTGTTTGATTTGGTTGATACCAACACAGTTAGGAGTATGTATAGGAAAGAACGAGTAATAATCAGTAAGAGTTGACTTCGTGGTAAACCATAGATTCTTTTGGTACCTCTCATTCACACCAGTAATGACATTCTTGCATGCTTCTAAGATAAGAACGAAACCAACCTCATCCTTTCATGTGCGTTGTGTGGTGAGTTTTAGAATAAGTTCAATTGCATTGCATTGTGATCTAGAACTTGGCCTGAGTGTTTGTTGAGGCAAAATCCTGGGTAACACTCGGTGTAGGAAATGATCGTAGGCTTTCTTTGACCCGTTTGAGCCTTTTTAGCCTACCAAATAACATTATCCGTAGTACACCCTTTTGAGCCTAAAACTTATTCTTTCGACAACCGCATATTACACCTATACCCTTTCTGAGTGCGTACGCACTATTCCTCTCTTGACCCGACCTCCTTGAGCGCTTTAGAAATGTGCAAGTGACTGACACAATTCTAGTTGAAGTTTTCAAAGACAAAAGTTGTCAAAGACAAAAGTTGTCAAAGTCCCAAAAGGGAAAAGAAAAAACACACAAAGGACGACTTCACAAAAAGAAGAAATAAAAAAACCCGACATTATAAAAAAAATGATGAATGCAATGAAAAAAATAACTCTGAAAAAGGGGGGGGGGGGGAGGGGGTTCCAAATGAAAGATTCAAAAAGAAGTCAGTATAAAAACTGAGACAAAAAAGAAGCAGGTCAGCATTAAAGCGCACAAATATCAAGCACGAACCCAGTCCAACGCTCGAGGAATGATTAGTCATTTTTTACCAAAATGATATCCATCCCTTCCCCCAAACCTACATTACAAGCCCGTGACAAACCCTACATGATCGTATACTGAGGGTTCTCACATTAGTGGATACTTACATGACGGTCAAACCTATGATATCACAATTGCATGCCTTGAACATCTTTCTGAGTGTGAGTGTGTTTTTCTAAACGTCCCAAAATTTAAAATACTGGAATATATGTGTGGATGAGACTTTCTTTCAGTGAGTGCATTTGAAACATGAGGATACGTGTAGTTCGAAACCTTGGATGCAAGCAAGTGTGTCGACGCTCAGGTATGTCTGAAGTACCATCTGAAGCTGTATGAATTACCCTGGAGTTAGTCTCGGATAGATTGAATGCAATAAACAAAAATCATTATGCACAATACTAATTGTTGGTATCAACTAAAGTCAGAACGTGATGTCGTCCTTTCTTTCAGTGAGTGCATTTGAAACATGAGGATACGTGTAGTTCAAAACCTTGGATGCAAGCAAGTGTGTCGACGCTCAGGTATGTCTGAAGTACCATCTGAAGCTGTATGAATTACCCTGGAGTCAGTCTCGGATAGATTGAATGCAATAAACAAAAATCATTATGCACAATACTAATTGTTGGTATCAACTAAAGTCAGAACGTGATGTCGTCTTCCCATTTTTTCATAAAAACAATAAAAAATACATATATTGATAACTTTATTTTGCATCACGAACTATGTCTTGACCTGATTCTCGTCAAAGATAAGACACGTAGGCGGCCACACTGACTTCTGTCCCACATCATTTGAAAGTCATAAAAATCCTTATTTTTTCATCACGAACTACGTTCTGACCCGATTCCCTCGGCGGGATACGTAGGCAGCCACATCGGCTTCGGTCACACCAATAGAAATATTTCTCCCTTGTTTTGCACAAGACTCGATTTTTTCCATTGGAGAGTTTAGCATCCTTATAAGTTTTACATCCATGACTACCTACACATGACTGGGGCATATTTTGAGGGTTGCATTCTCATCTACTCAATTGTACATTGTCTATACCCTCGCATTAGCTTTTCATTCACGATTAAAAAAAAAAATTACCTGGTCGCTTTGATCAAGCCGCGAGTCTCGGCCTTGCCCATTTAAATGTTCAACATATTCATTTACCAGAAACTGGGGCATTTTAAGAATTCACTGCAAGAAGACGACAATAGATAGGAAAAACCGGCCAACTAAGTCTTTCCGTCTGAGCATGCAAGCGTCAAGAGCCAAAACTACAAAGTCGACGCGAATCAACCACTCTTTTCCTAAAACTCACAAGTTTTCTTTGAGTGCAGAATCTTCATATTAGCAAAGGCGGGAGGACAACAATAAGCCCATGCGGGTTACAAACGCACAACGTCTATGCAATGACGTTATCTCAACCCAAGCGAGTCACAAAGCAGGTACGTCCATAAAACGACACCATTTCATTATAAGCCTATGCAACGACTTCATCTATGTTTCTTCTATACAACGACGAGCATCTGCATCGCGTCTATTGATCAGTGTATTTTATATACACTTTTCGAGTCATTTTTAGTTAATCTTTTGTCCCTTTTTGTACAAACAAGTGTCGTATTAGGATAATTTTTCTTTCTTTTGAGTCAAAGTGGTTAAAATGGCCAAATGGCGGAAAAAAGAGCTAAAAGAGGGCAAAAGTGGAGGTTTCAGAGCGTAAAAGACGAGAAAGTGGCGAACGAGCATAAACCCGGACCAGCGCCGCGGCGCCTCCTGCAGTCAGAAGCAGGGCCGCAGCGCCTAATCATCAGAGAGGCTGCAGAGGTTCCAGCGCCGCGGCTGCAGAGATCGTGGCGCGACGCCAAATCACCCGGCATGCGAGTTCCGCGCCGGCGCCAGCATGGCGCCGTAGCGGGAAAATCAGGTTTTTAGATGAAATTCTGGGCCAGGCCTGAAGGAAAAGTTTGAGGCGGTTTTCAGCCTATAAAAGGAGAACCCTAGGCAGTTCTAAAGGGTTCCCTTTCTTGCACAACACAAAGATTCTTGCTTTGAAGATTGGAGGCCATAGTTTAGTAACTTTCTTTCCTTTTTCTTTCTTTTATTTCAGTTTTGTATGATGAACCTTGAATTAGTTCTTGTCATGTCAATGACTAGGAACTAATTCTTTTATAGGGCTTTCCATGTTAATTCACTAGAAACTTATGTTATAAATTGATGCATGTTATGGTTATTCTTCTTCTTGTTGAGATTTATCCAATAATTGCTTTGAATGCTTGGTAATTAATTGATCACTAATTATCATTATTTATATGATTTCTAATCAAACTTCGAAAGGAGGAGGTTGTGAATATGCTGTAAGTTGGGTAGACATATCTTGGATTGGGGATGAAAATACCTCAATTATTTATGTAGCGTTAATGAGAGGCTTAACAACCCTAATTTTACGCATGGTGCGTGACGGTTAACTAGGTTTTTGTTCTTAATCCTCCTATAGAGTCATCTTTATCACCGAAAGGTAGAAATGAGCAATACTGGGGTTGAGTGTTTATATATCCTTAACGGGAATATAAAATGATTTCGTAAACCTGCTAGCTCCGAGAGAAGAAGAACCATATTTCATTGCATTAATAAGTAACATAAGCGGATAGTTGAGGAGACATGGAAGCCCTATTCCCATCACAACTGAAGTAATCCTATAGTTAAATTAGTCTTTATAATTCTTAGTTATAAACAACAAAATCAAATATCGATTGCCAAATAGATACCAAAAGATAGATAGTTGGTACTTGAACTCTAATCCTTGTGGACGATATTCGGTCTTACCAAGACTATATTACTTGTCACGATAACGTGCACTTGCGTTAAAGTGTGTGCATCTTTTCGCGCATCAAGTTTTTGGCGCCATTGCCGGGGATTAGGCATAGTTCAATATCAAATTTGTCTATTTTTACTTTCTAATTTGGTTTTTAACTTTTAATTTTTATTTTTACGTTTTTTTTTCGTAAAAAAATCAGTTGCCGTGATTTGTTGTCTGTTTTTGATCTATTTCAGGAAATCAGTTTATGCGAAGGAGAAGAGGGGCAGACACCCTTGTTCCCTTCAATCGGAGATTGAGAAAACACATGTGAGCGAGAAAGAATCAGCGGATTGCAACCTTGTTAGAGATGAACGGTGTTCAAAACAACAACATGATGAGAGAGGGGTTAGGTGAAAATCAACTTAACCCCGGAATGCCTCGGCAAGTACCTATGGATGTCGAGGAAAGAGTTCAAGTCCAGGCAGAAAGAAGCTTGGGAGACTATGTGCTACCGAGAGTGAATGGAGCACAGACATGTATTAGGCTCCCTGCCATAAGAGCAAACAACTTTGAGATAAAACCGGTGATTAGGCATGAGTACGGCCTGCGTGCAATTTGGAGGACTGCCCGTGGAGGATCCATATATGCATAGCTAATTTCTTGGAGGTGTGTGCAACTTTCGGATATAACGGCGTTCACGATGATCTTGCGTCAGATTGAGGCTCTTTCCCTTCTCACTCAGGGACAGAGCAAAAGTATGGTTGAATTCCCTGCCAGCCGATTTGATTTTTACATGGCAAGAGCTGGCACATAAATTCTTGGCCAAATTCTTTCCCCCATGCAAAGCAGCGAAATTGAGAGGGGAGCTGAATAACTTCTACCAAGCAGATGGAGAGTCCTTATATGAAGCTTGGGAAATGTTCAAAGATTTACAGAGAAAGTGCCCACACCATTGTATTGAGTTGTGGAACTTGGTCCACATCTTCTATAACGGGCTGAGCAGTACAACCAGAACCATTATAGATGCAGCAGCAGGTGGGGCATTCATGAGGAAAACAGCCCACGACGCTCATGAATTATTAGAAGATATGACTACCAACAACCATGTCACAAAAGAGAGATCAACGAGTGGGAGGAGAACAGTGGGGGTCCACGAAATAGATGCCATTGCTGCCTTGAATGCCCAAGTGGCCCTTTTGGCGAAGCGATTGCGGCAACATACATTATCGATGAATGCGGTCAGATGCCTAAAGCGTGAGATATGTGGTGGCCACATACATTCGATAGGTGTCCTTGGTGATCCTAATAATATACCAATGGAAGCGGCGAGTGTCGGTAGTGGGTAATTATCAGAGGCCACAAAACAATCCATACTCCAACACATATAATCCAGGGTGAAGGAATCACCCAAATTTCTCATGGAGAGGAGACCAGGGGCAGCAGAATCAATATAGGGGCCAGTACCAGAACCAGCAGAACCAGAGTCAGCAACCCTTTACTCAGGCCCACCTTCGCGATTCAATGCCGGTTGAAGAAAAGCGACGAGCAGTGAGCGGCTTTGTTGGCTTTTCGCGCCTTCGGACCAGTTCATAGCGAAGCTAGATCCTCGTTCAGGAATTTGGAAACACAAGTGGGTCAGCTAGCAAAGCAAGCAAACAGCAGGCCACATGGTACATTGCCAAGCAACACAGAGGTGAATCCAAGGGAGCAATGCCAGGCAGTACAATTGAGAAACGACAAGCGGTTGGGCGGCGATCGCCTCGGCCCGATGGTGAGCAAAGAGGCGAGAGATAGGAAAAGAGAAGGTGGTTGAATCTCACCCAGTAGTAGAGAAAACTCCAGAGAAGGAGTATACAGAGAAGATTCCATTCCCCCAGAGATTACAGCGGAAGGCGGTTGATAAACAATTCTCCAAATTTTTGGAGACATTCAGGAAGCTGCATATCAACATACCTTTTATAGAGGCTTTGGATCAGATCCCTCCTATTTCAAGTTCATGAAGGAGATCTTGGGGAAGAAGAAGAAACTGGCAGAGTATGAAATAGTAGCACTGACGGAGGAGTGTAGTGCTATCTTGCAGAAGAAGTTGCCACCAAAACTAAAAGACCCAGGGAGCTTTACACTACCTTGCACAGTGGGCAGGGTGACATGCAACAGGGCTCTGTATGATTTAGGGGCAAGTATAAATCTGATGCCCTTATCGGTATTTAAACGATTGGAGTTGGGTGAGGCAAAACCAACCACTGTGAGCTGCTGACTAGCCGATGGGGCGATGGTTCATCCAAGAGGGAAGATTAAAGACGTGATTGTCAAAGTAGGAAAATTCTTTTTTCCTGCGGACTTCCTCATTCTTGACATGGAAGAGGATGCAGAAATCCCTATCATATTGGGGAGACCATTCCTAGCGACGGGGAGAGCCTTGATCGATGTAGAAAGAGGAGAGTTGACATTGAGGGTGGAGAAGGAAGAAATGGTGTTTAAAGTTTTTAAACACATCATTGAGCCACCAACCATGAGTAGGTGCTTTGCAATCAGCACCATCAACCCCAGTGTGAGCCCGTACAAGTCAAACAAAGGGAGATGAGCCCACGAAAGCAGGCATGGTTTGCCAAACCTCCACAAAAGCAGGTATGTGTTCCTGAACTTCCTCTTAACGATAATGCTAAGAGAAGAAGAAGAAAAAGAAAACGAAAAATGTGGAGAAAATGGATTAGTTGTGGGGTTGATCCACCCCACGTTTATTGAACTAAGGTACTTGCGTCCGGCTAAAAGACGTTAAAGACAGCGCTACTTGGGAGGCAACCCAAGGTATTTTGATTTATTTTACTTTAATATAATAGTTTTTATTAAGAAGGGTCTCACGGAGGTAGTGTTTGTGCTGTGATTGACAGGTACAGGCCAATGAATTGAAGGGCGGCGAGGAACAACGAGGATTTCGGAAAAAGCGGGTAAGCGCGGCTAAAAGAAGCGAGCGGTATTTGAAGTTTAAGCGCTGCGACGCCTTGATGGCGGGGCGCGGCAAAAATCCAGAAATAAATTGCCAAGTCTAGGCGCGGCTGTAATAAGTCGTGGCGAAATTCCCGAAGTGCGAACATTGGTAGCGGCTAAGCGCGGCAGCGGCGGAAATCCAGAAATTAAAAGACGCCCAGAAATAAGATTTTCCCCAATTTCAAAACCAAAACCTAACCCACCTTCTCCACAAAACCCACGAAAATCCACAATTTACCCACAAATCCTCCACAAATCAAACCCAACCACAACCAAAACTCTTAAACTCCTAAAACCCTTAGCTATCTCAAACAACAAAACTCCATCCCTTTGCCTCATATCACCATTAGAAGCAAGAACACCTTGAAGAACACCATAAAAAGGTAATCTTCATCTTTTCTTGAAAGCTTTCAGTAGTTAAAGAAGGTAGTAGTTTGGAGAAGTGTTGCATTGTGAAGTAGTTGGGGTGCTGAAAAATTGGTTGTGAAGTTTAGAGAAGGAGTAGACAAGGAGGGTGTGGATATTGGGTAGTAGAGTTGAAGTTTGGGGGTGTTTGTGTTTTAGCTGCTAAATTGTTGATTGTGTTGGGGAACATTTGTGCTAATAAGTTGTAAGCTGCAGAAAGTGTTTTAACCATGTCCGCCAGAAAGAGAAGAGCCTCCACATCCACCTCATTGCAATACGATAATACTAGGTTTGTGAGCTACCAAGCCTTCCAAAGATACAAAAAGCTTAGTACTAGGCCCTTAATCCCTGAAAGGGGAATGGACTATCAAAGGGAGTCGTTTGGGGAGGAGGATGTTTATGAGCCCATTCGGGCAATGATTGAGATAATGGGGTGGAAGAGATTTGTAAATCCGGAGAAGATAACACTAATGAACACAACGATGGTGCGTGAATTTTATGCTAACTTTCTGGAGAGGGTGGACAACAAATGTTTTGTGAGGGGAAGATATATGCCTGTGACGGCAGACGCGATAAATATGTCTCTAAAAACAGTTGATGTTGAAGGAGGAATTGGTGATTGGAGTCACTTTAGAACATGGTCTAGGAGCACCAACAACATCAACTGGAACAAATCGCGAACCTGATGAGCTACAGGGCTGCTTTTGATATTGCGAGAAATGGGTCAAGAGCGGCGGTGCCAATTAAGCGACCAAGGGTTGGCTATATTTCGTCAGCGCCCGCATGATTCCATCCACGCACTTCACCAGAGTGCCAGAAGATAGAATTAAGCTGATATATGGAATTATGAGGGGGATGACGATTGATGTGGGGAAAGAGATAGTGCAGAGCATTGAAGAAATCAGCAGGTTGGTGACAACAGGTGGATTGGGACATGGCTCACTTATCACGAATTTGTGCCACATGAATGGGGTCCCAGTCCTAGCCACTGATACTCATGAGAGAAACCAACTGCCTGTAACATATGGGATAGTGCACTCTTTCCCAGAACCAAGCCCCCCAACAGCAAGAAGAAGAGCACAACCACCAGCAGCAGCAGCAGAGGCCGTAATGAACGAAGATGAGCCTGAAATAGGGGCTCAATATGCAGCAGGGCCTAGCTACGACCTACGCGGTCAGAACCCTCGGTGCCCATGATGGAGCAATTGCTTGAGAATCGGATGAGGATGATGCGAGTTTGGACACGATGATACAAGGGACGGCCAACACGCGACAAATTAATGAGATGAGTTCTTTGTTCAACCAGTGGTCCATGCACTATCCCATGCCACCGCCACCACCACCATTTTAGCCAAGTCTGTAAGTGTCTTATTTCTTTTATTGTCTTTGAGTCTACACACATTGGGGACAATGTGTGATTTAAGTTTGGGGGGTGTTTTATTTGTGTTTTATTTGTGTCTTGTTATAGTATGTTTGAGTATTTTTTTTATTCTTTTGTGTATAATTTGAGTCACAATTTTTTTTCTTTTGAGTCATAGTTGTCTGTCAAAGATCATGTATGATGTAGTTACTAGAAACACCTAGTGAAGTAAGGTAGAATAATGTAATGGAATTAGAAGCAACTATCTAAACACATAGGTTAGATATGCCAAAAACTCACAAAATCTGTCTATTTGGAGTTTCTTGCTTAAATTATGCATGCTAAATGATGAAAACCTATGTGTTATGATGGCTTGCTATTTGAGGCGAAATAGTTAGGATATGCATGTTAGGGAGATGACTCAGACATTTCTTTGATAACCAATTCTTACCACTCTTTTCTATCCCGGACTTTAAAAGTATCCCTAGTCAGCCCCATTGAGCCTAAAAATTGAAACTTCTTCTTTGACACCCTATATTCCCACAAATTGTGCCATAAGTAAAATGTGAAATAGTGGAATAAATTGTGTTAAAAAAGAGACAAAAAGAGTGAACAACTTTGATGCACCCCAATAAAAAAGTAATAAGAAATAGGCAAAAGCCTAAGTTTGGGGGTGCTTGTCATTATTATATACTTCACTCTCCCAAAACAAAAGAGGGGAAAGATTGAATTGAAGTGAAGGAAAGAACCAAAAGAAAAGGGAAACAATGAAAAGCTAAAGAGCTTATGGTACACAGAATGAGCCTAAAATGCCTATTTTTACCTACCTATACCTAAGCCTACATTACAACCCTTAAAGTCCTGAAGATCTCTTTTATGCTTATCCAGAATTAGTGGAGAATAGCAAGTAAGCATGCCATAGGATTTTCTCTATTTTTCAAGCATGATTCAGTATGTTGACTTCCATTAAGCATGATAAAAATGAGTTTGCGTAATATCTAGCTTAATGTGTTTTGTGTGCTAAAATTTCATGCTATATGTTCCTGCATATTATTCTGCTAACCTTCATGTTTTTCTAGATAACACCAATGCAGCAAAAGTGATTGTTGACACCCAATTTTGACCCTCCCGTCCAGTCATTAACTATAAAATTACACTAATTTTGTAAAATAATTTTTAGGGATTTTTATAATAAAATGCAGCGAATAAAACATAAATACAGGCATAAATAAATATTTAATAATGGCATCACGTCTTACGTAGAGTATTAAGCACTTAGAGTCCCGCGCCCGCATTAATTAATTTTAAGCCATGTCGTTAATAATAAATACATAAAATAAATAGTTTAGCAAGGACGTCGCGTCAAGTAGCATAGCCGCGTTTAGTAATACGCAAGAGAATTTCATAATCATTTGTAATTTAAAATCATTTTTAATTTAATAGCGTCGCATTTATAAAGCTTTAAATAATTCTTAAATATCATACTTGCATTTAGCATTTAAATAATCTAATCTAAACTCTATTCAATTTTAATCTAACTTCGCAATAATGCATAATAATAAGATTTTAAATGATAGCGCCGCATTCTAAAATATTAAGCACTAATTAAATGGCACACCCGCATTTATAACACTTAGATTAATAAAGCACCTAAACAATTTAAGCACAACTTATTAATTCAATTTACTACTAATTAAACAATTATAACACTAACCTAAAAACTAACACTGATTAAATAACTAATGACCCACTTAAAATTAATACCTAATTAAATAACCTATTTCTACCCAGCCCAAACTGTGACCCGCGTGGCCCAAATCCCGTCGACCCGCCCCGGGCCCCATTCCCTTTTCCCTTATTTCCCTAAGCCCACGCCTAAGCCTTCACTTCCAATTCGCCCAACCCTATACCTTTACCCTCTGCAACCCACAAGCCAAGAACGAACCCTAGAACATTCAGACACTTTCGTCGCCGCCCGGATTTCTCGCCGGAGAATCCGGGCTTCCCTTCACCCACGCGCACGAAACCAGCCCTTCTTACCATAGATAAACCAAATCCCTGCCCAAAGCTCGTCAATAAAGCAGTAAGAATCCATACAGAATCAATAGGAAATCTCGTCCAAAATCGCATGAATCAAGCACCAAATATCAGCAAGAATCAGCCTTTATTAGAACCTAGGGTTAGGCTATATAAGAACATGCAAAGGCATCAGTTGAAAGAAAAAAAAGGGGGGGATCAGTCGAACTCAGAGATTCAGAGATTGGGGAGCACCCAAAACCGATAGGCATTGATGTGCATCCCCTAGCAACAATCATTGATCGTCCAGAGCACAGTATGGCAGAGCATCGACTCAGAGGAGGTAGAGCAGAGACGGGACACCCCTAGCAGCAGTCAGCACCCAGACCATTAGCATAGCACGGATAGGTAGTTCAAATCTCCTTATTTCAATTCCAGCCACAAATCAGCAAACGAACCTTACCCTTTCAATCGCATCGCAATAACCCGTCGAGTGGACCGACGACTTGATACGCTACCCCGGGTCGCTGTCCGGAGAAGGTAAATTCGTCCCCCCTCAGTCCTACTCTGTAATTTCTGTTGTGATTGTCTTGCGGATTAATTATGTGTTAAAAGCTTTCAGTTCAAGTTTCAGTTTCAATTTTAGATCAGTTAGTTTCGCATTTAAGCATGTTTGATATATTGAAGATCGATTGATCCCCTGTCTGTTAGTTATATCTCGTCTACTTTGTAACTGCCCAGTTGGTCACTGTAAAGGTTCAAGTAAAATTCAGAGTTTGTTTGCGACGGTCGAATTGATATTGTATAGGTTTAGCTAATTTACATGTAGCTAATGCTTGAAGTTGTATTTCTTTGTATTCACTAAATGGACACTCAGCAGATCAGTGTCGATCAGTTGGTTATCTGATTGGTAAATGCTTGACGTTACTGGTTTAATAGCTATAGATCACTGGTAAATGCATTCAGAATAGTTTGGGGTAACCTGTTGTTGGCACATGTTTATTTCCTACTCTGATTAAAACTGAATCAAGTCATGCGTGTCCATGTTTCTGATTTTGGTTGTGTGGTTGAATTAGGCAATATTGTATCTTCCACTACTGCAATAGATAATTTGTGCATATATACATCTACCCCCTTGTCGTGGTGATAAAATGGCTCTTACTTGATCAGTTGTTTCTAGCAGAATGCTACCTTTAAGTGTTTGTCTCCTCATTTTATCTTATTTACCTCTTCGAGCGATTATGCGCATCTTTGGTATGCTTAATGATTAAATAACATTTGGGTCAAGTATACGGATATCTTTGTCTAGCCCAGAAATTCCCCTTTAGTTACCTAAGTATCTAAATATGCACATCCCAGCTCTTGTCTATTCAATATTAGTCCGACCCTTATGATTTTTGTCCCTGGTGCATTTTCTTGTTGGTTGTCTCCTAAATAAGACTGTTGGTGTGCTCTGTCCTGCATTGTTGCCTTCAAGTTGTCAATGGATCATTCCAGCATATAAGATTGCTCTTCGTGTCTGATTTGAGTTAGAATTGCAGGGTACCACTTTCTCATGTTGTACTCCCTGTTTGCATTCAGTGACCATGCATACCAAGAATGCAGTCTTGTCTTAGAAAGCATTAAGCAAGTAGAATTGGCCTCATAAATGATCGGAAAATATTTCATTTGAACTAAAAAATGTCTTGGTATTTGGTTAAGTCATATATTCTCTCCAAACTTAATATTCTTATCAAGAATTGGTGGTTCCAGAACTGGGCATACCACTGTTTCTGCAGACGCAGTCCTATTCCCTCTGCCTTGATATTAATCTGGATCTTGTTAGTGTAATTCTGCCTCGCCTATATCGTATGCCATATTTCTTGGCTAATTAGGATTATCTTGCATCCCCAAAATCCATGCTTGATATGAAGATGTATAGGCCAATTGGGATAAAACATACTCGCATACAAAAATGATTGCTAGAATAAATGTCATATGTAAATCGATTCTTATTTATTCCTATCTACTTAAGTGTCGAAAGCTATGCTGGTTCAGAGTTCATCCCCTTTACAATTGTATTGTTACTGCTTCCGAGGGCATATTGTTGTGTCTGAGGTATTGATGCATTGTTTGGATATTCGCCCATCCCTTTACATTTGCATAATGTAGTCCGCAAGCCAGTCCTTTAATTAAAATGTTTAAGTGTTATGGGCAATTCTATTATTTTATTTTGGTCATTATAAACTTTTCCTGTATGTTGGGTCTCATTCGTTTTAGGCTTTCATAGTTAAGTGGCAATTAAGTCACATGTGCACATTAAAATTACACTGGCATTTTTATCTACGTGCACTGCTGATTCGTCCTTGGCATGTTCCAATCCTTCCTATAAATGCACATGAATGTTTTAGTTGCTTGCATTATTAATATGATTGGAACCTATACTAATCCTTATCTCTTTTTTTTTGCATGAAACACATCGGAGCAACAAAGAGTCTCATGGCGAGACCGTAGTAAACGTGAAAATCCACATCTATGTGCATATATGTTTGTGCCAGAACTTCCAAACCGCGGCGAAGGGATATCGCCATTCTTCGAGCCACCATTATTAATTCATATCCTCTCCCTATTCATTTGTTGTAATTATTTGTCTAACATTCTCTCTAACATTAATATATTTAGAATAGTTTGAGCTCGGGTTGTCCTTAGTAAGGAGTCTAAAATCAGAAACTTACTTGCCCCCTTTAAGTAAATCATCTTAACTGAAGTTATAATTAAACCATTTAGTCACATAATTACTCATGTAGTCTAGACATATTTTTGTCATTAAATCTTAACTTGCATAATTAATCATATGTAGCTATGATATTATTTTCAAGATTTCTAACCCATTTGCTATAGCACCCATATAGAAATCTTATTTTTATATATTAAGAAAACCCCCTTAAGCATGTGGTATACTAATCAAGGCAGGCAAATGTATACATTTAGTCAATTAATCTATTTTGCATTATATATTATTTAAGGCATGCTTTAAACTTTACACGCATTTTATAGCACTAATCTTATTAATCTTTTGCCAAAAAATACTTTCTATTAAAATATCTTTCAAACATGCATTTTCAATAGCATAATAATTACCCTAGGTTTGGCAGGACAACCGCAAGTTAGCGGATCTTAGAGGGTGCCTAATCTCTTCCCTCTAGATTAATAAAGAACCCTTACCCAGAATCTCACTAAGTTTAGCAGACCATAAAGAATGGAGTTAGTGTTGACTTTAACCTAAGTTGACATTTAGGTGTCCTAATTCACCCAATTAATTAGGTGGCGACTCCGCGAACCCTTAGCATTTTTTGCACTTTTAGCACTTAGCATTTTAAGCACCCTTTAGCAATTTTTAGCACCCTTTTACATTTTAGTACTTTTTTTTAGCATTTTATTTATTTTATTTTCTAACCTTTGTTATTTAAGCAGGAGTCTAGAAAGTAAATGTCGCGGTCGAAAAAGGGCGTGACAGTGATCAATGTCAGTGAGTCGTTTATTTTCGTTTCTTTGAGTCTTTTATTTCTTTCTTTCTATCTTTGCTCGAGGGCGAGCAAAGGTTAAGTTTGGGGGTATTTGATCGGTGTATTTTATATACACTTTTCGAGTCATTTTTAGTTAATCTTTTGTCCCTTTTTGTACAAATAAGTGTCGTATTAGGATATTTTTTCTTTCTTTTGAGTCAAAGTGGTTAAAATGGCCAAATGGCGGAAAAGGAGCTAAATGAGGGCAAAAGTGGAGGTTCCAGAGCGTAAAAGACGAGAAAGTGGCGAGCAGAACCGGACAGGCCATGGCCTCTGCTGCGATCGAAGCGGTCGCGACACCTAATCATCGAGAGGTGCAGAGGTTCCAGCGCGCGCCACGAACAGATCCGGCGCGGCGTAAATCACCAATCTGCGAAGTTCCAGCGCCGCGGCTGAAAGGCTGAGCGCGGCGCGGAAAAATCAGGTTTTTAGACGAAATGCAGGCGGGCTGAAGGAAAAGTTTGAGCGGTTTGACTATAAAAGGAGAACCCTAGGCAGTTCTAAAGGGTTCCCTTTCTTGCACAACACAAGGATTCTTGCTTTGAAGATTGGAGGCCATAGTTTAGTAACTTTCTTTCCTTTTTCTTTCTTTTATTTCAGTTTTGTATGATGAACCTTGAATTAGTTCTTGTCATGTCAATGACTAGGAACTAATTCTTTTATAGGGCTTTCCATGTTAATTCACTAGAAACTTATGTTATAAATTGATGCATGTTATGGTTATTCTTCTTCTTGTTGAGATTTATCCAACAATTGCTTTGAATGCTTGGTAATTAATTGATCACTAATTATCATTATTTATATGATTTCTAATCAAACTTCGAAAGGAGGAGGTTGTGAATATGCTGTAAGTTGGGTAGACATATCTTGGATTGGGGATGAAAATACCTCAATTATTTATGTAGCGTTAGTGAGAGGCTTAACAACCCTAATTTTACGCATGGTGCGTGGCGGTTAACTAGGTTTTTGTTCTTAATCCTCCTATAGAGTCATCCTTATCACCGAAAGGTAGAAAGGAGCAATACTGGGGTTGAGTGTTTATATATCCTTAACGGGAATATAAAACGATTTCGTAAACCTGCTAGCTCCGAGAGAAGAAGAACCATATTTCATTGCATTAATAAGTAACATAAGCGGATAGTTGAGGAGACATGGAAGCCCTATTCCCATCACAACTGAAGTAATCCTACAGTTAAATTAGTCTTTATAATTCTTAGTTATAAACAACAAAATCAAATATCGATTTCCAAATAGATACCAAAAGATAGATAGTTGGTACTTGAACCCTAATCCTTGTGGACGATATTCGGTCTTACCAAGACTATATTACTTGTCACGATAACGTGCACTTGCGTTAAAGTGTGTGCATCTTTTCGCGTATCATCTATGCAACGACGTCATTTCATATAAGCCTATGCAACGACTTCATCTATGTTTCGCTCATTCAATGACGAACATCTGCATCCCATCTATGCAACGGTTTCATCTATGTTTTGTCTATGCAACGACGCCATTTCATGTAAGCCTATGCAACGACTTCATCTATATTTCATCTATGCAACGACGAACATCTGCATCGCGTCTATGCAACGACACTATTTCATGTAAGCATATGCAACGGCTTCATCTATGTTTCGTCTATGTAAAGACGAGCATCTGCATCGCGTCTATGCAACAACACATTTTTATTTAAGCTTATGCAATGGCTTTATCTATGTTTCGTCTATGCAATGACGAACATCTGCATTGCGTCCATGCAATGACGTCATCAGCATCTACAAACATCTTTTGCATTTGGACCTCGGGAACAAACACCCTAGAGGCATTTCAGGGAACAAACACCCAGCCTTCTATCAACACAAGGAATAAACACCTCTTGCATTTTGACCTCGGGATTAAACATCCTAGAGGCATTTCAGGGAACAAACACCCTATCTTTTCCAGCACCACATCACCTGTAATCTAGTGTCAATCATAATTCGATACTGGGACAATTTTGAATCGGCGTCTGCCTGCTTTAATTTTCTAGCATCACAGCAACCCAGTGTCCTCATAATTCGACACTGGGACAAATTTTAAATCTGCATCAGATTTGTCTTTTATTTTGGCATCACAACGACCCAGTGTCATCATAATTCGACACTGGGACAAATTTTTTGAATCTGCATCAACTTTTTGCTCATTCATTTTCTTGATCTTTGTTTTAATTCTGACGATGGGGACAAAATTAGCTACAAGTCAACGTCTTTGTCCGAAAACTCTTTCATCGTCTTCGATCAAAGAGGGAAAAGCTGTTGACACCCAATTTTGACCCATCTTTTAGTTATTTCTTTCAATTTTAAGCATTTTAGGACACCACATTTTAATCATCATTTTTTTGCATTTTTATCTTTTTATTTTAAATTAAGCATTATGTCTTTATTAATATTATGTTTATATTATTATTACACCGTCGTTTATTTTAATAATATTTGCATCTCTTTAAATAATTAATTGACATCCCGTTTTAACTTTTAATTAGGCATTAAATATTTTTTAAATATTGTATTTTATTATTATTGCATCGACATTTTCATTTTGATAATTTTGTATCTTTTTATAATTAATCCGTTTTGCATTTTTGTCAAACCAGTTTAGTCCGATGCACAATCCGGATCAGTCCAGTCCACAAAAAATCGAAGCCCAAACCGATGCCCAAAAAATGAGACCCAATACACCTTTCATCTTTTTCCCCCAAAACCCAAAACCCTAACCTAAGAACCCCCTATAAATAAAACATTACCCCTCCCAAATAAAAAAAAATCAGCAGCCACACACCTCATCTTCTTCAACCTCCATTCTCTCTATTTTCCACTACCACCAATCCACCATCACCCTCACCACTACTTACCGACGATCAACCCCACAACCATCTCCTTTCCTCTTCCAACACACACATACCCCGTTACTGGTTCTCGTGTGTGGGTTTTATTTCTTGATAAGCTGTTGGGTTTGGTGAATGAACAAATTTTACTGATTTTTGTTTTGTCTAGCCGGAATTTAAAGTTTCCGGCGACCATCTGTTGGCTTGTATTTTTGAAATTTTTGTAACATACTGGTTGTTTGTTTTTCTTATGATTTTTGGTTTATAACGGACTGGTTGTTTAAACTCCGACGAACCTCGGTTATTTTATTTGTTTGGGATTTCTTGGTTGCCTTGGTTAACTGGATCGATTTTCTAATTTTGTGGTGTCTGGCCGGAATCTAAAAATTTCGACGACTTTGGTTCAGCTATATTTTGGGATCTGTTGTTGGTTTCTGTTAATGGACTGATTTGCACAATTTTTTCTTTCCGGTCGGAGTTTAAAACTCCGGCGACAATCTGTATTTTTGGCGACGTTCTAATGTTGCTACTGTTGCTTTGCTACTGCCAACTAAATTTTGTTATTATTGGACATCTTTGCCCCCTTGTTATTTTATTAAACTGTCTGGAACAAATTCTTATTCTAAATGAACAGATGCTACACTTTATTTTGCTGATTTGAATTGATACTACACTTGATTGACCGATGAAAAAGTTATCCGTCGATTTTTGAGGCCTCCACGGTTGCAAAGACGGAAAATAAAATAAAATAAAATGAAGCTTTCTGGGCGTTAATGATTTCTTCTACTTACACAGGATAACCAACATGCACTGGCGGGGCGAATTTCGCAGCCGGACTTGTTTAGGATGTCCCACTTTATTTTTTATATATTTGAGCCCTCTGTGTTTAAAACTATTACTGTTTTGGCGCGGATCTGAAGGTTTTATTTATTTTATTGTTTCTAACAATATTGGCCGATGAAGGAATATTCGTCTGATTTCCAAGGCCTCCCCTATATAAAAGGCGAGTTTTTTATTTTTGGTTTTAACTTATTAACTCTTGTTATTGCTTTAGAATTATTCATTCTATTACTAATACTTTTACTACCTGTTTATACGGTACCCGGAGATGCATTTCAAAAAGAATGTCCTGAAGTTTTATTTTATGTCGCATTTAATTTTAATTTTATTATTCTGTATTGCATTTTATTTTAATTGTAAATTATAAAAAATGCTTAGAATAGGTAGAATAAAAACCAATATATAATTAACCTAGGTTTGAACGGATAATCGCAAGTTAGCGGATCTTAAATGATGCATAACCCATTCCCTTTAGGTTAATAAAGAACCCTGATCCAGAATCTCATTAATTTCGCAGACCATTAAATGGAGATTAATTGCAGTATCTTTATTGCAATAAATCAAGTGTCCTAATTCACTTAACTAATTATGTGGCGACTCCTCAAAATCAACATTATTGCTCCATCCAGGAAACCGCGCCAAAGAGCAATGTTGCGGATACCGTTCAGACCCCGAGGTAAAAAACGGGCACGACAATAATCTCATTATGTGAACCAAATCAGACCCATATAGACTAAAATAAATCCCAACAATGTGAAATGGCAACTGGAAACATGTTGAGCTAATCATATAAACACATATGTATAGTACTTAAACCCAGTAAACATAATTCTTAGATTGACAAGCCATTAAACTGCCCCTAACTATGGACATTCACATTTTCCACGTTTTTGGATCAAAGTCATATATATTTTTTGTTAAACTAAGAAGCATCTAATAAACATGAAACTACTAAAGAACTTAATCAAATACACCAGTAGTCATATTAGGACTCACATTTGCCCAAAGGAACCCCAACAGTATATAAAACAACAAACATGCTAATCTGAACACATAATTACATTTTTTTCCAATATATTAAAAGCAAGAAATTAACAGGATTAGGCATTACCTTGTATTAAGCATTAAGTTAACTAAATGACTTGTATATGAACAGAACTAACACATAATTAACCAACACAAAATAGATGGCAAACAACAGAATACGAATAGACTAAAATCAGGTGTGAGTTAAGTTTACCTTTTCCGGGCGGCGAACCGAGGCAGCGTATCAAGTCGTCGATCCACTCGGAGTTGCGATGCGATTTGAGGGATGAAGTTTCTGCTTGCAAACAGAACTTCTGTTTAAAAATAATGACTTTTAGCGATTCTAAGTTGTTGTGGATTTTTGCCCTTTTTACTAATTTCCGATTTACGATGCTTTTTGAATGCCCTTTTGCCAATTTTTTTTGAATGCCCTTGTATGTAAATATCACTCAATTTATATAGCCTCCCCTTGGGTTCTCAACTTGGGCTAATTCCTATTAATCTTGGACGAATCTCGGTCTCTCTTTTCGATGATTTTTTACCCCAAATAAGTGTTGATCCAAATTGGGGTAATTAAGGAGTTGTCTTATACGATTTATTGATTTATAGTATATTTGAAAGTATTTGATTTCAATTTATGGTGATTCGGACTGATTCACGTGATTTGGTATTAATTTGGTTAGGAGAATTGTTTATGGTAAGATTGTTTATGGTTTATTTTCGGATCTGGCAAGGTTTGGTATGAAATTATGGAAATTTTGGTGCGATTTATGGTAAGTTAATATTTGTTGGAGTGATTTTGGTTGAGGGTTTATGGAATTTCCCCGATTTGGCTTGGAAATTTTGGTAAGAAAAGATGAGTGGAGATGGGTGTGTCGGCTGCGTTTCTTTTGGTAAAAGAGAAGATTAGGTATCTTGATTTTAGGTTTATTTGGAGAAGAATAAGAGATATGAGGGAGTGGGCTATGCTTTGGTTTGGGCCAACTGAAAAATAAAAGGTGGGGTCAATGTAAGGTATATTTTGGGCTCAGATTTTAAAGAGTTTAATTTGGGTTGGGTAGTAGTTTAAGTGTATTGTTTTAATTAGGGGTAAGTGAATGGGTTTAAGTAATTATTAAGAATTATTTTGCGGTGTTATTAAAATGTCAAATGCGGACGTGAGACTCAACAGTGTTTAATACTCTACGTAAAATGCGACGTCATTATTGAATTACTTTTTTATGCATATATTCATGTTTTATTGTTTCATTATATTATTATAAAATTGTTAACATTATTTTGGAAAATTAGTGTCATTCTATGGTTAATGATTGAATGAGAGGGTCAAAATTGAGTGTCAACAACTTTTCTCTCTTTGTATGGAGATGATGGAAGAGTCTTCAGACAAAGACGTTGACTTATAGCCAATTTTGTCTCGATCCTCAGAATTGAAAATGATGGACAATTAAGACAAGGCTGACGCAAAATTCAAAATTTGTCTCAGTGTCGAGTTATGACGACACTGGGCTACCATGGTCAAACACCAAAGCTGGCTGATGCGGACTCAAAATTTATCCAGTGTCAAGTTATGACGACACTGGGCTACCATGGTCAAACACCAAGGAGGGCTGACGCAGAATCAAAACTTGTCCCAGTGTCGAGTTATGACGACATTGGGTTATCATGGTCAAACACCAAAGCGGGCTGACACAGACTCAAAATTTGTCCCAGTGTCGAGTTATGACGACTCTGGGCTACCATGGTCAAACACCAAGGCGGGCTAACGCAGACTCAAAATTTATCTCAGTGTCGAGTTATAACGACATTGGGCTACCATGGTCAAATACCAAGGAGGGCTGAAGTGGACTCACAATTTGTCCTAGTGTCGAGTTATGACGACACTAGGTCGACGTGATGTTAAAATAAAAATAAACTGGCTTGCATTTGGAGGTGTACCGATATCGACTTATGATGACGTTGGGCTTATTGGTGTGGCGGGATGTTGGGGAGAGTGGACCGACGCTCGAGGCCGTTTCTGCCATTTGTTGAGAATGTTGGCCTCCCAACAAATTGCCCCGGTCTGTAAGAGAAAATCCATGTTGTGCTCCTGCTTCTGCATGCTAAAACTTAAGCAAACAGTTAGTGCATAATTGTTAAGGCAAAATCGATAACGCATGAATTCATAAGCCATGTAATTGTGTGAGTAGAAATGTTATCCTGTAAAAATATGATGGTGGTTGTGTTGATGTGATACTACAAATGCTAAGATTTCATCTTTGCACGGACGTGCTACCATTGCGAATGCAGATATGTCATCCTTGCTGCAACCGCTCATTTAGATTGAAGCTCTGTAGACTAAAGCTCAAGAAAAGTTAGTGCGTAACTGCTAAGACAAAATAATAAAACATGAATATATAAGAAATGCAATTCTGAGAGTAGAGAAATCGTCTCTGCGCAGATGTGATATGTTGATAACGTCGTTGTATGATTGCGCTGCAAATGCTCCTGTAAATTGAGGATCCTATAGGCTAAAGCTTAAGAAAAAGTTAGTACATAACTGCTAAGAAAAGTAATAAAGCATAAATATATAATCAATGCGGTCAGGTAAATAGAAATGTCGTCCTGTGTAATGTGATGGTGATGGTGTTGATGTGGTGTTGCAAATGTTGAATGTCATCACTGCACGGACTTGCTGGATGCTGCGAATGTTGTTGTCGTCTCTGCACGGACTTGCTGCATGCTGCGAATGCTGATGTCGTCTCTGCACGGACTTGCTGGATGTTGGTGTCATCTCTGCAGGACTTGTTGCATCTGCTCCTGACTCATCAAGATGAACCAGTGAATATATGCAAAATAAGGAGCATAGTTTCTCAATGGTGTTTGGTGACAAATGTGTTTAAATGCTTTTAAGGGTGTTTGTTCCCTGAAGTGCCTCTAAGGGTATATGTTCCCTGAGGTTAAATGCCTCTAAGAGTGTTTGTTCTCTGAGGTAAATGGCTCTAAGGGTGTTTGTTCCCCGAGGTGCCTCCAAAGGTGTTTGTTTCTTGAGGTCGAAAATGCCTCTAAGGGTGTTTGTTCCCTGAGGTGCCTCCAAAGGTGTTTGTTCCTTGAGGTCAAAGATGTCTCTAAGGGTGTTTGTTCCCTGAGGAGCCTCCAAAAGTGTTTATTCCTTGAGGTGAAAATGCCTCTATGGGTGTTTATTCCCTGAGGTGCCTCCAAAGGTGTTTGTTCCTTGAGGTGAAAATGCCTCTAAGAGTGTTTGTTCTCTGAGGTACCTCCAAAGGTGTTTATTCCTTGAGGTCGAAAATGCCTCTAAGGGTGTTTGTTCCTTGAGGTCGAAAATGCCAATAAGGGTGTTTGTTTCCTGAGGCTCAAAAGCAACATGCATTTCATTATATGCGGGATAAGGGAGGGAATTTAAATAGTGTGACCGAAGCTGATATAGGCCGCATACGTATCCCACAGGGAAATTAGGTCATAACGTAGTTCATTTACAAACCAATGTAGTTTCTTTGCAGATTCTGTCCGGGTTGAAATGATGTCGTTGCTTATGCGTTTGCATTTGTGACCCGCATGGTGTTGATGAAAACGTTATTGAAGGCGTCATTGTGTTGATGCTCCTACTCCTGCTCCTGCTCCTGTGAATTAATGTTCCTGCAAGCTAAGCATAAGAAATAATTAGTGCATAACTGTTAAAACAAAATGATGAATATATGAAAAATGCAATTCGACGAGTAGAGATGTCGCCCCTGTAGAATGCTGAAGCGTTGTCCTTGCACGGACATGCTAAATGTTGCAACTGCTGAGATGCTATCTTTTCACTGACGTAATGCGTTTGTGAACCGCGTGGATTGCCATGACGTCCCTGATCTAGCTGTTGTGTGTTTGTGAACCACATGGATTGCAATAATGCCCTTGTTTTGTGCATTTGTGAACCGCATGGCTGGCTGTAACGTGATTCTGTGACCGCGCTGATACGCTAGACTTTGAAACTTTGATTGTTGTTGTATTTTCTGCTTCTGCTAATATGAAGAACCTGCGCTCAAAGAAAACTTGTGAGTTTTAGGGGGGGGGGGGGGTCGAATCGTATTGACTCTACAACTTTGCTCCTTTGATATTAGCACGCCTGGCTTGTTTGGCTCTGCCACCCCTGTCTGGTTTCCTGCCTTGGCTAATTATTACCTATTGCTCGTGACAAAGTGAGTATTTTGATAAAATTTCTGTTGGATTGACTAAATGAACATTTTATTAAAATTGTCCCAGTTTTAATTTTAAAGCATGCAAGGGTGCTTGGTAAAACGAGTCTTGGGGGTTGTTTGTCTATCCTACCAAAGTGTGTATTTTGTTATTTTTTGAAACAAAGAGGAAGATTCCTAATGGTGTGACCGAAGCCGATTTAGGCCGCCTATGTATCCCCACGAGGGAGTCAGGTCATAACGTAGTTCGTTACAAGCAAAAGGGATTGTGATTTTTCTAAAAGTGGGACCTAGGCCGATGAGGCCGCCTATGTATCCCGCCAAGGGAATCAAGTCAAACGTAGTTCCAATTATTTTAATTTTAAACTAGTACAAAGTTTATCGAGCTCTTCGGAGGACCAGAACAGGGGTGCAAGTCCAACTTTGCATCTAAGATAGTTGGCGTGGTTTTCAGCATCATCTTCTTTTGATTCCTGCGCAGCGCATTGTCACGACGCTACCCCGGGCCCGCGACTGGTGCCCTACCTGGGCACCCTTACAGGTATACATCAGAGATAAACAGCGGAACATACATAAACTTAAACAATGAAATAAATAATAGGTCAGTCGATAAGGCTACCTCCCTGGATATAAACAAATCCAACAGCAGTTACCCCAATTTTTTTTGTAAAGTGACCCACAATATATGACTACAGACCTCTAAGAGTTTACATAACAACTGTGACGGACGGGGCCCGTACCACGAATGTACAAAAGTCAGCGACTTGAGGAACCATACCAAAACAAAGCCTCCGAGAAATGGAGCTTTCAGGTGAACAGTGATCCTAAGAGCGCGGATCAGCAAACTATGTACCTCAACCTGCGGCATGAACGCAGCCCCCCGAAGGAGGTCAGTACAAAGATATGTACCAAGTATGCAAAACTGAAAGTACTGTAATTTAAATCAATATAGTCAAAATACAGCTGAAGACATATATGATAACGATTAATTCTGACGTGCCTTACTGAAGTAGAAGTAATGAAAGTCAGTTTTACCTTATACAGTCTGTTTCATCATATGAACCGTAGTCACCCCAGGGCTATGAACACCAGCCCTCAAATATCCAAGCGCGCCCGTGGGATTCCCCATCACTGTCGACCGCTAGGTGTAAAATCTAACTCTGTGACGCGCCCGTGGCATCCTTCCCATTGTCGGCGTACACAAATCTAACCGTGTGGCGCTGCGTGGTATCTACCTCATTTGTCGGCGTACACACAAATCTAACCGTGTGGCCTTTCGTGGTATCCTACCTCACCGTCGTACACACATACAACACGTATATACCTATATCCTGCGCGTGGAATCCGTCGCTGAAGCGGTAGTAAGTAAATACAACCGTGACGCGCGTGGCATCCTTCCTCATTTGTCGGCGTACATACACAATACATACATATATATATATCTCATACGTGGAATCCCTCATCTCGGGTACATGACTCGCGATCAGCGGGACCACGCCCGCGGTATCCTTAAGCAATCCTACCCAGGACTATTTCACCGCGTGATAGGTCGTGGACGCGCATGAGGTATTCTCGATAGTCAGACTACGCCCGCATGGGACTATTTCACCCGATAAGCCCATAAGGACTCGCATGAGGTATTCCTCGCATCGTGGGTAGCAAATCCACTAAACAGTGGTATAACTATCTTGGGGATTTACCCTCGTATACTCTACCCTCAAACTACATGCCCTAATCCTCATCGTAAGCATGTCCCCGGTGCATACCCGTGGAATCCCACATCACTGACGGT
Organism: Przewalskia tangutica; assembly: GCA_029844215.1. Taxonomy (NCBI): domain Eukaryota; kingdom Viridiplantae; phylum Streptophyta; class Magnoliopsida; order Solanales; family Solanaceae; genus Przewalskia; species Przewalskia tangutica. Next base: position 77,322,214 of record CM056732.1, on the reverse strand, counting down.
ACGTCTCGGTAAATTCATACTAAAACCATGGAAGCATACCCGTGGAATCCCACATCACTGTCGGTACGTCCAAGTAAACTCATACTATGACCAGGGGAGCATACCCGTGGAAATCCCACATCACTGCCGGTACGTCCCGGTAGACTCATGAGGAGGCAATAGAAGCATGCCCGTGGAATCCTCCATCACTGACGGTACGTCCAAGAAACTCCTAACTTCTTTAGACTTTCATTAATCATACAAAATGGATCTCATTTTATGACCTTAAGGCACTTTTCATATCACTTAACAAGTCCGGGGAAATTCAACCCAAAGTACTATGTACTTCTATTCTTTCCAAGATCCCTTTTCTACATAAGACCCCAAGATACTAACACCCGTAGTATCAAGACTTATCTAAATTTCAAACAAGTCACTATACTATTAGAAATATGCTTCGGCTTCTAACTCAAGTGACCCTCATTTTAAACTTTAAGCAATTGATGCCCTTAAATCGAATTGCCTTTCTTAGTATCCATTCTTTTATCTAGGCTTACCTTATTCGAGAAAACCATTTGTATAACCATTCTTATAACCATTCTTATAACCATTCTTATAACCATTCTTTAAGGGCACGTGAGTTAATTCTCTAACTCAACCAATTAGACATCCTTAAAACAAGTCAAATATATCAAATGACTTCACTTCATTTAAATCACGTACGTCTACCGTACCATACAGTTATAACTACTCATGCTCAAGAGATAGGAAGAGTTCTACATACCTCTTTTGTTTAATCCACTTGCCAAGTCCAATATGTCGTCCGTAGATGTCAACCTCAAGAAGCCCTCTTTCCGAAATCTTCTTCACTTTAAAATTACCCACACGAACCCTCTACAAGGTTGCCAACACTTTTCCTTCTTGAAGCCCTTCCAAAAATCTCACCGGGGTTCATCAATTTGAGAGAGAGGAGAGGGATTTTTCTTTGGGGAAACCCTTGCAAAATGGTCAAGTCTTGAAGACTTGGCCCTAAAATAAGACCCTCCTTTGGTCAAAAGATGGGAGGGACACTTGTCACCCTCCCATAGGCCTTTTATCAAAATATCCTGCTTTTTCGCCCTTTCCGTCAAAAATCCCGCTTGGCGCTGCTGCCCGCTAGCCGCAGCGCTTCCACTTCTGAGAATTTCCTGCATTCCGGCGCCACGGCCCTGCATTACGGCGCCGCGGCGCTGCAACCTCAGAGGACTTTCGGAAATATCGGCGCCATGCTCGCTGACGGCGCGCTGGCTGCGACGCTGGGCTGAAGCTCGCCCTCTGTGTCAGCCCACAGAACTTCTAACGCCCGTAACTTCCTACCCCGATGTCCAAACGACGATTGGTTTGTTGCGTTGGAAACTAGACTCAACAACCTTCATTCTAGTCTTTTAAAACTCCTCAAAACTCTTAAGGAACTAAGAGATATACCGCTCCAAAGTTGACTGAAAATCTGCCCACAACTTTTTTTGCCAACCTAAGTTTCCAAATTCAAATCTTCTTTCCTTTCGTACGCTCTTAACTTAACCTCTTGAATTTACGGGGTGTAACATTCTTCCCCCCTTAGAAACATTCGTCCCCGAATGTTCTTTTGGAGTCAATCTAGTAATTAGCGACACAGTTTCCTTTTACAACCCCTTCATACCATTTTTTTTCCACAATACTATACTTTTCTCACGGTTATCTAAAACTGTAACCTTGGCACAATGATACTGAAGATCCTACCAGTCTCACATCCATCGCTTAACAACATGGGTACACACAACCCCATAATACGCAAAACTATCTTTTTATGTGGGGGGGAGAGCTTATCTCTCCTTCATAATCTTGATCATCGAGTGCCACCGAGCAATTATTATATATCCGCTCAGCTACCACCCATCACTCACAGGTGTAGTCACATTGAAAGGTTCTCAAGGATTCAGGCTCCATTTCTTTCACACTTGGTTGCTCACTTCCTTACGGCCGCATTTTTCCGTACTTCCAAACTTATTCTAGCTTACGTACATAACTTCCATAATAAAGATGGCCTCCAATCTTGGAGTTACTAATTTAAACAATATAAGGCCATTTCCGGCTCTCACAACCTGGTTCCGGTGGAATGCATCCACGAACCCGTAAAACGATTAACTAGACTCGGGCTTGTACCCTCGTGACCCTGCCACGTAGCGGGACTACTATCAACTGATCCCACCCCATAAGTGGGTACACTAACTTCTCATAATACCACAATCGTATCGTCTTGAACACAACAACCATTACTTACTCCACATGGATCTCATCCGTACAATCCTCTTAAGCATACCACGTAGCTTAATTTATAAACATAGTCTCCCATTAAGTCCCTTAATTAACCTCTTAAGGGTCCATTTCATTCTCACATAACCCATCATCACCTAATTATCTCAAATTAGCACGTAAAACCTTGATGAGAGTTCCTTAACTGTTCATACCTTCCCGGTATTCATTTAGTCCTTACCCAATCCTGGTAATCTAAAATCATCCTAGGCAACACATATGTGACCCCCATACATAAATCTGTATAGTTGTATGTCTCAATACCAACTATACTACAAACATTACCAACCTGGATACGCAATCCACATAATCCTTCCTGGGTCACTGCTGCCTTTCTCGAAGATGCAAACAACATAACTCGTTAGGGAGAGACGACCCTAACCACACAACTCTATCGCACGATCTTAGAGTGAGAAGAATGGAAACCAATCCTAAATGTCCTGCAGCCTCCTGATTATAGATGTGGTGCACAACACATCGATAATCAAGACTCTACTAGACACGGTCTGTAGACACTTTCTGAGGACTAACTGCTCTGATATCACTTTTGTCACGACCCGACCCCGGGCCCGCGACTAGTTCCCTACCTGGGAACCCTTACATGTATACATCAGAGATAAACAGCGGAACATACATAAACTTAAACAATGAAATAAATAATAGGTCAGCCGATAAGGCTACCTCCCTGGATATAAACAAATTCAACAGCAGTTACCCCAATTTTTTTTGTAAAGTGACCCACAATATATGACTACAGACCTCTAAGAGTTTACATAACAACTGTGACGGGACAGGGCCCCGCCATACCCCTGAATGTACAAAAGTCAACGACTTCAGGGAACCATACCAAAAACAAAGCCTCCGGAGAAATGGAGCTTTCCAGAACTGAACAGTGATCCTAAGAGCGCGGATCAGCAAGCTATGTACCTCAACCTGCGGCATGAACGCAGGCTCAAGGAGGTCAAGACAAAAATATGTACCAAGTATGCAAAGCGAAAATCAGTATTTAAATCAATATAGTCAAAATACAACAAGACATATATGATAACCCATTAATAAGACTGCGCTCATCAAGTAGAAGTAATGAAAGTCGCTTTACCTTATCTGATCTGTTTCATCATATGAACCATAGTCACCCCAGGGATATGAACACCAGCCCTCAAATATCCAAGCGCGCCCGTGGGATTCCCCATCACTGTCGACCGCTAGGTGTAAAATCTAACTCTGTGACGCGCCCGTGACATCCTTCTCACCGTACAGACACACAAATCTAACCACGTGACGCGCCGTGGTATCCTACCTCACCGCTTCGGCGACACAAATCTAACCGTGTGACGCACTCGTGGTATCCTACCTCACCGCTGCCAGACACACATACAACACGTATATACCTATATCCTCCGCGTGGAATCCCGTCACACGCCGTAGTAAAAGTAAATACAACCATGTGACGCGCCCGTGGTATCCTTCCTCACTGTCGGCGTACACATACACAATACATACATATATATATATCTCATACCCGTGGAATCCCTCATCTCGGGTACATGACTCGCGATCAAAGCAGGACCACCCGCCCGCAGTATCCTTAAGCAATCCTACCCCTGGGACTATTTCACCCGCATAGGTCGTGTGGACCCGCATGAGGTATTCCTCGCATAGGCTGTACCCGCCCGCATGGGACTATTTCACCCGCATAAGCCCATAAGGACTCGCATGAGGTATTCCTCGCATCGTGGGTAGCAAATCCACGGAAACAGGTGGTATAACTATCTTGGGGATTTACCCCTCAGGTATACTCTTACCCCTCAAACTACATGCCTCGGAATCCCTCATCGTAAGCATGTCCCCGGTGCATACCCGTGGAATCCCACATCACTGACGGTACGTCTCGGTAAATTCATACTAAGACCATGGAAGCATACCCGTGGAATCCCACATCACTGTCGGTACGTCCAAGTAAACTCATACTATGACCAGGGGAGCATACCCGTGGAAATCCCACATCACTGCCGGTACGTCCCGGTAGACTCATGAGGAGGCAATAGAAGCATGCCCGTGGAATCCTCCATCACTGACGGTACGTCCAAGTAACTCCTAACTTCTTTAGACTTTCATTAATCATACAAAATGGATCTCATTTTATGACCTTAAGGCACTTTTCATATCACTTAACAAGTCTGGGGAAATTCAACCCAAAGTACTATGTACTTCTATTCTTTCCAAGATCCCTTTTCTACATAAGACCCCAAGATACTAACACCCGTAGTATCAAGGCTTATCTACATTTCAAACAAGTCACTATACTATTAGAAATATGCTTCGGCTTCTAACTCAAGTGACCCTCATTTTAAACTTTAAGCAATTGATGCCCTTAAATCGAATTGCCTTTCTTAGTATCCATTATTTTATCTAGGCTTACCTTATTCGAGAAAACCATTTGTATAACCATTCTTATAACCATTCTTATAACCATTCTTATAACCATTCTTTAAGGGCACGTGAGTTAATTCTCTAACTCAACCAATTAGACATCCTTAAAACAAGTCAAATATATCAAATGACTTCACTTTATTTAAATCACGTACGTCTACCGTACCATACAGTTATAACTACTCATGCTCAAGAGATAGGAAGAGTTCTACATACCTCTTTTGTTTAATCCACTTGCCAAGTCCAATATGTCGTCCGTAGATGTCAACCTCAAGAAGCCCTCTTTCCGAAATCTTCTTCACTTTAAAATTACCCACACGAACCCTCTACAAGCTTGCCAACACTTTTCCTTCTTGAAGCCCTTCCAAAAATCTCACCGGGGTTCATCAATTTGAGAGAGAGGAGAGGGATTTTTCTTAGGAGAAACCCTTGCAAAATGGTCAAGTCTTGAAGACTTGGCCCTAAAATAAGACCCTCCTTTGGTCAAAAGATGGGAGGGACACTTGTCACCCTCCCATAGGCCTTTTATCAAAATATCCCCTGTTTTTCGCCCCTTTCCGCGTCAAAAATCCCGCCTTGGCGCCGCGCCACGCCGCGCGCTCCACTTATGAGAATTTCCTGCATTCCGCGCGCGCTCGCATTCCGGCCAAGCGCTGCAACCTCGAAGGACTTTCGAAATATCACACATGCGACTGTTGGGAAGCCTATCCTCTGTGTCAGCCCACAAAACTTCTAACGCCCGTAACTTCCTACCCCGATGTCCAAACGACGAGTGGTTTGTTGCGTTGGAAACTAGACTCAACAACCTTCATTCTAGTCTTTTAAAACTCCTCAAAACTCCTAAGGAACTAAGAGATATACCGCTCCAAAGTTGACTGAAAATCTGCCCACAACTTTTTTTGCCAACCTAAGTTTCCAAATTCAAATCTTCTTTCCTTTCGTACGCTCTTAACTTAACCTCTTGAATTTACGGGGTGTAACACGCATGCTTTGATAAATGACTGATTCAAAGGTTGAACAATCTTCGGCAAGGAGTACTCCTTTCCTTTTGGTGATTGGTCGATGATTCAACCTTCTTCCCTTTCCGGGCTGGCGTAATAGCCCCTTTCAGACTGCTCATTTTCATTAATCATGTTCACATATGCGTTGTTATGATCGGGAAAATGGCTATTGTTTATATTGGGGGGAGCTTCTTTCAGTTGTATGACTCCATCTTTGATCAACTCCTCGATTTTGTCTTTGTGTGTATAGTAATTTCCAGTGTCGTTTCCGATGGCTTCAGTGATATGCACAACGTTTAGTTTCATCATGCCATCTGGAATTATGATTGGGGGTATTTCTAGGAATTGGTTGGAGTATTCCTGCGGTCTTCAACCTCTCATATATCTGGGCTAGAGGTTCAGCCAAAGGTGTATAGGTTTTGGTTGGATTTCTTTCGGCATTTATGCGGGGTCTGGGTGCATTTGGCATTCGGATTCGTGACTGCGGTGAGTATGAGGGTTTTGGATATGTTGGTTGGGTATGGAAAACAGGGTATGGGGTGGTGTTGTGCTGATAATACGGTTGTGGATTTTGGGTGTTTTGGTTATAGTAAGAAGGTGGTGGACTTTGATACACTGGAAGTTGTTCTGGCTTATGCTCCTGAATTACCATGATAGAGGGTGATGCATCTCTTTTCCTCTGTGAGGTACCTCCGATGGAATCTGACTGCATTGCTCTGCTAGTTGCTTGTAGGGCTGCCAGGTTTGTAATCCTGCCCGTTTTAATGCCTTCTTCCACGAAGTCGCTCATTCTTACGATTTCTGCAAAACTTCGCCCAATTACACTGATCATCCTTTCATAATACATCGCGTCTTTTAAAGACTGCACGAACAAAGTGGTCATTTCGCTCTCTACCATTGGAGGTTGGACCTTTGTTGCTTCTGACCGCCACCTCATGGCGTACTCTCTGAAAGTTTCTATGGATTTCTTCTCCAGCTTCATCAGATAAAATCTATCTAGGACAATATCAGTGTTGAATATGAATCTATCCATGAAATCATGTGCCATGGCATTCCAACTGTTCCACTTTCTGGGGTCTTGGCATGTGTACCAATCCAGTGCCTCACCGGTTAGACTCCTAATGAATAGTTTCATGATGATTGTTTGATCTTTTCCAACTCCGATTAATTTATCGCAGTATGACCTTAGATGAGCGCGGGGATTCCCTTTTCCATCGAACATGTCGAATTTGGGCACCTTATACCCTACTGACAATTCAACATCGGGGTGCATACATAAATCTTCATATCCTAGCCCTTCGTCCCCCTTGTTCATCTGAATGTTTTTGAATGCTTCTTTCAGGCTACAGATTTCTTTTGCCACATTTTCATCGACTCTGGATCGGCCCGCTTCTACTTCTCATATCGGTGCTTCGAGAAAACATGGGCATAATAAATGGTTGGGTTTGATCGTAAAGCAATGGCTTCATCTTGTTTGTTAGGGCTGGCGATGCGTGTCGTCTGCTTGTATTGTATGGCTTGGCGATTTGGACTGAGCGGGGTAATATAACTAAGTGGAGGTTGGGATATGTATGTGGTGAATGGATCATTTTGGAGGTTGGCTTGTAAATTGATTGGGCGAGTGGCAGTTTGGTGTGAGCTGGTATGTTGCGGCCTTTGCACGTAGTTTTGGGGAAGTGGAGTCTCAAGGGGTTGAAATACTTGCGGTATGGTTGCATCTGTATTTTGTTCTGGGAGCGGTGCATTTAGGCTAATGGACAGGTTCGTGAGGTTTCAGAGCCTCTCTATTTCGGCCTGCATGGTTTCCATCTGCTGCAGTAATTTGGCTAGGTGTTGATCAACGGTGTTTCTCCTATCTAAGACATCTGCTTCATCTGTATGAACGGGGACGACTCCCAAACCGGTTTGTTCTGATGCCCCTGACTTAGTCATATTACTGGATGATTGTGTTTTTGCTTTTGTGGAGTAGAGATGCTCTGCCAGTCAACGCCAACAGACCTTTGAGGGGAATATGCAAAATAATCCTTCTAAGAAATGTAGCAAACCAAGTTAGTGTAAAGCATATGATTTTGCAAAGGTGCAGACAACATGTAGTAAAAACATCATATTAAAGCGATTTCTAATATGCGTAGGGGTGTACAAAATCGGACCGGAATAGACCAGACCGGTGGATTCCGGTCCGGTCCCCGGTCCGTCAAAATGGTGAATTCCGGTTTTTCGGTCCGGTCCGGGTAAAAACCAGAATTTTCCGGTCCGGACCGGAATGGACCGGATTTTTTTTTTTAAATAATTGAATTTTCAATATTGAAATTGACATTCCCGGACACATTACCATGAAATTTGAACGTTGAAATCTATTGTATATCGCGAGATATTTAGCTTTGAAAATAGAAAAAACGTAACAATTTGGGGGAAAATTCAAATTGAGCGGGGAAAAAGATGTTTTTCAGAAAATTGGCCTGGCCGCGGTTTGACCACCCCCGTATCGAAAAAATACGCGAAATAAAAAAAATAAATAGGTGAAACGAACGTTCGAGCGCAAAGTTATGATCATATATAGTTTGATCAATTTACAACTACTTTACTTTCTTCTCTCCCTACCTATAATTTATGTCGATGCTTCAGGAATGTCCAAATTCCAAATAGAAATTAGAAAATATAAATGTGGTGTGTAACTTTAATTAATGAGTAGTTCAGTAGTTCGTATACGAACCAAGTACATTTGGTGGTTTTCTTTAAGTTAGTCATATTAATGAAATAAAGTATATTGAAGGATAAGGAAAAAAACAAACATATTTAATGAGATTGATAAACAAAGACATTGTTAAAAATTTATAATTTATAAATTGCATTTAACCAAAAAAAAAAACGGTCCAATCGGTCCAAAATCGGGACCGGACCGGAATTTTCCGGTCCTCGGTCCGGAAAATTTCCGGATTCCGGTTCCGGTCTATTCCGGTACGGTCCGGTTCTGGACCGGTGAACACCCCTAAATATGCGTGGGGCCTCCTTATGCCAGAGGTAGGCCTAAACGCCAAATATGCGAGATTATGATAAATTAGTTCAAGCCATCAAACTGTAACGCTTTTGTTGGAAGTGGCGACCAAATGACAGTGCACTTTCTCCAATTTTGGCATGTCATGATTAGGATTGGATTTTTCTATCATTGTCACGCTATACATAGTATGTTGTTTGGTCATTGGGTTGAGAAACCCGTCGACAAGTTTTGGTGTTTTCCTAACTGTGGTGTCGATACCAAGGACCGACCCACCTAAGGTAAATGCATGCATGACTTAATATAAAGGGTGATATAGCTCTATCCTAAGTTTCTAAGATTTGGCTTACTAGACGCAAGGTTCCCGAGCGGACAACTCGAGTGAGAAGGCTATGCGGCTGATCAGACGAACCGATCTAACTCCGCGCAAGCGCCAACTCTCCTAAAATTTGGGTATTTTGAAAGAAATTCGCGGGTGCGCGAAGCACACCAACGCGTGTAGTGTGTGACAGTGTGAATTTTCCAGAGTGGAAGAAATATGAGCGAAATTCCAGTTTAAGGAAAGCAGTAAAAGCAAATAGAAATTAAAATAGTTAAGCATACAAAATTAAAGCAAGCAATTTTAAGACATTTAAAACAAATAAAAGCAAATAAAGCCAAACAATAATAAACCTAGGTTTGCTATTGTCAAGAACCTGATTATCCCCAGTAGAGTCGCCATGCTGTAATACCCCATTTCAACCGGAGTCGAAACGGTGTACTACGTATGGATTGATTCCTAAATTTATTTAATGAGTCGCCACCTAATTATTTTAAAGATGAATTAGGACATCTATTTTAGCAAAATCTGCTTAAAAATAACTCTAATTTTATGGTTTGCGAAACTATGTGAGATTCTGGATAAAAGTTCTTTATTAATCTAGAGGGAAGGGGTTAGACATCCTCTAAGATCCCTAACTTACGGTTATCCGATCAAACTTAGGTTAATTATTATATTTAAAAATGCATGGTTTGGAAAACATAAAATTAAGAAAAGATGTTGCAAATATTACTTGAAATATATATTCTCCATGAAAATTGCATGAGGTTTTGTTTAAAAATACATAAAAAAATGGTTTTTGTTGGGAAAGTATATTTTGTATGTAAAATTGGTTTTTGATAAAGATATGCCTTTATATGGCGAAAATATATGTGACTAGCCTAAAATAGACTAGTGGGGATTTCTGATTTCTAAAAAACTACCCTCTTAATCTAACAAATCAAGTTCTCACACACTATCTCCAAATCTATTACAAACATTATCAATGACCTAGAACATGCATAATCTCATTATGTGAACCAAACCAGACCCAAATAGACTAAAATAAATCCCAACAATGTGAAATGCCAACTGGAAAGATGTTGAGCTAATCATATAAACACATATGTATAGTACTTAAACCAAGTAAACATACTTCTTAGATTGACAAGCCATTAAACTGCCCCTAACTATGGACATTCACATTTTCCACGTTTCTGGATCAAAGGCATATATTTTTTTTTTGTTAAACTAAGAAGCATCTAATAAACATGAAACTACTAAAGAACTTAATAAAATACACCAGTAGTCATATTAGGACTCACATTTGCCCAAAGGAACCCCAACAGTATAGAAAACAACAAACATGCTCATCTGAACACATAATTACATATTTTTTTCCAATATATTAAAAGCAAGAAATTAACAGGATTAGGCATTACCTTGTATTAAGAATTAAGTTAACTAAATGGCTTGTATATGAACAGAACTAACACATAATTAACCAACACAAAACAGATGGCAAACAACAGAATACAAATAGACTAAAATCAGGTGTGAGTTAAGTTTACCTTCTCCGGGCGATGAACCGAGGCAGCGTATCAAGTCGTTGATCCACTCGGAGTTGCGATGCGATTTGAGAGATGAAGTTTCTGCTTGCAAACAGAACTTCTGTTTAAAAAGAATGACTTTTAGCGATTCTAAGTTGTTGTGGATTCTTGCCCTTTTTATTAATTTCCAATGCTTTTTGAATGCCCTTTTGCCTTGCTGATTTTCAGATTTTTTTGTCAATTTTTTTTTGGATGCCCTTGTTGTAGGGATTTGTTGGGTGTAAAACACACAAGTAAGGCACAGCGAAAGTTTAAAATTTTAAGTAAACTTACTTGCTCCAACAAATGTTTCTGGTATGATTATGCGATAATTCAAATCTGCAAAGACATAAAAGAAAAACTTACAGTTTATGCTTTTAATGCAGTCTCTACTAAAAGGTGCGCATGCGATTGTCAATCCGTGTGCAAGCCTTGCTTCGGTATATTCCTTTGCCCAAGAAAGCTAGGGAATCTTGGCAGAGGTTTGAGAGAATTTTATTTCCTGAACTCTAAGTTCAGAAAGTGGAAGTGAGTTCTCCCTTTTTGAAATTATGGGTTAAGTGCCAAATATATAGTGGAGGAAACCCTAAACCAAATCAGATTTGTATCAGGCTTCAAGACCTGACCCAAATCCAAATTGCAGTGGGCGAACCGGGCCCATTGTTATGCGCTCACTCTATTTATTTTACGACGTTTAGTTCTAATTAAATTCAAGATTTAATTTTAACTTAATTAATTAATTTTCATCAAATGAAAATTATCCCATAATTTATTATAAAATAAAATATCTTGATTCAAAATCCGATATTTTACATTCTCTCAATATACCCTTAGACCGAAAAGACAATCAACTTAGTGTGACCCTTTAGGCCTTCACACATCGGCACTTGATCAAATCAAGGTTCACACGGAACTCCTAGACGGCGCCGGTGACGGACCCAATATGTGAAGTACGTTTACAAGACTCAAGTAAACAGACCTCTATGAGAGATGATAAATTTCTTTCATTCGCGACACACTCGATCAAGCTTAAGATTTGTCAAATGTCTATCCAAATGGCTTGATCACTTTATCTCATCTATATTAGTCGACAACTAGACCATATCCTAGATATGTCTCTTGCATTAGCCAATGACTTGGTCCACCTAACATCTCTGAGAAGTTGAGTGTTCTCTCGAAATTCCAATCGAGGAATGAATCCTATTCTTGGCTCAACTACCACCTTCAATCTACTTCGTAATGCACCCAATACAAGCCGCGTCTCAACCTATAAGGCATTTGAGTTTAGGACAAGATCAAAGTGCATTGCTCCGTAAACAAGGCGATATTGACCTCAAGTCTAAGAACCTCTATCTCTCACATGTTGATAATACTCTATACATGTATAATAAATAGTTTATCAGCAGAGTATGCCAATACTCCTCTAAGAGTATCCATGTGTCCATCACTAGCAACTATTGCTAGCAGTTAGTGAGATATACTACATTCTCTAAGAATGTGATGCAGACCACATGTCGACTTATAACATATCATTGATATCTCATTCTCAATGATCATTAGTCTAGGCTATTTTAAGAACTACACTCTATCATTAATATCTCACACTATTAATGACAATGTAAGTTCAAGGGATGCACATTAATGAATAATATAAACAATCAAATAATAATTCAATAATTGCAAATGCCAAATATATATTAATCTTATTAATAATATGAATGTGTTCAAGTACATCTGATCCTAAAATGATTGTTTCTAGGACATACATACTTTCAATCTCCCACTTGGCCTAGAGCCAATCACCAATGTATCTAATGCCCATGTTTTCGAAATGACCATTATGCTTGACTAAGCTTAATGGTTTAGTAAATGGGTCTGCTAGATTATTTTCGGTGGGAATGTAGTCTATCTTTATTTCTTCTGTCTCCATCATCTCCCTGAGTATGTGGTATTTCCTTGGTACATGCTTGTTTCTATTCGTTGATCTTGGTTCCTTAGCTTGAGCAATCGCACCAGTGTTATCACAATAAATCGTTATTGGACAACTGGTACTTGGAACAACCCCTAATTTCTTTAAGAACTCGGATATCGCGACGAACTTTCTTTACCACTTCCGATCCGAATGTACTCTGTACATTTGTCGAATCGGCTTGTAGCTTGCTTGGAACTCTTCCAACTAACTACTCCACCATTTAAAATGAAGGCATAACGGCATCGAGATTTGAAGTCATCAAGATCTGCTAAGCTAGCATCGATGTACCCGTGAGCTACTAGTTCTTCTTGTCCGCCATAGACTAAGAAGTATTCTTTAGTTCGCCTAAGATACTTAAGAATACTCTTGATCGCTTTCGGTGTTCCTCCCGTGATTCTGGAATTTGCAAGTCATGCTAAGTGCATAGGCCACATCTGGCCTTGTACAGGTCATGGCATACATGATTGATCCTATAGCTGAAGCATATGAGATTCTCTTCATGCGTTCAAGTTCTGCAACTGTGGAAGGACAATCCTTCCTTGACAACTTAATGCCTTGACCCATAGGAAGATTCCCTTTCTTGGAATTTTCCATAGAGAAACATTTTAGCATTTTGTCTATGTATACGGACTGTGACAGCCCCAACAATCTATTAGGTCTATCTCTGTAGATTCTAATTCCAAGAATGTAGCAGGCTTCACCCAAGTCCTTCATCATGAAGGTTCTGGATAACCATTCTTTGACTGATTGCATGAGAGCCTTATTGTCTCCCATTATCAATATGTCATCTACATATATAACAATGAAGACAATGCTCTCATTTGTGCGTTTACTATAAACGCACGGATCTTCCTTGCTTCTAACAAAGTCAAACGATTTGACTGCTTTGTCAAAACAAATGTTCCAACTCCTTGAGGCTTGCTTAAGTCCATAAATGGACTTTTGTAGTTTGCATACTGCTTTGGGTTGAGTCTTAGATGTAAAACCCTCTGGCTGTATCATATACACCTCCTCAATTAGATTACCATTGAGGAAGACAGTTTTAACATCCATTTGCCAAATATCATAATCATAGTATGCAGCTATTGCAAGCAAAATCCGAATGGACTTAATCTTTGCAACAGGCGAAAAGGTTTCATCATAATCGACCCCAGGCCGTTGATTATAACCTTTAGCCACCAATCTTGCTTTATAAGTCTGTATTTTGCCATATGCATCAATCTTCTTCTTGAAGACCCATTTGCATCCTATGGGTCTAACCCCTGTTGGCAAGTCAACCAAGTTCCATACTTGGTTTATGTACATAGACTCCATTTCGGATTTCATGGCTTCTTGCCATCTCTGTGAATCAATGTCTAACATTGCTTCGCTGTAGGTAGTAGGCTCATCATCATCAGGAATATCTATCTCATTATGTGTTTCAACAAGGAGATTAAGTCTTTCAGGTGCACGATGAGTCCTAGTGGTCCTACGGAGTTGAACATTCTGCGTTTCAGTGTTTGTTGTATTTTGATTTTGAGAAGATGTTTGTGTGTTGGACAATCCATCACCTTGAGAACTTTCAGGAATATCATTTTGAATAGGATGATGCACAACTATTGTGTCATCTACCATTGGTTGTGCATGAGGGTCTTGCATTTCTGCAGATCCTCACAACACTCCCATCGGTGAAGGCGTACTCTAAGTACCCAATCATCATCAAATACTCCCACTGAATCCTTGTCTAGGTTATTTGACAAGGGGTCATTCTCTACATTATTTTGTACTTCTTGAATTTCTTCAAGTTCTATCTTGTTGCAACTCTGTTCCTTGTAGACATAGTCTTCTTCAAGGAAAGTTGCATTTCTGGAAACAATTACTTTATGTTCCTCAGGAAGATAGAAGAAGTACCCTCTTGTTTCCTTAGGATACCCTACAAAATAATACTTCTCACTTTTAGATTCCAATTTGTCAGTGAGCAACTTCTTTACATATACGGGCACCCTGTGGTCGCATGTGTCTAAGTGCTGACTTCTTGCCATTCCATATCTCATATGGAGTTTTCTCAACTGACTTTGATGAAACTCTATTCAAAATGTAGATTGAGCTTTGCAATGCATATCCCCATAGGTATGTTGGTAGAGCTGAGAAGCTCATCATGGATCTAACCATATCTAATAAGGTACGATTTCTCCTCTCAGCAACACCATTCATTTGTGGCGTTCCGGGAGGTGTCCATTCTGAATGGACTCCATGAAGCTTCAAGTAATCTAGAAATTCTTTACTTAATTACCCACCTCATCGATCTGATCGAAGAGTTTTAATACTTGTTTCAAGTTGCTTCTCTACTTCAGACTTGTACTCCATGAATTTTTCAAAAGCTTCAGACTTATGTTTCATAAGGTACACATGCCCAAACCTTGAGAAATCGTCTGTAAAAGTGATGAAATAAAGAAAGCCTCCCTTAGCTTGAGTTGGAAAAGGCCCACATACATCGGTATGGACTAACTCAAGCACCTCTTTGGCACGTACTCCTTTCCCAAAAAGTGATTTGGTTGTCATCTTTCCTCTTAAGCAAGATTCGCAATCACCATATGACTCTAAGTGAAATGGTTCTAAGTAATCTAATTTCCTCAATCTTGCTATCCTTGATTTATTGATGTGACCAAGTCTGCAATGCCATAAGTAGGTGAGATTTCTTTGATTACTTATTTTAGCTCTTTTATTTTGTATATTGAAAATTTCATGGCTACAGTTTAGAACATACAATTCATCCACAAGCGGAGCATTTCCACAAATAAAACCTTCATAAGATAAAACATAGTTTTCATTGGTAATATGTGAGGAAAACCCCTCAATGTCTAACATATGGATAGAAATAATATTTCTCGTCAAAGACGGAACAAAATAACAATTATTAAGTTCTAAACAAAAGCCTGAAGGTAAATCGAGTCTATAAGTCCCCACGTGTTCCACATCAACTCTAGCTCCATTGCCAACGCGTAGATCTACTTCCCAAGGTCCAACCTTTCTGCTGTCAATTAGCCCCTGCACATTATTACAAATGTGTGAGCCACAAGCGGTATCCAATACCCAACAGTGAGAATTAGTTATAGACATATTTATTTCAATAACAAACATACCTTGTCCAGCAGGGCCAGCACCTTGTGCCTTGTCTCCCCCTGGGGTTGTACAGTCCTTCTTCCAATGTCCCTTTCTCTTACAATTGAGGCAAACATCAGCATCTATCTTGGCCTTCTTTCGAACAACTCCTTTAGGTTTCATAGTTGTGGGTTTGGCGGCAACCGCCTTACCCTTCTTCTTCTGCATATTTTTACCCTTAGGTTTGAACTTGCTAGATGAGTCCACCATGAGCACAGCTTTACCTTTGGAGGTGGACGACTCGAAGGTCTTCAACATATTATGAAGTTCTGGGAGACTTGCTTTCGTTCCATTCATGTTGTAATTCACAATGAAGTTCTCAAAGAAAACAGGAAGCGAGTCAAGATTAGATTAACAGAAACATTTGCAGGCAGCTTCGTTCCAATCGAACCCAACCTCTCAATTAATCCAATCATCTTCAAAACATGTTGTGACACTTGACCCCCTTCGTTTAGCTTACACTTAAAGAGATCTCTCAACAGTTCATACTCCATTTATGCGAGGCGTGAGTCATAGAGACTCTTCAAGTGTTCTAGCATCTCGTTGGGGCCCATATTTTCATCTTTGTCTTTGTAACTCGCATGATGTAGAAGATAGCATAACACATTGTCTTGCAACAAAGATCATCAAGATATTTCGATAGGTTGCTTTGTCAAGCGAGCATACTCTTCCAAATCTTCAAGCGGATCAGGAGTGATGTATCCAATACATACTCAATCTTTTCTAATTGCGATTACCAACGCAGATTTCTTAACGATCGGAAAATTGGCTCCATTCAACTTGTTCGTTTCAACCAACATTTTAAGTGACAGATTCGACATTGTAACTGAAGAAAAGATAGACTTGATATTAATACTTTAATATAATTTCTATTGAACACATTCATTAACTAACTAACTAACATGGTCTTTAGTTTAATTAACTCCCACTATTTTAACATACTCTTTTACCCCATAAAGAATACAGACTCATATCAAATACGGTCATAATGGGTCAAGATCCAAACTCATGTTGTCTCCGCGTTTCTTGGTGATAACTTCAACAACATGATCTGGTAGGTCTCTAAACCAATTGCAAATAATTTGCAACTCTTGGTTGACCGAATGTTCTAAACAATTCGATCTGCGTCCCTCGGTTGTCCGACACTGGGGCGCCAAGACAGCCTAGCAAGTCAACCCCGTTATCATCGCAATTATGTATCTAAGTGGGCTTAGCCTTCATCAAGCAAACAGGGTGTAAATACTCACGAAGGTTTATCACCTACTACAACATTTACATGCATCTATGAAAGTGCGAGTCCTCGTAGACTTAGAGAAAATCTTTGGGGCATAAATACTCATCTCGTAGAAAGGATTTTGCACCACAATCAATTATAACGGACGACGCGTTCATTTTAAATGAGACTTGTATTAAATTTGGGGAATATTTTAATTCAGGGTTATGACCAAGATCAATTATTATATCATACATCATATGACATCCTATCATGCAATTTCTAAACACATTTAGATGGGAAACCATCAAACCCAATAGACATGATATAAGATGGTTTTAATCACATACTGGGCGCCGTCTACCCAGACAATTATAGCGGTCATTGAAAGTAAACGATTCGGGCGTCGCCTGCGGACAATAATTGCGGACTAACAAATCTGGCGCGCCTACCGGACATATATTTGCGGACTCTATTCTAATTATTTAAATGACAATCAATTAAACAATTAGGAGAAACAATTAATTTGTGCACACATTATCAAATAATATGCTAAATAACAATAATTGTGGGTTAATTAATTTGTTGCAATTTAGAAAATATATAAATTCAAAATTTAAACTCAATTTTCAATTTTCGGAATTTTCTGCTCATCCAAACAGTCCCTTAATAATTCAGAAATTAAAATTTAATTTTCAGGGGTATTTCTGCAATTTTCAGAACCTTAAAATATTTATAGATTTACCAGGACCAAGTGCGCTTTTACGAAATTCTGATTGACCCAGGGACTGAATCTGCTGATTTTAAAAACTTGTAAAATTTCAGAAAATATCTCAGGGACTAATTTGTAATTTTCAGAACTTAAAATATTTTCAGATTTGTTAAAGGACCAATCTTCAATTTAAAAACCCTAATTTTAATTGCAAAAAGGTCCTTAAACTATTTCAAATTTTCAAAACCAATTCCAACCCCAAATCAAATTTGGGATTCGGATTTCAGGGCGAAATTGACGGAATTAAAATCCACCAAACGATAGCACACATCAGGATGAACTCACCGGTGGTTTTCACCACTGATTTGGTGGCCCACAGTGGCCGGAATCTGAGACGCCGCCGGCGGGTTCTAAAACCGTCGGTGGTGCTCCTTTTCCGGTCATCGTTGCCGTGTAACACTACCACCATTAGATTCCTCTCGTCGAGACGAACACGATGATATTATTACTTTATGATTTCGTCGCCCGTTGTGGCCGGAAACAGTCCCGCCGTCGGCTGTTTCCGGCGACTTTTCCGGCGTCTTCATCGTGTTCCGCCACCTCTCAACATCTTTATCGACCATCTTAAGAAGTGAATTTCTCGATAATAGTGGAGACGGTGTTAGTACACGTCGAATCGCCGAAAATTTCACCGGAACCGCCACTGTTCACGCCGGAACAGTGACCGCGACACTGTTCACGTCGGAACAGTGACGGTACTGTTCATCGCCAATTTTTTTTTTTTAATATAAATTCCGAAAATCAGTTTTAAATCAAAACAATTAATTATCCCACATATCGTTATTAAAGATTATCGTATAATCATTAAACCAGTCTGGACTCTGATACCACTGTAGGGATTTGTTGGGTGTAAAACACACAAGTAAGGCACAACGGAAGTTTAAAATTTTGAGTAAACTTACTTGCTCCAACAAACGTTTCTGGTATGATTATGCGATAATTCAAATCTGCAAAGACATAAAAGAAAAACTTACAGTTTATGCTTTTAATGCAGTCTCTACTAAAAGGTGCGCACGCGATTGTCAATCCGGGTGCAAGCCTTGCTTCGGTATATTCTTTTGCCCAAGAAAGCTAGAAAATCTTGGCAGAGGTTTGAGAGAATTTTATTTCCTGAACTCTAAGTTCAGAAAGTGGAAGTGAGTTCTCCTTTTTGAAATTATGGGTTAAGTGCCAAATATATAGTGGAGGAAACCCTAAACCAAATCAGATTTGGATCAGGCTTCAAGACCTGACCCAAATCCAAATTGCAATGGGCCAGTCGAACTGGGTCCACTGTTATGCGGCTCCTCTATTTATTTTCTGCACGTTTTAGTTCTAATTAAATCCAAGATTTAATTTTAACTTAATTAATTAATTTTCATCAAATGAAAATTATCCCATAATTTATTATAAAATAAAATATCTTGATTCAAAATCCGATATTTTACATTCTCTCAATATACCCTTAGACCGAAAAGACAATCGACTTAATGTGACCCTTTAGGCCTTCACACATCGGCACTTGATCAAATCAAGGTTCACACGGAACTCCTAGACGGCGCCGGTGACGGACCCAATATGTGAAGTACGTTTACAAGACTCAAGTAAACAGACCTCTATGTGAGATGATAAATTCCTTTCATTCGCGACACACTCGATCAAGCTTAAGATTTGCCAAGTGTCTATCCAAATGGCTTGATCACTTTATCCCATCTATATTAGTCGACAACTAGACCATATCCTAGATATGTCTCTTGCATTGGCCAATGACTTGGTCGACCTAACATCTCTGAGAAGCTGAGTGTTCTCTCGAAATTCCAATCGAGGAATGAATCCTATTCTTGGCTCAACTACCACATTCAATCTACTTCGTAATGCACCCAATACAAGCCGCGTCTCAACCTATAAGGCATTTGAGCTTAGGACAGGATCAAAGTGCATTGCTCCGTAAACAAGGCGATATTGACCTCAAGTCTAAGGACCTCTATATCCCACATACTGATAATACTCTAGACATGTATAACAAATAGTTTATCAGCAGGGTATGCCAATACTCCTCTAAGAGTATCCATGTGTCCATCACTAGCAACTATTGCTAGCAGTAAGTGAGATATACTATATTCTCTAAGAATGTGATGCAGACCACATGTCGACTTATAACATATCATTGATATCCCATTCTCAATGATCATTAGTCTAGGCTATTTTAAGAACTACACACTATCATTAATATCTCACACTATTAATGACAATGTAAGTTCAAGGGATGCACATTAATGAATAATATAAACAATCAAATAATAATTCAATAATTGCAAATGCCAAATATATATTAATCTTATTAATAATATGAATGTTTTCAAGTACATCTGTTCCTAAAATGATTGTTTCTAGGACATACATACGTTCAATCTCCCACTTGGCCTAGAGCCAATCACCAATGTATCTAATGCCCATGTTTTCGAAATGACCATTATGCTTGACTAAGCTTAATGGTTTAGTAAATGGGTCTACTAGATTATTTTCGGTGGGAATGTAGTCTATCTTTATTTCTTCTGTCTCCACCATCTCCCTGAGTATGTGGTATTTCCTTGGTACATGCTTATTTCTATTCGTTGATCTTGGTTCCTTAGCTTGAGCAATCGCACCAGTGTTATCACAATAAGTCGTTATTGGACAACTGGTACTTGGAACAACCCCTAATTCCTTTAAGAACTCGGATATCGCGACAGCTTCTTTACCAGCTTCCGATCTAGTAATGTACTCGGCTTCTGTTGTCGAATCGGCAGTTGTAGCTTGCTTGTAACTCTTCCAACTAACTACTCCACCATTTAAAATGAAGGCATAACCAGACTGAGATTTGAAGTCATCAAGATCTGTCTAGAAGCTAGCATCAGTGTACCCAGTAGCTACTAGCTCTTCTTGTCCGCCATAGACTAAGAAGTATTCTTTAGTTCGTCTAAGATACTTAAGAATACTCTTGACTGCTTTCCAGTGTTCCTTCCCAGGATTCTGCTGGAATTTGCAAGTCATGCTAAGTGCATAGGCCACATCTGGCCTTGTACAGGTCATGACATACATGATTGATCCTATAGCTAAAGCATATGAGATTCTCTTCATGTGTTCAAGTTCTGCAACTGTGGAAGGACAATCCTTCCTTGACAACTTAATGCCTTGACCCATAGGAAGATTCCCTTTCTTGGAATTTTCCATAGAAAAACGTTTTAGCACTTTGTCTATGTATACGGACTGTGACAACCCCAACAATCTATTAGGTCTATCTCTGTAGATTCTAATTCCAAGAATGTAGCAGGCTTCACCTAAGTCCTTCATCATGAAGGTTCCGGATAACCATTCTTTGACTGATTGCATGAGAGCCTTATTGTCTCCCGTTATCAATATGTCATCTACATATATAACAATGAAGACAATGCTCTCATTTGTGCGTTTACTATAAACGCACGGATCTTCCTTGCTTCTAACAAAGTCAAACGATTTGACTGCTTTGTCAAAACAAATGTTTCAACTCCTTGAGGCTTGCTTAAGTCCATAAATGGACTTTTGTAGTTTGCATACTGCTTTGGGTTGAGTCTTAGATGTAAAACCCTCTGGCTGTATCATATACACCTCCTCAATTAGATTACCATTGAGGAAGGCACTTTTAACATCCATTTGCCAAATATCATAATCATAGTATGCAGCTATTGCAAGCAAAATCTGAATGGACTTAATCTTTGCAACAGGCGAAAAAGTTTCATCATAATCGACCCCAGGCCGTTGATTATAACCTTTAGCCACCAATCTTGCTTTATAAGTCTGTATTTTGCCATATGCATCAATCTTCTTCTTGAAGACCCATTTGCATCCTATGGGTCTAACCCCTGTTGGCAAGTCAACCAAGTTTCATACTTGGTTTATGTACATAGACTCCATTTCGGATTTCATGGCTTCTTGCCATCTCTGTGAATCAATGTCTAACATTGATTCGCTGTAGGTAGTATGCTCATCATCATCGGGAATATCTATCTCATTATGTGTTTCAATAAGGAGATTAAGTCTTTCAGGTGCACGATGAGTCGTAGTGGTCCTACGGAGTTGAACATTCTGCGTTTCAGTGTTTGTTGTATTTTGATTTTGAGAAGATGTTTGTGTGTTGGACAATCCATCACCTTGAGAACTTTCAGGAATATCATTTTGAATAGGATGATGCACAACTATTGTGTCATCTACCATTGGTTGTGCATGAGGGTCTTGCATTTCTGCAGTATCCCTCACAACACTCCCATCGTTTGAAGCGGACTCTAAGTACCCAATCATCATCAAATACTCCCACTAAATCCTTGTCTAGGTTATTTGACAAGGGGTCATTCTCTACATTATTTTGTACTTCTTGAATTTCTTCAAGTTCTATCTTGTTGTAACTTTGTTCTTTGTAGACATAGTCTTCTTCAAGGAAAGTTGCATTTCTGGAAACAATTACTTTATGTTCTTTTCTCAGGAAGATAGAAGTAGTACCCTCTTGTTTCCTTAGGATACCCTACAAAATAATACTTCTCACTTTTAGATTCCAATTTGTCAGTGAGCAACTTCTTTACATATGCAGGGCACCCCCAGGGTCGCATGTGTCTAAGTGCTGACTTCTTGCCATTCCATATCTCATATGGAGTTTTCTCAACTGACTTTGATGGAACTCTATTCAAAATGTAGATTGAGCTTTGCAATGCATATCCCCATAGGTACGTTGGTAGAGCTGAGAAGCTCATCATGGATCTAACCATATCTAATAAGGTACGATTTCTCCTCTCAGCAACACCATTCATTTGTGGCGTTCCGGGAGGTGTCCATTCTGAATGGACTCCATGAAGCTTCAAGTAATCTAGAAATTCTTTACTTAAGTACTCACCTCATCGATCTGCTCGAAGAGTTTTAATACTTGTTTCAAGTTGCTTCTCTACTTCAGACTTGTACTCCATGAATTTTTCAAAAGCTTCAGACTTATGTTTCATAAGGTACACATGCCCAAACCTTGAGAAATCGTCTGTAAAAGTGATGAAATAAAGAAAGCCTCCCTTAGCTTGAGTTGGAAAAGGCCCACATACATCGGTATGGACTAACTCAAGCACCTCTTTGGCACGTACTCCTTTCCCAAAAAGTGATTTGGTTGTCATCTTTCCTCTTAAGCAAGATTCGCAATCACCATATGACTCCAAGTCAAATGGTTCTAAGTAATCTAATTTCCTCAATCTTGTTATCCTTGATTCATTGATGTGACCAAGTCTGCAATGCCATAAGTAGGTGGGATTTCTTTGATTACTTATTTTAGCTCTTTTATTTTGTATATTGAAAATTTCATGGCTACAGTTTAGAACATACAATCCATCTACAAGCGGAGCATTTCCACAAATAAAATCTTCATAAGATAAAACATAGTTTGCATTGGTAATATGTGAGGAAAACCCCTCAATGTCTAACATAGGGATAGAAATAATATTTCTCGTAAAAAATGGAACAAAATAACAATTATTAAGTTCTAAACAAAATCCTGAAGGTAAATCTAGTCTATAAGTCCCCACGCGTTTCGCATCAACTCTAGCTCCATTGCCAACGCGTAGATCTACTTCCCAAGGTCCAACCTTTCTGCTGTCAATTAGCCCCTGCACATTATTACAAATGTGTGAGCCACAAGCGGTATCCAATACCCAACAGTGAGAATTAGTTATAGACATATTTATTTCAATAACAAACATACCTTGTCCAGCAGGGCCAGCACCTTGTGCCTTGTCTCCCCCTGGGGCTGTACAATCCTTCTTCCAATGTCCATTTCTCTTACAATTGAGGCAAACATCAGCCCATAATCTTCAGCAGGGACTGTAGGGAGTGATGTATCCAATACATACTCAATCTTTTCTAATTGCAGTACCAAACGCAGATTTCTTAACCAGTCAGGAAAATTGGCTCCATTCAACTTGTTCGTTTCAACCAACATTTTAAGTGACAGATTCGACATTGTAACTGAAGAAAAGATAGACTTGAAATTAATACTTTAATATAATTTCTATTGAACACATTCATTAACTAACTAACTAACATGGTCTTTAGTTTAATTAGCTCCCACTATTTTAACATACTCTTTAGTTTAATTAGCTCCCACTATTTTAACATACTCTTTTACCCCATAAAGAATACAGACTCATATCAAATACGGTCATAATGGGCCAAGATCCAAACTCATGTTGTCTCCGCGTTTGCTGAGGCTGATAACTTCAACAACACGATCTGGTAGGTCTCTAAACCAATTGCAAATAATTTGCAACTCTTGGTTGACCGAATGTTCTAAACAATTCGATCTGCGTCCTCATTTGTCCGACATGGGCGCCAAGACAGCCTAGCAAGTCAACCCCGTTATGCGACTGCAATTATGTATCTAAGTGGACTTAGGCTTCATCAAGCAAACACTGGGGTGTAAATACTCACGAAGGTTTATCACCTACTACAACATTTATATGCATCTATGAAAGGGTCTGAGTCCTCGTAGACTTAGAGCAAATGCTGGGGCATAAATACTCATCTCGCCGAAAAGGATTTTGCACCACAATCAATTATAATGGACGACGCGTTCATTTTAAATAAGACTTGTATTAAATTTGGGGAATATTTTAATTCAGGGTTATGACCAAGATCAACTATTATATCATACATCATATGACATCCTATCATTCAATTTCTAAACACATTTAGATGGGAAACCATCAAACCCAATAGACATGATATAAGATGGTTTTAATCACATACTGGGCGTCGTCTACCCAGACAATTATAACGGTCATTGAAAGTAAACAATTACTGGGCGCCGCCTACCCAGACAATAATTGCGGACTAACAAATACTGGGCGCCGCCTACCCAGACATATATTTGCGGACTCTATTCTAATTATTTAAATGACAATCAATTAAACAATTAGGAGAAACAATTAATTTGTGCACACATTATCAAATAATATGCTAAATAACAATAATTGTGGGTTAATTAATTTGTTTCAATTTAGGAAATATTTAAATTCAAAATTTAAACTCAATTTTCAATTTTCGGAATTTTCTGCTCATCCAAACAGTCCCTTAATAATTCAGAAATTAAAATTTAATTTTGAAGTATTTCGCAATTTTCAGAATCTTAAAATATTCTGATTTACCGGGGACCAAATCGCTTTTCGAAATTCTGATTGACCCAGGGACTGAATCTGCTGATTTTAAAAACTTGTAAAATTTCAGAAAATATCTCAGGGACTAATTTGTAATTTGAACTGATTTTCAAGGTATAAGGCTCATTGAGTTTTGTTGTCATGGAAAATACTATCCAAATATTCCCACGTTTGGTGGGCAGTAGCATCAGTCTCAATGATAGTGTGCTTCAGATCATTAGATATCGTGTCGTATATCCACTGAAGGACAATTGCGTACAAACGAGACTAGAAGGCATCATCAGAAGTCAAACCGATGGTACATCTGTGGACTTTGGCGTTGGAGGGATGATGTGGTTGATAACTTCGTAAACACAATAATGGATCTTAAAAAGCTTCGTCCTCGAGGATTATTAACCTTTTTCGATCTCAAGAACATGGATTAAGTTTTTAATATTGTTTACGGTAAATGCCGGATAAAATTTGGTTTGTCAGCCATGGAAGAGGAAATTTAGGAGGAAGAGTGAGGGAGAATGTCCGAAAAAACTAGGGTTCCATCATGGGAAAAGAGGGGGGCGGCCGAGAGAGGTCGACGGCTAGGGTTCGGACATGAGCTAGGTGCCGAAGTGAAAAAAAGTGGCGGCCGAGAAAGTGTATCGGCGGCTAGGGTAGGATTTGTAGTTTTAGCTACTGATACCTAAAGGAATATGTTCCTTGATTATATTGATGAATGATTTACCATATATATAATGTTACAATAATATTTACTTTGATACAAACTAGGTAATTAATTAACTTAATTATAAAAGGATTATAATTCTACCTAAAATAGGATATATACAATTAATGAAAGAATGCTGAGAAATATTTTATTAATAACATCTAAATCAGAAAATCATTGTTGAATAGAAGGTGAAGGATATTGATGCGTCAAATAAGTTGCAGGAGCCATATTGGGACTATGTAATGTAGGAAGTAGGTCAAAGTTTAATGATTATTATCGTTACATATTTGACAGATTGGCCACTGATCTTGGGACTTTCTGTCAAATTGGTTTTGCAAAAAGTTGAAGGATTATGAGCATCCACCCTTGCCACTACGATCGCGGTTGAATTTGCGATCATTAGATTATTGAAATTATGTAAAATTACTGAATGATAAGGCCGAGTCTTGTGTCATCGTCGAAGATATGGCCAGGTTCAACATAGAGAAGATGCTGATAAATTTATGGATCAACAAAAGGCTGTGAAGTTCTGAAAATGTGTTAGGTTCAGGCTGGGCAGAAGCGGTGATAATTCCTTAAGATATGATTTCAACTTTTTGGAGATGTAGATATTTTGGTTCCCAAGATATAAAGGTCTCCCATCTACATATAATTCATCATATATGAGTTTTGCCTTATGTAAGCATTGAGTTACAGTAAGATGGCCTTGTTGCAAGTTTTGAAGCTCGATATGGAAGTTCAGGATCCTGGTGTTGGACGGCGAGAAGAGAGTTTCTTCAAGCATCCAAATGATAATAGGTAAGATTTCTTTAGAAATAGGCGAGATAAGGAGGTTTAATATCATCAGATCTTGTTATATCTATATAGCGTATGATGGGTTCAAAATAGTGGTGGTGGTGCCATCACTAGTGAGGTGGTGGTGGACGAGGATTGGAACCATCAATATAATCACAGAGATTTTGGTTGTGAAGTGTAAGATTGTATTAATTTCCCTTGAGAGCCTTTTTTATTAATATAAATATATATAGTATACAATGTGAAATCCTAATACAATAAAGATTTTATATCTACCATAATTATACATCAATAAATATTACATAATGTATAAAATATATTATAATTATGGTAATGTATGTACTCGTTAATACACCCCCTTAGTCGGAGCGGAAGGAGGTCGGACGCTAAGACTGGATCTGAAGTCGAGGAAGAGCTGTCTAGGAAGACCTTTCGTGGATATATTTGCATACTGATATGAAGAAGACACATGCAACACCTTAACATAACCGAGAGCAATCTTCTCACGAATAAAGTGTATCTCCATCTCAATATGCTTGGTAAGCTGATGTTGAATCGGATTTGAGATAGATATATGGTGGATATGTTATCATAGTAAACCAAAGACGCCTTACGCAAGGGAAACTGAAGCTCCAACAAAAGATTTCAAAGCCAACAGATCTCAGTAACAACATTTACAACACCTCTATACTCTGCTTCTGCACTCGAATGGGATAAGGTGGTTTGCCGCTTGGCAGACCAAGAAATAAGATTATCCCCTAAGAACACACATTAGCCGGAGATGGAGCATCGCATGACCGGACAACCTGCCCAATTAGCATCCATATATGATAACAATTTGGTCGGTGCTAAGGGGTATAGGTGCAATCTATAATCAAGTGTGCTCTTGACATATAGAATACTACGTTTAAGAGCTGTAAAATGAGGCTCCCTGGGGGCGTGCATGAATAAGCACACATGCTGAACAACATAAGCAATATCAGGTCTGGTGAAAGTAAGATATTGAAGTGCACCTGCAAGACTCATGTGGAGAGTGGGATCTGACACTGGATAACCATCAACAACACTAAGCTTTTTGATTTAGAGTCAATTGGAGTGGACATGATCTTGCAATTCACCATTTTAGCCTTGTACACAATCTTTTCTGCATACTTACACTGACACAACAACATAGTATCTGCAGACCTAGTCACTGAGATTCCCAAAAAGTAACTCAACTTCTCCGAGTCGGTCATAGCAAATTCGGTTTTTAGCAGTGCAATGATCTCATTTTTCAACAAATCAGAGGATGCAGTAAGCACAATGTCATCCACATATAACAACAAATAAGAAATGCTACTACCTTTATGAAAAATTAATAGAGAATTATCACACTTGCTGAATACAAACTCAATCGGCATAATGTGCAAAACGATCATACCACGCTCTAGGGGCCTATTTCAAACCATAAAGTGACTTATGAAGTCGCCATACATACTGAGGGGTTGCTGGATGGACAAAACCAGGCGGATGGTGCATTTAACAATTTCTTTCAAGTCCCCGTGTAGAAAAGCATTTTCCACATCAAGCTGATGTATCGGCCAATGCTTACCCATAGAAATGCTCAGAACTATGCGAATGGTAGCCGGTTTAACAATCGGACTAAATGTCTCACACCAATCAATGTCTTTCTGTTGATTAGTACCATTAGCCACAAGCCTCTCTTTATATCTTTCTAAGTCACCACTCTCTCTATATTTTTACGAAAAAGCCACATGTATTGGATCACATTCACCCCTCCAGTCGAGGAACCAGATCCCAAGTATGTTGTTTCGTTAAAGCATTAAACTCCTCACACATTGCTGCATTCCAATTTGGGTCTAGTGTTAGGCCGATTTCTAATTGCTCACGCAAGTGTACGTATCGTTACAAATAATATAGTCTAGTAAGACCGAATATCGTCCTCAGAGACTGGTTTTCAATTACCGAGCATCTACTCTATGTTATCTATTTGTCAAATGATAGTTGATTGGGTTTTTATCTAACATTACTAGAGTAATTGCAAGAATTAAACTAAACTACTTTGGTTTAATCAGTTATTATGGAAATAGGGCTTCCAATATCCTCGACTATCCACTTTTTTCAATCCTTAATGCAACAAGAATGACTTCTTCTTCTAAGTTAAGATAACAGGTTAACTATACTGTCTTATATTCCGGTTAAGATATATAATCACTCAACCCCAGTGCAGAAACCTTCTATATTTATATGATAGGTTTTACCACATAGGAGTATTAAGAACAATAACCTATAATGCTACACAAGTATCGGGGTACTTTCGTCCGCGAGTTTAACCTATGTCTATTCAATTACAACATATCCAAATCTCTCATCTCGGTTCTTGATTCGAAATCATATAGATTATGATAATTAGTGATCAGTTAACTATCAAACATTCATACCAATACTGAATAAATCTTAATCAAGTGAAGAAGAAATCAAACTAATGTATTAATTCATGAAATAGAGTTTCAAGTGATTCAATAGGAAAGCCCTAATAAAATGTTTAGCTCCTAGCCATAGACATGCTAAGAACTAATATAAAATCCAACATGAATTGAATTGAAGTAAAGAAAAGAAGAAAACATTACTTAGAACTAGGTCTCCAATTGTAGCCGTCAAGCGTTGTGTTGTATTCTGTTGTGGAATATGTAGAAGGACGCCCCATTAAATCAGCCTCCCTATTCTTTTATAGCAAACCCTAGCAAAGTTGAAAAGACCCTTTCGCCCCTTTTCAATTTCTCCTCGGATCTGAAAATTCCCGCATCGGCACCGTGGTGCCGAAAGCAATGCGGCTTCTCAGTAATTATGGCACCGCAGTCCTACAGTCTGGCACCGCAGTCCTGTAGTCTTTCGTCCTTTTTTGCTTCGGGAGCTCCTTTTCTGTCCACTTTTAGCTTCTTTTGCTATTTTACCATTTAGAACCGATGTGACTCAAAATAAAGAAAGCAACCCTAATATTATACTAAACACAAACGAAATGAGTAAAATACTAACTAAAAATGACTTAAAAGTGTATACAAAATGTGCCTAATAAATACCCTCAAACTTAACCTTTGCTCGTCCTCGACCAAATATCAAAACAAAAACAAAAGACTCAAATCAAGCAGCTGCACAAAGTTACTTAGAAAAGTATGAACGTCAGTTGGGATAATATGCTGGAACATATAGCATGAATATAGCAATCTAGAATTTCAAGCCAGATATTTCGCAAATTTATTTCAATCATAATCAATGGAAGCATGAAAACCTACCCTATGCATGTCAATTTCATTTAGTTCTATGGGTCTGTTTACTTGATATTCTCCACTAATCATAGACATACATACTAGAGATCTTCAGGACTTTTCAGGGTTGTAATGTAGGCTTAGGCAGGGGTAGGTAAAAGGTGACATTTAGACTCAAATTACGTAGCATAAGCGTTTTTCTCATTCAACCATTTTGTCCTTATTTTTGGTATTCTTTCTCAGTTCATACCTAGCGTTCCCCTCTTCTCTTTTTGAGAGCATGAAACACATTCACATTGGCACCCCCAAACTAAAGCTTTTACAAAAAAAAAATCATTGGGGTGCATCAATTTTTCATTCACTTTTGGTATTTCTTTTTTACTCTTTTTCATCCATGTTTTTACTTACTGCTTATGGCACACAAGGGAATCATATGGTGTCAAAGAAACAACTTATTTTAGGCTCAAAGGGGCTGACTAGGAATACAATTTACTGCATGGTATGTAATGAAATGTAAGAAGGGCTAACAAAAAAATGTCTGAATCATCTCCCTAAACATGTATGTCTTAACTATTTCGCCTCTAATAACAAGCAAGCAGACTTCATAGACATTTTCAATCATTCTTTCCACAATTGACAACACATAGGCTAAGCATAAATATCCCAAATAATTAGATTTTTATGAATTTTTGGCATATCTAACTTAAGCACACAGATTTTAGCTTCCAATTCCATTACATTATCCCACTTAATTCACTAGGCGTTTCAAGCAGCTACAACATGCATGATCATAAAAAAAATTGACTCATATAGACACAATAAAAGACACAAAAACTCAATCAAAACGACTCAAAAACAAAAACACAAAATAAAATAAGTACCCCCCACCCCCTCCAAACTTAAACGACACATTGTCCCAAATGTGTAACGACTCAAAAATTAAAAAGGGACGACTTACAAACAATAGCGGTTTAAAATGGTGGTGTGGCGACGGATGTTGCTCATGGTTTACCTGGCAGTACAAGATTGTGAGACAGTTCAAGAACGAAATTAACAAACTTCCTAAGATATTGGGTTTCCTCCCAAGTAGAGTTGTCTTTAACGTCTTTTAGCCAAACGCAATTAATCGTTACTAGTGCCCAGTGGATCCTTCTGCGAACGGCTTGCAATTCGCACAGTTATTGTTGCAGGTCTCACTCCACCTACAATAATTTCACCAAACAAGGGCCTCAGATCTAAGATTATCCCCCAATTACACAAGGCATGCTTGTCTTCTAGGCTCTCTATAATGTAGGGATCAGTGAAACTCCCTACATCTCTCAACTTTTGGAGGTGCCCTTGAGGGTATGGACTTTCTGGTTGGGGCTCATCAGTGATAGTTGATGGTGTCTTTTCTGCAACGGGTATAGGAAAAAAAATCCAAAGAATCCAAAAAGGTGAAAAATTGGATCTCAGTAACCTCTTCTTTCTCTACACCAACTATCTCTCTCAATTCCTCATTATTCTCAACAGCTTGTTGTGGTTCAGGTTTCTCACTCTGCTTATCACTTTCCACAACTGTGTCACTAGGCAGATTTTCTTGTGGTACATTGATCACTATATCCATCAGCTACCTTATTTGTGTCTCAAATTTTTTTAGGGATACCATTGTCTCAGCCATAAACTGAGTCAGGCACTTGGTGAGCGTGAATATGGCTGCCTGCAACTCATTTTGATCTTCTCGTGGAACCTGTGGATTAGGCTGTTGTTGATGATTCCACTGCCCCTGATAGTAGTAGTAGTCCATGCCCATTTTTTTTACTAACTTCACCTACAAAATAAGAAAAACAACAAACAGTGATAAAAGATGGTGGCTGCAAAAATTGGAAATGCTAGAGCAGTGGGTTTCGGCCGAGACGGAGTCATGGTGTCACGGTGGAGTAACGTGTTGTAGATGGGCGAGACGGTGGACTTGTCTAGAAATGCATAATCCATGTTTTGAAATTTTTGGAAATGCAAAGGGGAAGATGACTTCATTAAACGTGACATGAAAGGACACAATAATTTTGCGGGAAGACACATCATAGCACAGATATCCCCTATGATTGGGGGGAAACCTAAGAACACACAGGGAGTGGTGCGGGGTGCGAGTTTAATCGGGGCCATGGAGGCAAGATTCGGGTGGCACAGAAAGCAGAAAATCCGTAAGTGCTCATAAATTGGGATTCAACAGTAGATAATTTAGGTGGGGTTTTTGTTGTGAAGAGTACTAGTAGGTAAAATATTATGGATGTATTCTACCATTTTGACTGCATAGACCCAAAATGATGGGGGGAGAGAGGCATGGAGAAGAATGGTATGAATCATGTTATTGATAGTACGAATGATTCATTCGGCTTTTCCATTTTGGGGTGAGGTGTGGGGACATGAGAAACGGAAGATCATGCCATTATTGGTGCAAAAATTATGCAACACATAATTATTAAACTCACTACTGTTATCACATTGAAACGATTTAATGGATTTTTCAAATTGTGTTTTGATAAAGTTAAAAAACTCAAGAAAATTGGTAAAAACATCAGACTTGAATTTTAGAGGGTAAATCCAGATAAAGTGAGAAAAGTCATCTAATAACACGAGATACAATTTATGACATATTGAACTAATAACAGGAGATGTCCATAAATCTGCATGAACAATATCAAACGGGGAAAATGTAACACTTAAATAAGACTGAAAGGGAGGCGAACGTGTTTGCCTGAAGGGAAAGAAAAACAATATTGGGTAGGTTTCCACTAGAACAACGAATTAAATTATTGTTTCGAAGAAAATTAAAAACAGGAGCTCCTGATGTACAAATCTATTGTGTCAGGTTAACGAAGAGATTGTTGCTAAAAAGTGGTGGGAGGATAGACTTGGGTAGTTAGAGATGTGGGAGGGGTGACACTGGCAGCGGACGTGGTTAGGAAAGGATAAAGGTCTCCCTCACTATTGCATCTTGTAAGGAATTTTCCGATATGGAGGTACGTTATAGAAAACCCAAACGAGTCAAAATTAATTGATACGAAATTATCTGTGGCAAATTTTCTAACGGAGATTAGGTTCTTGATAATATGTGGAGTATAAAGGACATTATTTAGGGAGAAGTGGGGATACGGTGGTGGGGTTAGAGTGTGGCCAAAACCTTGATTTGGAATGTGATGATCGTTTCCAACCAGAATAGATTGTGGAGTATTTAAATTTTGAATTTGAGAAAGATTACCAGAATTGTTGGTGAGGTAAGACGTGGTGTTTGTATCCATATACCACGCATTATCGGGCTTCCGAGGAGTCAATGTGCCAAAAGTCTAACCCAAGTTGGATTGGAGAATGTCCGAAGTAGAGAAGTGGGCCCCAGGAAATTGGGCCTGACTACAGTGGGCCTTTGGATGGGTGCCCAGACTGTTGGGCCGTTGTGGGGCTACAAGAAGGTGGGTCGGATGGTCGTGTCCCATCAGCTGGTCTGCTTCTGGAAATTGGGTCGTAGCCTCTGTGTTATATCTGGAGGTTGTTGGGCCCAAGCTAGAAGCCGAGTTCCCAGCTTGATCCATGATGCCACCCCCGTGCCGCTGTCCACAACCATATACGTGGTTGTTCACGGCCATGGTGGCTGCCGGAGATTGGTTATTCACGGCCATGGTGGTTATTCCGAGGTTCGGGACGTATACAAAGCTTATATGAGGTAGAAACAGCAGTATATGGGGTGTATAACGGTGTAGGGAGATTGTATACGGATAGTATATAGAGGCATGGAAGGTATAACAGTCGTATACAAGTGTATATCGACGTGTATATGGTGTATATAGCAATGATGTGCGAAAATAAATAGCTTATAGTTGTAATTTGATTGAAATAAAGTGACAAGTATGATTCATAAATAAAGGTGTAAAATGAGATGGAGAAGCCGCCGATGGAGAGGTTGAAGAAGATGATGGGCTGACGTCTGATACCATAATGAGCAATTGAGAGACAGTGTCAAATCTCGATTGTATTAATTTCAACAATTCTTGTGTACAAAACTTTATTTATTTATTAAAAAAAGGTAAAAGATATAGTTAATATATTAGAAATAGTTCAAAAATATCCTCATTTTACTTATTATTGAATCAAATTTATCCATTTTTCCACCTATTGGATTAAAATTGTCTTTAAGTATTAGAAATTACTCAAAAATAGTCTCCTTCCACTTATTAGATCAACTTTATTATTTGTTTTATTTTTATTTTGGGTTTCTTGTAGAAAGCTATTATGTTTTTGTTAGTAAGTTCTTGGAGAAATTATATTGTTTACTTGAAAACCAATACTAGATTTGAAGAGTTAAAAACTACTAAAGATCCAGTGACCCGTGTTACCATTTTCTCTCTAATGAATCCGCAGAATAAAGAAGTTGACATGACTAGAAAAAAAGAGAAAATATTATAAAATAGAAGAGCCAAGTTAGAGAAGGGAAAGTCTGCTGGTAGAGCTTCAAGAATAACGAACCAAATAAAATAAAGATACAACTCTAGGGACTGAATACCTTAAGGATTCCTTAAGGACTCATAGAATGCTAATGCAACGGCCTTAAGAGGCTAATGCGACGGGCAACGATTTAAAATCATAAATCCTTGTTTTATATTTTCATTTACCATCCACTTCTAAACCATCCAAAACATTTTGCCTTCCCCCGCTGCTAGCCGTCGCACCCCCTTCCCCCACTGTCGTCGTCGCCATCCCCTTCCCCCACTGTCGTTGTCGCCATCCCCTTCCCCCACTGTCGCCGTCATACCCCCTTCCCCCACTGCTCATCTCCTTCCCCCACTGTTCGTCGTCGCCGTTTTCCACTCGTCGTCGCATCCACTTCGTCGAACTGCTCTTCCCTCTTCTTGATTACGTTTTACCTTCTCCTTTCATGTTTTGCCGTTGTTAATTCAAGGTTAGTAATGACAACATAGTTTTAGTTACCATTGTGAACTTAGATACATGTTTGTAGCATGTTTACATACTCTATATGACTAAATGAAGAGTATAGAATAGGTTTGGATTTTAATTTTTGCTAGCATATCTATAAAACTTGTGTATTTGAGTTCGAGATAGTAAATCATAGAGGAAGCATTGTGTATTTTGTATCTTTATTGATTAGCTATAGATATTGAAGCATGCCTATCTTATTTGAATTTTCCCTATTTGGTTCATCATCCTGATAAGTGTCTAGTTTGTTGGTTAACTGTGGCATGATAGTGATTTGACTTAGGAGTTGCTTGAGAATTATCTTGACTATATTATAATTTATTTGAAGTGTCATTATTCCTATTGTACAATATGAATATCTTTATGTATTCATAGTTTAACTTAAATACCACTGCATTGTTAAAATTATGTATTTGAATGGTTACTTGGTCATTTCTTTGTGTACATGTCAATTGGATTGATTGTATTTTCCTTGTCTATTCAAATGTCAAAGCATGTCCACAATAGTATGTCATGTTCTAAGTTATCTTGTATCATGTCATGTTTGTTAAGTTGTTGAATAATATCAATACTTGTATTTTGATATGTGTATATTGGAAAATAGCTCTGATTTTGTTGTATTTCATTGCCATGTTCTCTTATAGTATCTTATTGAGGTGTTAAGTTATTCATGTCTGTTAGTATGTTCCATTTATTTATTTTTGTCCAAGGTCTAAGACTGAGCATGTTGATATGTTTTTCTGGCTTGTTACCACCTGCGTGACTCGTGTTGAGGTATTTTTGTATCTCCCTTGTGTATCTAAATCTACTCACTGTGCCTACCTTGAGTTGAGACTGCTTGTTGAACCCAATTGCAGTTATTTCTCCCATATCTTGTTGAATATGAGCCTGTTCAATGTGGTTATTGTTGGCCTATTTGTTTTGCCTAAATCATGTGGGATACCCTTGTACTTTCCATTTTCTTATATGATATTTGAATTTGGTTACAACTTGTTTCCCATTCTCTATTCGACTTAATAAATTTTGATAAAGTTATACTTCAAATCTCTACTTTATATAAAGATGAATATTTTTAAAAGAAACAAACATTTTACCATCCTTTTGATGAAAACCAAGGATATTGCTTTCTAAAAGAAAGAATTTTACAAAGGGAGTGTGAAAATGCTAAATTTTGTGTAAAATAATTTTGAATGACAATATATACATACAATATTTTAAACCCTTAAGCAAATAAAAACAACTTTATTATCTAAGAACATATGTCAACCATATTTTACGGATTCTTAATACCGAGGTGCCTAACACCTTCTTTGGGGATCACTTAAACCATTACCCTGAACTTTGGTTATAATTAGGAATTTTATTTGTTTTGAAAAAAACCTTTAAAAATAGTTTCCTTGTTTTCCTTATAAATTAGGTGGCGACTCTAAATAAATAAATAATTTCTAGAGTCCACGAGTTATTAAATAGATTTTATGCCTCCACGTAAAAGTGAACTGTAACAACTATTTCATACGCGCAAGAGCATCCACAATATTATTCCGCTTCGAGAAAGCAATGTCAAGAGTTCCCCACACTACTACATTTCTGACCTAATGCGACGTCCCAGGTAGGCAAAAACATTTGTATTTGTATCTAGTCAGTTGATTGTCTCGTAAAAATGTACAATATTAGAATGAATCCGAGAGGGATGTCTAAGCCAATGAATATACATTATTGAGTTTGGTTCTCTGACTTTTGTGAGATAACAATGGCCTGAAAGCAACTAAGTTAAATAATTCAGCAAGTTCTTGTTGTTTCATTGTTATGTCCTATAGACCAGCGAAAGTAACTTTTGTTGCATACTCTGTTATAATTTGTTTGATTTATAAGCGTGATATCTAAATTTTAGCTGAAAGTTTATAGTTTTGGTCCTTATTTTCAAGGACAAAAGAAAGTTAGTCTTGTGTTGTCTACATTTGAGTGGAAATGAAGTTTGGGATTGATTTTGAGATCTTAGTGGTTTCTTGACATTCTCTGTTATGGGTTTCTTGGATCACATTATTTGTGATTTGGATGCGATCAGTGTTGTACAAGAGATGAGGATAAAAGAACATCTTAACAGTAGATACTTTTGTGAACAATTATTTTGTAATATGTCCTATGAGGTCTAATATTGTAATATTGTACATTTGTGAACAATTAGTAATACTGTCCTTTTTATTATTATTTTTTTCTTTTTATTATTTATTTTTTCATTTTGAAATATTGTGAGCTAATCCTTTTGTAATATTGTACATTTTGTAATTTATGAACAATCTAGCAATCAAACAGTGCACATCTAATGCGACGACTACCCTTGGCCGTCGCATTAGGGGTTCTGGCCGTCGCATTAGGTGTCAAAATAGGCCTCTCTACAGTCACATATCTAATGCGACGGCTGTCCTTGGCCGTCGCATTAGGTGGTAGTGGCCGTTGCATTAGATGTGCACCTAATGCGATGGCTGCCCTTAGCCGTCACATTAGGTGCACATCTAATGCGACGACAGTAACAACCGTCGCATTAGGTCCTTCTGGCCGTCGCATTAGGTCCTTCTGGCCGTTGCATTAGGTCCTTCTGGCTTGTTACCACCTG
The DNA here is from genome assembly GCA_029844215.1 of Przewalskia tangutica. Lineage (NCBI taxonomy): Eukaryota > Viridiplantae > Streptophyta > Magnoliopsida > Solanales > Solanaceae > Przewalskia > Przewalskia tangutica. Next base: position 77,284,966 of record CM056732.1, on the reverse strand, counting down.
TGTGACTCGTGTTGAGGTATTTTTGTATCTCCCTTGTGTATCTAAATCTACTCATTGTGCCTACCTTGAGTTGAGACTGCTTGTTGAACCCAATTGCAGTTATTTCTCCCATATCTTGTTGAATATGAGCCTGTTCAATGTGGTTATTGTTGGCCTATTTTTTTTGCCTAAATCATGTGGGATACCCTTGTACTTTCCATTTTCTTATATGATATTTGAATTTGGTTACAACTTGTTTCCCATTCTCTATTCGACTTAAAATTTTTTGATAAAGTTATACTTCAAATCTCTACTTTATATAAAGATGAATATTTTTAAAAGAAACAAACATTTTACCATCCTTTTGATGAAAACCAAGGATATTGCTTTCTAAAAGAAAGAATTTTACAAAGGGAGTGTGAAAATGCTAAATTTTGGCAGAAAATAATTTTGAATGACAATATATACATACAATATTTTAAACCCTTAAGCAAATAAAAACAACTTTATTATCTAAGAACATATGTCAACCATATTTTACGGATTCTTAATACCGAGGTGCCTAACACCTTCTTCGGGGATCACTTGAACCATTACCCTGAACTTTGGTTATAATTAGGAATTTTCTTTGTTTTGAAAAAAACTTTAAAAATAGTTTCCTTGTTTTCCTTATAAATTAGGTGGCGACTCTAAATAAATAAACAATTCCTAGAGTCCACGAGTTATTAAATAGCTTTTATGCCTCCACGTAAAAGTGAACTGTAACAACTATTTCATACGCGCAAGAGCATCCACAATATTATTCCGCTTCGAGAAAGCAATGTCAAGAGTTCCCCACACTACTACATTTCTGACCTAATGCGACGTCCCAGGTAGGCAAAAACATTTGTATTTGTATCTAGTCAGTTGATTGTCTCGTAAAAATGTACAATATTAGAATGAATCCGAAAGGGATGTCTAAGCCAATGAATATATATTATTGAGTTTGGTTCTCTGGCTTTTGTGAGATAACAATGGCCTGAAAGCAACTAAGTTAAATAATTCAGCAAGTTCTTCTTGTTTCATTGTTATGTCCTATAGACCAGCGAACGTAACTTTTGTTGCATATTTTGTTATAATTTGTTTGATTTATAAGCGTGATATCTAAATTTTAGCTGAAAGTTTATAGTTTTGGTCCTTATTTTCAAGGACAAAAGAAAGTTAGTCTTGTGTTGTCTACATTTGAGTGGAAAGGAAGTTTGGGATTGATTTTGAGATCTTAATGGTTTCTTGACATTCTCTGTTATGGGTTTCTTGGATCACATTATTTGTGATTTGGATGCAATCAGTGTTGTACAAGAGATGAGGATAAAAGAACATCTTAACAGTAGATACTTTTGTGAACAATTATTTTGTAATATGTCCTATGAGGTCTAATATTGTAATATTGTACATTTTTGAACAATTAGTAATACAGTCCTTTTTTATTATTATTATTTCTTTTTATTATTTAATTTTTCATTTTGCAATATTGTGAGTTAATACTTTTGTAATATTGTACTTTTTGTAATTTGTAAACAATCTAGCAATCAAACAGTGCACATCTAATGCGACGGCTACCCTTGGCCATCGCATTAGGGGTTCTGGCCGTCGCATTAGGTGTCAAAATAGGCCTCTCAACAGTCACATATCTAATGCGACGGCTGTCCTTGGTCGTCGCATTAGGTGGTAGTGGCCGTTGCATTAGATGTGCACCTAATGTGACGGCTGCCCTTAGCCGTCGCATTAGGTGCACATCTAATGCGAAGACAGTAACAGCCGTCGCATTAGGTCCTTCTGGCCGTTGCATTAGGTCCTTCTGGCCGTTGCATTAGGTCCTTCTGGCTTGTTACCACCTGCGTGACTCGTGTTGAGGTATTTTTGTATCTCCCTTGTGTATCTAAATCTACTCACTGTGCCTACCTTGAGTTGAGACTGCTTGTTGAACCCAATTGCAGTTATTTCTCCCATATCTTGTTGAATATGAGCCTGTTCAATGTGGTTATTGTTGACTTATTTTTTTTGCCTAAATCATGTGGGATACCCTTGTACTTTCCATTTTCTTATATGATATTTGAATTTGGTTACAACTTGTTTCCCATTCTCTATTCGACTTAATAAATTTTGATAAAGTTATACTTCAAATCTCTACTTTATATAAAGATGAATATTTTTAAAAGAAACAAACATTTTACCATCCTTTTGATGAAAACCAAGGATATTGCTTTCTAAAAGAAAGAATTTTACAAAGGGAGTATGAAAATGCTAAATTTTGGCAGAAAATAATTTTGAATGACAATATATACATACAATATTTTAAACCCTTAAGCAAATAAAAACAACTTTATTATCTAAGAACATATGTCAACCATATTTTGCGGATTCTTAATACCGAGGTGCCTAACACCTTCTTCGGGGATCACTTGAACCATTACCCTGAACTTTGGTTATAATTAGGAATTTTCTTTGTTTTGAAAAAACCTTTAAAAAATAGTTTCCTTGTTTTCCTTATAAATTATGTGGCAACTCTAAATAAATAAATAATTCCTAGAGTCCACGAGTTATTAAATAGCTTTTATGCCTCCACGTAAAAGTGAACTGTAACAACTATTTCATACGCGCAAGAGCATCCACAATATTATTCCGCTTCGAGAAAGCAATGTCAAGTGTTCCCCACACTACTACATTTCTGACCTAATGCGACGTCCCAGGTAGGCAAAAACATTTGTATTTGTATCTAGTCAGTTGATTGTATCGTAAAAATGTACAATATTAGAATGAATCCGAAAGGGATGTCTAAGCCAATGAATATATATTATTGAGTTTGGTTCTCTGACTTTTGTGAGATAACAATGGCCTGAAAGCAACTAAGTTAAATAATTCAGCAAGTTCTTGTTGTTTCATTGTTATGTCCTATAGACCAGCGAAAGTAACTTTTGTTGCATATTCTGTTATAATTTGTTTGATTTATAAGCGTGATATCTAAATTTTAGCTGAAAGTTTATAGTTTTGGTCCTTATTTTCAGGGACAAAAGAAAGTTAGTCTTGTGTTGTCTACATTTGAGTGGAAATGAAGTTTGGGATTGATTTTGAGATCTTAGTGGTTTCTTGACATTCTCTGTTATGGGTTTCTTGGATCACATTATTTGTGATTTGGATGCGATCAGTGTTGTACAAGAGATGAGAATAAAAGAACATCTTAACAGTAGATACTTTTGTGAACAATTATTTTGTAATATGTCCTATGAGGTCTAATATTGTAATATTGTACATTTGTGAACAATTAGTAATACTGTCCTCTCTTTTTTTTCTTTTTTCTTTTTATTATTTATTTTTTCATTTTGAAATATTGTGAGCTAATCCTTTTATAATATTGTACATTTTGTAATTTATGAACAATCTAGCAATCAAACAGTGCACATCTAATGCGACGGCTACCCTTGGCCGTCGCATTAGGGGTTCTGGCCGTCGCATTAGGTGTCAAAATAGGCCTCTCAACAGTCATATATCTAATGCGACGGCTGTACTTGATCGTCGCATTAGGTGGTAGTGGCCGTTGCATTAGATGTGCACCTAATGTGACGGCTTTGTTGCATATTCTGTTATAATTTGTTTGATTTATAAGCGTGATATCTAAATTTTAGCTGAAAGTTTATAGTTTTGGTCCTTATTTTCAGGGACAAAAGAAAGTTAGTCTTTTGTTGTCTACATTTGAGTGGAAATGAAGTTTGGGATTGATTTTGAGATCTTAGTGGTTTCTTGACATTCTCTGTTATGGGTTTCTTGGATCACATTATTTGTGATTTGGATGCGATCAGTGTTGTACAAGAGATGAGAATAAAAGAACATCTTAACAGTAGATACTTTTGTGAACAATTATTTTGTAATATCTCCTATGAGGTCTAATATTGTAATATTGTACATTTGTGAACAATTAGTAATACTGTCCTCTTTTTTTTTTCTTTTTTCTTTTTATTATTTATTTTTTCATTTTGAAATATTGTGAGCTAATCCTTTTATAATATTGTACATTTTGTAATTTATGAACAATCTAGCAATCAAACAGTGCACATCTAATGCGACGGCTACCCTTGGCCGTCGCATTAGGGGTTCTGGCCGTCGCATTAGGTGTCAAAATAGGCCTCTCAACAGTCATATATCTAATGCGACGGCTGTCCTTGATCGTCGCATTAGGTCGTAGTGGCCGTTGCATTAGATGTGCACCTAATGTGACGGCTTTGTTGCATATTCTGTTATAATTTGTTTGATTTATAAGCGTGATATCTAAATTTTAGCTGAAAGTTTATAGTTTTGGTCCTTATTTTCAGGGACAAAAGAAAGTTAGTCTTGTGTTGTCTACATTTGAGTGGAAATGAAGTTTGGGATTGATTTTGAGATCTTAGTGGTTTCTTGACATTCTCTGTTATGGGTTTCTTGGATCACATTATTTGTGATTTGGATGCGATCAGTGTTGTACAAGAGATGAGAATCAAAGAACATCTTAACAGTAGATACTTTTGTGAACAATTATTTTGTAATATGTCCTATGAGGTCTAATATTGTAATATTGTACATTTGTGAAGAATTAGTAATACTGTCCTTTTTTCTTTTTTTTTCTTTTTATTATTTATTTTTTCATTTTGAAATATTGTGAGCTAATCCTTTTATAATATTGTACAATTTGTAATTTATGAACAATCTAGCAATCAAACAGTGCACATCTAATGCGACGGCTACCCTTGGTCGTCGCATTAGGGGTTCTGGCCGTCGCATTAGGTGTCAAAATAGGCCTCTCAACAGTCATATATCTAATGTGACGGCTGTCCTTGGTCGTCGCATTAGGTGGTAGTGGCCGTTGCATTAGATGTGCACCTAATGTGACGGCTGCCCTTAGCCGCCGCATTAGGTGCACATCTAATGCGAAGATAAGAATGCCGGCCACATTAGGTCCTTCTGGCCGTTGCATTAGGTCCTTCTGGCCGTTGCATTATGTCCTTCTGGCTTGTTACCACCTGCGTGACTCGTGTTGAGGTATTTTTGTATCTCCCTTGTGTATCTAAATCTACTCACTGTGCCTACCTTGAGTTGAGACTGCTTGTTGAACCCAATTGCAGTTATTTCTCCCATATCTTGTTGAATATGAGCACATTGCTCAATGTGGTTATTGTTGACTTATTTTTTTTGCCTAAATCATGTGGGATACCCTTGTACTTTCCATTTTCTTATATGATATTTGAATTTGGTTACAACTTGTTTCCCATTCTCTATTCGACTTAATAAATTTTGATAAAGTTATACTTCAAATCTCTACTTTATATAAAGATGAATATTTTTAAAAGAAACAAACATTTTACCATCCTTTTGATGAAAACCAAGGATATTGCTTTCAAAAGAAAGAATTTTACAAAGGGAGTGTGAAAATGCTAAATTTTGGCAGAAAATAATTTTAAATGACAATATATACATACAATATTTTAAACCCTTAAGCAAATAAAAACAACTTTATTATCTAAGAACATATGTCAACCATATTTTGCGGATTCTTAATACCGAGGTGCCTAACACCTTCTTCGGGGATCACTTGAACCATTGCCCTGAACTTTGGTTATAATTAGGAATTTTCTTTGTTTTGAAAAAACTTTTAAAAAATAGTTTCCTTGTTTTCCTTATAAATTAGGTGGCGACTCTAAATAAATAAATAATTCCTAGAGTCCACGAGTTATTAAATAGCTTTTATGCCTCCACGTAAAAGTGAACTGTAACAACTATTTCATACGCGCAAGAGCATCCACAATATTATTCCGCTTCGAGAAAGCAATGTCAAGAGTTCCCCACACTACTACATTTCTGACCTAATGCGACGTCCCAGGTAGGCAAAAACATTTGTATTTGTATCTAGTCAGTTGATTGTCTCGTAAAAATGTACAATATTAGAATGAATCCGAGAAGGATGTCTAAGCCAATGAATATATATTATTGAGTTTGATTCTCTGGCTTTTGTGAGATAACAATGGCCTGAAAGCAACTAAGTTAAATAATTCAGCAAGTTCTTGTTGTTTCATTGTTATGTCCTATAGACCAGCGAAAGTAACTTTTGTTGCATATTCTGTTATAATTTGTTTGATTTATAAGCGTGATATCTAAATTTTAGCTGAAAGTTTATAGTTTTGGTCCTTATTTTCAAGGACAAAAGAAAGTTAGTCTTGTGTTGTCTACATTTGAGTGGAAAGGAAGTTTGGGATTGATTTTGAGATCTTAATGGTTTCTTGACACTCTCTGTTATGGGTTTCTTGGATCAAATTATTTGTGATTTGGATGCGATCAGTGTTGTACAAGAGATGAGGATAAAAGAACATCTTAACAGTAGATATTTTTGTGAACAATTATTTTGTAATATGTCCTATGAGGTCTAATATTGTAATATTGTACATTTGTGAACAATTAGTAATACAGTCCTTTTTTATTATTATTTTTTTCTTTAGATTATTTATTTTTTCATTTTGCAATATTGTGAGTTAATACTTTTGTAATATTGTACTTTTTGTAATTTGTAAACAATCTAGCAATCAAACAGTGCACATCTAATGCGACGGCTACCCTTGGCCATCGCATTAGGGGTTCTGGCCGTCGCATTAGGTGTCAAAATAGGCCTCTCAACGATCCATATCTAATGCGGTTGTCGCGGTCGTCGCGTTAGGTGGTAGTGGCGTTGCATTAGATGTGCACCTAATGTGACTCGCGCCTAGCCGTCGCGTTAGGTGCACATCTAATGTGAAGACGATGCTGGTCGCGTTAGGTCCTTATGGCGTTGCATTAGGTCGCCGGCGTTGCATTAGGTCCTTCTGGCTTGTTACCACCTGCGTGACTCGTGTTGAGGTATTTTTGTATCTCCCTTGTGTATCTAAATCTACTCACTGTGCCTACCTTGAGTTGAGACTGCTTGTTGAACCCAATTGCAGTTATTTCTCCCATATCTTGTTGAATATGAGCCTGTTCAATGTGGTTATTGTTGACTTATTTTTTTTGCCTAAATCATGTGGGATACCCTTGTACTTTCCATTTTCTTATATGATATTTGAATTTGGTTACAACTTGTTTCCCATTCTCTATTCGACTTAATAAATTTTGATAAAGTTATACTTCAAATCTCTACTTTATATAAAGATGAATATTTTTAAAAGAAACAAACATTTTACCATCCTTTTGATGAAAACCAAGGATATTGCTTTCTAAAAGAAAGAATTTTACAAAGGGAGTATGAAAATGCTAAATTTTGGCAGAAAATAATTTTGAATGACAATATATACATACAATATTTTAAACCCTTAAGCAAATAAAAACAACTTTATTATCTAAGAACATATGTCAACCATATTTTGCGGATTCTTAATACCGAGGTGCCTAACACCTTCTTCGGGGATCACTTGAACCATTACCCTGAACTTTGGTTATAATTAGGAATTTTCTTTGTTTTGAAAAAACCTTTAAAAAATAGTTTCCTTGTTTTCCTTATAAATTAGGTGGCGACTCTAAATAAATAAATAATTCCTAGAGTCCACGAGTTATTAAATAGCTTTTATGCCTCCACGTAAAAATGAACTGTAACAACTATTTCATACGCGCAAGAGCATCCACAATATTATTCCGCTTCGAGAAAGCAATGTCAAGTGTTCCCCACACTACTACATTTCTGACCTAATGCGACGTCCCAGGTAGGCAAAAACATTTGTATTTGTATCTAGTCAGTTGATTGTCTCGTAAAAATGTACAATATTAGAATGAATCCGAAAGGGATGTCTAAGCCAATGAATATACATTATTGAGTTTGGTTCTCTGACTTTTGTGAGATAACAATGGCCTGAAAGCAACTAAGTTAAATAATTCAGCAAGTTCTTGTTGTTTCATTGTTATGTCCTATAGACCAGCGAAAGTAACTTTTGTTGCATATTCTGTTATAATTTGTTTGATTTATAAGCGTGATATCTAAATTTTAGCTGAAAGTTTATAGTTTTGGTCCTTATTTTCAGGGACAGAGGAAAGTTAGTCTTGTGTTGTCTACATTTGAGTGGAAATGAAGTTTGGGATTGATTTTGAGATCTTAGTGGTTTCTTGACATTCTCTGTTATGGGTTTCTTGGATCACATTATTTGTGATTTGGATGCGATCAGTGTTGTACAAGAGATGAGAATAAAAGAACATCTTAACAGTAGATACTTTTGTGAACAATTATTTTGTAATATGTCCTATGAGGTCTAATATTGTAATATTGTACATTTGTGAACAATTAGTAATACTGTCCTTCTTATTATTATTTTTTTCTTTTTATTAGTTATTTTTTCATTTTGAAATATTGTGAGCTAATCCTTTTATAATATTGTACATTTTGTAATTTATGAACAATCTAGCAATCAAACAGTGCACATCGAATGCGACGGCTACCGCCGTCGCGTCGCGTTAGATTCGCCGTCGCATTAGGTGTCAAAATAGGCCTCTCAACAGTCATATATCTAATGTGACGGCTGTCCTTGGTCGTCGCATTAGGTGGTAGTGGCCGTTGCATTAGATGTGCACCTAATGTGACGGCCGCTTAGCGTCGCGTAGGTGCACATCTAATGCGAAGACGATGCTACGTCGCCGATTAGGTCCTTACGGCCATTGCATTTGGTCCTACGGCTTGTTACCACCTGCGTGACTAGTGTTTTGGTATTTTTGTATCTCACTTTTGTATCTAAATCTACTCACTGTGCCTACCTTGAGTTGAGACTGCTTGTTGAACCCAGTTGCAGTTATTTCTCCCATATCTTGTTGAATATGAGCCTGTTCAATGTGGTTATTGTTGACTTATTTTTTTTTGCCTAAATCATGTGGGATACCCTTGTACTTTCCATTTTCTTATATGATATTTGAATTTGGTTACAACTTGTTTCCCATTCTCTATTCGACTTAATAAATTTTGATAAAGTTATACTTCAAATCTCTACTTTATATAAAGATGAATATTTTTAAAAGAAACAAACATTTTACCATCCTTTTGATGAAAACCAAGGATATTGCTTTCTAAAAGAAAGAATTTTACAAAGGGAGTGTGAAAATGCTAAATTTTGGCAGAAAATAATTTTGAATGACAATATATACATACAATATTTTAAACCCTTAAGCAAATAAAAACAACTTTATTATCTAAGAACATATGTCAACCATATTTTACGGATTCTTAATACCGAGGTGCCTAACACCTTCTTCGGGGATCACTTGAACCATTACCCTGAACTTTGGTTATAATTAGGAATTTTCTTTGTTTTGAAAAAACCTTTAAAAAATAGTTTCCTTGTTTTCCTTATAAATTAGGTGGCGACTCTAAATAAATAAATAATTCCTAGAGTCCACGAGTTATTAAATAGCTTTTATGCCTCCACGTAAAAGTGAACTGTAACAACTATTTCATACGCGCAAGAGCATCCACAATATTATTCCGCTTCGAGAAAGCAATGTCAAGAGTTCCCCACACTACTACATTTCTGACCTAATGCGACGTCCCAGGTAGGCAAAAACATTTGTATTTGTATCTAGTCAGTTGATTGTCTCGTAAAAATGTACAATATTAGAATGAATCCGAGAAGGATGTCTAAGCCAATGAATATATATTATTGAGTTTGATTCTCTGGCTTTTGTGAGATAACAATGGCCTGAAAGCAACTAAGTTAAATAATTCAGCAAGTTCTTGTTGTTTCATTGTTATGTCCTATAGACCAGCGAAAGTAACTTTTGTTGCATATTCTGTTATAATTTGTTTGATTTATAAGCGTGATATCTAAATTTTAGCTGAAAGTTTATAGTTTTGGTCCTTATTTTCAAGGACAAAAGAAAGTTAGTCTTGTGTTGTCTACATTTGAGTGGAAAGGAAGTTTGGGATTGATTTTGAGATCTTAATGGTTTCTTGACATTCTCTGTTATGGGTTTCTTGGATCAAATTATTTGTGATTTGGATGCGATCAGTGTTGTACAAGAGATGAGGATAAAAGAACATCTTAACAGTAGATATTTTTGTGAACAATTATTTTGTAATATGTCCTATGAGGTCTAATATTGTAATATTGTACATTTGTGAAGAATTAGTGTCTGATCCTTTTTTATTATTATTTTTTTCTTTAGATTATTTATTTTTTCATTTTGCAATATTGTGAGTTAATACTTTTGTAATATTGTACTTTTTGTAATTTGTAAACAATCTAGCAATCAAGCGATTACATCTAATGCGACGGCTACCGCCATCGCAGGGTTCCGCCGTCGCATTAGGTGTCAAAATAGGCCTCTCAACGAATACATATCTAATGCGACGGCTGTCCTTGGTCATCGCATTAGGTGGTAGTGGCCGTTTCAATATAATTTCACCAAATGTTAAGGCTGCCCTTAGCCGTCGAAATAGGTGCACATCTAATGCGAAGACAAGAATGACCGCCGATTAGGTCCTTCTGGCCGTTGCATTAGGTCCTTCTGGCCGTTGCATTAGGTCCTTCTGGCTTGTTACCACCTGCGTGACTCGTGTTTAGGTATTTTTGTATCTCTCTTGTGTATCTAAATCTACTCACTGTGCCTACCTTCAGTTGAGACTGCTTGTTGAACCCAATTGCAGTTATTTCTCCCATATCTTGTTGAATATGAGCCTGTTCAATGTGGTTATTGTTGACTTATTGTTTTTGCCTAAATCATGTGGGATACCCTTGTACTTTCCATTTTCTTATATGATATTTGAATTTGGTTACAACTTGTTTCCCATTCTCTATTCGACTTAATAAATTTTGATAAAGTTATACTTCAAATCTCTACTTTATATAAAGATGAATATTTTTAAAAGAAACAAACATTTTACTATCCTTTTGATGAAAACCAAGGATATTGCTTTCTAAAAGAAAGAAGTTTACAAAGGGAGTGTGAAAATGCTAAATTTTGGCAGAAAATAATTTTGAATGACAATATATACATACAATATTTTAAACCCTTAAGCAAATAAAAACAACTTTATTATCTAAGAACATATGTCAACCATATTTTGCGGATTCTTAATACCGAGGTGCCTAACACCTTCTTCGGGGATCACTTGAACCATTACCCTGAACTTTGGTGATAATTAGGAATTTTCTTTGTTTTGAAAAAACCTTTAAAAAATAGTTTCCTTGGTTTCCTTATAAATTAGGTGGCGACTCTAAATAAATAAATAATTTCTAGAGTCCACGAGTTATTAAATAACTTTTATGCCTCCACGTAAAAGTGAACTGTAACAACTATTTCATACGCGCAAGAGCATCCACAATATTATTCCGCTTCGAGAAAACAATGTCAAGAGTTCCCCACACTACTACATTTCTGACCTAATGCGACGTCCCAGGTAGGCAAAAACATTTGTATTTGTATCTAGTCAGTTGATTGTCTCGTAAAAATGTACAATATTAGAATGAATCCGAGAGGGATGTCTAAGCCAATGAATATATATTATTGAGTTTGGTTCTCTGGCTTTTGTGAGATAACAATGGCCTGAAAGCAACTAAGTTAAATAATCCAGCAAGTTCTTGTTGTTTCATTGTTATGTCCTATAGACCAGCGAAAGTAACTTTTGTTGCATATTCTGTTATAATTTGTTTGATTTATAAGCGTGATATCTAAATTTTAGCTGAAAGTTTATAGTTTTGGTCCTTATTTTCAGGGACAAAAGAAAGTTAGTCTTGTGTTGTCTACATTTGAGTGGAAATGAAGTTTGGGATTGATTTTGAGATCTTAGTGGTTTCTTGACATTCTCTGTTATGGGTTTCTTGGATCACATTATTTGTGATTTGGATGCGATCAGTGTTGTACAAGAGATGAGAATAAAAGAACATCTTAACAGTAGATACTTTTGTGAACAATTATTTTGTAATATGTCCTATGAGGTCTAATATTGTAATATTGTACATTTGTGAACAATTAGTAATACTGTCCTCTCTTTTTTTTCTTTTTTCTTTTTATTATTTATTTTTTCATTTTGAAATATTGTGAGCTAATCCTTTTATAATATTGTACATTTTGTAATTTATGAACAATCTAGCAATCAAACGATGCACATCTAATGCGGCTACCGCCGCCGACAGGGTTCTGGCCGTCGCATTAGGTGTCAAAATAGGCCTCTCAACAGTCACATATCTAATGCGACGGCTGTCCTTGGTCGTCGCATTAGGTGGTAGTGGCCGTTGCATTAGATGTGCACCTAATGTGACGGCTGCCCTTAGCCGTCGCATTAGGTGCACATCTAATGCGAAGACAGTAACAGCCGTCACATTAGGTCCTTCTGGCCGTTGCATTAGGTCCTTCTGGCTTGTTACCACCTGCGTGACTCGTGTTTAGGTATTTTTGTATCTCCCTTGTGTATCTAAATCTAGTCACTGTGCCTACCTTGAGTTGAGACTTCTTGTTGAACCCAATTGAAGTTATTTCTCCCATATCTTGTTGAATATGAGCCTGTTCAATGTGGTTATTGTTGACTTATTTTTTTTTTGCCTAAATCATGTGGGATACCCTTGTACTTTCCATTTTCTTATATGATATTTGAATTTGGTTACAACTTGTTTCCCATTCTCTATTCGACTTAATAAATTTTGATAAAGTTATACTTCAAATCTCTACTTTATATAAAGATGAATATTTTTAAAAGAAACAAACATTTTACCATCCTTTTGATGAAAACCTAGGATATTGCTTTCTAAAAGAAAGAATTTTACAAAGGGAGTGTGAAAATGCTAAATTTTGTGTAAAATAATTTTGAATGACAATATATACATACAATATTTTAAACCCTTAAGCAAGTAAAAACAACTTTATTATCTAAGAACATATGTCAACCATATTTTGCGGATTCTTAATACCGAGGTGCCTAACACCTTCTTCGGGGATCACTTGAACCATTACCCTGAACTTTGGTTATAATTAGGAATTTTCTTTGTTTGGAAAAACCTTTAAAAATAGTTTCCTTGTTTTCCTTATAAATTAGGTGGCGACTCTAAATAAATAAATAATTCCTAGAGTCCACGAGTTATTAAATAGCTTTTATGCCTCCACGTAAAATGAATCAGAATAACTATTTCATACGCGCAAGAGCATCCACAATATTATTCCGCCGAGAAAGCAATGTCAAGAGTTCCCACACTACTACATTTCGACCTAACGCGACGCCCTGTAGGCAAAAACATTTGTATTTGTATCTAGTCATTGATTGTCTCGTAAAATGTACAATATTAGAATGAATCAGAAGGATGTCTAAGCCAATGAATATATATTATTGAGTTTGATTCTCTGGCTTTTGTGAGATAACAATGGCCTGAAAGCAACTAAGTTAAATAATTCAGCAAGTTCTTGTTGTTTCATTGTTATGTCCTATAGACCAGCGAAAGTAACTTTTGTTGCATATTCTGTTATAATTTGTTTGATTTATAAGCGTGATATCTAAATTTTAGCTGAAAGTTTATAGTTTTGGTCCTTATTTTCAAGGACAAAAGAAAGTTAGTCTTGTGTTGTCTACATTTGAGTGGAAAGGAAGTTTGGGATTGATTTTGAGATCTTAATGGTTTCTTGACATTCTCTGTTATGGGTTTCTTGGATCACATTATTTGTGATATGGATGCGATCAGTGTTGTACAAGAGATGAGAATAAAAGAACATCTTAACAGTAGATACTTTTGTGAACAATTATTTTGTAATATGTCCTATGAGGTCTAATATTGTAATATTGTACATTTGTGAACAATTAGTAATACTGTCCTCTTTTTGTTTTCTTTTTTCTTTTTATTATTTATTTTTTCATTTTGAAATATTGTGAGCTAATCCTTTTATAATATTGTACATTTTGTAATTTATGAACAATCTAGCAATCAAACAGTGCACATCTAATGCGACGGCTACCCTTGGCCGTCGCATTAGGGGTTCTGGCCGTCGCATTAGGTGTCAAAATAGGCCTCTCAACAGTCATATATCTAATGCGACGGCTGTCCTTGATCGTCGCATTAGGTGGTAGTGGCTGTTGCATTAGATGTGCACCTAATGTGACGGCTTTGTTGCATATTCTGTTATAATTTGTTCGATTTATAAGCGTGATATCTAAATTTTAGCTGAAAGTTTATAGTTTTGGTCCTTATTTTCAGGGACAAAAGAAAGTTAGTCTTGTGTTGTCTACATTTGAGTGGAAATGAAGTTTGGGATTGATTTTGAGATCTTAGTGGTTTCTTGACATTCTCTGTTATGGGTTTCTTGGATCACATTATTTGTGATTTGGATGCGATCAGTGTTGTACAAGAGATGAGAATAAAAGAACATCTTAACAGTAGATACTTTTGTGAACAATTATTTTGTAATATGTCCTATGAGGTCTAATATTGTAATATTGTACATTTGTGAAGAATTAGTAATACTGTCCTTTTTTCTTTTTTTTTTCTTTTTATTATTTATTTTTTCATTTTGAAATATTGCGAGCTAATCCTTTTATAATATTGTACATTTTGTAATTTATGAACAATCTAGCAATCAAACAGTGCACATCTAATGCGACGGCTACCCTTGGCCGTCGCATTAGGGGTTCTGGCCGTCGCATTAGGTGTCAAAATAGGCCTCTCAACAGTCATATATCTAATGTGACGGCTGTCCTTGGTCGTCGCATTAGGTGGTAGTGGCCGTTGCATTAGATGTGCACCTAATGTGACGGCTGCCCTTAGCCGTCGCATTAGGTGCACATCTAATGCGAAGACAGTAACAGCCGTCGCATTAGGTCCTTCTGGCCGTTGCATTAGGTCCTTCTGGCTTGTTACCACCTGCGTGACTCGTGTTGAGGTATTTTTGTATCTCCCTTGTGTATCTAAATCTACTCACTGTGCCTACCTTGAGTTGAGACTGCTTGTTGAACCCAATTGCAGTTATTTCTCCCATATCTTGTTGAATATGAGCCTGTTCAATGTGGTTATTGTTGACTTATTTTTTTTGCCTAAATCATGTGGGATACCCTTGTACTTTCCATTTTCTTATATGATATTTGAATTTGGTTACAACTTGTTTCCCATTCTCTATTCGACTTAATAAATTTTGATAAAGTTATACTTCAAATCTCTACTTTATATAAAGATGAATATTTTTAAAAGAAACAAACATTTTACCATCCTTTTGATGAAAACCAAGGATATTGCTTTCTAAAAGAAAGAATTTTACAAAGGGAGTGTGAAAATGCTAAATTTTGGCAGAAAATAATTTTGAATGACAATATATACATACAATATTTTAAACCCTTAAGCAAATAAAAACAACTTTATTATGTAAGAACATATGTCAACCATATTTTGCGGATTCTTAATACCGAGGTGCCTAACACCTTCTTCGGGGATCACTTGAACCATTACCCTGAACTTTGGTTATAATTAGGAATTTTCTTTGTTTTGAAAAAACCTTTAAAAAATAGTTTCCTTGTTTTCCTTATAAATTAGGTGGCGACTCTAAATAAATAAATAATTCCTAGAGTCCACGAGTTATTAAATAGCTTTTATGCCTCGACGTAAAAGTGAACTGTAACAACTATTTCATACGCGCAAGAGCATCCACAATATTATTCCGCTTCGAGAAAGCAATGTCAAGAGTTCCCCACACTACTACATTTCTGACCTAATGCGACGCCCTGTAGGCAAAAACATTTGTATTTGTATCTAGTCAGTTTATTGTCTCGTAAAAATGTACAATATTAGAATGAATCCGAGAAGGATGTCTAAGCCAATGAATATATATTATTGAATTTGGTTCTCTGGCTTTTGTGAGATAACAATGGCCTGAAAGCAACTAAGTTAAATAATTCAGCAAGTTCTTGTTGTTTCATTGTTATGTCCTATAGACCAGCGAAAGTAACTTTTGTTGCATATTCTGTTATAATTTGTTTGATTTATAAGCGTGATATCTAAATTTTAGCTGAAAGTTTATAGTTTTGGTCCTTATTTTCAAGGACAAAAGAAAGTTAGTCTTGTGTTGTCTACATTTGAGTGGAAAGGAAGTTTGGGATTGATTTTGAGATCTTAATGGTTTCTTGACATTCTCTGTTATGGGTTTCTTGTATCAAATTATTTGTGATTTGGATGCGATCAGTGTTGTCCAAGAGAGATGAGGATAAAAGAACATCTTAACAAAGAGATATTTTTGTGAACAATTATTTTGTAATATGTCCTATGAGGTATAATATTGTAATATTGTACATTTGTGAACAATTAGTAATACAGTCCTTTTTTATTATTATTTTTTTCTTTAGATTATTTATTTTTTCATTTTGCAATATTGTGAGTTAATACTTTTGTAATATTGTACTTTTTGTAATTTGTAAACAATCTAGCAATCAAACAGTGCACATCTAATGCGACGGCTACCTCGCCATCGACAGGGTTCCGCCGTCGATTAGGTGTCAAAATAGGCCTCTCAACGATACATATCTAATGCGACGGCTGTCTTGGTCATCGCATTAGGTGGTAGTGGCCGTTGCATTAGATGTGCACCTAATGTGACGGCTGCCCTTAGCCGTCGCATTAGGTGCACATCTAATGCGAAGACAGTAACAGCCGTCGCATTAGGTCCTTCTGGCCGTTGCATTAGGTCCTTCTGGCCGTTGCATTAGGTCCTTCTGGCTTGTTACCACCTGCGTGACTCGTGTTTAGGTATTTTTGTATCTCTCTTGTGTATCTAAATCTACTCACTGTGCCTACCTTGAGATCGCTTGTTGAACCCAATTGCAGTTATTTCTCCCATATCTTGTTGATTATGAGCCTGTTCAATGTGGTTATTGTTGACTTATTGTTTTTGCCTAAATCATGTGGGATACCCTTGTACTTTCCATTTTCTTATATGATATTTGAATTTGGTTACAACTTGTTTCCCATTCTCTATTCGACTTAATAAATTTTGATAAAGTTATACTTCAAATCTCTACTTTATATAAAGATGAATATTTTTAAAAGAAACAAACATTTTACTATCCTTTTGATGAAAACCAAGGATATTGCTTTCTAAAAGAAAGAAGTTTACAAAGGGAGTGTGAAAATGCTAAATTTTGGCAGAAAATAATTTTGAATGACAATATATACATACAATATTTTAAACCCTTAAGCAAATAAAAACAACTTTATTATCTAAGAACATATGTCAACCATATTTTGCGGATTCTTAATACCGAGGTGCCTAACACCTTCTTCGGGGATCACTTGAACCATTACCCTGAACTTTGGTGATAATTAGGAATTTTCTTTGTTTTGAAAAAACCTTTAAAAAATAGTTTCCTTGGTTTCCTTATAAATTAGGTGGCGACTCTAAATAAATAAATAATTTCTAGAGTCCACGAGTTATTAAATAACTTTTATGCCTCCACGTAAAAGTGAACTGTAACAACTATTTCATACGCGCAAGAGCATCCACAATATTATTCCGCTTCGAGAAAGCAATGTCAAGAGTTCCCCACACTACTACATTTCTGACCTAATGCGACGTCCCAGGTAGGCAAAAACATTTGTATTTGTATCTAGTCAGTTGATTGTCTCGTAAAAATGTACAATATTAGAATGAATCCGAGAGGGATGTCTAAGCCAATGAATATATATTATTGAGTTTGGTTCTCTGGCTTTTGTGAGATAACAATGGCCTGAAAGCAACTAAGTTAAATAATCCAGCAAGTTCTTGTTGTTTCATTGTTATGTCCTATAGACCAGCGAAAGTAACTTTTGTTGCATATTCTGTTATAATTTGTTTGATTTATAAGCGTGATATCTAAATTTTAGTTGAAAGTTTATAGTTTTGGTCCTTATTTTCAAGGACAAAAGAAAGTTAGTCTTGTGTTGTCTACATTTGAGTGGAAAGGAAGTTTGGGATTGATTTTGAGATCTTAATGGTTTCTTGACATTCTCTGTTATGGGTTTCTTGGATCAAATTATTTGTGATTTGGATGCGATCAGTGTTGTACAAGATATGAGGATAAAAGAACATCTTAACAGTAGATATTTTTGTGAACAATTATTTTGTAATATGTCCTATGAGGTCTAATATTGTAATATTGTACATTTGTGAACAATTAGTAATACAGTCCTTTTTTATTATTATTTTTTTCTTTAGATTATTTATTTTTTCATTTTGCAATATTGTGAGTTAATACTTTTGTAATATTGTACTTTTTGTAATTTGTAAACAATCTAGCAATCAAACAGTGCACATCTAATGCGACGGCTACCCTTGGCCATCGCATTAGGGGTTCTGGCCGTCGCATTAGGTGTCAAAATAGGCCTCTCAACAGTCACATATCTAATGCGACGGCTGTCCTTGGTCGTCGACAGTGGTAGTGGCCGCCAGATTAGATGCACCTAATGTGACGGCCGCTTAGCCGTCGCGATTAGGTGCACATCTAATGCGAAGACAAGAATACCCGCCACATTAGTCCTTACGCCGTTGCATTAGGTCCTTCCGCCGTTGCATTAGGTCCTTCCGCTTGTTACCACCGCGTGACTCGTGTTTAGGTATTTTTGTATCTCCTCAGGTATCTAAATCTACTCACTGTGCCTACCTTGAGTTGAGACTTCTTGTTGAACCCAATTGAAGTTATTTCTCCCATATCTTGTTGAATATGAGCCTGTTCAATGTGGTTATTGTTGACTTATTTTTTTTTTGCCTAAATCATGTGGGATACCCTTGTACTTTCCATTTTCTTATATGATATTTGAATTTGGTTACAACTTGTTTCCCATTCTCTATTCGACTTAATAAATTTTGATAAAGTTATACTTCAAATCTCTACTTTATATAAAGATGAATATTTTTAAAAGAAACAAACATTTTACTATCCTTTTGATGAAAACCAAGGATATTGCTTTCTAAAAGAAAGGATTTTACAAAGGGAGTGTGAAAATGCTAAATTTTGGCAGAAAATAATTTTGAATGACAATATATACATACAATATTTTAAACCCTTAAGCAAATAAAAACAACTTTATTATCTAAGAACATATGTCAACCATATTTTGCGGATTCTTAATACCGAGGTGCCTAACACCTTCTTCGGGGATCACTTGAACCATTACCCTGAACTTTGGTTATAATTAGGAATATTCTTTGTTTTGAAAAAACCTTTAAAAAATAGTTTCCTTGTTTTCCTTATAAATTAGGTGGCCACTCTAAATAAATAAATAATTCCTAGAGTCCACGAGTTATTATATAGCTTTTATGCCTCCACGTAAAAGTGAACTGTAACAACTATTTCATAAGCGCAAGAGCATCCACAATATTATTCCGCTTCGAGAAAGCAATGTCAAGAGTTCCCCACACTACTACATTTCTGACCTAATGCGACGTCCCAGGTAGGCAAAAACATTTGTATTTGTATCTAGTCAGTTGATTGTCTCGTAAAAATGTACAATATTAGAATGAATCCGAGAGGGATGTCTAAGCCAATGAATATATATTATTGAGTTTGGTTCTCTGGCTTTTGTGAGATAACAATGGCCTGAAAGCAACTAAGTTAAATAATTCAGCAAGTTCTTGTTGTTTCATTGTTATGTCCTATAGACCAGCGAAAGTAACTTTTGTTGCATATTCTGTTATAATTTGTTTGATTTATAAGCGTGATATCTAAATTTTAGCTGAAAGTTTATAGTTTTGGTCCTTATTTTCAAGGACAAAAGAAAGTTAGTCTTGTGTTGTCTACATTTGAGTGGAAAGGAAGTTTGGGATTGATTTTGAGATCTTAATGGTTTCTTGACATTCTCTGTTATGGGTTTCTTGGATCAAATTATTTGTGATTTGGATGCGATCAGTGTTGTACAAGAGATGAGGATAAAAGAACATCTTAACAGTAGATATTTTTGTGAACAATTATTTTGTAATATGTCCTATGAGGTATAATATTGTAATATTGTACATTTGTGAACAATTAGTAATACAGTCCTTTTTTATTATTATTTTTTTCTTTAGATTATTTATTTTTTCATTTTGCAATATTGTGAGTTAATACTTTTGTAATATTGTACTTTTTGTAATTTGTAAACAATCTAGCAATCAAACAGTGCACATCTAATGCGACGGCTACCCTCGCCATCGTGACAGGGTTCCGCCGCGACAGTGTCAAAATAGCTCTCAACATCACATATCTAATGCGACTTGTCCTTGGTCGTCGACAGTGGTAGTGGTCGCAGATTAGATGTGCACCTAATGTGACGGCCGCTTAGCCGCCGTGATTAGGTGCACATCTAATGCGAAGACAAGAATGTGCCGCCGACAGTCCTTCTCGCCGCTGCATTAGGTCCTTCCGCCGTTGCATTAGGTCCTTCTCGCTTGTTACCACCGCGTGACTCGTGTTTAGGTATTTTTGTATCTCCTCAGGTATCTAAATCTACTCACCGTGCCTACCTTGAGTTGAGACCGCTTGTTGAACCAGGGCCAGCTTATTTCTCCCATATCTTGTTGAATATGAGCCTGCTCAATGTGGTTATTGTTGACTTATTTTTTTGCCTAAATCATGTAGGATACCCTTGTACTTTCCATTTTCTTATATGATATTTGAATTTGGTTACAACTTGTTTCCCATTCTCTATTCGACTTAATAAATTTTGATAAAGTTATACTTCAAATCTCTACTTTATATAAAGATGAATATTTTTAAAAGAAACAAACATTTTACCATCCTTTGATGAAAACCAAGGATATTGCTTTCTAAAAGAAAGAATTTTACAAAGTGAGTGTGAAAATGCTAAATTTTAAGAAAATAATTTTGAATGACAATATATACATACAATATTTTAAACCCTTAAGCAAATAAAAACAACTTTATTATCTAAGAACATATGTCAATCATATTTTGCGGATTCTTAATACCGAGGTGCCTAACACCTTATTCGGGGATCACTTGAACCATTACCTAACTTTGGTTATAATTAGGAATTTTCTTTGTTTTGAAAACCTTTAAAAATAGTTTCCTTGTTTTCCTTATAAATTAGTGGACTATAAATAAATAAATAATTCCTAGAGTCCACGAGTTATTAAATAGCTTTTATGCCTCCACGTAAAAGTGAATCAGAATAACTATTTCATACGCGCAAGAGCATCCACAATATTATTCCGCTTCGAGAAAGCAATGTCAAGAGTTCCCCACACTACTACATTTCTGACCTAATGCGACGTCCCAGGTAGGCAAAAACATTTGTATTTGTATCTAGTCAGTTGATTCTCTCGTAAAAATGTACAATATTAGAATGAATCCGAGAGGGATGTCTAAGCCAATGAATATATATTATTGAGTTTGGTTCTCGGGCTTTTGTGAGATAACAATGGCATGAAAGCAACTAAGTTAAATAATTGAGCAAGTTCTTGTTGTTTCATTGTTATGTCCTATAGACCAGCGAAAGTAACTTTTGTTGCATATTCTGTTACAATTTGTTTGATTTATAAGCGTGATATCTAAATTTTGGCTGAAAGTTTATAGTTTTGGTCCTTATTTTCAAGGACAAAAGAAAGTTAGTCTTGTGTTGTCTACATTTGAGTGGAAAGGAAGTTTGGGATTAATTTTGAGATCTTAATGGTTTCTTGACATTCTCTGTTATGGGTTTCTTGGATCACATTATTTGTGATTTGGATGCGATCAGTGTTGTACAAGAGATGAGGATAAAAGAACATCTTAACAGTAGATACTTTTGTGAACAATTATTTTGTAATATGTCCTATGAGGTCTAATATTGTAATATTGTACATTTGTGAACAATTAGTAATACAGTCCTTTTTTTTTATTATTTTTTTCTTTTTATTATTTAATTTTTCATTTTGCAATATTGTGAGTTAATACTTTTGTAATATTGTACTTTTTGTAATTTGTAAACAATCTAGCAATCAAACAGTGCACATCTAATGCGACGGCTACCCTTGGCCATCGCATTAGGGGTTCTGGCCGTCGCATTAGGTGTCAAAATAGGCCTCTCAACAGTCACATATCTAATGCGACGGCTGTCCTTGGTCGTCGCATTAGGTGGTAGTGGTCGTTGCATTAGATGTGCACCTAATGTGACGGTTGCCCTTAGCGGTCACATTAGGTGCACATCTAATGCGAAGACAGTAACAGCCGTCGCATTAGGTCCTTCTGGCCGTTGCATTAGGTCCTTCTGGCCGTTGCATTAGGTCATTCTGGCTTGTTACCACCTGCGTGACTCGTGTTGAGGTATTTTTGTATCTCCCTTGTGTATCTAAATCTAATCACTGTGCCTACCTTGAGTTGAGACTGCTTGTTGAACCCAATTGCAGTTATTTCTCCCATATCTTGTTGAATATGAGCCTGTTCAATGTGGTTATTGTTGACTTATTTTTTTTGCCTAAATCATGTGGGATACCCTTGTACTTTCCATTTTCTTATATGATATTTGAATTTGGTTACAACTTGTTTCCCATTCTCTATTCGACTTAATAAATTTTGATAAAGTTATACTTCAAATCTCTACTTTATATAAAGATGAATATTTTTAAAAGAAACAAACATTTTACCATCCTTTTGATGAAAACCAAGGATATTGCTTTCTAAAAGAAAGAATTTTACAAAGGGAGTGTGAAAATGCTAAATTTTAAGTAAAATAATTTTGAATGACAATATATACATACAATATTTTAAACCCTTAAGCAAATAAAAACAACTTTATTATCTAAGAACATATGTCAACTATATTTTGCGGATTCTTAATACCGAGGTGCCTAACACCTTCTTCGGGGATCACTTGAACCATTACCCTGAACTTTGGTTATAATTAGGAATTTTCTTTGTTTTGAAAAAACCTTTAAAAAATAGTTTCCTTGTTTTCCTTATAAATTAGGTGGCGACTCTAAATAAATAAATAATTCCTAGAGTCCACGAGTTATTAAATAGCTTTTATGC
Source organism: Przewalskia tangutica (assembly GCA_029844215.1). NCBI lineage: Eukaryota > Viridiplantae > Streptophyta > Magnoliopsida > Solanales > Solanaceae > Przewalskia > Przewalskia tangutica. The sequence continues at coordinate 77,262,042 of CM056732.1, read as the reverse complement.
CTCCACGTAAAAGTGAACTGTAACAACTATTTCATACGCGCAAGAGCATCCACAATATTATTCCGCTTCGAGAAAGCAATGTCAAGAGTTCCCCACGCTACTACATTTCTGACCTAATGCGACGTCCCAGGTAGGCAAAAACATTTGTATTTGTATCTAGTCAGTTGATTGTCTCGTAAAAATGTACAATATTAGAATGAATCCGAGAGGGATGTCTAAGCCAATGAATATATATTATTGAGTTTGGTTCTCTGGCTTTTGTGAGATAACAATGGCCTGAAAGCAACTAAGTTAAATAATTCAGCAAGTTCTTCTTGTTTCATTGTTATGTCCTATAGACCAGCGAAACTAACTTTTGTTGCATATTCTGTTATAATTTGTTTGATTTATAAGCGTGATATCTAAATTTTAGCTGAAAGTTTATAGTTTTGGTCCTTATTTTCAAGGACAAAAGAAAGTTAGTCTTGTGTTGTCTACATTTGAGTGGAAAGGAAGTTTGGGATTGATTTTGAGATCTTAATGGTTTCTTGACACTCTCTGTTATGGGTTTCTTGGATCAAATTATTTGTGATTTGGATGCGATCAGTGTTGTACAAGAGATGAGGATAAAAGAACATCTTAACAGTAGATATTTTTGTGAACAATTATTTTGTAATATGTCCTATGAGGTCTAATATTGTAATATTGTACATTTGTGAACAATTAGTAATGATCCTTTTTATTATTATTTTTTTCTTTAGATTATTTATTTTTTCATTTTGCAATATTGTGAGTTAATACTTTTGTAATATTGTACTTTTTGTAATTTGTAAACAATCTAGCAATCAAACAGTGCACATCTAATGCGACGGCTACCCTTGGCCATCGCATTAGGGGTTCTGGCCGTCGCATTAGGTGTCAAAATAGGCCTCTCAACAGTCACATATCTAATGCGACGGCCCTCGTCGTCGCGACAGTGGTAGTGGCGTTGCGTTAGATGTGCACCTAATGTGACGGCCGCCTAGCCGTCGATTAGGTGCACATCTAATGCGAAGACAAGAATACCGCCGATTAGGTGCACATCTAATGCGAAGACAAGAATACCGGCCGCATTAGGTCCTTCCGCCGCCAGATTAGGTCCTTCTGGCTTGTTACCACCTGCGTGACTCGTGTTGAGGTATTTTTGTATCTCCCTTGTGTATCTAAATCTACTCACTGTGCCTACCTTGAGTTGAGACTGCTTGTTGAACCCAATTGCAGTTATTTCTCCCATATCTTGTTGAATATGAGCCTGTTCAATGTGGTTATTGTTGACTTATTTTTTTTGCCTAAATCATGTGGGATACCCTTGTACTTTCCATTTTCTTATATGATATTTGAATTTGGTTACAACTTGTTTCCCATTCTCTATTCGACTTAATAAATTTTGATAAAGTTATACTTCAAATCTCTACTTTATATAAGGATGAATATTTTTAAAAGAAACAAACATTTTACCATCCTTTTGATGAAAACCTAGGATATTGCTTTCTAAAAGAAAGAATTTTACAAAGGGAGTGTGAAAATGCTAAATTTTGGCAGAAAATAATTTTGAATGACAATATATACATACAATATTTTAAACCCTTAAGCAAATAAAAACAACTTTATTATCTAAGAACATATGTCAACCATATTTTGCGGATTCTTAATACCGAGGTGCCTAACACCTTCTTCGGGGATCACTTGAACCATTACCCTGAACTTTGGTTATAATTAGGAATTTTCTTTGTTTTGAAAAAACCTTTAAAAAATAGTTTCCTTGTTTTCCTTATAAATTAGGTGGCGACTCTAAATAAATAAATAATTCCTAGAGTCCACGAGTTATTAAATATCTTTTATGCCTCCACGTAAAAGTGAACTGTAACAACTATTTCATACGCGCAAGAGCATCCACAATATTATTCCGCTTCGAGAAAGCAATGTCAAGAGTTCCCCACACTACTACATTTCTGACCTAATGCGACGTCCCAGGTAGGCAAAAACATTTGTATTTGTATCTAGTCAGTTGATTGTCTCGTAAAAATGTACAATATTAGAATGAATCCGAGAGGGATGTCTAAGCCAGTGAATATATATTATTGAGTTTGGTTCTCTGGCTTTTGTGAGATAACAATGGCCTGAAAGCAACTAAGTTAAATAATTCAGCAAGTTCTTGTTGTTTCATTGTTATGTCCTATAGACCAAATGAAAAGTAACTTTTGTTGCATATTCGTTATAATTTGTTTGATTTATAAGCGTGATATCTAAATTTTAGTGAAAGTTTATAGTTTTGGTCCTTATTTTCAAGGACAAAAGAAAGTTAGTCTTGTGTTGTCTACATTTGAGTGGAAAGGAAGTTTGGGATTGATTTTGAGATCTTAATGGTTTCTTGACACTCTCACATGGGTTTCTTGGATCAAATTATTTGTGATTTGGATGCGATCAGTGTTGTACAAGAGATGAGGATAAAAGAACATCTTAACAGTAGATATTTTTGTGAACAATTATTTTGTAATATGTCCTATGAGGTCTAATATTGTAATATTGTACATTTGTGAACAATTAGTATCTGATCCTTTTTATTATTATTTTTTCTTTAGATTATTTATTTTTCATTTTGCAATATTGTGAGTTAATACTTTTGTAATATTGTACTTTTGTAATTTGTAAACAATCTAGCAATCAAATAAGGTACATCTAATGCGACGGCTACCCTCGCCATCGCAGGGTTCCGCCGTCGCATTAGGTGTCAAAATAGGCCTCTCAACAGTCACATATCTAATGCGACGGTTGTCCTTGGTCGTCGCATTAGGTGGTAGTGGCCGTTGCATTAGATGTGCACCTAATGTGACGGCTGCCCTTAGCCGTCGCATTAGGTGCACATCTAATGTGAAGACAAGAATGTACCGCCGATTAGGTCCTTCTCGCCGCATTAGGTCCTTCCGCTTGTTACCACCTGCGCGACTCGTGTTGAGGTATTTTTGTATCTCCCTTGTGTATCTAAATCTACTCACTGTGCCTACCTTGAGTTGAGACTGCTTGTTGAACCCAATTGCAGTTATTTCTCCCATATCTTGTTGAATATGAGCCTGTTCAATGTGGTTATTGTTGACTTATTTTTTTTGCCTAAATCATGTGGGATACCCTTGTACTTTCCATTTTCTTATATGATATTTGAATTTGGTTACAACTTGTTTCCCATTCTCTATTCGACTTAATAAATTTTGATAAAGTTATACTTCAAATCTCTACTTTATATAAAGATGAATATTTTTAAAAGAAACAAACATTTTACCATCCTTTTGATGAAAACCAAGGATATTGCTTTCTAAAAGAAAGAATTTTACAAAGGGAGTGTGAAAATGCTAAATTTTGGCAGAAAATAATTTTGAATGACAATATATACATACAATATTTTAAACCCTTAAGCAAATAAAAACAACTTTATTATCTAAGAACATATGTCAACCATATTTTGCGGATTCTTAATACCGAGGTGCCTAACACCTTCTTCGGGGATCACTTGAACCATTACCCTGAACTTTGGTTATAATTAGGAATTTTCTTTGTTTTGAAAAAACCTTTAAAAAATAGTTTCCTTGTTTTCCTTATAAATTAGGTGGCGACTCTAAATAAATAAATAATTCCTAGAGTCCACGAGTTATTAAATAGCTTTTATGCCTCCACGTAAAGTGAATCAGAATAACTGTTTCATACGCGCAAGAGCATCCACAATATTATTCCGCTTCGAGAAAGCAATGTCAAGAGTTCCCCACACTACTACATTTCTGATCTAATGCGACGCCCCAGGTAGGCAAAAACATTTGTATTTGTATCTAGTCAGTTGATTGTCTCGTAAAAATGTACAATGTTAGAATGAATCAGGAGGATGTCTAAGCCAATGAATATATATTATTGAGTTTGGTTCTCCGCTTTTGTGAGATAACAATGGCACGAAAGCAACTAAGTTAAATAATTCACAAGTTCTTGTTGTTTCATTGTTATGTCCTATAGACCAATGAAAGAAACTTTTGTTGCATATTCATTATAATTTGTTTGATTTATAAGCGTGATATCTAAATTTTAGTGAAAGTTTATAGTTTTGGTCCTTATTTTCAAGGACAAAAGAAAGTTAGTCTTGTGTTGTCTACATTTGAGTGGAAAGGAAGTTTGGGATTGATTTTGAGATCTTAATGGTTTCTTGACACTCTCACATGGGTTTCTTGGATCAAATTATTTGTGATTTGGATGCGATCGTGTTGTACAAGAGATGAGGATAAAAGAACATCTTAACAATAGATATTTTTGTGAACAATTATTTTGTAATATGTCTATGAGGTCTAATATTGTAATATTGTACATTTGTGAACAATTAGTCTGATCCTTTTTTTATTATTATTTTTTTCTTTAGATTATTTATTTTTTCATTTTGCAATATTGTGAGTTAATACTTTTGTAATATTGTACTTTTTGTAATTTGTAAACAATCTAGCAATCAAACAGTGCACATTTAATGCGACGGCTACCCTTGGCCATCGCATTAGGGGTTCTGGCCGTCGCATTAGGTGTCAAAATAGGCCTCTCAACAGTCACATATCTAATGCGACGGCTGTCCGGGGTCGTCGACAGTGGTAGTTGCTAGCATTAGATGTGCACCTAATGTGACGGCCGCCTTAGCCGTGATTAGGTGCACATCTAATGCGAAGACAGTAACAGCCGTCGCATTAGGTCCTTCTGGCCGTTGCATTAGGTCCTTCTGGCTTGTTACCACCTGCGTGACTCGTGTTGAGGTATTTTTCTATCTCCCTTGTGTATCTAAATCTAGTCACTGTGCCTACCTTGAGTTGAGACTGCATGTTGAACCCAATTGCAGTTATTTCTCCCATATCTTGTTGAATATGAGCCTGTTCAATGTGGTTATTGTTGACTTATTTTTTTTGCCTAAATCATGTGGGATACCCTTGTACTTTCCATTTTCTTATATGATATTTGAATTTGGTTACAACTTGTTTCCCATTCTCTATTCGACTTAATAAATTTTGATAAAGTTATACTTCAAATCTCTACTTTATATAAAGATGAATATTTTTAAAAGAAACAAACATTTTACCATCCTTTTGATGAAAACCAAGGATATTGCTTTCTATAAGAAAGAATTTTACAAAGGGAGTGTGAAAATGCTAAATTTTGGCAGAAAATAATTTTGAATGACAATATATACATACAATATTTTAAACCCTTAAGCAAATAAAAACAACTTTATTATCTAAGAACATATGTCAACCATATTTTGCGGATTCTTAATACCGAGGTGCCTAACACCTTCTTCGGGGATCACTTGAACCATTACCCTGAACTTTGGTTATAATTAGGAATTTTCTTTGTTTTGAAAAAACCTTTAAAAAATAGTTTCCTTGTTTTCCTTATAAATTAGGTGGCGACTCTAAATAAATAAATAATTCCTAGAGTCCACGAGTTATTAAATAGCTTTTATGCCTCCACGTAAAAGTGAACTGTAACAACTATTTCATACGCGCAAGAGCATCCACAATATTATTCCGCTTCGAGAAAGCAATGTCAAGAGTTCCCCACACTACTACATTTCTGACCTAATGCGACGTCCCAGGTAGGCAAAAACATTTGTATTTGTATCTAGTCAGTTGATTGTCTCGTAAAAATGTACAATATTAGAATGAATCCGAGAGGGATGTCTAAGCCAATGAATATATATTATTGAGTTTGGTTCTCTGGCTTTTGTGAGATAACAATGGCCTGAAAGCAACTAAGTTAAATAATTCAGCAAGTTCTTGTTGTTTCATTGTTATGTCCTATAGACCAGCGAAAGTAACTTTTGTTGCATATTCTGTTATAATTTGTTTGATTTATAAGCGTGATATCTAAATTTTAGCTGAAAGTTTATAGTTTTGGTCCTTATTTTCAAGGACAAAAGAAAGTTAGTCTTGTGTTGTCTACATTTGAGTGGAAAGGAAGTTTGGGATTGATTTTGAGATCTTAATGGTTTCTTGACATTCTCTGTTATGGGTTTCTTGGATCACACTATTTGTGATTTGGATGCGATCAGTGTTGTACAAGAGATGAGGATAAAAGAACATCTTAACAGTAGATACTTTTGTGAAAAATTATTTTGTAATATGTCCTATGAGGTCTAATATTGTAATATTGTACATTTTTGAACAATTAGTAATACAGCCCTTTTTTATTATTATTATTTTCTTTTTATTATTTATTTTTCATTTTGCAATATTGTGAGTTAATACTTTTATAATATTGTACTTTTTGTAATTTGTAAACAATCTAGCAATCAAACAGTGCACATCTAATGCGACGGCTACCCTTGGCCATCACATTAGGGGTTCTGGCCGTCGCATTAGGTGTCAAAATAGGCCTCTCAACAGTCACATATCTAATGTGACGGCTGTCCTTGGTCGTCGCATTAGGTGGTAGTGGCCGTTGCATTAGATGTGCACCTAATGTGACGGATGCGCTTAGCCGTCGCATTAGGTGCACATCTAATGCGAAGACAGTAACAGCCGTCGCATTAGGTCCTTCTGGCCATTGCATTAGGTCCTTCTGGTCGTTGCATTAGGTCCTTCTGGCTTGTTACCACCTGCGTGACTCGTGTTGAGGTATTTTTGTATCTCCCTTGTGTATCTAAATCTACTCACTGTGCCTACCTTGAGTTGAGACTGCTTGTTGAACCCAATTGCAGTTATTTCTCCCATATCTTGTTGAATATGAGCCTGTTCAATGTGGTTATTGTTGACTTATTTTTTTTGCCTAAATCATGTGGGATACCCTTGTACTTTCCATTTTCTTATATGATATTTGAATTTGGTTACAACTTGTTTCCCATTCTCTATTCGACTTAATAAATTTTGATAAAGTTATACTTCAAATCTCTACTTTATATAAAGATGAATATTTTTAAAAGAAACAAACATTTTACCATCCTTTTGATGAAAACCAAGGATATTGCTTTCTAAAAGAAAGAATTTTACAAAGGGAGTGTGAAAATGCTAAATTTTGGCAGAAAATAATTTTGAATGACAATATATACATACAATATTTTAAACCCTTAAGCAAATAAAAACAACTTTATTATCTAAGAACATATGTCAACCATATTTTGCGGATTCTTAATACCGAGGTGCCTAACACCTTCTTCGGGGATCACTTGAACCATTACCCTGAACTTTGGTTATAATTAGGAATTTTCTTTGTTTTGAAAAAACCTTTAAAAAATAGTTTCCTTGTTTTCCTTATAAATTAGGTGGCGACTCTAAATAAATAAATAATTCCTAGAGTCCACGAGTTATTAAATAGCTTTTATGCCTCCACGTAAAAGTGAACTGTAACAACTATTTCATACGCGCAAGAGCATCCACAATATTATTCCGCTTCGAGAAAGCAATGTCAAGAGTTCCCCACACTACTACATTTCTGACCTAATGCGACGTCCCAGGTAGGCAAAAACATTTGTATTTGTATCTAGTCAGTTGATTGTCTCGTAAAAATGTACAATATTAGAATGAATCCGAGAGGGATGTCTAAGCCAATGAATATATATTATTGAGTTTGGTTCTCTGGCTTTTGTGAGATAACAATGGCCTGAAAGCAACTAAGTTAAATAATTGAGCAAGTTCTTGTTGTTTCATTGTTATGTCCTAAGACCAACGAAAGTAACTTTTGTTGCATATTCTGTTATAATTTGTTTGATTTATAAGTGTGATATCTAAATTTTAGCTGAAAGTTTATAGTTTTGGTCCTTATTTTCAGGGACAAAAGAAAATTATTCTTGTGTTGTCTACATTTAAGCGGAAATGAAGTTTGGGATTGATTTTGAGATCTTAATGGTTTCTTGACATTCTCTGTTCTGGGTTTCTTGGATCACATTATTTGTGATTTGGATGCGATCAGTGTTGTACAAGAGATGAGGATAAAAGAACATCTTAACAGTAGATACTTTTGTGAACAATTATTTTGTAATATGTCCTATGAGGTCTAATATTGTAATATTGTACATTTGTGAACAATTAGTAATACAATCCTTTTTTATTATTATTTTTCTCTTTTTATTATTTATTTTTTCATTTTGCAATATTGTGAGCTAATCCTTTTGTAATATTACACATTTTGTAATATGTGAACAATCTAGCAATCAAACAGTGCACATCTAATGCGACGGCTACCCTTGGCCGTCGCATTAGGTGTCAAAATAGGCCTCTCAACAGTCACAAATCTAATGCGACGGCTGCCCTTGGCCGTCGCATTAGGTGGTAGTGGTCATTGCATTAGATGTGCACCTAATGCGACGGCTGCCCTTAGCCGTCACATTAGGTGCATATCTAATGCTACGGCAGTAACAACCGTCGCATTAGGTCCTTCTGGCCATTGCATTAGACCTAATGCAACGGCAGCTGATGCAACGTCTTCTAGCCGTCGCATTAGGTATAATGCAACGGCCAGAAGGCCCTAATGCGACGATTTTGAGGCGTCGCATTAGCCTAGAAATGTAGTAATGTTATGTCATTTGCAATTACTGAATTATTATTTGATTGTTTGAATTATTCACTAATGTGCATTCCTTGAACTAAATGTTGTCATTGATAGTGTTAGATATTAATGATAGAACATAGTTCTTAAAGTAGCCTAGACTGATGATCATTGAGAATGGGATATTGGCATGCCCTGCTGATAAACTATTTGTTATACATGTCTAGAGTTTTATCAGCATGTGGGAAATATAGGTCCTTTGACCTGAGGTCAATACACGTCTGGTTTGTAGAGTAATGTATTTTGATCATGTCCTAAGCTTAAATTTCTTATAGGATAAGACATGACATGAATTGGGTACATTGTGATACAGACTAAGATGGTAGTTGAGCCAAGACTCCTCGATTAGATATTCGTGAGAACACTCAGCTTCTCAGTGATATTAGGTCGACCAAGTCATTGTACAATGCAAGAGACATTGTCACACCCTTTTTCGACCGCGACATTTACTTCTTTTGGTGAATCCTGCTTAATAAATGTTAGGAAATAAAATAAATGCAAAAAATGCTAAAGGTATTAAAAGTGCTTGAAAGGTGCTAGAATATTAAAAGTGCTAAAAGGTGCTAAATGCTAAGGGGTGCTAAAGGGTTCGCGGAGTCGTCACCTAATTGTTTTGGGTGAATTAGGACACCTAAATGTCAACTAAGTTAAAGTCGACATTAACTCCATTTTAATGGTCTGCGAAATTGTGTGAGATTCTGGGCAAGGGTTCTTTATTATCCTAAAGGGAAGGGGTCAGGCACCCTAAAGGATCCGCTAACTTGCCGTTGTCCGTTCAAACCTAGGGTTAATTATTTATGCTAAGAAAAATGTATGTTAAAAATATTTAAGTAAAAGATGTTGTAAATATCCCTAAGAGAAAAATACATTTTTTGATAATAAAAGAAAATCATAATGTTTGTTTATAGAAATAAGGTTAATTTTGAAGGAACATATTCGTTCGTAAAATACTTAAATAAGATGTTTATATTGCATAGCATAATATAAAGGGTAGTACTGCAAAATTAGTTATGGCAAAGTATGCATTGATAAAAATATGTCTAACATGTAAAAGTGTCTATTAGGCAAGAGGTAATAAAAGTATGATTTTTAAAATAATGTATGCAATAGTAGAGTTTATAAGAAAATGAGTTTCTCATGTTAGATAATATTTTAACTAGATGAATAGCCGTGCTAGCGAGAGTTACGAAGTGGTTTTAATGTAACTTAGGCGGTGTATTACAAGCTAAGAACAATTAACTTAGGGGGAATGGATTTCTGGTGTCAAACTACCTTCTAATTTATTGAGTTAATATTAACTACTCTTAAGTATAACATTAATAATGCAATGTTAGACAATTAGTTCACAACAAATAAATGGGGGCGGGATAAGAAAACAGTAAAGGTGACTCGAGGAAATGGCGATGTCATTCGCCGGTGGCTTGGAATTTTCGAGGCGGAGATGAAGATGCACATAGATGTAGGTCCTCGTTTGTTGTAACTCATGAGGAGTCTCGCAATGAGACTCTTCGTCTAGCTCCGATGCGTGTCATGCAAAAGAAAAGAAGATAAGGATTAGTACATGCCCAAATTTATTTAAATAACAGGCAAACATTTAATGCAATGTTTAATCCTGCACAGATATAGGGACCAACAGAGGGCAAAATAAATGATAATGGACAAGTATACATACAACGCAAATCATCTTCTAATACATATAGTTTAGAACTTAGGTCTACTGTTATAAAAAACAGACAAGACAGCAGCCCCCCCCCCCCTCAAGCACGTCATTTCAGCAGGACAGAACAGGTCCAGCCACTAAATGATGGGAGAAGGTAGCAAACCAGTTATAATTTCATATCAGGCTGTATGCTTCAGTACATCCAAGTATCACATTTAAAATAGAAAAAAAATCATGTTTCATATTTCATGCTAGCAATCTTATTCATTCCAAACAGAGGTCACATGCTCTCAATCAAAGATAACAAAGAGGAAGTCCCAAGACTTTGCCCAGATTTTACACAAACAAGTTGCAAGGGGAGTAGGGAGATTGGTCCAGGACCTATAACACTTGGAGCATTTATCGAAGAGACTAGGCAGCAGGGATTAAAACTATCTCTGATATAATGCATACTTAACCACTAAAAGCAGACATACTAAAATAAATGTATTTTCATACATAGATTCGGCGATTTCACTGGGAATTTAAGCCATTTTGCAGGACAAACCAAATTACAAGAAATAGTTTGAAAGCTGGGAACAGACAATAATATATGCCTTAATAGATAGTGTCCGCACGTCATTTCACATAAAATGCTAAGAACTCTTTATCCCTAATGATGTCTGAACAGTTCCTAGCCTACTGGATTCGACTTCATTTTATTAATGCGACTGAGTTAACACATTAATACCAAAAGATGTCACTCAAATATGCAGAGAGTGCCCAACAATTAAACTAAATGGATACACACAACTACATCATATTAATCATCTCAACAAGACACAGTAAGATCGGATATTATCTGCCATCAATACAAACACGCTACCGATACTGGTATTAAACTAATCACATTAACAAACATAATTACGAATACCACTAGCGATTAATTCTGACTAAACAGGTTCAACACAAACAAATGTACTTCAAATCATACACAAATGGCATTAAACATAACCAACAGAACACATCATTCCAACAGATTATAAAGCGTAAATCGCATAAGAAATCTGAAAGAGAACGGGTTTACCTTCTCCGGACAGCGACCCGAGGCAGCGTATCAAGTCGTCGATCCGCTCGGAGGTTTTATGCTATGCGATTTAAAACGATGTGGTTTCTGGGTTTTTATTTTGTGTTATCGGGGGGGCTAAGATGTGCGAAACTAGGGGGTTTCTAGGTGTAGAACTCTTAATGTCCCTCGACTGCTTCCTCCTATGCTTGCATGTATAAGTCGATCTTTTTTTTTTACGGTCCATGGGGTCTAGATTGCTATCCAAAGAAAAGGGTTTGAGGATTTCGATTATTGCTGCCTGACCCTCGATTGCCTCCTCTCATTGCATATATAAATCGCCCATTTATAGTCCCGATTTGGGTTCCCTATTTGGTAGCTTATGATTTGGTGTGATTTTGTACTGATTTCGTGCGCATTTGATATTGATTTTCGAGTGATTTTTACCAAAAATAGACGATTTGGTGTTAATCTTTGGTTATGTGTATGCATGGGTAAGGGAAACCCCGGATTCTCCGGCGAGAATCTCGGGTTGGGGTGATGGCGGTGATAGGTGCGGCTACTGAAGCTTTTTAGGGTTCTTCTCATTTTTTTTTGTTTTTAGGTCTTTTTCTTTTGGACGATGGAGGGGGGGAGAAGGTATAAAGGGTCTGGTGGGCCTTTAGGTGAAAAATAGGAAATGGGCCGCAGGTTGGGCTGGCGGGTTTGTGGGTTGCGTTTTAAAGATTTTGGGTTGGGTAGAATTTAGGTGTTAGTTTTAAGTATTAGGTATTTAATTAGTGGTAAATTATTTAAATTGTGATTAAATTATTTAGGTGTTTTATTAGTCTATGTTTGAGTTTAAATTATTATAAAGAATAAAGACGGGCGTGCTATTTAAGGACTGCTTAATATTTTATAATGCGACGCTGTTAAAACGCATGTATTAGATTGAAATTAATTTAAGTTACGAATTATGAAATTGTCTTGCTATTAATAAATGCGAATATTCTATTTAACACGACGTCATTGTCAAATTATTTATTTTATGTATTTATTTATTTTATTATCATTTAAGAATTATGACAGGGCTTAAAATTAATAAATACGGGCGCGAACTCTAAGTGTGTAAGACGTGGTGTCATTATTAAATTGCTTATTTATGCATGTATTAATGTTTTTTTATTTTATTTTTTATTTTTTATTTTTTACTGTTGCATTTTATTATTAAAATTATTTTAAAATTAGTGTAATTTTGTAGTTAAGGACTGGACGGGATGGTCAAAATTGGGTGTCAACAGACATATTTGAGATATGATTTAGTTGTCGACTAATATAGATGAGATAAAGTGATCAAGTCATTTGGATAGACACTTGACAAATGCTAAGCTTGATCGAGTGTGTTGAGAATGAAATGAATCTATCATCCCACATAGAGGTTGTGTTTACTATGAGTCTTGTACTCCGCACATTGAGTTAGTCACCGGCGCAGTCTAGGAATTTCGTGTGAACCTTAATTTAATTAAGTGTCGATGTGAGAAGGCCTAAAGGGTCACACTAAGTCGATTGTCTTTTCGGTCTAAGGGTATATTGAGTGAGGATAAAATATTCAATTTAGAATTGAGATATTTTAAACAATAATAAATTATGGGATAATTTCTATTTGATGGAAATTACTTAATTAAGTCAAAATTAGATTTTGGATTTAATAAAAATTAAAATGTGCAGAAATATTAAAAACAGGAGGCGCCGCGGCGCCTAGGAGGCAGAGTCGCGGCGCTGGTGCGACAGTGGGCCCAGTCTGACTGACCCACTGAATTTCAGATTTTGGACAGGTTTTAAAGCTTGATCCAAGTCTGACTTGGTTTCTCTCCTCCCTATATATTTGACACTTAACCCATAATTTTAGAGTTACACTTTCTTACTTTCTGAACTCAGAGTTCAGAGATTAAAATCCTCTCAAACCTATGTCAAGATTTTTTGGCTTTCCTGACAAAGGAGTATACCATAGTGAAGGCTTGCACCCGAGGAGACAATCGCGTGCACACCTTTTAGTAGAGACTTAAGATAACATAAACTGTAAGTTTTCTTCTGTTTTTGCAGATTTCAATTGTAATGTAATCATACCAGACGACTTTGTTGGGGCAAGTAAGTTCATAAAATTTTAAATTTTTATTGTGCATTACTTGTGTGTTTTAGACCTAACAAAACCCTACAAGTCCATCGTAGAAACAAATGATGACATGGTTGTCCACCTATGCAGTCCACGTAACTAAAATCTCTCTCCCCTTTAAATCATTGTTTTCTTCTATAAATTAGAACCCTAATTTCAAAAAAAAATAAATATCTTCCCCACTGAATTTCCATGAAAATCTCAAACAATGTTATCTCGAACAACCACAATACACTGAATTGGATCTTTTTAATAAGTATTTTATCAGTATTTTAATCTTTTTATCATTTTTTAAATTTACTCAAAATACCTTTTTTAATTTCTTTATTAAATTCATTTCATCTTTCTTTTAACAAAAAAATTCCTTTTCTTTTTTAAGTGAAGAAAGATGATATATAAATGAAGTGTCCTGCATTGTAGGATCGTTCACGTGAGTACTATAAATATTCTCATTTTTTATTTTTAGTCACATTATTACACCTATTTAAAAATTCAGTGGGGAAGAAAAAAATTAAAAATTAGGGCTCTAGTTTGGAGAAGCAAGCATTGAGTTTGTTAAAATAAGATAAATAATGTATAAATATTCTAAATATGATAGAATATATTTAAACCTGAAGTGTAGAATATTCTAATGGATTTACATTAATTGCAGATATTTTATTTCCTTTTGCTCCTTACTTTCTTGTGTATAAATAGGGTTGTAGTCCTTTGTATTAATATAATGAACTGAAACCTTCATTCTCCAGAATTTCTCTGTTTCACTTCAATAAGGAACAGCTTGTACATACAAAGAGGCATTTACTGTTCCTTATTGACAGCAAGCTATGAAACAATAATTGTAGGCCTTTGAAAAGACCCATAATTGGACTTAGTTGACACTCTTTCTGATAAGACTCTTGTTGATTACAAGTGGATCTACAAAATTAAGACAATGGCTCTGTGGAAAGATACAAGGCCCGATTGGTTGTTAGAGGATTCACTCAGTATGGAATTGATTATGAGGAGACCTTCGCTCCAATAGCTCGTGTTACATCTGTTCGGACCCTTCTTGCTATTGCATCAACTAAACAGTGGGGACTTTCTCAAATGGATGTCAAAAATACTTTTCTTATTGGAGATTTAAAAAAAGAGGTTTATAAGAAACCACTGTCGGGATACAGTTGTCCTCCCAATAAGGTATGTCATTTTTGTCGAGCATTGTATAGTTTAAAACAAGCTCCACAATTTTGGTATGCCAAATTTAGTTCTACATTGCAAACTAGGATTCTCTTCTAGCCCACATGATACTGCTCTTTTTGTATGCAATACAACTCAAGGTATTGTTTTTTTATTTCTTTATGTGGATGATATGATTATCACTGCTGATGATACTGCTGAATTTCAGAGGTTAAAGAATTTTTAAGTACCAATTTTGAGATGAAGGATTTAGGCTCTCTCAATTATTTCTTAGGCCTCAAAGTTCTCATCTCTGATGATGGGATTTTTGTATCTCAAGCTAAGTATGCTTCTGTTTTAATATCAAAAGTGAAACAAAGAGCACACCTCTTGAGCCTATTGTGTGATTTTCTTCTACTGATAGTACTTTATAATCTAATGCCACTCTTTATGGACGTTTGTTGGTAGTCTTATCTATGTGACTATAACTCGTCCAGCTTATGATGTTCATAGTCAGTCAATTCATTTTGCACCTCGTTCTACTCATTATGTTATTGTGTTTTGCATTTTTCGTTATGTCAAAGGCACTCTTTTCTATGAATTTCATTTTGCTGTTAATTCTTTTCTAGAATTACAAGCATATGTTGATGCTGATTGTGGGCGTGATCCCATTGATAGAAATTCTACTACTGGTTACTGCATTTTTTAGGAGATTCTATTATGTATAAACTATAGCATCCCGATCAAACACTGAATCAGAATATCGAGCACTTGTTGACACTATTGCTAAGATATTATGGTTTTGTTGGTTATTGGCCGACATGAATGTTTTTCAACTTTCTGTCACTATCTTTATTATGATAATCGTTGTAGCATTCATATTGCTCATAATGATGTGTTTCATAAGGATACAAAGCATATTGAGATTGATTGTCATTTTACTCATCAACACATTGATCTTTGTGCCATTCGATTAGCTTTTATTGGGTCGACAGATCAACCAGTTGACAGTTTCACCAAGCCTCATCTTCCTAGACATTTTCAAGTTCTAATGGCCAAACTCAATCTGGTTTCTTCTAAACATCTTGAGTTTGAAGAAGATGTTAAAATATGGTAAATATTGTAGAGATATTCTTAATATGGTAGAATATATTTAGACTTTAAGTGTAGAATATTTTAGAGGATTTACATTAATTGTAGATATCTTATTTCCTTTTTCTCCTTACTTTCTTGTGTATAAATACTTAAATAGGATTGTAGTCCTTTGTATTAATATAATGGATAGAAACGTACATTCACCAGAATTTCTCTGTTTCTAACAGCTTTAAACGGAAGGGGTTTTTTAGCCATATGGATTGCCCAGGTGGACAGTCTCGTCAGCATTTTTTCACGGCGAACTGCCCAATCAGCATATGTGGTAGTCCGTTCATGAGATGGGCATTTATGATCCCTTGGAGTGACGGCGGGAGCACTTTTGGTATCAAAAATAAACAGAGGGTATATGTGTTCTATTTTGAATAGTTCGAGGGTAATTTTGTCCCTTTTCCATTATTTTTATGTCAATAATATAGTTTCTCCGAAACTTACTAAATAGTAGTTTTCTATAAGAAACGCAAAAAGAAAAGAAAAAAAAATGATCCAATAAGTGGAAGGAGGACATTTTTGTGTCATTTCTTATAGGCATTTTTTATCCAATAATTGGAAGAATGAGCAAAATTGATTCAATAGACGGAAGGGGAGCATTTTTAAACCATTTCTGATACGTTAAAGACATTTTAACCCTTTCCCGTGTATTTACATACGGTACAATAAACCTAGTAATGTAGTCTAACAAAGATACTATAATCCTAGGTCTAATCAACTTCTGTCGATATCCAACTTCTTGTAGCATTCTAACTAGTGAGATAGAACGGAGATATACGAGGATGGAATAGAGGCAAGTTCTTTGGACAGTTCCGGAACATGTCTCAATACAGCAAACTTAAAATCATAATTTCCTATGTATAATTGCAATTTCTGAACATTATTTTTGTGCTTTTTAATATGACAATTTTGCAGTTTTTTCATTTTTTTAATTGTGATATTATTTATAAAAAATTCTACCTACGTCACTAGTTAAACCGGCATGATTTTTTCCAAAAGGTCTCATGACACTATCTATAATCCCACAATAACTTATATATAGATTTTTTTCTAATCAAACGTGGGACTTGGTAAGCACTAAAAATACTGATTTATAAAATAATAATGGGATAAGAGAACTAAATGCATATCATGTATTAGTGATAAATAAAAGGCTCCAAAATAAGAATATCCATGTATTAGTGATAAGAGAACTAAATGCATATCAAAACACAATAATGGCTTACCAAAAAAAGCTCCAAAACAATCCACTAACGAGCTAATCATGAACAACTATATATATATAATTATATTTATATATTATTATATTTATTTATTATACTATTGTATACTATATATGTTATGCCATAGTACAATTAATTGAACACATAATTATTTAGCCTATTATTTAGGCTAAATTATAATATAAAACAAAAAGAAAATTACCTACTAACGAAAGGTTATGCTCAGTAGAGAGAGATAGGCCGCAAACTTTAAACTTTTATTTAAGAGGGAGTATTTTACAAGTAGAGAGAGGGTGATTCTGAGAAGTATATACAAACTCAAATATATTAATTTCTACTATTATACCCACAAATATTTTATTACAATCTTTTCAATTACATTTATCAATTTGAAATATATCATATACATGAAGACAACAACAATATATCAAATGTAATCCCACAAAGTGAGGTCTGAGATCATATACATGACACTATTATATTATATATTGTTATAATATACAAATTTAAATATATTAATTCCTATTATTATACCCACAAATATTTTATTATCATCTTTTAAAGTTGAGTGTTGCGCGTGCCTTCATTCTTTTTTTTTGGGTAAATAAATAATATATTGCAAAAATCAGAACATAACATCGTTCGTTGAGGGGTCTCAAGCCTCAACGTAAAACACAGAAACAAATAATAAACTCAAGGGGGGCGGGTACACTCAATGGTGTATGTACATGAGGGAAATAATCTGTAAATTACACGATAAGTAGCTAACTTAATTCTAGCAATAACATCATCCTCAGTCACGGTAGTCTCGTCAAATATCAACGCATTCCGGGCCTTCCAGATCTCAAACACAACAACGCAGAAAGCAAGGAGTACAACTTTAGATCTCATCCTCGTACCGCGATGCTCCTTCTTTATCCACTTCAGAGTGCTCTCAACCGTGGACATCTCACGTCGAATTCCCAGCCATGCCCGAATGTGTCTCCAAATCCTGCCTGAGAACGTGCAGTCAAAGAACAAGTGAGGCCGTGTCTCAGCAACCTGCTTGCAGAACCCGCAACTAACATCCTCAAGATTGAGATACGAGAGTGTATCTCTAGTGGCCAGACGCCTCCGACAAGTGAGCCAAACCGTGAAAGAATACTTAGGCGGAATGTATCCTTTCCAAATCTGAGACATCCAGGGCTTGCGTTCCCTCTTGGAACGTAGAACATCATAAACAAGCCCCATATCTAATCTACCATCAACACAACACTCTCTAAGCCGTCAATCACCGCCTCATGACTGCCAAAAATCTGTGTGAACCTGTCTCGGATTCCGCATAGCTTCTTGAACAGGAGTGAGTCCTCGTGTCTGACGGTATAGCTCCATATTGACTGACCTCTCAAGTAGTAAAAATTCACCCACTTCACCCATAAAGAATCCGCATTCTTGTGGAATAGCCAAATGGACCGTGATAGGAGTGCACGGTTCCATACTTTGATATCCATGAGACCTAGTCCCCCCTCCGCTTGCGGAACACAAACATCATCCCAAGCGACACGGCCTAGCCTCCCCCCCCCCCCCCCACAAGAACTGAAGATAAGCTGAGCGTACCTTATTAAGAACCGTGGTATGAAGCGGAAAAGCCCGGAACCAAAATCCTTCCACACCCTGAATGACGGATCGAATGAGCTCAAGCTTCCCGGCATAAGATAGTGAGTGATGCCCCAATTTCCGTATGTACCCGGAAATGGCATCAGTAAGAGGAGCAAACTGTACCACCGAAACCGAAAGCGGAGCCAAAGGAACACCCAGGTAACGTACGGGAAATGACCCCTCCGAAAACCCAACTCTGTCGATGATACTGTCTCGGCTCATACCGTGTACCCCTGCCAAGTAAATAGATGATTTGGCAGGGTTCAGGGATAGCCCAGAAACCGCCTCCAAGTTCTCAAGACACTCCATAAGAACCGCAACCGAAGTATCATCCCCCCTAGCAAATAACATGAGATCATCCGCAAAGGCAAGATGTGTAAGACCCAGACTACCACACTTAGGATGATAATTGAACCCTGAGTTTGTAGCCTTCAACTTCAGCAGCCTTGAGAAGTACTCAATACAAAGAATGAATAAGGTAGGGGACATGGGATCCCCCTGCCTCAAGCCACGTTCACCCTTAAAGAACCCGTGAAACTCACCATTGATGGAAATAGAAAATGAAGGCGTAGTGACACACTCCATAACCCATCTCACGAATCTGTCCGGGAACCCGAGACCACGCAAAACCGAATCAAGAAAACCCCAAGAAACCGTGTCAAATGCCTTACGGAGATCAACTATTAGCATACACCTTGGTGAAGTCCGGGTTCGGTTGTACCCCTTTACGAGTTCTTGAGCAATAAACACATTATCCATCAAGTTCCGTCCTTGTACAAACGCTCCTTGGCACTCATTGACAATAGTAGGCATAAAGACGGACATGCAGTTGGCAAGAATTTTTGTAATGATCTTGTAAACCACATTTGTAAGACCAATCGGACGGAAGTCACTAACCTTCGGATTGGTGTCCGTCTTCGGCAGGAGAGCAATGCTGGTGTGATTCAGCTGCTTCAACAATACACCCAACGAGAAGAACTCACGCACACCCCGAACTACATCATGGCCGACCTCCTTCCACCGTGACTTGAAGAAAGCCGAGGAGAAACCATCCGGGCCTGGAGCCTTGTCATTGCCAATATCAAACAATGCATCATGAACCTCCTTCTCAGTCACGGCCTGCAATAGGACATCACGGTCATCATCACCTAACTTCGGCCCCGAATCAAGGACGGCAGGATCAATAGGCTCTGAATTCCGCGGGGTGCCAAGCAAGTTCTTATAGAAATCAACAAGCAAATCCGCCACTTCCTCATGAGATGAGGTACACGTACCGTCCTCCTTAACTAGATAAGAAATAACACTCCTCACATTATTCGTCTTGATCATGTTATGGAAGTACTTGGAGCTTCTATCACCTTCCACCAAGTGTCTACACCTAGCCTTTTGTTGTAGGAAATGCCTTTCTGATTCAAGCAAAGACGCGGCTTTAGCTCTCAATACACCAACCTTTGCTTTCAATTCTTCATTAGACGGATCATTCATGTGCTCATCTATAGCCTGCTTAAACTCCAAGTTAGCCGCATTAGCCTTTTGAGCAATACCACCAAAATCATTAGCATTCAATTCCCGTAGCGGCTTCTTCAAAGACTTCAACTTCGTAGCCAAACTATACTGAGCCGACCCGTCCACGTATTGCTTCCAACAGGAGTCCAATATACCATCAAAAGAGGGATGCGTTAGCCACATATTTAGGAACTTGAAGGGACGGTTACCTCTAGCAGAAGACGTGATCACGGAGGTTATCACTGGGCAGTGATCCGAAACCGGTCCCATGGGGAGATAAGTGGCTGAGCATTCCAAGCTTAAGTCGCTCCAATACTGATTCATCAAGACTCTATCCAGTTTAGACCAAATGGTACCATTCGTCCAAGTGAAGTAAGACCCTGAAGCAGGAGCATCGGAGAGACCATGCGCCATCATAAAATCACCAAGATCTTTCAGAACGTAGGCTGAGAGGGGCGGGCCTCCTACCTTGTCCTGAGTAGAGCAATAAGAATTGAAGTCACCTAGAATCATCCATGGCTCCACAATACCCGTACCTAGCTGAGTAAGATGATCTTATAGCTTCCTCCGTCCCGTTACACTATACACCGGATATACAAATGTGGCAAAAAACGACACATGAGTTACGGTACATCGTGCGTGGACATGAACATGCTGTGAGTCCATTCCAATCACCTCACAGCTTACTCTAGACGGATCCCAGAGTAGTAGCATTCTTCCGCCATCAATGAAGTCAATGTTCGAACAAGATTTCCAAGCGGGAAATCTTTGAGCAGGAAATGTCTTAAGTCTTGTTCTAGTGAACTTAGTCTCAATTAAACACCCTATTGCCACCGAGTGTTGCTGCGCAAGCCTACATACTAGAGATTGTGTGGCTGCCCTATCCAGGCATCCGCAAAGACCCCGGACATTCCAACATAGAACTTTCATCTAACAACAGAGGAGGATTCGGCTCCTCCGCGCCCTGTACTGACTCATTTACCTCTATTCTTCCTCGAAGTGACTTCCTGCCACCCATCCTTCTCCGTATTAGACTGATCACAAATATCCATTCCCGTCACACCATCACTAGCTCCTGACTTGTCAGTAGCAACCGGACTAGGGGACATGATGGACACCCCTCTAGCCTGATCTGTAGCAACCCTCTCCTGTCTCCTAACACCACTACCAGTGGTATTAGCATCGTTCTGTCCACGTACACCCCGCAAGCTAGCATTATCCTTCTGACCCCTCGGCAATGACTTGTCTGAGATCGGAGCTTTGCCAACACTTCCGGAAGTATGCGGCTGATTCCTGACCTGTGGAGTAGTTCCGTTAACAGCTACATTCCTTGAACCCTGTGGTATGAAGAGAGGATTCACGTGTAGTGACCCTGCATTGGCCACAACCTCCATTCTGCCCGTGTCAACACCAACACTTGTGTGATTCTTCAAACTATGTGGTTGAACAATTTTCGCAGGCTCATCCTCCTTTAACAACTTCTTGCACTTCAAATGGTTATGTCCGAACATAGAGCAGTGATAGCAATAGTCCGGATAATTCTCATACTTAACCTTCTGAACATACCTCCGATTGTCCGACATACGAACTCCAAATTCCATCACGGGCTCCTTACTCACGTCAATTTCAATCGTGCATAATTCATCTTTGTTCTGTCCTTAGTAAATTAGTCCGTATACAGTGGCGTACCTATACGTGACGCAATTTTGCTAAGTCCAGAAGCACTCCAAACTGAAAGCGGGACATCCCTTAGCTCTACCCAGACTGGAATGTTTGTGAACATATCATCCGTAAGCAACGTACCCTTCTCGACCAATTTCAGCATCAAAGTCTTGCCATAGACCATGTATGGCCCACCATGAAATACCTTGAGCGGATCCTCCTCAGACATGAACCGAAAGATAGTCCATCCTCGACCGTAAGGTATGATTCTACACTTAACTCCCCACTTTTTGACGATGGAATTGAGTGCATCTCTGCCAGGAAACGGTCCAGTGAAGCATCCAATGAGACAATGTCCCCATGTTTCGACAAAGGGAACCTCATCCGTGGTGTCTAGCTTAACATCTTCCTCCTCCTGCCCAATGAAATTCAGCTTCATACCCTTCTCTTCTAGCCTCGAACCCGCAAACATACCGGCATAAGTTTTCTTTGTCTTGTTAGCATCTTTGTCCACAGTAGCCTTAGGAACACCCGTCGAATCTATAGCCATATCAGTGAGTTGATCATCCTTATTTTGTGAAGGACGACCCACATTCTGCTCCAGAACCGACCCGCCACGACCCGCCTGACCCGAAGTGGGCCCAATGGCGCCGAAGCGGCCCATAGTTGCCTTCACCGCATTGGGCCCAGGAGCAATGTCATCCCGCCCCGGCCCAACACCCTTCCCCTGGCCCAGATCCTTCCCACGTCCTCGGTCTGCTCGACCCCGCCTCTCCGCTGACCGCCCGCAGCCCATGAGCACCGATGTGGGCCAGAATTTCATCCGCAAGCCTGAGCCCAGTAGCCTTATCATTCTACTTCGGCCCAACACCATTACCTTGGCCCAAGCACACCATACCCAACCCGTGACTTCCCTCCTGCCCCGTATTCACTCCTAGGCCCACAGCATGGCCCGCACCAAACCCTAGGGTTTCCGCCGTCGCCGCCACAAACCCTAGGGTTTCCGACGCCGCCGCCACCACACCTACACCAATTTCCGTCGGTCTTACGCCGGCAAGCTCAAGAATTGCATTCTTGATGCTAGAGTCAATCACTTCACCATTGCCATTGATAGAAACGTTAATGCCATCCAAACTTGCAATATTACCCGTGATTGCACCTTCATCGTGAACGTCAAGACTGTCCACGCTTCTTTCCATCACAACACCTTCCGTTCCTTGAATATTCACATCATGAACAGCCGGAATAACCATGCTACTAGACGAGGCAAAACTAGGAGCAAACACCACCGGTGCAGCCACCGTCATCGTCGAGAGATCGCTATTTCCGACCACACCTTCAACCATGTTATTAACGTGCATGGTTTCTACACCCTTACCCCATTCATGTATCATCTTAATAGTATTATCATCAACAACCTTCTCAAGAACAACTCGTCTTTCCGGCGCAACATGCACCATGACCGTCGGATCCGCGACTCCGGGCACCAAGTTCTCACCCACAATCACCGGATATGTATTCACCTTTTTCTTCTTCTTAATGGACTTAACTTTCATCGACGTACCCCCATCATTAACACCGGAAACACCCTTTGTCTTGCTCATGACATGAGACAAGACAAACAATTATCCAAAAACACAACCCACGAATCCGGAGCAATGAGAATACACACAAATCTTGAAGTTCTTGAATATTAAGATGAGTATTGCAATTGAAGAACAATAGACAACTTAAATAACGTAATAAGAACTTCAAAATATCCGAAAAGTTAAAGTAATAACCGTGTTCTTGAATTCTTGAAATAATTCTTGAATCTTAAATTATTTCTTGAATCTTGAATGACAAAAACGCACGGATATCACAACTAAACAAGGACAAAATTGAACCACTTCTTGAATCTTGATTCTTGAACGAATTCTTGAACCCTAAAGTCCAAAATTCCGCCGCAAACCACACAATTACGCGCAACTTCCGAACCCAACCAAACAAGGAAAAATATCTATCAATCAACGCGCAATCAATTTCGTGATGTAGGAAAGGAAAACGTGTAGATTCTGTGACAAATTGAATAGGAAAAACCAAGGAAAGAGACGATTTCGTGCAAGCCCTAGCCGAAAACGTTGAGAGCGTTTCGTCTAGTGAGAGGAACTTCTCTCTAACTTACAACTGAGAGCTCTTTCTTCGCGGGCCTTCATTCTTGAAAGGGCTGAAAGTAGCGCCTTCACTTTATTACACTTATCAATTTAAATATACCTTATAAATAAATGGTGCCAAGAAGTGGTAACATATGCTTAGAAACAAAAAGAATTACGAAAAACTTAAGTAAAAATACGAAATTCTGAGGAATAATGTTGGTTAGGAGACTTTGAATGTATACATAAAAGTAAAGTTTGAGATATGGGTGGTCAATGGGCCGGGTCATCCCGATCTCGACTCGGTCCCGCCCTGACACCACCCCGATCCCAGCCCGACCCCGACATTTAAAAAATATATAAAATTACGGTACCGGGACGGGACATGGTCTCGTCCCGCCAGACCCGTCCCGATCCAGACCCGCCCCGATCCCGTCAAAACCCCTCCCCTTTGCACAAAATAGATGTTGCACCAACGGTCATTTTATATTTTGGCTGTTGTTCAACAGTCATTTTTGGCTTCCCCCAACCCCTCTACCTCATAATATTTATTTTTAACCCCTAAGTTATTATATTTACACTTTAACTCAATTTTGCAACTATAAATACCTCATTTTCTCTTCATCTTTCTCACAAATCTTCCTACAATCTCTCTAATCTTTCAATCTATCTTCTACATTGTCTACTAAATATTCAATTTTATTTATTTATTTGGAAGTGAAGTTCAGAACTAGCTTGAGGATCTTCCATCGAGCAAAGTTTCAATTTTTAACCTCTCGATTACACGTCGACGTTACGTTGACTTTTGGTACATTCGTTCTTTCATTAAATTATTATTGTATCTTTATTTTATTTAGCGCACTTAATTTTATTATCTTTAAGTCTTTAACTATTTATTAGCATAATTAAAATGAAAGGATTTAGAGATATGTTTAAGAGTAAGAGTCGGGCTTCTTCTAGTAGGGGTAACAAGGGCAGGGTAGTTCTTCTAGTATTCCTAGTCCTACTCCTAGACAGGATACTTTTGTTGATACTGAACATTTTCCTGAAATACCATATGATTTAGACGAGAATATATTTTCTGAAACTGAACAAGACTTTAATTTAGAAGATGCTCTAGATGACATACCCACTAATGTAGATGGAACACCCACTAGTGAACATCCAACTGGAACGCCTCTTATTCCTCATAGTATGAAACGAGATCCAACAAAATGACCATTAAAATCAGATGCATCGAAAAAAATTAATAGGGACGTACATAATCAAGTAGCTATATGTAAAATTTGTAAAGGGGTTTATAGTTTTAAAACTGGAAAAGGTCATGGTGGGATGGAGGGTTTAATGAGATACATTGCAAAGGCTTACCCAACTAGGTATTCCCAATACAAGACTGAAAAAGATGGTGTGCAAGCGACCTCTCCATGGAGATAGGTTCACATACTGTCCCGGATCAAGTACATGGTCAAATTAACCTAATGACGGGGGGAATTGTAGGCCATAAATATGATAAGCATAGAGATATGGAAGCATTGTCAAAATTAGTTGTTGTGAAGGGTTTGCCTTTTTTCATTTCCTTCATCTCATGGTTTTATTCATTATATTAGAGAAATGTATAATCCTGCTTTTAAAGGTTTTCCTAGATCAACTATTAAGAGAGATGTATTTAAATTTGCACATGAATATCAACAGTATTTACGTTATTCATTATATCATTTTAATGGCAAAGTGGATCTCATTCTAATATAGGTCGTAGTACTAATAATCATGATTATTTAACGGTAACATGTCATTAGATAGATTATAAATGATCTATGCAAAAACGTATTTTAGCGTATAGATATATAGATAGTAGTAGGGCTGGCGATGGGTGGGTAAGACCCGAGTCGGGTTTGGCGGGGCGGGGCGGGTCGGGCGGGAAAATGGGCGGGTCGAGTTGGGCGGGCTGGAGGGTCGGGTCGGGCGGGACCATACCGTGTCCCGTCCGGTCCGTTGGGTAGAAGTCGGGCCTGTCGGGTCGGGACGGGACGGGTTGTCGGGTTTTGTGTTTTGTGTTTTTTTTTAAATTTTTTCACTAAATTAAAAATACTAAATTACTAAGTACTAACAAAGTAACATTAACATATACTTGTCATATAGTCATAATGTCATATACATAGTCATATACTATAATATTATAGACTTATAGTATTATAATTTATAATTATAGTATTATAGTATTATACTCATATATATAATATATTTATAAACTAATAAAGTATAAAGTATAAACTATAAAGTATAAAGTTATAAACTAAATAATTAAACAAAGACAAGAATAGTGTAAAAAAAATATCCCAAATTTGTTTTGTGCCTCTTATATTATTAATTTCATTGAAATATCAAATATACAAGATTCAAAATTACATTGTAGTGTCTTGTTGTTGAAAAAATTGCAAAAGAGTGAAAGACATAGAAAAATTTAAAAATTGCAATGAAATAAATTACCAATTTGAAAATATTTTTCTAATTTCTTTATAATTTCTTGTGGTTCTTGGTTGGAATTGGTATATCTTGATCAAATTGTTCCACGCCGCTACTCATGCCTTGAGATAAAATGTCGTTGTAGTTGTCGTCTTCTTCGTTAATCTCTGGTTGTGCGCCTCCTTCGCTCGCTCGTATCCAATCTCTCGAATAGTATCGCCATCTCCAAGCTGTCTCCGGCTAATGAGTGTCTGTGCACTCCTATTTGAAATCTGCCTGCAGAAAAACGCTTTCAGAAGCGATTGATGACGTTAGAATGTTCAAAATATCTCGGGTCATCAATGAAAGTGTCGGAAATGTCTTCTCATTCGCTCCATATTTGATAAGTCTTCCTTTCCTTCTTCATTGATAATCGCTTGGTAAGGTAAAGTACCTGCAAAACAAAAACATCGAACTCACTAATTTGGTTAGCACTGCTACCACCGCATTCTATTTACGAGGCTTTCAATAGAATTAATACTAGGCCTAGCCACGAAACGCTTGTCTTTTTAGGTTGTGTTGAAGAAGAAGATGGTACAAAAGTCGGTTGGTTACTAGCACTTTCTTCCGGTAATGCCGATATACTTTTTGCATTCATCTTCTACGCTATTCAACACTTCTTCTAGCGTTAGTTCAATAGGTGGCTCAACATTTAAATTTTTGGGAGTTGGAGGTGGTAGTGCGTCCATACAGTATAAATATTTTGAATAAGACTTTTACAACCTCTACTTTAATAGTCGGGTTTAATACAAGACCAATAATATAAATAGGGAATAGGAATAAAATATTTCTTTAATTTCATAAACATTTTTTTAATAGTCTGCGATATAAGCGTGTTTTTCCATATATTCTTTAAGAAGTAAAAATATTATAGCTATATAAAACAACATAGTTGAAATAGTAGGATAATATAAAGTAGAAAATTCTTTTGTTGCTCGTTGAAAGTTTTCTAAAAATACAATAAGTTCTCTAATTTTCTCCCAATCGGTATCCACAATCATATCATTTGGATTTTGATTATGGGGTTAAAAATAAAGTAATAGTTTTTCTATAGTCATAAGCAACAACTAGTTGGTCATATAAAGAATTCCACCTAGTTGGTACTTCTTCGAATTTTTCTGTAAGATAGTACACAATCGTGGCAAGTTTTTTATATTCTTTCTCTGTTGAATTCTATTATTTTTAAAAATAAAGTGTATAGCAAATTGTATTTTTCAAGAATATCTTAAAAAGTGAAAGACCATCCTTTACAACTAAGTTATAAATATGGCACACATTTGATATGAAAATGTTTTGGAAAAGACGAGTTAAAACATCTCTTAAAATACTAATAGCGAATTGTTAGAAGATGCATTATCTAATGTAATACTCATAACTTTATCGGTTATTCCGTAATAATCACCATCGAATAAATATTTTGAAATAAACTCACCAATTGTGCCTACTATCTATATATCTATATGCTAAAATACGTTTTTGCATAGACCATTTATAATCTATCCAATGACAGGTTACCGTTAAATAATCATGGCCGTTAGTACTACGACCTATATCAGAAGTTAAAGCGACTTTGCAATTTAAATGATATAATGCATAACGTAAATACTGTTGATATTCATGTGCAAATTTAAATACATCTCTTTTAACAGTTGATCTAGGAAAACCTTTATAAGCAGGATTATACATATCTCTAATATAATGAATAAAACCAGGAGATTCGGGAAATGAAAAAGGCAAACCCTCCACAGCAACTAATTTTGCTAGTGCTTCCCTATCTTTATGTTTATCGTATTTAGGGCCTACAACTCCCCCCGTCATAGGGTTAATTTGACCCTGTACTTTCTCCGGGACAGTAGTATGTGAACCTTGTCCCGATTGAGAGGACGTCTTCTCACCTTCTTTTTCAATCATGTATTGAGCATGCAAGGCTTTGTGTTTTTGCAATAGGTGTCTTCCTAAACCCCCCGTCCCACCATGACCTTGTCCAGTTTTAAAAGAATAAACATTTTTACAAGTTTTACATACAGCTACTTGATTAGCTACGTCCCTGTCAAAATATTTCCATACAACTGATTTTAATGGTCGTTTTGCCGGACCTCGTCTCATAGTAGGGGGGATAGGAGGCATTTCACTAGTGGGTGTATCATCATCTTCATTAGTAGGTGTATCATCAACTAGAGTGTCATCTAAATTAAAATCTTCTTCAATTTCAGGATAATCATTTGTGTCAAGATCATATGGTATTTCAGGAAACATTTCAGGATCTATAAAATCATCTTGTCTAGGAATAGCTGGAACAGGAATACTAGAAGAAGTACCCTTGCCCTTGTTACCACCTCTACTAGAAGAAGCGACCACTTACCCTTACCTACGTACCTCTTAGTCCTTTCATTTTAATTATGCTAATAAATAGTTAAAGATAATGAAATTAAATGTGCTAAATGAAATAAAGACAAAATAATAATTTAATGAGAGAACGAATGTACCAAACGCCGACGTGTAATCGAGAGGTTGAAAATTGAAACTTTGCTCGATAGATAATCCTCAAGCTAGTTGCCAACTTCACTCCCAATTCTCAAATTAATAAATAGATTGAATATGTAGACAATGTTGTATAGAGATTGATTGAGGGATTAGAGAGTAGAAAGATTTGTGAAAATAATAAGAAGAGGAATGAGGTATTTATAGGGGTTAAAAATAAATATAAAGGGGTAGGGGGTTGGGGAGGGAGGCCTAAAATGGCCGGTTGTCCGGCCGAAAATGTAAATGGCCGTTGGACAACGACTATTTTCTGCAAAGGTCGAGCGGGGCGGGGCGAAGTCGGGCGGTCGGCGGGATCGGGGCGGGATCGGGGCAAGCGGGGTCGGCGGGACCATACTGTCCCGCCTTCGAGCCAGTCGTTTTTTTTTAATATCGGGGGCGTGTCGGGGTGGGGGTCGGGTCGGGCCGGACGAGAATGGTCGGCCCGGCCAGCCCTAGATAGTAGGCACACTGGTGATTTTATTTCAAAAAATATTTATTTAGTTTGCGATTATTACGGAATAATTGATAAAATTATGAGTATTACATTAGATAATGCATCTTCTAATAATTCTGCTATTACATTTTTAAAAGATGTTTTAACTCCATCTTTTCTAAATATTTTTCATATAAAATGTGCGTGTCATATTTATAACTGAGTTGTAAAGGATGATCTATTACTTTTTCAAGATATTCTTGAAAAAATACAATTTGCTATAAACTTTATTTTTTAAAATAATAGAATACAACGAAAAAAAAATTATAAAAAAACTTATCACAATTGCCAACTACCTTATACAAAAAATTTCAAAGAAATACCCACTAGGTGGAATTCTTTATATGAACAACTACTTGTTGCTTATTATTATAGAAGACCTATAACTTTATTTTTTAACGCCCATAATCAAAATCCAACTAATATGCTTGTAGATAACGATTGGAAAAAATTCACGAACTTATTGTATTTGTAGAGAAATTTTTCAAGCAACAAAATAATTTTTCGTTATATATTATCCTACTATTTCAACTATGTTATTTTATATAGTTATAATATTTTACTGCTTAGAGAATATAAGGAAAACATAGCTTATAAGGAAGCTATTAATTTTTTTTTTATTCATATTCCCCCTATTTATATTAGTAGTATTGTATTAAATCCGACTATTAAAATAGACGGTTGTAAATCACTTATTGAAAATATTTATGATTGTATAGCAGTATTACCACCTCCAACTCCCAAAAATTCAAATTACCCACCACGTATTGAACAAACGAAAGAACAAGTGTTGTCTAGCATAGAAGACGAATGCGAAAAAGTATATAGGTATTACCAACAAGAAAGTGCTAACAACCAACCAGCTTCCATACCATCTTCTTCTTCTTCTTCTTCTTCAATACAGCCTCAAGAAAGACATGTTGTTTCTGCGGCTAGTATTGAAAGCCTCAGAAATAGAATGTGCAGTGGTAACACTACTAACCAAATTAGCGAGTTTGATGCTTTTGTTTTGCAGGGTGCTTCACTGTACCAAGCAGTTATCAATGAAGAAGGAAAGAAAGACTTGCTGAAATACTGGAGGGGAATGAGAAGACATTTCCGACACTTCAATGATGACCCGAGATGTTTTGAACATTCAAGCGTCATCAACGGAGTCTGAAAGCACTTTTTCTGCCGGCAGATTTCAAATAGGATAGCACATACACTCATTAGCCAGAGACAGCTTGAAGATTGCAGTATTATTCAGAGATAGGATACGAGCGGGGCGGATAAGATGTGGTCAACCGGAGATCAACGAAGAAGACGAAAACTATAACGACATCTTATCTGAAGATATGGGTAGCGACGTGGAGCAATTTGACCAACAAATACCAATTTCAACCGAAGAACCACAAGACATTGTGAAGAAACTAGAAGAAGTGTTTTCAAATTGGTAACTTTTTTAATTGCAATTTTAGTATGTCATTTGCAACTTTTGAATAACACCACAAAATTATAATTTTGACAATTGTATATGTATTACCAAAAAATCATATTTCTATTAAATAATATAAGAGGCACAAACAGCCTTGGGATATTTTTATTACAATATCTTGTTCAATTCTTGAGTTGTTTATATATATGTTATTTTTTAAATTAAGTGCAAAAAAAAAATCCCGAACCCGACCCGATCCCGTCCCTTCCCGCGAGCCCGATACCTTTTTCCGACGGGACATATATCGGGCCGGGACATCGGCGAAGTCCAATAGTTCCTACCCGTCAGTCCCGCCCCACCCCAATCTCGTCCAAGCCCGCCCCGTTGGCTACCCCTAGTTTGAGATACTATCTCTAGGAGTTTGAGGACATGGATATGGAATGAGAAATGACATGAAATTGAAGATTAGTGCACCTTTTTATTGACAAGGTAAGTAGTTTTACGTGAGAGAATTAGATTTTAATGTGTATTTAATTAGGAGAGATAATTTAGGGATATGAAAGGTTGTATATAATATACTAAAAAGGATAGTCTGGTGGCTAAGCTTTCGCTATGCGTGAGGTTCGGGGAAAAATTAAAAATTGAAATAAGTTGTATTTATGTAATTTTTAAAAAATGGTTGTAACTTTTGAAAATTACTTTTTAAAATCTTGTATTTGTATGATTTTTCCAATAATTTTTAGCGAATAGTGTAAAAATCCAAGATACTCTAATTTTCAACAGGTAATAAGATTTTGACTGTAGAAAACGTACAAAAGTTCTGCAAAAGGGTTATGGATCATCTGTTTATGGACCTATAGCCTAGGGGGAAAAAATAAAAATTTAAGTGCTGCCAAAGTAAAGTTCCGCAAGCACGAAGTAACTATGTTGGAGAATTGGATCTTGTCTCATTGATCAGTTGTACGCTCCCAAAAATTGGTCACCGGAGCATATTCCGCGATTTACTGGTAATAGTGTTGAAGGACTGGTCTTTATTATTTTCGGGACGTGCAGGTATCTGGGTGAAGTAGTGAAATGGCGCAGCAAAACACGAAAGATAAGTTAGCAGCCAGAAATGGACACTGCTTAATATATCAATTGCATAGTTGATCCAGCCCAATAAGAAGTAGATACAAAGACAATAATGAATAAGAATGGTCAGTCTGCTGCCCACTGTAACATAGATAAGACTTTGCAAGACCAAAATCCAATCACAAATTCACAACTTAGGCCGATGGCAGATAAATTAACTTCAAGAAGTTTGCCCTATCTTTTACCGTGACTTTATCCAAGTAATTTGGGTCCATTATTCCTATTCTAGTGTTTAATCCTATGGATAACATAGGATATGAAAAATAATTTGTTACAGAACTAATTCAAATTCATGTAATAGTAGTATATGCTAAAAAACAAAACAAACAAAAACGGTCAAAATGTTCTTTAATGTGAGATCGGACATAATATATACTCCCTTTGTTCTAAAAGATTGTATTATTTTTCTTATTAGTTTGTTCTAAAAAGATTGACATATTTAGAAACAATTTAATTTTATGAGATGATTTACAATTACACAAATAATCTAAAACTTGTTTTGGATCACATATTTCAAAAGTCTTCTTCATTTCTTAAATCTTGTGTCAAGTCAAACTAGAACAAAACGGATGGAGTATGTCCGAGAAAGAATATGAAATCTAGTACAAAACCTTTAAGACAATGGCTAGAGGAGCACAAAGTTATTTAAATGTCTTTGAAATCTTTGCAATGGGTGAGGGACAATTATATTTTCTAGCACCTCCTACAGGTATAACCCAATTTTGAGGTTACAAGTGGATTGAAGATTTATCTTGCACTGAAGATAAATCTTTTATTTCTTTATTTTGTTTAAAGTATAGAGAGAGATAAGGCTCAATAGAAGTGGGCCTAGAATAGAGATAGGGGTGGCACATGAACCGTTTGGACTGGAGTTGAACGTGTCAAGATGTACTGAAGTTTTAGATGGGCTAATGTCCAATCCGTCCAAAACTTATATGGGCTAAGATGGATGGGTCAAGATGGGTTAAATGATGGGTCATAACCCAAATTGCCCAACTTGAACTCATTTCTTTTATAAATTTCAAACTTACATTCTATGATGTTATTTTATTTTGTATGATATTTGATTTTTTCATATCTTTATTTTTAAAATAAGAATAATATTTTAAAGAATTTTTTCATTGTTTATAAAGCAAAAAAATATGAAATATAAATTTGAGGATGAGGTAGATGTGGAAGGGGTAGGTGTGGATAGGAGCAGAGCAAGAAAAAAAATCATATTTTTTATAAATTATTTATAAAAGAAATAAAATATAAAATAGAAATTTGAGAATGGGGTGGGGGTAGGGTTGCTATCGGTCCGGATAACTCGAGAACCACCCGTGAATCGGACCGAAATATCCGGACTGATACTCGGACCGAAAAGTTAACGGTCCGGATACGAGTCCCAGACATAAGGATCCGGTCCGACAACCAGGTCTAATTACCTGATACCTTATATGATTATCAGTCCCGGCCTGATACCCTTAGAATAGTTTGAGAATTGGGATGATGAATTGATGATCAATCCTTGAAATATTGCTATTATATATTGCTTAAGTTTGTTAATATGTATTATGTAAAGCAGTAAAGGCAGTAAAGCAGAGATTTTTATAAAAAAATTATAAGTAAAGTTGAGATTTTTAAGTAAAGCATGAATTTTAATATTTTGGACCGGTTTCGTACCGGAAACATTATCCAGAACCGGACCGCTAACCTTATCGGACTGGATCGGGTACCCGCCCGATAAGGTATCGATCCGATCCCGGATCTCTTTTCAGGACAGAATTCTTATCGGTTCGAACCGGTAACCTTATCGGTCTGGTTTCGATATATCGATACCCGGACCAAACCAGACCGATAACAGCCCTAGGTGGGGTGGGGTAGGGCAGAGGGGGGTAAGAAAAAAAATTCATATTTTTTATAAATTATTTATAAAATTAAAAAATAAAAATTTGAGAATGTGGTAGGACGGGGGGTGGGGGGGTAGGTGGTAAGAAAAAAAATCACATTTTTAATAATTTTTTTCTATAAAAGTAACAAAAAATATGAAATAGAAATTTGAGAATAGGGTGGAGGTGGAGAGGGGTAGGGCGTGGGGAGGGTAGGGGAGGTAAGAAAAAAATTCACATTTTAATAATTTTTTTTATAAAAGTAACAAAAATATGAAATAGAAATTTGAGAATGGGGTGGGGGGTAGGGTGGGAGGGGTAAGAAAAAAATTCATATTTTTAATAATTTTTTTATAAAAGTAACAAAAATATAAAATAGAAATTTGAGGGCGGGGGGAGGAGGGTATGGGGAGGTAAGTAAAATTTTCATATTTTTAATAATTTTTTTATAAAAGTAAATAAATATGAAATAAAAATTTGAGGATGGAGTGGGGGTGGGTAGGGCGGGGTGGTAAGGGTGGGGGTAGGGTCGGATATGGGGTTAGGTGGGGTAGAAGTGGGTGGGGTGGGGTGGAGTAGGAAATGTATGGGCATAGATGTGAGGATGGTTCAGTGCTTGAGTGGGGGTTGGTGTAGGGGAAAGGGTAGGGTTGATGGATAGTGTGGTTGGGGTGCGTTGGTGTATTTTTATTGTTCCGAAATAATAAAAGAAATTTTAAATAATTATTTATAAATAAAAATCTTAATCTATAGTGGAACTCTAATAATTAAAATTAAGTATTTTGATAAGTCAAGTTTGGACATCATCATGGGCTCATTTGGGTTGTTGATTTATGATGGGTCAACTTGGGCTAGCCCAAACCAACCCATCATCAAAATTACTCTTGTCCAAACCCATGAAATCTTGGGCGGGATGGGCAGGCCATTTGAGTTTGGGCTAATTTTATCACCCCTAAATAGAGAGAAGCAAATTAGATTCAGTAGGCTAACAATTGGGCCTAAGCGATGTCACGAATGGTTCGACAGATCAGTTGAAGAGAGAGAGAGCCAATAGCTACTTCGTAAGCTAAGTTGAGGGAGAAGCTCTATATAACATCATATGAAAGTGTGATTATCTCATCTAAAAGTTCAAAGTAATGGATGAAGTAATCCAGAACTTATCAAACTCCTTTGGAATTTTTACACAACCAATAGAGAGACAAATGTGCGTGTATATTTTTAAATATCTCGATAAGTGCAACTTCTAAAGCATATACTTTCCCCTTTGTCCTTTCTCGTCTGGATTAACTAATGCTTCTTGCTGGTAGGAGTTGATAGAATATTTTTATATTTTTGTATATCATTTATATTAGATAAATTTATATTCCAATTATAATTAATAAGATTAGTTACCTAATTTATAGTCATGTAAATAATCATGTAATAATATATATATTGTACACAATAACTAATGAAAGACAGAGAACATATTTCTTTATGGTATCAAAATCCAAACCCTAACTCTCCATACCCTAGTCGTTCCCACTACTCTCGATCGCCCACCCGCCAAAGTCCTCCCTCTCCCTTTTTTTCTACTTCTTGGAAACCTTTTTCCCCTCTTCTCTCTTCCCAATTTTCGATGGTTGAACAACCTAAATTTCATCCTGCTCTTGCAGTCAACAACATCAAAAATTTCATTCTCATAACTCTTGAGATGGAATAAGTTCATTATTCATCTTGGGCGGAATTGTGTAAGATCCATTGTCTTATCTACAAAGTCATCGATCACATCATCCCTCCAAAATTAAAACCCACTGCCGAATCTCTAGAGAAACATGATGACAAACTTTGGTCACGTTTAGATGCGGTTGTTCTACAATGGATCTATGGCACCATCTCGAACGACCTATTTCATACAATCATTGAAACTGATGTCACTCCACAACAAATTTGGGAGCGATTGGAAAGTATTTTTCATGATAACAAGACAAAACGTGTCTTGTATTTGAAAAATCAATTTAAGGACATTCAGCAAGACGACTTTTCTAATGCACCTGCCTATTGTCACGAATTTAAGATCATTGTCGATGAACTCTCAAATGTCGGTGCACTGGTCACAAATAAACGAATGGTGATGCAACTCATTGCGGGTTTGAACAAAAATTATGATGGTGTCACTACTATCGTCCAAAAAGCACGCCATTGCCTTCATTTTATGAAGCTCGTTCGAGACTTATCATGGAAGAAACTCGACAAACCAAGCGAGAAGTGGCTAATGCTAGCACCACATACACCGCCCTTGTGCCCACCGGCAGCCCATCTACCGACACGAGGGGCTTAGGTTTTGGACCGTCTCACGGGGAAGCCACTGATAAACGTGGTTCAAATTCCTGGAATAACAACAAAGACAAAAATTTAGACAAAAATTGTGGTGGTCGCGACAAAAATAATAGTAGCGGCGGCAGAGGCAGCCCCCATCGATCGGCAGCCACCCGCAGCAGCATCAGTAGTGGCAGTAGCCACCGCAATGGGTTGCCTACCCACTATAGGTTGCGTGTGCCCAGCTAGCTTGGGCTGCTCCATCGTGCCCCTACCTGATGTCCTCTTGGGCCCCACCTACGGCGCGACATCCCCAACCCAGTATCCTCGGCACACGTCCACAGTAGGCATATAATGTGCAAGTCACTCCTCCTTCCACCTACGCATTAACGGATATTAATGTGGCTATAAACATGATGTCTCTCAATGTTCCAAACGACAGTTGGTACATGCATACTAGTGTCACATCTCATATGACGACATCCCAAGGTATTCTCTCGTCTTATTTTAATATGAGAAATTTAAACCATAATATTATTGTTGGTAATGGACAAGACATTACCATTCGAGGTTATGGACAATCATTCCTCTCCCCCACCGCATCCACCGTTAGGTTTAAAAGATGTTTTTCATGCCCCGAAACTTATCAAAAATCTAATCTTTGTGCATCGTTTCACAACCGACAATAATGTTTCCCTTGAATTTGATCATTTTGGCTTTTCTGTAAAGGACTTTACGACAGGGATGCGAATAATGAGATGTGACAGTATCAGAGACTTCTATCCTATCACTATCACTGTCGGTTATCCAGCCTCATCTCCATCAACCTCCGCAGCTATTCTCTGTTATGGCAAAATTGATTAGGATATTCTGGAGATTTTGTTTTACTCTTCCTTTGCAAAAATAAATTTATTGATTGCAAACATATCTCTTATCCTCTTGTTTGTGAATCTTGTATTTTTGGGAAATATATCAAATTGCCATTTTACTCTTCATCCACATATACTAAAATGCCATTTGATATTATACACAGTGATTTATGGACTTCTCATATTTTAAGCATTGGTCGAGCATAGATATTATGTGTTATTTTTTTATGATTATTCCAATTTTTTGTGAACTTTTTCAATTGGTAATAAGTCTCAAGTCTATTCTATTTTTTCCTCCTTTGGTGCTTTAATAATGACACAATTTAAAAAGAATATCAAATGCTCTCAATATGACAATGTGAGGAATTCGATAATCAACAATTCAAAGGTTTTTGCGCCAACCACGGCCTTGTCTTTTGTCCACACATTTCTTCACAAAATGTAAATGTCGAATGAAAAATTAGAACCATAAATAACTTAATCCGTGCCCTCCTTGCCCACGCCTCTATCCCCTCTATTTTTGGCATTACACCCTCTCAATGACAACCTATCTCTTGAACATTCTCCCAAACAAGTCTCTCAAACACAAGTCTCTCACTCAAGTTCTCTACCTTCGGGTCCTTCCTATAAGCATTTACGAACTTTTGGATATCTATGCTATACCCTTCATCCCTCCACTCAAATCAACAAGATGCAACATCGGTCTTCCCCGTGTGTCTTTCTTGGTTACAACTGTTATTACCTGTCAAGTTAAAAAATAATCATTTCTACACATGTCATATTCGATGAGTCTCACTTCCCCTTCGACAAACTCAATTCTGCACCTTCGGATTTCTATGACGTCTTAAATGATGGCCTAAATTTCATTCTAATTCATCACTTGCAAAATATCAGTCGCTTCCATCATCGGCAACCATCTCGAGTCGGGCAGTCCAGGAAGCCCCGCAATGAGAGCCTCATAACATCCACTCTCAGTTTTTCGATTCAACTGCTGCCCCTCGGCCAGCTTTCATGCCCCTCTTCTCGCTGCCACTGCCTCTCGGCCCCACCCCTTACTCACGGACTTATTCCCGAGCATGTTGCCCCACTTCGACACCCCTTACCCGATCCCGTCCAACCTCCAACAACACCCCGACGGACAATGAAAATTCGTGCTATGAATGGCATTTCCAAACCTAAACAACTATTTAACTTGTCCAATTTGGTTGCCCATTCGCCTCTTCCTTGCAACCCTAAAGATGTCTTATCCGATCCAAATTAGAAAATATAATAATTGATGAATATAATGCTCTTATTGACAATAAGACGTGGGATCTAGTACCCGTCCTCCTGATGCTAATATTATTCGTTCTATGTGGATTTTTTGACATAAAAAGAAATCTGATGGTTCTTTTTAGAGGCACAAGGCCCGTCTTGTAGGTGATGGCAGGTCTGAACATGTGAGAGTAGATCGGATAAGACTTTCAGCCCGGTGGTGAGACCGGCGATCATTCGGACCGTTCTCAGTATTGATTTGTCCAAATCTTGACCTATTCATCAGCTTGATGTCAAATATGTCTTTTGGCATGAGGACATTTATGATATCATATATATGCATCAGCCTATGGGATTCAGGGATCCGTTTCATCCAGATTATGTGTCTTTTGAAAAAATCACTCTATGGACTGAATCAGACTCCTCATGCATGGTTACCAACAGTTTACTGATTTTGTATTAGTTTCTCACATAGCAAATCTGATCATTCATTGTTCATCTATAGCAAGAGTAATGACATGGCATACAATAATATGTTGATGATATCATCCTCCACTACATCTTCTGATGCACATCGCCGATCCATTATGTCACGCATTGCGTCTGAGTTTGCTATGAAGGATTTTGGGCCCCTCAGGTATTTTTTGGGCATTATTATTACGAGACATGCAAGCGACTTATTTATTTATCAAAGGAAGTACGCCGAAGAAATCCTTGACCGAGCAGGCATGTCGTCGTGCAAATAGGTCCACACACCGATGGACACTAATTCCAAACTCAATGTCTCTTCGGGTTCTTTATATGCCGACCCGACTCACTATCGCGGTTTAGCATGAGCATTACAATAACTCACTTTCACGAGACCAGCCATATCATATGTCATGC
This sequence comes from Przewalskia tangutica, assembly GCA_029844215.1. Lineage (NCBI taxonomy): Eukaryota > Viridiplantae > Streptophyta > Magnoliopsida > Solanales > Solanaceae > Przewalskia > Przewalskia tangutica. Next base: position 77,222,912 of record CM056732.1, on the reverse strand, counting down.
AATAAATATGTTAACATAGGCACAACCCGATGGATGCACATATGAATGCACTCAAATGTATTTTGCGCTATGTACAAGGTACTCTTCACTTCGGCCTACACGTATACAAATTCACACTCTTTGGTTTCACCTCTTATTTTAACGTTGACTGGGTGGCTGTCCAGATACTCGTCGATCCACGTCATGTTACTGTGTTTTCCTCAGAGATAACTTGATTTCTTGATATTCTAAACGACAAACAACTCTATCTCGATCCAGTGCCGAAGCCGAGTAAAGAGGAGTAGTGAATGTTGTCTCTGAGTCTTGTTGGATACGCAACCTTCTGCTGGAACTTCACTGCCCAATCCGCAAGGCTACATTAGTCTACTGTGATAATGTCAATGCAATATATCTCTCCGACAATCCCGTTCAACATCAGCGCACTAAACACATTGAAATGGATATTCACTTTGTACGTGAAAAGGTGGCTCGATAACTTTTATTGGATCTTCTGGTTACCTGTCCGGACCATGAACCGACAGAACAAGTAAAATTCAAAAGTGACAGAAACGCAGCAAAATTAACAGGTAAAGTGGTATCCAATTTCAATTCCTTGAATCAAAAATTTAAAATTAACAGCAAATAAAACCAAACACAGTAGGCAAATGTTGCTGCCAGTCCAGTAAGCAAGAAACTTAGAAACGTGCCAAAAGTTCAATCAAAACATTTGAGTTAAATCTAAAACATTAAACTTTACAAGGAAACAAGCCAAACAACCAAATGTCCAAAATATTGAAATCCAAAAACTACAAGTCCAAATCTATTTCCCCACAAGTCCTCAAGACCACAAGTCCACAACGAATGATTCAAAAGTTGAGTTAAATTTCATCCTACAGTCAAAATATTAAGAAAAGTTAGTATCACAATTCACAACGTACAATATAAAATTAAAGGATAATGCAAATGAATCAATCGGGCAAGAATATTACATTTGCAAAGTTATACTCTAAATGCTCGTCTTCTTCTTCTTCTTGAAGCTACATTCCAAATTTTAAAACATTAGAAAGAACACAACATATACATTCATAAAGTTAAAGGAAAAGAATAAATGAAGGAATACATACCATACTGCGCCCGTGACCTTTCTTGATTCCATATAACTCTTTAATCCAATCACCTCCACACACTAGCATTTCAACAGTTTCTACCTTCATTGATGCTCTCTTTGGGTCAATAATTCTTTTGCCCGCACTAAAAGTTGCTTCTGAAGCAACAGTTGTAACAGGAATAGAGAAAACATCATTCGCCAACTTACTAAGAATGGGATATTTCAGTTCGTTAACCATCCACCATTGTAAGACATCAAACTTTTTCCCCTCCCCTCGAACTCTAAGTGGATCATCTTCAAGATAATAATCAAGATCAGACTTTGTTTTATCAACTACCTCGACACTGTCAAGGTACATCTCAAAACTTCTTTTTCCCAACCATGAACTTGAACTACTTCCCCCTTCTTTACTATTAACTTGCACACCATTTCTTTTCTTGTGTATTTTCTCATATTCCTTAAACAAAGACAATATGTTGTTTGATAACAACGCCTAATTTCTTATAGCACCATTAGGCCCATACATGTAAGGATAAACCCATGAAATAAACACCATTTTATACCTAAAGAGTAAAGAGAGACAATGTTAATTCTCCAAGAAATGTTAACAGAGAACAAGCAGCGGACAACAACAATGAGGCTGCTGCCTGCTGGTTACGCCTTAAGTCCTTAACAGAGATTCAGAGAACAAGCAACATTGTCTCATAACAGAGATTCAGAGAACAAGCACCATTGTTTCATAACAGAGATTCAGAGAACAAGCAGCATTGTTTCATACAGAGATTAAGAGATTCAGAGATTCAGAGAACAAGCGTGACAGCCAATAATGATTTAGGCTGCTGGTTACACTTACACCTTAAGTCATAACGAGATTGAGAGAACAAGCAGCATTGTTTCATAACAGAGATTCAGAGAACAAGCACCATTGTTTCATGCGAGATTGAAGAAACAAGCAACATTGTTTCATCTGAGAATTGTAGATTGAGAGAACAAGCGTGACAGCAATGAACAATTTGCTGCGTCACGTTACACTTACACCTTAAGTCCTTAACAGAGATTCAGAGAACAAGCACCATTGTTTCATAACAGAGATTCAGAGAACAAGCACCATTGTTTCATAACAGAGATTCAGAGAACAAGCACCATTGTTTCATACAGAGATTCAGAGATTCAGAGATTCAGAGAACAAGCAGCAGACAGCAACAATGAGGCTGCTGCCTGCTGGTTACACTTACACCTTAAGTCCTTAACAGAGATTCAGAGAACAAGCACCATTGTTTCATAACAGAGATTCAGAGAACAAGCAACATTGTTTCATAACAGAGATTCAGAGATTCAGAGAACAATGCTGCTGCCTGCTGGTTACACCATTGTTTCATATATCTTGAATAACTATTTTATGTAACAATTTTATATAGTGGTTACCTTAAAACAGGAAACAAATGAAAATCATAGAAATGGTTACCTTGGATCAAGAAAATCCCCAATAGATAGCAAGATATCGCATTGCGACCAATATTTGTCGTATTTCAACTTCATTTCCATTGCCATTGTTTGCAAGTGAGGCTTGGAGTTCAATTGAGTTTTTTCATCCAATAGCACCTTTACCCTCCAAAGCTCGGACAAAAATAAATTTACAGTAGGATAAGAAGTACCACTAATAATATTCGTAATATCCGCGAACACTTCTAATAACTTGCAAATATCATTAACCATCTCCCAATCACTATCATTCGGCAAATAGTGGATAAACGATGCATTCTCCTCTGCATACCTTGGCCAAACTGTTTTATAGAAACAAGCAGTGGACAACATTAACCATGTCGAATTCCATCTTGTTTTAGTATCCAAAACTTGTAGCCTGCCCATAAGATCTAACTCCTTAACTATCTTTTCAAAATGTTTGCATCTTGCCTCAGAATTCAATAAATATTTTACACCCCCTCTTATTTTATCCACCACTGGTTTAATAACATCAAGTCCATCTTGAACCAACAAGTTCAAGATGTGTGCACAACATCGTATGTGAAATAATTGGCCATTTAATGGTAACTGCTTCTTATTAGTAAAATCTGCCTTCAGACGTGCAATGCAGTTATCATTGGCAGATGCATTATCCACACTAATAGAGACAACTTTCTCCTTTATGCGCCAATCATCCATAACCCTAATCAATTCCCTAGCAAGTACCTCTCCAGAATGAGGTGGAGGTACATTCATGAAAGCCAACACTCTCTTATGAAGTTGCCATTTTGAGTCAATAAAATGAGAAGTTACGGTCATGTAACCTATCTTTTGTTCGCCGGACCACCACAAATCAGTAGTCAAACTAATCCTATTAACTTTAGACATTACTATTTTCATCTTTGTTTTCTCACCTTTATAGTAACTTTCACAGTCCGTCCTAACAGTATGTCGTGTTATCCTTTTGTACCATGGATATATCTCCTTCAAAAACCGATTGAAGATAACACCTTCCATTATCATAAACGGAAATTCATGCCCTAAAACCATATGGGCAGCAAGCTCTCTAACCTTAGCGTGGTTATATTGCCAAGTAGCAACACTCGGACTAGTAGCATCACCAAATGTACCACTTATCTTTGTTTGTGTGGGTTCTTTTTCATTTGCCATCTTTCTATTAAAACATTTTTCCAAATGTTTTTTCGCATTTGAAGTACTACCATATTTTGAATCAACTTTGAAAAGAGATCCACACCACTTACATTTCCACTTTTTAGAGCCATCTGGGAGAGAGATGATAGACATTTCTTTGTGTATGATTGATTTTTTTCACGTACACGCTTCCCATATGCATTCTGCAATAGATCTTCCTCACCTCCAGTTGATTGACAGACAACATTTGATCCATCTGTTTGACTATCAGATATTAATTGAGCATTGTCAATTAAATTCAAATGCTCTCCAATTTCAATTCCCCTTACGGTCTCCTCATCATCATCATGGTCATTCACTTCTATGTATGAATCTTGTGAAGTCATAGGAGTCACTGAAGAATCTTGAAATGACATAAGTACATAACACAACACAATAGATGATAGAACATATTTATTACATTAAAAAATTACAGATTTATTACAACATGTTATTTAAAAAATTACAGATTTATTACATAGAATCGTAAATTACAGATAGAACAGATTTATTACATTAAAGAATTACAGATTTATTACATATATAAAACAACCAACAAGACTTACAGGAGCATGTATTATTATTAAGACACCAAAAAATTTAAGTTTTAACAGAGAATCGTACTTTAATTTAACAATTTATGATATCGAATTACATAAAATTCAGAGAATAAAGTATTGAACATATAAAAAATAAATAACATGTTGCATGCATATATTATTATGTATGATTATTGATTATTGAAGTATGAATATGATAGCATGAAGATTGAAGACCATACAAGTCACTGAAAAGTGATGGCCAGGTAGTGATGAGTTGGGCGGTATTGGGCGTCGATCGGAGAAGAAGACTGAAGACCAGTCGAGACTCGAGCAGTCGAGCAGCGCAGTCGCGAAGATGGGAACAACAACTAGCAGATGGGAACGACAATGGCGATTCGCGAACAGTGTCGCGAGAAGACCAGTCGATACTCAGGAGAGAATCGAGATAGAAGAGGGCCAAGAGGAGTCGAGCAGTCGCGATTCACGAAGATGTGAACGACAACCACCAGATGGGAACAACGACAATGGCGAATCGACGATTTGCGAGAGAGAACAGAGCTGAGAGGCTGATAGGGAACAGGAGCAGCCGATGGAATTTAGGGATTTAGAAATTAGGGTTAGGGCTGTTAGGAAAATGTATTTATATGGGTAATGAACCGGTTCTCTTACCGGGTTACCGGACTGGATCTCTTACCGGTCCGGATAAATTTCAAATACTCATATCCGGACCGTTTATTTTTCGGTCCGGATATTTCGGTCCGGTTTCGGTCTGGTTCTCGAGTATATCCGAACCACTAACAGCCCTAATAACAAACAACATCTTCCATGCTTATTGGCCACCAACCGCTACACTTATATATAAAATAAAGTACGAAAATTGTGGAATATCTCCAAAATTATTCTTAAGAGGTACTTTATCAAACAATGGTTCTTGCGTTAAATTATTGTTCCATCGAGGAACACAGTAATTACTTCATCTAGTGGCTATGCATTAGTCACAGATTCACCTTATCAAATTAATCATAGACAATCAATATGTTGCAACCAGTGATGAAAAAGAGTTATAAAGAAGATTTATTTGTAGATGAAGAGAAAAGAGTGAGAAGAGAGAGACGAGAGAGATAATGGAGGTGAAGAAGAGAAGAGAATGTGCAGAGAGAGATATCGCTGAGACAGAAAATATGAAGTCTTATTAATCAAGTTGCATGTTACATACAAAGAGTTAGAGAGAAGTTTCTCTCACTAGGCGAAAATGCTCTCAACATTTCTCCCTAGTCGCTCTTCGCAATCCGCCTCATTCTTATGATTTCATCTTCGATTTCATACTCCGTAAATCTGATTTCATCTTTGATTTCATGAGATTGTTCGTCTGTTCATCTTACTTGAATTTGATACGAAGTTGTTTGAGTAAATTACGGAAATTTTACATCTTGTTCGAAGATTTTTCGAAAATTGTGGAAAGATTGTTCGAGTTTATCAACTTGTCCAAAGATTGTTACGAAGATACTTCAACTTGATTAAAGATTACTCAAGAGTTGCATTATCTTCCTTCTAGCCATGAGAAAGAATACAAAGATTTCAGCCAAAAGAATGAAAGAGATTATTTTGATTGTTCAAGATTACAAGATTCAAGATTTGAATTTGAGGTTTGCATTTCCGGGGGGGGCAGCCTCTGGCGGCGGCCAGTTTGCTTCTCTTTCGGGACAGGCGGGTGATTCAGGGTTGTTAGCAAGTCAGGAGGGTGTTCTTGGTGTGCAAGAGGGTCATGATGGTGGTCTTGGGTTGAGGATGCAGCTCTTTGATTTTCCCAACCTTCCGGCAGGCACCTTGGACGTCGGAATGGCATTACGATTTGGTGGCACTCTTGACTATGGAGATTGCGGATCTTGATAGGGATCTCGGGTCAAAAGTGGGTATGGAGGGTGGTTCCGGGTTGCAGGAGGGTGGTGTTGATGTTCAGGGTTGGTGGTTTGAACCCTTGGGTCTCCGATCCTTGGCTTCTGAGTTCAAAGAGACTTTTCCGGCGGCCACTTTGGATGCCAAGGTGATAGCGGGTCTCGAGGTTGGTCACGGGTTGATTGCGGGTCAGGAGGGTGGTCATGGGTCTTTGGGGAAGTCCATGGGTCACCAGCCTTTGGTTGTTGAGTTCGACATTGTTTCTTTTCCAATTGGCCTTGGAAATGCTAAGGTTTTGGAAGCCGAGGGGTTTCCTATCCAAAGGAGGTCTAGGAATTTGATGCATTCAATGGGTGCGGATGTCAATGGCACGCCTCATTCAATTGCTTCGGTTTTCAATGGCACGCCTCATTCATTAGGTGCAACTTTCGGAGTTGAGTTTGTTGGGAATTCAAGTGTTGCGGTTTCAAACGCCACCCATTCTTGAGGGTTGTGGGTAGCATGGGTTGGCACGGGTCGATGGCGGTTCTTGAGGGTGGTTCCGGGTCGAAGGAGGGTCAGAAGGGTGGTCATGGGCTGCTGATTGGTCTTTATGGTGGTCACGTGTCAAGGCTGGAGCCCAAGGGTCATCGGTTCAAGATTGTTGGGTCCGAAGTTGGTTCAATTCCCATGGCTCTTGGTTGTACAAACCGTGCGGAATTTGAACAGCCTACTCTTCAAACGAGACTTGGTAACTTGGGGAATTTAATAGCTGAGAGTACCAAGGAAACATCTCATTCAATAGGGCTTCGAAACTTGATAAGGGTGGGTACCGATGGGTCTACTCTTCTTTTGAAGTCAAAAGTTGCGGAAACCATAGGGGCAACTCGTCCAAAGAGGTTTGGTAACTTGATGGCTACGGGAACCGAAGGGGATACATTTCAAATGAGTCTTGGAAGAGCAACTAATGTGGAATTTGAAGGATCATTCTTTTCCAAGAAGCCTAAGGAGTCTGACCTTGTTTCGGCCAACAAAGCACTTAATGCCGAGGGACATGAGCCATTTATGGCAACCATTCCCAATGATGCACTAGTCTTGATTTCCCCCATGAATCCAACTATTGCACCTACTGAGCGTGCAAATGATACTAGGGAGTCACAACAAATTAAGGAGCCTAATCCAACGAATAAAAGTCCAAGTACGAAGATTGGAAGAGTATTTCACTACCCCCGATTACTTAAATGAAGATACTATCTTGGAATGTCCCGGATAGATAGCATTTAATTTTCATGTTGAAGTTTATTTTCTTGTTCTTGTTTACGTTGAGGATTGAGAACCCTCAACGACTGATTGTAGCTTCCTGAGCTTTTCTTTTTAGTAATAAAAAAAAAATTGCATGTTACATGTACATTTATACCCATCCACTTATCACTTGTCTAGAATATTTTATAAGATATTTTGCTTCTTCTAACTAATTAAAAACTAACTTCTAACAAACACTTTAACTTCCCTAACAACTATTAACAAACTTTGATATTATGATCTCATATAATGTTCCCATGCTCTTTTGGTGGTCCATCATGATCATGTTCCATTAACTCTTTTACACTCTTCTCAAGCGAGGGGTCATGTAGATGTTCTCCATCTCTAGCTTGGACATTAAATAAAGGTGTTGAGGTCGACCAAGAGCCTTGGTTAGCATATCTGTTGGCTGTTCTGCAGAGGACAAGAATGCAGTAGACACCAACCCTTTCTGAATCTGCTCTCTTATAAAATGACAGTCGATATCAATATGTTTAGTTCTTTCATAGAACACTGGATTGGCTGCAATTTGAATCGCATATCTACTATTAGTATATAAGGAGACTGGTGTCTGGATCTTAACTCCAATCTCCTGATAAAGACCAACAAGGCAAATCACCTCAACTACTGATGCTGCCATTGCCCTATACTCAGCTTCTGCAGAGCTTCTAGAAACAGTATCTTATTTTTTAGACTTCCAGGAAACAAGTGAGGAACCAAAAACGACCATGCATTCTGTCATTGATTTCCGACTGTTGACACAAGATGCACAATCTGCATCACAAAAGACCCTCAAGTCCTGTGTGCTGGAATTATTCATGAGAATTCCCAAGTCTGGTTCTTGTTTAATGTATCTCACAAGTCGCAATCCTGCCTCCATATGTGATTCTTTGGGAGCTTGTATGAATTGGCTCAAACATTGTACTGAGAAAGCAATGTCATGTCTTGTATTTGTTAAGTATAACAGTCTTGCAATCAGTCTCCTATAAGCAGTAGGATCAGACAGAACCTCTCGAACCTCTAACGAATTTCCTAGCTGTTCAAAAGAAGATTACATTGGATTTCTAGGAATTTGCAATCGAGGATCAATTGCGTGCGCACCCTCGGACTATACTAAAAGACTCCAGATTAATCAAACTGTAACTGTCCTTTCGATGTATTACGGTTATTACATGTTATGTGATTTACATGTTTACATTGTTACATAATTATCCTACAGTTCGTCGTTTGTTGGGTTTGAAACATAAAATTTTCAAATTCCGCTGCGTACACGAACCCAACAAAACCCTACACCAACATTGGTGAACAAAGAATTGGAATGAGTCTGACTCTGATACCATATAAAAATATGACACCTGGGCCTATAAGGTGATTGATCATATCATTCCGTCTGAGTCACCGACAGATAACAATATCGGTGAATAAAGAATTGGAATGAGTCTGGCTCTGATACCATGTAAATAATGGATCTTGGGCCTAACTCAACCCCAAAAGCTAGCTTGTATGGTAAGGATTGTTCAAGTTCATATTCTCATTTTATATCCGATATGAAACTCTTAACACGTGGAAACTAAGATCAATAATTGTACAATTTCTTAAACGGGGACAATCTTTAAGCATATGTTTCTTGAAAAGGATACCTAGTGAAATCTTCTAATGGTTCGTTAACTTGAGCCCAAAATCCCCAAACCCATGGTGATTTGCACAAATACGATTTTTGGGTGCTAATTTTGGTCTCGGTAAGAGAAATTGTACGAAAAATAACCTTTTCATCAAAACCGAGAGCAAAATCCTGACAAATAACGAAGAGACTCACATTTTAAATTCAGCAACATGGCATATTATGGTGGATTTAGTTACAAATTTTGACAGATCATTAGAATTTTTTCAGTATATTTGTGCTAAAAAAATGACGATCACTATAACTTGATGTAGAAATTTCAAACAACATGTTTTGCTACAAAATTGTTCAAAATCGACTCCAATTTTGATTTAGAGTCTTCTAATGTCATTTTCAATAAATTTTAATTGTTAGATTTAACTCATATCTTCAAAAATCAATAGTCTCACTTTGTCTTCTTCTGCAAAAAGATTAGTAAAACCCAACCATGGTATTCTTCAAGTTTCTTCAACAAAAATCAATAAAAAATAATCACAATTATGAATCTTTTTAATTTTCTATTTCACATAATTAGAAGAAATCATGGCGACCATGCGTAAATTCTTGCCATATATTTTTGACCAAAAAAAAATCCGCAACTCATCTTCAGGAACAACTTTTAATTTTTTTCCTCAAAATCTTTTCTAACGTTAATATTTTGATGAGCATTAATAGTAATATATAGAAATGTTTATATCAGGAAACAGATGGGGTTGCTTCTCCCTTAATCAGAGATTTCAGATTCGTGAGAGTGTTTCCCCCAAATAAGCCGTTTACGGTGTGAATCCGAATTAGTCGTGCTCCAATGTGCATACCGGATACCGAATAGAAAACAAATAAAAAAAGATATATAAATTTTTATCATACGGAGGGAACTTTGGACATTATTAATAAAATGTAGGAAAAATTAAAGACTATACTCCTTTGTATGGAATAGTAAATTTACGCGTAGAACCTCCTCCCCACTCCCAACCCCCCTCCTTTAAAATCCACAAAATCAAACTAAAATTTAGCCCAAACCCAAAATGACTCGCCCAACCTGCTCAAGGTTTCATGAGTTTGGACAAGAGTGATTTTGATGATGAGTTGGTTTGAGTTAGCCCAAGTTGACTCATCATAAATCAGCAGTCCAAATGAACTCATGATGATGTCCAAACTTGACTCACGAAAATGTTCAATCTTAACGATTAGAGCTCCACTCTAGATTAAGATTTTTATTTATAAACAATTATTCATAAAAAATCCTTTATTATTTTGGAACAATAAAAATACACCAACGCACCCCAACCAACCACCACACTATCCATACATCATATCTCTCTCATACACCAACCCCCACTCAAGCACTGAACCACCCTCACATCTCTGCCCCTACCTTGCCTACTCCACCCAACCCCTATCCACGCCTACCTCACCTACCCCAACCTCCCGCCCTACCACACCCCCACTTGCCCTATCCATTCTCAAATTTCTATTTCATATTTTTTTACTTTATAAATATTTATAAAAAAAATCTTACCCCCTTCCCCTCGTCCCTACCCACACCTAGCCCCCTCCAGCCCCACCCAATTGTCCTACCCCATCCTCAAATTTCTATTACATTTTTTTTTACTTATTTAAAAATATGAAAGTTTTTCTTACCTCCCTCTACCGCCCTAACCCTATCTACCCCCTACCACCCCCACCTCATGCACTACCCCATCCTCAAATTTATATTTAGTATTATTTTTTACTTTTCTAAAAAAAATTATAAAAAATATGAAATTTTTTCTTACCTCCTACCCCCTTCACCCCATCCTCAAATTTCTATTTCATATTTTTTTACTTTTATAAAAGAAATTATTAAAAATATGAAATTTTTTCTTACCCCCTGCCCACACCATCCCCGAAATTTTATTTATATATTTATTTTACTTATATATAAAATTTTATTAAAAATGAGAATTTTTTCGAACCCCATCACCCAACGCCCCTCCCCCCACTACCCCCGCCCTCCCATCCCACCCCCAATTTTTCTATTTTATATATTTATTTTACATTTATAAACTTTTTTACAAAAATAAGAAATTTTTTCTTACCCCACCCGAAATTTTTATTTATATATTTATTTTACTTATACAAATTTGTTTATAAAAAATGAGAAAATTTTCTTACCCTACTACCCCCTGTCATCCCACCCATTATTTAATATATTTATTTTGCTTTTATAAAAATGAAAATATTCTTAAAATATTATTCTTGTTTTAAAAATAAAGATATGGAAAAATCAAATATCATATAAAATAACATAATAGAAGGTAAGTTTGAAATTTTTAAAAGTAATGGGTCAAGTTGGTCAAGTTGAGTTATGATCCATCATTTAGTCAATTTCCCGATTGCTTATTGTAAACTGTAGAGTAACGTGAATTTTTATGTCCATTAGAAACTTTAGTAGTATGTCTTATCTAGATAGGTATGTATACTATGAAAATCGGCATAACAAGTGACATAATTTTGATGTGGGAATTGAAGGAGGCGACAAAATTTTGTATCGGATGAAGGTTGCACCGGGATGAGTTCGGGTATTAAATCAAGACCAGGTAGCGATCGGATCAAGTGACACCGGATGGAGGACTGGGGAAGCTCAGCGCATACCCGTTCCGGATATGGCGCCAGCCGTTACTCTTAGCTCATTAAGTGGTCATTATTCTCATTTAATTGCATTTAATTAGAGACTGATTATCGGGCATAAATGTCTTGCATACTTAACACTATAAAATGAGCTCAACCTACATGTTGAAAGAGCATCTCATTCTCATTTGACATTTGCACGATTTTGTTCATTGTAATTATAATCTTAAAGCTCTCATTGTTGGCTCGGAATCAAAGCAGTTAAGCTAAGGCCGGATAAATTTTGTTGAAGGAATTCATCTTGGTTCACGGTAATTCAGGCTATATTTCTTACTTGTTATTTTCATTTACTTATTACTGTTAATGGCTTAGCACTTTATATAACAAATTCGTCCACGTATCCTTAAAACCACTTACAAATTCAATTATATTTTTTTTGGGATAAACAATTTGATACCTACCGTGGGCTAAGGATAATTGTGGTGATTTGTTCAAACTCAAATTTCACTTGTTCATTTGAGATATTGTTAAAACACATCAAGTACTTGCAGAATGGCTAGTGAAATCCACGTTGAGGTTAGCAACCACGATGACAACAATGATGGTGACAATGGTGCTAACAATATCTTGATTCGATACCTGGCGAGCATCAAAATAACCCCGTGATTTCACCCAGGGATCCAGAAGGTCATGTGGAAAAACATCGGACGATGTTGAGGATGACAAAATAAATTTAGCTCGAATCTACAACATGCTGAAGGAACAACAAGAGGCTATTACACAGTTGCAAAAGAAGAGCAGCGGAAAAAGTGTGATGGATGAAACTCGTCCCATCTGGGATAAAGGTCGGGTCCGAGAGGAAGATCTAGTAGAAGGAGATGGCACTGGTTCGGGGGTAAATGAGTCCTTGAAGGTCTTGAAACACTCCAAGCGTTGACTAAGCAAATAGATAGTAATGAAAATATGATTGAAACCTATAATTCACTGGTAGACCAGATTTCGGGATCGCCTCCGATCCTGAAGAGACCGAACTCGAAGAGATACATCTAGTTGTCATTCCCACTGAGTGTAGCACCAAAGTTGATACCGAAGAGGTTTAAGATGTCTGGTCACCCAAATGTGATAGAAACACAGATCCATAGGAGTACGTGACGTCGTACACTTGTGCAGTAAATGGCAATGACATACACCTAGATGAGATCAAATCGGTGTTGCTAAAGAAATTTGGCGAAACACAGTCTAAAAGAGTAATGACATGGTATTCTATGTTACCTGAACATTCTATTAACTCGTTTAAAATGTTTGCAGATGTTTTTATAAAGGCACATGCCGGAGCAAAGAAGATTCAAGCGAGGAAAGCGGATATATTTAAAATTGCTCAGAAGGATGTGAAGTTGATGTGGGAGTTCGTGACAAGGTTTCAAAAGGAATGCATGCCTCTTCCTCGGGTACTGGATGAATGGGAAGCGGAAGCCTTCACCAAGGGATTGAATCCTAGGGGTTTCAGTGCCTCTTTAAAACTAAATGAGAACTTATTGGAGTTCTTAGCGGTGATATGAGCGGACGTGCACAATAGATATGAGTCTAAAATTCGAGTAGAGGATGATCGCTCAAACTTTCTCCAAGGAACAAAATTTTGATAAATCAAAAGGTGTAGCTGAGTCGGAACCAAATCCTTCAAAAGATAGGTATCAACCTATGGGAAACATGAAAGGTCAAACTTCAGAGAGGATAGGGGTCGTAACAATCACAACTTCTCATTAGATAAAGGGGATATACTGTCACGACCCGACCCCGGGCCCGCGACTGGTGCCCTACCTGGGCACCCTTACAGGTATACATCAGAGATAACCAGCGGAATATAACTAAAGCTCGTAGACATGCTTCAATATGAAATAAGAAACATGCTAGCCGATAAGGCCACCTTTCTGTAATACATACAAAACAAGGAAATACATCATTTACAAGTCCAACCCACAAAACATGACTACAGACCTCTAAGAGTTTTGACATAACAACTGTGACGGAACAGGGCCCCGCCATACCCCTGAATGTACATGAATCTACAACAACAGGGATCCGTACCAAAAGATGAACCTCCGGAGAAATGAAGCTTCTCAAAAGCTGAACTGTGATCCTAAGAGCGAGGATCAGCAAACTGTGTACCTCTACCTGCGGCATGAACGCAGCCCCCGAGGAAGGGGGTCAGTACAAAATATGTATCAAGTATGTGAAACTGAAAGTACTGTAACAAAATCATATAGTCTAAAATAAAGCTGGAGACATGTATGATCACTAATTTAACAGTACATTGTGTCGTTTAATAATGAGAGTAAATAAGAGTAAACTTTGCCGGTTTTAAAATAGGAAGCTTATGATCAATCTAGGGCCACCCGCCCGTAGTATCATTATGCAATCCTACTCCTGGGACTATTTCACCCGCATAGGTCTCGTGGACCCGCATGAGGTAATTTCCTCGCATAGGATTGTTTCACCCGCATGAGACTATTTCACCCGCATGAGCCCTACGGACTCGCATGAGGTAGTTTCCTCGCATTGTGGGGAGCAAATCCACGGAAATGCAAAATGCAACATGACCCGGGGATTGGCCCCGTAATAAATAATATAACACTAGCGCAACCGGCTATCATAAATACATATGCAAGTTAATAAACCCCTTAACTTCTTATTAGACTTAAGTAGCATGTGCTCTCGTTTATTTAAACTTAAGGCACTAACATGTCATGTAAAAATCCGGGAATTTAACCCAAAGTACTACGTACTTCTATTTTTTTTCAAAAGACTCCTTTTCATATAAAACTCCAAGATACTAACGTCCGTAGTATCAAGGCATGTCTACTTTTCAAATCAAATTACTTCACCTTTAGAATTTCATTTCAAAGCTTCGAAATCAAATACTTCTATTTTCAAAACTTAAGTAACTTATACCTTTAAATAAGTTACCCTTCTTTAAATCAAGTCTTTGATCCTCTTTTTAAATCAATCAAGTAAATCACTCTACTAACTTCTCAAAAAGTCGTTATACTAACTTCCCATAAAGCCGATATAACAACTTTATGCTTTAGAAAGGCATTTTCATCTTTTAAAATCAAGTGAGTTAACTCTCTAACTCAACCAAACTTGGTCATTCTTAAATCAAGTCAATGATATCAAAATGAAACCGAATTCATTCAAAGCTCGTACGTCTACCGTACTATACATTTATAAAAACTCATGCTCAAGAGATAGGGAAAGTTCCACATACCTCTTCGGCTCAATCCACTTGCTAAGTTGAATATGCCGCACGTAGAACGTCAACCTATAATGACCATAATACGTCTATCAACTTCTAGCTTTCTAACGTAGAATATTTCTAAGTATAAGGTCTCTTATTCTACGAAACATTGGGTAGCATTTTCCCTGTTTCTACGTACTTTTCCACCTTTTTCAAGGCCCGAAATCAATAACCAACATGCCACATTTAAGGCTCAACAATTCAGCTAATCAAAGGGGATTACACGCCTAGTCGGACGTGTACAATTCTGCCCCACAATTCATATATAACTAGTCCATATATTAGTCCATTTTAACCAACTTTTAAGGCCATTCTCTGCTACAATATGTGACAACATAAAGTCCTTTTCAATTCCTTTTTAATCCAAGTTGTTATTCCAAAATGTTATATAAGTCACAATCAATTACAACGCCTATATTCCCTTCCTTATATAACATGTAACGATTATAACTAACAACCAAATTGAATAACAACTTTAATGGCTAACATGCCAATTTCGGTTTTAACATCTCAACATGATCCAAATCTTTTCAATCTTCATTCTATATATCACATGCTCGTTTATCAACTACTATAACATGTAATATTTAATTACATTAAGAAGGCAAATATCATTACCTCAATAAGACCAAATATAATCCAAGACTAAAAGTCGATCCTTAGCAACTTTAGTTCATCTTCTTCACGCTCCAATCCACTCTAAGCAACCCTTAGAAGTTCATAACCAACTTCTCTTCAAATTCCAACCCAACATACGAAGAACACCTTAGGGTTTCATGCTACGACTAATGGATTAACGTAGTATTTTCGGGATTTAGGAGTTTGGTTATGCTGAGTATACTACTAGGGACCTTTGGTTTGAATATTGAGATTTATCATCAACAAATGAAGAATTTTGGTCTTCCAAGAGAGCAAAAAACCGAGAGCCTCAAGTGCTTGCACTATGTTCTTGATTTGTTTTCTAAGTGTTAAACTTGTCTTGCACTAGTAGTATGAATATATAACACAACCAAGAGCTTAGATTAACCCAAATGTGTGGCTAGGATTTGATCAATAATATCAAGCCAACTTGGCTACTTGACTTGGTCAAGTTTTTGTCCAACATACCCATGTGGAGGGTGACACGTGTCGCCCTCCGATTGGTCAAAAATATTTTATCTCCCGCAATTACAATAAATTCTATAAGTCTCAATATCAAATTTGGGGACTCAATTCCCATTAATAAACGTTTTTCCTTCACGAGGTTCGGAATATTTTTCGTAGGAAAAGTAATCTTTCTTTCGTTTCAATTTATAAGTCTAAATTTCTCACGTATGTTCTCTTACACGTGTCCTGGAATTACGAGGTGTAACATATACACAATGATCGAGGGTCTACTAGCAAAGGTTTGCAATTTAAGAATGGTACTGATGGATCTTCTTCTAATAATATTGAAAACCCAACAATATTCGAGTATAACTTCAACATCGATGCGACCAGACTTATTTCGGCTATTGGTCATATTAAGGAGACTAGGTGACTAAGACCACTTTGAACAAATCTGGCTCAGAGAGATCCAAGTTTGATTTGTGATTACCATGGTATTCATGGTCACCGAATAGAGGATTGTCGTCAATTGAGGGATGAAGTGGCCCGATTATTGAAAAATGGTCATTTATGCAAATTTCTAAGCGATCGAGCAAAGGGAAACTATAAAAATATGGAAGAAAACAAGAAAACGGTTCCGGTTGAACTCCATCATGTCATAAATATGATTATCGAAGGGATAGAGTTCCGAAAGGATCTGTCATGACTGTAAAAAAAAATGAAACTTTCAATAACTAGAGAGAAAATATACATGGATTACGTACCGGAGGCGATATTATCTTTTAAATGAAGACGCCGAGGACATCATTCAACCTCACTATTATGCAATTGTAATTTCTATCTTTATCAATAAATTTCAGATTAAGTGTATTTCAATTAATTCAGGTAGCTCGACCAACATCATCCAGTGGAAGGTAGTGGAGTAATTGGGTTTGTTGGATCAAATTATACTGGTAGATCGAGTTCTAAATAGATTCAACATGGCAAGTGAGACCACAAAAGGGGAAATCGCTCTTCCAGTCAATGCATCCGGGACAATTCGCCAAATGAAGTTTTATGTCATTGAAGGCAAAATGAGGTACAATGCACTATTCGGTAGGTCTTGGATATATGTCATGAAGGTTGTACCTTCGATATTATATATGATGCTGAAGTTCCCAACTCCATAAGGAATTAAGATAGTTCGAGGAGAGCGATCGACAGCAAGAGAGATGTTTGCGGTAGAGAAGTCCATGCAACCACCAAAAGAAGTGAAGGACACAAGTAAAGACAAGAAAGTCAAATAGAAATCACGTGATTCGGACATGTCGAGTTGGAAAAAAGAAGAAGGGGAGAAGATATATTATGAGGAAGAAGAGGATTATCATCGCGTCCCAATGTCATTCGTGTTACCGGATGATCCAGATGCTATGAAGTCAACTATAAAAGAGCTGGAGCAAGTCATCTTATTCATGAATCTACCAGATAGAAATGTATATCTGGGCACCGGGTTAATCCCGAAGCTTAGGCTTAAATTAATTAATTTTTTTTAAAGTTAACGTCGATTACTTTGCTTGGTCCCATTTAGACATGAAAAATATTTTATCGGAGATCACGACTCACAAGTTGAGTTTGGACTCGAGTTCTCCTCCGGTAAAATTAAAAAGGAGATCAATGGCCGACTACAATCATAAGTTTGTCAAAGAGGAGGTAGCAAAGTTATTGAATATAGATTCCATCTTGGAAGTATAGTATATGGACTGGCTATAAAATATAGTTGTCGTACCTAAAAGGAAATAAATTTAGAATGTGCATAGAGTTTAAGGATTTGAATAAAGAATGCCCAAAAGATTCTTTTCCTTTGCCTCCTATCGATCGAATGATTTATGCTACAACGGGCCATGAGATGCTGAGTTTTCTTGATAATTACTCTGGGTACAACTAAATTAGGATAAACCCGGAGGATAAAAGAAACCCTCTTTAATAACTAGGCATGAGACTTATTGTTATAATGTAATCCATTTGGTTTAAAAAATGTCGGAGCAACATATCAATGCCTAGTTAAACGCATGTTTGAGGACCAAATAGGTAACACAATGGAGGTTTATATTGATGATGTGATAGTGAAGACCCTAGAAATGGAGGACCATTTAAAGCATTTGTAGGAAACATTTGACATACTCCGAAAGTACGACATGAAGCTGAATCCAGAAAGTGTGCTTTTGGAGTTGACTCGGGCAAGTTCTTGGGTTTCTTTGTTTCAAACCAAGAAATAGAGATCAATCCGGATAATATCAAAGCTATCGAAGAAGTTTCAGAGGTATTTGAAGATATGAAGGTGGTGCAAAGACTCACCGGAAGGCTGGCCGCCTTGAGTAGGTTCATCCATCGATCTTCGGAGAAAAGTCACAAGTTATTCTCTTTGTTAAAAAAACAATAACGACTTTGAATGAACACCGGAGTACCAACAAGCTTTGTGGGGTTTAAAGAAGTACTTGTCTAGCCCACCACTGCTACACAAACTGAAGGCAGATGAGCAGGTGTTTTTATCAGTGTCCGAAGTAGCCGTAAGTGCAATTTTGGTTCGAGAAGAGAATTGTACAAATTTTCCTATTTATTATGTGAGTAGAACATTAGTTAGTGCAGAGACTAGGTATCCTTATTTAAAAAATAGCATTAGAATTAATAACGACTGCTAGGGAATTGAGACCATACTTTCAATGTCATCTTATATGTGTAGTAACAACTTATCCGCTAAAAATGTAATGCATAAATCAGAACTATCCGGCAGATTAGCCAAATGGGCAATATAAATTAGTGGATATGACATAGAATATAAGCCAAGAACAACTATAAAGTCTCAGGTTTTAGCAGACTTCGTAGCAGATTTTACACCCAGAATGATTCCCGAAGTAGAAAGAGAACTGATAATGACATCGGGAGCAACTTTGGGTGTCTGGACCTTGAACACGGATGGAGTTTCAAATGTGAAAGGGTCCGGACTAGGGGCAGTGCTTAAGACACCTGCGGGATATGTTATGAGGCAATCAATAAGAATTGTGAAATTAACTAACAATAAAGTTGAGTATGAGGTTATGATTGTAGGTTTAGAGTTGGCATGGAGTTTGGAAGCAGAAATCATCGAAGCAAAATGTGACTCACTTTTGGTTGTTAATCAAGTGAACATTGTGTTTGAAGTGAAGGAATAAAGGATGCAAAAGTACTTAGAGAAAATTCAAGTAATATTGCATTGATTCAAAGAATGGACCGTGGAACATGTATCTCGAGAACAAAATAACGAGGCTGATCCCTTGGCAAATTTGGGGTCATCCGTGTAAGCTAAGGAATTTAATTCGAGAACAGTTGTACAGCTGCTAAATTATGTGATTGATGGTGGCTATGCTGAAGTGAATACAACAAACATGACTTGGGATTAGCGTAATAAGTATATTTACTACCTTCGGGATGGGAAATTGCCTACGGAGTCAAGGGAACTTCGTACTAGGGAAGCTAGATTTAGCTTGGTGGATGGCCAGTTGTAACAAAAATCCTTTTATGGTCCTTAGCGATGTGCTTAGGACCCGGGAAAACTGATTATGTGATGCGTGAAGTTCATGAGGAAACTTGTGGAAACCATTCGGGAGTAGAATTATTGGTTCGAAAAAAATTAGGGTCGGGTACTATTGGTCTCAGATGGAGGAATATACAAAGAACTTTATCTGAAAATGTGATGAATGCAAAAGGTATGCACTGATGATTCACCAACCGACATAATTAATGCATCCAATTTTATCACCATGGTCATTCATGAATGGGGGATGGATATTGTGGGGCCACTCTCATGGGCACCCGGAAAGATATGCTTCATTTTGTTTATAACTGATTATTATTCAAATGGGTTGAAGCGAAGGCATTTAAGAAGGTTAGAGAGAAAGAAGTCATCAATTTTATTTGGGATCACATTGTTTGCGGGTTCAGCATACCGACAGAGATTACGTGTGACAACGGTCGTCAGTTCGTTGGAAAGAAAGTAAATGAATTTCTTCAGGGATTGAAGATATTGTCGACATCGTATCACCTGAGTGAAAATGATCAAGCGGAGTCAACAAATAAAACAATCATTCAGAACTTGAGAAAGAGATTAAAAGAGTCGAAAGGTAAGTGGAGAGAAATTCTACCAGAGGTGTTGTGGGCATATAGAATGAGACCAAAGTCTAACACTGGGGAGACACAGTTCTCTTTGTTTTACGGTGTAGAAGAACTAATTCCGGTGAAAGTTGGCGAGCCGCGCTTAAGGTTCAACCTTACAACCAAAGAATCAAACAATGAAACTATGTCCGTCAAACTTGATTTAACGGATGAACACCGTGAGTTAGCATTGCTATAGTTAGTGTCTCAAAAGCAAAGCTTGAGAAGATACTACAACCAAAGGACTAACCTTAGGGACTTTCAAGTAGGAGACTTGGTTCAACGAAAAGTAATCCTCAACATCAAAAATCCCAAGGAAGGAAAATTAGGCCCGAACTCAGAAGGTCCCTACAAAGTGTCAGGAATAACCAGTAAAGGCTCATACCAGTGGGAAGCCGAAGGTGGTAAAAAATTATCAAACAACTATAACATTGCACACTTGAAGCGGTATTACTGCTAAGGTATGTGATTAATTAATTTTTTTAACTTTATTTGTGTCGATATTGCTAACTTTTGCAAGAACAAAGATGGAGTAATCATTTAGTGACCAGATAGTTAGAATCTAAAAACACGTGTTGCACTCTTTTTCCTTAGCACGTTTTTATCCCGAAAAGGTTTTTTCCAGCAAGGTATTTAATGAGGCAACAATGTAAAGCGTGTTACAAAGTAGTTGACGACCGGAGTTGAAGATCAGAAAAACACTAGGGACTGCCCGATAAAAAAGGGTAACTTAGTGTACTAAGCTCCCGCTATGCGTGAGTCCGGGTAATTTTTAAATTCTCATACTTCGAATACAAACGCTAGGGGACTGTCATACCCTCGGTAAAAAAGTTCAGAATGAAAACATTTGAAGCTATAAAGAAAGTCAAAGATTTTTAATATTTTTAGGATTATTTTAAGGGTTAAAAGATTGAATGAATCTTGCTCAAGAAGTGTTAATATTACAACAAATCGTGTAAAAGCAAAAGATTGAATGAATCTTGCTCAGTTATTTGACCAAAGCAAAGTCTGAATGAAATTGCACTTTATCTGAAATTTACCTCGAAAACGTATCTACATATGTTTGTCTCCGGACAATTAATAAAATCATTAGGCTTACGAGCTAACAAATTTGTTAAAATCCTTAATTGGGGATTGTCGTCATAAAAGCATCCGGAGCAAAAATAAGTAATGTTCCAAAAACATGCTTCTAAGGCACCAAATCAAATGAATCTAGCCTATTCTTAAAGATACTTGAATTTTCTGAAATTTGGAATAAAAGAAGCTCCAACATTCATACCAGAAATGAATGAGAGATGTCTTATTCATAAGCATCAAAATAAGGTCCTTATGTTTAGTCATTAAATGACCCAGAACCGAAAGGAATTGAATGGTAAGAAGCAAATCAAAGTGAGTGTTCGTATTAAAAAATTGTTTAAGTTTTTTTAAAGTCGAAAAACTTTCATCCAGCTCGACATAAACTAAGTGATGATTTGTTTAAGTAAAACTCCAAAATTAGAGGCAACTATCTCGAATTGGATTAAAGGTTTATTTAGCTAAGTTATTGAAAATAAGAAAATAATTACGGATACTAAGAGTTAGAAAGAAATTATTATAAAGTCAAAAGGATATTCATTTCATAGACAATGCTAGAAAATGGCCAGAGCAAAACTTGCAACAAGAAAAAAAATACAAAGGCATGTAAGCCTGAAGTTAAGTTGGACTCAGATTCGGAGTCCTCAAGGTCATCTTCGGAACTATCGCCATTCAACTTGTGGTAGGCTCTGAGCTCGAGGTCCATTGCCTAAAAAATCTTGTCATCAATCTCCGATATCCTATCTCGAGCCTGTTCCAAAGTATACCTCCGGACATTCTGATCGGTGTATTTTATATACACCTTTTGAGTCATTTTTAGTGAGTCTTTTGTCCATTTTTGTACAAATACGTGTCGTCTTAGGATAGAGTTTCTTTCTTTTGAGTCATATTGGTTTAAAATGGCTCATTGGCGAAAAAAGAGCAAAAAGCGGGCAAAAACGGAGGTTCCAGAGCTCGAAAAGAGAGAAAGTGGCGAACTGAGGCTCGAAGCAGTCGGTAGCCGCGCCTCCAGCGAGGGCGAGCGCCCACGGCGCTAATCTTCGAGAGGTTCTGAGTTCCGGCCGGCTGATTCTGAACATGGCCAGCGGCGGGAAAAATCAGAAATTTGAATTATCAATGGACCAGGCCTGAGGGAAAACCTGTATCACGTTTTGGAGACTATAAAAATAGAACCCTAGGTCAGATTTAAGGGTTCCTCTTCTTGCCAAATCACAACACATTGGAGATCAAGATTGGAGACTTTATCTTAGTAATTTCTTGTTCTTGTTTTACTTTCTTTACAATTTATGTTGGATATTGAATTAGTTTTTGTCATGTCTATGGCTATGAACTAAATCTACTTAGTGATTTCCATGTCAATTCACTTGAACCTTATCTTTATGAATTAATGCATGTTCTTGGTTCTTCTTCTTATTGTTGAGATTTATTCAATATATGTTTTGATTGCTTGGTAATTACTTGATCATTAATTATCATAATTCTTATGATTTCTAACCGAAATCCGAAAGGGGAGGTTGTGAATATGCTGTAGTTGGATAAACATAGGTTAAATCGTGGACGAAAGTACCCCGATACTTGTGTAGCATTAATAAGGTTTTTGGTCTTAATCCTCCTCTAGAGTCAATCTTATCACCGAAAGGTAGAAAGGTGTTGTACTGGGATTGAGTGTTTATATAACCTTAACAGGAGTATAAAACGGCTTAGTAAACCTGCTATCTCAAAATAGAAGAAGAACCATTACTAATTGCATTAATAAGTAAGTTAAGCGGATAGTTGATGAGATTTGGAAACCATATTTCCACATTACTGAAGTAAAACAACATAGCTTAATTAGTTTTCATAATTCTAGTCATAAATATCATATCAATTATCGGTCACCAAATAGATAACAAAGAATAGACTCTGGTACTTGAACATTAATCTCTGAGGACGATAACTCGGTCTTCTAAGACTATATTACTTGAGACGACACGTGCACTTGCGTAAGTGTGTGCATAAATCGCGCATCAACTTTTTGGCGCCGTTGTCGGGGATTGGCGTAGTTCAATATCAATTTTTCTATTCTTAATTTCTAATTTGGTTTTTATTTTTGCTTTTATTTATTATTTTATTTTATTTTTGTGAAAACCAGTGTGCCGTGATCCGTTTGTTTATTTTGATCTGTTTCAGGCACCCAGTTTATGCGAAGGAGAAGAGGAGCAGACACTCTTGTTCCCTTCAACCCAGAAATTGAGAAAACTTGTAAGCAGAACAGAAGGAACCAACGAGTCTCAGCCTTAATTGAGATGGGAGGCGTACAAAACAACAATGAGATGAATGAGGGGTTGGGTGATCATCAGCCTAACCAAAGAATGCCTCGGAGATTGCCGATGGATGTAGAAGAGAGAGTCTAGGTCCAAGCGGAGAGAAGCTTGGGAGATTATGTGCTACCGAGGGTAAATGGAGCACAAACTTGCATTAGGCTCCCAGCAATAGGAGCAAATAATTTTGAGATCAAACCTGCGATTTTAAGTATGGTGCAGAATACGGTTCAGTTTGGAGGGTTGCCGTCGGAGGATCCTCACATGCATATAGCTAATTTCTTAGAGTTGTGTGCAACCTTCAGATACAATGGCGTTACTGATGACGCTGTCAGATTGAGGCTCTTTCCCTTCTCACTCAGGGATAGAGCGAAAGTGTGGTTGAATTCCTTGCCAGCAGATTCGATATTCACATGGCAAGAGTTGGCACAGAAATTTTTAGCAAAGTTCTTCCCACGTACAAGCAAATAAACCGAGAGGAGTTGAATAATTTCTATCAGTGATGGAGAATCACTATATGAAGCTTGGGAGAGATTTAAGGACTTGCAAAGAAAGTGTCCACATCACAAAGTTGGTGTGGAATTTGGTCCATATTTTCTATAATGGGCTAAGCGGGACTATCGTAACGATCATTGATCTTTGCGCGGTGGAACTTTTATGAGAAAAACAGCACATTAAGCTCATGATTTATTGGAAGACATGGCCACCAATAATCATGTACCAGAGGACAGACAAGTGAGTGGCAGAAGAGCGGTAGGAGTTCGCGAGATTGATGCCATCATCGCACTAAATGCCCAGTTGCCCTTTTGACCAAGCGGTGCAACAAAATACGATTAATACGTAAATGCAGTGCAAATGCCAATGAGTTGTGAAATGTGTGGTGGTCCACATACCTTCGATAGATGCCCATCAGCTGATCCTAACAATATTTCGATCGAGCAAGCAGAGTGCCAAGCAGTAGGAACTATCGAGGCCCGGAACAACCCATACTCAAACACCTACAATCGGTGGAGAATCACCCAAATTTTTCATGGAGAGGTGAGCGAGCGTGAGAACGGTTTAGAGGCGATGCAAAATCAGCAACCATTCACTCAGGCCTCATCTTCACAATAATTCAGTGCCTCTGTCCAACAAGAAGCGGATGGTGAGCAGCCTTGTTGACACTCACCAACTCCCAGACTCAGTTCATGGCAGAGACTAGATCCTCCATCAGGAACCTAGAGACACAGGTGGGGCAACTAGCAAAGCTAGCAACCAACATGCCACAGGGTACCTTGCCGAGCAATACAGAGATGAACCCTAGAGAACGATGCGAGCGATGCGGTGAGAGTGGAAAACAATTAGAAACGTGCACCTCGGCTGTGGTTGAGCAGAGGGTAGAAGCAGAGAGAGAGGTTGTTGAAGATCGCCTAATATTAGAAAGCTCCGGAGAAGGAGTACACTGAGAAGATTCCTTTCCGCAAAGATTGCAAAGGAAAGTAGTTGATAAGCAATTCTCCAAGTTTTGGAGACATTGAGAAAGTTACACGTCAACATACCGCTATCGGCATTGGAGCAAATGCCTACTTATTTTAAATTTATGAAGGAAATTTTGGGAAAGAAGAAGAAGTTGGGAGAATATGAGATGGTGGCAGCGGAGGAATGCGATGTCATCTGCGAGAAGAAATTGCCCCACAAACTCGAGGACCGGGGAGCTTTACACTTTGCACACGGTTGGCAGAGTAACATGTAATAGGGCCCTCTGTGACTTGGGGGCTAGTATAAATTTGATGCCCTTGTCTGTTTTTAAACGGTTGGAGTTAGGTGAGGCAAAACCAACCACTGTGAGCTTGCAATTAGCAGACAGAACGGTGGTGCATCCCAGGGGGAAGATTGAGGATGTTCTCGTTAAAGTAGGAAAATTCTTTTTCCTTGCGAATTTCCTCATTCTTGATATGGATGAGGATGAGGAGATTCCCATCATATTGGGGAGACCGTTCTTGGCAACAGGGAGAGCCCTGATTGACGTAGAGAAGGGTGAGCTGACACTGAGAGTAGAAAGCGAAGAGATGGTGTTCAAAGTGTTCAAACACGTTATTGAACCCCCGGTCATGAGCAGGTGTTTTAGAATCAGCACTGTCAGAACTTCGTGTGAGCCAGTACAAGCCACAACAAGGGAGATAAGCCCGCCAAAGCAGGTAAGTGATACTGAACCTCCTCTTGAAAATAATTATAAGAAGAAAAACAGAAGGAGGAAGAGGAAAATGTTGAAAAAGTGGATTGGTCATGGGGTTAATTTACCCCACACCTCTTGAGTTAAAGAACTTGCGTCCGGCTAAAAGACGTTAAAGACAGCGCTACTTGGGAGACAACCCAAGGTATTTGAAATTATTTACTTTAATACAGTTAGTTTTTACTTAGAACAGTCTCACGGAGTATTGTTTATGTGTTGTGATGACAGGTGCAGGGGCCAAGAATTTGGAGGGCGAAAACTGAAGATAAGCCAAAAGAAAAAAAAAGGATTTCGTAAAATCAGAAAATACATGGCGCCATTCAGGCCGTGGCGCCAAAAGATCATATAGGCATAGGAGATTCAGTACGCCTGGGCCGCAGCGCGCCAAAAGTCGTAAAATTTTGAAGTCAGCGCGCTTCATTTCTGGCTGCAGCGCAGCAAGTTCGTAAGAGCGAAGATTTGGCGCCACAGCGCCAGCTGAAAGCCGCGCGCGGAAATCCAGAAGTTAAAATAGCCCAAAAATCCGATTTTTCCCCATTCTAAATCAAAACCTAAACCTTTCCTCTCCAAAAAACCCACGAAAATCCACCTTTTAACTAAAAATCTTCCATAAACTAAACCCAATCACAACCAAAGTTCTTAAATTCCTTAAACCCTTATCCATCTTAAACAACAACCCTCATCTCATTGCCTCAAATCATCATTAGGAGCAAGAAAATCTTGAAGAACACCGTCAAAGGTAACCTTTATCTTTTCTTGAAAGCTTCACTATATTTAGAGGAGGTAGTAGGTTTGAGGAGGTGTTGTATCTGTGAAGGTGTGTGGTGGTGTTGAAGTTGGGTGTGAGATTTCGAGGAAGAGTATACGAGGTGAGTGTGGGGTGTTGTGCAGGAGCTTCTTGAGTGAAGTTTGGGGGTGATAAGTGTTGTAGCTGCTGATTGTTGAGTAATAGTGTTGGGTAATATTGTTGATACAAAAGAGACGCTGCCCAAGTTGTCTAAAAATGTCTGCCAGAAAGAAAAGAGTTTCCACATCCACCTCCGCCCCTCAATATGATACTACTAGGTTTGTCAGCCAAACAGCGGAGAGTAGATATCAAAAACTTAGTACTAGGCCCTTAATCCCTGAAAGAGGAATGAATTATCAAAGGGAATCATTTGAGGAGGGAGATGTCTATGAGCCTATTCAGGCGATGATTGAGATGATGAGGTGGAAGAGATTTGTTAACCCGGAAAAGATAGCACCGATGAACACAGTGATGGTGAGAGAATTATATGCTAACTTTCCGGAGAGGGTAGATGATAGATGCTTTGTGAGGGGACGGGAAGTGCCTGTGACGGCAGAAGTGGTGAATTTGCTATTGAAAATAGCGGATGTTGAAGAAAGAGGTGATGACCGGAGCTATTTCAGAACATGGTCTAGAGGCACCAACAACATCAACTGGGACGTCGTCGCAAGCATAGTAAGTTACCATGGGGCTGTGTATGATATTGCCAGAAATGGAGCGAGAGGACTGAGTAGGTGTCAGTTCAACAAAACAGCCAAGGGTTGATTGTATTTCGTCAGTGCCCTCTTGATTCCATCAATGCACTTCACCAGAGTGCCAGAAGACAGAATAAAATTGATATATGGAATCATGTCAGGAAAGACGATTGACGTTGGGAAGGAAATAGTGCAAAATATTAGAGAAAATAGCAGGTTGGTAACGACAGGTGGGTTGGGACATGACTCACTTATTAGCTGCTTATGCTCCATACATGGGGTCCCAACCCTACCCACTGATACATATGAGAAAAACCAACTTCCCGTGTCATACGGGATAGTGCACTCCTTCCCAAACCCAATCCCTCCAGCAGCAGCACGAAGAAGACCAACACCAGCAGCACCACCAGCAGTAACAACAGAGGCTGCCATGGATGAAGATGAGCACGAGGCAGGCTCGCGATGAGGTGAAGGCTATACCCGCTAACGGCCGATCGTCCGACCAGAAATTTCTTACGTTTAACTGCCCGATCGACCGGTCCGTTCACGGACTACCGCCAACCGGTCTGGTTCGTTACGGATTCGTGTTGGCCCGCTGGTTCGGGTCTAACCGGGCCAACCGGTCCGATTTTTTTTTTTAATTTCTAGTATTTATTTTCTATAATATAAACTAAATTCAATTTAAATATGTAATATAATAATATAATATATAATTTAGTTGTATATATTAAAATTGAAACTTTAAAGTTAACTTTTTATTTTATAGTTTATAACTTTATACTTTATAACTTTATACTTTATAGTTTATAACTTTATATTGTAAATTTGTAATTATACTTTTATTAATTTATTAGATTAGTAGATATAAGTCATATAACTTATAAGTAATATGATTAACAACTAAATAGATAGTAAAATTAAAATTAATGATAAGATGTAAACTTTTGAACTTTCATAACGTTAATAAGAGTACATAATGAAGTAATAATAATTTTATTTACATATTATGCATCCTTTTGCAAGTTCTTCGTAATCTATAGGTTGATTGAATTGGTTATGCTTCATAGCCTCTAACCGAGTATTAATTCGATCCGCCGCTCCCGCCTTCCAAAATATTGTCTATTTCTTCATCTTACGGAGAATTAACGTCTCCACATCCTTGATTTCTTCTCTACGATCCGATCCAATCCCTGCGGCACTAACACTTCTAATGTGCTTCCACCCAATGAGTGACGCGTGTCTCCTATTTGATCTCGTGCTTGGCTAAATGCACTTTGAAGCCACCGCTGAGATCGACACATTAAGAACATCCCGGGCCATCGCTGCAAGTACCGGGAATTGCCTTTTGTTATCCTGCCACCATTGTAAAGGGTCAAAATTTTTCTTCGGCTCCACTGGCTTTTGCAAATAAAATTGCATCTCATCGCAAGATCGACTAGTGGTTGGTTGTGTTGTAAAAGTGCTCCATATGTCTAAAGATTCTTCTTCATCGTCATCATCATTGAATCCTGCAGGTGTAGACACAGAACCAGAACTAGAAGGAATATTAGTAGCAGAGTTGGTGTTATCATGTAATGTAGCATAATATTCATATAATGTAGTTAAGTTAGTATCAAGTTTATTTATGCAATCAAATGAAGATGGAGTTTCTGTTCCACCTATTTCCATATAAGTATATAAACTAAATATTAGATTATGACAATCTACTTTTTTAATAGAAGGATTTAAGACTGCACCAATACAATAAACATCAGGAATAGGAAAAAAATATTTTTTAAACTTTTCAAACATAACTGTAACTGCATCTTTATATTTCACATTTGATTTTAAACCATAAAGTAAATAGGAAATTTCAGCTATATGAGCTAAAGCATTACAAACTGTTGGGTAATAAGATCCTGAAAATTCAACAGTTGCAGTGTAAAATTTACGTAAAAATTTTAAAAGTTCACCAATTGATTTCCAATGTTCGCTTGTTAACATATACATCACGTTCTTACAATGCGCATTTGCAACATGTGTTATGGGTCTTTATACTTATAACATTCTTTTAAAAATAAATAAGTATAATTCCACCGTGTAATAATCTCTTCTGGCATGAATTTAGGTCTCAAATTAAATTGTTTACATTTTTCTTTAAATTCTATAATTCTATTTTTCCTATTATTACCCTGAATTACTCCAACAGCTCTTTTGACAAGTTTTATTTCAGGTGAAAATAAATCAAGACCACTTTTAACAATTAAATTATAAATATGACAAGCACAACGAACATGAAATATATCAGGAAGTGGTGGTTGTACTTCCGCTTTTAAAAGATCTACAGCAGCAGTATTATTAGATGCATTATCAAATGATACACAAAGTATTTTATTATAAAGATTATATTTTTGGGCACTAAAACAAATAGTTTCGCTTATATATTTTCCAGTATGACTTTGATCCTCGTCATACGCAAAAGCAATAATACGTTTTTCCATTTTAAAATTTTCATCAATCCAATGACAAGTAATTGTTATATAATCATAACCGTTCAATGCATGTCCAATGTCTGAAGTAAAACTAACATGGCATGGAAGGTTAGCAAACAAAT
The DNA here is from genome assembly GCA_029844215.1 of Przewalskia tangutica. Classification (NCBI taxonomy): domain Eukaryota; kingdom Viridiplantae; phylum Streptophyta; class Magnoliopsida; order Solanales; family Solanaceae; genus Przewalskia; species Przewalskia tangutica. The sequence goes on along the minus strand of CM056732.1, from coordinate 77,192,972 downwards.
ATTGCAAGAAAATAACATAATCATTATGAAGTCTAAAAATATCGGCTCTAGTAGTACTACGAGGAACACCTTTAAAAAAGGATTATATACTCTTTGAATATATGTAATTAAATATGAAGAAGAAGCAAAAGAAAAAGGCAAACAACCTCCGACAATCATTTTTGCTAATTCAATGCGATCTTTTTTTGGATCGTACTTAGCCAACCCCCCAGTTAATGGATTAAGTTGTTGTTGACCGGGTTCTAAATTAGGGACAGCATTCCATTGTGCCGTATGATCGAATTTTATATGTCTAGCTATAGTGCCCGTCACCACCCCCTGTCTTATGTTTATAAGTTCTCCCACAAATATTACATTTAACTCTATCAGTACCCACAACTTTATCATAAAAGAGCCACACTTTACTCCTTTTTCTTCTTGCTACTGGTTCTGGTAAAGGAGGTCTACGACCTTGACTACCACTAGCAGTACCAACATTGACATAAGGAACACTAGTAGGTGTAGGAGGTTCTTGTTCTTCAAGTTCAACAATATTATCTAATTGAACGTTATCACATTCATTATCTTCTATTCCAAAATCTTCTTGCATTTGATCATAATCTATATTTTGATTAGATGATGAAGAACCTACAGATTTTTTACCCCTTGAACTAGATTTACGGCGCAGTCCCGACGCAATTCCCCTTAGTAAAGACATTATAAAATATTTAAATAATCAACAAATAAATATGACAATTTAATAAAATAATTAGAGAATGAAACGAGTGTACCAAACTTCGGGATTCAGAATTCAATAGAAACTCGAAGCTCGAAGTCTTGCGTCTTGCTACTTTGAATTTGAAAACTAATAATAATAATAACTTGAAAATTGATAATAAAGATGATTAAGAGAGTATGAGAATAAGAGAATTGAGAGAAATGTTGTGTGATAATAATGAAGAAAATGTAGAGAATTTATAGATTTTTAAAAGGGTAAAAATGGAATTAAAATAATTAAATAAACAAAACAAAAAACAAAAAAAAATTAATAAAAAAGGGCGGCATTGAAATGGCCATTGACCATTACCCCCGCCCCAGGCCCTCCAAAGCCCAACGGTCGAAATGACCGTTGGGCAATTTATTTTTTTGTTCTGGACCGTCGGTCCGTTAACCGAATGGAACCGGTTTTCCAATCTGGCCTAACTTAGGTCATCTGGAGTTTTGAAATGAACCGTGCGGGTTGGGTTGGGGGACAATCCGACCCCCAACCCGGTATGTCATTACCGGTCCGAGCCGGTCCGGTTAAACCACCAGGTCAACCGGTCCGGTTCCGGGTCAACCCGGACCGGTTGATAGGTATAGAAGCAGCCAGCAGCAGCAACAGAGGCTGCCATGGATGAAGATGAGCCTGAGACAGAGGCTCAGTATGAGGCAGGAAGCAGCCAGCAGCCACCCCCCAGAATCAGAACCTCCAGTGCCTATGATGGAGCAGTTGCTCCTGAACCAGAGAAGGATGATGTAGAATTTTGACACGGTGATACAAGGACAACAAGAATTAAGGCAGGGGCAACAACAGTTGCACCAGAGAATTGACGAGATGAGTTCCTTGTTCAACCATTGGTCAATGCATTATCCACCGCCACCGCCACCACTTTAAACCAAGTCTGTAAGTTGTCCTGTTTCTTTTATTTTCTTTGAGTCCTGCACACATTGGGGACAATGTGTGATTTAAGTTTGGGGGGGTGTCTTAGTGTTTTTGATATTGTTTGAGTCTTTTTAATTTGTTTTGTGTATTTTTGAGTCATAAATATTTTTGAGTCATAATTTTCTGTCAAAGATCATGCATGCTGTAGTTATTAGAAACACCTAGTGAAGTAAGGTTGAATAATGTAATGAAATTAAAAGAAACTATCTAAACACTTAGGTTAGTTATGCCAAAAACTCATGAAGTCTGTCTATTTGGGGTTTATGCTTGAATTGTGCATAGTTAAATGTTAAAACCTATGTGTATGATTGTTTGCTATTTGATGCGAAATAGTTAGGATATACATGTTAGGGGAGATGACTCAGGCATTTCTTTGTTAGCCAATTCTTACCACTTTTTCCTATCCTTGACATTAAAAATATCCCTAGTCAGCCCCATTGAGCCTAAATATTAAACTTTTTCTTTGACACCCTATATTTCCACACTTGTGCCATAAGTAAAAATATGAAATGATTGGAATAGAAAGTGTTAAAAAAGAGACAAAACGAGTGAACAAGTTTGATGCACCCCAATAAAAAAGTAATAAGAAATAGGCAAAAGTCTAAGTTTGGGGGTGCCTGTGATTCATAATACACTTCACTCTCTCAAAACAAAAGAGGGGAAAAATAGATATAAAGTGAATAAAGGAAATCAAAAGAAAAGGGAAGAATTGAAAAATCAAAAGAGCTTATGGTACAGAAAATGAGCCTAAATGCATATTTTTACCTACTCATGCCTAAGCCTACATTACAACCCTGAAAAGTCCTGAAGATCTCTTACATGCATACCCATGATTAGTGGAGAATAGCAAGTAAACATGCCATAGGATTTTCAAATTGACAGGCATAATTCAGTATTTTTACTTCCATTAAGCATGATTAAAGTGAGTTTGCGAAATATCTAGCTTAATGTGTTTAGAATGCTAAAAATTCATACTATATGTTTCTGCATATTATTCTGCTAACCTTCATGTTTTTATAAGTAACATCAATGCAGCAAAGTGATCAATGTCATTGAGTCTTTCTATTTTCTTTTTCCTTGTGTCTTTATTTCTTTCTTTTGATCTTTGCTCGAGGGCGAGCAAATGTTAAGTTTGGGGGTATTTGATCGGTGTATTTTATATACACCTTTTGAGTCATTTTTAGTGATTATTTTGTCCATTTTTGTACAAATACGTGTCGTCTTAGGATATATTTTCTTTCTTTTGAGTCATATTGGTTTAAAATGTCTCATTGGCCAAAAAGGAGCAAAAAGCGGGCAAAAGCGGAGGTTTCAGAGCTCGAAAAGAGAGAAAGTGGTGAACTGTGCTCGAGCAGTCGTGCACATGGCTTCCAAACCAGCGGGGCGAGCCACGGCGCCTAATCTTGAGGGTTGCGGAGTTCGTAGCGGCAGCCGGGAAAAATCAGAAGTTTGAATTGTCAATGGGCCAGGCCTGAGGGAAAACCTGCATCACGTTTTGGAGACTATAAAAAGAGAACCCTAGGTCAGATTTAAGGGTTCCTCTTCTTGCCAAATCACAGACTTTGGAGATCAAGATTGGAGACTTTATCTTAGTAATTTCTTGTTTTTGCTTTACTTTCTTTACAGTTTATGTTGGATATTGAATTAGTTCTTGTCATGTCTATGGCTAGGAACTAAATCTACTTAGGCTTTCCATATCAATTCACTTGAACCTTTTCTTTATGAATTAATGCATGTTCTTGGTTCTTCTTCTTATTGTTGATATTTATTCAATATATGTTTTGATTGCTTGGTAATTACCTGATCATTAATTATCATAATTCTTATGATTTCTAACCGAAATCCGAAAGGGGAGGTTGTGAATATGCTGTAGTTGGATAAACATAGGTTAAATCGTGGACGAAAGTACCCCGATACTTGTGTAGCATTAATAAGGTTTTTGGTCTTAATCCTCCTCTAGAGTCAATCTTATCACCGAAAGGTAGAAAGGTGATGTACTGGGGTTGAGTGTTTATATAACCTTAACAGGAGTATAAAACGGCTTAGTAAACCTGCTATCTCAAAATAGAAGAAGAACCATTACTAATTGCATTAATAAGTAAGTTAAGCGGATAGTTGAGGAGATTTGGAAGCCATATTTCCACATTACTGAAGTAAAACAACATAGATTAATTAGTTTTCATAATTCTAGTCATAAATATCATATCAATTATCGGTCACCAAATAGATAACAAAGAATAGACTCTGGTACTTGAACACTAATCCCTGAGGACGATAACTCGGTCTTCTAAGACTATATTACTTGGGACGACACGTGCACTTGCGTAAGTGTGTGCATAAATCACGCATCACATTCACAGTTATGTACTTAGTCCTTAGCATTGTCCGGGCTACCTCAACCTCCACATCGGCTCGAGATTGGTCTCTTTTGATCAAGGCTTGGTTACGTTAGGCTGAAATCTCGACATTCTTTTGTTTAGAGGCATCGAGTTTGTCACGACCCGACCCCGGGGCCGCGACTAGTACCTTACCGGGGTACCCTGTCAGGTATACATCAGAGAATAGCAGCGGAACATACATAACACATAATTTATAAAAAAGTAACATCACTGGCCAGCCGATAAGGCTGCCTTCCATAAAAACATATTAATGAAAAGTATAGCAGTACAACTTATTCTTACAGCCCAACACATACGTGACCACAGACCTCTAAGGATAACAACTGTGGCGGGACAGGGCCCGCCATACCCCCAAATGTACACAATACCTATAGCATCAGGGAAAATCCATACCAACAAAATATAAGCTTCCGGAGGAATGGAGCTTCTGACACTGGAACAGTGATCCTAAGAACGAGGATCCACCACCTGTTTACCCTTACCTGCGGCATGACCGCAGCCCCCAAGGAAGAGGGTCAGTACACAATACGTACCAAGTATGTAAAGCTGGAAAATACTGTAGTAATGATATCATAAGTCTAAAAGTAAACTGGAGTCATGGAAGACAATAAAAATACCTTTTACTGTGCCTTACTAACAGTGAGAGTGACAAGTACATATATAATACTGCATAAAATAGGGGAATCATGATCATAACAGGGTACCTCGCCCGTAGTATCAATAAGCACCCCTACTCCTGGGACTATTTCACCTGCATAGGTCCTGTTGACCCGCATGAGGTATTCCTCGCATAGTCAGACTACCGCGTGGGACTATTTCACCGCATAAGCCCATAAGGACTCGCGTGAGGTATTCCTCGCATCGTGGGTAGCAAATCCACGAACAGGTGGTATAACGATCTTGGGGACTTACCGCCGGATATACTCTTACCACAGGCGGATGGTATAACGATCTGGGACTTACCGCCGGATATACTCTTACACCGCGGATGGTATAACGATCTTGGGGATTTACCCCTCAGATATACTCTTACACTGGAGGAGGTGGTATGACGATCTTGGGGTTTGCCCCTCATTCATACTCTTACCCTGGAGAAGGTGGTATAACGATCTTGGGTCTTGCCCCTCAGATATACTCTTACCCTAGCTCAAACTGTCATCATATCATAATCATAAATAAGTTAAGAAAACTTATAACTTCTTATTAGCCTTGTTCATATACCCTCTCATTTTAGTTTACTTAAGGCACTTAATCATATCTTTAATAAAAGAAAACCGGGAATTTAACCCAAGGACTACATACTTCAACTCTTTTAAAAGTGACTCTTTTTCATACATAAAACCTTTGGGCAATTGATGCCTTAAAATCAATTTGCCTTTCATAAATCAAGCCATTTGTTCTTACTTATCTTACTTAGAATAAATCTCTTCTTATCAACCTTTTATAAAGCTAATAAACCAATCTCCCATAAAGTTGTTATATTAACCCTATACTTTAATAAAATCATACTTTTCTCTTAACCAAGGGACTTATACATCTTAAAACGAAACAAGTCTTTATATACTCAAAACAAGTAAGAATACCACATTTTTGTACGTCTACCGTACTACATAGTTACAACTACCTATGCTCAAGAGATAGGAAAGCTTCACATACCTCTTCGGTCAATCCACTTGCTAAGTCCAAACTACCGCAAGTAATAAGTCAACCTATAACAACCATGATACATTTATTAACCTCTAATTTCAATGTAGAAATAATCTAAGTTCAAAGCCCCTAAATTCTATGGAAAATTGGGCAGCATTTCCTTTGTTTCTACATACTTTGCCACCTTTCTCAAGGCCGAATTCAACATCCAAATGCCACATTTAAGGCTCAACAATCCAAACATATCAAAGGGGATTACACACCTAAACTTGGGTGTGTAAAATTCTGCCCCAAAAGGTACAACAATTCACTTAACAATTCTAACGTAGTTTTTAGGCTACAACATGCTCATAATATCTTCTTAACCAATTCCTTCACATTCAAACCATATTTCTTACATACAATGACTCTAAGTGAATTATTTACTACTACAAACCCTTCTTCTTCACATGCAACATCAATACTAGCTACAAGAGAAGAAGTGTTACCTTTGGAGCTTTAGCCAAAACTATTCCAACAACTTTGCTAGCCTCCTTTCCAAGAACACCACCACAACAATTCCTACAAGCTAGCCACAAGCTTCTTTCTTATCTTTAACTTTTTCAGATTTTTCCTTAGGCTTGAATTCCTTTTGGAATTTTAGAGATAAGTGAGAGCTAAGCTTAGAGAGAGAGAGAGATTTGAAAGATGACCAAGTCTTCAAGACTTGGTCAATATAAGGCATGCAAGAAATCAGATGGGGGGGGGGACACTTGTCACCCTCCCATGGCCTTTTTAAAAGAGAAATCTGATTTTTATAAGTTTTTCCGCCAGAAATCCCGCCTTGGCGTCGCTCGACAGCAGCGCGCGCTGAAACCTCTGCGGACTCCGGAACTTCCGCGCTGCGGCCGCTGCATCTGGCGCGCGCTGCAACTTCAGCGACCTCGGTATATCCGCGCCGACCTCGCATCCGGCGCGCCGCGCCTCGCCGCTTTGCTCGAAACGCATTTCTGCCCGTCTGCGCACTGAACTTGTAACTCCCATAACTTTCTACTCCGACGTCCTATCGACGAACGGTTGGTTGCGTTGGAAACTAGACTCAACGAACTACGCCCTAGGACTTTGAAACACTTAGGAACTCTCAACGTACCGTGTCATAACCCACCTCAAAGTTGACTAAAACCCGTCCGAACAATCCATCAACTTATCTTTCGAAATTTTTAAGTATTACTCCCTTTCGCATGCTCTCACACGTGTGGCCAGAACTACGGGGTATAACATTCTCCCCCCTTAGAAATATTCGTCCCGAATGTTCCTTCTAGGCTTACTCAAATCACAGTATCGACATAGACCCTCTTAACTATTCTTTTGCAAATAAAGAAGCTCCACGAGCCACAACATTACTCAAGCATAATTGCTAAATCAAAACTAACAAGCAGGAAAGTGGGTTACCTGGAGGTGTAGGGAATAAGTGAGAATACTTCTTTATCATGTCATCCTCTGCTTCCCACGTCATTTCCTCCCTGTTCTCGTTCCGCCATAAGACCTTGACGGAAGCCACGTCCTTCGTCCGAAGTCGCCTAACATGTCGATCGAGTATCACTATGGGACTCTCCTCATACGATAACTCCTCTGTCACCTGGACATCATGAATCGGGTGCACTCTAGACGGGTCTCCAATACATTTCCGCAACATAGACACATGGAAAACTGGATGTACCGCCTCCAAATCGGACGGCAGATCTAACTCATAGGCAACCTTGCCTACCCTACGGACAATCTGATACGGCCCAATGTACCTTGGGCTAAGTTTCCCCTTCTTTCCAAATTTCATCACGCCCTTCATGGGCGATACCTTTAGGAAAACCCAATCATTTATCTCAAACTCAAGTGTCGACGCCGATGATCCGTGATACGACTTCGCCGACTCGAAGCCGCCAACAACCGCTCTGGATAAGCTTCACCTTATCGCATCTTGAACCAAGTCCGCCCGACTAATCGTACTTCCTACCTCGAACCAGCCTATCGGTGACCTGCACTTCCTCCCATATAAGGCCTCATAAGGCGCCATCTGAATACTAGAGTGGTAGCTGTTGTTATAATCAAACTCCACGAGAGGTAAATGATCCTCCCAGCTACCCCTGAAATCAATAACACAAGCTCGCAGCATATCTTCAAGTGTCTGGATAGTGCGCTCGGCCTGTCCGTCGGTCTGAGGATGAAACGTCGTACTGAGACTCACCTGTGTCCCTAACCCTTTCTGGAAAGACTTCCAGAAATTAGCCGTAAACTGGGCTCCTCGGTCTGAAATAATCGATACAGGCACTCTGCGATCTCACAATCTCCGATATCTGATCTAGCATAATCCTCGGCTGAAAAAGTCGTCCTGACTGGAAGAAAATGGGCTGATTTCGTCAGCCTGTCGACAATAACCCAAATGGAATCATGCTTCCTCTGAGTGGTAGGTAATCCCGTAATAAAATCCATATTTACCACCTCCCACTTCCAAGTCGGAATATCAATAGCTCGCAATGACCCACCGCTTCGTGCTCAACCTTAACTCGCCGACAAGTCCGCATCGCGCCACGAACTCCGCAACGTCCCTCTTTAGGCCATCCCACCAATACACGCATCTGAGGTCATGATACATCTTAGTCGACCCCGGATGAATAGAATAACGAGCACTGTGTGCCTCTCCCAGAATCTGCTGACGAAGTCCTGTCACATCGGGAACACACAACCGGCCCTCAAGTCTTAGCACCCCATCCGGCGCTACCTCAAATAGACTCTTCTCCTTCTGGAGAGCTGCATCTCGGTACCGTACCAAAATCGGATCCTCATACTGTCGCCTCTTCACCTCCTCGACGATGGAAGACTCGGCAACCTCTCGAACCCGAATTCCGTCACTATCAGAATCAACCAAACGAACCCCAAGGCTCGCTAGCTGATGTAACTCTCGGACCATATCCCTTTTCTCTGGCTGTACATCAGACAGACTACCCATCGATCTGCGACTAAGGGCATCTGCAACTACATTGGCCTTCCCTGGGTGGTATAGAATATCAACATCGTAATCCTTAAGCAGCTCCAACCACCGTCTCTGTCGCAAGTTCAGCTCCCTCTGGCTGAAGATATACTGGAGACTCTTGTGGTCTGTGTAAATATCCACATGAACTCCATATAAATAATGTCTCCAGATCTTCAAGGCATGAATCACTGCTGCCAACTCCAAGTCATGTGTGGGATAGTTCTTCTCATGCTTCCTAAGCTGTCGAGATGCGTAAGCTATAACCTTACCGTGCTGCATCAGCACGCACCCGAGCCCGACACCTGACGCATCACAATAAACCACATATCCATCTAAACCCTCTGGAAGAGTAAGAACTGGGGCGGTCGTCAACTTCTCCTTTAGCAACTGGAAACTTTCCTCACAAGTATCCGTCCACCGGAACATAGCTGCTTTCTGAGTCAGCTTAGTCAAAGGGGCGGAAATAGAAGCAAACTTCTCTACAAACCTCCGATAATAACCTGCAAGGCCCAAAAAGTTGCGCACCTCCGTCGGTGTAGTGGGTCTGGGCCAAGTCTTGACTGCCTCAATCTTCGCTGTATCAACCCGAATACCATCGGCCCCGATAACGTGCCCTAAGAAAGCCACTGTAGTTAACCAAAACTCGCATTTCGAGAACTTGGCATACAACTGCCGGTCTCGGAGGACTCCCAATACCGTCCTCAAATGGTCTGTATGCTCCTGCTCTGTGCGCGAATACACCAAGATATCATCAATGAAAACTATAACGAACATATCCAAGAATGGCCTGAACACCCTATTCATCAAATCCATGAATACTGTTGGGGCGTTGGTCAACCCGAAAGACATCACCCTGAACTCATAGTGCCCATACCGGGTCCTGAATGCAGTCTTTGGGATATCTATCTCTCTAACTCGCACCTGATGATAACCAGACCGCAGGTCTATCTTGGAAAAACACCGTGCACCCTGCAACTGGTCAAACAAATCGTCAATCCTAGGGAGGGGATATCTGTTCTTGATAGTTACCTTGTTCAGCTGCCTGTAATCAATACATATGCTCAGCGTCCCATCCTTCTTCTTTACAAATAACACTGACGCTCCCCAAGGAGAAACACTTGGCCTGATAAAGCCCTTCTCCAGCAAGTCCTTCAGCTGGTCCTTCAATACCTTCAATTCGGCAGGTGTCATCCTGTATGGCGGAATAGATATCAGTCGAGTATCTGGCGCCAAATCAATACAAAACTCAATCTCCCTCTCCGGAGGGATACCCGGAAGCTCGTCTGGGAATACATCTGGAAACTCTCTAACGACCGGAACTGACTGAAGGTCCGGTATCTCAGCCTCAGTATCGAATACCCGAACCATATGGTAGATATACCCTTTCCGCACCATCTTCCTAGCCTTGAGGTAAGAAATAAACTTACCCCTCGGCGATGCAGTATTCCCCTTCCACTCGATAACCGGCTCACCATGAAACTGGAATCGAACTAATCTCTCTCTACAGTCCACATTGGCATAGCAAGACGCTAGCCAATCCATACCCATAATCACATCAAAGTTCGTCATATCCAACTCTATCAAGTCGGCTAGAGTCTGACGACTGTCTACAGTCACTGGGCAAACTCTATATATCCGCTCGGCTATCACCGAATCACCTACTGGCGTAGCCACCTCAAAAGGTCTTATGGACTCGGGCTCTATCCCTATTCTACTGGCAATATGAGGAGATATATAGGACAAGGTAGAACCTGGATCTATCAAAGCATATACATCACAGCAAGAAACCAACAATGTACGTGCGACATCCGGTGACGCCACCGGTCCCGATTTGGACATAGCATAGATGCGGTTCTGAGGACCGCTAGAACTGGAACCCATACCACGACCTCTGTCGCGGCCTGCTGGCCCGTAAGTACCCTGCCCTCCGGGGCGTCTGACCATCGAAGACGAAGATCCAAAGAATGCACTTCGCCGCTGAACCGTAACGCTCTCCGCTGGGGACGGACAATCGCTTCGGGATGGCCTGCCGCCACAAGAGTAACACACTCCGAACCTATACAAGACTTCTCGGATGAGACCTACCGCATCGAACGCACCGAGATGGGTGGTCTCGACAGTGACGGCCGCCTCCTCGAAACCTCAAGTCCCGAGCCCGACCGCTTCCCGAATAACCCGGCCGATCGGACTCCCGCCGGAAATCGAGAAAGAGCACTCTGTCCGGTGGAATGTGGACCTAGCTCGCTTCGAGGCCGCCCGCCAAAATCGCCGAGACTCGCTGCCCAGCCTCTTGGCTGGCCTAAATCTAGCCGATCTGTCTCGCCTCAATCCTCGCAGACGCTGCATCTCGCAATATCCATCCCGGTGAAGAGCCACCCCAAGCATGCAGAATCATATGACGGTCTAATCCCATCACATACCGATGAACCATGCTCGCCATGTCAGCTACAATGGTGTGCGCATATCTGGCCAAGGAATCAAACTCCAGGTTGTACTCTCTGATAGTCCTCCCATCCTACCTCAAGGTCAAGAATCTATCTACCTGGGCTCTCCTCATCTCAGGAGGTAAGAAGTGATCCAGGAAAGCCTCTGTGAACTCCTCCCAAACAGCTGGAAGAGCATCCTCACCTCTCGACAACACCCATGACTCAAACCAGTTCGCAATATCGCAACGGTAGAGTTAAGCTAGTATAACAGACTCAGTCTCCGAGGCCCTAAGCACTTGCATGGTCCGCTGTAACTGCCGGACAAACTCTTGCGGATCCTCCTCAAATCTCGAACCATAGAACTCGGGTGGGTGACAACCCAGGAAATCCCGAATCAGAATCGTCGGCTCTGGGTTGGTGCCGCTCGCTCGCGCCGCCGCCACTATGCTGGTCAATAAGCGGATATGTTCCCCGTAATCTCTATACTCACCGATCGTGGATTTGGAGGCTCGTGCATCGCGGTCTCGATGCCGCCTCCGCCGAATTGCTGAAATTTGGCGGCGACGACGTGGAACTCGCCGCCCTAAACATCATTTCAGTAAAGCCCGGGCACATGCTCGTGACTCTCCGCGTCCCACTAGCAGCACCCTCAGCTGCCTTGCCCTTCTGGGCCGCGGTTGCCTTGCGTGGAGGCATAACTGATACATAAAGGAAAACATCAGAGGAGGTTCAACCTATAACACAGCTCTATTGCACGATCTTAGAGTGAAAGAATGGAAACCAATCCTAAATGTCCTGCACCTCACGATTATAGATGTGCACGACACACCGATAATCAAGACTCTACTAGACACGGCTCAAGACACTTTCCGAGGACTAAGCGCTCGATACCACTTTTGTCACGACCCGACCGGGGCGCGACTAGTACCTCACCAGGTACCCCGTCGGTATACATCGAGAATAGCAATGAACATACATAACACATAATTTATAAAAAAGTAACATCACTGGCCAGCCGATAAGGCTGCCTTCCATAAAAACATACTAATGAAAAGTATAGCAGTACAACTTGTTCTTACAGCCCAACACATACGTGACCACAGACCTCTAAGGATAACAACTGTGGCGGGACAGGGCCCCGCCATACCCCTGAATGTACACAATACCTATAGCATCGGGGAAAATCCGTGCAACAAAATATAAGCTTCCGGAGGAATGGAGCTTCTGACACTGGAACAGTGATCCTAAGAACGAGGATCCACCACTGCACTTACCGCCTGCGGCATGAGCGCGGCCAGGAAGGAGGTCGACACAATATGTACCAAGTATGTAAAGCTGGAAAATACTGTAGTAATGATATCATAAGTCTAAAAGTAAACTGGAGTCATGGAAGACAATCAAAATACCTTTTACTGTGCCTTACTAACAGTGAGAGTGACAAGTACATATATAATACTGCATAAAATAGGGGCATCATGATCAAAACAGGGTACCTCGCCCGTAGTATCAATAAGCACCCCTACTCCTGGGACTATTTCACCCGTGATAGTCCTGTGGACCGCGTGAGGTATTCTCGCATAGTCAGTACCACATGGGACTATTTCACCCGCATAAGCCCATAAGGACTCGCATGAGGTATTCCTCGCATCGTGGGTAGCAAATCCACGGAACAGGTGGTATAACGATCTTGGGGACTTACCCCTCAGATATACTCTTACCCTGAAGCAGATGGTATAACGATCTTGGGGACTTACCCCTCAGATATACTCTTACACTGAAGCAGATGGTATAACGATCTTGGGGATTTACCCCTCAGATATACTCTTACACTGGAGGAGGTGGTATGACGATCTTGGGGCTTGCCCCTCATTCATACTCTTACCCTGGAGAAGGTGGTATAACGATCTTGGGGCTTGCCCCTCAGATATACTCTTACCCTAGCTCAAACTGTCATCATATCATAATCATAAATAAGTTAAGAAAACTTATAACTTCTTATTAGCCTTGTTCATATACCCTCTCATTTTAGTTTACTTAAGGCACTTAATCATATCTTTAATAAAAGAAAACCGGGAATTTAACCCAAGGACTACATACTTCAACTCTTTTAAAAGTGACTCTTTTTCATACATAAAACCTTTGGGCAATTGATGCCTTAAAATCAATTTGCCTTTCATAAATCAAGCCATTTGTTCTTACTTATCTTACTTAGAATAAATCTCTTCTTATCAACCTTTTATAAAGCTAATAAACCAATCTCCCATAAAGTTGTTATATTAACCCTATACTTTAATAAAATCATACTTTTCCCTTAACCAAGGGACTTATACATCTTAAAACGAAACAAGTCTTTATATACTCAAAACAAGTAAGAATACCACATTTTTGTACGTCTACCGTACTACATAGTTACAACTACTCATGCTCAAGAGATATGAAAGCTTCACATACCTCTTCGGTCAATCCACTTGCTAAGTACAAACTACCGCAAGTAATAAGTCAACCTATAACAACCATGATATGTTTATTAACCTCTAATTTCAATGTAGAAATAATCTAAGTTCAAAGCCCCTAAATTCTATGAAACATTGGGCAGCATTTCCTTTGTTTCTACATACTTTGCCACCTTTCTCAAGGCCGAATTCAACATCCAAATGCCACATTTAAGGCTTAACAATCCAAACATATCAAAGGGGATTACACACCTAAACTTGGGTGTGTAAAATTCTGCGCCAAAATGTACAACAATTCACTTAACAATTCTAAGGTAGTTTTTAGGATACAACATGCTCATAATATCTTCTTAACCAATTCATTTACATTCAAACCATATTTCTTACATGCAATGACTCTAAGTGCATTATTTACTACTACAAATCCCTTCTTCTTCACATGCAACATCAATACTAGCTACAAGAGAAGAAGTGTTACCTTTGGAGCTTTAGCCAAAACTATTCCAACAACTTTGCTAGCCTCCTTTCCAAGAACACCACCACAACAATTCCTACAAGCTAGCCACAAGCTTCCTTCTTATCTTTAAGTTTTTCAGATTTTTCCTTCGGCTTGAATTCCTTTTGGAATTTTAGAGAGAAGTGAGAGCTAAGCTTAGAGAGAGAGAGATATTTGAAAGATGACCAAGTCTTCAAGACTTGGTCAATATAAGGCATGCAAGAAATCAGATGGGAAGGACACTTGTCACCCTCCCATGGCCTTTTTAAAAGAGAAATCTGATTTTTCTATGTTTTTCCGAGAAATCCGCGCGCGCGACCACGCCGGCGCGCGCGTGAAACCTCTGCGGACTCTCGGAACTTCCAGCGCCGCGGCCCTGCTGTCCTGGCGCCGCGGCGGTGCAACTTCAGCGACCCCTCAGTATATCCGGCGCCGCGGCCCTGCATCCGGCGCCGCGGCCCTGTCGCCTTTGCCTGAAACGCATTTCCGCCCGTCTGCGCACTGAACTTGTAACTCCCATAACTTTCTACTCCGGCGTCCTATCGACGAACGGTTGGTTGCGTTAGAAACTAGACTCAACTAAATACGCCTTAGGCCTTTGAAACACTTTGGAACTCTCAATGTACCAGGTCATAACCCGCCTCAAAGTTGACTAAAACCCGTCCGAACAATCCGTCAACTTATCTTTCGAAATTTTTAAGTCTTACTCCCTTTCGCACACTCTCACACGTGTGGCCAGAACTACGGGGTATAACAGAGTTCATTCCTCAGCCCTTCGTTGGTTTGGGCTTATTGCTTGGCTTAATCCTGAGTCGTCTTTAGTGTAGCTTTCTTAGTAGCTCTCCCTGCTTCAATCTTGGCAAGCTCGGTGTTGAGGCGATCATTCTTGGTATTGAGGAAGTCTTTCTTTTGCACGAGATAGTGTTGGGTCCTTTTGATCCTCAAGATTTTGGGTTAGGTCCTGGACATCATTGTAAAGATCATTATTTTCTTTGTCTAATGTTTTGTTTTCCTCGTTGAAAAGCTCGAGGTCGTTTATTTCCCAAAGATAGTCACTTTTAACCCGGTATAATTCAGCTCGAATGATGGGCAGGTCAGTGGTCTACTGCAATTGAACATCCTTTACTGAAGGATTCATTTGAGATTCCAAATCTCTTATTCTTGGGCGTCAAGTTGTCCATTGAGGTCTTCATTCTCCTCCATACACAGAGGAATCCTTTGTTGACTAGAACTGATGACTACAAAAATATGAGTCGGACCGAAGTTAGAATATAAAAGAAGAAAGACAAATATATAGCTTGAAGTAAGCAAATGATATACGTACATGGTTCGATACATGCATGCCTTCGTTAAAGAAACATTGCTATGAGATATTTTTTATTTTTTCTTTATCGGACTCTGATATTCGAGGCCTAAGGTAGCTCACAACTCTTACTGGTAGAGACAGGAAGTTTGTGTTCTCGGGGAACGAGAGAGAGGCAATTCTTACTATATTCGGATCCTCACTCAGGGTTGGGAAGACACTCACGAGTTTGGATCTGAAGTTGGCATAGTTCTTTGGAGTTCGAGATGACTTGGAGAATTTTTGGGGAATGGTTAAATGAGAAAACCCAGAGGTGTTCGCCTATGAACCGAGTTTGCTGAGGTTTCAGCTTCACTAAAGAGGTGGTCAAAATCTTCTTGCTCAAAATATTGGGCCAGTTGTGTTGATGGAGGAGGAGTTGAAGTTCTTGCTTTTTTAGCCAATGACTCATCATCCGTAGTTTCATCCTCGATGATGACGGGAATTGGCTCGGTGGCGTGTTGGCAGAAGTTGATGCGACACTGGATGATGGCACAGCCGCTTCAGTAGTAATATGTTCTTCAACTTCGATAGGAATGTCTTCTACCGCAATAGTGGTATTATTTCTCACCTAAACATCTTTTGGAGAGATGGAGGTGTCTTGAGCTCTGAAAGGGACACATTTTTCTGAAGCTTTTTTCCTCTTTGAAGAGACCAAGAGCGACTTCGTAGGTTTTGAGGATTTAGATTTGATGGTTTTTTTTCTTCGGCACCTCAGCGATACGGTGGGTAGATGTTGTCGAATCAAGTACCAGATTCGGGACAATTAGAGCAGCCGAAGGGTTGGTCCTTGGGGTCGAAGTGCCCTTCGGGAAATCTAGATGTTTGAAAAGAAAAGAATTGAAATAAAGAACAAGATTAATAACGAAACAAAATGAAAGGTGCGATATATACTAATTGTGGTTTTGGGCAGCCAGTCGATTTTTGGAGAGCGCTTTACATATCCACTCTCTATGCGAATAAGTACTAATGATTTACTCGACCTATGTGTGGAGGTTTTCCACATAAGCCGGAATACAACAGACGACTGAAAAGGTGGAAAAAGGCTTAAGGCATGTCATTGAAATCAAAGTTAAAGAAAAGAAAGGGAAAGAGTTTCGGTACTTACGGTGCATGTTCCATTCCTCATAGAAAGACATGCACCTAGGTTGTATAGTTTTGGTGGTAGGAACTGCAATAAAACATTTAATCCAACCTCGGTCTCGATTTCTATCAACACTGTAGATGAGGTGATTTTGCCTCATTTTGAGATCTGAACGATCCTGCCACGGAATAATCTTGGCATGTATAAGCGGGTCAAATGATTCAAGGTGAAAACTTCATTGACTAGACCGGCCAAAAATTAGAGGTAGGTTACAACCCTCCAGACAAATGGATCAATTTGTGCAAGACACAAATTATAAGTCCTGCACATCTCGAGGATCACATTATCGATTGGAGGGACAAACTTGAATGTGAAGGGGTAGGTGTATACATTGGTTATTCAAATCTGAAGGTGGTAATATCTTCATCCAATCTGAGTACAAAAATCTCGGAGAGATCAGTCCAACCGTAGTCATTTTGGACTGTGTTGATGCCGGAGACACTGATAAAGGATGACCAATTGTTAGCCTCTTCTCTTTGGTCAAATTTTTTAGAGGCATTATAAACGGAGAATTTGTTGTCAAAATGAAAAAAGGACGGAAACATGTCGAAGGTCGTGGGCTCAACAATAGCCTAAGCCTTAGGAGATTCACCAATGCTGGTGGCGTCATTGGTGGCCAGCAGGGGTGAAGGAGTTGGAGAAGAATTTCTTGAAAAACAATGGGAGGTTTGGGCCGTCGTGATGAAGATATGAAATTATGAAGATTTGAAGGCTTGAAGTTATGGAGATTTGAATGTGTGAAGATAAGGAGATATAAAGATTTGAAGGTTGAATATTCGATGGATTGAAGGAAATTTGGCAGAAAGTAAAAATTCTGAAAGAAAAAGATATGAGGTTTTATAGGGGCGTAGTCATCATTACAAAATGTTTTGGCTTGTGAACCGAAATGACAGTTCAATTAGAGGGTGACACGTGTCCAAACTTGCAGAGTGATGAGACGTGAGTCAGATCATGGAGAAGAGGAAACGTTTCATTTTCCCATATATTTCGAAGTGATTTGAAAAGAAGCTTGCAAGAGAAGACATCGAAGAAATCATTTCCACTTCCTATCACTTCGGTAAACTTTGATCCAGAAAGTGTAGCAAATATCTGTATACGGTGGAAATCAGCACGATACATGGCATAGTTTGGATCTGGGAATCGAATGAGGCAATGTAATTCTGAATCGGATGAAAGTTATACCGCGATGAGTTCGGGTATTAAATCAAGATCGGATAGCGATTAGATCAAGTGACCCCGAATGGAGGACAGAGAAAGCTCAGTGCGTACCCATTCTGGATATGGCTCCAGTCGTTACTCTTTGCTCATTAAGTGGCCATTATTCTCATTTAATTGCATTTAATTGGAGACTGATTTTCGAGCATAAATGTCTTGCATTCTTAACACTATAAAAGGAATCTCAACCTTCATGTTGGAGGGGCAAACCATTCTCATTTAATATTTGCACGATTTTATTCTTTGTAATCATAATCTTTAAGCTCTCATTATTGGCTCGGAACCGAAGTAGTTAAGCTAAGTCCCGAATCAATTTTACTGAAGGAATTCATCTTGGTTCACGACAATTCATGCTATATTTCTTACTTGTTATTTTCATTTACTTATTACTACTAATCGCTTATCACTTTATATAACAAATTCGTCCACGTATCCTTAAAATCACTTACAAATTCAACTGTACATTTTTTGAGGTAAACAAAGTCGCTCAGGACGGTCCTAGCATAGTTGTACATATAATTGGTAAGCTTCTCCACAGGAATTGGGTTCGTAATTCAGAGGTTGAACTAGAATTTTAATCTTATGATTTTTGAATTTTAGAAAAATGACTTTAAGTATTTGATTTGTATATTGAATGAATTTCTTAACATAAATATAATATTTCCAAACAAAAATATTGGGTTCGGCCAAAACCATATGTAGGCGTGTACCTCTACCCAATGTTTGTTGGAAATTTGCCTTTGGTGGAGGTTGGGTCCGCCCATCTTCAATGACTTAAACATCATAGTTCCATATGTTGGAGACCATAGTTCTTTATATGTGCATAATCTACTAAGTGAGTAGATGACCGTAGAGCAAAAAATCATCAAATTCCATTGAGAAATGGAAGAGAAGAGTGGTGTGGGACAAATCTACCACATCGGTAGGAAAAGGAAGAATTGTTCATAATATAAGCCTCAAAACTGAATAAGGGATTGGGACCCCAAGGGGTAACCCATGTGTTTGAAGGAGGGAGGACTTAGGTGTGCTTGGGTTCGAGACTAGGCCCACACGCGCGCCACCACCACCCGCCCGGTCCGGGTCGGGTCGTGGCGCTGCGGGCATCATTAAGTTGTTGGAAAGTTGGGCACTTATTCCTAAATATTTTGGCTCTACATTGAGCCTATTAAATAGCTTCTTAATAGTCATTAACACCTCCTCTCTCCTTACACTATATAATCAAGCTATACTTTCAGATTTGAGGGAGTACACATTGAACACATAAGAGATATAACTCTCTACACTTGGATGATTTCAGATTTGATGAAATCTCTTCCTTTCTTGCAATCTTACACACTCAAAGATCCTTCTATTCTAGTGAACACTTGAGTTCCTTTTGCTCATTTGTTTGATTGTTGTTTTATCTTGGGAGATAAGTTGTCATTACAACCGTTGAAAGGATATACGGGGCATTATTATCTTAAGGATAGATCAAGAATTTGGTCGACTCAGCAAGCCAATTATCTTGTTATATTTTCAGATTTCTAAACATATTGTTGTTATTGTTCTCAAGGGGCTTGCTGCAGTTTCAGACAAGGATTTCAAGATTTCAAGGAGGAGCAAAGACCGAAGATCAAGATCATCAACATTTATTGATATTGTGACAGCTGATGTTAGGCTTCAAGTCTATTATATTGAAATTGTAAATAATTATCTTTTCTAAGCACTAGTGATAGTTATATACTATTTTCATACATCCACTGTAATATCCAGCAATGTTCGTGATGTCATTCCTTATTTGTATCATGGGCCGCCGGTAGTCGCATTTGGTGCACTATTGTCCGCTGTTGTTCATCCAGAGAGAGCATGAGTGTTGATTCTTTTTGTCATATTGATTAAACTCCTTGAGCCGATTTTAAAAAGTTAAGAGGGATGTAGCCTCGAGTATTGTTCGGTGGTGCTTTAAGATTTTGACACTTGTTAAAATATAATTTTAACGAATAAGATGTATTTGATCTTAACTAAATAAATCCCGTTCATTAAATAAATTCATAAACTTTAAATTTTATATAATAGAAGAGTGTCCCCTTCTAAAGAACTCAATTATTATTATTATCATTATATATTAATTTAAGATTCTAAAAATCTATAAACTTCAAATTTTAAATTCATCTCTGAGTGAGATTATATTTTACGAACTTATATATTGATAGTACTTTTTGTTGGAACTCAAGTATTCGCTTGATAAAAAAGATCTTTGAGTGTATTGTGATTGCTAGAGAGGAAGACAATTTTTAGAGAATTGTTTAAGTATCAATGTGTAGTGTAGTGTCTTGCAATTGTTCCCAAGACATCAATTTATAGGTAGATGATTTTGGTCTTCTCAATTCACCAAATGAATGACCATCAATGTCAAGTAATGACCATTGATATTGAGGTTAATTCAGCCTAGTAATAGCTGAATTTAATAGCCAAATAATGGAGAGTAATTGCTCCAAAATCAGCCCAAGAATCAGTTTCAATTCGCCTACTACGTTACTGAAAAACGCCGAAGCACTGCGGTCCCTCGGGAGGTAACCGCGGTGCCTAAATTCCAGTAAGTTACTGGAACTGAAAATTGGATTTACACCGCGGTCCCATGGTGGAGGCACCGCGGTGCCTTCCAGTTTTTCCGTGGCGATTTTTCTGATTCGTTTCATCTCTTACACATTTCTTCATTTCATTTACCAACGTGAAACTATTCGTCATTTGACCAATAACCGTCTATTTTCTTACGTCTCAAACAATTCGTATACGTATCAATATCTCTTCCATTTAAGGAAATAATGATCATTGGTACTTTATATGCACGTGTGTGGAAACCATGTTTTCGACGTGCGGGGCCCCTAATTGTTCGATTCATAATTAATAGGATTTACTTTATTTCACGTTTAATAAATATTTCCAACAATCCCCTCTTGGAAGAGATTTTGGTGCACGTGTATGATGTCTTTCCAGCAATCACTCGGCGGAACGATGTTGCATCTGAAGAGTTAGCCGGAGCTTTGAACCTTCCATAGTAAAATACCATCGGACATATTTACTGCGCGGTGAACGTGATGTCTTGAACCGTCAGTGTTTAGTATATGTCAAGACAATGATACCAACACAACACCTTTCCTACTCAATCTTTTTAGTGTTTTTGTCCATCGTGGGCCGTGGAAACCCTTGGTTTCTTAAGTGCGTTCATTTGAGGTGGCCTGTTCTCACACTTAAATAGGTGGTCTCCTACAAGGTATCATGCAATACCTAGCTATACAAACGTTAGAAACCATTAAAAGTTTCCTCAACCTAACCTCTACTTTGGAGGATCATTAAAGGTTTTGGAAACTTATCCTTTTACCACTCTTGCAGGTAGCACTTTATGTCTATCACGGGAATGGACTTGGATTATGTTTCTTAAGAAGAAATCATTATCCAAAGTGCTCTTGCTTCCACCGAAGCGCTCAACTGAACCTTTAGAGTTTAGTTTCCTCATTGAACCTTATCTCTGGGATCTCCAGTCCGTAAGGTTGGGTGTCCACTATAATGATTCTTATTGATTGGATTTTAAGCCCATTCCCCTAGATATGCAGTTCATCTGATCCCTGGGTATTCCCTTCGTCAAGGGATCTGCGATATTTTCCTTAGATTTTACGTAATCAATGGAAATCACACCCGAGGTGATCAGCTGCCTAACAGACTCATGTCTTTGTCGTATATGACGAGACTTGTCGTTGTATATTGAACTTCGTGCTCTTCCTAGAGTCGACTGACTGTCGCAGTGTACCACTACAAAAGACACGGGTTTATCCCAACATGGGACATCCTCTTGAAAACCATGAAGCCACTCAGATTCTTCTTCCGTTTTGTCTGAAGCGATAAATTCCGACTCCATCGTGGATCGGGCAATAAGTGTTTGCCTAGAGGATTTCCAATACAAAGCTCCACCACCGATTGTGAAAACATATCCGCTGGTGGACTTGATGTCATCGCTATCAGATATCCAATTTGCATCACTGTACCGCTCTAGTACAACTGGATATCTCGAATAGTGCAATCCGAAATTTTGCGTGAACTTCAGGAACCGTAGTACTGTTACACCCCGTAAGTTCAGGACATGTATAAGTGAATGTACGCAAGGAACACAAGACTTGGAAATTAGTACGAAATGAAGGATTGTTTTTCCGACGGAAAGTCTTCCGGACGTCGGAAAGGAAAAATGTTCGTTGTTGAGAATTGGATTCTCAAAAGGCATTATTTGAAGAGTATGGAACTCTTAACCTTATGGAAATTTATTTTTGCGGATTTGGTCACGTGGGGCCCACCCGAGGAATTTTACGTTTTTTTGGGGCCCACGAGGGTTACGGAATTTTATGGACGAATGAGAGGGCGACACGTGGCACCCCCACATGGCTTGGTCGAAATTTATGCAAGGGGTAGAATGGTCATTTGACCTATGTAGATGATAAGTCTTGCAAGCTTGACATATTTGACCAAGTCAACTTGTCCACATAGGCTCAATCCTTGTGATATTCATCCTAGCCTCACATTTGTTGATATCTAGACCCTCCAATGTGTTATATGTATCATACTAGTGCAAGACTAGCTCACTTTACACTTAGAAAAATTAGAGAACTCTTGTTCTTCTATAGTTGCTCTCGCCAAGGCTACTTTAGGAAGAGAAAATTTTGTAGTTTTGATCCATTAGTCACAAGACTTTAACCCAATGTCCCCAAGGGTATTGTAAGGTTATCTCAATAGAAAGAATTCGGAAAAACGTATTTTTACGTTAGTCATGGCGGAAACAAAGGGAGTTCTTCAACTTTGAAGTTGGAACTTGAAGAAGGGTTCTTCATAGGCCTCTAAGGAATGCTTGGAGCGGATTGGAACTTAAGGAAAGGAGCTAAGAATTTCTAAGGCGCGACTTTGGATCTTGGAAATTTTAAGGGCTTGGAAAGGTATAAATTTTGTCGTTTTATTAGTTAAAGCTTACTTATGATTGTAGCTATGGTTATTAGCAAGCATGAGATATATAGTATGAATTTTGATAAGGATATTGGTTATTGAAACCCTAATCCGAAAACTAGCATGTTAGCCTTAAGACTACAATTCAAGTCGATTATTAGTAAAGTCGTCGCATGTTGTAAAAAGGAAGGAAATTGTAGTTGTTGAACTTGTTTAGACTATATAACATGTTAGACCTAAGAACTTGGAATTTGGAAAAGGGTTGGAAAAGACTTAGTGTTGTTGGTTGTAAGTTGGCCGAGAATGGCTTTAATTGTGGAACTACTTTGGTATGAATTGTGGGGCGGAATATTACACGTATTGTAAGGCGTGTAATCCCCTTTGTTTGGTTGTTGTTTGGAGCCTTAAATGTGGCTTGTTGGTTATTGTATTCGGCCTTGAAAAGGTGGCAAAGTGAGTAGAAACAAAGGAAGTCTTTGCCCGATTTTCCGTAGAATTAGAGACTAAATACTTAGTATTATTCTACATAGAGACTAGAAGTTGATAGTCTTGATGTGACCATAATAGGTTGACACTTCAACGTACGGTGTATTCGGCTTAGCTTGTGGATTTAGCCAAAAAGGTATGTGAACTATCTCCTCTTCTAGCATGATTCCTTAGAATAAAGAAAGTAAGTTCTACTCATGAATGATCCATTCCTTGCTTGTATTTGGATTGCCTAAAATAGAATTTGTTCTATGTACTTCGAGTGTACTTTGATGTTTAAATTGTAAGTAGTATAATCCATTTCCTTAGGGAAGTTTGGATTCTTAAAAGTGAAGGTATTTTTCTTAAAGTACATAGAAACTTGAAAAGAAGTGATTTCCAAATCTTTTGGCTAGTGCCTTAGTTCTAAAACCTAAAGGTCATTATAATGACTTTGGGAGTCAAAGTAGTGATTTTATTATTTGATTTTAAAGAGGTGAAATGACATGTTTTAAGAGAAGTAACTTGCGTTAAGGGTGAAGTTACTTGAGGTTTAAAAAGTAGAAGAAAACTTGTTTTCTAACTATTAGAGACTTGAAGTATTTTTGAAAGTTAAGAACTTGATTTGTAAGTATGTGATACTTGGTTTTAATTGTATAAGTCTCTTGGTTATCAAGGAATGGATCGTCTAAAACCATAAAGGGTTATAACGCTTTATGGGAAGTTGGTTATAACGGCTTTATGGAAGGTTTAGAAAGTTGTCTATTTTGATTAAATCGCATAAGTTGCCTAGATTGTGAAAATTTGGAGTTACTTGATTTCAAGCTTTGAAATGAGTTTTCAAGTGTAGTAACTTACCTTGAAAAATAGACACGCCTTGATACTACTGTTAGTATCTTGGGGCTTTACATAGAAAGGAGTCTTTATAAAAGAATGTATGTATGCCTTGCTAAGTACTTTGGCTTGATAAATTGAGGATTTGTCTAAGTGTGCCTTGATAAGTACTTTGACTTGTAAAAGAGAATTATTCTATGTATGCCTTGATTAGTACTTTGGCTTGTTAAATGAGAATTTATTCTATTTGTGCGGATAAGTACTTTGGCTTGTTAAATGAGAATTTATTCTATTTGTGCGGATAAGTACTTTGGCTTGTTAAATGAGAATTTATTCTATTTGTGCGGATAAGTACTTTGGCTTGTTAAATGAGAATTTATTCTATTTGTGCGGATAAGTACTTTGGCTTGTTAAATGAGAATTTATTCTATTTGTGCGGATAAGTACTTTGGCTTGTTAAATGAGAATTTATTCTATTTGTGCGGATAAGTACTTTGGCTTGTTAAATGAGAATTTATTCTATTTGTGCCCGATAAGTACTTTGGCTTGTTAAATGAGAATTTATTCTATTTGTGTCGGATAAGTACTTTGGCTTGTTAAATGAGAATTTATTCTATTTGTGCGGATAAGTACTTTGGCTTGTTAAATGAGAATTTATTCTATTTGTGCGGATAAGTACTTTGGCTTGTTAAATGAGAATTTATTCTATTTGTGCCCTGATAAGTACTTTGGCTTGTTAAATGAGAATTTATTCTATTTGTGCCTCCGATAAGTACTTTGGCTTGTTAAATGAGAATTATCCTATGTGTGCCTTGATAAGTACTTTGGCTTGGTTAATTGAGAACTTGCCTATATGTGCGGGTAATAGCCTTTGAGTGCAAGTATTATGTTTTATTAAGTTGCCGCGACTTCGGTTGAAGGCCTATTGTCTTGTTGTAAGTTACCGACGCATCGACGGTGATGTGGATTCCAGGTATGCTTCCGTTTGTAGTACTTGGGTTAAATTCGGATTTTTATAGAAGACATGGTAGTACTTATGTCTTGTTTGATGGTCGGTCGAGATAGGTAAGAGTATAAGTGAGGGTAAACCCCAAGACGTTGTACCACCTTCTCCGGTAAGAGTATAAGTGAGGGTAAACCCCAAGACGCTATACCACCGCTATGTGTTGTTTGACGGCCGAGATAGGGTAAGAGTATAAATGAGGCAAGCCCCAAGACGTTATACCACCTTCTCCGTGGTAAGAGTATAAATGGCGGCAAGCCCCAAGACGTTATACCCCGCTTACCACCTCCTTCGTGGTCGAGTATAAATGAGGGTAAACCCCAAGACGTTATACCACTGCTCGTTTGCCTACTGCCCGCATGCTTTAGAACACAGTGGGACTTGGTGTTCATGTATGCTATTGGTGTTATGTTATATCTGGATCGCCGGATGGCGAGGATTCCACGCACGATTGCTATTATGGGCGAGACCCATAGTTATATTTGAGTAGTGACTTTGAGGGCTGCGTCCACGACTTGATATGATCGCTTATGTGCTATATCTGTAGGTTGGCTATCATACATGTCTCTGCTTTGTTTAGATCGTTATGATTTCATTATGCACTCATTGTTCACATACTTGGTACATTCTTCGCATCTTGACCTCCTTCGGCCGCTGCGTTACGCCGCAGTTTAGGTACGCTGTTTTGTGATCGGCAGGTGTAGAATCCTGCTCTGGGTGTTTGGATAGCTCCTCCGTCCGTGAGTTTATCTTTTGGTATATATCCTTGAGCATGTGCTTTGTACGCTGGTACTACATGGCCTTGTCGTCCATATTTTCGATTAACTCCAGAAGTGCAGATTCATATGTGGGATTGGACTCATGTACGGTGTAGTGTCTTTGTTTATGTATATATGGCAGCCTAGTCGGCTTTGCCTTGCACGTACGTTGGTTTTAAAAGAAAAAAAAATGAGCTGTTATTAATTTCCGCAATGTACTTAGTTGTTAAGGTAGAAGGGTGCCCAGGTAGGGCACCAGTCACGGGCCCGGGGTTCGGGGTGTGACAAGTACCTTATTTAGTGCTTTCCAGTGACCCTCACTTGGATTACGGGTGAATCTAGCCAATTTATTGACTGCATGAGCGATATCATGTCGAATGCAGTTTGTGATATACATCAGACACTCAATCACCTGAGCGTATCGCTCCTGGCGTACGGGTGCACCAAGATGCTTGTCAATCTTTTGAATTTTATCCAATGGTGTCGTTACTGATGAACTGTCGAATATCTCAAATTTCTTCAGCACATCTTCGATGTAGTTAGATTGAGACAAGACCAGTCCATTAGATGTCTTAGAGATCTTGATCCCTAATATAATATTTGCGACACCCATATCTTTTATGTCGAAATATTGTTTTAACATGTTCTTAGTATCTAGGATTGTCCTAGGACTGCTACCTGTGATCAACAAGTCATCTACATAAAGACATATTATGACGAATGAATCGACATTTCCTTTCATGTAAACACATTTGTCACATTTATTAATTGTAAACCCTTTTGATAGTAGGGTACTATTAAATTTCTCATGCCATTGTTTAGGGGCTTGTTTCAGCACATACAACGATTTGACAAGCCGACACACTTTTGTATCTTGTCCAGACCACATACCCTTCAGGTTGATCCATATATATTTCTTCTTCCAAATCACCATTCAGGAAGGTTGTTTTGACATCCATTTGATGTATTTCAAGATCATGTAAGGCGGTGATGGCTATGAACATACGTATGGATGTCATTCTAGACACTGGAGCATAGGTATCGAAATAGTCAAAGCCCTCCTTTTGGCGATAGCCCTTGACTACCAACCTAGCTTTGTATTTGTCGATAGAACCATCTGCTTTTAACTTCCTTTTGAGGATCAATTTACAACCCAAAGGTTTGTGTCCTGGAGGAAGGTCAACCAACTCCCAGGTGTGGTTATCCATGATGGATTCTAATTCACTTTCTATAGCTTCCTTCCAAAGCGGTACTTCTAGAGCTGACAATGTTTCTGTGATTGTCCGTGGTTCGTCCTGAACCAGATAAGCTTCATAGTCTGGACCGAAGGACTTGTCCTTCCGGGCCCTTTTGCTTCATCTTGGTTCCATCTCTGAATCTTCCAAGTCCTGATAATCTGAAACACTGAATTCCTGATCGTCAACCACTTTAGAATTTACGAGATCTGAACCGTTCGGATCTAGGTAGTCAGTGACTCCTAGATCCTCAGAGGTTTGTTAATAACTTCGTTTGAGAGAGGTTATGTTCTTGTCCTTATATGGAAACATGTCTTCAAAGAACTAGCATTCCTTGATTCCATAATCGTACCTTCATAAATGTCTGGTACATCCGACTTATGTACTATGAAGCGATAAGCATGTTAGGCGTATTTTGTATACGCCTTTTGAGTTATTTTTAGTTGGTATTTTACTCGTTTTTGTTGTGTTTAGTATAGTAGTAGGTTTGTTTTTCCTTCTTTTGAGTCACAGCGGTGAAAAAAGGCAAAATGGCAAAAAAGGAACGAGAAATGGGAAGAAAAGGTGAGGCAAAAAGGACGAAAGTTGGCAACTCAGAACGAAAGAAGGCAGCACCGCGGTGCCACTATGCAGAACCGCGGTGCCATATTTATCGAGGGGCCGCAGAAATTTCAGCACCGTGGTGCCATTAGACAGTACCGCGGTGCCAATTGTGCTGAGAAGCTGCAGGAGTTTCGGCACCGCGGTGCCGGTATGCAGAACCACGGTGCCAATGCAGGAAATTTCAATTCCGAAGACAAATTGGCTAAGGGCAGATTGGTCCATAGAGCACGAAAATTAGAGGATATTTAAGCCCTAGGGATAAATTCTATGAGAGAGGTTGGTCATTCTACAAGACTACACAACACAGACAGATTTGGAGCTACATTTGGAGACTTTGTTCTACATGATTTTCTTTCTTTCGTTTTTAATTCAGCTTATGTATGGATATTGTGTTAATTCTTAGCGTGACTATGACTAGGAGCTAAACACTCTCGCTTTCCTTATGAATCGCTTGAAACTGTTATTCATGAATTAATGCAGTAGTTTGATTTCTTATTCACTTAATTAAGATTTAGTCAATGTTTGGTATGAATGCTTGATAGTTAATTAATCACTAATTATCATAACCTATATGATTTAGAATCAAAAGCCGAAAGGAGAGATTTGGATATGCTGTAATTGACTAGACATAGGTTAAAATCGCGGACGAAAGTACCCCGATACTTGTGTAGCATTATAGGTTACTGTTCTTAATCCCCTATGTGGTAAATTATATCATAGAAATATAGAAGGGTTCTGCATTGGGGTTGAGTGATTATATGTCATAACCAGAATATAAGACAGTCTAGTTAACCGTTATCTTAACGAAGAAGAATAATCATTCTAGTTGCATCCAGGATTGAATAAAGTGGATAGTCGAGGATTTTGGAAGCCCTAATTCATTCATAACTGATTACAATGTTATTAGTTTAAATCTTGCAATTATTCTAGTAGTTAAACAAAAACCCCAAGCAAATATCGATTGTCAAATAGATAACATAGAATAGATTAACGGTACTTAGAAACCAGTCTCTGTGGACGATATTCGGTCTTACAGACTATATTACTTATGAACGATGTGTACGCTTGCGTGAGCAGTCGAAATATCGCTAACAAGTTTTTGGCACCGTTGCCGGGGACTGGCGTTCATCTAATATCGAATCATCTATTTTTATTTCTACTTTGGCTTTATTTTTTTTATTTTAATTTTAATTTTTACTGTTAGAACCGTGTGCCTTGATTTGTTTGTTGATTTTGATCTGTTTCAGGAATCTAGTGTATGCGAAGAAGGAGAGGAGCAGATACACTTGTTCCCTTCAATATTGAAATTGAGAAAACCTGCAAACAAAACAAGCGCAACAAAAGGATATCTGAGTCAGTGACCATGAACAACGAACCAAATCAGAATGGGGCAGACAATGAGGTTCTTGAGAATGCAGGGGAGCCAATACAGGTCCCAGCAGAGAGAAGTTTGGGGGACTATGTTCTTCCCACGGTCACAGGTGCACAGACTTGCAAAAGGCTCCCAGCTATAGGGGCCAACAACTTTGAGATCAAGCCATCCATCTTGAGCATGGTCCAGAACACAGTACAATTTGGGGGACTGTCATCTGAAGATCCCCACATGCACATTGCAAACTTTCTGGAGCTGTGTGCCACTTTCAAATACAATGGCGTTACTAACGATGACATTAGATTGAAGCTCTTTCCGTTCTCACTGAGGGATAGAGCCAAAATCTGGTTGAACTCACTGCCTGCCAACTCCGTCACACCGCGACTCGCCCAAAAGTTTCTAGCAAAGTTCTTCCCTCCTTCCAAGGCTGCAAAGTTAAGGGAGAGTTAAACAATTACTACCAGGTGGATGGTGAGTCGCTCTATGATGCATGAGAGCGATTCAAGGATTTGCAAAAGAAATGCCCACATCATGGCATTGAGAAGTGGATGTTAGTCCACATTTTTTATAATGGGCTGAGTGGTACTACTCGTACCATCATTGATGCTGTAGTAGGGGGTGCTTTCATGAGAAAGAATGTCAATGAGGCACATGAGTTACTGGAATATATGGCTGCCAACAATTATCAAGGGGCAGATGATAGGTCAGTGACCAGCAGGAAGGCTATGGGCATACATGAACTAGATGTCATCACTGCCCTAAATGCACAGGTGGCCCTTTTGACGAAGCAACTGCAGCAGAATATCATGTCCGTGAATGCAATCCAGATGCATGTGAATTGTGAGATTTGTGGTGGACCGTATTCCTTTGACAGATGCACAGCGGTGGACCCTAATAATGTGTCAATGGAGCAGGTACATGCGGTTGGAAACTTTCAGAGGCCTTATAATTCCAACACATACAACCCAGGGTGGAGAAATCACCCTAACTTTTCGTGGAGGAACGATTATTCTCAGCAGCAACCATATCAAGGTGGTTACCAGAACCAGCAGGTGCAAAATCAGGCCACTTCATCCCAGCAGTTTAGACCACCTATACAATAGGAGAAGCCTGATGAATTGAGAGTTGCATTGCTTACACTTACCAATTCACATAATCAGTTCATGTCTAAAATAAGGTCCTCTCTCAGGAGCTTGGAAATACAGGTTGGGCAACTTGCAAAGATGGTAACCAACAGGCCGCAGGGCACTCTCCCAAGCAATACAGAGGTAAATCCTAGAGAGCAGTGTCAAGCAGTGTTGTTGAGGAGTGAAAAACAGTTGGAGCAGGTTGCTCTCCAGCCCGCAGTGGTAAGTGAGAAGGAGTGTGAGAAATCAGATGAGGTAGAGAATGAGGGGGTCACTGAGGACCGCCCTACAGTTGAGACAGCTCCACGAACACCTTTGAGGAAGTACTTTGATAGAATCCCTTACACTCAGAGGTTACAAAAGAAGGCAATTGACAAGCAGTTCTCCAAGTTTTTGGAGGTGTTTAAGAAGCTTCACATAAATATCTCATTCATCAAGCACTGTAACGTATACCAAAGATACTTTAAATTCATGAAGGAGATACTTGAAGAAAAAACTAGCGGATTATGAGACAAGATTCTTTGTGAGATGAGTGCGATGTCATCTCGCAAAGAAACCGCTCCTGCCAAGGATCCAGGGAGCTTCACCTTGCCGTGCACTATTGGTAAGGTGAGATGCAACAAGTCGTTATGTGATCTATGGGCCAGTATCAATCGCATGCCTCTGTCTGTCTTCAAGAGATTGGGTTTGGGTGAAGCCAAACCAACCACAGTGAATTTGCAGTTGGCCGACCGAACCGTAGTACACCCCAGAGACATAATAGAAGATGTGCTGGTCAAGGTGGGAAAGTTCTTCTTCCCAACAGACTTCCTCATTCTTGATACGGAGGAAGATGATGTAATACCCATCATTTTGGGGAGACCATTCCTTGAAACTGGGAGAGCCCTGATTGATGTATAAAAGGGAGAACTGAGACTAAGGCTTCATCTTTACTTTTTAATAAGTAAAGGTAACAAAACCTTATGCCATCATCTATGAAAGTCACAAAGTACTTGTTCCCCCATCTAGTTTGAGCGAACTTCAAATCACATATATCAGTGTGTATAAGTTATAGAGGAGTGGTTTCCCTTTCGATGGATCTAAAGGAACTCTTGGAAAATTTTGCCTCTACGCACACCTCACACTTACGTTGAGAGTTTATGTCGATAGACGGCAATAATTTCAGCTTTACCAATCTTTGGATAGATTGATAGTTAACATGTCCTAATCTATGATGCCATAAATTAGATGACTCAATCAAGTAAGTATAAGGTGAAATTTATTGATAGTTGAAACAGAAGGCATTACAGGTGCAGCATTGAACTTAAAGAGGCCTTCACAGACGAAGCCCCTTCCTACAAAGGTTCCATTTTTAGTGATTACAAATGTGTTAGCCTCTAACACTAGCCTAAAACCAACATTTACTAACACAGGTCCAGAAATTAAATTTCTTCGAATTTCTGGGACATGCATCACTTCCTTCAGAATTAGCTCCTTTACGGACGTCATCTTTAGGGTCACCTTTCCTACCCCCAGCACCTCTGAAGAAGAATTATTGCCCATGAACAATTTCTTATATGTGACTGGTGTATATGTGGAAAAACATCTTTATTGGAACATATGTGACGGGTAACTCCGTATCTAGCCACCATTGCACCGAATTCTCAACGAGGTTAGCTTCAAGAACCACCGCTGGGAATTCTTCAATTATATCATCTAAGAACGTGTCTTCGACGATGTTTGCCTTAATCTTGCTTTTGGCCTTCTCTTGTTTGAGCCTGCGGCAGTCTTTGGCCATGTGACCAACTTTACCACAGTGATTGCGATCCTTACGGACCATCTTCACGTCATCATAGACATGGATACCTCGGTTCCCTCCCGCCATATTACTAGGCTGAGGGTCCGCGTCTTCTCCAACTAGTGGAGGGTCTTTCGTTAGGAAATGTGATATTCCCATAACTGTCAGGAAGAGTAACATATAAGCAAATATGTTTTGAACATCTTGAACAGCGAGGTTGAAAACACAGGGAATACCTTGAGTGGTGTTCGAAATTTCAGCGTTGATTTGATCTTCAGCAGACATTGTTGTTGTTGAAAGCAGCGAATATTATCTTAAGCTTGTTGGATATAAATATAAAATTACAAGGAAATGAGAAATTGTAACAACAACAACAAGTAAATAATAAATCTGGAAATAAACAAGAAATGGTCTTGCTGAGTCGATTGAAGTTTCAATCTATCCTTAAGATAATATTGCTCCCGTATATCCTTTCAACGGTTGTTTTAGCAACTTATCTCCCAAGATAAAACAGCAATCAAACAAGTGAGCAAAGGAACTCAAGTGTTCGCTTGATAAGAAAGATCTTTGAGTGTATTGTGATTGCTAGAGAGGAAGACAATTTTCAGAAAATTGTTTAAGTGTCAATGTGTAGTGTAGTGTCTTGCAATTGTGCCCAAGGCATCAATTTATAGGTAGATGATTTTGGTCTTCTCAATTCACCAAATGAATGGCCATCAAACTCAAGTAATGACCATTGATATTGAGGTTAATATAATGGAGAGTAATTGCTCCAAAATCAGTTCAAGAATCAGTTTCAATTCGCCTACTACGTTACTGAAAAATGTCGAAGCACCGTGGTCCCTCAGGAGGGAACCGCGGTGCCTAAATTCCAGTAAGTTACTGGAATCAAAAATTGGATTTTGCACCGCGGTCCTGTCCTTGTGGCACCGCGGTGCCTTCCAGTTTTTCTGTGGCGATTTTTCTGATTCATTTCATCTCTTACACATTTCTTCCTTTCATTTACCAACGTGAAACTATTCGTTATTTGGCCAATAACCGTCTATTTTCTCACGTCTCAAACAATTCGTATACGTACCAATATCTCTTCCATTTAAGGAAATAATGATTCTTGGTACTTTATATGCACGTTTGTGGAAATCATGTTTCCGACGTGCGGGGCCCCTAATTGTTTGATTCATAATTAATAGAATTTATTTTATTTCACGTTTAATAAATATTTCCAACACATTTTTATGAAAAAACTGAAAGAATTGACCTCTGAATTTGCACCAAGATATACATATATATATATACATATATATATATATATATGTAGTACTAAAATTTTATTTTGTGAAGTCATGAATATTTTTTCTTACGAAAAGAGCATCAAAGAGACTAAGAGAGATTTGAATTGATGCATTATGACCTTCCACACAATCCAAATGTTATGTATTATTGGACTTTCTGTACGAGAGTAAGAGCCTCTAGGTCAATTTTCATAATATAAAAACAATAAAATAATGCAAGTCAAATTGCATAATTGATTATTATTGTAGAAGTAATATATTTAATGGCATGCTCTTTGTTCAAAGTAAAGAGCCAAAGAGGCCAGGAACAAAACAATCGTTGATCCTTTTAAAAAATTGGATGGAACGCACCTTACTTGAAGTGTACAATTTTTCAGCCTTGGAGTAGCACGTGATTGGATTATAATATAATCTCACACTACCATACCAAAGGAAGCAAGGCGCTGTCCACCGGTAATTGGACCCCTTATTTTACTTATTCACGTTAGGTACCATATATAAATAAGTACTTCCGACATCTTAAATTATCTGTCGTGATTATGTTTTGCACGTTTTAAAGAAATATTAATTAGGAAGAGTTTTTAACTATTTACTCTAGATTCATATTTGAATAGTTATAACATCACTTCATAATTATGGTGTTTTTAGTCTTCAATAACAATAATTACTAAGGGTGAAATGAAAAATAAATAATTAATTTTATCTTGAACTTCTAAAATAATAAATAATTTGAGATATCTATTTTTTTTTTTTAAATCATGATAGATAATTTGAGATGAGGGATAAGAAGTTAGGCCCCATGTATTTCTTTATATTACAAAGAAGGATACACTGTAAGGAATAGTACCTGGTGGTCCTTTAACATATTTTACCAAATGAATACATCTCATAATCAACAATTTTGACAAAGCCAGTCAAAGGCATTATAGAACTTCAAATAGAAGAAAATAATGGACACCAGAAGATGAGGTCCTTTATTATAGAACTTCAAACAAATAGAAGGAAATGATGGGCACTAGATGACTAGGTCCTTTGAATCTGTTCAGTCGAAGTGGCTATCAAACCAAACAGGAAAATATGAGTGAATGATAATTGGAGTAGGTACTATGTCTATTTATTGATTTAGATCTTAAAGTTGTTCCCGTTTTAGAGAAATGTGTATTAACTACCATTAGGATCATATAGATACAACAAAAATGTTGAGTCCTTTTTGCTCCGAGTGTGTAACGTAAATGAAAGGGGTGAAAATTTAGTTAACGTTAAGGCTGGCCAGTGGGCCAAGTCGGCCCGATCCCGACCCGGATCGATACCCGCGCCACCCTGCCTCGATTCTCAAAAAACAATTGGTGTCGGGGTTCAAACTCGGGATCGGACTTGGGCTCGTCCCGATCCGACCCGCCCCAAACCCGACCCCGCCTAGCCAGCTCCCTCCCCCTTTGCAAAAATAATTGTTGCAACAACGACCAAATTTCGATTTTGGCCGCTGTGCAACGACTATAACGGCCATTCCTGTAGGCGTTTTGTCGGGATCGTACACGCAGCGGAATTTGAAAATTTATGTTTCAAACCCGACATGGCGGTCAAACTGTAGTATGATTATATAATGTAAATAACACAAAACAAGAATGTAACACTTCGAAGGAAGACTTAAATTTGTAGATAGTAATCTGAAAACTTGAAGCTTTGTGTAGTCCGAGGGTGCTCACGCAAATGTCTCTCGATTTGCAAGTCAAGAACTTTGATCTAATTTTCTAACTGTTGGAATGCTAGAGATTCCAACAGAGTTTTAGAAGAGATTAGTATCTTACTTTTGGTGTAAAGAAATGGGAAGGGGAACCCCTTTATTTATTTATAGCTGAAGTGGACAGCTAGGGTTCCCAAATGGGCCAGCACATTAAAACTCAGCAGACTGGGCCAGTAGTTGGACCCACTGGACGCGCCTCAGAGTCGTGGCCCTGCATGAGTGGCTCCGCGACGCTAGACACGTGTTCAGGCGCCGCGGCCCTGTCCCATTTTCTGCCTTGTTTCCATTTCTTTCTAATGTCTTGATAATCAACCGAACATATATATATATTTTCTTCTCTAATTACATCCTTCAATCGATGGAACATTTGACTTAGTGTTACCCTTCAGGTCTTTACATATCGACACTAACAACATTAGGGTCTTCACGGAACTCCTAGACTGCGCCGGAAGACGAACTCAACATGTAAAGTTTAGCTACACGAAACATGTGAACTGAACCTCCATGTGAGAAGATAAAATCCTTTCATTCACGACACACTCAATCAAGCTTAGGATTTGTCAAGTGTCTATCCAAATGGCTTGATTATTATACCTCATCTATATTAGTTGACAACAGGACCATATCAAAGACATGTCCATTGCGTTGACCAACGACTTAGTCAACCTAATACCATATGATAATCTGAGTGCTCTCTCGAAGATACATTCGAGGAATGAATCATAATCTTGGCTCAACTACCACCTTTAATCTACTTCGTAACGTACCTAAAACAAGTCGTGTCTCAACCTATAAGGCATTTGAGCTTAGGACAGGATCAAAGTACATTACTCCGTAAACAGGGTGGTATCGACCTCAAGTCTAAGGACTTCTATCTCTCACACGTCGATGACATTATAGACATATAAAAAAACAGTACATCAGCAGGGTATTCCAATACTTCAACAAGTATACATGCGTCCATCATGAGTTGTCATAACTCGTAGCAAGTGAGACATACTATATCCCCTAAGGATATGATGCAGACCACATGTCGACGTATCACATATCATCGATATCCCAATCTCGATGATCATTAGTCGAGGTAATTTAAGAGTTACGTTATAATATTAATTCTCACACCATTAATAACCACGTGAACTCTAGGGAAACATTTATAGAATATTATAAAAAATCAACTAATAATTCAACAAATGCAAATGCCATAATATTAATCATTATTAATATAAATACGAATGTGTATAAAGTACATTTTGTCCTAATACAGATTGTCTCTAGGACATACATATACTTTCAATCTCCCACTTGGCCTAGAGCCAATCACCAACATATCTAATACCCATGTTCTCAAAATGACCATTATGTTTTACCAAGCTTAATGGTTTAGTAAACGGGTCTGCTAGATTATTGTCTGTGGGAACATAATCTATCCTAATATCTTCAGCTTCCACCATCTCTCTGAGAATGTGGTACTTCATCGGTACATGTTTGTTTCTGTTTGTTGATCTTGGTTCCTTTGCATGTGCAATTGCACCAATGTTGTCACAATAAATGGTTATTGGACAACTAGCACTCGGAACAACCCCTAGCTCCTTCAGGAACTCAGAAATCGTGATAACTTCTTTAGCAGCTTCCGATCCAGGAATGTACTCAGCTTCAGTAGTCGAATCAGCAGTAGTATCTTGTTTGGAACTCTTCCATCTCACTGCTCCTCCGTTGAAAATGAATGTGTAATCAGACTGAGATTTGAAACCATCAACATCTGTCTGGAAACTAACATTAGTATACCCAGTGGCAAATAGCTTATCATCTCCATCATAGACTAAGAAGTAATCTTTAGTACGTGTGAGATACTTAAGAATACTTTGACTGCCTTCCAGTGTTCCTCACCAGGATTCTGCTGGAACTTGCAAGTCATACTAAGTATGAAGGCCACATCTGGCCTAGTATAGGTCATGGCATACATGATTGATCCTATAGCCGAAGCATATGGGATTCTCTTCATGCGCTCAAGTTCTACAGCACTAGAAGGGAAACCCTTCTTAGATAACTTGATGCCTTGACTCATTGGAAGACCGCCTTTCTTGGAATTCTCCATTGAAAAGCGTCTAAGCACTTTGTCTATGTAGATTGACTGTGACAACCCCAACAATCTTTAGGTCTATCTCTATAAATCCTAATTCTCAGAATGTAGCAGGCTTCACCTAAGTCCTTCATCATGGAGGTTTTGGACAACCAATCCTTAACTGAATGCATGAGGGTCTTATTGTCTCACATTATCAATATGTCATCAACATATATAATAATGAAGACAATACCATCATCCTTATGTTTGATATAAACACAAGGATCCTTTTTGCTTCTGACGAGATCAAAAGATTTGATAGCTTTGTCAAAGCAAATATTTCAACTCATAGAGGCTTGCTTAAGTCCATAAATGGACTTCTGTAGCTTGCACACAACATTTGGTCTGGACTCAGATGAAAAACTCTCGGATTGTTTCATATACACTTCCTCAATTAGATTACCATTTAGGAATGTAATTTTGACGTCCATCTGGCAAATATCATAATCATAATGTGCAACTATAGCAAGCAAAATCTGAATAGACTTTATCTTAGCAACTGGTGAAAATGTTTCATCATAATCCACACCAGGACGCTGATTAAAACCTTTAGCCACTGGTCTAGCTTATAAGTCTGAATCTTTCCAAATGCATCAATCTTCTTCTTGAAGACCCATTTGCATCCTATGGGTTTAACCCCATTTGGCAAATCAACCAAGTTCCACACTTGATTGATATACATAGATTCCATCTCAGATTTCATGGCTTCTTGCCATCTATTTGAATCAATGTCTAGCATTGCTTCGCTGTAGGTTGTAGGCTCATCATCATCGGGAATATCTAACTCATTTTGTGTTTCCACAAGTAGATTTAGTCTTTCTAGAGGACGATGAGTTCTAAATGCACCACGAGTCGGTGTCTTGCATTCAGCCGTGAATGTTCTGATTGTGAGAAGGTTCTTGTGCGTTGGTTGATCCACCTATATTAGAGCTTTCAGGAATATCATTTTCATGTCTTTCCTGAATGGGAGGAGGTGCAGCTGATGCACTTGATCCCAAGGTCTGTGCTGGAGGATCTTACATTTCTGCATCATTCCTCGTAGCACTCCCACTAGTCGAAGGGCGTACCCTAAGTAACCAATCTTCACCAAAAGCTCCCACTGAATTCCTGCATTTATCATCTGGTAAGGATTCAACCTCTATGTTACTTTGTTCTTGAATTTCTTCAAGTTCTATCTCTATGCAACTCTCTTTCTTGTAGACATATTCATCTTCAAGAAAAGTTGCGTTCCTAGTAACAAATATCTTATGTTCTCCAGGAAGATAGAAATAGTATCCCTTAGTTTCCTTTGGATACCAATGAAGTAACATTTCTCACTCTTTGACTCCAACTTATCAGTGATCAACTTCTTGACATATGCAGGACACACCCAGGGCCTCATGAATTTAAGTGATGGCGTATTGCCACATCATACCTCATATGACGTCTTTTCAACTGATTTAGAAGGAACTCAATTCAGAACATATATTGAGGTCAGTATAGCGTATCCCCAAAGGTATGTAGGAAGAGCTGAAAATCTCATCATGGATTGAACCATGTCAAGCAAGGTTCGGTTTCTCCTCTCAGCAACACCATTCATATGTGGTGTTCCAAGAGGGGTCCATTCAGAATGAACTCTACGAAGCTTTAAATAATCTAGAAATTCTTTACTTAAGTATTCACCTCCTCGATCAGATCGAAGAGTCTTGATACTCTTTGAGAGTTGTTTCTCAACTTCACACTTAAACTCCTTAAACTTTTTGAAGGCCTCGGATTTGTGTCTCATAAGATACACATATCCATACCTTGTCAAGTCGTCTGTAAAAGTAATAAAGTAAGAGAAACCTTCTCTAGCTTGAGTCGAAAATGGTCCACATACATCAGTATGTACCAACTCAAGCACCTCTTTGGCACGGATCCCCTTTCCAGAAAGAGGTTTAATAGTCATCTTACCTTTCAAATAGGATTCACAATTACCATAAGATTGTAAGTCAAATGGTTCAAGGTAATTTAATTTCCTCAACTGTTCTATCCTCGTTTGATTGATATGACCAAGCCTACAATGCCACAAGTAGGTAGAATTTCTTTCACTTAACTTAGCTCTTTTATTTTGTACATTGAAAATTTTCTTGCGACAGTTTAATGCATACAATCCATTCACAAGAGGCGCAATTCCATACACAACATCATCACAAGCCAAAATCATATTGTCATTATTAATGCTTGAGGAAAAGCCCTCAGTGTCAAGAACATGAATGGAAATAATGTTCGTCAATGAGGGAACATAAAAACAATTGTTTAACATTAAAATTTTGACGGAAAGTAAATCTAATCTATAATCTCCCACGCACTCAGCATCAACACGTTCTCCGTTTCCGATGCGCAGGTCCACCTCTCGAGGCCCGACCTTCCTGCTATTAGTTAGCCCCTGCATATTTGTACAAATATGTGAGCCACAATCGGTATCAAATACCCAGGAGTGAGAATCATTTATAGACAGATTTATTTCAATTACAACCATACCTTGTCCAGTAGAGGCTAAAGCATCTGGTGACTTCCCTCCTCCTGGAGCAGTGCACTCAAACTTCCAATGCCCCTTTCTGTTGCAATTCTTGTACACATCCTTTGTCGGGGTTACCTTGGCCCCTCATTTGGGCTTCATTGCTGCTGGCGCCGCCACAGCTTTGCCCTTTCTCTTCTGTGGTCCCTTACATTTCGGTTTGGGATGACTAGAGGAGCCAACCATTAGGATAGGTTTGCTCTTGGAGATCGAAGACTCGAAGGTTTTCAACATATTGTGTAACTCCGACAACTTCGCCTTAGTTCCATTCATATTATAGTTTATGATGAAACTCTTGAAAGAACATGAAAGTGAATGCATGATAAGGGTGGAAGCAACTCTATCGTGAAACGTTATTACAATGGAGGCCAACCTTTCGATCAACCCAATCATTTTCAGCACATGCGGAGACACCTGACCCCCTTCATTGAGTCTACACTTAAAGAGTACTATGAGTAGCTCAAACTTCATGGTCTGAGTCTGAGAGTCATAGAGACTCTACGAATGTTCTAACAATTCATTGGGCCCCATGTTCTCATGTTGTATTTGTAATTCAGGAGACATCAAAGACAACATCAAGCACTGTGCCGAAGTGGTGTCATCATAGTGCTTCTGATTAGCAACTTTATCAAATATGGCATACTAGACAGAGTTTTCATCAGGCATGGTAGGGAATATTGTGTCCAATGTATACTCAATTTTCTCTTGTCTCAAGACTATTCTTACATTCCTGAGTCAACCTATAAAATTAGGTCCAGTCAATTTGTTTATTCCATTAGCATTTTCAACGAGAAGTCCGACATTTTGAAGATCTGAAGATATAGATAGAACAGGAAAAAATGCAATAAAAATTCATTCTCCTAATTATACACATTCATTATAGACTAATTTAACATGGTCTTTTATTTAACTAGCTCAACTATTTTGCATACTTCTACGACCCCAAGGTAGAATACGAACCTAAATCATTTTAAGGTCATAATGGGCCAAGATCCAAATATATGCTATATCCGCGTTTGCTTTGGCTGATAACTTCAATAGCACATTTCGGTAGGTCCTCAACCAATTACAAAGCTTATTTGCAACTCTTGGTTTGATTAAATATCTTTCATTTTAATCTTGAGTCTTTAGATTAGTCCGATACTTTGGCGCCAAGATTCATCTAAACAACTTAACCCCATTACGGGACTGCATTTAAGTACCTAAGTAAATTTGGCCTTTGCGAACAAACACTTTGGTGTAAATACCGACAAAAGTTTATCATCTACTTTACTTAACATATTTATGAAAGGGTCTGAGTCCTCGTAGACTTAGAGCAAATACTTTGACATAGATACTCGTATTGTCGAAAAGGATTTTGCACCCCAACAATTATAATGGACGACACGTTTTAATTTAGACTTGTATTTAATGTTTGAGGAACATTTTCAGTTTTCAGGGATTTCAATCAAGATCAATAAACATGTCATACATCATATGACATCCTATCATGCAATTTCTAAACACATTTAGATGGGAAACCATCAAACTCATTAGACATGATATAAGATGGTTTTAATCAAATCGGGTCATTTTACCCGCATGCTTATCGGGTCATTGAAAGTAAACACCATCGGGCGCCTCCTACCTAGACAATAATTGCGGACACTATGCTAATAATTTAAATGCATCACATTCAAACACTTAACATATTTGTATATTATAGAATATTATACCATTAATGATAATTATAGGTCTATTTATCTAAACTCTAAAATCTATGTCTATGCCAAACAGTCCCTAAATATTTTCTGATTTTCAGGAATTCTGCAAACTTTTAAAATTTTAAATTTAGTCCCTCAAGAATTTAAATGTTCAATTCAAACCCCAATAAATTCAAAAAATACAATTTCAACA
Organism: Przewalskia tangutica; assembly: GCA_029844215.1. Taxonomy (NCBI): domain Eukaryota; kingdom Viridiplantae; phylum Streptophyta; class Magnoliopsida; order Solanales; family Solanaceae; genus Przewalskia; species Przewalskia tangutica. Next base: position 77,151,424 of record CM056732.1, on the reverse strand, counting down.
TTCAGAAAATATTTTCTGGTTTCAGGGACCTGTTTGCAATTTCCAAAACTTAAAATCCAATTTTTAGAAACTTTATTTAATTACATATTTGCCCAAAAGGACCAAATCTGTTCAATTAAAACTTTTATTTTCAGATTCTGTTATTTTGAAAATTTCAGAATCAGAATATTAAAACTTTAGTTTCTGATTCCAATTTTTTTAAAAATTACTGTACGCAGCGTACACAAAGTTCGAGACACGTAACCCGCACTTCGCTGCCGCACTAACAGTGGCGCGCGCGCACCTTAGAGGCAGTAAGTCCGAAATTTTATTTTACGCTTTCTGGATGAGCAGCACCGCGACGCTCTAGAACAGTGTCGTGGCGACTCTGACGTCATCTGGGCAGCGCCGCGACGCCGCCACAAAACCCTAGCAGGCACCGCGGTGCTCCATTCAGGAGCCGCGGTGCCTTACCTCCAGAAATGCAAATCCCGAAAATCCAAACTCCTAAAATTGGTTTAGGGTCAGATTTTCAGATCTATCACTTGCAAAGCCATCATCATTAAACAATACGTTCATCGACCATCATTCCAATTTTCTTTTCGTTCTTCGTTTCAATGCACCATGCTCTAAACGAACCGGATAACGCATATCAACTTAGAAGAGTTATGTATTGGAATGACTTCCTCGATTACATCATTGTTTTAACAGATCCGGGTGCAAGGACTATGTGTTCTAAAGATTTGGAATTTTAAAGCCTTTAATGACATAAAATTAGATCTAAACAAATCATAACCCATATTATCATTAATATTCATCATATAATCACACAAAACAGCTCAGGCTCTGATACCACTGTAGGCATTTTATCGGGTTCATACACGCAGAGAAATTTAAAAATTTATGTTTCAAACCCGACATGACGGTCAAACTGTAGTATGATTATATAATATAAATAACACAAAGCAAGAATGTAATACTTCGAAGGAAGACTTACATTTGTAGATATTAATCTGAAAACTTGAAGCTTTGTGTAGTCCGAGGGTGCGCACGCAAATGTCCCTCGATTTGCAAGTCAAGAACTTTGATGTAATTTTCAAACTGTTGGAATGCTAGGGATTCCATCAGAGTTTTAGAAGAGATTAGTCTCTTACTTTGGTGTAAAGAAATGGAAAGGGGAACCCCTTTATTTATAGCTGAAGTGGACAGCTAGGGTTCCCCAAATGGGTCAACCCATTAAAACCTCAGTAGACTGGGCCAGCAGTCGGACCCACTGGACGCGCCTCAGCGTCGCCGGCCCTGCATAAGTGGCTCCGCGGCGCTAGACACGTGTTCAGGAGCCGCGGCCCTGTCCTATTTTCTGCCTTGTTTCCATTTCTTTCTAATGTCTCGATCATCAACCGAACATATATATAATCTCTCTATAATTACATCCTTCAATCGACGGAACATTTGACTTAGTGTTACCCTTCAGGCCTTTACATATCGACACTAACAACATTAAGGTCTTCACGAAACTCCTAGACTGCGCCGGAAGACGAACTCAATATGTAAAGTTTAGCTACACGAAACATGTGAACTAAACCTCTATGTGAGAAGATAAAATCATTTCATTCACGACACACTCAATCAAGCTTAGGATTTGTCAAGTGTCTATCCAAATGGATTGATTATTATACCTCATATATATTAGTTGACAACAGGACTATATCAAAGACATGTCTATTACGTTGGCCAACGACTTAGTCAACCTAATACCATATGAGAATCTGAGTGCTCTCTCGAAGATACATTCGAGGAATGAATCATAATCTTGGCTCAACTATCACCTTTAATCTACTTCGTAACGTACCCAAAACAAGTCGTGTCTCAACCTATAAGGCATTTGAGCTTAGGACAGGATCAAAGTATATTACTCAGTAAACAGAGTGGTATCGACCTCAAGTCTAAGGACTTCTATCTCCCACACTCCGATGACATTATAGGCATATAACAAAACAGTACATCAGCAGGGTATGTCAATACTTCAACAAGTATCCGTGCGTCCATCATGAGTTGCCATGACTCGTAGCAAGTGAGATATACTACATCCCCTAAGGATATGATGCAGACCACATGTCGACGTATCGCATATCATCGATATCCTAATCTCGATGATAATTAGTCGAGGTAATTTAAGAGTTACGTTATAATATTAATTCTCACACCATTAATAACCACATGAACTCTAGGGATGCATTTATAGAATATTATAAATAATCAACTAATAATTCAACAAATGCAAATGCCATAATATTAATCATTATTAATATAAATACGAATGCGTATAAAGTACATTTTGTCCTAATATAGATTGTCTCTAGGACATACATATACTTTCAATTCCCCCTCCCCCCCCCCCCCCCTTAATATTTATTTTAACCCCTAAGTTAATATATTTATACTTTAACCCTTATTTTCAACTATAAATACCTCATTTTCCTCTTCATTTTCTCTCACAAATCTTCCTACCATCTCTCTAATCTCTCAATTTATCTCTCTATAATTCTACATTGCCTACAAAATATTATATCTTTTTTCTCAATTATATCAAAGTTAAAGAATTAGGAGTGAAGTTGACAACTAACTTGATGATCATTTATCGAGCAAAGTTTCAATTTTCAACATCGATTACACATCGACGTTACGTCGGCGTTTGGTACCTTCGTTCCTTCTCTAAATTATTATTGTTACTTAATTTTAATTATCACACTAAATGTCATTTACTTTAATTATTTATTTGCATAATTATAATGGAATGCCTTGGACGTATGATTAAGGGTAAGAGTAAGAGTGCTTCTTCTAGTAGGGGTAACAAGGGTAAGGGTACTTGTTCTAGTAATTCTTTTCCTAGTCCCGATGATTTGATTGATTTCACTCATATATATGAAACTTCCTTTTTTAATAATATACCATTAGATGATGATGTATATTCTGCATCTGTACCAGACTTTAATTTTGATGATAATGTAGATGACACACCCACTAGTGCACCTCGACCTTAACCTCAGAATGAGTCTCAGCCTCAAACTGAAACTAGAATGCCTCATATTTTTTCTAGTATGAGTCGTGGCCCCACACAATGAAAATTAAAATCAGATGCATGAGATTTTTTTGATAGGGATCAAGCGAATCAAGTAGTTAGATGTAAAATTTATAATAATATTTATAAATTTAAAACCGAAAAAAGTCAAGGTGGAACGGAAGGTTTATTGAGACATGTACAAGACGAGAACACAACTAGGTGGAATCAATACCAGGCTAAAAAATATGGTGTGCCAACTTAGTCGAGACAAGGTTCACATAGTGTCGCCGACTAAGTACTAGGTCCTAAATATGATAAACACAAAGATAGGAAAAATATGACAAAATTAGTTGCGGTGGAGGGTTTGCCTTTTTCATTTCCTTCCTCTCCTAGTTTTATTCATTACATTCGAGAAACATATATTCATGTTTTTATCGGTTTTCCTAGATCAGCTGTTAGAAGAGATGTTTTTAAATTTGCGCATGAATATCAACAATATTTATGTTATGCATTATATCATTTTAATAGCAAAGTGACTATCACTTCTGACATCGGCCGTAGTACTAACTGAAAAATTATTTAACTATTACATGTCATTGAATAGATCAAAATTGATCTATGCAAAAATATATTTTAGCATATAGATATATTGATGATAGGCACACTGAAACTTTTATTGCAAAAAATATTCATGAATGAAATAACTGATAAAATTATGACTATTACATTAGATAATGTTACTTCCAATGATTATGCTATAAGACTTTTAAAACTTTGATTAACTATATATTTTCCGATCATTTTGTGCCTGCCATATTTATAACATAGTTGTAAAGAATGACCTAAAACTTTTTGAAAACATTCTTGATAAAATACAATTTGCTATAAACTTTATTTTTAAAGGTAATAAAATACAAAGACGCAAAGAGTATAAAAAAACTTACCATGATTGTGGATTACCTTATAGAAAAATTCCTGAAGAAGTAGCGACTAGGTGAAATTCTCTATATGAACAACTATTTGTTATTTACGATTATAGTAAATCTATAACTTTATTATTTAACGCTCATAATAAAAATCCATGGGATATGCTTGTAGATAATGATTGAGAATTTTTTAGAACTTACTGGATTTTTAGAGAAAAAATTTCAAGCTACTAAAGAATTTTACGATATTATTATCCTACTATTTCAACTATGTATTTTATGTATCTCTAATATTTTTGCTACTTAATGAATATATGGAAAAAAAACTTATAAGGCACTATTGAAAAATATTTAATAAATTAAAAAATACATTTTTCTATTCCCATTATTTATATTATTGGTGTTGTATTAAATTCGACTATTAAAGTAGACGGTTGTAAAACACTTGTAGAAACGATTTATGATTGTATAGAAGTATTTCCAACAGACCAATTGAAGAATCAACTCACGAACCAACTAAAGAAGAAGTTACGCCTAACATACACACTGAATGCAAAAAAAATATATATGTATTACCAACAACAAAGTGCAAATAATCAATCGGCTTCTTTATCATTTTCTACTACTTCGCTGCAACCTTATAAAAAATATGCGGTTTCTGCTGCTAGTATTCAAGTCCTTAGAATAAAATGTTTAGTGGTTCAACTTCTTCACAAGTTAGCGAATTTGATGCTTATATTTTGCAGGGTGTTGTATCGTACGATTAATTATCAATGATGAAGGACATGAGGACTTGCTGAAATACTGGAGGGACAATGAGAAGTCATTTCTGATACTTGAAAAGATTACCCGAGATGTGTTGGACATTCAAGCGTCATCAACAACGTCTGAAAACATTTTTTCTGCGGAAAGTTTTCAAATAAGAGAGCACAAACATTCATTAGCGGGAGACACATTGGAGAATGCAGTTCTATTCAAAGATTGGATTCGAGCGGAGGATAGAAAGTGCGGTCAACCGGAGATCAACGAAGAAGAAGACTAGAACTACAACGAAATCTTGTCCGAGGGAACATGAAATTATGTCGAACAATTTGACAAACAACTTCAAATTCCAATCGAAGATCCTCAAGACATTGAGAGGAAATTAGAAAAAGTATTGTTAACTATGTAATTTTTTTAATTGCAATTTTACTATGTAATTTACAACTTTTGAGCAACACCACAAAGTTACAATTTTGAAATTGTATTACAAAAAAATCATATTTCTATTAAATAATATAAGAGGCACAAAAATAACCTTGTGATGTTTTTATTACACTATCTTGTTCAATTATTAAAGTATTTATATATATATATATATATTCATCTTTGATCTGGAATCAAAGAAAGATAATAAACGGCTCTTATGGTGTGACTTGGAAGAAAGGTTTCTCTGTATTATGACTTATGACGGTCAGTGACCGAAAATATTGTATATATTTATATACAATTGAATAAATTCATTCTTTTATAATATTACAAGATAATATAAAAGAAATTAAAAAGTTGAAGTCGCAGATGACTTCTGTCTGAAAAATCTACCTAAATAGACATAGACAACATCTCATTACAATTGTTTCAATAAATAACAAATCTAGAATCTGGGCAACAATTATAATGTTGGACAGAATGTTGTCGACACACTCATGCAACACTTGTGATCCAGTTTTCTGACGAATATATCGGAAAGCTCTCTTGATATTTTTTCTAACTTTTTCTGGATAACGATTCACTGATGCAGCCTCTCTATTTATAGTAGAGAGTATTCCTTGAAAAACTCATTGAATCGTTGTAGAGGTTGAGGGAAAAGTGGGCAGCCGATAAGGTTTGTTGGAGAAGATTATGGAGCAAGATCCTCTAACTTCTTGGACTTGTTCCCCAAGCTTAGCAACAACTTTGACTTGATCTTCCCACGTTTTTCATCAGCTCCAAAACTCCTTGCCAAGTCATTTTACCATCGTGATGAAAATCCCACAAGATTTGCTTCAGTTCTGTGAAGTAAGACAAAATTGTTTTACATAATGTTGGTCCGAATGTCAAGACATTTGTTCCAACATTTCTGATTTTTAACTTAGTACTAAAAATGATATGTTGGGCAAAATGTCACAACACCAAACCCAACATTAACATTCTCCCCCTTTTTTCCTTTCTTCACAAACCTATTATATTATGTGCAAGTGACTTACGACACTGTCATTGATGTTGTCCCGACATCTATGATTACAATAATGCTTCCCCTTAACCTGTGATGGCATATAAACAGTATAAACAATATATATATATATATATATATATATATATATATATATATATATATATATATATATATATATATATATATATATACCATTCACGTAGGATTAGAGAAATACACAAAAAATAGTCATTTAACCACATCATCCAAAACAAACAAAAATTGCCAGATCATTGTTAATTACATTCCAAAATTTCAAACCAAAAAACAATCCACATTCAACAACATCAGTAACCATACACTACCAGCAAATCTTTCTTGCATGTCATGCATCAATAGTAGCTTTCAACCGCTTTCTACGTTTGCATGTTTTCTGTTTGCTCCTTCCTCGTCTTTTTTTTTTTTATAGAAATGATTTGTTGGCTTGTTATAAAGAATTCCTAGTAACTAAAGCATATGTCCATTTGTGAGATAAAAATAAAATTTCATCCTCCATGTACTGCAAGATTTTAAGAATAAAATAGTTACAACTTCACTTAAAAGATATAAACTATAAAGTGAAAGCAATTGAAAATATAAGATTCTTGTACACAATTAGATATCCCCTAAGTCAAATAATTATAATTCTAAGCTGCCACTAACCTCCCATCCCCCACCCAAAAACGAAAAAAATTAGAAAAATGTAATTAATGTGTCATAAAGACGAGGTCTACAATCCAGAATAATTAGTCTAATTACTAAATTCCAATATCTATTAAACAAACAGTGCTTAAACGGGAAAACGACCGTCGTCCTCATGTCGTTGTATTATTCGTTATACACGAGGGTTCACATTTTTTTATCCGGGATCCTTTTTCAACTCTCTCAAAATGGAATTCGTTTGGTATATTGAACGAGCATAAATAGTTTAGTACTGTCGTGTTTGACCATAAAAAATAAATATTTTTATTTTATTTAAAATTTTGAAGTTGAAGTGAAAGATAAAATTGTATTAATAGTTTTTACAAAAAAATATTAGTTTATTTGATTATATTGAAAGTGATAAAAATGAAATCAACTTTTTAGATATTTTCCAAATACAATTTGAAGTTGTATTTGAAATTCTCATGATCAAACACTGATTTGTAAATAAAGTAAAAAAAAAAATCGGAGAAAAGTAAAAATTATCATGGCCAAGCAGGTCTTTAATTATTAATTTTGGGATAAGTTATATCAAGATTCGAGATAAGTTATTTTTGTGAAATGGTGAAATAATAGTACGATGATTAATTAATCTTAAATAAAACAATAAAAATGACCAAATTACCGTTAAAGTCTTTTAAATATTTTTTCTACTAAATAAGGATAAACAAATGACATCTTCTTATAAATAATGCAAATGTAATTTTTAATACAAGAAATCAGACCAAATTACCTAATCTCAGTATGACTTCTTTTCAAACCAAGGACCCCTTAGTATTTCCTGCAGAAGATCTTTAAAATTAAATTAATTAAAATAAAGAAATGCTAATTTAGTATAATTAATTAGTGTTACTCCATTTCTAACTCTTAATTAAAACATATACATGCTTCTTCTTCTTCTTCTTAATGGGGGTTTCTTGTTTGTTTACATAAAATCAAGTATTATACTCTGTTTGGGGTCATGGCCGCCTAAACTCTCTTATCTAATACATACCCACCTATCATTTTAACACTTTCTTGACTTTACCCCATTTGACCATAATTTAAAGGTAACACTTTTATCTTATTCTTCATTTTTATGACATATTTTCATGTGCGTATTTCTTGATTTTGATCTCTGTGATGTTTACGTCTTGTTTCCTTTTTTGGGTATTTTCCCCCCTGATGGTTTGGTTAAACCCAAGTTCATGTTTATGGGGATTTCTTTATATGTTGAAATTTAGTGAAAAGTTTTGATCTTTTTGCACCTTTTAAGTTTTAACTTTATGTGCCTTTTTCAGCTTGGATATATTTATAGTTGTTTTATGGATTTGATACTTGATTGATCACAAGTAGAAGTGGAGCTATACGTCGAAAAAAAGGGCTGGACTAAAGTAATTTGTGATTAGTCCTGAGGGCAACTTTTGTGATGTATACTATGACAGAGATCTTCTTTTTCTTAAAGGAAAAAATTGTAACTCTGTCCACCAAGGTATGTGAAGAAATAACCAAATGAAAAAAATCATTTTGATATGACAATTACCGTAGTTATATAGTTTCCGATTGCTGGGTTGCTATGAAGTATTTGTCAATTTTATGTTAACATTTGGTAAATGAGTTGCCATTGTTTTGATGATACATAGCCATATCTTAATTAGAAGGCGTAAGATGAATAATCAAGGACATCATACTGTGCTTCTTCAGTAGATTTTTAGCGTGGACTTGGAATTTCTCCTTAAAAGAGAACAATTCTTCTCCTTGTTAGGATGCAGATGGTGGTGGAACTTGAAATGTGTTATGTAGTATGGACTAACTTACACTGGTTGGGTTGTTACTTTATTTGGTTTTCGGTGTAGTGTGTTTTAACATTCAATTTGCACCAAAATGCAAGCATTTTTACTTTTTATTATTGAAATCACATCCTGTGAGTTTATTTTTGCTTTTCTTTGTTGAAGAGAGACGATGGAGAATATTGAAGAGTCAGGTAGTCCTAGTTGGGGTGCATCCTTTTTTCAAACAACTGAAGATGTTGCAAGAGCTGTTGCTGCTGCTGCAGCTGCCGTTCGGTCACCACGACCTTCTGTGGTATATTCATCTAAAGAGGATAGTGGTAGTCAGCTTCAGAAACTTCAGCGTTCAGTAACTAGATTAATGAAAGGCTTATCCAGTCCCCCTGAAGTTAAAAGTGGAGCCTACAACCCGGAAATACTAACTAGCCAAAAGCGTCAGTGGGCTAGGTTTCAGTTGCAATCCCTGGTATGCTTAATACCTAATCCTGGAGCTTCTTCTGTATGCTAAAATGCAGCAAATTAAGTTATCCATCCCCGCCCTTCCCCCAAGATCTAATTCTCGTTTTAATAGCATTTTCTCCAAATGTTACTTTGTTCCTATATTTTTTTCAAATTATATACTAATTCCAGCTAGAAGTTTTGATGATGGTGAATGACAGACTAAACTCCTGGATTTGATGGTTAAATGTAGTTTCGACTGCAAAGTTTTTTTTGGTTTTGTTGGATAATCATATTATGTAAGCTTGTAGGATCATAGAGTTTGGAAAGAGCCATCAAGGCTTTTTGAAAGCATGGTGGTTGTTGGACTCCATCCTAGCTGTGATATTCAAGCACTTCAAAGGCTTTATTTTTCAAGAAAGCTAGATGGTCCAGGGAGACTTAGAAGTGCAATTGGTGGTCAAAGTCAATCACGCGTGGAACCTAACCTTGAGCCTCAGGTGTTGATTTCTTGTAGGGTTTAATTTGCATCGAGTTAGAACTGTATAATTGTCATGGACTATAAGATGATATTACTTCTTTGGGTCTCAGGTCTTGTTTGTGTACCCTCTAGAGAAGCAACTGCCACTGAAATACAAGGATCTTCTCTCATTTTGCTTTCCAGCAGGAGTAGAGGTTAGGTTATCCCTATTAGCCCCCCTTTCCCTTTTATTTGACATGTATATCTGATGTTGTCGTGGAGTTTTAGGTAGTTTCCTCTGTAATGTTGAGATATAGGGGAGATTTATTTTGAAGTTTTTCAAGCTTTAAATGCGGTGGCACTTGGTCAACTTCTGTAAAGAGTTAGATGTAGAAAGCAAAAAACTTGTGGTTTGAAGCATACGACATATTATAGGTGATGGATCACACATCTTGGAATTACATATACATGTTCCTACCTTAGGTAAGAAAAAAAGAAACATAAAGAAAAGGACTAGTTGATTTAAGATAAAAGCAAGCAAGCAACTAAATGAGGCATCAATTTCCTTTCCGTATCAACAGACAGGAAGATACAATTAATTATAGCTTGAACTCGGAATGTATTTTAGACCAGGCTAAACAATTTTGTCTCTCCTATTACATCTCTACCTTATATATTCAGCTGTACTTGCAGTGGGTCTTTTCTGATGGTTCAAAAATAGTGCATCTGATTACAGGTTCATGCTGTTGAGAGAACTCCATCAATGAGTGAGTTAAACGAAGTACTTCTGGGTCAGGTAGTGATGCTTCCTTTCTATATTGACCTCCGAAGTGATAATTGCAATCAAATTCTTGTAAGATTAGCCAAACTGTAGTGAAGTTACTGCCAAGAAGAAGCTGATTAGAATACTCTCTCAATAAAGTGGCTTAATACGTTACTCCCTCCGTCCCATCCCAAAACGAATGATACCTTTCTATATTTAGAAACAATTTCACTTTATGAGATGTTTTACAGCCACAAAATATCCAAGGCTTGTTTTGGATAAAAAATTTAAAAAATCTTTCGTTCTTTCTTAAACTATGTGCCCAGTCAAACACCCTCATATAAAATGGGACGGAGGGAGTATTTGACAATTAGATATCCCTAGAGGAAAGGCTTTATGCAGGCGCAAGGATATTGTTTCATAAACTTTTTAAGCATATATGCGTTTTGCAGTGGCTATTCTGAAGTAGAAGATACTGAATTTTCTAGGTTCCATTAATGGACCATATTTCTGTGGGTTCTATTCGTAGACCAGATTTAGGCTGCTTGTAGAAACAAGGATGTAAAAATTAATGAAGCCATGATTTATTATCTGCTATATGGTGTATTTTCAAACATTAGTGACTTCCTCTATGATACATGGGACGATTCCCCTTTTTCTTTGCCTATGGCATCAAGTAGCTTTAAATGGTTAGCTCTTTTATATCTGCAATGCAGTTGGATGTATATGTTCTCCCGCCTCCCAAAACTAACCCTTAAATGAACACGTTACTTCTCCAATGGTTTCCTGAGCTAGAGTAGTGTATCGCCTATTTAAAAGAAGTTTCTTTCCATACCAAGTGAATAATGTAATAACATTAAGGAAATTACTTTTCTGTCCAATTGTTTAGTTTCCATTAGAAAGACAATTATATTTTTGTAAGTCTTATGTCATCAGTCTGATAATTATCAATCCAACTTCAGTGTTTTGGTATGTAAATTTGTTTTTGTGGTGTGATACAACATTTACTGTATTCAGATATACGTGTTAATCTGCTGCTACTTTTCCAGGAACACCTTAAACAAAATGATCTATCCTTTGTGTTTCGGCTTCAGGTATCCCGTCTTACATTCTGCTTCAATGTATTCATGTATGTGAGATCTGCCTTGCATAATATCATCATATGACCCTTCACAGATCTGACCAGTCAATTAATAATTGGTTTCTTTTTGTTATTGAGCATAACATTAATTTGCACATGGAACTGTTTTAGATTTCATTTTCTATCTATGCCAATGTTAATAAACTACAGTTCTTTCCGATCGTTTTGATTTTTTAGGAATCTCCTTTTTATTGTTAAATAGGTTCCTGTAGCCTGTAGGTATGTGCAATGAGAATATGCAACGTACTTGACAATACAACAGTAAGAAGTGCCTTACACTTTCAGGTGTAGCCTATATATTTGTCACCAACATTAAGTAACTCGTTTTGATTAATAACATCAAGTGACTTTTTAAAAGGAAACAATAGTAAGAAGTAGCTCTCTTTCAACTTCCATCCCCACTCAGTGCTTAGATGTGCCAGCTTTGGCTTTATAAACAGGACGATTTCTTCACTTTTTCTGCCCCTTTCTCATCTAATGTAAAAATATAGGAGCAATTAGATAAAGAAATTGGTGGTTGACCAGTTGGAGTATGTATTTTAACTCAAGTTTCTTGATGCAGGTTGCTGATAATTCAACTCTATACGGTTGCTGTGTTTTAGTTGAGGAAATGGTTCAGAAACCCTCTGGATTGCTTTCCATGATTTCAGATGGACAACATACCAGCTTGGGTATTAGCCGCCAAATTTTAACAACACGCCGCTGTTATTGCATTCTTTCCAGACTTCCATTTTTTGATCTTCACTTTGGTGTATTAAATAGGTACGTTTCTCTTCCATTGGATTTTCTAGATTGTCCAGATCTTTTTGTTGTTGTTGGACGTAATATAGGGAGTCTTGTTGACAATTGTCCCTTAGTGTTCAATTACCTGGATGCTTTTATTGTGTGCTTATTAACTAGCAGCAAACGTTGAGAGATCTATTTGTCTATAGTGCTTTATTTGAAGCAATGGCGTCCCAACCCCCACTTTCCCTGGGAATATAGGCAAGATCAATGTTTCTGCTAACAATGGGATATCTACTGAATTTACTGATACCTCGCAAAGGGTTCTCTTGCTCATATGATGAAATCTCAGCTTTCTTCAAAAAAATATGATGAACTTCTTATCAGTATCAATTCTTGTGAATCTTATTAGAGGTTGCCAGCATGTACAAAGATGATCAACATTTCAGATAAACAACAAGCCTATGGAGAGTAAGGTGACCTAGAAGCAGAATGAGATGTTGCCTAATTTTTAAGCTGAAATTCATCTGGGAAATAGGCTTGCTGTATCGAACATTTGAGCAACATCTTAAATAGTTCAATAGTATTTTATTTGGCTACTTAGATACTTGAAGGAATCAGAAGCATAATACGATTAGTAGATCTCAGCTCTTTGGCCATTTGAGAACTTAATAAAAGAGAACTCTTGAGAAAGTCTGAAGGAAATATTCCTTAGGTGCTTGCCTACTTTATCATTTGCTTGTAATAATGATCACGATCAAGAAGAAGCATTATTCCAGCTTCCGGTGCTTTCTATGACTAGTCTATATATGTGAGAATAGGTAAATGTATGGCTTAACTTTGGGAGATACTTCATAAGTCATTGCTGTTATTGCTCTGTTGCTAGTGCCTACTGAGACACTGTTTGTTATTTGTCCTTTTTCTAGCATTTTCACTGAAGAAAGGTTGGAGCGGTTAACGAAGCAAGTTGGTAATCTTGATTTTGATTCACTTGTGATTGATGATAAGGAAGAAAATTTGGAAGAAAGTCCTCCCAGCAGATCATTGGAAAAAACAGCTCAGTACGCCCTGAATGGCACTGTAGAAAGTCCCCAACCAATCACTGCTGATTCTGTAATTAGTGGAACCGTGGCTGACAAGTCTCAGCTGGAGAATAGAGTTGCAGAAGGGGACATACTCCCAAAGAAAGATGAATGTGATAACAAGGCATGTATGGTTGATAGTGACGTAGATTTTGCTAATACAGAATTTATACTTCGAAGGCAAGTCCCTGAAGCTTCTGATAATCCCACTGATGATAATAAACAACTGGTAGAAAAGGGTGTACCAAATGCTGTTTTGCCACTTTTAAGATATCATCAGTGCGAAAGTTCTGAATCTTCCTCTAGGTATATTACTTTCTATTTGGCTCTTAGTACAATTTTTTCTTTCTGATCTGTCTCATAAATTTTTGAGCCTTTTGCTCTGCGCTATATATGTATTTTGTCCAAAATATTGAGAGAACATTTTACTGCAAGTTGGTACTTTTTATTGGCAAATCCTACCTCTATGAAACACTTTTAGTTCTGCATCTGGATACAGCTTCCAGGGCTCTCCTAGTGAAGATAGACACTTTAGAAGTGATTTTGATGAAACCGAAACTGAGGAAGCATCCTTTTCTGGTCAAGATGATTCAAGCCAGCACAGTGATATTGTAGAATGGGCGAAGGTTTGAATCTTATTTGGCACATATCCAGTTAAAATTTTCAAGTTGATGGCTTGTCATTAGTGGGTTATCCAGGTCTCTCTGACCCCTTAATTCTCCACCTTCCAGGCCAAAAATCATGGATCTTTGCAGATACTATGTGAATATTACAAGCTAAAATGTCCTGCAAGGGGCTCAACAATTAAGTTCCACCCTATGGATCACCTTCATCCTTTAGAATATTATAGACCTGATGAAGCACTTTTACATGTTGCTGGATCGACGATTGACTTAAAATCATGCAGTACAAGTTTGGAATTAGCGGAGGTAAATTCTTTTTTTGGCGATTGACGGTCTTATTATATCTTCATCATTGAAGAGTGAAGTAGAGGAGGTGGGTGAGAGAATGTCATGTTTTATGGTTGAGAGATGGTTTATCCAGCTAGCTACGCCTTCCACTATTTGGTATTCTATAAATTATCAGCTTATGTTAATCTGATTTCTGTAATACAGGCTCACAATGCACTCATGGTGGAAGAGGAAGCAACTGCGTTGTCAGTTTGGGCTGTTGCTTGCTTATGTGGCTCATTGCGGCTTGAGCATGTGCGTGGTGATACTGGCCATCTATACAACCTAAATATTACCATTCAATTGATTGTTTGACGAACTAATTTGTCTAGTTGACTATAATAAGTGACAAGTGTTCCAAGACTACTATAAAGCTTTTTGACCTTTCTCAGAAATGATTGCCTCTTTGTCACCAAATTTATTTATCATCAACTTTTGTCATTGAATAGATAAGTTCTGTATGCTATGCTCCAATATTTGACTTTAACGTAATGGGTTTGAAGTGGAAAACCACTACAGAAACTGGCTCACAGCACGAACACGAATTTACCAGAATATTTTTGAAAATAATGCTCAACATGTTAAAAGGGTAAATAACTAATTTTTTATTTAAAACATGATAGTTATATTTTCTCTGCCCTTTTCAAAAATTAATCATTTGTATTAATGTTATCCTATTTCCGAGCTGCTGTGTTAGCAAACCTCTTGCGGAGGCCTCCACATTATTGCATGGACTGCTTAAAAATGGAAAAACAAGGTTAAGGGAAAACATATTTCTTACCAACAGAATGGGGCATGTGTGTATTTTTTGGATTCTGGAGAATTGCTCAAGCCGTATTAAGTTTGATTTACCTAATTATCGCCAGCGTATTTCGCTCTGATTATTGGAATAATCAATTCATTCACATCCTATATCTAGTTACTTAATTCTATTTAAACTCTCATTGTTGTCTATGAAGATTCGTGCATGCTCATTAAAATCTTTTGACACTATTATTTCTACTTGTGTTTTATAGGTGCTTATACTGTTTGCGGGAGCTTTACTGGAGAAGCAAATTGCAGTGGTTTGTTCTAATTTGGTAAGTATCAGTTTGCGGCATCTTTTCTGTGGTATAGATTCAGTTAGGTTTGACATCATATGACTTCTGGTGTGATTTCACATTCTGAATGTTTTCTTGATTTTAGTCTGTTCTGCCTAGGCAGCATCGTTTGTTGTTGCAAAGATTGATTTTATTTTCCCCATACGTGTAACATGTTAGGTGATGATATTGTATCTAGATTCACAATTTTCCTTAGTATTGGCATGATTTTTAAAACTGGTATCTATGAAAGCTCCCCGGACCCCACATTATGGGATTTCACTGGGTATGTTGTTGTTGTTGTTGTGTATCTATGAAAGCCCTAAATATTTGATGCAGAATCAAATTCTTAATTACTTAAATGCAGGGAATATTGTCTGCATGCATTCTGGCCATTATCCCTTTGATTCGTCCTTATCAGTGGCAAAGCTTGTTGATGCCGGTAACTTTCAGTTGGCAATGAATGTTTTCCTCAGGAATAGATCTATTGCATTTCTGATTTATCTGACTTTCTTGACGTGTAAATTGTCCAGGTTTTGCCTAATGACATGCTGGATTTTCTGGATGCACCTGTTCCCTATATAGTGAGTATATCCATGTCAAAAAAATCCATGTCTTAGGATTTTCCTTGTTTTTCATAATTGGCTCCCTAAGAAATGTATAAGCAAAGAGGTTTTCTTGGAAGTTAGATGAGGCTATTCTTAAAACGATTGGAGTACTTGAATGAGGGGTTTGTTTCATTTTGACTGAAAGTTGATGGGTTTTGTAGATGCTCTCATCGTCAATGATGAATGTTCTCCTGGCTATATTTTTATATCATGTGCCATGATACCATTTTGCCAGTTTTCTTAGATATCTTGCTTTTTTGGGAAATCATTCAGTATGTTTCTGTTCTGTATTTAGCTGATCTCATCTGTGCAACAATGTATTGTTTCCTGCATTTTCTCAAAATATATCTATCTTTCCTGGGATTTTGTGTTGCCAATTAATCAAATTATTTGTCCTGTTTGAGTGCTTTCTGTGAGTATGTAGTGTATTATTTTCGATAAATTATTCTTAGGTCATAAGGAGAGTAAAGTTGGTGACCAGGAGGTCATGGGTTCAAGCCGTGGAAACAACCTCTTGCAGAAATGTGAGGTAAGGTTGCGTACAATAGACCCTTGTGGTCCGGCCCTTCCCCGGACCGCGCGCATAGCGGGAGCTTAGTGCACCGGGCTGCCCTTTTATTCTTAGGTCACAAGGGGCCGTTTCTGGTGCATTAACTTATATTTATTTATTTTCTTACCTTTGAGTAGGTAGGTGTGAAGAATAAAACCTCTGAGGTTCAGTCAAAGTTAACGAATGCCATCCTTGTAGATGCGAACAAGAACCAGGTTTGTGAACTGGTCATTTCTATTGCATGAGCTGAAAGTAACCGTTTACATGACTCTCCAGCAGACTGTCATCTTAGTTTTTGTTTTATCAGAACATTACTGAGTACTGCCTGCAATGTTGTGAATTTTGTTGTTACTTGTGTTAAATTTTCTAAGAGGGATATTCTTTTCCTGTGTATTACATTGAAAATCAGGTGAAGTCACCAACTTTACCACAACTTCCGCAGCAAAAGGAGTTATACTCTCGCTTAAGTCCTTACCATGCAAAGCTGGTGGGAGAAAGTTATCTGGCAAGGAAGAGGCCGGTCTATGAGTGCACAGATGTTCAGGTATTGCTTGATGTCTCATTGCTCCCCTTCCATTCCATTTGTCACTTGCCACAGGGGCATCCATGATTTATTTTTGACTCAGCTAGTGTAGCTGGTTGCGTCCAACTAACGTGACAGATTTACTTGTTTTTCCTGGAAATAGCATGGATGAGGCATTTCTAATTATACATTTGGCGTTTGATTAGTCCATGAGTTTGTTAACTTCTAGACCTCTAGTCCATTGTACCATCAAGAAATAAAAGAAAAAAGAGTGATATAGAGGACAAATGAATCTCACCAAAAAAAGGACAAATGAATCTAATTATGCCTGCAGTTGTAATTAGATAAATGCTGTGAGGTCTATTCCTTTCTTTTGGGAGCCTCATGAACTAGAATTCAACCTTAGTATGTTATCCTCTTTTTTTCTTGGTTTAATGGTGGTAGTGTTCGGGCCAACTTGCACCCTTTTCGACTATTACACCAGGTCTTAGGCAAATGGAAAGAAATTACCTAGTGTTTTTTGCTTCCGTGGGACTTGAACCTGAGAGCTCGTGGTTCTCCTCCACTTTATTGACTACTAGGCCAGACCCTTGGATGAAAATATGGTGTCCTTTCCTTGTTATGAAGATTCTAAATTTTCCTTCTGAGTGTATAATCACTTAGTTACCGTCCTAAGCTCTATCCCTTTGCAAATGCTCATATTCTTGAATTATTCATCACTTATTTGACGATTTTAACCCTTATCCCTTCTGGAGATGCTCATTCTGTATTAATATAGCATATTGTTTCTCTTTTTGACCCTGCACCCAAAAATGATTAACCCGAATGGTTTAAATGTAAATTGGAGGTTCGTCTTATGAGGTAAATATGGTACCATACAAATGGAGCTCGGGATTCTTCATCCGTGTGCTTGTAGAAGGTGATTTTCTGCATGGGAGGAGGGAGCATGCATTGTTGTCACAAGAAACATGTTTACGAGCCTCTAAGAGTATATATAACTGTCACAAGGTTGGGATAGGGCCCGACATACCCAAAATCATATTTACAATAACATACCAACTCAACAAGGCAAGTCCGGAAGGAGTGGAGCTCGCCAATAAACCACTGAGCAGGGACAACCTACTGTGGAGGCCCGTCAATCTGTCTATCTTGACCTGCAGCATGAAATGCAGCGTCCTTGACAAAGGGACGTTAGTACGGATAAAAGTACCGAGTATGTACGACATGAGAACATATATAAAAGCATCAATGTAAAGAGAGACAAGGAAAGATCAACTTGAAAGTCTGAATGCCAACTGAGGGCGTATGACATGCATGCTTATACTTATATACATATATATACATATCAAGCCGCTCTGTGGGGCCAACATCATCATATCGTACCCAACTGATCAGTGGTGTATATATATATATATATATATATATATATATATATATATATATATACATATCATGAACATAGAACTAATAGAAAAAGACTTTGAAGTAGACATAGCCATAGAAACAGCAAAAAGCTTGCATGAACAAGACCCAAACAAGACCTTTAAATGCAAAGGATGTAAAATGTCTAGATTAAAAATAGAAGAAGCCATAAGTCATTTCAAAATTTGTGAATTAAGAACTGACAATTTAGGATATAGGGCAGAACAGGCTTGTACAAAGAAATCAGATAAATTCGACGCAATTTGGGAAGACATTTTTAGTGATGAAGAGTCAGAAATAAACTCAGTAGTAAGTCAAAAAGAATTAATGAAGACTAGTGCATCTAGCTCTAGCCCTTTCCAAAGAACTACAGTAGAACACTAAACGGTAGATACAAATACGGGTAACGTACCTAGAAGAAGAGTATATAGAACAACTGGAGAACCAGTAGAAAATGTAAAACCTTCAGGAATGAGAATGCCAATTGAAGAACCTATTGCTCTTCAAGAAGGAGGTAATAGAGGAAAAATCCTAAACATAGCAGCTCACGATCCACAAAGATGGAATTCGGTAATAGATTTATGGAAAGGAATAGTAGTAGCAGATTATATACAAAATTACATAGAAACAGATGCAGAAACTATGTATAAATACTTAGAAACATTCTTAGGAGAATCTACTAAAGCCTTATGGGAGGCATACAAGATTGATTTCCCAAACGAATTCCAATATTTGGTTTCTATGGGGGCCAACCCATACAATTTCACAAATAAAATACATACGCTAATTACAGGAGAAGACCCTAATAGTGGCTTAGTAATCTTACAAAAGAATGCCTTAATTAAACTAGAACAGTTAAGCATAGGAAATTGGTTTTATATTAAAAAGTTCTTAAATGACTATTTTTACTATTGTACAATTAGCGGAAACTCTTTTGACCAAGAGCTAGGTAAAAAACTTTTTAACAAACTACCAGGGGCTCTAGGAAGAGAAATAGAAGAAAGATGGGATAAAAGAGACGGAGTAATCCAACATGCTAATTTGAAATGGTCAATAGGACATAGAATTCAACATGTAATGGATATATTACAAGAGAAATGTACAAACCTACAAATACAAAAACAATTAAAATTAAACGAAATGAACTTTTGTAAAAGTGTTGTATATACCACACAGAGTTACGATAAAGAACCTAATAAAAGAAAAAAGTATAAAAAGGGTTATAAAAATCATAACTCGTATGAAAGAAAAAGATATTTTCTCAGAAAATCGGCAGCTAAAAAGCCTTACTTAGATAAAAACAGACATATACGAAAATATAGAACGGATAGAAACTATAAAAACAAATTAGAATGTTTTACTTGTGGAAGTATAGAACATTTAGCAAATACTTGCCCTAAAAGAATAAATAATAAAACAAGGAATTCTCAATTAATAGAAGACTTTCAAGAAACCCTTATAAACGTAGACGAATATATGTCAGATACTGAAAGTATATACTCTGTAGTAAGTATTGAAATTAATAATACAAATAAATAGAATCTTCAGACTCAGAGACTGATGAGTTGATTAATGAAATAGGACTAGAGAAATTAGACCTAGATATAAATTTGAATCTTATGAATAGTTTTATAACCAACTGTAATCATAATTTTGAAAAATATAAAGGATTAGACAGTAATGCATGTTTTTCATGCAAATGGTTCCCTAGTAGAAATAAAAGAGCCAAATGTAAACATTGTTTTATAGAAGGATGTATAGAGTGTATACAAAAAGATTTTAAAATAACAATTGATCAGAAAGAAGTAATTAATAGAACAGAAGATCAGACTATAAGTATGAGAATGATAACTCTAGAAACTAGAATGAACGATTTAGAAACAAGACTTCTAAAAATAGAAAAAGGAAAAGGAAAAGAGGTAGAAACAGGAGAAAACCTCACACCAACGGGATTAGACTCAGAACTAATGAACATGGAAGACTATGGTACCCTAGTTTGTAATGAAGATATAAAATTAAGTACTTTAAAATTATTGACGAAAGTTAGGATAGCAGACTACGAAATAAAGGTCCTAGCCTTAGTTGATTCAGGATGCAGTAAAAGCATACTAAATAAAAAGGTAATTCCACAACATTTACTCAAAGAATTAGACAAACCAGCTACAGCCATGCAGATGGATGGAACTCATAATACTTATCACCATTATATTCAAAATGCATCCATTAGTTTTATTAATACATGCTCAAAGTTCTACAACCCAAGTTATAAAATAAACAAAATTTGGGTAAGAGATTTAAATATAAATACAGACTTTATCTTAGGACTAGACTTTATGCTTAATAACAACGGAAGTTGTACTATTACAAGAGATGGTGTAATCTTCTTGAAAAACAGTACCTATTCCCCGGTACAAACTAATAAAATGGCAACCAAAATTACCCAAATCTCTCGTTTAGACCTACAAAAGAAAGATAACAAAGAAAAAGATGAGTGTTGTCAAGATTGTAAGAATAAAGAAACAGTTTGCAATAATAAAGAAGATAAATATCTAATTTGGGAAGAAAACCTAGAAGATGACAGTATATTTAGACAAAAATTATACCCTCATAGATATTGAAACAGATTTATACAATTTCAAAACAGGTATGGACAAAATAGGAATAATAAAAAATCAAGAAGATCTAGATAAAATAATAAAGATTTTAGATGAGTTAGAAATCATCGGAGAAAAGCCTTTAAAACACTGGAATAATAATAAGGTTACTTGTAAACTAGATATAATAAATCCAGAATACACTATAAAAACAGCATCAATAGAGGCTACTAATCAAGATCTAGAGGACTTTAAAATCCAAATTAAAGAGTTACTTGATCTAGGAGTAATAAGAAGATCAATTTCAAAACACAGATCCGCAGCTTTCATGGTAAGAAATTATGCAGAAATAATAAGAGGAAAAACAAGAATGGTAATAAACTATAAAAGACTCAACGACAATACTAGAAATGACGGTTATGAATTACCAGATAAAACAGAATTAATCAATAGAATACAAGGAAAACAGGTTTTTAGTAAGTTCGATTGCAAGTCAGGATACTGGCAAGTAAAAATGCATCAAGACAGCATAGAATGGACAGCTTTTATTTGTCCAGAAGGACATTTTGAATGGCTTGTCATGCCATTCGGGTTAAAAACAACTCCAATTTTCCAAAGAAAAATGGATAATATTTTTGGAGAATACAAAAGATTTATATTAGTTTATGTTGATGATATCCTAGTATTTAGCCATAACATGAATGAACACTTAGGACATCTACAAACAATTTTTAGATTATTTGTAGACAACGGAATAATAATAAGTAAAAAGAAAATGGAATTATGTAAACATTACATAAATTTCTTAGGAGTAATATTGGGAAATGGAAAAATAAAACTACAACCCCACATAGCCAAGAAAGTGTTAGAAATGCCTGATAAATTAGACAAACTAAAAGATCTTCAAAAATTCCTCGGAATAGTTAATTATGCCAGAACTTTCATTAAAGACTTAGGAAAGTAGCCGGACCTCTCTACGCTAAAACAGGTTCGACAGGGCAAAGACTTTTTAATATCGAAGTCATCAAATTAGTACAAAAAATTAAAGAAAAAAGAAAAAACATTACAGACCTAAATATGCCTTTAGAAACAGATTTCCTAATTATAGAAACCGACGGAAGTTTCGAAGGGATGGGGAGCCGTCCTAAAAGCAAGACCTAACAAATACAGTAGTAAAAATGAAGAAAAAATTTGTGCTTACCAAAGCGGTAAGTATAGAGAAAAAGGTAACATGAGTAGTATAGACGCAGAAATATTAGCAGTAGTTTATGGGCTAAACAGTTTTCGACTTTACATTTTAAACAAACCAGAAATTTTAGTAAGAACCGACTGTGAAGCCATTGTCAAGTTTCATTAAAAGATAAATGATAAAAATAGCAGCAGAAGAAGATGGCTTAACTTTCTAGACACTATATCAATATACAATTTAGTCTTCGAACACATAAAAGGAAAAGACAATAATTTAGCCGATCAACTTAGCAGATTAGATATCAAACCTAATTAATCTCTTTATGGTACAACATGAATCAGGCAAAAGACAAGTGAAAAGACGCAGCCACATCCCAAGATACTTATAGACAAAAGGTATTGGGTAACCTCCAATTCAAACCTCTTTCAGAAATGGAGACTCTTGCTTTAGAAAGACTTTATTTTGGAAAAAATAATTTAGTTTCCTTTCCTGCATCAAACTTAACGTTTAAAGTTTTACCAGAGTACTTAGTAGACAAACAACAAATATGTTTGATAGATAATTTATGGATTTCTCACAATAAAAGAGACACCAGTCATCTTGTAGCATCTTTAAATTCTCATGTCGATTTTCTGCATGAATCAAGACAAACGTTTTAAATTTTACGTGGTAGTACACAGAAAGACTAATGGTATTTTCCAAACATGGATCGAAGTTTTAGACTCAATAAAAGATATTAGAAAACCTCTTTTTAAAGGTTTTAATGATTTTACGGAAGCTTTAGACTATACTAGAGGAATACTGGGGCCAAATTATTACATTTCACTAGCACTCAGACAAAACCCAGAAAAAATCCCCCAGTACAATATCCAGAAAGACACAGATAAAATCATCTTTTGTGACCATTGTGCCACCATGACAGACACAGTTCGCCGCCTTAACCAGACAAAAGAATTACTCAGTCAACAAAACGCTAAACTCACAGAACAAATAAACACACTGAAACAGAAGATACAGGAAAGCCAAATACAGAGTTCTCCATCTCCACGAAAAATGGATGAGGCGGTGTATGCTCTCCGAATGCAAATAAATCCATTGTATCGGATCAAGATACAACTAGTCCGGTTCAAACGGTAGCCGGTAAAGACTTATCAAATCCGTTAATGGCTGTCACTTTGCCAAAAAGTGAAAATGAGGAAGAAATTCCCCCCAACCTAGACGAAGACTCCCGAGGACTTTTACACAAGGATCCTCGTCAAAATTAAGAGGTAGTACTAGAGATGATATGGAAAAGCTAATTAAAGAAACACTAGAAAAGCTTTTGCAACCTAAAAAAGATCAAGAAGATCAAAAAGAAGACTCAACACAAGATAAACATATCACTATATCTTCCCAGAATTCACCAGTCCAAAGTCAAGGTCATAATTCCGAAGGAGAAAATAATATGGAAGATATCTCTGATGATAGTTTCCAAGAAGCACAAGATCCAGACGGATATGATTCAGGAATGAGCTTTGACTCAATAGCACTCCACAACCTGGACACGTAATGAGGAAAGAAGAAACTAGAAGATAATACAGTCGATAAAGTAAAATCAGACAGAATAATAATACAGATGGCAAGGACAATAATGCACTATCAGCAAGGAAGATAATGGCAGACAGCAAGGACAATAATGCAATAACAGTAATAGGACAGCAACAATAAACGACAAAATGAGAAAAGCTTCTTTTGAAAGTTTCACGTGACGATGGGGCCCACAGCGCACCCGGCTGAACACAAAAAGATTCTTTCAACATTTTGAAATCCGCCAGACTCTATAAAAGGGGACTTATGAAGACAACAAAACCAGAGCGAAAAAAAAGAAGAGGGAAAAAACACCAACAATGTCTCCTCTACATCCTCCCTACACCTCACTTGTATAAAATCAACCGCAGATCCCAGTAATATTTTACTTTATTTTCCAGTCGGTTTGCTAGTAACCCCCGGGGTTCCCCGAAAGGGAAACCTTCTTGTTTCTTAAAATTATGTAAGTCTTTTTCGGTAGTTATCTCCCCTTATGATTATGTAAATTATGTTTGAAATATATCTATGTTGGTATTATATATCTGGTTTAGATATATCTATGTTGGCTTTATATATCTTGTTTAGATATCTTATCATTAACTCTTTAAACTCAGTATATGGTTATCCTTTAACTTCTTAATAATCTCAATGGATTAGCCTATAAATTCTCCAGTTAACTGGTTTAGAAGGCGTATTGAATGTCATTGAAGGACGATATGGGCTAAAAAATGGGTGAGGCTAAAGACGACTGTTGTTAGGAACTAAGGTTAAATGGAAGAGATGAACATTATAATAGAGTTGATAAAAAAAAAACAAAAACAAAAAGGGAGATAGCTTATCTGAAATATAGATTACATAATGAACAGAACTATAACAAGAAGGGATACCAAATAAAGGGGTAGTTTTTTCAAATAAAGGGTAGTTAGTTTAGGTCTTTCAAAGGGGGGTAATTTTCAAGGGGTTAAAAAGTAGAAGGATTGAAGAGGTTGTAATAATATTTGTGTGATCCTACTCGGTACCGCCTTCTTGTTATAGTTCTGTTCATTATGTAATCTATATTTCAGATAAGCTATCTCCTTTTTTTTTTTTTTTTTTTTTTAATCAACTCTATTATACTGTTCATCTCTTTCATTTAACCTTAGTTCCTAACAACAGTCGTCTTTAGCCTCACCCATTTTTTGGCCCATATCGTCCTTCAGCGGACATTCAAATGGCCTTCTGTTAACCACCGTTAACCAGGTAATTTACAGGCTAATCCATTGAGGTTATTAAGAAGTTAAAGGATAACCATATACTGAGTTTAAAGAGTTAATGATAAGAAATCTAAACAAGATATATAAAGCCAACATAGATATATCTAAACCAGATATATAAGGCCAACATAGATATATTTCAAACATAATTTACATAATCATAAGGGGAGATAACTACCGAAAAAGACTTACATAATTTTGAGAAACAAGAAGGTTTCCCTTTCGGGGAACCCCGGGGTTACTAGCAAACCGACTGGAAAATAAAGTAAAATATTACTGGGATCTGCGGTTGATTTTATACAAGTGAGGTGTAGGGAGGATGTAGAGGAGACATTGTTGGTGTTTTTTCCCTCTTCTTTTTTTTCGCTCTGGTTTTGTTGTCTTCATAAGTCCCCTTTATGTAGTTCAGCGGATTTCAAAATGTTGAAAGAATCTTTTTGTGTTCAGCCGGGTGCGCTGTGGGCCCCATCGTCACGTGAAACTTTCAAAAGAAGCTTTTCTCATTTTGTCGTTTATTGTTGCTGTCCTATTAATGTTATTGCATTATTGTCCTTGCTGTCTGCCATTATCTTCCTTGCTGATAGTGCATTATTGTCCTTGCCATCTGTATTATTATTCTGTCTGATTTTACTTTATCGACTGTATTATCTTCTAGTGTCTTCTTTCCTCATTACGTGTCCAGGTTGTGGAGTGCTATTGAGTCCAAGCTTATTCCTGAATCATATCCGTCTGGATCTTGTGCTTCTTGGAAACTATCATCAGAGATATCTTCCATATTATTTTCTCCTTCGGAATTATGACCTTGACTTTGGACTGGTGAATTCTGGGAAGATATAGTGATATGTTTATCTTGTGTTGAGTCTTCTTTTTGGTCTTCTTGATCTTTTTAGGTTGCAAAAGCTTTTCTAGTGTTTCTTTAATTAGCTTTTCCATATCATCTCTAGTACTACCTCTTAATTTTGACGAGGATCCTTGTGTAAAAGTCCCCGAGTCTTCGCCTCAGGTCAGGGAATTTCTTCCTCATTTTCACTTTTTGGCAAAGTGACAGCCATTAACGGATTTGATAAGTCTTTACCGGCTACCGTTTGAACCGGACTAGTTGTATCTTGATCCGATACAATGGATTTATTTGCATTCAGAGGGGAACGCACACCCTTCTCATCCATTTTTCGTGGAGATGGAGAACTCTGTATTTGGCTTTCCTGTATCTTCTGTCTCAGTGTGTTTATTTGTTCTGTGAGTTTAGCGTTTTGTTGACTGAGTAATTCTTTCGTCAGTTAAGGCGCGCGAATCGTGGTTCGCTGTGTACAACGGTCACAAAAGATGATTTTATCTGTGTCTTTCTGGATATTGTACTGGGGGATTTTTTCTGGGTTTTGTCTGAGTGTTGGTGAAATATAATAATTTGGCCCCAGTATGCCTCTAGTATAGTCTAAAGCCTCCGTAAAATAATTAAAACCTTTAAAAAGAGGTTTTCTAATATCTTTTATTGAGTCTAAAACTTCGATCCATGTTTGGAAAATACCATTAGTCTTTCCGTGTACTACCACGTAAAATTTAAAACGTTTGTCTTGATTCTTGTCTGTAAAATACTGACATAGAGAATTTAAAGATGCTACAAGATGACTGGTGTCTCTTTTATTGTGAGAAATCCATAAATTATCTATCAAACATTTTTGTTGTTTGTCTACTAAGTACTTTGGTAAAACTTTAAACGTTAAGTTTGATGTAGGAAAGGAAACTAAATTATTTTTTTCCAAAATAAAGTCTTTCTAAAGCCGGAGTCTCCATTTCTGAAAGAGGTTTGAATTGGAGGTTACCCAATACCTTTTGTCTATAAGTATCTTGGGATGTGGCTGCGCCTTTTCCCTTGTCTTTTGCCTGATTCATGCTGTACCATAAAGAGATTAATTAGGTTTGATATCTAATCTGCTAAGTTGATCGGCTAAATTATTGTCTTTTCCTTTTATGTGTTCGAAGACTAAATTGTATATTGATATAGTGTCTAGAAAGTTAAGCCATCTTCTTCTGCTGCTATTTTTATCATTTATCTTTTGATGAAACTTGACAATGGCTTCACAGTCGGTTCTTACTAAAATTTCTGGTTTGTTTAAAATGTAAAGTCGAAAACTGTTTAGCCCATAAACTACTGCTAATATTTCTGCGTCTATACTACTCATGTTACCTTTTTCTCTATACTTACCGCTTTGGTAAGCACAAATTTTTTCTTCATTTTTACTACTGTATTTGTTAGGTCTTGCTTTTAGGACGGCTCCCCATCCCTTCGAAACTTCCGTCGGTTTCTATAATTAGGAAACTGCTTTCTAAAGGCATATTTAGGTCCTGTAATGTTTTTCTTTTTCTTTAATTTTTGTACTAATTTGATGTCTTCGATATTAAAAAGTCTTTGCCTCGAACTGCTTTTAGCAGAGAGGTCCAAATTTACCTTTCCTAAGTCTTTAATGAAAGTTCTGGCATAATTAACTATTCCGAGGAATTTTTGAAGATCTTTTAGTTTGTCTAATTTATCAGGCATTTCTAACACTTTCTTGGTTATGTGGGGTTGTAGTTTTATTTTTCCATTTCCCAATATTACTCCTAAGAAATTTATGTAATGTTTACATAATTCCATTTTCTTTTTACTTATTATTATTCCGTTGTCTACAAATAATCTAGAAATTGTTTGTAGATGTCCTAAGTGTTCATTCATGTTATGGCTAAATACTAGGATATCATCAACATAAACTAATATAAATCTTTTGTATTCTCCAAAAATATTATCCATTTTTCTTTGGAAAATTGGAGGAGCTGTTTTTAACCCGAATGGCATGACAAGCCATTCAAAATGTCCTTCTGAACAAGTAAAAGCTGTCCATTCTATGCTGTCTTGATGCATTTTTACTTGTCAGTATCCTGACTTGCAATCGAACTTACTAAAAACCTGTTTTCCTTGTATTCTATTGATTAATTCTGTTTTATCTGGTAATTTATAACCGTCATTTCTAGTATTGTCGTTGAGTCTTTTATAGTTTATTACCATTCTTGCTTTTCCTCTTATTATTTCTGCATGATTTCATACCATGAAAGCTGCGGATCTGTGTTTTGAAATTGATCTTCTTATTACTCCTAGATCAAGTAACTCTTTAATTTGGATTTTAAAGTCCTCTAGATCTTGATTAGTAGCCTCTATTGATGCTGTTTTTATAGTGCATTATGGATTTATTATATCTAGTTTACAAGTAACCTTATTATTATTCCAGTGTTTTAAAGGCTTTTCTCCGATGATTTCTAACTCATCTAAAATCTTTATTATTTTATCTAGATCTTCTTGATTTTTTATTATTCCTATTTTGTCCATACCTGTTTTGAAATTGTATAAATCTGTTTCAATATCTATGAGGGTATAATTTTTGTCTAAATATACTGTCATCTTCTAGGTTTTCTTCCCAAATTAGATATTTATCTTCTTTATTATTGCAAACTGTTTCTTTATTCTTACAATCTTGACAACACTCATCTTTTTCTTTGTTATCTTTCTTTTGTAGGTCTAAACGAGAGATTTGGGTAATTTTGGTTGCCATTTTATTAGTTTGTACCGGGGAATAGGTACTGTTTTTCAAGAAGATTACACCATCTCTTGTAATAGTACAACTTCCGTTGTTATTAAGCATAAAGTCTAGTCCTAAGATAAAGTCTGTATTTATATTTAAATCTCTTACCCAAATTTTGTTTATTTTATAACTTGGGTTGTAGAACTTTGAGCATGTATTAATAAAACTAATGGATGCATTTTGAATATAATGGTGATAAGTATTATGAGTTCCATCCATCTGCACGGTCAGAAATGGGTTTGTCTAATTCTTTGAGTAAATGTTGTGGAATTACCTTTTATTTAGTATGCTTTTCGCATCCCGAATCAACTAAGGCTAGGACCTTTATTTCGTAGTCGCTATCCTAACTTTCACAATAATTTTAAAGTACTTAATTTTATATCTTCATTACAAACTAGTACCATAGTCTTCCATGTTCATTAGTTCTGAGTCTAATCCCGTTGGTGTGAGGTTTTCTCCTGTTTCTACCTCTTTTCCTTTTCCTTTTTCTATTTTTAGAAGTCTTGTTTCTAAATCGTTCATTCTAGTTTCTAGAGTTATCATTCTCATACTTATAGTCTGATCTTCTGTTCTATTAATTGCTTCTTTCTGATCAATTGTTATTTTAAAATCTTTTTGTATACACTCTATACATCCTTCTATAAAACAATGTTTACATTTGGCTCTTTTATTTCTAATAGGGAACCATTTGCATGAAAAACATGCATTACTGTCTAATCCTTTATATTTTTCAAAATTATGATTACAGTTGGTTATAAAACTATTCATAAGATTCAAATTTATATCTAGGTCTAATTTCTCTAGTCCTATTTCATTAATCAACTCATCAGTCTCTGAGTCTGAAGATTCTATTTTATTTGTATTATTAATTTCAATACTTACTACAGAGTAAATACTTTCAGTATCTGACATATATTCGTCTACGTTTATAAGGGTTTCTTGAAAGTCTTCTATTAATTGAGAATTCCTTGTTTTATTATTTATTCTTTTAGGGCAAGTATTTGCTAAATGTTCTATACTTCCACAAGTAAAACATTCTAATTTGTTTTTATAGTTTCTATCCGTTCTATATTTTCGTATATGTCTGTTTTTATCTAAGTAAGGCTTTTTAGCTGCCGATTTTCTGAGAAAATATCTTTTTCTTTCATACGAGTTATGATTTTTATAACCCTTTTTATACTTTTTTCTTTTATTAGGTTCTTTATCGTAACTCTGTGTGGTATATACAACACTTTTACAAAAGTTCATTTCGTTTAATTTTAATTGTTTTTGTATTTGTAGGTTTGTACATTTCTCTTGTAATATATCCATTACATGCTGAATTCTATGTCCTATTGACCATTTCAAATTAGCATGTTGGATTACTCCGTCTCTTTTATCCCATCTTTCTTCTATTTCTCTTCCTAGAGCCCCTGGTAGTTTGTTAAAAAGTTTTTTACCTAGCTCTTGGTCAAAAGAGTTTCCGCTAATTGTACAATAGTAAAAATAGTCATTTAAGAACTTTTTAATATAAAACCAATTTCCTAGGCATTTTACATCCTTTGCATTTAAAGGTCTTGTTTGGGTCTTGTTCATGCAAGCGTTTTGCTGTTTCTATGGCTATGTCTACTTCAAAGTCTTTTTCTATTAGTTCTATGTTCATGAAGTTTATCTCAGTGATTTTATCTTCTTCTATTGTACTTTCTTCTTCCATGTCTCTTAGAGGCATGTAATTATAGTCTGTAAATCTTATGGAGGTTTCACCTTTTGAGTTAGTATAAACCAGGTGTGATTCTGGTTGCAAAGTCTTCTTTTTATTATTAAAGTTTTCTAATTTCCATTCTAATCCTGCGTAGTCTTTTGGGTCTATTTTTATAGGTTTTATTAAATTAATACCTCTGTTACCCATTAATTCTACTACATCATTTATCCTTATTTTAAATTTTGTATTTCTATTATCAGTCATTTTTCCTAGGAATCCTATGCACATAAGTAAATTATTACCGTTATGCATTTCTTCGAATCCTTTAGTCTGTATTCCTATTTTTATATGTTTTCCAAATTCTGCTAAATTCATTATAAAGTCTAGGCTTATATAGAAAATTCCTCCATTATTAGTCATGTCTACTCCAGTCATTCCTATTATGGATTTTTTCATGTCTGACCATCTGTCGTCGTAAATTACTACTAGTACTTTACTTCCTAAGTTTTTTCTGGTTGGACCTTTTAGTCCTATGACAATTAATCCCATATGCATTAGTGTTCTAGTTGCCTTGTTAATCTGTTTTTGCGACGATGAATTTACTAGACTTATACTGACCGTCGTAGTTCCTAAAATAGATAACTGTTCTTCTCTATAATGTCTATATAGTTGAGCCGTTTTAGAGAATTTTCCTGTATTATACAAAGCTGTTGGGTTTAATAAGTTTAATTGATTCTGTTGGAAAATACTGATGTCTTTATCTATATCTATTACTTCGCTTAATTGTCTGTTATTTTCTTCTGATGTTTTTCTATTAAGAAGTCTGGATATGAAATTATTTCCAATTTTCTCTTCAGAGTAGCTTACTCGCGGTCTTTCTCCTTCTGTTCTTGATCTAGCTGAAAGAAAGTCCATTTTTGTGGTTTTCTAGTTACTTTTGTCCTTTCTTGAAGAGGAGTTATTTCCACTCTTTTTAATTGATCAATTAATTCGTCTACCTGAGTATCTTTAGATACTTTAGTTATTTTTTCTTTGTTCTGTTCGATTAGTAAACTAACCTTTTTGTTTATTTCTTCTAGCTTTAAAACTATAATTTCTATCTTTTTTGTAATATCTAATATTAAAGAAATTGTAGTGATATGTTGTTTTAAGAATATTTGATCTGATTTAGAACTAGGTATATACTCTTTATAGTCTAAAGGTAAGGTTACATATTTCTCGGTTAGTTTTGAAGCTTCTTCTTGATGCCAAGGTTGTTTACTCATGAAAGAGTAATCTCTTTTAGATCTAGAATTGTTTTACTTAAGGAGGTTGTTTTTTTATTTAAATTATCTAAGAGTTGTTTTATTTGATAGAATTCTTGGGTATTCTTTGATTCTAAATTAGTAATGGTCTTATTTAAAGAGTTTTCTAATTCTTGTTTTGTAGGTAAATTTTTTAACCTTCGAATGTTATCAAGGGCTTTTAAATAGTCTAAATTCTTGTCTAAAAGTTCGAATACTTTTCTTTGTTTAACCTGAGATTCTTCTATTGCTTCTAGGTCTCTATTAACTAGTTTATTATTTTCTTTTATATTTTCACTAAGGTTAATGACCAGATCTACTATTGTATTTAGCTGTTTATCTTCGCTATGCAGTATATGTTCTCCCGTATAGAAATTGCACTTTATAATACTATTGTCTTTTAAAGCTCTATATTTCTTTTCTGGGTAGATTCGTAGGTCTAGGTATTCCAAGTTCTTTAGAGTATCTATTTTTTTTTATCCCAACGGTATTCTTATTTTATTAATGTTTTGAAGATATTCTATAATATAAGTTATTCTTTCTATATCGTTTCTTATGCCTTGTAATTCCCACTTAATTGCGGAAATTAGTTCTGTATTATTTTGACTTTGTAAAAGTCTATTTTGTATTATCTCCGATAGGTTTTCAGATTCTAAAAGTTCTAGGTAAGAAGTTAAAGCTTTTTCTGCTTTTCTAAATTCTTTTCTTCGTTCATTATCTTTATTTATAATCCACTGATTGTATCTTATAAGTCTTACAAAGGGTAAAGATCTCATAAACTTTTAATAAGGTTTAAAACGGTTCTTGTTTTGATCTAGATTGTGTCTTTTAGATTTTATATGTTGGATAAGTCTGTACTCTAAACCGGATATTATGTCTATTAATTCTTGCAGTCTTATCAAATTTTCTTTGTTTTCGTTCAACTTAATATACTCTGGATATAAGATGCTTAATTCTTTTTTAATTTCTAAATAAGCGTCTTTCATTCGTAGAATGGTCCAAAAATCTTATAGCTCTGATACATATATACATATATAGCGCACAATAGGTGTTGTACCCGCCGATTATAGCTCGGTGGTGTGTAATAATATCATATACGTATATATACATGCATGAGAGACATTAAAAAGACATTCTGAACCTTTCGGAGTGACGTAAGGTAGATAAACCTCCCAATACGATGAAGCTAATATCATCAACATGTACCTCAACAAGAGCTGAAGATCAAATGTAAACATGATTCAAGTAGCATATGAGAAGAACATGAACTCTTACAACTATCCAGATAGAGCCATTATGAAGGACATTCGTTTCGTTCGGATTCATGCCAAAAGAAGAAAAGGGAAAGCCTTAACATACCTTGCGATAATCTTCCCAACATTCACGATAAGCTCAACTCGCCGCACCTTCGCTCTACAAGTGATACAACTATCGTATTTCGAACGATAAATTTATCCTATAACAAATTGGGCAGCATCTCCTCTGTTTTTTTACTTTCCTCAAGTCTCCAAAGATAACCCAAATAACAACTAGCAACTATACGATAAGCTTTTCAACCAAAACAATGATACAACAAGCCATAAGCTTGGTTTACGACTAATAGAGCTATACCTTTAAACCCTTTCATCTTTCAGATACATGTCAACAACAATAACATACTCAGGTTATTCCATCAATTTCTAGCCATAAAATACCACAAGAACAACCTCAAAACAGTTCGACAAGCAACAATATCATAACTACAATTCATGACCTCTATTTCACGAGTTTCCAACCGTACAAGCTAGCTATGACTCCTAAAAGCTCAAATACATATAGGAGTATAATGTTACCTTGTAACACTTACAACAACTCTCCACACGAGCTGGAACCACTCCAAAATCAGCAACCATAAGAACAAGAAATTCACCAGCACCACGGGATCCCCGACATTTGATTTGCGTTGTTTTCTTTGTATTTCCCTCTTAGATGGTTGGGGTCCTCTTAGAGAGCATTTGGGGGGAGTTTGGGAACAGGTTTAGGTGAAAAATGATGGAAGTCTGAAGGCTGGAAGACTTAAATAGCCTTAAAAGGGTCGGCCACCGCCTTAAGTGGGTCCCAAAGGAGCTGTATGCGCAGTCTCGCGAAAATGCGAATATCTCTCTACTTGGATGTCGTATCGACGAATGGTTTAATGGGTTAGAAACTAGGCTCGTAGACCTTCGACATGGTGGGTGAATCACCACGTAAATTCAAGTACATTGGCCGAGACCTACAACTCCATCAGAAATCCATACCTTCCTGGGGCTAGTTGACTACTACAGGAGATTCGTAGAAGGGTTCTCTTCTATATCAACACCATTGACAAGATTGACGCATAAAGTGAGCATAGCTTCCAGGAATTGAAGGATAGATTGACATCAGCGCCACTCCTTACTCTCCCAGAAGGTACAGAAGGCTATGCGGTTTATTGTGATGGTTCGGGTATAGGCTTGGAATGCGTGTTAATGCAACATGGTAAGGTGATCGCTTATGCTTTAAGGCAATTGAAGAAGCATGAAAAGAACTATCCAACCATGGCCTGGAGTTAGCAGCAATGGTTTATGCACTGAGGATATGTCAGCATTATTTGTATGGTGTTCATGTTGATATCTATACAGATCACAAGAGCCTCCAATAAATATTCAAACAGAAATAGTTGAACTCTAGGCAGCGAAGATGGCTGGAGTTGCTAAAAGATTATGACGTTGATATCTTGTATCATCCCTGCAAGGCTAATGTTGTAGAGGATGCTCTTAGGTGCAAATATATGGGCAGTTTGGTGCATGTAGAGGCGGTAAGGAAGGAGCTAAGCAGAGAACTTTATCAGCTAGTCAGTTTGGGAGTTAAGCTATTGGATCCATAACAGAGGCGTGGTAATTCAAAATATGGCGGAATCATCTCTTGTAGTCGAGGTAAAGGCATGACACTATTAAAATCCTACCTTGGTGCAACTCAGAGAAGGGATTCAGCAGCATAAGATCATAAGACCACAACTTTCGAGCTTGGAGCTCGGAGAAGACAGGGTTCTGAAATATCAAGGTCGATTATATGTGACCAGCAAGATTATGACGGAAGTCCACTAGTCGCGATACTATATTCATCCTGGATCGACGATGTCGGAGTAGAGAGATATTTGCGTTTTCGCGAGACTGCGCAGACAGCTCCTTTTGCACCCACTTGAGGCGGTGGCCGACCCTTGAAAGCTATTTAAGCCTTCCAACCTTCACACTTCGTCATTATTCGCCCAAACACCCCCAAATGCTCTCTATGAGAATCTCAACCATCCAAGAGTGAAATTCAAAGAAAACAACGCAAATCAAACGCGGGGAATCCCGTGGTTCTAGTGAGTTTCTTGTGGTTGCTCGTGTGGAGAGTTGTTCTAAGTGTTATAAAGAAAGATTATACTCCTATATGTATTTGAGCCTGTAGAAGTCATAGCTAGCGTGTACGGTCGGAAACCCGTGAAATAGAGGTCGGGAATCGTAGTTATGATGTTGTTGCTTGTCGAACTGTTTTGAGGTTGTTCTTGTGGTATTTTGGGCTGTTTGTGATGGTATGGAGATTGAGAGGGGTTTGGTAGCTCATGCAGAGCTTGTGTTGTTAAAACAAGGTCGGGTGCGGAGAGCACCATCTAATTATAGCCTCTGGAGCTTGTCTCTCCTTGGTTGCTTAGTAATATGGTTGGCATAGCTGTGGCATGTTATTTAGGGGCTGGTTGGTTTGTTGAGGTGTTGGACGTGTAGATAGATGGTGTTTGTGTGTTGTTGATGTTAGCATAGTTTTTCTGAAAGTGTCGGTAAAGTTTGTTATCCCAATACAGTCATAGCTCCACCAGTGAACCATCTTTGTGTATTGAATTATGAATTGGTATAGATAATTAGATTGGTGAAATGTTGGGACATGGTACATCTCATTTGTAATTATACACCTAAATACTTGTTCTTTACGGAGCATTTACTTTGTG
Source organism: Przewalskia tangutica (assembly GCA_029844215.1). Lineage (NCBI taxonomy): Eukaryota > Viridiplantae > Streptophyta > Magnoliopsida > Solanales > Solanaceae > Przewalskia > Przewalskia tangutica. The sequence continues at coordinate 77,115,871 of CM056732.1, read as the reverse complement.
GCCTCTTATGTATAAATAATCTTTTAGCTGAGTTCAAAAAACTGATGACATATTTGGGATGGTTGACATTTTAGGTGGTGTTCGTGCATTTGTTTTTTAAATCTGCTATGAAATTTCAAAAACGTGTTTTTGTTCAAGTTTTTCGGGAAACAGTTTTTTGAAAAAGATATTGTGTTGGTCCTTTCTTTGTTTCCTTCAGCTCTATTACAGAGCATTTACTTTGTGGCCTCTTATGTATAAATAATCTTTTAGCTGAGTTAAAAAAACTGATGACATATTTGGGATGGTTGACATTTTAGGTGGTGTTTGTGCATTCTTTTTAAAATCTGCTATGAAATTTCAAAAACGTGTTTGTTCAAAATACCCTTCAGAATAATTCAGCTCTTCAGGATATCTTTGTAGTTAGCTTGCAACTCTGGCATCACAGATTTCATATAGCTGCCTTTGCCATTTTGATCACTGGCTCTTCTTCCTTTAAGATATTTATGACCTCATTAGAATGCTAAGTCACCTAGAAAATAATTGTTCAATGTAATACTTTACAGTATGTTGTTATATTCTAGCTGGTTCAGCTATCTAGTCAGTGTTTATTACTGTTTAACCATGACATTATGTTTAGGTTGAAGCTGCAAAGTGTTTCCTGGCAGTGTTGCGGTCTTACCTCGATTCACTGTGCTCGAACCTTCGTTCACACACAATTACTAATGTCCAATCAAATGATGATAAGGTTTGTAGCTTCTTCTTGGAGCATTTGATTTGGCCGATTACTTGTGTGAAAAAACCCCGTCTGTTTTTTTAATGCTCTGGAATGTTTTGAAGAAATCAATCGAAAGAAAGAAGAGAATATAATAGAATAAATTGGCTCAGTAAACCTGGACAGAGTGACTGTACTTGGATCACTTTCGAAAGATATCTGTGACTAAACTTAATTATTCAGAATCAGATGTTGTCTAGACTCTTTGGCAAAACCTGTTCCAAATGGGGAACTGGTGAAATTGGTACTCTTAACCTGCTGCAAACTGTATGTACCGGTTTATCCAATACAGAAGTTTGAAACAGTATTTTGATATTTGTGCAATTTTACACATAAGACCTGTACTTAAAGAAAAAAGCAATTTACTTGAGCAAACATCCATTTGTGTTTCCACCCCAAGCAAAGTACATGATGATGAGAATAAGATTATTTTGGAGCAGCATGGTGACGTCTGTAACTTTTAGAAACTTCTTGCGTTGGGAAAATGATTCACAATTGATATGCAGTTAAGCTTGTTCCTGTCTGAAGCTCCTATTTTCTGAATTTATCACTCTAAATGCTTCAAATTTACTGATAACTTGAACTATTACAGAATTATTTATGCTCAGTTCCTTTATGTGCATAAGTTGTATTAACATGAATACAAATATATTCACAATTGATATGCAGTTAAGCTTGTTCCTGTCTGAAGCTCCTATTTTCTGAATTTATCACTCTAAATGCTTCAAATTTACTGATAACTTGAACTATTACAGAATTATTTATGCTCAGTTCCTTTATGTGCATAAGTTGTATTTAACATGAATACAAATATTTGAGGAAAACCTTTTCAAAATCCATCATCGTATACATGAAAACTTACAGCAGAGTATGTTAACCTGGAGAGACTGTTTTGTTATAGTAGAGATTTATCATAAACACTTGAAGGTAAAATTTGCATGTCACAGAGTTACGTAGTTTCAGATTCTAAAAGGTAATTTATCTGAAGACTTCAGTCTTTTTCTGCTCCACTTGGTGATGGATATACGCATCAGTTTTTATGAAGCTTTGCATTGTTAAAATCTCAGTCTTCATTCAGTGTGAACTCTTATGCTTGCTGTTAGACTAGCTGCATTTTTTTTTCTTTTTTCCTGTAACAATATCTATGGTTTGATGAACATCAGATTTTATGAAGAAATCCTTGTGCATTTCATAATTGTGTAAAGAGACTTCCTCTTAGTTCAGAATTCTTTATCCTGCTCTTTGGTTATTAGGTATCTCTGCTCTTGAAGGAGAGCTTTATCGAGTCTTTCCCTAGTCGAGATCGGCCCTTTATGAAGGTGTGTGCTTAAGCTTCCCTACTTTTTCCAGTTATCTTAAGCCGTATAGCTCCACTATACTTCACCCTGCTAATGTCATTACTGTGCTATGCAAAATGATTTGTGAGCTGGACTTGTTCATCTTAATGGTTTGCTTGCAAAACTGAATCCGCATTTACAGAAAGCTACACACGTTTTCTATTGTTATTTAGGGTATCAATTGATGTGATGCAAGTCCATTTTAGATTGTACTAAAAATCTTCTCTTGCCACTTCTTCCATAAAAATATTGTATGTGTTTTAAATATTACCCTTAATTTTATGGCAAAGCCACCACTTTGGTTTTCCTCATGCAAACACGAAGAATATGCTAATCGGTTGCTTCTTGCTCTTGGTGAACAGCTCTTCCTGGACACCCAGCTCTTCTCTGTACACACAGATTTTGTACTCTCTTTCTTCCAGAAGGAATAGAGTCGCCATGCAAAGATCCAGTTCGTGATGTAATAGTGGAACGCAAGTTCCTGTATCTGTAGCTTATAGTTTATCGCTCAAAGTCTAATATAAGGGGTAAGTTATGTATCATAATTCATAGTAGATAACATTTAATCACTTGTATTGATGATATCTAACATCAGTCTAGTGCTTTTTTTCTCTTCAAAAAACCTTTCTCGATTGTTCAACTCAGGCATTCCAAGTAGCCTATGCAATGTAGAACATAAATTAAAGGATTGTAGGGTAGAATCATAGACTTGTACAGCAAGTGAAATTCTAGCAAAAGCTAAAATATCTATACTGTTATGAGTGTCATTCTTCCTTGTTTTTTGTATGGTACCAAATCTTAATAGTGAACACACAACTGCTAGTTCCCCCTTTTTTACCACTAAAGGTTGTGGTGGGTGTCTTAATCAGAGATCTCGGGTTCAAGTCTTCGGAATAGAGAGCGAGCCCCAAATGGACAATGTCCTTTGGTGGACAAAAGAATTCCCCTTTCTTTAATTTTTGGAGGCGCCTACTAGCTGGAAGATTAGAAAGTTGTGATACTAATAAATTTGCTATCTAGGATTTCTTGAACTGAGTTTGTTATTTCAAGTGCTTATCTTTCCTTTAGGCGAGAACATTTCCTCGCTCTGTCAAATATGTATTCCCCCGTGAGTTTTAGCAGTATTGTGATTCAATTCCATAACAAGTACTGTTTTACTCGATCCAATTCCTTGGATAGTCTGATTATGTTTTCCTCCATAACAATTAGGGCCTAAACTATCTACTTAGTACGTTGATTCATGTTTCAAAAGTATACAACTTGTTATCTATTTAAAGCCCTACGGATAGTTGACATCATATGAGTATCTATAGATCCTAAATTATCAATAGGCTCTCTGAGCACATTAGCAACTCCTCAATCACTATCATTTCCTCAAATTAGGCACTTAAAAACCACCAGAATTGCTGCTTAAGGTCCGTCCAAGAGGGATTTGAGTATCAGCAAACATGCAAAGTTACTACAGAAATATGGTTATACTTCTAAGGGGTTGTTTGGTAGAGTGTATAAGAATAATGTTGAATAAGGTTTATTAGTAATGTTGTCATTAGTAATGATGTTATTAATAATGCTGACATTAGTTATGCAAGAATTATTTTTTAGGGGAAAAGGGTCAAATATACCCCTCTACTTTATTTTTTTAGCCAACTTTATCATCCGTTAGTGATTGTGAATAAATATACCCCTGCCGTTAGCAAAGTTGTTAGAAATACCCCTCAATCTAACGGAAACGACACGTGGAAAATGACCAATAAAATGCCACCACATGACATTTATGCAATTTATTTTTAAACTATTTTCTTAATTAAAAGAAACTAATATTTCATTAAAAAAGAACTATAACGAGCCCGTTCACTTTTCTACTCCCGCCGGTGGCCGGAATCAATGGCATATTTGGCACTCTTAGTCTTAGACAACCCACAAATCTTTTTAAGCTATAAAACACTCCGTTTATTTATTTAAATCTATCAGGATATACTACAACAATAACATACCCAGTGAAATCTACAATGTGTACACAGATCTTACCTCGACCTTGGTAGGTACATCGACTGTTTATGAATATATCAGGATATATATTCTGAATGTATATTTATAGTATTTCATTAATCCAGTGATCTGTGTAAGTTTGGAATAATCTTCCTTAATGATTTCTTTCATTAATTCATAATATATATAGTTGTACAAAGGTGATTCTTAATACAGTAAGAATCCTAAGCTACCTTAAATACACAACAATAATAATTACAATATATACTGAATATTCGCTAATACTCCCCCTCAGTCGGAGCGGAAGGAGGCCGAACGCTAAGGCTGGATCTGAAATCTATGAATAGCTAGCTGTCTGGGTAGCCCTTTTGTTAAGATATCTGCATACTACTGATAGGAGGAAGGAACATGCAATACTTTAACCTGACCAAGAGCTACCTTATCTCATACAAAGTGAATGTCCACCTCAATATGTTTGATCCGCTGATGTTGTACCGGATTGTGAGATAGATATATGGCAGATATGTTATCACAGTAGACTATAAACGCCTGACGCAGTGGACACTAGAGCTCCAAAAGAAGATTTTGGAGCCAACATATCTCAGCAACTACATTAGCAACTCCTCTATACTCTGCTTCAGCACTCGAACGGGACAAGGTGGCTTGCCACTTGACAGACCAGGAAATAAGATTATCCCTTAGAAATACACAGTAGCCTGAAGTAGAGCGTCACGTATCCGGGAATCCTACCCAATCAACATCCATATAAGAGAGTAGCCTGGTCGAAGCCGAGGGGTAAAGATGCAATCCATAGTCCGGTGTGCCCTTAATGTATCTGATAATACGCTTAAGGGCGGCAAATAGGGGTTCCACACATGCTGAACAACATATGCATTGTTAGACCTTGAAAAGGTAAGATACTGAAGGACACCTGCAAGACTCCGATATAGAGTAGGATCAGACACTAGATCACCATCAGTGGCACTGAGTTTGGATTTCGAGTCGACCAGAGTGGACATAGCTTTGCAATTGGTCATCTTAGCCCTGTACATAATTTCTTCTCCATACTTACGCTGACTTAGGAATATATTATCTGCAAATCTGATCACTGATATACCCAAGAAATAACTCAGCTTGCCCAAATCAATCATAATAAATTCAGTTTTGAGTAGAACAATGATTTCATTTTTCAATCCGTCAGATGAGGCAGTAAGAATAATATCATCGACATATAATAGTAGGTAGGAAATGCTGCTACCACGATGAAAAATGAAGAGAGAGTTATCACATCTGCTACAAATAAACCCAATCTGCATAATATACCTGGATAAGCGGTCATATCAAGCTCGGGGTGCCTATTTTAAACCATATAGTGACTTCCAGAGACGACATACATACATAGGGGCTGCAGGATGAACAAATTTAGGTGGCTGATGCATATACACAACTTCTTTCAGATCTCCATGAAGGAATGCCTTTTTAACATCAAGCTGATGAATATGCCAGTGCTTACCCATAGTAATACTAAGAATAGTGTGAATAGTAGCCGGTTTAACAATCAGACTGAATGTCTCACCACAGTCAATCCCCTCTTGCTGATTTGTGTCATTTGCCACAAGTCTCGCTTTATACCGTTCTAGTTCACCATTGTCCCAGAATTTATGACGAAATAGCCACATGCATCAGATTACATTCACCCCATCCGGTCTAGGTACCAAATCCCAAGTGTGCTGCTTCGTCAAAACATTAAATTCCTTAGACATGGCCGCATTCTAATTAGGGTCCAATTTGGCTAGTTTTGGGTTTTTGGGAATGAGTGATATGGTTTGTGTGGAGAGATTGAAATGAACCTTGGGTTTGAAGATCCCGTGTTTATCACGGGTTTCCATACGGTGGGGAGGCAGTGGTGTATTGAGTGTATTTGGTTGGTTTTGTGACTGTTAGTTCTCGGGTTCAGGAGTAGGCAAAAGCACTGACATGTCGTCAGTGGGTGGTGGCATCAGAGACTGGGTGATTGCTGGGGTCGGGAGTTGGGTTTGGTGGGACGCAATACATGGGTTTGGTAGTTGGTTGGGTGCTGTCGATCTGAGAGCAGATCAGTGATGTAGTCGAGTGGTGGTTGCTGGACTGCAACTCAGCTAGATGGTGGCGAGATGTCGGTGAGGATGTTGGGTTGACCAAGGGGATGAGTGACCGAAAATTGAGTGGGTCGGGGGTGTCGACAGGATTGGACACTGGTGGTGGCGCTACTACTGTTGAAGACACCGGTGGGACCTGAGTAGTGGCTACTATATCCGACATCGGTGGGATCTGAACAGTGGGATTATTGATGAACAGTGATCTGATGGTTGGGGGCAGATCAATGTCATCGAGAGACGTGTAATCTATGGTTTGAAATTTGCGGAGATTTGATAAAGGAAAACTCATTTCATCAAAAGTGACGTGGCGTGATACTATTATTTTATGACTGTTCAAATCATAGCACATATAACCCCTATGATTTGGTGAAAAACCAATGAAGACACATGGCGTTGTTCGTGGGGCTAATTTTTGGGGGGCAGTGGATGTTAGATTGGGGTAGCACAGACAACCGAAAATCCTTAGTTGGTCATAGGATGGAACCCGACGAAATAGAATTTCGGTAGGAGTCTTGTTGTGACGAGTGCTGGTGGGTAAAATATTAAAGAGGTATTCTACCATTTTAACAGCATAGACCCAGAAGGACGGTGGAAGACAGCCATGAAATAGGATAGTGTGAACCATGTTATTTATGGTACGGATAATTCATTCAACCTTTCCGTTTGAGGAGAAGTGTGGGGACAGGAAAATCATAAAAGCATGCCTTGAGTTGAGCAAAAATTGTGAAAGGCCGAATTATTAAATTCACGTCCATTATCACATTGAAAAGATTTGATGGATTTTTCAAACTGAGTTTTAATAAACTTTTGAAACTCAAGAAACTTGGCAAACACTTCGGATTTGAATTTCAGTGGGTAAATCCATATAAAATGAGAAAAGTCATCTAATAAAATTAAATAAAATTTGTGACCCAGTGAGCTAACCACAAGAGACGTCCATAAATCAGCATGAACAATATCGAATGGAGAAAACATAACACTCAAAGATGACATAAATGAAAGACGAGTATGCTTGCCAAGCGGGCAAGAAAAATAATTTTGGGCAAGTTTCCCATTATTACATTGAATACGCTTATTAATCCTAAGAAAAGAAAAAATGGGTGCTCTTGGGTGTCCAAGTCTGTTATGCCAAGTTGACAGAGAGATTGCAGCAAGAGAGGTTGGTGATTGTGGTCTGACAGCGGAGACTGAATGAAGGGGTATAGGTCGCCCACACTAATGCAACGCGTAAGAATTTTCCCTGTATTGAGATCCTTCACAGAGTTGGGCCTGATGGCGAGGCTGAGTGTTCTGTTTGCTGGATGGGGCAGAGCCCAACACACCGGGTGACCAGGCCTGCTGGAATTGGGCCCCTGCTGTTGGGTAAGGACAAGCAGACAAGGCCCAGTTCCCTGCATTGGGCCAGCCTGGTTGCCCAGTCCACGGAAAATAGGGCGCAAACATTAGGCTTGACTGCTGGCCCTTCTGGACTCTGCCGCGACCCTTCCCTTTGTTGCTACTGCCGCTGACGCCTTTTTCTCCACCACGATGGTCTCGCTGCTATTGGTGGTCCGGTGATGGTGGTTGGGTGGTGGTGGCCGCCGGTGGTAGCATGTTTTCAACTGCTAGCGCTTTTTTATTGTGCTTATCCTGCTTAGCACATCGAGTTTCTTCCAAAAGTAGTTGTGAACGTGCCTTGTTGAAACTTGGCAGTGGGTCAGCTTGTTGAATCATCGTTGCAATAGTATCATATTCCTCTTTCGGTAGACCCGCAACGAGTTGTAATACCATCTTCATTTCAGAAATAGATGTTCCCACGTTAGAGAGTTGGTCAGCGATTAGTTTCAGTTGTTTGCAATATTCAGACATGTTAAAATTCTCGAGACGCGTATTGTTGAATTTCTCCTCCAAATACACTGCCCGAGTATTTTTATTATCCTGAAATATTTCTTCTAATCGCACCAAAAGTTCACGTGCCGAAGCACAGTTTTCATGATAGTGCACAACAAGTCTTTCGAGATAGTACCATATATCCACTACTTGACAATGGCGTCAAGGCGACGCCATGTCGAGTCTGTGACATCGGTGGGGCGAGGAATAAAATTATCAATGTGGTCTAGCACGTTGTAAGCGCAAGCATGGATGTAGAAGGGTTCTACCTACATGGAATATTGACAGTCTTTTTGGTCAAGAATTATGGGAATAAAATTCTTGACGTTGGTAACGGCGAATGCCGAATGAAAAGAAGACGATGAAGATGGAGGGGGGGTTGTCAATGACAACAATGGATGAACCGGAATTATTAGGGAAGTGGGAGGAAACATAGTAGTAAAAAAAATGGATGGGAAAATTTGGGAGGTGGTCGTCGATGGGTAGGAAAGGGGGGGGGGGGGGGTCGGTGGCTCTATAGAAGAAGAGTAGGGTTTAGGGTTTGGCTACTGATACCATGTAAGTTTGAAATTATCTCCCTTAGAAATTTCTTTCATTAATTCACAATATATATAGTTGTACAAATGTAATACTTAATATAGTAAGAATCCTAACATTAAATACACACCAATAATAATTACAATATGTGCTGTGAATATTGGGTCACCCCAATTGTTTGAAAATTACGACCCCCTGAGAGAGCTCAAACAGTGGATCTGACGCAAACCCCATTGCTCCATTGTCATCAAATTATCAGAAGACGCATTAATACTATTTCCCCCCTAAATTATCACTACAGAACAACTAAAAAAATTAACGAAACGAAGTGTTTTATAGCTCAAAATGATTTGTGGGTTGTCTAAGGCTGCGAAGTATGCCATTGATTCCGGCCACCGACGGGAGTAGAAAAGGAAAAAGACAAGTTATAGTTTTTTTTAATGAAATATTAGTTTTTTTTAATTAAGAAAAAATTTTTAAAAATAAATTGCATAAATGCCACGTGGTCGTATTTAATTGGTCACTTTCCACATCTGACTTGCCATGTGTTGTTTTAGTTAGATTGAGGGATATTTCTAATAACTTTGTTAATGTTGGGCTTGATGTTATGACATTTTATCTAACATATCATTTTCAGTACTAAGTTAAAATCAGAAAATGTTGGAACAAATGTCATGACATTCAGACCAACATTCTGATAACAGTTTTGCCCTTACTTCATGGACTAAAGCTGATCGCGTGAGATTTTTACCACAATGGTAAAGTGACCTAGCAAGGAAATTTTGAGCTGATCATAAACGTGGGAATACCAAGTCCAAGGCGTTGCTAAACTTGGGGAACAAGTCCAAGAGGTTAGAGGATCTTGCTCCACATTCTTCTCCAACAAATCCTATCAAGCTGCCCACCTTTAGCTCAACCTCTACAACGATTCATTGAGCATTTCAAGGAAGACTCTCTACTATAAATAGAGAGGATGCATCAAGGAATCGATATCCAGAAAAATTAAAAGAAAATATCAAGAGATCTCTCCGATATCACGATCAGAAAACTAGATCGCAAGTGTTGCCTGAGCGTGTCGACGACATTCTGTCCAACATTATAATTGTTGCTTAGATTCTAGATTTGTTCTTTATTGAAACAATTGTAATGAGATGTTGTCTATGTCTACTTAGTTAGATTTTTCAGGCATAAGTCATCTGCGACTTAAACCTTTTTATTCCTTTTGTATTATTTTGTAATATTGTAAAAGAAGGAATATATTCAATTGTATATATATATATATACAATACTTTCGGTCATTGACCGTCATAGGTTATATTAATATATAACCTATGTAAATTTAAACCTTTGTGTTCTTTATTATTTCCGCTGCATTTTACTCTTTAAAGATTTTTCTATTTTTATCTAAATGTCGTCACTTGTGTCGGACGACATTGTTAACAACATTTGCAAACTGTTTCAGCATACAAACAATTTTACTTTTGGTTTATTTTTTTATTATTCCATAGTATTACCCCCGGAACCCAACAAGTGGTATCAAAGCCAACACTTAACATAATAAGTGATTGGTCCTTTTATTTAACTATGGATCTAACGATTGCTAGACTTTCCATTTTAGATGGATCAAATTATGCCTATTGGAAAATTCACCTACGCTCTCATATCAAATCCATTGATGTTAGAGTATGGAGATCTATTACCAATGCATATACTGTTCCAATGCTACCACCGAATGAGGAAGACTACATACTTGCTAAGCCCGAATCCGAATGGAATGCGGAAGAAACCAACAATACAAGCTTCAACGAAAAGGCCTTAAATGTCATTTTTGGATGGGTTGATCTTTACATGTTCAAACTCATTCAAAATTGCTCCACGGCCAAAGATGCTTGGGATACTTTATAAACCCATTGTGAAGGTAGATCTAGTGTTCGTCCAACGAAGCTTTGTATGCTCATGAGTAAATATGAACGTTTAAGGAAGAAAGAGACGGAGGGCATTAAAACATATTTTGAAAAGTTGATTGACATCTCTAATGAATGTCAAGTACTTGGTTCTCCGTTAACCAACAATCAACTTGTGGAAAAATCACTTCGTTTTCTTCCTGAAAAGTTCAATATAAAGATATGTGCGATTGAAGAAGCTCACAATCTTGCTACAATAGACCTTCATACTTTAATGAGTATTCTCAAAACTTATGAGATGAATATGGAGAATCAAAGGTCATTGTATAAAAGCAAAGATATAGCACTTCAAGCAAAATCCTTAGAGAGTCACGTCGATGAAGAAGATGAAAATCTTGAAGAAATTGGTGATGGTGCAAATGTTTTCCTTCTTACTCGAAAATTCAATTCGATGGTAAGGAAGTTCAACAATGATAAAAATAAATTTAAATCCAAAGAGCACCAAAACCAAGACTTCAATCAAAAGTCCACTAACCCCCTTTCTATAGTACAAAGAGAAAATCAACTAAAGAGAACCAACTCAGACCGAACCAAATTTGATCCCAAACAACGAAAATCAGTGCAATGTCATGCTTGTTCAGGATGTGGTCATTATGACAATGAATGTGCGAATATCTAGAAAATTTGGTAAAAGTCTGTGCGTTTCTCTTAGTGACGACGAAGAAGAAGGGGAAAAAGATCAAGAAATAGAGTCACAAGCACTGCTGGCCACTGTTTACGAACAGTCACTTTCAGACGATGAAAATGTCATCGACAGTGTTGTTACACCTCATAAGTTTAAGACAAGGATTAAGAACATCATTGAGATTAAGATTCGGATAATGGGTATGAGATATAATTACACAAGCTACGAACACGTCAGTGAGTATTTAATATGATAAGTTATTTATATTTTCCATTGAGGATTGGTACATATTATGAGAATTACGACATGGGAATACGAGACCTTATGGAATTCCCGGGAATTAAAGGAAACGGGAATCAAGATTGAAAGAATCGAGATCAAGATTTACTACTTGGGGGATTAATTGAGTTAAGTAAATAATTGGAGGGTTAAAGAGTAATAAGAAGTGGGACCTAAGTTTTAATTAATATTTTATGGGATTAGATTAAGAGGATAATTGGGGGGCTATTGTACAAATTAAATTTTCAGATTTGGTTAAGGGTTTAAGCCCTTTCCCCTCTTCACATTTCACCATCATTTTTAAGTTAGTTTTCTCGCTTATTCTTCTCTTTTCTCCCCACTGATTTTTTCTCCATTGATATAGGAAAACTAAGTACTTTGTTAACCTCCATTACAAGATTTATTCTTTATAATTTTAAGCAACAAAAAAAAAAGAGGAGAAAACATGGCAACAGTGGCAAGAAAAACTGCAATGTCTAGCCGAATTTAAGACTGAAAATTCAACGTTTTAGGGTGAGATTTTGGAAAGAAAAACATGTTAGAATGATGGGTTAACATTGTAGATTGCTGCACGTCAATTTGGAATTAAATAAGTGTGAAAAATGGAAGCCAAAAGGGCACGAAAGTGGCAAAATCGGAACTGTTGGGCAAACTTTTATTCAACTTTGGAGGGGCATATCTCCTCGTATATTAGGGATTTTTGGATGTTTAAAAAGCCAAAATGAAGTTAGTCGAGTCTAGTTTCCATATCAACAAACCACTCGTCGATAGGACACCGGAGTAGAGAGTTATGGACGTTACAATTTCAGCTGACTAAGCAGTGACTAAAAATCGGGACTGTTTTGGGGATTTTATTAAGGTATGAAAATTCTTCAATATATGCTATAATTGAAGTTGCATATTGTTGTAGTTGAAGTAATGAACTTGTGTTAGGAAGAAATCTTGAATTTAGACATTGCATGTGAATAATTTAAATGTTGGGAATTTGACTATGAACATGTATATAAGTTATGGTAATTACTAATACATGTCTTAAAGAAAGTAAAGTGTAAAAAGGGTGTTATGTTATAAATTATAGAACTTGGTTATTGTTGTTGTCATTAGAGTTGATGGATTATTTTAAGATTGTTCTAATATGAACTAATGACTGAATTAACATGAGAAATAGGTGTAGTAATCACCTGGTTTGTTGTAGTTGTGATATCGCTTAAAAATAAAAGAGAAGGAAAACGTTATGATGACATAAATGGAATATCTGAGATTATTGTGGTTATATATTTGAGTTATGACTTGCTGTTGATATTGCTGGCTTGGTTTGAAATTTGTGGATGTACATATAAACAGGGGAAGTGCTGCCCAAATTTTTGTAGAATAGGAAGTCTTCATTCAATTTAACTTACGTTAGGAATCATAGAGTTGACAGGCCTAATGTTATTATTATAGGTTGGAGTATTAGACAAGACATATTCTAGTAGTGAGTTGGTTAGCTCGACTATAAGGTATGTGAGCCTATCCTTCTTTCTTTTGGCATGATTATATGAATTCTTATTCTTTTCATTTGGCATGTGTCTTGTACATAGTGAATGTACGACGGACGTACATGACATATACACAGTCTAAATTCCTAATAACATGAGTTATGAGAAGTACATGTGATTTTCTAGTAAGGAGTCATTTAATGATTTTAATGAGAGTCAAGAAATGATTTAAATTACATACAGTTGCTCATGATATCTACTCGTGCTAAGAGTCATTTATCTACTTCACCGCGTCCCGCCGTGATTCGCGTACGATTTCAGATGATTCACCGCATCCCTCCTGTAGGTCGGGCGCTTTATGTATATTTATATGATGATTCCACTGACAGCATACGTGATGCGTACGAATACCCATGACAAGATATTCCACCGCCCCTCACCCGCGGTCAGGCAGTTTATGTATATTTATATGATGATTCCACGGACAGGCATCCGTGATGCGGGTACAGATACCCATGATAGTATATTCCACCGCGTCCCTCACCCAAGGGCCGGGCAGTTTATTCATTCATTCATTTATATCTGATGAATTTTTGACTAAGCATGCATGAGTACGGGTATGACTCTCATTATTTTATGATACATTTGACTCTCTACCTTACAGGACACAGTTATGATCTTGATAATGATTTCGCTTTCATACTCGACATTATTTCATCGACCCTTTCCTGGCCGCGTTCATGCCCGCAGTCAGTGTGTTGAGATAGTGACCCTCCGCTTTAGGGCGTCAGACAACAGTTGGAGAGCTCCTTTGTTCCGGAGCCAGCTATTTTGGTACAGACCTTTATCTTTCAGACTTATGCATATTTTGGGCACGACGGGGTCCTGTCCCGTCATATGTCAGTATTGTACTCTTAGAGGTCTGTAGACAGTTGTGGGTTGGACGTTTGTACCTTGTTTTGGGTTTTGATGTTGTTATACCCTGTGTTGGGATGTTTTCAGTTATTTCTGTTATTATTTGGTGGCAGCCTAGTCGACTAGCCCGTTTTGTTTATTGATTAGCTATGTAAGGCAACCTTGTCGGCTCGCCTATTTGGGGACATGTTATAAAAGCAACGTTGTGCTGCCGAAATTTCTATAGATCTCGGTATTAATTGGATTAAGAGTGACAAGTCAGTAATGACGTCCAATTAGGACGTTTAGTCGCGGCCCATCGGGTCGGGTCGTGATAGAAGTGGTATCAGAGCAGTTAGTCCTCAGAGTGTCTACAGACCGTGTCTAGTATAGTCTTGTGTATGTGTATTTTGTGCACCATACTTATACACAGGAGGCTATCAGACATTTAGGATTGGTTTCTACTATTTCATCTCGTTGATCGTGCAATAGAGCTATGTCATTAGGATAATCCCCCCTCTTCCTAATAATTATTGTGGTTACAGCTATGTCTCGAAAGACAGTGACAGTGGCTCGGAAGGGAAAATCAGAGTTACTCGGACTTGACTTGGTGCGTCAAGCCATAAGGGAAGTGAAAGAGTTTGAATAGAAGTATGATGACCAGGTTTGGAGATGCTAGGTCTACGTTAGGTAAGACAACTCTTCAGAATCTTTTACGTACCAAATAAGAGAATAAGTTAACAATTCATCACTTAAGGGATGGTATCATCAGGGATTGGAACCAGGAGCAATGTCCGAGGTTACGTATGTATACTAGAATAGGTTGGAATTATGAAGAGTACGACAAGTAAGAAATGAAGTTGTTTATAATTACGAATACTGAAGAGATCCCCTTCAGACCATGAATGAGGTGTTGACTTGTGAAATAAATTACAGTAGTCTTTATCTTACGAATTGGTACTCTGTTATGCTACATTATCTGCTCTATAGTTACAGAGATTGAACTTTTCCTTTCAAAGATAGAAAATGAAGCTTACCTACTCTTTTATCCTTCATACCTTTAATTAAATGTTGAGCTCTAATTGTTAGAATCTGAGATGATTTTTATGGTATACCATGTTGCTGGACTATGTGCAGGGAGGAAACTATAAAAGAACATTGTTCTCATGTAAGGATAAGAAGGGGCTATTACTTCTTGAATAATAAGATTGATATAAATAAATGAAAGTGCTTTGTTATGTTGGACCGAGTTTTGGAGAGTATTGGACATAGGGATTATTTGAGCTTGTTTCACAAAATGACTTAGAACTTGGGAATGATAAGCATCCCATTAGTGTGTAGTTGTGTCAAGCATTTTAAATATCGTAACCTCTGGAGTTCATATTTTTAGTTAAGAAGTTATTTTAAGGATTGGTAACCAAGGTATGTATTCATGCACAATTTCAATGCATTGGTTCACGCAAAATGCTAAGATGGTGTTATTTGGTCTCTTGGAAGCCTCATCTCGATGAGGTAGATATTAAAAGCTGTACAGAATAGTTGGAACACTGCGGGGTGACACATAGGGGTATAAATAAAAGTTTTCATATGACCTTGGTGAATGCGTTTAATGATTTGGCTCTTAAAAAGGAACTGTGGATTGATATTGGAAGGTTACATGACCAGATACAAGGACCATAGACAATAATGAGTGATTTCAACTGGGCATTAAAATGGAATAGAAGAGCGAAGTGTCATGTCGCTAAGACTGAGATAAGGGATTTTAAGCAGTAGGTAGCGGATTATGGTGAAATGAGTGACAAGCAGGGTATATAGCATCACTTACTAATTAAGAATGAAATGATAACCTACATGCTTCTAAGGTGCCTTTCATGAAATCAGACCTATATGAACATTCTCTTGGGTTAGTTAGGTGAGAAGTAGACATAAAGGCTTGGTATAAGTTCATATACTTTAATAGGTGACGGTTGAATCTTGAATTTCTACAGACCATAATAGAAGGATGAAAAACAGATAAGAGAGGTACAAAGATATAGATGAATTCAGCGAAGTGATAATAGATATTCAGTGTGATGTAGCCAAAGTGACAAATGTTGACGCAGCCAAAGACACCACTGAGTTAGTAAGTCCAACAAGAGGGTAAAACAAATGTCACTTGAGGAGACAAACGACAATAATGCAACTAAAGAGGAACAAATAGATACTGGGGAAGAATATGGAAATAAATAGAATAAGGAAGACGACGATGGTAAGGTGGTAGAAGTAAAACAACTCATTAAGGACCCACAATTGATAGAAGAATCAAAAGTAACTCTTACTACTAAAGAACAGGTTGAAGGAGCTTTTGTAGCAGCAAAAGTTAATGAGGAGCGGAATGTTGACAAGAGTCAGGAGGTGTGTACCAATTGTAACAACTCTAATAATAGTAACACAGTGATATTAAAGGAAGATGGGACAATGATGTCCAATGTGGAGCAGAACATGGCAGTGGAAGCGAATATGTCTATCCTGAATATATTGATCAGCAGAGAAACGTAATCAGAGATAATATAAGGGATGATTAACATGACAAACTTAAGGACTCACTGGTGAAGAAGTTACATGAACTAGGTAGATATACTATGGTATATGCAAAGAGTGATGCATTGGGAAGGTTGTCTCTGGGATAGTTTATACTATATTGTCGACGATATGAGGGATCCTTGGCTAGTTAGTGGGGATTTCAATGTTGTTATAAATGAAAGAGAGACAATAGGCGGTCTTCATATATATCCTGCAGAGCGTGAGGATCTTTGCATTTGGTAATTCATGTGAAATGTTTGAAACTAAATTTAAAGGGAGTCTTTTTAAGTAATGGAATGAAATAGTCGATAATGACTGTACTTTTAAGAGGTTCGATAGAATGTTGGCAAATATTTATTTTAGCTTGGTATGGACAAGTGGAAGTGGAACATGTAATAAGAGCAAGTTTAGACCATGCCCCTTAGTTATTAACTTAGGGTGATCAATCTATGCATGTGAGTAGACCATTTAGATTCCTCAAGTTTTGGACAGAATATGAAGCATTCTTTTAAGCACTAAATCAAAATTGGCACACTGTTGTTGATTGAGATGATTTCGTTTCTTTTATACCGAAACTGAAGAATGTCAAGACTGCCCTATTATTATGGAGTAAGGAAACTTTTAGAGATATTTTTAAGAAACTAAGTTTTTGGGAGGATATTGTTAGATTTAAAGAGGAGTTATTTGAAGAATTTCCAACATAAGCAAATAGAATGATTTTACAAAGAGTTAAGGCAGACTTCGAAAGAGTATGAAGAAGTTTCTGGCCATTTGATCAATAAAAGGAGAGTTCTGTTTATATG
Organism: Przewalskia tangutica; assembly: GCA_029844215.1. NCBI lineage: Eukaryota > Viridiplantae > Streptophyta > Magnoliopsida > Solanales > Solanaceae > Przewalskia > Przewalskia tangutica. The sequence continues at coordinate 77,098,642 of CM056732.1, read as the reverse complement.
CATGCTAAGACTCCTAGTAACTTGATTCAACAAGAAAAAAGTATTACAGGTTTCCCAAGGAGAACATTTCCATTCATGTATTTAGGATATCCAGTATTTCATGTTAGAAAGAGGAAGATAGACTATGCTGAATTAATTAAGAAGATTAAAGACAAGTTACAGGCTTGAGGAAAAAATTGTCGTCACCATGAGGTAAAACAGTGTTGATTACTAGTGTGTCACAAGTGTGCCTATACGCATACTGCCTGCTATAAGACTTGCAAAATGTGTGATCAGAGATATACATACAAATAGTTGTAATTTTCTTCTGGTGTATAGTAAGGATGATGTTAAGGCTAAGCATTGGTTTACATGGTTAAAAATGTACTTTCTTAAGGATGATAGCGGGTTGGGGTTCAGACCTCATTTTGGATATTATATTAAAGGCATTGTGTAAAAAGCTATGATGAAAATCTAGGACCACCAACACTCTATGGGTTAACTTTCTAGGGAGCATGTACTCTGAAGCATTACCCTCAATATGTGCAACAGAAAGACGGTTCTCAGGCCTTGAAAATGATTCCTGAGGTAAGGGATAACATTAAACAAGGAATATGGTGGGAAACAAAGAGTGGTTTGAATTGATAATCGTACCAAATTGGAAACATTACACTATGTACTACTATCCGAGTTTCTTATTGAAGAAGGAGTGGAATATGTCAACTGCTACTACGTGGGGATTGATGAGGTTTGTCAAGGCTAGAGTAGTATCTACCAGATGACATTGTCTCACGTGTCACTACATACTTGTTATATACCATGTAGATATTCCTTGGTGGATAAGGATAAGTTCTAGTAAATTTACTGTGCCAAGTATATGATATTTGTTAAGATAAAGATCATATCCTTCTGGTGTATATTAGTAATTGGGGGTTAAAAGAGTGTCATACAAGATATATTTCTTCCTATGGACGATGCGGGAATTTAAAATTCCAGGGGATAAAGTGTTGCAAAATATTGGAATTAATATAGTATCAAGATGCTGCTGATATAATGTCTTACAACAAGGAATGATAGATCACTTGTTTCGTACATGGGAGTTGTCAAATCTATATGGAGCTATGTTAACAGTGCAACGGGTATACATATGAATTGTCGTCATGTTAAGCATGCAGTACAGATTTGGGGGAAACATTACATACCAGTATAAATTGGAGCAGGTGTACAAGGTAGTACAAGCCGGAATATTGTGGCAAATTCGAAAATAGAGGAATATAGCACCGCATAAGAGACTCTTTAACTTTGTTCAAGATATTACATAAGATTCAGTTGAATATTCAGAGGTAATTTGGTTCCTTACTTAACTATTTTGAATTGGTGAGTTTCATGTGTGTTATATTGTGGCCCTGTGTGGCCTTTGTTGGTTTGCTGAGATGGATGGGCACAATTATAAAGGAGGCTCTGCCGAAATTTTTAGAACCTGAGACATGTTAAGAACATTCGAGGATGAATGTTTCTAAGGGGGGGGGGGGGGGGAGAATGTTACACCTCATAAGTTTAAGACAAGGATTAAGAACATCATTGAGATTACGATTCGGATAATGGGTATGAGATATAATTACACAAGCTACGAACACGTCAATGAGTATTTAATATGATAAGTTATTTATATTTTCCATTGAGGATTGGTACATATTATGAGAATTACGACATGGGAATACGAGACCTTATGGAATTCCCAGAAATTAAAGGAAACGGGAATCAAGATTGAAAGAATCGAGATCAAGATTTACTACTTGGGGGATTGATTGAGTTAAGTAAATAATTGGAGGGTTAAAGAGTAATAAGAAGTGGGACCTAAGTTTTAATTAATATTTTATGGGATTAGATTAAGAGGATAATTGGGGGGCTATTGTACAAATTAAATTTTCAGATTTGGTTAAGGGTTTAAGCCCTTTCCCCTCTTCACATTTCACCATCCTTTTTAAGTTAGTTTTCTGTCGTCTTCTTCTCTTTTCTCCCCACTGATTTTTTCTCCATTGATATAGGAAAACTAAGTACTTTGTTAACCTCCATTACAAGATTTATTCTTTACAATTTTAAGCAACAAAAAAAAGAAAGAGGAGAAAACATGACAACAGTGGCAAGAAAAACTGCACTGTCTAGCCGAATTTAAGACTGAAAATTCAACGTTTTAGGGTGAGATTTTGGAAAGAAAAACATGTTAGAATGATGGGTTAACATTGTAGATTGTTGCATGTCAATTTGGAATTAAAGAAGTGTGAAAAATTGAAGCCAAAAAGGCACGAAAGTGGCAAAATCGGGACTGCTGGCAGACTTTTATTCAACTTTGGAGGGGAATATCTCCTCGTATATTAGGGTTTTTTGGATGTTTCAAAAGCCTAAAATGAAGTTCGTCGAGTCTAGTTTCCATATCAACAAACCACTCATCAATAAAACACCGGAGTAGAGAGTTATGGACGTTACAAGTTCAGCTGACGAAGCAGTGACTAAAAATCGGGACTGTTTTGGGATTTAATTAAGGTATGAAAATTCTTCAATCTATGCTATAATTGAAGTTGCATATTGTTGTAGTTGAAGTAATGAACTTGTGTTAGGAAGAAATCTTGAATTTTGACATTGCATGTGAATAATTTAAATGTTGGGAATTTGACTATGAACATGTATATAAGTTATGGTAATTACTAATACATGTCTTAAAGAAAGTAAAGTGTAAAAAGGGTTTTATGTTACAAATTATAGAACTTGGTTATTGTTGTTGTCATTAGAGTTGATGGATTATTTTAAGATTGTTCTAATATGGACTATGGACTGAATTAACATGAGAAATAGGTGTAGTAATCACCTGGTTTGTTGTAGTTGTGATATCGCTTAAAAATAAAAGAGAAGGAATACGTTATGATGACATAAATGGAATATCTGAGATTATTGTGGTTATATATTTGAGTTATGACTTTCTGTTGGTATTGCTGGCTTGGTTTGAAATTTGTGGATGTACATATAAACAGGGGAAGTGCTGCCCAAATTTTTGTAGAATAGGAAGTCTTCGTTCAATTTAACTTACGTTAGGAATCATAGAGTTGACAGGCCTAATGTTATTATTATAGGTTGGAGTATTAGACAAGACATATTCTAGTAGTGAGTTGGTTAGCTCGACTATAAGGTAAGTGAGCCTATCCTTCTTTCTTTTGGCATGATTATATGAATTCTTATTCTTTTCATTTGGCATGTGTCTTGTACATAGTGAATGTACGACGGGCGTACATGACATATACACAGTCTAAATTCCTAATAACATGAGTTATGAGAAGTACATGTGATTTTCTTGTTAGGAGTCATTTAATGATTTTAATGAGAGTCAAGAAATGATTTAAATTGCATACAGTTGCTCATGATATCTACTCGTGCTAAGAGTCATTTCTCTACTTCACCGCGTCCCGGGCCGGGCAGATTCGTGCACAGATTTCAGGATGATTCACCGCGTCCCTCCTTAGAGGGCCGGGCAGTTTATGTATATTTATATGATGATTCCACGGACAGGCATCCGTGATGCGGGTACAAATACTCATGACAGTATATTCCACCGCGTCCCTCACCCAAGCGCCGGGCAGTTTATTCATTCATTTATATCTGATGAATTTTTGACTAAGCATGCATGAGTACGGGTATGACTCTCATTCTTTTATGATACAGTTGACTCTCTACCTTACAGGACACAGTTATGATCTTGATTACAGTATTTCATGCTTTCATACTCAGTACATTATTTCGTACTGACCCCCTTTCCTCGGGGGGCTACGTTCATGCCCGCAGGTCCAGGTGTTCAGGTAGCTGACCCTCCAGTTTAGGACATCTGTACAGCAGTTGGAGAGCTCCTTTGTTCCGGAGCCAGCTATTTTGGTACAGACCTTTATCTTTCAGACTTATGCATATTTTGGGCACGACGGTTTCCTGTCCCATCATATGTCAGTATTGTACTCTTAGAGGTCTGTAGACAGTTGTGAGTTGGACGTTTGTACCTTGTTTTGAGTTTTGATGTTGTTATACCCTGTGTTGGGATGTTTCCGGTTATTCCTGTTGTTATTTGGTGGTAGCCTAGTCGGCTAGCCCGTTTTGTTTATTGATTAGCTGTGTAAGGCAGCCTTGTCGACTCGCCTATTTGGGGACATGTTATAAAAACAACGTTGTGCTGCCGAAATTTCTATAGATCTCGGTATTAATTGGATTAAGAGTGATAGGTCAGTAATGATGTCCAATTAGGACGTTTAGTCGCGGTCCGTCGGGTCGAGTCGTGACAAGTGTTGTCCCAAATGTCACCACATTTGCGTCAACATCAGCGACGACATCTGCAGGTCCAGCAACATCCGAAAGGTATGAATATTTTAACTATCCTGATGTTAATTGCTTTACTAGTATTATTTCTTGTAGTGAGACTAGCTTTGAAGATCAAGTTGATCCCAAGGATGACATGATTAAGGAATTACAAAAGCTTTGTAAAGACTTAATCCTAGAATTCAAGCAACTTGACTCATAGTTAAGATCTTTAACTCTTGAGAATGCAGGTTTAAAAGGCACAATAACCCGCTTAGAGGTTACACTTACCATAAAGGATCTTGAATTTGGTAAGATTAGTGCAAAGTTGGATCTAGCTGAAGCAACCTTCCATAAGCTCAATACAGGTACCTCCAAACTGGATGAGATTTTAAGTGTTAGTCAACCACCACACGTAGGTATTAAGTATAAGAACTCTCTTAATGCAATATGATCCAATCTATTTGACAAAACTGGGAGGATAAAATTTGTAAAAGAAAAAGGATCGAAAGAAAAGATTCCAGTCACGTCAAATGACATGAAGTTTGTGTGCTATTATTGTAACTCCCCTGAGCACATAAGACCATATTGTCACAAACTTCAGAAATCCTGGAGTAGAATGTTATCAAGACGACTGTCCAACATCTCAGACCACTCGTAGCAACATTCCTGACGACAGAAAAGGGAAATGTTTTAAGAAAGTTTGGATACCCAAAATAAATGTGAGATGTAATGTTACTATAACTGCTTTAAGGACTAACATTTCAGGTTCTTGATACTTTGACAGTGGGTGTTCTCGTCACATGACATGGACAAAGGAATGCCTAAAGAACTACGAGTCACTCAGTGGAATGTAACTTATGGAGGTGGCGACAAAAGTAAAATCATAGGAAGAGGAACCTTAAGTGTTCCTGCCTTGGCAAATGTCTTACATATTGACGGATTAATGGCTAACCTAGTCAGTATAAGTCAATTGTGTGATGACAATCTAGAGATAAAGTTTAATAAGTATGCTTGTATAGTTACAAATGAAGCTAACCAATGTGTAATGTCAGGTACAAGGATAGACGACAATTGCTATCTTGTTGGAGAACAAGAGATTTGAAATAATGTTAGGAAAGATGACACAACCTTGTGGCATCAAAAATTAAGATATGTCAACTACCGTAACCTTGAAAGATTAATTTCTTATGAGGCAGTAAGAGGTATCCCTAAACTAAGTCCTAAAGATAAAATAGTGGTTTGTGGAGATTGTCTAAAAGGTAAGAAAACCCTTGTCTCACACAATGTTGCCCAGAATGATGGACAACATTCAGGTATGTCTCACTGCTTTCAGCTTTTGCACATGCATCTTATGGGTCAAATCGAGGTAGACGGAGGTATGAGGTATTCATATGTGATTGTAGATGACTTTTTCAGGTACTCGTGGATATTATTTTTGAAAGAAAAGTCTCAAACTTTTGGCATGTTCAAAGTGTTGCACTCTAGGATAAGAAATTTGTATCATTCTTTCATTTTTCGAATTAGTTCAGATCATGAAAAAGAGTTTGAAAATACGGGCCGAAGTTCTAAGAAATTGTCAGAACGTTACTTTATATATTGAACATGACATAAGTAACGTTCTAAGAAATCCTTAGCAGAATGGTGTAGCAGAAAGGAAGAATAAAATTTTACAAGAGATGACTAGAGTCATGCTTAGTTCTAAGAAATTATCAAAACATTTTTGGGCCGAAGCCTTGAATACTGCAAGTCACATAACTAATAGAGTCTATCTTAGGCCTGGAACAAAAATGACACCCTACGAGCTATTAAATGGAAAGAAACCTAATTTGCGTTACTTTCATGTATTTGGGTGTGTTTGTTACATCTTAAATGATAGAGACCATCTAGCCAAATTTTACTCTAAAAGTGACAAATGAGTCTTTGTCGGTTATTCTCAAAATAACCATGCTTATCGTGTGTACAATCTTAGAACCAAAATTATACAAGAATCTGTTAACGTTATTTTCGATGATTTTTCTGATCTTACAGGTAATTTGCCTGAAAATAACGTTGTGATTACAGTGGAGAATGAGAAGAATGCTAAAGATTCAGATGTTTCCCCAAATGTCACGACATCCGAAGCAACATCTGAGTCAGAACCCGAGATCACAGAAGGTGCAGACGAGGAACCTAATGCTGAATTGCAAGATCAAGTACGAAGGGATCCCTCATCTAGGATTAGAAAGAACCATCCTACACGTCAGGTGATAGGAGGAGTATTCGAAGGTGTAAGAACAAGAAGAAAAGAACCCCTGAACTACAGAGATATGGTCAGATATGTGTGCATGTCTACCATGTATCAAAAGGTAAGTCTTTATTGTTATGTATCTACTTTAAAACCTAAGAAGGTTTTAGAAGGACTCAAAGATAATTGTTGGATTCAAGCTATGCAAGAAGAACTTGAGCAGTTCACCAGAAATGAAGTTTGGGATTTAGTTCCTCGCCCAAATAATACCAATGTAATTGGAACTAAATGGATATTCAAAAACAAGTCAGATGAATCTGGAACTGTTGTGACATAGTGTTTGGTTCGACTTCACGGTCCCACCTTTAGACATTTGTCGAAGCTATGTCTTCAACATTTGAGATGAGCATGATAGGGGAATTAACCTTTTTCTTAGGCTTGCAGATAAAGCAAAAAGAAGATGGAATCTTCATCTCCTAGAGTAAGTACGCCAAAAATTTGATTAAGAAGTTTGGATTGGAGAATGCTAAACAAATGAGGACTCAAATGAGATCAACACAAAAGATTTGCAAAGACGATGTTGGCGAAAATGTTGACCCAATATTATATCGGTCTATGATAGGTAGTCTCTTGTATCTCACTGCTAATCATCCTAATATTATGTTTAGTGTCTGTGTGTGTCGATTCCAAGCCTGCCCCAAAATCTCCACTTAAATACCTTAAAACGTGTCATTCGATATGTTGCCGGCACATGTGAGTTGAAAATTTGGTATTCCAAAGACACTAATTCTAATTTAATAAGATATAGTGACTCAGATTGGGATAGTGATGTGGATGACAGAAAGAGTACGAGTGGAGGTTGTTTTTACCTTGACAATAATCTAGTTTCTTAGTATAGTCATAAACAGAACTGAATCTGAATATGTAGCAACTGAGAGTTGTTGTTCTCAATTAATATGGTTAAGACACATGTTAGACGACTATGATTTTTCAAATAATATCTTAGTTTTGTATTGTGGTAATTTGTGTGCTATTAACATATCTAAAAATCCAGTTCAACACTTTCGTACAAAACATATAGCTATTAGGCATCATTTTTTAAGAGATTTGGTAGAAAAACAGCTAGTCCAAATTGATCATGTTGACACTCTTCATCAACTAGCTGATATTTTTACAAAAGAATTGGATCATGAGAGATTTTCAAGTTTAAAAAACTCTCTTGATCTCTGTAATCTCTGAATCGGCACTGGTTGGTGAATGTCAGCTGAAATGTCTCTAACATTTAGGTGACATTTACCTCTGTAATATCAGAATCTGATTGTTGTTACTGTTTTGATGACTTTAATTTTGTGTTCACTCAAGTATGATCCTAAAATAAGAACATGTTTCAAAAAGTGATACCGTTCTCTGCGATGATATTAGATATCATAAAAAGGGAGTATCGAAATAAGGTAAAGACTCCTCTGAATTATTTGACAACCGTGCAAATGAGCAAAGCTCTTTGAAAATGATACCGTTCCTATACTATAGGAGTATCAAGTGCTTAAACAAGAAATTATGAGGATGCTAAATAAGTATTCACACAAAAATAAATAAATTTTGTATGTGATTTATGATTAGATCAAGGACAATGGGAAAATGTTATATTGGTCTAGAGGTTAAACTCATAAAATCACATATAAAACGTGTCTTGATTTGTTGCCAAAAGTGAAAAAGTTCTTGTGGGATCATAATACTTATTTTTTCCAAAATGTTGCCAACATTACTGTTGACATTCTCAGATAATGATATTTGTTGGGATATTGTTTATAACTGATTTTTAAAAATTCAGTTATTTTCCCCTATTTTTGTGTCGTTGAATTTTTTTCTTTAATAACTAAATCTTGATGTCTATCTTTTTATCTAAATTTTAGGAACAAGTATTGGAATACAATACAAACTCTTAAAATCAGCAAATATGTTATTCTGCCAAGTGTATAAAATGCTTCTTCATTTTGTTCATCTTTTTTGTCATTTTCTTGTTTTTTCCGAGAAAAAAAGGGGAAAACAAACATCACATCAATCTCGGTTTATACATCAAAATTGATGGACTCATCAACATTCACTTCATCTTCCAAGACCCCCAAAAACCCAAAAACCTTAGAATCTTCTCCTCATTACTCTCCAATGGATACTGTTATACCCCGTAATTCCAAGGCAATGATATGAGAACGTACGTAAGAAAATAAGATTTGAACTTTGGAAAGAAAGAAAAATTTCGAAAAATTTGTGAAGGAAAAAGTTAACGACTTGGAATTTGATTCCCAAAAATTGGTATATGGGATTAGTATATGATTATGAAGGTTTGAATTTTTAAGTCTCGGATTTGGTCATGTGGGGCCCACGGGAAATTTTACGATTTTGTGGGGCCCACGAGATTTTGAGATATTTTGCCCAAGTATAGAATGTTTTTGGGAAGAACTAATTTTGGACCAATCGGAGGGCGACACGTGTCACCCCCACTTGTCTTGGAAGACTTTGACTTGGACTTAGATATTATGGGGACAAGTGGACAAGTGGGTCCCACTCCACTTGTCTTGCTACACTTGGCCATACACTTGTCATGATCTCATACTTAGAGATATATTTAACTATACATAGAGGACTTGCTAGACATTCACACTTAGCCACATTTCAAGAAACATTTCTCCCTCTCTCTTCAATGATGCTCTCGGCCAAGGTGGTATTTGAAGACCAAAAATTATAAAATCTTGCAAGCCTATTTTATTATACAAGATTAAGGTCCCTAACCAAGTGATTAGCCTAGATAATATGTTATACCCGGTAGTTCTGGCCATACGTGTGAGAGCGTACGAAAGGAGTAAGACTTAAATTTTTTCGAAAGATAGGTTGACAGATTGTTTCGGACGGGTTTTCAGTCAACTTTGAGGCGGGTTATGACCCGTTACATTGAGAGTTCCTAGGTGTTTCAAAGGCCTAGCGCGTAGTTCGTTGGGTCTAGTTTCCAACGCAACCAACCGTTCGTCGATAGGACATCGGAGTAGGAAGTTATGGGAGTTACAAGTTCGGTCGTGACAGAGAGAAGGTGTTTGATCGGGGCCATGGCCGCGCCGGGAAGCAGGGCCGCGGCGCCGGAATGTTCTGGGAGTCGGCAGAAGTTTCAGCGCCGCGGCGCCGAGGCGGGTTCTGCGAAGTTGAGTGGGGAATTCTGCACTGTTTTGTTTTAAAAGAGGCCATGGGTGGGTGACAAGTGTCCCCCCCCCCCCCCATATGATTTTTGCATGTCTTATATATTGACCAAGTCTTCAAGACTTGGTCATCTTTCAAATTCCTTCTCTCTCTAAAGCTAGAGCTCTCACTTCTCTCTAGAATTTCAAGAGAAATTCAAAGCTTGAGGAAAATCTGAAAAAGTGTGGCAAGAAGGAAGCTTGTGGCTAGCTTGTAGGAGTTATTGTGGTGGTGTTCTTGGAAAGGAGGCTAGCAAAGTTGTTGGAATAATTTTGGCTAAAGCTCTAAGGTAACAATTCTTCTCTTGTAGCTAGTTACTTGTGTTGCATGTGAAGAAGAAGGAATTTGTAGTAGTAAATAATGCTCTTAGATTCATTGCATGTAAGAAATTTGGTTTGGATATGAAAGGATTGGTTAAGAAGGTTATGTGAGCATGTTGTAGCCTAAAAACTACCTTAAACTTGTTAAGTTAATTGTTGTACCTTATGGGGCAAAATTTTACACACCCAAGTTTAGGTGTGTAATCCCCTTTGAAATGTTTGGATTTTTGGGCCTTAAATGTGGCGTTTGGATGTTGAATTCGCCTTGAAAAAGGTGGCAAAGTATGTAGAAACAAAGGAAATGCTGCCCAATTTTCCATAGAAATTAGTAACTTTGAACTTGGAATATTCTACATTGAATTTAGAGGTTAATAAACGTATTATGGTCATTATAGGTTGACATATTACGTGCGGTATTTTGGACTTAGTAAGTGGATTGACCGAAGAGGTATGTGGAGCTTTCTTATCTCTTGAGCATGAGTACCTATGTAGTACGGTAGACGTACAAGAGTTGACATTCTTCACTTGTTTTAAGTATATGATACTTGTTTCGTTAAAAAGTATAAGTCCCTTGGATATAGGGAGATGTGTTTGACTAGTGTGTAATGGTAATATAACAACTTTATGGGAAGTTGGTTGTATTGGCTTTATGAAAGGTTAATAAGGAAAGATTTACTCCAAGTAAAATAAGTACGGATAAAGGATTTGAATTTGTGGAAGGCAAATTGTTTTTAAGGCATTAATTGCCTAAGGTTTTAAAAGAGATGAAGTCACTTGATTTTAGAAGCCTATTGTATTTTTAAAGGTAAACGTAACTTGTTTTGAAAAGTTGTCGTGACTTGATACTACGGTTATTAGTATCTTGGGAGTTTTACATAAAAAGGAGTCATTTTCTTAAAAGGTTTAAGGAACGTGTTACTTGGGTTAAATTCCCGGATTTTCTTTTTAAATGACATGTAGTGCCTTAAGTAACTAAAATGAGAGGATGTACTAGAAATGTTATTAAGAAGTTAGGAGATATTCTTAACTTGCTTACGTTACGATAAGCCGTAGCGCTTATGTTATGTATGATAGCCGGTTGTGCTGATTTATGTATTATTATTATTATTATTACTATTTATGCCATGGATTTGCTACCCATGATGCGAGTGCGGCGCTTGTACTCATGCGGGCCCACTGGGTCCATGCGGGTGAAATAGTCCGATGCGGGTGAAATAGTCCCATGCGAGGCGGATGACCTCATGCGGGTGAAATAGTCCCATGCGGGTGAAATAGTCCCATGCGAGGTGATGACCTTATGCGGGTCCACAGGACCCATGCGGGTGAAATAGTCCCAGGAGTAGGATTGCTTAATGATACTACGGGCGGGAGATCCTGTTTTGATCATGAGCCTCCTATTTTATGCAGTAAAGTTTATACTTGTTACTCTCATTGTTAGTAAGACACAGTGTACTGTATTTTTGACTCTCTTCCATGACTCCAGTTTATTTTAAACTTATGATATTTTTACAGTGTTTTCCAGTTTTACATACTTGGTACATATTGTGTACTGACCCCCTTCCTCGGGGGCTGCGTTCATGCCGCAGGTAAGGGAAAACAGGTGGTGGATCCTCATTCTTAGGATCTTTACTCAGGTGTCAGGAGCTCCATTTCTCCGGAGGCTCGACTTTTGGTACGGTTCTCCCCGGTGTTGTAGATATTTGTACATTCAGGGGCATGACGGGGCCCTGTCCCGTCATAGTGTTTACTCATTCTTAGAGGCCTGTAGTCCTGTTATAGTTTGGGTTGTTAAGGATGTAACTGTTCAGCTTTGTTATATTTAGAGGTAGCCATTTTGGGTTAGCCTGCTTATATTTTATATGGGTTCTTGTTGTGAGTTTATTTTCCGCTGGTTTTCTCTGATGTTGTATCACAAAGGGTGCCCGGGTAAGGCACCAGTCACGGGTCCGTGGACGGGTCGTGACAAAAGTGGTATCAGAGCAGTTAATCCTCGGAAAGGGTCTACAGGCCGTATCTAGTAGAGTCTAGATTATCGGTGTGTTGTGCACCACATCTATAATCAGGAGGCTACAAGATATTTAGGATTGGTTTCCATTCTTTCACTCTAAGATCGTGCAGTAGAGCTGTGTTATAGGTTGAACTTCCTCTGACATATTTTTATGTATCAGTTATGCCTCCACGCAAGGCAACCACGGCCCAGAAGGGCAAGGCAGCAGAGGAAACTACTAGTAGGACACCGAGGGTTACCAGGGCACAGCCCGCCTTTACGAAGGAGATGTTTGGACGGCGAAGTTCCACGACGTCGCCAACCCCAAAGAGAGTTGGCGGCAACAATGCCATCGAGACCGCGATACCCGAGCCTCCAGTTACACAGCCTGGAGCAGAGGATATGGGTTACAAGGAGATGACCCAGTTATTGGCCAGGATCGTGGCTAGGCAGGAGGATAGACGAGAGGCAGCGGTTCCGGTTGTACCCGTAGTCCACCACACAGCTGATAGCTTGAGGCTGCGGGACCTTTTGAGTTGCAGCCCACCAGAGTTCTACGGGTCGAGACCTGAGGATGACCCTCAGGAGTTTATCCGACAGTTACAGCGGATCATGAGAGTGATCAGGGCTTCGGAGACAGAGTCGGTATTATTGGGCTCACATCGGCTGCGGGATACTGCGGTTGACTGGTATGATTCATGGGAACTATCCCGGGGGGAGCATGCACTTCCAGCTGTTTGGGACGAGTTCTCAGAGGCGTTCCTTGGCCATTTATTGCCTCCGCAGATGAGGAGGGCTCAGGCCGACAGATTTTTGACACTGAGGCAGAGTGGGCGGACAGTTCGGGAGTACAATGTAGAGTTTGACTCTTTGGCTCGGTGTGTACCTGCTTTGGTAGCAGACATGGAGGACAGGGTGCACCGCTATGTCACAGGGCTCGATGATTACTTGGCAGAGAGTTGCACGAGAGTAGCTCTTCAGCCGGGCATGGACATTGCCCGCATGCAGCATACGCACTGGTGCGGCGAGCGCAGGCCGGCGGATTGACAGTATCGCGAAGAGGCGTGACAGCAGGGTCCTCTGGTAGTTTTCGAGGTAGACAACCTCAGCAGCAGACCGGATTTGCACCTCAGCCGGTTCAGAGCGCTCCTCCACCATCATCCGGCCGTACAGGGCATTCGGGGGCCGGACAGGGTTCCAGGGCTTCGGGTTCCCAGAGGGACCAGAGTTCCAGTCAGATGAGGCCACCTATACCTCGGTGTGGTCGATGTGACGATTGCCATTATGGGTGGTGTCGTGTTACTCCAGGAGCTTGTTACTCTTGTGGCCAGCAGGGCCATTTGAGGAGAGATTGTCCGACTAGAGGCGACGGGAATGTTATGGCTCAGCCGACAGGGTCAGTGGCTGGATCTTCGTCTTCAGTGGCGATGCGCCCCGGAGGGCAGTGTGTTCACGGACCATAAGGCCGCGGCAGGGGTCGTGGTAGGGGTCCCAGTTCCAGTGGTCCTCAGAACCGCATCTATGCTATGTCCAGTCGCCAGGACCAGGAGGCGTCACCAGATGTCGTCACAGGTACATTATTGATTGCATGTTGTTATGTATATGCTTTGATAGATCCAGGTTCTACCTTGTCCTATATATCTCCTCATATTGCTGGTAGAATAGGGATAGAGCCCGAGTCCATAAGACCTTTTGAGGTGGCTACGCCAGTAGGTGATTCGGTGGTAGCTGAGCGGGTATATAAGGCTTGCCCAGTGACTATAGACAGTCGTCAGACTCTAGCCGACTTGATAGAGTTGGATATGATGGACTTTGATGTAATTATGGGTATGGATTGGCTAGCGTCTTGCTATGCCAATGTGGACTGTAGGGAGAGGTTAGTTCGATTCCAGTTTCCTGGTGAGCCGGTTATCGAGTAGAAGGGAAATACTGCGTCGCCGAGGGGTAAGTTTATTTCTTACCTCAAGGCTAGAAAGATGGTGCGGAAGGGGTATATCTACCATATGGTTCGGGTATTCGATACTGAGGCTGAGATACCGGACCTTCAGTCAGTTCCGGTCGTTAGAGAGTTTTCAGACGTATTCCCAGACGAGCTTCCGGGTATCCCTCCTGAGAGGGAGATTGAGTTTTGTATCGATTTGGCGCCAGACATCTATTCCGCCATACAGGATGGCACCTGCCGAGTTGAAAGAATTGAAGGACCAGCTGAAGGACTTGCTGGAGAAAGGCTTTATCAGGCCAAGTGTTTCTCCCAGGGGAGCGCCAGTGTTATTTGTAAAGAAGAAGGATGGGACGCTGCATAAGTGTGTTGATTACAGGCAGTTGAATAAGGTAACTATCAAGAACATATATCCCCTCCCCAGGATTGATGATTTGTTTGACCAGTTGCAGGGGGCGAGGTGTTTTTCCAAGATTGACCTGCGGTCTGGTTATCATCAGGTTCGATTTAGAGAGGCAGATATCCCAAAGACTGCATTCAGGACCCGGTATGGGCACTATGAGTTCAGGGTGATGTCTTTCGGGTTGACCAACGCCCCAACAATATTCATGGATTTGATGAACCGGGTGTTCAAGCCATTCTTGGATATGTTCGTTATAGTATTCATTGATGATATCCTGGTTTATTCGCGCGAAGCAGAACACGCGATCATTTGAGGGCGGTATTGGGAGTCCTCCGGGACCGACAGTTGTATGATAAGTTCTCGAAATGCGAGTTTTGGTTGGCTTCAGTGGATTTCTTGGGGCATGTTATCGGGGCCGATGGTATTCGGGTTTATACAGCGAAAATTGAGGCAGTCAAGACTTGGCCCAGACCCACTACACCGACGGAGTGCGGCTTTTCCGGGCCTCGCAGTTATTATCGGAGGTTTGTGGAGAAGTTTGCTTCCATTTCAGACCTTTGACTAAACCGACTCGTATGGCATGTTCGGTGGGCGGATGCTTGTGAGGAGAATTTCCGATTACTAAAGGAGAAATTGACGCCGCTTCTTACTTCCGCAGGGCTTAGATGGATATGTGGTTTATTGTGATGCGTCGGGTGTCGGGCTTGGGTGCGTAATGATGCAGCACGGCAGAGTCACATCTTACGCATCTCGACAGCTCAGGAAGCATGAGAAGAACTATCCCACACATGACTTAGAGCTAGCAGTAGTGATTCATGCCTTAAAGATCTGGAGACATTATTTATATGGAGTTCATGTGGATATTTACACAGACCACAAGAGTCTCCAGTATATTTTCAGCCAGAGGGAGCTGAACTTGCGGCAGAGACGGTGGTTGGAGTTGCTTAAGGATTATGATGTCGACATCCTATACCACCCAGGGAAGGCCAATGTAGTTGCAGATGCCCTTAGTCGCAGATCGATGGGTAGTCTGTCAGGTGTGCAGCCAGAGAGGAGGGACATGGTCCGCGAGTTAGATCGGCTAGCAAGCCTTGGGGTTCGTTTGGTTGATTCTGATAGTAATGGAGTTCGGGTTCGAGAGGTTGCCGAGTCTTTCATCATCGAGGAGGTGAAGAGGAGACAGTGTGAGGATCCGATTATGGTACGGTACCGAGATGCAGCTCTCCGGGAGGAGAAGAGTCTATTTGAGGTAGCACCTGATGGGGTGCTAAGATTTGAGGGCCGGTTGTGTGTTTCCGATGTGACAGGGCTTCTTCAGCAGATTCTGGGGGAGGCACACAGTGCTCGTTATTCTATTCATCCGGGGTCGACTAAGATGTACCATGACCTCAGATGTGTGTATTGGTGGGATGGCCTGAAGTGGGATGTGGCAGGTTTTGTTGCCTGATGTCCTAATTGTCGCCAGTTAAGGTTGAGCACGAAGCCGGTGGTTCATTGCAGGCTATTGATATTCCGATGTGGAAATGGGAGGTGATCAATATGGACTTCATCACAAGGTTACCTCACACTCAGAGGAAGCATGATTCCATTTGGGTTATTATCGACAGGCTGACGAAATCAGCCCATTTTCTTCCACTCAGGACGACTTTTTCGGCCGAGGATTATGTTAGACTGTATATCAGAGAGATTGTGAGATTGCACGGAGTTCCTATATCAATTATTTCAGACAGAGGAGCCCAGTTCATGGCTAACTTTTGGAGGTCTTTCCAGAAAGGATTAGGGACACATGTGAGTCTCGACGGGCGTTCATCCTCGTGACCGACGACGGCCGAGCGCACTATCCAGACACTTGAGGATATGCTGCGGGCTTGTGTTATTGATTTCAGGGGTAGCTGGGAGGATCTTTTACCTCTGGTGGAGTTTGCTTATAACAACAACTACCACTCTAGTATTCAGATGGCGCCTTATGAGGCCTTATACGGGAGGAAGTGCAGGTCACCGATAGGCTGGTTCGAGGTGGGAGAAGTGCAGTTAGTCGGGCCAGACTTGGTTCAGCAGGCAGTGGATAAGGTGAAGCTTATCCAGGAACGGTTATTGTCAGCTCAGAGTCGACAGAAGTCGTATGCAGATCATCAGCGTCGACACTTGGAGTTTGAGGTAGATGATTGGGTTTTTCTGAAGGTATCACCCATGAAGGGCGTGATGAGATTTGGGAAGAAGGGGAAACTCAGCCCAAGGTACATTGGGCCTTATCAGATTGTCCGTAGGGTAGGCAAGGTTGCCTATGAGTTGGATCTGCCGTCCGATCTGGAGGCAGTACATCCAGTTTTTCACGTGTCTATGTTGCGGAAATGTATTGGAGATCCATCTAGAGTGCACCCGATTCATGATGTCCAGGTGACAGAGGGGTTATCGTATGAGGAGAGTCCCATAGCGATACTCGATCATCAGGTTAGGCGACTTCGGACGAAGGATGTGGCTTCCGTCAAGGTATTATGGCGGAACGAGAACAGGGAGGAGATGACGTGGGAAGCAGAGGATGACATGATGAAGAAGTATCCTCACTTATTCCCTATACCTCCAGGTAACCCCTTTCCTGCTTGTTAGTTTTAATTTGGCAATTATTCTTAAGTATTGTTGTGGCATGTGGAGCGTCTTTAATTGCAAAAAGAATAGTTAAGAGGGTCTATGCCGATATCATGATTCGAGTAAGCCTAGAAGGAACATTCGGGACGAATGTTTCTAAGGGGGGGAGAATGTTATACCCGGTAGTTCTGGCCATACGTGTGAGAGCGTACGAAAGGAGTAAGACTTAATTTTTTTCGAAAGATAGGTTGACGGATTGTTTCGGACGGGTTTTCAGTCAACTTTGAGGCGGGTTATGACCCGTTACATTGATAGTTCCTAGGTGTTTCAAAGGCCTAGCGCGTAGTTCGTTGGGTCTAGTTTCCAACGCAACCAACCGTTCGTCGATAGGACATCGGAGTAGGAAGTTATGGGAGTTACAAGTTCAGTGCGCAGACGGACAGAAAGGTGTTTCGGTCAGGGGCCACAGGGCCGCGGCGCCGGAAAGATCTGAGGGTTCGCTGAAGTTGCAGCGCCGCGGCGCCGGGAAGCAAGGCCGCGGCGCCGGAATGTTCTGGGAGTCGGCAGGAGTTTCAGCGCGGCGCGCGGGCCGCAGGCCGCCCGAGGCGGTTCTGCAAGTTGAGTGGGAATTCTGCCGCTTTTGTTTTAAAAGATGCCATGGGTGGGTGACAAGTGTCCCCCCCCCCCCCCCCATCTGATTTTTGCATGTCTTATATATTGACCAAGTCTGCAAGACTTGGTCATCTTTCAAAGTCCTTCTCTCTCTCTAAAGCTAGAGCTCTCACTTCTCTCTAGAATTCCAAGAGAAATTCAAAGCTCGACTTTTGGTACGGTTCTCCCCGGTGTTGTAGATATTTGTACATTCAGGGGCATGACGGGGCCTTGTCCCGTCATAGTATTTACTCATTCTTAGAGACCTGTAGTCCTGTTATAGTTTGGGTTGTTAAGGATGTAACTGTTCAGCTTTGTTATATTTAGAGGTAGCCATTTTGGGTTAGCCTGTTTATATTTTATATGGGTTCTTGTTGTGAGTTTATTTTCCACTGGTTTTCTCTGATTTTGTATCACAAAGGGTGCCCGGGTAAGGCACCAGTCATGGGTACGTGGACGGGTCGTGAAATAATACACCACTGACCTCAAATCCCCTTGAGCCGAAAATGTGAGTGAAACCCTAGGATTGTTCGTCGACTTTTTGGAAGCGAATCGTGAAGGGAAGATGGGTATAAGTTTGTAGGGGATACATATATATGATTGGAACTTGAAGAAGTGGAGCGAAATGAAAACTGCGGGCCAAATACTCCACGGACTGTTTTAGCATTTTTGGGCTAAAAATGAGGTAATGATTCTTCTTCTTTTAAAGTAATAGGATATTACTTATTGTGTATATTTATAGATGATCTTGTACTAAAAAGAATGAAGATTAAAAAGGATTTGGGCCATTTTTGGAAGTTGGGCCGAGAGTGGACTATGTTAGGCCCTTTGGATTTCGTTGGTTATTGTCGTTGTTATCGACACTTGTTGCATGCTAAAATGAAGTAATCTTGTTATTGATATGTTATATGGAATATATATAAATGTTGAAATGAGAATTGGATTATATAGAATTATGGAAAAGGACTTTGGATTGTTGTAGTGTTGTTGGCCGATAACAGCACAAAACTGTTAGACGTTGTTGTGTCATTTTATGGACTGTTTTGGGGTGTTGTTATGCTGGTAAATCAGCCCCCAACATGCATGATTAATGTGGTAAATGGATAATGAAAGTCCTAAGGAATAATGGTGTTAAAGGCTTCACATTGTACCCTTAATATTGATTAATTGTGGACTATTTTTATGGACTGTTTTGTATACATTGTGGGGCAGAATTTTACACGTCAATTTGGCATGTAATCCCCTTGATTTACTGTTTTGATTGTGCCCCTAGTCGGGGTTTGGATATTGCTGAAATTCGGGCCTTGGAAAAGGTGGAAAAGTACGTAGAAATAAATGAAGTGTTGCCCAAATTTCCGTAGAATAAGAGGGCCATTACTTGGTATAAGTCTTACACTTGATAGCTTGAAGTTGATAGAAGTGCTATTGTCATTTTAGGTTGAAGAACTACGTGTGGCATATTCTACTTGGCATGTGGAATAGCCGATAAGTTTGAAGTACATTGGGGCGTATTCTACTTGTCGTGTTGGTTAGTCGTCAATGAGGTATGTGAACTTCTTCCTTCTATCGGCATGATTGATTATTGGAGTATACATGACTTGTTTCTTGAAGTATACTTGCCTCGTTATTAGAGTATTCATGTTATTGATTCTATGCTAAAGGCATGTCTAAATTATTCCTAAGTCCTTACCAAGTCTTATGGGAGATGTTGGTAAGAGTGTTTAGTAAGCATTGGAGTCGAGTTGATCTTGCTAAGTTACAACACTAATGAGACTTGATTTATTTGAAAGTCATGAGACTAGATTTATTTGAAAGTTATGAGACTTGATTTATTTGAAAGTCATGAGACTAGATTTATTTGAAAGTTATGAGACTTAGTTGAAAGTATATGAGACTTTACTTGAAGGTATATGAGACCTTACTTAAAAGTATATGAGATTTGATTAGATGAAGTATAAGAGACTTGATTTATATGAAGTATAAATGACTTGATTTTGGGAAATGAGAAGTAACTTGATTTAAAGGTATATGTTACTTGATTTGAAAAGAATAAGTTACTTGAGTTTAAAAGTGTAAGTAACTTGTTTTTAATAGTGAAATTGTCTTGATGCTACAAGTGCTAGTATCATGGGGTTTTATAAAGGAAAGAATAGATGTACATAATACTTTTGGGTTCAACTCCCTTATATGGCATGATATGATTCTTTTTATAAGATTAGATGTACATAGTACTTTGAGTTCATTTCCCTAATGTTACATCGCATGACAATGCCTTGGTTTTATTAAAAGGAAAGAGGTGATAGTGTCTTGGTTTGTTTAAAGAGACATGTGGTAGTGCTTTAGTTTCTAAAATGAAAGCTTGTTATAATGGCTTTATGGGAAGTTTGTTATAACGGTTTTATGGAAAGTCAAGAGATGGTTTAAAATGTTATATGGTTGAATTGATACACCGAGTCCCATGGTGGGCCGGGACACGTTGCATGTACACATATGAGGGTTATATGGATAGTCATGATTACATCGAGTCCCCTAATGGGCCGGGACACGTTATAGGTGCATATGTGAGGAAGATGGCCACATCGAGTCCCATAATAGGCCGGGACATGTTATACGACTTAAATGACTTTACACCGAGACCCAAAAAGGGCCGGGACATGTTATACCTTATATGACTTTACAGAGAGACCCAGAAAGGGCCGGGACATGTTATACCTTATATGACTTTACACCGAGACCCAAAAAGGGTCGGGACATGTTATACCTTATATGACTTTACACCGAGACCCAGAAAGGGCCGAGACATGTTATACCTTATATGACTTTACACCGAGACCCAGAAAGGGCCGGGACATGTTATACCTTATATGACTTTACATCGAGACCCAGAAAGGGTCGGGACATGTTATACCTTATATGACTTTACACCGAGACCCAGAAAGGGCCGGGACATGTTATACCTTATATATGACTTCACACCGAGTCCCAGAATGAGCCAGGACATGTAATACCTTATACGACCTTACACCGAGTCCCAATATGGGCCGGGACATGTTAGATACAGAGTATGGGGACCGAGTCCCAATATGGGCCGGGACAGGTTATAGGTACGAAGTATGATACTTTATCTATACTTGTATGAACATGATGATTCTATGAGTAGACATTCATGAGACGAGTACAATAGTACAGTGGTACAGTGGTACAGGGGTACAGTGATACGAGGTACAATTGACTCTTATTTTATATGACACGGTTGGATCTGGTATTTGATTATTTTACTTGTCCCTGTCATTTTTTGGCCAGCCATGATTTTAATACTGTACTTTATTTCCGTTCCATACTTACTACTTGTTGTACTGACCCCCTTCGGGGGGCTGCGTTCATGCCCGTATGTCTAGGTACTCAGTTGTGTATCCGCGAGCTTAGGATCCTTGTTCAGCATTTTTGGATAGCTCCAATGTTCCGGAGATTGTCACTATGGCTAGGTATATTCAGGGGTACGGAGGGGTCTTGTCCCGTCATAGATTACTGTCCAAAATCTTAGAGGTCTGTATTCATATGTGAGCTAGACTGGCGTGAGTTGTATTTACATTATTGTACAGTTGTAGTCCCATTCAGATGTTATATATAATGGCAGCCTTATCGGCTTTGCCTTTGTTTAAAGAAAAAAAATGAGTGTTATTTATCTTCCGCAGTTTACTTGTGTTGTAGGGATAGAAGGGTGCCCAGGTAGGGCACCAGTCGCGGGCCCCGGGTTCGGGTCGTGACAGAGTGGTATCAGAGCAGTTAGTCCTCGGAATGTCTACAGACCGTGTATAGTAGAGTCTTATTTATCGGTGTGTTGTGCACCCCATCTATAAATAGAAGGCTACAATACATTTAAGATTGGTTTCCCTTCTTCTCACTCTGAGATCGTGCGATAGAGCTGTGTTGTTAAGGTAGTCTCTCCCTAACGTATTATAGTGGTTGCAGCTATGCCTTCGGAAAAGGCAACAGTGGCCCAGACAGGAATGCACAGACCTTGGTATACAGGTTGGTAAAATTGTTGTATAGTTGGTATAATGATGTACATCTATACAGATATATTTACTAGGGTCATATGTATATTGCCTGAAATGATTATGAGTTATCACGAGTTGGTTAAGCTTTGATAATGGCTTAGAGATATGAAAGCAGTTAGTAAGTATAAACGGTACTATACGATCGAGTATCAAGGTAGAGATATTTGTGGTTAATAATGAGTAGAAAGAGGGATTACTACAAGGATGATAAAAGTAAAGAAAATTCAATCTAAGTATAATGACCAAGTTTGGATATAGTAAACGCCAAGGATTGGAAATAGGAGCAATATGTGAGATTATGCATGTATACTAGAATAATTTTGGAAGTACGAGAAGAGTACGACAAGTAAGAAAAGAAGCGAACAAGTGTTAAAAGGATTGAAGTGTTTATAGTTATGACTAATGAAGGTACGAAAAGAGAATACTTTTAGGCCATGAATGAGAGTTAATTGTGATGATACACACCCTCAAGATTTGATTCCTCGTTTGGCTTTTGATTGATGTATTTGCATGTGTGATATATTGTGGCCATGTATGGCATAATTGGTTTCGTTGAGTGTAGTTTAAGGAGACTATGCCGAGATTTGTTTAGCATGAACCTAGAATGAACATTCGAGACGAATGTTTCTAAGGGGAGAAGGATGTTACACCCCATAATTCCAAGGCAATGATATGAGAACGTACGTAAGAAAATAAGATTTGAACTTTAGAAAGAAAGAAAAATTCCGGAAAATTTGTGAAGAAAAAAGTTAACGACTTGGAATTTGATTCCCAAAAATTGATATATGGGATTAGTATATGATTATGAAGGTTTGAATTTTTAAGTCTCGGATTTGGTCATGTGGGGCCCATGGGAAATTTTACGATTTTGTGGGCCCCACGAGATTTTGAAATATTTTGGCCAAGTATAGAATATTTTTGGGAAGAAATAATTTTGGACCAATCGGAGGGCGACACGTGTCACCCCCACTTGTCTTGGAAGACTTTGACTTGGACTTAGATATTATGGGGACAAGTGGGTCCCACTCCACTTGGCCATACACTTGTCATGATCTCATACTTAGAGATATATTTATATATACATAGAGGACTAGCTAGACATTCACACTTAGCCACATTTCAAGAAACATTTCTCCCTCACTCTTCAAAGATGCTCTCGGCTAAGGTGGTATTTGAAGACCAAAAATTATAAAATCTTCCAAGCCTAGGTTATTATACAAGATTAAGGTCCCTAACCAAGTGATTAGCCAAGATAATACACCACTAACCTCAAATCCCATTTGAGCCAAAAATGTGAGTGAAACCCTAGGGTTGTTTGTCGACTTTTTGGAAGCGAAACGTGAAAGGAATATGAGTATAAGGTTGTAGGGGATACATATATGTGATTGGAACTTGAAGAAGTGGAGCGAAACGAAAACTGCGGGCCAAATACTCCACGGACTATTTTAGCGGTTTTGGGCTAAAAAATGAGGTAATGATTCTTCTTCTTTTAAAGTAATTCGATATTACTTATTGTGTATATGTATAGATGATCTTGTACTAAAAATAATGAAGATTAAAAAGGATTTGGGCCATTTTTGGAAGTTGGACTGAGAGTGGACTATGTTAGGCCCTTTGGATTTCGTTGGTTATTGTCATTGTTATCGACACTTGTTGCATGCTAAAATGAAGTAATCTTGTTATTGATATGTGATATGGAATATATATAAGTGTTGAAATGAGAATTGGATTATATAGAATTATGGAAAAGGATTTTGGATTGTTGTAGTGTTGTTGGCCGAAAACTGCCTAAAACTGTTAAACGTTGTCGTGTAATTTTATGGACTATTTTGGGGTGTTGTTATGCTGAAAAATCAGCCCCCAACATGCATGATTAATGTGGTAAATGGATATTGAAATTCCTAAGGAATAGGGGTGTTAAAGGCTTCACATTGTACCCTTAATATTGATTAATTGTGGACTATTTTTATGGACTGTTTTGTATACATTGTGGGGCAGAATTTTACACGTCAAGTTGGCGTGTAATCCCCTTGATTTTCTTTTTTGATTGTGCCCCTAGTCGGGGTTTGGATATTGCTGAAATTCGGGCCTTGGAAAAGGTGGAAAAGTACGTAGAAACAAAGAAAGTGTTGCCCAAATTTTCGTAGAATAAGAGGGCCATTACTTGGTATAAGTCTTACACTTGATAGCTTGAAGTTGATAGAAGTTCTATTGTCATTTTAGGTTGAAGAACTACGTGTGACATATTCTACTTGGCATGTGGAATAGCCGATAAGGTTGAAGTACATTGGGGCGTATTCTACTTGTCGTGTTGGTTAGTCGTCAATGAGGTATGTGAACTTCTTCCTTCTATCGGCATGATTGATTATTGGAGTATACATGACTTGTTTCTTGAAGTATACTTGCCTCGTTATTAGAGTATTCATGTTATTGATTCTATGCTAAAGGCATGTCTAAATTATTCCTAAGTCCTTACCAAGTCTTATGAGAGATGTTGGTAAGAGTGTTTAGTAAGCATTGGAGTCGAGTTGATCTTGCTAAGTTACAACACTAATGAGACTTGATTTATTTGAAAGTTATGAGACTTGATTTATTTGAAAGTTATGAGACTTGATTTATTTGAAAGTCATGAGACTAGATTTATTTGAAAGTTATGAGACTTAGTTGAAAGTATATGAGACTTTACTTGAAGGTATATGAGACCTTACTTAAAAGTATATGAGATTTGATTAGATGAAGTATAAGAGACTTGATTTATATGAAGTATAAATGACTTGATTTTGGGAAAGGAGAAGTAACTTGATTTAAAGGTATATGTTACTTGATTTGAAAAAAATAAGTTACTTGAGTTTAAAAGTGTAAGTAACTTGTTTTTAATAGTGAAAGTGTCTTGATGCTACAAGTGCTAGTATCATGGGGTTTTATAAAGGAAAGAATAGATGTACATAGTACTTTTGGGTTCAACTCCCTTATATGACATGATATGATTCTTTTTATAAGATTAGATGTACATAGTACTTTGGGTTCATTTCCCTAATGTTACATCGCATGACAATGCCTTGGTTTTATTAAAAGGAAAGAGGTAATAGTGCCTTGGTTTGTTCAAAGAGAAAGATGTGGTAGTGCTTTAGTTTCTAAAATGAAAGTTTGTTATAATGGCTTTATGAGAAGTTTGTTATAATGATTTTATGGAAAGTCAAGAGATGGTTTAAAATGTTATATGGTTGAATTGATACACCGAGTCCCATGGTGGGCCAAGACACGTTGCATGTACACATATGAGGGTTATATGGATAGTCATGATTATACTGAGTCCTCTAATGGGCCGAGACACGTTATAGGTGCATATGTGAGGAAGATGACCACATCGAGTCCTATAATGGGCCGGGACATGTTATATGACTTTACACCGAGACCCAGAAAGGGCCGGGACATGTTATATGACTTTACACCGAGACCCAGAAAGGGCCGGGACATGTTATACCTTATATGACTTTACACCGAGACCCAGAAAGGTTTGGTACATGTTATACCTTATATGACTTTACACCGAGACCCAGAAAGGGTCGGGATATGTTATACCTTATATGACTTTACACCGAGATCTAGAAAGGGCTGGGACGTTATACCTTATATGACTTTACACAGAGACCCAGAAAGGGTCGGGACATGTTATACCTTATATGACTTTACACCGAGACCCAGAAAGGGCCGGGACATGTTATACCTTATGTATGACATCACACCGAGTCCCAGAATGGGCCGGGACATGTTTTACCTTATACGACCTTACACCGAGTCCCAATATGGGCTGGGACAGGTTATAGTTACGGAGTGTGATATGTTATCTATATGTGTATGAACATGATGATTCTATGAGTAGGCATCCATGAGACGAGTACAGTAGTACAGTGGTACAAGGGTACAGTGATACAAGGTACATCTGGCTCTTATTTTATACGTCACGGTTAGATCTGGTATTTGATTATTTTACTTGTCCCTGTCATTTCTTGGCCAACCATGATTTTAATACTGTACTTTATTTCCGTTCCATACTTAGTACTTGTTGTACTGACCCCCTTCGGGGGGCTGCGTTCATGCCCGCAGGTCTAGGTACTCAGTTATGGATCCGCGAGCTTAGGATCCCTGTTCAGCATTTTGGGATAACTCCAATGTTCCGGAGCTTGTCACTATGACTAGGTTTATTCAGGGGTACGACGGGGCCTTGTCCCGTCATAGAATACTGTCTAAAATCTTAGAGGTCTGTATTCATATGTGGGCTGGACTGGCGTGAGTTTTATTTACATTTTTGTACAGTTGTAGTCCAATTCAGACGTTATATATTATGGTAGCCTTATCGTCTTTGCCTTTGTTTAAAGAAAAAAAATGAGTGTTATTTATCTTCCGCAGTTTACTTGTGTTGTAGGGATAGAAGGGTGTCCAGGTAGGGCACCAGTCGCGGGCCTGGGGTTCGGGTCGTGACAGATACAAGCCCAATGTCAACACCCATGACCTCTAACATCTCAGACAACACTCCTATGAGTACCAGTCCTCATATGTGCACAGACATTGTGCTTAGTGCATTTCAGGAACCTATTAGGCGGATATTTCCACGTGCTCACGCAAGTGTACGTATCGTTACAAGTAATATAGTCTTGTAAGATCGAGTTTATCGTCCACAGAGTCTGGTTTCTAATTACCGAACATCTATTCTAGGTTATCATTTGGCAAACGATAATTGATTTGGGTTTTTATCTAACTACTGGAATGATTGCAAGAAGTAAACTAAATTGTTGAGGTTTAATCAGTTATGAAGGAATTAGGGCTTCCAATATCCTCGA
This sequence comes from Przewalskia tangutica, assembly GCA_029844215.1. Lineage (NCBI taxonomy): Eukaryota > Viridiplantae > Streptophyta > Magnoliopsida > Solanales > Solanaceae > Przewalskia > Przewalskia tangutica. The sequence goes on along the minus strand of CM056732.1, from coordinate 77,072,088 downwards.
CTATCCACTCTTTTCAATTCTTAATGCAACTAGAATGATTTCTTCTTCTACGTTAAGATATCGGTTAACTAGACTGTCTTATATTCCGGTTAGGATATATAATCGCTCAACCCTAGTGCAGAACCCTTCTATATTTCTATGATTGGATTTACCACATAGGAGGATTAAGAATAATAACCTATAATGCTACACAAGTATCAGGGTACTTTCGTCCGCGATTTTAACCTATGTCTATTCAATTACAGCATATCCAAATCTCTCATCTCGGTTCTTGATTCGAAATCATACAGATTATGATAATTAGTGGCCATTTAACTATCAAACATTCATACCAAATATTAAATAAATCTTAATCAAGTGAAGAAAAAATCAAACTAATGCATTAATTCATGAAATAGAGTTTCAAGCGATTCCATAGGAAAATCTTAATAAAGTGTTTAGCTCCTAGTCATAGTCACGCTAAGAACTAATACAAATACCAACATAAACTGAATTGAAAACTAAATAAAGAAAAAGTACTTAGAACTAGGTCTCCAATTGTAGCCTCCAATTTGTCTTCAATTGTGTTGTGTGATAGAATGTCCAACTCCCTTCAATAGTATAATTCATAGGGCTTAAGTATGTTGCAAATTTCGTGCCCTCTGGACCCTTCTGCTCTTGGCAAAATTTACTTCGGATTCTGATTTCCCGCATCGGCATCGCGATTCTGCAGAATGGCACCGCGGTGCCGAAAATCCTGCGGCTTCTCAGTAACTATGGCACCGCGGTCGTGCAGTCCGGCACCGCAGTCCTGCTTTGCCTTCGTCTGAATCTCCAATTTTCAACCTTTTTGCCTCGGGACCCTCCTTTTATGGCCACGTTTAGCTTCTTTTTGTCATTTTTCCATTTAGAACCGCTGTGACTCAAAAGAAAGAAAAACAACTCTAACAAGACACCTATTTAAACGAAAATGGGAAAAATACTAACTAAAAATGACTCAAAAAACGTATACAAATACGCCTAATAAATACCCTCAAACTTAACCTTTGCTCGCCCTCGAACAAAGATCAAAACAAAATCAAAGAAACAGAAAGAACAATGACTCAAAAGACTCTAATCAAGCAGCTGCACAAAGTTACTTAGAAAAACATGAATGTTAGTTGGGATAATATGCTGGAACATATATAGCATGAATATATCAATCTAGAATTTCAAGCTAGATATTTCACAAATTCATTTCAATCACTCAATAAAAATATGAACATTAACCTATGCATGTCAATTTCATTTAGTTCTATGAGCCTGTTTACTTGTTATTCTCCACTAATCATAGACATACATACTAGAGATCTTCAGAACTTTTCAGGGTTGTAATCTATGCTTAGGCAGGGGTAGGTAAAAGTTGGCATTTAGGCTCAAATTACGTACCATAAACGTTTTTCTCATTCAACCATTTTGTCCTTCTTTTTGGTATCCTTTTCAGTTCATACCTATATGTCACGACCCGACCCCGGGCTCGCGACTGGTGCCCTACCTGGGCACCCATACAGGTATACATCAGAGAAAATCAGCGAAACATACATGAAACTCATAACGTACATTAACAGGAAATAAAAAAAACAGGCTAGCTGATGAGGCTACCTCCCTGGACATATATATATATATATATATATATATATATATATATATATATATATATATATATATATATATATATATATATATACATAGCCAAAAGTAGTTACATCATTCTTCTTTACAAACTGACCCTCAAGATATGACTACATACCTCTAAGAGTTTTTGAACAAAATAACTGTGACGGGACAGGGCCCCGCCATACCTCTGAATGTACAACAACCGACAATACCAGGGATCTGAACCAAAGATAAGCCTCCGGAGTAATGAAGTTTCTAAACAGCTGAACAGTGATCCTAAGAGTGAGGATCAGCAACCTGTTTAACTCTACATGCGGCATGAACGCAACCCCCGAGGAAGGGGGTCAGTACAAAATATGTACCAAGTATGTGAATTGAAAGTACTGCAATTTAAATCATAAGTCGAGACATAAATCTGGAGACAAGTATGATAACCAAATTAACAGTACACCTGTGCCTTAATAACAAAGAGACTAATGAGAATAACTTTTGCCGTTTAAAAATAGGAAGGTTATGATTAATTCAGGGCTACCCGCCCGTCTTACCATTATGCAATCCTATTCATGGGAATTTAACCCGCATGGGAATTGAACCTGCATAGGTCACGTGGATCCGCAATGAATATATATGGATACCCGCATCGTAGAGAGCTAGCCCACAGAATAGTCATGGGAATTAAACCCGCATGAGAATTGAACCCGCATAGGCCACGTGGACCTGCAATGAGTATATATGGATACCCGCATCGTGGAGAGCTAATCCACGGAATATGCAAATGCAACATGCCCGGGGAATGACCCCGTAATGAATAATATATCACCAGCACAACCGACTAACATAATCACGTAACATAAGTACAATCGGCTATCATAATCACATAACATAAGCACAACCGACTATCATGATCACATAACATAAGCACAACCGGCTACCATAAATATCATAAGCAAGTTAAGAAATCCCTTAACTCTTATTAGACTTAATTAGCATGCACTCTCATTTTATTTAACTTAAGGCACTAACATGTCATGAAAAATCCGGGAATTTAACCCAAAGTACTACGTACTTATATTCTTTTCAAAAGACTCTTTTTTATGTAAAACCCCAAGATACTAACACCCTTAGTATCAAGGCATGCTTACTTTTTTTTCAAAACAAGTCACCACACCTTTAGAAATTCATTTCAAGGCTTTTAAACAAAGTGATTTCTACTTTCAAAACTTAGGCAACTTATGCCTTTAAATCAAGTAGACCACTCTCTTAATTTTCCATAAAGTCGTTATAACTAACTTCCCATAAAGTCGTTATAACTAACTTCCCATAAAGCCGTTATAACTCTTTATGTTTTAGACAAACCAAGACAATTACGTTCCTCTTTGAAACCAAGAGACTTATATTTTGAAACCAAGTATCATATACTTTCAAATCAAGTTTCATAACTTTCAGAATACTTCAAGTTCCTTGACTTTAGAAATCAAGTCTCTTAACTTTAAAATAGTTCAAGTAACCCATACTTTTCCAAATCAAGTATTCTATTCTTTTCAAGTCAAGTAATCTTTACATGTAACATCAAGTAACATATACTTTTAAAAGCCAAGTTACTTCACCTTTCGAAATCAAGGCAAGGATACCGAACTGAAACCAAGTTCACTTAAAATACGTACGTCTACCGTACTATACCTTTGTAAATACTCATGCTCAAGAGATAGAGAAGAGTTCACATACCTCTCCGACTTAATCCACTTGCCAAGTTGAATATGCCGCACGTAGAATGTCAACCTATAATGATCATAATACGTCCATCAACTTCTAGCTTTCCAACGTAGAATATTCTAAGTGTAAAGCTTCCTATTCTACGGAAAATTGGGCAGCACTTCCTTTGTTTCTACGCACTTTTCCACTTTTTTCAAGGCCCAAAAATAAATAACCATCATGCCACATTTAAGGCTCAACCAATCAACTAATCAAAGGGGATTACACGCCTAACAGGACGTGTAAAGTTCTGCCCCACAATTGTATAAAATAGTCCAATAATTCAATGGCCATTCTCGGTTACAACAACATCAATTCTCTTTCAATTTCCTTTGTAGTCCTAGTCGTTATTCCAACATGTTATATACATAACAACAATTCTAACAACTATAATTCTTTTCTTCTATAACATGCGACGATTGTAACTAACAATTAACTTGAATTACAATCTTAAAGGCTAACATGGCTTTTCGGATTTTAGGCTTCCAATATTCCATAACACTTATCAATCTTCATAATATATATCTCATGATCATCTATCACTTTCATAACGTGGAATCTTCATTTACAATAGTAAGACGAAGATTTTTACCTCAATAAGCCCAAATCTAATCCAAGATTCAAAGTCGATCCTTAGCAACTTTAGCTCCTCTTCTTGACGTTCCAATCCACTCCAAGCAACCCTTGGAAGCTTATGAAGAACTCTTCATCAAGTTCTAACTCAATCTATAAAAAAAACCCTTAGGTTTTCATGTTGCGACTAACGTAAAAACGTAGTCTTTCCGGATTTTTTGTATTGAGATATCCTTAGAATACCTCTAGGGATCTTGGGTTTAAATATTGTGAATTATGATTCACAATTGCAAAATTTTTGTGTGAAGGAGGTGCTAATGCCGAGAGCTCCTTAAGAGCAAGAACAAATGTGAATTTTTTTCTAAGTGTTGGGAGCTTGTCTTGATACTAGTAGTAGTATGTATTTATAACACCACCAAGGGCTTGGATGAAACCAAATGGATGGCTAAGATTGGTCAATTAAATCAAGATTCAACTTGCCCTTTGACTTGGTCCATTTTATCAAGCTAAATGGCTATTCTTTTCTTAACATTTTCGTCCAACATGACCATGTGGAGGGTGACACGTGTCGCCCTCTCATTGGTCCATAACATTCCGTTTCCCGAAATTTCCATAATTCCGATAAACTCTTAAAAGTCTTAAATAACCAAGTTGAGCACCCAATTCTCCTTAACGAACAATTTTCCTTCCCGTGGTTCGAAAGATTTTTCCTTTGGAAAACAATTCTTTCGTTCAAATTTTTAAGTCCTATGTTCTCCCGTCTATTCTCCTATACATATCCTGGAATTATGGGGTGTAACACTATCATTTCCCTCTTTTCTTTTTGAGAGCATGAAACCCATTCTCATAGGCACCCCCAAACTTAAGTTTTTATATTTTTTCATTGAGGTGCATCAATTTTTTTACTCTCTTTTGGTATTTCTTTTTCACTCTTTTTCATCCCTGTTTTCACTTACTGCTTATGACACACAAAGAAATTATGAGGTGTCAAAGAAACAACTTATTTTAGGCTCAAATGGGCTGACTAGGGATACAATTTATTACAAGGTAGGTAATGAATGGTAAGAAGAGCTAACAAAGAAATGCCTGAATCATCTCCCTAAACATGTATATCTTAACTATTTTGCCTCAAATAACAAGCAAGCAGACTCATAGACATTTTTCACAATTGACAACACATAGACTAAGCACAAATATCCCAAATAATTATAATTTCATGAATTTTTAGCATATCTAACTTAAGCACACTGATTTTAGCTTTTAATTCCATTACATTATCCCACTTAATTCACTAGGAGTTTCAAGCAGCTACAACATGCATGATCATTAAAAAAAATTGACTCATATAGACACAATAAAAGATACAAAAACTCAATCAAAACGACTCAAGAACACAAAAACTCAATCAAAACGACTCAAGAACAGAAACACAAAAATAAAATAAGTACCCTCCCAAACTTAAATGACATATTTTCCCAAATGTGTAAAGATTTAAAAATTAAAAAGGGACGACTTACAGACAATAGCGGTTCAAAATGGTGGTGATGGCGGCAGATACTGCATTGACCACTGGTTGAACATGGTGCTCAAATCATTGACGCGCTGTCTCAGGTCCTGATGCCCTTGCATCATCTGTTGCTAATTTTGCATCATATATTCATGGTTTCGCAGCATCTGTTGTTGATTTAGGAGCAACTGCTCCATGATTAGCACTGGAGGCTCCAAAGCTAAGGGATGCTGGTGGCTGCTTTCGCCTGCTTCATCATGTGCAGCTGCCTCAGTCTCTTCTTCATCCATGGTGTTGCCTGCCACTCTTGGGCCGCCTTCTCTGCTTTGGTCTTGGGTAGGGTCGAGAAATAGTGCACTAAACTGTAGGTCACAGGAGGCTGACTCTTCTCGAGAATATTCGTGGCGAATGTTGGGACTCCATGCCTAGCACATAAGGCAGAAATGAGTGACCCATGTCCCAGTCCACCAGTAGTAGCCAGCCTGCTAATCTCCCCTATGCTTTGCACTATTTCTCTCCCAACATCAATTGTCTTGCCCGACATGATGCCATAGATGAGCTTGATTCTGTCTATAGGCACATTGGTAAAATAAGTTGACGGAATCAAGCGAGCACTTACGCAATATAGCCATCCTTTGGATGTTCTATTAAATTGGCACCGGGCAAGTCTCCTAGACCCGTTACGAGAAATGTTGAATTTGGCGCCTGGGTAGCATAAAACTGCTGCAACTGTGTCCCACATGATGTGGTTGACGTCTCTCGACCAACTTCTGAAATGGTGCGGGTTATAACCTTGGTCCTCAACATCATTGGTCCTCAGTAGCGCATTCACTGTTTCAGAACTTACGGGCACATATCGCCCTCTAATAAAGCATCTCCCATCCTCTTGCTCGGGATAATTAGCATAGAATTCGCTCACAAGGCTAATGTTCTGAAGTGGAATCCTTTCTGTATTGGTGAACCTTTTCCAACCATTCGCCTCGATCATGGCCCTAATGGGCTCGTAGTTATCATCATCATCAAATGACATGGTCTGGTAGTCCATGCCTCTCTCTGATATCAATGCTCTAGTGCTTATTTTGTTATATCGATCTTCCTCCTGTTTGTTGGTAAATCGAGTAACATCATATTCTGGAGCTGATGAAGATGAGGAAGCTCTGGCGGCTCGTTTTCTAGAGGCCATTGTGAAAGTTGTTGGAAAATTTTCAGCAGCGTTTCCTTTGTTTCTTTGAGGTTTCCCAACAACTATCACTCCACACAGTAACAATAACCAAGCAAAATCAGACCACAACAACAATACACCACGAATCAACTCTACAAAGCAACACTTAACCCCAAAATCACAAACTCCCACAGCAATGTCCCGCAACACAACACAAACAGCACACACCCGAGCAACAATCACCCTCACAGCACCAACAACACGTAGCTCGTACCACACCCAAGTCTACAAGTTATTCTCTCCACTAACCTTTAATTCTCAAGAGAGTGATGAAGGTTACCTTTTTGAGTGGTTGCTCTTCACCGCTTCATTGACCCAAGTGAAAGAATGATGTTGTGGAGCGATGCTAGGAGTTTTGAGTGGGGATGGTTTGTGGGGATTGGTAGTATTTGGGAGAATTTGTGGTAGATTTTTGGTGTTTGGGAATCTATTTTCGGTGCTTGGTAGAGAGGGGAAGGGTTTGTGTGAAAGTGGGAATAATTGGGGATTTAGGGCTTTTTATTTCTGAAATCGCTTCAAAGACCGTGATCTGCATAATGGCATCGCGATGCTAAAAATCTTGTGACCTTCTGAACATTCGGCACGCGCTTTGTAAAATGTGCATGGTCTGACCAATTCCGTGTTTTCCACTATTTTCTTCGTGCTTAGTGTCCGATTCCTTCACCTATCATCACAACACAACAAAAATACCAAAAGTGAAACTGTTCTATTTAAACTAATTGCATAATTTAAACATTGGTTACCTCCCAAGTAGCGCTGTCTTTAACGTCTTTTAGCCGGACGCAGGTTCCTTATTCAATCATTAGGGTAAATTAACCCCACAACCTATCCATTTAAAAATCATTCTTCTCTTCCTTACTCTATTCTTCTTTTTCACAGTGTTGGGTTCAGTAAGATTTACATGTTTGACAGCTTTCATCTCATCCACTTTTGTTTCAGCTTTCAAACTAACCTGTGGGTTCACAGCCGTCTCAAAGATCTTTCTACCTTTGGTTTGTGCTTGCTGAGCTGCTGTGTCAGTTGTGCTCACTGCGAAGCATTTGTTCCTGGCATGTGATTCAATGGTAGATTTGAACACTTTGAATACCATCTCTTCTTCTTGAACCCTGAGTCTCAACTCTCTCTTTTCCACATCAATTAGGGCTCTACCAGTAGCTAGGAACGGTCTTCCCAAAATAATAGGCATGTCATCATCTTCCTCCATGTCAAGAATGAGGAAGTCTGCTGGAAAGAAGAACTTACCCACCTTGACTAACACATCTTCCACTATGCCTCGGGGGTGTACCATTGATCGGTCAGCAAGCTGCTGATTAACTGTGGTTGGCTTGGCTTCCCCCAAACCCAATCTCTTGAACACAGATAGGGGCATAAGATTTATGCTAACCCCTAAGTAACAAAGTTTCCTGTTGCATGTTACCTTTCCAATAGTGCAGGGCAGGGTGAAGCTTCCTGGGTCTTTCAGTTTACGTGGCAACTTCTTTTGTAAGATAGCGCTGCACTCCTCTGTCAGCACTACTGTCTCATAATCCGCCAACCTCCTCTTCTTCCCAAGTATCTCGTTCATGAATTTGAAATATGTGGGCATTTGTTCTAACACCTCAATGAAGGGGATATTGATATGGAGCTTCTTGAATACCTCCAAGAACTTGGAGAACTGCTTATCTAGGGCCTTCTTTTGGAGCCTTTTAGGGTAAGGGATTTTATCAGTGTATTCCCTCAAAGGTGTCGGTGAAGCTTTCTCTACTGTAGGGCGGTCATCAGTGACCCCCCCCCCCCCCATTTTCTACATCAACTGTGTTCTTACACTCTTTCTCACTCACACTCTTGGTTGGGAGCAACACACTCAATCGCTTTCACTTCTCAACAAAGCTCGACATCGCTCTGCAGGATTAACCTCTGTGTTGCTCGGAAGAGTACCTTGGGGTCTGCTGTTTACCATCTTTTTTCAGTTGCCCCACCTGCATTTCCAAGTTCCTGAGAGAGGACCTTGTTTCGGACATGAACTAATTCTGCGAGTTGGTGAGTGTAAGCAAAACAACTCTCAGTTCATCAGGCTTTTCCTGTTGGGTGGGTGGTCTAAACTGTTGCGATGATGTAGCTGATCGGTGTATTTTATATACGCTTTTTGAGTCATTTTAGTTAGTCTTTTGTCCCTTTTTGTACAAATACGTGTCGTATTAGGATATATTTTCTTTCTTTTGAGTCAAAGTGGTTAAAATTGTCCAATGGCGGAAAAGGAGCGAAAAGAGGGCAAAAACGGAGGTTCCAGAGCTTGAAATGCGAGAAAGTGGCGAGCTGGGCAGAAACACCATTGCAGCGCCGCGGCGCCTCCAGCTAACAGATAGCAGGGCCGCGGCGCCCAATATCCAGAAGGCCGCAGAAGTTGCAGCGCCGCGGCGCCTCTAGACAGCAGAGTGCAGGGCCGCGGCGCCAAATCACACGAGCAATGCGAAGTTCCGCCTTGCGGCGCCGATAGCGGCAGCGCGAGGAGGAAAAATCAGGTTTAATGATGAATTCTGGGTCAGGCCTGAAGGGAAACGTTTGAGGCGGTTTTGAGCCTATAAAAGGAGAACCCTAGGCAGTTTTCAAGGGTTCCCTTTCTTGCACAAACACAAGATTTCTTGAAGTTGAAGATTGGAGACCTTAACTTAGTAATTTTCTTTTCTTTCTTTCTTTATTTCAGTTTTGATGTTGAATATTGAATTAGTTCTTGTCATGTCAATGGCTAGGAACTAATTCCATTATAGGGTTTTCCATGTTAAATCACTTGAACCTTATATTATGAATTGATGCATGTTTATGGTTATTCTTCTTATTGTTGAGATTTACCCAATAATTGCTTTGAATGTTTGGTAATTAATTGATCACTAATTATCATTATTTGTATGATTTCTAATCAAACTTCGAAAGGAGGAGGTTGTGAATATGCTGTAAGTTGGGTAGACATATTTTGGATTGGGGATGAAAATACCTCAATTACTTGTGTAGCGTTAATGAGAGGTCTAAACACCTAATTTTACGCATGGCGCGTGACGATTAACTAGATTTTTGGTCTTAATCCTCCTATAGAGTCATCCTTATCACCGAAAGGTAGAAAGGAGCGATACTGGGGTTGAGTGTTTATATAGCCTTAACGGGAGTATAAAACGATTTAGTAAACCTGCTAGCTCCAAAAGAAGAAGAACCATAATTCATTTCATTAATAAGTAATATAAGCGGATAGTTGAGGAGACTTGGAAGCCCTATTTCCATCACTACTGAAGTAAACACATAGTTAATTAGTATTTATAATTGTTAGTTATAAACAACAAAATCAAATATCGGTTACCAAATAGATACCAAAAGATAGATAATTAGTACTTGAACCCTAATCCTTGTGGACGATATTCGGTCTTACCTACACTATATTACTTGTCACGATAACGTGCACTTGTGTTAAAGTGTGTGCATCTTTTCGCGCATCAAGTTTTTGGTGCCGTTGCCGGGGATTAGGCATAGTTCAATATCAATTTTATCTATTTTTAATTTCTAATTTGGTTTTTTTAATTTTTTTTATTTTTTTTATTTTTACGTTTTTGATTTTTTTTCCCAGTAAAAATCAGGGTGCCGTGATCTGTTTGTCTATTTTTTTTTCAGGAAATCAGTTTATGCGAAGGAGAAGAGGGGCAGACACTCTTGTTCCCTTCAATCCAGAGATTTAGAAAACCTGTAAACTGAACAGAAAGAACCAGCGGATTGCAGCCTTAGTTGAGATAGACGGCGTCCAAAACAACAATATGATGAGAGAAGGGTTAGGTGAAAATCAACCTAACCAAGGAATGCCTCGGCGAGTACCTATGGATGTCGAGGAGAGAGTTCAAGTCCAGGCAGAAAGAATCTTGGGAGACTACGTACTGCCGAGGGTGAACGGAGCACAGACATGTATTAGGCTCCCAACAATAGGAGCGAATAACTTTGAGATCAAACCGGCGATTTTAAGCATGGTGCAGAACACAGTACAATTTGGAGGACTGCCATCAGAGGATCCACATATGCACATAGCTAATTTCTTGGAGCTATGTGCAACTTTCAGATATAACGGCGTTACTGATGATGTCGTCAGATTGAGGCTCTTTCCCTTCTCACTCAGGGATAGAGCAAAAGTATGGTTTAATTCCCTGCCAGTTGATTCGATTTTTACATGGCAAGAGCTGGCACAAAAATTTCTAGCCAAATTCTTTCCCCGTGCAAGCGTGAAATTGAGAGGGAGTGAATAATTTCTACCGCGGATGGAGAGTCACTATCTGAAGCTTGGGAGAGGTTCAAAGATTTGCAGAGAAAGTGCCAGCACCATTGTATTGAGTTGTGGAACTTGGTCCACATCTTCTATAACGGTGGCGGAACAACGGAACAATTATAGATGCAAGCGGTGGGACATTCATAGGAAAGCGACTCTGAAGCTTACGAATTATTAGAAGATATGGCCACCAACAACCATGTCACCGAAGATAGACCAATGAGTGGTCGGAGAACAGTGGGAGTCCACGAGATAGATGTCATCGCTGCCTTGAATGCCTAAGTGGCCCTTTTGACGAAAGCAGTGCAACAACATCTGATGTCGATAAATGCGGTCTGAGATGCCTAAGAGCTGTAAAATATGTGGAGGCCCACATACATTCGATAGGTGTCCTTCAGCTGATCGTAATAATATGCCAATCGAGCAGGCAGAGTGTCAGGCCGTGGGTAACTATCAGAGACCCCAAAACAACCCATACTCCAACACATATAATCCAGGGTAGAGGAATCGCCCAAATTTCTCATGGAGAGGAGACCAGGGGCAGCAGAATCAATATAGGGGCCAGTATCAAAACCAGCAGCACCAGAATCAGCGACCGCTACTCGGGCCGCGCCTTACCAGCGGTTGATGCACTGTTGGCGAGAAAAACAAGATGGTGAAGCGGCTTTGTTGCTTTTCGCAACGCCTGACCAGGATTCGTGGCGAAACTAGATCCTCGTTCAGAAACTTGGAAACATAAGTGGGTCAGCTAGCAAAGCAATCAAGCGAGAACAGGCGTACAGCGCGAAGCAACACGAGGTGAATCAGAGAACAATGCGAGCGATGCGGTTGAAAGTGGTAAGCGATTGGAAGCGATGATCACCTCAGTGGCGGTTGAGCGAAGGCGAGAGATAGAAAGAGAAGGTGGTTGAATCTCACGATGGTAGAAAACTCGGAGAAGGAGTATCTGAGAGAAGATCCCATTCCCAGAGATTGCGGAAGCGGTTGATAAACAATTCTCTAAATTTTTGGAGACATTCAGAAAATTGCATATCAACATACCCTTTATAGAAGCGTTGGAGCAGATGCCCTCCTATTTCAAATTCATGAAGGAGATCTTGGGGAAGAAGAAAGCGGCGAGTACGAGATGGTAGCACTAACGGAGGAGTGCAGTGCTATCTTGCAGAAGAAGTTTCCCCCTAAACTAAAAGACCCAGGGAGCTTTACACTACCTTGCACAGTTGGCAGGGTGACGTGCAACAGGGCTCTTTGCGATTTAGGGGCAAGCATAAATTTGATGCCTTTGTCAGTATTTAAACGTTTGGAGTTGGGTGAGGCAAAACCAACCACTGTGAGCTATGACTAGCGATGGGGCGGTGGTTCACCCAAGAGGAAGATTGAGGGCGTGATTGTTAAAGTAGAAAAATTCTTTTTCTGCGGACTTTCTCATTCTTGACATGGAAGAGGATGCAAATCCTATCATATTGGGAGACCATTCTGGCGGCGAGGAGAGCCTTGATCGATGTAGAAAGAGGAGAGCTAACGTTGAGGGTGGAGAAGGAAGAAATGGTGTTTAAAGTATTTAAACACATCATTGAGCCACCAACCATGAGCAGGTTCTTTGCAATCAGCACCATCAAAACCCGCGTGAGTCGATCAAGTCAAACGAGGAGATGACTCACAAAGCGGTATGTGTTCTGAACCTTCCTTGAAGATAATTCTAAGCGAGAGAAGAAGAAGAAGAAAAGAAAAAGCGAAAAATGTAGAAAATGGATTAGTTGTGGGGTAATCACCCGTACTTATTGAGTTAAGGAACTGCGTCCGGCTAAAAGGCGTTAAAAACGGTACTTGGGAGGCAACCCAGGTATTTTGATTTAGTTTACTTTAATATAGTAGTTTTTTTATTAGAACGGTCTCGCGAGGTAGTGTTTGTGTTGTGATTGGCAGTGTAGGCGATAAATTGAAGGCGGCGAAGAAACGGCCAGATTTCGAGAAAAAGCAGGTTAGCGCGCGGCTGATGTGAGCGCGCGCCGTAAAAAAGCGGCGAAGATTAGCGCGCGGCACCGAGGCGGCGCGGGGCCAAAAACCCAGAAAAATTGCCAAGTCTAGGCGCGGCCGACATGGCGCAATCAGTAGTGCGAGAAGTTGGCGCCGTGGCGAAATCTAGAAAGTAATAAAATGCCCAAAGACCCGATTTTCCCCAAATTCAAATCAAAACATAACCTTTCTTTTCCACAAAACCCACGAAAATTCAAACCTCACCCACAAATCTTCCATAAATCAGACCCAAACACAACAAAAAACTCTTAAAATCCCTAAACCCTTAACCATTTCAACCAACAAAACTTCATCCCAATGCCTCAAATCACCATTAGAAGCAAGAAAACCTTGAAGAACACCATCAAAAAGGTAATCTTCATCTCTTCTTGAAAGCTTTACAGTAGTCAAAAGGAGGTAGTAGTTTGGAGGAATGTTGTATTGTTGAAGTTGTTGGGGTGTTGAAAAATTGGTTATACAAAGAGGGTGGGGGTATTGTGTAGTACAGGAGTTGGAGTTTGGAGGTGTGGGAGTTGTGTAGAAATTGAAGTTTTTGAGGGTGATAGTGTTGGGTAGTGTTGTGGATACGAAGGAAAAGCTGTAAAAAGTTATCTAACATGTCTGCCAGAAAGAGAAGAGCCTCCACATCTACATCGGCCCATGATATGATGAGACTAGGTTTGTCGGTAGAAGTGCTCAAGATAGATACCAAAAGCTCGATCTGAGACCCTTAATCCACGAAGGGAATGGACTATCAAAGGGACTCGCTGGAAGAGGGGGATGTCTATGAGCCCATTCGGGCGATGATTGAGATGAAGGGGTGGAAAAGATTTGTAAAACCGGGAGAGATAGCACCAATAAACACAGTGATGGTGCGTGAATTTTATGCTAATCTTCCGGAGAAGGTGGAAAATGGATGCTTTGTGAGGGGAAAATATGTGCCTGTGACGGCAGAAGAGGTAAATGCGCAATTGGAAACAATTGATGTTGAAGGAGGAGATGGTGATTGGAACTATTTTAGAACATGGTCTAGGAACACCAACAACATCAACTGAAATGTCATCGCAGACACAGTGAGCTACCCTGGGGCTGCATTTGATATTGCCAGAAATGGGTCAAGAGGACTGAGCAGGTGCCAGTTCAACAAAGCAGCCAAGGGTTGGCTGTATTTCGTCAGTGCCCACATGATTCCATCCACGCACTTTACCAGAGTGCCAGAAGACAGAATCAAACTGATATATGGAATTATGACGGGAAAGACGATTGATGTGGGAAAGGAGATAGTGCAAAGTATTGAAGAGACCAGCCGGTTAGTAACAACAGGTGGGTTGGGACATGGCTCAATCATTACAACTCTATGCGCCATCAATGGGGTCCCAACCCTACCCAATGACACTCGTGAGAGAAACCAACTGCCTGTGTCATATGGGATAATGCACGCCTTCCGGACCAATTCCCCAGCGGCAGAAGAAGAGCACCGGCGCGCCTGGCGGCAGCGAGAGCGCCGTGAGCGAAGATGAGCACGAAATAGAGGCTCAATATGCGGCGAGGAGCGCCACCACCAACCACGTAATCAGAACCTTGATTACCCGTGATGGAGCGATTACTCCAGAATCAGATGAGGATGATGCAGAGTTTGGACACGGTGATACAAGGACAACAAGAAACGAGGCAGCAAATTAACGAGATGAGTTCCTTGTTCAACCAGTGGTCAATGCAATATCCAATGCCACCGCCACCACCACCATTTTAACCAAGTCTGTAAGTGTCTTGTTTTCTTTTATTGTCTTTGCGTCTACACACATTGGGGACAATGTGTGATTTAAGTTTGGGGGGTGTTTTATTTGTGTCTTATTATTATAGTATGTTTTAATCTTTTTGTTGTTTTTGTATATTTTTGAGTCATAATTTATTTTTTTTTGAGTCATAATTGTCTGTCAAAAGATCATGTATGTTGTAGTTACTAGAAACACCTAGTGAAGTAAGGTGGAATAATGTAATGGAATTAGAAGCAACTATCTAAACACTTAGGTTAGATATGCCAAAAACTCACAAAATCTGTCTACTTGGAGTTTCTTGCTTGAATTGTGCATGCGAAATGATGAAAACCTATGTGTTATGATTGCTTGCTATTTGAGGCGAAATAGTTAGGATATGCATGTTTAGGGAGATGACTCAGGCGTTTCTTCGTTAGCCAATTCTTACCACTCTTTTCTATCCCTGACTTTAAAAATATCCCTAGTCAGCCCCATTGAGCCTAAAAATTGAACTTTTTCTTTGACACCCTATATTCCCATACTTATGTCATAAGTAAACATGTGAAATAGTTGGAATAAATTGTGTTAAAAAGAGACAAAAAGAGTGAACAAAAGTGATGCACCCCAATAAAAAAGTAATGAGAAATAGGCAAAAGCCTAAGTTTGGGGATGCTTGTTATTATAATACACTTCACTCTCCCGAAACAAAAGAGGGAAAATATAGATTTGAAGTGAAGAAAAGAATCAAAAGAAAAGGGAAACACTGAAAAACTAAAGAGCTTATGGTACACAAAAATGAGCCTAAATGCCTATTTTTACCTACCCATACCTAAGCCTACATTACAACCCTTAAAAGTCCTGAAGATCTCTTTTATGCATATCCATGATTAGTGGAGAGTAGCAAGTAAAAATGCCATAGAATTTTTTTGAAATTAACATGCATGATTCAGTATTTGACTTCCATTAGGCATGATAAAAATGAGTTTGCGAAATATCTAGCTTAATGTGTTTAGTGTGCTAAAAATTTCATGCTATATGTTCCTGCATATTATTCTGCTAATATTCATGGTTTTCTAAGTAATACCAATGCAGCAAAAGTGATCAATGTCATTGAGTCTGTTTATTTTTCTTTTTCTTGAGTCTTTATTTCTTTCTTTTTATCTTTGCTCGAGGGCGAGCAAAGGTTAAGTTTGGGGGTATTTGATCGGTGTATTTTATATACACTTTTTGAGTCGTTTTTAGTTAGTCTTTTGTCCCTTTTTATACAAATACGTGTCGTATTAGGATAGATTTTCTTTCTTTTGAGTCAAAGTGGTTAAAATGGTCCAATGGCGGAAAATGAACGAAAAGAGGGCAAAAACGGAGGTTCCAGAGCTTGAAATGCGAGAAAGTGGCGAGTCGGGCATAAACACCGTTGCAGCGCCGCGGCGCCTCCAGCTAACAGATAGCAGGGCCGCGGCGCCCAATATCCGAAGCGCGAAGTTGCGGCGCGCGGCTCTGAAACAGCGAGTGCGGGCGCGGCGCCAAATCACGAGCAATGAGAGTTCGTGGCGCGCTGATAGCGAGCGCATGGCCGACGGGAAAATCGAGTTTAATGACGAATTGCAGGTCGGGCACGAGAGAAAAGTTTGAGCGGTTTGAGCTTATAAAGGAGAACCCTGGCGGTTTTCAAGGGTTCCCTTTCTTACAAACACAAGATTTCTTGAAGTTGAAGATTGGAGACCTTAACTTAGTAATTTTCTTTTCTTTCTTTCTTTATTTGATTTTGATGTTGAATATTGAATTAGTTCTTGTCATGTCAATGGCTAGGAACTAATTCCATTATAAGGTTTTCCATGTTAAATCACTTGAACCTTATATTATGAATTGATGCGTGTTTATGGTTATTCTTATTGTTGAGATTTACCCGATAATTGCTTTGAATGTTTGGTAATTAATTGATCACTAATTATCATTATTTGTATGATTTCTAATCAAACTTGAAAGGAGGAGGTTGTGAATATCTTTGTAAGTTGGGTAGACATATTTTGGATTGGGGATGAAAATACCTCAATTACTTGTGTAAGCGTTAATGAGAGGTCTAAACACCTAATTTTACGCATGGCGCGTGACGATTAACTAGATTTTTGGTCTTAATCCTCCTATAGAGTCATCCTTATCACCGAAAGGTAGAAAGGAGCGATATTGGGGTTGAGTGTTTATATAGCCTTAACGGGAGTATAAAACGATTTAGTAAACCTGCTAGCTCCAAAAGAAGAAGAACCATAATTCATTGCATTAATAAGTAATATAAGCGGATAGTTGAGGAGACTTGGAAGCCCTATTTTCATCACTACTGAAGTAAACACATAGTTAATTAGTATTTATAATTGTTAGTTATAAACAACAAAATCAAATATCGGTTACCAAATAGATACCAAAAGATAGATAATTGGTACTTGAACCCTAATCCTTGTGGACGATATTCGGTCTTACCTAGACTATATTACTTGTCACGATAACGTGCACTTGCGTTAAAGTGTGTGCATCTTTTCGCGCAAATCTCACAATTCACAGGCATTTGGACTGCATTCACAGACATAGTGTTCTGCTGCAGTTGCTTTGTCAATAGGGTCACCTGCGCATTTAATGATATGATAGCATCTATCTCATGTATGCCCATAGTCTTACTGCTACTCGCAGACCTGTCATCTTCCCCTTGATGATTATTGGCATCCATGTCCTCTAGTAACTCATGTGCCTCATTGACACTCTTTCTCATGAACGCTCCCCCTGATGCAGCATCAATTATGGTACGAGTAGTACCACTCATCCCATTATAAAAAATGTGGACCAACATCCACTTCTCTATACCATGATGGGGACATTTTCTCTGTAAATCCTTAAATCGCTCCCTTGCATCATACACCGACTCTTCATCTACCTGATATAAATTGTTCAACTCTCCCCTTAACTTTGCTGCCTTTGAAGGAGGGAAGACCTTTGCGAGAAACTTTTGGGCTAAATCCTGCCAGGTGGTGACGGAGTTGGCAGGTAGTGAGTTCAACCAGCTCTTGGCTCTGTCCCTAAGTGAGAACGGGAAGAGCCTCAATCTAATGACGTCGTCAGTAACTCCATTGTACTTGAAGGTGGCACACAGCTCCAGAAAATTGGCAATGTGCATGTGGGGGTCTTCAGACGACAATCCCTCAAACCGTATTATGTTCTGGACCATGCTCCGACTGGCTGGCTTGATCTCAAAGTTGTTTGCCTATTCTTTGGGAGCACGATGCGTATACGTGCGATGGCAGTAGGCGAGAACATAGTCTCTAAGCTTTTCCATTTGGAACTGGGTGGCTCCTACATTTTCGATACCTCATTGTTCTCCCCATTCTGATTCAGTTGGTTTTCCATGGTCACTGAATCAGATATTCTCTTGTTTCGCCTATTCTGCTTGCAAGCTTTCTCAATCTCAGGGTTAAAAGGAACAAGTGTGTCTGCTCCTCTTCTTCTTCGCATAAACTAAGTCCCTGAAATCGATCAAATCAACAAACAAATCAAGGCAATGAGGTTCTAAAATATATATATATATATATATATATATATATATATATATATATATATATATATATATATATATATAAAACCAAAGTAGAAATAAGAATAAATTATTCGATATTAGAAGTACGCCAGTCCCCGACAACGGCGCCAAAAATATGTTAGGCGGATATTTCCACCTGCTCACGCAAGTGTACGTATCGTTACAAGTAATATAGTCTTGTAAGACCGAGTTTATCGTCCACAAAGACTGATTTTTAATTACCGAACATCTATTCTAGGTTATCTATTTGGCAAACGATAATTGATTTGGGTTTTATCTAACTACTAGAATGATTGCAAGAAGTAAACTAAATTGTTGAGGTTTAATCAGTTATGAAGGAATTAGGGCTTCCAATATCCTCGACTATCCACTCTTTTCAATCCTTAATGCAACTAGAATGACTTCTTCTTCTACGTTAAGATAGTGGTTAACTAGACTGTCTTATATTCCGGTTAGGATATATAATCGCTCAACCTCAGTGCAGAACCCTTATATATTTCTATGATAGGATTTATCATATAGGAAGATTAAGAACAATAACCTATAATGCTACACAAGTATCGGAGTACTTTCATCCGTGATTTTAACCTATGTCTATTCAATTACAGCATATCTAAATCTCTCCTCTCGGTTGTTGATTCGAAATCATATAGATTATGATAATTAATGACCAGTTAACTATCAAATATTCATACCAAATATTGAATAAATCTTAATCAAGTGAAGAAGAAATCAAACTAATGCATTAATTCATGAAATAGAGTTTCAAGTGATTCAATAGGAAAGCCCTAATAAAGTGTTTAGCTCCTAGCCATAGTCACGCTAAGAACTAATACAAATACCAACATAAACTGAATTGAAAACTAAAGAAAGAAAAAGTACTTAGAATTAGGTCTCCAATTGTAGCCTCTAATTTGTCTTCAATTGTGTTGTGTGATAGAATGTCCAACTCCCTTCAATAGAATAATTCCTAGGGCTTAAGTATGTTGCAAATTTCATGCCCTCTGTACCCTTCTGCCTTTGGCCAAATTTACTTCGGATTCTGAATTTTCCGCATCGGCACCATAGTTCTGCAGAATGGCACTGCGGTGCCGAAAATCCTGCGGCTTCTCAGTAATTATGGCACCGCGGTCCTGCTTTACCTTCGTCCGAATCTCTAATTTTCAACCTTTTTGCCTCGGGACCCTCCTTTTATGCCCACTTTTAGCTTCTTTTTGCCATTTTTCTATTTAGAACCGATGTGACTCAAAAGAAAGAAAAACAACCCTAACAAGAAACTTATTTAAACGAAATGAGAAAAATACTAACTAAAAATGACTCAAAAGCGTATACAAAATATGCCTAACAGAACCACTAGATATCAGTTATCCAGGGATGATACTAACCCCATATATATCGATGCAACTACAGATGTATCTACTTTGGGCAGAAGAACAAGCACTTCTCAGTTTCCCTAAAAAATGTCCAGTAGAATCTTTGAAAGAACAGTAGACCCTCAGCCTGTTGTCAAGAAATCGAGGGTTGAGACGCAAGTCCCTGCTTGTTCAAGCAGTGACACAGGTGACACTGATTTCAACCTCTCCTCCGAGGATAATGATGAAGAAACCTTTGCTGGTCATCAAAGAGAACCACAACTTTCAAATGGTCAACCAGAATCCTCTGTCTCTATTCTTCAAAGTTCATCTGAAGATGAGGAAATTCAAGATGAAACACCTCTGAAGAAGTACTGTTCCAGAGGAATTCCCCGATCCGCAAGACCTGAGGTCTTTCAAGATGTTGCCCAAAATGTTCCCAACAATGCTACAACATCTCAAGCCACTGAAGAGATATCCTCTCCATCCTCATCTACAAACACTGAGTCTGAGCCAAAAGATGAGGTACTTGATTTTTATGATAGATTCTATTCCCAAATAAAGCATGATAGATGAAATTGGTACAAGAATAGAATGATCAGGGCAGAGAAGGTGGTAGATTTAACTTCTTGCTCTGAATATGGATTGGTTGAGTTTCTGGACGATCGCAAGCTTCTAAAATCTGTGACAAATAAAGACCCTTATATTGATGATGTGATTAAGTTGTTTTATGCAAAATTTAAATTATGAAATAGACAGAACTTCCTCCAATTTTTTTGGGAAGGTCTATCTATATAACAAAATTTACAATTTTACTCCTTTCATCATCAATGAGTGTCTTAGTACTGAATGTGAAACTAGTAGCAGCCCTACAGAAAAAATGACAGCAAACAAGGACAAGATTATAGAATACTTCACTGGAGGTATAGTGAAGAAGTGGACCTCTAGGTATCCCGCCTCAAAACTGACAGCCTTGTTTTCTACCTTACACAAGATTGCAATTCACAATTGGCTTTCTTCTTTAAATGAGTCAATTGTCACTTCTGGTCAAGTCTCACTGCTATACAAGATTGGCAACAGATTGAGAGTTGATTTAGAAAAAGTAATATTCTATCAAGTTACCAATCTTGCTGAAAAAGAATCTACTTTGGTACTGCCCTATCCCTCACTGATCTATAAAATTTTAGTTAGTCAGAGGTTTACACCTCTAAGAAATGATATGGAAACAACCTGAGACGTATGCAGTGAACAAAGCAATATTGAAGAGCAAAGAAAGAGTTATCAATATTCCCTGGAAAAAGGAAATAAACTGTGAAAATGTTGCCCCAAATATCCCAAACATTCAGGTCAACACTAGTCCAAGACAATATGAATTGTCTATGCATTGACTAGTGGAGTATATTACGAAATAACTTACAAATCGCTGAAATTGATAATGTTAGAGATGCACTAGTGCGAACAAGGGACCATTTCTTACTTCTGCTTTCTTCACAAAAAGGGGGAGAATAAGCTGAAGCTGAGGGGGAGCAGATACAGAGGGAGCAAAAGATGGCTGGTGAAGGCACAAGTAGAGAAGTTGTTGCTGCAAAAGAAGATATTAATGCTGTCATGCAGAGAGAAGAAGCACTTGAAAGAAAAGTCTTGTTGGCAAGAATAAGGCTCCGTGCAGAAACTGAAGCTACAAGACTAAGAGCTGAAGCTGAAGATGAAACTATCAGATTGAGGGTGGAGCAAGCAGAAATCATGGAAAAGTAGAAAGTGGCTGGAAGCTACTACAGATTCATGATATACAAGGATGTGTGCTGACTGGTTAATGTTTGTTTACTGACTGGTTACTGTTTTCTAAATTGGGATGTACTAAACAATGTTCTCACAATTTCATTTTTTTAATGTTGTCGTTTTGGGATGTAATTATATTGACTATATTTGGGTATGTCTAATCCTATATATATATATATATATATATGAATGTCGTATATATATTGTCTTGTATATGTTGTGTTTATATGCCATCACAGGTTGAGGGGGAGCATTAACATTTGTCGTAGGTCACTCGCACTGAAAAGATTCATTTTGTGAAGAAATGCAAAAAAGGGAGAATGTTAATGTTGGGTTTGATGTTATGACATTTTACCTAACATATCATTTTCAGTACTAAGTTAAAATTAGAAAATATTGGAACAAATGTCATGATATTGGACAACATTACGATACTTGATTTTGCCCTTACTTGTGGTGAAGGCGATCTGGGATTTTACCATAATGATAAAATGACCTGGAAAGAAACTTTTGAGCTTATTATAAAAGTGGGAAGACCAAGTCCAAGAGGTTAGAGGATCTTGCTCCATATTTTTCTCCAACAAACCCTATCAAGCTGTCCACCTTTAGCTCAACCTCTACAACGTTTCATTGAGCATTTCAAGAAAGACTCTCTACTATAAATAGAGAAGCTGCATCAAGGAATCGATATCCAGAAAAATCAAAAGAAAATATCAAGAGAGCTCTCTGATATCACGATCAGAAAACTGGATCGCAAGTGTTGCCTGAGCGTGTCGACGACATTCTGTCCAACATTATAATTGCTGCTTAGATTCTAGATTTGTTCTTTATTGAAGCAATTGTAATGAGATATTGTCTATGTCTACTTAGTTAGATTTTTCAGGCATAAGTCATCTGCGACTTAAACCTTTTTATTTCTTTTGTATTATTTTGTAATATTGTAAAAGAAGAATTATATTCAATTGTATATATATATATATATATATATATATAATACTTTCGGTCATTGACCGTCATAGGTTATAACCTATGTAAATTTAAACTATTGTGTTCTTTATTATTTCCGCTGCATTTTACTCTTCAAAGGTTTTTCTGTTTTTATCTAAATGTCGTCACTTGTGTCGGACGACATTGTTAATGACATTTGCTAACTGTTTCAGCATACAAGCAATTTTACTTTCGGTTTGTTTTTTATTATTCCATAGTATTACCCCGGGACCCAACAAACTTTGCTAACGTCATGGTATATTTGTTCACAATCACTAACGGAGGATAAAGTTGACTAATAAAATAGAGTAGATGAGTATATTTGACTATTTTCCCTATTTTTTATCCACCGTTTGATTGGTACATGTATTGGATAATTTCTAAAAATAATTAGTTGTTACAAAAATACCCTCCATACTATAGTATGTTATATACTTCATGAATAATTGTGTTTTTAACCATATTTATGCATGCATTAAAGTCCATTGCATTGCTAATATAATAGTTTCCTATGTATAGGATAATACCAAATATAGTATATAACTAATACTTGCATTAATTATACGTAGGTTGAAAAAGTGCACCAAACAAGATATTATTAATGCATAAAGTCAATGCATGTATTATCTAATATATCTTAACAAACTACCCCTAAGACATATTAAGGATGCTGATGTGACATTGTTAATAATGGGAAAAGAGACAGTTCTCAGGTAAAGAAAAAAAACTTAGTGAAGCAAGAGTCAGATATATGGTCCTGCTTTGTCAGACCAATTTTAAAAGCTGCTGGGTCATTGCATGCCTTTGGAGTCATGTGAAATATTGAATGTGTTTTATGTACTGTTTTGCCAACTAATACTAGCTGTGCTTTCAGGAAATTTATGAGCAAGAAAATATGACTGCCTCTATTGTGCATGTGAGAGAGAGAGAGCTGTGTTTGTCAGTCTTTTGGATGCTTTTAGCCTTTTACTAATAATGATGGTCTTTTGGGTCCTGTAAAATGTTAGGAGCTTAACATATATAATAATATATTCAATATAATCCCAATGTGTGGATTTGAGGGATGGAATTTGGAGTATATTACATAAGGTTCTTATTTCTGGCACTCCTGCAATTTCATTGCAATCACTCAAGGGAATCCTCCCACATGTAAGATTCACACATCAAAAATAAGATGGAAACATGAACTCTTTAGATAAACTTGGACAATTTTCACTGTATAAGCTAGTTTTTGGGGTTGAGTCTCTAGCAATGCTGGATTGATGTTACACCATGGTTAGGCTTCATGTTGTCTTTCAATTTGTAGAAGTTTCTTCCTATGCTAGATGAGTTTTTAATGATGTTTGGACAGATTTCACACCATGTTTAGTACTTTGGGTCATTCGCACAGATGCCCCTATTTTGAGGCGGTCTTTAATTTTTGCCCTTTAAATTTATGTTTTTAAATTTTTGCTCTTCATTATTTTTTGATATGACATAATTAGAATTTCGCAAGGCATAATTACTATTTATTTTTGGCATATGTATCATAAATAATCCACAAATTATGCCGGATAAGCATAATTTCAACACTCAACATAATATGAAAAAACAAAATTTCATATTTCGACGGCATAATTAGTGTATAACTTCAACATATGTATCATAAAATTCACACAAACTATACCGAATAAGGCATAATTTTCAATACTCAACATAATCTAAAAATATTACTATAAAACAATGCCGCATAACTTCATTCCTACATAATTTATGTCGTGCGAGATAAAATTTCAGTTTTCGAAAAGAAAAATATTATAGAGACTATGCCTTGCGAAGTAGACCTGAATATTTTCATAAAATAAATAGCAGAGGCAAAAATTAAAGACCACGAATATGAAGTGCAAAAATTAAAGATCGGTGCGTTAGAAGGGAAATCCGCGCAAAAAATGTAGTACTTTTTTGTCCCAAGTTATATGGTATTTATCCAATTTGAAGACGTCTCAAAATGTTTCATAATTATTCCATTAATAATAATATCCTGCAAAACTTTCAAAATTTTGAAAAAAATCAAAATCGTTGAATTATTCCTAGTATAGACTTTGATATTCTTTTGGTATCATCATCGATGTTATTTTAAATAATTTAACAAAATTTTAAATTTTAAATTCTTAATCACTGTATGTATTAAAGCACCATAATACAAAATGAGAGGAAGTAAGTATGAGTTTGCGCACTCTATAAATCGAATTTGACAAAAAATCGAAAATATGGGTAACCAATAAAGCTTTGCATTGTTAAAAAGCTTTCGATTATTATTTTCATTTCTGCCATAAAAAACTTTGTTAGGTCCCGTGGACTATGAAATAATAAAAATAAACTGAAAATAAATAAACTCGAATGTCAATTCAGTTTCCGAATGTCGGCGATAATGTCGTCCGGCACCAGTGACAACACTTCAGTAAAACATAAACTTTAAAGAGTAAATGTAGCGGAATTTAAAGAACACAAGGGTTTAATATTTACATAAGTTATATATTGATATAACCTATGACGGTCAGTGACCGAAAGTATTGTATATATTTATATACAATTAAATAAATTCCTTATTTTATAATATTACAAAAGGAATTAAAAAGTTTAAGTCGCAGATGACTTCTGTCTGAAAAATCTACCTAACTAGACATAGACAACATCTCATTACAATTGCTTCAATAGAGAACAAATCTAGAATCTAGGCGTGATTATAATGTTGATGAATGTTGTCGACGATCGAACAACGATTGTGATTCAGATTTCTGAGATGAAATTCCGAGAGCTCTCTTGGTATTTTTACATTTTGTTTCTGAATATCGATTCACTGATGCAACCTTTCTATTTATAGTAGAGGGTCTTCCTTGAAATGTTCATTGAATCGTTGTAGAAGTTGAGGAAAAGGTGGACAGCCGATAAGGTTTGTTGGAGAAGATTGTGGAACAAGATCCTCTAACTTCTTGGACTTGTTCCCCAAGCTTAGCAACAACTTTGACTTGGTCTTCCCACGTTTTTCATCAGCTCCAAAACTCCTTGTCAAGTCACTTTACTATCGTGGTAAAAATCCCACGAGATCTTTATTTCCGTGAAGTAAGAGCAAAACTGTTTCACAGAATGTTGGTCCGAATGTCGTGACATTTGTTCCAACATTTCTGATTTTAACTTAGAGCTGAAAATGATATGTTGGGCAAAATGTCACAACACCAAACCCAATATTAAAATTCTCCCCCTTTTTGCCTTTCATCACAAAACTTAATCTATTATATGCAAGTGACTTACGACAATGTCATAGGTGTTGTCCCAACATATATGATTACACTAATGCTCTCCCTTAACCTGTGAAGGCATACAAAAAACATATGTATACCGGTGTATACTACTTTATAGGATTACACACCATGTTAACACAATATAAATATACACATCATAAAGGATTAGAAGAAATAAACTAGCATATTAACACATCATCCAAAATATTCAAATCATATTCTCAACACCAACCAGTAGCATCAGCTTCATACAATACCAACCAGTAGCATCAGCTTCTCATAACTCATCATACAGTAGCAATAGCTTCCTCAGCACAAAACAACATCATATAGCCTTCTTCCTCAGCTCCCCCTGCATCAACACTTCATCTACTTCCTCATCGACTTCAGCAACACCATCTCCCCCTTTTTTGTGAAGAAAACAACAACATAAAATGATTTCTGACTTGAATCAAAGCATTCATCACAGTATCAACCTCAGAGATTTGTTGGTTGATCTTTGCAATTTGATTCACAAGCCATTCAGTAGACAATGGAGACTGTCTTGGACCAGTGTTTCTAAGAATATTGGCGACATTCCTGTCAACATCTGCACTATTTTCTTCCATTTTTCAAGGTAGATCAATGACTCTTTCTCTACTATTCAAAACTGCTTTGTTTACTGTGTAAGTTCAGGAGTGTTACACCCCGTATTTACAGGACATGTTTTAAGAACGTACGTAAGAAACTCATAGGTGTCAAGATTTGAGACTTGTAAAATTTTGTGGGAATTATGAAATTGTCGGAAAACGTAATATTGTGACGAATGGGAGGGCGACACTTGTCACCCCCCCTTATAGATGCCTTGGACGAAATAGGCATGGCCAAAATGGTCATTGACCATAGTCTTAAGATGAAGTCTTCCTATTAATTAGCTTGAGTTTCTTGACCAAAGTCAAAGGTCCCACTAGTCTTGATATTTTAATTAAGACCTCATCCTAGCCACCCAATTGTGCACATCTTAACCCTCCATGTTGTTATATAGTCATCCTAAGTAGCAAGACAAGGCATTTACACTTAGAAAAATTTGAAGAACTCTTGTTCTTGCTTAAGCTAGCTCACGGGTTTGGGTACATCTAGGGAGAAAAAATTTGTTTGTTGTCGATAATTCCCCACTTTAAACCAAGGTTCATGAGTGTTATGTAAGTATATCTCAATAGAAAAATCCGGAAAAAGAGAGTTTTTCGTATTAGTCGCAAAGTGAAAACCTAGTGGCTTTCTAGGTTTTGGATTGAAGGTTTGAAGGAAAGTTGTTGGTGTGGTTCTAAGGGTCTCGAGGAGCGGATTGAGGTGTCTTGATGAGGCTACAGGTTGCTAAGGAGCAACCGGTTTTGAAGATTGGATTACAATTCGTTGAGGTATAATCTTGTTCTTTGAAAGTGTTACAAGATTATTTTTATTGTTATTGTTAGTTTTACATGTTGCTAGCATGAAGTGGTTAAGTTGAAGTTTATAAGTATTTTGGAGTGCTTGTAGCTAAATTCGAAATGTTATATAAGCCACTTGAAAATTAGATTACTAATTGGTCGTTTATTAGAAATAAATCGCATGTTACCTACTTAGAGATTATGGATTGTTATAATCAAATGCGACTTGATATCATGTTATGCTACCAATTTGGATTGAAATGGAAATTTGATAAGAATTGGTATGGTTGAACTCAAGGTGGCCGAATTTGGACTTTTAGTTTGTTATTCATTTGTATTGAACTACTTTCTAAATTGTGAGCCAATTGGGGCTGTTTAGTTATTCATTTGCATTGGAATACCTTCTATATTGTTGTGAGCCAATTGAGGCTGTTTGGTTATTGTATTCGGCCTTGAAAAAGGTGGCAAAGTTAGTAAAAACAAAGGAGGTGCTGTCCGATTTTCCGTAGAATTTAGCAACTTAGCACCTAGAATATTCTACGTATGAAGTAAGAGGTTAATGGACGTATGGTGACCATTATAGGTTGATGTACTAAGTATAGCGTATCTACTTGAAGAATGGAATAGCTCAAGGTGGAAGTACTTTGGAGCTTTTTGCTCTTTGTCGATAATCGTCGCGGTATGTGAACCTCTTCCTTCTTTGACATGATTCTATGTATGGAATATACATGTAGTACTATTTCATGATTCCTTCACTCTTAGAAGTTAAGAGGTATGTATGTCGATTTACTCTACGTAAAGGTTATGTCTAAGTTATCCTAAGTTCTTACCAAGTCTTATGGGGATGTTGGTAAGAGTCGTTAGGGGTATTTGGAGCAAGTTGACTTGACTAATTTACTGTACGAATAAGAATAAGTATCGAACAAGCCATTGCGGCGTTAATAAAGGAAAATGTAATGACAATTAATTATGTTAAAACAAGTAGAATTCTCCATCTGCATAGAAGCTAAGATAAGACAAAATTGTATTACATTTTCTAGATCATGGCTACTTGATTAAGATAGTTATAAATAAGTATAACTTATTCACAACGCACCAGTATATGTTACTTAATTTATAAGAATTTACGTATGAAGTTTTAAGACTATGGACCTCAAATTGTTAAAAGGTTAAGGGACTTTATTTTTCAAGTTATGAGACTTGATTCTTAAAGGAGAAATGAATTGATTTAAAAGTATAGAATACTTGATTTGGAAAGTATTGATTTCTTGCCATTCTAAGTTAAGAAACTGGTTTTCCTAAAAGTTAAGAGACTTGAAGTATTTTGAAAGCTATGTGATTTGAATTGAAGTATAAGTTTCTTGGTTATCAAATGAATGAATTCGTCTAAGAAATAAAGAGTTATAACGGCTTTATGGGAAGTTGGTTATAACAACTTTATGGAAGATTTAAAAGAATGGTTTTCTTGATTGTAAGCAAAGTAATGATTTGAAATAAAGAAGGGCAAAATTGTTTTAAAGGTACCAATTGCTTAAGGTTTTAAAGAAAGAAGTCACTTGATTTAGAAGCTATAATTGTATTTCTAAAAAGTATTGTGACTTGTCGTGAAAAGTAGATATGACTTGATACTACGGTTATTAGTATCTTGGAAGTTTTATTTGAAAGAGAATCATTTTAAAGGAGTAGAGGCACGTAGTACGTTGGGTTAAATTCCCAGATTTTATAATGACATGTTAGTGCCTTAAGTAAACAAAATGAGAGTGTATATGAACAAGCTAATAAGAAGTTAGGGGATTTCTTAACTTGCTTATATTATGTATGATAAGCGGTAGTGCTTATGTTATGTATGATGGCCGGTTGAGTTAGGGTAAGAGTATAAATGAGGCAAGCCCAGGCGTTATACCACCTTCTCGGGGTAAGAGTATAAGTGAGGGTAAATCCCAAGACGCTATACCACCGCTTTATGTGTTATTTGGCCAGTCGAGATAGGGTAAGAGTATAAATGAGGCAAGCCCCAGGCGTTATACCACCTCCGAGTAAGAGTATAAATGAGGGCAAGCCAGGCGTTATACCCCGCTTTACCACCTTCTCCGGGGTAAGAGTATAAATGAGGCAAGCCAGGGCGTTATACCACTGTTTTGATTGATTTTATGGGCGTGAGACCCGTGGTTATGTTTTACACTTTTAGTTGTCGGCGGTGATGGGGATTCCGCGGGCATGCTTTGATATTGGTGTGTGATCGCGTCGGTTTGGTAGGGTAGTATATGTGTCCCACCGTAGTGGGCCGGACTATGTTATGAAAGATAAGTAAGTTAGATAGAAATGAACTTAATGACTTCTCCTAAGTAAGTACGTAAGATATGGCTATAACTCTTAATGGAATGGAAAAAGATATTGATGTGAAATTAAGTTCATGAGTGGTAATGACACGGCAGGATCTGGTATGTATTTTTTTATACTTGTCCTTGTCATTCTTTTATCTGATTATGATCATTTCTTATGCGTTATTTTTGTTCCATATTCGATTTTTGTTATCGACCCCGAGGCTGCGTTAAATGTCCGCAGTTTAGGTATACGATTATGGATCATGAGCTTAGGATCTGGTTGACATTTGAGATGGCTCCAATGTTCGGAGTTGTCATGGCTATGTATATTGAAGTGCGGCGGGGCCTTGTCCCTTGATGGTTATGTTAACACTCTTAGAGGTCTGTAGTCACATATTGTGGGTCAGTTTGTAAAAGAAATGAGGCAACTGCTTTGGTTGTTTTTATATATGTAGTGGAAGGTAGCCCTATCGGCTAACCTGTTGTATTACTTCCGATGTTTTATTTATAAGTTTCATGTATGTTCCGCTGATTTTCTCTGATGTTTACCTGTAAGGGTGCCTGGTAGGGCACGATCGCGATCGAGGGTGTCGTGACAAAAGTGGTATCGAGCGATTAGTCCTCGGAAAGTGTCTACAGATCGTGTCTAGTAGAGTCTTGATTATCGGTGTGTTGTGCACCACATCTATAATCAGGAGGCTGCAGGACATTTAGGATTGGTTTCCATTATTCTCACTCTGAGATCGTGCGATAGAGCTGTGTTGTTAGGGTCGTCCTCACAACGAGTTATATTGATTGCATTACGAGAAAAGCGTGATGACCGGGGAATGACTATGTGGATTGCGTATCCAGGTTGGTAACGATTATAGTATAGTTGGTATTGTGACATGCATCTATACGGAGTTATGTATGAGGGTCAGACGCGTGTTGCCTAGAATGATTTTAGATTACCAGGAATCGGTAAAGACTAACTAGATACCGGGAAGGTATGGAATAGTTAATGAATTTTCACCAAGGTTTTGTGTTTTATTTCGAGATAATTGGGAAAGGATGAGCTGTCTGATAAGGTAGTGAACCCTTAAGAAGCCATATTAAGGAACCTAACGGAATGTCATGTTAATAGATTAAGCTGTGTAGTATGCTTAAGAGAATTATACGGATGAGGCCTGTATAGAGTAAGTAATGGTTGTTGTGATCGAGACAACATGGTTATGATTTTATGAGAAGTTTTTTTTTATATACCCGTTATTGGGGGATTGGTAAGGTAGGCTTGGAGCATGAAAATTGCGAGCCTAAGAATATTGATAACTGCCGAGACCTTAGATGTATGAGGCTTTCTCTGGCAATAAGATTTTAAGTCAGACTAAGGATAAGAGTCAAGTGCGACGCTGAGTAGGGTCGAGGACCTGTTACGGGTCTCCCCATGGCCTGGAATGGAGTGGGATCAGTTGGTAGTTCGCTACGTGGCAGTCACGGCGTGCAAGGCCCAAGTCTAGTTAATTGTTTTACGGGTTCGGGGACGCGTTCCACCGGAACCAGGTAGTGAAAGTCGGAAATGACCTTATATTGTTTCATAGAGTGACTCCAAAGATTAGAGGTCGGAATAGGTATGGAAGTTATGTATGTATGTTAGGAGGAGTGGGACGTACGAAAAAGGTAATCTCTTTTGGGCATATGATGGACAGATATGCGTGTGCGAGGTATTAGGGCCATGTGTGGCATGGTTGGTATGACGGGGTGGTGAAAGGAAACTATATCGCTAATTATAAGTTTGACTCCGAAAGAACATTCGGGGACGAATGTTTCTAAGGGGGGAAGAATGTTACACCCCGTATTTACAGGACATGTTTTAAGAACGTACGTAAGAAACTCATAGGTGTCAAGATTTGAGACTTGTAAAATTTTGTGGGAATTATGAAATTGTCGGAAAACGTAATATTGTGACGAATGGGAGGGCGACACTTGTCACCCCCCCTTATAGATGCCTTGGACGAAATAGGCATGGCCAAAATGGTCATTGACCATAGTCTTAAGATGAAGTCTTCCTATTAATTAGCTTGAGTTTCTTGACCAAAGTCAAAGGTCCCACTAGTCTTGATATTTTAATTAAGACCTCATCCTAGCCACCCAATTGTGCACATCTTAACCCTCCATGTTGTTATATAGTCATCCTAAGTAGCAAGACAAGGCATTTACACTTAGAAAAATTTGAAGAACTCTTGTTCTTGCTTAAGCTAGCTCACGGGTTTGGGTACATCTAGGGAGAAAAAAATTTGTTTGTTGTCCAATAATTCCCCCACTTTAAACCAAGGTTCATGAGTGTTATGTAAGTATATCTCAATAGAAAAATCCGGAAAAAGAGAGTTTCGTATTAGTCGAAAGTGAAAACCTAGTGGCTTTCTAGGTTTTGGATCAAGGTTTGAAGGAAAGTTGTTGGTGTGGTTATAAGGGTCTCGAGGCGGATTGAGGTGTCTTGATGAGGCTCTAGGTTGCTAAGGAGCAACCGGTTTTGAAGATTGGATTACAATTCGTTGAGGTATAATCTTGTTCTTTGAAAGTGTTACAAGATTATTTTTATTGTTATTGTTAGTTTTACATGTTGCTAGCATGAAGTGGTTAAGTTGAAGTTTATAAGTATTTTGGAGTGCTTGTAGCTAAATTCGAAATGTTATATAAGCCACTTGAAAATTGGATTACTAATTGGTCGTTTATTAGAAATCGTCGATGTTACCTACTTAGAGATTATGGATTGTTATAATCAAATGCGACTTTATATCATGTTATGCTACCAATTTGGATTGAAATGGAAATTTGATAAGAATTGGTATGGTTGAACTCAAGGTACGAATTTGGACTTTTAGTTTGTTATTCATTTGTATTGAACTACTTTCTAAATTGTGAGCCAATTGGGGCTGTTTAGTTATTCATTTGCATTGGAATAACTTCATATTGTTGTGAGCCAATTGAGGCTGTTTGGTTATTGTATTCGGCCTTGAAAAAGGTGGCAAAGTTAGTAAAAACAAAGGAGGTGCTGTCCGATTTTCCGTAGAATTTAGCGACTTAGCACCTAGAATATTCTACGTATGAAGTAAGAGGTTAATGGACGTATGGTGACCATTATAGGTTGATGTACTAAGTATAGCGTATCCTACTTGAAGAATGGAATAGCTCAAGGTGGAAGTACTTTGGAGCTTTTTGCTACTTGTCGATAATCGTCGCGAGGTATGTGAACCTCTTCCTTCTTTTGACATGATTCTATGTATGGAATATACATGTAGTACTATTTCATGATTCCTTCTACTCTTAGAAGTTAAGAGGTATGTATGTCGATTTACTCTACGTAAAGGTTATGTCTAAGTTATCCTAAGTTCTTACCAAGTCTTATGGGGGATGTTGGTAAGAGTCGTTAGGGGGTATTTGGAGCCAAGTTGACTTGGCTAATTTACGGCACGAATAAGAATAAGTATCGAACAAGCCATTGCAGCGTTAATAAAGGAAAATGTAATGACAATTAATTATGTTAAAACAAGTAGAATTCTCCATCTGCATAGAAGCTAAGATAAGACAAAATTGTATTACATTTTCTAGATCATGGCTACTTGATTAAGATAGTTATAAATAAGTATAACTTATTCACAACGCACCAAGTATATGTTACTTAATTTATAAGAATTTACGTATGAAGTTTTAAGACTATGGACCTCAAATTGTTAAAAGGTTAAGGGACTTTATTTTTCAAGTTATGAGACTTGATTCTTAAAGGGAGAAATGAATTGATTTAAAAGTATAGAATACTTGATTTGGAAAGTATTGATTTCTTGCCATTCTAAGTTAAGAAACTGGTTTTCCTAAAAGTTAAGAGACTTGAAGTATTTTGAAAGCTATGTGATTTGAATTGAAGTATAAGTTTCTTGGTTATCAAATGAATGAATTCGTCTAAGAAATAAAGAGTTATAACGGCTTTATGGGAAGTTGGTTATAACAACTTTATGGAAGATTTAAAAGAATGGTTTTCTTCAGTATTGTAAGCAAAGTAATGATTTGAAATAAAGAAGGGCAAAATTGTTTTAAAGGTACCAATTGCTTAAGGTTTTAAAGAAAGAAGTCACTTGATTTAGAAGCCTATAATTGTATTTCTAAAAAGTATTGTGACTTGTCGTGAAAAGTAGATATGACTTGATACTACGGTTATTAGTATCTTGGAAGTTTTATTTGAAAGAGAATCATTTTAAAGGAGTAGAGGCACGTAGTACGTTGGGTTAAATTCCCGGATTTTATAATGACATGTTAGTGCCTTAAGTAAACAAAAATGAGAGTGTATATGAACAAGCTAATAATAAGAAGTTAGGGGATTTCTTAACTTGCTTATATTATGTATGATAAGCCGGTAGTGCTTATGTTATGTATGATGGCCGGTTGAGTTAGGGTAAGAGTATAAATGAGGGGCAAGCCCCAAGACGTTATACCACCTTCTCCAGGGTAAGAGTATAAGTGAGGTAAATCCCAAGACGCTATACCACCGCTTTATGTGTTATTTGTGACGGTCGAGATAGGGTAAGAGTATAAATGAGGGCAAGCCCCAAGACGTTATACCACCTTCTCGGGTAAGAGTATAAATGAGGGCAAGCCCCAAGACGTTATACCCCGCTACCACCTTCTCCGGGTAAGAGTATAAATGAGGCAAGCCCCGGACGTTATACCACTGTTTTGATTGATTTTATGGGCGTGAGACCCATGGTTATGTTTTACACTTTTAGTTGTCGGCGATGGGGATTCCGCGGGCATGCTTTGATATTGGTGTGATCGATCGCGTCGATTTGGGCGGGTAGTATATGTGTCCCACCGTAGTGGGCGGACTATGTTATGAAAGATAAGTAAGTTAGATAGAAATGAACTTAATGACTTCTCCTAAGTAAGTACGTAAGATATGGCTATAACTCTTAATGGAATGGAAAAGATATTGATGTGAAATTAAGTTCATAAGTGGTAATGACACGCAGGATCAGTATGTATTTTTATACTTGTCCTTGTCATTCTTTTGTACGATTATGATCACATTTCAGACGTTATTTCATTCCATATTCGCACTGTTATCGACCCTTCGGCCGCGTTAAATGTCCGCAGTTTAGGTACTGATTATGGATCCGCGAGCTTAGGATCCCGGTTCAGATTTTGAGATGGCTCCAATGTTCGGAGTTGTCATGGCTATGTATATTCAGGGTAGCGGGGCCTTGTCCCGCCATGGTTATGTTAACACTCTTAGAGGTCGTAGTCACATATTGTGGGTCGATTTGTAAAAGAAAGCGAGGCAATCGCTTGGTTGTTTTTATATATGTAGTGGAAGGTAGCCCATCGGCTAACTGTTGTACATTAGATGTTTTATTTATAAGTTTCATGTATGTTCCGCTGATTTTCTCTGATGTTTACCTGTAAGGGTGCCCAGGTAGGGCACCAGTCGCGGTCCCGGGGTCGGGTCGTGACAAGGAGCCTTCCCTAATGTGTCCTCTCTCTTAGGCTTAAGACCTAGGGTAGTTAAAACTTTGCATATCAGAGAGGGATAAAGGAGGAATGAGGTTGATTTTTTGTGCCAAGATGGCAA
Source organism: Przewalskia tangutica (assembly GCA_029844215.1). Classification (NCBI taxonomy): domain Eukaryota; kingdom Viridiplantae; phylum Streptophyta; class Magnoliopsida; order Solanales; family Solanaceae; genus Przewalskia; species Przewalskia tangutica. Next base: position 77,037,042 of record CM056732.1, on the reverse strand, counting down.
CTTAATGGAAGATCATTTTGCCCAGATCTACGCTCAAACCTTTTCCAATTTTATACAACAGGGTAGCTTGTTATGTAGTTATAATTGACTCATTCATTGAATGAATTCAATTGTGTATAGCAATTTATGAAGGGTTGCAAACATGGTTGTTAATTTAGAGGCTGGACATCTAGAGATCCACTTATGCATTATACCTCATGTGAGGTACTCAATTACTTCATCTCTATTGTCCACTGCAGGGTCTACTTCTCTAACATTCTCCTCAACATTTAATCTCATAAATTGGTTTATAACAGCAGGTGTGAACAAATATACTTTGTTATAGAGATATACCTTCCCAAATTTCTTTGAGCCGATATTCTCTATAGCAGAACTCAAATTAGCACAAAATAACCTGACTATTTTATCAATATATGGTCCTTTCTCAGTAACAGATCCTAGGAGATGTCTTTCAATTAAGAACTCTACTAAATCATATTCTGAACATGAGGCAATGTCTAATACTTTTTCAGATCTAATAACTCTATTCTTGTACCAGTCCTAATTATCAGAATTAGTTTGTAATAGAATTTGTCTGACTAGATACATACCTCAATGTCTTAATCAAATTCGATTTTTTTGGAGGAGGTTGGAGTTTGTGTCTCTTCTGACGTTGGCTGAAATATTGCCTGAGATGTTGTGGCATCAGTGGCAACATTCAGAGCAACACTCGATTTGGCATATCTGAAAATTCCCTTTTGGAAGAACTGCTTCAATGGAGTTTCATCAGGAAATTCCTTATTTTCTTGAGACACATTTTACAGTACAGAAGTAGTTTGTTCTTCTTCTTCTTCTTCTTCAGTTGAGAGTAAAAAGTATGTGTCATCACCATCACTACTCGAGCATGCAGGTATAGAAGTATCACATCTGGACCTTTTGTTGTTCGGCTCTTCACGAACTGTTCACTCAAACATTCTACTCGATCGACAAGTAGGGAAGCTAGAGGATCTTGGTCTCTTACCCAATGCTGAAATATCAGATGTTTCATCAAAATATATTGAATTGTTGTCATCACCTGGGTAGCTGATGTCTAAAGGTTCATCTAAACCTTTAAATACTATAGTTTTGGACAAGTCCTCTGTGGATGGTGAAGAAGCTAACCAGCAAGGTTGTTATAGGTCATTTTGCTCAGATGATCCAGTGTTCATATGAGTGCTAGTCGGTGTGATGGTTGATATTGGTGTTGACATTGGAGAGGTTTTCACATGCGAATATTATGGAGAGGGTTTTGATGAATTTGGGCTTGTGATTGAGGATGGAGTTTGGAAAGGTTATGATTTCATCGGGTAGGTAGGATTATACCTGAGGCGTGATATGATTTTTTTTATATTATAGAGAAAATAGGAGATGGTAGAAAAATAACAAATGAGAGGAATATCTATATACATGACAAATTTTTCTAAGCAATAAAATCTCTTAGTCTTAGGTGTTTCAACACAATAACTTAAACCTAAAATATTGGGATAAAACAACTAAACATCACGGTAGGAATAAAAATTAATCTTATCATTTTAAAGTTTGAAATTCCTATTAAAACAAGACCAAAAAATAGAGAGAAATATGATTTTTCTGAAATCAGTTAAGATCAACATCCCAACAAATATCATTATCTGAAAATGTCAACAACAATGTTGACAACATTTTGGACAACACAAGTTTATGATCCCGCAAGAATTTTTTGTTTTGACAGCAATTCAAGACACATTTTATATGTATTTTAAAGAATTTAACCTCTGGACCAATGTAACATTTTTCCATTGTCCTTGATATAATCATAAACACATACAAAATTTATTTTTGTGTCAAAAATAAGAATACTTATTTAGTATCCTCATAATTTCTGTTTAATCACTTGATACTCCTATAGAATAGGAACGGTATCATTTCACGGGCTTTGCCCATTTTTCACAGTTGCCAAATATTTGTAAAGGCTTTGCCTTATTTTAATACTCCTTTTTTATGATATTTAATATCATCGCAGAGAACAGTATCACTTTAGAATCTTGTTCTTATTGAAGGATCATGCTTATGTGACCAAAAGTAATGCATCATACAACAATAATAATCAGATTATGATATTACATAGGTAAATGTCACCTGAAATATTAGAGACATTTCAGCCAACATTCACCAAAAATGCCTTTTTAGAGATTACAAAGACCAGAGATTTTTTCAAACTGGAAAATCTCTTATGGTCCAAAGCTTTTATAAAAGTATCAGCTAGTTGATGAAGAGTGCCAACATGTTCAATTTGAACTAGCTGTTTTCAACTTAATCTCTTAAAAAGTGATGTCTAATATCAATATGTTTTGTACGTGAGTGCTGAACTAGATTTTTGGAAGTATTTATAGCACTCAAATTATCAAAGTACAAAAATAAAATGTTGCTAGTAAAACCATAGTCGTCTAATATGTGTCTTAGACATATTAATTGAGAGCAACAACTTCCAACTGCTACATATTCAGATTCCGCAGTTGAAAGTGATACACAATTTTATTTACGACTACACCATGAAACAAGATTATTGCCAAGATAAAAATATCCACAATTATACTTTTTCTATCATCCACATTTCCAGCACAATCCGAGTCACTATATCCTATTAAGATAGGATTAGTGTCTTTGGAATACCAAATTTCCAACTCACATGTGCCGACAACATATCTAATGATATATTTTACAACATGTAAGTGGAAGATTTTGGGACAGACTTGAAAACGTGCACAAACACACACACTAAACATAATGTATGAGAGACTAACAGTAAGATAAAGAAGGCTACCTATCATAGATCGATATAATATTGGGTCAATATTTTCACCAATATTATCCTTGCATATCTTCTGCGACAATCCCATTGGAGTCCTCATTTGTTTAGCATTATCCAATCCAAACCTCTTAACTAGATTCTTGACATATTTGCCTTGGGAGATGCAAATTCCATCTTCACTTTACTTAATCTGCAAGCCTAAGAAATTTTTTAATTCTCCAATCATGCTCATTTCAAATGTCGACAACATAGCTTCAACAAATGAATTTGGGTACAACTGTGAAGTCGATCCAAAGACTATGTCATCCACGTGATTTGAGCAATTATAATATCTACACCGACACCATTCTTTGGTTCTAATATAGATATAAAATAAGAAAGACTAACCTCTTGGTATATGGTTGACACACACATATCTTACCATTTATATATAGTCGAGTGGTTCTTTGCCTCTTGTTCTAATTCCTTCAAAATCTCCCCCTATTACCTTGTCGGTTGGATGATTCTTCTTAACCCTTGACGAGGGGTCCCTTCGAACTTGATCTAGCAATTCAGCAGTTGACTCCTCATCCACACCCCCTGTGGTCTTTGGTTCAGGTTCAGATGTTGCTTCAAATTTGGTAACATTTGGGGCCACATCTAGTTTTTCAGCAGTCTGAATATTTTCCACATGTAGACAATCTACACAAACCGTTTTACCTTAATGGATAAGGTTGGGTAAGCCTCTAACCGCTTCATATGAGAACAATTTTTCCAGATTGCGGTAGTTGACATGCCCCAACTTTTGATGCCATAGTGTTGTGTTGTCGATCTTGACATTATTGCATGTTTCTTATCTTGCAACAAGATATCAATTATCACCTATTCTAGTACCTGACATCACACATTCATTAGCTTCATTCGTAACTTCACAATCATTCTTATTAAACTTTACCTCAAGATTCTCGTCACATAGTTGACTTATACTAACCAAATTAGCCATTAACCCTTCAACATGTAAGACATTCTTTATGGCAGGAAAACCAGGAACATTTAAGATCCATTTTCCAATTAGTTTTATTTTACTACCACCTTCGTAAGTTATGTTACCTCCATTGAATTACTCATAGTTTTTTAGAAACTCATTTGTACATGTCATGTGACTAGAACCTCCACTATCAAAAGTTCTTAAAGCCATTATCGCAACATTACATGTTACAATAATTTTTGGGAACCCAAACTCTTTTAAAATATATTTTACCTTTCAACTCAGAAATGTTGCTTTGAATGTTGTCCGAGATGTTGGACAGCCTTTTAGGCAACATTTCGCTCACAAAATCTTGAAGTTTGAAATAATATGGTTTTAAGTGTCCATGGGAGTTACAAGGATGACACAAACTTCATATTCTTTGACGTCTATGAGAACCTATTATTTATTTCTTTTTCTTTTACAAAGCATATTTTCTCATTTTTGTCAAACAAACTAGATCATATAGTTTTAAGAGAGTTTTCGTACCAAATACCTGCATGTGAAGGTTTACTAAAGCTGAGTATCTCATTCAATTTAGAAGTCCCTGAGTTGAGCTTACAGAAGGTTGCTTCAGCTAAATCCAATTTTGCACGAACCTTATCAAATTTAGTATCATTTTTGGTAAGTGCAACCTCTAGTCGGGTTATTATGCCTTTTAGATCTACATTCTCACGAGTTAAAGATTTTACCTTTATGTCAAGTTGCTTGGATTTTATGATTAAGGCTTTACAAATGTTTTGTAATTCATTAATCATATCATCATTGCATTCAACTTGATCCATACACTCAACCTCACCACTAGAAATAAAACCAGTAAAGCAATTAACATCAGGATAATTAAAGAATATGTACCTTTCAGATGTTGCTGGAGATGCAGATGTTGTTGCAGATATTGCCTGAAATGTTGTGACATCTGAGACAACATTACAGACAACATCTTTATTATCAGACAGATATTGTTAATATATAGTGGCCAACATTGCTTGTGATTCGACTTCTTAATATCCTTCCTCTTCTTCTTCTTTTTGCCTTTCTTTTTGAGTACTTGGAAGGAATTTGGTGGACTTTTGATTGAAGCCTTGGTTTTGATGTTGTTTAGATTTAGATTGATTTCTCTCATTATTGAACTTTCTCACCATCGAATTGTATTTTCGAGTGAGTAAGACAATATTAGCACCTTCACCAATTTCTTCAAGATTCTCATCATCTTCATTGATTTGATTCTCCGAGGATTGAACTTGAAGTGCCACATTCTTGCTCTTGTATAGTTCCCTTTGATTCTCAATGTTCATCTCATAGGTTTTGAGAATGCTTATCAAGGTATGAAGATCCATAGTATCAAGATTGTAAGCTTCTTCAATGACACAAATCTTTAAATTGAACTTTTCAGGAAGAGAACGAAGAGCCTTTTCTACAAGTTGAGTGTTGGTTAATGGTTCTCCAAGCATTTGACATTCATTAGAGATGTCAATCAACTTTTCAAAATAAGATTTAATATCATCCGATTCTTCCATCCTTAAACATTCATATTTGCTCATGAGCTGTTACACCTCGTAATTTAGGGGCGTTAATTTGAGGGCGTAATTAAGGAAATAAGATTTAAGTATTGGGAAATAGTATACATACGAATGTGATCCCGAAATAAATTTTGGATACGACGAGTATAACGACGGGAATTTATATCAATAGTTATACGTTTCCAATGGGGTTACGTTTTAGCGTCGTATTATATAAATTTCGACGTCATGAAAATGAGACTCATGGAATTTTCCGAATTTAAGTAAAGTGGGATTAATTTTAGTGGAGAGGATGATAAATGGACAAAAGTTGTGGAGACATGGGCATCAAAAAACATGTGAAGCATGCCACACTTTTCAGATTTTTGCTTATACCCACATTTTTCCGATTTTTGCTTATACCCACATTTCTCCCATTATTTCATTTACTTCATTTGAACTCACTTCTCTCATCTCTATCACATCTCTCATCTTCTCCACAAATTTTCTTCTTCCTCTCCCCCATTTAATAGCCAAGCTAAAGACCAATTAACTCCATCTTCCAAGATAAAGTTCCCTTACTAAATTTAAAACCAAGGAAACACCAAAACAGTGGGAATTTTCGGCCACTGCCCAGTTTTTTTGGCCAAGAAATTCAAGGCTTGGAGATGATTAATTCGAAAGAAAAACATATAAGGAAGATAGATTTAAACTAGTAGATTACATGCATGTCAATTGGAGTGGAAAAATTGGTGATAATAGTGCAAAAATGATGGCGAAAATGGGAGCAGTGGTGCATTTTTGGGGACTGTTTTTGGGGCAAAAATTAAGGTAAAAATTCTTCTTCTTATAGTTTAAATGAAGTTTCATGATGTTGTAAATTAAGGAATGAAATTGTGTTAAGAGAAAACTTGGAATTAAGGCAATGCATGTGACTATTTGGGTGATTTGGCCGAATTTGGGATTGATTTTAGTACATTGGATTTAACTGTTGTTGTTGTTATCGTTGTCACTAATTGCATGTTGATATTAAAGGAAATCTTGATAGTTAAAGTTGTAATTGATTATGAAAGTGTTGAAATATGAATTGGATGTTATGGAGTGGAAAGAAGAGCTAAGATAGTGTGTACTTGGACCATAACATCCAAGAAATTGTTGGACATTGTCGCGTTGTAGTTAAGGGCTGTTTTCATTGGAAAGTTTATGGCTTTAGAGGCTAATTTTGTTAAGTTAAAATGCTAAAAAAATCATTAAGAAGATGCATGAACAATGTAGTAATTGCTAGCGTATGTCCTAAAGGAATAAATGTATAAAAAGGTGTAGAAAAACTTCACATTTCCCTCTCGTTGTTGATTGAAGTGTGAGCTATTTTAATGGACTATTTTAATATGGATTAAGGGTTGGATGAACATGATAAATAGGTGTATTAATCACCTTAATTGTTGTTTTGATTATATTCCATGAAGGTAAGGAGAAAGGATGTATAATGGTGGTATATGTCAAGTATATGGAATGTTTTGGCTATATTCTTAAGTTATGACTTGTTATTGGTATTATTAGCATTTGTTGTAAATTGTGAATGTACATATAAACAGGGGAAGTGCTGCCCGAATTTTTATAGAATAAGAAGTAGTCATTCGATATAAAGTACGCTAGTGATCATAGAATTGATGAACGTATTACCATTATTATAGGTTGATGTACTAGACGAGACATATCTTAATATTGAGTTGATTAGTTCGAAAGAGGTATGTGAAACTATCCTTTCTTTTCTTGGAATGATTTTCCAAATGACGATTTAAAATGATACATGATAGGATAAGCGCCTTGAGTTTCCAAATGATGATTTAAAATGATATATGATATGATAGTGTCTTTCATTTATTCCTTTGAGAGTCAAGTGATGATGTAATATGTATAAAGTTACTCATGATATTATATTCGTGGAGATATGATCATATGACCTTACCGCATCCTATAATGGGCCAGGCAAATACACGCGCAAATTACTTATATGACCTTACCGCGTCCCAGAATGGCCGGACAGTATACCTTATATGTTTTTACCGCATCCCAGAATGGGCTGGGCAGTATACCTTATATGAATTTACCGCATCCCAGAATGGGCCAGGCAGTATATCTTATATGACGTTACCGCATTCCAGAATGGGTCGGGCAGTATACCTTATATGTTCACCGCGTCCCTCACCAGAGGGCCGGGCAATTTATGTATATATGATGATTTTATATGGACATACATGACTCTCGCTTTATAAGACACATTTGACTCTCATTTGTATATGGCACAGTTGGAATGATAATTTGATTATTATACTTATCTCATGATATCCTTTGGTCAGTTATGATCTTTCTTACAGTACTTCATGTTTTACATACTCGATACATTATTTCATCACCCCTTTCCTGGGATCGCATTCATGCCCATGATGCAGTGCTCGGATTTGGTGATCCTCTAGTCTAGGATTTCGTTCAGTTGTTTGGAGAGCTCCATTGATTCAGAGTTTATCATTTTGGTACAAAACCTTTATTTTTGACTTATGTATATTTAGGGGCACGACGGGGCCCTGTCCCGTCACATGTTGTTATCCTTCTCGTAGAGGTCTGTAGACAGGTGTGAGTTGTACTTATGTAGAGTTATAAATCTATTTTGGTCAGCCATGTTATTGTACTCTGTGTTGGGGTGTTCCCGTGTATACATGATACTATTTGGTGGCAGCATTGTCGGCTTGCCTGTTATATTATTTTGGCTAGTTGTGACTCCACAGGAGGCATGTACATTCTTGTGTAAAGGCAGCCTTGTTGGCTTGCCTATTCTGGGATATGTTATTGTTGCAGCGTTATGCTGCAGGATTTCATATTTTCCTTAAGTGTTAGTTGGATTATGTGTGACATGTTATTATAATGGCGTCATTAGAGCGTTTAGTCGCGGCCCGTCGGATCGTGACAAAAGTGGTAACAGAGCAGTTAGTCCTCGGAATGTTTACAGACCGTGTCTAGTAGAGTCTTGTGAATGGGTATGTTGTGCACCATACTTATACGCAGGAGGCTGTCGGACATTTTGGATTGGTTTCTATTCTTTCATCTCGTAGATCGTGCAATAGAGCTATGTCATTAGGATAATTCCCCCCCCCCCCCCCTAATGAGTTATTGTGGTTGCAACTATGTCCCAAAAGAAAGCGACATTGGCTCGGAAGGGAAAATCAGAGTTATTTGGACTTGACTTAGTGTATCCAGCCATAAGGGATGTGAAAGAATTTGAATAGAAGTATGATGACCAGGTTTGGAGATACTAGGTCAACGTCAGGTAATGCAACTCTTCACAACCTTCTACGTACCGAATAAGAGAATAAGTTAACAATTCATCATTTAGGGATGGTATTGTCAGGGATTGGAACCAGGAGCAATGTCTGAGATTATGTATGTATACTAGAATATGTTGGAATTATGAAAAGTACGACAAGTAAGAAATGAAGTTGTTTATAATTACGAGCAGTGAGAAGATACAACAAAAAAAAGATCCTTATCAGACCATGAATAAGGTGTCAATTGGTGAAATGTATTGCAACATTCTCTATCTTACGAATTGATACTTCATCATGCCACGTTATCTGCTCTATAGTTACAGATATTGAACTTTTCCTTCCAAAGATAGAAAATGAAGCTTATCTAGTCTTTTCTCCTCCATACCTATAATTAAATTTTGAGTTCTAATTGTTAGAACCTGTGACTGTCTTATGGTATACCATGTTGATGGACTATGTGAAGGAAGGAAACTGCAAAAGAATATTGTTCCCATGTAAGAATAAGAAGGGGCTATTACTTATTGGGTAATAAGATTGATATAAACGAATGAAAGTGTCTTTCTATTTTTGGACCGAGTTCTGGGAAGTATTAGACATAGGGATTATTTGAGTTTCTTTCGCAAATGACTTAGAACTTGGGAATGATGAGAATCCTATTAGCGTATATTTGTGTCAAGCCTTTAAAAATATCGTAAAGAGTAATGTTTAGCGCAAAAAAGAAAATTGAATTGATAAAGCAAAGCAAAGGACGTGCAGCGAACCTTTGGAGTTCATATTTTTAGATAAGGAGTTATTTGAAGGATAGGTAACCGAGGTATGTATTCGTGCACAGTCTCAATGCATTGATTCACGCAGAATGCTAAGATGAAGTTATTTGGTCTCTTGGAAACAAAGGTTAAGAGGGAAGAAGCTCATAATGCCTCTCTTAACTTGTGTAGTGGGTGATCTTTTAGTACTAATCTTACTGAGCATCCAAATGGAGGAATATGGTTATTGTGGAAGCCTCATCTCTATGAGGTAAATATTAAAAATTATACAGAATAATTGATACACTGCGGGGTGACACATAAGGGTATAAAGGAAAGTTCCCATATAACCTTGGTAGTGTGCTAAAAAGGGTTTATAGGAGTACTTACTACTCAGAAATGGGCTGATAATATACATGTTTCTAAAGTGCATTTCATGAAACCAGGCCTATGAACTAATGAACAAAATGAACAAGCTCAAAGAGGTTGCTACACCGGTGGAAGATTCTGTCATAACTAAACGAGTATTTAGAAAGTGTTCGGTGGTTGCACATAGTCGGCATACCATAGCAGATTTGATAGGATTAGACATGACCGAATTTGATGTTATTATGGGTATGGATTGGTTGGCTTCTCGTTAGGCGAATGTCGATTGTATAGAATGTGAAGAATAAATTACAAGTCTGGAAACGAAGATTACTATCATTTGAAGAAAAATATACTTTGATAACCAGTGTTCTTTTAAGTATGCAAATCCATCTATTATTAGCTATAAAGCCTCCAAAATATTCCATAAATGAGTTACATAAAGTCTTTGCAAGATTTTATTGGAATAGCAGTGATGAAGGCAGAATGAGGCAGTGGTCCTCATGGTTGAATATGTACTTACCTAGAGATAAAAGAAGCATATAACTTAGATCATTGTTTGATATGTCTAAAGCCTTATGTGCTAAACTTTAGTGAAATTCGAACATTTAATAGATTGTGAGATAATTTTATGTGGATCAAATATTGCAAGAGACATTATCCTCTAAATGTACAATAGAAATGATGCTCTCGTGTATGGAAAATGATGTTGGAAGCTAGAGATGGCATAGAGCAGGAGATATGGTAGGAGCCAAGGAGTGGAACTGCTAATTTCTGGGTTGACAAGTGAAAACTAGAAGTTTTGTAGTATATTGTCCCTGCAATACACGATGGATGAGAGTATTCAGGCTTACCTCGTACTCAGAAGAACTATCCTCAATTGTTCCCTAGGCCTACAGGTAATTCAATTCAACTCCTTATTTGATTATTATAATTGGTGAATTGTATATGTGTGATATATTGTGGCCCTGTGTGGGATATTTTGGGTTGCTGCATGTAGGTGGATGAGCATAGTTATAAAGGAGACTCTGCCGAAATTACTATAGCCTAAGATCTATTATGAACATTCGGGGATGAATATTTCTAATGGGGGAAGGATGTTACACCGCGTAACTTAGGGGCGTTAATTTGAGGGCGTAATTAAGGAAATAAGATTTAAGTATTGGGAATTAGTATACATACGAATGTGATACCGAAATAAATTTTGGATACGATGAGTATGACGACGGAAATTTATATCAATAGTTATACGTTTCTAATGGGGTTACAGATTAGCGTCGTATTATATAAATTTCGACGTCATGAAAATGAGACTCATGGAATTTTCTGAATTTAAGTTAAGTGGAATTAATTTTAGTGGAGAAGATGATAAATGGACAAAAATTAAGGAGACATGGGCATCAAAAAACGTGTGAAGCATGCCACACTTTTCAGATTTTTTCTTATACCCACATTTCTCCCATTATTTCATTTACTTCAATTTGAACTCACTTCTCTCATCTCTCTCATATCTCTCATCTTCTCCACAGATTTTCTTCTTCCTCTCCACCGTTTCTTAACCAAGTTAAATACCAATTAACTCCCTCTTCCAAGATAAAGTTCCCCTACTAAATTTAAAACCAAGGAAACACCAAAACAGTGGGCATTTTCGGCCACTGCCCAGTTTTTTTGGCCAAGAAATTCAAGGCTTGGAGATGATTAATTCGGAAGAAAAACATATAAGGAAAATAGATTTAAACTAGTAGATTGCATGCATGTCAATTGGAGTGGGAAAATTGGTGATAATAGTGCAAAAATGATGACGAAAATGGGAGCAGTGGTGCGTTTTTGGGGCAAAAATTAAGGTAAAAATTCTTCTTCTTATAGTTTAAATGAAGTTTCATGATGTTGTAAATTAAGGAATGAAATTGTGTTAAGAGAAAACTTGGAATTAAGGCAATGCATGTGACTATTTGGGTGATTTAGCCGAATTTGGGACTGATTTTAGTACATTGGATTTAATTGTTGTTGTTGTTATCGTTGTCACTAATTGCATGTTGATATTAAAGGAATCTTGTTATTTAAAGTTGTAATTGATTATGAAAGTGTTGAAATATGAATTGGATGTTATGGAGTGGAAAGAAGAGCTAAGGTAGTGTGTTCTTGGACCATAACATCCAAGAAATTGTTGGACATTGTCGCGTTGTAGTTAAGAGCTGTTTTTGTTGGAAAGTTTATGGCTTTAGAGGCTGATTTTGTTAAGTTAAAATGCTAAAAAAATCATTAAGAAGATGCATGAACAATGTAGTAATTGCTAGCGTATGTCCTAAAGGAATAAATATATAAAAAGGTGTAGAAAAGCGTCACATTTCCCTCTCGTTGTTGATTGAAGTGTGGGCTGTTTTAATGGGCTATTTTAATATGGATTAAGGGTTGGATGAACATGATAAATAGGTGTATTAATCACCTTAATTGTTGTTTTGATTATATTCCATGAAGGTAAGGAGAAAGGATGTATAATGGTGGTATATGTCAAGTATATGGACTGTTTTGGCTATATTCTTAAGTTATGACTTGTTATTGGTATTATTAGCATTTGTTGTAAATTGTGGATGTACATATAAACAGGGGAAGTGCTACCCGAATTTTTATAGAATAGAAAGTAGTCATTCGATATAAAGTATGCTAGTGATCATAGAATTGATGAACGTATTACCATTATTATAGGTTGACGTACTAGATGAGACGTATCTTAATATTGAGTTGATTAGTTCGAAAGAGGTATGTGAAACTATCCTTTCTTTCCTTGGCATAATTTTTCAAATGACGATTTAAAATGATACATGATAGGATAAGCGCCTTGAGTTTCCAAATGATGATTTAAAATGATATATAATATGATAGTGCCTTTCATTTATTCCCTTGAGAGTCAAGTGATGATGTAATATGTATAAAGTTACTCATGATATTCTATTCGTGGAGATATGATTATATGGTCTTACCGCGTCCTCGAATGGGCTGGGCAGATATGCGCGCAGATTACTTATATGACCTTACCGCGTCCCAGAATAGGCAGGGCATTATACCTTATATGACTTTACCGCATCCCAGAATGGGCCAGACAGTATACCTTATATGACTTTACCGCATCCCAGGATGGGCCGGGAAGTATACCTTATATGTTCACCGCGTCCCTCACCAGTGGGTCGGGCAATTTATGTATATATGATGATTTTATATGGACATACATGACTCTTGCTTTATAAGGCATAGTTGACTCTCATTTGTATATGGCACAATTGGAATGGTAATTTGATTATTATACTTGTCTCATGATATCCTTTGGCCAGTTATGATCTTTCTTACAGTACTTCATGTTTTACATACTCGGTACATTATTTCGTACTGACCCCCTTTCCTCGGGGGGCTGCATTCATGCCCGCAGGTACAGGTGCTCAGTTTGGTGATCCTCTAGTCTAGGATTTCGTTCAGCTGTTTGGAGAGCTCCATTGATTCAGAGCTTGTCATTTTGGTACAGAACTTTTATTTTTGACTTATGTATATTTAGGGGCACGACGGGGCCCTGTCCCATCACATGTTGTTATCCTTCTCATAGAGGTCTATAGACAGTTGTGGGTTGTACTTAAGTAGAGTTATAAATCTGTTTTGGTCAGCCATCTTATTGTACTCTGTGTTGGGGTGTTCCTGTGTATACGTGATACTATTTGGTGGCAGCCTTGTTGACTTGCATGTTATATTATGTTGGCTAGTTGTGACTCCCCAGGAGGCAGATACATTCTTGTGTAAATGCATCCTTGTTGGTTTGCCTATACTGATATATGTTATTGTTGCAGTGTTATGCTGCCAGATTTCATATTTTCCTTAAGTGTTAGTTGGATTATGTGTGACAGGTTAGTATAATGGCGTTATTAGAGCGTTTAGTCGCGCCCCGTCGGGTTGGGTCGTGACATGAGCGTGCGTAGCTTTATTCGACGGATACTTGAGCTAACTTTATAATGAATTTGTAAACTTGTTGCTATATTTCTAGATGCTTACGTAAGTGTACGTATCGTTCAAGTAATAAAGATTTGTAAGACCGAGTTTATCGTCCACAGAGACTGGTTTATTAAGTATAGGTTATCTATTCTATGGTATCTATTTGGTTGCCGTTCTTTAGTTTTAAATTTATGACTAAGAATTATGACTAAGTGCAGAAAATAAACTAAAGATGATTATACTTTGGGTTTATAATAGTTATGAATGAAATAAGGCTTCCAATCTCCTCAACTATCCACTATTTTACGTGTTAATGCAATGCTAATGATTCTCCTTCTTATTAAGATAGCAGGTTAACTAATTTGTCATCATATTCCAGTTAGGACATACAAGAGCTCAACCTAGTGCATAAACCTTTTATATGTCTATGATAAGTTTTACCACACAGGAGGATTAAGAACAGTAACTTTAATTACTACATAAGAACAGTAACCTTAACTACTACACAAGTGTCGGGGTACTTTCGTCCACGACTTTAACCTATGTCTAGACAATTACAACATATTCAAATATCACTTTTCAGACTTTTGATTCGAAATCATATAAGTGATGACAATTAATAGCTAGTTAATTATCAAGCAATCATAACATTATTGAATAGATCTTAATATAATGAAGAAGAAATCAATAATCAATGCATTAACTATATGAAAGAGTTTCAAGAAGATTCGATGGAAACCCTACTAAAGTAATTAGCTCCTAAACATTGTCATGTCAAGAACTAAATTACAATCCAACATAAAATGAAATAAAGTAAAGGAAAGAAAAAGAACTTGAACAAGAGTCTCCAATTGTAGCCTCCTCCTTACCTCCCCAAAGTATGATTTGTATTATGGTATATGGTATAGAATATGAGCAGGGTTTAGGGATTTTATACTTGAGAAAAGTTACCTTTCGGACCATAAAAACCCTCTCCAATTCGGCCCAGGACTTCTGAAAATACGTGTAGGCACCTAGGTGCTAATTCAGCCAAAATCACTGGAAGTTACTGGAATGGAGGCACCTAGGTGCCTCTGTCAGACACCCCGATGCCTTCTGCCAGGCTCCTAGGTGCCTTCGACGGGAAACTATGTCGCTAATTATAAGTTTGACTCCGAAAGAACATTCGGGGACGAATGTTTCTAAGGGGGGAAGAATGTTACACCCCGTATTTACAGGACATGTTTTAAGAACGTTCGTAAGAACTCATAAGTGTTAAAATTTGAGACTTGTAAAAATTTATCGGAATTATGAAATTTTCGGAAAACGTATTATTGTGACGAATGGGAGGGCGACACTTGTCACCCCCCTTATTGATGCCTTGGACGAAAATGTCATGGCCAAAATGGTCATTGACCATAGCCTTAGGATGACTAAGTCTTCCAATTAGTGAGCTTGAGTTTCTTGACCAAGTCAATGGACCCACAAAGGCTTGATATTTGCTAAGACCTCATCCAAGCCACCCAATTGTTCATATCTTGACCCTCCAATGTGCTATATAACACTACTAGTAGCAAGAGTGTGTCCAACACTTAGAAAAATTTCATGAAAATTTGAAGAGCTCAAGGATAGCTCTCGGGTTCTCTCCTTTTCAAAAGGAAAAAAATTTGTTCCTTGTCCATTCAACTCCACACTTTAAACCAAGGTTAT
The DNA here is from genome assembly GCA_029844215.1 of Przewalskia tangutica. Taxonomy (NCBI): domain Eukaryota; kingdom Viridiplantae; phylum Streptophyta; class Magnoliopsida; order Solanales; family Solanaceae; genus Przewalskia; species Przewalskia tangutica. The sequence goes on along the minus strand of CM056732.1, from coordinate 77,021,629 downwards.
TGAGGATATTGTAAGCATATCTCAATAGAAAAATCTCAGAAAAAGATATTTTTCGGGTTAGTCGCAAAGCGAAAACCTAGTTGTCTTTCTAGGTTTTGTTTGGAAGTTTGGAGGAAAATTGTTGGTGTTGTACTAAGGGTCTCAACTAGCGGATTGAAGTGTCTTGAAGAGGCTCTAAGTTGCTAAGGAGCGACTTCGGATTTGAAGATTGGATTAAGTTTCGTTGAGGTATAATCTTGTTCTTTGAAAGTGTTACAAGATTATTTATATTGTTGTTAGCTTTACTTGTTGCTAGCATGAAGTATATGTGTTGAAGTTTATAAGTATTATGGATTGATTGTAGCCTTGAAAATCCGAAATGTAATGTAAGCCATGTTAAGTTGGATTACAATTTGGTCGTTTGATAGAATCGTCGCATGTTAATTACTTGGAGATTATAGTAGTTATAATCGTTTGCGACTTGATATCATGTTAGGCTAATAACTTGGAATGAAATGGAAATTGGATAAGAATTGATGTTGTAGTACTTGAGTTAGCGAATTGGCCTAGTAAGTTGTATTAATTTGATATCGTTTGTGGGGCGGAATTTTACACGTCTAGTAGGCGTGTAATCCCCTATTGTTGATTGCATTGATTGGGCCTTAAATGTGGCGTGTTTGGTTATTGTATTCGGCCTTGAAAAAGGTGGCAAAGTAAGTAAAAACAAAGGAGGTGTTGTCCGATTTTCCGTAGAATTTAGCGACTTAGCACTTGGAATATTCTACGTTTGAAGTAGGAGGTTAATGGACGTATTGTGACCATTATAGGTTGAAGTACTAAGTATAGTGTATCCTACTTGGAGGATGGAATAGCTATCAAGGTTGAAGTACTTTGGAGCATTTTGCTACTTGTCGATAATCGTCGCGAGGTATGTGAACCTCTTCCTTCCTTTGGCATGATTATATGTATGGAATATACCTGTGGTATCATTTCATGTTTCCTTCTACTCTTAGAAGTTAAGAGGTAGTTGTGTGATTTACTCTATGTAGAACTTTTCCTATCCTTTGAGCATGACTAGTCGCACGTATATAGTACGGTAGACGTACAAGATCTTGATATCCTTTACTAGTATATGAATGGCCAAGTCGGATGAGTCAGGAGATTAACTCGCTTCTTTGAAAGTATTAAGGATGTCTTAAGTTTTATTAAAGTTAAGGGACTTGAAGAGTTTTAAAGTATGTGATACTTGTTTCGTTTTAATCGTATAAGTCCCTTGGATAGGAAATTGTACTTGACTAAGGTATAAAGTGAATATAACGACTTTATGGGGAGTTGGTTATATTTGCTTTATGGAAAGATAAACGACTTGTTTTTAAGGCATCAATTGCCTAAGGTTTTATAATAAAAGGAGTCACTTGATTTCTAAAGGTTAAGAGACTAAATGTATTTTTTTGAAGTTAAGAGGATCGATTTGAAAGTATACAATACTTGGTTTTAAAAAGTATAAGTCTCTTAGTTATAAAGGAATGGGTTTGTCTAAAACCATAAAGGGTTATAACGGCTTTATGAGTTGGTTATAACGGCTTTATGGAAGGTTAAGAGAATGGTTTTCTCTAATAAAGTAATCAAGGAAATAATTTGATTTAAGGGTATCACTTGCTTAAAGCTTTAAAGTAAGGGTCACTTGATTTAGAAGCCGAGAAATGTATTTCTAAAAGTATCGTGACTTATGTGAAATGTACACAAGCCTGGATACTACGGGTGTTAGTATCTTGGGGTTAAATTCCCGGATTTTTATGTGTACAACGGAAGTGCCATGAGTTTATAAAAATGGAAGTCTAAAGGTTTAATGAACTTGCCTAGGTTTGCTTGTGATAGCTTTGAGTGCAAGTATTATATGTCTACGTTGTCGTGTCTCTGGGAGGGGGCACTGTGCAGTTATAAGTTTACTTGGACGCAAGCGGTGATGTGGGATTCCACGGTATGCTTCCATCATGATTGATCCTTGGACATGCTTATACGATGTGGGATTCCGGCATATGACCAGGACGCGTTAGATGCGGACATTTTATCGACGTCTGCAGTGACGGGGGATTCCACGGGTATGCTTCCATTGTGATTGATCTTGGCCATGCTTATACGATGAGGGATGCCGGGGCATGCAGCCAGGATGCGGGTTAGATGCCCGCGCGTGTTATTACTCCACGGCCACGCTTATACGATGTGGGATTCCGGCATGCGACCATGTTATATCTTACTCCACGGGCTAGCTCCCGAAGACATGTACCGCGATGAAGGATTCCGGGCATGTTATATTATTACTCCACGGCTAGCTCCACGAAGACACGACCTACGATGAGGATGCCGAGGGCACGTTATGGCCATGCTTATACGATGTGGATTCGGCATGCGCGTTATATATATATATATATATATATTGTGTATACGCCGACAAATGAGCGATGCCACGGCGCGTCACATGGTTATATTTACACTTATAGTTGTCGGCGGTGATGTAGGATTCCACGCGAGATATATATATATATGTGTTGTGTATGTGTACGTAAACGGTGAGGTGGGATGCCACGCGCGTCACGTAGTTATATTTTACATTTATAGTTGTCGCAGTGATGTGGGATTCCACGCGAGATATATATATATATGTGTTGTGTATGTACGCCGACAGTGAGGTGGGATGCCACGGGCGCGTCACATGGTTATATTTTACACTTATAGTTTTCGGCAGTGATGGGGGATTCCACGGGCACGCTTTGATTTTTGTGTGACTTGATCGCGTCCCTGCATGGCGGGTAGTGTAGCGCCTCCCAAAGCGGTCGTTTTATACTTATGGAAGATAAGTAAGTTATATAGAAATGAACTTAATGACTTTTCCTAATCATGTGCGTACGAATGTCGCTATACCCTTTATTGGACCTGGGAATAGATAATGATGAGAACTTAAGTTCATAAGTGGCAATGACACGCAAAGATTCGTATGTATTTTTATACTTGTTTGTGTCATTCTTTTGTACGATTACGGTCCGCTGCATCAGACGTTATTTCGTTTCATATTCTGCACTGTTGTTATCGACTTCTTCGGGGCTGCGTTCATGCCCGCAGGTTTTAGGTACCCAGGTTGGTGATCATTGCTCTTAGGATCTCGGTTCGGTTTTGGGAAAAAGCTCAATTTGCTCCGGAGGCTTATCTCTTGGTACGGTTTCCCCTGAGGTTGTAGATTCATGTGTATTCAGGGGTATGGCGGGGCCCTGTCCCGCCACTGTTGTGTTGTTAAAACTCTTAGAGGTCTGTAGTCACATATTGTGGGTCAGTTTGTAAAGGAAAGGAGGCAACTGCTTCGGTTGTATATATTTATGTCCAGGAAGGTAGCCCTATCGGCTAACTTGTTATTTCATTTCTGTTGTGTATTTTTAAAGTTTCATGTATGTTCCGCTGATTATCTCTGATGTATACCTGTAAGGGTGCCCAGGTAGGGCACCGGTCGCGGGCCCGGGGTCGGGTCGTGACAATAACAATCTAGAATTTCAAGTTAGATATTTCGCAAATTCACTTAGATCATAATCAATGGAAACATAAACACCTAACCTATGCATGTCAAATTTCATTCCATCTTTCTCAAAACAATCTAGACCTGTTTACTTGCTATTTTCCACTAATCATAGGCGTACACATTAAAGATCATCAGGACTTTCAAGGGTTGTAATGTAGGCTTAGACAGGGGTAGGTAAAAATAGACATTTAGGCTCAAATTACGTATCATACGCATTTTTCATTCAACTCCCTTTTCCTTCTTTTGATTTTCTTTTTAATCTCAATCCTATTTTCCCTTCTTTTCTTTTGAGAGAATGAGATATATTATAAATAACAAGCACCCCTAAAACTTAGGCTTTGACATATTTTTTTCACTGGGGTGCATCAAATTTTCACTCTCTTCTTGTTTCTTTTTCAACACTTTTCATCCCAACTATTTTTCAATTATCACTTATGACACAACAAAAGAATAACTGGGTGTCAAAGAAAGATCTTATTTTAGGCTCAAAGGGGTTGACTAGGGATATAATTTATGTCAAGGTAGGTAATAGATGGTCAGAAGGGCTATCAACGAAATGCCTGAATCATCTCCCTAAACATGTATATCTTAACTATTTCGCCTCAAATAATAAGCAAACATATTTTCTAGACATTTTCAACCTTTCTTTTCCATAATCGACACACATAAGCTAAGCACAAATATCCCAAAGAACCAGATGTCATGAATTTTTGGCATATGTAACTTAAGCACACATATTGTCGCTTTTAATTCCATTACATTATCCTACTTTATCCACTCAATATCGTTAGCAACTACAACATGCATGATCCATAAAAAAATTATGACTAAAAAACACATAAAACAACACAAAGACAAATAAAAAAGACTTAAAAATAATAAGACAAAATAAGATACCCCCCCCCCCAAAATTAATCGACACATTGTCCCAATGTGTGAAGACTAGAAATAAAGGGACAACTTACTGACACAATACAACGGTCATAACGGAGGTTTGAGATGAAGGACAAGTTACTGTGCACATTGTCGAAGGAGGAACCGCGGTCCCTTGACACTGCACCGCGGTGCTAATTCCAGAAAAATTTCAATGTCCTCCAGTTTTCTGCATTGTAAAGCCTTCGCCCTTTGGAGTGAGTCCCTGCCTTTATCTGTCATCCAAATATACTAACATACCATATCGTGAGACTGTTCAAGACAAAATAAACAAACTAAAATAAAAATTGAAATAAAAATATTGGGTTGCCTCCCAAGTAGCGTTGTCTTTAACGTCTTTTAGCCGAACGCAGGTTACTTACTAAGTCAAGGGGGTAGAGTGTCCCCTCCGCATATCCATTTGAGCACCATTTTCCTCCTTATTCTCCTTTTCTTTTTCACAGGGCTCATTTCAGCGGAGTTCAATTCTTTTTCATCAATAGCTAGTTCAGAAATATTACCACCAGGTTCTCCATGCTGCTTTGGTGGTACCCCATGAGCATCAGTACTTATGAGGCTTTTATTAGACACAACCTTATCCACTGCCCCAATATAAAAACATCTAGCATCGACTTGAGGTTCAGTGGGCTGCTTGAAAACTTTAAACACTATTTACTCACCTTGAACTTTGAGCTTTAACTCCCCCTTTTCAATATCAATGAGGGCTATCCCTGTGGCTAGGAATGGTCTCCCAAGGATCATGGACATATTATCATCTTCCTCCATGTCTAAAATGAGGAAATCAGCAGGAAGGATGAATTTACCCACTTGTACCAACACATCTTCAATAATTCATTGGGGATGCACAACTGAACGATCATCTAGATGTAAGGTGACTGTGGTTGGCCTTGCCTCCCCCAAACCAAGTCTTCTGAACACCGAGAGAGGAATTAAGTTGACACTTGCCCCCAAGTCACACAGGGCTTGCTTGCCTGTCACATTCCCTATGGTGCAAGATAGGGTGAAACTCCCTGGATCATTCAACTTTGGGGGGAGTTTTGTCACGACCCGACCCCGGGACCGCGACTGGTGCCCTACCTGGGCACCCTTACAGGTAAACATCAGAGAAAATCAGCGGAACATACATGAAACTTATAAATAAACATCGGGAGTAAGACAACAGGTTAGCCGATAGGGCTACCTTCCTGAACATATATAAATACAACCGAAGCAGTTGCCTCATTTCTTTTACAAACTGACCCACAATATGTGACTATGCACCTCAAGAGTGTTAACATAACCATCACGTGACAAGGCCCCGCTGCACTTGAATATACATAGCCATGACAACTCCGGAACATTGGAGCCATCTCAAAATGCTGAACCAGGATCCTAAGCTCGCGGATCCATAACGGTACCTAAACTGCGGACATGAACGCAGCTTCGGGCGGGGTCGATAACAAAAATTTAATATGGAATGTAAATAACGCATGAAATGATCATAATCGCATAAAAGAATGACAAGGACAAGTATAAAAAAATACATACCAGATCCTGGCGTGTCATTACCACTTATGAACTTAATCGTACCTTAATCATTCTTTTTCCTTCTTTCAATAAGAATTAACATCATATTCTTACATACATACTTAAGAATTCAATCAAGTTTTTCCACATAACTTACATCAATATCCTTTTTCCATTCCATTAAGAGTTATAGCCATATCTTACGTACTTACTTAGGAGAAGTCATTAAGTTCATTTCTGTCTAACTTACTTATCTTTCATAACATAGTCCGGCCCACTACGGAGGGACACATATACTACCCTACCAAATCGACGCGATCGATCACACCAATATCAAAGCATGCGTGGAATCCCCATCATCGCCGATACTAAAATTGTAAAAAATAACCATGGGTCTCACCCCCCTAAAATCAATCAAAACAGTGGTATAACGTGCGGGCTTGCCTCATTTATACTCTTACCCCGGAGAAGGTGTAAGCGGGGTATAACGTCTTGGGGCTTGCCTCATTTATACTCTTACCGGAGAGGTGGTACAACGTCTTGGGGCTTGCCCCTCATTTATACTCTTACCCTATCTCAACCGGCCGACAATCAACACATAAAGCAGGTGGTACAGCGTCTTGGGGGTTTACCCCTCACTTATACTCTTACCCTGGAGAAGGTTGTATAACGTCTTAGGGCTTGCCCCTCATTTATACTCTTACCCTAACTCAACCGACCATCATACATAACATAAGCCCTATCGGCTTATCATACATAGCATAAGCACCACCAGCTTACCATTCATAACATAAGCACTACCGACTTATCATACATAACATAAGCACTACCGGCTTATCATACATAACATAAGCACTACCGACTTATCATACATAATATAAGCAAGTTAAGAAATCCCCTAACTTCTTATTAGCTTGTTCATATACACTCTCATTTTTGTTTACTTAAGGCACTAACATGTCATTATAAAATCCGGGAATTTAACCCAACGTACTACGTGCCTCTACTCCTTTAAAATGATTCTCTTTCAAATAAAACTTCCAAGATACTAATAACCGTAGTATCAAGTCATATCTACTTTTCACGACAAGCCACAATACTTTTTAGAAATACAATTACCGGCTTCTAAATCAAGTGACTTCTTTATTAAAAACCTTAAGCAATTGGTACCTTTAAACCAATTTGCCCTTACCTAATACAAGTTATTCCTTTGATTACTTTACTAGAGAAAACCATTCTCTTAATCTTCCATAAAGCCGTTATAACCGACTTCCCATAAAGCCGTTATAACCCTTTATGGTTTAGACTAACACGCCTTTTATAACCAAGAGATTTATACTTCCCAATCAATTCTCTTAACTTTCAAAATACTTCAAGTCTCTTAACTTTTAAGAAAAACAAGTTTCAAAGTCTTAAAAGCTTCATACGTAAACTCTTTCAAAATTAGTAACAAATCGTTGGCGTCGTGAATAAGTTATACTTATTTATAACGATCTTATTCAAGTAGCCATGATCTAGAAAATGTAATACAATTTTGTCTTATCTTAGCTTCATGCAGGATGGAGAATTCTACTTGTTTTAACATAATTAATTGTCATTACATTTTCCTTTATTAACGCTGCAATGGCTTGTTCGATACTTATTCTTATTCGTGCCGTAAATTAGCCAAGTCAACTTGGCTCCAAAATACCTCCTAACGACTCTTACCAACATCCCCCATAAGACTTGGTAAGAACTTAGGATAACTTATACATAACCTTTACGTAGAGTAAATCAACATACATACCTCTTAACTTCTAAGAGTAGAAGGAATCATGAAATAGTACTACATGTATATTCCATACATAGAATCATGTCAAAAGAAGGAAGAGGTTCACATACCTCGCGACGATTGTCGACAAGTAGCAAAATGCTCCAAAGTACTTCCACCTTGAGCTTTTCCATTCTCCAAGTAGGATACGCTATACTTAGTACATCAACCTATAATGGTCACCATACGTCCATTAACCTCTTACTTCATACGTAGAATATTCTAGGTGCTAAGTCGCTAAATTCTACGGAAAAATCGGACAGCACCTCCTTTGTTTTTACTTACTTTGCCACCTTTTTCAAGGCCGAATACAATAACCAAACAGCCCCAATTGGCTCACAATTTCTATAAGGTACTCCAATACAAATAAAACTAAATTTCCCAATTGGCTCACAATTTAGAAAGTAGTCCAATACAAATGAAAAACAAACTAAAAAGTCCAAATTCGGCCACCTTGAGTTCAACCTTACCAATTCTTATCAAATTTCCATTTCAATCCAAATTGGTAGCATAACATGATACCAAGTCGTATTTGATTATAACAATCCATAATCTCTAAGTAGGTAACATGCGACGATTTCTAATAACGACTAAATTGAAATCCAACTTAACAAGGCTTATATTACATTCCGGATTTCCAATGCTACAATCAATCCACAATCCTTATAAACTTCTACTAATCAACTTCATGCTAGCAACACGTAAAGCTAACAACAACAATATAAATATATAATCTTGTAACACATTAAAGGACAAAATTATACCTCAACGAATCTTAATCCAATTCCTATCCGAAGTCGCTCCTAGTAGTTTATAACCTCTCCAAGACACTTCAATCCGCTTGTTGAGACCCTTAGAACAACACCAACAACTCTCCTTCAACTTCCAATCCAAAACCTAGAAAGACCATTAGGTTTTCACTTTGCGACTAACCCGAAAACTATCTTTTTCCGGGATTTTTCTATTGAGATACACTTACATAACACTCATGAACCTTGGTTTAAAGTATGGGGCCTATTGGACAAAAATTGAAAATTTCCTCTTGGAAAATGGCACATTGCCGTGAGCCTCTCTTTGTGAGCAAGACAAGATTTCAAATTTTTCTAAGTGTAGAGAATGACAAAGTCTTGCTACTTGTACACATATATAATACTATGGAGGGTCAAGATCTACACAAATGGTTGGCTTAGAAGAGTTTCACATGGATCAAGCCAAGTGGCCCTTGGACTTTTAGTCAACAATGTCAAGCTAAGTCATGTGCAAGACTTGGTCATCTCACTAATGGTCAAATGACCCTTATGCCCATGGTATATTTCGTCCAAGACACACTAAGGGGGGGTGACACGTGTCTCCCCCTCATTCGTCGCAATAATACGTTTTCCGACAAATTCCAAAATTCCGTCAAATTTTTACAAGTCTCAAATCTTAACACTGTGAGTTCTTACGTACGTTCTTAAAACATGTCCTGCAAATACGGGGTGTAACATTCTTCCCCCCTTAGAAACATTCGTCCCCGAATGTTCTTTCGGAGTCAATCTTTATAATTTGCGACATAGTTTCCTTTCACAACCCCGTCATACCAACAATGCCACACATGACCCTAATACCTTGTACACGCATACTCGTCCATCTTAAGCCCAAAAGAGATTATCCTTTTGTACTTCCAACTCATACTAGCATACATACATAACTTCCATACCTTCCCGGTACCTAGTTAGTCTTTACCAATTCCTGGTAATTTAAAATTATTCTAGGAAACACGTGTCTGACCCTCATACATAACTCCGTATAGATGTATGTCACAATACCAACTATACTATAATCATTACCAACCTGGATACGCAATCCACATAGTCATTCCTGGGTCACTGCTGCCTTTCTCGTAGCTGCAATCAACATAACTCGTTAGGGAGGGATGACCTTAACAACACAGCTCTATCGCACGATCTTAGAGTGAGAAGAATGGAAACCAATCCTAAATGTCCTGCAGCCTCCTGATTATAGATATGGTGCACAACACACCGATAATCAAGACTCTACTAGACACGGCTCAGACACTTTCCGAGGACTAACTGCTCTGATACCACTTTTGTCACGACCCGACCCCGGGACCGCGACTGGTGCCCTACCTGGGCACCCTTACAGGTAAACATCAGAGAAAATCAGCGAAACATACATGAAACTTATAAATAAACATCGGAAGTAAGACAACAAAGTTAGCCGATAGGCTACCTTTCCCGAACATATATAAATACAACCAAGCAGCTTGCCTCATTTCTTTTACAAACCGACCCACATATGTGACTACTGCACTCTAAGAGTGTTAACATACCATTGTATGGACAAGGCCCCGCTGCACTTCGAATATACATAGCCATGACAACCTGCAACATTGGAGCCATCTCAAAATCTCAACTAGGATCCTAAGCTCGCGGATCCATAATCGTACCTAAACTCGCGGACATTTAACGCAGCTCGGCGGGTCAAGATAACAAAAATTTAATATGGAATGTAAATAACGTCTGAAATGCAGATCATAATCAGCATAAAAGAATGACAAGGACAAGTATAAAAATACATACGGATCTGCCGTGTCATTACCACTTATGAACTTAATCGTACCTTAATCATTCTTTTTCCTTCTTTCAATAAGAATTAACATCATATTCTTACATACATACTTAAGAATTCAATCAAGTTTTTCCACATAACTTACATCAATATCCTTTTCCATTCCATTAAGAGTTATAGCCATATCTTACGACTTACTTAGGAGAAGTCATTAAGTTCATTTCTGCCTAACTTACTTATCTTTCATAACATAGTCCGCCCACTACGAGGACACATATACTACCCTACCAAATGGACGCGATCGATCACACCAATATCAAAGCATGCGTGGAATCCCCATCACCGCCGACAACTAAAAGTGTAAAACATAACCACGGGTCTCACGCCATAAAATCAATCAAAACAGTGGTATAACGTGCCGGGCTTGCCTCATTTATACTCTTACCGAGAAGTGGTGGTGCAGGGGTATAACGCCTTGGGGCTTGCCTCATTTATACTCTTACCCGGAGAAGGTGGTATAACGCCTGGGCTTGCCTCATTTATACTCTTACCCTATCTCAACCGCCGACAATCAACACATAAAGCGGTGGTACAGCCTGGGGTTTACCCTCACTTATACTCTTACCCCGAGAAGGTGGTATAACGTCTTAGGGCTTGCCCCTCATTTATACTCTTACCCTAACTCAACCGACCATCATACATAACATAAGCCCTATCGGCTTATCATACATAGCATAAACACCACCAGCTTACCATTCATAACATAAGCACTACCGACTTATCATACATAACATAAGCACTACCGGCTTATCATACATAACATAAGCACTACCGACTTATCATACATAATATAAGCAAGTTAAGAAATCCCCTAACTTCTTATTAGCTTGTTCATATACACTCTCATTTTTGTTTACTTAAGGCACTAACATGTCATTATAAAATCCGGGAATTTAACCCAACGTACTACGTGCCTCTACTCCTTTAAAATGATTCTCTTTCAAATAAAACTTCCAAGATACTAATAACCGTAGTATCAAGTCATATCTACTTTTCACGACAAGCCACAATACTTTTTAGAAATACAATTACCATTTCTAAATCAAGTGACTTCTTTATTAAAAACCTTAAGCAATTGGTACCTTTAAACCAATTTGCCCTTACCTAATACAAGTTATTCCTTTGATTACTTTACTAGAGAAAACCATTCTCTTAATCTTCCATAAAACCGTTATAACCGACTTCCCATAAAGCCGTTATAACCCTTTATGGTTTAGACTAACACGTTCCTTTTATAACCAAGAGATTTATACTTCCCAATCAATTCTCTTAACTTTCAAAATACTTCAAGTCTCTTAACTTTTAAGAAAAACAAGTTTCAAAGTCTTAAAAGCTTCATACGTAAACTCTTTCAAAATTAGTAACAAATCTTTGGTGCCGTGAATAAGTTATACTTATTTATAACGATCTTATTCAAGTAGCCATGATCTAGAAAATGTAATACAATTTTGTCTTATCTTAGCTTCTATGCAGATGGAGAATTCTACTTGTTTTAACATAATTAATTGTCATTACATTTTCCTTTATTAACGCTGCAATGGCTTGTTCGATACTTATTCTTATTCGTGTCGTAAATTAGCCAAGTCAACTTGGCTCCAAAATACCTCCTAACGACTCTTACCAACATCCCCCATAAGACTTGGTAAGAACTTAGGATAACTTATACATAACCTTTACGTAGAGTAAATCAACATACATACCTCTTAACTTCTAAGAGTAGAAGGAATCATGAAATAGTACTACATGTATATTCCATACATAGAATCATGTCAAAAGAAGGAAGAGGTTCACATACCGCGACGATTGTCGACAAGAGCAAAATGCTCCAAAGTACTTCCACCTCGAGCTTTTCCATTCTCCAAGTAGGATACGCTATACTTAGTACATCAACCTATAATGGTCACCATCGTCCATTAACCTCTTACTTCATCGTAGAATATTCTAGGTGCTAAGTCGCTAAATTCTACGGAAAAATCTGACAAAGACCTCCTTTGTTTTTACTTACTTTGCCACCTTTTCAAGGCCGAATACAATAACCAAACAGCCCCAATTGGCTCACAATTTCTATAAGGTACTCCAATACAAATAAAACTAAATTTCCAATTGGCTCACAATTTAGAAAGTAGTCCAATACAAATGAAAAACAAACTAAAAAGTCCAAATTCGGCCACCTTGAGTTCAACCTTACCAATTCTTATCAAATTTCCATTTCAATCCAAATTGGTAGCATAACATGATATCAAGTCGTATTTGATTATAACAATCCATAATCTCTAAGTAGGTAACATGCGACGATTTCTAATAACGACTAAATTGAAATCCAACTTAACAAGGCTTATATTACATTCCGGATTTCCAATGCTACAATCAATCCACAATCCTTATAAACTTCTACTAATCAACTTCATGCTAGCAACACGTAAAGCTAACAACAACAATATAAATATATAATCTTGTAACACATTAAAGGACAAAATTATACCTCAACGAATCTTAATCCAATTCCTATCCGAAGTCGCTCCTAGTAGTTTAGAACCTCTCCAAGACACTTCAATCCGCTTGTTGAGACCCTTAGAACAACACCAACAACTCTCCTTCAACTTCCAATCCAAAACCTAGAAAGACCATTAGGTTTTCACTTTGCGACTAACCCGAAAACTATCTTTTTCCGGGATTTTTCTATTAAGATACACTTACATAACACTCATGAACCTTGGTTTAAAGTATGGGGCCTATTGGACAAAAATTGAAAATTTCCTCTTGGAAAATGGCACATTGCCGTGAGCCTCTCTTTGTGAGCAAGACAAGATTTCAAATGTTTCTAAGTGTAGAGAATGACAAAGTCTTGCTACTTGTACACATATATAATACTATGGAGGGTCAAGATCTACACAAATGGTTGGCTTAGAAGAGTTTCACATGGATCAAGCCAAGTGGCCCTTGGACTTTTAGTCAACAATGTCAAGCTAAGTCACGCAAAGACTTGGTCATCTCACTAATGGTCAAATGACCCTTATGCCCATGGTATATTTCGTCCAAGACACACTAAGGGGGGTGACACGTGTCGCCCCCTCATTCGTCGCAATAATACGTTTTCCGACAAATTCCAAAATTCCGTCAAATTTTTACAAGTCTCAAATCTTAACACTGTGAGTTCTTACGTACGTTCTTAAAACATGTCCTGCAAATACGGGGTGTAACAAGTTTCTTCTGTAATATAGCACTGCACTCCTCTGTCAGCATCACTGTTTCATAATATGTCAGCTTCCTTTTCTTAAACAAGATGTCTTACATGAATTTCACATACGCTGGCATCTGCTCCAAAGCTTCAATGAAAGGAATGTTAATGTGCAATTTTTTAAATACCTCCAAAAATTTCAAAAACTGCTTATCCACAGCCTTCTTCTGCAGTCTTTGAGGATAAGAAATTTTGTCTGTATACTCCCTCATTACTGCGGGTGGAGCCTTCTCTAAGGTAGGGCGGTCATCAGTAACCCCCTCTTTTTCTACCTCAACTGTCTTCCCCACATCATTTTCTTCTTCAACCACTGGTCAGGTGCCCTCTGCTCTAACTGCTTCCCACTCCTCAAGCTAATTGCCTGACACTACTCCATTGGGTTCATCACTATGTTGCTAGGGAGGTTTCCTTGCGGTCTACTATTCAGTGTGTGTGCCAGCTACCCCACATGTGTTTCCAAATTTCTGATAGAAGACCTAGTCTCTGTTATGAACTGCTGGGTCTCTGTCATTAATTTTGTCTGAGTATTGGTCAAGGATGAAATTGAGGACCTGGTTTATGCCATGAATTAAGTCTGAGAGTTAGCCAAGGTCAACAATGATACTTTTATGTCATCTGGCTTCTCGTGTAGGTCTGGTGGGCTGAACTGCTGTGAGAATGATGCTTGAAATTGTAGTTGCTGCCCTTGTTCATTCTTCCATGAAAAATTTGGGTGATTTCTCCACCCCGGATTATATGTGTTGGAGAATGCATTGTTGTAGGGCCTCTGAAAATTTTCCACTGCCTGAACCTTCTCTATGGGCATATTATCAGGTCCACTAATGTACACCTATCAAAAGTTGAAGACCCCACAAATTTCACAACTCACAGGTGTCTGAATCGCTTTAACTGACATGGTATTCTGCTGCATATGCTTTGTCAAAGTGGCCACCTGTGCAGTCAATGTTGTGATAGCATCCAACTCATGAATCCTAGCCATCTTCCTATTGTTCATTGCTCTCTCATCGGCCCCCTGATGGTTGTTTGTGGTCATATCCTCTAGCAAATCATGTGCCTCATTGACACTCTTTCTCATGAACGTACCTCCTGCTGCAGCATCAATGATGGTACGAGTTGTACCACTCATCCCATTGTAAAATATATGGACTATCATCCACTTCTCAATCTCATGATGTGAGCACTTCCTCTGCAAATCTTTGAACCGCTCCCATGCATCATAGAGTGACTCTCCATCCATCTGATAGTAATTATTAAGCTCTCCTCTGAGCTTTGCTACTTTGGATGAAAGGAAGAACTTGGCAAGGAACTTCTGGGCTAAGTCTTGCCATGTAGCGATGGAGTTCGCCTGTAATGAATTCAACCAGCACTTTGCTCTCTCCCTGAATGAGAATGAGAAGAGCCTCAACCGAATGACATCATCAGTAATGCCATTGTATTTGAAGGTTGCACACAGCTCCAAGAAATTTGCTAGATGCAAATGAGGATCTTCAGACGGTAATCCTCCAAAATGAACTGAGCTCTGAACCATGTGCAATATGGTTGGTTTGATCTCAAAATTAGTGGCTTCAACGACTGGAAGCCTGATGCAAGTCTGCACCCCTGTAATAGTTGGCATCACATAGTCCCCCAAACTCCTTTCTGCAGGGACTTGTCTTAAGACAGGCAGTAACTCATCATCCATCAAATTATTGTTTCGCTGATCTCTCATTGCTACGAAATCAGCCGCTCTTTTCTCTTTCCGGTTCTGTCTGCACAATCTCTCAATCTCAGGGTTCAGAGGGATAGGAATGGCAGCTCCTCTCCTACTTCGCATAAACCAAGTTCTTGAGACTACTCAAAAACAACACAGACCACGACAAACAACATTAAAGCAAAATAAAAAATAAAAAAACTGGAAAAAAAACCAAATTAGAAATAAGAATAGACAAGTCGATATTAACAGTAAGTGTACGTATCGTTCAAGTAATAAAGATTTGTAAGACCGAGTTTATCGTCCACAGAGACTGGTTTATTAAGTACAGGTTATCTATTCTATGGTATCTATTTGGTTGACGTTCTTTAGTTTTAAATTTATGACTAAGAATTATGACTAAGTGCAGAAAATAAACTAAAGATGATTATACTTTGGTTTTATAACAGTTATGAAGGAAATATGGCTTTCAATCTCCTCAACTATCCACTCTTTTACGTGTTAATGCAATGCTAATGATTCTTCTTCTTATTAAGATAGCAGGTTAACTAATCTGTCATCATATTCCGATTAGGAAATACAAGAGCTCAACCTAGTGCAGAAATCTTATATATGTCTATGATAAGTTTTACCACACATGAGGATTAAGAACAGTAACCTTAATTACTACACAAGTGTCGGGGTACTTTCGTCCACGACTTTAACCTATGTCTAGACAATTACAGCATATTCAAATCTCACTTTTCAGACTTTTGATTCGAAATCATATAAGTGATGACAATTAATAACTAATTAAATTATCAAGCAATCATAACATTATTGAATAAATCTTAATATGATGAAGAAGAAATCAATAATCAATGCATAACTATATGAAGAGTTTCAAGAAGATTTGATAGAAACCCTACTAAAGTAATTAGCTCCTAAACATTGTCATGTCAAGAACTAAATTACAATCCAACATAAACTGAAATAAAGTAAAGGAAAGAAAAGAACTTGAACAAAAGTCTCCTATTGTAGCCTCTTTCTTGCCTCCCAAAAGTATGATTTGTATTATGGTATATGGTATAGAATATGAGCAGGGTTCAGGGATTTTATATTTGAGAAAAGTTGCCTTTCGGACCATAAAAACCCTCTCCAATTCGGCCCAGGACTTCTGAAAATACGCGTAGGCACCTAGGTGCTAATTCAGTCAAAATCACTGGAAGTTACTGGAATGGAGGAACCTAGGTGCCTCTGTCAGGCACCCCGGTGCCTTCTTCCAGGTACTTAGGTGCCTCTGTCAGGCACCTAGGTGCCTTCGACGGTGATTCAGTTTTTGACTTTCTGTAAATTTTACGCCGCAACGCTAATTATTCTTGACCACAGTTCAATGGCACCGCAGTGCTACTTGTCCAGGCACCGCGGTGCCTCTCTGATTTTTGTCGGAAGTCGTCAGATTTCTTCTATTCTTTTTGGCACTTTTTAGGCTTCATTCTTGGATTGTGCTTGTGCAATTTTCATCTCAATTAAGCTCATTTCATCCTCAAAAGTGGTATCTTCTCCTTTATGACCGATGTGACACAAACGAAAGAAAAACACACCTAACACTATACTAAACGCAAAATAAAAGAGTAAAATACTATCTAAAAAAGACTCAAAAGAGTATATAAATACACTCAACAAAAGTATCACATGCATCCTTAGCCATTTGACAGTTTTGAATGAGCTTGAACATGTAAAGATAAATCCATCAAAAAATTACATTTAAGGCCTTTTTATTAAAGCTAGCATTAATGGTTTCCCGCAGTCCATTTGGATTCAAGTTTAACAAGAATGTCACCTTCCTCATCCAGCGACAACATTGGAACAACATACCCATTGGTTATAGATCTTCATGCCCTAACATCAATTGATTTGATTTGAGAACTTTGTATCATCTAAAATGGGAAGTCTACCAATAATAAGATTAACCGGATCCATAACTTTGAATAACAGGACCAAGCACTTATTGTGTTAAGTGTTGGCTATGATACCACATTTTAGGTCCCAGAGGGCTATGGAACAATAGAAACAAACTGTAAATAAATAAACTTGAATGCCAATTCAGTTTCTGAATGTCGACGACAATGTCGTCCGACACCAGTGACAACACTTCAGTAAAAACAGAAACTATAAAGAGTAAATGCAGCGGAATTTAAAGAACACAAGGGTTTAATATTTACATAGGTAATTGTTATACCCCGTAGTTTCAGGGCATGTACGTGAGGATGTACGTAAGAGAATGTGACCATAAGTTTGGAAACTATGAAAGATTTGTTTCTCCGACGGAAAATATTCCGAACCTTGTGAAGGAAATTTTACGTTTTCAATATTTTAACCAATTATGGATTTTTTCGAGAGATGAAATATTTTGGACCAATAGGAGGGCGACATGTGTCACCCCTAGATGAGCCATGTTAGACGTTTTTAGGAGGACAAGTGGCCAAGGCAAGTGGCCAAGTCTTGCAAGATATTTGTGGGGCAAGTGGACAAGAGGGACCCACACACACACATGTCCCCAATCTATACCATACACATGCTTCAATCCTAGCCCTTGGTTGTCTTATATAAACACCTCTAGTTGATGAAATCTTCCACACTTAGTATTATTTCAAGACTTGAAAATATCCTCCCTCTCCCTTTCTAGTTGCTCTCGTCCAAGCCCCAATTTCTTGAGCAATTGTTGTCCAATAATTCTTAAACTTCTAAGTGTTCTTCCTTGATGTGTTAGGAATATTAGTAACAAAGAGTTAGACAAGATTTCACACCCCTAGCCTCAAACACCCCCCTTGGCCGAGAGTTAGGTGGAGTAAAACCTAAGTGTTCTTCACTTTTTGGAGTTCATTCTTGAAGAGAAGTTGGTTAGGAGCTTCTAAGGGTGACTTGTGGTGGATTGGAACATTAGGATTTGGAGCTAAACTTGCTTAGGAGCGACTTTTAGTTCTTGGATATTTTTGGGCTATTTGAGGTAATGAACCTTGTCCTCTTTGTGAAGTTGAATATTATGTATATTGGAAGTATATTATGGAGTATGAGATATGTGGAGTATGGTTTGGAAAGATTTGGATCTTGTTAACTTGTTAAATGGAGAATTGGCATGTTAGCCATTAAAATGGTAAACACGTATCCATTACTTGCTAAGAAGTTAATAACAAAGTAACTATAACTTATATAAAGATTGGAATATAAGTTGGAAGATTAATGAAGTAATTCCGGCATACTAACCAACTTGAATAAGTGAAATTGTAATAGTTGGCCAAGGACCCCAACTAAAGGACTGTATTTATTTTGGACTGTATTTACATTGGATTGTATTTACATTGTTGTTAAGGGGGAGATTGTTTATCACGTCCGTTTGGGCGTGTGATCCCCTTCTTTAATTGTTGTTGTTGTTAAGGGGAAGATTTTTTAATCACGTCCGTTTGGGCGTGTGATCCCCTTCTTTAATTGTTGTTGTTGTTAAGGGGAAGATTGTTTAATCACATCCGTTTGGGCGTGTGATCCCCTTCTTTAGTTGTTGTTGTTGTTAAGGGGAAGATTGTTTAATCACGTCCGTTTGGGCGTGTGATCCCCTTCTTTAGTTATTGAATTATTGCACCTTAATTATAACATGTTAATTACGGTTATCGGGCCTTGAAAAAGGTGGAAAAGTGCGTAGAAACGGGGAAAGTGCTGCCCAATTTTCCGTAGAATAAGAGATCTTACTTAGAAGAATCATACGTAGAACTAGAAGTTGATAAGCGTGTTTTTAACTATTATAGGTTGACACTCTGCGCGCGACATATTCGACTCGGCAAGTGGATTTAGCCGAGGAGGTATGTGATTCTTCCTATCCTCTTGAGCATGATATTTGAAAAATATATATAGTACGGTAGACGTACATGTGTTGACTGAATTTGGTTTCACTCTGATGTCTTTTGACTTGAAGTACTAAATGTTAAGAATCTTGAAATATTTCAAAAAGAGTTATGAATTATTATTCGGAAGGAAATTAATACTTGGTTTTAAAAAGAATAAGTTCTTTTGGTTTTCCAAACAAATGTAAATGTTTGATTTATTATAAAGCTTAAGTGTTATACTAGCTTTATGGGAAGTTAGTGATAACAACTTAAGAAAGATAAAAGGAATGGTTTACTTACTTGATTATGAAAGCCTTGTAATGATTTCTGAATGTGTGGTAAGTTGGCTTGATAAGTAAACATGTTATGATGCTACGTGTGTTAGTATCTTGTGACGTTTGTGTAAGGCGGTTTTTCTTGTTGTGCTTATGTTGTTTAACAATAAGCCCGTTGTGCTGGTATTACATCACTTACCCCCCTGACTTGTTACGAGCCGCGGGTTAGCTACCCCCGATGCGAGGAATACCTCATGCGGGTCCATGTGACATACGCGAGTCGCGAGTTCCGTGAATCACTCGGGTGTGTTACGCCGACGCGAGAATACCTCACGCGGTCCATGCGCCATGCGGATTGCGGAGTCCAGGCGATGTCGCGGGTTAGCTACTCCGACGCGAGGAATACCTCACGCGGGTCCACGTGGACTACGCGAGGCGGAGTTCCGTGAATCACTCCGGTGTGTTACGCGACGCGAGAATACCTCACGCGGTCCACGCGCTACGGATTGCGCGGAGTCGGGGCGATGCCGCGGGTTAGCCCCCGACGCGAGGAATACCTACGCGCCTGGGCTACGCGATCGCGGAGTTCCAGGATTAGGCTCGCATAATGATACTATGGGCGAATGACCTTGCTTCGATCATTAGCGGCCTAGAAAAGACCAGTTGTGTTGCATCTATTTTGCTCTTGTTTATGTTGTGGCACTATGTGTGGTTAAATTGGGTTGTTTCGTACGTATTTGTGAATTGGTTTTAAAATGTTATGATTTCATTTCAGTACTTTACAGTTTCACATACTTGGTACCTGTTATCGACCTCCTTGAAGTGCGTTCATGCCGCAGGTAGAGGTACTCCGGTTGTTGATCCCCGCTCCTAGGATCACCGTTCTGCTTTTGGGAAAGCCCCGTTTCTCCAGAGGCTTATCTTTTGGGTATGATTTCCCTGTCATTGTAGGTTTATGTACATTCAGGGGTATGGCGGGGTCCTGTCCCGTCATAGTTGGTTACATTCTTAGAGGTCTGTAGTCCTGTTGTAAATTTGGGATGTAACTGTTCAGTTTTGGTTTATATATACATGCCGAAAGACAACTTTTTCTTGGTTAAACTGTTTCTTATTTTACACTGTTTTATGTTTGTAAGTTTATATTCCGCTGGTTACTCTGATGTATATCTACTTGGGTGCCCGGGTAAGGCACCAGTCACGGGCCAGGGAACGGGTCGTGATAATAATATATTGATATAACCTATGACAGTCAGTGACCGAAAGTATTGTATATATTTATATACAATTGAATAAATTCCTTATTTTATAATATTACAAAAGGAATTAAAAAGTTGAAGTCGCAGATGACTTCTGCCTGAAAAATCTACCTGAATAGACATAGAAAACATCTCATTATAATTGCTTCAACAGAGAACAAATCTAGAATCTATGCAGCAATTATAATGTTGGACAAAATGTTGTCGACATGGTCAGACAAAATTTGTGATCCAGATTTCTGAGATGAAATCCCGAGAGCTCTTGGTATTTTTACATTTTGTTTCTGGATATCGATTCACTGATGCAGTCTCTCTATTTATAGTAGAGTGTCTTCCTTGAAATGCTCATTGAATCGTTGTAGAAGTTGAGGGAAAGGTGGGCAAACGATAAGGTTTGTTGGAGAAGATTGTGGAGCAAAATCCTCTAACTTCTTGGACTTGTTCCCCAAGCTTAGCAACAACTTTGAATTGGTCTTCCAACGTTTTTCATCAGATCCAAAACTCCTTGTCAAGTCACTTTACTATCGTGGTAAAAATCCCACGAGATCTTTAGTTCCGTGAAATAAGGCAAAACTGTTTCACAGAATGTTGGTCCGAATGTCGTGACATTTGTTCCAACATTTCTGATTTTAACTTAGAGCTGAAAATGATAAGTTGGGTAAAATGTCACAACACCAAACCCAACATTAACAAACTTAAACGCATTTTCTTTTTTCAAAATAAAGATCATGATAGTATCTATAAGTATGTAAGAATTCTTAATGAGTAATTTTTAGTTTAAAGTTTTTTCAAAAACTAGTTGAGAGTTGTAGGTACATGTAATGATGTAAACAATTCTGAACTACAATAGAACACAAATTTTAAGGTTTACTGAAATACTTATAATTAAGTTAAAATCGTACACTGAATCTGTTGTTCATTATTAATGAAGGGTCATTAACTTTTTACTGAAATTTTGCAGATGTTAACGAAATAATCAAACTATTTGTTTTTTTTTGGTCCAATTAAAGTTGGTAGTAGGGACATATTTTTTTTTTTTGGTGAAACGATAATTTTTTTTATAAATGTAACTGTACACCAACTGAAGGCGAACCTACGGACAAACGGATGACGCTGAAAATCTGGTGCCCTCCCACAGTCAGGAAGTCACAAGATTTTCCATCACAACAAAAGATCTCAAGCTAAACCCACAGGTCGGGTAGTCAAGAGAGCCCAAACAGTCTGATGACGCTAGAAATCTCATGCATACCCATAACCCGGGAAGTCAAAAGATTTGTTTGCATCATGATCCAAAGACTCAAGCAATCCCACAAGTTGGGTAGTCGAGAGTGGATGTATGGGTCCGCTAATGGCAACCCCTTACGCCAAATCCTATTAGCTTAAGGTTGCAGCCGCGGGCCTCATCAAACCCTTACTATGGAAAACCTAAATGGGACAAACCAAAGTAAGGGAAGAGTACCTTAGCATTAACGCTGCGTATTTGAATTATCGACAATAGCCAAAACATGAAAACAAGAAATAAAGTGCGGAAATATAGAAAATAAAATGGAATACACATTTGTCTTGATCTTAAAGACAACCGCCTCCTTGTCAAGTAATTTTCCATCAAAAGCAATTTTGTTGTGCTCCATCTAGATATGGTTGACTTTGCTGGCAAGAGCAGTGTATTTAGCTTTCGCCTGCCATCCCGTGCCTCTACCCTCTTTTCTAATGAACTTTAGAGCACTATCGACTGTAGACATAGCTCTGGTGATGCCAAGTCAATGCCTAATGTGTTGCCAGATGTATGCGGTGGTAGTGGAGTTAAAGAATAAATGAGCATTGGTCTCATCAGCCCTGCCACAAAGGCCACAGACCCGAGGGATATCAATGTAGGGGATCCTATCCTTCGTACGTAATTTTTTGTTTGTGCACAACCAAAGGATGAAGGAATGTTTCGGTATGATGCACGGGTTCCATACATCCCGGGTCCAAGTAACTTTAACACCTTTAGGACTAAAGAAATCATAAGCAACGTGGGTACCGCTGGTAGCATGGGCAGCACGATGCCAAGTATCGAAAGCATCAGCAGCCAGAGTAAGAGACCCAACCCGATCAATTATCTGGTCACGTATGGTAATGAGATGTTTAATGAAGGCCGAGTCACCCTTCTGTGCCACCCAAGTCCAAGAATCGCAATTAGTTAAGTACTTATGGTGGATCCAACGTACCCAAAAGGTATCTTTTTTCTGGTGGATATCCCAAAGGCACTTGGACAACAAAGAGTGGTTCCAAGCCTGAATGTCCCTAAAACCCAGTCCCCCTTCTGTTTTTAGGGATACAACATGTCTTCCAGGAGATGGGGAATGACCTGACCGCCATAGGAAGGCTCTACAAAGGTGAATGATTTTGTCACTTACAATAGCTGGGATGGTCATAATGGATAGCCAGAAGCATTCCACACCCTGAATGACCGACATGATGAGCTCCATTCTTCCAGCATATGAGAGAGTGGCTTTGGTCCAAACATTGATGTAAGAAGCCATTTTCTCAATGAGGGACTCATAATGGATGACATTGAGGTTCTTCGAATCCAACGGAATGCCTAAGTAACGGAAAGACATGCTAGTGATTCCTTTGATTTCTCTAATCCGTCGTCGGAATTCCAGCAGAATACATAATCGATTTTAAGGCATTAGAGTTGAGGCCTGAACATCGACCGAAATTTTCCAAATTGTCCATAATGATGCGAACAGAGTGAGCATCACCTCTGGAGAGTAGAAGCAGGTCATCGGCGAAAGCCAGATGAGTGATCTCCAGGAACCCACATTTTGGGTGATAGTTAAAATCAGCATCACGCGTGGACTTCTTTATCAACCTAGAGAAGTACTCCAGGCATATAACAAACAAGGCAGGAGAAAGGGGATCCCCTTGTCGTAGGTCCTTCTATCCCTTGAAGTGACAATAGTTATTGTCGTTTACCGAAATTGAGTAAGAGGGGGTGGTGATGCATTTCATAATAATATTCAAAAAGAGTTATGGAAAATTAAGGCCAACCACTACAGCCTTCATGAAATCCCAATCAACTAAATCAAAAGCCTTCCTCAGATCCACTTTCATCATACACCGCGGAGATACTCTTTTGCGGTTATAGTTCCTCAAAAGTTCTTGAGCTAAATGGATATTCTCGATCATGCTCCTTCCGCGGACGAAGGCAGATTGAGCTTGGTCGATGACGTAGCTAAGAACTGAATCAATACGTGCAACAATAATCTTGGTGATGACCTTGTAAGTGATATTGCAGCAGGAGATAGGTCTATAATCTCCTACCGTTGTGCAGTGGGACGGTTTAGGGACAAGAGCAATAATAGTGTGATTAATCTGCTTGAGAAGTTCGCCCGTGCTAAAAAAAATCCTTTATTGCATTACAGAAAAGGTTTCCAACGATATCCCATGATTTCTTGTAGAAACATGAAGTGAGACCATCCGGACATGGGGTTTTATCATCGGTCATACCAAAAAGGGCACCTTTAATTTCAGCATCTGTAATTGGCCTGAGTAGAAAATCTCTTTGGTTATTAGAAAGGCACTGTCCAGACGAGATCACAGACTGGTCAATAGTTTCAGAATCTTTTTTTGTGCCTAACATCACCTTATAGTAATTGACGAACTCATCGGCTACTTGGTCAACAGTGGTGGTGGAGGAATCATCATGTTTCGTAACATTAGCGATGAAGTTCATAGCCTTGTTCCGCTTGACCATAGAGTGGAAAAACTTGGTGCACTTGTCACTATGTTTGAGATGTTCACACTTTTCAAGCTGCCGCATGAAGCTTCTCTCTGCATCACACAGAAGATTTGCATTGTGCCTAAGAGTCACAATCATCTCCTGCTTATGGGTGTCGTGAGGATGAGCAATGGCATCAGTCTGAGCCTCGTAAAGCTCCTCATTGTCGCGCCCTTTTTCGGCCGCGGCATTTATTTTCTAAAATAGCGAATCCTGCTTAATAAAATGCAAAATGTTAGAAAATAAATAATAAAATGCTAAAAGGTTTAAAAGGGTTTTAAAAATGCTAAAGGATGCTAAAATTGCAAAAGATGCTAAAGTTTAAAAGGGTGCTAAAATGCTAAAGGGTTGCTAGAATGCTAAGGGTTCGCGGAGTCGCCACCTAATTAATTGGGTGAATTAGGACACCTAAATGTTTAACTAGTTTGAAGTAAAACATTAACTCCATTTTAATGGTCTGCTAAACTTAATGAGATTCTGGGTAAGGGTTCTTTATTAATCTAGAGGGAAGGGGTTAGGCACCCTCTAAGATCCGCTAACTTGCGGTTGTCCTGCCAAACCTAGGGTAATTATTATGTTTAAGAAATG
Organism: Przewalskia tangutica; assembly: GCA_029844215.1. Classification (NCBI taxonomy): domain Eukaryota; kingdom Viridiplantae; phylum Streptophyta; class Magnoliopsida; order Solanales; family Solanaceae; genus Przewalskia; species Przewalskia tangutica. Next base: position 76,996,529 of record CM056732.1, on the reverse strand, counting down.
CAAAATAAAGCTCTTCTTGCTTAATAAAATGTTGGGAAATAAAATAAATGCTAAAATGTTAAAATGTTTAAAGGTGCTCAAGTCTAAAAGGGCAAAAGGTGCTATATGCGAAAGAATGCTAAGAGGTGCTAAAATATTAAATGTTAAAGACGCTTAACAAAAGTGCTAGCAATTTAAAAGTGCTAAGTGTAAACAAAGTAGTGCTAGGGTGCCTAAATATTAAGAGGGTGCTAAGGGATTAACTTTAAAGGTAAAGGGTGCTAAAAATAAAGGGTGTTAAAAGTGCAAAATGCTAAAAGAGGTGCTAAAAGATTAATTTTAAAACTAAAGGGTGCCAAAGGTGCTAAGAGGCAAAATGTTAAGATGCTATTTTGAGAGTTTAAGAGAAACCTGTTATGAATTTTAATACGCAAAATGTTGGTTTTATTAATGCAAGTTAAATCATTTTGGCAAAAATTAGACATGCATGACAATCTTAAAAGGCAAGTAAATTAAGCGATGAACTTTAAATTACCTTCCCCACTTATATGTTTAAAGGCTAATTATTCTAGATATCCTATTAATTACAAAGTTAGATAATTAGGCAACAAATTTCAGACAAATAGTATATAGGGTGGATATGATCGCGGCTTCCAAGATGCGTGGCGACATCGTCTTATCCTATTTTGTCTTAGGAATTTCTGAAGCGGGAATGCAAATGCGGGTGCGGGTTGCCATTTGAAATGACTTGCGATGAGTCTCGCCGTGAGACTCTTTATTTTGCTCCGGTGCGTGCCATGTAAAAATAAAGAAAGATAAGGATTAGTACATGCCCAAATTCATTAAACAAAAGCAAGCACTTGACACGTAGTTTGCATTTAAGCCAACACATGTATATAAATACCAAACAAAAGCGATATCAGATAAGGATGCAGCCAGCAAGTAGTATTGTACATAGCCCCTGACAATTCCAAGTAAGGCAGTATGCAAACAGCAAGTAGAAACAGTAGGCAAAGACACTAAGCAGTATGCAAACAGAGACAGTAGGCAGGGGCAGTGGCAGTAAAACAATGGGCAGTAGCGTAGCAGTAGCAAACAAACAGTAGGCATGCTTATGAACCACACTAACACATTATATGTGCCTTAATGATCAGTGATACCGGGACAGAGACACCAAACATGGGTGAAATAATATGGCAACACATAACACGCTAGTTTAATTTAAGATACATGACTCAACATCGAAACAAATGGCTAGGACTGAAGTAAATCCATTTTCCCCAATCATATGCCCAGATTTCTCAACGGTTTGACTATGTTAGCACCAAACTATCCCTCATAAATGCTTAATAGAGGAATGCAGCCAACAGGCCCAGAACAGATCCCTTACTTGTTAAAAGAAAACAGTGATTGGGCCCTAAACTCAAACAGAACAATTTTCATGATTTTATTATTCAAGCCAGCGTATTGAATTCAGTTTTCCAACATCATTAACACATGTAACTTGACACACAAATTGATCTCTGCTTACGCTCTTACTATTATGGGCACCTATTTAGCATTTGACCTTCAAATAGATGATTAATCTAAGGGCAGAAATGAGGATATGCCAAAGAGTTTTAGAATGAAGCCATCATAATAGCATCAGTGGATAGTTTAGGCAAATAAGGTATCTATCTTCGTCTTGACATAGGAATTCTGCATACTATATGGTAGATCACATCATACCTCATTGTATGGAACTGAATTGAGCACAACATAGGCAAGTAACTCAACATGGCATTCCAGATTATAATATTTGCAAATAGCCAAGGAACACTACAGTACTAGAAAATCAGAAATATGCTTGGTATATCCGAGAGATGCTAACACTAGTAGTTTTGACTGTTAGACATGGTGCAATCAGCATACCTGCTGCAATAAGTGCTCAGATCTGCTCTAAGTACGCCAGTTGGGTATAAGCGATGGCGAGAGACATTGCGGGAGAGAAACATAATGCTAACATTCCTCTATTTAGTTATTCTAAAGAAAAGGAGGACATCGCACATATTTTCACCGATAGACATTGCGGGGCAGATTCAACAAAGACGTGCAGCGACTTAACAATCAAGTTATGATGCAATATGGACTTAACATGCTAGCATGGAGCGGCTTATATTCAAGCGAGAAAAAGGCGGAGGTATAATCACTTTCTAGACATGGCCAAACATACATAAATAGTTAAATGACCCCTTAGAACAATACAGTAGGTCATACAGAACTGCTAATGGTCTGTGACTTTAACATCAGTTCCCAAACATCATTTTAAACATTTAACAGATACAAACACACGAATGAACTAACACATACTAACACAAATTCGCGCAAAGAATACAAGATGAATCAAGGCGAGAGGAGTAGATTTTTACCTTCTCCGGCAAATAACCGGGCAACGTATCAAGTCGTCGGTCCAATCGACGGGTTTTGGGTTTTGACGCGAATAAAAGCGGCGAGGTTCGCTTCGATTTGGTCGGAATTGAAATAAGGAGATTTGAACTACCTATTTCGTGTTATGCTAGTGATGCTCTGTATCTGAATCGATGCTATCGGTTTTTCCGGGCTGATATTGAAAGGAAAGTTTGGACTCCTACTGCTGCGATCTTGATTATGCAGGTGTTGACTCGCTAGAGGTATCCGTCGATTGCTATGGGTGCGTGCTGCTCGCTTACTCTCCCCTAAATTGTTATGTGGTTCCTAACTGCTGCTAAGGTGTAGAATGATTGCTATCTCACTGAGCCCTTCATCGATGCTATGGGTACCCTCTCTAGCTCTGTATTGTCGTCTGACTCTCAACTGAGCTCTCTTCTCTGTCCGATCGATTTCTGAGTCCCCCCCGTCGATTCCTGATGCATGCATATAGCCTCTGTATTTATAGCCCTCATTCGGGTTCTAAAATTGGTAAGGCTGAGAATGGGCTAAAATTGGTGCTGATTCGACGAGATTTCGTACTGATTCTAGGTGTGATTTGAATGGATTATGGTAAGTTGCGATTGACACGATTTGGGCAAGATTTCGTACTGGACGACTTATGGTAAGGGACGAGCTGGCTGTGCTTGCATGGGTAAAGGAAAAGGAAAGTCGCCGGATTCTCAGGCGAGAATCACGGCGACGAAGGCGTGAGGTGAAGGCGGCGATTGAAGGTTTTTAGGTTTAGGTTTTTGTGTGAGGGACGATGACAAGGTAAAGGGCTGCTGTGCTGAGGGTATAAAGATAAAAGGTAATGGGGCCTGGGGCAAAGGGCTGCGTATAAGGGGAAACGAAAGGGATCGGGCATGGGTATTGGGCTGAGCGATTAGGTGAAATTTGGGTTAGTGTATTAGTTTTAGGTTAATTATTAGTTTAATTTAAGTGGGTTATTAGTTAATTAATTAGTGGTGAGTTTTAGGTGCTATTTAATTAATTAGTAAATTAATAAATTTTGCTTAAATTGTTTAGGTGATTTATTAACCTAATTGTTATAAATGCGGGCGTGCTATTAATGCTTAATATTTTAGAATGCGGCGCTATTATTTAGAAACTTATTATTATGCATTATTGCGACGTTAAATTAAAATTGAATTGAGTTTAGATTAGATTAGTTAAATGCTAAATGCAAATATGATATTTAAGAATTATTTAAAGCCCCTTTTTATAAATGCGACGCTATTAAATGCATGTATTAGATTAAAATTGATTACAATGCGGATATGCTACTTGACACGACTTCATTGCTAAATTATTTATTTTATGTATTTATTATTAATTAAGAATTACGACAAAGCTTAAAGTTAATAAATGCGGGCGCGGGACTCTAAGTGCTTGAAACTCTACGTAAGACGCGATGCCATTATTAAATTATTTATTTATGCCTGTATTTAATGTTTTATTGTTGTATTTTATTATAAAAATCCTAAAAAATTATTTTACAAAATTAGTGTAATTTTATGGTTAATGGCTGGACGGGAGGGTCAAAATTGGGTGTCAACAGATGTCCCTCTTTGTATGGAGATGATGGAAGAATCTTCGGACAAAGACGTTGACTCATAGCCAATTTTGTCTCGATCTTCGAGTGCGTAAATCTTTGGCGGTAGACAAAGCTGACGCAAAAATCAAAAACTGTCCCAGTGTCGAGTTATGACGACACTGGGATACCATGGTCAAAACACTAAGGCGGGCTAAGGCGGACTTAAAGCTGTCCCAGTGTCGAGTTATGACGACACTGGGCTATCATGGTCAAAACACCAAGGCGGTCCCAGTGTCGAGTTATGACGACACTGGGCTACCATGGTCAAAACACCAAGGCGGGCTAACGCGGACTTAAAGCTGTCCCAGTGTCGAGTTATGATGACACTGGGCTATGGTGCAAAAAGTAAAAGAATATAACTGGCTTGAACCTGGGGTGTACTGCTATGGCTTGTGGTGCTGGGTTCTATGGTGATGTGGAGCGAGTGGACCGACGCTTGAGGCCGCTTCTGCCAATCGTTGGGAAGGTTGGCCCCCCAACAAATTGCCCCGGTTCGCTGTAAGAGAAAATCCACGTTGTGCTCCTGCTCCTGCATGCTAAGACTTGAACAAACGGTTAGTGCATAACTGTTAAGGCAAAAAATGATGATGTATAATTTTAAAAGTAATGCAACTGTGAGTAAAAAAATGTTATCCTGCAAAAATATGATGCCTGCTGTGTTGATGCGATGCTGCAAATGCTGTGATTTCGCCCTTGCACGGACGTGTTGCGATTGTGAATGCGGATACGTTGTCCTTGCTGCAATTGCCCCCTGTAGACTAAAGCTCAAGAAAGAGTTAGTGCATAACTGTTAAGACAGAATAATAAAGCATGAATGAGAAAAATGCAATTTTGAGAACAGAGAAAGTCGTCCCTGTGTAGATGCGATATGCTGATGATGGCGTCGTTTTCGGACTTGTTTGTCTTGATAACGCGTCGTTGCACGGGCGTTCGCCTTTGGCGTCGTTGCGTGGACTTGCTGTGCTGATAACGTCGTTGCCTGGACGTGTTGCTGCTGGCGTCGTTGCGTAGACTTGCTGTGCTGATAACGTCGTTGCCTGGACGTGTTGCTGCTGGCGTCGTTGCGTAGACTTGCTGTGCTGATAACGTCGTTGCCTGGACGTGTTGCTGCTGGCGTCGTTGCGTGGACTTGCTGTGCTGATAACGTCGTTGCCTGGACGTGTTGCTGCTGGCGTCGTTGCGTAGACTTGCTGTGCTGATAACGTCGTTGCCTGGACGTGTTGCTGCTGGCGTCGTTGCGTAGACTTGCTGTGCTGATAACGTCGTTGTCTGGACGTGTTGCTGCTGGCGTCGTTGCGTAGACTTGCTGTGCTGATAACGTCGTTGCCTGGACGTGTTGCTGCTCCTGTAGAATAAATGCTCCTGCAAGCTAAGCTTGAGAAAACGTTAGTGTATACCTGTTTAAACAAAATGATAAATATATATGAGAAGTGCAATTTTATGGATAGAGATGTCGTCCCTGATATGCCTGACGAATACTGAGATGTTGCCCTTGCACTGCAACTGACGAATTGTTATGATGCCTTTGTTGTGTGCGATGCGCGGGTTGCAAGTTTGACTTTATGCCCGAGTTGACGCGCTAGGTTTTGTTGCGGAACTCTGAACTTTGATTGCCGATTGTTGATGCCCCTTTCTGCTGCTGCTGCTTCTGATGCGGACTTTGAATTTTGGGATTTTTTGTCATATCTTCTGCCTCTGCTGTTTCTTCTTGCGAAGAAACTTCTTGCCGTATTTTCTGCTTCGGCTATTGCATTTCTTTATACATTAATATGAAAAGACCTGCGCCAAAGAAAATTTTGTGAGTTTTGGGGTCGATTTGTATTTGACTTCGCCGCGCTTGTCCTTGACATCTGCGTGCAGTACGCTTGGATTTGCAGCCACATGCAGTTTCCTACATTGTCCCGATTTGAGAAGGTGTCATCTTGCTCTTCTTTTCGAGACCCTGCCTATAGGAACCAAGACAGGTTCCGACTCGTTCCGCTCAGATGCCCTTGAATCGGTCATGTCGCTGGACCGTGCCTTTGATCTTGTGAAATATTGATGCTCTGTCATTGCTAAGTCAAATACAAATCGACATTTGGGGGAAGATGATAAATCTTTCTAAAAATGCAACAAACGGTGTTAGCATAAAGCACATAATTTGCGGGTATGTAGCAGATATATTGCACATAGCACATTCAAATGTTTCCTAACATGCAGGGGGACCTCTTCATGCCAGAGGTAAGCCTAAACGTCACTTATGCGAGATTATGACGGATTTGTCCAAGTCGTCCAACTATAATGCTTTTGTTGGAAATGGCGACCAAATGACGGTGCACTTTTCCCAATTTCAGCATGTCATGATTGGGTTTGGATTTGTCTGTCATTGCCACGCTACACATAATATGCTGGTTGGTCGTTGGGTTGAGAAACCCGTCGACAAGTTTGGTGTCTTCCTAATTGTGGTGTCGATGCCAAGGACCAACCCACCTAAGGTAAATGCATGCATGCCCTAAAATAAAGGGTGGTATAGCTCTATCTTAAGTTTCTAAGATTTGGCTTTTCTAGACGCTTGAGTTCCCGAGCGGACAACTCGAGTGAGAAGGCTACGCGACCACCGGTTGGACCGGATTCTCCGCGCAGAATACCAACTCTCTTAAATGTGGGTGTTTTGAAAGAAATTTGCAGGTGCGCGGAGCACACCAGCGCGTGAGTGTGTGATTTGTGTGAATTTTCCAGAATGGAAGAAATATGAGTGGAATGCCAGTTTAGGGAAAGCAGTAAAGCAAGTAGCAAAAAATAAACAAAATACAATACACAAAAAATTAAATGCAAAATAATTGCCAAATAATAGCCCTAGGTCTGTTGTGGTTAAGAACCTAAAATCCCCAGTGGAGTCACCATTTCTGTCGCGCCCTTTTTCGGCCGCGGCATTTATTTTCTAAAATAGCGAATCCTGCTTAATAAAATGCAAAATGTTAGAAAATAAATAATAAAATGCTAAAAGGTTTAAAAGGGTTTTAAAAATGCTAAAGGATGCTAAAATTGCAAAAGATGCTAAAGTTTAAAAGGGTGCTAAAATGCTAAAGGGTTGCTAGAATGCTAAGGGTTCGCGGAGTCGCCACCTAATTAATTGGGTGAATTAGGACACCTAAATGTTTAACTAGTTTGAAGTAAAACATTAACTCCATTTTAATGGTCTGCTAAAATTAATGAGATTCTGGGTAAGGGTTCTTTATTAATCTAGAGGGAAGGGGTTAGGCACCCTCTAAGATCCGCTTAACTTGCGGTTGTCACCAAACCTAGGGTAATTATTATGTTTAAGAAATGCAAAATAAAGCTCTTCTTGCTTAATAAAATGTTGGGAAATAAAATAAATGCTAAAATGTTAAAATGTTTAAAGGTGCTCAAGTCTAAAAGGGCAAAAGGTGCTATATGCGAAAGAATGCTAAGAGGTGCTAAAATATTAAATGTTAAAGACGCTTAACAAAAGTGCTAGCAATTTAAAAGTGCTAAGTGTAAACAAAGTAGTGCTAGGTGCCTAAATATTAAGAGGGTGCTAAGGGATTAACTTTAAAGGTAAAGGTGCTAAAAATAAAGGGTGTTAAAAGTGCAAAATGCTAAAAGAGGTGCTAAAAGATTAATTTTAAAACTAAAGGGTGCCAAAGGTGCTAAGAGGCAAAATGTTAAGATGCTATTTTGAGAGTTTAAGAGAAACCTGTTATGAATTTTAATACGCAAAATGTTGGTTTTATTAATGCAAGTCAAATCATTTTGGCAAAAATTAGACATGCATGACAATCTTAAAAGGCAAGTAAATTAAGCGATGAACTTTAAATTACCTTCCCACTTATATGTTTAAAGGCTAATTATTCTAGATATCCTATTAATTACAAAGTTAGATAATTAGGCAACAAATTTGGACAAATAGTATATAGAATTGGATATGATCGCGCTTCAAGATGCGTGGCGACATCGTCTTATCCTATTTTGTCTTAGGAATTTCTGAAGCGGGAATGCAAATGCGGGTGCGGGTTGCCATTTGAAATGACTTGCGATGAGTCTCGCCGTGAGACTCTTTATTTTGCTCCGGTGCGTGCCATGTAAAAATAAAGAAAGATAAGGATTAGTACATGCCCAAATTCATTAAACAAAAGCAAGCACTTGACACGTAGTTTGCATTTAAGCCAACACATGTATATAAATACCAAACAAAAGCGATATCAGATAAGGATGCAGCCAGCAAGTAGTATTGTACATAGCCCCTGACAATTCCAAGTAAGGCAGTATGCAAACAGCAAGTAGAAACAGTAGGCAAAGACACTAAGCAGTATGCAAACAGAGACGATGGCGAGGGCGATGGCGATAAAACAATGGGCGATGAGCGTAGCGAGCAAACAAACAAGATGGCATGCTTATGAACCACACTAACACATTATATGTGCCTTAATGATCAGTGATACCGGGACAGAGACACCAAACATGGGTGAAATAATATGGCAACACATAACACGCTAGTTTAATTTAAGATACATGACTCAACATCGAAACAAATGGCTAGGACTGAAGTAAATCCATTTTCCCCAATCATATGCCCAGATTTCTCAACGGTTTGACTATGTTAGCACCAAACTATCCCTCATAAATGCTTAATAACGCAGCCAATGTGCCTAATGCATCCCTTACTTGTTAAAAGAAAACAGTGATTGGGCCCTAAACTCAAACAGAACAATTTTCATGATTTTATTATTCAAGCCAGCGTATTGAATTCAGTTTTCCAACATCATTAACACATGTAACTTGACACACAAATTGATCTCTGCTTACGCTCTTACTATTATGGGCACCTATTTAGCATTTGACCTTCAAATAGATGATTAATCTAAGGGCAGAAATGAGGATATGCCAGCAGGTTTTAGAATGAAGCCATCATAATAGCATCAGTGGATAGTTTAGGCAAATAAGGTATCTATCTTCGTCTTGACATAGGAATTCTGCATACTATATGGTAGATCACATCATACCTCATTGTATGGAACTGAATTGAGCACACAACATAGGCAAGTAACTCAACATGGCATTCCAGATTATAATATTTGCAAATAGCCAAGGAACACTACAGTACTAGAAAATCAGAAATATGCTTGGTATATCCGAGAGATGCTAACACTAGTAGTTTTGACTGTTAGACATGGTGCAATCAGCATACCTGCTGCAATAAGTGCTCAGATCTGCTCTAAGTACGCCAGTTGGGTATAAACAGTAGGCAGAGACATTGCAGGAGAGAAACATAATGCTAACATTCCTCTATTTAGTTATTCTAAAGAAAAAGGAGGACATCCTTACATATTTTCACTGATAGACATTGCAGGACAGATTCAACAGCATGCAGGCGACTTAACAATCAAGTTATGATGCAATATGGACTTAACATGCTAGCATGGAGGCAGCTTATATTCAAGCAGAAAAAGGCAGAGGTATAATCAGCCTTCTAGACATGGCCAAACATACATAAATAGTTAAATGACCCCTTAGAACAATACAGTAGGTCATACAGAACTGCTAATGGTCTGTGACTTCAACATCAGTTCCCAAACATCATTTTAAACATTTAACAGATACAAACACACGAATGAACTAACACATACTAACACAAATTCGCGCAAAAGAATACAGTATGAACTGAAGGCGAGGAGGAGTAGATTTTTACCTTCTCCGGGCAGCGAACCGGGGCAGCGTATCAAGTCGTCGGTCCAATCGACGGGTTTTGGGTTTGCGACGCGAATAAAAGGGCGAGGTTCGTTTGCTGATTTGTGGCTGGAATTGAAATAAGGAGATTTGAACTACCTATTTCGTGTTATGCTAGTGATGCTCTGTATCTGAATCGATGCTATCGGTTTTTCCGGGCTGATATTGAAAGGGAAAGTTTCAGACTCCCTACTCTTTGCGATGCTGATTGTCTGGGTGTTGACTGCTGCTAGAGGTATCCCGTCGATTGCTATGGTGCTGCTCGCTCCGCCTTTACTCTCCCCTAAATTGTTATGTGGTTCCTAACTGCTGCTAAGGTGTAGAATGATTGCTATCTCACTGAGCCCTTCATCGATGCTATGGGTACCCTCTCTAGCTCTGTATTGTCGTCTGACTCTCAACTGAGCTCTCTTCTCTGTCCGATCGATTTCTGAGTCCCCCCCGTCGATTCCTGATGCATGCATATAGCCTCTGTATTTATAGCCCTCATTCGGGTTCTAAAATTGGTAAGGCTGAGAATGGGCTAAAATTGCGCCGATTCGACGAGATTTCAGATCGATTCTAGGTGTGATTTGAATGGATTATGGTAAGTTGCGATTGACACGATTTGGGCAAGATTTACGTCGACGACTTATGGTAAGGGGCAGTGTGCTTGCATGGGTAAAGGAAAGGAAAGTCGCGGATTCTCAGCGAGAATCACGCGACGGGCGTGAGGTGGCGGCGATCAAGGTTTTAGGTTTAGGTTTTTGTGTGAGGGACGATGACAAGGTAAAGGGCTGCTGTGCTGAGGGTATAAAGATAAAAGGTAATGGGGCCTGGGGCAAAGGGCTGCGTATAAGGGGAAACGAAAGGGATCGGGCCCGCGGGTATTGGGCCTGCGGGCAGTTGGAGTGGGCTGGGTTAGTGTATTAGTTTTAGGTTAATTATTAGTTTAATTTAAGTGGGTTATTAGTTAATTAATTAGTGGTGAGTTTTAGGTGCTATTTAATTAATTAGTAAATTAATAAATTTTGCTTAAATTGTTTAGGTGATTTATTAACCTAATTGTTATAAATGCGGGCGTGCTATTAATGCTTAATATTTTAGAATGCGGCGCTATTATTTAGAAACTTATTATTATGCATTATTGCGACGTTAAATTAAAATTGAATTGAGTTTAGATTAGATTAGTTAAATGCTAAATGCAAATATGATATTTAAGAATTATTTAAAGCCCCTTTTTATAAATGCGACGCTATTAAATGCATGTATTAGATTAAAATTGATTACAATGCGGATATGCTACTTGACACGACTTCATTGCTAAATTATTTATTTTATGTATTTATTATTAATTAAGAATTACGACAAAGCTTAAAGTTAATAAATGCGGGCGCGGGACTCTAAGTGCTTGAAACTCTACGTAAGACGCGATGCCATTATTAAATTATTTATTTATGCCTGTATTTAATGTTTTATTGTTGTATTTTATTATAAAAATCCTAAAAAATTATTTTACAAAATTAGTGTAATTTTATGGTTAATGGCTGGACGGGAGGGTCAAAATTGGGTGTCAACACTCATTGGCCCTCTTGACCCGAGAGGAGATATATGAGTAATATTTCTCATTTAACCTCTTAAGGGGCCATTTGAGCATTATGCTTTCGCAAAGAGTATATCATCGCACTTCAAGAACTATAAGACCAAGCATCGCGATTTACGTTGCCGTAATCCGGGTGATCAGTCCACATATTGAAGAATCTGAAAGATCTATTTTTGGGCCTTGATTGTTCAAATAAAGAAATAATACAAGGCGAGTGGTCGGAGCACTTTCCCGGTAAGAAGAACTTAGCATGTCCCAACCAACCATCATTCAGCCATGTGGGGTTAATCATGGCCATATCAAGCTTGCTCATCTTGTTTGTGATGAAAAAAGTATAGTCGCAACCAGATGAATGAAGGTCAATCAACCCAATATCCCTACAACACTCCACAATGTCTCTATTATCATAGTTAGTGATTTGTGCCATGTTGAACCGCTTCTCACTTCTCATAACGGTGTTAAAATCACCCAGAATTAGCCATGTATGTTGTAGATGCAACCCGTAATTGCTAAGAGATAGCCACAACGGACGCCTAGAAATGACACGGTGAAGCCCATAAATAAAAGAAACATGGAAGGACTTCGAGGTAATTGATCAGTGTATTTTATATACACCTTTTGAGTCATTTTTAGTTAGTCTTTTGCCCATTTTTGTACAAATATGTGTCGTCTTAGGATATATTTTCTTTCTTTTGAGTCATAATGGTTTAAAGTGGCACATTGGTGAAAAAGAGCGAAAAGAGGGCAGAAACAGAGGTTCCAGAGCTCAAAAAGCTAAAAAGTTGGCAACCCGGGCGAGAAACAGGGAGGCGCCGCGGCGCAAGACCATCAACAGAAGCAGCGCCACGGCGCCCAAGAAGCAGAGAGCCGCAGAAGTTTCGGCGCCGCGGCGCCAGTTGCAGGGCCGCGACGCCAAGGCGGGAAAATTGTCAAATCCGAATTGGAATGGGCCAAATCCAAGAAGGAAAAGGTTTTTGGACGTTTTTGAGGTTATAAAAAGGACCTTTTAGGTCAGATTTGAGAATTCCACACTTGACAATTCATCACAACTTGGAGATCAAGATTGGAGACTTACTTTTGTGTAATTTCTTGTTCTTTATTTTATTTCTTTTTAGTTTATGTTGGATATTAGTTTAGTTCTTGTCATGTCTATGGCTAGGAACTAACTTAATTTAGGGTTTTTCATGTTGAATCGCTTGAAACTCGTTCTTATGAATTAATGCATGTTTTGGCTTCTTCTTATTATTGTTGAGATTTATTCAATATTTGTTTTTATTGCTTGGTAATTAATTGATCACTAATTATCATAACTTATATGATTTCTAATCGAAATCCGAAAGGGGAGATTGTAAATATGACATAGTTGAATAAACATAGGTTAAATCGTGGACGAAAGTACCCCGATACTTGTGTGGCTTAATAGGTTATTGCTCTTAATCCTCCTTTGTAGTCAATCTTGTCATCGAAAGATAGAAGGGTTCTACATTGGGGTTGAGTGTTTATATTACCTTAACAGGAGTATAAAACGGCTTAGTTAACCTGCTATCTCAAAATAAAAGAAGAACCTTAATTATTTGCATTAACGAGTAAAGCGAGCGGATAGTCGAGGAGATTTGGAAGCCCTATTTCCAACAGATCTGAAGTAAAGTACAGTAATTTAGTTAGCATCTATAATCATAGCTATAAATAATTCATCAAATTATCGGTTACCAAATAGATACTACAGAATAAAGGTTGATAATTGAACACTAATCCCTGAGGACGATAACTCGGTCTTCTAGACTATATTACTTGTCACGACACGTGCACTTGCGTTTAGTGTGTGCATAAATCGCGCATCAAGTTTTTGGCGCCGTTGCCGGGGAAACTGAAATTTAAAGGAGCCCTAATCCGATTTCCTATTCCAAATCAAAAACCCAAACCTTTCATCTCTCCAAAATCCACGAAATCAACCTCCCTTACTCAAAATCTTCCACAAACTAAACTCAATCACAACCAAAGTACTTAAATTCCTTGCACCCTTAACCATCTCAAACAACAACCCTCATTCCATTGCCTCAATCCATCACTAGGAACAAGAAAATCTTGAAGAACACCGCCCAAGGTAACTTTCATCACTTTTCTTGAAATTTTCAAAGCAATCAGGGGAGGTAATAGGTTTGGGGATGTGCTTTATGAGTGGATAGTGTGTGGTGTGTTGAAGTTTAGTGTGAAAATTTCGCGGTAAGATTATACGTAGTGATCGTGGAGTGTTGTACCGGTGCTTTGAGTGAAGTTTGGGGGTTGAATGGTGTTGTAGTTTGCTGATTACGATGTGTGTTGATTGGTTTGATTGATAGTTGCTGGGTAATATCACTGAAACAAAGGAAACGCTGCTGAATTTTTTTCAAAATGTCTGCCAGAAAAAAAAGAGCTTCCACATCCGCCTCCGTTCCACAATATGACACTACTAGGTTTGTCAGTCAAAAAACAGAAGACAGATATTACAAACTTAGTACTAGACCCTTGATCCTTGAGCGAGGAATGGAGTACCAAAGGGAGTCATTTGAGGATGGAGATGCCTATGAGCCTATTCGGGCAATGATAGAGGTCATGGGGTGGAAGAGATTTGTTAATCCGGAAAGAATAGTACCACAGAACACCGTAATGGTGAAATAATTCTATGCTAACTTTTCGGAGAGGGTAAATGGTAGATGCTTTGTGAGAGGACAGTATGTGCCTGTGACGGCCGAAGTGGTGAATGAGCTATTAAGAACAGCCGATGTTGAAGAAAGAGGCGATGATCGAAGCTATTTCAGAACTTGGTCTAGAGACGCCAACAACATCGATTGGGATATCGTCGCAAGCACATTATCCCACCTATTCCAACCTCAGGCGATGGGCCAATAGGATGGACTACATTACAGAAGTTCCGACCTTTGCCGGCTTGCAAGCTGGCCTTCTAAAGTGTGCTCATTTTCAATAGGCAGTGAAAGGTTAGTCTGACCTGTACGGCTGTACCACCCTCGGTTTGTGTCCCCGTAGGGTGGTCTCCCATGGTAACCCCAATCTCTCATTTAGTCCAAATCATAGAGGAGTTCCCAACTCTACTAACCCCTGCGTTAGAAACCGCGTGTTGGTCTTCTATCATGTGTTCGCTAATTTCTAGCACATTTGAATTCGTCCGATCCTTACCAGGTGGCACAAAAGCTGGGGATGTTTTCATAATCCATAGACAAGGATAGGGGTGGCCCATTCATGATGTTTATCTCAATTTCACAGACAAGTTCTTTCGAGAGATCAACTTCCACAAGAGCCCTCGCATAAGACGACATCTGCTTCCCCCTATTGATTTTATCCGTGGCTATAGGTTTTCCCACCCTAGATAAAATATGGCTCAACGCCCTATCATTCCATAATTCTAGAGGTAGCGACGGTATTCTAACCCATAGCGGCATGGTGCAAATTTCTTGGGTGTCAAAAGCAAAGTACTTAGGTATGACTTTAAGCAGTAGAGCAGTCATATAGACAAAATGAGGTCCAGTCGTAAGGACCTTGTTTTTGTCTTCCTTAGAGTTAAATTTAAAGACTATCCATCCAGAAGTGTGGACACTGAAATGGTAAGTAACCCCTCAGGATCTGCACAATTTTTGTAGGGCCGGTCTCCCAGGAAATTTTCCAGCAAAATAGCCTACCAGAAGATATCCCCAAGAGTCAGAGACAACATCTAAATCTTCCTCATTGAGCTTAATAGGGCCAACCTTAAGGAATTCCGGTGTGAATTGAAGTTGCAGTACATTAGAAGTGTCCCAGTTACCCTTTAAGAGTTGCGACCACGCTGTATCTTTTTTGGGATCAGTTTGTTTCTTAGGAGGGGAAACATTTGGCGTTGGGAACCCAATCGCCGAGGATGTGGTGTACTCAGTCCCAAGGGTGCATGAGACTGAGGGAGAGGTAGTGTTAGAGTCCCCATTACCCCGAGAGAACCCAGGATTAGGCTCGATCGGAGTGGAAAGAAGGGGCGTAACCTGGTTCTCGATGGTGGAGTCATTTGTGTCCGGACGAGTCTCCACCCTTGTTAAAAGAGCAATAAGGAGCATCGCCGTCGTCCAAGGAAAAGAAATACACAAGAAAAAAGACCCCAAAACTCCAAAAATGGATCCTGGGGACCCCAAAAATGGGTTAAAACCCCTCGCTGAGCAGGTCTTAAGAGCTTTTGAGGGAGACAAGGTGAAAAGTGAAAATGAGAGTGGGGGCGTCTTCTCGCGGTGTTCAAAGATGGACTCCTTTTCAAAGCCGTGTACAAACCTGACACGTAGAGGAGTTGTCGGTGTAAACAATGCTTATACAAAGCTATACACACAGATGTATAAATAACAATAAATATAAAATATGTGAGAATCAAGAACAGTGAAGTGCTCTTAACAAAGGCACTCTTATGTGATACAAAGTACAGTTGATTTCAAAATGAGAATGCAAAACATTTTTTGTAATCTCAAGAGAATTAATGCACGGGAAAAACGAATAGAAATTAAAACCCCAAACAAAGCACTTAGAAAAAATCTAAGTCAATAGCTTCACTATTGGAACTTTGTTTGTGCCTTAATTTCTAGTAGGGACATATTGTAGTGGTCAGAGTGATTATCCAGGATACATTTGCATTTACTTAACCCAGAATGACACAACAACTCACCCGTATGCATGTCAGAACTATACACAACACTTTGTAATATTAGTGAATATTATCTTAATATTCACCATACATTTTGTAATTATTAATGTTTTATAATTATAGTAGAAATATGATCCTTATTGTATCAGGATTCCACATTATACACACTATATATATTTGTATTAATGAGAAATACTCTCCAAGGAAGATTAATATAATTTTACATGGTATCAGAAGTTAAACCCTAAAAACACCTAAACCCTTTCTTTTTTCCTAGTGTTGCCGCCGACCCCTACCTATTCGGTTAACGACACCCAGACCTCCATTGTGACCGCCTCCATGCAATCTAGAGATGTCTCCTCCCACATCTCCTAATTCTTCCGCCTCCTTCACAATCGTCATCGACAACCCCCCTCCGTCCTCCACCTCTTCTTTTCATCCGGCATTCACCGTCACGAACATCAAGAATTTCATTTCCTTAATTCTTGATCAAAAAGATTGTCAATATTCTTCGTCGGATGAACTTTTTTATATTCACGCATGCGCGTACAACGTGCTTGACTATATTGACGACTTTGTCCATCACCCTCTCGACATCCCAGACACGACATGGTGTCGCTTTGATGCTATTGTCAAATAGTGGATTTATGACACCATCCCTAAAGACTTGCTTCATACAATTATGAAATCAGATGCCTCGGCTCGTGAATTATGAGTACGTTTGGAGGAAATATTTCAGGATAACATAAACACTCGTGTTGTCTACTTGGAGAAACAATTCAACAATACACGTCTTGAAAATTTTGCTAACATGTCCGAGTGTTGTAAGCAGTTGAAAATAGTGGCAGACCAATTGTCCAAAGTCAGAACGCCTACAAAGATGGTTCTTCAATTAGTTGATGGTCTATCAAAAGGTGAATACGATACTTAGGCCACGATGATACAACATGTCGATCTATTACCCAGCTTTAACAAGGCCCGTTCGCAATTATTGTTGAAAGAAACTCAACGTGACAAACAGGTCGATCCATTACCCAAGATCGAAATCGTTAGCGATTGAAACTCCGCGCCTGACACGCTGCGATCGGCCGATCGCGCGCGCGACCAAACGGCTGCGGAATAGCTGCGGCGGTGGCAGAGGATGCAGTAACGGCAAGGGTGGCAGTGGTCGCAATGGAAAACAACAACAAGCCACTGGAGTACCATCGTGGGCCGACCCAGGGCAGTGGCCCAACACTGGCGCCCAGGCCTCGACTCCCTTCAATGCCAATTTTTCGATGGCCCAAAGAAGACATTTTGATCGGGCTGGCCCCGACTTAGGCGTGCCTTGGTATTTGAACGCACGGCATTTCGATGAAAATTGGTACATGGATACGGGATCCACTTCTCATCTCATCCGATCTTCAGGTAATCTCTTCCAAATGCTTCGTATAAAATATCCTCAATTTATTTTTGTTGGCAATGGTCATCACATTCCGATTCAGGGTTATGGTACCACCTACATCTAACCACGTCACCCACCCTTCGCCCTTAATAACGTCTTGTATGCTCTCACATCATTAAAAACTTAATCTATGTTAGAAAATTCACTCGTAACAATTCTGTGTCTGTTGAGTTTAACCCTTTGATTTTTCTGTGAAGGATCTGCGTACGGGGACACCTCTTACGAGTTGCAATAGCTCAGGGGACCTCTATCCTTTCTCATTCTCTCCCGCTCACATACCTCCCTCACTGCTACTCTCCATCAACTTGGCACAATAGACTTAGACACTCAGGAGCTCATGTTTTTAATTTTCTTAGAAAAAATAATTTTATTCATTGTAATAATGGGAAACTTGTCCAACACTGTTATTCTTGCCCTTTAGGCAAACATGTTTGTCTTCCTTTTAAATTATCTCTAAGTGTTACGTTTTCTCCATTTGATATTGTTCATGCTGATTTATGGACGTATCCTATTACTAGCTCACTGGGATATAAATATTATCTCGTCTTATTAGATGACTTTTCACACTATATTTGGATTTATCCGCTAAAATTCAATTCTGAAGTTTTTGCCAAGTTCCTTGAGTTTTGAAGTTTTATCCAAACACAATTTGAAAAAGCCATTAAATCTTTCCAGTGTGACAATGGTCGTGAGTTTAATAATTCCACGTTTCAAAATTTTTGCAAAAATAATGGCATGGTTTTTCAGTTTTCGTGTCCCCATATCTCCCATCAAAATGGCAAAGCCGAAAAATCATCCGTACGAACAATAACATGGTTCACACTCTTCTTTTTCATGCCTCTCTCCTTCCATCTTTTTGGGTCTATAGAGTCAAAATGGTAGAATGCATCCTTAAAATTTTACCGACCAACACTCTTCATAACATGACCCCCACTGAAATTATATACCGTAGTGTCCCCTCCCACGATCACATTCGGATCTTCGGTTGCATGTGTTATCCGAACCTTACCTCCACTGCCCTTCATAAATTAGCACCACGTACCACTCCATATGTCTTCGAAGGTTTCCCGTCTAATCATAGGGGAAATTTGTGTTATTATTTGTCCACTCATCAAATCCACGTCTCTCATCAAGTCACGTTTGACGAGACAATTTTACCTATTGCCACTATACAAAAATTACGAAATACGAACTATACCTTTCTCGACGAGTCTGACATCTCCCCCGTCATACTCACCGAGGTGTGCGTAGAGGCAAAACTCAATAAGACTCATTTTAGATCCATCGAAATGGATACCACTCATCTAGAAGCTATTCACACATATATATGTGATTTGAAGTTTACACAAACTAGAGGGGGAAAAAGTACTTTGTGACATTTATAGATGACAACACAAGGTATTGTTACCTTTACTTGTTGAAAAGTAAGGATGAAACCTTTGAAGCGTTCAGATGCTACAAAGCAAAAGTTGAAAACCAACTAAGCATGCAGATTAAATCAATTCGTAGCGATAGAGGGGGAGAATACATAGCGCCATTTGAGGAATATTGTTACCAATCGGGCATTGTTCATCAAACGACGACTCCATACTCACCTCAGTCGAACGATGTCGCTGAACGCAAGAATCGTACATTGAAGGAAATTATGAATGTCTTGCTCATCAATTTCGGTCTTCCCAAAACATATGGGGAGAAGTTGTCCTTACCGCTAATACAATTCTTAATAGAGTCTCATATAAGGGTAAGGACAAAACTCCATATGAGTTATGGAAGGGAAAGAAACTCACCTACAAATACCTGAAGGTGTGGGGTTGTTTGGCAAAGGTGGAAGTACCTAAGCCAAAGCAGGTCAAGATTGGACCTAAAACTGTAGATTACATTTTCATCGGATATGCAAATAACAGTAGTGCTTATCGCTTCTCAGTGCATAAGTCAGATGTACTAAATATCCACGGGGGTACGAACATGGAATCAATGAATGCCCAATTATTTGAGGATACTTTTCCTAGAAAGGAAAGAGACATAAACCTCTCAAAAATGAAGTTATGAACAAAGATCTCAGGAACCAGGAGTCGTTGACTGCCCGGATCTAGATGTGTTCATATCTAGTGGACTCTGAAGTGGTTCAATATCCCGAATCTAGTGTTCCATATTTTCAGAACTTAGAGACTTCATAGATGGAACCAAGACGAAGTAAAAGGGCCAGGAAGGATAAATCCTTCGGTCCTGACTTTGTAGCTTATATGGTTCATAACGAACCATGGACAATTCCTGAAGCGTTGTCAACTCCAGAAGCACCGCTCTGGAAAAAGCTATTGAGAGTGAAATAGACTCCATCTTGCAAAACCATACTTGAGAGTTGGTTGATCTTCCTCTGGGAAACAAATCATTGGGTGTAAGTGGATATTCAAACGAAAGTATAAAACAGATGGGTATATATATAAGTACAAGGCCAGGTTGGTAATCAAGGGCTATCGACAGAAGGAAGGTCTTGACTATTTTGACACGTACTCCCCGGTGTTTAGAATGACGTTCATACGAGTATTCATTGCGATCGCAGTGTTGTGTGGCCTTGAGATACATCAAATGGATGTCAAAAAAGCCTTCCTAAATGGTTATTTGGAAAAAGAAATTTATATGGAACAGCCCGAGGGGTATGTGGTTCCAGGGCAAAAGAAGAAAGTCTGTCGACTTGACAAATCTCTGTGAAACAGGCCCCGACGCAATGACACGAAAATTTTTATAGTACTATACTATCGAAAGGTTTCTCCATTAATGAGTGTGACAAATATGTCTACATGAAAGGTAACTCTGACTCGTTCGTCATGATATGCCTTTACGTAGACGACATGTTGATCATAAGGAGTAGTCCTAGTTTGATCCTAGAGACTAAGAATATGTTGAAATAATTTTTTGACATGAAGGATATGGGTATTACAGATGTCATCATAGGGATCAAAGTCTCGAAGACTTCTGACAGACTGGTCTTATCTCAGTCTCACTACATTGAGGATGTGTTGAGAAAGTTTAAGATGTTCGACAGTTCGCCGATGAAGTCACCACTAGATATGAATAAGAAAATTAATAAAAATCATGGTGCGCCCTCATGCCAGGAGCGATATGCGCAGGTGATTGGGAGTTTGATGTACATAACAAAATGCACCTGACCTGATATCTCTTATGCAGTCAATAAGTTGGCTAGGTTTACCCGTAATCTGAATAATGATCATTGGAAACCGTTGAATCGGGTACTATGGTACCTGAAATACACGTTAACTTACAAGTTGCGTTATTAGAGATATCCAACTGTACTAGAGGGGTACAGTGATGAAAACTGGATATCTGATATAGAGAACACCAAGTCCAACAGTGGGTATATATTTACAATTGGTGGTGGGACTGTTTCTTGGAAATCCTCTAAGAAAACTTCAATCGCCCGATCCAAGATGGAGTCGGAGTTTATTGCTTTAGACAAAGCAGGAGAAAAAGCTGAGTGGCTTCATGAATTCTTAGAGGACGTTCTGTGTTAGGACAAACTCGTACCTTCTGTAATGATCCACTACGACAGCTAGTCGGCTCTAGGAAGGGTATAGAGTTCTATGTATAACAGCAAGTCTCATCATATTCTATGGAGAAATAAGATCGTTAGGCAGCTGATCACCACGGGTATTATTTCCATTGATTATATAAAATCAATGGATAACATAGCAGACCCTTTGACTAAGGGTATACCCAGAGATCATATATTCTGCCTGTCTAGGGGAATGGGCTTAAAACCTAAACTATACGTACTGATATGGTGGTAACCCAACCTTACTGACTGGAGATTCCAGGAATTAAGTTTAATGGAAAAACTAAGTTGTAAAGGTTCAGTTAAGTGTTTCGGTGAAAGAGAGAGCACTTCGGGTTATGATTTTTGTAAGTAACATAAACCCAAAGTCGTTCCCGCGATAGACATTAAGTGCTATCTTCAATGTGGATAGAGGTTAACTTTCCAAAACCTTTAATGATCCTCAACGGTTGAAGTTAGGTTTGGAAATTTTTTTAATGATTCCTAACACTTATGAAGTGGGGTATAGCAGGATACCTTGTAGGAGATCACCTATATAAGTACGAGGATAGTCCGCCTTAAATGAACTCACTTAAGAATCCAAAAGTGTCCACGACCACAATGGACAAAATATTAAGAAGAACAGAGTAAGGAAAGTTATTGTGTTGGTGCCGTTGACTTGGCTTACACTAAACACTGACGGTTCAAGACATCATGTTCACTGCATAGTAAGTAAGTTCGATGGTATTCAACTACAGAAGGTTCAAAGCGGAAGCTACCTCTCATGCAACATCGGGCCGCTGAATGATTGCTGGAAATAGACACCTTGTATGTGCGCCAAAATCTCTTTCAAAAGGGGATTGTTGGAAATTTATCAATGTGGAATAAAGTTTATCCCATTATTTATGACTCAAACAATTGGGGCCCCGCACGTCGGAAATATCATTTCCACACACGTGCATATGTTGTACCAATGATCGTAAATTTCATTAGTGAAAGAGATATTGGTACGTAAGTAAAATGTTTGAGATATATAATAATGGACTGTCATTTTCCAAATAACAAGTGTTCCACATTGGTAAACGAAGGAAGAAGTGTGCATAGTGTAAATATGGAACGGGTCCCGTCAGGGATGCGGTGCTAATTCAGTCCCGAGTCACTGGAGACGTGGAGCTTCAGAGGCTCAGCCACGGCGCTACCCAGACAAAAAGTCTGAAATGAAAATATGATTTTTGAGACGTTTGGGCTGCCCTCAATTACATTCATTCAAGCATTATTCAACTATTATTTGGCTGGTAAATGAGTGTCATTACTTGGTAAATTCATTGTCATTACATGGGTGATTCAATGCCATTACTTGTCACTTGAATAGACAATTCTTACACTATAAATTGAGGCCTTTGACTCAATTGTTAAACACTTGCATTTTTCAGCAAAATCTTCTTCCTCTCAAGCATTCTTTCAATACTTAAAGTTCTTCAAGAGAAACACTTGAGTTTCTTTTGCTCAAGTGTGTTAGTAGTTGTTTTATCTTGAGAGACTATTGCCTAGAAACGTAAAAGGATATATACGGGGCAATCTTGTCTTAAAAACAGAGTAACATCGCTCGACTCAGCAAGAAATTCAGATCAAGTGTTGGTTTTAGTATTCAGTTATTTGTTAAGGTTATTTATTTTGTTGTAATCTTTTGTTCTTCATTTTTTCTAGTTCTTGTAATAGGTATTTGCTATTTCCTGTATGTTGCTTTCATTTTACCAACAATATCTTCTGAAAAGTTGTTCAACTATATATGTATGTTTTTTAATTAAATGAAAATGGTGTCTGCAATCGGATTCCATTCCCTGTACAGAATCTATAGATCCATCTTGTTTGCAAAGCAAGTATATATAACCCGCTCTCTTTAACTTAGAATCGTACCTAAAATTTAAATTCATCTACTTTTAAGATTATTTTTAGCATTGTACACGTTATATTTGTCAAGATATCTCTGGATCAACAATAAACACACACATGCAAAGTACTCAAAAACTATGAAGCTGAGAAAAAGAGATCATCGAGCAGTGAAGAAATAGAGAGAAGAAAAATATAGAAATTTGGGAGAGCAAGACAACAGAAACAACATTCAGAACTCACTAGAGAAGAAATGGAAGAAAGATCATTTTCTATTTCAACTTAGACTTTAAAAAAGGCTAGTGTATATGGGTATTTATAGGTGAACTATGTCATGGTATCTAGCTAATATGTACATGTATTTTCATTTAAGTTTAGAATTTTCCTTTTCCCAAAGTAATAGACTTCATCTCACATGAATGAATTCACTAGACTAATCTATAATATTCCACCAATGTATATATCTCCTAATACATTAATCCACTAGTTCATGAACCAAATTAAATAACATATGAACAAGTTTATTTTTCAACATCACCCCTTAAATTTGATTCACTACTCCAAGAGCCATCCGCAGTCTATGAAAAATATTAATCTTCAACGGTTTGGTGAAAATGTCAGCAACTTGATCTTGCGATTTCACGAACTCAAGTTTGACATTCTTCTTAGATATGCATTCTCTAATGAAATGATACTTAATATCAATATGCTTGCTCTTATTCTGAAACACCGGATTCTTAGCCAATACAATAGCCGATTTGTTATCAACACAAATCCTAGTTGCGTCTTCTTGTGGTTAGTGAAGTTCTTCCAACAACCTCCTTAGCCAAATTGCATCACAAACACAAGAAGAAGAAGCTAAATACTTCGCTTGATCACAAGTTGACAAAGTGACAATTGGTTGCTTCTTAAAATTCTATGTAAATGCAAAAATTTTGAAAAAGAAAACAAACCCCGTAGTACTTTTTCGGTCATAAACATCACCATACCAATCACTATGACAATAGCCAACAAGCTTGATGTCTTTGGAAGAAGAATAAAAATTCCATAATCAAGTGTACCATTGATGTACCGGATTATTCCTTTGGCTGCTTTTAAATGAAAACTGTTGGAGTTTTCATAAAGCGACCGACAAATCCAGCATAAAAAAGAATATCAAGTCTCATAAAAGATAAGTATTTCAAGCTTCCAACAAGACTCTTGAAATATGTGGGTTTGATATTTTCTCCATCTTCATGCCTGAACAATTTAACTCAACATTCCAGGGGGTGCTAACAGGCTTGCAATTCTCCGCCTCAAATTTCTTGAGAATCTCCTTTACATATTCTCCTTTGATAAATAAAGATGTCATCATTCTCTTGCTCCACTTTAATGCCAAGATAGTATGACATTAGACCATTATCCGTCATCTCAAATTCTCTTGTCATTGTTTTCTTGAATTCTTCAAACATATTTGGATTATTTCCTGTGAAAATCAAACCATCCACATACAAACAAACAAGTAATATGTCACTATTTAATTAATTTTTACATAAATTGCATGCTCACGGGACACTTTAAAAAATCATTTGCTTGAAATATTTATCAATTCTACAATTCCAGGCCTATGGAGCTTGCTTCAAGCCATTGAGAGCCTGCTAAATATTCAAGAAAGTAGACTTCACATTCGTTTGATGATTTTTTCACTAGTGTTGAGCTGCTAAAGAAATTATCAAGCAGATTATCTCCAAATGAGCAACTGGCGCAAAAACTTCATTATAGTTAATATCGGTCTTTTGCTTGTACCCCTTTGCTATCAATCTTACTTTGTGTCTTTCTACTTTTCTCTTAGATTTTTTTAGCTTGCACAATCATTTAACTCCAATGGTACTTTTGCCTTTTGCAAGCATGACCAACTCCCATGTATCATTCTTCCTGATTGCCTTGATTTCTTCATTCGTCGCATCTCTCTATTTTAAATTACGAGCAACATCCTCATATCTTATAGGCTCACTGTCCACCAATAAATAAAAGTGAGTTAAATCACTTAATTTTTTTGTTACCTCTTCCGTTTCATCATACATTTCACGAAGACTATTATTCTTTTGAGGTACGCTGCTTGAACTTGATTCTCCCATTTCTTGAACTTGCAGTTGAGGTGTTGCTGGTGGTGTAGTATACTACTCCATAATTTCTTCATCTTCATCGTCAAGGAATGGACTGAAAGAGTAATCTTGCTCTTTAGATTTTTATTCCCAAGCACTATCTTCATCAACTTCAACATCTCTGCTTATGGTAATCTTGCCCTATCATGGGTTACATAACTTATAACCTTTAGATATTTGATCATAACCAACAAAAACATACCCCTCACTTTTGTTATCAAGCTTAAATCTCTTCTCATCTGGCACATGTGCCTAAGAAATGCTTTCAAATACTCGCAAGTGATCAAATTTTGATTTAAAACCTCTCCAAGCCTCTTGCGGTGTTTTGCCACGGACATTTTTAGTGTGACGCCGATTTGATAAATACACAACACAAGCAACTACTTCAGCCCAAAATTCCTTTACATATTTTTTCTCTTCAATATACTTCTTGCCATGTTGAGAATATTCTGATTCTTCCTCTCCAAAACGTCATTTTGTTAAGGTGATCTTGAAACAGTAAAAAAAAATCATTTTTTCACAAAAGTCTTGAATTCATTTGAAGTGAATTATTCACCATAGGCTGAAGTGACTTAATTTGATAGGCACTTTATTTCTCCATCATGCTTTTAATTTTTTTGAAGTTTTCAAAAATCTCTGTTTTTTCCTTCAAAAAATTAACCCAAGTTGTTCGAGAATAATCGTCAATAAAAAGAAAAAAATAATTACTTTCACCAAGTGAGGCTGGCTTAATAAATCCACACATATCCATATAAATCAACTCCAATGAATATTGTGCTCTTGTCAATGACTCTTCGGGAAAGCTTTTTCTTGATTGCTTTTCAAAGAGACATCCTTCGCAAAGTTGATTAGGATGATTAGTGCCTGACAAACCTTTCACTATATATTTTTTTTTGATCAACCTTAGACTATCAAAATTTAAATGACCAAATCTCATATGTCAAAATCAAGATGAATCTTTGACACTGAAAACAAGTACCTCGGTACATCACTTTGAAGATTCAATACAAACATTTTATTTTTAGTCATAGGAATCTTGACTAACAATCTTCTATTTTCATTTTTCATATTCAACTTTTTATCTTTCAAGTGAATGCTATAATATTTCTTCAAGAGTTATCCCAAACTCAAAATATTAGTTTTTGTATTCGATACATACATGACATTGGAGATAAAATGATGACTTCCATCATTAAACGAATTAAAATCGTACCTTTTATTTTTTATTTGAATTTCTGAAGACTCATCAAGAGTGATATTTTCACCATTCAATTCCTCAAACTCCGCAAATAAATGTATCTTTCCGCAAATATGACTGCTTGCACTGGAATCAAGATACCATTGATTTTCTTTCTACACTTCCTTCTTCTTTACATGCAATGAGTAAAGTGCCCTCTTCATCTTCATTTTTACCCTCCATAAAATATTTACCTCCTACAAATTATTACTACGAAAAATGATCAAGTTTATGACAAGTATATCATTCAATATTTCATTTGTCATACAAGGACCTTCATTTTCTACCTCTTCCGCGGTCCTTCCTTGATTGAAGTCTTGACTTCTATTTTCTTTTATTGGAGGTTGACTACCACCTCTTCCTTCTCTATTTCGGCCTTTTTCACGTCCACAACCTCTTGTTGTGAGCCATGCCTTTCATCTTTCACCTTCAAAGAAAGAATTTCTTACAAAGGTTGTTCAACCTACTTTTATTTCAGTTTCTTTAACTTTTCTTCATGTGCTTGCAAAGAATCCGTTAGTTTTTCTATGATCATGGTGTCCAAGTCCTTAAACTTTTCAATGACAATAATTATATAATTAAACTTTGAATCTAGGATCGTAGTATTTTTGCAACGACCCTATCATCATTCAATTCTTTACTATATCTCTTCATTTGATTGGCAACCACCAAGACTCTTAAAATATAATGATTCAGACTTCGTCATTTGCTGTGAGTCGAACTCTCATCTTAAAGTTTGCATATGAAGGAAGTTTGAAAAATATCTCATGCTTGCTTGGAGATGGTTGCATTTGCAACCTTCTCGAACATCTTTTCATCCAAACTTTGTGGATGAGAGTGAGCACATTTTGATCCTTCTTTATGGCAGCGGCATCATCTTTTTCATTGATTCCACTCTCCACCATTCTCCAAACATCATAATCTCCAAGCAAAGCCTTCATTCGGATGCACCAACTTGCATTGTTTTTCTTAGTGAGCATCAGAACTTGAAATGTAGTTCCATTAGTGTTAGTCATCTTCTTTATACGCTTAGTTATCTCTCGAACACACCGGCTCTGATATCAAATGTTATAAATTTAGGAGAGCAAAACAACACTCAAAACTCACTAGAGGAGAAATGGAGGAAAGATTATTTTGTGTTTTAACTTGACTTAAACAAAATGGCTAGCATACTTGGGTATTTATAGGTGAACTACACCATGTATTTAGTTAATGTGTACATGCATTTTCATTTAAGTCTAAACTTCTCATTTTTCCCGAAGTACATGCATGATAGACTTCATCTTCCAAAGTACATGAATGAACTCACTAGACTAATTAGAATTTTCCATCAAGTCATGTATAACATAATACATTAATCTACTAGTTCACGAATCAAATTAAATAACATGTGTACAAGTTTATTTTTCAACAAAAACTACTTTATCATTTTTTTCAAAACCTGTAGCGTACGACATACTTCATCTTATATATATAGACCACACTAACTAACATTTTCTAGCGCCTCTCTAAAAATTTCGAATCAAGTTTAATACTTAAACCATGCTAATAAAACTGGAAATATTATTTGGCATGCAGAAAGAGGCTACATACTACTACAAAATCACTTGAGCATGAGTTGTATGAGGTGCATTTGAAGTGATATAGGGTCTAAAGAGAGCCCTCGGGCCAAATCGAGTTGGAAATTATGCAACATACTAAGGTTTGAAACTAGCACTCATAAGGCCTAGCTTCAAATAAACATAACTCGCAAAATACATACATTTATTGTCATGACCCAAAATTTCCTAAGTAATGATGACACCTAAACTCCAACCTGTAGGCGAATCAATTTCAGATTTATTCCAATTTCATTATGCACAAAGTAAACATATGAAACAAATATATGTCATAAATAGTGTCTCTGAAGAGGTTTATAAAAGAGACAAGGTAGAACATAGACTGGAAATTAAGGAGGGTTTCAAATCCCACAAGTAGTCGCCCAGAAAGTATCACCCTCAACTGATACCTCAAATCAAAGCTGAGATCCAGCGGCTGTTGAAAGCCGAATTTATCAGAACGGCTAAATATGTAGAATGACACAGCGTTCTCTCTCAAGTATAAATCACTCAAAGTCGTCAAAGGACAAACAGAACATCTTAGTATGGATGTAGAGGATATATGCACCCCTCCTGCTGCATGTATGGACGTCGTGCCATGGGAATAGTCATAAGTCGAAGCGCTTAAGGAATTCGTGCTTTAATGTCGAGATCAGCAAGTACAACCTCAGAATCCGGTGATATGAATATAAGAGCGACTAAGAGTAATATTACAAGTTTGAAATACTCAAATACAACTGTTTGGAATAAGAAAAGATATAGAAATAAAAGATGGAAGGAGTTCGGTGTTGCGGACCCCTGAAATTCTGAATCAGCAACTAATCGGACAAGGCCACGAGCTCCACTTACTAGTCCACCAATCTAGATCTGCACAAAAAAGTACAATAAGCTTAGTATGAATACAAAAGTTATGTGCATTCAACAAGTGTCATTGAAGATAGTGACGAGGATTAGTCTTTGAAATACTCGCATTCT
The DNA here is from genome assembly GCA_029844215.1 of Przewalskia tangutica. Taxonomy (NCBI): domain Eukaryota; kingdom Viridiplantae; phylum Streptophyta; class Magnoliopsida; order Solanales; family Solanaceae; genus Przewalskia; species Przewalskia tangutica. The sequence goes on along the minus strand of CM056732.1, from coordinate 76,967,710 downwards.
ACACTTAAATAATTATAAAGCTTCAACATATATATAAATTATCAATAAGATTAGATTAATCAACAGAATCAGAGAAAATCGCAGATTTAGCAAATACATAGAATAATGCACAAATTCACCAAAAGATTATTTATCTCTTTCCTAAAACGAAAAAAACGTTTTTAAAAATTACTATGTTCAAGCTACATTCCTCGAAAAAATTGACGCACAAAGAAAAACTAAAAGAAATTATTAATTACTAATACTAAACAAAGAGTATTCCCACCCCACACTTAAATATTATTTTGTCCTCAATGCGTAAACATAATGAAGAACAATAGCAATATTAAATAGAGATCAAGAAAACTCCCCGATAGTCAATTGAGTTGCCTCCAAACAAGCGTTTGATTTAACGTCATGGTACGACGCATCACTTTCACTACTTTTCCTTTGACTTTGATGATATGAATTGCACTCCCAAATTTTGCATCAAGTTTTCTACTAAGCTCCTGAGATGATGGTGTAAAAACAAAAGAATCAAGCAATAAATATTGCATCTTGCACATTTTGGCCTTAGGTATGCCATTTTGTGTCTTTGGCATGATAAAATTTTGGATATACATCATTTCACCCCCAAATACAATGTACAAAAATATTTAGAATGAGGTCCAACACGCCCCCGACTTCAAAATTGCATTATTTTTGACATTCTTACTTTTTAATACTTCCTCAACCTCGACATCATTAATAATATTTTGGTCGAATGGTACGATGGCTACTATCCACAACGATTATTGGTTGGGCCGCGGATGCCTTAATTGAGCCTATGGGTCATAGATATCTGAGCCAAATTTATTGATCTCTTGTCTGAGCTCACCTGAGATTAAGTCTCTAATCTAGCTTCCACTTATGTGATTTTGGCATTAATCTCTTTGGTGGATTTCATTAGCTATATTATTTTCTTTGACATATCAATAGCCCGAGCTTGCCGTTCTGCAAACTCCAATTTATTACTCATATTAACATCACAAATACCAAGAGAATCATCATAAATAAGTCAGGCAGCTCACCCAAATTTCTGGAGTCAATACTCGAACTCAGAAAACCCATTAGCTCTACTCAAACTCGAATCTAAGTCTGCACCAAAAATAGTGCAATAAGTGTAGTATGAGTACTGAAGCACATGTACTCAGTATATCTGATAGACCGACATCGAAAATAATAGTGACAAAATTATTAAGAAAAGTCTTATTTATCCTTGCCAGTTTACCTTAACCCAAACTGATCTATTAACAATGTAGAGAATAATCAATTACCTAGTAAAGTCAAATAGTAAATTAATCAAATATCAGGCAATCAAGTAGAGCAGTTAATCTCAATTCCTTCCAAGAATTTGGTAGTTTGTCCAAAACATGAATCTTTCAACAAGATCAAATAAAGATAAAGTCACATAATATAATGCAACCCGTAGGTGTAAAACCAGAGCCAACCATAATGCCATGCATGAAATGCATTTAGGAGATCACCAAATAACCTATAGACATAAATCTGAATAGCTAAGAAAAAGCAACAAGTCAAATAATCAAATACGGACAAGTATGATAATGTAATGCAATACAATGATGTGTCTATTGGGTTCCGGGGTTATGCTATGGAATAATCAAAAAAACAAACAGTAAGTAAAATCGCTTGTACGCTGAAATAGTTTGCAAATGTCGTTAACAATTAATGTCGTCCGACAGACGACACTTAGATAAAAACAGAAAAACATTTGAAGAGTAAATTGCAGCGAAAATAATAAAGAACACAAAAGTTTAAATTTACATAGGTTGTATATTAATATAACCTAAGATGGTCAATGATCAAAAGTATTGTATATAGATATATATATATACAATTGAATATATTCCTTCTTTTACAATCTTACAAAATAATACAAAAAGAATAAAAAGGTTTAAGTCGCAGATGACTTATGCCTGAAAAATTTAATTAAGTAGATATAGACAACATCTCATTATAATTGCTTCAATAAAGGACTAATCAAGAATCTAGGAAGCAACTATAATGTTGGACAGAATGTCGTCAAAAAGCTCAGGCAACACAGTGATCCAGTTTCAGATCGTGATCTTTTGAGAGCTCTCTCTTGATGTTTTCTTTTCAAGTTTTATGGATATCGATTCCTTGATGTAGCCTCTATATTTATAGTAGAGAGTATTTCTTGAAATGTTCAATGAATCGTTGTGGAAGTTGAGCAAAAGGTGGGCAACTTGATAAGGTTTGTTGGAGACGAATGTGGAGCAAAATCCTCCAACCTCTTGGACTTGTTCCCCAAGTTTAGCAATGCCTTGGATTTGGTCTTCCCACGTGTATAATCAGCTCAACAAGTTCCTTGCCAGGTCACTTTACCATCGTGGTAAAAATCCCACGAGATAAGCTTCAGTCCGTGAAGAAGGGGCAAACTGTTATCAGAATGTTGGTCTGAATGTCATGACATTTGTTCCAACATTTTATGACTTTAACTTAGTAATGAAAATGTTATGTTAGATAAAATGTCATAACATAAAACTTGTTGACACCCAATTTTGACCCTCCCGTCCAGCCATTAACTATAAAATTACACTAATTTTGTAAAATAATTTTTTAGGATTTTTATAATAAAATACAACAATAAAACATAAATACAGGCATAAATAATTAATTTAATAATGACATCCCGTCTTACGTAGAGTTTTAAGCACTTAGAGTCGCGCGCCCGCATTAATTAACTTTAAGCTTTGTCGTAATTCTTAAATAATTAATAAATGCATAAAATAAATAATTTAGCGATAACGTCGTGTCAGGTAGCATGGCCGCATTTATTAGTAATCATTTGTAGTTTAAAAATCAATTTTAATCTGATATATATGCATTTAATAGCACCGCATTTATAAAGCATTAAACAATTCTTAAAAATCATATTTGCATTAGCATTTAAATAATTCAATCTAAGCTCATTTTAATTTTAATTTAACTTCGCAATAATGCATAACAATAAAATTTTAAATAATAGCGTCGCATCCTAAAGCATTAAGCATTAATTAAATAACACGCCCGCGTTTATTTTAACAATTAGACTAATAAAGCACCTAATTTTTAATCACATTTGTTAATTTAAGTTATCACTAATTAATTAATACACTTGCCTAGAATTAATTAGCTAACTAATTAACTAAGCCTAAAACTAATTAAGTAACTTAACTAATCTAATACCCTAATTAATTAACTACCCAGCCCAATCTCCCGCGACCATAAGCCCACACCCGCAAAGCCCACGCCCTTGCCCCCAGCATCCCTTTAAGCCCTCAACTCTCTCATCTTCGTTCTTAACGAAAAAACACAAAACCCAACTAAACCTAAAGCAACCGCCGCCAGCACCCACGCCCCCAGCCCCCGCGATTCTCGCCGGAAATACTGCACCCCACCTTCCTTTCCCTTCACCTGCACACACGTCTTCAGTGATTTCTTACCATAAACACACCCCAAATCTCGTCCTAAAAATGACACGAAATCAGTAACAAATCGCACGATTCAAGCACGAATCAGCACGAATTATCAATACACAGAATCGGCCTTTTATTACTTACCTAATAGGGAACCCAAAACATGGCTATATAAGCACATGCAAAGGGGAATCAAAAGGGGGCAGCGATGGCATCGATTAAGGGCTCAGGAGATAGTAATCAGTTCACCCTTAGTAGCAGTTAGGAGACCCAGATAGCATCGAAAGGGAGAAGACACAACGTCGATTGGAGACTCAAAGTGATGGCGACAACACGCATGTAGAGAGTGGAACAGAGGTCAGAGTCAGGGGAATCGTTTTCTCTAGCAGCAGTCGACAACTCAAGAGAATAGGTAGTTCGAAAACCCCTTTTCTTTTAATTCCAGTTAAAAATCAGCGAGCAAACCTTGTCCCTTCTACTCGCATCGCAAACCCAAAACCCGTCGATTGGACCGACGACTTGATACGTTGCCCCGGGTCGCTGTCCGGAGAAGGTAAATTCGACTCCCTCTCGATTTCAGTTCATTCTTGTATTTCTGTGCGTATTTGTATCAAATATGTGTTAAATGATATTTGTTGAGCCTAAAGGTTACTGTGCAATATGTTTTAGATAGATAAATGGCGTATTGTGTGCTGTCGTTGCTACTTGAGTCATTTGTATACAAGTCTGTAGCCTATGTGAATTTGTTTGGTATCTGTCGAAGTTGTTTTTTTGTTAGAACTATTGTAGATCATTATTTCCTTCATATTAACTTGATAGGTTGCATAAGATCCGATGTTATAAGCAAGTTTGGTTAAATGGATGTTGTTCTGTCAAGTGAATTGTGTCGTAAGGTCTGTTTGCACTTGAAGATGAGAGTCGAGATCAGCAAGTGTTGAGATTGATTTTAATTTTATTGTCGGCACATTTTAGACCATTTTACCATATTAATAATCAAGAATGAGTTATCTGTAAATATGAATGCCTGCTTATCAATTAGCCATGTCATAACAATTCTTAAGTTTCCTTGTTGGGACTGCATAAGGTTTGTACATGTATCTTCCTATAAATGCATTTAGAGTCCAGAATCATGGCATGGTAAAATGTATCCCTATTTGCAGTTTACCTTTAGTTTGTAACCATGCGTCATATAGTGAATATGTTAAGGGTGATCTTAGAGTGAAGCTTCACCTATTCTGTAACGTTATGAGGACATAGGCTGTTTACGTGCATCAAAACCTCTGCATCACCATCTTGCTCAAATACACGTACATGTATCCTTAGTTGGTTATATCATGTATGATTCATATCAAAGAATTCGTAGTCTCTCTAACTAAATCTGAATCTGCCTATTTTGCTTTGACATCTGTCTATAATGATCATATATTTTCTCTTCTCTTCTTGGGTATCCAAATTTGATCACTATACTTATATTGAGAAGGTCATTACTCTAAAAGGAAATTGCTAAGCAGGGTTGCTCATGTCTTCCATATCCACAACCCTGCATACTTAAGATGATGTCCTAAAATGGTCACTAATCTTATTGTTTGTCTCCTGTGTGTATTCAAATTGGTCATACATTTCCCTTTGCTTGCCTAAAAGTGTAATGCCTTAATGACAACATGTAGCATTTTAAGCTTTTAACCACCACCTGTAGGAGCATACAGTCTAATTTTAGTGTATTTACAACATATTTGAGAACCCATATACTGCAGCAGGTCTTCAGGTATATTGTGTGTATTTTTGGGTATATTCTGACCGTTTCTGTTAGCAATTATTATCTGTGCATGTGTTGATAAATTGGCTTTAGTTGGTGAGTTTGTCAAAGCCCACTGCTCCATTTGCAGTCACACATAAGATGTCCAGAACCCTTAAGTCTCGTTTTTTTGCATGTGTGGGCTAAGCCCATTTAGTTATGGTATTGTTACTCACTGGCTATTACATTTATGGCCAGGCCCATTCGGTCTACTTCGAATAGAACATTCTCAATGAATCGCATAGTTTTATTTATGGATTTGCACTACTCTATTTGTTGGTTGTCTAAGTTGAATTATATGCTTTAGACTCTGATTCGGTATTTTGGGGCATATACTAATCCTTATCTTTTCTTATTTTTACATGAAACGCAATGCCTTGGAGCAAAGGGAAGAGTCTCAATACGAGACTCGTCGCAACCAATTTAACACCCGCATCTATGTGCATTTCCACCGCATCGAGATTCCAAAGCTAGAGGCGGAATTACATCGCTTTTCTCCGAGTCGCCATTGTTAATTCATATCCTCTCCCTATTCATTGATTGTAATTAATTGTCTAAACGCTATACTAATTAATTAGCATTCATAATAGTTAAACCCTGAATCAATAGCTAGAAATCAGTTTGATTTACGTACTTTAGGCTTGCCTCGCCTTGTTTAATAGTTATAATAAATCATTTAGCATCCTACACTTGCATAATAGTGAAATATTATTTACCTAGATATCCTTAAAACCGTGGTATAATTTCCTATTAATACGTAATAAGAAATATCGCTTTTGCATAATAGACACGCCCTCCTCTTATCACAAAATATTATATCCTCATGCTAAGCAATATATACCCTTAGGTAAAGGAATCTTGCATACATTTTACTTCTATTATATTCCTAACTAAGATAGTATTTAGGCATCCTAATCGCATGCTTTTAAAAACTAACGCCTCACTTCTTTAATTGCGCAGATAAATCTATGGCCCATAAAGCACCTTCCTAGCATTCTTTAGCATTTCTAGCCCTTTAACATTCTTTAATCACCCTTTAATATTTAGCACCCTTTATTTTTAAAATTACTTAAACATTTTAGCACTTGTAATATTCTAGCAATCCTTTAAGCATCTTTAAATATCGCTTTGGCACATTTTGTCCTTAACATTTTAGCACCTTCTATTTTAGGCATATTAGCATTATTTTCAGCATTTTAGCATTTAGCATCACAAGCACCTCTTAGCACCTTTAGCGCCTTTTAGCTTTAAAATCAATCTTTTAGCACATTTTAGCAACCTTTAGTATTTTAAGCACTTTAAACATTTAGCATTTGACTCTTTTATTTATTTATAACACTTTTGCCCTTTTTAGACTTAAGCACCTTTAAACATTTTAACATTTTTAACATTTTATTAAGCGGAAGATCTTTTGCTTTGCATTTTTAAAAACATAATAATTACCCTAGGTTTGGCAGACAACCGCAAGTTAGCGATCTTAGAGGTGCCTAACCCTTCCTCTAGATTAATAAAGAACCCTTACCCAGAATCTCACTAAGTTAGCAGACCATTAAAATGGAGTTAATGTTTACTTTAAACTAGTTAAACATTTAGGTGTCCTAATTCACCCAAATTAATTAGGTGGCGACTCCGCGAACCCTTAGCATTCTAGCAACCTTTTAGCATTTTTAAAACCCTTTAAACCTTTAAGCATTTTTGAACATTATTAGCATATTTATTTACTTTCTAACATTTGCATTTTATTAGCAGGCTCATTTAAAAATGCCGCACGAAAGAAGCGCGATGTAAATGGCGATCACTGGGATTTTAGGTTCTTAACCACAATGCACCTAGGGCTATTATTTGGCAATTATTTTGCATTTAATTTTTGTGTATTGTATTTTGTTTATTTTTGCTTGCTTTCTCGCTTCCTAAACCGCATTCCGCTCATATTTCTTCCATTCGAAAATTCACACAAATCACACACTCACGCTATTTGGTGTGCTCGCGACCCGCAAATTTCTTTCAAAAATATCCAAATTTTAGGAGAGTTGGCGCTGCGAGTTAGATCGGTTAAATCGATCACCGTAGCCTTCTCACTCGAGTTGTCCGCTCGGGAACCTTGCGTCTAGAAAAAGCCCAATCTTAGAAACTTAAGATAGAGCTATACCACCCTTATTTTAGGGCATGCATGCATTTACCTTAGGTGGGTCAATCCGTGGCATTGACACCACAATTAGGAAGACACCAAACTTGTCGACGGGTTTCTCAACCCAACGACCAACCAGCATATTATGTGTAGCGTGACAATGATAGACAAATCCAAACCTAATCATGTCATTGGGAAAAGTGCACCGTCATTTGGTCGCCTTTTCCAACGAAAGCATTACAGTTGGGCGACTTGGACAAATCCGTCATAACCTCGCATATCTGGCGTTTAGGCCCACCTCTGGCATTAAAAGAGGTCCCAAACATGTTAGAACACGCACTTGATTTACAATTTGCTTATTAGTATATATTGTGCGCAACTTTTGCATATTATACTAACTTGGTTTGCTTCATTTGTTAAAGGTTTATTTTTAGCTTATCCCCAAAAGGTTGATTCGCGTTGATTAGTAAGCACAATCATCCAATAAATGACTAATCCGAAGCAGGACGAAACAACTTAGGACTCATCCCGTTCATGTAGAGGATGCAGAGGCGTCGAAAGGAGAAACACCAATGATCAACACCTCGCCAAACTATTGCAAAGAAATGGAAATCATGCAAGCCAAATAGAAGGCTCAGAGATATCACAAACATGTCCATGAGCTTGAATGCACCACTCCCAGAGCAAGGGACAAATGCAATCGTGTCACAAGCCCTTGAGCCTCCACTTCTCCCGAGCTCCCCGCAGAGGCCGCAACATACCAGCTCACACCAAAATGTCACTCGCCCGGTCAATTTGCAAGCCGACCTCCAAATGATCCGATACTATATACACATCTCAACCTCCACCTACTTATATCTCCCCACTCAACCCAAATTGTCAAGCCACCCAATACGAGCAGATGGCACACAAACAATATGAGGGATTAGCACATCCGACCGAAAGCCAACCATTTATTGTGCATGCATCCTCTCAAGAGACAGATCAATACAAGGAAATGGAGCGGCAAACTCGAGCTAGAGCTGATGAAAATGTGGCAAAAGAAATCCGCAGCTTGAAAGAGGCATTCAAAAGCATTCAAATGAACAAAGGGGAGGAAGGTTTAGAGTATGAAAACTTATGACGCACTCGACGTTGAATTACTCGCGGGTACAAGTTGCCCAAATTTGACATGTTCGATGGAAAGGGGAATCCTCGAGCTCATCTAAGGTCATATTGCGATAAATTGATTGGAGTTGGTAAAAATCAAGCAATCATCATGAAGTTATTCATCAGGAGTCTAACCGGCGAGGCGCTGGACTGGTACACATGCCAAGACCCTCGAAAATGGGGCGGTTGGAATGCCATGGCACAAGATTTCATGGGCGATTCAGTTCAACATCGACACGGTCTGGACAGATTTTATCTTATGAAACTTGAAAAGAAATCCACAGAAACTTTCAGAGAATACGCCCTGAGGTGGCGGTCAGAAGCAGCAAAGGTCCAACCTCCAATGGCAGAGAGCGAAATGACCACCTTATTCGCGATCGTTAAGGACGCGACATATTATGAAAGAATGATCGGTGTAATTGGGCGAAGTTTTGCGAAAGTCGTAAGAATGGGCGACTTCGGAAGAAGGCATTAAGACAGCGGATTACAAACTTGACGTTCTACGAGCAACTAGCGAGCAAAGGCGTCAAATTCCATCGAGGTACCTCCCGAGGAGAAGAGACGTCACCTCCATCACGGTCATTCGGGAGCATAGGCGAACAACATCCGGTATATCAAAGCCCACCGCTTCTACCAAAACACTCGAATCCATATCATATTATCAAGATCGCACCCCATATCCTGTTTACCATACCCAACCAGCATATCCAAAACACTCACCACAATCACGAACTCGCACTCCAAACGGACCCAAACTCCGCATAGATGCCGAAAGAAAACCAACAAAAACCTATACACCTTTAGCCGAGCCCATAGCTCGAGTGTATGAGAAGCTGAAAGCCGCAGGAATACTCCATCCAATTCCCAGAAATACTCCCAGGCCTACTTCCCGAGGGCACGATAAGACTAAACATTGTGCATACCACTCCGGTGCAGAGGGTCACGACATCGAAAATTGCTATACACTCAAGGACAGAGTAGAGGAATTAATCGAAGAAGGAGTCATTCAGCTGAAAGATGCTCCTCTCAATGCAAATAATAACTTTCTTCCGGGTTACGAAGACGCCCATGTGAGCATGATAGCTGAAAATGAAGAAGACAGTCTGGAAGGGACTATTACGCCAGCCCGTAAAGGGAAGAAAGTTGAAACATCAACCAACCGCCATAGAAAAGGAGGTGCTCCTTGCCGGAGATTGTTTAACCATTGAATAAGTCATTCGTCTAGTTGTGTGCTGCAAGAGGTGATCCTGCTGAAGACCCAGCCGTTGAAGACACAAAGCAAGAAGAAATGGACTCGTGCCCCTGCCTCGGCCAGCCGAGTCCTGAAATAATTAGTTTAATGCATTTTGCCTTTATATGTAATAATTGGAACTACGTTTGACCTGATTCCCTTGGTGGATACGTAGGCGGCCGTCTCGGCTTCGGTCCCACATCTAGAAATTTTAATTTTTACCCAAAATTCGCTTGTAATGAACTACGTCATGACCTGATTCCCTCATGGGGATACGTAGGCGGCCTAAATCGGCTTCGGTCACACCATTAGGAAACTTTCCCTTCGTGCTAAAATAACAAGAATGCACATAACATACAAGCAACTCCATTGAGACCCCCTCAGGCCAAACACCCTTTTCAAAACTGGGACAAGGTAGGAAACCAGGCAGGGGTGATGAGTCCAAACAAGACAGACATCCGAGCATCAAGAGTCTAAGGTCAACGCGGATCAACCACCCCCCCAAAACTCACAAAACTTTCTTTGAGCGCAGGTCCTTCATATTAGCGGAGGATCTGACAAAGTTCTTCATATTAGCGAAAAAATACGGAAAAGCAAAGAAGAAAGAAAAGCAGAATCAGCAGGCAAAACTCAAAGTTCCGCAACAAAGCCGAGCGCATCAGCTCGGACACGAAGTCAAATTCGCACATAACAACGACATCTCAGCACCCACAACATCTCAGCATTCACATATCAGGGACGACATCTCTATCCATAAAATTGCACTTCTCATATATATTATCATTTTGTTTAAACAGGTATACACTAACGTTTTTCTCAAGTTTAGCTTGCAGGAGCATTTATTCTACAGAGAAAGAACACGTCCGTGCAACGGCGTTATCGGCAAAGACAAGTCTACGCAACGACGCCAAAGAACGACATCGCCCGCATACCGACGTAATCAGCGAGTCCACGCAACGACGCCAGCAGCAACACGTCCATACAACGACGTAATCAGCAAGTCCATGCAACGACGCCAGCAGCAACACGTCCAGACAACGACGTAATAAGCAAGTCTACGCAACGACGCCAGCAGCAATACGTCCAGGCAACGACGTTATCAGCACAGCAAGTCCACGCAACGACGCCAAAGAATAACACGTCCGCATAACGGCGTGATCGAAGTCCACGCAACGACGCCAAAGAAGAACACGTCCAGCGGCGGCGTTATCACGACAGAGTCCACGCAACGACGCCAACAGCAACACGTCCAGGCAACGACGTTATCGGCACAGCAAGTCCGAAAACGACGCCATCATCAGCATATTACACAAGGAAGATTTTCTCTGTTCTCAAAATTGCATTTTTATCATTCATGCTTTATTATTCTGTCTTAGCAGTTATGGACTCAGTCTTCCTTGAGCTGTAGTCTACGTGAGCAGCAAAGAATAAGTCCAAAAACGACGCCACGCCCAAAACGACGCCGAGTCAGAAAGCGACTCGCGTCCAAAACGACGCCACGCCCAAAACGACGCTAAGTCCGAAAGCGACACCACGCCCAAAAACGACGCCGAGTCCAAACGACTCAGTCCGAACGACTCGGCCCAAAGCGGCGCCACGTCCAAAAGCGGCGACAAGTCCAAAACGACGACAAGTCCAAAACGACTCAGTCCGCGACTCGCGTCCGAAACGACGCCACGTCCAAAAGCGACAAGTCCGAAAACGACGACAAGTCCGAAAACGACGCCATCATCAGCATATCACGCAGGGACGATTTCTATACTCCCGAAATTGCATTTCTTACGCATGTTTTATTATTCTGTCTTAGCAGTTATGCACTAACTCTTTCTTGAGCTTTAGTACACAGGGACAATTGCAGCAAGGACAATATACCCGCGTTCACAATCGCAACACGTCTGTGCAAGGACGAAAATCACAAAGATTCGCAAAATCGCATCAACACAACAGGCATCGCGTTTTACAGGATAATCTTTTCTATTCACAGTTACATTGTTTTTAAAATTATTTTGCCTTAGCAGTTATGCACTAACCGTTTGTTCAAGTCTTAGCATGCAGCGGCAGGAGCACAACGTGGATTTTCTCTTACAATGACCGGCAACTGTCGGGCCAACCTTCCCAACGATCGCGTAAGCGCCAAGCGTCGGCCCACTCGCTCCCATCACCATAGAACCCAAAGACCACAAGCCATAGCGAAGACACCCTGAGTTCGCCGCTTATATTCTTTTACTTTTTGATTACAGCCGTGTCATCATAACTCGACCTCGACATCTTTAAGCCAGATTAGCCCGCCGGTGTTTTGACCATGGTAGCGGTTGTCGCCATAACTCGACATCGGGACGATTTAAGTCCGCGTTAGCCCGCCGTGGTGTTTAGACCATGGTAACTCATTGTCGTCATAACTCGACATCGACGCTTTTTGATTTTTGTGTCACTTTGTCTACCGCCAAAGATTTTTGCAATTGAAGATCGAGACAAAATTGGCATGAGTCAACGTCTTTGTCCAAGATTCTTCCATCATCTCCATACAAAGAGGACATCCGCTGACACCCAATTTTGACCCTCCCGTCCGACCATTAACTATAAAATTACACTAATTTTGTAAAATAATTTTTTAGGATTTTTATAATAAAATACAACAATAAAACATAAATACAGGCATAATTAATTAATTTAATAATGACATCCCGTCTTACGTAGAGTTTTAAGCACTTAGAGTCGCGCGCCCGCATTAATTAACTTTAAGCTTTGTCGTAATTCTTAAATAATTAATAAATGCATAAAATAAATAATTTAGCGATAACGTCGTGTCAGGTAGCATGGCCGCATTTATTAGTAATCATTTGTAGTTTAAAAATCAATTTTAATCTGATATATATGCATTTAATAGCACCGCATTTATAAAGCATTAAACAATTCTTAAAAATCATATTTGCATTAGCATTTAAATAATTCAATCTAAGCTCATTTTAATTTTAATTTAACTTCGCAATAATGCATAACAATAAAATTTTAAATAATAGCGTCGCATCCTAAAGCATTAAGCATTAATTAAATAACACGCCCGCGTTTATTTTAACAATTAGACTAATAAAGCACCTAATTTTTAATCACATTTGTTAATTTAAGTTATCACTAATTAATTAATACACTTGCCTAGAATTAATTAGCTAACTAATTAACTAAGCCTAAAACTAATTAAGTAACTTAACTAATCTAATACTAATTAATTAACTACCCATTTCAATCTCCGCGACCCGCGAAGCCCACACCCGCAAAGCCCACGCCCTTGCCCCCAGCATCCCTTTAAGCCCTCAACTCTCTCATCTTCGTTCTTAACGAAAAAACACAAAACCCAACTAAACCTAAAGCAACCGCGCCAAGACTCCACGCCTCACCGCGATTCTCGCGAAATATCTGACCCCACCTTCCTTTCCCTTCACCGCACACACGTCTTGGTGATTTCTTACCATAAACACACCCCAAATCTCGTCCCTAAAAATGACACGAAATCAGTAACAAATCGCACGATTCAAGCACGAATCAGCACGAATTATCAATACACAGAATCGGCCTTTTATTACTTACCTAATAGGGAACCCAAAACATGGCTATATAAGCACATGCAAAGGGGAATCAAAAGGGGGCAGCGATGGCATCGATTAAGGGCTCAGGAGATAGTAATCAGTTCACCCTTAGTAGCAGTTAGGAGACCCAGATAGCATCGAAAGGGAGAAGACACAACGTCGATTGGAGACTCCCAGCAGTAGGCGACAACACAGACAGTAAGAGAGTGGAACAGAGGTCAGAGTCAGGGGAATCGTTTTCTCTAGCAGCAGTCGACAACTCAAGAGAATAGGTAGTTCGAATACCCCTTTTCTTTTAATTCCAGTTAAAAATCAGCGAGCAAACCTTGTCCCTTCTACTCGCATCGCAAACCCAAAACCCGTCGATTGGACCGACGACTTGATACGTTGCCCGGTCATTGTCCGAGAAGGTAAATTCGACTCCCTCTCGATTTCAGTTCATTCTTGTATTTCTGTGCGTATTTGTATCAAATATGTGTTAAATGATATTTGTTGAGCCTAAAGGTTACTGTGCAATATGTTTTAGATAGATAAATGGCGTATTGTGTGCTGTCGTTGCTACTTGAGTCATTTGTATACAAGTGCAGAGCCTATGTGAATTTGTTTGGTATCTGTCGAAGTTGTTTTTTGTTAGAACTATTGTAGATCATTATTTCCTTCATATTAACTTGATAGGTTGCATAAGATCCGATGTTATAAGCAAGTTTGGTTAAATGGATGTTGTTCTGTCAAGTGAATTGTGTCGTAAGGTCTGTTTGCACTTGAAGATGAGAGTCGAGATCAGCAAGTGTTGAGATTGATTTTAATTTTATTGTCGGCACATTTTAGACCATTTTACCATATTAATAATCAAGAATGAGTTATCTGTAAATATGAATGCCTGCTTATCAATTAGCCATGTCATAACAATTCTTAAGTTTCCTTGTTGGGACTGCATAAGGTTTGTACATGTATCTTCCTATAAATGCATCTAGAGTCCAGAATCATGGCATGGTAAAATGTATCCCTATTTGCAGTTTACCTTTAGTTTGTAACCATGCGTCATATAGTGAATATGTTAAGGGTGATCTTAGAGTGAACTGTTTCACCTATTCCCTGTAACGTTATGAGGACATAGGCTGTTTCTGTGCATCAAAAACCTACTGCATCACCATCTTGCTCAAATACACGTACATGTATCCTTAGTTGGTTATATCATGTATGATTCATATCAAAGAATTCGTAGTCTCTCTAACTAAATCTGAATCTGTCTATTTTGCTTTGACATCTGTCTATAATGATCATATATTTTCTCTTCTCTTCTTGGGTATCCAAATTTGATCACTATACTTATATTGAGAAGGTCATTACTCTAAAAGGAAATTGCTAAGCAGGGTTGCTCATGTCTTCCATATCCACAACCCTGCATACTTAAGATGATGTCCTAAAATGGTCACTAATCTTATTGTTTGTCTCCTGTGTGTATTCAAATTGGTCATACATTTCCCTTTGCTTGCCTAAAAGTGTAATGCCTTAATGACAACATGTAGCATTTTAAGCTTTTAACCACCACCTGTAGGAGCATACAGTCTAATTTTAGTGTATTTACAACATATTTGAGAACCCATATACTGCAGCAGGTCTTCAGGTATATTGTGTGTATTTTTGGGTATATTCTGACCGTTTCTGTTAGCAATTATTATCTGTGCATGTGTTGATAAATTGGCTTTAGTTGGTGAGTTTGTCAAAGCCCACTGCTCCATTTGCAGTCACACATAAGATGTCCAGAACCCTTAAGTCTCGTTTTTTTGCATGTGTGGGCTAAGCCCATTTAGTTATGGTATTGTTACTCACTGGCTATTACATTTATGGCCAGGCCCATTCGGTCTACTTGCTGAATAGAACATTCTCACGTAACTGCATAGTTTTATTTATGGATTTGCACTACTCTATTTGTTGGTTGTCTAAGTTGAATTATATGCTTTAGACTCTGATTCGGTATTTTGGGGCATATACTAATCCTTATCTTTTCTTATTTTTACATGAAACGCAATGCCTTGGAGCAAAGGGAAGAGTCTCAATACGAGACTCGTCGCAACCAATTTAACACCCGCATCTATGTGCATTTCCACTCCGCATCAGAGATTCCAAAGCTAGAGGCGGAATTACATCGCTTTTCTCCGAGTCGCCATTGTTAATTCATATCCTCTCCCTATTCATTGATTGTAATTAATTGTCTAAACGCTATACTAATTAATTAGCATTCATAATAGTTAAACCCTGAATCAATAGCTAGAAATCAGTTTGATTTACGTACTTTAGGCTTGCCTCGCCTTGTTTAATAGTTATAATAAATCATTTAGCATCCTACACTTGCATAATAGGCTGAAATATTATTTACCTAGATATCCTTAAAACCGTGGTATAATTTCCTATTAATACAGAATAAGAAATACTGCTTTTGCATAATAGACACGTCCTCCCTCTTATCACAAAATATTATATCCTCATGCTAAGCAATATATACCCTTAGGTAAAGGAATCTTGGCATACATTTTACTTCTATTATATTCCTAACTAAGATAGTATTTAGGCATCCTAATCGCATTGCTTTAAAAACTAACGCCTCACTTCTTTAATTGCTTGAGATAAATCTATGGCCCATAAAGCACCTTCCTAGCATTCTTTAGCATTTCTAGCCCTTTTAACATTCTTTAATCACCCTTTAATATTTAGCACCCCTTTATTTTTAAAATTACTTAAACATTTTAGCACTTGTAATATTCTAGCAATCCTTTAAGCATCTTTAAATATCGCCTTTGGCACATTTTGTCCTTAACATTTTAGCACCTTCTATTTTAGGCATATTAGCATTATTTTCAGCATTTTAGCATTTAGCACTGTCAAGCACCTCTTAGCACCTTTAGCGCCTTTTAGCTTTAAAATCAATCTTTTAGCACATTTTAGCAACCTTTAGTATTTTAAGCACTTTAAACATTTAGCATTTGACTCTTTTATTTATTTATAACACCTTTGCCCTTTTTAGACTTAAGCACCTTTAAACATTTTAACATTTTTTAACATTTTATTAAGCGGGAAGATCTTTTGCTTTGCATTTTTTAAAAACATAATAATTACCCTAGGTTTGGCAGGACAACCGCAAGTTAGCGGATCTTAGAGGGTGCCTAACCCCTTCCCTCTAGATTAATAAAGAACCCTTACCCAGAATCTCACTAAGTTAGCAGACCATTAAAATGGAGTTAATGTTTACTTTAAACTAGTTAAACATTTAGGTGTCCTAATTCACCCAAATTAATTAGGTGGCGACTCCGCGAACCCTTAGCATTCTAGCAACCTTTTAGCATTTTTAAAACCCTTTTAAACCTTTAAGCATTTTTGAACATTATTAGCATATTTATTTACTTTCTAACATTTGCATTTTATTAAGCAGGGCTCGCTATTTAAAAATGCCGCGGCCGGAAAGGGGCGCGACAAAACTCAACATTAACATTCTCCCCCTTTTTGTCTTTCTTCACAAAATAAACCTTTTTAGTGCCAGTGACCTATGGCAAATATTAAAGCTCCCCCTCAACCTGTGTTGGCATACAAACAACATACAAGACTATATATATATATATATATATATATATATATATATATGCTATTCATATATAGGATTAGACATACCCAAATGTAGTCAATTAATTACATCCCAAAAAAAATAGTTGTTAAATCACAACCTCCAAATAGTAACCAATCAGTAAGCATAGTAGCATCAGTAGCACAATATTAACAATAGAAAACAGTAATACATCATCCAACACCAGCATCACCAACATATCAGCAGTATCATCCAACACCAGCATCACCAACATGTCATTCACCTCTAGCGATGTATCACTGCATCACTCCCCTTGCATCTGTACCAGGTCCATGAGCACCAACATTGCTAGTTTATCCTTTCTCCTTCTGTACATCATCTCCCCTTTTTTGAAAAGAAAGCATAAATAAGAGGTGGTCTCGTACCTTAACCAGAGTTTGTCTCATAGTATCAACTTCAGATACCTGTTGATTGATATCAGTGATCTGACTTACAATCCATTCAACAGAAATTGGAGACAGAAATAAAATAGGGTTGCCAGAAATGTTGGGGACATTCCTATTAACATCAATACTTCTTCTTTTCAGTTTCCAGGGTAGATCAATTACTCTTTCTTTGCTTTTTAGTACTGTTTTGTTGACAGTGTACAACTCTGGATTCTTTCCTAAAACATCCTTCTTTTGAGGTTGAAAACCTTGAGTAGTGAGGACTTTGTATATCAAGGAAGGAAAATTTAGGATTAAGGTGCAGTCTTTCTGTGCCAAGTTGGCAATTTGTTGGAAAATTGTCCTGCCTAGATTAACACTAGTCCTTTTATCAACTTTGTATAGGAGGAAATCTTGTTCTGAGGTTAAAATTGACTCATTCATAGAAGGAAGCCAATTGCATATCACAATTTTGTGCAAAGTAGCAAACAGTGATGTTAGTTTTGAAGCTGGACACCTAGAGACCCATTTTTGCACCACACCTCCTGTCAAGTATTTAATAACCTCATTCCTATCATCAACTACAAAATTTGTTTCTTTGTCATTTTGGTCATCACAAAGTCCCAAACATTGATTTATAATTGTGGGTGTGAAGGTATATATTATGTTATAGAGATATACTTTTCCATATTGCTTTGAATTAGTATCATCTATACTTGATTCTAGATTAGCATAAAATAGCTTCACAACTTCATCAACATATGATCCTTTGTTGGTAACAGACCCTAGTAGTTGTCTTTCCTTTAAGAATTCAACCAGACCGTATTCTATGCAGGATGTTATATCTACTATCTTTTCAGGTTTAAGAATTCTATTCTTGTACCAAATCCAATTTTTAGAACTAGCTTTAGTCAAGAATTTGTCAGAATAGGCAGTTACCTCTGTATCAAAATCGGTTGCAGTATTGTTTGAGGAAGTGGGAGAATCTGCTTCTACAGGAGTTGACAGAGATGTTGCTGGAGATGTTGTGACATCTGGGGCAACATTTGGAACATCATCTGAAACATTCTCAGCTCTTGTACTGTGGGGAAATCCTCTTGGGCAATACCTCTTCAATGGAGTATCGTTATGTATTTCTTCATCTGACGACTTTTCAGCAGCAGACACAGAGGACTAAAAATGAGATGGAGAAGTTGGGGTTGGTTCAGCTTGCTTTTCAGAAGAGGTGTTCTTTTCTGCATCATCTTCGGTGGAGAAATCAAAGTCTGAATCATCCCAGTCACTGCTAGAACTAGCAGGGACTTGCTTATCGATCTTGGACTTCTTCGTCGCATGCTAGGCTTCAACATTTCTCTTAAGAACTCTTGTTGACCTCCGTGTTGGAAACTTAGAGGTGCTTTCCCTTTTGCCTAAAACAGACACATCTGGAGTTGCGTCTAGGTCGATTAGATTGTCATTATCTCCAGGATAGATTATAGATAAGGGTTCTTGGAAAGCACTTATTACAATGGTTGTGTATAATGGCGGACTTGTGCTCATTGGTGTGTTGTCATGGATGTTGGAAGTCATGGATAGTGACATTGGGCTAGTATCCATGGATGAATAGTGTGGAGATGATTCAAGGGGTTTTAGGGTTTTTGGAGTTTTGAAGTAAACTGAGATTGATGTGATGGTTTGCTTCTTATTTTTTTAAATTTTTTTTCGGAAACAAATAACAGAAGACAAAAAGAAGAACAAAAAGAAGAAGATTTTATACTTTTCGCAAACAAAATCTTGGTTTTAGGTATTTGAGTTGTAATCAAATACTTACACCTAAATTTATGGAAAAAGATAGACATCAACATTGATTTTAACAAAAAATAGAAAATAACGACACAAAAAAAAATAGGTAAAAAATAACTGAATTTTCAAAAATCAGTTACAAACAGTATCCCAACAAATATCATTATTTGAGAATGTCAACCATAATGTTGGCAACATTTTGGACGACACATGTATTATGATCCTACAAGAACTCTTTTGTTTTTTGCAACAAATCAAGACATGTTTTATATGTGATTTTATGAGTTTAACCTCCAGATCAATGTAACATTTTTTTATTGTCTTTGATCTAATCATAAACCACATACAAAATTTAATTTTTCGTGTAAAAAAGATAAGAATACTTATTTAGCAACCTCATAATTCCTTGTTTAAGCACTTGATACTCCTATATCATAGGAACGGTATCATTTTCAAATAGTTTTGCTCGTTCGCACAGTTGCCAAATAATTCACAAAAGGCTTTGCCTTATTTTGATACTTTTTTATTATGATATCTAATATCATCGCAGAGAACGGTATCACTTTTTGAAAACATATTCTTATTTTAGGATCATACATGAGTGAATACAAAAGTAAAGCCATCAAAAACAGTAAACACAATCAAATTCTGATATTACAGAGGCAAATGTCACCCAAAATGTTAGAGACATTTCAGCCGACATTCACTCATCAGTGTCGATTCAGAGATTACAAAGACCAAGAGAGTTTTTCAAACTTGAAAATCTCTCATGATCCAAAGCTTTTGTAAAAATATCAGCTAGTTGATGAAGAGTGTTAACATGTTCAATTTGAACTAGCTGTTTTACAATCAAATCTCTTAAAAATGATGTTTAATATCTATATGTTTTGTACGAGAGTGCTGAACTGGACTTTTGGAAATATTTATTGCACTCAAATTATCACAATACAAAACTAAGATATTATTTGAAAAATCATAGTCGTCTAACATGTGTCTTAACCATATCAATTGAGAACAACAACTTCCAGCTGCTACATATTCAGATTCAGCAGTTGAAAGTGAGACACAATTTTATTTGCGACTATACCAAGATACTAGATTGTTGCCAAGGTAAAAACAGCATCCACTCGTACTCTTTCTGTCATCCACATCACCAGCCCAATCCGAGTCACTATACCCTATTAAATTAGGATTAGTGTCTTTGGAATACCAAATTCTCAACTCACATGTGCCGGCAACATATCGAATGACACGTTTTAAGGCATTTAAGTGAGACATTTTGGGATAGGCTTGGAATTGAGCACAAACACAAATACTAAACATTAGATCAGGACGACTAGCAGTCAGATACAAGAGACTACCTATCATAGATCGATACAATATTGGGTAGACATTTTCGCCAATATCGTCTTTGCATATCTTCTGTGTTGATCTCATTGGAGTCCTCATCTGTTTAGCATTCTCCAATCCAAACTTCTTAACCAAATTCTTAGCGTACTTACTTTGGGAAATGAAGATTCCATCTTCATTTTGCTTTATCTGCAAGCCTAAGAAAAAGGTTAATTCCCCTATCATGCTC
The DNA here is from genome assembly GCA_029844215.1 of Przewalskia tangutica. Lineage (NCBI taxonomy): Eukaryota > Viridiplantae > Streptophyta > Magnoliopsida > Solanales > Solanaceae > Przewalskia > Przewalskia tangutica. Next base: position 76,946,999 of record CM056732.1, on the reverse strand, counting down.
ATCTCAAATGTGAAGTACATAGCTTCGACAAATGTCTCAAGGTGGACTGTGAAGTCGAACAAAAAACTATGTCATCTACATAGATTTGAGCAATAATCATATCTACTCTGTGATGTTTTATAAATAATGTACAGTCAGTTTCACCACGTTTAAAACCAAATTCAAGAAGAAACTGAGTTAAATGACCATACCATGCTCGAGGTGCTTGTTTCAATTCATACAATTCCTTTTTGAGCTTGTATACAAAATGAGGATGGTGAGGATCTTCAAACCCTTTAGGTTGTTCAACATAGACTTCTTTGTCAAGATAACCATTTAAGAAGGCACCTTTAACATTCATATGATGGAGAGTGATCTTCAGACAACAAGCTACATCAAGTAACAGTCTAATTGACTCAATTCTGGCAATAGGAGCAAATGTTTCATCATAGTCAATTCCATCGTCCTGTGTGTATCCTTGAGCAACTAGTCTCGCCTTGTTTCTTACAACAGTTCCAGATTCATCTGTCTTGTTTTTAAAAAATCTATTTAGTTCCAATAACATTAGAATCATTTGGACGTGGAACTAAATACCAGACTTCATTTCTCATGAATTCTTCAAGTTCTTCTTGCATAGCTTGTATCCAACAATTATTTTTGAGTACTTTTCCAACATTCTTTGGTTCTAGATTAGATACATAACAAGAAAGATTTACGTTTTGATACATGGTAGACATACACACATATCTGACCATATCTCTGTAATTTTGAGGCTCTTTCCTTCTTGTTCTTAAACCTTCGAACACTTCTCCTATAACTTGACATGTAGGATGGTTCTTTCTAATCCTAGATGAGTAATCCCTACGCACTGGATCTTGCAATTCAACATTCGATTCCTCTTCTGCACCTTCTGTGTTCTCGGTTTATGACTCAGATGTTGCTTCGATTGTCGTGACATTTGGGGAAATATCTGAATCTTCAGCATTCTGCTCATTCTTCACTGTAATCACAACGTTATTTTCAGACATTTTTCTTGTAAGATCAGAACAATCATAAAAACAACGTTAACAGATTCTTGTACAGTTTTAGTTCTAAGATTATACACACGGTAAGCATGACTATTTTGATAATAGCCGACAAAAACTCCTTTATCACTTTTAGAGTCAAACTTGGCTAGATTTTCTCTATCATTTAAGATGTAACACACACACCCAAATACATGAAAGTAACGCATATTGGATTTCTTTCCATTTAATAGCTCGTAGGGTGTCATTTTAGTTCCAGGCCTAAGATAGACTCTATTTGTTATGTGACTTGCAGTATTCAAGGCTTCAGCCCAAAAACGTTTTTGACAATTTCTTGGAACTAAGCATGACTCTAGCAATCTCTTGTAAAGTCCTATTCTTCATTTCTGCTACACCATTCTGCTGAGGAGTCTTGGGAGCAGAAAATTCATGGAAAATACTTTTTTTCTCACAAAATGTTGAGAACAGATTATTCTCAAACTCTTTTCCATGATCTGACCTAATTCGAAAAATGAAAGAATGATACAGATTTCTTATCCTAGAGTGCAACACTTTGAACATGCTAAAAGTTTGAGACTTTTCTTTTAAAAAGAATATCAATGAGTACCTAGAAAAGCCATCTACAATCACATAAGAATACCTCATGTCTCCTAGGCTATCTACCTCGATTGGACCCATAAGATCCATGTGCAAAGCTGAAAGCAGTGAGACGTACCTGAATGTTGTGTGTCACTCTGGGCAACATTATGGGAGACACGGGTTTGCTTACCTTTTAGACAATCCTCGCAAACCACTGTTTTATCTTTAGGACTTAATTTAGGGATGTCTTTTACTGCCTCATAAGAAATTAATCTTTCAAGGTTACGGTAGTTGACATGTCCTAATTTATTTATGCCACAAGGTAGTGTCATCTGTCCTAACGTTATTGCATATCTCTTATTCTCCAACAAGATAGAAATTGTCGCCTGTTCTTGTACCTGACATTACACATTTGTTAGCTTCATTTGTAACTATACAAGCATACTTATTAAACTTTACCTCTAGATTGTCATCACACAATTGACTTATACTGACTAGATTAGCCATTAATCTGTCAACATGTAAGACATTTTCCAAGGCTGGAACAGCAGGAATACTTAAGGTTGCTTTTCCTATGATCTTACTTTTGCTGCCACCTCAATAAGTTACATTTCCTCCACTGAGTGACTCGTAGTTCTTTAGGCATTCCTTTGTCCCTGTGTGACGAGAGCACCCACTGTCAAAGTACCAAGATCCTGAAATGTTAGTACTTAATGCAGTTATGACAACATTACATCTCACATTCATTTTGGGAATCCAAACTCTCTTAAAATATTTTTCTTTTCTGCCGTCATGAATGTTGTGTTACACCCCGTAGTCCCGGTCATGCTTTAGAGAACATACGAAAGGAGTTGAGACTTAACTTTTAGGATGATGGGTTGACGGAATGTTTCGGACGGGTTGTTAGTCAACTTTGAGGCGGTTTATGTCCCGTTGCATTATGAGTTCCTAGGTGTTTCAAAAGCCTAGCACGTAGTTCGTTGAGTCTAGTCCCCAACGCAACCAAACGTTCGTCGATAGGACATCGGAGTAGAGCATGGGTCTTTATACCCGCATGAGTATCTATACTCGCATCATGGATGTAAGTCCATGGAATAACAATTCATGGGACTCGAACCCGCATGGGTCTTTATACCCACATGAGTATCTATACTCGCATCATAGATGTAAGTCCATGGAATAACTATTCACAGGACTTGAACCCGCATGGGTCTTTATACCCGCATAAGTATCTATATTGGCATCACAGATCTTGTCCGTGGAGTCATATACATATAATATTCATGGGAATCGAACCCGCATGGGTCTTTATACCCGCATGAGTATCTATACTCGCATCATGGGTTTCAAGTCCATGGAATTATACATATAATATTGCCGGTAGAACCAAGGTACCAATATATCATGTACCAAACATTCTAATGAACTTCCATTTTATACAAACCAAGGTACCAAAATATCATGTACCAAACATTTGTAATGAACTTTCATTTGTAACATCAAAGGCACTTGTCATATCTTTTATTTTAGAAAACCCAAGCACTATCATGTCATGTAATATTAGGGACTTGAACCCAAAAGTACTATGTACGTTCACCGTACATTCATTTTATAAAAAGAGTCATATCATGTATCATTAGGGACTTGAACCCAAAAGTACTATGTACGTTCACCGTACATTCATTTTATAAAAACACCAAGGCACTATCACATCTTGTATAAATCAAGGCACTTTCACATTTAAAATCAAGGCACTTTCATATCATATACTACTAGAAAGTAGAACTCAATGGAATTGCGTACGTTCGTCGTACACCCATGTCATATAAATAATCATGCCAAAAGAAGAAAAAATAGTTCACATACCGCTTGTCGTTTGTACCACTTGATAATCTAAATTTGCTCGCTCATCTGGCTAACATTATGGAAACATCTGAATGGTGATAACCGATCCGAATTTGCCTAATTAAGCCTTATTTGGGTCGTGAGTAATTTATTCATAATGATCTTATCTAATCAGTTGTGAACTAACAAATGTAAAATTAACTGGTTATATCTTAGTTTCTATGCAGATGGAATTCTAATCATTTCAATATAATTGATTGTCGATACCTTTTTCATTCAACGCTGCAATGGCTTATTTTAACACGTCTATTAAACATATCCAATTACTTATTAAACCAGTTTCAGCACTTAATACTTAACAACACCGCTCATATATGCCTGAATAAGGACTCAGGAACAATTTAGACATGCTTTCATCATAGAATCAATAACATGAATACTCCTTAACTTCTAAGAGTAGAATAACTTTTGAAACGATACCACAGTTATAGTTCATACGTAGAACATGCCAAAAGAAGAAAGTAAGACGTTCACATACCTTATAGGCTATACCAACTCGACAAGTGGAATACGTCTCAAATAGGTACTTCAACCTATAACAACAATAACACTTCTATCAACTTCATGAATACTAGCATACACTATACCACATAATGACTCTCCTTTATTATAAAAATTTGGGCAGCACTTTCCCTATTTATACATACTTTTCCACCTTATAAATAAGGCCAATAACATCAATAATCAAGCACCACTTAAGGACATAACCAAAACATCAACCAAGGTGAATTACACACCTACTTCACATGTTAATCCAGCCTATTAATCCATATAAAACCAGTCCACTAAAACAGTCCATACTTCATCAACAACGAGGGTAAAATGTGAAACTTTCTACACCTTTCTATACCCTTATTCCTTTAGGACTTACATTAGAAATTACCACATTAAACATGCATGATTGATAATTGAACTTTCAGCATTATAACACACAAAACAGTCTCTAAAACTGCCCAAAAACCCTTTTTCCAACTCTTTATAATCCAATTCGTTACAACATTTTTATGTAAACAGTTTATACTTTCAATAACAAGATTTCCTTCATCTAACAACATGTAGCAAGTGGTGATAACAACAACAATAACCAACGAATCCAAGTAATGAAAAATAGCCAAGAATCGGCCAACATGCTAACAACAACCACATGCATTTTCTTACTTCCAATCCTTCTAAATGCATGTTCATCCCTTAAGTATAACATCATTTAACTTCCAATAACTTAATAAGAAGAAGAATCCTTACCTTGCTTAGCCAAAACAGCCCACAAGTATCTCGGCCCACTGCTTTGCTTTAGCACCATTTCTTCAAGTTAAAATAACACACATGTATTCTCTACAAGCTTGTAATCATCTTACTTTCATGTCTTTCTTCCAAAAAGTTCATATCCAAGCCTAGGGTTTCAAGACAATTTCGGCCAACACCCTTAACCCACTATTTTTGGAGAGTAATCTTGGTTTAGGACTTAGTTAAGGTTCTTAATCTTGGAGAAAACAAGTTAATCTTGATCTTCACTCTTGCCATGATTCTCGAAATCTTAAGGGTTAAGGGAGAAGAGAGAAAAGAGTTGGAGGAGAAGATATTTTTCTTGTTGTGACAAAGAAGTCTTGCCATACATATCTTATATAATGTGACTTGCAAGACAAGTGGGGGGAGGGACGCATGTCACCCTCTCATTGGTCATAATTATCTCTTCACAAAAATATCTCTACACTTAGCAAAAATTCTTAAATTTCGATGGGCCCACAAAATTGTGAAATTTTTGGTGGACCCCATATTAACAATGCCAAGACTTCATAATACAATACTAAGTCCATAAATCCATTGGAAAGAATTTAACTAGGTTAATAATTTTTCGTCGTCACATCCGCTATATCCAAAAAAATTCCATATAAGAAAATGTAAATATACTTTCCTTCCAACCTTCAAATCTTATTTCTTTACTTACGTTCTCACTTATATGCCCTGGGCTTACGGGGTGTAACACCCAGGGAGTCTCATTTCACTGCTCTTAAGCGTATCATTCGATACATTAAGGGCACTCTTGATTATGGTTTGCACCTAGACCCTTCTGCACCAAACAAGTTACTTTCATATACGGATGCAGATTAGGCAGGGTGTCCGGACACGCGACGCTCCATCTCCGGCTTTTGTGTTTTTTTAGGGGATAATCTGATTTCTTGGTTTGCCAAACGATAGGCTACCCTATCTCGCTCGATCTGAAATTTGAGTCTGAGCGTTGCAAATGTAGTAGCTGAGATTTGTTGACTCAAAAATTTACTGTTAGAACTTCAGTGTCCTTTGCGTCATGCATCAATTGTGTACTGTGATAACATCTCTGTCATCTATCTGTCTCATAATCTGGTTCAACATCAGCGAACCAAACACATTGAGATAGACCTACACTTTGTTCGTGAGAAAGTTGCACTAGGCCATGTCAGAGTGTTACATGTTCCATCATCCTATCAGTATGCATATATATTTACAAAAGGACTTTCCAGACAGTTATTTCTTCACTTCAGATCCAGTCTCAGCGTCCGGCCTTCTTCCGCTCCGACTGAGGGGGTGTGTAAACATGTATATTATAGAAATAATTGTATCTCTACCCATAATTAGAATATTTCCATATATTATGTAAATATAATTATGCTAAGACTATGATTCCTCTTTTGTATAGGCTTAGGATTCCTATGTATAAGAGATGAATATTGTACTCTATATATACTTTGATATTAATGAGAAGACTCTCTAAGGGAGATTAATATCATCTTACAAAGACAATACTTGAGGCTACCCAGAATCTTAATACTTTAAGACTTAATGATCTAGAAGATGAATTGGTGACATATGAGATGTCCTTGAATAAAAAAAATTGAGATAGTGATGGAGACATTGCAGACAAAGAATGACCAACCAAAAGAAACAGAAGAGTAATTGAATCTGACATAAATAAATAAAGAAGTCCAAAATTCATAAATAATGGAGAAAAGAAGAAAAGACATATGTATTTTTTTTGTGATATGAATATATTTTATTGCAAAGCGGACTCCAATAATGTTCAAACTAATTTGCCAATAATTTCTGAGATAACTAAAAAGGATGATTTGGTTGAAACTCTTACTCTTTTGATAGAGACTACTAGTGTTTTAAGTAATAAGACTTACAATAGATATGATTGGACTATATAAGGTGGAGCTATTGAAAAAGAAACAGAAGTACCCGCTATTATTACACAAGAAAAATTATTTAAAGGTATTGAAGATGAATCTAGTGATGAGAGAAGCAAAAGATTTCAACAAGAGAAAGCTTATGATGATCTACCCAAAATTGAAGCAAAAGTAATCCAGGGTTCAGATTCACAATTGACGTGCATGGTTATTGATATTGAAGATGCAATCAATTTTGAGTCATTATTCGAAATTGTATATTTTGACGAGCATGAAAAATTGTTAGTTGACGATACTAATCTACCACATACGAAAAGACGAATTGAAGTTGAATGGGCACACAAGGTCAAGTACAAATCAATTTAAGAGATATATGATTTTAAGGCAAGACTAGTTATTCAAAGATATAAGAAGAAGAACGAATATGATGATGATATTTTGAAGAAATGGAGAAAGTCAAATTAATCTTGAATCTTGTTGATGAGAAACTGAAGCTGACTAAAGATAACACTCACAATTTTGTCTACATATTTTAGAACATTGTTCGAGAGTCTAAGGTGGTTGACTTTTGCAAGATATGATATTGTTCATGACATGTTCAAATTTGAAGATCTTAATTTAAGGGAGGCTATGATGGAATTAAATTAAAATTAATAATTTAAAAATAATTAGAATTTGATATCTGGTGGTTTATTTAATTCAAATCTAGTTATGATTTATTTATTAAAGTCATATCGGAATAATTTTCTAGTCCTAGTCTAATTTGGTTTTATAGTATTATAAATAGGGGTGTCTGCTACATATTTTCTCAGATTGAGAGATAGCTTAGCTTGTAGTGAGATACAAGAGTTTGAGTTATTGAGTAAAATCTCATATCTTTTCTTTTTAGTTTGAGAAATTTCTTCTATATATCTATTGTTGGGTCTTTCACTCGTGCTTATATTATTCCTTTGAATATTTTTATTTCCTTCATGTATTTATTTTCATACTTGATTTGGTTATGCCTTTTTTGAGCCGAGGGTGTATCAAAAATAACATTTTTACCTTCACAAGGGTAAAATTGTGTACACATAAGTTTTTTCGGATCTCACTTAACACTCTGTTTAGATGGTTGTTACATATTGTTTCATAATGTATTGTATTGTAATGTAATGTAATGTTTTGATTGATACAACGTTTGGATAAATTATATCATTACCCGTCGTCACATAATCCCATACATCAACAATTTGAAGGATAAACCTACAAGAAAAGTAGGGTAGGGGTAGAGCTACCATAAAAAGGTAGGGTAAATGAAAAAAAAATAGAATTAATAGATAATAAAAATGAGTACAAAAGATAAGGTAAAGGAGCGATAACACCAAATCGATCGTTACATAAAATGGGACTTTTCGTCGTTACGTAACGATGGATTTAACGATACGATATATTAAAATTAAAGTAACAATCAAAACAAATATTGTATTTAAACTAACAACACAATACAATCACAATAGGTAACAACCATCCAAATAAGTTATATATGAGATTACACTAAGTATGTTGTTGTTGTAAATATGCTGTTATTTTTAAAAATAATAAAAACAGTAGTGAATTAGTTATCCAAGGACGTCGTCTCTACTAGAATGCATTTGCAAATAGTTCTTTTACCTTGTTTCTCTCCTTCACTCACTTTGATATTAAAAGTAGAGTAAAAATCCTCCCACGCCATTTTGTTTTGGATAGAAGACGAAGATGAACATGACAACTACTGTTACAGTTTTCACTGTGCTCTTCTTATTAACTTTGCTTCATTAAACTAAGGTGCATCCTCTTGGTGGAACAATTATCTCCACCGATATTTTAATTGCGTATTTAATAGGTTGATGAAACTTGAATTTCAATGAAATGGATAAAATTCAACATCATCCATCTCATAAATTGAAATATAAGAAGAGGCATAAAAATATTAATGCTCCACCGCCAAGGATTTGATAGAAGAATATGATCTTTTATTCTTAATTAGAGGTTTTTAGAGTGAATATGATTTTTGTATTAAAGAACGTCTCTCCTTTAATAGATCTTATGCGATTTGAATATCAGAATTCAAATCTAGCATCAAATACCGAATAGGAATTAAAAGAAACACACGCTTCATGAAAAGAATAATATGGAATTTTGCTTATGGATTACTGAGACCTTTTAAAGTGGACAATCAATTTGTCTTTATTTTGGGGTGCGTGGGGGTGGAGTTGCACCCTTGAGTTATGCTGCAAAAATGTAAGACGGGAGCATATTTTATTTCTAGTAACTGAAACTTTGCACCAAAAGGGTAGTGTCGTATAGATTTACAACCATTGATCCAATTTAAAACTACTGGCAAAAAAAAAAAAAAAAAAAAAAAAAAAAGTTAGAGAGAAGTTTCTCTCACTAGGCGAAAATGCTCTCAACATTTCTCCCTAGTCGCTCTTCGCAATCCGCCTCATTCTTATGATTCCATCTTCGATTTCATACTCCTTAAATCTGATTTCATCTTACTTGATTTTGATACGAAGTTGTTGAGTTTATTACGGAAATTTTACACCTTATTTGAAGATTTTTTGAAAATTGTGGAAAGATTGTTCGAGTTTATCAACTTGTCCATAGATTGTTACGAAGATTCTTCAACTTGTTTAAAGATTATTCAAGACTTGCATTATCTTCCTTCTAGCCATGAGAAAGAATACAAAGATTTCAGCCAAAAGAATGAAAGAGATTATGTTGATTGTTCAAGATTACAAGATTCAAGATATGAATTTTAAGTTTGCATTTCCGGGGGGGGGGGGGGGCAGCCTCTGGCGGTGGCAATTTTGATTCTCGGGATTTTGTGGAGTTTTCGACGGCGTGATGCGAGGGTTGTTAGCGGTCGGGAGGGTGTTCTTGGTGTGCAAGAGGTCGCGTGATGGAGGTCTTGGGTTGAGGATTCACTCTTTGATTCTCCCAACCTTCGGCGAGCACCTTGGACGTCGAATTCCGGTAGCACTCGACTACGGGAATTTGCGGATCTTGATATGGATCCCGGGTCGAAAGTGGGTATGGAGGGTAGATCCGGGTGGCAGGAGGGTGGTGTTGATATTCAGAACTTGTGGTTTGAACCTTTGGGTCTCCGACCATTGGCTTCTGAGTACAAAGAGGCTTTTCCGGCGGCCACTTTGGATGCCAAGGTGACTACGGGCCTCGAGGTTGGTCACGGGTTGATTGCGGGTCAGGTGGGTGGGCATGAGTCTTGGGGGAAGTCCATGGGTCACCAACATTTGGTTGTTGAGTTCGACAATGTTTCTTTTCCAATCGCCTTGAAACGCTAAGGTTTTGGAAGCCGAGGGGTTTCTTATCCAAAAGAGGTCTAGGAATTTGTTGCATTCAATGGATGCGGAAGTCGAACAATCTTCCCTTCAAACGAGACTTAGTAAATTAGGGAATTTAATTGCTAAGAAAACCAAGGAAACATCTCATTCAATGGGACATCGAAAACTTGAAAGGGTGGCTACAATTCGGGCGGTCTACTCTCTTCAAACAACTTTTGACACTGGATGGTCTACGGACCTTGATTGAGATCCCGGGTCAAAGGTGGGTATGGTGGGGGGTCCCGGGTTGCAAGAGGGTCGTGATAGTGGTCTTGGGTTGTGGATGGAATCCATGGGTCACGGTATAGAGGGTAATCTTATGAAGGATAATGCGCGCTTATAGTTGTTTTCAGAATGACAACATGGAAGTCGAGATGGTATGGGTCATGTGGTTGATCCAGGTCGACGACGTGGTCGGTGGTCATGGGTCAGTGTTCATGTCCACGAGGCATCAGTCAAAGGTTGGTGAAGCCATTGGGACTTCTTTTCCCAAGGACATTGAGAATGCAATTGTTGCGGGACCCCCAACAATTGATATGGGCGCGAGACTCTAAGTGCGTAATTTTCTACGTGAGACGCGGTGCCATTATTAAATTGCTTATTTATGCATGTATTAATGTTTTATTTGCTGCATTTTATTATAAAAATTATTAGAATTATTATTGAAAATTAGTCTAATTTTATAGTTAATGACTGGACGGGAGGGTCAAAATTGGGTGTCAACAGTTGTCCCTCTTTGTATGGAGATGATGGAAGAATCTTCGGACAAAGACGTTGACTCATAACCAATTTTGTCTCGATCCTCAGAATTAAAATGTTGGGCAATTAAGCAAGGCTGACGCGGACTCAAAAATTGTCCCAGTGTCGAGTTATGACGACACTGGGCTACCATGGTCAAAACACCAAGGTGGGCTAATACGGACTCAAAATTTGTCCCAGTGTCGAGTTATGAACGTCGTTTCCAGACGTAATGTAAATATTCGTCGTTTTCGGACGAAATGTAGATGAATATTTACATTACGTCCGGAAACAACGTCGTCCAGAAACGACGTCATTTTCGTCCAGAAACGACAAACATCTGCATCGCGTCCGGAAATGATGTCATCTTCATCCAGAAACGATGAACATTAGCATTACGTCCGGAAACATCATCTACATTTCATTCGAAAATGACAAATATTTGCATTACGTCCGGAAACGACGTTATTTATATTACGTCCAGAAATGACGTCATCAGCACAACAAGTCCAAAAACGACGACAAGTACAAAAACGATGACAAGTCCAAAAACGATGCCAAGTCCGAAAACGACGCCAAGTCCGAAAACGACGACAAGTCCGAAAACGACGCCATCATCAGCATATCACATCTACGCAGGGACGATTTTCTCTGTTCTCAAAATTGCATTTTTTCTCATTCATGCTTTATTATTCTGTCTTAGCAGTTATGCACTAACTCTTTCTTGAGCTTTAGTCTACAGGAGCAGCAGCAACACGTCCAGGCAACGACGTCATCAGCACAACAAGTCCAAAAACAACGACAAGTCCAAAAACGACGTCAAGTCCGAAAACGACGCCAGTAGCAACAAGTCCGAAAACGTCGTCAAGTCCGAAAACGACGCCGAGTCCGAAAACGACGCCAAGTCCAAAAACGACGCCAAGTCCGAAAACGACGTCAAGTCCGAAAACGACGCCAAGTCCGAAAACGACGCCATCATCAGCATATCACATCTACGCAGGGACGATTTCTCTGTTCTCAAAATTGCATTTTTCTCATTCATGCTTTATTATTCTGTCTTAGCAGTTATGCACTAACTCTTTCTTGAGCTTTAGTCTACAAGGGGCAGTTGCAGCAAGGACAACATATCCGCGTTCACAATCGCAACACGCGTGCGCAAGGGCGAAAATCACAAAGATTTGGCAAAGATCGCATCAACACAACATGCATCACATTTTTGCACGATAACATTGTCTACTCACAGTTACATTACTAGTAGTACATTTAGAATAATTAAACTTTGGGCTGTCATTAGAAAAATAGTTTGACGCTAGAAATTCACTCCCCTTAAATTAGTTATTTTTATGACTAGTTATGCATTGCCTAAGCCATACCAAAATGACATAAATATTCACGTAGCTAAAGCGTCACTCGCTATTAAATCCATAGCATAATAAATTAATTTCTTCATAAACTCTTACTAACCTTCATAATTAAAAATTATTTTGTTAGTCTTTGCATAATAGATATTCTACATCTTATTTCATAAAGTACACATTTCGTCGTAATAAGATTTTGCAATACATTTTGCAATACATGTATCTTATCTAATACGTTATGAATGCAAGTTTTATCCAAAGCTAATTTTATATTCTAAATAAATCTTACAATTTTTATCCCTTTTTATTTAAACACTTTTAAACATGCATTTTTATAGAATAATAATTCCCTAGGTTTGAACGGACAACCGCAAGTTAGCGGATCCTTTAGGGTGCCTAACCCCTTCCCTTTAGGATAATAAGGAGCCCTTAACCAGAATCTCACATAAGTTTTGCAGACCATAAAAAATGGAGTTAGTGTTGACTTTAACCTAGTTGACATTTAGGTGTCCTAATTCACCCAAACTAATTAGGTGGCGACTCCGCGAACCCTAGCATTACTTTTAGCATTTAGCACTTTAGCACCCTACTTTAACCTTTTGGCACTTTAAAATTCTAGCACCTTTTAAGCACCTTTTAACACCCCTTTTAAACTTTTGGCATTTATTCTATTTTTCTAACCTTTTATTAACATTTATCACTTTTATTTATTTTCTAACATTTTTATTTAAGCAGGGTTCGCTAGAATAATGTCGCGGCCGAAAAGGGGCGCGGCAAACGTAGAAGAAGTAGTCATTCTAGTTGCATTAAGGATTGAATAAAGTGGATAGTTGAGGATTTTGAAAGCCCTAATTCCTTCATAACTGATTACAACTTCAATAGTTTAGTTAATTCTTGCAATTATTCTAGTAGTTAAACAAAAAAAAAACCAACTCTATTATCGATTGCTAAATAGATAGCATAAAAAAAGATGAACGGTAATTAGAAATCAGTATCTGAGGACGATATTCGGTCTTATCAGATTATACTACTTGTGAACGATATGTACACTTGCGTGAGCACGTGGAAATATCCGCCTAACAAGTTTTTGGCGCCGTTGCCGGGTACTGACGTACTTCTAATATCGAACCATCTATTTTTATTTCTACTTTGGCTTTATTTTTATTTTTATTTTTTACTGTTAGAACCATGTTGCCTTGATTTATTTGTTGATTTTGGTCTATTTCAGGGATTTAGTGTATGCAAAGAAGGAGAAAAACAGATACACTTGTTCTCTTCAATCCTGAAATTGAGAAAACGTGCAAGCAAAACAGGCGAAATAAAAGGATAGCTAATTCAATTACCATGGACAACCAACCACCGAATCAGAATGGGGCAAACAACGAGGTTTCTAATCATGTAGATGAGCCAATACCGGTCCCAGCAGAAAGAAGTCTGGGAGATTATGTTCTGCCCATGGTTACTGGTGCACAGACATGCATCAGGCTCCTAGCAATAGGGGCAAACAACTTTGAGATCAAGTCAGCCATCCTGAGCATGGTCGTAACACGATCAGTTGAGGATTGTCATCCAAGACCCCGCGTTTACATTGCCAATTTTCTGGAGTTGTGTGCCACCTTCAAGTACAATGGCGTTACTGAAGAAACACGGAAAAACGCTGGTATTTTTGAACAGTCCAAAACACAGTACAGTTTAGAATAGTCTCACTTTTGGTAATTTTGTTGTATTGTGATGACAGGTGAAGGAATGGGACATGAAGCACGGAAAAACGCTGGAAACAGAAATCGGTCAGCCGCATGGTGCAAAATCTGGTCGCGGCGTCGAATGTTCAGTGAGGTGCAGGGTTTGGCGCCATGGCGCACAACAGCAGATCATGCACGGACGGAAATTCAAAAAATAAAATGCCCTCAACCCCCACATCCCTTACCACATAAACCCAAACCCTTCCTCTCTCTAGAAATTCCGAAAATTCTCTCTCTCACACACAAAAATCTTCCACAAACTTCCCCAAATTCTTCCAAAAATCCTTACACACCACCCCCATTAAAAAAACCTCATAGCTTTCACCATCATCATTCTTTCACTTGGATCAAGAAATTTATGAAGAAAAACTCTTCAAAAAGGTAATCTTCATCAATTCTCTTGAAAATTTCTTGGTTAGTGGTGAGAGTAGCTTCAAGAATTGGGTAGTGTACGGGCTATTTTGGTATTGTGTGATGTGTGATTGGGGGTTGCGTGGTGTGTGATTGTGTGTGTGGACTGGGTGTATTGTGGTGTAATTATTGGTGTATTGCTGTTGTATTTGAATTGTGGTTGGCTATTGTTGTTGTGTGGAGTGAAAGTTGTTGGGAAATCTCAAAGAAACAAAGGAAACGTTGCTGAAATTTTCCCAACAACCTTCATAATGACTTCAAGGAAACGAACGGCCCGAACCACCTCATCTTCATCGATCCCAGATCATGATGTGACCCGGTTCACCAACAGGGATGCAGAGGATAGGTACAATAGGATAAGTGGTAGTGCAGTAATACAAGAGCGAGGAATGGACTATCAGGTTGACCCACTCGATGAGGATGACATTTATGAGCCTATTAGAGCCACGATTGAGGCCAGTAGTTGGGAGAGGTTTGTCGATCATGAGGCTATTCCACAACAGAATGTCAGCCTTGTGAGAGAATTCTACGCCAACTACCCAGAACAAAGCAATGAGAGATTATTTGTAAGAGGGTGTTATGTACTCGTTAGTGCCGAAGCAGTGAATGTTATTTTTGGGACAACTGATGTTAGGGACCAGGGCCACCATCCAAACCATTTAGGAACCTGGTCAAGGAATGTCAACCACATACCATGGGATGTAATTGTTGAGGCCCTATACTACCCAGGAGCGCAGTTTCTTTATTCCCGCAGCGGGGGCAGAGGACTTGCCTGATGCCAATTCAACAGAGTAGTCAAGGCTTGGCTATATTTCGCGAGTGCTCGCTTGATTCCGTCAACTCATTTCACCAATGAACCAGCAGACAGAATCAAGCTCATCTTTGGCATAATGAGGGGCCTGACTATTGATATTGGAATGAAGATAGTGTAGAGTAATGGGGAAACCAGCAGATTGACTACTACTAACGGTTTAGGACATGGTTCAAATGTGATTTAGAATTGCTTTCTTAGAGTGAAAATAGGGTTGTCTACTTTTCTTTTTCTAAAGCGACATGACTCTTTTGCTTTGAATTCGAATTAGACGGAGAAAGAAAGGCATCACTGCATTATGTGCTAGGCACAGAGTCCCAACATTCGCCATAGACATTCTTGAGAAGACTCGGCCACCTATAACATACAGTCTGGTCCATTCATACCCTGAACCTGCAAACCCAGCGGATAGGAGACGAGGTCAAGAAGCAGGCGCAGCCAAAATGAAGCCAGAGGCAACCACACAGCATGAGCCCGGCGAAAGCAGCCACCAGCCTCCCTTAGCTTTGGAGCCTCCAGTGCCAATCATGGAGCAGATGCTCCTAAATCAACAACAGATGTTGCGAAACCATGAACAGATGATGCAGGGGAATCAGGACCTGAGCCAGTGTGTCAATGATTTGAGCACCAGGTTCAACCAGTGGTCAATGCAGTATCTGCCACCACCACCATTTTGAACCGCTATTGTTTGTAAGTCGTCCCTTTTATTTTTGAGTCTTACACATTTGGGATAATGTGTCGTTTAAGTTTGGAGGGGAGCTCTTATTTTATTTTATTTTTTTGTGTCTATCTTTGAGTCTTTTTGTTTCTTTTTGTGTTTTATATGAGTCAAAAAAAACTTTTATGATCATGCATACTGTGTTTACTTGGAACGCCTAATGAATTAAGTGGGATAATGTAATAAAATGAGAAGCTAAAATCTGTGTGCTTAAGTTTGTATACGTTTTTTGAGTCATTTTTAGTTAATGTTTTACTCATTTTTGTTGTGTTTAGTATAGTATTAGGTTTGTTTTTCTTTTTTTTTGAGTGACAACGGTTCAAAAAGGCAAAATGGAAGATCCGGACGAAAGCCAGGAAGCTCCGCGGCGCCGGTCAGCAGGACCGCGGCGCCGGAACATCAGAGAAGCCACAGAACTTTGGGCGCCACGACGCCAGTCTGCAGGGCCGCGGCGCCGGTACGGAAATCGAGAATTCGAAGTTAATTTGGCCAGGGACAGAAGGGTCCATCGGGACGAAAATTGCAACATATTAAAAGCCCTAGGGATTATTCTAGGAAATGGGAGGTCATTATAACACAGAACACAACACAGGGCAATGATTGGAAGCTACAATTGGAGACTTTAGTTTCTTTCTTTTTAATTCAGTTTATGTTTGAAATTGTATTAGTTCTTAGCGTGACTATGGCTAGGAGCTTAACATTTTATTAGGGTTTTCCTTTTAAATCGCTTGAAACTCTATTTCATGATTTAATGCATTAGTTGATTTCTTCTTCACTTGATTAAGATTTATTCAATAATTGGTATAAATGTTTGATAGTTAATTGATCACTAATTATCATAATATATATGATTTCGAATCAAGAACCGAGAGGAGAGATTTGGATATGTTGTAATTGAATAGACATAGGTTAAAATCGTTGACGAAAGTACCCCGATACTTGTGTAGCATTATAGGTTAATGTTCTTAATCCTCCTATGTGGTAAATCCTATCATAGAAATATAGAAGAGTTCTGTACTGGGGTTGAGCGATTATATATCCTAACCGGAATATAAGACAGTCTAGTTAACCGCTATCTTAACGTAGAAGAAGAAGTCATTCTAGTTGCATTA
Organism: Przewalskia tangutica; assembly: GCA_029844215.1. Classification (NCBI taxonomy): domain Eukaryota; kingdom Viridiplantae; phylum Streptophyta; class Magnoliopsida; order Solanales; family Solanaceae; genus Przewalskia; species Przewalskia tangutica. Next base: position 76,930,095 of record CM056732.1, on the reverse strand, counting down.
AGGATTGAATAGAGTGGATAATTGAGGATTTTGGAAGCCCTAATTCCTTCATAACTGATTACAACTTTCATAGTTTAGTTAATTCTTGCAATTATTCTAGTAGTTAAACAAAAAAAACCAACTCTATTATCGATTGCTAAATAGATATCATAAAAAAAGATGAACGGTAATTAGAAACCAGTCTCTGATGACGATATTCGGTCTTATCAGACTATACTACTTGTGAATGATACGTACACTTGCGTGAGCACGTGTAAATATTCGTCTAACAACCAGCAGTGACTTCAAACACAATAGCATCAGCAACAGCAGTGGCATCACCAGCAACAACAAATGTTGCTTCAACACTAGAAACAACAGCAGTTGTTCCAACTGCAGCACTAATATTTTCAAGCAGGAGCTTCAACTCCCACAACAACAACGAAGAACCCCTCGTTCTCTAGTCACACTCGGACTAAAGAATCCTTCGATTCTCCTATATCAAGCTCAACGAAGAACCCTTCGTTTTCTAGTCACACTCGGACTAGAAAATCCCTCGATTCTCCCTATGCAAGCTTTTAATAAGCTCGGATATGCAGTGGAGTCTCCCTCACTTTCTAGTCCAATTCCGGCTAGAAATTCCTCGATTCTCCTATCTTGAGCTACACATATAAAAACAGGCAATCAAACAATTGATTGACCTATATAAGAAAACTCTGTGAATTGAGCTTCAACTCAATCCAGATTGCTTCCGACGAAGTATCCCTCAGTTCTCAGTCGATTTCAAGCTGAAAACTCCTCGATCCTTCCATCGATCAAAAACTAAAATCTACATACTGACATTTCATCAATCCATTCTCAATTCATAAATGACCAGTAACACATATATCAGTGACTACTTGTGGATTTCACCAACACAGTGCAAATTCACCAACAATATCACTACCACATCAATGCATTACCAATTCACCAACACAGAATCAGTACAAAATTAAATCAAATTTCTAGAAATTCACAAATCGATACCTAATTTTATTTTAATATGGCGGGGAAAATTATTAATATTTTTTGACAATTTAATTTTAATATTGCAAATTGAGTGCACCGATTAAATGAACTAAAAATTTAAATAACACTTAAAATATACATTGAATAGCTAGAATCCGTTATACAAAGGCTTCCCGAAATAGATAATTATTCAAAGTGTTATTAAAGTGTTTAATTAAAAACTAAAACATTGTTAATCAAGTATCATATCAATCTAAAATATTCACTCATCAGCATTTAGTTTATCAACTTCAGTTTCAGCAAGTATTTTCAAAAAATGTAATCCCCACTCGATATGAATATCATCAAGTTCGTCTTGTAAGTACATGTGTTTGTCGTAGAACTAAATACTACAAAAAGAAAATAATCAGTAATGTTTAAAATGATGTAACAATTAACATGGTTAATGGTCTATCATTTAAGTATAGAAGTACTTACATTGTTTGTCATTGAAGTCGAGTCTAGCATCAACTTTTTCATGAAACGCATCACACAATAGTCACACTCGGTACCACCAAGTTGTAGTGGTGTTTGCCATTGAACTAATTATCAACATGTAAATATAACTTAAAACAAAAGTTGTAAAGATTCACTAAATATATAATCACTCAAATATGCAGACCAAATAAAACAAGTCAAACTTTAACATATTTCACCATAATTGAGTAAGCCCACTTTTGTCTTTGACCAACTGTAGTTATAAACATTTGCATGCCGCTGTGAGAAATTTGATGAACAATTTCATATTTAGAACAATAACTATAGAAGCATATTTCACTAAATAGAGTAACGTACATGTTTAGTAGCCTTTTCAAATTTGTATCCGGAGTTTACATGCAAATAACATTTTTTTAAGTATTCATGGCAGCTTTGGTTAATTAAAACACAAGAAAAGACTTAGCATTCACTTAACACTAAACTGGATGCAGTGAAGGACTTGATGCATAAGATAGACGACATAGCTTAAGAAATGAACAAACAAACAGGCAAGGTCATGCAGGACATTTGACAGGGTATTCTAAGCATGATTCTTACACAGTTACACCCGAGCCACACATTTCAATCAAAATGCTATCAAAATTTAGATTGACAAATGCTTAATCAGACCTAGTAAAATTCATAAATAAAACTAAAGATCCCTACTTAGAACACATTCAGATGTGAGGCAAACAGTGAACAAAATGACATATGATGGACAGAACCAACTATAGCTATCAGATATCATTCCAAGAACCCCCAACATACCACCGATGATCATGTCACTTAAAATAGCTCAAACATAAGCAAGATACATTATTCACACATATTGCATATTTCCAAATAAAAAAAACAAAACACTGCATCTGCAAACAAAAGAAATTGGATTTAAATATATGTGACATGATCTACATGTTGAAAGGAACTTCATTTTCAACATTATATCAAAACATGTCACTTTATCCTATTCAACCTCAAATTTATCCTAAACAAACCTTAAATGACCTTCCAAAGCATTAATAGTTTCAACACTTAGGTTCAAAGACTATTTAACCAATCTAGAACCTATAGGCTCTCCTAATTCATGTTAAAGTAATTTACGTTTGACCCCAAATATCTAGTTGGTCACACGGTTATACAAACAAAGCATTATATTTATCGTGAAGTCATCAAACATATATGACTGTTAAGGCATAGACATTTCTTCCCACTTTAAGTTGTTGGATGGTCCTGATATGATTATGACAACATTTTAACACTAAGTATCAATCTTTTCAGTAAAACCAGAATTGACTAGGATAAAACTAACCCACCTTAGTCCATTTTTAGGATTTAGCTAGCATTAAATGAAGCGATTAACATGCTACTAAACTAAATTAGCCAAACATAGTTCCTATGAAATAACACATGTTTTTAGAAAAGTATTAAAACTTCATATAATCCATAAACAAACAAATACTCAAATTAACACATAATATACTTTAATACAAATAACACTTTAAACTTAATGAAAATTAAGAAAATTGTGTCATTTTAATCAGTCAAACGCGTCATTTTTTGTTAATTTAAAACATAAGCCACTTATTTATGTGACATTTCACAAAACCGTCAAACAAACGTTATAAATAAACGACACTTAAAAACCCCATCACACAAATGTCATAATTATATGACACTTAATAAACCTGTCACATGAATGAAAAAAACATATATTTAGTAAATAAATGTGACACTTGCATTTCTGTCACATGTGAACTGTCACCGTAGCCTGTTATTCTTGTAGTAGTGATGGTACTACTTTGCTTTTGTTGTCTAGATTTTGATTCTACAACAATTAGTTGATTAAGTTCTATTAGAAAAAATATTTTTTGGGCCTAGTACACACTTAAGGGGTGGTAGCTAATTAGACGACCCGTTAGTTAGTCCAACTTTTAACTCTTAACACTGTCTATGAATATACAAGTCTGCAAATCTGTTTTCACTATGGAGAAACCGAACTGAATTCGAGTTGATTTATTGCATGAGGAGCAAACATGCGATGAAATTTGGTCTCTTCCGAGTTCTTAGCCCTTATGCGAAGAGATCAAACTTCATAGTCTGTTTCATCCTCATTGTAATATGTGTCCAATCGTAATAAAAATTTGGTTTCAGATCTTTACTGAGATACCGGTTGTCCGACAAGCATGTCTGAATTTCGTGTCGAGAAAGGTAAAATTAAACAAGTGAGGTAGAATTTCTTTACAAAAACTTGCACAAGTGATTTAGATTCTGTTTATCCCGATCTTCTTGATATTTGCATGCACAAGCAGGGGCAGAGCTATCCTTGTCTGAGGGGTGTCAAGCGACACTCCCTGAAAAATTACACTGTATAATAGGTGAACTTTTAGTTTTATTGGTATGTATACCAGACACCCCTTAACACAAGTTGAATATTCAATACAATGGTCAAGGGGTTACAAACATTTCCTAAAAGTCGCATTTTCAAACTTGGGTCGCGATATATCTATATTATTTACATCCCTTAATATGAATCCTGGCTCCGCCACTGTATATATAGTATGTTTTTCCTTCTCCGGGAAAGCAAAGATTTTTCTTTACCATCTTTTCTGCATAGATTGATTTCCTCTAGTACCTGGACTCTACCATGGATCAAGTGTTTTTAACTGAAGTTGAAATGAACAACTCATATACAACAAGTTCCTTTTTATTTTATTTTCATGTTACTCCACTACTACCATGATAACTTTAGTTTGTTTTTTAGCCTGTACGAAGTACTGTGCAAACGTCAGATGTAAAGACGTGCCTGAGTGGATTCTACATGGATTTAGAAAAAAGAGGTACTTTTTGACCGATGAATTGAAGAACTGCTGCCTTCTGAATTGGAGTAGTTACTTCCCTTCAATGCAACACTAATTTTATGTACAAGTTTAGTTAATGCTATCTGGTGGAGATAGAAAGAAATCATCATCCAATGCCACAAATTAATTATTGCGCCAGACAGTTTGAAAGTCCAAATGATAAAACTATGGCTGTCCAATAGGGCGGGCTACTCGACCCCACCTCGATCACACCCCGACCCCGCCTGACCCTGTACCGAGATCGAATACCGGTACTCGGTATCAGTTTCGATACAGGGTCGAGAAAATTCCCCGACCCCGACCCACCCCGACCCCTTTCCCACCCATTGCACAACGGCCAAATTCCCCCCTCCCACACCCCAAACCCCCCCTACCCCCTTAATATTTATTTTTAACCCCTAAGTTATTATATTTACACTTTAACGAAATTTTTCAACTATAAATACTTCATTTTCTCTTCATTCTTTCTCACAAATTTTCCTACAATCTCTCTAATCTCTCAATTAATCTCTCTACATTGTTTACTAAATATTCAATTTTATTTATTAATTTAGGAGTGAAGTTGCAACTAGCTTGGGATCATCGATCGAGCAAAGTTTCAATTTTCAACCTCTCGATTACGCGTCGGCGTTACGTTGGCGTTGGGTACATTCGTTCCTTCATTAAATAATTATTATTTTTTCAATTTATTTAGCGCACTTAATTTCATTATCTTTAATTATTTATTTGCATAATTAAAATGGAACGATTAAGAGGTATGTTTAAGGGTAAGGGTCGGGATTCTTCTAGTAGGGGTAATAAGGGCAAGGGTACTTCTTCTAGTCATTTTATTCCTCCTAGACATGACGATTTTGTTGATACTGAATTATTTCCTGAAGTACCATTAGATTTAGACGAGTAGTTATTTTCTGGAACTCAACAAGACTTTAATTTAGAAGATAATCTAGATGACACACCCACTAATCTAGATGACACGCCCACTAACGCACCTCAAACTGGAACGTCTCCTATTCCCCCTAGTATGAGACGAGGTCTACCAGAACGAAAATTAACATCACTTGTATGGGCTTTTTTTGAGACGTAGAAAATCAAGCTTCTAGATGCACGATTTGTAAAATTGTTTATAAATTTAAAATGAAAAAAGGTCAGAGCGGGACGGGAGGTTTAACTACGCATTTGAATAACAAACACAAAGCTACGTGAGATGAATATAAGGCTAAAATGAAGGGTGAGTCAATGCCCTCTCAGTCGGGACAAGGTTCACATACTGTCCCGCCCAGGTACAGGGTCAAATTGACCATGTGACTGGGGCAATTGTATGCCCTAAATACGATAAAAATAAAGATATGGAAACATTATCAAAATTAGTTGCAGTGAAGGATTTTCAATTTTATTTCCTGATTCTCCTAGTTTTATTCATTATATAATACAAATGTACAATCCTGCTTATAACGGTTTTTCTAGATCAACTGTTAGGAGAGACGTTTTTAAATTTACACACGAATATCAACAATATTTACGTTATTCATTATATCATTTTTCTGGCAAAGTATCTATTACGTCTGATATAGGCCGTAGTACTAACGGCTATGATTATTTAACTGTAACATGTCATTGGATAGACTATAAATTTTCAATGCAAAAATATATTTTAGCATATAGATATATTGATAGTAGGCACACTGGTCTTTTTATTTCAGAAAATATTTTCTCAGTTTGCGATTATTATGGCATAACTGATAAAATTATGGGTCTTACATTAGATAATGCATCTTCTAATAATTCGGTTGTTAGGTTATTAAAAAATGTATTAACTTCATCTTTTCCAGATCATTTTCATATAAAATGTGTATGTCATATTTATAACTTAGTTGTAAAGGATGGTCTATCACTTTTTGAAGACATTCTTGTAAAAATACAATTTGCTATAAACTTTATTTTTAAAAGTAATAGAATACAAAGAATAAAAGAATATAAAAAAACTTGTCACGATTGTGAACTACCTTACAGAAAAATTCCCGAAAAGGTATGCACTAGATGAAATTCTTTATACAATCAACTACGTGTTGCTTATGAGTATAGAAGACATGTAACCCAATTTTTTAACGTCCGTAATCGAAATCCTACTGATATGATTATTGATTCCGATTGGGATACAATTTGAGAACTAAATACATTTTGAGAAATTTTATCTAGATACTAAAGAATTTTCTTGTATTTATTATCCTACTATTTCATCAATGTTATTTATATAGCTCTAATATTTATATTGCTTGGTGAATATATGGGAAAAACAGCTTATAAGGCACTTATTGAAAAAATGTTTCTAAAAATGAAAAAATATTTTATTCATATTCCCCTAATTTATATTATTAGTGTTGTATTAAATTCATCTATTAAAATAGACGGTTGTAAAACACTTATTGAAACTATTTATGATTGCATAGATAAACTTCCACCTCTATATCCCAAAAATCCAAATGACCCACCACCTATTGAAAAAATTAGAGAAGAAGTGTTGTCTAGCATACATGATGAATGTAAAAAAGTATATACGCATTACCAACAAGAAAGTGCTATCAACCAACCGGCTTCCATGTCATCTTCTTCTTCTTCAACACAACCTCAAAAATGACATGATGCGGCTAGTATTGAAAGTCTCAGACATAGAATGTTTAGTGGTACCATTTCTAACCAAGTTAGCGAGTTTGATGTTTTTGTTTTGCAGGGTGTTGTACTATACGAATCAATTGAAAATGAAGAGGGACGTGAGGACTTGCTAAAATACTGGAGGGAAAATGAGAAGAATTTTCCAACACTATCTAAGATGGCCCGAGATGTGTTGAACATTCAAGCGTCATCAACAGCGTCTGAAAGCGCGTTTTCTGCAGGAAGATTTCAAATAGGGGAGCACAGACATTCATTGGCAGGAGACTCATTAGAGATTGCAGTTCTATTCAGAGGCTGGATTCGTGCGGAGCGTAGGAGGTGTGATCAACCGGAGATCAGCGAAGAAGAAGACTACAACTACAATGAAATCTTATCCGACGGATGTGCAAGCGACATCGACCAATTTGACCAAGATATACCAATTTCAACCGAAGAACCACAAGAAATTATAAAGAAACTAGAAAATGTGTTTCTTAAAATATAATTCTTTTAATTGTAATTTTACTATGTTATTTATTTGCAACTTTCAATATCACGAAGTTGTAATTTTAAAATTGTATTACCAAAAAAATTATACTTCTAGTCGAATAATATAAGAGGCATAAAAACAACTTTGGAGTGTTTTTATTAAACTATGTTGTTGTTGTGTGTGTGTGTTATTTATTTAATTTAAGAGCAAATAAAAAAATGACTAACCCCCGACCCCACCCCGACCCCTCCTGGATCGGGATGGGGCTGCAGCAGAACCCGTCAGCCCACGACCCCGCCCTACCCCCAGCCCCGCAAGACCCCGACCCCCCAGCCCCGCCACGCCCCGTTGGCCAGCCTTAGATAAAACCATGCATTTCAATTATTGTTACTACTATGTCGTAGAAAAGGTACCAAAGTCCCTTAAATAAGTACTTTCACATAGGGCTGTACAAATTAACGATTAAATCAATAATCTGAATCGATAATTAGATTATTGGTTTAACGGTTCGGGTATCGATTCATTGTCTTAGGTTACTGGGTTATTGGTTCGCGCCTCAATTTGGCCATTTTTTAACGAGTGAACTGATACCCCTATAATTGCTGATTAATTTATCCTTTGTCTTTTCTTGCATTGGGCGGAAATGGTCCATCTGTCCAACTAAACGGGTTCTCTTTTTACATGTTTGTTAAATCATCAAAACAATGCAAAGCATTCATAAGCACACATTATCAATTTTCCACTTTTTGATGATGACAAACTGTAAATTCAAGTTCCTCATGCGATTCAGATGCCACTCACCCCACAACAACAAAACTTTCCCTTTTTGGCAACATAAAAAGAGAAACAATAATATGAGAAAGATGCATAAAAACAATGTTAACTCATGGTCATGGAAGAAACATCAACATGAGCAGAATTAGAACAAGCAGGGATAACACGGAGTATAAACATAAGTACTAGCAAATGTAACAAGTAAGCAGTGCCATTGTCAAATTACAACCAGATAAAAAATTAGATAGGAAATGAGAAGGACTGGGAGAAAGGAATAACGTAATTGAAGGAGGAAACATGAACAAAGACTACTCATAGTCTGGTCAGGAGAGCATCAGTTAGGTTCTTCACCTGTGACCTTAGATCAACGACTTCATCCTGAAACTGAGCATTTTACTTCCTTAGTGCCTCGAAGGCACATTGTACATCCTGTTGTGACTTTCGCTAAATCTCCACTTTCAAAACAACAATCTTAGAGTCCTTTTGAGCAAGAAGCATGGTCAACTTGGTGACTTATGTAGTTGCTCGTTCATGTGCCTCGATTAGATTAGATATCATGGAAGTACTCTCTCCCTTTTAAGCACACATTCACAATATTTAAGAGTGGTCATGGTAAACATCTATTTTTTTGTGCCCATTGTCTACTTGCGAACTTTTATCCAAAAGTGATGAAGAACCCTAGTAAGGAAAAAATCGTAGCCCAACCTATGTTTTTCATCTTTTGAAGACTCAATTTTCACGATGTGTTCCATCATCAGAGGTAGGTTGACTGGAGTGAAGGAAGCCAAATTTTCCATCAGAAATAGCAATCGTTGACATTGTCTCAGAGTGGGGTAACAAGACTTTATTAACCAATTCAAACAGAAGCTGAAATTTTGGCTTCAACTATTTTTTGAAAATCCGCTCCCCTTCAGGTTCTCTCCAAATTTAGCAATCATTTTCAAGAAATCCTTGGAAGTCGATCTTTTGAATATAGTGGACACCCTTTCAATTGGGACTTTCAGAATCTTTCCAAGTATTGCTTCATCCATAGTGAAGTCAGTGTCATTTACATTGGCAAGTAGTATTGCACCCTCATCAGTGACTAGTAATGAGCCATAGAACTCAGAGACTTCAGCTTCAAACAACACTGTTATAAAGGGATAAAATAAATGATTCCACTCTTGAGCTTCCACTATTTCAATCACTTCTTTCATGCCCGATTGATTTGCGACTTCAGGGTCAAACATCCATCCTTTTAAGACCTTCCGATACATTAGAATCTCTTTCCTTTAAAATTTATTAAAATCTCTTTTTTTCTTCTTTGTCGAGCATTCAAGTTCCTCATCAGCCACAATATTTCTTTTCTTAGAGGAGTGAGGACTTACCTTCTTGTCCTTAGACCCCCCATCCCTAGAACCAGGTTCCCTAATTTAGTGGGTGATACATCTTCATTATCAACCTGTATAGTCAACAACCTCTTTATCTTTACAATCTTTTCCTTATTTTCTTTTAAGGCAGAGTTCATTTGGGCCTTAATTTTTCCTCTAGTGAGTGTCCCCCTTGTGGAACTGTCTCCTTATCCCTAAGAGATGATCTAGCTCTTCTTAAAATTTATGGGTACTTGGTTATCGTCTACATCGGCAGGTGGGGTGGCACATGTTGGTGATTCATTGATAGAGATCGTTTCTATATACACTGCAGGCACTGTAACTGGAGGAGAACCATGTGTCTTATCCTTATTTTGGGCGAGATAGATCTTCCCCATGAATGTGAGCACCAGATCGCCCACATGTTCTTCCCTCTTTCAGTAGAGAAACTGCATCAAGAAAACTTCCCACAACCTCATCCTTACATCCTAGAATATTAGACCTTCAGGAAGGTTTTCCTCAACTATACATATGATAGAGGGCTCAGAGGATCCTTTGTCTGATTCAGTAGTCTCAGGAGTTATTAAAAGATTAGAGTTACCTTGTCTAGTAGCCTTTTCTTTATCCTTTTCCATTTGCGTTTACAGGACCAGCTCCTCTGAAACCCTTGTTATCTTAGAGGGTTGAACAACTAAAGCATCAGTATCTCCAGATCCAATATTATTCATCATTTCTACAACCAAGCTCTGACTAGTAACCTCAATTTTTTTGTCTTTTTGTTCAACTTTCTCAGTATCGCCGGATAAAGTGAATGTTGATATAGTGTCAATGCTACCTTTAGAGAGGTGACTTCTTTAGAAGCGGAGACTTCAGGTTCAGGGAAAAACTTCTGAGGAGTTGAACTTTTGCATCTGTGGGGAGTAGCAGGTGTAGAAGGTTGATAGGGAGAGATAAGTGTATGATGATTAGATGAGGGTATAGGTTCCGATGGTAAGGAAGTGAGATTTTGGTTAGAGGGTGTTGCAGTAACTGCAAGAGAAGAGGATAGTACAGAGGTATGGTCGGATAGAGAGGTAGACTCAGGTTGAGACATGGTAAAAGAGAAGGAGAAAAAAATAAGATAGATGTTTGGAGATTTTGAATTGGTGATGGAGGAACTGGAAGTACAACGGTTTCAGATGAGATGAGTGAATTTAGTTGAGAAGAATTAATTATTTTGTTAAAGTGTGAAGAAAGATGTGACGCGTGGGAACAGAAGATTCGTCCATGAAGTTTTAGGCGGGAGAAGTTATAATGACATGGTACACTTAGCAAGTTTAAAAGTGCAAGCACAAATGAAAATACTAACCTCAGTTTGAGAACCACTGGTTCCTCAAAAGGTTTAAGATAGATGGGGCAACATCTTTATATAGTGTAACATTGCTTATCCCTGTAATGTCTTGATATCTCCATGTATGTATACTTGTAACAGTATGAAACTGAGTAATACATTCTCATAAACACATTTCCAATCATATACATGTCCTCTGATCATAGCCTATGATGGATAATTTGAGAATGGAGATGATTAGTTTATCTTGAGCAACCCTAGATAAAGCCTATTCTTTTTAAAATGCTTTATGTTCAATGCCTTTGTGAAAATATCAACTACCTGATCCTCATTTTAAAAGAACATTATGCAAATTAACCCTTTTTCAATATTGTCTCTAAGGAAGTGGTGTCTGACATCAATGTGTTTAGTACTCTTGTGTTGCACTGGATTTTTTGTCACATTTATTGCACTAGTATTGTCTCACTTCAAGGTCACACATTCAGTAACCACTCAAAAATCCTCAAATTATTGCTTGATCTAGAGCAACTCAGCACAACAAAAGGTAATTGTTACATACTCAGCCTCAATAGTGGAGAGAGCTACAGAGTTTTGTTTTTTTATTCCCCAAAAGATCAAACATGAACCAACAAACAGAATCTTACCATAAGTGCTCTTTCTATCCACGAAGTAGTCAGCATCAACATAGTCAACCAAATCAAAATTATCGTCTGTAGGATAGAAGAGGACCAGGTCTGGAGTTCCTTTAAGATATCTCAAAATTCTCTTCGCCGCCTTGAGATGTGATTTATTTGGACAAGATTGAAATCTAGCTTACAGACCAATACTATACATAATGTCGGGTTTGCTTGTTGTAATATAGAGCAAAGATCCAATGATATCCCTATACATGGTTTGTTTACACGAGCATCAGGTTCATCTGCATCCATTCGAGTAGCAGTAGCAATAAGACTATCTATAACCTTAGCATTTTCTATTTCAAACCTCTTCAGCAGCTCCTTGATATATTTTTATTGACTGATCATAGTCCCTTTTGAGGTTTGTTTCACTTGTAACCTGAGAAAGAAGTTTAGCTCTCTCATTATGCTCATTTCAAACTCACTTTCCATGAGCTTTTCAAACTCCTCACACAAGGAATTATTTGTGGCACTAAAAATGATGTCATCAATATATACTTGGACAATCAGTAGATTCCTTCCTCTCTTCATCAAAAAGAGACTGTTGTCTATTTTTTCCTTTTAAAATTATTTTCAAAGAGAAATTTCGACATTCTTTCATACAAAGCTCTGGGATATTGCTTCAACCCATACAAATTTTTCTCAAGCTTGGAGACAAGCTCATGTTCATGATCTTCAAAACTTGGGGGTTACTAAACAAAAACGTCTTCCTTCAAGTAACTATTTAAAAATGCATTCTTTACATCTATATGGAATAGTTTGAATTCCATGTGAGATGCAAATGCAATGAGTATTCTGATTGCCTTTATTCTGACAACCAGAGCAAAAGTCTCATCGTAATTAATTCATTTTTCTTGATTTTTCCTGAGCCACCGACCTTGTTTTATTTCTGGAATCTTGTTGCGAAATACCACACGGTATCGATGATGGTTCTGTTGGAGAGCCTAGGTATCATATATCATACTTTATTTCTTTCAAACAGATGAAGTTTTTCTTGCATGTCAGCAATCTAATAAGCATTCTTCAGGGCTTTGTTGATATTTTAGGCTCGATTTGAGACATGAATGCAGAGCATGCAAACATGTTTCTTTCCTTAGATCTGGTTTGACGCCAGACTCCAAATGAGTAATCACATTTTACAAAGGATGAGATCCCTTGTGTTTCCAATTTGACACTCGTACTTTAGCTTGATCACTCATTTGAGGAGTCGATGAGTTGGGTTCCTTCTGTTGTGCTATTATATTATCCTCAGTATTTGTCAATTTTTTGCATTACTGATCTGGCTCGATCCTTCGCTTCAGAGATGACATTGACTTTGATTTCCCATGAGGTAGGCAAAACACTAAGCAGTTTCCGAACTAGCTTGTTGGTTTTTATTACCTCACTAAGAAAATTAAGTTAATTTATTATAGAGGTGAACCTGGTATGCATATCCTGAATAGACTCACCATCCTTCATCTTAAAGAGTTCATACTCAGTGGTGAGCATGTCTATTTTGAATTATTTCGCTTGATTAGTCCCCTCATGAGTAGTTTGGAGAGCTTCACATATCTCATTTGCACTTTGACAAGTTGAGATATGATTGTACTCATCTGGATCGATACCACAAACAAGGATCTTCTTAGCCTTAAAGTTCTTTTCAATGGCTTTTTTGTTCTCATCATTGTACTCATTTCTTGCTTTTAGAGTGGTGGTAAAATCAACCAAAATTGTGTTCATAGGGGCATAAGAACCATCATAGATGATGTCCCACATCTCATAATCCTCAGCCATAATGAAATCATGCATTCTAGTCTTCCACCATTCATAATATTTCCCATTGAATCTTGATGATCTTGTGGTAGATTGCTTTCTCTAAATTTGGTGGAGAAGTTATTAGAAAGATCATTTTAGGTGTAAACCTTTTAGAAAGAACCTGCTCTGATATCAATTGAAGTAATGTATAAGTCCACTAAGCAGAGTAGAGTACTATGTTCTCTACTATTCTCTTAATAAAAGCAAAAGGTAATAATACAATATATTTATGTGGACTCCTTGATCAATGAATTAAAAACCACGACCCACCACAGTAAGATTTCATCAACCTCAACTATAACTGAGCAACATTTAGATTACAACCTTGTTACACCCGTAGTTCAGGTCATGCTTATGAGAACGTACGAAAGAAATTAAGATTTAAATTTTGGAAAGATAGGTTGACAGAATGTTTCGGACGGGTTTTAGTCAACTTTGGGGCGGTTTATGCCCAGTTACCTTAGGAGTTCCTCGGAGTTTCAAAGGCCTAGTGTGTAGCTCGTCAAGTCTAGTTCCCAATGCAATAAACCGTTCGTCGATAGGATATCGGTGTAGAAAGTTATGGAAGTTACAAGTTCGGTCGCAATCGGCGTAAAAGAATTTTCGGTCGAGGTCGCAGGCCACGCCGAACGCAGGTCGCGGCGCGGATATGCTGAAAATTCTGAAGTTGAAGCGACGCGCCGAATGCAGGGCCGCGCACCTAAGTACCGAAATTTCTGAGGTTTTAGCGTCGCGCGCGCCGCAGGCCGCGCCGAGGCGGGATTTTTACGAAATCTGGGGGAAAATCAGAAGTTTTCTTTTAAAAAGGCCATGGGTGTCACGACCGACTCGGCCGCTGATCGTACTTACCGGGTACCTGTCGTAAACATCAGAGAATAGCAGCGGAACATACATAACACATACTTATAAAAGGTAACAACATCGCCACCGATAAGGTCCGCTTTCCATAAAAACATACTTAATCAAAAGTATAGCAGTACAACTTGCTCTTACAGCCCAAAACACATACGTGACCACAGACCTCTAATGATAACAACTATGGCGGGACAGGACCCCGCCATACCCCTGAATATACACAATGTCTATAACATCAGGGAAAACCGCACTAACAAAACAAGCTTCGGAGGAATGGAGCTTCGACAGGAACAGTGATCCTAAGAATGAGGATCCACCACCGCTACCCTTACCGCGGATTTAACGCAGCCCGGGAAGGGGGTCGCGACACAATATGTACCAAGTATGTAAAATGAAAATATCGTAATAATGATATCATAAGTCCAAAAATGTTTGAGTCATGGGCGAAATCAAAATACGATAATCGTGCCTTACTAACAATGAGAGTAACAAGTATATACTTTATCGCATAAAATAGAGGCTTGTGATCAAAACAGGTACCTGCTTTGTAGTATCAATAAGCAATCCTACTCCTGGGACTATTTCACCCGCATAGGTCCTGTGGACCCGCATGAGGTATTCCTCGCATAGGCTGTACCCACCCGCATGGGACTATTTCACCCGCATAAGTCCATAGGACTCGCATGAGGTATTCCTCGCATCGTAGATAGCAAATCCACTAATGCGTGGTATAACGATCTTGGGCTTGCCCGCCGATATACTCTTACCACAGGCGGTGGTATAACGATCTTGGGGATGTACTTCGGATATACTCTTACCCGAAGAAGGTGGTATGACGATCTTGGGCTTACCCTCATTCATACTCTTACCCGAGAAGGTGGTATAACGATCTGGGGCTTGCCCTCATTTATACTCTTACCCTAGCTCAACTGGCCATCATATCATAATCATATATACAAGTTACGAAAGCTCATACTTTTTATTAGTCTTGTTCATATACCCTCTCATTTTAGTTTACTCAAGGCACTAACATATTTAATAAAAGAAAATCCGGGAATTTAACCCAAAGTACCACATACTTATATTCTTTTAAAAATGACTCTTTTTCATATAAAACCTTTGGGCAATTGATGCCTTAAGATCAATTTGCCTTTCATAAATCAAGTCACTTGTCCTTACTTATCTTACTTGGAGTAAATCTCTTCTTATTATCCTTTCATAAAGCTAACAAACCAACTTCCCATAAAGTTGTTATATTAACCCTATACTTTAGTAAAATTACACATTTCCCATAACCAAGGGACTTATACTTTTTAAAACGAAACAAGTATTATATACTTAAGACAAGTAAGAATACCAAATCTTGTACGTCTACCGTACTACATAGATACAACTATTCATGCTCAAGAGATAGGAAAGCTCTACATACCTCTTTGGTCAATCCACTTGCTAAGCCCAACTACCGCAAGTAATATGTCAACCTAAAATAACCATGATACGTTTATTAACCTCTAATTTCAATGTAGAATAATCCAAGTTCAAAGCTACTAATTTCTATGGAAAATTGGGCAGCATTTCCTTTGTTTCTACATACTTTGCCACCTTTTTCAAGGCCGAATTTAACATCCAAACGCCACATCTTAGGCCCAACAATCCAAACATTTCAAAGGGGATTACACACCTAAACTTGGGTGTGTAAAATTCTGCCCCATAAGGTACAACAATTCACTTAACAATTCTAAAGTAGTTTGTAGGCTACAACATGCTCATAATATCTTCTTAACCAATCTTTTCATATCCAAACCACATTTCTTACATGCAATGACTCTAAGAGCATTATTTACTACCACAAGTTCCTTCTTCTTCACATGCAACATTAATAACTAACCACAAGAGAAGAAATGTTACCTTTAGAGCTTTAGCCAAAACTATTCCAACAATTTTGCGAGCCTCTTTTCCAAGAACACCACCACAATAACTCCTACAAGCTAGTCACAAGCTTCCTTCTTGTCCTTAACTTTTCAGATTTTTCTTAGGCTTTGAATTCCTCTTTGAATTTTAGAGAGAAGTGAGAGCTTAGCTTAGAGAGAGATGGAGATTTGAAAGATGACCAAGTCTTCAAGACTTGGTCAATATAAGACATGCAAGAATTCAGATGGGGGGGGGACACTTGTCACCCTCCCATGGCCTTTTTAAAAGAAGAAATCAGATTTTTCTAAGTTTTTCCGCAAGAAATCCCGCCTCGACGCCGCGGCCCTGCAGCCGGCGCCGCGGCGCTGAAACTTCCGCCACCACAGACTTCCGGCCGCACCGCTTCCGGCACGCGGCTGCAACTTCAGCGACCTCAAGAATCCGCGGCCCTCGATCTCGCGCCATGCCCTACCGCTCTCGTCCGAAATACATTTCTGTCCGACTGCGCACTGAACTTGTAACCCCCATAACTTTCTACTCTGATGTCCTATGATGAACAGTCGGTTGCGTTGGAAACTAGACTCAACGAACTACGCACTAGGCCTTTGAAATACTTAGGAACTCTCAATATACCGGGTCATAACCCGCCTCAAAGTTGACTAAAACTCGTCCGAAACAATCCGTCAACTTATCTTTCGAAAATTTTAAGTCTTACTCCTTTCGCACGCTCTCACACGTATGGCCAGAACTACGGGGTATAACAATGGGAGGGTGACAAGTGTCCCTCCCATCTGAGTTAGTGGAAATGCTATTTATTTGACCAAGTCTTGATGACTTGGTCATTCTTCAAAAACCTTGTTCTCACTACAAAATTTTCCTCTTCCTTCTCTCTAAAAATTCCTCTCCATTCTCTCTAGAAATTCAAGAAGAAACCAAGGCATAGAGAAATTTCAGAAAAGTAACAAGAGGGAAACATGTTAACAAGCTTGTAGGAGGTTGTGGTGGTGATTGTGGAAAGAAGGCAAGTGAAATTTGTTGGACTAAATTGGGTAAACTCTAAGGTAACAATCCCTTTCTCCTTTTTAAGTAAATTGTGTTGCATGTGAGGAAGAAAGGACTTGTAGTTGTCAATATTGCTTTTAGGTATATTGCATGTAGGAATAACAATTTGGATTTGAAAGGATTGGATAAGGATGATATGTGAACATGTTATAGCCAAGATAATACCTTAAACTTATTGGATTGTTTATTTTGTATTGTGGGGCAGAATTTTACACGTCCAAGTTAGGCGTGTAATCCCCTTGTATTGCTGAATTGTTGGGCCTTAAATGTGGCGTTTAGTAGTTGATATCGGACCTTGAAAAGGTGGAAAAGTATGTAGAAACAAAGGAAGTGCTGCCCAATTTTTCGTAGAATAAGGGGCTTTTCAATTAGAATGTTCTACGTTGAAGCTAGAAGCTAATGGACGTATTATGGTCATTATAGGTTGACATACTACATGCGGTATATTGGACTTACGAGTAGATTGAACCAAAGAGGTATGTGGAACTTTCCTATCTCTTGAGCATGAATAGTTGCACTTATATAGTACGGTAGACGTACAAGACTTTGATATCCCTTACTTGTTTTAAGAATGGCCAAGTTGGGTGAGTAAGGGAATTAACTCACTTCTTTAAAAGTATTAAAGATGTCTTAAGTTTTCAAAGTTAAGGGACTTGAAGTGTTTTAAGTATATGATACTTGTTTCGTTTTAAAAAGTATAAGTCCCTTGGATATAGGGAAATGTATTTGACTAATGTATAAAGTTAATTTAACGACTTTATGGAAAGTTGGTTATATTAGCTTTTTGGAAGGTTAACAAAAGAAAGATTTACTCTAAGTAAAATAAGTAAGGATAAATGATTTGAGTTTATGAAAGGCAAATTGATTTTAAGGCATCAATTGCCTAAGGTTTTAAAAGAAAAGAAGTCACTTGATTTAGAAGTCTATTATATTTCTAAAAGGAAATGTGACTTGTCTTGAAAAGTAGTCGTGACGTGATACTACGGTTATTAGTATCTTGGAAGTTTTATGTAAAAATGAGTCATTTTTGAAAGGTTAGAGGTACGTAGTACTTGGGTTGAATTCCCGGATTTTCTCTTAAATGACATGTTGGTGCCTTAAGTAAACTAAAATGAGAGGATATTAATAATGTTAATAAGAAGTTAGGGGATTTCTTAACTTGCTTATGTTATGATAAGCCGGTAGCGATTATGTTATGTATGAAAGCCGGTTGTGCTAGGTTATGTATTCTTACGGGGTAGACCCCGGGTTACTACTTATTCCATGGATTTGCTACCCATGATGCGAGTGCGGCGTTTGTACTCATTATGGCCCACCGGCCCATGTGGTGAAATAGTCCCACGCGGTGAAATAGTCTCACGCGAGGCGATGATCTCATCATGGGTCCACAGGACCTATGCGGGTGAAATAGTCCCAAGAGTAGGATTGCTTAATGATACTACGGGCGGGTGACCCTGTTTTGATCATGAGCCTCCTATTTTTATGCAGTAAAGTTTATACTTGTTACTCTCATTGTTAGTAAGGCACGGTAATCGTGAATTTGATTATCATCCATGTCTCCACTTTATTTAGACTTATGATATTATCACGATTTTCCGCTTTACATACTTGGTACATATTGGTAATCGACCCTTCCACGGCCGCTCATGCCGCAGGTAGGGGTAAGCAGGTGGTGGATCCTCATTCTTAGGATCATTGATCAGGTGTCAGAAGCTCCATTTCTCCGGAGGCTTGTATTTTGGTACGGTTCTCCCTGATGATGTAGATATTATGTACATTCAGGGGTATGACGGGGCTCTGTCCCGTCATAGTTGTTACAAACTCTTAGAGGCCTGTAGTCTTGTTATAAATTGGGTTTGCAAAGGATGTAACTGTTCAGTTTTTGTTATAATTATATTTACATGAAGGTAACCATTTTGGGTAAGCCTGTTTCGTATTTTATATTGTTTCTTGTTTATGAGTTTACTTCCGCTGGTTTCTCTCTGAGGTTGTATCACTAGGGTTCCCGAGGTAAGGCACCAGTCACGGGCCCGAGGTCGGGTCGTGACAAAAGTGGTATCAGAGCAGTTAATCCTCGGAAAGTGTCTACAGGTCATATCTAGTAGAGTCTTGATTATCGGTGTGTTGTGCACCATACCTATAATCAGGAGGCTACAGAAAATTTAGGATTGGTTTCCATTCTTTCACTCTAAGATCGTGCAATAGAGTTGTGTTATAGGTTGAACTCCCTCTGACATATTTTTATGTATCAGTTATGCCTCTACGCAAGGCAACCGCGGCCCGAAGGCGGCAAGGCGGTGGAGCCGCTAGTAGACGCCTTGAGAGGTTACGAGGCACAGTGCCCGCCTTTACCGAGGTGATGTTTCGGACGGCGAGTTCCACGACGCCGCCACTTCAACAGAGTTCGTAAGAGCAGCGCGATCATCAAACCGCGGTACTGAGCCTCCGCCATACACCGGAGCAGAGGATATGGGCGCAAGGAGATGGCCCGATTATTGGCTAGATCGTGGGTGCGCAGAGGGCAAAGGGAGACAATGTTCCGGTTGTACCGTAGTTCACCCAGATCGATAGCTTGAGACTTCGGACTTTTGAGTTGCAGCCTCACCGAGTTCTATGGTCGAGGCACGAGGATGATCTCGAGGAGTTTATCCGACGCCACACGGATCATTAGAGTGATCAAGGCCTCTGAGACAGAGTCGGTAGTATTGGTTCACATCGGCCGCGTGATCTGCAGCTGATGGTTTGATTCACGGAACCGCCCCGGGAGCATGCGCTCACTGCTTTGGGACGAGTTCTCAGAGGCGTTTCTTAGCAATTTCTTGCCTCCGCAGATAAGGAGAGATCGGGCCGATAGATTTCTGATGTTGAGACAGAGCGGGCGGACGGTCCGGGAGTACAACGTAGAGTTTGACTCGTTGGCTCGGTACGTCCCCGCTTTAGTGGCAGACATGGAGGACAGAGTGCATCGCTATGTCACAAGGCTCGATGATTACTTAGCAGAGGGTTGCACAGGAGTAGCTCTTCAGTCGGGCATAGACATTGCCCGCATGCAGGCTTACGACTGCGCGGTGAACGTAGGGCCGACGGATTGATAGATACAAGCGTAAGAGGCCGTGACAGCAGTGGTCCTTCGTAGTTTTGAGGCGGACGACCTCGAAGAGATCGGATTTGCACCTCACCGGTTGAGCGCTCCACCGCCTTCCTGGACGTCCAGTATTGAGGCGGTGGCAGGGCTCCGGACTTCGGTTCCTGAGGAACGAGTTCCGGCCATACGAGGCCACCTATGCCTCGGTGTGGTCTATGTGGTGAGTACCATCATGGGGGGTGTCGTGTTCTCCGTGGGCTTGTTACTCGTGGATGCCAGGCCATTTGAAGAGAGATTGTCGACTGCAGGCGCGTGGAGTGTTATGGTTCACCAACAGGTCCGCTGGTCGGATCTTCGCCTTCGGTGGTCATGCGCCCGAGGAAGGGTGTTCACGACCAGCAGCCGCGATGTGTGTCGTGGTGGGGTCCCAGCCCAGCGTCCTCGAACCGCATTTATGCTATGTCGATCGTCAGACCACGAGGCGTCACGGATGTCGCCGTCACGTACATTATTGGTTTCATGTCATGTATATGCTTTGATAGATCCAGTTCTACCTTCTCCGATATATCTCCTCATATTGCCGGTAGAATAGGGATAAAGCCCGAGTCCATAAAACCTTTGAGGTGGCTACGCGATGAGTGATTCATGGTAGTGAGCGGGTATATAAGGCTTGCCTAATGACTATATACGTCGCACTCAGCCGACTTGATAGAGTTGGATATGACGGACTTTGATGTGATTATGGTATGGATTGGCAGCGTCTTGCTATGCCAATGTGGACCGAGAGAGAGATCGCACGGTTCGCTTTCTGGGAGCCATTATCTAGTGGAAGGAACATCGCGCCGGCGGTAGGTTTATTTCTTACCTCAAGGCTAGGAAGATGGTGCGGCGGTATATCTACCATATGGTTCGGTATTCGACATCGAGGTCGAGATACCGCACCTTCATCGGGCCCGTTGTTAGAGAGTTTCTAGACGTATTCCCAGACGATCTCCCGGGTATCCCTCCTGAGAGGAAGATTGAGTTTTGCATTGATATGTCGCCAGACACTCGACCTATATCTATTCCACCATACAGGATGGCACCTGCTGAGTTGAGGGAATTGAAAGACCAACTGAAGGATTTGCTGGAAAAAGGCTTTATCAGGCCTAGTGTTAATCCCTGGGGAGCGCCAATTTTATTTGTAAAGAAGAAGGATGGGACGTTGCGTATGTGTGTTGATTACAGGCAGCTGAATAAGGTAACTATCAAGAACAGATACCCTCCCGTGATTGATGATTTGTTTGACCAATGCGAGTGCGAGGTGTTTCTCCAAGATAGACTGCGGTCCGGTTATCATCAAAGCGGTTAGAGAGGCAGATATCCCAAAGATCGCATTCAGACCCAGATGGGCACCATGAGTTCGTGGTGATGTCTTTCGCCGACCAACGCCAAAGCGATTCATGGATTTGATGAACCGTGTTCAAGCCATTCTTGGATATGTTCGTTATAGTATTCATTGATGATATCCTGGTTTATTCGCGCACGCAGTAGAATATGCAGATCATTTGGCGGCGGTATCGAGTCCTCCGGATCGCAGTTGTATGCCAAGTTCTCGAAATGCGAGTTTTGGTTGGCTTCAGTGGCTTTCTTAGGGCATGTCATCGGGGCCGATGGTATTTGGGTTGATACAGCAAAGATTGAGGCAGTCAAGACCTAGACCCACTACACCAACGGAGGTGCGTAGCTTTTTGGGCCTTGTGGGTTATTATCGGAGATTTGTGGAGAAGTTTGCTTCCATTTCAGCACCTTTGACTAGCCGACCTGCAGCGCTTATGTTCCGGTGGACGGATGCTTGTGAGGAGAGCTTCCAGTTACTAAATGTGAAATTGACGACCGCCCCAGTTCTTACTCTTCCAGAGGGTTTAGAGGGATATGTTGTTTATTGCGATGCGCGTGTGTGCTTGGGCCAGGCCGATGCGACAAGAAAGTTATAGCTTACGCATATCGACAACTCAGGAAGCATGAGAAGAACTATCCCACACATGACTTAGAGTTGGCAGCAGTGATTCATGCCTTGAAAATCTGGAGACATTATTTATATGGAGTTCATGTGGATATTTACACAGACCACAAGAGCCTCCAGTATATCTTCAGCCAGAGGGAGCTGAACTTGCGGCAGAGACGGTGGTTAGAGCTACTTAAGGATTATGATGTCGATATCCTATACCACCCAGGGAAGGCCAATGTAGTTGCAGATGCCCTTAGTCGCAGATCGAGGGGTAGTTTGTCAGATGTGCAGCCAGAGAAAAGGGGCATGGTCCGCGATTTACATCAGCTAGCGAGCCTTGGGGTTCGTTTGGTTGGTTCGGATAGTAATGGAGTTCGGGTTCGATAGGTTACCGAGTCTTCCATCGTCGAGGAGGTGAAGAGGCGACAGTATAAGGATTCGATTATGGTACGGTATCGAGATACGGCTCTTCGGGAGGAGAAGAGTCTATTTGAGGTAGCACCCGATGGGGTGCTAAGATTTGAGGGCATGTTATGTGTACCCGATGTAGCAGGACTTCGCCGCCAGATTCTCGTGAGGCACACAAGGCTCGTTAATCTATTCATCCGGTCGACTAAGATGTACCATGACCTCACGTGTATATATTGCGGACGGTCCAAGAGGACGTTGGAGTTTGTGGCGCAGTTGTCCGAATTGTCGCCAGGTCAGTGGAGCACCGAAGCTCGTGGGTTGTTGCAGATGATAGAGATTCGACATGGAAGTGGGAGGTGATCAATATGGACTTTATTACAGGTTACCTCACACTCGAGGAAGCATGATTCCATCCGGTTATTGTCGACAGGCTGACGAAATCAGCCCACTTTCTTCCAGTCAGGACGACCTTTTCGGCCGAGGATTATGCTAGATTGTATATCCGAGAGATTGTGAGACTGCACGGAGTTACTATATCGATTATTTCGCATGGCGAGCCCGCTCACGCTAACTTCGGAGGTCTTTCCAGAGGGATTAGGGACACATGTGAGTCTCACATCGCGCTTTCATCCTCGACCAGCGGACAGCCGAGCGTACTATCCGCATACACGTGAGGATATGTTGCGCCCGTGTTATTGATTTCGTGGTAGGGAGGATCATTTACCTCAGGAGTTTGCATATAACAACGGCTACCATTCTAGTATCCGATGGCGCCTTATGAGGCCTTATACGAGGAAGTGCAGTCACCGATAGCTGGTTTGAGGTGGGAGAAGTTCGATTAGTCGGGCCGACTTGATTCACAGCAGCCGATAAGGTGAAGCTTATCCAGGAGCGGTTATTGTCAGCTCAGAGTCGACAGAAGTCGTATGCAGATCATCGGCATCGACACTTAGAGTTTGAGATGGGTGATTGGGTCTTCATGAAGGTATCACCCATGAAGGGCGTGATGAGATTTGGGAAGAAGGAGAAACTTAGCCCAAGGTACATTAGGCCGTACCAGATTGTTCGTAGGGTAGGCAAGGTTGCCTATGAGTTGGATCTGCCGTCCGATCTGGAGGCAGTACATCCAATTTTTCATGTGTCTATGTTGCGGAAGTGTATTGGAGATCCATCTAGAGTGCACCCGATTTGTGATGTCTAAGTGACAGAGGGGTTATCATATGAGGAGAGACCCATAGCGATACTCGATCGTCAGGTTAGGCGACTACGGACAAAGGATGTAGCCTCCGTCAAGGTCTTATGGCGGAACGAGAACAGGAAAGAAATGACATGGGAAGCAGAGGAGGACATGAGGAAGAAGTATCCTCACTTGTTCCCTACATCTCCAGGTAACCCACTTTCCCGCTTATTAGTTTTAATTTGGCATATATGCTTAAGTATTGTTGTGTCCATGTGGAGCGTCCTTATTTGCAAGAAGAATAGTTAAGAGGGTCTACGTCGATATTGCGATTTGAGTGAGCCTAGAAGGAACATTCGGGACGAATGTTTCTAAGTGGGGGATAATGTTACACCCCGTAGTTCAGGTCATGCTTATGAGAACGTACGAAAGGAATTAAGATTTAAATTTTGGAAAGATAGGTTGACAGAATGTTTCGGATGTATTTTAGTAAACTTTGGGGAGGTTTATGCCCAGTTACCTTAGGAGTTCCTAGGAGTTTCAAAGGCCTATTGTGTAGCTCGTCGAGTCTAGTTCCCAACGCAATAAACCGTTCGTTGATAGGATATCGGTGTAGAAAGTTATGGAAGTTACAAGTTCAGTGCGCAGTCGAGCAGAAAAGAATTTTATGTCAGGGGCTGCAGCGCCGCGGCGCCGGATATGCAAAAATTCTATGAAGTTGAAGCGTCGCGGCGCCGGCTGCAGGGCAGAGGCGGAATTTTTGCGAAATCTGGGGGAAAAATCAGAAGTTTTCTTTTAAAAAGGCCATGGGAGGGTGACAAGTGTCCCTTCCATCTGAGTTAGTGGAAATGCTATTTATTTGACCAAGTCTTGAAGACTTGGTCATTCTTCAAAAACCTTCTTCTCACTACAAAATTTTCCTCTTCATTCTCTCTAAAAATTCTTCTCCCTTCTCTCTAGAAATTCAAGAAGAAACCAAGGCCTAGAGAAATTTCAGAAAAGTAACAAGAGGGAAACATGTTAACAAGCTTGTAGGAGGTTGTGGTGGTGATTGTGAAAAGAAGGCAAGTGAAATTTGTTGGACTAAATTGGGTAAACTCTAAGGTAACAATCTCTTTCTCCTTTTTAAGTAAATTGTGTTGCATGTGAGGAAGAAAGGACTTGTAGTTGTCAATATTGCTTTTAGGTATATTGCATGTAGGAATAACAATTTGGATTTGAAAGGATTGGATAAGGATGATATGTGAACATGTTATAGCCAAGATAATACCTTAAACTTATTGAATTGTTTATTTTGTATTGTAAGGTAATTTTACACGTCCAAGTTAGGCGTGTAATCCCCTTGTATTGCTGAATTGTTGGGCCTTAAATGTGGCGTTTAGTAGTTGATATCGGACCTTGAAAAGGTGGAAAAGTATGTAGAAACAAAGTAAGTGCTGCCCAATTTTCCGTAGAATAAGGGGCTTTTCAATTAGAATGTTCTACGTTGAAGCTAGAAGCTAATGGACGTATTATGGTCATTATAGGTTGACATACTACGTGCGGTATATTGGACTTACGAGTGGATTGAACCAAAGAGGTATGTGGAACTTTCCTATCTCTTGAGCATGAATAGTTGCACTTATATAGTACGGTAGACGTACAAGACTTTGATATCCCTGACTTGTTTTAAGAATGGCCAAGTTGGGTGAGTAAGGGGATTAACTCACTTCTTTAAAAGTATTAAGGATGTCTTAAGTTTTCAAAGTTAAGGGACTTGAAGTGTTTTAAGTATATGATATTTGTTTCGTTTTAAAAAGTATAAGTCCCTTGGATATAGGGAAATGTATTTGACTAATGTATAAAGTTAATTTAACGACTTTATGGGAAGTTGGTTATATTAGCTTTATGGAAGGTTAACAAAAGAAAGATTTACTCTAAGTAAAATAAGTAAGGATAAATGATTTGAATTTATGAAAGGCAAATTGATTTTAAGGCATCAATTGCCTAAGGTTTTAAAAGAAAAGAAGTCACTTGATTTAAAAGTCTATTATATTTCTAAAAGGAAATGTGACTTGTCTTGAAAAGTAGTCGTGACGTGATACTACGGTTATTAGTATCTTGGAAGTTTTATGTAAAAATGAGTCATTTTTGAAAGGTTAGAGGTATGTAGTACTTGGGTTGAATTCCCGGATTTTCTCTTAAATGACATGTTGGTGCCTTAAGTAAACTAAAATGAGAGGATATTAATAATGTTAGTAAGAAGTTAGGGGATTTCTTAACTTGCTTATGTTATGATAAGCCGGTAGCGATTATGTTATGTATGAAAGCCGGTTGTGCTAGGTTATGTATTCTTACGGGGTAGACCCTGGGTTACTACTTATTACATGGATTTGCTACCCATGATGCGAGTGCGGCGTTTGTACTCATTGCGGGCCCACCGGGCCCATGCGGGTGAAATAGTCACATGGGAGGCGGATGACCTCATTGCGGGTCCACAGGACCTATGCGGGTGAAATAGTCCCAGGAGTAGGATTGTGTCACGACCCGACCGGTCAGAATCGGTGCCTACCGGCACCCGACATGTATACATCGTAGAGTAGAATGAACATACATAACACATAACTTGTATAAAGTAACGCCATCGCAAGCCGATAAGGTCGCTTTTCATAAAAATATACTTAATCAAAGTACAACTTGTTCTTACATTTCAAAACACAAACGTGACTACTGCACTTAAGAATAACAAGCGTGGCGATGGGCCCCGCCATACCTGAATGTACACAATACCTATAGCATCGTGGGAAGAGCCGCATCAACAAAACAAGCTTCCGAGGAATGGAGCTTCGACACCGAACGGTGATCCTAAGAATGAGGATCCACCACCGCTACCTCTACCGCGCAGATGAACGCAACCTCGAGAAGGGTCGCATACACAATATGTACTAAGTATGCGAAATTGGAAAATACTCAAAAAACCTCAAGTATAAAATAAACGGAGAAAAGTAAAAAAATCAGTTTACAGAACACTGTGCCTTACTAATAATGAGAATATCAAACATATACAATACTGCATGAAAATAGGAAGCTCATGGTCAAAGCAAGGTCATCCGCCCCGCAGTATCATTAAGCACTCCTACTCCTGAGACTATTTCACCCGCATGGGTCATGTGGACCCGCATGAGGTATTTCTCGATAGGTCAGACTTCACCGCATGGGACTATTTCACCCGCATGAGCCCTACGGACTCGCATGAGGTATTCCTCGCATCGTGGGTAGCAAATCCACGGAATAGGTGGTATAACGTCTTGGGGGTTTACCCCTCATTTATACTCTTACCTTGAAGCAGGTGGTATAACGTCTTGGGGATTTACCCTCATTTATACTCTTACCCTGGAGAAGGTGGTATAACGTCTTGGGGATTTACCCCTCATTTATACTCTTACCCTGGAGAAGGTGGTATAACGTCTTGGGGGTTTACCCCTCATTTATACTCTTACCCTAGCTCAACCGGCCATCATACATAACATAAATAAAAGAAAAATCCGGGGATTTAACCCAAAGTACTACATACTTCCACTCTTTTAAAAATGACTCTTTTTCACATAAAACTTTTGGGCAATTGATGCCTTAAAACCAATTTGCCTTTCACAACCTCAAATCATTTATCCTTACCCATTTTACTTAGAGTAAATCTTCCTTTGTTAACCTTTCATAAAGCTAATATAATCAACTTCCCATAAAGTCATTATATTAACATTATACCTTAGTCAAATACATTTTTTCCTAAAACCCAAGGGACTTACACTTTTAAAAAGAAAACAAGAATCATATACTTGAACACATCAAGTCCCTAAACTTTGAAAACTCAAGACATCCTTAAAACAAGTAAGGGATATCAAACCTTGTACGTCTATCGTACTACATAGGTAAAACCATTCATGCTCAAGAGATAGGAAAGTTCCGCATACCTCTTTGGTCAATCCACTTGCTAAGTCCAAAATACCGCACGTAGTATGTCAACCTATAATGACCATAATACGTTTATAAACCTCTAGTTTCAATGTAGAATATTCCAAGTTCAAAGTCACTAAATCCTATGGACAATTGGGCAGCATTTCCTTTGTTTCTACATACTTTGCCACCTTTTTCAAGGCCGAATTCAACATCCAAACGCCACATTTAAGGCCCAACAATCCAAACATTTCAAAGGGGATTACACACCTAAACTTGGATGTGTAAAATTCTGCCCCACAATGTACAACAACTAACTTAACAAGTTTAAGGTAGTATTTAGGCTACAACATGCTTACATAACCTTCTTATCCAATTCTTTAATATCCAAACCATATTTCTTACATGCAATTCATCTAAGAGCAATATTTCCAACTACAAGTTCTTTCTTCTTTACATGCAACACCAAAAACTAGCTACAAGAGAAGAATTGTTACCTTAGGGCTTTAGCCAAATTAATCCAACAAAGTTTGCTATCCTCCTTTCCAAAAACACCACCACAACAACTCCTACAATCTAGCCAACAAGCTTTCTTCTTGCCACACTTTTTCAGATTTTCCTCAAGCTTAGATTTCCTCTTGAAATTCTAGAGAGAAGGGAGAGCTTTTAGTTTTAGAGAGAGAGAAGAGTTTGAAGAGTGACCAAGTCTTCAAGACTTGGTCAATAAGTAGTGCATGCAAAATCAGATGGGGGGGGGGACACTTGTCACCCTCCCATGGCCTTTTTTAAAACAAAACAGTTCAGATTTTTCCACTTAACCTCGCAGAACCCGCGCCATGGCCTGCAATGGCCACAACAAACCTCCGCCACCGTAACTCTCCGGCCAGTAGCTCGCTTCCGCGCAGCGCTGCAACTTCAGCGAACTCGATCATCCGCGCCGCGTTCGCTTCGGCGCCGCGGCTCGCTTCGCGGCGCCCTCGTGGCTTCGACCGAAACACATTTCGCCCATCGCGACCGAACTTGTAACTCCCATAACTTTCTACTCCGATGTCCTATCGACGAACGGTTGGTTGCGTTGGAAACTAGACTCAACGAACTACACACTAGGCCTTTGAAACACCTAGGAACTCTCAATCTAACGGGTCACAACCTGCCTCAAAGTTGACTAAAAACCCGTCCGAAACAATCCGTCAACCTATCTTTCGAAACATTTACGCCTTAACCCCTTTCGTACGTACACCTACGCATGGCCAGAACTACGGGGTATAACATTCTCCCCCCTTAGAAACATTCGTCCCGAATGTTCCTTCTAGGCTTACTCAAATCACAATATCGACATAGACCCTCTTAACTATTCTTTTTGCAATTAAAGACGCTCCACATGCCACAACAATACTTAAGCATAATTGCCAAATTAAAACTAACAAACAGGAAAGTGGGTTACCTGGAGGTATAGGGAATAAGTGAGGATACTTCTTCATCATGTCATCCTCCGCTTCCCACGTCATCTCCTCCCTGTTCTCGTTCCGCCATAAGACTTTGACGGAAGCCACATCCTTTTTCCGAAGTCGCCTAACCTGACGATCGAGTATCGCTATGGGACTCTCCTCATACGATAACCCCTCTGTCACCTGGACATCACACATCGGGTGCACTCTCGATGGATCTCCAATACATCTCCGCAACATAGACACATGGAAAACTGGATGTACTGCCTCCAGGTAGGACGGCAGATCCAACTCATAGGCAACCTTGACTATCCTACGGACAATCTGATAAGGCCCAATGTACCTTGGGCTAAGTTTCCCCTTCTTTCCAAATTTCATCACGCCCTTTATGGGTGACACCTTCAGGAAAACCCAATCATCTACCTCAAACTCCAAGTGTCGACGTCGATGATCTGCATACGACTTATGTCGACTCTGAGCTGCCAACAACTGCTCGTGGATAAGCTTCACCTTATCCACTGCCTGCTGAATCAAGTCTGGCCCGACCAACTGAACTTCTCACACCTCAAACCAACCTATCGGTGACCTGCACTTCCTCCCGTATAAGGCCTCATAAGGCGCCATCTGAATACTAGAATGGTAGCTGTTGTTATAAGCAAACTCCACAAGAGGTAAATGATCCTCCCCTACCCTCAAATCAATAACACAAGCCCGCAAAGATATCCTCGCGGTGCGGATAGTACGCTTCGCCCGTCCGCTTGGCCCGAGGGTGAAACGCAGTACTGAGACTCACCTGTGTCTCTAATCCCTTATGGAAAGACCTCCAGAAGTTAGTCGTGAACTGGGCTCCTCTGTCTGAAATAATCGATATAGGAACTCTGTGCAGTCTCACAATCTCTCTGATAAACAGTCTAGCATAATCCTCGGCCGAAAAAGTCTTCCTGACTGGAAGAAAATGGGTTGATTTCGTCAGCCTATCGACAATAACCCAAATGGAATCATGCTTCCTCTGGGTGTAAGGTAACCCTGTAATAAAATCCATATTTACCACCTCCCACTTCCAAGTCGGAATATCAATAGCCTGCAACAGTCCACCGGACTTCTGATGCTCAACCTTGACCTGCTGACAATTAGGGCACTGCGCCACGAACTCCGCAACGTCCCTCTTCAGGCCGTCCCACTAATAGATACACCTGAGGTCATGGTACATCTTAGTCGACCCCGGGTGAATAGAATAACGAGCACTGTGTGCCTCCTCCAGAATATGCTGACGAAGTCCTGTCACATCGGGAACACACAACCGGCCCTCATATCTTAGCACCCCATCAGGTGATAACTCAAATAGACTATTCTCCTCTTGAAGAGTTGCATCTCGATACCGTACCATAATCGGATCCTCATATTGTCGCCTATTCACCTCCTCGACGATGGAAGACTCGGCAACCTCTCGAACCCGAACCCCATCACTATCA
Organism: Przewalskia tangutica; assembly: GCA_029844215.1. Lineage (NCBI taxonomy): Eukaryota > Viridiplantae > Streptophyta > Magnoliopsida > Solanales > Solanaceae > Przewalskia > Przewalskia tangutica. Next base: position 76,899,327 of record CM056732.1, on the reverse strand, counting down.
GAATCAACCAGACGAACCCCAAGGCTCGCTAGCTGATGTAACTCTCGGACCATATCCCTTCTCTCTGGCTGTAAATCAGACAAACTACCCATCGATCTGCGACTAAGGGCGTCTACAACTACACTGGCCTTCCCTGGGTGGTATAGAATGTCGACATCGTAATCCTTAAGTAGCTCCAACCACCGTCTCTGCTGTAAGTTCAGCTCCCTCTGGCTGAAGATATATTGGAGGCTCTTGTGGTCTGTGTAAATATCCACATGAACTCCATACAAATAATGTCTCCAGATCTTCAAGGCATGAATCACTGCTGCCAATTCCAAGTCATGTGTGGGATAGTTCTTCTCATGCTTCCTGAGCTGTCGAGATGCGTATGCTATAACCTTGCCATGCTGCATCAGCACGCACCTAAGCCCGACACCCGACGCATCACAATAAACCACATATCCGTTTAGACACTCTGGAAGAGTAAGAACTGGGGCGGTCGTCAATTTCTCTTTCAGTAACTGGAAGCTCTCCTCACAAGCATCCGTCCACCGGAACATAGATGTCTTCTGAGTCAGCTTAGTCAAAGGTGCTGAGATGGAAGCAAACCTCTCCATAAATCTTCGATAATAACCTGCAAGGCCCAAAAAGCTGCGCACCTCCGTTGGTGTAGTGGGTCTAGGCCAAGTCTTGACTGCCTCAATCTTTGCTGTATCTACCCGAATACCATCGGCCTCGATAACATTCCCTAAGAAAGCCACTGAAGCCAACCAAAACTCACATTTCGAGAACTTGGCATACAACTGTCGGTCCCTGAGGACTCTCAATACCGTCCTCAAATGATCCGCATGTTCCTGTTCTGTGCGCGAATAAACCAGGATATCATCAATGAATATTATAACGAACATATCCAAAAATGGCTTGAACACCCGGTTCATCAAATCCATGAATACTGATGGGGCGTTGGTCAACCCGAAAGACATCACCCTGAACTCATAGTGCCCATACCGGATCCTGAATGCCGTCTTTGGGATATCTGCCTCTCTAACTCGCACCTGATGATAACTGCATCGCAGTCTATCTTGAAAACACCTTGCACTCGCAATGGTCAAACAAATTGTCAATCCCGGGAGGGATATCTTCTTGATAGTTACCTTGTTCACCGCTCAGAATCAATACACATACGCAGCGTCCCATCCTTCTTCTTTACAAATAACACTGGTGCTCCCCAGGGAGAAACACTTGGCCTGATAAAGCCTTTCTCCAGCAAGTCCTAGCTGGTCTTTCAACTTCTTTAACTCAGCAGGTGCCATCCTGTAAGACGGAATAGATATCGGTCGAGTGTCTGGCGCCAAATCAATGCAAAACTCAATCTCCCTCTCAGGAGGGATACCCGGAAGCTCGTCTGGGAATACGTCTGAAAACTCTCTAACGACGAATCGACCAAGGTCGATCTCACCTCGATTTCGAATACCCGAACCATATGGTAGATATACCCCTTCCGCACCATCTTCCTAGCCTCGAGGTAAGAAATAAACCTATCCTCGGCGCAAAGATTCCTTCCACTCGAGCAACCGGCCACCAGAAACCGAACCGCACCAATCTCTCTCTCATACCACATTGGCATAGCAAGACGCTAGCCAATCCATACCCATAATTACATCAAAGTCCGTCATATCCAACTCTATCAAGTCGGCTAGAGTATGACGACTGTCTATAGTCACTGGGCAAGCCTTATATACCCGCTCAGCTACCACCGAATCACCCACTGGCGTAGCCACCTCAAACGGTTTTATGGACTCGGGCTCTATCCCTATTCTACCAAAGAATATGAGGAGATATATAGGACAAGGTAGAACACGGATCTATCAAAGCATATACATCACAAGAAGAAACCAATAATGTACCGTGGCGACATCCGTGACGCCTTCTCGTCCCGACGGCCGACATAGCATAAATGTGGTTACGAGGACCACCGGAAGGGGACCCTACCACGACTCTTCCGCGCCGCCGCCCGTGAACACCTCGCCTCCGGCGCATAACCGTCAAGACGAAGATTCAAAGAATCGACTTCGCTTACCGAACCATCACACTTCCGCCACCTGCGACGCAATCTTCTCAAATGGCCTCGCCGCCACCAGAGTAACAAGCTCCTAAAGGAACACGACACTCGCCTGGGTGAGACCTACCGCATCGAGCACACTGAGATGGGGGTGGTCTCGACGATAGCGGCTCGCCCATGAAACCTCGAAGTCCCGAGCCCCGACTCGCCCCGAATGACTGGCCGATCGGACTCCCGCCGTAAAATCGGAAGGAGCACTATGTGCCGGGCCGAAATGTGGACCTAGTTCGCCGTTGAGGCCGCCCGCCAAAATTGCCCCGAGACCTGCTGCTCGCCCTCTGGCCGCCTAAGTCTAGATGATCCTCCATCTCTCGCCTCAATCCTCGCGCATACGCTGCATCTCCGCAATATCCATCCTCGGGTGAAGAGCCACCCAAGCATGCAAGAATCATATGACGCCTAACCCCATCACATATCGATGAACCCCGCTCGCCATGTCGCCTACAATGGTGTGCGATACCGCCAAGGAGTCAAACCTGTGTCAGACTTCTAATAGTCCTCCTGCTCGCCTCAAGGTCAAGAATCTATCTACGCGGCTTTCTCATCTCGGGAGGTAAGAAGTGATCCAGAAAGCCTCTCGTGAACTCCTCCCAAACACCGGGAAGAGCATCCTCACCTCTCGACAACTCCCATGACTTAAACCGCCAACGCAATGTCGCAGAACCCAGAAGAGGATAGCATGACGACTCGCCTCCGAGGTCCTAAGCACTGCATAGTCCATCAGAATCGCCGAACAAACTCCGAGATCCTCCGGACCTTGAACCATAGAACTCGGGTGGATGACAACCCAGGAAATCCCGAATCCCTAAATCGCGGCTCTGTGGTTGGCCGCTCTCACGGCCGCTCGCCACTATCTGGTCAATAACCGACCGCTCCTGTAATCTCTATACTCACCTCTTGGGATGGAGGCTCCGCATCATGTCTCGTGAGCCTGCCGCCGCCTCAAACTCCGCTGAGGCTGGCGACGTCGTGGAACTCGCCGCCCGAAACATCATATCCGGTAAAGACTGGGCCTGTGCCCTCGTGACCCTCCGCGTCCCACTAGCAGCTCCCTCCGCTGCCTTACCCTTCTGGGCCGCGGTTGCCTTGCGTGGAGGCATAACTGATACATAAAGGAAAATATCAGAGGGAGTTCAACCTATAACACGACTCTATTGCACGATCTCAGAGTGAAAGAATGGAAACCAATCCTAAATATCCTGCAGCCTCCTGATTATAGATGTGGTGCACAACACACCGATAATCAAGACTCTACTAGACACGGTATGTAGACACTTTCCGAGGACTAACTGCTCTGATACCACTTTTTGTCACGACCCGACCGGTCAGAATCGGTACTCTACCGGCACCGGATGTATACATCGTAGAGTAGCAATGAACATACATAACACATAACTCGTATAAAGTAAACATCATCGCAAGCCGATAAGGCCGCTTTCCATAAAAATATACTTAATCAAAGTACAACTTGTTCTTACATTTCAAAACACAAATGTGACTACGCACTTCTAAGAATAACAATCATGGAGGACAGGGCCGCCATACCCCGAATGTACACAATACCTATATCATCGTGGAAGAACCGTACTAACAAAACAAGCTTCCGAGGAATGGAGCTTCGACACCGAACAGTGATCCTAAGAATGAGGATCCACCACCGCTACTCTACCGCAAGATGAACGCACTCGGCGAAGCGGGGTCGACACAATATGTACTAAGTATGCAAAACTGGAAAATACTGAAAATACCTCAAGTATAAAATAACTGGAGACATGTATAAAAATCAGTTTACAGAACACTTTGCCTTACTAATAATGAGAATATCAAACATATACAATACTGCATGAAAATAGGAAGCTCATGGTCAAAGCAAGGTCATCCGCCCCGCAGTATCATTAAGCACTCCTACTCTTGGGACTATTTCACCCGCATGGGTCATGTGGACCCGCATGAGGTATTTCTCGCATAGGCTGTACTCACCCACATGGGACTATTTCACCCGCATGAGCCCTACGGACTCGCATGAGGTATTCCTCGCATCGTGGGTAGCAAATCCACGGAATAGGTGGTATAACGTCTTGGGGGTTTACCCCTCATTTATACTCTTACCTTGAAGCAGGTGGTATAACGTCTTGGGGATTTACCCCTCATTTATACTCTTACCCTGGAGAAGGTGGTATAACGTCTTGGGGATTTACCCCTCATTTATACTCTTACCCTGGAGAAGGTGGTATAACGTCTTGGGGGTTTACCCCTCATTTATACTCTTACCCTAGCTCAACCGGCCATCATACATAACATAAATAAAAGGAAAATCCGGGGATTTAACCCAAAGTACTACATACTTCCACTCTTTTAAAAATGACTCTTTTTCACATAAAATTTTTGGGCAATTGATGTCTTAAAACCAATTTGCCTTTCACAACCTCAAATCATTTATCCTTACCCATTTTACTTAGAGTAAATCTTCCTTTGTTAACCTTTCATAAAACTAATATAATCAACTTCCCATAAAGTCATTATATTAATGTTATACCTTAGTCAAATACATTTTTTCCTAAAACCCAAGGGACTTACACTTTTAAAAAGAAAACAAGAATCATATACTTGAACACATCAAGTCCCTTAACTTTGAAAACTCAAGACATCCTTAAAACAAGTAAGGGATATCAAACCTTGTACGTCTATCGTACTACATAGGTAAAACCATTCATGCTCAAGAGATAGGAAAGTTCCACATACCTCTTTGGTCAATCCACTTGCTAAGTCCAAAATACCGCACGTAGTATGTCAACCTATAATGACCATAATACGTTTATAAACCTCTAGTTTCAATGTAGAATATTCCAAGTTCAAAATCACTAAATCCTATGGAAAATTGGGCAGCATTTCCTTTGTTTCTACATACTTTGCCACATTTTTCAAGACCGAATTCAACATCCAAACGCCACATTTAAGGCCCAACAATCCAAACATTTCAAAGGGGATTACACACCTAAACTTGGATGTGTAAAATTCTGCCCCACAATGTACAACAACTAACTTAACAAGTTTAAGGTAGTATTTAGGCTACAACATGCTTACATAACCTTCTTATTCAATTCTTTCATATCCAAACCATATTTCTTACATGCAATTCATCTAAGAGCAATATTTCCAACTACAAGTTCTTTCTTCTTTACATGCAACACCAAAAACTAGCTACAAGAGAAGAATTGTTACCTTAGAGCTTTAGCCAAATTAATCCAACAAAGTTTGCTATCCTCCTTTCCAAAAACACCACCACAACAACTCCTACAAGCTAGCCAACAAGCTTTCTTCTTGCCACACTTTTTCAGATTTTCCTCAAGCTTAGATTTCCTCTTGAAATTCTAGAGAGAAGGGAGAGCTTTTAGCTTTAGAGAGAGAAGAGTTTGAAGAATGACCAAGTCTTCAAGACTTGGTCAATAAGTAGTGCATGCAAAATCAGATGGGGGGACACTTGTCACCCTCCCATGGCCTTTTTTAAAATAAAACAGTTCAAATTTTTCCACTTAACCTCGCAGAACCCGCCTCGGCGCCGCGGCGCGCCGCTACACGGCTGCCGCCACCGAACTTTCGCCATGCTTTCCGGCCGCGGCCAGAATCTTCAGCGAACTCGATCATCCGCGCCGCTGCCTCGCTTCGCGCCGCACTCGTGGCTTCGACTAAACACATTTACGCCCGATCACAAGACCGAACTTGTAACTCCCATAACTTTCTACTCTGATGTCCTATCGACGAACGGTTGGTTGCGTTGGCAACTAGACTCAACGAACTACACACTAGGCCTTCGAAACACCTAGGAACTCTCAATGTAACGGGTCACAACCTGCCTCAAAGTTGACTAAAAACCCATCCGAAACAATCCGTCAACCTATCTTTCGAAAAAATTACGCCTTAACCCCTTTCGTACGTACACCTACGCATGGCCAGAACTACGGGGTATAACAAATTGCTTAATGATACTACGGGCGGGTGACCCTGTTTTGATCATGAGCCTCCTATTTTTATGCAGTAAAGTTTATACTTGTTACTCTCATTTTTAGTAAGGCACAACAGAATCGTAATTTGATTATCATCCATGTCTCAACTTTATTTAGACTTATGATATTATTACGATTTTCCGCTTTACATACGTGGTACATATCAGGTAATCGACCCTTCCACGGGCCGCTCATGTCGCAGTAGGGTAAGCAGTGGATTCATTCTTAGGATCATTGATCAGGTGTCAGAAGCTCCATTTCTCCGGAGGCTTGTATTTTGGTACGGTTCTCCCTGATGTTGTAGATATTATGTACATTCGTGGTACGACGGCCCCGTCCCGCCATAGTTGTTACAAACTCTTAGATGCGTAGTCCCGTTATAAATTGGGTTTGCAAAGGATGAATCGCTCGCTTTTGTTATAATTATATTTACGCGAAGGTAACCATTTGGGTTACCTGCTTTGATTTTTTATATTGTTTCTTGTTTATGAGTTTACTTCCGCTGGTTTCTCTCTGAGGTTGTATCACTAGGGTGCCCGGGGTAAGGCACCAGTCACGGGCCCGAGGTCGGGTCGTGATAAACCTGTTGCAATCTAGGAGTTAAACTCTTAATCCCTCACCCCTTACAATAATTCTATTGCAAAGACACACCTTGACTTACTCTAGCCAAGAGAACCCGCTAACCAGTTTTACTCACAATAACTCTATTGCAAGAACTTTACAATAACCTTATTGTACAAGCTCACTCCTTGACTAACTCTAGCCGAGAGTAAAAACAACTCAAGGCTTTAAAACCAAAACACCTACAACATGCTTCTTAAGAGAAAAGTAGGTTTACAAGTTTAAGCACTACAAAATAAGAACTCAACAAACCTAGGACTTAGACATCTTCACTTGTTAGAGAATTGGTCCACGATTTGTTGTCGTCTTGTTCTGATCCGAAGTTCTGATGACCTTGACTGTTTGTTTTCAAAAGCAAGAGCAATTTTTTGTTTGTGCAAGGTTAGGTTTTCACTCCTCAATATGATGTATATATATGAGGGATGTGAGGAAAAGACAAACCTTAAACTTTGAACCAATATCGTGCGGCAGCAGCTCTGTAACAATATTGTTGTGATACTGCCACTATGTCAGCAGCTTTACAGCTGTAGAGTTGACTTGCATCGGACGAAACTGATTCATCTGTCCAATTGAACTGATTCTCTTTTTACATGTTTGTCATATCATTAAAATAATGCAAAGCATTCATAACCACACATTATCTTAAGCATGTAGCAGAAGTGGCATACAGAATTAATTATCCAGTTTAGTGAAAGATTCACATTGTTTTCCATGTAAGTTTGCTTCAAAAATACAAGGAGGATCCGTCTCTCCAATCCCAATATGGTTTGCAAGGTCAGCTGGTAGAAGCTTCATTTGATTATCAATTAAGTGGCCCATGAATCAAGGAAGGACCACCAAGAGTTCCCTATGAAACATAGTGGAGACTAACAATTCCTGCTTATCTTGCAATGGAATTAGTGGGGTCAGTTGTCATGGGTTACTTTCTAGTCATGTTCCACGACCCGTTGGCAGTGGCAGTGCCACATTGCTCGTTACAGTTTGACAAAATCCAGTAGTTTTAACTCAAATTTTGTGAAATATTCATTCATTAAAATTTACTAAGGTGTATAATAAAATGAAGCATACCCGTCATTCGGGAAATGCCACTACAAAAGCTTGTTACTTGCTTCAAGATTATAACATTCAACCCCCCACCAGACTCCTGTGTCTTAAAAAGAAAAACTATAGTTATTTGATTGCAACTAGAAAAGATTATTACTTGGCTTCAAGACTTTGACATTGAAACCCCCCCCCCCCCCCAGTACCCCATAGATGTCTTAAAATGAAAAACAAGTGTTATGTGTGGAGTACTAAAAATTGCTAAAAAACACAAATATGTAGGGGCGAGGCTTGTTCTGTGTGTGCTTCCTCCGCAAGTTGTTGGACATGTATGTAGGGGCGCTGTAGTCACGAGCCGTGTGATTAGTCGGATCACACATGTTCGGTTGCACTTGTCAGTTTGTGCTGACAAGGCTAGATTGATGGACTAGGTGCTGAAAGGCTTCCTGCAACCAATGGCCAGAGGTGGAGTCAAAATTTCTGGTTATAAGTTTTGGACCATAGTATTATTTACTTATTGAATACTGAATAGATTATTAAATACTATTTTTAATATAAATATACTTTTTATCCAATTAACCCATGGCTAGCATTGTATGTGATTATGACCCAATGAGTGACTTGGTGGAAAGTAAACCAAGAGCATGGTTGCTTTACCTCACATTGCCTTTCCAAGCGTGGCATCATTGGTCAATAGTTAAACTTGAATCAAGGTTAAGTGTTACCTTAGTGCTGAAGAAGACAATTCGTGATAGCCTTCCATGATTGAAAATCTTTAACAACATTTGATGGTGATAGATCATAAGTACTTGGAATAGAAAACACAAGCACAGAACATTTTGATCTCAAATTTGACGACAAATGGGGGGGGGGGGAGAAGATGTTGCCGTCACTCACATTTAGAAGTACAATCTTGCAATTACTATTATTTTTTATCTATTTTCTAAAGTTTGGTGTAACTTTTTGAGGTACAACTTTTAATGCCGTGTCTATTTTTGGTGTCAATGTTGCATTTTATGTTGTGATTTCTAGATTTGATGGAACTTTCTTGCCGTTTTTTAAATTATTTGCACAGTTTCCCTCAGTTATCAATGAAAATCAAAGTGCTAGCTTTTATCAAATTTAAAGATTTAAAATTGCTCTAAAATATATTTAAGGAACTATTTTGAATCTACCTTCAAACATAAGAGCACAAGAATTAATAATGTATAAGGAGAAATTAGTACAAGAAGTCGTGGACTAATTTTTGTCATTTTCCCCTTTCTCATCACTGCCTAAATACATAAAACGTTACACTAAACTTAGACACCAATTTTTCAGACGCATACATATACTTTGTCAACTCAAAATTTCAGAATTAGTGAAGCGAAAGAATTAATCCTTTGATTATTCTTATTGATGAAAGACATATATATACAAGTTATATAGGAAAATCATTTTCCTATTCTACATCTAAAACTCTAATTCTATTTTGAGACTAACTATACAATTATAGTAATACACTACTAATTAAGGTACTAGACTAAATCTAATATTTACGAAATATACAATAGGGATACACTAGAGGTGTCGTGGATCAATGGCCGGATCGACGACGGATCAAGTGGCCGCCCAAAGCCTCTTAGCTTTCCTTTGATAATATATTCAATATACATATAATATACAATATAACACACACCCGCAGTCATAGCGGACGGTCTTCGTACGCTGAGACTGTCTATAAAATCTTCAAAAATGAATGAGGGAAGACCCTTTGTAAAGATGTCTGCAATTTGATATCTTGAAGGGATATGGCAGATGCATACTTGTCCTCGAGCTACCTTTTCTCTAACAAAATGAATGTTCATCTCTATATGTTTAGTGCGCTGGTGCTGAACTAGATTACCAGAAAGGTAGATGTCACTAATATTATCACAATACACCAAGGTAGCTTTTTGAATCGGACAATGGAGCTCTAAAGAATATTACGTAACCAACATGACTCGGAAACCACATTGGTTACCCCTCGATACGCGGTCTCTGCACTCGAACGTAAAAGCATATATTGACGTTTTGCAGATTATGAGACCAAGTTATTACCAAGAAACATACAATAGCCAGACGTAGACCGTCTGGTGTCAGGACAGCCACCCCAATCAACATATATGTAAGAAACAAGTGTAGACGTCAATGAAGGATACAAATGCAAGCCATAATCAAGTGTCCCCTGGATGTACCTAAGAATGTGTTTGAGCGCATTCATGTGCTCAATCCTGGGGTCATGCATAAACAAACACATGTTGTACAGTATATGTAATATCAGGTCGCGTGAACGTAAAGATCTCGGGCGGCCCTCGCAAGACTACGATATGGCCTGATCCTCATAGTGAGTCGGTTGGCGCTTCAACTGGTTTAGTATCAACTATCAACTGAAGTTGAAGTTGAAGTGGACTTACAGGATGACATCTCAGTCCTCTCATTGATCTCAGTTGCATACTTGTTTTGTGATAAGAACATGCCCCCTGCATGACGAGTGACAGCAATCCCCAAAAAATAACTCAATGGCCCCAAGTCTTTCATGGCAAACTCAAAACTGAGCATTGTCATGATAGACTTACGCAAAGCTTCAGAAGAGGCAGTCAAGATAATATCATTCACATATAATAATATATAAATCATCGAAGAACCCCGACGATATATGAATAATGAATTATCAGACCTGTTGTGAAAGAACTCAATAGTCGAAACATAGTCAGCAAACCTTTTATACCAAGCCCGTGGAGACTGCTTAAGCCCATACAAGGAATTTTTCAACAAACAGACATAATGAGGATATCTAGTATCCATAAACCCCAAGGGATGATGCATATAGATTGTCTCCTTGAGATCACCATGCAGGAATGCATTATTCACGTCTAGTTGATGAATGGGCTATGCTTTTGACAAAGCCAAGTTGAGCATTGTGTGGATGGTAGCTAGCTTGACCACTGACTAAATATTTCACCACAATCCACACCAACCTGCTGAGTGTTACCATCACCTACAAGTCGAGCTTTATGTCTTGCAAAAGAACCATCAGAATTATCCTTTTGAGAAAAAAATCAACATAGACCGAATAATATTAATGTCAGATGGACGGGGTACCAACTTCCACGTCTTATTATCAATAAGAGCATTATATTCATCAGTCATGGCAATTTTCCAATTTGGGTCATTTAACGCAGACACAGGATTACGGGGTAAGGGTGATTTAAGGACATTAGAATTTAAATTAAAATGTCATTTTGGTTTAAAAATACCCTGTTGGGATCGGGTGACTGGACCATGACTCGAGGCTAGATTGGGTGAATTTTGGTAATTTTCGGGAGACGGGATAGACTGGCCAGCAGGCAGTGGGCCTGCTAGCCCAACACGGTGAACTGGGCAGCGATAGGAGGTTAGAATCGCTAATCGGGCTGCAAGTTAAGACCCGCATCGAGCAGCGCGCTGACAAAGAGCGATGGGCCCGCTGGTGGATTCGGGGATCAGGATGTGTCTGAAAAATGGTGAATTAAATATGGGGATATGTCATCATCCAAAAAATTATACGAACTAGGCACATGACTATTGACCTTAGTAAACGGAAATTGGGACTCATAAAAAATAATATGACGATTAATAATGATTCGTTTAGAAGACAAACCAAAGCATTTATAACCACGGTGATTTGACAGATAACCCAAAAACACACAAGGGGTAGAATGTGTCTGAAGTTTGTTAATTGTGGTGGATGGAAAGAGTGGATAACATAAGCACCCAAATACCCTAAGATGTGAATACGATGGAGTCTTATTATATAAAATTTGAAGAGGGGACGAATATGTCAAATCTTTAGAAAGAAGAATATTAAGCAGATAATTGGAATCGAATTACCATTACCAACAATTATACCACGATTACTGTTCAAATTGGAATAAGACGAGAGAGTACCTTGATCGGATGACATGTGGGTAGTGGCGCCATGTACCAATTTGGGTCCGGTTGAGTCATTCCAAGCTAGTGCATCACGGCTTCAATGTCGGTTTGTGTGGGTCCTGCTGCGTGATGGGATTGAGAGGTCGGGGCCCAAGCACCCCGTACTGCTGCCCTAAACCACTATTTGGCCCACTGTACTTGTCACGACCCGACCCCGGGGCCGCGACTGGTGCCCTACCGGGGCACCTCGTCAGGTATACATCATAGAATAGCAGCGGAACATACATAACACATAACCTGTATAAAGCAAACATCACTGGCAAGCCGATAAGGCTGCCTTCCAAAAAATACACTTAATCAAAAGTACAACTTGTTCTTACAGCCCAAAACACAAACGTGACTACTGCACTTAAGAATAACAACCGTATGACGGCCCCGCCATACCCCTGAATGTACAAAATACCTACAGCATCAGGGAAAAATCGTACCAACAACACAAGCCTCCGGAGAAATGGAGCTTCGACACTGCAATGATCCTAAGAATGAGGATCCACCACCGCTACCCTACCGCAGATGAACGCAAATTTCGAGAAGGGTCGCATACACAGTACTAAGTATGCGAAACTGGAAAATACTGAAAATACCTCATAAGTCTAAAATAACTGGAGACATGTGTAAAAATCAGTTTACAGAACACTGTGCCTTACTAACAATGAGAATATCAAGCATATAATATACTGCATGAAAATAGGAAGTTCATGGTCAAAGCAAGGTCATCCGCCCCGCAGTATCATTAAGCACTCCTACTCCTGGGACTATTTCACCCGCATGGGTCATGTGGACCCGCATGAGGTATTCTTCGCATAGGTGGTACTCACCCGCATGGGACTATTTCACCCGCATGAGCCCTACGGACTCGCATGAGGTATTCCTCGCATCATGGGTAGCAAATCCACGGAATAGGTGGTATAACATCTTGGGGGTTTACCCCTCATTTATACTCTTACCCTGAAGCATGTGGTATAACGTCTTGGGGGTTTACCCCTCATTTATACTCTTACCCTGGAGAGAATGTGGTATAACGTCTTGGGGGTTTTCCCCTCATTTATACTCTTACCGTAGCTCAACCGGCCATCATACATAACATAAATAAGTTAAGAAAGCCCCTAACTTCATATTAGTCTTGTTCATATACCTTCTCATTTTAGTTTACTTAAGGCACTAACATATCTTAATAAAAGAAATCCGGGAATTTAACCCAAGTACTACATACTTCTACTCTTTTAAAAATAACTCTTTTTTTTCACATAAAACTTTTGGGCAATTGATGCCTTAAAACCAATTTGTCTTTCACAACCTCAAATCATTTATCCGTACTCATTTTACTTAGAGTAAATATTCCTTTATTAACCTTCCATAAAGCTAATATAATCAACTTCCCATAAAGTCATTATATTAACGTTATACCTTAGTCAAATACATTTTCCTAAAACCCAAGGGACTTACACTTTTAAAAAGAAACAAGAATCATATACTTGAACACATCAAGTCCCTTAACTTTGAAAACTCAAGACATCCTTAATACCTTTTAAAGAAATGAGTTAATCCCCCCTTACTCACAAAATTTGGCCATCCTTAAAACAAGTAAGGGATATCAAAACCTTGTACGTCTATCGTACTATATAAGTAAAGCTATTCATGCTCAAGATATAGGAAAGTTCCACATACCTCTTCGGTCAATCCACTTGCTAAGTCCAAAATACCGCACGTAGTATGTCAACCTATAATCATAATACGTTTATTAACCTCTAGTTACAATGTAGAATATTCCAAGTTCAAAGTCACTAAATTCTATGGAAAATTGGGCAGCATTTCCTTTGTTTCTACATACTTTTCCACCTTTTCCAAGGCCGAATTCAACATCCAAACGCCACATTTAAGGCCCAACAATCCAAACATTTCAAAGGGTATTACACACCTAAACTTGGATGTGTAAAATTCTGCCCCACAATGTACAACAACTAACTTAACAAGTTTAAGGTAGTATTTAGGCTACAACATGATTACATAACCTTCTTATCCAATTCTTTCATATCCAAACCATATTTCTTGCATGCAATGAATCTAAGGGCAATATTTACCACTACAAGATCTTTCTTCTTCACATGCAACACTAAAATCTAGCTACAAGAGAAGAATTGTTACCTTAGAGCTTTAGCCAAATTATTCCAACAAGTTTGCTATCCTCCTTTCCAAAAACATCACCACAATAACTCCTACAAGCTAGCCAACAAGCTTCCTTCTTGCCACACTTTTTCAGATTTTCCTCAAGCTTTGATTTCTTCTTGAAATTCTAGAGAGAAGGGAGAGCTTTTATCTTTAGAGAGAGCGAAGAACTTGAAGAATTACCAAGTCTTCAAGACTTGGTCAATAAGTAGTGCATGAAAATCAAATGGGGGGGACACTTGTCACCCTCACATGACCTTTTTTTAAAACAAAACAGTTCAGATTATTCCACTTAACCTCGCAGAACCCGCCTCGGCGCCGCGGCCCTGCAGCTGGCGTCGCGGCGCTGAAACCTTTACCGACTCCTGATTCCGGCCGCGCCTCGCTGCAATCTCAAATGAACACTCAAGATCCGGCCGCGCTCGTGGCTCCCGATCAAACACTTTTCTCGTCCGATCACAAGACCGAACTTGTACACCCGCCGGCTACCACCGAATTACCATCGGGCGTAGCCACCTCAAAAGGTTTTATGGACTCTGCTCTATCCCTATTCTACCAAAGAATATGAGGAGATATATAGGACAAGGTAGAACTCGGATCTATCAAAGCATATACATCACAAAGAAGAAACCAATAATGTACACGTGACGACATCCGTGACGCCCCGTCCCGACGGCCGACATAGCATAAATGCGGTTCGAGGACCGCTGAATCGGGACCCCACCACGACCTCGCCGCGCTCGCCCGCCCGAACCCCCGCCCGGCGCCTAACCGTCGAAGACGAAGATTCAAAGAATCGACCATGTCGGTGAACCATAACACTCCCGCCACTGCCTGACAATCTCTTCTTCAAATGGCCCCGCCGCCACAAGAGTAACAAGCTCACGAGGAACACGACACTCGCCGGTGATACCTACCGTGACGAGCACACCGAGATGGGGATGGTCTCGATCGATGCCGCTTCCTCGAAACCTCAAGTCCGAGCTCGACCGCTCCGAATGACCGGTGATCGACCTCCCGCGTAAAATCGAGAAGGAGCACTGCGGCCGGGCCGAAAAGTGGACCTAGTCGCCGCCGAGGTTGTCCGCCAAAATCGCCCCGAGACCTCGCTGCCCCGCCCTTTGGGCTGGCCTATGTCTAGCTGATCCTCCCTCTCTCTGTCCTCAATCCCCTGCGCATACGCATGCATCCTAGCAATATCCATCCCTGGCTGAAGAGCCACCCCTAAGCATGCAGTAATCATATGACGGTCTAACCCCATCACATATCGATGAACCATGTCTGTCATGTCAGCTACAATGGTGTGTGCATACCTGGCGAAGGAGTCAAACTCCAGGCTGTACTCCTTGATAGTCCTCTCGTTCTGCCTCAAGGTCAAGAATCTATCTACGCGGGCTCTCCTCATCTCAGGAGGCAAGAAGTGATCCAGGAAAGCCTCTGTGAACTCCTCCCAAACAGCTGGAAGAGCATCCTCACCTCTAGACAACTCCCATGACTCAAACCAGTTCAACGCAATATCGCGTAACCGGTAAGAGGCTAGCATGACGGACTCAGCCTCCGAGGCCCTAAGCACCTGCATAGTCCGCTGTAACTGCCGAACAAACTCCTGAGGATCCTCCTCGGACCTCGAACCATAGAACTCGGGTGGATGACAACCCAGGAAATCCTGAATCCGTAAACTGTCGGCTCTAGGGTTGCCGCCGCTCGCTGTCGCTCCGCCACTATCTTTGGTCAATAACCGGACCGCTCCCGTAATCTTCGTACTTCACCGATCGTGGGATGGAGGCTCAGTACGCGGTCTCGATGGCATTCTTCTTTGCCTCGAACTCCGCTGAGGCTGGCGACGTCGTGGAACTCGCCGCCCGAAACATCATCTCTGGTAAGGACTGGGCCTGTGCCCTCGTGACCCTCCGCGTCCTACTAGCAGCTCCCTCCGCTGCCTTGCCCTTCTGGGCCGCGGTTGCCTTGCGTGGAGGCATAACTGGTACATAAAGGAAAATATCAGAGGAAGTTCAACCTATAACACAGCTCTATTGCACGATCTTTAGAGTGAAAGAATGGAAACCAATCCTAAATATCCTGCAGCCTCCTGATTATAGATGTGGTGCACAACACACCGATAATCAAGACTCTACTAGACACGGTCTGTAGACACTTTCCGAGGACTAACTGCTCTGATACCACTTTTGTCACGACCCGACCCCGGGGCCGCGACTGGTGCCCTACCGGGGCACCCCGTCAGGTATACATCAGAGAATAGCAGCGGAACATACATAACACATAACCTGTATAAAGTAAACATCACTGGCAAGCCGATAAGGCTGCCTTCCAAAAAAATACACTTAATCAAAAGTACAACTTGTTCTTACAGCCCAAAACCACAAACGTGACTACAGACCTCTAAGAATAACAACTGTGGCGGGACAGTTCCCCGCCATACCCCTGAATGTACAAAATACCTACAGCATCAGGGAAAAGTCGTACCAACAACACAAGCCTACGGAGAAATGGAGCTTCTGACACCAGAACAGTGATCCTAAGAATGAGGATCCACCACCTGCTTACCCCTACCTGCGGCATGAACGCAGCCCCCGAGGAAGGGGGTCAGTACACAATAGGTACTAAGTATGCGAAACTGGAAAATACTGAAAATACCTCATAAGTCTAAAATAACTGGAGACATGTGTAAAAATCAGTTTACAGAACACTGTGCCTTACTAACAATGAGAATATCAAGCATATAATATACTGCATGAAAATAGGAAGCTCATGGTCAAAGCAAGGTCATCCGCCCCGCAGTATCATTAAGCACTCCTACTCCTGGGACTATTTCACCGGCATGAGTCATGTGGACCCGCATGAGGTATTCCTCGCATAGGCTGTACTCACCCGCATGGGACTATTTCACCCGCATGAGCCCTACGGACTCGCATGAGGTATTACTCGCACCATGGGTAGCAAATCCACGGAATAGGTGGTATAACGTCTTGGGGGTTTACCCCTCATTTATACTCTTACCCTGAAGCAGGTGGTATAACGTATTGGGGGTTTACCCCTCATTATACCCTTACACTGGAGAAGGTGGTATAACGTCTTGTGGGTTTACCCCTCATTTATACTCTTACCCTAGCTCAACCGGCCATCATACATAACATAAATAAGTTAAGAAAGCCCCTAACTTCATATTAGTCTTGTTCATATACCTTCTCATTTTAGTTTACTTAAGGCACTAACATATCTTAATAAAAGAAATCTGGGAATTTAACCCAAGTACTATATACTTCTACTCTTTTAAAAATGACTCTTTTTTTTCACATAAAACTTTTGGGCAATTGATGCCTTAAAACCAATTTGTCTTTCACAACCTCAAATCATTTATCCGTACTCATTTTACTTAGAGTAAATCTTCTTTTATTAACCTTTCATAAAGCTAATATAATCAACTTCCCATAAAGTCATTATATTAATGTTATACCTTAGTCAAATACATTTTCCTAAAACCCAAGGGACTTACACTTTTAAAAAGAAACAAGAATCATATACTTGAACACATCAAGTCCCTTAACTTTGAAAACTCAAGACATCCTTAACACATTTTAAAGAAATGAGTTAATCCTCCCTTACTCACAAAACTTGGTCATCCTTAAAACAAGTAAGGGATATCAAAACCTTGTACGTCTATCGTACTATATAAGTAAAGCTATTCATGCTCAAGAGATAGGAAAGTTCCACATACCTCTTCGGTCAATCCACTTGCTAAGTCCAAAATACCGCACGTAGTATGTCAACCTATAATCATAATACGTTTATTAACCTCTAGTTACAATGTAGAATATTCCAAGTTCAAAGTCACTAAATTCTATGGAAAATTGGGCAGCATTTCCTTTGTTTCAACATACTTTGCCACATTTTCCAAGGCCGAATTCAACATCCAAACGCCACATTTAAGGCCCAACAATCCAAACATTTCAAAGGGGATTACACACCTAAACTTGGATGTGTAAAATTCTGCCCCACAATGTACAACAACTAACTTAACAAGTTTAAGGTAGTATTTAGGCTACAACATGATTACATAACCTTCTTATCCAATTCTTTCATATCCAAACCATATTTCTTGCATGCAATGTATCTAAGGGCAATATTTACCACTACAAGATCTTTCTTCTTCACATGCAACACTAAAATCTAGCTACAAGAGAAGAATTGTTACCTTAGAGCTTTAGCCAAATTATTCCAACAAGTTTGCTATCCTCCTTTCCAAAAACACCACCACAATAACTCCTACAAGCTAGCCAACAAGCTTCCTTCTTGCCACACTTTTTCAGATTTTCCTCAAGCTTTGATTTCCTCTTGAAATTCTAGAGAGAAGGGAGAGCTTTTATCTTTAGAGAGAGAGAAGAACTTGAAGAATGACCAAGTCTTGAAGAATTGGTCAATAAGTAGTGCATGCAAAATCAGATGGGGGGGGACACTTGTCACCCTCCCATGGCTTTTTTTTAAAACAAAACAGTTCAGATTTTTCCACTTAACCTCGCAGAACCCGCCTCGGCGCCGCGGCCCTGCAGCCGGCGCCGCGGCGCTGAAACCTTTACCGACTCCCAGAACATTCCGGCGCCGCGGCCCTGCTTCCCGGCGCTGCAACTTCAGCGAACACTCGGGTATCGCTGCGCGCGCATCTGGCGGCGCGCGCGCTCCGTGGCTCTGATCGCAACACTTTTCTCGATTGCGCGAACAACTTGTAACTCTCATAACTTTCTACTCTGATGTCCTATCGATGAACGGTTGGTTGCGTTGGAAACTAGACTCAACGAACTACGCACTAGGCCTTTGAAAGACCTAGGAGCTCTCAATGTATCGGGTCATAAACCGCCTCAAAGTTGACCAAAAACCCGTCCGAAACAATCCGTCAACCTATCCTTCAAAAACTTAAGTCTTAAACCCTTTCGTACGCTCTCATACACATGGCCAAAACTACGGGGTGTAACAGTACTGCGCTGGAACTGAGGCCCACTGCCACTGCATTGGGGCCCACTGTGGGCCCCATGATTGATGCCACTAATGACTGGGCCGAGAATTGCCGCTGCCACCGCTACTGTTTCGGTTTCCGCCGCGATTCTTGCCATTATTTTTCCGATTTTGACCCTTTTTACCACCGCCGTTGTTGTGATTCTGGCTTGAGTTGGTGGCACCGGAATGAGAAAAATTGGACTTAGTCATCATGACGACAGGACTAGCCCCGATAGCCGCCTTCTTAGCCAACCCGGCTTCTTCCAATATGAGCATGGAGCGGGCTTGATAGAATTTCGGAAGAGGGTTACTTTGACGAAGGATCGAAGCAACACCGTTATAGGCCTCGGATAATCCTGCAACCATCTGTAGAATGAGACGACTATTAGTAACCGGAGCACCCACGTTGCAAAGTTGATCCGTCAAGTCTTTAAGTCATTTACAATAAGATGAAACGTTAGGAAAATTCGCCATAGCAACTTGAAAAAATTCATGTTCAAGGGTAACAATGCGGGAATGACTGTTATCTTAGAAGATATCACGCAATCGATTCCAAGCCTCCATAGTTGTGGATTTGGGTTCCATAATCGTCTGTAAAAGATCCATGGATATTGTGGCATAAATCCATTGAAGAACATTTGCGTCAAACGTGACCCATAATTTTGGATTGTCCGCTTTGGTGGGTACATCATCATCTTCGGTGGTCTCATCCCCCGTTTTAGGAGTCAAAGGGATGATGTGATGAAGAACTTGATGAGCCATTGCATGAATCTTGAATAACTCCGCCCACGTCTCATAGTGGACGTTTTCTAGGTCAAGAACAATAGGAAGAACGCTCTTGATATTAGAAATTGTGAGGGCAGGATGAAAAGTGTTCTTATCAGTCATGGTGAATAGAACTAACTTTTGAACAAGATTTTAGGGGGGGAGAGGTCTCGGGTGTTCTGAAAATCGAGAGGGGGGGATTCAAGAGTTACACGAGAAAATAGTGAGTAGCGGAAGCAAGGTAAATAACCTAGACTCTTGATACCATGAAAGAATTAATGTCTTGATTATTCTTATTGATGAAAGACATATATATACAAGTTACATAGGAAAATCCTTTTCCTATTCTACATCTAAAACACTATTCTATTTAGAGACTAATTATACAATTATGATAATATTACACTACTAATTAAGGTACAAGACTAAGTCTAATATTTACCAAATATACAATAGGGATACACTAGGAGGTGATGGCTGTGACTGGGCCTGGGCTGGACTGGACGACGGACTGAAGTGTTGGCCCAAAGCCTTGGCTTTCCTTTGACAATATATTCAATATACATACAATATACAATATATCATGTGTATATTGTATGTATATTTAACTATTAGAAATAGTTTTAAGTCGTTCAATGAACAGGTAATCGCCTCAATATGAATTCACAAAGAAATAATAAATTAATGGACTGCGAAAGTAGGGAACCTGACCAAGCTAGAGTGGATCACTTCAACGTCGAATCTCAGTGAATGGTAGTAGGTTTTCACTAGCAGGTTTGATTCTAAATTCTTCAATTATAATTAACAATATCAATTGTGCCTTGACATTGTTGTCTTGTTAAAGTTAATTGCTTTTTTTCTGAAAGATCCAACCTTTACTCTTTTATTTTTGATGTACAATATGTATGTAGTTGTAGTGCACAAAATCTTCAGCTTCATTATATATACTAATATATAATATTTAGAGTAAATCCCATTTAACCTCTTAACATTTAATGATTGAGAAACAATACCCCTTCAACCCTTTAAATGGGAACAATAACTCTCTTAAACAATATTTTCCGATGAACGTTAGAATTTTAATACAAAGAAAAAAGTATTATTATATTTTACTTAATATTTTACAGAGGTGGCCAAAACAACTGATGAGAGTGGATGATTATTTATATGAACATTTAGGAATAGGAAAATTTAGGTTGTTAATTATCTGAACTTCTACAAATATGATATGAAACTTCCCAACCTGTAAGGTCAAGTCTAATTTCAGAAGATTGCTAAATAACATATTAACTCCCGTGTGAGGCATTGATTCTTCAAGTAAAACCATAGTACTCTATGGTTTGGTTGGAAGGTAAATTATACAGAGATTAGTGGTACATGAATTAGTTATACATAAATTAGCTATATAGAGACTAGTTATACAATGACTATTTAATCTCACAATTCATGTATAAATCTATACCACAATGGAGGTGGAATAAAGTTATACAACAATTTAGGTATAAAGTTATATCGGTATCAGTTATACCGATAGTAAAATGACAACCAAATAGAGTAAAAGCTATACAAAATTCTATGCGTACATGTTGATACCAACCAAACGCGGTACTAAATTATGCAGTGTTTTATACGTGTATAGGCCTTATACATGTAGGTGTTTACGTCGGGTTCATACACGCATCGGAATTTGAAAATTTATGTTTTAAACCCGACGACGGTCGAACTGTAGTACGATAAGTAATGAAAATACAAAGCACAGAATTAATGTAAAACTTCGACAGAAGACTTACATTCGAAGCAGCAATCAGCCAAGCAGTTGAATCTGTTACTTTGTGTAGTCCGAGGGTGCACACGCAAACGTCCCTCGATTTGTAAGTTCAGAGAACTGTGATGTAATTTGCTAAGTCAGGAATGCTAGGGATTCTGACAGAGCTTTAGAAGAGATTGATCTCTCTTAGGTTTTAGTTGTATTGAAATGGGAGGGTAAGCCCTCTATTCATAGTTTTAAATAGAGGCTTAGGGTTTTCATGGCCGGGCACGCAGTAAAAATCGATCGCGTACTGATCGCCGTGGCACGCCCGCACCGCGATCCTCGCAGCAGGCACCGCGTCCTCGCAAGAGGCACCGCGCAGTCGCACGTGTTCCCGCACCGCGTCTCGAATCAAGGCACCGCGGTCCCATCCTATTTTCTGCCCATTTACCCATTTTAATGTCCTGGTCATCAACCGAACATTTAGGTATAATCTCCTTCTAATTACATCCTTCAATCGGCGGAACATTTGACTTAGTGTTACCCTTCATGCCCTTACATATCGTCACTAATTACATTAGGATCTTCACGGAACTCCTATACTGCGTCGGAAGACGAACCTAATATGTAAAGTTTAGCTACACAAAATATGTGAACTGAACGTATATGTGAGAAGATAAAATTTCTTCATTCATGACACACTCAATAAAGCTTAGGATTTGTCAAGTGTCTATCCAAATGGCTTGATTATTATAACTCATCTATATTAGTTGACAACAGGACCATGTCACAGACATGTCCATTTCATTGGTCAATGACTTAGTCAACCTAATACCATATGAGTACCTGAGTGTTCACTCAAATATAAATTCAAGGAATGATCCTTTCTTGGCTCACATACCACTTTTAATCTACTTCGTAATGCACCCAAAACAAGCCGCGTCTCAACCTATAAGGCATTTGAGCTTAGGACAAGATCAAAGTACATTACTTCGTAAACAAGATGATATTGACCTCAAGTCTAAGGACTTTTATCTCCCACACGCCGATGACATTATAGACATATAACAAAATAGTACATCAGCAGGGCATACCAATACTTCAACAAGTATCCATGTGTCCATCACGAGTTGCCATAACTCGTAGCAAGTGAGATATACTACATCCCCTAAGGATATGATGCAGACCACACATCGACGTATCGCATATCATAGATATCTCAATTTCGATGATCATTAGTCTAGGTAATTTAAGAGTTACGTTATAACATTAATTCTCACATCATTAATAAACATGTAACCTCTAGGGATGCATTTATAGAAAATTATAAACAAATAACTAATAATTCAACAAATACAAATTGCCATAATATTAATCATCATTAATATAAATATGAATGTGTATAAAGTACATTGTGTCCTAATACAGATTGTCTCTAGGACATACATATACTTTCAATCTCCCACTTGGCCTAGAGTCAATCACCAGCATATCTAATACCCATGTTCTCAAAATGACCATTATGCTTCACTAAGCTTAATGGTTTAGTAAACGGGTCTGCTAGATTATTGTCTGTGGGGATATAATCTATCTTGATATCTTCAGCTTCCACCATTTCTCTCAGGATGTGGTACTTTCTTGGTACATTCTTGTTTCTGTTTGTTGATCTTGGTTCATTCGCTTGTGCAATGGCACCAGTATTGTCACAATAAATGGTTATTGGACAACTAGCACTCGGAACAACCCCTAGTTCCTTCAGGAACTTAGAAATCACGACAACTTCCTTAGCAGCTTCCGATGCAGCAATGTACTCTGCTTCAGTAGTCGAGTCTGCAGTAGTAGCCTGTTTGGAACTCTTCCAGCTCACTGCTCCTCCGTTGAAAATAAAAGTGTAACCAGACTGAGATTTGAAAACATCAACATCTGTCTGGAAACTAGCATCGGTATACCTAGTGGCAATCAGCTCATCAACTCCACCACAGACTAAGAAGTAATCTTTAGTACGCCTGAGGTACTTGAGAATACTCTTCGCTTTCCGATGTTCTCGCCAGATTCTGCTGGAACTTGCAAGTCATACTAAGTGCAAAGGCCACATCTGGCCTAGTACAGGTCATGACATACATGATCGATCCTATAGCCGAAGCATATGGAATCCTCTTCATGCGCTCAAGTTCAATAACATTAGAAGGGCAGCCCTTCTTTGATAACTTGATGCCTTGACCCATCGGAAGACCGCCTTTCTTGGAATTCTCCATTGAAAAATGTCTAAGCACTTTGTCTATGTAGACTAACTGTGACTGCCTCAACAATCTATTAGGTCTATCTCTATAGATCCTAATTCCCAGAATGTAGCAGGCTTCACCTAAATCCTTCATCATGAATGTTTTGGACTCCTAGAGGCTTGCTTAAGTATATAAATGGACTTCTGTAGCCTGCACACAACATTTGATCTGGATTCACATGAAAAACCCTCAGGTTGTTTCATATACACTTCCTCAATTAGATTACCATTGAGAAATGTAGTTTTGACGCTCATCTGCCAAATGTCATAATCATAGTGTACAACTATTGCAAGCAAAATCCGAATAGACTTTATCTTATCCACCGGTGAAAAGGTTTCATCATAATCCATATCAGGACGCTGAGTAAAACCTTTAGCCACTAGTCTAGCTTTATAAGTCTGAACCTTGCCAGATGCATCAATCTTCTTCTTGATTGTCTTACAGTTCAGTTACAGGTATGTTCTGACTGTGAGTGGGTTCTTGTGCGTTGTTCGATCCACCAACATTAGAGCTTTCAGGAATATCATTTTCATGTCTTTCCTGAACTGGAGGAAATACAACTGGTGCACTTGCTCCCGAGGTCTGTGCCAGAAGATCTTGCATTTCTGCATTACTCCTCGTAGCACTCTCACTGGCCGAAGGAGGTACCCTAAATACCCAATCTTCGCCAGAAGCTCCCACTGAATTCTTGCCTTTATCATCGGGCAAGGATCCAACCCCTTTGTTACCTTGTTCTTGAATTTCTTCAAGTTCTATCTATGTGCAACTCTCATCCTTATAGACATATTCATCTTCAAGGAAAGTTGTGTTCCTAGAAACAAATATCTTATGTTCTCCAGGAAGATAGAAATAGTATCTCTTAGTTTCTTTCGGATACCCAACAAGGTAACATTTCTCACTTTTAGATTCCAACTTATCAATGATCAACTTCTTGACATATGCAGGACACCCCCAGGGTCTCATGTGTCTAAGTGATGGCTTCTTGCCACACCATACCTCATATGGTGTCTTTTCGACTGATTTAGATGGAACTCTGTTTAGAACATATATTGAGGTCAAAATAGCGTATCCCCAAAGGTATGTAGGAAGAGCTGAAAAGCTCATCATGGAACGAACCATGTCAAGCAAGGTTCGGTTTCTCCACTCGGCAACACCATTCATCTGTGGTGTTTCAGGATGTGTCCATTCGGAATGAACTCCATGAAGCTTTAAGTAGTCAAGAAATTCTTTGCTTAAGTATTCACCCTCATGATCAGATCGGAGAGTCCTGATACTCTTTGAGAGCTTTTTCTCAACTTCACACTTAAACTCCTTAAACTTCTCAAAAACCTCATATTTGTGTCTCATAAGATACACATATCCAAACCTTGATAAGTCATATGTGAAAAGTGATGAAGTAAGAGAAACCCTCTCTAGCTTGAGTCAAAAATGGTCCACATACGTCTGTATGTACCAACTCAAGCACCTCCTTGGCATGGATTCCCTTTCCAGAAAGAGGTTTAATGGTCATCTTACCTTTCAAACAGGATTCACAGTTACCATAAGATTGTAAGTCAAATGGTTCTAGGTAATTTAATTTCCTCAACTGTTCTATCCTTATTTGATTGATATGACCAAGTCTGCAATGCCATAGGTAGGTAGAATTTCTTTCATTTAACTTAGCTCTTTTATTTTGTACTTTAATTTCAATGATGTACATACCTTATCCACTAGAGGTAGAAACAACTTGTGCTCTTTCTCCTAGTGCAGTGCAGTCATTTCTTCCAATGCCCTTCCTATTACAGTTAGGCATATATCCTTGGTCGGAATCACTTTTTCTTCTTCACACCTCTCTTAGGCTTCATAGCTGAGGGCGCAGTGACTGCATTTCCCTTCTTCTTCTGTCATTCCTTACCTTTCGGCTTGGTCCGGCTAGAGGACCTCATCATGAGCACAGCTTTGCTCTTGGAAATTGAAGATTCAAATATTTTTAACATGTCATGCAGTTCCGGCAGAGGGTGGAAGCGACGTTACTCCGCAACCTTATGCCAATCGAGGTCAGCCTTATCATCCTCAACACATGTTGAGATATTTGTCTCTCTTCACTTAGCTTACACTTGAAGAGTTCTATTAACACCTCAATTTCAAAGTTTGGAACTGAGAGTCATAGAGATTCTTCAAATGTTCGAGCATCTCGTTAGGGACCATGTTCTCATGTTGTCTCTGTAGTTCCACTGACATGGAAGACAACATGACGCATCGTGCTGAAGTGGCGTCATCTAGGTTCTTATGGTAGGCTACCTTATCAAATGTGGCATATTTTGCAGAATAATCAACGGGCACTGTGGGGAATACTTTGTCCAATATGTATTTTATCTTTTATTGCTTTTAGGAAAATTCTTAAATTTCCTTAGCCAGTCTAGATAGTTCGGTCTGGTGAGTTTGTTCATTTCAACAATAGGTTCGACATTTTGAAGTTTTTGAAGATATAGATAGACTCAGGAAAATGCAATCAACATTCATTCTCATAATTTATACACATTCATTATAGACTAATTTAACATGGCCTTTTGTTTAATTAGCTCCCACTACTTTTCATACTTCTACGACCCCATGGTAGAATCCGGACCTAAATCAATATAAAGGTCATAATGGGTCAAGATCCAAACATATGTTATATCCGTGTTTTCTTTGGCTGATAACTTCAATAGTGTTACACCTCGTAAGTTAAGACAGGTATTAAGAACGTCATTAAGGATTAAGATTTAATTTTCAAATTTAAGTATATTTTTTATGCTAATACAGATTAATTTTCGGTAATGGCGTATACGACGCCGAAAATTTCTTTAATAATAATGGTTTATATATACGTATATATTCCGTCATGGATTAGTGACGTATAGAAGATATGACGATAAGAATTTAAGGCAACGAGTGTTGAGATTAATAGAAGTAGGATTAAGATTTATTACTTGGGGATTGTCTTGACTAAAGAAGGCTTTTAAGGGCCAAAGTGTAATTTTTTTAAAAAAAACTATTTTCAGATTTGGATTTAATACCCAAACCCTTTTTCATTCCAAATTCTATTTTCATTCTTAAACACCCAAATATTCGTCTTTTCTCTCAATTCCACTCGAAAATCTCACTATCCATAGCCAAGAATTGAAGTCACATTACCATCTTCTGACTAGATTAATTCATCACAATTAGAAGCTAAATTTTTTACCCAAAACAGTGGCAAAAATCGGTAATTCTGGGCAGATTTCAAGGTCCAAAATTCTCAGTTTTTGGACTAGATTTTGGAAAGAAAAATGTGTATAAATGTTGGTCTAACATTGTAGAAGGGTTGCATGTTGATTTGGAGTTGAAGAAGTGACAAAAATGGACAAAATTAGACCAAAAATTGGGGCAAAAACTGGGGCAATGTCACGTTGAATTCTGGACAGATTTTGCAAGATTTTCAAGGTATGAACTTCTTCTTCTTATGGTACAGATAAGTTGCATGTTGTTGTAAATATTAGATTGGAACTTGTGTTGAGAATTAAACTAATATTAAGAGGAATGGGAGTGAAATTTGCATGTGGTGTGGTGAAATTGATTGCAGCCGATTGTGGGACTGATTTGGTGTAAAATTGAAGTCAAGTATTGTTGTTATTGTTGCTAATTGCATGTTACAAATTTGGAGGAAACGTGGAGATTTAAGTTGTAGTTGTTTATATAAGAATGTTGAAATATGAAGTTGAATTTTAAGGAGTAAAGAAATGAGTTATGGAAGTATGTTGTTGGATATACTTGAAGACTATTTTATGTACATTGGAATGGAGCGTTGAGATGTTATTCTTATCACTAAGTGCATGTTGAGAATTGAAAAGAAATCTTGAAGTTAAGTTGTAATTAGTAATGTGGAAGTATTGAAATATGAATTAGATTCTAAAGAATTAAGAAAAAGCGTTGGAATTGAATAATGTGTTGGCCGAAAGGTTGATGGAATTATTGAACGTGGTTGTGTTGTATTAGGGACTACTTGTTAAGATTATAATGTTGGAAATCAAGCATATGTATTGTGGTAATCACCTATACGTGTCTTGGAAGAATTAAAGTATAGAAAAGTGTAAATTTCACCTTCTTGAATTCTTAAATGTTGATAGAAGTTTGAGATTGCTTTTATGAACTATTTTAACATGACTAAGGATTGAATAAACATGATAAATAAGTGTGATAGTCACTTGATTGTTGAAGTTGTTGTCTTTCATGGATATAAAGAGAAGGAAGGTTATAGGATAGCGTATATGAAGTATGTTGGGATGTTCCCGATTATTCATGTTGTTATTTAGTGGCAGCCTTGCCGGCTGGCCTATTTTGACTACTCCCTTGTGTATATGATGTTGTTTGGTGGCAGCCTAGTCGGCTAGCCTGTTTTGTTTGTTGATTAGTTGTGTAAGGCAGCCTTGTCGGCTCGCCTATTGGGGGTATGTTATAAAAGCAGTGTTGTGCTGCCGAAATTTCTATAGATCTCGGTATTAATTGGTTAAAGAGTGACAGGTCAGTAATGACGTTCAATTAGGACATTTAGTCGCGGCCTGTCAGGTCGGGTCGTGACAAATAGCACACTTTGGTAGGTCTTCAACCAATTGTAAAGCAACTCTACAACTCTTGGTTTGATTAAATATCTTTCATTTTAATCTTACGTCTTTAGACTAGTCCGACACTTTGGCCCCAAGATTCATCTAAACAAGTCAACCCCATTACACGACTGCGTTTAAATGCCTAAGTAAATTTAGCCTTTGCAAGCAAACACTTTGGTGTAAATACCTACAAAAGTTTATTATCTACTTTCATTTTAACACATCTATGAAAGGGCCTTGGTCCTCTTAGACTTAGAGCAAATGTTTTGGCATAAATACCTTTATCGCCGAAAAGGACTTAGCACCCTAACAATTATAATGGACGACGCATTATAATTAGACTTGTATTTAATGTTTGGGGAACATTTTTAGGTTTCGGGGATTCATTCAAGATCAACAATCAAGTCATACATCATATGACATTCTATCATGTAATTTCTAAACACAATTAAATTGGAAACCATCAAACTCAATAGGCATGATAAAAGATGGTTTTAATCACATAATGGGCGTCGTCTACCCAGACAGTTATAGCGGTCATTTGAATTTAAACAATTACTGGGTGCCGCCTACCCAGACATATTTTTGCGGACGCTATGCTAATAATTTAAATGCATCACATTTAACACTTAGCACATTTGTATATTATTCAATAATATACTATTAATGGTAACTATGGGTCTATTTGTCTAAACTCTATAATCTATGTAAATGCTAAACAGTCCCTAAACATTTTCTGATTTTAAAATTCTGATTTTCGGGAATTCTGTAAATTTTTAGAATTTACACTTTAGTCCCTTAAGAATTTAAAATTCAATTCTGAACCCTTATAAATTCATAAAAATGCAATTCTAAACTTCAGAAAATATTTTCAAACTTCTGGGACTTGTTTGCAATTTCCAGAACCCAAAATCAACTTTCAGAAAACTTTCTTTTAATTACAGATTTTCCCAAAAAGACCAAATCTGTTCAATTTTAAAACTTTATTTTCAGAAACTGAAACTTCTAAAACTTCAGATTCAGAATCTGAAAATTTTAAGTTTTTGTTTCTGATTCTCAATTTTTTTTTTTTATAAAACGTCGTCGGCACCGCGGTTTCATCTGATGGCACCGCGGTGCCTTCGAGGCAGTAAGCTACTGGAATCTGCAAATTAATTAGCACTGCGGTCCTAACAAGTGGCATCGCGGTGCCTCTTAATTATCGTCACAGGCACCGCGGTCCTAACAGGTGGAACTGCGGTGCCTTGAAGGCAGATTGTCCGAAAATTAGTTTTAAGTTTACGGATGAGCGACCTGCGACTCCATGAACAGACTACTGCTCGCGAAGGCGTGTCCGAAAATTAGTTTTAAGTTTCTGGATGAACAGCACCGCGACTCCCATGAACAGGACCGCGGTGCTTCTGGTTTCACCTGGGCAGCACTGTGGTGTTCCAATTGTAGAATCCCGGCGCCGTCACAAAATCCTAGCAGGCACCGCGGTGCTCCATCATGGAACTGCGGTGCCTCTCCTCCAGAATCACAAAATCCGAAATTTCCAAACCCCTAAAACCGGTTTAGGGCCAGATCTTTCAGATATATCACTTGTATTACCATCACCATTAAAACAACATGTTCATCGACCATCAAATCCAATTTTCTTCTCGTTCTTCGTTTCAATGAACCATGCTTTAAGCCGGATAACGTATTTCAACTTAGAAGAGTTATATATTGGATTGACTTGTTCGAATACAGAATTGCATTAACAGATTTGGTCACAATGATCATGTGTTCTAAAGGTTTAGGGTTTTAAAGCTTTTAAATACATAAAATATAGATCTAAACAAATTCTAACCCATATTATCATTAATATTATTACAAATCATATGAAACAGCCCTGACTCTGATACCACTGTAGGTGTTTACGTCAGGTTCATACACGCAGTGGAATTTGAAAATTTATGTTTCAAACCCGACGACGGTCGAACTGTAGTATGATAAGTAATGAAAATACAAAGCACAGAATTAATGTAAAACTTCGACAGAAGACTTACATTCGAAGAAGCAATCAGTCAAGCAGTTGAATCTGTTACTTTGTGTAGTCTGAGGGTGCACACGCAAACGTCCCTCGATTTGTAAATTCAGGGAACTGTGATGTAATTTGCTAAGTCAGGAATGCTAGGGATTCTGACAGAGTTTTAGAAGAGATTGACCTCTCTTAGGTTTTAGTTTTATTGAAATGGGAGGGTAAGCCCTCTATTTATAGTTTTAAACAGAGGCTTAGGGTTTCCGGCCGGGCCCAGAAAATCGATCGCGACTGGATCGCCAGCCACGCTCGCACCGCGGTCCTCGCAGCAGAGTACGCGGTCTTGTGCTGTGTTCGCACACCGCGTCCTGAATCAAGGTACCGCGATCTCGTCCTATTTTTTCTGCCCATTTTTTCATTTTAATGTCCCGGTCATTAACCGAACATTTAGGTATAATCTCCTTCTAATTACAGTCTTCAATCGACGGAACATTTGACTTAGTGTTACCCTTCAGGCCTTTACATATCGTCACTAATTACATTAGGATCTTCACGGAACTCCTAGACTGCGCCGAAAGACGAACCCAATATGTAAAGTTTAGCTACACAAAATATGTGAACTGAACCTATATGTGAGAAGATAAAATCCATTCATTCATGACACACTCAATCAAGCTTAGGATTTGTCAAGTGTCTATCCAAATGGCTTGATTATTATAACTCATCTATATTAGTTGACAACATGACCATGTCACAGACATGTCCATTGCATTGGCCAATGTCTTAGTCAATCTAATACCATATGAGTACCTGAGTGTTCACTCGAATATAAATTCAAGGAATGTATCCTTTCTTGGCTCACATACCACCTTTAATCTACTTCGTAATGCGCCCAAAACAAGTCGCGTCTCAACCTATAAGGCATTTGAGCTTAGGACAGGATCAAAGTACATTACTCCGTAAACAAGATGATATTGACCTCATGTCTAAGGACTTTTATCTCCCACACGCCGATGACATTATAGACATATAACAAAACAGTACATCAGCAGGGCATACCAATACTTCAACAAGTATCCATGTGTCCATCACGAGTTGCCATAACTCGTAGCAAGTGAGACATACTACATCCCCTAAGGATATGATGCAGACCACATGTCGACGTATCGCATATCATCGATATCCCAATTTCGATGACCATTATTCTAGGTAATTTAAGAGTTACGTTATAACATTAATTCTCACATCATTAATAAACACGTAACCTCTAGGGATGCATTTATAGAAAATTATAAACAATCAACTAATAATTCAACAAATGGAAATTATCATAATATTAATCATCATTAATATAAATACGAATGTATATAAAGTATATTGTGTCCTAATACAGATTGTCTCTAGGATATATATATACTTTCAATACATAGGTCAACCAAACGACCCCATTTTTTTCTCTTTACAAGTTTGCTTATGGTTTGTGCGAACCGTTGTTGAGGCTAGAGGTGTTCACAATTTGGTTTGGGTCGGTCCTATAAAGGAAACTAAATTCGTTAAGTCAGTCTTTCAAATGTTAAATCAAATCAAATTAATTAAGTTAATTTTTATCATTTTTTATTTTGTTAATTCGGTTTTTTGTCTTTTAAAAATAAATACATGATAATATATTTCTAAGCACATATTAGATTGACTATATTGCATCACAAGGAGCAACACTACAAAGTTAATTATTCTTTAAGAAAAGAAAGAAGTATACGTATAATCAAGTTAAATACGTAGTTTTCTCAAGAAAATCGTATGCATCGTCCAAAAATTTAGCCATTTCAAAGAAACTTAATAATACATTCATACAATGAATATTCTGTGCAAAAAATTAAAGAGTTGATCTATCAAAATATCTTGACAATAATTGAATCAAGCAATGATGAATAATTAAAGGACTCAAAGCTTATTTTGGACATGAAATATATTCTGGGAATTATCAAAATAAAGACTATAAATCAAACTAGAAAATAAAAGCAAACACATATATGTATATATATACACATACATACATATATAGTAAATTTTTAAGGTAAGACTGTAAAATTTAACGGGAAAAATTGAAACTTGAAGAAACATCAAGAGCTTGAAGAAATCAACCAAAATCAAAAAACAAAATCAGAATAATAGCAAATTCTAAGGCTAAACAAACAGAATAACAGAAAATTTAAAAATATAACTTGATGAATAACAGAAGAACACAAAAATGAAAAAATAAATACAACTTTATAAAAGTCAATCAAATAAATTTTCCCAAAAAAGTATTTCAAGCTGATAAGTAGATCCAAATATAAAAAAAGCAAGAAATCAGTTTCCAAAATATCCAATTAGCAATGAGTAGGTTAAATAAGGAAGGGAAAAGGGTCAAATATACCCTAAAACTTTAGTAAAAAGACCACATATACCCTATGCTAAAGTATAGGGTCATATTTATCTTCCGTTAGTCAAAACTTATCAAATTTACCATTTTTTTAACGGATTGGACACGTGACTGCCACATGGCAGCCACATCATCGAATTTCGGCGACTTTCACGATGCTACAGTGAAACCGCCAGAATTCCGCCATTTCCGGCCACCACAGGTCCAACGGAGACGAGTCTTATACCAATAGATTTGTCATCGTCCCAGCTTTCTCGCCATACTAACCATTTCGATCGATTATCACGTTTTGGCTCTAAATTTTTAGATCGAAAAACTGAACACTGTTGATCGGAGTTTTGAAGATTCCGGCGGATTGAGCGACAATCGACGGGTGGGAGTTGTATTGTTAGGATCGTCGTGTCCTTATCGTCATTTCTACACCTCCCTTCAAGCTCGATTCATCCCCAATCGATCCGACGACCACCACTGAAACTCGCGAAACCCTAAGCGTCGTCGTGCATTTTCCGGCGACGTGAGCAACATCAAAGGTCGCGATGGGTACCATTACACTTAGCGTACTCACGCCGACATTTTGCACACAACCACGACCTTCCATTCATCCTCGTTCGTCAAATCGATCTAATCGGAATTTCTGATCGATCTTTTGAATTTTCGGTCATCTGTGATAATCGATCGAAATGGTTAGTATGGGGAGAAAGCTGGGACGAAGACGAATCTATTGGTATAAGACTCGTCTCCGTTGGACCTGTGTGGTGGCCGGAATGGCGCAATTCCGGCGATTTCACTGTAGCATCGTGAAAATTGCTGAAATTCGATGATGTGGCAACCACGTGGGTGCCACGTGTTCAATCCGTTAAAAATGATAAATTTGATAATTTTTTACTAACGGATGGTAAATATGACCTCATACTTTGACATAGGATATATGTGATCCTTTTACTAAAGTTTTAGGATATATTTGACCCTTTTCCCAATAAGGAATTAATGAAATCTTTTTTCAACTTCATCAATTAGAACTCTGAGCTTTGTTATCAAGTATCAACCAATAGCCTCAACCAAATCCATGACATAAATCAACTACCTAGTGACCACAAGAAAATTTTATCAGACCCCTTTCAAGGATGTAACATACACCATGAAAGAGTGCATGTAATCAAATCTCTGTCTTCATTGTTTTCTTTTTCTTTTTAACTGTGTCTTTCCACTTTTATATTTTCTCATTCCCTCTTAAATTGGTTTTTGAAAGGATAAAAAAAAAGTCCAACTCTCAACTTTTTGTCTTCTCACTTGTAATAGTATAGATAGATAGACAGACATATATTAGGGAATCAAAGAATAACAAGACATATCCAATCTATACGAGTTCAAAGTAGACTTGGATTTAACCAAACACTAAATTAACAGAAACGGGTGTCCATAAACCTTCTGCATTTACAGTATAGCCGTTTGTCTATAACTTATGCTACATTTACCTTTTCTTCCTATAAATAACTCAGGCTAGTCTAACCGAGGAAACAAAAACTATAACGCAGCCAGGCCAAAAAAGAGCCAACAGAAATCCCACTGAGTTTGGCACAAAGGGAAGGAATATTGGCAATCTTGTCAAGAACCAAACTAGGAATTGTAGAGGTATTCCATCTTCATTCATCATCATCCACAGCAACATTGTCTACACCTTCTCTATCACTTCCCTGTGTCCGCAATGGCTCATCCTCATCTGATTCTGACAGTGCCTGCCTTTGTCGACTTGCATTTGATGAAGGTGCAACCTTCAACAATCCGAAGAGAGACTCAGTAACCAAAACATTCAATGCGAGAGTTACAATGTATTCCAGCATAAGAGATTATAAGAAACTAGTCAACGTAGTTTTTCATTCCATAAATCATTCTACCACATCTACATGACCATTTAAAGGTACTGCAGAAGGTCAGCTGAAAAAAACAAATATTTGATCTCCTTTGAACTCGGAAGAGTTGAATGTGATATAACTAATTTTCTTGTTTTCTTGACAGATCAGAATTTCCAAGTACTCTAAGTTTAGATAGGAAGGAGGAAGTAAATGCCTTTTACATTCCTTCCAGTTCTATCAAACCACCTAAAGGGAAAAAGACATTTGCCAAATAAGATGAACAAGCATACTCCAAATTACCCTCTCCGTCCCTTGAACCAAACATGTGATAACAGTGGAAGGAGAGTACATATATACACACACAGAAGAGAGAGAGATTACATAGTCATCCTCGGCATCGGAATCTTCAAGCCCAGCTGCTGCAAGTAGATCCTGTGGATTATTCTCTGCTTGATCATCATGATCATTTGTTTGATAATCAGATTCTTCATAGTTTCTGTTACGGTCAACATCATCCACTTCTTGATCATCCATCTCAGCTTCTGCTTCCTCGGATTCATAATGAGATTTCTTATCCTTCTTTCTCCGCTTCCCACCTTTCTTCCTTCTCCTCTCACCATGCCCGCCCTCGTCATCTTCATTCTGTGGCCTGTCCTTTCGCTTAGAGGCAGGAGTACTGCTTTTCCATTGTTCCTAGAGGCAAAATATGTAAGTATTAAACTTAGTGCAACTGAAAACTTCTTATGCTTCGAGAACTGAGAAGAGAGATGAAGAGCAATGATATGTAAACCAACTAAAATACAAGTTTCACTTTGCTGTTTAGAGATCAACAACTGTTTCCTAAACAGATTATATTCTCTTAAAGCAACTTAACGGCATATATACTCAATGAAGTACAACTTTCAGAGCACAACTTTCCAGCACCCCGTAAACCTTGACAAGTTTACACCTTCCATATATGTTATCCTGGAAATGCTATAGCTATTTTAGTATTTTTATCATACTTGAGACATTACGCCATCAACTTAACAAGAAAATAAATCTGTCAATCCTTGGTTAATCAAAATTGTGTAAATTCCTTTTTCTTTTAATAATCTTAAACCAACTCACTCCTTTTATCCAAACGTACTAAGGTGAAAACTTCTGAATATTGAATTATATTTTCCCCAGTAAAAAATTCAACGACTAGAACCTAAAATGGTATGCATTTGGAGAAAGTGAGGCTGCTTATGTTAATATACTGTAATTTTCTTCTTTTGTTGATCAGAAATCTATTAAAATAACTTCTCTGAGTATATAAAGCTGATGTGCTCTTTAACAATTGTGATAGCAGTTACTAGGCCAAAATATACCTTAATACGCTCTAAATGCTGCTCTTGCTGAATCACTTGCTTGAGTTCATCCTCTTGTTTTCGTCTCTCTAGCTGTTTCCAGAAAGCATGTGAGTAAAAGTATGCAGCAAAAGCTATAATCATAAGATGCTATGCTATAGAGAACTAACTTGATATTTTCTCTGTTCCTCGGCTTTTCTACGATTGTCTTCAGCCAATATGACCTGACGAGCAAGTTCTAGTCTCTGCTTATTCTGTTGATCTTCACGCTCAGCTGCCTCACAATGAACTTTTGCAGCCTCAAGCAAATGTTTGCAGTATCCAACATGAGTTTCAATTTTTTTCTCATCAAATCCATGAACATGAAGATTTGAAGCTGCAGACAATAGACTGAATAAGCGAACTGCATTCTTCAGCTCTGCGACTGTTGACCTCACCTACACCGTCAAAAAATACAAACGTAAGAACTAGAGATGCCCCTTGTTCTTGTCTGTGTTCTAATTGTATAATCTATGGTAAAATATAGCACCCAAAGTCTCAAACTACCTGTAAAGTAAGTTTCATATAATATATCTAGTAAAAGTATCAATATATGAGAACCTACGTGGTGCCAAGACAATTCAGCCATAGAACAACTATATTTCCTAAGCTCAACCAGTTGGACATAATGGCAGTGCAGCAATCACATTACTCCAACCAGGCACGGGTAACCTGACCTGAAAAAGTTCCCCTTCTTGGTTCTCCAACTAAAACTTTAAGAGCTTGGGTTAGTTCATTCAGCTGTCACAAATAATATCGTGACTCTCTTCCTGGTGTTCAGCTAGGCTCTATTCCTCTTTCGGTTATTGGTATGTCCATATATTTTTAGTAGCTGCTTCATTAAACCTAGCCGTGCTACTCCCCCTGCATCTATCCCTTTCAGTTCGACAGACTATTTTGGTTCAATATAGATACATGGCACAAATATCACTGAAAGGCCTGCTAAACAGTTATCACATGCACACATGATGGACTTGCATCTTATCAAGAAAATCATGAATTCATCTCAGCGTATTATATATATTCAAGAACGTGAACAAGAGCAGATTAAAGGAACTAAATCATTATCTAGAAAATCATGAAATCATCACGACATATGATATATAATTTAAAATGTTATCAACAAGAAGAGCAGTTAACGGGACTTAATCAAAGAAACCCTTCCATTTCGGGTTGACAACGGAGAGGATGAAAGAGGAATGTGAGAGAGAAGGGAAAAACTCATTTCAGTGAACCTCATCAACAGTCCGCTTGGTCTTTTGTAACGTTGAGGCTGAAAATTTCTGTAGTGCTACACCAGTGTCAAATCTCAACGTATAATTTGAAGGTGCTAAGTGGATGGCTCTTAATAAAGTCTTTTTACAATCCTGCCACTGTTCAGCTTCATAATGTGTTCTTGCTAAATAAAGAAGCACCTGACTGTCGGTATTATGATAAAATTTCCGCAAACAATTTTGATACTGCAAGAACAAGATATTGACACATTCAGTGATGTGGAAATACCAAACATGCGAAATAACTAAAAAGTGAAGAGAGCATACCAACATACCATCTTTACTGCCAACGCGAAGTTCCCTTGAGCAAAGTGAACATGTGCAAGATTAATCCACACATCAGGCATTTGGACGAAAACATTTCCACTGGCAGCTTCTTGAACCTACAAGGATGAACGTCCAGCAGAGACTACATAAGCTTGGACTTTTACCTCGACCATGTAGAAGAAGAAAAAGCTAACAGACCTGTGTGAAAAGATCCTTTGAAATATCAAATTGACCTTTTTCTGCCAAGACGACACCAGCACCATTTGCAGCATAAAGATTTGCATTATGCTGGAAGAGAACCTGATGGAATGAACAGTATTAGCACATCAGATAACTGAAAATGTGCGACCAAGAGTTTTATCAAAATGCAAAGAGAAAAATCCGAAAAGGGAGTCTGAAGCTTACACAGAATGAAGTCAATTTCAAAAGACTGGCACTAGGCATACAAAACAAACCGATGACACATCAAATATAATGTTTCTAATAACGTTTATTCATTTCTTTTTACGTATACAAATATCTCATTCAGAACACCTAGACACATACGCTAAAACAATAAATCTAATATACATTCTCTAAACTAGGCTGAAAGGTTGCCGGAAGATTTTGAAACAAGTTTGACAAGGTGTAGAAGCATCAGCTGATCCTCCAGTGTAGAGGAAATTCAGAGAAGCCACCAGAAAGCGACTGGAGTGGCCGGATTAGGGTTCCGGCTATCAAAATCTGCAGAATAATAGAAGCGATGACTCGGAAATCTTGGACGACCCAAGGAAAAAAGACCTGTTTTGGAAGATGGCATAGAAAGGCCTCACGCGCCCGACGCGTGTGTCAGACGCGTCGCTAGAGATGGAGGTTCTGCCAGCACGTGACGGCGAGTCTACCAGAGTGATTTTTTGGGGTTTTCTCGCCAGAGTTTCCTCACTCGTGGTGGTAATTTGGGGTTTTCTCACCAGAGTTTCCTCAACCTCATGGTGTATCAGTTTTCGCAGAACACCCATCAGAGAAAGAGTGATGCAAACTGCCTGAAAAATCACTGAAAATAAGGAGCGTTGACTGTCCCAGACTCGCTGGTTACTGCACAGCGAGGATTCCTTACCAAGGATTTGATACCATGTGAGAAATAAAGGCGTGGGATTTTTTTTTGATGTGTTACTTAACTGTCTTACACTAAGCCTTATTTATATACAAACTTTACACAGTACTGAATACCTATTTTCCAATGTGGGACATTAAGCATAGCATTATATACACTAGCTATCTAACACAACCAAAAAAAGAATTGGGAAAGGTCACTATGCCTCGTAGACGAGCAAATTTGAAGTCATGGGACATACAAAGATCCCACATAGAGAAACTTGAAAATGAGAACTCCAAGTTGCAGTAAATATATTCACTTAACAAATATGTTCCACTTAAGCTGGATAATCTGGTAAATCATTTCAAGGAAATATTCAGTCTCAGGAGCAATCATGGTTTTCTCTTTTTCCATCTCCCTCTAAAGGTATTACAACCATACTGAAGCCTATTGTCAAAACATATCAGTTACTACTCGGCTTCAACAGATAGCAACTTAAAAAGAATTAGAAAGCACACAAATTATATGTCAAACTGACTTAGATGAGTGAGGTTTGCTATAGTGGTAGAGGAACTCTACCACCAAACAGTCGGTGGGTGTTGCAGTCACGTGGAGGGTAAGTGGGAATGGTGTTGATCCTCCTGGATCGGGTTGTTGTTGGGGGATGGGTGGAACCTGAGTTTTGAAATAGTCACTGGGAGAAGAACAATACCTTAGTATAAAGTTCCTTAGCCTTCTCCAGATGAGTAGCTTCCAACTTCGGAGCTCTTTTTTCATTCCGAATCGCAGCGAAGTAGTTCCAATTTCCCTTTACAAAACAGGAAAATATATAATAAGCTGATGTTCCAGGTTCTACCATAAGCTTAAATAGTAATGACATAAGTTGTAGTGATAAATCGATACTGATTTCAAATCAAGAAACAAGCAGAAACAATAGGGTGAAAAGAAAAATGTGCCTAAGGTGGGTATTACACAAATCACAAACTAATAACAAAAAATCATGAGATGAGAAATTTAATCAGCTTTAAACAAACATATGCACCAGACAAAGAGTAGCATAAGAATCATTTCCATCGGTCGCATCCTTAGCAGCCCGAAAAGTTTCTTTTGCCTTAACCCAGTCATCATTCTTAAGTTCCAAATCACCAAGCATTAGCAGCGCATCTGGGCACTTCTCGTTCACCTTGAGCGCATCACTAATCTGTTAACAAACAACAACTATGCCTTAGTCCCAAACAAGTTGGGGATGGGGGGTAATTCGGAATTAACAGAGGATAGTTCGCAAATAAGGATACAAGGAGAGAACAACAACCAGCTCATTGCTTAGCTGCACGTTATTTCGGGCTTTTGCAATGGCAGCCAGCCTCAGATAAGCATCTGCATACTCTGGATACTGAAATTTAGGAAAAGAGGTTACACGGGATTGCCAAATATGACAAAGACAAAGTGCAAAAGGATACAACAGTTATATAACATCCCCACAACATTCATGTAATTTGCATCTTCTTACTGACTTTCGAACTGTAAACAGAGGAAATCATTTAACTAATTTTCGGACAGCAAAATCATCCTTCAGTGGTATTATTTACAGCTAATGTGGCACCATCAACAGAATGTCGTCACCCCTTCCCTAAAATTGTTCGCTGATGATGTCTCAGGGAGAAACAAGCCACCACTCTCCTTCTTTCTTCAATCACTCCATTAAGACAAGAGGGATGGTCTTCCTACTTATGCTATTCTCTACCTTTGTTCATGATCACATCGGGCAGGTAGTGGCAAAGGAAGCAGATGAGTGTAGATGGGGAGGTTCTCCGTCACTACCATTACGGCTTATAACTATTGAGTACATGCAACCACTCTGTATTTAACATCTTTAACAGGATTTCAGAAACAATTATGCAATGATATAACTAAAAGCATGTGACTGTCATACCATTTTTATTTGAAGATAGATTCTCATTAAGCTTGCAAATACAAACAATCAATTGACTGTCTAAATAATTAATAGTAATAGCTTTAATACAAATATTGCTAAATGATTCACTTCTTATAATGAAAATTATATAACAACAACAACATACCCAATGGAGAGGGTAGAGTGTAGCAAACCTTACCAGGCCTTACCCCTACCTGGGGAGGTAGGGAGGCTGTTTCCACTAGACCCTCGGCAATTATAATGAAAATTATCAAATTTTAAAAAATTCAACTTTTTGTTTCCATCAAAATTGAAAGTAATGTTTGAATTCACTTCTTTTTAACTGGATCAACAATCAAATTGATGGAATCTATGAATGTATTCATAATCTTTAATTTTGAACTTCCATTTAACATCTTTTTGATAAATAACTCAATAGTCTTTCGTTTAACAATTTTATACATCAATTGTAGATAAGGGACAGCATGGGAGCACGGAATATCCCGCGTTCACGTACGG
Source organism: Przewalskia tangutica (assembly GCA_029844215.1). NCBI lineage: Eukaryota > Viridiplantae > Streptophyta > Magnoliopsida > Solanales > Solanaceae > Przewalskia > Przewalskia tangutica. Next base: position 76,858,290 of record CM056732.1, on the reverse strand, counting down.
ACCGGGTAAGGGCCGCACCCCAGCGGTGTGATATAGGCAGTCTACCTCTCAGTGGTAGTGGTTGATTCCACGGTTTGAACCTACAGCCAATGGATCACACGGAGACAACTTTACCGTTGCTCCAAGGCTCCTTCTCCTATACACTATTTGTAAATACTACAAACAATTCACAAATTTAAGGAATTCAAATTAATGCTTCCCTTGTTCCAAAAGAAGAAAACTTTCCCGATTCCATGTACAAAGCGTCATCGCATCTAATTTTCAATGTGAATCAAACATTGCTTTCTTTGTTAAATAAAATTAATTTAGAAACTTACGTAAATTTACTATATATCACAATTCTTTATAGCTTCAAAGAATTTAAAAATTGCTGGCAGAAGTGTCATTCTTTTTGAAATTTGAGAATTAAATTTATATGTTGCCCTCGACATTTAGGTAACAATCGATTAAAGTACGATATTACCAGAATTTCAAAACAAATGAAAATAAAATCCCAAAACACAGAATTCTTGTGTTGACCCTAAGCAGTTATTGACCTTTATTGTTAAATGCCAACACATAATTAGCTAAGCGTTCAAATCAACATATAGTAATACTATCTTACATTATTTTGACCTTGATGTGACAGCTCATGCTTTTTTAATAGTTAATCTTTAGATTGATGTTCTGCATCTGTCTCTTACATATGCAGCTCATACTATTCCAATTTTTTCCCTTCGACAAATACAGAGACCTTCCAATAACAATCTATGAATGTGTAGGAAAACATTGACAGGAACTTAGAAGAAGAAATCCAACCATCTTAATCATATAATAACCAGGAACAAAAAATTTCATCAATATTAGGTGTCACCGATAAGTCAGTTCATAAACAATGTGACAGCGTCAATTGGAGTGCATACCTTAAATAAGATAAGGCGGTAAAAGATGCTGGCAGTTTCTGTGTCATGCAACTGCTCCAGTAATCTTGCCATGTTAAAGATTGTTGAAACTTTGTTCCAAGGAAGTTCCACATTACTTCCTTGTTCCTCAAGTCTATTAAATAGCTGGAAGTCCTTGTATTGCCGAACAGATGCACTGGCATCGATTGGATATTGTGCACTTTTAAACAGATCAGATTGTGCTTCACCGTTGGGATATAAAAGCCTTTCAGAAGTTGGATCATCAGACTGTGATTTAGCATCAAGGAACCTAATCCATATGCCATCACCTAAAGCTTCCTTAAAACTTTGTGTAGCGAGCTGGAAATCGTTAATCAGTAAAGGTTAGTGATCTGAGATAATATGTCATTATTGAATGCAATGATAAATCTAAACATGCAAAGAGCTCTAAGTCAATGATAAAAAGGAACTTTACAAACCTCAAATTCTCCCCTTTCAAAATGGAGGACGCCAATGTTGTTGAGTAACTCTATTGGTACTTCTTCATTTGACTTCTTAAGTAAATTACGCGCCTGCAGATTAATTAGGTCTTACCTTAAGTATACAAAAATCTTCTTTCAGATGTTAAAATCTAATGAGCAATTTCAAATATGATGATTTTTGTGGTGTAAATTTCGTCATCCACCCTAAGAAATTCATAGTACCATCAAGAGAAATTTACAACACTGATGTTACACAAAGCAGTAACTACAGCAAGCAATTCTGGATGCCCAATCTGCTGCTACTTACATATAAAACATGACATATATGCATCTGATCTATGTGAAAATCTAATGTCTTTAATCAGATGAACAAATATTTTCGACAACCAACTTTTTTGATAAATAAGTTTACCAACAACTAAATACTAATGGAAGGTAAGAGTTAAAACATCTGTAACATGAAAATAAGACCCACATTTTTTTAAAAGATGGAAGTGAATAGAAGACTTGCAATCCAAAAAAGAATTTTAAGAAGAAACAAAGAAACAGGAAGGATGAATGAAATTTGAGCAACTTCCAAATTCTGGAAGACGGAAAATGAGGGAGCAAATCTACCAATCAGAAAAAAATTAGGGAGCAAATAATTTTTAACTCTTCCTTTCATATATACACACACATAATACATATACATACATACACACACATATATATACACGCACACTCTTCCTTTCATATATACACACATACATACATACATACATACATACATACACACATACATACATACATACACACATATATATATATATACACACATATATATATATATACACACATATATATATATATACACACATATATATATATATAGACACACACATATATATATAGACACACACATATATAGGGGTCACTATGAACATTATTAGTGCTTACGCGCCGCAGGCGGGCTTGGCTGAGGAGGAGAAGATGTGCTTTTGGAAGGATTTGGACGAGGTGGTGGCAGGTGTACCACCCACTTAGAAGTTATTTGTGGGATGGGACTTCAATGGACATATCGGGTCACTTCCAGGAGACTACGACGACGTGCATGGAGGCTTTGGCATCGGGGACAGGAACGAGGGAGGCGTCTAACTTTTGGAGTTCGCTAGAGCTTTTGGGTTGGTGATAGCCAATTCGAAGTTCCTGAAGAAGGAGGAGCACTTGGTGACTTTCCGTAGTTCAGTGGCACTCAGATAGACTTTTTGCTCCTTAGGAAGGTTGACAACGGTCTTTGTAAAGACTGCAAGGTTATTCCAAAGGAGTGTCTTACAACCCGACATAAGTTTTTGGTGATGGATTTGGAGATCAAAAGAAGAAGAGAAGGGTTGTGGATGACAAGTTGAGAATCAAATGGGGAGTTTGACCATGGCTAATGCAAAGGAGATGGGGGAGAGTTTGACGGCTAAGGGGGCCTGGGGAGTAGTGGGGACGCGACCAGTATGTGTGACAAAACGGCCAGTTGCATTTGGGAGGTGGCTAGAGAAGTGTTAAGGGTCTCGCGGCCGCGGGGTAGCCGTGGTGGACGTCGAGGGAACTGGTGGTGGAATGATAAAGTTCAAGAGAAGGTAGATGCGAAGAAAGTGGCGCATGAGAAATTGATAGAAAACAAGGATGAGGTGGAGAAGTGGACGAATAGGGAACTGTATAAGATGGCGAGGAATGAAGCAAAGTTGGTTGTCACGATGGCGAAAACGGCGACTTTTGAACGCCTATACGTGGAATTAGAGGGAAAAGGAGGGGATAAGAAGTTGTACAGACTAGCCAAGGTGAGAGAGAGAAGGGCCCGCGACTTAGATCATGAGGTGCATCAAGGACGAGGAAGGCAAAGTACTGGTGGAGGACGCGCATATTAGGCAACTCTTGAACGAAAAAAGAGAGAGAGATATTGTGTTGGGATATCTGGAGCAATCTGATAGGTAGCGGGACTTTGAGTATTGTAGAAGCATCACTATTAAGGAGGTTAAAGGTATTGTTCGCAGGATGCGCGGAGGACGAGCGACCGGGCCGGATGAGATAAGGATGCGCGGAGGACGAGCGACCGGGCCGGATGAGATCCCTATTGAATTTTGGAAGAGCATAGGCAGGGCAGGCTTGGAATGGGTGACTGAGTTATTGAACGTCATTTTTAAGACGGCGAGAATGCCCAAAAAATGGAGGTGGAGTACAATGGTTCTTTTGTACAAGAACACAAGTGATATCCAAAGTTGCAATAACTATATCGATACCAAGCTGCTGAGCCACACTATGAATATTTGGGAAAGAGTCGTGGAGATGAGGGTGAGAAGAGGCGTGTCTATTTTCGAGAACCAGTTTGGATTCATGTCGGGGCATTCGACATTCATCTTATTAGGAGGTTGGTGGACTTGTATAGGGAGAGAAAGACTTACATATGGTTTTCATCGACCTCGAGAAGGCATACGATAAAGTCCCTAAGGAGATTCATTGGAGATATTTGAAGGATAAAGGTGTACCCGTGGCGTACACTAGGGCGATTAAGGATATGTATGATGGAGCCAAAACCAGGGTACAGAGAGTGAAAGGAGACTCGGAGCACTTTCAATAGGGCTGCACCAGGGATCAGCTCTTTAGCTCATTCTTATTTGCCTTGGTGATGGATGGACTGACGCGACCAACCCAAAGGGAGGTTCCATGGTGTATGTTATTCGCAGATGACATAGTTCTGATTGATGAAACTCAACGCTAAGCTGGAGATTTGGAGACAGATTCTGGAATCTAAAGGGTTTAGGCTGAGTAGGACCAAGACAGAATATTTGGAGTGCAAGTTCAGTAACAGGAGCGAGCGACCGTGAGACAGGCGTGGATGTGAGGCTTGAGGCTCAGGTCATTCCAAAGAAAGAAAGTTTCAAGTACCTCGGGTCTATCATCCAATGGAATGAAGAGATTGATGACGATATCATACATCGTATTGGGGCAGGTGAATGAAATAGAGGCTTGCATCTGGAGTCTTGTGCGATAAAAAGATGTCAAAACTAAAAGGCAAGTTTTATAGGGTGGTGGTTAGACCGGCTATGTTATATGGGGCAGAGTGTTGGTCAGTCAAGACGTCGCACACCCAAAGGATGAGAGTGGCGGAGATGAGGATGCTCAGATGGATGTGTGGGCATACGAGGAGGGACATGATTAGAAATGATGATATTCGGGGCAGAGTGTGGGAGTGGCCTCGGTGGAAGACAAGATGCGGAAAGTGAGGTTGAGATGGTTTGGATATGTGCGGAGAGACATAAATGCCCCAATGTTGAGGTGTGAGAGGTTAGTTATGGACGGGTTCAGGAGGAGTAAAGGTAGTCCGAAGAAATATTGGGGAGAGATGACTATACGGGATATGGAGCCGGCGCAACTTACTGAGGACATGACCTTAGATAGGGGGTTGTGGAGGACACAGATTAGGGTAGTAAGTAGTCGAGTGTAGTCCTACTTACACTTACAAACTGATAGTTATGGTGTTATTACTGTAAGCATGTTTAGCATATCATACGAATAGGCGTAGTATTGATTTATAGTATTCTCTAGTTTTATTTCCCCTGCTATGTGTTCTTTAATGTACTTGGTTTATCTCATTTATCTGTGTTAGTTACTGCTTCTCTTTCAGGATGCGATATCATGGCGCATTCGCGTTTGCTATCAGCATTTTCTTACAACTTTAATTTTTTGAGATCGGTTTTTCGCTTTGCTTGTCCTGAGAGGGTCTCTCGGAAACAATCACTCTACCTATCAAGGCAAAGATAAGGTCTGTGTACATTCTACCCTCCCCAGACCTCACGTTGTGGGATTTCACTGGGTATGTTGTTATATATACATATATATAGAGAGAGAGCAAAAAAGTCAAAGTAAAATGAGATGGATCCACGAAGTATTGAAGATCAGAAAGACTGCTTAATTTGTAGATGTTTCCGTCAAGAACACCAATTTTCCTTTATTTTTTTTATCAGTAGAATAAGAAACTTTTTCTGCTCAATCGAGTTTCACTTGCTATCTTCATAAACTCCTTCAATAAGCCAGAAGTACATTCTGCTACTGGGAGCAATAACCAAGTGAAATGAGCAAAGATACAGAGATAAATGGAAATATTCAAGGCCCTTACTGTTTTAAAGGCTTCTAAAGCAGCAGCAGGATCATTTGAAATTAACAGTTCTCCTATATCCAAAAAGGCCTGCAAGGAAGCATGAGAACATAACTAAAGCAGAATCTCAGGAACAGAACAGTATCTTCACTTAAGATATTATGCCATCCTAATCCAAACTCGTTTGATAAAGCAAATGATTTTATCAATGCTGGGGAAATCCCCACAAGACGAGTAGTTTACCAAAAAGTAGAGAGACCTAGATCACCATCATAGTCTAATTTTAAATGGATGAAAGCATTACACCCCGTGATATAAGATGGAACAATAGCGTTTAAGTTGAGCATTATGTTTGGTTTAAGTTGCGCACTATTTTTGGTTTTAAGTTGGGCACTACTAAGGAGCTTAAAGGAAACATTTGTCATATGGAACCGTTTTTAGATCAGAAGCATTTGGAAGATAATTCCACAATGTATCATCTGGATTATCTGGAAGGTGAAGAACCAGAGATGCTTTGAAGGAAATTCAACTCCCATACACACTAGAAGCTGGATGCTTACTAATCCTTTTGCTTGGAGTAACCATTTTGATGTAAATAATTCTTTAGATCTACTACACCTTGTAACCTACTTGAGCAGTTAGGGAATTTCCTATTTCAGAAGACTTACCTTTTTTGTAATCAATTACATCCACTAGATGACTGATTTGAAAGTTTACTTGATGAAAAAAACAATAGCATTTAAATCGACAACCGGACATCACTCTATATTAGAAAAAGGGATGTGGAACAACCCAATTTGTTAGTATCCATGAAAAACTAGGAAAGATAAATTTTCAATTAAATTCAAAGCTGGACTTCACAACCCTCCTTACGTCACTTCCACTAAATATTGGGGTGGCAAAATATAATACAAACTGACTTAACCTAGTGAACCAAATCATATAAAACCGAAATCATGATTCTAGAAATTAGTTGGTCAGTGTTGGTCTGTAAGAATGACTAACCAACAATCTCCTTTTGAAAAAAAATGGATAGGTAGAGGTATTTTCTATTGATATGCAGCAAAGTGCTGCAAGTACTTACAGGGACAACTTCCTTTGAGAATTACAGTCTATGGAACATAAAATAGTTCCCAAACTTCAAAAATTTACTTCTGAAGGGAGCATACTCAGAGAATTATCTTCATCTAATAATAAGTATGAGTATTTATGTTGCACGTTCTCATCCTGAACATTTAGAGTAGGGTTTACTTATCATTAATAGTTCATGTCTGTATAGAATATTTGTTTCGTTAGTAAAGAACGCTATTAGGCGGTAGTGGCAATCTTACTTCCATAAACTCTTGAACGAAAAAGGAGAAAACGATGGGAGATCTGGAGCAATCTGGTAGGTACCGGGATTTTGGGTATTGTAGAAGCATTAAGGTTGAGGAGGTTAAAGGTGTTGTTCGCAGGATGCGCAGGGGCGAGCGACCGGGTCTGATGGGATCCCAGTTAAATTTTGGAAGAGGCAGATTTGGAGTGGTTGACTGAGCTGTTTAACGTCATTTTTAAGACGGTAAGAATGTCCGAATAATGGAGGTGCAGTACAATGATCCTTTTGTACAAGAACAAAGGTGATATCTAGAGTTGCAACAACCATAGGGGTATCAAGCCTCTAAGCCACACTATGAAAGTTTGGGAAAGGGTCGTGGAGATGAGGTGAGAAGAGGCGTGTCTATTTTTGAGAACCAGTTTGGATTCATGCCGGGACGTTCGACCACAGAAGCAATTCACCTTATTAGGAGGTTGGTGGAGCAATATAAGGAGAGGACTTATATAGTTTTCATCGACCTCGAGAAGGTATACAACGAAGTTCCTAGGGAGGTTCTATGGAGATGTTTGGAGGTTAGAGGTGTACCTGTGGCGTACACTAGGGCGATCAAGGATATGTATGATGGAGCTAAGACCAGGGTACGGACATGAGGAGGAGACTCAGAGCACTTTTCAGTGATGATGCGGCTGCATCAGGAATCAGCTCTTAGCCCATTCTTATTTGCTTTGGTGATTGATGGACTGACGCGACAAATCCAAGAGGAGGTGTCATGGTATATATTATTCACAGACGACATAGTCCTGATTGATGAGACTCGCAGCGGAGTGAACGCTAAGTTGAAGGTTTGGAGACGACTCTGAAATCTAAAGGGTTCAGGCTGAGTAGGACCAAGACAGAATACTTGGATTGCAAGTTCAGTAACGGGAGCGACCTTAAGACAGGTGTGGAGGTGAAGCTTGGTACTCAAGTCATTCCAAATAAAGGAAGCTTCAAGTACCTCGGGTCTATTATCCAAGGGAAATGGAGAGATTGATGACGATGTCACACATCGTATTGGGGTAGTATGGATGAAATGGAGGCTCGCATCTGGAATCTTGTGCGATAAAAAGGTGTCACCAAAACTTAAAGGCATGTTCTATAGGGCGATGGTTAGACCGACTATGTTGTATGGGGCGGAGTGTTGGCCAGTCAAGACTTCGCACATTCAAAAGATGAAAGTTGCGGAGATGAGGATGTTGAAATGGATGTGCGGGCATACAAGGAGGGATAGGATTCGAAATGATGATATACGGGACGAAATAGGAGTGACCTCGGTAGAGGATAAGATGCGGGAAGCGAGGTTGAGATAGTTTGGACATATGCAGAGGAGAGACACAAATGCCCCAGTGCGGAGGTGTGAGAGGCTGGCTATGGACGGGTTCATGAGGGATAGAGGTAGGTCAAAAAAGTATTGGGGAGAGGTGATTAGACGGGATATCACGTATGTGCAACTTACTGAGGACATGACCTTAGATAGGAAATTGTGAAGGACACGAATTAGGGTAGAAGGTTAGTAGGTAGTCGAGCGTAGTCCTACTTACGCTTGCAAACCGATAGTTGTAGTGTTAGTATTGTAGGTCTGCTTAGCCTATCATACTAATAGGCGCAATTTTGCTTTATAGTCCCTGTAGTTTGATTTCTACGGCTAGGTATCCTTTAGTGTACTTTGTTTAACTTATTTATCAGCGCTAGCTACTGCTTACTTTTTCGGAATGCGCTATCATGACTTATTCGCTTTTGATACCAGCATTTTCATACTGCTTTAAATTTCTTTTATTTTTTTCTGACCGGGTCTGACCGTCTCTCTTGCTTTGCTTTTGTTGTTGCTTTGCTTGTGCTTATGCTCTGTCTTGAGCCGAGGGTCTCTCAAAACAGTTATTCTAACTACCAAGATAGAGGTAAGGTCTGTGTACACTCTACCCTCCCCAGACCCCACGTTGTAGGATTTCACTGGGTATGTTGTTGTTGTAGTAAAGAACGATATTATTGTGTAACTCCTCTACTTTTTGGTATACTATTTGTATACAAGAAAATAATATACAAGAGTGTTTCCACATTAACAAAATTACTAGCCTTGTCAAAAAAAATCCCCCCTCCTTCCATTCACATACGAAGTCCCTCATCATTTTACCCCATCTGTTAGACACTGCGAGCGCTGCAACATAAGGACACATCATATTGATGGGTATTTTAAACTAAGGTAGATTTCAATATTGCACATCTAGGAAATTACCGGCCGATAGATTTTGATATTGCAGATCTTGCCAATTACCGACATCCTTCATTGTTTGTTTTCTACCCAGGAGAAGTGGTCCAAGTATGTTATCGGATGCTTCTTTTCTTTGCAACCACAGATCTTTGCACTGAACATTTTGCACATCCTCTTGAGAAGTTTGTTTCTTATATTTTTAATTGTCAATTTTTTATTGATCAGTAATTATTAAAACCTCTTCAATCAAAACAGATACGGTCTTTGTATTAATGATCATGTTCTTACCAATTTGCAGTTCTTCTATTTATTTCTTCTTTGTTCCTTCTTTTTTAGATTTTCAGACCTTTTCTTATTAAAGATTATTCATCTCGTTTCATACGACTCACTTTCTGTTTTGGGACTTCCAAAATATTTGGCATCACGTAATATTCTATACCCAGTCGCAACTCTTAAGAACTCAAACAAATTTGAACTATTCAGAATTTACATATTGATGCAATGGTTTCTCTATCAAACTAATTTTCAAATTTTTTTACTTTAATACTAGCAGTGTATGCGCCACATTGCGCACAACTCGACTCATTCACTGGATACCTGCTACCTCCCGACAACATATATACCGACTAACTCCACCAACCAAGCATTAGGCAAATGGGAGGAATTCACCTAGTATCACCTATATTACGATTTGAACCTTGAACCCCAAGGTTGTTACTCCATCTCTTCAACCCCTAGCTTTGATCATTTCTTAATGATTTCTTTCACTACCACTATATAACGCACAAGTCAAATCAACCTCTTAACGCAGTGTCAAATCAAATTAACATCATATAAAATGAAACAAATGATAAACTTTCAGATGTAAAGAGATATTAGAAAGGAAAACACTTTTCAGATATATGACTCACACTGACCCACTAGACTACCTTCTCGAGGCCTTTTTTTAAAAAAATCTTCCACTAGCACCAATAAAATACACAAGTAAAATTAACCTCTAACTCTCTGTCCAATCAATATTATCATAAAAACAAAACAGATGGATAAATTTTCATACAGAATGAGATGTTAGAGAAAGAAAAAACTTCCTAGACGCCGATAAATTGAATCAACTGAACCAAAATCGAGGAGTTACTATATATGAAAAACTTTACCACTATAAAACACTCCTATGTGAATGTACCATTGCAGGAGTTATTATATGAAAAGGGGGGATGAATAAGCTCCAGGAAAAGAAGATATAGAAAAACAACACTTTTTAGTGTTTCAAGGAGCAGGGAAGACACTCCAAATCCCCCCTACTAGCATTTCTTTCCAAAAATATGGTGAAGTAAAAACTGTCTCAATAATGTGTATGAGTGGCAATTTGATTCATTTCCCACACAGCTAAAATAGGTTATCTGATATGGCAGTTGGGATAAAATGGAAGTAAATAAATTCACCAAATCTAGTACATGAACAGAAAATTAGAATATTATTAAGACGCAAAAGAGATAATTTTCCAGTTTTTAATCTGGTTACATGAACAAATCCATTAGTCATGGAGTTACTCCAGCACCATTGCATAAGGATTATATATCTATTTAGATGTGGTAAAGCAACAATTAATTAAAAAAAACAATGAGTTTGTTTTATAAACAATAACGGCAGGATAGTGGTATGACATTTTAAAATCACATGCTAATAAATTTTAACCTTCCACCCCTCTTTTACTCAAGAGACTAGGAGTATTGCATCAGCATCACATGCCCTTTTTTCAGAAACTGTCTTTACTTGTTCATTTTTTCTTTTTTCCCCTCTTCTTTAGTTCCCTGTTCCTACAATGGCCTTCCAGAAGATATTACATAAAACAACCGAAAAACAAACGACTCTCTCTTCTTAAACAACCTATATCCTCCACACTGAAGGAGGCTTTGCAAAGTTGGACTCATACACTGTGAAGAAATGCCCGAGGGCTTGGAGTGTTTCCCCCTTAGCAATCATGTGGGTCATTTGAAAAGAGAGGAATAGGAGGGCTTATGAAGGGCTGGAGCTTGATCTTGTAAAATACAGAGCAGTGTTTTGTCTTTAGTCTCTCTTTGGTGTACTTCCGAGGTTCCAATATGCATAGAGGATGGGATCTCTATTGTTGAGAACCTTATTTTGTTGTAGGTTCTCTTCTTTTGGTATACGGCTTGTATGCGGGGTTTCCCCAATTGTTAATAAAATTATTATCTTATAAAAAAAAATACCCTCCACGTTTAATCAGCATTTGATAAATTATCCAACCCCGAGCATTCTTAGTTGTGGTGGGGGTTCGGTTCGTTAGATGGTATTTGTTTAGTCATTCAGCTAGTGACTGGTGTTTTTTAGCTATGCATTATACACAAAAAAATACCTGCGGATCACGAGGATCAATTTTTGTGGCTTTCTTCAAATATTCCTGAACCTTCTCTGTCTGGCCAAGCTGCACATAAATGTGTGCTAGAGCCTGAAAAAAAAAGAACAAAAAATAAAATGTCAACAATAGTCGGAACTGAAAGTAATGAACAAAATAGTTTATCAAGTTTCTTATATAATAGTAAAATATTGACAATATTCAGTCCCAACTAAGTACTCTATCAAGTATCAACTCACTTGCACTGTCTCACAACTTTCAGGGTAAACCTCCAAGACTTTCTCAAAATTCGCCAGCGAACTTCGAAGATCTCCCAACTTCAGCTGTACTTGTCCCAATCCTAACTTAGACAAGCAAATAGAATGGTAAAGGAGATAAAAAAGAATGATTTAGTTGGCAAGTTTTATTTCCCAATTGACAGTCTAAAACCTTTTGTTGCACTCTACGTCACCCAATCACCACAATTGGCATTTTAACGTGTTTCAAAGGAGGCAAGAAGTGTGCATTTTGTTAAGGCAATTTTATCATTTGAAGCACCTTTTTCTAAGTATCATTCTTGGCAGTTATGTTAATAACCTTCAAACATCTAATGAATTTATCATCCCGGTCATATAGAGGCTCAAGGTGGCAATAAGGAGACAACTTTTCTTGTTTCAGACTTATTAAGCTTGAGAGAGGCTTAGCCACCCAGAAAAACTTGGAAAATGATGCCCCAAGGCGTGGTAACTCTTCTTCGTTTTCTTTTTCATTTTTTCCATGCTACACCTTCTGATAGAGAAACCTACTGAAAATTTCATTTTATATTCGACCATCTATCATAGATTAAAACTTATGAATCTTCGATCACAACAATGTTCTCAATGGAAACTCAAAGTAATGCAAACCTCAAAAAGAAAACAATAGCAAATAATTAGCGACAGACATCAGGAAGAAAATTACGTACCATAAAAGGGTAGTACAAATTCATGTGGCTTACTGCTTTCTTTTACAGACGCCATGTAGTACATTCCAGCTTTCTCATAGTCACCCTTGAGTCATGGGAAACAAAATAAATATCATCAGAATCAAGCTTCAGGGGAATCATAAACAAGGATCACCCAATTACTGGCGTGAAATGGATTAAGGAGTTGTGCATCTTCAGACCTTGCTGTGGTAGGAGCGTGCCAAATTGTAGTACGAATGAGACTTAGTTGGCCCATGAGTGGTTACAGCAAGCGCAGTCTCAGTCAATTGCTCCACAAGGAAATGCTGACCAGTGAAGAAAAAATGATTGGCCAGATAATTTAGAGCCATTGCACAGTAAGGATACATCTCGAAGGCTCTTTGCATCTTTTCCATTCCTCCCCTAATACCAGAAGCTGTAATACAGAGCTGACACAAAGTTAGACAAGAATACTGCTGTAAACTCTATTTTTACATAACTAATATCAGGATACTAGCACAACGATAATCCCTGAGAAATCTCAACCAGAGCTTTCTAAACAAGATAAGTGTATTTCACAATGACTCTTTCTAGATGCACGAGTAAGAACTAGTTTTCTTTGAAGAAGCAAACTTAATCTTATGCGTCACTTTTTTCTCCTACAAGGTTTTACAGCAATCTGACTTTTAGGTATATCTCCTGCCTGGAATGAGCATAATTAACTTCCAATCACATATAAAAACATATCAATCTAAGTAAAAAGAACTCACCTTCATTGTTTTGCAAATCCAGAATTGCTAGTGCCACCAGAGCGTCTACATTTTCTGGATCTAACTAAAGTTTCAAAAGAAGTTACAACAAAGTCATATCAGTAAAACTAAAAATAAAGGCAGGGAGGGGGGTTGGGGGGGAAGAGGGGTTTCTAGTGGCGAAGCATGTTATATCCCATCAAGGTCCGGGGAAGAGGCATGCCCAAAGGGGTTTCATCAGTTAAGAATAACACAACGAATTATGACAAAATCATTAACAAAAAATTCTACACTTGCCTGCAAGACACGAAAAAATGCCTGCCTTGACTTGTCCAATTGACCCAATTTGTATCTACAGAGACCTATTCCGAGCCTTACCGCAGCAGGACATTCAGGATAGACTTGCAAGGCCCTCTACCAAATACGTATGAACCACAAAAAGGAAACATAAAGTCAATATCATTTCTTCTAACAATATCTAGAGAGCTATATAACATCATACATGCTAGACTAGTTCTAATGTCTCCCAGCTGTTTTTTTCTCATTTGGCACGAAGAAGGGAAAGCGACACGCATTCTCCTAAAGTAATGGATGGAAGATGAACCTTATATAGCTCCAGTGAATCAGAATATCGTCCACGGCTAAACTGAACACAGGCCTGCAAAAGATTGGGGTAGGCAGTTGGTGTGAAAGTCGACACAAGATGTTGAGGCTTGAAACTGGCACATCCTTAGAAAGGTTTTTCAGAAGAGCATAAGAAGCAAAAATTACTTCAAACAATTTTTTATAAGGAAAAATTGCATCATACAATAGGTGCAGTTCTTCAGTTAATTATCCGTAACATGTTACCATAGTCATCCACATCACAGTTCTTGTGCAGCAGAGCACAAGAAACAAATAATACATCATTCTAAAGATGCAGTTCCTCAAATAATTATAACATGTCACCATGGTCATCAACATCACAGTTCTTGGACAGTAGATTAATTTCATTTCCAAGCATATTGAAGGGCTTAAGCAGATCAACCAGCATCTTAACTTCATAATGCCATGTAAAAAGTTTAACATATTAAATGTTTCTGAAATGAAAACAGGCATGGAATAGGCTTACCTGACCCAGGAGAGAAGGAACGTTATCACGATCTCCATCAAGTACAATCTTGAAAGCAGCAAATGCCTGCTCTATATCGCCCTTGGCAAGTAAAAGCTGACCTGTAAAGCATGTGAATGCTCACGGTTGGCAAATAATTACACAGATACTATTACACCTTTTTATTCCAGCTTATACAACCTTGTATTCTGGGAAGTGGCAAAGTAGGGTTTATTACAAGCACGATGAGAAACTCACTCCTCCAAACACAGGTCAGAACTCAACAAATATGCTTGGCATAGCCTACAAGCCCATAAAAGGTTCAGGCAACGCTCTTCTCAAAGTAAATAGCGGGGGGAAATTCAGATGTTTATTAGAAATTCAATAGCAGCAAATTAATGAAGCAAACTTGGCATAACATATACGTTTTTAGTAATATCAGGCAACCCTCCTTATCAAATAAGTAATTTTGCGAAACTCTTTTTCCAATATGGATAGCAGTAGGAAATCAGAAGTTTGAAAACCCTGGTTAAATAACATCCATTCAACCCCTGGAACGTTCTGTAGACTTGACCAAACAATTAAGTAACGTAATCACATCTCCGTGAAATCCTATATATGTTAGAACCTTATCAAAGAAATGTCCTATCTGTTACAGGTGTCAATTAAATGTAAATTGCTCCACCTCAGCAAAATGATTTTAAATCTAAACTGCTTAACTAAGTTAACTCTTCACTTTCGGTGCCGCACCCGTGTCGACATGACATGGGTGTGTGTGTGGGATCCATACCCGATCTGGTCAATCGATTTTTGGTACTTTGACCAAAATCGACCAAAAAAATTCGGGACAGATAAAAACACAAGCTAAGGTGAAATTGAAGAAAATGAAATACCTTGTTTATAGAATTTTTATGTCAGTCATTTTCCTTTTATCTCCTTATAGAATTCTCCTCTTGATCAATATTTTCTCTCAAGAATACCTTCTAAGTTTTCCATATAATGTCTCATAATTTAGACATATTTTTATAACTTTATTTTTAGATTTTTGAATTATATTTAGCCGAATCCCCGCACCTGTATCCGTACCTGGATCTGTACCCCATAATCTTAAAAGTTAGATCATGAAGAATCTGCACCCCGATCCGACACCCGCACCCGAGTCCGAGTAACTTAGCAGCTTAAAGGCATCGATTTACTTATTTCAAGCAATAATATCCACAATAAAGAAATGAAATGATGGTCACCTTTCCCAACCCACGTAGAGGGCTCGTGCATGTCAATTCTGGATGCTTTATTATAATATTGAGTTGCCATTATAAAGTGCTCTTCCTTTTCTCTTTGTTTCGTCTCAATCTTCCCAAGATAACTGTAATATGCACCTAATGCATTTAGAATGGCAATCCTCTCATACCTCACATCCGCATAATATTCATCAATCTCTGCACCATAACAATGTGCAATAGGAATTAGTCTTTTTCAAAGAAGGAAAGACAAAAACTACACATTATCCCACTTTTCAATGAGAATGGATAAATACCCATCAATGCACTTAAATGTGTCAGAGTCAATCAGCTAGTATAAACAAAAATAAGTACCT